>OU383779.1:16628171-22581310 GCA_910950805.1 Acrocephalus scirpaceus scirpaceus
ACTTATCAATGCAATTTCTCCCCTCAGCTAAGATGGGTGCAACATTCTAAGTATCACTGACATTAAAAAGTTTACAGTCCATAAATACTCTTCTAAATTGAATGGCATTCTTCACAATGAGATTTACCACAAGCAATAGGCTACAGAGAAATAATTCACCATCTTTATAATTTTTCTGCCTGTTTAAGCTACAGATCAACCTACCACTTGCATAATAAACATCCATACATTTTCAGTCACCCTTCAGCCTACTCATTTTGACAACATGAACTAGCTCTTCATTTGCTGCACTCAAATACCTCAAATGTAACAGAGTCTCTTAGGGAAAGCTAAAGCACAGAATGACATCATCTCTCCATTCCTCTCCAAACTACTAATGGCACCGTACACACCCTTGGCATCATCCTTGACTCTGAACGTGTCTCCATTCATTATGCTGTCAGCAAAATCTCATCCGTACAGGAACTGCCTCTACCCTTCCAGTTATACAATCATTCTGTGTCCAGTCTGAATTTAGATAGATAGATAGATAGATATTCTTTCACCATATATCACCATGTAAGCTTAACACAGAGCACCTCAAAATACAGTGACATACACTATAACTATAAGCACTGCAAAAAAGCATTCCAGAGAATATTTACACAAAATCTTCCCTACCTCATGAGACATTTCATTATGATTCCTTAAATTTTTTTAGTCCAAGTTTGCACCTCCCATTTCTCAGATGAAAAGTAACTGAAAGTGCAAACCAGGAAAGCTTGATCACTAAGCACTTTCTAAGGAACCAACAGCCTTAAGTAAAAAACACGCATTTTGTGTTAAAAAAACAAGCTTTTAGTAACATCTGAGGCAGCCTCTTATATTTGAAGGTTTGTTTTTAAAATAGTAAACTGCGCAGTGATGTTATACATTTGTAGTGTTGTTCTCTCCTTTCTCCAGAACTACAGAATTTTAATAAAAACATGAAGCAAGCCAAGTTAAGCATAAAAGTAAAAAAAGTTTAAACTAAGATTGTGTCCATCAAGCTAGTGCATCCCCACTAGTGTACCACTAAGCAACACCATTCTACAGTTCAAACATTTGTCTTCACATACTACTCATTTTTCTACAACTTTGGAGTTTTATCTGATGTATATCTGGCACATATTACTGCAAATAGTTTATCAGCCCCACACCTACCAAATGAATCCAGTGCCTTTTCAGCCAAGTAAGTCCAACAGAGAACCAAACCCACAAAAGATGAAAAAAGTACAGAAAAATGGGATCTTTTCTAGGTATGTTATAAAACACATCACACATAAGGGACTTTGATGAAGAGCAGACACAGTTTACTGTCAGACCATACCTGTCATCAATCTGCCACCTGTGGAATCCTGATAGAGACAGAAATGCATCAATTATTCTTCACACATTCACTGAACTTAACATTTCCCTTTCCGGACGTACTGCATAAAATAACTCTGAAATTCCTCAATGTAACTGCAACCTATTAATCAAAAACCTCAAAGAAGTTTACTACACAACGCACACACGTCCCTACAAAATAAAATACAATAGTTTCCCAAGTAGATTCTACTCTATAATCTGACCCTTATTTACATATCTTGATCCTTATTTATGAATCTTCAAACAGGATTTAGGTTGGGCATATTTATTTCAAACTCAAAATATAAAAAAAGGTTTGCTGCATGCAGAAAAGAACACACAAGGCTTAATTTCAGAAACCCAGAATTATATTGCCAGATACAACATATTTTGTGAAATAGTATCTCTGCACTGTTCTTTTCCCTGCAAGTTGTTTTATAAGGACATTATGTTTATTATTAAAATTTAAAACCATTAAGCAATTTTTTAGTGTAGAAAAGGCAGTAATGAGGTTTTAAAAGATATTTACTAAAAATTATTGTCTCCACTAAATAGATTGGCATTCTATAACAAGTATGCCTGATGATATCCATTATATGTAAATGGATTAAAATATCTGTTCCCTTTAATGACACTTTTACTTCAAGGCAGTATCTCACACCACATTTCTAACAGTAGTTAAAGCAGCACATTAATAATCACGCCATGTTCTTACTGTAGCAACAATCATTTCTGGTAGCCATTTTCTTTCCAGCTTTAACACTGTTTCAAAGCCAACAGTCCTTCCTGCAACCTCTGTATAAACCCAAAGGCAGCAAACTGCTCAGCAGTTTTCTCTGGCTACACTCTTCAGATGCCTCCCTCCAGACCATCTTCAGTCCAACGTACTTACCTATCAGTATTCTCTAGTGCTGCACTCGACTCAATTTCAGTTTACACTAATGGAAATCTAACAGCATGGCAGTTCCTCTTTTAAAAAACCCCAAACGACCAACCCCCACCTTTAGGAGACTGAAGAGTTTGCTACTAAAGGATACTTTAAGGGGAGAGCAGCGCCGCAGTTCATTATTTTCACCTGCAGGCGCTAAGAACAGACAGCCCCGTACAGGATCACCAAGCCGCAGGCAGCGCCTCGGTCACCGCACTGAGAGCAGCCACCGAACCTTCGCTGATCACAGATTACAACATCAAAGCCAGTGCTGGAGCCAAAATCAATTTCTTAACAGACTTATTCTGAATATCTCCGAATTTCCTACATTGTAAGGCAAACTAGTGTACACATTCATTTCCAAGTCTTCCTCTATGTTTCTAAAGTCTTAAAAATGACAAAATCTGAAACACTTTCTTGAATTAAGACTGCAATGCAGATTTTAAAAAAAGGTTGAGTCAAAAATCCTACAGCTCAAAATTAGTGATGATTATTTTCTTCTTTCCTTAAGAAAAAAAAATTAAAATCTCCCTTTCTTGCTATCATGACAGTTTGAAATAAAGCAGTAAAAAACAGAAAGTGAATTACATAAACATTCATAACAGCAATGGCAGGAAACAGTGAACTGGTATTAGCACGTAAGTACCTCCTACAAAACAGGATCCTAAGCCCAAATTCAGTTCCTCACAAGTTTGTTCCAGTTGAAAGGGTAGCTATGCTGGGATCACGAGCTCTAATGCCTGCTGTTGTCTGTCTAGACAGCGTTTCTGACATTTCCTGACCATAGCAGGAAAGAGAATCTCCTGTTCCTAGCCTCAGAGGAAGTGTATTTTCTGTGTCCATGAAAATGTAAAATCTAACAAAAATTTCCTAGAGATTTCATGCACACTTTTCATTAGTATTCGCAAAGCTTTGCTCATGAAGTGCTAAGCAATATCTCATATATAAGGACTTACACTTAAAATGAAGGTAGGCTGAATTGGTGTGGCAGAGATTTTATTCTGATGTCCCTAGGACAGTACCTTCCAGTAGAGGACAGAGTAGGCACTCTGGAGTATCATTCCCTGTAAACTGCACTGCTAACTTTCAAACAGTCAAGAATTCTTCCTTATCAGAGGACTAAGCTGTGACTACAAGGAATGTTCCCAGATCAAGAAAGTAACTATATAAAACAATCCCCCAAAAATACAAATTCCAAACCAATCACCTAAAAATATAAAATCCAACACTGTCATTCTTCCAGCAAAAGCTTTTTCCAAATAGAAGATACATATATTTATACCTAGGTTTCAGCCACTGCTTATCAGATTTGAAGTGAAGCTACAAAATGCTTCCTAATCAGGTTGATATACAAGCTATAATCTTTATACTCTATGAAAGAGCACTTTGGGGAGCCACATACACTTACCAGTAACGTAAGAACTTCCCTTCATTTTGCAAGAGCCTGCTTTTTGTGACAGAGGAATGGTTTTGGTCAAGAAGGAAAGTTATAATATGCTGTCCATACTATCACCTTAATAGCCACTGAAAATGTAAAATTCCATTCCTTGCTGAGCTGCTCAGTGTTCACTTTTGGTTTGGTGACACTTTAGTTTCCAGCATTGTCCATGGCCTACATAAATAGGTAAGAACTATTTCCTACCTTTGCTAAGCTGTAGCAATGCAACATAATTAAGCCAGCTGTGTTTTAATTTACACCTTCATGCCAGATAGCTGCATGAGTGTTTTCTGAATAACACACATCTTACAACTGAGGTTATACTACCAGACCTGGCAAGCAAACTGGGGCAAGTGCTTCCACGTCCCTCTTTGAAATGCAATTTATGACCACCAGTTACTGTCATGAACACTCAATTGAGCCAGTCACGCACCACCAGCACCACAGCCACAGTTCAGGTCTGACACAGCATCCATATCTCATTAGTAAGCTCTTATTCATGGTCCCTGTGCTCAACTGGACAGGGTCCACAAGCTTTATTACTAATGTAGTCATCATATAGGAGTGTTTCCCATAGTAAATTTCACAGAGTTTACTAAAGTTACTGCCTTTGCTATAGAATTATTCAATGAAAAGCATTTCGCTATGAAGGAGGTGTTTCCAAGATCCACCCCAAGGACTCTACTAAAGCTAAGCAGTACTTTGAGGTCTACTTTCTAAAGTGTTGAATAAACATCTATGGAGTCTCCATGCGAGATTGCAAGATGCAGCAGTTCTCTGCAGGCTTCACTTCAAGATTAGGGTTTCATTAATCTCTCCCTTTTCAGCCTTGAACCCTTTAAACGCTTGTGGACTTGTTCACCTCCTTTTGTTTCAGGCAAAAGCTTAAAATCTTTGTCTCTTCTGCAATTTGAATTAGTTCTTCCAAATACATGAAGGCAAATGGAAAAACTTGGTATTTCCAAAATGCCACACCAGTTATTCTCACCTGTGCATATCCAGCCCATTGGCGGTCCTTAGGCATCTCATCCAGCTGGAGCTGAAGAATCCATATACACTTGTTTTGTCAGTTTTCCTAACCAGAGCAGGTTTTCCAACCAAACTTTCAAAAGTAGCTCAAGAAACAGAAGAGACAAGACAGATACTCTAAGACTGTTTCATATGCTTTACACTGGATTACTAGGAGAGCACAGAAGAACTAGATCTGCATGGGCAAAGACTGCCTAAAATCAAAGAGTATAAATGGCACAAGTCATTCACATCATTACTGTTTCAGAATATAGACACAGGTTTTTAACTGAAGCAAAGAAATCTGTATGTTTCCCACCGTAAAAAGGACATAATCCCAAGACAAAAAGATTTTCTTCTAGCAAGTAAACAGCTTATATTATTCACAGTAATAACAAAGCATCTTAAAACAATCCAAAGTGAACACTAAAGGTAAAGGAAATTCTGCCATTGTTTTGGACATTCATATTTTCAGTTGAAATAAAAATCCCCTGAATACCTTGTTCAAAGGCTTAATAAATTCATACCTTGTTCAAATGACTAATATGTCCCAAAAACTTAGTGTTCTACATCAACAGAGGCTCTGTGCCTTCTTCTGGGCCCATAAATACAGCTGACTATTTGCCTACTGACTGGCCAAAAGATCTACTATGTTTCCTCATTATTGGGAATTTTGTAAGCATACAGGTTAGATTTCAAGACCTTCTGTTTGTTTTCCACTGAAACACTGAAGAAAACATAACCAACACTTAAACATTGAAAGAATATGTATTAATATGAAATCTGGTTTAAATGGATAAAAGGAGCAAGAGTAACTCCTCCTTAAGTTTAATGACAACATATAGAAGCACACTAAATTAAAGCATTTCTGATTATTACACTAATAGGATTGTCCTGTGGAAAAGTATTGGTAACTTTAATGGGTTTGCATTCTTTCAAATAGCTGGTGATCTAACATCATACAGGTTTGGTTTTTATTTCCGAATGCTAAAATCTCTTTTTAAGGACAAGAAGAAATGCTAATGAATCTACAGTGGCAGAAAACATGAAGAAAAAGAACAGCCTCAAGCAGGTAAAAACCAGAGCACTCCTTCCTGCTGAAAATGGCATTCTGGAGTGGAAGAAAAGTTAAGGTAAAATTGTCTGTCAGAACAAAAGTGAAATCACAGAGATATTACTTTGGACAAAAGCACCCTAGCTCCTAGTATTAGCACCACTAAGTTGGAAGAAAACTTTGATCAAAGATGATCATGGAAACCACAACACAGGTGATCACTAATTAATCCTCCCTCCTTTACATTTACATCCTTTGAAAATAGTATGCATCAGCACGCTTCAGGAGCAGCTTACCAGATGGACCTAAAGCCAAGTTACTAGAAATACATTAAATAGAACTTTATTTAAAACAGCATCCAGTATCCTAAAGATCAAAGTGATCGCCTTGCAGAAGCCAAACAAACCTACTTTTCTCTAAATGGCTCCACAAGAAAAAAACCAAAACCCAAAAACTAACTTATCATTAATGCTCCAAATGGCATGAAGGAAGGTCCTGCTGCGATACTGCAGTACCTCTTATGCAAGACTATTAACTCATCTCTCTAATTTCCTAGTAGACACGGCTGAACTTCTGAAGAGACTACAGAACCTGGATGCGTTCAGTTTTATTCAATGTCAGTACATTATCCTATATATTGCCTTCATTTAGAACTTCGTATGATGTTCCAAAACACAATATTCCAACTACTAATTGTTTGTCTATATACAAATGTTGATAAGTATCTGTCAAGATATACAGACAAAGAAACACCACTGCTTATTTGTTCTTGACATAACTCCTTACTAGACAAGTCATCATTCTCTGTTCTCCTCTGGAAACACTTCACTGGACTAAAAAATGGAAGACAAATTCTAAAGTTATTTTTAGTGTCTAAAAGACATTTCTAAAAATAAATTATCACAATACTTGTATGGTATTTTTAGAAATACGGTGACGTTTCAGTTATATAGGAACCTGGATGGCTTCTCCCAAGTGTAATTTCTATTTTTTGCACTCTCCTTTGTGCAAAAATACGTTATGCCTTCTAGAGCTCGTTACTGCTGGTAAAACACTGAAAAGCAACAACAGTCTTATCACTGCTAGAGAGAGATACCTGGAGAACAATTTTTTTTCTGGACAAGATATTCCTCTTCTCCAAATCTCACACATGCGAGGAAAGAAACTCATCCACCAGCTCTTTCAGCCACATGTACAGCAGTGAGAATCACACTAAACTTCCTCAGCAAGTCTCACCACCTCCAAAGTTTGGGAACAAGGGCTCAGCACTTAGGGGAATATGGCACGGAACACTAGTGATGTATCTACCTTAACAAAAAGAAAGGTCCCTAAGAATCCACGCTAAAGCAGCTCACCAGCAAGTCCACCACTTTCCATGACTTGAGTCACTACTGTCCAACACAGTCAAGACTTCACAAGAACACAGAAAAAGACAATCACTATCCTAAACCACTTTTCGTAAGAAAACAAGTTAAATAAAACAAACATTCAATAGTTTCCCCAAAGTAAAGGTCTAGAAAGACCATGGACAGTGTATCTGTGGGTATGGACCAACTATCTTTGGTTTACATGACAACACAAGTAACCTTTCCACCTCAGCTTCTGCAGCATTTCAACTCAGATTGCATTCCAGACATGCAATCCCACTCTGTAATTGCTCCAAACCCTTCCAATTTTTTCACTGTGGCTTATCTAGGTTAATTCACCATCACATGTCTCCCCAACTTATCTTCTCCCTTTTACCCCAGCAAAAAAACTGTAACAACATAATATACTTTTTGTTAATAACTACCTGATTAGGGATTTCTAACTGCCATTTTGTTCTCAACTTTCTACAAGATGAGAAACTGTTTTAAAAGCAATTTCAGAGTGCTAATATTCATTACAATTCATACAACAGTGCATTTATTTTCATTACATGCCACAGATTCTCAGTTTCAAAGTTTTGCCCAGGAACACAAAAGATCAGGTGATTTCAATATGTCAATAAGTATGTAAAGAAAAAGGAAGCAGAAGAGGGCAGAGTACTCAGTGTGGGAGAGAGCTGCAAGAAGCCAGCTGCAGAACTGCCACTTCCCACTCCCTGTGATAGCACACACGATCAAGACCTTCTCGCAGAGGATACACTCACAGCTATGGTATTAAAACAAAAACTCAAGCACTTCTGTGTGAAGAAAAGAAGTTATTTATATTGGAACTTTGCAGCAGAGCCTGTCCTCTGTTGAAAATATTGTTTCTAATACCAAGCTGACTTAGTAGCAACAACAAAAATACAGCTCTTGGAAAAAATACTCCCCTTCTCTGCCCTCCCTACCAATTATCACAGGGGAGAACACAAAATCTAGTGTCTTTGGTGAAGGCTCCTAAGAACATTCATAAGAATACACAACATTCTTATATGCATAAATACAATAACTTACATAAGTATAAACACAGTAATAAGTATAATAAGCTAGAACCACTGTTTTGGTTCTTGGGAGCCTAATTTTAGGATAGAAATTCTATAAAATTCCAAACTCCTCTGACTGAAAAAGATAAATCCAGAAAACTAAGTTAATATCAGAGACAGTTCCTGAAACTCTACAGTCACAAAACTGCTGTATACGCCCACATTTGAAGATGAAGAAAGGCATCAGCAACAAACATTATAAACATTAAGGGCTTTCCAAAAGTAGGCATAGAAACTTATATCACATAGTGCTCCTAGGAGAGCTGACTAGAAGTAGAAGCAAACAGCAGAAATATACAGAGGACAACTCCAGAAAATAAAAACTGAAGCTAAAATAGAAAAAAACCTTATCAGCCAGAACACTCAAAAAAACCCCCAAACCCAACCAAACCAATGAAAACCCTAAACCATAACCCCCACCCATCACCCCACTGACTGCAGCCAGGCAAGTAACAGACACCAACCACTTCCTACCAGTAGCAGCAAGAAGCAGCTTCAGAGCTGCTACGCTTTACAAGCAGACATAAGGATCAGTTTTCCAAAAGCAGTCACCTGACCTCCTGTTGTATGCCTTTTCTAGAAAACTCACCCCATCCCTACCAAAGAGCCACACTGGAAAAAGTAGATGGGATGAAGCACAACTCAATGCCATCAATGTACCAAAATACTCTGTGAAAAAGCAGGCAGAAGGGACTCACTACTACATTTCAATGATTACATTTGCTAAGGAATTCCTTGTCCTTCATTCAAACGAAAAATGGATGCATCAAGTAAAAGCCTGTAAATAAAGGTAAATTACACAGGAGATACTTTGCTCTGGAAAGTATTTTTACAAATGGGTGCTAACAGTAGATCCAGAAAATAGGGAAGGTACAGTGAAAGCAGGGAAGGTACAATGATCTTGATTCATGACTTCAGCTAAAATTGGACCCATCAATAAGACACCTGTACTTCCTCCCATCCTGTTCCCCAAAATGCACCCTCTCTTCTGTTCTACATTGCTTTATAAAACTGAACATTATCAAGTGGCCATTTAAGGCAAGCAAAAAACACAATCATTCAAATACTCACAAAATAGTGTCCCTTTATGAAGAAAAAAAAATCTAATTAAGTATGATAAGTATCTAACTTGTAGTGTACAGCATACTGAAAATTTACAACACACTAACAATGGGCCTGAAATATTCCTAAACCCAGCCATCTAACCTTTATTCTGATTTGAACATAAACTTTGCATGAACTGGATTAAGTTTCAAGAAATACTGAATTACTAAATAGCACATCATCCTTAAACTAGTTACTTATTTTTAAGACAAAGCACTCAATATCAATCAATGAACATCAACTAGAGAATTCAATTCCCAGTATCTGGATTCAATATGAACCATTAGTTCCCATACCAAGAGCTTTACAATTACTTCTACTAGAGTGAGAGTCCTCTGTAATCCCAAGTTTGCTCAAAAGTATTATATCAGTTAACATTTAGTGTAACCAAAACACATACACACCATTAAGCCACTGTCTTCCCCCATTTAACCTCACTGGCAATGTAAGGGCATGGCTGCAACATTTTGTCAACGTAACAACGGCTGTGTACAGTTGAATAGTGACAGAAAGGCAGCACAACTGGATTTAAAAGAACTTATTTAATATGAAATTATTTTATAATATATTTCATTCAGGCATTTTAAAAGCGCTCTCCTTCTCCTCTACCACTACAGGTAAATCCTACAGATTCTAGACAGACTTTACACCAAAATGAAATATTCACTACACAACACTGAATTGCAGACTAGGTAAGTAACAGAGCCTATCATGCTTTTTCAGATTTTGAAAACAACACATAAGTTTATGCAAACTCATTACGTGGTCTTTCTTGATGGAGAACTGATTTGAGCATCAAATTACATCCCACAGAATTACTGCACTGGAGAGGTACACAGTATTTGCATCCGTTTTTATGTGGCTATTTCACGTCCTTGCCATCAAAGAGGTTTTCTACAACTCTGTGAACAATGTGGGCATGCCTTCTACCATCACTGCTTGCATGAAAGGTTCCTATTAATTGATCTAAGGGACACAAGGACTACAGTCATTAACATTTATGTGAGCTTTCTGTGTGGGGTTTTTTGTTAATGAGACATAAAAAGGGTATTTTTCATTATACTACAAACTCAGGAAATCCTTTAACTCATTCTGACAGTATCTTTATGTATATCAGCCAGAGTGACCAACAATCACAATTTCAACAGGTAGCTTCAGTTATTTATACAGCACCAATATGAAATTTACATGTACACTGGTAAAAAAAATGCAGCAAGGAAAAATGTTAATTAACAAAAATCAGCTTATAGATTTGGCTTATAAGCAGAGTGCTCAAGACCAATATATATTTTCAGAAAAGACAAACTGGTTTTGGTTTATTTCACCAGAGATTCCTTTACACTCTGAAGTAGGAGGGACATTATTTTCATCTGAGCACATCCAGTTTTGGAGGTTATGCCAAGTTTACCCAGTCTCAAAACCAATTTAAATGAGTGCAACATTGAGAAAATGACAATAAAATTAAACAATCTCTGGATACGTAACGCAAAATGCTCTGCAATCCAGAGCACAAAGGAAACCAATTGAATGTGGCTTGTAGTAACTAACATTGGAGCAATGCATCTGGTACTAAAAGAATAAAGGGAATAAAACAAGTATCTTAAAGACAGCCCTCCAATAGCCACATCACTTGAACTTTGCTAAAGCTAAAAAACTTGCTTGAAAATGTAAAAATATTATGTTACTGACACAGTGAATCAGCAGCTGTTCAAAAACCTTTAGTTCAAACCAACTTCAGGTGAAACTGCAGAGCAAGTGGCATAACTCTTCTGTATTTTCTCCAGTTTAAACTTCTCAGAGCTTTTAAAAGCCTGAAAGTGTTTGAAACTAATAACTCTGTGTGAGCACGTGTGTGCTTTATTACTATCAAGAATTTTATTCCTTTTTCAGTTCCATCTCCATAAGTGACTTGAAAAAGTTTGAATTAAAAAAGTATACACACTAGTAGGCTGTGCTAATACTTACAAGCATAAGCACAAACTATTGCTCATTGAATTCCACTGACAACCCTTGACTTCAGTGTCCACATGAAATTCAGTTATTTTGAAGTCAAAGGCATTGCCATTCTTGTTTAATATCCTGTTTATTCAGCTGCTGATGCTCCTATTCAATCAATCTTTTCTGTATTAAGTAACCTCACAAAGACGTTCCAAGTGGTCAGTGCCTTTTTCTCCTACTACTCAGGTCACCTGTTGAGAGTTCAACTCCCTTTTTGCATTAAGAACTTTCATATTTTCCTAGGCATATTCCTCCTAGTGCTACTAAGCATAAATCAGACACTGGACTTCATGAAACTTTAAAATCACACAGACTGAACAAAAGAAAAAAAATATAAAAGTCAAGTCTCTCTGGTGACATAGGCATTTTTCTCTACAAAATTCCTGTTTATTGGGTAGGTCTTTTTAGTAAAAATGAAATCTGTTGGAATGAATACTAGACAACAGAAGAAACTATTCTAAGAAGATATTCTGAAGATTATGAATTTCAATTCTCACTGTAATTCTTGTTTAACTCTGCACCATATCCCTCTGCAGTTATATTATACAGGTTTGCTACATCAGCTCTGACTCTAAGTCAGTGTAACAGGATTGTCACACTGCACTGCTCTTTGATGCACTCTGCTTAAACTCCTCTCCAGTAAGAAAATTGCTGCATTTTCTCTGCACCTAAGTGACCCACCAAAAGCTTCCCCAGATTTATTCTGCATTGTCTAATCAGTCTATTTATGCTGTCCTCAAATCACCAACCTTACACAAGTCAGGTAGTAAAGAATTCTACAAAGAAGAATCGCATTAAGTTACCAAAACTCTGAAGCATTTTCACCCTTTGCTGTGAAGAATCTTCTCTTTAAAATTTGTTTTATAATTTGAATCAAAAATGATGTTGCAACTTGTATTAAAAACCCTGTCAATTAGTTAATATGTTAATTCATTACTCTATACAACATGAAACGACTTCTCACTCTAAAATCTGGTGCACATTCATTCCTCATATGCTTTTGAAAGCAAGGTTCCATGACACAATCTTCATAATTAAATTATGCCTGGAAAAGGGGGGCAGGAATCAGAATATCACTGCAAATGAGGTTTTGCTTAAAGGGCTAGAGCTGTATAGCACTGATGGAAACCAAATATATCATACTTGTTTTCCATTGCCACTTGATTTGTCAATTTACAGACCACACTACCACGACCAAGGTATTGCAAATAGGCTGAAGATTACACACAAGCCATAAGAAGAAAAAGAACTTTCTACATTTCACGTAAGTCCCATCTGTCAAGATGATGTTCATCACTGCAAGCTGGTAACACAAACTTTGTCCGAGAAACAGCCAGATCCTGAAGCTACTGGGACGCTGAACACACGACTTTAATACCTGAACTGGTAACTCTTCCCTCGCTGTTGTAAACCACCTCTGCGCCGGGAGCTCTACCAGCGCTCCCGGAGGGTACACCGGCCAGCGCCGCGGCGGGCCGGGGACTCGCCAGCCCTTTGGTGTCGTTACACCAGGCGTTTCAGAGCCTCTCCGCTTCACGCTAAGCAGGAAGGGAGCGGAGGGGAGGGTGAGGAGCGCACGCTCCTCCTGTCCGAGGACGGCAGCACGACCTTTCCCGGGCCGGCCGCCAGCAGAGGGGGGCAGCGCGGGCGGGACCCGCACCAGGGAGACGCGCGGCGGAGCGCAGGCGGCCCTGCGGGACCCGCCGGGACGGGCGGCGGCAGGGTACGGACGCCTGCGAGCCCCACCGGGGTGACCCGGGCCACCCTCGAGCGACGGCATTGTCCCGCCCTGCCGCCCCCGCCCGCGGGGCATTACCTGGCTCCCGCTGCCGCCGGCCCGGCCCCAGGCCCCGAGCGGCGGCCCCGGGTTGCCCGGCTCCTCCGCGCCTGGCAATGGCGGCGGCCCCGCTCCCCCTCCCCGCTCCGCGCTCACTGGCTGCGCCGCTTCATGTGACCGAACAAAACCCTCCTCGACACAGCCCTTTGTGTCCCACCCGGCCGGGGCACCGGGAACGCAGCTCGCCGACTCGGGGAGGTGGCGAGGGGCGCTTGAGGGGACGGAGAGAGGCGACAAGGCAGGCTGGAGAAGGAAGGGACGGGGAGGGCAGTGCCTGCCGCGGCCACCTGAGCTCCGCCACGCCGCCTCCGCCCCAGCTCGGCCACTTACCGCGGCGCGGGCGGCCGCGGCCGAGCCGCGGTGCCGCACCAGGTCGAAGGCGGCCGCCATGTTCCCGATGCGGCAGGATGGGGCAGAGCCGCCCGCTCCGCTACCCGCCGCTAGGGCGGCCGGCCCGGCCCGGCCCGGCCCGGATTGGGTTGGCTCCGCTCGGCCCCGACCCGCGCCCCTCGGCCCGCGGGGCCCTGCGCCTCCCGCTCTCCCCACTCACTCCGTGGCCGGGCGGGGGCGGCGGGGGCGCGATACAAAAAAATAAATCGTAACGGGAAACTCACGGGCTCGCCGGGCTGTGCGTCACGCCGGGGTTACGTCCTGCGCGCGCCGTCGTGACGTCATCGCGCAAGCCTCCCACCACCCCGCCGCTCCGCGCGCGGCTACACGCACACACACGCGCGCGCGCACGCGCCCCGCGGTGGGCGAAGGGCGCACGCGCACGGCATTTCCTCCCTTCCTCCGCAGGGAGCGCGCGCCCCCTCCCGCCGTGGCAGGCGCGCGCCTCTACCGGTGCCGGGCGCAGCCGGCGGGGCTCGGAGGAAATGCCCCCCCCCGGGCGGCTCCCCAAACGCGCCAGGCGCACAACGCCGGCTGCCAGTGCGGCCGCCGCCCGCCCTGCGGGCTCCCCTCACCTCCGCCGCGCGCGGGGGCGGGTGGTCCTTCCCACAGGCCTGGGAAACCAGGTCAGGTGCGGCAGGATCTGAGCCCGGGCGCTGCCGAGCCAGCGGAGAGGCAGAGGCGGGCTCGGGCTCGGGCTCCTTCGGACGGTGCCAGGGCGCGCGGGGAACCTGAGCGCAGCGGGCACGGCCCGGGGGGCGGGAAGCCGTGAGGTGACAAAAAGACAGTTCGGTGCCATTCTCTCCTCAGAATTATGCTGCTGAAGGAAAGCCCGGCTCACTGAGGGAATTCTCCCGGAGTCAGGGGAGAATGTTAAGTGCGTAGAGACTGCTTAGATGAGTTAATTTTTTCCCTTCAGGCTTGCTGGGCCTGGGGGATTTCACACTAGAGTCAGAAGCTGATAAAAGCAACGTTAGAGGTGTGAGCGGTGGTCAGAGTGCTCAGGGAGAACAGATGTCAGGAGAGAGGAAAAGGTAAAACAGCACATATAATTCAAAAGGGTGAGTAGGTAGGGCCAAATACTGTCAATCATTCCAGCCTCTATTCTCAGAAAAGTACTGAAGCAAATAATCACACATCTTTAAGTACATGATAGCTAATGAAGTGGTAAGTTACAGCCAACATAGATTTGTCAAAAAAATCACATCAAGCCAAACTCATCCTTAGCTGTGACAGGCTAACAGGCCTTGGATGTGAGTAGTGCCCAGTTGGTTATGGCTTGATTTAAGTTTTTGACACCATCTCAGAGAAGTCTTAATTGAGCAAGCAAAAGACACAACATAATGAAACAACTATAGTGGTGCAAAATTACATCAGCAATGTTTCATTGTGACAAATAGCAGGACAGCAAATATGGTTCCCTGGAGGTGGATATGTCCTGAGTGTGGTACCAAGTCTAATTATATGAGTGACAGAATACAGTTTACATGGATTGGATTTGCCAACAATGCCAAACTGGCAGAGCTGGAAGCATGTTACAGCACAAGAAAAGAATTCAAAACCTTTCTGAAAAAATAGTTGCAGAAATATGATGCAATTGAATAAATACAAGTGCCAACTTCAACATTTAAGCAGGAAAATAACAATTGCACAACTGCAAGACTGGGAACAGATGAATAAACACCAGGTTTACAGAAAAGGGGCTGGAGATCAGAGTAAATCACAAACGGAACATGCATCAACAGTGTCACACCATTGTGAAAAAAGATGCAGTACAGAGAGATGCATAAACAGAACTGTCATATCTAGGACATAGGAAGAATTCCTCATCTTTAGCACTGGTGAAGTCTCATCTGTATGTTCAGATTTGGCCTCTGCATTTCAAGAAAAATTTCTTTCAAAAACTTCCAGCAGAGGACAGTACAAGGGGGGGGGGGGAATCACCATTTTAAAAGATGTGACCCTAACTGAAAATCGGAATGTGTGAGATTTTTTAGTCTAGAAAATAAAAGACCATGGGCAGAAAAATCCATTGTTCACCGAATCCACTGCAGACAAGGCTAAACGTAACAGCTTTGAACTGTACTGAGAAATTTCAGTTAAGACATTAGGAACAGATCTATTATGATACAGTTAAATAAAACTGGCATATATTCACTACAGGATCCTGGAAATGTTATTAGTATGGTTTTTAATATTAAGTTGAATATCTGTAAGAAAAATATAGAAGCATTTGACTGCTGTGAAGTAATAGAGGCACACTAGGTAATAATTGTTTTCAGCATAATTTTCTGTAGCTGCAGTTACTATCCAGATACCCAGATATCTGTTCTGATCCTATTTTTTTTTTGACAAAAGTGAATCCCGGAGGTATTTAAACATTTAATGTGTTGTCAAAATCTTATGCACAGGTGTAGCTATCCCCTTTGGGAGTCTTAGTCATGTTACAATCAGTATAGCTGCGTGGCAACATATGTCACATGCTCAGCTCATTTGCTAATTTATAAACTTTATCTATCACTACAAATTCCACATTTAAAAATAATGTGTGTCAGTACTCATGTAACCATCGTCTACCACAGCTTTTGCTTTTTCTCCATGGTACTAGAGGCTAATTTACCCCCAAATCCATTAAATTCAGGGGTTTCTCTGGAGCTTGCTAGTTAGGAGAAGGCAGTGTGAGTGGTTTATGGCTGTGAGACTGAGACCCACCAAACTCAACTCATTAGAGATGACTAAAAGGCCATTAAATAGGCCAATTTTCAATCTCCACTGAGTTAGACTGAATTCAAACTGATAGCCCACAGGCAAAAGGCTATGAATTTCATTAACAGTACCCCGAAGCATTCAGTCCCCTAATGAGTGCTAATATTATTCTTCTGAGAATTAAGCTTGTTTTCTGAAAATACACATTTATAAAATCAAGTTCTAATTATTGTGGAGCTTGTAAGGACAGTTTTTCCACTGCTCTTAAACACAAGAAGCATTATCATCTTGTGCAATCCACAGATTCTTCTAAGATTCTTACATCGTATGTAATCCATTGCTAACCAAAATACAAACAATATGAAAAAGCAAATATTAACACTACCCCTATGCTTCTTGCTGAAAATCATGTATTTTATTGCACACAATCATTTTAAGGTCATCACACTTACTTAAACATATTTTGTCCCATAGAAGGTAAGATTTAAGGAACAGCAATTCTTGCTTCAATTCTTCAATTAATAACTGAAGGAAATCACCAAATTCCATAAACAGAAGATGTAGTGTTTTATTATATTTCACATCTATTGTAAACAAGTAAAATGCTTAGCAGAAGAAAACCTGAACTTCAGTTCTAATGCTGGCAAATCCCACAATTTTTAATAGTTTAAGGATATCTAGCAATTTTTTAATTTCTCAATACTTGAACTACGAGGCCCAATTCCATTAGCACTAGTGGACTCTTAAAAATGCTTATGATTCACATAATCTGTAGATCAAAAGAAAAATCCACATTTGGTGTGAATGAATAGAGCACATAAATGCAATATTTCATTAAAATGGCAGTGTGGTAAAAGATTATGTCCAGTGATGTCAGAAGTCTTTTTTGATTTCTAATTCCACTTCTGTTGCCATTTATAGTATGTGAAAAGTAGTAGATGATCCTAAAGGTTGCCTGATGGATTAAGACTTAACAAATAGACAAAAAATGACACAAAATTGGGATTGCATGTCTGCACAAAATAAAAACTTTAGGACCGGTGAAGCATTCTAATGTCAGTAAAAGAACATGTATGGCCAGTAAAGAACCACACAATAGGATTCTTGAAAATCAAGTCAGATACTGCACAGCTGGCTTTTTGTTTGCAGGAATTCTGGTTGTGTCCTGTGTTATTTCTCCACCAATGCAGACAAGGCCTAATAATGGTTAAAACAGCATTTGAAAATCTCTTGAGAGAATGATGCTGCGTAGTTCCTCCTGGTCTTCAACATGGCTATAGAAAGCTTAAACCAAGGCAGGTTCTTTTAACTTAGCAGCAAAGTATGATTAACTGCAACCAATTTAGAAACTATTTCTTCATATAAATGTTTTTGTAGCTGAAGCTGCAGAGGGAGAGTTGGAACAGGTTTAAGCTGAAGCATTTTGAATGAAAGAAGACTGCAAATGCCTCCTTGTAACACACAGCAAAATCCCAAATGCCTGGAGGGAAAAACTTTTTAATGATAATTTCTTACATTTATATAGCACCTTTAATTCCCTAGGACCCCAAGCACTTCATTAACTCTATGCAAAAAGCTTCACCATGGAAATATAACCACTATATGCATCATTCCTTGAAAATTTCATATTCAGTTGACACATATTCTGGTTATCCTGTGTACAGCAAACAAAACAACAGATAAAATATTAAGCTATATAATTTTGAGTTGCAGAACAATTTAAGGCTGTATGGTTTACCAAATGCTGTCAGGTAATGGATACATTGCATTTAGCCCATTCATTTTCCTTCTCCATTTACTATTTCAATCTCATAGCCCTTGGTAGAAAATGTTGTCTTCCACAACATTTTCAAAATTGAAATGATTCTTGATGTCTGAATTTCAGACAAAAATCGTCTCTATAGGAAAAGGTAGCATCTTTTATTAAATACACTACTGCAGTTTGGAAAAGTATAGAGTTTTTGAGTACCTAAAATATAATGATGGGATTTTTTTAAGTTGAGATGGTTGTACTAATAAAATCCCTTATCTTTATATATAAAGTTTGTCTTGTCTTTGCCTTTAGACCCTTGTAACTACAAAAACAAGCACACAGAAACATGATATGAAAGATACCTGTGTTTCATTGCTCAACCTGCCAATGAGTTTTTCTTTACGCTCTACGGAGATGTTTCTGGTTTCTTGGCCCTTCTTAAAATGCCATAATTTGGCATGAAATGCTGATTTCACTAATATCCACGAATTTAGGAACTCAATATACTGGTTGTTTCAACAAACAGTAATCAACATTATTTCAACTGAAATATTAGGAGAACTAATAAAAGAATTATTTGGAGCAGTTTGATTTATTTCAACATTGTAAAAACCAAAAGGGGGAAAGTGACTTTTCCTAATCTTTTTTTTTTGCTGCTTGAGCTGTTGATTCATGTTTTGCTGGCTTGCTTGTTTCACAGGCTCTTTTGAGATACAGTTGTCAATGTTGATTAAAGAGGATTACCTTGTCTGTTTTTCAGACAAAACAAATATTTATATTATTTATAAATTTAGTGTCTGCCATAAATCAAAATATTCTTTTAATCTTTGCCAATATGAATCAAACTTTTAGAATTATCAGTAAAATTAGAAGAGAGCAGTAAGAGCATACAGGTAAAATTAGAACCATTAACCATTAAACCTGTGTCTCTCTTAACAGTGATCCCAAGATAAGGTTAGCCCTGAAATGAAGTATTTTGCAACAGAAGGGTGTTTATACAGCATGCCTAGGGAAACATTACTGCTTGGCACTGTGGATTGCCTTTAGAACCATCCTACTGTTGTGTTTGAAATCTCACAGCTAGGAGAAGATTGCTCAGATTACATAATAAAGACAACTGCCTCTCTGTTTTCTCACTGCACAGCTCCTGTCCATAGGCAACGGTAGGAAGATTTCCGCGTCTGTTGCTTAGACCTGCTCCCCTTGGCTAGGCCTGTGCTTGCAATTACAAAACAGCTTTTGTCAGGACAGCAGCTCGTTCCCAGCTTCCCACAGTCGTCTCCTGTTCTCAGTGTCACCGCTATGGAGTGTTCCTATCATATGCTACTGATCAGAGGGGAGCAGCTGCTGGGGCAGCACTGCCTGCCTGGCACACCCAGGCCCCATTCTTAGCTGTTCCACAGGTACGACCATAGTAAGCATTATCAATTACAAATCCTGGATTAATTATCAATAGTCATTAATTAACCTTAGTCCTTATACTTATTTTATTTCAACAGGTGTTATTCTAATTCATCCTCCATTAAAAAGACAACAGCTAAGCCTACATCTGTGTTCCTTTCAGGAGGATCTGGCATCTCTCTTCTCACATCTGAGTTACTGAGCTCAAGTCTCACAGAATTCAAAGATCACAAGAAAGCAGATTACTGTAGGAAAATACCACCACACCTTATAACACTGACCTTCTTAAAAACAATGCATTGACTTGGATAGTTGCCATTTGCATCACACACAGGAAGCAGTAATATATGAAAATATGCTATGAGCAACAAAACGGTAACAAGTTTTTTCCTAATCTGTTGATTAATTATAATTTAGTGTGAGAGGAAGAAAGCAGTGGCAATAAACTGGCCTTCCACAGATGATAGAAAAGGACCTAGACCTACTAGGTATAAATTATCATAACTCTGCTTAACTGATGATTCTGTTCACATTATAGTGCCAAAATGATACACAGGGAGAAGACAGAAATAGTAATTCCAAGATCCTTGTTTCAGGTGTCACACTGGTAGCCTTAAAATCCCCCTGCAGAGGTCACAGCATGAATTAATCCAGCTCCTACCACTATGGGCCACGTGCCAGACTTTTGCCACGACTGTGCTATGCTGGCAGAGTGCCAGTGACAAGAGGGAAACTGCACAAGGCCTGAGAGTGTCATGTTCTGTCTCCTTCAAGGTGTGTCACCCCACTTCTTACATCCCCCTCTGTGACTAGCATCAGGGTCACACCCGTGGCTGCAGCACATATTAGAGACTAGAGCAATGTCAATCTGGAGAATCAGTGACAGGAATCCTTTCAGGTACATTCCATCTCCAAGGTTGTGACTTCTCTATGTCCAGTGAGGGACACAGGTGGCACAACATGAGGAAGTCACCTCCCTCAGACAAAGACCATTTCAACACTGTCCCCAAAAGGAGAAGGTTTTGCTAGCCAACCCCCACCACTTCTTGTACTTCGAAGTTATCTGGCCAGATGAAATCCAGGACAAAGATCCAAGTGAATACATCTTAACCAAAACCCTTTGCCTTTAGAAGCAAGTTCCATATGTTGTAGCAGTTGAAAAATGAACAGTGTCTCTCAGCCGTCAAAATCATTGCCAGGCAGGATTTCAAACCGCCTGCTTTTCCCTGCAATTTCCTACTCCTCTGCCTGGTAGGCAATTGCTACATCAGCGATTCTGATTTCCCTCACTGTTGCATGGACATACACAACTTCTTGTCCTTATGCTTGACACAATTACAGAAATCTTTATTATTGTTTGTAAAGTGCCAGAGGTTTGTGTACATAGCAATTGTTTTGAAAGAAGAAGAAAGCACAAAACCCATTTTACTACTATTAATGTGGAAGTATTGGGGATCTCATTTTGTGTTTAGGTAAGATCACAGCAGCAGAAAGTCTGTTTGATATGCCATACCTTCTGTTTGTTTCTTAATTGTAAGCAGTTTGGTTTTGATCAAGACAATTAATTATGAATATACCTGAGTTTTCTAACATCAGAGCTAAAACTTTTAAAAAAATCTACAAAAGCTTTTTTAGACTATACTGTAGTGTATGGATAAGTATGTATCTTCAGGGCATAAAACCAGACATCTTTGTAATTGAATCCTGAAAAGGAGGGGGTGTAAAACTACATAAAACTGTGATAGCTCTACACAGTCTTAGAGTTAATATGCAATTGAAAAAATTATTAAATTTTGTAGTTGGCATGGTTTGTTAACAAAAAAGAAAAGACCTAAGTACAATCTAGGGTTATTATGACAGCATTGTTACCCAATAACTTTTTCCTTTCCACCCTCCCTGCCAATCCCTTTTTATGCCAAAGGAAGAGGAGCATCTCTTAGGCTCCTCACTTTGACTACATCCATTACCACTCATCTGCCAAAAATTATCTTCAGTAATGATCAAAAGCCGTATTAAAACTTTGGCTTCTCTCTTGTTCATCCAGTATTTCCATATTACATCCCACTTAAACTCTCAGGTGAGTTGTTTTGAACAGCAGTTCATATGCCATTATCTCATTCAGGAAATATTGTCAGGTTTGGGATTTGCAGGCAGATCTTGTATTATACCACTACTGGTTTTAATGTGAAGCTCATATGAACATAAAGTGTCTCATTACAAGCTCACTGAAATACTTGCAAAGACTTTAATGAGTTTTCAACCAGGCTTTAAGAAAGAAAATTCTAGAACTAATTTTCCTAATAACAAAAATCTTCATATTTAAAATAACTGTAAAATAGTTATTTCAGTATCCTAGAATGCATGCTGAGTAGAGGTTTCTCAGACAAAAGAACGAGTAAGGAAACCTGGAAGAATGGTCATGTTTAGTTTTAAAACTTGTCCCAGTTTCACAGGCCTTGGCTCTGGGTTTCAACAAAGTATGTGGAAATGGACTCAGATAAAGCTTTGGAAGTGTATTTTTAGTTAGATCATGCAGATAATTCATAGAGTAAAAATGGGGTATCTGTAAAAGCAAAAATAGTCAGCAGAATAGTGTAACTGGAAATTTTAGCAGAAGAAGCTATATCTGAACACTCAGGAAGCACTCAAATCTGTCTATTAGTGTGTCAAATGTGTCCTTTTAATTCTATCCCAACCATATTAGAATTTCTTCTTAAGAAGTTATGTGTGATTTACCATTCAAATATACCTCTGGCTTTTACTTGCTACATTTCTATTCTATTCTGAAACAGCATAGAAGTTTTTACTTACTCTGCACAAAAGAGAATCCTGATTTTGAATTTTAACAGGAGCCAGATAATGGGGGTTTAATATTTCATGCAGATGTCTTAATCAGCAAGTCATTTAACCCAATCAATGTAAGAGAGTACTTTTTAAAGTATCCCATTTACGAATAAGCAATAACCATGTTTTGTCACATTTTATCAATTATGCTTTCCAAAGGAGGAAGGTGTCATCTTATTTGTGATAGTTTTAGGAAGCAGAGCTCTCCACAGTTACTGTTAAAATGGCACATGCTGGGGAAAACAGTGCTTATTAGGATTAATTTAAGACAATGGGTACTCACTAAGCCTGAATTGTATATGATCACTTCCACCATTAATGCATTACAGTTTATCTCATCCTTTAAAAAGAAATAATTATGTATTGAGAATTCCCTTTTTCCCTGACAGAATTTAAATCTGAGGCCCAAGGGAGGAGAGCAGTAGCTCGAAGCATGCAGCCCTCCTGTGCTGCAGCAGGACAGTGCAGAGGGCAGTTCAGGCCAGCAAGGGCTACGAGGAACAGCGACAGCCCATCCTTTCAGGAGTTTCAAGTAGTAGCTTGTGGAAAATTAATGATGCCTGACTGTCAAAGCCTGTGTTGATCAAACAGCTCTGCAGCCTGCTGAGAGCAGAGAGGCTGAAAATGCCCTCTGAGAGCACACCCTGCTTTTGCTGCATAGGACCCAGAAACAGGAGATTATAAGGCTTCATCAAAGTTCAGGGAGCTGATACCTGGTGCTAGCAAGAGGCCCAGGCTGGAAACGAGGGTGAACATTCAGGACACGGAGCCACCATTTCTAACCCCAGGCGTATGTGAACTCTGGCCCCTTTGTAGCTCTTGTGCCAAAAAGGGTCACTGTAAAGTACAGCCTGAAGCAGCAGCAAGTGGGGAAGCTCCTGAACGCAGAGATGTGGGGAATCAAGGTAGAGCAATCACGACACGTGCACAGGAGCTGTCCCTACACGCTGTGTTAGGTCTCCAGATCTTGTAGGTACCTCTATCCCGTAGCAGCAGGATACCATGTGAGGCCTTTCCAGTACTCATGTACCACAACCTACACACCCCTACCTTTATGCTAAAAACCTCATCCATGACCAGCCTTCTGATCCTGCTACAGCAGCCAGTTGGTCTTCTCCCTGGGATGGTGAGCACCCCTGTGGTCCCTCAGTCCATTCTGAGATGACCCACTCAGGCCTTCACTTCAGAAACACAATCTGTAGCGCTCTCTCCTTTTGCTTTGTACACAATAGAGAAGGTGTGTGTGTGTGGGAGGGGGGTGTCACTCTTCCTTCTGGGAAGGAAGGTAGCTGATCCTCGTCTGGGTTGAGAGATGCAGAAAAGGCTCAGCTTCTAGCTGTAGCCTCCCAAATGTGGAAGAAGACTGTAAGAAGCCCAAAGTGTTGGCAGGTGGCAGCCCAGGGCCAGGTGGAGGAGGCTGCCCTGGGGGTGATGAAGGACATGTCACTGTTTACCAGAGGGCCACATGGCCAGCTGGTGTTGAACAGGTGTGGGCAGGTGTGGCACACACACAGGTGCACAGCTGCAGTGTAAAGGCAAAGCTACATGGCTCTGTTGGAGAGGTACAGGGGTGCTTCATGGAAAGTCACTGAGTGGAGATGATCCAGATTCCATGCATGTGGGGGAGAAACTGAGAAGGTTTTGATAATTTTCCTGTAGCATCCCAGCTGGAGCACTCCCAGGGAATCCCAGAGGGCACATGATGCTCAGGCAACACAGACTTAATGGTAGAACAGGAGCACTTTTACTGGCCAGGACAAAACTAGTTGGCCTGCCTACATCTGGCAGTTTTTTTGTTCTAAGCAAGATGAGGATATTTTATTTGCAGGGAGGGGAGGCTGACTGAACAAGCCCCATTTCCCAGCAGGAGCAGGAATATTAAATGGCTTGGGGAGTACCCCACTGGAAATGTCATGTGAGTGATTACCTGTGCACCTAAGAGAAAAAATAACTTAATATAAAATGTGGTATGTATCAACCTCAACTTAAAATGCCTCCTCTGGCTATGGGATCTCAAAAACCCCCCCAAACTCGTCTTGAGTTTTCTAATCATTCATAATTAGAAATTAAATTTTTGATCTTTTTCCCTTACATTGGGCTGCGTTTGAAAAGAGACTATAGAAAAAGGAACTACCACAAAAAAGCTTGTAGAAGAATCCAAAATTTCTCCTTATTTTGTATTTTACTTCAACAGAGCTTTAGGTGTAAGAAGACTGACCTGGTCCAGATCTGATCATTGTTTTCCAAAGCCTGGGAGACTTGCAGGAATGCCTGTGCTTTACATTCTGCTTCATGGGAATATTATTTTGATTTTTATTTTGCTAGTATTTAAAAGCACTCACTAGGAAGTTCCTGCAGCTGTTTGGCCACATAATAACAGACAGCCTCTAATTCCTCATGCATGGCACTCAGCATGGTATATTGAGAAAAAAGGCCCCAAACCTGTTCCTGCATTCTAGTAAGTGTGTCACTTTGTAGGAGATCAGAATCCTGTCCAAATTCTGCAAAATCTAACAGAACAACAGTTGCCAAATGACAAAACCTATCAGAAGACACAGAGTAAAAAGGCATATCTTTGTTTCTGATCTTCACAGCGCCAGTATTGGCAAGAGAAACACCAAGGTTTCCAAAATAAAGCCAGTTAACCACTGTAACTGCTATTAAATGTAAACAAAGACATAATAATAGGGTCCTTGGAAGCCAGTATATGAACATTTGAAACAGTAACTATGTATACAAATACTGCTTTGTTAACATTATTTACTCCTGGAACTGTGCAGCTCCACTGCCTGTGCTGGGAACACAGGCACAGACCTCTGGGACCTGCAGCAGGAATCCCAAGAGCAGAATATTTGTGCAGCCACACCGTGGAGTGGTGGGAGGAGAACAGAGATTGCAGAGAGGTGCAGCTTCTTCCCCTTTACTGTCAGGCAGAACACATTGCACAAGGAAACCACAAGAGTACCTTCACTGTCCTTCTCCCCTGTAACTCCCCTCATCTTAGTCAGCAAGGCTTAGGCCAGCAAGCCAAATTTGTGACAGCAGCTGGTGGTTTTAAAGGCTCTGCCACTGTGGTAGTAAGAAAATACATACTGGAGCCTAAACCAGGTAAAATTACTTGGAAGATAACATAAAAGTGAGAATGTGATGGATATTAATTAGTATGTTAAAATACAGTCATTTTTCTTGCATTGACACAGCTGTTCAATAAATGCACGGTTCAGCACTGATCACCCATATGATACGGTAAATGAAGATAGGATTTTCCTAAGTATGAATTATGGTCTTGTCTGTACACAAAACCTGTATCTATTTAAATTATTCAGTAAAGAAATGGACGCTGTACCGTCAACATGTAGACAAAATGCAGGGGGTAAAATGACATTGTATGGGTCTATCCAATACTTACAATTTCAGCAGCCTTGTTCTCTGCAGGTACAATGCTGGCATTTTTCATCTGAGCACAACCTATAATGATCCAGAATCTGGATGTGAGGAATAAGACTCTGATCCATTATCCACTGGAGTACAAGCTGGTCTTTTGGGGAACTGCTAAAAGAATCCAAACAGAACTGTTTGTGCAGAATTGCACTGAAATGCTGTCTGAGACATGGCTGTTACTGGAGTATTTCTGGTGCTTCAGTATTACAAAAGAAATACACTAAAATAATTAACTGATGTCATTAAACTGCTGTGGTGTTGAACACATATTGCATTCAAACATATTGAATGTTGATAATTTATTATTTCAGGTTTTATGAGAATGCCTCTGTGGTAATATTTCTGCAAAATTTGTAAGATCTAGGAAGGGTAAGTCTGCACACTATAAAGTGCCACAGAACTGAAGACTTGTCAAAACAAAATGAGCTATAAAAACAATAATATTCAAGCAACATCACTCTCATTAAACACCTAATGATGCCACAGGCATATTAGTGGGGAAATGCTCATGAGGCTCATGAAGAATTAGGAGGAAAAAAAAAACCAAAAAACAACCCTTTCTCCTAAAACTGCTTTCCAAGCTGTTTGTACGTTCTGCCACAGGCAGTTTCTTGAAAAAGATGCAGTGACTATTAGCTGCTGATGATGGTGAGGGCAAGCAGAACTGATGCTAGAGATTAAGGGCTGCATTTTGCTTTCAGTTGTCTCTCCTGTCCCAACATTTCATAGTATTTAAATGAATCTGTTACATAAGGCATTTCTCCTGTATATGCCGCTCAGCAGCCATATTCTCCTTTCTGGTATGGATCGTCTTGGGAAACTTGCCAAGCTGTGACAGAGCAGTGCATAAAAGGAAATCATGCTCATAAGCTGGGGGTGGGGAGAGCTGCAGGTGAACAGATTCAGTGCAGCAATATATATACATTCTCCTGTCTCCAAAACTGAGGGTTTAAATGAAAGGGGAGCCACAGTACTGCTTTAAAAAAGTGCACAGGGCTGCTAAAGACCCCAAACATCCATTTATTTACTCCAGGAAGGGTGTGAGCATAGTAGAGCAGAATTGCTCAACACTGCTCTGGCTGCTGCTTTGGCAGATTGGTAGAACAAAAAAGTACTTTCTCTTAAGATCGCAAAAAAGCCATATCCAGTTTTGGAGCACATTTGTCATACCCAACACCTTTACACGAAGGAAGGATCCAGACCTTTTAATTAAAGACAGAGGGAAACACAGGTGAACACTACCTCTTGTAGGAGTAAGTTATTACCTGCCTGCTAGGACCTGCCTGCAAGGTTTGGCATTCCTACAGAATTCAGGGAATGCACTCATTATTAATATTGATTATTTTATTTATTTATTTATTAACAGTCAAGCTCTCAGGTAGCTGTTGACTTTTCATTTCTATACCTCAAAATGCTTTATAAAGGAGATGATTACCAACAAAGGAATGCAGACATCTATATTTGGGCTTTGGCATGGAAAGAGTGTCACAGTTCACCTGTAAAGTAGATTTGCCAGCTCAGCTCTCCTCTGGACACCTGCCCTGGAAACAATTAAATTATTGGGGGCGGGTAAAAGGATTCTTAGCTGAAGTTCAGTAACACAAACATCTACAGGAGATAAGGCAAGCTTACACAATGTTGTGCCTGGCTGGAAGATGTGGAAGTCAAAGAGACTCTCAGCTTGAAGTCTACAAAAGTGCGTTCATTACCACAAGGTACTGCTGTGGATTAGTGCACTGAACACTTTTAACTGCTCCATCCCTGACAAAGATTTACTGTCCTTTCATCATCTTCACTTGTTTTAGTAAAAGACAGGTAAAGAAATGTGTTTGCACTGATAAATTTTTTGGCAGTTTTGGACTGCACACAGATTAGGGTTTTTTATCTTAATGACCTGCAGCTGAAACAGATGTTTTGCTTTAGTGTTTTAAAGCACTTCACAAAACTTAACACTAATTTATTCTTTCACAGTGCGTGGGGGAAAAAAAATAGCTTGATATCATTACTCACATAACAGAACAATGTGAAAAATGAAAACAGATGTGTCTCATTTAAGCATGAATAAGAAGGAAGTGAAAGAAAAAGATGATGATGTAGTAGTGATTAAGAGAAATACCACAGCTTGGTTAAGTCAAGACAACTTCTTATGGATCTCCAGTGAGTCCCGAAAGATCTTCCTAAGAACTTGGTCCCTGATTCAGCAAGCACATGGAAGTGCTTAACTCCAGCTGTGGAGGTTGTCTCACATGATTCATTTTTAATACTTTTAAAAGCTATATAGCCAAATGAATGCTTTACAGTTAGGGGTTGAGGGATCAATGGCATTGTTCCTAAAGACAGTAAGGCACTTACTGTTTTCACAAACTACAGACATCAGAATTTGAATATCAGAATAGAAATAAAGTCAAACTCAAAATACACTATTCCTGAAATATGAGTGCTTTGATTTTCTGCAGCACAGACAGAGAATTGCAAGATCCATAAACAGCAGCCAGGGATCTGCTGAGAGCTCCAGCTTTCCCCCTAAGGGGTGCAGTTCCTGGCAGCAGGGATCTGATCTGCTTTGGCAACTGCCTTTCACCAGAGACTGTCCCTGCAGAAAGAAAGCTCCAGTTTCAGCTGCAGGGCCTTTCCCTTTAAAAATCTTTCGTAAACCTTCAGTGACATGAGTTTCACTGAGGGAAATGCAACCCTTTAACAATCCACCACTGAGAAAAAAATTACTTGCAGGGATGCACTGAATCTGGGCAAAGGGTGTATGTAACAGTGCCCCTCTATTTCTGTGTCTGGTGGGATTTGGGTGCAGACAAAGAACCCACCTTTCATTGTTGGTACTAATTTTGTCTTAAGCCTGCCTTGGACGGTTAAGGATCCAAGGCAGACCATCAGGCTCAGACAAGATTGTTTCCCCCCGCCCTCCCTCCCTCCCTCCTTCCCTCCCTCCTTCCAGAGTAAAACCTAGACCAAGAAATGTGTCCTTGTCCCAGAGGCACTGCCATGGCTCCCAATGGCCTCCAAGGTGCTCTAGGGCTCTCACAACTGTCAAAGGCAGGACAACCCCACCTGTGCTCACAGCCAGGAGTGAGGTGCAGAGATTTCTTCCACCAAAGGAGAGCCTCCTGGAATTTTTGGTCATTTCATCAAATGCCTTCTCAGACAGTTTTCACTCTTTGTTACCCCAAAACAAATGATCATCTTTCCAGCCTAACTGAATTATTTTTGGTCCATCTGCAACTGCATATCCTTCCCCAGCTGGAAGAAGGGTAGCTACTTCTGATGTTCCCAATAGGGAAGGAAGGCAAAAGAAATGTTCAGATTCCAAATGAATTACAGCACTGTTAAAAAAAAATTAAATCCTTTTGTTTCTAGACTGTACCAATTTATTCAGAATATAGGAACCATTGGGCAGAAACATACAAAAGTGTAAAATTCCTTTTACAAAGGAATTCTCAGAAGGAAAAATAAGGCTTCAAATATTCTTGTTTGACTTTTAAAGACAACATTTGTCCTGGAAACTGTCACTTTCCACTCAGCATTTTAATATGAAAACAATGTTTCTGAATTTGCCACTGATTTCAGCACAGTTGCTGAGAGAGATTTGGCCCTGTGTGCAGTCCACAGACTGTGCATGCAGAATTAATACTCTCGTTAACATTACTATATGCAAATGCTCCCAGGATGCAAAGAGAGATTTGTATTTCAGATTAATATTTTATGGGAGTTTTGTGTGTACATGATAAATGAATAAATGGAGGGACACAAGGGGACATGAAGAACATGTGCATCATGTGTGAGAACTGCATTAATTCTTAAATGTTTGCAATGGCCACAAGATGGTTAAGGAACAAAAAAGATTTATTATTGCAATTACATAGGCAGAGAGAATAAGGGAAGAAAAATGAGAGATCAAGGGAGTAGTTTCATGTTACAGTTTCTCCAGCTGCAGAGCTGGCTTCAGAGGTTCTCCAGACCCTCCTGCCCCCATCCTTTCCACCCTATGTGCCTTCCCCTGGCTACAGATCACCATGCCTCTAATTCTGCCAGTTCAACCATTTGCATGATCAAGCTTTAAACCAGTTCTTAATTACAACATGGAATCATACTCTTCATTTACTTGGTCTCTCCTTCTTTTCCATATTGAGGGCCAGTACCATATAAAATCTCAGCACTAATACAGTGCTGTGGATATGAAAAAATAGGCATGTCAGGGAGACTGAGATCTCAGAATTTGCAGGTCAAAAAGAAGAGTTATATGGAAAAACTGTCACTGATTTCCTGCTGTTTTAGCTTCTGGGTCACCCCTTCCCTACCATTCCACTTGTCCTTATTCCACTGAAGCTTTATTGCTACTCTAGAATGACATGAAGCTCCCTCACATTTTAACTATAAAAAATGTAATACTGTATTTGTCCAAAAACCTACATGAGTAAAAGAAGATCCCTGAGGGGATATTATTAACTGCCTGCTACTTATCATTGATGGTTATTCTCTGAGACAACTCTCCTGTTTAATCTTTATGCTCTCGACAATAACCCTTCTCTCGTTTTGATCAAGTGTTTAATTTTCTTGAAAGATTTTCTCTGACTTTAGTTATTATTGAAGGGGATTTTAATTTTACCCCAACTCTTTAATGGCTAAATCTTGCATATCCACTATTTCAAATAGGGGTATTTCAGTTACTCTAAGTAAATAGTTCAAGGATTTGGTCTTGATAGGTAGCTGGAAAATTTCAAGTCAAAACAAAATTGAAATTGCAGTTTCTTTTCCACTTTAGAATAGAGTTTTTTGTCTCCCTGAATGACCTGTCAGTGTATTGGAATAAGAAATGGATACTGCTAGACTGCTACAGAGCACACTCTCATGTCAGCACAGTTTCATCAGCAAGAGTGGCAGCCCTGTATGGGAAATCAGTTAGCTGGTTATTTCATCTGCAGCTGATCAAAGATAAACAAGATAAAAAAGACAAACAAAGGAAAACAGTGATGTAGAATGTATTCTTACTTTCCTAGCCTCCACAGACAATATTATTGCTAAATTTCCTCTAATTGTTTACAGTAGAACTTTAAAGCAAAAAAAGAAGAAAAAAAATAAAGGAAAAAAACCCAACAAAACCAAAAGAGGTTCAGAAGAATGCAAAGCCCAGAAACCCTTGAAACTTTCTTGCTGCCCCTTCTAACAAGTATTTTCAATCCTTCCCCATTGTCACAACATTCCACAGCACAGTTTAAGTCCAGATTATTGGTAAATATCTAATAATATAACAGTTACATTTAAAGCAGCCCATTGAGCATGGAAAGATTGTACCATAGGACTGAGAAGTCATTTTGGAAGGCTTGTTTCGTTTTGTTATTCTGGGTACTCCTGTTTCCAATGCCCTTGTAGTCTGTCATAATTAGTTTACAACATTTTCCTGTTCCTGGAGCCAATAAATTATTAGAGAGCCCATGATTTTGCCTGTATTCACAATATTAGTTCACTGTTTTATCTTGTCTGATCTGGACATCTGGGAATGGAAACACAGAGCCTCAGTCTGCTCCCTCCCATGCAGCCACTCTCCTTTCCTGGTTCCCATGTTCAAAATGGGAGCTCTTTCTTAGAGCCTGAAGTGAGACAGTCATTTGCTTATCTTCCTTGCCCCTTTTCCACAATAACCCATGCTCACTGCTAACCTCCCCCCAGGCATGGCCTCGCTCACAGGCTGCAATCGCAGAGGTGCCAGAAGTTGCATAGGACACAGCTGCTCCATGACCAGGAGTTCAGGTGAGGAAAGACTTGAGTGAAAGTAAGCAAGGCCAAATGCTAGTTAGCAGACCCCAGAACATACAGATCTAAATCTATACATCTGAGCCTTACGTATCCCAGTCTGTAAAAACAATGTTGAAAAACTTCCCTATTTCTCAAGAAAGTTACTAGGGTCGATAAATGAATGCTCACATAACACCATACTGTCAGAAAAATATTTTTCCTAAATCAACATGTTTTCAAGTATTTCAATTGATGATAGAAATGAATTTTACAAACAGGTACAACACAGACTATAAATGGTTGACTAATAATCTCAAAATAATCCCCTTAAGATTCTTCTAATATTGCAAAATCTTTCAGACTGAGTATTCAATTCCCCTGCTGCATTTCTGTTGAGGCAGTTGGACTCAGCAGCCCCATTTGCTTTCTCAGCATTGGATGCCAGAGTACACAACAGTACGGGTGGAAAGAACACAGCAAGAGTGAGGTGTAATCACAAAAGAAATGGAGCAACAGATTTAAGAAGAGCATGATTCTCACAGCAGGTCAGCTGAAGTGGCAGCTGTGCATTTCTGGGCTAGTACCAAGTGTCCACTACCACCTTACAAGAACATTGTGGCTTTAAATTTTATACTGATTCACTCAAATATATACATGTTTTCTAATAGTACCATTGCTTTTCATGAAGTACTGGTTCTGCCCCAGCACAGGACAAACTTCTCCAATACTTAATTTTCCCACCCTCTACGGCTCAAACAAGAGATGTGTGGAGAATCTTTGTGTGCTGCCCTTCACACTTGCAATCAAATCTTCCCTGCTTAATGAGCCATGGGCTGTTGCTCTGAAACAGAGGACATTAACAGTTCAGAAAAAATAAACCCCTGCAGATTAATCACCTGGCTTCTTCGCCCAATTCCAATCACAGACAGTGTGAAAGCAGAGCATCTCCACATACACTGCCTGACTGATAAGCATATTAGCTGATCCCTACACTTGGCTTTGACAAGCATATAGCACATAAGTCTTATTTCATTGCTTATTTCAAATATATACCAGAGGTCTCCAAATGTCACTATATTCACAGAAATTAACAATATGCAGCCATTTCATGATTCTCCCAGTGTTCCCCCCTTCCTGCCCCAGTAAAAATAGTATCTATTTCATGCTTCTTGATTTTTAAAGTGAATGTTTTATTGCCTTCTGAACAGCACTTAACTGCTAGGTTATCATTTCTGCATCCACCATGCAGTAATCCTTGCGAAGACAAGGACTTCAATTCATCTTGAGAACTATACTTTGCTAGAGAGTGCCCCCTGACTAAAGATTTTCCTGATCCTTGGTAAATCACTAGTAGCTTTATTGTTACTCAGTCTGACCACTGCATTTTGGTACAGAAGCCATAGTATTAAACGGAAGCAGGATTAAGTGCAGGGCAAAAAATGGCAAACCCATCAAAAGCCCTTTGCCAAACTTTGAACACAGCATAGGAAGGACACAGTGCTTAATTTGCTGGAAACACAGAGAAAAGAAACAGCCAAACAACCAGTTGCGCTGTCTGCACAGTTTCCCCCATTCCATTCCCCATTCTGAGCAAAGTAAGCTCAGAAAAGACTAATGGGATATGGCACTAAACAGTTAAACAGACTTGAAGTACTCCAATTTATGTAATGACGACACCCTTCCATCATCATAACCCACTTCTTCACCCCTGCCCACCCCAGCTCTCCATGGTTTGGGAGCCTTTTTGAACAGAGTGATTCTAGAATAACATGAAGAAATACCTGCTTTATCTTTTGATCATTTCTTACTCATCTCATTCCTCCTGCTGGGTCAAATCTCAGTCTCACTGAACTCCTGATTTAGCCTATAGCAGGTAAAAGTGAACCCTCATCCTCATTTCATATATCTATGAGCTTTCTCCCAATGTTTCCATTTTTATAGCCCTTAGAGGCTACAGGAACATGCTGCTTTGATTGCCTTTATCCTTCCTGTGGGTCATGTGGGTCAGTGGCATACCTGAAATAAACTGGGACTGTTACTTCAACCATCAGTCACTCTTCAGCTAGCAGGCAGAGTCCTGTTGGCAGGGAGACTGCAGAGCAAAGCAGAGGACAGTGGTGTCTTGGATAGTAACTGTGTACTTCAGCTCCCACCTGTTAACAGGTACCCATGGGCACCACTGTTCCCCTGGCTCTGCTTCCATCTGATCATGTTGTGTTGCTATTGGAGCATTTCAGTAAACAGGATCTAGAGCAGGGTGTCTGCCTTTGTGACCATGCACCAAGGCTAAATCCTCCACAGATTAAAAATCAAAAAAAGCTGTGGTGTTTTCCTGAGCTGAGGATTTAGCCCTACAGTATTAATGTTACCCTGCCACCAAGCAGGGCTCTTCTCAGGCAGGACACTGAACAGCATTTGATTAAGGCCAATGTGAGTGGAGTGTGTACAGCACCACAAATTCCCCAGAAATGGTCTCTTAGAAAGAACCACATGGATGGTACAAAATGAGCCATAAATGTGGAGATCTCATAAATATAACAGCACTTCAGACTAGACATCTTTGTAGCCTTTCAGTGTCTGCTGGGGTCACAAGCCCTGGAGTTGGGCATATTAATTCATCACATCTTCGAGGAGGCAAAAACACTGCTGAGAGGGATGCAAACATGTTTGTTTTATAATGACGCATAAGGACTCTGCCTGGAGTCTCCCAAATAAGCCTTCCCTTTCCTTTAGTGGCACAAGAACAGTGCACACTACATGCTTTAAATGGGATTCAAGTCACTTTTTCATTGCTACTAGAGCAGGTACTGCTGGAGATAAAAGTAACTGTCTCAGAAGAGCAGGTATGACATCTGGTACATAGCACCAAAAATAAATCTTTAACTTCCTCTCATACCTGCCAAACCCGTTCCAAGGAAATAAGCCTGGGAAATATTACAAATACACACTTCTCTCTGATTTCAAAGGAAGAACTGACCTATTTTTTTCTTTGCCCAGTTAAGACATTTCCTATGAGAAGATCAGTTTGCTAAAACAATAGTCTATGTTTGGAATAATCCATAAACCAAAACTACATATGAACAAAACTGCATATGAAAAGGGCAAGTGGCCTGATGTTTGCACTGGAGGTAATTCACACTAACACTGCTATTTATAGTGCAGCAGCACCTTAGGGACCCAGCTATGCACAGGACACCCCCTTGGTACACACTATACAAGCATGAAATCTGATATTCTCTCCCCTGCAGTGTTCTCATCATACTGCTGATTTATGGAAACTGGTTCTGTAATGCATATAACTTGAGAGTGGTCCTTTGTGAAATCATTTTCTCTGGTCCTATTTGTGTAGTAAATATTTTCCATATCCTTTTCAACAGCTGACCTGGCTTACAAGAAGGCAAGAGATTTGTGTATTGGCGAAGATGACCTACTTAAATCAGGAACAATTAAAGACCCAGTTCCTATTTACAGGCTTGTGTAAGGAACCACACACACACAAATCAAAATGAAGATGCCAGGAAATGTTTCTCAGTGCTACAATTCTGGTCATACAGGAGAGTCTAAGATGAGGGGAAACAATAAAAGGAAGTGCTTGTGATTCATTATTAGCAATGTAAATAGGACACATTTGGAGCCTGTCATCATCCTGATCGCTCACCTGCTTTTATTAGTCCTCATTCTTTATTCTTATTGTCTTGTTTTCTGTGCTTGTCGTTAAAGTTAGTTATATTATAGGCATCTGTTTAGCATATTCTATATAAAAATGCAAATAGAGATAAAAACCACCCGTTAAATAAATATATGCAGCTTCCATGTCATGTACATACTTGACTGCAGCATGTCAAACACAAAAGAATTATTACTTCCTAAGTCTGCATGTTCATTATGTGCATTACTTTTTTACCAGCAGATGGCAGTTTACTATTGCTTCAAATAGGTTATTTTGTTAATGTTAGATGTTTCAAAGTCTTGTGTAGTTGGTAAAAAACTTCCAGCTCATTTCAAAGCTAATTTTTAATTCAATTTTCTTCTGCATCATTCCCACTAGAAAATGTAATCAGGACCAAGCTATTTGCTCCAGTTTACAGTCTTGCCACTGGCCAGTGCTAAGCACTACCTAAACAGTCCCCTGACAACAAGTTCATGCAGCACCAGTGGGTATTATCCAGCGTGGAACACTCACTGCTGCTACCAACCCCTTAAGGCACACCTCACACTCCCCAACTCCCAGTCTGTGCTTGGGAAATTGTGCACAGCATTATTAACTGTGGTGGCAGGGGCAACACAAGGGATGTGACTGTACAAAGAAGCCAGTGGTTTATTAACTGCTGTGTTGCTTTGCCATGTCTGAATTTTGGGTAACAAAGAGTTAAAACTACCACTCTGGCTATGCTGGCTGCCTCCTGCACTGCAGCTGAGGAGGACCAAGGGCAGCAGGGAGTCTGTGCCAGGAGATGGAGCCTACAGGAACTTTCAGAAATCCTGCTACTGCCCAAGGCCATCCTTTAACCCAGTCAGAGCTCAACTATGAGCCCACCTTGCCCTTCCTAACAGGGCTGAGAATGCGAGTTTTCCTAGTGAAACACTCCAGAAAGGAGCACAAGCAAAATGAAGGGATGGATCCGTTCAATGCTGCTCTAGCGCCTGGGCATGGATTTATCCTGGGCATCAACTGACACATACAGACCTCACAGGCACAGCAGTGCAATCCACATCCTTAAACCAGAAGACTCATGCTCCAAGAGCCTCTCTCTCCACTGGCTACGTGATGGCATTGCTCAGTCTATGTCGGCCCATCTTCCCTTCCTGGCCCAACAACTCTCTCCTTTGTGTTAATACCGGCATTCAGGTCAGCCTCACGAGGCAACGGGGTAGCTCACAGTTGGATTTGTTCCATCATCCAACTCTGCCACTCACCACAGAAAACAAATGCTCCTTTTGGCTGCATCAGCCGCAGAGATTTTTGCTGGATTAAAGCAAGCACCTGACTCCTGGCTTCCCGGAGGAGCAGAACTCCTCTCACACCACAGGTGTGGCCCTGTACTTCGTGTATTTCAGGCATACATCCATTTCTGCCAGCTCGCCCGCCACTGATCACAACGGTGGGTTGAAACAGACTGTACAGAGGGTAGGAAGGAGGAAAGGACTCCTGTAAACTGCCCACAGGCTGAGGACAGACTAATTTTGTAGCTGGATGGGGATTTTGTTGATTTGACTTTTTGTTCTGCTTACACAGGAAATTGCCCTTTTCCTGGGGCTTCACAGGTCCTTTCAAGTCCTGCAACTCTTGAATTTGTTCCTTGTATTCTCACACTGGAGTGGCAAACAAGAGATCCAGAGATCACTTTGCATCTGTAAAGAACACAACAAAGCTAAAAATTCCAAAACAGTCTACTGACACACACCAGTTTGTACCTATCTTGGGAGTGCAATGTTTTCTTTTACAAGTAGTTCCACATAGCCTCTTTTGAATAATCTGCAGAGAGAGACAAATTCACTGGTGGGATTAAATTAGAAGTGAAAAACAACAGAGACATCAGATGCATTACAAATGGGAAAGAGGAATGAAAAATAGAGGAAGGAGAAAAGAAATGGAACATTTGGGAAAAACAGGAGAGCATTACAGTGTGGAGAACAGTAAGACATGTATACATGGTATCAGGCACAGACTGACCAAGGGAGATCAAAAGTGTGCCAAGAGGAACAGCTCAGCATTAAGAGGAGAAAGACTAGAAGTTCTTTTCTCCTCAATGCTGAAGACTCCTGTAGATGCAGGACATTGATACCCTTTGTGGTGAAGTCCTCATGCATAGAGCCGTGCTTGTAAAACAATACAGATACAGTTCCAACAGCCTTTTGTTGGAACAAAGAGCAAATGGAAGTATTTAAAAATCACATCATGACTTTTGATAATTCCTAAACAACCATATAACCAGAAAATACATGCTGATCGACCTCTCTTCTTCATGTGGACAACTGTGTAAGTAAAAGTGATGTCCATGTGAGCCCTGACACCATCCTATCAACTTTTGTTTCCATTTGAGAAATCCTTTAAATAACATTCAGAGTAGGTTTAACATCCATTATCACTATTTGATTATTCAACTCCTAAGAGAATGGATTTCAAAATTGTATTTTCCAGTTAAAGATTAAAGAGCTTCTTCTAGGCTTTCTACCTTCTCTAACAAAGTAAAATTCCACTGCGACTCAAAAGCTAAACATTAATACAGATGAGATTTGCTGTCATTTTAGTAAATGTTTGGTGCTAACACTTAGCATTCCCATTACTTTCCCACCCAAACCTCATCTACTCATGTTGAGAAGCAAACTGGGTTTCTTATACCCTCATGCTGCCTTCATCTTGTGCTCAGGGATACCTGCCACTGTCGGACCCCAGCTTTTCTGCTCGGCTTCATAAAGTGAAAGCAGGTTGTTGCCTCAGGGCCTAAAGAGGGCAGCTTTTCACGCCTGTGATGCACAGGTACCCCGCCGACCTTTTAAGCAGGCTGCTGCCCCTCCAGGGAGCTGCTGGAACAGGGGGAATGCTGCTGGCTCACCGCATGGCACAGGCGCAAAGCAGCTCCCCACATCTGATGCTGTGGTATGTACTTGGCACCGGAAAGCAACACACGTTGCAGAGTGCAAGGCAAGACAGGAATCTTTTCATTGCACATCAGCAAGCAGTGGAAGTCCATTTCACTAGACTTGCATTTCTTATAGACACATCACCTTCATACTGCAGGCAGTCACAGAACTTGCCTCTGACTACAGTGCACATCCCCAGAAACAAGTGTGGAGGGGAGATGGGGAGATGAGACAAATCTCTTAGCAAGGGACAGAGCCTCTCAATCTCACCCTGCAAAGCCACAAACTCCTGGCCCTGCTGCTGGGGAAAATAGAGGGAAAATCCCACATCCTGATAAGAATCCAGAGCAACACTATGGCCTGTGGATTTTGTCTGAGGTACGGCATTGCCTAAATCAGGTCTAATTGCCAGGCAAGATGGGACGAAGAATCTCATAATTCCCCAGGATCTGTCCCAAAGGCTGAGCACTCTTAGTGCTCACAATCTTGTGCACTGAGTCATATTAAGTAAGCTTCAGGACTCAGCCTAGGTTTGCTACACTTCCTCCAGTGCACTGCTTTAGAAGAAAGGGTGAGTTGCAATCTGAGCCTAAAAATCAGGGTGTGCATTCTCTTCCTCCACTCTCCCCAGGCTTTATACCTAAAGCAGTGCAGGAACTAGGTGACTTATCTGCTGTCCGCACCTTCTGTGTTTTTAAGTTTTCTATCAGGGCACAGAAGAGCCATAGGATAATGAAGAACTACATTATCTCACTTTGCATCAGATTTTCCACCTCCCTCTGTGATTTACCATGCCAAAATCTCTGCTATTTGAGTGATATGGAAAGTGGGAGATGAAGGCTCAAAGCCTGCAATTTTGCCTAGAATATGCAGCAAATAGAGCCTAATTAGAAATTAATAATTATGAGCTATGTTCCTCTAACATAATTCGTTCTGCCCCGAAGTATCACTAGAGTATCACTTAGAAGACAAGAAGATGAGATGAAGTCTCTTAATAAACACAGCAGATGCCATGTGAGCAGCAGCAGCCTGGAGGCTGTCAGGACCGGGCTCTGCAGAGACGCCGGCCTGCAGGACAGGGGCAGAGAAGCTCACGGACAGGAGGGCTCCGAGACATTAAATACCTGCTGGCTGAGAGCCGGTAGAGCTGCGACAACCAAGAGGGGCTGGTCCTCATCAGCTGCGCAGGGCTGCGGGCTCCTTCCCGGCGGAGGCGGACGTGGGCGCGTCACGTGCGGCCGTGTCCCCGCAGCCCCGCTTCCTGCGGCCGTGTCCCCTCAGCCCGGCTTCCTACGGCCGTGTTCCCTCAGCCGTGTTCCCTCAGCCCCGCTTCCTACGGCCGTGTTCCCTCAGCCGTATTCCCTCAGCCCCGCTTCCTACGGCCGTGTTCCCTCAGCCGTGTCCCCGCAGCCCGGCTTCTTACGGCCGTGTTCCCTCAGCCCCGCTTCCTACGGCCGTGTTCCCTCAGCCGTGTCCCCCCAGCCCGGCTTCCTACGGCCGTGTTCCCTCAGCCGTGTTCCCTCAGCCCCGCTTCCTACGGCCGTGTTCCCTCAGCCGTGTCCCTGCAGCCCGGCTTCTTACGGCCGTGTTCCCTCAGCCCCGCTTCCTACGGCCGTGTTCCCTCAGCCGTGTCCCCCCAGCCCGGCTTCTTACGGCCGTGTTCCCTCAGCCCCGCTTCCTACGGCCGTGTTCCCTCAGCCGTATCCCCGCAGCCCGGCTTCTTACGGCCGTGTCCCCGTGTCCCCTCAGCCCGGCTTCCTACGGCCGTGTTCCCTCAGCCCCGCTTCCTACGGCCGTGTCCCCTTCTCAGCCGTGTCCCTGCAGCCCGGCTTCCTACGGCCGTGTTCCCTCAGCCCCGCTTCCTACGGCCGTGTCCCCTTCTCAGCCGTGTCCCCGCAGCCCCGCTTCCTGCGGCCGTGTCCCCGCAGCCCCGCTTCCTACGGCCGTGTCCCCTCAGCCGTGTCCCCGCGGCCCCGCTTCCTGCGGTGCCCCCGCGGAGGGCAGTGGCTAAGCCAGGGCAGTGGCTTAGCCAGCGCAGTGGCTGCGGCCAGGAGGGAAGGCCGCTGTGTCGGCACGGCTCACTGCGATGATGTCTCTGAACAACATCACTGCCTTTGCCTGTCGGTTTGTAGAACTAAGTCCTAGAAATGAGTGTCCCCCAAAACGGAGCTTCCACACAACTAGATGCTTAAAGAAATTGCACCACAATGTGTATGATGAAGTTGGGAATTAGACACTGGGGAGAAATTCAGGATCTTCTGAATTTCTTACGGATAAAGGAGGCCTTGTCCCATTAGACGTCAACCCATGACTAAAACCAGGAACAAAGCAAACCTGGAGCACCTACACAACAGAGAATACCCTCGAATGAAGCAAACAGCTGGGGAAAAAAAAGAACCATTAGTGTTATATCCCCTTTCACCTCCTAGCAGTATGTAAACACAGTAAGGTCAAACCTAGACAGAACTGTTGAGCGTGTGACAAGTTTCCTCCAAGAACCTGTGCTTTCAGTCCTGCTTGTGAGATCTTCGCACAAGCTCCACAGTCCTGCATATCCCCCTGTTCTCCTTGGCTGGGGCGTGGGACAAACACAAAACCAATTCTTCAGCCGAGACTCATCTCTATGGCAAAAACAATGAACTAAGAATACACTCACTGTGTCAGCAGGTCCTATACATTAGAAGCACTGCAAGGGTTAATAACAAAAGAAATGGCAGGATATACTGAGTTGCAGTTACAGCTTGTATACTGAAAGTAAGGATCCTTATTCAGGAGTGAATTTTACTCAATGAAACTCAAATTTTAAGTAAATGCAAATAGCCTACACTGAAAATGTGAAAAATAAACAAAGTATCATTTAATTTAATTTGAGTGCCCAAGCAAGTCATTTTCAAGTCTGTTTAATGTTTAGGAAGAAAAAGCCTTAGTTCGGTCTCTGCAAATGGTTTTAGTTACTTCTGTGACTTTCCATCTCTTGAGGATAATCTACTCCTAATAAGGACAATTGCTTAGATTTATTACCCCACTGAGGTCTTGTTAAAGATCTAACAAAAATCCTATTTAAATGAAAAGGACAATAGAATCTTTAAAGTCAGTATAGAGTTTAATTAAAACCTGAAACAGAATCAATGTCTTTATGCATTAGAAAAGCAAAAACAGATTTCAAAGCTGTTAAACTACATGTAATTGGCATAAACTATCCATTGAGCCAAAGTAAAAAAAGAAAAAAGAAAAGCAGACTATGGTATGGAAATTGGAGTCTATTAATAAATAAAAAACCTGATACATGTGCATAGCACTGTTTTTGCATGCATTTTTTTATTTGCCTAATTTGCGAAGCATATCTTAGAGCAAACATGAAAAAAGCTAGCTGTTAAGTTGAACAAATCCAAAAGGGACAAAAAGAGACTGATTGAAATCAATGCATTAACATGAACCAGCATTTAAAAACGTTTCATAATGTTCCCAAAGAGAGCATGTAAACTGCAGCAGTCTCAGTGCAAAACTGCTGTAATCTGTGTTCCCATGTAGTCATTATTCATACATGGGAGTATTCAGCTCCTACAGTCATTTTTCATGCATGAATAGTTTAAAACCCAAAATCACTGACATAATCCACAAGGGAGACCTCCCTTTTGAAAGTTAACATCTCGAGAACTCTGGGAAGGAATGTGAAGCCAGATACGAGTGCATGTGCTGACACAACTTTTCTGTAGGGCCGGATCTGCATGCAGCCCCACTCTGACCGCAGGCACACCCAAGCCTCCCTCGGCCCCAGAGCCACCGCCGGCCGCTTGGGTCCCATTTGCAGAGCCAAACCCAGCAAGGTCGCAGGGCCAAGCCAAGTTTTGCCACTTCTTCCTTCCCCCACCGGCATGGAACGGGGACCTTGCACATCGGGAAGGCAGGTCAGCCCAACAGCTGCTTTGGGCACGCACTTCCCTTTCCAGGACAAAATAAATTCTGAGACAAAAACTATCCCATAAACTGTTTCTGCATTAAGGAAAAGGCTCTTTTCTTTCCCTTCTCTCCCACAGGAAGGGTGACGGGCTGGCTGGGGCGGGCAGACACGCGGGTGGCCTCGGTGCAGAGGAACCGAGGCGCTGCACGCAGCAGCGGCTGGAAATGGTGCCCCGGCTCGGTCGTCCCCTCTGGCTGGCCCAGTTGTCACCCGAGAGTGACAAAGTAAGTCAGGAAGGAACTGCGGTGCGGAGTGGGTCACACGACTCCCTCGTCTGGAAAAATCGCTAAAGGATGGTACGGCACTTTCCCACTGCAGCACATCAGCCCCTTGATAACCATTTATCAATTTGGTGACAACACACTGCAAGCCCACAGAACTGGCCATCTTACGTAGGCCTCTCTCCATTTAAAATTCACAGCTCCTGCCGGTGCTACGGTATAGTCGGCGCCCTTGCTTTTAACTTGCATTTTTGCAAGGGTGTTCAGTATTTAGAGCTCCCTTTTTAAGTCCGAAAACACCTGCCCGGAGCAAGGCCCGCCGCGTGCATTGCCACCAGGTGCCTCCGGGGTGCGGGTGGACAGCGCAGGGGAGCTCCCGGGGTCCCTGCCCGCGGGTCTGTGTGTCACCCACCCAGCAGTGCCGAGACGGGAGAGCCCTCTGGACAAGCACCGTGGAACACACCGTGGCGTGCCTGCAGCACAAGCTGTGCCACACCTCGGTCTCACCCCGCGCCTTGGTGCCAGCATCGAGGAGGTGCGCACGGTGACACGCGAGGACCAGCGGCTGAAGCAGCCGGAGCCGAGGGCGGCATCTCCCGGCCGTGCCGGCCAGCCCCGCGCACGGCCAGCGAGGCAGCGGCCCCCGCCCCGCACGGCCCGCGGGCTGCAGGGAGCGGGCGCGGAGCCCACGCCGCCGCTGTCCCCGGGCCCGGCCCCGCACTGTCCCCCCGCGGGTGCGCAGTGAACGAGGGATCATTGCACGCCTGCACGGCGGATGGGCGATTCCTCTGTGCGCTTCAGGCCGGCGATTGTGAGCGCGGTAACGGAGGGGAAATGTCCGATGTGAGCTCTGTGTGAAAAACATTAAAAACACCTAGTATGCGGTGCATCCTGGGGATTGTATTCCTCAATGACCTTTTTAAAGAAATATGGCCTGAAATCACTTCTCAGGGTCTGTAGGAAGACACAGCTGTTTACAAATGGTAGCCAGTACTTGGAATTATATTACCCATTCCACTTGGTGACAAAGAGAAATTATATTTCCCATTCCATCCACACAAGGAGTGGAAATGTAAATTTAGTGCTGCTCTTTTTTTAGTTCTTTCACTACAGATACAAAGCCGAACACAGTTTCAAGGCAATGAGGAATGCTATGAAACTGGGATGAAATCTTGGAGCATCCCAAGCCTTTTCAACCACCACTACAACTAACAAGCAGAACTACATTTTGGTGAGTTATGACTAAGCTCCAAATAAAAAAATACTATTGAAAATATATTAATGGCTGCCAATGACAATTCTAAGCAGGATTTAGGACCTCTGTTTCACTAATGTTACGTAGTTCACCTGCCATATACATGAAACAAAGACTACTTTCCAATTCAAGGATGAGTGAAATACAACAATGGAAGCTAACATTTGAGTCTGTTTTGCTCTTTGTACACATGCACTTTCTTCTGGCAAAAACAGCACTGCCAAGAGACAGGCTTCTCAAAAGACAACCCACATAATAACCTTATGGAACACCTGGCCTGGTACAACAGCTGAGTGACACAGGGCAAGAGAGGAGCTCCACAGTGTCAACAAGCTTTTCTGACAGAACACCGATTTACACTCAGTGACTATTTTCATTACTGATTAGGTTTCCACGTCTTCACAAGCACATTCCAGTCATACTTCCAAAAGTATCTGGCCAGTCAGCACAACCTTGTATAGCAGTAGACAAAATGACTTCTGCATAAAGTTTGTCTACAGGGGAGAAAAGGCAAAATACAGGCATGAAGGTGAGGACTGTCCCAAACTCCACGTTACCCTCGAAGCCTCAGTGCTTCAAGTAAGCAACAGGTGGTTCCTAAAGCTGTGCCTCTGAAGGAGGCAATACTTTGTCCGCTATTTTTCCTCCTGTTTTGCTTTTCAGTCATGTTATGTCCTGAATTAAAAGTCTTCAAACAGATACCCACTACTGCATTGAAATTTATGGGAGTGAGTTTTTTTTTATAAAAACACATCTATCAGATGCTTCTTTAGTAAACTTATCTTGTTGGGGTAATGCATTGTTGTCCCTGTCCTGGGCTGATGCTGGGCATGTGGGTGCTCTGTTTGCCCTCCCTGATGCAGAGCTCTGGGACCCTCCTTCCGGGGCTGGATCATGATGTTTTCATGTCTCACACCAACTCTACCTATGGCTGCATTCACAGATTTTTCAGTGAATGCTTACACAGCTATACCACCTGACACTCTATCACCCAGCATTTCCCAGTAGTAGGGGTATGGGGGAATACAGATAAAGTCTAAACTTTACTTCCTTCTGTGCATCATCCCACTCCAGGAAAGGAAGCAATTTCTCACAGGGCTTAAGTAAGTAAAAGGTTAACTAAGGCCAGAAATACAAATGATAATTACCCCAGTGGAGGGGTAGATGTTTCAGCACCTGAAAGCTTGAAATTGGGTGACACATTTTCAAATCAGCCTCAGTGACAAACAACCCAAAGGAAAATATATAGCTACTTTGGAAAATGTTAATGCACATTAAATCCAGTCAATAGCAGAAGTCAGAGTTATTAATTGATTCTTCTGGTTCTCAGATCTGTTCTTCCAGAAGAAAAGCATTTTAGGAATACAACAGATGCTTTGCTTTTGAGCACACTCCAGTAGATCTCAGTACAGCTCATATACACCTGAACGAGCAGGAGTTCATTCACGTGAGGGAGCAGGCCTGTCCCACATCTGTTACAACTTACCTACTTGCAGGACTAAAAACCCAGTTATCTCCATAAAGCTAAAACCAACCAAACAAAACAAGGAAGAGGTAAGGAGTAAGAGTAGTTAGCTCTTTTTCATCCTATCCACAATGACCTGGAATTAGCAATTGTGTTTAGGTGGATGTTTTTCTGTTTGATAAGCACACACACACAATCCAGATTTATAAATGCAAGTGTTTCTGAAATGGGAGGATAGAATTGTTCTTTAAATCACAAGAAGTCTGATCTATTGGAGTGCTAGGATTCATGAAAAAGCTTGAAAATTAATGTTCCCATTGTGTCACTGCAGGGTAAATCTTTATTTCCAGTCTTCCTTCCAATCTGAAAATTCCTGAAATGGTTCACAGAGGTGCCACAGACACCTGCTCTAGGAAACACCTTTCTCCTGTCACTTCCAAAACTTGCTCTGTCCCACAAGCAAAATCCCAGCTCCTCCAAAACATTGCCTACAGGATCACCAGATCACTACATTTCCCTTCTCTACACAGCTTGGGAGCGTGAGGACTTCACCCCTGAGCACTGCTCAGTTCCTCTTAGAGGAGGAGATGTCTGCCCCTTCCAGAACACAGGAGGCAAAGGGGTGCCCTCCCTGTAGCTTTCTTCACACCTGCAAAAGTTGCAGCAACAGAGTGTAACAGTACTTCTGCAGTGAGCTCAATGTTCTCCACCCACACAAGAAGGGAAAGTACAGGAACATCACAAACAACTGAGGAGGGACTTGGGTTTTTCTTTGAAACAATCCTTTTTATTTACAAAGACTGTAGAAAAGTCGTATTTTCTTGAGCACAGTTGTTTTTTTAAAAACAGGAGGTATTTTCTTTGCTCAAAATTCGAAGAGGCACTCAAATGCACTAAACATAAACATGCTTTTAGCATTTTATTAAGCAAGCTGCTTCTACTGTCACAATGACTGGTCCTATATTACTGTCGCCTTTCCCCAGTTACTCACTAGTGCTGCATGAACATCCAGACACACCCATCTACTAAAACAAAATGCAACAAAGCCTCTACCCAACTTTGGATCTGCTTAAACTGACAGTAAAGTCACAAGTTACAGTAGGAACTATTTTAAAGTATTCTCAAGAAAATACAATTAAATAACAAAACTAGAAAAAAAAAATCACAGCAGGTCCTATAAGAGTGTTCAGGCAAGAACTTAAAATTAACACCTCATTTCTTTTCAGGTTACCATTTGTTTTGCACTACATTTAAATATTGAAGAATGCTGGCAGGAAAAATATTTTTTATTCTTCTGCCATGTCTCTAGTGACTGTAAGACAGTCATTCTGCAGCAAAACTTCTGCCAAAGTAGGCTCTGGTGGTGGAATGCATTTAGAAATGATGGCCAGATGATGGCACAGTAAATGTCCTTCTTTTGACGGGCTGTACACGTCTATTAGAAATATTCCTTGTTCCATATGCATGTGGATTAGACACATACACTCCTCACACAGAACAACTACCTCCCAGAACATGTCAGCAGAGTATTTACTACCAAATCCAGAAGGAGTTTGTGATTCTTACATTGTCCCCATTAATGAGAAAAATGTCACTATACAAAAGCTCTCTTTTTCCCTTTCTTATCAAATCCTTCAAACAGCTGATAACTAGCTTTTATAGATTGGAGAGTCAGATGGAATTCTGAATCTATTATTTTACTAAAACCCCAGGGGTCAACTTATCACCTGAAAACCATTTTACATGGACAATTTGACTTTCATGTGGAGTGTCAGAACATACCCTAGATGGAAATCTAAAATAAATTATATGGAATAGTGCCTTCTTTGTGCTGAAATTTATCGGTCCCACACTACAATAATTTTGAAAATTGTATCCCTTAAGCTACAGTGCTGAGATATTATTAACTGCTTGAACTGAAAGAGCAGGTCTGATAGGCTGCTATAAAGTCTATGGACAGAGACTAATTTCTATTGAACCACATGCTTATCTGAAGCTGTGTTCCACCATTGTAAGCTGCCAACTTTATTTTCTTCCAGAATATACTGCCCATCTTTTTACCATCATCTTCAGTATGCACTGTCACTTCAGCAAAGCCATTCCAGAAGCTAAGAATGCATCTAAGCTTCTGCTAATATGGTTGTCTGAGACAATCACACCCAGGAGACAGGGAGGGAGAGAGATCCACTTGTACTTCTTATCTTCCTAACACAGGTTATTTTCCTCTTTAAGCAGGCCTCCAGTCTCTGAAATGCATCTCTGGGATGTATCACAAGATAAGCATATCTATTTCATGGCTGACACTTTATCACTTCTGCTGCCACACTTTGGAAATTAAATTATTTGATAATGTGCTGATGCTTTGGTCTGTTAGTACAATTTTTAGAAACCAAACTGACCTCAGAACCTAAAATCTTTATAATTGAGAAGATACTGAAAATCATAAATGATACAGCTGCTGGGTGACTGTTCTTTGAGTAGAAATTCCCAACTATTCCATGCTTTCCATGAGGCATTCAAAACTAATGACAATTCACTGTGGCAAATCAATCTCTCTAAGCAGAGAACCTATTGCTTCCAGAAGTGGCATTCAGCTCACTAAGACCTCTGCCAGGCCGGAATTTGGAAACCAAGGTGTGGCAGGTCTCTTCCAAGCTTTTTAATGCCCGTCTGTCCAACATTCTTTTTTTTTAGGATGGATCTAAGAAGCAGCAGGAGCCTGTCAGTAAGTAAACACTTGTCCCGAATGAGTGGCTTGGCTGCTTAAAGAAACACCATCAGAGGTATTGGCAAAGCAAGATATGATAACAATCTGTGAAAATATACAGAGTTTAATGGCAAGGTTCACTGTATTACTTACAACACAGATTAAAGCATTAAAAAAAGGGTAACATTTCTGTGTCTACTTTCATTACATCCTACCGTTTATTAAAGTGACTAGAGCAAGTTAGCAGCCTTTTTCTGTCACACCCAAACAACAGGAATTCTCTCACACCACAAATTCACAGTACTGGAAATAAGGAAAACTGCCAAGTTCAGAGTTTTCCTCTTGTACTGATGAATATTCTGAGTGCTTTTAAGTGCTTAAACTGATGAGATAATTGTTTTGGAATCTATTTTTCTAAATCACAGCTTAATTAGATCAAAAGAAGAAATCCATAATTGCAAAGGATAAAGCCTGAATCTAGCTGGAAGTGTGATCAGGTATCAACATGCAGCAGCTTAAAACAAGTTACACAAGCTGACCTTATTATGTGTGAATAACAGGTTTGCAATGCAGAAATACATATTTTTCAATATACTTTTCTGAGCAGAAATCATGTCATTTATATGCAAATCAGACTATATTCTGCAGCTGATTCTTCTGTGTTGAAGCCATGGGAATTATTTGCATTTAATAAAGCTTCATAAATAGGTTTTGCCTCTAAGTGGGTGGGGGAACAGCAAATCTATCATAGCCATTTACAGTTACAAGCATCTTTTTATTTTGAAAGTTATATGCATCCTTTAATAGGAAGTTTCACAGTTACAAAAGAAACATTGTTTCCTTTATATAAACAAAATATCTTTACAGGCTTCAAACCAAAATATTTTGCCTTACTCCCTATGCTCAGCTATCTAAAATGTAGAAATTGCCATCTAGCCTCAGTCAAAAAGACATGCTAGTTCCATGCAGTGTATGTTAAATACAGGAAGAAATTGCTTTTTATTATATCTAGGCACTTTTATTATATTTGAAAGGACATATACCTTCTTTACATTAAGTATGTCCACCCAGTACCATCTATTGCATTTCTGCAAAATGTGTTAACATTTTCACACACTACCAATTAGATGTGCCGCTCAAGTCCTGGCACATGGAAATCATCTATTTAAAAAGCACAAGAGGACAGACTTGGGACCACTCAAAGCACATTCCCCAAAGTGTAGTACAAGTGTAGTGTTTCCGTGTGGTAGGTAGCATGCTAAAGCAAATTGGGAAACAACGCTCTCTAGCCGGTATATACAGTCTGGACTGGGACTCCTGTTAAGGGCAGGGCTGCAAGTTAACAGCAGCACAACTTTTCCAGTCACTTCACAACCAGAGGGAAGAGCAAGTGATCAGCATTTCCTACAGACAGACCGGTGACAAAAGGGCCCCGAGGGCCCCTAGTGCTTAGAGAGGTGCAGTCCTTATCCCAGCTCATTCCATCTGAAACGCCCATCCAAAGCACATGGAGACCAGGAGTTTTAACACTGGGAGAAAAGTGAAGGCTTAAATTGATACAATTTAATGTCGCACAGATTTCAAGAACAAATACAGAGGCATGGCTCAGCCAGCTTGGCCTTTATCTCAACTGAACAGTGGCAGCCAATAAACACCTGCCCTTTATCTGATTGTTTTCAGTCAAGCTGAAATTCATCACTGAAAACACTGTATGCGCCTCAGTTAATTCTCATGGAAGTCTTCCAAAAATTCAACGTGTTATTAGCCCTCTGCAGGAAGTGAATTTTACTCTGATTAGTACCTTCTTTTCTATTTCCTTGTTAAGTAAAGGAGCTTGGAAGAAGAACAGGCATTCACAGATCTCATTTCAGAGATATAATTAAAAATTCTGGCAGTGAAACAATTGACATGATAGCTCTTTTGCTCATCTACATAAAATGCAGATGAGGTGACATAAAGAGCTAATGCAAGACACCCTTTCTTTCAGAAGAGCTACCACCAATACTGTCATAATGATGCATTAGAGTGGTTATCATTTGTGCTCTGCAAAATGACTGATTTTAACTATTTTGTGTATATGGGGTTCATATGGTGACTACTGTTCTTTAACATTATTCTGACTGCCTTTAAGAGCACCAATTTTTATACCTCATGTTACTATTCTGTGAAGGTATATCTAAGTAAAAATGCACCCAAATAACAGGAGTCCGACTTGTTGCCATTATTTTAACTTATTTTAACAATTACTGCAATGTTTAATTCATGAAAGTCTTCAAATAAATGAATAAAGGTTAAATAATTAAAATGTGCTCAAGACATGCATCACACAATAAGAATTATGTCATGATACATTTGCAATATTCTGTATGCTATAAACTTACCTTATACACAAATATGTCTGGCAACATGTTTAAACACTCTACTTATTTTCCCACTATTTTTGAAGATTATGGGTTTTGAGTGCATATTGCATTTTCTTCAGGCACAGATATGGTTGACCTCAGTTTATATTTTGAAATATAGTATTTGTGATAGGACACACACACAATACATGTGATAGAACAAGGAAGCATACAAGGAAGTTGAAGTTAAATTAAAAGCAGGTATAAGCATGTATTTTATTATGGAAAATCACACTAGTAAGATAGTAAAATCTGACTTCTCATCACATTGAATTTTCTTTCACTACTCCATTATCGGAAACAGTATTTTTTATAATGTAAATTTTGTAGAACCATCCCCAGACTAAAGTCTGTGGCATTCTGCTGTATCCCCAAAGAATTACTTACACAATCCCATTGATTGAAACTCAAGCCACTCATTTAATGTTTCAACTCTATGTAGAATTAAAATAAGAATCAGTTTAGATTCTAACAATATTTTAATGTACTTTAGTCTGTATTTTACTCATTGTTAGTAGCTTAGTGAAAATGTCTGACGATATCCTGTTGAATTTAATTAGTCTCTCTTAGCATTTGGTCAGCACCTGAAACAAAGCACAGTGATCTTTTGGTATTTTATTCACCTTAGGAAAGTTAGATCCTTACATGGATAAAGAAACTCAGTGTCTCACGTGCACAAGCAAGGCAATATTCAGTGAGCCAGTCTGTGAAATCACAGCAGCTTCTCCATGTCACTCTCATTACAGGTAATTTGGAGAGTTCCACCAGAGAGCAATTCAGCCCACTTACAATCTGAAATAACTTCTGACAGTGTTTGCATCTTTCTAGTGACTAGACAGGGAGTCCAGGTGAACTAGGTTTATCCCTTCATGGGATTCAATTAAACAATGGCAATTACAGCTCTCCATAGCTATGTCAACACTTATCTTCTGGGGTGTGACCCGGGGTTTTGGTCGCCTGGTCATTTAAATGAAACATCTTTTGAGAAACACCACTGTATCTGCCTGGGAGCCATCTGTTTCCCATGGAAATCAGAAGATGGTGACAGGTAGGAGATAAAATCTGCATTCTTAAATTTACCCTGACACAGAACTGGAATGTGTACATGACTAGGACTGCTGGGCTAAATGTAGCAGTAGTGTAGTAATTCTGAGTTATATCAGCTTGGAAGCCTAATTAAAAAAAAAAAACAAACTGACAAAAAGAGATCTGACATACTAATAACTTTGAGATGTAATAAAATATTTGAGGTGTAGAAAAGTGAGTTAAGGTTGGGCCTGTTGGCATTTGCATAGTCAAAAACATATTGAGGGGTGAGTATTGAGGCTGCTTAGATTAGGCCATTCTTTTATGCAGAGAAAGAGTTATATCAAGTGAAAAGTGTACAGAAACACTAGAGTCAAGCAAAATGTTATTAGCTGAGAAAATTACAATCTGGTAGTGTAGCAAACATGGCTGCATTCAGCTGTACCACAAACAATGTTGAAAGAACAGACAACTAATGATTGTAACGTGATTGTAACATTTTTAATTCCTCACATTTTGAATAATTAACAGTAAAAATCAACATTCTTTTGGATTTTAGGCAATATCATATATTCCACTAACTATTCAACTTACAAGGTCTACTATTCAAATGCTAAAGCTACAAGAAGATATCCAAATCCAATGCCTCAATCTATATTAGGACACATGAATGCCCACTTTATGACCTTGGGTATGAAAGTGAACAGGCAACAGAGTTTTAGAGTATTTTTACAGACATTTAACAACTGATTTACTGAGAATCTGGAAACATATATGTTTAAGTTGCACTTTTTTATTAACACGTTCATAGCACTGTCAAAGGCAATATCCAGAATCTAGAATAATTTACTCTATTCTACTTCTGTTTATAAAGCTAATTATTTTACGGAGTCAGCACTATGAAAAATTCACCTTTAGAGAAACTGAAAGAAAACCCAATAAAAGTTACGGAATTTCCAAGGAAAGAGTCATTCATTTAAGGACTACTTGAGAAGCAGGACATGTTACTACAAACACATGACTATAAATCCCTTACTTTCCCTAATGGGATTTTCTGTTATCTATAAAACCACCCTCAATTTGTGAACTCTTCTCCTTTGACATATCTCAATATTTTTCTTTATAATCCTGAAAACAGCAAGGACAATAATACAAATACTTAAGTACTTAGCAAAACAAGATATTATTTCTTATATTCTATAAATTTTGTAAATTAGACATCAGTTTTGTTATTATATACTCCGTGCAGCAATCCATCTATTGATAAATAGGTATACAACAGAAATCAAATTCTTTTGACTGAAGCCTTCACTGTAAAACTGACTGTAAGTTCTTTCCCCAGCACTTACAATGTATTTTGTTTACATGTTTTACAAAATACCATCAAATATTCCAAGAAAGGGCTTGACATCATTGGATTCATCATCAAGAAGATATCTAAAGAAAATTAAGCAAACAAATTAGTTATAGCACATCAAAACCTATGGAATCAGGAACACTATACAGAGTCAAGAGAAACCAAGATAAGCAAAATAATTTAAAGTAATTTCTCTTTTAAGAAAAGTTAATTGTTATTATTATTGTGAAAACTAAACTTTTAAACAATGAATATTTGAAATTAACACCTTGCCTAAAGTTCTGTGCTCCATGGAGACCTAAGCATTGGAACACTAAGGAAATAGAAAAACATATATAAGTTTTTATTACCTAGGATCTACTTCTTTTTCCTGTTCTTTCGTGAAAATAAAAAAGTCATCTTTCCTAGTGAATTTAGAAGAGTCAGAGATTATTTCTGGGATGGAAGAACACTCTACTTCTTTTTGCTCTTGAGAAAGACTTGAATGCTTTTTTTCTTGAAAACTGAACTGCAACATAAAAGTTAAAAAGTGTATATGGTTAAATCAACTGAAACTCCCAGACTGTTGTAGAATGTAGTACTGGTATTTAAGTGACAGTAGGGTGTTTGACAAGGACCAAGCATGTGATGAATCTAACTATCTACTGGACAGAGAAACTATCAAATTGAGTAAATAGTTTTGAGATCGTGCTATATAAAGTAAATTCATATCCTATTTCTTTGTATCAGGAATATCCCACTGAACACAGAATGCATGCAGGTTTGGACAACACACGTTCAGAAATTTAGGATATCCTAACTGATTCATAAGTCAGGTATGGCACATATATTTACACAATAAATACTTTAATTATAGAAAATTCTGCTATCATATATTTTTACTCACCAAAGTTATATTTCTATTCTGTACAGATAAATTCATTTTTGATGTGCTGTTGACCATAGAAGCATCTGAGTTTTGAATTTTGGTCTCATCTTGTACTGTGCATGAACTGAAAACACCAAGTTGAATAAATTCAGTACTATTACAGAAGTGCAAAATTACTTGCTTTTCAGTTTAGGATTTTCTACTTATTTCCCTGCACACTTAAATAAAAACCAAATTAAAATCATTCAAAATTCATACCTTTTAAACACTGAAATTTCACTCACTTTTACAAGTGAACAACCTTTGGTATATTTGATTATACAGACACATGTGAGATCCAGGCAATATTTTAAACTGAATAAAATAGTAGTAAATTATGTAAGTCTTACTCTTTTGAAACGTTATTTGTGGCTTTGCTTGCTGTATACTGGCAGGGGGGTTGACATTCATCTGGAATTTGAAGGCAGATATTTCCATGTTCTGTGAAAGAATGCAAGTTTTAAAAAGAGAGTTGAGAAGCAGCCACAACCCCTTGTAAATATTTCACATGACATGATAAATAATACTTTGAAAATTATAAAAGTGTCTTAACACATGAAATATTTCTTCTGTGGGTTTTGGGCTAATATAAAGTTAAGTAGAGATATACAGTCAGTATACATTATGCAACAAAAATTGTGCAGTTCCAGGCCATCAAAACATTTTTAATTGTGACTTTTCAACTCTCCCTTCTGTATTAGATTTGTCAAATATATGTGACATTCAAGGTATAATAATAAACCTGCCAGTCAAGTCAATTAACCAAAAATTCCAGGTAGTTCTATTCATTGTATACTATAATAATTTATTCTCAAATAATACCCCATAGAACAATTTGTATGTAGGAAAGAAAAAAGTTTGTTGAAATAACCTTACCTAATTCTCTACTGACAAAATTACTAGCAAATACTAATTTCTCATCATCAATATCATCCCAAATATCATCTCTCAGTTCAAAGTCCACATTCAAAGCACCTGAAAAACAATACCTGCTTTTATCTGGGGCAGAAAAATATGAAGCATTAATTTAAAGATCAAAACAGTGAACATTTTAATTTTAAACATTAGCAATAACTTACTACTCTTTCCACAATTCCAGGATTGCAGTTGTTTCTGAGATATTTCTAAGGTATTAATATTATCTATCCGGTCCACTGAAGGTGATGAAGATGACAATTTATTGCTAGACCTATTTAAAAAAATAAATCAGTGACATGTCAGTAAAACAGTTGCAGAAAGTTGCAAAATAATTTTATTCACAGAACAATTCTTAGCAGTACCTTGGCAAGGCTGGCATTAAAGACTTAGGTGTAAAAACAAATTGTTTGAGATCCACATTTTCAGCTTGATTTAACATCTGCATCCAAAGAAAGCAAAATATTTTAACGTTTAAGATATAAACATACTGAGAACTGTTATTTTTTAACAAGGTTAATGACATCATTAATATTGTAAGTTAGTGTAATATTTTAATGTCATAAAACCTTTCTGATGTCCTGTGTTGTCTGCTTATCTAATGTACTCAGTTAAAAAGGTTTGAGTTATGTGCTTCTAGTGGAGGTATCCAAGCACCCGGGCAATACCAGACTGGTTGACTCTCATTTGTATTAGCTGTAGGCTAAATAAGCCTCTATTGCAAACAAACAAGTAAACAAAGCTGTGAGGTGGAAATAAAACCCTCCAATACCTCAAATATCATTCTTGTTGCAGAAAAGACCTAGTTTAACACTACATTCAGAGGAATAAAGTGCAAGCCATGAAATCTTTCAGAAGTTTAAAGCTAATACGTATGGTTTTCTTATAAACAAGCGGATCTACCTCCCAGTGAAAAAAGGACTCTCAGTAGCATGACAAATACCACAATTTGTTTCATTCAAGTCACATTTTGCCAAACCAAGTCACAGTGCAGTACCTTCCAACAATGCCTCTGAATCTCAACAATCACAACCTATCAAATACCATAAAAGAAAATAATACAGAGGACATGCACAAAAGTGGACTATTGGAAGTGTCCCAAAGAACAGCAGAACCTCTCAAAGTTTCCTGGACCTTTGTACCTCTTTATTTTTTGCACTCCACACAGGAAAGTCAAACTTGAATGTTCATATTTAGGGATAAAATTCTCTCTGCAAACAATGCCTACAAATGTGTAACAGATTAAAATAAACCTATGAAATGGCTGACTGCATTTAAGCAAACCTTTGGCCGTTTTACTGGGGGCATAGATGAAATTGAGTTCCTGCTCCTTAAATCAGCGAGGTACAAAGAAAAGTTTGTGTCTCCACTCATCTGTGATTTTGGAGGTACTCCAGTTTTACCTGAGAAAATGAAGCAAAATAATCTTTAGATTAGTTATAAAAGATAAATCCTAATTATTTTCAAATTACTTTGAAAAACTTTGCCACTAAGCTTAGTATCTTCTGTTATGAAATTCTAAAAGATTTAACATGCTAACTACAAGATCTAACACAGTATTTATATAAAAACATAACAAGCTTGACATTTTTTAAAATCATATGCTAAGTACTAAAAATATTATTAATCATTGTAGTGCCTATGAAAGTGTTATTGACAAAATTATTTATAACTGATTTTATGACTGCATCATAACAACTCAAGTCCCATTCTCTTGCTTGTATTGTTTCTGTTAATGTAGCCATTGGTATGATGGGAGCTGTTCTAAATTGCATTTGTCTATAGGTATCAGAAGTTGTAGATTTAATGAAACTCACAGCAGTCATGCCCACACACATCTTTATTTTTACAGCGGTGGTTGCATTCTCTGTTTCCATATTTCTTGTAAGCAATCTCCTGTTTAGATTTGCCTCCTAGATAAATATAATACAGAAATCCAAACAGTTATATTGGATATCAAACACCCATGATTTTTCTTACTTTCAAAATCATCAAAGAATTGCACTGTAGTACTTGACAAGTAGGAGCAGCAGAGTTGTATTTTTATTACCTTTGAGAAAGAAATAGCGGGGATAAATAAAGATCTAGCTCCCTAGTGAAAGCAAAATTCAGTTTTCTGCTGACTTTTATTTTAGCCAGATACTGTGATCAGACCATTTACCTGTATCTGCTTCTGCTGCTGGCAGGCTTTGGGGTGAGCCATAACATATATCACGTGTAGATTCAGCTTTCAATTTTTGATTTGTGACCACCTTACATCCCTCTGGTTTTGGTGTTAAGTAGAAGGCTGTATATGCTTGTTTTATATCAAGGCCAACTTGGAAGAAAAACACAAAAATATTAAAACTGCTTTAAACTGTTTCTATACTACTGATTCTCTTCAGTATTTTGTTTAAGCAAGTAAATGTTAATCAAAGATCATGGAAATTCTCTTTAAAATAATTTGCCCTTAAAGCACACTCTTGTATGACCAGATTCTTTAGGACTGAGACTAAAAACCCCAAACATTTTTTAGAATTAAAGACATAGTTACTAGAAGAAAAACAGAATTAATTTCTTTAACCAAATGTTCTTGTATTGTGTTAAAACTACATTTATCTATGGATTTGCACTACTGATAAAATTTTAAACTGTACTCCAGCCTGTGTTCAGGAGTATCAGCAGCTCTGAACTGGTAAAGGCATAAAATGAGTATGCTGATAATGCTTCTCAAGTTGAATGCAATATTCACGAGAGACTGAGACACACCCTTTGTAAAGAGAGTAATTTTGTCTTTTATCAGGGAAATAAAATTTGCTGGAAAACCAGACAGGCTTTCAAAAAATGTGAGATTTCCTTTAAATCTGAAATAGGAACAGACTTCAAAATAAGTAGAGACTAGGAAAACCTACTTTTAGTCTAATTTCACTGTTAGCAGTTTCAGAAAAACTTACTAGCAGTTAGAAAAACTAACTAGCTTTACTGAACTCAGTACAACATGGAGATAAAAGGACAATTTTAATTTCTCTTTTTCCAGAGCCACAGGTCTAGCTATAGAAATATAGATTATTCCAGGCTTGATTATTGTAATAATCTCAATGCCAATATTTACCATGGTAGCATCAACTACAATTCAGTTAATCTAGCACACAGCAATCTTCTCTACTGGTGGGGCATGATGACAGAATTTAATGGAGCCAGTCTGGTTTTAAATTGTTTTTCAAAGTTTTGTGTTTCAAGCTTGTACGGGTCTCTCCTCACTTGCTGCTGTAGTTCCAATTGTATGGAAACTGACACTGAGGGGACCCATGTTTAAATCTGCACACAGTAAGGCACGACATTTTCAGCTGTAGGAATTTCTTGTTACCAAAGTAGAGATGAATCCATATCCAACATGTCTTTACTAAAATGCAAAATTTAACCATTCACAGAGACAGCTCTTCTCAACATAAATAACCTGTCAGGCTGATAGGTTATCCCTACTGAAAGTTAACTCATTTGAAGGAGGACAAAAGAGAATCCCAATCTGTATCAACAGAGCAAAATACTGTATCCTAGTGACAGTTTTGATGCTTCCTTAATGTCGTTGTAAATTAAATAAACAAATAAGTAATTGTGAGAGATAGTATGCAACCCAGCAAAACATATGTAATAGAGGTTTGTTTGCAGACCACTTCACTTTATTATACTTCAGCTTAATAGAAAATGTTTCAGTAATTTGTTCCAAAATAGTACTCATATTGTTTTTTAATTCAAAGAATATCCTAACCTACCATAATCAGAACTAATTAAATTTATACTAATATCTTCTGATTTAAGAGCTCTTTTAACTTCAATTTTCTTCATCCAGTTTCCAGTTTTTAGCAGCACAGAATCCCTGTAATGCATCAGCAAAGTTGTTAGACATTGACAATGAAAACACAACTGCATACTATGGTATCTGTAACCAAGTGAACGAGCCTGTATTTGGTCCTAGTACTTTAGTTTTGCTTGATAATTGGCCTAAGAATAACTTCCCAATAATGTATGATTTATGGCCATAAGAGGGCCAGGATAGTGCAGATCAGTTTCAGTTGTGCCAAATGTGCCAGATTTTGGCCAGAATTCTCATGAAGGTCAAGCAGTTGGAAAAGAGTTTGTTTCTCTTTTCCCATTTGCTCCAAGCATCTCAGCCAACTGGAGAATTTAAACCCATCTCTGAGGGTAAAAACCCCAATTTTTAAAATATAGTTAAAGAAATATAGGTAACAGGAGTAAGTAACAACTGGTTTACCTATCTTTTTAATAAGTATTTTACTTGTATTATGTTTATGGGAAAATTATTATGACTTTTCCATAATACGACATTGATGTTGAACAGATATTTACACGTGCTCTCTGCACTGACAAGCACACTGGCATGTTTTGGGGGTTTCTGAATCATGTGTAGCATTTTAAATGACAACAGTGACTAGAAAACGCTGTAGGATAAAGAATAATTTTGTACTATTAGACATCAGTAGGAAGTATTAAAAACCTGCAAGTCATAGAACAGATGAAAAGCCAACACCATAAAATGATTTGAGGCAAAAAACCCTGATCATACATACATAATTTTCTGATTAAAAATGACTTGGTTGTCAGCATCTCCTATGACCAACGTAACATAGTGAAAGTCTGGCGCTGTTCTCTTTGTCTGTAGCTGTTCATAGTTTGTTAATTTGACGGTTACTAAGATTTCAGCCAATGTGTCACTGTATTTTGGAAGCTAAGGGAAAATGACACAGAAGACATAACTGCTAAAATATGCAAAGTAAAATATATGCCCTTCCATAAATTTCTATCTGTTGATACAAGCACAAAAGCTTGACTCAAGCAATTTGAATTTGTGGTACAACTTTTATTTGTTGTTCTGAGATACTGATTTTCAGTACTAGCTTGGGCATAGCTGAATATTCTAAGTTTGATTCAGTACTGAGAATCAAAGACAAATGCCAAGAGAAATATGCAAGAATAAGACTTGTTATATAGAAGTTATATTTTAGCATTCCTCTATAAGATATTTATAATTGTTAAATCTTTGCTCTACTAAATTGAGCTACTCATCTGGTATTATGTCAAATGAAAAGTAAACTAGAACTGATTGCTATACCAATAATATTTCACACATCTATTGAGTTTTTAACTTCAAATGTGTCTTCATTTCTATCAACTTTATGGTTACTTTTCAAATTTTGCATTTTAGAAAACTAGAGTGTCTTTGTGATCCATATAAAGACAAAATGCATATTAGAACCTCAAAGCTCCTGATTACACACAGAATTGTACCCTTCCTTGGAAAGAGCACCAGCTAGGTTAATGTAATAATGTATTGTTTCTCTATATTCCTAAGTGTGCTATAGAAAATAAACAGCAGTTAATACCATTTCACTCAGCTTTATTTGGGTGTTTTGCTGTCTCTAGGGTTTGTTTAAATTCAAGACAGAAGAGACTTCTCAGACTCACATATAGTGCTAGAATGTGAATATACTGGTTTACATCTGTAACATAAAATGCTATCAATGAGAGAGGCCAATATATTTTGGGGAGTGCCTGTTCCAAGGCCCTCCTTCGAGATTTAGGAGTTTCATTCTACCTACTGGAAGGTAAACATGTATACAAGCTGGAAGGAGGTCACAGTATTGTGTGATCTTCCGTTCATGAAGACTCAAAATTTCTTTAAGTCAGTGTTTGCTTTTTCATTTAATAATACCAGCATAAAAACATAAAATAAATATAAAAGAATGTACCTGTTCAATTTCAAGTTCATATTTTGGAAGGTGCAAAACAGACTCTTTTATCTGGTTTCCAAAAGGAGGATGTCTGTTTAAAATCTGCAAAGATATAAATCCAAGGAATCAAAGTCACCTGAGGAATTATATTAGCAACAAAAGCCCCTTTCACACTTGGTTCTCTACTGTTAGTGATGCCCAGAATAGCAACATTACCAGAAGAAAATTCCAACACTTTTTCATGTTGCTACTGCTTTTGTTCAGTTAACAGCCAATCAACTACCAATGACTATTCATGTTTTATATGAGATGACTCTTCTATGTTGCACAAGCTTTAACTAAAACAGAACAAGTCACAAGAAAAAACACAAAAGGAGCCAGAAATGAGAAATCAAATTTCCAAAGTCAAAACAGAAAAATCCAAGTAAGATTTAGAAGCCTGTTATATCTTCCAGAACACTGGAATAACAGCTTCCACAGAAAAGAAGCCAAGACCCAAAGAACCAGTCCTAGGGTACCCCATCTACCTTTCCTACAATAAGAAGTGCTTTATAGATCATGTACAAGATTTTTATTCTACTCCTATCTCAAACTTGCAATAATGGAAATTATTGCAACATACACTAAGAGAACCTGTAAATACATATTCCCTTTTATATTTTTCCAAAACTCCTAATAGAAAAGTTCATATTGCCCTTTGTTTCAAACCATGGTAATGTTGAAATTCTACATATTTAAGCATCTGCTTTCCACAGCCAGCCAAATTATGAAATCATCATTCACCTTAATTTGCTACAACAAAACATCATACACATTTTCAAAGAAAATCAGCAGTAGCTACACAGCCTTTTTAATTCTACTAGTTAAAATGAATAAATCACCTAAACATCTAAATTTTGCTATGATCATGTAGCAAAAATATTAACTATATTGACTTTACTGGTAGAAGTATTAATCCTCAGTACTTTCCCTATCATATTTATGTACAAAATAATAAGTTACCAATTCAAGCTCCCTTGCATTTATGTCTTCAATTTTTTTAAATGATGTCAGCCCAGCATTTACCATAGCATTTGACAGTGATACACCTGTGAAAAACATGTATACAAGTTTTATGCTGTCAAAGGACAATGAATAACCTCAAATTATTCTAACAACTGCATTACAGCAGGAAAACTCAAAGCATAAATAATTTTATGTCACATTTGATGCAGCTTTCTGCCCAGCAAATCACTAAATACATTTTTATTAAGTATTTCAGTATTATTTAATTTCTCCATTAGTAAAGAGAAAAAGCAATGCAATACAAACCAAACATGAAAATATACAATATTTCAATGATGAAAACTTTTACATTTTCTACAGGAGAACAGATTTTAGATCACTTTCTACGAGAGTCAAGAAACGCGTTCTGTACATATATGATAAAAAAGCATGCCATGCCACACAGTATTCTTTGTCTCAGAATTTTTCCCTATTCAAGAAATTATTTAATTATTTTGAAATAATAAAGACCTCAATGTTTTTGAGCAAGTTAATAATGAAATTCACTGGAAAATAAGTATTTATTATAAACTTCTACAAGTCACTGCAGCTTTAGCAAAAAGCTTTCCCATGAAATGTAAGCGACAAAAGCAGAGAATTCCATGTACACTTTTATTTCTCATCATGATTCACACTACTTCCAGTATGATTTAGAGTTATCACAGCATACAGAAAGGCATTTAACTGACCTGGAACTACAGCCTATTATAATAACTTCAATGACTGTAGGTAAAAAATAGTACCAAATACTTAGAATGAGTATTTGGATCTTTCTCACACAGTTCTGCAAAACAGTATAAAATTAGATGGGAAACTTCTCTAGATACTTTTAGGTTGCTTCTTGGAAGACATGACAGTAATCTTATAAGAAAAAACTTAACTCAAGAATTCAGAAATTTAGAGAAACAGAAGATCTTTTGTCTTTTTATGTGTACTTGAACACCTTTTGGGTATGACTTCGGGAAAACATCTTTTGCCATCTAGGGAAAACATCTTTTACCATCTCCCTGCTCCTTTGCAGAAGCTCTGCACTTCTGAAGACTGAAAACTCTCACATATTACTTCTGCTGTTAGAGCTGCTGCCCTGTTTCTTTATAACTGAAGCTGAAGATTAACTCTTTTATCCTAATTCCAAAAATGGCAGAAGGATTTCCACCAGTGAAGAGAATACTAGATATAAATAAGACTTTTTATTTTCATCTACACTTCTAAGCAAAAAATAAATGGGGTGGAACTGAAATTGAACAAGTAGTAAGCGTCATAAATCCTATATGACAACTGATCATTATCCTGTCTGTCAGAACAAGCAAACAGAAATCAAACATACCATTCAGCAACAAGAGGGAGCATCATTATTGGACAAGAGTTGTAGAAATGCAGTAAGAATTCAACTGAATTATCAGTCTCAGTACAGCCAGTGTCAGTCAAAGAGCAGTCACTCTTATAATGGAAATACTGATTAATAAGGCATTTTTAAGGTTCAAAAATAGCATACTGAGATAAGGGTTAAAAAATTAAGGATTTCTGAATATGCTACATGGTATCAGCAAATTTCTATGAACTTAAACAATTTATCTGACTTCAGAAAGAAACAGAATAAGATTAGCAGCCATAGGCAGAGGTTAAAAATCACATCATACTACACGCATCAATTCAATGTTTGATTCAGGAAAAGAGAGAACTCTCAGAAGAATGTTCAAAAGAAACTTGTGAGGGGAACAAATGACACTTTGGAAGTTAGCAGTTCTTTGTAACATACGCTGCAAGAGCTATGACAGCATAAGAAAAAGTACCCAAAACCAGGAAAATTGGACAGAGATGTCTGTATATACACCACTTATATTATTAAAAAACTAAACGTGACTTTATTCTACTGAATATAGTGTACAGGAAAGGATTTGTCTACACTGCAAGTGCCACATTTATTCCACTCATCCTAACTCCACAGAAATGCTGAACATGAGGCAGATTCCTCAGATGATTGTGTCAACATTGCCACAGGTGTGGGATAGTGGAAATGTTCCCAGCACCATGCCCTGTGCTGTGCACAGGCTAACAAGCCCTGCCCTTGCTTTGAATCCACATGAATGAAGCATTAAAGCATAAAAATGAAGCACTACAGCCTCTGCACTTGAGCAGGCAAGGCTGCAAGGTATTGTATCCTATGGACCTTTGGGTTTAGCCATTCTCTAATTTGCAGAGCTCTGTACTACACTGCTCAGTGCAGAGCTGATGTATCTCTAAAAAAGAAATACAGAGAATGTTGCAGTGAATTTTGAAAGCATGAAGGTATGATAACACCAGACATCAAAGCAGGAAGATACACTACTACCTCAAACAAGAATGACTACATTTTTATTACACAGAGGACTCAAAAATTTCTGAACTCCTTTTCAAATAATTATGACAAGCTTGTACTTCCAGCCAGAAGTTCATTCAATAACAGGATACAGTGAAAGGAAGAAGATCATTAGACACTTTTGATCATCATGTGTATAAGAACCTCATGCAAAATAAATTGATTTCTATTTCATGATTCCCATCCTTTTCAATGTGAATTAAAAGGTTTTCATGCATACAAGTAAGAGGACCTACAGCAACAGCTGCTTGGAAAGGAAGGCATAGCCTAGTAGGGGCAGCAATCACATCAATGTGGAATATGTCTAGGATACTGAGAGGAACATTAAGGAATAAGAACAATCCTGAAATACTTTGAAAGCCTGAAGAAAATTACTAAACAGCTTACTTTTGTTATGGCAGATTCTTCTGACAACTGTGGCTCTCAGTTGTAGCAAGTACGTCATTAGCAGACTAATTCAATTATGTAAGCAGACACCACAGAAATTAGGAGGCTAATTATGAGTTTTGATTCTCTGTCAAGATTACATTTCTATAATTTCTAACTAGTACCTACCAATTTTTTCCAATTGTTTAGACACATGAAGTGAATTTTCCCAAAGTCTGCACCTGAAACACTTTGCTAAAATCAAAGAGTTTAATAAAGCAGAGTAGTTGTTCTTAGATGATGCCAGAAAGTCAGATAACCCTGTAAATGGAAGATTGACTTACGTTAATAAACTAAAATGTAGCTTATTAGTATATGTACCCAAAAAAGGATTAAATTTTACCATACATCTAGTAACTCTCAAGCCATTTCTAAATATTCTGCCAGTATCTTGTGTCAAAGTAAAGTCTTGAATAGGAATACATCCCAGCTGAGCCTGAATGAGACTGGAAAAAGAATGAGTTTGATATCTAAGCTATACTGAAAACAAAGAACAACAAAAAGTTTTTAATGGGGAAAAAAAAGGAAATTCAGAATAGAAACAACAAAATACAAGATCTGGTCCTCTGCAAAATGACAAAACATTAGCAGGGACTTCAACAGCCATAAAAGGACAGTTTTTAAATAAAAATTAAAAAGGCAATAGAATATTCACCAGTTTACTTTCATTTCTCTTGTTTTTATCTTCCCCTCCATTGGGAACCTACACATGAAAACATACATATTTTCTACAATTCATTTTATTTATTGTTAAAAAGGTACTTTCGATTTTCAGTGCATTTTTTAAATACCTGATAGTTATTTTGTCTTTGTCTTTATTCAAAGTGTTCAATATTTTCTTTTCATTTGTTCTTAACTTCACATCCACAAATTCTGTGCAGTTGGAGATCATTATGATCTGTAATAATTCAATTTTTTTAGTAATTGTTTTAATTTGCCATTTTTCTATCACTTCTAACTTTTTTTAAAAAGAACACTTTAAAAATATTGTCTCAACAGTATGACAATGAAGACACAATCCATCAGCTCTTTTTAATACTGACCAACTTTTCTTCCTCTTCCTATAAAGGCTGTTAATGAAAGGGGAAAATTTTTCTTTCAGCTTTTAGATTACTATTTCAGTTGAAGTTATCTAAAGTCAACCACACACATTGCTAACATTTTATACAAGGCAAATACAAACAAATTTTTTTGTTATATATTTCACCTTGCTTTCTTCACACTTTAACAACAAAGACAATCACAGGAAAACAAGTGCTCCATTTTTTCATGGCAAATCTGTTCTACCATAGTATTTGCTCGAAAGCAAAATGTCTTGTGATTGCGATAACAACCTGTTATCTGAAAGAGGAAAGTTGCTTAAAACAGAAAGAAAATTCCCTTAAAAGTAAAACCTGCTCTTGACGCAGCTGGTTTTTGCACCTAAAAACCCCTACAAAACCAGAAAACATTAAAGCTTTTAATAGAGAAACAGAACAGCTTCAGCAACTTTGCATCTTCATAAGCAAGGTTAGTAAGGGGAGAAAAGAGTTGGAAATCAAAAAATCCCAAAGTACAACGCCTCAAAAATACTCCATATAGAATTGACTTAGATGTATTCTCTAAAACTTTATATAAACAAAGCCTGAGCTCTTTAAAATAAATAACACCTTACGCTTCTTTTCTTAGACTGTTTAAAAACAATTGAACATGTGTAATTAAAATGTCAAATTACCAATTCATTTAGTGTCTCAGTTCCCTTAATTGTGAAAAACTGCTTCACTGTATCAAATGCAATGTAATACCACGCCATTAATCTTCCAGTCTCTGTAAAAGAAGAATATACCATAAAAAATATAAATATGCCAGGAGTATTTCAGTGGGTTGGAGCTTCTTAAGCCATAAAATTAAATTAACTTTCTTACTACAGGCCTCTGTGAGATTTACCACCATTCCTCAGTATGTTATTGCCCCCAGCTGTCTGATGGACATTCCTGACCCCATCATGGCCTGGCAGAAAGAAGCACATGCCAGTTAGAGTTACAGAGAGTTCTCTGCAGTGGAGATTGTCACACCAACACACCGGGCAGCAAACTGTGGTTGCTAAGAAGCCAACCACCTCCATCAGAGGACTGTAGAGGAAGAGCAGGTATTGGTAAAACCTGTCCTTCATTGCACTGTGCCACAACCAATTATCCTGTCACAGTCTTCTGCAATCTTCTCCTAATCTGCAACACATTTTCAGCAACAAGAGAAGATCTATTCATAAAACAAGATTAAGAGAATGAACGTCCATGACTTGGTCAAGAAATTTTTCCATATATTCTACTCAAACAATCCCTCAGATTCTACTCTCTACTACATTTGTGTACTCCTATTAATGGGTCACAAGGGTAGTTGAGACCCTCTACAGTTCACCACCATCTCTACATCCTTCTGAAAATTAGTTTACTTGAAACAAGTGTTACCTGTTGGTTTGAAATTATTTGCTTCATCCATCCTGATCAAATCAAAAGACGATAAATCATTTAAGTTCTTCAGACACAGTTCTGTCAAAAATTTGAAAAATGTTTTCTGCATGTACTAAAAATACCTTATCTATGTACAAACCAGAAACATCATCATGAAATTGCAATGAATATATACCCAAGTAATTCCACTGAATTCAGGTAAAGGTTTTGGAATATGATCCTGCTTCTATTAAAGTTGGTGGTTAATGCCTGCCTGTGGAAACTCACTCAAAGATAATTCATACAGGACAAGCCAACTCTTTTTCAATAAGGCAAAAATTGTACAAGAAAAGAATCTAGATGTTGGAATGTAGGTTGCCATATTCAGTTTTGAATGACAGATCAGAAAGCCCACAGCATTTATACAGAAGATTTCTGCTACAGAGTTAAGACCTAAATGGTTCAAATTTCAAATACCCACAAATATTCATGAATCCTTCATTAGAAATTTTCATACTGTATCAGGTGTATTTGTATTTATTTCTCTAAACCCTTTGTGTCAAGTATCTGCATAAGAATGACCAAAGTGCTTTTGTTCTCTCTTTTTCAAGACCAAGGCAATATTCAGAATTTAAAAGTCAGTTAGAATAGCACTCAAAGAGATACTTCCCTTAGCAACAGAAATAATTCACTTTTACACATGAAATATATGAAAACATTACATACATTACTACAGAATATTTCATGTTGCAGGGAAGAGGAGCTAGTTCCTTCAAGAACTTTTTAAAAAGAGGTAGTTTTTAACATCAGAACTTCTAGGAAATATTATCCACACTGAAAAAGCATTAATTGAATTCTACTAGCACTATCTGTACAGGTGATTTTAAGCCATGCCTTCTCCCATAAAGGCTTATTTAGGTAGTATCATGCTTCATTCCTTCGATTCCTTTTAATCTCCATGGCAAGAATAGAAAAGTCCTGATGTAAAAGACAGGAAAAGATAGAAAACTACTGAAGGAGGTAAATTTTCTTACTGATAAGTACTCCTTTTTCACTGTCTGCAAGTCAGAGTCAATGTCTCTCACATTTGGAGACTTCAAGTGGTAGCAAATATACTGTGCTCCTGAAGACAGGCTCTTGAAACCCTTACATCGGAGCAGCCTCAGCATCATTCCACCAAGCCCAAAATCAATCACAATTTTTCCCTACACAGTTATGAAAAAAATATGTAAATGGAGTCTAAGTACAAGCTCAACAAATTTCTGGGCATGTATCTGTCCATGTACCAGGCACTCCTCCAGATATTTTAGCTCCAAATGGTCCGGTTATGATGGACATGAGGACTTCATCAAAGAGAGAAAACCATACTTGTAGATTTGCAGAACTTGATAGCAAGTACACTTTTATTAATATACTATTTTTTTATCTACCAGAAAACTTAAATTAAAATAAATTAACAAAACAAAACCATCTGAACAGTTGTATGCTATTTCTGTATTTAAAGTTGAGAGGCACCAATTCCCAAACTATTTTATTAGCTGTATGTTTTCTAATGGAATTGCAAATAGCTAAAATGCAGTATTTAAAAAAAAGGTCAGTAACTGGGGTTTATTCAAGCCTTAGCAAAAAAAAGCCTCTTAAAATCATGCAATTTTAAATTGTTTCTGAACAAGGCAAAGAGGTTTACATTTTATATTTTTTGTTTTCAAGGCTAAATTTATGAAGAGAAGATGACAATATCTGAAAAGGCCTTTTTTGAAAGTATAGCAACAGAAATTAATGAAAGCAAATGAGGTCAATCAAAGGAAAATTAGGAAGAATGACAAACAATCAAAATTAGTGTTTTTCTCTATATTTCTGAGTGTGTATATGCAGATGAGGTAGGTAAATTATTTTCCTCTAAACAAGAAAAGCTTTTCTACCAGTTAAAATGTACTAATAGTATTTCAAAAATATTAATAACAAAATTAATAACACATCATAGTAAATTACACTTGTATTGCAAATGGATCTGTTGAAATTAATAATGGATATAGATAATAAACATGGGTGAACCTGCCCTAAATTGTAACATTTTACTGAAAAAAGCTAAAAAGCAAATTACCTTGTAATTTTGCTTCGATTCCAACTTTATCTAATCCAGATGAAAAACCTTTATGGAAAAGACAAAAGTTGTTTTAACCTAGTACTGTCAGTCATCCTCAATTTTATTACCCATTAAATCTGATTTGCTGATTTTTAGGAGTCAGACGAATACCCCAAAGTGAAAAATGTGGGAATATTTAATTTACTGCAAACAAGTTAGAAGTCTTTCAGGGTATAACTCTCTGAGTATCAGTAAGAGGCTGTTAGAACAGATGTGCAAAGGTAAAAGCTGCAGATATTCTCCCATGTAAAATATCAGAATCCTAAAACTTTCAGAAATGTCAGTAGAAACTTCCCGGTACAATTTTGTTAATTTGGAATATAGGAAGCCACCTAAATTTCAACGTCCATTCAAGTACTAGATGTACTATGTTCCAGTCCCAGCTATAAATCCTTATAAAAAATTGTCTCCAGCAATTACCCAGTGACTTCAAAAATCAGGTGTAGAGCAAGTGGGCAGGAACAAAGATATGGCCAGGGCTGAGGACTGGGATAATGTTCTGGACAAGACAAATTGAAGACACTGGAATTAAGATAACTAAAATTTTATTCTAGAAAAAAGCTATAAAATACTTGACTATTCTTTTTCTTAGCAGATTACATAGTCAGCAGTGAAAAATACATTATGGCTTGATACTGCATTAATACATGGTCCAGCATATTAAAATCAAAAGAAATAGATTATGAAGCTGTAAATAGCTTCTTCAGTTTTTAAATGTTATACCATGCTGAAACGCCCAATACTTATGTTAAAGAACAAAATGTTACAAGCCTCATTGCACATCTTGTTTTCACCGCATTATGAAGTAACAGTCCATAAGAAAATGATAGGAACAAGTATATATATATGGACATAACACATCCTAGTGTCATTAATTAGACAAATTAAAAAAGTAAAACCAAACAAACCATAATGAGTTGGATTTTTTAAGGCTCTAATGTACAAGAATGTTGATCGTATCCATTCCAAAGCTACACTGACGTCCGTGACAGTATGGAGCACTATTTCTGCATTTAAGTGTTCAACAAGGTGCCTGTGCAAGCTAGTGCAAAAAAACAAGCGTTAAGGACATTTTCCAATAAGCCATACAGAAAGTGCTAAAACTAATTTTTTGAAAAGAAACAAAACCAAACAAACCCCTCCCCCCAAACCACAGCTGTCCACTGTAATCAGTGAAATTGATAGAATACAGTAAAGATTATGTAAGTAATCAACAATGTAATTTATTATGGCATAATGTCCAGCAAGCAAAAATAAACTGTCAAGTGTGAAGTTTCACATTCAATAGAAAACAAAGCTACATATATTTAAAAATTACAGCATGTACATTCTGTGCTGTTGATATTCTAAATATATTTGAAAAATTAATTTTTTACAAAATTACATGAGTAAAATTTCCTATTTTACCTTTTAATTTCTTAACTTTCCCACGTATTTGTCTGTTAAGAACAAACATAGGCCTAGTATTTTCCAGACTCTATCACCTACAAATTCAGAGACACGGTCTGTGCTCAATTCCTGCTTTTTGTCTTTGCAATAAATACTTCTTCAGCTTCCTCGGTTTTCCAGCAGGAATCTAAAACTATTTTTTTTTGAGCTTAAGATGTTCTAAAGATTCTTTTGGCTGACAAAACAATTAACTCCTGAATCGCTTGGTTTTATTTTTCTTTCTTGATTTCTTCTAAATAGACCAAAGAAACACCCCAAAAGCCATGTGAAGAAAAACACGTTCTGTAGAAACTATGAAGTTTTGCTACTATCTACAGAGTCTTATAAAAAATACTTGGTTACCTGCTTTCTATTATATCAGCACCATTTAACATCTGTATATATCTTTCCCTGGTACTGCAACGAGTCATAATAACTGCTGTAGCTGTAGTGTCAAACTGAAAAATAAAACTCATATAAAAGATGCTCTCTAGTTCTAAGAAAGAAACCCAGCTGAACATGCACCACATACCTGCTGATTCCACTAAAACTCTTTTCTTAAAATCCTGTCTGAAATGGCTATTTTATGCCAGCTTCCTACTTTTTCTCTAATCCCCATTCACTATGAAACCCAAATGTAATCTTCAGATCTTTTTCCACTGTAAGGTGAAGCAATAATTTTTGATGGACAATAGAAAAACAAACAGATTTCCTTCTCAACAGAAAAGTTATCTAGAAGTAATTTAAGTATTAATAACCCTTTAAAAACCAAACGTTGCAGTAAAATTCCTGGCATTGTACTTTATTTGACAAGAATAGTTTCTACTAATCTGACTATAGACAGCATCAATACAATAAAACATTTGCTTACCTGAGGCCTTCCAGCTCTCCCAATCATTTGCAGAATATCAGTTTCACTGTACTCTTGAAACACTCCTCCAACATAATGCATTGTGGATTTTATAACCACCAGGTGTGCGGGTAGATTGACTCCCATAGCTAAGGTGCTAGTAGTAACTACATCAGATTAAAGTACATGAACACCATTAAAATGTCTATCAGACACTGTACAAGCAGCAAATAGGTCACTTAACTCTTGATACCTAAGAGTCCTTAGTTTCTAGTGGAATTAATGAGCATTCTGCACCAGAACAATTTCATGTAGATTACAGACAAGTACTTGCATAACAGTTTCTGTGTATCTGATCATCAGCATTCATTTAAGTTCTTTAACAAATTACATCCCAGATACTTTTATTTAAACATTCCTTTATATTTGGAGATAATCCAGATTATGATCCATGTTCAATATAACAGACACACAATGAAGAAACCTTATTCTTATTTCTTCAAGGGTATATATTTGAATAGAGTCATGACTTCATCTTGCTTAGTAGTGGTCAGGATTTTTAAGATATATTTTTTTAAAGTCATCAGTCATTAGCATTGTTTATATCCATGGTACCAAACTAGAATCACCACCAATACTATCACAACACTTTACCAATACACACGGAAAACATCAATCAGATGTGGCAAGTAATCTTACACTCATGTTTCCTAATTCACTTTCTCTAAAGAATATATAGAGTGACAAGAATTCAACACAGAAAGACAGTCATATGGGCCAACTGATATTACTGCTCTGCTAGGAAAATGAAGGATTAATGAAATTTCCAATTATTTTTGAAATTAAATGAAAATTATTAATTATATTATTTTTTCTTATGACCATTGTAACAGGAAAGAAAAATATCCACAAATCATTTAGTGTTGTACATGAACCACACAGACAATTCCCCACAGGGTCTGGATCTTTTTTTTACAGAAAAAGAAAGCTCGGATGAGATGAGACAATCACATCTCACATCCCTTGTCATTTCACGTAACAACTGATGGAATATTTCTTAGGGACCTCCCCATCAGTCACAACACCTTGCATGGGAGTTTGAAAACCTCATCCTGCCCACCTAAGATGCATAAATGGAGACTATTACCTTCAGGGAAGCCACAGCTGCAAAGGACCCAGACACTTGGAAGGATTCACTAGCACAGACCTCCAACTCACCGGGAGGTTCAACGATAGGAAAAGGAAATGGACATGGCCAGACCTCTATGGACATATGAGGGGGATGATCTCCATGTGTGGTGGAATTAAGTTCTATGGGCTTTAGTAACAGTGCATATGTAGGCTCACAGGGTAGAAGTGCACGTGAAACACGAAAACCTCTTTACCTGGACTTCACTACTTCCAAAGGTTAAGCAACTATAGAACCATAAAATATTACCACTTCAAACTGTAATCTTCTCAGGATACATAAATGACATTTTGGCTTTTAAAGTTAAATTTACTTACAAAGTACTGGCAAGTCTCCTACAGTAAAAGCTCCTTCTATTGTTTTTCTGTCCGATATCTCCATACCCGCATGATGATAAGCCACACCATACGTCAAAAGGTCTAATAATGAAATTATTATATACATCATTCAACTAAGTTTTCTCAAGCAAATATTCAATCGCAGAGCAGAGAATTAGTAGGTTATATTTACCTCTCAGTTTGGAGTCTTTCAATGAATTTGCAAACCCCTGTAATCTATGCAACACACACAAACAAAACAATTAAATTAAAATATATACATTCTTTAGATATTTTCAACCACCACCTTTCCCATCTTCACAGACGGAACAGACTGACTCTCTGGGGCAGCTACTGCAGATTTTTGAGCCTGGTCATCTTTCCAAGTGACAATCCTTATGTGTTGTTCACATAAAGCAAATAAGATCACATTTTAGGTCAGTAACTTCTGCAGCTGCCATGACTAGGCAACCCTGAAGTAAATAATAATTAATATGGCTGTATTTATTAACAGTGTCTGATAAAAGAAAGACATGGCTTAACTTAAAACACTATTAAAGTCACATCCAATTCAACTATTCATATCCTTAATCTTTGTGCTACAAGGTCTCAGAGGGCCATAAGAATTACCATTTTTACGTTTAGAAAGCAGAGAAACTTAGAGAAACAACTTAATGTTTGCGAAAGGTATCCCAAAACTCTGACAAGCAGAAATTTCCCAGGAGGAGTGCCAGTTTACCAAAAAGAAAGTCAACTGTGATGACAATTTTGTTGCACACACCTCTGCTAGAAACTGTATTAGCTCAACAGCTTTCTTCACAGGTATCACAGGTTTACTAAAATGTACAAACACTTATTGCCAATTTAAATAGAAAAATACCTTTGTTTCTGTTCTATACTCAGTAGAAATTTAGCATCTTTTGCAAGAACAGAAGCAGCCTGTTGTACTCCTTTTCTTGTGGCACAAAACTATAAACAAAAGATATTTTTTTGAATCAACACTTTCAAGAAAGAAACAATTTCAAACGTGATTAAAAAAAGCTGTTGTACCACAAGTGCTGGTTTTTGCTCCGAGTATGTTTGTATAATGCTAGCTATCTTGTAGTTAAGAGTCAAATCAAATTTGAACTCTGTCTGATTGTCACTGCAAGGAAAACCAAGAACAATTTTGCGCAGCTTCACTGGTCGTTGATCCTCATCTATTTTCAGGCATACAGCAGGCATCTTACTATCTGAAAGCCATTCTGCAATCTTTAAAAAAGTAGAACAGAAAACACAAGTTTTTTCTTTTAATTGTGCTCCTGCTCTAATAGCATCACAGAATAATTAACTTAGCTTTTGTCATATGTAAACAAGTAACACATTTTAAAAATAATTTAAAATCCCATGTGAAGTTCTGCTTTTACAGGACCAATATAACTTGGACGAAAATCTCAAATCTGTTGTGATTTGTATGTAAGAGGCAAAAACCAAAAGCAGAAATCTAAAACTAAAGCATGTCCACAAATGGCTGGTATTTCCATATGGTTCAAGGCACTCTTACATTAGCAGCAGCCTCATAGCTGTCTTCAGATGACAGCTTAAAAATTACAACTTTGCTATCAATCTAAAATTGTAATTCCAGATAAATTTTATAAAATACAACTCCATAGATCAAAATACAGTTCAAATGTAATTCTTACATCTTGAGTATTTGGGATTGTTGCAGAAACAGCTACAAATCTCAAGGGAGGAACAGTGTCATGCTTCTCTAAGAGACGCCAAAGAGAAGACTGAATAGTTTTCATCCGACTGACTACAACTTCCAAAGTTGCACCGCGGCTTTCATCCTTTATAACGTGTACCTATCAGGAGTTTTAAAAGACGTGGTAAATATTTTCCAGTTACAGTCTGGACATGTGCTAAATACATGTAATATTTTCTAAGCTTCCATTTATCTTCACAAAAGATACATTCATTTTCTTACCTCATCAATGAGAAACAGTCGTACAAGCTGGACTATGGAGTTGTCTCTCCACCTTCTAGTCATGCTATCCCACTTTTCCTTTGAGGAAAAAAACCAACATATCAAAACAACAACAGAAGCTGCAAGGTGCTTGAAAGGCCAACATATGCCACAACTATAGTACATGCAGACATGCCTAAACTTCAATAACTCTTTAAACAGAAACAATTAAATTAATTTAAGCTAATGCCATCTATGTTTCATCTGGCACATTATTTTATTAACTTTTGTTTAAATGAACTGAGAGTATGTACAGCAGGGAGCAGACAAACAAAAGGATCATTAAATTACTATGTATTACAAAGAAAAAGGAGCAGTCCTTGCAGCATACAATCAGAAGACTGCTAATGTTTGTTTATTCTAAGTTCTTGTAAGAACTAGGAATGAAACCTACAGGTGTAGTGATAATAATGTCAGCATGATGTATTTCAAATAAATCATCCATCAATGTATCTCCTGTCAGTTCCTTGCAGGTGAGTCCTATAGGTCCAAATTTTTCTTTCCAATCATCAAAACGCTGACTGCATAGAGCTTTTATTGGAGCCACTAAAAACAACACCAAATAATGAGAATTAAATCAGGAAAACCAAATCTTTAACTGTATTAAAAATGTGTGCATTTATTTTCTTTAGGAAGATACCTTCTTGAATTTAATTTCGCTAATTTTCAGATTTGCTTCCAGAACCACGAAGTCTGTAACTGGTGTTACTGTATTTACTATCCTACTCCACGTGCACAATCAATGTTGAGCTTTGGGCCCTAGTTCTTCCCATCAGCAGGCAGAAACAGAACCCTTTAATTAAGATTATTTATGCTCTCTCTTAATCCTGTATCCTGTTGGGTTTGATTTTTTTTGCAGCACCACATGGAAATAATCATTCAGCTATCAAAGGTTTTCTCACAGATGGAAGAAACCACATGAAATACATCTTTTCTAATAGAAGCTCATACAAATACCAATCTTTTCCCAATTAAGAATGATTTGAGTACTCTGTATTCACCAGAGAGAAAATAGATTATAAGTGAGAAACCATCCAAGAGCAGACTTTTATTTCTTCTGGTATTGTACTGAAATCAAATGTACAGTTAAGTGTAGGGTCATACCAAGCAGCTAACACAGCAAGTAGCTGTCCTCATGCTGCTTCTCATGAACATACTCCTGAAACCATCTAGTCATATTTTTTTCTTCCCCTGAGGATACACACTGTACTTTTGAAGATTCTTTTTTTTTTCCAGAAACCAAATGTAATTCTCAATTCGGACTAATATTAACAACACCTATAAGGCTATACTGGATGATTAATCTATATGGAAAATGCAGTGATTTAAGTGAAAGAGGTGATCTATGCATGAGCTGAAAACAGCCCTAGTATAACAGACCTTGCAGTGATGACATTCTAGCTTACTCAGAGCCACTGGAATATGAATGATTTCTGTGTATTAGCTCACAAATTATCCCTAAAACGAAGAGATTTAAAGAACCAGTCTCTGCTTCAGAAAGAGGTGTAAAATCTCATAAGAGTATCAGAGAAAAAATTAGCTCCAGAAAACTGATTAAGCTAACAGCAAGTAATTCACAAAATCACATGGCTAATCATCTTTAGCAATGCCAGAATGTGAGAGGCAAGTGATTGCTCCTGGAACTACAGTCACCAGTCCTTTGATGTAAAGCTAGTGGCAAACAACTCTACAGAACTACTGCAAGCTAATTCACATACATGGGCCCACTGATGAACCAGGCACCAGTGCTCACATCAGCAGAACATAGTCTGATTACCACCTCTGTTCCAACATTCAGAAAACTGACAAGTCTCCTTCTCTATCACTGTGGAATCTGGAAAGGTCAGCAGATCTAACTCCACTAGCAGGTAACTGCTTCCTTACCGACAGTTCCAACCAACCAAGTTGTATCAATTCTACCAAGGCAAGTGGAAACTATTACCACACACTCAACCTTGTGCAGCTGACAGAGAACCTGTAGCACATGCCTGCTTCCAGTTTACAACACACAGTAAACTCTGAAGCACACTAACTTTATTGTAAGAAGTTGAACAAAATGGAATTTAAAAAAAAAAATTAAGCTTTTGTAAATATAAGGATGAAATCTTTAATAGCAATACTGACATATGAGAGTACAAATAAATTAAAACTGGGACAAATTCACCACTTTAATCAAATTTACATGATATGAACTCAATTCTCCAGGAAGGAAAGAAAAGAAGTGTAATCGGTGTGACTATTTCCAAGTATTTTCATATTTCTACACACATCAGTTAAACTCATGAAGATCACAGTTCTGGTGCCTCTGAGGTAGTATACAGAAAACAGCAGGAAACTTTGCAGGTAAGTGAATACTGGAAAATTTGATCCTCATCTCAGAGCAACAGACAGCCATACAAATGATAGTGTCAGCCAGAAATCATGCACTAAGAATTTGTTCTAGCTTCCTTTGCTTCTTCACCTTTTTCTGTACATCTTGCCTTCTTGGAGGACAAACTGCTACAGGATTTTCTAAGTTTTATTTGTATAGGCAATGCTGAACACTACAATTACACAATGCTGTTAAATACTAATAATAGTTACAATGGTACTACAAATAAACATTAAACCAACTTTTTAAAGAATGAAGCAGGCTGCAAGTTCTTAATGTATTTAATATCAATATTATTCCTGGACTCACTCCAGATCTCTGCATTCGCAGAATGACATTTTCTGCTCTGTCACCAAAATGTTTAAAGCCACATAATACTTACTGTAAACAACTTTAATATTTAACCAAGGCAGTGGGGCTTCCATGAGTAATCTGGTAATAGCTAGCTCAAACATTACAGTCTTTCCAGAGCCAGTCGGAGCACAAATCACAAAGTTCCTGTCTGTGTATAAAAGCTAGGAAAGAATTGCCGAGTCCTGTTAGGTGTTCAATAATGACAAATGAAAGTTTTGCATGACTGCTTCCTTCCCACACATTTTATCCTCCACCATCTCAGAAGCCAGGTATGTCCATGTCAGGCTCCCTCATCTTCCTCTGACAAGATTGATTCTTCCCTCTTTCCTCCTCCACACTGTCACTCACCCATGTCACTCACTCACTCATCCACCCACCCTTCCTCCATGCAAATACATTACTAATCTCTATGCATAAATAGAAATATAATTCTCATCTTCACACAAACATATTTTAAGATGAGAAAAACACTTTTTAAAGTTCTTCTGGTCTCTTCTCCCAGCTAAGCACAACCCTGATAAACTGTTCCATGAAGAAGTTCTAGATATATTACAGTTTTCTAACCCCTTTTATGTTCTGAACATCAAAGTACCACTTAAATTTATCTACAAAGTACTACTTGCAGCTGCAGTTTATGTTCCATACTTACATCATCCAAAGCTTTTGACTGTGCATAGTTAAAATATGGGAACTCCTTAAAAATACTTCTAAATTGGGTTGCTTCAGAGCATTAAGGAATTTAAAATACTAGAATGTAAATTATAAAATTTTAGGAATGTAAATGCACCTTGTTCTTGCAAACTAAATGCAAACTTAAAACATACCATACTGTTCCACAGGTTTCTAAAACATTATCCAAAAGTAACCTATTAAATGATTCAGTAGTTTTATATTCTTGGTGTGCCATATATTCCCTATCAGTGAAAAAACCACAACCTATTTGAGAGGTCTCAGGATTATACCAATAATCAGAAACCTCCTCTCTGGCACAGGCTTCATGGAATGGCAGACAATTATGGAATGTGAAGCTGCAAGGGACAAACCAGATACACGAACACTGCTGTTAGCCTAAGGTGTCAGTGGTCACATAATATTTGTAATACAACACAAATTAATCAGCATAATATTGTATGCCCAGATGTAACAGTAGCACAAAAAATCACCTATGACCACTTAGTGTTGACTGTGGTTTTAAAGATATTTTTCAGTTGCCAATAATGTGCGTTTTTCAGACAACATTCTTATCTAAAATATGCGGAAGATGAAAAGAGAGCATTGTGAGGTTACAGCTCCAGACGAGTGAGCTGATCCTTGTCTGGACTTGCAGAGCAGCCACACCAGCAGCCTGACTGTGACCATCCCATCAGGCTGAGCATGAGAACACAGGCAGGTATGGCACCGACAGCAACAGGAACAATGAACTGCTAAGGCCCCATGTTACATTTAACAACTACAGAGCAAAAGATACAGGAGTTAAGCAAGAAATAAAAGCACTTAAACATTAAAAATGGGTAAAAATAAGCAAGTAGCATTAGACTAAAGAAAATAAGGATCTTTTAAAAAAATACTTATTTAAAATCCATGCTCTAAATCAGTGATGTGTTTTCAAACTGCAAAGCATTAACGATCTGAAATTGGTAAATTCACAACAATAGAATCCTTACTCATTTTGAAAATCATGACTTTTTAAAGCTATTTACATTAATTTCAGGTGCCTAAATTTATATATTTCCTCTTCCTGATATTGAATTGACCATTTGACAGGTTACCGGAAACAAGGTATTGAAGAGTATGTAAAAAAACCCAAAAGTTTGACAGACATAGATGAATGCTCAATTATATTACATGTTCAAGGCAGAGCAAAGAAGAAAGAAAATTTGGTAAAATCTGTTTAAAGAATGGAAATACAGTGCAGGCAGACTACAACAGAGGGGCAGACCAAAAATGAGTGCATGAAGTTAATTTTCTTCTGAGAAAATGTGACAGAATGTAAGATTCTGTTTTCCTAATAAGCCTAAATAATAGTTCATTCTTCCTTTATTTAAAGTGTATGGGGATATATGCATATACGTGCATTTGCATAGAAAATGGCTGAAAGATATTATGAAAAATTAAAATTTTACATTTTATGTTTTAAAAATAAGGTTTTGAGGATAAAATTTGAACGTCTGAAATAAGAATGAGCTTTCTTAGCAATGGATGATCTGTGAGTTGTCTTATTTTCAAGCTGGCTTTGGAAGTCAAAAGGATAAACACCTATTGAACATTTGATTCCCAGCATTATGCAACAAACTGAAACTATTACAATGCAATGCATTAATTTCTATGGCTATTAAACACTATAATTTTGCAAATGTAAAAGCACTGTAATAAAATCAGGAAAATCAGATACAGCAAATACAAGGATACGTATTTCTGTAACAGCCCTCAAAATTTCCAGTTTTCTTCCTGTAGTTCCTAAAGAAGTAAAAATACTACATTTATAAAATCAGTTTCATTTTCAACCAATAACCATGACAACTATCTTCCTGATCCCAAGTTGTGTGTTCTGTAAGGAGCTTCAAGGCTCTAACAAGGTCCAGGTGATGGAAAGGAGATTATGGGATAGGACAGGGAGATCACTAGGTCATCCTTTGAAAAGGCCATCGTGGTGGCCCTTTGATGAATTCATTCCATTTTAAGGATGTCTTGCACATACCAGAGACTCAAAACTTGATGCAGTATCTAGGTGTGGTTTTAAAAGTGCCAAGAAAGGGACAATCACTTCTCTTAACTTCCCAGCTTTGTTAACAAAGCCTAGGCTGCTGTTGGCCTTTGTTACTGCTGGGACACACTGTTCACTGAAGTTCAGCAAGCTGTTTGCCAGACACCAGGCACTTTTGCACTGAGCTGGTCCCAGCCATACCATCCCAGGGTAACCCCAGGGGTTCTTCTCTTTCCCTGGGGCAGCACTGTAGATTTGCTCCTGCTGAATTTCATGAGATTGCTGTCAGCCACTGGTACATGGGCAGTGTGACCCGTTCACCACCACCCTCTGAGCCCAGCCAACCATTTTTACTCCAGGCAGTCGTTGATCCACTCCTAATGCCCTACCACGGGTACCAGAATGTTGTGGAAGATGGCATTTCTCAACCACTCTGATTCTATGAAAAACTTTGCCCAAGGCAAAGTAAATGATATCCACTGCTGTCCCCTCACCCACAAATCGAATCACCACTGCTCATAAGGCAATCAGACAGGAATCACGCTTTTCTTTCCTGACCCGTTTCCAAATCCCATCCTAAGCCACCACTCTGCCCTACGTTTTTCTGCTAGAACTAATTTTCTACTCTGTATTTCTGTAGTAGTTAGTGAGGCACACAAGGTGCATTCCACAGATGTGTCATGTCCCAAAAAGTTTAAAATCTAGAAATAAACTGCGCTTAGTTAAAAAGTATTAAAAGTCAAAAATCATTTCTAAACAGAGTATTTTATAATTTCATCAAAATCTCACTACTTCCCTCCATTTTCTAGGTACTTCCTACTTAAAATCTATTTCTACAAAGATACAAATATGAGCCACATCACAAATAAACATTTCATTTTCAATTTCTGGTTTCAAATGAAGATGAAACTACCACATGAAGGAACAAGGCTGTTTTTTTTCATATTGCTGTGGGGATGTGAAGTGACATTTTCAAATAGGTTTGCACGACTTAGCACTTCTGAAAATGTGAATCTTCTTCATAAATTGTTTAGCCAGTTCATATTAAACAACAATGCAATTAAATTACACAGGACTGCAATACATTCTATCAGTTTTAGCCAGTTATCTCACCCTGAGCTGGTGGGAAAATGTTCTTCACTCTACCTCAGATTTTGGATACCATTTATTATTATATACCAAAGACAGACAATAGACTATTTTTCTTGAAGTAGAATAAAAATAATTACCTGTCATATCCAGAATCTCTGAAGCATTAGAAAATGATTGAATTTTAATTCCATTTTGAGAATGAGACACAATCTCCTCATTATTTACCCTATGCAAAGTAAAATCTGAGTCTTTAGTTATTGGCACATGATGATTATTTCTCAAAAAACCTTCTTTTGTCACTTCTTTCATGTTTTCACTTGTATTTAAGTAAGTACCAATTTCCTTCACATCAACAGAACCGGCTTTAAATTCTGTATTTTTATGAATATTGCCAGGCTTTTTAAATAAGCTGCAAAAGATCCAGAATTTTCATTAGCTTGCTGTAATGTTACCGTTTATACATTTGTATTAGCAGCAGAACTAGTAAGATAAGTAATAAAATTGTATCTAATTTTATGTAATCTGACCTGAAGACTCCTTTCAAGATACATTTTAACTTTACTTTCATTCCAGAAAGAACATGAAAGAATAAATTGCCCATCCAGATGGGCTCTGACTCCTAATAGCAGATGAACTCCGAATTTCTGCATCATTAAAACCAATAGAGACATCACCAACAGAGACAGGATCTGTGGAATGGGAGGAGCTGGACACAGAAGAGCAGTTTATCAATAAAACCTCTCCTCCCAGGCAGCACTGAAATCACAGAGAACTGCTCAAGGAATTCCTGACTGGCTGATGGCTGCTCAGGAAAGCAAACAATCAGCCTTCTTCCTTGTCGCCATGCAGATAAAGAATTCAGAGCAGTATTCTCCAAAAGCTTTGTTAACTAAAAATTTCTTTCAAATTTAAGCAACAAACCTGAGGCTGACTTTTCTCAGGAATGAGGCTGAGCTCAGGACACATTTATTTAAAGTACTAAAATATTGCCAAAAAGAAACTTTTTTTCCTTAGACTGAAAGAATTAGCATCTGGAGCCTGCTAAAGTATCTTCAATTGGAGGATCCCAAACTTTGCATCCAACAGATTTATCTAAAATAAGAATATGATTCTGACAGTGATAAGTTATCTGAGTTGACCAGACACATACCTTTTTCTTAATGTTGAATGGACACTTTCATCATCACTGTTTTCACTTAATGCTTTATTTTGCAGTTGCTGAGAAAAATCTATTACTGGTTTAGATTTATTTTCATCAAAAGAGAGAAAAGATGAAACCACTTTCAGATTTTCATGCTGGAAACTAATTTTATCTCTTTCTCCTAGATTTAATTGTAGGACTTCTTTTTCAGGGGCTATGCCAAAATGAAAAGGTGCTGATGATTTATCTTCTACTTCCTGTGTGTTGCTTTTACATTGTTGTATAAACTTCTCATGCTTTCTCCCTCCTACAAAAATTGTAAATTATTATTCCTTTCATATTCATATTCTTATTCACAGTCATTTAATCAAGTATCTTTCACACAGAATCAGCCAAATTCACATCTATTATACAAACTGATATTTCTATCTTATTGCAAGAACTTTAGTGTGTATTTTATGACTTATGCTAATGAATGTAATGCATCCATTGTCAATTAAAAAGTTACAAAAACAAGGTCCTTTTCTTTCCTTCCTATGCAGAGTAAAGGATAAAAACTATTCTTCAGAACTACAAAACTGTTTATATGACAGCTCTTTACCCTCTCCCAGAATAAAGATGTTCTTTTAAAAAAATGACACAGTGACCAAGCTTGAAGTTCCTGCTACAAAACAGCCGAAATAAACACTTCAGTCTCAACAGTTGGAACTGGTATTGATGTTGGTCACAGGCTGGTTTCATAACATTCCTGGTTAATTATCACATTTTGCAGTGTAGAATCAGTGTCCTGATCTGGCTGACCAGATCAACAAGTATTGCTATTGGCAACAGGAAGGCAAAGGCAGGAACAGAAATAAGCAACTAAATGCAACAACATAACAGCTCTATTTTGCTGTATTAATTTCAATGTTATCCATCTAGAAACTCACAATTGCCATGCCCTGTTTGTGACACAATCCCAACAGTTCTAATTCTACAAATATCAAAAAGCTTATTTGAATAAATAGCTCTTAGTGGAATTATTCTTGCATAAAGCAGAAAAACCCACCTTCTGTTTTAGTGTAATTCCTAAATAGAGAGTATCATAAACCAGCACAGCAGCTGAGAAATGCATAAATCTAGTGGACAGAGATAAAGGAGTGAAATTCTTTAAAATAAATTTCCTTAAGATAATCCTGAATGTCTAGGAATATGCCATTTAACAGCAATTAACGACCAGATTCAAATTTAGTGACAATAATGACAAATAGTGACAATATTCAGATAGTGACAGTAATTTATTTCTAAATTATTTATTGTATACATCAGTCTTAAAATTACCCCAGCAATTTGATTAAAGGCACCAAAGGGAAGAAAAAGGTGAGTTTCATATAAACTCTCTATTCCTTGGGTGGGAGACAGCCTATCAGATTCACGTCCTAACATTATGCTCTTACAGTGTGCCCACTGTGTTAAAATGCTTCATGAAAAAATGTGCAGTAACTGAAATTTTGATTATACTTCTTACCTTGCCAACTTCTGCACGTGGCACGTATATGCCTCAGGAGGACTGCTATGCTCCTGGCACATCTAAAACCATTATTCTCAACTCAAATACATTCTTTGTCTCTATTTGCATACCCAGAATATTTCATGTTTCACAGCAAAAGAGGAATGATCTGTCACGCTAATTATGTGTTGAGTAATTTAATATCAATGTCCAATATTATGGTGTAGTCAGACTTTGCAGTGTAAGGTTTATGGGTGGACTTGATCATCTTAAACATCTTTTCCAACCGTTCCAGTTTTTCTGTGATTCTATTCTACGATACTTTACCCAGATGAGTGTTGGCTGAGGTTTTTTCCAGTTCCCTCTGTAACTCCTCTGCAGCTGGAATTTCAGCAATAGCTGGAGCAGGTGCAATAAACCAAGTCTTACGCTCTTCATTTTCCAGACACCTATTTTTAACACACAAATGTGAGGTGAAAGTGTTTTTTAAGCACCCTCCACAACAACTAGCTCAAAATTACTAGTCATAAATAACCTATTGTTTCTCCAGCTAAAACATATTCTTGTTCTTCAATCCATGTGACTTCTAATAACATAAAATTACAGAGGCAAAACTTCTACTAACCGTTATTTCTTACAGCCCTAAGATATACCTGCATCGTTGAATCTGCTTGGAGAAACATTTCAAAGTATGGGTCATGAACCTAGAAATATCTAGCCCCACACTTGTATCAGTAGACAAAAAGTGAGTAATAAGAAAAAACACTGCTACAAAATTATTCAGTTTGGAAATCAATTATATTTATCTAATAATAAAGATTTACCTTTGTCTCACAGCTGGTTTTTCATAAAATAAATTATCTAGTGAAAAGACCATGTCTTCAGAGTTGAACATTTTTAGATCAAATGTGAAGTCTCTCAGTCTGCAAAGCGCAGCACAAGAAAATATAAAACTGAAATTACTAGACTTGAACCCATCTAAAGCAATAAAAAGTCTATTATTTGTAAGTGCCAATATTCAATTTCTATATTGTTTTCTTTTAGACCTCTTGACTGCATTCTTAATCCTTCTTCAGACAGAGAATCTCTCTCCTGATAAAATATGGCTCCTATTACTTCTACTAAAAAAATCCTGTAGGGCAGCACTTGAAGCAACCTTTACTACCATGACATATCTGGGAAGAAAAAGTGGGTAGGAGTGAAGATCTAGATGAAGTTTATATTAAAGTATTTAAATTCTAAGAACAATGCCAAGATTCAGCCTAGAGAAGGCTAGAGAAGAGGAGACTGAGGGGATACATCACATTCTTCAATTTCCACATGAGGGGAAGAGGAGGGGCAGGCACTGATCTCTTTTCTGTCGTGACCAGTGAGAGGACCCAAGAGAATGGCCTGAAACTGTGTCAGGGGAAGTTTAGGATGGACATTACAAAAAGGTTCTTCACTCAGAGGGTGTTTGGGCACTGGAACAGGCTCCTCAGGGCAGTGGTCACAGCACTGGACTGACAGAGGTCAAGAAACACCTGGACAAAGCTCTCAGGCACAGGGTGTGACTCTTGGGGTGCCCTGTGCAGGGCCAGGTGCTGGACTCAAAAATCCTGGAGTCCCTTCCAACTCAGCACATTCTGTGATTATTTTATACAACTGCAGCAATTTTTTTCCCTCCAATTGTTTTGTTATGATCACAGTTTGTCAAGTTTTTGCAAAACAAAATTATACTGTTATCTAAAAAAATAAAATTATATTGTTACCCCAACAATTATTTTAATTTACAAGCAAATGAGACTTTTTAAAACATACATGCAAATTGCTTACCTAGATAACTGGAGTATGGGCCCAACACCTTGAAGCTGTTAACAGGTTTATTCTGAAATATCATGACCAGAGATTATTTCTAAATTATTTATTGTATACATCAGTCTTAAAATTACCCCAGCTAATTTCAGTGTTTTTCATGTAGCACCATCTGTAGGCATTAGACATGCCTCTTCATGTACTTCTGTTAAGTTTTACAGCTCTTAATTTTGCTTGAGGACAACTTGAAAAAGCAAAGATCTTACTAAAAGAATACCACACAGATGATTTCATGAGTCAAAAATCTTAGACTCGCTGAAAAAAATAGTAAAATAAATACAAATAAATAAAATACAAATAAAGTTTATAAAGTTCAATAAAGGCCAAGTCTGGAGATAAAATAACAAAGCAAAGCTTTCTTCTTTATCTACAGAGACAAAACCAAGGGTGACACTTCCTTTGTACTCCAGCATCTCATTAGGAAAAGGATCTCTAAGAGTGCTTTGCAAATATGCTTCAGGTTTACTTAACTATTGTAGACTGTCAGCTGTGAGTCAAAAATTTTAGAAGTACTTTTTCACAGAATCTGTAAATCTTCAAATATTCCAGAGAGAGGTTTCAAATTTAAAAAAGAAAACATTTCACAATAACAGAATATAAAGCATGTAATAAAAACTATCTGTGAACACAGTGAAGAACTTCAAACAAGAAATCTGTCAATGCCCCTTTTACACACAGTAAGTCTGCAGTACCACTTCTGCCAATTTCTGCCACTCCCCCGCTGCCAGGTTTTGCCACTTTCCTCTTCACATTAATAAATCTGGAATTTAAACATCACACTGATAAATCTAACAAGGGTGTTTAATTTTGCCTCCTTGCTTTTAGTGTCAGTAATCTAAAGCAGGAGCTCTCAGGCTTGGTATCAGTAGTGGCAGCAGAAAGTATCTGTGAAGAGCACTAATCAAGTCGTTAATGAAGTAGTAATAATCTGTTAGTGCCTATCCAAGTGAATAACCACTGCTCCATCAGCTTCAAGAGCCACAAATACTGCATACCAGTATGAAACAGTTTTCCTACCTCGGGTGGGGAATCATCAATATATGATGATTCCATTTAAATAGTCTCGATTTATGATTCCCATACTTGAGCAGCCTTTGTTATGCACAATGTTTGATCTCCCAGGTCCCTGCTCCGCTCTCTATGTGTAATTTTTTTCCTTGACCAGCTCTATTAATCCGAATTGCTTGATAATGTAAGTAAAAATAATAGGAGATGTCGTGGTCATTCTACAAGACTGGAAATCTAAAAGAAACGTACTCCTTTATGCAGCTCTGCATTCCCCCCACCTGCTCCAGCTGGGAAACGGTGAAAAGTCTCTCAGACTTTTAAAGGAAAAGAAGAAGGCAAAAAAGGCGGGGGTGGGAGTGGTGGGAGGAGCCCAAAAGGTTTCCAAGATGGCCAGGAAACAAAGCATCTTTTCCACACGCTCAATGCTGTGGGATTCCACAGGGAAAATGCATATTCCAGATGGCAGAATAAAGGAGTAGGTGTTTGCAGAAGCAGCACAGACCACTGATTCACATTTAGTGAGAGGTGTTTGCCAAATCCTGAGAGCAAAGACCTCTCTCGTGAATCTGCTTTAACAAACACCACAGATACTCCAGGCCACGAGGGAATTTGCTCAGTTTTGAAGCCACTTTCCTTTACACCTTCCTCCTAGAACTAATTCTTTCCTCAGTTCACATATTTCATCACATCACTTTCTCCAGGGACTCAAAGTGAAGGTCACAACCTTCAGGGGTGCTGACCCAGACAAACCGCAACTGCCCGTGCCCCGGAGGCGCAGAGCCCGTCCCCAGCTCACTGCGCTGCTCTCCGAGTGCTCCCAGGCCCTGAGGGCCCTCACAGCCGAGCTCCCGCTCCCTCCATCGAGGAAGGAGAGCTCTGCGCCTCCCGCCTCACCAACAGCGCCTCCCGCCGCTTCTACCGCGCGAAATGGCGGCCGCGGGGAGCGGCGCGCTGGAGCCGCCTCGGCGGGCTCGGCGGGCAGCGGCGATGGCGGCCCGCGCCTCAGCCACGGTGCACGGCCAGCGCTCCCTCCCTCAGGGGCTCGGCGCTCCCGCCGGGCCTCCCGCGCCGCTCGGGGGCTCGGCGCTCCCGCCGGCGCGAAATGGAGGGCGCGGGCCCGCCTCACGCGTCCGTCTGAGGGGCAGCCCGGGCGCACCACCTGGCAAACCCCCTACTACTCGGAAATCTTGTCGTGGGAGAGGATGGCTCCAAATTCCCCCTAAAAACTGCTAGAAAGGGACGTGGAGACACTCCGCTGGTGCTGGATTTAGAGCTTGTCCGAGCCTGGATTTACTGGGAATTACTCTCTTGAAAAGTCCTTACTCACTTCGACCCTGGTGTATATTAGAAAAGGCAGCTGGTTCCTGAACCATACGACTCAGTTAGGAAAATTATTCCTGCAGGAAGAAATAAAGATACCAAAAATACCGATCCTTTTAGTGGATTTTTGAAAATAGCAAGGTTTTTTCCTTGCTGCTCAAGTGGTGCAAAAAAATTCTTCAAATTATACGAATTGAAACAATATCACAGAATATTTGTAAAATGCAGAATTAGGTTGCTTACCCTTCTCTCCCCTGAAATACAGCAACTTAAAATTCTGGACTTGCCATTAGAGCATAGCTTTTGAACTAGCAAGTTTTAAATAAATGGCACAACTGTCTAAGGAAGTCTAAATTTTAAGCTGGTTCAAAGCTTCATGACATTCAACAAATACTATAGAGGCAGCTACTGTAAATATGTATTTCCTCATACATAAATAGATGAAAAGGAGAATATTTTCTCAAATATTGATTGATTTTAACATAAATAATTTTTATTTAATCAACTTTTTTTTGTTTTTCTTTCTTGAAAATATTAATTTTTAACCTTCCATTTCAAATTCTTAGACATTGTGTATATTTACATAATGTGTGTTCACTCAGGTTGTGCAGGCCAGGTCAATTAAAAATTCAATGTAAGAAATACTACATTCATTTTTACTATTCAGTGTATATTCAGGTCTTTCCCTTATTTATTCTTCCCTTTATAAGACTTGCATCAGAACTGTGTCGTATGACAATATTCCAAATTTTATACCACACATTTAGATGCTTTAACCCACCTCCCCATGTAGTTACTGGGCAGACAGCCAAAGGGGAGGAGCACCTACTTCCAACATGACAGGATCTTGGTCAGCACGGAATAACAAAAGATTTTATAAAGAGCTCAGAATACAATCAGGATTGATAATGAACCCATTGTCTGAAATTAGATTCTGAAGCCAGCAATTTTATTCCGTAATCTGAACAAAAGTGGGAAAATGTTAGTGCTTATAAGCATGCAATAAGCATTCCTTTTTTGCATATAATAAATTCTGAAACCAGAAAGCATTTTTCCTTCTTACTATTAGTGAATGCCTTCTTTGATTCTGGCCTCAGGCAAGTTTCCATCTTAGTTCACAACATCTGCTTTTAGCTGACCAGACTTTAATGTTTAAAGCCATAATACAAACAGTTCATTTTTAAAGCTATTTTTTTCTTCGATTCCTTTCCCTAGGTGACATCTCCCTCAACACACACACAAATCACATAAAATATATAGCAAAGCAGTCTCTCAACTGCTCTGAGACAGTTTAATTTTTGATTTTCCCCAAGCCTAACATCTGATCTGCCATATGTTTTGAGTCTTTCCAGCTCATGGAGATCACATACTTAGTCATAAAGTTGCATGTTCTGGAGCAACACAACTAGAAAATCATGAACACCAGACACTGGTCAGTGATCCATATGATAACAGAATAATTCTCATACTTGCTAAATACAGAGCTGTTTGAACATTCAGTTTTCTCCAGAACTTAAAAACTGAACAAATCAGTGACAAACAATTAAGTGTCAAATAGTAAGAAGATGTAAGCAAGGTCACAGTGATGGTGACTTCTCTCAGTTTTCTTTGTTGAGTGTTATCCACAATTTCAGAGACATGACAAAACCACTGGTCTCTAAAAAGCATCCTTCCTCACGGCAGAAGTCACTGTAAAATGTTAGAAGGCACAAAATCACAGGCAATCCCTGAACTGCATGATTTTTATCAGCGCTTGAGGTGGTTGCATTCATTAACTTATTAAAGGAATTGTAAAACTCAATAATTTAAAAAAAATTTGCACTTGTAACCTTTTCCAGTAAAATAAAATACAAATAAAAATACAGCAAAAATGAAGTTACCTAGCTAGGTGAGTAGAAGGGGAGTTTCTTCCATTTTATCAAGCTAGCTAGGATTTACAAATGTGGGCCGGATGTGGCACCACCCCTGCAAAAACTTAAAACAGGTGAATAAATTGATTTGTGGCAGTTGAAATTACTCACGTGCGTAAATGTTTGCAAGATTGGGTCTTAGGAGAGCTAAAGGCGGCTCCCGTGGGGCCGCGGCAATCCTGCTCTGCGTGTCCGCCCCAGGGCTGTCCCAGCGCTGGAACGAGGCGCCGCTCCCCCGGGCACTGCTCCTGCCGTGCCCCCAACAGATGCTGCTGCGGGAAGTTTAGCTCCTGAACGTTGAGTTTTATGTGGCTAAACGAAAATATTTTTAGCACTATTTTTTTTTTTTCATGGTGAGGTGGAAAAAGTGTTCTTTTCTGTACTTTCTTACCTTTGTTTCCTTTTTCAATTTCTTACCCATATGTATGTTTTTTGGTTGGATTTTTTTTTTCACGTTTAAGAGATTAACTTCTTAGGTATAGATTAACCAAGAACTATTTTCATTATGTATAGTATTAGTCTTCTGCTTCAAATTAACAAAACAAGTACATTCCACATTTATAACTCCACCCTGAACAAATCTTGTCAGGTACAAGCATTTATTTTATGTCATATAGAGACATTAGCAATTCTGCACCTAGACAAAAGAGGTATCATATGGAGTATAGACTTTATAGTTCACATAGATGATACTTTACAATTCTGGTATATCTGAATCAAATGCTCAGCTGGTAAAATAAGACATACACAGAAGGAAAGAAAGAATATGAGATTAATGCTGTAGTGATATTTGCTCTTTTGGAATGTACCTCCTAGAAGCCAAGTCATTGCTGATTCCCTTAAAAATGAAACAAAAAAAAAGGTCTTATGACACTTGAGAAGTGTCTGTGGAGTCTGCTTTTGTACAGATGACAAACCTGAAAGTTATATGTGCAACCACTGTTTTGGAAAATATCTGGCTATTTTCATCTTGTTAATTCCAACAATGTACTTTTTTAAAAGTAGGGATGGAATGGATTTTTTTAAGCTAGAGCTATTTTGTTGAAGTCAGTTCTCAACAGAAGTACAACAAATGCTCTAAGTTTATTAGCTTTTTATTTTAAATTATTATGAATCAATTCTGTTTACAGCTATACAGCTAACATCTGGATTCCAGATTCTCTGATGGTTCATGCCCTTTGAAAATATTTCCTGTCAGCAAGATTTCTTGCTTTGGATTGGAAATTATAATTCTATAATTAAAAAAAAAATTCAGAACTCCTGAAAAAGTAATATATTTTTTTAGAGTTCTTCCTTAAATAGATAAGTGTACTAGGAAATCTATAGATTATTTTCCTAGAATAATTTTTTCATTTGTAAAAAAAAAAAAAAAATTGTCCATAGTCAATAAACAGAAGAAAATTTAAGTTTTGAAAATATTGGTTGGATATATGATGAATTTTTAGAATACATTTTGTTTTACACACAGCATTTTTATTTATCAAGAAAGTTTATATCTTTCCAAATGCGGTTCATTATTTTGGCAAACAGTGATTTGAGGAAACCATGACACTATGGCCACTTACCAAGTTTCTGCCTGATTCTTCCTCGAGGGAATTTATTTTCTTGGCTTTGTGTCCACTCCATTTTGTTTGGAAAAAAAGAGAAACAAATATTCTAGGTACTGTTCTCTTTGAAATGCTCATCCAAAGATTTCTAGAAAACTTCACTTTCTGCCTTCCCTGATCACATCCTAATTATTAAATTTATACTGATTAAGGTGGAATAAGACAACTCAACCACAAACAGTGTCTAAAGCAGCAGTGTGATCCATATGCAAAGTCTGGGGGGTCCAGTCAGTATGATTAATGGTTTGATGTAGTCAGGGCTAAGACACATATGTATTCCAAAGATAATTCTGTTAATTTGAAACTGTCTTTCTAGGATGACAGCCTACTTACTCAGTTATTTCTAATAATCTTCCATGCTGTAGCTATGCTGTGCATTTTAAGTTAAACAGCAACAATATGCCAATTAAATTTCTGCAGACTATATGATCTGAACACCCTACAGATCCTTAGCTTTTTCAAAGTGGGTCCGTGTATACAGATTTTGTTTGATCTCTGGTTCATGTCAACCTGGTTTTGAAACATACCATAACTAGGGAATGTTTCTTTATGATATGTTAGTTATCAGGAATGTGATCTATACTGATAGAGGAGGAAACAAGTTCATGCACTGATCTTTCTTCAAAAATGAAGTTTATTCTCCTTGCATTAAGGTAGAAAGCATACATTCTTCAAAGTTTATATTTTCTCCCTGTTTCAACTTTTATGATCATTGCCTTAAGCCTTAGGATTTTAAATTTACTAATTCAATGCTTGATAATATATTTACTAATATATCATAAAAAGGTTAAGTGCAAAACTGTGTCTTATACACAGGTAACAAATTATGGTCTAGTCTCAAGAAGAGCATTGGGATATTATTGCAGTGCAAGTAATACATAACAGAAAGTACAAGGGCAGAAGTATTGTGAATCCTTGTAGATGATGGAATGGACACAAGCCAACCCTCCTGATTCATATCAGATACCAGGAAATTATGTTTCACAGCACTGGAACCATATTGATGTAGGAACTCAACATGACTTGGCCTTTGAAACTGTACTCTTGTAGATGCAGCAAGATTCAACACACAAGAATAACACCAGTATCTAATATCAGGATAAGAAGAAATGGCCAATTTGCACCAGACAGGATGTAGACTGGATATTCTTCATGGGAAGGGTTATCAGGCATTGGAAGAGGCTGCCCAGGGAAGTGGTGGAGTGACCATCTGTGGGGGGATTTAAAATGTGGTTCTTAGGGACATGGTTTAGTAGTGGACTTGGCAATGCTGAGTTCATGGTTGGACTTGATGATATTAAAAGTCTTTTCCAACCTAAAGGATTCAATGGTTATGTACAAATCTATGCAATTCCATTGCACAAGTCTCAAAGGCATTTGGACAGAATATTTTTTCCAACTCAAATTTGTACTGCTGTAAACTCCAGCAGTATTGTATTTTTGGGATTGAAAATCTTTATGAAACAGTATAATTAAAAACTTTAAAGTAGTAAGTGTCTTACATTTTGGAATGCAGTAACTAAATACAGATGTTCAGATTCCAGTTGGGGCACTTGAGGCAATTGTACCAGTTCCTGATATGTTCTGAAAACAAACCCCAAAACAAAACATTACATGAGAAACAGCAGAATACAATGTCTGAGTACACTCACATTTAAGAAATTGTCCATCACCAGATGGGTTTGTTCCAAGCAAATTGTGGACTCCAAACTGCCAAGCATCTCAGGAGTAGGCACAGTACTAAACAGAACACATTCTGGGAAACTTCCAAACGAAGAAGACAATGACTGAAGCTTGGGGGCTTCTCATCATCACAAAAACATTTGAGTACAAAATCCCACTGCACTTTGGCACAAAACACTGAAGATGGTTTATACAGACTCAACTTATCCTCAAAGTAGCACAACTGCTTTGGTGACATTGGAGAACCTGAGATATCAACATGTTGCAAAGAAAGAGAAAACTTCTGTCACACAGAATTTTTGATAAAAATGGAAGAGGCAGCAAGGAGCACAGCTGAAAAATGCAGTATGTCGACACACTACCAAAAGAAACAGAGTTAGATATGAAACACTTTTATAACAAGCTGACTACTGACAACGATACAGAAAGTAGGTGACAGCATTTCAAAGTCAAGACATTCTACATACTTGTTGATGTGTTTACAACACAGATGAAAGAGCAGTTTCAAGATTTCACAGAGAAATGCAGGCTGACATGTTGACATTGATAAAGTTTTAAAAACATCTTCTCATATAAAGCCTCAAAGAAAACTTTGCAATTTGCATATTTAGTCCAGCTGTTCACTAACCAACCCTTTCACGTATTCATTCAGACCATACAGACCTATTGGTAAATTTTGGGTTAAGATGTTCAGAAGAGGACATATACGTTTAAGTATACAAAGATAATATGGAATGATCACTGGACTTTGTCTACAGAAGAATTTAAGGTGTCATAATGGTCCGACGGTTTTGTGAGTCTTCCTCTGGAAGGTGGTATGCATGTTTTCTGCTGGAACATTCTGTAGAAAATTGAAAGCCCTGGCTTCCTATGTATTTCTAAAGAGGACTTGGGAATTTATTGAGTCTAGCTCATCACTATAAAGTATAGTAGGGCTCTCCCTTCTCATTTTACCAAGCAGCATTATAGTATACACTCAATATCCCTTCCATTTCTATGAAGTGATTTCAGTCCACATCTCCCATCTCATGAGTGAAAGCTGCAGTTATTCCATTACTGGCTTTTGTGATCCAAGCCTGTACCAGCTCTTTGAGGGTAAAACCATTTAAAGCTGTATGGAATAATTAAACCTTATGTAGAAAGAGCACATATGTGCCAATACCACTGTTTGACTCGGGAAAATCACCTTAGACTTGTGAGATCCCCCCAACCAAATCACTGCATTCTCCTAGGCTACAAAAGAATATAGTCATTTGTGCTCTTGTCCAAATATTTAATTCATGCAAAGGAATTAAACCCACTATATTTGGAAACCAAATACCCACTGTTAAGTAAGCCAAGTATTTCTGGTGACATCAATGATGTTTGGATCACATTTGCAAGAGAAGCCAAAAAGTCAAATCACTATTTAAAAGTGAAAAATGTTCACATGCTAATAACATTGAATTGCAGGAGTGGATTTTATATAGGTCTTAAAACTGTTTAATTTAATATGAAAGAAACTAAAGATTAAAAACTCATGCCTTCACAGAAGTGTTTCTCCAAGTCATATTAACTTACAAAACATATCAGCCTAACCTAAACTATTGCTGTAGCATTGTTAAATGTTACAAAGTGTGAATTTCAAGTGCTTAGTAGCTGTTCATTACTTCTTTGTACTTAATTCAATGTGTTACGCTTTTCCTGTTAAACAAGTTGGATTTGCAACATCTAGGCAAATTACTTTAACATTTGGTCTAAATAAGCTGACTACAAAATACCCAGTGTGAAAATCTTTTTCATCAAAAGTCTTACTTTCTTTGCTGAGAAGTTGCTGACAGATCAAATTCTCATTATATTCAGACAGTATTTTAATTAATATATATACAAAAAGAAATCCATCTCTTGTCTCCTTGTTTTTAGCTCTGTCTTCTGGCTTTACCTCTACAGAGCCAGAGTGGTATGACCAAGGAGGCTGTAAGAATCCCCAACCTGAGCTACTTCATGTAAAAAGCCATTAAAATTCACTAAGTCACCCCCTTTTTGAGACCTGTAACTTTTCATTTTCCCTCCACCCTTCTGTTTTCTCCGAAGTGTGACCTATGGCCTATATTCACAGTCTGTGCATAGACTGTGGAAGCAGAGGGATTTGAGGTAGAAACATTTCCTTGGGCAATAGAAGTGGTAACAGCAGGAGTAAAAAAGGAAAACAAAGTGCTAGGATAAATCTCCTCTTAACAAAAAAAAAAAAAAAAAAAAAAAAAAAAAAAAAAAAAAAAAAAAAAAAAACAAAATCCCAAGGAGTTCCTCATAGCTACTCTGTGCGTATGGGGAAGAATCTTAATCATCTGTGCACAAGGTATGGAATATACATGTACAGAACTTGAGAATTAACTAAAACTCACAGTATTTGTTAAAAATAATAGTCATTAAAATTGGAGTGTGAGCAAGAGAAAGGCACAAAAATGTTAATATAAAGCTCAGCAATCATGCAGTTTTAGGTCACATATTTATCTGGATGTGAGTCAGTGCCAAGAGCTCTGCAAGGCAGCTCCAACTACTGCTTTCCAGATGCCAGAGGAGAGCAGAGGCACAAGGCAGTTATCCTGATGGAGCTGAGATCTTTCACCACAATAACAACTGTGCAATAAAACAGGAGACATCAGAAAAGCAGAGGAAGTTTACTAACAAACAACTCCCCCCAAAAGACCAAACAAAAACCCAAACCAACAAAAACTCAAACCAACAAACAAAAAACCCAACAAACCAAAAAAACCCAAAAAATCCCAACAAACAAAAAAACCCCACCAACAAACAACAACAACAACAAAAAACATAGGAAAGGGCTCCAAGAGTGGCTGAGGCTCCTGGGAAGGGCATCTGGGTCCTGAAGTCCCAGCTTCTGTAGCACCTGCCTAGGTTAGCTCCCAAAGATCTGGTTACATTTACTTATATGTATGTCATGTTTTGAAAGTAAATTCCTATTTCCCCCAAATATGCTCCAAGCTTTTAATCAAGGTAGTTCCTACTGCTTATTGTCATCCATTTCCCAAAGACTAAAGGGAATTTGTCTTTCACAGTCTTTCTGCTTTGTCATTAGCTCATGGGTGTGCATGGTGTCTATTTCAAGGGCTGAAAACACAGCTTGGGTGTCACCTGGTCCTTTTATCTGACACTAAGGGCATAAAACATACCCGCAGCAATAGATAGAGACCCCCATACAGGGGAAGCACAGAAATATAAGCACACACATGTACTAGTACATATCATTCTAAGAGCATAAGCTAATCTACAGTAATTATCTTAGGGAACAAGACAGCAGCACAATTTCCCCTTTGAAACTACCAGTGCTGCACATTCAGCCTGAAATAAGCATTTTAACCATTATTGCTTTCCTGCCAATTAAACAGTTTTACAACGTGTCACTGAAAAACAAGGAATTTCAAGGACTCAGACTGATTTCCCTGTTACTGCCACCTCACTTCCCTGGTAGTAAAGCATAGCTTTATTTTTAATGGTTATAACTAGTGATTCCTTTGTTGATTTTTGGGAAACCCACTGGCATCATAATCACAGAGTAAGATTTTACCATATATGATACTAACGTTAGGCAGTTTGGTTGGCTTTGTCTTTATATTTGGACAATTTGGTAGAGATTTAAGATGATGTTTGAAGAGTTTGTGCTTTAATTTGTTAAAACTGCCCTTTTTTCTGCTGAAGACTATTCCAAACAATGTGGTGGAGCAGGATAGAGTGAAGTCTGTGCTCCAGACCAAGACTACTTTTCATTGCTGACAGGATAGGTAAGTAAAAGCTAGTGAAATTAAAATGACACAGGAATTAAAGCCGTGCATTTCCACCTAAGGCAGGTTGAAAAATAGTTTTCATCCTGGTAAAATCCTAATACTTAATACTACTTCTGTTTGAAAATATCCTATTGTTTTGAGACTTCCATAAAAACCTTGGTCCAAGTTGGTATCTTCAAGTGGAAAATTCTTATTATGGTGAAAATTCAGCCGATCATGGCTTTGCTTCCACAGTACTTCAGTAATTTCTAATTCATTCAGAACAGTCTTGTAGAAAAAAGCATTAAAATGAGATTTTTTTTAGGTGCAGGATTTTTTTTAAATTTTAGTTATGTTTTTTGCATTATCTAAATTTTTTCCTAGCTTTACATTAGTAGGGAAAAATCTCAGCAAGGTTATTTGCTATTGTCATAAAAACAAACCAACTTCCCCATGATTTATATAGCTAGACAGTATGCAGCAAGTATCTTGAGTCCTATAAAACTGAAATTTGCACAAAATGGTATTTCTACCATTTTGACATTATACAAGGAACTGTTTGCCATATGTTTGGAGAGGATTAAAAAAGGACTATCCTCATATTAAACTGGGGACAGGGGCTTGCTACTTACCAGATTTCTATTCATATTTACAGCATTTCAAGTAATTTCTACTTTAAACATAAGAACCCTCAAGAAATATCTACAGAAATATTGGAAAAGAGAGAGGAAAAAAAACCTTGATACCAAACACAAAAGACAATGCTGCATTTCATTACTATAATTGTTGCATTAAACCAAGCATCCAGGTTAGTAATCTAGCAGTTCTCAGGAAAAAGAAACAAAATTTCATTCATATACATCCAATTTCTCTGGTTTAAAATAATTTCTTTCAAAGAAGGTATCAGTTAACACCACAGAGAGCTTTTTGCCCCTTTGCAATGCTCTGTAGTTCTGAACCACTAGCTGAAAATAGGAGGCAGTGGAGGAAAGCATAAGATGAGTTCAGGAGCTTTCTGTGATTCTGTATCCATTGAATCATTAGTACTTCTGAAACTCAAGAAAACTGGATATTGTGTAAAATAGCTTGAGGGAACAGCTTCAGAACATTAAAATAGAGTCCACAGGCAATTTTCTAAAAGAACTCTCCTTACCATAGTTCTGTTCTCCTTTTTAATATTTTAAGCTAGATGCCTTAAGTGATATATGTATTACTCTCCTTTCAGTATAAAACTTCTCTTTGACAGACTGCTTTGGTGTGAGGGCTCAATGCCACGTTCTGCTGGGGGCTCCCAGGCGCTTCCCTGTGCCCACCGGGAGGCCAGCACAGCTCCACCAGGGATGCTGGGCACAGCACGGTTTTCCCTGGGTGTATTTCCACCTTCTTCTGCACGCAGCTATGGCACAGAACACCTCTTAGGAACCGTGGCTCTCTGCTCCTGTGCTGGCAGCTCTTTGGACAAAAGTGTGGCAGGCACAGGGAAACTCCTGACAGTCCCACTGTTGCTCTGCCCTAGTCATGAGCTGAGGGTTAGCTCTACCTCTGTTATACTGACGTAAACAAGGAGGAAATACAGTCTTGCCTATAATGCTAATCTAAGAGAAAGTATACATAAAAAGGAGTAACTAAAGCCTAGAGTTTTGGGGCAGGATGTAGCGGCTTTTAGAGATTTGCAATTTTTTGATTTTTATTTGTAACATCACCCGTAGGGGTTTGTTTCTTCTTTTTTTGCCAAAAAACAAGAATAAAAAAACCAGGGTTTTAAAAGCTAGAGTTCAAAAACATAAATACCTGTAGCTTCTTCTGCATTTAAGGTAGTAAATCCTTGTGTGCATGCATACTTGCAGATAAGTGGGCACAGTTTTACTTGTATGGAAAGCTAAGTGTTAGAGTAAAATAACTGTTCTCACACCAGTGACAACTTCAAAAATAATATAAATGCTACAAGTATAAAAGACATTACAAAAAAGGTGTTTCAAACAAAGTCAGTTTTCCAGCTTATTAATTCTGGGAGCTGACTCTCCTGTTTATCACCTTTTCTTAAACCACTGATGCCAAAATATGGAAAGCATGAATACTAGCAGCATAGAAAAAAAAGAAAAAAAACAACCTCTAATTTTTTTAAAAATGAGGATCAGTGGGTAGAATGCATAAAGAATTCAGGTTTAAAATCTGAATAGTATATTCTTCAAGAAATAGTGTACAATATCATGCTTTCCTAAAATGATGTTTTAACTTGAAGAATTTAGTCTTGTTAAAACAGAAGGCCAATAGGAAACACGTAAATTTTTACTCATAGAAGATAACAAGAGAAGAAATTCAGCAGCATCTTAAGACCACAATAGTAATAGCAGTAGAACAATGAAGTTACAATTGCCTAGAAACAGCATAGGAGAGTGGAAAATCTAGCCTTGTGCACTGATTTAAATAAAAGCCTGCATGTATGTTGTTAGATCATATTGGAAGTGACATTGTGTTAAGAGGTTTCAGCCATTGAAGTTGTACTGATGTAAGCTCGGGCAGGATTTGGCCCTGCCTATCACATTTATTATACATGTGCTGCTCGCTCTCTTGTTTTGCTCCTCTCTGACCTATTGGCTGTCCCTGCTGGCTGGGATGCTGACTTCATCCTTGACCTTGGCTTTCTTCCACACCCCAATTCTCCTGTGGCTGCACATTACTGCTCTCATTTCTTTTGCAATCTATTTTTTACTGTAATTCCATCCTCACTGAAGTCCCCCATTAAGAAATCTGATTATTTCAAGCTATCATTGAATCTGTTTGCTTTCCTAATTTGAAATACTTGCATTTTGACCTTAATGCTTCTCAGTATAAGCACCCTGCAGAAACATTAAAATTAATCCTCTAAAGGCCAATTTTAATGTAAAATTATGACAGTTTTCATCTTAAGCTATCCCTACCAGCTCTTCATTGATTGCAGGATCTGTTAAAAAATGTCTCTCCTTTTTCCTCCATGGATTTTCTCCAGACTACCTTTTCATCTAAGGCTGGACTTTTCATTCCACCTCTCCTTAGGAAGTAACTTTCATCAGAGCTGTGGATAACAAATGCTATCAAGTAAAAATGTTACACACAGCTTTGTTTGCATTGTATATATGCAAATGCAGATAAAATCAGCAGAGAATAAGGTCCCATTGGTCAGTGCTATGCAAGAGTACACTGGGATAAACAGACCATCTACAACACAGAATACCCCTAACTGTGTCCAAAGGATGTATTTTTGGATAAGAAACAAGAGGAAATTGAGTTTTCTGAGTTGAGAGAGAATGGTTAGGACACAAAGCCTGTGGCTATAAGAATATTGAATATAACGGGGATCAGAAAGGCTGAGAGGCTATGCCTTTCTTCTGGCATGAAAGGCAGTGTTCATAGTGGAGGGAGGCATTACAGTTGCCTTATTTCCTTTCCCTTACTCAAATCTCTGAAGGAAGACACCCTGCTAAGTTGTATGTTTCCACAACAGCTTCACGGTTCTTGCTAAAACAAACATGATGACTTCAGCTCTCCCCAGCCACTGCAGTGTTCCTGTGAGTTCCCACCCCCCCATTTAGCACCACTGTCTCCAGTCTGTTCTGTCCTTTGTTAGAGTTTTACCAGCATTGTTTACAAAACTGCTTCTGCTATCTGTAAAAAATCCTTTTCTCAGTCCTTCCATCCAATCCTACTGCTTTCCCATTTGTTTTCAAAATTCATATGATAATACCTGTTTCTGAGTGACTCCTTGTACTTTGATATAAATTTCAGTTAACAAAGGGTTAAAAGAGAGAATATGAGAGATTTCTGTGACAGAGAGCAATGTCTGAGAATGCCATGGACTTGCATAAAGGTCACTTTGCTACCACATTTTTATCAAAACCAGGGACATTTCAACATCCCTTGTTGTTGAATACATGCACTAGTCACTAGGTAGCTGCCAACTCCTACGGACAAAATACAAGCAGCAACCATTGCATCCCTCATGCCCCTTTCAGGGAATGCTAGCAGAAAATCTATTTTCAGTTAGGCAAAATATCTGGAGTACTCCCTGTGCTACTCATAAAGTAAATTAATTTTCAGTTTTATTCTTAACACTAGATATTTTAGAAATGCCTATTGGACAACAACATTTCCATTTTCACTGGTAAGTGTTTTGGGCTTGCTGCTTTCTTGAATAGTGACATAACTTTTGATGAATTTAACTCATAGTTTCCATATTTTGTAGCTGTAATAAGAAGCAGTTCCATAGTGAACATAGTGAACATTTCTGTGGCTGTACCCTATAGTCCTGTGGCTTGCATACACAGAGTGAAGAACAGAACTAAAACCAGAATGTAGTCACCAAAAGTCTCCCTGGAAAGTTCATGTGCAGCAAAACCCACTACTTGGAGCATGCTGACACTAAATTACAGCACTAAAATATCTCCTCACTGAGGATATGAACAGGATCCACAAACTCCAGAAATGGTGTTGTGTAGGTGGAATTTTGGAACAACTAATATCCTATATGCCTCCCCACAAAAAACATATTACAGCAGAAAGCAAGCAATCAGATATAGGCAAGGCAGTGTCACATAATAAAATATTCTAGGTGACTTTCTATGCTTAAAGGAATATTAGAAGATTGAGGCATTTAAGGGCTCAAAAAAGGTAATTTTTAGTGAGTGTCCTGTTTATTCTAGATGCAGCCATATATGCTATTTGGTCCATTGCCTCACCTGTCTGGAGAGGGCTTGTGTGAGACACCTAAACCTGTAACTTGGTAACAAGGAGAAGATGGCTCTCACTTATTTGCCAGAGGTCACCGTAGACTAGAAACATGGCATGCTTTTCCATGCAGGGAGGGGGAGAAGCAGAACTGCCTTTCCACATGATCACATCCCTGCCTTCCCTGTGCCAGAGCTTGAGAAAAGCCTTCTGCTGGATTCTGACACAGAGCTGTGCCTGCCACATGCGGCTGAAGCCACAGTAAACTTCAACACGTTCCTCTTCCCGCCCATGGAAGCTACCACCTTATTCTGGCATTAGAAAAGTTACCTCATTGTAGTTTTTCGTATAACAAGAATGAAGCTAGTTTTCATTTCATCATCTGTAGCTGAAAATAACAAAAAAGAAAGGAAGAATTAAAAACCCCAGACAATTGTCTTCAAAAAGAAATGAATCAGTCAAGTTGCAGCAAACTACTCACAAGAGAATTCATCCTTGGAATTTAATACAGAACAAGCTCTGCAGTGCACCAGTGCACACAGTGCACACTTTAAATAAAGCCTTTCCAAGGCATGTTATCCTCTCAGTGAAAGGGAAAAAAATCCAAAGTAGAAAAATCAAAAAAAAGGCTCTATATTCAAATTCATCATCATTATTCCTACAGTAGCTGGTAAGCACTGCAGAAGCATTGGAGGCAGCTGACTTGGAAATATGACTACTCTCAGTATGAGAGATTGCAAGAAATTAATCATTTTTCTTAGATTTCAGTGTTTCTGCCCCAAGGAAAAATTGAAATGGCAACAGGAGAAAGTTGCAAGTATATCACAGTCCAGAGCAAAAGGAATTCTTCCAATTTACTGCTAGGCTGTGAGAACGTAAAAATTAGGTTGCTTAGTTTCCCAGACTAGGATATGTGATGCCCAATTTAAGTTTCTATTTTTGCTTTCTTTGGCCAAAGAACCTGGGAGTCTGAACCAGGAGCACATGCAGTTATGTGCAAAGAGAGCTTCCAGGCTGGAAGCACCTGGGTCAAAACCTACCTGGTCTGGAAAGCTCCCACAGTGAGTCTCTGATGTACATCTTTGCACTGGAGGAGAGAAGTTAAGGAGAACCAGATGAGTGTGGCATTTCTTCCTCAGTAAAATCTACCTATAATAATCTAGGCATAAAATAGTCCTGGAGTGCTAGGAGGGACCTTCAGCATGAGCAGGACCTGAGCAGGGCAGGGAGGAGACAGTCCCAACACCCCTGTGTCACCCCCTAGGCACAGGGACAGCCCAGGACATCAGCCCACAACCAAGCAGGGCTGGAGGAAGCCATGAGAGCAACACTGTTACCACCAAAACCCAAGCCAATGAGCCCAGGCTGAAATAGGGAGGTGGGCAGGGTGGGGAGAGGTCCCAGGTGGGGATGACCAGGGCCATCATTACTGTATTGACTTTTTTCTTTTAAATTAAACTCCAGAAATGAAAGTTAAAGAGTTACAGTATTCATTGTCTTCAAAAATTATTCCAATGAATACTTGAGGTGTTGTGTTTTCCAGTCTTATTCAATGTTATAGAAATAAAATAAAATAAAATGAGTGGTTATACAAACTAGCATGAAACGTGGGTGGTATTTTTAGGAATTTTCTCATTCCAAACACCTGGTCATGTGTTAAAGGGCAGGAATTAATGTACGTTATTAAGTTTTGCTCTGACCATAATTAGGTCCACAATGACTATGCAGAATTTAACGTTTTCAGAACATCCTTTGCCTCTGTGGTGGGGTTATCCAAACCAGGATCCTTCAGGCAGCTGCCTGCCCATTTACACACTCACAAACACACTTAACTACCTGGCACATGCTGCTAACACAGCACACAACCCCGTTCAGTGCCTTCAAGGTTACACCTGTGTTTAAAGTTATGTATACACTTAAGTGCTTAGTTGCATGAAGCCCAGCACAGTGGCTCACAGACCCTTATTTCACATGCAGAATATTGGTTCAAGAACAGTCATGTAACCAGTTACAGGCTCATTTCTTAGTCTTGATAAGTTCAAGATGCTGAGAGGTTTCCCCAAGTTGTGCTCCCAGAGAAGCACTAAATTCAGAAAATTCAGTCCATACCCAATCACCCAAGCCAGCAACTTTTCCTGCAAAACATCTTCAGGTCTCTGCACCAGTCCTGCAGCCTGGATGTTCTCCTCTACTGCTCATTTACAGTAGTTTTGTTATGGTGGATTTCAGAGGTTCTGTGGGTGAGATTAAAATTCTGCTTGGGTTACAGCATACAGTAATAAATCCCTGTGGGCTGCTCTGTAATGTTCAGCAGGTATTTCACATCTGGATTCTCACTAGGATGGGTACCTGAAGGGAACATTAATTGCTGGTCACCTAAATGATGGTTTAAAAACCAGGTGCTTTCAGGCTGGACTGTGCTTCCACACATGGAGTTAAACCTCGAGCTGCACACCAGCACCTCTGCCCAGTGGAGGAATTTTGCCTACCAGCTTCTCCCTGGCATTCCTTATAGTCTTCCTTAGGCATCTTTTATTCAAAATTGTTTCTGTATGTATGATTTTAAAAAGGTATTAAATTTCTCTGCCTTTCATAGGCATTTCTTGGAACTTAGCGATGGAGACAGGTTTTGTCCATTTTCCAGAAAGTGTCTCTGCCAAGGAGAAATGCATAAAGAAAATAGTATTTCATCTGGATAACCCAATGTTTCCATTAGAATCACATAATGTCTAATTATGTACTCCATAAATCTTCATATTTTGTTATGAAGCTCATAATAACAAAGTCTGATAAATAGATTCTCTCCCCTGGCCACTACCAATTGAGTAGAAAAAATAATTATTTATGAAGCTTTATTAATAAAATCTGAATAATTCAAACAGCTTCTTCAGTGAAGAAACAGCATATTCCTATTTGCATATAAATGAAATGATGCTTTAGTGTCAGAGTGAAGAATTAAATAATATGAATTTTTACAGTGCAGTCCTGACAGCCTCATAAATATTATGGTCATAAGTTGCAGTTTCCTAAAAATCTCATTTTATCTTTATTACAAAAATATGACCAAAGGGCCAAGTCCTACTCATTTTACATGTGTGAGTATTCCCAATGACAACACAACCATTCAGTAAGTGAGGTTACCACATTCAGCCTTATGTCAGCTACTGGAGCAAAACCACAGTGTTATCTGCATATCTACTAGCAGACCAGAATCTCCTATTTAACCATGAGGAAAATCTTGTGTGTTGGTAAAATATAAAGAACAACAAAGAAAACTGCAGCTCTACGTTCAAAGAGACAATAAACAACATGAGGAAAGGAAAAGCACTCAGCTAATACACATAAGATGCCAGATTTGCCCTTAGTTACATAGGTACCAGTTTAGCCAAGCCAAATATTCCTGTTAGGTGTGAGCAATCACAAACACTGCTGCAATTATAAGAACACCTGAATGACTTCAAATGGACTGTTGCTGCTGAGGAAAGCTTTGATTTTATCTATTTTCTTTGAAAGGCTGAAAAATCTCTGAAGCACAACCCCAGGCCAGCTATAGAGAAAGCTGAACTGGATGAAGCACATTCTCCTAGAGGTCAGATAAAAGTGAGGGCCATGACACTACTCAAAAAGCTTCTCAGAGAGGTGTTGTGCAGTCTCAGCAGCTGAGACAAGAAGTGGGTGCCTCCATAACCTGTCAGTGATATTTTTCCGGCCACAGTGCTGTGCAAGTGGGACAAAATAGTCAAATACAGATGAGGCACACATGGAAAGTAAAGCTAAACTTGGGGTGGTAGAAGGAAAATAATTATTCATAAATGTTTTGGAGAGTTTAGAAAGTATAGAAATTTTTTATAAAATCTAAAGGAGACTATGGGAGTATATTGTCCAATCTGTAAATTACAGGCAAGTGTATTCAACCCTGAACTAAGCCTGCTGTACTCAAACACAACACAGCCTGTGTTTGCCCAGCATGTGTTTTCCAGGAAGACATCGGGTCTCAATCTGAAGACACCTAAAGCCAAGTAATCAATGATGGCCTTAACTGTTCCAGGGAATACTTCTTGTCAGTACTGAACTAGGTACTGAAAACAATTTTATTTTGCTTGGTTCCAGCTACTAGACATCATTCCTACTTATTTCAGTCTGGTAGGTTCAAATGTCCCTTATATTCAACATTCTTTTTGTGTATATACAATTATCAACTCATCTTTCAATCTTTTTGATTCAGTGGGTAAGTTAAGGTTCTTAGTTCTTCACTTACATAGCAATTTCTCTGACTCCTGATCATTCTGCAGCTCTTCTCCATACTCACCTCGATTTTCAGTATCCATCTTGCAATGTGAGCATCAGAACTGTGCACATCAGGACCCAACCACCCTCAGCACTTTGCACATACAGGTAAAAATTGTTACCATTAACAGCGGTGCTCTGTCTATAAGTCAAGGTTTGCACAAACACTATCTGCTACATCAGCTTGGCCTTTTTAAACTTCTCCATTGTGTAGGAGAGCCTACATTCCTTATTAGGTATATATCAATGGGTTTTATTAAAACATACCTTGAATGAGACCCAGTTTATAAAAGGTTGAGAATTCCTCTGTATCTTTGCCTGAAGTAATTTTTATATCTATTTTTAACTGCCTTTAAAAAGGCTGTAGAGTCTGCTATTGTGGTATGTTTCCTGACACCACAACAATTCCTGATATTTCAGATGAAGCTGATCAGAAAATACTGGCAGAGACAGTCACTGACACATCTGAGTGCATTATTCTAGGGCTGCACTTATTTGCATGTGGGAGCAAAGCTGGCAATCTCAAGTTTTCCTGGTTAAGAAATGGAAAATGAAAAACAGAAAAAAAGGACTTTAGTCCCATGGTTTTCAAATCAATCTCTTCATGTTAGTGCAAGACTCATGAGTCCTGAATGATTGAATTTGACAGTATTCCTAAAGGGCACAATAGCATGAAGAGATTTGTCTCAACCTGGTGCCAAAGAGAGCAAACTTTTGCCATACAATCATATTGCTAAAAAAAGGAGTAATTAGAAGTAGGATAGTATGTGTCATTTAGGCTAATGAAAACCGAATAGTACATTTAACAGTCTCTACTGTCATTAAAATTGAATTTTTTCTACATGTATATTTGTATATTTCTAATACTGACAAGGCAACAACTGCTTTTCTTTGCTCATTTCTAAGTAGTTTCTACGTTCTAATTCTAAGATTCTAATTTATGAACAGATGTTCTTGGCAGCAAGGGGATGTTAAGGATCTCCTGCCCCTGTTTGTGCTGGATACAGTTAATCAATTACCCTCCTGGATCCTGCTCATTGTTTTTCCAAGGCTGTACAAACACAGGGAGGCTTCTAGTTTAACTCACCTAGGAAGCAGTTAATAGATGTGCTCTAGTGTCAGCACAGATTCTTTTAGGCCTATCAGCAAATACAAAAAGCTTGATTCAGCTGCAGTGGATGCAATCACACAGCAATGTTTGGATCCTTTCTTGGCAAGCTCCCAGATATGGGTTTTGGCTATTGCTTGTCAGCCATAGGGAACATTCTGCAAGGGCCTGGCTCATCATTTGGCTTCTCATCCTTCATATCCAACCTAGAGATAAAGCCACTAGAGAAGACAGTGCAGCAGTTTGGCTCAAAGAGCATTAGATGTGCTGCTTTGTTTGTCATTTTTAGCTGATGCAATTTCTTTCCTTCTGAGAAGTTCCTACTGTGGTTCATGGTTGAAACTGGATGCTCACTGTTGAATGAGAAGGTGGAGCCCCCTTTGCCCCACCAGTGAAGAAGGACTTTCTGCTTATCCAAGCCAACAGCAAAGAAGGAGTGTCTCATGCTACAGCAAAGGCACAGAAGCTGTGCAGATGCGAAGCAGAAGCTATACCTTTAGTTTTTTTACATTCATTCAAAATAGAGCAAAAATAAGCTAAAGGTACTTAAACAAGTACTGAGGAAATAAAGTGGAAACGGTACGGAAATAGAGTGGGAACAGATATAATCTATCTCTCTCCTGTGAAGATGTACATGGAGAAAAACATTGATGAAGAGGTGACTTTTGAGAAGATATGAGAAGAGTCATATCCAATTTGACTTAACTTCCTTTTTAAACAGAGGAGAAACAAGAAGGTAAAAAGTCTTTTGCAAGACATAAATGAAGGCAAGCATCAAGTCTGGCATTTCTGGCAGGCTAAAGAGTAGGGCAGTAAATTAAGAAACAATATGAGATTATACTACAAAGCCAGTTATGCTCGTGAGAACAAAAAAAAAAATTTGACATGATAGAGAACCAGAATCACTGGAAGGATGGCATGAGAGAGCACAACATACTTGGATCAATAAGAAAGGAGGAAATGTAGAGGAGCTAATGATCAAGCTAGAAAAATGACCTGGATCTAAATGAAAATAATTTTAGGTGTTGGAACCAAGATAAATTGAGACATTGCAGGGAAAGAAACCACAGCTAGACAGGGTCTTGATAAGAAGATTGAAAGAAAGCGGATTTCTTGCTGTGTGAAAGTACAACTGAAGTGATGAGGAGGAAGTTATGTATGGATATGACTGACAGAGAAGTGCCAATAACAGGAGCTGTATAGAAATGGTGGTGATTTGGTTTTCCACGTGAGGACAGCTCCAAGGCAGAGAGGCCAAGGAAGTTGGATGAAACTCTGACCTGGCCAGGAGGCAGCAGAGCTAAGTATGCAACCTGTAAATAATCAGCAGCTATTTTGCAAGTATTAACTGGTGAATGTAATTCCTGGTTCAACAGTATTCAGAAATGGCTGTAGGTAAGATTGTCCCAAGAGGTTAATTTAGAATGATGTTGCTTGTCATTAACGCTAGGACAAACTTGCACTCATGAATGCTTATGGTGCCCTTTGAACTTCTGTAAAATTACATGGATAAAAGAAAGAACAGAATCTGGCCTACATTATTTTGTCATTATAATTCATTTAATTAATGTTTGGTATAATCTGCTTTTAAATACAGTCACACTTAACTGAAATTATTGAGCTTGCATACTTAACTTCACTAAATCTCAAGGTGCTGCACTGACTTCTTAGAGCCCTAAACAGAAAGTGCAAACGAGAACAACTGTTGGAGAAGAAAAACCCACACATCAAAATCTGCTAAAACCAACAAGGCAGCTCAGCAACTCATTCCTGCACCCTCCTTTTGAAATGTGTAATAGCAAACACAACAATAGTGGTGGAGCCTGCTTCTGCATTTAACAATTTGTTAACCTAAATACAGCTTGTTATAAGGTAAAACCAAGCTGGAACATTGCCTTGGGAACTTTGGCAACCCCAGGCTTGGTTGTTATTTACCAAGGGCTGCAGTTACAGATCTCTACCTGAATTATGCAATCAACAACAGTATTCTGGTTCATATTCTAGTGAACAAGAGATCTGTGCATTATCAAGTGCAGTGGAGCTACTCTTCAACACGAATAGTATTCTTTTCTCTTTAAAAAAGAAGTGCTAAATCCTTTTATTTACAAACATACAACTGCATTGGTTTCAATAAAATCCAACTACTCCAAACATCTGCAAAACATTACAGTGAATAGTTCCAATAGTTCCACTAAGTTTCCTATTCCTACTCATTGCTGGTCAGCAGTTACAGCCCAGACCAGAGCCAAGATGTAAATTTAATTTTGTATTCTGTGCGATCCTTTTTGTTGTGTAAGCAGGCAGTAAGGCAAAGCTGCAAGCCAAGCTGTTTCCCTCGTTATAATGGAGGAGGAGCCATTCCTTGGCCTCTGAATTTATAGCGGAGCTAATGAGAACAAGAACTTATTGGGGACTTGGGGTTAGATTATTTCGCAATAATCACACGCAGAAAAGGATGTCTAAGGGACAAGTATCGCTGCAGGGGCCTCGAACACCGGGGTAACTCCCGTCCCCACCGGGGGCCGGGCTCCGGGCGGGCACAGGCCGCTCCCGCGCCGGGCCCCGCCCCGCCCCGCGCGCGCCGCTCCGGCCGGGCCCCGCCCCTCCGGCCGACCAATGGCAGCGCGCCCTTCCCCGCCCGGCGCCGCCATTGGCCGGGGCCGCGGCTTCCGCCGAGGGCCGGGATTGGCGGCGGCGCGCGGGCGGTGAAAGGCGGCAGCAGCAAAACCCCGGCGCGCGCCGGTGTCCGCGTGAGTGCCCACCCGCGCCCCCGCTTTCCCTCCCTCCCCCCCCGCCCCGCTCCTTCCCCCTCCCTCACCGCGCTCTGCCGCCCCGGGGCCCGGCCCGACCCGCTCGTCTGCGGGGCCCGCTCCGCGCACCCTCCGCCCCTCAGTGCCCGCCATCCCCGCGGGGCTGGCCCCCCTGCCCGGCCGGAGTGGAGCTGAGCGACGACTCCACGCGGGGAGCCGAAGGGGCCGTGTGCACCCCGCTGCGGCCGCCCGTGAGCCCCGGGGGCAATGGGGAAGCCCGCGGTGTGCGCTTGGCCCGGGGCCTCGCTGGCGGGGGCTGTCCCATAAAGCCAGTGACGAGCTCCGGGTGTTCCCGCTTTGTGTGGCACTGGTGACATCACCAGGGCGCACGGGGTTGGATGTGTGACGGGTTTTGCTCGTCCTGGAGCAGACAGATGTTCTGTATCAATGTGTGTTGGCTTGCAGTGCTTGTGCTGCTGGTGAGGGCACGGTGGTACATGTCTGGAACAGGCTGACCTGCCTACTTAACTCTAGCAGAGGGAGTGCCTACCTGTAAGAGACTAGAACCGTCTCTAATCGCGTTCCAGTAGTTTCCAAATCCCTCGCCAGCACAGCTCCCGCAAAGAACTCAAAAAAGCCAAAAGTGACGGCTTCTGCCTCTTGTCCCTGTTGTTACACAAGGATGACAGACTAAAGGTAGCTCACATTCTTTGGGGACAAAATGTATTTCTAGCTCCATAGCTGAAACAGATGAATTCTTTCATTAGGAGTTTTTCAGAATGTATTTTCCCTCGTGTGGAAAAGTTCCTGCAGAACTTTGAAGGTTTGCTAAAGTAACAAGGAAGGTTTCTGGATGGAACCAGCTTTGAGTAACTGTAAGAGCTGCTGCTTCCAGGCTCACTGGTTGTTCTGCCCTGGGAGTCCCTGCCACTTTTTTGCTCCTGGAAAGGGAGTATTAGGAGGTTTTTTTTGATTGTACAGTATTAGTGGACTTTGCTAGTTGACAGTTTTATGTATTGTTTCCAAGATTTGGGAAGAAGCATTTCAAAATAATCATGTTCTATTTTTCTTGTGGTGGGAGGGCAATGAATTATATGTTGAATTATATGTTTTGTTGAATTTATCTAGGAGGGAGACATCTCTTGTATGGAGAAGTTTTTTTTTTCTCTTATAATTTTTTTCAGCTTTTCTGTCTTTCTATAGCTTTTGCAGTGTTCAGTACAGCTTTTTCTGTATGCGTCAGTTCCTTGCCTTTCAAAGCAAACTTCAGGGAAAAGACAATGCTTTAATGAGGAAACATGAGATGAAAATCTGTTGTATTTAAGCTTATTCTGCAGTCTTCCTTCCCTTCTGCCCTCTATCCTCATTGCTTTACTGGTTTACTATTTCACTGGAATGAACGGTGGGTGACACTTTGTTTTGGGTAGCACAGAGGAACTCCTCAGACTTCCTAAATCTCATCTCAGGAACTGCGTGTAGGGCTAGGAAGTGTCTTAGCAGGTATGCTTGCTCCCCCAGGTGTCCTGAAGTGGCCCTCAAAGTCTTGGATTTTTTTTTACTTCAGACGTGTTCTGTGATGGAGACGGTGTTGAAGTCTCCCTGTGATGAACAGCACCCTCAGCAGGCTGAAGACTTCCACGGGAATCTTGAGCAGAACAGCAAGCTTTCAGGTACATGCTGAAATAGGGATTGTGAACATTACATTTTGTTACTGACATGCTGCTTCATCACTTAGGGAAATTTCAGTATTGATTATAACCCTGTCTGTATATGATCCTGTTGTATAAAGAATTAATGAAATGAAAACATTTGGGGTGGCTTTCCATTTTAAGTTTAATCCTGCTGTTTGTGCTTTACAAAACTTCAGCAACAGTAGTTGGTCACAATTTGCTAAACCTACTAGTTATATATTAAGAACATGTAAGAGGATACCAGAATGAAAAAAGCCGGCCCTTGAGAATAAAACTGACCAGACAAGTAAACAAACCCAGTATTTTGCCTTTTAGCCTATAGTGATCAGCCTTATGCTTCAATAGCTTTAGATGTGTTTATGTCCATAAAAACACTCTTCTTGTTTTTCTTTGTAGAAGCTGAACCAAGAAGGTGTGTTCTGATAGAGATTTTGTTGGTTGTTTCTGAGTCTCTTTGTGTACTTGGGTCTCCATTTCTGTACAGTGCTTGCTCAGGAATCCCTGATGGTCAGCCAGTTTATAGATATAATGGATTCTGATCTTTTAAAAGCACATAGTCCTCTCTTCAAAAAGTCCTTTAGCTTCAAAAGAAGTGAATTCTTATGTGGGGTATAGAAAACGCTTGAACAACAAGGATTTGTAAACTGAATGGAGAACGACATGATTTTTTTTTGAAATAATACAGTACAGCATCCTTGTCGTGCCATCTAGCGATCGCAGCATGAAGTGCAGCAGCCGAAATGCAGAGCAAACATGGGCTTTGGTGCCAACTATTTTAAGTAACCCTGGGAAAGATTGCATTACCGATCTTAAAAATATCTAAAATGTAATTATTTTTCTGCATTTGTGATTTGTATCTGATGGATTTGCACCTGTGCTTACAGAAACAACTGTTACAGTTTTGTCTTTTGTCAAATTGCTGTTGCAAATCTCATGTAAACATTTAGTGATGAGCTGTAGGTGTCCTATGAACCAGAAAGCTTTTGCCCTTTTAGAATCTGCTATGTGTCAGATAAGTAAAAAATAATTAATTGTTTAAATGCTGCAGCTTGTAAAGGAGTGTGATGAAGAGCAACAATATCAAGTATCCACATGGTAATGTCAGCAGGATAGGATACCTTTGCGCTGTTTTTTCCTCTGTATATGTGAAGTGTAATTTGTGATCTCCAAAACAGATCAGATATTGAATCAAGTAATAATATTCTTAACTTATTTTCCCCATTCTTTCCACAGCAGGAGTAAAAAAAGATATTGAAAAACTTTATGAAGCAGTGCCACAGCTTGTAAATGTATTCAAAATAAAGGAAAAAATTGGAGAAGGTAAATGTTTCATTTTGTCTTGCTTAGAGTTAAGATTTCTTTTGTCATTTCTAACTTAAAAAGTATAAATCTAAGATCCCAATGTACGCAATTTAGGCCAAGTGCCTTTTTTTGACTTACTGCATGGCCACTGCAGGAATTCTAATGTGTTGCTGAGCACATAGGTGTACTAATTAGGAACATTTTCAAGATATTTTCTTGCAAATGTAGTATATTAAAGCCTTAAAAAAAACCAGCATTCCAATTTTAGCAATTAAAAATTTTTGAGGTAGGTTCAAGTAAATAGTCTTAAAAATCTATTCTTTTTCTCCTTTACATGAGAAATCTATTCATATGTAGCTATGTTTGTAACTGACATACTCGTGTTCCTTAAGTTAGCTTTGTTTCCACTAAAATCTCTTTGGCAGAAGTGGAGGAGGAAACTGAAAGGTTTGAGCTGCTCTATTTAAAGAAGAACAACTTTTTTATTTTTGAAGACATACAGTATCAAATTTTAGAATGTTTGTGTTCACCTTGTCTTCATCAAGACAGTATTGCAAATATCTTAAATTAGTGTTGGGCATGACTATAAATAGATTCAGGTATTTTTGAGTGTGGGATTTCAGTACTTTTTGAAACTTTACCCATTTAATCTCTGAAATGCTCTGTGACCTTCACACTTCTAAAACAAAAGATGGTGATGGGATGCTGGATTCTTTTGCATCAGTTTTGTGATGGAATTTCTGTGCAGAAGGTGAGATGCCTAAGAGATTTTATTTCAGTATCTACCAAACTAATTAAAAACCTCCAGCTCCATTCCCCACAGGAATGTAAAATTTAAAAAAAAATAGACTTCTACCTATCATAAAAGATAGTGTAATTAAACAAAATTTCTGGTTATGAATAATAGTTTGATTTTACTTTTGGGAGCAAACAATGTTTTAAGATACACCATTTGCAGTTCAGCAGCATTATGAGAAAACAAGCTTCAACTTAATGTTCCACCCTGGAATCACTTTCATTTTAGCAGTTCTCACCACCAAAAATATTGTCTTCTGTCAAATTTGGTAACCCTAGTTGCTGCAATCAGTTCTGTTGAAGGTATGGGTCTATAGGTTGTTTGGGATTTTTTTTACAGTTGCATGAAGTATTTAGGTTTTGCTGTATACATTTTGATGTATATTTGCACTCAGACTGTTGAACCAGCATGATGCAAACATATTACTTAAAACGTAATCAAAAGTAATTTCTATTCTTTATTCATGTGGAAGAACACTTCAACTTGTATGTTCAGATATCTCTGATCACTAGGATAAATTCAGCTCCTTAGAGACTTCTTAGGATACCCTTAAAATTAAATGGCTGGGTAAGCTTATCATACAGTCTGAATACTCCCTTTCTCAAGCAAGTGTATCACATTGGATGTGGTAAAATGCTCTGGGCAAATAAACAGTGTAGTTACACATCATGTGGGAAGCCTTAACTTATAGAAAAGTTAAAAAGCAGAATTAAAAAAATTAATTTAATTTAAAAATTTAATTTAACTTTAAAAAAGTTAAAAGTACAGAATTAAGAAAAATGTAGCAATTTCAGAAGTCTTTTGAGTAGCATTGGCAGTGCTTTCCAGATTAGCATTATATAGTCCTCTTACATTGTAGGGAGAGGAGTTAGATGTCAGATGAAAGTAAGCTACCTAAACAAGAAAGCAAATCAAAGATAGGTAATTTACATTCAAAGAGCACTGTGTCCCAGGCAAGTTAGACAGTGTTATATTTGCATTTTTACTGACATAAACTTGTATACAAGATCAGTATATTCAGTAGTAGAAAAAAGGAACTGGATTTTTCTCTTCCAGGATCTGCTTTTGATGTAGTATCAAGTGTACTGCAGAATTGTGAACAGTTAGATCACTTCTGTAAAAATCTGCATTGACCTAATTAAAAATGTTGAAGACAGTGTTTTTCTCCTTTGTTTACAGGTACTTTTAGTTCTGTTTACTTGGCCACAGCACAGCTACAAACAGGATATGAAGAAAAAATGGCTCTGAAACACTTGATTCCAACCAGCCACCCTCTGCGAATAGCTGCTGAACTTCAGTGCCTCACAGTGGCAGGGTACATAAACAAAAAATTATGATTGTCATAACTAAACCACTGAACGTTGTCTCACCATTCTGTATTTATTTAAGTTTTGGCACTTCTCTTGATTTGGTTTTAACCACACACATATATTCTTTTTACTGAGAGCAAATAACAAAAGGAGTGTCCTACCTGTAATGGATGCCCTTTGCTGCTAGTCTCAGTTTGGGGGAGGTGCTCTGTTACCAGCTGAGAAATTCCAGTATATATCTCTGTGGTAACAAAGTTCCAGTTCTGAAATAATTCTTCATTAGAAAATGTGGTTTTAGGAATGAATACTTGTTGGCAGAGTGCGCTGAATAGCACCTTCATAAAGTAGTAGGATCATGAAAATTAGGGCTTGTATTATTAATTGCAGTGGTAGCTACAAACCACAGCCCCACAGATAATCTGCAGAGTTCTCATTCCAAACTGCAGAATGGAGCATAAAATGGAGTTCAAATGGAACATAGCAGTGAGCAGCAGGAGCACAGCTACTGATTGCTGATAAGACTGCTGTCAAAATATAAATTAGGATTATAAAAGAAAGCTTGACTGAAGTTTTTAAGAAATATAGGAAAATAAACATCCATCTCCTGGTCTTTTTTCAGTAACATTACTTTTCTTCTAGGGGACAAGATAATGTTATGGGAGTTAAATACTGCTTTAGGAAAAATGATCATGTCGTTATTGTTATGCCGTATCTGGAGCATGAATCTTTCCTGGTGAGTCTCAGACTTTTGATATGTAGCAAAACATTTAATTAAAAACAGATGCATAACTATTCTATAATTATTCTTTGATTCTATAAATTACAATATCCAAATAATCTTTCAGGACATTTTGAATTCCCTTTCGTTTGAAGAAGTGAGGGAATACATGTTTAATCTGTTTAAAGCGCTGAGACGCATTCATCACTTTGGTATTGTTCACCGTGACGTCAAGCCCAGCAACTTCCTCTACAACAGGCAGCTAAAAAAGTGAGTCTGGCCATACTGTGATCTCATTTGGGGATGTGTGCCTTGGCAGAACAGAGTCAATTAGGCTTTTAGGCTTCTTTCCTTCCAGCTGCATAACATGTGCTTAAATAACAAAGCTGAAAACGTGGGGTTTTATTTGTAAAATTTTTCTTTCACTGTTTAGGGACTTAAGAAGGGAAGGATTTTTTTTTTTAAATATCTGCTTCATAGAGTAACAAATACCTGCTAAAATAAAATTTACATTTTTAAATATTAAATGAGAAGAATAAAATATGGGTTTTTTTTAAATAAGAACATTAATTGTAACTTGTGGTGCATAGAATGATGGTACATTGTACATTTTGTACATTAAAAATGTACAAAAATGATTGTACATTTTTAATAGTGATAGAGTAAAACTGATACAGATAAGATAGCTGGCTTTGGGCTGTTTTCACCTTACATTGAATTAATATTTATAACTAGTAGGGTTGGCTCTTTTGCCGGCAAGTTACAAAATTTAAAGATTGTAAAAAGTGAGGTACTGCTTCTTTGTGAAGAGCTGAAATGGACAGAATGCTTCAGTGCTAGCACTCCTATAGCTGTATTTGTTAGCATTGTGATTGTGCAGTTGAGACACTGAGGTGTCAGAGTGTGTCCAAAGCAAAGCACTGAGAGGAGGTTGTAGCAGGATGCACATCCCCAAGTAAAAAGTGATGACAGGAAATGGCCTCAAGTTGCACCAGGGAAGGTTTAGGTTCAATATTAGAAAAAGGTTTATCAAGCATTGGAATGGGCTGCCCAGGGAAGTGGTTGAGTCACCATCCCTAGAGGAATTTAAAAGACCTGTAGATCCAGCACTTAAAGGACATGGTTTTGTGGGACTTGGCAGAGGGGGGTTAACTATTGGACTTGATTTTAAAGGTCTTTTCCAGCCTAAATGTTTCTGTGATTCTATGCAGTGAAAGTTTGTAGGGGAGATTTGACTGCATTTTGCCAAACCACAAGCAACTGCAAAGATTTAAGAAATACTGATTTTTTTTTTTTTAATCTGTCAGAAGGAATATGTTCTGTCATTTTGGTCTTATTTATTTGAGCCTTAATCTCTACTTTGCGTTTAGAGGTGTGGAGTTGACTTTGAGACCCAGGGACAGGTGGATTGTTTCTGTACTGGTTGTAGCAAAAAATAATTCTTTTAGAGACAGATCTGAACTGTGAACTAATGTAGTCTTACCTGTTTGAAGACTAAAGTAAATTCCAGTAGTATTTGCCAGAAGTCTGTCAAAACTTAAAGCCCTGTTGGTCTTGTCTGTCTTCACTGCTACCTTTGTCCTCTGCTCGTGGGAATCCTGCAAGAGTCATCACTTGTACATGACTGCTGGCTGAATATTCAGGGCTGTAGGATTAGAAGAACTTCAAAAAGCAGTTGGTGGAAATATTTTTTTTAACACCTTTGGCGGAAGGATGCACTTGAGAAGATTTTGGGACAAGAAACAGTGAATGATGGTATAGGGTAAAAACATTGAGGGGATAGGTAAGATGGGACAGTAGGAGGAGAAGGAAGAAAATAGGACTGTGACGCTGGCAGCAGTACAGATAAACAACATTGAATGAAATGTGAAAGAAAGATAAATAGTAATGAATAGTAAATGGAATGATTAATAGATAGTTTGTGACATCTGATTCTGAATTTGTGTCTTTTCAGATATGCCTTGGTAGACTTTGGCTTGGCACAAGGAACCCCTGATACAAAAATTGAGCTTCTTAGAACTGCCCACTCTGAAGACCAGCAGGGAAGTTGCTCACAAACCAATCCCATTGTAGCCTTGGGAAATGGGGTTTCTGTCAGTGTTGCAGCACCGAAACAGATAGCTCAACAGTCAGCTTCAAAAGCAGCTGACAGAAGGTCCAGCTCACTTTCAAAAGTACAGATGAAACAAGGAAGAGGAGGAAAGGTTCTCAGTCTCTTTCATTAATGCTGTTGTATATGTTTAATGTGTTCCTTCATCCAACAGGGGGCGGTGCAGTACTTGCTCAGAAGCTGAGCCTACGCAGCGTCACAGTGTTCATATCTAAGGAGCTACTTCTACATAACTGTTGGCTTCATCATTATCTGTTAGATGTAATACCATGCTGAAGGCTGTATAAAACTCTAGCATGGGTTACTATTTAGACAGCCTTAAATCCTTCGTTAGAGACATGGAGTGAAACTCCTCCCCAAGCCAACAATCATTCATCTATGTTTAGTTACTAGTTGCATAACAAATGCTGTACAGACTACACTGAGATTGTCTTGGGGCACTTCAGAGGTGTGATTCGTTTTGTAAACGTTTGCTGTTCTGTCTAGACCATGTTTCTTCATCCACAGTAAACTGATGCCTGAAAATGACTTACATGCAGCTGTTCCTGTTTTATGACACGCCACCCTTTTTTTTGAACTATCAGTACCCAGATGCCTGTTAAACAGGATCCTTATTGTCCTTTTTGTTGGTATTGTAGGAGGACTCTGTGCACCATTCTGTCCAGCGCTCTGTTTTCGGAGAGAGGAATTTCAATGTCTATAGCTCCACATACCAGGAGAACTCAAGCACAAAAGTAAGAAGTTTTGACTCATCAGCAGGCTCAGTCTGCTGCATATTTGAAGAATTATAGAACTGGTTGTTCTGTAAGACTGAGCACTGGTCCAGAATGCTATAGAACTAAAAGGTTTTGAGCAGACTATTAAATGTGTCTTTCCTGAAAGGCTCAAAGAATTTTTTATTTCTGTTTCAGTCCCTTTTGAAGCTCTTAAATTAGTTCTGTAGCTGCCTCCCTAGCTGATCTTGTTTGGATGCTAAGTTAATCTTTTTTCCTATACATCTGTCTGTGCAGCTAGTCATAGAATCACAAAATAAACTGAGTTGGAAGGGACCCACGAGGATCATCAAGTCCAGCTCCTGGCCCTGCACAGCACCATCCCCAAGAGTCACACCCTGTGCCTGAGGGCATTGTCCAAATGCTTCTTGACCTGTGGCAGGCTGGTGCTATGACCACTGCCCTGGAGAGCCTGTTCCATTGTTCAACCACCCTCTACTTTGCTTTCTTGTGAAATTTTTTTTAAAAGTTATTTTGCTGTTGAAGCTGAGGATAAAACTTGTAACTGGTTTTTTGTAATTAGTATTTAATATGGCAAGGAGGGAAACTCAACTAAATTAGGGGGTTTGGTTTATGGCATTTTATTGTAGAACTAGAGTTAGTGTCTGTGTGTTGCTGTGGCATTTCATATTCTTTTTTTCTTGTTCTCATGTTAAGCCAAAAAAAAATCTTGAAACACTATGCTAACTTGAAAAATACTAATCTTGTAGCTTCAGAATACCTAATATACATTGGTTTTTTGGTAAACACTGAAAATGTCTTCTGAAGGGGAGGAAATCAGACTATCTAGAAAGTTCCAGTGTCTGTTTTATAGTATTTTTGATACTGTTAAAGAGGTTTGCTGTCTGTTCTAAAATTCTTCTTGTTCATGAGCACCTGTTAAGTCAGTATTTTAGGAACTGCCCTATCTATATGTAAAGGAAAACTTCTTAAATATGTCACCTTCTCTAAAATATCTTCATTGCAGCTCATAAAACAATCAAAGATGATAGATGTTTCATCTAGGAAGTTAGTAACAAAGAAGAAGATGATTTCTACCAAAACTGTGAGCAATGGGGCTGCCAGGAAAGCTGCCAGTGGTTGCCCTTTAAACCTGCCCTGTGACTGTTATGCAACGGATAGAGTTTGCAGTGTTTGCCTTTCAAGGTAATTTGCTTTGATAATGTTGTAAAATTGTCTGCTCTGCTGTCAAGCAAAGTCAGAAACTTAGATGTACTAGACTGCTGATTTAGTAAGTGAAAGATAGCATTTGATCTCTGCAGCCCTTAAAACACTGAGTATGCTCTTTTTAAACAAGAATAGTTCATGGAATTCATGGATTAGTTCACTGCTATCTGCAGCTAGAAACATTCACTGGTAATTATGTTCTTGTTGTGTTTATTCACCTACATGTGTTGTAGAAAATCACTTGAGTTAATTACACCACTTAGAAAAGTGTTCTAAATTCTGTCATTTAGTAGTTATCTAATAGGCCTAAATTATACCAACAACTGGGATTCTGGAAATCATGAAATGTAGAAAAGGAAGCATAACTGTTTTGTATTTGTTCATCTAAAAACCTAATAGAATCACAGAATGGTCTGGGTTGGAAGGAACCTTAAGGTCATCTTGTTCCAAAACCCCTGCCATGGGCAGGGGCAACTCCCACTAGACCAGGTTGCTCTGAGCTGCATCCTACCTGGCCTTGAGCACTGCCAGGGTTGGGCATCCACAGCTTCTCTGGGCAACCTGTTCCAGTGCCTCATGTTGGAGAATCTTAGTAGCCCAGTTAAACTCCATCCCTCTGCAGGTAGTTTTGATTGTGATCTACTATTGCCTTTTATCCACACATGATTTTTTTCAAATAATGATGACCTCGCACCTTTTAGTTAATCTAACAAAAAGTAAATTCTTGGCAACACTCACAGTGACCCATAGTTTGCTCTGGACTAATACAAAGCCATAGCATCCACATTCATGCATCTCATACGCTTTTAGCCTTGGGCTAATTAGCCTCAACTTCAAAGTTTCCCATCAAAATAAGCCTCTAACAAAAATGACACTTCTCTTAGATGAAACTAAGAAAAGGTCAATGTGAATTAAGTATGCAATAAGTATTTCTCTGGTATTATCTTAGGCTAGATAATGTAATTAAAATATAATATAATAGATAATAAGGCTATTACATGTGTATCTTATGATTTCATGCTAGGTAGGATGCTTCAAACCTCTGTAAAACTTGAATAAAGCAGGGTTAGGTTGTTTACACATCTTAACCAAGTGTATTCTAAAAATAATATTAAATATTACTAGATTTGGAACTTACTTATCAACTTTTATATTCTAAATATATTTGTCTCTTATTACAAGGCGTCAGCAAGTGGCTCCCAGGGCAGGAACACCTGGATTCAGAGCACCAGAAGTATTAACAAAGTGCCCCACTCAGACCACAGGTACTGCCCAACAGACTCCAACAAATGGCTTTTTTCACCTTTTCATCCTTCTCATTTATGCATATTTTATTCGGTTTTTTAATGGGAGGTTTTTTTGACTTGTGAAATACATTTTTCATCCTTTGTAATGCTTTTCAAGTATTTCCTGATTTTAATTAAAAGTTTGTTATTCTGAGAAAGATCAATGCAGGAATATTTATCCTGTGTTTGGAACTTGAATGTGTCTGTACTAATTTGAGAGGTAGTGCCATGTGCAGGAGTAGAATACAATATATTTTATAAGAAAAGAGAATTTTTTATGAAGTTTCTTGGCTTATTTGTTCAAGAAAAATCTTGAATAAGTCTTCAGGAGAGGGGACGTTGTTTAGCCTTTTCTAGGCAGGTTGTAGCATATGCTGCCATAGCAGGCATAATTAATGGTGTAATTGCAAATGTGTTCTAGAATTCGTTATTTAATGACTTTTTATCAGATTTTTTCTTTTTGCTTGTGCTTTACATAGCTGGTCTGTAAATGTCGTAATTTTTTTAAATGAAAATTTAAATTTTGTTTAATTTCATGTAAAGTTTATTTAATAAGATGCAGTGGTTTGGGTAAATATTGAAGCAGGGCAGAGGGATGGTTAATGCATTAGCTGGTGCAAGCAGGATGGGAGAGGTTGTGCCTGCCTGCAGGATGGAGAACCAATAGAAGCAGTTACCCATTAAACATGGGTGTATGACCAGGAGTTCTCACTTGCAAAAAAATACAGATGTCCTCAAAAACTAGATTTTAAAATAAAGGTTTTAACCATTTTTTTCTGAATAACTTTCGAGAAAGTTGTCAATTTTCGGTAAAGTATGTATACACACTCAAAATAGAATTAATAATATATTTGATCATCTTATGCCCAGATAGCTTACTCCTGTTTGAAACAACATCTGTCCTGTGGTTATGTCTGGGATTTCAAAGGTATGGCAGCTCGTTTGGAGTTTTTGTGCCTGTGCTGTAACAGCCAGCTTTATGGCCTAGCAGTCACCTAGAAATCTAGGACAAGTTTAGACAATCTCTGAATCTGCCTAGACACAATTGAAGCAGAAAGAAGACATACCTAGGAAATCTTGGACACATGCCAGTGTTAAACACACTTTCAGATGATTCTCTAGGGTAATGAAAAGCAGGATTACAAAAAGTAAGGGTAAATCTGGACATCCTTGGGTATGGCACAGACATCCCTTGCCTGAGTCAGAGGTGCTGAGCTCCTGCAGTGTGTCAACAAAGGCCTTAATTAGAAATGGGTAGACTAATACTAATATTTACGGTATATTTTATTTGAACTAGCAAGCATTACTGTCCACTTCCATTTGGGGCTGCTGGAGTCACCTCCTTGTATTCCTGCCAGTCTTACTCCTAGTTTTGGCCTCTGTGCTGAGACCAAGTTACTGGATGAATCCAGCTACTCTACCCAGAGCTACAGCACATCTAACCCAGGTTCACAGTGCTGGGAGTACAACCTAAACTCTCAAGTTGAGGCTACACAGGTCCAGTTAGACTTTCCCTTGGTTTTTCCCTCTGTTCACCTTTCCTCACTAGCTGGATAACACTAGACAAAAGCAGAGGGAGGAATCATGATTTTGATGTCATTCCACAAGATCTTGCACTCTGCTGATGATCACAGCTCTACCACAATTGTGGGGCCAGGATTTACTGCCCACTCAGATGTATAATGCTTTTTAATTTCAGTAAGAGTTACATAATTAAACCTTTTCAAAGGTCTTGATCTTGATTATTCCAGCTTACCCAACCACATCCTCTGGGGGATGCACAGCCCCTCAAACAGATAGCATTACTATATCACTGTTGGAAAGATGAGACTTAACCTTTTTTACAGGAACTGTGCAGAAGGCAGAAAACCTTTCCACTGTAAAATGTGCCAAATTATAAACTTGGATTTTTATTTTTTAATAAAAGGTGTAAAATCTGTATTTGCAACTAAACCTAATACTTTTTTTTTAAATCAACGTCCTGTGCTAAGACTGTTTCTAATTAAAATGTCCAAATTAATTATTGCCTATATTGCTACTCACTTTTTTGAATAGGACTGAGATGAATCTGTCTGTTTCCCAACTAATAATTTTTCTCTTCAGAGTTTGAGATCCTTCAAACTCTCGCCTTCATTTTCCTTGCCATCTCTCAAAATGTGCACCTTAGTGAGCCAAAAAAATTGTGGCAGACAGGTGTTCTTGTAACTTCTAGATGGAAGTTTCCATCAGGCTTTGGCCTCTATCCCCCGAGTACTCTCTGTACTCTTCATAACACAATGAAAGTGATGAATAACTTCTAACTATTACAGTTTTTAAATTGCCTATCTTGTCAAGTGAGTTCATATTAGAGAGGAACAAAGTTCATAATAAGATAAATATCTTAATACTGCCTACCTATGCCAGCCTTGATCCCCAAAAAATATTTTCATGAATTTCTTCATGTGATGTAAAGTTAAATATGTATCAGACCTGCCATTTCATTTGCCCCCTCTCATCTTCCCAGGTAAAACAACTTCAAACATTGTTTTGGTCCATTATAAGTTTAGCGTTAATGGAATTACTCATATGAAAAACAGTCCCTCCGCTTAAAAGTAGGAAATTATTCTTCAATGTAATTACAGTAATTTCCACTCTTGTCTGAAGTATTATCTATGTGACCAAAGTCAAGAAGTACTTCAGAACATAACTTGCTGATAGAAACTTTTCAGATCATAATTTCTTTTTAAAGAAAGTTGAGGTTTTGTTTGTGATGAAATCATGAGTTTAGTTGTTAATAAATTTGCTTTCCTTTGCAGCAATAGACATGTGGTCTGCAGGAATCATATTCCTTTCTCTACTCAGTGGACGGTATCCATTTTTCAAAGCAAGTGATGATTTAACTGCTTTGGCACAAATCATGACAGTTCGTGGATCCAGAGAAACCATTCAGGCTGCTAGAACTTTTGGTATGCAAACCTTAATTATGGGGGAAGGGGAAAAATGTTACTTTATGCTGTGATTTACAATCATTTTTTTGTGTGTGTGTATATAAATACATTTTTAGCTTTGAGAGTAATTTTGGAAGTAAATCACACTTTTTGCATGTCTATACTGACAGACTTTTAAGCCAGTTTTGTGTTTTTTCTGTCTTTAACAATGTGTGTATGGGGTACTTCATGTCACAGTTTTCCCAACCTGTCTACTGCCTTTCACTAAGTCGGGGCTACTTGACGTGAAGTATGCCAACTAAATGTTTCCTACTGGCATTTGGTTAGAATTCTTGAGACAGTGTTTCTATTCCTACAAAATTTGGCCTGGAGGCTTAAGTCAATATGACTTAATATTTAAATGATGTAAGCCTTGCTTTTTCTCCCGCCCCTTCCTCCAAAAGGCCTAGTAAAATAAACAAACAAACATGCTGAAACCCCAAAAACCCACTACCCAACAGCTGGCCTGTTTAAAAGAGACACAATCACCACAAAATATCCAAATTACCATACTCGTAATTGCTTGCAGGCTAAATGCTGCAGCACTTGCTACCTGGAGGTGTAACTGCCAGCATCAATTTTCATTCTCCAGACAGAGGTGTAAAAATCAGGGTATTTAATTGTCTTCAGTTCTGTTAAAATGGCAGTGAAATGCAGAAAGTTGGTGTACAGGGTGGCTGACAACCTGTCATTACATATAACTTCACATAACCCAAAGCTCTTTGTTCTGAGCAGAGCTGAGATGATGACCCCTTCTGACTTCCAGGGGCTGCTGCTGTAACAGCAGGACTGGTGTGGAGGAGTGGCAGGGTGGATTTGGTTCTCTGATAGATTTGGGATGTTTTTCTTTCATGCTGGTTATACTTTGAGACATGAAGTTTCTCTGAAACAAAAGTTACAGTTGTATAGGAAGTATAATAAAGTGTGGCTTCCTGTCCAACTCTTTTTCCCTAGGAAAATCAGTTGTGTGTACCCAAGTTGTCCCAACTCAAAACCTACGAACCCTCTGTGAAAAGCTGAGAGGAACAAATAGCAGCTGTACGAGATCTCACGGGGAAGGGCCCAGCAGGTCTGAAAACAACACAGTTTTGCCAGTTGCAGCAGACAAACTCTGTGCTCCCGAGACACTCGGAAAACAAATTCAACACTTACAGAGTTTTCAGGAAGGTGATGGTGCTTTGGAAATGAAGGCAACTGACATAAAAGGATGGGATCAGGTTCCTGATGAAGCATATGACCTACTTGATAAGCTACTAGACTTAAACCCTGCAACAAGAATAACTGCAAAAGAGGCTTTGCTGCATCCTTTTTTTAAAGACATAAGGCTCTGAGAAGATATTCTGTTATTCCTTTCATATGTTTTGTGTGGAAATGGAATATTGAGGCAGTTTTACCTTGTTGCCCTCAATATTTACACTCATTGAAATAACATCACACTGTGCTCTGAACTACTGAAATTTTGTCTTGTACAGTTAGACCGCAAATGTCAGTTTAAGAAATACTTGCAGATGCAAAAGTTACATAAACATCACTAACATGGTTTTATCCTAAGAGGATTATTAACTTCCGAGAGGTTATTGCTGTGCATACCTGTTCTCCAAGAAAGTTAACTTTGATCAAAAACAACAAAGAAAAGAGTTTCTTAACCTCTATGCTTAATTCTCGAGGTATTCCCTTAAAATTTACAAGTTTGCCTTAAGGTAAGACTGAAATAAGAAAGTGAGAGACTTTTTTCTGTACTTGCATATCTCTGCTTTGTTCCTGTTTAGTAAGTGGGGGACTGAAAGTGGAACAAAGTGTATTCATTTTGTTCAGACTATTTTCAGAGAACAGTACTACTTTGGGAGTGTTGCTAGAGGAAAGGCCAGGTGCTGGAGATTATATCATCAAAAGAAAAACATAACTTTGAAAAGCACATTTTTGGTTTTGTCTGGCCTTTCCTACTTAGGCAATAGTAATAAATGCAGTCACTCACTTCGTATAGTCCATGTTTCACATAGCCCAGTGCCATGGGTAACTCAATATTCCACAGCTGCTGCCTTCAGGATGTCTTGGGTGCAAGGCATAGGCTTGATTTCTGTTATGGAAACTTGATTTCTTAAATACCTGTTCAATAAATGAATTGGTTTTATAACTTCACAAGCTTGTCTAGAGACACTTCTATAAAAGTCGGGTAAGGTTTTCCTTTGGGGTGTTTCTGTTCAGGGAGTCTTGCACATTGGTTTCCTGCATAAATTCCTCAGTGATACTTTTTGGATAGCTCTAGTGTGTATGGCTGTTAGAGTGGAACTATATATAGTGGAACTGGAACTATCCTAATTATCAAGGAACTCTTACCACAGTTAGCTAGCTATTGTGTGGTCCTAAGGAGGAAAATCCCATATCTTCAATGTGCGAAGTAAGCTACATCATGTTCAACAGAAGTTTCTCTAAGCCCCTTGATAGTTCTGGAGGCTGAAACATAATACAGTGTTTTTCCATGTACATTTCTTGAGATGCTGATGGAGTTGCTGTAAGAGGTTCTGGGCCACTCTGAGAAAAGATTGCTGCTTTGATAACGCTTGTAAAATCCGCCTCATATGAGCTGATGGTTATGATAGTGCAACAATCCTGACTAAGACTAGAGCTGAAGAGACAGGATTTCAATATTTTCAAAACCTTGAATACATAGCAAATAATGGTAATGTTGCTCTGTTTCTGGCATCAGCTGTTAGGAAAAAATATTTGCAGATGTCAGAATATTGATTGCAGAAAATCTTGAACCCTCAAGACCCTGGGGCCCAGGTCTTGTAATTTTTGCTGTTTATATAATTTCAACACAGCACGTCACTGAGAAATTATTTATCTAAAGGAACTGTGGCCAAATTTGGCAAGCAATGCTGTCTGCCAGTGTCTGCAGATGTATTGTTTCCTCCTACATTCACTCATGCAGTCTATGGTCTTATGAGAGCATCAGCTGACAGCAAGCAAAAATATGTCAGCTATCTATTGTGAGCTTTCTAAGCAACTTCAGTTCTTAAGCTTCCCCGCTAACAGCCTTCAGCAGCTCCTTCCATCAGCTCTACAACAATTAACCTCTGCCTTCATTTAATAGCCAAAAAGGAAAAATCATTGCTAGTGGTATTTTTACCAAGGCATAAAGGGTAAATAAAACTTGTAAGGAACAAGCTCCGTGTATTCCATAACAAGCTGGAAGAATACATTGGTATTCCTTCTTCCAGACAACTGTTTAAAAGATGGAGAATTTTTTTTCAAGCAGAAGGATAAAGTAAAAAGAAAAGTGTGTTTGAACTAGCATATGCTAAGGAAGTACTTTTTGCTGCACTCTACAGAAGAAGAAAGCCAGAAGTAAAATGTTAAATGCAATGGGCTCTCAGTGGGACCAAAAAAAAAAAAAAAAAAGGAAAAAGATGAAGGAAAAAATCAAGAAAACATTAGGGCTAAGCAATGGTTGCCATTGGATTTTCTGCTTCTCTCTGCTGTGTTTCTAAGCATCTCTAAAAACCATAGGTAAGAGCCAAGTACTAAGATTCCTTTAAAGTTTAAATACATAATTTGAGATATTTATAAACTGAACGTGAATCTTGTACCACAAGAGCTGCAATTAGAAAAAATTCTGCACAGAAATTACATTGTTTCATCAAATGTTCAGTGGTTGTGAGGCCACAGGTGGGTTAGTGTTAAGTTTTGGACATCCTCTATGACAAGGTTAGTAACAAATTGGGCAGAAACCAAAAACAGCAGTAAAAAGCTGCTTGGACTTGGAGAGATTAATAGAAACTGATACCTAGAATTCTGAGAACAGAATGCTAGGAGCAAATCTAAATACGTCTGTGTATTTAGGGAAGAGTAGCTTATTGTCAGTACTAAGCCAGACTAGGTGAGGAAACTGACATGTTTATTATGTTCTTCCTAGTTGAAAAAGGTAACAAATACATATTTATAATTATTTTCCTAGCACCTTTCTGGCCATTACATTCTACTAGTGAGCAAAATACAAAGAAAGAAAAGATCTTTAGAGCTTACTTCTTATATTTGTTGGTGATGAAGAGGTATGTTCTGAATGACGTGATGCAGATAGTGTTTGCATTTAGCAGGGGGCACCTGAACTTTTTTGGCTTTGTGACGGCAGACAACAGAAGGCAACAGAAATAAAAGAAAAAACCACAACAACCCAATTTTCTCTTGTTTGCTGTATTTTGCACCACATTTAAAAGACAGCTTGGCTGTAGAGAGAAAATGACTAACCATTCAAATAATTTAATAGAACAACAGCATTTTAAAGGAACTTAGTACTTTATGGCTTTATGAATTCTTAGTCTATAATGAAGCTATGCAGCTCAAGTGGTAGGCTTATAGCAAGGACAGTTCTCTTGAGACATGACTGAAGCAATGTTCTTACTGCAGCACAATTGTAAATGTTTTTTTGGTTGGGTTGGGTGTTTCTGATGTTTGTTTTTTGTAGAGCACATAGTAAATTTTTCTACTAACACAGCCACAGCATGTTCACTTCAGAGTTCTCTTGTAGCTTATCCAGAAAACAGAACATGCCCCAGGTCAGTGGCAGAGTATGTACGTGGTTCATACCCCTCTCTGCTGCTGCGTTCCTGGCTAGCCAGTTCAAGGGGTAGTAAATATTTAAATTGGCAGCCTGCACACAGTGGGTGGAAACTGGATAGTCCCTTTGATCATACATTTACAAAGGCCAGCATATAGAGTTTTGTTACCCTGGTAACAAAAAAATTCTGGTACTGCTGAGTTGAGGGTCCAGTAAATTGGATATTTTGCGTCAGCATAACCTAGATAACCGAGGGTTTTTAAATATGCCTGTTGTATGCTTATTTCTGCCTCTCCATGACTCAATCCTTTCTACTTTCATCTCCACTGACTGCTAGAATTTTATCCCTATACAATGGTTTATTGTATCATGTTAAAAACTAACCACTAGATGCATTCCTGAGTATCCCCAGAGTATTGTTTATTCCATTTATGGAAAAACTCACAACTTACTTTGGGGATATGGCAGGGAAGAGAGTGGTTTTGTTACATGTTACTTGGTTTCTTGCATGAAGTTCTTCCATAGTTTTCAAAAGAGCCAGATTTTAATCTAAGACCTAATTAAACTTTTGTTTCAAAAATTCTAGTGCTAAGAATGTTTTGCCTAAGGTATTAATTTGATCCATGAATTTTATAAGGCATAAAGAAACTAATTGTAACAAATAATGCATAATTAGTTTTACTTCTTGATGTGATGAGATAGGGATGTAGCCTAACACCTGACATTTTGAAAGAAAATCAGCATCTTATGAGGAAAAGTTAAATGATTGATATAATGAATGCCACAGGTCATGTGTAGCAGCAGGCAGCTCATTGATAAAACCTCCCTTGTACTTCCCATTCCTGTTTTTTCTCACCACCTGCCCCAAAAAATCCTACCAGAGGATCGGATGCACTCTGTGTTGCTATAAGGCATTTGTCTTTAATTATTCTTTTGCTACTTCAGGTGTTACTGTTTGTTATGTGAAAAGTACCAATTATTTCCAAGTGTCCTGGGAGTCCTCTTGAGTCCTGCCCCTGTTCTTCTGTCTGCTTGTTCATAAGAGCTCTGTTTCCTTATCAAAACCCCCCAGGTGGACTTTGCAGTGTAGGTAAGAAATTTTAGAGTATTCTGTAGCGTTTCAGTTTTCTCATCTGCAGTCTTGTCAGATCTGGGAATGCCAATTTCAAAGAGAGCTGCTGAAATTTCTACTACATGAGTATACACCTGTCAGGAGGAAACCACTGAGATGAAGCAATAGCATGGATCTCAGAGGACACAAAATCCTACAGCCAGCTTTTTTTCTTGTTCTATAAACAACTCCACAACTTTTTCCTTCACCAGATTAATATTCAGCTATAAAATTTTTTCAGACTTGCTTTCAAAACTCCCAGAAGCTACTCTACTTTGTGATGGCCAGCTCACTCCCTTGGGCTGTGTTAGCTACCTGTGGGGTTCCATCCACATCCCAGAAGTGAGGGGATTACCGTGGCTCACTTACTACAGCAGAGAAGACACACAGAAGCACAGAATATCCTGAGCTGAAAGGGACCTTTGAAGATCATCAACTCCAACTCCTGACCCTCCCAAGAGTCACACCATGTGCCTGAGAGCATTGTCCAAATGCTTCTTGAACTCGGACTTACTGAGGATTTTTTTGTTCTTTTAGCACTTTTAATGAATTAAACTGTGGTAGTTTACTGTGGACATTGGGACACAGAATTGTCCTGCACACAGCCTACAGCCAAGCAGTTATTGCCTGCTGGGATCCTTCACAATCTGGCATATGTTTTCCATTGCAGATCTGCTTGCAACTAGTTCTGTAACTCTGTAACTTGAGTCACGTTCATTGCAGTTGCTTGATGAAAAAACAGTGTGCAGTTTGAATTTATAGGTATTTAACCCAGCTGTCTTTGTAAAACTCACAGTATTCTGAAATATTCACTTACAGGCAGCCCATGCTGGGAGGGAAGAAAGGTCTGTGTTAATTACCTCCTGTTATCTCAGCTTTTTATTTGCTAAAAATCAATGCTTTTATTAATTTGTTGCAGTATGACTTATATGTGGTAAGTCCTCTATCACAACAGCAAAAAGAGGACTGTAAAATCCATGGTAAATCACTTTGGACAAGGATACAAATATACTGGACCAAGAGTGCTCCAGAACTGCATTCCCTTGCCTTATTTCAGGGCTTAAAATGGAGACTTAACGTTGGGCTTTTCCTTTAAGTATTTTCCATGGAGATTCATCACCTACAACTTTTGAAGAGTGCATAAAACTGATTAATCAAGGCCTACTGTTTCCAGCCGTTTTGCAACCGAATGAATATGGTAGGACATTACTGAGCCACTTCAGCTGACGGCTGCTGACCTACCGAGCTCCTGCTGTCACACTCCCTTTAGGAATACATACTGATACCTGGAGATCAGAGCATAATCTGGACATGCATGCATCACTCTGCCCATGGCCTCCTAGTAACATTTGAGGTGAAATATTAAGATTACCAGCCCAATTGTTTTTCATGTGGTGATCAACCATAATCACAGTTTGTGAGATGGTAATATTTTGTTCTATGAGGTACTAATTCTTCAAAAAACCATGTCATCCTGCTTACAATGCACTGGTTTTAACCCTGTAACATTTGTGTATCAGGGGCATGAAATGCTGAGACAAGCCACACATTTAAATTGTAACTACAAGATCTGTATGTCAGCTTCAAGTGCCTCAGTACATGCTAAGATTTGGCATGCAAACCTGAAAATTAGATTTACTACAGAATTTTCAAATACTAACGTCACTCATCCCCTATCACTAGAATCAGCCTGAGTGAAATGCTAATTTGAAATGTTCAAAGAAGTCTCAACATATCCAGGGGAGAAATACATTGCTGCGATTCAGCCAAGTGCATGTAGTCTGGATTAATCCCAGCAGGTCTATTTTCTATCTTCCAGTGCAAAAATCTCCTTGTGAATTTACTGGAAGGCTTCTGTAAAAACTAGGATCACATAAGAGATCAAAACTAAAATTCAGGTAGCACAAGAAATACACCTGCTTCTCCTAGTTTCAGTGGTTTTGGCAGGGGAAACCGGTGGTCCCAAAAGCACTGCAGCTGGCACAGGATGACATATGATGAGCAAGGGAGCTGTGGATGCAGGAGGAGCTCTGCCCACAGCAGGCTCACAAGGTGGTGGTTACAATTGGGCAGCTCTCCCAGGGCACCTTTCAGCCCAGCAGAACACAGCATCCTTCAACAGTGACACTGGTCCAAAGAGTCAGCTCCCCAGACCTGGAGAACAGGGCAGTGCCGTGCACAGGTGTTCCTTCATGCTTGGGCCACACAGGGTTTGGGCAGGAGCTGCAGGTCTGGAGGCAGCAGCAGGGAAGTGCCGTGGTGGGATGTCCCCTGTCCACCTTCCCTACTCCCTGCTCAGCAGGAGCTCTCAAGCTGCCTCCCTGACACCATCGGGCCCTGTGCACAACATGAGCTGCAACCCTCCCTTTCTCTTCCCACTAATCTTTTCCAGTTTATAAAACTGACAAACAGAGGGTAATTGATGGTTTATAAAGATATGCAGTTATTTATCAGGAGGAATGAAGTTGGATACAGCAGCACAGGATTTTTTCCTTATCAAAACAGACGAAGAACTGAAAGATAGAAACTACCAGATACCACAATAAATTCCAATTCCCATCAAACTAACTAACAAGTCATTAACATCCTCCCACTTGGATGGAGGGAGATCATCCTGTTGGTCTGTTAACAGAAACATAGCATTTGTTGTCAAGCTTTATTTCCCTCAGTTCACAATTAAGTCTTTCTAGAAGTAAAAGGTGTGTTTCTTCCCTGCTCTTTTCCTTTGACTTCTACATTCTTCTTCCCAAAAATGAATTTGTCAAGTTTATAATGTGTAATTAAGTGTATCAGACCTAAGCACAGCAGGGACCTTTAAGAACTTTCCTGTACTTGCTGGTGACCAAAGAGCCAGAAGAGGCCTCCCAAGCTGAGTTCCTTTATTTGGGTGGATCAAAGCAACATTTTCCACTGTCTGGGGGAACAGAGAGCAACTGAAAGACTGACAGACTATTGTCTAGTGTTATTTTTCTGGTAGCTTTTCAGATAGAACATCAGTGTCATGGCAAGAACATAATTTCCCCCAAGCGTTTTCAGCCATGGTTGTTCTTGTAAGGTTTTCTTTGACCATATTATCATTAGAACTAGGACAACTGAAATTTTAATTCAGAACTTTATTATAAATTAACATATATAGAATATATGTATACAAACTATTGCAGCTAATAATTTGTATGAATACAGAAAGTCTTGAGAGGCAAAAAACATGAAAACATATGAGAAAGAAACATAGAGGAAGAGCAGCAATAAAATGAAATGGGAATGGAATTCCATCCAAAAGGAAGAGCAATTTGTTTTCATATCTTGGGGGAGTAAAGGAACAAGGCCACTGCAAGTGTTTACAGCCAGAGTGCCTCAGATATAATTGCACAAATACTGGTCAGCCCACGCACTGAGGTATTACTGAACACACCACCCCAGCCAAAAGGGGAATCTCAACACTACGCATTTCTAGGCTATTTGTACGCTGAGGCACCCAGCACCTCTGCATCCCTTGATGCTCCAGCTGGGATATTTACATGAGCAAGCTACAGCTCTCTTTTAGGCTGGCTCCCCCCTCTGCAAAGCTCACATATGGAGAGAGAAAAGGAAGGGAGAAACCTGGGGACTTGGATGCCTTCATCTTGCCCCACCATATGAAGGCAGGCTGAAGCTAGGGAAAAATCTCCATCCTGCTGGCAAAGTGCTTCCTAAGCGTAACCTTGTGAAGCAAAGCTCTTGGAATAGAGATTAAAAGCAAACCCACCCCCCTCGCCTTAGCAGCTCATGTCAAAGAAGCTGAAGCACAAGCCTAAAGTTAGCCAGATGTTTAGATTTCTGCTCGTGGGGCCTGTGCTGACTCTGCAGGATTGCTGGTTTACAGGACTGACTCGCAGCAACCCCAGGCCCTTAATTCTGCTGTACCTCTGCTCTGCTGGTATGTGCTCCTTGTTATGCACACTCTGCAAGCACTCACCCAGATGTCAGATTTCTGTAACATACACAAAGCCATAAAAGTACTTCTCAAACTCTAACTATTTAGTTCATTCAAATAAAGCATATAAATTTCTTGAAAATTATATATAGATATGTTCGTGTGATACACAAGTACAAAATGTTTTCATAACATTTTCATTCACCCAAATATCCTAAAATGCCACAATAAAGCAATAGTGGCCAAAGACAAAAAATGCAAGAGAAAGGGAAAAATACAGATTTTGTTACAAGACATTCTTTTCAACCAATGACATTTAAAATTGTCTTATCCACAATGTCTATAAATAAGTGTGTTACTTGAGTTTAATCTCAAAATTATTCTTCAAAACTCTTTGCCCTTTTCTAGTCTAAAATGTCAGGTTCTTCCAAATGGACGTTATCTGCTTTAGAGATAGACTCCAGTGTGGGGGAAGCTCTAGTTGCCAAGCACTTGGCAGGACAGATTTACAATTAAGTACTTCCCTCTACCCTAGGGAACCTGGACTATAAAAAGAGAGCAGGAGACAGACCCGGATTTAACGAAAAGCACTGCACCCACTCCAAATGCTGCATGCCAAGTTTCAGAATAATCTGACTTGCAATAAAGCTTTAAAGATAGGTTTCCAGCAGCCATCTCAACAGCCTGCTGAAGGCACCCGCACATGCTAGGATTTCATGCAGAAATATAGTCCATAGTGAGGCCTGGGTAACACAGCTTTTGCCAGAATTCGGACATTTACAGAGAGCATGCTCATGAAACTCAGTCCATTAATTACAGTTGGCAAGCAACACTTACAGGAGACGAGTGGTTGTGAAACAGGTTACAAGATGTGCTGGTTAAAAGTCTATGCCAGAGGTACATAAGCAGTCTGTGAATATATGAGTGTATTCCTGCAATAGATTATTGACTAAAAGACAAACTGGCACACAGATCCTTCACTGGTGCTCCAGACACACAGCAACCGACTTGCTAATCGAGTTACACTGAAAATACTGCTTTCTTACAGTTGTCTTTACAAAAAAATTGCTGCAGATGCACATATCATTTGAGAGGAAGAGATAAGAGGGTCACAAGATGCTTAAGTCTTGTCACAATTTTAAAAAAAGTATTTTCTAGTCCTTTCTAGTTTCTGAAGCATAGAATGAAGAAGCCAGTTAAATGCTCCATTTAAGAGGAATCTATGAGAGAAAGCCTAAGCCTTTCTCTTAGAAGGTTAAATGTGTTTACTCCCTTGACTGGTGAAATTTGCAGTGATGAAAAAGTGAAAAGTGCACATTCTCCCTTTTCTATATGGTTAAGTTTGCTGAAACATACCAGTTACCCAAAAACTTCAGCTGCACAGAAAAAGATCATCCACCATAGGGTTGAACGTGCATGTGCAAGTGCAAGTAATCTGAACCATAGGAATATGAACTAATGCAAGAGAGAGCCCTTAGGCATACTGGGAAACATTTTCATTTATAGTTTTTAAAAATTAAAACCCAAAATAATTATAAAAGTAGAAAAGATAAATTTTATATTTTTATGAAATTCCTTCTATTAAATGCTTTACACATGATTCTAAAACCAGGTCTAAAAATGATCAACAGCCTATGTAAGTGTTGGCTGTACCTGCCCAGTCAGGCCAGTACAAAGGACCAAGGCTGTGCTGGGATTTTCAAAAATTCCATTCCCTCTGTGCAAAGAGAGGACACAGTGAAGCACAAGAAAAGAAACAAGATACCTGTAGCTGGAAGGAATAAATTTCTTTCTACAATTGCTGGATTTCTAGTAGCAGAGAATCTGCATAATATCTTTTCCAAGTCTGATTTTTCCATTAGCTTTCATAATAATAAACAATGGTAGAGGTAAGATAGTTCTTCTCATACCCAGAGAGCTGTACTTTTAAAGTGATTGCTCAGATGGGGCACTGCTTGAGGCACCAGAATTCTGCAGTATTGGGTTAGCAATCCTTTCAGAGGAACCAGAGAATTTACTCCCAAAAGATGGCAGTACCTTACGACCTCCTAAATTTTAGATATATGTATTTTAGTCTGGTTTTGTCATTATGAAATTTTAATATGAGAAAAGTTTACAAAGTGCTTTGCTTAGGGTGTTGATGATGATAGAAGTATGTAATTTCCAAACAAAAACTAGTTTAATTCATGTTTAAAGAATGTACTGACAGTGACCATCTCAGAAAACTGAGGAACCATTGGGAACCACAGCAATGAGAAGTTCATTCTTCTCTGAAATACACAGGAACTGTTTATTTTTTCATGTGCTCAGACATAATCTGGATTTTTCATTTATTTTTTACTGGAGCACATTGAATGAGAGCAGTAGCATCCTGGTAAATTAATTATTACCAATTCCCCTCCATCTTTTCTCTGTTTTAATTCTAATTCTACAAGACAGGCACAATATTTCCACTCCCCCCCCGCCTTAATTCTAGTTCCTATTTTGAAAGGACCAAAAATCACCTGAGAATATTTGCTGATATTCAGCAAGATTTTACTATATATTCCTTTCAAAACATAGGTTTGCTTTTAGGTAGCATTTCCATTTCCAATCATTTCCAAACAGGTGACTGCTGTGCTGCTGGAGCTGCAGGTCCTGATTCAGGTTGGGTTGGGTTGGCCTGTCTATGCTCCATGAGGACAGCCTTGGCAGGTAAATATGGACTTCCCGAGGCTCAGGTAGGCTGTGCCAGGGAAGGTCTTGCCTCCTGGGGGAGAGACATTTTGGTCCAGACAGGTCAAGGGAAGGAGGGAAGGGAACAGTCACACGACACCAGGTTCTAGTACAGCACAGCCTGCTCCTCAGCACCCATGCCACCCTCCATGCAGCAGGGCTGCAAGTAGGATCCTAGCCTGTTCTGCTTGCATGCCTTTCCCCCCCCCCCCCCCCCCCCCCCCCAGGTTCTTCATGCTAGATAAAGTAGGCAGAAACTGTCATTTTGCATTCTGGCAGAATAGATCAAAATTGTCCCAACCCTACCCATCAGAGACCAAGGATCTCCCCAACTTTGACACCTGCCATAGAGTAAAACTGAAAGTTTCCTCCTTGTATCATCTCTCCTCTTCTTGGGGGAAAACTGAGACAGTATTTTGTTCAAGAGTTCTGTTTGTTCAAGTCTAACATATCTGCATTATAACTATTGAGCTCTGAACATCTCCAAATATCACCACATAAAATAATCCTCAACAAACATCAGCAAGGTTCAGACTTGCAGCAAGAACCCCAAAGACTGGTAACGCACTGTAGGAAGAACACTGAAGAAACTGATGCCCCCGCTCTGGTCCCCGCAGCACCAGGAAATTTGTTAAACAAAAGCCTGAGCTCATCCCAAGAAGCAATCAATGCCCTCAGTACACTGAGGTGGTCTGAAGAGAGATGTCAGGAAACATGCTGTCTGTCTATCCCCTTAGCCTGAGCGCATGACAGACACCTTGAGAGGTTTTGTTACCCCTTGAGATGCATAAATGGCACAGGATGAAGTTGATTTCCATCAGCTTCTGTAGCAGTTTTATGGCGTGCAGGGGCGTTCAGCCCCACACTGCTGTGGTTGGTGTGCCCGGCCCTTTCAGCCCCACACTGCTGTGGTTGGTGTGCCCGGCCCTTTCAGCCCCACGCTGCTGTGGTTGGTGTGCCCGGCCCTTTCAGCCCCACGCTGCTGTGGTTGGTGTGCCCGGCCCTTTCAGCCCCACGCTGCTGTGGTTGGTGTGCCCGGCCCTTTCAGCCCCACGCTGCTGTGGTTGGTGTGCCCGGCCCTTTCAGCCCCACGCTGCTGTGGTTGGTGTGCCCGGCCCTTTCAGCCCCACACTGCTGTGGTTGGTGTGCCCGGCCCTTTCAGCCCCACACTGCTGTGGTTGGTGTGCCCGGCCCTTTCAGTAGCACACTGCTGTGGTTGGTGTGCCCGGCCCTTTCAGCCCCACGCTGCTGTGGTTGGTGTGCCCTGCCCTGGGACGCTCCGGTGCCCCTGGCACGGGCAGCGGCTGCGGCCCAGCAGCGAGGAAGCGCCGCTGAAGGCCCGCAAGGAGCGGCGAGAGCGGGGCTGACCTGGGCGGGGCTCTGAGCCAGAGGCCGAGGCGGCCCAGGGCAGAGCCCCCTCACACGCAAACCACAGTCCCGCCATGTGCCCCCCGGGCAGGGGGAGCCGGGTGCCGGCACATCAGCAGTCCCTGAAGGGGATATAAATTAGATCCAGGGTCTATTCAGAGGGTCCCGTCGGCAGTAAACGGAGGCGGAGCTGGAAGCAAGGCCACAATGCAGAGGTGCATCCAGGCAGGGCTGAAAACAAACACACTGACAAAGCCTGAGCCGAAGCTGAGCCACAGCCCCAGCGCCAGTGGCTGCACTCCCGACATGGTGGTTCAAACCTTAACTGCTCATCTTGCAGAAGGCTGTTACTATTGTAGTCCTATTGCCTTTGTCATCGTGTTTCCAAAAAGAAAGAGAGCTGCCTTAATACTTCTGTCTCTCTCTTAAGAGAACAGTTTTTAAACCAGCTGTTAGGGTAATTTAAGCTCACGCTGTCAAATAAATTGACCATGCAATTTTTTGAGGTTTACTTCATTTATACCTTTTAAAACCAGCCTCAGGGACTTTAGAGTTGCTGCTCAAGCAAGTATTTCATTGCTTCAACTTAGTATTGAAAACATATTACTGTCATCTCTCAATCTCCACTTGGGCCTTTCCTACAAGCTGCTTCCTGCCACATCACACTCATTCATTTTTGGTTTTCTATATAAAAAGCCACAGACCCGGCGTGTGCCTATTACGTAACCCCCTGCTAACAGACTTAGGGATCTGGGATACTGAGCAGCCGCAGATGAGTGAGAAGACTTGGCAAGCTCGGAATTTACTTCCTGTGAAACTGGAATGCAGAGCAGCTTGCTGGGCTTTGGAGTTTGTACAGTAATTATTCCACTAAAGAGTTAGTCTGCAAAAGGAAAATAAGGCATGCGTTAAAGCAAGTGCCCTGCCAAGCCAGCAGAGTGGGGCTCAGCTGAAATCAAGTATTTTAAAGTAGGCCAGGACACCATACTGCACCTGTAAGTGGTCACTGTTGTCAGATCTCCTGTGCATCACGGGGCAGCAGCAGAGCATACAAGAGCAGGATTCCAACTGAACGTGACTCAGAAAAGTCAGCCTGCCCTGGTCCTTCTTTTCTAACTCCTATCCCAGCTTCTCTATGCTCCAAATATTTCCAAGCTGCTTGATTTCTAATCAGGTGTCTGCTATGAGCAATGAAAGGGGAGTCGGGTTTACTTTTGAGATCTACAAAGGGCTGCCTTGTTCTTAAGCTCTGGCACCAAGGACCCCAAATGTTTGCAAACATCTGGAGATGTTGCTTCAGGACAGGCTGCCCAGCCCTAGAGCCCTGGGTTAGGACAGGCCCACTGACCCTGGCAAGATGCCTGCCTTCTCTGAACACTCAGGAGCACTGTGGAAACAGAGTGCGTTAATCAACAAGAGACTCCACAGAGGATCCCAGATGCTAAATTCAGAAAATATTTGCAAATCCCCTGCCTCTGAAAGAATTGGGCTGAATTGCTTCACCAAATCATGAACAGCCACGTTTGTCAGTGGAAATGTAGAAACACGTGTCCACTCCAAGACATGTGGTTCACTTTTTGCATGAAAGCTTGAGTATAACAGTGATAAGAATTTTCACACTGCCTGCTTAAGGCAGTGTTATCTCCACCCTTGGGAACTCTGGAAGGGGGAGAGGGATAGTTGGATGGTTTTGAATAAATGTTACAAACAAAGTTGCAAATTCTTTTAAGTTTAGCTAGTACAGAAGGCAGAATACAAGTGTCCAACCCATACAAAATTCCCTGTAAAGGGGGCTCCTATGGTACTGGTGGTAGAATCCATATGCCTGCTATTCGTGGAAGACCAGACCTTCCAAATTCTGCTTCTCCTTAAATTTCATCTCATTTCATACCCAAGCAAGTGCTGCAGTTACCACCAGTGTAACTTGTCACAAACTCTTATGTAGTAAGCATGCATTAGCAGCCCTCCTCATTTCTGCCTCTCCAAGCAGAGATGACTTTCCCTAAGCTAGAACACAGAGCAGCTCTTCATAAATGAAGCAGGATCAAGGTATAATAATTTCTTTCCAGTTTGAGGGTTTCACCACTCTGTGCCACACAGCAGATTACTGGTAAATGTCATCTTTTTTCAGTGCTGATGAGTCCATGATAAGCAATTAACGTTTTTATGGGGTTTTTCTCACAGAGCGACCCATTTTCTGTAAGAAAACACAACATACTGACCCCTGTAGCTCACGTCTGCGTCTCTGTTACTTTGCAACCTGGCACAGGAGTCACCACCTTGGACTCCAACTGACAGAGCTCCTCCTGTGCTGAGGTGGTGGGAAAGGACATACAAGCTCATCTACACACCACTCCCCATGTGCTTTACTAATTTAAAAAAACCTTAGAAATACCTAGATCTGTTGGTTTTGCTAAAATTAGAAATTAAATCCTCTCTGGTTTTTGACAGATATAGGGAGTTTTTGTGTTTTAAAGAGTAACTTTTGTAAGTGACACTAGTAGCTTCAATTATAATCTCTAGAATGCAAGGGTTTCTTAATTTTTTTCTTGCTGAATTAGGAATAGAAATATGTCACCAGTTAAGGACAAGATCCAGAAACAGTTAAATAGTCCTCATTCCCCTAAAGATAATGAAATTGCTCACAATGAGACAATTTTGAAGCATAGCAGATTTTTAAAAAACATTTCTTTTGGCTTAAAATATTTAGAATAAGATTCCCAGTTTTTCAACAACACAGCTGTTATATGTCTGGTTTTTAACCCAGATCTGTTTGTATCGTACTAAGATTCCCAGTGAATAGCTGCAAAACCTCAGGGCTGATTTTCTTTAGCATTGAAAATTTATCCTGTAATCAATGTATGTTTGTAATAGATTATTTCAGGTAAATTTCCTTAATTTCCTTTGAGGATGCGCTCTGCCAAATAAATATTTGATAAGATCAGGGGTAGCTCAAGTCTCTAGCCCAAAACCTGGAAGTGAGAAATGTTGGCCAGTGTCTCAGTAGGAGGTTTTCATTTCCAGAGGAAAAAAAATCCTGATTTATCCAAAGGTCCTCATAGGGAAGAGTTTCATTTACCTGAGTATAATTGATTTTTATATTCATTGGCATTCAAAAAAATTTAAATTCTAAATTAAAATATTTATATCAAACTGTCTCACAGAGAAAAATCAAAGAGGGAGACTTTTAGTTCTGTAGGTCTTTTTTGCACTTCTGAAGCAGGAATCAATTAGATTTTCTAAGTTTAATAAGTCTGTTTATTTCTTTGAGCTACAAATGAACAGGAGGAAAAAACCCCCAACTCCCTCAGTATCCTGCTTCCATCTGAGTACAGGCTAAATCAGATTTATTCAACAACCTCCTGACTGGGTGAAGAGAGTGGGAAATACTTGGCCATACTGATTGCTCCTGACAACAGCTGGCCTGAAGGAAAGTGATTTTATACTACAGAGAGAATTGTGGGTGTTTCTGTGTAGGGAAAACCCACAAAAATCTAATATTTATTCAGTACTTGGTGTTTATAAATCTAAGAAAAATAATAAACCAATAATTCATTAAACGAGATACCAGCATATATCAGGGATCCCATTCTGCCCACCTCTACATGTCAGCAGCTACTGTGGGAGGAACTGTGTCTGTTTCCCCATTCCTCTCATGGTGATTAAGCTACTTTAACCATCTGGGCCACATATGTAACACAAGCACATTCATCCCAGAACCTTCATCTCTCCAAAAGCGTTGTGCACAATCAGAAGATTTCACAGATGCAAAAAGCCAGGACCACTGTCCAAACTCTGCATCTCTCATCACCAAGCTCAGGCCACTGTGTCAGGGTACAGCCTCCCAGGTGCAAGCCACCTCCTCTTAGATGATAAAAATGACTCAGAAACAAAGATTTTCTGAATATAAACCTTTCTTTGAGCAAGACATTCAAGCTAGAGACATGTCAGAGCACCCAGCCATCACAGAACAGTGTTGCCTGGGAGTGCAGTTTCTATCAGAAGTACAAAGCAACAACAGAGTCTCTCAGCCACCAGATCCTGGCCTTGTGGGGCAACACCAGCTCAAACACTGACTCACTTGTGCCTTCTGCTGTTGCTGCTATTTGTGTATTTCTATAGCTGTGCACAGTTCCATAATTCCAAAGTTCCCCTTTGCAATTCCTGTATGACATATAAGGCAAAGTCTCCTGGCAAGCTGATGTGACTAATCTCTTAATTTCTTTGCTCTGAGACTCTTCCAGAATAGATTTGACTGAGCTGTCTGTAGACCCCAACAACAGTTTAGTTCAAAGTTAAAGCTTCAATGAGGTAGGAATTGAAAGGGTAATCCCTATGTCCTACAGAGAAGTGCCATAGACCCTTATGGCCAGAATCCAGCACACAGTTTTTAGTGAGTTTAGTCAGCTCACTCAAAGGATCACTTGGAAAAATGAAATGCATGGTATGATCAACTGTAGGTTTCACTATGTTTACTTTCTAGATTGTGAAAGTAATCTACAGATTTCAAACTCTTGAGACGCGATGCCTGAAGGATGCAGCAAAAATACCTTTCCTCCAGAAATATTTTTGGTTTAAGGGGATCCCTCCTGCAGAAGAACATCTTCTGCCCTCCCACCCCCCCAGCTCTGTCACACTGGCACAGCTGCTTTTTTAACCTTGCTGCAGAGTGAACCACGAAAACAACAGAGCATGCCACTGTGTCCCCTCGGAGAGAGAGATCATCACACCCCTGCACGAGCACTACCTAGGGGATAATGAACTATAAGGAGAGCACAGGGGGATGAAGGGGCTAGGCTATGGGAAAGACATGAATTTTTTCTGATAGGCCTTGCTAGAAGAGAAAATTTATCAAACTATACTTTCAAGCTCATTTAATCCAAATTCATGGATAACACACAGCCATTGAAAAGGACAGATCAAAATCCCCTCTATGCATGTATATATAGAGAACATATACCAGCACAGTTCTATGGTTCCCTTGTTTGCAATTTTTAAAAGTACAAATAATCTCTTCATCTCTCTCAATACTTTTGAAATCATATTTTTCTAGAAATTTTTCTTTTACTGGTTGTACAACTGCAGCTGTGTTGATGCTGAAGTCTGAAATTCAGATCAGAAATAGCTGATTAAGAGTTTGATTTTTTGGATAAAATAACAACACTGCCAAGGTGGTTTAAAACCAGCTCACTTTCCCATCCACCCTCACCTTTGAAAAGATAGCAAACCAGTTTTGCTTACATTATTAAGCAAGGAATTCCATGTAAAAGTGAAAATGCAAGAAGCATCTCCTTCATTGTAGGGCACTAGCATAATTAGAGTTGCTCAACTTTTCCTGTTTGTTTCAGGCTTTCCCATCTCTGTACTTTCCCAGTATCAATGATATCTATCTAGTAAAAAAAAAAAAAAAAAAAGGCAGATAAAAAATGGGAGAAATGGGAGCTCTGTCTCAATTCCAAAGACCTAACACTAGTTTTAGCATGCTGCTTTTGTGTGTTTCTGGAATCTTTTCTCAAAACATATTGTGTCCCCACCAAATATTTTCATTTGTGTCCAGAGGAACACTGGGTGCAGAACACTAAGAAAAGACAGGAACTGGTGCTGTGCAAACAATTTGTTTATAGTGAATATTCTAGAATTTGCCTCATCAAATAGTATTCACTGGAGCAAAAGCTAGGTTAAAGTAATTTGGCTGATGCTATTCTTCCCACCATTCCATTCAAGTCAGCAGATGAACACTTTCTCTTGAGGATTCCTTGGCTCTGCAGAAATTCTGACACTACTGTCTGGTGCTTTGAGTGTTACAATCAAATGAGTCCCAGCTGTTTATTCCCCCATCCAGCATGTTCTTTCACTCAACACACCCTTCAGTTAAACAACTGATACATTTCTCCTTGCATATTACCTAGCAGGCCTTGGGTTTTGGTCTGATCTCCTGCAGTAAGGAGGTTTTAGTGATTGTACTCTTTGTACATCTCTCTCTCTTATTTATCCACAAACCCACTTTTGACTTTTTCTACCAAAACTGCTAAAGAGTAGAAACGTCTAAGATTTGTTAATAGATGGCTCATAAGACAGACCCAAATTTCTTGCCCACAAGGGGATTGTCTCTAATAATATGTATAAAAGTATACATAAAATAGCAAGAAATCCACCTGCAGGCATATTAAGAAACCTGGGAGCAGAAAACCTGAGGCATGGTATCAACACCCAGCTGGATTTCCACATCCTCACCCTCAACTCTTTGAGAATACTTACAAGGCATATCCAGGCTTTAAAATCTCCTGATGTGGAACCACCTTTTATATTGCACTGACAAACTCCCAACCCCTCAAAACACATTAACAGAACTGGCAAATCTTGCTGTTCACTCTCTTTTCTGTTGTGTATTTTCAGGTTTGTTGCTTTTCCCCTAATTTTTCAAGTATTACAAGTTTGGTACTACTGCTTGTCTCTTTTGCTGAAAAAGACATCTCACTTTGCCATTATATTTCACAAGCAAAAAACTTCTAACACTTTGAATTTTCTCTCATTGAATAGTTTAAAATGTAGAATGCATTTCATTCACAGAATTATGTTTTCCCATTTTTAACACTGTTTGTTTAAACTGTACTGCTTTCTGCTGTATTACTCCATAAATGGCATGGTTTACAATAGAAAATACTGAAACTGCCTTTATCTTTTATTTTCCGATCTCTTGCATTACTTTGTTCTATTTCTAGTTAACACAAGCCTATTGTAGCCAGTAACACTGACTGTTGCTATGGTTTTGCACTCCTTATGTTTTGTTTTCCATTTTCTACTGGTCCTTTTTCAGTTATTTGACATAGTTTTTAGTTGCTTCATCTATGATTAATCTCTTTATTGACTCACTTGCTTAGGTATCATTTGGACTCAAATATATCTGATCACATAGCTGGAATACTTCCAGGCTTTTGAAACAATATTATAGAGTATTATGCTTAGAGTTAGATGGCAGCCTAGCTCTTAGCTAGCTTCATTTTCCTCTTGGGTGACTGCAGGGAATGAAGCATACTCCACATTTTTATGGTTGTATGGATGGAACTGATCTTCAACTGAAAATAATTTTATATCTTGTTATTCCTTATGATGTGCAGACAGACAGGAGGTCAGGATGGAGCCTCTGTAAAATAAAGTGAGCAGCCCAATCTTTTTCATTGTTCTTCTGGTGACTGGCAGCTGGGACTCTGGTTGGTTTTCTGACCTTGCCTGGAATACACCAGGCTCAATCCTTTCTTGGAATCAGTAATTTCCAATAGTTTCAGCTATTACTGTGGAGTTGAAATCACTTCAGAGCAGGCCATTTTCACATCCAGAAAGTAATGAATGCTTCTATACTTGTGACCATGCCTCAGTACAATATGCATCTCACTCCCATAGATGCTTTGAGTGAGGTTGGACAAAAAGAGGAAAACTAGAAAGTAGAACTTAAAAATTATAGCCACTTCCATCAAAGCCAAAGATATGACCCATATAAACACTCACCATCACAACTACAGATTACAAAATCAGAATACTAAAAAGAGCAACAAAAATTATATATCGACATAATACTATTTTCAAATCTGCAGCCAGAGTTCAGCCTTCAATACTTCAGGCCAAATTGCTTTTTGTTCACAGACTGGCTGAAAATATTGCTGAATCTTTGTTTTAATCTGTCTCTAACACAACCCAACCTTTTTCATGTGACATTTGTTATCCCAAGGGTCCCTCATTTGGCTAAGTTGGACCGTGGCTGCCAAAACTTGATACATAGTAGACATAGGATAACCAAGAAGATGATTCAGTTAACCTGGTGAGCAGTTATTTCCTAATCCTTTCATCAGGGATACTTTCTGATTTATCCATTCACACTAGGGTTTTTTACACTTTCCTATTCTCATCCCATTTGTAATTACACTGGATGTGTGGTATTAACATCTATAGCACCAAAACTCAATCAAATAATTCTGCTCTTTCCCACATATTAAGAAGTGCCTAATATGTAATTATACTTTACTTTTCACTTCCTGAAGTTCTTAAATTTCCTTATGCAGGACGTCCATACTATTAGAGAGTAATTTGTATCTTCTAACTCTTTCCTGTGGGGCTCTTTTTTAGGAATGTTGTGAATTGTACATAACAGGCTGGAGCAAGACATGAATACAGGCATTCCCAACTCCATAAGATCAGGGAGACTGAAAATGTGCACATTTACTCTCAATATTCATGTTGCATTATCTTATGTATATTCTCTACTATTACATTTTAAAACTATCTGTCTTACCTGTTCTGAACATATCCTGTTCTGCAAATACAAGCATGCACAAAGAACATGTTTGGGCAGAAGACTGTAAGCTTTCTCTTCCAGAACATTCCCCCTCCTCCATGCATATCTAACTATTTTCTTATCAGAGGTTCAGAACTTGCTGATTGCAATGGCAACAAAATATCTAATCAAACCCCACAAATGGCAACACTCTTTCTAAATCAAATATTAATTTAGTAGTAAAGTTCATGTAAGGAGTGTTTACAATCTCATAATTTACAAAGCAGTATATTTTCTATCAGATTTTTATAGGGAAATCTACTTTGCCAGGAAAAAAAAAAATTACTTTTCACTAGTGAAAAATCACAATGGAAATCCTGCTATTAAAACCCCCCTCATAAACACTATCAAAGAATCATACCAAATAAGGCTTGTAAGGATCTTTTATTTAAATAACTAACAAACTATTTATACTTTTACAAGAGTCTGTCCTATTTTAGTAAATATTTGGCAAAGTTATTTGATTAAGAGAGCAACCTGACCCTCATTTAACATGGTTATTTGCCATAACTTATTCTTCCATCATTTTGGTTTAACTACACAAATAATTTTTTGACATCTTTAGGTTAAGTAATACTTCTCATTACTTGATCAAGGCTGGATTTACTAAGATAAGTGGTCTTTGAAAAAACTTTTGTACAGATATCTTAGGGCTGAAATCACTCTCAGCAACTTGTCATCAAGTGCTACATGGAGAACAGCATGGTCACCTCTTGCTTCATCACTAGATGAGTCTCTTATTCCCGAACAAGCCTTGCTTTAAAGGCAATGGTTTTTTTTATCTCTGAAAGCTTTTTAGCAGCTGTGATTTCTGTTCTTTGCTGAGACATTGAAGCACACCTTGGCATGTTACCTAATGCAGTGTCTTAAAGCAACTTGCACTCATCAGAGTCGAAGGAGAGTTGGCACTGGTGCTGCAGAGAGGAAGGCAATGAGGCACCATCACACCCCTGAGCTGTCTGCTCTCTGTCTGCTGAGCTTTACCTGTCAGCAGTCCCTGGGCAGGCTGTGCTCCCTGACAGCAGCCCCTGCTGTGTGCAGCATTCACAGATCAGCCCCAGCACACAGCACTGCCCGTGCTGCTCTCTGCTGTTAGGCTTGGCTACAAAGCACCACTCTGGCCTTTAACACATTCAGCTTGACTTTTCTTGAGGAATTTTAAATAGATGGAAGTTAGGTCAGTCATGCTGCAATACATTCCCTATAAATAACAGACCTCATAATCCGACCATCTCCACATTCCAAGTACTTTTCTCCTGATGAACAGAACGACCTAGTTTTAGGAAGCCTGTTTAGGAAACTCATTACTACTTCTAGAAAGAGATATTTTTTCAGGACTCATTCAGGTTGAAGCTTTCAGTTGTTAGTATCTGCTCACAATTTCATCTCCAGGGAGGTAAAGGGACAAGGCCTTGAAAGCTGAACTCAATAATCGAGTAGCATTTGTGGCATCTCATGGTTTTTGTGGGCACATTCTAATCAGATCAAAATACAGGTATGGCCTCAGAGCATGTTAGGCTCTAAAGAGATCTAAAACTCTTTTGAATATCAATATTTTGCATGAACTCCATACCACATACTCTTTAGAGTTAAAACTTTTCATTCACTGGTTTTGACTAAACCAGATGCTTAAAATGGGAAAACAAAGGCTATGGAGAACTGTGCTTCTGATTCTCCTACCAAATGAGAGGTGTACAGACTGGGGTTTGGGCAGTGCTTTTACACTTGCCTCACGCTGACCTGAATGCAGGCTGCTGTCACAAGAGCCAATTTTACATTCTCCTCTTTCTTTTTCAGTAGGAATAACAACGCAACCATGAGAAATCAGGGAGATGATCTAGGTGAAAATTAATTTTCCTCCCCCTCCTTCTGTCCCAAATATTTAGTTTTCACCTGTGCATACGTCTCCAGTGTGGTTTGCTTTACAGCCACATACATGAACACCAGTTCTGACACAAAGACAGGAACTAACATGAGGGCAAATTTTCCCCAGTCTCAGTAGCAGAATCTCTCATCTGATGAAAGCATCACTGTTGCCATGACCCAAGCTCCATAGGAACTGATCCAGAGACTGTACTGGAGTTTGCAAGTGATGACTTATAAGAGATGAAGAAGAGGACTTGCTTTAGACTAGGAAATTTTGCCAATTTTCTTATATATCTTAATAGAAGAGCTAGATTCTTTAGAGTAATCCTGTTTCTTTCTAGTGGAGAACATACCGTGTGTGCCCATACCTTCTTAGCTGTGGAGAGAAGCTGCCTCATCAGCTACATACAAATGTCCATTTTATCTCATTGAAATCTCACAAAATATGAGGTGAGATATCAAACATTAACTCTTCTCAAACCCTGAGCTGGTCTAATCCCGAGCATATAAGAAATTGCTCTGCAAAAGGCTCTGTTAAAAGTGAACTAAGTAAGTAACTAAGAAAGTAACTAAGAAAGTTTTGATAACACTTATTTCCAGTAATGTAGACTAATAAGATGGAGAAAGCAAATTCAAAATCATAATGGAGATTAGCCATCTCCACTGAAAGCTGTTTGCCCCTTCTTGCTTGTGTCTAGCAAACCCTCTTGTAGTTTCAGTTCTTCCTGGATACCCTGCTAACTGCTGTGAAGAAGGCTGTTCAGACATTATTCCAACTGTTGTTGCCATCTGTAAATACTTGTACATATTACCAGAGCTCTGAATGTGTAAATTTCTGACAACCAAAATAAATCAAGCTATTTAAGTAAAGAGAAAACTCTTTAAAAGCCAACTCTAACAGCTGAAGAAAATACAAACTCTCACCCTCTCCCAGCAGAGGCTTGTAAGGAAAATGTGCTTGTTTCTGAAAATGAGCTTGTCATTAATGCAGTGAAGCTTTCCACTCCAGCATAGAAAAAGCATGCAAAGAGGTTTTAAAAAGACTAAGTTGTCAGTGGGCATCTTCAGCACTTGGGAGAAAGGTCTTAAAAGACCAGCAGCACGTGGAGGGAAAACAAGGATCCAGAGGAAGGGAATGAACAGCTAACAAGCAAGAATGGAGCTCAGATCCTGCTGAAAGAAGAGAGGTGCTGCTCCTCCTCTGCATCCTCAGACTCCTTAGCTGCCAGAATCACCAGAATAACCTCAAAAGAGTCAAAAAATAGACATATCTAATGATGTCAGAAATCCTTCTGACAAGTATTTCATCGGCTGCTAGTCACAGGCATCTTAGGAAATGGATCTCTGCACCACAGGTTTGATATAATGTTAAAGATACTAACAAAAATTTTCAAAGGACAAGGCACCATGTTTTAAAATGTGAAGGTTGAAGGAGAGTAAAACACCAGGCCAGTTACTTTTTACCTCTCTTGGCCACAGGAGTGTGGCTTCAGCTTGAGAACACTAAAGAGAGCAAGTTTATAAAGCACTTGTAATCCATTTGCTCATATACCTGCTCTTTCCAAATACAGTGGCTCACAGCCTCCTCATCTGCTGTATTGCAGCAGGAAATTCTGGTTTCTTTTAATGTCATAGAACTTCTCTGAACTGATTTTGGACTCCAGTTTTCACACAATAAATGGGTTTCTTAGAAGCAGATCTTCAGGATTTGCCTTCAATATTTTGGGGTTGTTTGGGTTGTTTGGTTTTTTTTGGTGGAGTTGTATGTTTGTTTGCTGGGGGGGGGTTGTTTGGTTGTGGGTATATTTCTTTTGTTGTTGTGTGCTGTTGAGTTTTGGGAGACTTTTTATGTTTTTAAAAAGGATTGCATTGTGTTCCAGTACTTACAAGAAGGATGTTACAGATTATAAAACTCCTGAACTGTGCTGCACAGTTTAAACACGTTCTGCTGCACATCCACAGGTGACTAGGAGAAATGTGATGTATTACCTGGCTCAGTGCCCACTGAGGTTAGCTGGAACATTTCCACTGACTTTAGAGAGCTTTGCACAAGGCTCTTCTCTCATTGAAATAGGCTTTCAGTGAGAGAAGAGTTGCACTCTGTCTGTTTTTACTAGCATTAGCAATGTCAGACTAAGAACTCTTTAACATTTTGGACATCTTGGTGCAGCCAAGGGGTGCGAAAAATACACAGTCCCATGGAGCACAGCCCTGCTTTCGGAACTTGATTCTGCTTTTGAAAATAAACTTGCTTCCCCTTAAAACAAAGGGAAAAAAGCATCATTTTTCCCCTCAGTTTTTCCTCAGTGTGGTCTGATAGTCTCACCTTGACAAACACTCTGTCCCAAGAAACAATTTTTTTTTCCCCAAAAATCAATTTAAGCAGACAGCAGATTCCCCAAGAGAGCTGCCTTGCATGCACAACAGTCTGTCCCTTCCCAATGGCACTTTAGTCCAGGGCAGTTGCACTCCTGATTCCTCTGTTTAAAATTCCCTGTAGCCTTTGTGGGTACACAACCTCCATGCTTAACATGCATGCATGTCTTGTTTATAAAAAAGGTTTCAATTAACATCCAGACAAAAAACATGCCCATAAATAAAGATAAAATAATATCTCACAGGAGAATACTGAATAAAGAAGGGAACAGTAACAAGCAACAGGAACCAACTTTTCAAGCTCCATAGGGAACTGAGAGCATTCAGCTGAGAGCATGAGCATCAGATTCAAGCCATTGATAAGTCTCTTTCCCTGTTCATTTCAAATTAAACTTCTAGCATGAATCAATATCCAGACATATGCATCAGATCCACAGAATTATTTACACAACGCTCACACTTTCCAAACTCCATATCTTTGCATCTCTTGCACACAACTCCTTGCTGTCAGTTGCACTCCTGAGACCAGGCAGGATTAAGCTGCCTCGTTAAAAGCCATTCCCAGTGCAACCAAGCTAATTGCAATGAAGTGCTGACAGAGTGCCTTCACACATAAGGGAAATGTGCTGTGGTAAGAGTGAAAGAGAAGGAATGTCAGGATAGAAGGTGACTCAATAGCTTGTTCATTTCCAAACCTCATTTCAGTTAGAATATTTTTGCTTAAACAGGCTCCTCTGAGATACTGTAGGGTTATGTTTTTCATTTTTTTTCCTTTTCAAAGTTTTTCAAAATTCTGGGATACAACTGGAGGCGCCCCTGCAGTATTCTGGCACAGATCCCGCAGAATTAAGAACTGGACATATCCACCTTGACACACACCCTCCAAGAGATTTTGCAGAGAAGGGAGAAGTTAGCCTGTGCAGGGTTCTCAGGCTAACATGTCTAACATGCTCTTGGAGCAGCACATTCCCAAAGAGAGCATGAGAACACAGCACCAGATACTCCTCCCCACTTATCTGGAGAGCTCCAGCTCCAACACCTCTTGTGACCTCTAGACAGGCAGCATGTTCTTTACAAGGGGTATCCCAAGCCACTTAAATTTTATAACTTAAATGCAAGCTAACTGTATAGAAAAATCTATAATCACAAGTTATTATAATTGCCTTTCAACCATAGTATAAATTGTGAGAAGTATATATTGTAAAAATTGCACAGAGAGATTCCCAAGAAGACTGCAACAGCTGATTGATCAGAGGCTTAAGACATGTCCCAGGAGGCTCTGTCCTGGCAAGCAGGCTGCACCATCCTGTGCTGGCCCTGTCTTCCAAATCCCAGAACTGTTGCTTCCCTCAGACTTCAAAAATTATTTGTTCTATCCTGAAAACCTGATTTATGATAGTCAGTAAAAAATTACTTTGTCTTTGAGACATATAAGGGCTGTGTGTTTTCTTTGGGGGTAATATATATCCCACAGAATTTTCTGTTGTTTTTCCTAATGTATCATCACCTTTATCTTCCTTAATCTAATTCTATTTCTGATGGAAACCTAAAATGTGAAATTTGGGCCTCCACTCCATTTGATCTGTTGTTTGTGTGTTCTCCTTCAGTTTTTCCATCTACAATACTTATTTTAGCACTCAGCATTTCAAGGAAGCCAGGAAAGATTATAGTTCCTGGTATCTGGAAAAAATGTCTTCAGACACCCTGGTAGTCTGAAGTCTGCTCAGTCTCAGATTTTTCTCCCTTGGCACACACAGCCAGGGGGGCACCCTGCAGTGTCACCCAGCTGGTGCATCAGGCACCAGACCAAGGGATTTGAAAATTGTTTGTTTCTTTTTGCAGACCAAAAATTCATTCCTCCCAAGGAATTACCCAGGTAGATTCTTTTGCAACCAAATGCTTATAAACAATGTATTTTAGTTTTAATAATTTTTTTTCTAGAGCGAAGAGACAGCTGTCCCTACCCTCCACACTGGTGCAGCACGGCTGGTCTGCGAGTTTTCTTGTGTGAAGTAATCATCTAATAAAGGTCAGAAATGTAGTAATAACTAAAATATGTACACTAACTAATATAATCTTTCCTAAGCACTTAAGAACTCCTGTTGTCTGCTGATATATTTGATATGTTTCTGCTAATGGCAGCTTATGTCAGAAGAAAGTGCCCATGGTGTTTTCCTCAGCATTGAATAAGGCTCACCTTTGTGAACCACAGACAGGCAGAAAAACACATATTTTAAGATCAAGTATATTTAAAAAAAAAAAGCATCACCTAAATATTATTTGATCCTCATAAACACAAAGTTGACCATTACCCAAAAAAATACTTTCACAAAAGACTCTGCGACGAGATGACAACCTTCAGATACCTACAAGACATCATAAAACAACATTTGATCTAAATAAAGTAGCTAAACAAATTTAATAGCTCTGCATTTCAAAGAAGCAGACACCAGAAGCCAGTGGCTGGGATATAGGCTGATAAATGGCAAGACAGACTGTTTGCATGTGAGCTTGGCTTCAGCAGCTCCCCGGGAGACAGAGCTCTCACAAGAGCCAGAGCGCTGGGCTGCAGCTGTGGGAGCCCAGCCCCCAGCCTGGCCAGGGGAGCTGGGGGCTGGGACTCGGGCACAGCACTCTCTGAAAGGCAGGCTTGGATGTCTGAGCAAGGAAACAGCATTATGCTCATTTGCAGGGCTTGAGGAAAGAGGACATTGCGTACTATTTTGTGTGTGTGTGTGTTTAACAGGTTTCATTTCTGCCAAGGAAACACGCTCCTGCCAGCGTCTCCTAACAGAGCAAGCACTGACTGGCCTTCTGGGCAGAGACAAGAGCGAACCAGAGGAGTCCTGGCACCCTTCTTCTCCCCAGTGAGGGACATTCATGAACATGATTATCCTCAGCATTTCTTGGTTTTGCCAGAAGCAGGAAAAAAACCCCTAGGTGCTCAAATCAACAGGGCACATCAAGTGTAGAGGCTAACAAAGCCCCTTATTGCAGACTGAAGTCCGAGTGGTTAATGTGCTTTGGTCAGTTATTTGTTTTTCTCTTAAATTTGTTCCTGACCGCTTCATTTGCGGTGAGGTATTTGTGTCTTTTTATTACTTTTATTATTTATATGAGACATAAACCAAACACACTTTCCATCTTAACTGGCAAAACAGGCCAGTGGTCTGTTTCTCTTATACAGAAACAGCCTGCAGGCATGACAGCTATCTTGCCTCTCCTCATGTTAGTCCTTAAACAGGCAAGACTTTCTCCAAGTCCAACTGTCCTGATCCATCATCGCAGGCTATCAGCGAGCTCATACCACCACAGTGACATGATGAAATACCAGTTCCTGGCTAACTTGTACTTCTTCCCAGCATTGCTAATGATTCAACATCCTCAGTACCATCAGAGGTTAAGGACAACCAGCAATCTGCCAATCAATTTTAGTACAAGGCCTTATTCACTCAAGTAGGATATAAATCAGCAAAGACACAAAATAGTGATTGTCATAAAAAGAGTTTGCATATTGTGTGCTAGCCTGGAGCTTTTTGGTGGACAGAGACCCCTCAGAGCAGAAATGGCACCCAGCTTTACTTTTTGTTCTGTAATGGGGGTATGAAATCACAGGCTGATTAAGAGTTTGTTTGAAGTCCATGGTGGCAACTATTGTAATTTTATCAGCACTCTTCAATTTTGTCTTGGGGACTGTTCAATAAAAGTGGTTTGATTAAAAAGAGTAAAAAGATTAAGTTGTTTGTCACTGATCTTGCAGCTTTGGTTAATCCTATAGTAAACTGCTATGCAGATCAGACACCAGAAGTCCATGTTGAATTTAGGACAGCCAAAATTAATACCATAACTTCTCTGTCCTAGCATACACTTTGACATGGGATTTAGAACCCACTAGAGAAGCAGGGGAAATACCTAGAGTAGCTTGCTCTCTCTGAGCTTCTGCTGCAAACCCTGCACCACAAAGCTTCAGCTGAGTACATGATACCCAGTTCAGTCATGAGATTTTTAACAGATGTGATCAGAAGGCCTGAAATGTAGCATTACCTGGATGCCACAGCCAACAGGACAAGTGGATAAAAAGCAGAGGAGTGTTGTGGGAAGAAAATTTTTTTTTTTTAAAAAAAGAGAAGGAACTAAAACTAAAAAAAGACAAAAAGACAACAGAAAGGTCAGGAGAAAAATGCATATGAATGCATGGGGAAATAAGCCTGATTAAGAGCAGGAATGCCTGAGGGAAGGAGTTAGGGAGAAACAAATGAGCAGCAATTGATGCCATGTTATTAATGACATGACAAATGCTCACAGCATATTCAAACAAAAGAACCTGCCTTCCCCAGTTACCTGGGGTAATTCATTTCCACCAGTTCTTGCCACTAGTTTTGGCTAATTCACCAACACGGAAAATAACTCCTCCAGGAGCTGCAACAGAGTGCATTTTGAATGTCTCTAAGCCACCTTTCCTTAGCAGTTAAAATAAAATTCTTTCAGTTTTCCACCCAAACTCCTCTGCAGGCAGAGGAGGACATGGAGGCTGGGAAATGCACAGACTATGGTAACCTCTTAGATGCTCAAGTGCCCACAACAAAGGAGATGGGCAAAGTACTATACAATACACTTCAGGATCCTCAGACCTGTGATCCACTTTATTTTCCAGGGCAGAGTAAATCTGATCACCAGTGGGGAGGGTGTGAAGATGCAGGTAATGCTGCTTTGGACAGTGCTGTGCTGCAACACACCTGTGCTTACACCAAACATGCCATCAGCCACAGGGGAAGAGACTTGAACTATCAAATAATAATACTGATGGTACGGTAAGTCCAGTGTGGGGGACAATTACTGAACAAAGTGCACTCTTTCACATCAGAATTTGTATCAGTTGTTATCTCAGAAATATTACAAGGAGAAGTTGTTCTAATGACCTTCTACACCTTAGTTGTTTCATCCAAGGACAGGTAGGGTTACCTGCTTCTCCTTGAGTTAACAGTGACTGGGCTGTTGAATGCTCATGTCTATGTTAGCACAGCAGAAAACTAAAAACTCTGTACACAGCCTCGATTTTTATAAACAAACATGCATAAAAATCTTGCAAATTCCAATTAGATTATAAAATGCAAGCCCTATAAATTACAAAACAGACCCCTGAGAACAAGATCAACAGCTTCAGAATCAATAATCCACAGAGTGCTAATTGTGGCAACAAACTATGTTGAAATTCGTGTGTCCTTGTTGGGTTTCCAGCTTTCATTTTCAGATGTAAACAGTCAAGGAAATCATGTTCAAGTTCTCTTTCCCCAGAGAAAGGGATACGTAGAGATTTCCAAAGCTTTGTGAATTCCTTTGGCACCTCCTAGTTGAGACCTCCCCTTGCCAAAGAATGAATACTTTACCTTGTGACATTTCTCAAAAATGTGACACGATGTACTAGACATTTGGTCAGCAACACATTTGTTAGCATGTTTCCATGGGCTTGACTGGGCTTTGGTCCCCAGCTGAGTGGCTTGAGTTAGTAATCATTTATTCAAGTCTACATTAAAAATGAAGGTGTTGAACACAGAACAACAGTCCTGAAATATCACACTTTTTCGACCTTCTGAAACTGTGAGCTTGGAGAAAGGACATTCCAAACTGTCCCACCAGAGAGGCTATTTTTTGAGAAGCACACAGACTGTGATCATGACAGGAAGAGTTTGGGGAGGGCTCTGTCTGGAGGTAGCTACAGCAAGCCTCAGTACAGAGCAGTATAGAGCTTGTCTGACTGCCAAGCAGAATAGGCCTGGAGAAAAGGCATTTCTTCTCTTTGTCATGTTCTTAGGAACATGATGTAATGAGGGCTGGATGATCACCACCCAGTCTGCTCTTTACCTTGAAAGAATAGCTCTGACTGCTGTGGGATGAAAAAGGGCTGCCAGAACAGGAGGTTGGCTGTACAAGGATTTCACCCATGGCCTCTGGGTCATGCCTGGTGGCCACAAGTTGAGGTTCAGCCCATTCCTAGGGTTAGGAGAGAGACACAGCTCCAAGCAGGTACAGAATGCAAAAGGGTAACTAAAATAATAGATCAGCCACACAAAATGAATAAATACTGAAGTGTTTGTCTGGACCATAACAGGGCATTATTATATACTGATCAGCCATCTTCTGGGGTTAGTGTTAGGGTAAAGAAGAACTCCTAGGGTTAGAAGCACCAGGGGGAGCAAGGCACATAAGAGTGGAAGGGTAGGCTGTGCAAACATTAGATCCCTGGCAGCTCATTCCTCTGGGCCATTACTGGGGGGTCATGGGCTCAGGCCAGGAACAACAATTCAGGTTCTGATTTGGGTCAGCATTTACTGAGGCTTTCTTCTCTCTGTTAACCCTAAACCCAAGTATAACGTCCAGCATGGACAGAACCTTTTTCCACATTAAACAGTCATTTCCTAGACTGTCAAATCTTTGTGCAGGCCACCCCTCCATTTTGTAACTACTTTTTGCCTCTACACCAGTTGTAGTCCTTGGCTTTTTCTACTTTTTATCCTAACTGTAACTGGGCTACATCCTCTAAGATCACTGGAGATCTTTCAAGAACGGATTCTTACCACTTTTTCACTTTGACAATTAGTCTTGCCAAACCCAAGCTAGTCCTGAGCTGTGAGCATGTAGTCCTTGGAAATCTTAGGCAGTTCCACTGACTCAGAGAGCTGATTATCCTGGCCCTGAATATAGGCTGTATTTACTGGAAAGGAGATGAGAAATTAGAATCTCCATTTGCTTACAAAGATTGACCAGCTTGCTGGCTGCTAACATTGCAAGTTAGCAATGTGCTGTTGTAAGCACAGTGCTGTTGTAAACTAGATTTGTGGCCATTTTCTTATCTTAACATTAGTGTTTGATGAAGATAAAGCACAGATATTAATGATGATAGCATTAACTGATTCTATCTTTCAGTCCTCATTTTGCATCCTTGAAGAACAGCCACAGAAAATAAACTGCCCAGGAAAACTACATTGCTTGCCGGAATACTAAAATAGGAAAGTGGCTGAGATGGTGTTTCTGTGTAATATCAGACTACTTGCAGAAGAAAAGGGAACAAACAATACAGTTAATGCTGTCAACAACTGCAGACCTGTAAACACTAAAATGATTAAGGCAGATGGTAAAAGTCTCTTGAAGAAAAACCACAGCAAACTTCTCGGTCCAAAAGTAGAAATAGAGATCAGTTGGCACAAATATCTTATTGTATGTTGAGAACTCATCAAGATTCCTTTGGGATTAGATGTGTTTTGCAACAAACAACACCTGCAAGAGCACTACAGAGCCAAGGGATGTAGTGGGTAGAAGAGGAAAGGGATAATGATGGAAATCTTGCTAGCCAAGCTCACCCCTTCCAGGAAACATTACAATACCACATACCAAAGCGCCTGGGTTGTTTTTCTTGCTTTATCATTTGATTTTCCATATGGTTTCATAATTAGCCACCTTAGCTCATGGTACCATTTCACATCTTTCCTATAAAATGTTTCCTTAAAGCACTTTACAAGCAGCTAACAGAAACTCACTGACAGTGGTTTCGCATGTACAGCAGCAACAGAATTGACCTGATTCTTGGAGTTCTGCCAAAAACCAGTGTCTTCCAGGTCCGCTGAGCTGGCACAATAGTATGGCCAGGATGTAATGGTTGTACTGATTTCTTGTAATTCCACCAGCATAAAAAGGTGAGTTTATAAACAGAGCTTAGGGTGCAAAAATCTCCCAAACATCTCTCACCTCAACAAGACAGTTGCCATTAAAGCAGATGTGGCACCTAGGTTACTTGCTGTTGAACAACAGAGGAATTCAGTGAGCTCAGGCCATTGCACAACACTGTCTGCAAAGAGAGGGAGGAATTAGTTTTTCCAGACTTGGAACTGTATCAGAGACAGCTCAGATGCATCCACAGCTGGTTCTTATTGGACCCAGCATTGACGTGAGTGAGCACCAAGCAGCAAGTGACCTGGTGTGTGTTTGTCAGTGGAACTTAGAGCAGACCAGGACACCCCAGCCATGTAAAAGGTACCTCAGACACAGTTACAGACCGGCCTTCAAAAACAACCAAAACAAGCAAAATTTCAAAAACTCCAACCCAACATACAGATTTAGTAATCTTGAAAAGGTTAAGCAACAAAAAGTAAATGTAGCAATGGCAAACATTGGCTGTTCTTCCTAATTTATATCCAAAGCTAAATCTGATTTTGCCTCAGGCTTTCTGCCAGCACTGTGTACCAATTCTCCTGTTTTTATTAAAAGCAAGATAGTGCTGTAAATTAACCAAGTTTATGCTGCACTTGGATCACCCTTTGCCACTGTCCTCCATCTTCAAACATGATGACATTAGACTGCCTTTGCAGGCCTGTGCCAAAACTAACAAACCTTAGGTACTTCCTAAGCATTTCAGTATTGGTAAGTATCCTCAATCCTGCTCTTTTTAGAAACATGAAAATGTTTATTGAATCAATACATATAAAAATAGTCTCAGAGTTTCAAAATGAAAGAAATTTTGTTGCTATAGCAGAAGTTATTTGTGTTTGCCTGTATTAATTTCTTTCCTCTGCTTACCTTTACTCTTAATACCTCATTCAATGACCAGGGTTGCTTAGAAAAACAACTAAGCATATCCAAAAGAAACAACAGCAAAAGTCAAAGAAAGTTCTTAGGTCAGCAACGTTTAAAAATGTCATTGTTTCAAACCACCAGCATTTTGCACAAGCTAACATTTTTTAAGATCTCCACTTTAGTAACATACTTGGTCAAAGATGCATTTTTCCCTCACCTAGCTAGCAATGTATTAAATTTCCTATATATTAGCAACAGAAAGGAAAGGCATCACCAGTCCATTCACCGCTGAAGAGGATGAGAAACCATTTGCATAGGACTCCATACTAATCAATCTACAGCAAAACTCTGTCAAGCCAAGGCCACGTTAGCGGGAGTTGCTTTGGCTGCTGGCTGGCAGCGCGGTCAGCGCCAGCTGTGCTGCATCCCATCGGAGCTGTCAGGCTGCTGCTGCCTTTCTCGGCGGAGCAATGACCCCGGGCCAGGCGCTGGGGCACAGCGCTGCTCCTGCCTGGTGCTCCCAGGGGATCCCGAGGAGCTCGGGGAGCGGGCTATATGTACGGGTTTATGCTATACAAACACTGAAATACAGTAAAACCACAGAAAAATGCAGGCACGTCTAAGCCCAAGCAGCCTGGCTCAGCTCTGGGAAGACAAGCTCAATGTCCAAGCCTTGCCTTGGGCTCCCAGCTCCGGGGCTGCTCCCTCCGGAGACCCTCTGCCGTCAGTCTCCCAGACTGTGCTTCCATGAGAAATCCTTGTCTACCACTTTGGTGGCCAAGGAAAGGAAGAACAGCCTTGACTTGCCCTAGGGGCTGGCTTGTCCCCGTCCCCAGCTGGCACAGACACATGCCCGACTCTCACCCCCACCATGGGCAGGATCAAAGTAATTGTGATATTTTAACTTCTAGTTGCAAGTTAAATGGAGATGGACAAAAAAAAAAAATTGAGCCATAACCTAAGCTCCTAGTCCACAAAAATCAGCCTTTGCACAGACTTGAGAGGAGATATTGTGACATGTGAATTATTTAAGGATTTTAAAGCTGATATTTCACTTTGCTTAACATGCACATTTTTCTCCAGATCAGTTTGCCCTCCAACATGCCCTCCTCTCTCCCTGTGAGGAAAGAAGCATATATTTTTTCCTGAGTCTTAAGTGAAAATAAAGGAATGCAGGGCTTATCTGACATTCTGTTTACTCTTATATATCACCATTGTGTAAGGTCTGTAAATATTTTCCATATGTTGGCTAAAGCAATCCCTCCATTTCAGCATCTGCAAGATCTGTCCATGCAGCCTTTCAAATTAGGCTTAATAAATTATTTCTGACGAAAGTCAAATAAAAACAGCTCAAGGACTCTTCAAATGCCCACCCCCCCCCACTCTCCCACTATTTGCTACAGCTTTACTCTCAGAGACAAATTCACCATGGAAGTTCATACTCACTGTAACTCTGAAACTCTAGGGTCAGAGGCCTTATTTCAAAAGCAAAAATCAAGAATTTTTTTAGGCTACCTTACCTTTGTCTGCCATGCTCAGATTGGGCTTCAGCACTGAAGGTGGTGGATTCCTTCTCTCTGCATCCTGTACCAGGAAAGAGTCTGGGGCAGCAGCCCCACCCTGGTGGGACACATGACCCACACACCTGGAGCCCGGGGCAAGTGGGGGCAGCTGAGCCACTGATGTTCACTCAATAAACCTCCACTGGGCTCGGGGAATAGCAACAGAAAGCACAGGTGAGAAGACCCATTTAAATATTTTGAAAACAAAACACTACTTTTGGCACCAAAACTTCAGGTGAATCAATGAACTGCTCTGATGAGGAAGGAGAACCATTAGAATGGTTCCATGTAATCTTATTCCACCAAAGTCAGCATTCAAATGGAGTGGCCTCCCCTCTGGAGAGAGTCCTATCTCCACGTACAGTTTGCTCTGCCTGTGAATTTCAGTGAGCAAGAAATTGATTGCTGTCATAGCCAAAAATTAAATTAAGATTTATGTACTTCATACTCTGTGTAAACAAATACCCATTCAGGACCAAGAATGTTAGTGCATACTTAGTATGGGAGAGTTAACAGGAGTAAAGAAAACCTGAACCATACTCTTGTGCCTGTTGATTTATCTGACTAAATAGATTTCTGTAAGGATAAAATCTAAATGACTGCATTGTAGGAAAGTATTTATACAACCCCAAACAACCATGGATTGCAATATATTAGAAGTTCTGATTTTAATTATTGTTCCTTTTGCCTTCCATATCTCTTTCCTGTGTTACTTACTCATGTCCCCTGTAGTCCTTATTCTGTGCTGGCTGCTCAGATGGGAAAATGTCTTCCCCTGTGACTAACATCAGAATTAGGCTGCAAATAGGATAAGGGCTTTCTATGAAAAGTTGAAACAAGAATCCTGCAGAGGGTTTAGTAAAGAAAACTCAAAGCTTTCTACAAGGATATGGCCAACACCTCTTTCACCCCCCTGCACCCAAGCAACAAATGAGTCACCTCCACAACGCACCCAGCATACACTAATCACATCACACAAAATAAATGCCTCAAAACCCCATGTGTTTTTCCAAGAGATCTCCAAAACAGTTTGAGCTTTCCCTTGCCACTTCTTCCAATTTCTCATCCTAATTTCAGAGCAGTCATCATGGATAAAGTACACACCTACCCCCAGTAAAACTATTGCCTGTGGCTTTTTCACTATTCAGTATTTTTGTTTATTTGAACGTGCTGGACACCAGTCTGAATGGAGTGCATTGTCAGAAGAATTAAAAATGGAGAGGACAATCTACAGAAGGAGCCCCTCTTGTAGGTTGAAATGTCTGGCTGGAGGTGGAGGAAGATGTCCAGAGCAGGAGCAACACAGTTGCTTCAGGTGGTCCAGCAGCAGGAGATAGCGGGCAGGAGTCCAACAGATCCCAAAGAGTCAGGATACCCCTCATTCCTAGCGAGACGAGCACTGCAGTGCAGAGCCCCACAAAACAAAAGGCAGATTTTTCAGCCAAACTTCAGACTTCCTGTATAAAAAGACTTGGCAATGACAGCAGTGGTACAAATAAGGAAAGCTCTTTATCCAAATTACAGAGTAGACAGAGGTTAGGATCACACTGAGGCATCCCAGCTCCCAACATGGGAGTCAGCCTCAGAATGGGAGCTGGGAAGAGCAGTTCTGAGCCTCAGCCACAGAGGTCACACAGGTCTCTAAAGAGGAAAATACTTTGTACCAAAGGTCTCATTGGATGGTGTGAATCACCCAGCTGTGACACAACTTTCCTCCTTTCAGCACAAGGAACTTTAAAATAAACTGGCCACAACTGAAGTTCAGGATGTGCATTTCAACATCTTTTAATCATCAATGATGATTATTAGACTAATTCCCTTGACCTACAAATCAACTTTATTAAGCTGGGATATTTTCTATATCCATCATTCTACAGAGCATTCTTCTATGTAAGAGTGAAAAGTTTATTAAATATTACAGGGCATGGCATTCATCACTTGGAGCCAAAGTGATTTCAGAACATGCAATTAAATTTGAAACTGGGAGTCAAGAAAACAGGGTTGTTTCAAGTTTACCCAGGAAAACGATGTTTCTTCACCACATGAACCCCTTCATGATGCTTCCCATTCTGGGAGTGTTTAGTTTACAGCCTGACATTTAACACTTGTGCAGATTAACTCCACAATTCTGTGTGCTGTGACAAAGGCACTGTGCTGTAAACACAGCAGATGAGAGCTGGGAACAGGAGAGAGAAAGAGCAGCCTCTTACATCCTGTGTACTGTCCTTTAATGTAGCTTATGTACTTACAAGTGAGCAGTGTTTGAGAAAGGTTGCCTTGGCAAGATAGCATGGGGGAAAACAACTACCAAGAGGAACAAGCAGTATGTATTTCAAAAGTTTGGGGAAATTTTCTTGATGCTTTAGAAATTAGTGAAGGACTACCTTTTTTCTTTCTTTTTTTTTTCACCTGGCAAAATGTGCCTTTCAGCAAGAAAATTTGGAAAACACTTAGAGCAAAGTGTTTTAACCTTTCACATTTTGCTTCAGATTGCTGAAGTAGTGAAAGTAGAACAGAGACCTCCCCCCAGAACATCAGTGCTCAGATGTACATCATCTTTAAATTGCTAAAGTGATTAGGGAAGCCTCACATAAAAAAAAAAAATGAGGCAGAGAAAATTCAAATGCCCTGACATGGTTGCTGGCAGAGCTGGGTTCTCCCCTGTGCTGTGCCCTCAGAGTGGTTTACACCACTCCATAGGAAGTACAAGTTACCTTTCTTGAATGGCATTTTGGCCAGGGAATGTCATTCTTCAGAACCGATGTCTAAATGAAACAGAGCAGATAAGAGCTGCCCCCAGAGAGCTAAAAGTAGATTGTATAAATCTCAAGCAACATATTCATACAGCCCAAATCCCCTGGATTTAGACCTGTCAAGATCTGCTCTGTGTTTTCTGTGTCTGGGTACCAGTACCTGACTCACTCAGGTGATAATCAGGAGTTGTGTCACAGAAACCAGCACAAATTCTCTGCTATAAAATGTGCATCGAACCTCCAGATGTTTCAGGCAAGGTGGCCTAAATAGATATTTTTCTATGTCTTATTTACAATGTGTGAGTGCTTTATTACAAAGGTAATTCCACTGCATTGTAATACCTGGAGTATGCAGAAAAACAAGAGATAGCTTGCTAAGACCTATTTGTCACTATCAGGGTTTAAAAAGAACGGAAATAAACACAAGCTGCTTCTATTGCAAAATGAACTCAAACTGTGAGAAGAGGAAGATACATACAGAGATCAACAGTGAAGAGCCCATTTTTCATTGGATCTGCAGGAGAGAGTTTTAGGGGGAAATTCCCATTAGGGTTTCAACATTTTAGACAGAAAACTCCCCATGCCTTTACTGGCAAACAGACCTGCAGTATTAGATATCAGGGACACACTAGCAGCTATAGGGTTTCAGCTCTCTGGCATTTGCCTGTTTGCACTGGCCTGATAGGAACATCAAAGGAAAACCACTGCCAGGGAGAAATGTTTGTCTTAATTAGTATCACCAGTGAATAGCAACACTTGACAGTTTTGCAAGATTTATATGATAGCTTTGATTAACCAATCTTTCTCAAGAAAAAAGAAATGGGTAATCCTTCCATGAGAGTGTTTTGCACTATCGCAATGACATCCACATGAAGTTATCAAGAATTTTAGAAGAATAAAACAAAGGTTTGAAATTTCCTCAGCTGGCTGCCTATTTCAATTCACAGCCAGAGGCATAAGGTTGTTTGATGTAATTCAGTAAATCAGTTTAAAATAAGCTTAATTTTAGCACTAAAAAATCTTCAGGAAAATAAAGCAAAGTTTGTGGGAAAATGCAAGTTTTCCCATCAAATACTTGGTCAAGTCTCAGTTTGAATCACACATTAGAAGACTTCAGTCAGGGGTCATTTCACTGCCATTTCAATGGCAGTCAGTCCTAGGGAAGGTGAGAAGTTCAGAAAACATCCCTGAAGTTTCTTAGTCCTTGGCAACGAATCACAGAGTACGGTGAAAGCACAGCCCATGACACATGAAGAGTGGCTTCCTTAAATTTGATGACTGATAAGAGAACAACTCTAATTCCTTAAAAATACTTTAGCAGTGTGCAACAGCTTCATGTGTCTGTATTTGCAGAACTGAACAGTCATTTCTTCCCACAAACTCTAAATCTTTTCCAAAGGATTCAATACAATGAACATACTTATCCCATACAGTTATTTCCCCCCCACACCTATTATTTGTCTAAGAGCACTGTGTGATTTTACTATTTTGGTTGCTATTACAAGGCATTAGATGAGCCTTAAATGCAAGTTTCAGTCTGTGTGGGTTTTTTGCAGACTGTTATCTGGAAATATTTCTTTAATACTCAGGAATTCAAATGCCACATGCTACTTCTTTGTCTCCGGTGACAAAGTCACCTAGCCTACACACTCATTTCCAGAAGACAAAAGCAAAAGTGTCAAGAAAGAGATGTGCTTCCTTTGTCCAAAAAAGCATACTTGGAAATGTGAATGGACAGCACTCAGTGCAGGAATGGCAATGAGCTCAAAGGAAAAAGAAAGAAACCTTCCTGAAAACCTGGATCAACAAAACAGTTGTCAAGCCTCCCTGATGAGTGAGCCTCATCACATGCAGTGCCAGCTAGCCCAGTCCTGGCTACAGCATGGACACATTTTATAGTCGCCAGCTAAAAACATCTGGGAGCAGGCAATGTGAGTAGGGTGTGTAAGGGGTGGGATGGTTACAGCTGATGCATGTATGACTCATGCTGGTGTTTTCCTTGGAGACCTAAGCAAGTGTTGCTGACTGTCAGGGACACGAGAGCACAGTGGCCCCTTGCTGACTGTCACCCTTGTCAGGAGTGAGCCCTTTGCAGCCTGGAAGCCATTTACCTTCACGAGTGCCAAAGTGACAGCACCTGGGAAACACAGCCCAGTGCTCCACACATTTCTCTCCCTTTATGGGAGTGACATTGCCCCGGAAAGACAACATCAAATATATCATGGGGCACTTGTCTGGGCAAGCCCACAGCCACACTGTGAGTGAGGAGACCTCAAGGGCCTCCCTCTGTGCGCTGTGATCAGGTGTCCAAAACACCTGCTCCAGCATTTTCTTGGGGTTTTTATAATAAAAGCTACTCAAGTCATTGAAGCTAGAATAGCTCTAATGCCTTGCTGCCTTGCATACCCTGCTCAAAAGACATCTTTTTTTTAAAAAAATGAGCATGGCATTTTGCACGATTTGCATTTGGCTGATTTAATGTGAGCCTTCTTGACTTAAATGCAAACAGGAGGACCAGCACTGCAATTATCAGAACTTCAATTGGGAGTAAGAGATTTTAATGCTGATTAGAGCTGAGGAAAAGGACTTTACAGCTGTGGAACAGAATTCAGATGTTTGGAGAAAATGAGTAGTGTACTGAACTAACATTGCAATAAGTATGTATGACATGAGAGACTAGGGAATAGGTCCTGTTTTAAATAAAAGTCTAAAGAAGGAGGGAAGAGCTGAAGTTCAAGGAATCATCTTTGGATCTGAAATACACTGGCAGCTGTCAAAACTGTCTGCTTGCCAGATTATACTTCTGTTATTAGGTACTAAAGAACAGCTTACATATTTGAGAGATGTTTTGTTGGTGTAAATAGACAGAATTTGACAGAAGCTGAAGGAGCAGGTTTATACCAGGTGAGAATTTGCCCTTAGTTTGCTTTAAAAATGAAATATGGACTCTGAATAATGCAAACTATTTTTTTTTTTCTTCAAATGTGGCACTGAACCTCAATCCTGGCAAACGCCTCCAGTTTTACAGGCATTGGTTTCTTTCCATGCTGTGAAAAATCTTAAAGGTTTGTAAGGAGAGGGCAACAGTTGAGTTATCCCTCCTAAAGAGATAAGCTGCATGCTTGTATGGCAGGGGCCCTGATCTCCTCCAGTCTCCTTCCATGTAACTGCTCCCTTTATTGATTGTGTCAAAATAAACCTGTATCATCATATTTCTACACTGGCACCACTAGCACATATAAAGTCTGAGAACGATGAGTTCATTCAGATTGAAGTACATGATTTCTTAAGAACTGGTTCCCAGTATGAGCAATGCCCCCTAGGGAAGGTGCCCTTGCAGATTCATCCCTGCCCACTGCAGGTGCTCAGTCAGGAGTGGGATTTTTCTTGGATCTCCCCAGTGCTGCTCAGCAGACAGGAATGGTGTGCTGAGTCAGGGCCTGCCTCCTCCAGCCACCATACAGGAGGCACAGGCTGATGGCTCCCCTGGCTGCCTGAAGTAAGCCAGTAAAATCCAGGCCTCAGCACAACTGAGTCAAATCTTCCAGATGTAAACTGCTTGTTCACAAGAGCACTGGCTTGCATACTCTACATGCTTTTTGCACTACTCATGGCCACGTGCATTCGCCTCCAGTACATGTTGGAACTTTCCCTTCTTGGGTTCACCCAGTACTAGATGGAATGACGTGTGTTTGTATATACATATGCATTTATATTGAAAACATAACCATATGAATACCTCGGGTTTTTGATATAATCATTTTGCTTTTGCTCAATAAAAGCACAAGAAATCTATAAAATGTAGCTCTGGTCTATGTAACCATATTATTTGTCATTAATCAAATAAACACTGCAATTAAGATTTCTTACAACATCTAGATGAGAGAATAGCAAATTTGGTCCTGGCTCACAGTTATTTAACCAGATAATGATTAAAAGACATACACTCTAAAAGTATGAGGTCTAAATTTCAACATCTTAAAAATTTTTATCTTATAATGAAAGAGCAATATCATAAATGAAAGTTCACAAGAACAAGCAATATAAAAATTATCTGGAATCAGCTTGGAATAACCCTACTCCTACCATTAAACCAGAAAACAAAATTAACCCTTCACAATGCCTTGCCAGAGCTAATTTGTGAAGTTCCCAATATAACTTTGGCCTCCTCGGTAGGTGATACCATGATTCAGGTGATGGGCACAACCCAAGCAGAAGAAATCATTCTGTCCTCAGAACAGATCATCCTGTGCTTTCCATGGCCCACAGGGACAGCAGCTGGCCCAGGCAAGGCCTCTTCGTTTTTGACAGACCCTTGTTGTCTAGCATGTAGTAAAATATGACTCACTTCAGGGACACACATTTGAGGGAAGTCACAGAAAAATTAACTAAGCACTGCCAGTAAAAACATGGGTGTACTTACTCTGTCTTTGTAATGGTACAAAGCATGTCAGCGGGGTACGTGCTTTCCAGTGTAATCATCCCTCAGCCCTCTCTGGAGAAAGGCAACACAGTGATGCTGCAACACTCATAACCACAGCATTCATCCAACTTTCTCTGTCAACCAGCTTGACAATAACCTCATCATGGATTTCTTCCTTTTTCCAGTCTTAATTATCAACATTGCCTTCCCACATCCTCAGACGGAGGGCACAACCAGCTTTGTATATTTAAATCAAAGTAACAGCTTCACCTTCTTCATGTAGGTGTGTGTCATCCTGCACCTGCTCCTGCCTGTCTCATCTGACCATCCTCCCCACCTTCAACACCCCTCATCCCCTCACACTCGTGTATCTGCTTGTTCCGTGCTGCCCTGCTCATCCCATCTGCCTGTCAAGCACATTCTGCAGCTCTAACAGGGGTTTGAGACATTTTGCCAGAGAACTGGGATCCAAACCCCACCTCTGGATTTCCTTCCACTTAAAGTAAGAGTGAGGGCAGGCCTGTTTGTGACCAGAGCCCCAGACTGCACAGGTGCCTCCTGCAGCAGAGACCCTTCAGAGCTGCCAATGCTCCCAGAGGCTGCAGAGCCCCCGTCGCTCCCCACACGATGCACCAGTGAGATGGCAATTAAACAATTTAACAATCACGATAAAAACGTGAGCCACTCCCCAAAGCTCACGTGCATCTTTCACCTACAGTGCTATTTAACTTTGTCCAAAAAGGGTCCCAGCAGCTCTGCCGCTCCCCTGGGCGCACACGGGCGGTCACGGCTGCCCGCCTTTAAATCCACACCCCAACAGCCGCTGGCTCCTGTCCCTGAGGAGCCCTGGCCCAGCGCTGTCCCCTGGTGCCGACACCTGCCTCCCCTCACTGAGATCCGCTGCAAAACCCTCGTGGCCCGAGCCCACACTGCCGGTCTGAGCCTGCCTGAGGATGGCCACGGCTCTCACCTGGACCCACAGTGGGGCAACTGCTCCGTCCCGTTGCTCCTGCACGAGCTGCCCAGGGAAAGACAAGAGTTGGTTCTTGTTCAGCATGGGGATTTTTATTTTGAACTCCCGGACTCAGTTTTTAGCAGCAGAGGAGCTCCCAGACACAGGACTGGTGCTGGATCTCTTCTCCTGCTTGCAAGACGAACACTCGCTCTGACCCTCCCAAGCGCAGATTGTGACTTCCAGCCGAAGCCTTTCATATTTCACAGCCCTTCTTCCCAACGCAGAAGGCAGACAGACCCGCTGTGCCTACACACGCACCCGCTTTGTCTGAAACAGCCTGGTAACAACGGGACTGTCACAGGGACAGCCATTCCCAGAGTTAACAGCACGGGTCCTGCTTGTAACAATCCTGCCCGGCTGGCTGATGCCCAGCACTGCAGGCTGGAGTTCCCAGTGACAGGCACTATCCCAGCCCTCTGCCCTTGGCACGCTGGGGGCATGGCAGCCCTGGAAGTCTGCCAGACCCAGCTCCTTTCAGGCGGAAGTGTTGCATGAGTCTTCAGCCTCCCATTTCCAGACACTTCTTAACTGCTTCCTTCATGTTATTTTATTTCAGTGATTTAAATTTTCTGTGACATGCTTTGGCACTCAAAAAATGTTGTGAAAACCTAAATATTCCTGCTGCAAATGCTCCATGTGTATGCTCCTCTTAAACCTTCTTGTTTATTTTATTTTTCAATCCTAACAGCCAATGTTACTAATCACCTTTAGGATCATGGACTAATAAAAATATTGTGTAGAGCAAAGTCTACATCCCAAGCTCTTATGACCCTATGGGATATGCTTACTTTTCTAAAGGACAGACTAAGAATTTTTTAATCCTTTCACCCTATTTACAAAGCAAATCTGGACTTTAAATGCTTAGAGAACTGGGAAACCATAGCCACTTGCATAGATTGCACTGTGATTTTGCAGGCATGCCATAAAAAATTTAGTGACAAAACAGAGCGCTTGGTGAGCCACTCAACAAATTGTTAAATATCCTCAGCTTTCTCTGCTTAATGCTCAAGATTTTGTTTTTTAAAATACTGATTTAATTTTTTGTCTCTACAATATGTTCCTTACCAGAGCCGGCAGTTTACAAGCAGCAGTAACAGAGCAAAAGAGCCTCCACCCAAATATTTTTTAACCAATTCCTCAAAATATATGTGCCAAAACTGGATGGAAAAAATCTGTTATTTAAACAAGAGTGCAAGAGTAACACTTTTGTGCTGCTTATCCTCCGCATCTATCCACAAACCAACTCCTTTTTAGACTTTCCTAAGCACAGTAAACCTGCAGCTCAGCACAGCACGGCGAGCAGGCAGACGGGCTGCAGAGCCGGCCGGGAGCCACCGCGGGGCACATCACTTCTGGGCAGGCTGCAGTGGCACCCTGAGGGCTTCCAGCAAATGACAGAGAAATTTGCAATTTGAGCTGTAAACTTCTTTGGGTAGGTGAAGGGATGTAATTTGATCTTTCTTTTGCAAAGTGCAAATGCACGCAGGTTGGCAAGGCAAAGGCCTGAGATTTGGGAACACTGTACAAAAACACATTCTGCAATCAGGCTTCCAGCCTCATAAATATCTGCTTTACAATTACAAAGTGACAGCTGTGAAAATTTATCAAAATACTGTCTCCATTTCCTTTTATATTGTCTTGGAAGGAATGCTGTGATAAATTTAATTCTGTTTAAATTTGAAGAGTTCTGGACTGTGTTCTTCCTGAAACTGGCACATGGTATTTTTTGACCATCCAAAACATTTGCTTCACTCACAATGCTTGAGAGAACAAATATGCACATCATTGACACCTACCCTGCAATATGGCAATACTGTCGCCTCTTAATGTCTAAAAATACTCATGCAAATATATCAGAATTCATTGGCTAATAATTTCATTTTAAAATTAATTCCACATATGAGACACTGATCATGCTTTCACACCATGTTTCAATCAAAATATAAATTTTACAGGCAAAAAGGAACAGCAGCTACAGCAACTTTCAGCAGAGAGTTCACCCTCTGGAGCTCATTTCCACAGGAAAACAAAATTGTCTTGATGGAGAAACTGAAATACGGTTGTTATGAAGCAATAAATCTATTGCACCTCTGTGAATTGTGTCATAGGTAACACATAAGCTTAGACCTGCTTCTAATTAATAGCCTTTTCTGTACTGAAGGAATCTTGGTTTTTAAAGATCATTTAACATTTCAGATTTCCTTACTAAGTAACTCTCTTTTCTGAGTCAATAACTACAACATCTGAATAACCCAGGGAAAAATCACTGAGGCTGTTCCCCTCAAGTGCTCATAAGGAATATTCTACACAAGAAATACAGGAAACAAATTAGAAAGCAGCATAGTAAACACCCAAATTCTTGTCTGCTGATACACAACCAAACTATCTGCTCCTGCACAGGAAGACCATTCAGTGATGAAAAGGATCTTGCTCACGTGTCTCCAGTGTACCTGTGTATCACAGGTACAACCCACCAGCACTTTGCTGCTGCAGAGCCATGGGCTTCACTGTGCCCAAGCCAGGCTTTGTGCAGAATTCGACTGAGGCCATGCCTTGTCCTGTAACAACGAAATGCCCACAGGATCAGAGCTCTGGACTTCAAGTTCGAGCAAAAACCAGCAGCATTTAACTAAACATATCTACTGGTTTCCACAAGAAGCCATGATACTCAGTAGTCAAACAAAGCCAATGGATAAACTAACTCAGAAAGGAGAAAAGAGAAGTGGATACACAAAATCAAATCCTGCACACAATTCCCACTGAAATTTATGGGACACGAGGACAGAGCAATGAGACAAAATTCGATCTATTGTTGTTGGCTCTGCACAACTTAAATAAATCATGACATCAATTATTAATAAATTGATATATACTTTATTATGCACAAGAGACTAAGATGACATGACACTGTGGTTATCAAAACTGTACAACTATGCATTTCCACAAGGCTCTGAAATACTGAATGCAATATGAAATAAAAATGGGGGGGTTCAAACTGGCCACAGGTATTTGCAAGTAAATTTCTCCCATTCTTTGATTTAAAAAAATTCTGGCATTTGCATCTAAAAGAAATATACTTATTTATTCAAAGGTGAGAATATTGTGTTTGGAACTGGCAGGACACGGCAGCGAAGATCTGACAATGCTATGAACATCCTGATGAATGACAAACAACAACAGGGCACAACAGTCACCTCACACGAAGGGCTGCCAGCACAACCAACAGTACAGTCTTCTTGTGAAGCATGAGGTAGATATACATAACAGAAAGAACATACAGGAGAGGAATGGTTAGGAAAGAGCAGGGGGAAGGTTACAATCATCAGCATCTACAGACATTTTGCAAAATCCATTTCCATGTGGAAAATGCTACAAAAATAGCCTAACACAGAAAGATCTGATCTCTTGAAATACAATGTCCAAAACCAAATACTGTAAAAGGTTAGAGTCAGTGATTAGACAACACATGACAGAACAAGCAGTCTACTTTGGAGTTTAAGTATGCTACTAATAGCTTTTACAGGCAGAAGGTGTCCATTTTAAGCCCAATCCTCCCATTCTTACATAAGTTCCTTTGCAGTTGATTCCATCGTGCTGAAATTAACCACTGACTCCATCTATCCAAATCTCTGCTTTAACACCCTCTGCTGGGACAGGAGAGTCTCACTGGCCTTCCAGACCCCACAGGGCTCTGCCATGCGAGTCCAGCATGGTGAAACCACGTGGGACAGAGGTGGCAGTCAGTGCCTCAGCCGTTACGCATTCAGGAGCTGCCACACCACACACAGAGACTGGAAGTGGAGACAAATGGCTGCTATAAAACCAGAGCCTAGAGGTGTATCAGGCTCTGAGCTGCGGGCAGCTTAACAGCTGCTGCAAAGTACTACACATTTCTGTAATAAAGTTATTCACTGGGAATGCTTGGGCTTGGTTCTCTCTCTTTATTGAAGCAGAAATGGCTCTTCCATCTGCTAAGCCATCATGTGTCATTTTGGTAAACTCTAACAGACAATTAACTCAGGTGTATTAAAATTGCTGAATTAAATAGCTGAGTACACCAAGTTCAGTTAATTTAAACTGTATTTCACACACAAGTCAACAAATCAAATCTTTGACCTTTATATATTTTTGGTTTATCCAATGGTAAATATAAATCTGTAAATTATTCTAGAATTAGATTCATTTTTTTGATAAAAAGTTTGATAATGCAGCATGTTTCTCTCAAAAATATACAATTATCTATTTTACATAGAATTTTTCAACCTGTCCATCCCAACAACCAAATCTAATACTTCCTATGAGAAACTACTTAATAAAATATCTGAGGAAGGAAAGGGTTAAAACAGGGAAAGGAATTTACACAATATGTAAATTTCACAGTAATTGAAATTAAACATTTCATATAGAGTAACTTACATTTATCTAAAACATTTAAATATATCTTTATACAGAAATTTAATGTAGTAAAATATAGCTATGATTGAAGTTAAAGACTCTAGTCTTCTTTGAAGACATCTTTAAAGACTTTACACATAGAATATGCTTTAACAATACATTCTGCTGAAGGTTAGGCAAAGCGCTTTCTTTTCAACCACACAGGTAGCACATTCATCCTCCTGACACCTCAGAGCAGAGGCAGTCCTGCACACCCTTCTGCACAGGGGTAACTTCCTTACATGCACCCTGTCCATGTCACCAAAACTGCTCACTGGCCTGGTAACATCAAATATTTTTGCATGTGTAACTCTAAGGGCCCCCTGCCTGCACGGACACTGAGACCAGCCCTGATGTACAGAGTCGAGCATGTGCTTTCCATAGTGAGGACAAGGTGTGCAGTTACCCGTTTGCACAGGTGTTTGCAGGATTGATAACAGATTTGATTTAAAGTGAGTAACACTCTGCCTGATCCTGGGCACTTAAATCTATTGCATATGTTGCACTTGGACCATCCTGGCATCAGCAAGGCACAAGTGTAGAATCAGCAAGAGATCTGCAGCTCAGACTTCAGAGCAGACTATCACTTGAGTATTTGGTAATCCTTCCTCTCTTGCAGGACACAGGTAACCTCCACTACAACTAATGAAAGTTATTCATCTCATTTTTAGAGGAAAACAATGCTCTTTCTTCCTCAAAGAAGGATCAGTAGATCACATTACAAAGTGGCAAGTAACAGTCAAACAATTACATGATAAAAGTGTCTTTTTTTGCTTTTCATTTTGCATCAATTTGAAGGCCAAGATAAGGCAATGACACTAAAAAATTGTGACAATTAGTACCCTTCTGCCTTTTCCATATTCTGATACTATTTTGGGATTATCCAATCATAATGCTCATACAACAGTTTGACACAAACAACTGCACAGCTATTTTCAGAGAATAGCAAACAACAGGCACTACTGTACATTCCTTGTGCCTCAAACTTGTCTCTTATTTAAAAGAGACTTTAGGCTAGTTAAAAGATTAGAACCAAATCAACTTCTTTCTCTCCTCTATCTACCTATTATAAACTGAAAAGACAGTTTTTAATTTTTTATATACATATTTATGGATTATACGTTTATGGAAGGAATGCTGTGCTAATTTCCAATTGGTAAAGTGGTTAGGCTGTGTACACCTTGATATATATCTACCTGCATAAAGACATTGCCATTAAAGGTACACACCCATCTATGCTAGTGCACAAGACCATTCTTTGTCTTTATGTTTGTGTGTGCCTGTATTTGGTACAGCAGATAAAAAAAAATCTCTAATAAAAGAGCTTTGGCCCATAAAACAACAGGGAATGTTAGAGTGTGCTCTTTTCCAATTTCCAAATCAACGAGTATTATAACAAAAATACCTGGAACAAACCTGAAGCTGCAAACATTAACAGGAAAGCAAATGAGATGCTGTAGCTGTAAGCGGAACAAAACAAAGATTATTCAAAAGAGGCTAAATGTGGCTGAATAATAAAATACTATTTACCAAGGAGATCTGACATTGATGCTTTCTTGCTCAGACAAACAGAAATCCTTTGACCTAAGATCATCTTTGTTCTGCTTATCTTATGTAGTGATAGGACAATGAGTAATGGCTTTAAACTGAAATAGGGCATGTTTAGATTAGACATTAGGAAAAAAACTCTTTACTGTGAGGGTGGTGAGGCACTGAACAGGTTGCCCAGAGAAGTTGTGGATATCCCATCTCTAGAAGTATTCAAAGGCACATTGGATGGGGCTTGAGCAACCTGGTCTAGTGGAAGGTGTCCCTGCCCATGGCAGAGGGTTGGAACTAGATGATCTTTAAGGTCCCTTCCAACCCAAACCATTCTGTGATTCTATGACTGAATTCCCTCAATGAATACCTTGTGTCAATGAGAAGGTTCAGGGAAAGGAAAATATCATATAGATGAAGCAGCATTTTTCCAAACTGGCATAGATTTCACATTGAGGGCCCACAGACCCCTAGAACAGGTTGCAGTACTGTAAAATTAGTAGCTTTGTCACATGTAGCATAACATGCTAACAAGATCCAACAGGCTGTGTTCACTCATGCATTGTGTGCTCATAATACACACTCACACACACAGTGGCTTCCCCAATAGAAAATCAGTCTCTTTTTTTTTTTCCTCTGTAGAAAAATCCCTCCTCATTTTTTTCAGAAGCAACCAAACCAATCCTTTTAACGTTAAAAAGCTGCTGTCCGATGTCCCCACACAGTCCTGTGCTGCTCCTCAGCTGTGTCCCCGGGTTAGGTGGCACTGCTGCTGGAGCAGGGGGTGCTCTGTGTGCTGCCAATGCTGTGTGCTGCACTGCTGTTCTCAGAGGCTGGCGGCGACGTAGGGACCTGCTGTCTTCCCGCTGTTTCCCCTGAGGGACAGGCAAGAGAAAAAGTGGGGTCAGGAGAAGGGAAATTGAAAATATTGTCATAGAAAACAACAATCCATTTCTTCCCAGTCTTCCTCTTCTGGCGGTCTGTTTTGCCATGCAATTAATATATTGGGTAATAGACATTAATTGGAGTATCACTGAAAATGTTACTAGACTTTGGCACTTAAGCATTGCTGTGCACATGGGGAAAATAACAGTGCTGTTTCCTTGAGCATTTTATAAGCAGCTCATGGAAAACTGCCAAGATCAACATTGTGTATCTTCTGTTGTCAGCTGTCACTCAAAATAGGTCCTATTACACAACTCAGACACTTTATAGCATTGCTGTTTCCAGGAAAAAGGCCAGGAAATGTAGGCTTTCGTTTTAATGCCATATTTACTAAAAGTGTAGCTCAAGACAATGTTCTTCAATCAGCTGGATACCACATATCCTGAGACACAGCCAGTTTTCTTCATGTAGAAAAACAACAGGCTATCCTGAAAGCTTGATTTGATTTACTCCTAATAGAACATGCAGGAAGTTTTCCTACAGCTACCAGAGTATGTGCAACACTTACAACCTGTAGTGAAAACGTCTCACCATTTCTGTCACTGTTTACGGACAATAAATTAAAACCCCTTCACTATTTAGATTGCCAAATCAAGCACTTGGGGTCTCCTCACACCGTTCTGCACCTGTGGCTGGGATTGAAGGGAAAAATCCAGCTGTCAACTAAGCACGAAAGTAATAATTATGCCATTTAATGCCCAAAAGATCATAATAAGGCCACACAGGAAATCATAACTGTGGCATTTTTAAAGTTACAGTGCTCAAGTCTGTAACCTTAGCAATATTACAAAATAGTCTCTTCAAAACAGATGGCAAGACTTAAGTTTATATAATGTGCACTGTAGCTGCCCCCTCCCTTGAGCTCATCTCCAGGATGTGAACCTGTGATCTCAGTGCAGTAACAGTCACACTGCTGCTGCTTGAGCTGCAGACCTGCCATGGCAGCCAGCACCAGCACGGCTGCTTTCCCAGAGAAGGAGCAAGACAGAAATGATTTGTGGGATCATGGGCAGAGCAGTTAGGAATAATCAGAGGCTAATACATCTACTGCCTCATGAGCTTATGGTGACGCAGCTCTCCTGCTCCAAGTTATCCAAAACCTGATGCCATGGGTTAGGTCTGCACACTCCAATTTTTCTTTGATGTTCAGGATTTGTTAGTGATCCTATTCCCCGGTGACTGCTTCAGCGACAGGCTGAAGGCTGGAGGCACAGCCTGCACACAGAGGGTTACAGTGCAAGGACGAGCCAGCTTCCTCCCACAGGAGCTGCTCTGGCACATCCCAATGCCCTGTGTGCTGCTGCCCAGCTGCCAGAGCCTGAGCTTCTCGGAATGCGGCTGCAGAGGAAATGCGCCTTTAACACTTTGTGTCTCAGGCCACAAAATATCCTTCTGCAGGCTGCTCAGTACTCAGAGGTCTGCTGCAAACAAACAAGGGAGGTCTGAGGATTTTTCACAGCAGAGGTTGCAAGTGCTCTGTGTAATGGACACCAGCAGCTTTGCTCAAGCCACAGCCACAGCCACAGCTGAAGTGCACTTAAGGCCCCACAACACACAGCTCTTGCCTTACACCCCACCGGTTTAGGAATGGGGAGGAAAAAAGGGACAGGACAGGACAGAAAAAACAACAAACTAAACTACTAAACCACACTGCCCAGGAGGCCAAATAAACTTTTAAAAAGAGGGGGAGGATCTTGTTTTTAAATTCAGCATTCAGTCCAGCATTTTACTCTTGTGAGCAGATTTTGAGTCTGTTTTTCCCAGTGTAAGAAATAACAATTGTAGCTCACCCATGAGCCATGGATTTCTGCTCATAGGCAGCAGGTCAGAATCTACCTCCAGTCATCTGCAAATAAATCAGGTTTTCAGCTTTACCTTGCTTTGGATATGGCTTTGTAACTCCCCCAGAATAAACAGTATCAAATCAAAGTATGTGTCATCGTGCTGTACAGGCTTTCATCAGCCTTGTTTGGATGTTTCTTCCCCTCCTGGCTTGCTCCCTTCTCCTCCTGTTGTTTGTGTACATGTCTTCCTCCCTTTTGTACTACAGGATATATTTATGAAGGCAGCGATAAGCAAACTCCCTTTCATTAAAACTAAACAAGTGAACACAAACATCAGAAAGCAGCGAGGGGGGCTGCAGACCCCCAGCCCCGCCGCACAAGCCGCTCGGGCGGCAGAGGAAGGGCGGCCGCTGAGCTACCCCGGCGGGGCCCCCGCCTCTCCCTGCCGCTCCGCTGTCACCCATTTTACAAACCACATGGTTACACACAGCTTTGGTCAGCCTCAGCACATCAATGCAATCTGTATGCATTTAAACATAAATTCATTTATAAGCCAAACACATGTCGTTTTAATTTTACGGCAAAACGAAAGCACAGTGCTGCAGTCCCTAGCAAGCCCAATGGCTCAAACTCCTCTCCTGGCTCCTCTGGAAAGCGTCCTAGGAGGCACCCTCCCTTTGTTTGGGTTGGAAGACCCCTTCCTTCCACTGTAATGGCCTCTGCAGCACCTCATTTCTAGAGCACATCAGCAGCTCTGATGCTCCACAATCACTTCTTGAACAATAACAAATTCTCAATGTTCTCGACAAAAAAGAAAATCCAAATCACGGTGATGTTATGAACACACAGCCTAGCAACTACATTTGGACTGGCTGACTTTTCCTGTATTTTATTTCCTCAACATCTAGCTAAATCGTAGCAAAGCTTTTTTAAAAAGAGTATTCAAGGAAAGGATGTAAAGAAACGTAAACGATCACTGAAGAGGCATTCTCCATCTGTCTTTTTCATGTAAACAGCTTCATGTGTCTCATGTTACTGAACCAAAAGTGCTCAGAATGGACACATCTCATCTATTGACAGTAAACAAGCTTTTACCCATCTGAATACGACAACATGTACTTTATTATTCACTCTTAGGAAAGCTGCCAGTTGTACTCCCTGTCCAGGAAGTCTGAATGTTTGCTTTTCTATCTCCATTTGCCAAATATAATTGGTTGCTATGTCAGTTTACTTTAAATCAGAACCCATAAAAAAGGGAGACGTGGGGGAGGAGGGACACTTTCAACTTCTCAGATTTTGGAACACTTTATCCTCTTAACTTGCAACACCGCCTGAAGAAGGGAAGCGCGCTTCCTAAGAGAACGCAGGGACGGATGTTTTCTTTAACACACTTTACAAGGTTTAACGGTCTCCTTAACTAATCAGGCTTGTGCCTGTCTCTCCTAAACATACTCAACGATCCCTACTAAGATACGCATTACATTGGCACAGATTTATATGGTTAAATTATGAAGAGTTTCTGCATTCATGCACACTGCAAAATTTTTGCTTCTTTGTAAGATCTCTAGATAAATGAGGTTAATTGTGGCAAATTAAATCTGGTATTTCCCTTAGTTCTTGGGTCCTCTCCAGGCAGCATCAACACCTTTCATGCCCTTTAACTGACCAGAGAAAGATCAAAAGTGGGGTCTTTTTGCAGAGAAGTCAGCTAAAATTCCTCCTCTGCTCCAATATTAGCTTTCTCTCTCTCTTCTCGTACCACCTGTGTACCATAGGACGACTCTACTCCATGTTGAATTGCTTCAGAAAATCTAGAATTTTCTGAAGCACAGCTTTGATGCTTTGGCAGAAATTTTTCATGACTGAAATTAGCAAAAGCCCTACATGACAACACAACAATCTTTGCTCAATATCTGGAGATGAAATTCTACTTATTTTGTAGCTCCTTTCCACTATCACTTGCTTGAGGTTTTAATGCTAATGGCCTATCAAGATGAATAAAAGAGCCCATTCATGTAACATTTTCTTTGTTAGCAGCAGAGACACATTGAGTTAGCTGCAGAGATAAAAGTGTATCAGCAAATCTTACTACTGGCAAAAAGGTGGCCTTTTGCTGCATTGCACATAGCGCTACAGCAACAAAAATAATTTACTTCACACATCCCAAGCTGCCATTCTCTACCAGCAGTAGCTTTTATCTGTGCCCTGAGTATAAGCAAAAAGGAGTTTTAAAATGAACTCATTTTTTCCAACCTTTCGTCTAAATCATGTGTTGGAAACCCAGTACTACTTACAACAAAAGATGAGATTTCAGAACACAATTCAGCAATGCATAAATTCTCTAATGGCAAAAGACAGCCATTCTGTAGATGAAATTTAGATTATCTTTTTTTCTTCTCCTCCTCAAGTTAATAAAAGCCTGCAGTGAGCTCTAAAATGTTTCCACTGCAGCTGGATTATCTTGTCTGCCACAGCAGTTGTCCTGTAAGAGACTGCCTGCCAGAGCCTTCGCTGCACTCTGCTGCAAGTTATGCTTTCTATACAAGACACACTATGCACAGAAAAATTATGTGCACAGGAACATAGGTGCACTTTCACAGTCCTTTAAAAATGAGAACCAGAAAACTTCCCAGATAATTTTTATCATTTCTGTGATTCTTTAATCTGATGAGTTACAGTGTCCCCTTTCTTTCTCATATTAATTTATTACTTTTTGTCTGTCCTTTTTCTCCACTTATTTTCATCTCTTAAAGATGAAACCCAGAGCAGCTGCCCCCTCCACTACGTGGATGTGGTCACCATGACTGATACACCTTGCTAATATAATTCTTTTAATGGGATTGATCCAAATTCTTCTGTTACTGAAGGATTTATCATGTTGGCTTCCCAGTGTTCCTTGAGTACTGACACACAACATGTGTCTCTAGATGGTTCTGTATGTGGATACAGATTGAACTTCCACAAATGCAGGACCAAAGGTATTAATTTAACAATTAGGGGTTTTTTTTTGTTAATAAAGGTTACTGATACGGGAATTAATTAACTTCCCATTTACGCACTGAAATAGCACTTACTTTTCTTCCATAATGTTTCAGTACTTATATGAGACAGAATTATACAATTTATACATATTATCACAACCTTTAAATTTTCCATGTTTGCTTCAATTCCAAACAAGTTTCATACACAGCTGATGCACTGAGAAGTATGAAACAGCTTATACAAAATTGTTTCACTGCCAACTGGAAAAAACGCCATAGTTTTTATTTCCAAATTAACATAAGCTCCTAGGTCATAATATTTACAGAAGCTCTGACCCAACAGGGATGGATTCTCACTCGTGAATAGCTTCCATGAGGTTTTAGGTGCCAGAAGAAAAAAAACCCAGTGGGCTACAGGCAAATTTCAGTGCTCCAGAGCTGCACAGGCTTGGAGCTATTGAGCTCACATTTTTCCCAACTCCCAGATCTTGGTATGGTCTTGTGAGATCAAATGTGGAAGTACTTGGGAGCCCAGAGTACTCTAAGGATCCTGAGATACTCCATAATCCACAAGCAGCCAGGGTCACATGTTGCAAATCAACATTCCATCCGTGTCCAGTCCCTGTCTGGGGCATGCAAAAGAAAGCTCCCCAAATGCCCTCTTCTTTCAATACGTTATTCCATTTCTGCTAATTTAGTTTAGCATGGGGAAAAAAAATCTAAGGAGACACTGGAAAATTACCTGTGCATAGAGGCTGCACCAAGTCAAACACATTCCTAAGTATTCAGTTGCACACAATTTAAATTACATATGACTTGCAGCAATTGAAAATAATAGTTGAACAATGAAGGAATAAATAATTGTGGCAAAAATTCTTTGTAATCAAGGCCCCCCAACATTTTTCAACTCTAGTTATACTCAAAATATGTCTGTTTAGATAAAGCATTCTTTTAACCATTTGGCCCACTTCTTGTACACATCAGCCTACTGAAGTACTGCAAAAAAAAAATTTAAAAAGTAATATGGGAACCAAAAGGGATCCATTAACTGAAATATTAACTAAATTTGAAATACAGAGACATTACTAAAGATAATACACAAGCCAGAAATACTCAGTTTTCCTCATGTCCCAGGTGAGTTGTCAAGACCTGTGTTAAAAATTATTTCAGCAAATTTTAAACCGTAACATGTAACATCTCCCTTTAGGGAAGGGCGGGTATCACTCGGCTGATACGCAATAGAGGCTCATGGGAGGAGCTGCTGGAAAACTCTGAGTAAGGAGAGCAAGAAAATAAAAAAAGCCCAGGATAAGCAGTGGTGGCTCCCTTGCCCTCCCTCCCCCATGCAGTGGTTCAGAGGCCCTCAGCCGTACCTGTGCGTGAGTAGATGAACCAGAGCGCTCCGGTCAGCAGGGCTCCGATCACGAACGCTGCAAAGGCGATGCCCACCACGGTCAGCGTGTCCAGCCCGTACAGCACAGCTGCTCAGGGAAACACACACAACACAGGCACTTCTTATTTTCAGAGGCAGATAACCTTTTACAAAAATTCACCCCTACTCTTTCATGGGAGAGCTTTTTAAAATTTCATAGCTAACTAAGCATGCTTTGAGAAACAGACTGGCAGATTTGCATCAAGGAAATGAAAGCGATGCTTTCAGAGCGGCTTCAGTCCAACCAACTGTTCCACATCACAAAGTAAAGCTCCAGCTCAACACATCCAAATCTGGAAAATGTTGCAAAAATTAAACATTTTCAGTTAGCTGTTAATAACTTGCCTTCAATTACATATTCATTTATCTTTAAAGTATGTTTTTAAAAGGCTGAGCTGTTTGGAAAAAATGCTTTTCATTTAAATGGCCTAACATCCAAGCAAACTTTCCCCTAAATCTCCTCAAGTTCAGTCTGCAGTCTAGGTGGAGAACGGAACTGCTGTTAAGAGGGAAGAGATGCCAGCAAAAAGTCAGCGAAAACATAAATAGAAACAATTGTTTTTCACATTTGGCAATGCTTTCAATAACTGAAATTAATTCCAGATCACAAAAATAGAAGCACACACACACATAAATCACTTTATAGGGGAGAGGCCCTTTTGTAGGACCATTTCAAAGGTAACAGCGTTTGGTTCCTGGATGAATTGCCCCCCAGTGCTCATCATTCAAACAAACAAATTTTTCTTATCTGTGTTTTTCTTTTTGTTAATTAGAAATACTAAAAAATTAATAATAATTTGGCAATCTTTTGGAGAAATTTCTTCTTAAAAAACTGATTTCTAGTTTTAGTATTTTTAATATCTCCCAGTGCAGAAAATTGCTTAGGCCAGTGAATAACATTTTACTGACTATACTGGCCAGGAAATGAGCTGACTGGATCTTAGTAGTATCCTTCAGTGGAATTTTCAGTTCTCAGAACACAACCAACACCCTCACTTTACACATCCTGCTTCCAGCAGATGTCCCTAAGGACAGCCCTCATCCTCTTTTGACAAAAGTCTTCTCCAGCAGCTCCTGCTGGAAAGGGCCTTCAGGACCCATTTCTGGGTGCTTATGAGCTAGTTTGCATATACAATACCTGACAGATAGTGTCTTGGAAGGTTTTTCTTTCATTTTTTCTATGAGACTGTTTCTGGTTCCTCTGGCTACTTCTAGTCATCCAAATGCAAACACATAAGACTAAACTCAACTGTTTTTTCCACCAGGCACCAGTCAGTGTCCTCTCCTCTTAGGAGGAAACACAGTGGAGAGAAGAAAGTTGCATGGAGAAGTGGCAGAAGCATAATTGCTCACTGCCCTTGCCATTTTGAACAAATTTAGCCTTGAAGACACAGGGACAGGAACAGAAGAAAAAACCTTCTTCATTTCCTCTTTAAATCTCCCTTTTCTCCATTCATTCTTGCTTTTGGCTGCACATTGTCTGTACCTTCCTGTTTGTTTTCTTCCAGTGCTGCACCTGGGGCTGCAGTGCAGGACAGGAGTGAGGCTGAAATAGGACACAGGTAGGGCACAGAAGCTCTGAGGGATGGCACTGCTGCTCTAACACTGGCGTTGGGAAGCAGTGGCCTCAGCAGAGAGGGGCACACACACACACCAGCACGTGAACTTGCTAAAGCTGAGACTCTCAGTGGTGTTTCCCCAAACTTGATTTTCACATACACAAAAGGTCACGGTCCTCCTCTGAACACTGATGAGAACCTCTTAATCAACAGTACAGTCAATTCTGTTCTGTCTCTGAATTAAACATGCACACACTCAGAAAGCTTGAAGAGAGTTTTCTTAATTTATCTAATGCTTTGTAGACAAATGTTTAAAAATTGAAAGAGATTGCTTTAAGAGTTACTTACGTGGCTGTCTCACGTTTGGCTTTGGAAGGGAAGGATCTAATTTGAAACAAAGAAAATGCACAAAACATTAATCAGATAGAGTTCCACATGCAGCCTACAAACTATGATCTGATAGAAAGACATTAACTGTAATTTTTACAAACCATGAATTTCAGGAAAAGCAGATCAAATTCAGTAATCTCCCTCATCTCAGAAAAATTCTATTCATATATTAATTATTCCTCAAGGGACTCTATCTAGAGTATATAGTTCATGCACCATATATTTTGCTGGCAAATACACTGCAACCTTTCCCAAATCAGATGTCATCAGGTGTGACCCACAGTAACTCTGGTTACCCCTATGTGGAACTCTTATTAAAGTTCAGATTGTGAAGGAACAAAGATTGTATTAAGGTGATTGCATCCATCTGACCACTCATGAATCATAAATATGAGATAACAGCACATTAAATCACACACACGAAAGCAAACACTCTCTAAAGAATAGAGAGTTTTACAGCGTAATTCATACTGCTTTGTCCAAATTCCATGAATATGTGTTGATTCACCCGTTTTCCTGAGTCCTACACGGTATTTTGTGTTGGAAGTTCTGTGGAGGTTTTTTTTTTTTTGTGGGGGCAGGGGTTTTAAAAAATTTATTATTATATATAAGAAATAAAAGATCAAAGGTATTGTTCAAAGATCAAAGCTATTATTCTAGGCAAGAATACCAAATATCATCATCCTAGTGATGAAGATATCACCCTGTAACAGAAAGAGACAAGTAAACAAATGTTTAAAAAATGAAGAATTTCCCCTCCTTTTTCTTAATTGGCCTCTCTTATCTTTCTCAAAGAATGCCACCTCAAGCAGAAGAGCTAGAAATTCTGGCTTCAGACCCAGGGACCTGTATGGTTAGCTGCAGTCTGGATTGCCCAGCAACTCAGGGATTTAATTTATATTCTGAAATATTTGAGTGTGATCAGTGCAACAGATGTAAAAGGATTTGATAAGACTGTGCTTCAGTACTTGTTTTAGTCTCTTTGGCAACCGGAAAAAATAGTTCAATTAATTTCTATGTAAATATAACATCCCAAAAATACTGAAAATAAATATATTCATTTATTTAAAGTGTTCTAAATAAGACTATGCTTCTAACTTCTAAAACCCAGATGGCAGCACCAAACCTCTAGCAATATCTTTTAGACCATTAGGCCCTGAGACATATGTGCCTACAAAATCCAAAAAAGCATTTTATTCTTCAACTATGTTATTGTGTCTTCTTCTAACACGTGCGTATCTCTTGCAGATCGCTTTTGGCAGATGACAGGAAACAGGTGGAACAGTAGTAGGAAACAGGTGAGGACATAGAGGGTGTGTGGGGTGGTGCATGCACAAGTAATCTGGAAAGTTACCAAGTGGACGTAACAGCAACAGTATAACTGAATGTAAGATCTGCGAGGAGGGCTGGACTGAAACCAAGGAGCACTGAAAAGTACAAACATGGGTAAGGGCACTATCAGATTGTCCAAACACTCCGCTGGCATATCCCAAGTGCCAAGAAAATGCCTTCTGAGCTAAGGGGAAAACGAATTTTCCATGCTATTTCTATCACTGGCCTCTCTACAGAGAATATGAAATCAGCTAATGATAAGCTGTGCAGCTTATTATCAATTCTCTTCAGTCATCCAGTTCTTACATGTATTTTATTGTGATTTGCTCAGAGCAATTCAGAAGCAGTGAAAATCATTGAGGTCTACAAAAAACATCTAATTTAAAAACTAGTGCTGCCAGCCTTGAGAATTATCATATTTTTCTATACCTTTGTAAGATAGAGGTACTAGTTAGTTACCCTTTTCACCTTCTTTCTATGATTTGTCTCTTTTTGCTCTAGAAATAACAATCTAAAGTTTCTGCACTTAGCAAAAATCTGAACAACATTGGTAGACTTTTTCCCCAGAACATGTATTTCCTAGCATATAAATGGCCATCCACATGCTTTTCATGGGAGTGGGGGACAGCACAGGCAAACACAGGAATGCAAAGGGAATGTATGTGGTATAGAGCTAGGTTTTAAACACTTCCATTGGGATCTACTGCAAATTCAAATTTAGATATAGTATTGTCATTTCTAATACAGGCAATGACAGTTATAAGCTTGTCTGAAGAAAAAAAAAACACTTCTGCAATGACCAGTTTGTTCTGACTTTTGAAATGTCAAGCACATGACTTTCACATGTGGCTTGATGAGGAGAACCAGGGGCAGTACCTCACATAGAGTGGTTTGCAATAGCGAAAGCTGGTTCTGTTCACATCAAAGAAAATGTAGAACACCACCTCTGAGAGGTAAATTCCCCTGTTCAGTAACGTGATATAATTTCCTCTCCAAATCTTAAGTTCACGTATTGGCCAACAATGGCATTTGGCTTTAAGAAAGGGGTTTTGATTCACTGCAGAACAACTGCATACCAGCAAAGCTACACTGTTAATGTGCCACTTTGTATTATGTCTGAAAGCTGGGATATGCTGGGGAGATTTCTACCAAGCGTCCCACAATTATACTAAATCACCCACAATGCAACAAAATACTCTATCACACTGTTGTCTTGTAACTAATCTTTATAAATTTAGCTTGTCTTTGCACACTGAGACCTTGTGCCTCTGACAAAGACAACATTCTGAGTGGAGCCTGAGATGGGAGCTGTGCACAATGCTCCATACATCATAAGGACAAGAGAGCTCAAGTACAAGTCTGTTTATTGAAAGCCGAATTTCAGTTGCAGGATTTACTCATTCCCAGTAGAAAACTTACTGAAATAATATGAGAGCTGAGCAAAATTAACGTCCAGAGTCAGGCTAAAGGCACAGTTTTAATTGTAACAGCAACAGATCAAATAGATCAATAATGATCAATAAATGGCTTTAATTCATAGTGGATTTGATCTGTATTAACAATTTTGTTAAAAACCCTCCATATTAAGTATGAGCTGACTTGCAGAGTTAGAAACAGTTGTTGCCTATGTCCCCTAGCAATGCTGTATTTGAACTTTAAATTATTCAAAGACTAACAGCATGCACTGTAAAACAGAGGTTAAAGGACTCCTGATCTCCATCCTTTTGATGCTCCCCGAAAAGCATTCCAGAGGTCAAACAGCCTTTGGACACCATTGGAAGATTTTGATATGTATGGGAAGCCACTGAAGCTCCTTATGAAACTTCAATGCAAATACAAAAAGAAAAGATAAATACACATATTTTTTTCTAGGACTGCATCAAAACCTGACTGATTCTGTTGTCAGAGTGACCTACTAAGAAAAACTTTCAAATTAAGTGAAACTGTGAAAACAGTTCTTACTTCCCATCACTCCCAGGGCATATTCTTAAATTAGAATAAGGTCTCATCACGCTGTTTGGCATTATCTCATAATGCACTTCAGCCTCTCCAACTCCTTCAACCAGTTACTAACCACACTATTTTTTTTCCCCAAGAAAGTACACGTTCAAACAAGTCCCACCAAAGTGGAGCCCCTTTGCACATACCATCCTTTGCTCTTCATATTTTAAGAATCTAGTGAGTCTCCAGGGGCCACCTCTTTGCCTTACAAACTTATCAGGCTTTAACATCCTCAATACTTTGCAATTCCATAGTTATTATTCATAAATTTATATTTACAAGCACAATAAATAAAGGACACAGCAGGGAGCAGAACACTGCCTTTGATCTCTGAGCAACAAGAAATTGCTCCAAGTGCTACCGCTACATTCATACTTCCATGTTATTTTGTGCTACTTTGGGTATTCCTCTCTCAGTGCTCAGCAAACCCACACGTCCAGAGAACAATAATGGCGGTTAAAAAATGGCTACGACTCGGCCTGATGACTGCTACCAGGAAAATGTCCTAACAAGTTACATCTTACAGACACATTACAACCACAAGATTATAAAATGTCACATACTCATAGCACTCCCTCATTTCAAGTGGCTGTATGTTACACAGTATTATATATATATATAGCATTATTAAACAAATCATTTTTATACCTTCTTGTTTTCCTTCATGTATTATTACAAGGGGCTTGGTGAAGGTTTTCTTGTTGTGCATCATGGCCAAGATCATATCCACATTGAGAGAGGTGCAAGCTTCATCAGGAGGAATGCACTGGAGTGCAAAGAACAGAGTGTGAGGTCAGAGTCACCCATCTGCCAGGACAGCTGTGCCAGCAGCACAGTTGCCTCATAACCAGTTTTTCCCTACACAATTTACTGAAAAATGAGAACCTCCAAACAACCTTCTCTTTTGTAGCAATCAGATTACAATATTATCCAATATGGTGCACATCCTTGGAAATTAAAGCTAATATTGTTTGTGCTTTGGATAAGCATAGAAAAGATAAAAACTTGAACCACTTGTGCAATAAAAAGCAATTTCTATTTGTAGCTACCTAATGAAGTTTAAACAGCAACTGCAAATTATGTAGTCAAAATGCACAGTATAATAACTCTTAGCTATTAAAATCCTGAGCCTAGAGATATCAAGTTCATTAGACAATTCCATAGAAAACTATTTATTACCTTCAGAGTTCAGACGAAAAAAATACATTGCTTTCATCTAAATCAGAAGTTTTGATAAATTTAATTAGTTACTGACCTTTGGCAGTCCTTGAGTATCTTTGTCTTTATTTGTACACAAAGTCAACTCGCAGTGAAGAAAGAGCAGTGAGATGTTGAACATTGGTTTGAACACAAAGCTAAATCTTTTTCTGTCCTTCTGTGCGTGTGGTATTGGAAAATTCTCTTTCTCAATACTGTAGAATTTAACAGACTCATCTTTAGGACAAATGTTTTCTATAATGGTATAGTCAGACATTCTATCTGGATTTGAGAACGGGGAAACAAAGCATGTTTGAATAGCAAAGCCCAATGATCTGTCAGCTTTAGTCACAGACACCTGCATTAAAGAAAGACACAGTAAGATCTCAGAAATTACATTTTTAGTTCACATTTCATTAATATTTTCAACAATTTTTAAGCAGTTTTCCAGTGCCATTTCCAATCTGAAATATTTTGAAGGCTAAATGTTAAGGGTAAACTGTCAAACTGAGAGAAAATCTGTGGTTTCAAAATCAGCAGCTGTTTAATAGCATAACCATGCATAAATACAGCAATCCCTTATCTTTCTGAAAGCAGATGAACCCCCCCAGATAAGACACACAGTTAATGTCTGTGTCTGCCACCTGAGATGGCACTGCCTCCCTTAGACACACAGGCTATAGCAGCGCTGTATGGAAATCAATCACTAATTCCATGGTTTGTATCTGTTCAAAATGATAATGAAAATAGAAAAAAAAAATAAAAGCAACAGACACAACAGAGAATCCACCCCCAGCCAAGACAGGAATGCAAAGGCAGCGAGGAGGTCATGGTCTGATGTGTGGGTGGCATGCCTGGACTGGAGGGGCTGAGGGAGCCTCCTAAAAAGCTGTAATTTCTTGTGAAAGGATCCTTTTAGCTTATTGTAAGTTTGAAATCTATATTCTTTTATGAAAAATAATTAAAACTGAAAGCTTCCAATGACCTGATGTTGCTCAGCTGGATTGGAATGTAGACAATAAATGCTACAGAAAAAATGGAATTTGTAACAAATGAGGCATGTTGCTCAATAAACAACAGAAGCATTTGTCTAACCATTAACACTGTCCAATGAAACAAGAAATCTTCTTAGAAGAAATGTGTCTTATATGCATACTTAATCCATATGTGCTGCATATATCTTTAAGGAAGAGCCTGCCAAATTGTGTGGTCTGTGCAGTAATTTCTGGGTGCTAGGAGTTTTGCAGTGAATAAAAGCATTTCTCCTTTTTTCTCTCTCTAATGTGAGCAGCAATCAAATTAGAGATGAAGGGATGTGCTGAAGCATCTAAGCAAGAAAGACTATCTCCTAAAAAGAACAGAAATAAAGATGGATGAACAGATACTGACAGGAAACAAGCTGATGGTGTAAACTAATTAAAAAAGAGGTTATGGAAAGTAGGACAGGCATACAACAGTTAATTAAATAAAAGGAAGAATAATATCTCAAGGAAAGAAAAGAACCACAAGAGGAAAGTGGAAGACCAAAATATGGTAAGAAAATTACAGCAGAGAAGAAAGAAAAAAACCTCAGAATCCAAAAGATTCAAACACAAAAAAATCCACCCCTTACCAAATGAGGAAAAAGGAGATTAAAAACATTTACCAAACATGTATTTATCAAATCCCCAAAATATTTTTCTTAGTAACAAATGCAAAATAGAAACAAAATAGGGAAAACAAAAATCAGTGTCATCTTAAAAAAATGGACTCACAGAAGTTCAAAACTGATATGTTTTCCACTGTGCAAGAAATATAAACAGAATAAAAAGGCTTTTGTCAGGACAGGTGATGAAGAAATCAGAACATCTGTCTGAATAAACAGCTCCAGTGGGCTCAGAATCAGGGGGATTCATCCCAGATCAGTGAAGGAAGTGGATGGTTTTAAGTGTTTGTTATAAAAATATTCTTAACTGAGTGAGACAGACTTTATTTTTGCTTTAGCTGCCTTAAGTACTTTTCACTGGGTAGAGAACAAAGAAACAACAAAGCAGACTGAAATCATGAAGAAAACTGCACCAAATGGGTTACTTCATCCATCTTGCAAAAAATCCTTTGGGTTTTTTACCCAAAATATTTTGCTACTTCTTATTCCAGTTTCTGTTCCCTGCAGCCACCACAGGGGCCTGAACCAACTGCCCAACAAAACCTTTCAACTGACAAGAACAGATTTGGCTCAGCCACACAGCCTTGCAAAACCCTTCGGTTAGTTTGAAGTCTTTTTCAGGTTGTTACCTCTACATATACTGGCCCATTCTTGGCAACAGAGAAGAGTCCTTGGGAGGGGGCAAGGAACAAATCTGTTTTGTACAGCTCCATGTTGAAGGTCACATTGGTGATGTGTGGTTCAGGAGGCCAGAAAATGCCTCTGTCATCCTCTGGCTGGTGCAGTGTGCAATTAAACTAAAATGAGGAAAAAAAATACAGAAACATCACGAGTCAGGAGTGGTAGGACAAATTTGTTATGTCCTACAGGCCCACCCACATTACATCTACTTAGTGCAAATCTTCAACGGGGCCATAAGAAACCATAGTGAGAAGAAATGTGTTAAAAGACAAATTAATTTCTAGACAATAATGTAATTTATGTGAAATGCCTATTACAATAGGTGAATAGGTGTCAGGTGAAAACCTGAGGGTAACATACCGCTATTTCAGGCCAACTTGAGAAAGCCACCTCTCCCTCATCAGCATCCCCTGGAAATCCATTATCACCCGATTCCATGTCGTCATCTTCAAAGCCACTGCCTTCAGCTGGTGCTGACAGCTGAATGACAATCTGCACAGAGAGGGATTGCAAACAAATTAGATTAGGTGATAACCAAGCACTCTCATGGTTATTATTTTCTGCTCGCTTCAGAACAATGCAAAGGCCACAAGAAGAGCACCAGCTAAGCAATGGAAAGCATGTCTTAAACAGCCTTGTGCTGAGCGTGTAGGATATGTAGCTTATATTTAAAAAATGCCCAAGTTTTTTGCAGAATTCAGAGCCAGTGAAGAAAGACACCAGACTATGTGTTGGTGTCTGAATGAGCAGCCCAGCATTTCCGTTCTATTTCTAGTATTTCTGTAGCCAACACTGAAAAAAGAAATGGCTTTCTAAAGTGATACTTTGTTACTTGCAGTTCTCCTTAGTGCACTCATAAAAAAATCACTAAAAATGTCAGGGTCACAAGATGATTTTCTCTTCTGTCATTAGCATTTTTTTTTCAGACATGTACACCCAAAACCATGATATTCCTTCTTCATTTTCCTCCCTTTTTCTTTTTTCACTGAATTTCCCCCTCTTTTTTTTTTTTTTTTCATCTTTTTCACATGTCTTCATTTCTTCACCTGGAAACTTACAGTTTTGTTTTCTAGTGTTCTGCATTCTGCCTTTTTATACTTGCAGCTTCTCAGCTAGTGCCCTCCCTCCCAGGACTTCAACTTTGTTTTCTTAGACTTAGAACAACTGCTAAAAAAATTACATACACACACCCTTTGTCACTCCACTGCAGGATGTCTGTTTTTTAGGAGAAACGTTCCCAAATTTCGAACAACCCCATACATGATTCGGAGTTCAAGTGTATAACAAGACTATTAAAGACCATGATGGAGAAAGGAGAGGAGGTAAATGACCACTTTTACTTTGGGCCATAACAGAATACAGGTACCATGAGAGTATTTAGCTCCAGACCTGTGCTGTTCTGTCCTTTGCTGAAGATTCTATCTTGGTTTGGGACTGTTTCTAAAGTTAGGTGCTACTGACTCCCCATCACAGAACAGATTTAACCAGGCAAGGTCAGATCAGATTGCCTGAGCTGTGTTTGGGTTGGACCACAGGCTTTCCACCATTTGTTAAAGTTACTTCTATGTACTGGAAAGCTCAGCAAGAGAAACGTGTCATTACTTTTGAACCCAGAATATCTGCATTGTACTCTGGCTCATAAGCTGAGCCAATCTGGAAGCAGTTGCTTAGAGCCTAACTGGGCTCCTTTGCATCATCACTCATACACTAGTACTCAAGAGTCCCTTCATTATGTATAGTAACTGCTTAAAAATATAAATTCAAATTCTAAGAGAAAAGCATGCAAAAATAATGTAATTTCCTTACATTCTAAAAGCCTTTTTTCACACACAATTTTAGAAGAAAAAAACTTCACTTAATTCAGGATATGAATTTAAAGGTATTGCTTTATGCAATTACAGAACTTCATTCCTATTTCTCTTTACAGCTGTGTATTACTTCTTACGTAGGGATGATCAAAGCTGCACAGGGAACGCCAGTGCAACTCCTCCCACACTGGTACTGGTACTCCTCCCCTAAAGGGCAGCCATATTGTGAAATGTATTCAACTCCTCCACTTTCCTTTGGGATACTATCTGACCACAGGAGCACACTGAATGTGCAGCCTTCATACCTCCTTGAATACAGGGACTATGGCTAGAACCAGGTTTGAGCTAGGCAGGAAAGGATCAGGATGCCTCCTTTTTCCTAAGACTAAAGCTAACTACAATAGCTTCCTTGTACTACTATGATGTGCAGTCCAAAAGGTGGATCCTCTTTGTAAAATACTCACAGAGTTAAAATAAACAATCTTGTTCAAAACATATGCTGTCCGAGTCCCACATTTGTTGAGCAAAGACTCCAAGATGAAGTGGGTCCCATTCATCCTGGCTTTGCAGGAGTGGTCCAGCAGCGAGAGCTCCGTGCGGGTGTAGCCGCCAGCCTGAAACAAAGGCACTTTGTCAGGGGCTGAAGCACCATTGTGCTCGGCTCCTGCTAAAGTGCAGTTCAGCCACTGTTCGTGACTGCTGACAGGAGGAAGTGAAGTTCATTGTACTGACATCCAGGGAAGGTCACTCTCAAAATGCTGTTATACATGGCAGACAAGGAATAAATGTAACATGGAAAAAAAGGAAACAACAGGTTCATTATTTATCTGCTGATTAATAATGCTGACTCTGTTTGGTCTGAAACGAGCTAAAATGCTGTCTGTTTCAGGCTCTTTTCCACAATACAAATGGACACAAGCAACCTGTCAGCTGGTAGATGGTAAAGATAGATCTTTAGATCTATTTAAGTCTCACACTGCTACCAAAAGCAGTTTCTTAGTACTTTGGAAATTAAAAACTGAGACTGATGGCTGAGTACATTAACTTTTTGACAGCACCAACTGCACACCTTCAATCAATAATCCCTCTAAAAACCACCACATTGTTGGGAAGAGAAAACACAATTCTGAGTTATGGCAAAGAGCATCTACAGTATAGGTTCCTCACCAAACTATTTTGGGGGAGTTGTGTGGTGATGGCTGTAGGACTTCGAATGTTTATTTTTTCCATTAAAATGCAAATAAAATGGTCTGCCCAAAAGAGCCTCCCCAGTTTTGAGAGTAAGATATCACACCAACCTGTAGAGAATCCTTTTCTACAGCTACAGTCATAACTTTGTCATCACACTTTATTGATAGGGCCATATCAGCACTGCCCTGAACTTCTTCAGGTTCTTTATGTTTTGAGAGAGAATGCCCAAAGTCATGATTTATTAATGTATCTACTGAATGCCTAGATGGGAAGATTTCTTCTCCCACTGTGTCATGTCTTCCTCTGTTAATGTGAAATGGAAAAGTCAGGCCATCAGTATTCTTTGGAGCTGGCAGTGGGTTAGCACCCAGCAATTCTGTCAGCTCTGGAGGAAGGGAATGGTCTTCTTCATCATTCATCTCCTCTAAAAAACAACAACAACAACAAATCCACATTAGTTTACTAGATATTTTTCCTAAAAAGTATCCAGAACTAACAATTTTCATACAAAAATATATTATCCATAAAGGGAGCTCCAATAAAAACAGGACCTTTGTACTTTTCAGGTAAGTAGCCACAAATTCTACAACTAAGCATTTAGTTGTTACTGAGGCATCTAATCTTGGTATACTTAATCCCTGCCAGAAATCTCTCTCACCAAGAGCTGAAAATAAACTTTTGATGAGTGGACCTATGATATGTAAAAGATCCACAGAGGTAAAAGAAACATAACATTCATCAAATATACTATTTTGGTACTGCTGAAAGAGCCTAAGTGCAAATCATTAGGTGAAATTCTTCCACTACCTGACCCATCAGAAATTCAGTCACTACTGTTGTGAAACTACTTATATAACCAGAATGAAGGTAAATAAGAGTCAACTTTATAGTGAGTAGATGAGAAAACTATCTCTTATGTGACTGCTGGACAGAATCCATGAGAGTGAAATTGATAAAATTAATGTGAATGTAAGCTTTATCAATATTGTAAAACAATAGTTTTAGCGGTTGAAACTCAGAATAAGTGAAAAAACCAGATGCAACTCTGCTAGCTTCAATGGACCCAGAATGTACCCATACCCAGCTTTACATCAGCAATTACTTTGGCCAAATACCCAATTTTTTCAATAGTCGTATTTATTCTGTTTGCTCAGACTTTTTTGGTAAGTCAGTCATGTCTGTAAACAGTTTCAATGTTTATTTAATCATCTCAAGGAAACATGCTCATACTTTTGGAAAAAACAAAAAAAATCAAAGCTGGATTTATTAACTAACATGCTATCTGGTTGCTGACATCTATTTCAGTGAACATTGGGTACCATCATCAATGAAGTCTTGTGCATTGGATAACTATAAATATTTAGTTTCACCAAATTTCAGGAAATAACACAACTTTTCTTGGACTTTTCTAATCAAAAAGCCACAGATTATTATCTGTAATCACCATTTATGGGTATTACCAGCATTCTTGATGACAAGGAGTAAAAGAAGTGCAGCCAAAACCAAAGTTTCAAAACCGAGAAAACACCTTTCAAGTAATTGCATTCCTAGAGACACAAGATGTGTTTTTTCTATATGCTAAAAGTCCATCTTCAAACTTACCTGTATCTTCAAGTTGCAGATGAAATCTGTTAGCAACAGGTGCTTTTGTGTAGGAAATAACTGGGCTATAATTATGCTCATAAGCCCATTTGATCAAACTCTCATGCGATGAGGGAAGGTCAGGTATGACTGATTTACTCATAGTCATGGATCTTTCTGTTTCTTTTCCAAAACCAATACTGTTTGATGTCTGTAAACAAAGAAAAACTTGGTTTGTGATTTACCCCTTAAGGATACTTACGATGGAATAGTGACACTGATTGAACCCTGTTTTTTTATTCTGTTTTATCTACTAAATAACAGAAAACTGAGGACACCTGGGAAATAAACCAAACCCTGCCACCTTAGGCACATAACTGCTGCACAGATGGGAAAGAACCCCCTGCTTCCTCTCAGCCTCTGCCTGCAGTACAATAAATCGAGACAATCAGAAACTGTTAATCCCTAAACGAGACATATTTACAGCCTTTTGTATAATGCCATACTCTCTTCAAAACTGAGCTGAAATTACTCCTGAAGTGAACTTAAAATGACAAATGAATTTTCAACCGTCCCCTTAATTTCCTGGATTAGAGCATTACTTAAGATGGATAAAGGGAAATCTTTGTTCAAATGAACATTACTGAAAAAGGCAAAAAGCATGCTCATGAAGTAGAGCTGATACTAGCTAATGCTGTAAGTCAGCTGGCACCAAGGACAGGCTGTGTCTGAATGAGCTTCATCCTAGAAATGCTGTGTGCCTCTTCCAAAGTGTTGAGTTTGTTAATCAGTAAATACTTAATAGAGCAGTAAGTGAGAGCATGCACAGTTATGCATGGCCAGACTACCTAAAAAAACAACATATACTTTCTGCACATGGAAAGATTTTAAAATTAATTAACAATACAAGTTTTACACAAATACATCGATACAGCAAACTCATAAAGGTACATGCTGACCTTATGAATGAACATGATGAATTATTATTATTAAATAAATGAGTCACACCACCACTTAGTTTTCATTTTCTTGTAAATGTTTTGTAAAATTTCATATTTTTTGCCCAAACAGGCAAGTCAAAGGAACATAACAAGTATCTCTCACTGTTAGAGGGGCAGCTAGAAAATACTCACTGGTATTACACAAACTTGTATTGAGCAGCTTGGCATCTTTAACACGTATTCATTCACACCACAGCTAAATACATATATCTTCATTCTTACAGTCACAATGTTACTATTATCACTGTAACAATCACATCAATGGCTACAGAACAAGCTGAACATAGATGCTGCATGAAAGGCATGATGACCTATTTTACAAAAATTTCTGCAATGTGATTGAAATGCACTTTTAATGCAGCTGATACCATGGAATGTTCCACAAACACTTTCATTCTCATGCTCAATTACCTTCTCCATCATATAGGCTGCATCTTCTTTTCATCCCCACTGGTTTTTCCTCAACGTGAACAAATCTTAAATCTCTTTCACTCTAGAACACCAGAAGATTGACTAGATAGACCTCTCTTAGACAGTGCTCATATGAACATGCTACACAGGTCAGAGAGCTCACTCTGCACTTCTCTACCCGACATCAGAATGAGTTTTTGAACAAAGAAGTGAATAAAGCATGTAGAGAATCCTGATGGAATGGCATAGTGTACCTTTAGCTCCCTCCCTCATTCCTTCCTAAAGACCCAGTTCTGCAGCCTTTAAACACTTGGAGCTTCACAACTTGAAGTTAAAGTACAGAGAGCCTGGTTTGACGATAATGTTACCAGAACAGTTATCAATGCTCAGCAAAGGCCACTGAAGAGAAGAAGCAAAAACGGAGTAATAGGTATCCTAATTTTAGTGCCTTACTACTCTTCGGGATCAACTACTCTTTGATATTCAACACATGCAAATCTGGACACGAGTGAGCACGTATTTTCATATTACCACACAGCTTTGACTGGCAGGAGTTATTATGCTATCCCAACTTCGCTGCGTCTCTTTACTATTCTGTCATGAGGAGACAGCTGAACAAATATTATCTCAGAACTTTACTGTCCTAGCGAGCACTCGAGCATTTCCAGGGCTTGTTTACACCCCTCCACTCCGCACTGAGCCTGTAATGTTCAGTCTTGCATCGCCTCACTGAAACAAAAGCAACAATGAGGGCTTGCAGGAATAGACCTTCCTTCACTTGCCTGCCCTGCCAACACTTTCATACACAGTGAGTGAAATCAGGCAATCTGAGCCCCCATCAACCTATTCAGAACAGACACCATTTCAGAAAGTGGTGGGCTGTTGTTCTCAGGTAAACAACTGTCCCTCCAAGCTTTGGAAACCCTCAAAGTTGGGTTTGTTTTGTGCACTGCACCTCTCTCACTCCTTGCTCCTCAGCAAACTTTATTTCTTTCTGGAATGTCACAGTTCCCAGCTTTGCAGAGGGACACCAGCTGCAAAGGAAGCTATGTGAACAGCAGTGTACAAGCACGGAACCACACTAGCACTGCATGTAAGACTCAACACAGGAGTTAAACACAGCCTGGGAGGAAAGCACTGCACATACATAACGTGCAAATGATTTACCTAAAGTACTCCCATTTTACTTGGCTTTGTGTCCATCCTCTTTCAGAGTTTCAAAAAACACAGCAAGCTGGGAGATGAGCTATATGACCAAAACCATCTTTTTCATTTTTTGTCTGTGAACTTAGACATCAGTAACTTACAGTCAGCTTAGCACTAACCTTTCCCTCTCAGCTTGCAAATCCCCTCAAGACAATTCTAACTCATAGTGAGGGCAAGAAGTTAGGAAAATTGAAGTGCATGGAACTGCTTCAAATAATAAAAAGAACATTGTGAAACATTACCTAATTGCTTAGTAATGTTTTTACGCATTGTCTAAATTTGGGCTTGGAAAGGCATTCAGCTTAATAAAGATATGAAGAGATCCTAAATGCTGAATATGCAGGCTTTTTAATGACATGGGGGAGTTAATTCCCTCCCTTACCTCCTTCTAAATAAAGGAAAATGAACACATATTTAGAAAATGAAGCATCTATATAAATGAAGAATAGTTACAAATCCTAACATGAATACAGTCTTTTAAATACTGAAATTTCTGTATATATTTAATGTATTACTCTCTCTTTGTTAATCTAAATAGAATGTTACCTGCTGCCAGCCATTACAGAAACTATTTTTAATTATACTTTTTACTTATAATTCTCAATAATTAATAAAGAAGGACTTTAGAAATAAAGTTTTTAAAGCAGTCTTGCTTTTCTATATTCAAGTGCAGCATTTTAGAAATTTTAAAAACCTGTAGAAACTGTCTTGTGAAAATTGACCATACACAAAGTGATAGCTTCATGGACGTGAAATATGATACTTGAGGTATCTCCTAGCATGGTGTGAACTAAAGCACAATTCTCTATCCTGTGAAAGTAGGTCCATATATGCCCAAATATACAGTGGTGAATTTTATGTAATAACCCAGAATGAAACTTTGAAGTCAAGCATGGTTTTTCATCCATCTGCTGGTGAGTGGTAATCCTCAGCAACGAACCTTGGCCTTTCTCTTTAAGGACTGACTATTTCAGACCTACAGAATGACCAGAACATCCTTTCCTGTCTGTAAGATAAATACATGTCAGGGCTCAAGAGGGAACTTCATCACCCACCCGTGATAATTTTTCCATTCAATTTTCTGAGCAACAAAAAAATTAGCTTTCTTTTATTTCCTTTCATTCTCAAAAGCTACTATGAAATCCTGGTTACCAATCTACTTTCTTAGGAGATTTAGATCAATTAGCCTTTGCATTCTGCCAGAATTTCCTCTGCACAGATTACAAGCAGAAAGCAACTAAGCAAAGTGAACTTCCTATAAATACCAAGAACTGGAGTTTGAAAATGTAACTGAATTGCTCCAGAACTGCTAATCGTGAGGCTACTGGGTGGTCCTGAGCATTCAGCTCAACTGTACAATGTGCTCTTAACTGATCACTTAAGACAGAAATAGGCCACAAATTTATAGGCTGCAAGATCAGTACAATTATATTTATTTATTTCAGAGCGAAGGAACACTAATTTTCGTAGTAGAAATGGTGTTAAGCCACAAAGCCTGTACTAAAAAATCAACACGAATCAGCATCTCCAGTAATTTTAGAAGTTTAAATTTAGAGAGCCTGGTTTTAACTTAAAAAAAAAAAAATATTTTTTGCTGTCTGAGGAGAGATGAGGTCAATTTGACCACTTACTGGAAACAGAAGTACTGGCAGGGAAAAGGGATAGATACTACTACAACCACAAGCAGATGTAAAAGGGTTTCCACTTCTAAAGGGATGTGGGTGTGTGCTGCATATCTAGTATTATCTATTCTGCACTTGAAGGCATCATTCCAACTTCTGACATGAACCTGTTGATCCATTCACCAAAGTAACAGCAAAAAGAGAGATGACTATCTAACTCTGTGTTTAGGGTGCTTCAACAGAAGTCAAAAAGACAGACTAAATCTTTGCTCTAACCATCTGGCTTCTGCAATGTGTAGGTCAGTTTTATAGCCAGTATATTAAAAGTTAATGAGAATAAAAAGTTTATGCATTTACTCCTTAAAATGCAGTAATTATTAAAAAGAAGCAGCTAAGACAAAATATTCGGAAACCAACATGGTCTAGCACTACATCACATTTAAATGAATTCTATACTGTTGCATTATGATAGCTGTCAAAAAATAAAAGTGCCTTAACTTACAATCACTTCCAGCTTTCCCTGGACATCATGAGACTTGATAACCCAATTGACAGACTTTCTACACTTGAGGATAAGTACGACATCTCTGACAAGTCTGGCGCCTGGTTGAGATGGTTTAATGTCAACGATTATATCCACCTGGAGAGCACTGTATGTGGAAAATAGAAAGTTAGAACAGAATGCCAGAAATTTTCAGCTATCAACCTTCTTCCAATCCATCATGTTTCCACTGTCTGGCCAGCTGATTAAAATGCTGGATATTATCCCAGGCAACACAACATGTGCAAAACAGATTGTTATTCCATATACACGTAAGTGATTTTGCATAACAATAGAAACAAGTACTTTCTAGAAAAAAAAATTCTGTCTCTTATTTACAATAAGTGTGCTACTCAATTCACATATTATTCAGTGCAGATAAGTTATACTAGCAGATTGCTTTCTAAGGTAAACATAATTTTCTTTTTTCACTGTGACAGTGTCTAAATATAACTGTTTCAGTTTCCTCTGGCTATAACTGTATTAAAACTTAAAACAATACCTTAAAAAAAGTAAAGAAGACAAGCAGGTTAACACACACATAAAAAATTCAACCCAAACTACAAGCACTATATTGGGGGGTATCTCTGCCTAAACAGTTAAATTGTGGAATGACTTTGTTTAAGATCTTGCGTGCTTTGAGGAATTAAGCAGTGTATTCAGTTTCCACTACTTCTGGATAAATACTTATTTTAAAAAGAAAAAACCCAGATGTCCAGCCTACTGCTTGCTGGAAAATAGATGAAAACTATCCAGATTTTCAAGATCACTGTAAAATAAGTAGAGCAAACGGGTTCTTACCCATCAATAACATCTCATAATGCAAAACACCAATTCAACAGAAAAATCTATACTTCCAGACCATCTTATGGGGCCATACATTACAACAACGTTGTAATGTATGTGCTCATCCCCAAGTAATAGGTTCCAATTAATATTCTATATTGAGACTTAGTGTATCTTGGCACATTTGGTCCATCCCCTGCAGTTTCATGCATGCCCAGCTCAGCTTCTGTATGTTTCTTTGGGGATTCAAACTTTGTAAGGATAGCTGTGGATAACGCATAAAACTAAGAACAAAGTAACTTTGTACCTTTGGGTTTTTTTTACTTTTAATAGCAAAATATTTAAACTTTTTGCAGTGCTATCATCTCAAAAGCAAATTCCTATTGTACTATCATCCAAAGCCAAAAGCTTGGAACCAGGGCTTTCACTGTGTAGCACTACAAGGGACTTGGAATGATGCTTAGCATCAGCTCTGTTCTGTATGGGGCTGCACCCTCATTTGGGGTTACCTACCCCACTTCCACTACACCTCAACATTTTCTTACTCTCCTCAGGTTACTACACAAGGAAATTATCAGGCTCTGTGTTTAACATCTTGCAATGAGAATTATCCTTTTCACAACACCACCTCCTCCCACCTCCATCTCCCAGTGTGATTTTCTCATTAGGGACAGGATGCACTCATGTGCAGCTGCATGAGGAGCAGAACCAGACAATGCGAGATACCCAGTCGATGCAGTAAGCAGACAGGATTTTAATTCTACCTTATCTCTGATGAAATTGTAATCACCTAAGTTTCATAGCAAATTTCTATTCTAGCAATAACATTTGGCACTTAAGAAGAGTTTTTCCAAGTATGACTATCTGAAGCAAACCACACTCATGTTCTCCCACTTTCTAGGAAAGAACAGCAAAGGATGAGTATTTCAAACATCTTACTCCCCAAAGGTATCTTTGACAATTTAGAAAATCCTCATAACTTGTACAGAGTTACTTTTCCTAACCAGTAGTTAAAAACGTTTTTGGTCAGTGCACCACTGTCAACCCTTAACAACATTTCTCATAATTATCAAATCCCTTAAACTCAACTGGAAACTTGACAAAAAATATTGTTGTGAATCTTCAGAGCAACTGTGGAACACAGCATAGACCACAGATCACTTGCAGCCTCTGGACACTGTTTGGGAGCCACTGTCCTAGACCTTGCTGCCCGTCATCCGTACCTGTGACAGGTCAAGATTACTTCCAACCTCTGTCTCACCTCCTCATACAGTGTCTAACCTTAAAACCTCTCTGTCAGATACTGCCCTTACTGATATTCCCTTATTCACCTTATCCTTGGAAAAATGCGATTGATTGAGCAAGAAGGGGAGCAGTATATAAGTCCATAAAAGCTGGGCTTCACAGTCTTGTCTGGAAAAATCCTGTGATTATGAAGCAGAATTCAAAATCTTTACATACTGAAGAACCAATTTCTATTTAAGGCAAAGTACAAAAGCTCAAGCTTTTCTTTAAGGATGAAATGGTTACTTTCAGTTGATTTTTATTAGACAAGTGAAGTTTTTAGCTATTACTTCAAACAGTTTTAGTCTATTTAGATGATACTTTACCTGTTAGGATTGGAATTTGGAGTGCTTAGTTCAATGATATGAACTTCTCTTTCTTGGACTAAGTTAGACATAAGGCACCCCTCTGCTGGTTTTGGTTGTAGGTATCCCGCAAGGTAATTTAAAGAGAGAAAATTCTTTTTTATGTTGCACGAAGGAGGAAAAACTTGATCTGGAGAGGGGAAAAAAAAAGCATATAGACCTTTAAACACAGATATCAGCTTAGATGTATGCACGTACCACATCAACTTCAGTGTAAACTATATTGCTGAAAGGTGTAGCTACCGTCTATTATAAGCACATATGACAAATCATCATATTGAAAGGGAGATTACTGTTGCACTAATACATCAACTTTCTAATATCAAATATATACTTCTAAACTGAATAGTTACTATTTATAGATTTAAACACTTAATGAAATAAAATCCCTGCAAAGAGAAATCTGAAAACAATTCTGAAAGACAATATGGGAAAACTTTTCAAAATTAATAAAATACTTTTAATTTGTTCCTTGCATCTTTACAAGAGATTTCTTTCTATTGCAATTTACTCAGAGGTAACTTTTGGAATCAACTCCTTCTCCCTGTGGAAAATGTTTTATTCTTGTTATTATAAACTCGTATTTTTTTGAATACTACAGAAAATACTTGCCATTTTCTTACTGAATATATTTCCTATATATTTTGTAGTCAGAGTCAGTATTGCCTAAAAAGCAATAAATGCTGCATTTCTCTTGCACATGGAAAATGAAAAACATCAAGAAAATTATGGAATCAGTTGTTGATATTAAGGAAGTCTGATCACAATATGCATAGCTGAAATTATAAAATTCTAGCACAGCTATTGCTATTCAATCTCTCTTTTGGTTTTAACCTAGAAGCTGAATGTGAGCATTACAGAATCACAGAATGTGCTGAGTTGGAAGAGACCCATAAGAGTCACTGAGTCCAACTCCTGGCCCTGCACAGGACCATCCCCAAGAGTCACACCCTGTGCCTGAGAGCATTGTCCAAAGGCTTCTTGACCTCTGTCAGGCTGGTGTTGTGACCACTGCCCTGGGGAGCTGTTCCAGTGCCCCAACACCCTCTGGGGTGAAGAAATGTGTAAAATGCAAACCATAAAAAATAGTCACTTCATATGAAGTTCTCATGCACAGCCTACATTACTGTACCCCAAGAAACAGTATTTCCAGTGAAAATCAGGAGCACATTGCATATCTGAGATGGCTAGACATATGAATTGTCATAATATATAGAAGAACTAAGTACCACGTTCAAACACTTGAAGTCTTGTAAGAATACAATTCCACATGGCTGGGTCTTTGACCACTGCTTAACAAGAAAGACTTTTCCTATTAAGGTCAGTAGCAAGACACAAAAAAAAACAAAAAGAAAATTAATCAACTAGCATGCATTGTGAACACAAAACTGTGAACAAACTCTTACAAGCTGTGCTGAGGCCATGCACTCTCTAAATGAGAACTGAAATGTCATCTCTGAAGAGCATTTGTGTGTGCTACCCAACTTTGCAGGAAGACCAGAGACTCCTGTGACCCTGGTCTCTGGAGAAATAATCCGAGGAGTTACTTCTCCTGATCTTATACAAAGCAGCCTTTGAATATTAACCCTGTTGTGTCCCCTACAGAAGCTACTAAAGCTGTATAAGGCTGTAACTATTCATACTGCCCAAGCAAAGCACTTCTCTAACATCTGGTATGTGCCCTGCCAGATTAGCCTTGAATGCAGCTGCAGTTCTGCCAGCTCCTCCCACAACAGCACAGAATGGAAAATGATCCCAAATGGTCTACGCTGAGCTTGAATTTTTAAATATATATATATACAAACACACACAGAGACACTAGATATTTGCTTCTTAACTGCTGTACAACATGATTCAGGCCACAAAACAACAGTTCTGGAGCAGTTTGTGGGTAATTACCACAAGTGCTATCCCTTTGCCATTGCAAAGAACTCAGTTCTTGGTCCTGGCACTTCCATTAGGCATCTCTGGAGCTCTCCAGAAGTGCTGCTCTTGCCGCCAGAAGCACGGAGACTCCCCAGCCTGGGCCTCCACTCGACAGCAAGCTTTTCCTCTGCAGCAAATTTTAACCCTATCACAGGTTACTTGACATGCACACCAGAATGTATTTACTCTCATCCACATCAGTTACCAATATTGGGCTGGAGCAGAACAGAAAAGGGGATCCATTTCATCTTTCTTTGCTCACTACACATCTTCTTTGCTAGTTTCAGGGCTGTCTACTTACTTTGGAAAGGGACTGCAGGTGTCTGCAATCAATTAAAAACATTACCAAACTAGCCAAGAAACAGTCAGTTTATGGATTCTGTGCCTCTCTAATCTCCCCAGAATCCCAATAAGGAATCAGATGTGAGGTTTGCAGGCAACACCCTCAGCAGAGGGTCTCTGGCCAGCAGGCCGGGGTGCTGAGGGGCCCTGCTGGCCAGAAAGCAGCAGAGCTGTGAGCAGTGGCCTTCAGCGAGTGCCAGGCTGCCTGCACACCAGGATCTGTAGTTCCTGTGTGCAGCACTTTTATTTTACGGATGAGGACAGACACTGTCTGCTCTGTTCTGCACAAATTAGGTGTCATCCACAGGTTCTTGGCTAAAAGTTGAATATTCAAGCCTAACATAATCCTGAGGAGGTTTTTGTGCAAATGAGCGCTGTTAATCAAGTGTCACTCTCCAAGACAGGCACCCTGGGCAGCAACAGTTGGATTCAGCAATAAAAATCCCATCCAAGCAGAGCTTGCTTTTCAAAGTCTGAGCTGGGCGTAAGCAAGGTGTTTGGAATTTTCCTTGGGCACTCTGATGGTAGGGCTTATTCATGTGCATTTTGCAGTTTGCTAGCACTTAGCACAACAGAGATCAGAACGTTGAATAGCATTTAATGGCAGGATAGAAATGAGATCAGGGAAGGGCCTACAGGGGTCTCAGGAGGGAGGATGCAAACTCTAGGCAGTGCTCATCCCACAGCAGGACGCACAACTAAGCCAGACACAATGTGACCATGTACAAGCATTAAGCCAAGGAAGCATGGCATGCAGGATATGTGCACTGGCTATAAATTCAGAGTCAGGACTGATGCTTCAGCTTCTGCCAGGACAGAAGCACAGTGTTACTGTCTGCAAATAGACTCTACATTTTCCAGTTCAGCTACTGTTAAGGCTATTTTTTTTCTTACTCAGCTAAGAAATGTGTTGATATTAGGGTCCTTCCCTAATTTCCTCTGGAGGTCCCCTCCAGGCTAGCACATTTGCCCTGGATTTACTGGTGATACTGGAAGCATTAGGTAACATTTAGCTAACTGATAGGACTTCCTGACTTGTTCAATCATGTCTTACTGAACCATTAGGAATTAAACTGACTTCTGCTGAAAAACACGTACACCAAGACCACTTTCACCATGAGCAGTCCTGCTTTCTAGAATCTGACAGTGATTATCACAGCAGTCACTCTGCCATCTCCTTCATTACATAAACCAAGGCAAGAATAAGAACTCCACTTCTTGTGCCCCCTTCTTCCACACCCCCATTCTGGCCCCTTAAAGTTCTTGCTGTGATTACCATCCCTGCAGTACTTGATCAGCCACTCTTTTGAATCAACAGGATTCAGATGCACTTGGCCCTGATCCAGTTTGCTAGTGCTCTCACTGCCTTTTATTTGCAGTTTCAAAAGTGACTTCAGAGACCCATGGCATGAGAAGCAGCTTTATTCTATGGAAGATCAGCCTTCCTCAGATCTTTCTGTCCTTTGGCTTGCATTTTGTGTTTGCTGTATTCAGCTACAGCCTACACTTCTAAAATGTTACAACTTCCAGTTTCAGATTTGTCTAACTTGAGTGAAGCTGAAAGGTAGACAATTATATGGATACAGCCATCAAATTCTGTATCAGTCACATAGCAAGGAACTGCTTTGTATGACCACCTAGAGATTATGAGCAATACTAGCAGTGATTCACAGACTGTCAGTTGAGGGTACCTTACTAAATCACATGAGGAGATAAGTTTTGTATGAAAAGCCTAAACTGTACATCATGGTATGCTGTGGTTTGTGAAATCCAGTGATTCTATTGTTCATTCTGCAGAGAAGCAGACCAGGGCTACATCCCACGTGGTTTTCACAGAACTCTGCACACGACTGCTGCAGTTCAAGAACTGACCCTGTCCCCACCCCTGAACACATGCAAAACCCCCACACATACACGCATATTCATTCTTCTGCAAGAATTTAAATCAAAATCCAATATGGTTACAGCTGAACCAGTTTGTAGGAGCCTTCCCAGGAACTGTCTATTTTGGTTGCCTGACAAGTTCCATTTTGTGTACTTACTCCTAATTAAATTGTGTTTTAGTGCATTCTAAAGATGATGCAAAACTCTCCTCTTTAGCCTCGTGATTTGACTGGAAACATGCAAATCAACAAAAAAAAATTTATCTGTTTTTTTTCAACATACCTAATTAAATATTTGTCTCCACAATGCAGAGACCACTACTCCCATGTATATGTTTCAAGAGCACTTTAATAAGCTAATAAGTATATTTCTGAATGATTTTCTGGCATTAGAGTACAAGACTGGTGCCAAGTAGGAGGAAAAAAAAACCCAAAAAAACCTCCCACCAAAACAAGAAAAAGACACAGGGGAATCCTCTACACATTTGGCAGGATTTGGATAAAACTAACTCAGGCATGTTCTGCTTTTGGGGGGCAAACCTCATGTGTCAGGAAATCAAATGATGAGATATATGTGGTTAGGAAAGAATGTTTTCTCCACAGAAGGCTTTTGGTTGGTTTACTGTTTTCTGTAACCAACTAGTTCAGCTGTTTGGGAGTTTCTGTAGAGATATTCCTGTGTATAGTTCTGTTGTGCCAACACTGCTCAGCTATGGAGCTACAGCCTAAAGCCCAGCCCCATATGGACGTGTGAAGTCCCCAGAGGAGCTGGAGTCCTCTCCCACCTTGACTAGGCCACCTGAAAAATCTGGCATGTGGCTCACAGCGACAGGAAATCTTTCTCCTTGGGATGAAAACACGTAAGGACAGACTGAGGTAACTTAATTTGGTGAGGAAAGCAATAATTCTTTGCTCAAAGAAGAATTGCCCTCGGTCCTTATACAAGCAAACACTAACAAAAATAAATATAACTCAGGCCTTTCTAGAAATTTCCCTCTGCTTCAAGGTCTCCACTTTAATTCTTCTGATGAATGCACCCAAATAATCACCATGAGTAGTTAATTCTGTTTAAAAGGCAAAGTTTGACTCTTGTAAGATTCTGAGCAATTGCATCCACATTTATGGGCATAAAGTTATGGCTCCAGAATCCATTAAAAGTTGCCTAAATCCAAGGTCTGGTCTTTAGGCTTGCTCTTATTTCTCTGCTTTCCCCTTTCATATCATGACTCTTGGAAAATTAGAGGTATGTTTAAAAATTAAAATAAGTGAAATATAAGCAAGGCTTATTCTCAGTATCTAAAAGTGTCTATGAACTCAGTTGGTTTTGTTTTGGTTTACCTTCTCCTACTTTAATATAGATGTTTCTTGATATTTTAAGTTCAGTGAAAGATGTTACTGCTCCATATTCCTTCTGGGCCCACTGTAGCAGATGTTCATTTTTCTCAGGAAAAAACTTTTCTTCCGTTTCTGCTGACAAGGAGAAGTTTCCTTTCTCAAACTGAACAACAGAACCTAAAGATACCTGATGGGAATAAAAACATATTTTTAATGAGGTCCATTTATCTACACAGACATGTAGCATGTCTAAGCAATGTAATCTGTCACATGCAAATGCAGTAAATGAAGGTGATTATGGCTTATTTCCAACAGTACCCAAATGTCACATGTTTTAACATCTGCATAATGATCCCTTTTTCAGACATGTTTTTAGAAAAAATCAAGTTCCTATCAGCCCAGGTGGGGTTCACATGGCAGCTGAATAAAAGAGGGCTCTGAGCCACTCTCCAAAATTGTACTGCTGCAGAAGTGGAACCACAGTCCTGCAAGGGGAGATAAACTTTGGGGCCAAAGAGAGGGAGAGAATAAGAAGAAGATGGTCTGAAGAAATGAAGGCAGATAAGAATGTGAAGCTCAATAAAACTGGGAACTACTGAAGTAAATCCCAAATCAGAAAGAACATGACATAGAAGGCCCGCGCAGAAACAGAATGTAAAGAAACAGAAAAGCCAAGAAAAAAGGATGGTATCTATTGTTTTATTTACAGGAAGTGAGAAATACTTCAGTTTAATAGGTAAAGCAGATGAGTCATATATATCTTTTGAAAAATTCTTAAAAATAGGTTACATTAACTGAGGTCTTGAATAGAAAGACTAAAATGTTATTTAAAATAGTGAAAATGGAAAAACAGTACATAGAAGTGTAACAGGTTCTGCAGGAAATTCAAAAATGTTCAAATAGAACTTCACTGGAGTGGCAGTAGCATCATTAAAAAACAGAAAGTAGCAGAGGGTCAGACTCTCTTTCAGATTGTGACTTGCTTGAACCCGTGCTGGTCTTGAGAGATAAACAAGTCATTCCAGATTTCCTACAATGCAACATCAACCCAACAGCAACCTTTTGACTCGCCTGTCCCTGCTGATGGATGTAGCCAACACTTCCAGGACATCTATCAGCTCTCGAGAGGTCCCTATAGGAAGTGGTGAAAGAGCAGCACTCCTTCATTTGCCCAACCCATGCATACACTTCACTGCCTCCTCCTCCAAGGAGGGCTCAGGACTGGGGCCTGCATGCCCTACCCTTTCACTAAAACCTGAATACCAAGTCAAGAAGAATATGTACTTGAGTGAATGCACAGCAAGATGAACAAGTTTTCAGGTGTGAAATCATCAGTGAAGACTTTTTTGGACACACTCCCTTGAGTTTGTTCAGATACAACACACAGCCCCTACTTCCAGACCACTGCAGCAGACAAAGCTTCATGAAAGTACCACCATTCCATCTTCTTCTGTTGTCCTCTGAACATCCCAGGAAGAAGTCTTGAGTCACCCTGTTCTCCTCCCCCTTTCCTTTTCACATCTTTCTACTAACCCAGACTTCTTTGGTGGGACAATATATTTTTCTTTACCCAAAAAGAGAAGTCAAAACTACTGATAACTCAAAGAGGGAAAAACAAATCATAAAAATACATCATAACAATTTCTGTCTAGAGTACTATTTACACATAAGTATCTCTCAACCTAATTATTTTACACAGATTATCTGAAGCCAGGTTCCAATTACTAGAAATTAACTAATGGCAACAAACTATTACCATCCCTGAAGCTATTGTTGCCAGCACTATTTCAGGGTGATACATACCAAATTATTTGGCACTTGCAAATATTTGTTGAAGTAGATACATAAATTATATAAATCTACATAAGTAAATACATAAATTGCAAATTCTTCCCTGTGCCTCCAGCTATAATTCAGCATTTATTATGCATATATCACATATTCTTCTCTAAGAGAAAGTATAGGCAATTCAGAGTTCAATTTGACCAAATCTGTCACAAAAACCATCTTAGGAATCCTTTTGCCAGAATAGTTTTCAAAGTTTAAACTAACATCTGTTTCAATTCTGAACAATATTTCTTATTTTTTTTCAAATGACTACCATAAAATGCTTCCTTTGAATGAAAAAATTCTTTATTATTCAGTATAACACAGACCACACCACATTCTCTCAATACTCTCATAGTTTCAAAAATAGGAAGCAAAGTCTGCCATTAGAGTTAGTCCACTTCTAGGAATGGAGAGTAACCAGTTCCTTCAATAATGTTTCTAGCAAATAGCATTCACTTTGTATTTTCACCACCTAGAAGCAGCTGCACCACGGACTGATTTCATGGAGCATCTCTATGATGCTCCTAACACCAAATTCTGTGTAAATTCCAAGTGTACAGTCTCAGAGGATGACACTGACACAGCATATGCCAGGTCATGCCAAATTGCTTACTTTTATATCAGAGACATGTGGGACATTTTCACAGAGCTTTGACCTAACCAAAAAAAAAAAAATCTTCCATGCATGACATTCACAGGATTTAAGGACCTAAGCAGTGATTATTTTGCAGGAATATTAAATAGATGTTGGCATTCCACCCTCAGAGACAGTTTATCCAGTAAGTACAGTAGATGGGTTTCAGTTACATATTGTTATCATATTTTTTTATGGTCAGCATCAGGGTAAAGCAGCATCAGTGAGTCTTTTTAAACATACGAGAACAACATGAGAGAAAATATTATTCCTTCTAAATAACAACCAAAGAAATGGATTACCTTGCAATAATACATTTTTTCTGTATTTTTCATTTGAGATAGCTGACACAACAGCTGTCTTCCTCAGAATACTCTTGGTTTTTCATTTATTACTAATTAAAATTTGAAAACCTTTTTCATCATCCTGCAGCATGACAAATGTCTTCCTGAAGGACAGATCCCTACCAAGTGCTACAAGGGAAGAACCAACAGACAGAATGCAGAGCAACTAAAACGTCTAGCACAAGCATCCTCACTAAGTGATCATACAGTAAACATCTTTAAATAAACATGAAGCTTATAATATTTATTTTTTTCAATCACACACTAAAGTCTATTTGATTTGCTGGTTCCACTACCCAGGTTTTAGAGAGGACTGCAGAGTTCTGCTGTGCTTGCCAATATTGGGATTCTTACTACACAGACCTAAGGCAAGGTTAAGTGAGCCAAGTATGTTATTTGTTCTGGAAAGAATTCAACAGACCCTTCCAAAAAAAGGCAACCATCACTGTTTCAACACCTGCCTTGAACATTAACTACTTACTCTTCAGAACAAATCAAAAGCAAATCTAACATGCTTAGGATAACACAAAGCATTAAAGTCAAATAATGTTTTAAATATTTGGGAATTAACCAACTTTTATCTAAGCACTAATTATGCACTGATTGAGTGATTAAGAGACTGCCACCACAGACACTCTTATCTCCGCCCTTCAACTCCTTTAGTGGTTACTTTCTGAGGTTGCAGAGTAGAAAAAGTGCCCCAGTTCTATTTCTTCCAGTTGTTGTGAGGACCTTAAAAGGAACTGCACTGGAAACACCCTCCTGAGGATGAGTAAACCTACATGTTCTGTCACTTTTCTGAGGCTAAATGAAGCTGGACATGGAAAATCCTTTTACAAGACCAAAAGATACCGGTCATGGCCACTAACCACAGCAAGGACCACAGTTCAAAGGATTGTTCATCAGAGGAAATGAGGATCAAGCACAGTATATTGAAAATTTGCTACCAAAAGCTGAGTATTCAAACAAAGTTTAGGAACATATTTTGGTTGCATGCACTACTACCCTGCTGACCATTGGGGAAAATAGGGCCTGAAATTTTCTCTGCACCATACCGAGGCAAGGAAACATACACCTCTCATGCTGGGGAGGACAAAACAAAAACAGCCTTCATATGTCCCTTAAGGAAAGTTTCCAGTCAGAATAAAACTGCCCTTGCAAGGCTGCCATGGTAGTTCAGGACATCAGTTACCTGGCAGAAGTGCCAAATATCATAAGTTAGTATTCCCCAGAGGGAACAACTCTCAGAGCCAAACCTGAGTCATCTCAAACATATACTGTGCTGAGCGTGAGTACTGCACACACAAAATAGCATATTCTGTTTCTTATTTTACCTATTTCCTTCTCTCCTCTTAAAGGTTTATTGCCTTTTTTTTTCTTTGAATCTGATCCAGGAGGATATTTACTTTGCCTTATAACACTTTAAGTATTTAACATAGTTACAATTCAGAACTCCCAAGTAGGAAGCAAGTTCATAATTTAGCCTTGAGAGAGAGGCAGGCACCTCTGGGACATGACTCGGAATGTAAAGTTTAGTGTCCACAGCCACACAGCATGAACCAATCCTTCCTCTCACAACAGCTACACCACAATCCATGGAGGGCCTGCCAGCACAAGCGATCACCTAATCCACCCCTAACGCCATGACTGAGGCAAATATAGAAGGAAAAGAAGCAGCAGCCTTCATATTTTTATCTGAGCTGTACAGTATCAGAACTGTGGTGAAACATGCAGGAGAGGAGTATATCTGCTCAGAATAAAATTAAAATACTTGAACCAACTATCGGAGCAGCCTACATGGGATCAGAGTCAGCTGGTGTTTTTTGGTATTGTACTTTGATGTAATTTCATCTTCTTACACAGGAAAAATAGCCGTGGATGGAGAAGTATCAGGTACTCCAAAACTCAAAAATGTATCTTTTGTTGTTCATAAACCCATACACAGCATACTTGAACCATCAAGAGAACAATTCTCTTCAATAAGTGAACAAGAAACATGTTGCTTTTGAAATTACATACTGCATTTGTGAATCATCTATCAAATTTGCATAGTCCTTACAGCCACAGAGGTGTGATGTTTTCAGGCAATGACAAAATTTTTCATTTTAGTGTTCTTAAGACCACATGCAGTCATTACAAAATTTCACTTCCAGTTCTTACATTTTTGAAAATATACACATAAGAAACATTATCTTAATTACACTTCAGATTTTAATTCAACCTCCTAGGAGATACTCAGTTTGGAAGCTACCAGAGATCCTTATATAATTAAGACTGTTCAATCCTGTTTTCTCAGGATGAAAGCAGAACCTTATGAGATCAGAGAGCAGACTCCTGCACATCTTCATATATCTAGAAAAAAGATCCTGGGCTTTTTTATCAAAGCTGAATCTGTGTCAAATCAAAGTGGAACTTTCAAAACCCCTAAGGAACAGTTACTAGAATGACAAAGAAACAAACAAGAAAATCTATGTAAAGGGGAAATCTGTTCCCAAAGTTTAAGGCTCAGCAGGAGGTTATTAATTGCACACAGGTAATTGTCCACATCATCTCACATTAATTTAACAACATCTTAATAGACTCAATGTAACACTTGTTTGATATGTGCAAAATAAGGTAGCAGAAGCTCTTCCAAGGATTGTGTTTCAAGTTAGAGGCAATTTAGTGGAAGAAGTGATGGAAGAATTAAAGCCCATCTATGCAACTGCAGCTACAGTTTCCACTGGAATGAGTGACTCAGTAACACAACCTGTTGTGATCTATTATGTCCAAGTTACTAACACCAGTAGTCTGCCAAAATCCACTGCCTGCTTCTGTAAACTTCCACTGGCTAAGCCCCCTGTTTACTGAAGCAAGTAAAGAAAGAAGGAGCCATGACCATACAGAAGAGAAAAGACTATCACAGGTGCCTGTTCCAGGTCCTTCAGCCTCCTGCAAGATTGGTTTGGGAATACACCTCAACCACTGAATGCCTGAATAGTCTTTGTTTCCTCACTCTTGCAGGCTGGATTAACCTTAAGTCCACATCTTCCTGACTACCAGCTGTCTTGGTTTCCAAGTGATGGGTCTGGGCTCCTAGAAGCACCAGGAGGAGGAGGAATGCTTAGGATCAGTCAGAGGCAGCAGTGAGAAAGATCAGCAGGAGATACAAAAAGCAGCATCATCCAGATCTGGCCTATCCACACTCCTAACACAAGTTTTGGTTTGAGCAATGACCCACAGAGACAGCCCACTCTCAATGCTGAAACAAACACCCTGCAATGGTGACTTCAGCTTGAGTTCTGAAAAATGTCTTAAATCATGTGGGATCTAGTAAGAACTCTGTGACACTCTTAGCAAACCAAACTCCCAAAAAAATGCAGGTCTTTGAAGTCCCATGAAAGAATAAATTAAGGCACAAGGACCTACCTAGTTTCCTGTGAAATTTACTGGCAAGCTGGTATTCTTGAAATATTTATTCTTGAAATATATATCACTATGCCCAAACCGAAGTGATTACAGTGAAAGCAGAGGATAGCTATATACCATAAAATTTCCCTACTTTGGGACATTACACTAACAGATTTTTTTACCATACTGTGCATATTCATTTCATGTACTATATCTTGCTTCCTAAGCCAGAAACAGCACTTCTCTTCTGCAATGTCTTCCTGAAGCAAGCTTTAAATGGGAAAAAAACCCTCAACCCCCCACGATATTTAAAGATGCCTTGCTAGGGTTATTGTACTCTTAAACTCTTTTTACATGCATCATTTTCAAGCATGTACTTACTATCCTGTCATTTTCTGCCATTCCTGCTGCTGACAAAATCCTTCTGCTCTTTTGCCAAGAACATAAGAATCACCACCATATGTACCCTGAGGTCCCTCTAATATTTCTAGGATTAACCCATTTATATAGACTTTAGAAAAGCAGTATTTTGCCAGGGTTGAATCATGACAGAAAACAAAGTCTACAGGGAAATTTACCGTCGTGAAAAGCATAGTAAGAGTTACTGTTTACTAAGCACTGCTTTTAATTTGACACAAAATGTTAATTTTCACATTTTTTTCAAAAGGCAAGGAAACGGTATGGGGAAGGGAAGGGAGAATATTAACTTTTCCAAGTGGAAAAGGGCAGCTACAGAATTATTTCCAGCTCCTGAGTAGAAGAATGATGAAGATTTGTAAAAAAAAAAAGCAAACTCAGGATTCTACAGTGATGTAAACATGCTTTTAAATTCCTCTTCACACTTTTACACAACGCTGAAAATCTACTGCTTTTACTTTGAATAGTGAAAGGTCACTATTTATACCAAATTTATCACTAGTCATGCATTTCCTACCCTTCCTCACTCTTCTCCTAGCAGAGCACTCTGTTCACATCTGGGTCTGTTTAACCAGTGATTGGAAATTTAGCCTCCTGATTTCCCGTTAAATACTAGGCACAGGAAAACAAATAGCACTTGTTTTTCAATGAGTTTTGTCAGTCATCCAAATCTAGTGCAAACCATAGAACAGCCTGTGGTTTGGTGGCAGTGACCCAAAATATGTGAACCATATTTTCAATAAAGTGAGAGGATTAAATCAGCAATTGGCTAAAGTAATAAGAACATGGCTTTTTTCTTCTTGGAAGTACAGAAATTACTAATAATTAAACTCTTCATTCTATCACTTCGTCTTTAAAGCTTTTATTTTATCTTTTCCAATCTCAAATCAAGAGCAAGTGATCTGTTTTTCTATTTATCATTACTGCTCTTGCTTCTTCCATTTCACTACCTTAACACGCATTCACTCCAAGCTCTTGCAAGTAAGGTTATTTGTTTGCATAAGTGTTTTCTTATCCATAACTCTTACTCATTCAACTGCCTGAATAACTATCTCAGAGAAAAAGCTGAAGCATCACTTCTTAAATCACATATTATATAAAATCACATATGTAGATATTTAAGGGGGTTTTGGATCTATTCTAACAGTGATTTCTAACAGGAAATCACAAAGGATTGGGATTTTTTTTCATTGATTTTATTCTCATTACTTTCACTTGCTGAGTAAAGACATTCCTAGGCTATAAAAGCAATTGAGAAATTCACCAAATATAAAGAAAAAAAAAAACCTTGCTGAATAGCACCTATAAAACCCTCTTTCTGTGCAGTTTCATAAAACCTCTGGTTTTTTGCCAAGACATGTTCGCAATAAACTAGTTTTAGGGAAGGAGAGAAATGACGACTTGATGGGAAGGAAGGAAACTATTTTGCTGTATGAAAATTTAAAAGTGGGGTGGTGGAAGAGGTCTGGTAATGTTTTTCTGCAATACTGACTTGAACCAAGATCTCAGGTAAAAGCAGTTTCTACAGTAGTTGTCTAGATTACATAAAACTGTGATCTGTCTTAATCCAACCAGTCTAATCACGAGTGAAGATGTCCTTCAACCTCCTCTCCCACCTCCCTTTATAATGCAATTTTGGCATTTATTCCCTGTAGAGGGAAAAAAAAGCACAGATGCCAAGCATTTCCCTTGCTGAACCAAACAGAGCTCCCCACTCATGCAATACTCCTCAAAGTGATGAGCCCACAAACACTTGAACAGGGAGTGCCCAATTCCCAAACTGTTGTATTTTTGTGACATGTACAAATATACAATCGGACTAATGTGACTACATGCTCCAGTAACTGAAGTGGTGATTTACAATTACTCAGGTCAGGCACTCTGTGCACTAACCCATTGCAGGTATTTTTGGATTGAAATGCCAGGATACTAAGGTACATTTATTTTTATCACAATGAAAATAAACTCAGGACTTATTTTACTAAATTACAATAATTTCACAGCATCACCTCTTTCACCCATCAATATAAAGCAGAGTCTGAAAATAACCCTGCCCATGCTAAATGTATTGTTAACACCACACAAGGCAGACATTATATATTATTTTCTCTTTCTCGTGCACACAGAGAAAAATTTTGTTTGGTTTATATCAAAATGCCGAAATTTTCTCTTAAGACTACTCACTAGTGTTCTTTCTGATTTATAGATGGGGAAAGCACCCCAAGAAGCAAAATGACAACACAGGCAACAGAACAGTGAAGCACAACTCCCTTTAGCAGCCATGCCCTGTCATGATGGCTTCCTCCAAAGTCCTGCCACTCTGTGACAATCACTGTGCTCCCATTCAGTGCCACTTTGGAAACAACTCTGCAAAACATGACATTAAAAAAATCCTCATGCTAACCCAACACAAATTTTGGCTTGTTTGGGGCATGCTCCTTAATTGTAATGCTAATTTATTCCACTGTGAGGCTTAGCCACCAGTAGACATTTTGTGAAAATGAAACCATGAGCTGTTTCCATGAAGATAGAGCATATGACAAGTCACTGAGTGAAACTGTGCATTACATGATAAAAATAAGTGCAAAACCACATGTATACACCAAATCTACATGTCCATACTGAAAAAATGTTTATCAAGAAAGTAATTTGTGTTTCCCCCTATACAGCCATGCACCCAAAGCCTGGATTTTCTCCCACATTCATTTTAAGCTTCTTAACTGATGGACAACCAGACCAAAGGCAAAAATCCATGCTCAAACTATGTGATAAAAAGCTAAACTCCAGCCCAACTCGGTAGTATTGTGTTTTCCCAGTCTTTTGGATATGTGCTGATACAAGCTTTAAATCTTTTCATCCTTCCCTGGGGCAGCTTAGCTTTAATGGAAATTCAAACAAAGTCACAGAATGAAGGAAACAGACCATTCTGTTAATGAAGACACTGAGAACACACAGCCCTAACTCGACCCTCTTCTCCAGTACAATCACCATTCAAGCTCTGTGTATCTTGGTTTCTCCACCTGTACAATGCTACTAACAGCACTTGTGCTCCAATTCATCATTTACTCATACCCTGGTGATACTTTTGTTAGAAATAACCGTAAAACTTATGATATAATTAACTTTAAATTTTTATTTAGTTATTTACCTACTCAAAGTACATGCCCCTGTAACAGTTTGAGAACTTTATTATGATACTTTACAGGGGAAAAAAGCTAATATTAAAAAGAAATAAAGAGATAGAACTTCATTACTGGTTACATAATTCTTTCACTGTAAGCTTTGGTCTTGCTCTAGCAGTGTGGTCTTTATCAGTAGCAAGTCCCAGAAGTTGTCATTTAAACTTCTTTACACTACTTCCCATTCTAACTAGGATTCAATCAGTGAAAGTCACTGCAATTCATACTTTACATACAGTATATTAATAAAATTGTGAATGAATGTATTGTTTGGAAAGTCTGAAGAAAAAGCTGGAAAGTCAATGAATATCTTGCCTGAGGCTTCCATAGAGACAGACACAATAGTTATGACACTCCTGTGGTATGTGTGCCATGGATTTCTGTTTTGAGCACAGAATTCGTGGGCACTAGAAAAGTTTTTTCAAATTCGAAATCTTTTATGATTCAAAATACTTGATTTTCTGTTTTGGCTATAGATTTAGAGGAGACAAGTCAGAGCCACAGAGCTAATATTTTTAAACAAGGGCTAAGGAAGCATGCTCTGCACTCTGCAGACCTTGGAACTGTTGTTTACAGTTCTGGAACTCACTGAAGGCTCTAGCATAGAGGCAGGGAATGTCTCTGCAACTAGGGCAGAAGCAGTATGTCCCTCTGCCCCACAACTCACCTAAAACAAGAACCCTTGACTCTGGAAAGAGACAACCTTTCCTAGGACAGAAACTGTTGCAGGGGTTACAAACTAGCACAGCTCAACACAGGCGAAAATGGCTCTATGCAAAACTAGAGCCCCTTGATCTCTGTTTGGCATACTGCACTTGCCTACAGGTGCTGCTAGGACTTCATCCACATTTTTCTTGTTTTCTGTGCAACATGATTCTGTGCTGTTTTTTCAGAAAGCTCTTGGGAAAACAATGTATTTCTCCTTGTGAGCACAGTGGACTTGTGGAAAAGCAACAGATGATGACCACATTAAAAAGTTGTTTAGCCCATAACCTCATGGCTTATCCCGAGATGCCCTAGCTACTGAGAAACTGGGCCATGAAAAGTGGGAAGGCTGATGAATCCACAGTAAGAGACTGAAGTTAGCTTATGTTTACAGCAAAAATATCACCTTAGGGAAAGAACAAAGTGAATTTTAAGAGTGAGAGGGATGACAGAGACTAAACTGAGAGAGGTAATGCCGGTACCTGGCACTCTCTTACAACAAGGAGATCCAAAATTGTTATGGGGAGCTATTCAGATGGATTAAGAATGGGTTAACACTGAGAGCCAGTTCAGTGTCTTGCAACAAAAAGGCAAGCTCCCATGGGCAGCAGCATTATCCCAGCAGCACAGGCTGGCAGGATGGCACAAGGCACCACAACGTTCAGCCCTTACCATGACTAGCAGAGATTAAGAGATAGAGTTTTGAGAGGAGGTATTTGATTTGAGTCCCCCCAGTACCGCAGCAAATCTGTAGTGCCTACCAGGTACTCCTGCCCCATCTGAGAAACAGTTCATACCTCCTTGCAGCATCAGTGGCCAAATCTACAGTGGCAGGGTCTTGTTTGGCAAGAATCATGACTGCTGCTGCTCACCTCAACACCAGAAACAGTTTTCTGCAGCAAACACTTACCTACTGGTACAGTCTTGGCAGTCAGAGCCTTAGGCACATTCCTATGTCTTAATGCAGGCTGCTGAAAGCCCACTGAGACAAACCAAGCAAGCTCAGCCCGATCACCATCTGAACTCCTGCACAACCAGCTGAGCAGAAAAGGATGAGTCTCAGCAGACCATCTCTTCCCTCCCAGAGCAAGACAAGGGGAGAGGGAAAATCCTGGGTGCAGAGCAAGAACACAAACTAGCTGAACAAAATCCTGTTGATAGGAAATAGGAGTGATAATGCATTGTAGGAGAAGATCAAAACTAAGCTGAAAGTAGGTCCAAGGCTTTATTATCTGATGAAAGATCCTGCTTCTTTTGTCCATGAGAGGAATGAGGACTTGTCACACTGTTGTTTCACATGTTGTTCCTCAGCCATTTTCTGAGCAGACCAGAACTGTACTGGTGGCATTAAGGACACATAACAGGAATGGTCAAAAAGAAGATAATCCTCATGAGTCTCCAAAACACCAGTGAAAAACCTAAGATTGTGAATACCTTAGAATAAAAACAAGTCCATATTCTTTGCACCCATCAGTAATGCACTGTACTGGAAACAGGACTGAGTCCTTGGAAGTTCAAAGTATCAAGGCTACTCCTACTCTTATACCTTGATGACAGGAAAAAGAAAAACAATTCCAGAAACCTTTCAGTATCCAGCAGGTGACAGAACTCTTGGTGCACTTAACCATGTCATCACACTAGGTCAACTGAGAGAGCAGTGTCCTTTCTCAGTGTTCTAATGCTGCACATGGTCCATCTTCCTGTCCTGCCGATATACAGTGACACAACTAAGTTCCCACTGGGCGCTGCAGAAACAATCTTGCCTGCCACTGTCAGCTGTGCTGGAGGAGCAGAATTAAGCCCTATAAGGATACCGCTAAAAATAATCAAGTTTAGGTCTGCAATTAGAGTTGAATATAGTGAAAGCTGCAACTTTCATAAAGACAACTCATGATTAGACATGATGTCACGCATTAAAAATTTAATCCAAACAACTCCTCTGTTTCACTACAAATAGCAAACTTGAATGTCCTGGCAAACTGTAAGGACATGATTTACAAATACTAGGTAATATTTGGATCTTGCATTACAAGCAGTGCTCCAGTCTTTCTGAGAAATAAAAATTACTTCATTCTGGGCTTAGCTTGGTCATTTCAATAGACCAAAGCTTCATCAGAGACATAAACCATAACTGGACATACTGAGCTCAATACATACAAATTTTTGTTTTGGTCACAGACCACACAATTAGCATCCACTCTTAATATTTTCAATTGCTCTGAGGCTTTTTGCTTTATGGTACTGTTAGACTTTCAGTCAGGGCTGGCAATCTGGTATAACCTCATGGCTTTTTGAACTCAAATGGCTGTTAGTATTAATAATTATATGAGGTGCAGATTCTGAAAAGCAGTTTTGCTTCCTTTCCTTAAATTCACAAGTAATTGGCTACTTTTTCCAAACTGCTTTGCCCTACCACCTAACTGCTCCCCAGAGCCCTACAATGAAACTTGACCCTCTCTTAACTTTTTTTTTTTAATCTAAGTTTGAAAAATTTCCAAATGACTGCCATTAACTCAATGCCTTATGCGACAAGCAGCTATGATAGAGAGCAGGTCAGAGGACTGTGTACACTTACAAAGAAAACTCTTCGGATTCCAGGTGCCAGTCTTTCTGTTTTTAACTTCCAGACCAAAGGCAAAGGAGAGTTGAGAAGAAACACCAAAGGCTTCTGGTGAATATGCACTGATGAAATTGGATTCAAATGTAATGTGACCTACAGAAAAACACAGAAATATGTGAATACTTCCTGGAATTTGAAACAATTTGAATCAAAGGTAATTTTTATATATATATTATGACTTTTAGCATTCAGACCTCTTGACTCAAGATTAGAGACTAATCTACTGCCACAAAAGTCAGTCAATGGAGCACAGAGAAAATAAAATATGAAATAGTTAACATTTGTGCTCTATGCTTGCAAAGCACTGCTAAAAAGAAAACCTTGGCAAATGCTGATGAAAAATAGCTTATGCAAAAGGTCAAACCACTAAGCTGAGAGCTGGAGAACAAGGAGATAAAAAGAACTGCAAAGCAAACTCTGATTTCTGGTTTCTAGATGGTAGTCTACAAAGCTGGCTGAGAGTATAAAACCTCATCTGCTGATTCTGTTAAGGGCATAAATCTAGCCTGCAAAACAAATAAAATTAAACAAACAAAAACCAGAAGGAACAAATCCAGAAACACAAGCGAGCACTACATTACTTTATGGAAGGAATTCCGAAAGAAATTTTAACATTTACTACGGAAAGAAAATTCAGAGACTAAAAAGATACGCAGGGTAAATCTGAGGAAAGTGGCCATCATGGAAGTGAGGCAAACTGTTACAGGTGGCTTTGAAACAACCAGTTTGTAGTCGCTGGAAGTCCATCCTGCCCAGCTCCTCGTACTCCAGTACTGCCCTTCCAGAAAGGGTTCAATGTTGGACAAAACCATAACCAAACACACAACAGAACAGTCAGTCATTTTTTAGCATATACAGACTTGCAAATGATATTACAGTGGTTTTGTGGCACCTAATAAGCTGTTTAAGCAGTCAGGATTTAGCTTGATACTTCATCCCATGTTATTGGAAGAAACCTTTAGTGCACATTAGAGAGATGATCTACCATAGACTGAGCAGGGGAGCTGATGTCCCACCATACTGGTGACAGGCAGGTTCCCTGACAATCACAGCTCTTTCTAAAAAAAGTACAGAGGAAGCAAACATGAACACAACCACCAGTTTGAGTGGTGGCAAACAGAAATGAGGACAGAGATAATTCAAAATTAATTCTGTATGCTGCTAATTAGTATCCTAAAGAGAATTTAAAAGAATATTTGAGATAGAGAAGAGCCACTATGTATAGTTCATTGCATGATTCTTATATAGTGGCAAACAACCATTAATTTACCAGTAAAGTAAATGGACATTCATCCAGTAAACGGACATTCATCCAATAAACTAACTAGATGAAAGCCAGAGACGAAACTGAAAACTAGGTACCTATTACTGTTGAATATATTTTCCAAAATAGAAAGTAGGGTGTTTTTTGTTTGGTTGGTTTTGGTTTTTTAGGGTTTTTTTTAATTTTTTTTTTTTTCCTTTTTTATTTGATTTGATTTATTTCACCTTGAAAAGTTCATCATCACTATAAAGCCAAACCCAGGTCCTGATCTCGGGTCTGAGACACTCAGAGGACAGCAGAAAGATCTTTTTTCACTACTGAAGAACTCACAAAAAAGCTAGCAAACAGCTGGCTGTGCACAAGCAGAGTGCGCCAGATTCTGAAATGCCACTGACCAGATGTGTCTCAAGTTCCCACAGTGACAGATATCAAACCCCCTACACACAGCTCTGGGAGCACTGAGGACATCCCTGTCCACCTCTTTGTTCAGCTTCACTAAAACTCATTGGAAAACTGAGTAAATCCATATTTGTACTAAACCCAAGCTGCTTTAAAGGACGAGTTCCTCTCCTGGCCAGCAGCCAGGCAGTGCCATCTTCTGCTCTCTGCAGCCACCTCTGACACCACCTGACCTCTCCAGCAGAAGATACTTTCTTCATAAAGAAAACACTAAGTACCACAGACTACCAAGAATCACATTTCTCTCCATTTTCTGCCTCTAAAGAATAAAATACCTCATTTTAGCAAACTGCAGGGTGGTAGTGCTCTCAATTCTAATGGGAGGACAGAGACCTGAAATGCCAGTCACGTTCTTAGCTACAGAATCTGCTTTGCTCTATATCAGCTATAGAGCCAAAGTAGTTCTGAAAATAAGAGAAATTATTCATTTTACAAGACTCCTGCTTTGTTGTTCTGTCTAGAAATGGAGAGGTGAAAGTAAAAAGGAAACGGTGTTTAGAACCACTATTAAACTCACGACAATTAAAAAGCTTTCATTAGTTCTTGTGGCTTTTCAGCTGTAATCACTGCTAATTAATAATAAGCTGTTTAAACCATTAAATGTAATTACCTTCTTCTGGGCTTGTGTTTTCTTACAAAAAAATAAAAATACTGTAATCTCAGTTTAGTAAAGTATTCCAGTTTTATCTTTTGAAGTTCTGCTCTCACAAATATGAGTTTAAATTTTATTCTGATTCTTTTCAGCTTCAAATGGCATAAAGTGCATCCAATATACTTCCATGCCCAATAATAACTGATTTCCTTTGATCCTAGATAATGATGAAATTACATATAATATCATTTGTGTGCTTAAATCACCAAGAATAAAAAACCAGTAACAATCCTCTTGCACTGGTCAACAGGAGCACTCACCTTAGGCTTGCACCCTCGACTGTGTTTTTGTCAGAATGTAAAGTCAATGTAAAAGATATGGCTCTTATTAGAAACTTCAAAAAATTTTTGCTATTTAAAACCTTCGTTATTTATTAAAAGCAGGAATGATACAATACATATAACACACTCTGAAAACTTCATCTCAGAAAACTTCAACTTCAGCTAGGCCAAATCCTTTGGGTAACAAGGAAATGGAGAAGTACCTCTGTTTCAACTGATCTCAGACAAATTTGTTCAAAGCCAACATCTATCAGACAAGACAGATGTTTTAGACTTCATGCAGATCTCTTCCTGTTGTTTTAGTCACATGAGAACACACAGAGCACTCATACCACCTTAGTGAGAAAATCAGACTCTTTGCAACTGCATCTACTAGCAGACTTTGTAGTTGCTATTCCCTTAGCTTTGAAAATTAAAGATGTATATAACACACACATGCATTATTATTTCCACACATGCGTGGAAATAATCAACAAAGTTTGAGCTGTATGCAGAAGTGATGATGTATCTATCCATGCCTTTGGCTGAAATGATAGGCTGTTACACCACATAATGGAATTTTCCAACATTTTTGCCTAAAAAGTACAGATTCTTGAGAAAAGCTACAGGACTTCAACACCAAATCAGCTTTTTTTATATTAAATGAAATGCTTCTGTGAAAATTTTCCAAATAAAGCTAATTTTGCATTACTGCACTTCTCAGTGATGCTCACGACTAAGCAACAAAACAAACAATGCAAAATTTATATGCCTAGTCCTAAACTTGAGAAAGAATATAGTTGATGTGACTGTGCTTCTGCAGAAGCCTCCATCACTATATTCCTCAGAATATATATTCCCTGTCACTACACTTGTTTGCATAACAGAGTACTCAGGAAAAAACTGAGTCTTGAGCAAAAAACCAACTTTGTTTTACAGACTGGAAAAAAAACCCCCAGAGCTCCATAAAAACTGCTCAGGACCATCTTGGTCATCATCTTTTTCATAATCAGTTTCTGCTTCAGAGTTAGCACTGAGGAACCTACCTGCTGGGTAGCCAAGTCTGTATGTGACTGTTTCCACTGAGAAGCTATACAAAATTACCACACTCCTCACAGTGTAATTATTTCCCCCCTTATATTTACAGTTGCTCCAACATAACTGTCAGTACTTGATGATACACAGCAGTGGTATCTGAGAGACTTTCTTCTGGTTCTTGGAAATTTTTTCAAGCAAACTGCTGGGGAATTATCAGCTCTCAAGATCTTTATGCCAAAACCCCGCTGCCAGGCATTTGGGTTTTTTACATTGCATAACTACAGTCAGCAGGTATCACATGGAAATTTCAGCCCAAGTACAGCAGGCATGGTCAGAACAGCTCACCAGAGAGGTGTTTATGTGAGGGAGAATGGTTTGAACTACAGAGTTGAAGTGAAAGCCTGGACTTTGACTACGCATCAGAGGCACTCAAATGCCTCTTCCCATTCCTGCTTCAGAGACTGAAAGGCTTTACAGGACTCTAAGGTGTTAAAAGTTCTGACACTGACACAAGCGCAAGTTCAACACTTCAGCTGCACCAGTACCTCCAGCACAACACCAGCCCTCTCTTTAGCTCTGCCTTGCTAAGCTTTCTGCTGCCACAGCTGTGCTCCCACTGACTTGTCCCTTTGCTAACCTTTGGCATGGCTGCCTCCATCCACAGCACTGCAGAGGAAGATCTTCATCTGTGTCTCTACAACAATCTCAACAAAATGTCATTTCTGCTGCAGTGCTCCCACTGTGGCTCCAGTTATACCATATATTAGCTGAGTCCCAAGCGATCCCCCTCCCTCAGACACCATTCTGTCTCATCTTAGCTCAAGAGCTATTCAAGGCACATCCTTTCTCACATATCTACAGTTCACAGCACCTTCAAAACACAACACAAATTGATAGAAAGATATTGGATTGCTGTAGACCACCAAAACCAAAGTTTCTAATTAATAGCACAAGAGATAACTATAATTTTTCCCTTCCTTTTTGTATTTTCACTAGCAAAATACATATTACTAAGTATTTATGTGAAGCCTTGCCCAGAAACTCCATCAGAAACCAATCCTATGTGTGTTCAGTACTGTAAAGAGTGTTTTGAAGACACAGTGTGAAACTCTGAACTCACTGAACTCCGTGGTAAAATTCCTAACTTTTTCCTGAAACTCCCATAAGCTTTTAAAAAAAATAATAATCAGGGATCCAAAAAGGGACATTCTCCATCCATTTCTAGATTTTCAAAGAAGCTTATAAAATACACACATTTTTTTAACTCTCAACAGCATACTACCTCAGTCAAAGTCTTCTGCATCTCAGGCAGCTCTGTGACCAGTTTGGTCAAAATGACACCAAAAGAAAATGAAACCAGAATCATTAAATGGACTTGGGCATTTTTAGGTCACCTAGTCCATTTAAAAAGCAGCTGCTATTGCTTTGCCCATATTATTTTAAAAACATATTAAGAGACAGCATATTATCCAAGCAGACAGCAGCACAACAGTACAGGAAAATAAGTCAATGTGGTCCAACACATTCCTCACTCCCAGTGAAGGGCTCGTTTGATCACAAAGCTGTTGCACAGCCAGCATTTTCATTGTGCAATCAATAGCTAGGCCAGACCTTCTGGGCATGTTTGTCAGCAATGGTCCTCTCAGCAAGGCTCAGCTTCAGCAGCTGTTTGTCAGAGGAAGCTCCTCTTCAGACTCATGTCTGGCCCCCTTTGGCACACACTCCTCCAAATAATACATGACTAACTTGTGAGGAATACAGCAATCTGGTCATAGCTGAAAATTATAGACTAAAGCTATTCTGAAAACGTAAAACAAACCCTACACATTCCTCTTTAAACAGTATCTAAGTACAACTGGGCTGTGAACCACAGTGGCTGTGTCCTGTTTGCTAGAATGCCTTTTTCCATTCATAGGCACAATGCCCATCGAAGCTCCACTGGCACTGCTGGGGCAGCTGCCTCTGTTTGGACCCATGCTGGCCACTGCTCTCTGCACATTCTGCACACAGTTCCTTTAAGGTCTCCAGCAGCAGCAAGGTTAAGGCGGCTACAGAGGCTTCTGTCCCCAGAGATCAGTTTCATGGAAGGCTGAGTATCACCACAGAAACCAACTACAAAAACAGTCTATGGGCTCCTGCCCTGCTACTCTGGTAAAGCAATTTGTACTACGTGAAAGGCAAGGACACAAATGCTGAAAACTGATCAAAGTAAATGCTGCTGTTAAAGTACCATTCTGTTTTGCTGACTTCAAGGCATCAAATCAAAGGCTCTGTGTTTTGTTCTAAAAAGATGAAAGTTAAGTGCCAAGGATTTGTAAGGTTGAATTAACTATTCCGGCATGAAGACCTTTAGATAAATTCATAGCACATTTTCCAAAACAGCCATTACAAATCTGTGCTAATAAGCCAGGACAAAATATGTGATGTTGTATTGAATTACACTGCCTAGCCTTGGACAGCTGTTCTCTAAAAAAGAAGAAAAAAAGAATTTTGACTCTCAGATCACATAAGTACATTTTCTGACTTACAAGTGATGCAGTAAAGACAGATTTATGACATCTTAACTCATTACTCCACTGCTGAGATTAAATTAACTCATTCAAAGCAGGCAAAATTTAGAGCCGAAATCTGAAAATTTATATCTATCTCTACCCTAAGTGTTCTCACTCTTTTTCTTAATACATATTTATAGAGCATAGTTTATTCTGGTATTGCAAGTCAAAGAAATTAAAATGAAGAAACTTATTTTTACAGTTCACTTGTGTCTATCAATATGGGAGATTTGGAATTTCTACCAAAATTCACTTAAAAATATAATGTTGCTACACTGGCTATAATAGAATTCAGTCAAGGATTAGTCCATTCATTAATCCATCTCAACTGGTGGGATCTGATACTGCACCGCACCACTTTTCAGAAGTGTTTATCAAGTACTTTTGGAAGGATTCTTTTCTTTTTAAAATAAAAGTAAAGAAAAAGCGTAATCTTTAGACAGGGTTTGTGATTCAGAATGGAATACTGTTTTTTCCTCCTCCTCGTATTTCTGCTACGCTCACTGAATATTGTATTACAGATTTGATATCAAGCCAGCTATAGTAGATCACACTACCCAGCTTTCCTGAGCCAACAGTTTCTGAGAGAGAGTTTGCTGGTTTTTCCAAGAAACTCAAAATATGTTCACATACTGTTACTGCTTGAATGTAACTTTGCTCGCAGGGTTACATATTTACACTCTTAAATCAAATGATTGTATAAGCATGTTCCTAAAAGCACATGAGATCCTACTGCTTCCCTTTTGGGAAGGTCCTCCAATGCAGGCTCTTCGTTCAGACAGAGCAAGCACCAATTTTTGAAAACTCACTCCAGCAATCAGACAGAAACCACTAACTCCAGGGAAACTGCAATGGCACTAAAAGCAAGCACTCATACCCACAGACAGTTACTTTTTCTCCCACAGAACTCAACACTGTGCCGCCTTTGCAGCCCTTGCTGGGGACATACCATGCCACCTTCTCTCTGCCAGACCAGCACTCCTGGATGCTGCTGGGGCAGGGACCTGCCCCTCTGGGAGAGAGCAGAGAGGGAGCTGCGATGCGTGAGGCACAAGGAAAGGAAAGACCTTTTGTTACTTCCAGGTTGAGGCACAACTTAGTCCTTAGGGAATGGATCTGAGTCCCAGGCAGCATCTACCCAGGTGCATGGGGAACTGAAGTTTATTTCCAAGGCTCATGTAACAATCTAATTTTAAAATCAATCCTTTGTTTACCCTAAGTATATGATTGCAAATAGATTGATTCTCTAGTACTGTGTGGGCGAGAAGGTCCAGGCAATGCCAGATTGACTAAACAGCAGTTATAGCGCAGTTTTAAAAATCATGGGAAAGATTCACCCCTGGCATAATTCCACTGAAGCTACTGGCATTAAACCAGAGACTGATGTGGTCCCATACATTACTTCATAAAAGAGAGAATACTATTGCACAATATCTTGACCGTTACAATCCACCACCCAGACTGGAAAACTAGGCTCCATAAAATAGAAGACAAGAAAACAGAAAAGTTGATAAGGGCTGTCCAACCATGCCCTGTGGCCCACTATACTCTCTTAAGAAGTACTCTCAAAAACCTTTGACCAGAAGGTGTTTGAAAACTCCTTCTCCCCTCACCCCTGCTTGTCCTGCAATAGGGGCTGAAGGTCAGGGTAGGCTGTGGTAGACACAAAGAGCTTAAAAATTAAGTCCTACAGCACATGAACATGCCAATATCCACTACCAAACTATTTTGAATTATGCATGATGTTCCCATTACTAATGATTCAGAGGAAAAATCGGAGAATCACAGAACAAGCTGAGTTGGAAGGGACCCTCAATGATTATCAAGTCCAATTCCCAGCCCTGCACAGCACCATCCCCAAGAGTCACACCCTGTGCTTGAGAGCATTGCCCAAATGCTTCTTGACCTCTGTCAGACTTAGGGCTGTGACCACTGCCCTGGGGACCCTGTTCCAGTGTGCAGCGACTCTCTGGGTGAAGAATCTTTTCCTAATATCTAACTCAAGCCTCCCTAGTTTCAGGCCATTCTCTTGCCTCTTATCACTGGTTACCCCAGAGAAGAGATCAGTGCCTGCCCCTCCTCTTCCCCTCATGAGGAAGTTGTAGAATGTGGTGAGGTCTCCCCTAAGTTTCCTCTTCCCTAGGCTGAACAGACCAACTGACCTCAGCCACTAAATGGCAGCCCCAAAACATGTGTTCAAGACAAGAACTAAACAAAGTTCCCTTCACGTTTAGTAGGGATGAAGCATCACCCTTCTGTCTGGCACCTGTTCCATGCAGAGCAACACATTTTTTTTAAATGAAGATCTAAGTTTCAGAACCAGCTAGAAAACTGACCTGCCCATACACTGACTTCATAGTTGTATCCAACAGTTGAATGAGAGAGAGCTTTAGAACAAAAGCCTAAGGGCTTGCAGTATACTCAAAAATTATCTGTAGTTCTGCCTCCAGTGTAAGCTCCAGGACATTTCTTGCCTCAATATTAAATGACCAAGCTGATGGTCTGTGTAATAGGATGGAATTGCAGCACATTTAGATATCCCCATGTGGATTTATAATTTCCAGCTGCTCCACACAACAGCCTAAAGAAAGCAAACTACAAATAAAATTATCAAATAACATTATCAAAGACATCATGTGCCAGATGAGTTCAGTAGTATGCTGTATGACATTAAACACACTGCTATGTTCCTGGCAGCAGAGTTGCCTGTGTCTGGTTCATAACTGGTGGGTTCCTGCATCAGTGATACTTTCTCCTCAAAAGTGTAAGAGTAGGCAACCATGCTGGTAAGGTTTTACTGGAAATGCAGTGCCTGTTCAGAAAGTATCACATCTCATACAGCATCAGAAAATTCTGACACAAGCAGTCATTACAAAATAGTGCTTCTATCTTCATGAAAATGTTGGACTATTTCTGCCCACAGCTTAGTCACAATTATTTTCAGACAAAAACATAGCAAATTAATTTCTGGTGTTCCTAAGTTGTTATTCTAGGCTGGAACAGCCAAATGTTAATAATTTATGCAAATACCTAGATAATAAAAGCTATTCCTGATACAAATAACTTGGCAAATATGCAGGACAGTTATTGAAGTCCTATTTGCAATAGAAAGGGGTATTACTTTCACAGTGCAAGAATAATAAGAGTAAAAAAACTTGATGGTTTGTATAAGGACAGAACACAAAGGGCAGTAACTGTATTACTGTAAGTCATACTGAGACAGTTCTGCAACCATCATCTTGAAAGTATAACCCAAAGAGTTTACTGATAAAGTCTATGCAGATATCATACACACACTGCCTATGTTAGCTTCGTTTACCTGAATTATACAAAATCCAGCTTTCCCTGTTCATATCTATTTCAATTCAATTTTCACTGAATGTGTTCTGCATTATATAGCTTTGAGAACCAGAATTCTCCTGAAAAAGATTTTTCAAAACTTTTGTCTGCAGCAAAGAAAGCAGTCTCTGCACAAGCAATTCTGCTCAGCTTTGCCAACTAAATGTAACTTTCACACAATAATCCCCACTTTGATCACCTGCAGAGCAAGGGCTGCCCACAGCAACCAGCCCTATGGTTCAGTCAATGGAAAACTGATGCCCATCAGCGCAGAGCTAGGACCTCTTTGTCCATTCTGCCTGTGACCTGAATGAGATGCTCAGGCTCCCAAAGATTAAGTGAAACCATTTGTGCCATCTGACCTTCTGCAGATCAGCTGAGCTTCCCAGCACTCAAATCCTAAAAACACTATGCTTCGCTCAGCTTTGCATAAATCAGTAGATGTCAATACCATTCACATGGCATATAATGAATCCCGAGGGGCCAGTCTTCCTTCAACATATTTTGTGGGAAAATTCCTTGTTGGCTTTAGATCTGTTTAAGGGCAGGGGATGTGTCCCTGTATACCACAAGTACAGCATCTCCTCTACTGTTGCTAACAGTCTATTCAAAAAATAGTATCATCACACTAAATTTTAATTTAATAATTAAGGTAGAAGGCTCATGTAGAAATGAAACAAATTTCCAGATAAATTTTCTATTATCTGTTTTCACACTTATATGTACCTATATTGCAGATCAAAGTTTTTCTTTAGTGCATTGCCTGAGCTGAAAATATTAATTTGCTTTCCCTTTCCCCAGCCCTAAACTATTACCAGGTAGTTGTGTAACAGGGTACCCAATGCCATGAAAAAAATTGGGTGTGGAGAGGGTTAACTGTCAGAGGATATATGAGTACATCCTAAAAAGCAGCTTCTGTCCCAAAGAAAAAGCTTCTTAAACTGAGAGATAGAAGACATATGACAAATTTATGCCAGGACCATTTTCCTTAAATGCATTTGGGGCCTTCTAAACAAATCTACACAGGCTATTTCAGGTAAACACAAGTTTCTACTGCCTGTGTTTTCAGCAAGTTAGATAGGTGCATGCCACCCAGTCAGAAATGACAAAGCTGCACTAATGTATGACTAAAGCATTGATACATCTTGCCTTTCAACAGGTGGTGTTAGTCCAGGCTCAGTGCGATCCTAATACTGAATGCTATGTGTATTCAGAGACTCAATCTCCAGCAGGTCTGAGGGCAGAGCTGACACAGCAGGTTCATAGTTCATCTCAACTGCAAAACACCATGCAGATGTAATGCAGCACAGTGTCTAAAGAACATCACAGCAAAACTGGAATCTGAATATAGAATTTCCAGATCTCAGGGTAAATCCTTAGTAGTTTAACGTCATACTTTCCACTGTTTCAAAAGCTGCAGGTGGGGAAGGGGAGAAGGCTGAGACAATAGGGCTTAAGAAAGCAAGTGAATACTACAAAAAAACTTTTAAAAGATGACAGAAAGACTGCAGGGAATGGCTATGCCATTTGAAAGCCTCCACAGACAAAAATTTTGGTCCTTAGGGTTTGCAGCTAGATGACAGGTAGATCCAGATGACTGGAAAAAAGAAACATCATTCAACAGGTGTCTCTCAAAGAGGCACTGTCACATTGAAAGTGTAAAATGCAGTATGCACATCTTCAGTGGACATGCAAAACTAAATTCTTGCTTTCCAAGCCAGGGTAAGGAACAGCATGTGTGCATGACTCATAAAATCCAGAAAACCTAGCAGCAGCTCCAGATTTAGGAAACAGTTTTGTTTACTTTATTGTCAGTAACTCACTAGGCCAAATAAGAGTTGGTGCAAATGTGTGTCTGTACTACATATGCTCACAAACAGTATTAGAAATTAAATACAAAGGTAACTGCTTTCAGAAGATTAAAAGTAATTGTTAGCAAGATATTGTCTCTCTACTCCCCTGGGGTGGGTCTTCAATCTTCCCAAATTTTTTCTTATTTTCAAGCTTAAAAATAATCAGAACTTTTAATCCCTCTACAAACAAAGCAGTATTTGAGGAATATTTCAAATAGTGATTTTATTACACTGACTACACAGGAAAAAACACCCACCAAAACCCTCAAGGAACCAGATTTTCTATTTAATCAGGCCTAGCCATATAAGTAAGACTACTCATATCTCTATATAATTGCAGAATCCATACCATAAAATCTGACAAAAACCTCCAGAAGAAGTTTGTGATGCTATCAAGTATTTTCTTGCGCAATGATGCCATTTTATGTGCATCATATCTGCACTGTCTTGCAGATTCTGGCTTGAAAAGAGATTTACTGAAGCAAATACTGGCTTGCTTTCCAGATAAGTAAGAACTAACTCCTGCTCCTTGCATGCAGTATTTTTCCATGTAACTTCCAGGTGCATTTTCACTGTTCAATTTACTTCATTGCAGGTATCATTTTGTGATAAACCCAATTAGTGGAGGAAAGAAGGCATGTTCCAATGCCTTCTGATGATACACCTACAAAGAAAGGGCCACTGTATTTCTCTGCAAAACCAAAGTCATACAGAGACACCCTTCCCTACATACATATTCACATGCACTAGCACTCCATGTCCATGCAGAGATGATGGAAGAGTGAGCCAGACCTAAGTCTTCAGGGTAAGAGAATGTTTGTTATCTCCAGAATGGTGACAGTTCTTAATACTTTTCCCTCACTGATGGCATTTGAGTCATGACCAAATACTGCTTCTCTTCTAGGCACATTAACTACTGCCATCACCATGCTTATTACATACGACATGATGTCCAATCATAACAAAAAATACTTCTTTATTATAAATTGCCACAGCAATTGTTAAAGAGTCAGTATCAGCTACGAATTAGCCATATTTCCTTCAAACCTTTGCAAGCAAATTAAATTTCAGATATTTGTACCTCACGTGGTGGTGGTGCTGTTTTTGCATCTTCTCCTTTAAATAACAAGTTTTCCTACTGTGTACGGACTCTGCTTATGGTTCACAGGGAAAATAAGTGACTCTTCTAGAGAAAAGTAAACTTGAGTGTTATCAAAGTGTTATCAAAAGCAAGATCATCATAAAAACACCCAATCAACTAAAACATTTGTTTTTCTTCTATCTTGCGACAGGATAGTTTTACTTTTTCAGCTGATACAGGAGCATGGCTGTCAGGCATAACTAGCTCCACACAATTTATGCTGGAAATTTTCCCCTGCACTGGGAGGCTGAAGAAGAACGACTTCATTAATTCAAGTTTTTGGTTCAAACAGACTCTCTAGAGAACAACATAAATATGACCGGTCATGACAAATGTTGCTCAAACATCTCACGCATGCATGCATGAGCCCAAAGCTAGACTGGACCTGACCATGGGGTTTGTCATATACGCAGACTCCTGGAAATGTCATCATCACTTTAATTATCTTTACTTGGAGAAAGTAATTACAGACAAAGCAGTAATTTATAAAGAAGACATGTCAGAAGCTTTGAGGAAACTGGAGACCATGAACACAATCACAGTCTGTGATCAAAAAATCAACACACATCTGTCTGAAAGAAACACATGAGCCCACGTGCACAGTGTGCTTACATATACAAGCCATAGAGAGACAGGAAGATTCCATCCAGTAAACAGCAGCAGCAGCCCTCTTGCTCTCTGCAACCCTAAAAGAGCACATCAGTACCTGCAGCATCAGAGGAAAACAAAGAGTCCAGTTTACAGCTTCCAACACAGCATTTTAAGCAGTAGTCAGCAAAACCAAAAACTGTAGGCAGTCAGAAAACTCATACTGACATTTTTCCTTCTGAGCCTGTTAGCGTTCTGTGGTAGGCCTTGGCATGGTTTCAGACACTGCTCCACATAGCTCTCTCTCAGCTGAGAACAGGGCTCACTTTCTGCACACAGCAAACAGTCCCATTTCTAAAAACGGAAAATACCGAGGGTTTGCACAGCACTTTCCAAGTCATGAGATGTCACTGCTGCCTCTTTAAGGGCAGACACGCGTCAAGCCACACTCCTGCAGGACACAAGACTCTGTACAAACAGGCTCCTCTGGCCAACACAGGACTTCCTCTGGCAGTTCTGGTGGGCAGAACTTGAAAGGACTGCCAAATCCAATGACCAGCAAATCCTGAGCTGGCTAAAAACAACGCGCAAAGACTGCAGTCCAGACAAACACGATGAAAAAGCCACATTAAAAAAGTGGGATTTTATGCAAGCACAGATGCCTCAAAGCGCTAACAAAGAGAAGAGGGGAAAGCGTTGTAAAGGTTTTCAAACCTTTCATACAAGCAAACGCCACTTCTTAAAGATATGGCAATGCCATGTTCATCATGAAGATATCAATGTCATTTTAATGTTTAAGTTGCATGGGAGTTGCAGCTTTCAGCGGACATGGAATTGTCTGAGACAGACACTGATTACAAATTCTGTGCCGCTATTTTTAAGGCTTTATAAGGTCTATCACATACTTTTTTCTGATTCAGTCCAGTACTCCAGCTGGGCTCTTGGGCATGGCTGTGCGTAAAGGGAGTAAGAGCAGCCTCCTAAACCACCCTGGTAAGCCAGTGGAGCTACCACAAGCTGTGAGCAAGTTTTGGAAATTACCCAGGATCAAAGATGCATGTGATGAGGAACTCCTACTTTCCAAGCAACAAATACAGGGTGTTCCTGGAGTACATTTGCCACAGCATCACACACAGCTTGACTCTGAGACCTCACTGGCACAGAGCACTGGTGGAAGCAGTAATTCATCTGGACTTTCCATTCTCGATCTTCTCATGTGATCACGTAACACCATGCAAAATGATCACAGTAGAAACCAGTAGTCAACTTCAAATTTGACAGAGGCTTGAAGGTGGCCAGACTCATTTTCCATTGCTATTCTGTATACCCAGGATGACTGATTATGTTGCCTCTGCAGAGCTTCATGAACCACACATCGTCAAGGAACAAGAAATAATGGGTGAAATGATCAGGTTGACCTTGATGGGATCAGCATAACAGCAGAGCTGGCCAGCTGAAGAGGCTGAAGGTTCAAAACCCCTGAACATACTTGCATTGAAACGTGCATATCTGCTGCTATAGCTAGAGATCCACTACGGCTGCCAAACTAAGGTGGTCAGAAATTGAAGAGGCAAGAAAAGGAAAATATCCTTTCAAAGTTCAGATTTGGTCTTTACCTTGGCAGAGGCACAGTGCTTTGTTTTATCCCTTCTGTTTTATCTCTTCTAAAGCAGCAACTATTTTTCTTCAAAGCAAAGGCCTCTGACCTACCAGAAGTACTAAACATATCCACGTGCAGCACTGTATACCTATTCAAACAAATGAATAGGTAACAAAATCCTCATGAACTCCAGCTGTCAAGTAACAAACCTTGAATTCCCTTCCTGCCTGCTGTCAGCACATGACCTTCAGGCCCCCTCTGACCATGGCTCTGGTGCTGCAGGTCAGTATGTTTTAAATACGCCCAGAAAGTTGACCCTTTATCTGAGCTGAATCTCAAGGCTGTTTCGGGATCTCTGGATGCCTGAGTATGAAACAAAACATTTTTCCCTGACATAGCCTTGGGTATGACTGTTGTAGTATTAAACTTCTGAAACCAGTTAAAACAAACACACTGGGAAATACAGTAAATATGTAGCATAATAGGCAAAAAGAAATAAGTTTTCACCACCTTCATCACCCAGATCTTCGAAGTCCTAAAAACCAAAAACACTGTGACATAGAAAAATTATCCTGAATTCAGAACATCAGCCTATTATAATTAGCCTGTTCCAGGAGCTAACAGCCATTTTAATATCATGTTTACTCTCAAAGGAAATTTTTAAAGTTATTATTAACTTTTTGCCAAGTAGCACTGATTAAACAGTGGGGAAAAAGGTCTGTCAAATTATTACAGCCTCAGTGGCATTACTCAAAATTATAAAAATGAAGACAAGTCCTTAGTTTTCCTGCCTTCATTTCATATAACACATGTTAAACATCTGTATCAGGCATAACATCTTAAAGTTTTTGAGGATGAGGATGTCAATGAAAACAATAGTGAGTCCAGTGCCAGGAACTCTGATTCCATGTATTCATATCTATTCAATCCTAAGTATTCACATGAGATTAATTTTATACGCCCCTCCTCTCTCCCTTTAACTATTTCAATTGTGACTGTGTGCATGAAGCAGCTCAGGGAAATTCAACCAATAGGCATAACCAATAGGCATAATCCTTCATTAATTTAGGACTTGGTAATATACCTAAAGAATCACTTCCATCTTAAAATAATTTTTATGCTCTTCTATACACATTTTTCTGGTGCAAACTTCTAGAGTTTCCAAGTGACTCAGCAAGCAATAACTCTTCCTCAGAACAACCAGCTCCATGAGGAAGTAACTATCTCCTTTCTGAAAACTGAGAAACTGAAGCAGTGAAGATACCCAAAGCCAAAGAGAAAGTTATTGTAAGAGTTCAGTAGTTCCTGGCATTCAGCTGAGACCCAGATCAGTACAGAAATGCACACACGCAGTCACTTCCCCAGGAATATTTGATCAAATAAAACAAACAAAAAAGGCTTGCATTTTTCTTGCCAAGTTCAATATAAACACTTGAGGCTATTACATGCACCCGTATTCTATTTCCTATGATAAAACATGGCCAAATATGAATTGTGATAAAAGACATTTCTAAGAAATGCTTGATAAAGATTAAAACTTCGGGGGTTCTTACTTGAAGAAAGAAGACATTCCCAGTCTCAACATACAAGATTTCACCCCAGTGAATTAATGAAATAAAATACAAACAAATTCTTTGAAGATTATCACTGTGATAACAGAATTTCGTGATATGATCTTATATTTACCAGATTTCAGCCTCAAGTGGTAAACTACTGATTCAGTTTTGCAAAGACTGTTCAGAATACATAATCCTATACATTTCCAGTCTGTCTTTCATCATCTTTTTTCCAGTTTATAGGGAAGGAAAAGCACCCAAATCTTACGAACCCTTACTGAAAAGCCTGCCTGTGTTACAGGAGGAACACATATCCCTGCCATGCCCTCCTCCTCATCAGCCACCCCTCCTATGTTTAAATTTGCGAACGTTTGTTGTCTGTATATTCTACACAAGTGTCAAAGTGAGTTAAATTAATGCATACACATATGTTGCATATTTATGAGAACCATGATAACTGCACAAGTATGTTTAATGCATGAACCCTCCAAGGAATTTGCTAGGGGAAGTTTACACTTCTCCCAGCAAGTAAGGAATGTGTAATTTAACAGCATTCTAGCACAGTGCAGGTTAAAAACAAAACAACCCAACCTCCTCCCCCAAAGCAAGTCTTCACTTAAAGATTTTCAGATCTTGCATTCCATATTATCAGAACTTTGCCCAACCTCTGAACAAATATATGATTCATTTTAAACATGCTTTCAATGTTGCTAAATCTAAGTAATGTGCTGTCAAACAAAACTACTGGTTTTATTCTGGAGTCTACTGGAAATATTATATGACAAACAGATCTCTACCTTTGCTATCAGCATTTGCAGGCAACAGGAAATACCTCAGCTGGTAAATCAAGCTCATGTAACTTAAGGTGATGGGTACATTCTACTTTTAGACAAAGGGCCACTTGGAGTTGGTTTCCACAATAATAGAAAAGATAACATTTGCTCTCCTTTGTTCTCTGAGTCTGATCCTATAAGTAAAATCTGATCTTTCCAAGTTGTTTACACTCTTTTGCTCAACACTGCTGCCAGCAAACCTTGCTCCAGCTTCCTGTGCATTTTTAGAGCAGCCATCTCCAAGGGCTGTGACTGGAAATTGCTCAGGAAATGGGAAAAGGAGGCTAAGGGCTCCAAATGCTGAAATCTATTCAGTGCCCTACACTTCAGTACACCCCCAAAGCACACAGGCAAGACAGCTTAGGGCAAACTGCTCTCTTAAATTAAGCACGTTAGATGAGCCACAAGCAGCCTCTTTCTGCTAGACAGCAAGTATTTTTGCTCAAAGCCAAGTATTTAATTCTATCCTTGTGTCACACTGATCAGGCAGTAGGGGCACAGCCCACATCCTCGTGCACGTGTGACTGGCTCACACCGTGCGCGCACACAACTGCACAAAGCGCTGCGTTATGCGAGCAGCGCCAGCGGCACCGGCCCAGAGGGAAAGTTGGGCTTGTGCAAATGTGCACTCAGCACTTGAGTCACGCTGCTCTCTAGGGAGGTACAAGCTCCAGCTGCAGCCCATTTCATCCCAGCCCTGGGCACCCTTTAGTATCCAAGAAGTTACAAGTTCCCCCAGTACCACATCCCGACAGTGCAGGCACTCTTCTGGTCTGCTTTCAATAAAACTTGTGATTACTTTGTGAGATCTACTCATATCAAATTTGCCTATGACTTAGCAATGGATTTAAAGTTTCCTGGGAGATGGGAGAAGCACTGAAAAATCTATAGCAGAATTACATACAGCTATTTAATTCTCATTGGAAACTATGCTTAAAAAATTCAAACCAACCCCTCCTCCCCCAAGCAAACAACCCACAAAACCCAGAGAAAAAACAAAAAAGCCCTACGATTTGGTCCTCATGTCCAGAGGACACGATCATACCAATGCTTTTTTCAGTCATTCACAGTGCACTTATCAGGCTGATAAACCAGTGCCTGGTATACTAAGAAAGGCTTAAAAAACACCTAATCAAAACAAAATCCCAAAGCAAACCTCCACACCACCACCACCCCTTCCAAATACAAAAATACCTGTTACTTATTCACAGTCCCACCAAAAAAAGTGTAATTTTTCTATTCATCTCAAGACAGTAGAAGATCTGACAATTTTGATTAACGGAAGCCAATGAGATATCTACTGAAAAAATGGTAAATAATTTTTCTCATCATAAACTAGACATTTAAGATCACATATATATTAAAAATGAACACAACAGCTGAAGTTTCACAGATACATACAATACACATTGAGCTGAAGTCACCACAAACCCAACCAGGCTAATACTGGAGTAAGTGGAAAGATTGATTCTGGCCAAGAGAATCTGCCTTTATTTTAATCACTATAAAAGACTCCACTTGAAAGTTCTTTCAGCACAGATTTAGACCCTCTTTTCCTAAGTTCCTCCCTGTTAGATCATCATCTTTGTTCTCTCATTGCAAACTTTCTAATTGTGTACACACGTGTTGCTCTCACAGGGCACAGTACTGAAGATTTGTGCATGTAATACTGTAAGAACATGAACTAAAAGGCTCAGCTGTCATGGCATGCAATGTTTTCTTTGCACTTTGGCCCTCCGTTTTGATGTGTTTTGAGAGTAAACAACAATACGATACAACTTTACATCAAAAATTTTATTCTGCTGTTGCTTTCAGAACAGCTAAAGTCTTTGCCAGTCCCTCCAAGTGCAGCACACATAAAACAAGTAATTGGACTACCACAATCAGCAACACTTGCAGTCTGTACAGCAGTCCCCCCTCAGTGAAGCATTAAGGCTTCTTTTACACTGGTAAAAGAATCTGAACTTCAGTATTTGTTTATAGTGGTCATGGCAGGGATCCAAAGGTATTCATGTTAATTTACAACACATTTAGGTAATCAAATGGCTTTTGAAGACAGCCAATTCTGCAAAGGCCTGTTGGAGATCTAAATCTGTTTCTTATTTCCTTTGCCCGCCTCCTACCTTTTTTAAATACATTTTGTGGCTGTGAAAGATAATGAAGATGATGGCTAGGTATGGAAGTAGTTTATTCATATGACATGCAAAGCGCAGGTGGATAGTCTTTGTGGTACTTTTATGACAATTCAGAAATAACTTTATGCAGCAAATTAACATATAATAATCCCATTTGCAGACATACTTATCACCAGGGAAGAAAAAGTAATTTCCCCTTTACCTCTCTTTCATGATGGCCAAGACCCTCCTTGGGGTTTCTGAGATTGAGGACGTGCACCTCTTGGGGCAGGCTCGTCGTGCCCCGGCTTGCACAGCCAGATAAGACTGTAAAGCTTTCCAATAAGGCATGGACTGGGTGCGAATTGTTAACAGGCAATAAGACACATTCCCTCTGAGGCACAGGACCTGCAGAGAAAGACACAGACACACATCACTGGGAGAAAAAAAAGCAATGCATCATTTATACTTGTCAAATAATGATTTTCCTTTTATTCAGAAAATCCACAGGAACCCAAGAAGAAGCTTTGTGTTCATTCTCCACAAATTTAAGACTTTTATTCTCATTGCCCTTCTCAGTTGTCCTGAATATGCTAACCATTGGTTTATTTCTCTCTGAAAGTCTAAATTTTCAAGTATGAATTCCAAAACTGAAGTCATTCTTTACTAGGAAGGAAAACAAAGAGAAGGAAAAAAAGTCAAAGAAAACCCCATTAGAAAAACCAAAACCAAATAAAACAACCAAAACCAACCAACAACCCCCAAAACCCCCCTCAAAAAACAAACAACCCCCCCAACCAGTGATAGTGGTCAGGGAAATTGGTTCATCTTAGATGTTTACAACACTGTTGTCTGCAAACACTGTAAACGCAATCATGTGTATATAACAATGAAAAGTTAGTATCTACCAGAAAGGTAATTATGTCAGGAAGGATTTGGGTGAGTTGGATTTGTTGCTTTTGAAGCAGATTTATAGTGAACATCATTCAAATACATTGTATAAAACAGCAGGCATCTGTCACATGATAAAATGAAATGTTTGTTTACTGAGTCTATTTTGTGTCTGACAGCAATTATCTGCACTGATAACAGTTATCTAGTCCAAAACAGAGTGTACGCCCTTTCAAATAATCACCACAGCATGATGTAGTGCCATACTCTTATATAGTATGTGAGACCGTGTGATGTGATAGAGCAAGATAGCACAAAAGCTGAAGCATACAGAGCAGTTCACATTTAAACTATATTCCAGGAAACTAAATCAAGACAAATATTTACGAAAAGCAGCTCTACTTTTCCAAAATGGCTCAAGCCCACCCCTGACAGTAACAGATACATGTATGTTTTTGACGCAGAAGGTCATAGGGGAACATAATTGATTTAACCCTTAATTTGCACCAAAGTCACTCAGATGAGAATTAGTCTCACATGAACCAGTCAGTTCAGAGGCTGCCAGGCATAAAAAATAAATACAAGGCAGAAGCATAGGTTTTTTCTGGATCATACACTTCTGCAATTCACGTAAAATGCCTCCTCTGAAAGAATTTCAAAATAAAGAAAATCCTCAACAGATTAAATGGAAGAGCTCTATCTGGTTTTGTTACGTCTAAAGTCAGCTATTGTAGCACCAGAGATTATCTGACACTGGTGTACACTTACGTTTAATTATATTAGCACTGACCTACACTTTGCTGGTTAAAACTACGGTTCTTTCAAAATACAGTTTGCAGTTGGCCATTTACTTAAAAGTCAGTCTTAAACTAGACTCTGGAAAAAGCAAAGCCCTTGAGCACAGGGAGATTTCTGCAGTGCCTTGGGCCACAAAGGGGCCGTTCCTGAAACCCACCAGTGCACAGTGCATATCCAACGAGCTCCCACAGAGCAGGAATATTTGTGAAGGCAATGCTCAAGTCATAAATTACACATGCCTGTGCTTGGGGTACAGAGAATAAACAAACTTTCTTCTCTCTAAATGAGGAGCTTGGCAGTAGCACTGACCACGACCCTGGAGGAATTGAGGTTTTCTGGTTTTTATTTAACTCTTTTTAAAGAATACACACACAAAATGTGACAGGTCCAGGCAATGATACTCAGTTAAAAAAAAAAAAAATCCGTTAAAAAGTTGCCCTTTGTAACAGTTGAAGAAATATTTAGAATTTGTAACAATAACACAACCAGTAGAGAGGGCCACACTTTCCTGATGTGCAAGAGCAGATCAGAGAACCTACTGATCAATTAGCCCAGCCACTGATGTGTAAGTCCTACAGAGCACCATGTTATATGACCTGCACAAACCACTTCTCTAAACTCCACAAGCTAGTGGGCTAGGAAGGAAAGGAGCACTTGTTCATTGAATTGTTCCTTGCTGGCCAGAATAGAGTTGATGGTTAAGATGTTTCAATCATAACACACACTCACCCTCAAAGAACAAGGTGCAAGACTGAACAAAACGAGAACCGGAGTTGCTGACAAAAATGTGCACTTTACTTAGCAAAGGCTCAGGAGAAAGAGCAAATACCTCCTTTGTGATTTTCTTGTGAACGCCTAATCTCCCATGCAGGACATCTCCTCCCCTCCAGCCTTCATCTGGTATTTACTCTGAACAAACTTAATACATTAGAGTAAAAGACATCTGGATTGTCCCCTCACATGCTACAAGGGGAACATGACTGTGACTGTTTTGTTCAGGCTGTAACTGCCTCCTTGCTGGCACCTCAAATGCACATTAAGAAATCTCTCTGTTCTGCTCAACATGCAAGATGGAAACAGTCCCGGAGGGAGCAGAAGTTCACATCCTGGATAACCGTGTGCAGCTGAGCTTATCTGCACAGGGACGGGCAGAACGAGGCATGCCTGCTCTGCCTGCACTCCACCCTGGCTGGACAGGGGCCAGATCTCCGGCAGAAATCCTGTCACCCTGCTGGCAGCGAGCCCACGTGCTGTGCCAGGGCTGAGCAGGGCTTACTGCTCTAGGTCCACTCTGACAGCAGTGCAGCTGCACAGCATCTGCGTGCACACCCCGGCAGCCTGGGGCATGTCCCCTCTGTCAGCTCTCTTCGGAGGGAAGGGGTGCACAGAGCTGCTCGAAGCCACTCAGTCCAAGAAACCAATGTTTTGGGGGAATTTGGAACTGCTTTCAGACCAGTCTTGCAAGAGAAAATAGCCCCAGAAATCTGAACCAACAACCGGAGTATCTGGAGGATGCTCAGCTGCAATCAGACCACATGTGCTGTGAGACTGCCCATGTACAAGGCATGTTGTGGGGGTAAATAACAGAGGTTACTCCAGCTGTCGCATTTTTGCCAAGTTTCACGTGGGTGAAACTGAGTAGGTATGTCCTGGGCCCATCCTGCCCTTCCCAGCAACTCAAGACTCTCACAATGACCATTTCTCTTACACTGGCAATATCAAACCGCAGTCCTCACACGCTGATATTCGCGTATCAGCCCAACTACTAACCTGGCTGCAGTGCCATACATACACTGGCATGCTTGGAGGTAGTGCCAAGTGAAAGGAAAATTTATTTCTAGATCCCAAAGTCCAGTGAACGCTCAGCCTGTAAACAGCACAAGGCAGGTCCTTCTGCCACCTCCTCTGCATTTATACTATACTTTATTCTTACACTGTGTGCACCACAGCAATGCTGGAGCTATTTGCTCAACATTTATTAAACACATTTCTTCCAGCCCTTCCTACTGCACCTGAAGATCTGCCCCACTCAAAGGTGGATGCTGCTACAAGGCACTGTCACTCCAGTGGGAGCTGCAAGAGCTCTCCTCTATCCAAATTAGCAACTTCTGGCTTCTTCACAGGATCCTTAATCTTCCTTCCTGCCACTTTCTCTGACTAGAAAGTCAGCTACTTCCTCTATGTAGTTTAAATCCTACAAAATGCATATTTACCACTCTGAAAAAAAACCCTGAAGTCCTCCCTAGGACACTACTAATCTGATAGTTTATCACCTCCACAGTACCTACTTATATTTTAGAGCCAACACGAAACCACGGCCTCACCCTACTTGGGCTTTACTGTTGCTCTGTCCTCCACAAACCCCAGGATAAGACTTTGCCAGTTTCCCACTCCAGCCTCATAATACCCTGTTCCTGCCAACCTCACCTCCATCAGCAACACCAACATCCCGCCAAAATTCATTATTATCAACGTACAATTAACACATCAAAATTGCCTTATCAGCTTAAAATATGCACAGACATTCTCCAGCGTCTCCATCCCCATCAAAGCACTTAAAAGGTCAAAGATATCTTCCAGTTTATCCATCCTAGGGTGGTCACAAGCCTTTAGTGCCTTCTCTGCTGAGAATCTAAGTGCACACACACAGCCATCCTCAGGCTTTTGTTTAACTTTGGAGCATGTAACCACTTAATCTTGTTAACAAATCTTGGCTCCTACCCCAATAAAATTTTTGTTGCTTAATGCCTTTAGAAGATAGAAAGCAGGTTAGGCAGTTTTATAAGAACCAATTATTAGGTATATATTTTACAATATAATGTTTATTGCAAATGTTTAGTGAATTCAGAATTCTAGAGAACTGTTGAGTATTGATTAATTTTTCACTTCCAATTAATATTTTAAAGGAAATCAGTGCAGACCTAACCTTGTTTGATACTGTGTACTGTCCATCTGGAACATATTCAATACAACTTCAACATTCTTGTTTCCCATATCATCCATGCTACTAATGAGTAACATATGTTCTGCTATAAGAAGGTAGCAGAAATGGGAGTAAGACTAAGGGGGATAACACAACAACCCAAGACCAACTCATAACTGTGATTGATTTTATTAAAATAGTAAAGGCTAATGTACTTTCTGTTGTATTTCCATGGTGATTTCTGCAGCGTTGTCAGCTGAGCAGCTACCACAAATTGCATGAATCTGTGCTGGGGGCTCCACAGCACATTAGCATGGTTCCCATATGCCATAGCAGAGGGTACAAGCCACACCAATGGGACAGAACACTCCTCAGAAGAAGGACAAATTTATTGTAATTGATTTTTGAATGAGAGAATGACACTAATCTAGTCATTATATATAAAAACAAAAAAAAAATCAGAATCCAGACTGGAGGAACACAAGGGATCTCTATGCTGTTGGGTACAAAGTAATATAAATTACTGCAGATCCTGCTAGAGTTCATCACTTTAAACTCCACATTAAGATGTGGAGGAGGCAAACTAAACCAGAGATTTCAGTGTGCCCAAATGACAGACTTTCACTAAAGTTCTTTTAGAGAAGGTTAATTTAACAGCATTCTCTTAAATCTCCTAGTGACAATGATGGCTGAAACAAACCTACTTCTGAATGACAACAGGGAGGGGAAATAATTTTCTCTTGAATTGAAAAGCTTCACAGAGCACTTAAACAAGACTCAGCAATAACTTCTTCCCATGATCTTCACCACCCATTTCTAAAGATACAAGTGCATGAGCAAAGGGCCATTGTTCTACATGGAGCAATTGTTACCACCTACACAACCTTCTTCTCATAAAGGGTTTCTCACTGAGGGAAGCATTTATAACCAAAAATATACACAAGAGTTGAGGCAAATAAGAATTTACAGAGAGAAGTGACACCTATCACTCCCAGAGAAAATGTTAGTCACCACTACTAATTCAGTATGGGTGACTCTCAAACAGTAAATACCTTCCTGCACACCCCTTCACAGAAGACCATCTGGAAAGCCAAATTCCTAGTAATTTAAATGTAGAGGATAATGGACAACCTCCACTATTAGTAAGAAGAGCACCTTTCAATACAGATGACCATGAAAAAAAACCAGTTTCACTCTCCTAAGCAAGCATTTGAGCAAGACATCAGCGCTCAGGACCAGGACGTTCTGGCTAGCAGCCTTGAGAGATGAAAAAGACAAGATCAGATCATAGGAAATATTACACAGCTTTGTGTCAAGAGACAATGGCACAAAGGAAACCTCAGTGTTTCTCCTCATGAATAGGAGAAGCACCTCCATGATGAGCAGCAACCACAAGGAGCTGGGCTGTCCAAGACTGCTCCTGGGTTACATGATTTTCCTCTCTGAGTAAGTGTGACCGCCATAAGAAAGATGCAGGGTAGAGAATATCGGACCTTCATACTGGCCAGGGGAAAGACTAAAGAAGATGACTGTCTAAAGCATTTCATATTTCTATAAACCGCACATTTCCCTTCAGATCCTTAATTTTCAGGGAGTTCTTTTACTGTCACATCTAGTGCATATTTTTTATGGTGGAGCTACTTTTGACTGAATCACCATTGGGGCAAGGGTGAGAGGATTAAAATTGCAGGGAGGAGATTCATGAACATGAACTTACTTCAGCTCTTTTGAAAAAACAGACTATTCCAACTAACCAAAACACCCAAGATATCAGACTCCACAGATATCTATTTGAATTGAATGAGCTATAAAACGTCTACTGAGAAGAGAAAAAAGTATATCCTGAGGAAATATCCAGTATAGGTGGCAAGATTTGGTTGTAGAAGGAGTTAAAACATACATGCTGTACTAACTAAGAACACATGCTTTTGCAAAAACTCAGCAGAGGTTTCCCATTCCAGTGCACCAAGCTCACTAACCTCCAGCAACTCCACCACACCATCCCTGCACCCTTCCCCCTTCTTCAAGGAGGAAAAAATTCCGTGGAACTACGCATTAACCTACATTCTTCACCCTTACACTGACATCCGGTGCTAATGCTACATGCAATTAGACCCTTGCTCCATGTGCTGTCTATCCCCAACCATTATCCCCCAATTAATTCCCATTCCATTACTATCGACTTTGCCCAGACTTATTCCATGTATGGACCAAACTATTCAGACGTTTCAACACATTAGATTACACTTAATCTACCATGTCTTTTGATCCTCTGTTTTCTGCAGTTTTTCTAGACATTTCTGTTATACATAATAAAGCCTACCTAACATCATCTGCCTGCCCACTGGGAATCATTCAGATGACATGCCCCACACCTTTTTAGGTTGCTGTTATGCTTGGTACAAACTCCTGATGCTGGCTTCTCCTTCTAAGCAAAATAATTTTTTATGCCTCTCTGGTGGATGTGTTGCAAAACATCCACTCCCATGGCTCCCAGCCACTGGTAAAAGCACAAGGTTTATCCCTGTTTAGCAGAGATGATCTAATTTCAAGTGTTACCTGCATGGATCTCACAGTTTTTTCCATGTAGGAAAAAATTCAAATTACATTTTTAAAGCAGAAATTCCTTCTTTCACTTTTTGAAAAATAAGCTTCTATTGATCTTCTGTTCTTATCAGGACATAAAGCTGATGCAAGTTTAATTGGAAAGGTTAACTATCAAATAAAACTCAACTGCTGTAGTAATGTACTGCTACTTAGAAATTATGAATTAAACCTAAACTATCCATTTCATGAAAAATTGCAAGTTATAAAGTCATGCTCATTTGTAACACAACAAAACTGTATTTCAATACCTAAGCAAGCAAGGCAAAGATATCAATCAGTTAAGTATCTTGTTTAAGAAAAGAAACTCCAGGTGTCTTATTTATACACATATTAAGCTAATTAAACAGAAAATGCAATGAATGAAAAACCTGTTTGGTTTAACATCCGCTGAGAACAATCTCAAGACATTGCTACCCATGAGGCATAATCTTAGAAAACAAACATCTGCACCTGGAAAACAAAGAAGTCTTTCAAAAGCAGATGTACTCTACCACAGAGCTACATTTTATGTAACCTCTGCTGTACTTCTTTCTGTCCAGAAGTACTGTCAGAGCCCTACCTTCTCTTGAGGCTTGCAGCAAAACACCACTAACAGGAACTCCTCTCTAATATTTTTCCATGCCTGAATGTGCAAACTCCACATATGCTCTTACTGTCTCTTCCCATTCCTTCTCCCAAGTCAGTATTTGGAAAACATTTCCACTAACGTAAGAGCATCTTTTTAATACTCGTAAACAGAACAGCATGTATGCACTGACTTTCATTTAAACACACCCAGAAAGCACATTATCTGGTTTCCACGTCAAAGAAGTGAAAACAAAGTGGTCCACCAATGTTTCAAAAAGGGTTGTTGACTTTTTCCCTTTGTTATCTGCAAGTAGTAGAAAAAAACCCCAAGTTTCAAGCAATTAGTCTAAAAATCAAATGCAGATTATTCTCTTGCACAAATCTTCTGTCCCATGAAGCACCCATTCTTTTTTAAACACTGATCAGTGTTAGACTGAGGGCTTCCCTGCCTCCAGGCATGGCTGTATTTCAGAAATGCCTGACTCAAATCACAAAATTTTATCAAGACTGTAAAAGATACAAAATTATTTCAGATAACAAGCAGTACCTAAAACGCAAAGAAATATTAAGCCTTAACAGAAGAAGCATTTTAGCATTCAATTTTCATCATTGTTAATGGATGGAGTTGTCTTCTGCAAAGTGATTGTGCAAAGAGGAAGAAATGAACAAACACAAACAATTTCTAACATTCCTTGTTCATTATTCCCAAAAATATTTAAACTTCATGTCATAAAAGTCTATTTTCCCATAGGTAGCCCATAAATTGTCTCAGATTTACCCCTCTTTACCATAGAAAGATAGGAAATTGCATGGAAACAATGAATGGAAGTGCACTTTTTATCAGAAAACAACAGGAAGCACTGTGCATGGTTTACATGAGAGCTCTGTATTGAGGCCAAAAGGGAAAACAACTATATAAAAATTTAATGCCTGCTTAGAGCAAAAAACTCTAAGACAGGTTTCAAAACCATTGTATTTTTAATAAATCAGTATTGGAACTCATCAAACCATCCTACCCACACTACTGCTTTTACTAAAATCAGGTAAATTAAAGATCACATAGAAGGAAATCCCAGATTTCATAAAATCAGTTTCAGGAGGCAAAGAGAGAGAACCATACTTACTTTCACAATCAGCCATACAAGAATTCATCAAAGAGCATGCACAAAGACACACAAGTAAACTTCAGCAATCTGTGCTTAAATAAGGAAACACGTCTTCTGAGTCTCTCTCAGCAAAAATATCTATTTAAATTGCAAATATATACTTCAGTTCTTTGCATGCTCATGGGTATTCTTGAAAGTGCTGATACAAGTTCTAATGATTTTCGAACCAACACAGGAAGTGTTGGAATCCCATCTCAGGCAGTATCAATAGTATAGATGAAGGCACTAAAATATACAGTAATAGTAAGACTACAGAATGCATAGTAGAACTAGACTGGGGGGCAAGGGTGAAATTTTTGGCATAGGTGGATTTTGTTGTTTTTCTTTCTTTTTCTTCTTTTCATCCTTTCTTAATCATAATGATTAAAAATATCCCATGACAGTTTTTCAGAATTGCAAGTAGCTGTCACATACTTGATCCCTACTGACCTTCCTTTGGAACTACATATGCAGCCATCTTTTGCCCAAACATACACAGGGTTATACTGGTTGTCCAAGGGGCACTACCATGCAATGAAAAGAGTTTTTATCTGATCTGGTGACTAATGAGAGCAATCTCAATGAGATCAGGAGAGATTTAGAGGTGTCTGGGGTTTACTGGTTCAGGGGGCATCCCAACCACAGAGTTGATAGCTACTCTTGCAATTTAGAAATTTTTCCAATTGCTTTTACTGAATCTATTAGACACTTCACAAACATTCCTAAACAATTACAGTATCACACAATTCTACAAACCATTAACAGATTTTCCTTTAATTCATAACATTAGCATTATTTTTGATAGGTTATCCAAGCTTCAAAGTAAAAGCATAGCCAAAGTTTTCCTTTTTTTTAATTTCTTTTACCTGGCCCAAGCTGCTTCCTTTTCTTCACACAGACACATTGAAATTTCAGGAGTTCTGTTTGTACCTTTTCTTTTTTTTTTTACCACCTCCATGAGTTCCTTTCCTTCTTGATAATTGGTTTTCTTTCCTACCCAACCCCTATTATTCCATTTAACCATTTCTATCCAGTCCCCTAAGCTTCATCAACACTTGGCATTCACTACACCTGCATACACAGGGATTTTCTTTCAATAAGATGTCTTGCTTTTATCTGTCAGTTCAATTATCAGCAAGTCATATTTTGGTCTTAAGAGAGGGAACAATGAATTCTGGATGATGGTGCATATGGATGCATGCACATCTGGAGAGTTAGGGAGAGGTGATTTCCTTTCCAAAACATGTTTTTGACAGCCACAGAAATGCAGAGTACCAGATGGTACAGCTGTCAGCTCAACAGCAACTTCCTGCTATCATCTTCTGCTTTAACTTTGTCACTGGGCCCAGGACTGCATGGGAGCCTTGCCATTTGTGACTAGCCCATCAGAAGAATGGCTAGCAGTCATTGCCTCTAATCTTTGGCCAGTACTGAAGCTTGTGGATTCTGCTTGCAATACCAGGCACTCAGTGAAAAACAGCTGGAGAAGGCTTTTTGGTTTAGGGTTTGCTTTTTCTTCCCCTTAGTTCTGTCTGTCAGAAACTGACATATAGGTGCTTCACTCAAGCATGAAACTTTATAAGGCTTCCCCGTCGTAATCTCAGTTTGCACGTCAGAAACATCACTCCATACTAAAAAAGGGAACATCTGCTCAGTGCTGTGTGTCAGGAAGATCTGATAAACACCGCTGCTGGACGCAGTGTTGGAATGAGAGCAACGGCTTTGAAACACGTGATCCACATGCTGCCAGCCAGACCAGGACATGCTGGGGCTGCTTTTCCCAGCTCCTCAGCTGCAAAGGGATTGAAAATCCTCATCAGTGGACAGGACTCTTCGTAAAATAAAGAAACGTGGCTTTGTTACTCAGGCTTTCAGCTGCAGCAGTTGGCACCCACTTGTCTCAGTCCCATCAAATGCAGTGGGGATCTCAGAAGCAGCAAAAGCCAAAGGGAAGGAGAAAAACTTGGGGTAAGATGGCTCCATGCTGAAAGCCTGCCAGCTTTTTCCTAATTAAAAATAACAAGATTACAAGTTCAATTGAAGGCTGAATTCCTGTAACTGACCCTTTAAGGATGAGTTCACTATCACTAAATGTCTCATTGAACAAACCTCAAAAACAGATCCTTATCAAGTGCTCAAGTAAAACAAAACTTCCCTCCACAAAACACTTTAAAGCTTCTGTCTTGTCTTGAAAAATACAAAAAGAGATACTTTAAAAATAAATTAAGAAAAAAATGCAAAAACTACTGTACTGTTCTACAGCCCCCACTCAGTTAACCAACTGCTTCTTGCCCTCTGCTGTAGAATCAGCAAGGAAATCAATCCTGGAATATGCCCTGCTACAGCTTCTCTCTTCAGACTTCTGAATATTTATATCTAGTTTGGTTTTAACTAGGAAAAACTCTCTGCTCAAAATTTTTCAAGGTTCCAAAGTAGACTAGGAAACACCATGTTGGCCCCAGTGCTGAGGAATGCCCCAAGCCAAGGCAGTTGTGGGCACTGGGACTTCATGCCTGGATATTATTTGAAGTTTGCTCAGAAGCACCAGCCTAGCTGCAGGACAGGTCCCCAGGCCCCAGTGGCTATTTGGCAGGCGACAAATGCTGTGCCTAGCACTCAGGGCACGGCTCTCAGCTTCACATAAACAGGGTGACACATCATCTGGATGGAGATGGACCCAAGTGAACAAGTCTGTGGGGTGGCAGGTTTGACAGAGCTATACATACACAGCTATTTCTACCAGTATTGAAGAAACAATAAAACCTAACATTGCAGATTTATGAGACAGGATGAATCATCCAACAAAAAAACCACAGCCAAACCCAGGGTACCTCACTCTCTCCACCTTTCTCCTTCTCACCAACACTTTCCAGCTATCTTATGCCTCTTTTGACGCTGATCAAACCTGCCTTCCCCAGGAGCTGATTCAACTCACTAACATGACAGGAAAGTAACCCAGCAATAAAGAGACTAAGCAGGTTTCTGCTGCCCTTTAGTGCATTTGAGAGCAGGAAGGAAGGTTTGGGGAGTACCTAGGCTGGCTGTCATCAAGGGCACTGGAATAATCTGCATCCCTGTGCCTACTATGGGCAGCAGGGAGCCTTCAGACTTGATTGTGCTTGTGAAACCTCACTGACTGAATGTGAAAAGACCTTCCTAGAAAGAGAGAATACTGTTTAGAAAATGTGCTGACTGCGCAGATGCAGTTTCCTTTCAGTCCATGATAAGCACAATAGTGACACAAACTACCACTTTCAAAAGCTCCTCATGCATTTTCACTTTGAATAAATATTTCCATGGTGGAGAACACAAATATGACATGGTGGAGTCACAGCTTAACAACTGCTCTGATTACCAGAACTCTCCATGCAATACCTCACTATGTTCCACTGTATATACATATGTCTATGTGTAAATATTTACGTATATACATACATGTTCTCCATAGCTATCTCATCTAGATGTAGACAAAACATTCAGCATAATGAGATCAATCACACTTCAGTCATATAAAGGTACTTGTTTCACTTTTGAAGAGCATGAAAAAGATTGTTGTTTTTTAATATAAAAGCTTTTCCTGAAGGAATTTCATTTAATTTCCTCAGCACTACTAAGCTCACCATTTACAATGACAGGACATTGCAGTCATGACACACGGTCTCTTAAAACTGCTTCCCTAATCAGTGTAGAGTTAAGCTCACTCTTAACCCCTCATATGGAATGCAAAACTAGAGCTACCCCCTTTTTAAGTGGTAACCACACTGCACTTCTGCACTGCCCTTGCCTTCTCATCTCCACTTCCTGTATTAAACTCCTGGAAACTGCATTTACAGCAGCACTGCAAAGAACCACCTTAGATGTAGCAGTATTAGACCTGATGCGAGAGAAGTCTAAACTGGTTTAATAATTTATTAAGTGCAGACAATGCCACTTCAATTCATTTACATATTTAGGGCTTCATGGCACAGTCCCTTGGATATCATGAAGTTATTTACTATTGTTGAATTAACATAATGCTTTTTATTCAGACAGAATAATTTTTCAAGAAGACTGAAGGAGCCATACAATGTTTTTACCAGCTCAACTCTCAGTCCAAGTTAGACTGGCCTCTAGCTTTCAGGGTGATGTAGAAGGGTGAGGGTAGAAATGCTATTAAAAAAAAAAAAAGCTAAAAAAGCTTTGTTTACTGTTCTGATTAAACAGATTCTGAGTAAATCTTGGTCTGGTTTACAGATTCTCATCATCTCAGGTTACTGCTGTAGCTTCTTCTTATGGGACAAGCTGTATGTAACAAGATACTATAGATCTGAAAACTGCTGCAGACAACATCTCTATGCATTCACCTTGAAAGATCACTGCTCTAGTTGAAGATCTGAAATAACTTACCACACCACATAGAGCCTCACCTACATAACTAATGAAACAGGGTGATTTGCTAAAACATCACAGTATGTCCAGGGAGAAATTTACAAATATGTAGGTCAATATTAAAACCCAAACAAAAAAACCCAAACCACTAATGACCTGAGAACTATGATCTGAAATATCCAATCCTTTCCTTCAAAAGCAGCAGTATTGATATTCTAACGCAGCAACATAGCACCTACATATAGGCAGCGCATGGACATTTGTTCTGGACTTCCAAACACCTGTAAACTACCCAAGATCAGTAATAGCAGCTTTAACCAAGTTTACAGATCCCTGAACAAACAACCTGTTACTCTGTCCAGAAGAAGCTTCCAGGCAGAAAAAGAACACCCGGTGCAAAAGAGCAGACTAAGTCAAGAGGCCATCTACGCTTACAGAAGCTGAATATTAAATACAGATGAAAGCCCAAGTGTTCAGAAGTAGATCAAAGTAGGACTACAGCATGTTGTTTCTGCATGTATTTCAATGTCAGCATCCATTCTACCCAACTGACTGTTGGGGTCATGCCGAAATGACCACCTGCTGCCAGATACCTGTCTTAAAGACACCAGCCTCTCCAGTACAGAGAGGTGATCTATCATATCGGTCTTATACAAAACTGGGGACCAGGAAGTCTGAATCATCAGCACAGAATTTGAGTGACCAAAAAGGAACCCAAATCCTTTGCCTTGACTGGGTTTTATTGCACATGATGACTTGATATGCCATTTGTTGCCTCAAAGGAGGAAGAAGTTTTCTACAGGAGCAAAAGCATCTCTCACTCAGACCAGCTCTGAAATAGATCTATGGGGTTTTAACCATAAAAAGGCTTAATAAACAAATAAATAAATAAATATCTTCTCATTAGTATTGTCCAGAAGTTTGTTTGCTGGGCACAATATCTGTCCACTTCAAGTGCATTTTTTTCTCATCTTTTGCTGCTAATTCTATAAACCTGTCAATACTCAGACAAGTAAATAAAGAGATCTCCTCTTCAAATCAAACACTTTTGGCTTATAGCTATGAAAAGCAGAAACCATCTTTGTTTTGTTCTCCCCAAACTGGAAGAAATTGATCTTCGCCCTCTCAATAAGGCTGATTCAACAGGATGTGTGAAATACAAGCACAGAGATCAAATGGCTTCAGAAATCTCTACTTTGAACATTTACACAAAAAGACTGACCAGAAGCAACAAAAACAATACCGAAATTTTAACAAGCTCAGTGCTTACGCCACACTCTAAACAGAACCTGTTTTCAAAGAGTGATGTTACATATTAAACTCAGCTGTTATTCTAATACTGACATGTGAAAAACAACAAACTCCTTCCACTGGACCACAGGCCATTACACCACAGCTCAGTGTTGCCATCATCACAGTGAGGTTATCTCAAAGTAACATTACTTAAACCAGAAATTCCATGTGCATAAACCTAGACAAATATTTTTCAGAGTATTTTCAAGAAGTTGAGCATCTGAGACTTTGGAAATATGTAAATAATTTCCAAAGTCTCAGATGCTCAACTGAGTTTCCTAAATACGTAACTATCATTTAAAGTGCAACTTAGCACTTAAGATAAATGGTTTGCACTAACATGGCTCCATTCATATATTTTCCTCTTTTATAACCTGCTAATATTATTACCACTAATTTATAGGGCAAAAGAAATTTAGCAGCTGAAAAAGAGAACTTATCCCTAGGCAAATAATTTGGTGGCTTTTAAACGAGACTTCAAATTAACCCTTTTTACCTAACACAGCAGGTTCTCTTTGAATGTTTTATGTGAACACCACTCAAAGTTTATTCACATCTTCCTAATAAAAAAAAAAAAAGGCAGCAACACATTTAATGGAGGAGAAATTGGTGGTGGGAGCATGTAATCAAGCAACACCTGGCCAGAGTGCTACAGTACAGCATATGCTCCATGCCCTGCCTGATCTTCGACTCCCCTGAACCCAGCAGTCCAGCCCTGAAACATGGTAACAGCCATACATGGGAAACAATAGACAGTCAGAGACTTAAATGGAATTAAAATCTCAGAATTATATAAGGAAAACTGGGACTGGAAAGATTATTTTGTATCTATTACCAGGAAAATGGACACATGCTCTCTCTTCTTGGAATCACGGAATGATAGAATGGTTTAGGTTGTAGGGACCTTAAAGACCATCTAGTTCTAATGCCTCTGCCATGGGCAGAGACATCTCCCACTACTCCAGGTTGCTCAAAGCTCCATCCAACCAGGCCTTGAAAATGCCAGAGGTAGGGCATCCACAGCTTCTCTGGGCAACCTGTTCCAGTGCCTCACCACCCTCACAGTAAAGAATAACCATATATCCAACCTAAACTACTCCTCTTTCAGTTTGAACCCATTACTCCTTGTTCTGTCACTACACTTCCTGAATGAAGAGTCCCTCTCTGACTTTCTTTTAGGCCCCCTTCAGATACTCTCAGGCCTCCATGCAACCTACTCTTCTCCAGGCTGAACAGCCCCAACTTTCTCAGCTTTTCTTCAGAGAAAGGTGATCTAGTACCCTTATCACCTACATGGCCACCTCTGGACTTGCTGACATCTCCAGCCTGTCAGTGTCCCTCAGGATGGCATCCCTTTCCTCCAGTGTGTCATCCACACCACACGGCTCGATGTAATCAGTGAAGTTGGCTTAGGCTGCACTTTTCCAGGCACTGCATCCTACCAGTCCTTTCCACACAGGGTGGGAGACTTCTCCAGCTGAAGCCAGCCACAGGCATTTAGAGGTACGGAGGAAGTCCTTATGCCTCCTCCTTCCTGCCCTCCCCCATGTACCTGTGATAACCGTGAACTGTACAACACAGACTGGATACCAGAAATCATGTTATTTCCTTCCTTTCCTTCACAGCCTTTGCCTTCTACTCTCTTTTCACAGCTTTCCATATCTTTTATCAGTCAAATCCCATCTTCCTTCCTTCAGTGTCTGTAGGAAAAGTGACCACAAACTTACTGGTTCATACCACTATCTTGAATATGCATCTGGGTGTACAAGAACACTTTTACTAGTCTTTGTTTCATATCTTTTCCATTATAACCTCTTGGGGCTGCATCACTTGGGCCTTTGCAATCTGTTCTACCTGACTCACAAAGCATCCAAGCTTGACTATTCCTATCTGTATAAACACTGTGTGTCACAGCAGAAGTCCATGTTGCAGGATGACAAAACACATCATGCTTGTAAGCACACAAGCATTCTCTGTTTGATCAGATTCTACCAAGTGTGCAATCTCAGTGACACGCAGCCCTGTGAACATTGCATGGAGCCAATTATAGGTGCAGGGAAAAAAGAAGTATACATATCAAAAAAAGTTTATAAAAACAGGAGTGCTGGTCTTGAAAGACTGAAAGAGCATTACCACTAGAAAATTACCTAGATTTTTAGGTGACAATTTTTCTTTTTTTTTTTCCTCTTGCTTTAATTAAATACTACCTGTATTTGTATTTGTGGTGAGCTTTTTAATAAAAAGTGACTTTCTTGGTAGGCATCCTGTAGCTATGCTGCAGCCTTCAAATCAAGAAACTTTTATCTTTTAGGGGTTATTCTTTCAACCTAAAATTGAATTTCAGGCCCCTTCTTGGGCCTAGGTGCAGTAGTATTCCAAAAGAAACCTACAAGCAGTACAACATGCAACATTAAAGAACAGTTTTTCTTATGTTAGAAATTATTTGCAAGTTAAAATGCATTTGATACTTACCCAGTTTTTAATTAAAAGACAATTTGGGGGTTATGTGAGGATTTCAATGTTTCTTTCTCCCTTCTAATCCGGAAGTTCTGTGGAATTCTTTTTCTTTTTAAACCTTGGGTTTGGGTAGTCCACTCTATTAAAACAAGGAAAGTCTAAAGAGCATTACCCATACAAAGAACTGAAGGTCACTATCCAACTGTGCTCATTATCTAATTATATGGTCTAATTCAGTAATGTGTTTTCTTCCTGGATGGGATAATTAGCATTGTGTTTCTTTGTTTCTCACAAAAACACGGAGATACTGGAATCTTTTAAGGAAACAGTGAATCATTTTGGAAGGCTGTGTGCAGCAAGAGTCAAAGTTACAACCCTTCCCAGTTCTTACAATTTCATGGCCTCCACTTCCCAAAGCAATCTGCTCTTGGATCCCTGCTTTTAGGAAAACAGCTCCTAAAAAAGTAAGAGTACCAATAAACTGAAATTTTCTGGTGAGAAACATTTCAATATACACATTCAGAAAATGAAAATTCATTCTAAATAAGCCACAAAATCCACAGAGAGACTATGCGTTTCCCTTTCCATAGAGGATTGAAATCACAGTAATATACTCACAGCTTAATCAAGTTAGGGCCGGTATGTATACTGTAACACAGCCAAATCCTGAAATCATTACCTTAAACCCAGCATAAATGCTGAAGACTTTAGCAGCACACACTGCATTCAACTCCCAGTGAAATCTGTGGATTCTTGCAGGGATGTTGGGGTTTTATTATCTCACAGGGTCAAGCTCTTAGTCCTTAATCAGGCAAGAATCCAGATGAGATCCATGGAGGATTTGCCAGAGAAAGGACTAAATGGAGAGTGAGAAAGGATGACTCTAAACAAGTTGGGAAGCAGATCTTTTTACAGAGCAGAGCTTGCATATTGTATGCCTGATTCATAGGCAGTAATTTAGCTCATGCAGATGGCAGCCACATGTAAAAAGATTTGGCTGTATATATCCTATACTTGCGCCTCATCCTCACTGAAAAGAAAAAGGCCCATCAGCAGACAGGCATTAGTTTGATTATTTAAAATGTAAATTTTGACAGAATAAGTCCAGTAACAAGATTTTCAAAACTGTTGAAGTAATATAAAGGTATATATAATCTATTGTAAAATAAAACACTTCCTAACTAGTACCCTGAGGTTCTTCTCTGCCCACCACAAACAAAACAAACCCCACACCAAACCAAAATCAGTCTCAATGAAAAAGTAAAATTGCTCACTTAGGAAAGGTCTCTCAAAAGGCAATCTGCAACATCAGAGCTCTGAAATGAATCACCCACTAATGTTTGTCTTTCCGTTCCCCCTGAGGTAAAGTCCTGTTTAAGGAGTTTCTTACTAAATGCCACCACTCACTCATCTCCTTGCTATCTGGGCAACAACTGACACTTCACTCACTACAGGCCTTCTTCCCTGCCAAAACAGCAAAATATTTTCTCCTGCTTGACTTCCTTTTGCTCATTTCTTCCCTTATTAAGCACGTGCCCGTTGTGTTATCCTACAGGATTTCCCCCCATATAGTTCAACGAGGGCAACTGAAGAAACACAGAGAAGTAGTTCTACAAGAGTTAACAGATTCCACGTTTTCTTAATGTACTACCCAGCTGCTTGTTAGCTGTAACCAGAAGGAGCACGCACATTGGCAGTTAACTGCTAAATGCATTTTCAAAACTAATAAGAAGCTGAAAACAATTCAAGCTCTGGACATGAGTACAGTGTATACTCCCAGGCAAGCAGCAGATATAAAAGGAGAACTGAGATGGCCTCCATATGAAATTACAATGGCTCTTCTCCTCAAATAATCTTTTATTAACCTTTTTTTTTCTTTTTAAGGGAAGTTGGGGAAAGGGGTTTTAACTCAGGAAATAAGTCATTTATGCCCAATGCTAACATAGCCTTTATAAGGCATGCATCTTAGTATAACTGCTGCACGAAAAAAAGTCTCAGGGAACCTCAAAGCCGATTCAGGTTTCACAAAAATATAAAATGTTCACATGCACATCTGAAGTACTTCCCTTTCAGAGACCCCACAGGTGTAGAAATCCATCTCTCTGTATGGCAAAGGTTCAACTCTCATTTAAGGGCTTGCACAAAGGAAGCATGAGCCCCCATGACACTACAGATGGCAGGAACACACAGGGAACCTGACAGCCAGCAATTGAGTACAATTCCTTGTCTTTTCCAGTACAGGAAAACTCCTATTGCTCCTTCATCAACAAGCAAACAAACAAGACTTCAGGGAAAAAAATGCAGGTACATTCTGTAAAAGCTAGCCACAAAATGCTAACTAAATGCAAAAGTGCAAGATCACAGAAGTTTTCTTGCTCCCTGACTTAACTGGAAGCAGAGACCTCAGTGAGCAGGATGGCTTTTTGCTTCCAACAAAAAGGACAACCAATAACGAGCCCTACATATGGGGTAAGGAGCGAGAAACCTTTCAGTGAGACTTTCAAAGTGACTTGGCAACACCTAGAAGAGCACAATTTGTTTTCAAGTACAATCAGTAAAGGATAGTGTTTTTCAGAAAACAGTCACAATATCCTGGAACTTACTAGATGCACAATAACTTTGCAGTGCAGTCAGCAGTCTGAGGGGCCTCATACATGATTTGCAAGCTTTCAAACAGTCCCCCAGAAAGGTGGGGGAATGAGTAATCTCTCTTCCTGCTAAACATTTAAAGTACACATAAAAGCTATCATTGAGTCAGCACTTGGTGGTGGCAATTCATCTGGTTTGCTGGAATTTTTAACAGCCTGAAAGCAGCCACTGTTAAGCATCTTACATGCCCTGTTTTTTTTCTTTTTTAATTACTACTATTATTTTTGTAGAAGAAAATACCATGTAAGCAACCCATTTCAGCATATTTGTAATTAGGAAGTAATATCAGGTTTTGATTTTAGGGAAAAAACAAGAGCTAGGGATTGAAAAAACTTAGACATTAAAAAAGTGGCATCTTAATACAAACAAAAAAACAAGCAAAGACACTAATGCAGGGCCCAGTTAAACTACATGGTTCGGTAGAGTGTAACAAGATCAACTGTTTCAGGCTTCCATTTGCTTACATTGTAAGCATAACACACTGACTGTGAAGGGCTCCAGCTCAGAATCCAGAGAAGGACTGTTGCCTCATTTATTGAACAGTCTTCACAGGAAAAGTAAAGAAGTTTCAACATTGCATTGTGCAGTGGCACATTTCCTTTTTGTAATGTATTGCATATCACTGTGGGAAACTAGTTGACAAAACCTTGTTATGGGTAGAGTTACATAAGTTACATGAACAAAAAATAGTGCTTCTGTTAGCTTTTTCATGTACTTTTGGGTAAGGACATATAGCTGTGCCAGTAAATCAAATCATTTTGTTGCCATATATTCCAATTCTGACAGGCTGTTTTACTTTGTGGTTATGTCCGGCTGTGCCACCAGGTGAACCACAGATCAAGTTATTCAAAATACTTGAACAATACTTCGATATTCTACTTCTGTAAGAGGAAATTTGTTTTTGACCTAGTACAAACATGAGCTGCTGCAAAAATGGGAGGCTCCACTACCCCTGCCACACACTTTCAAGGGTCCCTTATTTGCACTAGCAATCACAATGGTTCAGAGAGAACCAGCCACTTCTAGGACTTCAAAAGCTCTCATATAAGCACACAGGAGCCCGGCTGAAACTTATTCTTCCCATCAGTGGGACTAGTGGTTTAAATTCACTGAATGGAATGGAAGTTAATACCCATTCTTTCACTAATACCTCATGAGATCTGTGATAATTTACTGGCCATACAATGCAGAGGCAGGCTTTATATTACAGTGTAAGGCAAGTTATTTATATAAGCCTGAGTGTATCTTGCTTTAGAAAAGCCACCATTCCATACTGACCAACTGAAGTTCGGTATCAACATTTTCTAATTGGATACAAACAGCTGCATAAGAAACACTTCCACTCCCTGCCCCGAGGACAGCACAGACCTGACCCATGATCAGAAAGAATCCAGGCAAAGCAGTTAGACAGTCCCATTATTCACAGCCCTACCACCAATGCCACAAGTTTGGCTGGAAAAGAACCAAGTTCTTGTTGAGAACAAACAACCTTTTCTCTGGATAACAAGGCTAAAGTAACAAATTGAACATATTCAGAAATACAGCACAGAAGTGTACTCTCATCTACCGATTCTTTAACTGTGCTTACTACTAACCATTAACAGTTTAGTTAATCCCCTTGGACAGTTTACTGCCGTTTTCATTCATTGTAAATGCAGAGAAACCCCGTATGTTACCTACTGCATGTTTATCTTTAAAGCTTCCAATGTAACTGCACTGTTGTATTTAAGTGTTCCTTGAGATCATCCAGGATATTACAAAGATGCTTGTTTAAAAAGTCTCTTCCAGCTGTTCTATGTGTATATTAGGAGCATTACAAAGGCATCAAATACTCATTAGTGATGAGATCATCCTAACTAAAAAAAATACTAATACACATCTTGGATACAAACAATTACAGTGAGATATTGAACACCGGAGAGAGAACATAGCCCCATATAAAGAGGGGAGCAGGGAGCATCACACTCATTGCAGGGTCCCACCGAAAGCGAGCAATAGCATGATTTCCCTTCACTGGCACAACAGCCCTTGCACAGCAGGTTCTCAGTAAATCTCCCTCCAGCTCCACCAGCCACGGCCCAGTTAACAAAATAGCACAGAGGACCTAACAAGAAGCAGCTTTGAAGAAAAAGTAAACAAACCCATGTGTCGCCAATGGAGAAGGAAGGCCAAAAGACTTCAGACCAGAACACGAGTTTTGTAATCACTTCAGGACGTGAACCCTAGGATTAAATCCATTAAGAAGGGGGACCTGTGCTACACCATCTTCAAATTTCTGCCATTAAATCCTCCTAGAGACATAATGCTATACAACTGTATTGGGATCAGATACCTACTGACTATTTTAGAATGTGATTAAAGAGGAGAAGACACAGTGACTCCACAGAAAGTTATGGTCTCAGTATGAACCCATTCCATCTGCAGCACTTGTAGCCCATCAAGCAGCAAACTGAATCCTCAAAAATGCATTCCAGCAAGAGATGCCACCAGGGAGCACAGGGACACCAGTATACAGCCTGGTTCCTTCCAAAAATATAAGGAAAGCAACTGCAACAAGATGACACCATAGGTATCAGAACTGAATCAACTTAATTAGTTCAGTCAACTAGTACCAAAAATGCTGATTGCTCCAATTAAATTACTTCAGTCCACTGGGCCAAAAAAGTACTGACTCATTGCTCAAAAATCCTCCCAGGTAAATCCTGATTTCACTCCACGTTTTCTTTAAGTAATCTTGTCAAATCATAGACTGTTACATGAACGCTTGACCTATAAAACCATCTCAAGTGCATTATTATTTCTCTGGAGAAAGAGGGAAGATACATTCTAGGACTCCTCAAGGAAGGAAAAAACAAAGGAGTTCTTTGTTAGCAATTTTTACTTGAAATGTTTTAGATAATATTTTTGGTTAATCCTTTACATACTGCTTGTGTAATGTTGAAACAAACAGAAGAATAAGCTGGTTTGGTTTTCTCCACATACAAGAAGATTTTAACAACACCATTAAGTAGCTCAATACTCAGAACTGTTTCATTAGAACTCTTTTCTCCTGAATCATATCAATAAAGTTGAAGTTCAGTCTAGTAGTGTAAGAGCTGACTTACAGGCTTCTTGCTGCAGACATACTTTTGAGATCTAGTAAAGGTATCAAATACCTAAAATTAAGGAACTTAAATTTTTTAATTGTTTTATTCAAAATCAACCATCAAAGTCTTAAACATTATTTTATCTTGCACATGAAATTGCTGAAAAATCCCATAGCATTGCTAATTTCAAGAAAGGAAAAAGATTTCAAGAGAACACAAGTAACACAACCAGATCTTTTTCTGGGTTGCTTTTATTTTTCTGTTACCAGCATGAAGCATTCCTTATTCTGACATTTCAGTTACTCTTTTTCCTTGGTAAAGAAACCATTACTAAAGTCAGATAACTGCCCTTTTAACAGGAGGCACTACAGGAGCATTTATCACATATTACAGTTAGACAATTGTAATCCAACAAAACCTCAGAGACCTTCCCACAATGCATACTTGAGCTCTCTTACTTCCATCTGTGATGGTAAATGTGATCACAGATCAAACAATAGCACTGGGAGAATGAAAATGAATACAGTGAATATGGCCATGAGCACTATTTTAGCAAGAAAAATAACTATTACTGGCCTAGTTCCAAAAGGCAACTGAGACAAGTAACTTCCAAAGTAATCTCTGAAGAGTTCTCTTAAAAATTTACTCAAATACCTATTACTTTTTCAGCTTAAAACATCCCACAGAAAAATTAATTACTGCTTTGAACTCATTAGTGCTATAAAAGAAAATTTTGCCAGACTGACCTAACATTTCAAAGAAGAAGATACAGAAATCTGGCAACTTTTACAAATTATGTAGTTTAACAAATCATCTCCAAAGTCAAAGTCTACTCTCATGCAGGAAACTGAAGTCACACAACTTGTATCATATTGCTCAAACCATGCACGGGATTTAATGCAGTTCAACCTGCTGCTGTAAATTGTCTCCCTATGATGCAAGAGAAGAGTCACATTTCACCTGAAAATCTTTTTTGGTCGTCTCAGATTTGCCACTTCCTTGCTTTGGCATGACTGATTCTACTGCGTGTGAATATAATGATTTTTAAATCTCTGCGTGGCTGTGTGAAGAGTGCACATCACTCCATGGGCAGGAGAAGACTCCACCATGGTCCTCAGACACAGCAGCACATGTCCAGCTGTGCCCTGAGGCACAGGGAGCTTTTATGCTACAGAGCAGATGTTTGCCAGGAGTAACCAAATTGCCCGTTTGGACTAAACACACACGCACCGATATATAAAATGTGTGACCACTGCTTTTAAAGTTCTTAGTCTTCTACAGATTTCCTTAAAGCACCTCCAAATTTGCAAAGTGAACTATAGCTAAGCTACTTCAGCAATAGCTACATCTTCAAATAACCTTTTCACCTTTATCCACTTTCATATAATTCCTGAAGCCTAAAGAATCACCAAGGCATTGTGACACTAAGTGTCCAGTCCCCCCTCCCTGATTTTTACACATTAATGAAAGGCATGCATTCTTGTGAAGGTAAAAAAATCATTTTGACATAGTAGCTAGAATCAAAATAACTTGAGGAGCATCTCTAGTAGGACAAAGGCATTACTGCTCCATTCACATTAAAATTAATAACTAAGAAAAATTTTATTTATTCCAAAATAAATTGCATCCACCATCATTTCCAGACACAAGGTAAATTTGGTGATCTAGGAAATGAAGGGAAAAAAGGAAAATGAGGGAAAATAACCATAAAAATAAATTCTTCTCTCACTCTTGACTCCAAGTGTTAAGAAAAATACATTAATTTAAAATTCAAAAAGAAAACAGAAAACCAGGAAAACCTACCACCAAAACACCAAACCTGCTTCAGATGAAAGAAACTTTTTGCTGAAGAGAAAACAGCAACAAACCTTACACGTTTCCATCGCCCAGCCCCATATTCCTTTATTTGTTACTTCTTCACTGCACTACTTCAATGAGAGTAATGACATTTTCAGTTCAGTTATTTTCATCACTGACAGGTAAAATCCCTTTTTTATTAAATGCCTATTAGTAAGTCTCACAGTGTGGAAGCTGCCAAAAAAAGGAACAATAGCTCCATCTTTTATAAAGTACACTTATGAAGAAAAGCACATTGTGCTTAAAGCAGCTCCACTTCACAGCATTACTAAAAAACTTCGCTTTTGTCACCTGGGGTCAAAATTTATTCTTGGTGAAATTCCATTGACTTAAAACAAGTTTACACCAAAGAAGAATCCAACTCAATGCCTCCAGGTAATGAAACATGGTACAGTCTTTGTGCTAAATATTTTTTTTCCACTCCAAATTCATCTCGTCTATGACTTGCCACCTACGGGACTTCAGTTCTTTTTGTCATTAGCTACAGATTATTTGTCTTCCTTGAAAAGGCATGTATCTGGTCCCTATATTTTCTCTACACTATAACATCATCAGTAGTAAAATAATGGCATTCAATCATGCAAGCATATTTCAGTGGAAGGAGCTTATAAAAGAAAGATTTACAGAAATTCAATACAATTTTCATGTGAAAATAGCAATTGTTTTTCTAATAGCAGATGCCTCATTTCTTGTTGAGACACTCCAGGATCACATTTGGGAATGCTGGGTGTGGGGTGCTACAGCACATGAAGTCTAATATTTATTTAACTAAACATGCCCTTTTTACTTTTTTATTAATTAAAGGGGTCAAGGTTCATGTTATTTATAAGACAAATGACAGATGGAAAAGCTAAGAAAGAGTTAATAAGGGCTGGCAATACAGAAAGGATATTAAAAGATCTACAAGCAAAACCTCAAATCCCAATTCCCTTCAGAAAACAAAAGAATTATTTTTAGCAAAGTATTTATAAAATAATTATGTGAAGCTTAGAACTTGTTGAAGACAAGTTTCTCTTTTAAAAAAACTTGAATAAATTTCTTCACAAAGACAAGGATTAATGCCATTCCCCATTCTGTGCCATAAAATTTTCCTCAAAACTACTTTTCATCAGTGGAGTACTTCCCTCCTGAGACCCTCAGTAATACTGCTCTTATTTCTTACGATTCCTTTGGCATCATCCAGAGTCAGTTTTAATCAAAGAAGCAGATATTCATGTTTAGTGATAAATGCTCAGGTTCAGCAAACACTTCAATATACACTCAGCTGTTCTGCTGAATCAGGACCCACAATCCCACAACCCACTGCTCCACACGGGTGCAGAATTGTGCAGAATTCTGCTGAAATTCAACTGCTTTTAGCTTGAGAGCTTTGCTGATACAGGAAAAATGATGTCTGCTCAGTTCAAGCCAATCCAAGTCTGTGATACAATTACCTCTTTGAAAATACATAACCCTTCTCTGTATCCTGACTCTAAATTCTTCAGAATTTTTGTGTGGGTTTGGAAGATAAAAACCCACTATTTATGCATAAAACACATAGAAATGGCACAGGATTTGACTCAATTCAGTTACTGAAAGACAGACAGATGACCAGATTAAAAATGTAATTTACAAAGGAACAGATTATCATGCAGCACAAGAATGCTGAAGAAACTAAAGTCAGGGGACACACAGATTTAGTATAGCTCCCCAGTTTTAATCAGTCTTTGTATTTAAAGTGCTCACTTAAAACAATTTACTGCTTGAAAGGTATTATGTTTCGTGTGAAATGAAAATTAGCACTCTTTTTAAATGTATATTTTGGCGTCTCATATGTCACAGAGCTCACTGACATGAAGTTAGGAATGCATCATTTGATTCCCTATCAGATAAACATGTGATATTAAGATGTTTCAAGTCACCATCAGGGTGCTGAGGGAATAAAAAAATTAGAACAATTTCCACTTCTAATAGCCAGCCACCGGTTTCTCAACAGTATTTCTCAGAACTGAGAGCACATTAGCGTCCCCTGAAGAGCACAGGCATTCCCTTGTAGCCCCTGCAGGAAGGCTTGCAGCCTTTCTGACATGGCACAGCACATGAACCAGCCCTCTGCTCCTCTAATTCTCTGAGACTGCAAATCTTCAAATGTTCTGAGTGCTGGTTCATCTCATCCTCAAAAGTCTGAATACCCGGACCATAAATGGATAGGAATAGGTGATTTTACAAGGGAGGCAGAAGTCAGCTGATTATGAGAAAGTGAAGGGAAAGGGAGGTAGAGAGTGAAATCCTCATCCATATAAAAGCTGCAACCAGCCTGTGCTTTACTTCAGTCCTAAGAATTCAAGATCCAACCTCTGTCCCTTGGTTTTCATCCTCTAAACACAATTTAAACAAACAAAAACCTCCACACCTCTGGCAACAAATACTTTGGGGAAAAAATAAAAATTACAGTCTAATTACATCTGGGAAATACCCAGCAAGCACTGTTTAAAATAGAAGGAAATTTGTGTAATTCCCAGTATTAACTTCTTTATTTTTTTTTAATCTGTCCTTCACCTTCCAGTGGAAGGTTTTTCAATTATGCTTTGAAGAATCATATATTGCTTTTGGAAACACAGTGTTCAAGATCAGGGGAAGTTCATCCTTAAAAAAAAAAAAAAAAAAGAAAGTAGATGTCATGACAGGGCCTGTTTCTTCCTGTTGTTCCACTTATTAACATGGCACTCATCACCATCACATCTGGGGGGCAATGATCCAGAAGATACAGGAACTTGCAAGTGAATAGTCTTATTGAAAATGAAGCACACATGCTCTGAACAATGTAAGATTACTTATAAGAACAAGTATGTAAAAATAAAGAAAAAACAGCTAGGTTTACAATAGAGTGGAGAACCAGGGAGTAAAGAACTTCTGAAAGAAAACCATAAAGACAGACCTAACATGAGCAGATAAACCAGTAACCTCAGTATTACAGAAAACAGGTAAATTCTTCAATATATCTAATTCTTACAAGGTCTTCATCTGCCTGACCACAACCATGAAACTCTGTCATAAGGAGAGAGGTGTCTACAAGTCAAGCACAGGCAATGCTAAATATCAGAGGATTTGAAGGAAAGTTTGAAGGAACATGGCTCCATGGACAAATTCTGGTTGGTATCAGATGCCACAGCTGTGCTGCTTTCTCAGCAGCAGGAATGATTTGCACCAACAGAGGATCTACCCCAGAGGCTGGAATGAGAACCTTTGGCCAGTGTAAATCCAGGCTGTATTACCCTTCTGTCTTCTTTCCAGCTGAATAATAATGCAGGAAAGAAAAAAGGAAAAACAGAAGTTCAAGTTAAAAAATGTTCCCATTCCTTCCCAGAAGGACCTGTCTTGTTGAAGGTTTGGCCCTCAAGGTCCAAACTTAGAGCAGGTATATATTTCAGTTGTCCTCTAAGACATTTTATTAAGACATGCACCTACCTGCACTAATTTGCCAGCAAGTAAAATAAATATGTTCCAGCCTTTGATACAAGCCACATTAGGACAGAATATTTTTTTTCCAAGGTTACAAAGCCAGACTAATTGAAGAGGTTATCCAAGGCCTGAATAACTGTGTGCGGTTCTGAGTGTTTGTGTGGAGTTCCTACTACAGGTTGCCAGACCTTAATTTAATCCCACTTCAAAAACTTAATTCCTTCAGTTGGGCAGATAGCTTGCCAGCAGTTTTTCTCTCCATCCTGCCTTGGACTTTCCATGAAGTAGAAAAATCTCAGAGTAATCAACATTTTCTTTGCAGTCTTTTTCTACCCAATTAAAGCCATATAAATAAAAGCTTACAAGAAATCCATATACAAGACAAAAGCAAATCAGATTCAGATAAGCATTTAGCTACACACATCCAGGTAGTATGAGGAGGTAGAAAAACAGGCAAATATTCTTTGAATATTTATGCAGACCATTTTCAATGCAGTTAGTGAGGTGCAATCTTTAAGCTATTAGCTTGCAAAACACACAGGTCTGTGACTCATTTTTGACCATCCATTTCTTTGCATCATGTCGTGTAACTCCAAGGGTTTGGCGGTTTTTTTGATGTATTTAACACACTAGTACGTTCAAGAGCAAAAATAGAAAAAAAGAAACCAAATAAAACATAGATTCTGTCTAGAAGCTCACTTATACCTGAAAATACAAGAACACTGAAGCTATTATAACATCAGCAAAACCCACCCCTAACCAGTAGCAGCAGTTTCAGTGTAGGACTGGCAAACAAAAGAAAGGTGTGCACTGCTGCAGCAGTCTCACTTCTTCAGAAACAAAGAGCAAGCTGGAAAAAGGCTCAAATGTATAAAAATCAATACCCTAAGGAGGTGGCATGCTGCCCCCTGCCTCCCCCAGGCTCCACCACAAGCAAGGGATTTTATTTATACTTCTTAACTTTATTTAGACTTCTAGTTTTATTTATACTAGCAAATTAGTGGTTTAAGACTGAAAAAGCACAGGTTCTGTACAATGGCAATAAAGAGCAAAGCGTGCAGTGCCCAGGCCATCATGCTGACCAGACCTCTGCCAGCTTTTCACACAACTGGAACACGTTGTTTGCTCCCACCTGTTTTCACCCAGAGACACAAACTCCCTGCATATAAGGTATAACTGTTTGCATTAAAAGGACTCAAGATCTCAAGTTGCAAAAGCTCTATCTAAATAACCTTCAGAGAGCTGTCCTTCCTCAGTTTTAATTATATCTGCCTGATATCTCTTTCCTTTTCATCATAGTCCATCAGTTCTTGCTCTTATCTTACTGTACTCATTATACTCTGTAAAGGACATTATCTAGTTGTTCTCATTAAGAATTTATTGAAAAAATTAAAAAGCATGGAAGAAAGCCAAAATATACAGGCAGGTACAGCCAGAAACCACAAAGACAGTGCTTCCTCACCTTCCCCTAACAAACTGTGACCCTTCCTACTCCCTTCAGCTAATTTCCTCCCATGCATATAGAGGGAAAATCAGTCTCCAAAAAAGAAAGAATTCTCCTCCAAGCAGGGTGCTGGACTAGACTTCCAGAGGTCCCTTCCAGCCAAAATAATTCTGTGACTCTGCTTATGAACAAGCATCTGATTGAATCCAAGGCTTTTTAAGAGTTTGTTTCAAGAATATCTGCCAAAGGAAAACAGAACTGGGGAGTAAAACCTAAAAAACCACAATGAATTTCAAGACAGACATGTTACGTTTTCTGAACACTGAAAAACTTTCTAATAGTAGTACTGTTTGATAGCATTAAATCAGTGGATTTTAATTAAAGCTGGCCTTAAGAGGCAATGCTTGATAGGCAAGCATTCTCCTCAGCAGCAAAACAGAATTATGGTTGTGATCAATTAAAAAAGCTTTTCTTTTCTGCACTGGCTTTCCTTTTAAAGTAGATTTTTACACGTCTAGGATAATACAGATTTGCTCCAAGTAATGGCTCTTCTCACCCAAAAGCAGCACTGATGTCCTCAGCTCGAGCTGCAGACACACTCAGACACACCCTGCATTGCTGAAAGTCTGTCTGTAATGAAGCTATTGCAAAATGTCAGCATCACGTACTATCAAACAATCAAAGTTACTAATGTTGGATGGATGCCTTCAAGGAGGTCAAACCCAGAGAAAGTCCCACAAGGCCTGAGGGCTTGAAATAACATAATTTTCCATGTTGAAGAAGAAATGAAGCCAAATTGTAACACATTTAATTGCTCAGCCCTGTCTCTTCCAAAGCTGGTCATCTTTTCCATAGTGAGGACATCTCAGATTTAAGCAAGCCATCTGTCCAGTGTCCACTTTTCCCACTGTCTCATTTTGACTGACTGTATATCCACTTGGCCTCTTCTCCAAAAACCCACGCTGTACACAAGCTGGACACATAAGAGGCTTCCCCTTGCAACCACAGATAGAACTTTGACAAACAAACATCCTGAGTAGAATCACTTAAGCGCTTGAAGAAACTACAGAATAAACTAGGTACTTGAACTCCACAGATCTTTCCTTTCTCTGTCACAAGTTGTTGCAACATACTGTTTTAAAAATCCCCAGCTAGGCCAAAATGTGGGACAGGAACAATCCCCTTAAATGGCAATGTGTGTTCATAACCTACAAGGACTCTATTAAACACTGACAACTGTTAGGAAAAGGTTTTTGCCATACTCGCTAACGGTTGACTATAAATCAGGTTAGACAACTGTCAGGAATGCCTGAGGTGAGGTTTATCCCAATAAGGCAGGAAGGATGGACAGACTCAGTGACCTATTAAGAACCTTTCTGGGATTTTGTCAGACATACCTCTTATAAAGCCAAATAACTGGGGCTTAATTCCAGATTATAGGTCTTGGAGGCAGCATAGAGCTGAGCTGGTACACCCTTTCAGCCCAGCTCTGTAGAGAGACTAGCAGCCTCAGCTTCACCAGCCCAACCCTGCACTTGGGGAAATAAATCCAGCCCCTTGGCAGAGCCAATAGTTCATCATGCTGGCAGAGCTACCCTGCTTCCACTTCCAAAGGCTTCCATATCAACCCTTCCCTTTATAATACATGTTCACCATGCAATTTTTAAAAATAAGTAAATAACCTAAGTAATTTGTATTACTACTGCAGTTCTTAAATTATTTTAAGGGTGAACATAGATGCAAGAAAACATTCTTATAGGAACATAATTGTTTCTCACATCATATACAATGCCATTAGATTACAATAGTTTTATAGAAACCTAGACAAACTTTAGCTGACCTACTTTTTCCAGCATGAAAAAGTATTTCTGATCAACAATTCTAAATATGCACAACCAGTTACATTGAATGTATGATTTGCATAATACCACCTACCTGCAGCTGCAAAGCACAAAACCATCAAAGCAAACACTGAAGTCACACAACTTGACGACATTTTTGTAAATGCTGTCTCTTCTCAAATCAACTTGCTTTGTGGCTCCTCATGTAGATTTACTTCCTTTGAAATTTGTTGTATGCTTTGAAATCAGATCTTCTGGACTTTTAATTGCCTACAGAAAGAAGTCAAAATAAATATTAATACAAATACAACTTACAGAAATGTTATAATATATTTAAAATTATCTCTCTTGTAAGAAGAGAAACAGAACTGTTTCTTAAAGGACTAGTGGGGAATGCATTTTATATTGCCAGATACCCTAGGTACCAGTAACCTAGTACTCTTCCCCCTGTATTCCAGTACTTCTTTGCAGTTGTTGCTCCCTTATATCATACATTGTGCAAGTTAGGATCAGCTTGGAAGTGAGGCCCCAGAGTCCTTTCTAACAGCTAATAACAAAGTCCCACTGAAGTCTGTCAATGGTACTCACACCCTAAGACATATTTATTTTAAATAATCAGACTTTCTCTGGGGCATATAAACATTTGTTTGCTTAGTTATCTGCTGCTACCTTTATTGTATTATTGAGAAATGCTTCACATGTGCTCTAGCTGGTTGACCTATAACTCGATAAATTTAACTCATCATTTCTCAGTATGACAAACTCTGAAAACTTTTCAATGCCACTTGACACTAAACATAAACATAAAACTGTTCAAAATCCTTATTTTAAGAGATTAAGACATGATACCAGGTCAGTTAAACAACTCTAGTGTGCTATACTAATAAATGACAATACAGCTGACATCCGCAAGCCTTACAAACACTGAAAATTCTGACCCCAGAATGCATGCCGCAGATTTTGCAGGGGAAACACTTAAGCAGATCTACAATATCCTCTTCCACCTTTTTTTTTTACTCTATTCTCAGTCATCTAGATGTCTAGAATAAGATTACAGACCAAGAAGGTAAAGAAACAATGTTGGTACTGTACCTTCAGGAGCAGATGATGCCTTGGCAACCACTAACACTGACCATAATGCAAAGCAAGAAATCACAAACCCCCATCACAAGACTAAGTGATAGCAAAATGCTGAGTCAGGATCAAAAAATCTAAACTGTGACAACATGAATACCATTTAAAAGGTTCTTGCTGACATTAAAACAGAATGAAGGACAAGGACAAAAGGCCAGATTCTGTTATACAGTATGTGCCATGCTGTGCACTAGCAAAAGTCTGCCCAATGGAAACCTGCACCTAGACCAGCACTTCAAGACCAGCACCCCTGGGGCTAAGAGGAAACTCAAGAAACTCCCCAGCAGCATTTCTGCACGGGCTATTTGGCGGGGACGGCACTGCCCTGTGTGCAGGGAGCTGCATCTACACACCTGAAAGGGCAGTCGGGGCCCAAGGCCAGAACTCCAGCCTCCTACAGATCCTTCACTCAGCACCCAGCTCCTGGAATCTCCAACTGGTCTTGGCAGTACCCCAGATCCCACCAGAGGTGGGAGGAAAGCCCAGGAGGAGCTCTGCAGGCTGCTGGGAACACCCAGACACACACTTCTACAGGACAGCAGCATATGGGGCTAGCAAGGAGCTGACTGTCACAACACGTCACAGTTCCTTTCAAGCTCTGTGTCCCACGTAAAATGCACTTTTGGCAAAATGGCCAGACATGACAAATACTGAGCATTAGAAGTCAAATATAAACTGGACTAATTTGCTGCTATTTCTCTAGATGAAAAGAAACCTAGTTCTACCTGGTGATAGTATTTGGTTGCTAGTTCAATCTTTAAATGCTGCCATAAAGAAAAATGATCAAAAAGAGCAAATAATGAGGTTTCTAGTTAATGCTATCTATAGAAGACCATCATAATGTTCTGCAAGATGTCATATGTGCAAACAGGCAATGAAGAAGCATTCTGAAACCCAAGTTACTGATGTACAGCCATTTCACCAACAACAAGAAATACAAGAGAAACCAGAAAAAGAGCAACTACAGCACATATGTTAATATATCAAATAAGAAAACACAAGGTATTACTTTGATCACTCTCCTATATGCACAAACCTCTCATTCCTCAGTGACAGTTTTATAAGACACCAAGTTGTATAGAAACAGGGAAAGAACTGGAGAGAAAGAAATGACATTTAGAAACCCATTCTGACCTGAGCATCTAAGTATGTTAAAATGTCAAGTTTCAATTCAGCTTGGATGAAAGTCTTTTTGAAAAAGGTGATTTAAAAGGCAGAGAGAATACATAGACATTTCCATCTGTAGGAGTGATTTGATTCCTATCACATCCCAATGACCAATAACATTTCCAAGGTATAACTCAGATCTGCCAGTAAATGATTGAAAAGCCCTAAACTTCTACCCTGATTCTTCCACTTCATGAAGGGTGAATAATGAAGACTTACATGAAAATTTGGAAGAGCTTTCTTAAGAGTGAGCTCATTTGCTTGAAGACATAGACTCACAAACTTAAAAAAGAGGGAAAGTATCAAAAACCATGAAAAGGTGACAAACTGACAGTGAATTTCATTAATTTAGGATGAATGACACCCAAACTGTCAGCTCCACAGCTACAATTTAAGTCAAAAGACAGACAAAACTGTTACTAATAACTCATTTAAGACTAAACCCACTAAGCAGGCAATTTGTCCATGTTTTGCAAAATCTGATCAGGTATGACAGGAATCAGCTACAAAGCTACTATTAAGTGACCATCTTACAGTACCAAACAAACCAACAACAAAAAAGTGAGAAAATTAAGCTGTGGTGCAAAATCTGCCAGATTTTCCTTCAGTGTGAGACCTGCTGTCACTAGAAAAAATATGAAATCTGCAAACTAGGAAAAGTAGGAAAAGCCAGTCCACAAAATAAGAAGGTATTTCCTTTGAAATAAGAGAAGAAAGCTGTGCAAAGGGATAAGGAACCTAAGCTATTTACCCAAGAAGTAAACACAACTGCTAGTCAACTTGACATTCAAAAGAAATTTCCAAGAGAATCATCTTTTCCTTTGGGGTATATCTGGGTGGCTATTTTTGTAAATGAGATCATGAAAGGGCACATTAAAAGTATAACCAAAGAATCCCGACATGGAAGAGAAAAAGACATGAGAGTTTGGGGTTTATTAAATATGTTTTCATGCCAATGCTTTGTACTACAACAAGCTGCAAGAAAGGCTGGCAAAAGAGGGCATCTGACTCAAAACCATTGAAGACTACAGAGTCATTTTCACTGAAGTCTGCTGTTGTAAAGGCCACTAGTCCTGGTAAAGGTGAGGATCTAAAAAGCACAAAGACCTTGTTTTGTTGAGAAATACATATTTGCAGATCCCATCAGGAATACGTGCTGCTGGGAACATCAGGAAGAACCTGACTACTGCTAGCTTTTATTAGGTTTGAAAGAAGACTGGGGAAATGAGAAGGTAGGAAACACATTTTGAAGTACATAAGAACAAGCAGAGGAGAAAGCATGAGGTTTTAATTTGGTTTCAACTAGGAGCCTCTGAAGCCCATGAGAATCTGATGCATGAAGCTTAGTTAGAACCCTGTGAAAAGCATGGTGCTTTTGAAAGATACCAAAGCGTTGGCTGGAAGGACAGATATCATTGCTATGCTAAGCTAGAGGACAACAAATGCTCTTTAATTCAGTGGTATTTAAAGCAATCTACATTTGTTAGAGCCAGCAGCAGACAAAACACAAATCACTTGAGTGCACTACTGTTTTCTCTCTGGTTTTCACCAACAGAAATAGTTTTCTTTGTAAAAACCTGCTACTCATCTTCCTCAGAATTTCAGTATTTGGATTTTTTTAAAGCTAACCTTTGAACAAAAAAGTTACTTTTAATACTACAAGATGGAAGAATTCACAGGTTAGAAGCATGGTGCTTGCTCTTAAAAAGCCATTTTTCCCTACTGATTTTCCATTTCTTACTGAGAGGCACTACCAGACCATAAAGCTCTGTGGTCTATGGATGGCTTGTCACTAAGATATTACATTCTGCATTGTTCTGCCACTAGCAGAAATGTATCCACCCCATACCAGCCTAACACTCTCCAGAAAGGAGATGAGACTCTGCTCTAAAGTGCTTGAAGAACCATAAATGAAAATAAGTGTACACTCCAGGACTAGGCTCAGGCTTCAGGACATTTGAGCACCTTTCTGAATCAGCCCAGTTCTGCACTTCTAGCCAAGTACCTATTGTGTAGTAGTCTTCTTGAAATCAGCAAGACTTAGCTTCAACTTTTACACATTTTCTTCCCTTGGTAAATTTATTTTGCTTACTTCTTCAAAGTTTCTCTGCCTAGTCCAACCTGCAGGTGGCCAGAGCCACAGATTCTGAGGTGTTTCTGTTTCCTATTAAAGGCTTCTCTAGCATAGGAATTTGCCCCATTTCTTGCTGAATTGGGATCTTACAGTTTTATTTACCCCTTTTATTTCTCTTCCCTTAAGCCTTTTCCCCAATAGCCACTATCCATTTCCTTAATCAGTACCTACCTTTCCCATACAAGTTCCTACCCTGCCTTAACTCTATCCTTCTTGTTGTCTAAACCTTTCCTTTACTGCCTGAAGAATAACTTCCGCTTCCTCTCCTCCTTATCAGCATGGACTCTGGTAATTCCCTCCTCTTTCCACATGTGGTGCCAGAGGTTGCACAGCTCTCTACAACACTGCTAACAAACACTCCTCTACCAAAGCAAGCCAAAAATCCTCCTGCTCCAAGTCACAGTACAAGTCCCAACAAAGTGAATGGGGATACTTGAGTGAAGCCAGCAGGATCTGTCCCTTTGTGTTGTTTTGCCATAGCAACATGAACCCAAGTTTCTAGGCCATCCAAGGCCGCCTTCACAGCAAAAGCTTTTTCACTTTTTGTTTGCTTGTTTTATGCATGGCAACCATTTCACTTATTTAACCGGTTTTTCTTCCACTTGTCTAAGTTGCTTCCCTATGCCAATGCAATTAATACATGCATGCCATGTTTAAGTAAAAAAGGCAATCATTTGTAATCAAGTACACTCAAGTAAAAAAAAAACCAAACCACAAATACTTAACTATATGAGCAGTTCTATGAAGTTAGGAATAGCAAAAGAGTTTATTTATAACCATACTCTTATTAAAAATGCATTTTTGAAGACATCTTTCTTTATTAGCTGACATTTATGTCAATTCTGCATGATTTGCACACATAAACACTGGAAAGCTAAATAATAGGATTAGTAAATGTTCATGTGAAATTGAAAATTTGTACATATTTTTAAATGCCTATGTCCAAGGTATGCATATACACAAAGTCCCACCATTCAGAACTCAAAATAGTAACTTATTCATAAATTATAAAGGGGCAGATACTGGTTCAGAAGCAACGAAGTGGTTCATTTTCAGGGAATATATGAATAGCAATAAAACTAAAAATCCTGACATATCAAAAAGCCAAGGGAAAAAGTAACTCTGATGTCCTGCAGTTCACATGCTGCTGTGCTTGTAATGGGACATTTCAACAAGTCACAGTTAAAGACTATGGGAACTGGAAGAGTGCCAAAGGAAGATGTTTTATGCCATTTAGTAATTGTGCCCCTCTATTCCATGTGATTTTTGTTTTAGTATTTTGTTTATTTATTTTCTTATTAATGTATTACAATGTAGCCTGCCAAATTACAGGAACAAAAATATACACAAATAAGTCCAATAAAAATGTGAAGCCATTCCACCTATTTAGCAATAGTATACTGGAGGGGGATTTTGCTACCTGGTACATATTTTGCCCACAGCTGGAATGAAGCTCCAGTTTGGATGGGGATGTCTAGTCTCAGAATCATTTCATAACCAACTTCTCCTTCAGCTTCACAATTTTCATTTTTTTTTAAATAACCTGATTTTATTGCCGTGAGTTTAGATGACACCAGACACTGGAAGTTGCAGCTGAAGAATCATTCCATAATACAGCACAAAAATAAGAGACAGTTTACAGAAACAGGACAAAAATCATTCTGTTATATATTCCCAGGACTTCCCTTCTCCCTAACACAGGGAGGCATGCAGTTAAATCTTCCTGGGCTGAGGGCAAGGTTTTGCTTACCAAGTGTAAACATGAGAATGGTCTCTTACAGGATCAGGATGCAGGAGGGTTTCAAATGGAAGGGAAGGAAGTGCATTCGGGCATCTTTTAGTGGAAGGAGTACACAAGACTCCTACAAGGAGTAGACTGGAACAGATTGCTTTTTGACAACAGCAGAAATTCCTAGAGGCTATTGAACCTCTACAGGAGGAAGCACAGATGGCACTGCAGAGTTCAAGATCAACACTCTACACATAATCTGAGTACCAAATCAGAATTTTTTTACTTTATCATAGAACCCTCTTCTACATTCTAGGAACTTCTACATCAGGACATCTATAAAGGGAGTGGAGAAAACAAGAGGCCGGGATGCTGCACAACTCTTATACTGTAATGGCTCAAGCAATCTGCAACCTCCTCCCAGCTCCAGCCATGTATTTTCTGTGCAACACACACCTACTCTATTCTTTCACAAGCAAAAAAAAAGTCATAACAGGACCTCACCTTGGACACAGCAGCACTCCTTCAACACCTGCCTGAAAAGACAATACTACTTTAGGCATTCTGCTTCCAAATTCTAGTTAGAACATGGACAAGGAATCTCACTGATCTTACCAGGGAATACCAGCAGCACAATTATATGCCATCTTTCTGAAAGGCATTAAGGAAGCAGTAGGAAGAAAAAAAGCAGAGATTTCTAGAAACATACACATATAAGAACATGGCAACCCAAGAAATCTCAAATGTACATTTAAATAAAACTCAAGTTCCCAATTAACCAGTAATATCTCACCACAACTAACAGGGACCAAGCTCATGCTTTTTAAATAGGACTTGATGCTTCTGAAAAGTTTACCTTAAAACAAATGCAAGAGAAATAGGAACCATCACGCTGAACAGGAGCATCATGATTTGCACAAAAAACCACCTCTATAACCTTTCCTTCTCATAGTTAAATTTCTTTAGACTAATTACTAGCTTTTTAATTGTTTCTAATTGAAAACAGAATAGATTTCCTGGCACTGGACTATCTTACTCTTCACAAACATAGTAGCAGCCAAGAACTTCACACAAATTTAATTTATCTTAAGTTTTACTTGGCTGAGTTTCTAATTGCACACCTAAACTAAACAGATAACAGCTCTAATGTACCTATCAAGACAGATATAACCCTAGAGAAGGCATCTCTGAGGAACTGAAGCCACAGCAGGATGGAAAGTCACCTACAATACAGCAAGGCTTCTTCCACTCAGGGTAAAAGATTTCAGCAAATTGCTGTTAATGAATGCTTGGTGCTGTTATTTTTTTCAAGACTAAACTGCAAAACCGTAGGACTGCATTTAGAAATATTCTACCTAGAACCTTCCTACTAGGAAAAAAACCTAAATCTGTCACTGGTAGATTTAAAACCTTGAAAGAACGTCTGCACATTTAGAAAAGTAGTTTTGAAACCATGACCTATAAATACCTGAAACTGTCTGGGTTAATTGTGAGAAACCCACAAAGAGTACGATGAAAAGTAAGACTATAGCATTAACCATCAATTTACTGTATAAGGATGCAATCCTCTTTGGGAAGGGTAAAACAAACACAATAGTCAGTAAATAAGTGAACATGATTGAAAATTAGCGCTTCCCCTTACAGGGGAATTGGATGAGGTGATACAAACCAGCCCTCCTCACGGCCATGGGCCATTAGATACTGCAAGAAACAAATTAACAGGTTGAAATATTAACTACTAGGTATTTTAAAGTTAACTGCATGCATTATCAAATCCACATTTTGGAAAAAAAGCCAAACAAAACTGAACAACAAAAGAAGCATGTCTTAGGGTCTCTAGAATAAGGCAAATTCTAATAGGCAGGCAGATTAAGAGATTATTTCTTCAGGTTGCTTAAACAAAAATGCAAGATAAACACATTTACCAAAAGTTAACTATTAGCCACTAAATCTTCAGCTGCACATCTTACAGATAGGAAACTTCTCCCACACAAATAGGGAAGTCCTTAAAGTGAGACACAGTTAAAAGAATGAGACAAAAGGAGTTTCCCTTTGTGTAGGGGTATCTACCCTTTCCCTGTCTGTCAAATCAATGGTGTAATTCCATTTGTTGAGCAGAAAAACATATTCAGGTTGGAGGAAATTTTTTTCATAAAAAAATTTATTTATAAGCACTTCATTGGGAATTTATTTCAGTCAAGGTATGAATCACTAGCATGCTCCACTCAGAATGAGGATACACTCCCATAAAATCTTTGCCATTCAGAATTTCCTTTAATCATTTTACATTAAACATATAAATGACACTAAAAAAATCTCTGGGCACAGGTATGGGGAGAGGAAAGACCACAATAAATTCCAGTAGTCATATAAATAATTTGTGCATCTTTCTGTCTGAATGAAATTGCTATACCTCATCACTGGAGTGAACCAAATCACCAGATCTACAAGTATTTAGAAACTCTGTGATTTTAACTGCTGGAGGGAAGAGCTAATCTATCACAGAACACAAGCTGTACATACTGGAGGAGTGAGTTGGTTCATTATTGCAATAGCTTTATTACATGAAAAGGCTCACCTTTTCAAATACCGCAACAGCTGCTTTGTAAAGTAGAACAGAATTTTGTTTCACTCAAATCACTGTCAAAACCAATGTATCATATGTGTGATAAAAATACTCCCATAGTTCTTAATCACACTGTGTCAAATGCTGCTAGAGTCTAACAACTTACTTGTAAAATGTAAGGCAAAAGAGGACATATCAGTCTTCAATCCATCTCCAGCTTCTTGGCAAAGAAATACATGAATTCAGCAAATTTGTACTACACAGTAAGCTCGCTGGATACTTCCGGACTTTTTTATCATCCTTGATTCACACAATATAACTCACCAATTTCCAACAGAAAATGCCTACACTTACAAAGGAGAATCAGAATAAGTGAATTGACATTATTCTGTAGAATCACTAACAACATAAGGTATGTATCACAGCCCTTATTGCCTTCTGTGCAGAAAAACAACCACTACACAATAGCTCTATAATTAACTTGTTTCAGACCCAAGACCTCTAGGTAAGCTGTTCTCCTGCAATCTAAACAGGTCTCTTGCAAGGTCACAACTGAAATTATCTAAAAGAGAGGCCCTTTCCAGCTGACTCTCAAAATCTTATAACATCTTACAACAGAAAACAAGTAAAGAAAAAAAAAAACCTGAATTTTGTCAGCTAGTGCACTGAAATTAGATTATTACAGAGAAGTGCTAACTATAATGTAATTAAATTTGTTAACTATAAGCATATAATTAGTTATATAGTTCATTTTGAAGTACTATTCACAGGATGAACATGAAATCATTATTTTCAGATTTTCCTCAAAAACACCATTCATTTCATTATAGAAATGTCAGAAACTAGCATACTTTCCAAGACAATTATTTGTGAGCAGTACAAATCAGCAGTTATTACACTTAAAATGTGACATATGAAATGTTCTCAGCTGAACTCAACAAATATCACTACTTCGATAATCAAGGGCATAAAGTAAGTTCTTCTTTAAAAATATTTTTGTGATACTTCAAATTAAAAAAAAATATAGAATATAAGTTAAGTTGACAGCTTTTAAGTCCCTCTTTCCATGATTTCCAGAGATGTGTAAATCTCTTTCATTTTGGCTACCATAGAGTTAATTGTTGCTGCAATAGCACAAGAAATGCTGCTTTACTGGATGACTGCCAGCACATAAAAATGCGAATCCACAGTGATGGACAAAGCAATTCCAATTGCACTACTTTTTGCTAGTACATTTTTATGACAAAACATGCTTCTATTCATGAAGTGGCTAGAAACTAGCATACCACTGCTAATCACCACAAATATTACTGCTATAGAAGTAATGCCTATTTATAATACACAAATATTTTGTGGAACTAGATCAAAAGCAATGTGATTGCAAAGATATTTCCAATCTATACCCCAGAGAGTATTTTCTGAGATCCACATAAATGGCCCAAGACTTGGTAATTCATGTCTTAAACGTTGACACAATATTATTGGAGGTATCAAAGAAAAGAATTGTAAGACAAATTAGGGAAAGATTTACTGCTATTTTCAAATCACATTAAAGCAGAAATTTCAGTTTGGCTTTACAAATTACACATTTCAGCATCTCAAAGAACCATCTGGAGAGAAATTTTTGGGATTCCATGAAAACAACAGAAGATGAAGATTGCCAATGGAATTTAACATACACCTTTTTGTACCTTCAGTAGCAGGCAACATCTTGTAATGCTCTTAGAAAACAATGCATGGCCATTGAAATATGCATATATTTATATACATTTATATATATTATATACCTCATTATGCTGCTAGTGCCATTCCAGAACCACAACTTACATATCTTGCTTTAGACCTGACCTGGGAATGTTAATTTCAGTTGAACTCTATTTTGTCTGTACTTGCTCTAACACCTCATGCTGGTGGAATATACAATTAGTATCACTCACAAGGAGCAAATTGCCTACTCCATAGCAAGTGCTCCTTGGCATGTTTTAAAGGTGGATTAACCCCAAGTAGAAGCAGCAAGATTCTCAGATTTACTGCAGCATAAAAGCCCGTTCCCCAGCTCTTACTGGGAAATAGCTGACACGCTGCAGATTCCCATTCTTCACTTTGCATTCAGCCATCTGTTTGTACATCCATATCTTCAGTATTTGCCATTTGGCTGCACCAGACTGCAGAGACCAGAAAGCAATATGGACTGGTTCAAGCCATCCACATAACCTTCCTTGGCAAGAGCATTTACATTCAGTATTCCTGGTACAAAAGACTTAATCATTATGCCAATATGAATCAAAAAGGAAAACCATTATTGCTCAGTGCTGGGACCGTCAGTTGACCTCTACAGTAATAAGCTAGTAATGGCTTCTTAAAACCTAAGAGAATATCTAAAAATATTTTCTCTTATGGAAATCCTAAATACTAGAAATAGTTTCTTGTGAGAATGCAACTGCTTTGCAAGTCAACTTGAGCTCTCAAGATGTCTATGTACAATCATAAACGTGATATAGTAAGAGCTCCAGTGTGAAAATATTTTGTCTAGTTCATTATCTGAAACTTTGCAGGATTACTCAAAATATCATTTCTTGGGTTCAATTCACTTCAAACATCTTCAAAGAGAAATTTCACTCAAATAAACCTCTAATGTTTTTGCAAGTCAGTAATGGCTAATACAACAAAAATTGCATTCAGAAGAACGGGAGATATGCCTGCTAGAAGAAATTTAGAAACAAGTATTTGAAAATAATGTGTTTATTTCAACGTATGGGGGTGTTCCAAGTAAATTAACATTCACCTTCTAAAGAAATACTATCAAAAGTATAGGCCCAAAGTTTTAATAAATTACAACTGTGGTAGGAGGAGAGACTTTATAGACAGAAAGTTTTGTGTTCCCCCTGCTGGTTTAGCAATTGACTTCCAAACACTGTTCCTGTAGTAGGCATCAAGATGCTGGGGTATGTAAATATGTTTTGCATGCCAGGAACAACAACTGAAAGTTACTTTTTAAAAGAATTCACATCCTTGGTGGGTATCACTTACACACTTTGACTAGATGACACTCCGGACACACAAAACATGCATCAAAATGAACAACGGAACAAGATCTCCCCAGGGACAGAAAGCATGTCAAGAGAGAAAAATCTGAAGTGTCACTTTAAACTTGAAAAGGTTGGACTGCAGCAAACAATTGGGGGAAGCAAGTTTCAGAGTAAAGGACTCTTCACTGAAGGAAGCCAATGACCTGCTCCCCCTTCAACACGTGTCCCTCCCTTCCTCCCCCAGCCAAGCACCAGCTGCAGCAGTGGCCCAGGTCTGCATTCGAAGAGCAGCTCCTCCTCAGCTGGAACTCAAGCCCTGTAAGCTTTCATGGGTTAAACTGGAGCTCTTCAAATGAATAGGCATCTTCCATTAACATTTTACTAACACCCTTGTTGGGACTACTTTGACAGGACACATTAGCAGTGCTAATCAAAACCCAGCTACCAATTCATGCTGTGCCAGGCATTTATGGAAAAAAGCACGGACTGTAAGGGAAAGAAAGTAATCTTCATAAGTAGCAACAAACAAATAAATTTTGTGTTGGGAAGACATTTCATTTACACATGTAAAGTCTTCCACATATGAGACCAAAATAGTATCAGTCCTCCAGGTCACCATGAGACGTAATTGATGCCAGAGTTAGTGAGCAAGCAACTCTCTTACTTTGGGCTTTGTCCCCACTGAGGGTCTACTATCAACCTGTTTGACCTCACGAAACAAAACGTAGATGAACTCAGATCAGTATAAATACAGACCCAACCAGAAAAACTTTCTCTTAGAACAAAATCACGGCACCTGTATGTCCAAATGTCTCTCTAATAACTTACAAACACTATCAGAAACATTCTCTAAGACAAGAACTGTGATGATCACATATTTGAGAAGAAAATAACGATTGATAGCAAATCAATTTTAACAGCTACAGCTTAATAGAACTAAGATAAGTAGATTTACGTCTGGTTACATCCTCAGCAAGTGGAAAAGGCATAACTGCACATGCACACTGCGCCCTTTTTTTTGAAAGGGACAAGAAGTATCACATCCTGTGCTGTTTGACACCAACGACAATGACAAGTGCACTTGAAACTGGGGAAAGCTCGTGTTTAAAAAGTTAATTAATTTACAACTTATACCGAAGCCACATTCTTGTTATTACTGGAAGTGCTGTACTCAGAAGCCTGCAGTGACCTGACTCCAGTGCATCCCCTGCAAAATATGCAGCAGTAACTCCCACATGTCAACAACTCCTCAGTGAAACAGGACTGAAGGGACATTATACTAGTCTTTATATTATTCTCGTACATTGCCGAGTTCTCACCTGGCCTCATGAAGGGTACGAAGACACGCGCACAGCAGAGCGAGCCTCTGCAAAGGATCTCGCCCGGTGCCCGTAACTCGCCCAGCACGTACCGACCAGCCGGACGCGGTGACTGCCGCCGGGACACCTGTAGCTCCCCCTCCCCAGACGCTCACCTCTCGGCTCTCCGCTCAGTTCCCACAGGAGCCCGCAGCTCGCACGGTCCCGGGGCGCGAGCCGCTCGCGGCGCTCCTCGCGGCACGCGCGCGGACGCTGACCGGCCCCGGCAGCTCCCGCACCCCGCGCCCGCCCCTGGGCCCCTCCCGCTCAGCCCGCACGGTGACACCTCGACGGGCGCACACCCCGCGCCCGCCCCAGCGGACGGCGCATCCCTGCGGGGCGCCCAGCCCGAAACGCCGCTGTCGGGGCGGGGGTCGCGGACGCCGCACCTACCTTACGGCGGCAAGTCTGTCCACGCCGCGTCCCGCGGGGCAGGCGCGGAGCAGCGCGGCTACGCCATGGGCACGGCCGGCCGGAACGGGAACGCAGCCCTCACCAAGGCCGCCCAGCGCCGGCCACTGCTGCCCGACCCGCGGTGCGCGGAGGAGGCGGCGAGGAGGCGGAGGCGGAGGAGGCGCGTGTGCGCCCGCCCGGCCCCCGGCCCGGCAGTAACCCCTCGGCGCACGGGGCGGGGCGGGCGGGCGCGGGCGGTGCCGCCATTGGGCGCGGGGCGGAGACGGCGCCGTGACGGCCGCGCCCGCCGCCACCGCCCCTCGCGCCCGCGGGCAGGGAGCGCGCGCCGCAGCCCCCGCCTGCCCCGTCCCGCCCCGCCCCTGAGCCCCGCCCACCCCCGAGCCCCGCCCACCGCGCCGTCAGCCGTGAGGGGGTCCTGGCGGCGCGCACGGCCCGGCTGTGGTGGCGGCCAGGCGCTCGAAAACCGCCCGCGCAGCCGGGGCGGGAGGCGCAGACCCCGCTCACGGCAGCCGGGGCCGGCAACGGCCTTTTAAGTTACCGGCCTCGAAACCGCGTGAGGCTGCCGGCCACCGCGTCCGTAACGGAGCCTGGGCTGCGCTCGGTATCGGGCCCAGTGTGAGCGGCGGTGTGGCGGTGCCCAGCCCTGTGCACCGAGGTACGTCCCTGCAGCCCCCCGAGCGAGCCCAGCTCCCAGCGGCGGCTGGCGCAGAGGCCCCGGCCGCCCCCTCAGTGCTGCCACCCCAGCCAAGGGCAGCCAAAAGCCCACATCAGAACGAGTTTGGGCCAACACCGCAGAGTTGCCGTCGTTTACAGCAGAGCAAACTAATCCAGATCACTCGAGGTTCATTATGCTTGAAAATAACAGAAAGTGCTGTCCAGTGCAGAAGGCACGCTTAAGGTTGTCAAATCCCCCAACTTCAAGACTATCGAGTTGTGGAGCAAACTGTCATTAAGGGAGCTATACCACGGAAGAGGCCTTTCCACTTGTAGCTCAGCTCAGCCATAACTTTATCCTTCAGCAGGATAAACAGTTAGTTTCTGACACAGTCCTGAAACGTCAAACGTGTGCTGCTCTCAGAACCTGTATGTCCTCTAAAGCTCATGGTAATGAGAGTAGTACTAGAACCCAGTAAACATTATTACAGCGAAACTCCCATCACAAAATTGAGCCCTACTCTTATTATTATCCAAATAAGCAATTGTTCTTGTGTAGGCATGGAGACCATGTGGAGATAGAGAGGAGTTTCAGGATGTTTCAGCAAAATTTTACTAGTTTAATTGGCTTTCTTACTGAGGGGATTACGGGTAAGTTGATTTTTTCATAATGCTCTTAGACTGCAGGCTCTTTGCCCTGACTCATGAATGCCAAGTTCTTACATCTGCCCAAGAGGTGTGTTATGAGAGTTCAGACACAATTTAGCCACTCTTGAAATGCAAGCAACCTAGAATAAGCCACTGCCATTTACCTTTGACCTCTGTGTTTGGACAAGCCTTACTCACAGTTCTGCTGCATGTACCACACATCAGTCAATGGCTGAGTCCCCCAGGACTAGTCCTCAAAACTTCTACATTATCTGTGTATAAGAGCTCTGGCAAGGAAATCAAAGTAAATCAAATAACAAGCATTTCGTCTACATTAAATATTTTTGCAAACAGGCTTACAAAACCTGGAGAAAAACCTGCAGAAACAAGTAAAATACAAGTTCAGGCTGTTTGTTGGCAGCCTAAGCTTGCTTACAGATTTTTTTTTATTATTTTTAGCATCTGAAAAGTTGTGCATGTTGGAGCATGACATACCTCCTCTCTTATCACTCTCACATAGGATGCAAAATTTTTGCAAGATGGATGTGGAGGTGGGGGAAGTCCCTTCAACAGAGAAGAAAACTAATATTCTAAAGCAATATATGTATTTCAAGGCATATTGTGTGTCTACTATATTTTTGCTAGCCCAAATTCCAGACTGCTGATTAAAAATGGGATTGAAACTTAAGCAAACACATTATTTTAATTACTCATTTATGTCTCAACCCTGCAAAGATTAAATCAAACAGATTAGGTTCACTCAAATAAGCAGCCATGAGAGCTGTTCAAGTGTGTGACATCAAATGTGTATGCACAAGCCTTTGTAAAATCAAATTGTTTGTATATATTCACCAACTTATTTTCACCATTTTCAGTGATGTTGGTAAGAACTCAATTGATTCTCGTCCATGGAGCCAATTCTGTTAGGTAGTCAGTATCCTTGACTGAAGTCTCGGATTTACACCACTTGTCCTGGTGTTTCAAAAAGTCCAAGATTAAGACACAAATAACACTGATTTTTAGATATAAACGAATATGTAACTCAGTTGATGTAGATGATGTTCAAAGACTGAAGCCATGACAAATTGTCCCATTAAAGTACAATTAGGCACATGGGTTGGCTCACCCAGGAACATAATGATATGCAGTTGGTTTTGGCATTTTTTTTATTTTTACATTTCGTGGCAGAATAAACAGAAAACACATAATTTCCTCTGAAAACCTTGGAAAATTCCTTCAATCTTAACTATAGTGTTCAATCTTTGCAGCTGAGGAACACAATTATCTACATAATTTACATTTTTACTTACTTTTTAAGTATTTGCTGATCTAGTGATTAACTTCAGTCCTGGGCAGGATTATTTCACTTAGCAGGCATTGGCCCAATCCAGCAATGTAATGTATTATCCTCACTAAGATGTATGAAAGCTGTGACAGTTCACTTTTGCAGGAGGTTTAGAGGTTTTCATGGTGCTACAGAATTAAGCCTAAGTAAATGTAGAATCTTAAGAAGTATGCGCTGTTAAAATGATTAATATCACAGTTTTAATTTTTTTCCTCCTTTCCCAGAAAATACAGTAGGGATACTCCTGTGGATAACAACTATTCATTTACTACTCTCAAAAAGTTCTAGGCTAGTTTCAGTTACTAATTTCATGTTATGGTGATAAAGCCCTAATCTGCACTGAGGAGCCAGCTGAGTTCAGGTCACTGACACCAGGAGCAGCATGAATCTGTTAAAATGGCATCCAACCTAAACTAACTAATCCTTCCCAGGGACAGGTTATTCATTTGGATACCGTTCTATATTCATGGAACCACAGAATAGTTTGTGCTGGAAAGGAGAATTAGGATTCACTTGTTCTTAAAACTTTAGCACTAAACCCGTCATTGCCTGGGTAATTTCCACAGTTTTAAGAAACACAGAATGTTCTCTGCCTTCTTTAGTGATGTTAGACTGGGGCCTTGGGACTAAACATGGAGCTGGGGACTGCATGCTGTCATTGATGGGGCACTGAGTACACTGCCTGCTAATTAACAGATTCTTATGATGAACCCACTGCCACAAGTCCAAGTGCACTTTAAATAGTTGCTGCAGGATGTAGGCATCTGATGATCATTGACCTATTTATAGCACTATTTAAACGTGCTTCACCCACCAAAAAAAACGAAGCATACAACAGCTCTACAAAATGTTTATTCCCAAATTGACTTGGAGATTCTAATTGAAAACACAGACTTTCTATAAACAAGAAACTTGGTATGAAAATGTTTTCTTGTCATAAAGTATTTTAAGATCCCAGAAATTATTTTCGGACATTAGAAAGGACTAATTCTCACAAAACTCTCTTACTTCATACAGTGTTTAGAATCTAAGGCTAAAAGATTGTCCCAACCAATAAAGCATTAGAAAAGAAAAAGAAAGCTAGGAAGGACCACACTGTCCTAAGAACTGCTCCTGTTTGCTTTTAAATTTATGGATCATGTTCTACGTTAAGCCAGTACAGGTTCTGTAACATGGATCCAGAAAACGGGCCAGCAGCCATGTTCTTGAACCTCTAAGAACCACTAAAGAACCACTGGTAGTTTTGAAAGTCCAGAAGAGAGTAAGCATGCTAATTCACTAAATTTCAAAAGCCAAATAGATGAATAGGCATCCTGAAGGGATATCTTGTATGCAAGATAGGTTTGGAACTGGGATAAAGCACAGGGAGTCTGTTCAGATGAGTACAGTTATTGCCCAGCACATCCATTCTGTCCCTCTCTGAGGTAAAATGTTGTTATTTAAAATTAGCTTTGTGTTTTAAGCTGATCTATTGTGCCACTGAAAGCAAGGAAAAGAAAGGACTAGAAGCATTAACCATAGGTTGCTGACTAGATATGTGTTGTTATGCTGCAGTAACTCCATTGTTTTAGTCATATGATTCTACCCAACAATTTTTAATATGAAGGTTCAGTTAATATAATTAAGCCATTAAAAGCTTCTTAGGAAATAACTCATTAATACAAACTAATGAGGTAAAATTCTACATTCCTTACTAAATGATCCTGCATTCTTTGAACATCTAAAACTTTTGCTAAAGGTAAGTAAATGTTGGTGTTGAATTGTTAGGCTTGTCTACACTTGAAAGTTGCTTTGGATTAAGGCAGGGAGTGAATTTCAAGTCCAGCAGCAAATCTGAATAATTCCAAACATGGATAAGTCATGTGTAGTGCAATCCTGGAAGATACCATGGGTTTTAAACTCAAACCTGAGGCTCCATATTCAATTCAAATAACACATTCTTATAGATTTCATATTTTAAAAAGGAAGGAAAAAGACCAAAGCCCTCCAGCATGATTAACCATCTCCTTTGTGCTTCCTGTTCTCCCCTGCCTGCCTTACACAGGCCGCTGTATGCCCAGCACTCTTCTTGACTCTGATATGCCCCTTACCCTCCTTCCAACATTTTTCTGATAAGATGTTTATAGGCCCTCAACCTAACCAAATGCAAACAAAACAGACCAGAAGAGGGAGGAAAGAAAGAGATTATATGAGAGAAGGAAAAAATCAACAAAAGATCAAACATGAAAAATATGAAACTAGCATACCTTCATTGTTCAATCACTTTCTTCTGGCTGGATCCCATTCCTCATATTGCATGTTGTCTGTTTAGAGCTCAATCCAAAATCTAATCAAATGGGCAAAAGTCAGTAGATTACTTTAAACTGTTCTGTTCCAGACAATGCTCTTTATGTTCAATCATAACACACCTAGAACTTAGTCACATAAAAATTATTTAATAAGATATACTTTCAGATTCAACATATTAAACAACTGATATTCACCCTGTAATACTTAAAATATGGAACTATACATATGGCTAAAACTACATGTGTGGTTTGCAGGATTGAGTTCCAAACTGCTGAATTCTGTTTTGAAGTTCATGTTCCACGCTTGTGGTTTCAAAACCAAATTATGGGTGAAATTCTTTGTTACCAAGATGAAAGTATCACAGGTTAAAATTTCTCCGTGTCTACAATTTCCTAATTATTATTTTTTATCTATGTAATTCCACAGGGTGACAAATGTTTTGCTGAAAAACATCAAGACAAAGCTGCTGCATAGAGAGCTAAAAACTTCAATTAGCAAAGGTAAGCGACTGAAAGGGATGTGAGAAAGTGTAATTGTGCATTGAAGTTTGACACACTGTATTAATTATTTGTCTTGGACATTTTCTTCTAGCCCTTTTGATCTTTAGTTGATCTGTTTTTCTCTTTTTCTTCCCTTCCCAATCTGATTTAATTGCAAGGACATGATAAAATGGGTCATGATAAAGAAATGGAAGGAGATTTAAGTACAGTCTGCTTCACAGATGAAGCAGAGGCAAAAATCAAGCTGCTAGATAGATAATCATTATCTTTCATAAAGTAAACTTTATCCAGCACAGTAAAAATGTCTGAAATAAGAGTGGTTTAGCTATATCTCTGTCACATAATGAATAGGTTGGCTAGATGTTCAGAATCTAGCTATACATACCAATGAAATTTTGTGTCAAGTAAGTAATTGAACCTAAAAAAAAATAAAAAACCCCACCAAACCAAAAAACCCCAGAAGTTGCCAGTCCTTATTTTATTAAATAAATCTACTGTTTTATTATCAGTAAAGTGGTTTGAGGAGGAGGAGGTCATGAGATGTTTATAAGGTCATATAGTGTGAATTTTTGAAGCCCAGTACAGGTAATCACATTTTAAAGCAAAGCCATAAAGTGAGCCTCTCTTCAGTGTACAGTGTGTTTCCAAACACGGTCCCTGCAAGAAAAAGTCACCTATTTAAACCTATTAGCTATATGAACTTAAATACCAACTTGTGGCTAAATTTTGGGATTTGGGAATTACGAAGTAATGTATTGCTCATAGTCTAAATTATTTCTTGTTTAAACTCCAAAAGTTTGAGGAAGGAACTCTGCACTGCTGCTCTGTGCTCGAGTTTAGCACTGCTCCTGGAGAACACGCCTTTATTTTTCTATCACAATGGAAATTACCAACACTAAATTGTAAGAGGGCTTAATTTTTATAATTTCCTATGGAACTTACAGTTTAGATCCAGCTGGAATTGTGAATCAACATAAAAGTTTTTCCTTCACATATACAGTGCAGCATTAACTCTTTCAGAGAACATATTCTTTTGTCTTTGTGTATATGAGAATTAGAGTATTTTTGCAAGTATTGGATTTGATTTTTATCCCTCCAAGTGATCTGCAATACATGACATTTCTTATTTTGCTTTAGACTGCTACTGACTAATGCCTTATGTTGGATATTTGTTTGTTTTTCCCACTTGTTATTTCATCATCCTTGGAATTACAATAACACGTGGCAGGGAATGTGACCTATCAGTCTTAACTGTCCTTCATGGAGTCTGGATGGGGATGTAAGGCAAGTGCATACACATAATGTATGAAGGGTTTACACTTTAATTTGACACATAATTTGCTGCTGGAAGGCTTTCATATCATACATTGATTCACGAAGTATCAATTATTTAGTGCAGATGCGTGTGAATTGCTATCAAAATCCAGTCTTTGTTGCCATTTACACATTAAAAAAGCCAAATGCTAGTTTCTTTTCTCTTCAAATATGCACAAAAGATCAGGAGAGATCTTGAGTAATGAGACAGAGGAAGAAAACACTACCCAACCTTCCATCTGCTCCTTTACCAAACCTTGAGGAAAAAGATAGGTCTTTACACTCCTTGGGTCTCTTGATTGCACTAGTGAGAATAGGGCTTGTGGAGAAAGACAATTTTTCAACTTAAAAATCAACACAAATAACTCAAAAGCAGCTGACCAACACTCCTAACCACAGCACATATCTGAAGACAAAAAAAGTGAAATACCGGACAAGCAGTCCAGAGTATATTCAGCTGGCTGTATTTTCATTAATAATTCTCTCTGTGGGCCCTAGTAATTTTCACAGCTGTTTCTTGTAAGCCACCACCATTCCCTCCCTTGCACAACTTAAAAAGAATTTTACGTATTTCTGGATTATTATTTCCACAGAACTGGCAATGTCAAATATGAAGGTGATAATGAGCTGAAGGACATCAGCAAACTAAGTACGTCAGAGTCAGTGCCCCCAGTGTTATCAGGTGGAAGTTGCTTAAAAGCAGGGACAGTCCAGGCCCTGCTATATCCCAGGGCCAAGAACCTTTTGCACAAACCAGGTTGCTTACACTTGCCTCCTGTAACCTGTGCATCTGTTGAACCATCTGTGTTTAGCAGACAGGCAACAAAACTGCACACTCAGTGCTGTTGAAAACCACGGACAAAAAGAAACAATCAAAGGCAAGTTATGCCTTTAGCAGAGATTATAAATACATGCATCCAGTAAATTTACTATTCAGGCCTCTCAGATTTTGCTGTTGCCTAAAGGATTAATTTTCTCTTAAGGACTGGGTGTTTCATTTGCCTTTTTTTTTTTTTTAAGGTCTTTACAGGCTGACATGGTAGGTGGCCACCATAGCAATGTAGATCTGCAGGAGGTTTCAAAACTTTTAATGAAAACCTCATGTTTTTATGAACTAGCCGAAAGGTACCTAAGAGTTTTCAACTCCTATAGGGTGTAAGAGACCAAAAGTAGGAAGAAAGAAACATTATATACTTACATTTTCTTTTTGATACATCATTTGTTTAATTCAATTGTTTGGGGGGGGGGGGGGAAGAAAAAATGGAATAATCTACAAACCATTTCTATACAACGTGCTCTTTTTAGAACAACAAAAACTTTGCCTTCCCTAGAAAATATACTGATCTATACAAGTACATAGAGAGAGACAGATAAATCTATAAACCAGAGAGTTTTTTGTTATCTCACAGATAAAGAACACATTTTTTCAGATTACTTAGATATCTAGATATTTATATGTCAAAATATTTAGATATCAAGAGGCAACAGAACCAGAATAGTTAACTACATTGAAAAATGTTCCTAATATGCAAACCACAAAACTATTACTATGAGGATGAGAAAGGCCTCATGCTAAAGAACACTGGCTGGCATCCATCTGTCTCATCCTGTTTCTCCCATGAAGTAGACCAACCACTTTGTTAATGAACAGTAATTAATTCCAGAAGGAGTAGGAGATACAAGATCAGATTCCCATAATAATTTTTTTTTTAAAGCAAGACCTGTTAATGATCAGGCTGTTAATCTCCATTAACAACTAGCCAGGACAATAGGAAGGAATCTACAGAACAAAATCACATGTGTTGAGAATCACATGTGTTGTATCTACGCTAGACACAGCTTATTGGAAGTTATTTCCAACCAGATCCAGTGTGGACCGAATGTCCATTAGTTGCTGGACCATGTTAGGTCCTGGATCCCAGTTTAATTTTACTCAGGGCGTAATCCCATTTGTGTACTCTTGTACACCTTGAAAACCAAAGCCCCACATGTGGGAATGATCAGGAGATTCATTTCCAAAGCCTGCTTCTGGTCCAATATAAAATGCTGAAGGAGGCATATCCTAAATACCTCAAAGGACACTATTTTACTCCAATTTCTCTTCAGGGACACTCGCGGGCAAGAGAAACTGACAGGTTAGATACTGCAGAGCACTGACAGCACTAGTACTTGCTACCTGCCAAATACATACATCTGATACTATTCTAAGATGTTCACATTCAAAGGGAATGCAAGTTCACAAAACATTTTCAGGTCTTTGCTTCTAAGTGTCAAAATCCATGCCAATGCAGAGAAATAGCTTTCATGTACTGGTCTGCCCTTCTTCATTCCTATTTTGACTCCTTGTTGTGCCCAGGATAAGTACTGGCCCTTTGCTAGGGAGAACTTCACTGACTGTCCATTGTAGAATCCTTCTCCCTAGTCCTCTTTCTTCACTCAAACAAAACACAAGCGATTTCCATTAGAATTAGAACCTTACATATCCATACTTGTATGCATGAGGTAAGTACACCAGAGGAGATACTGTCTTGTGCTGACCTTCATTTCATAAATGGTTTTGCTTCTTCAAAGTAAAAATATTCAACCACAATTCTATTTCATTGTCTGGGATGGAGTTCAGATCCTTGAAGAGAAAACCACTGAATTCCTTGGTTCAAGAGGTTCAATATTAGAAATGTAAAAGGAACCAAACTCTCTTAAGTGCAGAAGGGATTACAAAGGTAATTTCTTAACAGCTGCATAATAAATCCCACATACATTAAAGATAAAATAGCCTTATTTACCATAGGTTGAGAAAACTTTTTTTTTCCAGAACAAAGAGTGATTTTTCAGATATAAAATATTTCTTTTAGGTTTTATGTTAAAAGGTGCAATGGCAACAAATGAAACCATTTATCCAGCAGAAAGGCAGTTAGGATCTCTTAGGTCAAGTTAGCAAAAGACAGATAAAACATCTGACTGGGCTGCTGTCTTTTCTAATTACAAGACATGCATTTAATGTTTGAGAGTAAATCCTATCCTAGGTATTAATACTAAGGCCCACGCTGACTTTGTGTATTTGTTGAATTTCTGTGGGTAAAAAAAGAATCCAAACTAACCTATTCAGCAGTTTATTTTCTTTTCTTTATATTATTATTATTTTCTTGTTCTATGTGCAGTTTTTGAAATGCAGGCTTGTTGTATTACTCAAAACTTAGACCGTGGTAACTATTAGAATTTTATTAACAACGCAAAATGTACATTTTATACTGTAACCATATACATCTCTCAGAGGGGCATAATCTGGGGACCATTTATAGCTCATATTTGTTTTCCCCATGCAGCCCCACATGTGGTGAGCAGCTGTAGAAGTTGTAAAATTGTCTTTACACATTGCACATGCAGTTGAATATCATATACATACACATTATGTATGAAGCAAGTCCTCAAGCAAAATAATGTGCTGAATATTTCTATTTACTTATTTCGTAAATATTTGTCTTTATTTAAATAAAGGCAAATGTTTCCTTTTAAATTCTTTCAACAAAATAATAGTACTTAATTGTTCAGAATTGCAGGTTTACCAGTTCTTTTACCACAAGCAAGCCCCTTAACCACATCCGCTATGGCAGAGAATCAAATGCTGTCAAAAGTGAAACTGCAAAGCAACTGTTACTATGGTATTGTGACCAGCTCCACTGCAATAAAATACAGAAATGAAAATGTAAATTGTTGCTTACATATACATTTTGCTCCAGGGTACTATAAGCAAAAATGAAAACAGCTGACTGTGAGTCACCCTTCTAGATAATAAATATTGCTAATATGAATCTGATGTGTTGAAGGGTGGGATGAAGCTCCAGAGACTAACACTCCCCTCGTTAATATTCTATACCAAATTGAAAGAAAGGTGGAGTGGTTTCCCCATCTCTAGTGAGAGCTTAGTTTTCTGAACACAGCTAAATCAATCCCCACAGAGCTATCTTATCTGCAAGGCTCCTGAAAAATATCTGACAAGTAAATGGTTAGCATTTGGAATGGACCACACTGAGTGAAGTAACAGTTATTTCATCAGAGATTTCCCATGGTATATATTCCCAAACCCAACTACGAGGCCTTCACTCCCACACCCACCACAAATGATAATATTGGAATCCTGTGCTGTACTATTAATACACTCAGGGCCATTTTAAGCAGCAAAGTACATATAGCAAAGCACACTAAAAGGATAGCTTATTTCTTGGTTATTATTAAAAAAAAAAAAGGAAAGCAGATCTGTTTAAATGAGGAACACTTCCCTCTGCTCCCATTTTCCATCTGCCAACAAATACAGATACTGCACGTGGGACATATCACACACCAGAAAGAAAAGTGTTATACAAGCCCACTGTAAAATTAGCTATGTTAATGTGAACAATCTTTTTTTTTTAGTATGCCCTTTTTTCTGCTTTCTCACTGTCCTTGTCACATGTTCAAAAGAACAAGCATTTTTCTGAAAATTATTATTATTATTTCAAAATTATTTACAACTATTTGCAATACTTTGATCAACTATATGCTGTAGAAATGCACTATCCTTTGATTTTAAAGTTAGCATGTACGAAAAGAGAATCAATTGCCAATACAAATTGTCTGCAAGTCTTTCACACTTATCTACTATGTGTTTTCTGCATACACTAAATCTGGTCAGAGTAAACTTAAATGTTTTTGTTGTCAATTTACTAAAATATAAAGCAAACATGAATTTAATCTTATTTGTACATCTGAAAAAAGAGCTTACATTAGCTTGACAGCTGATTTGAGAATTTTTACAAAACATTTTCATTATAATATCTAATTACAGCACTCTATCTTTTTCCTGTTTTAAAAAAAACCAAAACCCCCAACTTTTACAAAGTGGTTTTACTTTACTACTTTTAGTATTACCTTATGTTTGTTCTTCTTGCCAGAGCAGCACATGGATTATTGTGGTGCTCTGATATAGGGGATCATCTTACCCATCTGTGCCAGTGAAGTTCTTAGGGAACTTTATCTATAATGCTTATCTTCATGAAGCCCCAGTTCTGCCATTACTGATGTATGTACCAATCCATTAATAAGTTTTTCCCCTCAGAGTTAATGAAATTGCTCGAGTGTGTAAGTTTTGTTGCCAAGAACTATGATGAGATCATCTGCCTGGGGAGATGCAAGTTGGAACCCCTCACTATTTCAGTTTGCATGAATTCAAATCTCCTAGTGGTACTAGCCAAAGATCAAGATTCAAACAAAGATGAGACTCAGGCCAGAATAAGAAAATAAAAAAATACATACTATGTCGTAGGGTGTTCCCTTTTCTTCCTTGTGGGATATGGCATAACTCAGCCAAGGTTCTGATAGCTCTGCTTGTTGGGAAGATTCACACATTGGCATGAGTGCTTGAATCAGGCCACTGCAGATTAAAGACCCTGTGACTTCTAGCGTTTAGGCATAGGTTCACCAGACAATGTGCTCCACCAAAAGTTAAATTTTTTTGTTGCTGTTATCACAGTAATTGTCATGTAGCTAGGCCATACATAGAAGTGAGACTGGACTTCTACTGTAAGGGTTATCAACGTACCTACTATAAGAGATCCAGAACCAGTTTCTTCAAACATACAGAGGAAGGGTTTTTTCCAGCAGAGATCTGGGAGAAAAGGAGGAGGGAGAGTTGGAGTGATCCTTCAACCAGGAATGTAATTTCCAATAATCACTTACAGATGGCAGAGTAGTGTTCTAGGATCTTCCTATTTGTCCAAAGCTATTATTTGTAACATATGCAGAGTGAAAGCCCCTTGCATAAGACTGTAAATAAGCTTCTTGACTGAGCTAGTTGTGGCTCAGCCAACTTCAGCCCTTGGGACAGGGAAATGCAAAGAGGGTAAAAGAGGTTTAATTTAGTAGTAACATGCTCAGGTTTTCTTATAATTTTGCTATTATTTCAGTGATTAGATGTCTTTAGCATTTAGATTCCAAATCACCACAAAACTATTGGAAATGCCAGTGATAAAGCAAGTAAAGCCACACCCAGCATTATAGGAGAGAGATTTGAATTTAGACATGGAACAGAAATGAGAAATAATGAGAATTTTCACTTAGAATGTATGAAATTTGCTGCTAAAAAGAGAATGAAAAAGCATCCAAGTTGTGTAGCTCATATATGTTGAGGAGAGTTTAAGTGTATCTAGTTTTCACAGTAAAGTGTAACATATAATTAATCATATTTCAGCAGTAAATGTTAGAATGCTGAGTACCTCATTTATTGGAAAGCATTTCCAAGGTTTCGATTTCAGATAGTCTCATTCAAAGTGGCTGTTTTATGGAAATTATTTGTATAAATTAAAATAACAGTTGATTTTCATGCTAGTTCTTAATTATCAGATAAAACTCTTAACAGTGTGTCTTTCATGTAAACCAGGGACACACGAGCTGATGTATTTCCTTTACACATGAAAATAAATAGTTTACAGTGTCTGTCATCACATGTACTTCAGGATCAGAGATAATTTGACTGCATCAATTAGATTTTCATTAGGATGCCAATCAGCATTTTTTTCAGCAAAAAGACACCAAAGTCTGCATGAAAGCTTCAGCTGAGTCTGGCACCCAGGTTTGCTGACAGGGGAGCAAATCAAGAAAGAAAAGCACACCTGCAGTCTCCTAGACCCCTGTGTTGGAGGTTAGTAGAACATGGCCCTGTACTTCCTTTCCCCAGCCCTAAGCGGCCAGAGGGGTGCCTGGCAGTGCCCTGTCCCTAAGAGGGACACAGGATTCCTGGCAGGAGCAGTGGGAGCTCCAGCTCCTCACCAGCAGCACTGGTGGTACCTGACCAACTTGAGCTACATTGATGGCCCCAGCACTGAAGTAGCAGCTTATAGCCCTTGGTGCTTCTACAGGCTAGTGCAATGTAGGAGGTTGAGCTGGACTTTTCTTACACCCTATAACCTAGGAAACACACATAGATTCCCCCTAAAGTGAACAGGAGTCAGGGCACCGCGAGGACCTCGTTCTACATCATGGGGAATTACTGCTGTCAGCCTGCATTGTTGTGCTGGGTCAGACCCATGGTTCAACTGGTGCAGAGCTTTTTCCTTGGCCACAGCTGCCTCATAAAACTTCAAGGTGTTTTGTAAGAGGTAGTTAGGTAACACGTGCCTCAGGTAAAGATTCTTCTAGACCCCATAAGTCAGTAGTGTGTTTATCTTGCCTCTAAAATTCTTAATTCTTTACTTAGCAGTATGTAAAATCTGAGTTTAGTTCTGGTTTTAGTTTTGTTTTGTTGGGTTTTATTCATGGCCAGCTCTTTTTCTAAATCCAGATACACTCTAGATATGCTGAAATAATGATTTCCCCAGGGACAATATGCATTGCATGAAAAAAATTCCTTTCAATTTTGCAGGCAAAAACATTTCAGTCTCATGACTATCTTATTCACTGTGTTTTGTAAGATAAAGTGAACAGCCATTCCTTCTCTAAGTTAGGAACATTTGCTATTACTTTTTAAAACCAGATGAGTTATGGCACATCTTATTTATCTAAGGTATATAATTATCTTATTTGAAGTTTTTCACCTCTCTGAATTTGAAAGCTTTTCTGCATTTTTATCATTTCTTTTGACCAAATTAATCTTGATGTAGCCTGGTGTAATTTGGGGTGAAAAAGACATTGCAGCAGCAGGAGTCTTAGGAAAATCTGTGACAGATACTCTGTCTTTTATGTTCCTGTTACATTCACAGTGCACAATGATGAGATGCAGGGAAAGCCCCTTGCGTGAGTGCGCACAGGGATTAGAGAATGCCTTGCAAGCAGCAGTGCTAGGCTTTCTGTATTCATAGATGTCAAAAAGACAAATAACATCTCTATAATTTTACTTAGAGGCAAAACATTTTGCCCAGCAATAACAGAAGACAGTTTCTCTCTGTATTAACAAAAAGTAGCTATGCAGAAAAGTGAAATGTTTTCAGCACTGAGGTTAATTATTTTAGGACATGTCCAGTAGCCCTTGTTGGAAACCTTGTACAAATAAGGACTGGCATTTGCCAAAACTTTTCATCAGGAAGGAACACTGAAAGAATTGAAAGCTATTTCAGATTAATGAAAAAGTAAATGGCACATCAAAAATTTTACAGAATATGTATTCAAAAGAACTTCAGCAACACAATTCAATTTAGGTTTCCCAAGAACCTCAAAAAAAAAAAAAGTATTGAATAGGCCTTTATTCATATTTCATGAACTATCAGAATTATTTATGTTCCTACATAATTTTGCAGAAAGCTACAGCTAACTGAGCACCACCTGAGAAATTTACATGTTCTGAATAAAGTCATACAGACAAGATAAGATTGCTTCAGGTGCTAAAGTGTACTTTCGTCCTCAGATCCTCACTACAGGACAGTAATACCTGAACACAAGCAGAATTTGCACAGAGAAACTAGTCTGAGATTTCTCTCAGTGTATTGTCTCAGCCTCTCATTTGAGGCTGTCACAAGCTTCATATTTACAAACTGCTGCAGCTGTAATGAAGGTCAATCCCACCTCTGTTCATCGCATCCATCAACACTTCATACTTCTCAAAATTTACCATTAATGCATGTAGTACAAAGTGTTCATAGAATATTTTAAGTATCCTGTAAGACTCCACTTCAGCTCCTCAATCTAACTATTCAACTACCTATAAATAAAGTTGTTCAAAAGTATTACTGTAGTTTACAATTATGTAGCTTTAAAATTAATGAGACGCCATATGAAACAGTAAATCAGATTTTTCACTTGTTCATATTTTCCTAGATCATAATTTCTAATAAAGTGAAAGAGGGGACAAGATAAAAACCTCAGTTACTGTTAGCAATAAAAATACTTCTATTAAAAAAAATCCATCATCACATAACCATTATACATATGGATCTGTACATGTGGGGTTTTTTCATTCTAAGCAGTGAAATGTCTCAGTTATGTTAAAATTATGCAAACAGAAAGGAAGGGTATCTGCTGTACTACAGAAGTAGCTGCTGTCTCTGTTCTGTGGCAGCCATAGAAAAATCTCTGAAAATGCAAACAAACCAAAACATTCTACCTCCTTTCCAAAAATTTTCCAACAACTGTGTGACAACTGCAATGCAGCAATATATGTTTTCAAGAGCAGTAATTAATTTATTATTCTACTATAAACTTATTTGCACTGCCAGCCTAAGATTTTAACTTGATAGAAAATTATACTCATTATTCTGTATATATATGTATATATAAAATTATTTTTTATTAACTTTTCATTTTAGATGTAATTCTAAAATAAGTTTTATATTACTAAAAAGAACTTTGTTTCCATTTCAGTAGTCCTCCTATAAGAAGAAACAGAACAGCAGGACCTGAAATAATGTAAGGTATCTGATTAATTAAAAAAGGTTTCATAAAGCAAGTTTTACCATGTTAAATCTACCTGGGAGTTATTTCTTCTTTAGTGAAGAGAAAGATGTAGTTCATAATTATTCATTTTTAATTCTTAACGAGTGAAGTCAAGAGCTGTGGTGCCTCATGAGAGCTGTAAGAAATCCTAGGTTTGATCCAGCTCTTATTAACTTTAACAAAAGCTCCAGTTTTCCCTTGATATCACCACTGTACTACAGGCAAACAATTCTTTTCATTTCTTTTCTTCTACCCTTTCACAGATAATATATTTGTTTATACTGAAGTAAAAAACTATTTTCTGCTTAATATAGGAATATATTTTCATTCATTTTTTGAGATTAATAATTTTAAAGATTAAGTTGATGTATTGGATTAATCAAAAACTCAAATGAATACAGATCACTTACACCTTCTACAGAATTACAGGGGTTTAAATCTATTTTAGGACTAAACTCTTAACACATAAGGTTCTTTTACAATACAGCTGTAATTTCATCTGGCACTCACACAGCACAAGAACCTACAGAAACAGCTGAAAATAGACAAAGTACCTGGATGCATTTTTTCCTCCAATATGGACATTGTACACATTGTATTCACAATAATATGTACACAAAGCACAGTGGGTTTTGTCCCCTGCTGAACAGGGAATGCTGAAAGGTCACACTCTTAATGAGTCAAGTAATATCTCTGCATTTAGAACATTCCAGCGCTGGATGGATACCACAGTGGATTTATGTTTTTAAGAATCACCTGGAAAAGGTATAGGAAGAAATGAAAATAAGTTGCACAGTTTTTGTTACTCAGAGGCAGAAAAGCTGTCCAGAACAATTTGCTCTTAATGGCTGTTTTAGCTCAGAAGAGGCCCTGAAGTGAAGAATAAACAAACTGTCACAGAAACAGAGAGTAAGTCTCTTAAGATCAGGGTTAAGGTTCCTTGGTACAATTGCTCTGGGCAAAACATTACCGCATCTTGGATTAATCTTGGCATGTAGATAAATATAAAGGTACAGCACTAATGTACATATAATGCCTTTTCTGTAACCCCTGCACATCCAATACAGACAAATGCATCATGCAAAGTACAGCATCTTGCGAAAATGAAATGGGAATTCTAAATATGTTGAAACAGAGGTTTAGAAACTCAGAAAGCTAGATAATAATAAACAAAAGTTAGATAAACAGGCTCTGCTGTCAGTCTTACACAAGTTGTATTACCCTTGTTTAAGCTAAAACAGACTCCAGCCAGCCATTTATCTCAAAAAACCAGTTTTCCCATCTATAACTTGCCCTCAGCTTTTTCGCCCCCCAAAAAGCCTCAAATTTTTTTTAAAAGATTATTTTAACATACTTTGACCCTGCCATGAAAAAAACCAAATATGCACAGTAGAGTTTTATGCTGGAGGGGTAAATCTTCCATATAATTATTTAAATATTACTATTTTATTGAAAAATATCTCAGTTTTGCATCAGTAAAAAGAAAGGTTGTGCCAAAATCCCCTTCTCTTCTGTATCATTATTTGTTCTCACTGAGTACCAGAGTCATGAATCTAGGCACCTCTCACTCCCAGAAACATCTCTCCATACACTGCCCTGCCCATTCCAGCCAGAGGCACTTCAGCCCTTGAAGCTGGGTCAGAAGCACTCAGGATGCATTCTCAACCTGAGCACTGTGTTCTCCTTTGCCACCTTCAAAGTTCAAAGCCATTATAAGAACTGTTCAGGCAGTGGCCACATGCAGAAGCTGGGACAATCCTAGCTGCAAGAGTTGGGACACAGCAAGGACCTCTTTCTTATCTCTTCCAAAGTGAGGTTCCTCATTCCCTTTCTACGGACTGTAGCTTTAATTATCACAACACCTCAACCTCTGGAAAAGACATATCACCACATTGATACAGTGATAAACATTTCCCACAAGGACTGTTAATATTGCAAGAAAGAGCTGCAAATCCACGCAGTTTATCCTTCCTCATTTATTTGCAGAGCATAGCTAAGAGGATGAAGGAGGAGAAGTCATTCTGATAGCAAGCATGTGCATCCCAGTGCAGCATTGCATTATCCTTCCTCCTCCTTAATAAAAGAGCAGTGACAGGCTATCAGATTTCTGGACTGGGCAGACTCCCTGGGACTGGGCTGGTCACTTACTAACCCTCTCCATTTGCTGATACACTGCTCCCTTCACAGACTCCTTGGCACAGAGAGCTGCAGTATTCCCACTGACCTTATTAGTTCTTTTTTTCCATAATAATATTTTAGCAACTGTTCTACTCTTCAGGAGTTCTCTCGCCTGAAACAAAGTTAGAATCAGCACTGGTAATAGAGGAAGGCCAAGTTCTAATATTATTAAACTATCCTTAACATAATGTGCCTGTGGACACTAATATCAAAAGCTGCTAACATGCACAGAGTAGGGAGTGTTTAGCAATGGAGAAAAGTCAAGCAGGCCTTGGATGAGTTTTCCACAGAAGTGGATGCAGAATGCACAGGCAGAAATAGCAGGGCAAGTTCTTTGCAGAAAGACAGAGGCTTGGGAGCAGGACCTCGTGCTTGTGAAATCAGTCACCAGTCTGGGGACAAGAGCTTGCACACACAATTTCATGGTGGCTTTTCTACCAGCTTCAACACCAGTGCCACTGCTCTGAAGCACCAGCACCCATATGCTCAGCTTCAAGCCACTTCACACAAGCAGTTTTAAGAACTGCTCAAGTTTGGGAATGCAGAGTTCTTCAGATATCCATTACCAATGGGACTGACCTTCGTTACTCTAATTATTAGGGGCTCACATAATTTCACTATAGCTATTTTAAATGTGAGCACATAAAGGTACATATCTTTTCAAATCACATTTTACTTGAGTTATTTTCTCTGTATGTGAACAACTACCTACAAGACTTCAAATGGTTTGCTTTAATTGAATAGTTAATGATTTGGGTTTTTATTGAAATACATTGCAATATGGGTTTTGCACCAAGGAAGAACCAAGGAATGCATTACTAAGCTTTAAAAAACTTGCAAAATGTCACAATCATCTAAAACCTAAAGCCATATTAAGCATGTAAAACATATGGTCACTTAAAACCTAAAAATCTCCCTAAACCTATAAACCCATAAAGCCTGTGACAAATTAACTGATGGACAAATTAACTGATGTTGTATAGTTAAATCTAATTAAAATTTTATTGAAAGTGTTCAAACCCTTATGGCTCCCCTCAGAAGCTCATTTCCTATGCCCCTTGGAAGTAGGTATGCAGGGTGTATCTTAATTCCCCACCCATCTTGAGCCAGCCCCAGGAACAATGGGACTTTCTGGTTGCCCATATCAGCCCCCTAAACAAGCAGGCTCCTGAAAGCACACCATATAGAAATACCTCTGGGTCTACAGTGCAAGGTTTTTTAACTCAGTCTAATTGAGGGCCCTGAGAACACTGGTACCCAAATGGATTTTTGTCACCAGCATCAATCTTCATGCAGTTCAACAAAATCACCTCTTGCCGCCATCAAATATTTACAGCCAGTCCTACTAGCCCTGGCCATCTGATGTTGAAAAAGTTCCATTTGTTGAGCAATGGCAGTAGTGAAGAACCTCCCCCCCTTAAAAAAAAAAAAAAAGTAATGACACATGGTAAGGAGCAAGGTCACTTGAAACAAGTTTTTAAACAAACAGGCAGTTAATCTTCTAAAGACACTGGAACTGTGCAACTCAACTTTTCTGAATTTATTGTATTGACATCCACAACTGTGCATTGACTTAAGCTGCAGTCTGCAAAAAGAAGGAATAATGTTTTCTTGGAATTTATGTATCCATTTTTTCTTTTTAGAAGATCAAGTGGGAGTAGATATGTCATCTCTAAGACACTTACCAGTTCAAAAGACTAATCTCTGAAAATAATTTATAAATTCTTATCTTCATGAATTTTGAGGAGGCACATCATTAATCACTTAACAGACTCCGTGGTCCTAGTACAGAGAACTGAACTGCCGAGACTAGTTTTAATTTTAATTTATACATGTATTTTTAAATTTTGATTTTTTTGTAATCTACAAAAGATAAATCAGCCTGCGACAGCCACCTGGTAGCAGCAGGTTAGTGTCAGGGAGCAGCAGGAGCTGCCTGCTCCACCAGGCTGAATAAGCAAAAGCCAGTGGTGACAGTGGCCTCACCAGCAAGGTCCCCATCGCAAAGTCCCCAGGCAAGGTGAGAAGAGCAGGTCTGCCAACAGTAACCAGGGTCAGCTGATAGTCCAGTGGTTGTAAGAGAAGTTGGTGATGACCAAGTAGGTCCCAGGTAAAGCCAGGAAGCCAGCTGGGCATCAGGACTAGCAAGGATATGGCCAGGAATGGGTACAAGTACCACATAGCTCAGGCAAGGGCACAGACCTGAGCCAAAAGAGGGAGATCCTGATGATGTTCCTCACAGCCCTTTCTCACATTGCTCTCTTCCCAGTTCCAGCTAAGGCTACACAGCTGCACTGTGTCAGGGCTGGCCTTGAATCCAGGGACAAAACTGTTGGTTCTCCCAGATATCTACAACATAGGGCTTCAGCCTATCCCAAATAATGTGACAGGACATGGGGGGATGGTATTTAAACTAATAGAGGGGAGATTTAGTTTAGATGTTAGGAGGAAATTCTTTACTGTGAGGATGGTGAGGCACTGGAACAGGTTGGCCAGAGAAATTGTGGATGGCCCAACCCTGGAAGTGTTCAAGGCCAGATAGAATGGGGCTTTGAGCAACATGCTCTATTAGGAGTTTCTGCCCATGGCACGGGGGTTGGAACCAGGTGATCTTTAAGCTCCCTTCCAAGCCCAGCCACTGCAGGATTCGATGATCCCAAAGCCCAGATCCCTTCACAGTATTGCACAGTAACTGCAGCATTCACATGCCTGTCTGTGTCCTTATCTGTTCTCCATGCCCTATTCCTTTTGCATTTCAAGGAGAAAATGCCAATGATTTCATCAAATACCTCCTCCACAGCATAAACAACTGACCTGCAAGTGTAAGCAGCCAACCCACTTCTAAAGCATGATTTGAGCAGGCAAGATTCAGAAGAATACCCATCAGGATATGACAGTGGGATAAGGTTGCTGCCTCACAGGGCACAGCAAGCTTTCCCATTCCAAAGAACAACTCAGCACAGCTCCTTGGCTGAGGCACTGAGATCTCTGGGACAGACCTCCAGAGTCCTTGGAAGAAATAGCTACAGCAGTATGGAAACTGTGGGAATACACTAATAGCAGGCTTCCATCCCTGAAGCAGAAATTTCTGAAGGTAAGGCTTTCTCACAAAACACAGAACACCATGAAGCATGATCATGTCCCAAAAACATGTAATCAGTCTTTCTGTCTGCCTGCAGAGCAGATGCCATCGAGCAAGCAAAGGCAGTGCTACAGCACCTGTCTGCACAGTGTATAGAGAAGTACAGCTCCTCCTGTTCCTGAAGATGCTTGGATGTACGGTGCCATGTTACTGTAAAGACCAGTGGTCAAAGGTTTGCCTCTCAAATGCTGTTCCAGCGACATATACAAACTACAACCATATACATATACAAATTAGTCCTACAATTCTAAGGAAAGGGGAAAAAAATCCCAACAGCAAGCACATCCCTCCCTCACATTGTCTCACAGGGACAACCAGTTTACTGGGGCAGGGACTCCTCAGAATGCTCCAGTAATTTTGTTTCTAGCAGCGCAGAGGTTGCCACAAATTACTACCACCCTCTGCAACACTGTGGTTCCTTTCCCCTGGCTTCTTAGCACAATCGATAATCAGAGTTAACTTGAAATCAGAGTCTGATCTTGAAAAATTTTTCCTTAAAGTTTAATCACTGACTACCTGGTTTTATTTTTTCAATCACAGTGAATTCAGTCTGAATTCTCTCTTAACTAATGTCACCAAGTGTGCAAATGTCACACTGGTCATACGTTCAATGTCTGGTTAGTGACATCATGCTTTCTGATGTACTGAACACACAATCTGATATTAACAGTTAAAGCCAAAGTCACAGAACCACTGATTCTAATTACCTTGGAACAAGCAGAATAAATTTTCATCAGTTCTGAGCTGACATCTACTGGCAGAAAACTGCAACAGTGCAACAGGAAACCTAAAGGATTGTTTTATTAAAGATCTCCAATTGGTACCTGGTGAATGCTCTGGGATTTGAAAGGATAAGAGCTCATGAAAGCATAATTTTATGCAATTGTGCTGCAAGGATATTATCTGTCACAGAGAAATCAGGTACATAGCTTGGGTATGAAACTACTCAACCATCACCTCAAGTTTTGCATTTCAAGCATAACTTTGAGCCAATTTTATATAAGGAAATGACTGCTGAAAATCATTTTAGTCAGATCTGCTTTGGGTTAGCTTAGATCATGAAGGGTATGAACACATAATAGTTTGCAACTGTGTTAAAGCTGTTCAAAAAGTTCTTAGGTTTCAGCTGAGGCACAGTAATTAATAGCATGTACATTACCAGCTGCAATGTAGAGCTATACCTCAGCTTGCACAAAGCCATCACTGAAGAGGATTTAAATATTCAAATTATGCTGAGAAAAAGATTATTTTCTCAGGGACTCAAACAACTCTAAGAACATTACTTCAACAAAATCTATTCAGTGAGCAGATAATGCATCTTTTCTACCCTCAGTTTCTCATATATCACAAGAAGAGCTTGACAGCATGGGGAAAACCCAAACTGTGATACACGTGGAGGGGCCACTCACATTCTTTGGATTCAATCATATGACAGCAGCATGGCTACACCATAACAGCATAACAGAAATTAGATTCCTAATTTATGACTAAACACATAGGATTTTATCATGTACTGTTGCTTTAGGAAAACATTAGAGGACTTCCTAGAAAAGAACATCTTATTTCCTGAAATATATATAAAGGGCATCACACAAAGGAAAATAAAAAGGTGAAAATCAGACTTAGTAAATCGTTTTGTTTCTGTTCTTTTCACCCTAGTTAGTTCTAATAACCACAAATTTAGTGCTGATATTGAGTATCAACATCCTGGGGAGTACAAAAATATACTGAACAAGCCAGTCATTTTCCCTTGGCAAGCTATTTAAATCTTTGGTTGTGAAAAGCATGCTGAGAATTTCATACTGCTAATTTTACACACAATAAAGAGTTCCCTCTTCCACATCAGAGATTGAAATTTTTTTCCCATTCTCTCTGTAAGATGGCCAAAGGTCATGGGATGGGACCAAGGACTGGCGTATACTTGAACTTTTCAGAATAATGCATTAAAGTCCTATACAGAGAAGCCTAGTAACTGCAGGCTTCTTTTCCTATTTAGTTTACAGAGGAATGGAAATTTTCAAAGGATACCTCCCTTTCAAAGCAGAGCAGCCCCCACATCCACATACAGTTATGATCTCTGAAAGCACAGAAACAAGCTGGCCATCAAAAATGAAGGCCTGACCACAGTGAAATTATTTTGAGGAGGTAATTAATAAGGAACTATGGGAAAAAAAAACTTAGAAGATCCAAGGAGTGAGGAGATACCTCTTACCAATCCAATGAACGATGAGGCCAGGCAGGAGCAGAGCAGGTGGAGGGACATCTTTGTTTTGGGTGAGAAGCTGAAGTGCCAGAAGGGAGAGCAAGGAAGAGGAGGCTGCTTATTCACAGGCTGCTGAAGGCCAGGAGAGCCACAGCAGGGGTGCAAGGAGCATCTCACCAGCTGAATGTCAGAAGTAATTGACCCAGTTGTAATGAAAGAGTTTAAAAATTCATTTTCAGAGAGAGAAAAAGATAGTTGCCAGCTGCATCAGGTGATGATATAATATGTCCCCAGTCAGGCTCGTTCTGCAATAGCCCCTTGGTTGGACACTAGCTGAAGGCTGAGTGAACGAAGTGTGAGATTTCTCTGGGTGTGAGAACAATCTAATGGGTGAGAAAGCAAGCAGGAATAGTGCAACTTTCTGGGACAGATGAATTTTTTTCACTGTCATTTCCCGTACATGCCTGTACAGCTTTCATGGGTACTCTGCCATAGAGTTGCAGATGAACAAGGTTATAAATATCTACGGTGAGTTAAACAGCATAAGGGCATGACACTTTCCTATCATTTACCCTGATGAAAACCTAAGGCAACTCTGTTAAAGTTAGTAGGGTTATTCCAAATTTAGGGAGCTATCCAAGGGCTATATTTGGCCTAGACATAAAGCAGCCTCAATTTCTGTACTGTCTTACTGTAATGCAAAGCTGACTCCTGTAATCACATTTTATTTGTGGGGATCTCCAGTTCCTGTTACTCTGTTTCCAATGGTTCTTTAAGTATTTTTTACTTGCATAGTTAGGGGTCCTTTCATAGAGCGTTCACTCGGTGAAGCAGTGCTTTAAATGCTCTCACTAATTTTAAAAGGCTTAAACTGAATACTTTTGTGAAATACAATTCAACTCTTATAAATTAAAATAAATCAAAGTCTACAATCACAAGGTTCCAATTTTATTTGTGTTTCATGTGTTTGTGAGGATGATGCAGCAATCTCAAAGCAACAGTCTCAAAGTCATCAGGACATCTTGGTGAAAAAAAAAAGGGAAATTTAAAAAGCATGCAGATTAATTACTTTCATGATAAGAATCCAAGCAGGTTTTGATCCCAAGTTGGGGCATAAATGTGAATGGAACAACAAATTAAATATAAATCTGATTTTGCAGACCTGCCTTGTACTAAAGCATGCTGGGGATGAAGCTTTTTAGGTGTACCGAGAGAAACAAATACTTAGTCATCAGCCAAAGTTCAAAATAAACTGGCTAAATTCCAAGTATTTGTGGTTTTAATGACAACAAATGAAACTTATGAAACAACCTAGTCCTCATTTTTATACTACTGTGCATTTACTAAATAGATTTGGGCTTTAATTTAACTAATGGGGTGAAAGAAAATATGAATACTGTATCACTGCTAACCAGACATACTATTTATGCACTCTTCTTGTACCATAACCCAGTGATAATTGATAAAACATAAGCATTCCCATCATGTTAAATTTAAGACTTAGAAGTCAAGGTAAGAAAATCAAACCAAAATACATGTAAGTATATCCACTCCCCTTCTTGCATCCCTCTACCATGTTTTATTGACTACCAAGAGAGCAGATGGCATCAATAACCAATTGGTGTGCTTTAGCCCTTAGCAGCTGTTCCTGTTTTATGTTGATAACTTCCCAATGAGAACCATTGATAGGGCAGGCTTTAGTTAGGTTGCAGGTGTTTGATGGAGTTATTGCTAGAGAATAAGATGAGGATGTGAGTAGCTTATAAAGACTACTTTGTCTGCCTTCTAAAGTGCTCTTCTTCCTTCATCTTTTGGGAGGGGAGGAAGTGAGTTGTGGCTTTCCCTAAAATTAAGGTAGAAAAGATGACTGATCTGCTTTGAGAGTGGAAGTTTAGTTCTGAATTGCCCAAGAGAGGTTGGTGTTGGTTATGGCAAGAGCTGTAAGTCAGTGTTTTCTCAACACCTAATATTTATATGGATTTTCTTTAAAACTAAGGTTTGTTTGATGTATCCCAAGAGAGGTCCTAAACATACAGAAATGTTGTTTAATGCGTGTCTTTATGGAGACAGTTGTCCTTTAGAAAGAAAAGATGGTGCTACTTGCAGTAAGAAGTTGGTTCTCTGTTCTGAGTAGTTTTAATATAATTACCTAAGGGAGGTTCCAATATTATTTATGAATCTTCAGTGTGATTATTGGCAATCACCTAAACAAAATTTGTTAAAAAGGCTTTGAAGAATGAAATGTTCTTAGTGTGTAGAATCTGGTACACTGTCTGCCCTTGTTCTCTATGTGGTATGTTAATATGTCTCCAAGCTACTATTCTTGACCAGTATATGATGTATACTGTATACAATATTTAGCTGTAATAATGAGTTAAACAAGAAGAAATATATGTCTTTTCAGCAGGCTTCTTAATGCATAGTTTCAGAGAGCACTCACTGATAGCAAATAATCTCACCAAAAAAAAAAAAAAAAAAAACAACTTGATTCTCACAAGGTTTGATATTTTGCCAAAAGCCTTGACTTTGCTAGCAATGTAATTCATGTAAGCTATTTCCTTTTTACTCTTAAACTAAAACCACTTTTCTATCAGGTTAGCTAAAACTTCAAACTAGGTCTTAAAGAAACACTCAAGGCTTCTCTTTTTAAGACTACTTGGCCTTTGGGACCTGACTCAACAGCTCAAGGACACATGAGGCTGGGAAGGGTTGGTTTGAAAAATATCAAAAAACTTAACTGGTTCGAATCTGATCACACTTTTGCTTCAGTATGCAAATGTAAGTTTTCTTTTAAGAAGGAGAAGAGTCTTCTGTAGGGAGATGGAGGGGGAGGTAGTAAAGGAGAGATTGACCAAAACACAGACTTGTGTCTGTCTTTAGAAGGTGCAGTCTTAGCTTTCTTGTTAGCATGGAACTTGGTTTTCACAGCATAAATTAAGGCTTTAAAAGCTAAGCATCTAGGCCTAAGATACTATTATGTACACAAAGCTTCAGTCTCTTGGTTTCCTTGACACTCTTGATGACAAATTTGAGCTTTTATTCTAGACTCTACTGTACTTATTTACAAAATGTTCAAGAGCTTAGATGTTATATTATGTTCTTTTTTAAGTATTTTATGTTGTTATTTATCTACTTGTTGCTGTAAGATTTTTTTGCTAAGTTCAAACACTGCTCTTCAGCTACTGTCTTCCATTTCTAGCCTTGGAGCTTTGGATGGGGAAGGTGAACACCCTGCACTTGATATCATCTAGTGTGGGCTTTTTTGCAGAAAAAAGCAGGAAAAAATGATAGTCTATCCTAATAGTTGAAAATAGTGTATGATGGGCTTGCTGGGTTATGAGGTACTTAAAACTACCTCAGAACTTTTCTTCTAAAGCTGGCCAGATAGGAGAGGCAGATCCTGTATGTGTCTGGATCTTTCCCTTCTAAGATAAATACTTTGGTGAAAGGATTAGTATATAGCTAATGATATGGGGTGGTGTAAATAGTATTCACTCTTATTAGCTAAGGTGTAAGCTTCAAGAGCTCAGAAGAGGTATGCTTTGAATGCTGAAATAAACAAATGAAAATATAAGATGTATGATCAGCATTATCTGCTGGGATGCTAGAGTTGTTGTAAGAGTGGGCCTTATGTACTGTTCTAGCAGTGTGCTGATTACAGTAGATATCTACCTTATTATGACCTTTTTCACACCTCATGAAATACTTCATTCTGTTATGAAAAGCAGGCTATCATATTTTTTTAGGAGAAAGCTAGTATGCATCCCTAGACACTAGGGGTACAATTTATCCAAATATGCAATTTAAAACCAATGTTTTGCTTAGAACATGAAGGTATGCCTGTAGTTAGAGTATTGATATTCTACAAATAGAAGTGAACATGTAAACGGCATTAAATCTAGATATCTTCACTGAATACTTCTGTTTTGTTCCCTTCAGGTTAAATGCGTAATGATCTTTGAATGAGTGGATGTACGAACTTGCTAAAATGTCTGTTCAAGGCCAGCACCGTTCCATTATTGTTAACCCTCCTCCACCAGAATACATAAATAACAAAAGTAGTGGATGTCAAACAAACCAACTTCAGTACTTACAGAGGGTGGTCATGAGAGCCATGTGGAGACACAACTTTTCCTGGCCGTTTCACCAACCTGTAGATGCAGCAGCACTGAATCTGCCTGTAAGAACCATTCTGGAACTGGGGTATTAATATGTAAATAATGAGAATTAATGTTAAACAGTGGGGTTTTTTTCTGATGCAACAGATTATGGAAGACTATTTTTGCTATTGAACTGCTGTCATTAATCCAAGTCTACAAGAAATGTGTTTTCTTTCTAGAGAAATGCTGCATTTTTGCTCATTTTTCTGATCTGAAACTAGTAAATCAGTATTTCTAAGGGATAATAATAATGCTTAAACAGGCCTCTTAGAGCTTCTGTATATCGGTGTTTAGACGTATTTATTAACACTGTATATGAGTATTTTGTTTTGCCTTTGAGTATTTTTTTAATATTAGGCAGCCTTAATGTCAAATACTTTATGATGAAAAATCAGATCTGTTTGACCCTGAAGTAAACAGGCAAACCTGGAACCATTTTGTTGCAGAGAAGTCATTACACCTATAGTATTTGTCAATTTCAAATCATTTTGCTCTGAAGTTTCTAGAGGAAACAAATGTCCCTGCAAAAATAGAGAAATAAAACAGCTATAGTTCTTATCATACCATAGTGGAAGAGCATCCTTCCAAGAAATGGAAGATACGGTGCTTAAATTTGTTTTCTGTTTTGCTATGTGCATGCTATTTATGCTACAATTTAATTGTAACAAAGTACATAACTGTGTCACACAACATTATAGTCTTCATCCAGGTACTTTTAGACTCCAGTTTTGGATGTTTTTCAGTCAATTGAAAACATAGGTGATTGGCAAAATTGTATTTCAGATTACCTGGAAGACACCTTGGTAGATAAGTAGAAAGGTGTTAAATAAAACCATTATACATTCCCTTGGATTGTTTTTTTCCCTCCAACAGCTTAAGCATTGATATTTATTTCTCACAAATTTTCAAAACTAACTCTACTACTTCACTGGTTCTGTTTAGAGCAGACAAAAGCTGATATCTGTGGCTGTTTCTTGTGATAAACTCATTTGATTAGTTTGTACAAAAGCACAATCAAAGTTACTATCTCTCTGTCTTTTCTTACCCTTTCTCCTTCTTGGAAGTAGCTGTCAGTTAAGGTTAATATTAAGGGGCATTCCATCAGAGTTGTGGCAACATTTGCAGCTGGCTTCAGGCCAGTTCTGCCTCTCTGGATTTCTAAGGCAGCCTCTTGACTTCTCAAAGTATGGATTAGTTCAGCCATTGCACAGTAACAAGCAAATGTCTGACTCCAGTGGGAGGGACAATAAAAGTATTTGCCCCCTTTGTGTTTCTCCTCCAAATGTTAGAAGATGCAGAAGGGACAATACTTAATAATTAATTGCATTTCTGTTCTGATAAATTAAATAGCCTGCACTCTGATGTATTTAGCTTTTCTATTTCACCAAAACAGATTGTTAGAATAGCTGTAGAACACTCTAGAAGTAGTAACTTTGTATGATTACCATGTATATGTTACAATGTATATGTGAACTTAGTGGGGGTATTTCCATTCCAATTTCTTAAACGCACCTTCAAGGGAACAGCCTCAGGGTCCCACTCACAAAGTTAACTATGCTACTGGAATAATCACGACAGTTCCCATCCCAACTGCCTTTCAGTCATATCACCACTTCTTCACTAGGCCAACTCTAAGAGGAGAGCAAATTTAGCCAGGGATAAAGTATTTGGACAGCAACTGTGACAACCTGGCAGCTTCTTTTTGTTAGTGACTGAGACTTTGCTGAAGTTTGGCTTCTTTTTCCTCTGTTCTGCAAACTGGAGTGCTGCTTTGTATAAATGCCTTTGAGATAACAAATGGGAAGTGTATATACTTTTAATAAGTACTACTACCAGTAGAGCTCTGGAGCCTATTGAAATAAATATTCTTTGGGGCTTTGAATGATATATGTAACACAGAAGAACAAGGACAAAATATAAGGTGAAGATTTCCTGAACACCTACATTTTTGCTACCTATGACTAGGGAAAGGTTTTCCTTTAATTAAAATGCTGCTTCTAATATAATGCAATTCTCTCTTACAGTTTGGCTTTCATAACTAAATGTGTAAAAATGGTCATGTCCTAATATTAAGATACATTTGTTGACTTATTCTTTCAATACCACAGGATTATTACACTATTATAAAAAAACCTATGGACTTGGGCACCATAAAAAAGCGTCTGGAACACAATTACTACACAAGAGCTGCAGAATGTATTGAAGACTTTAAAACTATGTTCTGGAACTGCTACATGTACAACAAGGTATGTGAAGCACCAACTCTTACCAGTAACTGGTTCTATTGACTGATACAAAAAAGCCTAAACAAGCACATGGTTATTAGAACACACAGTAAGTTAGCTGACATTTTCATTATTTTTTTTGAAACTATTTTCTCTGAAATGTTGGGGAGGGTTTTTTAGCTAGGATTGACTGAGGACAGATAAGTGAAGTATTGCTTGCTGTTCCAACAACTGAGTGCATTGTTTTTTCTGCACAAGGACTCCACATCCAAAATCTCTGGGGTTTAGCTGCAGGGCTCATGAACAGCAAGCACTATGTCACTGCTGTTCAAGTCCACTAGCAACCTGGAGCAATGTTCTGTTCCTTCGACAAATTTAACCTAATGAAGTGTGAGCATCTCCCTGTGCTTGGGTATTTGTTGGCTGTGTTTTAGTATCTTTGAGCTTCAACAGCTTCTTCAGAGCACAGGGGTAAATAAGGGAGTTGCAGATCTGCCCCCTTTGGCCTTGGCTGTAGAAGTATGCAGAGGTAAAGGATGACTTTTCAATGGGACAGTAAGATAAGAGTTTTTCAATGGTGAAGTCATTTGCTTTGGTGAAGTGAGTTGCAGGAGCAGGGATGGCAATGATTTCTAGACCTCTCTGGTACTGGTGGTTTTTTTCAATCTGTTGAGCCAGGACTCTCCAGCCTGGTTGCTTTATGAGACAGCCCCCATTACTGCAGCCTCTCCTTTATGAATGGCACTGACCATGTTTTGCAGCCAGGCGATGACATTGTGTTTATGGCCGAAGAACTGGAAAAAGTGTTTATGCAGAAAATAGCCCATATGCCACCAGAAGAAAGAGTAGTGAGTCTCAATAAAGGAAAGAGAAAAGGAAAGAAGACAGAAGGTAAGGCCTGTATTATTTGCTGAATTTGTAATTAAGCAAGCAAAACTGGAAAAAGGAAATCCTCTTTGTCACAACTCAACCCTGGAACAGTTTGTGTGTTCTCTACTTTTTCCAGAACAATCAGTCAAATAACAATACTGCTATAAGGCTTTAGAAGATTTTTTTTAAAAATTAAAGGTTGGGTTTTTTTAGAAAAGGAACTGACTTCCAATTCAGAGACTGTCATGCTGCTCAGCATTGTGTTATATAAACTAATAGGTGTGAACATCTGTGGGAACTAAACAGAGTAACAGCTGAAAAAGACATTAATAATCTAATCAGCCAAACACAGAAAAACATTGGTCTAAACTCTTCTCAGATCTCAGTGGAGGAGATCTGTAATATTGCTAAGCAATATATGCAGGTATTAACTATGCTTAGGATACATGAACCTACATGATTCAGTCTGCACTCTTTGCTGCTTGGTTTTTATGTGCTTGTAGAAAACAACTTGATACTTTTGTTGGCAAGAACACTTTTACAATATACAAAGTGTAGTATGATGCCTCTTTAATCTTTGGTCTGAAGTTAATCCACACTTTCTTGAAGCCAAATAATGTGTAACTTGGCACAATATTTTAGCTGAAGTACTAATGGAGCAAGTAGAGGAGGATACCAATGTTGCTGTAAGTAACAAACACTCTTGTTTGCATTTATTTGTGGCATTCCTGTATAGAAGAGTGGTTATGTTGACAGCTGGTCAATTTGACCATGAAAGAAGTTAACTGCAACACTCAAGACTTAACTCCTAAAACTGTATTGTATTAAAATAACCAGAAACATGGCAGCCCAACCCTGGGACTTCAAATGAACAAAGCACAAATGAGAAACAAGCTGAAAGCAGTGAGCAGCCTCCAGTGAGGACTCAAGAGCGACAGCAGGTTACACTGGCTCCTTTGTCTGCAGCTCAGCTGACTGCTTTAATGCCAGCTGCAGTCCCTATAACAAAAGTAAGTTTCCTCAAATAACTTTCAGAAAGAAAGATATTGAAATTACTCCTTCAGGCACTGATGGCAAAACTGTAGGAGCCATGCTTATTGCTGTATGGTTTTGAAACCTTTGTTATAATAGAGGATAGTAAGAGATCTCCATTAAGTCTTCAATGTCTCTGCTAAATAATGGGCCAGTAGTAATTCTAGAAACCAAACAAAAATTGGGATGATTGCTTGGCACATCTTTTCTTATAAATATGGTTTTAAAATATTGTTCTCAAAGAAACAAAATTCAGTTTAAGATGTTCATTCTTAAACTGTATTACTTAGACACTTCTGCAGGCTTCACTTTGAGGATAATGGGTTTAGTACTAAAATAAAGCTCTAAGTTCTATTTAATAATTTCTCACAGTTTTTGCATAAATCAAATGCTTGAGTCTTCAAAAATTAGCATGCTTGCTTAAACACTGTGTACTAGCCTGGAACGTGTTTGTAGCTCACAAAAGCAAATTCTTGTTATTTCAAGCTGAGTTGTATGTGAACATCTGAAAAACACTCCCGTATTGACTTAGTTTTGATTTTGCTCTTCCAATGAGGAATAGGCACTTTGCCAGTGTATATTTACTCCTATTTACTCCTATAGTGTATATTTACACTTCACTCATGTAGGATCTGAACACTGATGACAAAGCACACATTATATGGCTTCCAAACCAAATACTACACAAGTTAAAGAAAAACCAAGATAAACCGTGTACATAAGGCCCTCAACCAGGCCTAAAATGAGTTGCAGTAGTTTTCCCCCGTCCTGTGGCTGTCAACTTGCAGGTACATTTTATAACCTGCCAGCTTCCTGGAATCTTCACAAATGGCTAAAATCTGACCACAGCCTGACCTGAAGTACATCTACTTCTTTCATTTACATCTAAGATAGAGCTTGGTGTGCTGGTCTTGTAATACGTTGTAGGTTTTTAGTCTAAGCTTGTGGGATTTCTGCATTCTGTTCTGACTTCAATAGCTGTAAGAGTTCTGGTGCCTATTTTGGACTACACACACACAAGAAAATAATCTAAAACCGACCATTCTCTTACTGTTCTGGACACTTGTATATTTTTTTCTTTTTTTAGGCAAAAAAAGGTGTGAAAAGGAAGGCTGACACTACCACTCCCACTACTTCAATTGTCACAGCAAGTGGTGAATCTTCTGCAAGGTTTAGTGAAAGAAAAGCTGTTAAAGCATGTAGAGGTGAAAATGAATGTATGGTAACAAATAAGCTTCTGAAGAAATCCTTTTCAGATTCTCAACAGCCACCTGGAACTATTAAAAAGGTTCAGTTGTCAGAACAACTAAAACATTGTAATGCAATACTTAAAGAAATGTTTTCAAAGAGACATGCAGCATATGCGTGGCCTTTCATAAAACCTGCAGATGTGGCATCTTTCTCCACTGATGTGAACCAAGCCATTGCCAAATGTCCTACAGACCTAGGAACCATTAAAGTAAGTATATTTCTGGGGAATTTGTGTAATTACAAGGTTTTAAATGTGTTAGCTGAAATGAAAGCTGCTTCTCCTATGAAAGACATAATGGGCCTAGAAACCAGATACATTTCTGTTTCTCAAATTTAGCCAAGGTCACTGGAAAAAGTCTTCTGTGTCTTGTTGTGACACATAGAAGCTGATCTACCTATCTGCTGGAAAAGCTATTTATAAGTAGTGAGAGAATGATGGTCTCCATGACACCCTTCCAAGCATGCTGCATGTTAAATATCTGTTTGTACACACAGCATTGTTGTTAACGCCCTATAAAACAAAATGCGATTCTGTCATCTTCTGCTTTTCTCTCAATATTCTTGGTGAAGTGCCCTAGAACTTCCACACTGGATGTTTACATGACACAATTCATCTTTTTTAGTGGAAAGCAACCATTTCTAGATGGAGATATGTGGACAGTGCTCTGTGAACACTGGGTGTATTTGTATGGGGTAAAGTATTTAGCACAGTTAAGCTCCACTTCTTGGGGAATGTTCAATTTTAATTGTTTACTGAATTATCTTGAAAGCCGGCTTGCGCAATACAAAGGTTATTTCCCAATTTCTAGTCTATTAGTTTGACTCCAGCTATTATGGAATAAGCTTTGTGTAAATACCATGCACAGAATCAAAAACAGATGCTGAGTTCAGAACCAAATAAAAACACCCAAACATTGTTGTCTTGATCAAGTGCTGAAACCAGTACTGTGAAGTCCTTCCAGCAATTACAATTAAATCTGTTTAAAAGAAGGGAGGGGGGAGTCTTTATTAAAGAGACAATGTTGAAATGAGATGCAGGTATTTCCATAATGTTTTTTATAATATTTACTGTCTTGATACAAGCTGTATCTGTATATGTTAAAATTCTTGTTCTTCCTTTCTCTCTGCAAGTTCATGGTGATGCTGTCTACTAAGTGTGCCTTATTTTCTTTTCCTCTAGAAGAAAATGGATAACTTTGAATATAATGATATACAAGAATTTGCTACAGATGTTAGATTAATGTTCATGAGCTGCTACAAACGTAATTCTTCAGACCATGAAATAGTTGCTATGGCAAGAAAACTTCAGGTGAGTTATCTTTTAAGTCAGACTTGAAAAAGAATTGTTCATCTCATGCCCTGATGTAGAATTTACTAATATTACTGAACTACTGTATTGTGGTGTAGTTCTACAAGTAGTAGCTGCATAACACTTTTAGAAATCTGAAAAATATGCTGTTCCCAAACCTGACTCTTCAGGATGTTTTTGAAATGCACTTTGCTAAAATTCCTGACGAACCTGTTGCAAGTGATCATCTGCCACAGCCTACGAGAGAAATGACAGAAGCTTATTCCAGTGAAAGTAGTAATGATAACTCTTCAGAAGAAAAATCATCTGAAGACTCTGAAGAGGAGAGAAAAGTGCACCTCAAAAAGCTTCAGGAGCAAGTAAGCATTAGTACTTAATGTGTGTGACTTAAGATCTCTCTGGTAATGCCACTTTCAATGGTCTATTCCAAGGCTTAGCAATAAAAATCAGTTTTTAAAAGATTCTAGTAACTTGCATTTTTAATACAGAACTTAATTCCCATTTGGAAGTGCTGCCAAATGTTAGGCAAATAGCACCTCAACAAAGTGAGCAACTGTTCTTCTACTCTTGCCTACCACTTCTTCAGAGGACTCTCAAACTTCTTGAAAAATAAAACCATGTTCCTGTGGTACAAGAGCCTCCAGGCACTCCACGTGTAGCTTAGTAGCATAGCTTTGATATTTCTTTCACATGGTCAAAAAGCATTGTTCTAACCCTCAGTCTCTTTTGAGCCACACAAAAGCAAGTCATTAATTTCTTCTCCAGAAAGTGCAGTAAGAGAGAGGAGAGAAGGTATCTCATGCTAACCAGTGAAGCAAAGCCATGCTTCACATTAGGAGTGCGGTGGGTGTTGCTTCTGCTTGAACATAACTTTTAACCTTTTGCTACTGTATCTATAAACTCTGGGCAAAATTAGCATTTGTTCTGTTAGTCAAATGAGGGACAGTTTTTGGTCCTTGTCAGATTAGCATCACGAATTTATGAATGTAGGCAGAAGGACAAATACAAGTGTACAAGCTAGCCTTTACAGTAGTGAGGTATTTCAGTGGGTCTGATTTCCTATCTTATCTGACCTCTGACTTATCTGACAGGTCTTCCAGTTCCTGAGGTTTAAACAAAGTTCTATTAAGCTCATCTCCAAAATTCTTAATATGTTCTAACTAGCCAGTTTATGTTGCAAAATAAGATGCATGAACCCAGTCTCACTTGCCTAATTCAGCAGTGCTGTGGAAACATAATCTAATAAGGCATTTACATGCATCCCAAATTCCTGAAATTAGAGAGGCTGCTGGAATGCCCTACAGTGATTTTTTTCTTCTCTTTTTCTGGGGGGGAGGAGGGGGTGTTTGCGTATTCCTGACAGAATGTTAGAAATGTCTGCATAAAATAAACAGTCCTACATCTTCTAGATGCATAATCTGTGACTAAGATGCAATATAGTAAAATGTTTGGAAAATAAATCTCGTTTGGAAAGCAGACATCCTATTAATATCCACTCAGCTGCCACAAATTTCCTGTGATATTTAGGACCAGTTTATCGTTCCTCCATCATTGCCTAAGATTATCAGCCTTTTGGATTTGTTTTTTTTGATAGCTTGAAGCTCTTCACCAGCAGTTGTGGGTTTTGACCAAAGCATGCTTATCTAGACCAGAAAAGAAGAAAGGGAAAGCTAGAAGTGAAAAAAGAAAGAACAACGAAAAAGCTGAGAAAAGCTTGATTCAAAAGAAGAAAAATCTGAAATACATGAAGAAATCTAAGAAAAAGCTGTCTTTAAACACGTAAGTGTGGGGAACTTGTGTGGGTGTCAAATTATTTTAAACTGCTGTTGCTGCAGTATACTTTTTTCCTGCAGTCAATCAAAGAAAGCCATGCAGCAGGTCTTGTTGGCACATAAGTCAGAAGATGAAGATGGTGCCAAACCCATGAATTATGATGAAAAACGACAGTTGAGTTTGGACATAAATAAACTCCCTGGAGATAAGCTTGGGAAAGTAGTCCACATAATACAGTCAAGAGAACCTGCACTGAGAAACTCTAACCCTGATGAGATAGAAATAGACTTTGAAACTTTAAATGCTTCAACACTCAGAGAACTAGAGAAATATGTAGCAACCTGTTTGAGGAAGAAACAAAGAAAGCAGGGTATGTAGCATAAAAGATGTTCTAAAAAGCTCTCATTAGATTTGCTTTCTGGCTTGCTTTCATGTTAACTTCTGTTTCATATGCAGCTAAAAAACCAACAAAGTCAAAAGAAGAACTTAATTTTGAGAGGAAACAAGAGCTAGAGAAGAGACTACTGGATGTCAATGGTCAACTCAACCCAAAGAAGGAAAGCTTCAACAGTAATGTGGCTCTTACTTTTACTCATTTGCAACGGAAATAGCTTAAAGTGGAATTCTTCCCTTGGGCTTTAGTCTTGTTAGGTATCTGGGGACTTTCTCCTCAGAATAGTTGGGGTCTTAAGTTTCCCACTGCTAGTCCAAAGATTCTTTCAAAGCTGAGTGAGCTGGAGTCACAGCAGCAAATTTGGTCAGTTACTTGTCTTGTTTAAAGCAGCTTCCTTAGTCCTGCACCTAATACTCTATTACAGGTAAGGATGGTAACAGTTTCAGAAATTAAGGGACACTAAACAATTCCCTCATGCTAATATATGAAAACATGGTGAGGAGTGTGGAGGGTCACACAGTCTGTTTTCAATTCATTTTCTGTGGTTTAGAGTCACAAAAGTAACCAATTCTAGTAATACTTATGTGGCATTGTCACTAATGCTGTCATGCTAACAAAACTTGTGTATCAGTGATAGGTGTGCTGTGTTAAACTTAAGGAAGTGTCCTAGGAGAATTATTCAGTTCTTCAGGCAATAATGCATTTTAAGATCAAAGCCAGAAATTCAGTGCATACTTGAGCTATACGCTTACTGATGGGTCTCATCAGGGGCTGAAAATGGACCAATACAGCTGATGTTGCTATTATAAGTCAAGCTGTTCCTCATTAAAATAGTGAGTGCTATTATTGCCCTCCACTGGTTATCTATTTAGCTCCTATGTAAAATCAGTTAGCAGAAATGATAGAAGCTCTGGAAGACACAGGGACACTTGTATCGAGCATTAGCTCAGTGAAGTCTTCCTGTCTGGTATACATAACAGCTTGAAAATATCGTACAAAGAAAAGCTTAAAGAAGCAGCTGAAATCAATTACGAACTATATGTTGTGAGGAGAGGAAAGAAGCTGGCTAGGAAATCTCTACAATTGGTATCTGGCTTGTTATCAGAGCTAAATCTGAGTTTGTGTCCAGGGAAACAGGTATCCATGTAGCTTCTCATTTTCTAAGCTTCCACAGAGCAAAATTTTTGAAAAAGGTTTGACTGCAAAATCATTATAAGCTGAGTTAAATCAACCCTGCAGATGCAAAATAGTCAGATGGTGGGGAGGTGGCAAAAGATGGCAATTTGGGAGTGCACATGGCTAGGGAAAGAAGAGCTGGCTGTAGATAAAGAGCTCGGCAGGCAAGACTGGCAGCAGCAACATGCACAGACACAGGCTCTTAACTACAGGAAAGCTTATGGGGGAAAATTGCTTGAATTTTCTGTGTCTGAAGTCTGTACCATTTTATTCTACTTCATAATTGTAAAATTTGTGACCACATCTTCTCCTTGGATATTTCATTCATTCAACTAGCTTGCTGCAGGTAAATCCCACTCCTCTCCTATCTAGAGGGAAGCCTTTGTTTTCAAGTCCACTGTTAAATGGATAGTAGACAAGGAAGTGAAATAAAATGAAATCTTACATGGGAGAATAGGCCTAACAAGCTTGATTATAGTCTTGTGTATGAAGAATGCTCCATTGCAGGTTGTTCTGAATTTTTTCTTTTTCTCCTGCAGCTGAAAACAATGCTGAGTCAAGTACTGAGCCAAGCAGACTGAGTGACAGCAGTAGCAGCTCCTCAGATTCTGGCAGCAGCACTAGCAGTGATTCTAGCTCCTCAGATAGCAGTGACTCTGAATCAGGTTAGAAAGCTTATTTTTGTGTTTGTGTAGGCAAAATACCTTCTCTTTTAGCATTTACTGTTCCACATGCTTACTAAGGATTTGAGTTATCTTTGGTTTGGCTCACTCCATTTTGAAGGCTCAATTCCAGTGCTATGAAATGAAATCAGTGCCTTAATACTGAGATTCCAGGTAACACAAAACAACCAAACCCCATTACATCCATTCAACTTAGCAGTGAAAATCTTTAGGGATCAAAATAAGCAAAGGTCTAGCAAAAGGTCTTTGTATCTAACCTGGACACTTGACTATCAGGTTATAGCTTATTCTTGTAGCTTTGATCCCTTTTTAAAAGTGTGATTTACTTTATTTTCATCTTCTGGTCTGCAGCATGAAGAGTGACCTGAGCAACAAAAGTGCCTACAGCATTAACTGTAGAGCCAAAATCCACCCTGGTGTTTAAACTGTTTCAAGCTTGTTTAAAGGATATTACAGCATCAGAACACTGAATGATGTTTCTCTGTACACAGAACTCTTTAGTTTTTTAGGACAGAATAGATCTGCCAAACTGGAGGTTTACAGTGTAGATCTCTATATGATGTATAAGGTGAGAGAGAGGGTTGCTCAACCCTCTGCAGTGTGGGGGAGAGCAAATACAGTGAATCAATTGCAATGAAGACCTTGTTCCTGCAGGAATCTTTGTGGTCTCTTTTTATGTCTGGAGAAGTTCTCTAAACACATCAAAGTATTCAAGATAAGAATGTTCCTTTCACTGTGAGGTTTGACTCTAGGTGCAACCTCAACTCACACCTTTTATGTGTAACATATGTCAATGATTTTGGTTTTTTCCATCCCCCTTTTTCTTCCCACCTCACTGTATTTACTGTTACAGAAACCTGTTCAAAACAGACTGGAGCCAGGCAGAACTTTCCAGCTTCTGTGGAAAACTCTAAGGTAAACCTGGCTGGAATGGATATAATTTTGCCCTAAACAAATAACAAAGTTATTACACAAGTAACTTTGTTAAAGTTATTTTTTAACATACAGTGGTAATAGAAATGATGCAACTTTATCAGGAGATAATGAATATGGCTTGAATGCTATTTGTTCTGTAGGACTGATTGATATGAAGATGTCCCATGAACTGTTAAAAGTACCTTGTGCATCTGTATAGAAAAAGATGTACTGGAAGAACTTCTGAGGCTTTCACCTTTTATAATCATTGTGGTGATTGTGTTTGATGAAAAAGGGCAGAATGTTCCACCCACCCCCAAAAAAAGGCAAATACTCTCCAAATCATTCTCTAAGTAGAGAATTGACCTAACAAGCAGTGTAAGCCCCACTTAAATGTTTTTTTAATCTATTAATAACCTCACTTCTACACCTGAAAATAAATAAATTGTACAATATACTCCTTGTTTTCAGGATATTTTAATAAGATTGCTTATTGTTATGGAATTATTAGAACAAATAGCAGATTTATCTAGAAATAATTCTTAATGCCTCTTAGATTGACTTGCTCTATTCCTGTATGATACAGTGGGTGTTATTTCTTGTCAAGGTTACCTGCCTTTAACAATTTCCTTGAAGCTACCAGAGACAGAGACCTTGAATTTCAAAGCAAAATCACAGCCAAACCTTCATTCTTCTTGCAATAGACTGACTTTCCCTTAAAGTACAGGAAACTAGGCTGCAAATTTATTATTCAGCTGGTCCTTCTGCATCTTCATAAGCAAAGATTCAGGGAACGAATTATGCAGCATCCTTTTTTTCTGCTTAAGAGCTGCAGCTTCTGCAGTAACAGAATGACAGTAATAAACGAGAGAAAACAGGATCCAGGAAATGAGCTTCAGCTTGGTCAGTTGAAACAGCCTCTTACTGACCTTCTGAGTAGCAACAAACATCATACTTGAAATCCTCACATTACATTTTGTTCTCAGGGGTTTTCTATACCTGTCAGACCAAGGCAGTGAGTGCACTTTACCTCATGGCTTTTTGTTATCGAAATGCTTAGAAAATGATGGATCAGTATCACAATACAAGAGGTTCTGAATCTGATACAGTGGAAATGGGTAGTGGTGGGAAAAGAGGATCAAATAGCTATTAAAAAAAATTGGCTGTATTAACTACTGCAGTCTCTTTATAGAGAATACCACTTTGTTTGCAGAGGACATCCTGCAATGCTGTTCTGCGAGCACAGCCCTCCTCTCTTACTAGCAGCTTGCAAAATCATGGATCATCTGAACTGCAGCAGCCACCTCCCAATGTACTGCAAAGGCTTCAGTGTCGATCGCTTAATCCATCAGAAAAAAATGCTCAGACTCTCTCAGGTAATACCTTTATAGCTACATTTGACTGCTGAGGAAAAAGGGTTGTCAGGATGCTTGTATTGCCCAACAAGCTTATCTTGGAATTTTAGCGGTTAGCAAGTGAATAACTGAAAAAAAATCTTGCAGGGTGTGGATTACCAAAGAGCATGATGTAAATTAAAGCATGGCAGCACTGAGGATTGGCTGGGGGTTTCAGATTACTGGGACACTTGTGGTGGGGCAGAGTAGTATTAAAAACAGGAAGTGTTCATGCTTCCTTCCAGTGAGATGGAAAAGGATACCTTAATTGAACTTGGAGTGACAGAAGTGTTGGACACCCTAAGGCAGGATTAGATGCTTAAACCCATGCCCACTACCCAAGTTCATGTCTGAAATACCTATTAGCTGAATGTAAGGCTTGGTGCCACAGATCCTCTGAACTGATTATTGTTGTCTAGACACATCAGATACATGAAGTTGCTTAGGAACTTGATCCAACGAGCATTTCTTTTCCCTCCCTCATTTCAAAAAGTCTAATAATGTTAGACACTTCTGAGATTTTGATAGAAGACGGCATGAACTGGTAGCTGATTAACTGAGAAATTAATTAAAAACTAATTAAAAATAACTCTCTTAAATCATATGGCTAGAATATATATCTCCATACTGAGTAAATCCACAGATCTAAAGTGACCTAATTTTGAGATGTAGGACTGCGTTTTGCATGGTAGGGGAAAAATCATACTCTACCTTCTTTCTCAGGTAAAATCTCAGCTGTACCTGCTATGCATGATGCTCCAGACCAGCAAACTCCTCAGACTACTCCAAAGACAAATCAGTCTTCTGTCACCCACTCCAGAAATGTTCTTCCAGAGGTGAATACGTGCTTCTCTCCCATGAATTCATTTCAAACAGCATCTGTAAAGCATGTTCTTACCCTCTAAATAAGGTGTAATATAATACTTTGGGCTTGATTTTGATGTGATGAAGGCCATTTGAGGTTTACAACAAAAGTTTTCTAAAACCCCAATAATAAAGTGATTCTTATCCTTTAACAGGGTATTATTATTCCATTGCCTATCAGCTGCAACACAAAAGGAAAGTTTGGCTGATCACGTTTATAGTGTACTATAAAGCTTATTCTATTTCTTTTCAGGGCTATAGCTTGAACTTAGGTAACGCTTGCACACTTACAGGTTAAAAGTCCACCCTGTAAACCAACAGCTTTACAGAAGAGGCAGATAATATATGTTTTGGTTTTGTAGAAATATCAATTTCACAAACTTAGCAATACTGAGGGTCTAGAGACTATACTGAGAAAGTGTGTTGCTTTTCATACCTTTTCCTAAAGCTATGGAAACTGGGGCTTTCAGGCTCTAGATGAGGTTGTAAAATATTTAATCACTGTTGAGTTCTGTCTTAATATGTTCTTGGAGAGTATCCTGGTTAGAAGGGCCTCTGTGGAGCAAAGGAAGTTATTGATGTTACTACAGCATGATCACTTCCAACCTATGATGATTAATAATCTTTCTTTACGAACATGGCTGAAAATCTAGATGCTTTAATTGGGCTGTAATAGCTTTCTTTTTGGCAATGGATAGAAACTGCCTCTTGCATCTATGAGCACAAGAATGTGTCCTGCAAGTAAGGATGAAAAGCAGCTCACCCTTTCCTATTGGTGTCCACTGTCCAAGGTAGCAGGTAATGCAAGTTATGACTCCAGTTTGCACAGCACTGGCCTTAGTTCAGGAGATTACTACATGGAGTTATCTTGCACAGAGGAAAGAATACCACTGCACTGAAGATCACAGTTACCCTTGACCCTGATCCACAAGCTAGAGTGCAGCAACTGCCTTTATGACAACTTTATTCTGCAGTACTATGTTAAGGGTTAAAGACCTTGTATATGTTTCTCATGTTCTGCCCGCTCCATCACTTTGGATTGCCGAGCCATGCATATTCTAAATCTGAACTTGCTTTGGTTACCATAATATGAATGAAATCTATTTCTTTCCTGGTGTTTACAGAAGCTAGAGCTACAAGAATTTACTGCTCTAAGCTTCTAAACCTTTAATCCTGATGCTGTATATTAAGAATCCTCATATGCTAAACACAAGTAATATGAAGAATGTATTTTGAGGTCTAGCTTCTCTTCTAGGTGTCCAACACCATTTTCCAAGTTGACAGTGCTGACTGGAGTAAACAAACTGAGCAAACAAGACATCTAGACAAATCAAATAAACTTCAAAACAAGACCAGCATGAGAACTGCTGATTTAATATCCATAAGTCAAGAACAAAGTATGTAATGTCATAATAAAAGCTGTAACCATTATTGGGGTGAAAAATTAAAAATGCATATGAAACTGGTTTAAAGAAATATCATGCTTGTATATCATCATATCACTTGTATATTAGTCAGTTTGCAGGATAATCCCAGATGTGCAGTTTTCCCTTGCTCTTTTTGATTTGCTGTTTAAAAACAACAACAAAAAATGAAATTAAACAGATGTTTGGTTCTTGTTCTGTGTTAAAATATATAAAGAAAATTATTAATTACTTTTTGCTTTGAGAATTTAGCTTTCTGAATGTAGTATTAGGGGTAAGTAACCCAGTCTTTCATGAAGTCTGAGAATTGATGCTTCAATCTGTTGAACTTCACTGGCCTTTGAAATGTCTTCTGCTGAAGCTTCATGGAGCTCTTTTCCCAGGGCCCTTCGTGTGTATTTTGATTTATTATATTTGGCTCTTGGTGACAAGGATCTGACAGCAAATCAATGTCAAAGACTTTCACTATGGAATAAACTTGCAATTATTACAAGAACACTGGCCCTCTGAAAGCTACATTCTATATTTTATAAATATTTCAAACTAAAGGATTGACTGAACATCCATGCTCTGTGTGTCCAGTATTACCAGACACGATATGTTTCAGTTTCTCCTTTACTCTTTGCCCTCGAGAACACCTCTACAGGGAGAGAAGAAACTTCTGAAAACTTGATGAAATTAAAAGGCAGATCCTGTTCACTGATGAACACTTATTTTTGGCAAAGAATAATGCTAAGTAGTTGCAGTGTATTAAAGCAATTCTAAAAATGGTGATTTAATTCTCCATGAATTTCTATAGATTTTAGGGTCTTAATACACCAAGCCATACATCTACATTTTGTTTAGACTCAGAGCAGCTGGAACTGGGACATGGCCTCAGCTAAGGATTTACACTTACGAAGTTTTGAGGCTGTGAGGTCTTTCTGAAAACCCCTTTAATAACAAACTGGCTGAGGGTTTGATACTTTGAATCCAGAATCCAAAATCCTGAAGTTTTTTATTAAGCATTTACTTAAATAAATTACAGAAGAGGATTGTTGCTGAATGAGATAAAATTCATTGTTTATCTCTGGTTTGAAAATAGTGTTTGTGGATATTTTTCCCTTCAAATAATAAAGAAAGTAACAGCATGGAGTATTTATCTGTAGGCTACTGGAAATGTGAGGACTAGCCCTTGATGGCTGACCCATCTGCTTCTAAAAAAAGTAAATAAGGTTGAAAGCTTTAGATGAAATGAGTTTGCATGATCAATCAGGTACTCTTAATGCTGAAATCAAAAGGAAAGAGGGCTGGGTGGGAAGGGGAGGAAGTGAGGAAGTGGTAAAGTGCTGTGTTGAGGCTTCCTGACCAAACCTTTTGAGCATTCTGCTGGGACCTGTCCTAGAACTAACCTGGAGTTAATTTCTCATCTGTAGTTGGGCTAACTATACTTTTTCCTGCCCAGAGGTGGAGAGAAGTGATCCAGTTCAACTTAAGCTTAGGAAATGTTTGGGAGAGTTTCTGTCTTTCTGAACCAAATAATAAACTGCACTGTAAGCTTTTAAGTCAATTCCTTGAATTACTAAAGTTTTAAAATTTAAATTTGAGAAAGGATAGTCTATAAAATCAACATGATCGAAAAGGCTTTTTTTATTCATTCATCAGGTCATTGTACACCCAATGATAAATCTAATGATAAAAACATACTAGAGCCAATGTCTGAACTTCCAAGAAAGGTAAGCGGTGCTCCAGCTCTATTTGAGAAGAAGCTGAATTTATTTACTAATTTGAATAACTCCCTGACCTAGGATCTTCTCTAAAAATCTGTTCTTTTATGATTAGAATATTTCATGTACAATAGGCATTTGTCGTTGTTACAATCTGTACAGATTTATCTCATTTTTAGTGCTAAAACCAAACAAATCTATGGACTCTCTTCATTGCAGAAGGAAAGCATATAACATACATACACACACACGCATATATATATATATATGTATATAATATGCCCATGTTGCCAAAATAAAATATGGCTCGTTTCATCTACTTTTAATATTTAAACAAGGAACTAGTGTTCCTTGATCCAGTTCTGATATCCAAGTTATTAGTGTGCTATCCCTTACTGATCCAGTAAAAAAATAAGAGTAATGTGATATATAGTCTTGGTGCTATCAGAAAACCTGTTCTGAAATAAGACAAAGCACTTTTAGTGACTAAAGGTATTTATGACAGTTGAGCAAAATCTTTCCTAGCATACAATGTTATCTTAATTGGAAGGACAGAGACATTTTCTTATCTACTAAATTCTTCTCTTGCAATCAGCTAATTGAAAACATTAAATCAAAATTACTAATAATTGTGTCAACCTCTGGACCTAAAAAGTTTTCTGTATCACCAGTTGAACTAAAATGTTTCTAGGATTTTTCTGTAGGCACTTAGCTTTCAGAAAGCTATTAAGCAACATGTTGAATTCAATTCCAAAACTATGTATTTCCTTCATAACATATGCTTCTACTAGAAGCAGGGTTTCTTAAGAATGCCGGTTTTATTCTGGTTTATGTTGTGAAGAAAATGCCACAGGGGAACAAACAAAACCCACAAGCCTAACATAAAAATATTGTTATGTAAGGGTTACATATAGAAATTAGATGGATGTTCTCTGTACTAAAACCTTGTCAATGGACCTTGTGTAAACTCAACCTTGTGAATTCATGTTTTCTGAAATGAAAAAGTGGAGAGGTAGACTTAAATGGTCAGAACAACTACAACTGCCAATGGTTATTGGCATATTACCAAAGACTCTTTTTGATGAGAAACCACATCAAAATCTGCTCAGATTGCTGTATTTGCACTAATATCATGCCAAAGGAAGGATATTTTGGTGTAGATATTTCCAACAGGTCCAGTCAAACAACATAGTGCTAATATAAGAACTAAGCAGGCAACGTAGTTGCAGAGGTTTTTTTTCCTCTTCTGTGTTTTCCTATTCCTACCAACTTCAGGATACAGAATTGAAGACTGTAGATTCCTGGGTAAGCCTGTGTAAAACGATGAAGCTTCCTGCTCCAATAAAAGCATCTGCTGAGAGCTTCAATCAGTTCAGGGATGCAGTGTTAAAGAGGAGTGTGCAAGTGCAGGAGTCAAAAAAGTCTCTTGTGCAAGCCGGGAGGGAGCTGCAAAATCTTCCACAAGAAAACAAGAAGTCTGTAACCCCTTCTGTGTAAGTGTTATTCTGGTTTTTGCCTATGTGGTACTGGGGGCTTATTTATTCAGGAACAAGGGGTTTGGATTAGGTAATTGCCACATGTCAGGTGAAATTGGGGAGCTGCACCATGCTAAGCAGAACCGCATGTCCAAAATGCAGCTTTTTCTCTTCAAATCAGTATTATTTCAGTGGTCAGAGAAACTTCCCAAATTTCTTTCTTTGTTGTTGTTGTTAGTTTGCTTCTGGATTTGGTGTGTGGTTTGGGGAGTTGTTTGTTTGTTTGCTTGTTTTGTGGGGATTTTTTTTGGATGGAGGGGAGTTTGGGGTTTTTTTAGGTACTAAGGTGAGGGGTTTTGGTACTCTGGAGCACTCATGACCAGAGTTCACATTTGTCCTATTTTCCTGTACCTGTAGCCAGGAATGTCCTCATCTTAGTGCTCTCCTAAGGGGATACAGGATAGTCTAGTCTTTGAGAGCATAGTGTTAACATGGCTATACCGGGGTTCCAGGGTGCACCATTTCACATAGCAGAATTCTTCGTATTGCTGCAGAAAAACACCTTCAATAAGCCCCTGCTGTAGTATTCTTCCCTAGTTGTTTGCAGCTCCTGCTTCAGGGAGTGCCCTGAGGTCTGTGGTCATGCTGAGTGGGATAAGTGACTGCTACTAATTTCTGCATTGCAGTAATATCCTGGAGTTTGTTTGCCACCTTTTGGAAACTCTGTTTGCAGTATTTCCCCCTCCAGCAGTCTGCATTTTTTTCTTTGCCTACTTCACCCTGTGAAAGATAAATCTGAGCTGGTTCCTAAATTCTCCTGCCCTTGTCCATTGCTGGTTATATTAGAAAAAATCAATTGTTTGGATTGTTTTATTTTAATAATCAGAGCATTTTAGAGGCTTAAGAGTAAACTCCTGTTACTGAAATCTACCTCAAATAACTAATCAAAGAAGGTAGAAGAAAAACATCACAGGCCAAGAAAGTAACAGAAAATAATTTCAAAGCAAGTGTATGTAAATTTTGTGTAGCATATCTATAAATCCCATATGCATACAGGTTAGAAATGGAACACAGGAAACATGGATCTACTACAGCCCAACAATTGAGTGCACATAACTCTTGTGAAGGGAAATCAGTATGAAACAGTGTGAAAGAGAATCACACTTTAGGTGCTAGGCACTGATTTAAATTATTTGCAGAATTCTATCAGGTTGTTATGAAAAAAAGAACTTTTATCCTATACTGATTTCTTCTCCTGTCTTTAAAGGGGCCATGAAAGCACAGGATTGAATGCCATGGCAGCGACAGACTGTGAGCTTGAAAAAGAAATACATAAGAGTAAACTGCCTGAAGCTCAACAACATATCCTTGATCAAGACCGTAACTTGGCTAGAAAACTGGAACAAGAACGCAGGAGAAAGGAAGCAGTAAGTTTCTGACTCTTGCTACATTACTTTTTTTTCACCTTTACTAGAGAATAAACAAATATTACGTCAGGTCCTTATTTCAAAGGATCTGAATGATTGAAAACAACAGAACGATATTACCTGAAGAGTTAGTCCAGAGAATGCAATAGAAAACTCAAAGTATGTCTTCAAGTGACTTCATAGGAAAAGCTATCTGATTGGTCCTAGTACTGCCTTAAGCTTAGAATAATTGTGTGGTAAAATAAAATCCTGAAGAGGAGTCCCTGCCCTCTAAATAATTTCACACCTTGAGTGTTGCAAGCTGTCCATCCTCCTTAATGTGTTCCATATCAACAGAAGTGCTAGTCATACTGCTCTGTGTGAAATACCAGGCCTGAGCCTTTTTAAAACTAACTGGTTTTATTGGTGACAGTAATTAATGTTTTTCAATTGTTACCTTTTTTAGATGAAACATTTTTAAATTTCATAGTGTTGTACAATGGAATGTAAGTACCAGTGTGAGACCATGCTGGATTCAGATAAGTTCAAATGAAGCTTTCTTCCTTCAGCCCTTTTCTGAGGGCTTCCACAACATGCACACACAAACTTGTCATAACAGAGAAGACATTCATTTTTTGATAAGATGCTTTATAGTTTTCTCTTAAATCATTAATTATTTGACCTGCCAGTATTCATTAATGTCTGACTGCTCTGAAAAGACATTTGTTTGCTTTCTTGCAGACAGCTTGGATAATTGATGTGAATCTGCAGAGAGACATTATGGCATCTTTCGAAGAATACCTTGAGTGAAAGAGGTAGTTTATATAGATTTTAACTTCAAACTACTACAAACAGCACAGTTTTGTACTAGTTAGGATCTTAAATGTTAAGACCAGTTTAAAGATCTTCTCTAAAATGCTTTGTATTAAAAGCTTGTTCATTAATACCTGAAGTGTCATAAGATTTCTTTTCACTGCTTGTTTATAACATGTAATCTAGTCTGCTACACAGTGGAATGGAGTTGTTCATTTGATTACAGTTTCATCTGTTGTGTATATATGGTATTAAAAAAAACACTTTACTGTGACACACCTGCACAAAATCTGGGTTGTGACAAAAAGATCTCTCTTAAAAGTGATGCTGTCTAAGGGGTGTGTAATATTACTTGTGATCATAAAAAAAATTCCATTAACTCTATAATTTCAGAAGTTAATCCTATGTACTTGCATGTCTTTTAAGGTCCAGATGTGTTTAGTGTATTTTATGTTAACATAACATTTAGCTAAGTGTGCAAACATGTTTGCCACATAGTTCTCGTTCTTCTCAAGAAGAAATTACAGCAAACTGACTCCAGTTTGAACTCTTTTCTGATTGATGCAAGATAATATTGTCGCAAAATTGTTTGTGGTAGAAACTGGAATGTAAAAACCACACATTCTTGTTGATTATATACAGCTATGGGAAATTAATATGGGACTAATAAAACATTTTTTATGGAATTATTACCAAAACACCATGTGTATTACAGAAATTCTGTGTGGAAGGGACCCCCTTCAGACAGTCTAGTTCAGTAGTCTTCAAACCCATTTTATCATGTACCCCATCATTTAAATATTTTAAGCATGGACTCCAAGACATGTATATTTACTAATTTATAAATTATATACAATATTCCACTGTACTAGTATATTTTTTATATTACATTATAATAGGTTTTTATTTCTGTTTTTAGTTTTAACCCTGCTTATTTATTATTTTCTTTTGTAATTTAAAAAATTGTATTCAATGTTTCCTTTCCACACTCCACTTTGGAGACTACTGATCTCATTGAGCCTCCCACTCAAAACTCTCCCTATAGAGAACTTTGATTTGTCAAGTTCCTGGATGAAAAGTGAAGGTAACATTGCCAGTTGCAGTGAGGTTCTGCCACAAACAAAACTAAGCAAGCTAAGTGAACAAAACTTTCCACAAATAACTGAATTTTCAGAGAAAGACAACAAATTGCTTCTAAATTCAAAAATGCCAGCTAAAGCATGCCCAGAAATTGTACCTTGGTCTTTCAGGTAGCAAGCTGATGAGTTAGTGCTAGTTCCAATAGATTTATTCAATAAAGTAGTTGGGGATCTTCAAATTCTGCCATTGCTGGAATGGTATTATTTCATTCAATAGCACAGAGAGTGTGTATGACAAACACTCAGATTGAGCCAGCACCCTTTGAAATGTCTAGGGATGTCCTGGCCTGGAGGCATGCTCAAGTGTATGCTGTTTGGGAGATTTGAGGACTTGGCTAGGACTGGGATTTGGGATCAAAGAGGGGTTCTAATGTAAAGTGGGACTGTTAGGATGCCTTTCATATCCACATCAAAAGTGACCTGCCTTCATTTGTAGTTTATACATTGTTAAGAGCTATTTGTCCTGCAATAAAATACTGCAGTTCACATGCAGGACTCTCTGCCTTTCTGTCACTTGGATATACTTTCTCTTTGGATTAATGCAAGCACAAGAGCTCTTGCTTTGGAAATAGGATGTGACAGAGGGAAGGGCAAGAGTTCCTTCTGAGCATTTCATCATTGGATACAGTTATATGGACATTGCTGGTATGAACTGGGACTTTTGTCCCTTCAAAAACTAATTCCACCTTCCATGACTCTATACTGTCATGATAGCTTAAAGTCACAATGTCAGTGCTGCTAATGCTAATCTGATAAACCCTTTATTTGCAACCTCCAAGTCACTTGGAGAGGATAATCAGTTCCTATCTCCAGACAGAAGGCTGAATCCAGAGGTGAGGGAGATGGCCTCCAAATGTGAGTAACAAGCCTCTAAGGACTGTTTGCCCAAAGCCATGAACACACTCGAAGATGCAGAAATGCCACTTGGGTAGATGCCCCCTGCAAACAACAAGCTGCTTAAATAAACTGTCAGCTATTTAACAGTTAAAAGGTGTACAAAGTTCTGTTACACCTTTCTTTACCTTTATCATTTGTGAAAATAGCTGCTTTAATGTGTCACTTGCATACTTGTGTCTATGCTAGTAGATTGTATCTACATATAAATGAAAGGTAAGATAGTTACTAGCTTAAGAAGTTCCTCTGTCACTAATAAATGGAATATGGTAAATTTCTTCTATCAACTATGGAGTTGGTCAGGCAGCAGAGGCAGAATCAGTGATGTGCAAAGTTGTCCTCCTTTGTCTCTCAGAGAACCAGGATTAGTTGAGCTGACAAAAGATAAACAGGCAGATGGCACCTTATGGAGGGCAAAGCACACTGTCAAAGCACGTAAGACCATCTGCCCTGGGGTTTGTTTGGCCTGGCACCCATTAGAACAATAATTTAAAGCAGAAGTGAGAAAATCAAAATATAAAGAAGACAGAAAAATAATTATCGGGGCTCTTAATTTTTCTTATTCATAGGACATGTTGAAGATTCTAAGCTTTCTTCTGCAAAATCCTGGAAAATGTGTGGAAGGTATTTGCCTCGTACAAACAAGTTTGCCACACGTATGTGGACATGTGGTCCTAGAGTACAAAGTGCTCCTAAATAATAGAGGAATTCTACAGCTTCCTTGGAAAACAGGACAGCTAAGGCAGCACAGGTGGAGGTGCCCAGAAATCCTGCATTAGGGTGTGCAGCAATTTAATTGTGCAAATACTGCTCAGAACTGCTAGGTCACCAGCACTACCTTATTCCCAGCTCTCATACCAGATCCATATCCACTACCTGAAGATGGCATAGCTAAACTCCATAGCCAAAAGGTTTGTATCATTCAGAGGTTTGACATAACTATTGAGGTACTTAGTGATGAATAAAATAAAAACAGACTTGGTTCTATTCTTGTGAAAAAGATTGCTCTGCTTCTTCTTTGTACAAGTACTGCATAGCTTGGCCAAAAACCATTGTGTGGTGATTCATTTTTCTTAAATGATTGTTCTGTTCACCCCCAAAATGTACAAGTTGTAACTCCTCCCTAAGTTGTATGTGTTCTCCTCCCCTATCAGTACCCCACTGGTCCAAGCCTTGGATCCACCCCCTAGCGGGAACTCTCTCTTAGGGTGATACACGAGGTTTGCTCTCTCTGCCTCTCTGCCTCTGGCTGGGGCCTCGCTCTGGGCCTGGCCCTGGCTCTGGCCTTGGCCTTCTTGCCTCTCCTTTGGAATTCTGTGATTGCTGTGCCTAAATCTTTTATCAGCCTTTCTTCGAAGGCAAGTGAAAGCTTGTAGTCAGTTTCAGGATTTCAAATGTGTTTTCTGATTTTTCTTAGGGGATGTTTTCCGGTAATTAATTCTGATTACTGGTTTATTGAGAAGTTTGATGGTTACCATGATATAAACAACAGCATTGGTTGTTTTGCTCCTGCCAAACTTCCTAATTTATCTAACTGGGTCACTGGTTTACTGAGGTGCACTTCAGGGAAAAATCTGCTGCTGCTTAGTCTGATATTGAGAAGTTGCAAAGGCTTCTTCCCTACAAGAAAGGTCATTAGCACAAAGCTGATGCATAAGAAATTAGCTGTATGCTAATCCTAGGGTTGGCGGTGTGAGTAATCTGAGCACCAAGGGAAAGCTCAGGCTCGGTAGGCGTGATTCATGTAATCCTACTGGAGTCTGCAGAGGTCGGTGTCTGAACTGAATCATCTGCATCTGATGTTCCTTCTCTTCTTGCCCAAGAGAATGAGGGAGCCTTAAACAGCCTTGCACCTTTTTCCTCAGCAGACTGATAAAGCTCCTACCCTTAAGTTTGTAAGGCTTACGTTCAGACAAGGAGCAGGGATCATGAATAATGTATTCAGCACTGGCAGCTGATGTCGGTTCCTGGTATTTAATTTGTGTTATTGATAACAGGAAGCTTGGCAGCTTTTTATAGCTACTTAAAATGTCATCTTTACTAATATAAAATAAATTCATATTAGGGTTGTAACTTGTTTAAACTTTTAAATTAATAAAAATGCAGTAACAGGCCATTTTTTGTAACATTCCTTTCTGCTATGTTAGTTCATTTTATTTGATTTTTCTTAAAAAGGAAAAATTTTGACCTTGTTGAAACCAGCATTAATTCTGTCACTGCCTTCAATAGGCCTAGGATTCAGCATCAGTGTCTATATTTGTAAGTCTGAATTTAGAACAAGTAGGAGAAAGCATTTGGTATGTTACAGACAAAAGTCATCTACAAGCTGTAGATGCATAGTGAAAAATTATATATATTCTGTCTGCATACATGCTTATCCAATTTTTTAAAAACTAGCTCATTGAATTACACATCTTAGAGTTAACAGATGGATGGTGTCTTTGTACCAGCTTCTACTTGCACTGCTGGACAGAGCAAAAATGATTCCTGGACTAAATATTTCTTAAGTTCTGATCCTACAGACTCATCTGGACCAAGAACAAATTTTGCTTTTCATTAAATTCATAAAATTTGGCAACTTTGCTCTCTTCAAATGGCAAGAAGCTGCACATAGGCCTACATGAGCTGTGACTCTCATGCAGCCTCCAAAAGCCTTGAACCTGCCCGTATCCTCTAGTCTGAGAAGGAAAGGATCTAGGAGTAAAGGTGAGCAGGCCATGCAGTGAGTTAGATCAGGATTTGACATGCAAGCTCAATTATACCTTTCTTGTAGTCAGCAAATAACATGTCCACATTTTATCTTCTAGACCTATATAACTGTAGTTTCTTATGATGCACTTCTACAACCTGTAAAATCAACTGCCTCATACAGTTACACTTACAGTTTTAGATTATGTAAGCCATTCTAGTTTTAAATTACCCTTTACCCTGCATATCAGTAGGTTAATAGGAGACACTGGAGATTTTCTTCTTACCCTGGCATCTGTGGCCTTGTATGAGACAGTGACTCCTTGGTGTATGCTTGTAGTGATTTACTAATGGGCAGGCAGGGAATTGTTCAGCCTCTATCAGCCCTCAGGAGATGAGATATCAATACAGACTGTTTAGACAATTTATCTTTTAAAGAAATATTCACTAGTAATAGCATATAATAAAAAAAAATTGTAAATACGTTTACAAAATCACCTTTAAATGGGTAATAGCGGAGGGGCAGTGAAAGAATTCAGTCTTGAAAAACACTATGTTGGGAGCAGACAACCCCATGCCTGCAGTTATCCACCTCTGGCACGGCAGGAAGGTAAGGGCGCTCAAGGGCGCGCTCGGAGCGCGCAGCGCGGGCGCTGCCGGGGCCCGGGGCAGGCACGGCGGCGGGGACGGCCCGGCGGGAGCGCTGCTCCCAGTGACATTCCCGGCGCCTTCCGATGTGTCTGGCGGCTCCGCCGGAGCGCGCAGGTGACACAGCCGCGCCCCGTCGCCCCAAGGACGGCTTCGCCCTCTTTCATCGCCAAATATTTGGGGAGCACAGCCCTCCTTGGCCGAGCCCTGCGCGGGCGGGCGCGACCCCGGCCGCAGCGCCGCCACCCCCGAGGCACCGCCCGGGGAGCCCGGGACGTGCGGGCGGCCGGCGCTGTGCCCGGCAGCGGCGCAGGGCGAGGGCCGCGGGGCGGGCGCGCCGCCGCCGCTCCCGGTGCCTCCACTCGGGCGGCTCCTGGCGGCGGCGGCGCTCCGAGCCCCTCCCGGCCGGCGGAGACGACGGCGGCGGGGCCCGATGGCGAGACCCGGCGCTGCGTGCCCTCCGCCCGCCCGCCGGGTGATGGTGGCCGCCCGGGCGCTGCTCTTCTGGGCGCTGGTTTACAGCTACTGCGGAGTGTGCGCCTGCATCGCCGGGCTGCGGCTGCTCTGGAGCATCGGCCGGCGGCCGGGCGAGACCTTCCGCTGGGTGGTGCGGGAGAACCCCCCCGCCTGCCTCAACGACCCCTCCCTGGGCACCCACTGCTACGTCCGCATCAAGGTGAGGGCGCGGGCGGGGGGAGCGGGCCCCGCTGGGGGCGCAGGCACCCACCCCCGCGCTGTGCATGGCACCCCTGCCCGCCCCGCTGTGTGCGGTGCCCTGTGCATGGCTCCCCTGCCCGCCCTGCCGTGTGCGGTGCCCTGTGCATGGCTCCCCTGCCCGCCCCGCTGTGTGCGGTGCGCTGTGCATGGCTCCCCTGCCCGCCCTGCCGTGTACGGTGAGCTGTGCATGGCTCCCCTGCCCGCCCCGCTGTGTACGGTGAGCTGTGCATGGCTCCCCTGCCCGCCCTGCCGTGTGCGGTGCGCGGACAGCCCGCCTGCCCCACCGTGCGTGCTCGCACAGCTGCGCGCATCCAGCGCCTGCATTGCCCCGGGGAGCGGAGCCGTGCCCGGCCCGGCCGCGGGGCCTCAGGCCGGGAGGACGCGGTGCCCGGCCGGCCCGGGTGCGGAGACCTGGGTGGGCGGTGAGGTGTTCGTCCGCCCCGGGTCTCCCGCAGTCCACCGCTCCCTGCACCGCCTCTACTCTCTGCTATTTACGGTTCGCCCAGTCGCACCGAAGAGCTCGTTTCGTGCATCACTGTTAGAGCAAGAAGCTAATTGCTGTCCCTCAAGTTGTACAGTTTAAGCCACCAGTCAATTTCTGTACTTGTCTCAGGTCTCTACCTGTGATTTGCTCCTTTACTGAATGCTCTAAATGAAGTTGTATTAGCTAGGTTTCTTTTGCGGTTATAGGTGAGCAGAGAATGCATAGCAAGTTTTGTCAAGTGTTTTTTTTCATAAAATAAGCAAAAAGATCTCTGTTCCCAGGGTTCTGTGCAGATGGTTTTGTGTCAGGCAGTACTAATATAAATTAGTGAGCCTCAGTTTGTCATGATTTGCTTGTTTTCTTTTGCTAACATCATTAGGAGGCATGTGTGGGCTTTTTCACTCATATGACATGTTCTTTTTTTCCTCTAGCACAAAGCAGTAAATGAACAGGCTGCTGGGGAAGTGAGAGGGGTATGACAGCAACAGAAGAGCATTTGGGGGCAAATCGAATTGCTGTCAATATGACAGTTGATCACTCATTTCAGGAAATGAGACTCTAGCTGTTGGATAACAGCAGGCTAATGGATTACTTTCCAAACACGCATATCCTACAAATCCATTCAGATTTCAATAACACAGTCAGTGTTGGAAAAGGTGGCAACATCCTATGTCTGTTCTGGGGGTTGAAAAAAAGGGAACAGCAGCAAGTGAAAAAGTCAAGGATGGGCTTAGTTTGGGCCATGTGATATTTAAACTGCTGCTGTACAAGTGGGGATGGAATTTTCAGGAGTAAAGGGAAGTTCCTTAAAAGCAACAAATAAATTAAAATAAGAAACATGGAGGGTAAATCCCAAGAGGACACCGACTGAAAAAAGCATCATGGAGGAAGGCTTACCCATTACTCACTAAATGAGAAACTTTGGAAGGAGACTAAGAAACTTCTACTTTTTTAAACGTAAAAGGATCAAAGGCAGAGTGACTCTGGAGAATGATACAGATGATGTAATGGCTCCAAAATTTGCTAGGAATTTACTTTAACCTCTAGGGACTTAAAGTTCATTGGCATGCCAGAGGTGAAATATCAGTGTAATTCATTAAAAAGTCCCTATTATATCCAGAGCAAGTATAAAAAAACCCAAATAGTTCCCTCTTCAGACCCCTTTCAAGAATGAGATTATAAATTAATGGTTTTGCAGCTCATTAGTGACTTATGAGTGTCAAGTTACCTCAGAGTATTTGAAGCATTTTTGGCAAGAAGACCTTTTTTATATGTATTTGTAATCCTTGCCCTGATATTAGCTGCAGCAAAGGCATTGGGTTTTTCTTTCTTTTTTGAAATAGCAAAGACAGTGCAGGCTTTGACATTTGTTCAGGAGCTGTACAACCGTTCTTCTTGTAGTTTCTTTCATGTGACTTCTAAACGGTATTTTGTGAGCTAACTCCCAACTTCTGTGTCAGAATTCAGTAAAACCTCTAGGTCATAATCACAGTTTATTTAAATTCTACTGGGTTTGACCTTCAGTCAGTGTAAGCTTCTGTACATCCATCCACTTCAATGACATTTCAGTGTTCAGCTTCTACAATAAGTTGCCTGCATGTAATTCTCATAAGACCCATTTTCTTAAAAGATGCATCAGAAGCTGACTATTGACAAGGCAGAAAGAAGATTATAACATTAAAGCTTAATTTTCTGAAGTGAGTCTGAAACCTAGAATGATAAAAATCAGCAATAATGTCTTGCTTTCTAGTTACTTAATTTTGATTGCTTTTGGTTGTTAAGAATCCACATGGTCCTTTATCGTGCGAGAATGCAATGTGATGGTTTTAAATAGTTGCATAATCTTACCAGCTAACTGAAAGATTGGAAATGCATTTAAAGTATACTGATTTAAAGTCTTTCTGTGAAGCACATGACTGGTGTCTGTGTGAAAGCAATGTGCTTGCTGTGACAATATCCTGCATTTCCCCGTGGCAGTGCCAGCTCTGTCAGAAATGTTTGTGTGCTCAGGGCTGGACTGGCCACAGGCACACAGCCTGAGGGTGTTGGGGATGCTCCTTCCTGGAGGAAGCTGTGCTGGCTCTGCAGGGTGTGGGGTACTCAGCATGGCCAGGGTGTAGCAGATACCTCAGCTCAGAAGTACAGGCTTCAGCTTCAAAACTGATAATTTGATGGGGTTTTAGGTGCATATTCTTATTGTTTCTAAGAATATGGTCTGAAACCATCCTCATCCTCAAATCCCCAAATAGCAGTTCTATGCAGCACTAAACACATTTCTTTTTCTCTTATTTTAGGATTCAGGGTTACGATTCCACTATGTGGCTGCTGGAGAAAGGGGCAAACCACTCATGTTGCTGCTTCATGGCTTTCCAGAATTCTGGTAAAACTCCCTTCACCATTTTCTATTATAAAAGAGGCTGCATAAGATACCTGAAGACAAACATCTCTGCTTAAATATTCCCAATGTGATCCCTTATATGTATTTATGAATACTAATGGCATGAATTTTCAGTAGGCAATGAACCATTAAAACATTTTTCTAACTGCAGCGTCTGCAAAAAATTCCTTCAGACTAACACAAACCAACCATCTTTTTTGTACTGTCAATCCATTTTTCTTCAGGTATGTACCCTTTCCTGCAAACTTTGTGAAGGAACTGCTAATTTTAAACAAATTTCCTGTTTGGATAGTACTTGTACTATATGGCTAAACTTATGAATTATAGCAGTGTGTTAAAATAAGGACCCATTATATGTTAAGTGCAATCTGGATTACTCCATGTATTAAAAATACTATACATTAATTTTTAACTGGGGGAGGGGAAGAACTATGAGTTCTATAGGCTATTGTGCAGCCTAATTTCAGAATGCTACTCAGGGAAAAAGGTTCTATTATTAGTTCATCACAAGATGAATGATGAATCAAACCCAGTCCTAAATGTTTGTTTATAACTGTGAAAAGCAGCCATGTGTCCAATGATTTAACCAAATTGCTCAGGCTGTCATTGTCAGGTTTAACTAGTGAAGCATGGCTTACAGAACTTGCACGGAAAAACCAGTGAGGGAATAAGGGAAGTACTAATGCCAGTAATTCAGCAAGGTAAATGATCCTTTTCCTTTCCAAACTCAGCTGTGGGGCTAGAGGCCACTGCTGGAACTGTGATCTTTCAATCTTACTCAGGTCATACCATGCTCAACTGACCCAAGGAGAAGAGAGGTCAGTTCTCTTCCCTCAGCAATTTCCCCTAGGTACCAATGCCCTTGAGGGTGATGGGACAGTCACATTTATGCTAAATTTTCAAAGAAGGATATTATTCTAGTAATAAATTGCTAACTAAAATTATTAAAGCTGTAAACTTTGACTGAGAGGACATTTAGATGTTCCTATGCATATTCTATTCAAACATTAATGCATATCTTGCATAAAGGATATTCTAACACAGTCAGGCAATGAGACTACAGCTGATTTTCCCTATGGACGAGTAGTGATGGAGAAATTAGCATTTTATATACCTATTCCACTGAGATCAGGTATATTATTTTTAAAAAGCAGAAAGTCATTCTTACAGTTTAGAATAGTGAGTCATGCTATAAGTGGCAGCTACTAGGTTGTATTGCCTGACCATTCAAAAGGGATGAATAAAAAAAATCTGTTATGTAGGTCACTGGGACCACCAATAGCATAGTTTCTATCACTCTTTTTTAAAAAGAACACTACATGCTAACAGTCTGTAAACCAGTCATATTACCAATATTTGTGTTAGGTTTTTCATTCACTCAGTGAATACTTTTTCATTCAGGAATAGTGATTGTTCTGAGAGCACAAGATAAAATAACCACGATTTAAGAGAGATGTAAAGCAGCATCAAATTTGTATTGTTTGTCTAGGAAAACAAAAAGGATATCCACAATTACAGTTCATAATTTTACCAAATCCTCTGCCTTCAAATGTCTCAAGGTTATAAAAAGGACAAATACCAGACAATACTGACCACTAAGAGTGATAGAGAATGTCTGAGGGTGACAGATCACTAAAGAATGTAATGTAACAGGGCCAGTGAGTGTTTTAGATCCATAAGAACTTGAAAATAAATAGATTGTGGAAGGTCAGTAACAAAATGCTTGAAATTGGGCATAATATGTTGAAGTAGCTGATTACTTAAAAGTTGTGTGTGAGCTGCTACATTTTATACTACTTGCCTTTTAGAAAGAATGTAATCAGAAAGGCTCAAAATAGATTCAACCTTAGGAACGTGGAGGCATTCACAACTCAATTTCCAAATTCTGCTTGCAAAGCAGTTGTCCAACAGTTATATATGGTATGGGATAAAAGGGTTCCTTTGAATATAAAACCTACCCATTTGATAGGTCAGACATTTGGAGACTGATGGACTGCTGTGAAAACAGAGGATGAGAATAGCTTGTAGACATTTTCTCAAAACAAAAACAGTTGATTTATTTATTTATGGGCCTGGTTCTTTCTTCTTACTGAATTATATAGAATAGCTGCAACAGTTACCATGGCAAATTCAGCTTCCAAGTCATTATAAAATGCCTTTAAAAAATTCTTTCCTGGGTATCTCAGCTAAACCTTGTCTTAGCATTATATAGCACTGAAATGAAAATGTTCTGACTGTTTTGTTTATACGAATACAGATTTGTATCACTGAGTGTTCCTGTAACATTATTTAAATACAAAGTCCCTAACAGGCTGGAGGCAAAGGTAAAGTGGAAAAGCCCATGGTCTGATACAGACACTCTTTGGATTAAGGTAGAATTCTGTGCATCACTCTTACAACCACCGATGATCCAAATGTTATATATCCTTTATCTGAAACTGTTGAAATAAGCAGAAGAGCTAGATCACAGCCCAGAGGGGTGCAGTCACTCTTTTATATGTCCAGAAGGATAATGTCTTTCCCAAATCTTTCTATTACAGTGTAAGATAAGGCCATGCCTGTCTTGATAGTGACTATTCTGAAATTTATGTGGTTTCAATATCAGCTGAAGGGCAGGTGATTCTTGCAGGATAAGACCCACCATTTTCTTTTTATTTTTCCTTCATAGCACACATCTAGTCACTACATACGGTTACAGAGTGAGGAACAGCCCAGGCCTTTACCTGAGTTCTTGCCTTTGTATGCCTTTTGATGTATGTAATGCTATCACTCTTTTCCATGGAAACACAAGGATGAAATACTTTGTCTTGTACCAACACACTGAGAGAGCTTGCTCTGCAACAGTTCTGGTAGACACAGAAGAAAGTATACGCAGGATAAATCCTATAAACTTCATCAAGATCATTTGTTATTAACTGGACTTCTTTCTTTGGCTTATTTAGTGTATGAATTATCTGACATTCTTTTTCTGATTAGAAAAAAAATTGCAAAGCAGGACTGCCATGGAGAAGACAAAGCTTTTCAGACCTTACTTTTTTGATGCTACTATGGCTCCAAGGATAAAACAGAATGCCCCCCCCCCAGTGCTCTGGTTTATGCCTGCTTCCTTTGCAGCAAAGGGATTGTGCCAGACTCCAGGAATTGTTGAAAAGCCCTGGCTCTGGCCATGCCCCCTTTCTGGCAGCTGCACTTTGTTACTGGGGAATTCAAGAAGCCAGCACAAAACTACTGCAGCCATAAAGAACCATCAGCACAGCACAGAAGGAAAAAGGAAACTTATAGCAAACAAAGCCATGCTAGTTTACCCTCAAAGATTTGGGTGCAAAAACATTGAGTGCATTTTTTGTATCATACTGCTTGACCTTGTAACTCCAATTTTTTTTCCCCTTTGTTAGGTATTCTTGGCGTCATCAGTTGCGGGAATTTAAAAGTGAATATCGAGTGGTGGCCCTGGATTTGAGAGGTTATGGAGAAACAGATGCTCCTCCTCACAAAGAAAATTACAAGTTAGATTGCCTGATAGCAGACATAAAGGATATTTTGGAATCTCTAGGTGCGTTAGTAGAAGAAAAACCTACTTGACTCATAAATGACTTGATTTTCTAGGGAAAAAAACCCACATAAATATCTAGGATTTTTTTTTAAATATATATGCATTACAGATGTCTATAGATATAAATCTAAAAATACTAATATTTTTGGACAATTATAAATGAAAAAGGTTTGTTTTCTAATTACAATGTGTATGTCAGTATAAGCAATATGTGAAGATAATTTTTCTATCATAAGTTTTGAAAAGAAAATTCCTGTGTTCTGTAAAATCCAGTAGTACAAATCTATGGTCTTTTTCCCTAAGAAGTGTTTCCTCCTAACCACTTGCACTTAGTGGGTAATATTCTGAGTTAGAGTCTTAAAGCACCTGCAGACCAAGGAATTAATATCAGACGACATTCTTGTTGCACAAAACATAATAAATATAGTGGGCTTTACAGAGATGATGAGAGTACATCTGCTGTATTGAAAAAAAAAGAAAACCCTCTGAAAATACTACTCCTGCACAACAGTCAGTTCTCAAGAGCTGAATCACTCTGTCTTACACAACAGTGAGAGCAGAAGGGAGAACAAGGGGCACGCTGCTCTCTGTGGCAAATACACAGTGCAAAGGTCTAGAGCTGAAGTGCAAAATTCGCCCCTCCAGTTCAGTTTGAAGTGTCCTTTTTTGGGTGATAAATTGTAGCCCTGGTGAAGGGTATCTCCCTTCCATACCAAGAGCAATGCAAGGGTTTAGATTGTCATTCCCTGAATCATTTTAATTCCCTGGGTACTCTAGCAATAGTAAATCAACTGACTGCATATTATGAAGAAATAATAAAGCAGTGATTCAAGTTCTGAGATTTAAATTTAGGATTTGCTTTGCTTGTGATGTTTGAGTATTGGCAAAAGATTGGGCAGACAGTCCTCACACAGTGTTGACATTTTCCAGCCTTTCCTGGTTGTGTTAATCTCCATGGTAATGCCATGGTTATGCTTGAGAAGTGCTCTCAGCATAATTCAATTTCAGAGGGATTTAAATTTTTTTGGAAAAAGCACTTCAGAGCCTTGTTATCTTTGTTTGTCCTAATCCCAAGTTAAATTCTTTTGGAGGACTTGATTACATCAAAAATGCTCCAAAAGATTTCTATCCAAGAGGGCTTATAAGGTTCTTTGACAACTGTGTCCAAATTTATGTCGGAATTTTAAACATCTTGGCTTTTATATGTATCACTTGTAGTCTGTGTGCTCAACATTCCAGTCCTCAGTGAAGAGGTTTATGGTATCTGACACTATAGTATGTTGTTTTCCAGCAGTGGTTAAAGAAGGAGTGGTTAAGCTTTCAAAATACTTGGTCACTATCCTGCCCAAGCCTATTCTATTGCTGCTAAAATACATTTTTTATTGATGAAATAATAAGTATGTGAATGTCCAGAACTTTAAAAATTTACAACAAAACAGCTTACAGAAAAAAGCTATGGGCCTTCTAAGTATATAAATGGGAGTGTTTACACATGCTATATATATGGCTCTTAGGTGTAATGCCCACTTCTTGCATAAGGGTGGCATTGAGTGCTTAGATAACCTCTCAATTCAGAGAAATTCACTAGGATTGACTTTGTTCTGGAGGTGCTCAGGAGATTGCTCAGTCTTCTTGTCTGCAGTTTCATATTCCCAACTCCCAAAACATGGGAAATGTACGTGTGTTACAATGAGTGCAGACTGAACTATCTGAGCCTGCATTGGCCACGATGTGAACAGGGTGACCATCTGCATATTGAGTGATTTTAGGGTGACATGGAGGCAGTACAGTTAAAGTTTAATGAAGTCAAATTAAAGACTTTGAAGAATTTGTAGATTTTTGAGCTATAACAATGCCCTATTTTTTCTGATTGTTAGTAATGGAAGCAGTGCAGTATTAAAGTTACATTGTTAAATGTGCTGAACCACCTATTTAGCCCAATAATGATTTTATTGTACATGGTAATTTCTGTGGATACTACTTCCTTTGAAATCAAAGCATGTATCTGTGTTTATGTGGTAGGATACAACAAGTGTGTGCTGATTGGCCATGACTGGGGAGGAATGATCGCTTGGTTAGTGGCCATATGTTACCCTGAAATGGTGACTAAGCTGATTGTTGTTAATTTCCCTCATCCTTCTGTATTTACAGGTAAGTTTTACAATAGTCTTTGTTAATCCAAAGTATCTGCATTTTGGCCATGATCGTGTTTGCTTTGAGAATCAACAGCCTGCCTCAGTAGATGAGCTGCCAGTACTCTATGGTTCTCACAGACTGGAGTGTATTTTATGAAGCAGTAAGATATCAGGTGTTTATTTGACTTCTGGAAATAAATTTATTGTAAGAAGTGGGAATGCTTGGAACAAAAGCTACAGATTTTTTTTTTAATCCTTGAGGGTCCACAAACATAATTTTTATCCACATGAATCTGTTTTGTTCCACTTAATCAGGAAAAAATTCCCAAAGAGAGATGTATATTGTATTACACTTCGGTAAAGCCCACTCTGCATTATTAAATCTGCATAAGCCTGCCTTTGTATGAACGTGAATCAGACATTAGAATTACATCCTGATTTAGGTGACAAGTGACAATTTATGATCTAGTGGAATATTCATTGGAAGAAGTCTTTCCAGGCTACTTACTAGGTGCTCAGAAATATACCAGTACTTTGCTTAAACAGGACTTGTTTTGCTATTTGTTGTGTGATAGAGTTGAGTTTGTCTACTACCGAGAATTAAAAAACATTTCATAGTAATTATATCAACATTCAGTAACGAAAAGGCAAGTACTATCTCACTAATTTTAATTTTTTCAATTGCTGGCCTTACCCTATCTCCATTTAAAAAGTCGCCCCATTTCCCCATAAATAGCTAAGAATATTCAGCACAGATTTAATTTTCATTTCAATTGAATGTGAATCTGACCTTACACCATGGGACCAGCTACACCATCCACATTTGTTGTTCTCACATATTCTCACATGTTCTTGGGCACCTTTCTAAGATACTAAAGAACATTTTGCCAGGTGGTCAATCCACACTTACCCATGGAGAGGTCTGTTCACCACATGAGCAAGCAGGAGCTTTTTGCAGTGTTGTAACTGAGAGCAGGAGTGAGGCTGCAGAGAAGACAGTTGCATTTTGTTATCATGTTCGTTTGCATATTTGTTGGACTACAAAATCTGTTCTGTAGCTTGACAAATTCTCCCTATATCAAATTTATTCTGCTGTGGATTAAAAGAAACTACACAGTTTGTAAATAGTACAGAAAAATAAAGTGATCAGTGCTGACAATGGTCCATCAGGAAAAATATAATGGGTAATGTAATTTAAGAATGTATAAGACATCAAAGTTTAGAAGATAGCTAACACTTCAATTTATGTTGGCTTAAAACCCATTTTTATGCACTGTCAGAATTAATATTTCAGAGATATGTCCTGTGCTGGGAAGGCAGTTTTTACCTTCCTGAATTTGCACCTGTGAAGGAAAAGTTCTAGACTTCCTAGTACCTGCATACATTGTGTGCTTGCTTTGAGTATTTGAATGTCAGTGTTGGCTCTTGAAACTCACTGGAGACACAGGTTTATAATTAAAAAAACCCAAAACAGTCAATGCAAGTTTGTTATATATAAATTTCTTTTGCTATATATGCTCCCATGTCTTTAAAAATGACTGTAAAAATCTTTAAAAAGTGACTCTATGTAACCTTGGTTACAGTTCTTGAAATTGCCAAAAAGGCACTGTTAGAAAAATTCTATACTTCCATGAACAAGAGTGATGCAGTCTTTAGAATGTCAGTGGATCATCATCTACAAATTTCTCTTGCATCACATAATTGATGGGAGAAATACCTATTTATGCTTTTTATTCCATATCTGGGAAAAAATGCTTTGGACTAGCTACACAAATAGATCTCTAAGTGAAAACCTACCGTGCAATAAACTCTCCAGTGTTGCTTTCCTCACCTAATCTTTGGCAGTTTTGTTTTACTGGCTGTTTCTACTAACATTTATAAAAGAAGTATCTTTTAATGGCCCCATCAAATATTTACACCTGAAACAATAATCATCTTTTGTCACACAGCATACTTTAATGTAATATTTTTAAAACATTCCTTTAAGTTTAAAAAATAGTAATATTAATAGTAATTTTGTTTGAGCCATCAGTTTTCATTTTTAATTCATGGACATTTTTGTTTCAGAATACATTCTACGACATCCATCACAATTGATTAAATCTGGTTACTACTTCTTTTTCCAAATGCCATGGTTTCCTGAATTCATGTTTACACTAAATGATTTCAAGGTGAGCAAAATGAATGCTCTTGTTTATATATCTAACTGTGAGTAATGGAAGAATTGCCACCTACATTGTTCCCTTCTGATGTAGTTGCAATTACCGGAAAAAATATGGAGCTTTCTTTTTTTTCTTCTTAAGCTTTATATAAATTAGCATACAAGTACGTAGAGTCTCTGAGATTAACTCTTACTTCTGCATTTCCGGGAGGTGCTGAGGGATGTACTTTTAACCTCCAGCACTTCAGTGCATTAGCCCACTAGAGAGTCAGCTAGTTTTACTGCTACCCATCCCAGCGGGACACAGCTGGTGCCTGGGGAATTCCTGCTGACTTCTCTGAAGTTCCTGTGTGCAGTGGGACATCCTCTCATCTCTCAGAGCCTGCTACAGGGCAGGCAGTGTGGGAGTCTGGGCGTCGCATTCCGCCAGGTGATTAATTCTGCCTGAGAAGCCAAGGCCAACACTTGGTATAACCCTAAATAAAAGTAGGAGCAGATAGGAAAGGACGACACAGCTGCAGGATACACCCCCCCTACACACCAACAGCCCTGGGCAGAGCTCCCAGTGCTGCACACACATGGCACAGCCAACTGGGAGGTCATGAACCATCCTCCCTCCTGCCCTGGCACCTGCTGGGGTCCAGCCCTAAAAATCCTATGTGCCTGCACTTGCCTTGCCTGTCACGGGTAGCAGGTCAGGATGCAGTAACTTGGTAACACTGGTATTTCTCTGTACTTGATTTACACATAGCTTTCTAAAAACTCATTTGAACCATTCATTGTACTTTGAACATAAATAGATTTCTAAATACGCGTAAACAGATTTTAGAAAGATGTGTCCTGATGAAGGAAAGAAATCACATTTTCCAGCTATCTTACATAATATCTTTTTCTTCTTGCTTTTGTAGGTTCTGAAAAGTTTATTTACCAGCCAGGCCACTGGAATTGGAAGAAAAGGTTGCAGATTAACTGCAGAAGATATTGAAGCTTATCTCTATGTCTTTTCACAACCTGGAGCATTAACAGGACCCATTAACCATTACAGAACTATTTTCAGGTCAGTATAATATTCCCTAAAGAAAATATTCTAGAGTCCCCTGGAGCCCAGAAGTGTTACTGCGGCTCCTCTCCTGCTGCTGAACCAGGGGAAAACCCCGGGTGTGTTCCTGAAGCCTCAGGGTGGGCACGGCCCGGCAAGGCAGTGAGAGGCCCCCTGTGTTCCCAGGTGTCCACACAAAACGGCAAAACAGGCAAAATGCACATAGGGAAAATCTTTGTTTCAAGATCTAATAAAGCAAAGGCCCTTCCTCATTCACAGCCCCATGGCAATCCCAGAAATCCACCTCTAAAGAATACTTTAAAAATTACCATCAATTAATTGTTTGCATTACAATTCCTATTATGATAATATCCACCAAGGGGTTTTTATTATTATATAATACTACTAGATGATATGGCATCCAAGAATGTTACCCTCACTTGTAACTTTACAAAACCATATCTGGCACAATTCTATTTCTTTTTTTCAGAAAAGTGAGGAGAGGTAACCTTTATAACCAAGCCTAAAACTAACCTACCTTGGTTTGGGTTTGGGGCTTTTTTGTTCCTTTATTGGTCTTAGCAGACTCACTTCATAGAGTAAAATAGAGATAGCATCATAATAGGAAATATTTTTGCAAGATTAATATTTATTTTATTTTCTTAGTTTTCTAATGGCTTTGACTTTCCTGAAAGGAATTGGTTTGGCCTTACAGTCTGACACCCCTTTTTATCTACCAAAAACAGGGCCAGAAGTGTTAACTCTACATATATTCTACTTATAGCACTAACTTGAAGGATTGTACCAAGAAGAGTGCCATTGAACTTTTTTTCCTTTACTGTCTCCAGTCTTGATAAATCAGCAATGATAAATGTCCTGCATGCTTCTCTAGCAAAAGACCAGCTCCTCAATACCCTTTAAAATGACAATTCCCCTCTTTCTCTAAACTCAGGCAGTAGATGTTTAAAGTAGATTAACTTTTTATTTTCCGTGGTCCAAATTTACTGCCACTTTTATTGCTCTTTCTGTGCCATCCATGCTGTCAGGAGAGCAGTCAGCAGGGAAAACACTGTGAGGGAAACAGGGATATGAGCTAGGTGCTGAGACAGAATCGGACCAAGAAAGCAGAAAGCTAACCCCGAGCATGCCCGACAATGGGGAATAAATGAGATGGCTGTGCTGGTGACGCTACACTCATGTAAAGCTGTGCAGAGAGCAGCCGATGACATCAGCTGGGATGTCCCAGGCCCACGGGGCTGCCTGGCTGCCCTGCAGGAGACCCGGGCAGCGCTGAGGAGGAGCTCAGAGCCGGGAGCGCCCCGAGCCCTGCCCGGTCCGTCGGTCACAGCGCCTCGCTTCGCTGCGTGTGCACATGAACCAGATGCTCCTCTGACACAGCAGTGACGTGCCTGTGATGGCTGAATTGCTCTGGGAGTCACATGGGACAAATGGAAGGGTTGCGAATGTTTAAACTATTGTTTCAGGCCTTTTCAGACTCAAAGAGAAGGTGTAGTATCAGTTATAAGTCAGAAAGTATCTTCACAGCTGTTAATTCCTCGGTGTGTTTTGTGTGTATGTTTGTGCATCGTTTGCTTTATTCTTCTAATGAAAGTACCCCTGCACTGAATTCAGAGACTCTTACCTAGGTGCTATCAGCCACAATGCAGCTGACCTATTTTCATTCCAGTCCAAAGCCTTGGAAAGATCTGCCATTCAGTTCTTGTCATCAGTTCGGATTTTCTCACTTTATGGGATGGGAATCGTTAAATATGAAAACTCGATTGGAATTTTCCCTTTCTCTCAGCTGAGTCATTAAGCAGCACTTGGATGCTATTGACTTGTATTCACCGTAACTCCCAGAAGGCTGACACTGGTGACCCATGTGTTAAAGGTTTCCAACTCATTACTATCCACTTGGAGTTGCATTTCTTCAGAGCCTAATTTTGCTGGAATATTATTTCCAAAGAGGTGATTGAAACAACTTGCTTCCACCTGTCACCAATACATCTTTTCATAAATAGCAGAGTAGTCATTCCCTTCACTATATATTAAATACAAACACTTTGAGAATCAACCCATAGTTTTTCTATTGTGCTTGGTTAAAAAGATAGGTAAGAAGCTGGAACTTGAATTTCTTCTGATATGCCATTTGTTTAGAAAATGGGATTAGTTCTCTTAGAACAGTTAAGAAGTACTTCACTGTTTACAGAATAGCAGTGTAACAATACTATATGAAGGTCTGAGTCTGTTTTTCAAAGACGTTAACATTTCATGACTGGAACTTCCCTTTCTAAATGTAAAATCTGTGCATTAATTGTTATTAAAGATGATTTCTAGAAACTTCAGGCATGACATAATTTCCCATATTCCAGACTGAACAGAAATACAATGTAGTTCATAGGCAATGAAAAGTGACCAAAAAAAACAGTAAAAAAAAAACCCTGTAAAAAGCCTGATAGCGTTTACCTAAGTGAAGCTACAAATCTTGCAAGGCACAAAATAGTAAACTCTACAGAAGTGAAGAAACACACATGTTAATAGTGAAGAGATCCAGGATACTGGATTAAAAGGTAAAGAGATTAGTGTAAATGCACTGAATCAGATCATCAGATTAACAATTTTTAAAATTGGTACTATGAATAAGCTGTGGTTCAGTGGGTGAGGCCAGGTTGTTTGCAAAATGAGATTTAAATGGTAAAAAACTGGTAAACTGAGATTTAAAACTGGTAAAAAAGACCATTTTAAGAATTCTTGTAATTCATTGATCAAAATGAAATTATTATCTGAAGTGATCTTTTATTTACATTTCTTGACTTCACGTGTAAGTAGAGAGGAAGAATGTCTTCCAAGTCTCAATTTCTTTGTCTTACCTTAAACTAAGACATGTCATCTTCTTTGTATTGCTCTTTTTGCAGAGCATAGTCTCTTAACTAACTCCTAAGTTTAAAAATAATACTTACATATGTCATAAAAGTTTATTTAAGAATTTTTATACATTACTGGTTTAAAATAATCCTATTTTTGCATTATTATAATAAAGATTTGTATCTGATCAGATGGAATTTGTTTTGAATTGTCACAGCTGGTCTGTCACTGTATGTGGCTGAAAGTAGACAATTCAAGCTTAGTTAATTTTTTAGCATCTTTGAAATGTGCTGGTATAAATTCTGAAAAAAATCTGGATTAATGGTGAAAAGTTTTCATTCTAGCTATTTGCAGCTTTCATAATGTCTCTAATATGAGGTAATATTTATAAAATATTCAATTTTAAATAACTGCATTAAGAAAAAAATAAAAAAAAAACCCTGAAAGTTTAAGTAGGTCATTTTGGTAGAACTTGGAGTCATAGGGGTTTTCTTTGTTATTGTAGAAGATATTGTGGAACCTAGAACATTTACAATGAGACTTACTGTATTGATTTCAAAAGCTGTTTTGAATGAAATATGTCTTGGTGATTTTTTATTAAAATAAGACTTAACTAAGTGTGTTTTATTTTTAAAGCTGCCTACCTCTGCAGCACCATGAAGTCATCATGCCGACCCTGCTGTTATGGGGAGAAAGAGATGCTTTTATGGAAGTTGAGATGGCAGAAATTACAAGGATTTATGTTAAAAATCATTTCAGATTAACTATTTTGTCCGAAGCCAGCCATTGGCTCCAGCAGGATCAACCTGACATAGTGAACAAATTGATATGGACCTTTCTTAAGGAAGAGACAAAAAGAAAAAGAGAATGACTGTTTGTATATGTTTTAAGGGGTCTAAATAAAAGCTTTTTGGATTTAAAACCTAATTGTTATCAGGGCCATATTTCCAGCCTGCCTTCTATTTTGAGCTCTGTTAGAGAAAAGTGTTTTCATTGTACTGTACATTTGGACACTAATCGTACAGCTAAAAGAAGTGAGTATGAGAATATATGATACCAATATTGGTTTTACTTGTATACTTGTATTTTGCACATAAAAACACCTGCCTTAAAATACATATGTATTTGTACAGAAAGAAAATCATGGAAAGTTGCTTGGTTTTGTTTTCTCCCTTGCTTTACAGTTTTAATGTGTGGTGCCTTTTACAAATTTATAATGAAACAATAGAGTGGTGCCATACTGAAGAAAGTCACGAGTTTTCATTCTAGATTTGCCTGAATTTTTTTAATGTATTTTATCATTAAACAGTAATTAACTCTTTTTATCTATATTTTAGCATACTGAACGATTGAAAATTTTCTGGGTACGTTTCTAGTCTTCAAGTGAATAATGATCCGTATCTTGTTGTATTGTTGAATGCAGCTGCTTTGTGCAATGTGTTTTTCTTTCTTGACTAAAAAATGGGAAACCTGTACACTCCACATGTCTGAAAAAGAACAATGGAAAATTAAGATATAACATGTATCAAATCCACCTCTGTCTAATAAATGCAACTTACACGACTCCCTTTACTTTATCTGACTTCCTACGGAGAGATTTGCCAAAGCTAAGAACTGGATCTGAAAAGCCAGAGTGTCTGTCCTGTATTCAGCCTGGACACTCATGCTATAATTGTTGTCATTCCTTGAAAATAATGCCTCACTGTTGGCATTATCCCTCCCGTGTCAGCAACTACTGTTCTTGTCTCCAAGAACTGCTGCCAAGTTCCTGTGTTTATAGGAGGAAGAGGCACAGTGAGTATTGACACAAAGCGTAGAATTAACTTGTGTGTGATGGCAGGGGTGAAGAAAACTGTATGCTAACTACAAAAGGGAAAAGAAGCAAAAATATGAGACCACAGAATAGGTGTCACCTGCCTAGCAGGTTTCCAAAGCCTCCCTCTCCACAGTGCCCTGGAATCAAAGGTTAACAAAGAGCCCACTGAGGGAAGCATCAGGGCCAGGTGAGCCTGAACCAACTGTCCACATCAGAGTAAAACAGAGCTGGGAGATACTGGGGAGTCCAAACACATCTCCATACTGCCATCAGTGTCATCTCTTTTGAGCCACTGTGTCCCACTCGGGTACTTGGTGCAGTCCCTGCTCAGTGTTACCCCTTGCAAGGAAGGACCAAGAGGTGCTGTCTGCCCAGCAGTAGCTCGTGGCTGGAGACCTGCTCTCGTTCCCTTCTCCAAATCCCAGAAGAGTCTCCTCAGGATCATGACAATGGTGTTGAACTTGCCTCCTTACATCCACCACTGGTACCTGCCTTTCAAGCATTTTTCCCTGAATACTTTCAGCACTTATCAACTTCAACGGTTATGTGCTTCTCTTACTTACACTATGAAGCTGGAAAGGCTCTCCCTTGTCTCAGGAGGTGGCACAGAGAGACTTCTATCACCTGTGCAACAGTTTTGCTCTGGCAAGAGAGCCAGTGCTGGGGGGCACGGATTTTGCTGCACTGGCTGGCTGGAAGCTGCAGCCCGCTTCCTTCCCGCGGCAGGGGCACACGGCAGGGGCACACGGCACGGACACACGGCACGGACACACGGCACGGACACATGGCACGGACACACGGCACGGACACATGGCACGGACACACGGCACGGCGGCCGGTGAACGCCGGGCCCCTCGCACGAGGGCGCTGCGCTCGGGGCCGCGGCGGGAGCGGCCCGCGGTGGGACGGCAGGGGGCGCCCTCCCGGCGCACCCGCACTCAGCCGGCCGAGCCCCCGCCCCATCAGAGGCCACGCCCCATCAGAGGCCACGCCCCATTAAGGGCCACGCCCTCCCCTCAGGTTCCCTGCCGGAGGCGGGGCAGGGCAAGTGCCGCGAGCCCTCATTGGCGGAGGCCGCTGCTGGCCCCGCCCCGCGAGCGGCGCGGGGAAGGCGCCGCGTCCCGCACGGCGCGGGTTCCGCGTCGCTGCAGCTCCGAGGCCGGTTACTGCCCGCTCCCCGAGCGCCGTCCCGTCGCTCGCCGTCAGTGCGGCCGCCCGCCGCCAAGGCACCGACCGCCAGTCCCGCCCGCGCGTCTGTCGCCGTGCCGGGCGCGAGGCGGAGTGGCAGCCGGCACATGGCGCGCTGCGGCGGCGGCGCGGCGCCGAAGGGCCCCGGCCCGGCGGCGGCGGAGCGGCAGCGGCTGAAGGAGGCGCTGGCCGAGCAGCTCCGGCAGGACCTCGACAGGTGGGCGCGGGGCGGCGGCCGAGCCGGGGCGGCCCCGGGCGGGGCGGGGACTCGCGGTAACGGTGCCGTCCCGCAGGCTGCTGGCGGAGGGGACCCACTCCGACGTGACCTTCCAAGTAGGCGACGAGGAGGTGCGGCTGCATCGGGCGGTGCTGCTGGCGCGGGCGCCGCTGCTCTGCGAAGATCTGGCGGCGGGGCGGCTGCAGCTGGGCGGCTTGGAACCCGCGGAGTTACGGGAATTCCTGCGGTGAGTGCGCGGCCGCGGCAGGAGTGATGGGCTGGCCCCGGCACCACCTCTCTTGTGTCCTGCCTCTTCTTATTCCCACTGCCAGCACCTGTTTTAAAGCTTTTCCCATTCAAGGCAGTACCCTCACAGCCTTCCTGCAGAGTTTGCTGAGGAGTTTTCTGTAACTTTCTTTCTTTTCCTCTGCCTTTGTCCTTCTGCTGATAGCACATGGCTGTACTCTCCACTTTAGCATGCTTTTTTATGGTACGTAAAGGACTCATAATAGAAAAAGAGAAAAAACCAGCAAAAATTCTTTGAGATTGTGCTAAAACCCTTTTTAGCTGGATTCCCAGATGAAAACAGCAAATAAAATCCACTCTCCGCTCGTATTTTAAAAAGTTATGGATAGAGGAATCTAGGAGAACTTCAGCAAGCTGGATGAAAATGCATTAAGTTCAAAACTCATCTCTCAAGACCTAATGAACCATGGGCTAAGCCAAACTCAGGGTAGCTTTGATGCAAACTGGGATCCCAGAGGGAGGAGTGTGGGCTGGCTGCTCCCCAGGGACTAGTGCAAGGGCCAGCATGTTTTTGCACTGCCAGCTATTTTCCCGTTGCCACATATGCAACATCTCTCATGTCTTGGTCCAAACCTTAGATGAGTTACATGTGGGGTGTTGGCTGGTGCTGCCACCAGACCTTGCAATCCTCCTTCTTACAAGTTCCTCTAATCCTATTTTCAAGGAACTGGTTTTCTCTAACAAAGCTGTTGTGGTGCTACCTACTTTCCCTAAAAAAAGAGTTGGTGTTAGAGCTGATTGGCACTTACAGGAATGCACCAGGAGCAAAGTGGTAGAAAGAAATCATTCTGGGATTTCCCATGAATTCAGGAGGTGCCTAGAAAATGCAGGTACTTTCAGGCTCCTGAGATTGTTGCCAACAGCAACTGGATAGTGTTGCAGTTTTAAAGTTTAGTGCTTGAAACACAACCTAATTATGAAAGAAAACTTTCTGAACCCAGAATAATATCTGAAACATAGAATCCTTGTAATGGAGCAGGTTGATTACCAGGCATTTGTTGGGTTGCTGCCACAGCCCGGTAGGAGCATTAGCAAAACAAGTGGTAAGAAACAAAACAGCATGGGATTTTTCTTTTATTTTCCCTCATTCTATTGTTACTATGATATCATTAATTTCTTTCACATTCATGTAAGTGGTAATACAGAAGAATTTCATGGAGAAGCATGATATAAAAAATCAAATTAATCTTGAGATAATTATTCTGAATAATTATTTATATACTGTTATATCAGCAGGTTGTATTCCTAATGGTAAGCACTTAATATGTCATTGATACTTGCTTTCAATTTTGTCTGGGTTTGCTATATGGCAAGGAATGATGTCTGGAGTCCTGCATGTTCTCCAAAAAGCATGGTATTGGAAAACACCTTTAAACTCAGCTCAACTAATTGTAAAGCTTGTGCCTTTTCACAGTGAGTTTAGAATCTTCAAATGAGCCTCCTCATATGTTCTAAGCTGTGTATGAAGTGTGCTTTGCAAGAAAATTGCTTTTTTTAACATAGTCTTGGGTGCTTTTTTATCCAGCACATTCTGTAGAGATTCATGCTTACAGAGTGCACTGAAGTTTAACAATGAACTCATTTGGACTAAAGAAAGGATGGTTGAAAAGAGCCTAGCTTAATCCATTGTTGCGATGATCAAATAGTATCAATAACTATTGAATATCAGTGGTTTCTTACTGTTAAGATGCAAATTAATTAGATCTTCATAAGTGCAAAACAGTGCCTTAAATCAGACCTTTAGTTTTACTGGAAGCCAGCCTAGTTCTTGGAGCTTGGGAACTGCCATGATGAGTTGTAACAAAGACCTGTAGCTGCAGCTGAGCTCCTGAGAGAAAGTTATTGTCTTCTACAAAAGTTCTGGTTTCTTGTATATATGAACAGTGAAATACTAGTAAAAGTATTGCAGAGTTCATCAAAGCTATAACAAAATCTCATTCCTTTTCCTGTTTGTATTCAGCTTTGCTTATATTTTCCTGAGTAAGAATTATCTTTCCATTGGGATTTGGGGACTTTATTTTCTCATGAGCTATATCTGGCCTGCATCTCAATGAGGCACACTTCCTTTGGGCCTCTGTCTCTCTTCATCGGAGAGATGAAGTGGGCTGTGTGTCACTTGAATGCTGAAGGCTGTGCAGCTCCTCTTGCCTCCTCTTTTGAGCAGCAGATAGGACATAGGAAACTTCATGCTGATCTTCCTGCATAGCCTCAGCATGAAGTAGATGAGCAACTAAGCAGTGCTTTGTTTCCCTCTGTACACTTGCACTATCTGAGTACACCAAGAAGAAACTTCTGGTCCCCAAATGTGCAGCATCCATCTTGTAGACACTACGCACCCTACATTTTTGCCTGGTGAAGTTAATGTACTGACTGACTCTGCCCTCCAATAGCCTTCTGTCATTCTTCAGGACACAACTAGAAAAATGTCAACAGTTGCAAGTATTGATGGCTGGAGATGACTGGCTAGGCAGGGTTCTGCAGTGTGCCTCAAGAAGAGAAACTTTGCATCCCTGAAGGACGGCTGTCTGTCACAGATCATTAGATCATTACTGTCTTGCCTGCTGAGAGGCAAACCACTTTATATTTTCTCTTGCAGTTGGACAAAATATTGCTTTAGCAATAATTAAAAATTAATAATTAAAAATATTGCTTTAGCAATAATTTCTAACAGAAATATTAAGAGACTTATTGTCTCTTAATATTTCTGTTAGAGAGGTCTGATACGAGGAAGGACAGAGAAGGACCTAATGACAGTGAGATCCGGTTAAAAAGCAATAAAAACAATCAAATACAAAGGAATACTATAGTCATTGTGACATTTACTGCCACAGGGGTTAGTTTGCAATACCAGCAGCTGATTCAAAGTCGACCAGCCAAGCCTTCGACCGTGTTACGCTTTTAGAATTCTGTATCAGGCAGGACAAGGATGCTACATCTCGCTTAAATGCAGGCAGAAACCTTTTAGAAGGTAAACTCTAGACAGCATGATGGCAATAATTTCTTTCTGTAGAGTCTATGTATGCACACCTTTCTTCGTATAAAAAATCTTCAGCTATAGTAACTGCTATGAATACAATAGATGCCCTATAGCATTGTTCCGTTTCATCTGCCACGTAGCCACACCTCTTGCAAACTCAGTGTTGATCATGTCTATCATACTCTTTTCTGTGTGCAGGGAAAAAAACCCTGAGCCATTTTTTACAGGTACTCCACTAAGGTGGAGTACCTGTAAAAAATTAGCATCATAGGGATACTACAGAAGGTAATGGCTTAGCACTATTTCCAGCATGATATTCTCTTGCCTGTGAGGTTTTCATAAACATGTTAAACCAAATAGAATGTTTGTGAATATTTGTTCTTTAAATATAATTCCTAGTTAGAGTTCCACTAGATAACACTGGACTACAAAGTAGTGAAAAAGGGAAATACTTCTTTAAATAAATTGTCTATGAGTTTCTTTTTGATTGCTAAATTGTCATAGTCCCTGTTGGATAATGGCTGTTTTGGAGGCAACAAACCTGAGTTATGCATAGGTATACTGAATTCCTTTATGTTTATGCTTCAGCAGTCCTACTATGTATATCTATGTTTGTGTATTCCCCCTAGTGGGTTATGGTTGCAGACCACTTTATTTCAGAAGAATAGCCTGCCTCACACGTTCTTAGAATTTTGTGGGTTTTACAGACTATTCTGATATGGTCCTTCCCTTCTATCCTTTTATCACTCGTGCCTATTGATGTAGTGCAGCCTACCATGCAAGGAGTATCTTCTCTAAATGACTGGTTCATGGAACTTGAAAACAAATCAGCTGTGAAAAGGGTTTTTTGTGGCACTTGCAGGTGGATTTTCTGGCACAACTATTCTTTCCCCTGCATTAAGACATAAGGGAACAAGCAGTACAGCTGAAAAAAATCATGCCTCCCAAAACAACTAAAATTAACAAACCTTGCCCTACAAATGTGGCAATATGGAAGATGTGATGCGACTGTCTTAAATTTTGTGAAACAATAAATCCTAAATTGTGGAAATTAAAATGCTCTGTTAGAAGTTATTTCTAGTATAACAGTGAGAAGTGAGAAAGTTGAAAACAAATTATTGTGAAACAAAGTTAAGAGATTAAGGAATCTGCTCATCTTGAATACTTAAGTTTTTTTTAACTTTTTCCAATATTTGTTCTTACAACCGTATTCTCTGGTCTGTCATTATGGCACCAAGTTAGCTTTTTGTGGTTATAAATATGGGCTAAGTTAGTCATTGAGAAGAATAAGACTTTGCTAAGGAGAGAAATAAGTAAGAAACATGAAGCTTGTATCTTAAGTTTTATGCTATATCCTTTTGGGGAAAGAAAAACTTTACCACGATGACTTACTTATTTTGATGAAAATGGGTTTTAAACACATGATGGCAATGGCGGTCTTATCTCTTTTCTACATACATAGAAACAATAATTTGTATTTTTTCTTACTGGATTTTTTTGATCCATGTTTATATCTAATCTCAGTTTCTCAGAGGCAGTTGAGTAGCTGAACTGTCAAGTCACAATATATTCAGTAGAGGTGTAATACTTTGGAGACATAATATCTTAATGCAGTGGATTTATGCCCGAAGGAAGAAAGAAATTTGGTCTGTGATAAACCTTTCACTAGGCCCATGACTGTTTAAGGGTCAGATTGTTCTGAAATACCTTTCACAAGAAATTAGAAAATTTAATCAGCACCTGTGTGAGGCAGTAAAGGAGGTGATGTTGCATCTCATGAGAAGAAATTCACTGAAACACTTATCTCAAGAAACCCATGAAGTTAAAACTACGATCTTGACTGCAGAAATGAAGCATACAGTTCTTTTACTAAATCTGAAGGGAAGGGGAAGACTCTTAAGTGGTTAGGGTAGGTCAAAGTTATGTGTATGAAATGCCTACTTAGACAATGAAGATGCGCTGCTTTAGGTGTATTGCTGAAATATTTTTGCAAGTCTAACAAGATTAAATGCAGCCCACGAGAGTATTTGCTGCAGTTGAGTTTGCTAGATGTGGGTGCATTAAAATTCTGGGCATGCAGTTGTTCAGAGGCTTCCTATATTGGTTTTATTGTTATTAATAGAAGTAAATAGATTTGGGTTTCATTTTGGCATTTAATTGTGGTAACTGTTTAAGTGAAACTGTATAATCTGGTATTTCACACGTGTGCAGAAGATACTTTGGTGTTAATCTGGTTTTATTACATTCTTGTCTCTCAGCTTGAGAGACTTGGATTTGACAGAGGGATCACTCAGTGTATAAGGAATTGGCCGGATGATCACACTCAAAGATTTCTGATTGGTTGACATTCTATAATGAGCCAGCAAATGTGCGCTTGCAGCCCAGCAAGCCAACCCTAGCCTGGGCTGCATCCAAAGCAGCGTGGCCAGCAGGGGGATGGAGGTGACTCTGCCCCTCTGGTTCGCTCTCCTGAGATTCCACCTGGAGTGCTCATCCAGCTCTGGGGCCCCCAGCAAAAGAAACATCTGTTGGAATGAGTCAAGAGAGGGGCGGCAACAAAGCTGGTCAGGGGGCTGGAGCACCTCTCCCATACAGACAGGTTGAGAGAACTGGAGTTGTTCAGCCTGGAGAAGGCTCTGGAGATCACCTTGTGATGATACACCTCTATCTGACTTAAAGAAGAGATTTATAACCTTATAGAATTGTTGTCTTCTGCTCTTGAGATAACAAAACTGGCACATTGAATGATGCCTGCTCAAGAGGTTTGGAACAGTTTTTAAAAACAATTCCTAATACAATTCTGCAGTAAGGCTCCTGGATTCTTAAAGCAACTGCTTTGAAGAGATGGTTTTACATTATCGCTAAACCGTTTTGAGCTCCAAGGTCCAAGGATGCCAGATTTCCCTAGCTTTTATTTATTCAGAAAGGCACCATTTAATACTCTGGAGCAGAGAGTCTAGGAAACTTCACTCTGCTTTAGAAATTAGCCTATAAAATACAGGGTGCTGCCAAGCAAAGTTTTTTATAGCATGTTATAGAAAACTGCAGAATCTTGCATTCTGGAAACATCTAATGAGATTTACTGAGATAAAAGGAAATTTCTAAAAGATGTGCCAAAATCTTTTTGTCATCTGTCAAGCAAAATGATGGATGCATCCATGAGTCTTTCAAAGTAGTAAATTTACAGTCTGTATTAAGCAGAACTCTAATATTAAGATAACCTGCTGAATTTCTGGAAGCAATAAATTCAGGAATGTGACTGGATTTTAAATGTTAACTGAAAGAGTCAAAGTTTCTTGACTTTTTACAGGAAAAAACTTACTTAAAATAGAATTAACTTTTTCAGATCCAGAAACCAGTTACTTAGTTCTGGTTTAAAATGTCAATTTGTTTTATTTACTGAGTTCCTAGTTGTGGTAAGGATGCTGGTTTTTTTGACTGAGGCCTAGCGATAATAAAATTAATTGGATTCCTTAAGTTTCTTGTGTAGATTCTCTGAAAATAGCCTGAGCATTCCCAGGAGATTGTTGCCTCATTGCCTAGCTTATGAAATTCCCTATGGATGTTTTTGAGTTACTGCAGAAAGTAAGTAAGAAAGAATATTAAAATAATTAATTTATGCCAAAACACTCTATCCGTTGCTGCTAATTTTCTTTCTCCCTCAAAGTCAATTTGTACTGTCTACATGTTAAATATGCAAAAGCTCTGTAGCAACAGAAAGCTGAATAAGAAAAGTTCCAGTGCAAATTTAGCCTAACATGTTCAAAGGCAATTTTTTTTTTCAACAAACCCTTCCTAGGGAACTTCCTGCAGTTTTTAAAATTCAGTACGTGACCAGTGTACTTGTGTAATCATGGTATTAGCTTACATCTGGTGAAAATGGAGAGATTAAGTGCAAATTATTGGATTTTTTTTTTCTAGTACTGGCATTATCTATGTGACTTTAAGTGACAGTTCTTGGAAGGTCTAACATGGACAAAAAAACTTGAAAACAAAACTTCAGGATACTTCTGTGAAAGTTTGAAATCTCTAGCTTAACTGGGTTTCTACTCTGAATTTCTATTCTTGATTCCTACTGCCTTAGAGCTGTAAAACACAGATGTTACCTACTGTGAAGCACAGTGAATGGGGAAAAATGTGTGGAAATTGTGGTCTTGAATTTTCTAAAGAATTGCTAAGTTTCCCTGCTCCATCAAGCAACTTTTGCTCCCATTCTTGGTAATATAGCATGTTATTACTTGTCTTTCCCTCATGCTGTTATTATGCTAGGTTGGAAAACACTTCAAATATGAAAAGCAATAGATGGTCAGTTCACAGGTTAGGAGTTCTGAAAGCACATACATACACAACAACCTTAAAATCACATATAAAAAGGGCCTGCCAATCTTATTCTTTCCATGTGAAATCTTATTTTTCCTGTTACATCCTTTCCTGGCACTTGCTTGCAAATTTAAGAAAATATTAACATTCTCTTTCCCTACATTCTTGTTTCTTCTCTCCTGGTGAGGACCTGTATCACATAGACAAAAAAAAATTCTCTCTCAATCCTTTAAATACAGGACTTAAGAAGGAAGATGATTTCTTTGTGTGTTTTCTCTGCCCTGTCAGAGTAGAGTGTTCAAATAACACACTGAAATGACTGTTTTGTGAGTATTAGCAAAAAAGTCTCTTTGCCATGGAATGAGTGACTAAAGCAGATCTCTGAATATTTCTGCTATATCCAAAGGAACTGTAGCTCTTCTATTAAATTTTGTTAACTTCATCTAGACGGTATGAAACCAAGGATAAAACACGTTGTCTGTGCTGGAGTGCAGTATGTTTCTAGAAATGTGAGATCTTCGCAGTCACAGACTGCAGGCTTTGTTAGCCCTTCCAGATCCTGAGCCAAAAATAAGCTGGTGAAACAGATGGGAAAGTGGGAAGCTGCAATTACTAGATGGGCAAAGTGAAAATTCTTGGGTAATCTTAACTGCAAATTGCTTCATTTGAAATTAAAAATTTATTTCTTCAATTCATTTATATCTCTATATAATTGTTACGATTTTTTACTGTAGCCTTGATGTTAGAAGGTTTTGATATTTTGTGGTGCCTTTTGTGGTGATATTTTGTGTTTATGTTTTTCAAGCATTTGCAGAAATAGGTTTTCCAGAGGTACATTTTTAAAAAGGTTGGTTCTTTAAGCAATGGATAGTCCAACTCCTTGTTTTCTGGTCATGAATTTTGTTAGATTAAAAAAATGTAATTTTTTAATTTGTTTTCTTCAATTAAAAAATTACAACAGTAAAAATTAGTGTCATCTTCTAGGATTCTATATTCATCTGATATAAATCTTAAAGAAATTGAGGAGCTGTTTATGAGGAAAATACAAGAAAGCAACACTACTACTCTTCAGAAGACTCAAAAAAATGTAAATTGTCTTGGACAAAGCAAAAGAACACCAGTTGATGAGAATACTCCAAGTGGAGCTGTGCAGAAAGAAGTTGTTTGTTTGTCTGGTATTGAGGAAGAAATTCCAGAAGCAGTCATTGATGCAGAAAGCAACAAAGCCACAGCAGGTAGGTTTGCAATTACACTTTTTTCTCTTTTTGTCTTTTAAATAATTGCTTCTACAGATGTAAAAATGCAGGCAAAATTAAAAGTATTGTTATAGCACAGCTGTCATGGATATTCTTTTCTATGGCCCACCTCATTGTCTCACCCTTTGAAGAAATGAATTGCTGCAGAAATTAGGCAGGCACAGTTCCCAGCCAATTGGTGGTGTAGTAAATCTGGAATTGCCAGGCATCACCATGTCCTGTCTTTTCCCTGGAATACAGTGAGGTCCATTCCTCACCGTCTGGGACTTCCACACAGCAGAGCATCTCACTTGTTTTCCTTTCCTAGAAAATTGCACTCCTTCCACTATTGTTTTATGAGGGTTCTGGAACATTTCAGAATCTTCCATACTACAGCTCTGACTGAAATAATACAAGGAAATGTTTAACTGCATCTTCCCCAGAGGTGCTGGCTGTGTCAGTGACACGGGCTCAAGCAGCAGATCTGTTCAGGTGGGAGCCTGTAGCACAGCATGACCCCAGACTTCCTCAGGGGCTACTCTTCTTAAGTGCAGAGGTTCCAGACCTCTGCAGAAAAAAATGAACTGGGTGCTTAATCTTATGAAAGAGTAACTGTAGCACTTCTTCTGTAGATACCAAATAGGGAGCATTGGTCAAGTTTCTGATAACTTAAAATAAGATATAAGAGCAATGTTTGGAAAACTTTTCAAGGAAAATCCTAGCTTGAATATGCAATAAAATTATGTCAGATTATTTTCAAATATTTTCTCTGTGCACTGTCAATTGTCTCTTGTACACCTGACAAAGTGAAAACAGCTTTTTCTCCCTATATGCAGGTAATTCCAAAGTAGAAACTGCATCTATGTTAGGAGAAGACTTGCTGATGCTCTACAAGAAGTGCAGTTGTCCAGATATTAATATTTGCATAGATGGCAAAGATTTTCAAGCTCACAGGTACATAAGTATTTACAGTAAAAAGTTTTTCAATCAATAACCATCTGGTATAACATGCTGCTGTTACTGTGTATCTGTGGGAAGTTACTGCTGGTGCTGTTCCGTATCTCTGAATTGTTACAGCTTTTAGGTCTTATGTGTGGAGTGGCTGTACTTGGATACTAATGAATATAATTTATCATCAACAGCAGCTCTTTTGAAAACAATCACACTGTTAGCACTTCTAAGATTGCCACTGTAAACTCATATATTGAGTATATACTCATGGAAATACTTGTAGATTTTTTCCCTAACTATATATGTGTATATATAATTCAAAATATTAAAAAGTAATCTGTGCTCTGCAAATAAAATGAAAAATCTACTAACAAACTATTCAGTTATTAATGCTGAATAAAATTTCCAGAGAGGCAGAAAATTTCTGGAGTATTAATTTTTGTTTCGGCTGTTCAGAATCTGCATACAGAACCTGGTTTTGCTTTCATTACTTCAGTTATGTAGATGTAAAGATTGTCAGGAGCCTTTCCTAGATCAAAAGTCCAAGGTCGTTTAAGAACTTTGGCTTATTGTACTCCTGTGACTTGGGAAAGCAAATTACAGTGTCACTACCATTCCTTGTACCTTTGATATAAGTCCCTTTGCATATGAGATAGCAAACTAGATAGCCTGTAATTTGCTCCCTTTGAGTATATTAAGTAACTGAGAGGGACTATAAAAACCCTCCATTACTTTTAGTAAAAAACTGGAGGGAGTGGGGCCGTTTATTACTGATATTATAACATCTTTATAGAATATGTCGTAATTGTGTGGGTATTTGGATATATGCTACATTTGCAGAATGAAGTGGTAAAGCATGTTTGTTTCTTCTAGTCTACATTTTATGTTGTCAGATACGTAAGTTTGAGGAAAAAATGCTTTAATGCAGAAAAAATAATGCAACAAAGAGCTTCTGTCAGCAGAGCTTCTTTAATTTAGGCCACTTAGTGCCTGGAGCTATGTATCTAGTTTAACTAGCATCAAAAAATACGGCAGTAAATCATAGAGAAAGCAAGGATGTTCTGAAACAGGCACAGGACTTGAGCTCGTTTCAGCACTATGTCACGTGAATAGTAGGAGCTATAAGGGCAATGGAACTTTCAATACCATTGTGGTGAAAGCACCAGAATGATTTACAGGAGACAGGTTAGGACTTCAGTCTCCCACCACTTGTGTCAGTATTCCTTACTTTCTCATGAAGTCCTGTGAACTTCCAATAGACTTTAGTGTTGCTGGTTTATGTCTTCCTAGTGTTGCATTCTTACAGAGCTCTGCATGAAGGAAGATTTGTTTGGTAATAAAACTGGCACTAACCATCACTGTAGGAAAGCACACATTAAGTTATTTCAAAATACTTCGGTATCTCCGTATATTTTATAAATATATGCTGATAAAATTTAAATTTAGGTACTGCATACTCGTTCATATTCTGTTGAGTACCTGTCTTATTTAAAATGAATCTTTGAAAAATCCACTCTAACTACGCCCTTGAAGTTGATGGATCACTGTTCATTACTAAAATATTTTTGGAATGGAAGAAAAAAACTGGAGATAAGTGTCTTCCATGATACACTTATGATATCCATTTTATGATATTGTGTTATGCTATCTTATTAAAAAAAAAGATTGTGTGTATACCCAGAATTTCATACACTTCAAGTTAGGATGTAATACCCATTTACATGTGGATGTATTTCACTAAGATATGAAACGTTCAGTAAAAGCTTTGTTGTTATTTTTGCTGGATGACTCACAGGAGGAATGTGCGAGAAGTTTCTAATTTAAACTATTGAGACTTCTGAAGCAGGAGGAGGGAAGAGAGATGAGAGAATACAGAATATGAAATGACTAGAAAAGAGACCATAAATAGTATTCTTCATGCTTCTTCCTACGCAAAATGAGAGTGCTCAGAAACATTTTAAGAGATAATAAATACATGTAACAGAAAGGATTCTCATGCCTAGTATAACATTTTGCTTTTTCTGCCACAGGAAATACATGACATAAGCTAATTTTATAAATAATAGGAAGCTTAGGAAGTGTCATGAAAAAATTCTGTGTATGAGAATATTGTCTGTGGCTGTAGTAAGCCAGATAAGATTCATAAAGGCTAACACTATAACTGGTGTGGATCTGGAAAACTGAAATCACAAAGCAGATTTCATCCACTGTCTTGTCTTCCTCTCTGCCACTGCACTTCCACCTTAAGAGTCCTGTTGCAAAGGTCTTCTTACCTGATATTTTTAAGACTGATACTGGTAGAGATACTGAGCTACAGACTGCAGCTCTAGGGTTTATTATCTTTTATGGAAGTAGTAGTAAATTGTATTAGCTCTGTTATGGCCAGTTATGCCTTTTAAATATAGAAGGGCAGTAAGTGTAAACAGAAGTAACTGATAACTGTTGTTGTAAAAACGCATCATATTGTCCCAGCATATGTTAATATCAAGTTTTGTTTGGCTTTTGGTGGATTGCAAACTCTGAATAAAAGACCTTACATACTTATCATTTTGAAAGATACACATTTTGTAATATAAGAAGAATTTAAGATGTTCAGGATATAATTATTTATAATGGGGCTGTATAAACTCTTTATTTAATAACTGGTATTTACTCTTGTTTGGTAAATAAAACAGGAGAAATCAATGTGAAATTTTAAATAAAAGGAAGATGCTTGTGGTAATAGATTTCCTCTGTATGAATCTCAAAGTCATACTAAAAACAAGCTTTAACTGAAAAATTTAGAGTACTGTTTGCTTTTTTCTGTAGCATATTTTGAAATTCCAAACATACTGGGAGAAAAGGCATGCAGTACACAGCTGACACCTTAATGCATAAAGGGCAAAGATTTAAGTCAATGTTATCAAAGAGTCTCATCATGAATATTTGTATGTAGTGGAATAATGTTTACTTTTTCTCTCTCAGGGCCATTTTATGTGCCAGATCTAGTTACTTTGCTGCTATGCTGAGTGGAAGTTGGGCTGAGAGCTCTCAAAAGCACATCACTCTTCAAGGGTAAGTGTTGTCTCTGCAAGTCATGTGGGAGCAAAGGTAGGCAATTTACAATCGCTGCAAATATGTAACAACTGTGCTGTGTACAGAGCGCTGAAGATTAATATGCCTTGACACTTTTCTCCAGCCTGATACATTTCTGAGTACTGTTTTGACTTCAGGATGAAACTCTGTGTGTAGTGTATTTGTTAGTATTGTCAGATGATTCAGAAGTCTTTTTCATCAGCAGAAGGGCACTAATCCTTTTGTATAGAGTATGTTTTAATATTCACAATCTACTTGAGAATTCTTTCACTTCCTGTTGTACATGTCATGAAAAATACTGTGTCTGAACAATGTAATTTCCATACTTATTTGTACAATATTTACAATGTAAAGATAAATAACATTTCCTAAATAGTGTTTAATTATGATATTCCAGCAGCATATACTAAAGCAATTTGATCTAGTGGGTTTGTTCACCATGGCTTTCTGTGTGAGAATAGTGGAGCTGTCACTGTAGAATGAATACTTAAGACTTCAAAGATAAGCTGGGGACTGCCAGGTTAGTTCTTTTCAGAATCAGAAAACTCTATTGAAATACATTTGATTTCCTTTAAAAGCAAAGGAGTACTAATCCATGTACATGTTGGCTTTTTTCTCAGGCATGATGTTGGCTGACTCAGTTTTCTTCAGAAAGAACTGTGTACCTTACCGTGCTGCAAAATGTAACTGCTTTGTGTTAATATAAAATCTCTTGGCCAAGTGATACTTTCTTAAATGTTCATTTTAGGTTCCGCTCAGTGCTGCTGCAAAATCAGAAAGGTTATCTCTTGATTTGGTTATAACTTCCAAATCCTTATAAAACAATGTATTTGCAATTTAATTTATTCCTTAGTTTTTATAGTGCTTTAGAGGCTAATAGTGACCAATTACTCTGGTGTTTACACTTCTCTCTCTGTAATTGATTTCTCTTGTGGTTAAGAAATTTTCATCCTTATTTTTCAGTCGAGGCATTTTCCTGAGAAGTACTGAATCCTATCCTATGAGACTATTCTCATGCCAGTGTCTCGTAATTTCTGTTATTATGAGTCATATGCATAATTTTACCTTTTCCAGTTCACTTTTCTGCTTAGTGCTGGTTTCTGTGCTGTCTTCTACAACACTTATAAATGAAGTACATATGGCTTACTCTGAAATAATGAAAATTCTTCTTAAGGTAACAGCTGTCAAGACTGTGGGGAAACTCCTTCTCGCTGACTTTATGGCTGTTGTGTGTACTGCTATACAGAGAGACAGCTGTGCTGATTTTGCTTCTTTGCACGTTGCAAGGCTGGGTTTTTTTTCCTTTTGCTTTTAGTCATCAGTGTCAATTGCTTAAACATGTCTAATGTTTTAAAGGGTCTTCGCTCTGCATGAATGTTCCATTTACACTAATGCACACAGCACTTGTGGGTCCTGAAGATTGCACACAAAATGTATGTGCACAAGTACAAGAAAGTGTTGTTCAGATCATGTCCATCATTGAGGCATTCTGTGCCTTTCTGCATTAAGATGCTGGGACTGTGAAAGGATGCAAACACTGCTGTGTAGGATTGCCAGCTTCCTTAATCTGAATAAAGAGTTTCTAAATATTCTGAGTAACATTTCTACTTAGCATTGTAATAAAACTACTAAATGTATTTTTAGTGTTGCAAAAACATAAACATATCATAAAATAAAGACTTAGAGTAATTATAATAAAACAATTTTGAAATATATACTTAATAGTTGACTTATTGCTAGTAAAGAGCTTGGCAATGATGAAAAAAATCCTTCCATATTATCAATGTAGATAATAAATTTTTTAGTATTAGTCTGCTTATTACTTATTTTTAAAGATCCTAAAGTGTTAGAAAGTTTCAGAAGTCCATCAAGTAGCTAAATTCACTAAATTCAGTAGTACATTCAGATACTTCTGCATTGCAAAATCTTATTGCTTTAATTTTACCAGATCATTTGCCTTCCATTCACAGAGCAGCTGGATGATGTATCAGCTTTTTGACCAACTTCCTTTGGCTAAGAAATGTGATGCATTTTATTATGGGCATGTCTTTATTTGTATTTTTTCATTCTTTTTTGCAGCATAAGCCATGCAGAAATGAATGTCATCTTGCATTTTATATATGGAGCTATTTTGGACTTCCCAGATGAAGTTGATGTTGGGTATATGTCAAATTTTATTATATTTTAATTTTAGTTTGTGCTTGTTTGCTTGTTCTATATTTTCTCAGTTAAAAGTCAAAAGGAAAACTTCAAAAATAAAGCTGTTGAAGAAATCTTAATTATTTGACAGCTACCAGAAAAGGTGTGCCAGCTGGTTTTAGAATACTCTGTGAGGAGATGTGATGTTTTATACCAAAATAATTCCCAATTTGCCTGTACCTTCCTTTTAGTTTTCAGAATAATATATACAATGTGTGATAATGTATAAAAGTTAATATTTTTAATTTATTTTTGAATAATCACTCGAGGTGATGAGAAGGCTAAGTAGTTAGTCTTAGATCCATGAAAGATGATATATAGGAACCAATGTAAAAGTTGGCATTTTCTTCTGGGATAGTTTTTAATCACAGTTTTATACATAATCCTGTATTAGTGAAGTAAATTCTGAAATTTGTGAATTATTCTCTGAAACCATTTATATATTAGGTGATGAACTCTGTCACTAAATATTAAAATGCGACAATTTCCTAAAAAATATCTAATTGTTTATAATAATATATAAACAATATAAATGTTTAGCTAATGAATTGATACATAAAATAAAATCATGATATTGATTATTATATAAAATAATTAATAGTTTGCTCACTCTTCTTTTTAAGATGTAATCAATAACATTTTATGTAATCTTCAGGAAAAAACCTACAAAATTCTGGAACTCTGCTGGCACAAATATTTTTTTCATTTGCTATCCTCAAAATAGAGAAACTGAGAGTCTTCTAAACAGTTTCTCAGCTAGTGACTGAGGCTTGTTTTTATACAGGTTCAACTCAATGGCTGGAGGTTATTATTAGGTCAATATATGTTTCTGTTTTGAAGATTATTCTTTAGCAAGTGTCACACTTGGTTATCAGTCTCCTTCTGCAGTAAGTTCTGACTGAACCAAGAGGTGAAGTTAGCATGTAAATTGTCCTGTAAGGAAAATGCAGATATCATAGATTTTTTGATTCCTGTCACTGCTGCTTTCTCTTTAGTCGCATGTTGGGCATTGCAGACATGTATGGGCTGGATGGACTAAAAGAAGTAGCCATCTACATTTTGAAAAGGGATTACTGCAATTTTTTCCAAAAGGTATGCCACTTCTCATGCTACTTTGTGAGCTATGGAGCCTGAGAATTTCAAATGTATTACTTACCACTAAATCATAGTGACAAGATATGTAAGACCTACATGATCAAGGTGTTGGCTGAAGTCAACAGTCCCTGTTCTCAGGTGTGAATCTGGGATAGATGGTGGGAGTAAGACCTGTGATATCATCCACTTATTTATAGACACTTGGAAACCCCAGCTGATTAAAAACAGTATTCCACATGATTAATTCAATGTATTAAATTACACTGAGTACAGTTTATTATGTGCTATTGTAAATGTGACTGTTCTTGGTGGGCATGTGGAAATGCTATATATTTGCATATCTTGTTTCACGGGCTATATTTAGAAAAAAAAGTCTGTTCAATGAAAATTGGTTTAAAAACAAACACCTGCTTAGAGTTGAGCATTTTCATGCATTAGGCTCATGAGGCTGAATCCTACTTTACTGACATGTCAAAACAGATGATTACATAAAGGCAAACTTAAGTACCATGGCAGCCGACATTACTTCTCAGTTTTTGAACTGAAGATTTTGTACTTTGGTATGGTTTCTGTAAATAAAAATGTACAATAATTGTGATAATTTTCTAACAACTCTAGCCTGTTCCTGGCAAACAGCAACCTGTACTAGAATGCATGGCTATTGCTCATTCATTGGGAGTGGAAAACCTATATGCTGCTTGCATGAAGTAAGTAAAAATAAAATTGTTTTTAATTTATCTGCTTTCTGTTGAAATAATTCTATTTTGCAAGATAGGGTTTATTTTGGCATATGAAATGTTTACATTTTAAATGTTTTTTCTTCACAATACTTTAGAGGTATCACTTATGCTAAGAAGTGATCACTTATCACTTATGCTTACCTAAGAATGGCTCTCTTTTCAACAGATGGGTAGGAAAACATTTTGCAAGATGTTTTTCAGAGAAAAGCTTTGCCAATTTACCTACTGAACTTCAGAACAATTGTCTTGTTATGTTGATTAACTCTTTGGTAAGTAGTGTGCTTTGTATAAAAATAGAGCAATGTAAATTGTTTCCTTATTTAGCTGTACAATGTCATTTAAGAGATAATAAATACAGTATCTTAAATCTGTAGTACATTTATACTATGTAAAAGTTCCAATTAAAATAACAATTTTAAAAACTATTTTGATGCGAAATGTCATTGTTATGCTTTATGCCACACAGTCTAGTGATCACATCCAAGTCCACCATAATAATAGAAAATGTTTATTAAACACAGCTGTGACATCATAACACAACATTATGGAAGGGTTCAAGGCCAGACTGGATGGGGCTCTGAAAAACCTGGTCTAGTGGAAAATGTTCCTGCCTCCAGGGAGGCTGGGATTAGAGTATCTGTAAGGTCCCTTTCAAACCAGGCCATCCTATGATTCTCTGATTATGTACTTGTATAGTGAGGAACAGGAAATGTCTGTGTTACATAGTGGCATATATCATTTGTGATTGCCTTTTCATCTTTATCTGTATTCTAATTGGAAAAAATTGACTTCTTGTTTTTTAGACCTCAGGTTTTTTTCAGACCACTGGCTATCAGGGATCACAAGCTATTTGTTTACAGGCAGGCTGACTTTACAAAAATAATGTAGCAGTATTATATCCATATTTTTTACTTCTCAGGTAACTGTACTACACTGATCTCCTCAAGGCTCAGCTTTCATTTTTTGTGGCACTTACCTACATTGTTCCAATTTAGACCTGCTTAAATATATGTATTTTCTAATTGTATGTCTGTATAAAACTATGCTCACAGCTGACTTAAGGTAACTGATTTGAACTTGTTAACAGAACTTTGGTCAAGTACTCAGCCTGTAAATACACTGAATTGTAACATATATGAAAAGTATGTAGAAATAAAGCTAAATCTGTAGAGCTGCTGTCAAACATGACTGTCTATGTATGTAGCTGTTACGTGGATTGTCACAGACAAAATGTAATCTAACTAGCTCAAGTAACATTCACAGCATGATTTTGGTTCTAGCACACAACTGACAACTAAAATATGTGACATCTTATATATCTTATGTTTAAGTCCTTGTCCCTATGTCTGTGTTACTGTGTTACCCAAACTAAATAGCTCCAATGTGGCTATGCACACTGTCAAACATAGCCCTGGTTCAAGAGTTGCACTCTTGAATGGTTCTGGCCAAGAACTACCCCTTGCTGAAAGGACTGTGAAGCCTTCTTGAGACTGTTTTTTTAAGGACTTCTGTGATGAAGTTCTTAAAGTGCTGAGGCCAGCAGGTCAGCTAGGAGTGGCAGCTGCAACTGCATATTCAGGTGAAAGCCTGCAAAATCAGAGTTTTCAGAGCTCCATGCCTTTAGGTTGGATATTAGGTAATGGTTCTTCCTCCAGAGGGTGTTTGGGTACTGGAACATGCTCCCCAGGGCAATGGTAACAGCACCACAGCCAGAGGTCAAGAAGTGTTTGGACAATGCTCTCAGGCACAGGGTGTGACTCTGGGGGATGGTGCTGTGCAGGGCCAGGAGTTGGACTCTTATGATCTGTGGGGGTACCTTCCAGCTCAGCCGTGATTCTGTAATCAAGAGAAGCTGGAGAATATCCACAGTTATAAACCTGAACAGTTCTACCACAATTTATAAATCTAACAGAATAAAGATGGCAGCTATAATACCTCAAGATTATGTCTAGTATCTCAAGATGCCGGGTGTTCTGCCACTATATTATATCAGGATACTGAGCTTTTAGAATATACACATAGCAATGGGTATCATACAGTGTATAAAATTGGAGAGTTTTAAGTAACATTTTCAGCTATAGATCACTTCATTCTGATCTACAGCTGTTTAACCACCACCCACCACCAAACTACCTCAGGTGTGTACTGCAGCTATGAGCACACAAAAACACAGTTCTAGGTTCTTCTCTAAGCCCTTGTGCAACATTATTGGGAAGCTGAAAGGTAAATGTTCAGGCCTTCCTTCCCCTCTGCTTATTCTAGTATATAAAGATGCTGTGGTTACAGTTTGTATTGAAATACATGTGCTACCTTGCCAGCATTTGCACAACAGTCATAGTGCTGTGGTACTTGGTACTGCCCCGGTTGTGTACCCAGCTTCTCTGGAAGGTTTTTGCAGTTTGGACTAAAGTGTGTTTTAGTTCCCCTATTGATGATTTAAAATTTGTGTTGGTGTGTCTTTGCAAGATTTACTGGTATTTTATGGACTGAAGCCTGAAAGCATCTAGTTACAAAATTAAACAATAAAGCATAAGCTTCTTCTGCCCAGAGAATGGTTCTGGTGAGCATTCATTTCAGCAGTTAAGACAACCATTCCAAAACCTTGGGGAATTCCCAGGGGAGTTTTTCACAATCTGCAAAAATGCTTTAAGCCTGCTTGAGGGATGAAGAAGAAAAGGTCTGACATTAATTTTGCAGGGGCTACTGTATGATTTACAGACCTTTTACTCTGCTGCTAGAGTTCTCTGCTGTAAAACTTTTAACACACCCAGTTAAACAGTATAACTCTGCTGATTCTTTCATTTACTGATGCTGGATATGTAAAACCTAGTTAATATGACAGCCCTTTAGAGGAAAAAAAAAGGTGCAAAGAAAAGGAGATTGTTGATGGTAAAATCCCTAGGAAACCACAGTGATGAACACAGAAACATTAAAATGGGAGTGCCATTTAAAGCACAGTCCAGGTGCTTTATGTGTGCCTATCCCTGATGTCTCAGCTTCATGCAAGAAAATTACTGGGATTTTAGATAAGTAAAGTGGACTCCACTTTAAAATGGTTAAGAAAAAAGTACAATAAGATTAGCAAAATTCAGTTAGAACCAGTTCTACAAAGTGCTGATTTAATTAGAAGTCAATGAAGGCATTTTATATTTCACTGGACGTGTCTAATGGGAGTCAATGCTTATTGCCTTGTGAGCAGGGGTTGAATTCGAGACAATACAAAAAGCTTGTTATTGAGTCCAATGGGAGCAAAATCAAACCATAAGCATATATGTAATTCTTAATTTACGTGATCTGCAGAGAAGTAGACTGAATTGGCCCAGAGATGAGTAAAATAATTTAAAAAATATATTTTAACAATGGATGGTCAGATTTTATCTTTTAATTATAATATGCACAAAGAAGGTACTCTCTACCTTCTAACTCACATAGGACAAATGTGATTGTGATCTGAATTTGCAGTAGGGGTTTTTGTGTCAAATATTTATCTGAATTGTTGCTTTTTCAAGTGTTAGTGCATAATTTGTCAGTGTCCTGCTAGGTCACATTGAATAGAGCTTTCAGGCCATTCTAATGTGGATAACCATAAATTCCAAGTTCTTTTCAAGTCATATGTTAGCCCATAGAAGTTGCCCTCAGGTACTGTGCTGATGCAATGCATGGAAGACCAAAGACACAGACCAGGATAATAAATATTAGCAAATCTGTTTGCATGTTTAAAATGTAACTAGAAACATAACAGTTGCTTTTCTTTGAGAAACTTTAGACAACAAAGAGGGTAAGTTCAGTTAAAACTCCATCTGGGAAGACAAATATTTGTCTGACTCCTTTAAATCAAGAAAAGGATTCATAATTACGAAAATGTTTTCTCTGTATCCTCAATGCTAGGCCATCCACACTCACCTAAAACCTCAGCTTAGCAGTTTTATTCAGGAATGTATTACATCTTTCAGTGACCCATGATCTTTTTCTCTATTCAGCTTCTCCAGCTAACATTTGCCTTATTTTCTTCAGGACTGCAGTATGTAATGACGCACTTGAAAAAATATAATAAAAGCTATTGAAAATTTTACTACCCAACTTCAGGCAAAACAGAAGCAGTAGAGATTTCTCTTCCTGGTTTAGTTTCAAAAGCACATATAATATTAAGAATTATAAACCCCAAAATTTATTTAAATAAGGGAAATAATGAAATGATTGGATCCCTGTGTAAAAGCTCAGTAACTGAACAGATGCTATTTTACCATCAGCAATTCTTTAGGTAATGGCTTGGCAACAGGCTAATTTCTGTTTCTGTTTCAAGAACCACAAGAATGCTGCTTTCCGTTTGATGGAGAGCGACCGGCTGATCAATAGCCTTCCCCGAGTGAAATGGACAGAGCCAGCTGTGGCCTTGACATCACGGCTGCATGAGGAATGTGTAACCTTTATTGTTGCAAACTTCCTACATGTAGTACAAAGTGAAGGCTTCTCTGTTTTGTTGCAGGTAAAAGTGCCCTCAAGTTCTTATATGCTTCCAAATAAATTGGATTATATCACATTTTGGAAAGTTCAGGCTGCGAAATTACCAAAATAGTTTCAACGTTTGCTTTGAAGTACAGTTCTATGGGAAAAAAAGCCCAACAGCTCGGGGAGTGTTGGGGGATGGGTTTTTCAGGTTTGTTTTAAAGCATGTAAATGCTCTGATACACAGGGCTAATAATGCATTCAGGTTATGTGCTTCAGTTAAGCAAAAGTTCCAGTTGGTTTAGTGGGACGGTTTCTGTGTTGCAAAAAGTACAGATACCAGCTTTGAAAAAGCTCTCAGGCCCCTGGAATAACAGCACAGATTTACAAGATTGAGTACAAGCAGTGTACTCTAACTTCTACAGATTTGTGTTGTGAATTGCACGCATGTGGTAATGCTGCAGGTTCTGGTGAGAACTTACCTAGTCATCCAGATAGTTAATTTCTCCTGTGAAATATGTTTTTTAATACGTACAGAGGAGTGAAATAAAGAGGGAAATGGTAAAACAACTTGCCTTTGGATCCAGAGTTGCATGGGGCTGTAAATTCATCACAGTGTGCTTGTTCCTAAAATTTCTGTTAATGAGCGAGGCCTCAGGATAATTTGCTAGAGGCCTGGAGAGGGGTGGGGTTATGGTTATGGATACAAAAGAAGATGCTTCTTTGTAATACCTCCTGCACAGCTTGATAGCAGATCCTCTCTGCTCAGTAATGCTTTTGCATACAAAGTACACGCTTTTGTTTTAAGCGACTGTGTTTTGTTGTTTCCTCAGGCACAGGCAATGAGCAGCAAACCTGACCTTCTAGAACTAATTTCCAATGCAATTGAAAAAAGCATTAATAATGAAAATAGCTGCTCTCTTCTTGTAGCAGTGGATATATTGTTGGACTCCGCAAATGTGAAGGAGATGGTAAGGTTCCTCAATGTGCAGTGTCTGTAGAAAAACTATTCTGGTAGTTTCATGTCATGGTTCAAATCAGATGATATGGTGTGAGCTCAGATGGCTCAGTCATGCAACTGGGGTCATACAGAAAAGCATCTGCATAAATCCAAGGTCCTTTTGGAAGTACAGAAAATGTAGGCAGCATTTGTTCACTTTAAAGAGAAACCCCATCCTGGCAATCAAAAAATTCCTGTCTGTTACTGAAAATGTACTGCCCTATTGATCTTTACTATCAGTCTAAATTTGTGGTAAGAGAAAAACTTAGCAAAATGTTGCATTACCTAAAACTTACAGGGGAAGAGATCTTATTCTCTTCCTCCCCTACATATTTCCCCTGCTTTTTGTGAAGGTCACAGATACATTTGCTTTTGTTTAAAACTGTCCCCTAAAGCAAGGACTGACACTTAATCCAGCGCGTGCTTTTTGAATTGGGTGGAGGTGTCAGGCTCCATGTGTGTAACATACCGCGTATACTCACACAATCTAAATAATGACATTTAAGCTGTGGTTGACTGATTCTGGGAACAATTCATAAATAGTATGACAAAGAATAAAAAAGTAAATGAAACATTAATTACTGCAATCTGGTGCTATTATAGATTTACTTGGTCAAAGTAATGAAAATTTAATCAAATACATTATTTTTCCCTGGAGTATTTGACCTTGTTGTGACACAGCTGACAGTGAAGAGCTATTATGGGGTTCATTTAAAAAAAAAAAAAAAAAGGAAGAAAAGAGACAGCAATGTAGTGTTTACTAGTGCTGTAATTTGTAGGTTTTAAACTATAGAAAAAAATCACTGTGGTGGGCAATAATCTTTCAAAAACAGCATCTCCATCTACCAGACCGTTATAAAATATAAGTGATGACATCATTGATCTAGCTTAGGGAGTAAGTAGATTCTGAAAGGAATAATGACTGGTTGCTATGACAATATGCCCCTAGCCAGCTGCTGATTTGTTACTTGAACACAGGGTTTTACGTGCAAGATCCAGGCGCTGCGTGATAAGCTCTGGGTCTTCCTGGTTCAGTCTTTTTATGCTGTTCGTCACACAGAAGGCTGGAAGCTGATGAGGCCAGACCATCAACAGAAAATACAAGCAGGTATGTCTGGCATCAAACCGCACTGGAATTTTTTAGCAATCGGTGTAGTGGATACAATGCAGATGGAATTGTGGAGCCTGATACAAATAAAAGCAAAATTTGTGCTGCTTTGTGTCTTGAAGTGGTGTTTTAGAATAGAAGCATGATGGCATGCTTAGCTAGTTTCAAACATGGGAATCAGTAAGTCATTTTCTGTGAAGAGTCTTTTAGGAGTATATATGATAGAAAACCCCCACCCCCATCATCATGTAGATGGATTCTATTCTTATTTACAGCTCCTCTAAATTACTAAAAACACTGCAGTAGGATTAAAAACCTGATCTGCCTCATTTTTAAGGAGATAAGAGCTGTGGATGAATTAAATTTGCACAAAGCAGATTATCCGTTCCATGAATTCCGTTTCTGTCCTTTATCGTTTTCTCCATGATGTATAAATATTGCTCGTCTCTTGCATAATGCTCATCCTGTGCACTGTGAGCAAATGCAGATAGCTGGGCTCCTCGGCTGATTGGCATTGTGATCTTGTGTGTGCTGCTGCAGAGAGCCCCTAAGGAGCTGCATGGTGTGCTCTCAACATCTTAACAGACATCACTTCCAACAAAAAGGAGTTTTTGTTCTGAATGCTCCTTTGTTTTGAAGTACACGAGTATTCTGAGGATGTGGAACTGATGATGGAGTTCAGGTTATGGTTTAATATTAGCTTTGACAGTACAGTGTTGTAAAAGAAAAGAATGTTAAGTACTTCTCTGAATTCAAATCACTTTTGATTCAAAGGAGACGTGAACGTTTTTATATCCTTTTCATTAAAGATATTAGTAGCAAGGATATAATAGTTATAAAAATGTTTATGCCTAGAGGTAGATGAAAATTTTTTTCTACAATTACATGCTGAAATGTGCAGTGACAGTCTTTCTAAGCATGATTTAGGGATGTAGTCCAATAATATCTCATACTACTCTGTAAAACAGGGATAGGATTTCTTCTTGATTATAAAATCCTTCAGAAGCAGAGGAGTTGGCTTTAGGAAAAAGGGTAGGTTGTTCTGATTTGGGGTGGTTTACTTTTAAGATGATCGTGTCTCTATTGTGATTGATGTTTTGGCTACTCTACACTAGTGCTTTCAATAGGAAAAATATTTAAAATCAAGGTGTGTCTTAATTTTCCAAACTCCATCTTGCCAAAAATCGTTTTGTTTTCTTTTAGGTTAAATTCTGACTTAAGTTGCATACATTTTACATATGAAAAGGCTGAAATGTTTGTATTAATTATCTGGTTTTAATTCAGGCAAAGCAATCGTAAAATATTGGTAGACAAATTTTAATCCTCAGGTGAAATATGTCTAGGATAACTTAGATCAACTTTCATCTTAAAGATTTCTGGTGGTGGCTTTTCTCCTAGAAATTTAGGCTATATAGATTTAGAAGGCTATAATAGAGGAGGAAAAATGCCAAAATAAGAGAGATGATATTGTGGTTTTTTTCATTTACAACCTGTCTTGTGTTTTCTTAGGCACAAGTTTATAAGGATTTTGTCTTAATATATTGGTATGTATTAATATGCAGAGTCACTGCTAGAAAAAGGATTAGATCCCTGGGGTGCCATTTTCAGCATACCTTTTGTGTGATTTTAAGAGACCTATATAAAAATTATTTTTAGTATCTTTAGTAAGAATTCAGCAGATTTTTTTTATTATACATACAAAAAATGTTTCCATGTTTAGTACCTCAGAACATGAGGCACTGAATGCCTGAATTTTCAATATATTTTTTGCAAAACCTTTTTTCCAGCTGAAATATGAATACAGATATAAATGAAACCTATAGATTCTGGGTCTGTACAGTGTCTATAAATATCCCTTTTGTATTCTACAAGTGCAATTGATTTTAAAGCTTTGTTGAAAACTGCTTTCCTCCCAGAGTACACCAGATTAAAAAAAAAAAGGCATTCACTGCCTGAAAACTGCACATGACAATCACAGGGATAATTCTCATGACATTACACTGCATGCTATCTAAAGAGGCACTATGACCTTAGTGTGTACATTTAGGTGTTTTGGCTTTGCCAGTTTTGAAAACTAATATAATTTACTTTAAAGTAATTAATCTTTTCTTTATGTAGTATAAATAAATACTTTATAATTAACAATACACTTAAAAGCTATTAGTACTCTAAATTTGAAGGTATCTTTTGTAAATTTTGTACACTTTCAAAGGTCTCAGTGCACTGCTAGCTTTAAATGAATTGAGCTTGGATAAACAAAAGTCTTACTATGGACATGGGGAAACAGAAGAGTTAAGTAAATTGCTTATGGCCATGTGATATCATTACAGATCCCACATTTTTTGTTCCAAACATAAAACCATGTATTTCCACTTAACATTTGCCATGTCACCAAAATTAGCCTTTCTAGAGTAAATCAGGACCCAAAGAAGTGCTTTCTGATTTCACATGATGTTAACTGAGTAGGCTGGCTTTCTGTCCCCCTTCTTTCCTGCCAAACAGTGAAGAAACTGCTTGTTCCTTTTACAGCTGCATTTGACAAGGGTGATGACCGAAGACTTGGCAAAAAACCTGTATTCACCAGTTCTCAGGTAAACATTTATATCCAAACATTAAAAACATTCAAATAATTGCAAACAAAACTATTTTCAAACTATTTTAAAACAAGCTATATTTGTTTTAAATTAATATTTGTTTTCCATATTGCTTAATGGAACTTGTTTTTGAAAAATCTGTATTTTCTTGTAAACTGTTTCTGCAGAATCAGTAATGTTGATCACTGGAAACATCTTAGGACCCAGACTGTGTTCTGCGACATTTTCAAACAGATAAGCTCAAATAAAAGGCAGGAATTTGTGTTCAGAACCTCGCATTCCTCTCTAGCTACATAATGAAACTCATCTGTTTCCCAGAGCAAATGGTTTGCTACTGAGCTAATGAATCTCTGCTATTATTACAAGCCACCACAACACTGAGTCTGTTACACTCCCTGCTCTGAAAAATATTTATTAGTGCCTTCAACAACCCTTCTATTGAAGCTCACACTCAAAACTACATTATTAATTGGTAAAAAACCAGTATGGGTTTCACATGATTTGACAGTCTTGCATACATTGACACTGGTATCTCATTCCTTTTCATGCACTTAATTCTCCATGTTTGAATTCCTCTTTACCTGAGAGAATCAGTATTGGCATTTCTGTGTGGATATGCTGTTGATAATGGTTAAAAACATCACCTGTTGTAAAATAATTTTTGGCTTTATGTTTGTAAACATGCATAGTCGTTATTCCTCTTTGAAAAATATGCACATATAACTCAAAGAAATGTTCTTACTTAAGCAGACACTAATAATAAATATAAGTAAACATTACAGAGTAATTCGTCCAAAATAAAAGTGAAATTCAGATATTTCTGTCTCCTCTACTCAGAGCAGTACTTTAATATTCTTGAAAGCCAGTAAACTGAGCTAAAATATGTGTGTGTATGGATATACATATATATACATACATATATATATAAATTATTATTTCAATGTTGAATCTTGTTGCTTTAGATTCATGTACTACTTTAAAAGTAGATGTGTTTCAGAAATTACAGATTATGGATAGTTTGGTGTTACAAATGTAACAAATGAAATGTTTGTTTGGTGTTTTTTCAGATGCCTTTTTTTTTTCCTAGCTAAATAAAACTACTACTGCATCTGTTGGTGTAAGGAATAGTTCCTGGGCAGAACATAGCAAGAAAGATTGCTGGGGAGATTCTTCCACTAAGCAGGATAAAATGAAATCTGATGGATTAGGAGCATCTGGACATGCATCCACCAATAGAAACACTGTTAATAAGACTTCAAAGCATGAGGATGTAAAGGGGAAAGATGGCAAAAAATTAGTTTCCAAGATTACGAAGGATTCCAAACCTGGGGAAAAAGCTGCTTTGCCAAAGGCTAGAGCTGTTATAAAGACAAAAATAGAAAATAATGGAAATGTGAAGGCTGAAAGCATGCTTACCAAGCAAGATATAGAAAAGACATCATCTGCAAGTGGACAAAAAAATTCAGGAAGCAGCAAAGGACTAAAGACTCATGAAGGAAAAACTGCAGGTGCCAGACCTAAAGTGCTCACAGTAACCTCAAGCATGCAAAACAAAACAAAGCCATTGAAAAAAAACCACAGGGAAGGAATCTCCCTCCTTGGTGACTGTGGCAGCAACTTCCAGCAAGTCAGCAAATTCAAACACGGATATCCAGACTGTGGGTGAACAGACAGAGGAACCCAAAGAGGATAAATCAGTAGAGGAAGGGAAAAAAAAGACTGGTAATTTTTTATAATTCTTTCTTTAAAGTCCTCTTCTGATTGGTCTCAGGCTGGTTGTACACTGTACACAGCCAGGGAAGCTTTAAGACAATCTATTATAAATTGATAAAAGTTACATTCTTCTCCTGTAAATAAGTATAAACTGACTTTGCAGTGAATTAACAGCCATCTAAAACAGTAAACATTTTACAAATTTAGAATGCATGATCTTCTCAATAACTGATCTTCATATATTAGATTTTTTCAGTACTTATATGCAGTGCATTTCCTGCTATAATTAACTTTAAATTTACTTTACAGTAATGAAAACAAAGGCATCTGTGAAAGTATCAAATGGAGTCACCACCAAAACAAAAAAAACTGAACTTGAGGCTAATGTCACAACAAGCAGGTGTGTTACAAAGCAGTATGCTGCTTTATAGATGTGTGCATGAGTGTATGAGTTTGGGCAGAAAGGTTTCAGGTGAGCTATTAAACTTACTGTTGTATGTTCTTTTGCACTGAGAGTGGTTGTCTGTAGGATGTTATTTGCAAAACAATTTGAGTTAGCTATTGGCAACATTGCTGTAAAGATAAAATTGGTTTGGCTTTTGTGTTGGACTGTTGCATAAAAATAATTTTTAAATTGTTATAGGTCATTCAGAATTCTGCATACTGGAACAGTTAATGACTACACAAGGTGTTGTAAACTTACCATTTCTGGAATAGTTTAGATTAAACTGGACAGGAGACAGCTGAAGTGGATCATTGTGAAATGGATCATTATATATGCATGTTTGTATATAAATTAAAAATATAGATATATATTTAATTTTTATTTTCAAAAAGTTTACTTTTTAGGTTGCATTTTTAATGTTTATGTATGTGTTATATCTATAATATATATCTATTATATATTAGAACACATATATTTCTTGTTCGAATATAATTAAACATTGCTAGATCTAAGCCTGGAAATAATGGATGTAATGATTTCTTTGCAGTCTGACAAAAAAACCAACAGGAAAAGGGTTTAATGAGCAAAATGTACAAGCTCTTCTAAAGAAAAAAGGGAATGTGAGTACGAATTCTGCAACACAGCAAAAGACTCAAAATACACCTACTAATTCTCCCAAGAACCAAGGTAAAATCTCATACAGCAGTTAAATGATCTGCCACTATTATGCAAAGCTTTGTGGTTTGTTTGGGTTTTAGCACAATTATTTGGAGAAATCTGCTGGAGACTTCTGGGTTTTTTCCATATTTCAGTTTTGGTGACAATCCTAAACTGTAAAATGCAAATTAATGTGTCAGCTTCAAAATACTTAAAAGACAGTCTTCATTGCCAGTTGGTGTTTTCTTCTGCTTGTTTAATCTGCATTGCAGAAGTCTTCCATTTGCTGATCCCCTGCACTTCTGCATTTGGAACCATGACTGAGCTCAACAGAAATTTAGTAGGTTGAGCATTTGTAATAAGCCTCTGGTCTGCAGACTGCTTTATGACTCTCTATTTTGGTGTTTTCCTATTTCCCCCTCACAGTAGTGCTGATACTGGCCCCCAAACAAATAATTGATTGTAACAGCTCTTGACAGCAGGGGCCGAAAATGACACTGTAAAACACAGAGAGGAAACACTGCTTTAGAAGGATACAAAGTGTTAAAGGATGGAGCTCCAATATTCAAGTTATATTATCTTAAATGCACTGTGATATAGGAGAGACAGATTCTGTCAATTTGTGGTCATTAAAGATCTTGCAGTATTTTTTGACTGAGCAGGGACATTAACTCTGGTATTCTAATCACATTAAAACTAATGTAATTATTTTCTGCCTCTGTTCATTTCCTCTACAATATAAATTGAATACAGTACTCATCACTTCCTGTGCTGCTGTGTAGTGTTTGTATGCATTATTAGAGAGCTGCTGCTTTCTACTCCAGGGATGACTACTTCAGTTACAGGCTGAAATGATTCCTGTATGTATATTCTATGAACTGCTTTAAAGGTGCCAAAATGGTATTTTTGTCTACTCTTTGTTATTTCAAATCTTAATTCTTTAACAAGCCTTAAGCCCCTTAGTTACATTAAAAGTTGAGTAATTTGTTTCTTAACATAAACATTAACAAAAAATTGGTGAATACACTGTGATTGGCACATACAACCTTTATAGTCTCTTTTACTGTTTGATAGGACCCCAGGGGGAATCACCAAATTCACTGAAATCAGGAATGTCTCCAAAACATAATGAAGAAAAAAACGTGTTACAACACCTGGTTCAGACAACACTCCCAGAAAAACATCCTTCAGCTAAGAAGAAGAGTATTAAACAATCACAAACACCTGTAACAAAAGCCACTTCAAAAATAACACCTAAGACTCTGGCTTCATCTAAGAATGCTGAGATTACAAATAGTAAAGACCCGAAACAGAAAACAGCTGTATTAAAATCTCAGTCCTCTGCCCAAAAGCATTCAAGGAGTGATTCTCCTGTTGTCCAGAAGAATGTGCACACCTCCGAGCACAGAGGTTCAGGACAGAAACTTGAGAAAAACACAGCTGATGCTGTGGCAGGTCAGCTTCATGACAATAATGAATGCTATTCTGCAAATGAATCTCTAAAACCTGCCACAGAAAGTGGCAGTAACAATAAATTGCTGGAGTCTTGTCAATCCAATAAACAAAAATTACCAGATTCTTCTGAAACTGTGCAATACGAAATGCAACCCAAATCTTCTTCTCCTCAAATTGCGGAAGAAATTATTTATAAACTGAATGTTTCACTACAAGATGACATGGAAACAAGACAAGTCTCGGGAGATCAGACTGGAATTAGAAAGATTGACAATCCAGAGAAAGATACAGCTGAATTTCACCGTTATGTGCAGTCTTCCAATGATGGATATTCAGACTTTTCCAAGGAAACCAATCAAAAGGCTATTGTTTTAGGAGAACTGGTGAAAGATTCAAAAGCAAGAAAAGTCTGTAATGAACAGAGTGATAAAATAAACTCTGAAACAGGTCTTAACTATGGTGAAAATGCTTTGTCAAGCTTTTCTCAAGTAACCAATAAAGAAGATGAGACATCTTCTGCTCAGATCCATGTGGAAGGATTTCTTACAGTTGATGAGCTGTGTGATACATCAGCCTTGACTGAATATAAATCAGTTACAACAGATTTAGATGATGTTTCAGAATGTTCCACAGAACAAATAACAGAAAAATATTCACCTAATTACACAGAGCTTATAGAGCCTATGGAAATGCCAGAAAACCATGAAAATGCAGAAATTCCCTTTGTGGACCACTGGAGTACTGGTGCTGTAGATCCAAAAGAGAGTCCTGAATCAGATACTGGTAGTGCAACCACATCCTCTGATGATATAAAACCAAGATCAGAAGATTACGATGCCGGAGGCTCTCAGGACGATGAGGGATCCAATGAACGAGGGATTTCTAAATGCAGTACTATGTTATGTCATGACTTTCTTGGAAGAAGCAGCAGTGACACAAGTACACCTGAGGAATTAAAAATTTATGATAGCAGCCTAAGAATAGAAGTGAAAATGAAAAAAGAGGGTTCTGATCTCTTCCGTGTTAATTCAACAAGTGATGATGAAATACCAAGAAAAAGACCTGAAATTTGGTCCCATCAAGAGAGTTCACGGACCACGACTAGGGAAAGCAAAAGTTCTACTTTTGGTAATGCACAGTTTACTCAGGAAGCAGACCAAGTTTCTTCTTCTGCTGATGAAACAGAAGATGACAGATCTGAAGCAGAGAATGTTGCAGAAAACTTTCCCCCAACAAATGTTCCTACTCAACAGTTCCAAGGAATTGATAATTTAGCTTTTGAGGATGCAACAGAAAATGATACTGCAAGTCAGGAGTTTTCTAAAACTAAAAATTTCAAACGATCTGTTTTACTTTCAGTAGATGAATGTGAAGAATTGGGAGCTGACGATAAAGTGGAAACTCACACTTCACATCAGCACTCAATAGATTCTCTTACTCCTTCAGAAGTATTTGACAGTGTTTCTCAAGAGCACCATGGAAAGCCATTTTATTCAAGATACTCATTGGAAACTGAAGATGGATTACTGGATGGCAAACAGCACAAGGATAGAGACAATAGACTGGATAAAAGTGGAAGTTCTCTCCTGCATCTTCACGGGACTGAAATCCCAGGAAAGGACAATCAAGGTGCTTCAATGACTGAACAAAACCGCCCAGAGAAAGTGTATTCAGCAGGTAGTCCACATCCAGGAGAAAACCAGCAAGTAAATATGAAGAATGAGATGGCCAGTGAATTTTACCAATGCAATAAGTACTTAGACAATGATGCAAAATCTCAAGAAAGACCATGTCATCTGGATCTTCAGCAGAGAGAAACTAATTCTGATGTGCAAAAGAGCAGCTCTGCAAAACCTGTAGAAGCCAGTAAGAATCAGATGCTGACTCAGGAAAGTCAAGTGAGAGACAGTCAACCAGCAACTACTGAATGCGCTAATACTGATTTACTTCCAGGTAATGTACAGAAATAGAAACATTCAGTCATTCAAAACCAAATTAATAGGGAAAGCTTTGACAATTTTTCTGGGATTGAATCCTGAACTGAAGTAATTTTGGCTGAAACTATATTTAAATATTTTAAAGTATTTCACTTGGGTAGAGAATGCTTGTCTGTTTGAAATATCCGTCAATACCCTGCTGTTCAATGAGAAACTTGACTACAAGAAAAGAGATTTTATGTAATGCTAAAAGAAAGATTGGATGCAGTTGTCTGTAGTTCAGTTATTTTTGATCCAATCTAACATTGACAGCATCAGCTTTTGATGGAATCGTAGTATTTGTTTTGTCTGCTTGACAACATATAGTATGTCTGAATGGGATGTGCAATAACTAAAGTAATAACCTTAACTAAAGCGCACTGAACTGTTTACCTGAACAGCTATATGCATTATTGTTGTAATTTATTTATTTATATATTATATACAAATTTGGATCGTTCTCCCACTGAATGTAACTGAATATTTGCCATATACACCAGTGGGAGTAGGTATGAACTCTGCTTTAGAGCTTATGAGATGTCTAAAATTCTAAATTTTACCAGTAAAAGCTTATTTCCTAAAAGAGAGATTATACTTAGAACTGATGCTTATATACAAAAAAGTTTTAACTTGTTTCATGTAGCTAGATGAATACTTGTCTAGTTTTGTGTTTTGTCTTCTTTATATCAATAATTCAGTCTGTTTATCCCATCAAAAATATACAATAGTGTTGATTACAACTATTGTGTATTTGAGAGTAATGAAACACTGATGATGATCTATGTTCAGCCAGACCACAGAACAAGAAGACATTAAGAGTTGTACTATTTCTTTTAAGTTTGCTTGCCCTTGCCTGCAGCTGCCCTTGCATGTGCAGTGTAGAAATAAGCCTGTGGATAAACAATTTTGGTTTTAATTCTCTTCTAAGCTGACATAGCTTAAGTCACCGTTCAGTAATCATTCTCTATTAATTCCCTCTATGCACCTCCTGGTCTAAATTTAATTTATGTAGTAAATGAGAAATTTCATGTGCATTAAGTGTATATTTACATTGTCATTTTCTGTATCAGAAACTTAATTATGGAGGTTATTGTTAATTACCAGTGGTGATTGCTTCTTTAACTTAATTTATAAATCATACTTTGTTTTTTATATAGGAAATAAATGCCTCAAATTTTGTCAATTTTGTATAACCCTCCATCCCCCCTTTTTTAACCTGATTGGATTGTCCTTCCTGAATGAATTAAATTTTGCTCTACACAGCCCTGAGGGGAGGATCATCTACAATTTTTACATTGTACAGTATTGTGAATTATTTCAGGAGACATAGATGATTATGACACAATGGCACAAACCTGCATGTATGAACATCGGCCTTCAAAAACCCTTTCTCCAATATATGAGATGGATGTTGGAGAAGCAATTGAGCAGAGGATGGATTCAGAAACAGCAGTTCTAGAGATGGATTTTGAAGATCAACAGTTTGCAGAACAGGACTGGACTCTACTCAGGCAATTGTTATCTGAGCAGGACTCAAATATAGATTTCAAAAACTCTGTTCCTGAAGACCTTAACTTAGCACAATGTCTTATCAATCAGACACTGTTTCTGGCACGAGATGGTTCGAATCCTCAGGGTACCTCACAAGTTGACACATTCAGTAGGTGGACTGAACTCATGTCTCCACTTGACGATTCTTCAGCAAGCATTACAGTGGCAAGCTTTTCATCTGAAGACTGTTCATCCCCTCAAGGGGAATGGACAATTCTTGAACTGGAAACCCATCATTAAGGTGTCAGCTGTTTGCAACTGAACTCCAACCCATTCCCTAAATCTATTTTTGATGAGTTGTTTCCGTACCATAATGAAATACTGCATCAGTCAAGAACGAGCAATTCTTGATACTGAGGCAATCTTTCTGATAAAATGAGGTAAATATGTTAACTTATCATCTAGATTTAATCACAAGTACAATAATTTTTCAAGACTTAAATGTATGTCTTTTCTAAAAATGAACTTTGAGCATGTATTTTCTAGAATTGTTAGAAAAATTAGATGACATGAAAGAAAAGTCTGGGTTTCCATCCTCTCTTTTATCTTCTTTTTTGACATTTAATGTTCTCATTGATCAAAAATTTAAAGATGAATGCACTATTAGTAGAGCTATTCCTCTCCTTTCCCCGCCCCCCCATATGGTGACTTCATTTTACAACAATAAAGATTCAGAGTGGTTGTGTCAAAAGGTGATGTGTGCCAACACTACTTTAACTGACAGAAAATCATACTTACATTCAAAGAAAATGTTTCAATCTGAATCTGCCTTGGGCCTTATTAATATGAGCAGCTTGTTTCATCTGTTTCTTCCAGATTTGATTTTTGTATTTTGTTTTATTTTGTTTAGAAGTTTCCAATAAATTTTTAATTGCCTTTTCTTCAAATATAAGACTTCAGAGGGTCTGTGCGTATGAAGACCACTGTTTCTTTCATGAAAATGCACATAATTAAGTAAATATTTTAAATGACATAGTGCATGAATTCAAAGAAGTTGGTAGAATGTTGCTCCTGCTCTAAGAAACAGCATGTCTGATGTCTCAAAAAGTACATCTGAATCTGAAGTTGTGGTCAGTGTTGCATCTAAAGTCTGATGTTAGCTAGAATTACCTTCAGACATTAATTAATTACACTTGCACGTTCTCATGCTAAGGTATATCAAGATTCTCAGGAATTTGGTTTTGTGTTTTCATAGATGCCACATTTTTGGGAGTGGTAATAGGATTCTTGCATCTTCATTATTATCTCTAGTGTAGCTTATATAAATTGAGACTAAATGTCACCATAACCTTTCTTTTGACTCAGAGTGAAATAGGATATACAGATAATTTTGCTGCTTTTCTCCCTTTGAGTGTGGATAGGACTGATTATTGTCTTTTCTGATTGATGGGAGGAAGGAGTGAGAAACTTTTTGTAATTCTTACCAAGTCAGAACTCCTGAAACATACTGGGTTTTTTTTTCTCCTGCAAAGGTTGGACCCTCTTAAGAGATCTGCATTTTGGAAAGAGTAGAGCTTGTCTTTCACAAATTTAAAATCTAAAAAGGAAGTATTCTACCTCCTCTTAGTCATTAACAGAAGTGCCTTCAGAAGTGGGTGCCATATAGGAGTAAAAGGCTACTAACATTATTTTGGTTGAAACTACCTAAGTACACAACTTAAGCTGACTGTAACCACTGATAACATGGTCGGTTTTGCAAGCTTTTGCACAGTTCCAGCAGTGCACCTTAACTTTCATGACAAACTTCCATTTCTTTTTGTTCATAGTCAGAAACTCAGTTCTGCAGAAATGTAAACTTGCCCTAGTGTATGATTAAAGAAGTTACAACTTTGGATTTGACAGAATAAACGTCTTTGAGGCAAAATAATTTATCTAGCAAGGCACTTTGTTGAATTTCTGGTACAGAAGTAAAATTAATCTTTTATTCTCAAAATGAATGGAGGAAGAATTTTATCTTGTTCTTTAATGTCTTTTAGCAGCAACACAAATAGTCTGAGGTACTGTATTTCAAAATATTATAAATGTAATACTCTGTATTTAACCCAGTTTTCATATTGAGGGAGTAAGAACAACCTTCAGAAGTGCAAAACATCAAGAAAACTTATTTTTCATCTTCAGGGTTTACAAGGTACATCAATAGATGATAATCTTTTGGATAAAATAAAGAACTATAGTACTGGCCATAGTAAAAGATGAAGCTCAAGAGAAGCTCTTGCAGAAGGCTAAGGAATAGTGTTTTTCCATGTTTGTGTAAAGCACTAAAGTAGAAGTTGTTTACCAAAAAAATTTAATCAACTTTAAAATCCTGATGATATTCTGACAGTGGGCATTCACATGTTAAACAAGATGAAGTGGTGGAAAGAAGTGACAGAAAGTGAAAGAAGGGATCCTTTTGTCCATTTTTCACTTTGCCCATATTTTTAACTTCTTACTGAATTGATAAAGTAACACTGAAAACTGACACAAAATTTCAGATTTATTGTATGAAATACAATCACATATAGGATATTTTAATTGTGGCTTTTGTCTGTGCATTTACTTTTTCGGTTGTATCAAAATTAAATTAGCTTCCCTCTTCAAGTCTTCAATGATGTTGTTGCAATTCCTTTAACAGTTTTGCAGCAAACCGCTGATTAGGATATGGTATTGTTCAGTTGGTACATAGGCAGCCATAGAATTCAGCTTCCCACAGCCTAACAGTGTCTGTAGAAGTAGCAGGAATAGAAAGTGGTATTGTTTTTAATTTGCGTTACCAGAGTGCCTGTGAGGTTTAATCAGACCAGCATCCCACTGGCTAGACATTGTACAAACAAAGAGCAAAAACAAAGACTTCCCACAGAGTGGTTAGAATCTAAGATAAGACAAAAGAAAAAAAAATGCACATGAATGGAAAAGTAAAATGAGAGTGTCAATATTTGTCTAGCTGATTAACAATGGTTTCAGCACATCATCAGTTTAAATAGTATTTTTTTCTCCTGTATGCATTATGAGCAGGGGAAACTTGAGGGTGAGATTTGAAGGCTGGATAACAAGGGAGATGGAAGAATGTATATTCCTGACCAGCCTCGTGTGCTGCCTAAACTGTTTGACCCTGACCTCATTCAGGAGAATGTTCAAGCTTTAAGCCAGTTGTAGGTAGCTTTCAATTGCATCAGTCACTTGAGTTCTTTGGAAGGTCCTTCTCGTACCTCCTGGCAGCGATTTTATCACTGTATTTGCCTCTTCTCCAAAACATGAGAGAATGGATAAAGGTTTGTTTGAAAACTTCATAGAGAAACAATCAAAGCCGGTGCCATGGGCTCCAAGTGAATAGTGATTATGAGGTCCTGAAAGACCTCTAAAGCAAAGACAAGGTAGATACATACATCTGATGAAACAGTAAAAGGGCATCAGGAGGAAACTAAAAAGATGGCATAGTCAGAATACTACCCTTGCACAGCAGTATTTGGAAGAGCAGTGAAATTGCTTTGTCAAAGCCTGAGAAGACCAAGTTGCAGTTAACAGGTGAAAGTGACAGCTTACCTAAGATTGTTCTGTGAATGGGCAAAGATGTCTGTATCCTACAGGCAGCAACACCACATTTAGTAAACTATCAGTGAAATTTAAAGGAGAGGACTTGGAAATCAGTCTCAGATAATGACCCTGATTTGACCTACCTTGAATGACATGTTATGAAAGTGAAAAGTAAGGAAAGATGTTTTATGTGTATGAATGTATTAAGTTTAAAAAAAGACTAGACCACCAAAAGTGATATCTGTAGGCATAATTACTTTTTTTTTTTTTTCCCTTGGAAAATTAGTCTAATCTGAACTGGAGAAGTAACTGCAGGTTTTTTACACACAGATAAGAGTTAAAATTGTATTTGTGGAGTAAGTCACCAACAGACATATTGCAGACAGAATATAGAAGGCCAGATGCTTGGAACCGTATCCTTGGAAGGAAAGGGAGGAAGGGGGAAGTTCTTCCAAATAATCTATTAAAAAAAAAATTAGAGAAGCAAAGGAAATAAAAAGATGGAGGCAGGAGTCAAAAGAGGATGAGAGGATTTAAGGAAAACTGCACCACTGGCTTCATTGAACATAGCCCACAAGGCAGATGAGTATAAAATAGTTTTGAGGTTGATTAGGAAAGTGTTCCTAGGGGCTATGGTCAAAATGAGAGATTGGCCCACAGAGTCAAAGGCAACAGACAGCATTTTGGTAGAGCCTGACAGAACTGCAGGAAGGAAACAGCCTAACCACTAAGAGAGAAACAACAGTTAGAAAAGCAGATCAGTTAATAATAGATTTTGAGTTGCTTTTTCAATGCATGAGATTATACCATGTTTGTATAGTGTAGCAAAAGAAATGCAGAGGCTGAGACATACACTGAAGATCAGAAGAGACAAGTAAGCATGAAATGAGATCAGCAGGCAGTCTGGACTGCTACAAGTGATCAGATAAGTGCATAAAGAACCCAGACATCTGCTTTTGTGGCACAGGGGTAATGGAAAGGACACTTCATAAATTCATAAGTTTTTCCCTTAGAAAAGCTTCTTCTAGAATCAAAGAATTACAGAAAAATTTCAGAAAAATCACAGCAATACAGGAAAATGCAGGCTTGAACTGACCTCTGTAGTCAGGTCTGTAGTCCAACCTCCAACTAAAAGCAGGGGTAACTTCAAAGTTAGATCAGGTTCCTAGGCCCTCATCAATGTCCATAGCATACAAAATGATAATAAAGTCAGCAGGCAGAAACACAATACTCATGGGAAACAGGTATTTGAGATTAAACTATTCTCATTATAATAAAACTACTTGGGATGTCATTGGAAATGATTCATAATTGAGTACAAGAAATATGGCCAGCTTGCAATATTTTTAAGTTCTGGATGATATGTGACTGAACTGTACATGTTTAATAATCTTATTCCATACTTTTAAAGGTTTTAATATATTAAAAAATTATACTCAATTTTTGAGGTGGCAAATTTTATTATTATTTTGGAAGAACTAGGGCAAGAGAACTTCCTATGTGTCTCACAAAGACTGTCCCTAGGATGTGTTCCCCTAGCATTGTCTACCAGCTTGTTTCAGGGAATATGTTAAAAAAAAATCACATACCTCTTCTAAGTACATACTGTAGGAGAGTATTTTATATCTATTTCAATATATATTATTGCCATCTGGAAAATAATAAGTAGCATGCTCATTCTACTTTGCTCTAGAAAACCTAAACCTTTGCATGAAGGAGATAAGAACTGCTCTTTTGTTGTTCATTTGTTGAGAACCAAGACATTTAGGAAGTCATTATTTTGCTTTCACTAGTATCATAAAAACCTCTTGTTGACCTCAGCTGAATCAGGTTCAGGGCTCATCTATATTAATGCATGTACTAGAAATGCTATTTTTCCAATATATCTATTTCATAGTTTTCTAGTTTTACTCTACTAATAACATTGTAAAATTGTAGGTATGACAAATTACAGCTAGAAAGAGTTCAATTTAGGAGTCATAACTGTATGCATTCTGTTAATATTTCATGACTGGAGTGATTTAACATTCGTACGTTGATGGATGATGTTCTTGCCAGGACTACACAGGAACTGAGGACAAAAGATAAAATGAGAAGCATTGCAGCTTTATTATATGATTCTCTGGAAATGGACTTTTAGATCTGAAATCAAATATAATTAGAAGCTTTCATCTCTTGCAAAAAATCCATACTGATTTTCATCTTTCTCTCTTGAACAAAAGTTAAATGCGATAGTTTTTTTTTTAAATAAGCTTTAATGTTCAACTTCGGAAAAATCACAGCTCAAATGTCTTCTTTAGCTAATTTAAAACCTAGCTTCTTCCTATTGACAACTACTGTGTGTTTAAGGAAATTAAACCTGTAACAGAGAAAAGTAATTTACCTAAAAGTTGGACATCAACTGGGGAAAAGTACTTAGTTTGGTAATTTCTTTAGTTTTTTACATTTGGTAACTAAAACCAGAAGAAGCTATACAGAGCAAGTGGGCACACACACCTGTTCATTTCTTGCATTTGACCTTCCTTTCATACTTCTCTTTGCAGTCTGCACTGTACACTCCATTAAGCCACAGTTCTGCAAACACAGAAGTGAATCCACAGCCACATCTGCAGATTGGCTTTCAGCTTAACATTCTCTTTTCAGAGAGGGTAATGGAGCTGACACTGGGGGCAGGCACTGTGCATACTTGGGTTTTTATACAGTACTCAGCTTAATGAGGCTCTAATCCTGATGAACCATCTGGATGCAGTTAAAGTATGAAATAATTAATAATGGAATTCCATTAAATTGCTTCCCTGTTCTCCTTAAATGATTGCTCAGAAGACTGTCCAGTTAGAGAAATCAAAGTCCTAAGAATCTAACTTTTTGCATTTTACATGCAACAAGAGTTCTTTCTTTATTGCACAGTAAAATATGAATACATATCTTCAGTAACTCAAACCTCAGCATCTGGAGGAGCTGACTATAACTCAGTACCTAGATACATTTAACAAGGACACTGATGGTCAAAATAGGGTTTGTATACTTAGAGATGATGACTGTTAACTAGACTGGAGTGGGTATTCTGGTGAACCTGAACACAGGTTCACATGCACAAATTTGGGACTCAGCCCCATTACCCAGGTAGTCCATAATACTTTGTATTTATGCACAGTGACAGTGACTACTTTCTCAGCTCCAACTGAAGTTAGGCAAGTGGTATCAGATGCACATTTATAATGATGTGTGGACATGAAGTGTGTGGACAGACTGGAGTAAAACTTTTGGCCCATGTACCTTAAATGTATAAAACACTTCTGAGACTGATCTTACCAACTTATTTTAACCTATAATATCCTCACCTATGCAATCCTTATGTAGGAATTTTTTCAATTTTCTTACAGTTATGTTTAATGAAATAATCTTTGTTCTTCACTTTTTTTTTTTAAATAACTCTCTTTCGAACGTGGCATGACATCCTGCCAGAAGAGTTGTATCAGTGTGCTTAAGATCAATACAGATAGACCAAACCCTGTGTACATGCCAGATTCAGTGTAGGTAGTGTAAAAACTTTTTGTGACTTTCACAGAATGAGGTAATAGCCAAGAACTATTTAAGGTGGTCTCTACCCACCCTTAAGTCAAACTTCCTGCCTGTAACAAAATCTCCTCCTGTATCTGTAGAGAAAAAACCCCTTCAATCTCTATCTTCTGGATTATCATGTTCTAGTAACCAAGATTAATCCAATATATGTATAATAGGATGCATATGAAGAAGAGTTTGAGTCACTACCTGTAGTCCATGGCTTTATGGTCCTAGAATATTTTGATCATTCAGTCCTGTGGAGGGGAGGGTGTTAAGCTCTCAAACTGAATGCTTGCATGTTTCTAACTTGCTTGCTTTCCAGACTTAGATAACGAGCTCAGGCCTAAGTAACCCTATTTTGAAATGATTTCTTGTCAACATGGTGTTCTGTTTCCAGAATATCTGTATGGTTGCATAGTCCCACAACCTTCCTTCCCATGCTACATACTGAAGGTTCTTAGTTGATTTCTGTATGACGGAAAATAATAAATCCTATGTGTAAGTTAAATGCTGAGTCACTGTACTTAATTCAATGTGTGGATGGCTGACATCAATTTTTATTTGTGCTCTATAAATGGCAAAAAGAAAAAGTTACTTTCCTTTTCCATCTGTTTAGTGAACATTCATTCCTTTTCCTCCTTTAAAGGAAAATATTGATTTTTCTTTGTGTCATCAGAGAATAGGACAGGTGATGTGTGTGTGAAGATCAACAATTAGTTTTCATATAGATATACACAGAGAGGAAGATACCTATGTAACAGTCCCACAAAATCAAGCAATGGTGCTGATGTAGAACATACAGGATATGGGACAGGAGAGCATAGAGAAACACTGATTTGATGACAGAGTTTGCCTTGTCATAAATTAGTTATTCATTCAAATGCTTATGCCATTATCTTCATCATAGGGGAGTTCTAGTCCCAAGATCTTTCTATTCTTGTCTTAGTGGGGTTCTGTATCTGCTTCCAGGAAATATTTGATATGCTGCCAGACTTAGCCCTGTTCCTTCTCTCTCCTGCACCTTCACCTGTATGTGAAATGCACCACGTGGGTAGTATGTGGGAAAGAAATGCTTCTGAGATTTACAGCTAAGATTAGCCAAATGTCAGAAACTGTCACAGCAGAGCTAACAGTAAGTAGGAAAATAACTTCAGCTCATCAGATAGCACAGGATCCCTCAAAAGTCCCTTCTGGGAAAGGAAATTACTGTGGAGAAGAATGCTCTGAAGAACACACATTTCAGAAAAATACATTTTCTTTGAGTCCGAGCTCTACTTAGTTAGTGTTCTGACATTCAGGATCAAAAAAAGAGAAAACCAAGTCGTGAAATACTCAAATGATATCGCAGAACAAACTACCAGAATTGGCCCTTGGGCAGAGTCCCAGGGACTCAGCATGTCCCATTGCATCAGACTTGTATCAGGCAAGCATTAGGCCAGGGCAGCTCTCACACAGGAGACAGTGTGGGGTCCAGGGTCCATTGTGCCCAAAACCTTCTGTCTCAGAGAGTCCTATTTTTATTTCAAATACCAGCTGTTGTCAAATATAAGTGACAAGCAGAAATATATTAAGTTTCTGGTATAACTATTTCCCAACTGTAATTAAGACACATAATTTACACGAGTAAATGTATGACAGCTGGAGTCAAAATTCTGATAGGAAGCATTTTCTGTTAGGATTTGGGTTTTTCTCATTATTCCACACTTATCCATCATTGTACTTTGATGCTTCTCAAGTGATATTCTGAGTTTGAGGGTGTCCAACTTCATGCACAGTAAGTGTCTATCAGGGAAAAAAGGTATCTACTGGTATCCCAGGAGCCTAAATCCAGTATTTGTATTTCTTTGTAATTACAATTTTTTTTGATGTAATAATCTACCCTTTCTCTTACATACTGCCCATCTCTAACAGTATTACACCTAGGGAAACTGAAATCTATTCACCTGTTGAAGATATTTACTCAGGGAATCATTCTTTATTCCATTCCATTCCCTACTACTATTTTTTCTCTATCAGAATAGTTGTAATTCAATTAATACATGTACATATTAAATATAATCCAAAATATTAATCCAGATACAGTGTAGTGTCATAGATCAAGTATAACCCTTACAAACAAAGCAATTCCTACTCTTTAGCCCTCTCTAGCACTGAAACAAATTCATTCATCATGTGCATAAATTCATATTGACAAATGTCAGCAGGATCACCAATCCTCATCATAAAACTGCTCTATTATTTTATAATTGTACTTTAAAGTAACTCCTGATGTTCTTAAGTCCCTGATTTTTGTATGCAGTCAGAGCACGTGGTCCCACTGTGTTACACAACACAGTTTCATTTTGTGGGCCCTGTCACTGCTCTCTGGAATGTTGTAGTCGGGATACCCAAATACATCTGTTATTTTCCTTTTATTTGCTGACTTTCACATTTATATTCCAAAAATATTCAAAAATTCAGTATTAGAAATGTTTTACTTACTATATAATGTAGCATGACATTTCCATAACCTTGCAGAGCAGGCTTACTCTAACTTGGGTGTGTTTGACCACCAGGAGAGGGAAATCAGATGTGAATTCATGTCTTGCCTGGAAGAAAAAAAGTAATTTTTAAATTATTACAATGTCTAATTATTTCTATGCCAATCAAACAATTTGATATAAATGTATAGAATTTTTAAATATATATGAATGAGGCTAGTTTCTTCAATCTTAAAATGCCCTAAAAAGTGATTTTAAAGAAAGAGCTTTTACTAAAATTTTTTTTTTTTTGCAAAAATACCAGTTTCAGAAGATCGTATGAGAAGCTAGACTCATGCCTGGATAAAGAGCAGAGCTGGATACCATTGCTTTTCAGCATCCCAGCTCTTCTTGACCATGTGGAAGTATTATTTCCTCTTACATGATTAAAAAAGAAGCTTCGACTCACTCAGTTATTTCACTTTCACTGAAAGTGGGGCTGTCTCTTGCTTTCTCATTTTTGTCCCGTGAAAATTCTGCGTCTATGTAAAATAACTTGGCCTGTTCTTGCCCAGAAATAGCTGCAGATTCGCCGCCCATTCCGAACGTTCCCTGGAGCCTCGGGCTCCAGCCCCGCGCGGCTCCTCCTGAGGGCTGAGGGTGAGCGCGGGCCCCGCTCCCTTCCCGCCCTCCCGGCAGCGCCCGGGCCCCAGCGCCGCGCCAGGCCGGCTCTCAGGGCGAGTTTCAGGGCCGGGCGAGGCCGGCTCTGGGAGCAGCTGGGAAAAAGGCTAACGGGAACACCCAGGCCTCTCGTTCCTGCCGGCCCTCCGCTGGTTTTTAACCAGCTCTTTCATGTGTCCGTCTGCTTCAAACATCTCACTTCATTAACTGGCAAGGAAATATCTGTCGTCTCTCTTTTCCCAAACTTTTCAGAAGTGGTACCTCGCTGCAGAGCTATTAAACCACTGAAAAAAATGTCAAAAAGTTGCGGGCAGGAGCAGACGAGGTGGATAACGACGGTCATTATGAGCACAGCTCTGCAGGTAGGATACCGCCTGTCAAGACCGCCATCTGACTCACTAGGAAAGGCTAAAGAAGAATTTCCTATATTCTGTATATGGAAATATTTTATTCAATGTCAATGAATACAGTTTTTTCAGGTTCTTTTTGTGTGTAACTGTATTTTCTCCTAGCTACTTCCATATCTATTTAGTATTCTTGCCACCTGCTATTCTGAGTTACACTGCTTTAGGATGTTCTCCTGACTCATCGTTTTTGTGCTGCACTGATGCCTCTTTCAGTTGCTCTATAAATAATTCCATCAGAAATGTTGCTGAATTTTCTGAATTTCTCCCTACTTTATTTTTTCCTATACATTATCAACATGGGGTAGACAATTACTCCGTAAGTACATAATTCAGTTTAAAATTCTGAGTCTTACACATATTAATATATATTTTCATCTGTTAAAATCAGAAGCCTTGACTCGGTTCCGAAGTAAAGAGAAAGGGTATGTCAAGGAGCTGGTAATTAGCTTCTGCAGCTGAGGCCAATTTCATGCCAGCTGGCGAGAATTCAAAGGCAAGAGAGCTTTGATTCACAAGCAAGGATGTCTTATGCTAGCTTGTCTGACAAGGTTATCACCCCATCTCCACTGTGTAAATGGGTGAACCATGTTGAAGTAATTCCTGAATCGCCTCAGTTTAAAGCCTTTACTTACTTGCCTGCTCATTTTGGAATTTACATAAACTGTAAACTGGGCATGTTTGTGCCATAATATGGTGAGAGGTAAAGGATGGCAGTAATTTTATCAGCTATACCAGCATAACTCACTCCTAACCCCAGCTCTACTCCAAACTACTGCTCTTAGGAAGGGCTCCCCGTAAGCAAAGCAATGGAGGTAACTGAATACAAATCCAAGATGGCTTTTCTGTATCAGTTTTGGTTATGGGCTAGCATTTTCATATAGCTGTTGTTTATATTTGTACATTAAATAATTCAGCAGTGGCTTTAAAGCTGAGATTTTCCCAAAATATAGCTAAACCTTACAGCAGTTGCCACTGAGTGTTCCCTTTCCAGACCAATTGAAAGCATGGCATTTCTAGTTAATGTCTCCTTCAAGGTTCACTTGCAATCCAGATTTTCTGTTGTACTCTTCCAGTAAATCATGGCGCTTCCCTATATAAGCAGGCTGGCTGTGTTTTGAATGGGTATGTTAAATAACATGTTATTAGCTAAAAAGGTTCAGTGATTTAACATTCAATATGTGTGTGTTTGTGCAGCTTCTGTGGAACATACTGCAGAAATGCTTTTTGCAGACTGAAAAATACATTCAAACACATTCCATTCTGTAGATGATTATGCTGCATAGTGCAATGTTCTAGTTTTCCTGTGTGAATTGCATTCTGTCAAAAAGCTGTAAAGAAAATCATGTCCCATACAGAATTTCTGAACGATTTTCCAGCTGAGATGTTGACATCTGTGAAAATAATGCAGCCTAATTAATCAGTCATAGAAACACACTACTGTATGATCTTCAGCTTTGCAAATCCTCCTTTAGCACATCTTACCAAAAAAGTCTGTGAAATGTTTGAGCTTCTTTATGCATTATGCAAGAGTTTCCTGAGACAAACTGAACATACACATACAGAATTTAGTGTTATTCAGTGTTTGTAACTTCCAATCAAGTACTTCAAAATTTCCTTAATTGATCATGTTTAACATTTCAGTACTTCTTTTAAGTGGAATAAAAAATACTTTTTGAACAACAGTGCCAAAGGTCTATATATAGTGGTTCAGCTGATGCTTTAAGAATATTTATAACTTGTTGGCTGAGAAGTTTTCAAAATAACCTTTTAAAATTTGTTTAGGATCATGAAATTTCTACAGTTCTGCAGAAACAACAACACCGAGTTCGTTACTCAGAATCAGTGGAAACTGGATCTGTGATTTTTCCTCTTTCTGGTACAGTAATTTAAAGTTTATGCTATTAAATCATAAAATCTAAAGAAGTACAAAGTCAGGCCAGTCAGTTAGTTGTGGGCTACACTAAACAAAATAAAATCTGCCTTGTTGGGATGTCATGCAGTAGTGGAAGGAGCTGTGCTAGGATTGTATGTAAATCAGAGGAGGAAACAGGTAATGTTGGGGATTATAAACGCTTTTTTTTTTTTTTTTTGGACATATTATAGAACAGCTACATGAGATTTGGTGAACATCAGCTGAACTGTTCAGGAAAATTCATGTTATGACTGAGCAAACATGCTAAATGCCACTAACATGTAAGCTACCATCAAGATTTTTAGTATACGTGGCTGTAAATGTAAGAGTGAACCAACACCTTTAGCTTTCAACTTCCAAGTTGAATTTACACAGCTGGTGGTAGCAGAGGAGGTGAGGAAAGGATTATTTGAGTGGATTTGATTAAGAAAACACTGAAACTGTAAACATGAAATAGCTGATTTTCCTTTTTAGAACAGAAGATATTCTAGACACATAGATACTTCAGTTTTCCTGAACTTTAATGACTAGCACACGTTGAGGTAGACTTTTGTATGCTCAGTTGTTAACCCTCCGAAACTTCAGCTTTCCCTTTCAGAACAACTTAAGGTAACAGAGCTGTAAGGTCATTTTTCATGGCTGAAAGTTTAGCTAACTTTTAAGATTTTACAACTGTTTCTTTCATTTAGAAACAAGAGTTCCTGAGCTTTTCAATCAGCCTTTGCATTTGCCCCAAATTAATTCCATTACAGCAGTTGCTTGTTCCTGAAGCACGTGCTCTCAAAGGCATTCAGATGTGTCTACTTGGGAGTGGATTGAATAGTTGGTGGGTTTTTGATGTTATGGTAGAAAAATAACCTGAGATACTTGTAGTTTTATCTTAAAACTACTCATCATCACTGGCCAAATCTCCCTGCCAGAGATGTTGAAATTCATTCATGTTCTGTTCCACTGTTCCATATTTTAAACTAATGGTTGCTTTAAGACTTGTGCTTCCCAGCTTGTGGTGAGAACTTAATCCCATTACTACCATGACCTGTACCCTTACAGCAGTTTCCTCAATAGGCATTGCATTTATACTGTCAGACACTCAAGACTTGCTTAGGACAGGGGAAGAAGAGTTTTCCAAAAGAATTCAGAAGTTCATAAACATTCATCGGAACAGCTTTTTGGTTCTGTCAGCTGCTCTTCATGGACCAGAAGAATGGAGTGTCATATTCAGGATTCAGAGAAGGTATGACTTCAACATCAAACTGAACTTTATATTGCTGAGAAGAAACGAAATAGCAGTCTTGGAATTGGAAATATTATTTTAGGAATAAATAGGCCAAGAGGCAATGGACAGAAACTGATGCACAGGAAATTTCACCTGAATATGAGGAAGAACTTCTTAACCGTGAGGGTGACTGTGCCCTGGAACAGATTGCCCAGAGGCTGTGGAGTCTCTCTCACTGCAGATATTCCAGAACCTCTGGATGCAATCCTGTGCAGTGTGCTCTAGGATGACCCTGCCTGAGCTGGGAGGTTGGAGTTGACCCACTGTGGTCCCTTCCAACTTTATCCTTTGTGAATTATTTCAGGAATACATAATTTTTATTTTACTAATGCACTGTAAAAAAATTATTAAAAGCATTTGCTTATTAATAGCAAATGAAAAGAATACCAAGTGAATCAATCTGACATATCACAGGTAACAAAAGAGGATGTTCCTCAAAACATAGCAAATAAGATTCCTTTCAATCATTTTAGGGCTATGTAATAGAATTAAAGTTTTCTCTCGAATTGGAAAATTAAACAATTTTCTTAGCTCTGTAACCATATTTTCATGGTCATTCTCAAAACAGAACAGGCAACTTTACATCATGAGAAAAGGCTTTACTGTAAAGTGCAGATTTTTTTACCAGTTTTAAAAATGTTTACTTATTACACTGGACTAAAACAATTAAATAATCAATGTTATTTTACACCAAAAGTATAAAACTATATTAAAACTGGTTTAAAACTTTTATCTCTGATTTCTAAGGAAGTCTGAAAACTTGCATATTTTATGCAAATAAAATAAAATAAAAATATTTTATTTCATGTCATACCTGCTGACGAGAGCAATGAGATTATGCTCCATGCTTGTAGTCAGAATTATTTTCTTGTAGGTACAGTAGCCCTAACTGCAGTTGATTGTCATTCTGGGCCTCAAAGAAGTGACTATTCTAATGAAGTCTTTGATCTTTACCTCCTTGAGGTAACTAGCACTAGTTTCATTAATTCCTGGGCATCCTGCCAAATGCTGATGAACAGAGTGTATGAGATGAAATGTAAGAAATCTATTACCTGCTTGTGAAAATGTTGTAAATTTTCATGAGAGGTTTTAAAAGTTCAGCCACTATTCAGCAAGACCCCACTATTCAGGTGATGGCAATGGTCATTCTCAATCTACTTTGTGGTTATGTACAATGGGTGTTGTGCATATGCTGATCACTAAAATGTGATGTTTTGGAACTGTATTCCATTTAGTAAGTCAGTAATTTTATTAAAATAAAAAATGTTTTTTCATTGCAAGCAATATCAAATTGATGTTGACAAGGCACAATGATATATATTAAAATGTGTGTGCTTTTTTTACTACCTGGCAGCTTGAAGTGCTGCTATTGTTTGTAAATCACTGACTGAGCTGCTCCTGGTGGGGTTGAAACTTGTGCCATGTTCTTTGAAACGACAAGCCACCTGTTGGATTTGTTAAAAACAAAGCCCCTTAGTATTGTCAGGTTGTCTTCTACTACTATTTCTTTCTGCTTATCTGTGGTTTTGCTGCAGCTGGGGAAGGATTATTTTTTATTATTATTAAGAAGAAAATTATAGGATTCCTGTTAACAACATGAACACTTTATGCAGAGTTGTGTATAACATGGGAGAAGTGGGAGAAAAGTAGTGTTTATCATCACAGCTTAAATGAGCATTCCACAAATAACCTCAGCACATCTATATGGTAAGTTTTAAACACCTTGGAGGGAAGGCCAGACATGTTCAAATGCCCAGTATTCTGTCCATCAATCAAATTAATAACACTAAATTTAGACCTGCTGTGACTGGAAGCAAAACTATTTCTAGAAATAGATTTTCTTGGATCTAGGTTAGTACATGTAATTGTTTCTTTGTTGTACTTTGTTCATTAATGGTTTGTTTAGCCCATTCTAGTATTAGCAAAATTGCATCAATTTATTTCCCTCATCTCTAAATGTAAATCCAACCCTTGTTCCTACATCACATTTTAGCAAAACTCACCAGGGACCTGAGTGCCTATGCTTAGAGAAGGACAGTGCCTGTAACACTTATTTTTGCTAATTAGAAGCAAGGGCAGACAAGTTCAGATGAGAAACCTTACCAGCAGGAGGTCTTAATGTGAATGAGTCCAAGTCATCAGACAGATTGCAGGGAAGAACAGGTGGCAGGCACAAGGGGAGGTCACAGGGGACTATGCAACTGAGCAGCTGGGCACTTCATCTGCATTATTTAAATTCATTTTGGTTATTTAAAATTCCTCATTCCTTGTTGTGAAGTCCCTCTACTGTTTTTGCTCTACAATGGAAAAGAGCAGCAAAAGTAATGTCATTGTGACTTAAAGTGCAATTCTTAGGGAGAGGCTCTGTGCTTGCCTAAGCTTTGATGTCTCTCTTCCATAACCTCACTGAATGACAACTCATGCAACTATTTTAAATCTTCAGATTCCTTTCTCAAGAATGAATGCATATGAATAATGCTATTTATAGAAAATTCATTTTAGTTTAAAGTATTGAGTGAACCACTCTATACATAAAAGTAGTGGAATTATCCCACTATCTTAATCGTGGCTGGAATACAGGTTGTTTTATTTATAGTACAGTACAAAGATTTAGTTCAAATTCTGGAGTATTTTTAGCACAGTGTTTTTAGATCCTTTGCTGTGTTCTTCCACAGCCATAAAAACAACCCAAATATTTTTTACTGCCACTGAGAAGTCTTCAGCAATATCACAGAAGAGGGTTTAGCTCTCTCTGAATGTACACATGCTTAAGAAGTGCTGATTGATGGTTGAAGAGACCTAGATAAAGAAATGAGCCCTTGCAAATCCCACCTAAATAAGTGGTACAGAAATGGGACAGATGGCTTTACAAACACCATGAGTGCTGCACTTGCCTTTCAAGATAAAAGCAGCCTTCTCTGTTAAGTAAAACTGCACACTAAAAAGCTGTTTACATCATGTGGGAATGCTGTTTGAGTTTTATGGCATAACAAATCAAATATATATTCTAAAAGTAACCTTATTTATTTTGATGTGCAGATTCCTGGGCAGCAATTTACGTGTAATACCAGTTCATAATCCTGCTGAAACTGTTGAATTAATGCTAACTATGGCTAAGGTAAGTCCAGTTGCATACACTTAAAAACATTAGTGTATTACTCAGGAAGAGCCAAGAACTATAAAATACTGTGTTTTCCTTAATGGAACTTTCTGTGTTATACTGACCACAATCCATTAATACACTAAGGTAGGACTGGTACTCTGATGCATTAGCTGAGTCTTTAAACTACTGTTAAAGGTAACTTAATAGCTCTTAATAGCATCTAAGAAAAGAAATTAGATATTTAAGAGCTTGTTTGGCTCCTATTTACCATTGTTAAGTTAGGATGTCTTCATTTACTGTTAACTCCTGTTGAAATACTATCACTTCTGTGTACAGCATTCCTGAACATCTACTTCAGAACACACAATTCAAATTTCACTGCTGAATAATTTTGCATTTCTACTATTGGAAAAATAAAATGTTGAATATTCTGTTACCTAAAAATCACTGTGTTCTTTTTCTTTAAGATAACTTCCAAGCCACAGGCAGATGATATTCGTTGTAAAATGGAAATGACAAAAGCCCAAATAATAGAAAAAAGTCCAGCTTGGAAGATGCTTCAGGAGTATCAATCGAACAGTAATTAAGTTAATATTTGGGTTTTATTCATAAATAGAGTTGCTACATTTTAAACAAAATATAGAACGTTCTTAAAAATATAGTTACCTTTTGAAAGACTACATACAACATATGCATTTGGACTGAAAATTCATATTAAATAGCTGTACAGTGAAAAATATACTTGATACCAAATGTGCTTTCTAGGGAGCGAAAAAAAGTCACTTAGCTGCACTGTAGAAAAGTCATCCTTATTTTTAACTTGGTTCTGACCTTACAGGCTCATCTGTTTATTAATAATTCCCCAAAATATTAACTATATCTTAAGGAAAACTATGATCCAAGACAAGGATGATCAAAACATTTCCAAAATACAGGTATCCCTAAAAACAGCAGCTGTATGTATGCAACCTTACACTATTTTTTAAACACAAGTGTTATCTGTTATGTTACTAAGTTCTAATATGCTGTTTGGCTCAAAGTTGATGTGTTTTTCTTTAAACCTGGTTTCCTTTGCCACAGGGTTTTTACTATTTATAGGTGGTATATTCTATACTGTTATCTATCTGTACCTTACAGTCCTGTCTGCAAATAGAGAAGCTTGTCTGTCAACATTAAAATGTGCTAATAAAAATACCTTATGTTTAAATAGAGCTTTTTAATTAATTGTTCGTCAATCACTTGATAAAATTCTTTGTAATTCAGACCACCAGTCAGGAACTATTACCCAACAAATTCTGAAAATTAAAAAAAATAAATGCCTAACCATACCTCCTTGCCACAGAGAAGAACATACCCGTGCTTTGGTTTTTAGTTTCTGAACTTAAGAAAAAGCATCAAATTCTGAAGAGGAGTAAATAGACCATATCTGCAAATTACATGCAAAAAGAGCAGAAGTAAAAAAAAAAAAAACAGCAACAAGACTTAATGAAGAGCAGCATTTGCAGTTCTTCTGGAGGCCACTCTAAAATGCTCTTCTTTAAAGGGCTATAGCTTCCCTTACAACTGAAGTCTCATAGTCCAAATGATCTTGTCAGGAGTATGTTAATTCAAACATTTCAGCTGCCTTAACTATTTTCATCCATTATAGCTTTTGTTTTCACTTCAATGAGTTCTTCTACTCGAGCTAGAACACTTTCTATTAAATCAAATGTGAAGAGAGCTGAGTGTAAAACCTGAAATGACAAGAAAGATGAGTGTTATTTTTATTAGATTTTTTTTACCCATTTTACATTTACTTTTATCTCCACATTGTAAAGAAAAATGTCAGTACTTCTGACTGACTGAAGGGAAGTGCAAACTCACTTGAAGCTGCATTCCAGTAGTCATGGGAGGCATCTTTTCCCCACTAACAGTTACAGAGCAAACTGCGTTAGAACTCTGTGCCTCTGTAGAAGAAAACATGAAGAAACCAACGTGACTCTTAGAATTAAAAGAATAAATTAAACATCAGCATTTCATGACAGTAATTGTTAAGAACAGAAATCTAGGGCTTGACAAAACACATGACAGAGGGTGCTGAACCTTAAGAGGAAGATGGTTGGAGTTGGATGATATCTTTATACTTGGTATAACACAAATGCCTACATTACTAAACAGGCAAGATCTGCAACTGGAACCAATTTTATAGAGCTCACATGCTCTTTGAATGGAAAAATAAAATGTTATCTGGCCCAGTTTTGATACATTTTTAGTATTTCCACATCCAGGGAGATTGTAGGAGGTTCTTTAGCTTGACTTAATGAGTCCAGACATTAAATACTTATTTTATTAAGAAAAGGCTGCATGCTTCTCTGTTTCAGACAGATTACCTGCAGCAGGCTAAACTACAAGGACAGGTCTGAAAAATTAGGGGAAAACCTCTTACATTCAGACCACATATTTGAAATTCAGTGTAATGCTTACAAAGATTAAACACTAGGAAAGAAAGCTAAACCATTTACTGTTACAAGTTAGATGTTCTCTCCCAAATGCAAATCTCTTTATGCTTTGTTGAAGGCTAGAGAAGTGTAAGAGGGACTTAAGAAAAAGCTTCCTGATTAATTTTGAAGGATTCCCTTTAGAAACATATCCACAGGTTGTCTTGAGAAAAAAAAATCCCCTTCTTTGCCTCATAAGTACATAGTTTGCAAAGGAAGAGGATAAGACCAGGGGCAAAAAGCTGTATTGACATTTTTAGTAGCAGACACAAATTCCTTGGGCTATCTTAATTATACTGGAGACCACAAGGAACAGAGGATCTGACATACAGAGAAATTGCCTAAAGCAGCTACAGCTCTTGTGCCCTGTGCAACATGTCTGCTTAACCCAGTGCAGAATCTGATTCTGTGTGTCAGATTAAAAAAAAGAATGTATTAAAAGAAAATGAATGTAATGCTTCAGGCTTTAGAGAGCACTGTGGCTTATTTTTTCTCTTATTAACCCTCCCACACCTGGTATGAAACCTAAGGGTTACGTATTAAGAGAAACTTAGTTTCTCCTTTGTAACATTAAAATCGAAAGTATAAATGCAGAACAAGCTCTGAAGGTCTTCTTATGACAATTCTATCAGGTTTCCATAAGATTTACAAATGTGATGGCAGGTAAGTTCAGATTTTTCTGATCAATTATGAAAATTTTTAATACAGCAACTACTGGATTATTATTTGAAGTTTGGAATAATGTCAACAGTTAAAACCTGATCTATGCAGCATTCACCAGTTCCCCATTTCCAAAGGATTACCAAAATTTCTAGATATGAACAAAGCTAAGAACAAAAAACCGACAAAAACTGACCTTTTCTGTTTTCTTTCTTATTTTTGATTTCTGCTTCATAGTGTGCTTTTGACATATTGAGTCCTACACGCAGTGGTTTTAAGAAATTCTGCTCTATCTTGCCAAGTGTGGTCCATACACCAGTCTGGTCAAACAGAATGGAGAAGGTTACAAAACAGTTTCAATGAAGCACTGCAATGTTAAGCTTTTGAGCATAAATTTTTTGACTAGTCTGTAACATACACTCCTGTGGTGGGAGGAAAAGAGAAAAAAAAAATTCAGACTCATGCATTTAAGCATGAACAGCATTATGATGGATATTTAAGCTCCTCTTCCTCTACCTTACATTATTTGTTGATTGGCCAATGAAGTAGTCCAAAAAAAAGGGTGCAGAGGTAGTGAGGACTGAGTGTGTAGACTGGTAACTACAACAATGGAAATGCACATTTTCAGCTTGTTCTTGTAAGCAAAGCTGAAAGAATCTTGATGTGTTGGAGGGGAGGTTCTAGGCCCTTTCTCAGGCTAGAATCTTTACAGCAAGTAAATGGCAATTGTAGGCTCCTCTCAGATATTTCAGCAGTAAAACAGAACAAATATTTAAATTAACGTTCTTGAATTAACCCTGAATTGCCATGCCAAATGAAAGTTGTGATAAATATCATGCTTCCCAAACGTCCATATTGCATTTTAAAAGCATTGTAGGAATGTTACTGGATATGCTACTCTCCCATCCTTCAGCACAGCAGCCACAGTGACAACAAAATTCTCCCCAGTTTGACATGGCTAGAAAGAAGGAGTTTACAATAATGGCATTCAGGAAGCAGGAGGGGCAAGGAAAAGATGCTCAAAACTAAGGCTGTTCAGGGTTACAGAGAGGAAAATAAGACTGGGTTTGCTATAGAAGGAAACAAATACAAAGCAGCCTTTGTGTCCTTGGATATAGGAGCCATTTATGCAACTCCTTTCTTCAGGCAGTATCCTCAAAGGGCAGAATAAGGATGATAAAAGTAAGAATTTTCAGTGCTAAATACAGTGAATCTACTAATGCCAGTGGAAAATTTACCAAATTTTAATACTAAATGACACAGTAAACAGTTCAAATAAGATGAACAGTAATTACTTCCACCAGAATGTGGCTAAAAAAAGGAACCTTCTAGAAAAAGACTTATTTTTAAACTCGATTAATGAAAATGCTTGTTACACAGCAATAAAAATATCTGAACTGACATGAAAGGAGGCATTTTCTTTCTGCCTCACTTGCACTGTATGAAGAGAGACAGAGAAGAAGTCAAGAAGAACTGACAGAGGCTAAATTTAAGGGAAAATCTTCCAAAGATGTGATGCTATTTTTTCCTCAAACTGTATGTACATTCTAGTTGCCAGGTACTAGACAGCACTGTTAGAGCAGCTGTGTGGTACTACATGTAGTTTTTTTATTAAGAATAAAGGAGAAATTCTTATTTTTCTTACAAAGCTATGTATTTGCATTTAACTGAGTAGACCATTATGAGTAATTAAATAGTAATCACCCCTTAAATATGGCAAACAGATACAGTCTACCAATATTAACTAATTACATAAGTAGTAAAATAGAAATGCACCCACTGAAAGCTATTTTTCTTTTTCGTTACGGTTTCGGCAATCAGTACAAGTTATTTCACTGTTATTCTACTTAGATTAGTAACATTACTAGGCACTTACAAAATTTATTCCTAGATCTCAAATTAGTTTAAAAGCAGATCAGAATTTTTTCTGTATTTTAGAAACCAGAAAATTATATTATTGTATTATTATTACTATAAAGAAATCCAGTTGGAGGTTTGAAGGATACTAGTGAATAAATAAGCAAAAATAACTTTTTCATTTGGGAATACTTGTTTGGTATGTGATTTTCTGACATACTCTAATGTTATGGACATAAATCACAGTTTAACAGGCAGAGTAAAAGGATGAGTTTGTTTATAGGAACAGTATATATGCAAACAATTTCATCAAAACAAAGGAACATATCATATATTTCCTAATGTGTTAATAAAAGCATCCCTTCTGGGGAATTAACCATTGCAAAGTAAAATGCAAACCTCACATGTTTTCAATCAAGCATAACAGTGTTCATGTGAATCCACCTCTCAGCTAATCAATCATTTTCAAATCAAATAGTACGTACTTGAGTGTCACTTTCACAATCCTTAATGACTAAGTATCTCAGCAGATTTAATGATGCCATAATCCTGTGAATTAAAAACATACAGATACCTATTAGCAGGATAGTAATTTTAATTGTCCATTAGCCAGACATGCTAGGAGTATCCATTTGTACAAAAAGCAACCACCCATCTGTTGAGCAGTATAGCTCCACCTAGAGTACCAGTGTGTAGTGATGCCCATACAACAGTTCACACTGCAAGTAAAACTGAAACTGTCATCAGATTGGAGAAGACTGGTGATTGTGAGGGAAAGAGTTCTCTCAAGAGACAGAACCTTATAACAGAATTTATAGTCTGTATCACTGGTGATCCAAAGTTGATTTGAAACTAGTGTGACAATTTTATTACTCTACTGAATTTTTACTTTTGAGAGTGCTTTTTAAAATAATTGGATTTTGCTTTTGTTTTACCATATTTTTGAGCAGAAATTATTTATTGTTTTTTCCAGATAACAAGTACAGTTAAACATCATACTTCTGGGCTTTTTAAAGCAGGTATGTGTCCATCTGGACATCATCTCCCCACTGATTTAGAAGCCCAGGCATCATCACATTACTTATATAGGAAGACTTACCCTACATACACAAGATTTTTCAGACACATTTCAGTTGGGGGTTTTTTGGTTTGTTTGTTTTTTTTAATGCAATTATTTACTGTTCAGGTGGATCTGTAATCCTAATCATGAGATACTGGATTCCCAGTAGCAATCTGTGAAACTGCCTCAAAGATGCCTTGCACCATAGGTTGCATCTGATAATTATTATTCCCCCATATCATTAGACACCACACCACGTTGCTTTTATTCCTCCAAATGCTTCTGCAGAGAGCTGACAAACTACACATTCCTGAGGAAATAATGCTTTACCCATTAGTTATGTCATTTCACATCTGAAGTCTTACATCCTCAGGGATTAGAGGAGGACATATTTTTTTATTGTTAAAAATTCACGTAATGGCATTGTGACATTCTTCTATGCAGAGCTGGTTAAAAAAAGTGACCATTTCCATTTCTAGTTCCAAAACCTTAAAATATATTGATGTTGCCACCTCATTAATGACAGCATACATCACTGTAGTACGGTAGTTTAAAGTCTTTTTTAATAATGAAGAAAGGAGAAAAGCTTTTAACTGTGATTACAACTCACCTGTCTGAGTTTTGCAGAAGATCAGTCTCAGCACCTTCTGGAAGTGAAAATACTAAATCTAGAAGGGAGATCAGGTGATGTCCTGTAAACCAAATGTTGTCATACTTCTTCTGAAAAAAGAAATACAAAATGTTCAGCTGAGTGCAAAAGTTACGTCTTAAATAACGTAACAATAACTTGCATGAAACAGGAAAGTTAAAAAAAATAAACACTGGAAGAAATGTTTTCTAATTTTGACCTGTGAGTGAAGTACACAAACCAGCCACTTCATAATTTTAGAATTATTTGTCTTTTTGACAGCCAGGAAAGAAATGGAAGAAATGTAATAAGAGAATTCTGAAGCTGCATAGTAAAAAGCTAATCATTTAGTTTTAATTAATTTTCCCAACTTTCTGGTATAATTATTATAAAATATGAGATTAAAATGGCTTTGATCTCACCCAGCCCTTCCCGATCATTTGCAAAGCACTCATAATAAAATGCTGACTGTCATCATAAAAGCAAAGAAAAGTTAATAATTCTATCTTGACTGTAATATTTGAATTATATTTTAAAAATGAGGAACTGTGGGGATAAAACAATATACTGAGCAGTTCCAGGAAGTTCTTAAGGAAGAAATGTATTTTCAAGCACAGAAAAGGTAATAACTTCTTAGCAAAATACAATAAGATAGTGAAATTAAAAATACAACTGTAAAATTATAACCTAAATATGCACAGACAGGAAAAGCCAAAGTAATGTTTTTAATAAAACTTTCTAATCTTATATATCTTTTCAAAGTGGATTTCTTTTAATGCATCTCTTGAAGTTTAAGTTGTAGACATTTTCTCAACATCACACTGATAGAATTTTGAGAAGGCAACTTGGTTGTTATTGGTAATAGCCTCACCGTTAACGCTAAATGAATCTGGTCTTTTATATTTTTAATAATGTATCCTTCCACACCAGCATGGTTGCTTGTCTTCAGTAAACACCTTCAAACAAACAAAACAAAGATATTATCTCTCTGAAGCTGCCCACAGAGTTAGCTCAAAACTTAAATAACAATGGGAGTTTTACCACAGAACAGTTTGACTAAGTAACCTTTAAACACCGGCTTACATAAGACAGCTAATTTTACATGAGGCAATTTAAATTCATTATTTATCAAAAAATTAAGACAGTAAAATCAATGTGGCTTATCAGATGGAAATTATGTCAGAAATCACTGTATTGATGCAATTAAGCTGCACTAGGGCTGATACTACACAACCTACAGTAACTTGGATGCATACCTGAATAATGTGTATTTTCCCTCTGTATCAAACTTGTCTATGAACAACTGCAAAATATTTAAACTCTTCTTTCTCTAGAGAAAACAGAGATGTTTATCAGATGAATTCTAAAAAAATCAATTCAGCATTCAGAATTCAACTGATTCTGTAGGCCACTTAACATACCATATGCTCCATGGGACAAAGGGTCATAATTCTCACCAAATCCTGCAGTCAGAAAAAGGAAATACAATTTATAATTTCATACAGATTATTACATTACATCACACTGACTAAAATCTACTCAAGACTTTAAAAATACAAACCAAACAAAAAACCCACAGTACACTTGAGAATGCCTAGGAGATTATAGAAGATTCTCATCAGAGAAAATCGTGCTAGCTTCAGTGGTCAAAATCCCAGGGCTGATCCACAAGAACACTATTCTTGTACTCTTGGTTCCAGGTAAGAATGTAGCCAAGCAGCAGATTGGCAAGGAGGAGACAAAAACGAGCAAGCACCATCTTTCAATTAAGATCTGTGCCCACCTGCTTCAGTGACCTGTACATTCACTGGGTGTACTTAATTGTCACTAAAACTTCATGCTGCAGCAGGTAGAAACGACAATCAATTCTGTTTAGCAGGACACTGAAGGTTTTAATTTAACAACACAGATGTATAAAGGTCCAGTAACATGCCCTCTCTCAAATACCTAGAGGACAGCTAGGTTTTATTTCTAATCAAACTTTGAAGACTCTTGTACACTGTTTCTTATTACCTGAGGTACATTAATAAAGTCTCTGAATTCTAAATAGTGATGGAGAAGGCTGTTATCGTCCATTCTCAATAAACAGCTCTCAAACAGATCCTGCAGGTGGGGAAAAGAAAAGAACTATGCCAACAGTATGCACATATACAGGACATGAATCTATCAGCTCAACGTTTCATGGCTACAACAGCCTTCACTCATAAATCCTCATTCAGATATTGCAAGTTCCAAGCAGCTTCAATTATAAGTGATAGCTGTAATTTAAACATTTATGCATGACTGTAAAGTTCAATAAATACAGGTATTTGTAACACTGAAGAATACTTAATTAAGCCTCAAAATATTTCTGGAACTATTATCTGAACTATCAGTTATACCTCTCTGAGAAGGGAAAACAAAAGTCTTACCATTCCTTAAATTGAAAAAATAAAACTTTCTAAAAAAACATTGAAATTTTAATTTAAAAAAACAACTTACAAGTCCTTTAGATAATACAGATTCTTCTGTTCTAGAAAAAAAAATCAAATTTAAGTTGTTAATTAAAAAGATAGCTGATATTTTAGAAGAAATACTAGAACAGAGGTCTAGTTCCTCAACAATTTTCCTTCTATTTTTTAAATATTGAATCTCTGTTAATCTTCCCAAAGATTTTTAGAATAAATTTGCTGATGAGAAATTGAACACTAGACTCATCTCTTCACAGTCAAAAATTACTTTTTTTCCCCCTCAGTATTTATACGTGCTCAAAAGCAATGTCATCTCCCACAGGTACTGAGACACTGATTACCAAAGAAAATGAAATGGTAAGCAGTCAGAATAGGAAACTTGCCTTCCACAGCAGTGCTAGAAGCTGTTTGGTAACACTGCTGCTTATGGAAGGTGAAATAACCACAATGTATAGAAAAGTTTGGTTTCCTTTAAAAAACCTGACCTTTAATCATTTTGCATATCATGTCAGAATACATTCAAATAAATATTTACACAATAGTTGCCTTTGTTATAGAAGGGCAAGTAAGTATACACTCTAATTATTCTGCATGTGTTTAAATTACTAATTTTACATTTTCAAAATAAAGTTTCTCAAAATGGTATCAGAATACAAGATGAAAACAATACATAAATGTGTAGACAACTTCTGCTTCTTAGTAAGAGAAGCCATCTTGTAGTAAAGCTTGCTATTTTAATGCCCAAGTTTATAAACCTCCTCTGAACTTATCTATATTTCAAATTTGGTTTTATGAATTACTGTAAAAGATCACACCCACCACCTAGACCTGCAAATTCCACAAACCCTACCTTTTCAGCAGCACTTCAATATGTGTCATATTGCACAGCAGAAGGTATGAAGGACTAGAAGAGAAGAATCAGCCTACATTAAGCTGCATAAGCCATATACATTTGCACATAATTAATATGCGCAGGATTAAACAGGATTAGTATTCTTTTAAAAAAATTAAATTTCTTTCTAAAATTAGTGATTTTTAAATCAGATCACTGTTAAGTCAGATCACTGTTAAGAACTCTTACAGGGAAACTGTCTATAGATATGTAAACGAACAATTAATACACACTCATTTTCAGCACATGACTAATCATAATAATTTCTTTTAAAGGACAGCTCATCTAAAATTAAACTACAATAAACTAATCTGCAGGAGTGTGTTCTTTGTATAACATAAGTTATATGAAATATAAATGCAGAAATGTTGACATAAAATTATTACTACTGAAATACAGTTTCCATTCATAACTATTCACAAATAAAGTTCTCTCCCACTCAGAAAGAATCTTCAAAGTACAGACTTACAATAAGCAAGAATAGTTCTTACCTAAAAACCACTGGAAAGCATTCGACACCAAAATGCTGAACAAACATCAGATATGACAGACATGCCAAAGAATCGGCGGAATTCTTTCGCTCCATGTCTGCCAACTCCTGATCCTCCCACTGTGGACTTTTGCCTTTATGATGTACAAACATTAATGGCATCAATTCTCCTATATTCCACAAAATGTCCTAAAAAATAAAAACAGATTTCCTATAGTTGCCTTCAAAATACCTGTATACCAAGTAAGTTTTAAAGCTCTAACTGTATTTACATGCATTTACATACATTGTACAGCATGCATATAAATTAATATAAATGTTATGTTTTTAATATATAAATTATTATAAATGTGTAATATTTGTGATATATGCACAAACACACACAAAAATCCTGGAGGAAAAATAACTAGTATTAGAAAAATTTTACTAAGATAGCAAAGTCAAGCACGCAAAAGTTAGCAAAAGACAGAATGAAGACCATCTACAAACTCCTAGTTGAGCTCCTTTATCCCAAATGCTATGAGTAAAAATAGATTCATGACAACATTATGTCACAAAGTTTCTGGGGTTTTTTTAGATCACAGAATACTCAGTTTTTGGTTTTTTCTCACTAATCAATATGGAACAACACTGAGCTGCTAAAGGCAAGCCTTGATTTAAAGTAAGATTTGTTTTGTATGGCCTTTCTTTCCCATGATGCACAACACAAGGAACACCTGCCATTTGTACATCAGAAATACTACAGTGGTTACCCCCTCACGTCCTTCATGTGGCTGAGGCCATCATGTAACCCCTCTTGTACATATTATAGAAAAATGGGGAGATCAAGGTCAGCTCACTATTCTGCACTTGTCCAAACCCAACATCCAGGACGGCACATTTTGGAAAATCAGGATTATGCAAGATGTCATACAGTCAGAGCATGACTTACTGACCATAGCTTGAGCTCTCACTACCTCATGCCATGAACAGAAGTTTATTGAGAAAGAGAAAAAAAGGTAGTTCATAATTAGCATTAAAAACATGGTTTCAAACTGTGCCCAACAGGAAAGGCAGGATGTATCTTACACAGCCCAGTAAGTCACCCCACTAACCAGTACAGAAATCAAAATGAGCACTAGAACAAGTTACAGGCAATTGTGAACTAGACCACTGGTTCTGCACACACTGTAATTAATTTTGACTGCACTCACTATAATTTCAGTTGCAAAATGCCGAAAAGGATGTTCTTCAATGCCCTCAAGTTGTTCAAGCTGAGCTGTCAATAATGGGTATTTCAGGCTTTTCATACAGCTGAAAAAGAAAGGGGTGGAATAAATCATCAATACAGTCATAAATACAGACTATGATAGTGTCCTTGATGACAAAGAATAATGCCCACATTCATATCAGCGGCTGCTATTCAAGGTACTCCAAGGAGAATAAAAAAATAAAACTTCAACATCTCCTGTAGAAGCAATTCTTAGACTTCACCTCCAGAGTATGATTATTCTCGCTGTTATAAATTTGAGGAACAGAGGAATAACAACTCAGCTGCACAATGCAGCAACTATTAGTTCTTTATCATTTCCCTCTACTAAACAGAAAGCACAAATATATATAAGGCCTATTTATGAGTTCTTTGCCAAAATACCATATTAGTTAGATATTTGTTAGCAGCATTATAAAACACTAAAAGATGATTTATTTGCTCCCTATATAATAAATGCCAATTTTGTTAAATTACAGGAATATATAACACAGACATAAAATGCTCACAATTTTATTAATTCTTCTTTCAGCTCCATGTCGTTATATTCTGATGACTTTTCCATATTTTTAACAACTTCATTCACAAAAGGTTTAGCAAAGTCCACCACTGCATTACAACATTGACAGAGACCAAGTTTATCTTCTTGTATCTGTTGTTTTGTATAAGGTACAGGTAAGGGAGTGAGCTGATTCATAATCATGGCCAATGACAAACCCACTGAGTAGGCCTTCTTGTTCTGAAGTTTCAAAAGCACTGGGGGAAAGAAAATAAAAAAGGAGAAAATAAGAAAGAACATTTTGAGACACTAAGTTATCACTTACTTAGTGGAGGAAAACATGAAGAAAAACGTGACTAGGTAAGAAAACATTTTGTTGTCAGGGAAGGAGCGGAAGTGATACCTGAAATCATACAGGCAAATCCAGCAAGACTAAACATTGCTGAGTTTAATATACTGAGGTCAACATGGCCATATATTTGCAAATAACAAATATTAAATCTGTCACATTTCAATGTTCTTCCTTTCTCCACAGCACCAGGATGAGGACCAAAAAAATCTGCTTTTCTAGAACTGGGCTAAGTGAAATGATACATATCTGACACAGAAAATGCATTTATTACTTGACTCCTTCTGTGCTTGGCAAAACCAGAGACAATAGCCCAGCTTTTCTGCTGAGACCTGACTCTGGTTTTTACTCTGTGACAAAAATAACAGAGTCTCTCCCACACCAGAGGCTCTCCACTTTAACTGGACTCAGTGCAGACTAATTGCAGATTGGCTATTCAAAAAAAAAAATACCTATTTCTCTTGTTAAATTATAACATAGTACAATAACATATCCTGGAGATTGCTACAATCAGACCTCAACTTGATCCACAACACTTAATTTCATCTCACAGAACAGAAACTACTGCTTGTTACCTACTTAGAGAGTGGCCAAACCCAACATTTTAAAATTTCATATGTAACCCAGAATAACACTCCCCCCTCACCAATAAAGTATTTCAATGTGCTTCAATCAAAATATCAGTTTTATACTATAAAAAATAGAATTGCATGTTTTAGAAGTCAAATAATGAAGCATTTCAAAAATCCATGTGATTCCCTATTTCTGCAAGTAGGAATGCTTTACACTTCTATATATAACTGTCATATTATGGACCACATTCTTGTAAATGATGAAAAATAGCTGAATATTGCTTTTCCAATTGATGCTATTAGTCCCATCTAAAATCTTTTTCTAACAGGCCAATATAAGCATGAAAATGCCTTGTGTTATTTTGCAGAATTTAATAGACTGTAAAGCTTGTCAGGACAGATGTATTCTGAAAGCATTCCAGCAAAGGCTAATCTAAAATGATAAACAAATGAGAAAATTTAATTCAGAAATCACATGATAAACTGAATCCTACCTGTCTGCAAAGGCTGAAGCAATAACATGATAGTTTGACACACTTGCTCTCCAGAGGTCTGCTCAATCTGCTCAAGTAAACCCAAAAAAAGTTCCTTTGGATTGCAGAGCTGCAAGAGAGGAACAATGTGTATTTTTAAATAACCAAAATCATAACCAAAAAAATTCATCACATGCAAACTTCAATACAAACGTTCCTGAATGTCAAGAGAGAAGATCTGAACATTCAAGGTAAGATTTAAGAAAACAAATATGAAACAAGAAATACATGCCTACAATTAACATCTACTGAAGAGCATACCTGTGTGTACACTTTCATATGAGCTGAAAACATATAATAGTAAAAATTGACACTAAACCAGATTTTTATGGGCTGTAAAAACAGTACTTTTGCAAAGTAATCCTTAGGAGCAAAGAGAGAAGAATTTGAGTGTGAATTTAACTCGCTATAAAGCTTGCAAGTTGTTTTTGGAGTGCATAAATGATAGAGAACAAGTTTTCACAGGTTAAAACATTTTTCCGCTCCTACTCCATCAGAATCATCAGGTAAGGATTCTCATATTGAAGAAGGGTGAATGATTAAGGAAAAGACTTTGCAGAGTGAATCATAGAAAAGAGAACAATAAATACCATTAGATACTATTCAGACACAGATAAGTGGAAAATGGCAAGGTCTTGCAGAATGGTTTTGAAACAACTGAAGAGAGAACATGAACAGAGAGACTGAATTAGATACTAGAAAACACATTTAGCAACATACTGCCAGTTTTACTCAAGCTAGTCAACTCAGGTAAGATTGTGTCTTTTAGATCAACTTAGCTCATTTTAATGTGAAAACCACACCTCTGATGCTGAGCCTAACACTTCCAAACAGCCCTACTCATTGAACACGCACCATGAATGTAGAATTCTCTGTACCTTTAAATTGAGGCAAGGGAAGGTTTAACTAACAGCAGCTTATCCAAGTACTGATGTAGCTTCATTATGCAAATATTGTCAGAATCATATTGTGTAAATATGTTTGTGTAACTGGCCTTAGGTGTACTAGCTTCATGGATTAATGATCTAGCACCACTTTTTGTGCAGAACTTCCCTAACATTGCTGTATCATCATAATGTATTTCAAAATCATACCTGTGCCAACTGATCTAGTATCCTCAGGCAGTACTCTCGCTTATCGTCTTCTTGTTTATATGTGAAAATACATCTAACAAGAGGAGAAATGAGATTCCAACCCATATTCTTGACAATAACCTAAAAAACAGATTTTCAGAGAATAAACCAAAACTGGATGTCTTTTAAACACAGAAAGATTGTATATACAAAGACCAAAAGCAACAACACATCAATGTCCTGGTTGTAACCACTACATTAACCAACACACTCACTGAATATTTAGCAACTGTTACCATAAATTTGACATGCATTGTATTCTCTCCACATACCTATAAACACAGCTGCATATTTTGTACAGTTTTCCTCTAATTATTAACATTGACATGTCAATATATACTTCTAAATATCTATGACAATACATTTAAAACAGGACTGAGCAGAGGAGTTGTGTTGCTCAAGAACACTTCAACAAATTATTCACGAGGTTATTGAGACTCAGTTGTTACTCCAAACTCACAAAATTCAAAACCAGATTGTGAACCCCATGATACATTGCTAAATTATTCTACCCTTCACTTCTTTTCTGAACTTCCTATTTATCTCTGTTCAATTTGGTATATTGTCCCAGCATCCCATAGACATTAGTACTTCGAATTGGCATCAGCCTAGTTGGCTCCTACAGTTGGCCAGTATTACTGTATTCACTTGTGGTAGGCTGACCCCCAACAGCGACTAAGCACCCCTCAGCTGTTTGCTTGCTCTTGTCCCTCAGTGGGATTGGGACAAGAGTCAAAAAAAACAAAACAGAGTAACTCTGAGATAAGGACAATGTAATAAATGAAAGACAAAAACCAGCAGGGCATGATGGGGAATGCTGCAGATCAACTCCCATGAGGAGACCAATGCCCAGCCAGCCTCCAAGCAACAGCTACTTTGGAATGGGTCCCCACCCACATGTCTTTACTGCTGAGCACATATTGATGTTGTATGGTGTGGAATATCTCACTACTTTGGGCCAGCTGTCCCAGCTGTGTCTCCTCCCAAATTCCCTGCTTACTGGGGGCAGAGTGAGAAATGGAGAAGGCCTTGATGCTGCACAAGCACTGATCAGCAGCAGTTGAAACACTGGTATATTATCTGCACCTGTTTGGTCTAAATCTAGAACACAGCACTATGCCGGCTGCCATGAAGAAAGCCAACTCCATGCCAGCCAGACCCAGCACATCACCTGAAATCCCTGTCCTGCAGAAGTGGGACACTGTTGCTTTCTCCTAATCACGCTTTTCTGCTTCCTTTTCTTTTTGCTTCACTCACAGAAGAAGAGTTATTAATGGCTTTGTTAAGATTACTGTGACTTGGGTTTCTGTGAGCTACCTGAATACAGAATAATGTGCACTTAACACAGGGCAACTTATTAGCTATTCATATGTACAGCCTTGTCCCACAGGGAAAGTAGCTCTCCCTTTTTAATAAGCAGTTTTATATTTAATGATGTTAATACACCCTAAACTGTAATGCAATCCTAAACTCACCTTGTTTTTCTCATTTTGAATTACTTCTAATAACTGAGCTGCATATCCATCTTCCAAACATTTCTGACCTGCTACCTGAAACAGATTAAAATCTTCTCCTTTGAAATCAGCTTCTTCCAGAATTTGCTAGAAAGAAAATATGAATGTTTAACTCCATATTTATTAAAGTCAAATAAGAAATAAGAAAATCCATGCTTTCATTTCAAAATTAGATGTAGTATCATTGTAACTTTTATACATTTTTCACAAATTAAAAAAGCTACCAAGTTACTACAGAAAACAAGGCAGTATTTCAATAGCACTAGGTCTAGACTACAGCATTCTGTTTGGAAGATGTATTTTCTACAACAACCAGCTTTCGTTCCTAGGTACAAGAACACTTTCTTCTCCAAGAAGCAAAAATAATCAAGCATCTTGAGTTAAGCACCACAGAGAAGTCAACAAAACATGGAGGCTGAACTCCTCCCATGAGGAGTTCTACTGACAGATGACTTGCATTTTAAGGTCATTTTGGCTTTAACTGTAATATATGAACAAAAACTCACACTACTTACACTTGTTACTTCTAAGGAAAGAAAACTACTTACACATCTTTGTATTATGGCTTGAAGTTCATCAACTGCCATTATGGTGTGACTGTGTTCTTCTGGCATGAAAATTTATTATAAAGAGGGCAGTATTATATCACACAAATTTAAAACAGAGGCTGAAAAATAATTACATTATCAAAAAAAAAGTTAATAGAGGAATAAGAACAATCTAGACAAATATTAAGACTACATAATTAGAAAATAAGGGAAAATACATTTTTAAGAAGCATATGCTATATTGTTCTACTCCCCATATTTGCAGGAGACAGTACTACAGACAAGAAACAACCTGCATTCTACATACAGGGAAACAGTGACTACTGTGGGAACATACATGGAAAACTGCACAGAGCAAGTCACACTGCATGCCAGGTGTGCACACCCATGACATACTACATTTTCTGTGACTATTCTGACCAGAGGAGCTTCTGTGACTATTCTGACCAGAGGAGCTTCTGACTGGAACACATGTCTGGGATGTGAAGGCACTGATCCAAACATCATACCAGTATATATCAACAGTCCAGTCAAGATTACATATAAAGTTTCATTAACTTCTTTTTAGTGTCTAGGTTGGAGTAGTTCAGTGGCCTTTTACCTCTAGGTATTAAAATTCAAAATTTTCTTGCTAAAAACAACAAAGTTATACACTTGAGTAATGTCAAGTACGTACCAAGTTTTACATATAGCCAGGACCACGAATTACAAACACAATCAAGCCTGGTTATCCCATGTGATATATCATAGCAGCAGTCATAATCTTTATGGTTTTAAGTAATGCCATGGGCCTAAACCTGGTTATATGATCACTATGAGTGTCGATTACCCCTACACCTGGGTTATTAGGTAACTATTCATCAATACACAGACATCTCCATGCAACATCCTCAGCCTTTCCTCTTACTTTTGACCTAATGTGGTTGGGTTGACGCTGACCAAACACCAGTGCACCTACATGAGACAACACTGAGACAAACAACCTATTTGGATGTTCACAAATAGGGGACAACTCACAAAAGCTTAAAAGGCATCTGTGTATGACCTTCTTTATTCAAAGAATAAATAACTCACTTTCTATTCTTCACAGCCCATTTTGACATCTGTATGTTACTGAAATCTATCCTTTCTAGCCCGTCATTTTAACCAGGTCATTACCACATACTTTCTTACCACACGTTGTACTATTTAAGCTCTTCATTTTACAGAATGTTATTAATCCCGCCAAAACAATTTAACATACTTTCAAACGCCAGTACTGTTGCACTTTCAGCTCTCAGTAACTTCACAATGTACTTACAGCCTTGAAATGCGCCGCAAGCACCCACCGTGTTGCTCCAGGGATTTGCTGGCTGAGTTCACAGATGGTCTCCGGCCTTAATACTTAATCCGGTTTCCAACTGAATCTTTTAGGAGGTTTCAGCGACAAGTGGACAGCATCTGAATCATGTGAATGGTTCTATTAATACTCACCAAACTCCCTCCTAATACACAGACACCCCAGCCCCTTCTCTGGGCGGTACAACACCCCGGCTGGGACGAAGAGGCTGCCAGCCTCAGCCTGTAGCACACGGCTGAATCAAAAACCACAAGGGCCCGGCACCACCTCACCTCAGCTCCCGCCAGACGAACCCCTCGGCTCCGCGCTGCCGCCTCTCCCGGCCCGGCAGCGGCTCCGCCCCGGGTGAGAGGTCGGCGGGCGGAGCTGCGGTGATGGCGATGATGGCGGCCGGGACGGGCAAGCCCCGCCGGCGGCGCGCAGGTGGGCGCCAGGATTCGCGCGCCAGCCCCGCACCCCCCGCCCGGTGCTTTGGGCTCTCCCTGTGCCCCCAGACCGGCACAGCGGCGGAGTCGCCCAACCCGCCGTGCCGAGGGGAGCTGCGGGCGGGCCATGGCCGGCTTCGTGGGCCTCTGCCGGGCCGCGTGCGGGGCCGTGATGAGCGGTGAGCCGGGCGAGGTGAGGCGAGGCCGGGATCCGCAGTCCCCTCAGGCTGTGAGGGGCCAGCCCGCCCCGGCCTGCTCCGAGCGTCGGGGACGGGCTGTGACGGCGGTCGTGCAGCTGGTCAGAGCGCTGTGCCCTTCCTACAGCCCTGCGTCCGTCCTAGGGTAACAGCCTATTTCCCCTGCCTGCAGCCCTTGTCGTACGGGAGCAGCTGCTTGGGCACCCGTGTCGGGAGCCGGGTCAGGGCGCTGTGCTCGGCGGCAGTAGCGGCTCTGTGTGAGGGTGCCGGCGTTGGACATGGCCCGGAGCAAAACCCTGCGGTGGGGCAACACGGCAGTGCCGTGCCGGGGTAAAGCTGGGCTGGAGAGACGAGGGGTGTGGCTGGCACAAAATTATTGTCAGAATTATTTTTTCCCTTAGCTTTTTTGTGTATACAGAACATTGTGAATGAGACTATAAGAAGAATTGGTCCTTTTTTTACACTTTAAAAAGTGTGTCTATGTGGTTGCTGAATACCAGCTTACTGAAATCGCAGTCATCAAAAGCAAGTTACTAAGCAGTTATCTTGATTGTGCTTACAGTTTAGAGATTTTAATATTTTTCAGGTTCCAGCATATTCTGCTGTTAAGAAAGTACACTAATTTCTATATTTGTATATTTGATTTCTAGGAAATAAGCATTCAGCTGCTCAGAAAAGTGAAGATGCTGCGCAAAGGTATGATTTCTGAGGAACAGAATGAGGAACAGATATTTGTTTTGTTTTGCCTCACTTTCAAATTGCAGTCTCTGCATTGCAGAGGCTTTGCTTTGTCAGAATACCCCGACTACCTTCAGTAAATCACCAGCAACAACATCATGTAGACATGACTGGAGTGGTGCTGTGTAACTTTTAACCACATGCACATCTCAGCATTGTGTAATATACTAAAAGTTTGTAATCTAACATCCAAAATTGTATTTCCTTAGTCTGTAATACTTGCTTTTTGCTGTCTTACTTCTTTACATACCTGCCATTTATAATTATTTACATCAAAAAACACTTAGGAAGTGGCATTTGTTTATTTTATTCCTTCCTTTACTTTGTAACCTCACACTCAGTCATGTCCTAGTTCTTTTTTTCTTCGCATTCTTCATGTCTTACACAGTTCCTCTTTTCCTGACAACACTCCATAAATTGTCCCAGGTTCTTTGTCCAGCCAGTTCTGGATTTCCCTCTTGCAAAAAAAATTTGGGGGGGGGTATTGTAATACAGTAAGAGTAAATAGTTCTCTTGACCAGCAAATAAAGCAAACCAATATAAAATATATAACCCTTTGTAGTTATAACAGAATTACTAGTCCAGTTACATGTTGCTTGTTTGGTCAGCATGGTGTGATGCAGAAAAATGTAAGCTGTATTTCAGAAAAAAAGATAAAAATACAATTGGAAATTTGTTTATGGAAATCTGCCCTCTGTATCATTTAGTGTCTGTTCTGTTACAGGAAAGCAGCTCTGGAGGCTGCACTGAGAAAGAAGATTGAATGTGAGAAAAAAGCATTGTCTATTGTTGAACAGCTCCTAGAAGAGGACATTACTGAAGAGTTCCTTCTAAATTGTGTAGGTGTTGCAAGTTTTTATACTGTTTTGTGTCTTAGTGTGGTATTTTTTTTCTAAAGTTTTTGGAACAATTTGCTGCAGTTTAAAATAGCCAAACCATTGATTCCTTCTTGTACCAGCTCTGAAAACAATTTCTTTATTTTTAAGGGTTCTGCAGTGAAAACATGCCCTAATTTTGCAGGACTTTGTACATTAATGAATCCTCACTCTTTTATCATAGTCTTTGTTTATACTTCTGTGGTTCTGGACTCACAGATGAATTGTAAAAATTTAGGTTTACATCATACCACCTGTAAATTTAGACAAAGTCTATAATGCACCAGTTATCTGGCAGCAGAGTTTTGCTAGAACGGTATGAGGATTACTTTTGTTAAGGTTGTAAATAGGTTGATTAATAGGTGTACAAAACACGTAAATAGAGGAAAATTACAGAAATGGGTGCCACACTAGAGGCAAAATTATGAAGGTCTTGTATATGTAAATAAGAAATGCCCACGTCTGTTTTCCTTCTCTGTTTACCCTTTTACCTTTTCTACTGTGTAGTTTCTCAATGTTGTTTATTAAACTTAATCAATACTTGTTATAAAATCTAAGATATTTATATGCTTAAGAGATGTTTTGAGTACAAAAACTGACAAGTTTTTCAGTATCTGTTGTTGAGCTATTTTCTTGTCATTTTAGGGAAAATGTATTACTCCATCTCACTATAAAGACGTTGTTGATGAACGGTCTATCATCAAACTGTGTGGTTATCCTCTATGTCAGAATAAACTGGAAAATGTAAGTTGCTTTCCCTTAATGCTGTTATCAAAGGAATCTTTTCACAATTTTTATTCTCTTGCATTTTTTCTTTAATTTTAAACTTAGAATATTAACCACAGATTACTGTCAAGTAACAAGCCAGGCATTATATAATTCCATTTCAGTATAATCCTTCTGAAGTGAAAGGTGAAATTTGATCACTAGACAGCAGTTATTGTATGACAGAATCAGTTCCTGGACGATCAGACTCACAATCCATGCATCTCTTTTGACAGTGATAAAGATGAATGAGTTGTGGCTTCATGGCCTTCCTTTGTGAATGAAAAAACTTTGAAATATTGTTCTTCTGTCAGTGTAGCAACAGATGTCTGTGAGAAGGATTGAAGTGAAAAAACAATACAATGCAGGGATATTACTATGTGAATGCATATATATTTGCTATGAAAATGTATGTCAGCTGTGTCAAGATGAGTCACTCCTGTTTGGGTATGACGCGTGAGAGCTTAAGCAGAGCTCAGAGGTCAGTTAGATAACCTGTGATGTAATACCAGTGTTACATGTCATTATCTGAAAACAATCTAGTCAAGTACAAAACAATTCACTGTTTTGGACTTCATATATTTGCACGGATGTTCATTTCAAAACTGTTGCCATTTACATAAGTTCCTCTGGGTTTTTCTGGGTAGTGGTGGGGGTCTGATAGTACAGTCTCACACGCGTATAAATAGATCTGGATTAAGGAAGGACCTGTCCGTAATTGCTCAGCACTTACACATGAGAAAAGCTTCTGCCATGGTAGCTCCATTGTTTTATGTTCAGCACGGGTTTTCTTATAGCGATGGAGTTGTCTTTTACTGATTAATGAAATGTATATGATTAAAGATAAATTGCCATTCTTACATCTGAGAAGGTGCAACAGCAGAAGAATTGAGAGAAGAGGTGGTTGTAGTATGCAATTCAGTTAAATAGAATATATTGCACATACCCAAATATGTGGATTAAGAATGAAGTTTTCTCTGTAGTCATGATGGTACTGACAGCCTTGCTGATTAAAGTATGTTGTTTTAGGTGCCAAAGCAGAAGTACAGAATTTCAACAAAAACGAACAGAGTTTATGATATCACTGAAAGAAAGGTATGGTGACAAGTGTATTTCTAAGATGTGTTTAATGGCAACATCAGAAATGCATTTTGTAACAGCATTCGTACAGTGGCTTGATTCAGAGGGAAATGTTTGAGGTCCTTATGAAAATAATTTTCACAAAGTGTTTGAACATGGAAAACATGAACTGTTTGAACATGGAAAGTTTTACTTGGATAGCTGTTCGAATGTGGCACAGCTGATCTGTTAAAGGCATTTGTGAAGAAGTGTTCTTTATTTTGCTCCAGCATAGTCAATGAGTTTTAGTAGGGTCAAAGTGCACATCCTTTTCAATGACTGAACTTTGGCAGTAATGTAGTACAAGTTATATCTTACATATTCTGTAGTGTTCTTTTTTGAGGAACGTTTTCTGAGGACCTTTTAACATAAAAACCAACTCTTTTTTGAGGACTTCCTAACAGAAAACCGAACTCTTCACAAAATGTTTCTTTCCAGAAGCATATTCACATGTGGTAGCTTAAAAGTCATCTTTGCCAGTTCACAGGATACACAGTCACCTACAGGCACTTAGACACTAAATTGAAAGATGTTTCCAGTTTCAGAACAAATTTCTTCAGTGTCATTAGTATGCATTCCTTTCCTCTGATTAAAACTCTGCGATACACAAAATTTTGGGAATTGCTTTCTTGAGCAATCAAGCAAGACTCCAACAAGAACTGGGATGCTTTGTCTTCTTCCCTTGTGATGCAAGTTTGCAAATCAATTTTTCAAAGATGCTGCAGATTTTTAGGTGTTGTTCCAAGTATTGCAAAATACCAGGTTCTGTTGCTAACCAAAATTTTCATTATTACACATCTGAATTTTATTGTATGTCTTCCAAACTGCATGAACAGCATATTGGGTTATGGGTTGCTCTTTGAACCATTTTGTTTGTTGGGGTTTTTTTTAATTATTGTTATATAGAATCCAACACTGGTTTGCTTCTCAGTGTGTAATAAGAGTGCAGAAAGCAGAAAAATGGGGAAGAAAGAAACAGCTAAATGTAGCTTGTGCAGAATGGATAGATTATTTGATAGGTTGGGTTTCTCAGGTGAACTAAAAACCTGGCCATAAGGCTTGAAAAGAAACATGTATTGGTACTTAATTTTACAGGCATTAAAAGCAATTACCTTTGTACCTTTCTATGTATTAAAGTTGGCCTTAGTCATGTTTTCTTGCTTTCTCTCATTGCCAGTGCTTTTGCAGCAACTTTTGCTATAGAGCATCTAAATATTTTGAAGCTCAAATTTCCAAAAGTCCAGTGTGGATGAGAGAAGAAGAAAAGTAAGTATAATCTTACACATTCATTGCACCTTTTGAGAATATTATCTCTCTGTGCATCTGCAGTGGTAATTAAGTAGCTGCAGCACATCAAAATGATTTGGCTGAAGCAGAGGTAGCTGATGTTAACAGGTTAGCTTAGCATGGTGTTTGTTTTAAAAATGTTTTAGCTGTATGGATTACCGTAATTTACATGGTTCAGTACTACTCACACCTAATTAGCAGACATGACCATGTTAGTTTTGAGGGCAGACTAGTCAGGAATAATAGTTAACTCCTATTAACTTTAAAATGGACTGACTAAGATTGAATTTTTACAAACCATATAATGTACAGGATGAAATAATCTGACCCTGTTACAAGAGATTTTCTAATTTTAGCACAGCACTTGGCATTGATCTTAAGCTTAGACAGTGAATGCTTGCATCTGAAAGTAGTCTATAGCATGAAGAGGTTGTTTACCCAGTCTAAATTTCTGATTGCCCCTTTCTTGTTCTTCCTGCAATACACATTTTGGAACATTTATGCAGTCCATGTTCCCAGCTTAGGAAACACAGGCTTGCAAATAATCAATGGAGCCAATGGGTGTCACTGTTGAACAATAAAGACTTGCACAGAGGATGTTCAGCAGATTTACTCAGCTTTCGTTCTCCAAGACACTACTCATAGTCTCCTGATTTTCAACAAAAGAAACTAGCTGGAGTTCTATGTACCATATGAAATATATGGTCAATGAGAGAAGAGCTTTAGAGCAGCCTCATCAGATCAGAGGTATTCCAGTAGGTAAAACTAAACTCTTCATTAAAAGTTTAGGTTTACCAGTGCTTTTGAGGTATTGTTTTGCTGTCTTTAAGAAAAGTATTTCTTTACTCTTCATATCAAAAGTGTATAGTTCTGTTATGCCTGATATAGTTAATTATTTATTCTGGGTGGTGGTGGGGAGGCAGTATTTTCAAAAAACAAACTCCCAGATAGTTCTTGGCTAGCTACACCTCTTTGCACAACCAAATACATGTGCACACACCAATACGCACTGACACGGTAGAATATCTGAAATTCCTTTGACAGAAAAGACTACAATCTCCACTTAAAACTCCAGAGTTATATGGAGCTAATAATTTAAATCACTCTGTGTTATCACCTATACTTTCCAGACTCAGTTTATTGATATGAGTGGTGCAGCTTTCCTGCGAGGTCTTTTGTATACTGAAAGGTGTTAGTGCACTGACTTGCATTTAGTGCCTGTTTAAAAGATTTTCTTCCAGTCATACGATACATGAGATTTTTAACATTTGGTATTTGATAAGAGGAATAGGACTGTGGTGCTGCCTCATAACTGAATTGAAGTAGATTAATTCCAAGTAGAGCTTTGGAAAGAAACTCGTCAGAATTTGTTTAGTAATATTTTTAGTTTCTGGAAACTGTTGAAAATCATTTTCTTAAAAGAATATAACTTGATAGCCTAATTTTTAACAAAGTAAAATTTAAAGTAAGTAAAAAATATCCTGAATATTCATATTTTTACATTAATTGGAACATTTTCCTATAAATAGCCCAGGATTGTCTTTACTATGGGAGCCTTATGATCTATGAGGATCTTGGCATGTTCATTTGTCTGAAGAAGAGACCAAAGGGTGATGTGAAAGCAGTGTACAACTAGTTGAAAAAAGTTAGAAATATTACAGAGCCAAACTATTCTTGGTTGATGGCCACAGATAATCACATGAATGGTTCAGGTTGGGCATTTGGAAAAATACTGAAGTTATGATGGAATGAAACAGGATACTCAGCAATGTTTTGAAATCTTTATCTTTGGAGGTTTTCAATATTTAAACTTCATTAATCTGTGGCTGACCTAACCTAATGCTGGTGACAGTTGCATTTCAAGCAGGAGATCAGACTAGAGCCTTCCAGAGGTCCTTTCTGACAAACTTTTGTGTGACTTGGTGACTGAGTTAAATTCTGTTCACTGTATACTGCAGGCACACAAGTCACACTCCCTGAACACGTGCACAAACCTGGTCTTGCTAGCCTTGCTTTGAACAGAGGGTGTTGGACTAGAAGATCCTTAGATGTCCCTTCCAAACTCAACTATTTTTGTATTTATGTGTATTTCAAGACAATAGATTTTACAGGAAAATGTTTTCTGTTTTCGTTTTCCAGACCACCAGATATAGAGCTGCTGAAGGAGGGACGGAGGTACAATGAACAATTTTTCTTTGTTAGATGCACCTGTAGCTAGAAATTTTAGCGTCACAGCAGATGAAAAGGGAATCTTTGATTTGTTGTGTTATAAAAAAGACCTTACTAGAACCTATGCAAACGTTGGGGGTTTTTTGTGATTCTAACCCAGCATATTTGATCTGTATGATTTAGTGTACAGCTGCTCTTGTCTTAATTGAGCCTGTTGAAATCTGAAACAAATACACTGTTTGTACTTTGAATATTTTATGCCATCTATTCTTTATAAAGAAAATTGTGCCAATTATATGTGATGAAAGCTTCTGTACTTCTTAATCTAAAAGATCTGTATCAGCCAAAATGAAATCACACTACTCTGTCATCTCGCTGTACCTCGCTGTGTATTGTGCAGCTTTCTGTTTGTTTTCTTTTGCAATGCATTGCCATTAGGTGGCAAACTTATATCTGCTGAAACAGCTCAGCTGTCCCCGTGATTTAAGGGTACTATGTTCCTCTATATGTTAGCACGCCTGTCTTCATTTTAAAATTGCACTATTCTTGATGCTAAGTCTGACATTGTTCTGCTGTCTTTAACAATACATTGTTTATACTGTTCTTTTCTAACTACCAATAATCAGCTGAGAACTCACTTCTCTAAATAGCTCTATACTTGTCATTTTGATTGTAGAATACAACAACTCTTAGAGTTCAAGAAGACTTTTAGAAGAGCACTCTTAAAGCAAAAAATTACACTTCTGCTATAAGGGGGAAGATGCTTTGTTTATCATTCTTACATGAGAATGAAAAGTTATTGCAGGTAAAAGCCATTTCTTTTTTCCCTGATGACTTGTGTTTTTTATTGTAGGGGACAGTCTGGAGAAGAGGTGAAACTACGTGATGAAGTAATTAAAGCATCTGACATTGAAAATCCTAGGATATCTACAGATCCATGCGAATCTGGTTCTCATGACACAGCCAGTGACAGCAGTACTGATACTGAACAAGGATTTATTTCTTCTGTCCTACCAGGAAGTCAGTCAAGTTCAGCCAATTTTGCACAGCAATTGCACAGAAAAAGCATCCTCAAAAAGAAGCATGCTCAGAAAGTCCACGCCAGCCCTGAAACTGAAGATGCAAATGTGGTAAAAGCCACTGAACAACTCTCTCATTGTAAATTAGACACTCAGGAAGAAGGACATGCTTGCTCTGTTCATAATGAAGTAATGACGCCACCTTCAAACAATACTGCTCCTGGGAAATCAAGTGCTTCAGAAATCTTAGAAAATACATGTGGATCACAGATAGTTTTTCTAGGTGTGAGCAAAAGAGGAGCAGAACATCTGAAAAGAACACTAGCTAGCTCAACAGAACATAAAAACCCTGAACTGAGGCATCCAGTTAATTCCAAAGGCAGTTTACTGGAAGTGCTTAGGCAAACACTTACAGAATGGAGAACTGAGGAAACCTTAAAATTTCTCTATGGCCCAAACTATACTTCTTTGTGCTCATCAGAGTGCATAGCAACTGTCAACCAAGACAATGAAGAACTTGATGAGGATGACTTAGATACAGCTGATGATCTCGACACTGTTGCTGTAGGGAAGTCTGAAAACAGTTTGAACTACTCTTTACCTTTCACAGGCTCAGGTGGAATAGTTAAGCCTGTACCTAGTTATGAAAAGTTAAAAGAAGAAACGGAGTTCCTCGAACTCAGAGTAAAAGAGTTCTATAAAGGAAGGTGCATCTTGGCTGAAGAGGCAGCGACACAAGCACAAGCGGGGGAACATCCAAGCAAAGACAAAGTAAGTGTCTGGTGGAACAGTGTGGAGGTTGTATGTATGTATGACCTTCAGAGAATTAGAACTCTGTTTCTGCTGTCATAAGTGGATAAGTCTCTCACATGGAGAAAGAGAAAATTCCATTAGCTGCATACTCTATGTTGAATCAGATTATGCAAGTGCCTGCCCATTAAAAAGTAGTTTTGGGGGGTTTTTTTATTCAGGCATAAGAGTTATTTAATATTTAAATATTTATTAATTATCTGTGACTTTTTTGATGTACTGACTTTAATTAAACACTAAGTTATAACTGTTAAAGTTTCTTGTCTAATACAGGATGATCAGCAGGAAGATCTCACCTTCCCACTTGTTGATTCAAATGCACAAATGCAGATTAGGAAGCGAATCGTCCTTGAAAAACTGAGAAAAGCGTAAGTACCCTTTACTTTCGTGAATGTCACTGAAGTTGGTGCTCATTTGTCATTGTTTTAAGTAACAAACACACTGTCCAAGGATGGGCCTGGTTCCTTCTAGGTGGCCCTAGTCATAACTTAAAACCTAAGGGGCTTACTTATTTCTGCAACAGTCAGCTGGAGTACAGTTGCAGGTGTCAGTTTGCACAGTCTGTAGGTACCAACTGCTTAAGTTTAGACTGAAAAACTTGGAATTGATTGAGAGGAGTGCAAATATTTGTCTTGTACATTAGGCATACAGTTTCTTGTAAACAAATCTTTGTAATTGTTTAAGCATAGGTCTTAAAAGGAGAGAGTTTCTAATGCATGTTTGGATGGCTGATATCAGTATGCCCCTAGCTACAATCACTAAAGGCCCTCAGAATTGGGTCTTAAAACCTTCCAAACATCAGACCTTCTTCCCATACATAAAAGGGCTTTACACACACATACACAAAAGAGATTACGGCATTTCGGATGTAGCTGCTGGAACTACTAAATTGTCAAAGTTGGGAGGACCTGGAAAATATTCTCCTTGTCAAGGCAGTGCAGATAAATGAGTGTTTGAAGGTCATGATCCTTTGGGGTTTTGGTAGGGGTATTTACTTTTATAACATTGTAGTTTCTGTTACCCAGCTAAACTAGATTTTGCAGTAGGTTTTTTTTTTTTTAACTTAAAAACCTCACAACCAACCCCCCATTCCTGCCAAACAAAAAGAAAATCCTTTCTGTTTTTCTCTACCTCACCATGTGTGGATAGGCCACAAACATGGAATCAAACTATCTCTCAAGTGTCTTGTCTGTAAGTGTTGATTGTTTTAAATTTCCTGAGCTGATGCAGTCGTCCTGTCACAATCAAGAGAATTTTCATTGTGATAAAGCAATGAATATGCCCAGCATCGTAAGAGTCCTGTGTTTAGTATTTTGTAACACATGCAGTCTTCCAGAATACTGGTAACCGTGTGTTATGTGCATATAAATGCAAATCTGGATATTCAAATGCTAGAGAATTTTAACTATTAAATAAATAAATAAATAGAGGCAAAATTTTAATCCTAAATGTGAAAAACATTTAGGATTGTTTTTTCCATCATTTGGGAATCCTGACAACTAGCTAAAGAGTATGTGCAGTTTTTGTGGTCTGTTTTTATGCACAGATAAGTAAGGAGGACACCTGTCTTCTCTATTTTGATATTATCTGGTAACTATCATCTGTATTTCAACTATCAAGCTCAGAGTGGACTGACATTTCTGTTGCATCTGTGTGAGTCTGAGGTTAGCAGGTATATTATGTGTGAATACCTCATTTAGACATGCAGTTTCCTTTTGTATTGTTATTTTTGAGCCAAGTAAATATAAACCTTCAAAAATTTATAAGGCCTGTAGTTCTAATCCTCATAATTGTAAGAATATTTAGAACTGAAAGGTGAAATTAGTAGGTATATGTATGTAGAACTATATTTAAATCTTCACATTTACACTGAACTAGAGCTTCTTATTTTTTAAAAACAAGCAGTTGTGAAGATGTTGGCCCAAACAGGGCACAGAGAGAGCTGAAATGAAAACTGCAGGCCTGATCTGCTGCACAAAAGTCAATCTCTTTTCCTTTTTACTAACTTTGATAAGCTTTGGTGGAAGTCCTGCTTGAGAAAAACTGAGAAAGAGAGGAAAATATATATTGACTGGTGTCTTTTGCCTTCTAGATTATCTGCAGTTTTGGGCCCTCTTCAGATTGCTTCAGGTGATGTTTACACAGAGCTAAAAAATCTTGTCAAAACTTTCCGGTGAGTATTGGTCTTTACTTAGAGATTCTTATAAATTAAACATGCTGTTGAATGATTTGTGATTTGGGCACAGAGAGGGCCCTCTTGCAGGTTTGCCCTCCTCTAGCTGTGTGTTCATGTAGGTAATGTCGCATTCCCTGTGGACTAACAAGTCAGCCCTTTCCCTGCTCCTGACAGTGGCTAGGTCACCAGGAGTATTTGTAGATTTTTAAAAACTAGGCCAGTGGTCTCTGGAGGATGCTGGTGAGTCTTTTAAAGGTTCTGCTACCTCGTCACCTCCTATTAAGCGTGAGTTTCTGAGATCTGTCCCTTTCTTTTGCTCTAGCTCCCTGCAGCTGGGCTAAATGGTTTTAATCTGATTAATATTTTTTACCACTAACTTCTAGAGTCAGTCAGTTGGATCTGTCTTGTTCCTGATTTCAAAGGGAAGTAGATCTAGTGGGCACTTATATCACCACAGGTGAAGCTTCTGCTTTAGTCAGTAGGACTAAAGACAGTATTTGGAAACAGTGAGATGAAGAAGGACTGAAAACAGAATGGTAACTTCTCTGAACATTTTTAGGTTTTCTTTGGGAGGCAACTCTCATAACCTGGATCTAGATTGTGTCCAACATCCTCAAGTGTCGTCAGAAAAAAAGCAACAGCAGTTGCTAACTGTGTGTACATTGTTACTCTTGAAATGTCCTTCCCACATCCTCAATCTGCATTTACATATAAATTTTCCAAAACTCATTCATGTAGCATTTGCCACAGGGAATCTAGACTTTGGTGAATAGAAACCCAGCTCTGCCTGATTCCTTACGATTTACCCCATGTCTGGAAGGATGCCACTAAAACGCAGATGTCTCTGTGCAAGATTTCTTACTGTGGAAGATTCTCTCTTTCTTTCTGGTAACTCTGTGCATGATCTCTTTTAAATAAAAACATTGATACTATTTGAATTTGATTCTGTGATTGCAGTCTTTTAAGTTCTGATTCATCTTTTAACAACACCACTGAAACCAGTGAAAGTATTTTTGTGTATAGTGTGTAGATACCTATTGAGTAAGATCTTTGTGTCTTAAAACAGCTTTGTTGCTCTGCAGTTTAAATGCTTAATAGTCATTTTAGCTTATGGATTGATAAAACTGGAGAAACTACATTTGGTGTCTTTCAAACTACTTTTTTATGATTGATTATCTAAGAAGGCCCAGAGGTTCTCAAAAACAGAGCATTGAAAGACAATGGAGCATGAATATAAAATTTTCACTGATTTATAGCAAATGAGACTCGAAACCAAAATAGACTTCTAAAACACAAACATGTGTATGTCTGTATATACACACACACTTGTGGGTTTACAGAATGAACAAAACCAATTTATTTGGACTTTTAACCAATACCTGGCTCATGTAGCTGTAATTCATCTTAATTTAAAGGTCTCCCCTAATCTGTTTTGATCTCTTAGATAACACTTTGTGAGTTTATTTTTGTGTCCTTTTTTTGTTAGGAAGTAAGTTGAAGGTAATGGTAGCAACTTCTTGGGGTTCTCTTATTGTGAAGATTCCAGATCAGTTGCTTAGAAATTCAGCATTCTGGGTGGGAAATGGTTAAAGACAATTGTGGGCACTATACAAGAACTTTAAAAGCTTTAATATAATATATAACTCAAAATAACTGGAGTTTTGTTGTCACTGATAGCAACATAATACAAAGATACAGGAAACAGGGAAGCAATAAAAACCTTAGGCCCTTTTTCTGTCTCACATTACTGATATGGAAGGGTCTGTTGGTACACAAGAGCTAGCTCATGGGTATTAAGATGAAGGCATAGACTTGAATCTCCAGTTTGGTATGTAGGTTTAAGTTTATTTAATATTAGTAGTCTCTTAAGTTTTGAATTGAATGCTTTGGCATGGAGACTTGGGATAAATTTTAAACAGTATTTGTATTTACAGGGTATGGAAATTCAAATGTTACTTTCTTTGTTAGTGTGGTTCAAATGCTTAATGACAATGGAGGAGCGCTGATAAATGCTCTTGCCTGCTTTTTGTACTAAAGATATTTCAGGCTGAAGAGCTTGCCAAAGAGGGTAGTAGATAAAACACATGGCTGTAGTAGAGCTTAGCTGAAGAAGGGTAAAAGAGCATGTGGGTGAACTAAGCAACAACGATTTTCAGCTCCATTGGTTTTTAAAGGAACACTTGCAGTTCAGCCTCCTTTGGGCTGCCTTTTATTCAATCACCACTGCTAAGAAACACACTAGAGAGATCTCAAGAGACATTTTAGAATGGTTAGAGCTCTTCCCAAACAAAGTCCCTCAGTGCCTGTAAGCTTTTGTTACGAAAACTGAGATGTCAAATAATTCTCCAGAGTGTGTAAGAGCACTTTGTTAAAAGATCAAGAGAAAATTAGCTTCTTATATATAAATTGAGGATAAATGATCTTGAATGTGTGGTTGGGTTTTTTTAAGGCATAATACTTGTTTTGAAAATAGGATCCCATCTTTATTTTATAGTTGCAAATATTTTAATTCCCATTATGGAGCTTATCATTGACATTGAACTCTACAAATGAACCAGATGTGAGATGTGTTCAAGACTTCTTGTTACAACTTGGTTTTATCGTGTGTCCAAGACAGTCTTTTAACATATATTCCTGATACATACTTAAAAGCTATCTGGAATATACAATTATTAATACCTATTTTACCTATTACTGTTGTTCAGTGGAATTTTAAGTTCTGGGTTTCAAGTTAATCAGTAGTACTTGGTTGTAGACAAAGTTCTGTGTGGAAACAGGGGAGTATCAGGATGTTAATGACTTTCTCAAGTAATTAGACTTCCCTCAAAGAAACCCTAAAGTTAAATAGTAACTTATTTTTGCTGGTTGTCATCAAACTAAATTATATTACAATATGTAAATATGTTGCTGTTTTCCAGGAGGTAGAAAAGCTGTCTTTTATGGTTAAACTGGCCTAATTGAAACCTAAAGAAAATCAGTATATGCTTCAGTATTTGCTTCTGCTGTCTGGGTTAGTTAAACTTCACTCATCTCACTTACTGCAGCTTTTGGAAAAAATACAGGTGTAGCTGAGGTCCCCTAAAGTCATGACTTTGCATCCTAATCCCATGAAGTCAGTTTCCTGATTTATGGAATGGGCAAATTCCTGAACTGTAGTTATATGCCCATGCCTGGGAATCTGGATGTAGGAAGGAAAGGCTGCTGTGTTTGCAAAGATGCTGGGTTTACTGGTTTTATTTACTCTGGATTACTACAATTTCCCTGTGGGAGTTCCCTTGCTTTACAGGCTGGGCACTAGTCAGTTATCAGGAGGTCATTTGAGATGAATTTTTATGCATCTTGCTCTTTAGTCCTTTATCCTGGAAGCTTCTGCCACTTGGATCCATGTGCTCAGTCAGGCTCCCTCACAGTGTGAAAAAACCATGTGGGTTCTGCTGGGTGGCTGCTGTGTGTCTTGCTGGAGAAAACCACAAGACCCACAAACCAGCAACTAGAGCAGCCCACACAACTATTTGGGATCATCCAACTTTCCTAGCTTGCATATCCTGCCCTACACACACCAAGAAAGTGGGCACATTCCATTTTGGGAAGTTGCATATTGTTTTCTTTCTCTAGGTACGTGAGGGAGAATTTGGCGAAACTCTTTAACAGAAAAAATTTCACTGCAAAACTCAAATAACACACAAAGTTTTGTACAATTTTAACATTTCCACATTATATTTTTAGGACAGAAATTCAGTGACCTCTTTCATGGATTGTTCTGAAGTAACAGTTTGGCTAGCAGCAAGACAAAGAATTAATGAACCATTTTTACAGAGGCCCTTCAGTTCCCTGTTTTCTGAAAGCTTTGCTCTTCAGAGGACTTAGTGTTGACACAGAGCTTGTTTGAAAGTGACTGCCCTTCCACTGCTCCTTATTATTTAAGGCTTTACACCTGTAGGTTGCTTGCTTTACTCTGATCTCTCTGAAACGTTTGGGTTTTTTTCAGCTGCACAAGTGTTTTAGGACAGGTGTTGTACTGAGAGGTTACTCAGTTGCAGAAGCCTGACTGTTCATGCAGTGCAGTGACTGTAGTACATCAGCAGATCCATATTGCTGTGTCCTACTGGTTATCTGTGTCTTTTGACTACCTCCTTCAGAAGTAGCATATTGATGGCAATGACTAGTGTTCAGACCTTGCCAATCAATACTAACATTGAATAAGAGTTAATTGACACAAATAACTGCACCTCTCAGTTTGTGTACAAGAATGACACCTTCCTGTGCTCTAATCAATAATAACTCCTTGTAAAGCACTGAAATAAAGCTCCTTTCTCTATTTGACAGAGTTTCCCCAGGTGGCTTGGAGCTGTCTCTTTCATTGTGTCTCATCATAACAGATTAAGTGGAATGTTACATATGAATTGCCTGTCAAGATGATTCCATCAGGCATTTCTTGGTAGTGTTTATCACTGTCATCAGTGTTGAGTCAAGATGTTCAGCCTTTGTTTTGTCTCCTATTCTGTAGCCAGAAAAATGTAACAGTTTACCAGGTACAAACTTTGTTGCCAGCTAAATCCATTAGCTATTTCAAATAATAATTGCTAAAATGAACCTTTAAATAAAAATATAATCAGTATTTGCCATAACTGTTGGTTCTGATTTGACGTAGTAATTCCTGTGTATGTAGTGCAAAATATTGTTTTTCCTTTCATAATTTAACAAAACTCAGATTGTTGAGACACTGCTTGAGTAATTATTGCTTCAGTATCTTATTTGGGTTTGAAGACTTGGAGATTTGAGGAGAAAAATGGGATAATATTGCTGTGATCATTACACATGTATTTTATTAATTTTTAATACCTCTCTGAAATAGAGAAATGCAAACAAATACTATAAAAGATCTTACTGATAACTACATTTTTAATGACCATTCTGAATATAATTTTGGGGAATTACTTATTAGAATTTCAGCTTTACCAATGACCAGTGCAAATACTTCTGCTTTCTCAAATTTTAGCCTTTTTTTAGGTTTTTTTTGGTAACTATATACTTGCCCAAAGTAATTTTTCTTAAAAAAAGTAATTTTACTGAGGAAGAAAACCCTGGATTTGAATTTGTTGCCAGATAGGAGCTTGCTGAAAATGAGCTATCTTCACCAGTGCCTGTAGGAGTGGGTATGAGTGACAGAGTATCTTCATTCTGGATCTGAATTTGTAAGAGGTCATGGAAGGGAAACTGAAAGCAAGAAGGAAGCAAACATAGGGAAGCATTTGCCCCTCAGTTTATCTGTTGGATGGTGCCATCTTTCTGAATACAATTAATTCTGCTGGCTCTTTTGGGTGCCTGCACAGCCACAGCTTCATTTTTGACTGTGACTTTTCCATGAAGTTGCTTGTTTTGAACACCAAGGGTCATGCCTAAATTGAGACAGCAATTCACAGATGAATTGTTTTAACACAGATTAGTACTTGACTTAAAGCAGATCTGGTTTTTTAGTCAGTTCAACTGAAGGGGTCAGCTGATACTCACTGCAGCAGCACTTTAGTTGAACACCCATGTGGTTTTTTATTCACACCTCATTTATATTTATATGATTCTTATATTTGCTCTGGCTCCCATTGCAGAAGTTAAGAATTCTGTATTTCCATTTTAAAAGCAAGAATCATCAGAGGATTGTCACTGCCACCTTATAAAATTCAGTCTGTGTCCACATCAGCTTTCACAGCAAATCTGGATCTGAAGCCAACAAGAGGAAAACTAAGTGTAAGAAGGTCCATCTTTTCCAAAACTCATGTGCAGTTATGGAGAATTTCCCAGTGGGTATGAGTGAGAGCTGGGCCCTCACAGCAGCCAGGACTATTTGTGAGCAACTTAAAAGAAATAGCTTCTGTTCAGTCTTCCCCATCCCACTTTCATATAAAAAATGGGGACATTGGAAATTCTGCAGTTCCTCCATTAGAGGATGACAGAAGCTTGAGAGCTGGTGAATTGCTCAGATACAGCTGCAATTGCTTCTTTATAACTCAGTGTATTAATGATAGACTTAAAATTCAGCTGTTAAAATCTGCTTACTTTTACTCTGAAATGTACTGATCTTTTTTAAATTATTTTTCAGGTTAACAAACACAAATATTATTCACAAAATGCCTGAATGGACTCTCATTGCTATTGTTTTGTTATCTGTGTAAGTACCCTTAAATGTCAAATATTCTTATGTGCAACTGTCTTATCAGCCTATTAGAACAAGATGTAATTTTCAGGTAAAAGAGAAGAAAGATTTCATGGAACTAACTGTGGAACCAACAGAAATTTCTTTCATGCAAATGAACGAAATTGTCTTGACAAAACAGATTTGTCTCCTTTGCATCAAATGTTACCAATGGACAAATTTATGTTAAAAAAAGAAAAGCTATGCTTTAGGGGGTTTTAAAGAGAACTTGCAGGATGAAGTATGAGTATAATTCACCCTCTTCCATTTGCTGCTGACATGCATTTTTCCCCTCTCTGACATTCGGACAAAATGACATGTATATTGTATTATTTGGATTTGGCAGAAATCCAAATAATACAATATGAAATGTTAGGCTTTTCATTTCTCATTTTGCTTCTAACTTCTTAAAAGGTTTCAGACTCAAATTATTTCTATAAAGATATGTGTGCTTCTAAATAGGTATAAGTATTCTAGCAAACTTCTTTTAGAGGGCGTATCTCTTTTAGCAGGAGAATTCCTCCCAAGGAATACTGGGACCCAGTATTTTATTTTTATGAGGATTAGCTTTGTTGGTTAAGAGAACAATACTGCAGTGCCTACAGTCCTCCTTAGCTTTGTTTTATTTATTGTAGGATTAAATTCTTTACAGTGATTTCCCTGACGGGAAGGCTGATTGTATTACAGTGTCTTTCAGTAAACTTCTACACAGAAGCATGATCTATAAAACTGTATTCATATGCATCAAGTGAGTTCCTTGATTTGTATTCTGCAAACTCACATACATTTCTGAAGTTAGAGACACAAACTTTGCAGTGTGTTAAACAGACACAAATTTATATTAAAAGGTGAACTAATGTTAAACGTTTAAGAAATCACTGGTGGTGTCACAGTGTCAGGCTCTGCCTTCCATTAGGGTTAAACCATCAACCACTCTGTATGCCTTGAGCTTGAATTGCAAGATTGCAAAAATCTTTATTCCAGAGTCTGTTCATTACTGTGCTGCTCCTGCTTCTTTTGGGCTTCCTGGGTCACTGGAGCCTGTAGGACAGAGAGGTACTTACAGACGTTCACAGGTCAGGAAGTATTGTGGGCCAGCCTCATGGCATGCCCAGCACTGCACTTACTTTCCTTGATATTACTTCAGTCTGACACATTGTTCTGGCTCTGCTGTCCCAAGGAAGACAGTACCAGCAGGCATTAGAGCAGGCTTCAGCGAGCCTTACATCTGTGTCACCCAGCCAGATACCGCTCAAATGATTCATTAAATCAGAACACAGAAAGTAACTTTACTTGAATGCCTTGGCATAAATTTTTTATCAACTATAAGAACAAATCTTTTGTCATTTTTACTATATATTCTTATGGTTGAATTGGTAATTTGTGAAACAGATCTTATGAATTTTTCAAGTAGTTTCTGTACAGTTAAGGAAGTGGTGTCTCTTTTTGATCAGAAGTTAAAATATGTAGCCGGTCTCTGCATATGATGAGCTGTAAATGTTTACATAAGTAATGATTGTTTTACAGATGCTTTAAAATGTTATACGAGTAGTAGGCAGTTCTGGTAGCAGCCAGTTTAAGCAGAGAATCAAGTCTCTTTTTACCTTTACTTACTAAAGATCCATCCCTAGAGAAATAAATTATATTTTATCATAAAAAAAGAGTAGATTTTTTTTATAATATTAGTGAAATCATAAATAAAACCTCTGCTGATTTCTGCTTACTGTAGCGTTCTTGCAAGCTCATGATCTTGAGATTTTTAACAACTTCTCTCAGCTGCCTCTTAGGAGAGAATGTGGAAGAATGTAGGTGGGATAGAATGAGTGTTAAGATTCCTCTAATAAGATGATGCATATTGCATTATTTCCAGAAAGATAAAAGCAGAAAACTTAATTATTTGGAAATTCTAATCAAGCTTGAGTATTTAGTGGAAACCAGGACTGGGCAGAGAAAGGCTGCTGAGGACCTGGACAATCCCTCACAGGCCCTTTCTCACCTCCTGCAGTCTGCCAAGGAACCTGTCATATATTACTAATAATTCTCATAAAAAGAATTACACCCTATTTAAGTCTTCTCCCTTAATTGTACTGAGACATTATGCATATTGTAGCGTATCTAATGTTATTTAGATCATAGAGTTGGGGGGGGCCTGAGTCAGAGTGGGTCTCTAGTAGCTTCAGTCACACTTTCACATTTATTGACAGTTCTTGACCTGGTTTCAGACATAGGATGACCATTTTACTGCCAACACTAACCAGTAAAGCTGCATAAGCAACACCCTGGCTGGTAGAGAACAATGCTTCCTCTTCCCAGGTGGGTGCCAGGTATCCCGTGGTGCAGGGATTGCAGAAGGCAGAGTGAGCATGGGTTTCAAGGTATACCTCAAAAAAATCTAAGATTTCAAATATTTTTTTGTTTTGTATTAAAGGGGGCAAGATTGTTTTGTTTCAAGTAGCAACTGTTGGACTTTGCTTGCACCCTATTTTGTGCATCAATGTTGTGGCTCACCACTTCCTTCTCAAACATATATGGCTAGTGTGTGCTGAGGACTTGGTATATTTAACTTCACAGTACACTTTCAGAGTGCCCCAATCCTTTTTGTGATAAGAAACTGGACAGAATAACTGTTAGCATTACTGCTGTATTGAATTCTAGAGTATTATGGTATGATCATGCTCTCCTCTCTTTTTTTGAGTGTGCATATTGACTCTCTGTAGGATACACCATGATGGATATCATTAATGCCTAATTTTGGTGCTTATATTAGACCCTAGGCACACTGCATAGTCTGCAGGTCCTTGAAAAGCTGCTGAAAATACTTATATGCCCTTGAGTCTACTGACTACTAAAGAAACCTGGGTTTCTCATTCATTGAAATAAAATGCCTGGAACTGGACAGTGTGGCATGTCTCAAAGTATAAAATGTTAGAGATTTCAGCAGAGAAATTTCCTAATGAACAGTTGGATTTATTCAATCAAATTATAGTATAAAATATGAACACAGCCAGTCTCTGCCTTTATTGAAAATCTAGCCTGAGGCACTCCTGTGAATATAGCACATTCAGCAATGCTGAATCGACCTTGTTAGAGTATACTTTGACAGCCAGAGATTTATGTTCAAGCAGTGGTATTCATGCCTGTTGTGGAATGGATGACTCTTAAAAATTATCTGTACATCAAATTTCTTAATTATTTGTAATTTGGTGTAATTTCGGCATTGGTAGATTTTGGTTTCCTCCTGTTACATTGTTTAGTATGTTAAATCGAATTTTTTGTTCTAGTAATAGCTGCTTTATAATGTGCTGTAAACTAGAATGCAGAAGTTGCATCTTTTTCTGCCAAAGAACTTTGCAAGATACCAAATGAAGCAGATAAATAGATATAAATACAGTAGTTCAAGAAAGAATGGAGAAAGCGGTGGGAAGATTGGTTGCTATACAAGCGTGGGCACTTTCTGTTTTTAGTGTATACCCCTGGCACAGACTAATGGAAAGCTTTCAAGATATTTTCAGGAAATGTCTGCTTTCATCTTACTTATCTGAGCTGGCTGGTTCCAGTGAACTGTGGTCAGCTTCATCTGCAAAGCCTATGCAAGAGGTTCCCCTGCTAAAAGCTTTGAAGCATTTCAAAATGTTCTGGGATTAGTTTATAAGCATTTGGCTGCAGTATTTAAACAAACTCAAAATGACCATGATCACTAAACAAAAGCCATCATTATATGTGTGCAGCCACTTTAGATAAATGTGTCATGTGGAGATGTACTCTAGAGGTTTACTCTCTTGGACATAACAGTTCAGGAACTGGAGAATCTTGGGTTCAAGTATATGTTTTTACTCCTCTGCACACAAGAGCACATCTATTGCTCAGCACTGACATTTCTAAATCATTTTAAAAGGAATTTAGATGTTTCTGATATCACGACTGTGTTCTTATCTGAAAGCGTGTGAATGTTTGAACTGTGTGAATCTAATGTACAAATACATATAGGATATGAATCAGACTTGCAGAGTGACTCTTTCCTACAGAAACCACATACATGTCAGCTGGATGATATTTTATTTAGCATGTCTGATGATGGAAGTTTGGTTTCAGCTGACAAAAATCTTTTCATTAACCTAGAAATATAATTGTTTCCCATTTTGAAAGAGCTGAGCTTGCAGGACCAAGAATCCAAGGAGTCTTTTTATAAAAGCATTTGAATGTGGTTATAGTGTTGTGTTTATCTTTAGACTTATATTATTGTGTGAAATAGAGAAAAGTCAACTCTGTCTTAACACATTAAAACATATTTTCTTCTCTTTTTCTCTTAATTTTAGGCTGTCATTTGTTAAGTGTGAATTCAAACAGATTTTCTGTTAAGCAGTTTTTAAGTCTTTTAAGCAGTTTTTTCTATTAAGCCCGCTTACTTATCAACAATTTCTAAGCAAACTTGAAGCTGCTTATTTGGCATATTGTAGACGTGATCAATATTATCTTAGTTCTTTCTGGCATGTTCCAGTATTACTTAGGAAACATACACAGAACAGTACCATGAGGGATTTCAGTGTTGTGTCATGTGCCAACTTAAAAATTACTTAAATATCTTCCTCTTTCATAAGGGAGAAAATAGAAGAAACCTTAACAGTTTCCAAGAAGGTGTTTCTCCTGGAACAAAAAAACCCCACTGTTGCTGCAGTGATGTTATGCAGGAAGTGACACCGTGAATCTCATTGCAGCCCATATAGCTGCAGTCTTTTCCATGCTGGTATTCTCATGGGTAGCCTTCTAAATGGGATATTTAGATGTGCTGTGTAACTTCCATGTATGCCCAGCACAAACTCTCTAAGTCCAGGATAATTAGTTCCTCATTACAGTGCTGGAGCTTGGCTTCATCAGCAGGAGTGGAGCCTTAGCTCACACTGTGTCGTGGACTCCTGCTGCATGGATCGAGGAGGGTTGGCTCAGAAAGCTGCCATCTCTGCACCTGCCAGCTCTGCTGCCCAGTGCAAGGGCAGAGCAGGGCCATGGCTGTGTGCCAAGTATCTTGGAAATCCCTCCAAGAGATAGAAATCTGCATGTTCCCAGCAGCTCTATGTGTGGGCATTAAGACTGACATAATGCACTACCAGCAGAGCTGGTGTGCAAAGTGCATCATCAGCTATAAATTGTCCTTTGTGGTGGTGTTCTGACAAGTCTTTTTGTTAGAATCTAGGAAGACTTTTATGTGAAACATCATTTTGGGTGATCTGCTTCAGTCTGTTGGCAACTTTATATTCCAAATATACTTGTGAATTAAGAATACGATAGTAGGGAAAGTACTTTCTTCTGACACTTCATTTTAGCCTTTTGTGTGAGTTGTTGCCACTTGTGTTTCAAGCTCTGACACAGCCTGCTAGATTTCAGAAGGCTGCTTCAGCATGTTGACTCATTGGAGAGCTGACTTGGTCAGTGGAGTTCATGTCCCATTGAACTTTATGCCACAACTATGATCAAGCAGATGGAAAAATTGCCCAGAGAGAGAACCATTTTAAATTGATGGTTTTTTAAAAGGTAAACATTTAGAAGATTTCTTTTGTAATGTCATGGTTTTCCTCCTTCCATAATCAGTGCTTTGCTTATTGGAAGTCATGTCATAAGTAGTACAGTGGAGTGGAATAGTTGCATAGAAAAAGTTGTACAGTGGTAGTAATATAGACAGCTCTGAACTAATGCTGCAAGTAAGATATCAGTCATTCACATTAACAGCTGCCCTAAACTTAGTTTTAAACTAAGTGAGTTTTAACTTCATCCACTGAGCAAACTGAAATGTTCATGTTTCAACTGAATCCTGCAACTATAGCCCTATGTAAATATACTTCCTTCCTCATTAATAATTAATCTTAACACATTCAATGCAAACATTTTTTTTGTCATGAAAGACTACCCATCTGTTAAAAGAAAAACATGACTTGCACACACTTGAATCTTTTATATTCAGAGTTTTAATTTTATCTTAGTTAACTTTGTAAAGAACAGCCTACTTTAGTGGGGATATGACATATAATCAATGTTTTTGACTAACAGAAAACTTCATTGTAAGACAATCTGTGTTAATTTGGCTTGTTTCTGAAACAAAAAAAAATGTAGATACGCATATCACTGGGAAGGCTAGTATAGCTTCCTGTCATGTGATCTCCAGGTATTTTGTACCAGCAGAGTTTTTAGCATGGATTCTGCATTAATGTGTTTGGTTCTATGCAGACAGACAGACATAATGGTACCTCTAGTAGGCTGAATGGTGTGTCCTGTTCTTCTTTAGCACTGAAATAAATTGTGCCCAAAGTAGAAGTACTGTATTCCTTAACTCTTCTGGAACCACTATAACAGAAAAATTTTGTAAAAAAATCCATGTGAAAGAGCAGTATTGTTAGAAGATCTAATAATTCCTCTCTTATTGTGCTTGATGCAGATTTTGGAATGTAAAACATTACAACACTAAACAGTAAGGGTGTCTAGAAAGGCATTATTTCATTCCAGAGGTTGTTATTTCCTTTGTCATATTGCTGTTGAAACTGTCAGGTTTGACATGATAGACAGTCTTTTTTCTGTGAAGTGTATAATGGTTTTTAAGGAAGAAGAATCCTAAAGGTGATTAAAATCCATGAAAGCCCTGAAAATGCTGCCTTATGATTGAATTATATCTTAGAAAATAAACTTATTTGAATGATTGAGCTATTATAATTTGCTTGGCTTAACAGTGCTTCACAGACTTACCTGAAGACCCAACTGTCTATGTCAGTTGGGGGAAATAGATGCATTTTATTTTTCATATCAATAATGTTAGATTGGAGGATATTAGTGGGGCTACACTATTCCACAGTGATCAGGAAAAAGCTAAAAATTACTCAGATGCATGAAAATTTGGATGGGAGAGGAGAAGATTAACTTAGAGAAGAGTCTAATTATTTTTACGTGATAATTGATAGTGGGCAGTACACTGATGGAGACTTGGTTTTGTGTCCTGATTCTGTAGGAATCAAATGCAAAGGCACTTTGTACTTCTCATTGCTTCCTACATTACTTCTTGAGATATAAAAACATTTTGACACCCAGTGGCACTCATTCAATCTGGCAAGTCTGACCTGAAGTGAGGTGTTAACAGTGAAGGCAAAATTGTACAGTATTTTCTGAAATGTTTTCCCTTCATATTTATGAAAACAGAAAAATACAGCTTATTTTGGGAAGGAAGGAAGAAAATGCATATCACCAAAGATGATGTTTAAAGTGTTTCACTAGACAGTGAGCTGTGATAAAACTCTCAGAATTTACAGACAATCCAAGCCAGTGGATTTAGTATCAGGGCAGGTAGCTCTTTTTACACGTGTAATTGAAATAAATACTGGGGATAAGAAGACTGCAACCAGTCAATTAACCAGAATGTTGTGTAAGTAAACATAATCATATCTTCATAAAATTTTGCCTGGCACTATAAAAAGAATCCAGAACAATCATGTCTGCAGCAGTACATGTTCACTTCCCATTCCTCCCCACCAGAAAATGTGTGCTTTAATTGGCTGGTAGCAAACATAACCAACCAACATGTGGAAGCTTATTGCAGAAACTTTGAAGTGTATATGTGTAATTGCATACTATAGCTGCAAAACGAGCATCAGTGCAAAAAGTGCAGATGCTTGGTGGTTCAGAAGCTTGAGATGCCAGCACGTTTCATTTTGATGTATACCACACACCCTATGTTCCACAGAAATGCACAGTTTACTCTCTCTTCCACCCTCTGTCCATCTGAACATCTTAAGAAGACACAGAATAGATCTAATTAATTCATCATAAAACTCAGTATTTCTGAGCTGAGGTACTACAGTTTTTAAAAAGTTAAAGAATAGTTGAGATTTGTCTGGCTCTTCATATTTGTTCCAAACCTCACTACGTATTCTGCTGGTTTTAGACAGACTTTAGAAAGTTCAGTGTATTTTCACAAATCAGTGTTAATAGTGCTCTTCTGCTGTAGAGCTGGTAAGATTGAGATTAGGGGTAGAAAAGTGATTTACTGGACATCATCAAACTGGTAGTAGATCAGGAAATAAACAGGAAAAGGGTTTCGGATTTTTTTGGTTTGTTTCTTAAACCTACTGTGTGCTGTTATTTCTGAGAAAAGATGCTTAGGAAACCATAACTTTCAGGGATTTCTAAGAACCTCATTTTGAGACGTCCAAAACCACACTGGCGTTTCTTTTCAAAACTGGAAAGACAAGTGGAAAAGTCTTGAGTTTAAGTGTTACATTTAACTTCTGAATAAAAAAAAAATGGACACAATGTAAGCAAAGCTATTCCTAGCATGTTTCTTTACTCAGCTGCATTATTCCAGGTGCCTGATCTGTATACTGGACTGTAATCAAGTTACAATGTTAAAAAGTTGTGAAACTAAAGTATGATCAATTTTATGATCATTGTTTCCCTAGTAACTGAGCACAGGTGAGTACATTTTATAAAGTCAAGTATTGACATTATTTACCTAAGCATATTGCATTGTAGCTGTTTTAACTTACTGTAAGTCAGTATTTTTTTGAATTATTTCTTCTTCTTACATATCACTAAGGTAATGAATTGATAGGAATACCCATATGTGGAAGAATGAAGTTCAGCACTTGCAAAAATGGAGATATCTAGATATGGATGTATAAAACAACGTTTAATTCATAAAATGTACCAGGTTTGAATATAAAGGCATCTTTTAGATATTATATTGTTCCATTGAATGAGCATAATAATTCATACAAAGGTGTGTATTTTACAAAGTACTTGAGAGGTTCAGGTTCTCAAAAGCTTACATTTTAGCATTCCTTAATCCAAGACTTATACCTTTGCTTAATTTCATGTAGCTAGTTAATCCAGATACTTAGGTGGCATAGATTCCGGTATTGAGAGGTGTCACAGGAACACCTCATGGAATATAAAAAGGAAAAGAAGACTGAAAAGGAAGAGAGTATAAATTTTAAATGTACTAGATTTAAAATTTTGACTAAGTTAAATAAGAGGGGGAAATGGGAATAAATGATCAAACTGCGAAGTACCTTTGATCTGTCAGCTGGTTAGCAGGAAACAGGCTTCAAATAAATGGGGCTCTTTAAATAAAGCCTGTCCTTGAAATGTGTACATAAGAAACTTTGAATTGTTCGGGAGAAACAGCTGATAGTGATTTCTTCTGGGTTCATATTAGAAACTTTTTATTACCTTGGCATTATGCTGATAAGTAAGCTAAATTAAAAGTTTGTGGAACAAATCCCTGTATGAATGCAAGGGCTTTAAATGGCACACAGTATTATAGACATTCTAATGCTTTGTGTCTGTGAACTAACGTGGTCATCTTTTGGAATATAGTAATATTCTGCACCAATATCTATGTTGTAGACATGTACCACAATCCATTTGTTTTTTAGAAAATCATCCCGCAGTATCTGTTGTACAAAATAGTGAAACAAAGTCTGATTTGCTAAACTTTGTAGAAGAGAACCCTGGATAAGAAACTGTAGATGTTATTAAGCTGATATTGGCCCTTCCTTAGTCTTCTTTCTTGGCTCAAGGTCTTTCTAATCCACTGTTAAAGAAATCTGGAAGTGCTGTTTTGCATATAATTGCCCAAGTAATTGGTTTTTTCCAGACCTATAGTATATTTCTGTTGATGACATTCTTGGTAGTCATTTAAAAATTACTGTCTTTAAAATAGATATCTGAAATATCACATAAGAGGAGGCAAATAGAACCATTCCATATTATTATTGTGGCTTTAAAGGAGTCATGGGTCCTGGAATTATTATCACTCCCATTATTATTATTAGCACAATATTTCTGGAGTATTGGCTGTCATCTTTCTCCTTAGACAGGATAAGCCTGGGTTAAAAAGAGCAATCACAGAGTACCTAATGAAGCCAAGTGCTTTGTGTTACAGGATCAGCATAATGCTAGCAAATTCTTGCAGGCAATATGATGTCATTTTCCACCTGATGAATGTTAGTTCCTTTCCTGGATAACTGCTGAGAGAACTGACTATTCTGTGTGTGCATATATAAGGCAAGACACTTGCTCAGAAGGAACATTGTAGGAGTGATGCTGTGTGAGAAAACTCAGTAGAAAAGTTAAAATAGCTGTAGAAAGCAATAGACTTTTAAATTTTGTCTCAACTGAATAGAAATTGTTGCTATTGTGTTTATGTGCTATTGGTCAATCATGGGGAGCTGAAATATGGGAACAGTAAGAAATGCCATTTTCTTGTTACTTTCTGAGAAGAGTTGTATTATATCATTAATTATGTTGTGGCAAAATAGTATGAGTTATGTGAACTGAAGGTTTCAGATGCTTAGCTAATTTTTGACGCAATTAAAATTTTTTTGCAGTTAATTGTCCATGGAATGTACATTCTAAGGCATGTTGCCTGCAAGTATACAACATACAGATCTGATACAAATAGCACCAAATGGCTGCACTGAATTGTCACATCATTTGATGAAATGTCATCATGAGTTCTTTGAAAACATTCTTTTGGTGTTCCTTTGTATTAGACCTTTACTTTGCCTGTAAAATTAATTACTGGCCTAATGATACATTTTTTTTAATATATGAAAAAGTTTTTTACTTGTCCTTCATTAAAGGTCAATGGTCATCTATCTTACAGAAGTTAATATTTTGAGGACAGTCTGAATTTGAGTTTTTTGCTTTTCTGTGTCTTTTTGTGTCAGTGCAACACTACTATAAATTTTTTTCACTGCAGGATCTTTGTAGTTATACAGCTGGTTGTTATAAATAACAGCTAGCAGCTGATGGAGTAGTCCTTAATTTTCAAGGGAGAGGAAGAAAGTGGCATAAACAATAGATCCTAATATTCATGCAAATTGTTCGTTTGTTGGGTTAAAAAAAACCCCAAAGGTCCAGAACATTTGCATTTTCTTAAATCCATTTTAAATTAGTAATTTCTGTACCTGATAAGGTAGCTCTGAGTCTATGGCCTCAACTCTTCTCTTCTGCATAGTTTAGTTAAAACATTTAAATGCCTTTAAAAATTTTCCTTATGCAGCTTAATGAAAAACAAAAGTTGAACTCTCATACAAAGGGAAAGACAAGAAATGACCGCTCATATGAAATGTTAGAGTAGAGCCTGCGAAGTGTTTTGCCAATGTCCACTGGGCTTCCAGAGCCCTTGTGAGGAGAGCATGGTGTGACACGAGGGAGCTGTGCTGCACAGGCTGCACCCCAGGGCCTGCCCGAGCCCCTGCCCACTGTCCTAGGGAGTGGTGGGGTTTGGGCTGCTGCAGCTTTCGCTGTGCCCCAGCCTGTGCTCTCAATAGCCAGTGGCCCGTTTGGATACAGATAACTCACTGGGGGTATAGAGGGTGGGGGCAAGAAGGAAAGAAAGAAAAGCAGATCCATTGTCCTTTTCTTCAGTTGATAGCAAGCACTTCCATCAAATGCTTAGATAACCCCTGCTACTGTTAGAAAGGCTTTCCTTTTACTTTTAATCGTACCCATCTGGCTACACCACAAGTGAAATGGTGGCCCCATTAAAAGGGAATGGAAGTTGACTTGCATCTGGACAACAACTATATGAAAAATGTTTGCAGAAGGTGAGCTTTACATGAAGAAAAAATGTATTTTGCTTAACTATATACATAAACATGTATCAAAAAACATATTTATTGAAGAGATTTGTAGAAGCTGCATAGAAAAAAATTAAGGTAGTGGAAACGATTAATAAAGTTAACTTTTGAATGGACCTTAATCTTTGCTGTATACTTGGATTATATAGAAATTCCAGCTGCTGATTTTGAATCACTGTTGGTAGCATTGATTTAAATGTAGTGGACAAAAATTTTAAAGCATGAATAATTTAGTTTCTGTTGCCATCAGAGGATTAAAGTGCCTGTGCTGGATTCTGTGGACAAGTCAGTACACAATAATGAAAGGAAGTTAAATAATAAATAAAACATAAGTTGCACTTCAGTTACAAAATTCTTGTCTTTATGATGAGAATAGGATCTTCAGGCTATACTTAAAACTAGAGCAGAACTGTCTTTTTTATCTCAGTAAGAAAATTGCCTGTTTATTTCTGTCAGTTATTGCTGTTCAATACTGTGGGTTTTAGAGTGTTTTATCTTTCATTAAGAAAGTAAAATACAGAAATATATTGGGGGAGATTACAGAAAACTGCCCTGAATGCCAGTTTCCTCTTTGACTGATCAGATATAGTAACAAAAGGCCCCAAACCAGAGACTACTTTAATTGCAGAGTTGCAAGTGACACTAATCATAAATACTTTTTTCCAGTACTAGTACAGTTTAATTTAAAAGACACAATTCCAAGGATATATTTAAATACTTTTGCATCCTGTTTGTAAGTTAGATGCTTCCAGTTCAAGATTGTCTGTCAAATATTAATGTGTTCTAATGGAAATTGTTCACTCTGGAGACAGCCTTTTGCTTTTAAGAGTTTGGGGTTTTTTAATGTTGAGTTTATTAAATCATACTCAAAGTTCTAAGAAACAAGCAGGGGTTTGGGGTTTTTTTTCACTGAAACTGCAAACATAACAGCTAAATTACATAAGTTGAGGCTGTCATATTTTCTAATTTCTGAGCATATATTTAAATACAGTAATTAAGTGTAACCACTTAATTACACCAAAGTTAATGATTTTTTTAACCTCCCTGGTGTTGCATCTTTATCTTACAGTTAGACTCATGTTGTGCTTCAGATCAGCTTTCTGTCCAATACTAACTTTGGCTTGATGGATGCACCATGCTTTGGGATTTAAGATACTTTACTAACAAAATTGCAGTCCCCAAACAAGTGTACTGTATCTAGTGAGATACTAGAAGTGAGATATTCTACCTCAAATTAAGTGAGCAGCCAGTGTATTGTGAAGAACATGCAAAATTACAGTGATGGTTTCAACTTATTCTGTCCAAACATCTGAGTGCCTTTAGGTAGGATTCATGAAATGAATAAATATGCAGCAAGTGCTGGAGTTCACCTCGTCAACTGAAGCACTGTTCTGAGTGACTGATACATGGCAGCACTACAGTTGCATGTACAGGCAGATGGTCTGTGAGCTGCAATGCACATCCAATTCACTGCATTTTATTGCTGATGTGTAACACTTGTTGGATTGACTCAGTCTAGCCAGTTGTCTTAAACAAAACAATTGCTTTTGTTTAATCAGTTGTGTTGCAGACTTCCTTAATAGAAACATAACTAAACTGGAATCTAAAAGTGTATTCTATAAAACTGCTATATTAAAAGAAAGGCATTTCTGATTACTAACATTTTTATTGCATTACTAAGCCCATCAAATCTGTAACATAAGAGTAGTGCAAATATATTTGGAGTATTAAAAAAAACTCAAACCACAAAACCAAAACACCCTAGCCTTTCTGTGTTGATGCAGTAGAACCCATTAGAATGGCATGGTTATCTGCATGGTTATAGCTAGAGCAAGAGTCTATTGGTCAGAGGTTTGTTGGCACCCTTGTAGCATATATGCAGTAGTCTGTGCCTGTGGTTTTGTTAGGGAAGTGGGAAAAATGCTGCCTGTAGTGCTGCCAGCTCTTGCTTCATTTCTGTGTTCTGAAACAAGTGTCAAGGAAACTTGTGTGATCATTCATTAGTTCAACTCCATTGTTCTGGTAAAAAACTAGTTATCAATGATCCTGGTTATGATGATCTTAAAAAACTAAGTTTTAAGTGCCTAAAACAATAGGTAGAAAGAAACAGAAAATAAAAAACCCCAAACTTATCTTGTGGTGGTGATGTTAAGGGTCTTATTCACAGTGCATAAATACCTGTAACTGCCAGAAAGATAACTTATTTTCCAAAGCTTACTTTGGAAAGAGAGGTAGTGCTTGGCTGTTCCATCATTCTCTTTTATACTTCCGTTCTTATTCAAGTTCCAAGCATGTCAAACAAGGTAAGGGACTTAAAAAATTGTGTTTTGATCCATGGCTTGTGCCACAAGCAGAGGCTTTTACTGCTTTATACTTCTAACATTAGAAAAGAAATAAGACGACTGGCAATGCTTATATCTTCCTTGGAGGAGCTTATTATTAGTCTACTGAGAATTAGCATATGGCTTTTCTTCATGAGTATACAGGTGCTTCCCTTGATATTAGGGCAACTTCTGTGCACTCAAATTCTCAACAATTTATATATAAGTGACCAATTTTGAGGAGTGGAAAGGAACCCAACTCTTACGTGGTTGTGTTTTTACCCCTATTTTCAGGTGTCTGTTTCAGAGAGCTGTAACTGACTGGTAACACAGTGGTGGCTTTGGAAATTTTTAACTTTTTCAAAGGGAATCACAGAATTCATCTTAAAGCTTGAGAAAGCTTTCCCTGAGATCCACTAGCTGAGGGAAGGATGGTACTGGACAACTGGTTTGGGCTTTAGAAAGAATATTCACACCCCTGGATAGGAAATGCCAGTGAATGCTTTTAACTACATAAAAGTTTTATCTTTTCTGAATGTACTCAGCTGTCTTTGTAAAGGTGTGCATTGATCTAAGAATGCACCCTACCTATCAATTAATGAATCTTACTCCTAAAAGTAATTGAAGTTGAAATCGTAAATATACTTGCCAAATGTTTTCTTAGGCAACTGATTCATAGAAAGTTTGGGTCTTGAGCTGAAGTACTGAAACTATGTAAACATTTTGTGGTAGCCAGATGTCCTTTAATAGCTTGATAATAATTGATTATTCTTCACATGAATTTCACTTTAGTGAGGGTTTTTTCTTGAACATACAACATATGTGGAATAGCCAGCAAATACGAATTGTATCAATCAGATACAGTTTAACATTTTTAACACTTTTTAGACGTTACGAATGCCTGTTTACCATATGGTGTAAGTGGGTGTGCAGGAAACGACATTCTCATCAAGTCTGATATACTACTTTTCCATGATCTGAGCGTGAACATTTCCTTTTAGTAGCTCTTGCTGAAGGCAAGCCTTTGAAGAATGGGTGTGTAATTTTGGACTGTAACATTTACATGTGTGTACTTCTGTAGGTGGTTATTTTAAAATCAATTAATCCTTTAGCTTTCCTTATTTTTATTTGACTTTATTCATAAAAGTTTGTTCCAGATTAATGCTGCAACATGTGGAAAAGGTAACAGCAAATCAAAATTTATATTTCTTTCCACTTGTGCACTAGCCAGTTGTTATTATTGTGGTCCCAAGTACCCTATTTCCTGTTTATATTTTTCATCTGTAGAAGATGCTGCAGACTTTCAAGGGAATTCTACAATCTTTGAACTGAAATCTTGTGTGTCGTTAAATTGAATTAGTCATTATAGTTCCTTCAGAGATAAGATCATTGTAATTTTCTGTGACTTGAAGATACTGATCCCAAATGCTGTTCTGGCTTGTTTGCATACAATTAAGGTTTAATTCAGTTAAGCAGTCCCTCAATACTCTTGTGCAGTACCTCATATATACATTGGACCAGTGTCACTTAGCGCATGTAACTTACCTCTCCATGCTAACCAGGAACTAGTGCTTGCTTCTTCCCCAGACAAAAGCTTCTGCTTCTGATGCAACAGCCACCTGAAACTAGAAAAGTACTCAGTGATAACTACTTTTTAAATGACAAGTTAAAGCATCATTTAAAGGTCAAAAGGACATAGTTTTCCAAGAGAAAAGTGTTTGTACATATATTCATAAGTATTTGACATGTTGCCCCATCAAGATGCTGCTTTTAACTAATTGCTACAAACCTGCACATGCCTCTCTGAAATCGGTTTAGTCTTTTGCTTATCAGATAATCAGTAGCTTAATTAGTTTTAAAACAAAGTTCAGGTAAGAAAAAAAATTATCCATGTCTAAAACTTAATTTTTAACTTCCATTTCTCAGTATTTAATGGCTGGCAACTTATCTCAAAATAGCAATACCTTTCCCTTTCTTTCTTGGTGTAAGCTATAATAGCTACTCTTTAAACACTGTGTCTTAAACAGGGTCTGATGTTTAGAACATGCTTGTAATTAATGAAGCTGTAATATCACCAACTGCAGTTCCAAAGAAAAAGCATGTGAGCTTCATGGTAATAAATATTTTGGTTTTAGAGTATTCCTTAAAATGGCACAAGCCTTCTTCTGTTTTTGAAAAATACTGTCCTTGTTAATATCCTTTTAAGCCCATGGCAGGACTAAGAAAATTCAGATAAAAATGCATGTAAATCTTCATCATGGCCAGGAGAATGGTTTACAGTGCTACAGCTACCTCGCACCAGCACTCACGAAGTCATGACTGTTTCTGCCAGCAGTCTTTTTTCATATACAACCTGCATAATTCTGAGAAGGGTCAATTGAAGACAAATAGAAATGTATCTCCTGGTCTTCCTCCCACTATCCCTGTCTCCAGACTAACACTCTGCAGTGGTTCCTCTGATCCTCTATCAGCACCTCCTGTGTTCGCCGCTGATAAAGCGTCACCCTGCGAACCCAGCCTCCTGCCTGCCTGCCCTGGCCAGGGGCTCTCATTTATCAGCCCAGGGAGTAACACGAGTATCTCCCACCAGGAAAGAAACAACTCTGGCATGAATTCTGTCTGGCATGAAGTGCCTTACAAAACCCAGTGGCCTGAGGCCAAAAATCACCAACTTGGCTCTGAATACTTCTCTTTTATATACATATAGCAGAGTTTACGCGTAAGTCATTTCTTTCCACACCTTGCCTTTACTTTAAGCATCTCTGAAAGTCCTTCTCACCAAGTGTCAGTGTTTGAGAGCTGAACTATTTAGCTAAACGTACATACTGAAATGGAATCCAGAAAGAAATGGGAAGTAATTTTAACTCATTAGAAGTTAAATTTTTTTCTTTTTCTTTTCTTTTTTTTTTGGTAATTTTTTTTTTTAATTAAAGGGTTCTTATTTACTATGTCTTCTAAGGTCCTTTGTTTCTGTTTTATCACTCTTTTTGCTTAATTCAAAAGAATCTTCTGTTATACGCAGCTTTTTTCAAGTGGAGGTGGTCTTAATACCAGTGACTGCAAAGAGATTGATCCTAGCTGTTACTCATTTGAAGACTTCCTGAGCTGGGAAGTTTTTAGGAAGCTGTAGACTATCTTGAATTTCTTATTAAAAGGACATCATTGCACAAATGCATTCTAAAATAACTCTTTTGTGTATGTGTTAATGGCACTGTTTACCTACAGTATTTGAGACAAAGTAACTGTTGCTGGGATAGGAGTTAAGTGATCTTATCAGTAATCTTTGGTGTTGAAGTTTCTTAACATTCAGCATAAGCTTTAATACTTGATTTTGTTCATTAAAGAATTTTTTTTTTTTTTAATATTTGGGCCTAGGAAGATTTAGCTGTTACTACCTTTGCGATATTTTGCAATAGAGCTAGGAGAAAAAGGAAGGACTTCAGGATAAAAATATATTCAGATAAATTAAAGGGCAAATGAGAACAAACAGCTCGGTATTTCACCTCATCTGCATGCAGATATTTTATATGTAGGTGATCTGCATAGTGGTAGCTCCTTCAAACTGAGGAATTTTATATCTCTTTTATATTTTAGTCATATGAAGAAGTACTTTTACTGTGTGACTGTTTAGGGGCTTTTTCTTAAAGAAATAAAGAATGACTGGGATCCTTCCTTTAATATGTGTAATTGTAAGTTCTGCACTTTGTTCGTTCTGACATCTGTCTACTTTATATAACATCTATGTACAATTGATTAGAGGCATACAAACTACTCTCATTTTTTCTAATTAGATTTTATTTACTACATACTAATAAAAAATCATATTTTGGTACCGCTTATATTGTATATATACTGTATACAGTCTATTATATACTGTAATTAATCAAATGTGACATTATAAACTGCTTTTCTTCAATACAGTTGTTTGAACTCACAAGCTTTGCTTTTTTAACATCTGCCACTCAAAAGTTGCTTTACTGTATGAAATATGTTTCGGTTTTTTCCAGATTGTCACAAACAACTCCACTTTTCAAGAATACTCAGACAAGCCCAATGTACACACAGTTCCTAACCACATTACTGGAAGAACTGCATTTCAAAAATGAAGATCTGGAAAGTTTAACAAAAATATTTAGAATGGACTGACAACTTGAATGGTCAGTCAACTTTTAGCTACTTTGTGCATCTTAAAACCAAGCTGGTTAACCACGGGTTTAATTTTCAGCATTTTTAAGTATGTATAGTACAGATTGTATCAGCTGGAGCAGAAAATGTGTGAAGCAAATTTTAAAGTAAAGAAATATGTATGGTATGGAAATGAGTGTCATCATTTTGTCACTTACAGTAAATGCTAGCTGCTTACTTATCACACTAATCTTTTGATAATGTATGATTGATTTACTGCAATTTTGAGAGGAATTTTTACTACCATAATTTACTAAAAAACCAATTCTGTGTGGCTACAGTGGCTAAGACTCAGCAGAGTTTTTTAAATTATTACAATGAAATTGTTAGGTTTTGTAATATAAAATTGAGTTAAAAGCTGCATATTTTTTGTATAATCTTGAGATTACATTTTTCATTCCAGGTAGGCCAAAGAATTTAAGAGTAAATAGCTTACTTATGTTGATCATACTCAACTGATTCAACAAATACAGCATTATATTATCACTACTGATCTCACTCTTTTGTTCCCCACAGAAAAACATGATCATCTTAGCATCTCCTACTACCTGAAATAGTTGCACAGAGAACCAAAGAACACCTTCAGTTGTTTGAGCTTTTTTAAATGAAAAATGAAATTTAGTATGAATTGTAGTACTTGCATTTCTACTTTTTCATTTCCTTCCTATGGGTAAGAATTTTGAAGTCTTACGAAGAAGCTGACTAACCACGGTTGTTCAAGTTAAAATATGGATCATCTGAAAAGTGTTCAAAAGCAGTAGAAAGGAATTTGGATTGGTTTGGTTTGGAAACTTTCAGTCAAAGTTTGTCTGCAGGGATCAGGGAAGGAGGGGGAAAAAGCGTGTGAGCCTCCGATGGTAAGAGCAGTGCTGCTGACATTTTTCCGGTTGCCCTCGTGCATGGAGCAGGAACCTTTAAGAATGATGACAAGAGTACACAAATATGTCTGATTCATAGCCTGTTTGTCTTGCTATTTCTAAGAAATGGGGTAGTCTTTGAACTTGTGTAAAAGTTATTTTTAAACAGACTCTAGTCGTTACTAATTTGGACTTTTTAAATATATTTTAATAACTAAAATTTTTTTGCTTCAGCAGTCATTTCATTTCAAAGAGTTGTGTTATTTAGGCTGAGTGTGTTTGGAGTTGCTTCTGTCACTAATTAAAAACTGCACTTTAAAATTAGTCCACTAGTAATTCTTAATGATTCCATAATATGCTTTATTGCATAGTTTTCAGTTCATAGGACACTGTATTTTGAGAGACTTGAGAAGAAAGTTGTAACTGACACTGCTTAGTCTGCAGTAAATGCCAGCTCTAGGTTAAGGCTGAGGCAAGCCTTACCATGGCTGCTACACATCCACTCCATTTAAAAAAACAGTTTATTCCTTTGGTTTGCTTCTATAATTGGACACCAGAAAGGAACTCTACACTTAACTAGTTCACTGTTGTGTAGTTCCTTCATGATAATCAGAGTAAATATGTAGATTACCCCTGACACAAAGAAACTCATGCAGCTTTGCCATGGAAGCTTCATTGTGCAATAGATTTTATTTAGGAGATGCTTGACTTTTCCAAACTTACATTGTAATGGGAAATTACATTCAGTGTAAGTTGTAAAAGCAACAATTTAGAATTAGGATAACCCTTAATGCAGAGTTACAACTATGCATTTTTCTAAGTATGCATTATGATCAGAGTGTGTCTGATACAAAATTTTTAAGAATTACTGGATAGAAGTTACATTGGTTTTGTACCATGATGGAAAAAGTTTACTTGATACATATGGAGAGAATGGTCAAGACCTCACCAAAAGATAAATTTCTGTTGAAGACTAAGTAATAGGTATGATGCTCTGAGCAGAACTTAAACCTTGAATTTATATCTATCCACTTCTGATTTTGGAAGTTAACTAAATTTCTATTTTTAGCTAGTAGTTTCTGAGCAAGCCATTATCCTGTTCCATGCATGTTTACCTTGGGGCACAAAGATAACCTCACAACAGTTCTATCATACAGAGTACATCTAGAAGGCATTACAAATGTACATTGTATCAGGAATGTGACTTTGTTTCATCAGGTTTGATGGCTCTCATTTGGAAAGTTTTTACACTTCCTGTCAGTTGTGTGATTTTTTTTTTTTTTTTTTTTTTTTTGGTAGTTATTTTTAGGCTTGGTCTTCAGCACCTACTGGGTAGGAAATGTATGATCTTGTAATAAGAATGAATAGGTTTCAGGCTCAAAGACCTCTTTCTTAGGGTTCACTGTAACTGCTTTTACTGTCTGCCTCAGCAGCTCAAAAAAGTAAGCTTTCAGAATTTTTGCATCTCTTCTTTCACTGCTGTGTAGTAAGTTCCCTCATTCTTCTCCTTGTCCTATGAGAATAAAATAACATTTATCTATCCATGAGGCCAGAAGAACATTCTGTAGTATGCACCCTGAAAGGATATTCTTCACTTACTTGTAATGATTTCATCTCCATTAGACATGAGTAACACACATGTAAATAACTGCAGAAAGTATACGTATATACCCAATACTTTTGAATAGGAGAGAGGCTATAGGCTCATCCCAAAAGGATTTTTCAATATTGTCAGCCTTAACTGGTGTATAAAAATCACAACTCAAGTACCAAAAATTCAGTTCATTTATGTTGTTTTCTTATTAGTATGCTTTGTAACAGCCTAACTGCTTAGAAATGTTCAAATCTAGAAAGTATTTTTTATCTTAAAGCAAATTTCTGTCACAACTATCTGTCCTTCAGAAGATGTCACTCCTTAACTCAGCTGTTTTTTTGTGTTGTACTGCCCCTTCTCATTTTGCTTATGTTGGCAGACAGGTTGTTTCCTTGTGGCCTTGTTTCTGTGCTTACTGTTTTTCCTTCTGTGTTAGTTAAACAGTTGAGAGCAGTTGACATTTGGGTCAGTGGTGGTTTCAGCCTTATCTGAGATATACTAAATTGTAGTGACTGACTTCTGAGCTGCAGGTGTGGAGAGACATCATGAATCTGGAGTTCAGGGTAAATGGGACAGAAGCCTCTATTTCTGAACAGCTCTGTGAAAGGGGCATAAACTTGGTAAAGCCATCAGCACCTTAGATCATAAGGATCATAAAGTCTCGGAAGTCCATTGCCATAATCATGTAAAGCATCCAGCACTGTCTGGCCATGGACCTGTAGCAGAGCAATTAGAGTATGATGTGTTTCTTTTAATTGCAGGGAGGTGGGAAGGAAACAAGACTTATATGGTGATTTTTTTTTCCTGACATATATAATCAATTTAGTAAAGAATAGAAGAACAGCTTAGTTTAAAGCTTGAAACAAAGCTTGCTTCATGCTGTTGCAGCTGTTCTGCCTCAAAGGAGGAATGTGTGACACATACCTGCATGTCACAGAACTGATTTCTTACCAAGTTTTTCATAGCTGTAATGAAATAATGTCAGAAAGAGAACAAGCACTTACACAGAGTCATATTTTCTCAACATTATTCAAAGCAGTTTTTATGCTAGCCAGAGAGGCTGACAGAAAGACTTTTGTATCTATTTTCACACCAAAGTTCAGTTCACAGTCTGATAAACACTCTCAGTGTAAGCACTGCACTCTGTAATACTGAATTTCCTAGCACAGAGCCCTTCACTGCTGCTATTTGATTATTTTTGCCCATTGACCATGCTTAGTGATTTTTCTTGGATTTTGGAGAGAAAAAGAGGAGTCAGACTGGTTCATTTGATGTTCACCATTTCTGGAAAGTAGAAAAGTCATAATGTAACTCATACACATTCAGGTTTTTCAGGAGATTACCCTGAATCTGTGTAAAGTTTGCAAATCAAGCTAGATATGGTAATGCAAAATTCTACATTAAAACAAGCAGAAGAGAGCCTGATTCATTTAACTGAAAACTATCAAAACAAAAAGGTTCCTTAGTAAATCTAGAGCAGCATAACTGACAGGGCTGTGCTTCTGTCTAAACCAAGGGCTGGAAATTTAGATCTATCCTGTCTTTTAAAGGGAGATGGAGGGAGCAACAAGGTACATGGTGAGATGGTACATGTATGAGATGTGTCTGGGGCCTCACAGGCTCTGTCTGCAGAACACATACAAGAGTCACCTGTATTTTCACTCTTCTTTCTTGGTGAGTAGCTTAAAAGTGAGACATCTGTTGTGGTTTTAGGGGGAAAATAACGGTTTTGTGAATCTTGATGTTCTGTGTCCTGCCCTTCTCCCCCTAGTTTGAGAGAACCTGGACTCTACAAAGTGCAAGAGGGGATGAGCAGCTCAGCTGGACATGTTTCTTTTATCTGCTGAGAAAAATGGACAAGCACATCAGAGAGAAGATAAAGGAAGAGAGAAGGGGAAAGCAGTACTCATACCTTCTAAATTTAGGCATCCAAACTTAGGTACCTGCCTGTCTTCATTTGCTTCAGGGAGAACTGATGCTCTTAAATTAAGGATCTCCAAGTCTTACCTTAGTGCATTTAAGAAGTGGATGGTGGTAATGCCTCTGCTCCTATCCCCTCTTGGGGGAAAAAAAGCAGAAAAGTCAGGTGAGAATGCTGACACAATAGACTGGCTTTCCCTGGAATAATTTGTAGTAGTGCCCTTGCACAGTGGGAAGTTTCTAAGCAATCTGATCCTATTATTCACTTATTTTGATGGCTACTACTTCACACAATTTTTTCTTAACCTATAAGAGTTAACACCAGAAGAATTCAAGTGAGTTGCAGTCTTTAGGGGGAAAAAAAATAATGCCCCTATGTTGAAATTAAGTTACATTCTAGTTCAAGAGTTTGCCTCTAAGTTTTCCATACTTACTGTTTATTTCTGCAATTGCATGTGAACACACAGTACTGTGGGTGGGGTTTAGCTTGATCTCACTGGGACAGCAGGTAATGCTGAACTGTCATTTCCAGTGAGCATTAAATATTGAAAGCACAAACTCAGCCTTTCTTTTTGGCAAGTCTTAAGTTTCCATTAGAAGCAGATGGTATCCAAGGCAGGGCAAGGCACCTAATTATAAAGACCTCTTGTTTCTCAACTGTGTATCTCTACCACCTGACAGCCAGTTCTCCTCTGATTAGAGTCAAAGGAAGTGGGTGTGCCTTCCATTAGCAAAGGCAGAAAGTAATTTTGGTGGAGACTTTTTCTCTTGTGAGTTTTCTTTTTGTGACTTTTCATCTTAGAAGCACTTCCCTGCACAGAGTGTGGATAGTACTTTGGGAGATGGGCTGCCTGAACAATGCTGTAGAATGCAAGCTGTGGCATTTGTGGTGCTACACAGGATTTGGTGAGGTGGGAAGGAGAAGCTGGAAACATATCTTCTGGTGGCTCTCATTTAGCAATCTGGTTTCAAAAAGCAAGGCAAAGCAGATGAGCCTCTGAGCAATGTATGGTATGTGTGATAGTCATTCCCCCAAGCTGCTTGTAGCTGTAGAGTAGAGCAAAGTGCAAGCTGGAGTTCCGAAGAAAATAGATAAACTTTGCAATGAGAATTGAATGTGTAGACTAAGCTCCTAGACTTGGTAAGGCTAATCAATCAGAACAGTGCAGTAAGTGTGGCCCCTGTACACAGCAGATTTACAACACCACCTGTTTTTTGGCCTACTGTGCTATCCTGCAGTTACCTTAAGACAAGAGCTCTAATGAGCCTCTCTCCAACAAAAGGCTAGAGCAGAACCACAGGTTCTAAGGTAGTTGTCTCTTGCCACTCGGCAAAGTCCCTCCTTGGAAGTCAGTCCCCAGGACACTGTAGTGGCCTGTACTTTAAAGGCAAACTCTTCAGTACCTTTTTGCACACTGTGATTACCTGTGGGAGCTGCGTGCAAGGATCAGAGCACAAGGCCACTGAGGCTACTGAGTGGTACATCCTGCATCATTAAATCAATGCCTTTTCTGGCACTTTTTAATCTCTTAAATTTCATGGGATATGGTAGCTGAATTGAACACTTAGTGGGACAGCAGCAGCTTCCTGGGGAGTCCTACAATTAGGTTAGTCACTACTACAGAGAGCTTGAAGGACTTTGGATACAGCTTTAATAAGCTGCAAACATTCGATCAGGATTTACATCATAAATCTTGCCTTTTTGTTCTACTCAAACAGGAGTGTCTATAAATCAGGTTATTATAATTTAACAGTACAGCAGTTAAGTATCAAAAAGGGCCATAATTGGTAGTATTATCTAAGAAGCCACAGCAACCCTGCTTACAGCTGTCAGCTAAGATCTGACTCATCTGAGGCATTTTATAGCAACCATATGTTAGGCACGTCTATCTCACCTAGTATGCAGAAAAATGATAACGTTTCCTAATCAGGATTTGCCACTAAGCAGGATTTTCCATAAACACCTCAGTACTGCAAGTGCTATCCACAGTCAGGAGAAAACCTTTTGCAGACACGTCTGATTTGTTAATTTAATAAATAGAATAAATGGTTGCTAATCTGTGGCTAGTACTGATTTAGCAAGGCTGGCTGTAGTTCAAAGTGTAGGTACATTACTTTGGCAGTTGAAATGGTAAGTATCACTTTAGCACAGAATTCATGAAGGTAATTACTAACTTTTGCACTTCTTGTTCAAAGGTTTCAGATTGAGGACGTGGTCTCAAAGCACGTGATCCGTTAAAAATACTTTGCTGAGATGGTGCGAACGAAGTTGTATTGGTGTAGTATCTTTACCTGCATAGGCATAAAAGAGAAGGTGAATTCACATCAGTATAGGAGAGAAAGATTTAAAAATAAGTTTGAAAATACTGTGGTCCTTTGAGAACAATGTAGGTGGTTAAGCTAGAGTAATAATTGCACTTTAACAAAGGCAGACACTGTTGTAAACCCCAATGGCTGTTGATTTTTGAACAAGGTTTAGATCCAGCGCACTGTTACACAGAAACCTGCATAAGCCTGCACACATCTGTGCTTTGACTTGACTCCTTCTTGCACAAAGACTGGTCAAATGTCCATCAGCCTTAATTATTCCCAAGCAGTCTTGGGAATACAGGGGATGAAGCTGCAGTCCCAGCATTTCCCTCTGTTCTCAAAAGGGCAGTAGTTTTACTGCTTAAAGCACTGACTGACTTAAAAGCTTTTTTAAGTACTTTTTTTTTTCCCTGAACTATGGGCTCTCAGTAAATTAAAAAAAAAAACCACCCAAAAAACCAAAAGAAAAAAAAAATCACAAAAAAACCCCCCCGAACAAGTAGGTACTTTTGCTCCTTACGATCCTTGGCTTATTATAAAATTTCACAACTAGAAATGTAGTTAAAGTGTTTGTTTCTTACTAAGATAATTAAAAAATAAGTGATTTTACAGATACCACATGACCCTCTACAGCTCTGGGTCATATATATGTCATCTCTGCTAAGTATTCATTTCTAAAATCCTCCCAAGCTCTGCTTTTTTGTTCTCTGAACATCTGATGCTTCTTGTTATTCTTCTATAACCACAGATGTGCCCTCTTCAAAAAACTCACAATCTCACAATGCTAAACTGACGAGCTGAGTGTCAAACCACACACCCCGAGCAGCCCTGAAGAAAAACAGAATCACGCTTGAAGAAAAACAGAATAAATCACACAAATTGTTTCCAAAGAATGAATCTGAAACATTGCAAACTGTGCACAGGCATTATTTCCTAAGAATGCAAATGCCATTTTTATGCTCACTTACTCTATAAGCAGAGACTGCTCTCAGAAAGAAGAGATTAATTTGAACAACTTTTTATTTCCTTGATAAGTTTTCTCTCTGAGCTGAACTGGAGCCCTGCTGAGGGACCGAGCTGGGTCTCCTTTCTGCCGAAAAGCAGCATGGGTGTTGCCGTGCTGCCTGAGTTTCTCAGGGTAAGTGAGGCCACTGCACTGGGAACGCGTGGTTTGTGCACCGCGAAGCCGCTCTCATCGCAGCCCGTGAGAGGCCGCCTGGGAGCGCTCCGAGAGCTCCCTCCTGCCCGAGAGCCGGGCCCGCAGCTACCGTGGGCCCTGCGGGACGGAAGCGCTCTGGGCACAGCGCTGTGAAGCCATTTGTCCAGCCCTCTGTGGCCAGCATGTAGCAGGACCCCACAGCTCTTTCACCTGTTGTGCCTCTGCAAGCCAACCCTTCTCCCACGGCCAGGGCCGATGGAGGACAAGATGGAGTCCACAATGCTGTACTGCTAAGGCATCAAATACGTATAATTTGACTTGGCAATAATGCTGTAACTTATCTAAAAGGTTTTATGATACTGTCCTGCAAAGAATGAAGGGGTCATTTTCATGCTCAAATACTCAAGATCACCTAGCTGTTTTCTTAAACTGTCAAGCACACTTCATATTTTACAGCATGTTATCTCCCTATAGTTCAAAATTTGTCACAAATTTTGTCACAATTTATTAAAAAAATAAAATACAATTTTAAAGTATAGCTACAAACATTTACCTAGCTGCCTTGAAGGCTCTGTCAATATCTAAGTAGTGCTGTTGTGTAGGTTTCACTGAAAGAAACTTTTTTTAATCTGATGATTCAAAGGTGAAATACTGACCTCCAGTACTTGACTGCTGATCTGTGTAGAAGTAATGCTGGTTTCTGGGTTACATGATTTTTATCTTAAAGGTTTGAGTCAAAAGTTGGATTTCTTTTTTTCCCAGTTCATCTCTACCAGATAACCTTGAATACAAGACAGGTGACACCTGAAGCAAAGCTGATAAAGTCACCAGTGCTAAGAAGCACGAGGGAAGGGGGGAATGAAAGCACAGCAGCATAGATACATATCTTCACATCCTTATTTCCTTTACAAATGGAGGAAGGAAGTTCCCTGCAGGTTAGCCAAAAAGTATCCACTCTTACAGTCGAAAAAGAGTACAATTTCTAAGAGCCACAGGCTCTTAAAAATATTGAATTCAGAATTTCACAGATAATACTCCATAAATAATACTCTACACGTTTCACTTCTGAAAAACTTCTACTAAAAATTCACAACTGGGTATAAAGCCAGAGTTATGGACACTCACCCCACCCTGTTTCATATCTACTCTGTCTGTCCCCTCTTCTTCCAAATCCTTCCTATTCTTCCCATCCCAGTGCATGGCCATTCCTTTCCACTGTACCACTTCACTAATTCCAACAGTTAGCACTCATCCTCCTGCCTGCTCCCTGTTTGCCACAGTAAAAGTCCCACCCAACAGTCGTCTTCCCCATCAGGAGAGCCCTGGGCTTCCCACCGCTCCCGCTGGCTGCCTGCAGCACAGAAAGGGGTGGCTCTGTCCAGCCTGGTGCCTCCCACCTCCCGTGTGCCCACGGACTCGCTGTGGGGAATGTCCTGCAGGGCTCCTTCCCTCAGCACAGGATGGCAAACAGGCCCACTCTCCCCTTGCTCCTCCAAAGTGTGGCCTTGGTTTGTTGCCTATGTCCACAGGTGCCTCTCTGCAGCTGGGAGGGGACTGCCCCGGGGCCACATGACTTGTGCACAGACAAAAGTTCTCCTGTAAGGAGTCTTAGACCAGCACCTATAGATTATTATGAAAGCTATCTTGAAAACAGGTATGAATCACCCAACAGCTACAGCAGTACTCTTGTGCAGAGATGATTAAAAATTCTTATGCAACTTCTTTAATCAGAAGAGGCATACTTGGTTGAAAATGAAACCTCTGCAGGAAAAGGTTGGTTTTGATTAATTTCTCAACTTGAAAAAGTATCCAAATTGTCAGTGTGTTTCACTTTGACATTTCTAAACATACAGAGAAGGAAAGAAAGAAAGAAAAGAGAAGAAAATCAAGTTTCAAGTCACTTTTCATTTTAAGATGGGTTAAGTTTCATTATATGATCAACTGGTGCAGTAACAGCTTTGTTCAGAATTTCTTGCTCTATAAGAATCCCCGTATAACATCCCCTATATCTCTATAGGCTGTTACCTCTTAAGACCATTACCTTTCATAATGCAACCACAGGGAAGATTTTTTTACTGAAAAAAAAGAGATACATTCCTACTTCTAATTAATTGTTGTAAGAAATTGTTTAGCTTCAGAACTTTGACCAGGATTACAAATTCACCACTGAAGATGGATCAAACTGATCAGTGACTTCACAGGATCATGCTTATTTTTATTTGCTGATCAGTTTCGTTTGAGCTACCTGGTCTCCTTATGGAATGTTTACATGCATTGAGGTGAGCTCTTTACCATTAGCAGTCTCCTTTAGCATGATTATCAATTAGCAGTTTGATCATCAATTTCAAGGCATTTTTCTAAGATGCTACACCCCTCTTCACAGAAAAAGAAAGTGAAAGGGGAGCAGGGTGACTCATCCAGGCACATGGACTATGTCACATGCAGAGCCAGAAATAGACTCTGAGCTCCTGGTACCCACACTCATAGCCTGGGTATTAACACAGCTTGTACCAAAACTGATGGCAGGAGTCCCACTGTGTTGCAAAGGAATATCCCCTTCTGGTGGAACATGCATTTGAAATTCAAAATATATTTGCTTGGTTTTTGGCAATACATACTGTAATGCCTCCCTTACTCTTTTGCCTAACCCTACACAGAGCTGAAAGAAAAATAAAAGTCCATTGATCATATTTTTCCATATCAGTTGCTTTGCATTGATGTTGCTGATACTGTAAACTTGGCTGCACACCAAACAGAAACATTGCAGCTGAACTGGGTCAGATTTTCCTAAGTAATCACCACCAGATTTGGGTCATATCTGTAGATATAGTCACTGCAACCTTTAGACTCAGTTTTGAACATGGTTAAGTATGTTGAGGCCAAGCACTTTGAAATAAGAGACTAAAAGCAGACCATTTGCTCTGGCCTCAAAAGTGAATGCTGAGCTCTTTGAGGAATCTGAGCCACTCCATCCATCTTCTCTATTTATAACCATTCTGCCCATCGAAGAAGACAAGGCTACAGATGTAAGGGGAGCTGATGGCTGGGACAGAGCTACACCTCCAAAGTTTGAGAGCTTGAGATCCTCCAGTTCAGAGCTGCTCATTGAGGCCACCTACCAGTAAACAGCTCTCAGGGAGAAGACAATGTGGCCACTCTGGTAAAATGGACTGTTCTAGGCTATTCAAGAAAGAAAGCAGGACGGACTAGACCAAATAATGTTACTTTTTAAGAGTCTTGCGAAATCAAAGTATGTTTGAAAGCAGCAGTGAACTTCAGTATGTTTGTAGTAGTAAAAGGTAAAAGAATGTATGAGAGATGGTCCAAGGAAGCCCAAGCCACGTGGTTAACTACTAGTATAACCCAATAGTTCTGGTTTATTATGAATGACAAAGCAAGAAATAAATGCATGGGGGTTGGGCATGGGTGGAAGCTGTTATTATAAACTAGTAAGATTGCAAATCTTGAGTTTCTTCTACCAGGCATTCTAACTAAAAATTAACCCTTCTATTAGGGAGAACAAAAATAACAGGGATGCACATTAAGTGTATTGAAAACCAGCTTGAATGACTGAATCTCAGAGTAGAATCCAGTAGGAGATGGGGCTGACTATGAGCAAAGATTGTTAATATTAGTTCTTGGTTCATGGTGAGTTGGTTTTGGGCAGCTGTTGGGTTGTTTTTGGTTTTTTTTTTCAATCGAGGCCACCCGTGTAGAGGCACTTTTCATGCAATGAATTCCATCAAGCACAACAGGCAAGGTACCTACAGATTGTCTGTGGCAGCAAACCTACAGCTGGTACTGAACTTGCCTGAGATCAACACTTGTTCAGAGAGAGAGGTAAGGAAGGGCCAGCACCAGGTGCCAAGTGGAAACTTCAGCAGAGGTTTAGTGAAGAAAAGAAGGATGTCAACAGAGGTTTGACACAGGAGGGAGATGAGCTCACAGTGAGGAGAAAGGGTGTGAGGAAGAAGCTATCATGCTAAAAATCTGTGCCAGTAGAATTGGCAAAGAACATTAGAGCATGTGGAGCCACAGGGTGATAAGGAGGGAAAGGTCAGTGTTTCAGAGTGATCTGATTCACACAGTCACAAAATGTGTTTTAATACAACCAAATGCAAGAGAAACCATCTGGGAGGAAAGAAAGAAAGAAATCTCCTGTGGTAGAGTGAGAATCTGCCTCTGAAAGCAATGATGAATACAGGGTATGAAGCTAGGCTGAATGCTCAGCACAAAAGTGCAATTATATTTTTTGCATCTATGTATCCATGTTATGTACTGCTTATCTCTGTACAGATGTTTCTTTAAGTACAGTAGTAATTATAAATGGGAGAACCACCACAAAATCTGCACAAACGTCACAGACCTGTGAAACCAATGCAGACCCAAACCATTACAGAGATGGGGAAACACAGCATTGTGTGGGAGTTAACTATTTCCACGTTAACATTATTCAATCACAGTGGCCCATTTTCACACAGCTTGCTGAACTTCAGAAAGTTTGCAAAAGGTTAAGGTTTGACATTTTCAGACAGAGTGGCTTAGTCTTCTATCCTCTAGTGAGAACTACAATAAATGATCAATAATAGAAGAGAAACAGACTCTTACTGCATCCCTTTCCAGGGTGGAAGTACTGAAAATATGGTTTTTTGACACAAATGCTTATTCTGAGGTCTTCATTACCAGGATTTCCAGTAAAATAGCCATAGGCAAGAAAGCACTTAATCTGACTGTTACATTAAGCTTCCTGAAACCACATGTACGTGCAATTCTGAGTGAAGGCACAAGAAAATATCCATACACTTCTAAACAGACTAGCAGAATTACATTTCTATCAATATGTAAGGTTGTGATGAGGTCCTACTTAAGGAGTAGTCCTGTAATGTGTTAGAATTGGGTTTTTTATAACCAGTGTGATTTCTGTTAGTTTATGCAAAACATGCCTCTAAGAATGAAACAGATTGAGATGGGGCATAACATCCTGTCACAGCAGCATAATTCATGACTGCACTCAGAAATCACTTCTCTCTTTAGATTTAGGTACTAGTTCAGAAATTACTTCTAGAAAACAGTACTATCTCTCAACCACTCAGTTCTACATATCTCTAATTAAGTGTTTAGCTAATTTATTACTGCTGCACATCTGTTATTTTTGCAGTAGTGGGTAACTACAGCACAGTATTTTCAGTGTTATTATCACTGTATCTGTAGGTGTTGGCCCACTTCTTAATCAGAACCTACCCTTCTAACTCTGGCACTTGGTGTTTTGAGGCTGTGGGAGGGAGACTCTTGAGGTTGCCTGACTGCTCTCACCTGTGTCTCCTGGATGCAAGGAACCAAAGTAAGGAAATTAGGGGAATTTAGCTGCAGAGCCCTTGAAAGTCTCCACCAAATCTGCATGAATTGTGTATTCACAACTTGCAGAAGGAGTTGCAGGTTGGACAGAGGTAAAACTCCAATACTAAACCCAAGATGTTTGCTACAGGCTTAATCCCAATGTCCCAGAGCAATGAAAGGGCAGTGGAGGTACCAAACTGATACCCATCACCAACATGGCAGGAGTCAAAAGACCACTGGTCTTTCGACTGAACTGGTGTGCCAGTCCCAAGTCAGTAGCTGAAGCCGGCTGCACAGCAATTCCCTGGTACGTAGCTGAGAGCCACTGCTTTGCTCAAGCAAACCCAGTGATGTCATCCAGACACCACTCACAGGCATGCAGGTACAAGCATGAGGTAGAGGTAATTGGCAGGGCCATTAAGGAAAGTTCATACTCCCTTGTTTGCCCATGTATAGGTCTCATTTCCTTGTCACACACTTTGAGGTGAAGAGACAAGACAAAAGTGCCCCTCTCAGAACAGCAGCTTGAGAGGGACTTTCAGGTTCTTTTTCCCCCCTTAGGACAAAGCAGCTTGGCAAGTACCCAGCAAACAGGAGTGTGGAGAAGGGAAGACATCCCTCCCAATGTACCATGAGAGGGAACTGCATCTTCCTAAGAAGGAGGGCACAGAGCAAGACTGACATTTTCCCAACATCTCATTCTCAAAGATGGCTGAACTACAGTGACTGCCTGTAAACCCAAGCAAACAGCAACAAAACAGGTCATGCACTGTCCAGAGAGAGTTCAAGCTACTTTGTTGACAGTTACAGGCAAATGAGAACAGGGACCACAGCACCAACTGTTACGCAACATTTAAACACAGTGTTTCCTATGCACTCACAACATACAGCAATTGCCATGAACAAGTTCTCTTAGGTCCTAATGACAGCTAAGTCACCCAAATTTTTTTTTTTTTAAAAAAAAAGAGCACTAAACAATTCTGCTTTTTAAATGCAACAAAAAGAGGAATTTGAAATAAATACTTGCTACAAAATAGGAGAGGACTTGTCAAACCCTGCTCTGTGTGTTCTGCTAGTTGGAGCAACCCACACCCCAAACCACAGTGCAGTCAGGCAAGGTGTAATCCCACTGCAAGGAGGCTTCTGTCACACAATAACCTCCCCTCTCCACTAAGGCGGGGTTCTGACCAGGAATGTATTCATCCTTCACCCCTGGTTTCTGAGTATTTACTGTTTTGTTACAGCACTGGATATGTCACTTCCAGTTTCATGCAACAAATTTCAGGCTGACTACAATCAGGTGCACAGCTCCTTATCATGAGTTCTTTCTCCAGGAAGGTTTAAGAGTAGCCCTTAATGTTATGTTAGTCCCTGGCCTCAAGGAAGAACAAAGTGAAAAACAGATGCTGCCATAAGCACAAAACCCAAATGTGCTGAGCCACACAATTGCAGTAGAAGTACTGAAGAGTAACACCCACTGACCCGGCCTTTCCAGCAGCCAGCAGTGACCAGGAAATGACCTTTTTCCCCCAGCAGACTGATCATTGCTGAGTTCAGTCTGCACAGACACCTCACTAGCACCAGTGAGACTCTTGCAGTACCAATTAGATGCAATCCACACATTATTGACTGAGTTACAGAGCTGCAAGCACATTCAGTTCTGTTCAGAGCACAGATCACTCAGATTTACACTAATATGACATATTAAATGTAGGTCATCCTACAGTCAGGTTCCCGTTCTTTAATTTCAGTTAGAGTAAGACAAACCTGTCACATGTGAGTCAGCTTTGAAATGCTCTTGGAGCAGTGGGAGTTTGCCTCTATACAGAACTATGTAAATACCAAAAAAGAAACTAAAGATTTGATCTTTATTTACCCAAGCGAGTCTCAATTGACCAAAAGGCACGTCAGATTTTAATAGCATTTCTAGGATTGATTCAGCTCTAATAGGCCAACTTCCACAACTTGACTGCAAGTACAGCACATCTGTCAGCAGGAAGCCTCCACGAAGACTGCAAGAGGCACCAGGAACCCACAAGTTGCAGAAATAAACGCTTTGGTGCAAAAATCTGAAACAGGAGCAAAGCCAGCATGATAGAATGCACTGATTTATTCAGCGCCTCCACTTTAGTGAGGAGCCCTCTTGCAAATGTCTCCATTGCATCTGGCTCTTCCAGGGGAATGCCCAGAGGGCTGGAGAAGGTGCATGAGCAGTGCCAGTCCTCCAGCAGCACCAGTGATGAGTCAAGCCCTATCTGCACATGCGCACGGGAGCCAGTCATCAAAGGGGCCACCTGAAACTAGCCACGAGCACCATCAGCACGGGAGCAGTGCTGTCAGAGATGCCCCATCACAAAGCTCTGTCTCTTTGCTCACATGTAAACCCAAGACAAATCCTCAACCAGGGCACTTTTACCTTTAGTCAGTCACAGCTTCATGACCGTCTTTGCAATACCTTGGGCAAATATTGACTCGGATCCAACAGACTGAAAATATTTGGTTTGCACCAGATGTGGTGCGTATGTATCTTTGAAACATTAGCTAAAGGAGTGATTTGGGAAAATAGAAATTGTAGGTGGATGTGTTTACTTTGCAAGGTTGTTCACATTGTGCCCAGATGCCAGAAGTGTGCATGAAGGTTTCACCCACAGGAAGAAAGCCAGCTCGAAGTGCCACAATGCACAGTAAAACTGTGTGTGCACGTGCATTCCTGTGCCTGCAGCTCACCACATGATAGAGGAAGGGCTGAGGATCACTGGTGAGACGTTAACGGGTCCATGTATTCCTGCTCTGAAGACACCTGAAAAGGTCTGTTAGCTATACAACAATTACTGAGTTTATTGCTTCAGGACACAACCTCCAAAGTTCTTGGAGTGTTGGGGCTGCTTTCTGCAAGAACTTGAGCACCATTTCTGTGGCCCACAGCTGACAGCAGCTTTGGAAATGCAGACACTGTTCCAAGGGAAGGGAAGGGAAGTGCCCACTCCTCTCCCATTTCTCTTGCCCCAGCTAATTAGAAATTAGAGTTCCAGTAAAAAACACGCATCAAAAGCACACATCTAACCAGAGAAATACCTTTTGTTAGAAGGCTGAAAGCAACAGAAAGGTAGTTCAATTGGTTTAAATTACTTCAGTTTTTAATTCTTAGGTCCCTCCCTGACCCAACAGTCAATTCCTCATGTGCATCTACTCTCTCTTGCTAAAAATCATCAGTCAGGTGCAGGTTTGGCAGTCACAGAGCTTGCTTATGGAGACTAGGAGAGGGAGGGAAAGCACTTCAGCATCAATCAGAATCAATGGATATTCCTACTCTCCAATATTTTCATTTTGGGAATTGACATGCATTTATTCTGGAGGCTTTCAGAAGGAACAAGAGTGTGAAAAGAGGTTCTTTTCTGTATTTACCAAATAAGTATAAAAGAAAAGAAAAACCACAGATTTTTGTTCAGTACATTTGCAGGAAGAACAGTATATTTGCAGGAAAAATGCTAGTGAAATATTTGTTTGCTGGACCACTCAGGGCCAAACTCAGTTCATAGAATTTTGTACAGAACAGAATTATTCTTTCGGGACTGGAAATTCATAGCAAAGCCCTTTAACTAACTCTCTTAAACAATTGAATCGTCAGCACATCGTAGACAGCACTTGAGAAGTACAAGAGTAACATTTTGCTGAGTCTTCTTCCACAAGTGAATCTTTTAATCAGAAATGCAACACCTGACACCTGGGGCTTTTATACCCTCTGAACAGTCAACAGATTTTGCCCAGAGTAAGAAAAACCAGCAAGCCACATACTGATCCACACATACACCTACCTCTAATGCAATGCCTCCTAACCCCACTGGAAATGCAGGGATGTTGGAACTTTCCTGGTCATGAAGGACCACTACAGCACCCAACCCATCCTTCCAGACAGCTTACCTACAGGCTTACTGTGAATCTCTGCAAAAAACTAACCCCGAAAAATACTTAAGCCAAGTACTAAGCTGGCAGTTCATCTGATAACACTGAGCTGCAGGAACATCGCACCACCGAAAAGGGGAGTTACAGATTGGTTTCAACATCATGATCAGTTAAACCAGCAGGAAAGAGATGAATCTTTAGCTATATGTTTCCTTGAAAATATTCCAAGTTCATTACCAGAGGCCAAGACACTTCACAGTAACATACCACAGGTTTGGGAGCTAAGGTTATTTCAGAGGAGCCCTAGAAAGACAATTCTCTGTACTTATGGTAAGGTAGTTAGGCTCAGGCCTCAGTGTCACAGCAGCATGCAAATCCTCCTAATGTAGCAGTAAATCTAGAAAGGCCATTTGAGGTTTCTCCCTGCCAAGGAAACTCTTTAGACATGTTATAGTCAATATGCCTCATACCCAGAGGCTTCCGAGCCATCATCCCCACCATCCACTGATAGGGATAGGAGCTCCCTCCCCAGCTAATTATTGACAGTCCAGCATGCTCTTAGCTCTGCTTGTCTGAGTGAGTCCAGACTAGGTTTTCTTCCTCCAGATCGCAGCATGCATCTGAGTACTCCATCTCCCAAGTCATATTCAGGTTATAGTCCCCCTTCAAGGTGTTTAAGGGTTTCCTGTGGAGGAATCAAATCTGTCCAGTACCACCTCATGAAACTTTAGCCTGACCTTTCTGGCTATGACTGCCCAGAGCCTGGATGTGCCAGAAGCACTTGCTTCACACACATTTTCTCTCAGTATTGTGGTGGAGTTTCCTCCACCTCTTTGTCAACCACTGTTACAACACAAAAACCAAGCACCACTGTTAGAAAGATGTGCAATTACCCTATTCTCTTTCAAGTTTATAGGACTGCAAACACACACAAGGAGTCTGTAGCAGGGACAGGTGGACTTGAATGCAATCTCCTCTGACCCATGACTTTCTTATACTGATGGCATCTTCCCTGTTTCCTCTGCTCCTCTGCCCTGGCCAGGCTTTACACATAGGGGTAGCTTAGTTTATTTCTGTCTAACAGAAGTGAGTTTCTGTTCTGGACACCACATAATGATGTCCTCAGGACATCATATAAAATTAAGTCATATTGTCAGTCCCATGAACAAGGCTTGTCAGAGCTAACAATGAAAACCTGCTTATTGACAGATGAGGAATTGGGCTCATTTACACCTGTTTAAGTTGACAAAATATTTTATTATACTGTGGAAAACATAAAACCTCTCAGAAGCATGGCTGGGCAGCTGCAGTGTCAAAATGATCAGAGATTTTATTATGTCAAAGTGCTAAAAGGGCACTTTGGCTCCTTTAACCCATAAACTCAATTTCAGTTACCACCCTTTTATTGTCAAAATACGTAAGAGCATCCCGCTGGAATAAAGGGATTGAAGAAATAGGAAACAGCACCCAAAACACAGGCCAGGAGCAGGGCTGCACCATCACAGGCCCATTGTGCCATGTGCTGGCCTGTCTGAGGGCCCACATGCAGGAGCCAGCCCTTGGCCAGGTTGACTGCCACCAGCTGTCACACAGAGGTGACACTTCCCCCGTCACAGCATGGGGGGACAGGAAAACGCACAGTCCTGAGCCACCCCCCAGCAGCAGCAGAGAACAGGCACAGTAATGCCTGCAGCCCAGCCAGAGAAAGAGGAAAAACAGCTTTTTGGGTAGAAAGCAAGTTGGGCTTGCTTTTTGGCTTCTATGCTAGTCAGGAAAATGAAGCACAAGGAAACAATTTTTTTGTCATTGTTGGCAGGTTTTTTTACCCTTTTTGCCCCCTTGCAAAACAAAGCCCACCAGAGCTTCAGTACTACCAGGTCTCTGGCCAAGAGGCACTGGTACCACCATTGGAGACTGATTCACATGCCAGTACTTGTGCTCTCAGGGAGCTTCAGTGATTGTCAGCTGAATTCCCACCACACAGCTAACAGGAAGAGGGATTGGAGACAGGGCAATAACATTATGTAGGAGACTCTCACTACCAGCACCAACAGACACCCTCACTGTAATACATGCTGCACATCCAGTCATGCTGCTTAACTGCAGCATTTCCCCTGATTCAGGTGAACAGTGGCAGAACCCAACTCAGCCAGTGCAGTTGTCCTTTTGTGTTACTCTTTATGTATGGGATCCCTAGGATCCAACAGTTTCTGGGTGAGAACCATACCTCCTTATACTTGCATTTTGTAGAGAGTGTATTGGCTCTCCAGCCACTACTGAAATCTAAAAACCAGGAGTCCTTAACTTTGCCAAAGCACCAATACAAAGGCTGTGGCAGCCTTCTCCAACATACAGAAGTTCACAGAAAAAAATTGCTCAAACATGAGATTTCAGCAACCAAACATGCAGAGGAACAAAACCGACATCCAAATGGCAAGTGGAAAGAGCCACAGTTAAAAACTAAACCACAGCAGTCTCAGAAGAGAGAAGTAACAGTCAAGTATCTCCCCTTCTGCAACTATTTGGTGCCTAGCAGTTTGAAGCACTTCACACTTAAGCAGGCACATGCTCTTCCATGGACCCATGTCTTCCTGGAGTACGGTGAGTGATGCGAAAGGTTTCAGACAGACATATTTAGAATTTAGGGAAAAGTGAGAGAGGACAGAGCTCAGTTGCATAAAACCCCTTCCTCCCATAAATGCAACCGTTCTTTTCCATCTCTGCAAGGGTCTGTGACGCAACTTGGGCTGGGGAAACTGGGAAGGAAGCACCCGCTGGAACATCACCCCCCTCGCCTGGACGAAGGGAGAGGTGGCAAACGGCCTCACCACCTCAACTGGCCACAGAAATCAATCCAAAGATTGCCAAACCCCTGTAGGGAGCAACAGCAGTGAGCCCTGCCAGAGCTAGGCCCAGCTGACAAATGGGCAGGGAGAGAGTGAGGCTGCCTGGCTTAGGAGAGGAGCTCACAAGCAAAACACCTCAGCCATGATGGAAATTATCACACAGGAAGGAGACTCTTCTCAATTGCCATTAATGTTAATTTAAGCTACTGAAAACACAAATAATTCCAAAACCAACTGACAGCAGATACACAGACTGCACAGCAGAGCTCTGCAAAGGTCAGGCCCCTGCAGCACAAAGCCCAGCACAGGCACACAGGAAGACCCAGCTCTTTGCTCTCTGAGCTCGAGGTGACAGCGCTCTGACTCACACTCACTATTACTCAGTGTGAGCAAGAGCATCCCGGTCCAGAAGGTCTGAGCTCCCTGACTGAGGTTTGCAATAAGGGATGTCTACCTGCAACCGTCATTCCTGCAGCACCTCAAAGAGTTAGAACAGCTACATAAAGACGATCAAGACTATTTTTCACCCATTCCCTTTCTGGGTCTCACCTTCCTGGCTGCCTATCTATGTTGCTGCGTTTCAGGGAGGCAAAGGGCAACAGGAGAGGCAGAGCTGACAGTCTGTGAAATTAGAATTTAGCAGGTATAACAGGCAACATAAGATCCCTTGGCTTACATCAGTAAAGTTAACTGCTAGAAGGAGTCTGTGGAAGCAATTTAGACCAAAGTAATGTCTATTCTTTTCTGGCTGACCACATAATAAAATACTATTAATTTGTTGTGGCTCTTCAGCACTTAAACTTTCCTATATTAAATACTAAAAACGTATTTTTGCCTCTTTTCAGATAAGTGTACTCTTTTGAACACTGAGAGTTAGCTTCTTGTCTCTTGCAATGATACCTCTTTTTCTCCTTTGAACTCACCCCTTGAGTCTATCAGTGAGCTTTGGGAATGTATTATTCATGGCGGGGGGAAAGTGTAAAACATAAGTTATACATCATAATGAACTGTCTGTCACCTCAGAGGAATACAATTTCCCTTTAATGCCAGATGGCCCTATTACAGTACCTAAATCAGTGGAATATCTTGGTCATCTTAAACACCTGCTGTGCTGCACTCCTGCCAGCCAGTGCCAGAGGTGGTGGGCAGCCACCTCTGAGCCTTGTGCCACAGAGGTGGCTGGCAGCACAAGCCAGCAGCTGAGCTGCCTTCTGGGCTGCCTGAGCAGAGGAGCCCAGCATTGCTGCAGCAACAGCCATTGCCTTGGGAAGCTGAGCCTGAGTGAGCTGGCGTGGATGTAGCCCATGCACAGTAGTATCCAGCTGGCTGGGAAATGCCACATGTCAGAAAGTTGGCTGGACAGTATTAAAAGCAAGTAATTTCAATACCTGTTACATTATTTTCCTTCTATGTTTGCCTTATTCAATATTCTTTTGATATGTCACCTCTACTAAGAAAACCCCAAAAATGCAGATGAGAAGCAGCATGTTGGAACATACACATAGAAGTGGTTTGCTTTCAACTTATTTGAAAGCTTTATCACATGTTCCAGGTAAATCCGTTAGGCAACATTATTCCAACGAGGTGTGGCCAGCATTTTTATAATGTATGAAGCACTTCCTTCAGATTTCTGTGCTCTCGCTTTACAGTCCGTATGTTGTGCATATCACAAACTGGTGTGATACAGACTCATTAAACACCCTGAGACTCCTGTGTTGGGTCCTTTTCATTTTTCTTCCCCCAGTGAAGAAGTCATAGACAAAACTAGATACCCATATCCAGTGCACATCCAGACATATCTGCAGTTTTAGATGCACAAATACCTTTAAAATCTGGTTCTATCATTTTACATGCCTTATAATGCATCACAGATATTTATGGGCCTGAAATCTATTTAGATTGCTTTACTACTCAGAGGAAAAAATACTGGAAACTATCACTACCCTATTGAAAATTTTTTAAAAAATTATCCTTGGCATTCTCAGAAGCCACCTCCACTGCAGGTGAAAACAGACAGACAGGATGTGGCTTGGCAATAGAGTAAGGTCTAAGATTCAGTAGGGAAAATCTCTGGAATTTTAACTCCGAGCAGATATCTAGTAAGGTGTCTGCTAGAGACACACTCCATTGACTTACATGCATATTTCAGTGCTTTTCTAAATCAGAATTTCCTCAAAGGGCTGTATGCTGAGCTATGTTTTACTATTTAGAGTAAGACCTTAATCTTACAGAGTAAAGGCAAAATCCATTCCTGATGTGAACTGGGGTTATGCTGGAGATGAATTTGATACAACTGACCTGTTTGGTTTTTCTCTCTTGCGGGTGGAAAATGCAGAGAGACTTGAGGAGCACACCTTTGTCAGCGTGCAACAGCAGCACAGCTTGCAAGCAGAGTTGCACAAGTCTCGCAATCTTTCACCCAAGGCTTATTCTAGAAACCTCTTCCTCCCTCCTGCCATCAACTGCAACAAATGTTTTGCTTGAGGAAGGAGCAAGACCCAGAAGAGCTGCTCTCTCACTTGTGTTGCAATATCCAATCTGAGTACTACTATCAGCTTTTGGAAACTGACTGTATAGAAAATACAGATGATGTTTGCATATTTTAATTTTAAACATCTCTGCTTGGCATACAGATGGAACCTAATAAGGCATTTTGTTTCTGCCTCATGAATTAATTCAGCCTGCTAACTGATTTGGATAAAGCATTTTGATTCCAACTAATAAACTTGTTTTCTGTGCAGGCAAAGCAACTTTTGGAAGGCAAGTAAAAAGTTCTTTAGCTTTTAGAAGAGAATACTTCTATAATATCTATAAGGAATAGACCTTTTATTTTTATAACCCACTTGTTCCACCCATGTCTTTTAAATCAATCAGATAAATTCACCTTGTTTTTCAATGCCCTGAATCCTGATAGCTCTGCACACTTGATAGGTAATTTAATCATTGTTAGTGTGGATGAACACAAGCTCAAATTAGCTTCTGAAAGGCTTAGTTGTCCCGTAGATAGCTCTGCCTTTCCACTTTTATGCAGGAACTGAGCTTCACCAACTGGTTAGCTAGAGGTGTCATTAAAAATTTACAGAAAGAAACAAAGGTGTGCTCCAGTGTCTCTTCTTACCCTTTCTACTGTTACTCTGGCAAACAAAAGGTATGGAACCTGCTTCATGAATAATGGGTCATGTAATATGCATAATGCATTTTTAATGGCACACAGTAATAACATTGAGAGAGATATTTCCAATCTTCAGACTTGCTCCAAAGCCTCTCAGTAGCCTGTTCTGATTCTCTCCAGATAAATCTTCTTTTCCTCTTCCTCATTTCAATTCCCCACCTTAAAGCCATGACTTTTCCCCACGGATAGCTGCATTTCACCCAAACCACCAGCTGGTACTCGTGCAAGCACGGCTGGGGACATTGGAACACCTTCCCATGCAGCAACGCATGAACATTTCAGGGGGTTTGGGTCTGAGCTGCAGCCCAGCAGTGGTGCCCTGAGACACACCACTAACGGCAACATGCTCTGGGAGGAGACACATTTAAACCAACAAAACACCAGCGGGTTTCTTCCCATGAAGAACATTCTTGTCACATGTGCTGTGTCCATGCTGCCTCCTCAGCCACCCACCCCACCCTGCAGGCAGCACTAGACTCAAACCACACTAGTTGCCCTGTTTGGAAATGGGATGTTTCAAGGGGGCAAGCACACATTGCTAGTGTCGTTTTAAAGGTAAATGGCAACAACTAAGCCCACTCAGGGCCTGCTGGAGCAAGGCCTGCCCAGAAGGAGGAAGGAGGAAGGAGGAAGGAGGGAGGCTGTGTCTCACAGGAAAGGCCCTCCTGAGGGCAAAGGGACTGGGGGCAACAGCTGCACCCCAGCCAATACATACCCAGAACCCCTGGCCAGCACTCACTTCATCCACAGCAACAGCTTCCCTGTAAAATAAATACTGAGCATCACCCTGGGGCAGCCCCAAGCCTACCCGTGCCACCGGCCCAGCCGCGCCTTGGAGCCTCCCCTGGCCTGGGTGGGACCCAGGGCATCACAGGCCTTCCGCATAACCACCGAGTCTCCTGCACTGACCTTCTGCATTAATTAATCCAGCATAATGGGCCTAATGTGGTCTTCTGAGCACCTGGCACCTCCTGCGGTGTCTGTGCCGCAGCCCTTCAGCCTAGCTGCCGTGATTGTGGCCGCGTTTCTGCCCAGTGAGAGCTCGGCCCGCGGAGCCCGGCCTGGGCAGCCCCACGGCCAGAGCGCGGCCCCGCCCGGGCGGGTGAGCCCTGAGGGGGCACGGCCACAGCCTGCCAGGGCAGCCCGCGGGGACACGGCCACAGCCTGCCGGGGGAGCCCCGAGAGGACACGGCCACAGCCTGCCAGGGCAGCCCACGGGGACACGGCCACAGCCTGCCAGGGCAGCCCGCGGGGACACGGCCACAGCCTGCCGGGGGAGCCCCGAGAGGACACGGCCACAGCCTGCCGGGGCAGCCCCGCGGGGACACGGCCACAGCCTGCCAGGGCAGCCCGCGGGGACACGGCCACAGCCTGCCGGGGGAGCCCCGCGGGGACACGGCCACAGCCTGCCGGGGCAGCCCCGCGGGGACACGGCCACAGCCTGCCAGGGCAGCCCACGGGGACACGGCCACAGCCTGCCAGGGCAGCCCGCGGGGACACGGCCACAGCCTGCCGGGGCAGCCCCGCGGGGACACGGCCACAGCCTGCCGGGGCAGCCCCGCGGGGACACGGCCACAGCCTGCCAGGGCAGCCCCGCGGGGACACGGCCACAGCCTGCCAGGGCAGCCCGCCCGGACACGGCCACAGCCTGCCGGGGGAGCCCCGAGAGGACACGGCCACAGCCTGCCGGGGCAGCCCCGAGAGGACACGGCCACAGCCTGCCTGGGCAGCCCGCGGGGAACCAGCTGAGGTTCTCAAGGGTGGCAGAAAGCAGAAGCACAGGGAGGACCTCCGTGACACCATGGCAGGTGAGCGCCCCGGCCTCGGGAGGGAAGGGTGCCCCAGGGCTGGGCCAGCCTAGCAGGGCACAGGGCGACTCTGCTCACTGGGTTTGTCCAAAATAAATGTACAAAGCTGGAAACATGAGTATATACCCGTGGGCACACAAGATTACATGCACAGGTGAAACAACAGGCTGCCGTGCTGTGCGTTGTTGGGAAAAGGACAAGGGACACCTTCATCATCCTCCTGCTTCTCTTTTGTATGGGCTGCAACTGCCAGATGGAGCTGACAAGGCAGGCAGGCAAAAGGCTGTATTGTGAGTCCCAACAGGCTTAAGTGTAAATGATGCACCTGCTGCTCAGGTGTCCCTGCAAACTCCCAGGCACAGACATTTAATCTTGTGGGAGACGTTCAAGTTGCTCCTGGGCTGGGCAGGGAATTCTGGCTGTCTACATTTCCAAAGCAGAGCCTTAAAACTGCTGTTTTCCCCCTAAACCTTTTTATGGTGATTGTCCCAGCCACAGTATGCCCTAGTCTTCAAAAGTGTGAATGTTTATCTGAAATCAGTAGGAATTGGACAAATAAATATGGTAGTTGTGTTCTTTAATCACTACAGCCCTTGTGCCTGCATTCCCTCCTTGGATGCTGCATCCCTCACAATCACTGTGGTGTATTGTTGTAATGGCTGACATTCACAAATGTGCAGTTACACATTAAATAAAAATCACTCTGGACCATCCTTGATAGTTTATTAACTTAAAACATTGTTCTAATAAATATGTACCAAGAAACATACGACACTCCATAAAATCTAAATAAGGACATTTACAAACTTGTCAACAAAGTAAAAACAGCTTTTTTTTTAAACTGAGGTACATGCAGAGTTGTTAAGGCAAATTAAGTAAATTATACTTTTATAGTAAGTCCTGCCCACCTCAGAAAGTTTCCCTTTTAAAATTAAAAAACCAAAAACAAATATACAACTGATGCTATTGAGTAGCTATTTTCCAGTTACTAGAACAAGCCCAGAGTGTAGAAGCCAGTAATGGTTCTGGACAGAATGTCTGTGCTTCCCTGGTGCTCCTGCCCTACTCAGGCAGGTTCACTTGGATTGGTTTCTAGTTCTAAGGCATAGTTCTGTGCTTTGGCTTTTCCGCTGGTCTTTCACAAGCTTCCTTCTCCCTAGTGGATATAGGAAGAAGTAACCCTCCATGCTTCAAAAACAGTGGCAGTCAGGCCTTGCACAGACAGAAATGGCTCAGGGAGGATAAAAAGGACCTCTCTGTAAGTGTTAATGCAGCTCCTGATTTGCACCAGAGTAAGTGAGAGCAGGATCAGACCCAAGATGGTGCCTTTGGTTAAAAACCAGCAAGATGTCAAACCTTGACAGTCCTGATCCTCCAGGTTTTCCTGACAGGAAGTCATCCAAGAGTGAACCCATTCAGCATTGAACTCAACTGGGGCAGGTGCTGATGGCTCTCTGTCATTACCCCGTGTAAACACTGTTATATCCATGTTTCCCTGCCAGCTGATCCAAGGTACTGAAAACTTGAAGGGGTTCATTGTGACCATGGTAGAAATATTTTCCAGCTTGCAGATATTTGGTAGCTTATCCATCTTTGGAGTATTAGGCTTTATATGTAAAAAGACATATTTCAGTGTTATTTCAGAAATGAGGGGAAGACAAAGAGAGAAACCCCAGCCTTTACTTTCCCCTTTCACAGTCATTCAGGTTGAGCTGTCAACATATGGCTCTGCTCTCTTTTTTCCTCTTTGAGCTCCTGTTCAGAAAGGTAATGCCAGGTCTGTGTTCAAGACAAGCTTGGGTCCAGCAGGGAAGCCAAGGGAGTCTGTTCTCATAGTGTTGTAGGCGTTTTCCATATTGTAGTTGGGACTCATTTCAGGCCGTGCTGTGTCTCCCGGTGTCTCCGTAAATCCACCTTTCGTTGGAAGCCTTTGCCACACAGATCACAGCCAAAGGGCTTGAAGCCTGTGTGCTTCCGACTGTGGGTGATGAGGTTGGAGCTCTGACTAAAGGCTTTTCCACACACCTGGCACTTGTGAGGCTTCTCACCTGCAAGCAGAAGGTGGGAAGAGAGAGGCTGTGAAAGAGGCAACAAGCTGCTTATGAGGGACCACAGCAAATATACACTGGTACTTAAAGCTTATCAAAGAGATTTTTGTTTGATTACCTAAGAAGTCATTCTTACAAAAAAAATACATGCAGTTGGGAGCTCCAGAGAGAGCATAAGCTGAGCCTCCACTGCAGCTGAGCAGACCTGGACTTGGGTGCACCTCCATCAGCCCAGTACAGTCCTAGGAGTAGCCTGAAGCACGGAGGGCTCTCAGGACACCACACCTTGTGAATGCATTCACACAACTCTGTGCAATTTTAACTGGCTTTGTGTCCTAGAAACATGAGGAACTCCTGGAAAAGTAATGAATGCCTGACATCGATTACTATACCATCAGCATGAGGGTAGGTGGAATAGGTAGATAGAGGTTTGTTATAACAAACCCAGTGATCTGGGGTCTGTCCCCAAGGGAGGTATGAGGGCCATTAAGTGAATCCTGAAGGGCAGGGTTCATCCAGACATCTGTTCTCTCTCTTCCCCACACTGCAATGCTAGCAGTCAGAGCCCTGAAGTTCTCCTGCAGGCAAATAATGTAAACAGGAGTAAATGCAGCCTCTGGAACTTCTATAGAGGAGTCAGTGGCAAAACTCCATGGGAGCAGGATGTAAGTATATTTTCATACTGTTTACTATCAAATAACAAATAAAAAGGAACCCAACCACAATACCAAGCCGGATTTTCAGAGTGGCTTTGCACCTGCAGAGCCCACTGGCTTCAGCTGGGAACAAAAAACTCTTTGGGTGTTTGAAGATCAGATTCTTAGAATCAAAAAAATAATACAAAATGTGCTGAAGGCTCATTTCGCAAGTATATGGTGCATATGAAAGGAATCCCTCATTCAGTTAAGGACCTGCTTTTATATTAGCAATTTAAAAGCCCAGGCAGAGTTTCTGATCTCACAAGAAAATAATCTGATTCAAAATTTTTCTGAAATTCTACTTAATCAAACCTCATTTGAAAAAGTTACTAAGGAAATACTTCTTGTATTACTTCATAAATAGTTCATTTTCATCCAGCAACCTTCAGTGAAAAATCTTTGTAAGCAACATTTATTATTCACTGGTTGTCACCTAGAAAAGTCACAGCCAAGCAGGGCTACGTGTAGTGCCATTTCTCTACATATTTGCCCTTTTTAGGCTTCACCCTTTATATCTGCTAGTGGCCACTGTCAGGAAAAAGGAGTTTGGTCATCTGAACCGTAGGTTTGGCCAGTGTAACTGATAGTTCATATCTACCAATTCTTACATAGCTTGCACGTTCATTTTCCTCTACTTGAAGTGAACGGTGCAGGTCTGAAAGCCAAGATATTCTTTTAATGATTTCTGATAAACCTGCCTTCTCACTGAATGATACTTTTGAAACTATTTCCTTTGGTGATTCACCTGCACCTTATATTAGTTTCCATGTTCATTAGTAACAGTGAAACTTGAGAACTTTGCACCTCTCCTTCCATTCTGTATCAAACTGCAGCCATTTCTCAGAAAGTCCAGGTGGAAGTGCAGACAATCTCTGAACAAATATTTAGACTAAGACCTAGGCCCTCCAGTTTAGTGTTTGATCTAGAGGAGGAGACTCGTGTTGTTCCTATTGTAAATTGGTAGATCCTGCAAAAAGCAATGCTGTAATCAAATTCACCTGTCATTTTCCCGGGACCTCAGCTGTAAATCAAGGCCACACGAATATAATACTCTACAAATCATCTTACACAAAAGCCCTTTGAATAAACATTGGTGGATCCTATTAAGGGAACACTGATTGGATTGCGAGGATTTTTGTAGGTTATTTTGCAGCTGCTGTTCATTAAACCACATTCAGATCACCCTCCTTTGCCCGAGCACAGCTCAGATAGCATAAACAGCAGCAGGACAGTGAGAAGCATAGGGAGGTGTGTGTGCTGTCCCAGCAGAGGAGGAATGGACTACTGCAGAGAAACCTCTTCAGAGACCTGCCCTCGTGTTGGGGCTGACACCAGCAGCTGCAGGGCTGACCTGTGTGAATGAAGGTGTGTTTCTTCATATCAGATTTCTGGTGGAACCGCTTCCCACAGTACTGGCACGGATAGGGTCGGGTGTCTGAGTGGATGAGCAGGTGGGTGGACAGAGTAGAAGATCTCTTAAAACTCTTGCCACAAATCTTACAATCAAAGCTGCGTTCCTGCAGAGAGAGCCCAGACACATACATTACATCACACCAATGACTCCATCAGCAACAAACTGCCCAGCAGCACATGAGTGTTGCCCCTTCTGCCTTTGCAAGAGCTTACATTTCTCCAGAGAGCTGGACTGGCCTACACAGATGATAACATTGGCTTGATAGTAGCACCACATGATAAAAAAGATAATGCATCCTTTCCTGGTGCTGTGCACTACTAAAATTTAATTGAACAGCTCTTCCTGCTGGCAGGAATGGCCAGCAGGAATGGGGGAGCAACCCCAATGGACTGGGCAGAGTCTGCCAACACACTTTATCAGAGGCCTGAGACACAATCACTCTACTGGGAAGCCCAACAGCTGCAGCACTGTTCAGAGGCCACTTCTCCACTGTACAGAGGAAAGTGGGTGCCAAGGGCTGCTTGGGTCTCTTGGGAAATCTCTGTGGTAGACTGAGTTCTGGCATGGTAACAACTAACTGCTTTTTTATTTCCATTAAAATTCTAGTGGAAGGTATGTAGAGCACCTGGGACAAACAGCTTTTCAGCTTACTACTTTAACATATAAAACCAAATGCATCAAGACCTTACTGTCTCTCACCTTTCCCTCACACACTCCTCTCCACCAGTTTCTTATACCATATATCATCTCTTCTTTCCATTCTTTACCTTCCCTTGCACCTTCCTCTTCCTTCTATGCTTTCACACAATCACCTTCTTTATTTGAGTTTTAATGCATTCTCCCCAAAATGCTGTCCCTTCCATGGACACATTATGCAGTGCTGCTCTTTTCACCACTGTGTGATGGATAATGTCCCTCTCCCTTCATTGTGTGCTCTGCTCTGCACTCACGGAATTATAAATTAAAGAGGGAAAAAAAAACATTGCTGTAACTCTATTCTCCAAAAGTCAATCTGAAGAAGGAAGATTTGCCGAGTCAAGTGGGTGGGGAAGGGGAAATATGGCATAGTATCAGCAGGTGGAAAATGTTACAAGTCCTCCTACCAAAATTAACCACCATATTCTTTTGGTGTGTGACTCAGTGTGTCGAGACGGGTGAAGTCAGTGCTCTATACCTGAATGGTCGTTCAGATGTTCCCTGCACTGACAAAAATTACTACAAACAAGGGAAGACTCACTTCTTTGTGGGAGGGAGGAGAAAGAATGAGGAGTGCTGCATCAGATGAAGGCACACTGAGTTGCTATAGCTGTTAAAAAAAACCCCAACATCTGCATTACAATTTCCAGCTCTGAGAGTGAACATTTATTATTTTCTGTCACTTCTGGAGTGCCAGACATCCCATTGCTTAATACAGACGCATACGAGGTCTGAAGAATGGAAACAAAGCCTGTGTTCTTTAATTACCTGATTAGCTCATTTGCACACTGACTGGCTACCCTTTCCTTTGATTGTCACCATATTCTTCACCTACAACTGCCCACTGCAGCCCTCCCACATTCTCTTCTCCTCCTCAGTTTAGGTCCCTGCCTCCTTGCCCTGTATTTGCCTTTGTGGCTTCCCCAGCCAGCAGAACAGAGCAGCTGGCCCTGGCCCCCAGCCGTCCATCCTGGCAGCCTGCCTGCCCTCACCTGCGAGTGCACGGCCTTGTGCTGCTCCAGGCTGACTGCATGGCCGAAGGTCTTGCCACACATGTCACAGGCAAAGGGCCTCGTGCCACTGTGTGAGCGGCGCACATGCACCTCAAGGCCATGCGGTGTGGAGAAGACCTGAGGAAAGAGAGAACACAGTGTCAAGTTTGCCAGGGAGAAAGGGCTGGGGAAGAGTCATATCCGGTGTGGGAGAAAGGGATCCCTACCTTGCTGCACTTGACACACTTGTAAGAGCCAGTGCTGATGAGCAGTGGGCGGCACAAGAGGTCAGACTCCACTTTGATGCCACCTGGCCCCTTCTCCTGCTGCAGCCCAGGCTGCGTTTCGCCATAGAGTCCAGGAGCTGCTGCTGGCGGCTGCTCAAACAGCCCTGGACCCGGGGAGCTGAAGTCACCATAGAGTCCCAGGGAAGAGCTACACTCGGCGCCATAGAGGGCGGGCTCGGAGCCTCGGTCGCAGAAGAGCCCCAGGGCTGAGGTGCGCTCCAGCGTCGGGCAGGGCCTGTAGCTTTGCACAAGGTGCCTGAGCTCGGAGCCACCCAGGCTGTTCCACATGTACGGTTTGAAGGGCACTGAGAAAGGGGGTGCTTCATCTAGGGACGGACACACCGATCTCTCCGAGGCTGTGGAAACACAAGGGCATGGGAATTGGTGTGCCTCACGATCCAGACACTATAATGAGGCAGAACAGGCTCAGCACTCAGGCTTATGTCCAGAGCCTGACCCCTGTACTGAACTTTGAGGCTGCCCTTTAATCTCAATGGGAGGACATTTTATATTGCACATTAGGGTCTGAGTGTCCAGTACTACCTACTTGCCCAGTGTCCCAGCCAAATTATTTAAAGCCAACACCAGTTTTGTCTACTTCCATCTCTGGATACCTAGGTGTGTACACACTGATCTAGCAAGACTCTAAACAGCTCAGTCTGCAACTTCCTACAGTTTTATCTGCAGTTTCTTAGAAACATGTATCTACCATGTCCCAAGACGGACATTGAAGCTGACAGTCCACATGTTTAAGCTTTGATGGAGATCACACTCACACACACACACACATATATATATATATGTGCAAATATAACCTTACAGGGGTGCCAAACAGAGCAAATATGCTGAGATTTACCTGGTCAACAAAATTAAAAAAATCTTGTTGCACAATTTAATGCCCAAATCTAGTCTCTCAAATTCATGCCACAACTGACCATAACTATACTACAGCATAACTCAAGTAACGCCTTCTGAGGTTCTTGCATGTTGTGCTTCACCTTTTCAGAAAAAAAAATACTCCTCCTCTGCAAGAAAATCATGGTTGTTTCAGATTGCTCTGAGATTCTCCACATAAAGAAATTGAGTCCACCCAAAACACAGGGCTTTGTAAAATCATTGGGATGGGCCACATTAAAACCTGAAGACACAAACCCATTTCTGTAGCAGTTGTCATCAAAGCAAATTTCCACCAGGGCAAGCTCAAATGGCTTCAGCAGGCTCTAAGAGGCTTGCCTTCAGCAGTGGCATCTTACCAATGCAGTGGGCACATGAATCACACTTGGGAGCCCACAGCAGAGTCTGATACAATGGCAGGAACACAGCCTTTGAAAGGAGTGTGTAAAGGCACAACTGCTCAAGGAGCCTCACATGGAGCAAAGCACAACTGGGCATGGAACATGAGGCACCAAACCCCGACTGTGTCAGCCAGAGATGCTGACTAATGCCTGAGGTGCACTGCTTTCAGTGCTCACCAAAACAGGCAGCAGCACTGGGAGAGCCAAATATCTCCACTGGACAACAGTTTTACTGAGCCAAGGAAGAGATGAATCAATTAACTACTGAAATGCTGATGTCTTCATAGAGATATTGGCATCCCTTATAACTTGGGCTTCCAGAGTAACCTCCCTTAACCAGAAACTTGTCCACTCACTGTGGATCTCTCACTTATTCATGTCAGGTCCCATGGATTTTTTTATCCTTTGGCAAACCAAGATAAATGGGGGTGGACTAGGGAAAGAAGGCACGATGTGTTAGGCTATCCATTTGTATACACAAGCGGTCACTGAGGGGTTACAGAAGGCAGTAAGAAATGAGGTTTAAATTGAGCTTTGAATGACTTGGCTTTTTCCTATCTTTGACATAATTTCAGATGTTAACAGTCTCAAATTCTTCCATTGAAAGAAATTAGCAATCTTTTGGCTGGAAATATATGCACACATACCAGCTGGAACATTTGAAGAGAGTGATGAAATCAAATTAGTTGACATGGTGTTCAGCATGATTTTTCCTGTTCTGCACTGACTGCAAAGTTGTGGTCAGCATCACATCATCTATCTTGTGTCTTTGCAACCAGTTTCAGTGTTGCCATCTCTTATGATTTTATCACAAAATTCAAACATATCTTAAAGTCCCAGCTCTTAAAATGGCATGATTTCATTAGGCCCTCAGCTTTGCTTGTGTTTGTTCTTGTTATAACTTGATTTTTTCCTTTTAAAGTCAACTTCTAGCTCAAACTGCAAGAAAAGCATGAAAATATAAACCCTCAATATTTCAACACTAGAACTGAATATCCATAAGGTATTACTTACAATCTTGATTTCTGAGCCAGTGCATTGAGTGAGAGGGAAGGCTGACCTGATTTTTGAGCCCTCGGAATTGGCAATACAGTATACAGTGAACATTGCACCACAGATCAGTTTGCGTGCTATGTTCCTTCCATCACCTCACGTGTTTTGGAGCCCTCTCAAGCACAAATGCAGGGAAGTTCCTCACATTATACCCAAGCTATCCAAGCCCAGTGGCAAAGCAACCTCCAAACCCTGCTGTGCCACACTGCAGGGCATTTCTCTGTGTGCCTCTTCTCCCCAGGATATAGGGGGAGCAGAGACAGAGAGAAATATTCTCCCTCATTTTCTTAGAAATTCTGTGCAGCCATTATAAAGACTGCTGGGAGAAAAAAAAAAATCAATGCTTGTTTTTGAAGGCAAGACAAATTCAACCTTAATGAATGGGAACAGATTGATAGGCTCAGCAAAGAAAGATTCGAGTGTCCTCTTACACAAAACACCACACTTTCTGCACAACTCCATTATACCCAGGAAAAATCTCTCTGCTTCTGCAGCATCAACAGGCTCATCAGAAGATACTCAGCTGCACTGAGCTCCCATGCACCTTCTGCATATGCACATGCATGTGATTACAGACACAGGTAGAAAGCAAGGTTAAATAACAAAGTGATTTGCTCTGATGGAGTTAACAAGTATTGTCTGTATGTTGTATGACCGCCTACATCAGCAGCGCAGCACTCAAAGACAAAAGTGAAATAAATACAGCTTTCACTGCATATTGAAGTGCAACCTGCACCTGTGTTCACTTCTAGAGATAAGGGAGTGGTAGTGCCTGGCGAAGCACAAAAATTGTGCCCCATCCAAACACAATTGTAGGAATACAGTCTCTCGCCACTCCATCTTGGAGAGGTGACCTAGACACAAATTCCAGCTTCACACTGAATCTGACAAAACAGCTGGAAGGCAGAGGGGTTCGAGGAGGCGAGCTGTGGGAGGAAGCCCAGCTATCTAATCCTGTTGCCACTGCCTTCATCATTAATATAACAGCACCTCTCTCAGTGCATTGAGATTCATTTAATAAAGCTCTTAAAGCACTTGGAGTCCCATACTTTCCTGGACTTCCTGTGAATGGGATCAGACAGCCCCAGGACTGCCTCCCCCACCCTGAAAAATCTTGATCTGAGGACATCATCCTCATTTTGTAAAGTTATCTTCCCTGGACAGCCTGATGGTTGGCCAGAAGCTGATGAATCCCACAGTGAGGGAAGAAATGAGAGGGAAGGAGGAAAACACAGAGCAGACTTGGTAAAATACGTGCTCTGTTTTACATCTGTCTTTTTGACACCCTGTGAAAATGGTCTGTTTTCTGTGCAGAGATTGTAGTTATTTGGGAACGGAGGAGCAGGAAAAATTCATTAGAACAAAAATTACACACATTGCTACAGTCTGTGCAGAAATATTACCAGAAGAGTAATGCAGCAATGCTGCATTTGGTCTAGTGTGTCATTTTCACAAACTGAAAGTGTCCTGTGGCTGATGCTAGACAGCATTTTGAATGTCCCTTCAAAGGAGCTTAGGATTCTTGAAAGAAGATGAGGCTTTAAAAATGCAAATCCACATCATTACAATTAGCCATTCATATGCAAGGACACTGTAAAGATGACGTGGGGAATGGTGGCAAACCGGGACTAAGTATTTGTTTGCTGGCACCTGCTGTCAGTCGGTAAAGTTGACAAATTTTTTCCTTCATCGAGACAAAAATTGTCCTTTTTTCCAGCTGTCTCTTTTTAATCGAGGCAATAAAAAGTGGTTTAAAATATATACTTTTTTCCCCCCTAAAATGACACAATTGTATTTTTAAACGAGATAAGTATTTGTGCCAGGCTGGGGACAGCATCTCCCACTACTCCAGCCACATCAAAGGTAGGACAAGGGAGCTAGAGACAGGAGCTGCAGCCATAAGTGTGAGTTTCCTGTATTTGGGGTGTTTAAATCTGACCGTCATTGGTTTTTTCTACTCTGGTTTTTACAAATGTGTTTTTAGAAAAGAAAAATAAACAAACGTTTTTTAAAAAATAGCAAAAGAAAGGGCGACGGGGGAAGGGAGAGCCAGATCTTTTTTATAGGCAAGAGGCAAGAAATAACCTGAAAGGGCGTTAGGAAAGATGTCTAGCAGGTTGTACAAAACAAAATCAGCGCTGTTTACTACAGAAATATAGATTGCCTGTATTGTCTAAAAAGACTTAAAACCTCCGTATAGGCACGACCCTGTAGGAGAATGCTGGGACCTTTTAAACATAACCTGGCTTGCCTCTAACAATTAATCACAAAACCAAAAAATCAACACCCCATGTCGGACAACTTTCCTACAGCCTGTCACCCGCTGTTCCCTTAGCAGCACGATACGGGCTGGAAAAGCAACCTGAAAGATGTAACCCGAAAACGAACGGAAGGAACAGGTTCTGGCAAATCTAGGGGAAACATATTAAAAATTTTTAAAAGGGACAGGCAAATCTGTCCCTTCTGCTCGTTTGTGGTGGTGGCGCCTAGCCATGAGATGCATGCTCCACTGCCCCACGGCACGGGCACGGACATGCAGCCGGACCGTCGCTGAGCGCTGCTCGCCCCGGTCCTACCTGGCGAGACGGAGGGCGAGGGAGGTCTCCAGAAATCCTCGAACTCGGACACTCTGTCACAGACACTGCCCTCACAGCTGGGCGCTGACTCGGAGGTGCCATCGGCAGCCTCGGTAAGGTGGGATTCTGGGGAAAAGCGCCCCTGGGAAGGCTCTGGATCGGGCAGGGCGGTGCGGCACAGCTCCGTGTCCTCGGGGATCTTGCTGTCTGCAGGGCAAAGGAGAAGAGGGAACTCCTCAGTGTGCGCCTGTGGTGGGAGGCAGCCACCTCCCGCGGCGGCCCGCTCCCACCAAGGTTTGATGCTCGACTCTCTCCAAGCCCGCATCAGCCCCTCCGGCGTCCCGCAGGGGCTGCAGAGCGACCGTCCGGAGCCACGGGCACCGGGGTGATGTCGGGCGGGTGGGCAGTCTCCCAGTGAGGCTGCGACCGAGGGGCTCCTACCTGCACAGATCTGGGCTAGCACGGTCTCCAGCCGCAGGCTGTAGTCCTCGTCGGCGGAGCGAGGCTGGTGGTAGCTGTGCGCTTTCTTGCTCTTCACTAGGAAGGACCTCGGCATGATGGGGTGCTGGCCCGGGCGGGCTGCCTCTCTAAGCGCCGGGCACGGCGGCGGCGACGGCGGCGGCGGCGAGCGTCACCCCCGAATCTCCTGCAGGGCGGCGGCGGGGAGGCGACCTGCGGGAAGGCGCCGCGCCCGCCGGTGAGGGCCGGGGGCTCCGGCCAGGAGGGGCCGCTAGCCAGGGGCGGCGCGCCAGGTGGCGGCGTGCAGGTGGCTCCGGCTACCGCCCCCTGCCCCGCTCGCCTCGCCCCCTCTTCCAGGAGCGCAGATAACTCAGCTTCCAACCGCCCCCAGCCAACGCCTTTTACCCCCCTCCCTCCCACCGAGGTCTTGGGGCCGCCCCGGCCACGCTCCGACGGCGGCTGCCGGATTGCGCGGAGCAGGCAGTAACAGCAGCTGGGCACCGTCCTTCGGACGAGCGGGGACTGAGGGAGCTGCGGGGCGCGGTTGGGTGATATCCCGTCCCTCCAAGTGGGCACACCGCGCCTCCGTGTTTGCCCCCGCGCCGGCAGCCACGGCAGAAGCGGCGCCAATAAATGTCCCCTCCGAAACAGCTTATCACGTCCCACCACGCTGGACGGGCTGGCCGGCGCGGGGTTGTTACCAGGACGGGAGGGGCAGTCGTTAAAAACCCGACGGCCTAAACCTGGCGCCCGAGAGGCTGTTGCTGTCGGAGGGACTGATTCACCCATTGCGCGCCAACCACGATAACACGAGAACGAACAAAACGGAATCTGTCCTGCAGCCCGCAGCTGCCGGCGCCGCGCCACCTTGCAGCTGCGGGCACCGAAAGCCAGGGCGGGGAAAGAAGACGAGGTGGGAAACCTCCTGCGGGAGTCGGGGGGGACCGAGTTAGACAAAACTACACCGAGCCGACTCCCCGGGGGAAGGCCGAAGAGGCTCATTCGAGCTCATCCAGCACCGGGCTGTCTCTGCCGTTACACTTGACTTTGCAAATAGCGAGTTTAATCCACGTTCTTTTGGGGGATTGGTGGACTTCTTAGGGTTGCAAACGGGGAAGAGAGGGAAGAGGCCCAGCCCGTCAGCTGGGGCCCAGGAACTGCCCCGCAGGTGGCGGTACTGGCTGCGCCACAAAACTCCCGCCCGTGCGCGCCCGACAGGGGCAGGGCTGCTCAGCGCTGCTGGGGAGGCGCCGCCCCCTGGCACGGAGCCGGGTGGGAGCTTTGCTGCTCAGACCCACCTGTGCCTGCGTTCATCCTTGAGCAGGGGCTACCAGCCACCGGGCCCGCATTGAGGGGGCCGAGAAATCAAAGCGGCCCGATAACGCATTACCCACCCGCGCCCCGACAGCAACGGCAGCCGCTGGGGGCTCCGGGGCCAGCGCCTCTGCTGCCGCGTGTTTCCCTCCAAAAGTCACACCGCGGAGGCGCCGCCGGCTTCCCAAGGTCGGAGCTGGCCAGGCAGGTGCCAGGCCCGTGGGAAGGCGAGTCCCGCAGCCCACCTGGCCGCCTTTCGCCCGGCTCCCGCTGGCCGCGCCCGCCCGGCCGCCGTCGCTGCGGGGGCGAAGGGCTGGCGCCGGTCCCCTTGGCTGAGTCAGGGCCGGATCGGCGCGGGGTCCCAGCCGAGGGGAGAGGGGTCGCTGCCGCCCCGGCCCGCCCGCCGGCAGCTGCCCACGCGAGGCGACAGAAGCGAGAACGCTTATCCATTTGGAGGGCCGAAGGAAGCTGGGCTGCGAACGGGGTATGCGCGGTAGCCTGTTAGTTTGTGTGACTTTAAATTTAGCCTCCCTTTAAGGAGCAATGGTGCCTGAGTTGGCTTCTTTTTTTTTTTTTTTTAAACTTTTCTGTCTCTCTCAACTCCTTCAGTGCTCGGCCCCCTAAACCACAAATTCCACTTCCTGAGCGTTAGTTAGGAGCTTCTGAAAAAAAAAAAAAAAGTTACAAAAAGCGCCAAAGCCTCACAAATCAGTAATGTTCCCCGCCTCTATTTCTCTCTCAGTTTTCCTTAAATGAAAACGTCTTACCGTATTCCACCTCAAAGAGCTCGCTGAAGTGACATCGAAGTGTCATTCTGGAATCGGGCGTTTCGTTTCTCTCGGGGTTCTGCTCTAGAAATTACACACATCTATCTGAACTATTCTTGGATCCCCTTCGACTTCCGCAACGAGAACAAGTCACAGATTCAAAACACAGATTGACTCGGGCGGGCAGAGGGCAGGGGCTGGGGCAGCCGGCATTCGCCCTGGCGAGCCCGCTCCGCGCCGCATCCCCTGCCCTTGGCCCGGCACTGGGGGAACACACGTCCCGCCACCATCGGGCCGTGCGTGGCGTCGTAATCGGGGCTAAGGCCGCGCCCTGGGCGACGGAGACCTCTCCTAGACTAGAAATAACTTGTTGTGGAAAACTCTTCTGGGATAAATACGCCCAACGGCGCTGAAAATACCTTAAGACCCAAGCCTAGAGGTTTGCTCATTTCCCTTCAGATTTAGGTAATGGTTAAATATGGAAGGGGTAGGCGAGAGGTGTCGTCCCCCCGTCCCGTTCCCCCCCGCCCTCCGGCTACTGTTGCTTGACAGCGATTTAAACACTAAGGCGAAAGCGGAGCGGAGCCAGGCAAGTGGGAAGAGCTTGCCCTCCTCGTCTGCGTGCCGGTGCTCAGGTGCTAACGCGGGGAGGATCCGTGGGGCACCGGCGACGAGCATGGTAACGGGATTCGCGTCAGGCAGCATCCCGACGTGGAGAACCCTGCGTTGCACAACGGGGTAGCTCCCTTCTGCAAAAAGAAGAAGGTTCGCCTTGCTTTATGCACACACACGACCCCAAAATACAGTTTTCCAGGTGTGATCTCGGATTCCTAATGCAGTCAGTAAGTCAGATTAGGGTCTGTCTTTCTGAGGTGGCTCTGGGCTTCGCTCTCAGACATCTCAAGCCATCAGCTACTTCGTTTCAGTGGCTGTAGGGTCGCCTAAAGTGCGACCCTGCAGTGAGCGAATCGAGGTTTAACACCATTTCCTGTTCAGAAACGATTGAGACCGAAGTCGGACATGACAAAAGCAAACTTCAGCCTCCCTCACGCTCAGGAGTATGCTGGCTTTGAGACCAGATGCTTTTTTTTTTTTTTTTTTTTTTTTTTTTCTTCTTCCCCCAACACCAGCCCCGAAACATTTACAGAAAATTAGCCACTTGGTGCCTGTGAGCCCCTATGGTTCATAGGACTAGTCTCTCTTCCCAAAAGCTAACTAAGCAAGCGAACACCGCTTCGAGTAAAACTGTCCAACGACTGTGTGATGCTTTACTGTGACACAAAAGGAAGCTGAAGAACACGACTGACACCTTCATTTTTGCCGGTGCTGGGCACAGCAGTTTTACTTACGGCATCTGTGTAACGCGGTCGCCTTGCTGCACCTTAGGTTGATTACTCCGAAAATCATTCAAGAATCAATGCTAGAATCAATAGAAATAACTAGATTATAACAACTAGGTGTAATTTCGTGTGTGTGTCTTCGTTCACTCACTGTTACTTTTTGCAAAACAGTCTTTCTCGTTTGCCTCTGAAATGGGATGATAAATTCATGCCCTTTCGTTCACCTTGCTACACACCGCTTTGACTGTGGAGTGAAAGCACCAGAACACATTGAATTACTAGTAACGCTCATAAATAATTGTGACCTGGTTACAAGAAAATACACATTCCTCTTTATACATCTAAATTCAAAATGTATACAGGTGCTGCTGTGGGCTGTAAGGCGTAGGGATCTCCGTTCGGAGGGTGCTTGAAGCCTTTCGGGAAGCGGGATGGGCTGCCGGGTGCCGAGTGGCTCGGCTCGGGGCTGTCCTGCGGGAGGTACCCTGCTGAGCCCCTTGTGGTCAGCCCACCTGAGGACGCCCCTTTCTCACCTACTGCTTCCTAATCAGGTTAAACCCCTTCAGCAAAAATAAATAAATCAAACGAGTGAGCAGAGCAAATGATAAATCCAGCATATAATCTCTCGTGTAAGGGTGAGTGCTGCACGGGCACCGGGAACGGACCTCTGGCTACTGGGGTCAGTTTTCTCAACCGATTAGAGGAGAAATGGTACGAAACTGGCTGTTTCGTGTTTTGCAAAACTAGTTCGTGCCTGAAGCACATCCTCTGCCTTCCCGGATCTCGGCTGGACGGGCGATTTGTTTCATGCCGCCGGTGAGGACGGAGGAAGCGGGACGCAAGGGCTGCCCACCGAGGGGTGCCGAGGATGACCCGAGGCTGCGAGCGAAGTCTTGTCTTTAGCTCTGTCACCGGAAGGTTCGCGGGCAGCAGCCTTGGCCGAGACGTGGCGGGCTGCGGGTCATGGCACGGCGCCGGCGTTAGCGGGGCCCAGGGCGCGCTCGCTCAGCCCGCTCAGCCCGCGGGGCCCGGAGGGTCCGCACAGCCGCTCTGCCCGAGGGGTCCGGCAGCGCCGGCGTTAGCGGGGCCCGGAGGGTCCGCACAGCCGCTCTGCCCGAGGGGTCCGGCAGCGCCGGCGTTAGCGGGGCCCGGAGGGTCCGCACAGCCGCTCTGCCCGCGGGGCCCGGCAGCGCCGGCGTTAGCGGGGGCCGTAGGGTCCCCACAGCCCGCTCTGCCTGCGGGGCCCGGCAGCGCCGGCGTTAGCGGGGCCCGGAGGGTCCGCACAGCCGCTCTGCCCGAGGGGTCCGGCAGCGCCGGCGTTAGCGGGGCCCGGAGGGTCCGCACAGCCGCTCTGCCCGCGGGGCCCGGCAGCGCCGGCGTTAGCGGGGGCCGTAGGGTCCCCACAGCCCGCTCTGCCTGCGGGGCCCGGCAGCGCCGCGTTAGCGGGGCCCGGAGGGTCCGCACAGCCGCTCTGCCCGAGGGGTCCGGCAGCGCCGGCGTTAGCGGGGCCCGGAGGGTCCGCACAGCCGCTCTGCCCGCGGGGCCCGGCAGCGCCGGCGTTAGCGGGGGCCGGGGCGCGGGGCCGCCTCGCGCGCGGGCTGCTGCGTCACGTGCCCGCGGGCGGTGGCACGAGGCCGGTGAGGCGAGAAGCCGCCCCGCGCGCTCGGCCTGAGGGGAGCCTCAGCGCAGCCTCCTACAGCCACCGTGCCGGGGCTCTTCCCACCCCGAGAGGAGCTGCTCTCTGCAGCATCAGCACGCCGGACAGAGGTGAAGGGGTTCAGCTTTTATTTTGGTTTACAGTGTGACCTGTGTGCCGCAGCTCAGTAACCATTGAAATGGTCTCGCGTGTGCAGCGTCGAGCTGTGTGACGGTGCCAAGTGTTCTGTCGTCCAGCGTGGAAAAGCCGTAAGCCAGGCCCAGAGTCGGCACAGCGATGTAATTCATGGGAAATGTAGGGCTGGGTTTTAACGAAGTTACTCTAATGCTTCTCTCAAAGGGAGTGTGATATTCAAAGTTAAACATAAAAACTTGGTAAGATGCAGTTTAATGCAATGGCACATGATTGTTTCACCGTAGTGACAAGAGTGGGGAAGAAATAAACAAAAAGAGGGGTTTAAAGTAGGGTAGGATTATGTTATAATCGGGTTTAAAATTGAAGAGCTACTCAGTGTAATTCACTGCACGGTTTCCAGTAGCTGCCTGGTGTCAGCAATAGAACTAAAACAACATCAGATAAGGCACCAAAAGTGACAAGCTGGAGGTGAGATCTTTGTGTTCAGAAGTGATGAGACCCTTTGCAACAGGAGGGACGATTTGAAGAACAGGATTTGACAGGTTAGCTGCTTGGTACAAAGGGGAGGAGAAGCAGTTTCCTGTGGGGAGGAGTCAGGATTGGGAGAAGGCAGCAAAGAGGGTGATACTGTGGGGAATTTATACCAACTTCAAAGTGATAAAACTTGGGATCACAATTATGCAGAACAGTTTCTCTATGAAAAGCTGCTAGAACTTGTAGAACTGTGCATTCTGTTAGGAAATGCATCTTTACTTTTAAAAAACTTTTTAAAAACTACATGTAACATGCTGCTTATTGCTTCTCTTTTTTCTCCCAGCATCTTATCACTACCTTTTCTATGGTCCTCCTCGTGGCATAAACGCATGCTGTAAATATGTCAGAAATTAATCAGTGATTTTGATTGCAGTTTTTTGGTTGCTGGGGAAACCAAAGTAACTTCTGCTGCTCCCAGGTCAGGTTAGAAAATGATTACTGTGAGCACAAACTGGAGAGGGAAAGTGATGGTAGGCTGTGGTGTTGAAGGCTGTGATGAAAAGAGGGATTCCAGCTTTGGGAAGGAGTGGACTCAGAATGTACCTCCATTATGTACAGAAAAAAAGTTGAATCAATTGTTACAGAACATAGATTATGCAAAATGTTCTCATAGGAATTCTAGTTCTCATAGTGAGGCACTAGAAATTTCAGTCACTTGTGCAGTATTATGCAATTCAAAGAGTATGCCACATTGCTTTTGTTTTTCATAATTGGGAAATAAGGCATTATTTAATAAGGTATTATTCTCCTGGGAAAGGAGGGCGTTAAGCTGTTGTATCTTGGATTGTATCTTAGTGTCCAGGCATGAATAGGCATGTATACATTAGCACGTTTACTCTGAAGCTGAAACTTCATCCTATATTGAGGTTATATTGAAAGTCAATTTACTGTGTACTTTCCATCATTCAGAATTTCTGGTTCTGTTGCCTACTGTGTAAATGCATTTTACTGATTCTTTTCTTATGTCTTGGACTAGTTTGTAAACAACAACAACAACCCAAACCAAAACCAAAACCAACCAACCCACCCTGCAAAAAACCAACCAAAAAACTCCATCAGCAGGTAAAACCCTCAGAGAATTACAGAATATATACTGATAAAAGCATTTCATAGAACAAAAATGTACTTAATTGAATCTAGAAATCCATTAGTTATCCATAGCTTTCATCTTCCTTCTTAATACACAGACTTAGTAACTGGTTCATGGTTGAACATAACACTGTAGTTTCCATATAGATTGCACTAACTTCTAAGTTGATTTTTTAATTTTAATGGCTTTCCTAGGGGATTTGAATTATCTCTATCTTCCCCCCACGTGAATTATATTATTTGGAGCCTCTACAGCTAGGGAAATTAGCAGCATATCATGTATAAAATTTGGATATTTTTATGCTAACATATCTTTATGTCATTCTAGCTTAAGTATTTAAGCATCAAGTTTCACTGACACTGTCTCTGATATCAGTGATCACATTAATACCCCAGAAAAACATGCAGTTCCATGTTGCAGTTCCACAAAAGGGTTCAGTACTGATCAAGTTCAACAGCAGGATGTACATAGTGGTTTTCATAAATTTATGCAAACTCCAATGTGAATGCTTCTTTTAATCCTGTTTGTAGCGATGTATTTTAGTTAATATAGAAATTGCACATACAGTTGAAAATTGAATTTTGTGGAAGATAGTACTTTGTGGATGCGTATATAGATGATGTCTGCTTTTTGTTAAGAAACAAAACAACAAAAAAACCTTACCAAAGTGAGCAAATAGTTGTTGAGCTGTGAATGCAATACGCGTTTCTTAACTCCACAGATGTACTTTCTCCCAGCTAGCCACATTACAAATTTTTCATAAATGTTACAAACTCCTAACACATGAAATGAAATTACTTAAAAGAGGTCTAATGATAAATGCTATTAGTACTTAAATATTCACTCCTCTAGCATGGAAAAATAAGAAAATGTAAATGTTGAGGATTCTCTGATTAGCAAAGACACTTGATTATCAGATTGGGGAAATCAGAACCATTTTCACTACCAAATATAAAATGTAATTTGCACACGAACTCCACATATAGCAGGGCATTCCTCTTCTCTATTCCACCCGTTTTCTCCGCTGTAGCACTTGCATATCCAGGAATCTGAATTTTCATGTTAACATGCTTTTTTACCTTATGCTTTTAGTATTCATATTGAGCTTTCTGGATGCAAGAATAAATCTAAGCAAATAGCAATGTTTGTTAGAAGGTCATGAAAGAAAGATCATGGTGTGTACCATAATTAGTATGTTTTATTTATTGACACATTGTTATATATATTGTCTATTATGTTAATGATTGTCATTATTCTGATGTATATTCAAATTATAATATACACAGGCAAAGAGATTAGTGTCATTTATTTGCCAGAAGAGTTGAAGAAAAAGCAGAATGATTCTGAAGAGTCTATCCTGGGCTGTCTTTCTAGGATGGTCTGTATAACCAAGTCCAAAACGGCAGTATGTTCAGTGATTCACTTTTATCTACTAGATGTTGTCACTTGGATTAGGACTTTTGCATATTTTTATTTATGCTGTTATTCAGTATCAGTATTTATTCTATTTGTATACTTTAAAACCACAAAAGTTCAGGAAATAACCCTTGCCATCTAATCTCATTTGCTATCACTTGAACAGTAAGGCAGTTATTGCAAAATCATAACACTTCACTATTCAAACAGACAGAGTTTTTATGGCTCTCCAACTGAATTTTACGCCTGCCACTTATTACAGAACATTACCTTTAAGAGAGGCTTGCAGCTGGTATTGATGACAGGCAACAAGACATTTGTCACCTATCCTCTTGGGCAACAATGATCCAGGTGCAAACATAAGTTAGCAGATGCTCTTTGGAAGGGAAGAAGACAACTGTTACTCATTTGTGAACTAAAGTGCTCCTGGTATGGTTTTGCATACGTGACATTTTCAACAGGAATAAGAATCACTCAGCTAATCCAACTCAGAAGTGGCAATTTCCACAGGCTGTATTTGAAACTACATATTCACTGGTAAGATGTGGGGAAATTTGGCAGAAACACTGAATCAAGTTAGGAGCTGCAGAAATAAGTAATTTGGAATTTTTCGCCTAAATGCTTAAAGATTTAAATTAGATTGCACCTGGGCAGATAATATTGTTGAGATGCCCATAATGTGCTGTTTCCATATGGTCTTTTCTATCATTCTTTGAGTGTTTATGTCCTAGTCGTGCTGTTTCTTTCTGAAAACATTCGAAATAAAGGGAAAGGAAATGCTCAATGGGACTAGCAGATGCATTCAGCAGAATGCTTCCACACTTTTTGCAATTTTAAACAACTACACTGCTTCTTGTGGGCAGCAAACCAGTTAACATACACACCGCCTATCAGTACCAAACTTCTGCATTACTGCTTTTTATTTAACAGAACAGTTGCCAACATTGCTAAAAGAAATCTTAAGGATAGCTTAATTACATAAGATGGCAATAACAGAATATTATTGACTAGTATGTGTCTGCAAGTGCACGTAAATGTTCAGATGACAACAGCAGAATCTCATGTTCTGTTCAAGAAGCTAAGGCTGTTTGACTGGATCTCAGTTTTCAGGAGACTGGAAGCAGAATGGTCAGCTCTTCTCTTACTGCTTTGCTCAATCACAGCTATTTGGTGATGGCACCAATAGTTTATTTCCTGGATAGCTCTGTAATATAAACTGTAAGAGGACTGAATGTATGTATTTCCACTGCACTGACCATGTATTCATTCAAAGTAAAACATGAATAATTCTTCACCTTATTTGAACCTAGCTAAAGCCTGCAAGTAACTATGTGCTAACCAAGGACTATAGCTTGGAAGAGACTAAACAGTAAATGCTGCAACCTTGTTAAATCATGAAAAATTTATTTTCATTACATATACATGAAGGTAAAAGATTTCAGTCAATAGTGTTTTGAACAAGCATTTCTCACATGAGCCTGTTAGTGTAGCTAGGCTGAAACTTAATGCAAAGTTAGTGTTTTGCCTTTATTTAGTAATTCACTTTTAGTGTGTATATACAGAATTCATTTTCCTGTTAGAATACCAGAGACAGTAATATCGCAACATTTACATTCCTCATATAAAATGGAGTAATGTACATTTTCAGCTTGGTGTAGATACATAAATATGTACAAAATAAACATTATTGTAATTAACATATTCAGACCAGTTATTATTTAGCAACATCAAAAGCAGATGCACATAGATTTAAGTGAAAATGGTGAAAAACACCTTTGTGACATTAGTGACCATTATTTGCATATATGAAGTAGTACAGATAAAGGCTTGTCTTTCAAGCCTTCTGTGGGCATCCAATAACTTTAGTAAAAAACCAAAACTAATTGAGAAGCATAAGATAATTATATATATATATGTGTCATGATCAGATGGTTTACTAGGGTCCATCTTGATCACAAAAGGATAACAATGTAAAACATACACATTTGTTCAGAGCATAAAATATTGCACAAAAGCAATTTCTTTTGAGGAAAATAATTCCTGTGTTTGTGAACAGCAAAAATGCTTCTTACACATTAAAGAAATAATACATTTGCAGTTTCTAAACCAAAGAATATTCAGTAATACTGTCAAAACTGTCATCCATCAACTTCTTCCCAGCCTATTTTATGGCAATGGTATGTCATTAGCAAGATTTGGCAAAGAGAGAAGGCAGATAGACAGTACATGTATATATTTATCACAGGCCAGACCAAATCCAATAGTTACCTAAACCAACTGCTGGATCCTGAACTGCTGGGAACTGAACTTTCAGTTCCCTCACAATTTCAGCCTTAAAGAAATATGGAAGTCTTCAGTGCTAGTCACAGTGATAATCACACAGTAGTAGAGAAAGATTCCATTCTTCTCTGCTTAGAAACCATCTTGCCTGAATTCCCAGTCTGAAGGGCACTTTCCTCTGTATCACTGTCACTGCTGTCTACAAGTGCGTGATCCAAAGACATCTGACCAGTCCTCCTGGGAAGATGAAAGTTCACCCCACTCTCCTGTATGGAGTTAGTTATAAAATCTTCATCAGAAGAATGAAATGATTCGTCATCTCCTGTGAAATGGTTGACAATGTGAATCCCATCAAAAGTGGGTTGGTCTGAGAAGTTTCTCTGGCCTTTTAGACATTTGATCTGTTAGAAAAAGTGGAAGTTGACAGTTAATTAGAGCTCAAGAGTCCAGCAATAAAAAACCCCAAACAACAAAGACCAAACCAAAAAAACAAGTGCATTTTCAAGAAATGCCTCATTGAACTCTTACTGGATAAAATGAAAGATGTGAAAGTAGCACATTTGATGATCACTTCAGTATTACAGTTTTAAGGCTTAATAATCAAGGTACTTAGAATCAGTCATGAGAGGTTCCTCTTTTACTGCATCTTTAATATCCCAACAAGGATGGTTTCTATTTTCTAGAGTGGCCTATTTGTTTTGACAGCACTTTTGGATTTAACATTTTACTTTTACAGCTCTGTTCTCTCGTATTGCCTGATTTCTTACTTGAGAAAGCCCCCCTTCAAAGAACAGGGTCCCAAGTGAATATTGCCAGTTTCTCAAAGTCACTGAAAAAAATTCTGAGAATATGTTTAGTTTGGTCTACATTATAACATTGTGTCTTAATTATCTAATTCAGACCAAGTAGTATGACAGAAACATCTCTGTACAGCATAATGACATTGTAGTTGCAATTTTAAGAGAACATCAAACAAGACAAAAATTATTGTCTGACCACGGACAGATAACATTTTAATTCAGTGTGCTGCAGAGTGATACACAGTTTCAACCATGCATTCAAGCTACTCAAAACTAAAACCCAAAGTACTAAAGTATGGCAAGTCCCCAAATAATTTAATGAAAAATAACTGCAGCTCATGGAATACATTCTGGAGGTTGGTTGTTTTTGTGGTGTTTTGGTTTGTTTGATCTAGAATTTCATTTTTGTTAGCTTTTAGTAGCAAATATCCCAGGTACAGTTTGACAGTCTAAGTATTAAGATAAAAAATCCTGACCATGCAGATGAACATTAAAAGTGGATTATACAACCTTCCTAACGTCACTCTAAAAGCTTAAAAAGGAAGATGCACCAAGTACTGCCTTGGAAGCAATTTTTTACAGTAAGAGACCTAGAGAATAGAAGGAATAAAATGCTGAAGAGTTTCTTTACCAAAATCTGTTTGATGTTTCAGAAATCTGAAGCAATATTCACTTTGATAAATAAGAAGTGCTTGTATGTCCTTGGTATTAACACCAATATGAGATTTTTACCTGTCCATCTGGGGAAGAAGGAATCTCTGTACTTACCATGGGCTTGTGCAGAAGATGAGAATAAAAATGGAGTTGAAAAAAGATCACAAGAATAATAATCATGCTAGAAGCCATTAAATTGCATGTTAGCACTTAAAAACTCCAGCTTTTCATGTTATAGCAAAAAAAATCCCTGTTAGGATTATGGGTACATGATGTCAATCTAAACCTTTGTTGTTACTGTGCACATTAACATTAGTTTTTTGCATTTTCTTCACATACACAAAGGCTGCTGTTGTTTCATGAGGACTTTGTGTAAAGACAAGCAAAACAGAGCTCCACACTTGTACAGCATAACTCATGATGCAAGCAAAATCAGCTTATACCAAATACAAATATATCTGGAATAGATCATTTTTACTAGCTTATATACCCAGATGCAGAAAGCCCTGCAGAAAGACATTCTTGTGTTATTTAGAAATATTATTCCTGAAAATATCCTGCAATATGATCAGATTAGCTACCACATGAATTTTCCAAAACAGCTATCAATTTTAGTCACTAAGAAAATAAAACACAGAAACCCAACAATTTCTCTCCACCTTCACCACAGGAAAAAAAAGAACTGCTGTACAAGTGACTACAAACTTCATATTAGAGTAAGAAATTATATGCTTTTAGGTCTGTACAGTTAAGCCATTGGTTCACCTGAAATTATAAAGCTGATACTCAATGTTAGTTGTTTTGAACACTCAGAAAGCCAAGCCAATGACCTCAAATGTTTTTCTGAAGACTTAAACATGATACCTTTAGATGAAGTTATTTAGGTAACATGACAAAATCATGGTTTCACGGTTTTAGGCAGCAACCTTTCCAAACGGGAGTCTGTGGAAAATGCTGTTGGTGAAAATAATCATGAATAGACACAGTCTTTGCCAGCTCCTAAAGGGAGTCTTAGAAAACAGTGTTATCTTTGTGCATCCTTTCATTAGAACAACAAATCTCTGACTTTCCAGAAACATTTTTGATCTTTACACTTGCCCGCCTTTTTTTCTTAAGCACTCCTCGCGTGCAAGGGAAAACAGACTGCTGTGAAGAAACATGAACATACAGCAGAGAAAACGCACTACACATCTATCAGTGGTCATAGAACTCCAGAACATCTGTCTGCTTCAGAAATGGCCACCTCAGCCAGAACACTGTGGCATAGACCTTGTTTGTATTATGGGGATTAAAAGGCTGGAGGAACAGCACTGCTGAAGAGGACAATGGGGTCCTGACACATGGGAGACTAAGCTCGAATCCACACTGTCCCTGGGCAGTGATGAACAGCACAGTAGGCTGCACTGACAAGGGCAAGTGTACTTTCATAGCTGAAGATTGTTCAGGGGCCCTTTAACCTAATAATTGTTCAGGAGCATTTCTGAAGGAGCTTGATTATTTGGAATTTTTATTGCAACAGGAAGGCTTTGTATGGCTTCTCAAAGCATTTGAAACAACTTGCAGACAGCCTGCACTCCAATGCAATTAAATACTAGCGGCCAATGCCAGCATAAAGCTCTAAAATGGGGATTTCCTAAAATGAAGTTTTGTACTCTCACATAACTTTACAGTCTAGAAAGTGAGACTCTACACTTCTAAAAGAAAAAGCAGTATCTTTTTTCAAGGGAGGAACATTACTGTCCTATTGGCTCAGGACAACCGTCCATCAGCCTAATATGGTGCCTCCAAGAGCGACAAAAGGACATTCATATTACCAAGCCTCCATTCACTTGTCCTGAAGCTGTTGTAGCAAATATGAGTGAAATCTTTTTCTAGCCACTTCAGCATACATTTATAGACCAGCCATCCACGACTGATTATATCATTTCCTGTCTACCTCCATATCTTCCTGTGGCAGTAAATTCCAGAAATTCCTTTATTTGTTTTAAACGAATCTACTTGTTTTAGTAACTGCCCCCAAATTCTAATAATGCAGGAACAAGTGGTGAAAAGCAGTTCTGTGGTCATTATTCTGAAACTTACATCGAAGTACCTTCTTCAGCTTTCTCTCTAGAGCAGATGAGTTCTAATCCATTTTAGCCTCCCATAACAGGCAGTAATCAAGACAACCAACATTCAGTTCCCTTTAACTTCCCTACAGACCTTCTTTAAACTCTCTACATCCATCTAGATACCAAGTGGCAATACAACTCCCTTTATTTGGTTTTTAACATACTTCCTATAAATGTCCAATGTTGCCTTGTCTGATTTGGCTGGTGCTGCATGCTTTGCCAGTGTCAGAGGACTCAATACCAAGTGAAAACATCTTTCCTGATTTGTAACTACCAATTCTATGTTTGCCATTGTGTAGGGTATGGCTTAGATTTTGCAATAGATGAATAATCACCATATTCATACTGAAATTAATTTGTCAGCTTTTTAAGACAGACTTGAGATTCTTGCTGTCAGTGTTTCATTTGAACATGGAAAAAGAGCATAAGGTAGGAAATAAAGCATTAGGCCAAGATCTTGCCATTCATCTAGCCAAGCATATCAAGACAATAGGAAATCCAACAAAGGGCTTGGAATGCAGGATGTGTAAACCCAAGCCAAGCACTCCCCCCATACCCTAGTTCTACTCTATACTTATCCTTGAAGGAACTACAGCCATGTTGAGCAAAGTATGGACTTGCACCCCAGGGTCTTTTAGTTTCTGTTCTCTTTTGTACAGTCGATATTGGTTAAAGGCTTTCAGTTTTGGGTCTGGCCTTCCTTCATGTGAAGGGAACTAGATCTGTCACTCCAACAAGTAACATTTAAAGGAACCTGTTTCTTACTGCTTCAGTTTTGCAAGAATCTCAAATCTGATCACATCTGCTAAAAAAAAAAAAATGCAACCAATAAAAAACCAGGTCTGGTAAACCCCATGTGCTTTGCTTTTAATTCTCAAATCCAGGTCATATTGTCTAGATGACCGCAGCTTCAACCCAGTTTTCACTACAGCACATTTACATGGTCTTTAGGACATTTCAAAGGGTTAATAACATGTGATCAAAATATATGCCATCATTATCCCTTCAAAAGCCAGCTGAATCAAGAACAAAATCTTAATAATGTCTGCATTTTTATATCTTCTTGTGTCTAAAAAATTCAGCATTTTAAAGACAAACTGTATGTCTACTGGTCAACATATGAAAATACTTAACTGTACATACTCTTAACAGGTAACACTGTACTTCCACAAATATAGAAGAGCTGAAAAAAGGCTACCAATCAGATCCTTGAACTTTAGAATAAACTTTCTTACCTGATGCTGACTGCCTCATCAAGCCAGGCATGAAGGAGAAAGAGTAAAGAGAAAGAAGTTTTAAACAATTCAAAAGGTGTTCTATATTAAATCATAGAATCAAGTTTGAAGGGTGATAGTCAGTTGCAAGCAAGTTACTTTTCTAAGGCCCTTTGGTTTTTTTGAGTAGGGAACATAGGTTAAACTTTCAAATGTGACTTCGTGAAAGAGTTCGACTTGAGCTCTGGGAGACATTTTTATATTGTAACCTGTGAGGTTTTAAGCTAGGAGTTCAGTGGTGAAAAGTCAAACTAAAATGCTATTGTCTGCTCCCTTTAAAAGGCTTCAGTAACTAATTCTTGAAATTTACTCAATTCCAAAATAGTACAGACAGATTTTAACAAAGCTTGCCAATAAATATTAAATCCAGTCACAGTAAGATAACCAAGAAATACACAAGTGAGATTGAAGTATGACCACTGCCTTGAGTGAATAAAATTGGTTTTGGCAAAAGGCAGTAGATCAATTTAAATGTTTATTTAAAGAATAAAGATCCTGAATTCTCAGTGTTTTTACTCATAAGAAAAGGAATCTAAAAATCAGAATTCCTTCTTTATTTGTTCCAACCTTAGTAACAGTTGAAACTCTTAATAAGATTTCCTACTTAAAACCCAAACATGATTCAAAGGAAAACTAGAATGTTGCTGAAAATGCGATCTAACCACATTTAGCTGAAGAAACAAGTCATAAGGATTTTCCAATACCTTTCCTATAATTCAGAAAAACATTGTCAACTTGGCACAATGAAAACAGAGATTTAGAAAATTACAAGCCAATTTAAAAAAACCAGTTATGATCTATTAAATTATAATCACATTTAACATGAATAAAAGCAAATTAATTGGAGTTCTTAAAAATTCCTGAGACTGTCTACAGCATCTAATGGCATCCCTTAACAGTACTTAGCAATGACTCTCCCATTGTAACAAGATGACTCCAGTTTAAAGCATACAGTAGTACGCTATCACTTCTTTAAAAACACTCCCACTAGCTTCTTTTGGAAAAATGCTTATCACAGCAAATCAAGTAATTGGAGCATCTCCAACATAATTAGTGGGAAATATGTTGCCATTAAGCACACAAATATCAGTCCAGACAAATATTACATCCAGCAGGTATTAAAACGCTGAAGCTCTTCTTCTCCTGTATTCAGCACTGGTTAGGCTGCACTTTAAGTGCTGTTTTCAGACCTGGGCCCCTCAATTTAGGAGGGATATTGAGATGCTCAAACACATCCAGAGAAGGGCAACAAGGCTGGTGAAAGGTCTGGAACATAAGCCCTATAAGGAACAACTATGGGCACTGGGATTGTTAAACCTGGGCAGGAGGAAGCCCAGAGGAGACCTTATAACTCTCTAGAACTCCCTGAAAGGAGGTTATAGCAAGATAGGGGGTCTCCTCCCAGGCAACCAGCAACAGGACAAGAGGACAAAGTCTTAAGCTGTGCCAGGGGAAGTTTAGGCTGGACATTAGGAAAAAATTCTTCACAGAAAGAATGGACGTTGGAATGGGCTGCTCAGGGAGGTGGTAGAGTCACTATCCCTGGAGGTGTTTAAGACTGGATGTGGCACTTAGTACCATGGTCTAGTTGATAAGGTGGTGTTAGGTCATAGGTTGGACTCAGTGGTCTCAAAGGTCTTTTTCAACCTAATTAATTCTGTGATTTGTGGAGTTTATAAATGGATTCAATCTAATATAGCTGCAGTATCATTTATCCACTTCAAGCAATTGCAGCAAAAACCCCTTGAAACTGGCAACAGTAGCAAATCAGAGCAAACAGTAACCTCCAGACTGGATAATCCTACTGTGGGCCCAAGCCAGAACAGTGGTGAATGACAATATTAAATACCTGAACAGACCTAGGCTCCTTTTTCTGGCTGTGCCAGTATGGCTGCTATTATTAAAAGTTAAAAAACCCAGAGAGTCTCTGGACTTTTTTTTTTTTCTTTCCCCCATCTATAGTAGGCTTAAAAGCAACAGTTATGAGGTACTACAACATTAATCAAATCTGTCCCACTCATCATTGGCTCTTTGGAAAGAGATTATGTACAAGATTAATTACTAAAGTCTCCTGTTTAAGGAAATTATTACCTTTGTTTTTGAAACTCATACTTCTAAAAGGATGACCAACATATTGCTGTACAGCCTGAAATATTTATCTGAAATGAACTTTGCTGACCATGTCACCAAAAAGACATAAAACACCTCGAGTGTGTTGTAAGTGAAAAGCAAAAGAGCAGCAGAGAATTTCCAAGACTGAGTAATTTCAGGCTTTGGGGGTTTTTTAACAGCATTTAAATATTTGGCCTCTGTTTTAAATGCCAGCTTCTGTAAGTCCTATTCGGTCTAAGAGTAATACAAAATGTGTTACAAAATCTCTATAGCTGTCAGGAAGCTTAAATAAAATCTACGGAACAATTTTAATGCATGAAAAGAAAGCTCATCTCGAGTTGTTCCCCTGTTTATTTCATACTGCTCTGAATGCACTCTTAAATTTCTTAAGCTTTTATAAAAAGTTGGTTTTCTCAATATTATCATTTTGAGAGTACTTGAGCTAAAATAAAATATGATATTAAATAAAATGTATGTTGTATATCAGTTTTACCATAGACAAGTCTGCTACATTGTAAACGTGACAAAGACAAAAACCAGCAACAAGTGTTCAGACCAGAAGGTTTCCAGTGAATCAGAACAGGAAACCAATAAAGCGATCAATGGGAGGTCATGACTTTTTGATCACTCCACTATATGGTTAAAGTATCAGGTTTTGATCTAGTGCAGTGTAATCAAGTTAAACTTTGAAGTTAGGTATCAAATATACAATGAAATAGCAACAGCAATGAGGAATATCCAACTTTAATGCTATTTTGAAAAGTCATCAGTATTTGGTAACTGCGTCAGGTTTTATTTCTTGAGGGAATTTTTCCAAGAGCTGGCAGGTTTGTTGTAGTGAGACTGTGTGCAATTCCAAAGAAAGTTCCAGGATGACGGGCCTAGGAATTTTCCTTCTACCTACTAGCTAGTTATTTATAGAAAGTTCCCAGAAACTCTTTCTACAAGAAGCTCTAATGGAAGCGAGGACACAGCAACAAAAATATTTTCAAACAGCAGTATAATCACACTTAATGTACTGCAATTACTACATTCAAGAAAACACCTAAATCTCAATACTCCTTCTCCCTATCGTATGCATCTATAAATACAAATGCTACTGAAACCTCAAGCATTAACTAGAATGTACCGGCTGATAGAGACTGAAAACGCACCCATTACAGGCAACAGTTACAGGAAATGAGCATTTCACACTTTTACTCTGTCCTTTAAAAGCAGGACTTAAACTCAGCATTTTTAAATGGACTAAGTAACATTTTTGCCTCGATTGCAGAAACTACTTTCATCTGTGCTGGTTGCCACTGAAATTGATAAAAGAATTTTAAGAGGTGTTTCCACCACATTTCCACTGTTTGCCCCGCTTATATTCAGATAAGCTTACAGAGACCTATTACAAACTCATATATAGCAATCTTCTACTGAGCTTGTTTTCTCCCATAGCTGGCACCTGTGTATGGGTGCTAACAAAATTTTTCAAAGAACAACCACTCAGACAAACCAGTAGAACCTCAATTCTTCCATTTTTCAATCCCTAAATCTTGATTTATAGGCAGCAAAACATGACAGACCCTGACATAGCTCTAATCAGTAAAGCAGACAGGTCATACAGTTTCAACAATCAAGAATATTATAATGCCATGATAATGAAAGAACTTTATCTCAAATCAGTTTACTTGCTTTGGCAATCCACACAAAATTTAAAGGACACAGTGTAATTAATTATAGCTAGCTATATTCGTCTCTAATGCTGCAATCAAGAACTATTACATTGCTCAGCAAGACAGATCTGGAGCTGTGATGTGTAGGTTACAGTCAGAAAAATAAAGGGTGGAAAACGTTTATAAAAACAGCAATCACCAATCTTCATTTATTTTAGCACTGAATTCAATCTGTCACTAGTGGCAGTGAAACAGTTAAGATTCATACCAAAAACCATTGCCCTGATCCACATAAACGAAGTCATACTTGTTCCATTTAAGGACAGACTACATCACTGTCCTGGTTACATTGATCACATTTAGAGGTTTTCTTCACCCTCACGAGGGATGGAAAATACTTTGTTGATGGTGTGGGGGGAAGGGAATCAACCTAATCTGATGCAAAGATGACAATTCATGGAATGAAGTACCATCATTATAGAATCAATACTATCATTTGGGGCAAGTGTAACATGTCTGTGTTAATTACATTGTGACCACTCAAAGTTAATTGAATTAAACAAATGATAGGCATAAAATATACAGGGATTCCATTGTATCTTCTATCTGCCTGTCGATTGCCTATTTAGCAGGATAGTTTCTAAAGCCAGTTGCTTTATTAAGGGCAACTAAATTGGAGAAAGTTACAGGATAATTAAGTCTCCCAATCAGTTCAGTCTTTCAGTAATAAATCTGGGTATTATCAAGCCAGTATAACATCTCTGACTCTTTTAAGGACACGCTGAGTTAAAGGAATAAAGCAATTCACTTTTCTAAAGTATAGAGTATATATTTAACTATCCTGTGTAGACAAAGCTGCTACATTAGATTGGGTGTTTGCAAACCACATGACCTCACAAACGCTATCTTATCACATCACAGGTTCCTCAGACTGACCACAACCACTTAAATCAGACTCTGCCAGCATAGAAGTTCTGTAACTTTGACACATACTAGTAAAGCAACTACATTTTTAGCTGTCCTTGCAAGAGTTTTACTTGTGGGGAGGGAAAAATCTGATCATCTCTTGTCCAACTGTTCTTGCAAGATATGGTAAAAGAAAAGCACATGATTTATTGTGCTATAAACTTCCACCACAAGCTGAAATGCTTACTTTGTAAATCTGAGGGCTAACATATTTCCTTTCAGGGACAACATTTCTTATCAAGTAAGAAAACATTTATAGAGAGTCACATATTTTGAAAGCATTTGTCTAGTAAAAAAACCTATTAGAAGATGTTAATGTGACTCTAGTTTGTATTGAGAAACAAGTACTTTACAAGAGTTAATACAAGACTTTCAACCACCATTACTGAGAACTATGTTTTACTGAGAACTATGAAGGGAAGACAGTTGACTAAAGTAAAAATTGACTGGAATGAATCCCACAAATATTAGCTGGTTTTATGAAAGTGTGCAAGTAAAATGACAATTTCCAAGAGATAAATGTAGTTGTGCTTGTACTACCTAAAAAAGGAATAGTACGCTTCTTCCAGAAGAAATGGAGGGCAGGGGGGAAAATAACTTGGCAAGAGACTGAATAAAAGAATATTTTATTTAATTGCAAATATTACAGAAAGGGGGTGAGGCCTTTTGGGCCTTGCTGGTTTTGCCTTAGTTCTGATGAAAGAAACATTACCTATTTCTGTTCCTCACGTACTTAAATGGTGATAAATCTGATCTTCTCTCATTCCCATTTGCACATATGATCTGATCTGCTGCTATCCATCACTAAGTATGTCTTCAGAGAACTTGAAAAAATTTCTGGTAGGTTGAACTTTAACTAGAATTCACTTTCCCCAGTTACTCCTCATCTCCATTATGCAAACCTATGTTATTTACTCCAAGTTATTTGCTCTGCTTCTGAGTGTAGTCTAGTGGTGCATCAGATAAGAGAACATTTGATTTGGTAAGCATTGAATTTGACTCAATGGAAGCCTAATTATAAAATTTAGATATGAAAGGAATAATGCTTCCCACTAGTATCCCATCATCAAGCCCACATGCCATTATTATGAGAGAAATAGAGCTAGGAATGCTGCTAGAAGCGGCCAGCCCACCTTGTGCTACTGCAGTGGGCCACAAGCAGCATCATAATTTCATTCTCATGTATGGCCAATGCAGGAGTCATCATTTAGCTGCTTGCAAAGACATTTCCTCATCTCTTCAGGGGACAACCTGGATCAATCTGTGCCAGGGACCAGAACCGCTCACTGATTTAAGATTATTAGCTAATAATAAAAAATACAAGGGTGAAATAATTTGACAGCTTTAAAACACAGTTTACCTACCATATAAGTTTAAGGTATTTAAGATAAAAGGATCTGTTAATATGGATTGATATTTCATTCTGTGTACTATAGTGCATTTAATTTTATTTAGATATTTAATAGTGTGGCCCATATAGGTGGATTTTTTTTTAATCCTTCACATTGATGGGCTACAAGTTCACTTTCCCTTCTCCATTTTAATTTCAGCAGTGAAAGCCTGGACAGCTAATGCAAGTTGCAAGATGTATCCTTAATTCAGCCATATAACCAATTACTCTGTTGGTCACAACTTATACATTATTTATCCTCAAAGTCATTACTTAAAGTGTCTTGAATTTTATTTACACAAGCAAAATCTTTTAAAAGCATAGTATTTGATCTCCAACTTTTATATCTCTTTTCATTAAGCCAATCTTAAAATGTTAGCTTACCAGGGGCATGATCAGACCAAGAGATAACACCTATATCAGAATCTTACTGACTGCATTAGGTTCTTAAAACATAATATCAGACCCATTCCTAGATAAACTATACATATGTGGAAATGGAAGAGTAGTAAACTAATGCTCACTACTTCTTTGAAGAGCCATCAAGTTTTCAGATACTGAAATGGGAACTACCTTTAAAAACACCCCATTTTCTGCACTGTCAATATGCAAGAATTTAATCTCTAGGATTTCACTTGAAGGTATTATTATAAAGTCTTCTAAATGCCTGAAAATTATTTTGGCAGAATAGTAATGCTCCAGTTATTTGCCATATTGATCTTTTCCCTCAGCCATGCTGAGATACCGTTAACTGGACAAGTTGCAGTTTCTAAATGTTTGACCAGTGTGCCACGCTAACGTCAGAATTTTGGTTTTCATTCAAATATCAAACACACCTGCATAAGATTTGCACATCATCCTTGCTTCTTAAAATACTGCAACTAATTTTTTGTCAAAATGATATCTCATTAGAAACAAACAGCTAAGAGAAAACTCTGTATTCTCCCTCTGACATTGGTCAATAGCAGATGCCTGCACAAAAAAAAAAAAAGACAAAAACTCCAGCAATGAGCTCTCTAAATTCATGGTGGGTGGAATAGTCCCTGCAGATGCACAGATGTCATAGTAAAACTGAAAAGTGGGCTATCTTCAACATCCATATTCCTGCTTTCTAAGGAAAGAAATGTCTTAAGTGAAGGAAGTGCTGTTTCTGTATGTTGCTTCATAAAGCTGTCCCCTAACACAGAGCCAATACACATCTGCAATCCCAAACTGTAGAGGCTACTTGCTTTTGTACAAGCAACACGGCAGGCAGAATTCAGCTTTTAATATGAAAACTGTCATAAGATTAAACCAAATCCACATTTGAAATACTATAGTATACAAAGATAAAAAACTGAAATTTTACAGCAAAACAAACACATTAAACGATTCCAAGAGCAACAAAAATCACCTAACAGTGTGATAAAGGCAAACTTTGTAAAATTTCATATGAAACAACTTAAGCACTTCAGTCCTAAATCACAAAGTCTGAAAGACTGGAAACCACTTGCTTTTGTCTCCAGAGGTGTCTTGTGGTCTGCCAGTGTAGTTTGTGGGTAAGCACATCAATTCTAATCTTTTGTACCACCCCTGTAATCTAGGTAACACATACAAGCCTTGCAACATCCAAGAGGAAGCAGAAGCAGCTGCTGGGTAATATATATAAAGTGACTGCACATACAGAGAGGTAGTGCATGAAATGCAGAACTTCAGCAGTTTGTAAATCATTTAATTCAATTCAGTTTAAATTAAAAGTAAAAGGTGGGAAACTACAAACAATGTCCTCCTTGTTTCTCCAGTATGATTTGTGCTTAAAAGAATAACAGCTTGTTCAATAGTCACAGTTTTTCTTAAGCTGTCAAATTTACTTAATAGAAAGTTGTAGCAGGCCAAACTTCTAATGTATTCATTTCCACAAAGCTTAACAGCCTTACTTCAGTACTACCTACTTAGTGGGATATTCTCTTGAACAAGATGTTTCACAGAAGTTGCTGTCACGTAATATTTCTGTATCTAATCAAAAGCAACTTCTGTGAAATAGTAGCAATCCTTGTGCAGCTTGAAAGTATCTAACCACAGGTATAACCTTACAGTGTCTCAGTGCTCATGCCATTTATGTTACATCAGTTAAAGCACATGAACTGGAAGGTCAAGTGACAGAATAGACTGATGACTAGCCCTTATTTCTGCTGTGCCAAACACAGGGCAACCAAGCTTCTGCACTTACTGACGAGTAACAAATACAGCTTCACAGAAGCTGCAGCCTGTTGGGGCTGGACAATGAGAAAGCATTTTAAGTTAAAATCCCACTAAACTAGAAGTCAAGAATGCTGCAGAGATAGCTTTAAGAATGAGAGAGAAATGAAAGAAGAAAGAAAATGCTAGGTGGAAAGACTTCAATTAATGAAAAGAACAAATGGCAACTGAACACAAGATTCTGAAAAGGCAGAGTGTCTAAGGCTAGTACATATTAAAAGCTCTCAAAGAAGTTTACATCATGACTTCCTGTTTGTGATAATCCTCAACCTTTCACGTTTTCCCACTAGTTTCAGCCTTCAACAATAAAATCATAAGTCACAGCCACCTAACAACTTTGTGTGCAATAAATCACAAACTCAGCCAATAAGGAGGAAAGGAAGTACAGCGCTTAATATACATGACTTATCACAGGATTAGCTACTGGCTAACTAGAAATACTTCAATCTTAGTGTCCTTTCATTATGCATCAGCTGTTCTTTGAATACTGATAGGCTGTGTAAAAAATTACAGGACACCTGTCAGTAACTTTCTAGGGAATGAGCATAAAACCAGATATGTTTACTAAAGTTCAAAATGCAAGTAAGTAATAATTGATCTACATGTATTTGATTTCTGAATGAAGTTATGGTTGCACTGAGAATTAATTCACTATTTTACATAACATTACAAATTACACTTAATATTTATATTCTAACCCATATTTGGCTGTTCAAATCAGTGCAGAGAAAGAAGTGCATGTAAATAGATTTAAGATAATGTGCATAGAACCATAGAATTGTTAAGGTTGGAAAAGGCCTCTACAGAGTTCAACCATTAACCTAACAATGCAGTATTCACCAGTAAAGCAGAAGTTTACAGAAGTATAGAGTTTAGTAGAGCAGAAGTTGACAACTTCTGGTTATAGTGTTCTCAAAGCTCCAAATTTTGTCTCTTTGTTCTCCTGAAGTGTTCATCAACTACACGTTTAAGACTTACTCTGAAGTAATCAATATTCAACTCAGCTTACCATGCTACAGAAATCCTCTGGGTTAGGTATGAAAGGAATCAGACAGGCAGCTTGTTAGAACAAGCCAAAACTCCAATAATCCCATTTATAGTTATTTTACTGTATTTGAATGGTAAGAAAAAAGGCATACTTTTCTATTTAATACCAATGTGGCTCATCAGTTCAGTTCTGGGTGCTATATTACTGATTTCCAGTACATGCAGTTTTATTCAGTAACAGGAACGTAACTTGAATTTACTACAAATAAGTCTTATAATATTATGTGAAGACTGTAGCATTACTATTGCTAGATGAGTAATAAAAAGCAGCTGAAATTCATCCTTTAGGCTGCAAGCTGCATTATTCTTAAGAAGCATCCAAAATTTTGAGCTCAGAAAAAATGATCAAAATTAATTTTATTTTTAAAAAGTTTTGTTTATACTTACAAAAACTCCTAACCAGTTGCCCTTTGTACTATTAATTCATTGATTAATCATTTGATACAGCATGCAAAGTTCCAACATGTAGCTGATTAAGGTTACCACATTGGAATGAGTGAGAGAAATACCTGAATACTAAGGGCCAAATTCTTCTCACCCAGAAAGTCAAGAGATGGCACAGCAGCAGCTTGTTGCACCTGTGCCATAGCAAACTCCCACCCTCAAGCCATCTTTTAGTGAACAATTCAGCTCTAGACACTGGGCAGTAATAGTGACTCTCTGCTGTCCTCATTGGTGTTCCTCACCGATATTCTAGATTTACCCTGTGCCTGGCTACTAGCCGGCTTGCAAATACTGATGGAACAGTAGACCCTTCACAAGAACTCTGCAATTAGGAAGGATCAGTGCTGTTGCCACAACTTGGTACCATCACATCTGATGGATGATATCACGGAATGAAATTAAAGTATGTAGCTGCTCCAGGCTTCACTGATTCAGAAACATTTACATTCACACTGCTGGCCAAGGGCATGAAATAGTGTTTATCCAAAGGCCAGAATATGGACTTTGTCTGCAGTTAGTTGTATTCAGTATAGGATTTGGTCATTACTTTGTTCCATCCTTCAAATGGAGAATCTGCAACTTTTCTGGTGTAAAAATCTCTAAAAATGCAGTGCTGGAGAGGAAAAAAAAAAGTTAAATAAGCAGAATCAACATTGATTACCATGCCAAGACATTTCATCTTGTTTCACACATATCTGTTCCACACCTACCTTAAATTATAACTTTTACTTTAATTAACATTTGCTTTTATGTGCAGTTTAAAGTTACACAATTACAATATATTAGAAGGTAACCATACAGTCACCAAGAGCTCTGCTCCTTTTCCAGTGCCTTTTACATGCTAACCAGTTGGGAGATTGTGGTCAGCATGTCACATACACCATCACCCTATCTTCAGGAAGATGCATTTGCAAATGTGTAACGTTTCTTTTAGCTTTTGCAGAAGTAGAATCAGAAAGCAGCTAGCCAAAAACAAAGAACATGGTCATTAATGGATGTATGCATGAAGACACTTCAGTGCAGATTTAAGGAAGTTGTTTATTTAACTGGCATTGACTGAATTACACTTCTCCTAACATTAGCAGTTGAGAGCAAACATTTTTGCCTCTTCCTGTTACCATTTTCTTCAGATTTTGCTTTTTGAGGAAACACTGCAGGAAACACTGCTTTCCCTCTTAAGATTTTATTTTAAAACCAGACAAATAGATAGGTAAGAGTAGGGGAAAAGTGAAAAAGAAGTCGTTAATAAACAAAGACTTCCAGGCTTAAATAAAGTCTGTGTAAAGAAACATGAAGAATGCTGCCAAGGTAGCACATGTCTATCATACACAGAGTTTCATAAAATCATAGAATGACTAAAGTCAGAAAGGATCTGTAAAATCATCAAGTCAAACCATTTCTTCTTACTGTTCTTATATATCCTAGAATGATTTCCTTCCTATAGTGTTTATCTAGTTTGGAAATTAAAAAATTCAGCCACTACAAAGCATATATGTGGAAGAGGAGTGGTCTTCAACATGGAATTACTCAAACTCTGCTATTGTTGAAATTCATATTCTTCACAGCATTTCCTTTCCATCAAATTGAAGTGCTGATAAAGATTTGAATAGACTGAACTGTTAAAGAAATCACTGGTATTATTTAGAATTATCATTATTCTGTGAGCTTATGAACTTCATCTTCTTTCCAACCTGTTCACATTAACTTACACATATTAAAGATGTACAATATTGCCTGCCTTCACAACAATTCAGTTGCTAAGCCAGACATATAACAAATGATTGTATAGAGAAAACTATGCAGCAGCTTTCCAAGAGTCATTCTACTTTTTCCCCAAAGCAGTGTTTCTACCTTTTAAGCCTATAGTGAGCAGAGGAAAAAGTCAGTACAGTGCCTTATTTCATTCATAACACAAAAATACACTAAATATCTGGCTTTCTGGGATTTTTTCAAGCAAGCAACAAAGAAAACTAATTAGGGCGCTTTAATGGAGAAAGCCAGGTTATTGATTTTTAAATCTGTTTTTAAGTGGGCTTAATGATTGGTAAAGGTGCTGGACTGATGGCCCTAGAGACTATCCTCCATCTATAGCATAGTGATCTATAGCATAGACAACATTCCAAGATCCTCGACTGTGTTATAAGTCTCAAGGGATTGATCCTAAAAGCTTGGATCTACTCAGATTATTATGAAAACACTATCTACATTTAAAGAAAAGATGTATTTATTTAATATAAAAGGCAAAAAAAATTAAGTTGAATTGCTCTACAATCCTATGGTTTTAAGCAACACTCAGAGCTATGTATGAAAAGGCTAGAAAGAGACTCTACTGCAAAGATGACCGCGCATTTTGCACACAATGGAGTATTAGGTAAAGACATTTCTTCACAATGCAGCATGAACTGAAAGGAGCCAGTGAGCACAGGAGTTACATAAGCCATTTCTGTTTCAAGACCTTCTGATCTTTTTAACTAACAGAAAATTACTACAACTATTAGAGCAAGGAAGTTTGAAGACAGACATTTCATAGATTGAAGGTTTTGGCAGTTTAAAACTTAAAAATCTGTTAACTGATATTAAGCAAGCATCCTTTTTTTTTAAAGCAATCTCAGTGTACTACCACATAAAATTTGTCCTTGCAACAGCAAAACCCAGAAAATTTACACATGGACTCTTGTACTTGCACAAATGAGGTTTAGTTTCTAACTATAGTAGCATTAACAGTTGTAGCAAATAAAGACAAAGACAGGGCTTATTTCCATATATGCAGTTCCAAATGGAGTAAATGAAACATGAATACGACCAACTCATGAAATTAAGCAAAAAGCTAAGATGGAACATAAATGCCAATCTCATTTAATGTCAAATCACATAACTAAACACTATTTTGTTCTCTTACATTCATGTATAATACTTCTATTGCATTCATTTAAAATAATGAAAAAAAACAGGTACTGAAGATATAATAACTATTAAATAAGCAAAACCTGCCACAGGTGAAAGGACAAAAGGTACAAATGACCAGAGACTGTAGTATAATATCACTTACCTCATGATGCAGCTCAGCTATGTGATCTTTCAGTTCTCTGATGTACTGGTTAGAATCAGAGTTATTAAGCTGCCCTTGAATTTTTCCTTCTTCTTTCTGTTTTGGTTAAAAAAAAGGAATCATACTCAAATTATTCAAAGATCTACTATATTAAAAACCTTATTTTAACTGTCTGCATATTTTTGTCATGAACAGAAGCTATCCCAAGACACCATCCAGCACCTTCATTTGGTTGAAGTTACAGCAGGTATCTAGAGGTGACAGTGGCTCAGACCAAGCTGACTCTCTCAATGGTACAAGGCAGGATTCTATGGAGGAGCATGAAGAATTAACAGCTTCACAGGTGGAATCTACATCCCAGGTACATGAGATTGCATTTTAATAAGCCACTCCTACAGAATACTATCAATATATGGAACATATCTTAGTATATTTTATTTTCACTAATGTAAAGTTTACATTTAGCAACAAGACATTTCCTTTTGTCTCCAAGTAAACAAAATTGTTCTTTCCTTACATTGTGGGACATACACTGGGAAACACTACGTATGACAAGCTTCTTTTGTCCTGTAAGAAGAATTGTGACATCCAAAATATTGTGGTGTTGTCACACAGGAGTTCCAGAGAGTATAAATGAAGAGAGGAATGTCCCCTAATACCAATGCTTCAAGAGGTATACAGAAAAACTGGCAAGTAAAAAAACCCAAAACAACAAAACAAAAATAGATTTAGAGGAATATGACATTTCCCTCATTTGTCAATCAAATGCAGCTCCTACGTTTCAGGATGCTTGGAAAGGTTTCACTTGCACTGAATGCCTGCAGTACTGGTTTCCATCTTGTCCCTAAAGGAAATCCTAATATGACTGAACTAAACTTGGTAGATCTGAGATAAATAATCACCCTCATGAGGAATGCACTCCATGTGTTCTACTTGCTACTAATAACATGCAGAACAACTTTGTTCTTGCCTTTTTCCAGCTAAGTAATTTCTGAAGCAGCGACCAGCTGTAGAGAATGCAAGCGTCTTGGTTTTATATAATTCTTCACATTGACTGTAAATCACATATGAGCAATATATTACAGAAATACAAATATAATGGGAATATGTTGTTTCTCGACCTATAGCTCATTTTGCTGAAGTTTTAATTACACTTGAAGAAAGCAAACAATTTACTTCAACAGCCAAATTGAAAGTCATTAGCAAAGAGAGGTTAAATACCTTTTAGAATGAAAAGTGTTAAGTGTTTGTCAAAGTATAAGACAAAAAGCTTTACTGGAGAGGTTCCTTTAAAACACCCCTCTGAAATATAAACCCCAGGGCAAAACTATGAGGAGAGATAACATCTACCTTCCAAACTCTTTTGCTGAGTGAGGAGAACAATTTAGAACACTGTCAATATTGGCAATATCAAAGCAATATCTCTTTTTTCAGGCTTTGTTTTTCTTGCAGCGAGGTATGTATTACAAAATTACTCAAAAAATAATTTTATCATATTCACTATTAATTCCCACAATCTGTTACATGAAGAACAAGATCCTTTAATGCATAATTTCGTACTGAACCTAGCTTCCAAGGTAACCTATGGCCAAATTCACGCATGTACACAAAAGTAGTATCCCTTCACATCCTTCTGAAATAGTGGAGCCCAGGACTGCACACAGTAGTCAAGGTGAGGCTATACTACTGTGGGGAGTAGTAACTAAAACTAAACTGTGGGGAGATTACTAGCACAATCATGGATTTCCTTTACAGTGCACACAGTAGTCAAGGTGAGGCTATACTACCAGTTATTACACAGTCTCACTGACATAAGAAAAATTAAATTGCTTTCATGCAGCTTAATTTCATTTAATGCTTCCCATTATGGCATTTACTTTAGTAGGAACTGGACATTTAATGCTGCATTGCTTGTATACTGTGCTCGAATAGCTTTGTACTACTGTGCTTGAGCAGCTTTGTACTTCTGAGGAAAGCACTCAGATCAACAGTATGGGTTCAAAACTGAATGTTAAGACTCCACTTACAATTTTGAAGTCTTTCAGGTATGAATATCACACCTTTTAAAAGAGATTAGCATAAGCAATTAGTAATCTCTATGATAATTTTTTAAATCTAGAGTTATACACATAGGATGTGGGTTGCTGGTTTGGTTTTCTGGCAATGGGGGGCGAGGGGGAGCACCGTTATAGCAAATCTGTGATATTTGGAGAAGTCACAACACAAAAACTAGCTGGTTGCTAGGCACATCATAGTGATTTTAAATTTAAAATTACCATACAGAGAAAAAAATCAGAGAACATATCAATAGGCAAAGTGTGAGTATTATCAGAATTGCAAAATAATGAAAGCTAGCCAATTCTAGAATGTAGGAATTTGTTCAAAACATCCTGCAGTCACATGTGAATGAATCTCTCTACACCCACACCCCTGGTGTACTGCGTCTGCGTATAGGCACCACTGCAGTGCCTACCTCCTCTTCCCAGAAGGGTTTGTAGAAAAGCAATGCCAATTGGTGTTACACTGTAATTAAAGATGCATCATCTCTATTTCAGTGCTTTTGAGGATTTTTAACTGCTCCTTTTTAGTCTCTTCTGACAGACCAGCTTCATCAACAGCATTACCAGGGTTAGAAATCTGTATCAGGGTAACAAACACCCTCGTGGCAGGTATCACCTCTACCCTAGGGACAGGTGCTTGTAGCAGTGTATGCAGCCAGTACACAATCTAACCCCCTGCCCCAGAGGCTGTGTACATAGTGGGAGTAGTACGGGCAGTGAAGCAGGAAATGAGCTCTATAGATGAAAAAAAAACCCGCTGCTAAAACAGAACTCACTTAGGCCCCTTCACAGTTTTGGAAGCTCTCACCTCTCTCATCCTGCTGTGAAGCAGTAGAGTGACTGTACTTGCGTGCATACCAAGAGTTACACTGAGAGCCCCTGATAAGAAGAATCTGCACTCCAAAAATTTGCTCCTTAAAATGAGGGAAAAAAATCTGTCAACCAAAAACTATCAGTTGAGAATTATAGTTTTCATATCACACTTAAATCCTCCTTTATGTGGCTTTCTAAGAGAAAAGCATCTTGCAAAGAAGCAACAGCTAGTCTCAAAAAAACACCTGATGCTACTGAAAACTCCTGAACACTTGGAGCCCTTTCAAACTCAATCAGCATCAGGCCAGGATGTATAGCTGGCAACACGAGAGAGCAGGGACAGACTGCTTAAGAAAAATGCTGATTCAAAATACCTGAACCATTGCAGTATAATGGCATCCCATAATCAATTTTAGTACTCATAATAAAAAAGGATTTATACAACAAATAAATAAATCACCAGAAATCACATGAAAAACACTGGAGGTCTTAAGCCGGCTTTTGCTGCTTGATCTAAGTTTAAAATACAGAAAATCAGGGTAATCAAATTCCAACTGCAGGTGTTTCATCCCAAGAGGAATACAAGTTTTCTAAAACACTCGATGATCCCATCAGATAGGAAAGGAAATACACATCAATAAGAAAATAAGCCCTTCTAAATATTAAGAAGATATCTAGGGTTGTTTTCATTTTAATAACTGAACTTTAAAACACAGAAAAACAAAAAAATGTTTACATAGGAAATCAAAATCCAGGCACACCATTCAGTTGCTGTTCGTCTTTACTATAAATGACTGGAAGATAGGATGTTTCCCTAACACCCTTAATTTGGTATTTTCTGACTTAGAAATATTTACTTGGTAACAACTTGCCTCAGCCTCTTTTCAGGAGAGGCTTTAAAATTCTTACTTTGTGGCAAAAGACATTGCATTAAAAATGTAAATGAAGTATATTCAGAAGGGTAGATGTGGTAACTAGTGTCCTTTCAGTGACTTTACAGTGACTCATTCTAGACTTTCAAAAAACACATCACTAACATCACACACCACTATTGATAAGAGTAAAAAAGGGTTTCCTGTAATTTGAAAAGATGGAAACAATTTCTTTACTGAACAGTCAGTACTTGGAAAAGTTATTAAACAGAGGTCATAGAAAGGCTTAGTTCTAAAGAAATAGTGTAAAAGTTTAAACTGTGGGGAGATTACTAGCACAATCATGGATTTCCTTTACAGTTGTTTTCAAAGCAGCTTTGACTAGGTTAGAGATAGGGTAAATGTGTCAAAATTCTCTGAATCTGCCAGGAAACACAGCAGGAAGAAGTGATGTTACTGTCTGTCCAGATCAATCTAACAAAAAGAAGAATTAATTCTTGTGGATATTTTTTGCTTTAAGATTACTCAGATGTAAAACTAGTTTTTCATATTACAAGTATGCTCTATTACCACCCAATTCAACCCAGCCATGGATAATTTTAAGAGGATACTACATGTCACCAGCCTGCACAGACATGGAGGGAAAGGGATTAAGCTGCCAAGCAGTGACTACAGCTGCCCCAGACTGCTTCCTCAACCTGCCTACACTTCCACTGGTCTAGTGCTCCTCACCCTAGGTAGCTGAGTGACTGCAGCTTGTAACTGATTTAACCTTGCCTGAATTTTTCTATTTTTCTTTCAATTACTGTAGAGAAAACCTTTGAAAACCAAAACCAAAACAACATCAATGGACCAAGAGGACTGCCCATACACAATTAGAAGGAACACTTGCTAGTTATCAGGCCAGAAATATTTGCTTGCTGCAGTTTGGAGCTCTCAGTTCAGCTGAAAACAAGAAAGACTATCTTTCTGAGGAAGCAAACCTGAAGATTTGCTGATTTACTATAGGCATACAGAGAGACAATATCCATTCCTTGGCTCTTTGGCTCTTAGGAAAGGATGAGACAAACAGGATCACACTGCCTGCAACCTGACTTGGACAAGCCATTTAGTTGTAGGGCATAAATTTCTAAACTTTGGGAGAAAGTAAAAGCTGTACCTTGAATATTGTGTTCAGTTTTGGGACCCTCATACGAGATAGACATTGAGGTGCTGGAGCATGACAATAGAAGGGCAACAGAGCTGGTCTGGAGCCTAAGGCTTACAGGCAGCAGCTGAGGGAGATGGGTATGTTTAGTCCAAAGAAAAGGAGACTGAGGGGAGACCTTAGCACTCTACAACCACATGAAAGGAGGTTATAGCAAGGTGTGGATCAGTCTCCTCCCAGGTAGCAAGTAAAATGACATGAGGAAATGGCCTCAAGTTGCCTCAGGTGAGGCTTAGATTATATATCAGGAAAAAATTCCTTATGGAAAGGGCTGTCAAACAATGGAACAGGCTGCCCAAAAGTGGTTGAGTCACCATGCCTGGAGCTATTTAAAAGACACGTAGATGTGTCACTTAGGATAATGGTTTAGTGGTGGACTTGACAATGCTGGGTTAACAGTGGTACTCGATGATCCTAAAGGTCTTTTCCAACCTAAATGACTGTATGATTTTATGTAAGCTTCTCCTTGGTGTGGAAATATAAAACATAGCAGCCCAGTCATCCCAAAATCCATCCTTCATCTGTTAATAAATTGCTCAAATGTCCTGTTCAAAGCCCAGAAACATGGTAAATATGTGCAAGTCATTTTAGGAAAGGGATGCCATCTAGAGAGACTTGAACAAGGTTTAGGAATGGGCCCATCATAGGAACCTCATGAGGTTCAATAAGGCTCAGTGGAAGGTGCTGAACCTGGGTCAGGGCAAACCCCTGTATCAATAGAGGCCGGGAGATGAATGAATCAAGAGCAGCCTCACCAAGAAGAACTTGGACGTGCTGATAGCTGAGAGACTAGAATGAATTGGCAATGTGCACTTGGAGCCCAGAATACCAAATGTGTCCTGGGTTGCATCAAAAGCAGTGTGGGCAGCAGCTTGAGGAAGAGGATTCTGTCCTCTGCTCCGCACCTGTGAGACCCCACCTGCGGTCTGTGGGGTCCCCAGCACTGGAAGAAGATAGACTTGGTGTAGTGAGTCCAGAGGAGGCCATTAAGATGATCAGAGGGCTGGAGCACTTCTAGGAAGACAGGCTGAGAGAGTTGAGGCTGCTCAGCCAACAGAAGAGAAAACTCCAGGGAGACCTTAGAGCCTCCTCCTATGGCAGCTACAAGAGACCTAGAGAGGGAGTTTTAACAAGGGCATATAGTCATAGGACAACAGGGAATGGCTTTAAACTGAAAGTGGGTAGATTAAGATTGGATATTAGGAAGAAATTCTTTACTGTGAGGATGGTGAAGCAACCTGTTTTAGGGAAAGCTGTCCTGCCCATGGCAGGGAGGTTGGAAAAAGATCTTCAAGGTTCCTTCCAATCCAAGCCATTCTGTGATTCTATGTTTGCCTCCCAAACATAAGCTAAACTGGTAAGTGAGAGAAAAATAAAGACATGATAGAGGGGTAAATAAATGCTGACAAAGTAAACCTTTGTTTCCACATAACAGGGTTATAACATCAGGGTTTTTCTTTGTCACTTCTGGGGCTTAGGTATGTGCAACGTAAGTTAAGCTTCAGTTATACTTCAATTCTGTGCTATTTTTGCACAGAAAGCCTAAGGAAAGACTTGGAATATCCATCACGTATTGGACAACTGATTGCATTTCAATATACATACACAAAAGTTAAAAAGCTCAGCTTCATGAATGCTCAAACAAGACAAGGCGACATTTAGAATATATTAAGAAATAACTTCCTAACATCATAATAAACTGAGAACTTGTTGCAGAATTACATCTCTTATTGAATGATAGTTCACTCTCCATCCCTGTCATTACTACTAACCAAAACTAAGAGTGACCCAGAAACTGAGATTTAAATCTAGCATGTGTGTGTGTCATGTCAGATCAGTTCTTATGTGGGAGTAGTGATACTCTGCGTTACAAATTTAACATTGCTGTCTTGCACCTACACCTACATACACATTTAAAAGAAAACCTTGCAATTTAGGTTAAGCATTGCTATAGCCCATGTGGACCTGGCAATGAATCCCTTGAGCTTCTTAGAAAAGCACCACCCCCCTCAAAAAAAAAAAAAAAAAAGGGAAGGTTATGTGGTAGGTTAACTTCCTCCCTTCATTTTTATCAGCTTTGAAACAGCATGACAAGCAGACCTATTTGTGATGCTCTATGCATCTGTATTCTAATCCTGGTGCCTGTGCTCCAAGACTGGCTAAATGTATTTCTGGTACTAAATATTGCATTTCAAGCCATTAAGGCAAGTCCTGATTAAAAGGGCCTGCCTCCCTCCCCACATCAGGTGACAGCAATTACAGCAACAAGCTGAACAGAGGAGAACAGGAGGCAGCTCTTTCTCCAATGAAGAAGTAGTTATCTAGATTTTCAATTTCCTTTAAAATTTGATATTGTTTAAGCCCTATTATCAATTGCATATTTTATAGCTTGCAAGCTTTGGGACTTCAGGATTTCCAACTCCATTATTACATTTCTTTTGGTGCAGGTGTTTCAAAGGCTTTTGAGCATGAGTACCCAAAAAGGAAGTTTTAACATAAGTTTCATATTTGCTGGCAAAACACACTGGTCAAAAATATCTGCTTAGATTCTTAAAAAAACCCAAACATCCATCACAGTTCAATAAAAACATTTCAAGTAATGTCTACAGCGTCAAAAATAAATAAATTAACATTAGCAGAACTTATTTCTGCTAAATCATTTATTTTAAATACTATAAAGTTCACACTCAAAATCTGTATTTCACAATTGAAGAAGTTCTCTTTCCTGCTAGTGTAAGTTTGAGATCAGATGTTCATCAAAAACCTAACAGAGCAAACTCATCAAATGAACATGAACCTCAGCCACAAAATTACTTTGTACTCCACACTGTATACAAAGAAAGCACAGCCCCTCTCACTTTTGTGAAGAAAATCAAAAATTTTACTTGATCAAACTCAAAATCATTAGCAGGTGATAATCTGAGAATACCATAAAGACTGGAAGTTGAAATGCACTTTGGAAGGAAACAAAAAACCTGGAAAAATGAAAATATAACTAAAAATTGCATTGTGCTAAGTACTAGTTGTGAAAAGGAAAGAGAGATGATGTAGATAAACAACTGAACCTGAGAGAGTGCAATATTATGACAAAAAAAGAACAGTGTAATCTTTGGATGTATTAGCTAGAGTCAAAATAGATTACATTCCTGCACTTCTTTCTGTCTCATGACAAAGTATTATAAAAATCCACATGTAATTCTGGGATCCCTAAGTTAAGCAGAAATATGGAAAGGGAATAGGAGAGAACAAATAAAATGATGGACCATAGATGGTTTGATCAGTCAAACAACAGAAAACCAAATCAGATGTATTTACATTAAAAAATGAACACAATTTGAATTGTGTGACAGCTATCAAAAAATTCCCAACTGATCATTAAGGAATTCACTATTTAATAAGATACTGACTACAACTTGAGAGATGTGTATCAATCAAAGAATGGAAGCAGGATGGCATTTGAAGTCTGCACTAAAGTAAAAATGATGCAAAATGAGTATTCACTTCTCACCTACAAAGTCACATTGTTTGAAGTAACCTTTAAATGTCCCCTCTTTTTTTTAAATGTTTCTTTCAGCAGAAGGTTGACTTTAACTCAGCTACTCTCTCGTTATCTTACTAGATGATAAATGATTCATACGCAATGCTTACCATACTTATCTAGGTATTTCTAATGTACTGATCACAGCATTATCTAAGAATTATATGATTTAAAGAAATGATTGCTTTAACTTTTAATAAATTTAGTGCCTGCTGCACTAGAGGAAATATAGCAAAAACTCTTTATGCAAGCTCAATGAAATTTATTTGTACGTTCCATATACAAAGAGATGAAAAAGATACAACTAGCTGAGAAATCATATGGAAAAGGTGGCTTTGAAACAATATAATAAAATCATCACCTCAAAGGAAAGATTTCAGAGGGAAGAAACACGATAGCAACACCATGTTTTAAAAAAGTAAACCAGAGAGTAACTAGCTTGTAACTTAGTAAAAAATAACCACGAAAAACTTTGCGTCAGAATTCAGACAGGACAACAGTATATGAGTATAGAAAGGTCAGACTACACTAAGACATCATGATTTCCCAAAGTCAAGAAAATATAATGCACAGCAATTTCTGGTTTTCTCATCAAGGGAGCAGCAAGTTCCTGGGACAGTGAAAGCTTCAAAAGGAACTGAAAGTGTAAGGAACAACACAGAGGCCAAAGGATGCGTCTTGAGACCCTACAGTGACGTGGTAGCAGTAAATATTTCTGGTTTCAAGATTTACATAAAGGGAGTAAGAGTTCAGCAATAACTCCTTCAATACTGATCATAGCAGAAGAGTAAGCACAGAAAAAAAAATGGTTGCTGGAATCAAAATTGTATGCATCTGTTTTTTGGACAGAGGATGCTTTCAATCTTGTCTATTAATTGGGAAGAAGTACCAATTACAAGAAAAGAAAACAAAACAGAGTTAGAAAGAGTGTTGCCTTTAACTTGGTATTTGTACAGAAGGAATTATTAACAGCTCAAGTATGCTCCCAAGTTAGATTTAAGGCTTTGCTTGTACAGGAATTCAGCAGTACAGCATTATCCCACTTGGCAAAGCAGTGTCCTGTATTCACAGTAGGCTAATGAAGAAACACAATAGAGGAAGAAAAAAAACTCACAAAGTACAAAATCTAATCAGTATCAGGTTTCACATTTAATGCCATCACTTGTTACCTGGATTTCTAATTCAGCAATATGCTGCTGGAGTTCTGCCACAGCTGCAATGCGGTCTGCCTCACGGAGCCGTACTGCCATCACTTCTTCTTTACTCTGAAAGAAGTCAGAAATGGGAGCTAACTAGTACCAGTTTTAGCTGATTAAAGACTGGGCGCTGCTTTTACCCCAAATCCTGAGAAAACTTAATACACTGCTGTGCAAACTACCACTATTCTAAAGAACTCAAATTTCATTTTAACCCATAGGAGGAGTTAATAATCTAATGTAATAGTAAATAATTATGTAATAATCTAATATAAACTCTAAACTATAATAATCTAAAAAAAAAAAAATCTGTGCAGTTTTGAAAACTTGCTGTTTTCAATTTCAAGGTCCAGAAAATGACTGTCCTGTTTTCCAGAAATACTATAAAGTAAATTAAGGAAAAAAATCAACATAATAAAAGAAACCAGCTCATGCTTTAATTTTGGACTTTATATATATAGAAACAGCAAAGCTACACAAGAGTTACATATTTCATCATTTCCTTTATCCTAAAAAATAAAAAAAAAAATTAATACAATTTATTACTAAATACAACCTCATTTAGTCCAGCTATCTTAGTCACAGCATATAACAAAGACATTTTAGAATAAAATACTAATGCACATAACCTCCTCCTACTGTAAGTTTAACGTACAAGTCTGTCTATAAATGATAGGTAATTTGAGTTAGAAAAACAAAGAAATGTTCTGTTTTATAAGGCAAGTCCTCAAGACTTCAGAGCACAAAACAATTTTATGTTGTCAGCAGCCTAGTACGGCCACAGAGAGAAAGCAGTGTTAGATAATTAGTGAGCAATACTATCAGCTGAAGAGCAAACAGCTCTGGGGAAGAGACAGATTAGGCTCAGGTACACCTACTTTTATAGCAGGCTGGTGTAACTAAACTGTATTTACTGCAAATCAGTTCAAGTACTTCAGTTATTTTAATGTGTGTTTCAGACTAACAGTACTCAATCACCCTTCATTAGACAGTACAGCTGAGAACAAATCAAATATATCAAAGCTTATCCACAGTAGCTACTTCTAAACATGCTATTTGTTTGGTTGTTTTTTTTTTTTTTAATATTCCTGTAATAGAGGTATATAATCTACAGGACCCAATTAACTGCATTTGTAATCAGTGGAGCCCATTTCAGAGAAATCTACCATGTGCTAGCCAAAGTTTAGCCTTTCTTGCTAAATTCTGTTGCATGATTGCTCAAATGAAGCCAAACCGACAAGTCCACAGGATTGCATGTATTTAACTGAAAGCTGAAGGAAAGACTGGCTTGGTTTGACTTTGGTATCAGAGATGAGTCAATAGTGCTGCTCTAGATGGCACTGATGCTTTATCTCTGAAACAGGGCATGTTCTCAATAATTACCACAGAAGTTGATACGGTAGGAAAGACAAAACTGGGTGGGGACACAAATCTTAAGTTGTAAATTCTTTAGCACCACTGATTAGAAAGATCAGTGGTGAGTTTCAAGAAAAAAATTGAAATTGAGTCCTTGCTGTAGAAGCAGTAGTCAGATAAAAAGGGAAAAACATAACAATACACACCTGTGACAAAAACAGTCGCCATACAGGTGGTATGAGATGCAACTGGCTACAAAAATTTCAATTTCTGCTTAAGCATTTCAAGATATCTTTTAAAAGAAAAATACAAGCTCCCGAAATAACATACCAGTTCATTGTGCATAAAACAACTGGGGAGTTGAAAATCCAAATAGATACTTTTTTAGACAGTAGAAATATTGCTACTGAGCCAAGACAAAAATAAAACCTAGAGCATGATTTTGAACAACTTGAAAAAACAGAAGAAAAAAATAACCCAACATTAGTCACTAATAGAATCAGGAATAATTGTTATTGTTTCTGATATATAATCAAATATTACTTGTAAAATATCTTATGTGTAAATTGTAATCTTTTTTTCTATTAGCTGCAAAACAAATTTCAGGATCTAATGTTAGTGTATGTCACTGAAGATATTTCACTGGCTATTGACCACAGCTACTTTCAGAATTTCACAGAATCTCTAAAGAATATGACTGGTGCTCTGTCTATCACTATCACACTTTTCTCTAGCCCATGCTATAACACTGTTCTACAAATGTATTATCTCACTGAGAATAATTATGTGTACTAACTCATTAATCAAGTTAAAGATATACTGTTCTTTATATAGTCAACATAAAACCAGAATATTGACTACAATCCTCAATCTCTTAAGGATTAATGAGCACCTTCAGTATCAAAAACTAATCAAACAAAATAAGTTATGGGTTATATGAAAAAGACATCACCAAGACTGTGATTATTAAAAAAAAATCCGTAAAAATAATCGCAGCATTAAAAAAATAGTACTTAGGAAACAAGAGATTACAACAAACAAGAAAGTCAATAGAAGCAATTTCTTCTAGTTAAGATTCAGAGTCTTTTTTCCTAAAGACTTGTGATGGAGTTTGATGAGTCAGCAGAAGTTACTTCTTTGCTGCACTGTACATTCAGGTCCCACTAGAAACAAATGGAACCGGCAAGACAGGAAGAAAAACGAAAACCTGAAAGAGTCTGTTGTTGAGGAAAGGTTTTTTATATTATACACAGACACTTTTCTGAGTAGAACCATGCTTTAAAGTAAATGTTTATCTTCGTGGGACCAAAAAGAAGCAGCTCTGTCAAAACCTCAAGTGGTTTTTCTGAGATGGTAAATTCAAGATGATATTGTCAAAATCAGTAAAAAGAATTTTGGTTTTATGATTTATGCTTCTCAGGTAAGACACAATTTTATCCAACAAGGGCAGATGAGACTAAAATGTACATATATTAGCACACAAGTGTTCTTTTCAGGATGTTGTTTACCTTGCACTCAATCTCTGCTTGTCTACGTTTTGCTTCATTCAACTGAGCCAGAAGTCCTTTGTTCTGTGCAGAAAGATACTGCACCTTCTCCTGTAGGTTGGTAACCTCTTGCTCTGCCCTTCGTAAGTGATTACTATTGATCTGATTCTGAAACGTATGACAAAAAAAGGAAACAAAATACATTTTAAGGAAATGATATTAATCTAATTCCCTGACAAAACAGACTTAGAGATCATCTACCACAAAAAACTTGTGATGAAAAAGCATTCAGAGTTTTCCAAGAGTAATCAGAAGAGTTTGCATCACATTTTGTTTATGACCAGGATATTCAAATTGTTCTTAAAGAGATGACTCATTGTAAGAACATCATTGCAAAGCTCCAGTAGATCTGTTTTTCCCAACTTGTATCCTAACTACATTATGCATCCAAGAAAGATCAGGTATGTCAGAAATACTGTGCATATTTCCCTGTCCAGTGAATTCCTGAAAACAACATAGTACCTTAGTTGAGATCAGTGCACAAGTCACCGCATTTGTACCTGAAACTGTGCACAGCATACCATGAGAATGGCATTTTTCTCAGAGGACAGCTGAACAGCCTAGGCACATACAAAGGCTCCATGCGTAACACTGAAGTGAGAAGTACCTAAATACATGTAAGCCAGACAGCAGGATCTCTACGCCCCCTACTGACCAAAACAATATTGACAGGTCAAGTGAAAATAGTAAAAGCTGAGGCAAGAGGAAACTTGTTCAGTTGGCATAGACGAAGTGGTGCCTCTGTCAGAAAGAAGCCTTCATATGCCTTGCAGCTGGTTAATCTCTCTTCGATAGCACATCCTTACATGTTCTCTTGGTTTTTGAAATTGCTGAACCTTGCCAAGTAAAGCTGTTGTTTGTTTAGTTTTTTGGATGCATAGATCTCTTTCAAAAAAGTAACATTTAGCAGGTATTTCATGGGAAGATTTCTTAAAAGTCTATTACAAATACTTCTCAATCATCAGCACATTGTGCTTATTTAACTTGAGTGAAAGTTTACTAATATAATATGAACTCACCACTTCAGTGCACTTTGATTTCAGGTGCTTAGCAACTTACTTCCTAGTTATAAAAAAAGAATCTTGGCAGTCAAGGTATGATTGTCTTTTCTGCACAAACCTCAGCAGGAGTAACCCATGCCTTTCTATTCTGGCACATAAAAAGTAAACCTCAAGCTAAAAACCCCCGACCAATACACAGCTGCTTTGCTGAGTCTATAGCTTAGTAACCAGATTCATGACTTCAGCAGAAAATCAATCACCAATGTCATCACAAGAAAGCACTGCCATCTAAACATTACTATTTATCAGAATTGCCAATTAGATTTGTGACATTTAAAACACCTTAAAGATACTTTTGTTGTTATTACACCTGTTACAACTTAATGAATTAAGATGCACACACATTCAGTGTCTACCAACTAACCCAAATTAGAAATGCAGGAAGCATAGTCCTGGAAAAGATTAAAGAAGAGACATTAAAGTTGGACTGTATGGACTAGATTCTCCCATCCCTGTCTAACAGAAGGAAAAACATCCCACATTTTGCAACTAAAGTCCTGCCTGTAGACAGTGAAGATCATCATCAGGTATCTACCATTTAACACCGAAGGTCCAGCATCCAGCTCAGTTCACACGTGCTAGTGTTCGATAACATACCTGTGTCTCCACCTCCATCATTCTTTGTTTGGTCTCTTTCAGCTCAGCCTGAGTTTCTGCTTCTCTCAACCGCACTGTCATCAGCTCATCCTGTAGCTCATTCACTGCATTCTTTCTGGGAGGATCTTTCCATCTTCCAGTGGTACGAGCTAGATGACGCTACAAAAACAGCATGTTTTTGCTGATAATGCTTGATCATTCCTGGTGTTTCCTTACTTCATGTAAGGTCTCAGAGTTATATGAGGACAAACAGCTAGAGTTTCCCTGTTGATCCTAAAAGCTAGAAACCCATGGAAACTTACTGGTTTTAAGAACAATTAAAAAATTGAACACATTAATTCCCAACTACAGTAAGTCAGTGAACTGCAAGTATACGCTGAGACTTTTGTTTATTTCTAGCCCTTTTTAACATTTAGCAAAGTAGGAATACTGATCAGGTACTTCCCTCCTACCATTACAGTTGGCTGGTAGCACAGACCCTCTGCCATCTATAACAACTAGGCACCAATTTCTAACATACATTTTGAAGTTAAGTTGCTTGTGACAGCTGTATTTAAGGATTTTCTTACCTCAGCAGTTTGATCCATAATCATTGGTTTCTACTTGATCTCAATATCTCAGAATTTTAGAGTCTTTTGCTTTATAATTGAAAACAAAAATTACTAAAAGTGTATTGCTACCCATACCTGCCAGTGTTCCTCCAAATCTTTGACTTGCTGCCTTAGTTCCTTGAGACCCATCAAAGATTCTGCTTCTCTTAATTTTACTGCAATCAGTTCTTCTTGTAGTCTGGCAACATTTTCCTCATCAGGGAGGGAGCTGTTCCTCTGCAACAAGTACCATCCTCTTAAATATGTATTTGAATAAAATTGTGCTTAGCGAAACCCAGTCCAAGAACATAGACATGGAACAATAACTAAGAAAACTTAAAGTTCACATCCTCTGCAAAATAAAAACCATCAAAAATCTAAGCTTCTGGATATAGTGAGTGTGTATAAATAAACTTCCAACTGCCAACTACAAAAAATAATTTATAAGATAGTAGTTCTAGGTATTCTGACTTAAAGATTTCCCTGAATGGTATCCCTAACAAAACATTACATTTACAATATTTGAACACATCATCAAAAATATGGAGAGTAATCTGAAAGGTTTTGATCTAGTTGATAAAAAATAAAGCAAACAAGGAACTGAAATTACACCTTAAAGCTATAACTTTATTTAGGTTTACAAGAAAAATAATAAATGAAAACTTATTTTTTAGGAAGTAAGTCATCAGCCTTTGAAAAGGAGAACAGACGCTGACAAAGGAACCATCCATTAATATTTATAAACAACAACTAGTCAAGAGGTCTTAGAGACAAAAGTGCAAGACACATGAGGAAAAAGTGGAAAGGTGAGAGAAGGCTAAACAGAAAACATGAAAACATCAGGAAAAGCAAAACAGAGATGAAATTCTAATAATGGAAATCTGGGGAAAAAACAAGAGGGGAAGAAAATGGACAGGCTCTCTACAATATTCCTACAACAAATCACTGGTCACCAAATATTCAAAGCTGAATTGTTCTTCATCACTTTCTACTTTATTTCTCAGTAGTTGTTTTCAGCAAAATCAAGTGTTTTTGCAGATGTGTAATACTGTGACAGTTGTCAGGTTTTCTTAAGAGTTGAGTAAAGCACATGATTAATAGAACACAGCACAACAGCCTTTGATTAGCACTCCATCTTTCAAAATCATGGGATCTGAGCACTGGCAAATACAGGAAATGAGAGGGTATGTTTCTGAATGTTTATGGCACTGTCATTATGGCCATGCAAATCCCGGGTTATTCAGCAGAAGCTCCCCAGATTACACGACTCATCACTAACAGCAGTACAGAGCTGTACTGGAGGAATTTGAAGGAGTTCACATCAGCCACTTTCTCACATGCATAAGTTCATCATGATAGACTAAAATATTACTGTATGTCTGAGTTTGTCTGGTACACTGGAACTGACTCCACTACTCCAATTTTTCTTCACAGATAAGTTTTCATTGTATGCTGTCTCCATGCTGATGAAGATTAAGTAGTCTCCTGAATTTTGAAAAATACTTTATATCCTGAATTCTTACCAGTGGTCAATATGTAAAAACTACCACACTGCTAATACTAAGCCCATCAGATAATTGAAAAATAAATCTTGACTCCAGTGGGTTAATCTAATTAGCTAGTAAGTTCTAGCCAAAGTCTGGGTACGTAGCTCATTATAATTTCCTAAGGAAACTAATTCCAAAGCCAGTACAACAGGATCTGAAAAGCATGCTTTATATCAGGTCAGTTATTGGGTTCTTTTTCTTTTGCTGCTTTATCTTGCAGTTAAATTTTGCTTCAAGAAAGGTAAATGTTTGACAGTAGGTTTGAGTACAACTTGAACTCTGTCATCAATAAGTTACATGCAGCATGGCACCCACAAAGCAGCAGAGATTCTGACAGTGAGCTGTGAAGGGATGCCCATAATGGGATGGGAATGGTAATATTGAACGCTTTCTTCTTCCCCTCCCAAACTATTTAGTTTCACATAATCTCAATGCTCACTCTAAGCCCACTGCTCTTGTTCCAGGATATAATTTTGAAACAATTGATGTTTCCTGTCAAGACTTCACCAGAATCCAAGTTTTCCACTATAGCAGGCTTCAGGAATAGAAGAAAAGTGATCAGTTATTCACAAACTTTTCCCAGTGCAAACAGACCTTAATTTTATTGTTGTACTTTCAGGTTTGAAAAGCATCTTGCAATCACAGAAGGATAGAGGAGAAAGTTCTAGAGCACAGTTCTGCAAAGAATGACAGGGACCTGTAGTCTGTTTCTAGGGCTGTTCTATATAGAGGGTCCTCGTTTGATTTACCTTTTCCATCTCTAGAACTTTATCTTGCATCTCCTTCAGGGCACAATGGGATTCTGCTTCACTCAGCCTGGCTTGGACCAGCTCTTTTTCCAGCTGTAGCACAAAGTCTTCACTGTATCGTGAACTGCATTTATGCTACAAAGTTTGCAGAAATATGTTTAGTATGAAGTATAGATTGTTTGAAAGGGGTTTTATATACCAGATTTGGTGGGAAAAGTACATTTAAATGCTTAAGATCAGGAATACCAGCGTAAGTGCTTACCTTATACAAATCTACTAATGTCAATCCAGACTGCTAACAAATATATCCCTACTACTCTGCCTCTCAAACAACTGCCCCTCCATGCAGCCAAATGTGTCTGACAAAACTGCGACCCCTATTAGTACTGACAAGCAACAACACACATTTTTCTTTCATTGTCAACCAAACTGAAAGATTCTCAAACAATCTGTGATTATTTTGTGATCTGCAGAAAAAGATGCTCAGAAAAGACTAGGTAATTACAAGATTAACACAAGTATCACTCAATCCCTGTACACTTGAACTCCAATTCAACAGAATCCTTCCATATCTTGGATTTAAAATAAAACTACATATGCTTCTATGTACAATTACTTTGGTTTGCCCCTTTCTTCACTCCAGCTCTCATTTGGTCGCACTCTATATATTCCTTCTGAGATTCAGATACATTCAGCTGAAGCACTTATATTCAAAAGACTCACTTAACTTTTCCCCCCGATCAATAGTTTAAAAATACATTTTATTTCTTTCCTGGGTCTCTTTAAAATGACTTGTCAGTTTGACAGATTGTCAAACTTGCTTGATAGGCAACACCAACCTAAAACAGCCTTGAAATTTCTGATTGAAGAAAAAAGTGGGTGTTGAAATCCTCAAAGCATAGTAGTTTAGTTACTGTGTTTACATATCTACCCTGAAAATTACGTTTAGAGGAAAAGAATTTAATATATTTTTGGTGTCATTAACTACATTGTGAAATATAAGTACTATGCTTGGAAGCATAGATTAGGTTTTAATTAACAATTCAACTTTTAAAAGATTATTCATTATACTAAAGATGCAGCTGTGTCTTAATTTATGTTTGCATCAAACAATTTAGTTTTCTGCATCTAAAAACAGTAAAAAAATGAACAGAAGTCTTCAGTTCCACATGCTTCTGTTAGGGTGTGACATTCCCTGACACTTTATGTACAAATAAAAGGCAAACAGGACAAAACAAGGATTTAAATTGAACTATATGGTCAAGGAAATAATTTTTCCATTTGCTTTTATACTTCTGCATGCCAACTAAATCTTTTGTCATGACTTACAGTACAATGCAAATTCAAAATGTACACTACTCTTAGTGTTACTATATTTCCTGTATATATGTGCCTACAGGAAGCTGTAATGGAGGTGGTATGGCAAAGCATTAAAAGGCAAAGGCAGCTCAGGCAGGCAGTTTTCACTGTCATTAACACCATCTACTTAAGCACTCGGCATACTGTGTGCACATGAACACACACAGAACCCAGATATAGCATGATCCTTGTACATTAATATTAATTTTCCCTTATACAATAGTAATCAAATTCATACATAGTATTTTCAACCCACACAGTGTTTTTGCCTCAACAAGCAGTGGAGGCAGACCTGATTTGAGTGTAAGGAAGGGGATGGTGGACAATGCTGATTCATTTTCACAGTTGCTTCACATCATGTAGCAACACAAGTACCATATGTAACACTGTGCAGAGGCAGAGAAGAAGCAAACACTCTTTTTTGGTTCCCTGGCTGTTGGTACAAGTTCATCCCATGATACACAGAAACTTAGATGGACTCTACATTTCAGTTCCAGATTTCTGTCTGTGATACACACGGAATGAGAGCAAATGCAGTGTTCTCTCTCTGGTAAGGTAAGGAGATCTCTAGCATTTTCCAGGACATTGAGAGAAAATGGCAGATTTGAAGAACTGAATACATGCAGATTTTGCAATAACATAAGTATATTGTATAAAAATCTAATTGATGTTTATCAAATAATTAGTAATGGAGAATGTAAGAAAAGTTATTAATCCAGTTTCAGGCATGACTCATGCCTTCTTGAAATCTGTCTTTAGATTTCGCCTGCCTAAGGATATGTTAAGAGTACTTATTTACTTAGCCACAACAAACTCTAAATCAAGTCTTGATATGCTGGCAAAAAACCCCAACCAAGATCAAAACAGACTGAAGAAATCAAGATTCACAAATTAGAAGTTAGGAGTTTTGCTAACTAGTAAAACAAAGCATAATTTCAATAATTTAGTATATAAAGGTAACACAAATTTATAGCTAAAACAGTGTTTGAAATATACTCTTCAATTGACTGCAGAGAAAAGATCTGCTTTTATATATTTGCCTTAAGCCCTAGAATTTCTGACAAAGGCCACAATGCAAATACAGACTTTCAGGTACCACCAAACATTTTAACCACAGTAACATTTTCTTGCCTATGTTGAAGGGACATATGTAATATAAAGGACTAAAACTGTAGTTCTACAGCCATTTAATTCTGAAAGAAACAAGTCCTTGCTTGGCTTCATACAACTGGATTTATTTCCACCCAACTTTTCTTAAACATAACCGTACCAAATATTATTTTGGCTGATGACAAATATAATTACACAATGTTTCTCCAGTACACTATACTGAAGAGCAATTAACAGATGATTCAGCAGCTCCCAGCTAACTTTGTTTACACATTTAAGCATTAACTGTAGTACTTCCCTAAATACAATATTCTTAATTTCTGCTTTTTCGTTGCAAATCAGAACATTATTAGGAAAGTGTACTGTAAAATAAAGTGAGGCCTTCCATAAAGTTGCAATACCCATTTACAAGCATATATTGCCAATATCAATTACTATGTGCTTAACTATTATCAGTCATTTCAGCATGAGTTCCTGAAAAGAAACTATGCTTTACGAAGTTGCTGTAACAATAACCAAATACATCACTATAAATTACCTTGAAAAATGCATATGCTTCCATCTGAATGCTTAGTCAATTAAAATTCTATCTTCACATAATATAGCTGAAGAGCCTATTTAAAAATAAGATGTGAACTAATTTTAGCTTGATTAACCTCCAATTTATCAGATTCAATTTTAAAGCATTCAGACTGATGAACTGGGTAATCATTGACAATTACAGTGTCACAGGGAAAGACAAGATTTGCATTCTGGAGGTGTTTACATCCAGCAAGAAGATACCCTTTTCATTTAGAAACACAAGGGGGAAAAGAACAGAGAATAAAACCTTCAGCACATAATTATCAGGAGTAAGCTACAACAGGCTGATTACCTTTTCCCCTAACTCCTCAAATACCATTGCTCTTAGCATGCCTCTAAAGAAAACTCTGTGTTTCATTCAAGCCAGGCACAACTTCCTCTATGCAGTTCTTGATTTACTGGTAGTATAAGGAAGAAGCCACCTTCCTCTTAATCATTTGGTAACCCATCATGACCTGCCTTTGGCGAGCTTCTACATTTAAAGATCAGACAAGCCAAAGAGAGGTCAGTATCATTCATTAGTGTAATGATTACCTCTTTAAGGAGACTCCATACTTCATAATGAAGTCACTCTTATTCAACTAAGAACTCCCTATAAGCAGTTTAGAACAGGAAAAAGTAAACTTGTATGTAATTTGGGCTTCCGGTGTTGGGTTTCGATCAAAAGAATACTCCTCTACCCATCTCTGTATTCAGAAGTGCTGCAGGGTGAATTTCTTCAGACACAAATCCAGAAAGTACCTTCAATACTTACCCTTAAGCCATCCAACATATGCTATCCAAACTGATAGGAAAGATAGCATAAGCCCTTGATCATACTCAAATACAAATGCACAACTTTTTTACAAAGGATATGTTAACCTTCTTAAAAATACTATTGTTCAGATAAATTTTTGCTACCAACAAAACTGTGGGTTTTTTTAATCCCACAGTGTTGTTCAGAAGAGGCAGTTGCAAGTACCCTTAGGCAGTTCTTTCCATACATTTCTATTCTGAGATTCATATCCAAACATTACTGTGCTTATCATGCTGAAACGGACAATTCAAGACTGAAAAAGATGTAGATGATAAAATATATACAATAGATGATGTATCTTTAAATAAGCACAGATAAACTATGCAGTGATTTACAAGTTTACAGTGCAATCGTTTTCGCTAACAGTAAACAAAGCTGAAATAATTACAGAAGAAAATATTAAAGCAGATACTCCAATACAATACTGAAAAGGAGTATTGCCAAGAACAAAGCTACTGGCACTAGCAAGTGGCAAAAAAGTTACCAGAGTACAGTAAAATGCCAAAATTCCCAATAAATCTATGCATTCCCACCAGGTGGCGCCCTAAACGCACGCAGCTGCTCACATTTGTTGCTCCCGCTTCCATGCTTGGAAACGGTTAAAGCCTGTTCAATTACACGTCTTACTGACGCAGCAGGATCTAGCGAACGCACCTCACTGAAACCACTTTAACACTTTCACCACGTTGTCTAATTCTGATGGGTCTCAAAGCCAGAGTGCTATTCCCTGCACTTCAGAATAAGCCAGCTATTAGGCACAAATCTGCCCATAACCATACGGATTTACAGTCTCAGTTCCACACAGAGTCAGACAACATCCTATAGCCATGTACGCATTTAAGTGGAGGAAAACAATGCTGCAAACATGGAAAGAAGGAAGCGTGCTCATAATTTAACTTACTCTCCATTCCCACAGTATTTGTCCAGTTGTCTGCACTCACAGCTCCAACTCAGTCAAATTTGCAGTCCACAGTTATCTAAGGTTTTGCTCAGGATCAGTTCCCATACCTAGGCAACCTGTTAGGCCTCCCCATCATTGCTACTCAGTAAGGCCCCCAGCACAGTTAAAAGCATTAGCTTTAAAAGTCATATTCCCACTATAAACTAAATATAGTATAGTCATATACTATATTTATTTATTTAATGACTAAATAAATGCAGTATCTTAGTCTTCTAATAACTTTAAATTGCATACAGGTCATTAGTATAAATGCCTCTAAAAAACACATTCCAAAGGTGTGTGTACTCTTTTAATCAGACAATAAACAGCTGGATATACAAAAGTCTATAAATGCTTCTCATTGCATTTCACTTGAAAGATTATAATATATCTAAAAATGTTGAAAAGCATTACTAGACCATTCCCATCTTCCTTATAATAATTTCTTCATATTATTCCCCCTAAATAAAGTTCTATACAGTTCAAGTTCTATAAAAATCAGTATTTCACAAGAGAGAGTAACATCTCATTAATCACTTCTTACAACTACTCTAAAATACATATCCTTTTTACACTGAAATGCATTAAACAGATGTAATAAATGCAACATTCTAGAACTAGTTTAAGTTGTGATTTCTTTCCAGTATAACAGTAAATTTCATCTTTACCTTGCAATATGAGATACGGGTATTTCTAGAGCTTTGGTGGAAGACATGTAAAACAAACTGCCATACTGACATTAAGAAACCATGTAAGCAGCTGCCGTAAGTCGTACTTCATGCACCTGAAATTCCCAAGACTCCAGGCAAGTACCTGGATACCACTTATTTAGAACAATATGAGGATATTCACATCAACACTAGTAGTGCACAGTTTATTCAGCAAGTGAAGATGCTAAAATGCTTCCCCCTGTCCCCTCAAAGAGAAGATACTGAACACTTCAAGTGTCTTAGGGGAAGTAACTTCAGTCTTACAGCAACAGTCAGAAGTCTTGAACATTTTACTACCTAAAACACAGAGTACACACAAATATAGCACTATAAAAGGCTACTAAAAATTATTTTCCTGCTCCATATGCACATAAACCCAGGCCTTTAAATCAAGTCCTGTAGTTACAAAATCAGGGACAATACTCTTCTACTTCAGCAAGCAGTAAATTTTAGCATACTCAGAAAAAAAAACAAATACAGCTACACAGAAGAACATTAACACAAAAGAAACTGACTTTATACACTAGGTAAGGGCACTGTGAATCAATTCTCAAATTTGAGTACTCAGAACAAATACACAACTTGCAACGACTAGATTCTTAGCATTAAGAGCTATCAGAGGTTGTATGTGTGGGTTTTTGTTAGTATTTCTTTTGTGGTGGAAGGGTTTTGGGTTGGTTTGTGGGGTTTTTTTGAGTTTTTTGCTTGGTGTGTTTCATTGCGGGTATGTTGTTTAGTTTTTTTAATTAATTCATAACTTAAATCTATCCAGGGTTATGAATCTCATCTATCAGCAGAACAGAGCAAAATTTCATTTAATCCAATTTATGTAATTTTAGGAATGCAAATCACAATGAACAGGGGTTTACAAAGACAGCACAGAGACCATGTCATGTAATGATGAGGAAAAATAAACACATGTGAGTGAAAAAGATGAGATGATGTGCTGCCAGGCTCCTTACCCATTGCTGCTGTTGCTGGAGCTCCCTGATGGTATTCTCAGCTTGCTCCAGTTTAGTATTGGCCTCATCACTCTGCTGTTTGATGGTGGCCAGCTCCCGTTTTATGAGGTAGTTTTCCTCAGCCTCCTGGGCCCTTGTCACTTGTCCCTTAGGACATAATTTATTTTTTTAAGCACTTGATGACAAATCCAAGGAAAACTACCTTTGTGATGCTTAGCTGCTTATTTCATCAGATTGGTTTTGCAAACAGCACAGAGTACAATTGGTAGAAATTTTAGGACAAAGTAGTACTAAACAGCTGCTTTAGTACTTTATTACAAAGTTCAGCATCCATTTAGCAAGCACAGTTTTGTACCTGCATTCAATAAAATTCCTTTCATGCATTATTACTCAGTTGTACATGCACAGATTGAGGTTCACAATATTCAATTTCATTGTTAATACAGTGTCATAGAATCCATTTGCCACAGGAATTTGTACAAAAAATTACAATAGGTTAGGAAAATTATTATAACGTGCAGGTATTTGGGTTTATATATTTTTAGTAAACAAAATTAAACAAGTTTCTAGCAAGATATATTAGCTCTGTATTTATTCCAAATCAGCAAAGCAGGGATAGAATACAGCATGCAAATATGCATGCATTAAAGCAGTTGGAGTTTTTTATGAGTAGGAAGAGTCATACAGTAAAAGACTAAAAGACTATACCTGTATCAATCTATCTGCCAAGGAAGCACTTTCCTACAAAGGAAAAATTCAGATAGGAATGAGGTAAAGGGAAACCAAAATACAAGGGGCTGATTATAGTGACAAAAAAGACCAAGAGCTGACAGAAAGAAAATGCCCAAATTCTACCCATTTTCTGTGCAAGTTCTTTTTGCAAAATTAACAACTCTTCATATAAATGCAACTCAGCCCAAAGGTCCCAGGAAGCAGCCTTTTCTGCAACAGATTTAGCACAGTCCATCTTTGATACAAAAAGATTTCAAAGCCAGATTTCTGTAACATTGAAAATTCACCTACAGGAGACCCGGTGGTTTTATTTGAATGGCTTGCTTCCCTAATTAACCAAAGTTACTGAAGCATTATCTGACATGATTGAATAGATAGATGCAAGACATGATCTACAGTCCCCCCACAACAAGAAACAAAGGCATAATTTGAGCACAGAGGGAACTCCACTTAGCACTGAGGCACTCATGCAGAACTACAGCTTCCACTAAGATGAAGCAGGGAAGTTAAATGGTGCAAACTGACAGACAAGTAGGAAATGTCAACTGTGACAGCTAACATTCTGTTTTACTGAACTCTTGCAGTAAGTCATTAAGCAGCTCATAGATTCTTTTTCCTTGCCAAACTTTTGCAAGAAAAGTTTGCATTTTTGCACACTGACAAGCCCTACCGTCCTGCAGTTGCATTTAATTAATTTCTACTTTATCACCCCTGAAACCACTCATTTTTTGAACAAATGTCTCTACAACAGAGAAACACATCTATTAATAGACCTTCATCCTTAAAACTTTTAATAAAACTGAAGTTCAAACTAGTAGATAAGAGCTATTACTTAGAAGTCAAGGTACACTAAGTATATCACAACTAAATCAGATGGGTTTGAATGATAGAAAAATATTTTACAAGTAAGTTTCCAACAGAACTTAATGTATTTTCCCCACTTTATGATGTTTTTCAAATGCTGTGATGATAACAATCTTCAGAAATTCTTATTAATAGATAATATTTTCCAATTTTGAATTGTTTTAATTCCAATCAGATTGGGATAGTCTGAAGGTGAATTCTGAAATTCTAAGGACAGAATTTGCAAAAGCACTAGCATCTGGCAGTTCATCATGGACTTCATAATTTAAAAAAGCAAAGGTTTTAAACCTCTACAAGTTAAATATAAAACAAAGATATTAACTATTATATATTTGCCAAGGGCATTGAAATTATTCATTACAGCTTCAAGCTTCTTAAAGAGAGCCTACTCCTTTCCATTCATTTTATAAATCTCCAATACTAGAAACAAAAATGTTCATAAAATTGTATTTTTGTTCATAACTTTCACAATGCATCCTTATTATGCATCTTTTCCAAACTAAAATCTGAAATCAGTTAATTAGAATCTGACATAGACAAACTGCTTTTCAAGAAATTGCAATGAGGTTTAACATCTGAATTGTGACATCTTTCAATTACGTCACTCTTAATTGAAAGATTACCACTTTCTTCCCTGTGAAACGTGAACAACTGTTGGCAACTCCCAAGAGCATTCAATTCCATTTGTTGAAAGATGGTCCCTGTTTGTGCTTAAGATGGACAGGCATGTTCTCATTCCTGAGCAGAGCAGGTCAGATGCAACGTGCCACAGGAAGTGTGATACCAGAATACAGGAGAGGCCACTGGAGAACAGTTGGCAATGTATCCACAGCAGTCCTCATGCATACTTTTGAAGTTTCAGTCACTTACAAAAAAACCTAACAAAACTCTACTCCAAATTAAACATATGACAAATTAAGTCTTTAGATATTCTCCCCACCATGTACCAAAACTTGACACAAAACCTCAAAACTACATAGAATGAATGAATGAATGGCAGTCTTCCTGTTCTCAATATGAATGCTGCAACATCTCTCTGGCCATTGGTAGGTCTGTCACTTTGCTCCTACATAAAAACACCAAGCAACTTCAGGTTTTCAAAATGGGGTATTCTCTCACAATGACCTCTTTTCCAACCAACCAGTCCACTATTTCATGGAGTCTTCTGGACTTTGAACATATGCTTCTAATTCAGAAAGAAAACAGTATAACACAAGCTGGGTATGTCGAAATGTTTGATTTTATGATCACTAAGAAGCAATATAACCTTACATATTTAAAGCATTCATCTTAATTGCTTGGTGACAGCCATGTTATTTGGCTATGCGCTGCTAGTAAATACCAGAGATTATCAGGAAAACAGTAATTCTGAGATTCCAATTTCATATAATGAAGTTACCATCAATAAAGTCTAAATTAACAGAGATTAAATCTAATCACCAACATACTTACTTTTTCTAGTGTTTCAATGCGCTGTTTTAGGAGTCTATTTTCAGTTCGTAACCTCTGGAAGGTAAACAGTTCACAAATCCATTTCTCAAGTTATGAACTAAAAGTTTGATAAAAGCAAAGCAAACTAACAACATTTTTATCTCATCACATCCATGAAAATCAATATAACTACCAAAAAATTAGTGACCTTCTTAACGTCCTTTCATATTACGTACTAGCTCAAAATATGAGTTTAAACAGCTTGGTACAGCAAAAATGAGAACATATCTCATGTTATGGGAAAGCATCTACGTTGCATTAGCTGAATGCTCTATGTCACCAGGTGAACCGTGGGGCTTAACACCAGACTTGACAGCCTCCCCTTCATAAACGGAGTCAGTCTTCATGGTTAAGGGACATGAAAGGGCACTCCCTGTACTAGAACAGGCTAATGAGGCAGCTGCAAGGTTTCCCTCCCTTTCCTCACAAGAATTTACATTCATCTGTAAGGTTATACGAGAATTACCTCAAATGTCCCAGAAGTAAGAAAGAATTGTACTGAACTCTATACTTTATCAGTGCACTTTCTGTAAATTTTAGCAGTCAGCATTCAGATAGAAGAGATCCATACCCCTCAGAACAGGGCACTGGATATCAGTTCAGTAAATGCTTTATTCTGTCAGGCTAAAAGGCAAACTTAAAATATGGTTGGTTTTCTATCTCCCCTAAAATAGTCTCTTCTGCTATGAAGCTCTGCTAAGTCAGAAATTATTTACACATGTCCCAAAGTAGGGCCCAGAAACAGATAACTTTGCATTGTTTGGTTGGGGTTTTTTGGTTGTTTTTGTTTTGGGGAGGTTTTTTGCTTTCTTCTTTTTTTGGGGAGGGGGATAGTGGTAAGAAGCAGGAAAGGATTTAAAATTAGTTCATATACTAGAATCTAAAGTTACAGTTGTCTTTCATATGGTTTTACTTTGTCCTGTTCTGCAGAGAGCTGTCATTTGAGCTCTGCAAATCTGATTTCAGCTGCTGTACAGCAGGTATTCATGCTGCTAACTGCCTCACTGCCTGGTACAATAACAAACTGCCGGAAAAGACTCCTAGTACCTTTGTGCTCCCAGGTGCATCTCACAGTCATTTTTATGAAGAACTGATGCCCAAAAAACTGATATTGAAAGGCAAAATGACTAGCAGTGGACAGGAAGAAGGAAGGCTGTACCCAACTCCCTCAACAAAGCTTTATATAATACACTCGCATATCACTTCTCCCACTGTCTTTTCTCATAGAACACAAGGAAGAAAATCCAGATCAAACAACATGCTGTGAAAGAAAAGTGAAATAGGAAAAAAGGCATCAAAAGCCTATTTATGTCACAAAAGCAAAAAGATGCGGTTATTAAGTACATACAGGAAGTAGGTCAGTTAGTAAAAAGGGAAAAATAAACTCCACTTGCAGCTTGGCTTTTTTCCCCCCAGTTTGTACTAACTGCAAAAGCTCCAAAAGAAAAAGTGACTGCAGACAGAAGATACTACAATTTGGGTCCAATGCACAAGAAAAATCAAGATCTTAAAATCAAAGACAAACCACTCACGTGCACTCTATGAAGTCTATTTTAACATGTATCATACAAGCCTCCTGTGTGGAGCACCTACATCTAAACCAGCATATTTGGAACCTCTGATAAATGAGGGCATCTGTTATTAAACTTTTGTCAGCAGGAAATACTAAAAAAATAAGTACAGCAGGTTCCCAAAGATTTTTTTTTTAATGTCCACCAGAATTCTCAAAAATTCCACTGTAGGTATCCTTTATGAACAGACATCCCAAATATAAATGCTGAAAGAAAAGAATTTGGGGACCTTAATTACGTCCTGCTACATGCAGAGATCAAACATGTAACCCCCCCATCAAGGAATTAAATTTATTCATAAATAAATTTGTTGAGGGTTCCTTACTTTAATTTCAACTTGCTCTTCCATTTCTTTTGTCTTTATTGTAGTGTACTCTTTTTCTAGCCTAAAAATTAGAAATAGTAAATTATGATCAGGAACACTGTGGATAATTTACTTGTTGATGTAATACCTAACAAATAACAGTAGAATAGATACAGATTATTGATATTTCCTCTGAAATGCACTCCTGTAAATGCTTAGACTGGACCTTAAATTTAAACACAGATTTCAGTAGATATGAACAGACTGAACCAGCACTCTGAAGTGCAGGAGCTTGCTTGGATACCTTACAGTGGCAGCAATTTGGAGCTACTCTGTAATAACCCCTTTATGTAATACAGTCATCAATTCAATAGATTCAGCCAAAAGAAATCAGACCTTGGAAAGCCTGGAAGAAAAAATGCAAAGAAATCTGAGAAAAATACCTTAAATAAAAACAAATTTTAGCCTCTCCCCAGCAAACCAAATTAAAAAGGCAGCAAGGAAAACCCACAAGCTGAGATAACAATGCCTCCACAGAAGGCAGATCAGGAAGTTCAGATATGGAATGGTAGGATTTTCAACTACATACACTTGTACTGGTTTGCAAAGAAAATATTTTTCCTGAAAGCTTTGTTGTTACTTCTTTTTTAGAGAAGACTGCTCACTCTACTGATCATAGGCTGCTGACAGAAAAAAAAAAAGAAAGATTCACAAATTCAGCTTGGAAGACCCTGGGCACAACCTGCAGTGCAACAATGAACATAGGATACTTTACAACTTTTACAACAACTTTACAAACACCAAACTTAACCCTGGAAAATTACACTATCTGCAGCTTGGCTAATCAAAACAAAATTTACCAAAGGCAGAAGACACATGCAACTAACCTTAGCAACAACAAGAAGTTGTGGTATTCTCAAGATTTCAAACCCCTAATGAAAGTTGTTTTACTGTTGTCAAAGTTACCACAAAGTTTTATCAATTTATATTTTAAACAGCACTAATTTTGACTATAAATGCACTCTCTAGCACCTTGATTAGTCTTCCGGTTCCTGAGAAATAAAATCTTTAGAATTTAGGCCAGATCATAAAGGTTTCATCTCCTTTCCCTGCTTCACCCTGAAAAAAACAAAAGCAACCTCCCCTCCCACCAGAAGACCACCCCCTATCCAGCCTTCCTATTCAGTTCCTTTTTTACAGAAGTGCTGTAATTCCCCATAACTAGCAGTTTTCTTCAAATGCTTTTAGTTATTTTTGTAAATGAGATATAGCTTTATTATATTTAAGAAAAATAGCAAATGCTACTTTAGAATAATTTTTTGCAGGCAGAACATCAGTTTTAACTGTTTATATAGTATTAAACCCCAAAGAAATGTAAAGATGGAAAATTCAAAATGAAACACTGAATACCAATTCCTGAGGGTAAACAAACAGTAACCCAGCAACAGTATAATCCATTTTCTCAAAATGTAATACCTACTTTTTCATCTTTTTTGCATTGTATTTGACTTGATAAGATGCTTGGATTAATTTGTCTGGACCACTGTCAAACTGATGTGGAATGACCTTTTGAAAGTGCTAAAAGTAATCAGAGCACAAGATTACAAATAATTAACAAGGAAATATACACACACTACACATTGCAGATATCTCTTAAAATTATTATAACTGTAGCTTACCTGTAACATTCCTTCCATGTCAAGTTGCAGTAATTCTGCCTGGTTCATCTGAAGTAATGCTAAACCTACTCGAAATACTATCTCTAAACCCTGAAAAGAAAAAATATCCAACAATTACTCATGGCATTGTCAACAGTAGAGTTTTTCTACTATTTACTAACATTGGAAATCTCACCCAAGTAAGCACAAGTAAAAGGGCTACTGAAAAAATCTCTCAACATATTGCTTCCGTGTTTCTTTTTTTTGTTCCAAGGACAAAGTGTCTGGCTATTTGTCCTGATGCCAGACATCTCCCTCAGAGAAATTAGTAATGAGGTAAAATCTCAAGTGACAGGAATTCTCTAGATCAGCTCTATCAACCATTTTAAGTATATCTAGTAGAAAAATCCCCAGTACTTCTCCAAAAAGGCTATTTTAATTTCAGACACAGTATAATGCAGTTAAACTACTAGGAAAAAAAAAAAGGAATGTCTCACCCTATACCCCATCTTAGACTTTCTGAGGGCAAGCTGAAAGGATCCACCTTTGACTTAACTGCTTTCTACAAGCTGACTGCAGATCATACATAAGCTATGATTTGTTACTAGTTACAATTATGCAAAGCTCTAATCCTAAAAACAGCATAGGCATCTTTGTGATAATGACACTGAATAAGTCCCTAAATTTCTTTGGCACCAATCACCATCCGGACAATAAAAGGAACTAACACTCTCTCTTCCTGGCTTGCATATCCTCAATGAACTTTAACTTTGGCCCGAAAGCAGCATTAGTTTCTATTGCAAACTCACCATAATACTGAGGAATGGATGTCCCTGCTGCATCCAGAAAGAACAGATTTGGGAACATTTCAACAGGCTTAGAGCACAAAGCTACCCACAATATCAACATTCAGTGACTTAGCTACTCTTCCTTGACAAACTGCACACACAGACACCTTCCCTTAAAATAATCTGATCAGCATAAGAAATAAAAAGCAAGACTTTGAGATTTGTCCATCATGATGGGATTTATACCACTACCTAAATAATTGCTTTCAACAGCTGCTCTTGAAATATAACATGACCACTATTTAGTAGTTACCTCAGACATAAAGATATCAAATATTCTCGTTGCAATTGGTAGTGGAAAAGTTGTAAGGAATATAGTTAAAAACCATGATGATGCATACATAGAAGTGTGAAAACTCTGAGACTGAAAGTGCACATAAAGCTCTGGAAGATGTTCCTGGAAAAGAAGAGGAATAAAATACACAATAATATAAAATAACAAGTATGTTAAGCTTCTGCTTGTAGTCTTAGTGCAGACATGGTTTTGATAAATTTTGAAAACAAGAAAATAATTGATACTTAGTACAGATAGCAGCTGTCTGTACTAGCAACAGGACTAGGAAAGATATGACTAATCATTATCAAGAACCATGCAACAAAAAGTCCCAATACACAATGTCCTATAGAATGTCTACCCTGCAAAGCAGATAACAAAAACACTTCCTGATCCTACAGGGAAGTCAAGCTTGTAAATCCCTGAGTAATATCTAGAATGGGCTACTAAAAAGAGCTGACAAAATCTAAGGCTATGTGATACCTCACCCTGATCATCATGTTAGAAACTGAATCACAAAACAGAAACCTATTTTTCTCCATCAGCCTGACCAGGAAGAACCTACATTCCAAATCTGAAAACAATTTCAATTCTACATATGAGGATATCTACCAATTTTCATCTTTTAAGATACTATAAATTGACTATGAAGACTTTGACTTTCAGAGTCTTCAATCCTAACAGAATTAAACATTCACATACTTAAACTGCAGCAGTACAAATACTCATGCTTTGGTGTTTAAAACCAGTCACTGTCTGCCAAAGGTTAAAAAAAAATTGCTCACAGAGCCACATGCATTTACTTCTGAAGTTCTATTGTCAAGAGTACAGCCTGGTAGCCAACAGACATGCCTGCTCTTGAGCTGTAACTCCCAAGTTCCTTATTAATAGTTACTGAAGAGCAAGTTTGAGAGATTTTGTATGTACCTGTATCATGCATTCAAACTGGTACATACAAAGGCCCAGTTCAGCCATGCTTGGTTTAAAGAGTTCTCGTAGTCTGTAATCTTGCATTAATTTAACAAACACACAGAATGCCTCTTCTTCTGGCATCTATATCAAAAATAAAAAAGCACAGTAAAAACTCTGGACAAATATAACGATATATCAGAGTAAAAGCCTGGGAGGATTTAGAGTTGGGGTTTTGTGTGTGTGCAAGTGCACGCAGCGGAGTTATTTTTTTGGTTGTTGGTTTGTTTGTTTTGTTTAAGGGATTTACAGCAAATTACGCCAATGAACTTTTGTACACAATAAATTCTAGCAAATAATTTCTAAACTGAAATGGAGGTCTGTAAGTTTCTTATTATATACCCTACTTTGCCATAAACCAAAAACCAATAATACAAAGGCAGCTTTAAGATAATCAAATCAACTGTACAATTCCATTTGAACTCTGAGGAGATTCCTTGTAATAGAAGAGAAATAAGAAGTTCATTTATTTTTGAAATATCACTCACCAAAATAGCTTGCAAGCCTGCAATCCTACCTTAGCTCTGAGAAACAAATACATTCTCCCACTCCAATACAGTATCTTGGCAAATAGAATAACACAAAGTAAATCTCATTTAATTTCCAGAGTAAACAGCTGCCTTTGACAACTCCATTGTAACAAAATTATGAAGGAAAACCATTGCAAAAATTCCCAATAAACCACCACAGTATATTATGCATTCTAGCATGAATTTTAAAGGTTCACATATTTTAAATATTTTTACCTGCATAAGCAGTAATCCAACAATAAAAGCGCTTCCTTGACAGTATCCAACCTCACGATCCACCAAAGAGTAAGCCTGGGAAATAAAGTTAAAACTCTCAACAATTAAAACCTCATTATCAATAAAAAGTAATCATAGCTCATCCTGCTATCTTGTTAACTTATTCTCCTCTCCCCAAATCCAACAAGGGCAGACATCCCATCCAGAAGTTTTAGTCAGACATTCTAGCTTCTACCTGCTGCTACAAACTCTGCTCTCTGAGCACCTACAAAGCTAAAACTAAGGCATACCTACCAAAAATACAGGCAGTTTTCATCTACAGGAATCTGCCAGAAGATAAGACAGACCACTGGCATACAAATCTCACAAAGTACTATTTTTATAGGAGACAGACCAGACAATGAAACGAGTTGTCTTCAGAAAAAATGTGTTGCAGTTTTATTTACAGATGGATGAAATGTGGTGATCTCCATGCAGGTGGCATCTTTGCTTTAGAGCTACAGAAACTACTATGATTTGGAAACCTGCCAACTTTTCTATTGAAACTATGTTCTATGGAAAAGTCTGACCTTCAAAGTTTAACCTCTAGTGAAGACTAAGTAATGCAAATGATGCTACATTGGCATTTTCATTTTGTGTTTGGGCACTGGAACAACTGCACATTAGCTTGTACCTGCCATTTGCTGCTGCCACGTGCACTTCAGAAATACCTGCAAACTGAATACTGGTTCTGATTGCCAATGTTCTTGTCTTGGGCAACGCTGTTTACTTTAATTCATGGCATACTTCATTCCATTACACTATCAGCAGTTAGTATGTGACTTTGTTTTAATGCCAACTTGGTTTTACTTCGTGAGATATAAAAAAACTTACAGGAATGCCATTGTTGAAACTAAAATGGGATTTGTTAAACCACTCCAGTGTCTTTGGTTTTAAAAGACTTTAAAACACATGAAACTGGTGCAAGTTCTCTATATACAAGGCAATCCAAGCTGGTAGATGTTCTTGCTAATATATTTTCAAGGGTTGAAATACCAACTCACCTTCATTACGTTGAACAAGACCTCCTGCCCAAGGCTATCTTTTTCTTTGAAAAAATCATGTTCAGGGTATGTTCTAGCAATGTCCCTTCTTATTAATTTTTCACAAGGAGATGTCATTTTTAAAAGCTCTGAATACTGATCCTTAATTGGCATGCTTTGAGCACTGCATAAAAGTTGCCAAACAATTGCTCTGAAGTGATGAGGTATCCCTTTTCGAACCAGCTCCTAAGGCACAAAAAGACAACTTATATTTCCTAAAATATTACAAAAAATAAACCTAGAGAAAAAACAAATTCAAATCAAGTTCCTCACAATTTCAGGAATGAATTTACATCATGGCATAAACTACTCATACAGTTTATAATGTCAAATTTAGTGAGATTATTAAGTCAACAAAAGTAAGCAGTCTCTGAATCATTTTTAGGGGCTAAATGAGCTACTGAAAGTAGTCCCTTATCCAAGCTATGTGAAAAAATAAATATTCAAATAATTTTATGCAAGAACTTCTATTAAACAGAATTTAATAGAATTACATCTATATTTCATGAAAGATTACTGACAATAACACCTTTAGTAATATTTCTAAGAAATCACCAACTAGAAATTACTTCCAAAATAGGTAAATGACAAAAAGTAGAACTAACTGTAGCACAGTCAACTGCAACAAAAAAATTGCACAGTACAACTACCATTTAACAAACTTGACAAGTTGTGTCTAATTTCTCTGGTGTGCCAGTATTTCCAAGTTATCTTCTAAGAAAGTATTTAAATGCAGTTTTGGACACTGGACCGAGAAAACATTAAGTTCACACCTACTAAATTAACTAAATTTACTTTATCCTTTGAAAAAAAATCTGCTAGGTATTATAGGATTCAAACATGCCTAAGAACCTGTTACTTGTCCTTTCAGAAATCACAAGCACAAGCAGTCTTGTTGCTTGATCTGAAAACTGAGAAAGAAGCATTATTCAGAAATGTAACAGATTGTCTTGGTGGTATGTCCAGCAACTAGAATCAGTCTAACCTAGAAGATTGTCTCTTCAAGACTATTTCCTTTTTGTACCTTAATAACTTTCTGTACCTTAAGTTATCAAGTATTTTATCTCCTAGAAGGCTAATTTCTTTCATTATTATTTATTCTGAGGCCAGAGTTACCTATTCTGCAAAGCATGATCATCTTCCTTTTTGTTCCACATATTTCTCCTACTTCTCCAACATTACAACTAATTAATGCAACACTGATAACTGTAAGAGACTCTTCCTGTCAAGGTTTGTTTTTCTTAAGCTTGACCTCTGCTGCAGGAGTTTTGCATCACTGATCTCCATTTTCTAATATCCCTAAGCTCTCAATCCATCCTTCTTCAGAACCACCATAGTAATGCCACTCCAACTACTTCTCCTGTCTACAACACAAAACCAAGGTGTTTTTCCTAAAAGATTCCCAACTCCAAGACAAGAACGCTAACACATCAGCTTTACACAACTGTGTCTACCTATCCTTTGTCAACAACACAACTGCACTGTACCTCAGCCATCTAAAGCCTCAACAGCTACTAATAAAGCAAGAAACCTCTTGCTAATGCCTTGTTAATGTACCTGCTTGACAGAATAATAGAGTTAATCTCTCCAACTTTCCTAAAAGGAACCGCAGGAAAACACACCTACCAGGCATGTCCTGTCAAATGAACAGCCGGACTTAAGCCATCCTTCAGAAGTCCTCCATAAACAGGAAGCAAGTTCTGAAGAGGACCAAGAGATGTAAAGGATGGAACACATCATCTTTGGAGGAAGGTATAGACACTTACATCTAAAACCTAAAACTTACCAGATTTCTAATAACCTAAGACCAGCTTTTATAGTCAAAAAGATACCTATGCTGCTACCTATGTACCTACTGGCACAATCAGGGAATAGGTGTGGATGTTCTGATATTCCATCATAAGTACAGACTCACAATTAAGGTTGACTTTCAAAAAAATACTGAAAATTATTTAACATCAAAGGAAAACTTGGCTAGTTTTCAATATAATATTAGTCAGCAATATAATTCAATATTCCCTGAAAGTTAGTCAAATATTCCTCAAATTGTACTTGGCCAGCTGTAAAAACAAGTGATACCTGTGACACCTAAAAATGTTCAAACAAATTCTGACTAACCAGGTCTTATTACCATCTCACTTTTTCTTTCTCTTGCCAGGCTCCTGTGGCCTTCTTTTCATGGCCTTTTGGAACACCTTTCCCTATGCAAGCTGGAAATCTTTAGTTCACTTTTTTCTCTTGTTTCCTTTCTCAACTCATGTTCTCTCTTCACAACGGCTTCGTATAAAAGATATTTTACTTTAGCCTATTGTTCCGCCTTCCCACAACCTATTCATAGACACACATTTCAAACTGTTCAAAAGACCCTGACATTTGTATTCTGCACATAAAACTACAGACTACAGCCAATAAAGAACCAAAGCAGAACAGACTTGCCTACTAACAAAAAAATCCCATGCTGCTGTGCTTGCTGCCACTGAAACATGGATATGCTCAAATGCACTAAATGCTTTTTAGTTTGAATTTAAAGTGTAATTGAACTCCACTTCTGTGCATGACCACAACTAACCCAGACTGGACACAATGGTCAAAGTTTGTCCAATCCATGCAGAATTTAGAAACTGCATTCTTCTGCCTAAGGTCATCTCTGGGGTCAACATACTTGGCAAGCACAAAAAACTAAACTGATTGTAGCCTTTCAGTAGAATTATCAGCTCTCATATTAAGACTGCTTTAAAAAGAGAGCTGCTCAGTATATAGCAGCACAGCATACATATACATAATCATAGCATCAAGCTATCAGATGCCCTTAAGTTGATTTTCAGTAATTCCATTTTTGGAAAGATGAAGTTAATCATCCCTGTACTCATGGAAATCTCTCATGAGAAGTAAACTGTAAGCTTTAGTAATCAAGACACAATAAATGCATCTGGTTTTCAGCAGGAGACATCTGATGGGTGACAGCACATAGGAAGGTTATGTGCTTAGGGATGGAAAGATTCAACTGGAAGTTTGTATTACATATTTATTTTAAAAGAATAAGCCCATCACAAAGATAAAACAGTATCACTTATATCACATTAAAAATATACCAAAAAACAGTTTCCAACTACTACCTTAACTTGCTTCTCTTTCTTTTTCCGTACATCTTCCCATTCATTCACAATCCTCCCCCACAGGATCCATGAGTCTTCTTCAAGATGACTGAGATTGCTAGAAGCTGATGAACTAGATACAAGAGAAGATCCACTATTTCTTCTTGACCCATTTACTGATCGTAAGGACTTGCTATCTGTTTCCAACAGTCTGCAAAGAAAGCACACAAAAACCAAATTCAAGTTCTTCTAATCAAAGGATCATACTATTAATTGTTTTCTTGACAAAGAATGGACCCAGAGGTTCAGTGAAATAGTTTTACCAGCATTCATTCAGATTAAATGTGAAAAGAACTGTTCAGTGTTACTGCTTTCTCTTGAGATCGCAAGTAAATTTGCAGACAGAAGAGTTCACACTGCAGCATTTTAAGAAACAGATAAAAATGTCACCCACCGCTGTCATGCATCAGACTGACAAATAAAACCTAAGGAAGTCAGATATACTCAATGATAACATCAAATGTCAAAAAAGTCTAAAAAATACAGTCATTTAAAAGATAAAAAATTAGCCTCCTAGAAGTCTACCTGATTACACTTTTTAAAAATTGACAGTATAAATAAAGACAGAACAATTAAAACCTTTGAAGTAATTTTAAAACAACTAACATTTGCTGACAACTGTTCACAAATCAACACAGTGTTTTATAAATACACAGGAGAAATTCCAGACCTACAGACCAAGGACGAGGCAACAGAAGTGATTAGTAAAGCTAATGAATGTGTAATTAAAGTGAGGAGTGCAAACGTGAGAACCTCTGGGGTTATCCAGCAGCAAAGTATAAATAAAGATGTGTCAAGTGCTAGACAAGTTCCTGAGATTTCCCGATTTCCCTCTGAGCTGGTTGCTGTGGCCATGGAGTTGGCAAAAAGGCAATGCTTTGTTTATCCTCAACTAATATTGAGCCCAATAAGCAGGGGAAATTTTTTAGACCATGTTTTAGGTAAGAGCAAGAATTCAGACTAACTTGAAAATATTTCTCTATAGCAAGAGTTCATTTGTACTTTAACTTCTAAGAATTCCAACATCAGTACATCAGAGCCACATGGTCAAATAATTTCTCAAAAATTAGCATGAAAGTTAATCCCCAGCATTTCAGCAAGGTCAGGTTATGCTTTTAACAAATTATAACCCAAGGTATATCGTATCTGAGATGGTACAGAAATCTCAAAATACCTACAATTTTAAAGCTCTCTGCTACAACAAAGATATTTATACTAGCTTTCCCTGTTCCCAGCTTTCACCTATTGGTGTAAGCAAGGGAAAAAGTAATTTAACTCATGAAGACAAATAGTGCAGTTTCTGCAGGAGTATTTTGTTTGGAAAAGTGTTAAATGGTAATACCTCGGGAAAAAGAAAAAAACCTAAAGCCTTTTCAAGAGAAATTTTCACATGGAGTTGTATTTTTTCAAAAAAAATTTCAAATAATTTTCCACTTATTAATAGAATGCACAAAATCTAGTTTTGAAAAAAATGCTTTAAAATCCACTTCAAATGTTTAGAAACCTGGCTTATACTGATCCATAATTAAAAATTACTTTTGAAACTCCTTCTCTTAATCCAAGACAATGCCTAAACACCAAATTCAAAGTAATCACAGAGGAAAAAACATAGAATAAACATTTAGATTATAAAAACATGGTTCTAATGAGAAACTTCCAGTTTTCACAGGTTTCTGTAGAAGTTATACTAAGTTTCTGTAATTTGACCTTACCTGGATAAACTCATTGTCCTTAGATTTGAAAACAGGAAGTTCTTTTCACAGTAAGTCGCAAGTTCTGTGACGTTTAGTCACTGTTTTCTTTCATTTAAAACTTTATAAATGATTTACTAATGCCAAATAGTTCCACCAGGACTCTGGACTGAGCTTCCTCTTTATTCTGTGGGGACTTTCAGTATAATTAGATTACAGAATGCTACAAGACATAGCTTGAAACAATTTGAGTTCTTCCCTTTTCTAACCGTCACCTAATTCATATTCTCCTTCTCACATAAAAGCCTACAAAAATCCCAAAACCTTTACAAACATCCACAGCAGCACTTCTTCCAGCAAGCAGAAAGAATGGTTCCCTGTGAACAGAGTACAATTGTCAACAAAGTGCCACTGTGCTAAACTGCAGATGCAAACTGTTCTGAAACTACAGCACAGCCAGCGTAAGAGCATCGAATTTCAGTATTAAAGGGCAGTATCTCACCAGCCAAGATACATTTGATAGGGCAGCCTCTAAATAGAATTCACACACAAGACTAGTGTGGTACTAACAACATGTCTGGCTAAAATGAAATAAAACCAGACAAGATTGGCTAGTGTACTTACTAAATGAAGAAAGCTGACTTGAGACAGAAAGCCCAAGCTCACTTTCTTCTTTCAACAAGCCAGGTAGTCTGACTGCAGGCCTTAATGAGAAGACTCTAGATGTAAAGACATTACACTTCAACATAGATAAGCAGTCCAAAGAACAGTTTGCTTTTCAAATGCAGGTTAGTTGCTTTGTCATGAATAGACTAGAAAGCCCCAGATTAAATGCAAATTAGCTTTCTTAAAAGCACCATTTAACTATTTTTTTTGCTTCTTTTGATAATTTTTCATTTGCACATCAAAAATTGCATGGAGTTCATCTTCGAAGATAAGGAAGGGTATATGAGATGGTTCTAGAAGCTCCCTTCTATTGTCAAAATCTGGACAGATGTATCAAATTCCCTTCAAATTGTGCTGCTCTCAGGCTGCAGAATGCAGACATGAGAGAAGACATACCACCTGATACACAGGCATTGCCTCTCCTCCCCCAGTTACTCTCTTCCTCCACTGGAAGTTACTACCCTCAGAAGTGACTCAGCAAAGAAAAAAACCAAACAAATAAACAAACCAACAAAAACAAAACCCCAAACCAAACAAGCCATCCCAACCAAGAATAAGAATAATATTAAAAACCAAAAAACACACAAAAAGCATCATCAAAAGAAAACCACAAAAAAATCACCAAAAAGCAACCCCCCTGCCCCAAACCCACCAACAAAAAACCTCCAAAAAAACAACAAAAAAAACCCCACCCCAAAAACAACAACAACAAAAAACCCCACCCCAAAACAACAAAAAAACCCCAACCCAATCAAAAATAGAGTACCTCAACTGCCTCAGTGCAAAGGCCAGCACACTCACAGAAGCTGGAACAGAAGCTAGTTTGAGCTAAATTATCAAACCTTGCACTTCACTACAGCTCAGGGATAGCCATCTCCAGTAGGTAACAAAGCCCTGCAGCTACCTGCCAAGTCTAAAAAGTCTACTTGCAGCTCAAATTGTTTACAGCCAACCTCTCAAAAACTATTGAAACATACTTGTCAAAACCAGATTTTGCAAAAGGACAGATGACTTAGGAGTCCTGCCTCAAAAGTGCAAATGAGCATTAAGAAATTATACAGTCCAATTTCATTTCTTAGTGATATTGTGAATTTGCATCACTGTGCACATCAAGAGCAACTGATCCACCTGAAAGTTGCATCTTGAACTGTACATGGTGCAGATAAATAGGTAACCATGGAAAGGCTACCATGAAAACTGTTACTATACATAAAAAGGCAAGACGAACAGAAAAAACTGATTAGGAATTTACTTTTAATTAATTTAAGCTATTATGCACTTGGCACCACTAGTGTAATAGCAAGAAGTAACCAAACACAGTTCTATCTCTGGACAAAGCAGAGTTAAGTAGCTGACACAAGAACTGGATAAAAGTAGAAAAAAAAGAATTGAGAAATATTTAGGATTTCAAGAAATTAATAGAAATTATAGTTATGATCTTAGAAGGTAAGAAGGTTATACGCAAGTCTCATCCCCAAGAATCTCTACTTCAAATTGGATACTAAAAATCAGAGTGCAATTTCTTACTATTAGAGGCAGGTATAAACACTCATGTAAAAGCAGGAGAGAAAAACACCTTTTAGAGTTCCACAAAAATATAATTTGTAAAAACACAGTACAAGAATACAAATTCTTAAACCTTTGGGCTTTCAAATTGAAGTGTTGTGCCATGAAGTATTAACTAATTCCCCTTTAATAGCCTCCATGCTACAAATGCAATAAACCAGTTTTAGTCTCATTACTGTACTTTGAAGAGCAAGAAGTTTTCCATTCACCTGTTCTGTTCCTCAAGTTTAGCGAGTAATTCCAAGTCGTCTGGGCTCAGCTGTGTCGGTGAGGATGGTGACAGGGCGGGTGTGGACAGAGTGGTGGAGGGGGATGTGGTGTGTAGGGAGGCAGATGGACTCGCCACCTGGCTGGCCATTTGACTGACGGTGTGCGACACCGTGTTCTTCACCCATGAGAGAGTGGAGCTCAGCTTGCCTGCAACCTTGTCTGTCGCCACCTGTATTGACAAAAAGGAGAGGATGCAAAAGTTGTCCTTTATAAACTCCTTTTTTCCAGCAAACCTGCTGCATCAAACAAAGGAAAAAAATATACAATATGCACAAAGCAACACTGAGATTATTTATTTCTCCAGGACACCAAGGCCTTCAGAAGTAACACAAGCATCACCAGCAATACAGTATTATAGAAGGATCATGCAAGTATGCTGCTAATCCACAAAGACAAACCCCGAGAAGCTCCTGATGTATACTCACAGAGCTCATCTCTGCAGTACAGAAATACCACAGGATCCAGGATCAGCTCCGACTTCCCATTATAAAAATAAATAGAAATAAAAGCTTATTTTAAGACATCTTGATAAACTAAAATAATGGTATAGAAACTGTAGAAATATAGCTATAGAAACAATCAACTACTTTACTGATAGACACTGAAGCAGAATATCAGTGTAACCCCCCAAACCACCCACTGCTCACCTTCACTAATCCCTATAGTGCCAGGACTGAGGAGCAGGGGCACCACATTTCTGATTTATACCAAAGCAAAGCATCCTCTAGCACTGCCAGTGTGCAGAAGACAGTCACAAAGAATCTATGCCCATGAGTCTACAACAGCTGAAACTCTCACAGTAAGGCATCGCACTGCTGCCTTTTTTCTTTCCTCTCTTTCTCTTCAGGTCACTCCTACACCAAGTGTCCTTGATCCCCAGTCCCACTGCCTGTGCCTGGACAGACCCCAGGGTTTTGGGGAAAAAGCAAGAGGTGCTGCTAGAGTCAGGGAGGCAGTGGGCTCGGAAAAGCAAAGGTTAACTGGTGCTAATCATTATCTGCTGCTACTTCTTGACCAGTGCTATAGAAAGAAGAGCAGCTGTGGGGGGCATCTTCCAGTGAACCCCTCACCAGAGCTTCCCTTCAGCATCTGAAAATATAAGAAGCTTTGACATGCAGTAACTCACAGTTTAATCCTTCCTCAGCCCAACTCAGAGGAAATTCTGATGCACCTTAGAGGAAGAGCTAGCTGCCCAGCAAATGTCAGAAGTTGGCAAAACCAAGGCTGAAGCGGAACTTCTAAAGTGGTGCTGCTGGTAACTATTTATTTTGAACTTTGCTGATTTCCTCAAAACACTGAATTACTCAATGCCACAAACAATTCTGCAGTACAGTCTATAAATAATTCCTAAGATACTAAAGACACTGAGCTGCAGGGGGAAAAAACCCCTTCCCAAGATCCTCCAATAGACTCTAATTAAAGCAAAATTTCAACTGAAATTAAAAACTCCATCTTATCACTGTGCACTTATCTGAAGCACAATAAATAGACTGATTGCTGAAACAGAAGCTTTTTTTTGGATACAATGCCACAAAGAACTTTCTTGTCAATCAAATCCAGCAGTATTTTATTTTCACTTCATATCAAAAAGAAGACACACTGAATGCCTTCAGAAAACAAGAGGAACAACACAGACCAAACGCAAACAAGTGGTACTCAACCTTCCCACTTACTCTCCAACAACAACATGACACCTAAGAGCTTTCCTAGAAGACTAGAAGAAGTTTCCAATTTCCATATGCTTAGCATTCATTCTGAAAATGGTATCAAATTTTACTAGAAGTCTTCAGAGGCAGGGATGATGCAAACCACAGGTGGGGATAGTAAGATACCAACATAAGCAACAGAAAGGTTCCAGTTGGTTCTTGTCACTGCTGGACAGCAAAATTCAGGTATATAAAAAGTAGAAAAAAGGAAAAAAAAAAAACCAACCACAACAACCCAAACCACAAAGATCTCAACACATATCTTTTAAATATAATCTTGGGAAAAAAATGCTTCCAACACTAGCATTTGACGCTGTATTTTATAAAAGAAAGGAAAGAAAATTACTAGAGGTTTCAAAATTCTAAGTTTAATACATGCATTAATATTTCACTCAGTCTATATTCTTTATTCACTATTGCTATGAAAGGATAAATGACTGCTGTTTTACTTTGAATAAAATCAGATTATAATGAAGGTAACTCATACATCTCATTTAAGACTGATTATTTTCTCAAAGGCTTTAAACTGCTTAAAATATCACAAGTAATGCAACTATTCCAAAAATAAATGCTGGCAGAATCAGGGCCAATCTTAACACAGTAAAAATGACTGCCATATGCAGCAGGCTTTAGGAGTCACCTGCTCTAAGAATCTTAGGTATAAGGATTAGAAAAGCAATGATTTTGAATAATACCCTATGTAGTGCAAACAGGAAGAAAAAATATACGTCCAAAATTTATGTTTTCACAAAGTAAAGTAAGTGGGAAGACTTAAGGCATGCACCAAAATCCAAGGTCAATCTTGCTTGTAAATGATGAGGCTTACACAGTCCAGTAAGAGAGCTGAAGCGGGGTGATTTAGGGACAGAAATTAAGAATCTTGCAAACATTCATTCACCAACATATTACTGGGCATTAAAAAAATGAACTTAAAAGCATGAAGAAGCCATTTATGTAAAGAATGTCAAAAAGTATGGTCAAGAAAACCATGCAAGACACATTTAAGTCAGTCAAAACAATGTGCCTAACAATACTGTTTCTCAGGGCAGCTCAGAGGTGCCTTAGAATGTATCAGAGAACTAGTACCCCAAAACTATTTCTAGCCAGCTATCTGAAAACATTGACACACAGAGCAGGCAAACTGCTCAACTGTCAAAAGCAAATATTTGAAGATCAAAAGGCTCACAGTGAAATTTGCATCAAAAACACATGAAGAATTTGTTTGGGGGAAAATAGCTATGGCAGTCACCTGGAACCAAGCAAAATCAAGAAAAACACAATTCTGATCTAACACCTAACTAGTCACACCTATGTCCTTTTTGCCAAGCTTTTCCAGGCTTCCTCAACATCTAAACCAGCTCTCTTAACTTGTTAGCATCAGTGAAGATTCCTGAACCAAGACATGAAGGTATTTAGGTATGTGTTGATCATCCATTTCCCTAAGTGGGATACAGTAACAGGGTTTTTCATATTTCATCAATCTTAATTTCAAAATTTATAACATTAGCAGAAGATTCCACAGAGTTAATCTTTGAAAAGTGATTTAAGACCTTCTAGAAAACAGGTCACTGAAATCTGAAAATGAGAAAACCTGATCTGAACAAATGCATACTTCATTAATAAAGAAGATTCTGTATTTTTTTATATCTATGGCTCTAGTAAACTCCCTCCAGAATCCAATATGCATCAGAACACTAATTGTAAAATAAGTCATATGCACAGTTTTTAGTGTTTCTTTCCTCTGTGTGGCTTTATTTAATCTGAGAACAAATTGGTATTTTGATGAGAAGTGGAAACAAAACACTCTGATTTGGAATTACAATGTCCAGGAAGTCAATTATAAAATACCAGGATTTTTGAAAATGAGTATATATAGTCACTAATTTTAGGGGTTTGGTTTTGCTTGTTTCTTTTAAGTACGTTTTTTTCTTTTGGTCCCCTTTAAATATGAACATGCAAATAGAACTTAGTCTAAATTGTAATAGAAAATCACTGGCAATAAAGCAAACTATTTTGATGGTAGTTTATTAGTAATGTTGATTCTCTCCAGGAAAGTATGGAAATAACAGTTACAGTTGTTGAGCTGATTCTAGTGATGTGGAAAACATAGAATACCAATATTAACATGTAAAGATCCAATTACTTGAATTAATTATTTTACCAAATTTAAGCTGCAAATCTATAGTTTGGTTTAATTATTCTTTTTCCTCCTGTGAAGAAATGCAGCAGCAATCCTATGGACACATTGAGTATACCTGCATTTTCAACTCTTTACCCTCCTCTTAATACAGCCTGAAAATCCCTGCTACGTCACCAGCTTTCCAATTCCATGTACACTGTTCTACCCCACAGCACAGCTCTGCTTGGCCATCACTAAACCACCACTGCTGCCTGCCACCCTTCTGCTGACAACCCCTGCAACAAGAGATCTGTCACACACCAAGACAATACATACACACAGTACACAAGTGAATCCTACTGACTCCCAGGAGATCTGTACCTCTCCTCTGACAGCACAAAGGAGAGAACTACAGGTTTCACTCTAGCCCTGACAGAGAAACTGAGGCTCCCCCAGTTACAAATCACAGTGACAGCAATGATAACACATTTAGTATGAATGACAGCAGCAAATAGTTTCACTGGGCATCGTCAACCCCAGCAAATGAGGGAAAATCTGTGTGAGCATTTGGTTTAGCCTCCTTTCTTTAGAGGTGTGATTTTGCTTAACACAATATTCTGGAAAGACTCAAAAGAGAACAAGTCTTATTAAACCTTTAATCTGTTTTTTTTTTGAACAGTGTCCTCAAGGCTTTCCTAAACAAGCATTTCTTTAAAAACCTGGTTGTTATTATTTTAACAGATACATCTGCAGGTCTGCAGCAGTGTCTGCCTTTTGCCTGCAAGAAGGATGCTCTGCACTTCAGTTACAAAGCCGTCCTTCCCTTTGCTACTCTTCATTGCTGCAGAAAAGAAATTATAGCCATGTGCTCAGCTGTTGGTACCAGCAACAAGGACAGCCAGATTCACCACAGCGCCCCTCCTATGATCTTAGCTAGGCCACAGTGGTAAATCCATCTACATGTGAGACAGGACTTTTGCCGTCACTCTCGCACCTCTGCCGCTCCCCCCTCACCGCTGGAGCCCTCCCGCTCGCAAAGCTGCTCCAGCCCGGCGCTTCCCGGCCAACACAGAGCTGCAGCCCAGACTGCTTCTGAGTCCCAACAGTTCCCAGATCTAGGCGAGCTCTCCACCCCCATTCAGCTAACCAGCCCAGGCTGGAAGCCCCCAGTGAACAGGATTCTTTGCTCAACTCACCTCAGCCAGTTTTTCAACTCTGTAAAGAGAATTGGTTTCCTTGTTATTCCCAGCATTTTTCGGATGCTGAAACCCAAGTTACCTTTGAAGAGTACAAAAGGTAACCTATATTGGCTGGGATGTATGGCAAACCATCAAGAATACCATCAGGATGCTCAAGCTATTACTAATTATTATTGATGTGTGATCAAAAATAGAATCAACCAATTTTTAAAATGTGCTTTTTCTCTGGAGAGGAGTCATTCAAGAACCTGCCAATTTATCCAAGATTTTGAACACAAATGCCACTTCTAGCTTACACCTGGGACACCAGCCCTTCCCCTGAAGATGACTAGGTCTGGAGACAAGCAGGCAGGGGCACATCTTCCTTACCCTGTGCAGGAGGACACATGGAACTGAGCAGGCATCTCCCAGCTCCAAAGCAGGCACGCTCATTCAGGCTCCCGGTCCTATTAACAGCCACACTCCTCCAGGCTTGTCAATGTGCCCAGAGCAGAGGAATTCATTGGCACCTGCCTGCCTAAGGTCATGCAGATACCTCCTAAAGAAACCTCTGAATTTGGAGTTTGAACATATAGGTCTTTAAAAAGATGGGGGGACACAAGGCACAAAACTTAATGACCAAAGACTTAGTACTCTTATGCAGTTTCCATTGGGAAAACAGAACTACCAGCAATTCTCAGCCACCTGATGAATCAATCAGGTAACACACAGACCTGTCTGCCACATCCTCTAAGATATTGCAAAGATAATAAATACTTATATTGATACTAAACACAGATGCACAACATGTGGCCAACTAAAATGTATAAAATTCAGTATCTCAACTTTATGTTTAGTATCTTTAATTAGCTGATGATTACAGCGCTTTATTATCAAGAGGACTACAATACTGTGTTTAGTTTCCCAAATTACTCAAAGGAATACTGCAATGAGGCTGCATATAAAATTTTATATGCATATATAATATTAAGTAAGGCCAGCTACAGGTAGACTGCAACATTCCACATTACATACAAACATATAAACCTCTTTCCCTGGGAATACTCAGGTAATGTGCAGCACCTTACTGAAGTGCTAATTATGTTAGCACTCCGTTATTTGCATTTGCCAGAAAAAAATCTATTTTTCCTAAAAAAGTCTATTTAGATTTCTTTTTAAAAGGTATTTCACTGTACATGTTCAGTTTGCTTACTACCTTTTTCCTGCATTTCCCTGAGAAACATTTGTATCAAAGAATTATATCTTGATGTTTTGATTACCCAAAAGATTACAGATATCTTGAAACACTGTCTCAACGATTCTTACCATATGACAAAGTAAAAATAACTGCAAGCCTTACACAAACACACACTACTGTACGTATCATTTGCTTTCAATGATTTCTTCTCTCCATGAAAAAAGAAATGGGCACTTCCAGAATACAGGAAGTAATCTCCATATTACTTTACATATAAAAAGAAGTCTGACATAATTGGGTCTGAAATTGTATATGTGGTTTTCAAGCTAGTTTTATAGCATTCCATAGACTCAGTCTCCTTCCTGCTTCAAAGTTAATAGCATTCTAATATCTGTAGAACAAATTAAACCAACTCAGTCAATAACACATGCAGGGGATGTAGCTGGTGAGTCAGCCTGCTATCATGCTCCTTGACAAGCTAAAATCCTAATTCAGGGCTCAAACATGGCTTCACTATAAACTTCATTTGGGTTTTTTACACTAAAAATTCATATAACTGATTTCTGCCAAAGCATGAGTGAGAAGTCTTCACTTAACCCTCATATTCCTGATTTTTCTTGTAATATCACTTAATAGTAGTCAAGAATATCATGGCTACCATTCCCTAGCTTCCATTTCACTTGATATATACTATCCCTCCAAGTCTTTCTGAAACAAAAAAAAATAAAGCAGTCTAATACTTTAGATTGTATAAAATTTAGGCTATCAAAGCTTTGTGTAGCATCATTTTTTAAAACTCATCATCTGACTGACATGTCACAAGGTTTTGAGGGTCCCAGAGAAACAAAGTGACAGTTCACATACAACTAATATATGAGGAGTTTTAAAGAGGAACTTCATTAGAAATGTTGTAGCAACCCACTAAAGGTTGAGCCCATTGCTCAAAGTCATGAGTAACATTTCCATCACTGACCAAGTTGTACTAAATTTCATTTCTTTCCAAGAACAATTCCAGATTTTTAATTACCTCTGCAGTCCAGTGCAGTTTACAGTCTGTCAGGCATTGTCCCAGTGTGCTGAGAAGACAAGCTACAGTGCTTTTGCTGACACTATCTTCTGTCCATCTAGAGATGGTCAGTTAATCAGAAAAAGTTTCATGTCTGACATAGGAATGTAACAACCTTCAAGCAACTGAGGCCTTCTTTCAAGGGAAAAGAATTAGATACAGCGCTTTTGTACAAAAGATGGCTGAGAGTTCCTCCGAGCTGCAAGAGAAAATACTGATGGACTACAGTAAAAACTTTCAACAGAAAACTTCCTTTGTTCTCTTAGACTTCAGTCTGGAAAATTTCTTTGTGTTTAAGGTTCAGCATGTCAGTGGCACACACATATACTTGAAGGACCATCCCCTTGGCTAACAAAACAGAGGGAACAATCAATTTAATCAGCTAAAATAAAATCAACCATGTCAAGTTTTTTATGCAATAGATTGGAAGATTTAGTGGTTTTTTCCTTTCAGTAAAATGCAACTCAATTATTTAACTGGATTTCAAGTATCACTAGGCACTTACAAAAGAGTAACATACTCTGAAGCACACATGTTTATAATTATAGCTACTTTCTATAGATTTTTTTCCCTACTCATTCCTCAAAGCCTAGCTTCCTTCTGGAAAGGAGGCAGGTCTAGCATCTACACTACATTAGGACAAAAATAAACAAAAGTACACAAATGCAGTTAAGTTTACTAAAAGCTTTAGGTCCATATTTTGAAAGTGAGAAACAATTGAGTCCTATTTTTAAACATTCACTGACCCTTAATCAAAATCAATGTTTATAACACAACTTTTGATATAAAAAGGATACAAAATTTACAAGCAGTTAAATTGGTAGATTTAAAAGGATTTAATATCTGATACATGAAAACATATCATTCCATGCAACTTTGTTTATGTACTAGCAGTTCAAGAATTTTCTAGATCTAATTCTCCTTTTTACAGAGACTAGATAAACTTATGTCACAATGTGCAGGTTACAACCAAAATGCTCATCCCTCATTTACCAAGCTGTGCACAGTTCCCTTCCCAAAGAGATGTATGAAATGAGACTTAATGGAGAAACCAAAGGACATAAGCACGTCCCTTATGCAATATGGTAACACTTAAAACTTTATTAACTACTTCCTAGAAGTAAAAAAAATACATGACGGAGGTTGGCGAGACCCTCACCTTCAGGATATTCTCCTCCTTCAAATGATCAGCTAAAAGGCCAACTTTCTATCAGTTACACTCAAGAGTGAAACAATTTCAAATGACTGACTGGTAACCAGCCTTTCTTGTGAATTCATTGCAACCTGCAGCTGCTGATAGACAAGATATAGAATGTAAAAAAGTTTCAGCAGCGAGAAGCATAACTAATTAGTAATTTCCACATAGGAAATGTGTCCAAGTTATCCAGTAAACAGAGCAGATATAAACACAGCTGCAAACACTAATAGTCAATTTTTTTAACACAATCCATGCCACTATCTGTGGTCCTGCAGAAATATTCCATTTTGCCCACTAATTTAATTACCATAGCCATGACTTGCCTTCCCAAGCACTTACAGTATAACTGGAAGCAGTGTATTTTTATGCTGTGGAAGGGTCTCCCTCCATGCTATTCAAATCTGTATTAGTGCTCCAGCAGCCTTCTTTGAGCACAGCACAGAGAAATCTAATTTTCCTTAGATATTTAATAAAGAAAAGGGAAATGGCTCTTCAGAGAAATGATGTATCTGCTCATCATCACATGAAGTGAGTTATGTTCTCATTAGTTGGCCACTGACTTCTGCACTTTTATTTGGAAATAAGGGCCTGTTTACTTCTTTCAAAACAGTCTGCTAGGGGAAGGACACAAAGGAGATCAACGAAATACAGACGATTTTTCATGTCAGCCTGAACCAATAAGTTCATGTAAAAATCCCAAGTCCATTTTAACATAATGTGTCTCATTATGGAATTTAAACTTGCTTTTGTAATCTTGTCTTTAGAAAGACCGATCACAATTTTTTCTCCAAAGGGCTGGGAAATACTTACTAAGACTTCAGCCAAACCCATAAACTTCCACCAGCAGTGCATTCTAATGGAGGAAAAAAATTACTTTGCTCAATGAATATTGAGTTTTAGCTCTGCTGTTTCAGACAGTATAGAAGCTGGAGTTTCCTTTTACTATGCCCAGAAGTAGTTCACTGCTTGAGCTATGTATAATCAAGAAGAATGCATGAAAAGTGCAAGACAAACTTCTACACAATAGTTATGTCAACAGTACATGTTCAAAATGTTAGGTTTTGGCTAACTAATAATTTTCACACACATTTTAAGTGACATTTGACAGTTTTAGCCTTCTATAACAAAAATTAACAGCAAGCTCCTCTAACATTTTCTTAGCTACAAGTGCAGGGTTAATTTATGGCGACAACAATCCACTACTGAAAGACTGACCTCATCTGCCAGCCTGATGAAAACAATTAAAAAAAAATACATAGTCAATGCAGTATAAGATACTGATGAGTCAGAATTCTAAGAACATGTTATGATCTCATCAAACAGGTATTTAATGCTATGCTAAGCATCACTACGATTTAGTCACGACAATAGGCCATAAGAAAACTCAGGAGTTTGGGAAGATCAATAGCTTACCATATGGCAGAACACATTAACACAGCCTACTACCAAAATACTAAGTTTGGATTTTTCTTTCTTTCTTTCTTTTTCCCAAAAAATTGAACCACAGAAGCAAAAGCAATCCTGGTCAGAGAAGATGAGAAAGTAACACAACCCATCGGAGACAAGTAAAGTTTGTTCAAGAAGATATTTGATGATGGATTTCGGCTGATTTCCAAGTTGGAAATTAGGACAAAATAGGTGCCCACAGTCATTCTATCATATCGCCTTACTTCTTGTCCAGAATAAAGACCCATCCTAGTATTCTACTTCAACCCCAAATATACAACTGCCTCACTGGGACTAGGGAGGATCACTTCTACAGACAACTAGCAAACAAAGTTGACAGTCACACTGTCAACATCATCCCTGTCATCATGACTAAAAGGAGAGCCATTGCCTGAACCCTAGAGCAGGCTGTCCCCAAAACACCACTTGATGGCTAAATTGAAGAGTTTCCAGAGTTCTCAGAAGTTAGATGACATTAAGAGTAATTATGGAAAAGTGACAATTCACTAAATCACTTCTGCTGCTCTGAGCAGACAGTTCCTGTGCACACATACAACAAAACCACATCACAACCATGTGTAAAATGAATGGAGGCAGAGTAGGGCCCAGGCACTATCCATTGCCAACTACCATTTCTTGCAACCACCACTTGCTGGAGAAGGAAAGGATGCACTGCAATGCACAGACACTTGAGCAGAGATCACTACAACAAAAGCAAGACAGTATTCCCAACTTAAAGGAATCCAAACACTGGCAACACATGATGTCGAGTGTTACAAACACAGAAGGCACAAGGCTTGAATTCAGCATGCTACCTACAACCTTAAGTGACTTATTCAAGAACACAGGGAATGCATTTAACAACTCAAAATTACAAATTACTATAATATTTACTATATGTCTTTTCTAAAACTATTACTATTTTAATTTCATCTAGAAAAAAACAATTAAGAGACTGATTAATCACGGCAAGTATAGGTTGGTTAAGAAAGCAATATTCATAAACTCAGGGTTAGTTTTTATTATTGTTTCTTGGACCAACCAGAAAAGATTTTTTCTTATAAACTATGCACTTGACACTTAAAATATATATGCAAAATGTTAAATTCTGTCTGTTTCTTAAGCATTAGAATTTCTTTTTTTTCTACAAGTTAAGGAAACTTAAGAGTAAGAAAGGGTAAACATAATCTTAAGTACGCATACCCCCAACTCAGCTGTTTTTCCCCTTCTAAATTGTGATATTAGAACCTTGAAATAGCAAAGTAAGCATTTCTGTTTTCCAAAACTCACTGACAAAGGAGTTGTGTTCCCATTTTTAAAACTTCTCTGTTTACTATGAGACTTACCCAGACAATAAACTGACAGTAACTGTTTATAGGCACATCATTTTCTCCATCCCTTCTTCTGCCATAAATCTGGAAGGAATTTCTCCTATCTCTTCCTTTCAACTACTCCTACCACCTCCTGCTTACTTGTTCAACAGCACTAAAGCAAGTCCATGGAAGACAAAGATAGGAAGAGCAATTTGAAAAAACCCAACCAAACAAACCAACGTTACCAAAGCAAAATATCCAGGCCACCAGCTGTAGCTCAAGAAGTCCTCAAGCCTCAACCTGCGGGAGTGTAGGAAGAGATACAGGAAGGAAGTAGGGCAGTTCTGTTGAACATCTGCTCCTCTTCGACCTACTGTGGGGCTGGATGGACACTCAGTGACAATCACTACAGCTGCTGCCAGCTCACTTGATAAAATTCAGGCAATGCTGACTCATAATACTGAGTGCTTTCCTCCTGATCATGCCCTTCTTTCACTGGCTGTCTCTATTTCCTCTCCTAATCCCTACTTGAGAAAGAACTCATATCTGTGCATTTCAAAATAAGCCTTAAATCTTTATAAGCATAAATAGAGACCTCTACAATTGTGATCAAAGCTGACAATTCACAGTGGGAAAGGGAAGAGAAATAAACAGGCACTTTTATACAAAACATTTTAATGCTATCTACCAATAAACCAAACAAGATCCAACTGCCATCTCCTTTAGGCACACGAAGCAAAGTGAATTAAAAAAAAAAGAAAAAAAAGAAAAAAAGAAAAAAAATTGAATTTTTTTCAAATACTTCCAGAGATAAGTAAAACATATTAAATATTATCTGTCCTTCTCTGTATCAGTGTCTCCTTTCTTTGTCCTTTGCATATGATCTTTGAAAAAGAAAGCTATCCTAGACTGATGTGGAATACAATGTTTTGATACAGGCAGTGTTAATGGCAGCTCAGGCAGGATATTGAGGTGGTATAAGCCAACTTCTCGTTTGCTACAAAATTGCTTTATCAACGCCGACGATTAGCAGGTGTTACATGGAAGCACAGAAACACGGCCATAACTGAATAACTAAACCTGGAATATATAAGGAGCCAGAACATTATTATCGACTTTTTACCCTCATTATATAATCACGTTCAGGCTGATGCGGCAGAAGTTCTTGCAATTGAAATTTGAAAATTATCTCGCTCAAGAATGACAGACCCGCGGGTTCCCGGCTCGGCGTTACGCCGATAAGCCAAGGAAGAACTCGCCTTCTGCAGACAGACCCGCCAGAGGCTCCCCGGGCCGCGGCCCCTCTCGCGGCCGGTGCCTCAGGGCACTTCCACCGCGCCCGCTGCCCACTCGTGTCCCGCCGGGCCGAGGCGCGGAGGGGCCGGGACACGCCGGCCCCGCGGCCCCCGAGCCGGGCAGGGCCGCGCAGCGCGGCCTCCCCTCACCCCGCCCGGCGCGGACGCTCCCTGCCCGGCAGCGCCGCCCGCTCCACCGCCCACAGCCGCCAGGAGGGCCCGGGCGGGGGCGGCCGGCGCTGCCCCGACACCGCTCGGCCCGGCCCGGCCCCGCCGCCGCCCGAGGGGACGGGACGGCGCGGCCGCAATCGCCGCGCCCCGCCCGGGCCCGGCCGCCCCCCGCGGCGGGGCCGCGCGCCCGGCGCGCCTCACCTTGGGAGCGCTGCCCGCGGCGGGAAGCGGCGGCGCGTGCGGGCATTGGCGTCCGCGCCCCGCCGAGCCCCGCGCGCCGCTCCGCCGGCCCCGGCTCCCGGGCCACGTCCCTGCCCGCGCCGCGCGCAGGCGCACTGGGCGCGCAGCCGCCGCGAGGGGCAGCCCCGGCCCCGCGGGCCCCCCGGGAGGGGCGGGCGGCTGCTCTGCCCCGCCGCGATGCCCGCGGCCGGTCGGACACCGCGGGCCCGCCGATGGCAACCCACCGGCGCCGCCGCCGGCTGCTGCCACGACTTCTGCCCCCGGGTCTCGGGGGTCCCGGTGCCGTACGCTGGAAGGCCGGGCGGCGAGCCGTCCCCGCAGCGTGCAGGTCGCTCGCGTGCTGCCCTCGCGCCGGCCGCCCGCTGTGTCACGGCTGCCGCCTCCGCACGGGCCCCGGCCGTGAGCCGAGCCCCCGCCCGGGCCCGGGTCGCGGCATCCCCGCTGCCCGCTCCTCACGGCAGCGGCACGAAGGCACCGCGCCGCCGCCACACGGGGTAAAGCCCCGGCTCGGCGAAGAGCCGGGGATATGGTGCAATGTGTCTGCCCAGGCATTTCCATAACGCCGGCTGTGCACTAGGAGCTGCATACAGTAACGCGTTCTCCAGCAGCACCACCGCCTCGGGCTACACGGGCCCGTCCCTACACACATTTGTCAGACACGTTTCAGCCAGATGCCGATTAGGTTACACAAACAGTTGAGAGACTGCCTGCACGGAGCAGCTCCCCATCTAATAATGAGAAACCATTCGCCATTGTCCTTCTACAGTGAGTAGAGACTCCTAGACAAAGACATCCAGAAATTTTCATTTGGAAGAATTCTAACAAAATCTTTGATAAATAATTTTTATTTTAAATATATTTATGAAGATAATTCCAACACTACCAGAATACATACAGTACTCTACAATACTGCTTTATAGCCAAGTAGGCAAAGAATACACTCCTTTAAAAAAGTATGCTGCAATAGCAGGGATAGGTTATCGCCAGGCCTTCAGCCAAACTCTTTTTCATTGAAATAAGGCTGTCACTCCTACAAGAAATAGCAAGGAAAAAAAAAATCCAAAGCAATTCCTACAAGTGACAACATGGATCAGTCCAGTTACAGACAACAGCTTTATTGCCTTGAGTCCTCTACAGAAAAACAGGGACAGAGTCCCTGCTTGCAGGAGATGCTGCTCAGGCATCAGTTTTGCCAAGCCCAAGAGACTTACAAATACCAGACATTGCTCTAAAACCCCTGCTTGATACCTTGCTCTCCATCTAAGTAAAAATACCACATAGAAGAGAAATTTAGAAATAGCATTAAAGGAATAAAAGAAAGCTTACACTTTCCCCCTATCAATATGTCACAAATAAAAGGTATTTCATTAAAGCATTGAAAATACTAGATTTTACCTTAGCGTGTTCAGAGTGTGTATGAATAGCAGTCACCCTTCCAACAAACATTGTCACTAAAACCAGAGGAAAAAAGGCCAGAGGAACCATTCACCCTGAATTTGTAAGGGATGCTGGGGTGGGGCTAATAAGCCCAGCTGGAGTCTCCGTTTTGCAGGGTGGCAATGAGCAAGAAAGCATGTGGGTGTGGTAGGTTAACAGGCTGGTTTTTGATGTAGTGAGCTATTTGAGAAGTAAAAAGTCTTACAGAGAAAAACAAAAAATCGGTTTTGGTTTTCCTAGTTTAACAAAAAGACTAACAAGTTTTACTTATGATACCATTGCCTGTGAGGCCTTTGTCATGGAAGTATTTGCCCAGTAGTAGCAGCAGACTTTTGAAGACTATGGATTTATATGCCAGAGGGGAGAAAAAAACAACGTGCTCTGCTAGAGATACTTTCTATACAAATTGAAAAGCACATAAAATTTTGAGCTTTCTAAAATTCATTCTTAGATCACAGAATCATTTTATATTTAGGTTGAAAAGGTCTCCAAGATCATTGAGTCCAACCTCTGATCACCACCTTGTCGATTAGGCTGAGGCATTAAGTGCCACATCCAGTCATTTCTTGAACTCCACCAGGAATTGTGACTATGCTACCTCCCTGGGCAGCCACTTCCAAAGCTTTTTCACCTTTTCAGTGAAAAAATTCTTTCTGATATTTGGCCTGAACCTCCTCTGGCACAGCTCGAGGCTATGTTCTCTTGTCACTAGTTGCCAGGGAGAAGAGGCCAATATCCATCTTGCTACAACATCCTTTCAGACAGTTAAATTACTTCTGAAGCTAGTAGGTCCCTGCCAAGTAGGAACCACGCTGGTACATGCCTGATGCAGTAAACTTTTTTTTTCTTTCATTTTCTTGGTTATTTATATCCAATTAATATTTTTAAAAATACTGGCTTATGTATCACTAGTAAAATGGATTGTTGGGATTTTTTTAGTAAAATGAATGAGCATAACCAGACAAATGTATCAGGAATGAAGATTCACTATTGTTTGACAATGTCAAGAAACCTGATACCACTTGACCTGTTTGATCCAGTGTATATATATATGTATATGCAAGTCTGTATTCTTGCTTGAATTCATCAAATATCAATATCAATAATCCCAAGCAGCTGTAATTTTTTTTGTAAGAGAAGTATTCAATTGAGATTTTGGTTGGTTTGATATTTTTAATTACTTGCTGCTTGATCAGTTGTGAGAATTTTCCCTAGAAAATGATGGGAATTAAAATCCTATAACATATACATAATTAGTGGCTTTTAAAAAGACAAAATCGATGGATTTTTTTCTGTTTAAGGACTCCTTCTCTGTGATACATCCCTGGCTAATAACTACCCAGGTATTTAACATGAGGAGACTTGGAAGTGATCATGCATTATGTATAGACATTAAATGATAGCAATATTTCTTTTCCTCAGAATTGTGTTTCTCTGGTATCACAGAATGAATTAAGTTGGAAAAGACTTCTGAGATCATAGAGTCAGAGCTTTGATTGAACACCACCTTGTCAACTAAACCATGGCACCGAGTGCCATGTCCAGTCTTAAACCCCTTCAGGGAGGGTGACTCCACCACCTCCCTGGGCAGCCCATTCCAACGTCCAATCACTCTTTCTGTGAAGAAAATCCTCCCAATGTCCACCCTAAACCTCCCCTTGGGCAGCTTTAGACTATGTCGTCTTGTCCTATTGCTGGTTGCCTGGGAGAAGAGGCCGACCCACCTGTTGCTATAACCTCCTCTCAGGCGGTTGTAGGGAGTGGTACGGTCTCCCCTGAGCCTCCTTCTCTCTAGGCTAAACTCCAGCTCCCTCAGCCGCTCCTCACAGGATCCATTCATTCTCCAGACTCGTCACCAGCTCCGTTTCCCTTCTCCGGACCCGCTCCAGCACCTCAGTGTCTCTCCTGAAGTGACGGGCCCCGGCGGGAAGCAGTGCTGGAGGTGTGGCGGCACTTGCGGGGCTCCGGGGCTCGGCGAGCAGCGCAGGGAGCGCTCCCGGCGGGAGCCGCCCGCGGTCGGTCCGCCGGGCCGGCAGGGGGCAGCACGGCGAGCGCACGGCCCCGCCCCGCCGGGCAGGGCAGGAGCTGCGGCTGCGCGGGGCGCGCGGCCTTTTCCCGTTTGCTGCGGAGCGCAGTCGTTGTGCGGATCGGGCCCCGGCCTGAGGGACCGGACAGTGCCTGGCACGATGGTCGGTACCGGCACGGGGGGGCTCGGGGGCATCGCGTCCGTCATTCCGCACCCGCCGCGCCGCGCCGCCCGCACGGATGAAGCCCGATTGTCGCGGGCTCGGGGCGGCCGCCCGGCGCCGGCGTGGCAATGGCTGCCGTTCCGCCGGGGCTGCGCCGCGGGCGGCTCGAGGGGCTCCAGCGGGGCCCGGCCCCGTTACCCGCTGCGCTGTCCCCATGGGCCGCGTCCCGCCGGCGGCGGCTGGGTCGGGGCCGAGCCGAGGGGCCGGGGCTGATACAGCCCCCGGTGCCCTGAAGTAGCCGTGCCGGGCCCCGGAGTGCGGGTGTCGGACTGGCTGGGGGCGGGGGGCTGCAGGGGAAGCGGCTCCGTGGTAGAACGTGCTAGAGAAGTCATTGGCTGTGCGGGAGTGACAGGAAATAAGCACGCTCACTGCTGTGGTCCGTGTGGACAGGCCTTCATTCAAAGATACTTTGGTAAAAGATACACTTCGGTTTTCTCTTGAAACATTAGTTCTTGTGGGAGGGGTAGAATTTATGGGGTTTGATGTGCAGGGTGGTTTTTATCTAAACATACAAGAAAATCTGTTTAATTCCTGATTGCACTATATTCATGGCACGTTTAGTTAGAATGGTCTTAGCTCGCAAGTTATATGTTAGTAACACATAGTTTATGTTTCTTATCCAAGGGGTTTGTGAAAGTTGTCAAGAATAAGGCGTACTTCAAGAGATACCAAGTGAAATTCAGGAGAAGGAGAGGTATTATTAAATTCCCTGTAACACACAATTAAATGTCTTTGGTGAATATTCCTACTTTGGTCACACATTTTGCACGCTGAAACTGTTGTTTTTCAGAGGGAAAAACTGATTACTATGCTCGCAAACGTTTGGTAATTCAAGATAAAAACAAGTACAACACTCCTAAATACAGGATGATTGTGCGTGTTACCAACAGAGACATCATCTGCCAGGTAAGGCCTGTGGTGTTTGCTGATTACCTGCCAGCCTTGCCAGGGTGAAGTCAGCACAGAGACGGAGGCTTGGAGCACCTGGGGTTTTTTAGGCACAGTGTTTGTGTTGTAAAACAGCTCTTTAGAGGAATACAATCTTCAATGTTATCCCAACTTCAGTAATTAAGCGTGTGCATTGTAGAAAAGAAGTTTTACATGTGTTAGCACTTTTGCTCTGAGGTTATTTGCAGTGTGAGATGGTACTGCTTTAATGGTGCTGGAATAAGTAGAACATTTTTGGGAGAGGGAAGATGTCTCGGTTTTTTGGGGGTTTTTTGCTATATTTAAAGGGCTTCAAAAAGAGGCCTTTTTTGCTGGGCTGAAGACAGCCAAGTTGACACTGTGACCTGTCAACCTGCATTGATTTGTGCTGTATCTAAAGATGCCTTCTGGTTTGAGACTTCTATTTTCGTGATGTCGTGTGGCTCACATGAAGCACTGAGGCTTTATGGTGGCTTTCCTGGGAGATTAAAGGAGACTGGTAAACAAAAACAGCAGGCACTTTTTCATGGTCATTAAGTATGTGGTTGTGTTTAGCATCATATGCAGTTCCTCACTGTGGCTCACTTGTTTAATTTTTAGAATGCTTTGACTAATTTTGAAGTTAAAAGCTTAGGAATGCTTGTTGTGTAATAAATATATATTGTTGAGTTCAAAAAAGAAGTAGCTAAGTTTAACTTGTTTTTTCATAGAGTAGTTATCTGTTGAGAACAGTCAGGTCAGTCATTAATGAGGTTATTTTATCTTTGAAACTCAAAATGAAAATCAGTGATGGCAGGGGCTTACATCTGACTGATTGTGCCTTTCCAGTATGTCAGAATCCTGCAAAAAAGGACAACGTTTGGATGTAGAGAGGTGGTGTGAGAGTCAAAAGGAAAAGGTTCTATACATGAAAGGACCAGCAGAAACTTACCTGATAGTCCTGCTGTCCCACAGGAGACCCTGAGGTGATTATGGTCTCAGATCATGGTTAATAAAATCATTCCATAAGGTTACTAACAGTGTTACCACAAAATGTCACATGCTTCTTGTATTTCTTGAGATGTATCAGAAAGTGGGATAGAATTCATCTGCCTTCATGATTCTTTGAAAGGTTGTTTTTGTAGGCAGTTTCTGGGCTCTTGATCTAGGTGGAAAGGTATTACCAGTTGCTGCTGAGAAGCATTTTAGCTGGGCTAATACAGATTTGAATTCTTTGTGTCTTTACTTAAGGAGTTGATTACTGCTTCTGCAAAAACAAACAAACCACAAGGGGGGAACAAACAAACAACCCCCTAACAACTGAAGCAGCACCACTCCTTGAGCTTGCATGCAGAGGTTGCCAGGCAGTTTTTTGCCCACTCAGATCCAGTACTTGTGTTGGCCTGAGCAGGTGTCAGAGGAACAACGCCTGGAGTCCCAGTGGTGGAGCACTAACATTTGTTTGTTGCCAGATCGCCTATGCCAGAATCGAGGGGGACATGATTGTCTGTGCTGCCTACGCCCACGAGCTGCCCAAGTACGGCGTCAAGGTTGGCCTGACCAACTACGCTGCTGCCTACTGCACCGGCCTGCTCCTGGCACGCAGGGTACGTACAGGCACGGCCCTGGGGCTGCTGCTCTGCTTCCCTGGCTCCCTCAGGGAAGGAAGAGACTACATCCTTCAGTGCTCTGTCAGCCCACCTGAGTCTTGGGGGTTCTCAAAATTGTAACTTTTGCTCTTTACTGTAATAGATTTGATCTGTCTTGTGACTGTCAAGTCACAGTGAGAGGTATGACAGCATGCAGTCTCAGCTCCAGCAGCCAACTTTTATATCTCAGCCCTTAAGTTTGATGGAGGGAGGATAAAAATGTAAGAAATGCACCTTGTAGAATTCAAAACCATGTAAACAGCAGCCATCCATTTTCCACAATGGTTCGTGAATAAGTCTAAGCATACCTGTAGGAACAGAAGGTTGGAACTTAACAGACACTTAACAGTGGTGATTGTTAAAAAGCTTTGTTATTAGTATTGGGTGCATACTTTTTGTAAAGAAATTTGTTAGAAACGTGATTCTAGTCAAATTCACATTTTAAAGAAGTGGTAATTCTACACTATTATCAATAAACTGAGGGAATTTCAAAGGCGTGTTTTCTTTCCCCACAGCTTTTGAATAAATTTGGCCTTGATAAGATCTATGAAGGCCAAGTTGAAGTCACTGGTGACGAATACAATGTGGAGAGTGTGGATGGGAAGCCTGGTGCTTTTACATGCTACCTGGATGCAGGTCTTGCCAGAACTACCACTGGAAACAAAGTCTTTGGTGCTCTGAAGGGTGCAGTGGATGGTGGGCTGTCTATCCCTCATAGGTAATGTGTGTTACGAAGAATTTCTTCAGGGTTAGCCCGAGATGTTTCTGTATGTGACAGTCGACTTACACTAATCAATTTATGCTGAAATAATTTTGTACTGACATGGCAATAGTTATATAATTAGGTTTTGGGTTTGGAGGTTTTTTGTTGGCTGGTTTTTAATCTACAAATGCATTTGTGATAGTGCTGCTGAGAATCTTACAACTGTCAAGAGATGTTGTGAAACTTGTAGAAAGTAAAGAGCTATTTTGTTGCTTTTACTAAAAATCAAGTGAATGCGGTTATCAGATCTTGAAAGGGTATTTGCTTGGTTTAAGTCTTCACCAAATTGTGTGCAGGTATTAATTTCACTGTGAAAAAGCTAAAAGATAGCATTAATACCAGGTACAAACCCACTGGTACTTGCCACAGTTGTCAATACAACAGTAAGTGTGAGCAGTCCACATTCATTTAGAATTTCCACATGGATATTTTGACTGTTACCTAACACTGATACTACAGCGGAGTGCTACTTTCTGCTAGCAGCAGTGTAGGAAAGAAAACCTTGAGATCTTTTGTGATTTCCTACCCTCTCCCATGCTGTCCTATTCTTGGCTAATTGTCCAGTTTTTTTGGCTGCTACATGATGATTCTTGCAGTGACTGAACACGCTGTAGTTGGTCCATGGTGTGTTTTTGATGTACTGCAGTGTTTCAAGACGGGACTGATGGCAGCTGAGATGAACTTGAAACTTCTGTTTTTTTTTTTTTTTTTTTTAGAGGGTCCTATCCCTCAGTTATCTGTGGGAGAATCTGATGTATCAGTCATTTCAGTGTGCATTTTGCCTATGAATTAGAGCCTTAACATGACTGTACCTGCTGTTTGACAGCACCAAACGTTTCCCTGGCTACGACTCAGAAAGCAAAGAGTTCAATGCTGAGGTTCACCGCAAGCACATCATGGGCCAGAACGTGGCTGATTACATGCGGTACCTGATGGAGGAGGATGAGGATGCTTACAAGAAACAGTTCTCCCAGTACATAAAGAACAATGTAACACCTGACGGGGTAAGATTTATCCAGCTGGAGCTCGGGAATTTAAATGGAGATGTTGATAGGGACTTCTATAATAATGCAAATAAGTCTGATATGTAAAATTATGTGACTCATGTTGTATGCTACCCATGCAAGGAAAATTTTTTTCCTTCATCAAGGGCTCTGTAATACAGTGTAGAACTTCTGAAAGTGGGACTTATTGTTCTGCTGTGAAATTTAATACTCTGCCTATAAATCCAGGCTTACAGGACCTAAATCTGTGTTGGACTACTTTCCTCCCTCCCCAAAAGAGAAACTAAATTAGAAGTTTCTGTACAGACTCTCTGCTCTTTCCTTATCCTGCCCCAGAGTCTGTCATTTCTGTAGCTGTAGTACTTGTGCTCTGTAACTGTGAGTAGTGAGCATGTGGTTGTGGGTCAATCTGTGGTACTGTTTGTGTGACCCTAGAAGGGAGTTCTGCTATTCCAGGTGAATAGAGAGAGCTCAAGATAGCATTTCATCAAAGTCCAGACTGTAAAACACTTTATTTTAGTACTGCTTCACATTTTAGCATTAATAAAATAGTAGAAGATGGGTAAGAATATAGAGTTGCTGCTTCTACTTTTCCCAAGTATTAAACTCCTTCCAGATGTCCTGGTGGCTGTAATATTCTTGCTTAGTTCTCCTAGTAAGTGATCTTGGAGCTTTAAAACATAGCTCCCTCATATTAGGCTACAGCAAACTTCAAGCTCTATCCCTTCATTTCAATGGGGTTTTGGGTTTTTGTAAATTAACCTGGTTGCTATTTTTTTCTAACAAATTCTAAAAAGAAAATAATGTAAATGCTAAGTTCATCTGCTTTGTAAGCAAACAGCAGTTATAGCTCGTATTCAAATGAAGTGAGTCAAGGACTTAGGTCACTAGAGAGACACTTGCTCTTTGTGCATCTAAAAAGTTTTTCACAGCTGCAATCTAGTGGTCTTAGTTAACCACCAGCAAAAATATTGTTAAAATCTGTGCCATTATGGAGCCAGAGTTGCCTTTGGGACAGAGCAGTATTATTGCATGCCTAGGGACAATGCAGGCACAGGGATCTTGGATTTCTGATAATCCTGTAACTGGACCACTGATAAATTTAATTTTTTTTTCCCACCAAGATGGAAGAAATGTATAAAAAAGCCCATGCTGCTATACGGGATAATCCAGTTCATGAAAAGAAACCCAAGAGAGAAGTCAAGAAAAAGAGGTAAAACTCCCATTCTTTTTAACTTCTGTGTGACTTTTCTGTTGGCAGTATCTTAGCTACAGTAAAATGAGTAATGAGTTGTGCAGTTGTGTTACTAGTCATGGGCTCTGGACCAGATTAAGATACAAGCAGTTCTATATCAGTTCGGAGTTGACTTTAGCAGTAGGAATATGAAATTCAAGAGCTCTTAACTATTTAAAAAAGTGATGAATGCTTGTGGCTTGAGTAGCTAGAACAGGGTGTATCTTCAGGTCCCCGTGTTTTCAGTGGGAAAGCTGCTTCTCTTCAGCTGAGAGCTCATTGACTATTTTGCCAGTACCAAACTATTTTGATATTTAAGGGTGTGGGAGAAATCAAGACACAGCTGTCACATTGGGCTTGATAATGTCTGTGCTTCAGTCACAGAGAATACAGTTTCCCCCTAGAGAAATTAAAACTGTCCAGCCATGTTTTTTGTGGTGCCCTAACTACAGTCTTAGATCATTATGAGGAAATAAAGCATGTTACAGAAGTGGGAATATATTCTCCACTGCACTCTTAATCACAGTTGTGATGCACTGCTACTTTTTTGCTTTGGATCTACTGCACACTGTGCTTCCATTGCAGATGGAACTGTCCCAAGATGTCTCTCGCCCAGAAGAAAGACCGTGTTGCTCAGAAGAAGGCCAGCTTCCTCAGGGCCCAGGAGCGCAGAACTGAGAGTTAAGACAACTTGCACAGTTTTCTGTGAAGCTTTTGAAAAAGCAGCAATAAACTTATTGAGGAAGCAACTGTGTAAGACCAGATTATTTATGTAGTTTATAAAAATACAGAATATTTTTTTATGATCTAGGTATTCTGTACCTGGAAGGGTTTTTTTCCTCCCCTCTCAAAGTACTGTGTGAATTGAGTTTTCACAGAGAAGAGAGGTGACAGACTTCAAAGACCAAGGCTGCTGCATCAGAATTACTTCTGTAAGACAGAGAAGGAAGTCAATGCGATCGATTTTTGGCATGGTTAGTATCAAGGACTAAATATAAGAGCTTGCTGCTTCTAACTAGAGAAAGATTTAATTTTTTTTAAAGGCTGTACCTGTCCTTCACAATTCTTTCAGCATACTTCATGTTTGGGAGGAGTCTGGATTTAGCTTAGGAAAAAATCAAGAGTAGTCACAGAAGGTTCTAAAGCCTCTGCCCAAAGGTAATCTTAGGCTTTCAGACACTTTTCACCTCCAAGCTTTGGTTGCAACTGAAACAGGTACTGTCTTGAACTGAATACTTCACATAATTTAATTGATAAGAGAATTCACTTTAAATTGCACATACAGGGGTAGGTACAGAGGCCTTGTTAAGGAAACATGAATGAGACTGCCTGGCAGTTACACACCAGAGCCTTTCCCTTTGCCAGTTCACCCCTAGGCTTCCCTTAGCAGAGCCCACAACATCCCGTCCACAAGGCAGTTTATTCCTTGTGCAGAAACAACTTGAGATGGTCCCTCTGAGGAGCACTCCCCCCTCCCCCCCCCAATGCCAGTCTCCATCTCCTCAGTCTTCTCCTGTCTCCCCTCTCCATGTCCATCCACCTCACCAATCACCAGCTTTCATCTCCTTATCCTAAAGGTGGCTCCCACCCAGAGCCCAGTCTGCTTCCCTCTGCAGCTTGCAGGCTGAGCCACCTGGAAGAGAAGTATTCCTCATCAGCCTTGTCCTGCCCTGGTCCTTTGCCTCCTCCCTCCCAGTTTCATAGGCACTTCTGTGTGCCAATTGGTTTCCCATTAGACTGGGAGAAACTGCACAGTTTAAGCATGAGTTAAGTAGGCTACATGGAGGAAGGTTTTGCTCTAAGATACTGGTAGTTGGTGTAAATACTGCTATTGAAAAAAAGGCTGTGATTTATTGTAAACAAAAGTGTATTTTTTTTTCCAATGAAATCTTCAACTTGGTGCCACAGTAATAAAAATGAAGACTCTATACAACAAACTGCACTATTAAACATATTCTCCAGTTGTTAAGATACCTAATGACATTTGGTATCTGCCCAAATCGCAGTCACTGTCAGATTTTTTTCACCAAGAACATGACCACTTTACACTTCTAGTGCATTGCTGGTTACAAATACTTCTTAGTTCATAGTTGGAGCGCATTAGCAAGTTCAAGACAATAATTAGCATGAGCATAGTATTTCTTAAACTAAAAGGCTGATGTTCACAAAACAATCTTAACCCAAGCTGCATATTATTACCTCTGGTATAGAGAAATTACTTTATTGTGGTCCTGTGCTTCAGTGTCATCATGCTAGGAATGCATTTAAGACAGGATACCTAGAGCAGTTAATCTTTCAGATACTTAAGGCTTGTTCTTACCTCTGCTGAAAATGAATTAACAGACCAGGATTCAGAAGTAATAACAGATAACTGCCATTAAAATCATAAAGATTAAACAACTTTATACCTAAAGCATTTATAAATTAAACATTCAACAGGTAAGTATTGAGCATGTATTGAGGTGTATTATGGACATCCAATTCTGCATAATTACAAACAGATGTAAATCTGAAAGATACAAGGGTGCAGATTAAAAAGGTGGTAGAGTGGTCATGCTTTGTAGAGCGCCAGGATCAGGTGATGTTTATTTAGTCATGATTTGAGTCTTAACAGTGACTCACAGATACTACTAGAAAAAAAGAATAGTAACACACTGCAGCTCACTTGGTAACAGCCAGGAATGAGCTGGAAAATATCTCATAGGCTCCCATTTGACCAATATTGCACAATCCTGAACAATCCAGTTTCTGTCTTAAAATTCAGGTCTAGCTCTTGCTTTTATATTTCCTGCAGTAGTTAAGATTGAAGTACAGGTCTGTAGCTAAATGTGGAGGGACAGTAAAGAGGCAAGATCATCCACAACTATTAATTGTTTCTCATGTCATACAGCAGATTCCTACGCTACACAAACTTCCTTTTTAACTGCCTGGACATGTCTGCTATTAAATATTTTTTTAAATTAACTTCAGTTTTCATACTATAGCTTACTCCACAAAGTCCTTGTTTTCACTATTTGCTACAGCTTAATTTGGGTTAAAGGTTTCCACTGAAGTTTTTGAAACAGATGCTGGTATTGCTGCTAAACCATATAGATGACTTTAAGAAATAATATTCTAAAATTCTTGGCTCCCACAGGGCTCACCATACAATGACTTAATTTAAAATGTTGAACTACTTAAACATTCAAGATGTAAGCATGAGGTAACAATGTGTAAACAGAATCTGATTTGTCTCATATTACAACCTATTCATTCTAGAATAAAATTCTAATTTTCCACAGTTAAAAATTATTTAATGTGCAAATTCTGCCATGCCAAGGTATTAGTAAACTTCAATCTCACAGTTCAGTTTATTCGTAACAGCAGCTTGGACTTGGACACATTACTTGCAGTAGTGGTGATTCTTCATGAAACTACTTAGGAAAAAAATCCTCTGCAGGTATTTCACAAGTGAGCAATGTTTTTCACAAAAATGGAAGATGTTCCCTCAGCTGATGTGGTGACACAGTGAACACTTTCATCCTGTTCAAGGTCTGACAAAGTGCACAGAATAGTCAAGCATGCAGAGTTCTTGTTTCCATAACAATCACTGAACACCAGAAGGACTTTTGGCCTCTGCCTGATCATTCAGTGGCATGTTCATTTTCTGAGAAGCCCTGTCATGAGTTACTGACTGAAGGGCAGGACTGAAAGAACCATTAATAAAATCTGAGTAAAGAAATATCTTTTTTAAAAGGTGCAGACTGTTGTTATCAAATGTCTTAGGCCACCTCTAGTGGCAGGCATCAATATTCTCTTCTGCTGGTGGAGAAGCTATGAATCATTTGTATGAGAAATTTTCTTCCACAGTAAAGTTTTTAAGTTATTGAGTATTAAAGAATGCTCCATTTCCATCTGATTAGCTGTGACTTTAAGGGCAATGCACAAGTACAGTTGTTTCTCTAGTTCTTCATGGATATCAGAAGGAGCACCACGAAGCAGATAGTCTTTAAGGAGCTGACAAGCTTTTGCTAAGTTTGGCTGAATTACTTCAGTAGTACATCTCATTTTGCTTTGGTCACATAGTGTTCTACAGTCTGTACCATAAATACAGTCCAAATCTGAGTCACACTGGCGATCTTTAATTATTTCCTTCAAATTAATTTCTGGTACTATTTTTTTCATGTCCATCATTTTCAAATCATATTTATCATTATATCCCAAGTTTTTGGCACTTGTATCACACATAAGAAAGTTTCCATAAGGTCCATGGAAAATATCTTCCACAAATTCTAAAAGCCCTATAGCTATTTTTGCCTTTCTTGGCCATGATGGAGTGAACCACTGGTCCATGCTTCTTCTGAAGCCAGAGGGAATGAGAAGTTCTATAATCCATGGAAGGCTGATTCCATAGAGAGAGGTATATTCAACTCTTTCAGTCACATAGAGATCCCCACAAAAACCCATCAGCTTGGGAGTATGCTCTTTATCCTGCAAGATCACCATTAACAGAAACTCTTCTAGCTGTAGGAGTGCCCATGCAGATTTTGCCTCTGGCAAAGAGACTCTTCCATCTTTGTTTCCATCAGCGAAAGACAGGATGAGATTTACCAGTTCTGAAAGATTTCCTTGTTCACCCAGTTTTGCCTAAAAGCAACAAATGAAGAAGACTAAGTGTGACTTCATTAACTACTCCAAATCCATCTGTCACTACCTCCCGTTACTCTCCTTCTATGAATAACTGGGTATGTTCTGGTTTTCATTGGTTATGGATGTAACAGGACCTGCCTTCAGGTGCCTGCAGAGAGTCCTTTTTGTTTTGTTTTCATAGGCACCGAGCATACAATCCTCTGAAAGTACTACCTTTCTTTGCACTTCAAAATGCAAATATTAAAATTCAGTCGTTCTTGTTCAGATCAGGTTTTAGGAAAATTTTATCAAGTAGCTTGTTCAATATTCTCAAAGAAAAAGTATGGAGAATTCAAAAGTTTAGATCAGGTTTAGTTTTCAGCTGATTAGACCTTACAAACATAGAGGAATAATAATTTTAACAACTACATTTTGTCCAATTATTAAGGGTACCAAGACAAAACTGAGTACAAATTCCATAATTACACTGAAATGCTTGATTTTGCTATTTGATGTAACCACCTCCATTGTAGGACTACAGAGGGAGAAACCATTGCTGGAATCAGAACTGTTCCATTTTCAGCTAGGCAGATCAACTTTTTCCAAATTTTCCTAAAAACTACGCTAACACACCTGCTGCTCACCATTGTTAGCGACAAAGCTGCTGTAATGCATGACAACTGACATCAGCCTTGCATCAGGTTTTCTATACCAATACTAGCAAAGTCTATAGACATACAAGATGAGTGCCAGCTTCCATCATTTAAAGAGTAAGGAAAAACTGTGGTGATTAGTTACTTCAGACTTCAAGATAAGCACTTCTGGGAAAGACTATTTTTGTGCTGATTATTTTTCTAGCACGCCTTTGAACAAGGCTCATACAACAGGGTATTCTCTCCAGCTTCAAGAAAACAAGCCTTTCTGTCAAAATAGAATAAATAAGAATATACTTACTTTAAAAAGACCATACACCATTTCTTTGAATTTCTCAACAGTGGTTCCTCTTGTTGGTTTATCAAATAGGACTATTTCCTTCCTTGGCTCTGGGTCAGTACCAAAATCATGTTGAGTAGCTTCTTCCATCTGGCATTTTATAACACTTTGCAGATTTCCCCAGATTCCTAAGTAGATCTATGTAGTAAAAGAGGGGAAAAGATATAAAACACTGTAGAAGTCCATCTGATGACCACTTGTCCTCCAACCACTGCTTCAAGAGTCAAATAGTGACGCAGATCAGAAACTGAATCCTGTGTGCAGACAATGAATATGGCAGTTTGAACAACAGCAGCTTCAAAGACAACCCACTGCTACAGGTACTTTGGAGACACTGCACTGCCAAAACACAGACAGCTTCCCAAACAACAGATTGGCGTCATTGCCATCTTTGCATGGCTCGTTAGAGGCTGCTGCTTCTATTGGTGATGCAGGATAGCAGAGAAGCAGTATGCTGTACAAAGTATGCACATCCTGGCAAACTGTGGAAGGATTCAGTATATATTATATGTGTTTCCAAAACACACGTTGTATAAAATAACCATATACCCCTCTACATACAGGATTAATTTATATTATTGTACATAGGTGCATATTATATATATATATATTAATTTGGATTAGAATATATCTTCTCTGTATAGGTGTGTGTATATATATATGTGGGTATATATATTTATATACACTCACACACACGCTCTGCCTGTCACAGCAAATAAAGTTTGAAATAATCTGTATTAAACAGGTTCAACTTGCTGACACTAAAGTCTACCTGATGTTCCAGACAATGGCATTTCAGTGAGAAATAATAAAACTAGGTTGGATGAGTAAAGCCTTACCTGGTTATTGGGCTTTGTTGACAAACATTTTCCAAAATACAATGTTTCTTTGGCACAAAGACTACTACATGCTGACCCATCAATAACACCAGTCTTGTATTTATCACACTGAAACAAACAGGGAGAAAAATATTTAACAAATTGCCTAAGAAAGGAGGCAACAACTCTATCTCTTCCAACACCTGAGTCTTGAAAGAAAAACGTAAGAAAAAAATTTAATAGCCCTATACCAAAATAACGTTAAGAGACACAACTGGTTTTATCTGTTAACTGAAGTTGAACTCTTACTTCAGCATGATGGAATATGAGAATTTGATTAAATCACATGTGGCACTGACTGAATTAGTCAAACACTTCAGAAAGCTATACTAGATATACTTACTATTATTTTCCTACAGTCATGTCCTCTGCACAGTTCTGTGTAGGTGGAGTACTGGACATACATAATCCAGCTGCCAATAAACACTACCAACCAGGAGATGAAGAGATACTTGATCCGCACATACGACAGACGGACCTAGAGCACACAAAGAGAAAATATTGTTTGTAATTCACTGAGCAGCGGTAAACATTTTTTACTATTTCATCTTTAAGGAATTTGACTTCCACAGTGATAAAATAAGCAGACTGCATTATATGGAACATTTGCTTCTTTCAGTGTACAAAACTGACAGGGGAAGTAAGTGGAAGGAAAATTGGGATATAAATAAATAGAAGAAAAGGTGTCAGACCCTCCCAGGGCAAGCCAGACTGCAGGAACCAATTTGATCAAAATCATAAACTCCCAGAGCTCAATTAAGTGCACTTTTCTCTAAGACCAGTTACCTATATTCCACTCATGGTAAATCAAATCCAACAGATCAGGAATTTGGTCAAAAAATAATCTGTGTTAATGTGCAAATATGTAAGATAGAGGGGTGTAATAAGCAGGATGGATATCAGGGTCAAGTTCCATGTGCTGAAGTCTCCCACTCCTTCCTTGAAATGACACCACTAATTATGCAAATAAAATTCTTCTTTACTAGCCTCACCTTCACCTTCCCACAACTGTATGCATGACTTTCCTGTTGTTTCTGTGGCCTCACATACAAAGTTTTCACAGGGGCAGAAGCAAAAACTATAAATTAAGAACTGAGGGAGAGCTAAGTGTCTTACAAAGTAGGAGGGATGTTTTGATCTTTTCCTTCCTTTTTTTTTTCTCCTCCTCAGAGTCTGGTGTGCTAACAGGTTGATTTTCATATCACATCAGGATCAGAAAGTAATTAGATCAGGATCACTTTAGCAGCAGGATATAAGGAAAGTACATGAGAGCAGCTATATTTGGTCAGTATAAAATCCATTTCTATCAGTATCCTGATCTTCAGCAATAGCTATAAAAGATACTATCGAAGACTGACAACATATATTATATATACCAAGTGTGCTCCTTAGAACTTGCTAAGCCAGATGTGATAGTCTATATTTAGTAAATCTCAAATCATTTTCTTTCACTAATTACCCAGATTCCCTTAAAAATCCACATAAACTTTTAGCATCCACATCAAACTTTAGCAATTAATTCACAGGTCTACTATCCACTACCAAGGTCCACTACCTGGACTTTATTTTGCTGAAGTCTGATTCATATTAGCTTTGTTTGGGACCCCCTAGTTCATGCATTGGAAGAGAAGAGTGAACAATCTCTGTCTACTCTGTCCCCATCTGACATGATTTTGTAGGCCTCCATAACATACCTTCCTGTGATGTTATTTCTTTTCCAAATTGACAGGTCCTAACTTGACTGTTCATCATAGAGAAATTATTCCATGCATTTGGAAAAGGTTCCAAGAAAGGTAGTAATGATGAAGTTTTGCCATCACGTACATACACAGAATTGCAGCAGATGCAAATTAGCATTTTTTTTTAAACCAGAAAGACTGCAGTAATTTTATTGTTTATTTATATAACAAACAACCAGCATGCATTATACCCTTTCTCTTGGAAACAAAAAATCCAGGAAAAGTTGGTTTCAAAAGACCCAAAGGTGAATCCAATCCACAAAGCTGTGGTCTTGCCACATGCCTCAGCTGTGCATCCCTGCATCCCTATTCTTTCACGCCTTCACACACACTTGACAATTTTAAAACTACCTGGTTAAAAAAAGAGAGCTACAATGAACTTTTTATTCCAGTGACTTTTTTTTAGAGGCAGGTTTTATAATTTGGGGGTTTTTTAAAGCTATTTCTAATAACCCTGTTATGTAGCAGAACATGAAGCACAGAAAACTACTGGTAAAATCTGGGGAAGATCAACAGAAATAAAACTGACAATTTTAGGGAAAGCTGTTTCATGTGTAAAGACTGCTTGGGAACCAAAGCTTCTGGGACAACAAACCCTCTTCCTTCCTCATTATTTCTTGCTGAATCCTTCCATGAATCTTTATAATACACTTTAAACCAAAGTGCTGTTTAATGAAATTTTGTATTATTGTATACATTTAGTACAACCTCAGAGAGCAGCAGCGACCTGCAGGCCTCAGGACCACTGCAGAATGTTGACCATCCTCACAGTACAGATACTGTATATCTTGTATTCCTCCTTAGGCAGAAAAAGAATGTACTTGAGGCTGAAAATCCTCCCCAAATGCCATCTGACTACATCATGTATTTGGCAGGAAGTTCCAGAGAAGCTAGATTTATTTTGAGCTCAGCACTGTGCCAATGGAGTTGTGGAGCTTTTGACCTGCAAAAGCTGCCCAGCCAGTTCAGTGCATGGAAAACAGCATCCCTCTGCTTAGAGACAACCAAGGTTCCACTCTCTGGTTCAAAGGGAATTACTTTTCTAATAAGGACTTCCTCACATCATGTTCAACAAAAGGCCTGATCATTGTTTGACTTCTTCCCAAACATTCCCCTACCAAATTTTCTTTTTCTCCCCAGGTTGGGTGTGTGAGCACAGACACTCTCAGCTCACTTCACCTGGCACATGTCCAGGCTGTCCTAACGCAGGGACAGGGCATTACTGAGCTGGTTTGGTCACACGGGTGATGCACCCTGAACACAAGGACTTACATCAACTGTGCAGATCACTGGAACACTTTTTCTGAGCAAGAAGTCCCAGACAGCATTTAGGGAACAACACATATAGATGGACTCCATTTGAAACTGTGACAAACTGCCAGGAAACTTGTCATAATAACATTTTTAGGGCAACAGAATGACTGAGAGTTCCAAAATTACCAAAAAAAAGGAAGGAACTGTTCAAAACAAGGAAACAGTTTCTTTTTTCAACTCTACTTTTCCATCAAGACTTAAATATGAGCCAGGGAATACAAGAATGAGGGAAGCACTTGCAATGCCTGATGTTACAGATTCAACTTCTTCCATCACTTGTATATTCTGCTAAGTCATGTGCACTGAATAATAATTAGACATTCATTTCCTGAAATAGAACTGGAAAACCACTTCTGGCAAAACTCAAGCCTGGATGCACTCCAAAGCATATGGAGAGTAGTGAATCAACATGCAACATAACTTGACAGATTTTTGGTGAGTGTACTTTTTATTTAAAGCACTTTTATGGTTAAAGAGTATGAAAGTGTTTCTTTGTCTAATAGTACAGAGAGCTTAATTCTGGAAAGTATTACACATAACCATAGTGTAGTAATCTTCTCCAAATCAGAGTTGCTCATTCCATTTGTCTTATATGCTTGCAATAGAAAAGGACAGATTAGAAAAAGTAGGCCAATCGTTAGCAATTGTTTTGTTCTCTGTTCAAGTTGATTTGTCTATCACAGGAGGCATTTCAGGTAGGCTGACATGATGTCTGAGAGCATTAGCCCACACTGTTTTGGATGTCAGGAACAGGACACATTCACATCTTTAAAAGCAGACAGTGCATGCTTATGATTACGCCAGTGTCTTGAATTATTTTGTATCCTGAGTAACCAAAGTGAGGGAACAGAACTGAGGTATCTTTCGAAATAAAATAATGACCAAGATGGAAAATGGGACATCTCTCCTTAAATGTTAAACAAAGCAAAAGGGATTAAAATCTTAGAGCAAAGAGATTATTTAGGAAACTTCTGCAATCTGGGGCTTTAAACTTGCTTATTCTTTGGCCCTTCAAAGACAGTCTCTTGCACATTACTGAAGTCCATGAGGCACCTTTAAAGAGTCTGTACATTTGGTCCAGAATCTATAAAGGCAAGCTTCCACACAGGCAAGTGCTCTTTACAAGATTATTGTCATAAGCAATCCTACTGTTAGTCCTCAGCCTCACAATACAATTGGTAACTACAGCTATCAGAATGAACTTCAGGGCAATGTCCCTTAAATTTGGGACACTAAATCTCCTTGTCAAACAAAATCCCAGTGTTAATCACCCAACTGTAAAATCCTTTAAATATAAAATAAATTATTTTTGTGGTCTTTAGTGGTGTTTAAAAGTTTGTCAGGTTTTAGGGTATTTTTGTTGTTTTGTTTACTATTATTATATGATTTGCAGTCTAAGCAATGGCAAAGCTTTGTACTTCAGAGTTACTATTCTTCATAGTGGCAGGTCTTTAATATTTACTCAGGGAGGCCCTAACACTAAGCTTTGGGCTGAGCTAAGATAGCTAAGAGTGTGTTCTGCCCCTTTTACATGAGCTGACACATGGCAGGATGTCTGTTTTAGGCTCAAAGATCATCAGATGATTACCTATGGGTCTTACATTCTGCACAAAAGCTAAAGCATGTGTAAAGTAAGAACATTTTCCATAGAGCATCTGTTGCAAGCCAGCTCATAATATCCTGCTCCCATTAGGACAAAAAGGCTGGAACAAGAATGAAGTTCTGTCTCACAGAACCTGATGTTCTGGCAATTCATTTCACAACATAATGTTCAAGAAGTCTGGAACATCAGCCAGCAAAAGCTGGAATCCACTCAGTGATAACCTTCCACTGTACAAACATCTCCTCTGGTGTGCTACTTGAAATGCTACATAGAAACACTGCTCAAGTCTTTCCACCTTGCTCATAGCCCTCAGTAAGTTAAGTCTGCCACTTACTTAGAGACCATTGGTTTCTTTGGAGACAAATCTCAATAAAGCTCTCAGCAATTAGTGTAGTTAAATCATGACTACATTTGTCATGTACCAACAGTAACAAGCAGTGACAAGAAAAGTCAATATATGGATAGTTGCTGCCATTCTATGGATGCATCAAATATCAACATACATTCACTAACAGAAGAACATGTTTATGTTCACAAAGCCACTATTAGATCTCCTAAAACAAGTCCATAGAATATGAAAAATCAGCTCTCGGTATAAGAAAGCACAATCAGATTTTTTTTTTAATCTGCAATAGAAACAAACATTTAACTTCTCTGTCCTTTCTAAAAAATAATTTTGCAGTCTTCTTGTTTCTTAGATTTTTAAATAACATGTTTTGATTGGAAGGCCTTAAATTAAATTTTGAGAAGAAGAGCAGAGATGAATGTTATCAGATATTGCCATATGATGATAAGAAGGAGATAATCAAGGCAAAGGAGGTAAACAGTTTGGAGACTCCTCATTTGAATGGTAGCGTATACATCATGAATTCATTTTTATTTGTATTGAAGGCTTTATGCCATGGGAACCCAAATACTGTAGAAGTGTCTACTTCAGTAAATAGATCTAGAGTAAATCTTTTTTGGTTTAAAATCCAAGTGATATGGACCCAGAGTTGTATTTACATACCATGAAACAAATACTAAAGAGGGTAAAATGATATCTGTATGCTTCTCATTAACCATTACACGCCCCTCCAGGTACTTCCAGAAAGAGAACAAGATTTCTCCTCATCTGGAACTTTTCCAGATGAGGAGAAATTTAAGCGTTCAAGATTTTAAAATACACCAATATGAAGTTTAACATTTTTTAATGCAATGATCACTAATCATATCAACAGATGACAAACACATAAGCAGCATATATAAAAAAAGTCAACATTATTTATCTCCTCCAACTCAACAAATGCTCACCTTAGTTACAATCTAGTTAAAATACAATCCAGTTGATAAGGGGAAACCCAGTGGATAAACCGTCAAGCTACCACAACGTCACGACTGACTAACATTTCACCGCAGAACTTCCTACGACACAATAGCCACAGTACCTCGAACCAAAACATCAAAACATCCTTACTCAGCTAACTGAAGTAATGCAAACATGTACCTGCATATAGAAACACAAAAGTGTGTCTACGAACATATAAGGAAATGCATGGAGCAGCAAAGTGCCCGACGTTAATTTTTAGAAGACACTCAAAAAAGGGCATGAGTTACTCCTGCAAGCTCTGGTCCACGCGCTGACAGGATGGATGCCGGCAGCACGGGCGGTAGGTGTAACGCAGGGGCGCGGAGCACGGCACGGAGCTCCCGGGCCGCGGCAGTGCCGCAGGTGTCGCTGCCCCGCTGGCCGTGCCGTGAGCCCGGGGAGCCGCGGGCCGCCCGCCTCGTAACAGGTCCTGCGCCGGCCGCTCCGCGGAGCGCGCTGCGCCCGGAGGCGGCGGGAGAGGCCCGATCCGACCGGCGGGCGGGCGGCGAGAGGCACCGCGGCCCCGAGGCCGCCGCCACCTGCTCCCCTGCCCCGACACCCGCCGGCCGTGCCCGCCACCTCCCGCGGGCCGAGCGGCAGCGCGGCGCAGCCGAGCCGCGGCCGCCGCCGGGCGCCGGCGTGAGGGGAACGGCGGCCGCGCCGGGCCGGGGGAAGCGGCGAGAGCCCTGCGGGGGGCGCCCGCTCCGGAGGGAACTTTGCGGGGAGGGACGGGCGCCGGCACCGGCCCCTCGCCGGCCTACCTGCGCGGAGTGGGGCTTCCTCAGCCAGGCCCCCGGGAAGAGCCGCCTCGCCATGGCAATCACACATCCCCGCAGCGGGCGGCGGTCGGAGGCGGAGCGGTGAGGAGCGCTCCCCCGCCTGTCGCTGCAGCCGCGCCGCCGGCTCCGCTCGGCTCGGCGGGGAAGAGCTGCCTCGGGCAGCGGCGGCCGCCGAGAGACGGCGGCTGTCAGCGGGCAGGACGGGCGGCTGCCGCCCCGGCCACCGCTCACGCCGCCGCTTGAAAGGGAGAACGCGGCAGCTGCGGGCAGCGAGGCGGGGCTGAGGAGGCGAGGCGAGCCCCGCCCGCCCCGAGCCCCTGGGGCTGTCCCAGTCCCGTTTCCCGCTCCAGGGCCGCCCGGAGCCCGTGGAGTCAGCAGCCACCCCCGAGTTCCTCTCCTGTCTGCCAAGAAGTGCTCGGGGCGCTATCTGGGGACCATTATGGAGAAGTCAGTTGATAAATAACGCGTGCCGTTGATTGCAAACAGGCTCCTGTCATTTACTGGGCAGGGTATTAAAAACAGCTGCAGGGTCCTTACAGCCTTAAAAAATCCCCAACAACCAAAAACCGCCCGAAAAACCCCAAAAAGGAGTAGTTCCTCCAAAATAAGGAATGAGCGTTTGCCTGGACCCATATTAACACAGATGAGCAAATTTTTTACCGTGAGGTTGGTGAGAACAACCTGAACAGGTTGCCGAGAGAAGCTGTGGATGCCCCAGTTAAAGGCCAGGTTGGACAAGGCTTCGAGCAGCCTGGTCTATTGGGAGTTGTTCCTGCCCATGGCAGGAGAATTGGAACAAGATGATCTTTAAGGTTCCTTCTAACACCAGCCATTCTGTAATTCTACATTAGTGCCATAAAGTGAGGAAGAGTTACCTATTCTTCACCAGAGGCTCTCTCAGCCCTTCATGCATTGTGGGAAGCCTCATTCCAATTGAAATTTGTGGGAACACTATTAAGTTCAAGTAAAATCACCCTTTCTTATGCAAGGTTTGGTTTTTGTCCAGCCTTCTTGTGTTAATGACTTGATTGTGACTTCTTTTAATGCAGTGTGTTAGCAGAGTCAAAGCCAGAAGCTGGCAGCCTCCAGTTCTGATGCTTTTTGTCTATGAAGCTTCAGGCACAAAGATTATGCCAAGGTGTTGGAATAAAAATGAGACAAACATAGCATGTTATGGCTTTAGGTGTTCAGTGCACTTATTAAAGAACGCTGCTTTGATGAAAAGATGAGTCACAAAATACTACTGTAAGGATAAGCTGCTACTCTTTGGCAGGGCTTACTCTTAAGAAAAGATATATGTGTGGAAACCAAATGTTAGGAGCTCACAAAAAATTAAAGATCTGTGCTTGAAGATTGAAGAACAGTCTGTGACTGGATTTTTGAATAATATAATCACTGCCAGAGTCACCCTGAAGTATAAATCTGAAAATTAATTAGTAAGATTTGGCACTCCTGTAACAGCAATCCTGGCTTTAGTAACAGCCAATGACTCTTGCAGGGTTTTCTTCTCTTCCTATTCAGCAGGCCCAGATGGCTGTGCTTTGTTGCATCACCCCCCTCTTGTTCAGTGGTTTGCACAGGTTTAGCTGGGTTATGGGCATGCAGCAGAACAGCAACTTAAGAGTAGGCCACAGAGCAAAACATTTTAACATTTTGCTGAATAATCTCAAGCCCTTACTTCATCCAGTGCTCTATGCCAACCCTTGGAATGACAGGCTGGGAGTAATTGTGAAATGTTGGTGTCCCATATGGCTGGCAAGGATCTAAATGTTTCGTTCCTGTTACATCTAGATCCAAACAGTTCCTGGCATATGTTCATTAGGGGATATATTTTTCACTTGGTACATGAGATCTTTCTCATCTGTGAGAGCAGGTGCTTTATGCCAGCACTGAAATTTTTAGTTCTTCTTAAAGTACTCTTTGTGCCCAGGCTTTGCTAAATGCTAAAAAATAAGGCCATTTCAGCCTTTTTCAGTTACCTGTTAAATTCCCAGTTAAGCCTCAGTAGAGGCAACTCCCATGAAAAGCTAGGCCACATAAGCCAGAGCAGTAACAGGAATCATGTAATATGCACTGACTTGCTATTCAAAGGATGTGGAAACCCAAAGGAACATTCTAAAGACTGGGGAGCAGATGCAAAAAACCCACAAAGGTAGAACATAAGTCATATTGATGTATTATTTACTGTACAGCTTTCCCATTCACACATTTTCATTCTGCAGTTCACACATCAGCCATTTTTGTAGGCCCACACCAAAGCTTTGGTATATCTTAATGTCCAAGCAGTAGAAGTCATGCTGATTTATTGCTAACTATTAATTCTTAAGTTTCCTATCCAGCTATAACTACACTACATGTTGTTATTCTAGTGATGCAGGATTTTTGTATAACATAGAAATTGACTGCTAGTTGTCCAACACAGTGTTTGTCATTCACAATATCAAAAGGTAAATGTGGTTTTATAATACCTTCTTACATTCACCTGACATGAATGTTCCATGACAATTTGGAGCTTATTACATGTCAAGCGTAACTCAGAAAAACCAAAAAATGGTTGCAAAGACTGAATGTTGGGGGTTAGGTTTCTTTCTTTTTCACCTATAGAATTTTTTCCCAAGGGTTGCTTGGCAGCTAATGGCTGGGTACTTATCAGTGCTCAGCTGAAACAAAAAAGATGGACCCTGGCATTTGGCTACACCCTTTTGTCTCTGGGAGTTTCTCTCGAGGAGGGGAGAAAGACGGGGCTGGAGGGCAGCTTCACTTTTGGTGTGGTCTGCGTCGGGAGAAGAGGGGGCTGCCGTTGCTGCGTGAGCTTCTCACTGGCACCACCGGGATCTGGTCCTGAAGAGAGCTGCTATCATCTGCTTGTGTGCCCAGGAAGATCCTGATCTCTCTCCTTTTGCTGCCCTGCTGGAGCTGTCTCAGCCCTGTCCCACTGCCTCGGCGCTGCTTTAAAGCTGCTCTGCACCGCGGGCCCGCACTGCCCTCCCTGCCAAACATCCCTGCCCTCCAGTGACCACCGACAGAGCTCCGAATTTCATCCGATCCACCAGCCCGGGATCCCCCACCGTTCCAGCTTGGTACCTTTTTTTAGAGTCCCCAGAGACCAGACTGCCCCGGGTTTTGTGGGACCAAGCTCCGTCAAGGTCCCTGGTTCTGTTTTCGCTATTAATTGCTGTAGTTGTTGTTGTTTGTTTGCCTTGTTATACCTATTAGTAAAGAACTGTTATTCCTATCCCCATATCTCTGCCTGAGAGCCGTTTTAATTTTCTAAATTATAATAATTTGAGGGAAGAGGATTTGAATTATCCATCCCAAGAGAGGCCCTGCCTCTCTTTAGCAGATACCTGTCTTCTTTCAAAACCAAGACGCTGAAGCATCCAGGAATTCTGGACATATAAGGAATGAATAGATGAGACAAATGAAAGTACTGAAAAGCTACAAAGAATCTGAATTCTTCAAGATGGTCAGTGTAATGTGCACCTTTAAAATATAATAAATAATTTTATCCAATTTCTTTTGAAGGCAAGTCTCTGTAACTTGAGCAAGTAATACAGGTTTTAACATCACCTGAAAGCTAACCATTAACTTATTGCAGTGGTGCTGGACTTGCTTCTTTCAGTTATTTGAAGCAGCTGCACCCACGTACTGATTTAACTCAAGTGCTATCATAAGAGACTCCATGGGAAATCCTCAGGGTTCACCCACTCTCCCCACCATCATATTATATGCAGGGAGCCTCTCGCTAATGTTAATTATCACAAGACTTCTCTTTCTCGCAACAGCTTTACCAGCTTCCAATCTGCCTAGCATGGCTTCCTAGATTAATGCTCTTTTTCTCTCGATATGCCTAAGAAATATTCTATGATCCTAAGCAGCTACTGCAGTCTTTAAGTATTACAGCACCAGTAGAATGTAATGCCCCAGCATTTGCCATTGCCCAGGTTTGTAGCTAAATTTAGTAAGTGTATTTACACAATATGTAATGTGGTAACGATTTAAAATAAAATTACCTGCACTTCCTAAAGTAAAGTCTAGAAAAATTTAGAGGTTTCTCTCTTTTTGTGCTACTCAGCTAGCTACTTGCTCACATATCTGTCTAGGAGTCTGTTTTCATACAGACTCTACTTTCTTAGGCCTGTCTTCGTGGATGAAAATGAAGATCTGGGGACCCATCTAACCTTTATATCTAAACTTTCCCTCATGTCCCCTTCAGAGAGAGATACTGTTTCCTTCCCCTTTGCAAATTTCTGTGAACTCTGACATAATCAGTGTGTTAGCTTTAATTTTATCCTAATAGATTATTTCCTATCATTTCCTGTTCAGATTCTTATAAATGCTAGTGCTCCTATTGCATGAGTAGGTGGAGCCATCTCTAACCCAGAAAGCAGACACAGCCTGTTAAGGATTCCCTTGTGGCTTTACTTGGTGTAAACAAATCATTAATCTATTTGAGGAAACAGATTCTTCCAGCCAACAGGTTTCATTTCTAAGGCTCTATTTACATGGTCACTTTAATCTCACATAAATCCACTCTGCTGCTGAAGCAGATGGTGTCACCTTCTCTTGCTGTTGGTGCCTACCTTCTCCCTTGGGCTGGCACAAACATTTCTGTTGTTGTATAAAGGACTAGATCAATGATCAGAACTAAAAACTAATATTGAATCTTTTTTCCTCTGAGATAGGTTAGAGGCAGTCCAATTCCTTTCATCAGTGGCTTAGACATACATGGGAGCTAAAGGGCCATTCGTAACCACCAAAATCTTTATCTTATTTAAAGTCATATGTTTGTAAAAGATCACGTTTTACCATCAGATAAATTCTATAAATGTATGCGACTCATTTGTAGCTCTTGACTGAGATTAGATACAACCACTATTATTAAACATTCAGAGATAACTGATTAATTTGACATACAAGTCCTTGGTTTGAGAGATACAATATTTACTCTGTTATTCTGGTATATTCTTTAAAATCCAAAGTGTACTAAAAAACATTACAGTAAATAGGTCTTAATAACATAACATATCTAGAGTAAATAAGTCTTCAAAAGTCCAGAATAGAAAGCTTTACATGTTACAATCCTGTATATATTAGATGACTAAGAAAACTCCAGAAATATTGTGCTCAGAAGAAAAGATTTGAAGGTAGTCAATTCTAAGCAAATGCTAAACAACTGTTTGCATTTATGTTTGCATTGTTCCAAAGTCTACAAAGACAACACAGTTCAGATTCAATCAACCAATAAAATTAGGTTTCCTTTGTACATATTTGTGCTTTCAAGTCTACTTCCTCTATTAATTGCTAGAGTTATGAGGTTCAAGAGTTTTTCCCAAGATTAATTGAGGTTATCTGTTAAAATGCATGGTCAGAGTACACTTGCTAGCATTAATCTATTTCTGGATTGGAAAGCCTTTTATAATTTTCAGATAACTTATTTTCAACATGGTTATTTTACTTAATTATCCAGGCTGTTTCCTTCTTTGAATTAGAGGCAAAATAAAGTTATAATCGAATCTGAACTTCTGTTTGCACTATTTGAAGTAAAAGACTTCTTTGTTCTGTTATTTTATGCTTGTAGTAGTCATCTGTTAAAAACCACAAACCTTTATATAATAGAAACGTTAGTCTTAATTCCTATTTATGGACTTTCCAATAAGCAGCCTAGTTGGTATTTTCTTCATGTCCTCCTCCCATTTCCCAAAATTTCTCCCCCTGAATTAACACTTGCATCTTCCTGCTTACTTTATAAGGTAGCTCAGCGAGCTAGGAAATCCAAGTCCTAGCCCACACTCTTTTAAAAATCCTCTTAGGTCCTAAATAGTAGATTCCAGTACTAAGGCTGATACATGCTGATACCAGAATGGTCAAGATGAGAAGGAGATGAGCAGAATTCAATTCAGAAAGAAGATGCTAATTTTTAACTCCTAAGGAAGTATAGTATTGGAACAAATCACAGAGCAGGGTAGTACATTTTCCAACACGTGGTGCACTTAGGAGAGCTCTGACCTAAGCACAAAGCAGAGAACAGCTGCAATGGTTGGATGCATTTGTACCCTCAGCTGTCCTGCCATCCTCTCTGCCCGGGGACATTTCCACAACAGAACTCTTTCAGTTCACAGTCGAGCACATTTGCTTTAATTGCCTGAGAAGTCAATTCATGCTAAAATGCTAGACTGTGAACCTCAGCCAGTGAGGTACAGCTCTGCCCTGCCTTCTGCCAGCTATGGTAGAGAAGAGAAAAATGGGCAGAACAACTACAGATAGCAGAGCTGCTGTGTGAAGCCCTTTCCTCGGTCATCTTCTACTACTTAAAACTACTCCCATGCTGTTCTCTCACTTCTACCATGCAGCTCTGTGTGTAGCTGAATGGTGAACTCTCTGCTGAACTCAAATTAAAAATAACACAGAAAAAGAAAAAAGCCATATCGGTTCTCCATTTTGGTTCTGCATGCCACTGCAGAGTGCCATATTCAGAAATGCAGGAATAGCTTGACATTTGGAAGAAGTGGCAGAAACAAGAACTACTTTAAATGGGATATGATGAAAAACACTTCAAGTCTGTCCTGAAACTGATGTCAACCTTATAATACATACTCCAACCCAGTGATTTGTTGGACAGAATGAATGAAACATTGTGTTATGTAGGAATTTGAACTGCTAATCATTGTGTCAGGCCTTAAATCATACACAAGTAAATCTGCTTCAGTTCACAGGCTTTAATGAAGCTGGAAATCTGGTCCCATAAGCAAGAATTTGTACAGTGTAGTGGCATGCCTTATCAAACAGTCTTCATGCTATTGATAAAAATTAATCAAAACATAACACTTGGTCTTACTTTTTTTGTCTACATTCAAAACCTCTATACATGAAATCCAGAAATTTTGAACTGAATTCTTAGAGGATTCTGGCAGCATCCTTGAAAAAGCAGTAATGATTAGAAGAAATCTCTAGGAAAGAAGAATTTCCTTTTAAGAAACCTCTAATTGTAAGGTTTGTCAAATTTTTAGGTAAAAAACTTTTAATGTGTTTTTAGTAGTAGCTTATTGAAGTTGTTAATTTTGAGGTAATTTGTAATAGATAAACTTTCTTAAAAAGCTTATCACCACTTATAAAGGCAGCATCTATATCACTACAATTCCAAGCTCTTAATAAATATATGTACAGTAAATCTATTTAAGCATTTATAATTGGGTTTTTTCCTAGATAAATAGTTTTTTCACTTCCCTTTAAACAAACAAAACAACAAACAGACAGTCAAGCATATTCCTGGCACAGATCAGATGCCTTTTTCAATCCCTGGAGTAGGCAATGTATTGATTGTATATTAATTAATTCCTGGAGCCTACTTTATGGAAAGTGCTGTGGGATTGTTGATCAAAAATGCCAGTAGGCATTACGCAGTAATTGAATTATTTAAAATTTGTCAACATCTAAATTTCTACACTACTTAGCAGGAATTCCCACTGTAAATATAATTGCTAGAATTAAGTAAAACTATTTTATTCTTAGCCTGAGTTTTTTAGAAGGAAAAATGTTGTTTTATGCAAAATGGGGAGCTGTTTTCACACACAAATTTTCTTACATCATTAAAAATACCTAGGTAGAATAAATTCAGTAGTCTCAAATATATTCTTTGGGTTCTTTTCTGTGTAAGAGTACATATTTCTGAACAACAGATTTTTTTATCCATCTATACAACATAGTAAAAGAATGACAATACAATAAATACCAGGTTACAGCATTTCTAAAGGTGTTTTCTTCTCCCTAAATGAATGACAAAAAGTAATTTGGAGCAGTAACCATTTAAAATGCTATAAAATAAAATTTTAAAAAATAACCAAGCTTAGGCTAATATAGTATGCAGTATTATTTTTAGCTCTATGCCTCATTAAATTTTGAGGTAAGTATCACTACAGTCACAGATTGACTATACCATAACAATATGCTAAAAAAACCCCACCTTGTCAAGTTAGGCTTATGCCCTGTTCTTACAAGGCTCTTACAAGTCTGGTGTTGCAGTTCTCATTGGTCAGTTCTGCTACATGCTTTTACTGCAACACTGAAGTTCACAATAGAAGTTGTTATTTTTGTACTGCCCCCTCACTTTATTTCTGTATCACAGACACACCATTCCACCCCTCCACCCATCAATATTATTCAATTGTTTTTAATTAGAGGTTATTTTTAATCCAGATTATATCTATTATGAAATTTGCAGCACAGGTGAACAAAGTATTTGCCTGCATGAACGGTATGTGGAGAGCACCCAAGAAGCAGATCGTGGTCAGAACTTATTAAAGCAGCCCAACTGCTAAAGAAAATGCATCGTGAAACTTTAACTAAAGTAACTTTGTTACTTGACAATGTGGTATCTGTAAAATATAGGCCTTAAAGATGTGTTTTAAGATTGCCCTGTATGAATTTGCATCAGAAATCATGCTGATTTCTTGTCTTTTGTTTAAAAGAAACCAAAGCTGCATTTTATATACAATCAAGTGTATTAAGAATTGCTATAATGTCTAAATATGTAAGAAATAAACTCTTGCAGTTAATTAAATCTTTTATTATCTCATAGGAAACACACTGAACACATATCTTTTGTGCTAAACCGAACATATTCAGTGTCATTATGGTGAACAGTGCAACTGTTGTGCCTGCCCTGAGTTCTCATTGTACGTAGGTTCAGATCCCTCTTTCCAAACACAGCTTTCAAATGACACCACCATCACTCTCGGACAGAGACTGTAGCAGATAAGCATTTTCTTTAGATCGAGCAGGCAATCAGACCATTTCTAGATCTTTTATATTACAGTGTAGCTGAACAAAAGGAAACAATTCACAAACCCACATTTCCAACCCATAGCACCAATTTTGGTTTGGGATTTAGGAGTATATCTGAAAAAAAAGTAGTGGGTGAGGTAAACTGAACGGTTCTCTGAAGACACAGAGAGCCTTTGTCAGACCTTTACACCTCTAATTTGGGTTAAGTGGTAGCCAGTCAATGCAGTCATTGTAGTTGACACAAATAGTGCAATTTCTGTGAAAATATTTCAAATTACTACAGATACTTCATTCCTGTTTTGTCTAGATATGTATTATATAATTTGTTATAGTTTAGGCTGACCTTGATGTGAGATTTGCACAGTTTTCAATCAACTTATTTTGTGACTTCCTCTTTATAAACAAACAAACAGACTTACTGCGTATTGACATCCCAGCTTTTACCTGTTTCATCCCAACTTCTTGTTCTCACTGTGCAATTGTACACATAAAAAACCCTTCTGCACAGCACTGTTTGAACCTGGACTCATTTACACAACTGAGGATATAGGTTTATATCTAGTTTTACTTCCAATCAAACTCTAACTACAAATATAATTTCCCGTCAGGAATCAATGGTTACAATTTGTTTTAATTTGAAACCAGAACAGAGTGGTAACTATACAACTTTTCGGTTTCTTTTTTTTTCCCCAATCCATCTTCCCAGCCATCATGTGAGATTCAAAGTGCATTCTAAACAAAAGAAAAGGACATTTTCAACAAATTTGCTGATTAAAAAAAAAGTTTTAACATAAGACCTGGATTTACAGGTCTAGCAAGTAAGAGTGCCCTTTTCACCACAGGCTATCCGTTGGTAATTAAATCACACCAGTAATCTGATACAGCATTAGATCTTTAGTAGCACTGTCACAGGCATTTTACATCCTAGAACCTGCAGTAAATTAAAAACTCCTTGGAGACCATCACTACTTGACCTCTTGGTCTGCTGAATTCCAAGCAAGGCAGAAAAAAATCAGTTCTACTTTTGGCAACCTCCTGCACATTAGTGCAGTGTCTTATCAATGCTTGCCTACATTTCCTCCTATCTTTGGCAAGTGCCGCTGTAGAATTGATCCTACCTGAGAAATTTGAGACAGCTGGTGAAGTTCCTGGGAGAGGCAAGCTGACAACAGTCTGTTGTAATTTGAAGGAGAACTAATCTATAGCAAACTGACTTCTGACTTAGATAATCCTCACACATGCTTATTAGGCCTTCCCTTTTGTGCATTGTCGTCTTTAATTTGTCTCAGCTTTTTAGGGTGTTTTCATATTGACAAGCCCTTTGAATGTGGTCTTTCTTATCCTGAAGTTGTCTTCACATCTGCTTATGGCAGGTCTGGACATTCTCTTTTGCACCTCTCACGGGCAGAGATGGACCCCGTGGATGGACCCTGATGGGTGTAATGGGGCACAGCAGAGCCATCCGTACCCCTCTGTGGCCATCGGTGCTGCCCAGTGAGGGAGGCACGTGGCCCTGACTCCAGCCAGGCTGAGCCCATCACATCACACTTCTCAGCAGCAGTGAATTCACAGGGCCAGTGTGCCTACTTGGCAGTCCTGCTTGGCAAACTTCTGCTTTCTGACTCAATAAGCAGGGACTCATTTATCCCATAATCAGAAATACTTCAATTGTTCACTTGGTAAGTGGCCCATGACCACGGAACATGCATTTGGTATCTGGAAGAGATGGCACCTATAGGATCAAACTGAAGGTCAGCTTATGTTTTGCTTTTAGCTTGCTGTAGGTGTTTCATCTTGTAATTTAAACACAGGAGGAAATAAGCCTTTTCTCTCTGCATTTCCATTTTGACATAAATATTTGTATCACTTCTTCTGCTACCTCAGTTCTGTACTCCCTCTTCAATATGTACATGCTCTCAGCTCCTGGGCCTCTGAAATCTGCAAGCTGACCTGTCTGCAAACAAACCTATTTTTACACACACATGTATGTGTTATATAGACATATATACATTAATTTTTTCAGCAGGAGCAGTTCACTGAGCTGCCACCTCTGCATAGCACCTGGCACAGGGGAAAGCCAGCATGTCCCTGAGCAGATGGGAGTGCAACCTTAGAAGAGAGCAGCTGTTGGACAAGTGTGGCTGAGTCAGGTAAGTGTACCCTCAGCTACAACTGCAGAGATGGATTTAAAGCCTCTTGCTGGTGTTCTGCTCCCCACCCCCTTCTTCAGCTCAGGCCTCCCCTGCCTGTGGGAGGAGTAGGCTCAGGGGACTGAACCAGCAGAAAACATTTTAACCACTGTTGTGGGCTTAGTTTATACTCCTGAGGGTATGGAGCAGGTCAGAGGAGCACCTGTGTGGGCTTGGTGGGAGCCATGGCAGCATACTGGGAGGGAAGCAGCAGGACTGCCAGCTCTTGATGGGCTGCTTTGTAAAATTCACATTTCCACCTCACAAAAGCTGGCAGAGGGGACAACTGGATATTTAACTAATATTTAGAGACTCATCATCACAAAAGAACATAGCACAAGGAAAAAAAAAGAAAAATCTGTCACAGCAGCCCCAAATTTTAGAGAGAGTCAGGACTGTGTAGATACAGATGTGCCTCAGTGCTGGTATGAAACAAACTAAAATAGAAAATAAGTGACTGATGTCGTAAGAATTGATTTTGATCCTGTTTCTGTATACTTTTTTTATTAGCTGAATGCAGATAAGTAATGCTGCATTAGAACAAAATCTGGGCTTTCAGGCTGAGAGAACATGACATCAGTGTGGAGTGATCAAAATACGTGTGTAACAACAGCTACTACATTTGGATTAGCTAAAACAATGACACTTAAATTGCACCTTTTAAGTAAGCATATCAAAGTTAACAAGTGTAACAGTGTCATTATTTCATAAGCATTGCAAGAATGAAGCATACAACTAGTGACTTGGCTGGTGTGTCAGCCTGGAAACAGTTCTTTCTGTGCAGCCCCATGGCGCTGACAGCAGAAGGGGCTGCTGCCTTTTCTCCAGTCCCCACAGCTGAATTTTCTGGGCTGCAAACAGCTCTTCAGCCCCTGCTAAGTGTTAGCAGGGTCCTCTCATGCTGCATTGTGCAAAAGTATTTTGTTTCTATCTTCATAAACAAAGATATGCTATCAGGTAGGAAAAAAAATAGAAAAGAAAATAAGAGAAGTGAGGGATTTGCCATCTGAATGGGACTTGGCAGACCTGCTGAAAGCTTGTTTGAAGGGCCATACCACATTCCAGGTGGTGGGAGAGCAGAAGGAATGTTGTACTAATTCTGCCTCCAGCCAGACTGATGTCCAGAACAGATTTTTCACCGCAGATGAAATGGCAATATTCTGCCATGTAACTGTGTCCTGAGGGGCTGTTAAGCATTTTTTAACTTCAGTTTAGAGTTAAGAGGTAAATCTGGTCTGTACTGCTACAAAATTTAACCACAAAAGAGCTGGAAATTCTGTTCTAGCAGACATTTTTACAGTCCACAAAGGAGCACAGATGCTGACAGACAAAACCTTACCATAAAACAGTATGATGCTCCAGTTCTCAAGAAGTTACGATACAGCCCATCACAATGTAAAATATTTGAGACTGCAATTACTTTTGCAAATCTGCAGAGCAGAGCTAAAGTGAAATAATAAAATACTTGCTTAGGCTTTAACTCTGAAATGCTGACTCTGCATTTTAACTTTAGTCACTAGCTAGAGCTTCAGTAACTGCTTTCAAATCTGTGCATGGAGAGGAGGGGAAGGAATGCATCATACTGGTGCATGACTGAATTCTCAGGGAGTTTGAGAGCCGGAATCTCTTTCTGGTCCAAGCAATTAACCAGAATTTCAAGCCTTGGCAGCTGTTTGTTTTCTGAAAGGAGGCAATTATACAACCACGGCAGCAGAATGACAGTGTAGGCAGAGAGCAGAGAGTAAACCTTCCTGAAATTCCACCTCTGAATAATGAGCTCAGATTTTTATGAACTAGTCTCACAAGAAAAAGGAGAAAAAGATTACTCAGGACCACACTGGCATACCCTCACAAAATTCCCACTAGCTGGAATAGCAATAAGTTGCAGTTCTCCCACAGCTATTTTGTGGAGCTAAAATACTGCTACATTTGCTCATAAGTCTTCAACTCTGAAAAAACAGCATTAGCAGTAAAAACACAGTAACTCATACATAAGCAAAGGCCAAACTTAGTTCAAAGTTTCACTTATTTTTTTCTCCTTCAGACTCAGTGTCTTCAGGTACAAAAAAGTGTTAGTGTAACTAAGATGGATGCAAGACAAAATCTCTTACAAGAAAAGCCTTTCCTGCTCTTGATAGCATACCCAAAGATGCTGTAAATAATGTAGAAACACTCTGTCTCAAGCTCTTACTATTTCTGTCCTTGAGTATCTCAGTCTACAACAAGGGTTTTTTTCTGCACTGTTACACATATGAGAATTGAGGGATTGCTTCTTGTTCAGCCACTTCTGCAAACAGAATTCAGCCATGGCAGGGTATGAACTACAAAATAGGAAGAACTAAGGGCTTATAGCAGAATGATGTGAACATTTAATAGCTTGTAAGCGCATTGAATTATTAACTGTAGAGCACTTGAGCACTATCTATCCACCTACCAAAGACTACTCAGTCATACAAAATCGTGGCTCACGTTTTACAATAAATTTCAGCAAGATTACACACCTGGGATAAAATTTTAAGTGAATGAAGCATTAAGGATCTTTTAAGCGTCAGCTTGTTTGACATTTTTTCAAGCATCTGAAGTGTCTGCTATTAGATGCAGAGTTAATAGGCAGAGTTGGTTGACTTGTTTTTTTCTTAAAGTGTCTGTGGTGTTTTGAGTAATAGTGACAGGGAGAGATTTAAAGAATAATTAAAACATTGCTAAATGTTAATTTTTTGAAGTTAAACAAGCCTCTAATGATTTTCAAGTCTAAATGTAGCTTGCTTCAAAGGCTAATATAGATTGTGATACAAAGACCATAAAACCCACACAGTAATTGCTGTTTAATATATGTATTGCAGAAGGGCTTTAGAGACTTAATAATAAAAAATAGGACTGCAATGCTTATAATATTCTATCTTCAAAAGTTAGCAGAGTTTTAAATATTAAGAATAAAAAAATAATTGCTTAGGGTTAGTGGGGTGAATATGTTGTTTTCCTATACATTGAATTTAACAGACAAAAACCTAGTATTTGACTGGCTAAATTGGGTCAACAGTGACAGTGAACACATATAAATCTTATAGTTTAAGATTTATCAGGCATGATCATGACTTTCACAAGAAGATGATGGAGTACAGGGCAGGTTTTTTCAGGATTTCCTCATCTTGAGAAGGTAAAAAGGAAGAAATGGTGAAGTGCTTGTACCAGGAAAAACATGGGTTTGTGTGAAGGCCAACGTAAAGGAACCTTACCACCAGTAATATTAATTTACTTTCCTCTGTATTGATGTTGTGAGGATGAAAAATTATTAATATTCTTGCCTATCTAGAAAAAGCTTCAAAGAGGTTTATTTTAAAATGTTTCCAGTGTTATTTTTATACCTTTAGCATAAAGAGAGAATAATTACAGTTGTTAGCTAGTTGTAACACAATTAATACAAAATTCTTCATATCTTACCAATTGCCTATTTTTTAATTTTGAAATTGCAGATTATTTTCTGAGTTGAGCTCTAATAAATGCAGCATATGTGCACTGTCTTACTAATTAGTATGTTTATGTAAAAGTGGATGTACCATATTTATCTTGATTTAAGATAGGAAGATCCCAGATGAGCTTCCTTGCTGTTTCTGTGCTTAAACAATGTAGAGAAAATGTCCTGGGATCTAATTTTCCCTCCTTGCTGAATTGTGGTCATGACAACCATCTGTACAAGGATAAGCTTCACAGTATTGTCTTGTTCAAGGGTATCATTTTGATGTTATGTTGTGCGATACAACAAGATAATGGCAAATAATACTGTGCAGCAGTTGGTGTTCTCATTGACATACACTGCTGACTTACACTTTCAGGTTTTGTGTATTTTGGTTTGCTTAGTTTGATTTGGTTTGTTTAGTATTTATGTGGACATTGGGGCAACAAAAGTATAAAAAACAACACTAACTTGCAGAAAATACATTAACGTTTGAGAGAAGGGCTAAGGGAAATGCCATTGTTCTGACTCTTCAAATTTATCCATCTCTAATGGGTACCAGGGAATTTACATGTTGAATATGAAATTTAGTTTTTCTCTGCTGTGCCAGCAAGGCAAGACACAATTTTTAAAATCCAACATTTTCCTTTTGCATGTCTTTATGGCAAGAGATTGCCCAACAGTATATGGACAAATATAAACAGAGGTAAAGACAGTGCTAGGTTGTTATTATTTAGCGTCTTTCTGAAACACAGCTATATATGAGATGATGTGGAATAAAGCTGAACATATCTAATATTAAGCAGAATATGACAGATAATAAAAGGTGATTTTTTTTTTTTTCAAAACTTCTAGACAAGAAAGCCCTTGCTGATATTGCAGTTAAAGTAATTTTATTTGGCTTTGGTCACTCTGTGCCTCAAAGTACAGACATAATATATGTGGAATTGAAACACACAAGGAAAGATTGCTTAAGCTGTATTTTGAAATACTTTTGAGATATTAGCAGAAGACAAAAAAGAAAGTAAGTCAAGAAAGTTCTTTCTAAAGGCATGGCATACAGTCTTGTGGAATATGAACAGAAGAAATAACTGGTTATTTTACTTACTACTAGCACTGAATACAAAACAGACAAAGATTCTAACTTGCTCCAAATCAGACTAATCATGCACGTCTCATAGTATAGTAATGGGAATGCTAGAAAAAGTTGTTTAAGCATTCTAAATTGCTAAACCCAGCAATTTTTATTATTGCTGTTGATTTTTTTGCCCCACATATGTCAGTCATTAACATAGATCCTCCTCCTGCAAATACAGATTTGCCAGTTTGAGCATTTTAAATTGCAAACCATTTGTAAAGGAGCATTTGCACATTTCCAGTAAGATTTCTAACCCTGTAATAATCTGGTCAGGCTGTGCAGAGGAATAATCAAGGTTATGCTTTCTGTGCATATTTCTTGTCCTGGATTATAAGTTATTGAACTTAAGTCACCTGTGTCTATGTACCCCTCCCCTGATCTAGCTGATGGGTAGGAGCCACACACCTGCTCTGGAAAGGGGCTTCCTGTCAAATGGAAAATCGGTGACTTGCTAAAGTGATCAAAAAGGATGCTATAGTATGAGTTACTAAACTCATACTATACCCCACTGGGTTGGTGGGGGATGAAGTGTCTATGTGGGAGGTTATAGAGCTTGGAATCTTCCTAGCAAATAATTTACATTCTAGGTGTGATTCTACTTTGACAGATTTTGATTAATTTTAAACATGCAGCAGGACAACAGGCTGGTAAGACCTTCTGAGTATAACACTAAAAAAGGAAGCTGTGATGTAGCCAATTATTGATGTTTATTCTGTTGCTGACTAGAAAGTTTGCTTTTTAACTTAGCTGAACAGTGGTTCTCATACAACCATTGTGATTTAAAACCAAGAATTTTTATGTGGATATACTTCAGATTGAGTCTAATTTTTCTTCTCGTGCTGGTGATCCTTTGCCTTCAGCACTAGCAGTACCCGACTGCTGTTCACCATACATGAAAACCTGTGAAGAGCAAGCAGGGCCCTTTGTGTTGTCCAATCTGTTTTTAGAAGACCATCACGACTCCTGATCAGCGTCTAGTTAGTGCATCCATGGGAAAACTATCCCCTCAAACTTGTATTTAAAACAACTCTGAACAAGGGATTTTGAATATAAATACTACTTTATTCTGATGCAACTAGGAACTGGCCAGACTAAGCTGTACTCCAGCACTCTGCTCAGGCTTCCCTCCCTGTGCCCCTTTCCAGGGATGGCAAACTACTCCATTTCCTTAGTTTCAGTAGCTTACCCCAAGAGTGAACACGGCTTTGAGAACTTGGGCAGTTTGAGCAGGAGAGAGATTGGAATCCTAAATTCACCATCCAATCTTCTGAGTTCAGCCATTTCTGAGAGTGACACCAGTTGGTGAAATCTGATGCAGGGAGCACTTGCACTCCAGTGTGTGTTGCTGCACACAGCAAGGGCCTCTACATAGTTAGGACAAGCTTTATGGTGTTTATTACCATGGTATTGGGCAATTGCTGTGCTTAACCATGCAGGCCATAGAGACCGGCCCAATACTAGAGTCTGAACAACTGCAAAATACAATGATGGAAAACAAAAAGGTATTTCCGGAATCAGAGAATTGTTAGTGTTGGAAGGGACCTCTGGAGATCATCTAGTCCAACCTCCCTGCCAAGGCAGGGTCACCTAGAGCAGTAACACAGAAATGCGTCCAGGTGGGTTTTGACTTCATCCGGACGGAGACTCCATGACCTCCCTGCTCAGCCTGTTCCACTAGCTTAGCTAATATAGCTATTGCTAAAAACTGGAACTGAGGTTCAGCTCATCTCCTAAAATGGCAGCACCCCGATGTCAGTGCAGAGGAGCACACTGTCCAGTCCGCTGCCCACGGGCCGGCCGCGGCAGCCTCCGGTACCTGGGCCGGGCCGCGCCGGGCCTCGCCAACCACCCGGGCAAGAAGGCGGACCCAGGGTCATTCACACGGCAGGGCCGACCCCACCAAGCCGGGGAGCTTTCCCTTGAGGCCGGGCGGGGGTCCCGCGGCGCGACAAAGCCCAAGCGCGACGGCATCCCCTCAGGTGCGGCGGGAACAATGAGCGGCACAGCCAAAACGAGCCCCGGCGGCGCGCACAGATCCGGTCTGGTCTCGCACGCCTAAAATAGTCCCTCTTTGTTCACCAGCGGCGAAATTCTGACTGCGCTCGTGTCCCTCCGCCGCGGCGCCCCCGCGCCCGCCCCCGGCGCTGCCGGCGCAGGCGGGGCCGCCGGGGCGGGGCCGCGGCCCTTTGTGCTCCCAGAATGCACCAGCGCCTCCTCCGCGGGAAACAAAAATGGCGAGGGGCTGCGCCGGGGTCGGGCTGCCCGTGAGGCGGGTCTGACCGTCCCCCGCCGCCTTCCGCCGCGGGTCCGCGCCCGGGGGACCCGTTGCGCACCGAGCGCCCGACCGCACCGCGCCGCCGGGGGAGGCTCCCGAGCTCGCCGATTTCCCTGTATGAGGCGGTTGGCACCACTGGAGAGACCGAATGAGGTGAGGGGTGGGGGGGAGGGAGGGGCGGTCGGGCCCGCGCGGTGGGGGGGTGCGCGATCCCCGCAGCCCGGGCCGCCGGTGCCGCATCCCGGCGCCGCGGCGGGGAGCGCTGCGAGGGGCCCGCTCCGGCGCGGGGGGCCCGAGGCCTTGGGGGGAGGGGGAGGGAGCTTCCTCCGAGCGGCCGCTGGCAGGCGAATGTGAGGGGTCAGTGGTGCTCCTCGGTGACCAAAACAAAGGGAGGGAGGCAGCGGGCCGGTCGACGGGGCCGGGGGCTGCGGCGGTGAGGTGCCATCAGCCTCGCGCCAGCTGTATTTTCATTTTCTCCTTCAAGGATATTGTCCGAGTAGGCTGCGTTTGCTCGAGTGCGAAGAGAGCAGCACAAAGAGGTAGTGGTGCTCGTTGGTAACTTTGGTTTTGGGGTTTTTTTTGTTTATTTTTTTAAATTTGTTTGGGATTTTTTTCGGTGTGGCTTTGTTTTCTTTCTTTCTTTTTTTTTTTTTTTTGTTTGTTTGCAGTGCCTCACCTCTTAATTTCCGTCAGGCTTGACGATTTGAATGTTACCACTTAAATGTAGTAACTGTTGCTGGCTGAAAGGATATGCAGTAATGCATTTTTTTATATATATATATTGAATTCTGTGGAAAGAATGGGCTGATACCTCTTTTAGTGAATGAGAACAATATGGTTCTGTGCTGGATGCTCTGGACACTGATGTTAGTGTTGAAATACGAGGGGTTGCCGTTCATCCATGAAGGATCAGGGTGCTATTAGAAGTAGAGGGCCTGCATAATAAAATGAAAGGCTCTGCCAGGAAAGCAGCGTAGCATTATGGTTGTTTCTGGAATTCGTGATAGGCCCAGCTTATCATAATTTTAAAAGGTCAAACGTAGTAATGGATAATGACATGGTTTTCTCCTTACTTAGTGTAAAGGAATGTGATCAATGACATACACTGAAACTGCCAAAAGTGTGGATAGTAACAAGAAAGTTTCCCTCTTGTTTTTTTTTTTTTTCTTTTGCTCCATAGTCAGGTTGGTAAAAGTTAACCTGATAATGTTTGTCCCTTTTTTTGAGAGCTCAAATTACATTTAATTTGAGATTAAAAAAGGGGATGAAAATGTTTCGTTTCTGTATTATTAGAATACAGTTTAATGAGTTAATAGCTTTTCATTTAAAGGAGAATAAGGGAAAACAAAGATTGAATGTATGAAAGGAAATGCATAGTACAGTGAAAATGAGAAGGATCTTTGCAAGGAGCTACAAGCTGTGAAATGTGGATCTGTACTGAGAGTATAATGTAGTCATATTTTCCACAGTTAACCCTTATTTTGTCAAATACAGATGTGCTTCTCAACAACTTGCCTTTTCTGTTCTGGAAAGAATTTTAAATCAGATATAGCTGCTTCTCATATGACTTAATATGGCTAGTCAGCAGGGCATATATGTATTTTTAATAGGTGAAAGAGACATGTATTGATAGTTAGTATGAAGTTATGTTTATCCTTCCCTGCACCAGGAGATCAGGTAAAATTTATGAGAAGAGCAGCTGTAACAAATAAGTTCCAGTTAATTTCCCAGTAGACAGTGGACTTCTGTATTCCCTGGAGATGGATGTGAATGCAGAGGCACTAAAGCGTATTTTGTGCTCCTCATGTGAGTTGTGGAGGAGGAAGCTTGGAGATGTGACTAGAAGCACATGTGACTGGAAGCCAATATGAATCTCTTAGTTTTTGAATTGACTGTAATTTGTGACTGGCTGCTGGCCTTGCTGCAGAGTTGGTTTCACCTTCTTCACAGGCCTTCCTTGCCGGAAATGGAGGGGAAGTGTGTTTTTGAGCAAAACACAACAGGAGAAGAATTATAAAACCACAGGTATTGCTGGAGAGATAATCCCCATTGGAGGAGGGAAATCAAGATGGTTAACTTTCTTTGAGAGAAGGAGAGCTAATGATGAGAGCATTCCTACTGAGTCTTGACATACTTCATTCACTAAATATCTTCAAGGATAATACTACATTACTTATGTTTCAGATCTATTTATTTTTTTAATTCTGTGGAATGCTTATGGAGATTGCTGTTCTTGTAGACTAACCTTAAAGAAGAAAACTTACCATTATAGGATTTTGGTCAGCTCTGAAATCCTTTTTTTTCCCCACTTCTCCCAGAGCAAGGTAGCATGTTGTCTGTTATTATTTCTTTCATTGCTGGAGTGCATGTTCACACTCCCTTAGAGGGGTGTGTTGATGCATGTACTGGATTTGGATACTGTAGAAACCCAAAAGGCAGTTGCTGTTATTCACAGAGGTGCTGAGGATACAATTAAGGGGAATTTTGGTCTCAAAAGGTGTCTTGTGACCCGGTACCATTGTTTTCTCCCTGTACCTTCTGCCTCTTTATGTGCAAACACATGAGCGATCCCAAACAAATGGCTCTTGCAGTACATGACGCCCTGTCCTACTTCCGTATGTACTAAATATGTTATTCTGTAATGATCTTTTAAGCTCTAATACTTTCGTTATTTATATCAAATAGATTTAAAATACTTCTAGTTAAGATTTCATGAGGGACTATGTGAGTCCTCAGTCCTCTGGCTAAACTTCTTTCTGATATGCAACAGATTCATAGACCTAGGTGCTAATCAGATTAATAGGCTGTGGGGCCTTACTTAGTTTTTATTACCATTTTATTTCTTGGAAGCAAAATCTATTACTTTTGTCAGGTAGTGTGATGTATATACTTTTGAATGCATGGATCTACTTAAAAGCTTACTAATGAAAAGATATTCTGTGATAACTAGAGAGTTCCCTAAAGAGTCTAACCAGACAGAAGAATTCAGAGAAAAAAAATCATAGCCAAAATATAAGGCCCTTCGAAAGAATTAAAACCCTCACCAAAGCCAACAACCCTTTTGGGATAGTAATGTAATATGCAAAATCACATTTGATCATCACAGGTACTATTAGGGTTTACTGGGTAAAGCTGAGAATAAGCAAGTTACAATTTTTCATCATACTGACAAGGAGCAGCTTATGCAGAATGGTTACCCTGAAATCATTGGTAGGACGAAGTTCTTCTGCCTTAAGTGATATTTTTACTTCTATCCGTGGTGGATTTGTTAAGCTTTGCTCGAGTGGCCTATGGATTGGCTTGCTGCATGTTTGAACAAACATGGGAACTTGACTCCTGTAGGCCCATGGGAGCAGGCTACTTTCAAGAGCACCAAGGAAACTGTGTCATGTTCTTGTAGGGCTCTTCCTCACTAGTACAGGTTGTGAAGAACAGGGCTAATCGATAATGATTAGAGAACTGCACGTGTTACACCCATCTTTGGAAAGGGCTAGGAGTTCAACCCAGGGAGCCACAGGCTGGTTAGCTTCACTTGGTCGTTGGGGAAGTCACGAAGTCTTCCTGGAGGATGTTTCTGGATGCATGGAAAGGTGATGGCTGGTAACGGTCACCAAAGATTTAAATCATGGCCTGAACAACCTGACCACCTTCTGTGTTAAAAATGGCAGGGTTTTTGAACGTGGGGAGAACCTCATCCAACCTCGGTTTCAGCAAGGCTGAAGGAAGAGATTGAACATGAACTTCATGAAATTCAACAGATAAGAAAGCAAAGTCCTGCATCTGAAGAAGGAACTCCAGGCTAAGACTTGCTGGGGGTCAGCTTTGCAAGATTGACTGGGGATCTGGCAGACAGAAAGCATAATACAAGCCAGCACTGTGTCCTGTGAGCTAAGGCAAGTGATATCCTGGGCTATAATAACAGAAGACGAAGACTGAGGAGAAGTGATTATTTCCTTCTACACAAAACTCATTAGACAGCACCTCAGAGTGCTGTGTTTTGGTGCTACCGCTGCAAGAGACATCAAACTAGAAGAGTTTGGTGTAGGGCCACCAGGACAGTCAGGGACTGGAGCTCTTGCCCTATGAGAGGAGCTTTAGGGAACCAGGTTCAATCAGCTTCAGGGAGACATAACTGCAGCCTTCCAGCTCCTATGAGAAAATTAGTGTGATGCAATTAGTGTCTTCACAGCAGTGCATGGCAGGAGGACAAGAGGTAACCTGCCTACATTGGAATAAGAGAGATTCTGATGGGGAGGGAGCATCCCCCCTCCCCAGGGTGGCAGCTCAGCAGTGAGACAGGGGCCCAGGGTGCTTGTGTGACCGGGTTTGGCCTCATGGCTCATGCTATGCTGAGCAGGACTAGAGAATTCCTGAGAACCTTTCTACCCTGATTATTGTATTATCCTAAACAACACTTAAAACTGAAAGTAATTTTGACAATGTATTTCTTATCCCCCAGTCACTACTTTCTACTTTTCTAGATGGAGGGATCCCTAGATTAGAGTTCCCTTGCCCTTCTTTGGTACAGTTGGCTTTTGATTGTACCAGCGTGCAAAATATTGTGAAGATAAGGAGCTTCAAGTGTGTTTCATAGATGTTGTATGATACAGTACATTGGAGAAGCAATATTCATTTCAGTCTATGAAGTAGTGTAGAGGATAGACTATAATCTGGATTTGTACTTGATCCTTTGCTTGATAGAAGTTAATGACAATGTACTAATATAATAACCTGTTTAAGTATAATTGAAAAGTGACTGTTGGAATAATATTGGTATTATGAAGCAAAGTGATTTTTTTTCTTTTTTGTTACCAGTTGAATCAACCTGATCTGACATTTACACCTGGGTTGGGGTGGAGGAAGTTAGCTTAAGTTTGATTTATTAACCTGTTAATTTTGACTGTCTTCTTAGCCCAGCAGTGTCTTTTTATTTAGGGAAGGAAAGTAGGTTTGTCAAAGTGAAGAGATAATGGTTGGTATGAGATCTCATAAATAGTGGAGAAGCTGAAAGAAAGAAATGTGGCCAGGATCCAACATCCTTCCAGCTGTTAACCAGGTACCAGATACAAGTCACAGGCAATGTTGGAAGCATGGCTTTAGCTTGGTTATGTAAAGCTGGGTAAACAAACTATGGTTTTTACTCTTGTTTTTACAAGATTAATTTCCCTTTTCTGCTGTCTTCTGGCTGTGAGCACTTGTTGCTTACCTGGCTTGTTTAGTCACCAGATCTGTCTGTGAGGTATTTTAATTTGTTTTAAATATCAGTCAGTGAATCCTATGTTAAGGGAAAGAAAACTGAATAGGAAGCTAATGAAGAAGCCAGCTTGTCATTCCAGAGCTGCTGGGAAGGGAGCAAGCTGCTGTACTGGATAAGCCGTGTGTGAAGCTGCCATGAGTTTTGTGTGTTCTGAGTCCTTGCTAAACCTCCTCTCCCCGCATTCCATGTGAATGTTAATTCTCCTGTTTTAAGAAGAGAAGAACAGACTGCTGATATTTTACAGAATCTTAAAACTTCTTCATAGTTCAGTTTTCTCTAATAAAGAGTAATAAAGAGCTAGTTTTCAACTTAAGACCAAAAAAAATTGTGATTAATCAGCATTAACATTATACTTCCAGAATCTGAGGTGATTATCTCTAGTTATTAAAAATTCTTTCACTATATTTTACTTTCCTGTGGGATACCACATTTCCAGTTTTGAGATAGATCTTAAACCTCTGTGGGCTGTCTTAGTAGAATGCTCTGTGTGTGATTTCTGTCTGAATTCTCTTCTGATAAATCTTTAAAGTAGTCATCCTTTCACTGTGGTTTGTATTTACTAGGAATAAATGAGCTATTTGTCCCACTTTGAGTTTTCTCAGTGGATTAAAATTTTCTCTTCATGTTCTTTGGGCACTTTGTTGTTAAAACTTAGTATCTTTAATGCTTCCAAAACTGTCTGTGCTCATAGGGTAGCTATCATCTGTTACTGTTGCAGCATTTGTGAATCAGGCAACTCTTCTCGAAAAGTTTCCTGAAATTGTATGGATTGTCAGTGTACCTGACTGGTTCAGTCATGCAGTCTGGCAGTGCCAGCTGGGGGGATTTGTGTCGCAAGTTGCTTGTTTGCATTTATTCAGTTGTGCTTACAAACCATTCTGTGAAACAGATCAGTGAACTGAGACTTAGCATTGAGTAGTAGATGTAAAGCCATAGATGCTGTGTGACATACCGTGTAGCTTGGTTGTGAAAGCTAAATGAGATAATGTAGATCTTTACATTGTTGAAGATTTTTTTTTGAAAAACAGTGCATCTGATGGATATTGTGCAATTATAAGTTGTTGGAGAAAAGTGTTTAAGATGGTTGGGAAATTGTTATTTCCAGGTTACTAATTTTGTTGGTAACCATATTATTATATGTTAGGAAGGTGCTATGAAGCTAACTTTAAGGAGGACTGGAAAGCAAGTTGCTGGAAAGTGTGGAACCTTTACCTTCTTGCTTGCCAATTTTGAAATTCAGTTTGCATTTTAACTTCCAGCAAAAGTTTTATTTTAATGGTAGGTGTGACTTTTTGGCATTCCACTATAACAGTTAGAGCTGTGACAAGACAGATGGGCAAGTTAGTAACATTTTATACATGTAGCTTTTGCACTGGTCTGCCTGCATTTCTTGTGCAGTGGCTCCAGAAGATACTTCAGAGATACATACTTAAAGTAACTTATGTCCTGTTCATTAAAGTCAGCTTGTTAAAACAGTTGACTTCCTACATAATTGCAGTCAAAAACATTGTGGGAATGTTTCCCTGGAGAGAAACTTCCTATCCATTTGGAAAGCAACTGTTAAGTTACTGTCAGTCTTTTGTAATAACTAACCCTATTTTCAGTCTCTGAGATAAACCATAAACTGCCACAGCAGGAGCTGCTTCATGAGCTGTTTAGTCGTCACTTCAGCACTGCCATCACTCACAATGAGAGCAGTGTGGACAATGGAGAATTGTCTGGTTTATTGGCTCACATCTTTACTGTGTATCAAGGTTCTTCAGGGTCTGAAGCTGCTATTATGTATTTACATTGTTGTATAATTGAACCTATAGATCCGTTTAAGTGTTTTGTGCCAGAAAATTAAGCACACTTTTTTTTGGTTGTGATTTTAATGGTGTTGTGAGACAAATTTTTGTATTGCATTCTTTTGAATGCTTTTGAAGACTTTTTTTTAATATAGAGGTCACGGTTGTTTTCTAAGTGACAATCTCTACTGTTTATGATAAATGAATTTGTGTCTTTCTGTGTATTTGGTATGAGATCTTTCACACATTTTTTCAAGTACTGGAAAAGAAGAGCAAACATTCCTGCCTTGTAGCAGGAATAGCTATGTCTAGCTAGGCTAACCTAGCTTTTTCTAGGGTCTTAAACCCTAGAAAAAATTGGAAAGAAAATCTTTGTACCTCTCTGAGAGTAGTTCTGTCAAACCACTTGTAAACCAGATGCTAGTGCTGAGAAAGCAATAAATAAGTGTCCTGGTCTGCCATGCTTTTACTCTGTTATTGTAAACCTGTTTTGAATGCTGAGTGTATCCTGTCTCATCAGAGGTTAGAGTAGAGCTGAGGAAAAGTAGCAGTAATTCGAATCAGCTTTTGTGTAAGAAGCAGCAGAATTGGTAAGATTCTTTATCTGAGAAGTTTGGTTGGGTGGTGGGTCTGAACATTGTTACTTGCGCCATGAAGAGAGGATGGAAAATGACAGTTTAATTTTCTGATGCCGTGATGAAGGATGAAGTGACAAGGTGTCAGCTGTGAAACAAGCCAAAGGATTTTTTTCTTCCTCCGGTCTTCCCTAGTCACTCATCTGAATGCTTTTGTATTTGGGATCAAGCAGGACTTAAACTGGTGACCCAGTTGTGCATGAGGATGCCAGAGGCCCATTATAGCTGCTCTTACTGTCATGTCACTGTTAAATGTCACATTGCTTATAAATATGCTTAAAAGTAGCTGATTTTCTTGTGCCTAACCTTCTTGGTTTAAACTGTTTAATATGATATTTTAAGCCATTACCTTTCCAGTTTTATTGTCATATTAAATGTGAGTAGTAAATTCTTTGGAGAAAAGATTCATTTCTCTTTGAAGCTGTAGAACAACTTCTCAAATATCTGTATAGCAGTTCTCAAACGATATGAGACCTGATTAGTTTACTGCTTTTGTTTGTGCTTTGAGATTAATTCTGGTGCTGATAATGTTTTAATGTTCTGGTGCTGATTATGTACCTAAGATATCTTGGGTGAGGTGAAACTGCTCTTCAGTTGACTTTTGAATCCTATTGAATTCAAATTGAATTTGATCCTATTGAATATCCTATTGAATTCCCGGATCCCTAATTGTGGTTGCGTTCTAGTTACACATACATGTAGTTTATAGAGAAAATACTTTTGGATATACGGATGGTAACTTTATTACGTAGTCTCAAATTTTCAGTATTACTTAGGAAATTCTTTCTTGTGTACTCTCTGGTCCTGTTTTATAATTTTCTGTATTCTACTGCTTTAATTGAAATGTAGTGTTTGACAGTTGGTCTGACATAAAAGCGTATTCATGCTTACATATAGATAGACTATGTATTTTGGAATATATAAGGAAAAGATCTTATTGATACAAATAATTTACGATTTTGGGTTTCATGTATGAGGAAAAGTTGCAAGATCTGTTGTTTTTGTTTCCTTATTTTCCACTCTTACTCTAACAGAGAGGAAAATTTATTTTGCATAAGAAATTAAACATGTAAAAACTCTTCCTGTGCTGGAAAGCTCTACAGCTATGCTTAGTGGCATCGCATGATTTTGTGTTGGAGGTACCTCAGTATTTACCTTGAGCCAGGATAATGCTCAATCTCCCAGCCAAGGTAATGCAGTTAGAATTGGCTTAGGATTAGTTACAATTAGCTTTCTTGGAATTTTAGAAAGCTGGCAGTGATTTGAGTTTTGCATAAGTAATCCTGTATTGAATGTTTTTGATGTGTTTTTCAGTGCTTCTGGTGATTTTATGAAGAGTCTCTGAGGTGGGAAATTTGTGTGTCCCCATCCTTATTTACATCAGTTGATTTCCTAGAACACTTCTCTTTTATAAACTTGTCCCTTTCAGATTTTGTACACTTGTTAGTTGCAGAGGCACCGCTACTAAAGGTGTGTAAAGTCGGGATAGAGGAGCAGGTCTGTTGTTACCTGAAGTTCTGGAGTTGGTCATGTTGGTATTTCCAATCCACGGTTCCTTTAACCCAATTCTGGTTACCTCTTCTCTTGCTTGCCTTCCCCTAGAGACTCCACAGCGGTGGGTAATTCACTGGTCCATAAGCGGTCTCCTTTACGTCGCAGCCATAAGAGCTCAGCATCTCTGGCCAAGCTGTCGTTACGTGATGGACAGAAAGCCAAAAAGCCACTTTGTAAATTTGAGGAAGGTCAGGATGTCCTAGCTAGATGGTCAGATGGCTTGTTTTATCTTGGAACTATCAAAAAGGTAATCACATTTTTTGACTTCACTGGAGTCTTACAGTGTCACATACTGTTGAAAATTGCAGTATTATTGTCTCACTTCTGTAGTATTAAATACATTCTTCGGTTTGTTGCTTTTACTCATGGCTTCTACCGTATTTCTCTCTTTCAGATAAACAAACTGAAACAGAACTGCTTCATTATATTTGAAGACAGTTCCAAATCCTGGGTTCTCTGGAAGGACATACAAACAGGCAAGAACTTCTGTGAAGTAGTCGCTTTTAGTATCTTATTTGTTTAGATTACTGTTATCTGTTAAAAAATATGATTATATTATATTCTTTTATTCTAAAGAGTAATATAATTTAATATTATCCAGGAGCAAAAATTATGCAAATAAGAAAAAAAAATTTGCAAACAACTCTATCATTGAAGTTACTGTTTTGTTTTGGGCTTTTTTGTTTGTTTTCACATGTGTGAGATAGAGAAGACTTCTAAAAATAATCGCATTTGAGTTAGTTTGGGTGGGGGTAGATTACATTCTCTGCCTTAACAGAAAATTTCAGGCCCTGATTTACACAAAGTTTATATTCTTTGTACTGTTTTCAATTGAAACGACATAATATGGAAAGAACTAAAGCTTGGTAAATCTTATGTTTGAGCAGAGTTTTGGCATTTAAAAGGAACACCGTTACTGTTGCACACAAGAAACTGTTACAGGTTTTGGAGTATTCGTGTGATACAAAGAAACGTGTAGTTACCAAGTCAGACACTTGTATAATATCTTTTTGGTTTTCAGATTTTTGATAGCAGTTAATGTTTTTATAACCTAATGCTAATGAAGCACAGATGATAATTTCTTCTGAAAATCAGATACAATTTCCTCATTGTACAAAAGAAATGGAAATCTGCTCTGGCTCTTGTTGATTCTTGATGTTTTAGCTAAACACTGTCTACTTAAAGGAGAAGCTATGTATTTGTAATAGCAAAAAATCAGCTGCTTTATTTCTTGAAGCTTGTAAAAAATGCTGTTCTGCTTCTGTATAGTACTAGTTTATGATCTCTGATTTATTTATCCTAACTATCAAAATTTAATAAATCAATATGATAAAATTTTGAGTTTATGATCCTTATGAGTCCCTTCCAACTCAGAATATTCTGTAATTAAGAAACTTGTATTTTAATCAACTGTTATTTGGTACGTGGTATAAATAGAGCAAGATGTAGTTTTTTTCCAGTTTACAAACTTAGGTTTTTCTCCTTCCTCTACTGTAACTGTGTGCTTGCAGATATGTATAAGTAGTAATAACTGTAGTAATGTTGGAGTTTAAGGCAGCTTTGGCAGATCTCTCAAAAAATATGCAAAGTGTGTCTGTATTTACATGGAAAGAAATGCAAAGTATTATAAATACAGAAGATCTATTAGTTGTCCAGATAGTATTTATTTATAGGTATTTTTAGCCTCAATTTACGTTCTTTATTCAGTTACTGAATTTTTATTGTTGATGTTGAGGAACCACGGACTGCATGTCCATGTCAGTGGACTGCAAGTCAGTGGGAAATATAAAGCCTATAAATATCTGGTAGCTTATCATAAGTGATATAAATATTTATAACACAGTCTGTAAAAAATGTCTAAATATGTTCTTATTCAGAAGTTTGGCACTGTAACAATGTGTTTCTACAATGCGTGCATCTGTAAGTGAAATTATGGAGAAGGTTATACATGTGATAACTGTTCCAACTGCAGATATAATCTGAAAAAATCATAATCTCATCTTTGTCTAGGAGCCACTGAGAGTGGGGAAATGGTCTGTACAATATGTCAGGAAGAGTATTCAGAAGCACCAAATGAAATGGTTATATGTGATAAATGTGGGCAAGGTAACTAGATTTTTTTTCTATTTACTGCATTTTAAAAGATGTTTTGATTTGTTTCACAAAGGAGGATATTTGCCCGGCTATGACTGACTGCTCAACTGATCTTAAATTTTGTAGCCCTTAGTGGCTATTAACAGCTCAGTGAAAGATGATAATCCATGTTAAAGTGACTAACACCTGTTCTGTAAGTCAAGATTATTTTTTTCTACTAAGAAAATTTAAAACACCATTTTGAATGTATTACCAATCTTTTTGTTCAGGTTTTTGGCACTTAATGGTGGGTAATGCCTAATGATTGTATTAAAGTTATGTGTAGTTAATTCTGTGTAAGCTTTTGTCCTTTTAATAACAGTTTGGCTGATCATTTTTCACACAGGTTACCATCAGCTGTGTCACACACCAAATATTGATTCCAGCGTGATTGATTCAGATGATAAATGGCTCTGTCGACAGTGTGTCTTTGCAACAACAACAAAGGTGTGTTTCTAGAAATAAAATGTTAATACATTTCATATTGCATGCATATTATTTTTTAAATTGAAACAAGAAAAAGATATGTAATTTTTTTAGTGATTTCTTTCTTTGATCTGAATGCAAATTTTGCACGTTGAGATGTAATACTACTTTTAGAAATTGATGTTATTTCACTTTTAAACAAACATATTAGTATTAAAACATAAATACACCTGAAAATATTTGACTTGAAAGTTATGAAAACTTTTCTACACTCAAATAAAAAGTTTTGAAAGTTCACAAATACAGTACTGTTTTGTGTAACTTAATGTATCTGTTTTGGCCTAGAGAGGTGGTGCGCTTAAGAAAGGACCAAATGCCAAAGCACTGCAAGTCATGAAACAAACGTTACCATATAATGCAACAGACCTTGAGTGGGATGCAGGTCATAAAACCAATGTCCAGCAGTGTTACTGCTATTGTGGAGGACCTGGAGAGTAAGTAAAGTGATAATACCTAAGAACCTTTCTCTACTGCAGCTACAAACTTGGACTCTTTTCTTGTAGACTTCCTTGTGAACTTCTTAATTTCTGTTTCTGTGTGTACATATCAGAAGCTGGATGTAAAGTGGGATTTTGAATTCTCTATATATTTTTGAAGTGTCTCACAGTGGGAAATATATTATTAATTTCTTCTCCCATAAAATATTTTGGTTTAATTTTGTCATGGGACTATCACAGATCATCACAGTACGTTCTATAATAAGCAAGAAATGCTTTTTGTGTTGCTACTGTTGATGTGTTGAGTTTGGATGGAGTTCTTTTTTGATGATCTTGCAGTTGTAAGCAGAATTTTTCTGATGTTAACTCACCTCTGTCATAAGTCACGAAAATAAGTGTAGCTAGAGATTAGTTTATTAATTTTTGTTCGAAAATTAACAGCTGTCTGATTCTACCATAACGTCATATCCTGGTTTTCAGTCCCTGACAGAGGAAAGATTTTTTTTTTCCTCTTATGGCATTACAGAGTCCTCTGCTGGTTCTTTCTTACAAGAAAGGCAAGAAGAGGACTTCTTAAGCAGGTAGAGATGAGTACTCTGGTGTCTACATGAATGAGTGAATGAACAAGATAGCATTGAAGATTTGAGGTCAAGGCAAGTGGAGTCCCACAAAAGGCAAAGTTTTGAGTGTATATATACACAGGACAGAGCTCTGGTTTGAGACTTTTGAGACCTGAACATGTCAGTTTTGCATGGTTCATTTTCTCAAGGGAGAAGGTGAAGAAGGAAAAGGTGTAAACTATGAAGTTTCTTTTGAGGATGTAAGTAGTTGGATCCTTAGAACAAATGTTTGTGACAATGCAGTTGTGTTGTGCTTTAGAAAATAAAAAGGAAGCTAATCAAGTATGTCAGAAGGAGCTTTTATGGAGTTCCTGAATTCTTACTGAAAATTAAAAGGTGGATGTCAGAGTAAATTAAATGGTTTTTTCCTTAGTTTAATAACTTAATTCCTTTACTAGGCTATCTTTCATTATTCCTAGTCTGTCTTTTCTAGTAATTCATTATGGAACTAAATGTTACTGAAATATCTGTCGAGATGACTGTTTTATAAACTGTAAAATCAGTTTGGGTCAAAAGATCTCTTCCTATTTAATTTAAACATAATGAAGAAACAATTATCAGTAACTTTTTTAACACATCTTGTGTCTCTTTCTGTTGTTGAAGCTGGTATCTAAAGATGTTGCAGTGCTGCAAATGTAAACAGTGGTTTCATGAGGCTTGTGTGCAGTGCCTCCAAAAGCCAATGCTTTTTGGTGACAGGTAAGAAAATTAAGCTGTACATTATGGTTGTATTTATTTAAAATGTGAGGGAAGTCTCACATATGAGCTTTTATTAGGGCATCCATAACACAACGGTATTTTTCAAAAAGGAGTTGAGTTTTGAGTAGAAGTTTATACACAAGGCAGGCTATGTTTGGGTGCCAGGAAAATGCAGTTTTTCATCTCAGTTGAATGGGGGATGCAGCGGTGGGTGGTGGAGAGGTGACCAGTGGAGAGTGGGATTCCAGCTGTTACCGCCTTCACTTTGTGTGGAAATCCTTTATACAATAGGTGCAACTCTGCATCCTCTGTTCATGTGTGAGGAGTTAGGACAAAAAGAAATGAAAAAGTGCTGCTCTGTGCTTTTATTTTAAGAGGAACTTGGAGCACTTGCAGCAGATGAAAGAGGAAAACTGGAGAAGAAAATCAAAGAGCATTTAATTCATTATTTATTGTATTTTTATGTGGAATAAAAAAATATGGTGGGGAATTTTTCTGGAATATTTGTATGAAGGAACTGAGTTAAGACCCAGGAATATTTGGGTCCTTAAAAGGCATATTTACATTGGTGCACAGGTTTTTGCATTAGAGAGATTGTGCTGGGGGCATTACAGAGCATCTTCACTGATACAGTCACAGGTTGAGGGACTTTCTCAGGCAGAATGAAACAGTGGTAGCAGGATGAAATTAGAGAAGTACCTTGTATCTGGCCTGTAGGTATCTGCACAGATTATAGGAGTTGCTGAAGTAAGATAAAGAATAAAGGGACTCACAAATACCATATGGCTGAGTTTCTAGCTTGCATAACTTCCATTTTTTTCATAATCAGGGTGCTAAAACAGTGTGTGTATGGGCACCCACCACCCAGACACATGTACATATACTTATCTATATATTTTTAGGTTTTATACGTTCATTTGCTCAGTTTGCAGTTCTGGACCAGAATACCTCAAACGTTTACCCTTGAGATGGTAAGTATAAATTAAAAAAAAAAAAAAGGGTGAGTTGAATACATGCTCTGCTTTTGGTTTTGGTGTTTTAGTTCTCCATGGAAATCTGCTTGTTAGCTTGAGCTGTTTCCTGAGTCATTCTTGCTGTGTGTTTGATCAGGGATGAATTTCTTTCAAAGTTTATCTTTAAGGAATATATTGTGATTGCATGCTCTTGGGATTCAGTCCTGGATCATTCAGTGAAGTAACAAGCAACTACTCAGTTGTTGTGTATGTGAAGATTGAGATATCTAGTTAAGTGTTTTTTGCAGGTTCAGGATCCTGCTGTATTATGTAAGGCAAACGTAGTGAGTACCAGAGCACACATCCCGATACATTTTATAATAGTTACCTTGAATAATCTTAATGGAACTAGTCTGTAAGAGAAATTATATCCAATTTAGTGGATATATACCTAGCGCTAACAAATACATAGTTGAAATTTACCTTGTTAAATGTTAATTCACCAAAATACTTGCATGAATTCAGAACTGATGAATTCAAGTATACATTCAGACTTGCTTACATATCCCATGGTCCAGACCAGTTTTGGAGTTTAAAAAAATACCATGACGATGAGATGAGGCAGAAATGAATGTGAGATGCAAAACAGAAGGAATCACTTGAATAGAAAATTGCAGGAGGCTTCGTAGTGTTGTCTGGATTGAGTGTCTTAAGTTGGGCTTTGTGTTCCTCCACCTGTATAATGCTAATATCTTTTCTACTAAATTGTTTCAAAGGAAAGCAATTGGAAGAAAAATACTTGTTTTCTCTGGTTTTTTTATTCAAATATTCTAGGGTAGATATAGCACATCTATGCCTTTACAACCTAAGTGTTATTCATAAAAAGAAATATTTTGATTCGGAGCTTGAACTTATGGCCTACATTAATGAAAACTGGGATAGATTGCATCCTGGTGAGGTAAGTAAGTAGAATACCATTTCTTGTTTTTAAATCACAGTGCATACATATGTCCTGAAAGTTGACAACCTGTGAACTGTTTTATTCTGGATGTTAAATCCTTTAGTACCTTAAAAGTGGTAATCCCAAATAATGAAATAATTTTTCGATTTCCCTGCAGAAATAGAATGCTTTTTAAGTGGTGCATATTTTTTAAAATTGTAAAATTTCTTCAAGTTACCTATGCAACTAAATACTTGCATGGTGACTTTTTATGGCTTAGCTGTTTATTCTGTTGCACATCTACATTCTCTTTTAGTTTCATAATTCTTTTATTAGTTTGATATTTTCGTATGCCCTGACCTGAAAATCTAAACGATGAATTGAAGGCAGAGAGTATATTGCACATGAAGACCACATTCAGTGTCTCTAAGGTGTAACACATTGTTTATGTGTTAAATATTGTGCTTAAAATTTCTTCTTCCCTTGCTAGTTCTTACAGTGGGGATGGTCAGTTTGTGTCCAGTTTGATTTTGATCCTTTTCCAGTTGGATGCAGCTGCTTGTCAAGGCATTTTGATTTTAGTTCATTACTATACTATTTATTTTTCCAGCTATTTGATTACTGAGCATTTATCTTAGCATTAAGGAAATCCATTTACTCAAGCAGATTGACTTCATATTTAGCTAAGAGGGCCAGTGTTGATATTTGTTTCTGCATATGAGGTTAGATGCAAAAAATTATGATTTAAGTTCAAAGTGGCATATTACTAGTAGAGTATGTACTCTTTTTTGTGCATGAAAATTGTTTAGGGTTTTGAAGGTTTTTTAATACATGGCATATAATGGGTTGAAATTTTCTGTCAGTGCATCCTACTTTTATACTTAAGTAAATTCATATAGCTGTAGTCCATTTTTACTAGCACAAAATTTGAGAACCAAATGTATGTTCTTGGTTTAAATGAGTAACTGTTTTTCATAAATAATGGAAAATAGTCTAAACATATGTATTTTAAACCATCACTGTCAATAGTTTGTTAAAAAGTCAAGCAAACACTTAAGCATTACTAAAAATTAGATTCATTAATACATATCAAGTTTACTTTGTGTGGCATCTTTTACCTAAGTTATATAAAATCAATGTCTGTCATATCAAGTCCTGAGCTTTGATTAAAAAAAAAAAGGCTGCACAAAATGTAATTTTCACACCATTTTTTCAACAGAATGAATCTTTTAGCGATCCTACTATATAGCTTAAGTATGTAAGCTGTATTTAATTTTGAATTTTGTTTTTCTTAGTATTGAGAGAAATGTAGAAGAAATTTGTTTGTTTAACATAATAGTCCTTATGTTTAACATAATTACACGTCAGACTGGCTGGTCAGAGCAGTGGATGAGGAGAGTGGAGCTGTCATTGATTTGGAGCACTTAAGCCATTTTGAAGCAGTTAATGGCTGCAGTCCTCTCTGTGCTCTTCCCCTTTCTGCTTCCAATCCATCCATGCTCCATCTGTGAAAAACACATAACTAAGGGGGAGGAAGGAAAGGGCAGATCAGGAATTCAATTCTTTAATATTTTCAATTCTTTAATATTTCTACACCTTCAAGGAAACTACTAATTTGAAGTCTAAATGCTACATTTTTAAAGGGCTAGATTTTGAATAAATTCATACAATCTGTATTGAGGAAATTTCAATATTTTATTCTGAAAAGATTTTAAATATCTTTCATGAAGTTGGCAAAATTGGCTTGAAAAATCTGATTAACTTTGGTTAATTAGGGAAATGAGGGAAACAGAAATTAACCACAGAAATAATTGACATGTACAATATAATGGTTTTAGGGGTTTTGTAATCTCCTAAAATTGCCCCTGTTAAAAATGGCACTTTAGTTTCCTTCTCTACCTATTTATACTTGAGTAAGAGGAGAAGTATTTTAGCTATAGGTAAGACAGTAGTAAATGGTGGAGTGATCACAACTCCTAAGCCCGTAATTTTTAACATGTGGTTATTTGGAAAGCAATAAATATGTGGCAGTTTTCTGTAGTTTAGTGCTGCAGAGTTGCAAGACCTCTACATAGCAATGGATTGTATGGAATGCACATGGTGAAGATGGAAACCAAGTTGTTACTTACTTTGGCTAAAACCACTTGAACACCTCTCTTAGCTCTGGTAGTCAAGTAGACTGTCAGTCTTGCCCAAAATCATGTTAAAAGGTTGGGGTTTATGAGTATATTAATTCACTTATTCTTAGCTGTTAGCATGTTGAATTCTTTGACCTTTTCTCTCTGTCTTGTTTGGTGAGAATTGTATTCTTCAGAAATGATCTGATCCTAGGATTTTTGTTGGGTTCCTTTGAGCTGCAAATGTTGTACAGTCTGATCGTGAAATTTACAAACTGCTGTCAGCTCCATAATTAAAGATAAATTTACAAGTTTTGGCATGCCAACTGGAAATAATGATAGTTTTGCTGGAATTGAAAAGTAGATATATAAATATAAATGTAAACAATCTAATTTTGCATTGTGGTATGTAGATGTTGTATCCTTGTGATAGCCACCACCATACTTGCTCTGCTTTCCTCTGTAATTATTTATGCAATTTTTCAGAGAGATTTCATATTTTGAAAGCTTGATAGGGACTAGTTATTTCAGGCTTGGGTGAAAGGAGGGGGTTAGACTGGATCTTAGCTAAAGGGGCATGAAAATAGATCTACTGGTTTGGGTTTTTTTTAATTCTGATAGTTTTTCTGGATATTTTCCTTTCTTTTTGTATCAAGTTGAGTAGTATTTTAAAAAAAGTGAATTGAGTCCTATGGCAGGATTTTGCCATAATTATCATGAATAATTAGGTTCTTCTGTCTGTATAGTTGTCCTCTGTTTGCAATCTCAATTTGGGAGTACATACAGAAGATTTTTTATTAGGAGTCTCGGAAGAGCAATCTAGTGTTATGTTCCCTCTTTCTACTAAATGTTTTTGAGATATTTTTCTTGTACTTCTTTAAAGTGAAAGTCATTCTGTGTCCTGGGCTTGATCCTGGCATTAATTCTGTGGATGTAAATCACGAAATATATGGGATTATGGCTAGTGTGCAACCACAGCTAATATTGTGTTAATGTACTTCACATTCAAATCTGTAGTTACAATGACTCAGAGTAACTGGAATCTTTCTATTACTAAAGAATTTGAGAGGTTAAATGATTTCTTAATACTTTACAGCTGGCAGACACACCAAAATCTGAAAGATACGAGCATGTCCTGGAGGCATTAAATGATTACAAGACTATGTAAGTTACTGGTACTTTTTGTTTTAAATGTGGGTTGCCCGTTTAATCTGACTTAGGTTACAGACTTCAGTCTATGTGATAACCGCTCTGGCTGTACATAACATTTTAAATTTTAAATAATGTTCTATTTCAAACTAACGTTACGTAACTATTTTGATTGTAACCCAGACCAAGAGAGAGAATTGTTTTAACTTCCATCCTTCTTCCACTTCACATTCTGTTTTTGAGAAGGAGGATTGTGATGGGGTAAAGAGGGGAGTAAAGTAGCATTTGAATGAATATTCTGTTTGCATAATTTTGTTTTGCATGTACCCTGCTATTTTAAAAGTTACATTCCCTGGGATCAGAATTTTAACAATTAATTTAACATCATCTAGGTTTATGTCTGGAAAAGAAATTAAGAAAAAGAAGCATTTGTTTGGCTTGAGAATTCGAGTTCCTCCTGTGCCACCGAATGCTGCTTTAAAGGCTGATAAAGAACCAGAAGGAACTTCACACGAGTTCAAAATTAAAGGCAGAAAGTCATCTAAACCAATCCCTGATGTGAGGTAAAATAACCCAGTCATTCTAGCGGTGTTGCGGTTAGTTGGGGCTACTTTGGGTTTTTTTGGTGCCAACAAAAAAGGCCTTTTCTTTGTAGAGTGTTTTTTTTTTTAATTGTAAAGGCAGATTATTTGTGAGAACAAGGTCTTAGAACAAATGTAGTTAACTATCTACTAGGATTCTTCTAAAAAATCAGCATGAAATTTAGCAGTAAGAACAATAGAAAATATCCCAACTTTGCTGACCTTTGGGAAATAAAACCTTTTGCCTTACTGGATCCCTTAGGCAATAATCTAACTAGAATTTTCAATAAGGAAGTATGTTGAGAAATAGTAACTTGTATTGGTAAATATGCCATCTTTTTCACCAAAAATGATCCTATGAATAAATATTTAACACTTGTTCATTCCTCTTCAACATTTGGCAATCAGTAATGTCCCTAGAAATATATTGAATCTGTTATGTTGTTATTATGAGGACAAAACCACATAGCTTTGTACCTGCAAATTTTGATTTGCCAGAATCACTTCATTTAATACAATGTTTTAGAAATAAACATCTAATTGTATATTCCTTGCCAAAGGAAAACATGTTTTCAATGAAAATTATCATCAATAATACAGAATAAAATACAAATTTTCTTCTAGGGAATTAAGTAATGGTATAGAAAGAAAGGGGAAAAAAAAATCAGTAGGTCGTCCACCTGGGCCCTATACAAGAAAAATGATTCACAAAACTCCAGAGTCATCTTCTCTGGTAAGGATATTTCTTCCCCCTTCCTCCCTTCCTTCTAACTGCATCATAAATGTTGAAGAAAAACATAACAAGTTAATATAAATTTATATTCCCCCACTTGCTCTCAAATTAAATAAATAAAATTAAGTTGAATTACCTTTTTATTTTTTTTTTCCTTAGGATAATGAACCGGTTCCAGTGATAGAGAACCCAGCCTTGGAATTACCGTGCACTGTTGGGTAAATTAAAAAAAAAACAACCCTCCCATAAAACATTATAACACCATATAATTTATCTGCTTGCTTCTGCAATGTCAGCTCAATTTTTAATATAAGATTTTTTTTTTACATGGCAAACCTGTTACCTTGCAAAACAGGAAATCTGATGGAACTGCACATTCATCCAATACCTCAGATGTGGAATCCACAGGTGCTGCCAGTATGAAAGAAACTACCTCATCTAACATTTCCAGACATTATAGGTAACTACTCAGTTCCTCTATCTGCTATAAAGATCAACATTTACAGTGTATTCATTTTAATAAAATTTTCTCAGAGTAGAGATATAAATAGCATGGGGGAATACAAAGAAATAATGAAAATTTGTCCTTAATAGTTCTGCTTACAACTTAGAGGGTGAGGATTTTTTGGTGCTCACTAGCCATTGTTTTTAATGAAAAATATATGGCTAAGTGACATTTACTGAAGAGAATTAAACTGTGTAAGCATTTGCTGAGCTTAGGTTTCTACTAGTGGTCAAAAAAGCCTTGATGTACTCTGAATTAATTTTAGCAGCTTTTGTTTTTGTAGGTTTGTTAATTCATGTTATAAAATACTAAGTATGCTGTGATTTTCTACTGTCAGTAGAGCATGAAAAGATTCTGGCACAGAGCTTATAAATAAATTATTAACTAGAATCAACCTTCCTGCAAGCAAATTGTTACTTGAACTTTTCCCTCTCTCAATTTCAGCAAATAGAAATTTCTCTTTTATTGACATACATGGATTCCACTATTTTGTCTCCCTTTTCTGGTTCATGCAGTTGAGTGCTTTCATGAGTCATTTTTGTGTGCATTATTGATATAAATAGTCAGTTTTCAAAAAGCTCATGTTTAATTTAGAGTTCTGAAATTGTTAGCTAAGTGTCATACTTACAGTTACCTATCTGTAGGCATTAAGTATTTTTTGAGTGAAAACTAACAAAATTATTTACATGAGTGGCATGGAAATAACTGATGAAAGAGCATACATTTTGAATTGCCTGGAGTTAATGCTGTGGGGTTTTATTTTCAGTAGTTTATCTGACTCGAGAAAAAGGACTCGTACAGGAAGAACTTGGCCTGCTGCAATCCCACATTTGAGGAGGAGAGGCCGCTTTCCACGCAAAGCACTCCAGACTCAAAATTCAGAAATTGTAAAAGATGATGAGAGCAAGGAAGATTACCAGTATGATGAACTCAATACGGAGATACTTAACAACTTAGCAGATCAGGAGTTACAGCTCAATCATCTGAAGAACTCCATCACTAGTTATTTTGGTGCAGCAGGTAGAATAGCTTGTGGGGAAAAATACCGTGTGTTGGCTCGTCGGGTGACACTTGATGGAAAGGTGCAGTATCTTGTGGAGTGGGAAGGAGCAACTGCATCCTGACTGTAGGACTGAACATTATGTTCACTGCACTGTCATCTGTAAGTACAGTTCATAATGTGGAGCCACGAGAGAAATGGTCTTTAAATGTATTTCTAAAAAAAAACAAAAAACAAAACCAGTTTAGCCTTAACATGTAATTGTTATCATTACAGCTCTTGTGATAAAGACTTATCTTTTTAAAATCTGATCTGAGACTTAAATTTTTTAATCTGAACATTGTTAGATTGTTTTAGGTTGGGATATTTTGGGTTACAATTGCTTAAAAATGTGCATGGTGTTTAAAAAAAGATGACATTTTCTAGAGAACATTCCATGGATACAGTTATTGTGATTTAGAGAAAATATTATGTAGATAGCACAAATATTTGAAAAATCTTGGTTTGTTTTCTTACCCAAATGTTTGCAGAAATGTATTTCTATTTCAATACTTTCTAGATTTCATAAGTGCAGTGTATATAATGCCTACTGAAGACTGTAAAATACTGAAGTTTTCTTTCAAACAAAGTGTAAAAAAAAAAAAAAAGAAAAAATATATTGAGCCTGTAAATTGCTCTGTGACCAGACTTCATTGTCTTCTTAATATATTCTCTGTGTGCGTGCGTGTGCGCGTGTGTGCCTATATACAGAGGTGTATATGCACACACTGACCTGGGCGTGTATATAGATGTGTGATTGTGACCTATGCAATACAAATTATGGGATCAGTCAGCTTCTGAGAATACATCCCATAATTCTTTTTTCAGGAATAGTTGCCAGTATTTACACAGCAGCATTTCTTCTCAGGCTTATTGGGTGCTGTTGCTTTTTATGTACTAAGGAAAGGTGTCCAACCAGTGCAGCGTGTTCTGGCAGTGGGTGCAGTCATTGATGTTCATGTGCTCTACATTCCATTATTTTCCGTTTGAATTAACCGTTGAAAATAATGCAGGATCTGAAGATTTTGAGATTAATTCTGCTGGAAATAACAATTTGAAAGCTCTTGTGGCACTCTGATTGTAAATTTCATGTCCCAGTTATAAAGTAAGTTGACAGGAGTTGTGCAGGATTTCTACATACCTGTAGAAACAGTCATATTTTGATAAATGTAGTGTGAACGAAGTGTATTATTGCACAGGGTCAACAAATGTTGCCATTTGAAGTAACATTACTGATTTTATTACAACATTACCTCTCTTGTGTTTATAAAATGTACCAAGTTCTAAATTGATAAGATATTTTACTTGTTAAAAAAAAGTCAAAAAGTCTCTTGCCAGTATTAGATGTTTTTTCTTTGTCTGCTACTTTTGAGGGGGTTTTAGCCAAAGAGTAAACAGAAGAACACTTTTACTTTGGTGGTTATTCACTGTACTGTATAAGGTTAGTTTTCTTACATGCTTACAGTTTGCCACCAAAATAAAATTACATAACATTAACAAGTGACAGAGTGGTTTAAAGTGTACTGCCTGAGATAGTACTTACTTATTCCATTACATGGTTATTTAACTTTTTTTGCTTATCTTGAACATCTTGAAAAGGTGATTTTTTTCTGAATTTTTTTTTGTCACCTTATAGCCAAAGGAAGCAGAGAAAGCTTTTTATCCTGGTCTTGGCTTATGGCTGGCTGGGTTATATTAGCTTTATAAAAATGCTAATTAAAAACTCCCACTTCTGTTTACCTTCACTAAAATGTGTGGGGTTTTTCCTCACACCCTCAGCTATTAATTTAATGTTGCCTTGCCTATAGCTGCAATATTTTGATAACACAGTAACTTCATGTTAATTTTTTGAATGTTTATATCTTGAGATAATGCAAAATGTAAAGCCTTTGTAACCTTACTCACACCATCTGTATTTGTCTTTGTTTCACTTTATCCAAGTCCTTTAATTCTAACTGAACACCAGCAGTATTTTTTCATAAAGATTCATTTAATGATAAATATTGGAATGTACTTGGGGACTTTAGTTGAGGAGGTGTGGGGAGAAAATACTTGTCAAACTTCAGCTGTCCATAGACCTAACAATTATGAATGTCATTTCATTTTATTATGGTGGTTGACTAAACTCTGATGTTCAGTTTGTATTTTTGGAATTGCTTTTCTCTTAGAATTAAAAGACCAACATTAAATGTGTGTATTTTTTGAGAGAGAAGAATGAGTTTTGATTCTGTACTCTTGTGAAGCACAGACTTGGTGGCATCCTCCCATCCATCATTTCCCAATCTCTAGCTTTCCTGTTCCTGTCCTGGAGACACTTGCCCTGCACATAGACACTAACTGGTGTTCCAGCTATGGTTGAGGGATGCTTTGTTACAAGGTGTCATGTACTGGAAAATGCTGCAATAGTGCTGCTGAAGATAGAGCTAGAGTAGTAATTAAAGCACACCTACAAATGCCTTTCTCATCTTATGTGAATTTCATTGTATGTAGTAGTGGTGTGTCTAAAGGAAAAAGACAGATGTTGCTGTATGTAATGATTTCATTTTGGTATAACTCGATCGTTGTATGTATGCATGTGTGTAAATATATGTAATTCTACTTTGTTGTGGTCACTGATTTAGAACCATTTCTATGTGTATATTTAATATTTTTCCATTATGTTTTATTTGTATTACAGTAGTATTTAGGTAGAAGTCTCTCGTGACCGTTATAAAAATATAGATATCGCATGAACAAGACAGCAAAGAAGTAATGGCACAATACTGGTCAGAATTGTAAAGTATGCATCATAGCAAACTATTTGTCAAATCATTGTTCTCAACAAAAACTTACACAGGAATTTTGAATAAAACTATGTTTTTTGTATGCATAACAGGCATTTTGAGTGAGATTGCAAAGGAATTTTGAAAAATCTCTAAGCATGATACATGAAATGAAGGTCAATGTTTTGATTTAACATGAAGACAAATTTTAAAAGGCCTCTAAGGTGAAGACAAGTACTTTATTGTCGGGGGGGGGGGAGGAGGAAGAGAATTTAATAAACCGTAAAATAGTTGGTCTTTGGAACATCCTACTGAAGTGATTTTTAGTGTTATATTTTAAAAGGAAATTGGTGAATTGAGATGGAACATACCAAGGCTGATGATGGAGCAATAGTCAGAACAGAATGATAAGGATAAACTGGACAGAAGCATCAGTTCGGTGCACAGAGGGAAGAGGATGAGTCTTGCAAATCCTGCACAGGTAATATGTTCAGGCACGTCTCTAGCTAACTCACATCTGTCTGAATGAAAAATAACACTCCAGTTAAGGGCATGATGGAAGAAAATTATGTTTTGTAGAAAGGGAGAAAAGGGTTTAGGATGCTGAGTTTTGTTTGGTCAATGCTGAACCTAAACTGATGGCTAAACACCCATGTGGAGGTGTCAGATCTACTGATATCCTAGTTAGAAAAACATATTAATTCATGAGTTAAACTTTGAAGTTGTTGATGTTTGCAGAAAAGTTTTTGTTTTTTGGTTTTTTTTTTGGTAAATTGGCTCATCTATAGGTGAGGTGTAATGAAGAGAAAGACATGGAAAAAGAGTCGCCTTTAGAGTCCCTGAAGGAAGTTGTAGGAGGGGGACAACTGTCTTTTAGCAAAGGTAGTGCAGGACAATAGAAAGAAAAGCAAAAGACAAGTACCAGTACAAGCTGTGCAGGGTCTGAGAATAAGCTTGAAATTTGATGCTTTTGCTGTCTTTCAATTTTATCGTTCAGCAACAACGAAACAAGATTTTTGTATTGTCTTGGCGTTCTAGTGTTTTACATTTTTGAATCCCTTAATGTTCTTAGCTAGCTCATCTCTGCTATTTTTTAAAATCAGGTTTGTACATATTTCAGCATTGAGATCCATATACCACAATATCAACAGTTGTTCTGGTTTTCATTAGTACCAAAATACTTTGCCTGAAGATACTAATTTTTCAAGCACAGCTATAGTTCATAGGATTCTTTTTAGATAATCTTTCTTCTAATCTGTTTACTGATACTATTTCACCAGTGTGTGTTTTTCTTGTTCTAATTTATGTTTCTAGCTTCTCAATTTGACAATATTCAGTTTGCTTCCCATTGTTAGCTACTTAGTGTTTGGCACTGATTGACTTCCATGTGGTTTTGGTTTCCTAGTCTTCTGTTTATTTAATGTTCAACACACTACTTTCCAATTCTGACATCCGCAGTTTTACTCTTAACAAGCTCATTTACTCCAAAACCTGCTTTAAAGCAGGAAGCTAATTAATAGTTCTATCTTGCTCTAAGTAAAGTTTTTCTATAAGCACCATTTCCAAGTCCTTCATTTGTGCTTTGCCATTCTCTAATGAATACTCACAAAACTTGGCTATTGTTGCATTCACTTGTGACACCATCCAGTGGGATAGTTATTGCTTTGCTGTGTACCTTTTTTCTCATTCATGAACAATACTAAGGTTGCCTGCTTTGTGTTACTTGGTTGCTCTGATTTGGTATTCATAATTTCACAAATCAGTTGCATGATAGCTGAGACCAGGAAGCACTGAGGGTAAAATTCTAAAGATCATCAACAATAGCTGGAAATAGTGGAGAAGGGAATTGATGAACAACTGGAAAGGTTTTAACTCCATTAAATCCTTAAGCATAAAAGAAAAGGACTTTTATTACATGTTTAATTTCAGGTCCCTTAACATAAGGTTGAAATGTAGATACATGCTTCTAGAACTTTTCTTTTGGCAACTCTATGCCTTCCTTATGCACCTGTGTTCCAGTTTAGCAGGTAGCAGATGGAGAGTGAGGATGGATATCATTTCCAAAAACTTGGTATGCACCAAGGGAAGAAAGGAGTTTGTGAACAGTGCGGGTTCCAAGTCTCAGTAACTGTTGTCAACAGCACTAAGTAGCATGAGAGATGTAATTCAGATGCTTCTGGTGAAACTCCAGCAGTGTAGGTGGGCTTACTACTACTTCTAAGTTGTTTTTCATTATTTTATTCCTATTTTATTATCTTTACCTTTGATAAAAATCAACAGTTATGGTATGTGAATTGTTGACTTTGAAAACAAAATTATACAATAAGTTATGCAGGTTTTGATTGCATTTTTAATTTCTATAGTGATTTGTGTAAATTATGCTTACTCAGCTCTGTACCTCACTATTCATGCAGCATTCCTCCTGGATGAAGAGTGAATTTCTGTGAGAGAGTACTGCTGGAGCCAAGGGAAAAGCATGGAAAAGGAAGGGCTTAACAGAAACAGTTTCTCAGCAGTAACTAAGACTTGTATGTTTCCTGTCTACACCACAAATTGCAAAGTTCTCAAATGAAAGTCTCAAGGAGAACTGTTCTTTGAAACACAGGAGAGGAACTGTTAGTTTTTAAAGACATCAGACATAGCTTAGTCTTCTTAGTTTCAGGCTGTCTTAATTAAGTTTTGGAGGTATTGAGTCTTTAGAACAGACTGCCATATAAATATCAAAAACCACCAAAAACTTCAGAAAGGAAAAAAAATGTAATGGCTGTGACTAATGGAGTAAATGTGGTCTTAACACTGTACCATGTGGTCATGGAATGAGGATGGGGCTGCAGCCTGACAAACAAGGGGAGTTAAATGATGCTGTGCTGTGCTGCTGAGCACCAGAAACAATATGCCAGTCTGAGGCACAAGACTGTGTTGTATTGTACAGAAGTGAAGGCAGAAGGTGTCATTTCTCATGGTGCACACTTGGAGAGATCAGGAAACGGAACTTTAGCAAGTATTTCTCATGTCTGTGTCCAAAAGTAGCTCTTGCGGGGTTTTACTGCTCATCTTCTACCACTAATTGCCTGATCTGACAACGTAACATTGCAGCTTAGCATTTTATGATCTATTTCATTGATTCAAAACACAGCATACAGGCAGTTCCTGTTTCATTACTTGAACAATGTGGTTTGCAGGCTTCCGGACAAGCCCAGATGTCTCAGGAGCCTTATGAAATGTAAACAGGCTTGGATTTGTTGTGTATTACTCAATTTCCTGAAAAAATGCTCCAATATTTTGAGCTTTATTCTTAAAATCTTGAGTATTATTTTATGAATAATGCGAAAATATTACATATTAATAACTAGTAGAAATTTATAAGATTCTTAATTGTGAGCTTGAGATTGTGATACTATTTCCTGTTGATGTTTGGTGCTGAAATAGACTAGTTAATAGAATAGTTAAATATGTTAAATACTTTCTCTTAGAAAGACCAGAGGTTAGTGTCTTTCTGATCTGATGCCTGTGTAAATCTTATTATTTGCACTGATAAAGTTGATATTTACAGTGAATAAGAACAGAATTTGAACACTGCATGAGAAAGAAATGAAAAAGCTGCATTACTAAAACCAAATTTCCTCTTAGCATAGCATCCTTGATCTTTTGCAGCATTCATAGGTATTCATAGCATTCTTCCTTCATTACAAAACACCACAAACGTAGGTTTAAACTTGATTTATTGAAAATCTCAGGTTTGCATAATTATTCAACATGTGCAAGTCTTAAAACATTTATTCTGAATAAAAAGTCCATTAAGAAAAAAACGTAATTTATATTCTCCTTTGTAAATTTTATACAGTCAAAAGCAATCTACTCTTCAAAATCCAAGTACAATGTTACTTAACTGCAAGTTTGAATGCCTAATCCTTCACCTACCATAAACATATTCCAGCTGCCAAAGTCAGTGAGGCCTTCTAGTTATTCCCTCTTTCATTTTCTATAGTGGACCTTGAATGAAGAGCAAATACAGTCAGAGCTCTTATGTTTGCTTTGTCAGAGCAAAACAATAATTTCCAGATGAACTCTGCTGACGATTGTTGCATTTTCCTTCTCTGCTGTTTGTAACAGGAGACACTGAACTGCAGCAGCCCTGCGTCTTTAACCTGCTACTGGATGCAGGCTGCTCTGATCAAACTGGGACACCAAACAGTTTTGCCACCAATATGTAACTATAGAGAGGCACGGCAGAGCAGCTGGGGAACCCAATCCCTTAAGGTGCCCTTGAAAAACTTGGCAGAGCTTATCTGTTAGAATTCTAAGCTGAAATCTTGGCTCTAGTAGCTTGGAGAGCAGAGGTAGACATCTTAGTCACAGCTTCCCAGAGCTGGTTCAGCATTTTGCAGATGGTTTGCAGCATCACACATGGTGATGCAAGCAACGATAACAACATGGTATAGTGCCACTGGGAGAGGGACAGGGAAATGGCAGGAAAGCATTATTTGCTACTGTAGCTGAAAGAATTTTTTCTAGATATTGTTCTTATCACAGAAATAAGCTTTCTACTTTCAGGCAGTTTGAAATAGCATCATATGGAAGTAATATACACAAAACTTTAAAGGGTTACAGTCTTATTTTGGACACAGCTTTGCAGAAAGATGCAGAAGTTCTGTAGTAATAATAATAATACTTTTGCTTATAAAAACTATTTAGAAATATTATTGCTAGGTCCTCTTGTCTGAAGTTGAAGCTGAAGTGCTGTTTCTGTGTTCTGTAGCCCTTGCTAGCATCTGTTTCATTTGAACAACATATTTCTTCAATGCAGCTATTGACCCTGTTTTTATTCCTCAAACAATATTTAATCACAGAAAGTCTCAAAGTTGCAACTGCCATTCATACAGATGACCCCACAACAGGCACAACACTACTACATATACTTTTTTAGAACACTTTTTTAAAAAGTGTTTTTAATAAAGTTTTTTAAAAACTCTTATGATGAAATGTAGTTAACACACTTATACAAGAAATTCCAATGACTTGGCACATTGTAAAAATTACTAACTTGAAATTACTAAAAAAAAAGTTAATTCTCACACACTAGGGGTTCTTGCAAAAATTATACCCTCACTACACTGTTAAAAGCCACTTCTTCCAGATACTATAAACTTCTGATTTGGTATTAGCTTTGCCTTAGTGATAGTGATACTACATATTCAGCTGATCATAAGACTTGAAGCCTGTACTTACTGCTCCTGTGATTTGTGCCTTATTGAGATGAACAGCTAGGTACAGAAACATGGGTTATACAAAGAATGTACCTACACAGCTGAAAGACTTGTGAGAGTGAGAAAAAAGGGAAAGTTTAGGTGAACAGCTTTGGTTTTATATGCCTATGTAAGTCACCTGACTGTTACATTAGTTATAGTTGTAATAAACTGGAAAGTAAGACGCATTTTGAAACTACAACAATCAATGTTTGTTTTGGCATACCGTAACACTCCCTGCCTTTATTAAAAGGAAAAAACATGAGAAATTACTTTTTAAAAATTATCTATTACATGAGGTTACAGTAACTAAGAATTTGCAAATCATACTTTGAAGTGTGCCTGTGTTTGTTTGTATACCATGTAGTCACTTGTCTCATGTAACAGCCAAAAAGGAAAATAGGATTGTGCAGCTACAGGACAGAAGGATTTATGAACAGGAATTGTACCTATTTTCTCCAATTGTTTTTCAAGACTGCCTCAATTTCACATTGATGGTGCTTTTTTTAAAGTGCTGATATTAGTCATCTGTTATAAAAAGAGATCTCATGTTCTTACATAGTTAGCCCAGTGTTTCTCCATGATACCAAAGAACAAAACCAGGACTTTTTAAAACATGTAACTTTGAAGAAAAATGACAGCAACTACCAATCTTGTAAACTTAGGCCCATGTAAATTCACTCAGTATTTAACAGCAACTAAACCAATGTCTAAGTTACTACCTAAACTTTTATGTGAAAACTAAGAAAATGACAGTTTTATTAACATTACTTTGCATATGCACCAAGCGTGCTATGCATAAGGTAGGCATTAACAGTCATTAACAAATCCTAAAAGTACAAAAAAAGTTAGTAGCATTTGGAAAAATGGGAGCACTTAGGAGGAGGCATTATGTTCATGTTTAAAAAAAAACCACAAACCACCACAAAAAACAACAGAAAACCCCCAAACACAAACAAGACCAGCACTATCACATCCAAAAAGCCCAACATGAATTGAAAATTTGACTTTTACTGTCTGTCCAAAAGAATCTGAAAGGTCTTTATTTTCTTTACCATAGTTCATTGCTCCCCTTCTCCCCCATACCTGTTATATTGTTATGATCATAATATGAACATTAATGAATATTAAGTTCTGCTTTTCCTCTTATCTTCAAAGAGACTTTTCAACATGTAAACCTGAACAGCTGATACCACCACCATTACTCCCAAGTTGACCATGGACCAGAAGTTCACTCTGTCAAAGTTGCTTTCTTGTATGTTTCGGTCACGAGCCTCAAATGCTCTGAGCAGGGTCTGAATCTGGACACTTTTGCTTAATCTGGCTTTGACACTGTTGATGGATTCCTGGTAAGTAACAAAAGAGTATTTTTAGAAAAAAGCCACCTGAATTAAATGTATAGCTTGCAGCACATAAAAAATTATTACCACTGTATTACCACCTGTAATTTAATTTCTCGACAAGTGAAGAGTTAAATTTCATTTTAAAACATACACATCATCACAGTTTTCGTTAATTTGTCTAGCCTGTTTATTGCATATCACCTAAAAAGACTTAATTGATGTAGCATTAGCATTCTGTAGTAATTTTGTTTTTCTCTTTTATAGGTAGGGAGGTAAGAGAGAAATCAAACCTATTTGGACAAATAAAAACAGTGAATTCCGCAGAACTAGTCTCAAAACAAATTATGTAGTGGCAACCAAATGTAAAGTTTTTCTGCTGCATAATAAAATTCAGGAGTTTTTTATGGAAACTACCATCAGGGCTATATCTGTAGCAAAAGTACAATAATGTTACATTTCTGTCTGCTTCTGGTATTTCCACTGTCGTGGCTATAAACTGCTGCTTCAGCCTTAGATACAAAAGCAGAATTTTGACAATAAATCTTGAATAGGACAACTGGAGGTCTGAGAAAGGGCATAGAGTGTGACCCTGGAATTAGAGGAAGTACGTGAACATTCCAGCCATGACAACAGCAGCTCAAGATTCACACCTTATTCTGCACTTATTAAGTAAACATCTGGTCCTATGACCTGTTGAAGTTTCATCCACTACATAATAGATACTGACAACATAAAAGCTGATCTCACAAAGTGCTGAATTATGTTCTTGATATAATCATGGATCCTGAAGTAACTTTTAGTGAGAAGGGTAACATTTGCAGTAAGAGAAGGCTTAAAAAAAACCAACAAAAAAACAACAAACCCCAAACTAAGGTTAAGCCCAGCAGTAACATTTTTTCTGTTTCATATTTAACAAAAATATTTCAAAATAGCTTTTCTGGGGAGCCAAATAATTTTGTGAGGATAAAGTTCATTGTCACACAGTAAGGAAAACGAACACCACACAAGAGCTTTAGGCATAAGACATAATTCCATATTTTTGCCAAAAAATGTGTTCTCATTAAGGAATTAAACTACTAAGTGTTTATGTTAGTCCTCATAGGCCTTGCTGGAAAAGTAATACTTGGCTAAGTAAACAATGGGATCAAATACTAATCTGAACTTTACAAAAATTACCTACTTTATAAGATTTTCAAAGCTCTCGAAGATAAGTTCTGCATTTCTTTTTCTTTTGGAAGAGATACCAGTACGGAAACAAGTATCTATCAAATCCATTCAAGTATTTTTTGTGATTAGTCTGAGTGGGATTTTCTTCACAGCTTCACATGTAAATTTTGCTTTTTCCTAAGTGTCTTGATTGCCAGTTTTAAAGATCTGGTCAGATTTTTTGATTCTGTATTTAGTTTTATTATTATTTAAAAATGTATCATACACCTATAAAATATTTTAAATGTTGTTTTGTTACTTAAAAATCTGCATTGATAATGGCAATAAATAATACACTGTAATTTTCTACATTATGTATTCCATACGTGTGTGCAGATGTTGGGGTTTTGGGGTCATTTTTTTTAAAGATACCTATTGTCTGTAGCTATGATCAAACAAACAATGCTCACTGCATCCTACCAAGCATTAAGAGCAGTGGTACCTGGAGTATTAAGCAATCCTTTGCTTCTAGAGTAATCTCAATATTTAATGATCACAAAGAGAATAATAGCTTTGACTCAGCAGTAACTTGAATCCTACATCAAACAGGCTGAGCATACAATTTAAGCAAACATAACCCCTCAAACAATGTCTGCAAAGATGAACTTGTAGGTTATGCAAATTAACTCTCATTCTGTTTATTAGTTTGAAAAGATGTAATAAAAGTTGGGGCCAAAAAACCTAATACAGTAATATCTAATTTACTGAAGATAGAAACAGTAATCCATACTTCTGCTAAGATGTGATGAAGAGGCTAACACAGTGCTTTATCTTTAAACATTGATAAATATTATGCAGTAATTCCAACTACATCATTAGGACTCAATAATACTTTAATGCTCAAAGTATTCATTTCATTGCTGCTAGGGAAGAATGTCCCATTTTAGCAGTAGGAAGAAAGGAAGCTGAGTTGGAAACCAAGGGAACTGAGAACTAGGCAGTTTCTTCTTGCTGATGAAGGAACTATTCTGAAAAGATCTTCAAGTTTCTGTATGTAAACAAGAGATCCATCGTGCTAGACTTCCTATATTAGTAAAAGCAATAAATGGAACTGGAATACATTCCAGGATATGCAACAGACCAAGGCAGAATGGCTACATGACATTGAGTTTTTTTCCAAATGCTCTTACATTGAATAGAATGAAAGACCAAATACTAACCAGAATATCTTCCAATTTCATGTCTAGAAGATCTGTGCCTGTAACGTACTTCTTCCAATCTTCCTCATCTTGACCATCTTCTCCCATATTGTCCAGGATCAATTCAAAGAAAATCACCTTTTCAGAAATGGTACTGAATGTGTTGTCAAAGCAGAACATGTAATCCCCATCTTCTGTTTCCACCCTGTGTATATAAGCAAAACACGATTAACTGCACTTCCTGTGCTGGTTCTCAAAAAGCCGGTTTTTGTAAGCATACCTTTCCCTTAAGACTGACAATCATACACTTAGAAAGAACCAAATCTTCTTTTTGTATAAAAATAAGAACTCTAAAGATACCTCACAGATTACACAGTCACAGCAAAACAATCCCACTGACTCCAAAGGCTCAAAATTATGAAGACAGCACCCTGTTTTCATTTTTCAGCGATTTTGAATCATTGCTAATCATTACAAAAAGATACACAATAAGTGGAATTCTTACGCTGTATAGTAAAATTACAGTAAATATTATATATTACATATGGAAAACCAGAGGACTTTTTAGCTTCTTATTTGTATGGCTCATGATATTAGATATGGAGACCTTTTTCAACTCCATAATAATTACATTTATCCACTGAATAGTAACAGCTATGATTAAAACAAAAATACCTTTCACTTCATGGTACAATTAATGTAAAAAGCATTCAGTGTTTATAAAAAAAAATTGGTATTTTCAAACTGCCCTATTAGAAAGTCTTCTGTAATACGAAGGAATTAAAAGTACTCAACCTTCATTTTAGTTATATTTGCTAAAGAAACCAGAAAAGTTCTTTATGTAACACTTCTGAGTTTCAAGATTTTAAACTTACGTGTGAACTCCATCTGATTTTCTTTCATCAAAAACTAGTGTTTCACCTTTTGGGGACAGCAGATGAAAATCAACATCTAATCCTGCTCCATCTAAAACCTGTGAAACAAACAAAAATAACCAACCTCTGACCAGAGGAATTCCTGTTTGCATTTCTGACAGCAACTCTTTTAGGGAAGGCAAACATTTTTAGGTAAGGGAACAGACAAATAAAGAATCTGAAAGATTACTCTGTCTGGATGAGCTGACACCAAATTAATTGGATACAGATTAAAAAACAACTCAACCTAAAAAGCATTTTAGCAATTTCATAATGTAATCTTAAACTAATTTAAACTAAATGTAATCTAAACCTGCCAGGCTGGGATTATATTGAACCATTCCCTAATTGCTTTTAAGAATGTATGCAGTTTTAGCAACAGGCAGGGTTAGACAACTTGTAAAAATACCAACAACAGATGGCTAAATCTGGTATTTCTATGGCAGATGTCACTGATTGGTAAGTACCTTCATTGGTAAGTAAGTAATTTCAGTGGTAGAAATGTTCTAACAAGTCACTTTTCTGTATATATGTGTTACATATTTGTACACTATGTGCTGTCACCCCTAAGATCTCTTTCTTGAGTGAATTAACAGTATCGAACACAGGACCAAACCTCTTATGCCAATCAAAGCTGTATCCCAAGACCTTCTCACCTTTGGATGCCAGGGCATTCTCTTTTCCCAAAGGTAAGAGGAATTGAAGGCATTTAGCTTCCTAAGTTCTTTGACAGTGCATACAGCATTACAAAGCTGTGCTGCTTTAACTGTGTAACACAGCTACAGTTGTATCACCACACCTTTTGTGTTGCAGAAATTCTTTATAGATAAGGTAGCAACTGCATAAGGGGGCGGACAGGGATAATTTTTATGACATTACTTAAGTTCATGCTAGGGGAATTTTTTGTTTACTTGTTTTCCTGTGAGCTTTTTGAATATAGCAGTCTGCTTCTGCTGAAATGGAGGGCAAAGTTTACACTGACTCAAATTGACACTGAAGACCTACCAAAAAAACCCAAAAAAATACAGGACAAAAAAAAAAAAATTACCGGGTAACAGCTGATCAAATTAAAAACCATACATAGTGACATACCTTCAGGGCTATGCTGCAGTGTAAACACCCAGAAAAGAACCTTTGTATTACATAGTGTTTACCTTCTGTGTTTGGAGAATTACCTGCATCCTATGTTAAATATTCCTCTCTTTTAGCCACTAAAATAAGGTACAAAATAAATCTATCTGCAATAATAAACAGAGCTCCTTTTCTACACATTCAAATAGAAAGACAAATCATTACTGTTAACAGTAGTGCTAAGAAATTTATGCCTGAGTAGAAGTAAATTATGTAAATAATGTTATACACATTAGTCCTTTCTAAAATAAAGTCTTTATTTAACTTACGATCAACCTAAAATCCTACTCTGTACAAAATAAACTTCTCTTTGACTTAGACATGGCTCTAAACAAAGCTTGAACACCTCTCTTACATTCTTGTTCAGTTCTGCATGTAACAAAAATTAGAAATTAGAAAAATCCACGAATTTCAGCTTTGTCTTTCAGCTAGGAGACAGGAAAAACAGATGGGGGGGAAGAGAAACAGATCCTAGCCCACTTCGAGACACAGTCATAGGGTGGGAGAATATTCAGTACAGGTTCTCTCACTATACCTATTTTACTGAAAAAAGTCTTTATTTTAAGGAGGAAGAATAGTCTGAGATCGAGATCTACTGCAACAGGTCTGGGAAACTCGACTCTTCTCAAGAAGGACATGAAAATTTGAATGATAGTCTATTGAATTGGGCTGTTTCTGTAACACTTTCATCATTGAGATGAAAGGTTTTTATATCAGCACAAAGATAGGCAGGTACGGGCTCTGTGCATCAGCACAACGTTCCTTATGCTTTAGAGCTACAACGCAAGGTCACAACCGTGAACTTTCTACATTCTGCCCTTTTAAAGGATGGAGACTTGAGCTCTTCTAAAGTAGAAACAAAAAACTCCCCCCAAACCACCAAAAGAACGTATTAGAATAATTGAAAAGGCCGGTAAGTTATCTTTTAACTCCTGAACACAGAACTTCTAACAGTGTACAATTCCAATGTTGCTTTGCGGGCGCTGCCGAGGCCGGCGAGGTTCCGGGCAGGGCTGGGCTGCCCGCGCCCGGGTCAGGCCGGCGGAGCCCCGCGGCCGCTGCTCGGGGCAGGCACCGCGTCCCTCGGCAGGCACTGCCCCTCAGGGCCGAGGCTGCGGCCCAAGGAAGGCAGGACCGAGCTGCCGGCGGCAGGGCCCGGCGGAGCCGCTGTACAGGGGCACGAGCAGACGGCCCGGAGAGGGCAGCGCCGCCGTCAGGGCGGGATGCGGGACCCCAGCTCCCCTCGGGACACCCCGCGGGGAGACGCCCCCTCCCGCGCTGCCCGACCTGGTACTCGAGCTCCAGCGAGGCCTCCTTGCGCATGGGCTGGTAGAAGCACTCCTTGCGGCCGGCGGGCAGCGTGAACGTGAAGTCGCTGTCCAGGGAGGGGCTGAACTCGGCGGCGCCGGGCGGCGGCAGCAGCAGCGCGAGGCACCCGAGCGGCACCAGGAGCAACCGCGGCCCCATCGCGGCACCGCCTCGGAGCGAGGAGCCCCCGTGCGCGCACGCACCGAGCGGCGGAGCGCCCCGGGCGGGGCGGGGCCGGCATCGCCCCGCCCCCTCCGCCCCGCCGCACCAATCGCCGACCCGGCAGCGCCGCGCCCCGCCCGCCCACACTGCACCGCGGCGGCCCGCGCCGCTCCCGCCCCCAGGGCGCCGGCGGCGGGGCCGCGCCTGCGCCGTGAGGGCCCCGCGCGGTTCGAGCGCGGCGGAAGCGGTGCCGGGCGCTGCTGCGGCGGAGACGGGGCCGCTCCGCGACCGGCCCCGACCCCGGCCCGCTCGGAACCGAGGGGCGGCCGCCAGCGCCCCGTGCAGCAGCTCTACGCTAGCCCGGGCCCCTGGCTCCCCCCGCGGCGCTCCCCTCCCTGGCTCTGGTGCTTCCCGTCCGCCCGCGGCCGGTTCGTTTTCGTCTCTCGTTGCGCTGGTCACGGGCAGCGAGGCAAGTTTTGCGCATTCGCGTGGGCGCCGTTCGCTTCTTGGGCTCCCCGCCAGGTGCACGGGAGTGCCAGATCTATGAGATGCGCTGCGTGACAGATTTTTGGCAGATAATGTATAGCAGGTTTTTCCAGTTTTCACCTATGGCAAGTCATTAAGCTTTTTGTACTTTATGAATGCATACAGAACTCCTCACAAAAGAGACAATTTGTTACTTTTATCTAGTGAACATAGGAAGGAGTAGTGTGTGAAATGTACGTCTACATTTGGAAATTCAGTCTTTTCTTTATTGTATTTTTTCTCTTTTCCTTTTTAAAAATTTTTTGCAAATCGTTTTCATGTCCATTTAACAGTGTTTTAATATCAAATATTACTTTAGCCTTATGTGTGTTACCAATGGAATGTAGTATGTGGAGTTGCTCTAAAAGTGGTGCTGACGACGACCTGCTCGCAAATGTACAGTCATTACAAATTCAGCTGAGGAGAACTGAAAAAAACCTACAAACTGTAGAGAAAGAGCTTTCCAGGTATGAGCATGTCTGGGAATGAGAACCTCCTGTCTCTTGTAGTGTGACTCTGTCGTATTCTGTGTGATGGATTACTGTAATTAGCTCCTTTTGTGCTTTTCATTTGCATAGTCTTTATGAGCAACCTAATAAAGAAAAAAAGGAGTAGTGACTTTTTGCTCTCCCTCCAAACACTAGTACAAGTGAACATTACAGCCGCTGCTTCGATGAGGTGATAAACGTGCCTCTGGAGGACTTTGCACAGCCGAATTACAACTGTCAAGGCTTTTGCAGCTGTAAGAATTTTGGTAGAACATCTCGCCAGGATTTTCAAAGAAAATCCAAAGTAAGTATTTCTCTGCATTACTTCTTTTTATTACTTTGGCTTTCTGTTCTTTGCTGTGTTTTGGAACATTCTTGGCTACTTGTAGTAGATACACTGTAGCATCGGACAATGATATCAAGTGAGCGCTCTTAAACATAGTATCACTTGAGTACATTTCTTCCGTGAAGTTTCCACTCCTGCATGTCAGTACTTGAGGCTTGTAAGAAAGATGGGGACAACAAAGTTTTTAGCAGGTCCTGTTGCTATAGGACGAGTGGTAACGATTTTCAACTGATTTAGTTAGATGTAACGAGTGTTTTACCCATGAGAGTGGTGCAAAACAGGACCAGGTTGCCCGGAGCCCTGGTAGATCCCCTACCAAGGAAACATTCAAGGTGAGGTTGGTCGGGGCCCTGATCAAGTTGATCTATCTCAGGTTGTCCTTGCTCATTGCAAGGTGATTGGAGTAAATGACCTTTAAAGTTTCCTTTCAACATAAACTGGTTTTGATTCTATGATGTATTTTTATGTAAGTGTGTGTGTATATATATATATAAACGTATTTTTATATCTAGTCTTATTCAGTATCCACAACTTTGGATAAAACTGTGGAAGAAAATGAACATTTTCAGGAGAAGTTGGATGCCCTTCATGAGCAAAATGCATCTTTGACTTCTCAGAACATCTACCTAAAGAACAGAGTGGAAACAATGAACTTTGAATTGATGCAGTCAAAAACAAAAGTATGTATCTTTAGTGTATTCATCAAAGAGAAACACAAAGCCCAAGACACCCAATGACCATGATTTTTGAGTTTAGAATTCCAAGCAGAATGTGCTAGGTTTTGGCTTATCTTAATCTTTGTAAGTTTAATATTTAGTATATATTTAATAATCAATCTTGGACAGAATAGTTTGTAATCTATTTCTCCATGGAGAAAACAACTATATTAATGAAAGTATGAATTCCATCTACTTATGTCCCAAAGTTTAGTCTAAAGACAGCCATAGAATGAAAAATACACTATGAAAGAAAATAGTTCAGTAATGCATTTAGTACTGTACATTCACATGTCTGAGACATTAAAAGGAATAATAATGGCACAGTAGTCATTTGTCTAGGAAATGAGAATAGTTCATCTCTCAGGTTGGATTAATATTGCTATTTTGAAAAAAAGTGAAGATGATTTAGAAGGGAATATTGTATCTAATAAATCATTACTGATTTACTGTACGCTTGTGTGTACAGGTTTGTTTCAGGACAACTATGTTCTTTTATTTGGTTTATATATAATATCAATAAAACGTAGCTATGCTTAGTGGGGTTTTTTTTTGAGAAATGTTATCTCCAAAACAGTACAAATAAATAGATAAACAAAGTGTTTGACTGCCTGGCACTGAAAGAAGAAATAGTTGGATATAGTCTTCTGGGGAAAAGTGAGAGACAAGATCAGCCTATAAAGAAATCATTTTGCTAGACAGAATATCACACTGGAACTGGAAGGAATGTTAAATGTGCAGAAAATTGGAGTTAAGGTGGTGTAGATGAACAAACATAATTTACAGTAGGGTTAAGAGCACTGTCATTCAGTAAGCAGATTGTTCTTCTGTTTCTCTCCTGCAAATGTTAATGCATGTTAATGTTATATGCAAATATTAATGAAACCCCAAATATGTTTGTATTTCAGATTTCATATCTTGAGGCTGCTTTAGCTACACATTTATTCAGCATTTCAAAGTTGAAAGAACAGATTGTAAATTTGGAAGCAGAAGTTTCAGCTCAAGATAACATTCTGAAGTAATGTGTACTTTTAAATCAATATTTTATTGTTGTCTTCCTGCTACTCCAATCTCTTTTTAGAGATGACATAATTTCTGGTACTGTCTGGATCATGTAATCTGGGGTCTGAAATTTTCATTTCAGAGCTATTTATAGGAGGACAGAGGTGGTTTATTTTGTGCTGAATGTACTTCAAGAAACTGAGAAAAAATAATAAAGACTGGTAAAAGAAACCAGTTTGTAATGTGGGCTGAATAGGAATGTGTCCTTACAACTGGATAAGGTGATTGTTTGCTACATAACCACATACATTCTCTTGTAACAAGCATACATATTTCTGAACACGACCGTGTTCTTTGTAACATAAAGGATTCTTTCTTCATGAACACATTAATCAAGGCAAATGGCCAAATAAAGCTGATGTAAATGCTGTTCAGAGGTGTCAGGCAGACATTACAAAAAAAGGTAAAAATGCTTATGTTAAATTTGTATTTTAATGTTCTTTCCCAATCACACCCCTTGGCAGAGAAAATACGATTTCTATGTTCAGAGCCCATAACACAAAGTCAACTCTGGGTCCTTGGCAGTTGTGACACCTGGTGCCTATTGATAAGTCTTAGACACCACTCCAGACTTCAGACACACTCCTGGTGAGTCTGGAGACTAGGGGTACTCCTAACTCTCTAGTTTTGAGAGTTATAGCATATTTGTCTAGCACTTCTGGAACGTTGTATGCACTAAAGAACAACAGAAATTTATTTTCTTTACAAAAAAGTTATTCTTTTATTATGCTTTGTTTATTTGCTAGAGATGCAGAAGATAGACTAGATCAAAATCAGAAAACAGCAATGGAAAGAGAACATATGTTGCAAAGATATCAAGAGGGCTATAAAAATCTGAAAATTGAGTTAATTGAACAAAGCAAGCAAGGAAAGAGGTAATTAATTTTAATAAATGGAGCATAAAATCATAGAGCATAAGTGTTTATTTCCATTGGCTTTGTGGAATCAAATTACTTTTCTGTTTTAAGATATTTTTAATAAAATGGGGAAATACTGTGGGAAGGTACTGATTATTTGAATGGGCACATTTAAAATCTTGAAATCAGCTAGTAGTTGCACGCTGATAGCACACACTAGTACCCAGTTTATCAGCTGGTTTTTTTCCTTCAGAATGGATGTACTGCAGTGGAAAGCCTCAGTGTCCGGAATATATTTTTCCTGAATTATTTTTGTCTTTGTCTTGCAAGAACCTGCAGGGTATGCTCAGTAGCTGGTATTCAGCAGTATTCCTTGATGTGAGGAAAATGACAAAAGAGCAACATAATCAAGAGAACATTTTAATGTTATCCTAATCTTAGCTGTCTATATGATACTGTTGAAAAGGGTGCTGTAATTCCATCTCAATTCCCATTTCCCTTTCCTATTGACACCTTTAGCCTAGTGGCTCTGTCACTGCTGGGAGGGTTAGGGGATTTGACTGTTGGAAGATGCTATGAACACTCCTATCACCTCCAAAATGTAATTTTAAAAGAGTGGAATAAATAAAAAGATCCCTACATTCCCTATTAATTTTACTGCACTACCTGGGGCAAAAAATTATCTGAATTAATGGCTTGGGGAAGCATTTCTTGAACCTTTTAAATGCAAACTCTTTGTTTGACTTGTGCCTTTACCCATGAAATTACCTCTAACCTTCTTATGGCAAGAAAACCTGAAATACTGTGGGGCTTGCACTGCTGGTTGAAGACATATTTTGCTTTATGATTGCTGTTCCTTGAGAGCATGTGGGGTTGGAACTAGCTGTACTTAGTTACTAACAGTAAATGTAAATATTTTTGTAAAGCTGGGCTTCTGCCAGGTGTTAAGTATGATGTTATGGTTAGTATCAACAATTATTATGGTTTACTTTTAATCAGTAATTGCAACAACTTACTATTCTTTACCCAGGCAAACAGAAGTGCTTAGACTAATGCTATTTCATTGTTCTGAAATGCTTTTTTCCCCTTCTCTGAATACTTTTACCATTTCCAAATGGGCAGAGGTCCTCAGACTGAGAGACACTGATCTGAGGGTCGGCTGTACTTAGGAGAGGCACTGCCCATCCCCAGCCCCTTAGTGGGACAGAGCAATGTTACTGAGCAGCAGCAGTTCTTGTGTGCCTATGCTGGCACAAGTCCTGAACAGACTGCACACCTGAGCTGTGCTGAGCTGTGCTCTGCCAACTTCTGCCCTAATGAGTAATGACAGGGGAAGGGGCAGGGCGTGGGGTGATCGAGGGAAGCAGTGGGGAGTCTGGGTTGTTTCTTGGACCAGAATGTGATGTCTGGGGTTTGGAAAGTCGGAAGAAGAAAGGAAGTACCTGGAGCAATTACTGTAGTCATTTTTAGTAACTGGAGAAGATAGTTACATTAATGTAATTAATGTAACTATCTGCAGTTTATGGGTTTTTAAATTGGTTTGCATCTTTTGCATGGCAGAGCACAACAGCAAAGAAATGAAGCTTTGTTAAATGTGGAGGAGCTGACAAGAGCTTTCACAAAGTATAAGGCAGAAATAACTGAAAAATTAGAAAAGGTGAGAGTTTTTTCTTCACTTGTGTTTGCCATGGTGTTAAGATGTTTCTTCCAATAGACCAGGCAGCTAATAGCAACAGGTTCATCAGTGAGTCAGTGGTTTCCACTTGTTGGTGTCAAAGTCTTAAAAGAGGTGGGACAGGGTAAGCCACTGTTTGTGGTGATAAATTCAGTTATATAATTTTACACTGTCTTTGCACAGTCTATATCTTTGAAGTCTGCATCTTTGGAGTATCCTAATACTGCTGCTGTTTCTTATGTTTCCTGCTTCCAGCTGAGAAGTTTACATTTTAAAAATACAAGATCTTTTAAAAGCTCTTTTTCCTCCATATGTATAAGCTGTTCAATGAAACATGTGCTGAAGAAGACCTAAGATAAAAATGAAGTTATCTCCCAAAGTTCCAACAATTGTTAATCATTCCTGCCTTGTGAAAGGAGAAAATAGTTATCTCCTAGAGATATTTTTTTAGACTTCTTTCCTTGTGGAACAAATGTGTCCTAAATATTAAGTTATTTTTTTCCTAAACGGCAGAAAAAGAAAACTTCTTTACCTCTCTCTTCTTCACAATAATGAGCAATAGTATTATCTACTGACTTACCAGAAAGAGCATAGTGTTCATAATATTCTCTTAAAAATAGCCTCTTGACCATGGAAGCTTAGTTTATTGCTGTACAGTAATGAAAAAAAATGCTTTTTAAGGCTAAAGCTGAAGAAAAAGTCTTGGGAGAACGTTTAATTAATTGTGAAAAAGAAAAAGAGAAGTTGAATGAAAAGTGTATCAACTACAGAAAGGATCTAGACCTCTTAGAAGAGCAACTAAGGTAACACAAAGGCTTTTAAAAATTCTCTGCACAGTTACTTTACAAGACATTGCATATTGCAATTGTCACTGTGAATGTTCTGCTCCATTCATATAGTTCAAACCAATACATTTCTACTTATTTTCTGTAACTAATTTTTAAACATTTTGATCCCACATTTAATCTTCCCATTCCCAGGAAGAAGCTGCCCCCCAAGCCCTCTGGGGCACTGCTTCCCTGGGTGGTGGCTGCTCCTGAGGGCCCTGGGCTGCTCTGGTTTGCTGTGTTCCTGTGCTCTGTCCCCAGGCTGCTCCTGTCAGCAGTGCCCTGGGGGTCCCCTGGCACTGCCAGCTGTGGCTCCCTGCCTGGGGCACCCCACGTTGTCAGTCCCCAGCTGGAACAAGGAACACTTTTGGCATCTGATGGGGAGGCTGCTCTCAGGCCTCAGAGGAGGTTGTGATGTTGACTGCAGCTTAGGGAACAGTCAAACCTGGTTTTGACTGCTCTCTGTCCCAACTCCAACTGTTACAAGTTTTTATGTTTCTTGTATGTTTCATTTCAAGCTGAAGCCCCCTTTTTTTTCAGAAGTTGTATGGTAATTCACTCACTGTGTTTATGAGGGAAGACAACCATCAGCTGATTGTCTTTAGAATTGTTAGGTTTGGACAAACACCTGCACAGACATTTTGGGGTTATTCAATTTACATGCTTTGTAATTGTTCTTTAGGCCATTTTGGCAAGAGTTGGCAGTGTATGAACACCCTAAGCTTGAGTCTCCTTAGTAAGTCTCTGCTTCTAGTAATGAGAATACCTTTTAAATGTCTTTTTAGACAATTAAATGAAGAGTATCACAACACAAAAGAAGAAATTAAAGCTCTAGAGGCAAAGAACACTGAAATTACATCAATGCTGAGTCAGTCTGATCAGAAGATCATCAAACTTGAGAATGAACTTTCTGAAAAAGAAAGAGTACTTGAAGAGAAAAAGGATCTAATAAGTGAAAATGAAGAGCTGAGAGCACTTACTGCACAGCAAGATAACCACTTGAAATTATGTCATCAAGAAATACAGGATTCAAGGGAAGAGCTCAACATACTAGAAACCATTATTTCTCAGTTGTCTCTAAGTACATCTGAAGAGGTAGAGTAACTGATATAGTCTTAACAGTGTATTATGTTTTGAATAAGTTTAAAGATTGAGTTATCCAAACTTTTAATATCCTGGTATATGTGTGCTAAAGTTTATATGCCGGTATAACACATGAATTAAGGATGCTGTGAAGCCATAAAAGGTTGATTTTTCATTGACCTTTGTTTTCTGTTAACTTTTAGTTTAAATGGCAGCATTTCAAACACCAGCTATTGAGTTCCTCAACAAAAGAAGCTACCTCTGAATCTTGTGGTGAATCAAGTAAACCTTTGATTGCAGACCTAAGGTATAACTTTCTGGTTACTGAACTATGGCAAGAATAGGCAGATAATAAGGTGCTACTAGAACTAGCATGTAGAAAGAATGTCAAATACCTGTCTCTTCCTTTATAATAGGATTAAACTGGCAATGAAAGAAGCGGAATTTCAAAAGCCTGGTGCAAACTTAACTATCTGTACTGGGGCTGAGCATCTTTCTAACAATAATGAAGGACAAGAAAACTGCAGGTTATGTGATCTGGAAACAGAGCCTGTCAAATTGATCAGAAATCCTGGAGGTAAGCTTGCTGAAATAGTATGCAGTTCTGTCTAATTAATCCACACAACACAAATGTTCTGCAAGGGTTCAAGTTGGTTTTACAGCAGGTGTGCTTTGGTTGAACAGGGAACGTTTTGCCACCTTGGAAACTGTCATGTTCTCCAGACACAATATATTTCTTCTTTGCTGCTGAAGTTACTTGTTCAGCAATAGCTGAGCTAGGAGTTGTGTTGAAATGGAACCATGTTTTTTTTTTTCTTTATGCAGGTTGTGCTAAAATCTCTGTATTTTTGTTGACTCTTTTCTCTCTATCTTGCTGTTACAGTGTTTCTCTGATTGCTTCTGTCATTACTGTTAGGACTGCTCCATGAAATTACGTCAGGGCACCTATATGGTTATGCTGTCTTTATTCTGTTTGTTTGTTTTTTGGGGCTTTGTTGGGGGTTTTGTTTGTTTTCATGAGTCACTGCTTTCAGTTACATTATGGGTTTGCATGTTCTTTTATAAATTAATCTTAAATTTATTTTTTCTTCTTTGAGAGAGGAGAAAATGTCAACAGTTGGAACTTATAAGCAAACAATTTGAAAAGGTGAGGCAAAAATTCCAGAAAGAGATAGAAGAGCTACGCACTAAACTGATAAAAGCAGATGATGAGAATTCTGCCTTGAGGACCAGCATGGCTCAAAGAACCAGTCAATTTCAAATTATACAGGAAGACCTAATGAAGAAGGCTTCAAAAACTAGTAGCTTAGAGAGAGAAGTAAGTTTTTAATAGCACTGGAAAGAATATGCCACTTTTTCTTCAGTTCAGTAATCAAAGATAGTGAAGACAATAGTTATGAAAAAACTGCAATTGCCATAATAATTTAAAAATCTATTTAATTTGAGGAAAATTCAAACTAAACTTTTCAGCAAGCAGAAAGACTTAGCAGCCTTAATTTGTTAGTTGTCAGAAATACTGTTTTAAAGCTGGTGTAGTTAATAGGCTTTTCTGCCACAATTTGATTTGTTATGTGGAAAATAGGCAGTCTTGTTGCTTTGTTATGGTTGAATTGATGGGTAATCATAGGAAACAGGCTGAAGGATCAGTTGTATTTTTCCTCATTAAATGTTACTGTAGTTGCCAGAGATGAATATCATTACCAGAGAGTCAAAAAAGAAAAAAATTAAACTTCAGCTAATTGCTAATATTTCCATTCTGGTGCTAATGTGTTTATAGAGTTCAGCATAATGGGCTTTGCACTTATTTTCTAATAAGGAGTGTAAATGTTATAAATATGTAAAGCTATTTCACTGATTATTAATTGGATAAATTGTAGGTAAATTGTCCTGAATCTTTCTCTGTAAGTAATAAAATATAATAGTTCAACAAAATCAACCAATTTATTAAAAATACTATGGTAGTAGCTAAAATGGAATTGGTGATAAGAAAGTGCATACTAAGATTAAAAATAAACTGAAACAATTGTCTACATGCTATTTTGTGCCATATTTAATTTCAGATAAGAAAGAAATCTTCCCAGCTTTCTGCACTTGAGAAACAGTTAAAAGAAAAGACTATTGCTTATTCCACTGCTGCAGACAGAAATGCTGAGTTGGAACAGAAACTCATGGTAAAATGTCCTCAGTGAGAAACCACGCTTATTTAAAAAGACATAAAAGTTTAACTTGGCAGTAGTATTCCCTGTATTCAAAATGTGTGGACTTTCAGGTTTGCTAAATAATCGGAGCAGATTTTAGAAATACAGGTTTATAAAGATGGAATCTTGTTTGAAATAAAATATCGTTTTTTCCCTGCCCTTGAATGTGGTAAGTTATTAATGAACATGTTACATTTTCCTTGTGGTCACATGTGTAATGAAGGTCTGGCCCTGTTGAATTGCCATTTGTTTCAGTGACATACATGTAGCTTTGTAAATAAAAATGTCTTCAAAATGGTATTTTAGAGATTCCATCTATCCATATGGGCACAAAATTTCTTTTTGTTTTTGTCAGGAGTTATCTGTGCCACAATCCATCTTGGCAGACACCTTGTCTCTGTAGTGGCTGCATTTACTGACATTCTATACCTGTAATATAGGTGTGATGTCCTTTGAGATGACACATGCTCTGCGTAATTCAGAATTTTGTTTGTTGTTCCTTTATGAAATCTAGAAACCAGATGATCAAATAAAACTTTATTAGCACAGCTAAACATTTTTATTAAGTCTTTTTATTGTTGCAACCTCCCAGGGAAAAGACAGACGCATTCATGAGCTGGAAACAACTATCAGTGAAGAACATGAGAAAATAACTTCTGCTTTTGAAAATGAAAAGTTGCTTCACCTTGAGCAGCACAAAGAAATGGAGAAAATGGAGAAACAGATTGACCTAGTAAGACTTTTATTGTGTGGTAGTATGTATGAGTGTTATACTCATTAACTTCTTCCTATATTAATTTGTCTTGTAATTTCAAGACATGTCCATTTAAAAACTTACGTTAAAAAGCTCTTTCTTCTCCCCACATTCCCTGATTTTAGTGCATTTTCCATCTAACCAGCTATACAACTTTCCCTCTGAAATATTCATATCCTGCTCAACTGAAGAGAAATAAGGACTTAGGAAGAGTACTGTTGTTCTTTGTTCCAAAGACACAGAAAAAAAAGTATAGCTTTAGTGCCTACTGGGTTTAAAGCATGACAGCTTCTAAAAATGTTCTTGTTGGCTGAACTTCTGCCAATCTGAGCCTTATGAGTGTCTGTGTTCAGGGAGAACTTTTGGGGTTTTTCAGTGTCTAGAGAAAAAGTCTGTTTCTCCATGTGATTGCAAATATAACTGATTATTTCTAGCTGTTTAAAAGCTTCTCATCTTTTAGTAAAGAATGTATGCATGTCTTACTGTCTTGGCTGGTGACAATTACACTCTGTCTGCCCTCATTCTCCTCTGGATTTAAGATATTAAGTGCTTGAGATCTCTTGATAATTTTAAGACTGTGCAATACTGCTGATGGCAGTAAGGTATTTAATTTTCATTATAAAAATGATGGGTGAATAGAATTGAATCATGTATTTAGATGAACAAATTCTTATTAAAATAATAAATTATGATTTATTTACGGACAGCTTCAGACACAACTGGAGAAGAAACATCAACAAGTCATTGAACAAGAGAAAATAATATCTATTTTACAACAAGAAGTTATACATAAACAGCATCACATAGAGTCATTGGATGGGTTGCTAATAGGGAACAGAGAGGTAAGGTTGGCTCTTGGCTTTCTTTAAATGCAAATCAAACAAGTGACTAAAAATAATGAAAAGCATATACATAAATACATGGAAAAGTTGGGGGAAAGGAAAGAGCTTTATGTTTTTGCTTCTTCATTCTTGTTTTAGTAATTGACTGAATCTAGTGCAGTCACCAATAATTGCTACTACTACTATATAGTACAAATTTTAGTGACCTTTCAGTATTTTCTGTCTTAGCATTTTCTTTATGCCTCTGGATTGCCCCTTGGGATTCTCTCTCTAATGAAAGAAAAGAGATCTGGATAAAGAATGATTGCATCAATCCTGGACTAGGTGGAAAACCAATAATGTTCTAGTATGATAATGTTTTATTCCTTCCAATAATGCCGGCTGCTGCAGAATATGAAGAGACATCTCCCAGCAACCAAATTCACTTCAGAGTATCATGTGCACAAATACGTTATACAAGCAATTGTGTTTTAGATACACTGATCTGCATGTTTTTTTCCTGATTCTGATTCTGAGTTTTTATTAAATTACTTATAACTTTATAACATTAGACTAATGTTATGTAATATTTATATTTGATTCTCTTGAATGAAAATATCTGTGAAAACAGGAAATGGAAAATCAAAATGTCAAGAAAGATCAAGGATTGAAGATGCTGGAAAGTCAGTTAACAGAAGAAAAAATCAAAGTTAGTAAGCTCTCTGTAATGTTCAAGTAATAGTTTTAAAGTTTGCAGTGTATTTCCTTTTATAGAAAAACTATTTTATATAAATTTGTCCTAAGTAAATATTCTAGAAGTCATTTATCTGAAGTTTTTTTTTTATCTGTTTCATTTTGTTTTCTTTTCTTTTTTTTAATTAAAAGCAGTATGATGAAACCTACAGTAAGAGATTATGCAATGCATAATTGCTAATGCAGTTACTGTCATTACAAATAGGGCAAACTTGTGCTTATTGTACTTTTAAAGTCCAACACTGTCTCATAGAGCTAATGTTATACATGCTTTTGGTCTACATATGGCATGTATTTTAGATGCATGTGATACTATAATGTTGGTCATGTTTTTAGCCATCTCTAGCTCTTCCTAGTGCTTGTCTGATAAACATTTTCCATGCAGCATTTGTAACAGCATTTTAATAAACTAGTGCCACGTGCAGATTTACCCCAGTCAGATTTCAAAGTATTAAATCTTCAGGGTATCAGTGGGAGAAGATAGTGGGGGCTTCGCTGTTTTCATGCTTTTCTGAGCTTGTGTTGGACTAATTTTCTATCCAACTGGCTTTCTGGTGTTTGGGATGTTTTCCAGAGGCTTAAAATTAAGACACATAGTAATTCCTCTTCAAAAAGCTCTTGAATCAGCTGGGGGCAGAGATACAAAGTCCAATATGGTTTAGAAAACTGGCAGTCTGATTGCAAAATTGAAAGAATTAGACATTCTACAACTAAATTCAGCACAATCCTCATGGATGAGAAATCCTAGCATTGAAACCAAATGGTTAAGAAAAGCTTAATTACTATGCCTTAAGCTCTCTGGGGGTTTGTTTATTGTAATTTTTATCAGCTCAAGGTTATAAGGTATTTGTTAGAGATTACTCACACCCAAATGAACATTGAAAGTGTAAAATAGATTGACAGTGTTGACACTGCTCAAAGCTCTTCCTTTCCTGTTAGGTGAAACTCAGGCACTGACTCCTAGTGCAGAAAGGGAAATCATTCTGCTTGTTAACCTTTTGAAAAGAACTGTATTAAGATCTGAGTGGTTTTTTTGAAAAACGTCTGTCAACTCACCTATGATGATAATTCCAAATTAATTTATGCAGTTCTATATGTAATAAAACATGATGGATTAATGATTTGATATTGACCCTATGTTTGCTTTTAAATTCTAACTACTGACAAATGCTGGCATATCTTCTCATAACTGATTGTCTCATCTGATATAAACACAGTCTAAAGCATTATAATTTTGAATTTCACAAATAATTTTAATTTTTGAAGACTATTTCAGTTTTAACGTTTACTATAACCTTCCATGATTGTTTTAATACCCTTACAATGAAAGTGTACCTTTTCTGATGTTTTACACAAAGCTGTCATTTAATACAATTTTTAGGCCAGTTAATACAAACCATGCCATGCAATTTCAAGTAATCTCTTGCATTCACCTAGGTACGACAACTTGAGTCAGCACTAAATTTATGTAAGGAAGAAGTTGCACTGTATTTGAGTCAGTCACAAGAAAACAAGGAGATGTTTGAAAATCAGCTGAAAGAAAGGTCTGAAGAGGTAACAGGTTGTTTTACAAATCTTCTGTATTGCAGAGAACACTTGTTATGATTGATTTAATCTAAAAGTTTGTGAAATGACAGCCAGAATTTGCAACAGGACCTGTGAATTGGAAGTAAGCTGGGATAAAAATGATACATTTTGTGAGGGTGTTAAGGGAAAAGAAGCATTAAGATAAATGAATTGTTGAAAGAACTAATAAAATCAGAATAATGCGAAACAAAGCGTTATTTGAAAAAAAATGGAGAGAGCACTATTTAAGTGCACAAAATTGATCTGTTTTTCAGTTGTCTTAATGGGGAAGAAATCCTGAGCATAAAAAAAGTTTACTTCGAGACCCTGAGTTTTATCATACTTTCCACTACTACTTGAAAGCAAGGAAGAGTTAACTTTAAATATTAAAATGAATTTTTATTTGTTGGTGAACTAATTATATAGCAGACTGGTCATGTCAGTGCTGGCCTACCTGCTGAGAGAGGCTTTAGTCAGGTGGAGATTGCTGGACCCTGTACAGGATTAGCTTGATGGAAGCTGTGTCACACATAAGCCTGTGATATTTACTGCTGCTTCCTAAGCCCTAAACCCAGTTGTTCTTATACTGCACATGAAGGGATGGATGCTGTGTGAAACATCAGGTGTATCAAGTGAAGCTTTATAATTGTGACCACTGTTTTCATAAATAAGTTCCAGTCACTATTTCTCATTGGAGTGAACAGTTCGTGATTTCTTGTTGATTTTTTTTTTAAGAACACTCCCCCCGCCCTTTTTTTTTTGTTCCCCAAAACAGTTCCCTCTGGCATTCACCACTGAGAAACCAAACTATTCAACATAAAACAAGTTAGGCACTCAAAATTCCTTTTTTTAAATTGGAATGACTATTGTCATACAGGCAAAAGAAATAAACGGGAGGACTGAGAACAAAATCTCGAGGCAAAACCAAGAACTTTCTGAGAAATAAAGACTGGCAGGAAGAAAAGTAGTTTTAACTAAAAATCTGCTATGTATGTTTTTAAAATACTGACAAGTTATATTTAGAAAGCAAGAATCAAAACCTGGGACTGACTGAGAAGTCACTACTTTCCTCACTTTATAGAGCATAACTCAATGATGAATTATGAGGTCTATTATGTACTGTTGAAACTGCAATGCAACTAAATTCAGATCCAAAATTTTATTGAATCACAAGTGTGATTCTGTGTTCATTAAGAGAATAGCTGACTCAACTGCAAATAAAAATGTTTTATTTTAATGGAAAATAAATGTCTTTTCAGCTTCATTATTTAAAGAACGAAATAAAAATAAAATGTCAGAATGTTCAGGACATGAGTGAACAAAATATGCTCTTGCAACAAACTTTGCATCATCAGCAGCAAATGTTACAGCAAGAAACTATTAGAAATGGGGAGCTGGAAGATAATCAAATTAAACTTGAAAAACAGGTACAGTATTATGAGAAGTGTCTACATATATAGAGAAAATTAAATGCCTTACATATGTTTTCATAATACCTATAAAATCTGAATATTTTTTTGATAACTGAGATGATAATTATTATTTAGCTATATCTAAAATAAAAGTTTAGTGTCTTGTTTTATCTTAATCCAGGTTCTGAGCTATCAAAAATTCTAGTTAGCATTAGAGTGGCTAGGTACTTGGAAAATCAAGCCCTAGACTGCAGTTAAGGAGAAGTGCATTTAAGTTCAGAAAGTTGCATCTTGTTATACTTACTAGAAACTATTTGTCTTTCAAATGTGCAGAGTTTTAGTTTTAAATTATATACAGACTATAAAGAAATCTGTTGTGTAAAAACTCTCCCTATGTCAGTTGCAAGACAATAATGTGTATTTCCTTGGGATGTAGTTTGAAAGTACTCTTTAAATGCCATTTTAAATAGGTATCCAACTTGGAAAAAGAGCTTCAGAAGCAGAAAGCGTGTGCAGAAGATGAGTTGAGGAAGGTAGAGGAGAAACTGTGCCTAGCTGCTCAGGAAGCAGATTTAAACAGACAGAAGGTGGATGAACTTAATTGTACAATCAGGTAGGTGTAATAAAAGTGAGAGGTGTGTTCTGCACATTGGCACATGGATCAGGATGCTTGCTGTCTGAAATGCTGTTCAGCTGTGTGCTTACACTTCAGTCTCTCTGTGAGCATAGACTGGAAATCAGAAGGGAAGCTTCTGACTAGTAGAGGCATGACTTTCTGGAACAGTTTTCCAATTGAATTAATGCATGTCCTGGCAACCTATTTAGCCTTAAGATAGCACTTCATAAAGCAGTTCAAATCATAACCATGTCAGCTTGCTTGTAATTGTAGATAGTACATTCTACAGGAGTTTGCTAGTCTTAAAGAATATAGTTTTGATTACAAGAAAAGCCTACTTAACATGACTTTTATTTCTATTTTATTCACAAACGCTTGTCTTAGAGCGTGTTGCTCTTGTTATTCCGTGGTTCATTTTGTTCTGGTTGCTTCTATTAGACAGATTAAATTGGAGATGGATCAGTGCAAGAACAAATTTACTGGCATGGGAAAAGAAATAGTGCAATTAAAACAAGATGGTGCAAACAAAGCAAAGAAGATAAATCAGTTGGATATCGCTCTGGAAGAAGCAAGATTAGAGCTCAATAAAAAGGCAAATGAGGGTAATTTGGCTATTTTGTTTCTCAGGCTTCCTTTCATAAAACTATTCCTCTGTATGCATTAGATATTTTTCCTTCTCCTCCTTTCATAATCAAGTACATGAGAGTCAAGAAATGATAATCTTTTTTAAACCCAAACAAAACCAAACCCAAGTGAACAACACCCCCACAACCCAAAAAAATCACAAACGTTTTTCGCATACTTTTGCAAATTCTCACTTTTGTGGTATATACCTTCACCCCAGGTGAAATGTATAAGTAGTTTCTCTGTAAACTGGTAATACAGATTCTTAATGTAATAGTTAAATGAGACATTTGGCTTTAATAAAGGCATATGCTATTCAAAAAATGCAGCTCTTTGAAACAAACAGAAAACCCCACAAGTCTATGGAAATAACAAACTTTCCAATCCATCTTCTTCTATTTAGTTTAATTGTATCATTGTTTTAAGCCAGAGAAATACCAGCAATTCTGCTTGCACCTTTCCTACATGTTCAGTTACTATACTGTGTCTGTACTGTCTCCTTGGCCAGATGTTTTTAGCTATATCCTTATGTTTCAGGTCAGTTGTTGATTATGAACTGAATAAAACTACCAAATACTTAGGTACCATATTTATTTTTGTGTGTGTGTAAGTAGTCACTGTTTTTCTAGATTGTCCTAAAAAATAGTGATACTGAAAATTTATTATGACTACAAGTGCTATTAGGTAGTGGTGTTTCATGGGGACCTGATATACTGATGATTAAACATCCTCTTTTGTGGTGTGTGTGTAAACTAGTGAATGATTTAGAAGATAAGCTGCTTCAAACTGAGACTTGCCATGGGAAAGCCTTACAGAAATTAGCAGAACTGGAATCTGCATTACAGAATGCCTCTGGAGAATTAAAGATCACTTTAACGCAGCTTCAGGAGTTGAAAGATGCATTACAGAATGCACAGTCCTCTCTGGAGGAGAAGAACATTGCTATCATGGATCTAACAACTGAGCTCAGGTGAGCTGGTATCTTTTCCATCATGAAAACTTAGTTATGTTGGTTATTCCTTAAGAATAGCAAGTAAATTGGATTGGGTTTTTTAATGTTCTTAGCAGCTCTCTATAATTTTTAGGTGGTTTGTGGCCATCAGATAACTTCATACTTGAGATCCTCAGCTCATTTTTAATTTCTAAAAGTGGTGCTGAATTCTTTTTGGGGAATTCTGTTTTAAAATCTGCTGAAATTATTTTCTGAATCCTAAAGCTGTGAAGTAACCATAAGAATAGTCAAATTGTCCAGTTTCCTTTCTGATCACAAATTAATGATACTTTCTTTTTAAAAGAATCCTGATATAGCCAATTAAATAACTTGAATTATGAAGTTATTAGGAATTCCCCACCTGGAATATAATTAACAGAATTATTCTATTTGGGTTTGTTTCCTTGCAATCAATTCACCTTTAGGGTAATATGCTTTAAGTAAGTAATAAGTAAATAATAGTAATAAATGATTTTCAAGCTAAATATTTGAAGCTAAGCAACTGAATGTGCATTAAGCAATTAAAAGTATGAGAATTTCAGGTATTGCAAGGATGAAATTGAAGACAAAAAGCAGGAACTCCTTGACATGGACCAAGCACTGAAAGAAAGGAATTGGGAACTGAAACAAAGAGTGGCTCAGGTCAGATAATTTCTACTATTCCTGTTATAATAGTAGATAACTTATAAAAAACCTGCTAGGTTTGGTTGCTTTGATGTATTGTCTCAAACTGTGCTGGTTACTACAGCCACAGTGCCAACCTCAAACCAGCTGTATGTTGCTGAAGCCTTATGCAGCAGGAAAATCAGAAGCCTTATGCCATAACCTGTCCCAAGATTCTTCATTAGTGATAAAGTTATGGGACAACTGTTCTCATCTTGATGTTTGCTAAAAGAAAGGAAAGATCTGTGCTGAAGGCTGCTCGGAGATGATAGATTCCTTTCCTTGCTTGCACTGGAGTATATTTGATTCACATTAAAGCAGCCTCTACATATGAAATGGTATGGTTTTTGTGAATAAATTTCTGTAGCTCAATTGAAATATTTTCAGTCTTTTGGTCTGCCTTCAGGATTTGATGCCCATCATGGGAAAATTCTGCTTCTGTCACTTTATTATAAGCCTCTTCCTGAAGGAGTTACCAGTCTTAGTATTCAAGAATATTTGAGGTTCAGAGAGAAGGAGTGGGGGTTTGAATAAATCTGTTTAAAGAACTGACACTGTAAGGAGGCCAGATCTTGCAATGTATTTTTGCCACAGTACCCTGTGAACTGCCCCAGGAAGTCATCAAAGCATTTGACGAATTGAATTTTTTTGGTTTGGCAAAATTTGGCACTTAACAAGGTGGATTAGTATAATAAACTACACATATTTATTTGAAAAGGAGAACTAGGTTTGCATTGTGTGTATATGAGAGCCTAACATATTCAGTCATGGACTTTTTCCCAATTTTCCCATTTTCTTTTTATATTTGGCCACTATTTAAATGAAATAGCTAGGGTGTAGCTTTATATTGACTACTTGAGAGAATACTCTGGAAGCTACAAAGGATTAATTTCGTTTGCTTTGCTCTCGTAGTGTGTAATATGGCTTCTTAAAATCTGCATATTAGTTCAAAATAAAATATTTCCTTTTCTTCCTTTTTTACCTCTAGATTACACAATTGGATATGACAGTTCGTGAGCGTACGGGAGAAATGGAGCAACAAATAATTCAATTACAGTGCAATTTAGAGAAGTCAGAGTTGGAAATTAAGGAATGCCATAAACAGGTAATTCTTAGAATCAAAAACACAATTTCCGTAACAATGGGCAGAGGAATCCAAAGTCAGGGTTAATACTGACAATAATTGTGAGTTTTGTTTGTTTTGTGTGTTTGGTTTTTTTTTAAATAAAATTGTTCTGAATTTGGTAAAATATTGGTTCTGATTTAATTGCATTTTTTGTTCAGATTGAGAGCCTAGAGAAGAAACTCCAGCATTCTAAAGATGACCTTCGTGAAAAAACGTTTGAATTGCTCCAGAGAGATCAGGAAATAAATCAGCTGAAGAGAAAAATAATGAAAGAAAACAACATAGCCTAGAAGCTCTTGGAAAGGTAAAACATACCTGGATAGACAACAAATGATCAATTTTTAATGCCATTACTGTACTAATAAGAAATTATATGGTGTCTCTTAAGTGTGTCAATTCTTCTCCCAGAATCATTGTATTTTATATCCTGGTGTTTGCTGAATCTTAATCCCCTAAAGTGAAACTAGTTTAATTATTTTTAAATTACAAATTTAATGGCACACTCTTAATTGTCTGCTTTCTGTAGAGAAATTTGATTACTGATTATCTTTAGGGATCTGATTTTCTGGCTATGGATGATATGGTCTTCCTTGAAATGAAACAAAGCAATATGCTGTATGATGAGAGCTTCTTATGACTTAGGTACCTATCTGGTGAAAATTATTGCATCAAAGACCACTGAGTGAGCTCTAGCATGCTTGGAGGAACAAGAAGTGAGAATTTTTTGGCATAGTGAATGGGAGTGTGTGAAGGGACTCAAGAAGACAGCTAACATTGTGAATTATACAAATCTTTGGTTTGGTGCATGAATCAGTCTCTACAAGTGCAAATGGGATCTGAGATAAGCAGGCTTCCTTGCAGCAATAAGTTCAGTCAAGGACGATTCCAAGCTAGAGCCAAACACCAAAGCCAAGATGGCCTCTGCCACTTCGGTTATGCTGCATTTATGTGTTTGTTTTCTCTAGACTGAGGTATCAGAGAAGCCTCATTTCTGTGTGAACACCAAAGGTGTTTGGTCTGTATTCTAGATCATGAGGGCTTGACTGTGTCACAGCTGAATATGAAGGTTGTTTCACTGCAAATTAAAGCAATGTCAGCTCTTGTATCTTGAATTCTGTTAGGTTATTGATGATGCTTAGGAACAGGACGTTGATTGCTGCTACCTTTCACACATATAATTAACAATTTCCAACTTTTTCTAAGGGATGATTCTGAAAGAAAGAATTTCCTAGTTAGCCCCGTACAATTGCTGACTAAACTCTTTCTTTCCAGACAAATTGTCTTGTTTTTGCTAAGGAATACCAGATAGGAAGAGGCGTAAGAAAGAGATAAGAAAGGCTTTGAAAACAGACCTACTCTGGTCATGTGCCTTCCAAGACTTGGGATAAGGAAATGAAATTTTATTTTCATTGTAGTGAAGTAGATAAAAAACCACTGGATTTTGGAAGCATTCTGTGTAAAACATGAAATATGTTGCAGAGGGCTTCTGGCTCCACTTAGAATATTGTATGGTTCCTTCTTTGTTTAAAAATTGAGTATATTAACATAATGTAAGAAAACACTTTCTCCATTAGTAGCACATTTCAGACTGATTGACCAGTCTTCCACAGAAATTTTCTGTCCTAGTTCTTAAAAATAAATTGCCTAATCTATCTAGGGAAAAGGGGTGGAGAGGCAGTGTGTATATCTTGCCCAGGGGTACAGTCTGTCTCATTCTTTTTCTTCTTAATACATTGCCTTCCTTGCTTATTACAAAAAATACGTTAGTTCAGGGAAGGAATTGCTAGGAGGGTTGATTTGTGTTCTGGTCCACTCTGTCCCTTTGGGACTCATAAAATAACCAGGTCACAGAGTTTTCAGTTGAATCATTCTTTGTTCTTACTCTGCTTCAATCTGCAGTGAAGATTTTGTAACAATACAGCACTCAGCTACCCTTAGAAGTTGTAAATATTCCAAATAAAGGAACTGAAAATATCTTGCTGAACATTAAGAATGGCTTTTTCATTTTTCTGGGAAATTGAAGTAATTTTCTTTATTTAAAAAAAAAAAAGCTAGATTGGACTTACAGCAAACTAATTTTTTGTGACCATAGTTCCTTCTGAAATGAGAAGTAAAATTGTATTAAAATGGTAAGTAAAGTAAGAAAAAAATAGTGCTTGCAATGATTGACTTTTTAAAAAAGTGATTTTACAACATTTTTGAAAAATCATGCATAGCATAAAAGAAATTAGGAATTACTGTAATAGTCTTTTATTCGTTAGCTGTAAGCTGCTTATATGCTACCTACAAGTGTTTCTGTACAGTATGTATAGCATTCCTCATAAAGAATAAGCACCTAGCTAAGCATGGATAGATAAACAGAGAACCAACATAACCTCTTTTTAAGTTTATAATTAACAGGAACCTTAGTATAACAGGATGTGGCTGATAGATAGGTCTACTTTAATAGGCTGATAGAGTCTCCTGTTGTGCTCCAGTATTAGCTAATGTAAACATGGCTGCTGTGTATCATATACTAATGACACCTAAAATTCTGGCTTTTTCTATAGAAGAACTGTTGAATAATTAGATCCAGAATATACACTTGCTTTTAAAAGGAGGGGTAGGACTAGTAAAGCTCTAGAAACTAACAAAAAAACCCCTAACCTCTAACATGCTGTGTTTGCCTGCATTTACTTCTATATACAACTTACATTAGTATTGCTATTTTTCTTGCTAGGTGTTGGTGGACATCATAGGCTTTTCTCCTCTTGATACTTGATACCTTATTGATGGGGTTTTTACAGACACTTCCTGAACTGTTAGCAACTTAAGAACAACAATGTAATCCAACATGAAACCTTAAGCCTCATGCAGAGGAGTAATTTCAAAAGACAGTGCTCATTTAAACTACAAAGTTTTTAATAGGGATTTGCATATGAAGATTTCTTTCTTTCTGCATAACGTTTTCCTTCTTACCTGCTAGAAGTTAACACGGTATTGGAATATTTGTAAGTTGCACTCTTTGAGGAAGCAAATGCACTTCAGTTACAAGAACAGTGAACAAAACTGCATTAATAACATAAATCAGAATTTGAGATGGCAGCCATGGACTTGAGACCTGCTGTTAGTTTTCTTGAATTTGTAAAATAAAATTTAATAATGAAAATAATGAAAAGTAACATCTTGGTACAAATTGCTTTAGATATGGTAATGAGATTTTTTGTTTCAGGGGCAGGAACCATGAAGAAATGACTGGTGCTGCCCATTGGACAAGCAGCAACCCAGGAATGCTGTTGCTGGCATCATAACTGTGCATTCCAAGAGGACATTTTGAAGCTGTATTTCTAAATATGGAATGTAGTTATTTGTACTGAAGCAGATGACAACCTTCTTATCTTTCCAACTGAGATTATTGCCTTCATATAATAACATATTAATTTATCTTTTATACTTCAGAATAAAATTTATTTATTTTAAGTTGTAGGGATTAATTTCAGCTGTCATCTTTTTCCAAGGTTTTTAAATTGTGTACTTGTTTAATATCTCACTTCTAATTAAAAGCACAATGTTATTACCTTATTAGCAATTTTTGTTTGGGAATATTTTTATTCTTTTTTGTATGCATGCAGTGTTGCAGACACAACATCTTATTAAGCTTGACCTGTTTGTTTGTAAGATGTTTTGGAACACTGATTTGATCATAGACACTAGCAAAACCTGCTTGCTTTACTCCAAGCAGTATCTTTAAGATGCACAGGATTCTGGGACAGAGCCATAAAGCTCAAGCTTGTTTCTTTTGATACTTCTAATCAAACAAAAATCCATACAAAAAATCCCATTGATTAAATTCACATCATAACTATGCATTATAAAACATATATATTTCCAGGTTTCCAAAAGTACTACACAATTTAGCTGGTATGGATGGCTAGTGGCCCCACTTTTATATTTACATATGCATCAGAAAGTGCAAATATGGTTTTGAGGCCTCAATCTAAGTCTGATTAATGTGCACACAATTTATGTGCATTAAGACGTGATTCATACTTCAGAAATCAAGTTACTAAAATTATTTGAGGTAAAGAAGATCAAAAGAATTGAATGTATTTCAGTTTAAATGCCAGGCCTCAGTTAAGTGTTTTGCATATTAAAAGTGTATTTTAGCCAACAAAGCTATCTGAGGTATTCCAGAAACTCTGCAAGTGGCAGTTTGCTAAACTCCTTGGGCAGTACTGGCTCTTTCACTTTATGTAAACAAGTTCCACAAATGCCACATGTTCTACATTAAGTGGTTCTGCAAAACCAGTCACACATTCTGCTACCACTGACAGGTCCAGATACACTCATCTAAAGCATTTCTGCAGTTTCAGATTATTTATTCTGCTATTATGAAAATTATGATGGGACAAAAACCACTGTTACTTACATAAATAAATATATTGTGTGTTTTAAGTCAAGCTATTTCTTTCTCTACATAACTGTAAAGGGAAAACCTTAGAATTAGGTTGACCAGTGCAATAATCGCGAATTAAACTACTTTTATTTTTTAACTCTTTATGCACATCACTTTGCCTTCAGCCTAGAAGTGTATGCATCAAATTCCGGATTTTTATAAAGCAGTGGAATATATAAGCCCTTCAAACCAGGATTTCAAGTGGAAAATATAACCAATCTTTAATTACAGCTGCATCACAACACTAGTGGAATTCCACTAACTAGCATTATATAAAGCCTCATTTGCTCCTCCTACATCCACTAAATATAAATGTGCATGAGCAGCAAAAGCAATTTGCCTAATCTCTGAATCAGCTAAATAGCATTTGCACTAAAATTTTTTGTGTACACTAACTTCTCTGGTTAAACTGTGGGTCAAACCTGATAAATAAGTAGAATCATAATTACATTTTATCTTTAGATGTTTTGTTATTTTGTTGCTTGCCTGAGAGGTTAATGATTCCACTTATATTGTTCAAGCCAATTTATTTCTTCTGAACAGGATGGACCATTTTAAAATATAATTTCAGTTAAATATTTCTGTAGTGTCCTACTTTTCTTGAGTTACCAACCAATTTACATCTATGCAAATACTGGAACACTGAGTTCATTCTTCTGAAGTGTGTTGCATTTACATGGGGTTGTTGAGTCTTGGAAAACATTTTAGTGTGTATAATGGTGTTGCAATTAGCTGAATACTGCTCATAAGGCTAATTGCTTATTAATGTGTTTCTTTTTCCTGTCACTCAGGACAGAAACAAGGGACTGATTTTCATCCTAAATGTAGTATGCCTACAGTTACTGTTCATGTTAAACATGAATTGCACTGAAGTGCCAGCCCAAATGCCCCTCTCTTTAATCCACAGTTTATAAGCAAAATATTTTCTCCAAAACCTAGACATCAGGCTAGTTCTTATTTTTTTAAATTTCTGTTGTGTCAATTTGCAGAATCAAAAGTGTTGAAAGAGATTTCAGTCTTAGTAGGAATGTAGTGAAGCTGGTCTGTTCAAGATTTCCTGTCAGATCTTTGCTGCAGCATACTTGCTTACTTTCTCTGTTCTTGGTTGGGAACACTGCCAAAAGGAAGTTGTCCAACAACTTGTCTCTTTCAGAATCCACATCCCATTTTGCAATTTGGGGTTTTTTTTCTGTAATGCCTATTAGGACTCTTACAATAGTAAGGCATCAGGGAAGAAATCCATTCCTCAATCTGTTGCAAGAGAACCAGGAGGGTGCTGTAGGTGTTGGAATTCTTAACACCTTTAGCAGAGGGATCCCGCTCTGGGTGCAGTTTACTTTCCATAGATGTGAGTGGAGGACTTAGCACTACAGACCAATCGTAATTGAGGCAAGGCTTTTCCTGCCAGTACTGTGCAAGCTGGTTATTCTATTAAAAAAAAAATCTATGTAGTTTACAAGTGCCTCAGTTTATAGATTAATCAAATTTAGTATTAATCAGTTTTGATAATGCAGATTATAGGCACATGTAGGAGCATCTGCCTCTATTTTGTTTAGTTGGAGATTATCCCTTAATAATGCAAGGTGCAGGTGTGCATTTTCAGATTTGTTGACTCAGGGAAGGTGGAGATAGTATTAAAGGCCAGTCACATTATGCTGTAGTTACATTTATATTGTTGCTCCTCTGAAGAACTGAACCACTCAGTAAAGAGAATGGCAAGAAGAAATGTCCTCATTACAGGTTGCTCCTCAGGAATTGGACTGGCATTAGCTGTAAAAATGGCAAAAGATGAACAGAAAAGATTTAAAGGTAACAATCTATCTGTTCTTTATTTTTATAAAAACATACTATTCGAGATGGTGCTGGTTTTTTCTCTGTGATTTAACAGGTGATTGTATTCAGTTTGGTGACTTGTTTCTGGTTCATTTTCCTCTTCTACTGTGAAGAAAATACAGTGAAAATATACTGTTTTCTGTAAGCAGTTGATATTTCTGTACCTTTCTTGAAAAGGAACAACTATTGGAACTGAATAGTGTACACACACACACAATGAAAAAAGACAGTAGTATAAAACGAATAGCTGAAAATATCTGTAGTATTATGCTGCTCTGGATATACATTCACAGCTGTAGTTAGCTTTGCTTCTGGCTACTAAAATCTGTACATATACAGGCCCATGCACATTTGAAGACCAAAGCAATGAATTTAAGTAAACAGTTTCTAAATTTGCAATTTTTTCCTGAAAGCACATTTCATTATTCCAAGCCCGTGTAGGCAGGTGAACAAAGGGGCTGGGATTTGTCTCATTGCTGCAGAGGGTATTTGCTATGATTGAAAATGGATGGCAAGGTGAATGCAGCAATCTGTGGCAATTCAGTCTCCCATACTTACAGTATTTTGCTGCTGACTTCATGCAGATCTAGAGCTTTTTGAGCAACTAAGCTACAGTAATAACTAATTTCAATTTTGAGAAGTAGCTTACAAAACCAGGTATTTTTTTCAACCTAATGAAGTATGTCTTCCACTTTTTAACAAAATTATGGCCCTGATAAATATTGTAGTGGTGATTAAAAAAAAAAAAAAGGAAATCTGGAATCCAGATTTAGGGTTTGGGTACCTAAAAACAATCTAGTGGCATAATTTGATACCTATTAAAATAAATAATTTTTTTTTATGTTTTGGTGATAGTATTATCTTTATACACTGCATGTTCTTCATTATGCATAGATGTTTAATTCTTCTTTTGAATTTCTTGAAGATTTCAGAACCAGACTGGGAAATTAGTCACAATATATGCTGAAAATAGAGTCTTTTAGATTTTATCTGGTTTCTATCACTGACATTTAAGATCTGGATGTAAAAGCATTGTTCTTTAATACTTCTCCATAAGACTGCCACAGTAAAGATTTTCTTGCTGGTGCTGTTTTGGTGTGTTGCAGTGTACGCCACAATGCGGAACCTGGCCAAGAAAGAGCCACTGGAGGAAGCTGCAGGTCACAGGCTGGGCAAAACCCTCGAAATTAAACAACTGGATGTCTGTGATGAGCAGTCTATCAAAACTTGTGTGAATAGTATCCCTGACAGGAGGATTGATGTCCTAGGCAAGTACAAGATGTGTGTGCTATGAACAGATTCCAGATTTCTATAAAACACTGTCTCAAATACCCCGGTGAAGTTTCATTAGTGTATTTTTTAAATTATCAAAGTAATAATAATTACATAGTATATTTGGTTCAAGATTCTAAAGACTACGTGCAGACATAAGTGGATTAAATCTCACCCTGCTTCCATGAAGTAGGAAAGCTTGTTTTCTCTGTTTACAAAGGAGAAACTTGATCACAGGGAGGTGTCTTGGATAAAATGATACATTTTTTTAGTAAATGTGAGAAATTTTGCCTAAACCAGCACCTTCACGAGCAAGACTTCTCACCCTGTTGAAGAAGCATAGCCCTTTTTACAATGAACACCTGTCTCAAAGCAACAGCATTGGGAATTAGCAAGTAAAAGAACAAATGCAAAAAAAAAAGGATATTTCCATTTTGTATTGAGAATTGAAATTGTACTTCTACAAATCATTCAGCAACAAGTGTTTTCATATTGTTTTGCTAAAAATAAATATTAGCATCTTAGTGGAAGTGCTTACACCATCAGCTATTAAATCTTACCTACTAGAAAATTATGGACCTGCCTTTTTTCTGATTAATTATTAAAGCAGTGCTTAACAACTATTTCTGCAAAATTTATTATGCTCTAATTTGATGTACTACTTCTAGAGCAGAATGCCCATCCTATCATCATTCCCCACTTATAAATATCCAGGAGGCAAATAAAAATCAATGGAATTATGTGTTTTGGTTTGTTTGTTTATTTTGTTGGGGGGTTACTTCCTCTTGAAGATAGATGAATGTTAATAAAACGAAAACCAGACCAAAGTATGGCTTGGTCCATCATTTTTTGAAGATTTCTATTCATTCTTATGGGTATTGACTGTAGCTTCCGATTCTTAATACTGAATTATAAAAAAATGCAAGTAATTCTTGACTGATTTTCCTGTAATCCCTTTATATTTTTTTAAAAGGACTAATCAGAAATAAATTAGTTAAAATGTAAAAGAACAGATAATTTAAATTTGATAAAAGCACAATTAAAAATAAAGACATGTGGAAATGTCAAATGTATTTGGAAAGCTCTAGTCACTAACATCCTTTAATTCTTTCTTGAAGGATTATTTAGGATTATTTAACCCTTAATCCTCACATTCCTTTCAAATGCTTTCCAGTAACAATTACGAGTTTATGTTAATGAAGGTTTTTGCTAGCTTTTGTTTCCCATTTTGTGCAGTGAGCAATGCTGGAATGGGGCTCATTGGACCTATTGAATGTCAGACCATCGAGGAAATGAAAACTGTGATGGACACCAACTTCTTCGGCCTGGTTCGACTCTTGAAGGAGATCTTGCCTGACATGAAGAGGAGAAAGAGTGGGCATATAGTTATAATAAGCAGTGTTATGGGAATACAAGGTAAAGTTGGTTTTTCTGTTTGCTTGAACCAAGAGTTCGCTGTTCAAAATCCAAAGTTCCTCTTTTTAGGGAAAAAAAAAAAAAAGTAGGACCTGGCATATCTGACTCATGTGCTTTGTAATGCTGAAGTTCCAACTATAAAAAGCACCTGGTGGGTTTTACGCTTCCACGTAGTTCGTTACTATACATCCACTCTCACTGCATTTTATCAACAAAACCTGAAGGGTAAATTTTTTTAGAGTTTTAACTTAAACTCTGTAATTTAAAAAAAAATTACTGTATTTTTATTATCTGGAAAATAGGGCTTAGCATTACTTTTCTCTTTCCTCTTGGAAAAAGTTATAGGAACAGACAAACATGCTTACTACGGTCTGCACAATAATAATAGAATAAAATCCAATCCTGGGCAACTGTACCACCTTTTTATTAAGTTTCTCATCTCACAACATTCAAGAGTCAAATTTTAGTCACAGATAATGATATTCCTACTCTTATGTCCCATCCTGTCTAGCTGGGTTTTTTTTCATTTATTACAACTGTGACATTGATCTTACCTGGATTATTCTGGTGAGCAAGGATCTTCCATCAAACTCCAAGAATTTTTTTTTAATACAGCACTTACCCTCCACCTCAATGGACTGATGTAGAGCTTTTTCTAAATCACTCAGATGCAAGCTGGATCTCTTGCATAATTGTATCTCCTGCATTACACTCAGCCTCTGTGTTCCTCTAGAGCCTATTAAAGTCTTGCTGATAAATAATGCAGATGGTATTATATGTACAGACACTTTCATATCTTAGACGACAAAATATCATCCAAGGAGGCCACAGCATCAGCTAGGGGGAGGAAAAGCATTAGTCAAGCATCTTTGCTAGACTAAGCAATTTTGAGAACATAGGCAAAATTTAGTATTTAGATTCAGTGTGCACAAGGATTTTTCTAATGTTTTCCCAGCAAGACTGTAGAAATTTTTGGGAAAACACATGAGTTTTTAAAATCAAACTATTAGTATGTTGGATAAAATCACATTCTCAGGATGTTTTGTTTGTACCATCAGGCATCTTATTTAATGATGTTTATGCTGCGTCTAAGTTTGCTGTGGAAGGATTCTGTGAAAGTTTAGCCATACAAGCACTCAAGTTCAAACTGCAGTAAGTATTGATCCACTGGTGTAAATGGCATTGATCCACTGGTGTCAATTGTATTTTAGATAGTTTAAATATATATTGAGGTAGGAAAAAATCTTTAAAGCTTGCTGCTAAACAGACTGAGAAGCCCTTGAAAACTACAAAAGGCATAGGAATGCCCACACTCTTCACAATATATAAGCAAATAAAAAGATCTAGATGTTAAAATAAACACGTTCTCTTGAACAGTTAAAGGCTGTTTAGCTTTGGATAAAATACAGTTCATGTAACACTTCTGGAAACAGATTCTTACATACAATATCACAGGAATAAAGTTATTACATGGACCTGTGATCTTCCCCCTTAGAAAGGATGATGGCCTTCTTAGGCAATTCACACATAAAAAAGTTCAAGGGCTCGTCAGAGAGACTGAGCAAGTACAAATCCACCAGAATGTTACACAGGGTGAGATACGTGTAATGAAGGGAGGTAGGAGGAAAGTCAGAAGTGTGGTGTACTGTTCCTAACATTTTAGACAGTATTTAAGAGACTGTCCCTGTTCATCATCTGTGGGATGTCAGGTTTGATTTGTCACATGTATATTCACACCCATGTAATTCTGCTACTATTCTTTGCCCAAACTCCAATAACTAGTAAATGTCTATTGCATCTCTGTGAGTCTAAGCATTTAGGCCTTGTGGAAAAAAAAAGACAGCTGCTGTTGTGGAATTTCAGAGATGGAACTGTGATTCTGCACATTGCTCTGCAAAGTTTGGAGGGATTTAAAATAAATGTAACTTAACACAGAATATACCACAATTCATAATGAGATTTCAAGAACGTAAGACATAGCAAAAAGGAGTTATAAAAGGAAGTATAATAGGAAAAAATCAAGGTCTAATGGGAAGAGTGATGCAAGAGAAAAGGCTTTAATTCCAGCTGTGAATGTCAATAGCTTGATTTAGTTCTAAAGAAGAGCCTTTAGAACATCCTCTGAAGAACTCAAGTCTAATAAGAGGCCCAATCCCAAAGAGTGTTTTGATAAACACAGTGTCTGGGAGTTATTTCTGCCTGAGATAAGAACCAGGAAAAATCTGACCAGTAACTGTATTTCAGTGATTTCTATAATATGCTACTGGCTAAAATAAAAATTTTCAGATTTGGCAGCAGCCAGAATCTGTCCACTCACAGTAAAAATCTCTATATTGTATTTTATTATTATATAGTGGTGGGATCTTAAATAATGTAACACTAAGGTCTAGAAAGGTCTAAGAGCTTGAAAAAGAAAATCCATGTTTGGGCAATTCCCCTATCTCTTTCAGTTACTTCCAGTATTGTCATGAGAAACAAAGAAACCTACACAGGATTTGGTCCAGAAAGTAATGAATTTTTTTACCATCCATTAATTATTTTTCTTAATATCTGGTAAGTCCTTGTGAATAAATCACCCTTTGTTTCCACAGCTGCGAGACAGCAGGTAGCACTTGCACTTACTTATGTCATGAATTAAGTTACAGCACTTCTCCGACAATTAAACTACGCAAATTTCTACTCCTGTATGTGGACGGGTAGGAGGAGCAGGACAGCAGTAACACAGTATGGATTGCCTTGATACAAGGTGCTGTTATATACTGTTTGCTACTGCAGCTCTTCAGTGTTCCTTTTGGAGAAGGATTGAGGGGTGTATTTTCCATGGAGGATAGTCAACAATCAGTTAACCTTTTTTTTTTTGAACAGGTTAAGTTTGATTGAACCAGGCCCAGTGGTTACAGAATTTGAAAGAAAAGTGTTTGAAGATGGAATGAAAATGGATCTTTCAGCTGCAGATGAAGAAACAGCTGAGATGTTTACTAATATTTACCTTAAAAATTACAAACAAATTTTCCAGAGCCTGGGACAAAGTGCTGAAGATGTTGCAGAGGTAACTCATCAAAAATTCATCTTTTTTTTTTTCTTTGTAATTTATGAATGCAGTGGTTGTTTGGTGGGTTTTTTTGGTAGAAGCATTCAATTTAATTAAATGTAATATACACAATTTAAAAGTTCTTTTAAAAGTTCAAAAGACTTTTTAGAGTTTTAAACAAAAGTCTACTAAATACTAAAAGAATGTTCATTTTGAAGTATTGAAGACAACTATGAATTGTAATTTAAATACCACTGAGATACTAGATGCCCTTTACATCCTCTGGCAAAGTCTGAATATTCTGCATTGTTACCATACATCCACCCAGGGTTCCCAATGCTGGTAAGGCCCTGTCCTTTCCATCTCACTCATAATCCCTCCACGAAGGGAAGTTCACTCAGCTATCCCAGGCCACCAAGCCACAATAAAAGAAACAGGGATGTTTCTGGTGTTTGGAGCTTCCTGCAGGAAGACAAGTTTAGGCAAGCTGTGGGAGGGGATGATGATTTCAGGTGTTTGATGGTAAGGAATAGCTTCAGTGTCAACTGGAGACTCCCAGATCTTGCTGCAAAAGGCATTGTCCTGATCCTTTCCCAGTGAACTGCAAAAGAGAGATCTACCTACTATGGGCATATAAATCCACAATAATTTGGAAGACTGCTCAGGATTCTAAGGTGTCAGGTGCTATCACCACGGCATAGAGAAACAGAGATAGAACTAAGAATAAATAAGAAATGCTTCTTATGGCCTTTAAATATTTCAAGAAGAATTTCTAATGATGTTCTAATAAAACTATATACAGGGTTTTACATAATGCTAGCACTTCATTCTTCTACTTTTCCACAGTTTAACTGAAAATTTACTATCTTGGTAAAGGTTCTTTAAAAATTCTATTTCTCCTTCTCTATAGCATACAGTAAAGATAATTCTTGCAGAAAATCCACCTTTTCGCCATCAGACCAACACCTTGTATACTCCAATGACAACTCTGAAGTATGCAGATCCAAATGGAGATCTACCCATTGACATATTCTACAAAATGGTTTTTCAGCATGACAAAATCTTCAGTGCAAGCCTCAACTTCATCAAATTGCTACGGTGGAGAAGCAGAAAGAGCTTTGACCTGGGAAAACCCTCACAATAAGTATGAGATTATTTAGTGCAATTTGGAATTATTTCTTGTAGCTACTGATGACACAGTAGGTTGTTATTCAAATACCTTTGCTCTGTAATTATGAAAAGGCATGCAAGATCTTTGTTTGAGCTTAACTAAGATAGTCATTTCAATGTGTATCTCTTGAATGTTACAGTTTGCAGAACCTTGCAATTAAAATCCTCTAACTACAGTTTTATTCTGTTTGCCTTTTCCAGAGATGTTTCCTTAGGAGCATGAACACTGACTGATATTTGTGTCTTCAATATTAACTTGGGCTCCTTCACTTGAATATAATACACACTGAGAGGTGTACAGTATGCAAACTATTTAGATTCTGAATATCATAAAAATATGTTTTTACTATTAGATAGAATCAGTATAGTAATTTCTCAATCACACTGGCATTCTCATTTCCAGAAGTCAGATCTATTTATCAGCAACAAAAGAGAAACTCTCATCAATCTTAAAATGTAACAAGTAGAACATTTATTATTCATATATATTTATAATAATATTCTGAATGCTTCCTTTATATGCAATGGTTACTAGCATATTGCACTTAGTGAACAATAAAATGGTTTTTTTTAAAGCATCTTAAAATACCTTCTTACTGTCTGGGTACTACTTTTTGAAAACAAAAATATTGTCAGTAATAAGTAATCTCAATCCACTAAATGCCTTCAGTATCTGACACAGAACCCTCTTGTCCCAAGCTATCTTAACGTGTTAAACCAAAATTCTACCATGTTCAGCAGGTCTTTTCCCTTGCTTTTTCTCAGCCTATTCCTCCCAGCGGGCTGAGGGCAGGCAGGGTGCCCGGGCTGCAGAGCTGTTCCTGACCCCCGGCCCCGCCGGTGCTGCCCTGTGCTGAGGCAAAGGCCGCGTGTCCCTCGGGCCTCGGTTTCTCAGCACATTCCAGCAGCTGTCCTTGTTTCACCCACAGAGCCCAGCTGGAGCTCACTCGCCGTGCAGGAACTCTTTCTCTTCCCTTCACTGCTGTCCCAGAAGCCAAAATCTAATTCCGTGCTGGGACTTGCAGTGGCCCTGCCCTGCCCTGCCTCTCCCCAAAGCAGCTCAAAGCTCCTGCGGGTACCAAACATTGCAGCTAATGCAGGGCTTGCTCTGCAATTGTGACCCTTTTGGTGGGGCCCAAGGTGCGGGGGCATGCAGGGACCTCCCTGGGACAGCGGCAGGGGACAAGAGCATCTGCAGCAGCAGATGGAGGCCCCAAGTACACTCCTAACTCACACTCCCTGCGAGTGTGCCAGATGCCTGGAGCCCAGCACAAACGGGCAGAGAAGCGGGAACAACAGCGAGGCTGAAAAGGAGAAAGCAGGAATGAAATGACAGCAGAGCGCTGCTGGGGCTGAGGGAGCCTGGCAAATCGCCCCTCTGCAGCCCGAGATCTCATCGCCACCTGCTGAGGGTCAGCACAGGCTACTGGGCAGAGATATCCACAGAAGGGCTGGGGCTGTCAGGAGCCCCTCAGTGTCGCTCAGCTGTGGCTGTCTCTGGTCTGCAGCTCGGGCTGGCCTGCATTCCCGGGCAGTTTTTTCCTTTGCAGCACACAGCAAGGCAAGAGCAGGACTGTGGGTTTAATGGGCCTTACATAAACACTATCGTGGTCTGGCTAATTCTGTCTCATACAACCCTCACACTACTGGTTATGGAGTGAGTGAAAGCAGAAAATACAGTGTAACAGATGGCTGCCGAGGAGAATCAGCCCTGCCTGCAAGTCGTGAATAAACGGCGAGTGAAGCGCCGAGCCCGTCCTGTTTCGGGGTCAAGCTTGGCGGGGCTGTCAGACACCCCGCTACTGCCGGAACCGAGGAGAGGGCCGGGGGGAGCCCGAGCGCAGCTCCTGGCGGAGGAGGGCGGCTAAAGGAGCTCCCGCCGCCGCCGCCACCGCCCGCACGTGGCGCCACGGCCTTTCCGGCGCTCCCGGCGGCGGAAGCTGTTCCGGCTTCCGGCGGAAGCGCCGTCCCTCCGCAGGCTGAGCCGGAGTCGGAGCGTTTCCGCCTCGCGGCCGCCGCACGGCCGGGGCCAGCCCAGCCGAGCCGAGCCGCGCCGCGCGCGGGGCGTTCCGCCGCTCGCCTCCCCTCAGGCTGGTCATAAGGCAGCGGCGCCGGCGGCCGAAGGATGTGGCGGAGGCGGCAGTGGCAGGCGCCGCGGCCGAGGGAGCCCTGAGCCCGAGCGGCGCTTCCCGGCCCCGCGACCCCCCCGGCCCGGCAGCGACCCCCGGTCCGGCCCCTGCCGTCCCCCGCCCCTCCTCGACGTCGTCCCCCGCGGCCCCGCCCGCCCCCGCCGGGTCCCCGCGCCCTGGAGCCCCGCGCGGGCGCTGAGCGCAGCCCGTGAGCCGAGCGCAGCCAGGATGGCCTCGTCGTCCGGCAACGACGACGACCTCACCATCCCCAGGGCTGCCATCAACAAGATGATCAAAGAGACGCTGCCCAACGTCCGCGTGGCGAACGACGCTCGGGAGCTGGTGGTCAACTGCTGCACTGAATTCATCCACCTCATATCCTCCGAGGCCAACGAGATCTGCAACAAATCGGAGAAGAAAACTATCTCCCCGGAGCATGTCATACAAGGTGAGCTTCCTCGGGCGCTGTGCCGCTGCCGTGTGGGGCACCTCTGAGCCGCTCCTGTCCCGCTGCCGCTTTTCCTCTCCGGTTGCTTGTAGCTACGTAGAACACAAAAGGCAGGGTCTCGTAAGGGTGTGGAGGAGAAGCGTGTGTTTTCCGGCTTGCCAGTCGCACTGCAAGAGAGGTTGTCTTTGTGTGGTTAGAGCGGCTGCTGGGTGTGCTCAGGACCAGCTCTGGTTTTGTGCTTCTGAGAAGCCTGTGATGCTCCGAGTGAAGTCACCAAATCTCTTCCTCGTACCTGTGAAACGAGGTCTGCTTTTTCGAATGAATACGCAGCGTGTTTTAAGATTCTGAATGTAGTAAATGTCTTTCTAGTTGGAGATTGATTATGTGCGGCCCAGGCTTTATTCCATGGTAGTCTTGTCTGGAATCTCTAAAGGATGTATTTCTTTAGAGATACATAAATAATTCCTTTATTTCTTTAGGGCTGTCTTTACAGTCTCATTGTTTAATGTTGGATCTTCGTATCTGTTGCAGAAAGCATTTAAACGTGACCTATGCCCTTGTATCTTTCTCTGCTGTTGACTTGCACTTCTGCTTGCTTGAATAAAAGGCGAGTTTTCTGTCTCGTTTGTTTTTTTTTTTAAATTCTGTTGCAAATAAGGAGTTTTCTTGCCTCATCCTGAAGTCTGCATTAGGCATCTTTTGTCAGAACTCATTTGCTTTGCTTCTTAAGCCAGGGTTGTTGATACCAGTGTCTGCTGCAAACAAATTTATAGCAGCAGTAGTGAAAGAGTACTTTACTCGGCTGCCTAGTAGAGATATTTTCAGGGCTGTGATGGTATCAAGTTAGTTTAAAAAATATTGTTGTATGATTTTTTAAAACAATATTTGCATTTTGAGACAAACAAAAAAATGGCTTGCTTGAAATTTATTAGCTTGCCCACCAGAAGAGGTTCAAGTACTTGACTGGGTCATGAACAGCAAAAGAACGTATGTAGCATGTATGAGCTTTAATGTTAAATGAAATATATGTAAGCTTGAAAGTTTAGCAAAGTAGCTCCATCACAGAAGCCTAGGATGTAAAGTAAAACCTTAGCTTGCACGTGGAAGCATACTTTAGGTGTGATGCTCTTTAATACATGGATAGTTTCTTCAAGTCACCACAAAAAATTTTGAGGTTAATTCTTAACACTGGAATAGACATGCTCTTAAAGGCTGAGGGCAGTCAAGGGTTTATGTATAAAAGTATTTTGTGCCCAGTAGTGGTGGTTTGTAGAAAGGATTTCACCTATCGCTGTCCTAGGCGTAGTCTGGGTTTTTTGGAAGAGAAATTGAAACTAAAGTGAGTGTGCATAACATCAGCAGATCGTCCCATGCCAAGTATTTTCCTGGGTTCTATGTCCTTGTGTTATCACGTCTTAGAGTTAGGAAAAGTTACATTCAAATTAAATCTATACTTTCTAGTAAAATATTGCAATGTATCCATTTTTGTAATGCTCTAGAGTTGGAATGGATTTTGTGCTGTGCTTATGTTTAAGGAAGCTGTAATTGCTGTTAGCTCCTTTCAGATGCTGGTCAGTTGGCAGATGATCCCTGTGAGGTTTGAGGGTTTTTGTTGCCAGTTTTGGAAACAGTGACTGTGTGTGTGGGTAGAGTATTTCAGCATTTTCATCCATCTTCATACATTCTAGATATTTGCTATTTTGAATGCCTCTTAATGCAGCTTCATGATGATGCTAACAAATGAGGCAATTGAAATCTGTTTGTTGTGGCCATCCATGTATCTTTTTCCTTCTAAATGCTTGGAAGTCAAAGGAAGCTAATGGCCATCACATCACACCTGCACAAGGTGCTGCCAAGAGTGGTCTCCTTGTACCCTCTGAGAGCTGCAGATAGAACAGACCCTGTGGGTTTTGAGAATTTAGGGCAGGGCAGGGTTTCCTCTCAGGTGAGTTTGCTGGCTGACTGGGGCTGTAAACAAGAAGTTACCAGATTGGGAACAAGAAGCAGGAAGGATGTTTTACTGGGCCAGGAGAAGGGGAGGAGGCACTCTGCAGTTGGTGACACTGCCATTTTTGCTGGAGGTGGGGTGAAGCTGTGCTTTGTTACTGTGCTTAGGTGTTTGGCACAGAGGTGCTTGTGACTCCCCTTTCTTTGCTGCACTGTTAAAGTGGTTGTGTGGCCACGTGCTGAGCAAGAACTCTCTCTACCCTTGGGTTATGCTTCAAATAGATGAGGTCCTTGCTGTGTTTTATTGTGTGGTAGCACTGGCACAGTGCTGTCAACAGCACAGGGAAGGGAAAGCAGAGGCTTCTTGCATCCCAAAAGAGATCTGATTTGATAGATATTCTCAGACTATGCCAACACTCACTACCGGTAACAAAATGCAAGGCAGCTTTCTTGGAGAGTACCCAAAAGCATCAAGGCTATGTAATAGTTGTAAGTGGAGATCTCCACATTTATTGTTGAATTCCACCATCAGGAACCCAGCTGTGAATCTGCAGCTCTAGTAAGCAAATGAATGTTCTTCCATCCCGGAATAGAAAATAGAATCATTTGAGTGTTATGACTTGTGACAAAGCAGGCTTTTTATGAGAAATGAAATTTTTGTTGAATTCTGAAAGTGATGACTTGTAAAATCACCTTTTTAATTATGTTGGTTACTTTGATTACTTGGTCTACATGGCACTGTTGTGCAGTAAGGTAGGCTGTGGATTGATGTCAAATCTTGTCGCTTCTTTTCATGGACTGTTAGGATACTGACAGTGTGTATATTATCACTTAATTTTAAAAAAATCCCAGATAATTGTTCATGGTTGGGATTGTATTTTGGAAATTCTTTTTTTTCTTTGAAAGGACCATAAAAATTTAAAAGTCTCAGACATTAATGACTTGATTGTATAAGATAAAAGTAGTACTAACTATGTGTCACTGATTACTCAGAGACCTGCACCTTCATGCAGTCATGAAGAGTAGGAGAAAACTGGGGAAAGGATAATTGTGATCTGGTGTTTGTAAATATGAGTCGTGTTATCCCCCCAAATGCTATGTTTTGGAATTCAGCTGTTTACATTTGGTGGGATAATTCTAACCTCAGGAAGATACTGAATTTACAGCAATCTGGGTAGGATGGTATGTTTAAGACTCAAAAAATAGAAAGCATTTGAGTTTTGATGAAATAGCAGCTCTGTAATCACTTGTCCCACATTTTAGCACCATGCTGGTATAAAGAGATTCATATTCCTTCCATTCATGTGTTCTGTAAGCCTGGATGTGCTTCAAGAAGACAGTAAAGTTTGTAAGATGTTTCACAGGCGGTAGAATTTTGGTGCAGTAGACTTATGACGCATATAGTGTTCTTCATAGCTTTGTTATATTGAATAATTGTAAAAATCTGTCTTGGTTGTATCACATGGGGGTTTTGAAATTTATTTTTGTGTGTGTCTGTGCTATATTCAATACACAATTCTTTTCATTAATTTATTTTCTTTTAAGGACCATGTAAAATTTCTATAAAAACACATCTTGCTGTTAACTTCAGACTCAGCAGTTTTTCATACTCTGATGCAGCATATTGCCAACCCTGGTCTTTTGACAAACACCTTTGGTTTTGCCCTGATGGTTTGTCTTAGTGATGTTAGACTTGTAGATTTCTTCAGTTCGGTTTAAAAAGTATGACTTTAAAAAGTTTACTGTATATACTATTTACACTTTAAAATTGAATGAGTTCTTAAATATCTGTAGAGTATTAAGATAACCAGTTCTAGACTATGAGACATAGATTTGCCTCCTCACTGCTGAGGCTGGATGAAACAAGTTTCTGAAATTTTTTTGGTATTTCTCCTAGAAACTGTGGGCTAATTGGAAGAAGTGTTCCAATGTCTGTGTGTGGGCTGAGGCTGAACTGGCGTACTGTCTCTGAAGTAATTTGATTATCTCTAAATCAGTTTGTCTTTTAACTTCATTTTTTAAAGAAATAAGTATTATTTGAATTCCTTTGCCAGGTGTTCTCTATTAAAGAGAAGGTAGTGCTGTCTGACTAGAGAGCAGCACTCACAGCCCTATTGAAGAAGACTGTGTGAGCTGTCTCCCTTAGCACAAGCTGGCAGCTGAAAACTCAGAGGATGCCTTTGGGTTATTGTTTAGATTATGATACAATGACATGCTGCTGTAATTATGGCTAGGAAAGTGTTGCTTACAAAACTAGTGTTAAAATATTGTCCGAGTTACTGTAAGATCTTGTTTATAACAAGTTGTTGATTGCTGTTTTGCGGTTTAGTGCTATTTCTTACTGCTTGTCACAAAAGTTTGAAATGAAGATAAAGGTTAAAACAACTGTAAGAGTACTTACAGTACTCTTGTACTGTAAACTCTGAATTGGGTAAATGCTGGAAATTAACCATGATTTTTATTAAAGTGATACTTATTTCTAGTATAGTTGGTGTTTATGTAATGTTTCCAGTATATTCTGTAATAGGTTCACTTTGGGTGTGTATGGAGGCATGTCATAGTAAGTGGTGCATGAGGAAGCTGTGCCTTTTGTCACTTGTGCTACCTGGGTTTTTATAATCTTTTCTGCTATGTTTGCATTCTTTAAAAAAACTGTTGTTGCAGCATATAGCTGCTTTACCGATTTCTTTGGGCAGATAAAAGTGCAAGATTTTAGCTTCTGAATACATTTTAATGTGGAGATAAATAGAAGGGATTCTGTTGAGAAATAAAACAACAAAGAGCTTATATGTAACTTTTTATATGTGTGATCTATGCATTTTATATATAGGAATTCAGATACTAAAAGACAAAAGTTAAAATTCAGCAACCCAACTTAATATTATTTATTTCTGCCTTTTTGAAGGATCTGTGATCATTTTACATGCATCACTTCTACTCTGTTACAGGTTGCCAATTTACCTTCTACTGAAGACTTACAAAACCTGGAAAGGTAGAATCTCTGAGAGAAAATTCATTGAGAGAAATCCAGATAGGAAGGACTTCTTAGCTGTATAAATTATGCCAATTCTGAGATAGAAATGATGGGGAAAATAGGTCTTTTGGAGAATAATGCCTGTCTAGCAAAATGTATCTGAAAGCCCCGAATCCTTTGCAAATGGAAGCTTTTTTGGTTGTACTTGATGAACCTTAATTTTTTTAATCCCAAAAACGTATTCGTAAAGGACATAGCAGAAGAGAGGGGAAAATACTGTCAGATCTTTTCAAGAATAGAGGCTTTTCTCACCAGATGATAGGAAAGTTACCAAGTGTTTTACTTTTTTTTTTTTCTTTTAAGGAAACAAATCAGTATTTATTATCAGAAGCTTTTAAAAGGTAAACAATGCCTTTTTTTGTTTATTTGTTTCTTCTAGCACTAGAAAGTTTGGGGTTTGGCTCCTATATCAGTGAAGTAAAAGAAGTCTTACAAGAATGCAAAACAGTAGCACTAAAGAGAAGAAAGGCCAGTTCACGCTTGGAGAACCTCGGCATTCCGGAAGAAGAGCTACTAAGGCAGCAACAGGAATTATTTGCACAAGTAAGTGAAGCAATACGTGTCCTGATGAGGTTGGAATAATTAATGCTGCAGGTCTAGGGCCACACAAACGTGCACACCTCAAAAATGTCCCCATCCTTGTGAATTGATGTGGCATCTAAGATGCTATTGACCTTGGCCTGTTTGAATTGGGGAACGTGAAGTCAACAGATAAAAGGCTGCTACTTGCTACTTCTGTGATTTGACATATAGGACTTTGTTATATTATAAAATATAACATATTTTATATTCTAGCTTTAGAAAGCATGGGGTTTTGCTGCTAGTTGGGTATTTCCAGTCTGTCATGGAGAATACATTAAGAATTAGTTGAGGCAGTAAAAGAATAACAGCTGGTTTCTAGGAAATTACCCATTTTGAAGCATTAGAAAGTGAAAATGGCTTTTCTGTTTCTGACCATCAGTGCACAAATGTTATTCCTTATACTTGGAAAGAAACTTTATTCTTGGCAAGACTATAATTGAGTGAATTCATGCATAAATTTTTAAAGAGGCCATTGAGGCATAGAAAAAACGTTTGCCTGCAAATAGTGTACGAACACACACACACACATTCTCCTTCATCGTAGCCTTTAGCCTTTAGCCCCTTCCAGCTTTCCCAGATAGTTTAACATCTCCCAGTTTGACTAAAACTTTATTTGTCTTTTATATGCCGTCTTTCTCTAGACTACTCTCTTATTTTGGCAAGACCATTCTCTAAACTAAGAGATGGGAAAGTTATCTGGTATTTCTCTTTTCTCTTAACCAAGGCCAAATTTTGTCACTTTGCTTACTTCGATTTCCTTTGATGAAAATGCTTATTCAGTAATGTCTGATTACTGTGACCTTCTCTCCCTTTTGTATCTTGCTGAAACAGTTGTTTTTCATCTTATGACATGCCAACTACTTTAATCTTTATTGCATGATGAATTTTAGGTATTTGAAGTTTCAGTATACCATGTAGCTATTGCAGTGAACTACTTATGATCAAGTCACATGTGCCTAACTCGTTTGACTAAATTAGAAAAATCAATATGGCTGCTTCTGGATTTTGGGTAAGATTTACAAATAGGCAGTTTGATACCATTTTTTTGCTTACTGTTTTGTGCAAATAATTCAGCATGATACACAAAATAAAAAAGCAGCAAAACCAAGGTGTGTTAAGGGAGTACTAGCTCTAGGGTATCACTGAAAAAAAAAGAATTACTGAAACCTCCTTATGCAAGCCACACTTTGTCTAAGGAATGACAACTTGAAGAATATTCTTTTAAAATTCTGTTACCATGCCTTAACTTCTAATTTAAGACAACTCATGCCAGTTTGACAAGATTGTATGAATGCTTTTTAAAAATAGTGTTTGGTAATATGGAAAATGTTTGCTTAGATTCAAGGATGGCAGTCTCATTTTTCAAAAATAGTAGCTGTGATGTGCTGTTGGAGGTACTGTAATTAGTCTTAAAAATAGTTACACAAGTGCATGCTTGTTTATTTGTGTTAATCTTTTTAATATTCTAGAGCATGACACTAATGCCGACTTCTTGCTCTATTTTTAAAATGCCTGCCTGTTAATGTTATGAATATTTGACCTCTGGCTTGGACGATTGTGAATATTTGAAGTCAGGGGAATGTCTTATCCCAATATTCATTTCTAAGTTTTTGTGCAAGACAAGAATCTTCATAGATTTGGGGGATTTTTGAGACTTTCTCACTGGAGTTGTGCAGTAAATGAGTTAAGTTTACCAGATGCTTATAGAGCTTCTTAGTCAATGTAATGGAATTTTTCAGTATGTGGGTTTTTTTCTCTTCCCATTTCTGAAATGGTGAAGTGTTATCATTACAGATGTGGCAGTGAGGGTGGGCAATGACAAAGTGCTCACCAGTGTGAAGTGCTGAGCCTCTGTTTCCTGGAGCAGGCGCGTGTATCAGCTCTCTGTGTGCAGGAAACTTCACTGGACAGGGTCAGTAGGGAGCCCTGTTGTTATCTCCTGTCTGATAAATATTTGTGCCTTCCCATGTGGACAGATGCCGCTGCCTTTCCTTTAAAACTCTCTGACGTCTTAAATTGTTTTCCAGCCCTTGTAATTGTGCTACCACTTGAAGTTTGAAATACTGAAAAGTTTTCATTGAGTTCTGTAAAGTATTTACTTCTGTATTTTTTTTTTTACTGCTAAAACAGAGGAAAATGTGACACTTTGTAATAATAAGGGAACACTCCCCTTTTTTTCACATTGCTGGGTTGAAAAACAGGGTTTGATTGTTCTCCAAACATGGTCTTTTAGCATCTTATAGCTTGCAAAACTGAAAAAAAATTTGATGCTTTGGAAAAAAAATAGGAAAATTCAGTGAGCACAATAGGATTAGAAAGGAAATTTATAATAGTCTTAGTGGTGACTTGTAAAAGTAGAAGAGTAAAAAAGATTGAAAATTTTTCATTTTGAGAGCTTTTTCTTAATGTTCACTCAAAATAGAAGTTGAAGTTGCAACTTTGACACAATCACTTAGTATATTGCTGAAATCAACAGGAGTTACCAAAACAAAGGTGAAAACCCTGGACAGAAAAATGAAGATTCATCAGCTGAACTGTTTGAAATGTTGTGGTAGAATCTCTTTTTCAGTTGAAGTCCGTACCTTTCTGTAGCAAAGCCATCCTCAGTTGCCATACCTGAATTTGAGAAGACCTTGCCTTGCTCTGTTTTGCAAAGATTGCTTAGCAAAGTAAGATAATGGCTTGCTTTGTTTTTGTGATAATGTGTGCCTCTGTGGTTCAGTTGGATGATTTCATATTTGGAAGTTTTGTTACTTGTAATCAACAAAGCAATGCTGTTCTCATCTGAACTGTGATTAAATGTTAAGATCCCTTGAAGCTAATGTCTAAAGTTTCCTTTGCTTTGCCTCAGTTAAATTTTTCGTCAGTTAGTGGTTCAGCTCAGTCCTTACAGTGGAACTTAAGTACACTAGTTTCTGTCTGTTGTTTTTGTAAATGTAAGGCATCCAAACAGTGGTGCCTTCAGAGGAAGAGATAATATACCTAAACTTCTTGGTACAAATAATTAAGGTACTTCTCAATGTGGTTTTGCATATGCAATTAATAAAAAAAAAAAAAAAGAAAGAAAAAAGAATCTACAGGTATAGATAAAAATGTGTTTAAAGAGAATGTGTTCTAGAGATTCTTCATAAGCTTTGTATGGCCTTAACAATTAAATTCATGTCTCTAGGCTAGACAACAGCAAGCAGAACTGGCACAGCAGGAATGGCTACAGATGCAACAAGCAGCTCAACAGGCACAGCTCGCTGCTGCCTCAGCCAGTGCATCCAATCAGGCAGGATCTTCTCAGGATGAAGATGATGAGGATGATATCTGAAAATCACCAGCTGAGTTGTCTTACTAAGAAATACTTTTCCTGCACAATGAAAACAGTGAAATGAATGCTTACCTGTAAGTTTGTATGCATCGTGGACTGGCAGTTGGTATTCTAGGGGTGTCTGCTGTTGTGTGCTGTACATGTATAAACTGTCTTTTTTGAACTCTTGAAGATTTAAGGTTCAGTATCATATCAACTTTGGATTTTTAATGGTGTATATGGAAATTTTAGATAGCAGTGCGTCATTTATTTGATCAATAAACAGTGTTACAATAAACAACATGTTTATAAAATATAGTGAGATTTATACAAAAAGCTCTAAATCCACATTTGCATTTCTTCCCTTTTAACTAAACTATAAAATCTTACTTAGAATTTTTAATTGTTTTTTGGGGGAATGGTACAGTAGACATAATCTGTTAACAGAGAAAAGTAGAGTTCAGCATAGAAGAGTCTGAATTCTTAGTTCTTTTTAAAATGAGGATATATATGGCAATAAATATTATATATGCTCAAATACCATACTTGTTAAAATTTGAAAATGATACATTTTCACCAAGCTAGGAAAGGTATGTTTAATAGGAGTTGTACAAATTCAGTCTTTTTTTTTTTTGTATAGGGGTGAAAAAAAATAAACCCATGGTTTTATTATGACATCCTTTTGACAGTCCTAACTGAGTATTTCACTTCAAAGACTGCCTGGTTTGAAGAACTAACTCTTCTATTACTTCACTCCAGTTTACTGTTAACTGTTGTTGGTGGTATTTTGTAGTCCAGGTTTATTCATATTGTTGAAATATAAAGCTGGAACTTAAAGAAACAAAATTGTTTGTTCTGCTGATGTGACAGGGAGTGATTAAGTATTCAAGCCCAAGAAGGCAAAAGCTGACCCTAACAGCATGTTTGTCATAAAAGAGAGAATTTATTTAACTTTGATTAGTCATTGTCAGCATAATGCTAACATTCTCCAGACTGGATTGCCACTGGATTACTAAGATACCTTGATGAAAGACAACATTTTCTTCACTCAAATTGGTTTGTAGGTTTCTGATAAACTGTTCCCCAAGAGTGATCAGCAGCAATACATGAAACAGAAATGATGTACTTGTCCTTTGGATAGTTCTGTTGATTTAATGGATGAGCAGCTGTCCTTTGTGTTGAAATAAAGCACAGTAGTGTCCATTGCTGAGTTTTAATGTGTTACTTGAAGTAATACTGGCATATCTTCTGGTACACTAATCTGAGCAGACTAGAAAAGCCACTTGCATGCTGCTGTAGATGACCCCATAGCTCTCTAACAGTGTGGATGGTTTTATCAGCTGATGTCCTCAGTGAGTTGCTATAGTTGGAATTCTTGAGGAGGGCTGCAGCAGTCTGTTTACATAAGGATGGAAACAGCAAATGGTGGGCCCATTTTTTACATAAATATCTGAACAAGATAAAATTGGCATGTATTCAGATCTCAGTCACACAGTGACTTGATTTAAATTTGAGATGTGTTAAGTTGCATATTGAATAAATGTGAACATGTCTTTAAAAGCAGTAATGCAGTGAAAACTCAGAAGAGTATTTGTTTGAATGCTTAAGTTTAAAAAAGAAAAAAAAACTTTCATGGATACTACAAAAAATATGTTAGGCAAGGTTTGACTGAAGAAGTGGTTTTCTGTAAAGGTTTAAGTACCAAAGGTAGAAATCTAGTCTAGTGATACAATGTTAATGTGCAGTGTTGGCTTTTCTAATTTGTACTGTAACACCTTCACACTTTCTATTTTAAATGAGTCTTTTCCTTCTAAATAATACTAGGTATATTTTCACACCTTTCTTTTCTGATGCAGAAATCAGGTTAACATTTTACTGCATCTGGTATGTATGGTGTAATGTTTGAATTTTTGTGACCTTTCTTTTTGGACATTCTTGTGCTTTTTCATATGCTGTATTCTTCAAGCAATAAAATTCTGATGTGTTTTTATAAAATTGCTTTTATATTTAATGAACAGTCTGTCTTCTTCATTTCCTTTATAAACAAAAAAGACTACTTAAACCCTGTTTTTATTTTGGCTTGCTGAACACTTTTTGTGACCTGAAGTCTTTACAGCCCGAGTGCTCTTGGATGGCATTGCTGTGCACTGTGGTTGTTATTGCTTGCAAATGATATTTCTGGGCTTGGCCTGCTCTCTTTCTTCTTGGGAATTTCATTTAGTATGTATGTATCTTTATAACCTGACATTCTGCACCTGAGAAGTTGCACAAAAAACCTGTAGATTGTGTACCAGCTGCTCAAATACTTTCATGAAGTGAAAAGCCACAGGCAGAGGCTGAGATAGTAAGATTTTAATTTCAGTCATGATTAGAGATTACTTATTCAGCCATTCTTCCCCAAGAATGAAAATGAACCCCAGCACTTTCAGGGAGAATCTTCACTGATCTTTCAACAAACAAATTTTGTACTACTATGCTGTTGTGCTTCCATGCAGGAGCTGCTCAGTGAAGGCAGATTTCTGAATTTATGGTGCCCCTCATGTTTTTGGTACACCAGATACATAGAACATAAAGTTTGGTTAGTGAACTGTATTGTTGCTTTGTTCCACAAGAAACATGTATAAGGATGTGTCTGTTTCTTAAATATTGATTTGATGAGGTTATCTGTGGGTTTTCCATAATGACTCTGACAGTCTGTTTCAGAGTGCTCAAGTGACTTTCTTATGAAATGTTTCTATTCTATTACTTTAATAAAGTTCACATCTGAATGACATTGTGGATAATGAATATAGTTGTATTTACTACACTGAGGTACTTTTAAAGGAGTATCTTAGGGATCCTAAACATCAAATGCGTAAAATGGTGTTTGAATTTCAGTATTTGCATGTGGCTAATTGAGCTATGTTTTGAAACACTGGAATTTCTGCCACAATGGAAAATGTCCCTGAAAGGCACAAATATAAATTATGTTCCTCTTACTTTTTTTAAAAGTACCTCCACAAAGGAGGGCTGTGTGTAATAATGCTTGGTTGATCATTTTGTATGGGAAGATTGTTTTCATTTGAAACAAAGCCAAGTAAAGGTGACTTGGCATTTGAAACAATGCCAAGTAAAGTGACTTAATGATCATTGTGGAACAGCCAAACCCTTACTCGGAAATGTGTACCTCATTTTAGTTTCCTAAGGTTGGTTTGTGAGTTTGTAAACCATGCACACAACAATGTGGAAGGAGGAGGAGGGGAAGTGTAATATGAAAGATAAAGCATGCCATGGTTGAATTTACTTTTGGTATTATACTATTTACCTGTCTAACATGGAAAAGTTTTATTCTGCAGCTTTACAGTGAGAGCACATCAGTGGGATGCTGGCCAGTGTTCAGATGGATTTTGCTTACAGTCGGTACTAGCTCTGAGCCCTCAGACTTGTTACCAGGACACTCAATAAATGTGCCATCTGGGACTAAAGGATGCTGTATGGGCACAACTCAGTGATGAAAAGGAGTGTCTGTGAGCCTTGCTGTTGACCCATTGAGGTTTGCTGGCAATCAGGACTAACAAGTGGGTTCCTTTTTGAAATATGTTCCTTTTCAAAATATGCTTTTAGTTTTGATTCCATGCCACCATTGCTACAGAAATCAGTAACTGAGAATTTAATATCAGCTTTGGAGGTACTTACTCCAATTCTTGGGTATGTGGGGGCAACAAATGTGCTAAAGCTGTGCATTTCTGGAGAGAACAGATGGAATGAAAATGTTCTGTTCTGTGGTACTGTGCTGTAATACAACTGAAGCCAATACCTGGGCAGTTTCGGTTTTGCAACAAAATAATTAGTGAATCCAGTTGGATACACCTAATCCCATACATCAGTCATGAATAAATCCAATAAACATAGGTTTTGCTGTGTGGATGAGCCTAGCAGAAATTTCAGTCATCTGGAAATCTGTAATAGATGATTCTCCTGCATATGTTGGGGAAAGAGACATTTCATTTTACTTCTTCATGGCCATGATTTCTTGTTGCATCAACTGCAGGAATACATGAAGACTTCTATCTCACAGCTTGAACCAAAAGTTCAGGTAAGAATGGACCATACTTGTTACAACCAGTTTGGGTTTTTTCCCTCCATTTTAAACAGGAACAGCCACTATGCTTTACATACCTGGGGTAAAGATTTATAAGAGGCATATTAAACTATGTAAAGATTGCATTTAATTTTAAGGCTGAATTTTCATGTGGTTAATTTTTGTAATACTTTAGAGATTTTTTTTGTCATGTTTCAAAGGAAATCATTGATTTCTCCCTCAGCCCCCACCCAGGGTGATTAACATTGGAGTAGTAATATTACGTGGTGTAACTTTTGATTTCCACACTCATTTCAGTAGTATTAATCCAGTTTTGATATTAGTTCAAAACTTACTAGTCAGTAATCGTAAACTTTTACAGCTTCAAAGCATGATACAAGTATTAATTAGGTGTGGGCAATGTTACACTGTGCTTTGAAGTTAACACTTTCACATGCTACAGAACTAAAAGGTGGTGCACTATGTAGACGAAAAAGATGTTATCTTCATGGTAGGGTGAATCATCTAGAGAGCAAATAATTGGGAAAACAGACTTGTAAAAGTCATTGTCAGAGATGAAAGCATTTATTTGTAATAGCATAGTGCTTGGGATTGCTGGTTATGGACTAGGACTTGGTTTCATTAATGTGTTCAAGTTTCATTCTGTCAGCTCAGTGAAAAAAACCCAGCTGAATTAGAAATAAAATTCAGTGTTGTTTTAGTTTCAGGTAGTTTGTTTCCTCAGTTAGGCAGCAGTGTAATCTATGGAAGAGAAGTAAATTTGTCAGGGCAGTGGCAGTGTTACTAAAGCAAAATTCAATAGTCTTCACCATCCCAGCCTGCAAAAAAGGAGACATTACTGTGTAAATATGTTAGAAAATGTGTATGGAGTAATGTGGCCAATAAATATATTTTTTTTATTCTACTGTAATGTAAACACCTCACTAGTGCCATTTTCACACAGAGATAATACTCAAGCAGGTAAAAATCAGAATTTAAATACAGTTGCTTCTTAAGCATGTACTTACATATATCTTCCATATTATCTGATGGATTAACTATTCTATTCATTACCTTTAAATCATTAATAACTTTTTTTTGTTTTCAATATGTTCTAATGTTGGAAATAATCATATTTTCATTTCTAAAAAAAATTTACAGTTTTTGAGATGCCTTTATTTAAAAAATATAGTCCTAAAAATGTAAATAAAATGTTATGGACAAAAATTAGTTTGTCTTGATACATTATATCATTAAAATGAAGGGTCAGTTTTTGAGTGAATAGGAAAAGATATTTATCCTGTCTGCAGGATGTGAAAATGGGTCTAAACTCAACGCCACTTCCGTTAGTGACTTATCTTTTCCAAAATGTGTAAAAAAAATTAAATATTATTTTACTTTTTTAAAAAAAAAGTGCTAGTGGATGTTCTGAGGCAAAAATCACCCTTCAGACTTTGCTCTCAGGAAGATGATTGGCTGGCAGGCATCCCTTCTACATATGAAGGATCTGGGCATGAATCACACAGTCCTGTGGGGAGAACTATAGGAGCAGGCAAGCCTGGAGGGAGGACATCTCACTGATTGCTTTAGCTGGGTTTTTGGTTTCCTTGTGTGCAAGAGGGATCAAGAATTGCCTGTTTCCCTAAAGTGAAATCTCTAGTATTGATTGTGTTACAATAGCATAATTGAAAGTTTCTCCTTTATGGACAGGCCAAAGCTTCTGAATGTTAAGGGTTTTCAAACATGTCCGTGTTGGCATGTATTTTTGTAAGCTGCCTCAGTAGTCTCTATATTCCAAGTCAGAGGTGCAATTTATTCCTCAAATTGAGTCAATTTTTTTATTTGCTGCTGAAAATAGTGCATTTTTAAATGTGAAAAAAGGACATAGGAAATAGTGACATGATACCTTCTTTTTGTGGATTAGGTATTAAGGACACAAAGTAGCAACACAACTCAACCCCTATGTTCTGTGTATTTAATTTTTGGAAATTTATCAGCTAATGAGATCTGAACATAAGGAGAGTTCTCAAGATAGTGGTAAATCCAAAGGGAAAAACCTTGGCTACTAGAAGATGAGCATGTTAGGGAGGGAAAAGAACAGTCTTAATAAATTGTGTATATTCTTCCCTTTGCATGTAACCTTGTCTCAAAGAGAAAAATGTACAAAGACAAAGGGATGTGGAGGAATGTTGCATCTCTTACTAGGATGCAATTGGCTACCTGTTGGATTTGATCTGCCTTTGAAATCCAAAGAGAAAGCATTGCACCTCGAATTTAGTTAAATAGAGCTTCAAAAGTGTAATGTCATAAAACCAAAATTCTTTCATAATTAAGTGATTTCTTTATTTTTTGTTTTGTTCCTTTTGGATTATTTGAAAATTTCTGCAGTTAGTCTCTGATCAAAATCTCATTTGGAAGAAATAAAAATGATAAACCGAGTTGTAGCTATTTTTATTAATGTGAGATGGAAACATAGAAAGGTAAATGATTTGCTTAGTGGGATATCTATTCTATGCACAGGACACTGTTCTCATTCCCATTGTTGATTTATTTCCTGTTTCCTATTCTTTAAATGTGATTAATAGTGAGAAGGAAAGAGTTTTCTTTGACATCTGAATAACTTCTGAGCTTCCCTACAGATTGTGATCCTTTGGAATTTTTTCCATGCATCAATTAAATGTGGTATTATGCAATGGACATCAACTTTCTCATGAAAGAGGGAAGAACCACCCCAGACATAAAATACGGGAAGGACACGTGAAATTAAACCCCTGGCTACTGAAATGAAATCCTTTAAGGGGAAGAAGTGACGACCTGCAGTTGCATGGAAGGTAGGAATGAAGGGGTCGTTTGCCTTCTCGGTTTCCCATTAATGTAACTCGCACGGCGTTCGGTGGGACGGGACCGGCTGGTGCAGCAGCAGCAGCAGCGCAGGCGGTGCCGTGTCCGTGCCGCTGCCGGGGCTGGCCCTGCCGGCAGGCGGCTGTCGAGCCCAGAAAATGGCTTTGGGCTGTGCCTGCCCAAAATACTGAGGGTGACCTGAGCCGCTCTGTGCTGATAATGCGTGAACCAGTTCTACATTAAACTCGCTGGGGAGATTAAACAGTAACCTAGGATACCGAGCGTGTTCAAATGTTAAGGCAGATTTTGCACAACTGCACGTACATTTGTTTCTGATTGTAATTCAAAGTCAGATGACGGTAAAATATTGCTTAGCAAGCCTTAAAATGGGTGGTGCTAATGATCCTTTGCTACACATTCATTCACTATTCATTTTTCTACAGCTTGAATTAGTACCATGACAGTCTCCATCTTTCATTATTGATACATATGTTAATCCATGCACTCTGCTTGTATGTGCCAAAGGAAATGCTGAGAGCAGTGACTGTTCAAGTTTTTGGTTATTATCTAAAAGCTAATAATCTTTATGCTGGTAGATAACATGGTAATGAAAAAAAAAATCAGAATTCACCATGGCCATGCGTAACTCTGCACAGTAGATACAGCTTGGTGTTCTTTTAATTTAAAGTAACAGGCATGGAAGGGATTGCTGGGAGGATGGAGAAGACATAGGTTAGGTGAACTGGAGGTAACAGAGATTAAGGTAGCAAAGCCATTTATGGTTATGTTTTGATATAATTCTGAAGGGATGTACAGTGGAAGCAAATGGATTTATTGTATTCAAGCAGGCAATGCAAGCATTAGAGAGTTGAAAATCATATTTTAAAGTGATGATTTTAGGATTTTAAGGTGTTCCCTGATTTTGTAATTGTCCAGCCTCCAGGCTGGGATAGAGTTTATGTTATCAAAAGGAAATGCTAAATTATCGTATGATAGTCTTGTTTCACTGGAAAAAAAAGTAAATTCCTGTGAAATAAGGCTGTTTGTACTTATAATATTGCTAGTTGATGCTGATTGACAACACGTTTTCTCTGCTACATATGGCATGGAAAGATGTGCTCTTGGCTATAGTGCAAGCAAAAAAAAGTGAGCACAGGATATTTCGTAAAAGCAGATGGAAGTTCTCATTTTCCTCCTATTTATAGCTGGTGTTTGTAGTGTCCTTTCAGTTCTGTTATTCCATCACTGTTGATGTATTTCTGTTTGCTGAGATGAGAGGGGGAAAAAAAGAAACAAGCCTTTCTTTTGCTATGTAAAATTCATTTCAGTACAGGAACTGGACTGGAAAAGTGGAGCGGCACAGTTCTTCCCTCAAAAATTCAGATAGGAGAAAAATTAGAATTAGGTCATTCCAAGCAGTGGCTGAGTTTGCACTAATAAATGAAGTTTTCCTTCTGCCTTGAAGCAGGAGTGGTGTGGTCCAACTAATACAGTTTCCTGGTAATTTTCTGCTTTAAATAAAAAATAAATCAGTACTCAGAGTAAAACCATAAATTTATTTTGCCTAATAGTTGAAATAGGAACCAAGTAGAAGTAAGTCTCTAGGCAGATGCAGAGCTCCCAGCACTTTGCATACTGCTGGTTATGGTTAACCAGACTCTGGGAGACACAGGAAGTCTGTGGGGAGCTCGGCACAAGCTGAAGTGTCAGGACACCTATTCTTTTGTCTCAAAGTATTTCCTGAGCTGTGAAGTAATGATTACCCACTCACCACATGGAAGTGTTATGAACATCAATGTTTTTTAAAATTAGAGCACTTTGAGTGCTGGTGATGGGGAAAATACATGTGTAAAGGAAGGAGGGAACTAAATTCTTTTGGTTTTGAAGCTGAAAGAAATAATAGGGTTTTTGCAACCCTTCTCTTTTTTTTTTGTGGAATAAAAATCCAATATTAATATGACAAAGAGACTGCTGGCTAGCAGAGAAAAGGATTAATGGCACCTCACACTGAGATGGAGATATTTGGAAGTAATTTGTTTGGTCCTGCTGAGTTTTGTGGCAGTGGAAAGCTAAGCTGCTTCTGTCTTTAGAAAGTGTGCCCACAGGGAGTGCCAGACAGCTTTTCTGTCACTCCAAATTAATGATTCAGATTGTTTTTCTGCCAAGATAATATCCTTAGGTACACTTGGAAACTCAAGTAGATTCTGTTGAAAAGTGAACAGAATTAACAAAATACACAACTACTGTAATAATTAGAATTATGTGGATTCAGTCCAAAAGCAGAATTGGGCAGTTTTCTTTTAAAGCCTGCATTAATAAGTCAATGATGGGGGAAACAACTAAATATAAAAGTAAATTTTCTAAGCTAAAAATAAGTTGTCATCATCTGCCAGAAGAAGCTAGTGGTTTACAAGGATATTAGAAAAATGCAATCTATCATGAAACCTTCGCTGCTTGTAAAATTACTTGAATATGTCTTTAATATGTTCTTGAGTCCCTTTAGTAGCATTCCCTCCTCCAACTGATGATTTCAAGGGTGTGACTAGAAGAATAAAAATCTTTATGGTAATATTTGTTTAATTATTTCTAGGCTTAGGGTCAGTTGCATTCCCTGATAATGGAAACAATGTCAAAATTCTAAGTGATTAATTTTAACATATCCGGCAATATCCTGCAGAGATGTGCTAGATTCTTCCCCTTGTCTTACAGCTTGGTCATTTCACATCCTCAACTGCTAAACTGGAGGAGAGCATGGCTCAGGATTTATATGGGAATCTCCTAAAGCAAGAGTGTGCTTAAGCAGGAAAAGGGGGTAACAGTGACTGATGTCAAATTTCTCACTAAGCTGAAGTGGTAAGTATTATGCTGCTAAGACTTCTGCTTTATTTTTAATGAATGAAAATTTGTTTCACTCACACGGTCTTAATATACCGTTCATGGATTCCAAATTTTGCAATAATTTGTCTAAATGTTTTTTGTCTCTTGACTTCAAATCAATTACCTGTGTAGCTTATTGTGATCTATGATCTTTACTGATTGACTTTTAGTTAAGTAAAGGTGGAATGCACATCCCTATGTATGTACCTGATACATATATGTGCTTCTGTTTTTGGAAGAAGTATGGGTTAAAAGCAAACTAAAAATCAGAAAGCAATCTTGAAAATGATTGTGCCCATATTTAAATTCAAACATTTAATAAAACCACTGAAATATGTTTGAAGAAATAGGCTTGGCACTTGACTTTTGGAATCTTCTTCATCCTTTGAGGCAGATCTTGTGCTAATTCTCAACAAAATAAGAATCACAATGCCTGCAGAAACACCAGGTTGGGTCCCAGAAATAGTCTGGTACTGTGTACAATTTCTAATCAGCCTGACTTCCCAAGTCTAACTGTTAACTTCCAAAGATGAATAATTAGCCAGACTCCAGCAGTGCTCTGGTGCAATGATAGTGTCCTATTCTGGTGCTAGCTTGTTCAGAGCCTGCTCAGTAATATCTTTTGATTTCTCCTCTTTATCGTGTACATGTGCTCTTAAAAGGCAGGTATAGCCCAGAGCTGCTGTGCTAACTCCTGTTCTATTTTACACAGTATTTCAGAGCAGCCTCTCAATCAATTCTGGAGGTTGTGAAGTTACTCAGAATCTCTGGAACATCCTCCAGCCCCTGATGCTTGCTTTACCTTAGGGTTTGTAAAGGTGTTTTTTGGGAGAGTTGCTCGGAAAGAAGGAATCCTGTTTGTCCTGGAAAGACCTCTCATTGCTAGAATTAGGCTTTTTAAGCATTACTGAGTAGCTAAATATTGTGGTAATGTACCCATGATACAGGCTGCAGTTTCCTTCTCCTAAAATGTCTACAAATCACCAGAAAGCATTTGATTTTGTTACATTGCTCTAAACAGAAAACAAATTCTGACGTATTGAGAATGTTGACATTGCGCTTTTTGCAGAAATAGGAGTAATTAGTTAATTTTTAAATTAGAATTAAGTAAAAGAAGGTTCATGTATCAATCAACCAACCAAAACTACAAATATAAATAAATATCTATATATTTATTTAATGCAATGAAAGGCTAGTATTTGAGTGCCAATTAAGTGCCTGATTTCCAAAGCTTCTGACCCAACAGATTTAGAACTTAGGATCATTTTTCTAGTAGATTAATTTTCAATACTTTATTGGGGCTTCCAAAGATGAAAATTTAGCTCTAAAGTTGTTTTTCTAGGGTTCATTTTTAGATGTCTAAACTGAAACAATTGCAAATCTGAATTTTCCTGAAATAATCAGGAAGTGAAAAATCCTGGCAACAAATTTCAAATTCACATCAGGACTCTGGCCTCTAGTGTCTATTAAAGGTTCAGTGTACATTTGTTTCTCAAAGTGACCATTTTAAAAAAAATAAAGTCCCATACCAGGCATCCAAGACCAAAGCTGCCCAAATTATTGCATGCATTTATAAACCTTGGTTGGGACACAGTGCAGTATGGATTACTGTGTGATTAGAAAGTGTCAAAATGCCTCTTTCTAAAATTATTACATGTGCAGCAAGTTTTAAGTATTAATTTATAAGAGATATATTGAAACCATATAAAATGAACAAATTCTTTTAATTTATACCTATTTGTGTTTTGAACATGTTACTTCATTATATCATCTGATTATATATTTTTAAGAATTGTATAAAGATATGTGACAAGCTGGTAGCTAAGCAAAAGGCTGGATGATCTTTCCAGCATTTAATGGACTTTTTTTTTCCAATTCTGAAAGCCATGTAAGTTGAGTGAATTTAAACATATAAGTAAATTATGAAAATTATTAATAAATATTTCTGCTTCATTACTTGAATCCTCAGTATATGTTCTGCCTGCTGAATATTTTGTAATTAATACAATCTGCCAACTGAGGTAATGTGCCAGACTTTAACTGAACTGTGCCTCCATGTGAAATTTCATCTTCAGAATCTAATTTGGAGGATTCATGACCATTACCTTGCTAAAAACATACACAAAGGTCACCACAGCATGTGGCACATTTACTCATTTTGTGGATCCCCAGGGACCCAAATGCATTTCTGGTGTAATGCAAGTACCTTTAACATTTTGCTCCAGAAGTTACATTCACCTGTGAGCTCTATTGCTTATTTTGATACTTTCATGTTAATATCATTGTAGTACAATCACTTAGTATCAATCTGAAAAAATTTGCATGTTCTTTTCATACAGAAAATAGAACTAAACCTAAATTGTGATGCAAAGGAACATTACCTGAAAGGTGACTTAGGAATCAAAAAATGATTGGATTTCAGTAATTTTTGTGTCATATAGAGACTTACCAGTATTTTTTATTTTATTACTATATTGAGTTTTTATCCCTTTTATATTTTAAATTTCATTATTTTATTTTTATAAAAATTTAAAAGTTTTATTATAAAAATTATTTCTAAGCAAAAAATGAGAGGAAAATTTAAAAAAATCATGCCCTCAGAAGGGAATTTAATTCAGGTGGCTTTCAAAACATTTGCTTTCTATTAGTAGCTTTGTAACACTTTGGTGGAAAAACAATCTTTGACAAGGATTTAACACCTGTCCTTTTCCAGTTGCTGAGGAAACCCCCTGTTACAGTCAATGATATGGTTCATCCAAATACTCCATCAAACATGGGCTTTTTTTGCCCCAGCTGCCTACCTCACCTTTCCTAACATCTCAGTTTGTGATTTACATATAGAGCTGTGATGTAAACAACACAAAAATCGTTGTTTACGTCTCTGTGTCGGCGCGCTGCCCGGTGAGGAGGGGGCGAGCCGGGACTCCGCCGCTCCCGGCCGTGACTCAGCGCGTTGGGGAGGCCTCGCAGCCGGCCGGGACGCGAAGCCCCGGGGCCTCGCCGTCCCTCGTTAATGAGTAACAACGCGGCGGCCGCGGGGCCGCTCCGGGCGCGACACCTTCGCCCCGCGGCCGCTCGGCGCTCCGGGGCAGCGCCGGCCGCTCCGGGGCAGCGCCGGCCGCTCCCGTCCCGGCCCCGCCGCTCCAGCCGGACCCGCCCCTCTCCCAGTCTCCTTCGCGGCTCCCCCTCCCGAGGCAGGCGGAGCTGGAGCTGGGAGCGACATCGTTCCTCGCCGCCGCCGCCGCCTCTCCCGAGTGACCGAGGGCACCGGCGCTGCCTGGGGGGGCCCCGTTCTCTGGCCGCCGCCCGACGCCTCATCCCCGCCTGAGCCGGCACTGCCCGCGGAGCAGCCATGAGCTGGGGCACGGAGCTGTGGGTGAGTCCCGGCTCGCCTCTCATTGTGTCTGAGATTCGCCCCCTTCCCTTGTCTGCTCGGGCGGCCGCCCCGGGGAGGCGCGGAGCGGCCGGAGCCGAGGCGCTGTGCTTTGTTCGGCGCTGGGGCGGCGGGCAGGCGCTCGGGCGGGCCGGGGGTCCGGCGGAGGGCGGTGGCGCTGGGCCGGGGGCCGCGGCGGGGCGGGAGCGCCGCGTCCGGGGTGCGGTGCGCGCGCCGCCTGCGCGGCCATGGCGCTCCCCGGGGCGGCCCCTCGCCCTCCGCCCGCCCGGCGCGGTCACGGCGGGACGGGCGCTTTGTGTGCGGCCGGCGGAGCGCCCCGCTCGGGGCCCGGCGGCGGGGCCCTCGCCGTGCTCCCGGCACGGCCCGGGGCGGGGTCCCGGCGCGGCTCGGCCAGCGGCCCGCACCGGGCAGCCTCGGGGCGGCGGCAGAGATGCTGCTCCCCCGAAAACCGCCGGGCTGCTCCGACGAGCAAAGCGTTTTCAGCTGCCGGCCCTAATTAAAAGCAGCTACTATATAGCTTTGTCTCTAAAAGTACCGCAGAACATTGGATAACACTGCATTGTGTTTGTTTTAAATACGAAAAATTTGCAGCAGTGAGACGGGCAGCGTCTGTCTCGCGTTAGGGCTTTTCTTAAAGCTCCCCTCTTCCCTCCGAGGGCTCTTTGGCTGTGCCGAGGACGGCAGAGAAGGGGCTTCTCCCGGGGGAATGCCGGAGCGAAGCACAGCGATGTCTGCTCGCAGTGCGGGGTGTTGTGTCTCCTCTGTCAGGTTTCCTGCTGTTGCCGGAGCTAACACTGATCGTGGGAATGCTTAGGCATAAAAAAGAATAGTACCGAGGAGGGTTTAACGTCCCGGCATTAAATGCTGCCTTCCCTCCATTTATTTGCTTTTAAAGACTGTGAAGCAGAGACTTTTACGCTAAGGAAAAAAAAAATTATAGAAAGCTAAACGTTACAGCTTGAAGTCCGGTCCAGGAACTCTTAATCTGGACCTAGCATTATAGGTTGTTTAATCAGTCTCTTGTAGTGCAGGGCTATGAGTCTCTGGAGGAGCAAAGATCTGCTCCGCACTGAGACAAGTGGTTGCCCGAGGAGCCGGGGCAGCCGTGGCGCTGCGGGCCGACCGGCTGGGTGGGGCGGGGGCTGGGAGTGCCGGCGGAGCTCCTCAAGCCACCTGAATTAAATTGTGTCTGATTATGCAAAATGAAGATGCAGTAGCATCACGTGTACTACGTGGAGAAGCCTGCTTTAAAGGTGTTTAGGGGTTGCTTTAGTGTTTTGCACAGTACCTTCTACTTTACTAGGATTTGTAGGCATGACGAGAATTCAGCCAAAATATGCTTTTTAAGTACTGATGGTACTGCTGTAGCAGGCCTGAAATCTAAAACTACTGTAACACTGGCGGTAAGGAGTAAGTAAAAGCTGCGATTCGTATTGGCCACACAAGGGTGTGTGTGCAGCTCATGCCTGTATGTACTTCAGATGAGACATGAGTGTCACTTGAGGAGAGTGAGGGTTGGCGTTTGGGTGAGCACTGACTGTAAGCACTCAAATATGTATTGCTTTAGAGAATAGAGTTTTACCTTACTTATATCTGCTCAGTTTTGTAGCCTCTTAATTGTATATTTTTTTGTTCAGCTTGTAAATGACAGTTGAAGGTTTTATACTCTGTCTTGTGTTCAGTTTTGTATGAAAGTGCTTGTCTTTGTTGTGTCTTTAAGAAACATATTCAAAAAGATGGATTTTGACCTCAGACATCCTTTTAATGATAGGCATTTAACTCATGGTATTGTGAAACTGGCTGAAATTTATTTTAACCTACTATATTTCTTTTCTCTAAGTCACTAATTCTTATGCATTAGTTGGAAGAAATAATGCCAGAATTTTAAACTAAAAGTTTTACTGCAATACTTGTATTTTAGCAAAATTTTTTTTTTTTGCTCGATATCTGGAGATGACCTGTAACTCTACACTGAGGTAACTTCATGCATAAAATGGTCTGTTTGTAACTATATAACTAGACTCTGGCAATGCAAGTTTTTACATTACAGAGTGCCTTTTATTTTTTCTAATTGAATCTAGTCATACTTTAAAAAATCTACTGTGTTTATAAATCAAACTGCTTTCTTAGTTGGAAGAATATTCAGTGCTTCACTACTGTAAAAAGTATTAAACTTTAATTGTTTTAGCAACTTGTGCTGGGCAAGTAAAGATTACTTTCTGAAGATCTGGCAAAAAATCAAATTCATGAAGAATTATATTAAATCTAGGTTAAAAACACAAGAAAAAACAATATTGTGGGTCTTCAAAGACAGGGCTCTGAAAAAGGTAAAATAAACTCTTAGACATGTTTGTGTTCTGGTGTAGCAATTCCTTCATCATTCCCTGTTGATAGCATTAGTGGAGCTTCAGGAGGCAGCCCGAGCTGCTCTGTGTTTGCTGATGGCAGCAGGGGCACGAGAACTTGCCGTGTTCAGTCCCCAGCTGCAGAGAACTCTTCTGCTCAGGTTTTTTGGACACCTCATTGGGCCTAAAGCTCTCCTCATTAGCGCTTTCACCTCATAAAGTGAATTTTTTTCAGGGTTAGGACTGGTATCTAGATCACAGTTTTTCAAAACATCTGCACTTACATATGTATGCTTTGCTAATTCATTGAAGCAAATTTAATGATTCTGTACCAGGCTTTTTTAACACCTGCTTAACTCTGCCTTCTTAAGTTCTATTTCTTCTTGCTGGTTTTTGATATTTTGTGGTGATTCACAGTTCTTAGGTATTTTTAAAACTTTTCTGGAGTTTTATACTGTATGCTATTTTGGATAAAGTGAAAAACTGAGCATAGATGAGTGTAGAGACAAATAAGAAGCCAGAAGAAAAATTAGGGGATAAGGAAAGCAACTCGTGTCTGGTATTTATATGGTAATTATTAAATATAGCAGTTCTGTTATTGACATGATACATACGCTAATTAAATGGCTACATCAGGGACAGGACAAAGGAAATATTTTCTTTGACTGGCCAGTATTTTTTAATTCTTTAAATTTAGTAGCTGTTTGTTTTTCAAGAAAGGTTTTTTTTTTTAATAGGTACACCACCATTCTCTGAAGTGAGTGTGCATTGTACAAAATGTGTATGTCTTGATTAGACTACAGCGCTTGGTGCTTTTCAGTGTATCTTGGCCAAAAAGCATGCTCCTTGTTGTGTTTCTTTTGATAGCATTGTATGAAATAATATAAATTAATAATAACAAAATAAATGTCAAATCATATAAGCCATCCTGTGATTAGAACTGTTTTATTCCACAACATTTTCTGTGCTGTGGGAAATATGCTCCCCTTTTCTGCTTTCTTATTACAATAGAAAATTTTGGTTATACTTTGAAAGTAGTATATACCTGATAGTTTTATTCTTATTGCTGTGTTGTGTATCTTTGTGGTCACTCTGCAGCATATTCCTTATGGTATAACCACACAGGACCCAAGATACTTTGGTGAACTGCTTTGCATAATACTCTCTTAAGAGTTAGAATAGAGTAGTGAGAACTGGCAAGGCTTATCTAATTCAGTTAAAATACATTTTCTGAGAATTTGGCTGTTGGGTGCCAAGTTTTCCTATCTTTAATATCTAGTTTCTTCATAGGTAACATTTGTAAAACAGTTATCATCTGAAGAAAGGCGGCACATAATTGTGAAGTAACATTGCTGCGCTTTCATTAGTAATAGAAAATTGCTGCTGTTTGTTTAGATACAGATACTTTTCAGAATTAACTTTTTGGAGTTTGTCATGGCTTTTTCAAATATTGCACACTTATGCTCATCTCATGAGCAGTAGGAGGGTTTATACATTGAACTTGTGGTTAGACTTGCATTTTTACTTTATAAAGTGCCCTGACTTCTATCAAACTGTGCTGCAATATCTAAGGCAAAAATAGATGAGATTAAAATTGGGGTGGAGTTTAGTAACTTTAAATATTTGGAAATAAAAATGATAGATTATGATACGTTTAAGAATCTTCTCAGCATGAGCATCTGTTCAGTATGTATGTTTCTGTACATCTGGAGTTCTTTTTGTGGTGGGCGTAAAGTGTACAAATAGCATTAACATAGAATATTTTAAAAATATGTCTGGTTATTGTCATCTTGGGTTATTGTGCTGTTGAATCGAATATGCAGTGGGTTTGCTTTGATGCTAAAGGCTTACTTAGCTTTGGAGACTGGAGTGTAGCTGATAATGAAGTTGTTGGTGTAATGAGAGGAGACAGTGTGATTGGCACTCTGAAGTGGCTTCTTTGGAAATTAATTAAAGGGTTTGCAGTCCCTTTAAAAAAAAAAAACCAACCAGGAAGGATGGTTTTTGACTTTGGATGCACGTTCTGTTGTTCCAGCCCCTGTGAACCCCTTAATAGCAGTTGGCAGAAAAAGAGTTTGAATACCATGTGAGAACATTTTCAGTCTGTAGAACCAGTCTAGCCATCTGTTTCTCACCTCTTGATAAATATTTAAAACAGAAATTTTGCTGAGGGCTTTTTGTGCTGAGATTTCTTGATTAAAAAGAAATGGCTATAGAAGATTTAATGGTACTATTGTTGTGAGCTCCTTGGGGCCAGAAGCACACCATCTTTTATAATTAAGAAACCACTGGCACTATAGAGTAGTATTTTAGAAATTAGTTATGTTGGACCAAAGAAAGATCAAAGAATATTTGGTGATGTGCTCTTTTTAATCTTTCCTTAAACAAAATTCATTCTGTGCCTAAACCCAAGTTCTGTTTTTAAAAATATTAAATAGCTCGGTTGCGTGAGTAATTTTTCAAAAGCTGTTAAAAATTTTCTTATGCTTTCAGTCCTGCTTTTAGACATTGTTTCTTTCTTGCTTTAAAATCTTATTCTTTTTTGTAGAAGATAAATCATGTGGTGATGTTGTCTAATCTTAAAAGTTGTCAAGTGTAATTATGCGTGGAAAACATCCACAGAATGTAAATATGAAAGAGTTAGTTTTAAAAAGTAGCTAACTATTATGTAGCATACTTCTGTTGTCGTAATTTATTTTTGTTCCCTAGATTTGAAAATTTATTTTTTAGCTAAATAAAAGTTTTTTATCCAAGCAAAACCAAGTTTTTTCTCTCAAAACTGAGAAACCTTTCTTGACTGCTAATGTGAATGTGGTTATGTAGTTACTAGCATTGCTAATACAGATAAAAAAACCACTGTAAATAATTCTAAATATCAAGCCGTATCCCATATGGAAGTTCTTTTGTGCTTTTGAATCATAGTATTTGGTTAACTGATTTTCCAGTGCTAACATATACTCTGTTAAAGACAACACTGTTTCACGGGAGGGAGAGACGGAACATGGAGTTTTTTTTTGGTTTTGGTCTCCAGATTTTTCCGTCAACCCAAAGGTTGCAAGAAGTACCCTGTATAGATTCTCTCTTCAGTCAGTACTCTTGCTGTTGTGTGCAAATGTACTCTGCAAATGTGTGCAAGGAATGTGTCTTGTGGCTAAAGTATAAGATTATAGTGTTTTCCAGATGCATGGGATGGTTACGCATTTTCCCTGTCTTGGGTGACATGCTGGATAAAATCCCTAATCCTGTGAGGTTCCAGTCTTTCACAAGCAGCTTTGTGTGGCTTACCTCATCCTTGCGAAGACCTCTGAGATTTCCAACCAGAAAGTTATGTAAGGATCAAATACTTGGTTATTGGAAGTGTAGTTACTTTAGGCTTTGGTGTGAAAACAATTGTACTGAGTTTTAGTTGGAAATGTTTGCCTGGATTTTTCCAGCAATTGTCTGGTTCATAAACATCTGACCTTTTTACTGTTTTTTCCGGGAAGGGGTGTGTCAGTGTCATGAGACTTTATCAGTTTGAGTTTGATGTTGAACATAATTTAATTTAAGAATGGTTACGTGTGTCTTTGACTATCTATTTAGAAAGTGTGGTTTTTTTGAGTTTTGAAAACTTTATCATCTGATAGCTATTAAAAAGGCATCTGTTTTTACTTATTGCCCCACTTGTTTATGTACTTGGAAGTGTATATGCTTTCCAATGAAGTTTGTACAAACATACATGTGACTTTACTAATCTAGAAATTCTGAACACTGGAAAAGTATTTCTGCCTTGTAAAAAATGTATGCAGTATCCTTGTTCATAGTACTAAATCTGAGAGTTGCCTGTATCAAGATTCTAAATGCTGCAGCTGTCGTTTGATTTCCTGAGTGAGAATATTGAAAAGGAAAGAAGCACGGGAAGAGAAAAGTCTATTGGCAATGTGCTCATGTGCTGAGGGTTGCCCAAGCAGATATGATTTGTGCTTTCAGCTGTTTGCAGGTAAATACTGGAGGACAGAAGGTTTGTTGTTATTGCTTGTGTAGAGTAGTCACTGATGCTGTAAACCTACTGAAATAAGTCTAATATCTAGAAGTTGTGTTGTATTTAAATTAGTTCTTATAGTGGATTGATCTAGGTGAGACCCTCATTTGTTAATATAGTATCTTTAGATACTTCAATCCTTTCATTTGCAGAGCACTTTTTAGTGTTCTTTGTAAAGCCAGTAATTGAGTAACAGAGGATGTTATATTTTTTCGTGGAGGGGAAGTTATTTAACATGATGCAGATTAAGTTTTCATTGTTCAAGCAACACATGTGCATACTTTTTAAAGAACTTGAATTCTTTTTGGTAGAGAAAGAATTCCCTGAAGTTCAGATATGTTCAGCTTTTTCCTTGTAGTGGTGAACAAACTGTTCAGTGAAAGCTGAAATCTGAAATTCCAGTCAGATTGTTTCATTTTGCCCCTAGTGAGTTTACGTACCCCAGTCCCAGTGCTATCTTGGCAGAAGGTTTAGAGGTTTGTCTTCAGATGTATGTCAGTGCTTCAGCTGGATGGGAAAAGAAGGAAAAAAAAAGTATTATACTAATAAAAGCCTTCTGGTTTTCATTAAAATGCAGACCCTCTACACTGACTTTGTTTATGGAATTATCTGCAATAAATTTTTTTGTTGCTTGGGTTTTTTTCAGCTACAAGTTCTAGTCTAAGAGGAGAGTGGCAGGAATATTACATTTCCTGCTAGGTGGCTAGAACAGGAAAGGGCTTAATTTTAGGTGTACTGAATTTTCTGAAAATTTCTACTGTATGGAAATTTGAAATAGTTATGTGTAAGAATCATAAATACCTTTTCTTTGTTGTTTTTCTTTTTTAGTCAGAATTCTGCTTCTGCCATGTCATTTACAATGAACAGAGCATTAGACTGATGAAACTAGCCCAATGCTTTCTGGCATTGTGCTTTGTACATTTTCCTGTTGTTTTATTACTGTTTACATCTTTTGAAGGAGGAGCACAGTCTTACTGTGAGCTAAAAAGATAATATTGCAGGACCTGAATTTTTCTTGGGCTTTAATGTGGAACTCTTGTGTCATCTTGGGCAAATAAACTTACTTTTTGTCCCTGTTAGTTGGGTTGTAAAATTGGAATACACTTTGTTTTAATTAAATTAATATTGCAGGAATAATTGTAGAATACTTTAACTTTCTTTAATGTGTAAGGACACGGTAATATGGTGCTTTAAAATGTTGAAAGTAGCTCTTGCACTTTTATCCTAGTTTTGGAGGGGATAGAGTTAATTTACTACTTAGTAGCTGGTACAGTTGCTGTGATTTGGATACTCACAAATGTTTGTTCCAGAGGCAGGTACCCTGTGTATGGCTTCTCCTTGGCTGGTACACAAGAAATAGTACAACATGCTTTTTTGTAGTTCCATATTAAGTAAAAATACTTTTGCAGCATTGTGCAATGAAATGACATCCACTAGTTTTGAGTTTGAAAGAACTAAAGTGTCACGCTGAGACACGGAAGGAGCACGCTGGACACGCTCAGTCGCCTAAGGCAAAAAGGGAGAACTTTATTTACAGTTTCTACAATTTATAGACTCTCTAAAGTGAGAGTGGATTGGAGGATAATATACCTCCTCTGAATCACACTGGCCAGGTGAACAGTCTGTCAATTTTCTCTTCCTCCAAGAAGGAATGTGAAAAACACATAGTGTTTTGAGAAAAAGTGTGGGAATTCTGACTCCAAGAATGTAAATATCAGAAGGCTTTTGAAAATCAGGGTGACATCAAAGAACTTCTGAAATATGACAGCAATTGCACTTGAGAGTTAAGAGGCAGCCTTAACTTTTGGCATGCTTGAGGTAACCAGATGTGAGTGCAGGTGATGAAGATGGGTGTGCCTTTTGGATCTCCATCTGCATTGTAAATCCTTTGTAAAGAGGGCATTTGATTGCTGGATTCTTTCTCATGATGGATGCCCAATTCGAGTGGGTGTGAAAACATCACTTTGTATATTCTGGTTGGTAGAGTAATTGGAGGGCGTTTTCTTTGATTATGGGTATGCTTCTTGTACACTTTGTCTTTACCCCAGATGCCTCATTTCTTTCAGAGGAGGTCAATAATGTTTTACATTTTTAATAATATCTTCAAATAAGCATTTGGTCTAGGTCGCATGGGGTTTTCTTGTGGCAGTGAGTGGGAAAATAGTTGGTATGTGTGAGCCCCAGACAACTCCTGTGCTCCAATGTAGTTGGCTGTCTATACAGCAGGGGAATACTCTAGGAGAGGAAATTGTAATATTTATAATATCCAACACTTTCTAATCCTTACAATAAATGGCTAAAGTGTTCCTCTTTCAGCTGTGTTATGGCATCTAATTGTCTTGCAATTTTTTCCCATATTTATATGATGTTAGTCACAATTAGAGGAATATTTAGGGTATCTGACATTTGTAATCAATTGTGGGAGTGTATTTTATGTTTGTATTCATGTAGGACCTGGTACCATTAGTCACAGAGTGTCCTTGTGCTGCATTCTACACAAACTCAGTATAAAGAGCATCCCCAATCCAGTTAACTTTGAGTTACAGCAGGGACTGGTTCATGTAGTGTGGGTGCCAAATGAGAGTTGTGCAAACTCAGTTTTGTTCAGCACAGCAATCTCAACTGCAGCTTCTTAACTTTCTTTTGGTAAGCCTTGCAAGCAAAGGGTAGCAGTGGGGTAGACCTTTGTCATGTTTGCGGGGGATGAGCACCCAAACAACCCAAGAGAATGCAGGAAATACTTGTTGAAAAGTACAAGGGAGTGTTGGTGTCTCAAGCGAAGCAAACAGTAATCCTTTGGTATGATGAAGTAATAAGCTGGAATCAGCCAGCAATGCCCTTGAAAGCGAGGTTAAGAAGCTAATGTTTGATGTGATAGAGAAGGAGGAGATAATGCTGGGTGAAAAAACACGTGGGTGAAAGGATAATCTCTCAATACCAGAGAACAGGATGTGGTGTGGTTGAGAAATGAGATGGTTAGAGACTGCCTAAAGATTGCAGATATTGGAATGGTTAGAAAGAGACTGATTTTTTTTATTTTTAAAAGGAGAAATTGTTAGCAAGTTTTAGATAGATTTGAGATTCAGGAAAGAAGTCAAGTAATCAGGTGAAAGAAAGGTTAAAGTTTGAGACTTTAATGTAAAAGGCATAAACCAGTGAAGTGCAGTAGCTGCAAAGATATGACACACATAATATGCTTTTAAAATGAAATGTTTTATCTTAGTTTTTCCCTGAAAACAAGTTAAAATTTGTGATTAGTAAATGGAAAACTGTTTGAAGGTCCACTAAGGACAACTGATAAAACAATTTTGTTCTGTAGAGTCAAATATGGGTTCCCTCATGCCCCTAATATCTACTTTATTTCGATCGTAATAGTGCAGGTACCCATTTACATATTTAATTTTACCAATACTTGTTCATTTTATGAACAAAGATCTCACAGGATGAGTGAAATTCATTAATGTGCTTGAGATTAAATACTGTATTACTAGGAAATTTTCAATGCTTTTTTTTTTTGGTTTTGAGAAAGGGAATATTTGCAAACTAGCTCTACCTGTAGCTTGTAGTTGATGCTCAGCATTATTTAAATCAGCCACAATTATTGATGTTATTTTCTTTAATTTAATGGATCTTTTTTCCAACTTACAAGTTTTGACTGCTATGAACTGTGAGTTAGAAGAAAAAGGATATGTACTTGGATTTATGAATGGTGAAAATTTTATTTTCAGAGTATTTATAATTTATTTAATTAAAAGGCTTTATCTCAGTAACTGTGGTTTTTATCTGGGAAATTGGCTAAACAGCAGATGATATTCAAGATCTGTGCAATATGGTCAAGGTGTTACAAATTTGTTTGGAGGAGGACAAGAAAAGGATGAACTTGTCTTGAAAGGTTCTCCAGCATGTTGTAATAAAATGGTAAAAACTAGACTGGAATATCTGGTTAGGTTTCGTGTCTAAGAAGATGGCATATCTAAAGAGGAAAAATTACTTTTTTGAAAAGAAATAGTAACTTACCAGGAAAATCCAAATGTTTGGGATTTTTCTACACTGTAGTAATGTGAGGGGAATGTAGACTGTACAGTTCTATGAAACTTGAATAGAAATGTCACCATGTGAGGCAAGCTGTTTGGTCTAGTATCCTGGCTCTGCATGTTACTCAAATATTTACTCCTGCAGCAAGAGATGTGGTGGTCTGATTGTTTAGGTTGAGACTGAGGAAACAGGGGTTGTGAGTTATTTGTTTTGGTTTATCTTGATTGCTTCTTTGTTTTGTAAAAGCTGTGAGGTCTTTTGTGTTATTTCTGCTCAAGTTTTGCAATCACATAAACTAGATCTTTCAACTTACCCCTCCCCAAGTTTGAGACCTTGTTAATATTAAGACCTCTCTCTAATAACAAAGGTAACTTCTTTCCAAAATGGCTTTTTAAGAAACATGTTCACTTTGGTATTGGTGCTAGAGAGAATAATTATCATCTTTCCAGGAACAGTGAGTCAGTTCCTCCTGCACTAGCCTAGCACTTGAGAGATCCGAGTGGATTTCTCCAAGTTTCAGCTTGATGTTCTGCATTCCTGAGAGAAAAGCAGTGAGGTAGGAGTAGTTGAGTGCAACAAGAAGTTTTTACTGGAAGAAACATCTGCTTAGTGGATTGGAATAAGAGTTTTGTAAAACCAGGGATTGGTTCTGTACATTAAAACTGTAGTAGGTGCAAACAAATCTGGTGTTAGGCAGAGTGTGCTACCTCCTCTGCTTGGATGTCTTAGCACCCAGCGACTTCCAATTATTTTGGTTCTGTGGGGTTGTCATTCAGTTTCACTGAAATTTCAATAGTTGAACTGAAATAATTTTCTTAAAAGAGTTAAAATAGTCTTAAAGATGAGATGCCAGTGGTATTTAAGCTTAATGATTCTTAGATAAAATGTTTTTCCATGTTCTGTCTGCTTTGTACTTCAAGGCTGTAATTGTGGGTTGTGTAATGAATACATTTTGACATAATTTGTATAAAATCTCTTGCAATTTTTGAGAAAACATGTAATTGTCTTAAGGTGGTTGTGCTGAAAGGCCAGGATTCATGCATTTTACAATAATGAGGTACTGTGGAATATCAGTGCTCCAAACTCAAGTTTCAACCTTGAGTTTTAATTCTGAAAGGAGAGCTTCTACAGGCCTTTATACACTCATTAGGTGGGAATACTGCTGCTGGTTTATGTATACTGCATGCTGGGTAATGTGAATTTTAAGACCTTATATGTAAATGTTTCTTATAATCTTGATAGACTATTTGTAGTACTTAGTACTTAGCATTTCAACTTCTAATCATGCAGGCATAATTGGACTGTAAGTCAAACCTGAAACTTGTGGCTTTCCTCACTGCTTTTCTTCATTATGTCATTGGAAAAGAGGTTTGATTTTTTTTGCTGACTTGTGTTCATTTGTGGGAAGAGGATCATGCTCCCGTATCTCCCTAGTTAATCTTAACAGTTTGGATGTTGCCTGTTATCCTTTCAGGACTGTTACTGGTTACTCTGTTACAAAGACAGCATAGCTTTGGGTAATGTTGGTTCTTCCTGTCCTTTCTTAATCAATGTAAAACAGTGTTTCATGTGGTGCCAAGGGGTTTTTATTTTTTAAGGAAAGTGGTGAATTTTAAAGCATTTCTTCAAGAGCACTTTACAGATTTGTCATTTATAGTCAATTAATTTAAATTATCTCAAAGTAGCACAGTATGTGGTTTAACTTCATTGCAAGAAGTATTTTTTAAAGATATTACTGTATTTTGCAAAATGCCGATAAGAGCACTTGAAAAATGTAACTAAAAATCTATGTATTCCTGCTGTAGTAAAGGGGTTTGAGGCTTTGCTTGTAGTTGGGTCCTTTATCTTTCGATAGTCTCTGCCACTAGAACTAATCCAATAGTAAGTTTATAGCAGGAAATGGCATCCTAATATTTTAAACAGCTGCTTTTTTTACCATCAGATTCTGCTTGTCTTTGTTCTGAAAACAGTTTCTTTTGATCTTAATTTGCTAGAAGTTCTTAACAATTTACTTGTTCCATTTTTAGTTTGTTTAGACTATCCTATGTTATTTTTATTCGTGATCTTTTTTTCCTTTGGTGTTAGAATTCATTCAGTTGCTTCAGTGGGATTAGTTTCTGTATTCTGCTTGGTATTAACTTCTATTTTATGAGGAAAAGAGATGAATAAAGAGGATGGCAAGTTAACAATGAAGAAGTACGAGTTACACAGTTATTTGTAAGGTCATATTCTGAGATACAACATGCTTTCTGATGTGTGCAGTCTTTCGTCTAGGCGTTGTATGATCAGTGTTTATCATCTCTATAACATGGTATAAAACATCTGCAACACCTGTAGAGGTGTTACTGAAGGATTTCATAATCAGTATTTCCATAGGAGGAAACCTTTTCAGTCACTGTCATTGCTTTAACTTTTTTGAGTGGAAATAGTGGTAAATATGTTTTAGATAATCTCATAAACTGTACATTTAAGCACTATCTTTTAACTTTAAGGACAGTATATTAAAAGACATTTCTTTTATATACAAACAGAGCTGTATTTAATACCAGATGACACAAAAGATAGTATTTCTTATCCAGTTACATTCATCTATCTGTTTACTGTTTCAGCTGCAAGTAGTTTATTTGAATTACATTTGGTGTGCTTTTGCCCTGCATTAATGTTAGGAATCCTGTGTTAGGTCTTAGAAAAACACCTTTATTCAATATTTTTTCCACAATTTCATGTGTCTCATTTCATGTCAGTAATTGCCTACTAGCTGTGTATTCATTGGTGTTGTGGCCTGGTTTAATTGCTACTCAGGTTTCTGCTGTAGTTTCTGGGAATCTCTTTGTTTCTGTAAGAGTTCTTTACCTATTACACCTGTTTATTACAAAAAGCTATTACTAGTTTATACATTAGAGTTGTAAGAATTAAAAGAAATGTTTCCAAGATAGATTCAGAAATCAGAGATGACTGTGCAGATGTGATTAGTGTATTGTGTAGTCTTTCCAGATCTTTGTTGAAGTGGGGAAGACTATTTTGTGGCATGGCTGAAAAACATTTCAGTTTGCGTTTTAGTTGATTGTTGAGTTTGGAATCCGTGGTGTGAAATGTTTGCAGTAATCTTGAGCAACAAAATTCTGTGTCAATCAGATACATAGCTTAGTTAAAAGTATTATTGTTAAGATATTAGTACAGGTTATCTCAGCATGATTTTAACATGGAAGTAAAACAAATGACACTGATGTTGATGATAACCATTTAAGGTGGGTGCTGAGAACCACAACAGTTTAGAGAGCATTAAATTATTTCTAAATTGCTCTCATGTTACTGTTGATTGTCTCTATATAATAACTAGTTGATACATTTGTTTGTATGAATGAGCTGGTTTGTGGAATGCTAGAAATTCAAGTATTTATTTTGTGCTACTATGTATTCTTGAGAGGCATAAAAGTTTTTGGTTGTACGTAACCAGAAAAAAAAGAAACTTTAATTCTGTTATCAGGAATGTATTCTAATTGCAGCAGGTTGATAGCAAATGAGTATTTCCAGCCTAATGGACTAATGCCAAATGTGTGCCAGCCTAATGCCACTAGTGCAGGGCACATCTCATGTGAGTTGATTCATGCTTGTATATATAAAATCTAATTTGAAAACCGATTTTTTAACAATTGCAGTAAAACCAAGTCCAACAGAACCTTGGGAACTGAAAAGAAAATATATTAGTATAGGCTTTCTTTTTGCAATTTAAGAAATACCAAGAATTAACCCGTCTTCCATGACATTAACATCAGGGTCGTATTAATTTAAGTGATTTGGGCTCAAGTCTAGTTCTCTGAGTGATTCAGATGGGAAAGTCAAATTATAAGCAGTAATCATTCTCCTCTATTTTTCTCTTCTTACAGAAGTCTTTCTAGACTGTACAAGGTTATTTTCAATTTACAGAAGAGTGAAGTTGCTTCAGAGTTAAGAAAAAGAAGAAATCTAGCATTCTGAAAAACTGCATTGAGAATCTATTTGCCAAAGTGCTGTTTCAGGGTACTGCTGACAAGTTAATATATTCTCAGCTTTTACTTTATCCAGTTTTGCTGCCTTAGTTTCAGTTTACTAATTTGCTTTGTAACTGGGTAGTGGATATACTTCTTGGTGCAAAATACTTAACGTGTTTCAGTTTATCAGCTAAGTATTTTGTTTATTCTTATGATATGAAAACAAATACTGTTTCCACAATTAACCTTGTGATTTTTTAATGCAAATTTGGCATTCTGGTCCCATAAAAGTGTAGTAATTTTGTATATACTTAGAAAACATTTTAAGGCATCTGGGAAATTAATCCTTCTTGTGACTGTTTTGATGGTATGTGCTATTTTGATGACTGTGATATGATGCCATAAGAAGAACACTCAAAATTTAGTCAAATATGTTTTGATAAATGATCTTTTGAATGCTTTAAGTATTTAGTGTTTCTCTGAGGCTGATGGGGTCAATAGTATCAAATAGGTTCCTTTCCAAATCCCTTGACCCACTCACATTCTCTTCAGAAAAGAAGTAGTTGACTGGTGAGTGTCTTTAATTTTCCATTATACACTAAAGATGCACTGAATTCAGAATAATGTTACAGATTAATTAAATTAATTACATTTAATGTTAATTTTTTTAGTTTTCTTTCTAAAAGATATGCATGGTTTTATACAATATGACAGAAAAACTAAAAAAGAGATACTTGGGGAAAAGGCACTTGCTTTAATTTTTTCTACCACAAGATCATGATGTGTTCTTGATTACAAGTTGGCATGCTTTAATCACTGATTTTGAAATGTTTTTGCTAAGATATTAAGTGTTAAGGCTCCCCAGATATGAAACATCAATTTTCAGTGGTTTTTTATCAAGCTAGTAATCTTAAAAACAAAGTTGAAACTCCCATGTGTGATTAGATGGTTTCAGTTTTATAGTCAGTGTAATAAAAGATATAACAGTTTTATTCAGTATGAAAGAAATGAGTTTTGGTTTTGTCATTATGTTATGTTTTATTCAGTATTTGAGACTGTTTGTCAGAATTTCTTTAGTGGTTCTTTGACAGTTCCTAGACCATTGATTATTTACAGGGATTTATCCCTTATTGGTTAATATTTTGCTATTTTAATTCTATGCAGACTTAGTCAAGACACGAGTAGCACTTCATGTTGAAGAATGAAATCACAAATAATTAGGTTTTCCATAAAGGACATAATGAATGTGGTGTGGCAACAACATAAAATACAGGATAGGTTATGTCTTTTGGTGACAAGAAGACTGCCACTTTTCTCTACTTCCAGGTCAATGTGTAATAAGGAGTGTTAAGTTTTGCAGGGTTCTTTGGGTAGAACTGGTTATTTAAAGGAAAGTATGAGTACAAAGGTCTGGAGGTGTTCAAGGCCCGGCTGGGTGAGGCTCTGAGTGACCTGGTCTAGTGGGAGGTATCCCTGCCTGTGGCAAGGGGTTTGGAACAAGGTGATCTTTAAGGTCTTCTCCAACCCAAGCCATTCTGTGATTCTGCATAGTGAATTTGTAGTAAATTACTGTTCTGATCTGCAGGATTTGCTGCAGTTGAATTTTGAACTACATCTGCAATGTATCATTGAGCACTTTTTTTACTGTTTTGCTCTTTATTATTTGGTAATACTAAAAAGTCATTAGGAAAGAAACCTAGTAATTATTTACTACAGTAGTAGTTTTTCTGTGGCTGTGATCAGTGGAACAAGATGCTTTGCACAGTGTAGAATTCACACAGTGTTTAAAATGCTGTTAAATTGGATTCCCACAGTATTTCTTCATTAAGGCAGGAAGAATGTTCTTGGTATCTGCTTTTGGAGTAAACAATGAAGTTATGTCAGAAGGGTAAGCAGTGCCAAAGAGGCTTAAAGAAGGAATTAAAAGGGAAATAGTGGATGAACAAGAGGTGAAAAAAATTAGACTAGAAGAATAGAAAAATCCTGAGAAATTGAGAGGGAGAAACTGGCAAAGATGGTTCTGTTTCAGTCACAGAATCATGGTAAGGTTGGAAGGGATCACAGTGGGTCATCCAGTCCAACCTCCCTGCTCAGGCAGGGTCATCCTAGAGCACACTGCACAGGATTGCATCCAGAAGTTCTGGAATATCTCCAGTGAGAGAGACTCCACAGCCTCTGGGCAATCTGTGGCAGTGCTCAGTCACCCTCACAGTGAAGAAGTTCTTCCTCGTGTTCAGGTGGACCAGCCTGTGCATCAGTTTCTGTCCATTGCCTCTTGTCCTATTCCTTGGCACCACCCAGCAGAGTCTGGATCCACCCTCTGACTCCTCCCTTCACATCCCTCCAGACCCTGCTGAGGTGCCCTCTGTGGTCCCTCAGCTGAACAGCTCCAGCCCCCTCAGTCTTTCTTCGGGAGGTGCTCCAGTCCCTCCATCATCCCTGCTGCCCTCTGCCAGACCCGCTGCAGGAGCTCCCTGTCTGTCTTGTACTGAGGAGCCCAGAACTGGGCACAGCACTCCAGATGTGCCTGGCTGGGTCTGAGCAGAGGGGCAGGATCCCCTCCCTTGACTCACTCCCTATGCTCCTCCCAGCACTGTCCTTCTTGGCACTGCTGGTTCATGGACAGCTTGTTGTCTACTGGGACCCCCAGGTCCTTCTCTGCAGAGCTGCTCTCCAGCAGGTCAGCCCCCAGCCTGGGCTGGTGCCTGTGGTTATTCCTCCCCAGGAGCAGGACCCTGCATTTGCCTGTGTGAATTCAGGTGGTTCTTCTCTGCCCCTGTCTCCAGGCTGTGGAGGCCCTTCCAAAGGGCTGCACAGCCCCCTGGGCTGTTGGCCTCCCCTCCCAGCTTTGTGCTGTCAGTGAACGTGCTGAGACATCTGCCCCTCCATGAAAGTCCTTGATAAATAAGCTGAAAATACTGGGCCCAGTGTTGAACCATGAGGTCCAGTCACAGATAAAGTACTGAGATTTGGTGCTTGTTCATCTATACTGTTCAGATCTCCACTGGATTTTAGTGTTAGAATTATTTAGAATACCCTTCTACTCTTATCAGTTTAGTCAGGAAGGAAAACAACTGGAGAAGGTAGGCTTTAGCTGAAGTACCTTTTAATTTCTACATTGACTATTCATTTGACTCTCAAAAAGACATTTGCTCTCAAAAAAGAAATTGATGTGGTCTAGTGTCACTATTGCCACTGTGACCCTGTTGTTCATGTTTATTTCTGTCCTGAATGCGAGTAGTATTTGTCTTGCTTCAGAAGTATTGGCACTGATTATGCTATAAATTTACTTGCTTTCAGTATGGAGCTCCTGAAGTGGTGCAGAATATATTTATGGACCCCATTGTTCTTCTAATATGCTGGATTACAGAAACAGTATGAAAAATGAGCTGTTATAAGTTTGGACTTTGTACATATTCTGGAAAGAATGGGGAACCTAGCTATGGCAGTTCAAAAGTGTGGGTTTTCAGAACACTGAAGTTTGTATTCATTTTTTGTGTATGCAACTTCAGTGTCCAAATATGCTGCAATAGGGTTGTTTTACCTTTTTAAAATTGTGACTTTTTAAATGGAAGTACATATGCTTATGGTTAAATTACATCATTCTTCTTGTTTCCTTTGTAATTTAAGGAAAAATACCTTGTTAACCAAGGGAAACAGTACATGTTTTTGTATGATTTGATTTAGCAGAGGAAGTACATTTCTGCTAGAAATAAGGGGTTTATGAATAATGTTATTCCTACAATACAGGTTATGATTCTGAAGTCTGTGGTGAAATACAGAAGGACCTCACTGTGTATTACTAGGGTCATATCTCAAAAATGTTGTGAGAAACTGATACATGGCACAATTGCATTACATTTTAATGTTATCTGAATCACAAAACCTTGAAAAATTCCACTGTTTTGAAGGTGCCAATAATAACATCTGGGTTTAGTTTAAATTCTTTATTCAGTTATGTTAATGTTACTGTGAATTTCGCTTCAAAAATGATGAGTACGGTAGATTCCTTTGCAAATAAAGAACGTGGGGGGTGGTGTTGGTTTTCATTTTGTTTTGGGTTTTTGGATTTGGGTGGTGTTTTGTTGTTCCTGGGGTTTGTGTGTGTGTTTGGTTTGTTTTCTGTCAGGATATTTATCTGTGTCTGAAACAATGTTCCAGAGAATAGAGGAGGGCTCTAATTTACTGCCATGTTGATTTCTTGTTAAGTGTATGGATCTGGTTTTATAATCAAGTTTGAAAAGTATTTACTGTTGTTAGTAAGATATCTGTGAAGGGAAAAAGATGTGGCTACTATGGGTTTTTTCTTGAACACTGAAGTGTATTCACAGGTGATACTGAAAAGGGAAGTTCACTTTACGATAGGACTTGTTACAGAAAAATCCTCTTGTTCATTGGGTTGACAAAACAAACAGCATATGGCAAATCAGTTAACAGCCTTCAAGTTCTGTAACTATTTACGTAACTGGTCCCGTGAACTCTGGTTTTCTGGAGTACTGGACAGTGTCTGCTCCCTTTTAGTGGGGAGTGTGAACAGAACAGTCTGTGGTGATTAACTCTGTTAGTATTTGCAGCCTTTCCTACACCATAAAAGGCTAATGATTTAACTCAATAAAATTGAAGGGCTGATCAAAATACCTGTGTGTAGGTATCTTACTCTGAGTGGTTTAGAAGAGCAAATTTTGTTTACAAGCTGTGTAGATAAAGTTGTATCTTTTGAATATCAATAGCAGCTAATGTAAGGTTTATGCCTTTTTCCTCTGTCTGATAGGAGCTGATAACACTAGGAAATATCTTCTCATATTCCAGCTGCATTCACTATAGCTTCCTTCATATAGGAGGAGAGAGTAGTTGAGACAGTTTATCAGAGCTATGCTGAATGAGGAGGTTTTGTCTGGGTCTCTGTGCTGAGAGCTGAAAGATTTGTGTTACAAGAAGAACTACTATATTTTGTTCCTGTACCGAGCTCTTGTAGGTTTACTGGGTATTGTAATTACACCTATTGTGAGAAATTAACTAAAAGTTAAGAGCAGGATGTGTTTGTTATATTATTGTGCTGTAAGTTTTATGAGTTCATTGTTCACTCCAGTTGCTGCGTAGAAATAGTGCCATGAGATGTGGTTTTTTAGGGACCTGTTGACAGGAGTTTAAGATTCTGAATAACGTTCACCTTCATTAAATACATATGAGGAAAGTTATAAAGAATATACTATGCATGTACCTTGCTCTCTGTGTTGAAATGAAGCTCTACTGGTGATACTCAATGCCTGGATTCTGTATAGGTATTTTTACACTATATTTGTCCTAATTGTCAGAATCATAACCGATATGATTCAACCCATACCAGAGAGATTCTTTTCTTTCTGACTATTTTATTGAGACAAAGCCTGAAGATGCATCTTTAAAGTGTGAAACACACTAAATTCACTTGTCTGCCTGGGATATCTCCATCATACTTGTTAAATGGTTTATAATTTTTAAGTCAGCTGAAAATGGTATCCTATGATCTACTTAATAGCTGAGCAGATAAATACAAGGAAGTGATATTTGGATGAGAGGGAAGTTGCCACTCTCCCTTCTTTTTCACCTCCCCCATCTGGCAGAAAGTACTTCCTTGTTTTAAATTTGTATCAGGCATCTTGGCTTTTTGATGAATTCAGAGCTGTGGCCCTGTTATACTTCTAAACTGTAGCAAGGTCTATAGAATAGCCTCTAAGTAATATGCAAACTAAGTTATTTTAAATGTCACATTTCAGTTCAGTAAAACTCAGTAAATAGTGCAGTGTAAGCTGGGTCTCATGGTATTGCAGCTGGACATGTTGTAATACAATTTGTACCGAGCTGTGTGTGCACATGCAAAGCTGATGGATCTTGTTTTCTGAATTTGTGATGTAGTGCATCTAGGTGTTCGGTAATATTCCACGTGCAAACCTTTTATCTTTCCCCTATTGCCTAGCTTTGTAGCATTGAGAGTGCTCCCTGCTTATCTTGAGCACACTGTTCACTCCCTTAGTGTATGGAGAGAGAAAAACCTCTGCTTGTTAGATGCTATGCCAGACTGGCCAGAGCAGGTATTTATCCCTTCACTGAAGAAGTCAGTAGGTGAGATCTCTTTCTTGTTTCTACAAGTTTTGAAAAAACAGATCCTCCAGAATGCAAAAATAGATTAAGTCACATGTGCAAGAACTGGGGAGTGTTAGAGTTGCTTGCTCAGTCAGTCTCCTGTGGATGCATTTTTAATAATAGTGTGGAAGTATCTGTAGCTGGTGGAGAGGCATTTAAAAGTTTTGAAAGGTTTCAGTAGTTTGAGCAAGAGTTCTTTAGTCATACATTAAAACATTCACCATGTACATTACATGTCAAGTCATGTAATAATATTTTGTAACTGAAGAACTAAATTATTGTTTACAAAATTTTTCAAAAATAAAAGTCTTGCATCAGAGCTTTCCAAGCCAGATCATTTGTTCTTGCAGATTTTCTGTAGGCTCCCATTAATCATGCAGTGAATGTACTGGTTTTGCAGAGAACTTCTACTTCACATGAGGCCTCACATGGCTGTTGGTCATACAGCAAATTCAGTATTCTGCTGCTTCGTTGATATATAGCCTCTCTGCTTTATAATGTGTTATTCTAGTGTTAGTGGAAAGATGGGATTTTCTCCAGATATTTCTTATAATGAACAAACAGTAGTGGCATTTTTTTACTGTGATGCATGATATCGCACTTACTTCATTTAGGGTTAAACATAGTCTTCCTGTCTCCTATTTCAAGTGACATAACTAGGACTAAAATGTACTTATACTTCAGCCTGTTTATTAACAACCTTCAGCCATTCCCAGAAGACTCAGAAGTGCCTGTTTTCTGGCTTGGCTATGGTGAAAATAAGATTTCTTGGTGTTTAAGGGAATGGACATAATTATATCCTTTGTATATACAAGGCAAGTGTAATAGTGCCCCTGTGTTAAGATGGCAACCATTTTAATGCAATAATGCTCAAAAATACATGGTTTAGGATCTGCTATTGTCTTGGATAGAGATGTTTGAAAATGGTCTGTTTTAAGTTAGTGTGGGAAATAAGCTTAAAATAGAACGTGTTTCAGAATTAAGCTTTGGTTCAAATGCAGATAAGACTCAAGAATTCTAACAATCTCTATTAAGAACATATGAGAAAAAAAACTGGCTAAGTTTCTTTAAAAAAAATTCTTCCCAATTAAAAGTTGAATGAAATTAAATGAAAGTTAAGTGAGTGGGTTCTGATGCAGTTTACAAAGTAGGATTTCCTGATCTGTATTTTATGTATGCTTGTATTCTAGTGATAGTTAGTTCATATGAGTGTGTGTGTGTGTTTGTAATTTTCTCAAGTGGTGGTCATAGGGGAGTCCATTCTGACTGCTTGGGACACAATACTTACCTTTTTCGTAGCTTGTAGGTAAAGATGTTACAGCTGGTACACACCCACGGTGAGGAGCCTGTTCATTGACAAGCACAATGTGAAGAGGTTATGATGGGTAGCAGAGAGGAAGGAGGCCTGGAACTATGTTCTGGCTACTACACCCTGTGTTGGTAGAACTTCCTGAGGAGGAAGAAATGGTGTGTTTAGGGAATAGCCCTCCCTAGTGTGTGGCAGGCTGTGAGCCTGCTGTGGGACTTGATAGTGAGGTCATCTGAGTGAAGAAGAGAGCAGACCTGTAGGTCTGTGAAGAAGTGAGGCTTTTCTTACCTAAGTTTGCATCCTGATGCAGTGAGATAAATACACTGTTTTCATGAATGTCACCATCTGTTAACTGAAGAATTCTGGAGATATTCATTAACAGGGCAAATAGGAGTGGTTGTTGAGATCCCCTCTGCGGCAGTGTGTTCCTTTCCTCTCTTGTCTTAACATTGATGTTCAGTGTCCTAGTTGTGGACTTTTTCAATCACTTTGCTCTACTGGTGGGAAACTATTGCTGGTAAAGTCTAATGATTAGTCCAATTTATCCACTCAGTGGCGTGGGTGAACTGGAGAGCACAGCTGTAATCTCTAATGGTTTTCAGCTGATCCGCTAATCTCTAGAAGCAGAACTTGATTCTTTTGTAATTATGGCTGCTCATTTCAAAAGCAGGCACAAATGTTTCCGCACATATTCAGTCTGTGGCAGATTCCTGCTCTTTCCTGGAAACTAAACGTGCCACACCTGTGAAGTTGTTAGGTCTCAAACAAGACATCCCCTCCTGCCAGACCTGACTTTGATCTAGAGTTTCCAAAGCAGTTCCTTTGCTGCTGGTCTGGGGACATCTTTATGGAGAAAAACAGTCTTAGTGTTTCTCTTCCTCAATTGCATCTCTCCAGTTTTAGCTTTGCTTTAGAAAGCTGACTTGCTGTATACATTATCTTACAGCATGGCTGGATCTGGATCTCCAGTGGTTCAGTACTTTTTTCGGCTTTTTGCTCACTTTATCATGCAAATGTTTCTCTAATCATAGAAATTGACTTTTTAAAATTAAAGTTGACAGCAATACTGCTTTTTAAAAATATATGCTAAAGCTTAACAGGCAAATAGATTTTTCATACTGTGTTGATGCTATGAATTTATTAATTCTTCCTCAGAGCAAAGTAGTCTTTTGTCCAGCTAGAAGTGATTTTTTAAATTCCTTTTGTTTTCCTTTTGCATATTAAGCACTATGTATTTCTAGCAGTTTCTCACTTAAATATTTTCAAGCTACAATATAGTGTGCTGTTAATACCAGTGTCTTCATTTTTGCAAGCAAAGTAGATCCATGTCCTGAAGCTCAACCTACAACTGTTTTCAGAAATTCTTTTTGGGAATTATTCTTCTTTTCATGTCTCAAAAAGACTAGCAGATTTTCTTCCTAGTATCCTATACATATGGCTGTACAATCTATAGCGAACTTTTAATATGAAATTAAAATATGAAGTACTGTTTAATTTATGTATATGAACATGCTACTTTTTTCCTCATCTTAATCTAAGTGCCTCTGCTTTATTTCCAGTGTCACTATGGCTTTTGATGTTGCTGCCCTGAACCTTCTGATTGATATTAATCTTTTAGTCTATAAAATACTTAGCCTTTAAGTTTGCTCTCAGCACGTTCTTTCCTCTCTCTTAACTGTAATACCCAGATTATTTTCAGACAGGAATGAGGTATAATTTGCAGATTAGTCTGAAGCTACAATCCAGAACTCGTAGAAAGCAGAAAAGCAAAACACTTTCTTTTTTGTTCTTGATATAGAAACAGCTCTTTGTTAGTTTTTAGATGTGAAGCTAACAGGGTGCTTTGAAAAGATAAAATACTGTTTAGCTGGAAGCAGCTTTTGTCTGCCTGTTAGGAAGAAGCACATTGCAGTTGCAAGGAAAAAAAGAAGACCTAACCAAATTGATAATTATGAAAACAAACAGGCAGGAATACAGAGAAATGATAATCTGTTCAGACAGTAAAATAAAAGAGCTATTATCCTAAGATAGAAAAGGAAGCAGGAATGCATAAAGATAGAGACAAAAGTAGAAACCAAAAACAGACAGTGAAGAGGTATCCACAAAGAGAAACTGAAATGTATTGTCAGAAGTAGATTAGTGTAACATGTTCTAATTAAAATACAATTTTATAATTAACTTGTCTTGAAGACAAATAGATAAAGGTATAGTATATTATACTGGTAACTTCTCATTAATGTTTTAATGGATGATTATGGTTCCCATGACTTTTCAATGTAGTGCATCAGGTAGTTCTTTGTACAAACACTGCAAGATTTTTTTTGTTTTGTTTCCTTTTTTGAAATAAAGAAATTTGCTTGGAGATACCTCCAAGTAAAACAGTGAATCATTTGAAGGCCTTGATCATTATCTAAAAATAATAAAAAAACCAAACAGCCAAGATGCATAATGTTTCATAATTCAGCTTCAGCTTATTCGTAAGAGTTTTATAAAATCTTAATATGTTAAATAGTCACTTTATAATGTTTTGTAACTTAAAATATTTAACTTCTTGAATAGAGTTGGGTGTTACGAAGCAATCTAATTTTCCTCTGCAGTGCTACTCCTGCAGGAAAAAAAAAGACATTATGCAGAATTTAACCTATCATTTAAGTTTATCCGTAATTCAGGTTCATGGGATAAACCCTCATGGGCATTAATTGAGTAAACAAGAACTGCTAAGATTGCTATTAAGTATCTAATAACTCACATTTTCTCACTTGGCTTTCTATGGATTTGTAGTTGTGTGGTTAAGTCAGTCATGGCTTTTCATAAGGTGATAATAAAACACAACATTTATATCCACAAATGCAGTGGGGCTTTTTCGATGCAAAGTGTTACAAATTTTGTTTTCCCTGCACACCAAGACCTGATTGCTGCTTTTCCAGGCTCTGAACACTGGCCTAGTACATATTTCCTTATACCAGCCTCCATAAGGGTTAAGAATTCAGAGAGCAAAAGACAGGGTTGAGTTTTTAATCTCCCACTCACTGACTTGGAATTCTAGACTGGCTGTGCAGCCTGGAGAACAAAGAATTGAGAAAAAACCTCATCTTGAGCCAGTGCTTCAAAAGTGCAAATAAGATAATTTGGGTAACTGCAGACTAAAATTGTGTTCAGATAAAAGTATGGAAGTAATGATGTACAGTTGAGTCAACAGAGAATAAAATGATGGTAGAATAATTAATGCTAAGTATCCTCATTTCAAATAAAATGTTTTATTAAGTAGATATTGCAGGTGTAATTAATTGCAATAGGTTTCTGAAACTTGGAAGTAAGTCAGTGTACTTCAATGTTTAATGTGATTCTGAAAACTTTCAGCTGTATTGTCCGGACGTCAGTGAAATGGGAGACTAATTTGAAAGCAATTCGATGTTAAAGCAGTTAGCTAGTTTACATATTGTAAAGGAATAAATTAGTAAAACAGAAGGATTTTTTTTAGAGAATATCACAATCCTAGCTTTAAAAGCAAGTAGAGTTGCTTTCTGAATTTGATGAAAGCTGGGAACATTAACTCCCTAAAAATCTCAATCTTGTTTAATGCCTTTTATTTGAAACTCCCACACTAGTCCAGTGTCTGGACTGGTAGCTTTGAGAAGACTAAACGTCCAGTATTTATGCTGTAGCATGCTCTCTCTTGAAGAGATGTCTCATGTTTTTCTTTTTGTTGGTTCTCGAGGCTTGTTTGGAGAAAAAAACAAGTGTCAGTAAGAGGAGGAGAGAAAATCTTGAGTTTAACCAGGAGAGTCTGTTTTGTCTTGGGTGCAGGTTTGAGTCAGGTTCACTCTTTGCTTTGATGCTTCAGTTGCTGTTTGTAAAGCTTCCTGGTATCTGCAAACACATGATAAGTTCAGAACTGCAAACCCAGAGTGTTTATACCATTGATCTGTGGTTCCAGTAAATAATGTGGAAGTAGAATTTAGGTAGGTGACATTTGTTTTGGAATAGTCCGTTTTGACCTACTGCAAACTTCTTGTCAAGTGTCAGATTTGTTTGTTTGTAATGGAGAGGTTTTGGACTACATTCCATTTTTGAGTGGGCAGTTTCTAATACGGCTGCCATCCATTAGCTGACCTTAATCACTTTAATAATAATCAGCTGCAGTTTTAATAAAGCTTTTTACAAAAATTGTCTGCTCAGCTGCCAAGGGATGTGGGCAGTTACTAGACAAACAGCAATATATATTTGCTTGGAAATACCGTTGAGCATATACTTCATTATCAAGGCATAGATAGTCAGATATTGTAGGATGTAATTTTTTTTTTAAACTCTGCTGATCACTAGTTAATGCAGTTTTCATATTTCTTATAAAGGACCTAGACAAATTAATACACTGATACATTTATTTTGAAATTACAGACCTAAATTTCATTGGAGCTATTCGGTCTATTTTCTTGTCTGTACAGCATTGCCTGACTTTTGACCATTTTTTTTTCCATTGAAGGACATCACTTCTATCTCAGTGCATTAGTTTGATTTCTGTTGTAGCAGTCTGGAAGATTTGTTGTTTGTGTTCCAGTACAAAAAGACATCTTTTTGGTTAATTGAGGCCCAGGGCTCAAACGTGAGCTTCTGGAGAGAGACTGAAAGTAAATGAGTAAGTTTGTGACTCCCCTCTGGAAGCTTTTCTGAAAAGGCCAGTCCTTTTTGTTTATTCGTTGATGTTGCCTTTATCTTTTGCTCATTTATCTCAGTGGCTTTACAGAGCAGTGTAAGGTGATTCTTGTGACTACAGACTTTCATTCACTGGTTTATTGTTTACAGAGAATTTGAAAACTTGTGAAGCTTGTGGGATAATCCAACAAAGCTATCTTTGCACAGAACATACTGTTTCTAGAATCAGATTAAAAAGAAGAATTAAGGGGGAAAAAAGAGGTTTTTGTCATGTGATCAGTGATTAAATACTTGTAGTAAAGTGTGATAATTTGTCAGATGTAATTTTCATATTCACAGCAGATCTTGAAGGAAGTTTGAGCAGTGGAGTCCTTCTTTGTTTCAACAAAATATTTGGAAAGCCACTGTCTCTGGTTGCATGTTTGGAAACACGAGTAATGTGGTGTTCCCTAATGCTAATGAAACCTTAGCAACAAATGAGAGCTTTGTGGTCTAAAGAGCTTAAGTAGGACAGCAAAGGCTTTGTTCTGCTGTGTGCTGAAGGAAGTCAGTTCCTTTTAATGGTATTAGGTATTGACTTCATGCCAAAAGCATCTTTTACAAACTACTTTTGGATGCTAGGTTAATTTTGTAAGAGTAATTACACAAATGAGTGGAGTATAAAAAAGAAAGGCTTCTTGAGATTGATGTATTTCTACGCATATTTGCAAATGTGGTTTCATGCCACAGCCTGGTAACTGTCTCCCTATTCCCACACTCAACAATGCATGTGCAGCTTCTCTAAAAGCAGTAGCAGAAATGTCACTTTGACATAAGATATTTCGAGTGGAAATGTCCAGTTGGTGCAAAGTGCACACTTCAGAATAATGCAAGATACAGGCCATGGTTTCCCAAAAACATTGAAATCTTGTCTTCAGTCCCTCTCCCATCTCGTGGCTGGTTCTGTGGTGAAACATCAGGGAAAGTGGTTGCGATTTTGGTGGAGAGAGTGGTGCAGAGGCTGGTAGAACAGGCCGGTTGCTTTTGGTTGGCAGTACTTGCATGCCATTGGACTGAGGTGTTCAAGGCACTGATGGCTGTGGTTGTAGGGTACTGGGGCCTGCAAGGCAACATTTGAGGGCAACCTTAATCTTGTTAGGTTATTTTTATTTTCATTGGTTATATAGCTGTGTTCACCTGGTATCTCTTTAAGTGAATGTGTGTTCCTTGAGTCTTCGACTCTGCAGGATTTTACAGCATTTTTGACATAGCTGCAGGTCATCCTACTGCATGTTGAAATTGAACTTAAATTGCTAATGCTAGAAGTCTACATCATTCATTAGGTTCAAGCAGCTACTGAGTCTGCAAGAGATAGTCTCTGATAAACAGCCTTCAGATCTTTTTTGTGTAAGTTAATTAAACTTAATTGGTTCCCTAGCTTTTTTTCTTTTTCTGCTTTTTTTAAGTTTACTGTGAAGTTTATTTGGATTCGGCCTCTACAGGACAAAAACTTTGTTTCAGTTACTTGTCTTTTTGGATTACTAAATAGCTGCTTGTTTTAAATGCTATTGTAAACTGAAAATCCTTGATTTTTTTTACCGTGGTAGATTATTGTAGCATAAAGTGCAAGTATATGTTAGACTAAAAATGTTTGCTAGGCGGTATTTTGTACCTTTGTTTTCTCCTGCCCAATTTTTAAACCCTGCCTATCTTTCCATTTTATTTTTTGACTTTTCAACTTCTCCTAGTTAATGTATCTTCTACCTGTTGATCAGTACAGAGTGCAGTGAAGGATTTGTTTTGAAGATGGTTTAATGTATTAAAAATGCCCTTTTTTTAAAAAAATGTAGTTTATTTTTTATTGTTTGTCCTTTTTATGTTGTGCCTTTGCTGTATCTTTCTTAATTACTAAGGACAGGCTTGCTTTCCTTGGAATCTCCTGTTAGAGCTGGTCATGAGCTGTGTATATAGTTTTGATTTAATAAATGTTTTTGATTTGCAGACTGCACCCAATTTAATCATGCTGCTAAAATTTGTTATTTTTCTTTCAGTGGGTAATCCTAAGAGTGAAAGTAATTTTTTGTATCCAATGAAATTATAACTTCTTGCATTTCAAATCTGCCAGACATCTCTTCTGTGGGCTGTCTCTTATTTATCTAATAGTGATCTTTGGTTGTGTCTGTTATCTTGGTGGAAAAGATTCACTTTTGAACTAAAAGGTTTTGAGAGGAAAGAAAGACAGATTTGCACTGTGAAAGTGACAAAAGACTGCTTACAGCTTGACATACAAATATATAGAGCTGTTTTTACAAAAAGAGGTAGATCTGTTCCTGCACATGAAACCTACTGTTCTGATGTATGGCTGGTACATAGATACACATTTGACTGATTTATAACTTGAATGACTTCTACCCAAATGGCAAGCATTCCCTCAGAGCACAGCTTATAAATAAATGATGTGCAAATCTGGTGCTGCTGTGATTCTTAACTAATTCTGGATAATTTTGTTTCCTTTTGTTTTTAAAGGATCAGTTTGATAACTTGGACAAGCATACACAGTGGGGCATTGACTTCTTGGAGAAATACGCAAAATTTGTAAAAGAAAGGATAGAAATTGAGCAAAACTATGCAAAACAACTGAGGTAAGGTTTTTTTCTTTGCAAGAGGATCTTAAAAGTTACTTAAAATCACTGTATCTCTTGGTGGGGAAGTATGAAATGTCGTGATTAATTACTGTTTTTCATTTACAGAGTGAATTAGATCACTAGCTGTTTTCATGACAGACCAGTCCAAAACAGAGAATTATCTTTGGGTGTGCACTTGCTTGCTTGTTTTTGCCTTCTCTCCCACTCTTCTCTCCCACCACCCTTCAGATCTTTGAATTAAAAAGATTTAAGGCTTAAAATTAAAGATTCAGAAAAAGGAAAACCATAATGATTTTTTGCACTGACTATCAACATGTGACTATCAATGCTGTAAAGTGCATTATCTGTATCTACACTTGTGTGTGTGTGCCTCTGCTACTAATTAATTTCTCACGTTGAATTGGCAAGAGCTACACTACATTGTGTTAATAAATCTGATTGAAATAATTGAGTAGAACTTGAGAAAACAACAAGACCTTCCTGTCCTTGAAGCACACCCTTTCCATAGCAGGTCTTGTTTCTTTGGGTGAGACTGTAACCCAGCCACCCTTTGTCTTACCTCAGTTCTATAGCTGCCAAGTGAAACATCTTTTAGGTCCAATAGGAATTTCCCTTCAGGGATCATACAAGGAGACTAGCAGCCATGAAATGGCTGCTTCAGAGTAAGTTATTTCTTTAGAATAAAGTAGGTTGATTTTTACCAACAGTGCACTCAGTGCTTGAAGAATAAAATTTTAAGTAAGATGCTCCTGTGAACTTGGCCTTCATGGCCATCTTTGCCTTCACTGTCATCTTTACTGACTTGAATTCTTTTGGGGATTTGACTGAAGCTGCTGCCTACCCTTGTCAGACTGAAACTGATAGCAGCTTCTCTCCTGTGGTTTCTTCCATCATCTCATCATTTGCAAACCAGATTGTCACTAGATAGAGAGCTGAGAAATCCTTCCTCATTAATACAGTAATGAGGTTCACAGGTGAGGATATGGATGTTCTCTGCCTGGGCTGCTCATTTCCTTTTTGATTTCCTTATCGGTTTCTTTTCATCCAGTTGTATATATTCACCTAACATAATAACCCATTGTTTTACTGAAGGAATTTTTTTCTTAGAAGGAAGAAAAGAAATACCACTTTTCCAAAGCTGTTATAGAGGAACTTGAGGAGGTAAAGGAAAGTTGGAAGCATGCACAGCACAGTTTGCAGCTCTGTTTTGGTTTATTTTCAGTTGTTTGTTAAAAAATAAAAATATATTTTATTCCCACAGATCTCTATCAAGATCTTTTCCTTAAACAGTATTAACAAATGCCATTTTGCTTAATTGTATTTAAAGGTTCATTCCACAGTTAGCCAGATGAGGCATTATTACTTCAGGATTTGACTAAAAATAGGAAATTTTCTCTGTTTATCATTTTACTCTGGGTAAAACTATTGGTTTTTCTTGAAGTGTCTTTCAAAAATGAAAGAATTTTGTCGAGTACCTCTTCTGTCAGATGACTGGAGTGACTGTCCCTGTGCAGTAAGTATGACAGTTCTGGGAAGCACAGGTCTTGCTGCACACATGTTATAGAGTGCATGCATGCACTTCCTGCCTGCTTCCCACGAGGGTCTGGACAGCACACACATCAGAGAGTGACTGATTTTCTGCCAGTAGACCAGTTCATGAAGCTACTCTTTGATACTCTTGCATATGTATTCTTTGGAGGAGACTTGATTGTTTAGTAGTGAGCTGTCTCGTGATAACAACTTGATTTCAGCCATCATTCCTGCTGAGCACATTCACTGTTTTTAAGTGTGTAAAATAGTTATGAGGCCCAGGGGGAATTGAGATCAAGCAAAATTGTCACCTTCAAAAGAGTTAGCCATCCTGCATCTTGCTCCTGGGAAGTTCTGAGAGAGGAGATCTTGTGGGATGAACTGTGGTTCTGGTGAATTTTAATACTTGGCAGCATGTGGCCTGTGAGATAGATATTAATATCCCTACTGGAAATTTCTAATATATCACAGTTTCTTCTTTTCGTAATGGAAAACAATCTGAAAAAGTGTTGAGACTCTTTTCATAATGAACTTCATAACTGAGATTAATAATGCTCTTGGTTAGTAGAGTACGGACAGTACAGCAGGTAGTCACCTCTGCGGCCCTCTTAGTGCTTGGATGGGAGACCAAGTTTAGTCAAGAGATAAAGCTAGTGATGTATGATGGTATTTTTTTTCTCTTGGTTTCAGTCTGGGCCATGAACATGCTGTTGAGATCGTTGATGGATCTTGTTCTCAGACTTAAACCCAAGGATGAAAACCTGAGTGAACATTTCATAACGGTTTTCACTAATCAGAGTCTGTCTCCTGGCAGAAATTCACGTTCACTTTGTGTATATACCCTTGCATTTTGAAAACTTTATTTTTCTTTATACTGTCACAGCTTAGTGATGAGCTTTTCCCAGGCGCAACAGCCCTTCCCTAGGAGATGGCAAGTGATGCATGTACAGCATATATGGAGCTGTTTGAGCAAACTCACTGTATTCTTACTGTATGCAGGTGTTGCAGCTCATGTTTGCCAAGTAATTCCAGAAGCGACAACTTTTCCAAATGCTGGTTTTAGGTTACAAGTCATTCCTTGCTATTCTTTGATACTGAAAAAGTTACAAGAAGAATTGGGGAATTCTCAGTTGCCTATGGGGGAAAAAAACACCCTAGACAGCTAGTCTTGTCTTTGTCTGCATCATAATTTGTTCCGAAACAAGAAAAGAAAGGGTAATTTGATTTTGTTTGAGCTAACTTAATCTAGAGTTTTGTGTGGTGTAGATCTCAACTAATGTATTGTGTTACCCCAAGGTTTACAAAGATTATTACAGGCTGTTACTGAATTACAGGGATGTGAATCAGGACAAAGATATTGAAGGGTGGTACATTGTACATAAACACATTCCATCTTAATGATATGACTGTTTAATTTGTTTTTATTTTGTAATTGGAAAAAATTAGATTTCATATGTGCCAAACTACTGGGCTCTTGACTGAATTTTTAAATTGAATTCTTAGATACTGTTTTTGATTGTTTCTTAAAAGGGGCAAGGTGAAGGTCTGTTGTTCCACGTCATTCCATACAAAATAATTCTGGAGGTTCACTCCCTTTTCATCCTGTCTAAAGCATTATGACACTTGAGCAGACAGAGGAGTTCCACTTTCTGTGATATTAGGCACTAATACTAGTTATACCTGCAGTTGGAGATGAAACTGCCATGGAATAAAATTTCTGAATATGGTCAGCTTCTCTATTGTTGGTTTAAAGCAAATAGCTATGATTGTTCTTGAGTTTTTTGTTGCTTGTTGAAATTGTGCATTGTGATCTCTGGAGATATATAGTTACTCTGATCAAATTTATTTTTCATGTTCCTTCTGCATACTGTTGTGTTTAAGTGATATTTTTATAAATGCAATATTAATATATGCCTAGTCAAACTGAGACAGTTTCCACATTTTTGTATACATAATCTTGGAAACATTTTTGAAAATTGGTGTAAGCTCAAATGTAAAGCTGGAAACACAGATTATCACCACATGTAATAATTTCTCAAAACTCTCTTCCTTTGAAGATGAGGTTTTGCATCTCTCATTACTATTCAAATATGACTGTGGCAGGTTTTGTTATAGTCCTCTTGCCATACACTTAAACATGTGTCAGTTTTTCTGGTAAGATGTTACTAAACACAGTTAATTGTTAATGTTTTCACCCAGTCCATAATACTAATGTGCAGTCATTAAAGACATCAGAATTGTATTGAAACTATTACTTTACATATAAATAGGAAATGCTTTAAAGTACTTACTGCAATTTTAGCTACTTATGAAAGCAAAAAAAGTTTGTGACCTGGCTCATTTGTAATACAATCTAGAGGCTGTAGTGGTTTAGTATAAACAGATACACAGATACATACCACACATGGACCTGTGCTGCTACCAAAATAGAAGTTGTACCATGTTGGTGCTGCTGCTTCTGTTCTTTATGTGCTGTATTATTGACTGAAGAAAACTTAGTTTTGATTTTATAAACACAATTTTTTACACTTGTGTAAGTTTTTGTGTAGATGTTCTATGTACCTGACGATAAGTAATTTTTATCAACTGAAGTGCTTTTTGAAACTTCTGCCCAGGTAACTGAGGTGCTACTTCTTTTAGAAATCAGTTTCCTTTCTCATTGGTGTTGACCTGAGACCAATTTATACCAGGAAGTGAGATTAATAAAATTACAGGAGCAGCACAATTGGATGTGGTTAATCCTGTATAAAATCTGCTTCCAAATGGCTGCCTGTAAGACAGACTGTGATGGAAGCCGTCAAAATTTTACTTCCAAAGAGAGTTCAAGTGTCATCAGCTGCACCTTTCTTAGGAAATCTAATCTTATAGATTTGTTTCTGTTCTGATGATCAGCAATTACTTGTACAGTTTTCTTATAAACTAGTCTAGATCCACAACTGAATTCTGAGAATTAGGCATGGATTTAGATTGAAATGTCAGAGAATGTTATGCCCCCTTAGAAGTGTCAGCTGACTCCTCTTTGAGAGAATGCTTCACTTTTCAAATCCATGCTCATACTGGCTGCTTGTCAACCTGTGCTTTTTCAAAGATTTAAATTTAAGATCTCTGTTTTGATTAGGTATTGGTATTGACTTATTGGAAAAGCCATCCATGTGTAATTGCTCGCATGAGCACTGGATTTTTCTTTAATCTTTAAAACCTGCATTTTCTTGTCATTTCGTATTTATTGCCTTTGATTACTGTACCTTGTGCTGTTAAATCCTGATCACAGTGTCTCAAACCTGTGTGTTCCTTTGATCCAAAATTAGATGGGATTGACTAATGAAACTGGCTGTTATTAGAAGGGATTATATAATATTTTTGTCTTTCTAGAAATAGTAAACAATTGCATTAAAGAATGAAACCAGAGCGGAAATCAGCATGCTAGTAAATAATCTATATTTATGATCCTTCTCTCCTGCCATTTTAAACTGTATGGCTTTAGTAAGTAATTTCTTTTCTCATTTTTAACAACTCTAAAAATCTTCCCTTGAAAAGGCTCGTGCATGGTTGCTTAGCTACAGCATTGTATGTGTGTTATGCATTTCACCTTCTGAATAAAAATAGGATGAATTTTAGGAATTTCCTAATCATTAATAAGCACTGAGGAGCAAAGCAGAAACCTAAGGAAAAATGGAACAGGAAAGTTACTTAGTGATTTTTTTTTTCCTATTGTATTTATTCATTTTCCTATCAAAATGTCTGCATTTAATCCCTACCAAGTAGAATGTTAAAATAGGCAGTGAGTTCTGGGGATAGCGAGATGAGATTCTTACTTGAACTTCAGTGAGGAGGTTACTTTAAAATGTGTAGATAATTTTTAAAAAGACAGTGTTTATTCCGTTTCTTAGTACATATTGATATAAAAATGACCTGACTTTCTTATAGATGAGGTTTTCTGGTTGTAGTCTCAGAGGGTATAGAAACAGGCAAAAGATCCAAGCTTACTATTTCCACACCAACTCCCTGCTCATATTCTGGTGTGTACTTTGTAACTGGACATAATCTCATTATGTGGGCTTTTGTACCATAGAGATGACTTCCAGATAAATGGATTTGAGAAATTGTACAAGGTTATTTTAGATGAAAGCAGAAGTAGCACCTTTGTTTAATGCTAAGGTAGTTCGTAATTGTAACAGTTGAAGTTACAGAAATAGTGGGGTGAAATACACAACATGCCAGGTTTTTTTCTTCTAGAATCTTCTCTTAACTCCTCCATTCTTTTTTTCCCTGCATTCTGTGATAAGCAGATTATTTCATATCAATGTTCTCAAAAATTGGACTGTGATGCTGTGTTAAGTGCTAGTCCTGTGGATTGTCTTCTAGAGATTTGCTTGGTTTCTAAAATCCGGATATTTGCAATGCTGATGGTAGGACAAACTGTAAAATCTTTTATCTGAAAAGACGTGTTGCTCCTCCTGTTCTGGACATGTCCTTATTGAAAATTTGGAAGTACTGTGGGTAAAATCTTTGACCTGAATCTATACTCAAAGCTTACTTCAGGCATGGAGCTTTGTGCTCATGGCACAGCACACAGCGTGCACTGTCTGTGTTACACAGTGGTCAGACATTGGCCTTGTCCTCGTCTGCTGCTGCCTTCTGCATGTGGGAAAAGGATGTTAAATAACAAACTCTTCACTTCATGTCTAGTCACTGCAATAGAAGTTTTAAAATATTTGCGAATTGTTCTAGGTCAAAGTGGTGTAAAACTTCAGTAATACCATAGATTTCAGCCTTGTGTTATCTAAAGGACCCTTGTAAGTTGACAGAGGGAATAGATTTGTTCTATTAGAACAAATATAGAATAGAATGTTAATACAACATTAAACAGAAATTATTTGTTCAGGCAGTTTTCTGTGTGTGTCTTCTCAAAAGAGACTCTAAAATATGATCCTTTTTGTTCTTCTTTAATAGAAATCTGGTTAAGAAGTACTGTCCTAAACGCTCACCAAAAGATGAGGAACCCAGGTAAAAATGTCCATTTCCAGTTCTATGTGAAAAGTGAGAACTAACAATATATGCTGTCCTTTTATGGATTTATTTTTAAGATAAAGTATTTAATTAGTGATGACAACAAAATAATTGTGCTTGGCTTCTTACAGTTCTGCTGTAATTCTTAAGCATGAAACCTTTGTTTACTCTTATTGGTATTTTAATGTAGTAAACATGGCAGGTTGTACTTGTTCCCTTCCAAATTAATTTTTAGGTAACTGAAATTTTGAAAGCAGAAGTTTAGCTTGCTATGTACAGTCTAGTATTGTTTTTTAAAGAAAAGCAAGTGTGTGTCCTTAGGCTTTGGTTTTTTGCTTAGTAGTAGAGATATTCATTGCATTTTTGTGGCAATACAAATGTAGCTATGCATCTCTATACTCAGACCTGAGTGTACACAAATTGTCATGTTATGGGCAAGAAGAGCTCTTAAAATGCTGACTTGCTTTGACTCCGAAGACAAAATAAGTGGATGTCTAATGGTGGAGGAACAATTTGTGCTAAACAACTTTATTTAACAGAAATGTGCTTGTTTTGCTGTCCATTCCACAGCCATTTTTAAAATTTATTTGAAAAAGCACAATACTTTTTTTCTTTAGGGGTAAGTCTTAGGAAATAAAAAAAAGCGGACAAGTTTCAGGTTGCAGCCAGAGCACATGCTGTGCAGAGTGCCTGAGAATTCACAGTAGGATTTCCTCTAGCTCTTCTAACTATGTAAAGATCCTGGACCTGGGGGAATAGGCTTTCCAGTGCTAGAGTGGCATTTGAAATTCCCAAAAGCCAAGCCTATGGAGATGGCAGTATTCCACACTTAAAAGAGAGAGAAAGATGTATATTTTAATGTGGTGCCTGTTTTTTTTTCCCTTTCTTCCCTTCCACACACACTTTCTACCCTTTGCCCCTCCTCTTCCCCCCTTTTTAGTGCCAGCCATAGTGGCACCTTACTTCCAGCCAGGAGGTGGGCAGGCAAACAGGCAGCTGTCTCCAGAGCTGATAGCAAACTTGTTCTGTAGAATCCATCGGGCTGCATAGGAGTGCTATGATTGGCATGTTCCACCCTCAAGACTACCAAGCACATCATCTCTGCAGCAAGCTCAGCCTCCGAGCCTAGGGACGTATGTATCCGTTCCCAAGCTCAGGCTCTCCCTGGGCAGCTTAGGAGATACCACTATACTACAGGGCTTGCCAGGTAGTATTCTTCTTCTTTCTTTTCCATCCACAAACCCCATGTTCTTATGAAATGTATTTGAAGAGACATTGCAACATATACTACATGCGAGGCTTAACATAGGCTTTCCCAGCTTGTGTTTCTACTCTAACTCAATTAGCATTAAGATAAGGTTTGTTGTAAAATGTCTATGATTTTTTTATTTTATCAGGACTACAGACTATAATGAAGTAAGTATATTTTCAAAAGCTGTCTAACTTTTCGTGTATGTTTGTGTGTGTGTGTGCTTTCTGCCAGGTTTACTTCCTGTATTGCCTTTTTTAACATCCTCAACGAGTTGAATGACTATGCAGGACAGCGAGAAGTAGTTGCAGAAGAAATGGGACACAGAGTGTATGGAGAATTGATGAGATATTCTCATGATCTAAAAACTGAGAGAAAAATGGTAATTTCTGTGTTTTTGAATTTGAAAATAGGATATCAAGATGTATGTCTTTTAATGAACTGATATATTTGTTTTCCCATTTTGATGAATGTGGCAATACATAGGTTTTGTAATACATTTATAAAACAGAGGTGTAAGGTTTTTCTGTAATACATAATGTTATATACTATAATACAGTTATTAAATCTAAAAATGATCATCTTGGGAAGACAGTGCTTACTAGTAGCTTTTCTTTGCCAACATACCACGGTATCTGTGATACTATTTTGCATGCTAAATAATGTCCAAAGAGTACAGGTAGCTGGTGGAAGATACTGCACATCATTGGCTGTCAACTAGAGCAGGGACTGATTAATGGTAATAATACAAAAAATAGGCAAATTTAATTTATTTGTGGTGTTTTTAGCATCTTCAGGAAGGGCGAAAGGCTCAGCAGTATCTGGACATGTGCTGGAAACAGATGGATAATGTGAGTTTGTGTTTAGATTTTATTCTTCTTGAACTTAAATAAGATATACAGGCTGTAAGTGGAATTGTTTTCATCTGTCTTACTTAGATTTAATAATTATGCATATTACTGAATGTCCAAGTAACTTAGTAACATAATACAGTTCAATGTATTTATAGTTCCCTGGTTAAAAAAATCTCCTGTAAACAGCTTCTGTGTTTATGTTTGAGAGAAGCCTTGGCTTTTATCCAGCATAACCAGCATAAAGGAATCTGGTTTTAACGTGGGTACAGACTTTGGTTGCTTCTCCTTGGGCTACTAAAAATGACAGTTTATTTATATGAAGATGAAATCTTAAGTCACTGAATTTGACTTGAGCTTGAGGGATTGTTCCAAGGTATATTCAAGAGTACTTTCAGGAGGTAGAATTGCTGTTTAATGGAGAAATGCAGGGAGTGAATGTCTCTTGGACAGACCATAACTTCTTTTTCTTGAAACAAATGCTTTTAAAGATAAGAAAATATGAAATTCAACCAAGTCTGTTCAAGATGTATTCTGATATTCTGGTTTTCTGTCTTAAAAGTTTATTATATCTTTGATCCAGATTATTGTGAAGCAATACTGGAGAAGGGGATGTCTGTTTTGTTGTTCTGGTCCCAGATAAGCATAGTCTTTCTTCACTGTCATGTCAAAGAGTTTAGTTCATCATCAGAGGATCAGAATAGAAACAGATGTGGTAGTTTTAGATGTTATTACTCTTCATCAAGATAGTTCCCACAGTTCAGCTCAACAATACAGTGCCTTGTATTTACCTGAGTGCAAAGTCAGTCTTTTAAATGCATTTAGATGCCTTTAAGGGACACACTAATCTCACTTGCTGACTTTGCTGTGAAGCAGGAGCTTAGAGTCTCAGTTGCAGTTTCTCTCTGGAGAGTGAACTTCTGCAACAATTTTTCCTACAGCAGTTGTCTTGACAGCAGCTGCATAGATGGAACATCAAATATATTGAATACTGTTGTCTGTGCTACCTACAGCTGTGCCACTTGACAGGAATACTGATGATGACTGTAGTATAGATACATCCTTCAGACTGCCTTCAAAATAATTTAGTTGACCTAGTTGCTGTACTAACAATGTGCTCCTTTAAAGAGACTTTTTGAATTTAAGATACTTAAATTTAGATTTAAGATACTTAAGATACTTAAGATACTTTGATATTTAGAATTCAGAATTAATGTACGAAACCAAATGGGAATAGTGGCTGTTGAAGCACTAAGTTTGTGCCTTTTGTAGAGCAAAAAGAAATTTGAGAGAGAATGCAGAGAGGCAGAGAAGGCACAGCAAAGCTATGAACGACTGGACAATGATACTAATGCGACAAAGGCTGATGTTGAGAAGGTAAGGGCAGTGGCCTTTCTGTATTATCAATGATATTTCATTTACATGTTAATCATCAATACTGAAACAATATTCATTGAATGTATAAAATTGTGTATAAAATATGCTTACTTGTTATGTGCAAAATCAAAGTTCCAGTGATGTGTAAGACAGCACAGAAAGGGAGCGTGCTTCAGAATCAGAGTGGTTTGGGTTGGAAGGGACCTTGAAGACTCCCCTGCCATGGGCAGGGACAGCTTCCAGGTTACTCAAAGCCCCATCCAACCTGACCTTGAACACTGCCAGGAATGAGGCTTGTACAGTTTCTCTGGTCAACCTGTTCCAGTGCCTCACCACCCTCATAGTGAAGAATCTTTTCCTAATGTCTAATCTAAACCTGCCCTCTGTGACTTTAAAATCTTTCCCCTTGCCCTTTCATTACCTGCCCTTGTGAAAAGTCCCTGTCCAGCTCTCTTGTAGGCCCTCTTTAGAAATTGGAAGCAGCTCTAAGGTGTTCCCAAAGCCTGCTCCTCCAGGCTGATAATCTCCAAATCTCTCAGCCTGTCTTTATAGGAGGGTTGCTCCATTCCTCTGATGATCTTTATGTTCTCCTTTGGACTCTTCCCAGTGGGTCCATTTCCTTCCTGTGCGGAGGGCACTCCAGCTGGAGTCTCAGGGGGGCTGAGCAGGGTGGCAGAGGCAGCTCCCTTGACCTGCTGGCCACAAGCCCAGAACAGGGTTGGCTTTCTGGGCTGTGAGTGCACATTGCAAGGACCCCCAGGTCCTTCTCAGAGCTGCCTTCTCTCCCAGCCTGTGTTAGTGTTTGGGGTCACCCCAGCTCCCGTGCAGTAGCTTGCACTTGGCCTCATTGAAGTTCACCAGAGTCCCTCTGGATGGTTGTACTGTGTTCATAAACTGGCAGCTGTCTGCTGTTTGGTACCTCCTGGTTTATATGTTCAGTCACTTCTGTGGGTTTTAGGATATGCATTTAAGCAGTCTGGCTAAGGGAGCTATAGTGGTCGTTGCTTTCTCTGTATCTAACAAATGAGGTTTGGGAGTGTCAGGATATGTGAAGTCTCACATTCTTTATATTTCAGTTATAAGGATGTTGGGTTTGATGATCTGTGACTAGTGTTCTTGCATAGTTGATAAAATAAAATAATGCTGTGTGTCACTGAAAAGTACAAGAAATGTTAATCTGTTAACACTTTCCTACCAGGCTAAGCAACAGTTAAACCTGCGCACACATATGGCCGATGAAAACAAAAATGAATATGCTGCACAACTACAGAATTTTAATGGAGAACAGCACAAACACTACTACATTGTCATTCCTCAGATTTACAAGGTAAAATAATTAACAGATAAAGTATTTCTGATCCTTTTCTAAAGAAGAAGTAGACTTGCAAATTAAAAACTTTATTTTCTGGATTTTAGTGGATCATGTTATCAAGAAATTACCATGATCTTGAGACAACTTGTGTTTTTTCATGTGACTGTTTATCATACTAGTGCTTGGATTTCCAATGAAAATGCTTGGTTGTATTTTCTGTAAGATTTTGTACCTAATAGACTCTTTGTTTAAATATTTCTGAAAGGGTCTGGCAAAATAAACATTTGAGATGTCTGGGTGACAGCAGACATTTAAAACAATCCTTTTAATAAGGGTTGGTCAGTAGTTCTCAGGATCCTTGTGTGTGTGAATGCTGTGCCTCTGGTGAGGTGAAGGAGAGCAGGTGGCTGACAGTGACTGTGCTTTCATGGATCTCATGCACAGGTGAAAAACAGCTGCATGGGAAGCAGAAGTTCCAGCACCCTCCCCAGCCCCCAGACAGCCCTTGCTCCATCAGTGTTAGTTACCAGCAATCCACAGATAATCTCTAAACTAAGTAAAATGTTAAAGATCAATACTTTGTATCTATAGTGGGGATTTCTTGAGATGCTTTATGTAACTATTAAGTTTTTTTTAACATTCTTTCAAAAACATGGGCTTGGCAAAACTGGAAAACCAGTTTGAAGTAGTTTGGGGAGGAGAGTTCAGAAGTGTGTTGGCATGTACCTTCAGCCATTTGGGAAATATGGGGGGAACTGATACTGAGATGGGGAGGGAGGAAATGGAAGGTGAAATACTGGGTTTATTTGAAGGTATTTGACTTAAATATGCTTGGTATTTTCCAGAAGCACAAGTCAGTTCATTTTTTTTTTTTAATCCTTACTAGAAGGTCTAGGATTCATAGGAGAAAATTGCTTTGGCTTATTAAAGAATTTTCTAATATTTTAACTGTTAAGCAGCACTACAGTATGTCTGACTTTTGCACACTGATTCAAGAACTGCAGTCAGCTCCCAGGAGAAACAGGCTGATCATCTTTGTAGCTTGCAGCAGACTTTTGCTTTCTGCCTTTATTTCTCCAGGGTTACAATCTATTATCATTGTAAGATATTACTCACATTTTTAGAACTCTACAGTAAGAATAGAAAGGCCTAGTCCTGCATTCTCTTGGGACTACACTTTTATTACTTCATTGCAAGTATTTGGTAACATTCTATGGGAAAGCCGTGGGGAGGGGTTTAGCACATCTAGGTGGTTGTTTTGTCTTGGAGGGATGAAATTGAATATTGAGACATCTGCCTCAGTGTCCATACAGAAAGATCCAACTTCTTATCCTGTTTTTGACAACCTATTGATATATGTTTTACTGATTTGTGCTTTTGTTTGGGGTGTTTTCCACATTCAGGTGAAAAGTCCAGGGCTATTATCTTAATAGTATTTCTCTTTAATTTATTCTTTTGTGTTCTGTTCCAGTAAACTTTCATTGCAAATCTTACGTAATGGTATTCTTCTCTTTATTTTCTTGCACACTGCCTAAGGAAATGGTTTGTAACTGAAGATAATTTAAATTTTTCATATTTTTTCCTATCTTTTAAATAATTGGTATTATGTGGAAGGTATAATAATAAAAGCAAGATGGAGATATTTATCACAAGAGAAGAATTACTTGGTACCAGAAGGAGAGAGTGAGGAGATGTAGAAATCAGTAAAATTTCTTCACTGTGATTTTCATTTTTGTATGAAACAAATACTTTAAACAGTTGCCTGTAAACACTGTACATGTGCTTTATAAAAGAAAAAGGAAAAGAAAATCTTTACTTGAATTTTAGAAATCAAAGGGCATAAAGTCTTCATAACTATTGTACTGGGCATCCTAAGTCTGTGTCTGAAAGGACTTTTTAAGTTCTGTTTTGTTAAGCAAGTAAAGATACTGGGAAAGCATAGAAATTCTGTCCCATACTGTGGTGACCACAGTAACTGCATATGTCAGGATTGAGGAGGAAAAAAATCAGCAAATGAAAGCTTTATTTTATCTTTCTTTGCGCTTGCAGCAACTTCAAGAAATGGATGAAAGAAGGACTATCAAACTTAGTGAGTGCTACAAAGGCTTTGCAGACTCTGAGCGCAAGGTTATTCCAATTATCTCCAAATGCTTAGAAGGGATGATCCTTGCAGCAAAATCAGTTGATGAACATAGAGTAAGTAGAACTGAGTAACTTTAAATGTGTGTGAGCAATTTAACTGCTACAGGAGCTGTGGAGAGGGGAAAGACTGACTTACCCCAGTTTTCTTTCTGTTGTCAAATATTTGCTTCAAAAGTGCTGTGACTTTGATTTCAGCAGAAGGGACCACTTCTGCTTTTGTTGTCTGCTCTCTTCCTGCTTTACTGATTTCGTGTAATCTGGGTATCTTTGATACATTCTCACTGGGTGTGATTTTGGACACATTATTGTGGTTATCCTGAAATTTCCTGGAACACCATGGTCAGTATTTTCCCCTGTATGACATTAAAACATATAAAGGGTCTTCAGTGAATGTAACTTCATTTAGTTGGGTATTTGCTGGAATATTCTGAATAGCAGAGTATGCTTTGCTATACACTCATGAACACTTCTGAGATAAAAGCATGTTGTTATCTTAAGTTGCTCTGTCCAAAAGTGTTTTGACCTCACTCTTACTTTCTGTGCATCTCTGCAATTAAATGAAAAAAATGTCTCAGTTTTTTCTCTGGTTCTTGATGGGTTTGCTTTTTAAACTCCTTAATGTCCTATATTTAGGACTCCCAACTAGTGATAGACTGCTTCAAATCTGGTTTTGAACCTCCTGGAGATTTTCCATTTGAAGACTACAGTCAGAATATTTACAGAACTATCTCTGATGGAACCATCAGTACACCAAAGCAAGAGGGAATGAGAATTGATACAAAAACTACGGTCGGCAAGGCTAAAGGAAAGCTGTGGCTATTTGGAAAGAAACCAAAGGTAACAATTAAGAAATTACTGTTTGGAAAATTAAAATTTGAACATTAAGAGTGCATGGAAGCAATAATTCATGTATTTTTAAAAAAATCTTCCCCTTGCCTGCCAATTTACTTTTTAAGAATGTGTAAGGGGATCAGAAGGTTTGAGTACTTACCATGTTAAAAATCAAGTTGTCACTGGGAAAGTTTTTCAGTTTTTCTTCTAGTAATTTGTGTCTGGGAGCATTTTTAATAATTATTTGATAAAAGTAGCTTCCCATTACCGTAATGTTTCTAAGATTCTGTAAAGACTTTCTGTAGTTGCATAGGAAAGGTGTTAGTTGTGAATGTAAAAATAAGGGGAGGGAAGAGTATGCTTTGGAATTGGGCAGACTTCAGATCTGTCTGTTATGGCACAAAAAGCAACCCTTTTCTGAATGTCACATTTATATATAAAAGTGTTAATATAGATTTTTATTACGCCTGCTGCAAGTTTTGAAAATTCCTGAGGTTTCTCTGAAAACCTTAAGGTTTATAATATGTCACTGGTAAAACATACTGTGGAAGCTCCATGGAGGTAAATGTCCTAGAAGAAATACTACTATGAAATAGGTAAAAATATTGCTATACTCAAGAAAAAATGGAAAGCATTGGAAGTACTACTTTGTTTTCTTATGAGTTACAATTAACACTTTCTGTGTGAGATGCCTTCATGGATCAACAAAAGATTGTCAATACATGCATTAGCTATATAAACGAATGGAGCATATACATATTTAAATTTTATGCTTTATCTTTATTTAGTATTGGAGCATATCAGTAAGCCATTGTAATGATTCCCACAAATTTCTATGAGGTTATTTTAATGCTCCGAGCCAATTTCTGTCATTTATTACAGGAAACTGTTCTTAGGGCTTCTTAATGGTAGAACTTATTTTCCACTTGATAGTATTCTGAGAAAGTAGGTGTTTACAGAAAGAAAGGATACAGATGATTCTTTATTCCATCCTCAGTATATTATGTAACTCCAGCTGGGTGTTAAAATGAATTATTTATTTTTCATGCAATATAATGAATGATTCATAGCAATTCACGTGCATTAATACATGGGCGCATATATTGCATTTTTCTGCAGAGGTGGGTGAGATTCAGCCTGTTCTGAAATTAGATCAGAGTTGCCAGTTTGACCACAGGACATCTTTCTGGTAGTTTGGAGAGTAATGTACAGAGTAAGGGTACACTGGTTTCAGTGTGGACCTTGGTATTTACTGTAGTTATAAGAAATGGTTTAGTGTGATGACAGCTGAAATAAGCTGACAAGATTTGTCCTACTCTTTCTTCTGCCCAGTTCACTCACTGTGTGGCACTCAGGGAGTCAGCCTTACTGTTCTCTGTGGAGCCACAGGTGTGACAGGTGTGTACATACTACATGCACCTCTTCCCTAAGGACCTGGATGAAATGAAGGATGTTGTCCCTGTTTTTTTCCCTTTTTTGGGGAGGATGGAGGAGCGCTCTACCAAGCAGCAGCTGGAAGCAAAATACTTACTGGAAGATACATATTTAATTTCAACTATTATTCACAGGTTTTAAAATATATTCTTAAATTAGCTATTATAAAATTAGCTGGTTTACTACAGCTGGGGTATTCATGGGGACCATTGGACCTTCATTTAGCTGAAACTATGGCTGGTCTTGACTTCCAGGTATTCTTTTACCTATTTTTAATGTTGTCAAAGACATAAAAGCCATTTATAAAGGGAATGAGTTGTGCAGCAGTGGAAATAGTAGAGGAAAATTGAACTGAGAAAGAATAGCAGAGGTATGAGAGACAAAAAATGAGAGAAGCAATTTGAAAGAAGGGGAGGAGGTTCTTGGGATTATATTAATAATGCCATGCAGCCATTGTGTCAGTCCAGCTTGACTACAGAGTTTGAGAATACTTTTCATATTAGTCTTTCTCCATAGGTGTACCAAATATTTCTGGTTTGGCCAACCTGGTAGGGTACCTCAATATGTAGGAGGAAGTAGTGAGCAGGAATGCTTGAGCTTCCAGGATGATTGTAACTAAATTGGCAATAGCAGAGCTGTGTTTTAGGAAAAGAGACAGGGAGCTTTGGGATCTTGTTAGGATCTTGTGGTAGTGTTGAGTCTAAAGCTTCCTTCCTTCTCTGCAGCAACCTATAACTCTGAAGATTAATTCATTAATTAATTAATAACTAATTAATGAGAGAAACCTTTTAAACCAAATACAGTTATAGTACAAATGTGTCTGGAATGTTACAACCTGTTTCTGTGTTGGATGGAAATTTTATTTTTGTAAGACAGAATTTTCATTTTAAAATCACTTTGAACATTTGGCTTATTTATTGCTTTCTTTATTTCCACATTAGCCACAATCCCCACCCCTAACCCCTACTAGTTTATACACATCCAGTACTCCTAATGGGTCCCAGTATCCCATATTCTCCATTGAACCAGTGCATTATTGCATGAGTGACATAAAAACAGGGAAGCCCAGAATTCCTTCTTTCAGAAGCCTCAAAAGAGGGGTAAGTTTGATAACAAGTTGAAATGCATGATGGGCTATGAGCAGTGTGTTTGTGATGTGGCTTTTCTAATGCTCTTCACCCTCATTATAAGGCTTACTTAGTTAAAAGTAACGCTTCAGCGATAAGGTCACTTCTAGGATACTTTGTTTCCTACTATACAGAAGTTGCCAACAGACTAAAAAGAAAATAAAATAGAAAAGTTCTTTATCACATTTGAAATGCTCCTGCCTAAAAAAGGGTGTTATAAAGAGGGTGCTCAGCATGTGTTTGATACCTTTCTTCATTGTTGTTCACATTCACAAATGTTTTCCTACCATCATGTAACATATTTTTGCAGTAATTTATCATTGGATATACAGTTACCACAAAAATCATCTGACAGATCAGATGTCTTATTTGCTGACTTTGAAAATAGTAAAAGTTGATTACACTGAACTAAGAAGGGGGAGTTTAATTTCTTTTGTACATGAAATGCTATAGCTCATGGTGATGGCAGATTTTGAAATACTGATTTTTTTAAAACATTACAATTTTAATGTGTTTTCTGATTAATTAGTCACTCTTGTTTGTCCTAGCTTCTTTTGAGTAAAATTATTGAAAAAATTGCTACCAAATGCCACTGAGACTTATCAATTAGTTTACTAATATAGTGGCATATTTTGCACATAGAATGTGTCTGGAAGCCAGTAGAAGGGAAATACGAAGTGGTTTCCTAGCAACATTTATGGTGCTATTGCTAAATGCACTGGTGCTTTCCTGTTATGTCAGAAAAGCATAGGCTGCCCAGTTTGTGTGTGTTTAGCAATATTTATTGATCCAAAAAAAAAGGTAATTGGATGCATTTGGTTATATATAATTAATAATTTTTTGGTATTTCAAGACTATATTGACCTGCTATCTCATGTGCATCAAGAATGGTTGACTGTTGTTGACATAATGTGGAGATCAAGGTGCAGCAATGTTCTATTGCAGTAAAGTTACAATTTAGAGGCTCCTTTATTGTTATTCTGAAGCAGAATGAGTTACAGTTAAAACTTATTTTATTTATCTTTAAGTCATGTTGTGGCATCTAATTTCAGGCCCCCACATACCTTGGAAAGAGCCTTTCTAGCACTGCCATTTTTTAGAAAATGCTTGTGTTCCTCTAAGTCTATATGGAGGGCAGCATCTTTCCCTTCTGAGTCATTAGATCATAATTTGGTGAAAGTAATGCCTCATCTTCAGTACTCAGTAGGAACAGCCTGGATTAGGTAGTTGTTGGAATGGCACAGGCCTTGATTACACCTTGATTTTATTGATCACTAAATGTATTGACTCCTGCCTTACAAATCACCTTGTACTACCAGTAGTTCTAGAACCTCTTCTGATGGGAAAGATCATCTCCTAAGAACTACAGAATGCTAATGGAAAATGAAACCATATCTTTATTTGATTTTTAAGTACATTCTTCTAGACTCAGTCAAACGTGCCATAATATTAAAGACTTTATCTCTGTAAAATCTTCAAGAATGAGCATTTAGTTTGTATATATTTGAATTTCCTTGCAGGCATTTGAACAGACACCACATTATTGTATATTTTTTAAGTCTTTTCAACTTAAATGTATACTGGACTAGTAATAGATTTTTTTTTTAATAACACTGATCAGTCATCTTTATAATATACCTTGAAAAAATGCTTCATAGTTGCTCATATGTGATGTTGTTTCCCATGTGTTTTGTCCCTGGAAAATTATTTCCAAGTGGTACTAACATACAGAACTACTAAACCATAGACTTGAAAAAGGTTTGGTGTGGAAGGGACCTCAAAGATCACCCATTCCACCCCCCTGCCATAGACAGGGACTCCTTCCACTAGGCCAGGCTGCTCAGAGCCCCAGCCAGCCTGGCCTTGAACACTGCCAGGGATGAGGCATCCACAGCTGTTCTGGGCAACCTGTTCCAGTGTCTCACTAGCTTCTGAATATAGAATTTCTTCCTAACATCTAATCTAAATCTATCTTCTTTCAGTTAAAAAAGGTTCCCCTTTGTCCTATCACCATCTGCCCGTGTAAAATGGTACTCAGTTTGCTTCTGTTGAGCTTTATCTGTGAGTTGGCATCTATCAGCCAGTGAAGCATACTGGTCATTGTGTTTAACATGCCCTGTACAAGATTTCACTCAAGGTATTGGAGATCACAAACCTAGTTTCCCCCCACTCTGTGCTTCACACAGTACATTTTCCTGTCATGATGAAGAGCAGGAGCAGGAAACAGTAGCTGTAGAGTAGGTTATTGAAAGAAAGTGTAAGCAAGTGTAGCTTGCTGTGTTAGTGCTGCTGTTACCTGCTGCTGCTTCTCCTTTGAAATCTTAACAATTCCAGACAGTGTTAGTGCCTATGAGAGGTCTGTGCTTGATGCTGCTTGGTACATAAAATATCTGCATTATCAGCAGTGATCTGTAAACCTTAACAGAGTTTTCTTGGAACACTCTTTCTGAAGGGAACAGGAAGTTTGTTTATGTCATTTTGCATCTCTGGACTTGGAGATTCCTACTAAAGTATCATTTGTGAAGGTGCTTTACTTCCCTCATTGCTAGAAATTCTAATGTTGTGTGTGTGCCCCAAGCAACAGCCTTAAAAACTGCTCAGGGTCAAAAGTGAAGTTGAGATCTCTGCCTTCTAAGTTGCTTGGTGTTTCTCTTGAAAGGGTTGTCCAAATCATTAAAGACATGGTAGATCTTCAAAATGCTGTGAATGTTAAAGCCAAGATTCAGCTCCTGGCACCCATGTTTTATTTGCTTTTTCTAAGGATAAAGTCTTTACTCTTTAAATGTCTCTATTTTTATCTGGACTAAACCAATTTTAGATAACAACGACCCAAATGGTGTTTTCAGAAAATAAACTTAATTACTTCTAGACTTGAAAAATATCTCTCTTTATTCTAGATCTACTGTGGTAATAAAGTAAATACATTGCAAAAACTACATTTGTAAGAGTGATTGTAGTGGATTGAGCTACGATTAGCAAATTTTTTGTATATGGCTGATCAATCCATCATCATCAAATTCTGCTGTTTTGTGTAATGTTGGCTGTGTATGTGTTTCTATTCCTACCACAGAAGGCTCAGCCCTTTATTCAGAACACTAAAATTCAAAAGTAGTTTAATGAAGTTGTGTGTTAAAATTTTATAAGTTAAAAGTACCCATTATCATCTAGTATTTTTTAAATCAGTAATTCTTAAAGCAATTCTTTTCTTGTGCTTATACTGAAATGTATTTTTTACAAATGAAAATCCTTAAGTGATATTTTAAAAATACTTTTTTAGGCATTAGTCACTTTTGTAACTGATCATTGCATGTAAATAATTTCCCGTTTCTTTCTGTTTTCAAATGAACTGTGCAGTGGTCGGTGAAGATGGTAAGCCCGTGTGCTGATCTGTCTGCTGTACTTCTGCTAAGATAGCATGAAAATAATCTTCTGAAAGTGTTTCCATATCATAACTGCTTTAAGTCAGGTGCTGAAATACATCTTCAGATTTTCCACTCATATGCATAGTCTTCTTAATCATCCATGCTTAATGTAAGGCAATTAGACTCGTGATCTGACTGCAACTAAATCTGCAAGTTTGGAATTTTAGGGTTGACCAATTCACAAGTTGGTCATGATGGAAATACTTGGTGATTTTTCTGTCAGGAAAATTGTTTAAGCAGCATAAAATATGTATATGAAAAGATTATAAAATTTGTGTAAGGGAGAAATACTGAATACTTCAGTCCTTTGAATTTGGAAGAAAAAATTGCAGTGGAGAACCTTTATGCTTAGAAGTGTAGGAAGCTGTTACATTAAATAAAACCATGCCTTTATCCAGTATTGTATTGCAGAGTAAATCAGTAAAAATTCACAAAAAGGCCTCTGTTCATCTGATTCATCTTTTAGGATACTCTGGTTTAAACTGACCTGTAAGGAAGAATGATAGGACGTGATTTAATTTTTGTTTCTTTGTAGTGTATTCCACTTAACAGTGTTTTCTTAGACTTTCTGAAGGGAACAGGAAGTTTGTTTATGTCATTTTTCACCTCTGGACTTTGAGACTATATACAGTGTGTATTCTTCCTCCAGAAAGAAACGCTTGTTTTATTTTGGAAACATCATATCTTGAATTCCTTCTTTTATCTTGTATTCCCTTCTTAAAAAGCAATGATATTGATTTTACAAGCGCAGAAAAGTTGAGGGGGTGAGAAGATTTTAAGTGGGGGCTGTTGGAAACTTGGCACCTGAGCCTAAGGCTTGTGTCAAAATCTCAAAGTCAAGTTACTGTAAACTTTCTTCTTGACAAAAGAAATGCTGACCAGTTTGGTTTGCCTCCATGGAGGGTTACTGGAGTGGCAAGTGGGTTTCTTGGGTTAAAACCAACTTCCTTAGGCAAATGGGATCACAAAAAACCCAAACAAACCCACAAAACCAAACCTTTGGTGATTGAGACATGTACCATATCTCCTTAACACTGTCACTGTCACCCTGAGGGGAAGAGTTTTCACAACAAACTTGCAAGATACATAAAAATCTCTTCCCATGCATTTCATACCCAGGCCTTGCTATCCTGCTTATTATAATCTTGGTCGAGTTTGCAGGTTTGGGTTCATAACAATAAGTGGTCTTAAATTGGTTGGTTTATGATTTCTTTTAAAGTTTGGGAAGTAAGAGGGGTTTTTTCCTCCCTGAAGTTTTTTTGGGTTTTGGTTTGTTGTGGGTTTGGTTTTGTTTTGTTTTGTGTTTTGTTTTTTTTAAAAAAAGTGACTTGGAATATTTGAGCAGGTTTTGAGTCAAATAAACAAATTTAAGTAAGAATTTTGATATTTCAAAGGCTTTTTTTGTGCTGCACGAACCAGTTTTACTTGAGGTAAAATCTATCAGAACTTTGTAAGTTGTAATATGTTTTCTAGGATTGCTCAAGTTCTGGAAGAGAATTATAATAGGGCTTTGGAGTGGAGATCCAAAATACAGTATTTTTCTTTTGATACCACCCAAATGACCACAGAACACACTCCTGAGAAAGAAACAATTTCTATATATGTATGTATTTAATTATTATATACACATCTTAGATTCTTGTTCTGACTCAAATTATTCTGTACTTTCTGAATCTTTAAGTGCAGTGGGTGTAAGAGGAGGTACATGACTTCAGAAAAATACAGTCTAGAAATTTTGACTTACCTCTGTGAGCCAACTGCTACAGAAGGCAGAAAACCCCTTGACTGAGTGACTACATTCTGGCAGCAAGAACATGCATTTATTCTGTGCGGTCTTTTGTAGAGCTGTCTGTCAAGTAGAGTTTTTAAGAAGGTCCATCTGCTTCCAGTGAACACTGTCCATGTGTGGGTATGTCAGTTCAGCTGCCCAGACCTGTGCATGTAGTAGCTGGTTTCATAGTATTTCTGCTTGCAGGGCCCTGCACTGGAAGATTTCAGCCATCTCCCTCCAGAACAAAGACGCAAGAAACTGCAGCAGAGAATCGATGAACTTAACAGAGAGCTACAGAAGGAAACAGACCAAAAGTGAGTGCATTTTTTCTCAGGGGTTCTGTCATGGCTCTTTCTCTGTTTTTTTTGACATGCCCTACCTAAGCCAGCAGTGTTCAAAAGCTAGGAGACAATATGCTAGGCCAGGCTATTAAAAAACCTTTTCAAGTCCATAGTTTGTTGTATGTAGGTTCTGTTAATATTGCTTCCTTCTACTTTGCTGTAATACTAATTTTGATTCTAATACTGCATAGGGAGCATTGGCTCTAAAATCGTGCATTAAAGATGTGTGGGTCTGTTGAGCAAGATAGCTGCAACTTCATGCTTTAAGAACAGAACATGACTAATATTTAGGAAATTGTATGTAACAAACAGTATGGGAAACAGTACTGAGACTGGCTAGGTAAGAGTCAACAGTTGGAGTCCTTGTGTGCCTGTGCACAACACAAGAAAGGAAGGCAGAGGGCTAAGATGACAGAATGGGAGAAGGATTTAGACATGGTGTGAAGACCAGTAGTTCCTCATTGCTTTGCTTGGTATCTAATCACAGTTCAGGATCTTATACACATTTTAGCGTTAATGAATCAATACTGGTATATTAATTATTGTCATGTTTTGTATGTTTTTAGAGATGCTCTCATCAAGATGAAGGATGTTTATGAAAAAAATCCCCAGATGGGTGATCCAAGCAGTTTGCAACCAAAATTAACTGAGACTATGAGCAATATGGACCGTCTTCGGATGGAAATACACAAGAATGAGGTTAGATTTTAAAACAACTTCTTGGAAAATGTAAATGATTGCTACAATTGTACTTTGCCTTACAGATTTTAAATATAGCATCCAGTAAAAACTACTTAAGAATAGAGCTCCTGATACAATTTTTTGTGGAGTGCTGTATTTTCAAGTATGTTCATCTAGCTAGAATAAGGATGTACATTATTAAAGATGTAAACTGTTCAGAAGAATAAATTATTATTCACTTATTCTGAAATTCACATGTAATTAAAGATTTTTCCCTTACACTAGTATGGTGTGTAGGCTGAGTAAGCATAAAGGATAGGTTCATGCTTTGTGTGAAGTAATTATGAGACTTGACATTTGACAGCAGTCTCTGTGTGGCTGTGAATTGTCTGCAGTTCAATGCATTTGTTAAATGTGCTGGTTTAGAATCAATTTCTCTTTGGCACCAATATTTGCTTTTTTCCCCCAAGGCGTGGCTCTCTGAAGTTGAAGGTAAAGTGGCAGCCAGAAGTGACAGGCGGCACAGCAGCGACATCAACCACCTCGTCACCCAGGGCCGAGAGAGGTCACTATTCTGTCTCTGCTGCTTTAGATCCTCTGCTAGAGTCTGTACAGCTCTCTGATGATTACAGGAGGGATGGGGGTTATTTATCTTCCCAAAGTGTATGTCCTTCTAAAGGAAAATCTTAACCCGCCCTGACTTCTGGAGGTCGCTTCATGCCATTCTGGTAACATATAAAAATAGTCTAATTGAAACACCTGCTCATTAAACAGCAGTGCCTTTTAAACTTACCTTATTCCATTGCCTAAAGCTCACTCGTTTTCCATGTTCTGTGGAGACAGGTATGTCAAATTTATGTTTCTTTTTCTAGCAGAATTCAGTCTAAGCTTTTGCTAGACGAGCTTTTTCAGTAAATCACCTGTGACAGTAATATAAAAACTGGTAACAGGAATTCCAGAACAATATCCAGGACCTGTCCTTTCTGTGATGCATGGATGTTGTGAGTTTTAGAGCCAAGAACTCCTCGGAGTCCTCATGCTCCAATCATTGCGTTACAGCCCTGAAGGGAGTTACACGGATGATGCCAACCAGGAAGTTCGTGGCCCACCACAGCAACACGCTCATCCCAATGAGTTTGATGATGAATTTGAAGATGATGATCCCTTACCAGCTATAGGACATTGCAAGGCAATATATCCGTTTGATGGTAAGGTTAACAACATGCACTGGGATTCTCTGACTGTAAGGCACGGATGATTTGTTATACAGAAGACAGGTAAAATGATTCAAAGGAAATTACCTGTATGAGTAACTAATTGCTTAAAAGATCGGTGAAGATACTTTATAAATTACTTTATTCACGAGCAGTACTTCTGCTGTTTTAAGATAAATATTAGCACAGCTATTGGAAAATATTCAGCTTTACCAACTGGGACTGGGTTTTTTTCTAAGTCTGTTTGGCCATATGTTCTCTTGCACAGATTTTTCATTCTTCCTGTTTATATATAATTTGGAAACTAAGCCTTGGGAAAAAGATGACTTGAAATTCTGTCTGAACAGTGAGACTTCTTTGCCTCTTGTTTTTCCCAGGTCATAATGAAGGCACTCTGGCAATGAAAGAAGGGGAAATTTTGTACATTATTGAGGAGGACAAAGGAGATGGGTGGACAAGAGCTCGAAGACATAATGGAGAGGAAGGCTATGTGCCAACATCATATATAGATGTAACGCTAGAGAAAAACAGCAAAGGTGCAGTAACCTATATCTAACAGTAAAACTGGCAGCTCTCAGTTGTACATTCCCCAGGGAAAATAGTGGAAAAACTGTAAGTTATACAGGCTCATGGAAAGAATTACAGAATCAGAAGTCAGCAATGATCTGTTGTTTTCATGGGGAGTTAGCTGTAGTTCTTTTCAGAGATGACCACATTTAATTATGCATCTTACACTGGTCTATAATTTTGACCGTCTTCTGCTTTCCTGCTTTACAAAGCACTAAATCCAATTCAGCTATTGAACTGAAAAAGACCAGGATTCCTGCTTGTTCTGTGGAATATTTAGTTTTTATAGAGAACTGAAAAAATACTTAAGTTTTAAAGATCTCTAAGATTTACTGTTCCCACTTCTATGACTTAAACTATATTCTTAAAACAGTGATCTTTTTCCTCTAATAACTAACTGAACTCAGTTACTGAAAATTATCAATTTCCTTCCTTAGCAAATACTTGGCAGCTTTCACTTCTTAAACAGGAAAATGTTTTCTGATTCTGAAAGTTCAACAAAAATACTCAGGAAAAAACATTATGATTAAGGACAGAAAGTCCACTGACCTATCTCCTTCCTTTTCAGTACTTGTAATGTAGAATGTTCTGTATTGGACATGACGTCATTGTTTTAACTCTAGATACCTTGAACAAACAAAAAAAGATCACATGTAATGCTTGATGTCTTACTGAAAACTCTCAGCTCCTGATAAGGGAATGATTTTATCTTCTTAATCTGTGCCTGTAAACTAAGTCTTTGAATTGTATTGTGTTTAGTCTGAAGACAGTGTCTTAAATGTACAGTACTTCTCCTCATTGTTAAATCACTGAGGATTGGAAACTGCATTGCACAACTTGATTACTGGGGGAAAAAAGCTAATTTTGTATTTCTAATGAGAGTTTGTGGAATTAAGTACAAGGCTGATGTGTAGCCACTGAGAATGGCCTGTTAGAACTGAGCACGCTTCTCTGTCTTCTAAAGGCCTTCAGTAACTTTGTTCTTTTCTTTTTCCTCTTGGACTGCAGGTTCCTGAAGCGGGTTTCTGAGAAAATGGGCGAGATCTTGAAGGAGGTTACATGCAGCTGCTGGGGGGGTGGGGGTGGGGAGGGAAGGGGTACTAGACTGGGAGGCCCAAGGGAAAAGCTAGTTGCATGAATGCATGCAGACATACATTTAGTAGTCACTAACATCTTAGCATCTCCATATATAGGTAAGGATGTATTACAAAATCTTCAATTTGTGCAGGAAAATAGTTCCATTACCAGAGTAAAAATGCTACTGCTCCTAAAATTGCTTTATTTTCATTGTCCTAGGTTGTCCCAGATGCACAAACTATATTTTAGCTTGTGCTACATTTTGATTTTCTCAATTATGCTCTTTTCCAACTCAATTTTATTGGCAGTCATTTAGAGCCCTGTGTCAGTTATCAGTCTGCCTGTGCACCTCCATGCTCGCCGTTAACCTCCTCCTGCATGCCTAGGACAGTCAGGCATGCTCTGTGTAACACTCTGGCATCATTGCTCGTCTTATTTTGTAACAAATCATTTTCTTTAAATATCTTCAGCACTAGAGTTTCATCCCAGTATCCATGTATGCTGCTATAACAATACCACTGCAACCATCATTACATTCCAGATGTTTGGCATAACTGATAAGCAACTGTAAGGTATTTTATTGATTTGGGGAAATAATGCATCTCAGCTCTAGCCTACAATGCAATCAAGAGAAACTCCGAGAACTGTGGTCCATCTTCAGCCCTTCAGTAACCTGTTGTGAGCACTGACAGCCTGGAGCACAACCAGAGGATTCACCACTGCAAGCTAATGACTGTTTTCAGAAGTCAACCACTTGCCATTCAACTGCTGCCTTAAACTAGAGTGCCTAAATCTGTTGTTTGCCAACACTACCACTTACAGTATCCCAAAAAGGGCTTTGTGTCTCAGCTCTTTTCACAGTGCTGCAGCTGCTGAGGTAGCCACGGTAGGTGTTTTCTAGAGCTCTACTTTACTGGATACATGGTGCATCCATGAATTTTATACATTGAAACGTGTATCTCTTCATTTGACTTTAATATTTTTTTAAAAGATTTTTAAGGAAACTCTCTTTTAGTTTTTCACTATGACGTTCCAATTTCAATTACTGCAGTGCTAGTCCATTTCCAGGTGATGCTTCATTGTATGGACCAGGTGACATTTGAGTGATACTTCGTAATGATCTTTGTGCACTTTTAATTGTAAACAATTGAAATTTGGATATGTTTATACGTGTAAATATAGTTGTCTGCAGTGCCCCTATTGCTTATGTTGTCTTGCCTCCCATTTGTGGTTCTATTAATAAATACATCATATCTGATTGATTAGGGTGATAAGAATTAGACTAGAGATGTTGGGGGGAGGGATACTTAACATCAACACAAGCTTGTCAACCCAGCCACCTGCTGTTTGGCAGTGTATTATGGAATAATAATTAAAACATCCTGTTTTTCTGGGGTCTGAAGCAATATGTGGATGCAGCAGTGCTGGATTCTTTTTCATTTCAGTGTTATTAGGAACTGTACTACCAGTAAAACTGAATTTGAGTGACTTGTGTAGAGGTTTATTCCTTTTGTTATGTATACCACTATTACACAGCTTGACCTAGTGTACTTTGGGGCCTATTAAACTCTAAAGTTTAGATTTTTGGAGCTTGTATACAGGGTTATTTATATAATAATGTGACATTACTCAATACTGACAAAACTACTTAGGTAGTTTTTTGGGTTTGGGGGTTCTGGGGGGGGGTTTGTTGGGATTTGGGCTGTTTTTTTCTTTTTTTTTTCATTTTTAAAAATCTAGTGCTTCTTTATTTTGGAGAAAACTCAGTGATCCTTGTGGGTCTCTTCCAACCCAGAATATTCTGTGATTCTATAATTCTGTGAAGAGGAAGAAATGTGATCTGTGTATTTTCTGGTTAAGGGCCTGTGGTCTGCCTGGCTAACAGCCTCAGAGGTCAGTAATAAAACTTCCTGGTAAAAGACTAAATGTTCTTTTCACACTACTGTTTGTTTTTCTGAATCTAGGATTTGCTTCCTTTGGAGGCAGGTTGCTTTCAAGAGGGATAGTGCAACTTGTATGAGGGTTATTAAACATAGGAAAAAGCATTTGTACTTGCACAGCTTATAAATCACTTATTCTAAAATTCTGAACGTGAGTTGTCTTAAAGAATCAGACATTTTCCAGTAATTTTTTAATCCTTTTTTGTGCACATGTTGATTTCCTAAATGTTAAATGCTTTGTTTAAAAATAGTGTTCTCTGTTGAGAATATTTTCATGGAATAAAAAAATCTTTTCATGGTCTAAATAATAAGCTTCCCTATTTGTCTTCTGTTAAGATTGACAGGCAGACTTTCAGTATGAGGTCTGTAAACTCTTGTTCTGGTGGTAAAAACCTCCGCTGTGATTGTAGATAGGAAGAATTCTGGTGTTGGTTTTGTTATCCTACTCCAATTCTTTCAGTGTTGTAATATCTCACTCCAGAAATAGGCTTACTGACAACAAGCACATGCAGCTCTGACTGTAGTTCTTAAATATGTGTACAATGTCTGAGGATAACCCTTATTCACCAATTCTGTATATGACAAAGTGAGATTTGCTGCTAAGAATCTTTGTATAATAAACTCTGTGCATGCTAATTTCCTATAAAAAGTGGTAACACCTTATGGTTTGACCTCATCCAAGGAAAAAGTACTTACCAAAGTGATTCACCTCAGTAAATGAAGCAAGTTTAATACATACATACACCCACATTTACTCATGTCTGAAAGCATTTTAATTATCTGGATTGTTCTTGCCATTTCATCATTCATTCCTGGCAGAGTAGCTGTTGTACAGGCTCCAGCAAAAGCTGAAGTACTACAGATGCTGCCTTAAAAAAAAGGGGAAATTGTCCCAGCACACATACAGACTAATTTTCTAGTTTCATAGGTACAGTGATGTTTGAGCCTTCTGGTTACAGATAAAGAATTATTTCTGCAACTCATAGTGTTTCTGTGATTTGTAAATATGCGAGTTATTTTGCAAAAAGATACACTTCACAATTCTATCTACAGTGTTTTTTATATTCGTTAAAGGAATATTATACAACACATTTTCTGCCATGTCAGATAATTAATCTGTCATTTTATTTACACTATTTGCTTCATCTTAATAGTTAAGATGCCAATGCCCTTACTCCTTGGCATCATGAAAACATTGCAACTTTGGGAAAATAACTGTTTAAAGGGGTCAGTAAAAGACTTGGTGACACAGTAAATAAATAATTTGTTTAGAAATCAGTAGTTTTAAAACAAGTGTGCATTGTGCAGTTAGAAGTTCTAAACATCTTGTGAAATGCAAGAAGTTTGTGCAGTATCAAATTGCCAGAAGAATGCTAAGGTTATTTCAAGTATATCACTTTAAATAGTGTTTCCAGAGTCTTATATACTTAATTGTTCCACCAGCTTCGCCGGAGGAGGTTCCAGTTTTCGGGAAAGTGCAGTTAAGATCTGGTTGAATTTCTCGTATCTTTCACTTTGATTAACTTCTGCTCCTTTGCTGCCCCAGAGCAATCTTATTTGAAATTCTGTCTTGAAGATTTCACTCAGCTCTTCATCTGGCTGGAAACCTAATAAGTAAAAAGAATCCCTCAGTATCATCAGCAAATTTTTTTATTTGGTAGAAATGGCTTTTAAACTGTCTTCTCTCCAAATAAGCTGTAGTGCACTGGGTTCTGTTTGCACAATGATTTTAACAAGCTCATAAAACAGTGAAAATCCTTTCCAGCTTTGACATTCTAGTAAAACTGATGGCTTTAAGGACACTGGAATAGGCTAGCCTTGCTCAGTTCTAATGTCTAGAATTGTCATTATAGTCAGACCCTAAATATAATTACTAATGTATACATGCTGCCTGCAGAAATAACTGTATTTCTCCCCTCTCCCTTAACTTTTCCACTGCAAGTTTAAAAAGTGAAGTCACATTGTTAACATGTTGCTACTTTCTGGCAGTAAGTGGTCACAATCTCAGTGCTGCAACTTGCACTGTTGTAAAGAATCTTAAGAGGTGGTATTTTAGTTTTAATAATCAGAGTAGGAATTTTATATTGTACAGAACACAGGAAGCTATCCTCAGTCTGTACTGTACTTCTGTCCAGTTGCCAGAAGGGTCAGCATGTTGAGTCATGAGGACTTCGAGTATGTTTAGCAAAAATGCTTGCTGGAGAGCTGTAGTTATGAGTCATTTGCTGTATGCTTTTAAACAGTATTAATGTTGTCCTCAGTCTGAGTTTCCTGCAGGACATTTGCTACTCTCTCAGCTCCTGCCAAAGAGGACAATTCCTCTCTCTGACATGCAGGGGCACTTGGGCAGGCACCCAGCCCCAGCTGGTGTGGCAGTGCAGCAGGCTCTCGTACCTTGCAGCAGCCGCTCCGCAGTCAGGCGAAACGTCTCAGCGTGCTGGGCGATCAGGCGAGCTGTGCCCAAGTGCCTGAGCATTATTTCACCACTTTGGTCAGTGCTTTCCCACAGCTCCATGCCTTCAAAAACAACGGCTTGGCGCTCCATCAAGGTGACAAGAGGCATCAGCAGTGGCACTGTTATGTTGTTCTGTGGAGCACTTACAGTTTCTGGAATAGAGTAACAATCGTGTATCTCATCAGAGATTACTGTTAATTAAAGAAGGTATTGTAACTGCAGTGTTCTTTTTTAAAGTTGGAAACTACTGTTGGTCTTCCATCTTTCAAATGGAGGACAAATAGCCTTCAAAACCCTTACCTTAAATATACTGTCCTACCAGTTTCCAGTGAACTGACTGGAGAAGAAGACCAACACAAATTGGTGTTGGAAAGCTGCATTTGCTACAGGGGAAAGCTCTGCTGAATTACTAGACAGTGGAACAGAGATTTTAAACATTTTCAAAATTGGTCATTCCAGTAAAAATATCCATGAGGCTAAGAAGTTTTCACTGTTCACCTGTTCTCTTGGAGAAATGTTCTGAGAAATTATTTTCTCTGCCTTACATCCCTTTAGAAATTAGAGCTGCAGTGAATCTTGCACAGGGGCACCTAATGTGACCAGAATTACCTAACCCATCCTTTTTATTTGAGGATTCATCCTCTGATCTAATAGAAAAAGCAAGTAAGAAGCAAAATCTGCCACAATTAATTAACCTGTGAGGAGACTTTTTTCCCCGTTTTTGTGGCAAGATGATACAATGTGTCAGTTTCTGCTCCATGTGGGAAGAATGTTTGTTCTGCAGGGATAGAGGCACACAAACACATACTGATGTCTGGTTGGCAGACTGTTTGCTTCCATTCATAATCATAGAGCATTATAAAAGTTAACATAATCATTTTAACATACAATGCACAGCTATGGAAAGAGCACTGCCTCATCTCCCCACATAAGAAATCACTAGGGGGAGGGTTAAAATGCCAAATAGAAACAAGTGTCACTCATACTCACTAGTCCACTCATCTTGTCCTTCATGCAAAGCTTTGCAAGATGGCTTCAGCTGTTTTTCATACATAATGGCAGTCTGGGTATAACAGTGTCTCAGAGCCGTCCAGGTTTGTTCTAATCTACTGATCTGTTCATGCAAAATAGAGAATACCCATTATTGACTCCACAGCAGGGAAAGTACACTGCTAGTCACAGAGTCGTAGAATAGTCGTGAGGACTATTTTGATGTTCTCTCTAGTCTTGAAGAAATTGCTCAATTAAATAAGCCATCAAACAACTCCACATTCTGGAACATAAAGAGAAACTGATTTTTACCTGTGGCATTTCCAATGCTTTCATAATGGCAGAAAATCCATATAAATCCCCTAGTGACTCCTTCAACTCCACAGCAACTTGGATGATCCTATTTAATGTTGCTGCTCGATCTTCTACATTTCCTGTGCAACCCAAGATATCAACAGCTATTCCTATGGCCATGGTATTGTGCCTGTAAGTGAAACAATTCATGTGACCAATTACAAATTACTAAATTTACATGTGTTCAAATATCAGTGTATTTTTATCTTTGCATGCCCAGCAAACTTAGTTCTACCAACAGCTTTGCACCAAAACCAATAATGACATATGGAATAAATACACACAGGCTTAAAATTAATGTTTTAATAAATTCTCCTGAGATACTACTAACTATACAAAATTCTGCTCAAGCAATGAATGAATGGACATTTTGGGGAAAATTGCCCCAATTCCCTTTGTCCTCCACAATCAAATCCTGTGACCCTCCCCGGTATCTCAGCAAACTACTGAAATATGAAGCAGAAAATGTAGATCAGAACACCTAAGTGTTACCCTTCAACTTGTGCAGAGGTTTTTCAGAAAGCTTTGCTGATAATTTTTTATTAGATCCTCTAGCCTCTTGCCACATGCAGAAGGATACTACCTTTCAGTCTCCTCCACACACATCTAAATTCTCAGATAGATTATAGGTCCCCTGAATTTTAATTCACTTGAGCTTGTAAAGGAGAGCTGATGGCATTCAGCTGTTCCAAGGACCCTGCTTTCAACACTTTTCCCCTTTCCCTGTACTACATGTGACAGTTGCCTTACAACCTTACGGAATCCTTTCCTATTCAAAATGAATTTACGTACCATCTCAGTAAATAATCTGTAGAGGTGAATTCAGGGAACATGCAGGAAAGCATTATTGAAGGAAATGAGGACAGTGCAGCCATGCTTTGAGCTTCTGGCCATCTGCCCTGGCAATGAGGAACAGGAACATTTACCTCTCCATCAGGTCAAGGCGCAGCTGATGTCCGTAAGGCAAGGTGATCAATTCAAGACCAGAGTTCCCTCCCATATTCCTCCTCATTTCTTCAGAAACTTCTACTATCCTTGCCACCTGTCAAGTGCAAAAAAACTCTGCATGAATTTTGAAACACGTTTTTCAAAAAAACCCCAACTTCTACCCACAGAGAAGTCCTCCAGGTAAGTGCATGGCATTCAGAGCTAAGTGCACAGCATGCAACATTGTAATACAGGCATCAAAGAAAACTTTAACCTATGCATATTCAGTGCCTTACACAAAAAAGCCAAGGAAATATTTTTTTAAAATGATACAGCCACCAGAAAACATAAAAGGTGTTTATCAAATCCTTTATCAAACTCCATCCTCAGTTTCCAGAAAGGGATTACTATGCAGGTTCCAGGAAATGTAGTGCACTCTCAGTCTAATCCTTGTCAGAGAGGCTCTGCTCTTTGCCTTAAGGACAAACACACTTGCTTTTGTCTTTTTCCTTTCTAAAAAAACTACTGCTCAGAATGTTTTTGGTTACACCCCAGGGTCCTAAAGATGAATTAGGTTCATAAAACTTCATAAAGATGAATTAGAAAAAGGACTAAGGAGGACACAATGTTGAGTGCCTAATGAAATCTGACACCCTTACCAATTAGTCTTTCCGTTTTAAACAGATTGTATTAGCTACTGATTATAACAATTATAATTACTAATAATAAGCTAAACCACATTAATATGATGGTGTAAGATTATCTGCTGGTTTAAGGCCTGTATGTTGACATATTTACAAACCCATCTGCCTGCAATTTTCTGATACACTCATCAGCAGGCTTTTTTGGCTATGGAACGATGAAAGCAATCTGGGTTGCACAACAAGCCTCACCAGTACAAAACAGCACTGTAGAAAAACCTGTTTCACTTCTACAGAAGCAGGAGTAATATGAAGCCCCAGGAGACACTGATTGCTATTCCATCACAGGTATGCAAGTGGCAAACACTCACCTCATCACTTACCATATGGGTGATTCTTTATTCAAAATGTCATTACTTAAAAGGCAAACTGAACTACTGATGACACACAGAACATACGAACTTTAGCCTGGGATCTCAGTACAAAGCACTCATTCTGGCCCAATTCACAGGCCAATCTCATTGCATCATGCAGTTCTTATCAGTGCAGTCTATGCAACAAGTTGCCAGAAAACGACAGGCATTGGCTCAGCACTTGGAGGTGAACATCAAACAGACTTCTCTACCTGTCCCAGCTAGTTACTGCTCCTGCTCCAAAATCCAAAAATGTTTCTGCAAAGCCCTCCAATAACTCTTCTTAATTGACTCCAGCAGGCTAGCTGATGCCTTAGCTCCATTGCAAAGTTTACAGTATTTAAAATAAGGAGTCTAATAATGAGGTAATTGAATATTATATACATACATATATATAAACTCAAGTTCTCTAAGGCATGTATATCCTATGCCTTCAAGCATAATTCTTTAACCATATATTTAAAAGATAATCCAGTTATTAAGTTGAAGGAAGGAAAAAGTGAGTTTTGGAACTAATGTTAGAGAATGCTGTTAATGCTCTTGGAATCATAGTAAAGAAACCTCAACCTACCACTTCTGAGAAGTATGAGCAATTGTGGAGCTGAGTTTTTCTAAGTCACCTTGTCTGCATGAAGCCTCACTTAGCAGCAGCCAACAGTGCTACTGAGGAAAGAAAAAGCTGTTTGCTGTTGGCAGGCCCCCAGCAGCTGGCAGGACTCCCATACAGCCCCCTCCTCAGACCTTCGGTCAGTACTGGACAGTAGTAAGAGTGCTACTGATGTGCTTCTACTGGAGCATCACCACCCCCACTGCCCTTCCTGTCTGCAATGCCCAGTAAGTAGCCATGTGTATCGCTTCTCACTCTTCTTAAAAAGACTAAAACCACCAAAGCCCAACAAAGTTTGGGGGGTTAGACACCCACCAGACCATTTGGTTCCTGTAGCTGCTCTGCAGCAGGTACAGCACTCTGTCATGCCAGCAAAGTCATGCACATTTAACTGCAGTTACATTTCTTTCATTACACAAAGTCAGCATCTCATTATGAGATGATTGTCCAGTCTTTCTGATCCATTAGCTGATCTCCAAGCCCTGACAGCTGACTAAAATGTGAAAAATAGTTCTTTGTGTTTTTTACATCTTTCTAAGCAGTTCCACTAGCACAGTTCTCTCACAGGAGAGAAAAGCACAAGTCCTGATAGCTATTTTCCTATACCACCTATCCAGCTGTAAGAGAGTAACTCAGACAAAGATTAGAAGAGCAGCTGGTTTTAAAAGTCTGTTTCATTCTATTGGACACTGTATATAACGGCCATGTGGCAACCAGGTAATGTTTGCCTGCTCTTTGCCCTAAGGAGCTATTTCCTGTTGTGAGCAGTTCTCCCCCAGTACTTTACCACAGATAGCTCTTCCTCCAATACAGGAAAAAGGCTTGAATCATGGTTATGCAGCAACTGATAGGAGATACAAAAGACATGGAACTTTTGAGAATTTGAGTCTTAAGTCAAGCATGAAGAGAGACCTTTAGTCCAAAGAGTTTGTAAACATTCTTCAAATGGAAAACAAACACCCTAAAAATTCCTGCAAGCAATACAAGCATTACATTAGCTGCAAATCTTCCCATTATTCTTTTCAAATCAGTTCTTTAAAAAGTCTAAACTGGCACAATATAAAATAAAACACATTATCTTTTTTTTTTTACCTTGCAGTCCATTCTAAGAATATGCTGTGCAATAATCTTTGGGTTATTGTTGGTGAAAAGCTCCTTAACTCTTCTTAACATGGATGCTTCCAATGGCTTGTTTTCAGGAGGAAGTAGTTTGGATTCAAAATCATTTGGTTTAAAACTAGACACCGTCTCATAAACAGGTGCAGAAAAGATGCTGTCTTCTTCAGCCATCTGAGTTGAAGCTTCTAAAGGATCTGCAGGGTTCATTATAGGATCATCATCAAGGATCAAATAACTTGTTTCAGAGTTCCTGAATGTTGCCCTCTCCTTTCGTGTCAGATGTTCCACATAGCTGTTTTTCTGACACAAGTGTTGTTTTGCTGCTGTAGGATGTCTGGCAGGGTTTAGTTCACAGTAGTGTCCTTCAGAGCTGTGGGAAGCCAAAGGAGAATCTGGGAGCTTCATCAGGGGTGCTTTGCTGGGTTTAGGTGGAGGCTTTGGACAGAGTTGACTGTCTGATCCTCTAAGAGCTTCCCCTAGCTGTGACTCTGAGGTAACTTTCTGAACAACTGTGGGGCTTAGAGATGGTTCACTGCCTGTTCTAAACGCAGGTGAGCTTGGACAGGAGTTTGCATCTGCTTCAGGTAATCGAGATGGATGTCTTGAACCTGCAGGGGAAAACAGTGTTTTAGAAGGCCAAAATACATACAATTCCTGTGCCAGGGCTCATCTCCTAATGCTATTTCCTAAGGATAATATTGTCAGATCATGTCAATTATTTGCTGGCAAAATCATATATTTTGAGGAATGACCTAACCAGCAAATTCCATTCACTTGCTGATCCTCCCAAAATCCCAAATACATGGAACAGCTGCACCATAGTATTATTCTGTGGTAATGCTGACAGTACTTCCAGTCCCTGCTGCATACATTGGCTATCCTGTCAGAGCTGGATGGCCTCCATGGCTTGGAATAGGAGGTTTCTTTGTAATCTGATCCAGGTTATAAAAACAGCAACTTCCAGCTGCATCACATAAAAGATGAGTCATTTCTGAGAAGGACAAGTTTGAGATGAAAGCAAAACTTCCCAAAGTCATGCCTTAACCTGAGCTAAAGTATGGAAGGAATGAACTCCAGAAATGCTGATCTTTTTGTGAAACAGAGCTAGTTTGAAGAGCTGGATCCATATATTTCTGTGTATTTATGCCTCATCCTGTACCTGCTGCATATGCAAACCACGGCATCCAATATGGGATTGAGTCCTGTGTCAGACATTCCCAATCTGCAACTCTCAGTGCATTTGCATTTGTTATCTACAGCAAAGTGGCCAGTTGCATCGTGTGGGTGTTACTGCTTGATTACAGATATAAAACAAAAACTCCAAATCACAGGCTGTCACCACCCTTAAGCAGTATGATAACAGGACCTGCTCAAAGGATCCTATGACAAAATGCACAGCAGAACTCCTCAGGCTGGTGTAGTACCAAAATAAAAGTATCCGCAGCCATGTATTGGAATAATCAATTCAACTACAGAGGGACAGAAACTTGCCTTATAAATGTCTGTCCATCCCACTGTTAAGACATAGGAGCACACTCTTTCTATCAAAATACAGTCTCACTGTACAAATACTTAATATTCTCTTTGTCATGAGAACTCTTCCTACAATAGCCATGAAGACTTTTAACAGTACAGTATTCAAAATGAGTAGCCTTGTAAGTCAATACTTGTTTGTCTACATGGGAAGAGATGCATTATTGCAAGTTTCTATACACAAGTGTGTTAGTATGGAAACAATTGCTTAAACCTTTGCAGAATCTGAGAAATAAAATGCCCCAATCAACAATTGATTCAAGTGTTGTCACACCCTGGATCCCTTGCTTAGGATGATAGTGGCCATGGAACCAGATAGCAGCAAAAGGAACAAAAAGCAAAAGGGATGGAGGGTAGAGAGATTGACAGAGACGGAAGAACAGAACTGAGTACAAAAGCCATGGTTGTGTTTTTCTCCTAGTGAGGAACATTACCTCATCTGCATAGCTTACTCTGAGAAAAAGTGGTTATCAGAATTTCCATGAAACACCACTTCTACTTAATAAAGTTTGTCAGAAAGAAATGAGTGAAACAAGTCAGATCTTGTCAAGCACAAGTGAGGAAAGGTAATACCAACAAAGAAGGTATTAATGCCAACCACAGCTGTCATTTTTTTTGTGTGGAGGCCTGCTGAGTTGTGCACTAAAGTTCTCAGCTAGCTGGTGCATTGTAAATAAAAATCCCGTTCCAGTGACTTGAAGAGAAGCACTGTGTTAACACAGCTTACAGTGGCCAGTAAATATCATTTACAGTACTCAGAATATTCAGTAGTCTCGCTTTGGTCTGAAAAGTAACAGACCACCTGGACACACACCAATTCTAAGCATGAAGCTTCTAATTACAAAACATACCTATTAGCAGATAGCTCTCTGACTGGTGAGCCTTTAAAGGGAATCTTTTCTCCAGAACATGATCCAAACTAGCTGGCTGGCTACCACTTTTTTCTTTGTTTCTAGGGAAAACAAAAATGCAAACAAAAACATATCAATATATGCAGTACTTAAAATACGTATCAAACTGCCAAAATATATTATAACCATTGCAAGGATCTTTAGCTTTCCACTTGGGCAGCTTATGGTAATAAAAGGTACTTCATTTGTTCACAGACTGCTGTCATAGTGGCAGTGAAATGAGCTACACTATGTGCCACCCTGCAGCATTTATGCAGGTATTTCCTTTCTAATGGAACATTTGATTTGGACACTGAAATTAGGATCCATTATCCCACAATTTGAGTTTTATTTCAGGAGTCAGCTATGGAAAAACAGACTTCTCTGGAGCAGCAGCAAGATGTTATTTTAATCCTTTGTCTTACATGGTTAAGGTTTGCCCAATCACTGCAGTGCTGTGCAGTGCTTCCAGAGTCTACATTTGCTCTCACGTTGTGGATTTGCTGATCCTTTGCTAAAATCAGCAAACCCTCATGCCTAGTTTTCCATCTCAAATCAGAGTGAAAACTCACACCACCTCCACCAGGAGCTGATACACTTACTCCATTTCCTTCCACAAGGACAGCACAATTAAGGTACCTCAAAAGATTTCCTCTGGGTATGCTCTGCTCTGGGGATTGCATGCCAGATATACCAAGACTCAGCCTTTTTGCAGTTTCCATTTTTCCGTCAGGGGTGCTTGGCTCTTTTTGTTGGACTGGAGTTACACCATATTTTTCTTCTAGACATCTGAGAGGCACAGTCCTGTTGATAGGCTGAAAAATAATTGCTCCACTTTGCTTTGATATTGGTGTGCGATTCCCAACGTAGTATCTAACTAAGCCAGGGATAGTGTCAAAACTTTCCAGTTCAAACTGATACTGAACACGACAGTAGGCTTCATTGAGTCTTAGAACTGTTTTGTTGATTTTAAAATGCTGAGGGGTATTTTTCCACTGACAGGTAAGAACGAAGTTCCCAGGACTGGAGAGAGAATCCCTAATCAGAAAATCTCCATCTCTTTGAACTAGGTCTTCTGCCACCTTTGAGGAAAAAGAATTATACAAAAAAATTACTTTCAGCATCAGGAAACAATACATTACAACAAAGTATTTTTAAACACAGGAATTAATTTGGCTACTCTGGGAGGATACACAAAGCCAGAAATACAAAGCAAAACATGAACTGTGGTAGAAGAATGATGTCTCCAATTCTTAATTAAAAGCTCATCCCACAACAGAGATCTGAAAGGGCTTTTTGGAAGGAGCCAGCAGCCGGAAGCTGAGCCACTTTTGCACGTATATTTCTTCTAGTTTGGTAATAGAAAATAAGGCATGAAGGGAAAGCAATGACCCAGGATTTTAAGTTTAAGGCATCTGAATATAGAGTCACACTGAAGTTCAGAAGCCATTCATACAAGATCCTGGATTCTGCCTTTTCATTGTTACCTTATGTGACAGAAGCTTTCTCTTTTTTTATTCTTTGTGAACACTGCGTGTAAATACTACCGATTAAGAAGAATCAGAGACACCTTGGTTTTCTGTTTTGAGTTAGTCCTTTCATGTGATAAAAAGGACGCCAAGAGCCAAGTGCCGAGCGTGTGGCAGCTGAGCCGGCCCTGCCCCGGGGCTGAGAGAGGCCCGCAGGGGGAGCTGCAGCGGCTCTGGAAGCTCCGATCCAACCTCAGCCTTACCATGTCTCTAACTGCGTTTGTACGGACCAAAATCTAAGTGACTGAATTGATTTTGTTGTGGGTTTTTTTCCCCTCTTCCCCAGGTTCCAAGTGCAAGAAAGAAAATAACATTTTAACTTTCATTAAGAATACTGAACCAAATTAATGTCAGTGTTTAAACAATATGTGGTCCTAGTATTCTTATACAAAGCTTAAATTCCAGTTCCAGATTTATTAAGTGCACAAAAATAAATCTATCTATCTATCTATGTATCTATGCATCTATGTATGTATGTATGTATGTATGTATGTATCTATCTATCTATCTATCTATCTATTTTCCACCAGGGTCTGCCCTGAATCCTTCCTTGGCCTCATTTTATGCCCAGCTGTGATAAGTACCACAGCTTTCATACAAATAGGCATAATGTTCCTACTAAATTAATTCAGGTATCAGAGATCTGTAAGCACATCAGTGAAATTCTGCTTGTCTGTAAAAGCTCAAAGCACATATGGCAATGCAAAGACCACTTACCTGTCGAGGAATACGTCCGTGGTACCAGGCATGGCTACGCAAGTCTTCACTACTCAGCTGCAGTTCTTCCTCTAACTCCTTCTTCAGTTTTTCCGGGCTGTTGTCCATAACTTGCCTCTCCCTAGAAAACTGCAATAAAAGATTAAAAGCTTCAACTGTGCCAAGTTTAGTGATTAACATTTTACCTGGGTTATAACTGCCATCATATGACCTGCACTGGAATGCAGGTGCTGCTTTCAGCAGCCTGGCTTGGCTTTGCTCTCTAGATTGTATTTGCAAACCCCAGCATTCTGTGAGATAACATGTGATTGTTCTACACCGCACAGAACGGAGCAAAGTGTTCTGCTTGTGCACCAAACTAATAATGACACACCTACAAAGTCACTTCTCCTACTTCCTCTTTCCAATAATAATTCTAACTATATACAAAAAAAATGGAGCTGGACCCAAATGCCTGCTCCAATATTCTTCCTCTTAAACTTCCATTTTAAATTTAGATTCTTTCCCAGCAGGCCCCTTTGAACCCATCTAGTTAAGAACATTCCAAATGCATCAAGACAGGCTAAGCTGGATACACTCAGCTGTTCAATAGTTCTGTTGCCAAAGTATCAATTTGCCAAAGTAAAATTTCCATCTTAATGGGCTTACTCCTAATGGTCATTAAATATGCACATCCAAGATGTTCCCTTCCTAAAGGACAAAAGCTCTTGTTGCCCCTTAGCACAAAAGGCATGAGTTTTGCTTGAAGATATCTCTATCACCTCTGTACAACTACTATATGATTTTCTGGAAAATTTCTGTCCTTCATCTCTTCTTGGAGCACAGCTTTCATGCTGGCCCACTCTGGCTCACTGGTCCTTATGGATGCAGTGTTGCTAACAGTGAGGTGCAGGATCTTCTCCAGAGCAGACATGTTCTCTTTCATAAGCGTTCAGAGGAGGGAAGTACTTTGGACTTCCTTTCATTCTCCAAGGGCTGGGACTCCAGCCCATCTTTATTGTGCTGCAAAGTTTCAAAAGCCTGAGAACAGTTCTATACTGATAAAAGAATCAGAGTATACCCTCTCTTCAGAGAAAGACAAAACAAAACAAAACAAACAAACGAACAAACAAAACAAAAAAAAAAGAGAGGGATGAGGAGAGAGAGAGGGGGGCCTCCAGCAAAATGCAGCATTTTGCTCCTGTGCATTATTTTCTTTTTCTGTGGATTTTTTTCTTAGGTCTGGATATGAGCCAAAGCTCACGGGTTCCTTTAACTGACACACTGATGCAAATAAGGAACACATGCATTATTTAAAAAAGAACTGGGAAGGCTTGCCCACCAATTTCTGTTCTTTCCATGAACACTGCTCTCTATAGCTTTTTCTTCTTCACAGTGAATATTCACAGCACCTAACCGTGGGAGCAGGTGGCACACATTTAACACTTCTTTCAACAATCCTTCCTGCAATTTCAGGCAGGCTGAATTACAACAGATTACAGCAGATTTTTGGTGGAATAATGCCAGAGGAGGCATCCCGCTGCCAAGATAATTTAAACATGCTGGGAGCCCAGAGAAATTCTGAGATAAATTCCCCCCTCTGCTTTTCTCAGAGAAAACTAAGGCTTCTCTTAGACAAACACTAGTAGCTAACATAGAAAGGCAGAAGATAAAAACAACCTGGTAAAGAATTACTTTTCACCTTAGTTTCCCTTCTGTGAACCAGAATAGGGTGCTATTTATCCATACAAATCTGATTCAAAATGGACAAGCATTTTCATCCACAAGCAAATTCCTTGTAGATTAAAGTTTTGCATCAAATCCTTCCAAACTTTATGAGAAGACTGTGCAGAAAAGATCCATGCCACAAAAAAAGAGATGACCTTCACCGAACGGCCTCGCTCGTAAACCCACATACAACATGAAGAGGTGAAGTTACTGGATGTACAAGAAGAGGCTTGGTGAGGACCGAAGTCCAAAAGCATATTGAAGTGTCAAAACATAGTCAGGGAAGGCCAAAAATGCCCCCTCCACTCCAACCCTTGTGACCTATCCGACCAGCATGGGTGAAGGACCTCAGGCACACGCCTACCACTTGTACTTCCCAACTCAAATGGCTAGGAACCATTTAAAGCTGACTGGCAAGGATTCTAAAATTAACAGCCCTTTCACTGCCACATCTTAGAGATTGATAACAAGTATTATGGCATCTATACAAGCTGAAGGCAGAGTGAAGAGCACAGAAATTGAGCTGAGGCTTTTCAAAAGCACCTTTTCTCCTGACTGCACAAGGAAGTGGCTGGAGAACTTTCAAATTACTCCCTCCAGGGTAAACAAAAACATCCAGCTGCAATGGTGTAACAAGATCTTAAAGTCATAGCTGTGCGTTTTGCTGATCTTCTAAGAGGAACAACTACTTTCAGGTGAATTGTATTTAAGGTTTCAAAAGATGCATTTGACAATAGAAATTGTTACCATCTTTCCAAAGGCATCTCACTTCATCTCAGTGGTAGGCAGAGCTATTGAAAATAGAACAGACTATAGGATACAAAGGCAATAACTGAATTTGCTTAGGAGAGTTATACTTCTGGCCAACAAAAAGAACTATAGGTCTCTACCAAAGACATATATAGGATGAAATGGACTAGTTTAATCCATGGTACTGACATGAATTATCTTAAAAATACCAGGATGATTCACTTAAAGATACACATTAATTACAAATACAGCATAGAAAACTAAAATTTCTCCTGGTGGTTGAATGGATTTTTCATTACTCAAATGAAGTTAATGAAATACATATTGAACTTGAACTACATCTAACAACACATTAAGAAAAATATTTAAGGAATCCAAATCAACTAAATTGTTAACATTAATAATTTTTGGTTTGTTAAAAATCCTCTTGACCAAGGTCTACCACATGGAATATACTCTGATTGCCAGAGAGGTCGGACATCTCCTGAGATGAAGCAAACTTGCTTAAATAGCCTTTATGTAACTCAGTGAAAAAGCTCCAGTGGCTAGCACAAATCCCAGGATACACAAGGGGAAAACTGTCGAGGTAAGCAAGTTTAGTAATAGCACATCTTCCTGGACAGTGTTTTGTTCCCTAAGACTGATTTCTTATAGAACCTACTAAAGGAGAATTGTGACTGATGAACCGTCTGTAATCTCGCCAGCCAATACCTTTCTATGCTGAACACTACACCCAAGGTCTCTGCTCTGTAAGAATCTGAACTTCACATCATGCAAGGCTCAAAAATCACTCCAGGCACAGCCTGTGCCAGCATGTGAGCCTGTAAATAAAGAAGAGGGTAGGCTCACAACAATTTTTAGCTATGCCAATGGGCTTTCTTTCAAAAGAAAGGTGATTTATTCCACACTGCATGATGCAGATGCTTCAGCCTTATTTCCCAATAGCACCCAAAAGTTAATGGGCAGCAATGGTAGGCTGTAAATTTGCACTAACTTCAGAGTGACAAACCTGCATTTAGTAGTATCTCTTTGTTTTACTTCTTTGTCTAAGACTTTGTTGGCTCCTACTCAATGACAGAAAGAAAGCTGAATTTATATTTACAGATATATAGTGAAGTAGATGGTAAAAAAGAAATTTAAAAATAATCTAGGGAAAAAATAAAGACTTCCATGTATTTTGCAACAAAATGTGGTTGAAGAAACACAGGGAAGCTTCCAGTTTAAATACTTCGAGATATTCAGTAGTAATAACTCTGTCAGATATCCCTGGAATAAAAAAAGCAAATCAAATCAGTAGAACTGTTTTCAAATTCAAATGCTTTTTCCTGGCCTACAAAGAATTCCCCATAAGTGTGTGCTTTCCAGAACTGTTTGTTCACATTTTACTTGTATTGTTTCCACTGCCGGTGCTATTTTAAGATATTTCTGCCATGCTGAGTTTTTATGAACAGGTCTCTAAAATAAAAATACATAACTACCTAGCAATACAGTATTATCACCTGCCAGCAAAAGCCCTCAATCCTACTTACATACACTATGGAAAACCTAGAGAGCCAAGACTTTAGAAAGAAGGAAAAAAATGCAGTCAATAATTATAAACTAAGAAACTCCTTTGCAATTTATGTATTTCACAAAGGATTTCTACTTCAAGGCCATTAATCTAATAGCAAACTGTGCTTACAGATGTAGCAAGCTATCCTTAATGTTACATATTATTTTATTCTTTTTTTCCCAGGCAAATGTTTATCTAGCACACGAAAACCTGGAAAATATCAAAGTTTAAGGAAATAAAACATCAAATTATGATCTCGTTTAGTGCAAATTTGAAGAGGACTTGACTTACCTACCAGAATATGCTGTGTCTCTGAAATTTGTGAATGTATTTTAATGGGAATTTCTCACAATAATCTGCTGCTTATGCATCCAAGGCATTACTTACATGTGAGTGTTTGGCACACTCCAAAGGCGACTCGCTGTATCAAGCTCTTGTGTCAACCATCCTAATGGAATTTATCACATTAGATTGTGCTGAATAATTTACTGTATTCAGGTTGGTAGTAAACAAAGGAGAAGTACCACACTTATTTCTGTATTGTTATTAATTAACTCCTCTCTAAGGTGATGATGTGTTTGGTTTATTGTTTTGGGGTTTTTGTTTGGTTGTGGATTTTTTTCTTTTTCTTCTTTTTTTTATTTTTCCTAAAACAATTTGAATTATGAGGGAAAGACTTTTAATTTTAGACACTGTTTGAAAGTGGTCCAAAATCTGTCATGCTAGATCCCCTCATTCGGTTCAGATCCAAAATTCACATCATCTCTCTTTGTAACCTTCTGGCAAAGTATAATTTATGCAAAGCACAGCCAAGGACTGTTATGGGTACCAGACCAAAGGGGGCCACTTTTCCATCCAATCTCAATTACTTCCTGGTGCTTTGCACAGCTCTGCCAGGTGACAGTTAAATGAGCCCAACAGGCAGCCTTGGGACCACCTGATTTCCTGTGGCCTTGAAGGTTTCAGGAAGAAAAAGAGAAGAGATGGTTATTAGGGATAAATGAGAACAGCTTTGTGAAATCAGAAGTGTGATCTGACTGAGGAAGAAAGTCAAGTCCATACCTTTCCCAAAATTTTTGTACTTTGTTTAAAGTTTTAATAAATGTACTGAATCCATAAACCAAACCCATTTCAGATTTCTCACAAATCCATCTTTTCTCCAACACTGGAGGCCTGCTGTGGTTGCTTAAGTACACCATGAATGCTGAACTGTGACTTTCTGACTGGGTAAAATCACTAGATCCTACAGAGCCTCCACACAAATGAGGAGGTGGGAGATTTGAGATTAATGAAAGACTTAAATTTTGTGAGATTTACATAGCGTTTAGCCAAGGGCATAATTTAACAGAAAGACCAATCAACAGAAAATATGAAGGGGACACTTGGGGCAGCACAGGAAATGTCAAGAGGGAAGACAAAGATATGAAGCAAGAAAGAAGGGAGAGGACACACAGACACCGGACACCAAAAATACCTCGAAAAGTGAAAAATAAGTAAATTTCTCTAATTCCAAGCCACTAGAGAGCAATCAATTTATTCATACAGAAAACAAATATTTTATTGTCAAAGTTCCAATTCTGGATCAATATATAATTCACTGGCTGTAGAGATCCTTTCAGGCCTTAATCCTGTGCCCTTGTGATCCTAATCAGACTGCCTATCTGGCACCATAAATACAAGCATTTAAAAATATACAATTACACGAATTTATAAGATGTTTTAATGAGTACAGTGTATATCATTTCACTTATAACTCTACTAACTGGCCACTAAAGACAACACATTTGCATTGAGTATTTACATGTAGAAACAAATGCTCCAATATTGTTCAAAAACATTCTTATCAGTCTTGTTTTCTTCTGTAGAGAAAAGCAGCATCATTGGCCAAGGCCTTACAAAACAAAAATATGGACAGTGATTTTGGAATTTTTTTTTTTTTTGAGAAAGAACTAACTGGAAAAAGGGAGTTTCTAAACACAGGAATCCATTTTCTGATTAACTTGGAAATTGAACATAGCTGGTGCAATGTTCCTCACAGAGGCAGCTTTCTCTAACCTTCCAGAGAGCACAAAGTTCACACAGGACTAAAGCAAATGCTGTGTTAAGTAGGAGGAGGTACAGAATGGGTGATTTACTCAGAGAGATGAATTAATACAGGAGAATGGCAATTCTGAAGCCACAAGATTTCTGCATGCTTCTTTAGGTAACTGGTGACAACTTTTGAGTTTACTAATGAAAAGATAACAAATGATCATGAAAACTTTCCCCATGACTGCAATGGCTCTTTAAAATCAAATAAACTCCATCAAGCGCATATTTTCACTCTGCTCCTATGATCAACAAAAGTTGCCTGGTGTTCACAGAAAAGTGGCCAATTTTTTCTGGTTTTGGCTGTCTTAGAGTTAACTTCTCAGTCGCTGGCACAGTGCAGTGTTTTGGATTCAGTGTTGATAACGCACTGATGTTTTGATTGTTGCTAAGTCATGTTTATCCTAAGTTAAGGACTTTTTTTCTGTCTCATGCTGTGCCCCAGTGAGGAGGTGCACAAAAAGCTGGGAGGGAGCACAGCTATGACAGGTGACCTGAACTGGCCAAAGGGACATTCCACACCACAGAACGTCATGCCCAGTATATAAAATGGGGAATTACCTTGAAGCAGGGCTGAAAGGAGTTTAGGGACAGGCTCTGACATCAGTCGGTCAGTGGTGAGCAACTGTATGGGGCATCACCTTGGGGTTTTTTCCTCTTTGTTATCATTATTATTATTAACTAGTATTACTATATTTGATTTCATTTCAATTAATAAACTGTTCTTTTGTCAACCTAGAAGTTTCAGTTTTGATTCTCCTCTCCATTCCCCCAGGGGGTGGAAAGGGGTGGGGTGGGTGAGTGGCTGGGTGGTGTGTAGCTGCCAGCTGGGCTCAAACCATGACAACTAATAAGCAAGATACTTGTTTAGAATGAGGGAACTAAAAAAAGCCTATTAGTACAAAGATCAGTTTAATGTTAGGTGAGGGTAATGAGAAAACTTAGTTCTAGAGGATTCAACAACCATTTCCCACTACACCACCACACTTACAACAAATCCTTACATTTCTACATAACCACATTCAGAGCTAGGAGAGCTTCATTTCTGGAATACAGAGCCTGAGAAATCCTGAGTTGAGTGTTAGTCAAATCATAATCTCCTACTCAGTGACCCTAGAGATTTGCATTTCTAAATGTAAATTATCGTAACAGTTATGTAGGAGGGTTTTTTTTGTTGTTGTTTTAATCTGAGACATATCTAAATAATAGGTACTAGCAAGAAATTAAATGCATTAAATACCTACTGAAGAATATTCCCATTCCCATCAAACAGAAGTCACTTACAGAGCACCACTGAACCCTGTGCTATCTACATATCTATGACAGAAGATAATCAAACTTCTACTGCAGTGTAACTATGAAACTACCATGGGAAATTAAAAAGAATTTATATTATAAGACTCATCAAAACTCAAACTCAGCAACTAGACAATGGGAAATCAAAGTTCTGGGAGCTATACAAAATTTCACATAATTTTGAGCAGTCAGTCTTTTCACATCTGCCCCTCTCTAACAATAACAAATCTAACACTGAAAAGGCATACTGATAATGCTGAGTGGTGATTACATGTAACTCACGTGTTATCAAATCCAACTGCCTTCACATATGTGCTGAAACTGGATATATGAAGCCTGAGGATGCCAGTGAACAGATTTAGATCATCACACACTGAAGAAATATTAAGATCTACTATCTATAAAAAGTTTTTGCAATTCACCCAAGATAAGAGATGGCACTTGCAGTAAGTAGCTGCTTATAAAAGGCTTCTTATGCACGTCACATTCACAGCATTAGTACATTACTCACTAATGTGCTGCATCAATGTGCTGGAAGTTAAAAAACTTGGCAGTCCTGATAATTGGAGTGGCTTTCCCTTTTTGCACAGCTTCAGCTGAGGGTGAATCATAGCAGAGAATTAAGAATGAAAATACTTGAACTTCAAGGCCCTTCCCCCTCTGATCATGACAACCATACTGACTAGTACTAAAAAACCCCTGTTTTGTGGCAAAGCTGATTTCATTAATTTAGACCTCTACATTTTTTAAGTCACTGTTTATCACTGATTTAGTCTTAACTTAATTCTTCTCTTCCAAAAAATGCAAATTTAAAGAAAAATATTTTGGCTTGGAAGTGGCACAAGTCACAATTTAGTATTTTGTCTTCACTTTCTTCTTTTTTAAACACAAACAGGAGCCCCCTTGCCTTGAAGTTTCTCTATTTCCCTCCATGTAAAAGCTGACCTTGACAGTAAACAGCTAGAAAAACCAAATGGGATCATCATGACACATCATGACTGAAGAATGAGTTGATCCAAGTTCAGATGTTTTGCACTGATCATTACATTTTCAATTAATGCATGGGAAAATAACCCAAATATCTGCTGTTAAGACCTCAGTTTCACACATTAAAATTAAGTGCTGCAAACTGTGAGTGCTCAAGTGCTGTACTGCTTCCTGTGCTTTGGTGGGACAAAACAAGGCATCTCTGAGCTTGGCCACATACTGCTTTCAATTAAACTGGATAACAAAATGAATTTATCTCAATGCAGAAAAAAATCTGAATCTCTCATGGGTAGTTCAGAACTTCAGTATGTTTATTTATGGATCAATTCGGTATTTCATTACACTTATAATTACTACTAAAACCAAGAATTAACTTCATCTAATTACACAAACCGATTTTGCTTGATTTTTTAAAATTAAGTCAAAATAATTAAAAAAACTAAAAACCTGATGATTTCATTTCATACCATCTTATTGTTCATACCATCCTAGGCCCTTTAGCATTTCACAGAATCCATACCATTGGGCCCCAAGGTTCAGATCTTACTTGATTTGACCACCAGCTTTTCCTATACCTACAGCCACTTTCTTTTCAGCAAATGCATCCCAGTTCCCTACCATCCAAACTTCTTCAAATAGCAGTTCATCAGATTTAACTATTGCTAAATCTGCATACTGGAACACATGCATTCAAATCTATTTTAAATGCTGCAAATCTCTTTAAATAGAACATTATTTTTGAAAGATCCCAACTGTAATTTGTTTCTGCATAAAAGGTTTTATTTTTTACCCTCCATAGAGCAAACATTATTAATGTTTCAGTTTCTCTAGAGACTATATGGATTAGACTAAATGGAAAGTTGCCATGACAACACCACCGCTATTTTAGGTATTAGAAATTCATGCCAAGTTAAACAAAGGGCATATGCATGATCAAGAACAAGTTTTCTAACTGTTCTGACAGCCAACAATAAACCCCAATGTCGTTTTTAAAGTTCTAGAACTGAAGAATTAAGCCTTAAAACAAGAATGAAAATCAATTACAGCACAATAGACCATCTTTAGCACTCTATTGTGATGGTAATTGCTGACATCTGTCCCAGTCAGAAGAAGTAAATTTGATCAGAATCACTTTTTCAGAGTGTCCAAAAGACCGAGCCCCACACCCCACTTTCAGAAATGGACAGTTACAAGGCTAAATCACTGAAGGTGAGAGAAGGAGACAGCTGTTCCCAACTTTTAAGTGCCTCCATCAAAGTTTGAAAGCCACTGGCCAGAAGATAGCAACCTTCACATCCTTCTTCATTGCAAGTGCTCCAGGATGTTAAAGAACAATTCACATGTTAATCTTGAAGCAAAAGCTTTAAAAGTTTAAAGTGTAACTCATAGATCGTCAAAAGTAGTTAGATGACCCACATGACTACAATTCCCAAGTCACTTAGACACTTCTGTAAGTGTGACTCAAAATTATTATGAAGGCTGTTTCTGTACTTAAGTGTATATGGAGCATTTTTGCATAAAGTAAATTATGTCCCTGCACATGGCAGGAGGCTTGGACTAGATGACCTTTAAAGATTCCTTCCAACCCAAACCTTCCTAGGAGTATATGATTTTGTGTATCTTGCAATTTAAAAATATCTAAAATATAAGGAAAAATCTAAATTTTTCTGAAGCATTTAAAAAAACCTGTGCTCCTGACCACAATTGCCTGTGTTTTCCTTAAATAGGTGAAAAAAGTTAGGGAACCAAATGGTCTGATCAGTTAAATTCTGATAACTTGAAAATTTGCTAAAATCCTCCTCAGCAAGTCCCAAACCAGGGCATTTTTACTTAGTCCCTAAACATAATGACAGCCAGCATCAGGCTCATAAAACTGCAAGTTAAGCTTCTCTCTGAGACAATAGTGAATTGTAAAGGTGTTCTTTAAAAGAGAAACATTCTGTACCCAACCATGGTATAAAAACAAACACTTCTAAATAAAACCTGAAAGCATTACTGACTAGCACACTGTAGCTGAAAAAGAGCACCTACCTTGACTCTGATAACAGACTTACGATGATAAAAGCAGCAAAGTGCTGCAATCAGCATTTGAAAAACATTATAATCCTTCGGCATTTTCAGTTCTGCTGTCTGTGGTTCCTCAAGACAAACAGTCACTACCAGCAGTGTTCTGAGGTTAGCAAACTCTTCAGTGTCACCACTGCCTACCAGTGCTGCTACACCCCCCTACTCACGTATCAGTCTGGGACACTTTCCACAGTTGAAGCTGATACCATCAATTCAGTGACTGCTGGCACGCTGGCTTCCAGCACACCATACAGAGAGTGCCAGAATCCTCATGTGATCTGTTTCACTCACCAGTGAAATCCTAGCTCCTCTATCTTGGTATCCCCTGGCTCAGGGATGCGTTTAAGGCATCAGCACAAGCCAAACTTCTCTTCTTGATGAGTTACAGTACCTGACTGTCTCCCAGCACTGATAAAGGCTTAATCAGTTGCTCCAGCTCAATCATGCAACATCTCTGCCTGCATCAATTATACACACATAAAAGGAAAAAAAAAAAAGAGGAAAAGCAGTTGATTACTGTTTGACAACTGTAAGAACTGAGCTTCAGTAACCAAGGAAAATGATAAATCTGTTTATTTTTAATTAGGAAGCTTCTAGCAGACAGTCCTTGGAAAAAATAGCAAGAAACCAACTCTGTAAACATTGTCAGTGTCACTGCCAGGTAACCAAGGTACCTTTAGCATTTAAAACTCTCAGTGGACAGCTTTATCTTGGTGATAGTCCCATGGGATTGCGCAAATTGCTTGAGAAAGAAAGAACTGAATTAATGAACGTCTGATTTAGCAAAGTAAAAGCAAGCACTACAACAAAATAAAAAGCAGCAGTTTTATTTATGCCTGTGATTCCATTCTCTTGGACAGCACAGTCCACAACTTACTGAGCAGTTAGCAAGCTGCTCATCAGCAAAAAATCTGCCTGACATACCTCAAGGCTCTCCCAAGAACGAGGGCAAAAAAGAGGCAAACAACTTGGGTAATTATGATAACTGTAAGAAACAACGCATCACCTCCATAGCAGCCTAGTTAACAGATTTGGTGAAAGGAAAGTGAATGGACTGGATTGAGGGACACAAGACAACCTGTAAGACTTAAGAAGGAGAAACTTTGAAGAGATAAATCAATTACTACTTGGGTGGTACCAAAAAATACAGAAACCACAGATATTTCAGATCTTGGATTAGGAACAAATTAATCCCAAGGTGTGGTTAAAATGAATAGTTACTTGTCTTTCTCATCAGTAACAAGCATATTACATAATTAGGAGGACTCATATTAAATACTTATTTATATCCTCAGGTATTACTTGCAAGGTACCTCTCACCTAATAACAGAGTACTTCCTTCCCACACTAATTGAACAATGGGAAGTGCCCTCAGTACCTGCATCCAGCAATAGGAATTGGTACACAAACCAAGCAACAACACTGAGAAAAGACATAAAATGTGCACTGCCTTTCACAGAAAATGGGACAGAGTGCCTATCTAAAAAGAAGAGGAAACCTCAGTGTTGATAACAAGGAAATGGAAGTGTGATGTGTAAAGTTCTCTTACCTATCTGACCACGGAAGGTTTGCAGGTACCTACCACCAGGTTAAGCACCAAACCCAGAATGCTCATAAATGTAGCCAGACTACTTGGCCATGTGTAGGAGATGTCATGCCAGGGGACTCTTCTGAGAAAAGGAAAACAGCATAGGAATAAAAGAACAGAACATTAAATGGACTGTAACGTAATAAATCTGGCAAAAAAAAAGATATAAGATTGGCCAGAAAAGAAGCTGAAAATACTGACTTTGAAGATGGAGTCCTGCTGAAAAGTACATTATGACAAACTCAAACAATGAATGAGCAGATAATATAATAGGAATATGAAAGTACCCTCCTTTTCTTTTTGCACGGTGCTGCAGCATATTTTAATTTACTTTGAGTTATTTTTCCACTTTGAGGAACTCCACAGGATTGCTTTAGCAGGTAGCCAGAGAAAAGAAGGTTAAAAGACACCCCGCAAAACTTCAAACAAAAGCCTCAACTGTGATGCTTGTTTCTTGACCGAAATTTTCTGGTACTGTGGCAAGATATCTCAGTAAGGACTGTATTTTTAAAGAATATTAATTAAAGGTTCTCATAATAACACCCTAATCCAATTTTAAAACTGGATGGGCAGGAAGGAGGGATGATAAAAAGGGAAATGAAATTAAAGACTGCATTAGTCAAGGCGATTTTGCTTTACAATGCAGGCAAGACTTAATATTAATATGCTGGCAAGTATTAATATCACACACCAAGGTTTCCCTTGGAATACCATGAACAGAAACTATCAAGACATGCAACACAAACTACAGTAGGTGACAAGAAGAGCTATTAGGATGACTTAGCTGTTTTGGCAGCAGAAACAACTGATTTAGCAGTGCAAAATAAGGTGGACCACTTCTGCTCTGAAAAGAGTAAGAAGTTCCAAATAGGAGTTCTTTATGGGGTTGAAAAAAAAAGGGACAGGAATACTATGACCTATCAATGTGTACACCTACACTGAAATTTAAATCAAGGTTCCCATTCATCATCAAGAATAAACCACCTCCCCCCCTTTTTTTTTAAAAAAAAAAAGAGAATTGGAGTGGCAGGTCTAATACAAATGGTAACTGCCAGATCCTTATTTACTGTCTAATGAAGTAAAAAAAAATATCAAAGATTACATATGTTGAGAGAATGCCAGAAATAATGAATCTTAAAAACTAATACTGTACAATTTCATACAGCAGCTGCTGATGGTTTTTATCAACAGTATAACTGATAGGAAAAAGGATACTTTATTTAAATAGTAATTTTAAAATATTTTAAAAATTAAATTAATAGGATTTTTCTTTTTATTAAGGTTAGTATGACTTCTGCCTAGATAGCTCAATGAATGGATAACAACCTTTGCAAGACACTGTGATACAGCAGTATGAAAATTAATATTACTGGAAGGAATCCCAAAGAGTATGTGAGAAACCTCTGGGTGATAGCATGGTATGTCCTGCACTGACTGCTATCATGGTTGAGGACAGCCTTCAGGCTGCTCCAATTATGCTTCATACATAGGTAAGATTTACATTTAAAAATACTGACTCAGAGAAACAAAGGATGGCTTAGTCACATTTTCACTCTCCTGGCCTTCAATTTTTTGCTGGTACTTCGGGTTCTTGGACTCTGCACATGGGAAACAAACCTGTTTATTGTACCTTAGAAACATCAAATACAATCCTTTTGCTCAGTCATCTCTTGATGTATTTTAAATGCTCTCCAGCACCAAAAGGTCAACCATCAGTTTTATTGCTTCGTTTACAAAGATTCTGCCTGGAACCTTAAATTATCTGATAATCCCTTTATCTGTTTCTGTGGATGGTTGGCTAGATTATTTTTGATATCTTTGATAACCAAGCTTCATAAAAAAGGATTTTAAAGTTCATAGAATCCATGGCCACACAGTTCACACTTGAACATATATTCTGTGTTGAGCTCCTAATAGCCCATTACGAAGAGAAATTAAGCAGTCTTTGCTAATTCCATCTGTTATTACAAAGCCTCTAAAGGTATTTAGGATATTTTCATGGTTTAGTTTAAATTACCCAGTGTTCCCCTGACACATCTAAATTCTGTCCAGCTCACTCACAGCACATTGCATATGCAGGACTTTGAGTCTTCACACAGGATAGTGTGAACCTGCTCATGGGGAATCTTCTCAGGCTGCTTTAATTGTACAGGTCAAACAAGAAAAAATGTAGGGATAACTTCTTTAGCAGAGGTCAGTTTCTTTTTTTCTCACCACAAAAAACCCCAAACAAAACAAACAAAAGAAGTGGCTTCAAGATTTTAAGTGACTCAAATAAAGCAACAACACTCCTTGAAAACTCACAAGCAGTCTGAAGTTATGGAAACAGTCTCCAGAGCTACAAGAGGTTATTTTGAACCAAATACCAGTCATGGTCATGGAAGTGCTTAGAATTCATACACAGAATTATTATAATTTGTGACTTCATATTAGAGAAAGAGAGGTAATTTCAGACTGAAATAGATGGGGGAATTGTCAGCTTGCCACTTTGCTTTGCACTGTTCTATTCATTTAAGCATTCAAATCAGCCTAGCAATATTTAGTGAAACACATGTAATGCTTTACATTTCACTGCTCTAAATGGAAGCAAACAATGCAGGCAGGAAGCCAGCTATAAATGAAAGAAGGCACGGTGCACTGTACAAGGGTCAAGAGCACAACTCTGATTAGATCCAGAGCCAGCCCCGAGCACTGCTGCGGAGCGAGTGACGTCACACGGACACGTCCCCATTACACAGGGCATGACCTAACTATGGTTAGTGCCTGTGGCTACAAAATGGCAACTCTGGGCTTGTACAAGAGGAATAACATTTGAAAGAAAAAACCCAAAGAAAATCAAACAACTTAAGTCTTCAGTTGAAACATTTTTCATTTCATACACAAGAGTTTTTGCCATAACTAGTTATTTGTTCTTTTTAATGTAAGAAAAAGTCAGGAAACAGGGGACAATTGATAAATAATTTATCCATGCAAACATCTTCACAATGTGCACTCCTAGTTAGTTTTAGCAGTAAGTCCTGCAGATATGGCACATCGCCTCTAACAAAACTCTGGGGGCAAGATGCCTCCAAATACAGGTGAAGCCCAACTTTACAGCTGAACACTTGTTAAAGTGTAGAGCAAGTGGAAGAAAGGGGATGACAACACTGTCAGAAGGCTTACTTTTACCTGTTCCTAACTCAAATGTCTACAGGCACATAAAATCCCATCTCCCAGCTCATGTCCTACCATTCCTGTCTCAATTCTTAACAGAACTGACTCTTTCATGTTCTCTCAGACAACCTCACTTCCTGCATGCTGTTCTGGGTGCAGCTTCTGATCATAAATCAACAGACAGAGCTGCAGCTGTAATTACCCTTGTTTGCATTGCAAGGTGTGGTGTGGGAGAGGTCAGCATAATTCCTTTCTATCGTGGTTCCGTGAGGCAGTCTCAGAAATACGCTGCAGTTGTACAGGAATAGCAAGTAAACAGAATTTGCATCTATTTAGTTTACACTGCTGCTTGAATAAATCTCTTTGAAATTCTGCCTCATATAAAAACCCAGGTTGGCAAGTACAAGAAATAAATGCCCAACCTGCTTATCAGCTTCCTACTAGGTCCTAATTTGCACTTTAAGATATCCAAATACCTTTCAGATTTAAACATTTTAGTTATAAAAGATCAATTTTTTTCAAAATCATCCAGCAGTAGGTCTGGTTTTCCTACTAGACACCTTCCTATTATGAACTGGCAGGTTTAATAGATCCTACCAAAAACTAGCGTAAGTATTCTTGAGCTCCACCTACTGTCTGCGAAGCCATGTACAAACATGAAATAATTTTGTAATTATTTTTCCTTCAATTTGTTCTTGGATTGGGGAAAAAAAATTATGAAAAGGCATGAATTTCCTTTTCTTTCAGAATTAGTTCACAGTTTATGGGTAATACCTTCTTCTCTTTCCTGCTGACTTAGCTGTCATTAGTCTAACTACCTTTGCTGGTCAGCGTACCAGAGTTGTCTTGCATATAAAAATAAGGCATTAAGACAATTGTTAACATCATATTTCTGCTTTTGAAAGTCTCCCCAGTCCTGTCAGAGTAAAGTTCTTGTTTGTGTGAGATTTAAACCAATTCTAAATATGATGGAAAGATGAAAAAATGTGTTACTTCTCCAGGGTAATTGGATGCCTTTAAAATATCAGCTAATTATCTAAAACTCCTGAATACCCTAAAATACTTCCCTTTTATACAAAGGATGCATATTTTGGATGTGTAGCACGCAAAAAGAAAACTTACAAGTCACTTGGGCTCTGTCAGAGCTTGGCTTTTCAAAAGTCTTTCAATGTTTTACTAACAAAAGGATAAGAGGGCTTGGAGGCAAATGATCTGCAAGTATTCTAGACAGCCAACATAACATTATGCTCCCTTATTTGTGTAGATGCTTATTTTCTATAAATATCCAGCATACAGAAATGTCAGGCCAACCTGCTCCTTTGATAGAGCACATCAGTAGATGACATCCCAACTGAAATGTCCCAATGCTCCTTCTGCTGCCCTCTCTGCAGGCTAAACTGTATCTCAGTGTATCTCCAAAAAGAGGGAAGACAGACACATACAATGTACCAGTCTTATTCTAGTTATTATCTGTAAACACAGCTCTGAGAGTTTAGGAGCTTTACCTCCCTAGGCTTTATCAGTAAGAGGACCCAAAATACTTAAAGTCATCATCATCCGTTCTCCACACATTATATACTCACTCCCCCTTGTGGCTCATGAGCTTACAGACAGTGAAAGATCATCAGGAAGGTGCTGCATGGAGTTAAATATAAACATTTTCATGTCCCTGAGAGCTTTTGCTATTAGTCTATCTTCAAAACCATGAAAACTAAAAAACAGGCGCCCTCCCCCCCCCCCCCCCTTTTTTTTTTTCCTCTTTCCTTGAAATATAAATGCACATCACCATGTACCCATATTTGACTTCACTGACACGGACATTTTCACTTGGGTATATTATCAAAAGGCTAGGTTGGATGGGACCCTGAGAAACCTGGTCTAATGAAAGGTGCCCCTGCACAAGGCAGGGGATTGTAACTAGGTATCTTTTGAGGTCCCTGCCAACCCCAACCATTCTGTGATAACTGTCAGCATTTGAGGACCACTGGGATTAATATTTTGGAGAAAGCAGGTCATTAGCTTAAATCCAAGTTTCACAAGATCACTAGAGAGAAAATAAGACGTCTTTTTTGTAACCCAGGACTTCTATCCCATGTTTCAGATTCAGATCTTTCCAGCGTATGTTTCTCATCGGTAAATAAGACCTGATAGTAGTTACTGATCCTCTAACAAAGGGATTGAAAAGGTCAACTAAGTAGCTACTGCTACTAGTATTACTATGAGTGCCAAGGAAATTGGAGCAAAGTAATTGTATAGTTTTCAACTCCAAAAATCATTGCATGTAGTGGTTTTTGAGGACTCTAGACCAGACTATCACTTGAGAGTTAATGAGTAATAACAGAAGAAGGAGAATACAGACATTAACTGGGTCAAATCCATGGTAGGATAACATGTAAGATTAACCATTAACATGCAAAGAGAGGATGTTTGCTGCTCTCAGAATTATCAGCATTTTATATTTCTTAAAGCACCCTCAGCATTACAGAAGATGCTCCCATAAGCAAAATACCCTAAACTCCATTTCAGCATCAGGAGAGGGGAATGCAAGAATGCATTGAGGGAGGGGAATGCACTGCTAAAAGACTTCACAATGAAGGCTAGAATAATTAGAAAGCCACTATCCACTTGATTCAATTCATATAAGGATTATCATTCACAAAGAAAAAATACTTCTCCTCACAGTACACTAACTCCCCTCACCCCTGACCCACAAAACCCCAAAACTTCAACCAACCAAAAGAACTCACGAACTCCAGCAACCACAGAAAAACCTAGATCTTAGAGCTAACCAGGCCATTCAGGAATTGGAGGCTGGGAAAGAGCAAAGAGCTCCTAACAGGCACAGGCTAACTTGGGGTTCACTGTTCTAGGGAAACATGAACTAGGACAGTAGACTGAAAGTGCATTGTCTTGCAGAGCTGTACAATCATACTTCCTGCATAATTTACTGCAAATGCCAGCTCACATTTTATTCATCACTTTGCAGCCAATACATTACAGAACTGCTGACTCAATCTTATTTTCAGAGACCAGCCTGTTGATCAAACAGAATTCAACATGAGAAAATACTGAAGCTTGGGTGTTATATTCCACCACTAATTATGAACAATTGCATTGTATCAAATAAGATAAAACTTCTTTAACTCCAAATGAACAGGGCAAGGTTCTCACTATGATTTCAGGTGAATTAAATACTTGAGAGCTGCTGAATTTCAATAATATGTGTAACTCCTTAAGTATTTTTTTATTTTTTCCTGGGCTGATGAAAGCTTTTAGGAACAATTATCATACATACTTAAAGAAACAGTTGCCCCTTTTAAGTAGGGAAAGGGCAGACATTGTAAGAAACAAGCCTAGTATAAGGCTGAAAAAAAAAATTCTACTAGTGGTAATTTTACTATCACCAGAACAGGACCAAAAGTAAAAGATAAGATGCTTCGTCCAACTTATTGCAACAGAGCAAACTTATCCCACTAGAAAATTAAATATAGGCTATGAATAGAAGACAGAGGGACAAAACCAACCAAAAAACTCCAAACCAAACACCCCCCAAACAAACCAAACAAAACCCCCCCAAAACCGACAAAAACTCAAATCCTCCCCAAACCTCAGTGTGCAAAATATCACAATTTAGGAAAAAAATTCTCACAATAACAATTAAAAGGTCATTAGACTAATCTAGCTAAGGAGGTAGGGCAGATTATTTTGGGATCATAAGCAATCTCTTTTGTTGGAAGTTTTGGACAAATCAGAACATCTATTCTAACAATCTCAGGGATACCCTGACAAAAAAAATTTATCAAGCTCCCTCTAGGAGCTACTTCTGTAACTTAATGACAGGGAGGAGGGGAAGAATCTCCCCCATTCTGTGCCTCTTGAGAAAAAGCAGCCAACTTTCAACAGTCGGCTCCTACCAGAGTTACAAAGAAATTATTATGAAACGTGATTTGAATAACCATGACTCGATTAAAAATATCCAGTCAAGTGGAATATTCTATTCCAGCAGAGGGCAGTGCACAACCAACATCCATCGATAATCAACCCTAAGGTTTCATTGACACCGAAAATTACATGCATTTAACATTAGACTGGCTCTAACAGAATCTTAGATGTCTGAATTACACAGCTTACATACAAGAGGCAACTGCTGTGGTTCACAAACTGATGTTTGTGAAGCTTCTGTTCCTACTAAGCAGAGAAACATAAAAAAAGAGGAAATGTCTCTGTCTGAAGCCTTACTGACATCACTGATGATCTTTGAGTTGGATGACAAATCTGGAGTGACAGAGACGTGTAAAGTCCAAGTTGGCCACATGGGCACACTGCTTCTCTCCTCAAAAAACCACATTCCATCTGACAGTTGCACCTTCTGTGATACTTTTGTCCTTGCTGCAGTTGCAAAATGTGTGGAAGAGAAGTCCTTAAACCACCCTATATACTCAAAAAGAACCTCCTGATCATGTGGTGATTAGTGTCAGGCATTCCTCCCAGCTCTGCTACTTAATGCTGTCAGACAAGGCAGCAACCCAACAAACTTTCTGCTCACAAGTCCCAGCTCGCATCTCAACAGGCAAGTCTCTGCAGGAGTGTGATACACAGCATGCACAGGAATACATTGGACTTGGCAAGTTTTCCAGTGAGGTGGGGATTTCTCTAATATATTTCCATGTCTAAATAAGGATGCTTACAAGGAAATTTCACTGTCATCAGGAAAAATTGTTTCCCAAACTGTGGCTACTTGTCATGCTGACACAGATTTTTTCCTTAACTTACATACACACATATAAACCTTACTTTTGATCACCCTCTTACCACGGTATCTTCAGCCAGTAGGATGGTGAGAGCCAAACCCATACCTATATTGGATTGACATCCACAATATTATGAATCTGTGCAATTAACTATACAAACGGCATCAATAACTCTCATAACCTGATTTAAGTTCCCTGAAGTTGAACTAAACCCACAAAATATTGTCCTATCTTGCAAAGCTATAGATAATGATCAACACACTGGAATGTCATCAGAATTTTATTTTCAGTTGCACTAACCAAATCCATGATGAATAACAGTCATTTCTGTGACAGTTTGCTTTGTAACAAAATCAAGGAAGAGTAAAAATAGGGAGAAAAATTAACACTGTGGGGCTGAGTTGAACAAGAATCCTTCAGCAGAACTTCAAAAGAAACTCTTTTTCTGCAGCTGCAACTTCCTTAAACCAGAAACAGTTTTTTCAAGTCTGAATCTAAATATAAACTTGCCTCATGACCATGCTGAGCTGACAGTCATAAATTTTGCAATTTTTCCACTAATGGAATACAACTCCAAAACTTCAAGCCATAGTAATATTTATCAACTCATTGCTGGTATGTATTTATGTAATTATTAAGTGCTATTTCCACAGGAAATGCTTGAAAGGTTTCCATGAAAGGAGGAGAGAAATCTCTTTTTTTTTCTTTTCACCCTGATATAGCTTTAATGATTACAGCACAGATGTCAATAAAAAGATCCTGAAGTATTTATAGTGAATAGGAATGGGACTGAGAGCTATCTTTAGTTCACATGAATTTGATCAAAACTTCTCACAAGAAGTTCTCTGACACACTCTAATCTGCTAGCACTTGATTCTTTCTCTCTTGCTGCAGAAATCTGTTCTGTGGATGTGCAGACGCAGGGTGTGGGAAGAACCTGCAGAGGCTACCAATGGATCTATTATTTGGTTCATAAAACTTGTAAAAATCTCACAGAATGTACAACGTGCTATTGTGTCCCTGAATCTCTTTCATGACTTGGGTAGCAGCCTGACTCAAAGCAGTCTGGCCTGTTTTCACTTCTACCATGAAAGGTTTTTTTTGAAAGAGCCATTTAACTGTGACCATGGTTTCAGCAGCACTGTGAATACAAAAGACGAGTTGAAGCCGTATGGACACTTCAGTATACTCAGACTTCAGCAAATCAGTACATTTTTCCCCCCTTAGAACTTGCTTTTGCATAATTAGCTCTCTTTATATACTGAATGAACTAATACATCAATATTCAAGATGTAGTAAACTGCAACTTGTGAGCAATGTCATTTAAAGAATTAGAAACTGCAGTCCATCTATAGAGAACATTCTCTTAAAAAATTCTATAAACAGTATTTTCTGTCTTGTATCTTGAGCAGAATAAAACAGCAGAAAAAACCAACTTACTTGCCTTTCCTCTGCTCTTGTATTTCTGAATACAAGGATTTATTTATATTACTTTCAGTCACCAGATTTCAGCAAGGAAAGGTTTGTTAAAAAGCAAAGTGCTACACTCAGCTTCCAAGTTTACCATCAGTCTATCTGCTAGTAGTCACTATGACCACAACAGACATGATCATGTTCTTCTCATTGTGAACCAGCCCATAACCAAAACAATGAACCAGCACACTTGTCTGTGCCCACATCTTTTTGTAAAATTGCTTTTTAAATCTAGCTAGTTTAAAACTAGCGACTTGAAGAAGAGTAGGTATGACTGTGCAGTCTGATAAAGTGGATCAGTTATGAGAACAGCACCTGTTTGAACCTATCAAAATGGCCACCTCCCATTAGTGTGTCAGGGAGCAACAGCACTGGGGCTGCTCCCTGTGGGACAGCGATCTGAGAGCACAGAGTGGGCAATGTGCTCACAAGGTGTAGTCCCACAGCACCCAGACCCAACCAAGGTAAACAGGATGATGACACCAAGAGGTCCTATCACATATTCCAGAGAGCCTCAGACAGGAGAGGTAACAGGCCAGGTATAAAGTCTGTCCTGGGCTTCCTACACAGCACTTGGAAACAGGACTAGGGGCAGAAACATCCTCTGAACAACTGAGGCAGGGTCTGAAGGCCCAGCCTGATGCAGCCCTCCCTCAGTAGGTGTGGATGGAGGTCCCAGGTGAGGCTGGCCAGGACACCTGAGAACAATGAGTGCCCTCAGGGCCCTGACGCAGTACAATTTGCTTGGGATTGTAACTCTTGGGTAAAATTGCCAGCAGCCAAACCACCCTAAAACAATTTAAATTTGTGCCATGTATTACTTTCAAGATAATGCAATTCTTTCTAAGCAAATTAATCCAATGTCTCTCTTCTGTTTCCAGCCTGATTAATAACATGAGAGAAAGAAGAATTTACAATTACGATGTACAATTAGTTCCAATGTGAGTTTTTATGTATGAGCGATACATCACACAGGCTTCATACTCAAGTTTATATGTTATCAGTCAGTAAATCAACACTTCTCTGTTGAGAGACAATACTAACTATATTTTCCTGTGCACTAGAAATATAAATGTGCTACTCAGAACTTTCACATCCTGAACCAGCAAAATATGATTCCCAAAAGTGCTCTTGTTGTTTTCTCCCTCTTTGCTTACTATCTCTTTTTCATTTTAAGGTATTTTTTTTTACCACATAAGCAACGTCTATCAAAACCTACCTGCTAGCTCAAACTACATATGTACCAAAGATTATATACCAAAGAGACTTGTACAAACGGCAATGGTGGTATAAACATGCTGCAGAAATCTATTTTTTCAGTTTGAGGTGGTTACTGTTCGGCAGTTTATACCTGCCACCATAATGTATTGGAAAATCTGGAAAATTTATCAACATTAATATAATAGTTACCACATGGTTAGTTTACAGAAGACAATGAACACATACTTGCTAAAACTGAAGCCAACAAAAGGAGTCCAAGATCCTGTTGGTATGAACCCACCCACAACTTTTACAGTTAGAGTTAACTGATAAACAAAATACTGATGAGAGACCTCCTTTATTTATAATCGATTGATTTCTGCGTAAGAACCCATTTCTGGAATGAATAGTAACCCACACTTTTACAGACAAAAATGTTTCGGGGAGTAAAATTTATTAGAAAGCAATTTCTGCATATTTTTCAAAGTTGTAGTTCAAGATTTCTTTTCTAGAATTCCTGTTATAACACCACTGAACTAGGATCCAAACTCACAGTTCACTAAAGGTAGGTATATAGACAGGGAAAACTGAAAAGGGAAGGGGAAGAGAAGGGATTCGTAACCCTTGTATTCTTCCTCATAAATCTCCTTTCCCCAGGCTTTCGTCCTCAGCATCAAAGTTTTAATAACTAAGCTGAGCACCACTGCTATTGACAAGAGTCCAAGACAAGCTTCTACTAGGAAAGTTGAAATTACAACATTAAAACATTTATTCTACAGAACTTGCTGTAACAAGACAAGACACATATATTGATGAATTGGCCCATGATACCTCTACCTTCCACTTAGTCACATTATTAAAACTGTAACAGCATACTCGGTATAGCACAGTGCAAGATTCACGGTAAATTAAATACAGCAATTAATGTGTCCACTACTTTGTTGCCTCTGGCATCCCCTCTTCCACAGCGCTCTCCAGAAGGCTTTTGACGTTCTCTACCATATCCCAACTTCAGGCTGGGATTGAGGCCAGGGACCTCGCAACGCTGAACTACCTGTTCAGAGCAGAAATCCAGCGGCTGTTCTGAGAGTCTCCTGTGGCAGTCACTTTTCCAGCCACTTTTTGGACCAGAAGTGAATTTTAACCTGTAATCTTAGTAAGTATAGTGCTTGAACTGCAAACCTAAATTTGACATTTTTATGATATTTTCAGATGTGTTTCTTTACTTCCCCAGAAATCCATAAGCAAAAAACACAGCTTTTTTTAATCTGCTAACCAAAGCAAGAATTTAGGCAGTTACCATGTAACTGTAAAGAAGCCCCATATAAAAATGCAACCTACACCCAAAGTACAAGCATTTCACTGAAGCTTTAAGATAACAGTCTGACATGTATATTTAGTTTCTCTGTATCAAAAGACAGACAGCTGCACTATTTGCCTACAAATGACTGGAAATGCTCTCTCAGTGCTAGACTAAACAAAATATTTTAAGGGTAAGAAACAGTACCTTACCTTAACATATTCCAATGTAGGATCCATAATATTCTGACCTCTGCAAGAAAATGGTACCAGGAGAGAAGGACAGACAGAAAAACAAACAAACAAAAAATGGTAAGTCCAAATACAGCCTCATACTGAAGAGATATGAGCATATGAGCAATATGTTACTAGGTCACATTAAAATTTTTCTTAAAAGTTGTCTGTTAAAGCTTGATAGCCTATGCTATCTAATTTTTAACAAATATATAAATCACTGATTTCTTCTAGAAGGACAGGTAATGGAGCCAATAGTACTTAATTTGAGAAATAAAGTTAATGATACCATTTTAACCAAAAAAAACCCCTTAAAATTTCAACAGATAGCTGAAATACTTACTTGCCACATAAAATATTCAAAATAAATGTAAAAGAGAGCTCTCCCATTGGCTATTGAATTTATTTCTTTGCTTTTATGTTTTCCCATTTAAGCTACTGCCTCTGATAGCACTGTGAGGGCACTGCTTACATGAAATAGAACATACTACATTAACTTCCTATAAATACAAAGGAAAAGTTCTCAAAATAATCCTTATTTCAGCATCACAATTATTTGAATGCCAGATAATCAAGTCATTGCCCTAATCTAAAAATAAATATCTCATCATAGGTTTTCTGTACAGACAGATGGCAAAGGGCACAGAAGCCTAATTGAAGGGCTTTGCACTGTTAAAACTCTTTTCATAAAATATATGGGGTTTTTTTCCTATTTCAAAGCATTTTTTAATATTTGTTTTTATCTGAGAACTAGCAGGTTAACAGAGTTTGCAGTACATGACTGGATGTTTTCTACAGAACCTACAGAACGGGGAAGACACACATGGTACTGCCCTTAACAACAAATATGTAATAGGCACAATGAAAACTGTGCAAACTTAGAGAGGGATCAGGCACTTGTTACAGCAATCAAGTTTGCCACACAGATCTCTATAAATTTAGAAACAGGATCCTTTTTGGTGGAAGCTGTTGCAAAGATGTAACTCTAGAAACCTGATAAGCAGCTTCAGAAATGTAGGATTTGGGTTACCACTGGAATTAACCAATCCAGAAAACAGTCTGAATCTCTGAATTCCCTGTGTTGTTTTGAATGTAACTGCATATCATCTGAAACTGTTATTATTTTATACTCAATTTTTAGTCTGGTTTCCTAACAGCTTTTAATCCAGATTATCAGAATACCGAGCCTTCCCCATAAAATGATGGTGCTCAACTGTTCAGGCTGTATAATGTGTTTCTGTTTCATATTATTCCCGTATTTATCAAGAGTCAAATTACATTCTCCACTGATGTTTAAAAGAATAAAAAGCTGGAAAATCAATGGAAATAGAATTTGGACCATTTGAAACTTTTTCCTATGCAATATACAAAGAAGGGTCAGCTTGATAACTGTATGAGCATAAAGTATGTACAAGTATAACAGAGAACACAGGGGTGAGCACAGAGGAAAAATGAAAGAATGCTTCTAAACAGAAGAGATGTTTTCCTTCTCAACACTTGACAATTTGTCTTGGACAAAAAAAATCCCATTTTTAATCAGTTCAGCAAAGTCATTAAGCATGCCTGAATTCTTCTCACATTCAAATGATCTGTGGGAAGTTGTTCCAGTACCAAATGCTCCTGAAAAACTTTGCAGTTTATTCTTCACTTGCCTGTGGAATCTTTCAGGACAAAGAGTCTACCAGCACTGCATGTGCAACACATTCTGAAAGAACAATCTTGCTTATTCTGGCAGCAAGCATGTCTTGCTATGGTCTGCACTTACAACCTGCACTCCTGCAGATCAGCCTTCCTACAGACTCCATTGTTCCCACCTTCTGCTACAAGGCAAATGACCTTTAGGACAGACCAAGCCAAAGCAAAATGAAAGAGGTAGAAAAGCTTTAAGACAAAACAGTTTATTTACTGGTATATAAAGCAGGACATCCAGAGGAGTGCAGAGGAAGAAGTGACCTGCGTTCCTTTCAGCATCCACATGACAAAAGTGCTTTGAAAATGTTTGGCTGTGGGAAATGGATGGTGTAACAAGTATCTTCACAAGTACTGTAGTACTGTAGTATTTTATCTCTATTTGTACGTTTTATCACAACAAAATGTACAAAACCCTGCAATTCACCCTGAGTCATACAGAAAGGTGTTTATGTTGGAGCACTATTCATCTCAGATACCTGTCTCCAAGCTGATCTACTCCTCTCTCTGCCCATCTTCCTTTGTTATCTAAGCCTTCATCTTTGTGCAAATTTTTTGAAATTATTTTCAAGGAATGGTAACTTTCATTGACGTACAGTATCTAATAGTAAAGATTAACTACTGCCTTTTCCTATAATTTGAGTCCAGCACAATACTATCACATTACATGCAGAAAACCAGATGAAGCAGTTAGCCCAAATAACTAGAAGGCAATCAAATAAAACTAACTCCTGAACTTCAGCTCTCTGTTAGCAATGATAATGTTTCCTTATGTCATGTGCTCCTGGTGAAGGAAATCTGTATTGTCATGAAGTTAAGAAAAATATAAGCTATGTTTTTTCCTTTCCATTTTCCCTCTCAAAGAATCTTAATAAAAAAAGATGAACCCACATTCTCACTTAGAAGATCTGTAGAAAAAAAAAATACTTTCAGATGACTAACAGGTCAAAAAGATAGTAGAAGGTTCTGCCCTCTCTCAGAATCAATTTAAATGAAGATTTGTTTCAATAATACTAAATTCTTATCTTTCATCAGTTTTTATTACCTTTCAAATAATGCTAATGTTTGTATTCATAAAACGCTTGACTTTACAGCTTTGCACCTGTTTACCTACAATATTTATGTATTAGAGTCTGCACATAAGTCAGCCAGTCCTGTGTAAACTGTGGGCTCACAGATTGGATTTTATTACGTGTTTTGGTTTCCTAATAATCAGATAAGACCTACTTCCACCCAGATAAAAAGCATGTTTTAATATGGAATGATGTCCTTGGAACAGAGAAGTTTTCAGAAGACCTCAAGCTGAGGTAAGTATGCAGTAGGACACACAGTATTGGCTTCATGCTCTTTCTGTACCCATTCTGTCACAGAAAGGAATTTAAGAGAGGGATGTAAGCAGACTCCCACATCTGTTTTGGGTATTGCTATTGCTGCCACCTCTTGCTATCACCTGATTTTGTGACAAAATCCCTTTCCAGCACGTTTTTACTCATAGGAACAAAAACGAAGAAAAAAAGCACCTGACTTGCTACATGTAATTAAGCCATTCTCGTGAGTAGTGTAAATCCTCAGTTGCCTCCTCCACATGCACAAGGTCTGTATAAGCATAAACATTCCTCCAGTAATATCTAAAAGAAAGCATCACAATCTCAGCCCTCATGATTCTGAGGCTTTTCCTAGCCAGAAACACATTCTCTCTAGAGACTGACATCTGACAACCCCTTTTTCAACGCTGGTTGATCTTGCAGACATACAACCCTTTAATCTCTCCCTAGCAGGCCTTGGAAATGATCTCAATTTCTTTTCACTCCAGTTTCAAGGTTCTTATCAAGATTCTTAAGTGCTTTTTTTCACTTATGGGTTTCTTACTGATATGGTCAAGAAAATACACAGAGCTTGCAAACAAGCATGGAGCTTCAGCAATCCCAGAAAAAGAAGAAGGCAAGGAAACAAGAAGAGTGAAGTTGCTCTTTTGCTTCCCTCCTCTTCTTCCCATAGCAACATTTGTTGCAACAGTGAGGAGTTTGGTGTCACACTGGTTGGCATTGACTATCTATGAGCAAGTAGTGATACATTTGACCACTGTAGAAACAACATAACTTCTCAGAAAATAGGAATTATCACTGTATGAGGTCTCTTTCAAAATACAATAGAGCTGACTGAGATGAGAAAAGGGGTGTAGATTTTAGCTGTTATTGGATGGTATTTCTCTACTTCCCAACACCGCTAAATGACAGTCAAATGTGTGGGGAGAATAAGAAGATTAAAAAAAAAAGTCCTTTTGAAGTTGTCCCCATGAACAGTCACTGGCTAAAATGAAGGAAAAAAAAATCACTATAAGCAACTTGAATCATACTTTTGGTATGACAAACTAAATACTGTTGTCCTGTCAATTTAAAATCCTGCATGGGTTTGGAGACAATGAGCAACCAAACACAAAAACTGAAAACTTTAACATCCTGGTAACTACTCACTCTTCTAAAATATTTGATAAAATTCTTACATACTCACAATCAATGATGGATTGAAAAGCCAAATCCTGGCATTCAATCCCAACATCCATTGTTCAGTTCAGTGGGTGCTGGAGAATAGCCAGAATCTCAGAAATCATCTGTTTTTCAGACTCTGAGGTTTGTCCATTAGTTCTCTATAGGACTGCCTCAATAAAAAAAAAACAAACCCTTTAAGCTGTCTTTAGCTGTTTGATTCTATGAAAACCTCCATCTTTCTAACATTGTACACTACCTCCTCTCATCACTGGTGCTATAAAAAATCCTGCAGACCTGCAGACCTTTATGCACTAAGCCACATGAAGTATCTGCGTTTTCCAGGCCCTTGGCATCCTCACAAAACAATCCGCTACAATTCTAAATTAGCTGTGATAACGTTAACAAAATTTAAGTGCAGACATAACAGTATCATCAAGTTGCCCAAATTCTCCCTATCATTCAACTCCCATTTAAATATTCTTACATTGGTGGAGATTGCTGAGTGGCCCTGAGTCAGCTTTGTACTATTTCACATTTTTATAACTGTACCTGTGGTAAAAACATTGGAACACATTGCCAGTATGGCTGCTAACACAGACAGAACTGCTGTAAAACCACCAGATGGGATCACATGCCCTCTTCAGTTTGTGTCTTTGAAATCTCTCCATCTCTGTAGATTTTTGAACTGCACACTACTTAAGCATGAAGGTGCAAGTTGGAGCATGCTGGACATGGCGTGTTTCAGTATATATGGCACAGACTGATTTTATTTGTACTGCAAACTAGAGTAAAAGATCCACTGATTTTATCCCCCAGCAACTTCTGCTACACACACACACTTCTACTACACCCCTAAGGGCATTCCATCCTACTGCCTACAGCTGCACAGCACCATGGACATGACTCATTCTAACACAGTGGAAAGAAGTGCAAACTGCTATGACTAACTGTGAGATGACCTGCAGACAAGAACAGCAGAGACAGTAATTAAAATTCAAGAAGAAATGCAATGTACTTTTTCTTGAACTAAAGGAAATCTCAACTTACTCCTATTTGTTCAGAATGCCCCAGCAGAGATAATGTTTCAGCAATTTACTTTTACCGCTTCAATCTGCATCCCTCCAACTTGCTCCGGTTTATCTCTTGCAGCAGAAAAATTTACATGATATTTTCTACCTTTTCCAGAAGAATTTCTGTTTCTGCACCACACACAGTACCAGTCTCTAGAACCTGTTCAAAAGCTCAGACTAGGCACCTCCATTCTTTTTCCTCTATTTTCCTCAACATTGAGGCCTACCAAAGCCAAAACTCTATCTTTCAAAGCCCTTCTTAAATCTTTTATCCCAAGACCCATTCTATGAAAGTAGTGGTTGGGCAGCAAGACTATTGCTTATCCAAAACAGACACTGTTACTACAAACTTGTTTATATATGGGCTGCTGCCTGTTGACTTATATCTTCAGCTGGTAACTCTTTACAGTGAAAGTTTTAGTTGCTGTGCAGTTATCCTGAATCCAGTGCCACAAAATTTTAAGTGTTCAAAATCAATATAACCTTACAAAATAAATATGCACATTCCAAAAAACCACTGACAAATGTTCAGTAAAATCACAGTCTCCATTAATTAATCTGAAATGCATCTAATTCTAGGTACACTTTATTCACAAAGTATGGTTTTTCACCTGGCTAATACGTCTTTGAGAAATGTGTATTTGGACTGAAGCATAGGAATACTAATACGTGGCTTTAGCACTGAAGAAGATGATAGTGGGAGGAAGAATTGTCCTCCCTGTCTATTCCCTTAGCCCACTTCAAAAAGCTCATCACGTCAGATCCCTCTCTGCATTGGATATGGGCAAGTAAGCATTAGGAATATACTCACCTATTTAACATTTAACTACTATTTAGAGCATAAAAGGGACAGAAAGGAAAACAAATGCTCACATATGAACAGGAGGCAGGATGAGGAAGCAATATAGCACTTGGTACAACTGAACAGGGCACTCCGTAACACTTAAAAAAGAGACCAGAAAACAGCAGAGCCAGGGAAGGAACTTTGGGTGTGATGGAAGGAGTAATTCAAGAAACTTTCCACTACATACAGTGTCCTCTGCTCAAAGAAGAAACAGCCAGAAAAAATAGAAGTTTTCAGGAAGTTTTTGAAAAATAACACTGACTAATTTTGATAGGGGCTTTGAGGGATTTGGGCTCAAGTTTACCTAGCAAGTTGTTCATTAACAATAAGGTCATGCTCCCACAATTAATTTCAAACCATGATACAACTGTGTTCATTCCATAAGGAGTTTCAGTTCCTCCGCTCAGAAGCTGAAGGACTCTGGTTTAATTAATCTCTAATACTGGAGAGATGGTCTCTCTTTTTGAGACATTTTGTCCTGTTTTCCTCATTTCCCTCTCTGAAGATTCCACGTGGACAGATTTCCAAAATCCTCATAAAAATCAAGACGTGAAGCATTGGTTCTGTAGGTCTATGTCCACCAAGCAAAGAAAGAGGATGTGAGCATCAAATGGGAACAAAGGGGTAAAGGGGTAAAGAACTTCACAACAGAAGAATCTGAACCCAACAATGGATAGAGGGGCTAAAAAGAAAAGGTAGACAAGCCAAAACAGAAAGAACTCCTTGAGTTAAAGGATAAGAGGATTTGATACTGAATGTAAGCAGATAGCATTAGCTATTCTCTGCTTATCCAAAACAGCATTCCTTCTACCACAAACATCTACCAGCATTAGTGGGTAGCTCTGCTCCACCTCTGAGACAGCAGAGACCTGCAGGTGCACATGTGAACAGGACGCATCAAGAGAAGGAATGGGAAAAATCTGTGGCAAAAAGCATGAAGCATTGGCAACATCTATGGAATTCTTCCATTTGAAAAACCTGTGTGTGGAAGAAGTCAATGAGATATTCAGTAGCCCCAAATTCAACACACTTGTGTTACTCTTATTAAGGAAACACAACCACACAAACAGTTTGGTTCAGTTTCTTTTAAAAACAAAACTCACACTAAGAGGTAGTTTCAGGTATTATACCAAAACGTAACTATTTTTACTTTCAAAATTTTGTGCATTTATAAAAATTTCTCCCCACCTTATCCTAAAATTTAAAAGGGAACCAAGGTATTTGTCTTCTTCCTGGTAATCTTGCAAATATTTTCATACTTGAAGAACTACACTGCATTTTATAAACCAAAAAAGCCAGTATTACTCACTTCACTCCCCACTGGAAATGTATTTTACTTGATATATTAAAATCTTGATTAAAATTATTTTTAATTTTCGAAGTGCACTTAATTATACACGTGTACACACAGTGTTAATACAAGAAGGTAGCACGAATTCAAATTCAAATTATCCAATAATCATGTTTTCAAAATCACTAGTTAGAAAAGAACAAATGCTGTCTAAATACCTGGTCCATCCCATTCTCCAAATCTAAAGAAAAGCAGAATTTGCAGCATCTGGAGAAGCAAAGCAGGCTGCAAATTCTGACACGGATAAATCAAATTCCTGAGTAGTGTTCTCCTCACCAAGCACAGCCTTGCCAACTCTTTTCCATCGTAATTCAACTGTCAATTCAAGGACTTCAGCAGGCCTGATCTATTGTGGTAATACCACTAAGGAAACAGGAAAAGTTTTGGGAACCCAGAATTCAGTCAGTAATAGCTTTATACTTCAAGACTAACACCTTGTCACCTTCCAAATGTGCTGCCCTCCAGGGACAAGGGCAAGCACTGTAGAGAACAGTGAGCCTGCTTAGCTTTACGCTGATGAAGTTACCCTGTTAATGTCAGTGGTATTAGTCAAGGTTAAAATTGAATGTATTTTTATTTTTTTCCTGAACACTTATATGAGACAAGTATGTGAGGATCATCCAGCCAAACATGCAGAGCCTTGAAGATCAGAAACTCAGAAGAGAACAGAACATCCTAAACAACCAGATAAACTAATCTACTCTACTCTCTGCTACAGCAGTACAAAGTCCAGCCCTAGATGAGAGCACTTCATCTGAAACAGCTGACGTAAAAAAACAAGAGGGAAAAAAGTCTGCTGACCAGTACTCAAAGTAAGAGACTGAAGTCTACCTAAATATGCAGACACACACACTTACCATACTTTCAGAACTACAGAAAATAAATGTATTCTTTGCACCAGTATGTAGATAATTAGGGCCAGTCTATAAAATACACTTTAGCTTACAGGCTATTTATCACATTTGGATCTTTTGCAATAAGGTTCAATGAGTACTGGAAGGCTTTAAGAGCTAATGGTCTGCCCATTTTCCTAGTGAAAGAATTAAACTAATAAAAATCTTTTCTTCCATGGCTCCCCACACCTACCAGATTGAATTTTTCTTTTTTAACATGCTTGAAATCATGTCAAAATAACAGTTAATGGACAGTTAATGCTTGAGATCTTGGCAGTGTAAAAAAAAAAATGCTGCTATGCCTTGTCTACATACAAAAATGTATTGTTTGTAGCCACATCAATAAAAACAGTAGTGTTGTAAGTATAATCATAATCAGGACTTACAGCACAGCCAGGAATTTACTGGGCTTGAGAATAGAAAATTAAAACAGAAGCAAAGAAGAAAAGATTAAAATTATAGTTCTGTAGTTACAACTCTTCACTTCAAATTCACACACAGTTAAAACTAAAGCTTCAAAAACAGGGGGAAAAAAATCGAACTCTGACCAGCTGGTAGGTCAGAACCTCTCATGAATAGTGATAAAACAAAGCACCCAGGGCATTATACATTATTTAGAGCAAAGCACAAAGTATTTTGATTCCAAGCCAGTTTGAACAATACAATCCTACTGTTTATCAGTGACTCCATTTTTTAAATGTCTGTATAGACAAAGAATGGAATTTGAACAAAAAATTGTCTTTACAAGTCCAAGCAAATGAAATGGCTACTGCAAAGAGAGCTACTAAACAGAAATTAAATCAGCACATACTCACAAACGTCCTGTATAACGTGAAACAGCCAGTGTAAATTAATGTCAACTTTGTTTTAAGGCTTTAATTAGCATGAAAAGTTAGAGTGATCATTTCTGGCAGATGGTGTGCTTCAACACTTCCTAGGGGTAGGCTCAGCAGAGGGAAGATAGTGATTAAATGCAAATGTGCGACTGCACACTGTTTCTCCCAAAATATCCAAAGCTCTGTTCTACAGAGTCCTATACTACACATATAGGGCAAGGGCAAAATTAACTCAATTTTCTTTCTTTCAAATACTGAATTTCTCATACATGTACTTTTAGCAGTTATGTATATTTTCTAAAAAGTCTGAAATGGACACTAAGGCTTTTGAAACACTAAGGGCTTAAAAAAAAGGCATGTAACTACAAATTGCACAAAAATTCAATAAACTTATTTCTAAAAATTGTGTCTAGCTTTGATTTTATTGCTGTGCTAGATTGTCCATCCTAAAATTAACATTAAATTCCTTCAAACTATCATGCCCACCAACAACATCAACTTTGTGCAAATCCAGATCCTGTTTCTGATCTCTTAACAATTTACAATTTCACACTGGAACTGCTATTAAACTGAATTTCACTTAATTTTGTCACAAATCCTGTTTATTTCAACAGGAATTTGCAGGCAATAGAGGAATTACCAGTACTGAGAAAGGAGTATCTTTCCTCTCCTTCACTGTTTTTTAACTGATTGTGAAGATCACAATTTTTATTAGCCTGGCTCACTGACAGCACAATATTGAAACCATCATACCACTTGCATTACTTCTATCCCCACAAAACAACCTTGGAACAACTGCTTGACAGTGGGGTATTGAAGATACATTTCTTTCTCACAGTATTCTGTGATTCTTGTATCTTGCAACACTACTAACTTCAACTCAAACCTCAAGTGGAGAAAAAAATCTTCAGAATATTCCTCATGCTCCTCTCTCTTTTTCTTTCCTTGGTGTGTGGTTTGGCTTACCAATAAAGCAACAACTCTCAGCATGAAAGGATGAGAGGAGATGGCCTCAAATTGTACCAAGGGAGCTTCAGATTATTAGGAATACATTTATTAGGATTTTTTTTTCCCACCAAAAGGGTAGTAAAGCATTTTAAGAGGCTGCCCACAGAAGTGGTGGAGTTACCATCCCTGTAAGTGTTCAAATAACATTTGGATATGGCACTTGAGGACACCATTTAGTGGTGAATGTGGTGAATGTGGCAGTGATGAATTTAGGAACAGAAAATACTATAGCTGCCAGCTGACAGACAGTCCAAGAAGCAATCACTTGTTCTGCTCTCTTGCAATCACACTGCCTCATGAAACAGAGAGCTTGGTATCAATACTGGAATCTAGTTTTGCTTTGGGACATTTGCAAAAGTCTCTGGTCTATTCCATGTTCTTAACAACATCTCAGAAGAAATTCCTTGCATCTCTACAATGCGATAACATTCAAGTACATTTATATCAGAGCCAGTACCAGACCCACAGAGATAACTACTGTGTTAACCCAAGACTACCTGTCTACTATTGGCATCCAGCTGAAATGGTATAGATTGTCAAAACAGGCCTTTGACAGCTGTCCTTATCACCACACTCAAACTTACTGTGATAGTGATAATTCTGCATTGCTTTTAGGCCCTGTTTATTTGAGGGACATTTGGGTGCATTCATGAAAAAGCATGAAAATGCCACAAGTCTGCTCAACTGTAATGTCACTCATGAAGGACCATAATCATCCAAGTGCAGTGGAAATTCTGGGTTTACTGATGGCAGCCACAATACACAGGCCAAAAAGAAAAAGCTACTTTGTTTGAAAGCTACTTGAAAAAGATGGGAATTTGAACAATCTTCCTTTAAATAAAGGTATCATAATACAAGGCAGAGCTAAATAAATAAAGATAACCTGTGGCCCATGTCAAAGGGAAATTACAATTAAGCTTTATTTAGGTTTAATTATCAATGTCAGATAATAAAAAACATTACATACAAGCAGCTTTAGTTTTACATACTAAAATGAGAATTCTCTTTCAAAACTGAAGTTCTCCACTTTCAAGAGTGAATTCTTTTTTAACTAATAAAACTATCTTTCAAGAGCTCAGCTGATTCTACCTCTGGCCATTTTATTATTTCCAAGAGACTCTAAAACTCAGATGTCAGCTTTCTCAAGAAAGAAAACCTTTTTCCCCTTGAACTAATTAATAAGCAGAGATGTACATTCACAAACCAAGAAGAGAACACATTCTTATTGCATTGAGAACTGACAATATAATTTCTCCAAGTTATCAGAAAAAATTCAGAATCAGAAGAATTCCATTACGGAATGACACTGTTATTGTTTTCCTATTCACGTGATGTCTCTATATTAAAGAGAGTATTATTCACTTTGAATTATTAAAATGCTATCACAGTTATGTTTATCAAGTCAGAATTCATCAAACAATGACATGACTGAGCCACAGTTCCATGTGCACATAAACATTGCAATCCTAACGATTTAGTTCTGGCCCACTGGCATCAAACACAGCACTTGGTTTGAACAGTGCATCATGAAAATATTTCATTAAAAAGGGTACTCACATGTTCAGTTTTTGCAAACAGCATTATGGCAATGAAAGACTGATATACGCCTGAGTGAAGAATATTACTGTAATGTTACACTATTTCACAAACTCTTACACTGAAGTAAAAAGGTTTTTTTTAAAAAAAAACACTAATAAGGGAACATGGACTCCCCTACACTATTAGGCCGAGATAGTTTCAATGTGAGTGTAAGCATTAGAATGCATACCTTAGGACACATGGAAAACTGCTTACCACAGGAAAATCAGACTTTCTCTCTCAATTTTCCTTTAAAGTAAACTTATGAAAAGTGCAGTGTCATTGCAAGAAGATACAATAAGTGATATATTTGCTGACTGCCAAGTTGGTATTGTCTTCTGCTCTAACACAACTGTGCAGTCAGGTCATGGAGTGGAACATATAATGATTCATTGTAAAAATTAAAGAAACCAATTGTTAGAAGTTGTTACCATAGCATTCAGAGTGTGCTTTAGCAAAGTAATTGAAAGATCAAACAGGAACAGCATTTGGTGCTATGACTCAATAGACACAAATTCTATTCACAGGCTGCACCAACAACATCCTTTGAAACTCTTTATTATTCAAAAGCATTATGTTTTAATTCTGACCAGGCAGACCTTCCTGACGTTTTATTCTCAAGCATTCTGTTTGTACTCGTACTGGTTGTGTGCCGAATATAAGACAAGGTTACATTCATAAGACAAGTTATCAGTAGGATATGATCTTTTAAGAAAATCATGTTTAGTAAGTGCTTCTGAAAAAGAAGATATAAAATAGAATTTCAGTGTGTATCACCACATTCTTTTCATGGCAACACCCCAGGCTGCTGGCATTCTCTAAAAGTATGTAAATAAAAGAAGCAAATTATGTTTAAAAGCCAGTTCATGTAAGCAGGTACATCTCAGAGATCAGTGGCAGAGGAGTACTAAATCCACTCACAGAGAAGAAAGTCGTCTTTTTAGGTTAGAAGAAAGCTTGATCCCATAAAGCACAAGCAAAAAGCATAAGAAAACCACTCTGCACACACAACCTTACCTAATTAGAACTCTTCTTCACTCACATGACTTGAAAACCAAAAAATTGTAGTGATGGACACAGCAAGGCTGTAAATCCTAATTCAGAACTTACAATTCGGATATCTTTCATCAGCCTTTAATTCCATCAGCCAAGCAAGTAAACATTCTCTCATTTCTATGTCTTTAACTGATCCACTGCATTACACTGTATTTTTCATGTGTTAGCTGGTGATTTTTTTCCCATTTTATAGAACTCAATATCAAAACAAAACAAAAAAGGACATTTACAAAATTAATTACTTTTTGTAAGCAGTGAAATATCAGTGATGATAATAGGTTCCCAAAAGAAAGGCTAGCTGTAAGAGTATAGGTCTTTCTCAAGAGTTATGCATATGTTAACCACAAAGTCAGACAGGAATAATAAATACTAATAATTTGTCATTAGCTCAGCACACATTGGGTTGCACTAAGTTTTCATGAAGAAGGCTTACATGTAGCTCGAGATTTGAGGCAGCTGGAACACCACTCCCCTTTTCCTCAGCCCTCCATTCATATTGCACAAAACAAACCCAAGTTTGAACAGTTATGACTTCTTGTTTAAAATTCCTCTGTTACAACAGTCCAAAGGATCATATCAAAGCAATTCAGTAACTTGAAAAAATTTCCTCCATGGAAATAATACACACATTATTATGCCTTTTAAACATGCAGAGGAAAGACACAGTCACTAAAAATTATTTAGGTCTTACATCAAGACCTAAATTGAATACTAGGGAGAAAACCTAACTTAGTTACAGTAAACAGCTGTACCTATGACTGGGCCTTTAAGGCCTAGAAGAATATGTAATAATCCCTATGCAACTAACATATGTAAATTACGGTTGTACAACGTACCTGGCATGGAGTTCGCTGATCTTTCCACTTTCTGGAGGGTACTCTTCTATAACATTCTGTACAAAAGGTGGCTGCTGCCGTGCTCTGGTGTAAGGCAACGTTCCCACATGGCTAAATATATCACAAGACCTAGAGGGAACTGTCCCCTTCTTCTTCCTGGGGAGAGTGCCATGGATAGAGATGCCTTGGAAGGAGTTTGAGCGATGCTCAACTGGTGAAGGTTTTGTGGTCAAAAGGTCCATGGAAGAAGCTAATGAGAACTGGTGGTTCACTGGGCCGTTTCTGGGAAGACTTGAAAATTTTCCTGCAGCTATCATTTTTGGTTCTGGAAAAACAAAACCAAGATTTCTTACTGTATATCAACCATCAAGGCCCTTACTTTAAGGAAGTTAAGTAGCATGACTAATAAACGTATCTGAAACTAAACTTTTGCTTTGAGGCAGTTAGATACCTCAAGACCCAGTCACGCTGCTCCCAATGCACATCAAGCACACACATATATAACTTTATACGTGTTAAAAGTCACAACAAAAACCAACCAGTCTGGACAAACATGCAAGAGCAGGCCCTGAACAATTTTCCATTTTTATCCACAGAGTTCCTCTTTTTATTTTTCTTTTTAACATCCTCTATAGACTCAGACATCAACTTTGAATCATTGACAACAAGCAAAGATTTAAGAACATTTTGTCAAAAAATAAAGGACATTACAGCTTGGTTTGGAAGAACTAGGTTTTTAAACCCAGTAGTTGGCACACTCTGAGGAAAAACCTGTTGCTAAGGAGTCTTGCTCAAGTAATAAATCTAGCAGATAACTGGTCACATATTTCTAACAGGCTGTAAACTAAACGGCTCTACCCAAGAGATAAGGGCAGGAGCAGATTACTGGAATTCTCTTCTTCAGCATGCCCAGCCTGCTGGCTCAAATCGCTGTTGACATAGAGATTTGCATAGCTGTCAGTCTCTGGTACAATCAATTGCAGTCTGCCGTACAGTACAGGTTTTTCTGTTAGCGTGAGCAAAAGTGAGACAAACACTTCAGGCTGATTAACAAATTACAGTTCCTCAAAAAATGCTGCCCTGTGCTCAGTTTATAGTGTTGTTTTGCAGCAGACAGGCTGCCTTATCCTATGCAGCTGTATTAGCCTGCAAAAGCCACTGTATGGAACATACTACCAGACCTAAAGGGCAACCAGTCCTGTATTATACAACCTAGGTGCTAGCCAGGTGCTTCCCATAGAAACTGGAACAGGCACAGATGCTGCAGAGATTGATAGGAACTGAGAAAGCAGATGCGCTTTTGGAAATAGTTCTGGACGGGGGAATCTGTTCTGACCTCCATTATGAAGGTTTTCCATGCTGAAAAATAAGATGAGCACCCTGAAGGCCCAGCAGCCTGGAAGTCAGCTGCTTACAACTGCACAAGAATTCCTCCTGTTTTGAGGAATGCACAGGTGTTGCAAGGAAAACAGAGGTGCCTCTGTAGTCCTCCCACTCCCTTCTCCAGCCTTAGCATCACAGCTACCATCAAAATGTTTCTGCACTGAAGCTACTGTTAATTCTACTCAGAGGTTATCATAACAGGCTTACTTTTACAGTAATGCTAAAGCTGATCTCAAAGTATGTAAAAATTCTGCTTTTTCCTGTCAGCTGCACTGCAGAGATTCACCAGCTGGATAAGGTTTTCAGACTTCAACAAAAAATATCTTCCCAATTCTCCGTACTGGAAGTCCTACAATAAATACTCATTAATTAATTTTTTTTTTACTCTTCAATTTCCCAAGCCTCTGTCAGAGCACAGGTACTATGCACTACAGTAGAAAAGTCTCTGGAAATAGCACTTTTGCCTAGGAAGAATATGTTTGACTCTGGTCATATCTCTTGATGAAAAGAGTAGAAAAGACTTGAGGTGTTAGTAAAGAACTGACATTTTTTGTCACACAGATCCAAATAAAATACAAAATCCTAAAGAAACCCAAACACATTCTCCCCAAAATTCTGCCCTAAATTATCACACTGATGTGATGTGAAATACTAAATCATCTCTCCATTTATGATGCAGCTGAAGGACACAGCTTCTGCTAGTTTTGGCAAGTACTAAAAATATCACGGAATTATTTTCACAATAATTGCTGTAAAGCCAGTTATGCATTACAACTGTTTTAAGCAAAAGAACTGGTCCACAGATAGGAAGATCTAAAATGCAAATGCTTACTACAAACCTGCAACCTCCTCTGGCTAAAAAAAACTGACTGAGCTTGTTTCTTGCAAATTCAGCTTTGTTATTAGAACAAACTGATATAAATTACCTCCAACAATTCAGAGAACAAGAGGTTTCTTATAATTCACACAATCATTTGAAACTCAACTTTGTGTATTCACTGTAGAAAAGCAAGAAACACCATTTATGGGGTCTGAAAAACCAAAAGCTAGCTGGTTCATATTGTACAAATCCTGTTGTTCTCCTTTCAGGGCCTGCTGAGGGTCTGTACTTAATTATTGTACTTTCTTACTTGTTTATACACACCCCTCCCCAACCTCTGAATTCCAACTGTTTTAGTTCAGATTATCCAGTGAGAGAGTTTTCCTTAGCGTTTCCTGCAAGGTTCCTACGGCTATGCTGAAATGGAACACAGGATGTTACCTGCAAGCAGGTATCAAACCCAAGCTGTTATAAATGTAATCATAGAAAGCTTTGCTTTAATAGATGATGAGTCCACAATAGGCTTACTGTGACATGAAATTGCCAACCACTTCATGTTTCAGATCCACAAAGAAAGTTGAGAATTCACTCTCCTAACCCAATCACAAGGTAATTCTTACAGCAACCCAGAAGGTTTTCAATCCAACAGTCTGAGAGTTTTCAACAAATTAACGACTCCCTGATGTACAGCGTTTTCCTTTTCACCCCTACTCCTAAGAAGCCCTTAAGAATCAAAAGCAAACTCCCAGAGTTGACCTAATCATTGCTTCTTTTAAGTAGTACTCACATGACTTACAAATTCAATACCTAATCCTCAAATTCATACCTGAGTACTATGTTGAGGAATCAAGGTAGAGTTCCACACTTAGTACAAAAACACCTACATTCAAGAACTTGCAATACACTTAGCCACAAGTGTGTGTGCAGCTTCCCCTGCAAAACCTCTTAAAAAAAACCCCTCAAAAATCCCAAACAAACAAAAAACCCCACAAAACAAAACCCAAACAAATAAAAAGCCCAACCCAAACAGAAAAAAACCCCAAACAAAACTGAGAACAACAGATCTGCTAGCTTCCACCACACATTTGTCTGCTTGCCTGTGTGCAGCTGTACTATGTACTCTTCATAAATCAACAACAATCAGCTCGGTAACGGAAGTCCTGCCAAACTATCCATCCAGTTTTCTTGTACTGCATCTAAACACTGGAAAGTGGGAGCCTCTTCAGCTGAAGATCTTGGAATGTCTCAAATACTTCAGTATATGATTCAAAGAATGTTTAACTTTACTAGATATAGAAACCCTGAAAATTTTAATCCCTAAGAGACAGTGTGCTTTGAGCATTGGCCATTACGCAATCAACAACAGAAATGGTAGAAATTGTAACAGAACAATGGCTCAAAAGGAACTGAAATTTAATTGTACACATTCCTATTTGTCAAAATGCAGCAACTAACAAAACAGAACATTTTGGTAGTCATGCAAATTTCTCCTAGCTAGGTGCAACAAGATGGACTTGCGCCAATATAATGTTAAAAATGGCAAATGCATACATTTATACATAGAGTGGCACTTCCCTCAGTTTGTCATTTGGAAGTCTATATGGGAACAGAATTGTCAGGAGTCACATTATGAATTCAGAGAACTAGAAAGCATGAAAGGTTTCCAGGTAACTTCTGACATGTTCTAGTTTTTTGTTAAGAATGATGGTGAGCAAATTCAAATGAAGAGGCCTCTAAAATGAACATGGCATTTAGGATAACAGTATGATTGGACATAAAATGAAATACAAATCTGGTGGGCAAGTCCAAACAGCTGGGGTTTGATCTCTTTACATCATTGCTCAAAACAAAAAAGAACCATGAGCATTGAAACAAATAACCTTCAGTTCCTTAAAAAATACATACTAAATATCCTTCTGCTTTTGCCATCTTTGGGATGTAAAACAAATTTCCTGGCTCACCTTGCCCTCATGAAATCTTTCTGATGTTCACACAGTCTGAGGAAGTGTTCTAATGGTTCCTTCAAAATGACACAGGTATAGGACTAAGTGCCCCTTCCATACCACAACCAATGGCAGTCGCTTCTACTTTGTTGTTTCAATATATTGGAGGAAGAGAAGTGAGGGAAAGGGAAATCTTCAGCCTCAAAGATGCACAAATGGCATGGCAAACAGTCCAAGGCTATATATGCTCATGCTAGTGGAAACCTCATAAAAGGAAACAGAAAAACAATTCAAGAATTCCAAATCAAGCTCTCAAGCTATTTCAAAACTCAGAGTTATAGCTAAATTAGTTTTGGACATTAAAAGACACACATTTCTCTCACAGCCTTACTGATCTGGAATTTGGGTGATTCTCAGATCAAAATCCCTGGAGTTTATACCTGGTGTTATCATATCACCAATCTTTACCATTATATATGCTATGAAGCTAAGAGGGCTTGAACATGGTTTAAGATATTCAGTTGAGTGTTCTCAGGTATTTAAAAGACTGAGTCAACCTTTGTGAAAACTCTACTTAGTTTTGCCACATCAAATCTTGTCACAAATTTCTCCCACCCATCTCCCCTCTCTCCCTCGAAATCAGCAACAATAAATTTCAACAAGTGGAAGATCCATTACTCCCTTCTCCCTTGGCATATTTGCATGCACTATGCAGATGCGCATAGGAAAAAAAAAAGAAAGTGAACATCCTTAATAGCGAACAAAGTCAAGTTCAGGACAAAAAGGCAGATTAATTTCCCCAGATTTTTAAAATTTTCTGTAATAAGAAAAGAAGGGAAAAAGAAAAAGCATGACTTAAAAGCTTCTAAAGTTATGATATCATAGGAATAAATACAATGAAAACTGTAGCCATTATAAATTCAATGTGGATTGCATGTTGTCTCCCTAGAAGCAGTGTAGTATTCTTCATTATTGTAACAAAAAAGAAAGGATTTCTGCTCCCCAAAATGGCTTAGAAGCAGCTTTCTACAACCTCTATTTTCTGCTTTTGTTATGAAAAACTGATGCAGTAGCTTCTATTACAAACATGTCACAGAACTTTGAGAAGAATATTAAGGTTCAAGAATCTACAGCCTGTTATGATACAGAAACATAGATTGAGAAAGCATATGCACTAGTTCAAAGACTTTAAGCTACTATCAGAAAAAAACATGAGTCTGTCAAACATCAAACATCCCCACAAGATTAGTCAGGTCAGTGCTTCCAAAGGGTCTTGAAGTGCTATCAAAATGTTCATGCTCTCCCTCTCTTTCTTTATATATGCCACACAGTTTCCACTCTCCCCCCATACATCCTTGTGCTGTTAATCGGTCAGCCTATTTAAAATGTTATTTTTAACCATTATTCTCACACAACAGAAAACACACAGGCCAGGATAAATGATCTTTAATTTTTTTTTCCAAGATGAGACAAACAGATAAATCCCATACTTCTCTTTGTGAATTTGCATATGTAGAATGCCTTCATAGCTATAAAAAATGCCAAGAAAAGGTAATCACTGAAGATGATTCAATAATAAGTACAGCCTTCTTCATTTGGCCATGAAATTATCTCTGAAATGTAAGTGCCCAATCAGTTAGCTCAGTAATCCTGAACAATATGAAGCCTTGACTTGAAATAAACCTTCTCTCCCCATTTTGCTGGCAGAAACAGAAAACTTTACCAAGGTTACAGTCAAATCTAAGTGGTTTTTAGCCAATGCTTCAAAAACAACCTTTTGTTCCTTCTCTGGTAAAGGAAGCAATTTATTTTGAGTGCTCCTCTGCTCCCACCAAAAAAAAAAAAAAAAAAAAAAAAAATCCACTTTAACAGAAAAACCTATCCAGCATTATTATTTTGAACTAACACCAGCTTTCAGAAATCACAAATTCGGACAGAATGAAGTGCTTTTGCGTCCTCTCCTCTCCAAAAGACAAAGATTTTAAAAAGGACACAGCGTCTTTTCTTTCTGCTCGGAGAAGTATCTCGCAATCTCTAGTACACACCAGTGTTGTATACTTATTTAACAGATTTCCATGGGATCAATTCCCACAAAACCTAAGCATTTGGATCGGTCGTCACTATCACAGCTATGGCATTTCTAGTAGCCCGCGGGCCAGCCCGGGCAGGGCAGGGCTCGCCCTGCTCCCGCGCCCCCTGCCCCGACAGCGGTGTGGGGACACAGGGACACCCGCACACACTCACACACACAAACCCAACCCTGCATTCGCTGCCCGAGAGGTCAAAGTTGTCCCCGCAGTTACCGGCTCTGATCACTGCTGCGTCTCTCTAGGGTTTCTGCGGACCGTGTGGAGCGTCTGTCCCGGCGAAGCGATCTCCGGGCGGCGAGTCCCGCCCGGGCCCCTCCCTCGGGGCCGCCGAGCCGGAGCGGGCAGCTGGGAGGGCTGGCCGGAGGCCGGACCCGCAACAACAGCGGTCCGGAGCGCTGCCAGAAAATGAACCGGGACGTTCTCGGGAGAGCCCAAGGTCTGGCCGCGGTAGGAGCCGGCGCGTAGCCAGCACCAGCCCGCCCCAAAGAAGCGCAGTTGGCGATTACTTAAGGGTGACTCAACCGGAGCCTCCTACGAGCGCCTTATCGCTCGCTGCCCGCTCCGCAACAGCCCGGCCCCGGTTCCGCGGCTCTCCCGCCACACGAGGCCCTCGCGGGCGCCCCTCACCTGCGGCGGGAGGCGGCCCCGGGCGCTGCGCAGCCCCCGGGCCCTGAGTTACGGCTCCGGCCACACCCTCCGGGCCGCTCAGGCTGAGTCTCGCCGAGCCCCCGGCTCACCAGCCCCGGCAGGCCGTGACCTCCCGATGCCCTTTTCCATGGATTTAACAACTTGGCCTCCCTAATTTCGTCTCTCAAATTAGCACTACAGCAAAAATTAAGTTTTCTAAACCGACCCTGTTCACGGACGATTCAGAGCCAATTATTACATACTTGACATACACAATTTACTTGCCTTGGTAGACGCCCCCCTCATCCTACCAAGTCGTGTGAAGTTATTCGTGCAACAGGTTGGTGGTATAAAACTCATTTTCTACAACAAAGGGTCAAATAGCTGTACAGAATCAGGAGCTACTAACAGAACAGAAGGTCACTTACCCTCCCTTTGTAAAGTATACCTTCAAAACAGTGAGATAATTATGGACAGAACCTTCATTTTCAACTAATTGCCTCAAGCACCTTCAGCTCTACCATTGATTCAGCCACAGGGCTTTTGCTTTAATACAAATCAAGGCACACAATTGACTTTTAAAGCCCTGTCTCGATCAGTTTAACACAGTATTTTTCTCTTTTCCATTGGCCCAGTCTTTCAGGATATCTGGCCAACATTTCTCTGGTTTTAGCACAGTTATTCCAGTTTTTAAAATTTCAGTTGCATTTGAATTCATAAGATTTCATTTTCCAAACCTATTCACTCTTATCCTAGTTGCATTAGCTTTCCAGAGGCAAATGCTTTTCTGCCTAACCAACTTTTGACATTAAATATTTGATCCCTACTAGTTGCATGGTGGTTCTGTTTTGGGAGATCCGCTTCATGCACTGTTTTCATTTCACTCTAATGTCCAATCCTTTCATTCCCTTTCTCCATTTTTACCAGGACTAGCTCTAATGAATTGCTTCTGATGTATCTACTTCAGAGCCTGAATACATAATGTTGCTGAAGTTGTGCTCCTAAGATATCTAAATGATAAATGCAATTAAGGATCAGATTATTTATGTTCTAGGACCTCTGCATCTTATCAAGCCAATAATAAAAAATAAATGGAATTCTGATGTTCTTACACTAAGCAAGTTAAACATCCAATAGTGACAGCAGCAGGATTAAAATTCCACATGATGTCTTACTACAGTGACATCTCTGGGTACTGGGTAAAATTAGGATATCTTCCTCTCTACAGTTTGGCATTTAATGCATTGTCCATTAAACTGAATTTTGAAATCTCAGCCATCTGAAATATCTCACAGCAGCTGCTGATTTTTTTTTAAATGAAGCAATTCAAACCAGAAAAAACACTGGACCTTCATTTGAAGTGTAGCTGGAGTTTAAGAAACATTTAGCTAATCAAGACAAGATCATTTAGCCATCACGTAAGTTGCTGAAGTAGGTATTTGGAGATCAAAATTCTTGGGAAAGTCTTGGAATTTTCATAGAAATGAGTAGAACCTTTGCATAAGAAAGCTCAAGTAACATGGAGATTAGTGTAAAATAAGAGAAAGGAAAATAAAGGCAGAGAGTAGCGCTCCAATATTCAGCCAGGGACGGAGACAGAAGATTAGAAAATTAAATTTATTGAGTACACTAAGGTCAAGGAAGCTCACAGTAGCATTTTTGACTGGTGTTTCTCTTCCCATAGCAACATCAGTTCCTTAAGGCAGGCATGAGCAGTAGGGAAGTATTATCAGTGTTGGTGTTGCCATGCATCTTTTACAACAACTTCCAAAACTGGAAAGTTGAGGTAAATGTGAAAGACAACAGCCTTCAAAAAGATCTATTCACTGGTGCTGGAACATAAGTCACTACTTGTGGCATGCTGACAGACAGACTTCTATATTTTTCTCTCCACAAATTACAAAAAACTATAGCATTCTATTGACACTGAACAGAGCCTTTAAGCTAAGATCTAAATTCAAACTAATTTCACGTAACAATGTTTAAATGCACACCAAAACCTCACTCTGTTCTTTTGTCAATTGTTTTTCCCCAAATGCTTTGTCATTTGAGCTACTGATAAACTAGGAAAACTACGAAATCTTGACTAGGTGAAGGCATTCTGCATTTGTCTTGCTGGTTGTGAAAAGTATTGAGAATAGAGAAGTACCAGAAACATTTCAGGCACAGCGACAGATTCCAGAACTTCACTGGCACGAGTAGCAATCTGTGGAGATTTCCCATAGAATATTCCACTCATAATCTTTCTTCAAAATATACTTGAGAGAAGGAGGGAAGGAGCAGGGGGAGGGGAAAGAAACCAAAGAACACCAGACTGTGATCTCATGTTGGACACCAAAATGCCTCGCCAATATGTCCAGTGCAAGAAAAGTGGCATTAGGGTGAGAATGCAGAATGACTATACCTGGATTCCACATTCAATTCTAGTATTCTGAGCCACCTACTTCCTGTATGACAGATACTGACAATTTTGTAACACATCACAGCCGTAGTTATTTTTCACAGGGAAGACTCTATAGTACTCTATCAGCTTATCAAGTGGAAGATGTTACAGAAGTGCAAACTATTATTTTCCTCATTGAGTAAAGGAAAATGTCTCGCTTCTCTATCTAAACTGCCTGTTCCACAGTTCAGGTAAAAGACATTTCAAACCATGCCAAAAACTCTGATTCGTTAGCACATAAGATGCTCTCTACTGGCTGATTATAATCACTCAGGAAATTTTTAGGCACTGTAGTTACATAGGAAGTAGTGTCATGCTTGTCATTTTTTTATGACTAAGAACCAGAAAAGGGGCAGTAACTTCCTTAGTAGCATGACTACGTGCTAAGTAATGGGATTGTAGCTAGGCAGCCTACTGTGCCTAAACTGTGATTACTCTTACTTGCATGAGTCATTGCATTCTTTTCCTAAAGTTTTTTCAGGTAAAATTGAAAATTGGTCTTTGTCTTCATGTTTGACAATATACACAACTCATCCTTGCACACACTTGACGTAAAGCTGTTAAAGAGAATTTGCCTACAGGATGCAAGAAGGAAAAATTCACAGGACTGTCTACAGTAGCTCCACTGGTTGTGAGTTACTCCAGATTAAACTGGATTAGATTCCCCACTGCAAAGCTTTTGTTGTTTTCATACTTTCTGTCTACTTTGGAAATGAGTTCACTGAGCTGTGGGATGAAGTCTGGAATCATCAATGTCCTGAAAGGAGCACAGCACCTCTGTCAAGCCGTCCCCATCAGCATTCCATGTTAACCTGCCATACCCCTGAGCCATCTGTTTATCTATATGGCATCATGCTGCCTGTGTATCACATTGCCACAGACGGTAGCACTGGAGCATTGTCCTTTGTGACACCAACCTGAGGGAGGCTGAGAAAGCAGCAGTGTGCTGGCCATTGCTGGCCACACATCACACAGTGCTGGGGCCTTCCATGGCCACCCTTGACTTCTGCTTTCTGAAGGAGGGGAGTATGTACAGGTGCATCTTTTCACCTGCAAAGACACCCAAAAAAGCAGGTAACTGAACAGATAAATGAGGAGGAGCACAACTGATACATAGGTCTCAAGACCTGTGCTGCCATAGCTTGCATGCCTTAATTATGCCAAGAGTTGGCATAAGAGTACTTGCCAATTCTTGAGACCATTTTCAAATGTGCTTGGCTTACAGAAACAAAGGAAACAATGGAACACAAGAAGTGGATCCATTGGAAAATTTCAATTTGTCCTTAAATGTCAGAATTCCAGTCTTCCTGAAGTAACCAGGAGAAAACACATTTACTCCAAAAGCACTGTTCTGCAGCTGCAATGATAAAATGCAGAAATAACTACACATGATGAGGACAGGGCATGTATGGATTGCTCACACAACAGTTCTTGTCGATTCCTTGATAAGTAAAAGCCAAAGCAAGTTGCTACCATGGACTTGTTGTAGAAGAGAAAAGGATCCAAACAAACAAAATGCTACACTCAAGCCTCCACTCCCACAGATGCCGCACAGAAAAAGTAACAATCATAGCTGTTGGCTAAATTAGGTTTATTTGCTGGTAATTCTCAAGTTAGTCAAAGACATCAGGGCAAATAATACTGACAATATGAATTGAAAAATGCTCCAGCACCTGAAATCTGACAATATTTATTTTGAAAACTTATTAGCTATGGCTTTCTAATGTCCTCCCTGGCTGCCAACTGAAACACACAAGTTTAGTCAGCACCTATCCAGACCTCCATAATAAAACTACCAACATCCTCTCTTGCTATTTGATCTGTCTTGGGTGTGGAGACACAAGGTCCTTCAGAAACTCCCAAAGAGTTATCTGTTATGAGTTGGTGTTCAGAAACCTCACAATCCCCAGCCTCAGAAAAGCTTACAAGCAGACACGTCCCATAGCTGATCATTCTGCAAACAATGTTGTAGTACAGCAAGAGAGTTTGAAGAGTTACATAAACTCAGTCATTGTCAGATATAATACAAGAAAACTATAATCTTGAATAAAAATAATTAATAATTTAAAAAACTATTAAAAATAAATCACACAGATTCTGTGGCAATAATATGTTGTGTCCCTTTCCACATTGTTCAATTTGGTATTGAAAATCACATGAAGCAACTTGTGCTGGCATTGATTAGACAGACCTGTTTCAAAGTTCGAAATACACTGGTAAAATGGCACTAAATCCACTTTTCTTTTATTGACTAGTTTTGGTAAATGATACCTTAAACTGGAAAGAAGCTGGACAAGACCTTATTGGTCCCCTTTTACCTGAGGGTCTGTGTTCCTCTCTTTGCTTTTAGCAGTGGTCGAACTGTTACTGGGGATCTAAGACTTCTTGCAAGTTTCTGTTTCTCAATGTTTCTGTAAAAAGTCTCAAATACAGGGGAATTACCAGCCTCTGTTTGCCTGTGACAGATGTTTTTCATTTCAAACATTACTGACATAGAGGCAAGGATAAACAGAGGGCCAGAGAGCACCAGTAAGCAAATTTGGAACTTTCAGTAGATGAAATGGTACTGTCAGAGGTGTTTGTTAACAACCCTGTAACAGCATCTACATTGCTGACTTTTTCAAACAGAGAAAGCAAAAAACTCCAAATCCTTGTGTCTCTCAGTGAGGGCAAAACAGACCACACAGGTAGCAATGCCACCTCTATCATGCAGATTAAAGTGTTCAAAGCAGCTTCCTCTCCCTCTGTTGGCAAAGCTATGAGCATACTTAGCATGAGGTTGGAATCTGACAGGTTAACACCACATACCACTACCCCAAAGCACTCTAGCTGCATTTGTAACATTTCAAAGAGCAAAAGCACCAGAATGTGTAGAAGGACTTTATCGGAGAGTGACAAAGGCAAGAGATTTGCAGTTAATGCCAAACCAGTCATGGCTTTATGCTAACTGTAATGGTCATCTAATAAAAACACAGGAGAAAGTGCTTCTGTTATTTTACATCTTTTTTGAAGAAGGAATTCTCTATTTATATTACTCCAAGCACAATTCAGGCTCTGTAGTGCTTGCTCAGGTATCTTCTTAATACCACACAACTTAGGTCCTCCATATAATGACAAGAAATCACTTCATATTTAACTTCATAGTACTCTAGCATGGCAAGAAATACAACATAAGAAGAAACAATTATCTAAGGATTTAAATGCAAAATCTAAAAGCAGAATGTTATGGAATATTAATTGCATTCGATCTAATTCCGGTTTTGTGTATTATTTTATGTTTACTTACAATAAATTATGTCAATGCATATATTTTATTTAAATGCAGTAAGGCTGGCCTTCTTTGTATGATAAAAAATCAAAATATATCTAAACCTATATCCTATTAAAACTCTCTGTATAAGAAAACCTGTACAAGACAAAAAGGAAATATTCTTTATACCTTTTGCCTCTCAGAGAAAAACACTCCATGATGTTAATGAAATCACATGAGGCCATAAAATACTATTATTTGGAATTCATCTCAGTAAAAGAAGTTACTGGAAAAATGAAGTTCTAGATTTTAGAACACCTCCTTAAAAAATACTTAGCACTTATCTTTCTCTGTTTCTTTCCACTCATAACTGAACATGTATAGAAATGTATAGAAACATACATCACAAATACCTGCAAATGTATACAAATATTTTAACAGTCAAATGATACTAAATTTTCAAATATAATGCTGTATTTAAATTCATGTCCCTAAAGGGAAAAAAGAAACATCTTTCATGTTTGGCAATACCCAAGGCCTTTTTTTCATTGTATCAAAATAGACATTTTCATTTATGTGTTTCCATTTCCCTCTCTATAGGTCCCATTTCTACTGGACTGAAGGAGCTGGTCATATCATGGTGGGTTTCCTCAACATATTTGAAGCATGATTTATTCGTTTACCATGGGCCATAAGAAATCAATAGAATCACACTCCTACAGACTGTAGCACGCTATGGTAAATGAGACAAACATAAATCAATATGATTAAATAACACTCTTGTCCAATCCCACATAGCATAAATCCCACATTAGTTGTACTAGAGGATACTGAGAAAACCGTGGTTCCTTCCAGAAGCACTACCCTACAAGTACTGGGCTGTGGCTTTCAGGATGTGTCTTGAACTGCTGATTGTTGCAGGACACAGTGCAATGCCTCATGCTCAAGGAAGGAAGACCTTTTGAGTAATACAGGAGTCAGATTACATCTGATTGGTCACCAATTTTTGTCAAACCACAAGAAACTTTTAATAGAAGAGGATATGTAATTTCCTGGCTTTTCTTAAGATGGCACACAAGTATTTCAAAAAGGTGCTAGATAGCCACTGAGAACATTCTTGGAAGCATAGCCCATATTTTTTGCCTTTTGTAGAAGTGCTAGTACCTAATTTTTGGATGCATCTTGATTCCACACCGTGACAAGCCCAGGCATGTTGCAGGCCTTGCCCCTATGATTTCCCTGGAACAGAAACCAAAAGGTACGTCCCAAAGGTGTCACAGTACACCATGACTCCATGAATAGATAGACGTAGTGTAGATGGCAGGACATTAAGATCTGGAATATACTACAGTGCACATCAAAAGGTAAGTCAAGATATAGGCAAAAAGACTGGAATGAATATTTATGTCTCTTCCCATTCACACCTTATTGAAATGTTTTGTTAGATTAAATGCTTAGAGGCTGAGAAAGTATTCTAGGAAAGCATCACTATGGATTGCTGTGTTCTTTCATGTTTTCACTCAACATCTACTTTGCCACTAGCTGATCCTGGAGAAACTGTTAGACTCTACATGGCCACACGGTCTTCTGTGTGTGGAACAGGGGTAGGAAGTATGTTTAGAACTTGTAACTATTTTGCACTTAGGAAGAAAATCTTCAGAAACTGGAAACACTTTTTCACTTGTATCTTTTGATTTGCAAGGAAATGAAAGGTAGTGACAAATCCTCAGCAATTATTTGAGATCATCATTATTTAGAGAAAGAAACAAATGCTTTCTTGAAATTTGTAAGGCTACACACAAAAGAAGAGATTGAATGTTGCAGAACAACCACAGTTTTAGCTTTTCGGCGTAAATTAATTCCACTATCTCTCAACGTTTGCTAAGAGATCTGTCAGAGTCAGCCATCCTGGTATACCTCTACAATCAACAAAAAATATAGACACCTACAAAAGGTAGTGAACGGAATTATCTGCTGAATTAATCTGTCTCTCCAACAGTAGAGGGCGCAGAGAGTGACTTGCCTCCCACTTAACACCTTCAGCTGTGGTTTCAGTTTGGCAGCAGGACTGTTTCAGCCACCAGGACTCATCTCTGCTGTGTCTTCCACAGCCATTCAGGCTCTTGGGAGCGTTTGTGCAGCTGAACAGTGAATTGGCCTGGGGACTTGATGTGGATGGAGAGGGGAGGAGAAGAAGGTCTTTTTCAGTTGAACATATTTCCCAATGCATTCCCCATGCAGCTCCAGGATAGAGACAACTAAAGGAATGATAGAGAGATGGGGAAAAGTATCTAAGGAAACTGCTTATCTGCTAAGGAAACCAGCTAACAGATTGCTTAGGGTGGCATTTTGGAAACTCAGCTTCGATTAAGGTCAAGAGTCAACAGTAGAGCAGCCTTTAAGTTTTCTGATACAGATCAAAAATATCAGAGCTGCATTATTCAAATCACTGATCCGCTATTAAAATTTATTCTGCTGGGCTGAAGTGGTGTAACAATTTTGAATATTTATTTTCCTACTGATTAGCTAATGCCACTCAAAAATCAGTTGTCCTACTCACTTCCCTGTCACTGGCTGCCATAAAGATGGCATAAAACCATCAAGCCAGTGAACTTCGTATTGTGTACTCTGCCTAATTCAACAGATACGTGATCACTTGCAAATTTTTCATTCAGCTCTAATGTGTTGCTGGGCAGTATGTCAATGCACAGATCTTGGTATTAATTACTGTGGAAACACAGCCCAGGTAGCTACAGTTAGACAGGATGGATCCAAATCTAATCCAAACGCACTGAGACATGTCCTGTTCGAAGTAGTTTCAGTATCGAGATAATATTTTAGAAAACAGAAAATGTTCTTACAAATACTCCCAAAACTTAATGTCATTTTTAACCCCGTGCAAATGCTTACTTATTAAAGTGACTTGTCACTTGAAGCACTCTCTGGGAACTGTTGAACCAGCACCAAACACTATGCTGTCATTTAAAGCTCAAAATAACAGCAAACAGAGTAAGATAGCCTTTGCTCCGATACAGTAACTATGTTAGTAGGACATTAGCATTTACTTCATAGAATAGAAAATTTTAGAAGTTTTCTCTAATGTCTGACCACAGTAAAGTTCAGTACTGGAAAACAAGCATTTCAGTGTAACTGATTAGGCACTTTGCTCCTAGACACAGCATTCTGTCAAAGACAGACACAAAACAAAACCGTGTCATAATAGGCTGGAGACTAGATAACAACCATTAGTCCCTACCGTGAAAACAAACCAGTCTGCACCCATGTATGACTGACTGAACTGATCTATTTTCAACCTTTCCAGAAATCCTTAATACCACAGGCAAAACTATTTAGGATGTAAATATCCTAGTGTAAACAGAACTTGGAGATCAATGTGTCTGTATTTTTTTCAAGCATGTAATTCAATTATACATTTAATTATCATTAGCCAAAACTCAACAATGAATGGAAACACTGCTCAAGATAAATGCTCATAAAAATATGAACCAGCACAACTTTTACTAGAATTTAGCTTAAAGAGTTTCAGAAATAACTTGCCAAAAAGAAAAAAACCAAAACCCAAATGGCATCATGCTGTCACTTTGCAAAAGCTGTGTCTGGAGGACACACAGAGAAAAAATTATATACACACTCCATTTTAGAAAGAATTCTTTTGACTCCAATTCATATTCACAGAAGTCATCAGCAATACATCAAGATTTTATGTAGGCTCAACATATCTGAAGCTGAACAATTCTGAGTTGGAACATTCTGGTGAGTTGAATGAAATGTTGCATAACTATCTACAAATCAATTTACCATGCCAATGACATGGTTGAAAAGTGGTGTTTTCCTCTGAAAAACAGTGCTACATTGACAAATGTAATACATTCCACACTTCAGTACTTGAAAAGATTACAAAACACAGTCCCAATGCTCATGAAAACAGATACCAACTGAAACATATCCAGTTTCACTGCAATCATCAACTGAAATAATTTCCTAATCTGTTCACAGTAGCAGTTACAAAAATGTCATATTTACATCCTTATTTTAAGAAAGTCAAACCTATGAGCTGTAGCAATTGTGTAATTGTTAAATTAATACAGAACTTATCAGAAAACATTGAGGAAATACAGTGACTTACTTGTACAAAATCAGTTCTAGTTCCTTCTGAAAACTTCAGTAGCTAAACACATTTTATGAATAATCAAATTCTACACATGGTGCAAAAGTCTTGTCTTGACCAAGAGAATGTACAAGCAGGACTGTTAGCCAAGTAACTAAGTGCTACACATTAAATTTGTAAAAGCCTTTGGCAGTGATCTGAAGAATTACTGGACAGAATGCATAATACTTGTATCTCATTATCTTGTGAACAATTCTCAAAACACCCAGTACAACAAGTCATAGTTGAATAACTTCTCACTATATCCTTCCACTCGGACTGGAATGTCTTACAGGGCTTGTTCCAACTCATGAATTTGAGTTGAATTTTGATACTGAGCTGATAAAAATAACAAATGGTGCAGTGATCAAGGCTTAATTCATGGCCAAGCCCCTAATAGAAAAGAAGGGTCAGAACTGTGCAAGCACTCATCCTCTCCTCAGTAGGGATGAGGTGGGGTGTACACAAATTAGCTTGGTTAAGACCTTCTGATATAATCTTTCCAAATGAGGAAGATATTTGTGACACAGACTTCCGTCAATTATGGTATGTTAACATTACAGTGTTTTGTTAAGATGAAGACTGTGAGAGCAATAGAAACTGAAATAAAAGTGAAGCCTTTTCTAAATGACAACTTTTATAAAAAATACAGGGTATATTATTTTGTAAATCCATGCCAAAATATGAATGTTTGTTTTTTGTTAAACTAATGTTTAACAATTCCTCTTATTGTCTGTGTAAAGTCCCTCAGTGGTCTGCATTCGGAGCAGTATCCCAGGCTGAATCAGAGTATTTGTTTATCATCCTTTGTGACAGAGAAGCTCGGGTTGCCTTAGTTCATGTCTTTAGGAGACAACGTGGAAATCTTACCTCTCTTTTGTTTTACATCCTGAAGCAGCAGGATATTGGAAATGAGGTGTGTTCGGTGGCCTTGATTTTCAATTCCCAGTTTTCTAAGATCAAGTTCTGTAAGATGGAGTAAGTCCTGCAGCAAATGGCAGAATAAGGAAAATATTGTACTATTAATACAGGAGAATTCAAGTGTCTTTCAGATATGTTTGCTGTTTCTGGTACTGGAAGTTACATAACAGCAAATGTAAGTATACTTGTATTTTCTATGAAGCCCCCTTGTCATGATAAGGTACATCATTGAAGGAATGAGGTATTTTTCTTTTAAAATATTAATTCCTCGTCTCTCAATTTTTTTCTAAAACAAATCTGATCAGCTTAGCTGGAGACTTCATGAAAGCCATCACCCCCTTTGAGTAAAAAAAAAAAAAAAATCTCTAAAAGTGCTAGTATGCCAATTGCATATAATGAAGGAAGATAAATCTCAGCATGAACTGATGGGAATAATGATTTTGGAAAGGAAGGTTTTTTATAATGAAGAGGATCTTCACTATAATAGATAACATGAGTTGTGACACTGTTTTGAAGAAAAAGAATTTCCATATAATGAATTTGAGTAATCAAACCTGAACTCTTTTAAGCCACTTTCTCTCTGAAAACTCATTACTATTTTACTTTCAGTAACTTTACTGAATAACTCCAGATGTTATTTATAAGGCAGTAAGGAATTTCAATTTGATGTTGATTTATAAGTAGGTACAAATTTTCATTAGATGATGAAAACTTTCAGAGCAAATAGAAAATATATCAAAATATATTTCTGTATATTTTTACTGTTCTGTACTTTCACTGTAAATAAGATAAAGAGAGGTACATAGAATGTACAGTATTTTGTTACTAGCAAGTCACGTTACTGACAGTGGCTTTTTCTAATGGAGACTTGGAATTCAGACCTCAAAACTCAAAATGAAATTGATTCACTGTGTTAATAATAAGACAACTGACATAGAATTTCTCGTGTGAACCACTATTTCTGAAACTGTAATTTTAAAATCTTTCAAACAAAAACCATTTCAAAAGCCTGGCATTATTTGCTTTAGAGTGAATAGCTCAAATTACTGAAAGCCTCAATTTCTTAAGCCACTAGCTAACACTGTTTTAAAAGAAATAAAAGTTCTCACTGTTGGAGAACTTCAGTGATGCCTGAGAATGTAATATTTTTTCTCAAATGATAACTCATAAGTAACTGATGACATGAAAGTAGAGAGTTGCATAATCCTTACTTCTAATTTATTCCTTTCTAGGTTTGCCCAAATGCAAAAGTTGGTAGTAATGTTGAATTCACATTTCAGTAGAAAGGATTTTTCAGCTTTGGCAACAGTGACAGAGGGTCCCACTGCTTTTCTCAAAGACCCAACATAGTTCTCCCAAATCCCAAAATCCTCCATCAAGAAAAGCCACAAAGGAGTACAAATGCAATATGCCTGCTCTTCAAATTCAGCAAAAAAGTTTGTAAGAAGCAATACAACTAAGATTGTTGTTAACTCCAGTACTGAACAGCAGATGCTCAGGGTAACACAATGGAAACTTTTACAGACACATTTTGATTGGGGTTTTTTAGTAGTTTAGAAGATCTTACTTAATATTTTCTCAAGAATTTTATTGAAAAAGGACAATTCTCACCTCTATACCATCATATTGTTCAAAGAGTGTGCAATATTCTGCAAGACCAAGCTGGGTCAGCCAGTTAGAAATGGGTAGATACTTCATTATCTATTGCTTCCCAATGCCTTTGACTCTGAAAAACAAAACGAAATTACAAATAACATCGCTTAGGAATGTTAAGCTGAACTCAGAAAGCACTTTATAAATGCAAGTTTCACTATTATGGCCAAAGAGATTAACACTTTTTTGGCTGCATGATAGAAGGTACTTACCTGTGCCTTAAGATTTTTACCTTTAATTCACTGTTTCTTTGCAATCCTCATACCAGCAGGGAATATTGAATACTATAATTTGTTTAGCTATTGCAGCTGAATTAATCTTCTAGAAGATGAATCAGAGTCACTTGATACTGCAGTATCAATTAAAATATACTCAGTCTTTGTATTCAAAGAATGTTTCTCAATACCTCATTCACTGATAATGTCATTCTTCTTACATGTATGACACATGAAAAAGTGCATTAAATGAAGAGGAATAGCAATAGGAGCAGTGTTTTCTGTACGAATATGAAGGGTGTGAATGAAACTGCATTCTCTGTAAGACAGTCAAAATGACTAGGATTCTGTGGTGGGTGTTTGTTCAAGGTGGGAACATAGCTAAAGTCAACCTGTTACAGAATATTTCTCAGGAAAAAAGCAACTGAAAGATTTTTACAGTTTGTTCTCATCATGTCATCTGAATTTGAGCTATCTGTAAATGAAAATATTTCTCATTACTTTTCTCCTCAGTTGCTAAGATGAGATGAAAGACAGACATTAAGATGGACATATGATGGACATCAGAAGATAAAAGACATAATATACTCTCCTGCTATCACTGCTCCATGTAAGCAGTTACGCAAGATCTGCACAAATACTTAAGCTTCCAAGAACTGCTGCATTTCTGAAGAGACATCTATGTGCAAGTTTGAGCACAGCCTAAATCAATTCAAGGATGCCCAATTCTAAATCTGTAACTTGTGGTCTGAACATTTTTTCTGAGAACACTGATGCAAGAAGAAGAAAATGCTCATGTTCAGATACCTAGCACATTTCATTGTATCTTTTTGCTATTTTATTTTTAGTTGAAGATCTTTCTCTCATCTATACTTCAGAAAAAGAAGTTGCTCATTAGCTCTGGATAAACCAACTGTAATTATGACTTTTCAGCTACAAACCACGTGTTCTAATACATCTGCCTACTCTGAACACACAAGAAGCTGCCCCAAAGGCTGATATGTTATGGTCAGCAAAGAGTCAGTGTTGCTTTCTGTGAGATGGGGAAAGCCATTTAGCATTTTCATAATTCTTGGAACATAAGAAAAGCTTTGATGTATTTTTTTTTTAATAAAAATTGCAAACCTAAAAATACTGTTCTGCAGAAAGGTAGGCCACGGTAGCAGTATTATTTATGTCAGTGGACAATAGATTTCTAGAAATGGTTTTAAAGTATTTCAGTTAGAACAGCAACTGTTAGTAATATACAAAATGCTTTGGACCAGACATTGTTTTGGAAGCCTCTGTGAATTTTGCCTCAGTGCTCAACCTTGGAAAAAAGTCAGAATGGTTGCACTTCAGAGACACATACACAGTTACACTGTGGAAGCTGTAATTCTGGAATTTGTCACTTCACAGTCTGTTAAAGAGCAAACCTGCTAATTTGCAGGTCACATTGTGAAATCCCTCTATTGTCTGTTAGAATACTCTGCTATATGCTTCATTGCAGATTTTTCAGTATCGTGAAAATATTGCAAGCTATGGATGATGAGTATACATCTAAAGAACTGTGACATTCCAATAACTAAGAGTATCTTATGGAGTAACATTGACCAGAAAATCTCCACATTTAATTGACCCACCAGAAAAGTATTTCCTTGAGGAATGTTAAAGCCACAGAGAACATTCTTACATGAGGTGAGGACAAGCTCAGCCCCTGACATCCTTCTTTTATGGCTTGCTTTAAACAGGTACTTTCAGATTGCAAGATGGTCAGCACAAAGGGCATATGATTCTCAGTGAGATAAAAGGAAAAACATGGCTAGTTGGCTAAAACATAAATAAAACCATGAACAAATACCTCTTCTCTGGTTCATACATTTTAAAGTAAGAGGCTTCAAATTTCTTGTCATAAAGGATCTTGTTTTCAAAACTGTTTAACTTCACTAAGAATATATTTTTAAGACTACAAATTTTATATTTAATTGTGAATACTTAGGTTTCCATATTAGTACATGACAAGTTAAAATATCTACTGTAATCACTAGAAAGTCATCACACTTATCATCCCAGAACAAAGAGAAATTCTGCACTAAGAATGAAAGGAATCCCAGAATTTCCACAGAGCAACATTCTCTTTAGCAATACAGTGATAAACAGTGATAATCTTGCTTGGCCAGCTGCATTTGCTCTGTTATTAATTTATACCAAAAACCCCGAACCAACAAATAAATACAAATCAAAATACCAATTCCACAATTGTCCAAACCCCCATATAAAACAGAATTCAAGCAGAAAGTGTTGTTACTCTTGTATGACAACAAGAAATACAAGATGCATTGCTTTCAAATATACTGCAATTACACCTTTGAATGGGATTATTTATGGCATACTTTACATGCTATTAGGTCTTTGTTAACACCTTGGAAGACTTATCTTTTTTTAATGAAAAATTTGTTCCTACAGCTGAAGGAGAAAAAAAAGCCCTTTTTCTCACAAGGTAACTAATTGCCTTTCTGACCTTTCTGCTAATGGTGTTTTGGTGAATAAACTCAACACTTATTTAACCAATATTACACTGTTCATTGGATGCAGGGTACAGCCTAGTGGTCAGGACTCAAGACATATTCATAGCCTGATCAAGGTTAAGAGTAAAATGGATTGCAAAACAAATTGTAAAACCCACTAAATATATCACTATGAAATGTGGTTGTAGGCAGAGGGAGTTCCCTATTATTCTACTTTTACACTATTTAGTTTTATCTCTGAAAACAGGATTAACTTTTCCTTAAGGCAGGCAATGCCACCATTTTTTAAGATACAAAATATGATTATGAACACACTGGCAAGGTGTGTGGCAGATTTTGGGTGTATATTTTTCCCTACTAAGAAATCAATATCCTTCCTTTCCAGGGAAAGGAAGGGAAGAAAAATAAAAATGACAGCATGTATTGCAGAGAAATACAAGATCTCTGTTCTGTTTATCTATTCTAAACATTGTCAGTTCCTGTACATCTAAGGACCTGCAAAAAGAGATCATAAAGGTTTAGTCAGGTCACCAGATTTTTGGAACAGAACCACTAAGGCTACATGACTTGCTTCTATTTATCCAGTTAGACTTCTGTTATTACTTAACAAGCTCAGGAATGAAGTTATTCTGGACTCTTTACAGGGAAAGTCTTGCAGAACTATCCACATAATTTATACCATTTCAGGGGTTTTCACACAGAAATAAACAATTTAAATACCACCTAAGTTTATATCATTCTATTTCTGAACACTATCTGTTCAGAGGCTTTTGTGAAAACAAGTTACTGCTAAAAAGTTATGAAATGAGTAATAATGGGAGATTCTTAGCATGACCCTCTGATCTACTGAGCTGAACTTTCATTTTCAGAGTGCTTTCCTGCATTCTCTCTCACAGTTGCAGTCATGCATATTGGGGCACACGTGATGCAAACACAAGATAAAGGTGTTTTATATGTATCTTTTGAATCCAATTGTTCACACTACTGTGCTTCACTAGACTGCTAAGTCATTGCTTCTTTCCTCTATCACAGTATCCCAGAACCATTAAAAGATGCTGCTGCTGATGTTGGCTTGTTATACTGCAAACACAAGGTAAGTAATATGTACTATTGGAATCTTACTTCAGCTATGCTTTTGTCAAATTAGCATCACTGTAATTTTTAAAAAGTGTGTATGTGTTTATGACAAAGGCACCACGATTGAGTAACTCCAAATCACTGTGTGATTATAGTAAGTATTTCAGGCACAGTAATTCATGCTCCTTATGCAGTCTCCCTTTGGGATTCAGGCAGTAATATGACAAGGATCAAGCCACATATCATGCTATAACCCTGTCCTCAGCAAAATTACTCATGTGAGTCAGCACAGCCAGCAATTTCATCTCATGTGGAAAGTAATTTCCCTTATTGCACCTTTTCTATTTCAGCAAAATTGACTTTGGATTGTACTTCCAAAAAAACTAGCCTCCTGCTGTGACAAAATAATTTATTAGTATAAATTGATTTATTTAACACTTGCCAAAGTAAGTTTTCTTAAGGTTTTTAATCACTTGAACTTGACATGCTTTCCTAATTTGAATGACAGGCCCATCAGTTTTGTTTTCAGATAGATTCAGATAGACTTCCACTTCAGAGGTATCTTTTATCTTTTTCTGTCATTAATGAAATCAACAAACCCTCTAAATTACAGCCTCAATAAATCTGACCTTTCCATGCAACATCATGTACACCTCAAGTCCTGTGTTGTGGCTCTGAGTAATAACAGTGACCAAAGGTCTGCTCCCTTTGCTGATCACAACTCTTTGTGCTTAACTAAGCAATTCATCCAGGAATGTTGTATTATGATGCATGCTCAAGCAGCAGAAAGTTTCTGCCATTTGAGTGCTAGTTTCTGAATGCTGTAGAATGAAAAACTAAAAAAATTAGAAGTGGTCATGAAGCTTGTGATGTCAAATCTCTGAGTTCTTACCATCACAATACAAAAAACCTACCTCTTCTTTTGCTGACCAGGTCAGAATTTTATTTCTCCTCTCTCTTCTTTAAACAAATTGCCAAGTGTTAGATGTGTTGTAAGTAGTACAGTAATTTTCAAAAATACACAGTTTTACAATTTAAGACCGTAAACCTGTGTATTTTGGAAAAATCTCAAAAGGTAACTGTTTTGTAGGAGGAGTACTAAAGGCAGAGTGGGAATCCCAGAAGGTATCAATGACCCCAGAGCTTGCTTCGTCTCCACAGAAGTGTTAACATTTTAGTGAGAAAAGTAACCTTCTTCTCTGAGATTTGTTTCTACAGTAACGGTAATTTGCCATAATTTCCATGACACTTGTTCTAGCCTACTGCCTTAAATAAATTTTGCAGTTAAGAATTGGACAAGGGTCTCCTAACCTAATAAAGCTATAGGCCAGTAATGTGCTTACTGAAGTCTATTATAAAGCCAAGTCCATCTTTTCTGCTAGCAAAAAGGGAAGGGCACCACCTGCAAGATGGGGCAAGAGATAGAAGGAGCAGAAATACCTGAAAAGCAATCCACCAGCAGAATCAAAGTGTCAGACACTGATCAAACAAATACTGGTGCTGTGCACTAGTCACCTGAGAAAGCACTTATTGGGCCAAGGACTGTGGCTAAAAGGTGTTGGAAACTAGGACCAAAAATTCCTTCCTCTCTGTATTCACAGGAAGAGAGCTTGGAACATTGCACATAAACTGGATGACATCACAAGAAAATGATCTCCATTCTTTTTTTCAGATAGAAACAATATGCAAAACCTTGATGTTTTGGTTACTTCTGCATGAAAAGCAATAGTAGGTGGCAATCACTCATTGTATAATAATTAGTACAATCAGATTCCAACTGTCGACTTATATGAAAAAAAAATCTTAAAAGGGAGGAACTACTTAAGTAAGAAATTTTCATAGATGGGAATGTGACCTATGTAGAAACCTCGTGCACAGGGCATCAAGGGTGAAGAGGGGAAAAGTGTAAGAACATAATGTAAAAAAGGTTTATGTTATTACAATGATGATGGTTTAACAAAATGAAACAAAGAAATAAAACTATCAAAGTAGTACCTCTGAGAAATCCCTGTTATAACATGTAGAAAATACACAAGAAATTAATGAAAAAAGATGTGAGAGAGAATTGACCTGGTAGAGAAAATTACCCAGAAGAAGCAACTGTTATTTCAAGTCAATTCAGATGTCTTCTTTCCTTCACTGTACATCCACAAAGCAAGCTTGTGCTGCCACAAAACAAGCAATGACAAGGAGCTGCTTATACAGCAAAAGTGAAAATTTGAGGCATTGAGCATCCAGTCAAATCCTGCTACAGGTTATGGACTCCTCTGCCATCCAGAACAGAGTCTGCATGCAAACATAAACCTTTAATGTATCCTAGACTGCAAAGTAAAGCAAGTGAGGCACAGACGTCCTTACTTTGGCCAACTGTGTTCTGGGAACAACTACAGTAAAAAATTGGTAATTCTCTAGGGAGTGGCGGCACTCTAAGTCACTGTAGCTTTTTGATTCAGTGCAAAAATCAGGGCCCTTGAACAGGAGAAATGATAAAGCTGCACAGAAAATTTCAGTTCTGGTTTGTAATACCCAAGAGGCTTAAAATCTGGTGGTTTTTTGCTGTAGAACAATCTGAAAGTCTTTTAAGCATACCAAGGTGGTGTATTCTTAAACAGACCCTTTCTCTCTTAATGAAAGGACAGGCTTGATTAAGATCTCTGTTAATCCCACGGGAGTCTATGCAGAAGCTATATCACTTAAAAGTGACAAAACCACACATTTTACTAGAATAATTTGTTGAAAAGAGATAAGTACAGGAAAACAGTAGCAAAACAAAGGCAAAACTGTGTACCACCAAATATACCACCATCTTGCAACACTTCATTTGCAAACAGATCAAAACAAGCACTTAAATTCAAGCAGTGACCCTATTACATTGAATTTAAAGTACAAATGAAGGAATGTCCCACCAAAACTTCTAAACCACCATATTTTAAAGTCATAATCAGTATTTGCAATGTGAGTGCTAAACAAAAAAAGATATTAAAAAAATCCTGACTGAGATTTAACTTTAACTCGCCTTTCCTCTTTCTTGGAATTTTTAGGTATTTCATTTCAAGCTTTCCCCCTAATTGTGACTATTAAAACAGAATTTAAAACTCTTGAAATTCTTAAAGTTCTATGGAAAACTTGAGATTGAAGGTGAATTGTAATCTCTAAAAAATACATTTAATTTTTGCCATAATGCAAATGACAAATGTAAGTTTGCTAGTGGGATGTCATAAGCTGCAAGCTTCTTTTCATATTTATATTGCTACCAATTAGCAGTTTGTGTACTACAAGCTAGGTAGATATAGCTGAACTTTATAGATTGCTTATAGTTACATTGTGAACTATCACTTCTCATCAAATGAGTTAAATTAAAGTAAAAGTCTGATAATTTTATAGGGTAAGGATATGATGACACCCCCTCCTAGTGGAAGCCCATCTGACACAACAAAATTCAGAAAAATTTCCTAGGTATCATGCTAGGTTTTTGCTGGTACTAGCTAGCTGCACTTTTTCTACCCTTTACTGAATTAAGCTAGTCTCATCTAACTTTTCAGTACTATAGAAAAACATCTATAGGCTTTTAAGGAAAGTGAAAATATTTTCACTTCAAAGCTTGCTGTTACACTGGTATAACATGGTTTCTACACATAGCTGAGAATCAGGTTTCAAATTAATCCAAAGCCATTTTTTACTGTAGGACTATGTGTCACCACCATCTCTTAAAACTGTGGGTGAGACTGATGTGATGTAAAGTAACTTACATTTATCGTGAACAATGAAGCTCTGCTGATTTACTGGTGCTGGGAGTGCAGCTCGCTGTGGCTCCTTTTTGTTTCCTCTTTCACTCATACTTTGTTTCAACTGTGCCAGGAATGATTTCCATGTGAATGAATCCCCTACACTTATCTGAATAGACTACTCTGTTCACCCAATTCCATCTCCAAGGCTCAGACTGTCACAGACATTACACACGCTGTTCAGCCTGAACCTAGAGGAGTGGTTTTACCAGAATAGCTCAGAGCAGACAGAGCTATTAGGAATATGCAGGATCACGTAATATGTTCAACAGGCTATCAATACTCTAATTCATTTATTTTAGTCCCTGATTTGCTTCATGTTTCCTTGTTCAAATTGTTTTAAGTCCAAAATATTTTTGGTGAAATTTTGAGAAATTGTTGTGAAGGACATAAGCATATTGGATTCTTTGAAAAGAAACTATTAGCATAAATATTGTTGGCAGTCTAGGCACTGAAGGGATACTTCTAACATGGATCTTTATGTCAATCCAACCTTTAGCAAATCCATTGCAGACTACAGAGAATCAAATACAAAACATTACTCAACTTGTATATGCTGTTCTGGCCAATGTTTGTGTAAAGATAAATAGTCTACAAAGTACCAATCAGGAGTTAAATACATTCTGACTCAGTAACTCAGCAACCACACAGCAGATTTACATGCCAGACATCTCACAAAAAATGCCACAGACATCAAGCTACTTTATGTCAGGCTTCAAATCAGGTATTTTCAGTTGGTGGGATGTCAATACTTATCACTAGTGCTTACAAGAAACAACTAAGACAGTGGTTCATCATGCTATGTACTACTTACGGAAGGCATAGACTAACCACCCTTCATTTATTTTCCTTACATACAGGAGTGTAACTTTCTCCATTTCATAACATCAACATATTTTTAATTATTAAGCCAAAGTTCTAAAACAGAAGCAGCAGTTTTTCACACAATCTTAATCAATGGGAAACATAATGTCACGCATGTCCTGGGTAGCAAAAGGATAAATGAGCTTAAAAGATGGTCTATGCAGATAAAGCAATGAATAAAAACTGTTTAAAAGAAAGACAGACACAACCAAGATCTCTGAAAATTCTTACAGCATGAATTACTAACATCTGTGGTGACATGCTGGGGTAGTAAATATGCCTGTATACATACATTCTTAACACACTTGTATAAGCAAAATTTGTACTAGGAAGAGACTTTTGGTCCAATTCATGCAAATGTTCTTGCATTGCACATGGAATGCAGATGTGGCACAAAACTGCTCCACTAGTACAAATTAGTTCAAAGAATTTTGAAAGTGTCACTACTCTTGCAGATTTTAACAATACTTGACCTAGTGTATGGGCAATTCCCTAACTCTATCTCTATAGCCACATTAGCCATTGTACATTCTCCTACCACTGGTCTAAAGTTAAAATGAATGTGCTGCGTATGTTTTTTCATTCTCAAAAATGGCAAATGTTTGTGCTTAAGGCAGATGATACAACAGCAATCAGGTGATCAAGTATTAATGAACCTAGCACGTCACCAGAAAATAGTAGTACAAATCTCCAAATACATTCAGTACAAGCAACTTGGCAGATTTTTTGAATGTTAGAGCTAATTATAACAGCATTTATGTGACCAGACTCAAATAAAAAGAACTAAGATACTCAAACACCTAAACAGAAAGTGTTGGTCACTACAGTCTAGTAAATCTTTCCTCTTTCTGTATGTCCATGTGGCTTTTTGTAGCTAGATGGGAGTTCATCCTACCTGCACAGGCAGTGAGTTAGCTCCCTGCTGAAATCGAGCCAGTATTCACTGTTGAAAAGACTCCACAGCTGCTTCTCAGCTTGAACAGCCAGAGCTTATAATCACCCAACAGTAACAGACTGTAAATACATATGCCATATAATCAGAAATCTGATTAATGCCAGCATGCTAAGCTCTCTATGGGGAAAGGGGATGAAGAAAAAAGGAGTTTACATCTGTGATTCTATGCCAAAATTTTACTGTGAACTAATCCAACTTCAACATTCAAATCCTGCTCCTTTCAATTCCTCAGCTGTATCAGCCCAGAAGTTCCTCCCCCCCATTGCACCAAGTCTACAATTTGCAGGGTCAAATGCTAAACTGGATACATGAAATTGTCCTGTTTTACTGAAAACACAAAATTGTGTCCCTGCACAGTGTGTGTGTTTTTAAAAAATGTGCAGAGCCAGGACCACGGCTTGTCTCAAGGTCTAGAACTACTAGTTACTGCAATGGCTTTCTGAAATGCTTTATCATTTAATACATTCCTCTTCAGCTCTTCTGCCCTTCAGAATAGGAAGGAAATAGTAGGACTGCCATATTTTTTTTTTTAATCAGGCTGCTCAGAGACACAAAACTTCTGAAAAAGCTCCGCAATTATTTTTTTTAATATCCTTTTTATTTGCCTTCTGGTGTTTGAAACTCTATGGTTAACTTAGGTCTTTCAAGAAATTCTACAAATTTGTGTTCTACAGATAACAGTTTTTTAAAAAAAATGTTGAGATATTCACATGACTAATTAACTCCAGGATTTGAGTGCTGTCTAATCTACCAAAATTGACTTGTGATAAGAATCAAACTGGCAGGAGAAATAACAAAATACATCACTGGTGTGTTAGCTAAGTTATAACCAACAGACAAATGTGCTCTCAAGTTGTGCTTCATTCTGCACCCACACAGCAGTTTTTGCAGTGTTTCAAAAGGGGGGACTATGGTGGCACTTCTCACAAACCCCAGTGTTAAGTCAATCTTCTTAGCTTAAGACACTGATAAATGTGGTTTGAGCAAACCAAGCCAATTTTGCATTGAAACGGATTAGAACAAAAAATTTAGTTTATCTGAGCTTGGTTTCTCCTTTTCTGCAAGAGCTTAGTAGTCCTGAGCCTTTTTACTCTGCAACCTACCTTTGCTCTTGTGTATATATATTCTTACTGCTCAGCTGCTTTAAACTCCTGAACTGTGTAGCTAACAATGGGATTTGTCTTCTCCTTCCTGATGTTTTTTCCTGATGACTGATGTTTTCTCTGTTTTCTAAATGGAATGTCCTTGTATACATGGCAGTTAGGGCTGGAACTCACGATACCACGTAACTTGCACTGAGACAACCAGCAATTAAAAAATGGCTGAGTATCACTAAAAGTTGGGATAAGAATTGTAAAACATAAGAAGCTGCTTTATAGAGAGCTCAGCCACAAAGGGCAAGATGGGTCATAACCTCAACTTTCTTAGTAAGTCAATCTGTCTGTTAGAGTGAGACAGATCCTTTACTTACATGTGATTGCATATGCAGAAAGCAATAACTTGGTTTGTAGTACACCTTTGGACCCAAACAGTTAACAAGTTTAAATGTTAAAATACTTGGGTTCCAGCTGGAGAAAACACTAGTAGCAAGTCAGGAATTTCTTTGAATCATCTGAGCTTACATGAAAAAATGCTACAGTCATATTTTTGTAAATGCAGGGCAAGGCTCATAAACAAAGAACTACTTCCTTTCCCTTTGAAGATAGGGTATAGGTAGTGCCAGGAGTACTAGAGACAGATAAAAAGCACCACAGGTAGATGAAACAAAATGCTGAGCCAGTCTAAACTTGCCATGCCAATTCAAATTTGTTCACAGTATTTTTGATTAATTTTGTGGTAGCAAGTTTAATTCCTTACTAAATCTGTCCACATCCCATTTTTATTAGTATTTCTGCAGATAGCACAAAGGATTTCCTTCCAGTCCCTTCCTGTTTCCCTCCTACTTTGTGATGCAGTGTTACAGCATTCAAGCCATCAACCATCCTTAAATGGAGGCTGGATTCTATTGACTTCTCAGTCATCACCACTGAGCTTTCCTTACCTGCTGACTTCTGTTCTGCAGCATTCCTCACGAAAAGCTCTTACTGACACTGTGCTGTGCACTGACCTTCTTCCTCAGGAGCTCTCCAGCCTTGCCTCACCATATTCTGTAGCAATCTGCTCCAATAACAGCATGAGTGCAGAGGCAGAATGATCCATACTGCTGCAGTTCTGCTTCCAGTAGAACTTTGGTTCTCAAGTGTAACTTAGAGGATCTCAGCTGAGGTTCAGAGCAAAGCTGATTGCTTCAGCCAAGCCCTTACTTTGCAGCAATAGCTGAACATCTGTTCAGTGACACAGGTGTATCTTAGTTTGGATTAAAATCCTAATGCATTGCAGCTGAAGCACTGGGCTTCTACCTATAGTGTTACTTTGGCTTTGGTTCTGTTGGCTGTAATCCTGCAATTACTGGATAAACTCATCAAAAATTTTATGGTGTATCATGTGCAAACTGAAAGGAGAGCTTTTTTAAGCTTTGGAGTTTAACTTATTAAACATTTCCTCTGCCATCTGTCTGAAGCTTTATGTATTACATTACAAGAGCAAGACAAAGACAGCTCAGTTACAACTCTCTGCAGTGCTAAGAGTAGCTCTGCCTTCACACATTTCCCTTTATTTAGTACTCCACCTATTTCAAAGATATCCCAAGTGTTTACAAAACAAAAGTATATCTGCATGCAAAAATAACACAGACTTGCATATCAGCAGTAGTGTTCCACAAAATGGAACTAAACCAGAACCAGCTCATCTCCTGTCCTGCAGGTCTTGCTCAATAGGTGGCTTTCCAAGCAAGCCTGCATTAGACTTGCTGCTGGAAGCAGATCTGATCTCTGCTGGAACAGGAGGGTAAGTGAGTGTCAAGACTGACAACATTGCACTGTAAAACCTGCAGTTTATTGGCACAAGTACGTTATGTTAATTTTAAAAATCACACTGATAAATCTAGAAATTTGATGAAGGAAGTGCACCAATCTGGAACACAGTCATTGTGCTAAAGTGAGTAGTTGAGAGAACTATATTAAAGTCTCTCAAGTACTTTAAGCTATAATCTAAAGCAATATTTCCATACGCTACTTAACATTATATGGAAATTTTCTGCTCTCAGTTCTAATGATATGGCTGGGTATGGGTGTACAGAACTTGTACATGGAAAACAGGGGAACACCTGTCAAGAGCATTGCACTTATTGATGGTCTCTAAACTTCATGGGCAAAGTAATATGATTAGTTTCCTAGACCATTTTTGCTAATTCTGACACTTTAAAATTTTATTGCAGTTTTTTTGAAGTAATTCTCTCTTGGTATAACTAAACAACTCTGTTTTATCCTGCTCCTCAAGCTATCTTGTCGTTTAAATTTTCACTTTTCCTCTTCCAGTTTCATGGATTCCACTTCTAGAGAATCCTTCTAATAGTATTTTCAAAAAATAAACTCAGTATTAATAAGAAAGACACAGACAGATAAATGTGAGATGCAGTAAAGGGGAAGAAAAGCAGTAGCTAAAACCAGTCAGATGAAAAGACATCAAGAAAATTTCAAGCTGATGTAAGTAGGGAGAGTAGAGAATAGAGAACATGAGTCTAACACAGACCAAAATAAATAGCTGAAAGCCTGCAGTAAAATATGATTAGAGAAAAAGCTGACACGTGAGAATGACTAAAATTTTCCTTGTTTGTTTTTTTTCCCCTACTGTTACATTAGCAATAGTGCAGTTTCACTAGTGGAAGAGTCTGTAAACATGTTAATAGCTCTAGAAGTAGATCAAGAGTTGCCTAGATAATGGGTTTCTATTTTCTAAATACATAATTTTTCTCCCCATTAATTAAAAAAATTCCATAGTTGAATTGCATCAGTTGGTATGCTGTCTTCTGACTGAATTCCTGTAAAGTAATGCTGTCCTCAAGGCTTTTTTAAAAATAGCTTTATTTTAGCAAGTCTTAAGGGAAAGTTAGCAGCAGAAGTATGAGATTTGGAAAAAATTAATATTCTGAGAAGTCGTGATGTAGGGCAAGAAAAAGCCACTAACATTGAGAAATTGTAATGAAAAAATCTCAATTTACCTTATAGTAAGTAATAATTTCCTTAGCTTGGATATCAATACAGATATATTTAATAATAGTATTTTTCTTCTTAAATGGTATCTGCCTGCATACAAAGTGAGTCTTTTTTTTTTTTTTTTTTTTTTTTGGTAAAACCAAAACTAAACAAGAAACTCCCCACACCCCAAAAAACCCAACCAAAATAACCCACAGTGCTTTTCAGTCTACTACAGCTTTTATGTCAGTGTTATGACAAGGTTTCAGCTGGCTGTAATTTCAACTGTTTGAGACAAGGACAATACAAAAAGAGACAAACCAAACTGAAAAAAGAAAGGAGGAAGGGAAATAAAATTACTCAAAATAGAGGTATTTTTTCTCATTCTAAGATATAACATGTTTATGATGGAGAGCTTCAATAGCACACAAGCACACAATATCATGTAAATCTCAGCTACTCTTCAAAACCATCTCTAGGCTCTATAGCTGAGAAAATAGTTATGCAACAGGGAACTGCTACAGCAAGATTAATGATGGGGGGATTAGAGTTGAAAGTGAGAGCACTAGACATTCTTTTCTAGCAAAATAGTTCAAATCCCAAGTGAGACAGTAGGATAAATGAGCCAGAGGGCCTCCATTCATTCTCCAACAAACAACACACCACAAAAGATCTATACATTATGCCAAGAAAATACTCAGCAAGAATGAGACGCCTTGGAAATAGAAATTCTTGACTTAGTCTGCTTGAAGGTCACTGCTCTAACACTGCACAGTTCATGTATTTGCATTTGATATATTGATATGTAAAGGAATTTCTGAGTTGTTTATGCTCTTTTAGTTCTTGCAAATGATCCAATGATGGAGACAAATATTAATATTTTCAACTTAACTGGTTGATGGAAGGGGACTAAAAGAAATGCTTCACATTATTTAAGAATCTACTAAAACTATATAGACAAACTGTTTTGTAATTTCTGTATAAAGGAAAACAGAGTCAGATTTAAAATTTTCAGTTTCCACACCAGAACTTCACTATAAATTAATAAGCCTACATCCAATTTGTTTGTTAAGATCCTGTTTCATGGTTTCAGAAAATTTCTGTTAGCTAATTAAACATGATGAACTGATGTTTACTGATTTGCTGACCCCCTTGACTTCAAAACAAACCTATATTACATTGATTTTTTATTATCCCATGATGCTTAAATCAAATGAGATTAGACACAGTTAAGAAAGCAGCACTAATCTGAGGACACTACTCCATCAGGCCTTTCATTAAAAATACACAGAAAAGACTCCCAACAGTGACTAGATTATTTTCTTTTTTTTTTTCAGAAACCCTTTTATATGACAAAAAGAGTACTTAGCCTGGCATCTAATTATAATTCAAATCATATAATCCACTGCAAAGGATTATACAATCCTTACAAAATTTGTGAGTGCCATTTACTGCAGGAACCAATAATGCACTGAGATGTGGAACTTCAATGCAATAAATAAATGTGAGTGTCCAAACACTGGCACTGGTGACTGCAATCAGCTGCTGGGACACATAGAAAAAGTTATAGACATGAAATTAATGGCTCTTCTCAAGACGTTTAGACTTAGCAGTTTGCTGTTTGAACTCAGTTTATTACTGCATGGAACCCAAAGAAGCATTTGCTCTTTTACGAACACTTGACTGAATGCACATGCACATAGCAGACACTCACTAATGTGATCCAGCATGACAGTGATTGTAAACTGCTGAATGATTTTCCTAGACTCCAATCTGACAAATACTGTTTGAGAGTATTCTTTAGCCAGATACATGTATCTTTCTCTAGGTAGTTGAAGAACTATACCCAGTTCTAGAAATATAGTGTGGTAACTCAGCAGTAGGGACTGTAAGGTATTGCATGCTTTATCTCTTGAAAGCAAAACCCACCTAAAAATATGTAATTCAGAGTATCTTATAATTTTGCCATCCAAGCAATAAAGATATGACATCTCATTTCTTCAAATCAAATTTCTAAGCTCATAAAATGCAACTGCCTCTCTATCAATAGTACTTGCACTTTGGTTCTTGTGTTGCAGTACACTGGCTGTAAGACTGAGGAAAAGAACTTGAAGAGCAGGACACATGTGGATCCTTAAAGCTTCAGCCCAGACAAAAACATAAATAAGGGAATGGTTAAATTAATTGCACCATGAGGTCCATGAGCAAGAGCCCATGAATGTTTAATGCATTTCAAAGTTTTTACTATCTTCCTCCTTTGCTCATAGCATGGCATATAGAAATAGAAGCCAATCTCTGACCCCTGCACACAGAACTAAAGCCAGCACAAGCAAGACAAGAACATGACATAAATTACATAAATTGCTGTTGTAGCTAAGTTTATTTGCATACCGAAAAATCTTTCTTTGATGGTGCCAGCTGCTGGTGAGAAGAATGTGTTTGGTGTCATTAAAAGAACACCTAGAGAGAGGGGTATTCTGATATTACAGTATCACAGAGGTGAATATGCAAACAAGAAAAGGCTGGGAGAGATCAAAACAACCATGTTTAGAAAAAGTATATTATGTATATAACACTATTTTACCAGTATTTCGGCACCCTCTTGTGTTGACTGGTGCTCAGAGTTAAAATTCTGAGAAAAAATCCACTCTATCTTACTGACTGTGAAGAGCTTCCTCATGTACATAAACAAAGAATCTTACTATTGTAAAGCACAAAATTGTAAAGCACAAAATCTTTTAAAACCAAGAAATATGCTGAGGCACTAGAACACAATCCGTGTAATTCAATAGCAAGAAACTTCTGTCTGAATATCTACAAAACCCTGGTGGTTTTGATAGTTTGGTGAAAGAGTTACTTCTTAAATATCTCTTTTAATCATTTATCCTTAAAAGGTTCTTTGTTTTCAGTTATGTATTATCCTAAAATTAATTTTTTACCAATGTAATATTAAAATGAAACTCTCCTCTTACAATGTATCATCCCTCACAAAGAAGTTGGTGCTTGTGCCATGACTGCAACATTTTTCCAAGAGCTGAAACAAGTACAGTCATGTGCACTGAGCTCTGAGCAGTGCTGCTGTGAAGGACGAGAGCAGACATTACACTGCTGGGTATTACAGCTGCTGTTTTCCTAAGCCTTTTCTGCCATCCTCCAACAGTATTAGATCACAGACATTTACATGCAAACTTGTCTATGTAGCACATTTCAAATCTTTTCAATCCCTGTGATTGCATCTTTTTAGTTGATAGTAAAGCTGACCTAAACCTAACAATTACAAAGCAAAAATGTTTCTAATATTTTTCCTCAGGATTCTCCCTTCCTTTTTCAAAGTCAGCTGAAAAGATATGTGAAAATAAGATTAATTTTATCTTCCAAATAATTTAGATTGATAAATTCACAGAAAAATATAAAGCAAATTCATAACTCTGAAAAAATAAAATTGCCCTGAACATAATGCAACATGAGAAGAAAGTTTCCTTGTAATACTTAACTTGCAAATAGTTGACACATACAATTTTTATAAAAAATATATACCATCTAAAATCTTATAAACATTTCTCTCTCAAAGTATTAAAACATTACAAAAATATTTTAATCTAATTCTCTTTGGATTTGACAATACTCCTTGCTATTATATATTCACAGTTATTTTAATTCAGAATTTTAAAAATCACTACTAGCATACTGAGCAAGAGCTGTCACAATTGAGATCCAAAATTAAAATCTTTCCACATTTGGAAACATCTGCTAACACACGTAATTATTTGTTACTAACCACCAAGCACTGCTTCTAACAGTAAGATTGTACAGGTTAATAAATAGACATACAACAGTTCTTACCATAGCAGGAGGCTATCATGGTCTACTGTGTGCTCTTAAAATGCAAAAGCTTCTTGACAAAAGACACACCTTGAGAAGTTCTGTGCCCAATCAGCAGTCAGACCTGCCCAGGAGACAGCAGCTGATGAATCACAGTGAGGATAACTAAGCAGTGAGGTTGGATTTTTTTTCCCCCTAAATCAAGGAGAAGTTGAATACTGTGTTGAGTAAACTTTTTCACACTTTAATTATTGTTTTTACTTTTCTACTAGGTGAAAAATGTGCCATCTATTTGCCAATGAGCCATTATGAAACACAGAAGTTCCTACTTTCAGCTGAGAGTTTTACAGGCTACTTCTTAAAAAGAAAAATCTTATTTAAAAAATACTTTAAAAAGTTTACTTATAAACTGGAAGAAAGAAGAAAATCCAAATATCACCACCCCCTGCCCCAAACAAAATGAATTCATTTATGCCAATGTAAAACTATGCACAAGCTCAAAACACCCTCCATCAGTCCAGAGTTCAACAGACTAACAGGGAGAGGTAAACTTATCTATTCTGGGCATCACATTGTACTATTATTTTTACTATTGCTATTGGTGATGATGATGATGATATGGAAGTTACTTAAAAGTTCCAGTTAGGATCACTCCCCCGCCACCCCAGGCTGTATATCTGCCCTGAAAACATTGGTGCTCTCAAAACCGAGATGTGTAACTGCATCAGTTTGCAGCTGTTTATCCAAGGATTGTTTCCTCCCAGGGGTACTGACGCTGAGCAGAGTTCCCTGCACTGAGGAATCAGTGCTGGCCATGGCCACAGCGCCCAGGCCGCTGCTGTGCTGGTGCAGAGCCTGGCGGTCAGGCCCGTGCTCTGTGACACATCTCCCGCGGCTGCAGGACACGGCTGGAGGAGAGGAGCCCGCAGATAGCTCTCACTACATGCTGCTCATTACTCTGCCTGTATGTCCTTGCCATCATCTAAAAGTGCAACAGACAGTTCTTAAGTGAATCGAATTCCTGTTTGACAGTAGATATGGGAAATAGAATCGTTTTAAGAAAATCCTGCGAGAGCTCAAAGAACCAAAATGTCAGATGCCCTTTCCTGGACAGGATCTGCCCAGTGTGCTGAGCTCTGATTTGAGACCTGTTCAATACTACACAACTCAGCATCTGGAAGGAAATGAAACTACCTGCACTATCCTTTTCCTTTACAGTGTTAGCCACAACAAATGGTATTTTAAGCAATACTTTATAGTCTGTCTTCCATACCGGGACCATAACAAGCCCACATCTCATGATGCAAATCAACAGGTCACTAATTTGGTTTTAGATATAACCCAAAGGAAGAGAGGTATCACATCAAGAGTGTTAAAATTTGTGAGCTGAAAATGAATGATTCTGCCATTTATGTAAGTATATTAAAGTTAGACTGTATACGGCTTGCAGGTGTAAATTCCCACGTTGGATGTATGTTATACAAGCTTTGCTGGCACAGAGATAGCAAAACAACCTGAATTTCTGATGTTATGAAGACGGAAATTAATACAGCCTAGGGAACTGATTTCATCATGTCCTACCATGTTTTAGCTACACACTCACTCTAAACCCATTCTGCACTGCAGAAGTGAAGACCCTGAGAAAACAATCTCTACTGACAGCCAACCCCTTAACAAAGTTTTATTAGCACCATCAACACTACTCTCATTCTCCATAATCCAGGTCTTTATGTTTCCTCTTTGCCTCTTCTTATTTTCACTTACACTCTCACATTTTCTAAGGATTCTAAAGTAACTTTTCTACCAGATTCCATCATTCAATTTTAACCCAGTGTTAAAGTCTGCCCAGAGATACAATTCCTCACACTTTCACCAAATGCTATTTCACTCTTTCTCATTCTTATTAGTAACATAAACCACACAACTATCTCTAGTACATAACTGCTTTGCTGTCAAACAAGACGCAAATTTTTCAGTCAAAAAGCACAAGGCCTCTATGTAATAAATACCAATTTCATAGCAATTAATACCAAATACAAAAAGGGCCTATTTCCCTTCAAAACTACCTGTGAATAAGATTAGTCCTTGAAGGTAAATTAAGAAGCCATATTCCCCTTTTTAGACACACAAAGGAATGTCTTGTCATCACAGCACTAACAAAAGCAAGTGATACTTTTGTAGCAAGTTTATAGAAAAAAGGCCACTTGTATTGAAACCTGACTGAAATATCCCTGACCCTCTTTCTTGGTGTAAATGTCTACCCTAATCTCTAATTTTGGATGGGACCTGTGATGGCATTTCTTCTGGCTCTTTCATACTAGTTTCCTAGGTTCCAAACCCTAGTGATTGCAAACTCAGATATTTACAAATTAATTACAGCCATATATTGCAATAACAACAACAAACAACAACAAACAACAACAATACATTATCTACATGGAGGGTGTGGCAAAAAATAAGGGGTCTTGTTAGCAGTGATTCCTATGATTTCCAGATATCACTGACTGTGGAATCTGCTTGTTTCACTTCACTGCAGTAATGACTGGTACCTATTACTAATTTGAATAAACCAAGATACACCTCTATAAAAGTATATCACAATTCTGAACACAGGAAATTACATTTTTGTGTTGTTAGGTCAATGCTTACTGCCTGCCAGCAGTTTGGAAATAAAAGTAAACCCCCTACAAGAACAAAGGACATTCTTTTACTTCAATGCTAGAATTGAAGAAAATTCACTGCTGACTTAGAGTGGCAGAGCTAACTCTGCACATTCATCACAAAGAAGCCTTTTGTCTGCTCTGTCTGCACAGAAGACTCTTTGATGTACAGCTTTTTGTTTCTTCATACTGTAACTTCTGCTGGGTGATAAGTTGCATTAACTTCAATGACTGGTTTTATGAGACAAAAATTGGAAGAAGAATATGGAGCAAAGACTAGGCAAGGATTAGCTATAAAAATCGCTTGTTAATTCAATGTGCTTCCACTATGGCTGTTAAAAGAGAGAAAAAGTTGTACTGATAGATTACAAAAGTGCAGAGTCCAAGCTCAGTGTTTTGCTTTTGGGCTTAGTGCGAGATTGCAACGTGGCATTCACTTACACAATATCGAAATGACTTCCAAAACAAATTTACTGTGTTTACAGATACAAAGAATTTTTTTTTACATTTGTCAGTCTTGAAGCACTGATCAATTGAGTATTCTATATTAGAGCATACCAATATAAGATATAGCTATGTATTTAGGTAGTCATTTTAACAAAGATTCTCAAGAACAAATTTTAATATGCTTGGTGTATGAACTAACTTTGCTGTTTTCACTTTCATCTATTATCTTCAACACATGGTAAATTAAGTCTTCCAGCTGTAATACGAATTAGCCAGACTTTAACTTGGCCAGTACAAGATGGTAAATCTGGGTCAAATAATGAGTATAATCTATTGCAACTAGCAATAAATTTGGCAGATCTACAGTTCTGAAAATAGTAGTCTAACTGCATTACATAATCACATTCATTACACAATTTTATGGATGGAAAATAAGAAAAAGAAGATTGAAGTAGAACTCCAGATAGTTAGGTCAGAGCTGAGCTGGCTCTGCTAGGGACTGGGACACTAAACCATGAGTCAGTCTACCTACAACTGGAATTCTGCAATTGATCTTCTTTTATAAAGCCATTTGATACCATCAAATTGAATTTTAAAAGATTAGAAATTACTAAAAAAGTAATAACTAAATTATACATTTCAGGTAACTGCTATTCTATTTCTAATGACATCTTAATTTTCCAACTGTGCAGAAACTTCAAATTCCTTTTGCTTTTCTCCATATTGCAAGCATTTATGGCACTTAGGATAGGCCCCCAGCTCTGCTGCTTTCACAGAGGAAGAGTGAGATCCTCCCCTATCTTAAGGACACTTCTTCACTGACCCTGCATCATGACTTCTCTTTGGATTACAATAACCCTTCCTCAGGGAGGGTTCTTCTTTCCTATCCTGGCCTCTTCTGTTCACTGAAAGGACCTGGGCCTCTGTAACCTTCACCCTCAGCCCCACAGCTTCACTGTCCCTCCTGATATGTCCTTGGTGCCCACGCAGACTCAGCAAGGAGCAAAGGTCTAAGGACCAGACAAGCCTTGACAGCCTCTCTGCAGTATCCTGGATCCTGGCACTCAGCAAACATCCCAAAACATCACATCAGCATAGCAGATGAATGTTTCCATTCCCTACAGATGGGCATCTCTTGTACTTACCAGCTGTTTTTCACTCTTCTTGTTGATGTTTGGCTGGGATTCAGCTGGCTCTGATGCCTCCCCCAGTGGTCCTTGTTCATCCTTGTTCATCTTTTCCCAGGGCACCACATTTGTTCTGTGATTGCACTTCTGCAGGCAGAGAAGGAGCCTTCTCTTCTTTTGCCAAAAGTAACAACACTCTCCATCTGATTTCTGTTGATCTCTCCTTTATTCCTGATGGTATAAGGCCTGCTGCCCTCCTGTCACAGCTCCTTTTCCTCAGTTAGCTCCTTAGCTCCTGTGCACCCCTGATCTATACTCTAGTAGCAATTATACCACAAAAAAGCCCTGAGGTCTTCTCTTACTATAAAAATAATTTTAGATTTCTACTTGTGTACAAGAGAATGCTCATTTTCACAAGAAGTCACCCTGATCTTTTTGTAACTTGCAAAATTAGAAGAGATTTGTTTCCCTTTTAGAAGATAGCATGCAGAGATACAAGAAGCCTAGTGATGTCCTTTCTTCAGTGACATCTTTTTTTTTCAAAGGAGACAGAGAATAAGGTAACTCCTTTGTGGCAGAGGTGCTTGATGATCTTCCTTGTCCACTGTGTGTGTGGACCAAGAGCTGCTGACCATCTTATCTGCACAACTGTGCCTATGCAGGGTCTGGTGCTCAGTCACACTTCCTGTATACTTGGAGTAAAAGAATAGGAATGAGAAGGGTGAAGAATGAGATCAAACTGTTAAAAGACTATGGAACTAATTGAAGAGTTGTCAATTCCATAGAAATATTATGGAGCTAAAATCCTGCAGCTGGATATCATCCTACAAGAAAATGTGAATGGCTTGCCTTGCCATGCTTCAGGGCCAATACAAACCCAGGTTAGAATTTGGGAATTCTGCCATCCAGTCCATTACTTCATATTGCACAATGACCTTAGCTACAAAAATCAAACTCATAAATTCTGATCCAGTTACATTAAGTGAATATTCAAGTAGATAAAGCAAATTTACAATTAAACCTTTAAAATACAATCCACATTTACTGGTTTGAAAATCCACAGGGGGATAATTCTCCTGAAAATTTCCAGTATGGTAAAATCAACATACATTTGAACAGATTTAGTAAAAACTTGTTGGGGTCAGGAGAAGAGTGTGTTTATAATTCAGGGGGAAATTTTCAGCCTGTGCAATATTTATAATTACAATAGTGACAAAAGGACACAATTTTAAAATAGAATTGTTTCTGTGATTACATCAGTCAGTATTAGATGGAATACTGAGTCAGTCCCTCATATTCATAACTGGGTGAAAAGCAAAATATAATTAAGAAGCTTTTCATCTTGTTAGAACATGCTTGGCAAGATCCTTCCAGAAATGGCACTGACTACACACATCCAACCTTAAGGACAGATCTAGCACCCAGTGATGATCCAAACAGTGACAGGACATTGTGACCCCACAAAACTTTTAGCTGTCAAGAAAAATAGTCCACGCAGTACTGATGCCACACTCTGGGAATTTAAAGAGCAGTGAATCCCATGATACTAAAATCCTTCATCAAAGAGACAAGAGTCTGCAGCCATTTCTCTTTCTGTCCCTAATCAGAAAAGGTATCATTCAATACAGAGTAAAAGCTTTTTTCCCTCTGAAAGAAGGGTAATGACAACACTTAAGGCCTGGATTTATTAACCAGGGACACCTTCAAAAGAAAGGCTGGCAAAAATTACCAGTTTTCTCTGCTAACATGAGCATCATGCCAACTCTGTCCACTACAAAAAACGAAGCACTCCAGGCCAAATTATATTCTTGCTAACATCAATACAGCTTTGAAAAAACTCCCCTGTTTGGTTTTGTTAGTTCAGATTCAGAATGACTCAAATGAAAGCAGAAGTTAACCCACCGTTTTGGCTTTCAAAACATTCCTGCACCAAACCAGATGAGTGCACTGCACCACTGCTTAAACACCACACACGGTTCCCAGAGCACGTGGGCAAGGACAGAAAACAGACACTGCATCTAAACAGTGTGGGAGAAGGTAAGGGGGTTTTAATTGCTTCAGGTTCATTACCTTTTAATTGTACATTCAAATTCCTTTTTTTAACCTGTATACTTAATGATGAGCAAAATTAATATATTTATAATCTCAAAGTGCAGCATCTTAGCATGTACACTAGAGAAACGTTCCTACTCCTCTCAATCCCTTGGAAACCCTGAGCCTGATCTGTACCCTTGCTGTTGGGTTTCTAATGAAACACATGCTGTGCTGCAGAGGCAGCACAAATTATGTCTCAAGATCATTTGGACAATACAACTGCTTCGTTCTTACAAAACAAAGAAACAAGTAACTGAGCTGAGGAAGCAACTGAGTAAGCAGGGGACAGGAAAACTGTCACCCAAGAGTGTTTAGTAACCCCATTCACAGGAGAAAGGAAGCTTGGTGAAAAGGACCTGAGTCATCTGTGTAGGTTCTGTTACCTTCTGCCATCCACTTTTGAGAGATGTGAAGTCACAAGCAAAATACATAATAATAAAGAATTTCTGGAGGAAGTTTAATCTCAATTTTTTTAAGTTACCTTGCAGATGTCTGGCTTGCACAGCACCACATGGAATAAGAAAGCATCTGCTGTTCATATTTTATAGAAAGGAAAAAACATCAGGCTGCCCACTGTCACCCAGCACAGTAGTTTCACAGCTGGAACAAAATTCCAGGTGTTTAGGATTAAATCACTAGGCCACAGATACACATTTTCTCCTGAACTGCATAAGAGGAGCTGAGTTACAGTGTCACCTGTAAAGCTGTAAAGGAACAACTCGACTGTAAATATTCAATGGCTTAGTGTTAATTAAAAAAAAAGAAAAGCCCCAATGGTTACACTTAGATTTCAAAATGTAAGACAAGAACAAAATTTTGCACTGTCAACTTTGTCTTTGATAATTATTAACTCAAGGGTGTAGACTTTTAGACTGCTTTGGCTCTTAAGTAAATTGATAAACATTATTTTTAAGAAAAACAAAAAAGTGGGCTTTTAAAGAATAGAATTTTAAAATATAGTGAAAGACATCACTTTGGATATTTTTGAAGGGTGTTTGACCCAAATCTTATGCATTTCTGAAAAAAAGAAGATGAAAAAACCAGATTAAATTAACAACAGAAAACACTGAAATTGTCTTGAAACAGATTCCCATCTCTCTGAAAATCAGATGTACTCGAGTTTTGGCAAGAGGCACTAGCTGGGACTTCTCCAAATGTCCTGTTGCAGTGCTCCGAGAGATGCCATATGACTGCTCAGGTTTGGCACTATTAGGGAGCACTCCTGAAGTAAATAGCTTTGCAGCACCTGATCTGTTAATAGAATCACATAGAATTAACATTATAATCCCCTGTAGAGATGATTTGGCATAGTATATCTTGATCATGTGTCCCCAGCTCCCCAAAGGCACTGCTCTTGGGAATTTCCCCTGTCTACCCAAACATATTCAAGAGGACAGAACATGCATTTGTCCAACAACCATATCTAAGAAAATTGGAAAAGGTTCTTAACAGCTTCTTGCTGGCAGCCTGTCAAACAAATTCTCCAATACTGTGATATTCACATGGCAATTACAGCCTTCACTGAGGAAAAGGCAGAGATGCAGAAGCATCTACAATGCAGAGCATTTATCTTCATGTTAAGAATATAAATTTAAAAAGTGAATCAAATTGTAAATCACCAAAAGAAACCCTGCCTGAAAGAGTTCTTTCCAGTATCCTCAGATTTTGTGCATCCCAGCATCTTTTCCTGGCAGTTTGAAGAGTGCTTTCTCTTGCTGCACTACACAGGTGAATCATTAGAGCAGTAGGGTTGTAATAATCTTCCCTGACATGTACAGATGGTGTAAGGGTCCCATTTAGGTAATTTGTGTATCTGCCTTCTTTCAACAAGTGTATTAATGACACTTGTTCATAGAGAAAGGTGGTGGGACTCCCAGCAAACATCTGTAGAAGCCCTGCAAATTTGGAAATTGCCATTTTAGTACATTTTAAGGCTCAAATCTTACCAAAAGTAATTGAATATACAGTACATAGCACTAAAGTACATTAACAGAAGTTAATGTTGAAACCCATGTTGTAAAAAGTCCCTCAAAGATCATTTCAATTTCATAAATAATATCTAGATTTATTTTAATCAATAGAAGACTGCTGTATGATGATAATATTTTTTTGCCTGCCGTTGATGCACTTCCTGACTGATGTATTCAAGGTATTCCTACCTCAGTTTCTCCTCCCACTAAAAATTAGCAAAATAGCACGTCATTGAGCTCAGCAAAATTTCTCTGAGTGCCAGTAACTAAACCCAGCACAATTCTATTCGAAGTAACTTCTGCTCATTGAAAAAGAACATACAGTTAAAGAGGAGCTGGAATGAAAGCTAGCTTGCAACAGAAGTGGACTTCAGACAGTCCCAGAAGAGGGAAAGTCCAAAGGACTGATCTGGGTCCAGGCGCCAGCAAATGTTAATCAGATCGGTCGTTTTTGCCTATGGCCACATTGCCTCAGTTCATGACCCGTGAGCTGCCCTGTTTCTCATGCAGTAGCTCCATCTGCTGTGCAAACGCAAAGGTGGACTTTGCACCGGGACTACATTTACAGAATAAAAACGCAAAACGATTTGAATATTTTGAAACATTTCTGGAAAAATTCCAAATGTTTCCCTAGTCAGTCCTCCTGCATGAATGGAACCAGCCATTATCTACTTTTATAAAACAACTATCCACAACGAAAATATGAGAGGAAGTAACAATCATGTGAGTGTCACAATTCTTCACTTTTACAGTCTCAGAACCAGTCTTGTGACAGAAAAGAATTATTCTTCTCTGGTTCTTCATCATCTGCAGCCACCTAGTGCCATGCTGTCCAAAGGTGCCACTCTATCAGATCACACTAGTGAGGCACCAACACTCACTGCACCGCACAATGAATGTGCCCAGGTGTCCACAAACTACAAGACGTTTACAGTGATTCTTAGTTTCTTACAAGAAGTTTATTCGATTTGCACAAACATAAATTTAAGATTATTATTCTGAAGATCAACTCTGTTCTTAAAAACAAGATTTCTGTTTCTTTTCTGCAGTACAGGGCTTTGAGGAGTCAAATTTTCCGGTTTGAATTCCTTTACCAGGACCAATTTGAAGAGTTCTGTCCATAACAGAAAAATTGTGGCAAGACCCAGAGCTTGCAAATTTTACCAGACCTGCTCTGAATCTTGTACAGCTTAGTGATTCTTGGTTTTTTACAAACGTTCTGACTCAACAACTTGTTAGCTTGGGGGTTGTACCTCCAGTTTGGTACTTGCTGTAACTGCTGAACCCTTCCAGCAACCTCCTTTTCTGGGCAGCATTGCAGGAGCTATTCAGTCAGGCAGCTCAAGAGCTCTGGCTTACTGCTGGCCACAGGCGCAGCAGCTGGCTCCTGGGAATCACAGGACACACTGCCGGAATGCCTGAGTCACCTCGGTTATTCATTACACCGGCATCTCAGCCCTGGATGCAATGCCTCCGGGAGTGTGTATCCGGGTCAGTTTATTTTACATCGGTGTGATTAGCTTCCTTGTTCCTCAGATTTTAGGGCGTACTTTTACACCCTAAAAGCTATTTACACGATTTTCTCCACTCTTATGGAGGATACCTGTACTTTTAAATTATGATAAAGTGCAGCACGAGATTCTCACAAAGCTTTACTGCACAGGCCTCACTGCCCGGGGCTCTCCTCGGGGCCGGGGCCGGCAGCCCCGCACCCCGTCCCCGAGCAGAAGGCCACAGGCTCCGCCTGCAATGCACTGGAGGGCAAGGTTAAGGAAAGAGTTACTGCATGCTCTTGTGTCTTGGGGTTTCTATTATGCCTGTTCATGACTAAAAAAAAATAGTATGTCGGACTTCTTTCAGACTAGAATTACAGCTTTTATGGAAAAATCTTCTCTTTCTGAATCCGTGGGGCAGGGCAGTGCTAGTGAGCATTTACAGACATGTGGAGGAAGAGTTCCTAAATACAAGGCAATTGTGGCTTATAATTATATTCCTCGAGCATAAGGATCAATACTGGAAACGCTAAAGTGGAATGACAACACATATTTTATTCTAATCACTGATGAAGTCGGTCTTCCGTAAGAAATGAGGACGGAGCCCTGTGGCGAGGTCTGCACAGGAAGGCGTGGGCCCCGCCCGGGCCGTGGGCAGCGCTCAGGCAGCACTCAGGGGCTGCCGTGAGACTCGTTTGCGCAGCACCGTCTACGACTAACCCCATTCGTGTTGGCTGAGAAAACTAAAACCAAAAAAAAAGAGAAAAAAAGCCGAAACGGTCGGGGTTAACGCGTGACGGCGCGCGCAGGCTCTATGGACGACGTGCGGAAACTCCAACAGGTGGCTCCGTGGCGCAATGGATAGCGCATTGGACTTCTAGAGGGTTGAAGGGATTCAAAGGTTCCGGGTTCGAGTCCCGGCGGAGTCGTGTCTTCTCTTTTCCTTTTTTTTTTTTTTTAATATATATTTCCCCCGCCCCCTACGCCTTTCGGGCGGAAATCTTTCCACTGCGCTCTCCCGCCCCTTACCTCACCGCCGCAGGTATCAGGTACGCCGGCCTAGCCCTTCTCCCGTCAGCGAGGCTCTCCGGGCTCGCCTCCCGCCGTGCCTGGCGGTCTGGGGAACCCTGAAAGCGGGCGGCAATAGTGGCCCCCGACCGAGCCTGCCGTGTCCGCTCGGCCTGGCGACACGAAGCTTCCTCACCGCCAGCGACATGGCGGAGCAGGACAACGGCTCTGCTCTCCTTCTCCTCCCGGTCCCGCCGCCATCAGGAAGCGGGAGAAGGGCTCTGCCTCCTCTTCTCGGCCCTGCCGCCCTCAAGCAGCGGGAGAAGGGCTCTGCCTCCTCTTCTCGGCCCTGCCGCCCTCAGGCAGCGGGAGAAGGGCTCTGCTCTCCTTTTCCCGGCCCTGCCGCCCTCAGGCAGCGGGAGAAGGGCTCTGCTCTCCTTTTCCCGGCCCTGCCGCCCTCAGGCAGCGGGAGAAGGGCTCTGCTCTCCTTTTCCCGGCCCTGCCGCCCTCAGGCAGCGGGAGAAGGGCTCTGCTCCTGCTCGCCCGGCCCGAGCTCCGCCGGAGCGGTCAGAACCGCCAACCAGCCCCGTGGGGCCGCTGCGCTTCCAGGACAGTCTCCGGAAAGTAATTTTACTTGAAAAACCTGCACTTAAGTCTTTCCTGGAGGCACTTCAGTTACAATGGGTCACCGTGATACATTTCTGGTTACTTTCAAGCAATGAAGCAAGGCCACGAATTGCAGCCGACAAAACACCGGAATCAACACCATCTTTTCTAACTTATCAACAGAACCATTTTAGATGAAGAACCATTTTAATTACAGCAATCAAAATAGGTGGTAAAACAAAACAGTAGTAGCAATAAACAAACCACCGTGATTTTCCTCAGAATGGAATAAATTAATCTGATTCATTACACCTGAATTATTAAATTTGTGGAGTTTTCTTGATAAATTATTTTTCATCTTGCAGGTGTAACTGTCCAACTGTAATAATGCTTCTTTAAAAGCAATAAAGGAAAATCTGAAAATGAAACACACCATCAGGCACATTAACCATCACAGTCAGTGATGTTAGCACAAATATTTCAAATATTAAAAGAAAATACTACTGGTAATTGATAGGCAAAGCTTCAAGGAAGTTTTTATGTGTCTTCGGAGAACTCTAATAACCGCAGGTTCATTTGGATTTTAATCTCTCCAGCACCTTAAACTTTAGGTCAGTTTCAAAGCCCATCTGTGTGTGCTGTAATGTAAACTGGCGGTTAAGGAAAGGTGCTCTGTCCAGCGCCTCTCTGACAGAGGCTGAGGCAAAGGTGCCTGGCACACCGGCCAACACAACCTGCAAGTGCCACCTGCAGCCCTGGCAACACTCAGCACAGCTCACCGGCACTCGCTGGCCACAGTGTGGAACAAAACGGAAGGGATTAGAAGGATCAGAGGAAGGGAAAGGATACAGAACACGCACCAAATCCCTTTCTAGCTATGCTGCACACGAAGTAACTTCTATAGCTATTGAGCAGCCTGAGCAAAAGGCACGGAATTGTTGCTTGCTGTGTAACACCGCAGCTTGCATTTCTTTTTAAGTCTTTCAGACTCACATGCTGCTTCTCCCAAGTTGCACTTGAACTCCCCATTATGCAACAGAATGACTACTGTGGTGCCTTGCTTTCTTCTCAGTTTTCAGTATTTTTTGTGCTTCCATGTCTCAGCTAGAGAGCAAGACACCATAGTTGTTTTTATTGGCTTTTTTATAATTTACTGGGAACTGAGATATTGGCATAAATATCATTGCATTAAAATAGCCTGTGCAAATTAACTGCGACCTGGGGACAGGTGGTTCTACTTGTACTTTACATTTAGTATTTCCAAATGAATTCACTTTACTTTGACACCATTCATCTCCAGGAGGTGAAGACTTTTTAAGTACTCCAGATTCCTGTCTTTGGAATGATAAAAAACACCCCAAAGAATCTGAGGAAAATTACTTTCAAGCTTCAGTTAGTGGTTAATGTATACCACAATGCTCATTTCAGCACAAACAACTAATCCTTAAAAAAACTGCTTCTCAGTAGAAAACTTCATGGTTAAACATTAGTCAAGGACATAGTTAAGCACTTGCTTAAGATCTGCAACCTTTAAAATTCAGTATTTTTGTGGTAAGGAAACAATCAATCGCTGGTCCTCTGATAGTAGCTTCTACCTAATCACCCAATCCACCTAAGACAATGTAGTGCCAGTTTAATTTCTTCTATTATCCATCTCTCCTGCTACCTCAGGGCAGTAACTAAGCTACACTAATTGTAACAGCAATAAAATGACCAGGTCATTAAAAACCAACCAAACACCACAGCAATTCTGGCAATCACAAAAGGTCGTGAACCACCACTGAAGGGGAACTGAGCTGATGACATCTCTGGCTCTACAATGGCAGCTGATGCTTTCCAGACTCACTCTATTTGCTCACCTTGAGCTATTCCAGGTCAGCTTACAGACACAATCTGCACACCACACCCCACATGATGGATGCCAACGTTATTTTCAAAAGTATCATTAGACAATAATCAAATTGTAAAAATTAATAAAAGCAAAATATGATTGTTAAAATTTTACATATAAGTATTACTTGTATTATTTATTAAATAATATGTATTTTTTATCTTCTAAATAATATATATATTATAATATATACACACATAAATATAAAAGTATATGTGTAGGCACTGAATTCCAGGACATTCCCTATACTATTATGGTCAGTGTTGAAACAAACCCTTCACAACCAAACCATTTTTCAATACCTTCCATTAGAATTTTGGCCAACAGCACCTCTGGCAAGTCATGGAAAATATTCTGGCACACAGTATGTGCCAAGATGAATTACACATGTAACTGAATTTACTAATTCATTGATGTGAAGTCTGAAGCCTGAGTAGACCACATCTGTGAAGCTGAATTGTGTACTCAGATTTAAGATTTAACAATATGCTTTCATATCATTATCTCTTTACATAAATATTAATTAAAATAAAAAGTAATTCTAAATTAATTTAAATTGAGACACCTGATAATTTGCTAAAGCTTCTTAGCAAATTCTCATGGCAAGAATTTCCCTAAACCTCAATTTGCAATCTGCAAATCATAAAAAAACGATCTGCAATCTTAAAAAAAACCAAACAAAACACCACAACCAAAGCATTCTGTAGGAAAGTTTTATAACAAGTAAGTTGTTCCAGCTTGGTATTTTTCTTCAATTCCTAATGGTGAAATTTCTTCTTCTTCCGATTCCTCTTCCCTGCTGCAAAAGCTGCTCTTTCACTCATGATCTCCTGATACTTCTTTTTATTATATCTGAACAAAATAGATAATTTACTTTTAAGCATGGCAAACCAAGGTTCAGGAAAAGATAACATGGACAGTTCTCTACACACGTTATTTCCTAAATGGAGTTTTTTCATGTTTTCTGAATTAGATTCTTTGATTTATACATTTGTGCATAAGTAAAGGGGAATCAACAGTTGGATCAATCATAAATGCAGGTAAATTTCATCTGGAAGTAAATTCTATTGAATATTGTAATTAATTTTGGTGGAGGGTTCTTCACTGCATACGCAGTCACACTTTGGACAGTTTGCTGAAACACTGCTACTGCTCATAAGGGGAAGACTCAACAATTTTGACAATACCATGAAGAAATTACACCCACTTTTATAGTGCCTTCTCACCACACTCAAGATAATAAACCTCACTGTACTCCAGACAGAAAACTGAGATGAGGTGAGTACCAAATAATGAGCAGGGTAAGTGCTGAATGTGAGCTGCTAGGTCCTCTAACACAGACTCTTATGTACCTTCACCGATGAGTATGACAGATGCACACTGAGCAGTGCTGAGGCTTTAAATGCCACACCAAAATCTCACTAATGCTGAAGTACATGATTAAACCCCTTCATTAGCCACAACATAAATTAACTGATCAAATTTCAAATACATTAATTTTTAAAACTACTTTCTAATAAATACCTAATAAATCAGGTCAAACCAGAAAACTACTTAAGAAATAGATACAGTAACTTGTCTTCCCAAAATTACAGTTAATTTACAAGTCTGACAAAATTAACTCTATAATCCCAAATCTTGCACTACTTCACATCATTATGTGAAAAGTGCAGATTAACATCATGTAATAACCCATACCAAAATGGACCAACTAAATTATCTACTCCAACAACTGTAAGCTATGCAGACATTAATTAATCCAATCATAATCTTCAAGTAATCTTCTAGCACTATTTCGATTTAGATGACAGGTGGCAGACTGATGTATTTATAAAATGAAATTATATCAGCATTCACAGAATTACAGGCTGCTCTTTTCTATCAATCATGCCAAGAAAAAGTTATCAGTCTTTAAGAGTGGCTGTCAACAGTGATGACCAAAGTTGGATAAAACCCTTTCATGAAGATGAAATATACATTATCTCAGTCTAATTATCCCCTTAGATAAAGGTTCCTTAGAACTTCTAAATGGCAGTACTATGGAAGTACTAAAAGACTAAAAAAATTTCTTTAAAGTATAAAAATCCACCCTACAAGCTGAATAAAACCAAAAAAAGGCTACAGAGTTAAAAATACTCTTCTTTTACATGGGGTATTAGAATTACAAAACTACTTTTAAATACCTTCTGAACTCTGAATCTGCAAGCAACTCTTCCACAATTGTTCTCTTCCTCTGTTTCTTAGGGATTCGACTGTGGTAAAAGTCTATGGGAGAATCAACTACAGTTCCAACCTAGGAAACAAAAATGAAAATATTCTTACTGTACACGAACAGGAAGATATTGATTATTTTGCCTTTTAAATCCCCAGCAACAAGTGTGAAGACACCTACGGAGCAGATGAGAATGACAGCTGCTTAATTAAAGTGCAAAATACCAAAATAAGTAAGTCATGTTTTGTATGCAGAGTCCCTTTTGGTCTCCTTGCATAGTGCAGAGAGGAAGGCCTGAGCTTTAAGATTGTACAATTTTCCATAGTAATTTCTTTATTGACACAAACCATTTCAAAGCTGAGAGCTACAAGTAGCAAAAATTTCAGCTTATCACAAAGGTAGCTGTCTCCATTAAAACTGTATTAGCTAGTAAGAAAACAAAAGCCAATTATTTTCTACACACTTGTTTAGAAAGGCCAGTACTCCAAAAAAGCAGTGAAAATCTAGTCCTCTGAGGGTTCAAAATATGGATTCAGTAAGATATTTGTTCACTTCTATGAGATCAGCCAAAGCAAAAAACATCAACAGTATATATCTAACACAAACTCCAGCCAAGTAATCACAACACTTTAACAATTAAGATAGGAAATTAAATGAACATAGAAACTACCTACAAAATAGGAATTATTAGGTATCCTTTAACAGCTGTTCAAAACTTCAGCAGTACAATGCCACCTTCTGCTGCTTCCTTACCTGGAAGTACTTGGGGAGACCTTCTCTATCATTCTTCTTATAGAAATGCTTAGGGTCCAACGAAGCTCTCATTTTCAAAACTTTAAGATCATTTTTCAGTTCACTTGTGATTTCTGGGGCTCTCATTCCAAACCAGCCATCACCTGTTGTTTTCTCTCGCTCTGCCTAGGATGCAATACCAAGAACAATGAATTTGCATTCAGTAACTCGGACAGGACAGAAAAGGGAGCTCCTCCCTACAAAAGACAGATAAAGCATTTAGAATGTAAATATAAACCCTTAAAACACATATTTTCTGACCACTATTATAAAAGAGCACTGCATCAATGACAGATTTGTACTGGGCATATAACCATTCACTTCACTGTGCTGGTGACTGAAAGGATGGCTTTTCACAGGACAACTCAAAGAAGACCCTAAATTGCAGTTCATCACTCAATTTCCAGTGAGGCCTGGATATGCACAGAGTCCCAGCAGGCAGCTTTCTACCACAGCTTTTTCATTATTTGAGGCAGCTCTTCACTTACCCTGCGCTGTTTCTTTAGCTGGTGAAGTGATTCCCTGTAGGGTGGGACACATTCCTTTCTTTCAAAGTCTGGAGTTATTATACTCTTCTGCAAGAGCTGTAACAAATTTTTTGAACATTAGAGAGCCACCTCATTGATACAAATTTTACTGCTTAACTGTATTTACAGAACCTATTTAAGGAATCATGCAGAATCTAAGCAAGCATTCTTAAGCAATACACGAGCAGTAAGTAAGGATCTTCAAAATACAACACTGGACAACAACAGAAAGCAGCTGACTTGCTCTGGAGGATGTGAGACAGAAAATGTGAGTAAAGAGGAGTATTATGGATAAGCCAAAGAGTCTCAACAAAAATAACACATTCCCTTTACTTCAAAGGGTGCTTTTGAAAAAATCCTGCTAAGTCCATACTAGGGTATAGACTTTTATTTATTAGAATTCATTCCAGCTAAGGACTAAATATCTTGTCAGCAGACCTTAAGCTTGTGTACTGTTAGGCAAAACTCCAGGTAAAATCAACTTTGTTTTATTTTAGAAGGTAATGCTAGAATTTGCAGTTTTTCAGTTTCTGAAAAGTCAGGTATATTTAAACTTTCACCATTAAAACCAAATGTAAAACCACACTTTGGTCAAAAAGAATGTACGTTCTCAATGAACCATGAAAAGGATATTTCTTTAAAATCAAACAAACCAACCTTCTTAGCTTAACATCTTTGTGTTACTGTAGTCACAGATAACTGAATAATTGTAAACACATTACCTGGTCCTTCTTCTTCTCCTTCAGTGATTCAATTACACGCGATCTAGGTTTCTGACTTTTTGCATCAAAACTGATATATAAACCTCCAAGCTTCTTGATATTCAAACCAGGGTCTATGCTACTGGAAAGATGTAAACTAAAGGAGAAATAGTTAATTATTAGAACATTGTAGCATGCATGCAGCTACACCTTCTACTGTCCTCTGAGGAAGATGAACAGAAGAAATATTTTTCTTATTCTTCCCAATTAGGTTCAGTTTTGCAATGATTTTAAGTCTAGTTGCCTAAGTTATGTAATTCTGAAATGACAGGTGCGGGGGGATTAATGCCATCATATGAAATAAGATGTATCTTTAAAAAATACCCGTGGAATCACTTCCACAAATCTTTCACATTAACTCTCATGCTGAACTCTAATCTTAGATATTATTATCTTCTGTACAACTGAATTCTTAAATTTGCTTAACCTTGCCAGAAGAACTCATGACCAGTATCCTTCTATACATGGACAAGCTTGCTAGCTAAAGAGAAAAAACCCAAACATATTGGTAGTAAAAATACTATAACTCTTAATAAGAAGTATGAAGAAACTAGAATTCATTGTAGGAATGTTTAAATCCTTGTCTCTATAACCATACTAGGAACAAAGTCATTATAATAACTTGGATAAGAAAGTGGTTGGATGGTTGCACCCAGAGGTTGTGGTCAATGGGTCAGAGCCCTGATGGTTCTATGAAATTTCAAAGTTAGTATGTTCACATTTGTTTCATTGCTTCATTCTGGCAGCCAAAGGAATGTATCCACAAAGAATGTACAATAGCTGTTTTTGATGGAAAGAATGTTTAAAAGCTCTAAACTACAATGGTGAAAAGTTGGTAATATCTAAAGAGGTACAACAGGTATTTGCTGTAGCTTGAACGGTTATTAATACAAGCTCTTTAACAACTTTCTATCAAACTGTGGCTGATCAGCCTTCACACTGAATGCTTGGCTGTTTTCTTAGCCAAGACTTCTGGCCTACCTGAAGGTTTTTACTAGATTAAGACTTATTTATCCAACCTAAATGAGTACTATGCTTTAAACATAAGAAGGGATTTTAGCAGCAGCTGGACTACAAGAATTCAAGAAGTATCACTCCATCTAAATTATTCTGATTCCATGCTAGGTTTCACTAGCGTCACTAGAAAGACACTGGAAGTGTCACTATCCACAGCACAGCAAGAAGTGACACATAAAATTATATGCAACTGTTTAAAAAGCATGATCTAATCAGGCAATGTGTAAGGAATTTACTGGACCTTTTATCTACATTTTAACTGGAAAAAAAATTAACAAAACTGTGACCTGAATAACCAATTCAGTCAACCTGACCAGTTTAACAGTTTCACATTGTTTTTTAAGCTGAACACATACAAAGCCTCCAGATGCCAAAAATTTTTCAGAGTTCTGTTCCTACTATATTCAAAACTCAAAAAAAATATCCCCAAACTTAAATTTATGGACCATATTCATATTTTGTAATATGTGCAACACCATTTTCTGCAGCAACATTACATGTGATGAGACTAGTCCCTTATTTATTCTGCACTTAATGTGCATATGCTTAAACGAAATGCAGATTCTTTAGCTATTCCTAGCAAGATACTTACATGTCAACTTTATTTTTCAACAGATCATTATCTTCATCTTTTTCATCTTCATCTATCAGTTCCTCTTCATCCTCTTCCAAGTCTGATTCTTTATCTTTTTCACCTCCTTCATGCTTACTTTCAGCATCACTGTCTTGGTCTACATCATCCAGATAATACTTTTGGCTGGAACTCATGCCAGGCTCAGTATCAATTGCAAAGAGACCATCAACATGCAGAGAATCACTTTTTGAAGATTTTTTGAGGGAAGGAGTTCTCTCATCTGACTTTTTATAACACAGATGCTCATCAGCTGTATCTATGCCTGCCACATCACTATTTTCAGAGTCATCATTGTCACTGCTGCTCAGAAACAATGCAACAGAGTAATTATCTGTGCTTGGTTTTTCACTGCTGTGGGATACCTCATATTCTTTTGTATGGTTGTCACCACTGTCTGCACCAATTTTGAGCATCCTGCTTTTACCAATGCTTTCAGTTGTTTGTGCAACAGCCATGTCCTCTAATGGGCTGCTCATTGCACTAGTTTGCTTACTCTTCTTTAATTTATCATCACACAAGAGAGACTGCTGTGCATCTGCCTCAGTATCTGCTCTTTCACATTCTGGAATGTTTTCACTTTCATTTGGTGTTACTTGCCCTAGGGATTCTAGAAATTGTTTGGGCCTCATGCAGTCAGTCAAAGAAACAGCCACACAGTTTAACTTCTCCTCCCTCGCAAGTATTTTACTGTGATCTTGTATTTGACCACATACCGCTTCTGAATGGTCTATCTCAACAGACTTTGTATTTTTTTTTGTTTTCTTCACAGGTGATTTAGTGTCTCTTTGTTTTGTTTTTGTAAGACTGGATGTCACATCACTTAAAATCTCTTTGTTCTTGTCTTCACTCCAGGTTGCATTAGCACATTTACTTTTAGGTGAACTGGGTTCTTTATTACCATCAATGAGGGTGGAAGCATCTTCTGTGTCACTGACAAGTTCTGCAGTAGGTCTCGAATCAGAAATTATTATGGGCTCAGATTTAATAGTGCCCTCAATTAAATTCTCGTCTTCTGAAACAAATCTATTTTTTTTCTCAGTCTGCTTAGTATTTTCTGCTTGTGATTTCATTTGCATGCTCCTAGTAACTCGTCTGGTAGTAGGAGATGGTTCCACATGAGAAATTAGGCAACATGATTCTGCATCAGAAGTATCACTCTGGGCTTCACGAACTTTGTGTGGCTGCAATTTCTTTTTACTTTGTCTGCTCCTTGTACTTGTGGGAGCATTAAGCATCTGGACACCAGAAACAGCAGAGGAACAAGACTCAGCTTCAGAGACATCATCTTCATCCAGAATCCTACTTAATTTATTTACAAAAGCTGTATTGTCATGTCTTTTTTTGTCAGCAGAATCTGGTTGATAAGGAATTAGAATTTGTCGCCTTCGTGTTATTCTTACAAACAAAGGTGTCTGGAGACCAGACACAGAAGAGCAGTTTGATTCTGCTTCTGACACATCACCATCAGCCTGTTGTTCAGCAGCAGATTGTGCTGACTGAACAGCTGTATTCTCATTCCTAGTGATCTGCATCTCTGAGCTATCACTGACATCAGATTTCCTTTCTGCATGTTCCAACTCTTCACGCTGACATTCCTGAATCACCTCTGGCTTACAAACTGATTTAGCTCTTCTAGTTATCCTCCTAGTCATAGGAGTACTGATTTCAGCAGATCCCACCTAGAAAAGGAGTAAAATAGAAGTACTGTATTGAAAGATAAAATAACTATATAAAAGAATGCTATAAAAATAACTAAGTATCTTTTTAAACAAACCTACTTAAACTAACAACATATTACATGTCTCTGTGTAGCCCTATCTATGTGGGAGAAGTCTTGACAAACCATCCCTTATCTCTCTACTGTATTTTGATCAGGGCAGGAGAAAAAACACACACATCCTTTCAGAAATATGAACAAATATCTCCTGATTCTAAAAAGTTCTGTCAGGTTGTCAGAGGAAGAAAATCCAGGAAAAAAAAGTTCAGAAATATTCAAAGGCTTCCTCAACTATAAACAACTAAATACCATCAACTGTCAAAACGTGCCCCAAAATGGTGTCCAAAATCAATTTTAGGTCTACGAACAAACTGGCCTCTGAGCAATCGCAAAATTAGGTATGACTTAAGTATTATTTTGAGTGACAGAGAAATGCTAAAACATCTGTCATGCAAAGTAAAAAAAAGCCTACCTTTAACTCCCAACATTAAATGGACCAATGACCTCCGGCGGCTGCCCCCCTCCCGCAAGGCCGGCTGCAGCACGGGCACGGCGGGCGGGCGCACAGACACCGCCCCTCCGGGCTCCGCGGCCGCGCTCCGTGCGGAGGCTGCACCGCCCGCCCGCTGCCCACCCCGCGGCCGATCTGCCCCCGCGGCCGCTGCCCGCCCCGCGGCCGATCTGCCCCCGCGGCCGCTGCCCGCCCCGCTCACCTCCGCCGCACCGGCGGGATCGGCATCGGGATGGCCGGGGCTGCTGCCGCCGCCTGCCCGCGCCCCCTGCTCCCGGCGCCGCGCCGCCGCCGCCCGCCTGGTGTTCACCATGTTGCCGCCGCGCCGCGCCCGCCCCTTCCTCCCTGCCCTCCTTCCTTCCTGCCGCCCGCCTTTCCGGGCCCCGCGGAGGGAAGGACCTTCCGGGGCGGCGCCGGCCCCGCCCGCTCTGCCCCGCCCGGCCCCGCGCCAGGACGTGGTGGAATCGCGGGATGGAGGCGGTGTAAAATTAAAATGTGTGACAGTGTAAAATGCTGCACTAAAAAGCCTACGGGAATTTCAAATTTTAGTTAAACTTTCAGGTTCCTCCTGGAAGGAAACTCCCTCTTGCCCACCTTGATGCAAACCACACGAATGAGATAACGTGGTAACTTGATAAAGTGTTATGCTATTGGTGACTCTAGAAATGCCACGTCTTAAAAGGTACTTTTCTACAGCAAGAAAACTATTAGCAGTTTACAGAAGGGAAATAAATCATAATCCCATTAGAGCAGCCTTTACATTGGTTAAGCACAGTTCCTGTTTTGTAGCATTTCAATATAAAAAACTGAGCACACACACAAGTCTTAATATGATACAAAATCAGCCAAATACAGACAGAGCTTACAGGCAGTGGTTAAATGATAAGCCCACAACACAGCTACTACAGAAGTTTAAAATTAAACTCATGTAATTTTGAACTCTTGACACAAATCGGCCCAATATTAAAAAGAAACCACTACATTTTTATGAAGAGAAAAAAAGATCCAAACTTTTATTGATGCATTACTAGTTTCAATTCCCTGTTTCTCTCATTTATCAAAAGAGCTGAAGAAGGCAAGAAAATTTCCTGCTATTAGCCACTATAAATATGATATTTGAAGACTAAGGTACCTTGAAAAACCTTCATCATTAAACTTAGTAGAATGGATTATAGGAAGCTGACACTCCAGACACTACCTACAGGCATTCAAATTCCACTTGCTGCCTATATGAAGATTTGAAAGACGTTGGTGAAAATTCATTCCTTTACAGTCCAAATCTCAAAATATGTACAACAAAGTTAATGACTACTACCAGTATGAGGCCATGCCCCTGTCTGAAACTGAGATGTAGTTTACTATTTTATACACTTGGTATCAAAATTCCTGCTAAACTACAAGCTGAACTTTAGCTATCTAGTCTGATTTAAAGGCCAAGGAAAGGAAAAGGCCTTTTTGATGGAAAGGCTACATTAAACCAAAAGCCTTGCCTTAGCTGCAGCAATCTCTCTGGGATTAAAAAGCTAAGCTGCTGCCAATCAGAAAGATACCTAATTTCAAGCTAAGCCGTGCTTCATCTTTCGTGAGTGGCACACAAGCAACACATTTCCCAGGCAAGTGCAGAAGAAGTAATTAATTTTAGTGAACAGCATCACCATTTACTGTCTATTCTACTTGGCTAATTGCTCGTGTAGTTCACAAGTAGCAAAAAAACAAGCCACAGTTGAGAAGGAGACAGGCAAAATTCAGTTTTTGATTAACAGATTTCTTCATCACTTGTTTTGAAATCTTATTTCAAACATTCACTATTAATACATTTTCTATTTCAAACAGTAAAAATGCCACCACACTTGTGCGAGCACTACATGAAGTGTATTCAGGCACAAAGAAGCCAAAAGGAATTCAAGTAACAGTCAAAAAGTAATTTGGAAGATGAATTTTCTTCTAAATCATAGGGGGTTTTCCATTATATTAAAAATAAACTAATTTTCCCATCCCCGCAAATCAAACAGCTGACTTGCCTATATATATCAAGTAATGAGATACTAGCTTAATTTTGAGGGGATATTGTATCATAGAAGATGACCATTTTCTATAAAAGCTAGTCCTTGAATGCTTGAAATGTGTGCCCACCAGGTAAGTATGATTTAAGAGAAATTTGTTTTTCAAAAAACCAAAAATACATGTTTCTTTATACTACCTAATGGCAGCTAAAATAGAATGATAATTTTTACAGTGAACTGGTCATAAAAAGAAAATTATTTTAAACTGTTACTCTATAGATAACTTCAATTAAAAAAGCCCCCAAATATTTCATTTTCTGAATGATAATAGTTAAGGGAGAAAAATGGTGTTAGAACACTACAGACACTCCTAGTGACATCACACTGAATAATTACAACTTTTGATAGTTCATTATAAATGCTGTAAAAATCTTTCTATGAAAAATGCAATGTTCCCACATCCCAAAAAAATTTAAACAACCTTTACAAAAAAAAAAAAAAAAAAGGTGTTTTAAGATGCACTTCTTTTAGCTTGCATGATATAGCCTTTGGACTTGATAATTCCTCTGCTTTTAACAATGACTGAATACCGCAGAAGCCATAAAGGAATCCACTTGTTTGCTTTCACGTTCTGGATGCTTTCCTGAAGAACTTCTTGGAAACTTGCTTCACAAAGTAATTCTGAAGTTAAAAAGGGATATTTTTGCTTAAAATAATGTCATGTAAACAGCTGCAAAAAGCAACACTTAGTAAGAGAAGCCTTTTCTTACAGTCAAGATCTTAAGTGGTACCACATACCCCTCAGATCCACTCTTCCAGAATGCATTTAGGGTAAAAGAAGCTGAATATTACAAAATAAATCTTCAGGACACTTCTTTTGCAACATTGAGTATTTCCCACAAAACTAACTGAGACTCTGGAATATCAGATGGAGTTGATCAGCAGAGTCATTAGTGGGAGAAAATAAAATTTGGGAAGCTAGCTAGACGAACCAGAGGTAAGTAAGGCATAGGGCTGATATCAGCAAAGTACTGAGCATTCAGAGTTACCTCCTCTGCGGTCACAGGAAATTCAATACTTACAGTATCTCCCACAACCAGGCTCATAATAACCATAAGCTCAGAAAGCTTTAAGAAAAATGCGGTTAAATGCCACAAAGCAGGAAAAGAAGCCAAGTACAAATCCTAATTTCCTCTGGAATGTTCATCAAAGGAACAATGCCTTTGGTGAGGAATGCTCACAAAAACCAGTCTCGATACTCTTCAGCTGACCATTACAGAAAAGTTAGGCTGAGCAAACAACACATAAAGGAATCACAATTTGTGCTGTTTTCTACCAAATCCTCTTCTCCTTCATTTCACAACTTTCAATGGAGACTATTTATTAAATTGCAAATTGCATTTGGACTTCACAAGACATGGAAATTGTCAGATTGAATGGAAATTCATCTTGCATGCTGCCAGAGCAGTGATAAATCCTGCTCAGGCATTGATGAAATTCATTAGTTGTAACAGAGGTACTATGAAGTATATGCTTCATAAGAAATGCTTCACATACTTTTCTCTTTGGGATCAAGTGGAAAGGAAGGAGAAGGAAGGAAAAGTATCATCATGAATAATTAGTCATAACCAAGAATGTAGGGAAGGAATTAACTAAATATTAAGATGTTTTATAATTCCAACCAAGTGTTAAGGTGTCCAACACTCTTAAGATGTTCTTAAGAGTGAAGAAGATAGATAATGTATGAGAGAAACTAATGTTATAACCCAGAACATTGTAGAGAGCTGGTAACTCAGTTCTACAGCTCAAAGGAAAGCCTCCAATTTCTTCAGTCATTTAGCAAATGAATCACTGCATTAAAAAGTGAACTATTTACAACTCTTTTAGCAATAATGTTATTTGAAGAAGGCAAGACTTTGAAAGAATCCTACTTAAAGATTAGTAATTTTACATACCTAATATTACCAAATGACTCAAAAATCAACTGACCATCAACATTTCTATGTAATCTATTTCACAAGTTCCAGGCAAGTCTTTCATTTGTCATTTACTGGTCTTCAGCAATAAATTTAATACACTTCATTCCACATTTTGTGGAAATAAACACAGCACAGATTTCTCAGTAGGTTCCTCTTCTATTTACTTTGTTTTCTCTGATTAAAAGTATTTCAAGGAATTATCCAAGGCTGCAAGATTGTTTCAAGAAGGAGCAGGGGGGAGGAAGCAACAGCAATAACTTAACAGAAATGTTTTATAAAGGAGAGACTTTAAGAATCCTTGGTTCAGGCTTCAAATATAACAAACTTTGAAATTTGGGAAAGAGTATTCCTGATTTTGTATTGAATAAATGCATTTAGATGTCTTCCATTAACATAATTGGCCAAGTCTTACCTTTGGGGTCATTGTGAGTTAACAGCTGTATGTCACATTCTTTTGCAAATGCTGTGAGATCAGGTGGCATCACACAACAGGAAGCTAGGTTCACCTGATTACTACTTGGTTTCACCTGAGAGTAACAAAATACTTTTATAAGAAAAAATAATAATGTACTTCTATTACCTGTTTCCCCCATGCCTTCTATTACAACAGAAATTTTGCTATGAACAATTTGCCTTTGACCATTGCTTTGAAGTCTGAGCAAGGCTAATTAATTCTGCATGATTAGTTAACGTAGACAGCTGCAACACCTGCAATTTCCTGCAGCACACAGCCCAAAGGAGGAATGGGATCTAACTTCAGGTGCTGCCATAGCAAGATGAGTGCTAACCCACTGCACTCTGGCTTCCTGTCGGCTGTGCTCCCAAAACAGCAGCAGCTTTTTTTTCCTCCCTCTCTAGTAAAAGCATTGTAGCCATGTTGGATGCTCTTCCACAGACTTTCTCTCTTTTCACAAACTGCATTCATGATCACCATGAAGGTGGGTCATTAAATCCTACAACTGTCCTTTCTCACTGTACATAAAACACTGAGGGTCACAAAGATGATCAGATAACTGGAGCACCTCTCCTATGGGAACAGGCTGAGAGAGTTGAGATTGTTCAGCCTGGAGAAAAGAAGGCTCCAGAGAGACCTAAGAGTTCTTTGCAGTACCTTAAAGGGGCTACAAAACAGCTGGAGAGGAATTGTTTGCAAGGGCATATGATGATAAGACATGGGGAATCATTTTAGACTGACAAGGCAGGTTTAGCTAAGGTATTAGGAAGAAATTCTTCACTGTGAGGGTGCGGAGGCACAGAGAAGTGCTGGATGGCTGCCCCATCCCTAGATGCATTCAGGGCCACGTTGGATGCAGCTTTCAGCAACGTGATCTAGTGGAAAGTGTCCTTGCCCATGACAGGAGACTTGGAACTAAATGGCCTTCCAACCCATTTTATGGTGCTATGAATTAGTCACTCTGGACGACAAAGTATTGTGCAATTTCATTCAGAAATGTCTTCCTCTTTATATTTAAGCTTACCATTAAAACCTACTTTTTCCAAGGGGAAATCCCTATCTTTGTAACACAGCTTAGAGTGAAAAAAAGCTACATTTTCAGAGTCACTGGAATAAATCTGAAGGTTTAAGAGTACTGTTTGAGTCCTTCCTAAGCATAAAAGAATCCAAAGCTCAAACATTCAGTACTTCAAAGAACCTGCTACTGAACAGACCTGTGGTTTCCAGCTGTCGCTGCTCAGAATGTAAAAACACTGAACAAGCCACAGTCATATTTGAGTCTCCCCCACACTGAACATTATGACCATCCACAAAATGTTGAAAATAACAGGGCTAATTAATATTTTGTATATAAAACCATTATAATAGAAGTTTGTAACAATGTGTCAGCCAACAAAGCAAGCAGTTACTCTGTCCTAAAAAATGCTATGAACAGGAAGTTGGTTCTCACCTGTGCCCACAGATACAGCTGCTCTAACAGTGTTTTATCTAGGTCAGAGGTACCTATGGCAACAATCTTTTTGTTTTGAACTAGATTTTCAAGTTCTTTCCAATAAGGTTGCAAATATTCCAAAGACAGGTTAGATCCATCTTCGACAGGAGGTGGGGCAATAATGACTGAGTCTAACTGAGCAACGCCGAGGGCAGAACACGCTGAGGAAGAACAGACAGTGCAAAATCTTTTGTCAGATATGAACATAAACAGCATGACTCTTCAAATTCAGCAAAAACCACACCTCCTGCTTCACTCTGCTAGCTCTCCATTCACCATTTGAAACTCTTAGTGTATCTGCAGTCAAGATTAACACAGCCGTTTTAGCAAAGATTCAAGCATACAGCTAAAGATTCTAGGTCTTGGGAAAGAAAGAAAACAGCAAAAAAACAAAACCAACAGAAAATTAACAAAAGCATGAAGCTTTTTCCTCCTTTTTCATGTTAGAACTGTATTTTTCTCTGAAGACACTGATGACAAACAATTCTCTATTCCTTCACTCTCAATTTCTTTTAGAATTTGTAGCTTTCATTCTGAACTATAACTCAAGTACAGGACGTGTGTAGGAAAAGTAGTTGATATGTGACAGAAGCACACCAAATACAGAGACTTAATTTGCCAGAGAAAAGTGGAAGTCTTGGAGTTTCACTGAACTTTACGAAAAATGCAAGTCATGAGGCCTCTTTAGCACAGCAAACAGAATAGAACTACCTGGTTAAATTAATTATTTTCTTCAAGAGGAGGAGTCCATTATTGTATGTTTGACAAATGGTAGTAAAAATTAAAATAAGTAGGCTATTAACTGGGGTGTTGGTAGAGAATAATGATATCTGACCCTTTCTTCTTTGGTCACCCCTTAAGCCCAACAATCTTCCAAAACAGTGAAGTTCAGTGCTGCTCACAATTACTGCTACGTAAGGCAAACACAACTTTATGTAGAGCCATTGTATGGCATTTTCAGTAAAACTTAGCTATTTCATCAGCTACTTGCAGCATTATTTTATTTCCTAAATAATCTCTGAAAGATTACACAGTTAGTAGCAAAGTTCATGATGTTAAATGCAGCTAACAAGAACTGGCAAGAACAGCTGAATCACTGCTATTAAAACATCACATGCTATTTACTTTATAACAAGTTTTGTGTGAAAGAATAAAAACTTGCTCCTGCTTGTAGCAAGGAATCAGATTTGCGTTTGTGGATCCAAGGTCACAGTGATCCATTTAATAAGTTTACTGACTGAACTACTGTGCAAATAGACTTCATTAACTAAGTATCTCTTAATAGGAAAACAGGATATACTTGTGACAGTGACTAAATACACCTCTAAGAAATAACATTAGAACTTTTTCCATCTAAGTTCTAGAGTAAAAAAGAAATCCTAACTTGAATTTGAGTTCCACACTTACCCAGGTCAACTGCATCTCCGATCGATGAAGAGTTTGATCCAACGATGAAAAGCTTTGCTATTTTCAAACAAATTGGAATCAATAACTAAACAAGCCAGGTATTACTAATATACAGCCATTTACTTTTGCTATATGCACTATTAATGAGTATCTGGGTAAAAGATTTTTAGAATATATACCAATTACTTAAAAAATTGGAAAAACCCCAGCTTTTTGAAAGGTGACTGCCCAATAAAGACCCCATTCTCTTAAATTTCAATGCTGTTGTGCAGTCTCAGAACAAGAAATCATCCAGTTAGATGATGTAATAAGCTGTAAAACATCAAGACACGAAGCAATAACCGTAACAACCTGTATAAAAGCCCCAAATGTAATAGTACAAACAGACTTCTTCACAACTTACTGAGACTCAAAATGTACTAGTGTTAGTTTGGACTGCCTCCTTCAAGTTCATCATATTCAACCTGGAAAAATTATGCAAATAAATGTGCTTCCAATACTATTTCTTAATTCCAGTATTATCTGTAATATTTTGCTTCAAAAATGTCAAAGACTCACATAATACATTTAAAATATCTTGAGGTGATGTAACTTAAATTAGAAAAATGCTGAGCTGCTTTAAAATCTGAAATACTAATTCAAGACTTTCTTAGCCAACGTTTAAGAACAACAGTGAGCAATAGTGTAATTTGATTGTGCAATTATAAAAGAGAACAAAAAACCCCATATATGAATATCCTATTAATGACTGCATATGAAACCTTTCCTTGATCCTGGATTTTTGACCATGTTCTTACCTGATACTTTCAACTCATCCCTTTCTTCAGGATTTATTTTTTCTATAGCTTGAGCTACAGTGCATTCCAGAACCTCCAGTGTTTCCTGTAGTAAGTACATGAGACTTAGGAGCAACTCGTCAGGAGGAGACAGTAAGCTCCTGAAGAATGTTTTTAAGTAATTTAAAAAAAAAAAAAAAAAAAAAGAAAGAAAGAAAGAAAAAAAAAAGAAAAAAACTAGTGCCTTACAGCAGTTAGAAACAAAAATAGTAAAAAATTGCAAAGACGGAAAGAAAGTAACACAAGGCTTCTTGATCACTGAGGGCATGTCAAAATAATGAAGATATATGAAAGGCCCTATATGACCCTAATATAGAAAATACAAATTACTGATTAGAATTATTGGAATAAGACTCAGTAGTTCTAGTAGTTCTGATTTTACGATGTGAAAAGACTGCTGTGCCAATTCAAAAACCTTGTTTCAAAAAAGCCTCATTACCAGCTGAAAAGAACCCCATCAGAATTAGGAGGTTTGAGTGTTGGATGGGAACATCTTTGCATAAAAGTATTTTGTAATTTCAGTGAAGCTTATGAAAAACCTGCAGTGAAAACGCTGTAAAATACCACTTTAAGACAGTAATTATTTGACCCCCTGACCTCATTTAAGATTAGGCTGACATCTTATGTCAGCTGGCACAAAGTGAATTCCTTAAGTCTTTACCTACACCAGACTTTGTATTATAGGCATACTCAACATTGCCCCAAGCAAAAACGCTTTGCTAATTTTTGCTGTGCTACCAAAAGATTCTCAAGTGAGCCTTTGAGTTACTCCACACAGTCAGCATTTTAAACAAAACTTAACTTTTTTTTGTTACTGGATATCAATATAATTAATGAGAGAATTTGGAATTATGCAAGGTAACATGTTCTTACAGTAAAACCTAGCTTATACTAAATAATCTAATTTAAATGGATGACTACACTGGACAGAGACAAGAGTTTGTTTTTGTTGTCTTCTTGAGCAATCATTAGTTCTTCCACAAATCATTCAGCAATAACTGCCTCACACACTCCAGTCTCGAATGTAGCAACGTGCAGCTGATGACCCCATTATACAAGAACTGGTAACAAAACCCAAAGAAACAATCTAGAAAGGGGTTTTTTTAGGTTTCTTCTTGTTGTTATTGTTTTATTTTTTGTGTAGCTTTTTTCTCCTCAAACATGTTAATATTTCACAGAGCAAATAATAAATTTAGTGGGGACCTATTACTGTTTTGTTGAATTTCAGAAGCAAAAGTGAAAGAGAAGCAGGCAAATAAACCAAGATCTTCATGTCAGATGTTCATGTCTGTGGCTTTAAGACTTATGTGGAAGTCTTTAGCTCTTAAGGGAAAAATTGCCTCTTCTGTATCTTCAGAAATATTTCTGAGACAACAGATGCTTCAGAGCTCCCCTCCAAATGGGATAGTCTTCAGCCATCTGTGACCTCCATAGCTCAGAGAATTCTCCACTGAGTTTTAACAAGCACGCTAGCAAACTTCTAAGGTACACACATTTTATTTATTTTTACTTGCCCCCATAACTGATTTAAGATCTTACAGACCACTGTTTTTACTTTGCCAAGAACTGCCTTATTTGCCATCAACAGGATTCTCTCTTTACATTGATATTTCTTAACCTCTCCAAATTTACTAAACATTAAGGAAAGAAGGGGAATTAAGAAATATTCCTTCAAGGTATCTGGAGCTGCAGATACTTTTACAGCAGTTTAATAGTTACTGTAAGTTTTAGAAGCATAACCAACTACCTATTTCTCTGGTTTCACGTGTAACATGGATAAGATGCATAACACCTCTCCCACCTGATTTTGGTCTTGGCGGATCTTTGAGCTCCACTCAGTCAGCGTTTTCTGGATGCAGTCCCGCACCTACAAAACATTTTTTCACATTGAAGCGTGGGTATGTTCCAGCCACACACAAACACAACAGTACAGAGATGTGTAGGACAGACTGCACAGCTGAACTAACACCACCATTCCACAGAAGATTCTTCCTTCATAGCTTGTAGATGAAACTTGCTCAAACTAGTTTACTTACATATTTTTCTCTCCTCTTCCATGGAGTTTTAGCAGTAATACAAGTACTGTACTTCAGTTATTTCTCAGACTAATGCTACCTTTAAAGAAAAATACAATGATAAGCAAGCAAGAACTAGGACATGGGGTGGTTTGGGGTTTTTTGGGTTTGGCGGTTTTTTTTGTGCAGAAGTTCTTGAGTTACAAAGTAGTCAGATAAGAGCATAGGTGCTGTGACACTGTAGAAATGAGACTTTACAATCAACCAGTAAATACTCCTTGTATTCATTACTTCTCTTTTCAAGATGCATATCACCCTTCCCATTTACTGCCTACCTACCCCACTATGCCAAACCACTAATGCTTTTAAGTTCTTCATTACTGTAGGAGGAACGTACAGATCCTACCCCACACTTGCATTTTTTCTTCATCCACAGATGCAAAATAAACTTGACTAAGACTCTGATCATGGATTTTCTTTAACATAGTAAGACATAACTATTAAATCAGCTAACTAATTTTATACAGTACCAGTGCTGCAGCTGTATCAGTGCTGTAGCTTCTGTCTGATCCATCCCAGGAGTTAAGTACAGGTACTGTCTGACTGCCACCTGCCACAGCTGCTGCTTTACTTCACTTTCCACACAGTATTTTATAACTGTACTTTGTGTACCATTAAACAGCCGTTTCCTATGACACCTAACTCAGAGAGCTCTAATACCATGCACAAGCTAGAAGTCAACATCCCTGCCTGATAGCAGACACAATACAGGAACAATGCTTTGTGAGTGCAAATACTATACATTCCTTCCGTCCTTTAAAATAGCGTAAAAACCCCCAGACCCAAACGGCAAGAATTGACCCCCCCAGTAAATAGCTATGCACAATAACCCTTTAATAAAATAACTCTTTATCCTATTTTGATACAATTTATATCCTTACCTTTTCCTTTCTGAGGGCGAGACAGTACTAAATTTTTATGTGTTGCTGCTTTACAACTGTCACAGGACGTATTTCTATTGCAGTTCCTATGCACAGGCCTCTGACTCCAAAGCACACTACTCCCTTGCCCTCAGGCCATATGGAAACTGCAGTGTATCCGTTGCTTTGATCAGCTTTTCCAAACACAGCTGCATCCCCTACCACTGCGGTTCACAGTTCGCAAAATTTTAGCTTACATTCTGCCACTGAGAACTGATGACATCAAATACAGGATTTAAAAGCTGATCATAAATAATACCAATTATTTGCTTTTGGAAGTATAGCAACTCTGGAAAGCCAGCAGATTCCTCTGTAAACAAGTGAATTTCAATACCTTAATTATTGGTTATGCACATTGGCCACTCTTTACTAAACAGCCCTCCAGAAATTACCCACACAAGGGTGCCCATCATGACACAGCTATGTCTTTTGTTACAGAATCCAGCCCTATTTCACATAGTTCACAGAATGTTTAATAAGCAACCAGCCAAATAAAACGTTATGACCATATGACAGCTAAACAAGAGTATGATGAATTCTTCCTTTTTGTTACATCATCCTCCCTGACACCTTTCTTCCATTTGTGCATGATTAATATGCAACCAATCAACTTCTAGGTTATCACCAGTGTCACTACATGGCAATAATCAGCCAAAGCCATAGCTTTTTTAATTATTAAGTGACTATTCTGAGATTACTGTGTCATGACGAAACAGCAAATACGGTGGCTCTGAAGTTCGTGGCCACAGGATCTTCAGACATTTTATGAGAACTGTTCTAAGAACTGACACATACTGCTAAAGGAAATACTTTTAAAGTGGTGATTAAAAAGCTCTTTTCACCTTCTTAACGAAGAATGACAGTTCTACACTTCAAAGAAGACAACAGCTACTTTTCCCAAGACCTGTCACTACCAAGAAATTTAATTGACTTCAGATTAGAAAAGAGAATTTTCATCATCTGTAATGCAAGGTCATATCTATGCATATTTTTAATCTTACTAGAGAAGTGTAAGGGACCCCCTTTGCCATTAACAGACATCACTTGAATTTTTAAGCGTTTTCATCCTCCGTTCCCGAGATCAGAAGGCTGGGCTCGCTCCTTCTCAGGGCAAGTGCTTCCGGGGACACGGGGGGCCCGACCTCCCAATAGGGCAGAACACAACGAACGGACGAAAACAAATAAGCAAAATGTTTTGCAATTCCCATCTCGAGCCTCCCGAGGGCACCGGCAAGCGGATTGCTAGGGAACCAAACCCCCTCCTCGCCGTGACGGGCACCGGGCCACGCCGTGCCCCGCCGGACGAGTCCCGCTTCAGACGCCGCTCGAAGCGCCCTGGGAGCGGCACCCAGCGCTCCCTCAGCTGCCGCCCCGCCCGCGGCCCGGCCCGGGCCCCCTCGCCCCAGGGCGAGCCTCTGCCAAGGCGCCCCGAAGAGAAGCCCCTGCCCGCCCCTCACCTCCTCGCTGGGGGTGGCCGGGCATTTCTTGCGCAGGCAGCCCCAGTTGAGCAGGTTGCCGGTCTGCAGGGTGAGTCTGCCGGCGCGCTCCAGCAGGGCGCGGGCGCCCTCCGTCCCCATGGCGCTGCTCAGGCGGTGGCCGGAGGGCTCTCCGCGACACCTACGGCCCCGGGCAGCGCCGAGCTGGCCGTGACTCAGCACCGGCACCGGGCCGAAGGGCGGCGCGGGGACAATGGGCGGCGGGGCGGGAGCGGCGCGGAGCGCAGCGCGCCCCGCCTCGCGCTGCCTCAGGGCGGGGGAGCCGCAGCGGCCAAGCGCGCCCTGGCGGCGGCCGGGCCGCAGCACGACGGGCGGGGCCTCTGGGGGGGACCGGGCTGAAGGGCGGGGCCGAGCTGAGGGGCGGGGCCGGGCTGAGGGGCGGGGCCGGGCTGAGGGGCGGGGCCGGGCTGAGGAGCAGGACCTCAGGGGGCGGGACCGACAAGAGGGGCGGGACCCAGCTGAGGGGCGGGGCCTGATCGAGGGGCGGGGCCTGATCGAGGGGCGGGGCCCGGCTGAAGAACGGGGCCGGGCCGAGCTCGGGGCGCGTCCCGCTGCGGCAGGGCCGGGTCCGTGTGTCGGTCCGGCCCCGAGGGGCAGCGGCCGCAGGACCCGGACCTCGCATCGCGGCCAAAGGAGTACCCGAGGCACACGTGGCACTGCCCGGCTCGGTGACACCCCCGAGCCGCGGCCGCGCCGGGCCGCGGCTGCTGTGCAGGCTCAGTGAATGAGTGGAACCATCTGAACTGTGCTCGTGACAGTAACAGGTAGTCGTTGGCAAACACCGAGCTAAAAGGTCCAGAAAAAGCATCCAAATGCTTACCCCTTCTGGCTGTGTTAGCATTTGGGTGAAGCAATGTCAGGGCAGCACTCCAGTTTTACACTAGCTGGTTCCAGTGAAGACACGCCGGGGTAAATCCTGTAGGATTGTGGTTTGGCTCTTTTTTAAGATGAGGGGGCTTCTGGAACACCACACTCTGACCAAAATCCTTCTGTACAGGAGAGTTGAGAGGATGGCGGTTTTCCCCCCCCCCCCCGTAACTCCAGTTAAAGGGAACACTGAGCCACAAATTCTGACTTTGCTGTCAGCTTGGGAAATTAAATTGTGTTTTTAACAGATTTTTCTTCCTCAAGCTGCATGTTGTGCTAATAGAGGGAACCAATTTGCATAACTTCTGTCAGTCTGAAGCACTGCCTGATTGCTTTCTGGTACAGAAGGTTAGTTTAAATGTTCTTTATATTTGTGATCTGATTAATTTTTCATGTTGAGAAAAGGTTTCATGATTCTATATAGTTACAGAGCATGTGGAAATGAAATATACTGAAAGAAATGCCAGCCTATTTGGAAAAGCAATAATTTTGTTTCTTTTTTCTTTAGCGTAAAAATCCTGAATGTCTGACCTGGCCCAAATGTTAATTCTCCAGTCTCAGGGTTAAGCTTGGGAAGCAGTGTATGCCCTCGGATTTGCCCATATTTACACTAATAATGAATAATGTCCTGTTGGGGCTTTCTGATCAGCTTTCTGGCTTTCCAGTAGAGGCCTTTTCTTTGGGTGAAATTTATTATTTGATATTTCACTTAAGTAGCTTTGATGGTTATAGATCTGTGCAAGGAGGTTAAACTTAGATATAGCAGAAGGTTTTCAAACAGTACGTAGCATAAATCTTTCTGTCTAAAGGAAATTTATGACAGTGAAAAAGCAATTTTCCTTTGTAGCCTGGTAGATTTTGCTGATATTTAAATACCTCAGCTCTTAAAAAAAGGATATCATGTAATGAAGACTGAGTGGAGAACAAACAGTGTCAGCTCTGTACTGCTTTACATGCATGCCATGCATGTAATCCTCAGCAGTGGCAGGAACACCACAGGAGAAGGGATCTCAGCAGAGTTCTGTTGTCGGTCCAGTCACCCCTAAAACATCAGGTAAACTATCAAAGAAAGAAAGGAGAATGTTTTCTAGCTCATGATCAGTTGCATTTTCGCAAGTTATCTCATTAAGATGCTTCAGCTCTTAAAAAAAAAAAAATCCTGCAGTAATTCTCAAAGAAAAATAAATCACCCTTCTGAATGAAATGTCACTCCCGGCGGCCGGTGCATATTGCTCTTCTCTCGCAGTTTTTGAACAGCGGGAGCTGCAGAACTTGGCGTGCGCGAGGTGCCGGCGGTCCCGCACTGCTGCGGCTGCCGGGGCCCCGCCGCCGGCTGGGCAGGCAGCGCTGCCAGCAGCCGCCCACCGGCACGGCCGGGCAGCGGCCCCGGCCCCGGGCGGGGCGGGGGGTCCGGGCGCCGCCTGATTGGCCGCAGCGCGGGGCCCCGCGGAAGGTGCCGCGGGCGGCGGCGAGGGCGGCGCGGCGGGTGCCCGCAGAATGGGCGGCAGAGCCGGCTTCTTCGAGGTGGGTGCGGGCGGCGCCGGGGGCGGGGGGCGGCCAAGGCGAGGTGAGCCCGGGCCGAGTCCCGCAGCATCCTGCCGCCGGTGGATGGGGCTGCCGGGGATCCCGGCGGGCTCCTCTCTATTCCCCCTCTATCTGCATTGAAGCACCGGGGAGCCGGAGCCATCAGCTCTGGGAAGTGACCGCCGCCGGAGCCGGGCAGAGGGGGCCGGGGGGACACGCTGCTCCCAGGGGATTTCCTTGGGGCGAGGGGGCAAAAGAGGCTGTCGCCCGCCCCGTCCTCTCCTTCCCCGGCCACGTTCCCCTCGCCGTTCCTGATCCCCGCGTCCCCGGTGTTCCTCGGACGTGTTCCCGGAGAGCGAGGCGGGGGGAATCCCCGGGCTTCCCGGCGCGCTCTCGGCGGTCCGCGGAGGCGCCGGATCAATGGCTCTGGGCTTCTCGCGGGTCCTGCCTCGGGCAGCACCGCGGGCAGTCTGCGCTGGGTCTGGTAGCGCGTCCCAGCCCTACGGAGAGAGCGAGAGCGAGGAATGTTCTCGGCACCTTCTGTCCCCAACTTCTCGGAGAACCCCGTCGCCAGCCGCTGTGCAGCTGGCCGGCAGCCGTCCCGCGCAGCCTTCCGGCCGGGTGCAGGCGTGGCCGCGGGCGGCAGCGCTCCTGTGCCGGTTCGGCTCGGCTCGGCTCGGCTCGGCTCGGCTCGGCTCGGCTCGGCTCGGCTCGGCTCGGCTCGGCTCGGCGGCAGGGAGCCGCGGGGGAGTTGGTGCCCTGGCCGAGAGGACGGCTCCCGGCGCGGCGCCCACTACCCGGCGGGGACGGACGGGGGGGCTCTGCTAACACGGTGCGCTCGATCTTGAGTGGGGAACGAAAGGCAGCCGGGCGGAGTTTAGTACAGTCAGCTCCTTGTGCTTACAGAAAGCGCAGAGTAACGTGCACCTGGGAGCTTCAAGGGTAACATCTCATCCACTTACATAAACAGCCACCCCGACTCTTTGCTAGAATTAGTTAGGCTGGCTAATTAAAAAAAAAAAAATCTTAAGAGGGGCTTGTATTACAAAAACAGGTCTGTACAAGCTAAATGACAGCAATCTTGAATGTGTTCCTGCGGGCTTATACTTGGGTTTCTCAATTACGACTTACCTAAAAAAAATGCACAGGAGGAGGAATGTTCCTCCCCCCGAGCAAATTACAAAGCAGTTGTTGTTATAACACAAATAGAATCCAAAGCCATCTGAAAATCGTCTACTTCTTTAGTAGCTTACCATGACTTAAAAGTTCAGATTTTGCTTTTCAAAGCTGTAAAAATGATCCAGACATCACAATTCAGCAAAATAAAATGCCTATAGCTCTTTAGCATCTGGGGTAGGCACCTGCACTGTTCTTTTTCCTCAGCAGTGTTGACTTTCCAGGATTTTTTAAGGAAAAACAAGTTTTACTGCCTTATGGATTTCTAGCAGTGAGGTAGAACTCAAGCTGTTGTGAGATCCAAATGCAGGAGCAAGTGCATGTGTAATACCCTCCTGATTGCCTTCAGTCACTTCAGGTTTGCTTTTTTGCCTCAAACTTATTTGAGCTCCTGAAGAGCACTAGTTACTAGAGGACCTTAAAAACACGCACATCGTTACTGTTACCTGATTTTGCAGATGGGGAAACACATAAAAGCTGGATGACCTGCTCAGTCTCACTGAGATCCAGATTGAGTCCTAAATCAAGTTCTTGTGTTTAAGCAACACAAATGCAAACTCAGCATGATTCATGAATTTACATGTCAGCCTTGTATGTCTTAGTCCTTCTCTTTTTATAGCAGATAATGGCTGGAAACAGATTTGCCCAGCTCATCCAGTGTGTGAGCTGTCTCAGGGGTACGATGTGGACAAACACTGCCTAAGCAGCACTTGCAGAAAGCAGTTGCTTTCTGCACTGTTCTCCCTGATTTGCTTTCTGTTACAAATTCCTTGACTTTGAATCCTGAATTGCATTTCCACACCACATATTCAAAGTTGAGCTAGGTAAAGAGAGAAGGTGTATCCCACTTCTCTCAGTAGTTCCTGGGGAGGGCAGGCAGAATCTCTACGGTTGTTATAAACTTTAGCATTCCCTCTTTGAGGAACTGTATAAATTTGTACTTTCCCCAATACATTTATAATTATTATATAATAATTAATATACCATTTACCCTTTACAGTTCTTCTGTGGTGCTTCCTGATAAGAATCACAAATCACTTCACAATCACCCAGCTGTCATGTTTACTTCATGTGTTGGTATGTTTCTATTTTCACCTCATTTTTGTATCACTAATAGCTCAGAAGAAGCTTCTCAAGGACAACTATAAATAAATATGCGTATACTTGAAAATACTGTACCTGATAACTTGAGATTCAATTCCAAAGACTGAGAGATGTATGATAGAGACTTGTATCTAGATTAATGTGCTTTAGGAGTGCTCATTTCTCTAAGTTGTATAGAGAACAACTCTTCTGACCTATTTGAGATTTGTTTCAGAGCTTATGATACAGTTTATCCTAACAGTGCTTGTTTTCCTCCTTTCCATATGAGGGATGCCTATGTAACATGCTCAGATGTAAATGTCTCCAGTAGAGCTCTGAAGTTAGGCTAATGAACTGTACTGTTTCTTTTTACTTGACAGGTTTAGGTCTTCAAAAGCATTTCATGTAAAGAAAATAGTATGGTGTTCTGACTTTCTAGAGGAAGGATCGTTGAACAAATATATTCATACTATAGAAAATCAATGTCACAAGAGCCACACTTGTACTTTTGCTTTCTTAGGTGGTTTGGATGCTTTTGTGAGCAGTGATACCCAAAAATGCTCTGGAATCTTCACTCTCTGATGATAGATTGAATTGACATGTGCCGTACAGTCTAAAAGCAATAATGTACTGGCCCCCCTTGTTGGCATTTAAAGTTTCCTCCCTCTTCTGTCTGTGATGAAAACCCTCTGAATGTAAGGGGGGTGGTGACTGCTGGCTGGCTGGCATGGCTGAGATGTCACAGCTCCTGTTACAAAGGCTTCTCCCTCTCAGAGCTATGCTGTCTAAAGCCTCGTCAAGTAAGAGCACTGAGAGCAAGTGCTAAAAGCAGGACTGCAGAACATTTCAAGATGGTGTATCCTCCAAGAATTTCCAGAAAGACAAGGCCACAAATGAGATATTTGAACAGTCATTTAAAGGGACAACTGAAAATTGCCCTGTTGTTTGAAGACATCTGCTCTGTTTTCACAAGTAACACTAAAGATTATTATCACAGAAAGAGATGAGATGACAGGGCAAACATTACCCCTTACTCTTTTCTCACCACTTTTCCCCACACTTACCAACACTTCAACACTCAGTTCTACTGCTTTACTCAGGAGACAGCAATTTGTTTTTTTTCTCTGTGAAGCTTGAGAGAGAAACTCAATTTTTTATAGGAGAAGATCATAGTAAAAATTGATTGGCAGGAAGTACCTGGAGTTCCTCAGAATTTGAAGGCTACATTTGAAATTAAAAGTCTTTTATTAGGGAAAAAATGGGCTTCTTTCAAGTATATTTTAAAAAAATAATACCAGTTTTGTAAATTCACCTGTCTGTATAAGGTTTCTAAAACTCCCAGGGTTTCCAGTCTTCCTCCTATTCCTTCCAGTCTTCCAGCCCTATCAAAATACAGCAGACCCATTCTTGATGCTGCTACATAAAAAAACAAAGAAAAAACAAAAAACCCTCTTCAATCTCTTCAATTCCATGTCAAAAGCATACACTGTATATACATTTTGACATCCCTACACCAAATTAGGCATGAAGAGTAGTAATGAAACTAGAAATACTGAAGTTTGATAATGCAAATCACAGTGCTGACACAAAGATACAATTGTGATTTCACAAAGAATTTGTATAACTCTTCTACCTGAATATTGCCATTGTTGAAAATAGCCACCATAAACTAAAGCCCCAAGGCAGTGAATATTCTCTTGCACAAGGAAAAGGCTATGCAGTGGTGTTGAAAAACCTGGATGTCTACTTAGTGTTGAGGCAAAGCTGGCTCAGGTTCTCAGATGGAGGCACTCCAATGTGCTTCATAGTGACAGTGATACTCAGTGAATGATGTGACTTTTCAGTATGCCTGGGAAATTGGCAACATGCAGCTCTGTGTTAGCCAGCGTAAGTACATATGCACTGAGTCAGTATTAACTGGTGGAGGTTCCTTTTCATCATCCACCTGAAAGATCTCATAGTGGTAAAAGCTGAAAAGTTTTCATAGATTTTCAAGAGCCAGAATTCACTGTGAAAGCTTTCCTTTCTTGAAAAATAAATCAGCCTCCCACCCTAAGTGAATAGACCTTCCTTTTCTTATGCTGACTGTTCTTATGCTGACTCATTTTATCTCTGTCAATTACATAAATGGATTTGTCTTTCTGAAGGATGAACATTTGTAGCTCTACCTGTTATCATCCTTAGGCCCAGCTCCACAAAGCAACTTGGGTTTTGCAATGTGTTTGGGTTAGGCACCCAGCTCCAAGATCAGATAGGAAAATTTGGTCAGGGTATCCAAGTTTACCTCAACTCTTATCTCTTTGCTGTGTGGTATCCCAAAAGGCATCTGCTGTAGAGAAATACTGAACAGAATTACAATGGAAGGGAGCAGTGATAAAAGGAGCCCAGAGAGACAGAAATTCAGGCTTTCTCTTTGGTAGGAGACTGCCCTTGTCACTGAAGTCCTCTCCTGCCCGTACTTTTTGGTCTGCCTGTGGGAGAAATGGGGAATGGCAAAAGACATTCCAAAGCAATTTTCCCACTTCCTGGCAGTGTGTCTAACTATTACATGTAAAGCATGAAGAACTAGATCATCTCTTTTGCTGACAGTTTAGTTTCATTCAGAAAGAATCTAAATGCTGTGCATTGTGCTGACCTTGGGATAAAGATGCTTACTGGATCAATATCCTGGGGGATTTAGATGAGAGCATGTCTAACTAGCAAATCGGAAACAGGTGGAAGAAATAAAAATGCAGTATGAATGTCAGCACAGGTCAAACACTGGTGTGCACTGGCCTAAAGAAGGGCAGAACTTAGGAAGCTGAGGAGTAAATACCTAGTGTATCTCTTGTGAACTTGTAAATGTTAGACATCTAAATTCTACAAAAGTGAAAATTCATTTTAGAAAACCCTTTGAGTATGGGTATCACTGTATCTCTTTATACATGGTGAAATAATGCAATAAATTCTAGTCTCATGAAATATGAGCCATTGCTTCAGAGGTAAGGATTTGTTTAGCTGGGCTACTTAGAGAATAAGGGTCAGCACTCCACAGGTAAGATGATGAAATTTTGCTTTGTGGTTGAACATTTGCCTTGGTTCTGGTTTGGGAATTTCTCCCATAGTGTGTGGGTAAGCTGTGAGACTCCCTGCCTCAGGACTGTTTACACAGGTTTAAAAGGCAAATGGATAAACTAGTTGAGGAAAGAAATCCATGAAAAGTTATTAAATACAATGGCAGCACTTCTAGTGCAGGAGAATCAAAATCACTGTGTCTGTCTCTTCCCTTTCCCTCAGTCACTACATTCTTGCCCTGTGTTATTACTTTTTCTGAGTCACCTGCTCTTTCTGCTGGCTGTTGCAGAAAGAGCCAATTCTAGATGGATCCTTAGACCCATCTTCTGCAACAGTTTGTACCTTTCGGTGCAAGAGAAGCTTCAAAACGAGAGTCAATTGTAAAACAGCAGCACAAACAGAATTTTCAGTGGAAGAACACTTACTGCAATCTCCCTTTGGCTTAACTCTTGACTTGAAGAAAATTCTTGTATGCCCTGATGTGAGATCACACTAAGGCATGCTTACTCCCTTCAGGAACAACACAGTCTACCAGAAAAGTCAAAGGAGATAGAGAAAATGAATAATTCTATAGGAAAAATGCTTATAAAGATTCAGTTAGGACTGTGGCAAGCAGTGGATTGGTTTTTTAGAGTTAAATTCAAAGAAAATGATTTATGTAGGCATTCTAACAGTTCAGGGAGAATTCATTCTACATTGCTCTTTCTCAGACTGGTTGGTTCCTGTACGATGAAATAAACGTGTGTTTTATTTTGTTTTGTTTTGTTTTTTTAATCTGAGTAATTTAAATCAATACAATATATGCTTATGTCAGTGCTTATAAAGCCTCACTCAAGTTTACTCAATCTGCTGATTACAAATGGCTTCAAATTATACTTCTAAGATGCACAGACATGATAAATGTGTCAGTATCTCCATAATAGTTATCACATCATTTTTGAAGATCTGTTGATCCTGTATCACTTTAGCTATGGCTTTAAACTGCAAGAATTCAAGTGACTGTATTGTTGTAATCCTATTAGAGAGACACCGTATCTTAAAAACTCCTTTTAAACACTTTGTTCAGCTGTTTTTCCCTTATGAATACTTTCCTCTCTTTTATTTTACCTTTTTATTTTCTGAATAAAAATTTAACAGCTGAATGTACTTTGCTTATATTGTATATTGATTATTCTTTACCCTCAACCTGTTTGTGTTCTAAACAATAATCAAGATTTTTTCTTTTACTAATGATGTTATCGATCTTTAATCCTTATGCAACAACAAATTTGTCTTCTAAGCATCAAAGATATGTATTTGTAGTCACTTACAAAAGAGTTTTTAGTGTCTTGCACAAATCAGCCTATTGATTAAGTTCTACTGTAAGTATTCTCAGAGAAGTTGCAGTTTAAAATGTTTTTAAAATTCACCAAATAAGTTGACTGTAAGTCTCACTGCACTAATGCAGGCCAACAGTTGGTGTCCTATTGTGCTAAATGCTTTGAAAACACAATGAAATTAAAGTCCTCTGAGCCAAACAATTTATGTTTAAAGGAGATGATACTCATCAGTAAGTGTTCCAAGAACAGATTTTCCGGGTATCTAAAAACTGTTGCCAACCAATACATTAACTGCCTTGGTGCTGTGCCTCAAGGCTGGAGACACTGTGTTCAGTGCTATGGTGCTTCATGGGATTGGCCAGGATGTTCAGGAACGACCATTTCTTGCTTTGGATCAGGCTTTTCTGTTCCTTGTGCAGGGAACGTCTACACTGGGGATGTTCTGATAAAGCTAAGATGCACGATAGGGAAAACAGTCACCTTGCTTTCACTCTGTGGTTGCACAATTTGCTATGGATTGGAGTGGAATCTAAAGCTGCGTTCCGGCATCCATCTGAAAAGGGAAAGAATGTTGGATATTTGCTTAGGTCTTGAAAGCAATTGAAAGTAAATTAAATGTTTGAAGTGAAAAAAAAAAAAGTAATTTAGGTTGCAGGAGCCTTGTGGAAATCATGCAGTCCAACTCCTGGTCAAAGCAGATACAGTCAGATCAGGTGGCAGTGGGTCTTGTCCAGTCCAGTTTTAAATGTCTCCAAGAATGGAGATTCCACATCCTCTCTAAGCAACTTCTAATATTTGGCCTAGCTCATGGTGAAAAAAATTCCTTGTGTCTGGATTTTCTCCTATTGCATCCAGACACATTCCCTCTCACCATTATCTCTGTGCACCTCCAAGAAGAGTCTGGATCCATCATCTCTATAGGCTTCCTTTAGGTATTTGTATGGACTAGTATAGGCAAGTATGACAGTTTGGCATTTGAAAGAATCGTGCTGGAACAGAACCAAATAACAGTAAATAACATCTTGGATGATTTATTTGTTTGTTTTCCACACTGATTCTAAAGGTTCACAGAGATACAGCCACTCCCATGAAAACCACAGAGCAAATGAAAAACTGTTAATTTTCAGTCTGGTCTTGTGCATAACAAGAATAACTCAACTGAAACCATAGGTGGTAGAAAGATATTTAAACCACTGTAATTGACCTGGAGAATATCTCTCTAATACAACCACTGAAGGCCACAGATTAAAACTGCCCCTGGGGGATTATGATAAAAAATGTATATATTTGGGTTGGGTATGGAAGGGGAAGGACACTACTAAAAGTGTAGGCACTGTTGCAGTCTGCAGGGCAGCCCAATGGTATTCATTGACAAAAGAGCTTTGAGATACATCAAAGGTTTCAATAGTCCTTGTAGCAACTTGGCATCAGAAGGGACAAAAAGTGGTGTAGAGGCCCCCTTAACTATGTACTTGTTCTGTGGACTTCAAGTGTCAGAACTCTTTTCTGGGAAAGGAATCCACTTCATTTGCTTTCCTATGGAGATTTCACACAAACAGACATTAAAACTGGAAATGTGTGTTATTTCAAATATTAAAAAATCAAGGGAAAACGTATCCTAACAATCCATCACATACTTGTTACATATCACAAAGGAGGAACAGCACTTATCTCCCTCAATGTCCCAGTTAGAGCTTAAAATGCAGAGGCAGAAAATATCATGGCATTAGTGTTCCTTGTGGAGATCAGATTTGATAGGTGTGACTGGAGCTGAAGTGCCTTCAGAACCCTTTGGGGTAAGTGAAACAAGGAAATAAGATACTCCAACCAAGTGATCTCTTCAAAGCAACCCTCTGAGAAAGATACTGGACTGTGACTCCTATTTTTAGTGAGGAATCATATTTAAAGTCTAATGTTAATCTATTCTCTTGGCCAGTTAATACCAAACATAATTAATGCTAGATGTTTATATAAAACCCCCAACAACTGCAATGAGGTTTAGGGAGCTGCTGCAACTGGGCTTTGAAATGTCTGGGGACTTTTCTGCTTGGCTGTTGATCAAAATCATAACATTTTGCCAAACTGCCATTTGATCATGGAAATAAACTGCTCTTTCATTTTCAGAGCTGTAGCTAAACCACTGCTTGAAATATAAAATGCTAATATGTAGTTAATAAAACAGGCAATCTAAGAGGCAAGAGTAACACTATTCCTATAACAAATGCTTACGTGTTTGTGAAGCCCAAATATTTAGTTACCTTTGCTCATTATATCCACCAATATTTTCCACTCTCCTTGCAATTAAAATGTTCTGGGAATAATACACAATAATCTTCAAGCTTTATGTACTCAGAATATTCGCTTATATACATACATATAATTCATACATATATTTTTTTTTTCTCAAACTCCTTCTGATTTTATGACTAATAAAATCACTGTTCCTTAGTGATTCCTGTAAAACTTCTCTATCCTAGACTTTTTCCTCTTGCTCTAGCATAAGAAAATATCAAGATCACTTTTTGGATCAAAACCTTAGCTAGTTCTGCTACTGAGTATATCCAATTAGACAATTCATTTGGCTTTTTTTTTTTTTTTCTCCAAGTTGAGTGCTTTTGGAACTTGATGATTGAAGCTGGCTCTTGAGAACATCAAGAAGGTTTTAAACTCAATTCACAGATCAGAGAAAAACGGTGTCTCACTCTGAGAGTCACAATGATTATGAATTTGGGAATCAACTAAGAGTTTACACATTATTTAGCCAATAATGATTAATTAACATTTTGTGTCCTCTCAGGTGGAAATCCTTGATTGGGAGACAAAGAAACAGCTATGCTTCCTAGATAAGGTAAAACAAAAATCTGCTTAAAAGGCTAAGTGACTTTTTTAGAAATTACTAACTTTCCTTAAGTAAATTTGGTGTTTATGAAGGGTATTTCATCTCCTGGTAGCCTTTCCTTGGCCACTTGCAATTATTATGCAAACTTCATACTGACTACAGTGTATTTCAACCCTTTTCCAAAAGGAGCTTTTGGGCAAAAAAGTTGCTTTACTAGGAGGGTGCCAGTTGTGTGGTACTCAGAAGCCATCAAATTGTCACTGCTCTAGTAGTAACTCTTGATCACTGCTAGAGAAGCTGCCTCTGAAACAGCTGTCAAAAATTGCCCTGCCTTTCTCCTGACAGTTATTTGAATCCTTCATGCCAAGGCTAGACATCTGTAAGAAATAGTTACATTGTCTAAGTCATATTTCTATTTGGCTTAAAGGTCTAGCACCTACTAGTTGTCTTTCAAAATATGCATCTTATATTTACAATATTTTTGTTGCCTAGGTGGAACCAAATGCTACAATTAGAGAGATCAGATTGATGTTCCATAAATTATGTGAGTATAACTTCCGCAGCTCACATCACATCAGAATATCCAGTACATAAATAGGAAAAAATTACATCATTTGAAATTTGATATACACAGACGTAATGCTGATAACCTGCACATGGATGTGATCACAGTGAGATTTCAGTTAAATTATTTTATCCTATCCTGATACAGCTTTGTATTTTTTCTGCTGCATAAATTATCACCTATACTAGTGTTGAATAAATATTTATAAAAACCTTTAAACAAAGCTCATCTTGTTGTATTGTGTTCATTATAGTAGTGGATGATCTAAACTGAACATTGTGTATCTCACAATTCTGTATGGTCTTACAGATCCTCGGTGGTACCCGGCAAGGCAGTCAATAAAACTTGATCCAAGTAAGTACTTGTGAGGTCTGGAGTAACTAAATTCTGAGCAGGGCCCCGGCATGAAAGGTGTACTTAAGGGTATCAGCACCTAAGAATCTGTTTCCAGCTATGATAATTAGCACTGTGAAGGCTGAAGAGAATCCAGAACAAATACAATTCTTTGGAAGTAAACACAGTCCCACCTTGGTGCTTGGTAATTAACTCAGGAGTTTGCACATTGTTCCAATGCACTTTTAAACTACTGAGCACTGTTGCTTTCCAGAGAGGCATCTAGATACTCACTGCCCTAAGCTGCAGTGAAATGATCTCCATGATGATGCTCAGCTGGGAGTACCAAAAAGGGCTGTGAGTTTGAGCTATCAATTCACATAATCCTGTGCTCTCAGGCAGGAATTACAGTTCTTTTGAGGGAAGCTAATGCAGGACACAGTGCTGTGGATGTAGCAATTGCTGACAAAGCTGATGACAGCTGGCTGACTTCATTAATACACTTGTAGGTATTGCTACTAGAAGCCTCTTACATGGCCTGAGTCCACAAAAGAAGGTCTAATTGCCAAACTGTGTTAGTTCATCTTAGCTAAAATATAACGCTTCCTTCCTTTGCTTTCATTAAGGATAATTTTATTTAAACAGTCCCTTGAAAGTATGCTAGTTAAGATTTGCTCATTGTTAAAATCTATCAATGGAAAACAGATGTATGATTATCTTGTTTCCTTCTTTGAAGGTCTCCCTTGTCAGATTCCTCTATGAACTTAAGTAGTGAGACTTGCCATGAGAAAATGCTGGCCTTCTGGAGATTCCTCCAAATCTAGGCATTAAAGGCTCAAGTACTGTAGAATCACCTCCTGGCTGGTTGTTTGGGAAAACTAAGGCAATGAAAATTTCTATAGGAGAGTTTTTTGAACACGGCTTATCCTATCTCCTGTTTGTCTGATGACGAGCAATGAGAAGAGTGGAAAAGAGCAGAGAGAGAGAGAGAGAAAGGTGCAGCTGACTAGGAGGTCAGTGAACTATGATAAAGGGCATTGCCCCAGCAACAAATTCTGCTGTTAGCAGTGATGAAGCAAGTCTACTGACTAGGCAGGCACTTAGGATTGAGAATTCTCTTAACTGTTTTGGTGTGAATAGAGGATCCAGGCTTATATGTGATTACAGGGATAAATAAAAACTAAGTGTAAGTATTCTTGGTCTCTTTAATGAGATTCCAATAAACCCACATCACATCAAGGAGTCTCATAGATAAAGCACCATATAAAGCTAGTATGCTACCAAAGTGGACTTGAATGTCACTAAGATGTAATTACTTCTTTCCTTCTCAGAAGGAAAGTCCCTGAGGGATGAAGAAATCCTGCAGCACCTCCCTGTTGGCACAACTGCTACCTTATACTTTAAAGATTTAGGGCCACAGATAGGATGGACTACGGTGAGCTCTGCTTCAAGTCTGAGCCATTTTAATGGCTAATTTTCCACAGTTAATCCTTACATCACTTTTTGTTTCTCTCCAATATTTCTGCATGATGTCTGCTCTTATAGTGGATGCAGGCAATGAATCCTCATTGCTTCAGTTCATTTAATCAGGGAAAGCCATAACAGATTGAATGCCTGTTTAGTTCCCTGGGAGAGCAGCAGTGGAAAACCTGCTGCAGGGTGGGTTGGCTCTACAGAACTAAAATGCAGATTGTCAAATGGATGTCTACTGCAAAAACATTAGGAACTAGGTATGTAAATGCATTTGGCAATGTGCTTCACAGGACCTGTGTAACTTCTGACAAAATTAGGATTATACTCCTATAAGTTTGTCCTGCAAAGAGGCATGGGTGCAACTTCACATATCAGCACTTGAAGTGACTTCAGCAAGAAAATGCATAAAAGTATGTCTTTAGAAGACTTCAAAAGCTGTCTGCATGTGACTGTGTCCCAGGATGCCAGTGACAGGCTAATGACAGCTGATAATTTCTGCAATATTAGCAGCCATCCACAAAGACCTTGCATATTTACTGTCTTAGCTCAAATGCAAATTTTATCACAACTCACTTGGCAGGCAACACGGCACTGCTGCTTATGCAGTGAGGTGACCAATGACCTTTCTAGCTCTCTAGAAGGTCCTTGCTGCACAGTATTACACTAGTTCCAATAAACAGCACGATGTCAAGGGAAAAGTACCTCATAATTTAAAGGCATATTTACCATTTATTAGCTATGAGACATTAATAAAACCTTGTGTTGATTACAAATAGCAAAGACAACCTTAATAGAAGGTAAAATAAAAAAAAAGTCAAATATGTTCTGCAACACTGAGTCTTCACATCTTTACTTTGGACGCAATGCTGATAAATCAAGCAGCTATTACTCAATACAAAAAACCAGGAAGACAGACAAAAACTTCTAATGGCAGTTTAGACTTCAAGACACACATGCATTAATATACACCAAAATATCACAGTGCAGAGTAATGCTTCTATCATTTCATAATCTTTTGCATTCTGTTCTCCCTGCCCTTCAAGCTACTTCATTCAAATATAAGCCAACAAATACTTCAGTATTATCACATCAAAAAGATGAGCTTTTCATCTACAAGCAAACCTAATCCTTGCCAGAGAAAATGCTGATTGTATTTTCAATCACCAGTCAATAACCCAACTTTTCTGAGTATCAAAATAACTCTAAACACATTAGAGAACTGGGATTGTTTGGGTTTCTTTATTTGTTTGCTTTCTTTTGTTGTTGGGTTTTTGTTTGTTTATTTGTGACAGAAGTACAATCAATTTCCCTTCTTTCTCTGTAAGTGAGGCATGGACCTAGCTTCCTCACTTATAGATGGGTGGAAAATACAGCTTTTAATATTTGGTCCAAAGTTAACTTCATTTAAAGTGATGTTCCTAAGAAATACACAGCTATCTGAAATGAAATCAAGTTAGAGAATAGCTTCTCTGGTTTCCTCTCTTTTTTTCCTTTCTTTTTATTTTCCTTCTAGTATTCCAATTAAAGCTTGTTTGAACATAGAATGAAATTATTGCTTCCCAGGACAACTGCTGTGCTAACTGTTGACACAGATGGGGTCACTGTGAATACTTACGAGCTGTGTTTCCTGTTTAAACAAAATTCATTCAGTAGAAGCAGAACTCCTATTTCTCAAGACAAATTCTTCACCAAATTTCATTTTAAACCAAAATAAAGCAACAGCTTTTGAGTGCAAGAGAAGGGTGAGAGCTGCATAAATGTAACATGCATGCATATTTGTCATGATCTCTGGGCTGCCATTATTATTTTTTCATACCCATACTGTGTCTGCTGCACTGGCAATGGCTGTTTGAATGCAACTGAGGCAAATCATTGTAAAATATTTATGTGCATGGCTACCAGTTTCATAGCCTGAGCCCAAACCTTTTACTTCCTGTCTGCGTCCCTTATGCCATCCTGGATGAGTGGAGGTGTTTATCCAACTCATTAGTTATCACAAAGAAACCAAAGCAAGACCATCACCTAATTCAGCTAATTATTTTCTCTCTTTTTGCAGGTATTTTTGATAGAATATACAGGTCCATTGTTCATCTATTTTCTGTTTTATTTCCGCATGACTTTTGTCTATGGACTGGATGAGAGGTTTACATCAAGTCCGCACCCAGTAGTTAAGTAAGTCCATTTGCAGGCTTTGAGCAGTATTTCTTCTAATCTTATTCCAAATGTCTTGCCACACTTGTTTTTTTAAGCACTCTTAAATGCTTTTGTCTTGCTGTTTCTAGCTTGGCATGTATCTGCCATTCTTTCCACTACATCAAAAGGTTGATTGAAACAGTATTTGTTCATCGGTTCTCCCGTGGGACTATGCCACTGAGGAATATTGTGAAGGTAAACTGTGTCAGAATCTATCCATAGTTGCCCTTACAAATCCAGCCTAGCCAGCCTATGCTCTGCCTCTGCACCACAGACTTTTTTGTGTGGCTTTTGTAGCAATGCACAACAAATCTCACCCATAAAGCTGCAGTACTTTCAGAAGATTCCTTAATGTCACTACTGTATAATCCACATGCTGTCATACTGTTACTAATATTATAGAAGTCTCATTACTTTTTAGAATTTTAAACCTTCAGCATACCCTTCCTTTTCACTCAACTAGGTCCTTGGGTGTGAATGTTTTAGTAACAAGTGAACTTTAAAGGTAGTACAGGCAGGCACAATGGTGGGAGAACTGCTTTAAAAAAAACAACTATTTTTGTAACAGTCATTTTATATCTGCTTTGCCCCTAAAATTCTCTTAGTTGTTAAGGAAGTGTTAATCTACCTTTGATCCAGTGCAAAGCAGCTTAGTTGGTCTGCATTTTCTTCTCCACAGGAGCATTCCCTAATGTCACCAGTGGTGCTGTGGGCACAAGGCAGCTCTTAGGGTGCAGACTCTGTTTCCTGGGTGTCTGAGAAGTACTACAGTGACTGCATGGTTATGCATAAGGTGTAGTTATTTTACAAATGTTTGCAACAGAGAACACACTAGTAGTCAAAAGTACACCTTATTCTAGGGAAGACAAGAGATTATCAACTGGAAAAGCATTTGGGAATTTTAACATTTGGGATTTAGACGGTTCCAATTTACACTACGGCAGTGATACTTGTAGCAGCTGAAGCTCTACCTTGTGGCTAACTCCTTACAGCTGTCCAGTGGCTCTGGTCCTTCAGGTGATAGCTTTGTGCTTTCCTGAAAGGAGGGTCTGTAGTGGAGCAGTGGCCCTCCAAAAGAATTCTCCCTAGAAATTTATTGTGCTTCCTGCAGCTAGAGTTGTTAAAAGGTTCACAGATCTCATTCTTGACACAACAGATCTTGCAGATCTCTTGTTTTTGACACAACAGTAGCTAATGCATGCTAAACAGCAGATAAATGAGCAACTTTACCTTGAAGAAACAAACAGTGTGATAATTATTTTTCTCACTGCCATCTCTGACAACTACTTGTTCCTTTCAGACCATACAAACTGTTGTTGCTAAAATTGACATTTGTACCAGTCATTCTGATCACTTCCTCTTTTCCATCTTCTCAGGTTGGTGGCTCTTGCTTTCATCTGTAAAGTTGCTCACAGTTCTTGTTCTACCTGCTTAGCAATGCTTGGGTTTGATTTGCTTTTATAATTTCATGGGCCTTGATGGTGTTACTCCAAAATTGTGCCAGTGCAAAAAACATCACATCCTTTTTCCATTTTTCCATCACTTTCAAGTGGTAGACAAAGCTTCTTACTTTCAGGGTTTGAGCACACGCAGAGCAGATATAGATAGCTTATTTCCTAACTGCAGTGGAATGCTATGTGTACAGGAGACACTTCAGTCTCAATAAGCAGAAATCTGAGATGGGAATTGACTAGAGATGTGATTTTCATCCTGTTTTCCCAAATGTAACTAGGAATAAATTATGCCCTACAATGCAGAAGTTTCACCAGAAGTAGAACATAATTTTTAGTATAATTTTAGTATAATTTTTTCAAAGATATGTGATTTTTTCTAGGTATTGGAAAGGTAGAATACCTGGTTTATCTGGACCTAGTAAACAACTCCTTAGGGTGAATAAGATAAGGGTTAATACAAAAAATTGTATGGTGGTAAAGGAACTAATTGAAAGAAGGATAATTATGGTTGTGCCAAAAAAGGATCAGTCAGACTTTTAATAATAGGGAAGTACCAGTAGAATTCCTCAAAGATTAGTCTCATGATTGGTCTTTCTTTACCCATGAACATTTTTGTAAGTAAAAAGAAGGGATATCATTTCTACTTTGTAGACAAACATCTGGAGGAAAGAGAACATTAGATCTAAATAAATACTCTTTAAACCAGAAGACAGTAAAAGAAGACAAACAGAAGGGTACATGCTGGTCATGAATAAACATAGGCAGGATATAAAGAACTATGGATTGTCAATTGCAGTAGAGAAGACAAAAGTCCTAACCATAAGTTCGGAAACTTAGGGATGATTTATTTATGGGATCCCTGCAATATCTGAACTTGACCCACAGCATTACAAGAGATTGTTGTAAAGCTTTATTATTCAAGATTCACAGGAACTCTTTCTTTTTCGAGGTGAGTTTATGAAGTCTGTATGTTCATATCTGAACCTCACTGGAGGCATTTGTATGAGCAATAAGGATTCAAGTGGCAGCTGGACATTTACAAGCGTTACTGTTAAGGTCCTTAGTAGTGGTAGACCCCACTCACCTTAAAGCTCCTTTTCTTATAACTGAGGAATACTCTTACAGTAAATCATGTTCTTCAGCTGAATAGCATTTGTTCAGTTTAATTACAACATATATTGTTGGGGACTGAGCCATGATAATTATTTCATTTTACTTCACTGAAATCCATTCCCATATGTTTCATCCTGTGCCAAGCCTTGAAGCTAGGAAAAAGTTTTTCTGAAGATGCCATTCCAAGATTACAAGAAACTGTTTCCACCTAAGTTTTTACAGCAGTGGGTAAATTGTAAGTGCCTGTTGAAGAAGCTAGTGTTAGGGAGGAAGCAGTAGTTTATGGATAGAACACTACCTATATTGACCCTCACTGGAATCATTCTTTGGGTTCTGTTGCATTTCCTGGGGGAAGATGAAGTCATCAGAGGGAAGTTATTTGTTTTTTCTTCTTATTCATCCCACCTGATTTGTAATTACTGGTTAATAATTTGCTCTTTCTCATCAGTTATCTCTTATACAATCTCAGAGCAAGGACATACTAAGTGCTTGTACTACAGCATACCCAAAAGGCTGTCCACTTTGTCTGAGGTCTCTGGGCACTGCAGTGGTTCAATTAACCCTAAGAAGAAAGTGGAAATGCAAATGAATGTTTGATACAACTGTTTGCAGCAGATGAGGGGGCACCAGCATTTTCAGAAAAACACACCATCAGACACTGCAGTCAGCTAGTGCAGGTTGGAGACGCTGAGGTAATCACTTTTGCAGGGTGTTATTGCTAGAAATGCGGTTCTGGTATATACAGGGGGAAAAGACTGCAAAATTCAAAGCAAAAAAAGAAGTTAAACCAGTCAGGACAGTAAAAAATGCAGTGTTAGATGGGATTTTTGCCTGCATGAGCAGGAAAGGAAGCAGTGAAGGAGAAAGCAGAAACACCTAGAAATGTCTAAGGTATAAGAACCTATTTGGAAGGCCAAGAAAAAGAAAAGAGGACCAGAAAGAGTAAAAGGCCTTTTTTACCAGAAATGGTAAGAGGATCAGAGTTTTACTCAGAATTGCAAAGAGGATGCAAGGAAAGATGAGGCAAAGCAAATAATGGAGGAAGTGGTGAAAGGAAGATAAAGACCTCATTTGTGGTCTTGCTGAAGTCCAGGTGATAAACAAACATACTCTAATACATCAAAAACTGAGGCACTAGGTTGGGTAAAAGACGACTCAACTGATGAGAGGCAAATGAATTGTTGATGAGGGTTAAAGTCTGTGTGAAAGAGAATGGCACCTAGAGGTTAGAGCACAGAGCAAGAAGACAAAGGGGCCAAGAAAGGGCCCCCCTCCCACCTACATATATAAGGAAGGAGACAATAACATGTCACCAAGACACCAAAGCAGCAATGGGTGTCAGAAAAAACCCACAGGAGGCAGGGCCAAGGAGGCCAAATAAGAGGTAAAGATTGTAATTGTAAGTAGTTTTTCCATGGATGAAGCCTATGAACAAGCACTGGGATTGGTCAGGAATGAGTCAGCACAGTGACAGCTGTGTTACCAGAGTTTAGAGAGTGGAAACTGCATCACAGAAACACAAGGACAGCAGCAAAAGGGAAAAATGAGAGAAATCACAGTGAAAGTGCAGAGGAAAGCATCAGGGAGGAAAAGTCAAAGCATAGGAAAGAAAGAAACTGATGGGGTGAAGGAGAAGAGGACAGGAGATTGGGGAGTGCAAAATAATATGCAGAGAAGACAGTGCCCAAATCTGGTCTTACAGTGGTCAGCAAAACAAGTTTCTGTTTAACATACAGTCTGTGCGCACTTCAACTTTGCCCAATGGCTTGCCAGACAAGATAATTTTGTTTTCAGTCACATGATCATACTTCCTAAAACTGTTTATAAAATTAACAGCTCCAAGATATTTTAGAGGAAATCTTAACCCTTTTAGCACTACTCCCTTTCTTATTTCCTGTTATTTGCTCCCATTTACCACACTTGGTACTGCCATTTTTTGTTGTATTATCAGCACGTTGAAGGATTGTCCTGATTCATTGTTATCAACAGTCCTTGTGGTGAATACTGGCCTAAAAGACTATATTAAAACAAAGAAAAATTGCTTATTTTTCAGAACTGCATATATTACTGGGGATTTGCAGCTTGGCTTGCATATTATATCAATCATCCTCTTTACACTCCTCCTTGTAAGTAGTAAAACAACCCTCAATGATTTAAGTATTTATGTATGTGCTTTGTGTACTAGTACTAATGACATGCAAACTTTTTTTTAATAGCTTATGGGAAAAAACAGATAAATTTTGCTGTGATCATGTTTCTGGTAGGTTTCTTGCTTTTTCCATACAATGCTAAAATATTTTGCTTTATTTCTGTCATCATGTAAGTGGAGGAGTGAGTAGGATAAGCAGATATTTGGAACACGGACATTTGGGATGTACTACTAAAGCTGACCACTTGCATGCAAAACAGATAAATCCATCAGGTTTTAATGTGATTTTATACACAGAGGAATATTTTAGTTCAGAGTCCATTCCAAGACTAGGATATTTATCTGCTGGGATGATCTCTCATAATCTTTAAAAGTTTGTGACCTTGTGTTTAAAAGCCAGTGAGTTTGTTTTGTGAACTGTTTATTAAGTGTTAAGAATCACAACAGGTCATAAATCTCAGAGAACTAGCCAACTAAGAGAGTATATTGCTGATAGTTTCCAGTGATAAAGTTTCATTTTGCCGAACTTCAAAACCTGTTTACAGCTTTCTTTATGATTCAAAATACTTCAGTCACTGTTCATTCTCACAATTCTAGGAACATTTCACACATGCAGAAGCAAAGTCAGTGTAGCCAATAAACATGTACCTCCGTACAAAGACCTCTGCTGTGCATGTGTAACTTGTTTAGAACATCAGCTGTTCACTTGCTTTGACAAACTAATCATCAGTGACTACAGGGTCCCAAGGCAGCTTCTCAGGATGAAAATTCTGTGAGGTCATAATCTATTTACATTTTATAGAGAAACTCCATAACTGAAAACACAGAGCTGGGAATAAGACTCAGAAGCTCTGACCACTAGTCATTTGCTGTAATAGTTATGCTTTGCAGACACTGGAGACTGTCTATGATCATATAAATGGGTCATTTCAATACACTCTCTTCATAATTGATTGGGGAAGCAGTCTTTAAATCCAGTGAAGGAAGCTGGGTCAGTTATATTCCATGATTCATATCAATTATACTCTAGAGAAGAAAACTTACTTAGAGACCAAACTGTATCTTCCTTGGGATTTTAATAACTTTTGAGAAACCGAGACTATGCAAATAATTTTGTGGATGTTTTAAAAGACATAAGAATGATCAAAAGATAAAGCAAGTATCTCCCAAGTTCACTTCTATCCCCTGTGGTTTATTTAGATTTCAAGGCAATTATGTAAGTAATAAATTTGATCTTTTGGACATGGGGTCCACATTTTCTGAAAAATATCATAAATATAAAACTGAATATAATATGGACTCATACTTGAATGGAGATGTTTCATTGTTCTGTCAGCAATCTTAGTTAAGGATATTTATTAGGTTTATAATAGATTATTTTCCTTTTCTTAAATATTTTAAAGAACCCCAGGAAATAACAAAAGGAAGAAAAATAAATAGAAGGGAAGGACATTTTTAACTCTGTCATACTTTTTCTTGCAGCTGTGTGAAGCTGGAAATTTTTCCATTCATGTTGCTCTCAGTGACCTCCAGAGAAATGGTAAAAACTGCATCATTATTTTTCAGTTTTTCACAGCCTTTCAGTTCACTCCTTCAGTTACTCTGCTTCAGGAAAGACCTGATCCTGGGGGGTGTTGATACCTGTCAGCTAATTGCTATGGGAGCACAGGTTGCTCAGCACTGTAACGATTGGATTCTAAGGAAAATCAGACAGTGCAAGGACTCTGACATCAGGCTGTTGAACAGCACTTCTTATCTTACTGTAATCCTTATTGTTTCGGGCCGAGTTGTGTTGGGGGAGCAGTTACATTGGTTATACTGCCAGCGCAAAAGGAAACAGTGCTGCTACAAGCTATGCTTTGGTGAGCAAGGGGAGATTCCCTCACAGGTATCCTATTCCTCTTGTGAGTCCAGAGGACATCCTGTCTTCCCACTTCCTGTTTGTCCCTCTGACAGTCATGAGATGCAAAAGTAGGCAGAGCTGGGTTGTCTATACAGGAAACAATGTATATGAGAGTGTGAATATTTTGTGATTTGTTTTCTAATCTATAGGATCCAAAACCTGTAAGATCCCATATCCAACAAAGAATCCTTTCACATGGCTGTTTTTCTTTGTATCTTGCCCTAACTATACATATGAGGTATGTATTTTCAAACAAGATGTTCAGATTTTAGTTTTGCTGAATATATTTTTTGTTTCTTTTAGAATGTTTTACATGGAAGAAACCTCTGAAACTGTTCAGCTCAATGCATTTCCCCTCCTTCCCTAAATCCCATGAAATCAGGTTGTGGACAAGAATTTGTCTGCTCTTCCTCCCCTCCCTTGGGTCAGTACTGATGTGACTAACCTTATACAGACAGCCCTGACCCTGGGCCAGTGCTTTTGTGTGGTTGCTAGACAGGACATACACTGTAAAGCAGGGCAAATTCTGCAGCCAGAAACTGGGAGATTGCCACTGAACATGTGTTGCAATGAAGGGATGGAGGTGTCTGGTGGATTTAGAACATAGCCTAGAAATATCACTGCAGGCAGGAAGATAGTAGTCAGACAAATAAAAGATATTGTGATAGAGAAAGTAAGCCAAAGTCTTCTTCCCCATTTTCTTAAATTACACAATCACTTGTGTTGGTGGTGACTGCTTTAGAAACTTTAATCCGTTTATCATTTCATATTCCTTAATCAGGAGCTGAACTACTGACTGAGTTCAAAAGCAGATGAAGTCAGTGCAACTCAGTGTAACATTCATTCTTGCACAGAAGGACAGTGTTAGGTTTGAAATTCAGTGGAGATCAACAGATGTTAATGAGAGTAACATTGGGCCTTGGACTACAGAGTTACCATTCCTAGCAGTGATGGAGGTCTGATGAATACAAATTAGGCAGAGAAACAGGAAGGACACTGTTTTAATGCTTAAAATTTTGTCATTGTAATAGCTGTGGAAGCAAATAATGAAGGTTTTGTTTGTGATAATAAGGCACTGTTCACCTTTTTGACTAAAGGTTATTAACAGTAGAAATTGATCTGGCTGACCTTGATTTTTTTATTTACCTATACTAGGACAAGGTTATTTTGATCAATAGAGAGATAAATGCAAATGCTGTCACCAGAAATATTTTAAATTTCCTTGGCCAAAACAGGTGGGGACCTGGATCAGTTTCACTATCATGACTCAGTGTGTTCCAGGTGAGTAATGTTTTGGTACTTCAACCTGAAGTGATGTCAGCACCAAGAGCATGTTTTTCATCTGATAATGAAATGTATCTTTTTTCCCCTTCCTTCCAGTGGGACTGTTCACCTTGCTTTGCTTCATTCAGATGACAATCTGGGCAAAGGATAAACACTGCACCTACTTGCGAGAATTCAAGGATTATCCAAGTCATAGAATGCCAATTATTCCCTTTTTGTTGTAAGAAAAGGAGGCTCAATTTGAATATTGCACAGAGCTGCAAGAAGAAAAACCTCATAAATGTCCTGCCAAATAAATGAATTAATTAAAGGGATTTTGGTGCATGTTGAATCTCCACTGCTAAGGGAAATTGTATGCACTTGAAAGCTACACTTCCTTATATTCAAGAATTCTCAACTCAGAAGTACCTTAAAAAATAAGGCTTCCTTGCACAGCTGCAAAAGAAAACCCAACCCCTGCAGTTAACTGTAACATGACTTAGATTTTTCTGTACTAGTCTGTCTAGATTGATGGATCAGAGATCCTGAGAAGTCTGTGCTGAAAAGCAGCTCCAAATTTAGCAGTGGCATTCTGCAAGACAGAAGTACACTGGAACGAGGACACACCAGCTAACTACCAGAGCTCAGTTCAGCCAGCACGGCCAGCTGGCCTCAGGACAGTTGCATGATCTGCCTCCTTTGACTTGAAGAGAGTGTGCTGCCTGGAGGCAGGTGCTTTGTAACAAATAACATTACCAAAGAATATGAATGGTTCCTGGAATAAAGAAATAGGCAATATCTCAAAAACCTGATTTGGGTCTAACCCCTAATTTGCCAAAAGAATCTGAAGTAAGAAGTATTTGTAGTATTTCTGAATGTCATATCCTGTGCTGGGTTTTTTTTTTGTTTGTTTTTGGTCTTCTTCATTAGTAAATTGCATAGTAAATAATATTCAGAAGCAATCTAACCTATGCCATATCTTTGATATCTGGTCTGTTTTGATATAACATCTTATGATACTAACTGACCTTTTACCCAGCATTTTACATCAGGCTTCTCTAAGTAGTTTTTAATACACTTTTTAAATACATGAAGTGACTGCTAGTCCTCAGAATGTTCTATTTTTGGAGCCAAGGAGAAGTATCAGCTTCATTTTGGACTTCCTGTGTTTTCTTTGTCACAGGATGTTCTGTGGGACTTAGTTGGGTTTTGTGTAAATCTAGTAAAAAAAGGCTATTGAAATATATCTGAAAGACATTTTAAAGAAGCTATTTTAGAATATGAAGAGAATGCATAGATATTGTTTTGTTTAATTAATTTATTTATCTATAATAGATGTATAGAAAGATTTTTGCAACTATTTGTAAGGGTGAAATATGCAATAAATTCTATTTTAAAACCAGTTGAAATAATTATGGCAAAAAGAGAAGGCTACTGCTGGTTGCTGAAGTTTCATAGTATTTTGTACAGTACAAAGCAAGTGTCCTTATAAAAAAAATCTACATCAATTGAAGAAAAAATCTTTCAAAGCAAAAATACATGACCCAGATTTTAATTCTGTATAACATATCTTAGAGAAAATTTCTTAGAAATTATTAGATCTGATAGATAATTGAAGCTATACATCATTATGAATTTGTTTTCAGTATTGTTTTTCCACTAATTAAGCTGTGAACCAGAAAAATGAGCTAAATGTCAAATGATTTCCCACTGAGTGCAGTGTGGAGTACAAGCAGGTTGAAATTTTCCTTCTGAGGAAGTAGAAAGCACAAACCCTATTCACACTTTACACTCACTTAATGTCCAGTACAGGAAAGAAGAAAAATTTGGTCTTGTTTAGTGACAAAGAGATCTTTTCACGTCTCTGCAAGAAAACAAAACTTTTGGCAGATTTGGACATACTCTCTTTCTTTTTAATCTCCATTTTGACATTTGGCCTCTATTTGAGGCAACTTGAAGATGAGTATGAGATCATTTTAATTAATTTTTTTTTAAAAGCAAGTTTCTTGTCTGGGTCGGAGCTCTGAATTAATTCTTTTCATTCTTGCTGAGACAACCGTCTGTTTTCACTGGCAGCCTGGTGAGAATGAATCTCCCAGGACTAGCCCCATCAGCCAGCACTGTTCTGACCTTGATAATCCTGTGCACTCAGCATGGCAGCAACCTGATTCTAAGCTGGGCAATGCTCTCAGCTTTGAGACTTGTCCGCTGACTTGTAACAGTTGACATAAGGGTTAAACAAGAAAAACCTGCCAGCCTGAAAGTACCAGATAGAGAATCCGTCTTTGATGTTATTTATATGTCAACAAGGAGGAATGACATTACTTGTATCTTATAATGAAAGAATAAAAAGGAAGATTTTATTCTATAGCAAGGACCTGCCTTTCCTTTGACACTGTTAGAATGTAGTGTTACTGGTAGAGCAGTAGAAGTTGGATGTTGCTAGGGCTGTTGTTGAGAGCACAGTGCTCAGAAAGGTGCAGAAAATCAGTGTGATACTGAGTGTGCGAACCTTTGTTTTACCCTTGCTCTGCTCTGGTATGGCACATGTTTGTGCCACAGGCAAACACTAAGCCTGGAGGCTGCAGGAGCACTCTAGGCAACTGCCTGCTGCTGCAGAGCTGGGGACACCCTTGCTTCTCGGCTGGCTCCAGCTGCTCGCGGATGCAAAGGAATTTCTTCATCCTCCATCTGCTGTTTAGCAAAGTTCACAAAAACCTGTGCAAAGAAAGCAGAAAATGTCATCAACTGAGATGTTTTAGTGGAATGACTGCTCTGCAGGAAACAGACAGGGGAATCCACTGACATTAACTGAACTGAGACACTGCGTTATCAGCTGAGATCATGAGTTCCTCCTTTATTCTGATAAACTTCCTTTCAACTTCCTTCCTTTGGATGTACTTGCTTGCAAGTAAAATCCTACTTTTTCTTAAGGAGGAGATGGCTTCAGCCAGGTTTGCATGGTTTGCACAGCATGAGTTTGGTTGTGTTAGGAAAGAGGAGACAATATTTTAGTAGGAAGCTGAAAGGCAGCCAGGAATGCCTCTCTAGCAATCCCACAGAAAACAGCTTTGGACCCTTTGTTACATAGGAAAGCAGACAGATGGGGCCAATACCCTCTAGCAAGTGGGTGTTTTCAAAACTCCCAGTGGACTTCCCAGGTTTTGTGTGTCTAATTGCTTCTCACAGTATCTTTGACAGAACACAAGTCCAAACTTCTTACTTAAAATAAAATGCTACTCTCAGCTCAGTCTCATTCCAAATTGCTGACCTTGCTCAGACTGCTGTCCTGAAGGAATGGGTTGTGTGAATTCTGTCATCTGGGAAACGCTGTCTTACCAGCTTTCACATGGCACCTATTTACACAGGGAATAAGTTACTGATTCATACTGATACATCTTCGTTGATGAGAGACCTGGGAATCTTGCCTGAGAAAGAGGTGTGAGATAATTCTCTAAAAAATTTGGTCCTTCAGTTGTTTGGATACATACCCTTATGTTGCCTAATTCTCACCAGACAGGCTTTCTCATGGATGTTTTACTTTTTACTCACCTGATCTAATGTTGTTTGAGACACAGAATATTCTTCAATATGCAGATTTTCCTTATTGGAGATTATTAATCGAAAAATCTTAGCCAGAGAGGAAGAGCAAATCTGATACTGCAGCATGTTGTAATGTTTCTCTCTCTGTAAACTCCCTGGGAAGTTGATGCGTATGAATTTCTCAGCAGGAGCAGGATCTGGAGGCAGCCCAGACTTTGGAGGTTTGATTTTCAGAGTGACAATGTAGCCATCTCCAAACCTGGGAAGGACATGTGGATTTAGGAATTGGGTGAGGAGATTGTTTCATTATTCAGGAAGGAAATTAGTTTTCTGCAGCTATGAAAACAATAACAGTATCTGAAAGATATTGCATTAGATCCAGCTTTTTAGGAAGCCCTGTATTTGCCTTGCAGAAGTGGTATGTAGCATAACAGAGATGAAAGGAGATCTGGTCAGATTGTCTAATATACAACAGAGCTGCACCCAGAAACTGGTCTGGTTAAACATTGAATTGCTTGTATTAGGAGTAGTACATCACATATACTGAATTTTCCCATTTAAAAACATGATAAAAATATTCTACTTACTTGTATTTTAGCTCCTGAATTGTGCCTAGGCATTTGAAGGTACCTTGTACCATGATGGCTAAACGAGTACAGAGGGCTTCACATTCTTCCATACTTTCAAAACAGAGAACAGATATTTGAGATAAAAGCCAAGAGACATACTTTAGCTGCTTTTGGATTCTGAATCCTAACTGTTCTTACCTGTGTGAGGTTAGAACCACTGCTCGCCCATCCCTGAGCACGCCAACAATAGAGTCCCACAGGAGGCGCCGGGACTGAGGGTCCATCCCGGTAGTTGGTTCATCCTGTAATGGAAATGTTAAGGCAATCACAGTCAGATAAAACAGGGAAAATCTATTTAGAATCAGGTAATTTTTTGGACCATAGCATATAATTACTTCTCTACAGTAATCTGTGCCTTGAGAAAGCACATGGACCTTGAGAAGTGTAGGAGTGAGTGGGTACCAATGGACTTCTTGGCACAAAGCAGTAAAGAAACAAGTACATACAAGGACTGTGGGTAAGAAAACAGTGCTGTCTGTGTAGGGCACACCTACAGGGAAGGGAGTGCCTCCTCTGGCCAACAATGAGCTCTCACCAGGTTGTCTTACTTGCATAAACATATAGGACATTGTTCAAGCCAAGAAACTAGTGAAGTCACTCTGATTTACACCACCTAAGGATTTGATCCTACATAAATCAGCTGAGCCAGTAAGTAACACAAAATGTAAAAAAAATTAGGATAGAAAAATTTTCATTGAACATCTTGTCTTAAGAAATTATGAGAAAACATTTTATCTGACTGTTTACTACAGGTAGAATACATGTAAAGGCATGTTAAACGGTACAAGGAACCAGGCTACTAAAATGTTTTAAAACACTTCTTCATAGACCTAACGAAGTAGGAGTGCCTGCGTCTAAAAGTCATAGACATACAAATTAAGGTGGTAGAATATAGTCTAAATAAAGAATTTCTGTAGTAATTTCATACAGAATTTCCCTTTAGATATGCAATTATCCAATCACTTATTTTATTTGGCAAGAACTACATTTCAGCATTTGTATAGTTTAGTATAGGATACATATCTTATTCCAAAGATATTAAAGGCTGGGGTAGGAAAAGGGTAGGTATCTTCCTCTGTTCTGCTGGATAAAGCAGCCAGGTGTATATGTTGGAAGATCATCTTTTACATCAGTGGCTACACTCTGACAAGAAAAGGCAGACTGAAACTAAACAACAGTTTAAATTCAGATTTTTCTGGATTATCGATTTTATCTCAACACATTATTTTTTGAAGATCTTTCTTTTGTAATCACTTGGGGTCCATTGGAAACATAGTTACACATCCCAGACTACACCTGAAATTAACTCAAAATGACACAGAAATAGCTGTAAATTGAGGGCAGAAAGGAGCTTGCAAGGACTTTGTAGCTCTTTAGCATGTAGTGTTACGAGATGTTATATTGAGCTCCCCAGGGCTGTGTTTCCATGACACTTACTAGCAAGACAAGTGGTGGGCAGCCTATCAGGGCAATGGCAGTGGAGAGCTTGCGCTTGTTGCCACCACTGTAGGTCCCTGCCAGGTGGTCTGCATACATGGGAAGTCCCAGCTTCTGGATGCCCCATTCAGCAACCTGTGAGAAAGACCATCTGTTTCACATAGCAGCTAATGCAGAACAGGTAGGATTGCTGATACATCCCTCTTCTGGTAGAAACATGACAGTCCCCTGGGTTTTAGTGCGTTCATTTTAGAACTGGGCCAGGGAAGTACCAGGTATTTATGATGATGATGAGGGGCGTTCTAACTACATGAGGGAAAGCCATAAAGCAGCCTCAGCTATAGACTTCTATCTGTGCAAGAATTTCAATTATTTTCTTCTGGAATCTTCTTCATGTTTTCTTCCCTTTACATACACAACTCCAAAGGCAAGAGCAAAACAGCAACCAGTGCCATTCTGAGCATGGGAATCGCATCTTTAGCCTTCCATTGCTGGTGCCACAAATTTGCAAGTACCGTTAATGCCTGGGAACCTGCATTTGATAATGTGGTCTTGTTACTTAACTGTCTAAATGACAGGAACCACTCCCAGGACTTCAATACATAGAACAACAAGTCCACTTTGGAAATTCTGGCCCTTGGCATGTTAAGAGCACCATTAATCATCACAAATATCACTGTAACTATCAAAAGCAAGACTACTTTACCCTCTTGATTTCTTCTGCTGGGACCCCCCGCAAGCGTGCATATAAATAGAGGTGTTCTCGTCCTGTGAGCAAGTCATCAATGGCATCAAACTGAGGGCAGTATCCCATGTTTTGATGGACATTAGAAATGTGGGTCAATATACTGGAGAAACAAAGAAAAGAGTTGTAGTTCTGTAATACTAGCTCTAAGACAGAGAAGAACAGTTTGAATAAAATCCTTATTTTCTGGGGCAACAACTCTTGTAAGAGGAGAATTAATTCTTCCTGATAAAACATCCTATGAAAATATCTGTTTGTACATAAGAGCAAGGAGTATATTGTTGTGTTAAGTCAGCTCAATCCTAGTTAAGAGTGTAAGCCAATTTCCCCTCATCCTTTCTCTTGTTAAAGTATAGACTAACTTAATGAGAAGTTCTTAACACAGACACTCAGGTTTACTGTTTTTTGAAAACAGTATTTATATCTAGAAGAAAAGTAGCAGTTATGTCAGCTCAGAATATGGTCACTAGCAAGACAGGCAGGACACAAGGCTAACACTTCAATGGTAGTAGGAAAAGTACAAAATCACAGAATGGGTGTGGTTGAAAGGGGGCTCTGGAGGTTATCTTGTCCACTGACCCTGCTCAGGCAGAGTCACCTAGAACAGGGTGCCCAGGACCATGTCCTGGCAACAAAAGAGTTATTGTTCAAATCACATCAATGGACAAAGAATCAAATCCCAAATACACCTAACAAGCCAAGGCACACAATCTTAAACCAACATAAGTGCATACCAGATCACACTGTAATAACTTATGACATTATGCCAGCACTGTGTAAACAAAGATGCTAGAAACAGCCAGAGAAAAGTCCCAAAGCTCAGATCAAAATACCCTGTTGGATAGATGTTTGAGAGCTCTTGCCACTAGATCTGATTGCCTTGTCCCACTGTTAGCATTACTACAACTTACCCACAGATTTTACAAGTGTTAAAGGTATCAAATGCAATTGTGTGTTAGCTGTGATCTCAGTGCTGTAGAGCTGCTGGATCATTGAGAGTGTGACCTGGACAGTTCTCTGCTGACAAATGGACTGTCACAGGGTTTTTTAAGGTACTTACCTATTGCCAGCCACTACAGCATCTCCAGATGTCACGTCAGTATCTCCAGTCAGCATTTTGAATGTTGTTGTTTTGCCAGCGCCATTCACTCCCAAAAGGCCAAAGCACTGAATTGCAAAATTTATCATATTCTTTAATATTTCCAACTTGCAAATCAGCAGGGGCATAAAATCTGAACTGATCCACGGAATGTAATCCAGTGTTATTGAACAACCTACCTCTCCGGGACGGATGCCAACACAGAGTCTGTCCACTGCAGGCTTGCATCGACCTGCATAAATCTATATTGATGTGGGAGGAAAAAAAAAAAGAAAGTTCCTATTTCAAGACATCTACAGTAATGCAAATCATCTGAATTTTTAGTTTAGTTTAATGCCATTGAGATGAGGCAACTTTCGAACTGAGACAGGAGTAAATATTTTTTTCATTCTTCTCAAAATATTACCTTGGTCAGTTCTTGTAATTGTAAGATATCGGTTTTGTTGCCTCCATTCATAATTCTTTTTCTTTCTTCTGCAACATCCTCATCTTCATTAAGAATAGGTGACATGGCAGTCTCAGCAAACCTGGAAAAACCCAAGATACTGAGTTGCCCTGGGTTCAGTTAGAACAACAGTGTGAAACAATGGCTCATCTGCTGCCAAAAATGTGACTGGTGGAAGCAGTGGGGTTGAAACTTCACAATGTGACATTGGCTGGAGTATGCCTGCTGTTGGGAGAAGCCCTGATCTTTAAAGTTAATCTCTAGATACTAAAAAGGAAGGAAAGGGCTTGCTCAAAAGAACATGCCTTGTCAGTCCTAGATATGACAATAACCTGCCTCTTAGCCACAGCTTTCACTATTTGGCTACTCTTAGTACCTAGTGATGGCCCTTAGAAGTTTTGAGTAGATCTCTCTGCACGACAGTATTTTTATAATTGCACAAATTAGTTGTGCATTAGCTCTTGTTGGCAATCTTGAACAGGAGTGAATGACCCACTTACAGCTGGTAAGGAGCTGTTTTCATCAAGGGAGAGGTATATTTGTAAAGCAGAGAGGGAAGTTCACATAGTGTCCAGGATACAGCTGTCCTGTGCCACAGACTAGAATTCTGTCTTGGGATGTCAGGCTAGTACCTCACAGTACTAGCTAGTACCTAGCCTGACTGGTACTGAGGACACTACAGACTTTCCAGGTAATTTTATAATCTCACTATTGCAGTGTCGTAAACTAAAAAAATTACATTAAAATCTTAATTCAGGAAAATCAATTTCTTTAATAAAATATTCTTAAATGCTCTTAAGATAATGCAGATTTGTAAATGCTTTCTTGAATCAGGATATCAATAAATTAAGATAAGATCAGTTAAGTAAATAAAAAACAAAAAGGCTACAAATTTAGAGAAAAATTAAGAACAAAAAGAAGAAAAGAGGGACATAGAGAATAACAAAGATACTAATCCTTTTAATAAAGGAACATTAATAGAACTTTTACACATACCATCTTGTGGAGAACAAAGGGTGCTGCATAAAGAGATTAAGAAAGAAGAACACAACTCCTTGAAGAGCCATGGCAACCAGGTTCTTTCCAACAAAGTCCCATTCAAAGGGATCAGAAACATGCTCCTCACCTTTGAAGAAAGAGAACCAGAAAGGAAGATGAAATACTGCTGAAAAACTCCACTATTCCTCAGAACAAAAAACACAATTATAATGAATTACCGGACTTTATTTGCCCATGATTAGGCAATGGTTTTAGTTTTCCAGTCTTACAAAAATTCTTAACAGAATGCCTTCCAAGTTCAGCTGCTGCATGGAGTAAAAATAATCTCTCTGAATATGCACTAATTTGGATATCATTACATGAAACTTGCATGGATTATGTGAAAAGACACATGTTTTCTGAATAAAAACAGATGAGTTCTGCTGTATGGCTATTCTTTTAATAAGTTGTCTGATATCAAAGACAACCATATCTTAAGAGAATACATTTGAAGAACAACAGTCCCTTTAAACATTAACTGAAGTATTCAAATGAAATTTTAAAAAAAATCCTCCTGTAATGATTTAAGGTCTTCCAAACAAAGGATGAAAAGACACCAGAGTCTGACACTGAACAAATGGGTTCATTTCCAATGCAGACTACTGGTTGGGCTGTAGAGTTCTGGCAGCACTACCATGAGAAGTGATTCCTTCAGAGAGGGTGAACTTTCACACTCCTCATCCCTCTGATGATGGAAGAGGTGAGAATTACAGCAACATCTACTACTTTTCTGAGTTAATCCTTCCAAACATCTCATCCAAGGTCAGGGTACGTGACATTGCCATAACGTTTCTTATTGGCTTTACCTACCAAACCTCGCATATACTTCAGTCACAGCTTGGTTCATGGCCAAGTCAATGAGTCCACGGCCTAGGCAAAAATGTGGCAGGACAAGCAGCATATTTTTCAATGTTTTATTAAACTTCAGCAAAGACTGTAAGAAACAGAAACAACATAAGCTGTTTAAACCAGACCTGTTCAAGAAAACATAGCAACATAAGTGAAAAGTTCTTTGTGATGTCAGAGAAACTGGATGTTCTGTGTTCTTGAAACAGGGAAAACAAAGTATTTATCAAGTTACACTCAAAGCAACATAAAACGCAAACAGCAGAATCCTGGCATACACTGTATCAGATTAGGTGCTTGTGAAAAACTGGCAATGGGGGGAAAATTTAGTATTTCCCTATGTAGCAGAGGTAATGTAATTCTGGTGGTAACAGGTAAAGCTGCTCTAGGGCTGTTTTGGATTTGCACTGAAAACAGGGTTGATTACACAGCAGGGATGTTTTTGCTATTTCTGAGCAGTACTTGCAGAGACAAGGCCTTTTCTGTGCCTTACCTTACCCCCCTAGCAAGGAGCTGGGGGTGCACAAGGAGTTGGTGGTGCACAAGGAGTTGGAAGAGGACACAGCTGGGACAGCTGGCCCCAAGGGACTCAAGGGACATCCCAGACCATATGCAGTCATGCTCAGCACATAAAGTTGGTAGAAGAGGAAGCAAGAGTGGAATGTTCAGAGTTACAGCATTTGTCTTACCAAGTCACCATCATGCGTGATGGAGCCCTGCTTTCCTGGAGATGACTGAACACCTGCCTGCCTGTGGGAAGTGGTGAATGAATTCCTTGTACTTCTTTGCTTGTGCATGCAGATTTTGCTTTGCCTATTAAACTGTCTTTATCTCAATCTATGAGTTTTCTCACTTTTAGTTCTCTGATTCTCTACCCCATTCCATGAGGTGGGGGAGCGGGCTGCAGAGTGAGTGAGTGGTTGTGTGGTGCTTGGTTGACACAGGATTAAGCTATGACAGTAGTCAGGGCTGCCACAATACTGAAAAGTACTGGTGTCTGGGCATAATTACACAGTGGATGTTGGTGCAATGTGGAGATGCCCAAAAAAGTGTAAGTGCCAGCAGCAGTTGAGCTGCATCAGCATCGAACCCAGAGAAGGGCCATCTTCCCTCTGGAGACAGTGTCTGCAACAGAAACAAGTTTTCAAATGTAACCATGCTGCCCTTGATGCCCAAAGACTGAATGGCAATAGATTGAACTCTGTGCTATCAAGAACCATAGTTGTGAATGCAGGAACAGTAGGGACAGAAAATATTGTCTAGTTCTCCCTTGTAAACATGAATTTAACCAAGATCTGTTCCTCCTTTGCAGCAAATAATGCTTGCTCAGCACAGAGTGTTTCAAAATGCACCATCAGTAACAACAGCTAATTGGACTGCTGTGAGATGGGGTATTGAATGTAGTGGCCAGAGCTTCAACAGCTATGAAGGTGATAGCAGTAGTGCATACAAACCAACAGCACTTCATAATGTGATCTCTTAGCCTTCCCAGGAACTAATTTAGGCACTTGCTGTATTCTGTCATCTTTCTGATGGTATTAAATAATTTTCAGGCAATTCTCAAAATGCTACTATAAAGCAGAACAGCTCCTCTAACACCGTAATCACCAGGAGTAAGTGCCTACCATCTACATCTTCTCGTACAACACAAGCTGCAGAAGCAAGCACAGAGTGCCATGCCTAGACCTCCTCAACTGTGCAAGTATGCATAAGTTTGCTCATAGGTCAGTGGAGAAGAAGGGGCAGGAGGTGCTCCTGGTGCTGGAGCTGAGATTCCTCTGTAGTCCCTGGTGCAGACTATGGTGAAGCAGTTGTGCCCCTGCAGCCCTTGGAGGTCCACAGGGATGCAGAGATCCATCTGCAGCCCATGGAAGCAGCCCATGCCAAAGCAAGTGGATGCCTGAAGAGAGGCTGTGACCCTGTGAGAGGTCCATGGTGACAGGGGTCCATGCTGGAGCAGCCTGCCCTCGAGGGATTGCACCCTGTTGAAGAGTGACCCATGCTGCAGCAATCTGGGGACTGTTGCCTGTGGGAAAGTCTCACACTGCAGCAGTTTGCAGAGGACTGTGGCTTGTGAGATGGACTCACGTTGGAGAAGTTCTTGGAGAACTGTCTCCTGTTGAAGGAACCCCACAGTGTACGAGGGGAAGGACTCCTCTCCCTAAGCAGTGGGAGAAATAACAGGAAATGAACTGACCATAAACCCCATTCTCTTGTCTCTGTGCCACTAGGGGAGGAGGTAGAGTTGGGAGGGAGGGAAGGCTGGGGAGAAGGTGTGTTTTTCAGATCTTATTTTATTTCTCAGTATCCTGCTCTGATTTTTTAATTAATAAATTCAACTAATATCTCTAATATCTCATCATACTGTGATAGTATTTGGTAACTGATCTTTCCCAGCCCTTAATTCATGAAGCCTTCATTCTATTTCTCTCCCCTGTCCAGCTGTGGAGAGGAGTCAGAGAGAGGCTTTGGAGGGTGCCTGGCATCCTGCAAAATTAAGAAACATTACTTACTGGATTATTTTCAAATAATTCCAGGATGAATGTAATGGCACTGCTGTTGATTCCCACAAAGAGATTAATACAAGACAATGCAACATAAGCAGTGCTGGGGATATTGAAGAAAGAAGAAGCAGGGTACATCATGGGAATTACTGCCCATCTGCATGCAAGAAACAGAAAAAACTATGATAACTTTTCAGTATTTTCATGTCAGTTGGCCTAAAGAAAACTCAAATTAAGATTTCTTCCCATCCCAAGTATAACAAAATGGTGTAATCAACCAGTAACCCACCACAGTATTTTCTCCCTGTTTACTACATAAGATTTTTTTCTGCTTAGTCTTTTTTTTGCTATTAAAATGCAGGTCAATAGACACTGCTAAAATTGAGAAAACTTAATGCTAGTAAGGTTGCTATCACCCTAGGTATCTTTGTACATTTCAGTGAATTGTACACCAAGAAGAAGAAACAAAGAAATGTTGAATGCTGAAAGATACTTGACTGTGAACGTGGCAAATGAACACTAAATTCCTCCACAATGTACAAGGAAGAAATCAGCAAAATGAACAAATATGTTTTCCTGTATGGGTCACATTTAATGTTTAAAAATGCAAGGAAGGCAGTGACAAAAGAATCTCTTTTGTAGCATGTAGCCAGACAGAGCATGTAAATATCTCACAGAAGAATCTGGTTTTAACCGGTTTTGGATCCACCCAGTTCTATTTTTCAAAGCTGGGTTCCACTAAGTACCGAGCTTAGTAACATGAAATAATTTCCATGTGAAATACAGGGCCCACCTGCAGCATTAACCTTGAACACTCACCCATACAGGAGCAGCAAGGCCATGAACACAGGGAGATTGGCTGGGGAGGCGTATGCTTTCTTGTTGAATCCAGCGAATATAGCCACAACCATCGCAGCACTCAGTGCATAATTCACCTGCCACAGCACAGGGGGAAGATCAGTGTGTACGACCTGAGAAGGGCTGCAAACATGTCCAGGTCCTACACATCATTCCAAAAGGAATTTATACTGAGGAACATCAGAATTTGAGTTAGACTAGTCACACTAAATTTTTTGGATCAACAGATCACTGGCAATGCTCAACATTTTTCTAAGACATCTCTTATCAGACTGTTCACCAAAAATACAACATATATTTTTGTTTCTTAGACTATGGTTTGTGAATCTATTATTTCATAGTCTGGCTGCTGGGCTTCCCACAAAAAGTGGCCATGGGTCTCCAAGGGAAGTGCAGTTTCTGGTGATGCAAACAAAGGCTGTTTAGGATGGAAGAGCTAGTCACACAAGCCACATTCCTGGGAAGAGGCTAAAGTGAGTATGCTTGGCCAGTGCTCAGTTTCTCTGTTCAGTATTAATAGCACTATTCTACTGCAATGCATGGAATTCCCCTTGCAAAATGGAAGATAGCAATTCACGGAACTGCTAACACCACTTAATGCCTTTGCATCATGCTGTCAAGGGCAACAGCCAAGCAGAAGTCCTGTCAAGGAAGCTGCTGTGAACAGCAGAGAACAAGAACTCTGGGACCTGCTTCTTTTCCCTTATTTACTAAAATAATGCTTTGCTTTATCTTTTCCTGAGAGAACACCTTCCAAATCCTGGAGAGTTTTGGGCTTTTCAAATATTGATTTTCTTTTCAATATTTTTAATTCCATGTTCATGCTTTTCTTATTGCATAATTCCTTGGCTGCTTTCTTTGTCACAAAGGCATGGCCAGAGAACCAGTCCTTGTTTTCTCTTTTATGACAAAGTGGCTGGAGGGAAGCTGAGCCCTGTCTAAGCAAGTCTGCACCTGTGGTGTAAATCTTTTTGGAATAACACAGTGCCCATGATACAGTGACCTAAATTAATATGTTATTTTAGACACCCTAGAGTATTTTGTCAGGCCTATAGATACTGTTCCAGCAGGCTGTGAATCTGCCCCACTTAGGTTTCTTGAATATCTTGAAATATGTTTTGAGTCTTCTAGAGGACAGGAGCGACTAGCACCAGGCAATGAGGCTTTTCCCTTCTGTAGTAAGTTGTATTTCATTATATATTTAGTAGTAAGGGCTAGAAATCCTAAGATTATAAAAAATACAGCTTCATTAGTTGACTGAGTTGTGCACCTGAAATAATTTCTACATCTGTAATTAGTTAGAGGCCAGATCCTTAGCATGGTCTCTGAGAAACACTTAAGAGAAATTAATGCTTTTCAATGCTTAGAATCACCTTCACTTGATTCACTGATTTGCCCTCAGTTCATGCACACCCAGGATAATCAGAGGCTGTCAATCACACCAGCAGTTACTTACCAAGTCCCACATGAAGTTAGTTAGCCAGTAGGTAACAGGGCTCACACCACTGACAAACTGGAGATGTTTGGCTTTTGTTACGCGTTCTTGGATCAGGTATAAAACAAAACTGGCTGGTATAAAGGACATGGCAAAAATCACACAGATGGCAACAACAGCATCCACTGAAGTGGTCAGTCTACAACAGAGCACAAGAAGGGACTGTAAGCAAGGGAATGGATGCAATGCAACACTATATTAGCATTTGGGGACTCTTGAGGGTGCTTTAAGATCTAGAAGTGGCAAGACTGGTTTTTAAGTAGAAGACTTCTCCAGTTTCAAAATGTGCTAGTGTGTTTTTCCAAGTTGCTTTGAGGACTTTAGCTAAGAAATATGGTACCATTCCCTGATCTTTTACTTGCTTTATATATCTCAGTTTGACAGCCTTTCCTGTGTGCGACATCTCAAACTAGACATTTAGGCCCAACAGTGCTCTGGAAGACGAGAAAGGAGAAACTTAAAAGGGCAGGTTGGAGACAGTGAGATGAAGCACAGATTTTGCCTCTGTACTACAATGCAAAGTTTTTGGTTTCAATGAATTATGAACTTAATAGGAGAATGGAAAATCTTGTCTTTTTAGGAATGTCTTTTTCAAGAAAGTATGACCTTCAGATTCAGGAGTACACCAATCCTACCACGTGCTGTTGAAAATCTACCTGCGTGCTGCCCTTGGCTTGTCAACTACTTGACCTGTAGTCAATCCAGGACAAGTTCTCATTCCATTTTTTATTACATGTTTTATTTCAGAAGTACATGTATTGGATTTGGAGCATTAACAAAAATTGCAGAATCTTTGTGCTTGGGAATCAACAGAAACATGCAATAGTGTATATTCAATGGTCATAGTTCCTATGTGGGATGGGAATGAACTCTTATGGGAATATAACAAGATGTGAATAGATTCTTGTTTAGAATAAAACTTCAGGGAAGGGCCTCCACATTCTGTCAATTGAACTCTTTCTCCTCAGAGTGTAAGCATGCTGGAAGTTGCAAGCTGCCAGGAGAGAGAGGGGTAAAAGCCAGAAGTAGAGCACAAACAGACTTACACAGTGACTTCAGAGAGTTGCTCCTTGGTGAGGTTCAGAGGATGGTTTATAGCAGTGATCCCATGTTCCTCAGGGTCTTGGCCAGTCCTCAGATTAGCTCTGAGGATTGCATTATTGGCTACATTGAGGAAACTGACCATAGCATGCCAGCCTTTATTGTTAAACCACACCTGAAAGAGTCAGAAATCACAGATTAATTTAAGAAGCCTTCACTGAGCTACAGGAGAAAATTTGGTTGCCTTTTATCTACTTTGGTGGGCATTGTCAGCAGGGGTGAATCCAGCACCAGGCACAGTCCTGCAGGAGGAGCTCACATACTATGCTTTTAAAAGCATTGGACAAATACTGTCAGGGGATTTTATAGAAGGACATTTTAAGATTTAGTGTATTACTCAAAGTATTTAGGACAGCAAGTAGTACTAAGAATATGATTTAAAAAAATCTCACACTTGAAATACTATTAATAAGGATTACCTATAGTATGGGATACAGTGTTAATACCAAGTTATTTCTAAAGTATAGCATTTCAGCTCTTCTTGCATCTGGGAATACCACCAGCAATATTCTCATAAATAAATAAATAAAGTCTATGTCCAAAAAGACTGTGAGTTAGCAGACTTATTCCAGCAATACCTTAATATTATCTTCAGTTTCCATATATTTAAGGAAATTAGGGATTTCTTTAGCAGCAGCCAGTGAAGTTTGTCCCTAAAACAAAAAAGAAAAAGCTAAAGATCAGCGCTCTAGGTGAAATCTAATGCTGCAGTAACCATGCTTTAATAAGGGATCAAAAACCAAACAAAATTAAAAATCTTGCTTACTCCTGTCACATTCATCATTCGGCCAAGATCACTTAAAAAATTGACAATTTGGTCTCCAGAAACATGAAGGACTGGGAGCCTTCCTCCTATAGAAATTCCTCCATATCTAGTAAAGAGAAAAATATCATCAGTCACTCATACACACCAATAACTGTACATTAATGCAAATACTAAAAACCACTTAATGCAAGTTTCATTTCTATACATCAAATATTTCATGTATAACGAGTTCAACTCTTTTTCTAACAAGTTGTATTAGGTCTTTTTAGTGCTAACAAATAATAGAAGCTCTATCAGTTTCTGAGAGGTTTATGTCAGGATCCTGAGAAAATTATTTAGAGAGAAGATTTGGAGAAAACAGTGATTTCTACAGAACAAAATCTTTAAATCAAAACAATTACCATATAATGGTTTACAGCATAAAGGACTAAGGACAGCATAGACCTCAGCAAAAATTTCAGATGCTCTGAGAGGAGCAGGTATTTGCCAATGTCAGTACCAACCAGTGCTCCACAATGATAAATACTATTGCACAAGATGAACTGAAGTATAATCCATAGGAAGCAATGCTTGCACATGAACAAGCAGATATTCCCTGAAGAAAAGCAGTCATGCAGCTGCTATCTTTGAAGGGAACTCCTACTGCTGGTCAGAAATAAAATGAGTATGTGCTTCAGGCTAACCAGTCATCTTTGTAAGCTTTTAGTAACTGCAGTGTAGACATCACATGGGGTTAGCTGTTGTCATTATCTAAAGAAGAGAACTAGTGCAATCTGGTTAATAACTACTGCACATGTTCAGAGCAGGCATGAGGAATTGTGGTTGTTGCTTCTGTATCTGATAGGCTGGTGTCTAGGTTTCATCCCACTCGGGTCCTTTTTGGAGGGTTTATATTTTTTCTGCAGCACTGAAAGAGCTGTGTCACAGCAGTATTACAATATACTGTACTATTGCATCGAACCTTCTCACCACACAGTTCCCACTGGTTCGACTCCAGTAGGTAAAAAAGCTCTGATAGTTCCATTGTGAGCCTCTTGCTTTCATCTCCTGCAGGGAGTTCAAATGGATATAACCCCTTGTCTTTATAAGACCCTTCCTGATCCTCAGCCTATTTCTGAAAGCCATCTCTTTGTTCTACACTGTCTGTCGTAATTCCCCTTGGCCATTTGCAGAAACATTGTGAGGCTCCCTGGGTAAACAGAAATACATTGTTCCTTTATTTACTACCTTAACCTGTGAATTGGTTTCTTACCTCTGCTCATTGACCCAGTATTTACTCTTCAAGCTGAAACAGACAAAGAGAATCCCCTCTCAATGCACAGAACCAAAGTCAGCGATACATCAGGCTTAAATAAAAATTAAAGTTGAATTCCTATACTTTGCAGACCTCCAGTCTGCTGGTTGTTACTTTGAGTTGTGGGGTTGGCAGGACTTTTGGCACTCCTTGCAGTGTGTTTTTAGCTTTTTGTTTTCTGACATGACTCATCTCCAATTCCTAAAGTGACACATACTGGGCTATTCTAATCCATAATTAATTGATTTTAAAAGATGTATCTAAAACAATTACGACATATGCTAAGGAGAATCAGTCAAAGGCAGTCAGAACATAGCTAATATAAAGGGAATTTCAAGAACTCTGCTGGGAACTGAAAAAGTAGCAAGGCTTGAATCAGAGATAATAGGCCATGGACACTGCACAGCTAATTACCACACTCAACACACAGGCCAGCTGAAGAGCTATCAGTAGGATGGATGTATCTGTGTAATATTGTCCTTTGGCTACTCTTTAGCACTTCTGGGAAGCAAGTGATAATTAACTCAGGCAGATGGTCACGTTAGTGTGGCTACAGTTCTTCAGGGAGACAAAGCAGAATCTCTGCAAGGCAGTTCACCAATGCTGTGCAGAGGCACCATTTTTGTCACCATTAACACAGCATTCCATCAGCACTGAAACTTAGCTCTGCCTATAAAGAAGTACCTGATTATACAAATAGTTATAATCGAAAATATTTAACTCCCCTAAAATCAACCTCTTCTAGTCTTATATCAGAAATATGGACATGGTGCTCAAATCTACAGAATATTGTGGCAAATCAGGTGTTATGCCATTATTAAAGGAAAATTTCATCACCAGGTACAAAATACCACATGTGAAAAAGAAATAGAGATTTATCCCTACCTTCCTTTTATCAAAGTGGGATATGTTTTCACCAGAAAATCTGAAATATTTCTGCGGGTCAGATCTTGAAGAATTTCTGTGCTACGTTGCACTCTCTGGCAAGAAACAAAAACCTAATCAATCAAAATAAATTTTAGAGCATCTTAAGCTATTAAGTGTTTGTCAGGAAAAGAGAAAAAGTAGTTTTGGTTCAGAGAAAATGCTCAGGTTCATAGTATCACTGAAAGAGACTGAGTCAATCTCTCAAGCATCACTTCTAAACTGAACATCCTTACTTTACTAAGACTTTATGAGAAATCAGTATGTTTGTCATGCATGACACAAAACAGTTGCACGTTCACTCTGAAACAGGTATTTGCAACAAAGGTCAGGGTTGCTCAAGGCTTTTTCTTCAATCTGAAAGTAGGAAACTTTTCAAATACACTGAGGCTCCAGTAAAAAAAAAAAAAAAAAAAAGGTAGTTTCCTATGATTTAGCAACTTTAGGTTAAAATTAATACAAAAAAGTGACCTTCATTAGCACATTAGATAGTTCGAATGAAATTTACTTTTTTAAAAAATACAAAAATGATGCCACATGACAACTTTGTTGAGTCTTTTACAAATACAGGACTGTTGTGAAATGCAAGACCTCACACTCCTGAGTTTATCCCAAGGTAGAATATACTTTAAGAGGTTCCTGGGCAGCTTCAGATGGCAAGGCTTGCAACCTGAAATCATCTTATAATGACCTAGAATGTAAGTCTAATGAGCTTTCCAGAAGTTCCTGCATTTGTCCACAGAGAGTACTGGATGACACCGAAGGCACATTAGAGACGTCCAGCTGATTCTAGACAGGAAGATTGGTAACATCCCCCTAGTGCTTTCATTAATTGAGTTGTCTATGCTTAAACATAATTCTAATGACAATTATTTACACCCTGTGGCTTTCCTGGAGACTCAAGTGAACTGCTTCTTTCTGACAAGTTATACAACACTATAATCTCCTGCAAAATTATCAAGATAATATTATAACAAACACATTGTGTTTAGAGGACTAGAATCCCCAAAAACAAATAAAAAAATTTGCATCTTACTTGGAATTGAAGTTTTAGACTAAAAGTCTCTGAAATACAATGCTGATTGCATGCAATCAGTAAAATTCAACTTTTTCTGTTGGACAGAGATTACTAAGAAATCAGAAATAACTTGGGATGCTGTAAGGTATATAACCTCTATCAAATTTTTTTCCTTCATAAACAGGAATTCTAGAGATATTTAAAACAACTTTGTTTTGTGAACAGTGATAGAGAAATCAAAGCAAGCTGAATCAGTGCTTTCAAGAGACTGTGCCATGGAAAGTGGTATAGTCACCATCCCTGGAGTGTTCAAAAATGTTGAGATGTGACACATGGGGATGGAGTGGTGAAGACGGCAATGCTGGGTTAACACTCTAAGACACAGTCTTAGAGGTGTTTTTTAAACTTAATGATTCTGTGATTCTATGAAAATGAGAAATGTTTTGATCACTTTGCTAGTGTGTTCAGCCTCGCAAACAGGAATATTAAAGATGAACAGTGTGCATGGTGAGACATTAAATTAGTGAGCTACTATTCTGAGAGTGGCTGCAATTCTGTTTAACTTCTTAGAAAAACATTTATTAAATGCAAACACTAACAGGCTGTAATTTTCTTCTGCTCTTCAAAAGAGCAAGCATATTTTATAAAGGGCACTGCTAAGATCATTCATTGATAGAAGAGGAGGGAATGTAGCTCTGTTTTCCTCCATACAGCATCAGTGGTTATTAAATTACTCATCTTCATGTACATGCATAAAAATATTCATTTTGCTAGCTTAGAACATTTCTGATAGAAATGGAACTGAAGGCCATGTAAAAAATAATAATTTGGGGTTCACTGAATATTAATCTTTCCATTTTAATGAGACAACTGCACTCCCATGTTTTTAAAATTGTGATTTTTCTTTCCTCTTTCTTCCTCCTGCTCTTCCCTCCTTTAAAGAAAGGCAACCTTCTGAACTGCTCTTTGAGGCAAAAGAAAATTTTTTTTTAAATTATGTTACAAATTGTTGAAATTTTTGTGATTTTCTTCTACACAAAAAGTTTGCAGTCTAGATGAAAACAGTAATGAAGATTTATTAAAAAGTGCAAACTTCAAATACCACTGAAACTTAATTTCAGATTCCAGCAAGTCTTGCTCTCTTGAAAAAGAATGAACTCAACTCCTTGCCATATTAGCATGGCAAAATACTTAGACAATGATCCCTTTTCCAACGCTTGCCATGAAGCTTTTCTACAAAGATTTATGGCACAAGGACACAACCTGTGGTGGTGGGAGGCCTCCTGCACCAGCAGGGCATTCTGGCAGCATGGTGAGTTTCTTGTGAGTGCTGCACTTGCAAGAAGGTGATGGATTCTCGAGGCTCCACTCTTGTTTCAGCAGGAGGCTGCTTAGGTTAGGATGAACAGCAGGTGTGTTCCAGGCAGTTGGCATATTATTGCATGGGTAGTTCCTGTGGAAAGGAACAGAGCTTTAAGCTGTGCAGAGATAATAGTCCATGAGAACTCACAAATCCACAAAATCACAATGCTCTAAGCAGATATTACCTCTGCAGCCTTCATCCTGTGAGTTTTGAATAAGAAAAACATTTTAGAGTATTTGGTGCACACAAATTAATATAGTGTCCCCCCACATCTCTGCCAAATTTACTGCCTTCAGCTTGCAGATAGGACACTGAAGGAACAAGGGGAATGTGTTCGATCCATTAGTACTGGAAATCTGCACTGGATATATCTTTGTGAAGAAACAATAATTTTGCTTTCTCATGCAGTATCTTTTCCTTTTTTAAAATGTCCTCTTTGATTCTGCCATACCAGGTAGAAGAGAGGAATGGGAGAAGAGAGGACAACCAGAAGGATCAAATTGCTGGATAGCATGGCTGGGAAAGAGCCAGGGGAAAGGGAACAAATGTCAAAGCATAGCAAGCCAGCAGGACTCACAGGCAGAGTAAGCAGGTAGGACAACAAAAACTTGAGCTCTTCTAATGTTGCCCTCACTTCAGAATGAGAATAATTTCAAATCATGGACACAGTCTGATTGCTACTTCACAATCTGAGTGATTGCTGAAGTTATTGCTTCCTAACACACCAGTGGGAACTGGAGGAACCTGAAGGGACTCAGACATAGAAAGTGCTAGGGAAGCTGAGAAGATTTGGGCCTGAGGTCACTGACCTACTGACATAAATTTCAAGGTTGCTAACTCTCAGTATCAAGCTACATGAGCTGGTTTCCAGTCAGTCATATTGAACACTGTGAATCATTCTTAATCCAGTGGCAATGTTATCTTGCTATTTGTTTGTTTGTTACTTTTGGCCCACTATCAGATGTAGCCAAGAACACATCTGAAGCATTGGGTCTTGTGAAGAGTCGAGCCAATTCATTCTCGTTTCACTACTCAAGTTCCACAAGAAGTACCCTGCTAGGATCTCATTCAAGAGAAATTAGCTAGCAACTTACAAAAGAGGCTGATTCTTCATGCAGCGAATTCCAAATCCTGGTTTATTCAGGAAAGCATGAGTAAGGGAGACCATTTGCTCATTGCCAGGACGCTCATTGCTAAGGGAATAAGATAGGAATTTCTCTATAAAATGTTTTTTCAAACTATTGTACTGTACTGTAATACACATGGCAACTAGAGAAGGACAGCCATATGGCAGTACCAGCTACCCCCCTCCAAATGCTGATAATTCATTGTTTTATTTATTTATGTAAAAACTCAGAATGTTCTGAGATGGTAGACAGGCAATGGTTCTTATATCCTAATACTAAAGTTGACTTCTAACAAAGCCCAATAGCAGCATTCTCCAAAAAAGGCTTGAATCCTCATTCCTATTCTCCCAGCACTCCCAGTCAGTAATTGGAAGATGAAAAACATATTCTGCATTTTCATTTGCAGGGGCCTGGATCTCATGTTAGGATATGTAACTTGATAAGTGTTGAGGTCCTGAATTCAGGTAGGAAGAGGAGAATACTGAAGTTAGAAAGATATTTGAAAGACTACTTGTTAGATGTACTAGCAGCTGTATTCTCCATGCGCACCAAGCTATTTTAAATCTGCTGATTCTAGTGAAGTGAATCTTTTCTTACATCACACAGAGTGAGAAAAAAGCAGTGAGACAGGGCTCCATGATGTTAAACTCTAGGGAGAAAAAGGTGAATGTGTGACAAATGTACTTTAAGTGATTCCTCTTACCTGAAGAAAGTAAACTGTTGTCCATAGATCCAAGGATGTAATGTTAAGGCGGGATATTCTCCAAATGGAGGAATAATGACTGTAAGTACTAGAGAGAGCAACACAAAACTGGCAGGGAGAACAACCTGCAGGGAACATGAAAACATCACATTAGGTTATTACATGAATGTTGTAGAGTGACACTGTACACAGCCCATAATATATGTAAACAAAGGAAAGCAGGAGCACACAGATCCAGTCTAGTTTAACTCCTGAACATCAACAATTTAATTTCCAGCACTTTTGCTTAAAATTCTGGTTGTCATAGAACTGCATTATGTTAAAAATAAATCACTGGGCTAGTAATGATAGAATCATGAACTTCGTGCAGTTGGTAGACTCCAGGCAGAAAGAAATAAAAGAAGAGGCAGAAGAGTTTGAATCATAATTGCACTGTTACTCATTTGCAGCACCTTTATTGCTTTGCATAGGGCTATATCATTGCTGGAAAGACGGCGTTGAGAATGTGGGAAAGACTCAAGAACAGCACAAGTCAGTCAATACCTGTGCTAGGAAGTCCTTGTAGCTGCGGGAGGCGTGCTGGAAGCGTTTGATGAGCAGTGCTTTGATCTGCTGATGTACCAGCTGAAAGCCTTTATACTGTTGGGACCCTTTGCCTTCATTTTGATCTCCTGCTCTGCCTACTGGCATTTGAGAGGTGTCATCAGTTTTCAGGGCAGTTTGTTCAGCTGGTTTGTTCTCAGTAGGAGTTTTGCCAAGAGCAGAACCATTTTCTTGAGTATCTCCTAGGTTAAGATGAGAAGCATCAGAGAAGACACTTTATCTTCCATGCATGAAGCAGCACAGACATTTTAATGAGGTCCAGATTTTACCAACTGTATATATCATATCTCCAGATTGTTTTAATTACAACTGTTGCACTGTGATTTATTTAGTGACATCATATAAGTTAACGCTCCTCTTACTCAGCAGGATGAACAATTTAATAATCTATGTAGTTTATGGACTAATAGTCAGCAAAGTACTTTTTATACAACCACTAAAACTGTTGACATTTGGGTGCTCAACACTCCACTTTTATTTGCATAGTTAAGAATCTCATCCAAGCTAAATACAAGTCTTTCTGCTGACTTAATCTCTTTTTTTTTGGGTATCATGTGAGGCCCTAAAAACAGATATTTGCTGACCAAATTTATTTTGTCAAGAACACATAGAAGACTGAAAGTTCTGAAACTCCTCTTTACAGGGTGCTCAGAATAAAAAGCAGTCCCAAGAACAGTTAATCAAATACGGATTTGTGGATCTATACCTGTTTTTTGCATTTCAGGGTCAGCTTCTGCTGTGACCTTTAGGAAAACCTGCCATAGAGAAATATATTTTCTGGTTAGGAAAACAATAGTTACAATAACCTGACTTTTAGAACACCATATATCATCTTTTAATATAAAAGAGAAAAATTTGGATACCTTTTCAGTACTTCATATTATTACACAATCTTATCAGTCTCTTATGAAATACCTCAGAAAATAAATGCATGAACTAAGATACAAAAAAACCAAAAAACAAAACAAGCAAACAAACAAACAACAAAACAAAACAAAACAAGTATGCATTTCAGGCTAATGGGTCAGGCTACACAAGGCTACAATGAATTAAGGGTTGGATCCTTTCTCTAGGCCCTTCTCAAAGATTTTCTGAGTCACATTTTTCTGTGCCACAGCTTAAGGGACTAGATTTTGAAGGACATACTAGGAATTAGGAATTAAATGTTTAAGAACAGGAATAGTCTCAGTAAACATTTTGGTTGCTTATGGTGAGGTCAGCAGGTATTTTAATCTGTCTGTTACCTCTTCAAGTGGTGTGTCTGAAACTCCAAAACTGCTGAGTCCCAGGTCATCCAATGTTTCTTCCAGTTCTCTGAAGAGACTGGCATAAGATCGTTGTTTAAAGTTTTTATTGGGCAAAAGATAAATGAGTTCCTGACCAATGCTTTCAATTAATTTTGCTTCTGGGATATGATGGTGGATTACTTCTGCTAGCTCATTTAGATCTCCTGTGAAAAGTCAAAACAGTGTCCATAGAATGAATATTTAACCATACTAAGCATGATTTCAAAAGCTGTTGTTTGCACTAAAAGGGTACTGCTCTATTACATAACTCACAGATATCTCAGTTAATTCTGCCCTAGACTGGGCTATGTTGCTAATTATGCTTTGGATTTAGGTAGCAGGAAACTATTTCAGGTTTGGTAAAAAAGCACAACAAAATCTTCAGCAATATCTACTTAAATTCTTCTCTTATGCAGAAAAGTCAAAATTACTTTTTTTCTGAGCAAGTCTATTTCCTTCCTTAGATTTGCTTCAGTTTTCATTAATAAATGACACAAAACTCTATGCCATACTTGTAAAGCACAAAAACTTCCTGTTCATCATCTATACCTGAGACCACAACTACACAAAAATAGGTCAATGGTAGGCAAAACCACAAAGAACTCTTATTAAATTCACATTACAATACAATATAAATGTTGGACACAAGGACCAAAGAAGTGGGCCTTGGCAGCATTGATCTGTAAGACAAGATTGCAGCACAGCAGGAGACATTGCTATGTGCTGGAATGCTGAACCATCCTGCTTCTTACCATCCAGTTCCAGCTCTGGAGCTCCTTCTTCACCCCTGTGCACACAGCTGGAGCAGGAGCAGGAGCACTGAGAGCCACAGCTACAAAATGACTAGCATGGACAAGCAAGAGATAAAAAGATTAAAGTGCTTCAGACACGCTCAACACAGGATGTCGATATTTGAACTTGAGTCAATGAAAAATACGTCATATCCAAAGCATCTTGAACATACTATACAGAAAATCATCTGAAGACTGGATTAAGCAATGCAGAAAACATAAATCCATCTGCACGAATCAGTTCTAAACTGCATACAAAATACCTGAGGGATTTTGAGGGAATCAGCAGGGACCATGAGTGTACAGATTGTTGCTAACTAGGACACACTATTTCAACAGAAAGAACCCAGAACCTTACTTTTCAAACTGTGAGAGGCTGGTTTAGCTATGGATAAATGTAAACTGTTCTGGTGTCTGATCTACTTCCCAGACAATCTAATGTTTAAAATCAGTGTACTACAAAAGCAAGAATCAGAAAAACCTGTGTATGGACAAAGGCAACTTGAGAGTTGGGGTTATTCAGCCTGGAGAAGGGAAGGCTCCACGGAGACCTTAGAGACCCTCCAGCACCTAAAGCAGACTACAAATGAACTGGATAGGGATGTTTTACAAGCATGTAGTGGTAGGACAAGGGGGAATGGCTTTAAAGTGAAAAGGGATAGATTTAGATTAGATATTAGGAAGAAATCCTTTACTGTAAGGGTGATGAGACACTGGAACTGGTTGCCCAGAGACGCTGTGGAAGCCCCACCCCTGGAAGTGTTCAAGGCCAAGCTGGATGGGGTTTGAGCAACTTTGTCTAGTGGAAAGTGTCCCTGCCCACAGCATGGGGGTTGGAACTAGATGATCCTTAAGGTACCTTCCAACCCAAACCATGCTAATATGATACTCATAATTATATAATCATATGATTAACTGCAGTTTTGTACAAACTGTCAAGCAGTACTTAATTGCTATCTAACTTGGTGCAGTGAAAGCATTATTCAGATTACACATGCAGGGGGGGAGATTCATACTTACTGTAGCCCTTCCCATTTTTGTGGTTCTCATTTTGCGAACAAGGGTGAGATAAAAGCCAGAGCCAAAACAGTTCTTTAGGAATACAGGAGAGCCTGAGCAGAAGAGTTTCCCTTGGGATATGATGGCTACTCTGTCTCCAAGGATGTCTGCCTCATCCATATGATGGGTTGATAGGATAATAGTTCTGCCTAGAAGGAACAAAGAGGAATGTTCAAGGCATGGACTGTCTCTGTAACTCAAAATTGCTTTTAGCTGGCAATTATTTCTCTGCACCAAAGCCAGTCCCAGGTTTGCCACAACCATAAGTATCTGTTCAAAGAATTTTGTTTGCTTGTGTTCATATCCCACTACTCATGACAGTTTACACAGCAGGCACATATTGCACCTATGACAAGTTTAAAAAATCCCACCAAAAAAATCAGTTTCTACTCTCAAATCTCTTACCTGGGCGGTACTTCAGCAGAAGATCCCAGATAGATCGCCTGGAGTACGGATCAACTCCAGAAGTGGGTTCATCTAAGACTACCACTTTTGCTTCACCCACAAAAGCAATGGCAACAGACAGTTTCCTTTGCATTCCACCTACCAGAAGGCAAAGCAAGGGGTGTAAGATGTGCTATATAAGTGGCAGGGATGTAATTAACATCGCTTTTTTTGGTGGGAAATAATGGGGAAACAGCTGGCTGTTTATTCAAATCAGCCTTTGAATCTGAAAGTGAGAGTTGTTCAAATATACTATGTGCATTTGTACCTTCAGAATGGAAGAAACTACTCCTACTAAATAATTCAGTATTATGGAGCACTGATCTATACAATGGGGCAGCATAATAGGACAGTACTTAATTTGCCTTGAAATAATAGAAGGTTCCATTTTGGTTTGTTTCTTATATTAACAAGTTTTTAATGTATATATGTATTTAAAACGAATACTTCAAGTATTAGTTTTAAAGTATATTTGAATATTAATATCAAGTATATTTGAATTTGTTCTATAAGATAGAGAAGCTTCAGGGACAGGTTGTGCCAGCTTTACTACTTGTACAGTCCCATTTACTCCTTGAAATGAAAGCGTCCCCCCAGGGCACACTGATGTGTCAGAATACAGCCTCAAATATGTAACTTGACCAATAACTGCCCAAAGGCCAGGTAGGATGGAGCTGTGAGCAACCTAGTCTACTGGAAGGTGTTCCTGGCCATGACAAGGGGTTGGAACTAGATAATCTTTAACATCCCTTCCAACTCAAACCATTCCATGATTCTCTCGGAGACAAAGAAAAGGCAGCAGGACAAAACATCTTAGAAAATTCCTGTGGGTACCTGACAAATTCTGAGCTTCTTCATTTCTTTTATGGGTGAGGCCCATGTCTTCCAGCATTGTTTCCAGCTCTTGCTCAGCTTCTTCCCTGGATCTTCCTTTCAGTTGAGAATAAAACAAGATGTGCTCTGCTACAGTAAGGCTGTGACACCAGACAGAAAGGCAAGACGACACATTAAATGAATAAGCAGCAATAAATTCACTCTAGCTTTATCTTGCTAAAGGAAGAGAGGTTGCATTACCCTAAAAGATCTTCTTTGGGATCAACACACTTCCCTTGGAGGTCATAGTCTCTTTCTTTGCATTTTCAAAGCAGAACCTGCTACTAAAGTAACAGGTATAGCAGGCATCACACCATCCATTTATGGGAATAAAATGGAAGAGAGTCTGCTGTTGAGATGGACACAAACTAATGGAAGTGAAGCTGGAAATCACCAGAGAAGGCATTAAGTGGTTGAGTGGTAGTAAGAAATGGGCATAAAAATATCCCGCTACTTGGATTTTTTTACTTTAGTAGTCCTAAATTATAGTGCATGAACCTCCAGGATAACTCCCTCTAACCTACACTACAAGAGAAAACACCAGGAGCACTGTTATTTTCCTAAGAAACTTTGTTCCCATTGAAATTATGCAGGAGATTTCTCCTGCAGAATGTGATGTTAAAGGATGAAGTTCCTCTGAAATGCATTGGCTGCCAGCACAATAAGAGAAACAACACAGGCTTTGGGGATTCTCATGCATGGAGACCGGGATGCTTCTTGAAGCCAGTTTGGAGTGATACTTACTGAGTGAATAAGATGTTGTGCTGAGGGCACATCCCCAGTCTGTGCCGAATGGAGTCCATGTGAGTCTGGATGTCCAGGCCGCCAACCAGCACAGTTCCAGATGTGGGTGGGAAGAGACCTGTCAGTATCGACCTGGGAAAACAAAATGAGGAAATTCCCCCTCTCCTATCTCTCTGTGCTAGATAAGGAAGCTACATTACATGATTCCACTAGATGGAGCACGATGACTTCTTACTATAGGCCTTGATGAAAAAACTCCAGAGAAAAGCATGTATGAGACTGTGCTTGATCTGCTACAGAGACTCTGATGGATCTGCTAACATCATTTTTGATACAAATGTCTATATGGTCCTTGCTTCCATTAAGAAATTGTTTTAGTTCAGCATGTTATATCACCCCTACATATAAATGGGTCTAAAATGAATCTCAGTAGGATGAAAAAAGAATAATGGTTTGAGGTGTCTGGCCATGCTGATTCATGCTCTAAAACTTTATTTTCTGTAAACCAGAAGACCAAACGTTATGTTGCAAATGGATGGCATCTGTTAATAGATTTGGGTGATTAGTGGATTTTTCAGTTTAAAAAAGTTCAAAGCAATAAAAAAATTTGTTTTTATCGGAAGAATAAACCCCCTCAAATTTACAAAACATTTCAGCAGATTAGGATGCTTTTATTTTGGATTTCACATATTCCTTGTGAAACAATTAAAAAAATTAATAAAAATAAAAGTGTTTTAATTGAAAAACCCTAAACTATTCTGCTGAGAAAAGTCATAATTAAACACATTCAATTCTTTCAACATTTAGTGAACTTGTCACAGATTTCTAAAAGTTTTGTTCACCAATGAATCCTATTTTGCCAAATAAGGTTCTGTATAAAGCAAATTAAACACCCTTAAAGTCCAGCTTCCTGGGATGCTAGGTTTCTAGGACTAGAGGAGTGTTTTAATCTGGTCATAGATCTTGCATGAGTGTAGCTATTTTATTTAAAGAGGCCTGTATTTTATACTCATTGGACACAGACCAATGGATATGACCATCCTAGAACCGGTTAGAGAAACCAAGAACATGTGGAATGTAGTGGCTTGCAAATTTTCAGCTCTTTCAGCCAGAAGATCCTTCTCTTTCTTCACCTATGGTAGTTTAGCCATGGGAAATTAATTCTGGGGGAAAGAATTGCTTCCTTCTCTCTGGACTTTCACTTGTTTGTGTTATGTATTACTTCCCTCCCAGGGCTTTTAGCTAATCTAGAGTATCTTCTTTATGCCTAGGGGCAGCATTTCCCTGTCCAGAAAAGGCCTCATGTTGTGTGTCAAGCCAGCTTCAGGGGTGGTAGAGAGACAAGGGAAGAGTGAAAAGAAAAGACTGCTCCAGCAACAGAGCACCACCCTGGATTTGCTTCTTGTAAAAGAAGAGACTTACATGGTAGTTGTCTTTCCTGCTCCATTGTGACCAAGGAAGGCTGTGATCTGACCCTCATAAAAAGTAATATTTATCCCATCTACTGCTGGTTTGGGCCTGTTCGCAAAAATCTTCACCAGGTTCTGAATGCATACTCCTGGAATCAATCCTGTTGGCTCGGGCTCAAAGAAGGTATTTACTTGAAAGGCAAGAAATCAAAAACGAAAAGAGAATAAAAGCACCTGTTTTAATCCTAGTTCTGATGATGAAGACATATCACTAAGTGCAGAAGCAAGAGCACATACCCAGCATAATACAGCTTCATGAGGGTCAGATTCTCTGAGTCACACCAGCACAAAACTAAGGCCAGATTTCTAATTGCAGTGCAATTTATTTAGATTCACCCTCATATCAATGACGCCAGATTCACCCTCATATCTACGATAGGAGAAGCAGAGCTGAGTATTGTGGTGGTCTGTGGAGAGGTAACTCATTGGACCAGGGGAAGCTGAAAATGCTTTCTGTTCACCTTGTGTAGCAGGAAGATTTTTTGGAATTGTTTTCTGGAAATACTTAGATAGGCTGAAAGATTACATTAAACAAGCAGCAGGTTGCCTTTCTAGCTGGGCTGAAATCAGCCATTCAAATAATCTGCCCAGCTGTGCATTCTTTGACCATGATGCTTAAAAAACCTCCCCCAAACACAAACAAAACACAAGAAAAAAAAATTGCCTTTAATCCTGGTAGGTGAAATTTACCCCATTGCTGAGACCAGGTCAAGATTTAGATAGGACCTAACATGAGCACTACATGAGATGGCTTTCTCTCAAGATTAAAAATGCATTATTGCAAATAGTACCATCAGGACATTTTATTGCACCAGCTTCTAGACAAAACAAACTTCCTTTGAAGTAAATTAAGCCCTTGGGCAATGTGAATTATGGGAGTTGAGAAACTGAAACTAAAGACCCTGTCCACTTTTGTTTACACAGAATGCTTTAGGCTTTGTAGGAAGGCTTATTTTGCAATTGCAGTTTACTGAAATTGTTCAGTACCCAGCAGGCCTGTGTGGAGAGCAGCCAACTTGATCTGGGTGAAACCAGCCCCACATCCATCAGCAGCTTGTGTAACTATCATTATTGCCACCAACAGTAAGCAGGAAAAAGGTCCAAATTTGTTGCACATGAGAGAGCTGTGTATATTACAGAACAGCCGCAGTAATCAACATAGAATGCATAGCACTATTCAAGATAAAATTATGTTTATGAATAACTTTTCTTTTGACTTGTGAAAGGAATCTAAGTCTCCATTTATCTTGCTGGGACAAATACAAACATCTCTGTATTCACAAAAGTTCACATGGAGTATGACTAGATAGTTATACATCTACTGGCAATTGAGGCATCTTCCTTGGTTTTATATGTAGCATAAGCTTAGATTTTATTTGTCTGTAAGACTCACTGACAAGTTCTCAGGCAAACTCTCTGATGATCTCCCCCAGTATCTGCTTTGCATCACCTGAAAGACACTGGTGGAGGGTTGAGCTCCCTTTTTTTGTGATTTATATTTCTCCATTTTGATCCTATATCCTCACTGTCATTGAACTGTACTAGGTCGCCTCTCGGCTTCCCTTTATGCCTCCCAGCTCCTGGGTGGCTGAAAGGGAAGACAGGCTTTTTTTTGTGCAGTGACAGGCAGAAAGCTCTTCCTTTGCAGCCATGGAGCAGCTGGAACCTGGGAACTAGGGAGTAAAGCACCAAAAAGATAAGGCAGTACTAGGAGAAGATTTGCTGAAATAACCTTTAACCTCTGCCTGTCTTTTTCCTTTGAAGTCCTGTCCTGTTTCCATTCACCCTGAATGCATGTTTTCAGTGCCTAGTGAGGAGCTCTGATGGCCCCACTTTTATCTCTTGCCTTTCAAGAGAGTCAGAAAGGGCTCAGAGCTGCCTGTAGCAGTTTCTTGTGCTACAGAATCCACATGCATTCCTCCGAGCATCTCATACAGAAAACTCCTCTGGCTCACCACAAAAGAAGACACTGGGGCTTGAAAACAAGACTGGTCATTCAGGAATTCTTAGGTGGTGGCTAATGTCAGCATCAGAAAATGCTGCAGACAGACATACAGAGCACTTCAGATAAATCCCTTTGCAACCAGTCTTTTCCTACCGATGCAAAACACACTAAAGGTAGGCCAAAAAAAGAGGAAAAGTGGGACTAAGAGGGAAGAACATTCCCCTCAGCATATTTTTATTGAAGTCATGGCTCTGTTTAATTTTAAAAAGTCAATGTATGTGTCTCTGAGGCTTCCCTCAGCATGAAAACTAACTTGCCGAAGAAACAGCCTGCATTTGCATGATAAAAAAACAAGTTAAGGAGCTCTTCTGGAAGGCAGCTATCTTACGTGTAGTAGGCTAAAATATTCTAAGGGATGATGAATGTAGAGGAATAAATGAGAGTCGATGTGTCTCTTGTCCTTAGCTCTGGCAGTTACATGCTATCACATACTGGGCTCCTACTGCCTCTTGTAGTTTGGCTCTAATCATCCTGTGTCTAGTTTGTCATGAAGTACAATGAGTATAGTATCTCAGAAGTACTCAGGTTGCTCTCTTTCCTTACTATTAATTTCATCTTTGTCCTGGACATCTGTCTTAGGCTTCCCCTGCTCGTCGGGTTCTTTTTCTCGTTTGTGTTTACATTGTTTGTTTTTACCATCCTTCTTCCCCAGGCTGTCACTCTTTTCTTCTGTTTTTTCAGGTTCTTCAGATTTATTTGTGTTGCTTTCATTTTTTTCCTTTTCCATGGTCTTCTGATCCACACAGCCTTCTGACTCTGGAGTTTTTTCTATATAAACCAAAAGTAATCAAGATTAAATTAACAAAAATTTGATATCCTCTTATCTCTAGAGGTATTTTGAGGAAAAGGAAACAGTCCTAAGCATTGAACTTTTCAAGGACATTAACCATCAGTGTTTTACTTAGGTTAGAAATACAGCATTCAAAATCATCTAGCTTAAAATCTGCTTCAGGGTGTCAAGATCAGATATTTAAGGAAAACAACTGAATTTTGAAACTGTAGACTCAGAGTAAGATCCTGACTAGTATTAGGGACATTTTACATTTTACATGCAGCTTTAGACAAAGTTCTCATCACATGAGGAGAAAGACCACACAGACATTTTCCAGCTGTTCAGGGAGTGAGAGGAATTAAAAGAAAATTAAAAGGCTAAATGAAAAACAAATTGCTAAACTGCTACTTAGATTAGGAGCACCAGGCCAAAATGATCGAGTTGGTATTAAGATCTAAAAAAGAATTTCTGACTCTCTCTCCAGTTTGTCTTAGACATTGCTACCATAAAGGAAAAGTCACATTGGGTCAGGCTTGAAGCAGGAAGAGGCAGGAGCCCCTGAACAGACTGTTTACATAACACAAATTCAAGCTGGCAGTCTAGAGTGAAACTAGCACAATTGTAATTTATCAGATAGCCTAGGACTTATTTTTGTTCTGAAACTTCACCATTACTTTCTGCTATAAGGAATTTTAGCCACAAAACTGCATAAAATTACCTGGTGCACAAATAGCAGCATGAACAAGTTCACTGCATCACCTAAAAAGTGGGGGGATACAAGAGTGCACCAAGAGAAGTAAATTTCAAAAGTACCAAGATCATTTACCAGTTTAGCTTCATTTTCAGACAGGAATTTACATGATCTGATATTTCTTATCCAGTTCTCCTCTCAATACATGAACCAGTTATGATAAATTAACAAAATGCTCAGTATTATCCTTGAAGAAAAGACTGGATTTGTGAAAAGTTCCACATTCGTTCAAGTAAGCTGAGTCACTGAAGAGTCTTAGTCCTTCAAACATGTAAGAACCAGTCTCCTACTGAGGAGTTAACCAGATATGACCTTTCTGACTGTCCCTGCTTGAAAAAACCCAGGGCAATACCTTAAAGAGGAGAGGATGAAATAACGATCAGCACAATCAGGCTACTTGAGATAATAATAGAATAATTTAGATCAGAAATGACTTCCTAAGACTTCCAGTTCAATCCTCAAAAAATAGGGCCAATTCCGATCATGGCAACTATCTCCCAAGATGGAGATTTCACAACTTTTCTGAATAACCAGTTCCAGTGTTCCAACTACCTTGACAATAAATACTTTTTTCCTTCTATTGAATCCAAATTCCTCTTTTCTAGCTTATATCCACTGCCTCTCATCCTTCCACTAGACCCATCTGAGAAGTGTAGCTCTTTTGAGCTTTCTCTCTTCAGGCTGAGCAGACCCAGCTCTCTCAGCTTGTATGTTACACGCTCCAGCTCCTAATCAACTTGCTGGCCCTTTACTGAGCTTATTCAAGTTGGTACAAGGATGGCATAGATTATGATCTTGCTTAGAAACAGAAAGTAAACAGACTTAAATTAGTGTCGAACGAGATAGGAAAGAGTCAGATTTAGAAAAGTAGGGAACCTCAGTGTAAGATTAACATTTCATGGATGTTGTGCTGAGCAATAAGAGCTCCTTGAATGTCTCAAAAGGTGTTGGTTAGAATGGGGATTTGATGCTGCTTGTTAAGCCAGGCTTTAAAGGCTCTCAGATGGAATAGTGACTCATCTCTAATGACTAAGCCACTCCAAGTTCAAAGGCACTTGCCAAGACTCACAGTGTATGGCAGTCTCTCACCTTTGCAGCAGCCTGGATAATAGAAATACTATGCAGTTACCTATAAGCAGATCAGTGAAGTTATTTCTAAAAAACAAAGTTTTAAAACAACTCACCATTGGCAGCTGCTGTTTTCTCAGCTTCTGGGCTTCTGGAGCCAAGCCAATAGGATTCCAGCACAGGGAAATACCAAGGCTGTGGTAACCCATAGTCCCCTAAAACAAAAATAAGCAGGTAAAGTGCACTTCATAACCCCATTCTGCAGTAGGCACAAATTCGTCTAAATGAAGTCTAGTTATAAATGCTTGCAGTCCTAGTGCTGCATATCAGAAGGTCAAACCACATGCCAAGTACCTGACAGATTTTGTTCACAGATGTTTTTTTTTCCTTTTGGACAGCAGTAAAATATTCAGAAAATGTGATGTGACTTGCCTTACCTTACCTTGTCTTAAGTAAAAAGTGGTTTAATTGCAGAATGAAGCTATTCTCTGAATCCTTACCAACCAGGCAGCAGCTCACTGCTTATGATGGGATCCTAGCCTCACTCAGGGACTTTCTTTTAATACCCACTTAACACGTGGGGGTTGACATGACTAAAAAGCTTTTTAAATTTACACTTATTACCCTGAGGTGGAATTTACAACTGGTAATGAGAAAAGACACTCTGACTGTTATTTCATCACACAGCTTTTCAGGAAAAGTGACAACAGTGTAATCCTCTTCTTAAACAAAAATGGGCTCTTTTAGTTACAGGTTAATTCAGGATAAGAGACAGCACAATAACATCACAAGTTCTTGGCAGGTCAGATCAGAGTTACTGGAAGTCAACATTGCTTTCCTGGATCATATTGATTTTTAGAATGCAGGAATCTGAGCTTCTATATTTAAAACTGGCATCTTTGTGAGCCCAGATGTTATTGGCCTTGTGCTACTTATTCAAAATAGGTAAGGGGGATCATTGAAAGATGGTCAGTTTTATGAACAGAAAACTACTGCTTATGAAAGTGTCTGCTTACTTCTGAATTAACAGAAACTACCTGTGTTTCAGCCAACCTCTTGTACTCCTATTCATGCACAGAAATGCTCTGTCTGCATTCACAAACAGTTTGCCTTGTTATGGATTGGATTATTCCCCTCTGAAACGACAGCTTCTCATTCAGGATGAATGCAAAACCCAAGTGAAATTTGTTATGGAGCAGAATGCTCAAATAGCCAAAGGGCCATGGTGCCAATGGGTGGTTGGTTTCAGAGCAGACTTGAGCAGGACTAGAGCCATAGGGTTCAAAGAATTATCCAGGGAATTCCTGTAGTAACCTCAAATAGTACAGCATTGATTTGGCAGGGCTGAGTGTGTGTGACAGAGAAATGCCATGAGAAATTCTACAGAAACAGAGCGGCAGAAAGACAAGACAGAGCAAATATTGAGATGAAGTGAAGCTACTAACTGGAAGCCCTGAAAGATGCTACTTTTGTATAAAGTGCTGACAGAAAAAAATTAATTTGTATCTATGAATGAAGAAATTTCTATTGTTTAATTCCTGCTATATTCATGCAAATAGTCCATTGCCCACTCCTCTTTAAACAGAGTTGCAGAAAAGGAAAAGCAAAAAAGGAAAAGGAATAGGAAAAAAAAGAAAAGGAAAAAAGGAAAAAGGAAAAGAAAAAGAGAAAAAAGTCATCTTCCAAGAATACTTTCTGGAACTGCAGTTTGCATGCAGAAGTAATAAATTAATGAAAAGAAAGCTCATTTGCTTGTACAGCGTAAGAGCTGGCAGTTATTATATTGTAACAATATTCAATATGAAGCAAGATAACCATTTAAACTAGAAGAACAAATCATTTTTTCACACAGAAGGTTCCAGAATTTTGTAATTGATAACAAAGAAAATCCTTTTGTGACTTTGTACTAGAATAATGATTTCCATTATGAAATAAAATAAATCCACACAGGAACTTTCACAACTGCCAATGACACAGCCTGTGTCTTAGGAAACAGTACCATCCTTTAAGAAACAGTCTGCATAAAGTGGCAAAGTATATATGTGAATTAGAACTGTCAAATCTATATTTTTAAAAATTTAAAGAAATCTCACTAGAAATGGTTGAAACTTTTCAAAAGAAAAGTATGTCCACAAATTGGATTTTAACAGATGATGGTTTTGTAGATCTATTTTCTATTTAAATTATAAAACAGGACTAGAACGCTTTCTTCCTTCCTTCTTCATTCTTTTCAGGAATAAAACAGGAGAGAGAAAAAAGAGAGAAAAGTGGAAGTCCTTAATAAATCAGTGGTGCTAAATTGGGTAAGATTCATAATTTACAAGGTCAAACACCCTGTTTCTGCCAGTGAAATATACAGAGACTGATTAGACTAACACAGTTTACTGCAACAACCACTACTTTGTATGAAGAAGAAACTGACATACCTGGGAAAACGTTATCGAGATACCAAGAAAGTATTCCATAGAGAAAAGCATCAAAAAGCATCATGTTAATGGAAAAAAGAAAACTATATTCATCTCCTTCCAAGGGACTGGTTCTGATGTTACCCCACTGTAGGCCAAGACCTTGTTCTTCATAGCGTGAAAGGTACTCTGTACCAAACCCAAAGGCTACTTGAGAAAGCAAACTCTGCAATAAAGGGAAAATGACATTCAGCTCCGAGAGAGGGACACTTTGTAAAAAAAAATACAAAAACAAATAAGCAAACAAAAAACCACCACCACAACAACAAAACAAAAAAACCCCTAAAACAAACAAAAAAATCCCCTGACTTTTAGGGACTGTATTTTAAAACTTGCCTAACAATTGACATGAGAAAAGTTGTTTCACTTTTATATTGGCCTGTAATGTTTAACTTTCTGCAATTCTAAGCAGTATTTAGCTATAATAGGTTGAATTCAACCTTGCCTGTACTTTCTTTAATTACTAGGCAACCCTCACAGATTGGTTTTTTTCTTGTTAATGTCTGTTTGGAAAATACTATAAGTGCATCTAGAAGTTTGCAGTGTACACCTTTGACTATCTAGGTGAAATAAAGTATTTCCTGAGTACATGAGGCACGGCCACTACAAGTAATGTGACAGAAAGCACACCAGATGATCAGGATATGGAAAACAACTGCTTCCCTTGTCATGTCTGCTCACTGATTCTAACACAACAAACTAATAAACCAGTAGTTTATACTTAGTTTATAACTTTCTACACTTAGTTACAGCTTTGGAAATGTTTTGTTGTCTTTTTCCTTTTTCCTTATATTTCCTAGTGCAAGAAGAGGAGACAGTTCCTTTACCTGTGCTGTTAGAATGCTTAGCAAAAATGGGAAGACTGGAGTCAAACACCTGCTCCCCTTCCTGACTCACTGGGAAACATAAAATCAACCTGAATAATTTTGTAAGATCACGGTTCCATCTCAAAAAACAGCAAGAAATTTCCACCTCCCCTGGCTTGCTAAGTATCTTACCTAAAATGGAAGAGAACCAACAAGGAAACCCTGCATGGACAATGTCTACAACTTGTTAGATGAAAGATATTTCTCAGAGCTTTGATACTGGGGTTCAATTCCTAAGTCTATGGTTCAGGTAAACAAGGAATGGAAACCTGAGATTTCATCCTTAGACACAGGGTGTTAACTAGGTTATAGCACATGAGAAAGATTATTGTCCCCATTTTGTGAACTGCCTTCATATTTATTAAACATACCAGAAGTTAGATTTGCTTTGATTTATAAGGAAATATTCAAAACATTTTAAGCATTCTAATATGCTAATTTCCTGGAATTCAAAACATAGAATAAATTTTATTGAATTTTCTAAGAGATATGAAAATATCTCTTGCACTAGGCCTGCTAAAGGCTTCCACACTTGCAATCCTTTATTATTTAAGAGAGATTTGGAGGTCTCCCTCTCTGAGTCAAAAAAGCCAAGAGAAAGGGGTGTGCAACACTTCATGATTCACAAAGGTGCTGTGAGAAGGGGAGCAGAGTTACCACAGAACCAGTGAAAGGCTTACTGCTAGGATCTTCAGCTTAACAGTCAGACGGTCTTGCCAGACAAAGCAGACAATGTGGGGCAGGTACAAGGTGAAGTAGATGACTCCACTGCAGGCAGCTGCCAGATTTGCTTTGGAGAAGAAGGTGCTGAACAAGAAACACTGCATTGTGGTAGCTGTGGTGAATGTCAGTAGGAATAGGAAGAAGAGAAGTGGATTGCTGTAACGTAGCACTTGTCCATGCTGTAAGCAAAAGGAAAACAGAAAAATTTAAAAGTATTGCTGCTTTCTGCTAGCAGGAAAGGTCAGAATTGCTATCGACATGTAACAGGTAAAGAGTAATAAGCCAGTCTTTCTTACCTAATATGACTTCTAACTCACCCAAGTATTAGTTTCAACAACTGAGGTAATTACAATAGCAAATCCCTCATCTAACTTTATCTCTGCTCTTGGATTGTGACTTCAGGTTAGTACAACAGAATGAACAAAAATCGTAACTGATTGAAAACAGACATTCTGTCCCTGTCTTAATAAGTAAATGATTCCAAGCAAGATCTACCTCCTCAGAAACTCATGCGTTTTAAATAAAACTATTTGAAACACTACAATAAACTTTCATTTATCTCTTCACACCATCTCCTCAATCCACTTGCTTAATGTGCAGAAAAGACAATGTAAGGAAGTGGTACAAAACATATCTTTAAAAAAAACCCACAATAAACCCACAGGAAAATGATAAAGCTTCTGCACCTGGATGTTTTTCAAACAGAAACATATCACACTGAGGAATCCAAGTGCAGTTTCTCAGAGATCTTTGTGTATTAACTGACCCACTGAGTGAACTTTTACTGACCTTTCTTCATTAGAACTTTTGTGGATTAAATGCTTCCTCTCAAGAGGGACTGCTGCCAATTATCTATGTAGTCTTTAAAACCAATGTTGAGACCTATTTATTAGGTCAATTTATATAATGCTCAAATAGGTCTTCAAGGCTATAAATAGGTCTCAGCATTGTTGCAACATCCCACTGGGCCTTAGAGACTTATTTCTTTATCAACAAGGATGCAACGTCTCATAAGGATGTATTTACAAAGGTGCCGCACATTGGCATAGTGAAAGGAAGAAAGTGAATTACAGGTACAAGCACATTTCTCTCTGATAATAATTACCTCCTGATTTTTAATTAAAACAGGGTGACAAATAAAGTGAGCTTTATCTATCCACCCAAGCTGCAACACCAGGAACTACAACAACTCATCGGGACATGCTGGTAAGACAGGGCAGCTTGAAACCTAACTATGTATTTATTTACCAATACCAGTTCCCTACATGAGAAAAGATGCAAGGGCATTCTTCCTTATCAAAATGCCACACATTTATATGATAAAATATAGCAGCAAGTTCTCAATATAGAGCTTGGCTCTCAGGTAGTGGAGACAATTGGTAGTCCTCAGAGACAACATCCAAACCGAAAAGTTATAAAAATTACAGGAATTCCAAATCACTAGAGCAAAAGGTGGATTTTTTTAGGTTTTTCTGAAAGTTCTGTTCTTGCAGTCTCTTTTTCCATTGAAACAGTTGCACAGTTTCTAAGCAGACAAGCACTGGATATTAAAAATTAATCACATATAGTGAATTACAAGATTAAAATTCTGCAAATTACTATCTCTTTGCTTTAAAGTAACAATTATTATTCATTGGGAGAGCTGCATCTGCCTACAGAAAATACAATATACAGAGTAACCAGCCTGATCTGTTTTCTGTGAGGGATTTCACAATAAATCTTTACTAGTGAATTTATTGTTCTGTCTCTGCCAACTGCTAATGCTGTTATGAGGTCTTTTCAGAAGAATGTGCCTCCTGTGTGCTGTGATCAGAACAGGCCTCCACCATTCATATCTCCCTATCAATGGCTACTACTCTTTCTCAACAGCAAACTGGTATCAGGAGTGCAAACATAACAGTGAGTTTGAGAGCAGCAATCCTTACCATAATCAGAGCTGTGAGGAGGAATGTGCTCACAGCCATCATGGAAAAGCTGTCTAGGAACCAAGTGCACCAAATCACGCCGTTGGTTAAGCCCCTGTTCTTCATAGCTTCTTTCAGACGCATTTCCTTCTCCAGCACTATACTCTTCACAGTCATGGAGACTGAATAGATCCAAGCTAGCACCATGAAGATGGGAAATGCGCGGTTCAAGGTGATCATGAAGCTACCAAAGCAAGAATGAATAAATTAAATTCAGGTAAAACAGAAATATTAGATGAAAAGAAAAATGAAAAGGTAAAGGAGTCGGGAACAGTGCATTAATTAAATATGGAACTATAAATTCTCAGTCCAAACATCAATAGCATTTCACAAGTAAACCTCACAAGCATTCTAAATATTAATAAAGTAATGGTTTCTGAATTCCCATGAGAGAGAAAAATGTTATTTCTATTTTACAAAGAGGTTCTAAGGGTTATTGAAGGCTATAAAATATTTAGTGCCTCATGAAAATACATCTCTCTTCACAGTGAATTTCCACCATGCTTTTACTATGATCTACAAAGAATATTTTAAGACATATGTTAATGTTAACATTTTTGGGAGTGTCACTGTGTTTTTGCTCCCAAGATTCACTGACAAGAGAATTAAACAAATTAATCATTAAAAGCATCATATGCTGCCAGCAAGGCTGCTGAAATTCATACAAACCATGAGTCAGGAAATTGGATCTAGCTGAGATAGAGTGATTTTCCCCATAGCAGCCCTCATAGAGCTGGGCTTTGCATGGATAGCTAGAAAGGTGTTGATAATAAACCAATAGTGTTTTGCCTGCTGCTGAGCAGTGATGGCACAGCATCAGAGCTGTCTCTCCAACATTCCCACTTCACCACTAGGCAGGAGGTGGGCACAATATTGGGAGGGGACACAATCAGTACGGCTGACCCAAACAGACCAAAGGGATACTCCATATAAAATCTAAGAAAGAGGAGGAGAAAGTGGGGGGTATTTGATATTTACAACATTTGTCTTCCAAAGCAACTGCTATGCATGCTGAATCCCTGTTTCCCAGGAAGCAGCTGGACATTGCTGGACGGGAAATAGTGAATAAATCTTTGGGTTATTTTTTGTTTTAGCTTTAGTAAAGAGCCTTATCTTGACCTGCGAGTTGTTTTCCATCTTAACTTCTTCTCCCTTCTTGCTGAGGAAGAGGCTGATAGAGAGGCTTGGTGGGCACCTGGCATCCAGTCAAGGTCAGCTCACCACAGCCCTTGGCACCCAATGCAGGCCGAGCCAGTTTTCTATTAAGCACACTGCAGCTACAGGAGTTATTAAGCAAGCTCCTGTGCAGGACACAGTTTGTCGGCTGTACTGTTTATCTCTTTATTTTGCTGAGTCTGGGAACACGTTAACATAAAGAATGTCTCCCTGGCACTGATGGCCTTGCTGTGCCAGTGGAGTTATCTTGAGAAGAAGATGAGGGAATACATCTCCCTCTCCCTAGTTAGTATTGATGTGGATGGTTTTACTATTCAGGCTCCCAGGGTACTTGTTCATCCTTATGTGAGCTGTTTAATAGTACTAACTAACATTGCAATGTATTATGGAGTTTGTAGAATCCAGTGTTGATTGTTTAAAAGCCAAAAGCTCATAGTTGCTAAAAACAAGGAGCAAAAAGTCTTCAGCTTCCTAAGGTTGAGCCCTGTAGAACTACATTTTTGCCATATAATATCAAAGCTACATCAGTCTCAAAACAAAGGCGAAATCTTCACTTTTTCACCAAAAATTCCTGAAAAGCAATCTGGTCTGGAGAAACAAATCCATGCTTTTGTGATATGGCCGGGGGCACACTGAGTTTTGCCTGTTGGTGGACACACGTAACCAGTGCTAGGCCATGCACAACACAGCCTACAGGTTACCATGAGGGTGCACTTGCCTCACTTAAGCAGGGTCTCTGCAGAGGCCATCACTGAGTTAAGACATCAGCCCTGAACTGTATGTGGCTACTGCAGACTTCAGAGAACTTTTGCACAGATGGGGTTTCTGCCTCTGCAGTATTCTCAGTGGGCAAGAAATAGACAGCAGGCTTACCAAGGTAATGTTTTGTCAGACCAACACATTATGACTGATGGGAACGACAGGTCAATCTATGTGTCTGCAATTTGCTTTGATCAGAAGTAGTAGCATTTGCCTGCACAGAGCACACTGACAGAACTATGAAAAGATTCCTCTAATGCCTTTTTTTTTTTTTTTTTGAGTGAAAAGTATACCAGGACAGCTGGAGTATCACAGCCTGCAGCACTGGAGCTGGCACACCATGAACAGGGAAGAAAATGGGAAGAAAACTGCTGCTTTTAAGGGGCTTGTGTATTGAGTTCACTTTAGGCCTGGACACTGGATGCAACAAAGGTCAGGATTCGGATTACAGGTAGAATCTTGGCACAGGTGGCCTGTGAAGTCTGGGTTATGACAGGATAAGGAATAAACCAAATTAATTCAGTTGTGTCTTAGTTATTACTCTTGCATTTATAACTTAAATAACATTCATAACTTAATGTTAATTCTGGTGCTTGTGAATCTTAAACCATCCAGCAATCCAAGTATTCAACAGAATTAAGACAAACTTCATGTACTCACACATCATCCACAAAACATGGATATGGCATTTGCTGCAGATAAATTCCCAATGGCACTTCAGTGCTGGTCTGGGTCTTTATAATTCCATGCTCAATCATGTCCTGGAGATATGCAAAGCCTCCCCAGATATAACGTAAATCATCCACAGGATCAGCTCTTGGACCAGGATCCCAGTACCTCAAAAGAAAATTCACATTTTGGTGAAAACCATTTGGGTAAGTAGTGACTTTAGGGAAGGGTTGTGGGGCAAATAAACAAATTAATTAATTAATTAAATAATCTCAGCAACTGAAATTGTAGGGGTACTGCCTGGAGTTGTCTTTTCTAGACATTGGTCTATCAGAACATATTGCTTAAGAAAGTGGAAGGCTCTTTTTTTTTCCTTTCATTTTCTCTGCACTGACTTGGAATAGCAATTTTGGCCAAAATTTACGTAAATTAGTCATGTAGCAGAAAAACTGTTCTAGAATAGAAATAACTGTATTTGACACATGATATCCTTGGAAATTAAACTGGAACAACTGGATTGCAACTACCAGATACCACTATATTCTTCTGTAGACAATCCTGAGAAATTCTACCCCTTTAAGTGAGTCTATTTGGTGGGGACTTGAGGAGGAGCAGCAGAGAAGTTCTGCTGTCCAGGTGGAGGAGAGCTGAGTCACAATCCATGTAGGCCTTCCTTGTCTGTCTTTCCCTATGGTGGGGCCATCTAAAAACTGAAGCAGGCTCCTGAACAGATAGATTCTGAGCAGAGTCATCCCTTTGCCTTGTATTCCTGCAGCTACCCACTGCTTGGCTTGACACAAGAGTGATACCATTCATGTTAGTACTTGGTAACTGGAGATGGATTCTATGCTGCACTACAGAGTAACTATTAGCAAATACAGTTGGATTTCACTTATGTATCCAGCACAGCTTCTAACACCCTTATGTCTCTCATATTTATGGCAGTTACGGCAGGCAAGAACAGAGAAGTAACTATCAGGTAAGTACCTGTCTTTGATTTTGTTTGTTTTCTCCACTGCGTCTATGTCCATTCGGATCTTGTATGTCACGTGTGGTGGAAGATTGCTGGTTGTAGGTTCTAAGTCTGGAAAAACCACAGCAGCCCATAATTTGTTTTCCGTCAGCAGATAAAGGGCTTGATGAGTCAGTTGAGTTTCATCAAGATAACCTTCAAATTTATCCAGGGTCAAACACTACAAATAATTACAAAGAGAAAAATTGCATGGGAATAAAATAGTAAGAGGTATACATTAAAGCAAACATCAGTGGTTGAAGACAGAAAAGGAAAGTAGGTTCAGCTGAAACTGTTGTTATTTTCAGCTTTATGATGAAACTATTAAAAGTTGACTCTCTCCTTCCTTCTTCAGCCTAGGAAGTGCCTGAGTGAATACTAGAGAGCTAAAGGATGACTGATCTGTAAGAAAAGAACATTGGCTGTGGACTTCAGATGAAAAGCACTTTGTCAAGTGAAGCACTGAGCAAAAAGTCAGAGCATACATTTAAATTTTAATGTCTCTTAGGCATTTTGACATTTATTCCTATGTAACACCAGACAAGTCATTGATTTATCTAACTGGTCATATTGTGTCCCTGCTGAATTCTGACACGCGATTTACTTGCTGACTTAAGTTAACATGTCATTTTTATTTGCTACCTCAATTCAAAAAGTCTTCTTTCTTAGTCTCTGTCACTACTACAAACTGTTTTCTTATTAATGCATATACAAAACAAAAATTCATCAAAACCTAAGTTCTTTATGTTCCTACATTTAAGTCCTACTTAGCAGGCATTGTAAAACAAAGATTGTGAATGCTATAAATTCTAGCATTAGTTGTCTGTAAAATTACAAATTTGTGTATTTAGCTTCTGCCCTTCAGAACTGGCAAAATATTAACAGAGAGTAGAAGTAGTTAACCCCTGATGGACTGGAAAGATACTTATTGAATTCCTTTGCTTCATAAAATTCCAACAGGCTAACTTGTTTGATCTTATCTTCTCAATCATTTCTTGCAAGCCAATAACTAAAAATCAGTCCACACCAAAGGGCTCATACTGGTTACTTGTTTTTTAATCTTAAAGAATCCTTTACTTACCCTTTCCCTATGAGAAATCATGCTCTATTTCCTTTAGAACTTTTACTATCACAGCTTAATGGGATCTATATGAAAATATGTTTTTAACTCACAACAGAACAGTGCTTAAATTGATAACACAATTTTGTGCCTTTATTCTTCCTCGTGTTTGTAGATGCTCATTTTCCCTTTTGCTTCAGAAAACTAAAATATGTAGAATTTCATATCAGAAAGCAAAATAAGGCAGAAAACTTTGCATGCCAGAAGAGAAATAAAATCAGACTGATGGCTCATGTTGCATTATTTTTTTGGGGATACATTTATCCCACATGGTGCTAGCTGATTTTAGGAATTTGGTTTAGTTCTTGCAGACGTGGCAGCGTGTGCATAACAAACCCCTCCTGTGGAGCTGTGCCTTTGCGGAGTCTGAAGGATTATTTGCTGTTTCTTTATCAGGAGGAGTTATTTTCAAGATACTTATTTCAGCTGCAGAAGAACTCAGACAGTTCTCCAGGGAGATCTGTGAGAATAATATTCAAAGTACTGACAGGAGCTGAACTTGTCCAGATTTTCACCACAGAACAGACAGTGCCTGGAGTGGGCTGAGGAGCAGCATAGGCTCTTATCCAGGGGTCCACTAAAGGAAGCTGCAAGTGTTCAAAACAGAAAACACAAATGCTTATAGATCTTCTCCATGAGTACAGTGAAACCAAAGCTTGTATAAGAACATAGGCCAAGATGGGAGTGTTGCAATAATTCACAGCTTGAAAGTGAAAAGACATTTTATATTGTAATCTATGAGCCAAAAGCTAGAATTTATTTCTCTTAACATGCATTGCGTTCAAAAAAAAAAAAAAGGCTGTATGCTCTGCCTAGGTTTTTCTTTTCCCCCAGTGAATTTGAGCTCAGTATGTCTTCATAAACCTCACTATATAAAAATTAATTTATCAACTACTTGGGGAAATTTATTTCAAATCTCCTCCCAGTAATTATTTAACAATTTAAAATGGTCCAATGAAAATGGGAAACCAAAATATTAAGAACAGGTTTGGAAGATAAAACCAGAGAATAATAAACATAAAGAGGTGACTTCGTAGCTCTCACTTTTAGCTGTTCTGTGGCCTAAGGTAATCAAAGGGGAGGAACAGGAAACTCTTGGGGTGGTGAGGAGGAGCAGCCACTGCATAATTTGTGGGATTCTCAGCTGCATCACAGTTTGTAGCAGAGACTTGGAGTCGCCAAAGATAGGTGCTGGCAACACACCTGTCCTTATTGCATACTATGGTGGTAAGGTGCAGGCTATTCCCCAAAGGGAGCTAATTGTTGCCATTGTGTCTGGCACAGTGGGAAAACATTCTCAAATGTTTACAACTCCGTGTAAACAGCAGACTTTAAAGAATAAGCTCATTACAAAGAACATTAGGACACAAAGATCTATTACCAGGTACAGTAACTGTTCTGATCTTACTGATGTTCCAGCACTGACCTGCTACATGCAATATATTTCACTCAGTTTGACAAGAAATAATTCTGCTAACATGATACAAAAAGATCATTAAATGAATCAGCAGAGCTTTGTGCAAAGCCTTTATTGTTCCTTCTTGTACTAGCTGTAGGAACTTTCAGTTCCTGCCTTCTTGCAGGGGACAAATGGTCTTTTAGACTTAACTGGATTGAAATTAGGAGTTAGTCTTGTTGCCTTTAACTAGTACAAATTTTCTCCCAAAAATCCTCAGAAGGCACCATTGAAAACAACCTGCTAGAGAAGAGGGGAACAGATTGCAGGAGAGACAGACATCTTGTCAGAGGTGACCACAGAACAAGTGGAAACTCCCTCATTGGTTTCAACAGCATTTTGATCAGGCACTGAAAAACCTGCAAGAGGACTTACCAAAGAACTCTTAGTTTCTCTGCTCCTGACCTTGCTGAAATTAGTGGCTTGTTGGTTGTTAATACTAACAAAAGAAACATTTCTTTGAGGTTTTGCATTCTGCCTCTCAGCATTGAAATGTGTTCAGACATTCAACCAACATTTTGAATAAAGCATTTGAAGATCATCAAATTGAACTTTTTTTAATAAGTATTCATGTACTTGTGCCACTGTATATTCTAAACACATGTCTTTAATAATGAGATTCAACTTGAAACAAACAAAGATGTTATGATTTTAACTTTCTTGTCTGTTACCACAGACCCCAGTACTGCCTAACTGGTTTTCTGATATCCTCTACAACTATTGCCTGAAGGGGCAGGACTAAATTTACCTCCAAATACTGACTGAGCAAACGCAGAACTTGGTCTACAGCACTGAAGATGTTCCGCCAGTCAAAGTCCACCATTCCCTTCTCCCGGCTCCTTGAAGATCCATTGTGGAGAAAGTTGATTATATGTTCTGCAGTGAAGCCTTCCGCACCCATCTGCCTGTTCAGGAAGTCCCTCACTGTAGGGTGCTTCAGAGAGTCCTGAAGAAACATATCATGACAGCTTTGCCACAATGATTGTCTTTCCATGCCCTGTTTAGCTGGAAAGGTTTCCATTTCCATAACTTTTTCAATGCATGAACAAGGGCAAAAGGGTATGCTGAGGAATCAACTTTACAGGTGGGTAATTGCATAAATGGATGTGTGAACTGAAGAATGGATAAAAAGAAATTTTCCCTTGACTATTGCATTCTTTCCTTATAAGCAAGAGCATAAATATTATAAATGTTTAATAAAAGAAAAACGAGGAAACCAAATGTTTTTTCTAGTACGAACTGCTTTATGAACTTTAACTACAGATAGTAATTGCAGCTGATCAAAGTCAAATCTAAATGATGCAGAAATAAGCAATTTCCCAGAATAAATTTCTGTCTGGCCCAGAAAAAGTATGGTCTCACTGCCTTCTTTGCCTATATAGAGTTCAAGAAAATCAAGTTGTCTGTTCTTGAAAGATGTTTTGGGAGGCAGGGAAGCAGCAGTTGCTGCCTTTATTAGGAAGTCATTAGCCAGATTCTTGACTGCCCAGATCTGAGGTTGTGCCACAGGGATGCTATAATGCATCTATGACTTGCCTTCAAACCAAGCCCAGCAGCCAACAGCCTCAAAGGCCACAGCTTCCTTGCTGCAATGGCTGTACTTCTGGCCAAACCTTTCAAATTACTTGTCTTCTCCATTAATAAAAATAAAAGATGGTGAAAGGCTGCTCTTACTGAGGATCTTTGATAAGTTAGAACATACACGGATCATATTCATTTGCAGGCTGTTTTGAAAGAAGTACCACAGCTGAGGTCCTACTTCCTCCCAAGCTTTGGTCAACAGCTGGAGACGTTCAAGTTCCTCAAAAGTGGAGTTTGCCTGATGAAAAAATCAGCAGAAAAGAGTGTTAGAAATCTAAGGAGATAGATAGAGTTTATGATCCATCCAGGATTTGGTGACAGGGGAACTCCTAACTTAGCTGTAGTTTTTACCCTCAAAAACGTTACCAACTTGTTCAAATAGCAGAAATTTTAATAACCATCAGAAAAAGAATCTGTAAAATCCAGCCAGAATCAAAGTCACTTAGGATAAAATTCCGCGGTATATGTAATGGAAAAAAAACAATTGCACATTAAGCCTAGTTAACTTCAATTCCCTTAAATACTCAGACTTCTGGTAGAATTATTTAGAATTTTTCCCCTTGACTATTTCTCTCCATTAAGAACTAAAAAGAAAGATGATAATGTGAGTAGATGAATGAATGGAAGGCAGCTGCAAAAGACAGATACTCCCATAGCTATGATACCAAGACCTGAAAGGCTGAGCTGCTGTAAATCTGATGTTTTTCTGTGTGAACTCTGAGCAGCAGTTCTGTGCCTTGTACAGATCTCTAGAGTACTGAATTGCTGGTTATGAGGTGGCCAAAACCTCATATGCAACCTTGATTTAACTGCTCAGATTAATTTCACACAACTTCAAGCATTTTGCTGAAAAGTCCAGGTTCCATCCTATTTTAATGAAGTGAAAATTCTTTATGATTTCAAAAGATAAAATAATAAACCATGACGTTGCTATTGGTTTGCAGTATCTCAGTGTTAGTTCTCAATAAGCTTATCCAAGCCTCACAGTTGCTCCATTTAAATATTCATTGGCACAGAACTGCTCATGTTCCTACCTCTGTAAAATAAATATTACTATGCTTACTAGTGTAAATGTGGAATCGTGCCAACAAAAAGCTGCTTGGACAAGCTGGAAAAACCATGCAGCATGGACCAAGATGGGATGAATCAGTGAAGATCTGTCTCCTGTTTTTTAAGCAGAGAACCTGTCCTTCCTCTGAGGACCATCACTACAAATGGAGTTTTGAGAAGAAAATCTGATTAGGCTGAGGTAATTGGGTGACTGTTTTCCAAAAGTTGTTTCTTGGGATGCAATTTTTAGAAGTATACATTTTTGCATTTCAGAACTTCTTACATTTTTTATGATTTCCCGTACAGAAGGTGAATCAGGAGCAAAGAGAATTTTTCCCATCAGCAGGGGCTTCACAGCACTCCAGGCTATTTTGGTTAAAGGGTTTGATTCCAAGTTCTGGATCAACGCATTACAAAACGGTGCTAAGGACAGAAAGAAAGACAGTCTTTATGTAACCCTACTAAAATCCTATCACACATAACATCCTGCAGGGCTTTTTGCTGGGAGTACAGACAGTTTGAATCTGAATGAGTTAAAGCACATTCTGCAATGCAGAAGTACAATGACTGAATGGATAGAAAAGAATATTAAGTAGATATTGGAGTTGTAAAATATGCTATGGAAATTGGAAAAGCAAACATAAATAACCATTTGAAAGCTGCTGTTATTTCCATGGTATTTCAAATGGGAGGAAACAAAAGAGGTCAGAACTCACTGAGCGCTTTGAGCTTTATTTGCTTTACTCCTAATGACTTAGCTCCTTTGTATTATAGTTGACACTGATACAAAGCTGATCCTGCAGGCTTAGATGTTGAACTCCGGAACAGTTCAGAACTAGATCCTACAATAATTTAAAATTAAACATTTTAATGTAAATATTTTTATCTTTCCCCTGCTCTATGACGTAATTAATTTACTTGGATAGCATTCAATTAATTTCTTTCCTGGTTGAAGAGATGGAGTACTGGGCCTTTTAAAGGTCTTTGGAAGTCTCAGTCATAAATAGAGCCAAGAATCAAACAGTGAAAGGTAGAAATCTCTGTAAGCAAACTGCTCATCTGTACTTTGCAACCATGCAATCATACTTATCATAGCAGAAGGGACACAGAACTACCAGCTATAACATGAGTGGTAGTACAGAAAATACTGCTGGTGAGCCCAGTGTAGAGAAAAACTAAATAGCAAACAGAAGGGAACATAATAAAAACAATAACAAAATAAATGGTAAAAAAATTGGTTCTTTGCATTATATCCTATTATAATGGGAGGAAATAAATAGTGAGGAAATAAAAGCAACAGAAATTGGTAAACTGAAATATTTTCTATGTAAAATGTAATCATGCTGTAGAACATTACTGCTACAAAACATATGTACTTTAATGCAGGAAGATAACAGCCACCATGTATCAAATTGACTATTATTTGAAAGGAGAGATTTTTAAATTCCTAGGCCATCAAACAAGTTAAGAGAAAAAATAAAGTTTAGAAAACTGTTTTGAAGAAAAGTAATTCTAGAATGCCACACTTGTCTTTTCCTGAACCTTCTTCAGGGGCATCTTGTTCTTCCTGATATCTGTAGCATATAATAGAAGATAAGTCAGAGGGACTGTCTTAATTATGATCATGCCTATGTTTATGCCTCCATATTAAAAGCAAATGCATATTTCTGTCAATTCCTGGGCTTCTCTGCTTCCAGCTATGAATTAAGTATGAAGTAAATTTATTTCACCTGACTCAACTGCTTTAAAATGTTATTTATAAATGCAACATTCTATGCTAGTACTAGAACATAAGGTGCACCTGTAGAGGGTCTCTTAATGGTTTTGTGGAAAAACTTACTGGTTGTATTATCATAAAGATAACCAGATTTCTTCCTTGTTGAGTCAATCCCCAGGAAAGCTTTGTAGTTGTTATCTTCATACCAGTTGAAAGAAAGCACTCTGGATCCACCTCCTTCTGGGTAGCCACAGAAAAGATCCGACAGGGAACTCACCAAGTGGCCTAAGGATTCTGGCCTTCCTTCTTGTACAAACGGTTGCAGAACCCTCAAAAGGTCCTGAATGCTTGGCTTCCTGGCCAGCTGCAGTAAGACAAGACTTGGTTAATTGCAGCCCTCAAAGCAGGTAAGTATCTGAGATGAGGTCATAGGTATGCCCAGATGGTAAAGTGTAAATGCAATCAGAACCTCATCCTTTCATCTCCTTTGCCCTGGTCACAGGCACCATTTTCAGTTCTTGTTTTTCATATCTTTCCTGAAGAAAAGAATACGCTTCAGAATTACATGCTTATGTCCACATTTATTTTGTAATGAGAGAAGAATGAATTTTTAAGGAATCAGCTCTTCCCCAACAAGTCTATTTTCTTTCTGGTAAAGCAGGTAACTGGAACATAAAAACAACAAAGGAAAACAAGGCTATGAGCGATGCAGAAAAGTGATGTAATCTGTTATTAAGCCACGTACCTTTTGCACTGCTTGAGAGACATTAGACAGCACCCTACCCCAGGCCTTCAGGTCAGCACCTGGTGAGTTTCTGTCCAGCACAGTGGGAAGCTGTGGATACATAAAAAATAGAGATGAGCTTCTACATGACAACAGTTATAACAATGAGAAGAAAATCCAAAAGGCATCTCTGTAGCTCAAATTTTTTAAGTAATTTGGAACCATATCTTATAAGCCTGTTGTATGGGGCCACAAATCCAGTACCCATGTGCAGACACACAGTAGTCTGTGTAAATGTTCTTTCTAATACAAGGCTGAAACAAACACAGGCAACTTAAAATATGTCTTGGGATTTGTTCTGCTCATCAAAGCCCACCATGACAAATGGTGCAAAAATGCAGGAACTGGGACATTTGAGAAGCTGCTTCTCACAGAGGCTATTCTTCCAGTGAGATATACAGACTCTTGGTAACTTCCAAACTTAGCTAATGTTTGATACAGAAGCTCCCATTTGCCATAGAGGTAAATAATTTGTAGAACTTTATACTTCAGAGATTTTCTGATTTTGGACAGTCTGGTCTTCACTGTTTTTCAAACCTGAGAGAAGCCATTACTTTCCCAGGCTCCTGCAGACTGACCAAACTGCCTTTTCCATAGAAGTTAACATTTTATTTATCAATGACTTAATAGAAACAGGTGACACCATGGTGTGCTGTCACATACCACTTCATTTGCATCACTGCATCCTTGTCAGCTGTCTAAAGAATCACATATGCACTTGGAGCTGACACTCTTGAGGCTTTCTCAGGCATTTCTTCTGCTATTACAAGAAAATATAAAGCTGGACTTGTAGATAGCTAGACTGTGATATTTATGAGACAAGCTCCTGAAAAGCCTTCCCCAAAAATGCATATACACCCTGCCGATTGCCTGCCATTCCATTCAGTCAGTAGGTCGTTAAGAAAGCAGAAAGCTGCACTGTGTAGGTACCTGGCAGGGAGTCACAAAAGCAAGAGTTTTTATGAAAAGCTCATGTTAGCGTGTTCCGATCTGTCACTTGATGTTCTGGCAGGAAGAATACATGCAGGGCTTCAAAATGCATTTTTCCTTGTCCCCTAAGGGGAAGCAGTCTGTGCAAAGATTATACAGGGTTTTTGGAGCACCTGCCTTAACCTGGTTCTCTGAGGAACAGGAATTGTAAACTTGTGAAAAAGCTGGGCAGTACATTCTGAATATTCACATGAAGTCCTCAAATACTGAAAATTTACCTTAGAAATACTGTGGTGTTAATTCTCTGCTACTTCCAGCAAACATAAGATATATGAAAACATAAGACTATATTTTTAGGAATGGAAAACAGTGGCTCTTCGAAGCTGACCACAAATCCTTATTAGGGTTGATAAAATCACATGGGCACAATGACTGACTATCAATGCTACAATAATCAAACTGGGTTTTGCTGGTGTGCCAGTTACAGCTCCTGGAATCCTCTGTTCCTAGTTCTGGGAAACTCAGAGCTGAACAAAATACATATTAAATTAATCCATGTTAATAGTGCCACACTGCTGTGGTAGAAGAGTCCAATCAATACTTCCTATGCAACTTGAGGAGTTTTTCATAAATCCTGCCTGCTCCTATAAAGCAAACTGACAATGTGATGGGTTCATGATACATCACAAAGTGAAAAACAGCAAATTAAATTCTGTGTTGAAAAATGCAAAGTATGATCATAGGGAAAACAAACATGAAAGATATATACACACTGATGGACTCTTAAGTTTGCTATCATGAGGGAAGTGACCTTAGAGCTTTATTAATAGTTCTCTGAAAGCACCACCTCAGTGTGCAGAATACAAATACTAGAAAAATATGCCATTTGATATTTATTTGCTATAATTTGTATTTTAGTATATGTTTTAAAGTAATAATATTAATCTATGTTTATACATATATATAAAGTGACATATCTCCATAATAAACCAAGGCTGTGGAAGTGGTTAATTTATAGCAAGGTCACAGTAAAAAGAGGAACACAGGGCAAAGAAAATGAACAGAGGTAAGGAAAAGCTTCTATGGAAAGAGTGATAAAAGCCAGCACAACTTCCTAGTTTGGTTGGTTTGGGTTTTATAAAAATGGCTTACACGGCTATGCCAACTCAAGCAGCATCATGACTTTGCAGCATAAAATTGAGTCATGCTGAATGGAGCAAAGACACAATGGGCTGTATTGGCTATTTTCGGAATCCTCAGGAATGTCTCTGTAGGGTTTGCCATACACTCTTTTGCTACACAGACTGGAAAAACCAGATAATATTTCAACACAAACTTTGATTAAAAAACTGGCATTCGAATCTCTTAGTTCTGCTGTACTGTGAATTTAGCCTGTTTCATCCCAAAACATACTCAGAACTATCAGGTGTTCTGCTGGTGGTAGGTTAACAATCACACATCCATAACCTTACATTTGCAGGGGTAAATAAACTAAGACCACTCGGAAAATAAGGGATGTATTACAAAAAAAAATTCTTGGAGGGCAATGAAATATAGCCCCCCCCCCCCCCAAAAAAAAAGACCACATAAGGCAGGATTAATTGTGTTAATACTTACCAGCTGAAATAGCTTAAAGAAATCAACATTTGCATACAAGGCATCTTCTACTCTTTGTAGACTGTCCTGGGACAGGGCACACATGGCCTTGTGTACAGAAGGGAGACCTCTTCGGCTGCTGAAGATAATAAAGCGGTCCAGGAGCATCTCACTGCAAGCAATTTCCTTCAGAGTCAAGCTAGGGACGCCGTAGGCAAACTGCAACCAAAATCAATGTTCCACTTACTATTATGAAACTTGCATACTGCTCAGGAACAATTAAAAATGGATCAAAAGTGGACAGTTTAATATCAGCCCCTGCTAATATTTTAATGAATGGCAGAGATGTGGTCAGCTGAAGCACCAACCCTTGAATCACCTTTCACTTGATATTATGCTAGATCACCTTGCCTTCAGACACATTTTTTATCTTCTCATTAGTGAGTTTTCCTTTCATTGCAAAAGTCCCTGTGAGTCATCTTCCCTTTCTCACTGTCATCTAAGCACACATCTAAGCCATGCCACCCATCCTTGTGGCTAAGGAGGGATAGTTGCAGCTTGACTGAAATTATTTGCCCAGGACCAAATGATGGTACTACATCTCTCTACCTTTTGTGTTCAGGTTAGTTATAATTTTGCTGTTACTTGCTCTAAGAAGAAAAAAAAATGGGCCAATACCTCTGATCTTCAAGCTTGATTTACCTCATCATTCTATTTCAGTTATGACTATTCCACTACAATGCTTCCCATAGCCATTATTCACTGTCACTCTGCACAGGCACATAGCCAGGATTTACAAAGCCATTTTACATTAAATCACACCCATTTACTGATTACCACCTCTAACATAAACATGGAACAGAAAAAGCCCAAATTTTTATCTTTAGTGTTCAACTAATGGGAACGCATTAGTTTATAGTTAAACCACTAAATACAGAATAACTCTATAGAAATGAGTAGATTTACATGGGATTTACATTGTTGTTATGGAATGCTCTTCGCAGTCTATGAATAAATTCTACTTACTTTATAACATACAGAATACATGGTAATATAATAAAAAGTAGCCCTGGAAATTGCTTATAAGCTAACGTTCTCATCGTCTGTCCATCTCTTTTCACAGTGCAAATTTAAGGAAAACAGCTCAGAACATTGTGATGACTAAATTCCTACTGTGTTTGAGATGACCACAGACTTTCAGACAAGCAAGAACTATGTACTGACACAATTTCATTAGATTTAATGAATTTAACAAGCTGCTCAAGAAAGAGATTGTCAAAATCTACCCAGAAAATAATTTTCTTTAGGCAAAATAATCTGCTGAGCATTCCAGTCTCTAAGACATATGGATTGAAGAAACACACCACATCTATACCAGGTCAGACATAGGGGCATATTTATTTCTTATCTAAGCAAATAAAGAAATTCATCATTATCAAAATTTTATATGTGCAAATCTCCTATAGTTAGCAGCTCAGACTTGTTTGGTAGTGCCTGTAAAGAGAATATTTAAAAACACAGAGGAATTGGAATAAAATTAACTTAGTTGCTTTGGAGTGTGGATTCAAAGTAGACTGAGGAGTAATTCATTAAGTGCTTCATCTGTCAGAAGCTATCAACCAAAGTGCAAGTATGACTCTGGAAGGTCAGCATCCAGAATACAAAAGGCAGAGGCAGGGAGGTCTAGAATACCATCATATTTTGTCTGCCATGACTGCCCTCAGTTTCAGCTTATGGAGCTGCAGTTGACAAAAAACGAAAGGCCTCTGAATTACATGCAGATTGTATTTTTGAATTATGATGCAAAAAGGGGATGTGAATTTCTAGAAGTATCTGAGAGGCACTATCATCACTACAGCTGTACTGATAGAAAGGCATTGTTAACACAAGTTAGACACTGTGGAGAAAGGCAGAATGCAAAAGAAGGAATTCAACTGACAGATCCAGTGTGTCTTGCAAAAAACCTCCAAAACCACATACCCCTCCCCTCCCTCAAAAAGGAACATTTGAATTGGAATTTAGTTAGTTTATGTCAGTGAAATAATTTGCATATGGGCTTGGTCACTTATGTCCTGGGTATGTGTGTGGTAAGAACAGCATTTTTTAACCAAATATGCCTCATTTGGCATGGTCCTCATCAGGCAGCGTCAGCTGCAATGAAACTGGGCTGCACAGGGAGGCAGCCTGGGAACCTTGATTTGACTTGTGAAATGAGGAAACAGTGACATTAACATCACTGAGAAGGATAAACACAGAAAAAAAAAAAAGTTGTTATTTACAAACTGTAACTGCATTTCAATAATGTTCATGAACAGATGGGATTAGAAAAACATCAAACCTCCGCCCTTCCAATTTTTCCGGCAGGCTGTGCTGCTCCAATCTTTCCTGAACTTCTTATTGTGTTTTAACATCAGTTTCTTATCTTTATCTTAGAATGACTCAAAAAAGCAGGCCCTCAGAGGGAAACTTCAATACTTTTTTTTTAATCAATGTGTCACTGTTTAGCCGAAGCTGGCAAGATGAAGTCCAAATTATTTTTTCAGCTAGTTGGCTGTTTGATCAGGTTTAGCTTTCAGCTCTGTGTGTCATTTCCTGACTCCCAGGCAGCTCAGACCTAGATCTCCAGCCAGTTGTTGGCAACAGTCAGGCTTTTGTAAACAAGTTGCTTTCAGGTTGATCAGCTCTGTGCCATCAGCAGCAGGGGGAAGGGGTGTACAGAAATATGCAGGCTAATAGAGGGCAGAGCAGCATGAAGAACTGGGGATGAACTATCACAGTTGAGGATTAAGACAACCATAGATCTATGGTCTAGTCATGGCTCTGAAACTTCCACCTTAACCATGTATAAGTCCAGCCCAAGCAACTTGCTTATCAAGAAGGGCTATTGGAATGAAGCAAATTATCTCCCACAGAAAATGCACTGTTGAATTCCTACTGAAAAGAATTCTCTTGTTGTGTTTTTAAAATTATGAGGTTGGTTTTTCTGCATGATTTTCACCTGAAAGAAGTATTCACAGCACTTTCTTTCCCCATAGCTGTAAATCAGCTCTGGTGAGATGATCTTGTATGCCTGTAATTACTGCTAACAAGGAAACTGTATAGAGGGCAGCCAAAGTGATATTTAACACCAGATCTCCTCCAGCTTCCTCCAACCAATGCTCAATTTCTTTAATTTTCAGCATAAAGAGAACTTCATCTCTTTCTACATCAGCACAGAAAATACAGCAGAAAGACACCACATTCCAGCAGGTTTTAATCTTTTTTTTTGGTTATGGTGTTGAAAACTTCAGTCCTGCATACAATGGCAAGCAGAATTTTTAGCAGTAGATGAATGAATGCCACTGGGAAGCTAATAGAGTATAACACAGCAGCACTCAGTTCTCCTGACACAGCAGACCTCCGGTGCAGAAGAGGTTAGGGATGAATAGGCAAAGAGAAACCCAGCAGGATATCTGTATATATTCTCCTTGTCACAAACAGCAAGGAAGCAAATTTTCAAGATCTCAGCTGACACCGAAGTGTGAAAATATGTAGGATGTATTAATTGACACTGGCTTTGGTATGATCTTGTGGTATTGTTTCATGATAAAGTGAGGAGAGGGGAGGGCTTCCCCAGGTACCAATCAAGAATATAGAAGATAAGTAATCTGGCTACTGGTCACACCAGCTGGATCTGTGATATACAGAAGAAACTGCATGAAAGGTGATGAATGCCCTCCCTCTTTATGCCCATACACAGTTTCAGTTTTTGCATTTTACGTGGCAGTGAAACAGAGGAATTGTGTCTTTCAGCCTCCACTTGCTTCCACCCACACTAATGCAGTGTAGAAATTGTTCCAGAATTCCAATTCAGCAACATTCATTCATTTATATAGCATTCATCACTGAGCTCCCAGCCATGCAGAAGCAGAGACAGCCTGGACTTGGTCAAACATAGCTCCCTGCTTAGCTGCTTCAGGAGGGATTTGACCTGCACTTTTCACTCTGAATTTTCTGAGCAGAGCTATTATTCAAGCAGAATCTAAGAAGTGGCTCTACTTCTCCACTTCCACCTATTCATGTGAGACAATACCAAAAAAGTCACCATGCTGACACATTAGGGCAGAGAATTTAAATTATAAATTAAGAACCTCCAATAGTTCTTCTCTGATCAGGACTATTATCTCAAAAGGATGAACAGCTTCTCTATGCTTTTGAGTCAAGTCTTCAGTCATGGGGATGGATGAAGTACTTACCAGTACTGTTCCTTGATGCTCATTATTTGGGTGCCACAACAGGAGTTTAATTTATTTAATAATTTATTATTTAATAATAAAACAATCAAAATGTTTTTTAAAGAAAAACCCAACATCTCTCCCTCTAGATTCACAAAAAACAAAGGGAGAAATTGTACAAACGACGCATAAGGCATCAGTTATTCTGGGCCCAAGGCCTTCACTGAGGCTACTTTGCACATACAGCTAGGAGATTCCTTCCTTACAGATAATGACTCAGTAACTGTTAAACTCTACCCACCTGTTCAGGGCGCACTTGAGCATTAATAAGCTGGTAAACAACAAAGTCTGTGAGGCCAACATTTTCTATTAAGAAGGAAGTGAGGGTCTCCCCATCTTTCAAAATGTCTAGAATTCGTATTCCTCTTCCTGGATGAAAAAGGAATGCACAGATCAGTGAGATACCAAACAAAGGAAGTTGAAGAACAACTCATATCCTGGCTTAAACCTGCAAAAAGAATGTGCTTTGGCTCTTATACCTAGTCATGACAAACTAGGGCTAAAATTATTTTTGCAGTTCAAAATCTTTTTAATCCTTTGTTGGGAAATGATAATCATAAAATGCTGAGTGTTCTGGCTCTGCATATCTGATCTCTCAAAGATGTTTCAGACTAGGGCTACAGCAATGGGCACATTGAAAGCAGCCCTGACTGCATTTGAAAGTGTCTGATTTTTTCTGATGTAATGCTTTATTTTAAATGTTCAGATTCAAGTATGCTACTGTTCTTAGTGTCCTTTCTTCTGAGCCTTGTGTAAATAACTTCAGTCAACCCTTTACATTTACACTAATTTATGACTTACTGTCAATCAATTTTAGTTAACCATATTCTTTAGCATTGTGAAAGTGACCCTTGAAAACCTTCTACGAGGAAAAACTCAATTTCTTTGGAGAAGCAGAAAGTGTAGCTTACGCTTCATATTAAACTAGATTAACAACTGGTCTTCAGGCAAACCAGTGAGACCACTCACAGTTAAATTAGACACATGTAAGAGGCCACCAAATTTCCCTGATACTGACTCAAAATAGTGCTGCTCCTAAAGTCAAACACTTCCAGTATTTTACAACTTGTCTGTTACAAATCTTATTAGTGAGAACTCTGCCTCAACATCACATAGGAGAAAAGTTGGGAAACTTAACTGGAGTTAAGTTATCAGATAAACATAAGCTAACTTAACCTCATGTTCATGAACATGAACTCATGTTCATTGAATATTTATTATAACTTTATTAAATTATACCTTTATTAACGGTACCTCACACAGGATACACAGACTTCGGTAAAGAATGCTTGAATAGCTCTAATTCTTCTAGTCCTTAGAACAAGCAATTGAAATTGACAGAAGCAGTGTGTATCCTACTGACATAGGGAATGTAATTATAGACATTTCTAATAAACATTCACTCCATTCTCTGAGCTGAGTCTTATCAGAGTTTGCTAACTAACTTCCACAATTCCATCTGCACTAAGCATATTCTGGCCTGAGGCTACAGGGCCTGAGAACTTCTTCAGTTGTTTCTCCACATATTTATTGAAGCAGTAAACACTGAAAACAATAGCAGGGGTCTGTCCCTCATATTCTTACTGATGCCTTTCCTGGAATCCAGGCAGTGTGGAGGAAAAAGCACACCACAAGAACACATCTCATCAAAAGTGTCAGTGCAAAGGGAGACTGGGAGAAGGAAGGGGACTCAGGAGGTAGGTCTGATTTCAGGAATCAGTAAAAGGGGCAATTGCAACTCTGACACATGCAAATTTTTCCTTGTTCAATTTTGCCGCTATTCTATTAAGATTGTTACTTAAAAGCAATAGTAGTAAGCTGTAAACACAGGTAACTTAAATAGCCAATCCTTCAGTAACTTTTTCTGTATGAAGATGGTAATTCATATTTTATTAGTTAAGCTTCGGAACCAACTTTACTATGTTTTATATGACAGGAAAATCCAAACTTCTACTTTTTTTTAAAGTAAAACATTTTAAACCCCCACAGATTCTGAAGGAGCATTAACATTATATGTCACAAGATTGGCAGGAATGTACTCTGTATTTAATGAATAAAGTTGATACGGGATGCAAAGTCAATTTCCCAAACCATGGGGTGTGGTCCCTTAGCAGTACATAGCAAACCCATGGCATGACTTGCTTTTCCTTGCCTCTAAATAGTCAGGTTTGCTTTCTGTGGCTGGGTACAAACAACAACTCAGATAATACTTGAGTTCTTGTTTATATTCTGGGGCATTTGGTTGTCTCACTGTTATTTACAAGGAGATAATCCCGTTTTTACTTCTAGTTATAAACCTCTGATAGGATAGTGGACCATGGGTATCAGATGGTTTATACACATCCTATTAAAAATATATGGAGAGTGACTAATTTTAATAAGAATGCTATTCCTGTGACAAAGGATTTGAGAATGGGACAGATCAATTCACAAAGCCAGACCATTTTTATACCTTTAGTTTTAGTTTTATTTTACCTTTTCAAATTCTTTACTTCAAGTCCAAAAAATTTACAACTATAACATTCCCTATTTTCCCCAGTTTTAAATTTGGCAAGTTGCTTTAAATAAAAGTTAGTGCAATGAATTTTTGATTTGTAACTATGTTTGTAAGTGTTCAATGCTTTCTTTTTCTAAGCACATTATGAAGGGTTTCCTTCTTCACTGTTTCAAACCTGTTTTAGCTAAGACTGTGACAAAGTACCTCTAAGCACTTCTCTGGGTCATGCTCCTGACAAATATTCAGAGATGTTCCTAATTTTCCATTCTTCTGCATCTCCCAGTGAAACTTTCTCACTGCTTCTGCTTCTACTGTAATAATAATTAATGACATGTCTTCAGCCACGTTTTACTTTGTGTGGTGAGATATCCATGCTTTTCAAGTTTTGTCTACTGTTGTTTAAGGAAGATGGCTGTAGAATGGAGCTGACTGCCTCTCACCTTTCCCTTAAATGACAGGTGTTTGTCACTGAACCGATTTTAACTTATCCTAACAGTAAGCAGAGTAACAGCTACATGTGAAATATATTATAATGTTGCCAGCCTCCAAAGTAATTACTATCCAGCTCTCAGAAGGAAAAATTAAATAGTCTAAAGGATATAGACACAACAATTACCTGCAATTCTTTCAGGATTAGTTCTCATTGTTTCCATAAACTGAGTCATAATGATCAGTTCTTCCCAGATTCTTCCAAGGTCACGGATTTCAGGGGCTTCCAGTAAAAGCTCCTGAGCATCTTTATATACCCTTGCAAGGCTGAAAGGAGAAATAACAAAGAAACAATAATTTAAGAGTAATGACTCTTGAGAACCTTCTTAAGTCAAAAAAACTCCAAAAAACAAAGAGAAGAGAAGAAAAAGAGGAGAGAGAAAGAGAAAGAGAAAGAGAAAGAGAAAGAGAAAGAGGAGAGGAGAGGAGAGGAGAGGAGAGGAGAGGAGAGGAGAGGAGAGGAGAGGAGAGGAGAGGAGAGGAGAGGAGAGGAGAGGAGAGGAGAGGAGAGGAGAGGAGAGGAGAGGAGAGGAGAGGAGAGGAGAGGAGAGGAGAGGAGAGGAGAGGAGAGGAGAGGAGAGGAGAGGAGAGGAGAGGAGAGGACTCTCTCTGTATTAGGGATGAGGAAAAAAAAAAGTTGTTTTGCCCTCTGTTTCAGGTAGTCTGGGGTTCAGTTAGATTTGGAAGTCCACAGAAGTTTTAAGAGGGCTACTGGTGTTGCAGAAGGTTGGCCATTCATACATTTTTCCATTAGCCATGCTGGTATTTCTGGGGACACAGGACCTTCCCCAGACAACTTGTATCTCACAGTTATAGCGCAAATCTGCCCTGGTTCTAGCCCAGGCCAAGCTCCAGCAGTTGAATGGGGCACTCTGGGCACGTGCTCAACCTAGTGAGTGATATAGAATCATTCATTAACAGAAACATCCTTCCCCTCCCACATCAGTCCCTCCAATTTGTTAGGTCCCTTCAGAATATTTCTTCTAGAAGGAGCAGGAAAACACAAGTAACAAATAGTCACAGGCAGCTGTTCAACTACTGGTTCTGGGTTAGAACATGCAGATCAAGCAAGGATGAAACCAGATCCTGTGTTTGTGAACAAGCATAAAAAATTCTTACTATTAGGTAAGGCCATTACACTTCTTAAACAGTATTATATTTTTCCATGCATGCAATAGTGTATCTCAGTCCACATGACTCATTTTAGCTTACAGGAAACAACAAACAGGAAGGACCAAATTCTTTCAGAAAACACAATGAATTTACTTCTGCTGTAGTGCACTGAATTTACTGGGACTGACAAAGTGGCAGTTTTCTCTGTAACAAGCAACCTAGAAAAGCTGGAACATACAGAAAACAGAACCCTCTATCTTCACTGTATGTTTGACTGTACCCCACAAAACTGTTCAGCTATTTTAAATCCCGTTCACTAGGAACAAAAGGTCAAATGGTAAGCTAAGTCCACATTACAGACTTTCACATGACAGGGGCTTCAATGGCCTTCACATTATTAGCTCATGAATTTTAATCATTGGATGCTCCAAAGTGGACTTTGCAACAGAGAGATTTGGAGCATTTTTTATATTTAGACTAACAGGGTTTTTTTCACTCTAAGGGTCCTTGTCTGCTATACTTTTTGCCATGACTCAGCTGTAACAAACAATGCAATAAAACACTCCCCACATCCCTTTCTCAGTAATAGTCTGGAAATCTCCCATCCTCCTATTTTGCAAACAAGCTTAGTATCTGAAGGTTATGTGCTGATTAAGGTCTCACAAGTATACAGCCAAAATTGGTGCTACATAAGAAGTAGCAGTGCAAGTTCTTATTTGCTGCTGCTTCATCAGAGATCTCATTCAGAAGGGACAACTCTAGTGATAAGAAAAGAAGGGTTAGGGATTCTACACTCTTTTATCAAAAAGGTTTGTCCCAAGACATTCAGTAAGCAGGTTCTTATGGATTCTATTAAGTGAGCATGTGCTCCCTAGAGACTTGCACTGAAGTCTCTCTCTAAAAAACCCAAACCTTTTAGAGATGGCCCAACCATTGTGAGCTCTGTTTCACCTTTGCTGACCATTGATAGCATGAAACCAAAGCGCCAGAATGGAAAATTTTTGTCTTCCACTGTTTGCACAGTGGTGTATTATTATCTTCCCTTTTCATTCACACCACAGAACAATTCTTTAAAATATTCCTTGGTGTGGTGAGAGACCTTTCTAAGCAAGGTGAGGGTACTCCAGTCCTTCTCCCTGCACCATTCATGCCCATGAACGCCCAACAGGTGCCCAGAGCAAGCTATGAGCAGTTCCCCAGCAGGCCTGTATTGCTGCAACCCAGTCTCACACAGAGATCTGCTTACATGGAATTTTTGTAGTTGGACACTACACCTGGACCCTCTCCTTGGGTTGGGCTGCGGAAACAGGGATTGTTCATGTTACAGAAGATGCCATGTAACCATGGCAGTGTTCCTGCTGATGGCATTGCCTTGTTTGGGAAGTGACCTAGAGTATCAAAACACAAAATAGAAATTGTTAGTTATCTCTTCTAATGCAGCCTTTGTGAATATAAATAGCATGATGAGTTGGTGCTCTGCAGAAGGAATGTGATAGGAATCATATAGATTTATCTTTTACTGAGAAGAAAGAAGTCACCAATATAAGCAATATGGCTATTTTCAACAGAAATTGATTCTGAGTAATGTAAAGGGCTTTTTAAAGAGGTTGTGAGATAGTACTTTCTCAGTACCAGAATTAGAGAAATCCAAAACTAGATAGCACCTTGAGGCCCCAAGTAAGTCTGACCGGAAAGCATCTCACAGGAAAACTTGACTTTTTTTTAATGTCTTCACTGGTAAGTCTTACACTACATGGCTGCAAATAACTAAGCTATTCAAACTGAAGTCTGTTTTTTCACCACTGGACAGTAACAGTCTGCAAATAGGTCCCAACACCTTTGTCTGAGAAATACTGGCCATTACAATCACATCAGACCATGATAACATCTTAGACATTCTTACATTCATGTTGGCGGTACAGTGGATTAGCTTTCCTCAGCCAGACAAGTATGAGAAACAATGACAGAGGCCATACAAGCTCCACTAGAAAACGAAGCTGGAAAAAAAGGAAAAAAGTAAATTAAAATTAAATTTTACAAATGGACCACCACAGAGTCACTAGGTGGCTAAAGGGATGAGACCTCTCACAGCAGAAAAGCCCAGGGCCGCATGTGCCTATAGCTATCCTTCGCCTGTTTTGCCATTTGAAAAGGACACTCAAAAGAGGATTTCATCAGAATGCCATGAAGCATCACCATTAACTCTGTGCTCAGTCGCTTCTCCACCTCTTCTAAAGAAATATCTAAGCATCCTGACTGAGGTATAAAGAGGCAGCAGGTAGTGCATGACTCTACAAGAAGAATTAGATATACAAGACAAAAGGATTTTTTTAATCCACACTTTGACACTGCTGGGCTCATTAGCAGGTTGTCAGTACACTGTGCTTACCCAAAGGTAAAAGACTCCAGCATAAGCTTTACAAACTTTGACCTTCACTTTTGCTTCTTTTTGTCATCATTCATTTCAATGTTATTAATTTCCTAATACCGTAGAAATGTATGCATTAAGATCAAACACCTTATTCAATAACACAGAAGACCCCATCAAAGGCCACTTTATTGCCCAGACCTTTCAATACACTTAGAACAGTCATCGGCTCCCATGTCGTGTCAGAAAATCAAGGGCATGCTTTACCACAGAGCAACATCCTGCCTAGTTTTCAGTCTGTTTCCTCTACTCCTGTATTTCAGTTTGTTTTACTGCCTCTGTGTGTTTTGGCAGAGGTCTGAAACTACAATCCTTTGATCCTCTAACACAGGCCTTGGACTCTGAGGAACAGCAATGGGATTTTTGTGTCCAGACACATGGCACTTTTTTTGCTCCTCCCTGTAACAGCCAAGACAAAATATGTTCAGAACCAGGGTTGTAGTATATGCACAGGAAAGCCCTCCTTGTTTCTTTACTTTTGCTCCCTCCTTCCCAACCAGGCACCAAATATGTAATAATAATGCACATAGCAGCAGAGCCAAAGACAAGATGGGTTAAACGTGAATGTTGTTTCAGGCAAGAGGCACTCCACAGCACAATTAAGAACAGGGGGTTTTGCGCTGCTCTGTTTTTCTACTATAATTTTGTCTAACAGCTTTAGTTAGGCACAACATATTCTTAGAGCAAAAAGGGTAGAAAGCTTTATGCCAGGCAACAGTTTGCTATTTCATGTTTTTCCTCTTAAGGGTTTCCTTTCTAAAACAGAACAATAACAAAAAACCCACCCACCACCACCTAGGAACTTATTCCTGATCTTTTTAAAAGCAGACAAAATCTTACCAGCAGCAAAGTGCAAATTACACAATTATTAGAGAGGGAAAGCTGTTGTGCACAGCTCAGAATACACTGTTACAGACCCTTCCCAGCAGGGTCCACAAGGTCTGATTGACATCCATTTGGTAAACCACTTGGGTCAAGCACTAAATACTCATAAACTCAGGGGGGTGAGAACTGGCTAAACTCCTTGGTCCACCTTTGCTGCAGAGTTACTCTATGTTAATGCTCAGATGTTGATTCTTCCTTCATCCCCGGGAAATACAAAATCCTCAGACTTGAATTTGGTAGCTCCTTTCTGTCTGAGTTAACTAGTTTGGAAAAGATTGAAGTCTGAAGCCCAGGCTAAGTTTTCGTTCAACCTGGTACACAATGTGTTGTGTGGGAGGGATGGACCAGCGCTGTCAGACCTCTGATTCTTTCCTGTGGACCTTATCCAGAGGACACAAAGGTGTCTCAGAATTCACTATAAGTATCAGAAAGCAGCCCATAAGCCTGCAGAATCACATGATAAATAGCTAGAAATCCCAGCAACATCCACAGAGAAATGTAATATCCAGACAGAGCTGTAATGGAGCAAGCACAGTTAAAGACTATATAAATGTGAGAAGCTTAAATTGGCTGTGGATCAACTGTTGACTTTGCAATGAAGTCTTGTTGTAAAATGAAATATCATAAGATCTAAGAGGATTTGAAAGTACTTAACATACTTCTGGCTTTTGCTTTACTTATGTTATTCAGACGTACTAAAAAAGACACAATCTGTGTGAACTGTAAGGTCCTAACTAAAATCACATCTAAGAGGAGCTGAGTGTGAAGAGCAATTCAAAAATTAGGAATCAAACCTTCCTGAGCTGAATGGTACTCATGATGTTTTCTAACAACAGATCTTTTTATGTGAAAATATATAACTATTACTACCCGCAACTTTTCTGGTACACAATATTATTTGTCAAAGACAATCCCAACACAGCTATTCTATGTTTGGTCTGTAAGAGCAGCTTTGCAAACTGCACCAGACAAGATGCCAGACAGCAGGCCCCTACAAAGATCACATGTGATTCTTCGAGGGACTTGAGAGTTTTATATGCTGGTAAATATACCAGTCACTTAATCCAGTGGAGTGCATGGTTCAAACCTGAAATCCAAAGACCAGTACTTTACCTTTTGTCTTTTCCGAAGGATCCAGTTCTTCCAGAGTAGAAGTCTGACTTGCCTAAAGAAATTCATTCTTCTGCATCAATGCTTCTGGTTAACCTGTGGCAAAAGATACATTGCCATTTCTCAGCTGACAGCAGAAACAGACCTTAGAGCAAAATACCAGCTTTCTGTTCTTATTTTAAGATTATGTTATCACAGAGATCGGTTCCTTTCATTGTCTGCACCATTTAATTTTGCACTTGATACACTATCATGCATGAAAAATCATGAGTTTCCTTTGTTTGGAGGCTACTTCCTGTGACACATTTATCAGCACCAAAAAGCAGCAGAGAGCAAAAACATCTCTTTCGAGTAAAAAAAGTCATGAACATTCAAGCTAGCTATTAACTCGGACTTGCATGTAATGAAGTGAGTAAATTGTTGCATCATTGATCACAATCAATTTGTGGTTTTAAACCATTTTTTTCCAAGAAAAGATGGATTTACTACTAGACATTAGTTGATATAAAACTGTTTAGCTATTATGATGCAATTAGGTTTACCATTTGGACTTGATAAATGTATATTGATTAACAGAGTCTGAAATGAATTTTATAAAAGCAAATCCATTTCCTTAAAAAAATACAGGATCTCCTCTTTTTCTTTTTGAATTCAGCAACTCCCATTACATTTTAGTAGCTATACCACAGAATTTAAACCATTGCATGCTCTATTTTTTAGGTTCATGACTCATTATAATCACCAGGAATTTTTAGGTTCCAAAGGAAAAAGGAAATTTGACACATGAATCCAAATGCCAGATAAATGGGCCTGTAAAAAACAAACTAATAATTTAAATTTGCTACCTGCATCAACTTCCTACTTTATTGCTGCTTTATGTGATTTAAATAATTGAAGAGTAGTTTCTTTATGAATGATTAGTAACTGAGAGAGTGTTGAAAAGGAAATGGAAAGATATCTGATTATAAGAATGGTGAAGTAGTAGAACTGATTTTATGGGTAGACTGGGGGGCCTCCATTGCAGATAACTCAAACCTCTACCTTACACAGGTAAAACCACTCATGGATTAGATAATTTTTTAAAGTCTCACATTTCACTATTCTTCTAGAATTTTGTTTCTGGAAATTATATTAATTGAAGGAGATTTTGTCTGACTTTAAGAGAAGGTTTGGAAAACAAGTCAGGATATTTTGGCCTAATGTGTCAACAAAGCAGTAGTGAAAAACATCAGATAAGAGACTTGATTACTTCAGAAAATCATCTCAGGTCCACCTTTTATAAACTGCAAAGGAATTTCAGCCTCAAGGGAAGAGGTGACCAGCACTAGGGAAGGGTTGGCATCAGCTGTAACTAACCCTGGTAGAAAGGGACCCTAAAGAATGTGCAATCTCTTCTGATACACCAGGCATGAAAGTGATTGAAGCAGGACATTTAGGGCCGAACAGACCTTGGTGGGGAAACAAAGGGCAGTCAGTCAGGTTATACAGATTGTGCTTGCTATGTAATCTTCCATATTTTTTTACATTGAACCTTGCTAGTTATATTTGTTGACAGTGACAGGGAGCCATTGCTTATAAGAGAAGTAATTCAATGACAGACAAACTAATTAATATGCATAAAGGGACAAAAAAATGCTCAAATGCTCTCCAAGAAAGTAACTACTAGATTGATTACCAAGGTTAACACTGTGCTACATGAGTCAGAATTTAAAAGTACCTAAAATAACTATTAAAACTATGGCATTAATGCATGAAGTTCAATCAACATACAAAACTTTAAGAAAGTTTCTACATTGCTCATCACACTTATTTTAGGATCACCTCTAATTTCAGGATGAACACCTTGTTCTCCCCAGACTGGTTTGTTTATAAAACCTTCAGTAGGAGCTAAAGGGAAAGAACCTTGCTTTCTTAAATGGAACACCTTCAGGCATGAGAATTAACTTAGTACTGTTTGGAAATCTAAATCAAACAGGTGAAGATAAGACATAACTGTAGGAAAAGAAGAACTTAATGCAGTCAGAAGACACTGGACAGATAAACCTCAGATTCCGCAGCAGCACCGAATAAATAAAGAATAATTAATTTTCAGTCCTGAAATATCCTTTCCTATCTGGCATCACTTAGACAAACTAACAGTGTGGTTAAGATTTAAGCTTTACTACTTTAAGTAGTGCAAAACACTATAATAAAAAAGCACAGTAGAACCATGATAAATATAGTACCTAGTAATAGTGTGTGGAGAACTCCACTTGGACTGAGGAGGTACATGAACTTCTGGAGTGATTAGTCATGGTGGAGATCTATCTTCACTCTACAGGCAGAACCCTGCTCATAAAATCAGTGGTGGCTTGGGACTGCTGCAGTCAGAAAGAGAACAGGCACTGAAAGAAATCTTATTTCCAAAAAAGAAGTTCATTTACATAGATAACAACTCTCTCCTAAAATCAGAAAAAGACCACTACACTTACGAACTGAGTGAACACTGAATTCCCTATAGATTTTCATCTGTAAAGGGCATCTGAAGCAGCAATGCAGCAAAACCTCCCACCAGTGCTCATGGGCAATGACTCTGTATAAGAACTATCACAGCTTCCCTGTGATTGTTCTTCCAAGTAGAAGCTGAACAACAATCCAGCCTTCATTATTAAAAAAAAAAACCCAAACTGTAAAAAGCATGGGGCAGTGCTAGCCTTTTTCTTTCCCCTTCACAGGGCTTTGGGGATACTTTTGGAAACCCTCCACAAAACTGCTTTACTGAATTTAACACTCTTTAGATTTCCCCCAGAGCCCACTGCAGCTCCAAGAGCAGAGCACTGCACTCTGCCTCTTTCCCAGCACCATCGCAAGGCCTTCAAGGCCCTGCACACAGGTGCCACCTAAACTACACACTTTAACCACATGGGTTCTGGCACAAAGGATAACAAAGCACAGGATCAGGCCATCCCTGTGCTGAAAGGTGAGCCAGCAGGGAAGAAGACCAACCTTGGCTGAATAGGGCACTTTCACTGGAAGTCAGGAAAAAATAGAGAGTTTATGACCTTTGGAAGAAGGGGCAGCCAACTCAGGAAGAGTGCAAGGACATTGTTAGGTCACATAGAGAGAAAACTAGAATGGCAAAAGCTCAGCTAGAACTCAAACTGACAACTGCTGTGAAAAATAATAAAAAGTGTTTTTATAAATCCATTAACAACAAAAAGAGGGCCAAAGGAAATCTCCATCCTTTACTGCATACAGAGGGAAACATTGTAACCAAGGATGGGGAAAAGGCCTTGGTATTTAATGCCTTCCTTATCTCAATCTTCAACATAAAGACTGGTTATCCTCAGGGCTACCAGTCCCCTGAGCTGGTAGACAGGGACGGGGAGCAGAAAACCTCCCCTGCAATCTATTAGGAAGCAGTTAGTGACCTGCTGTGCCACTTAGACACTCACAAGTCAATGAAGCAGGATGGGATCCACTCAGGAGTACTGACAGAACTGGCAAAAGAGCTTGCCAAGCCTCCTTCCATCATTTATCATCCATCCTGGTAAACCAGGGAGGTCCCAGATGGCTGGAGACCGGCCAGTGTGACAACCAAATGGCCATAACAATCCCAGGCAGTGCTACAGATTGGGGGAAGAGTGTCTGGAAAGTTGCACAGCGGAAAAGGACCTGGGGTGCTGGCCAACAGCTGCTGTACATGAGCAAGCGTGTGCCCAGGGGGCCAAGGAGGCCAGGGGCATCCTGGCCCATATCAGGAATGGTGTGGCCAGCAGGACCAGGGCAGGGATTGTCCCCCTTTACTCGGCACAGATGAGGCCACCCCTCGAGTGCTGTGTCCAGCTGTGGGCCCATCACCTCAGGGAAGACACCGAGGGGCTGGAGCGAGTCCGGAGAAGGGCAGTGGAGCTGGAAGGGTCTGGAGGGTGAGTACTGTGAGGAGCAGCTGAGGGAGCTGGGGTTTAGTCTGGAGAGGAGGAGGCTCAGGGGAGAATTGACCATTCTCTACAACTGCCTGTAAGGAGGGTATAGCGAGATGGGGGTTGGCCTCTGCTCCCAGGCAAACAGTGGCAGGACAAGAAGGCATGGCCTCAAGCTGTGCCAGGGAAGGTTCAGGTTAGATATCAGGAGGAATTTTTTCACTGAAAGGATTTCAGGGTGGTGGTGGAGTCAACATCTCTGGAAGTGTTCAAGAAATTACTGGAAATTACAAGAAATTACACTTCGTGCTATGGTTTAGTTGATGTGGTGTTTTTGGTCAAAGGTTGGACTCAGTCTTGGAAGTCCTTTTAGCTTAATGATTCTATGGCAACCTCCTTTTTTTCAAGTGGCTTTGATCTAATTTCTGTTGAGTATATTTTCATATCACACACAGATAAGATCCAGCCTGCTTCAATCTAGACAGAGAAACAATGCTTCACAAAGCCACAGATAGAAGCTAACTGACTAATGGCAGTGCAAAGCAGAGAAACCAGCACTGTGCTGCTTCTTAGCTGCAGACTGTGCTTAAGCCCTACCACAATGTATGAGGCAAACAGATGATTTCATTGTTTTATCCCACAAACACGCATTTTACCTCTAAAATCCCAAGGCAAGTTATTTTAAGAAAATGGATCTTTTTTTGCTGTCCACATGTTTGCAGAGACAGCTCTAACAGATTAAACTAATCTCTCCTAATGAGATTTTTTTACATCACAATTGGATGATGGTAGGGTATATTTTGTTTTCTATGGTCAACTACATCTGCTGCTCCTGTGACCCATTTCTGCTTTTTAGCTTTACAAAGGGATCTTCAGAAGTAAACAGAGAAAGCTTATGCAGGGCCTATCACTTTAAATGGGAGGGTAAAATACAGTTCAGCTTACGGAGCACACTGCACAGTTTCACTGTAGCTCTACCCACAGTCATCACTGACTTAGCTATTTCCTAAAGGTCTGTAGATTGTTGCCAACAACAACAAAATATGAGACATTCCATTTATGTATCAGAACATAAAGAAAGCAGTAAGTGGAAATAGATGCTTGGTGACAGTTCTTGCATTATGCTACAGTAGATATCTCACAATATAAAAGTTCCCTGTGATGTGCTTTGTGAGCATCTACATGTAATACATGGGGTCATATGGCATGTGTGTTGTGATATCCCCTTACCTCACACACACATGCCATAGTTTTAACAGCTGTTTTAAATATCAGAATTTTGTTTTCTTATTTCCAGGCTTTTGACTAAAAAAACAAGTCTGATTAAATGATATTTGTCCAGCAAATTATAAAAACATCCCCAGTAATCTCTCTAGTACTACAAGCAGATATTTCTGTAAAATAAGGAGAATTTAAAAATTCTCTGAAAAGATAGCTTTGAAAACATGCACAATTTGGTGTATTGGGTGTGCTCAGGGACCAGCACTTCTAATGTTCAACAATGCTTTCCAGCACCCAAACCATTTCCTAACCCGTGGGACATTCTTACACATGTAGAAGAGCATGTCCCTCAACACAGGCTCACTAGAAAGCTAACACAATTAATGCTAACACAATTTTGCCTAGATTAACTGTAGTGGGTTTATGGGTGGGTATAAATGTGTCCTATATCAATAAAGAGATATATTTATGTGTGTGGAAAGAAAACTACACAACATGGGTTGGGGCTTTCTGAGTTAAGGTAAGTTTTGCACCCAACTATCTCAACCTACTGGGGTAAACCCAAGCTAAAGCTTTTTAGGTGTTTCCTATGTATTTCAGAGGCCTCCCTCTGAAATAAGTAAGGAGTAACCTGAAAGACAAAAATGGGAAGTTCTGTCAAACCAGGATGAAATGATAAAAAACCAGAGAGACTAAGAAAAGGCCGCATGGAGCTTCTGTTTGAAAGGTGTATTTCTATGAATCAAAGACAATCACAATGAGGGTCTTCCACGTCAAACACAGAGAAATGTGGAATCTTAAACAGATCCCATTCTTAGCCCAGCAGTGGGCTAATCACCCCAATCTGTGGATAAACAAGCACAAAGCAGTGGAAACACACATGGCATGTTTTCTACTTCTGGAGTAATTCAGCTTACTTCATATAGACACTGTTCTGTCATCTAGCTGCATAAAGCCTGAGGAGAGAGGATTTTCCTAGCACTCACCTTCCTCAAACATTTAGCATTTTGGAAGGTTTAGGATAGCTTTTTCTTCTACTGGTGAGTGAAACACTTTTCAAGGGTCTCTTGGATGTCTAAATTAGAAAAATATTTCCCCTCTCTCTATTAATATAAACAGGCATGTAGATAGAACCTATTATTCAGAAAGGCTTGTCTCCAAAGAATCCTCCTGTAAAACTTATTTCCATGAATATTCTAAGTAACACCACTTGTAAGTATCAGCCATTCCCTGTCCCTCTCTGTTCCCCCCCCCCCTTTACTAATGGGAAGTTGAAACATTGATTGTTCTGTTTTCCCAACATATTATGTGTACACTGATAAGTGGGATGGCCCAACAAGTGCAGCTCTATAGTGAATCAGTGGGTGCTGAGGACCCAGGACCCATGCACTATTTGCCTAAGGGCCAATTCAGATGAGCTCTAGGCACAGACTGAAGGTGCATTAGCAGCTGCAGCACATCAGGTATGGTGCTGAAGCACAGGTTCCAGTTTAGTTTCACCCAAACAGAGCTATGCTGATGTGCTCTGAGATCACTCTGTATGGTGAGCCGAGTGGTACATAGCAAAGTCACTCAAGAAGTACAACCGCGCTCTGAGCTAAGTTACCAACGTTACCATACGTGTGCTGCCTTCGCAGTGTTCCATGTCAGCTTTCAGATTAGCTCCATTAGGCCTCTGCTACATGGAAGCTAAAGAGTTCCTGGATTTGCAAGCAAAACACAGACTTCTTACACAGAAGCAACAAAAACCTTGAAAACTTACCACAAAAGCTTACCTCATGTGTGAGCACTGCTGAAAGAGAAAGGTTTCTGAAGGAATGTTCAGCTTGGCAGCAAAGAAACACATATCTTAGATGCAGTTAGCACTCACAGAATAACACTGCTCCGTTGTAAGGAGATTGTTTTAATCCCCTGCTTGATACAGAACAGCTCAATCTGCGAGTTTAAGGACTCATGAATAAAAATCCTCCCAAATATCCAATATGCCTACCCGAGCACAATCAAGCCTGTACTAGGATGTTGATATTTCTGTATTTCTTCAGATCTGAACAAAAGCCCTATTTGAGAAGATGGTTTCAGAAGGGTAATTCTGGTAGCATCAGGGGCCCTACTAAACAAACAGCTGTCATGACTAATTAGGTCAGCGGCTTACAGAAGTCGGTACTCTGCCAAAGCTTTAAGAGGGATGAGGCAGTCCATTACGACTTCAGAAAATGCAATTACCACATAAATCTGACAGCAAAAGGTTTCCTCCCCGGAGGAGTTCAAGCTGCAGGGTTCTGGCACTTGTGACCCACAGCCTGTCACCTGGGGCAGGTGGGTATGATGGTAGGGTATAGTCCAGCTGCAGTTCCATTGGAGTGAAGCCATTTCAAAGCAAGACCGAGGAAAATCTGCATCTGAACCAAAAGAAACAAAAGGGGCTAGCCGAAACATTTCCAGTTCGAAAGGAAACCAAAATCTTTTCCACTAGACGTAAGGCTCTGCTGCCGCGGCCACCGGCCCGCACTCCCTCACAGGGCGGGCGCGCCCTCAACACACGGGCCCGCACACAACACGGCTCTGACGCCATCGTGCAAATGTTTACGAAAATTTTCAAATTAAGAAGTCACAGAGTGGCCCTGAAGCCGCAGCCTCCAGCCTCCCCCGCAGGCCCCGTTACCCCCGGGCTGCTGGGAAGGCTCGGGAAGAACCCCCGGGCTCACCCCGCAGCCGCTCCTGCGCTGCCGCCATGCCGGGCAGCAGGCTCGTAACTCTTACGGGGGCTCCAAAGGGTTCCATTTCCAAAGTCGTGCCCCTGCTACTTCGCTTGTATTACATAAAAACAGTTGAAGGCATTATAAAGCTGGGACACGTAAATCACCTTTTGAAATGGATGTTTTTCCCGAAATAACATGGGTTTGTAAAACACCTACAGATCCTTACCCACAGGCACTGGGCCCCGCTGTCCCCGCTCCCGGCCCAGCCCGGGGGCACCTGCGGCGCTATGGGAAGCACCTTAAAAAGAGGAGAAACCTTTCTGACAAGCAAAATGTGGACGCAGATGTTACATAAAAAGGAGTATGGCAAGAACCAATAATAACTGGTATTATGACTTGATTAAGAAACGTTTGTCTGTTTCTGAGTTTGTCTATTGTAATTCTCTATCTCTGGAGCGTGCTCTGGGGAATACTAGAGACCCTCCATCACACTAGCTGAACAGCTTTATTAAATTAAGAAAATATTAGATCGAGAAGTTTAATTAATTTCTTAAGTCATTACCATATGCAATGCTAGACATGCTAAAACACTTAAATATAGTGAGACAATAAATTTAATGATAATTCACAAATTATTTTGCTATCTTGTAGTCCTAATCAATATTGATCCTTTCACAACTATGGTATGAAGTTATGCTACACTGTCTTTAATGATTCATTAACCAGTTGTAAGTATGTAAGTCCACTCCTCTATTGTCAAAGTAGAACAAGTTCCCATCTATGTCAAGAAGCCTTTCAGCATATTTTGTTCTGCAACCCCCAACACTAGTATATGCAGACAGCAGCATCTGGGACTTTCAGCTTTTCTGTGATAAGAGACAGCTCCCCAAAGAAATGACCCCGAGCATGGCCAGAACCATCCAGTAATAGGATGAGCTTTGCCAAGAATGCAAGTCCTGCTTCTGTGGAAATGTGACAAGGAATCAAAGTCCAGTGTTGTGTGTTCTGGAAATAAAAATCAAATTATGTCCACTAAACAGAGTGTGGGATTTTATCCGTAGTGTTTTGGGAAGACTGGCAAAGGTAATGGTGTATTAAAGTCCAGTGTATTTCCTGTTGAGAGTCATCTTGGTGCTTACATCATTAGAAAGTACCATGCTAAAACAACTGTACTCTATAGTATGCAAGAAAGGGTCATGCTAATTGTAATCCCATTAAGAGAAGCGTGCCACCCCTAGCCCCAGGAGACAGATGCAGGAGAGTACTGCACTATTGCAAAGGCCAAACATCTGTATTTTAATAAGTTAGAAGAAATCCAGATATAGAAGCCATAGAGTCACTGAAATGTTAACACGTTAATATATTTTAAAGCAAATATAACACAGTGTACACATAAAAACCATTTAATACAAAGTGAAAACCATTAGATGCACCTACTAATGCTGATATTTGGTTATTTTTAGCTGTTTCATGGAAATTTGGAAACAAAGCTCTTCATTTCAATTACACCAGGTTAAGTGGTGAAACTGATCTATAGCAAGCAAATCACTGCCTTTTCATTCACCTGGGAAAGACAGCACCACGGCAACTGTGTCCAGAAGGGCACCCAAGTGAAACAGGCTGTGCACATTTGCCCCACTCACTAAGCTATACAACAAACTAGATGTGAACTGATTGCTGCTTCTGAATAGTGAAGCTCAGTAAGTGCATCCCTGCTGTACAAAAAAAAAAAAAAAAAAAAAAATTAAAGTGACAACATAGAAAACTGGCAACAGATAACCATGTCTGCCTAAAATATACACATATGATACATAATTATTGCCATGCTGGCCAGTATGTAAGCCTGTTCAGGGGCAAAGCTTTAATTGCACAATTAGAAAAATGAAAAAATGCTTTTACAGAGCAAAGCACAAGCTTTGGTTTATGCTTAGACAGTGAACATTAAACCTTCCATCTTTATTATAACATCTATTAAGAAAAACCAGCTGTTTCTCTATGAATAAGCACTCCATTCCACACAATGAAATGAAGCTCAGTGTCTTATTCAACGAAACCATTAACTGTGTCTGGACTGGGAATCTATTACATCTTTATTGAAAGCTACTGAACTACAAAAAGTTTGACTTATTTAATTCACAGTTCCCCTGGTCTCCCCCCATTTTAAAAATGCTGCATATATAAAAATAACTCAAATATGGCACAAAAGTGGGATTCTCAAGGGAAGGCAAAGGTAAGGGGGCAAAGGGAAGCCTCCACTGGCAACATTAACAAATTGTATATAGTCCAAGAGGAATTTGCACCCTATACAAAATGAGCTTCCCTGTGTTCCAGTTCTTGGATCCTTTTTGGTCTCAGTCTGTGATAAGTGGGCTTCGTATCTGTGGGGTGAATATCCTCTGAGCTAGATTTCTGTTCGTTTGTGTTTTGTTCAGCATCACCTGATTGAAGTGCAGAACTCCTAGCCAGCTTCACAGTATTATCCTGGGGGAGCACAGAGCTAGCACTGGTTGGTGCACAAGCTTTAGCAGAAGAACCATCTCCGTGTTCTTTTGATTTGTTAGAGGGTGGTTTATAAAATGTCCCTGGGGGTGGTTGCAACGTTCTTGGTGCCCTAAAGGCAGCAAGAGGATTAACATCAGGACCGTTCTCTTCTGCTGCTGTCCTTCCTGACCCAACAACAGAATATGGCTTATTAGGAAGAATGGCATTAGCTGAACTGTTACCTAGGCTGCATGAGGATGATAAAGCACCTGCAGTTCCACTCTCGAGTGCTCGGATCTCCTGGGGCACATTAGTCATGATCATTGCTGTCCTTGCTGTGATATCATACTGTTTGTACTGCTTGTCCCAAGTTTTTCGCAGCATCTGGGTGTCGTAACAAGGAAGTCTGCAGCAGGTATCAACAGCAGGGAGTGCCTTCACCTCTGAGACTTCTTCAATGGTAGGGCTTCTGCCCAGCTTCTCTGAACTTACTGCCCCTGCATTTCGTGAATTTCTTTCATTCAAAACACATGGAGGAAGTATTCGGTCTACAGGCAGGCTGACAGGGCGAGATGCTGGTTTTGTCCTTGGAGCCCGCAGTGGAACTTTGGCAATCTGACGGTTGGGTTTTACAGGAAGTAAGTTCATTTTACAGGGGTCTTCACCTAGAGAAATGAATTGATCATGGTCTTTCTCTGCAGCTGGACTCACAGCATTACCTAGAAACACACAAATAGATGTGACTGGATCTTTGCACCAAATATAAAGAGGAGTCAGCAAGGCTTCAATGACCCCTTGACAGTTTTTAGGGATAGCTTGTATACATACTAGCAATAGCCTACTCTAACCAAATGTTAGCATTTCACTAGCAATAAAACACATATTGTACAGCTGTAACTAAAGAGAAAACAGACAAAGAGACACTTCACTTTTCGGCTGGTGCTTTGCCATCTCTGAATATTTTCAGTTTTAGTATGTTTCAGGATGTCGCACTGTTGATGTATGGGACAACTGAACTGGTAACATCAGATGAAAATTAGTACAATTAAAAGGGATTATGTATAGTTACTCCTAAATGAAGTATGTGAAATCATACCTACATTAAAACAAACCCCTGTAGTAGCATAGGCAGATAAACAGAAAAAAAAATTGAGTTAGAACTGGGTTAGCAAACCTGAGGCTTTTAAAGCAGAAATATTGATATCCAAAATCCTCTGATGATTCTGTCAGACAATTACTCTTTCCAAAGCCTTCTGGTTTAGTTCTAGTGAGTGGCAATGATACACATTTTGGGGGAAAAGTAGTCAAAATACATAAAGTGCTGGGTATTAGTTCACAGCATTGTAGTGGATTTCAGAAATCCACAGTCACAGCATAACTATGGCTTTGTTTTGTTTGCTTTTTTTTAAAGGGACTGTTACACTCTCTTACCAAATACTTTTAAGCTCTGACTCCATAAACACAGATTTCTTAAAAGCCTTTAGAAAGATTTAATTCTCTGTTCTTCTTATAAAAATAAACAGGGTATCAAGCAGTGATAAACAGGTTTTATCACTTGCTTCTGTCTATAGTGCAGAGCTCCATGCACTATAATCTAATGCATTCAGGGCTCCTTATTCACCCACACCCAGAGTTAACAGCATACTAACCAATTACAGATGTATCTGCTTCTTCTTTTGTATTCTGGCTATTCTTCGATTCCAAAAAGAGTGCAGCTGTTTCTGAAGCTCTTTCACTTGGAACTATTTGAACACCCTGCTAACAAAAGTCAGAGCAGAAGTAAATGAGAACTCAACAGAAAAGGCACTCCTTATAAAAAAACCCCCAAAACCCGCAAAGATTTATTAGCAATGTGGTTTGGAATGTTCAATAATTCAACACAGAAGTTAATATGGTACAGGTAAACTTGTGGCAGCAAAAGAGTCACTCACTTCCTTTACAGCAACAAACGATTTCCTCTGCTGCTGTGGCTCCATCTCATCTGCAACTCTGACCATAACAGCTGTATCTTCAGAATGAGAAGTGCTCAGAAGTGGTTTCAATGAGACATCGAATATCTTTTCATAGTAAGTTATGAGCAGCTCCACTACTCGGGCCTGATAAGGGTAGTCCACAAGTGACGACAAAGAAACTGTCGCATCAGTTTGACGTGGTCTGATCAGAGTTGGGCCAAATATTATGCCAAGGTTGCTGGCTGACATTTTATTTTCATCACACTGCTCTGTAACTCTGCACAAAGAGGGAGAAAAAAAACCCAAAACAAAAGAAACACCCAAGAGTTAGAGGGTTTTATTACTTCAGAAACACTTTTGATACTCAAGTATTATCTTATGTCTAAAGAGGATAAGAGACAATAAAAAACTGAAAGTGGGTTTGGTAGGCAGGCAGAATCTTCAGTGCAGACCACATTCAACAGTGGCTTGAACTTCCCACACAGGGTGTTTTTATGTCCTATTTGTTAAAAGTTATTTGTGGCTATTTGGCATTTCTGGGGTTGGGGAAAAGAATGTCTCTCATTCTAAGTAGTAACATAGCTATAGCCCAATATTACCCATTTTTATAGGTAATCACCAGTTTAATACATCATCATACAAACCACCATTTGGAGGACAAGGAAGTGAAATGTAACTGAAGAATGGTTATTAAGAGACATGATACAAGTTTCAATTTTCTGTTAATAGCCACCAGATCACTGCCCTATCTTTGTTACATCACAATTTAAACCATATTTAGATCCCTGCAAGTGACACTAATTACTACTGACCCAAATGCTAGCAGATAATCAAAAATAATGGAGGCCAATGCTTTCCCTGCTTTATTTCCCTTTCATATTCCTCTCTCACTTGGGAATTCATTAATGGAAAAAACTTCAGCAACAGAACAGTGTCTTCAAAGGTATACGTGACTTCTTCCTCAACAGGTACAAGAGATTCCTAGCATGCAGAATGTACCAGTTAAGTTTTCAACATCTGTTGGCATTTAAAGTATTTTCTTACCTGTGAAGGTGTCCAATAAGGTACTGAAGAGTGTTATAGTTTGGTACAGGCAGTTGTTTCAGAAGATCTTTGATTTTAATGATGATCCTATTCAGTTCAATACAGAGTGACTGTCTTGTCTTTGCTTTGGGGCTAGCTTGTTTAGCATCCAACTCCTCATTAGCATTCTGGCTTTCTTTTGCAAGTCCAATGAACTCATTGTAAAGCCGAAACAAAATCAAGGGCTCTGGAAGCTGAAGAAATATGAACATTTCAGAAACATACTTAAACCTGAATTTTAACTGTTTTCTTACTGTTTTTCTTCAACTTTTTCTGGTCTAGCATCTTTTCTTAGATGATGACATTGTTTAATCCTTGTTCATTAGCTCAATCCCAAATTTTTTCAAACCCAATCCCAGTTAACAAAAAACTCCTTCCTACACCTTTTTCGAGAAATCATTTGCCAACCATTTCCTACAATAGCTCCAGGACTGATCATTTATCACAATTTATTGAAAAAAGGTTTCAAGAAAAAAGAAGATTTTTTCAAAATCACCTAATGGTGATGATCATAGGATTGGAATGCTCATCTCTGACAGCCAACATGAGGAAGACGACAGAACCATGCAGCTAAGGATTATTCCTTTCAGGGTTAAGTTTTCAGAGTGACTCAATTTCACTGGGCAACATCCCAGCTTCATTTTTTTCACATACATACTGAAACTGTTTTAGAAAATTCAATCATGAAGCTTTAAAGCTCTATTTTAGAAGAAAAAGATGGATAATCCCTCCATAATGAACACATCATGACCACAGTGTGTGTTTCAAGAAGTTTTTGTTAGCAGGTATTAACAGCAATATATAAGCATCTGTCTGCATGAAGAGGCAAGAACATGGGAATCTTTTAAACTCCACATAGGACAGGCAAATTCACTAATCAGAAAGGTTTTAGAAATTAAACTCTACTGTGAGTAGGCAAACAAAAGATTGTTATGCATATGGTACTAAAAAAAGCCATAATATCTATGTGGAATACATATTGTAATCCCAGCAGTTTTTCAAGCTCTTGTCACAGGCTCCATGTGTAAATAAAGAAGCCACTGCAGTTATACAAGGCACTTGTTTAATCTGTTGCTGTAGGACTACTGAAAAGGGATGGTATGGTTGTTTTGTACTGCACTGAAGAAATATACTACAGCACTTTGGTTTTCCATCTGACCTCTCAATTCCATACCTGGCGGAGATACAGCTTGAGAACATTGCTGATATCATGTGCATAGAGTTCTGAGAGCTCAACCAAATCCTTCCCATTTTCAAAAGCTTGACAAAGCTTTTCAACTCTTGATTTGGCTCCATTCACACGATAGATGCCCTAAAATTAAAAGGCCAGCACAACTCTATTTCAATATGAATGGAAGTTGTAAAACACAGATGATACTGACTGCATTAAAATCATAAGAGAATTTTTTTTTAAGATTGTGTCAAACTTAAGCATGAACAAACTTGAGCTTACCTTGACATTCAGTGCTCTGCTTTCAATTTCTGATGTACACTTTTTGATGATGAAAGGAATGCCATCAGGAACATTTTTAGCAGCTTGGGCAAATTCCACTCCAAATAAGTGAAGCCTTCCATGAAGTTTTTTGTGCCCACATTGAATAGCTAAAGTCTCTAAACATTTTTTATGGCATGCAAGTGAACACTACAGGGAAAGAAACAAAAAACCACATAGCTTGATACAATCTGACAACATAGGAAATATTTCTGCTGTTTGTCACCCCATATGTGCGCAAAACAAAAAATCGTTAGTATGGCATGCCTCTGCTTTAAGTTCATGGTGATTATACAAGCGACAAACTCCAGTTTTTATATAGAAACATAATTCAAGTTTCCAAAACCCCTAAAATTTACATAAATCCCCAGCAGCAATTAAAACTAGTTTTCAACTTACCTCCTCACATTCAGCTCCATGAAATATCACTAAGCTGTCACACTCTCTGCATTTAGATGGAGCTCTCAGCTTCCGTAGTTTGTGTGTCTGTGCTGCTTTGGACATATTAGCATTTCTAAAAGGTCCTGGAGAATTTGCAGTTTCAGATGTGAGATCATTTAAACCTGAAGAGAATTTCCCTGTTATAGTCATTTTAATATCTACTACTGGGGTGGTAGTTACTCTAATTTTTTAGAATTGTGCTGCAGAACACAAGTCTGTAAATAATTGCAACTATCAAAGTAATCATAAACATTTCAATCACAAGGAGGCAAAATTATGTTGCAGTTCACATAGCAGAGACATTAACTATCAAACAATCTTGTGTAAAAGCAGAATCAAACAAGCATTTTTGCCTTTTTAATTTTTGCCTTTTTTATTTTCTCCTGTATTGTGGCAATGTGAAAATATTAGGACATTTAATTCCAACTGCCCTGCATCTCAGGCAACAATTCATGGAAGTTTAATTTAATACTTTCTGAAATCCTGTACCAGAGGATGAAAGATTACTTGTTTTGGCCTGTAGTGTTTCTGAAATACTTAAAAAAATTATTTTGCAGAAAGGAAGAATTAACACACACTCAGGGCAGAAGCCACATAAAATAAAAATAAATGAAAAAAAATCACTGATTCTCAGTTTCCTCTAACAACGTCAAAATATTTTCTAGAGGATTCTAAAACTAAAAAGAATAGCAACTGGTTCTTTCTGTGTCCAGATTTTTTTTCAGGCAATTTACTTAAAATGCTATCAACAACTCTGTGAACCAACCCCCTTTGTTTTATGGATAACTTAAAATGAACACATTTAGTTAATTGCCCACAAAGCTTCTTATATGTTCAAGAATTAATTAAACAATACCACTCCAAGTGAAAGCTTGTATTCATTAACACATTGCCATGCTTTAACTCTAGATCCAAATTAATACTGTTTACCACAGGTTTATTCCTAGAAGGCAAAGTATACATTTAAGAAATAAGGACTAAGTAAAGAAATTCCTAAGGGCTTTACTGAGCAAGTGCCACAAATATTTCAAAATAAGTTTGTAAATACTGTAATTCTGATAATCCAGTTATTCAGGTTTCAATGCCTGTGGCAACATAGTCATTATACAGTCAAAATTCATTTGAAAATGAGAAATGGCCTGGTCAAATCTGGGACAGACCTTACTGAACTCACTTATCTTGGCTGAAGAGGGTAAAATGCCAGTTGTTACCCTAAAAATTTGGATCTACTTTTTTTCCTATTTGTCACTTATCAACTCTATGTATTTGTGCATTTCATGTCAAAGTTTAGAAATTATCTTACTTAACTCAGTGCCATGCAGCTAAATTTAAATGCAAATGTCTGGAGGGAATGGTTAGTGGATCATTTGCTTTACCTCAAGAGGGTGAAGAAACTAGAAACATTCTATGGTTGCCCATACAGTAACCTAAACATATAAAGACCAATTCATTAAATTGACTTGAGCATTATTCTTCATCTCTCAACCTCAACTGGATGCATATTGGATTGAAAAACAATGCTGTTGGCAATCACAACTTGTTAAAGTACTTTTCTTAAGAATATTAAAAAGAAAAGCCACACACTGTAGCAAAAAGCATCTTCTGGGGACTTCAGGTACAAAAACAACATTACCACAGTCTGAAGGAGATGGTGGCTCTCTTTCATCAAGATCATCTGCAGATGACATAGTCCCAGTGGAAGGTGTTCGGGGAAGTCGTCTTTTAAAATCCCCTAGCAGATGAGAAAAATTTTCAGGAAGCTGTAAGTATCAGTCCCACCCAAGTGTTCATTTTTCATTACATGCTCTGCTCAGTACTTGCTTATTGAACAATGATGTCTTCACTAATGTGCAACAGTGCAGGAAAAAGACTTCAGACTAGTATAGCAGTAGCTGTACCTGGGCTGGCAGATGGAGAATCCATGGATCGGGACTCACTGCTTCCCCCTGCACTTTCAGAGTCACTGCACATTCCTCCACTCTGGTTGCCAACTGACCATGATCTGAATGGTGGTGGCCCTCGCACTGCTTTTGAAAAGAAAGTCTGCTAATGCCAAATGCCAAAGACAAAATTTACTTTTTTTAAATTGAAAACTAACTATGAGTATATACAAAATAGGAAAATTTGCACAAGTTACATAAACATGCAATATAGTGAAAAAACCCCAGGGCATATATTCCTGTAAAAGCTTCAGGAGCTAAGAAAATTCGTTTCAGAAACTTGACAATTGTGCTTTTGCAGAAGACCTGCAATCAACACAGAATTTACAAAACGAATGGAGTTTCAATTGCTAGAGCTAATTGGAAGAGTTTAGTCCACCGAGTTTGACATTACTTGCTGTTTGAATTGTATCTCACCTTTCGTGTCAAAGAATCTAGGTATGCATACAGGCAGTTTTCCATTTGTCCTTATTACGCTCAAGTACATAATGTTTTATGGGCTTTGAACTTTATAATACATTTTTAACCCTTCAGTGTTACATTTCTGACTGAGACGCCAAGGGTTTTTTTTTTAATTTCATTTTTCTTTAAATTTATTTCTTTAGAGACTGAGCTCCAAAAGAAATATAGAACTACCTTGAATATCTGTGTTGCTGGAAGATCTCTTCTCTCTAACCTTTTGTGAACGATGATAAAATGGGCTTCCCACATCATCTAATGTCTGAGCAGGAAAATCTCCTGAACATTGAGATAAGTTACCATGGGATGTATGGACGCTGTTTGTTGATTGCTTATTAAAAACCCTTCAGAAAGAAAAAAAGTAATTTGAAGAATGAGTAAGACAGAATTTAATGAAAAGTAATGCAATTTTTTAATCCCTGGGCACTAAAAAGGCTACATTTAATTACTATTCATGAACATACGTTTTTGACATGTCATTCTCATAATTAAATTTAATTTCAAAATTAAAAAATAAAAAAATTTTTAAAAGAGTGGCCATTTATTTTCAATTAAGTATGTGAGATTTCCCACTGTCTTCTCTCCACCCAGAGAGAATCAGCTTTTCCACGTGTCTTCATGCATTATAAACATTATCTTGCAGACTTTGAAAAAAACAGCCTGTTTATCTGAAGGTAAGAATAATCAGAAGCCATTGTATTCTGTGATTATGCTTTCCCCTCCAAAAGATTCTCTGACGAGCCATCAGGGCCATCCACCTATAAACACATAAGTGTGTTCACATACTGTGCTTTTTAAATGCACAGAAAATGTGTTGAAGCTACCAGAGTGGCAATCCATTTTGAAAATCCACTCTCACTGTAAGAACAGAATAATGCTAATAGTAATTAATGTAAAATGCTGAAGCACCCTGGGGACAAAATGGCCTGCTGGCCAAGTTTAGAAGTCAGGAAGCTGTTCCTTAATCAGTTCTACCCTATCAAGCTTAAGGGAAACAGGGACTGAAAAACATTCCAATTTGCATTTGTTCAAGGAACAGTCCCTTGAATTAATGCAGACTCAAACAATAAAAATTATCAAGTACATGAAGAATCACAAGGCTGTGACAAAGAAAATAAAAGATGAGGAGAGAGGAGGAGGAAAAACAGGCTCCTATAAATGTCAAGCAGTAAATAGCTGGGAGAGCACACAAAGTGTTGGAAATTTCATGTTCATCAGTTTCTCAGGGAGCTACATAGTTAAATCCCCCGAAGTCAAAGTTTATGAGTATAGCCTAAACCAGTCTTAAAAGGCAGGAAATTTACAGACAAGAATTAAGAATCTCAGCTTTAACTTTAAGTTTCCTGCCTTTTGTTGGTCGAAGTCTGACTCAAGCATTCAGTTTTTTGTGTTTAGTTTCCTTTTGAAAAACGATGACGAGGCTTTTTCCTGTAGAACTGTGAAACACACAGATTGAAATGGATATTCTGCTGCTTTAGTGCCAAGATGACTATTTTACAACAAATTAAAGGTGGAATAGCATTTGGCATGCTGACACAAGGAGCTGTCTTTGTCTTGAAGTCTTTACTTGCACATTAGTTGGATCTTTCATAGTTTAACAATAAAAACTTCTATTTTATACAGGTTGGGAAAAAAATACAAATGAATCTGAGCTTCTTTTAGGCACATAGCATGAGATAGAAATCGAGAAACACTTCCTGCCAAAAAGTTGCCAAATGTAAACAGTGTGAAAGAAGCTACTGTAAATAGCAGCAAGGCCTGAAGAAGAGGAAAACTACCTCTTCAGACTTTCTAAACTGATTATCAAGTACTACTGCTACACAACACTACCAAGTCCAAAATTTACATTTTTCATATTAACCAGTATCTACATTAAAATAGTAGCAAGTCAAGTCTTGCATAACAATTGTCAATGTTTTAGCAAGTACTATTGCATGAAATTACATTCTGCCTTAGAATTCAGTGGGAAATTTTAATGTCAACAGTATATATAATATAGTATCTAAAAGATGGGACAAAGAGAATAGTAAAGCAAGGTAAAACACCAGGATTCCTTTAGTTCCTCCAAAAGTACTGTTTTATTGTTAAACACATGGGCCTAGGTGTTGCATTGTAAACCAAGCAGTTGCCACCTGTACTTTAGCACTTACCCATCTACCTGGGAATTCTGGGTTTCAAAACAACCTGATTCAACAGGAACACCATCCTTTGGCAAACTTTTCACGAACTCTGAATACTGCTGACCAGGGTCATAGAGTTTGGCACTCTCGCAGAGGGACTGGCAGTTAACTGGCAGAGATACAACCTGAGCATGCTGCAGCTGGAACAGGTTAACTGTTGCCTGTTGGGAGAAAAAGACTTTCATTACTTTTGTCATTTACTAAATATTTCACTTACACTTGGTGCAACCCAAATGAATACCCTAACAGAAGATGATTTGAACAACAAGACTAGAAACATTCTAGAATACAGTATCATGTTACTTATTACAGTTGACTTTCAGGAGACTTGCACAAGTTTTGTCTGTAAAAGACACCAGTATTTCTCTCCTCGCTGGGTTATTGAATTCTCCCACTAGCAAAGGCAATTCCAATTGCTTCTCTCTTTGGATTGATCAAGATAAACAGCAAGTGCTTTTGCTATCAAAAAGGCTTTTTTCATGTTCTAAAGTGGATATTAGTCATCACTACAATGACGAAGTAGTTGGAATTCCAAACCCAGGGGAGCTCCATATTGTCTTGAGACATGAAATGGACAAAACTCTGTCCCAGCAGACAGATTAACTGAACACTTTCTTCATTAAATTACCTAAAACTTCTAAAAGATTTTATCACATGCCAGAGACCAGAAAAGGGGGACACTGCATAACTGCTTTGTCAGCTTTTTGGTTGCAAAGTAGTCTGCAATTTAAATAAACTTGAACTGACAAGTCTGTCTATACTTTCTACTGTTCTTAGTTGGTTTTAGTTGGTTTTTACTTCGTTGGTTTTAGGGTTGCTTGTGGAGCAGGGTTAAGTTTTATGTTTTATTTTCCGTCCTCACCCCAGCATCAAATTTTCATTGTCTGATGTAAACAAACAAAAAACAAACAAAAAACCCCAAACATCTCTTGGCATAATGAGTTCTTACATTCTTCAAGCTTTTTTTTTAAAACTGTGCATGTCATATGCAGTTTTGACCATCATTTCCCTATTACGCCAATAAATTAGTACAATTCAACTAGTCACAATGGATCCTGCAGTAACTGGGACTGCCATCAAGGCTGAAGTGTGTTAATATCCATTTTGGGCTTGATCCAAATGTCTTTGCTAATGCACTAATCAAAGCAAAGAAAGCTGAACTCTTAAGCAACAGAGGAACACTATTGCCATTAAAATTTTGAAAAGATATTTTATAAGTATCATGCAGTCAGGGTACTTGCAAGGCAACATCAACACCCAGAAATGTTCAAGACCCACCCTCCCCATTTTTTTTAAATTCCTACCAGAAAGGAACACAAATAGGTTAAAAGTTTTCCTTCTTTTTCTGTTGGCTTGACATCTGTCCTTTGAAAGCTTTCTATTTCAAATGGAGCTTATGAGGCCTTGTCTTAGTTTTGACAATAAATAAATATCTGTGCAAAATGTATTTTAAAAACCATGCTTACAGCTTTAAGAGTAAGATCACACTGGTAAACGAGCTCCCGAAGCTGTGTTAAAACATCACTTTTAAAGCTTTCCAAATAATTTCTTTTTTCTTCAACCTCTGCCATGCTTGCTTTATAGTGTTCATTGGCTTCTTCGGCCTAAAGAAAACACAAGTATAAAGAGTTGATGGACTACAAGCCTTGATACTAGAAGCAAGAAAAAACTCCACTCAATATGCTTCTATTTGAGATTCCCTTTTAAGATAAAAACCCAAAGGAGCCATGATTAAAATTACAAATGCGAACTCAACTTACCCAAATACCATCCTTGGGAATGCATGAATAAAACAAGTATAGACTTAACTTTAAAAGCTCTTTACCTTTTGAAGAGCTTCCTCTTCTAGTCTTCGTTTTTTTTCCAGTTGCTTGCTGAAATCTTTCACAAAGCTTCCACTTGAGCTAAGATGTTCCTCCTCAGCACGAGCAGTACAGGATTTTGCCTTTTCATACTCATCTTGACGCTGCATATACAGCAACTTGGCTTTTCTAAGAGCAGCTTCCAGCTCTTGCTGCAGAATGCAGCAAAAGAAAAAGCAGAAGAATAAACAACATTAATATTGCAGTTATTTAATGTGATGTTTACAGAGACTTATGCACAGGTCTGTATGCTGCAGTATCAAGTACATAGCCACTGAAAGGTAACCTCTTACAAATACCAGATTGCCATAAAATGGACAGTTACATGTACTTTCACTAAGCCCTAGAGACCATGTGTGAATGTAAGTGCATAACATGCCAGTGTGAAAGTTTCATCCTTTTGAAGAATTCTAGACTGAACCGTTAGATATGAAAGAATTACCAACCATTTTTTTCTGTTCTCGCTGCCAAAGTTCCTTGATCTCTTTCCTTTGTCTATCCAATTCATTTTTCCTTCCAAGAAGAGGCTAGATAGGAAATATTAATGGAGTACATTAAAGGCATATAGGCTGGAAGTTTGGTCTTTTAAATACTATATAAAATTATATATACTTTCGTCTTTTTCTTGAAGCCTACCTGCACAAATTTGTTAGACTGGAGAGCAGCAGCTGTTTGTTGCCAAAGTTGACTGTTCTCGATATCGTTTTGAAAAGCATTAATGAATATTGACTGGAATGGCATATAATCCTAAAATTACACAAAACATATTGATGTTCTAGATAAGATAGTGGTGTAATGACATTCTAAATGTCTGTATAACTGAACTAGATTTTCAATTAAATTTAGTAAATTATTTACGAAAATAGATACAAATGTAGGAAACTACTAATTTCTCATCTGTGATGCATTTTACTAGGAAAAAAGTCTACAAGTCCAAATCACGAAGCACACAAGATACTAGCCAGAAAAAAGAATATTGTGGATCTGCATATTCAAGAAAAGCAGTATTATATATACAAATTTCCATAACAAATGGAACAAGTCGCAGATCTTCTAACCACTGCTTTATCGTATAAATCAATTTCGTATCAGCTTAAAAATCCACTCCTCAACATCAGAGTTTTACTCCTGGGCAAGCCATCCAATAAAGATTTAAGACTAAGATAAAGCCCCTAAGGTATACTCACCTGGTGTCCAACAACAGCTTTAGCAGTTTCAGCCATTTTTGCCAAGTTTTTAGCACACTCCACTTCTGTTAAGAAAATTTCACAGTTACTGCTTACATTATAACACAACAACAGTTATAACACATGCTAAATGCTTTTTACAGTCTTCCTTTAACAAACAGACTACAGAGGGGACCACCTTCACTTTGTTATAGGCCTTTAATTATAGGAAATGCACGATAGCTCTGTCAACTTCAGCAGAACAGCTACTAATTTAGAAATCACATTATTGACAGTCTGCAGCACAGAGGCCTGACAACAGATTTAATTTCATCATGACAAAGCTGATTAAATGCCAGAAAGAGCCACTCACCCAAGCTAAGCTTTTTTTCTACCCATGCGACTACATCCTTGGTATATTTTGACCATGCTTTAGCATAGGACAGAGCCGACTCAATTCCACTGTCATTTCTTAGGAGCATGCTATCAACCTCCTCTGCTCGAAGATGTCCTGCAAATAAAGCATCCAACACAAAGAAGTGATTTTTAGACATGACCACACACTGAGAGCAAAGCCAGTATTAGCCAACTGTGAATGCTTAAGCAGCTCTGATCTTGAGTTGGTCTTTAATGCTAGTTGACTCTAAACAGGATTGACAGAGGTTTTAGAACAAATTAAAGGGTCATAGTATTTTATCTGGAGTAGTCATATGGTCAGCATAACTTTCTTCAAGAAAGTGACCCAACAAAACACCAATCAACCAATGACAACACACAGAAGGTGCTTCAGACCTTAGTTCTCCACCCCCCCCCCAAAAAAGCAATGAAGGTTGGTTATTTACAAAAGAATGAAACCTTTGCAATAATTTTTTTTCACAGTGAAGTTGTAAAGGCAGCATAGATGTAAAAGTGACCAAACAACTTACTTAGAACATTTTTTAGAAGAAAAACCCCACAGATTACAAAATAGTGTTTATCAATGTCAAAAGAATGGCCTACCTTGAATATCATCCCTTTCATGCAGTGAACCCCCAGACTCCACAGAAAGATTCTCAAAAGACTGGTGTACAAGAAATAAAACATTAAGTTAGCAAAGAAAATCTCTCACAGGAACTGAAAGCTAACAACATAAATAGCATTATCTGCCTTTTTTTTTTTGCAGATACAGCGGACTATAAACTAAAGCCAACTGCACCATCACTCCCTCTCATCTAAGGCACAACATCTTCTAAACTCCCACTGCTGTCAAATGAAAAAGAATAAATAGCAAGGAATCATTATAGACCTTTACATCAACAATCTTGAAAGTCTGTGAAGAAAGAGTTAAATATCAACCAGATTTGTTAAACAATTAAGTGAGCTCCAGCTTTTTTTAAATCCCTACCTATCTTTTAAAAACCTTTTCACACAGACCTAATGCCAGATACATAAAACAGACACCATTCTACAAGCCATTACAATCCTGTATTTCTTCCTCAAGGGAATAAAGTTAAGATTTTTTGTAAATTGCTTGCAGGTGGTGCACTGTAGGCACAACAGCTGACTAGTAATGCTAATCAAGCCCTGACAATCAGTACAACCTGACAGAATGTAATCCAATAATAAAAGGAATTTAGCACATCATGTCATCCCTACCTTTGTCCTCACTGCATTTTGCTACCCCCTTAATTGTGCAAGCTGAATTACTTGTAGGACTGTGCTGTAGATCTGACTGCTCCACAAATTTAAATGAATAAGAAGTTTACTTTGTAACAACTACCCCCTTAAAAGCCAAACCAAACCAAAGACAGACATTCAAACCCTACATAATTTTAAATGGATAAACTACTTCTGAAAACTTTGAAGCACAAAGCAGATAGAAAACAAAGGCTAAGAAATAACTGCAAAGTGCCCTTAAGCTTTGCAAGAACAGCTTGTTTCCATTTAGATTTGGCACTGGTTTATTTTCAGACATTCACTAAAATGGAGCACAGTTATCAATGATAAAAGTAGTTTTGGTGTGTTGGGGTTTTTTAACATAAATGAAAACTGATCATAAATCACATAAAAAATCTCTCATGAATCATTGTTTACTTCACAGCAAAAGCAGCTTTTCCATAGACCAAAACATGCAAGATATTAATCATCAATGACATCAAGTGGAATCAAACTGCAGCCTAAAGATCTGCTTCATTCCTAAGAAAGTGAAATACTATGACAGTGGCTGTCTAATACAAGAGAGTTTCAACATAATGGAAGGGCTTTTCCAAAACAGGTGGGAAATCTATCCAAAGCTGTCTTCAAGTAAATTGGCAAAAACACCTAAAATCTGAATTTAGCAATGAATCAATATTTGGTTGCAGAGAATACTTGAACATTCCTAGATTTAGTTCAGATTTTATATAAAATATTACTGTCTTCAAGTAGATTTAAGAGTTCTTCAGGAGAAAAAATAATTAGAAACCCCCCATACTTTATATTAACTTGATGCACTTTTAAGTTCTGGTCCTAAAAATTATTTCTCATTTCTGTAAGACCTAAATCATTGCAGTCCTGAAAACAATTCACTCCTTTCCAGTAAACCAGGCACACAAGTTAAGCCAGCTAATCAAAGGTCCCTCATTCTTTCATGTTCACCCACTGCAAATATGTAATACCAAATTTTAGAAGCAAGCATGAACAAATGCTTTTATCTATGTCCTACAACTTCTTATCAGAATGTGAGCCATACAGCTTGCCTCCCTCAAGCAACCAATGACTCATTCCAGTAGTCCTAGCAAAAATTAAAAGCCTGACTTTTGTTTCCAACTTCAACCAGTCTCCTTTTTTCCCCTCATTACCCAGAAACTCTCACCCTAACATGCAAATCTCTTCACACACTTTGAAAATTTTATCCTTCTTCTTTATTATGCTCTCAGATCTGCACAGCATCAAATAGCATTCAAATATCTTGTTGAGTAATGAAAGGTCAGACATGTCTGTCTGGTCTCTTCCAGTATAAAGTGCTTTTGTTTTTAATTAAAAAACATCTATGCTTCCACCTTGTACATCTGGTTGAACTACAAGAGCTAAAATGAGAACAATTACATTTGCTAAGAGGGGGTATACATATCATTTAACTTAAGCTTCCAAGTGGAATGCCTTAAGTAAAGAATGTAGACTCCCCTGCAGTCAAGAGAAGAAAGATCAGCGCTGCCCACCCCCCTTGCTTGGAGCCATCCTCATCAGCTTAATGAGGAAGGTCCCTAACTAAAGAGTCAATTAAAATATTTCTCCTTAATCAACCCCTCAAAATATTTACATGTTAAATCCTACCAAAATGTTATGCTCTGTTTAAAATACAGCTAGCTGCTATGATCAACCACTGAACACACACAACTACAGAAAAAGTTAATCGTTATTAAATATTTTGCATTTAACTTCTCTTAACACTCAACTCTTAGATGGCCACCAAATTGCTCTCTGAATTGTAAATTAAAGTGAAATGATTAACCTGTTAAATGTGTATTTATTTGCCTAAATGAAAAAGCACTTAAGACAGATTTCTAAGAAACTGAACTATGTTACCCTACCTGCTCCAAAATTTGTACTTGTACACCTTCACATTAGGAAAAGCATGATACTACAAAAGTGAGCTTTTAAATATAAGCTGGTGATTTCTGAAGCATCTAGAATGGAATTCCTTCTTCATTTCACTATATTTAAATTTCCCCTTGGCCTTCCCCCACCCCTATGTCCAGAAGAGTGATCTTACAATCAATCATGCACTTCACAATACAATATATAAAACCATCTCTTTCCACAAGCACGTATTTTTGCAATACAAAACCATTTCAAGATTAAAATGCTGGCAAATTCAGAACCTTCCTTCTGCTGGTGAACCAACTGGATGAACCAGTACTTCTTCAAATAATCTCATTTAATTTACATGAGATGCTGGGTTCTATGCTATTTTATTTCATAATTTTTATCAGTGACCTAATTCGAAGTTTGGTGGAACCCAACAACCAGAACTCAGAAAACCAGAAGTTTTCTGAGTAGGCTACTTTTCCCTCCATATTGTTTATGAAGATAAGTTTTGTAGCAGCTACAGAAGTAGCATTTGTGTGATAACACACATGGGAGAAAGATTATTAACATAGTGAAAGTTTGAAAAGACTACTCAACTGTAGCTGCATGGCTTGATGCACATAAGCATGTGTCAACAAATGCAAGTTTTAAGTATGTTTCAATGAAGACTTTAAAAGAATGCACAATCTAACATTTTTAACCTTGTTACAAATTAGCTTGCAGTACACACTAATTATCAATTGTATCTTCCTTGCATGTAACTCTTAATTTTATTTTATTTACCTGAAAGTCTGCTTCTCAATATACAAAAATTCAAAGCAGAATTCGGTACTAACCATTTTTCAGTCATACCTTCAGTGTTTAAAGGGAAGTTCAAAATGTTAGTGTTTTTATTTGACCTCCTATAAGTTGACAGCTCTTTTAGTGAATTGTTGCTGAAACAGTTACAGCACAAAGTGGGTTCGGAAAGAAAAAAAGGTGATTTTGTCATGAATATGAGCCTTTAAAAGCAAAAATGAAGTCATTAACACTTTGGTTTCCAGGTTTAACAGGTAAAATAGTCTAACTACTTCAGTGAACAATCATTTCCCTATTTATTTTCACTTAAACAATTTAAAAATCCCAAAAGCAATGACAGCAGGTAGCCCTGTCAAGTCATCTCTATCATTTAGAATTGAGAACACATTCAAGTAGTTGAAGCCTTGAATACACATTTTTCCTGGGTTGAATCTTGTTTTAAAAGTCAGACAACTCCAAGTGTCCCAGCCCCATGATGCAGAGAGTTTCAGTGGAACTGAAGTCTCCTTTAACAGATATCATTTTACACTCCAAGAGAACGTGTTTAGCCTACCCGACTTCTCCGAGATACAGGAAGTCCCAATGACGAGCCATTGTCTACATCTCCCATAAGGAAGTCTGAAACACTGCCAGAAAAACAAAGAATTGGGTTACTTCATTACTTTACCTCACCAAGCAATTCTGTATCACTGAATTCAAGTATTAAGTCTTAAAAGTTCTGCAAACCATTTTTAGTAGTCATCTTATATTCTCTGCAATTTCTATACCATCCTAGATTTCCTTCTTAAGAAAAAACCCCAAACTGACAAAAACCCAAAACAGTAAAATTGTTCTATAGTTAATTTAAATTACTTTATCAGGAAATAGTTGTTAGAATAGTTGAAAGAAAATGAAAGTTTTGTTATTGTTGTGTTTTAATTTAATTCAGCTCCATTGAGTTCTTTAAAAACTCCTTCTGGATTCCAACTTACACGTTTCCAAAGGTGAATGCCAATGTTTCAATGGAAGAAAATATTTCACTGAAGAGTTCTCTCTTGTTTTCTTCATTAACTTCTTTGAAGTTCACCGCTTAAAAAAAAAAAAAAAAAGAAAAGAAAACCAAAGGGTGAGAGGTGGGGTCAATTTAGCAAGTTTAGCAGGCTTAGAGACAAATTTTATACACAAAGTCTCCTACAGAACATGCAACATTATGCTTTTCTGAATAACTCAAAAAACATAGTTTTAAAGATTAGTAAGAAAGTAAACACTAAAGGAAAAAAAATAACACAATCCAGATGCTTCCCACAATGAAGTCAGATTACTTTTGCACTTCCTGTATCTTCCCACTTAAGGAGCAGCTTTGTGTGGAAATGTTGGTAATGCATGGACAACAAACACAGTCATTTACCAACTAGAATCAGCTCACACAGCAGCAGCACCACAAAGCACCTCACAAATGCAGTCAGATGTTGGAACAGCTGTTTCTTTTCTCAGTAGAAATGTCAGAATTCCAAACAGGAGCAGTAGTTTGTGGGGGTGCCCCCTCAACTGAATGCAACCCAGAGCACAGCATTTCTGGCTTGAGTACAGGCAAGCAGAAAGCTATCAAAAGGTGGTGTCCACTGCAAAACCCTTCAATTATTAGCTCCATAGTCTGGCAAAAGCCCCTCAGTTTTTCCAGTTGAAAGTGAGGAAGAAACTCAGCATAACTATTGGTGGTCCCAAATAGGAAGAGGAGTGTTGCTGGACAAACTAGATGGTTTAAAGTGGTGATCAAGTACTTAACCACTCAACAGCCTTTAGCACACTTCCATGACAAGCTGGAATAATAAAACAAGAAGAATGATTCATCCAGAGTTTCTATTAACAACCCCTAAACATGAAGGGAGGGAGAAAGGACAAGACAAAAAGCACGACATTTTTTGTCTGTTTTCAACTTAACTCCTTATTGAATGGTGACTGGGAGATTTTTTATAAAAAAGCTGCATACATTCCTTTCAGCTGAAGTTGTATCCTCTAGAGGGAAGTTTTTCCCAGAGTTACATTGTGAGAAATGACAACTTCACATTAGTATTTATTTTTTCTAAGTTTACTTCTTTTCAGTTTAGTTTTTCTAAGCAATGCAACATTCTTAACTCTCTAGATGTGTAAGTCACACATGCTCACACCTATTTCAGAGATACTGCAATGACACACGTACAGGTACTCAATCCACATCACTTTTTTGCAAAATCTAACAAGGTTAATTTGTCTTCCTTACATTCCAAGTACAAATAGAATACAATGGCTTGTACAAGTAGCGAAAATAAAATAATGTTAAAATGTTGCCCATTCTATACAAATTTTCTCAGCAAATTAACAGGCTTTAATCTCAAAAAGTATTCAAACTTCCTGCCAGGTGCCTAAATACTAATGGGTAACAAACAAAGAAAGTACAGTAATCTGCTCCCCCATTAGACTTCCTTTGTGAAAGGAAAAGTTTTTAACCAGTAAAGTAACACAGTTAAATCCATTCCTTTTTACACAGTATGTCAACAGACTTGATCAAATTTTATAACAACTATTTCTATATAAAGCCATTACAGAAAATACGTATTCTTCTCATGGGCTATTTTTACAATTACTTGCAGATACAAAATAAAGTTGTAATAAGCCTACAGCAAAAACCAATTATCGCCTATTATAATAACATTACCAATCTCTGTTGACACAGTTCATACTAAATTACAGCTTCTCCTACCTCTTCATTCAGCTACACTTCATAATTACACAAAAAAAAAATGCCTCTAGCACCTTTGTTTGAAATAAGATTCGATAAACCTCCACAGATTTTTTTAAAATTACTTTGTAAATAGCAGCGGATTTTTTTTTTTTAATTCAGGTTACTTGAAAGCCTCAACTTGCCGGAGATAATGCTGTGTGTAAGTCTAAACTTTGCATTCCAAATCATTAAGCAACAACAGTCACAATGAGACCTATTGACTACCAGCCCCTGATGACTGGAAAAATCATTTAAGAGCCAGCATGAAACACCAACTGCTTCAAAATCAGAAAGAATTAGCAAAAATTGTCTATGCATTCAAAGCACTTACCACAGAACCATTCTAATATCCATTAGCCACAGTGTCTTCGGAGAGAGAGCACGTCTTTCAATTAGTTAACAAGACATTAATATAGAGAGCCTTTCCCTAAAGAAATGCTGTCTGTTTCACTCTGCCTTCCTGTTCCAGGAAGAGTTTTGTTAAGCTTTACACTTTATATGCCAAAGAAATCCTTTCTTTTCAGGATCCATCACAAAAGGAATAACAAATCTCAAACTTTGCAGATTTACTTCTTTTCACTTCTCCCAAAACAGGTTGGTCTAATCTCTTAGTAATTCAGTAGAATACCACCAGCTTTTTTCTAGCTTACCACCACTGGAATGCTGATGTACTTAACGTCAACTTTAAACCACGCACTCTCTTTCCCCAGGACATCCTGACTGCACACAATAGCTACTGACAACAATGAACTATAGTAATCTTGCCATGTCTGGAAATGACAGCTATCTATCTATAGTTCTACAGATTTCAAAGCAAGTATACAACTACACAACTCTTTTAAGCGAGATTTCAGATGACACATAATGAACTTCAAAAAATCATATGACACTGATACATTAAAATCCAAACCCAGTACCAGAAATGCAAGCCTAGCTTGCAGTGGATCTCTATTTCCAAAGGTGTCTTCAAACTGGGGTGGGTTTGGCAATCTCATCAAAATGCTGCAGTACACTGCAGTTTCTGCTCTTGGGTCATGCCATCAAAACTGTTTTGAATCAAGCACAGACCAGGCTGGGGAAGCCAAAACAGCCACAAAGGTTTTAGAAGTGAAAATCCCAGAAGCTGAAGATTTGCCTGAGGACATTTGAGCAATGTTTCTACAAGGATGAAGAAAAGGCTGACAGCTGTCAAGACCGAAGCACAACCAGGGCCTTTAAAAGGTGATGGATAGTGCCCAGTGAACTCACACGCACACAGCCCGTGGGACACAGCCATGCTGGAGCCTGCTCAAGTTCGCCCACTGCCTCAACCCTGCTGCCCATACACACGTGCAGGACTGACAGCAGCAAAGCTGCCTTGCCAGCTGTCTGCAGAGCCTGGATGAGCTTGCAGAATTTGCTCTTTTCAGGCCAGTTTTCTCATACATGGTAGATATATATGGTAACATCACCATGTATTTTTTTAGACAGGAATACATCCTCAATTCACACTTTACTAGCTGACTTATAAGAAGTAAGCAACAAGCTGACTTCTTGAACTGAGTACCTTTGCAATCAATTTATCTTTAAACCCAACAATGCTTTCAAAAACCTTTCAGAACTATTTCAAAAACAAAACCACCACCCAAGCAAACAAAAAACCCAACAAAGACCAAAAGACCACTCCCTCTCTGAAAACAAAGACTTGTAATACTTCTTGTTATTACCTCTCTTCTTCAAAAACATGTAAAATAAATGGGGAGAGGAACATTAGGTAAAGAGCAATAATATGGAGATTGGAAAGAGGCAGAAGAGTATTCTTGTATCCTAGAGAGGATCAACAGACTGTCCAAACCCCTCTGTCTACTTTTAGTTCTTAGTGCCATATAATTTCACCAGCCTGTACTTACTACCAGGTTTGGCAGCCTCCTCAACTTGAGATGGATGCCAACAAGACAGTTTCAAGGAACTGTTTCCTACTCCTTCAGTAACAAATTTTGCTCTGAATGTACATCACAGATACACCTACAAAACTGAAATTACTTCATCTTGTTTGAGATATTTCTTTTTGATGCAGAACTACTACAAAAAAACCTATGCCTAAATAGAAAACTTCTACATGACAAGCGTAATTTTCAGCTTTGTCAGGAATCGGTGTTCATTCTAGTGATTAAGTCAAATGGTATAATTAAGAGCAAAAGAAGAGTACAAACTTGAATTCAGCATGGGATCAGGAGAACCATGTATTTTGGGGCCATCAACTATTTAAAGGCACTGAGTAGAAAAATAACAACTACTAATACGATGCTGTGCCAGAACGGGAAGTGACTTACAGAAACAGGAGTCTAAAGAGGTTCCAAGCAAGATGCTTCAATAAGTCTCAATTCTTCCAGGTCAAGTGTGGTGTCATTTAGAAGGCATTTTTCATGAAGCACTCAAGTAGGCATGTATAAGTAGCAGAGTCCAAAGGGGCCCAGTGAGGCATGTCATGTCCAAGATATAACCAGAGAAATCAAATGTGTCATGTCCCACTCTTCTCACCACCATTTTCCCTCAACCTCAGTCCAAAATAAGTCTGACAAGTCTGTAATGCCAACCATCATTCTCTGTAGCAAGATTCAGATAACATGTTACAGCTAGTTTTTCCTTCAATCCGTACGAAAGCAAAAGTATTGAACATTCAAAGCAGAAACAGGGGCACATTTGTATCATTCCCACTGAAGGTCCTGAAAAGTGGCCGAGATGCTTGAAAGAGGGTCACAAGTACTCTAATTTTTGTTAGCTTTCAAAATATTTCCACTTGCAGTAATCTAACGGGGGTAGTCTATGGGGGACATTATGTTTAAAGCATGGTGCGACTTGTCATAGTTATGAGAACACTTCACAAGACACTAAGATTTCACAAGTCACTAAGGTTCCAAAGTCATTGTAATTGATTTAATAAAGAGCAAAAGGCATTTGTTTGTTACAATAGCAGTATGTCCCTATAAGAAGTTCCAAAGAAAAACTGGATTTGAAACTCTGACATTAAGCAAAGACTCAAAAACCAGGAGGTGGAATCATGTGTAAATCTCTACTTGTTTCTATTTCATCCTCTCTTAAATAAACATCAGAATTTTTCCATGCCAGGTTAATTTTCTTCCTAGTCATAAATCCAACTACAGTGAGCTTCCATATCTTTTTATAGTTCTGTCCTCCAATGACAAGAAACGGATGAGTCACATGAACTTTTCATAATGTCATATTAACAAAGACAGGGAAGCCAGAGGAAAAAGGATACTGGATATGTTCTACCAGCTCCTCACATTCTTGTAGCTTCCTGTTTATTCAAGAGCTTCATTACCTCTGGTGAAATAACCACAGCTGAAAACCTGTGAACGCATGTGTTACACACAGGTCAAAGTAAGCAAATTTGAGGTCTGATATGCTCACAATCACCACAATGCACTGTATTTTTATTTCCACTTTCTCAGTACCAGCTGTCATACACTTCAGTTTGAATATAAACTTGGAGCAGTGTGATCCTCAGAAAAAGAACAGCTGTAAAAACCAAACAGGTGCTAAAGGCAAACCGCCTTCACATTTACCACAGATTATGCTGGGGGGAGGTAGTCTGTTTTCATACAGCAAAGGCTCCACTGTTCACAGAGAAGGAGGACTGAAGCACCAGTCAGAAAGAGTCCTGAAGTCTTGAATCTCCCCATTTCCATCTCCAGAAGTGTGACAAATACAGTACGTGTCTGAACAAACACGGACAGGCATCACCAAAATCTTCGTATCAAAGTACTTGTTTGTATCAATGGCTACAAATACTGAGGCAGTACTGACTGAAAACATCTTTAATATGATCTGGAGTTTGCCTTCCTTGCATTTGTGTGGCCAGGTCACACAGTCTGGATCACAGGAAAGACTATTTGCCACAGAGTGAGTTTGTATTTACTTTAGCCAAAGGATCATAGCCTGGTTTAGGTTGGAAGGGATCTTAAAGCTCATGTAATTCCACGCCCCTGCCATGGGCAGGGACAGCTTCCACTTGACCAGGTTGTTCAAAGCCCCATCCAACCTGACCTTGAACACTGCCAGGGATGAGGCATCCACAGCTTCTCTGGGCAACCTGTTCTAGTGTCTCACCACCCTCACAGTAAAGAATTTCTTCTAAGCTAAATTTGCCCTCTTGTCCTATTACTACATGCCTTTGTCAGAAGTGCCAATCCAGCTCTCTTGTAGTCCCTTCAGGTACTGGAAGGGCCTCTAAGGTCTCCCCAGTCTTCCTCTTTTCCAGGCTGAACAGCCCCAGCTTTCAATCTGTCTTCACAGGAGAGAGCTCTCTGATGGTCTTTGTGACCCTCCTCTACACTTGCTCCAACAGGTCCACATCCTTCTTACACTGGGGCTCTGGAGCTGCATGCAGTACTCCAGGTAGGGGGTCTCAACAGGGGAGTAAAGGGGGAGAATCACATTGCTGGCCACACTGCTTTGGATGCAGCCCAAGACAGTTTGCTCTCTGGGTAGCAAGAACATATTGCTGGGTCAATGTTGAACTTCTCATCAACCCATACCCCCAAATTCTCCTCAGGGCTGCTCTCAATCCATTCTCTGCCCAGCCTGTGCTTGTTTGGGATTGCCCTGACCCAGGAGCAGGACCCTGCACTTGGCCTCGTTGAACTTCACAAGGTTCACACAGGCCCACATCTCCAGCCTATATGTCCCTCTGGATGGCATCCCTTCTCTCCAGAGCATCAGCCACACCACACAGCTCGGTGTCATCAGCCATCTGGCTGAGGGTGCACCTGATCCAACTGTCCTTGTCACCAACACAGATGTTCAACAGTATCAGTTCCAATACCAACCCAAGGGTACATTACTGCACTTTGGATCCTATAGCAAGAGTCTTACAGCTAGATTTTCCGTAATCTCAAACCATTGCCAAGGAGAAAATTATTCACAGAGTAATACAACTAAGAGGAGAAAAAGTCAAAACTTGACTTTAACTTAACTCCAGCTCAAGAACTAAGACTGTAACCATAACAACATAAATTAAAAAGGCATGAAAGGAGTTGAAGTGTCTTATCATACAATATCATACTAAAGACAGCTCAAGTGAGTTATGGCTGAGCACAAGCTTTTCTTGTGCACCTAAAGTACAGTCTTAGAACTTGACTATGCTGAACACATTTGACAGAAAACTGGAAGACATAACTGTGCTGCATCTGTTTAAAGTATCTTTCTTAAAACAATAAAGGATGGTCTTACTTTCAAAATTCTGCAATTATGCAATATCCACTGTGCTTTCCCAAGAATAGTTTTTTTTTTCCTTCCATATAGAAAATAATGCAATCCCTCCATGACTGTAGCTCCTCTTATACTCTATATATTAACAGAGAGTGAAGTCCACAATACAAGTCTTTCTAGTATATTTCAAGTGCAAACAACTAGATCTGTTCAGGGAAGAAAAGTAAAAAGTATTTGTCAATATCTGCATTGCCAAAAAAGAAAAAAAAAGCTTAGTACTAAATTTCTTCTTTTCACTATTAAGGTAAATGAATGAATACTAAAAAAACCCATTCAAATAACAGCTACTCATAAAAACAGGTAGAAACAGAAGTATATAAGGAAAACTACAAAACACAAATGCATGCATCTGCAATCATCGATTGTATGATAGAACACTACATACCAAGAAAAGAAGAAAAGTATAGCATCAAATTCAGAAGGCTGCAAGTACTCTGGAGGAATGGATTATGTAATTCAGCAAAGCACTTAATTCTCCATTTCTGAAGTAAAAGGGCAGGAGAGAGAATAGATAAATCTAGATCTGGAAAACTGGCTCAGCAGCAGAACTATAGAAAGTGACCTTGGAGCCATCACAGACTTCTAAAGTGTACAGAAAAGTTGACAAAAAGCCAACATAATTATGGACTCAACAGCCTTACATGCAAGACAAGGAAAATTACAACTTGTACAGACTGCGATTAATATGGGGCATTGCAAATCAAGAACAATATTAATAAACTATGTAGTCCAGGGAAAACAGATGATATTGCAATGGTTTTTGAAAACATAATTTAGCAAATGCTGATGTGATATGATTTACTTGCATACCTTACGTCACTCTTCTTCAACATTTCTTAAATTAAATTATCCTGTGTCCACTGAAATTAGCGCAGAGTAGAGGACACAGTCATCTCACCACAGCACTTAAGCATGGAAACAGCTTGTCTAAGGTGGAAGAATTATATTCACTAAACAATTAACATGTTCACTAAACACTGACTACCACTGTGTGTGTATTTAAGTTCCCCCATGACCAACAAGCAAACAGCACCACAAGGGATACCCGCTGTGTTTCTGCTGTGATGTATAAACCTCTAAAGCAAGTTCAGAAGTTACAGTCCTGTCCCATCATCATTTGAAACACCAGATACAAAACTATAGGAAACTCTGTGTTGGAGAAAATGCTAAGTAGTCTGTTAGTACCTGCCAAGATCAAACAAACTGGCGAAACTATGTATCAATAGGAAGAATCTATAAGAAGCTTGGAAGAATCCAACATATAGGAATCAGGAAATTAACATATTAGCATTTTAACTGATATTCCCACTTTAATGAATCAACAATACATTTCAGACATACTAAGATAAATAGGAAACAAGAGGGAAGGCCTAGACAAAGAAGAAAAGCTAAACTATGTGTCTCTGAAGGAAGATATCATACATGATTTAACACAGGCAAGAGGTAGAGATTTAACCCTACTCAAAGCTAGTTCCACAGTAATATACCTAGTCTGGAGTCTAGGAAGAGCTGCAGTCAAAGGTGACACAGAAAAGGAACAGGTTTCTGGGGCTGGAGCAATTGAGTGCTTCACTATTTGCATTTGTCTGACATGCCGAGAACTGCAGTAGCAAAGATCAACAATACAAAGTATTAACATGTCTGCAACACTTTTTCTTGTTGCTATTGACACCTTTATTGACACATGGCTATGATCCACTTGTGGAATTTATAACTGTTCAACTATTCAGATTTGGATTCCTCTGAGATTTCTTCACCTGATATAAATACCATGCCTACAGATTCACAGAATCAGGCAAAAATTCTTGGCAAATCTCAAAGTCAATGAATACCAGGTTTATTACTCTGATATCATTCTATGATACTCAGGTAAAGAAAAGCTTAAAATCAAAGGCTTGTGCTTTTAAAATTCAATGTGGGTTTGCACTTAGCTTCCTATAAGAATTTTATCACATCAGTGAGAGAACAAGCTACTTAATATTGCTCTTAGGGAAGGCATTTTTTTAAACAAGTATTAAAGTATTACTCTTGAAAAACCCCCAGTTTCTTCTGTATATGTAGAATTCTATCTGTAACTCCAAGTCAGCCAAGCCACTAATTACAATTCTCCATGAATATGAAAGGTAGTAATTCCTTACCTTTTACTTTTGCAATAACTGTTCCTGCAGCACTAAGAATATCAACTGAATTTAGTGTCTGATGTTTATTTATCACTGCTTTTAAAACACGTAGCAACTCCCCCAGGCGTTCATGTACTACTTGATGCAGGCCATCATGATTTTCTGAAAAAAGTAAAGGAGAAACTATGTTAAAACAGCAAATTAACACCCAATCACATTACAAATCACTTTTTATGGTATTCATTTGCATGGAATTCTAGGCCATATTGAAGCTGAACCTGCTTAGAATAAAGAAATTGTTAAAAAGGTAAAGATATAATAACAATAGTAAACTTACAATATTATACATCATTTACACAAACTTATTTCTCACAAAAAGTCAAGCAAGTATACTTAAAAAAAAGGGGGAGTGGGAATTCTACACCAATATCCTAAGGATTCTAAACTAAACCATCATCTTTTTCTCATGTAATTTCATCGAACACCATTTTAGTAATTACATACATGAAAAAAGGAATCAACAAAAGCAGATTCTGATTGTTCATTAAGTAATTCCTCACCTGATACAAATTCAACACCATTTATTGTATGTTTGTAAATGAAAACTTCTGGCAAATGTTGTCTAGTTTTTAATTAAAGTATCAGCAAAATCTTAAGCATCTTGAGTATATAAGCCTAGATCTAAAAAGGTCTGTCTTTAAGCATGTCAGCCTTGATAAGTAACTTGAACACCTAAATTAGGCCAAATCAGAAAAATTCTCACATACACACTCCAAGATGGTGATGCTTTTTATAGCACATGCCTCTTGCTATGTGCCTCTAAATCCAAACCCCATTTTAGTTATTTTAAAAAATACTTCTTATGGCATCCATAGCACAGGTTAAACCACAATCTGTTCTGTTACAGAAGAGGTGCTGGTGCATGGAATTAAAGTTTCTCATGCACTAGAGTGCTGCGTTGCAAGTTGTGGTAAAAAGCTTTCAAATTCAGGAAAGTCTAGCTTATGAAAAAGAAAAAGAGGATCTAATACAAGCTGACTCACTTCCCCACTGAGCAGGGCAATTCTGTGTTGTCTGTGGGCACAATAACAAACAGGTCAATACAGACAATTACAGTACAGTGCAAATGGATCCAGTGTTGCTCAGAGAATAGTTTCAACTCAGAGCCATTTTTTCTGGTGACAAGACATTATATTTAGGCTAGGGCACCTAAATTTTTCTGAGGAATCCACATAGTACAACATGACACATCAGCACAGTATATCACTGCTGTCAGGTGTACAGATGGGGGGGCTACACACAAATTTTATACGTTTGTATCAGGTACAACAGCAAGTCTCCTAAGGACCACTGTGCTTCAGGCTTTATTCCCCTACATGCCACATATCAGGAGATTTTTTTTTCAATTCAGACTGGCTTATACATTGTCAAAGGAAAAAACCTTGACTCAGCAAGTACACTAAGGTAAAAACTATCTACTATTCACAGTCACTTTTCCTGCTGGAAAGGACAAGGAAGCTGTATCTGTAACAGGACACATAAAAGTCTAGGAAATTTCATCTTACACAGCAGTAAATTAGGAAAGTTCTACATAACTTGTTAAAAAATCCAAACCAAAACAACCAGTTGTGCCTTTATCTTCATTTACACCTACATATAATGATTTTTAACTGACTCAAGCACAGCTAAGGCAAAAAAATGTCAAAAGCCTGGTACTCAACATGGCCATGATTCAGTGCATCCACATTAGCAGCAGAGGCTGTTTATGACAAACATACATTGATGTAAAAGCATGCTATAGCTCAGAGTTTGGAACTTAATGGGGAAAGCAATCCAGGCTTGAAGCAGCTTCCGTGAAAGCAACAATAGTGGAAGCTGCAACCTTGGATTCAAGAAATGATTTATAGGGGATAAGAAAGAATATTAGAAAATTTTAAAAGGCATGAAAATACCAGGTAGAATCAATTGCTTCTCCATGTCTTTCAATTCTACATAACACACCTCAGATGATTAAAGTGAGCAAGCAGGAGCTTAAAGACAGAAAAGGGTAATTCTTCATGTAAGAGACCTGTGGAATTCCTTACCAAAACACAACACCAACACGAGAAGATGACAGGTAAACAAAGAGAGCTGGACAAGTTAAGTTTCCCTGTGAGTTCCTAATGAGTCGATGAATGCCCTGGTGGGTCTGGCCATGAGCTCTGGCCTGTGCCTTGCACAGCAGTGGTGCTGCTGCTTAGAGCCTAGACCAGACTGGCTGCTTTCAGCAGTCCAGTTCCCCAACATCCACAACTGCTGCACCACAGCTGTTCCTACACATGAAACATAACTGCTGTCTCTGAATTAATTTAATTCCTTTTGAACCTGCATTCACAACTTTTCATTTAACTGCTCCTCACTTTATTCTACTGAACTACCAAGCATTGTACTAAAGTAATGTAACTTGCAACAGCTCAAGAATTCTTGAGCAAAAACCGTTCAGAGCATATGACCAACCTCTCATTTTTACTTTTCTCTAGCTATTCAATTTTGGCAATCATAAGAGCTCAGACAATGGGTTAGACACAGCTTTAGCCTAAGCCAGTATGGCCACTGCCACCTTCTAGCACTCAGAAAAATTTTATAGCTGTCAAAATGAAAACAAGTAATTTTAATGGTCCCCTCAGGCTTTAATTCATCATTTGTACTCCATCAATGCAAGAATAAATGCTGTTGTGAGTACCAGGCAGCTCCAGGCAAAGGCAATGATGAAAGTGAAAAACAGCAAAGTTGTACTGATGCCCACAAAGTCAAAGTGGATCAGACAACAGAGAAAATATATCTTAAAATTATAGTAACATGTTATCTTCAGGAATTAGGATATTAATCATCAGAGGTAATTCAAATTAGTTCATTAAGAAATACATCTAGTGTGTAGACTTAAGTTTTGAAGTTCTTATAGAGGTAGTCCTTGGAGTTTGTATCTTATCACTTCTGACACACCTCCAGAGGTAGACAAATATTCCACAATCTTTTATCAGAACTAATTATTTTTATTGGCAGGGTTGGGATGGATGGGCTTTTATAAAGGTATTTGAAGACTATATGCCACAAACTGTCCCCATCAGCCATCTCTTTCATACATGCAGCCCTCACATGAAGGGCATGAACACTGTGGTCAGTGGACTAGAGATGGTCAGCACGAGGGCACCATTTGCCCGGAACTGCATCTCTTGTCTAGCCAAGATGATGATGGTGTCCCTGCCTTCTGACACACAGATGCTCACTTGTGTCTGGAGAGAAGAGCTCCTAATGATTGATCAGAACAGCCATACCCTATAGCCAGATCCTTTTGGCAACATGGCTGGTAGACTTTTGGACCCCTAGCAAATAAGGGAGGGGACACAAGGCCATAAAGCAGCTCAACCAATCTACAGATTATTGTCAGTTTGAGAGTGCACAGGAAGGAGTGTAACACAGACATGCAAACAGCAGGACTTATTCTTGGGACTTCAATGTGACTCACAACCACAGACTTGTCATTTTAAGTCAAAAAAGACTCTTAGGGTTCCTTATGTGTTAGGTGAAGACAGAAAACAACACCCCTCCAAAGACTAATTAAATCAAAATTGATCTGAAAATGCAGTTTCTTACTATTAAAATTTGATAATATATCTTTCCAGAACAACAGAGCTGGAGGGAAAGGCAAAGTAAGTGAGAAGGGGAAAAACAGAAGAAAACCTTGAAGCGGACACAAGCCTCTTCAAGTCTGAAACAGAAGTAACAAGCTTCAAAGGGAAATGCTAGTGGAGAACAACCACTGAGTTGAATTAAATGTTTATCTTACCATCCAGGAGAACACTATCACTAAAATAATGCACTCAAGCAGGAGATTACTTATTTGTACTCTCAAAAGCAAAGGTCTGGCTACACCCAACTGAGATTTCTTTGTATTCCATCACTGTATCATTTGTTTACAAAATATCTGAAACATTGTTTCTGTGCCTCCAGAAGACAAAAGGTCTGTGACAAGTGGTGCTTGGGGAGAGGTGGGGACAGAAGTCATCAGGAACCACAACTACACTGCATTCACAATAACTGAGACCAAACAGACACTAAACCAGAGATTTCCTGTTCAGGACAGATTTAGAAACCTCAGGTAGCAAAACAGTCTAAATATGCCAGATCAACAGAAACACAGTTTTAACGGCAAGAAGTCTGAAAATGGCTGAGATCAAAACAACTGTCAAGCAAATACAGTGAAAGGAATGTACAAGGAAATGTGTCTCCAATGAATTCCTGCAGCAATGCAATCTGAAGTACTCATAAAAATATTTACTTTCAGTTTTTCTTCTGTCCCTTGTATTGCTGTACACATTCATCGATGCACATGAAGTCAGCAGGAAATTCTTCACCAATGGATGCCATATTGTTTTAAAATCTCTCTCAAGCTTACTAGCATGAAATGCCAAGTCCACAGAAGTTTAAAGCCATGACTGTCAGTGATCCTGCAACACTTAGTGCCTCTCTGGGCACTTGAGTTCAGCTGTTCACTCAGGTGACTAGTTTCCTGTAATCTCATGGAGGAATGAGTCAGCCCCCTACCTCTCAAAAGGAGAAAACCAGCTCTTAAAACTGAAAAGGGAAAAATAAAAAAGGCTGGGATAGAGTTCAGTAGCCTATCTGAAAATCTTCTTTCACTATGGGTTGAACTGTCATTTACAAGAGCTGAAAACAAGCTCTTCCCAAATGAAAGCATACTTTGCAGGAGAAGTGGAGAGAGAAGAACAGGGTGAAAAAGCATGTATTCAAAGCTGACAAGTCCAATACACAAGAATGACAGTACAAAGTAGCTGGAAAGTCTGTTTGCCAAGCCATCTCAGTAGCATACTATTGTCATTGCATCCCACTCCTCAATGGTTTTGGTCACTACATTTTATAACTGTTCACGCATCTTTAATGTAACAGTATAATCTACCTATTTTCTAATTTTACATATTTCTCAAAGGGAAGCCTTTGTTTAGTAAGTTACTAAGCAATAATGCCCTTACAGCTATGGATTCTATTCACACAAAACAAAATCAAATTTGCTCATCAAGCTGGTCAGCACCAGTCACCCTCCCTGCCAAGTCAGGGCTGGTCACAATACATGCAACTGGGAAAGGCACTGCTGTGTCAGTTGGCTGGCATTCTTTTGTCTGACCTGATTTATTATTGGCCCAAACATTTCTGAAGTTGTTTATGTCAACAAACGTTTGCCAGGATAAGTTTAAATACAGACTAACAGTCTTTCCCCCACTACACTGCTTTCCAGACCCATACAGGAGATGTACACACATTCTACTTACTGCTTCTCCACCTAGAATATTAAGGCCTTTTAACAGCAGCAGACTGTCTCTCTACTACTCAGTTTCCACCAGTCCCAAAAGAAGGGAAACCACTAATACAACTTACTGTTTTGCTGTGGCTAAAAGTTTGTTTAGAACAGAAGTTGGTCTCTCTAATGAAAGACAGGGTAGCAGTCTAGATAAAACTGAAAAATAACACATCCCTGCAAAATTCTTTGAGTCAGAACACACGTGAGACTGCCAAAGCAGATATTCTAGTTCACAACATGTAATAAGGTCCAGCTTTCATTAGGAGCTTTTTACAATTAAAAGGATGTGATTAGTTATCATGCATTCAAATAGTTTTCAAGCATATTACAGTATGAACAATGGGTCATGCAAGTTTATATACACAGACCAGCCTCTTTAGATTGAGGGAAAAGCTACATAAACTCACCTCACTTGTCAAAATCTTACTATAAACAAGGTAATTTGGATTTCTTGCAAAAATATTTTCTCCATCTACCTTCATAAACACCCTACGCCTTCACTATGATCAGCATCTACAGAGAACTCACTCTGGACTTTTCCATTAGAATAAATGCATCTGATTAGAATCCCTAAATGCCCATTGTAGCCATCACCCTCACTAGGTCTAGTCCTCATTTTGAGACCTCCCTTTGTAAATCTGTTCCCTTGGGATCTGCTGAAGTGTGTGTACTTCACCTCCCCTTTCACTGAAATATAATAATCTGGATTCAAATTTTAAGCACTATCTCACATCTTCTCCATAAATCCTAACTTCTTTCAGGACAAAAGGGCCAGACAAAATAGTCTTGCAGGTTGGTGGTGAGAACAAGCACACAAAGCGGGAAGCAACTTCCCCAATACCTGGATCCAGAACTTTATTTATTAAAGTTTCACCTTATAGAATGCAAACAGTCAGCTTCTCATCACTTTCAGTCTTGGAAGGATTCAGAAGAAAGAGGCTTGACTAACCAACATTTTGATATGCAAGACCAGTATCCTGGCTAAGAGACCATTCACTTTATTCACTAAAAATCTCATTTTGGCCTTTAGGTAAATTATATCCTGTTTCTATTACATTATATGGAAGGATTATATGGTATCATTAGTTATGCCACCTAGGGCAGAGGAAAAAAAATCAGCATTGGAATGAAGCTGATCCAAAAAAAACCTGATTTAATCTAAAATCACATTATTATCATCTTCATCTATGTCCATATTGCATACTAGGACACTGTCAGCACTCAGGTCTGAACCTGATCCAGACTATGAGACTTCCCAGTGAGCATCACAGAGTAGGCAAAACAATCACACAACAACGAACTGTGAGGAAATCACCTAATTCCTACATCTGCAGTTTGGCAAACAGTCCCAGATTAAACCATCATTTTCTTTTTGCCCTTCTCTCTCTGTCAGCCCCATTCTAACACGATTAACAGGCTGGCATATTTGTCTGATTTAAGAGTTCACTACCACATTCAAAAGACCACAGGAATTAATCAAACACACAGTGACAACATGCTTTACATTGATTGTGGTTTGACCATAGCAAAGTCATCTATGCCCCTGCTGTCTGTGTACTGTCAAAGCAGCTTTTTTTTAGGCAGTAAACACATGAGTTAGACATGATTTTCATTGATGGTATGGATATAAAATGAACAAAACTTTTGCCTTTAATGGTGATAGAGATGTTTATTGGCGGTTATAGCTCAGGAGTGATGAGAAAGCAACCGTCTTAGCTATCATATTTCTTCCTTTATTTGGCTATGTGCTGCAGATGTAAGGAAGGAAACATTTTAAATCACTGAAAAACTCAGAATTTCTGGAAGAATTTATTCCTGCAAAATCTCTAGCAAGGCTGGAAGCTGCAAAAGGGTCTGGTGAAGTCATTAACTTTCTACACTGTGCACGACAAAGAATAAGAAGAATACCTACCCATCCCTCTGTCAAGAAACACAGTACTTGAAGCTTCCAAATTAGCAAGATAGCCAGTCCCAGCCTTTTTGTTCATCAGTCTCATGGCAACCCCTGTCGTCATGGCATCATTAAAACACACCACACTAAATTCATAGTCTTAAGCAACATGTACTCTAAACAATGCTCTAGCTACACTATATTGCAGCAAAAAATTACAATTTATGGAAAATAATTAGTTAAGCAATTATTTTGATGAGAAAAATCCAGGGACATGTAAAGTTTGACTATGAATGAGGAAAATAAAGTAATAAAAACAGTAACCCAAACCCCTATATTTGAAATAAAAACATTAGCGTTTCGTAAGGGATTTTTTTGAGAAGAGCAATATACTGACCCAGTTCAGTAAGAATGCATTGAGATTTCCTGCAAACAGCTCACTGACTACAGTATTGAAAGTAGCACTGTTTGATTTCAGTTATTCCACACAAATAATCCTTTTGTAATACAAGAAAGCATTTAACATTTGGAAAGTCAATTGTCTATTTCTTAAAGTCATGTTCCGCAAATTTAGGTTAAAATAAAAAAGCACCTGGTACTTTTTTTTTTAAGGGTAAACATTCTGTCTTTACTTTCTGATATAAGCACTGTGAATATGCAAGCTTGCAATTTTTGCAGAAAAAATATCCCTGGATAGAACACAAAACTATCCCTAATTAGTTAATCCTTCCCGGTTAAGTTTTCTAGCATGATAACTTTTTGTTATGTATGACAAATGCCTAAACAACCCTTTCAGATTTGTCACTTGCTATCAGGAGTTGGCCAAAATACAGCATTTCGATTCAACCACTAACCATGCTGATTAGCTTCTGATGTGACCTTGAGCTGTGGTGGTTTTTGTTTTTTATTCAACTGGGCTAACACTCCTACCCCATTTTAGCTATAGACCAAGTCTGTACTTGTGAAGTAAAGAGGTTTGTAAGAAGTCTTTCTTGACTACATATATAGAACAAACCCAGACTAAATTAATTTTAAGAAATTAAAGTTACAAAAATAAAGATGTCTTAAAACAATCTTCTCAAAAAGTCAATAAATCAGGTGTATATGCAAAATACATCAGAATAATTAAAATCTTATCATTCTGCCTACACTGAAAGCAGTTACATATTTTCCTTTTGTTGGTTTGCCAACAACTAACATCAGCAGAAAAGTTGTTACTTCACATTTGTCTCACATTTAAATTCATGGATGAATTCCCCATTTGTTAAAGTGGGGAAGCCTTTCAGAAAAAAAAACTACCACAATGCAGCTTTTAATCTGTTTCAATATGCTGTACACTACATGCCTTTAACTTTTTTATTCTACTAGCCTTGAGATTCCAGTCAACTAACCCAGGTATGTTCAGCCATGCAGTTTAATCTTTAGAATACTTTGTTTTATTAAACCAAAATTTAGAGACCAGAAATCAGTGACAAAAATCGGTAGTGTTTCCTTACTTACCTGTTTCTGACAAATGAGAAAGAAAACACTACGTGGCCATTTTAGTCACTTTTCATTTCACTGAATCTTCCCAGAGATTAAGAATAAAGCTAGGTGAGGATAATGCTTCTGCAGTTTCAGAACACATTTTAAGTTAGAGTTGTAAATTGTCAAGTGGACATAAGGCTATATTCTTTAGTATGAATACATTAGCAATAAATCTGATCAGTCACAGTTGACAAAAAAATCATATCCATTGGAAAAGGCAACCATACCGCTAGTAGTGACCAGTTACTTATTTCTTATTCATGGATATTTCACTAAAACTTAGTCAAACAGTCACTAGACTGAACAGCTGCCAATGGAAGATACCATTAGAACAAAATGAGAACTCTTATGCTCTAAGCAACTATGTTCCTTGCATACTGGTTCAAGTTCTGAAAGTATACGAAGTAATATTCACTCAACATTTACAGCACAAATTTTCTGAAAAAAAAGAACAAATCACAAAATGAAAAAATCTCCACTAAGATGATTATACCATATCAAACTGGCACACAGAAAGGGTAATATGAAACTTACGGTTTGTTCATTCTACATAAAATGAATTTAACTTTTGGTAACCAACACTGAGAGATTATCAAACAATACTTAACCTTTAACTCATGTTAATTTTAGTCTAAAATGCTGTTTGTTCTACATGCCTGCTCCTTCCACTTTTAGCCTAAGCCACTGACTGAGTGAAGAAGCTATTTAACTGCTGCCTGCCCACCTATTTTTCAAAAGACCACACAAAGCCAAGATTATGAGATAATATGGTGTTAAACAAAGGGTGTGTTACTTTGTGCATTTATTTTAAAGGATCTTTTAAACACAACTATGGACTGCTATAGGATGTGATAGTAGTCCATTTTTGGTTTGTTGATTAAAAGAAAAAAGTTATACTTTAAAATCAACTTAGATTTAAAGTGGTATTCAAATCCCTAAAGCAGAAGCTAGTAACATTAGTTGTCTAGAAACCTGGTGAACATAAAGGATTAAGGGTTATTTGAACTTCCTTCATTGATGTCCTGCTGAAACAACCACCCAAGAGAGTAAAGCCTGACTGCATAGCTCACAAGTGACAGAGCCATTTGAATGGTCCAAAGGAAATACTTTAAAAATCTTCCCATTTACTAGACTCAGGAACAGTCAATCCCCCCTGCAATATAATGTTTTGATACCAGTTAATTCACACCAAAACATTTTTGAAGATTTTGTATAAAGGGACAACACAGCAACACTATCATTAAGGCAGCAACTGATGTCACGCTGGCACTTGCACTTAAGACAACAGTAACTCATCTCACCATGAATTTTTAATACAGTAGTATTTCTTTATAAATACCTTGCAACAGAAAGGTGAGAAACACCGCAGAATTTATTTGCTTCATGGTTCTGGATTTACCCAGCTCTTTCTCCCTAGTACCACTGAAGCTGTCACTCCAGCTAGTCAATGCTAGATCAAAAATTTATATGCTCCAGACCTATTGTTTCCTTTCCAAATTAAGTTCTCAGCCACCCTCTCTAAAATCTCATGTCTAGTCATCATCTGAAGCCCATTACAGCTAGAAGGAGTTCTCCATTGCTTGCTGAATTTATTTGCTTGTCCTTAACACATGGGCTTAAACATGAATACCAGAAAGCATTTAATCTGACCACTCTGCAGTCCGAATCCTACTGTTAGTTTCCCCTTCTTTACCACTGGCATAAGCTATTTATCACAGTCACTTTCTCAAAGCCCTTCATAAACTGTCTTCACTCAACTATCACAATTCATGTGTGCTGCTAAGCTTTCAGATAAACAATTTGCAGCTTACTCAACACAGAACAAAGCACATAGAACTAAAGCTGCCTCTTTCAACTGCTCTTCTGTCAGGAGTGGATAACCTACTTGAGAGTTGAGACCACAGCTCATTTTGACCACCAATCTTCACTGCTCTGCACCTCCACTTTAGTGATTCCAGTAAACATTTCTTTTTCCTCACTTATTGTCAGCACTGGACAACTTCTGGACAGATCTTTTAGTTCCATAGTTGCAGTACAACAAAATAACTTACATACCCTGTACACAATCAGTGAACGAAATAAGTCCACAGGAGAAACAAACAAAAAACCCCACAGAAAAGCATTCTACTAAAGAATCCATTCATACAACTATCAACACTAAAACAGCAAGATGAATTTGTGAACATTGAGCAGTGTTTAAGCTAATGCTTAAGGAATATCACGTCCATAACTATTTCAGTGACATCTGATCTTTAAAGTAGAGCTAAGAATATAGCTATAGTCCAAAGCAGAACCTTAACTGAGATATTACCTTCCCTCACAACAGAGACCTAAAACAATCACATCTGCATAAAGTGGGAAAATTTAAATACAATACATAGAGAAGAACTTGGAAATGGTAAGTGCAATGCCAAGTCCAAAGGATGTCAAAGCCTCTTTGAAAAGGCATGAATGTGCTTTAATTCCACCATACAAACATACTCCCTGCAACGTACTAATCTACAATCCTGCAACTGACATCTTCAATTATTTTTTCATTTTCATTTTCTAATGCATCTTTACTGAAACTTCCTCACTAGGTCTTTCCCATCTTGCAGATTTCTAAAGCCAGGAAAGGATTGAGATATGACACGAATTAGAAGAACACCCAATTCCTTCCCCAATAAGAACCTCCCCTTCCCTTTAGCATGTATGTGTAGCAGGATCCACAATCCCACAGTCATTCTGTGTCTCATAGATAAGTAGCACTAACACAACTTGTACTGACATCATGAACTGCTGCAACACCCACCTGTAGGCCCTGAACCCAAGCTATACACAGCAGAGAGAATCAGCATATTTGAAAAAGGGAACATGTTATATTACTAAAATAGCTTGAATACCTGAAGCAGTTCAGTCATGACAAAGAAAACAAGACTGAAGAGGTAAGTTTTGTTAACTTAAGATCAAAACTGGTTTATCAACTAAAAATAACTGTAATTGGCAACTAAGAATTCCTACATACTTTTTAAAATTAGTCCAAGAAATTATTTAAGCAGTAAAGGAGAAAAAAACAGTGAAAAGGAAAAAGCCTTTGTTCAGCTAAATCACAGCCTCTACAAAAGAAAATTCCTCAAGTCCTAGGTTTTGCAATTGCACTGTTCTGTAACAAATGTCATTAAGATGAAAGTTTAACTCAAACTTAAGTATTCTCCACAGCCTTACATGAGTCATCTCTGTCTCCCATAAAAAGGGACATTTTAGGCAGACAAAGGAATAAGTCCCCATAAAGTGCCTATTTTCCTGAGAAAAGGGAAACAGCTTACATATGAAAATTAAGGTCCAAGCTCTGTATCAAATCTCCTACCCTGCCATGCTGTTCTAACTCTAATCCATTACCTAGACACTAGCTCTAACAATCAAATCACTAAAACTGTCAGATTAGATGAATATTTGCTCAGAGTTAAGAAAAAAGTCACCTTCAGGTCTGTGACCAGCTACATAAATAGGAAGAACAAACACTTCCAACAAAATTGGTGGAAAAATGGTTTAGTCTATGAAACCTTCATGAAATCAAGATCATAAAGATGACAATTACAACTGTTAACTCTATGCTGTCAGGCATACAAAATTATTTGTATTGATGTTCTTCTTTTATATTGCAATTTCGATAAATCGATGCATGAGCAAAAGGAGAAAATCAAACATTTTTATGCTATAATGTATTTCACCAAGAGTGGAAAACTCATTTAAGGCAAGCTTTTTTTGTTTTGTTTTTAAACACAAGAGTTCCTACGTGTACATGGGAATTCCTGTTTAGAACACAAAACTCAGACTGGATATGGGTCAAATCTTATCTTTCAGACATTATGACAGTTCTTTGAGAGACACAAGTTGTTTTTTGGTTCAAGTGTTGTGGTTCCTTAAGCTGCAAACTATATTAGAAGAATTTTTGCTGTAGAAAGGCCTAGCTTTACTTTCAAAAATGAAAACATGACTTCATCCTCTTCCTAACTAGGAAGGAATATTGAAATACTGAAGTGTATATGCAGCTTTTAATCTATTTCAATATGCTTCCTCACTAGTGACCTTTTATCTTGCTGATCTTGTAATTTCAATTCCATTAGTCTAGTTGCTGTGATGGGAAGGGAAGCTAATTCTAATTAATACTCCAGCTAAGGCTCTAAGTATTTTGAGCTCCTTTTGTACATCAGAAATGCGAAAAGGAGGAATAATGAAGTTTTTCCTTGTATTAAATTTTTTTGCACTTCAAAACCAACATAAAAATGAAAAATGCCTGTGCTCTCTCATAAATAGCTCAGAGCTTTTCTAAAGAAAGATACACTAATTATTTAAGTTAAGTAAAATATCTGACTGCACATAAGGGTTGATTTTACATTTTAAACACTCACAAGCCTTCAAGACACCCCCCTCCTGACTGCTGATCTTAGACACTATAGCAACAAGTGAACATTTGTTCTGAAGGAATGTGGAGTATGCAACTGGGGGAGGGGTAATACTATCAGCCACAAACTTATCTCCTGGTCCACTAAGTTATTATTTAACTTCAATCTTCCCTGAAACTGAAGAAACAGCATTTACTATCCAACATTAGCAACCAGCATTTAACAGGCAGCTTACACTTTGACTATGAAGAACATAGGTTTGCTTGAACTCAACTTCAAGAGGAGATTGTTTTTTTCCTCTTTCAGAATAGTGGAAACAGAAGAATTGTTCCATGACTGCAGATGAATTAAGCAGTGCACTATCATTGCAAACTTGCAAAACAAAATAAAATACCCAGCTCCTCTGGCTCTGGCCATAGCATCTGAAAGCCCAAGACTCCCTGACAAAAGCCTGCAGACAGCAGACTCAGGAAACAAGAGGCTTGGGCAAAACAGACTGTAGGATCATCTGGAGTGAAATGAAAAGAAAGGTGGAAAGTTTGCTCTCCCATACTAAGTGCAGCATTCCTGGGGAAAACCTATGGCTCACAGCTGTGCCTGCCTCCCATAAACTGACTGTAAAATACCCTTTTTTGCACTGCTGTGGGTTTGTCTTCATCCAGGCTGTACATCACCCTTTCTTTGTGTAACTTCTTAAGTCTGAGGAAACTGGACAGGAACTGAACATGACTCAGGGCCAGGTATCTCAGCACTTTCTGTCCAAGAGAGGGACCAGAAAAGGACGGTGTGAAAGTGAAAGAAGCATGGGAAAATAACCAGGAGGTCTCTGGCTTGCTGTGGTCCTACAGCAACACTAAGAAAAGCAGCCTGTCTAATTTTTTTTTCCTCTTAGTTTTATCAATAAAAAACCCATGAGAAGTTCTTAAAGAAAGTCACTACTATTACCTTTCACTTCTTAGCAACAATTTTACTCGTTAAAAAAAAAATTAAGGAACTATTTACTTTGTTCTTATCCTTGTCTATATCCTTTACATCTTTTACCTTGAAAGACTATTTTGGATTTGTGAAAGGAAAATTTCAGTTTCAGATTGACAGAACCTCTACATAGCAGTGACTACTACTTGGAGATATGTGAAAGGTTGTACTAAGGAATTTCCAGGTCAGAAAGACTGGAAGCAGATATGACTTTGCATGTACGAAGCAGGTTTCAGAAAGGCAAGTTTAGAAGATGACTGTCAAATTTGAGTGCACCAAAGGCTCAGTGCTAAGGTGACCAGCTAATTTGCCATCTACAAAAGGCATTCTCTGCTTGCTGTTCTTCCCTCCACCACCCCACCTTTCATATACCCATGTCAAACTTAGCATTCAATTAAGGAGACAAAGGAATTGATACAGGTTTTAGCAGTATATGCTGTGATGCCAGACTGGAAGGCCACACCAACTCTAGGTGAGGGCCTAGAACCTCACAGTCTTGTTCCATTTTAACCTCTGGCCACTTGTTCCTTTGCCCAAATCTTCTCCCTCTTCGCTAGTACTAGGTACAACCTTACAGAACTGATCTGGCTAAAAACTAGTTCCTTTTTTCCTAGGACTAGTTTTCAGGTACATCTGCCCCCAAAACTTTGCTTGCTCTGCAGTCACCAGTGTCAGGAAGAAACAGTGAGATCACAGCAGCTCATGTAGAAGTTTCTTTGTTAACTTCTGTGGAAATAGACTATCGGCATGTTTAAAACAAAGCCCTAAACATAACAAGCTTTATAATAAGAAAACGGCAGTTTTAGATGCATCCTGAGGATTTTAAACAGTTACAGAACCCTACCAATAATTAAGCTGCTGATAGAGAGGAGAAAATCAAAGCAATTTCAGCAGGAGCACATCAGAAGTTACTCCTTGCAGCTGCTCCAGCCTGGTTTAGTCCTGGCCTCCCTGCTACTGAGGCTCAAGGGACACTTCTGCTAACTCTGCCATGGGAACAGTAACATCCAAAGCAAGAAAAACAAGTTGTCAGAATTCACCTTTTAACATCTAATTTGGTTCAGCAAGAGGATGAACAATCTTATTACAGACAAATGCCTTTTAAACATGCAGTTAGTTCCTTGTGGATCAAGTTTGAATACAAAGTACAAAAAAACTTATATTTTAACAATAAATCACAGAATTATTTTTCAGATACTGCAAGCATATTACACTTCAACAGATTCTGGAAGTGATAAACCTTAAAATTCCACTTTAGACTATTTGTCAACATCCTCAAGTATTTTTAATTCTGTAATATTATTTATTAGTTACTAGATAGTTTGTTTTCCTTCTTTTTTTATGCTACACATTACATGGATTCCTCCGCTTTTTTCTAGCAATTCTCAAAGGTCATTTAATAATTCACAAGCAGGTTGTTTACACATTTGATAATCACTGTTTTCACAGTTCCCAAAAGTTAGCTGCCCTGACAGCATTTTACTTTCCCTTCTCTCATAAGTTTTTTATTTATCACCCAAAATACCACCCAGCAGAAAACCTGCACCATCTTCCATAAAAACTCCAAAGAGATCAAACTGCCCTCAAATCAAATCAAAACAAATATTAAAAAACTCCCCCAAATATTGCTTCCAGAAACTGTTGCAAAGAAAAGTAAATATCAGATCCTTGTTTAGAGCAATTTGCCCACCTACCAAGCATTCATAGTATGAGGTGTCATTAGACAGGTAAATACATCTAGTTTAAGGTGTGTCAAAGACAGCACCTTTCATTGAGGAACATCAAAATTGGAATAAAGAACAAACAGCAAAATTACACCTAGCATTAAAAATTATCATAAATTCAATCTGTAATCTTCACTGCAATAACTAATGAACTTCAGTTTTTCCCTAGCAAAACAGGAGAGACTGACTTTCAAGAACACTGCCTCAGAAAAAAGGACATTAGTATTTTTGATGATGAGAAAATAAGGAAATAAATGAAATGCTAAAAATACTTCAGTGTCTTAATCATACTAAAAATAGGGACAATATACATTATCAAGCGAGGAAGAGCTGAAGAAAAATCATTCACCTTTGAGCCCCAGGCTCTGTATTCAGTGAATGGCTTCTGGCTTTTAGTGCAGCACGTGATTAACGCCAATCTCCGTGGGGCTAAAAAAAGGTTTTGAAGTCACTAGATATTGCAAGTTCCTCATTTTGAGGAAACTATTTACCTTGAGACACCTTTAGAATTGTCCCACTGGGCTGAATATCTTATCCTTCAAAAATAACAAGCTGATAGGTTTCAAGTTAGGTAGCATTCCTGATGCTTTTGAAAGTATTGGTGCTACTATAATGAGAATGCAAACATTCCTGACCAGGCCATCCAGCTTCAGCAGTACTTCTGCCTCTGCTTCAGTTTAAAACAAAAAACCCAAAAAACCACCAAACAGACAGCAAAGCCAAAAAAAAAAAAACCACCAAAACCCAACAAAACCAAAAAACAAACCCCAAATAAAAAAAAAAAAATCTATCAAACTTTAAAAAAATCACACATTCTGATCTTCAGGGACATCTGTGATAAAAGATAATAGTTTTTATCTTGCTACTCTGGTTCTAAGATACCTGGGAAAAAAGAGTATACTAACATTTTAGAATGAACTATAATCTACATTTGTTGAAGATATGATGAAAATTAAGAAAAAGTTTTTGCTCATTAAAAGGATGCAGAATTACCCACATGAAGCACACAATATCACACTTTGAAGATTACTTCAAAGTTTGTGATAAAGTAAGCAAAAATTGCAAAATATATTCTAAAGTACAGTCAACAAGCCTACATATTAAAATGTAATTACTCCTGCACTTTTAAACCACATGCAAATTTTACCCTTAGAGCTATCCATAATGAAACATAGTATTTCCCACAGTCTCAAGGGCAGACCTTATAGTATATATTATATTCCTAAAAAAAACCCCAGTAGCAGATGTCACAAAACTAGTAGCTAAGCACCTTCAGAGCAGGGAAACACGAATGCTTTCCCCCTCTCTAATGCAATACAAGCAAAAGCTGCTATGTACTGTTTAAAGATGAAATACTTACTTTCAGTTCATAATTACAAGATATTTTACTGTGCCCTAAATATTCTTTTGAGTGGTCTTTTTAAACCTGAGAAAATGAATTTCATACGAGCAAAGACACAGCAACATAATTTACTTAAAGCAACAGTAAGATTTATTGTATGCAGTAAAAGCTTGGGCTGTAATCACCAACCTTATACATAAATAACTATTAAATAGATTCTCAACTTTGCATATCAATACAGTAAGCAATGTTTTTTTTGAACTGGTAGGTTCTCTAGTGCAAGTTTGTAAGAGTTAGGTCCTGCATGTTTGGGACAAGAACTAACCTCTTCAAGTTACAGGATTTACCTTAAATACACCTCATATATTGTAGTCAGGTTTTTAAGCCTTCAGCAGATGTTCAGATGGGAAACAAACAACTTCTCAGTTCCTAAAACTGCTTTTACCATGGGAAGTTACTTACCATCTTGAGTGCCACTACTCTGAAAATTGCGGATTGGCTCCAGCCTTTAGACTGTACTTCCCTGTGTGTCCTACTTTTCCAAAGAGGGGTATAAGTTGAAGGCAACAATAAGGTTCTCACACTCTCAGCTGATAGGTGAAATGTTACTGTTGGAACTCAAAGCACAGAGAAAACTCACCAGCTTTCAAGCCACTATGTCTTAAAAGTCTGTATTTGTGATGTACGTGAAAACGGAAAGAAGTAAGCCTGGGGCACATCAGGAAAACAATGCCATCCATAAAACTGAACAGTCAAATGAACAGCACAAAGAACAGCACATATTATAGGAAATGATCTGAGTCTTCTAGGTATTAATTCAACATACACTCTCAGGTCTGACCTTCGAGGCAGGGATTGCTAGGGAATTGTAAGATCGACTTATTATGAGACTTCTCAATAAATTTAAATTATCTCTAACTTCATAAAGTACAAATGCTACAACTGAAGAAAACCTTTCGGTTCAAACACAAGAACACAATGACAGCAACTGTCCTTACTAGTTGTAGCCACATGACAATCTTGCTCATCTGGAAATTTAACTGAAGACTGGTCCAAGAGACTGATGCACTAACTGCATCAGTGTTTCAGCCTGTCATCAAGTAGAATTAAATACAAAATTTGTGAAACAGCACGGGATTCATTGACCTAGGTTCAAAAAATGCTCCCCAAAGGGGCTCTCCTTAAGTGAAGACAACCATAAAGATCCATCTTGATCTTATGCCTCAGATTGAATCACTAATAACAACGTTACATCCAATGAGCACAAGGCCTAAAGGACAGCAAGAACTGAAAGGTATGGAACATATGGTATTTCACTCAACACAGGAGACAACTGCAGCTCCCTCATGTCCAAACAGCTGTCAAACTTTTAAACTCTACAGTTACATTCAGAGTGTTTTGTTTGCTGGTTTGGGGTGCTTTGGTTCATTGGTTGTTGGTTTAGGTTTCCCTTTGTTGAAGGGTATCAAAAAATTACTCAGCATTATGACAATGAGTCTACTGTAAGAAATTAAATCATATTAGCGTGCAAAGAGAAGTAGCCTTGAAATCTGTGGAACATTTCATTTACCTAATACTCGCCTCAAGAGTTTTCAACCTATTCTTCATACAAATTATTGTTTGACAAATCAACTTGCATTGGTACCATAACAAAACACATTTCAAGTCTGTAATTCCAAAACACTTATGTTCTAGTTTAGACCCACACACGTAATAACCCAAAATCTCTTAGACTTGTCATCCAAGATTGGATCTCTACATCAGAGGAATGTTAAGTGAATCACAGGTGAGTAACTTCTGCACTCTTCCATGATAGCTCAGGTACCAGAAACAGGGAATACAGGCATCAGTCAGCATGACACTGAAGGGACACACCCTTGGCAATCAGCTGCCAACCACTGCAGGACCCCAGCGGCAGAACAGGGACAACTGGGAGCCACATGGTCAAGCCTGCAGTTACTGTGCATCAGGGGTTTAGACAAATCTGCCAGAGAGGCAACACAACAACTAATAGTTGATGCAGAAGCTGAGGGAACACTGGTTAGAAGCTGAAAGACCTACAGCAGTCTCTAGGCATGCTTACCATGCAAATATAAACACTCACTGATGCAACCCTTCCAAAAAGGAAGAAAAATAATTTCCTAGCCCTGCAACTGATTCCATCTTCAAATAATTAATGTAGCCAATTTCAGGATGGTGGTAAGCTGCAAGCACTACAAGCCAGAATGTTATGTGCAAGAAGTCTGTTCAACCACCTTAGTAAGTTTTTGTTAGTTTTTGGATAGACAATTGTGAACATTGCCCAAACACTAGAAAACACAAACCAAACTATGCAGCATCCAGGAGGTTGTCTCCAGCAGTTAGCAAGGCCAGCATTACAGAACTCACTATATTATGGGGACAAGGTCAAAAAGAACACTTCCAACTATGGAAGAGAAACATCTTTCCTTTATAAATTTTAAATCCTTTAAATGGACAACACTCACAAATTAATTCTATACCATACTAAAAAATAAGATGACAACTACTGTTTTCCCTATTAGTTTTTTTGAATCTTTTGAGCTCAAAATTTTAAACTGGCAAGTAATTAACTACTGCTGCATGGCAATGGGAACACTTCAGTGTTTTGATAGTCCTTTCCTACAGGATGCCTATTTCACTCTCAGTAGGCACCAGACACCCAACCCCACAAATAACTCTGCTCATCCTATGTGCTCAACAAAAACTATGAGGATACAAAGTGATCACTAGTGTCAAATTATTTCTCTTTTAAGAATTGTCCAGACACATTTTAGCAGCAGTATTTTAGCCGTGTGCACACTCACTTGAACACAGAGGTGACTGCAAATGTTCAGCACTCAGGACATTTACACAAAACTGCTCTGGCTGTCACTTCAGTTATTAATGTCACAAAGTTTAGATAAAAGCTTTCCTGCTGGCGACCAAAACTGAACTAATGGTATTTCCCCGAAAGGAACAGGGACACAATAATGCACACCTCTCTCACAAGCAAGAAAATTTGCAGTTTCCACCTGCTGGCAGAGAACGGTAACTACTTCTCTTGCAAAGGAAGATAGTGTAGTTATATTCTACCTTAAAACTCAAACTACTATTGTGGAAGACTGTAAAAAACCAAATCAGCCTAGAAAACTGAAATATAACCAAAATAGTAATAGAATTGTTTGGAATTACAAAAAACATTCAAGTGGTTAAAAAACTAATCAGTTGATGGTCTCACAAATTCAAGCATCAGCCTAGACAACCTGCTAAGAGCTTATTTTCCCTTGTTATGATTATGAAACAGATTGCACTGTTCTGGTGAGGAAATGCAGAACCCAAACTAAAAACCATCGCTTCCTGTAATCATCATGCTGGGGGTGGGGAGGGAAGAGGAAGGGAGGATAAATGGTGAAGGTAAAGGGCAGAGGGAAACAACCACAGCAAACACTAATTAAAACATACAAATAGAGCTGTTAAGAGTTTCAGAAAATCTAAAAATTAAGAACAACTGACACACCTTCTGAAAGAAAGGCTTCCTTCAAATAGAGTAGCACATCTGCAAATTTTCTGACATCATTCACCAGTTGCATGATATATTCTGGATCCACAACAGGATTATCATAGCAGTCAGAGTTGGAGCTAATGCTGCTCAGAGAGCTGCTCTTGGTGCTGCGCCCCATTCCCCAGTTTCCTGAAGTCGAGATGGTGAAGAAGTTGGAGGTAGACAGTCGGGCTAATCCCAAACCACGCTTGTTACTTCCGCCGTTCTGTCGCAACATCCCAGCAGCCGCTGTGCTTGTAGAGCTCCCGCAGTCAACACTCACTGTCACTTGATGTCCATTGGACAAGCCAAAGGTGAAACCCTTAAAAATTGGGGAGGAGAAAGGAGGTGGAAGAGAAGGAAAAACGCTGATTAGTATAGAAATACATGTGAAGTACTTTTGTACCGACAAGATCCAAAACTTCTTTCGAGACTACTGAACTGAGTACTATAAAGACATTGGCTATTTGAAGTTATTTAAATTTGTACAGCAGATAGATTGTTGCATTAAAAAAAATCAATGGCATGCCAAAATTATTTCAAAAGCTAATCACGATGCATGCTTATTTCATGAGAAAAGTTTCTTCCATGAATATTTAGAAATTGCATTCTCTACATTTATCAAGACCTTTTCTTTACCATGAAATGTTACTTCAACTGAATACAATTGCAAAGACACTTGACATGATATAGACTATGATCAACATCCCCTCTTGCGTGAGCCACCAAGTTGTATTCAGCATCCTGTCCCTTAAGATAATACACACAGCCTTGATCTGATAGGATGAATTTTCTTTCTGTAGTGTGCCAAGCAAGAAACAATGGCCTATCACAGTTTGTCTCAGAAAGGAAAACATGCTCAAAGAAGTTATGTGGGCTTTTCAGCCTTTTACCTATCAATATGAAAGGCAATCTAAAGAAAAATGAAGAGAATGAAAAAATATTTCAGTATCAAAGTTTATCTGCAAGTCTTAGCGCAGTTATCTTGAATGATGTTGCTCTGCTCTGAAAATTCCACCGTAAAAATGCACAAATCTGGGGGAGTACAAACTAGGAAACTACCTGCATTCCGTTCCTTTAGGGGAAAAAAAAAAAAAGAAACACCAAACCAGAAGGCTACTGAAAATTTTGCCATGTCAGGTTAAACGATTCATTTCAAAGCAAACTGCAGGTGGCAGAGTCAGGTACGCTTCCAGCAGCTCCCACAACGCCTGCTGCTGTTTTCTCAACGCCAGGAGAAATTCTCAGTGTTTACACCATAGCGTAAACACCACAGAGGAAAAATAAAACCCCAAAACCCAAACTGGAACACAACAGCTAAAAAGCTAATGTGGGTTGCAGATACATCTGCAGCAAACCTTCAAATTCAATTACTTTACCTAAAACTAAAAGTTATTATGAAGTAAAAAATACAGGTTGAAACAGCTTCTCCTGTGTATGTTTGTGTTTGGTTAGACCAAATGAAGTAGTAACACCTTTACCACTTTGAACACTCCCACTATGAATTTCAATAGGCATTACTCTAATGAACTTCAATTATTTTTCCATTATTTCTGCTTTATATCTGTTTGGAGTTTAAAAATATCAGAGGAAACGTGGTCAAAGCAGTTGTTTTTGTAATTAATGTGCAGGCCTTCCAGGGAGTGTGTGCTGGGGGAGAGGGAAGAAAACTTCAGAATTTAACACAAATTAACTGCTCTAATTTCTGTTTACTGCTTAAAGTCAGTACGTATAAGAGCACTCATGACACTATACAAATAATGCAGATAATTAAGCAATTCGAAACACCTCAAGTAGATTGAAGTGAGGTTTACACTAAACATAGTGTTTAAGCAAGTTTCTTCTGTTCCCACATATAATTCTGATGGCTACAAAGCTACTTTGCAATTCTATCTTGCAATTAAGGCAAAACAAGACACATAACCTTCTCTCCTCTTAACAAGTGTGATATCTATTTATATCGAGAAAGATTTTCATATTATTTAAAAGACATGCCTCTTTTAAGTCTGGCCAGCTTCAGAGTCAACTTTTTAAGCAGCATGATGCGTTAAACCTGTTCTAGGGGCAAGCCTATGCTTTTAAAGCTGAATTATTTTAGAAATGTTGCCTTTTTGTACAAGCTGTACAATAATGCCACCACTTCGAAAATTATAAAAGTGATGACAAATGTTTCTAAGCGGGAAAAACTTGTGAAAACCAAAACTGAGCAGCTTAGCACAAGAGGCACCTTTTCCTCGTAAATATTATCCCTTACGTCTGCTCCTCCTGTGTTACAAGGCAGATGGGGAACGTTTCCTTCCCAGAACACATGCCTTTCATTACTGAGAAGTGTTTCATATTTCTTCAGGAGACCCTGGCTTTGAAAACGAAAAGCATCCACCAGCTTTGCTATAAACGCCTCCAGACTCCTTTGGCTCACAGCGAGCCATTGCCCGTCCCGACGGAAAAAAGATAAAAAAACTAAAGCGCCAGATATTTCAAAAATTTGCTCTCCCAGCACAATCTCTCCGGTAGGGAGGGGAAGAAAAGAAAAAAAAAAAAAAAAAAAAAGAAAGAAAGGAAAAAAGGGGCCATTTCGCTGGCGGGTCGAGGGCAGGGCCGCTCCCGGTGCCCCGGGCGGGGGTCGGCGCTCCGCCCTGCCCCCGCCGCGCATTCCCGGCGCCCCGCGGCCGGCCCGGACCACACGGCCCCGTGGCGGGCACTCCCCGCAGCGCCCCCGCGCAGCGCCAGCCCCGGGGCAGCGGCAGGTACCGCGCACGGGCTGCCAGAGGTGCGGGGCGGGGCGGAGGTGGGCGCGCAGGGAAGCGGCCGGCACCGCTCCGAAGAACCGCCGGGCGGGGTGGTGGGGGTCACTGCGGCCAGACTCGCACCGGACGGGACGCCGGGCCCCTCCAGCCGCCCCCGTTCCCCCGGCGGCTCATCGGCGCCCTGCCCCACGCTCGCCCACGGCTCCTCCCGGCGGCGACAGGCAACGCCCCCCCTCCTCCCGCCGCGGCATTCCCCTAGCCCGCGGCCGGCGCTTACCGGAGAGCGGCGGCCGAGCGCAGGCAGCAGCCGGGCCGCCGCGGGCCCCTCGCGCGGCCGCCCCGCTGCCCATGGAGCGCCCTCCCCTCAGCGAGCTCCGCGCGCCACCGCCGCCGCCCCCGGGGTCGCCACCGCCCCCGGCCCCGCCCGCGCGCCGCCATTGGCCAGATGCCCCGGGGGGCGGGGCTGCGGTGCGACACGCCCCCCACGGGACACGCCCCCCACGGGCCCCGCTAGCGCCGGTGCGCGGGCCCGGGCGGGAGCGGAGCCGGCGGGCGGAGCGCGGCAGGTGCGGACCGCGGAGCGAACCGAACCGAACCGAACCGAACCGAACCGAACCGAACCGCGGGCAGCGGGACCCGCCCGCCGCTCAGCGACCGTGCCAAGCGCGGGGAAAGAAGCCGCACAGCAGCAACTGGTGTACACACAACAAGCTTCAAAAGGGGGAAGAAGTCCAAATTGAGGCTGAGTGGTATTTAGCAAACAGGCTTTGCTTTTAAGTGACTTGGCCAAGAAGAAACACAAGCACTGTGGCAAAGCACAGAATAAATTTCTCATGCTCAACCTCCCATGCTGTGTATTCCTGGATCCAGTTTATCATTAATTGTGCAGCTTCCAGTATGGTCATGAGTGAATAATGTGTGCGTGTGCACACACACACACTTTCTATTATACTCAGCCCACTGTTATTTCTGGATGAACTCTGTTGGCTACTTGATGAAAATGAAAACAGTAACAAAATTAATATATAACGTTAGACTATATTCCCAGCATGGGAGTGGATTCAGCTACCCAGACAGCCCAAATTTTGGCATAATTTATCTTCTGAATTTAGTTGCATGTGCAGATATATGCACCTTTTCTGATTAAGAGGAAAGAGAAGTTGCAAAAGCAGAAATTTGCATCATCATACAGAAACTCAGTTCCCAGCAACACCACGACCTTTAGACCCGAGTACAGACTTCTGTTACATTATCTCACAGCACTTGATGGCAGCAGTAGTTTTTCCATCTTCTAGATGCAGACTACAAACCCACATTTTATTTCTCGCTATTAAAAGGCCGTTTAAATTCAGCAATCTTAGATCCAATGCCCAAGCTCTGGAATGGGACTCACTTTCAATAATGTATCAAAGCCCTCAGCATCTAATTCCTAGCTCAGTTCCTCGACACTAGCAGTTTCAGGCTTACATCTTCAATTTCTCCATCCTTGCTCCAGCCTCCTTCCCCAGCCACTCCTATGCAGGATTTTATGTTCAAGCACCAACCTTCTCCTTGATTCATCCTTCCTCTCTATATTTGCCATTATTTATTCTACTGAAAGAATTTTATTCAATTTGTTTTGGGATTCATAAAGCCTGAAACTAAACAGCTAAACTAAAACAAGTTGTGACATTTCTTATCTCTAGTGTCAATGTTAATCACTGTTCAACAACTTCTCTTCACCTTGAAAAATTCTAAATAAAATGTGATGTAAATTTAGAAATCCAGTGTTTTAAATGTTACAAATTCTTCAAGTCTTCTAAGCACGGGAAAAAAAGTAAAAAAGAAAACAATAACCTTCAAAAGGATTTTGATCATTCAGATAAACGATACTGCAAGTGTCAAAATCAGGCCAGAGTAAACAATTGTAAACTAATTTAATGTGAAAGCAAGGAAGTATGGTAGGGAATGTGGGTTAAATAGTACAATCAACAATCACATCATCAGAATAAGAAAGGTTTATTGTGGGAAAAGTCATTGAAACCATTAGATAAGTGTTCAATAGCAACAAAAAGATAAACAAGAAATTCCACCTATACTTATCAATAGATAGAATACAAAGCAATGGATACTTTTTGGTGAGCCAAACCTTTGTTCAAAAGAAAAGCCTATAGCTCCAGCAGAGTTTCTCTTCCTTACGTACCTTCTTTTTGAAAATAGAAGGGACTTTATCTTGCCATAATTAGGCCATTCCCAGGCACATTTTAGAAAATGCTAGGAGAAATGAATTCAGCTGTTCCAAGTACATATATACTCTACTGAAGTAGATATACACTTCATTATGCTCCAACCCCTCCGTAGTCTTGTCTCTCTCATATGTCAGCTCCCACATAAGCTAACCTTGGTCCATACAAAAGTTCAGCAAATTTATTGGTGAATTGTTTATTTGGGGAAAAAAAAATCTGTTCTAGAGGTCAAATTGAAAGTGACAAAGAAATAGAAATACTAAGATTACATGTTTTTATGCTTTTGAAATATTTTTTTCAGTTACTTTTGATTTAAAACATAAAAGCGTTCTACATTGTGGGAGGCCTAGCTTCAAACATCTTTTGAAAAAAGGATTTGAGCCCACATGCTGCATTATGGGAATGTTAAGTGAAGTTTTGGGTTTTCCTCAAAGTAAAACAACAAACAATTGTCCTTTTGCATTTTCATTGTTCAGAGTCTTTTTTCCTCCCCATTTTCAGTTTGGCTGCCAAATTGAATACAAATCGTCTGCTCTCCCCCTGAATCAAATTTAGCACAAAACAGCTGCAATCATCTCTCAGTGTTGATTACCTCCTAAACTGCCTTGGAAAATATTACATGAAAGAGAAATGGAAATAATAGATCTACCTTCAATATGTCTTGCATAAAAGGCCAGGTGTCCATCACAGCTTTCAACTTTTGCTGCAGCAGATAAACTGGAATGAGGATTAAGGGTCTGACAGCTGCTGTTGGTCACCCTTTGCTAGTCCACGGGGCAAATGCCCCTCTTTAGCCAAGTATAGTCCACAGCATCACTAATGCAGGCTTCAGGGCAGTAACAGAAGTTGAGCAAGTAAAACGTTGCTTAAAGTCATTCTTTTTTCTGCATGTGATCTTACTATCATAATTTACTGAGAACAAACTATTAAGCAAATTATTAGGCAAATAGTGAAGACTGGGGCAATAAGAGGCCAGTGTCTCAACAATGTAGTCCCCAAGAAGAGGCATGAAAATTGAATTTGTTTTCATTAAAAATGCTGAATTTTCATGAGAGCAGCCACTGAAATGTCCAACTCTTTAAGAGCTATGACTTCTATGACTCCTTTAACGTTTTTTTTCCTGATAGAGCATGTGTACACAACGAAATAAAAGCTATAGAATCTCTCTGTTACAATTAAAAAAGACAATTCAACAAAACCCTCAAACTCCAAGTCCCTGTTTCTTCCTTCTTACTTTACTCATACAAAAGTCCCTTTGAAATCCAAAGAAACACCTGCCTGATGAAAGCTGCTCGACATCACAGCCTCCAATCACAGTTTAGAGAAGAAAGATTTCTAGACAGCAGCATTAATGTAACTAGAACTGGGAAAGTAACTTCTGTTAAGAAATCAGTTTCAAAATACTGTCTCTGTTCTATCTATGTGCAGAAGTGCCAGATATTCTAGACTAGTTGGAAGACTTAAATTATGAGCAGATAGCTTACTGCAAGCAATAATTATTGAGTACAGAGCTGGATATTTGCTACTGGTGTTACCTGCCACATCTACAAGGGAAGCAAGAGCAAAAAACCCAACTCTGGCCCCATGCTGAGCATCACTTTAAGTATTTTTTAACTAATTACTTAGAGAGGTAACTTGGTAGAAGTTTCTACCTTCTGCTTGCATTCCAACAAGCAGAATTCTGCTCTCAAGAAGTATTTCCATAAACCATTTCTTTTCAAGAATTTATATACAGGCTCCTGCAAAGGCAAACATAATCTGTATATCAGAAAACCATTCAAGTCTCAACTTCTGTTAAAGGAAATAACATGACATTTTTAGTAAAATAAAACCTGCCCACTGCTATATTTTAAGTGAACTATTGAAGAACAGCTAGAACTCAAACCTGAAAATTATTTTCTTAGAGTCTTAGAAAACTCAGAAAACTGTTCCCCCGGCCCTATAGCACCTACTGATGGTTTATAAACTAATTTATTTTTTCTCTCACAAGATCATTTCGGTTGTAATGAATACCACCCACCTACCTGAGAACCCATTGAGATATAAGATTCATGCACACTTCCTAGAACACCCTACATTTCAGTAAGTGCAGCAGATGCCCTTAGGGGAGCTATGTGGGTGAAACTACAGCAGCCACTGTGGACTGGTATGAACCTGCAGAGCCAACTGATAGAGAACAGGAGCACCCCATCTCCTGCAGACGTGTCACTCACACAGGGATCAGCCATCTCTCTTCTCAGTACCAGTCTTCAAGGCAGACCACAAAGGTGAGCAAGAGAAATGCAATTCATAGCTTACCATGTATTAAGTAATGAAATTTTTATTTAATGGCTCATTGTAATTCACCCCCAAGATAATCCCGCCATGCTTTTTAATGTGATGAATGAGGTCTCTTTCTTTGGGAGATATTCACTCAATCACCTCTCCCTTTGCTAGTAGCACTCTTCTCCACTAATCTCTCTTTCACAATTATTATCTGGTTTTTCTCTCAGATTAGCTAGCTATTTTTTAACCTAATGCAGAACAGTTATTATCAGACCTGATGCCTTAAACTGTTGACTTTTTCTTTTCAGTTATATCAACTGACCTAATATAGAACACGTTCCCTGGTCTTCCCTCTTTTATATGGCATCCTGCCCTGCCAGGATGAGCTATATAACATCCTAAACTGTTCCTCAAAAATTATGCTAAGCCAGAAGCACAAAGAGAGGAATGCAAGTGGACACAGAACAACTCCACTTGCTAATCCTGCAGGGAAAAGGATTGCCACTGGCATATACAGCACCCCATTTCCAAATTTTTAACAAGCAGTTTCTTAAGAAACTTCCACCTTAACTAGCAGTTGCCAAAGAGAACAGTGGGTGGTGAGGAATGAAAGGAAAGACTGCATGAAGGGAACAACTTCCAGAACGTTCACAGCTTGCCAAACACGCTATTAACCAACAGTAATTACGGCACAGTGACCTGCTGTTGTGAGAGCCAGGAGGCCTGAAGCTACCACCCCGGCTCACTTAGCCCCACCTGCCCTACCGGTACCAGCAGGATTGAAGGCAGAGAAAGCCCAACAATTAAGGGTTAGCAGAGAAACAGCCTGTTTCTACAGGAAACAGGAGGTTTGGCTGGGAACTCCTTGTAGGTGGTATCTTGCCAAAGGCTGTCAGCCAGGCAGCTCTCGGTCTGATGTGCTCTGGGCAGCAGGGCTGCAGTTGCCACTGAGAGAGGTGGTGAGCAAAGCTGTCAGTGCTGGATTTGCCTTGCAGGAGAAGGGGCTGGTGATGCAGCTTCTGTTGGCTTTGTGAAGTGAATTAAGGATTCGAAGTCGATTATAGGATACAGAGACAGTGTTACCCAGCTTCTGGAAGCCCTCAGGACAACTGGCCTGCAGGGTGCTGTAGGGACTCCTGCTGTCCCTGGGTTTCTGTCTCACTGCTCTGGAGCACACAAAGTCCTTCTGCAAGCACTGGCTATTGCTGCTTTCAGTCTCAAATCAAAAATTCATTTGTATGTTCTTGACAGTATTTAGTATTTAAAGAATTTGATAAATCAGGTAAAAAAAAAAAAAGGTGTGGCTAGAAACTTTTCCTTCCCCCAAATTGGACTAATTATTAACACAACAGTAAGTCAATTCAAATGTAGCAAATAAATCCCTTAATCTTCAGTAGTTTCAGAACTATTTTTAACATACATTCCATTTTTCCTCTAACAATAGTTCTCTGCCAGGGAGAACAGTGTATTTCGGGTTGGGAGAGCACATAAGGTCCTCAAGTAGCAATCAAATGCACTACATGTGATTAAGTGGTTTCTACTTCCAGATCTATGCTTTTGCCTCTTCCTTCCTTCTCCTGCCTCTGATGTTGTGTCATGATTGTTTAAATCCAGCCCTGACAAAATGATCTAGGTTAAAAGAACCCCTATGATTAAAGGTCTTGCAGTTCACTGCGATCATTTTGCCAAGAGAGTGAGTACAGCCTGCCTCAAAGGTGGCAAACCCAAGTGTACCAGTTTGTGATGGGGTAGGGAGCTGTAACCTCACAACCTGCTTAAGGGGAAGCTGGAATGGTTTTTCTCATTGTGGCTCAGGGTTTTCTGTGCTAGTCTTACAGACTCTACTTGGCTTCCACATGCAGTTTTGTTGCCAGAGATCATATTTTTATGTTGGAGCCTAGACAAATAAAAGAGAGATTCAGCTAAAGATCAGCACTGCTGATACCTTGGCTGTTATGCAGTTTATTCAAGAAGAAACCGTTTCAGATTCGGTTTTTATGACAATATACATGTTTGAGATACAATGATGTATGTTTGCTGTGAATGAATGAACACTGTTTAATGAGTGTAGTTAAAGCATAAAGCTGACCAGTATTGGCTGGTAAGGACAACTGAGCTAATCATGGTGAAATTGAACTGTTGTGCCTGTGTGTTGTTACAAGTTTATCTGAACTGCAGCTAGTGCAGAGTGCTTGGATACAGTGAGGGAGAGGTGATGAACTGCATTCTCCTGTGCATTACTAATGGGCCCTGTGTGGTACTTCAGGACTCAAAAGGACTTGGAAATAAAGGTTGTTCTCGTCGCCACAGAGCAAGATATACTTTACCCTTTACTAAAGCTCATAATGAAGCTCTATGCCAAAGTAGAACTATGTGATTACTCTTCTCTCTAACTACAAAAGCAGCATCTGAGCATAATATTAGCAAGGCTAGAAAAACATAATCCAGCTATAATGGCTGGATCTCAAGCTTTACTGAATTTCCTATGCTGGTCACATTACCTGAGGAGGTATTTTTTGTACAAGGAGCTCATTCAGTAGTTTTCACCCTGGACTTTGTAACCTGAATATCTTGGTCAAGTTCTTTCTAACATCTTTGTACCAAATTAAGTATTACAGTCTGCTTTGTGATACAGTTGTTTTAATCACCTGCATTAAGGGAGGTCTTTAAAATGATATTACACTTTATTGAACACTGGTGCGTGTATAGATGCTAGAGGGTATAATATTGTTCAATGAAGTTGCTAAAGTGATTGTGATGTTCATAGGTTTTGAAAGTACAGTGCTATTGCCAGTGTCTTCTGTGTCAGTGAATGCAGATCAGTCTCCTGTGGCAATATTGTCATGAGGATTCCGTGGCATGTCTCTAGACTAGCATCAGGAGAGGGCTCTACTCCTAGTCCTGCATAACAATTTGCTTAATTTGTGTGTTGTATTTCTCAGCTACAAAAATCTAGTCACCTCCATCAATGACAATTATGAATGCTTCTTGATTATGAATATGAGTCTCAGACAGCTTCTGGGAGGAGACTTTCTACTCCAATTGACCTTTTCCAGCCATCAGTATTTCCTTTCTTTCAAAATACTGGAGCTTCATTCAAGTGACGTAATTACAAACAGAGGAAAGAAACATTTGCCATGCAGTTGTGAGGCTTGTCCATGTGAACAGATCTCGTATAAGTAAATAGAAATATAGAAAAGATACAGGCATGGGCCCTTAAGGGCAAAATACTAAATGCCTCTGACGTATCTCTGAGTTTGCTGATCCCTGAACTACTGTACAAAAGCTTCAATAAAAATAGTGAACTCTGTGCAGTTTCTGATGGAACAATGCCTGGTCCCAAGGTGTAATTCCTGAGTGGCTCTCAGCCTTGGTGCAGCACCTGAATTCCTGAAGGGGATTTCCTACTGACCTTAACTGCTCTTTGCCCAGGGCACAGGTTGTTCAGCTGTCCTATAATGAGGCTCCTAAATCTTCCTGTTCACAATACAGGGAGTGTAGGTGCCTAACGCAGAATTACCTGTAGGCCATGGGCTGAGACACCAAGTGTTATAGGTCATCAGTCTCTCACTGGACTTGCCCTAAACATTTCTGTTCCAACACCAACAGTGGTCTGTCTGTTTTGTTTTGTTTCCTGTTTTTGCTTTAAATAGTAGTGATGAATCTGATTAGCTGCAAGATAGCAGATGCTATGGCAATATAATATTTGAATAACAGATGTGAGAACAAACTCTAGACTTGTTTTATAAAACACGTTATTTAATATTATTTAACATTTTCTTGTGCAATGGAAGCCATGCTTTCTGCTCTTTCAGAAACTCTCTACTGAATAATATGTACAAAATCAGGACCATTCTTATTTAATGTATCTATATATTTACCTGAGAAAATAACATTGTATCTAAAAAGCAGCACATCTTTTGAAATATGATACTAATCACAGAAGGATTAAATTAATAGGATTGATCTATTTCTGTCATCTTGCCCAGGTAAAATAATCTGACATGATACTCACAGATATAGGCTGAGAAAATGTATAAAGATGTGTTACCTTAGATTACATATATGGCATAAAAATATAGAATACAATTCACTGCATTGAAAATCACAGTATTTAAACATTTTATTCTGAGAAAAGCCATAAAAGTCTTGCATTTACTGATAGCTATTCAAAAGGAGTTTATTTTTAGCAAATATTATTTAAAAATCTATAGTTTTAATGAGAAATCCAAACCATGTATAACTAGAAGACTTCAGTATCAAATGCAAATAAATAACCCTTGTTTGTGTCCAGGTAATTACTGGTTCATTGGCATGTTAGCAGCATGGTACTGTGTTTGATAACAGCAAGAATGAGAAATCCAAGTTGGTAGGTTTGCAAATCTAGTGAACCAAAAGGCTGCTGATACTGCCTGAGCTATGGCAGAGTGCACTCTCACAGGAGACCCTCCTCAGCTTTCTCCTGAATTGCCTTGGTAGGAACATGTGGGGATGCCCTGTGAGTTCCCCTGCTTTCCCCATGATTCACAAAGATGGGGTCTCACTTAACATGGGGTGCCTCTGTGCGGAGACAGCCTTGCGTCAGGGCAGGGTGGTTGCAGGTGGAGTCCTTTCCCTTGGCAGACACCGCTGACAGCTGCTCTTGGAAGAGCAGTCCCGGTAGGTAAAAGCCTACAGAGATGAAAATTCTGTTCTTCTAGAACCTGAGGACTTTACCAAAGGCAGGCCACAAACCTGGGCTGGTCCCTTCCTTGTCACCCTGACCCTGTCCTGTGGAACAGCTTTGGAGACTACCCTGTTCAGACAGAGAGCCTCCAGTGCCAGATGCAGCCATGAAGCAGCATATAATCAACAAAGCCACACTGGCAATCTTCTCCAGCATAGGAATGTGACTCCAGTGTTGCTGGAGCATTTGCCATCTAATTTCAGTAACTTCTCCCAACCAAGAGAAAAATCCCCGAGACAGGCTTGGCTGCCAAACATTACAGGCTTTGAAGTCTGATGGCAGGTAAAAGCTGTATGTCAGTGACCTACTAAAACATCAAAAGGTATGTCAGAGAATGGGCTCGCAGGGCTCAAGCTGGAAAGCTAAAAGAAAATCCTCAGAGATAATATTAAGGGACTTCAAAGGTAGGAGATATGCAGAAGTTCGACAAGACTGGTCAAAATCAGACAGAAACAAAAATTTTCTCTGATGAGTAGAAGTTGGAAAGGAAATAAAAGGGAGAAATATGTGCTGCTTTTTATGGTCACATGGTACATGTACTGTACAAGAAACAGCTATCTTGTCTTCAAAGTTACATATTGCTATGCTCAGAATATAGACACACACAGTTAATGCCTCAAGAGGAGACTAATAACAGATATCCATACTTTTCTTTTATACTCACATACCAAAAGGTACTGTAGATTAGGAAGTAGTTTTTTAATAACATTATTTATCACAGTGTAGTCAGTATGTAACAGTGAAAGACACAAACATTCAAGATTAGGTCCTAATCTTAGAGATTCCAACATATGGGACCTAACATACTAAAAAGTAAAGGCATTAATGTAAGAAACGTGTTAAGCTATGGATTAATCTCAATACTATAAGGGATTTTTAATAATCTCTGGTGCTTTATCTCTCAAGCAAGGATTTTTCAGGAGTGAAAACCTGAGAACATAGGATTTGTGTAGGTAAGGCTTCAAAATAAGAATGACCAGGCTGGGTAAGACCAAGAGTCCAGTAGAACCAGTGTCTTGCTTCTCATAATAGCCATGAATGGATGCTTAAGAAATGTGTGAAACACTGGGCAGGAATATTTTCCTGAGCTTCCAGCCATTTGCAGCTGAGAAACTTCCTGAGCCAAACATATGGCTCCAGACTTCTCTATCTAGTAATTCTCAGTGAATTCCTTTCCCATGAACTTCTGCAATCCTCTCCTGAAACTTAATTTTTAGCAAATATATTCTGTAGCAGGGGGTGTTCCCAGCTTTACAGATGCTACAAAGAATTACTATTTTTTTTCTTGTCAGTTTTGATATCTGAAAGTCAAATCTACTGTACTGAGATTCAGTCTGTGTTTCTGAATCTGGCTCCTGCCACAAAACCTGTTCTGGGAAGACAGGCTCTATCAGGACAAGCTGCAGGAACAGATTTTCCATCAGTGCCACTGCAACAACTGAAATGAATTGGAAAGGAGGAGAAGGAAATAGCAGCACCATACGATCTTGAACATCAAAATGACCACAGGAAGACATGTTCAAAATGCATTAGAGCACACTTGTGTGTGCTTTTTGTGGTTTACCATGATGCCAGAGTGCACAGGGCTGTAGTTAAAATTCCACTGATTTTTTTTCCCCCCTCTTTGCAAAGTTCTGTTTTCAATTTTCAGTGTGCAGCAGCAGTGTTACCAAATATGGGAGAATCTGTGACCACTCTGGACCTATATCTCTGCTCTGGGAATGCATAACATAAATACATTTCTTTTCAAATTACTGTTTCCTTGTTATTCCAGTGGTAAAGCACTGATTTCCTTTAGCCTCCAACATGGACAGAGAAACTCATAGGCAAATGATAAGCTAGATCAGACTGTTCCTGTTTGTCATCCACACAAATAAAAAAAGAGAAAGAAGCTGAAAAGGAATGTTGTTGAATATATATGATACAGAAAGTGGATTAAGTTGTTCAGATCACCTACTTCACGTGCAACTTTTTTTTTTAAATTTTAATTTTTTAACCCATTCAGGAGGAAAATAAACAGTTCCCTTATCCCCAGGGTGGTAGCAAGCCCTGACAAGGAAAAGCAGGACACATTCCTTTCTTCCTTCTTTTATAACCAATCACTGAATTGCTCCCAACACATTCCAGATCTGGTAGGATAGCTTAATTGTCTTCACCTGGAGGCCACTGCCTGAATTCCTGTCAGTTAATATAGCACCTATGGAGCGAGGCACTGTGATTTCTTTCTGATGAAAGTGGGTTAAGCACACAGCCCCATGGTCATGAGCAGTTTCATAGGTTCATTTGCATATGAAGATTTATGAGTTTCTTGGGTGTAACTGTGCCTATAGAAGTTTGAGTCTTTAAGTGTCACCAAACATAATTCCTCCCTAAAGACTTAGAACAGATATGAGAAAGATGAGGAACTGTTTGTCGTAATAAGTTGTGGTTATGAGTGAAATCTTTAATTGCTTCCTTACAATGAAAGGTCTGCATGGAGAAGGGAATGTTGCTGGTTTGCTTTCACTGGTGGTGAAATAGGGAAATTTCCGTAACAATTCATGATCCAGTGTGCAGTGTTATTCCACAAGGCAGCTGACATTTTGCAAAGCTATTCAGACAATAATTCTTGTCACAAATGTTGTCAACCAGTACTCTGGGTCACAATTTCTCATTTCCATAGTTACCATTCACACAGAATGTCAAGAGGAATCTCATGTTTCAAATCAGTACTACTAAATCAGTAGTAAAACAACAAGTTTATACATTTTTCCAAATGAGTAGCTAGACAATTAGACTAGAAAAATAAAAATACTTAAGTGTATAGACTCAATCTGCAGTTTGCCAGTGTTATGCACTTGTTCTATTTCTACCATATTTTATGAAGTATTTTGTAATAAGCTTTAAAACCTCACTTATGTTTTCTGATTCTGTTCCAAGTGAAGTGAAATATTAACAATAATTGTGGAATAGAATTGAAAACAGTGTTTTAACTGACAACATTTTGACAGTTTGATGAAATATCAAGGAGTTTGACAAGAGAGCATCTTATCACAATATTGCTTAGATAGAATAAATTTCAACAGACTACAATAAAAGTCAGAATAAACCAGTGATAACTCATCATTCATATGTCCACTGCAGAAATGCAAATAGAGTTAGCAAGACCAGAAGGCCTCTAAGGCTTGAAAATCAAACAAAATAAGTAAAAATGTGCAACACCACAACCAGGATGATAAGCAACAGTTATTAACAATTCTATTTTCACCTGAGTGACAGAGGTGACTTAATCATATACAGGTCTCCTACTAGTGTGAAGTTAATGATATAATTTTTTTCTTCAGCTCAAAAGATAAATCTCTGTGATAAACAACAAAAAGCACCTGAAAATGTTAAGTGTTATCTCACACATCACTCTCCGGATACATCAACTACTTAGTTATATAGGCATTCTTGGGAACTTCTTTTTTCTTCATTTAAAAAACCTTATCGTACCACAGGAAAGGAATGGAATATCTGTTTCTCAGGTGTCCTGTACAAATATGCTTTTCCACTCTCCCATAACTACTGAAACGTTACCCAAAGTAGACCAACAGTGACTTAGGCTGGTTTAACCACTGTGACAACAGAAGGAATATGCTCATTTATTACACCTTTGGTAAATCAAATGAAATGAGATCTGTAAATTAATAGCTCAATCGTTGGGCTACTAAAATTATTTCTGCACAACGTGTTTTACAGATAATCCATAAAATTGAAGTTAGGAAGGCAAAGAGAGCTCTGCTGTTTCACCTGTGAAAAGTCTGTACTTAATGCACAGTCTCCCCAAATATATACAAGGGATTTGGGGATGAAGATCAGATGTGCCCAGATAAAGAAAACACCCCACCTGTAGAATTTAAATTATCTGTCCAGAGCACAGCGAATGCAGACACTGCTGTCTATAAAGTGTGTATCACAATTTCCTTTAGCGTCCCGGGCAAAGCTGACGCTGTGGCACCATCCTGTGGCACACCTGGCTCCTGCAGGGCTCCAGCTGCTCCTCCTGCGGCTCTCACCTGCCTGCGACTGTTCCATTAGAACACTTTGGAGCTTTAGGTCCAGATCGCTTTCTGTGCCTAAATATCACATTGGCTCCTCTAGCAAAGTTTCACCTTGTTCTTGAGATGACGGTTTGAAGGGAAGGGAGTTTTTATTCTAGATTTGACCCAAACATACTCCTGAACCTATGGCAGTATGATATAAACAAATAAAATATAGATTTGGGAAATAGGTATTTGAAGAAGAAATACTGAGGTAGGCTGAAAATATTAATTCCAAAATCCTGAAACTAACTAGAATGAGACTGTGGGATCGATTTGGTGGGAAATATTTCCAACAAAGTCAGGGTTGTATATAACTTGAGAACAGGCAATACATTGTCTCACTGTAAAAAGGAGGCAAAGGACAGAAATTACTCATGTTTGAAAAGCCCCTGAATTTGAATTGAGTTGTCTGCAATAATTAAAAGCAAATAGAGAAGTGTTGAATAATCAGGGTAGGCAAGATTATATTTGATTAGCTGGGCTTTCCTCAAAAATAACTTGATTTTCTAGGCAAACACAATATTGTCACACAATGTGACAGAAGTGAACATTAATAAAATACAATATATGGTGCTACTAAGAAATTTATTAATAAAGTTGGGAAAGTTGATATTTTTTATAAGTATTATAGTACAGAGAAAGAACTGGGTAAAAGTAGCCAGGTACTGAATGACTTTTAATGGTGAATCCAGTGTAGTCATTAATGACTTGACACAAATGTTATCAGTACTCTATTGACAAAAAAAATTAGAAGATATCATCAGTATAATGCAGAAAAAATGGTTGATTCCAGAATTTAGGAATGAAATGGAATGAAGTTCTACAAGACACACTGTAATATCATACTTCTGGTGAATAAAAATTATGTAGCTTTAAAGCAAACCTTAGAGCACTTTAATCCTTGTTCTCACATTTGCTCTGCTATGAAAATGAGCTATTCTAATAGCTCATTTGCAACTTGTTATTTTACTGAAATGCAGCAAATTCAAAGAGCACAACTGAAAATATCCTCAAAATATTGACACTGTGTGAAATTGTTTGCATTTTGTGTTCAAAAGGCAGATGATGAATCTAGAATTTTTGGAGAACCTTAAGGATAGTTTGGATTATTGTGCAAAAAAGTTTGGAAGATGAGTTAAATTATTTTGAACCAGTGAGGTACTGCTTATGTGACTACAATTGAATCAAATAAACTTGCAGTCTAGGACTTGCTGCTGTGAATGGGAGGTTCTAATTTCCACCTCTAGAACTTCCAAGGAAAAACTACTATGACTCTAAATTACATTTGTAGACCTCCCTCCTTTTCTCTTTCCTCCTTCTCCAGACTTCTGTTGCTCATTTTAAACTTCTCTTCTGAGATTTCAATTACTACTTTGCTTCCCTCCTTCACCCAGTGTAGGAGTCAGTGCTCTGCTTTCCCTAAGGTCCCACATTATTCAGGCATGTAATCCTTTCCTCACAGATATTCCCTTCTCAGAGCACAGAGAGCACAAGCAATGGTTGTGCTACACAAGTCTTATTTCCATTATGAAAAAAGCTTTGGATTTTTCTTACTGAGAAGACCTTGGAAAAAACAGAGACAGATGTTTCTTAAAATGTGAAGGTCCCCCTGCAATTGGAACAATTTCTTTAAGCTGTGAGATGGCACAGAAGATGAACCTGTTGAGCACCCACCTGAGAAACAGCAATTTCAGTGGTAACTAAAGTAAAGTTTGCAAAATATGCCTGTAAGAGCTACTCAGTACTTGCATGTCTTGGTCTCTTGCCTGCTTTCAGCAATTGTATTCACTCTCCTTTCCTGCTAGACTGCAGGGTTTCTTGGGCTGGAAGGTATTTCAACAATACTGTCCAGACAACACAATTGCTCTGCTTCTCATTTACCCAGGTATTCATGTGAGTCAAGCCCTATGATTTACAATTCCAGATTACAAAAGGAAATATATAGTAATCTTAAAATTAGGGCACAGGTGTTTCTGAGGGTCAAATAATTGGCCCAACTAAGTTTAGGAAAATAATTAAGAGGATTTAATTTATATTTCTTTTTGTTTAGTTATACACAACTATATCAGGTTTGCTCCATAGAGTGTTTGGTCACTTCTGTTGCCTGTTTATGCTATTCCCACCAAGTTAGTGTGAAAGAAACTAGCGTGTGAACATTCAGTACATTAACTAAGCTGTGATAATGACAAGGAAACGTGTCTTTACTTGTGGTAAAAAGTCACTCTCAGATAACAGGGCAATTGGCAGCTGAGTTTTGAATTGGAATGATGTAATTTCGCCAATTATTTACTTAATATTTAAACTGTGTGTCTTCTATTTATATGTTCTGCATTAAGATGGATTGTCTGGGTTCAGTCTTGTTGAACTGGAGCAAAGAATCCTGCTCTATATTATCAACTGTGCCTTAGCTGGCAGGCAGAGAGGATGAGCTTTCAGCTGTGGCTTAGGGTGTAGCTCTCTGTAGGAAGGGACAGAGAATTTTCTCATGCTCTTTAGAGACATTCAACTTTATTCCTTAAGGCTGGAGAGTAATTTTTTCTTCCTTCTGCTAGAATGAGATAAAACTTGACTATTTATATTTTCCTATTAAAGTATTTTTTTTTCTGTGCCAAAAAAGGAAAACATGTCTGTGAGTCTCTATATATTTTTTATATATATATATATATACACACGTGCACACATATGTATATTCCTATACCTACAGAAATGTCCACCATTCTTTTCTAAAACTTGTAAAACTCTGGCTTGTATACCATTAAAGCAACTATCCTGATGGGTATCACGTTTGTACAGTTATATCCATCAGATCCCCAAGAAATTAGACTTAAAATTTTAAATTCCAATGGACATGAGTCAGACTAAAAAGTCCTGTCAGCAGTAAGATGTAATATTAATACATCAGTAGCAAAAAAATATTATTAGCATATCTTTATAGCAATATGTAATATTAGTATATAGTAGTGTTAGTAATAACATGTAGTAGTATCATCCTTTCTTTTTAAAAAAGTAACAACACATCCTTTCTTAAATAAAAAAAAAAGTAGAACACCAGCAGCCTCTTTTACATATATAAATGAAGACAAGCTTCACATTTCTTTAAAACTTTACTATTTTCCTAAGATTCTTCAGAGGTCTGGTTTTTGCCTCTTCCTCTACTGTTATTGATCCTATTCCTATTTAACAAAAGCCCACTTTTTCACATTTCTGAATTTCACTCCTTAAATTACACATTTTGTTACCTATTCTACAGTATAATAGGAATGTGTCTCTTCCTGATTGTTTCATGCAATTAAGGGGTTTAGTATGTTAATAACTAACCTTGTTTCCCTGGCCTTCTTCACTCCTCTCATTCTATACCATCTTTGCTAAAGACCATCTGGATGATCCCAAAGGTATCCTCCAGTCTTTTTTTCTTATGATTATATGACCTTTAATCAACACTGAGAACTAAAGTATCACTTGATTGCCTCAATGAAATTTAAAGGTTCACCACTTCTGCACCTTCTGTACAGTTCCACTGCATTCTCTATTTCTCATCACTAGACAAGTATCAGCTGTTCACGACACACATTTCCTTGTTGCTTCCTACTCTGTTACCAGTGCATTTTCCTTCTGTGATACTTTGAGAGAGGAAGAAGGTGACTAGACCCAGTTTCTTGGAAGATCTTTTGCATTCAAAGATTATGGATTTAAACCAACATGTCAGTTAGGACAACTACTGGAAGCCAGTGCTTACACTAATAAAACACCCTTTAGCAGAAAATGTTGCTAAGTAAAGCAGATGGATTCTGCATGTGTGGCTTCTGGAATAGTCCAGAATAAGTTTGCCCCAAAAGTGGTCTAAAATTGCCATGGAACATGAATTAAGGCTGTACCAGGATGCAACCTTTTTTTATATTGCTTCATATGGTTTTTATCACAGTATTGCTGCCTTGTTCAGTGAGTAGATAGCTATTTAATATTAATTTGTAATACTGAATTCATTTGTAATCAGTGACTAGGAACAGACCTAATGAATACCATCAAAATATTATTCAAAATCTAAATATATATTATGATGCTAGTTCTTTTTAAAAACACTGTGTTTAAAGAAAGCTCCACTAAGCTGCAACTGCTTAGCAGCATAGCACCTGTGCAAATATTTCTGGTAGCACACACCTCTGCAAGTGCCTTTCTGGTACACGTCACGATAAACATTCTGAAAATGGGGAGAAGTGCAACTGTAGGCCAACTTGAATATGTTAGATAGCTTAGACTGGGGCAGCATCCTACAATGATTCTGTGACAGAATTAAAGTAGTAGTTCAGATCATCTTATTAGCGTTTATCTGCCTCAGCTGTAGAATTGTCATTCTTTCCATCATCCCCGCCTAATATGTAATAAATGACAGAGCAGGCCTGTGGCAGCAGCCTACGTACCTATCCCATTAGAATCCAGCACAGGTTCATGCAACTGGGGTTGCTTAGTCTGGAGAAAAGAAGGCTGAGAAGAGACCTTATTACTCTCTTCAACTGTCTGAAAGGAGGTTGTAGCAAGGTGCATGTTGGTCTCTTCTCCTAAATAACAAGTGATAGGATGAGAGCAAATGGCCTCACATTTCACCAGCTGAGGTTTAGATTGGATATTATCAAAATTTTCTTAACTGAAAGGGCTGTCAAGCTTTGGAACCAGCTGCCCAGAGAAGTGGTTAAGTTACCATTTCTGCATTTCTTTCCTGTATATAAAAGATTATAAAATATAGATGAGTATATATATATATACACACACTATTTATAAAAGATTATAAAATATAGAAGAAGCACTTAGGGACATGGTTAAGTGGTGAACTTAGCTGGGTTAATGCTGGACTTGATCTTAAAGGTCTTTTCCAACCTAAATGGTTCTATGATTCTAGAACTGAACTTGAACTCCCTGTCAAATAATTCTCCTACCATGTTTCCCCCATCTCCTCTACCAAAAATTGGTAGCTCAGGTACCACAGGCTTCTGGTGCAGCCCACTCCATCTCACACTTCATTAAGTCATCTTCTTTCAGCCTTTTTCTTCTCCAGGCAACTCAGTAGCTCTAAATGTCACCCTCTTGTTTTGCAACACATATCCACTCTGCTTTTCTTACCTAATCATTTAATTCCCTCCCAATGCCAGAATCATTGTCCAATCCATGTAATCTCCTTGTCTAACTGGTCTCTAGGTCCTCCTTCCAATGCCTTCCTAACCCAACACGGCTCAGATTCCTTTCCTAAATATCATCTTGTTAAGCCACTCCAGTTTCTGTACCCCTTCTTCACTGATTTCTTGTCAAGCCATTTCTTTCTCTTCCACTCAGTCTTGCCTCATCCTAATTAATTCCTTTCTTTCCTAATGTGGTTTTATATCTCGCATTCAGATCAGCAGGATAATTCTGAAAGTCAAAAACTGTTACCTATGCTCAGTCACTGTTTCAAGCTGCATTTTGGCACAAAACACCCATTGCAGGAAAAACCTTGGAGCCTGTACAGTGCTTGTACAGACTGCTCAGTCTCTATGGAGAAGGGTTGCAGAGACTCAGATAACATGACCTATAAGGTTGGCCAATATGATCTGGGAGGAAACAGATGCTGCATGGTTGCTTTAGAGTGTGGTGCAGGTTGCTTAGCTGCGGGAGCTGTGAGGGGCATGAATAGCACAAATGATGGAACCTCCACCACTGTTGGTAGCCTAAAGCCAAGAACTGTTACAGAAGGCATACAAATCTATTTCCGAAAAGCCAGTAATTTGTCAGTGTGAAGGAACAAATGAAAAACTTACTCAATAATGCTACGTGAATATCATGTGTGACCAGTTATTAGAGCATAAAAACAGACCAGTGGGCTCCTAGAATGGTCAGTATCTCTGACATGGTTAATCAGAAGGGTTGCTATAATAATTGCCAACTTGTGAAATAACGGGTGGAGACAAGATTCCAGTTTTAGAAATCCATTTCAAGTTACGACACTGCTCCTTTTTCATCTACCTTTATTCAGCTGGTGAGAGTGTAGCAAAATGATAATTGAGTCTGAATGTTACTAAATGCAAAGTATTGCATACAGAGGAGAAATTCTAATTTTACTTTAATTCTCAAAAAGAAATCCGAACTATACTGATACAAAACAATGATTAAGGACTACTGTGTTTACCCAGGACAGAACTTTATTGGGGACCATGCACTTAATACTAAATAGTTTGAAAGTTCCTGTAATGAGAGGAAGTAGGAGACAAGTTTCCAGGAATACGCCAATAGAGAGAAGAGTTCAGTGGAGTGTAAATCTGGACCCTCACTACTGATACTAAGCAAATAGATCTGCACATAGAATGTATTAAAATTCTTGTTCTATTAGCATTCTTTCTACATTACCAATGTTAAAAACAAATTATATTTGTTCAAAGAACCTGTCATCATGATATGTATTTGTGGACACAGCTCCTGGAAAACAAGAGGATGGGTCTACTGAAGTTATTTCGGTTTAAACCATTATAATGTCTGATACCTTATGACCAAATACAAGAGAGAGATATGATTCCCTTTTTGAACAATTTTACCAATTTAAGTTCTATCACCTGAAATAAGAAGGAATTGTGACAAAAACAGTGATGATGACACAGCTTTCCAAAAGTTATGTCTTTCATATAAGTTAGTCTCTGCCAAATTCAATTCTGTTGCAAACCATGGTGATAAAATACAATGATCTAAAAGCTTGTTACATTCTCTTAAGATATTGAAAAATTTTTTTCCCATTGCTTCATTCTGGGAAATAATTGGACCACATTGGCATGACATCTTGTATTAAATAAATTGATATCCAAGCTGAGACAAAATTTATGCAAACTTCCTGTTTGCATCATTATAAATCTGCAAATACATTAATGAACAAAGATATAATCAGCTGAGAGGTACTATTTATAAGGGAATTATGATGCAATCTCAATAAAAGAATTGGAGCTCTACCTATGAAACAGATATTAGTTGTAAACATATTTTAAATGCCTTTCTTTAAATCACTGAATTCAGATATCAAATTTGACAGCTTGACTTTGCAAAGATCATAATACTGCTCATGAATGCCTTTCCCATAAAATGTTAAAGAATTTCTTTCCATTTTCTCACTTTTGTATGAAAAATTGAACACTTTTTAAACCAAGCATTATTCTAGGTATGATAAGGAAGTTAACATCAATGACTTCTGGTCTTCTATTTATTGTGTATCTAATAAAACCTAATACAATATTTGAGATAAGCTAGGAATAATATTGAGCAGTGAAATACCTTGGCTTTCAGATCACCAAAAGCTATCAAGATCAAACTGAACTCTGATCTACTTCAGAACAAGCTGAACAGGAACATCTTGTTTCAGTTACCATTTTTCTACCCACTCACCTAGTCCTAACAAGATAGGCCAGTGAAGCTCAAAATCATAACTGAAACTGACTGTTCATAAATGCAGAGTACTGTATTTTGGAGGAAAATCTAATTCTGTACTTTACACAGATTGTCTAATTAAACTGACTCACAAAAGGAATATCAGCATTCTAAGCATCAACGTGAAAAACTCAGTGGAGACATCTTTCTGTAAATGTCAAAGTCAGAAGCCAATTAACAACAAAAGCAAATAAAAACAGTAAGGAAAATAAAACTGAATCCTAGTACAAATCAGGTGTTTTCTCTCTCTGCATTACTGGTGTGTTTCCTGGACCAGCAGAATATGAGTGATTACTGACATGAAAAATTAGAATGGGTGTCAAACACCGTACTTCAGAATGAAATAATTGTGTGTTTGAATCAGAGTAAAATCCACTAAGAAAGCGGATATGTGGAGCCTATACAATCTCTAAGAGTATCTGGTATTATCCACATACAGAAAGAAGACCAGATAATTTCTGAGTCTGGTGTAATAAGAGTAATTCCTGCGTATTTTCACCCAGACTTATAAATTTATGAGCTCTGCTTATAAAAAGTAATCTGCTGTCTTGTATATTGGAAAGGCATGAGGTATTAAGTAGAAGCAAGAGTTGCTTGTACACGGGCTAGATCACAGTCACATCAAAAAAACCAAGTATATAAAGCAAAAATACAGACAGAAATCAAGGAATTGCACAAAGTTGACTTGTGTGCAGCAATTAAGCACTTGTGGGTTACAATGTCAGTTAATAAGGATTAGGAAAAGTACCCCTATTAGTGGGAAAGTGAAGTAGTAATGGCACAGAAAGTCTGCAAGCATCAATTGAAAAGCAAATGCTCTGTACATCTAAGCATTTTTTAAAAATCTTCTTCTGCCCATGCTACCCCCAGGTTTTGCTCACTGCTCAGAAAGACCACCTTCTCACCTCTAAAGTTCCTGTAACACCCACATCATCTAAGGGGCATGCAGGGGCTGGGTAAGACTAGGGCAAGAACAAAAAGAGAAAATACGAGGTACAGAGAAATGGAAGCTTGTCTTCTCTCTGTGTTCTGTAGATCAAAGAAAGTTTATGTCCATTTCAATTTCACCCCATAGGCCCCACTCTGAAGATCAAACCTGCATTATAATCAGTATATGGAGGTGGAGGCTTATGGGGTTTGAGTGGTTGATACCAGATCTGCACTACTTCACCTGCACTGGAGTTTGAAGTTCTACAAAGTGACTAAACATATGATGATACCCGTTGGCAGACATAAGTTGTATTAATAAGGCTTAATAAGATTATAGCATAGTCTGTATCATTATTCATATGAACACATTTGCACATATATGAATTGATATATGACATAATGTAGCTCAACTTCAGATGTAGAACCCCTTTCTGTGAAACATCATGCAACAAACTTAATACCTTATTGTAGCACTTCAGCAGAACGACAAAACCTTATCACTTAATGCTGATGACTGCATTAACAGAAGAGTTTATTAATTTCCCTGCAAACCATGCCAGATTCTACTACTAAGAGACACATCTAGGAGATAACATAGGTTTCGCAAAAGAGACCACATCAATCCCTGGAACTTTCCTTCTTGCTCCACTAGATATTAAGTTTTCAATACCACAGGACTTGACTTAAAATTTAAAAAGTGAACAATCATACTGAATTTATATAGACTTAAAAATTAAGCAAATGTAAGCTTTCAGAATGGAGTCCAACAATACACAAATCACCTTCAAACTTTATGAACACACATGATACAGTGTGCATCTTACAGCTTACCTCAGCTTACATAAATTAATCTCATTTTTCTGCCACCTTTCACAGCATTTGTAAAGTGCACTCCATGATATTTGTGTTACATTGGACCTACAATAAACAACATACTTTTTCATTTAATTATTAGATGACATGTTGTTCTCAGAATATAGCTGGGTGTTGTATGCCAAGTGCCAACAGCAAATAATACAGGTTCTTCCTGTTCTGGGAGAAACCAAATAGAAGTATCTTCTTATTTGTTAACCTAGACTCCATTAAATAAAATGTATTCACATAACTATTAGTGGGACAAGTATTCACTCCATAATAATTTCTTATATTTCTGACTTTGACTCCTTAAAACTCAAGCACCTAAAATCAAGAGTGGCTGAGGACATGAACTGAAAGTTTGAATTGTTTAGCAATTTTATCACTGCTTATTATTGTTAGACTTTTTTTTTTTTTTTTTTTTTAATTTGGGAAATGGAAGAACTGCTTAGGCAGATAACCATTGCTTAACACTTCAGACACAGGAGCCCAGCCTAACACTTCCTGTTATGAGGTCTCCTGATGTCCATTATAGGGATTTAAGACTTTAATAGTAAACGTACATTTTTCTTACTACAGGCCTCAGTCTTCCAGAGTGCACTTTCTCATTGAAATAGCTTGATTGCTATGGATGTTCCTACGTACCTAGTAAGAAGTTTGAACCATACCATGGGCTGTATTAAAAAGATGCTTGTTAATTTGACCCTCCTTTACCAGAGAAACTACACATAGTACTATTAATACAGGTAACAGAACTGCTACTCTGTTTCTTCCCAGCTACCTTTCCTCTAGCTTTTACATTTGAGATGTATTTGACTTAATGTCGCTCTTATCTGTTACCTTGGAAAACCCTCACAGTTGACTTGTTCCAAAAATAGCAGGAAAGTAATATGGCTGCAATGTATAAAGTATTGAAATGCAGCACATCTCAAACTGAAGGGAAAAAAGAGGAGCTTTTGCTACAAAAACATTTGATCAGTGTGGGTGATTTTATCAAGGATATGCTTAGCCATGGGTGCTGTTGGAAACTGGTGAAATAATGGATCAATAAAAATCTCATGTTTTGAACTAAGTGCCCATTTGTCAATCATGCTTACAAAATTATTTGGGAAAAAAAAGCAACTTTCCAGAGTCAAGGCAGCAAAAGACAAAATGGAGGTCTGGATGCAAGAGACAAGTTTCTCAGAAAATGATAAGCATATGTGAAATTATTTAAGGAAAAGTTAGAAGAGAAATAAAATATGTATTAGGTCATGGTATTGGCTAGTGTCAGAAAGTGGGGTAAGGACACCGAGCAGACAAACAGCAGAGCACAAGTCATGGGGACATGCAAACAACAAAGGTCAGCACGGCCCAGACTGATGGACAGTTCATGGAAACAAAGTTAGGCTGTACTAGATAGCAACTTCTGTGGAAGGATACAGCCAACCTAAGCTTAAAGAGGGAAGAGGATTTGTAAAGAAAAGTAGACAGTATCATAACATTCTTGATCTCTGTGCTGATATTGAGATCAAAAATACCAGCAAAACTGTACTACAAAGATTCATAAACCTGAAAATTTACAGAAATTTTCCTTTATGCAATGATTTTAATATAATAATTTTATTTTGATACCAAAAGTATCTCTTTTTAGATTCTCATACTCACCTAGTCTCAAAGCATCTAAGATTTTAAAAATCAAGGTATTTTCCCAAACATTCATCTTATAAAACATTAATTAATTAATGCTGTGTGATTCTGCTATATATTTTCCTGAGGATCTGAAACACTTCAAATAGTTTACAATTCCTCCCACCCACACCAAAACCATCAACATACAGCACATATTTTAAAGCAGGGAGATTATTGGTGTGTCTGAGTTCTCAGAACAGGTGGCAGAAAACTAGGTTCAACAGTTGTGACTCCAATGCTCTAAAAAAATGCTAATAATTTGAGAGTTTGAGACTCCAGCTTTTACACCAAAACATAAACTTGCTTTAAAACGCCTGATGATACCAAGGATATGGGAAAGGGAGCAAGAAAGAAGAGTATATGTGGTGATTCAGGATGAAGAACCAGGGATTACCTCTCAAACTGCAGCTTCAGACCTTTTATTCCAGGAAGAAATACTTGGAAGAAATAGGAATACCTGATAAATGGACTGACCTATGTGCACACTCTTGTGCTACAGTGAAAAAAAGCACAACATTCACAAGTAGTCAAATGTTTTTAAAAGCCTGCGTGAGAACATTTTTCAAGACTACAAATAGATACATTGATTCCAACTGCATTTTGATCTGCATTTAAGTTTATTCTGAGAAATCATTTTGTCATTTCAGTGTTACCCATGGCACCAATACAGGGTTTCAATACATGACTGACCAGTTCCTACAGAAAGTAGAGACATTTCATATACATTATCAGGCATCTTTCTGAGGGATATGACCACAGGGGAAGATCCAGTGTAAATACAGTTATGCTGCCATAGGTGTTTTTGCTGGTATAGCTTGACATGCCAATCTGTTGTTAACTCTGCTGGAAAAAGCACCTGTGCGAGTAAAACTGGTTTTTGTGGGACAAGGCTAGCTGGTATCTCCTGCTGTACCTGGCATGACTCTACCTTTTATAGGGATTATTTTCCTGTACTTAAACGGGTGACAACTCATTCCACCCTCTGCCTGACAGCCAATCTTGGCAGCTCCTCTCACGGCACAAACAAAACAGAACAAAAAAACCAAACCATACCAAAACAAAAAAAACCCCAAAAAACCCAAACAAGGTGTGGCAAAGCCCACAGCAAAGTTTCTCTGAAATTTTAAAGTTTTAAAATTTATTAATTTTTAAAAATATTTTCTTTTTATTCCATCTTGTCACCACATTTGCAAGCCATTCCTAGCACACACTCGGGAACCACACCGGACCCCCATACAAAGAGCCCCGGGCGGGTGGATGATCGGAGCCCGCTTGGCAGGAGAAGGTGCCTGGGAAAATTAACCCGCGGGCCGCGGGGGAGGCCCGGCCGCAGCCGCTCAGCCCGACCTCCGGGCGAGGGCGGCCGGCGACAGGCCCGGCCCCGCCGGCACGGGAGGAGACGCCCCTTCCTCCCCTCCCCTCCGGCGCGGCGGGTCCGCCCGCTGGCAGGGACTGCCGGGGAGCGGTAATTACCGGCCCGGCGTTGCACAACCCGCTACCGGCGCGGCGCGGCCCGTCCTGCCGGCGGCGCGGGGCCGGGCGGCGCCGCCCCCTCCCGGCATCCCTCGCTCGGCTGCTTGGGTCGGCTGCGCTCGGTCGGCGGCTCCGCGCTGCTCTCGCCATGGCCGCCTACAGCAAGTTCCTCACCGCGCGGCACTCCGCCATCGCCGGGGCCGCCGCCGCCTGCGCGCTGCTCTGCCTGCTCAGCAAGCGGCGGGCGGCCGCGCAGCACGGGTGAGAGCCGGGCCGGGCCGCGGGGCGGGAGGGGCCGGGCGAGCCGCGGGGCCGGCGCCGGGAGGCCGAAGCCGCGGGAGCTGTGCTCGCCCTCACGGCCCTGGGCCCGGCGGCAGTCCCTGTGCCGCACACGGAGCGCTGCCACCGCCGCCCTCTGCCCGGGAGGCGGCTCCTGGGCACAGGGGTCAGTCTGTTTCCCCCCACGCCTTCCCCGGCGTGACGTCGGTGCCCCTCTTGCGAGCATCCAGACCACCGACGCCTTGTTACCCAAATTGTATTGGCTTTTTTAATTTTCTGGACTGGGAACGAGTATTAACACTCGACTTCTAGGGATGACCGTGTCTGCATAGGCAATTAATGGACTCGGCTGTTGTTTGAATGCTGCCGTGTGACAGTAAGGTACACGGGCAACGATTTCAAAGGGGCAAAATCTGGTGATGTTCCCAGTGAAGTTGCCTTACAGGTATATGGTATAGGGTGTGTATTCGTTAATGCCTTACAAAGCACTGGTACCGCAGAGTGTGGCAGATGAAGAATCTATCGCAGACTCAGTCCTTTCTCGGTTTTACTGTGTTTGTGATTGTAGGTTGTTGACCATGTGCTTAAGACCTGGTATGTTGCGATATTACAGTTGGGTATCTTGTAGGTACTACAAAATTATACTGAAATGGACTTACTCAACAGACTTAAGTAATAACATACCTGAGATTAAGCAACGATCCAGTTTTATTTTACCTAATTCCATATATACACAACATCTGTAGGAGTTTCGTGGAGTTAGGTAACTCACACAACATGGCAGACGTTGATACATCGCTGACAATCATGCATTTGCCACCTTATATTGTTTTTTGTGTGAGAGTTAAAACAAGATCCTGAGCTATGTTGCAAGTTACTCTTCTATCAAACTCATAGAGGGGGCGATTTTTTTCAAATATCTCTGCCTAGGTTAGTGAGATATCACTTTAAAAAAGCAAATAAGCTGTGTGGAAGGGCACAGAAATGATGAGCTCAGATTTTCACACCTAATATAGTGGTATTTGTAAGAAATACTGGGCCATGCAGATGTTCTAGGAGCACTTATGTGTTAAGTCAGACCAAGAGTATCCTTTTAGAGTGAATCTCAATTTTCCACTCTTACCTTGCTCTGCCTTCATTGAGGAGTGATCTTGGAGCACACCAACCAGGTTACATTCAGATTGAAGCACATCTTCAAACATAGATGCAGGTCCAGTGTAGTTTTGAAGTGCATTTAATATATTCCCACTTTTAGTAGCATTCATTTGATAGAAACCAGCTAGAACTTGTCCAGAGTAATCTCCCTATACCTGAAATAGATATTATTTGGGTCCTGGGTTGTCCCCATTAAACTATTTTGCTTTCATGTCTTCTGATGTTGATGTGCAGGACCTGACAATGATATGCATACATTAGCTTGAGGGTCAGTGTAGGGAAAGTAAGTGTTAGCCTAAATACTGAAGAGTATTTGGAATGTGTCTTTCCTGTGTGGAGCTTCAATTTTGCTAGGTATAGTGCTAAAAATCTGACGTATTCATATATATTAGGTGGACCAAACATTGTTACAAGATTAGAGGGAATTGGGGAGGGGAGATAAGTTATGAATTACATTCCAGCTAATTCAGTGGATGCATGGGCTTGTGAGAGCCTGACCTGATCTGTCTCTTTTCCTCTCTCTGTACTGCAGTCCTTTACTTCTGTAATCTCTTTAGTAATTTTACATTCTTGAATTTATTAGAAATGCTGTTGCTAAAGTAAGTACCATGCTTGCAAACTTGATTTTTTGCTTGTGTGTATGTGTTGTTTTACACTTTTGAGTCCCTCCACAGCTTAGGTCTTATTTATTGCTGGTACTGTTTTGTGGCCATGGATTCCAAACTCTAACATCCAACATTCGGTTGTTTCAATAATAGCTATGCTGCTGCTTGAATGCTATTGTGAGGATGGTTTTTGCCCACTGGTCTTCGTTCTTTTCTCCATGTTTCCCTGTGAGGCAAACCTTGCCAGGAGCCTTACAGAATGCTACCTATCAAGACTAGGCAGTAGGTAAGCTACATTGCCTATATCACCAGCCTAGACAAAAGCATCTGGTTATTACCATTGCCTCATCCTCCTTTAGTCTCATTAGTTCATGTATCATTCATTTCTTCATGCTTTATTGCTAATGTAAATTATAGCATACTTTTGAAGAAGATTGTCATTGTGCGAAATCTTTACATTTTCAGCATTCTTGTGCTGGTATGTGATGCTGACGTACAGTAACAAGTGCACAACCTTTGAAATCTATAGGACCTAGTGTATCCTTTAACATCTGTGTTGTATATCTCTGACTCTTTGGGAAGAGGAAGAAGTTGAGACAGCGTGGCTGTCCTAAATTTTTGTACTTATTCCTAGGGAGAAGAATTTCACTTGGCAATCTAGATAGTCTGGAAGAGGACTGGTAGTGTATCAGCTGCTTGAGGTTAACTGACTAAAATACGTGAAGTGATTTAGTTTTGTGTATGTGAATTCCTTTGTTAACCTTGGTGTATAATGCCTGAAAATGTTGTCATGCTAGTGTGAGGTGAATTTCAACTTTTTGAATTCTGGAAGGTGAAATTCTGGTTTTGAGCTGTGTAAGGGCAGGTAAAAGGTAAATGTTGCAGACCTGAATATAACCAGCAAAATGCTGGGCTTAACATTCAGGTGAATCATTGAAGTGTTCTAGTGCAACTGTAAACTGGACCTGCGAAACTTCTTCCTTCTTCACATAGTTTCAGAATACACACTTACACATACCTTGTGTTCCAAATAACATTTCATGTCTTCCTATTATTTCGTGTGTTTCTGGAGTCACTGCCATTTTTCTGTTGGATTTTGTGTGCTTTTTTAAGTTTTGCTGGAATGCCAGCAATAGGTCTGCTGCTGGTTGGACTTGGAAAGTAAAATAACGTACAAATTGAGAAAAGGAAGGAAAATCTTCTTTTAGCAAATCAGATGTGTTTGAATGTGTTAACGAGAAAGTTGTGTGACAGGCTCTTCATGTTGTATATGTTTGTTTTTGTATAGAATAACCAGTTATAGGCATGATAGCAGGATGGAGAGGTAGCAACTTTTACCTACTTTTCTGCTGTCAAACAATACGGGCAAGGTTCAGTGCAACTCATATTGAGTAGTAATGTATGAATAATTAAGCTGTATGTGTTATGCCAACCTGCCTTACTAGGTCAAAGATCACTTAATTAGTACTGCCTGGATTAGTCACAGATGTTGTTCTCTAAGAGGTATTACACTGCTCATTGATTCTACAGAACTGAGATGTGGTGTCACTTGCAATTTACAATGCATTATTACCACACTTTCCTGAAATCTTCCAAAGTAGAGTGATGTAGAACTGTTTGCTTATAGTAGCTTGTTAGTTTTCCATCTTACTTCCTTGGAGTAAAACATGGAGAAAAATACATTGGTTCTTTTTCCAAGTTGCTCTCAAAAAGTGTGTTTCCTTACAAAAGCTTTATGTTCTCTTGACAGGGGGGAAGTTGTTATATTTAAATGCAATTATGACTTCAGTTGTAGTATTTGGGTTTTTTAGAGTCATAAGAAGTTCTTGAGAAACTGCATTATCCTGAGTGTATAATGTAGAAAAAAGTCTGTTTATTCTCTTTCCCTAATCCTGCCTCAAACAAGAAGCAATAGAATATTTGCTTAAGATTTGATTGCTTCAGAATTAAAACCTTAAGGGGTGTTACATAAAGGAGCTGGATATTTTTCATTATCCCTCTAATAACAATTTTTCCTGAGTATCCATGTAATTTAAAATAAAGTACTTAACACAAGTAGAGAATGAGCTTGGCTTACTTTCAAAAAGAAGGTATTTAACTCATACAACTTTCTACTGGAAGGAGGGACTGAAAGAAGTAATAGCAGGTAGTTAGGGTAAAGAGTTTGAAACTGCAGGATTAGAGAAAGGGAATAAACAGTTCTGTGTCATAGGAAGGCATTTGTAGTGTATGGGAAGGTGACAAAATATTTTACAATCTGCTCATAGAGACACTGGCCTTTCCTAACACCTAGCTGCATTTATTAGAATCCAAGAAGATGCTAGGACATGGACACAATTTAATATAAACTGAACTTCTGAAACCCCTGTGATGGCATCCCACCTGTGAGGAAAAAAATGAATAAAGCAAGAATAGTGCAAGCTTTGGGCCTTAGAGGTTAGGCAAGCCTAAAATGAGGGGGAAGGCTCATTGAGTGGACAGAGGTTGAGTTGCAGACAGTGATATAAATAGGGTTTTGCACAATTCATCTTGGAAGACACATAACCTATGCTCCTGCCTGTCACTGTGCTCTCAGCCATTGTCTGCTGACAGAGAGTGGCAGCACACGTCACTCACTCTATAGATGTCATTGCTTATGTCCTCAGCTGCACAGCCTGTGAACATGCAGTGTGACAGTGATAGAAGTGCAGTCAGACAGTGACTGACAGAAGTGCAATCAGAGGTGACAGACACATGTCCAAATGTTTGGAGGTGCTTTGAAACGTAAAATAGGAGTTCAGAGATAGCAAGCGGTATTTGTAGCTTGAAACAGATGGTGCATTTATTGCATTTGTGTATATTTAGGAGTTTCTCTCTTGTTAGTTTGTGTAATTTCTCTAGATTCTGAATATGTTTGGATGGGGCTTTGCCAGTGTATTTCAAATGGAGGGACCTGTTCTAGTGAGTCAGGCTGTTTGACAGGAAGGGTAAAATTATATTGCTGCAGATTAATAGACTGTTTTTGTATGTGTAAAAGCCTTAAAGGGAACCTGTGCTTCTTGGAGGAAAGGTGGCAGGTAACAAAAACAACTTTATGTTAACTACATTGAAGTAAATTTATCCAGGATGTGAATATGACTGTCCAGTCTACTGCTTGCTGTAAGTGCACTAGTGTTGAGGGAAAAAAAAAAAAAAAGAAAAAGACTAAATATATAGATATGATTACAATATAGAAAATAGATAGAAAATACATCAAAAATGCAGTCTTGTAGAAAAACCTGCCTGGGGCTCAGGAAACCTGTCTTCAGCTGGAGGGTATGGAAACAGGAGAAACCAGATGACTCAGCTGTAATCCTAACATTCAGACTGCCTTTGTTTGGGGCCTGGCTAGCTAATTAGTGGTTTCTCTCTTAATTAAGTTGCATAAAATGCTGCTGTCTAAGGCAAGATCTAGTGTGTGTGTAACAGTGTAAAACTTTTTAATTTTTTAGGAAACTAGCTAGAAATCTTTTTCCACTGTTCCATGAGGGAGATCTGCAGCCACTGTTCAAGCCCAAGCACAGCTTAAGATAAAATTAATAGTGCTGAGGTTTTTCTTACATGGTTTTTGAGGTTTTTCAAAAACCATATATGAGGTTTTCCTTTCTTAACGTATCTTAAGATACATTATTGAGATGCATTCTTCTACTGAAACTTAGAATTTCCTCTCCAACAGTTCTGCTTTGTTATCTTCTCCTCAAAGGTTTGTAGAAACTTTTGAGCTTTAGCAATGCAGAGCTCCTGTTAGCAGTAACATAGCTCTCTGTGACCTTCTCAGACTCCCCTTCTTGCTTGCCTGAATACATTCCCCTCACATTATTTTTGGTTATGCTGCAACTAGCCACCAATCTAGAGCCAAGAAAGTTGTGTTCTTGGTTTCTGTGTGTGCTCAGAGTGTACTGTGTAAATGGGCATGCTTTTGGACTGTGCCCAGGCTTCTGAGTAAGGTTGCTGCCCTTGACCTGAAATAACTGTACTGTTGCTCTCTACCCCTCTGTGTGAGATATGCACTATGAAACTCTGCCTGCCAGTGAGCTACATCAGACTTTTCTCACTATAGCTGTAATTTCTTCACACTGTTGCATTGCATCTTTAGTCATTTGAATTTTATTCTGTCTCAATAGTATCTTGACTCCAAAACTAACCTGAAAAGTGCACAGATAATAATGAACTATTGCAAAATAGTTTATTTTGTGTGATTTTTGGAAGCTGTGATAACTGCATGGTGCCATTCCAACATGTAAGGTCTGTAGGATACAAAGATTGCCTGTAACAACTCTTTGAAATGCTACACTTAATCCTAAACCAGGTATTCTTTCTTCGCACTGCGTTGAGCAGAAGCCAGTCATCCTAACTCTACAGAAGGAAGGTAGCATGACCTGAAATTTGTAGGATTTTTTCAGTTAAGGACAATGTAACATTTTAAAGCCCTTACTTCCTCATCGTGTCATTAAACAGTAAGTCTTGCTTATCACTCTCTTCATCCGCAATTCCCTGTTATGCTTAGCTCAGTGTAGATTGCTTCCCTGAACTTTGTTCTGGATGGAGACAGGTATTTCTAAAGACAGTAATCCTTTAACTTTTTCCTGTTTGCTGTTAAATGCCACAGAACTAGTATGTCTGAGACCTTTCAATAAGAAGACTCAGGCCTCTTGAAGGTTTTTCGGTTTCTCAAATCACTTTCTTCTTCAGTAGTGTTGAGAGTGATTCTGTTTGAGTAACCAATTTTGTTACATGTTTCTTTAGAGAGAATAGCCTCACTGGTATGTAAATAGTCAAAAGAGCGAGTGCTCTGACCAATACTTATTTGGAGACTGGAATTGCATGATTTCTCCTTCCCCATTGTGCTACGATTACTGCCCTTTATGTTGGATCAGCTGTCAAATGCCTGTACAGAGTCTTGTAACAAAATGGTTTGGGCTGATCATGTTTCTCAGTGTAAGAGAAAGGGGTTTTGTTGTATTGCCTCCTGTCTACTGGGTAATTACTTGCCTATTTACTTCTCTTTAGAGAGTTGCTATTCAGTTACCATGCATGTATAAATGACAAGTTTGGTGTAGTTGTGTCATCCCAGGTACTGCTGACACCATTCTCTGCTTTTTATATCTATGTTTGCTGTAAAAGCCCTGTGCAGGTAGCAGGCTACATCTGAAATGCTGCTTTTCCTCAGGTGATGTGTGTTCCATTATACCTCTAGACTATTTATGTTCTTAAAAAAATTTTACACATTGAATTTGGACTGCTTTGCTGGGGGCTTTGTGCAGTTAGATCTTGAAAATACACAGTGACAAGTTCCACTGGTTTTGATTCACTGTTAGAAATGTTTTACTACTGTATGTTCTTTTTTTTTTTTCTATGTGTTGTCTGGATAACCCTTTTCAAAAAGCTTTTCATTGCCATCCCCCCTTGTCTGTGAGGGCACGAAGGAACAATGGCTCTGTATCAGGGGTGTTATTTGCAGTGGAGAACTTGGCCAGCATGTAGCACTTACCTGCCTCCACCACTGAGGCTTGTGATGCTCCAGCATTAAGTAAATGAGAGGTCTGGAATAATGGAGAGCTTGAATCTATTCCAAGTGTTAGAGCTCTTTGCTGTAACCAGATAGTCTTGCTGTATTCTTGCTGACTAATTGAGGATGTTACTTAGTCTTTAAATTCATTGGGAATGCAACCACCATTCTCACAAAAATGTTCTAGATTAGTACAATGGAGTCTGGAGTAGTGCCAATAGGTATTGGACTGGAAAGGCTTTATTCCAGGCAGAATTATGGCACAGTCTTTATTTGCAAATAAAATGAGAGCTATGTAGGAACATTTAATTTTTTTCTCTTCTAGACTTCATATTTTAAGATTGGTTCCATTCTTTTTAAAGTATTAATGTTGTTTTGAGCTTGCACAGATTTTTTTAGAAAAAAGTGAACAAAACACTTTTAAAGCTCTTTTTAAATTAGATTTTAAATTTACAAATGCTTAATTTTTTTCTTAAACTTTATAAATATAAATGCTGATTAAGTGGGAGTTCATAATTAAATGTAAGATCTTGATTTCCGAACAATCCTTCTTTCACTTTAATGGATAATCAGTTTCAGCTCAGTTTTTTCAGCTGCTCAATTTCTCTCAACAGCTAATATAGGAAAAAATGTGTCAATAAATACATCAAAGATATTCAACTAACTGCCACAATAATTCTGGGCCTTATCTTCCTAATTGATTATTAATATATTCACTTCTGATTCTTTAAAAGCTGAAATAGTTGTGTATTATGAGTGTTGTGACTTCAAACATTGGCAGAACTTGAAGCAGTAAAGCTTATAGGAATTATTACAGCATGTCTGGAAGAGCAGCATGCTTTCATCTTACATTTTGACAAGTCATGAGTCATCTAGAGAAATAACCACATAGTTTGATAACTACTTATTCATGCTTAAGAATATTACTTTCCTCCTACTGCCAAACCAAACGTGATTGGACTGATCCATATTCAAATTTTAAAAGTATAGGTCAACCTTTTCTACTTCGAAAGTTACAAGATGTATTGAGAAGTTTCTTGTACCAGAAATACATTGCTTTTGCATCACCAGGATGTAGTCTCCAACTAGATTTTCTCAGACTTTACACCCTGTTACCATTTCCACAGATGTACTTCCATCACAGCCTGATTAAATGTTACATATCTTCTGAACTTCTATTATTTCTCGCCCAATCTGGCCCCTGTTGCCCTTCATATTCTTCGTTTTGTTTTTTGCACAAGTAGTCTTAGAAGATTTTTATCTTCTCTGACTTCCGTCTCTGTTACCTTTAATTAAGTTCTTGCTAAACTGGCAGATCTCCCTTCTTGCTTTCATGGTCTCCTCCTTCCCTTCTTTTCTCATATACGTCTCCTACCTTGCCTCTTCATAAGTTATGAATTAAGTTACTTATTTTCATTGGTCAGTGACATTCATAGATCTTTCTAATCATCATCAATTAAAATAGGCACAGTTTCGTTCTAGGTATTTTCTTGGCAGAGCTTTAAAACACAAGTGTGATGGTGCTGTTGATGAGGTTGTGGGATAGCTGTGAGGCTGTGTGGCAGTCTGGGCCTGTTTTGGTGTTGTAGACTGAAGAAGCAGTGCCTTTCGTTGGAGAGGTGGTTTCCCCAGGGAAGAAGAAAACCCTGGAATAATGCTGTGGGAAACCCCGTGCAAAATGCCATAAGCAAGAAGTTTATTCACATGTTCAAGTATTCAAATGTTACTAGAAGGTTCCTTGTTCTCTGTCTTACCATAGGTTAATTTTTGGTGCAGGAATTTTAATATTCTTAATTGTTGTCCCCCATTGGACCCTTCCCTCAGACCCCACCTCAACTCCCCACCCACACCGGGGTGCATATATACCCATCTGACCCCTGCTTAGTGCCTTTTGCCCCTTGTTACTGCTTTGGTCCAGTTACCACCAATACGGTGGACACCTTATTGTTTGTTATTTTTGTATTATTAAAATTACTTTTTGGACAACTGGATTGAAGGTGCCTCTCTCCGTTAAGTCGCCACAGGGCTGAGTCCTGAGGAAACTCAAAGGGGTCTAATCGTCTGGGCACAGACCCTTGGGAGTTTCATTTCATAGTTTCTGCTTTCTTGTAGTGTCCTAGATTCTGCCTTTAAAGTGTATGAATGTTGTAGATTTAAGGCAGCCTGCTCCCAGTGTTTTAATATCATGGTTAAGAGAGTTGCAATTTAATATGGTTGGTGGCTACTTTTAAACTACATAAATTCTCCAAACAGCTTCATGTGCTTCTCAGATGCTTGAGTGCTCCAAAAGAAAGACAGACACTGTCTTACTTGTCAGCTTTTCTTTCTTATAAGTAGAGGCAGAAGAATAGCATTGTGCTTTTGAATGTTTGTTTAGCACCAGTTGGCAAATATTTTTCTACTAACTGTCCTGTTAAATGCAGGGGAAGAAAAATAGACTAAAAATTAACTCCCCTTTTAATGGACATCTTTGCAGGAACTTAATTTCACAGGAGCTGGCTTTTTTTCCCCTGCAGCACATGTTTATGAACAAATAATCTCTCTGTGTAGTAAACGTGTTATTTTAAAGTCAAATACAATGCAAAACAAATCTGGTTGGCTTATGTAGATAGTATGAAACATCAAAGTTGGGTTGCTTGGATTCCTGAATCTGCATTCTTGTAGTTCTCATTTGTGGTCAGTGGAACCATGTAGCCATGCTTGTAAAGTATGTGTGAGAAACAGAAAAACCTGTGGAGTTCATGATACAGAGCCAAGGTAAAACAGAACTTGGAGATGAAAGGGTGAGACTTGGTTTTCCTATGTGAAAGTTGCTGAAATGAATAGGGTTTCACTGGAATTACATATGCTGTATAAAAGCAGCACATAGGTTTGATACAGAAGGTAGCCCTGCTGAAGACACTATTGCTTTGAAAGAAATAGGTAGGAATATAATCCCAAGATTTCCTCTCTGTCTTTTTTGTGTAGAGATCAAGATAAAGAAAGGTGTGTTAATAACAAATAAATACTTTTTTTCTTTTCTCTGCAGGAAAAGAAGTGGAAAACAAGCACTACAGAATAATGAGGTAATTCTTTCTTCATGTCAAATATTCTTCAATAATTTTAAATAAATCTGATTTTTTAAAACTAAGTCCTATCACTGTAGTTTAATCTTGGCTATGGTGCAAATAAGGTTTGAATGATACTTTCAGACTTGCATTGCAAAACAAATGGAAGAATCAGGTTAATCACAAGAGGCTGAAGTTTGACTCCATAATGATGGATGCTTGATGTGCACAATGTCCTTTTTTATCTGTTATTGCCCTATGAATTTGTAAGGACTACTGTTGTAAATTTTTCTGTACAGATAGAAACAAACAGCTATGTGTAGATTTAGTATAACTGGTATTTTTTTAATGTAAAACAAAAATGTATGGAACAAGATGTTGAGTCTGACAGTTTCTAAATTTGAAACTACTTCCAACATCTGGTAGGAGGTTTGGCATTTCCCTAATCTTTTGTGTGTCTGTTAATTCATTTATTTAAAAGGGATGTACTGAATCCCTTTAAGCTGAGATTTTAGTTTCGTTGTTTCAAGTAAAATATGACAGACCAAAAAGGCAGAGTCTGTGATTCTGGTGTTACAATGGTATGAATAGATTCCATGTATTTTCATCTTTGCTGAAAACTTTAAAAAAAAAGGCTTGCACTGGATAAATAGAAAGGTATTATGCAAACATCATATTAGCTTCTAACACACCTTGACTGTATTATCTACCATAAACACTTACCTTTAGCTATACCTCTTTGTAAAAACTTTGACTATCTTACTCCTACCCATCTTGGATACAGTTATGCTGAATGGGGTTAACAGTCTAAGGGAAAAAAACTTCTTGGCAAGAAGATACTGGAATGAATATAAGTGCAACACAGAAGTATAGAAATGGATAAGGGCTGAATAAAGAAGAACAGGTTCAACTCTCATATGTTTAGTCATTTGGAAATGTAGCTGTCAGATATTGTGTTAGTAATTTCTATTACAGGACAGCAATAATGTGTGTAGGATCATGCTTCATTAGGACTGGACAGTAGTCTTAGTTATTTTGATTGCTTGGATTTTTGTGTAAATAAATTTTAATTAAAGTACTGTAATCATCTACTGCATAGCATCCTATTTGGCTAGAATATTTATTCATAGCTTGTGTTCACATAGGTTTTTGAAAAGGATGGTACTATTGTTGACCTCATGCTATGAAAAACAGGTGTAGGCTTCTTCATGCTTCAAGTGTAGGCTTTCATTCTGAGGGGATCTTTTTCAGGTTTCCTGTCTACCTTGTAATATTGATATAGGCATTGATAGAGCATGGTTCACATGAGCCTTGGGTAGCAAAGGTAGCAGGATTATGTTGATTGGATGGGACTTGTTCAAAGTACACATGTGCCCCTTTGGTCTGTTTCCAGGACTGAATTCTTCTGTCATTTCCTTACGTGAAAGAAAAGAAACCTGGACCATTAGTTTTTAAAAAGTATTCAGGTTAGTCAGGACAGAAGATAGGGTTATATGGAGTGAACAAATGAAATTGACTCAAAATAAAGGGTGTTTGGATATCGGAGGATTTTTAAGTCTGGTAGATATACCTAAGTAGGAGTGTGCTGCACCATTTTGTAGAAGTAAAGCAATAAAAAAATTCTGGTTTCTCTTGAAGCAAGTTTGGACTATACAGTCAAAGAATTTAAACCATTGGTTTTCTAGACAAATAATGGAAGGCATCTTTTAAAATACTGGCTGATGGTGTGTTTTAGAGACAAGCAATGTTAGGAGATGTTGCATTACAGCTTGCACTTGGATGTACATTAGTGCAGTGGTCTGCATTGTTTGTATATCATCTTTAACACAATTGAAATAAAACTTATATCATAGCAGCTACTTCTTATTGCAGTTTGTTTTGATAGCTCACAATTCTTTATTTAACTTGTCTGAACAAGTCTTAAGTTGGCAGGAAATATTGCAAATTCTGTGAAAGGAAGGTAGCTGTAAATGGCTTGGATAGGGAAAACATCACATCCACAGTTCAATAATACAAAAATTTCTCACTTTTCTTGCTTCATTCTGTGTGCAGCAGAAAGAGGGAAAGAAGGAGCGAGCAATGGTGGACAGAGTGTTTATCGCACGAATATGTCGAATCCTGAAAATAATGGTCCCTAGGACACTTTGCAAAGAGGTAAGCATTGCCTGCAGTAATAAAAAAAGAAATAAAGCTGGAGTCAAGTCTCTTTGGAAATTACATCAGAATTTAAACAACTGCATATACATCACATAAACAGGACCAAATTATGCTATGCAGTTTGAAATAGCAACATAATAATATAGAAGTCTATGTTATGCTCAGTTGTTATATCATTAAAGGTTCTGGTTTCATTTACAAGATAAGCCATTTACTGTCAGCTGATAACTATTGTTGTAGAATAACTTTTAAAAGAGCATCTGGGTTTGTCTTGTACAAGGCAGTACACTTCTGTGTGCAAATGCTTCCTATCTTTAAATAGGATGCAGTTCATTCATTTATTTTGGTTTAGTAACGTATCTAGGCCAACCTGTATTAGAAAATGAATTTGTCAAAAAGTCTGTCAGCATCATGAAAGCTGTGCAGTGTAGAAATCGGTGCCTCCATCTTTCCATGTTTTCCAGGACACTTAAAAAGTCCAAAGCATTAGTTAAGCTTGGAAGTTAAGCAATGAATTGTAAGAACTTAAACATACATCAGGCAGAAGAGCAGTGAATTGCAATGTCCAGAATGTAGAGCAAGTATGACAGCCAGCTTAGCCTGTGTGAACAGGGACCTTCAGCAGCCCAGCTATAAAAAGGAGGTGCATACAAGGTGGAAGCATGGATGGAAATACCTGTGAGAGTGCTCACAGAGCTGGCCGTTATCAGCTTCAAAAGTCATAGCCATTAGAAGAGGTTATGGATAATCCCCCAAAAATTCAAACCCTGCTCCCATATTTGAAAACAAGTTTACTGGAAGCTACAGGCTAATAAGCCTCGCCATATTCCTGGCAAGACTGTGAGCAAAACTTCCTGTAAGCTAACTCTGGCCACACAAGGGACAAAAAAGTCATTGCAAGCAGCCTGAATTTACCAATGACAGATCATGCCTGACCAACCTGATTGGTTTTAGTGATGAGAGAACTGGCTGTGTGGATAAGGGAAGAACAGGGGATGTAGAATATTTTGGTATCAGGTCTCCCTTAATACCTTGATAGCCAAACTGAACTGGCTGGATGAGTAGACAGTGAAGTGGATGGAAAGCTGTTGGTCTGACTGGTTACTGGTTACTTGTGGCCCTGTTTTGAGTAGGGAGTTGAAGAAGATGATATTCAGTGATCTCTTGCAACCTTAAGGCAGAAAGATGTCTCAGAATAGCAGTTACTTCTTTATTACTGCAATCCTCCACCTTATAGTGTGTGTCCAGTATATGCATCAACCAAATACAGCTTTTTAAAAGGCAAACTTTCACTGTAAAAATATAGTCAGTACTTCATTAAAAGTATTGTATGCTAATGTGTTTCCAGCAAAGTAAGGAAATACTGCATTAGCTAGGGCAGCAGGGTAATACTTTTCTGTTAGATAGAGTTGGATAACTTACTGGAAAAAAAAGGTGATTTTTAGCCATTATTTAACTATTGCACTTCTGTGATTGTACCAGACAGGTTATTTGCTGCTTATTGCTGTGATGCTGGTAGTCCGCACTTACTGTGATATTTGGATGATTCAAAATGGAACAGTCATTGAAAGGTACCTAACATTTATTATTTTTAAACATTCTCTCATGTGTTTAACAGGGAAAGACATCAGAATATGTATTCAGACATTTTATAGTTTAGTTGTTTAAAACTGTTGGAAAACTGGTGTTGTTGCAATTTGGGGAGGGACCACTATATTTTAGTAAATAAAAATAAAATTTCATTTGTGAAATTATTTTTTGTTCATCAGTACAATGATTTGATTAAATTAATATTTTAAAACTATTTATTAAATATTCATTTGGTAACATTTTGTACACTGAAGACTCTAAATCGTGTTGTTCTGAATGTCAAAGAAGGTACTCCAGAATAGTGGTTTTATGTCTTAGACATGTTGTGTGGATATAAGGATTTTAATCCACTGAGCTCTTTGCTCTTTAGATTGATAAAAACAATGCTTTCAGTCTTAATATGTTAGAAAGTGATTTTTAGACCTCCGATTTTTCTTGCTGGTCTTGTTGCTAATTGAAGCAAGTCGGAATGTATCTTGAATTGTGCATTTAAAATGATACTGTGTTTAAGGAGAGACATTTGGTCCTTTGTAGAATGGAAGGACTGCTTTGTTTCTTTTGTGAGAATCTGTGAAAGTAGAGAAGGGAAAGAACTGATATTCTGTGACCATGAATTTCTGAGCCCTTAATGTTACAGTTACAGACGAGCAGGCGGGGGGGGGATAGCTGCTCAGTCTGCCACTTACTTACTCAAGGGTGTCAAACTAGATCCTACAGCTGATGCTGCAGGTTTCCATGATGATTTTTTTTCTCTGTGAGTTTATCTACTTAAGACATGCAAGTTTATACTTTGTTGTTTCTCTTGTAACTGACTCTTAGCTGGTGGTCATTTACAGTGCTATCATTGGCCGCAGCAGAAAAGATTTCAAGAAATACTTGTTCAACTTCATTGCTGCAATGCCTGCTGTAAGTGCTCTTCTTGTGCTGACCTATTAGTTGAACATATTTTAAATGTAAATTAAGATTCTGAAGAAATGATCTCAAAGGAGTGTCTTAAAACCTATGGAAATTAGTTGTTTTACATTCAGGTCACATACATTTGATTTTTTGGCTCCAGTGTGTGGGAGACTTAATCAGCATATTTACTTAATAAGCGTATGTTCAGGTTTTCAGGTTAGTTTTGTTGATGTCAATTTTGACTCTAGGTTTGGGATTCCTTGGCATCATTGAAGATGAAGATTTTTTATTAGACTTTAATTTTTTATATTTCTTACATTTTTCCCAGATTTGTTATGCTTTCTTCCACACTTTAACTTTCCCTCAGTTTGTTGACATCTCTGATCTGCACCAGATAGAAATAATTGTGGCTACCTGGTTTGCAATAAATTTTAAAACCAGTTGACAAATTTAAGGCAATGGTTGTCAAATGGTGGCTTTTCAAAAGATAAACTCTTTTCTAGAGTTTATCAGAAGAGCTGAAAATACGTAATATGAATGTATTTTGTCTTAAGTGGTGAGATCCACTGGGACCTGGAGGCAGAAACCTAAGCAGTGGTCCTGTAGACACTGTCTGATTGATCTTAAGTGTGTTTATGGCATTATTGACTTTAAGGAGATAACTGCTCTATTTTAAAGTGTTTACACAATTTATGCTGCAAATTGATTTAAGTATATTTGATCTTGTTAGTTAAATATTATTGTCTCTTTTTTTTAGATCTCTTTAGTGAATAACTTTCTGAAGTACGGTCTAAATGAACTGAAACTCTGCTTCCGAGTAAGACTAACCAGATACCTTTATGAAGAATATCTTAAGTAAGTAACACCTTGCCTACACTGTTAAAAAGTTGCTTCAAGTCATTTTAAGTACATAGTTGCAAGGTTGCAATTAACTTGCAGTTGAGGGTGAGTGGCTTATCCAGGTTGTATATACAAAGACAGTTGGGGGAAAAAAATGCACTGTATTGCTTCCATGATTTAGTCAGATTCCAAAGTACTTCAGGTGCCTTCATATGGTGAAGGCTGAATCGGATGCCTGAGCTTCAGTAGCTCCTTCTGTCCTTCTGCACTGAATTTTGGTAGTCAGCTGTGTAGTAGCAGAGTGTGTGAGGGTTTTCTAAGTTCAGTAGAAGCATGAGCCTGAGCTTCAGCTCAGACATCCTGGACCCTAAATGCCTAAACAATCCTGCAGCATTTAATGTAGATTTAGTCAGGTAGAAGCACAAGCTATGTTGATTCTGTACAGTAATTTAATGTTTGCACTACTTAGTGTCTCAGTTGTATGAAGCAAGGGTGTTTCAGTTATTTCAGATCCTGGGTAATGATTTTTTTTTTCTACCACTTAGCAATTGTTTTGTTTCAGAGCTTATACATACTACAAAATGGGAAATCTGGACAACAGAATAGCTAATCCAGATCAGCTCCTTACACAAGATGTGGAAAAATTCTGTAATAGTGTAGTGGACCTATACTCAAACCTTAGCAAGGTAAGTCTTTTAAGAGAGAACTTCGAGTAGTAGCTGTAGATGTTTAGGATGGGGGTGTCAGCTCACAACAATTTTGTGCATTTGTATGTGGATTGCTTGGAGTATGTTACTAAAAAAATTGTTTATGATGCTGTATTGTTTCACACTCTTTGTGGCTTTCATGACCAAAGTGCTGTTGTGAGTTGTTATAATTTGTACTAAATTTTCTTTTAAAGAGCATACGGCATTCTTTTGCAGATGAACAGTGATGACTTTGATCTCTCAGGTAGATAATTTTCAGAAGAAAAGCAGTGGCTAGCTCTCAGTTACACACAAATATTATTTTGTGCAGGGAGATGTGATTGAATAAGCTTTTCTTGTTTCTGGTGTGAATTGTGAGGTGATTGGGTAGTGAATGAGAACACCGTTGACATGCTTAGACTAAATTTTTTTCATGCTATGTGTTTCATACAAGCTGGGTATAAGTAAACTACAAGTTACTTTTTTCAAAAACTTCTGACTACAAAATCTGTAGTTCAGCTGTTTTATCTTAGTGTGGAGGTTATAGAACTTTAGAATGTTCCTCCTATCAGGTACATAGCCAAATATATGGCATTGTCTTTCATTCAGTATTTATCATAATTACTTCAGTTAAATTATTATGGGTTCTAGTCCACCTTTGATAAATGAGCAGAGTGTCATTACAGGCCTAAAATAGCAAAGTACTCTTCTTATATGGTATGTATTTATCTGAAGATCATGGTGTTTTTATGTTCAATTCTTGAGCCAATGATTTCAGGAAAAAGTCATGTGGCTGAGATTCCTTTTGTTTTAGCTTTTAGTTGGTATAATAGGCTAGCCAGTATTTTAGTACAAAGCTGTAATGTTCTTGGGGTGGTACATGGCTTCTGGATTGGTTTATATTAGTTTTGTGTTTGTGTTCTAAGGATTTTTTTCCCATGCTTCTCTTACAGCCTTTCTTGGATATAGTTTTGTACATCTTCAAGCTAACAAGTGCAATAGGAGCACAGGTAAATTGAGTGGGTTTTTTTAGAACTGTAAGGACATTTTCCCTTCCTTGGTTATAGCCTTGTACCTGTTTGGAATCTGACTAAAACTCTAGGTGGTAGTTGTGGATTCCTGCGTTATTTGAAGGGCTATACTGAAAATATGCATTTACACTTAATGTTTTGTATGCTTTAGTGCCGTCTCTTTTGAGGCAAGCAAAATAAAACTCAGTATTTTCAGGCATTTGATCAACAAATTGAAGGACCAGGAAAGTTCTTTATTTTCTTCTAGTACTTATTTGGAAATCCTGATTAGTACAACACCCTTTTGACTGCTTATGTCTTGCATGAATTCCATTTAAGGGTGAAAATAAATTTGCTGTTTCTGTGCAGCCTCTGTGAAGGGGAACCATTTCTTGCGTTGATAAGCTGAATAATTGAAGGATTAAATCTTCAAATTTGTGTAATTATGCATTATCAAAAATGTTCAGGAGTTGAAAAGGAGTAGCTGTTTGGTCACATGCTGCAAAACTTGGCGAGGCAGACTTGCAGTAAGGCTTAACTAAACCTTGGTAACTTTGTCAGTCTCAGATGTCTTTGTTCTGCTCTCTGTAGTAGTTACTATGTGCAGTTTATGCCAAATTCAGTTTATGCCATTCCACACTTCAGTGGTATTTAATCATCTGTCCTTCATCTATGGAAACTTAGGGTCCAGGACTACTTGAGAGACCCAGGAAGTATGTATAGATAAAAGTGGACAATGGGATTGAAATATTAACTGCTTTGTGACAGTTCAGCAAATGTAAAGAAAAATAAGTAGGCTGAAAGGAGGGAGAAGAAATGAGAGGGTACCAGTAAATCATTAATGAAGTAAGCTAGGACAGTAGGGGACAGGTCACTGGGTGGTGATAACCTGAATAGAAAGTGAGAGTGGGAAGGACATCTGGGGACAGAGAATTTGTAAAATTGGTAAAGTAGTATCTACAACACCAAAGAAGGTGACATGATGGGAATTGCAAATGTAATTGAGTTGGTAACATAGGCACATAGGAGATGAGAACTAAGGGATTCATGCTTTCTGGGCATTTTGGGTACAGATACTGTCATTTGAGACCACCTAAGCTTTTATTCTCTTTTGATATTCACAGGGTCCAGCTAGCATGATGGCATACTTGATTATTTCAGGGTTTTTCCTTACACGTTTAAGGAGACCAATTGGCAAGATGACTATTATAGAACAAAAGTATGAAGGGGAGTACAGATATGTCAACTCACGGCTCATTACAAACAGGTATACACTTACTTGGATGCTAAGATATAAGTGACAATACTGAGGGGTAAATGGAAGTTGTGTGTTAAAATATACTTGGGCAGTGTGATGCTATCAAGCCTGAGCCAAGTGTTTGCATCTTTATGTATTATAAAGTAATTTGTATGTGCATTATATTCCATAGTCAAGAATAAGTGGGGTATAATAATTCAATGTTCTACTGTTGTGAAGAAGTACAAACCCGTATTTCATAAAGTAACTGAAAGTGCTATATTCCCATATTTTATGGCTTACTTTTTTCAAAGACCGTCTTTAACAAAATGAAGTTGCATTATTTTTGTTTGTATCTTTTAGTGAGGAAATTGCTTTTTATAATGGAAACTTGAGAGAAAAACAGACTATTCACAAGACTTTCCGTAAACTGGTAAGCCTCTTTTATCTCTTAAAACATTTTAAGTGAAAATTAATCATTTCTATCATGATGATTCTTGACTTGTGTTCATATAAATTGACTTAGCGTAGCTTGGTGTTTTTGCTGCTACATTTATTAGATTAAAAAATTAGCTGGTAAGCTATAAGCAGAACAGAAGTTTCTGTTAGAATGGCCTTTCTCTTGCCACTTACCTCCTTGACACCCTCCACAATGATTGTTCTCACTATTTAATTTCATGTGTAAGTTGTTTTGATCACAGATGCAGGTCTTTACCAGCAGGGACTCTTGTGCAGTGCTTACCACACTTAGAGTCATGTTAATGTATCTGAGGTACTGAAAAATAACTGTTTGGAACCAAATGTCTAATAAAAGATAGTAAAACAGGTACTGGTAGGGTTTGAACTTCTTTCTTCTCTAATTTACCAGGTGGAACACTTGCATAATTTCATCCTGTTCCGGTTCTCTATGGGTTTTATTGATACTATCATTGCCAAATGTAAGTGTGTGTCAAGTGCCTAATGGATTTCTGTAAATAACAAAACAAACTTTTTACATAAGAAATGTCTTACTTCTTACTGTTTCAATTAATGTGTAGCATAATATTTATTCTTTCTCTGCAGACCTTGCCACTGTGGTTGGCTACCTGGTTGTTAGTCGTCCATTTTTGGACCTGTCTGACCCTCGTCATCAGAATAGCACTCATGCAGAACTTTTGGAGGTAAATAGACCAGAATTAAAACAACCTCTAGGTTTTAGTTTTTGTTAGTCCATGTAAAGAAACTTTCTTCTACTCCAGGATTACTACCAAAGTGGAAGAATGCTGCTGAGAATGTCTCAAGCTTTGGGCAGAATAGTCTTAGCAGGCCGTGAAATGACAAGATTGGCTGGGTAAGCTTAATAGTAAGGTTCTTTCTCATCTCAAATTCAGAAGCTGATTGTAGAATTAAAATAAGCTTATGTGCTTTGTTCCTTGCAGCGTGCTAAAAATTCAGTGATTAAAAACATTTTATGCTGAACACAGATCTGAAGATGTGCTAATCATATCCGCTAGAAATTTCACATCTAGAATGCAGTTTGAATGTTTAGTTGAAACCTTGTCAAATGCTCTTAAATCAATTATGTATTGATTATTTAGCAAACTTTTATTTACATCATAAGAAGTAAAATTTGGCTATTACAGAAAAAGGAAAAGGAGCTTGTAAATACGATGCATATTAGACAACCTGGTGCAACTCTAAAATGTAAACATTCTGCTTCTGTGCTGGGTTGAATAACTTTGTCATTTTAGCAGTTTGACAGAGTGCTCATTAAAGCTTCTATGGATTTTTTCTTTCTGTTTTAAAGTTTCACAGCTCGAATCACGGAATTAATGCAGGTTCTGAAGGACTTGAATGGTGGCAAATATCAGCGTACTATGATATCACAAGAAAAAGGTAGATGTGATATAATATACAATATGTGCCTCTCTGTGTAGCATTCCAGTACTAATACTTTTTTCTTTATTTAAGATGGAGATAAAAAGCCACCTCTCTCTTTGATACCTGGATCTGGAGAAATTATCAACAGTGATAACCTTATCAAGTATGTTTGAGAAGTTTCCCCAGGCTCAATAGTTCAATTTTTTTAATGTAGACTTTTTTTAAGTCTTTCTATCTATGACCATTAATAGAGGTCTGAATACCCATTACTACAATTACAGCAGTTCCTGCTGTACTTTATTTACTAGTAATTCCACCTCACACCCTCTCAGCATTTTTGTTCTGTAAGCCAATCCTTATCCTCTCATATTAGTAGAAGACATATTCTGCTCTCTAGACCTGGGCTTTTTGGTAACATTCCTACTGTCCTTTAGAATATGACTTCTCAGACCATCTTGTTTCCTCTTAGAAATATGTTAGTTATGGATTTTATTCCATTATATAATTCAGCTGTAAAAATCAGAGGCAAGTCTGTATTAATTTTCAAAGTACTTGTAATTCTGCATACTTGGAAATTTTGTTGATGTACTTGTGATCAATTCCTTCATTCTTTGCAGTCCGAGGAATGTAGCATTGACATAGTATTATTACTTACAGGCATAAAATACAGCCAGTTAAGAGATGAAATCTCAATCTGGACAGTGTGGAAAGCAGATAGGGAAGTAAAGGGGAAAGAAAGGAAGTAAGGGAGAAAAGAGATGATATAGCTATTTTTATTCATTTAAAAAAAAAAGGCAGGGGGGAGGTGAGAAGTCATTCATTGCGTGTTGTAGAACTAGTGAGATACACTTCATTCCTAGGTTTAAAATGCCATACATCCTTAAATGTAGGTTTACATCCATAAGATGTTTTGGAGACCAAAGGCTTAGAGGATAAAAAAAAAAATACAGGGGATAAAACCAAACCTGTAGATGTAGATATTTAAAAGCTAGGGTACATTTTTGGTTCAAGAACTTCCTTAGCTGTTAGTAGTTGGAAACTGGGAGAGTGAATGAAGTAGTGCTGAAGTGTTTCTCAGTGCCTTAAATCTCTCAAGTTAACACGCAGTATTAGCTTCTTTTAGGCAACTGTTGTTTTTTCTTTTTTAACTTTGTAATACATACAGGTTTGATCATGTTCCATTGGTGACACCTAATGGAGATGTTTTGATTCAAGACCTTAACTTTGAGGTAAGTTTTTTAGTATCATAGGAAACAATATTAATATAAAATTTTCAAGGGAAGATGATAGCTTCAAAGGTCCTCTTATTTATAAGAAAAGTGCAGACAAATCATCGTGTTAGTTTAAAAAAAAGGCAATAAGCTATTTTACCCAAAAAAGTTTTTATTGTTTATAAGTGCTTTTTCTTCCAGCAGCAGGTGCTGAACCTGTTGGGGAACAAACCTAATTTTTGCTGGAAATTGCTTGTTGTAATGTCGGAAAGTTGTGTACAAGCATATCTTGATAACAGATTGTCTTATTGTTTGTAGAAGCTTTCAGCAATAGTTCATCACCACCATTTTATGTGTTGGCATTGCGATTTTAGGTTCGATCTGGTGCAAATGTGCTGATTTGTGGGCCAAATGGGTGTGGGAAGAGCTCCCTGTTCCGTGTTCTTGGTGAGGTAAGGGAACTTCATAAAACAAAAGGGTGAATGCAAAGCACAGTTGTAACTGAACTTTTTTGCAAGTTCTAATCTTTTTCCTTTTGCAGTTGTGGCCTTTGTTTGGTGGGCGTTTAACAAAACCTGTAAGAGGAAAGTTGTTCTATGTTCCTCAGGTAAGACCAAGTACTTTACTTGACAACAATGTTCTCTTTCTTTGTACTTTGACTATCTTTAGAAGTATTTGACTTATCTTTTTGGTCTAATTGTATCTCAGAGACCATACATGACTCTTGGAACGCTCAGAGATCAAGTTATATATCCGGATACTTTGGAGGATCAGAAAAAGAAAGGGATTTCTGACCAGGTAATGATAATAAGTTCATTAACCCTTTGTCTTGCTCAGGATGAGTAATGCTTCCAATTCAGAAATACTGAAACTGCTATGAAAAGCACTGCCTTTAATAGGATTTTAATATTTGCCCGGGTTCATAGTGTTATGGTATAATCCTTTATAGCTTTTTTCAACCACTTGTCTTTTGAGTTCATGTAAGCTTTATTTGTCATTCCTGTTTCCATAAAAGGTGCTGAAGGAGTACTTGGATAATGTCCAGCTGGGTCAAATCTTGGAACGTGAAGGAGGCTGGGATAGTGTTCAGGACTGGATGGATGTACTCAGCGGGGGAGAAAAGCAGAGAATGGCAGTATGTCTCAAAAGCATAAATGCTTAACAGATGCAGAACAGAAGTAAAAAATAAAATCTGAACTGTAACCTATTTTTATTTATTAAATATTAATATTTGACTTAGAAGAAACCCCCAAAATGTGAAACACCTAAATACTGAGAAAACAACTGAAAATAGTGGGCTTTGTATTCAAAATTTAAAAGGAAATACTGGTTTTTAAACATCCTTTCACCATGTCTTGTGATTTCATTATACAAACAGAATTTCTAAAATAATTTTCTTGAATAAAAAAAGTGTAAGATAATGTAGCTACTTTTGGATTTTCAGGTTTCAGTGGGTACCAACTTAATTCCCTTTCCATAGTAGATTTTTGGACACTAATTCTTCGTTTAACTTCTAACACTGCACCATTGCTGGTAGTTCTGTATCTACAGTATCCTTTTTTTTGGCTTGCATTCCAGATGGCAAGGCTGTTCTATCATAAGCCCCAGTTTGCAATTCTGGATGAGTGCACCAGTGCTGTTAGTGTGGATGTAGAGGGCTACATTTACAGCCACTGCCGAAAGGTGAGCTCTTTGTTTCTGGAATTATCTCTCTGTACATTAACAAGAAACCTAAAATGGTACAAGGTTCACTCTTCCTTATGCCTAATGCATAAAAATTAAAAAAAAAATCTGGAAAAAAGCTTAGAGGGGCATACTAGTTTATGCACACTAGAATTCAGTAATCATTTTATAGTCCTAGGATAACTTAGATGTACATGTAGCCTCTATGATATACAGAGAACTCTTAGTAACTGCTAAGTAACCTTACTTTTCCAGATAGTCTTAGAATGTCAAGTTAGGACCAAATAATCTAAAATTGTAGGATGTTTTCTTGTTCAAAAGGCTTCTTTTGTCCAGGGCAACAGAAGTGAAAGTCTGGAAGCTAACGTTTCCATGTATTTAGAGATACAAAAATCCAAGCACTCTAGGAAAATAAGATGATGCTAAATATAGCTTTGTGTTTCCTTGTCCTCTTTAACTCACCATTTCAGATTCTCTGTAGTTCCATGTGAAATCAATAAGATTCAATTTCACACCCTAGTCTGGGGAAGAAAGGGGTTGAAATGACGTTAGGTTTTGAGCAGCAGTATTCCAGAATGATAATGGAACAAAGTTGTGCTTTCATTTCCACTGAAATATGTGCTTGAAACTAAAGGAGCCTTCTGTAGTAGTGAATGGACATTAGGTGAGGACTCTGCAGGAGAAGGAGCATTATTTCATGAACTGATTTTACCCATCAGTATCAGTGCCCTGATAATTTCTAAGGTCTGTTTTCCATATACTTCGTATTCTATTAACTTAAGTATTCATTTGTGCTTGGCAAGTGGTTAATGCATGTTACTGAAAAATGGAATTCCTGGTTAGGTTGTCCTTGCAGAAAGAAAAAATGTTACCTTGATTTATCATCAGAGTAATTTTGTCCTTGCTGCTAGTGTTGGGGATGAATAGTTGACTGAATTGAAAGGAAACAAAAGAAGGTTGTTCACTTTAAATTGTCACTCTTAAGTTTGTAATTCATTGCAACTTTTGTGGGTTTGGGATTTTTTTTTGTTGTTAAAGTTCCTTTATTCACCAGCTTTATTGTTTTACCTGCCTCCTGCCTCACCTCTTTTACTCAGTTAATTCTATATTTGACAAATCTTTAGGAGCAAAAGAATGGTGACATCAATTCATAATGATAGATCCCTCCTGATTGCTTTTCCCCCCGCCCTGCAAAATCTTGTAATAAAAGCTATATATGTATAGTGTCAATAATAATCTAGAAGTTTGTGGTTATGAATTTAAGATCTTCATCTGATATAATACTGAAAAATAAATAACACCTAACCCATGAGAAGAATTAACTGTTTTGTGGGTGTTTTTGTCATATAGGTTGGAATCACTCTCTTCACTGTTTCCCACAGGAAGTCACTCTGGAAACATCATGACGTATGTAATCTTTGCTTTTTTAAGAATATTTGTGGGTTTTGTTGACTAACTGTATGAAATTGACTTGGTGATTGGAGGTGTTATCATTTCACATCCTAATAGGTCAGGTTCTGTTTGGGTTTTTATAAAGTTTTACTTTTCATAATCCCATATTACTCTTTGAAATATTCTCATGCTTTTAGTTATGAAAGCATGCTATCCAAAAATTTTTGGTATATATTTATAAAATACGAGAGGCTTGCTAGATGCTTAAGTCTACTTCCTTAGATTCAAAAAAATCCTTGAACTAGAATTCAGTAAACAGCATGGATTTTTTTGCTTTCAATATATCTAATACATTTATGCTTTTTTAAAAAGGTCTCTAAGTTGTGGACTTTTTTATTGTAAACTAAGATTTTACTGTTCTTTTTATGTAGACAGACTGTACATGTGGATAAAAATACTGAATTAATACACAGGGATGAATCTGTGCCCTAAGTATATTGTCACAAAACCCAAAAGAACAGCGTTATGTCTAGATTTGGCTGTTAGCAGACTAATGTATGATATGCAAAAATAAAGTTTAACATTTTTACAGAGGCAGATGAATTTAATGATGTGTGAAGTGGGAGCAGCTTACCCTCTTGAGTTTAAGATTTTGCTAAAACTTTTTAAATGCTCTAAAAAGATTTTTAAAAGTACTTGAAAATATAATTTATTTAGGTCTTTATAGAGCTGGTAATTTTTAGGTGGTTAATAACATGTTGGTTTTTTTCAGTTCTACTTGCATATGGATGGCCGAGGAAATTATGAGTTCAAGAAAATAACTGAAGACACAGTTGAATTTGGATCTTAAAATCATGAACTGAACTGCTAGAGACTGATGATTACAGGAAGTGTGTAGAATGTCAGACAATGTACCATAAAATTACTCAGCTTGTTAAGCATTTACTATTATGTAGGATATTGCTAATTGTGTATATGTTGGTTTAATTATTGATACGTACTAAGAATGTCCTTATTCTTGTGGTTTAAAAACCTGCCTAAATTAAATTGGGCTTAAATTAGTGTAACCTGATTCATCCTGGGATGCAAATCATTTGAAATCGGCTGATTTGACTTTTGTAGACCTTCTTTCCCTTCAGTGAAAAACCCTGTTAAAATTAGGGTTGCTACCTCTCTTGTTCCTGCAAAGTGGTCTTGGATTTTTGCTCTGTTCTATGCATGTTTCAGAGAGATCTCGCATGGTGCAGGACATTGTCCCATCTTCAGATCTGTGCCCTGTTAAATGAAAGAGCCTTTTCCTTGTCCAAGCCTTGTCATGTAGCCAATGTGCCCTTGCTGAAAAAGGATGAACTGAAACGAAAAGACAAAATTAATTCCTTGATGTTTAAAAAAAAAATTAAGGTTGTTCTTTGCTGGGATTTGGATTCATCTTTAACATCTGTCTGTTCATGCAGTTCTCTCTGCAGCTCAACTCCCATTCTCTCCCAATGCAGCAAAAGCTTCATCCATCCTCTAGCCCAACTGTCCTTTTTCTCTCAGAGAAATACTGTGATAATAAAGAGTTGAGAGGAGGTTGAGGGAGGAAAGGACCGCGCCACAAGAAAAAACGGGAGGGAAAGAAAAGTCACCATCCTTGTATTAAACAAGTCTGTGACTGTTTTTACCTCTGAAGAAATTAATGACTCCTACAAGAAGAAGCAGAGATAAGAATGTGGGCCCAGTCATTCTTCAAATCAGTAGAAGTTATAGTGGGCTTCAAAATATTAATCTGTGAAATAGCAGACAGTTGTGTTCAGTCCTGTAATACAGCAATTACTTTTTCCTAGTACCTCCTTTTCTCCCTCTTCAAAAAATTCTGATGATCTTACCGTTTTAGCTGCCCTTCAGGTCTGAATTTGAAAGCGATAATGGTACTCTCTGTTTGGTCTTCTTTGTGAAGTCTAAAACAACGCTTTCATTCTTCATGTTTATTCTCTTACTGTCGTGATGTTTTTTGATTTCCGATACAAATTATTTGCCAGTGATTCTTGAGTCCTTGCTGGTTTTCTTGTTCCAGCTTCCAAATCCCCTCAAAGGAACCAAACTCTTAAAATAGATTACTGTAGTTGTTTTTTTCATACAAATGATTACTGTGGTTGTTTGACAAACATAAATGCAGCAAGGTGTTTTTTGTGATCAGGGAATAGGAAGGTATAATTTAAACTGAATTGCTGTTTAGGCTTTAAAACAAAAAAATTACAATACCTGTTGTACAGTGAAGGTCTAGTAGTTTTTTAGTGTTCCATGTAAGATATAATATAGGAATGCACTACATGAAGGCATGCATAAAATATGCAATACATCTGTACTTTGTGCATCTTTCATCGAGGGTTTAGTTTTAAAAAAGCCCCTACTTTTTATAAAATGAATATGTACTTGGATGCACTGCTGTTTGTTAATTTTTACCCAGTTTAATTGATAATTTTCTTTCATGTTGAAATTGCTACCTGTTAATATTTTTCCTTTTATCATAGTTCTTTCCCCTACATGTCAGTATTCTTTCAAAGTACTCAAATGCAAACAGCTATCCTGGTACAAGAATCTAGTGACCACAGTAGAATCAGAGTATAATGCATCAATGAAGATCATAAAAGCTTCTCTCTGAAGTATAGCATATTCAAGAGAATAAGGTACCAGAATAATTTTTGTGCTTGTTTTATGGGAAGGCAGATAGGTGCCATTAGATTTCACTAATCTCTTGTTTCTGTTCATTCAGATTCTCACATCAGCCATAGCGTAGCAGGTAGCAGCATGCTGTGTGTGAGGTTGTAGTCTTTTTTGAAGTGTAACCATGGAAATAGGGATTCCAGATAGGTGGTTGTGTGGGGAGGTTTTTTGGTTTGGGGTTTTTTTTTTTTGTGGAAGTTCTCAGCACAAATGCAACTTCTCCTAGAAGGGATGTTTTAGTAGCCTTTTAGAGAGACAAAGAAAAAATTAATCTCTAAACTGAGAAAGTTGCTATGATCTTTGTGATTAGGGCAGTTTTTTGCAGTGGAGTAGTGAACTTGGGATACTTTAATGTATTTTTAATGCTAGCAAGCAAAACCATGCACAGCACACTTACATTGCCCCCAGCAGCCAATCCCAATTGTACTTTACAATTTTACTGGTTGTAACGGAATTTTGTGTAATCTTGTATTTATTTTTAAAACTAACAACAAGCAAACAAAAAAAATCTATCTCCAAAACCAAGGAGGAATCGGTTTGCCTTTAGGTGCCATGAAGTTCATTGAAACTGAGGATGCTGGTATCTCCTTAGGGCCAGGACTTGCGTTTTTAAATATACTGGAAGGAAAGAAAAATACTCTTCTGTACTTGATTGTAAGGGAGGCTTATAAAGAAAATATTAAAAAGAATGATATTTTAGAATTATATTCTCAAAAGGCCTTACATTAAAGTGTTTGAGATAGACTTGATCTAATGAGAGATTGTAAAAAAATCTAATGAAAATGATCGAAGTCTAAGTTCTGTTGCAGAATTGCACTGTGATACTGTATTTTAGTTATATTTCTTTAATAGCACAAGTCGGAAGTTCATGAAATGGAATTCTGAACTATCTTAGTAGACAACATACTGATGAATACTTGGTCTCAAATTGTTGGTGCTTTGAAGATGGTACTGGAAATAGTCAGATGGCTGCATTTCAACGGTGGGAAACATTCCTGTGTGTAAATACTGTAAAGTGTTTTGGAGGGGGAAACGGCGCTATGTAAATGTAAGACATTAAGTGCCTCTGAAATAATAATAATAATAATAATAAATCCACGGATTAAATATATCTAACCTTTTCATGTTTCTTCATGATGTGATCAGAAATTCTGTAATAATACAGTGAACGCATATGCAACAGATGCTCAGTTGCTCAATGAGCTGATTGTCTTGTGTTCAGCTTTGAAAATCTGCAGTATTGTCTGAAATTTGCCCTGGAATCAGCCAGGTGGATGCCATCCGGTTTAGGCTTAACCAAGTACATGAGCTCAGTTCTTGAAGACAGGTACTTAAAGCAATGGGATTATAGATGCATTTATCTGCTTTAAGTCTGCACTGAGATTGTCTCAGTCAGCTGTATTAGTGTGGTGCTAATAACATACAAGCCATTGACCTAAGAGCTGGACTTGATGATCCTTGTGGGTCCCTTTCAGCTCAGAATATTTCAGCTGAAAGGGACCCACAATTCAGCTCAGAATCTGTGATTCTGGCCTCTCTCTCCTGGCCACTTCTTCTCCCTTTGTTGATTTTAGAAAGGCCTGAATAAGATTAACACAGTATCAGTATTCTTTTTAGTGCTCCTTAATCTTTGTCTTTTGAGGATAATAAGTTAATCTTTTTCCACCTTTATTACATTTTTAATTTTTAATTATTTTCCTTTCTTGTGGTAGACATTCCAGCTATCAGTATACTTGAAACACAGTAGTGTAAAAGTGCAGCCAAGATATGCTTGAATTAACTGATTTTTAAGTGATCAGCCTTTTCTAATGCTAACTAGTACAGATTTTTCCTTTTCTTAACTGAGATTAGTTGTGCAACAAGTGTATTGTAAAGCATTCTTAAAGGGTTAGAGCTCCCTTTGAAGGAAAATGTCTCAAGCAAGAATGCGGTCTTAAAAATCTAAGTGTTGTTCAATTAGGTTAATGAGTTAGAGAGGAGAAAAGAAAGGAATTTCAGTGTTGTGGAGGGAGAGTTAAATTAAGTCAAGGTAGAAGTTAAAAATCCATTATTAATATTTAACTGTCATTGGTACCATGACATGCTCATAGAAACATCCATGGTAATGATCATCTGAAATCCCACTGCAAAAAATAGGGGGTGAAAAGGTTGCCTAGGTTTTATAGCGAAAATAAACCACAACTTTTATCTGTCAAGAAAATCCAGTGTGCAAGTTCAAATTTCAGCTTCCAAAGCTGCTGTTGAAAGCAGTTATTTCTATGTATAATCTGTTTACTTCTTTATTAGGTATACATAGCCAGATGATTTGTGCCAGTCCTTTTCCTGAGCATGAAAAGAGGTTTTTTGGTTTTACTTATCAGGGATGTGCAGCTGTGTCAGGAAGAGGTGAGTTGGTTGGTTTTCCCTTCACATGTTGTGGTTCGAGGCTCTTGCCGGTGGTCTGGACATAGTCAGACCACTCCTCATGTTATTAGGATGCCTGAAACTTCACTGGGAAGTTTAGAGTGGCTGTGCACATTACAGGTTCCTATGTTTGTTTATATGTTCTGATGAAACCCATCCTGTCACGTGTACTCAGAGAGGATGAAAGTGGTTTTATTCAACCAAAACCATTCTATCATTCATCTTGAAACAGAAATATAGCCAAGTTAGATTATTATGAAATCAGCTTGTCTTTCATGTTAAAAATCTTTAAAAAAAAAAGTTGTCTTCAAAGCCTTCTTTGAATTTCTGCATAATTTTCTTGTATTCAAAAGCAGTCAGGTGACTTCACAGACAGAAGCTGTTTTAAGGGAGTAATTTGGAAAATACAGTAGATTCAGGGATTAAATAGGAATAATATGCCTAAGCAAATTCCATGGGGATTGACTTGGGAAACTGAAGACATTTTGCCAGTAATCCTGCAATGAATGCTACAATGTAAGAATAATCATCCAGTTGGCATTTTAAAATGGGAGAGAAAGGAAACTTGGATGCTCCACTTATGTGGAATTTCTCTTTCACAAACCAGGCTTAATCACAATCTCTCTTACACTGCTTAGAAACCTCTCTCTTAGTAACCTTTGGCAAGTCTGAACCATAAAGATTGAACATAATTGCTTTTACTGGTGAAAGGAGCACATTTGTTGTAGTGCCCAGCCCTGTTCCCTGCTCTCCTTGTCCACAAACCAACATCCTTTATTTCCCACCCATCCCTCATTTTGGGAAACTAGTGGCATCTACACATGATGCTGAACCAAAATAGAACAGAACTGGAAAAATTCTGTCTAGACAAAAAAAAAAAAAAAAAAATCTGAGGCTGGTTTACTTGGGTAGAAATAGGGAACTCCACCTACGTGACTAAGCAAATTTTCTCCACTAAAATGACTTAAGAGTTTGGCATAAATCAAAGCTAATTTTTAAAGCTTGATTATCGAAAGTTTGGGGGATGCTGGTCTGAAAACATGCTCCATGTGTGCAATTGAAGAGGCAGTCTATATAATCAAATACACCCTTAATCTCCTTATCCTGAGTGGTTTAGTGCAAGTAGGTCCTAAAAACCAATTGACTACTTTTACTCACTGTGAATCATGACAAGTGCAAAGGTGGTCCCCAAAATAAGCTAACCTTTATTCATTTACTTAATTGTAGTATTTTATTGCAGGAATGTGTTGGCACAAAAGCAACGGCTAAACACAGTTATATCAGAAGCAACTGATGGGACAGATGTGGTGACACACTGAAAGATGAAGTATCTATAGAGGGGTCAATGTGTTGGGAAAAAATGATGGTTAAAAAGCAAGGCATATGTGCCAGAGGCTTCTTAAATCTTGGATGCAATATTATATGTTGCAACAAGACTTCTCTAAAAAAGCCAGGAACCATTTGCAAATACTTTTTGGAGCATAATAGGGAATTAAGGACCAAGGTCAAATCTACTCAGCCCACCAATGCTAACTAGACCTTTCAATTTTTTTCAGTTATGAAGATAGTTGTATTTACAATAGTTCTATGCAGAGACTTTTAGAAAGGCTACTTGAGGTTAGATGTGCACATTCTCTTCATGCTTAGGGTGTTACCTCTGTAAGCTGTCCCTCAGCCCTGGGGTCCATCATGCTGGTGGTATGGAAGGTACTGGAGTAGGGATGTGTCTGACAGACAGTAGTAGTTCCTGCATGCACCATGTATTTTATTGTCTCTGAGTTTGTTCTGTAGAGACCTGCTTGAGAGACAGGTACAGAGCAGCCTCTCAGCTGGGACCTGTTTTGACTTCTTGTGGCTATCACTGGCTGTGGAGTGGAAAGTAATTTTTTTTCAAAAGGTGTTTTTGGGGTTGCCTTTTCAAGACAGGCTCAGCAGAACTCAAAGCACATACAGCCCAAAATAGCCCCAGTTCAAACACAGCTGCCTTCCAGCTATTCCTACCCGTGCCTTTCTTTTCCTTGCCACTGGGTAGCATGTTATCACAGTTCCAAACATAGCTTGTACTTCAACATAATTCACAGGACTTCTACAGCTCAATTTATGACGTGCAGCAGTAGTGAAATATTTTCCAGTACTTCTAGAAGACTTCAGTTCTTTCTGTGAGGTACTTAGTCCATTCCTTTAAGAGCTAAAAGGGCAGTAAGAGGACTCTGTTTTCTGTTTGAAGGATACTGAGGAGGGAAAGTGTGGTGAGAAGCGTAACAGTCAGCATGAATATCTAATTCTGAGTTTCTGAGACTAAAGAAGTTTGTCAGGAGAAAGGATATGGTTTTGTGCAGGCTTCAACACCAACATGCAAACAATAGGTAAGTACTGATGGATTGTTAACTGGGGCCTTGTTTCCAGCAGTGTTTGAATATTGGACAACACAGGGTATGTTACAGCCCAAGATTCCTGGAGAGCCTGTCAGAGGGAAGCACTGAATAGGACATGGGAGGTGTTCAGGAGAAGAAAGCTGTTCCTACCCTTAATTTCAGATCTTATTGAGCTGTTCCGACTCTGTTCCTTTTCATTATTAGAAAAGAGAGGATCTAATAAATTTCTTGAGCCTTTTTCCTCTGAATTTTGGTGAAATTTGGATTCAAACTGGATCTCAGTGTGTTAGTAATTTAGAAACATTTGGATTGTTAATCTGCTGATTATGCCCTTTTTAACCACTTGGTGTCACCTTTTCCAGGCACACGAAGCATAGAAACCAGACCCAGATTGCAGAATTCCTATTGAGGAGATGGCTTACAGTAGAAGTTGTACGTGCAGGGCCGCTGCTCCATAGATCCCTGTGAGGGGAGGGAGGAACGGATGTGGTGTCCACTGTCCCACTGGAGTGACTCCTGCAGCACTGACATACGGGGTGTGGTGGCACACTTGGTGCTTTCTGGAAGCAAGTGATCATGTTAAGAATCAAGTGGAAAGTTGGGAAATCAGACTGAGTATTATCTCTCTGGAGATGTATATATTTGGGGTGAATGGACAGTAAAGTATGAAGGCAACAGAGGGAAAAGAAAGAGGATGCACTCTTTAAAATAAAAAAAACTAACAAACCCTCACTTTTCCCTGGAATAATGAGTGTTTCCTATTGGAGTAGGTTTTAAAATCTCACTTGTCACTCTAGCTCTTCTAGTACACTAGCTGTTTAATTACTGAATGACTAATTAAAAAATTATCATGTGATCTCATTGGGAAAATGTTCCTCTGTTGAAAGGAAGGTGAATTTTCATTAAACCTCTTTTAATGAAATATTTTTTTGAATTTAACAATGTCAGTACTTTGCTACTTAAATATTTCTTGAAGTAATAAGGTAGAAAACTTGAAAATAAAAGTAGAAGAAAATGCACCAGGGAATATAAATGAGATCTGGAACTGTAAAGATTCTGTAAGTTCATGTTAATAACGTCATTGCTATTTTAAACAAGGCACTATAAAAATTACACTTAAATGTAATTAGGTGCAGTAAGGTACTTTGAGCAGTGCTAGTGAACTTCTGGAAGTTACTGTCTCAATAATAGTGACCAAGGGGAGCTGCAGAAGGTGAAAAATAATGCTTCCATGCTATTAAGAAGTTTTTGATTGTGATTAAGGGATATGGATTTATTCAGGCTCTATATTTTTATTAAAAATGAGATCCTGTCTGAAGAAATAAGGCAGTGGGTTCATCTCTCGTGAAGAATAAGTAATGGGAATGAGTAGAGGATGGAGGAGAGGAAGGGGAACATCAACGAAGGAACCAGGGGAAGTCAGCAGCAGAAGCATTTCAAGCTTCTTACATGAGCCAGTCACTGAAATATGTCACTAATAGCATGCAGTTTTTGACAAGATGAGAAACAGGCACAACCTCTGCAATTGGACGTCTGAGACTGGGCCTGGCTGTGAAACGCCAGAGACAGTCAACGTGGCTGCATGTTTATAACCAGGTACTGCAGGTTTTACTGGAAGAAACCACCCCTGAGGGAAATCTTGCTATGAACTTGGCAAATTCAGTTACAGTTAGAGGCTGAGGAGTTACAGGGAAAGATGTTCAGATCTGGTCCTTTGTGGAGGTGCTGCAAGAAGCTCTGTGGGTTGAATGAGAGCCCGTGCTAGAAGAAGCAGAAGGATCTCACTGGTGGGAAGGTTTCTCATTATATGTTGTAAGGAAGAGATCTGCAGCACACCTTTATGCCCTGAGCTTGGCTAAAAGTTCTGCTGTAGAGCACTGGAGACACACACCATCAAATAAGGGAAGGGCAGCTCTGTGGCAGTTTGTAAGGGTCTGACTGGGCGTAGTCTGTAAGAGAGTATATGCCACGGTGAGTAACACCACACCTAAGGGTTGCGGAAAGATTTTCAGCTGACCAGTTCCTGCTTCTGTCCTGTCCAGCAGGTTGTTCTTTTCCTGTCATTCTCAAACATGAGCATCAGGACAAACATAGATTATAGAAAGCATGGTTAGTTGTATGTGGATAAATTTAGTGTAATTAGATTATTCAATTAACTCTTGAGTCTGATAATGTGTATTACAAGGTTCTGAAACTGTGGCAGTCATTGCTAACCTGCAAGATAACTTTACGAAACTGAACTGAGAGGGTAATCTATCACAGCTGTTTATTCTCACTTCAGGCAGAAACTCTTTGTCCTGAGTTGCCACATAACTAGTGATCCAAGTTAAGCTCATAATCACGTTCTTATCATTACATGCCTCTCAACAACAGCCTTCTCACACTGGAAAGCTATGTCTGCTAGAAATAGCTAAGCTGTTTGCTGCCATATCCATCATACACTTATGAAGTCCTCTACAGTTGTTCATTTTAAGTAATGGCAGTAATTTTATTGTCTGTATTGCTCTTAGAGCTGACAGAAAAGCAGCAGAACAGTATCAGCCTTTATTTGCTGATGTGAAGAAGAGATTTTAAAGCAGGCTTGTTACAGTGTGCAGTGTTGGACATTCACTTGTACAAGGAGAGGACACAAACACTGTGTGAGGGAACTATGCAAATGTATTTATCCACTTGAAATAGTTGGATGCTTTTTCAGATGACAGGGAGCAAAGTGGAACAGGGGAATAGGGAGCATCAGTTGGAACATGCTCGCTTACAGAAACCTTCTTAGAAGAGGAGCCAGGGAACTTAGGTGCATAGGAAGAGCTGCCTTCTTCTCTATATCCATTCCCTGTGTGTCTGGCTACATATTAAATCCATACAGTGCTGAAGTGGCCACATGTGTGGGCCTAGTCTTTCTTCCTAGGGATAGCACCTCTATTGTTATAACAACTTCTGCCCAACCCAATACTCTGAGAAAGTCTCTGCATAAAACATTTGGCGTAGGACCAGCCCAAGGGATAGAACTTACAGAGGTTTGCAATTAAAAAGCCCCTTTCTCAACCGTCTTCACAAACAGAAAAAAAACCTCTTCAAAATAGGATCTGTGAGCCCCATGACTGGTTACTCAGCATTGTTGGATGATAACATACTGCAACTAGGAAACAGAAGTGCTTCAGTCTTCCAGAACTCGTGTAGTCAGGGGTCTCTCTTTTGCCATTTAAGTCCCTTGTTTGCATTTCTGTGGGTGTCTCTTCTTCCCTCCTTCCCTCCCCCCATATTCGGAACAAACCAAGAATCTCTTTAAGTAATGGAATATGATTTATAGCATCATTCTGTGTTTATGACAAGCAACTGCATGGTCTAATTTAAGGAATGCTATGCTGTAATTACAGGCTTTCCTTTTTCTATTAGCTCTCCCCTTTTGTGAGTCTGGCACTGAATGAAGCTGAGGAAGCAGAGTGCCTCGGGGAAGGGAAGTAATGATGACAACTTTGGAATGTTTTCAAATTGACTCCCACGAGTTCTCATTGCTATTGTAAGGTTCCTTCTCCATACAAGGCTTATGCATCAGCAGAAAATGCATTAAGCATTTATTGCTCAACATGAAGTAAACAGGGTTTGGGGGTGGGAATTCTGGTGGTTTTCTTCCCTCTGTAAAAAGAGGAATTAAAGACCCAAGAAAACCCCCTGTAAACCATACTCACACATTCCTAGGTGTCTTAACCTATACACAGATGGTAGCTATAGCACAGTAGGGATAATAAAATACAATTCTGTACAAATTCTTAGATTGGGATATTAATTTTGTAAGGTATTTCTTCTCATGAATACCAATGGATATCTTCTTTTAAGGCATATATAAGGTGTTGAGATCCACAGCCAATTAGTTCCAACTACAAGATGATTTTTTTTCTGTTCTCTTGAGTTTTGGTGTTTCGTGTGTGCTGACCATCATCATTAGCAGTTCTCATCTCTGGGGCAGGCCCCATAATACCTTGAATGAACATCAGTACCACAAGCACAAGTACAGGCAGCACTGGGGGAATGGAAGGAGAAGCTGTGAATGCCAACCCTGACTAATTGCTCATGTAAGTAAACAGCAGAAATGTGACTCAGGACTCTTCAAAACCTCCAGTTTGTGAACTGTGGCTTCTAGTTTTACCCTTGCAGGTGCCCTGGTAGTCTGCTTTACACACTTAGATTGTGACAGCTTGCCTACACTGCTGTCCTAAAATAAGTTTCCTAAATGTATATTTATATTTATTTGGTTCTGGAATGAATACTGTACATCGTTTTGAAAAAGAGAAGAAAGACTTTTGTTTCCAGTCACCTTTATTTCACTAGAAAAGTATAAATTACCATCATAAATACAGATAACACCAGTATAAAAACTAGATTCTCGTTTATAAAATAAATACTAAAAGACAAAGCAACAGGTATCTCCAAATCCCATCACCAAGATGATTTGAATCTATACCACAGAAACCATTCATCAACTGTTTAATTAAAAATGATGTTCAAAATGCAGTAAATACTGCTACCTATTCAGTGCTTGCTGAAATGAGTTACTACTGACTCAAAGCCTGCAAAGTATTGTTCTAACACTTCCTTGGAACTATCAGACTCTCCTGTCTGTATAACTCTAGATGTAGTGTAATTGGATATACTTTCCAGATAAATAGCAAGTACCTGCTTCAATAGTGTTTCTTATAAGTTGCCAGTGGAGTAGTTTCAGTTTGTTTACCTTTGTCTACAGCCAAAGATAAACAGATCAAGTTAATTTTATCCAAGAAGTGCAGAAATAATAGTAGCAATTTTGTCACATCTGAACTAACAGATCATTTCACCAGTTAATATTGTTAAAAGGCAGATAAATACAGGGTTTGTTTCATAGAAACAGAAGAATGTTCCTTTTAGTTAGGTAAAGGACACCTATTTTACCTATTTTTCAAAAGTAGTGTTTTTCTCCCTCACAAGTACCATAAATCTTCTGGCTCAATAAGGCCATACTGATCAAGTTAAAAGTACCTCTAGTTCAGAATCCTGTTTGACAGGACAATGGAAGGCTCTTGGGAACAAGTCTAGGAGCAAGCTCTCTGCAAAGAGACCTTGACAATTTAGAGACAGGCAATCACCAACCCTAGGAAGTTCTACAGGGGACAGTGCAGGGTTTGGCACCTGGGGTGGGACAGCCTGGATTTACAGACAGACTGGGGAATGAGAGTGCCACAGAAAGGGACCTGGGGGTCCTGGTCAAGGGAAAGCTGAACGTCAGTCAGCCCTGGCAGCCAGGAGGGCCAAGCCAGGAGTGTCCTGGGGGGCATCAGGCCCAGCATGGCCAGCCAGGCAAGGGAGAGCATTGTCCCCTCTGCTCTGCACTGGGGCGCCCTCACCTCCAGTGCTGGGGCAGATTTGGGTGCCACAACATAAAACTGACACTGAGCTGTTAGAGAGGGCCCACAGGAGGGTGACAAGGATGGTGAAGGGTCTGGAAGGGAATCTGTATGAGGAGTGGCTGAGGTCACTTGGTCTGTTCAGCCTGGAGAAAAGGAGACTGAGGGGAGACATTGTGGTCTTCAACAACCTTGCCAAAGGAAGCAGAGGGGCAAGTGCCAATCTCTTCACTCTCGTGACCTTTGACAGGACTCAAAAAAACAGCATGAAGCTGAATCGGGGAAGGTTTCAGTTGGGTATCAGGAGAAGGTTTTCACCCAGAGGGTGTTTGGGCACTGGAACAGCTCCCCAGGGCAGTGGTCACAGCACCAGCCTGACAGAGGTCAAGAAGCATTTGGACAATGCTCTCAGACACAGGGTGTGACTCTTGGGGATGGTGCCATGCTGGGCCAGGACTTGGACTCGATGACCTTGTGGGTCCCTTCCAACTCAGCACATTCTATAATTCTACGATTGTAACACATCACCAGAATCCTCTTCCAGCTTCTGGCCAGTAATGACATAGGGCTTTGTGATATCTGGATTTTTCGTCTGTACTGTCTGGTGGATTTTTTAATCCACATAAAGTTTGGGCTTCAGAATTCCTATTTCAGAGAGCCTAAAAGGCTTCACCCAATTACCCAATTTAGGTTTTTTAGTTGTTGGGATTTTTTCTGCTTTGGTACTGCCACTAGTGTGTGCAATACTTTTTCCTTAGACACCATTAAGCAGCTCCTTTTCTCTCACAGCTCTTGCTTTCTTTGCTTTCTTGCGTTTACACAGAACCACTGGAAGGACAATGGCAAGAGTGATGACTGCAACTGCTATCACTGCTAGGATGATAAAGACTTCTGTTCCATATTCTGTAGGGAAAAAAATTTCAAGATTCAGTTATCAGAACCCACAGTGCCACAGTGCTACAAAATCTTAGCACTCATTCCACTGAATGCAAAAATGCTTTCTATATTTCACAGTCTCACAGAAGAGGAGTCACCACTTCAGTGTGAACTGAATACATTTTAACATGAATTTGTTGAACTGAAGTAAAGCTTTATTTCACCTGGTTCACTAGGTTTTTATATCTAGTTTAGTTACTGCACTAAAGTACCATGGTAATACCATAAGAACAAGTCAAACCATTCCCCCTGCCTGTACATTATTTCTGTCCAAGTGAAAATCTATTCTAGATAAGCTAGAAAACACCAAGAGAAGATTTTTCTATTTAAATAGTAATGAAATTGCAATTTATCACTTTTGTTGTAAATTTTCTAGGTAAGAAAGCTAATTTGAGTTCATTTGCCATTTTAGAAAAGCTTTTCTAGAGTGCAAATATTCTTACCCAGGGAGGAGAAAGATACAGCACAGCAATGTAATATTGTTTAAGTAATATTGATGACTTTATATTGAAGAAAATGTTATCCAAATAGCTAGTCTGAAATGGCAGGCTGATTCACCTACACTTGCTAACTTATTTACCAGTAAAGAAGTCAGTCTGCCAACCCTGCCCTTGGAACAGGAAAGAAAGTCTTATCATCTGCTTTTGGCATAACTAAATGTCAGTTCATACTACAAGTAAATGGATAAGCAGGTTTCCAGCACTAACCATGGCACCTGTTATTGGAAGGATCTGAGGAAAACCATCACAAAGAAAAATGAAGCTGAAGGCCAGTGATGCGATCTGGAACCTCAGGCACCAGTCATCAACTCAGACAATTTAACTAAAACAGTTGGGAAACCCCTAGAAACAGTGCCAATTACCTAAAGATGGTGGATTCTTACTTAAAGTGAGTTCTTCCTATGAGTTTCCACATTCCAACTGTGTATTCTAACTTACACAGTAAATAGTTTATTTCATAGCAGGCATCACAATTTAAAAATTGTTTTTGTGGAATATTAAAGACCGAATGACAAATGTCACCTGATACTCACCATCTAAGATATTCCTTCCTACACTGGTACAGAGCACCATGCTTTCTTGGCCATTACGGTTTTCTCTGCGGGAAGGAATGATTCCCTGGACATAGAAGCAATAGTTCTTTCCACTGTCAACATTTACTTCAAAATTATGGCTTTTTGTTGTTACATCTTTCTGTAAGGAAAAAAAAATATTTCAAGTGTCAGCTCTTAAGGTAGCACAGAAATTGTGTATCTGTACAGAATATAACGATTATTACAGAGCAAAAACTAGAGTTAGACCTTACCTTTCCAGAACTTTGATCTTTCCAGTAATAGAGTTTGTATTCCAGGTCATGCTGGAAAATATCTTGAATACTTTGAAAGCTTCCATTAGGAAATACATATGGTGTAAGTGGATCTTTGAACACGACATTCAGTTTGGAACCTTCTTGTGAATAATTCTTTATCTCTGGTTTTCCAATAACAGCTAAACAAAGATTTTTAGAATTAAAAAAACTGACATCATCTTCTATATTTGATGTGCTTTTTTTCCTTCCTCCCTCCATTACCTTCCCTCCTCAAATCTATTACACCTTTTCAAAGCCAGTAAAGGCCTAGATTGTAAACAAGTACCTTCCCCTAGTACATAATATCAACTAAATGGTCTACTCAGCGCAGCGAGAAACAAATGGTAACTAAAATCTTACACTCTCCCCTACAACAGGGAAAGTTTTATGCCTGAATATCTTCTCCTATAGCAGGGCTACTGTAAGAATCTATAGAAAAAACCTTGAAGCTCAATCTAAACCTTGTTTAAATCAACAGAAGTAATCTTGAAAAGAAATTTATAGTAAGATTTAATTAGCAATCCTACTTACTCTGACTATAAGGTGTAAATTTTTCAGAGACTGCAAAAGGAGGCTCTTCGAAGTTATCCATCTCCGCAGGTGTTACAGACAGTATGTGTGCGGTATAGGTCTCCTTCACATTCCTGAGCACATCAGTAACATCACATTCTGTTTCTGATGTCAGTATGCATTTTCTCTTTACATCAGATGTCCGTCTGAAAAGAGCAAGAAAGAAGTGTTAACGCTTTCGAACCAGAAAATATATATTATATATTTAGATATGTTGAAAAACATTTTTCCCCTCAAACTGTATAGATTTCCCTCACCCAGTACAGATGATCCAGTACAGATCCAGTACATCCCTCCCTCAGAAAAGTCTTGCAGGTATGAGGCTAAAAGGAGAAGAGAAAACCTCAAAAGCCACTATCCTGTACAGCTGTATTTCACAATTCAAAGCAGAATCAAGTAAATCAAGTATGATTGATATTAATTACAGAAATATGCTATAGGACACATATATGAATTAAAAATTCAATCTTTTACATGAATTGAATAGAAACCATAACTAGTTCTGATTTTGCATTTTTCTGCAGTTGCAGAATGTATTTCAAAAAATATAAGATGCACAAATCACTTTGAAGGTATTGTCCTTGATGCATTTGAAAACTGTTGCCTTAAGAAACATCAGTTGTTATAGGAAGCTCTATTGACACTGATTGTTTAATGTGACAACAATGTCTCCATGTAGGTGTAATTTGGTTTTGCATCTATGCAAATGCCACTAAGAAGCAGACAGTAGTAGCAAATTACAATGCAGAATTACAATTAAAAACATTGACAAAAAGCATGACCCAAGATGCACTTCTCTTGATTTTTAAATGATAGAAAGCAGGTCCATTTACTTGTGAAATAGCAATGAGATTATGAAAAAAGTGTTAATTTCTCATTTTACTTCCTTACAAGAAGGAAAAAAACCACCCCAGATTAGATGTTACTCCTCCAATTCCTTTCCCTCTTTTTGCTAGGGAATTAAGGAGAACAAAAATTGTGTGATCTCAGCCGGAGGAGCGAGTACTGACTTTGAATATTAACAGATAGGTTTTCCTCAAAGTAGATCAAGTTTCATTTTTTAGGGTCACCTCAACTCCCTTCTCACTTCATCAGATTTCTTTTGTCACAGATCAGCTAGGGACAGTGCCACAGGAGATGCACTGAAAAGGAACAGAGGTTTGACCTTTGTGATGAAACAAATGTAAATATACATACACAAGAAAGCAAACATTTAATCCCACTTCCTTCAGAACAGCAACTTCAGTCAAGTTGAGGTGTCTCTGCTGCAGAACTACACCTGATTCTATACTGAATCTTGGGCAAACAAAATGCAAGCAAAATGTCTGGAAGAAACTCCAGATTCTAAAATTTAATAAAATTTATTCTGCTAAGCATGTGCTCTAAGTCCGTTAATCTAATCACTCTTAAAGAATGAAAAAGCGCATTAAGCCATTACACTGGTATTTCACCTGTTAGTCATGAGAGAACACTCATTTTTATGCCACTTTTAGAGACAGTAGAGACTACAGTACCACTTTTTCATTAACGTGTAGGAAGTTTGATGATGTGTTTTCCCTTTAGGGCATGTTTAATAATGCTCTACGTATTAAAATGGGAGCTAAAACCAGCACAGATTTATTACTGAACTTCATGGAAAGTTTTGTGCAGTTCTGAAAGTGGCATTAGGCACTTCACATAAGCTGACTATGTTTTATGTCCACAATATTTTGCAGCTTACATAAAACATGATACCAGAGGAAGTCTTGACAGAGGTAGACTAACAAAGGCAATTTTTAGTATTACCCAGCAAGACAAAACTATTAATTACTGTGATTCACCAATTAGAATAAAATGCAGACTCATTTATTAGCTGCCTCCCAAGACTGAAGACACAAGTCCAGACACCTTGAAAGGCATAAAAAGGTGAAGTTCTGTCTAATATGTGGTAAGTCAGATTGAGTATCAACTCCTTCAAAGTATCCTGGCTGGGTCTCTTGAGCAGCGCCGAACCCCAGAACTGAAATACTGATCTAAAGCTCATCTCTCCATTTCTGAAGTGGGCAAAAACAGAAGTCTAAACCTGATATTTTTATAGTTGGACACTAAGAAGTATTAATGCCTGGGTTGGCAATTTTCCTAAATCCTAATGTTTGGGCAGTTTTCCTCTAACATTCACTTTCAGAAATATTCAAACACACTCTCTTTTCATTTTCTTCAATTGCCATTAATGAACATATCACGGTGATATCTACTTACCCATGTATTTCTACAGTATAGAAGTAGCCTGATGGTTTTGGTTGCCACTGTAGTATAGTTTTAAAATTGATTGAAGACCAAGTTATATTGACTGCTGTTGGTAGTCCTTCAGAACCTTTAAATACAGAAGAGAAAAGAGTGCCATCAGTCATATTACACATAATTCCTGTTTCCCTGCAGTCATTGTTAAGTTAAATGAAGCAGTTGCCGTTAATTGCAACTTGGAAACGTTTTCTTGGGGGAAAAAGGCTCACCCTTGCCCTTACAAAAGGACTGCTCATCTTAATAAAAGAATGTGTCCTGGCAGAAGTGAAAAATGAGAAGAAAATTATTTTCTGTCTTGTAACTCCGAAATCGATGAGTTAATTTGGAGTTCTGTTTAATGCTTACTTTTCGATCCAAGACCTCTGCAGAAGATACAAAAGCTTGAAAAAGCACTAGAATGTTCAAGCGTTGAACAAATGAGGTATAGTTCAAAATCATCCCTAGTTGTATCTTCTGCAGAAAGCGTTAGCTCCTGGATTCTCATGTACATATTTTGTAAAGATAAAGTCTTTTTAAAAATCAGTGGTTACCCTACACACCTACAATATCTGAGAGGGGCCACCCCGGGATGAGCTCGTGTCCCCCTCAGGCAGATGGGAAGCCCGCCACAGCTGCTTCGGGGAAATGCCTGGGAAGAAGTCGGATGGTAAAACCCCTGGCAACCCTGTAACCTCTGGAAACCCCTCACTGTCTACTTTCTCTACCTCTTCGACAAGCTCGGAGCTGGCAACAAGGGGAGGAAATCTTGCGACTTCACCGCAGCTGCCGACCCCGCTGCCCAGCACGGCCGCGGCCGGTGAGGAGCCCGCAGCAGCGGCCAGCCCTGGGCGGCCCGGGCGGCGGAGCGCTGCTGAAGCACGGCCGGCCCGGAGCCGCGACCCGCCGCGGCCCGAGGGCCAATGTCGCTGTCCCCTTCCCGCCAGCGCGGGGCGGCTCTCCTCGGGCTCCCTCGGGGACATCCCGTCCTGGGGCTCCGAGGGAGCGATCCTCGGCGCCGATCCCTGCCGTCCCGCCCCGTCCGCCAGTCCCGCGGGCCGTCACTCACCGGCGGCCAGGCGCCACAGCAGCGCGCCGAGCAGCAGCGCCCGTGGCGGGGCGGCGGCACGCAGCATCCTGGGCGCGGTGAGGGAGCTGCGGCGGGCGGCCGCCGCCGGGATATATGGAGCAGGGCAGCGCAGAGGCGGGACACAGGCCTCGCCCTCGGGGCCGCCCAGCGGGGGCGAGGGGACGGAGCACGGCGGAAGCGCTCGGGCACCGCCGAGTTGAGCAAACAGCGGGGCATCTTCGAGGAAAGGGAGGGGAGGGGCGCGGAGGGACTGGCGTGTCCCGCGGGCTCCAGCCCCGACACCGCGGCCCCCGGCCCAGGACGAGCTGGACGTGAGGGCACACCTGGACATGGCCGCGGTCGGTGTCCCCCCTTCCCTGTTCGGTGTCATCAGGCACTTATACCACCCCTCCCTTCTCCTCTTGGAATACTGGTGAAACTGGACCCCTCTGGATAGCCAATTTCATCGCTGCAAACCTTTAGCTGGCTGTCGAAGGACACCTCAGCTCGGAAGTGGCTGCTCTGTGGGGCAGTGGTCATGCAGAAGTGATTTTGGTTAATTAACTTTGATCCCGTACATTCTGAAGGGCTAAATATGTCAGTCCTTGCCTCAGCACACAGGACATTGGAGACAACTGCTCAGCTAGAACACATCCTCGATCGCCTCACACCGCGCCTAGTGAACCCTGTCAAGGCTCATCGGTCACACTAGACAGAAAGTTTCGGCTGTTCAGGGCTTAGTAGCTCACCGCTCCTATAAACCAGGGGCTGTTAACCCTTCTGCTACAAGGCCACACTGGAGAGGTATGCTATTTTCAGAATCTGTTTCTGACAGAGGGTTTTCCGAATCTCAGCCTTTGCGCCAGGCTCCTGGGCTGTGCGTGGCGATCACGGTGTCCCCTAAGGCCTTTCCCCAGGCCGGGGTTGTGGCTCTGTGTAATACTCAAGCTCTAGAGGGAGCTGTGCTCGCAGGAAGGTGAGAAACAGATCGTGCAGTAGAACCTGGGTTCAGGTTCAGGGAGTCGCGCTCATTTGGAGTCTTAGACTGACTCCTCCTTTTATTTTGATGCTGACTTGGTACAATGTACGTAGAACATATAAGTAAGAGAAGAAGAGTAATGGGGAAGTTTCATATTTAATTACCTTTAATTTTCATGATTGACGTACTTGTCTGCAAGCAACCAGTTCTCTCTTGTAATGCAAAATAAATGCATGTGAAACAAACGACAATATCCATTCAACCAGAGTCTGCATCCGGATTCATGTGTTCCAAGGAACACCTAAACCCTTGATTTTTAAGTTATTGACATACCTTCATTAAAATCCAGCCATATACCTTCTCATTTTCCTGCTTTGTTTTTGATCAAATGCCAGAATTGTCTGTATGTAGCTGAATGTCAACATAAATTAGAATTAGGGTTAGGGTTTAGTGTTACATCAGCCAAATATATTGTGTGCTTTTGACTTGGTGTAGAATACAGATCTTGTGTGTCTAGTATTTCAAGACAGTGACCTTTTAAGATCACATTTGATTTTCAAAGACTTTCAGATGAGAAACAGTACTTACATGTTTCATGAAAGGGATGCTTATATAAAACTTTAAAATCACCTTTAAGCTTTTATTCCTCTTCATTTCATGTAATTCAGTTACAAAAATGGAAATTCTGTCAGCAGTTGTTTCCAGTTTTTATGCAGGTAATCTCAGAATCCTCTTCTCTTGCTCATTCCTTCTTACTTGTATCTCTTCTGTCAAGAGCTCCCACACTTGAGACAGGTGAGGAACCACGCAGACCTTGTCCAGACTAACCAGTGTGACCACTGCTACCTTATTCCAGTTTCCAGCAAGGTATTTCAGTGTTCACTAACACTAGGCTCTTAGATGTCCTTCTCCTTGCTGCAGCATGGGAGAAGGAAGCCACCAGTTTGCCAGAGTAAACTGTTTAAACCAGCTTATCTACCAGCTGAGGGGAACTGTGTGGTTAGAGGAAGTATGATAACTTTTACAAGGTCATCATTCTGAGGGAAAGAAAATTTGAGGGGAAAATTTGAAAGACGGGAGGAAGACAATGCAGAGGGATAAGTGAAGCTAGATCAGGTTGGCAGGGCAAGGGCTTGATGGGAAAGGGAGAAGCACCGAGGTGAGAAGCTGCTGCTGCCACCTCTGTTACTCTTTCCCTTCTTCGGCCAAGGGCAGATTTGACCACAGAATGAGAACTGCTCAGCACTGCCTGGTCCAGGCACCAACCAGCATGGGAGAGGAGGGGAACCTCACATAGCCTGACACAGGCTGATGCCTCTGAAGTCTGCTCAGCAGCCAGTGACTTAACTGTGCCATTCTGGTCACATTTCCTGCCCACTTTATGGTATTTCAACAGCTCATTCAACACAGAAAAATCGTGCCTTATTTCCAACATAGGTTGCTACATGCAGGTGAGCCTTCTGCTGACGTAGAGTTCTGGCAATTTGTCTAGAAACTTAATATTTGGCTCCAGAGTGGATTGCCAAAATGTAGGCATTGTCTCTGTACATGTCTCAAACCCATTTAGTCATCCTGCGCTCATTTTACAATCAGTTGAGAAAAAATTCATTCTTAAGGTGAAGTACATATTTTCCTAGTACATGCATTTAAAGCAAGTCAAATCAATTTTTTTCAATTCAATTCAATTCAATTCAATTCAATTCAATTCAATTCAATTCAATTCAATTCAATTCAATTCAATTCAATTCATTTCAATATGTTGAAATAAATGGAATCTTTCTATTGATGGAGTTTTTTAGAATATGTGGGAGACATGCAAGAGCACAAACCTGGCTGCACAATTTAGTTCAGATGACATCTTCCTCTCTGTGACATCTTCTGTCGGGTGAACTGGGAGGAATCATGGTAGTTCCCCATTTGGAAGGTTTGCCAGAATGCAAGCAAATTCTACAGATTTTCTTTCCTTGATATGTATGCTATGGAAACAACTGATTATGGGAGAAGTGAGGAGGAAAGCAAAACTAAATCTGTGAAACTCCATTTTGTCTCTAAACTGGTTTGCTTAGAGAGACTACAAATAATTCTTTGTTAGCAAAGCGATTGCCACATTGTGTTTTCTGTACTGTCATATATAATTGTTGAAGTGGAATGCCTCAGGTAACATCTGTGACATAGTGGTTTCTTTACACTGATGGTTTTGCAAGATTGTAAGTAAAATTTTGTAATAGTTAATAATGTTTTGAAATTAATGCTATAAAATATTCATTGCTCTGTGCTAACATAAAAGTCAGCAGTATCATCATACCCAATAGTGTAAAATTTACTTACGTGAACAGAATTTGAAATCACTGAGAACTTTTTCCACAATGAAATTTCTCCTGATATTTATCTTGGATTTAAACATTTGTTTAATTTGTCTTGGCGATCCATATGATTGGTTAAATAATGTAATTATACAATTAATTATATTTAATTAGAAACCCCATGAGTTTAGGTAACAACTGTGACTTAGTACCTGCTTCCATAAATATCTTAACATTTCTCTTGCAGAGCTGCTTTATCAAATACTTCGTTATAAATGCATACACAGATTCACAAATGCCACTGAGAAACAGCATGTGTAATTAAAAGGACTTATATAAGGTTGCAAAATTAGTTACAAAGTTCACTTTTTGATGCACAGAAACTTAGTATAGTCTCCCTGTGGTGAGCAAAGCCATTGAAGTGGCGAAGAATCAACTTTTATACCAAAAGATAGCTGTGTTTTTCCCTGAAGTCTCCATACAAATGGAAGACCCAGTATTGTGAATTCCTTGTGAATCCCTGATTTTCTTATTGTCTGAACTATTATAAATTATTCTGTGATTCTAAAGCTACCTTGTGATTTCACAAAATCACATGCAGCTTAACAGAAAATAATAAAGTTTCACTGAGATAGAACTACTTAAAAATTTAAAACCAGTTCTGATTAACATTAATGGATCTTCCTTTCACTTGTTGAAAAAAATAAACAAAATTGATAGAAAAATTGAAATTAGCAAAAGATATTTCTTACAGGGGAATCACAGGTACAACATGTTTGATTTCTACTGTCAACAGTAACACTTTTGATAGTGAAATCCTGAAGCAAACATTTGTAGGTTTTTCTGATATTCTGTATTCAAAATCTGTGTTGTTACCACATTGGTCATGCACTTCTCTCCCCACTTATCATATGGATACGATTAAAGGAGACACTAGCTTGTCTCTTTTTAGGAACAAATCTTGTGGCAGTTTTTGGGCTCTGAGATCCTGTGTGGAAATGAGGCCTGCTTGGGAGGCAGGACAGACATCCCAGGGAGGGATGCCACTCTGAAAATTCTTTTCAACATTGCTTTGTTGTTACCTCCAATTTCCTGTTTCCCACTCACAGAATGGTGTGTGGTGCGTTTATCATCCTTTTCAAAATCTTGTTTTGCAGCACTATTTCATGAAAATGAATTTGATCAACATGTTTGTGTGCATTTTATTTCTGTGATCTTACACGGTGCCCTGGGGTAAGTAAGATTGTGTAAATGAAAATTTAAACCATGCTTTGGTTGATTGGGTGCATGGAAGACTTCGGAAAGCGAGTGGCTACAGCAATAGCACAGCTGTGCTGTGAGGAGTGCCAGGGTGCTGCTCTAGTGCTGAGAACAGCTGGGTTTGTTTACTAGTGACACTCTCCTGCTAAAGGACAAGCAATTACAAAACTAGTAATAAATGTCACTGGAGCACAACAGAAACTATGGAGATAGAGACACTGAATTGTGTTGGTTCCTTCTGTGCCCAGAGGCTTTACTTTAGCCAAACCAAAGTGTTACAAGATTGAATCTGTTGTTGGACACCGTGATGCAGTCTGTCTTCCCTTTATTCCAGGTGTTCCATCCCAACTGTGAAGTATCCTCTTGGGGTATTTAGCTTACCCTGTTATATCTTAACAACATAAATTAATCTTGAGGTTCCTAGGCATCTCCCTCATAAGACTTTTTTCCCCCAAGTGTTGTTAGAGACAAGTGCAACTACCAGACTTTATTTATTTCGGTTTTCTTCTTGTGCCTGAGTTTGTGAGGAAGAGACCAAATTGAGAAAATCCAAAAAGCAACATAAATATTAAATAAAAATAAATAAAATCTATTTTTAAAGAGGCAAGTACATTAAGAAAAAGAAGTAGCTTTCTTTTTTTTTCTCATATTGAATCCAGTCTCGGCTCATGACTCTTTAAGTTTCAGGACTGAAATAAATCCACTTTACTAGACAGTTATTTATAACTGTTAGTAAAACTTATTCCCCTTTTTCATAGATTGTTAAAAAATACGGACTTATTAATATTAGATGTGGCATATATAACTTCACAGTGAAGGTAGTGCTAGTCAAATTCAGTGTTCTTTAAAAACATTTGGTATGAGCACGCCTTGAAGGTTAGGCAATTACATGAGTAAAGTAAACAAAGCCTCAGTTTGAACAAATGTGGTCCCTAGGCTGTCATTAAACTTATTCTTAAGAACTGTGGGAGAGGAAAAGGTAAACAGCACTCTGTTTGACTTTGCTATTGTAATGTTTAATCTTCTCATAAAATGGCTTTCTGTTTTGAAGAATTTGATACAGCAAACCCCCCATTTTGTACTAACCAGCAAAATTAATTTGAGTTTCTTTAATAGCCTGCATCTCTGTTCTTTGACATTACATTACTTTGTTGATGCTGCTTTTTTTGCTGGGATGTGAGTCAGTAGATTGAAGATAATTGATAAAAGGATCAGATTAACTATTGGAGAATAATTCTGGATTTGATAATCAGACATAATTGGCCTGCTATGCCAATAGAACACTGTTCAAATGCTGCAAGAATTATCTATTTAACTTGACATAACTGCTCACAGCTTACTGAATAATTAAATATCACTGCAAAGTGATATTTTAAAAAATCTAAACAATGGAAACAAGACATAATATCTACTGAAATTAGTATACTTGTACCCCAGTGTCAGACTTGAAATTTTATTTTCAAGGAACAAAGAAAATATTAAATTACATAAAAGGCTAATGTAGCACAATTTTAGCTGAGTTCATCATCATGACAAGAAAGAGTGAATTTTACTTCATTGTAAAATGTGATGTATGTTACTGTGAGATAAAGAGGGATTTGATTCTTACTGTACTTCGATGTCAGATAATGTTGACAAAATACTGGCAGAGATATCGCTTACTAGATATTTTCTCCCTCTTTGGGCTACTTGTCAACTCAAATTGTAGAAGTCAGTGTAAACAACTTAAGATTTCAGCCCTGAAAAACAATTATATGCAAAGGGAGGGATATTACTGCTGCTAATCACTTTCCTATCTGTCCAATATAAAGGGAAAGAAACATATTAGATCTGATTTAAGTGCAAAGTCTGAAAGAGTTTTCTCAAGAATCTCTACACCGTTTTTTACAGACATACTCATTCTCTGTCTTTGAACACAAGAACAATTTTAACTCAGCCAGCTTAAGGGCAAGATGACTACAGCATAAGCTGGTGCTAACTAAGGCATTGCATTCCTGTGTGTGGAGCAATTCCTTCCGTAGCAGCCATCAGCCAAATACATTCTTTCACCATATCAGGGGCACAGAGTGCAGAGTGCACTTCTAGTCACTGCATGAATTGATTGAGGAGTTAGTAAAGAAGGGCTGAGGAGAAACATCCAGTAACCAACATTTACTGTGTAGTTTGTAGCAAAGGGCTGAATGTTGAACCCTGCAAGTCTCAAGGATTTTTAAACAACTGTGCCATTATATTTTGTATTTTGATGTGTTAGGAGTCACGTTAGGGTCTCTTGTAAAGCCTGAATGCTGGCATTCCAAACTGCTACCTCTGAATGTGTAGCTGTTTGATTAGCGGTGCTTAGAGCTTTGTGAGTGTAATTGAAGTGAATGCAAAGTATATAGAGGAAATATGTTCTTATGTTGAGTGTTTTCCTTAGAACAAAGAAATACTACAAATGAGTAACACTGATCAGTTATTATCACAATGTGTACTTCCAGCATATTTTATTAACAGCTAGCTAGTCTAGGATTTTAAGTTTGAAAGACTGATTTTATTTTAGTCCAGTTATCTAGTTCTTTCCCCATGATATTTAACTTCAAATTAACATCAGATCAGTTTTTGTTTTCTGGTATCTGTCTCCATTATCTAAACCACACTGACTCTTGCTGATACCCACAGGAACATCTTGGGCTATGTATCTCTTCCTCCCACCTCCTAATTTGGTTCCTTTGGATTTTTTTCCAGACGGTGTTGCTGGTATCTGATTGGTACAATAGTTGTTAAAATAGAAGGAAAAATACCTTTCAAATGAAGAGTAAATACTCCTTGGCAATCTAAGGCATCTAGAAAGTCAAAGCCATCCTCCTGTAAGATTCCAGTTACAAACTTAGGCTCCTCAGTGCTTTGGTGAAGCAGTAGTAAGAGCATGTCTGTTGGTGGCAGGTACTCAGGTTAGTGCAAACTCTGAAGTACTATTGCTTTTCCAAATGCTGCATACTTTAGGACTCTAAGGGGTTTTATAAACTCAAAGCTAACTTGCATTTAGGCAAAAATCAGAACTATACATCTTTAAAATAAGATTAAGTAGCATAAGATGTAAGAAAAATGAAAATTCTTATTAAAGTTCTCTACTCATTCTTTCCTACAAAACATAGTCTTGTCCTCTAGGTTAATGCTTTTCCCCACAATCTCTCATGGGTTGCAGTAAACTTGAAAAGTTCATTTAGATCCCTAGAAAAAAAAATTAAAATCAGCTGGAGAATTGGCTTTATATTAATTTCCTGATCTTCTCAGCAGTCTTCTATTCTCTGCTTTTACTGCAGGGTCCTCCTTGCTATGCCACTCATTCATTCTTTTTCTTCTTTTCTTTTTAGCAGAACAAGACATGAACAGGACTCCTAGACTTGTATGTCTCCTTTTCTAACTTCTCAGGAAACCAATAATGCTAATGTTCAAAAAGCATGCAAAGCAGGGATAGTCTTCCCCTGTTAATGAGTGCAATTGTTTTCACTTTGTCTTTTAGCAGAGGGACACAAGAAGGGAGAAGTAAATAGAACAAGGTTGAGTCTGATAATAATGTAGAAGCATATCTACATTCACTCAGGCATATAGATACAGTGTAGTGTGCCTCATGCTGAATCACAGACCTGCATGTCCAGAAGTTAATCTTGTTGGAGGTAGTTCCCATTTTCTAGTGCAAGTCCTAGATTCAGGGGAAAAAAATGACTTTACAACTTTCATAGTTTCTGCACAGAAGATGCCTTTGTGCTGATAAGGATCAGGGTGTGCACTGGGTCTCAATCACAATTCCCTGTGCTAGCAGCACGTTAGTTTTTAAAAGATATAGAAAGATTTGGAAATATTTAGCTAGATACAGCTAGCTTTGCCCTTGTTTGTGAATAATCTGTAGCATCTTTGCTGATCTTCTTCTTTATAAAATACAGTATTGTGCAATATTGCAAAACACTGAAGGCAGTTAGAGTGTACTGGTTAGCAATCCCAAGAATAGTAAAAAATCTTTGGACCTCCTGGTGTAATCCTCGATAGTGTTTCTATTTTCCTGCCTTTTTTGTTTCATGATCAGCCCTGATAAATTTTCCTGAAATGCTCAAAAAAAAAAAAAAAAAAAAAGTCTGTATTATCATCTAGATTACTCAATTCCAATATTAAATATTACTTTATTTTGTTAATAACTTTGTTGACGCTTTAAGATCTTCCAAGTATTTCAATTAAACATGAAGCCTGGCTAGGCAAACAAAATCTTAAACTGCAAAATCTTAAACTTTCGGAGGTTTCACATGATGCTTTCCTCCCTCTCTCCTCTTATTCTGAAAAGCAGGCTTGATATGGGCACCTCTTGACAAACAGCAGAGGCTTGGGCTGAGATTGTATCACCTTGGAATTTTAAAATCTCAGGAGGAATTTGAACTTGAGGTGTTACCTTTTCAAACATGTAGTTCTGCCAGGCAGAGAGAGACTGTCAGTGGGGGAGGTGGAATTCCAGTACAAGAGGTCAGAATTGGCTGAATTTCAGCTTCCAAACTCTTTTAATATAGTATTTAAACTCTTACTGCACAATTTTGCTTAAATCCAGGCTTTGCTACCTTGCCTTGAGTCCAAAGCTATGTCCCCAGAATCTGAAAGATCGTATCCAATTCTTCTGTTCTTCTCCCTTCAATATTTCTGAATACCTCATAGATTCTTGTCCAAATTCTAAACTTGTTCAAAGTGTTAGTTCAGTGTTTATTCTTTGTTATTTGTTTGAAAAGATTGAATGAATTAATTAGGAAATCATGTAGTGGTGTGCAAAATACATAACTAACAGTTTTGATTCTTAGCAAGGTTTTTGAATTCTGCATGCACTAAGAGTTTTCTTTCATCGATTGTGCTAATTCCTAAACCTTTTTACGATAAAGATTATGCTACTTCCTTTTTCTGGGAAAGAAAGGAATGAGCACTAAGAACTGGAACTCAGACACTTTCAGAATGTAAATATGGCCTGCTTTGCTCATGAATTGACTAATGCATTGCTCCTCGGTTCACTTGAACCAGGAATCTGAGAAACAAAAAATCCTAGACTCACAAAGGCTTTTATGTGCTACTTGAAAGGAAGAATGGGGTCAGACACTTTTTTGACTAAGCCTTGATGACACAGGAGAAATTTAAAGTCAAAAGAAACTAACAGAATTATGCAGGGAAACATATTTTCTTGCTTCCAGGAAAGCAACAGGCAAGTTTTGTTCTGTCTGTTTGGAAATTTTGCCAGCAATCAGCAGTGAAGACTCTCATTTGAGAAAGGCAAGCAGGGGACCAGCTTTTATTAGTCTCTTTTGCTACCTCCCCCTTCACTGTCTCCTGTAACTTACATTCATAACTTGATCCAATTTAAATCTGAAGGAAAACTCTGTTTTTAAGAAGGAAAGTTGCAGCTAAAAATGCTCTTAAGTTAAAGTGTCTCTCTAGTTAGTACCCATGACAGCTCTATATTTTGCCTTGATCACTTGGCAAATACGGCATGTTTTCCACATTTCCATAGTTGTTGCCCAGCAACTAATCCCCCTATTAGTTGTGGGTTTAGTTTCCTGCACCCAGCTATGTTCTCCATCTCCTTTCAGGTTTGTTCCACCAACCCTCCCAGTTCTCTGTCAGTAGCAAAGGGGCAAGTAACAAGAGATTGTTAAGTGCAATATTGTTAACATTAGGTAATTTTTGTATCCTTCATTGATCCTTCAGAAGAGTAGTACCAGGTGAAATGTTTTATAAGCATTTGCTTTCAGAGACAGGGTTAATTATTATAGGAAAAAATATGCTTAATATGTATTTATTACATATGTTTTTAACCTGTTTTTTTTTTTTCCTGTATAGCCAGATAAGTGAACTTACCTATAACAGCAATATGGTTGGAGCATGCAGAGAACTATACAGAAATCCTTTGACCAAGAAAATGACACAGGTTTACCTGTATTACAAAAATTTTCATCATAAATCCAGCTTCACAGTCTAAATATCTGTCTGTTCAGAGGTTTCATTTTCTCTTAACGACATTTTTTAATTGCAAAAAATATATCTTTGAACTGGATATACCCTGAGACCCAACTTTGTAAGTATCCTTGTCATAAGTCTTGGAAATATTCTGCAATGTATAATGGCCTTTTTTTGTTTGTTTTCTTTCAAGTGTCTTTGATTTGAAGATGAATGACCCAACCCTTTACTAAGTTTGCTTCAACAGTGCTTCCACAAGAAAGATAGCAAATAAAAGTCAGTTACTTATGTCTTCCTTCAGGTTCAGGGATTTTCCTTTACACAGCTGGCTAAGTGCTTAGGTGTTTACTACTGAGGCAGATCAAAAACTAATTTCCATTACTGAAGAAGCATTAATTCTCTCTAGATCTGAGAGACGTTGTCAGAAGATTTTTCAATTACAACCTAGATTTATAATTTGATGGTATGTAGTTCATAACAAGTCTGAACCTGTAGAACCTGGAACATTTAGATCATTTAGTTCTATTTAATTTGCATTTATTTGTAATCTTTGTGTAGTTGTGCAACTCTATTAAAAGGACACATACCCTAATCTTGTTTACACTGTCTGTATAGTAGTTTAAGCTTTATGGATTTAATTTGATGATAGAAAGGAGAGGAAGATCAGGTTCAAAGTATATGAGATTTAGATGCCTAAGACCTGCATATGTCAGCAACAGTATCTGCCCTGTTAGCAGGCTTAAAGCAGACACACATAGGTTTTGTTTCCCTCTCAAGACCAGTACCAGATGTATCAAGGGATCATCAGCTGATGTTATCTTCTGACAGCCAGCTCAGTGGATATCGCATCAATTCTGCTTTAAATTTGCCAACAAAACTTTTCTACTCATATCCACAGTTAAAATACTAGAGCATGATCATTTCCGGATAGGAAATAGCTGCACTCCCCACTGCTAACCCTTGTGGGGTGGCAGGGTATGACCACATAGCACAGTCTGTATCTTGCAGACTTTCCAAGCATCATGTTGTCTTGTGTTGTCTCTGTGATAGCATAAAAATACACAAACCTACCTGTGCATTTTCATGTTTGCTACTACCAGTAAGGGTGCACTGCTATAAGTGAAAAGAAAGGAAACTTTTGTTCTTGTTTAATATGGGCTTAATTATGAGTCTGCATTTACTCTGGGATAGAACCTGACCCAAGGACCAGCTCTTTTCTGTTTCCCAAGTGGGTACCTATATTAACATAGAATGCACTGAGATATTGCTACATACCACTTTCAGCTTGCCAGAGGAGCTTTGTGCAAAACATCAATTTCAAATGTTCTGATATTGATACTCTGAAATTCTACAACACATATTTTAAAGTATTTAAAGAACAAAATTATCTTGCTTTGTTCTTCTCAGACTCTAGCCAACACCAGTAATCAGCACCAGAACTGTGTAATAGGGTTTTGTTCCAAAACTCTGATGTTTTTTGCTTTTAATTTGGTGTCCATTTGAGGCTAAGTGAACTTTTCCTTTTTGTGCCTTTTTTGGAGCTGCAGTATTGCTTGATATACTTCCTCATGAGCAGCAGCAGCAGGTGAAAAATACTTGAGAGACAGAGAAAGGATTTCTGAAGAAGCGGATGTGACATCAGAAAAAGGGAAGTTTGGAAATTGTGGCTTTTCAGCACATTAAGACACTCTTTGTCGTGCCTTAATGCAATGCTGGATCCTAATTTATCCTGATTTATGCTATGCCTGTTACCATTCCCTCTAATAATCAACATGGTCTCAGAAACAGTAGTGCACATGCAAACTGCTTATTACCAAGTTTTGATTATGAAATTTACAATTTTGATTTTGTGGTGTCATCACGTACTTTTTAATGTGTAAATGGCTCTACATGCAGTGAGGCAGAAGAAATGGGCCTAGTTTTATTAGTGCCTGTGAAAATTAGTAAAAAAGTGTATCTAGCTGATTCAGCTTGAACTATTTTATTTTCTGCTTTTCTATGAAGAGGAATAGAAACAGGCCATGAAGTCATAGCAATTTTTTTAATACGTGTTGTATTTGTGACAGTCATTTATTTGTGGTGTGATTTTATTCATTCCTTATTTTTGCTTCTGTTTACTACTAGTAGTCCTTGTTCTCTTTTCTTAAAAAGGCAGTTTTTAAAGACAAAAAAGGGCAGTTCCCCATGAATAACATCTTGATTTATATGGGTATTTCCAGACATAAAAATAAATTGATATAATTCAAAGGCATTAATTCCTAGGAATATATCCAAAAGTGACATTGTCCACATGTGTGATCAATATTATTTAGCTGAAGACTGCCAAGACCAAACTAGTCATTCTCCTTTTAGTAACACTGTGAATACATGGCCAAGACCTTCCCCTCCCTTACTTGAATTCTGATTTGATTAAAAAAAGACAATGCTTTTAGGGATATTGTTTGTGTCATTATATTTATCCCACTGCTTTTGGTCTTTCACTTTTCTTCAGACTTCATGATTTATGCTCAATTAACAGAGTTATTAGCACAGGGCCTTCAAAACCTGGAAGCTGAGCTCATGACTGACTAGGCCTGTACCTGCAGTACAAGGGATACAGGGAAACCAGCTATTTTTCAGCAGTTCTTTTGCTAAGAATTCTTGATTTTGAGACAAATTTTGTTTTTAAATCCCTGAGCTAAGTCTATTAATTTATAAGAGCTTGAAAATCTTTATGTAATATGACTTGTAAAACTCAACCCATTAATTCAGCTATTATTATAGCATAAAATTTTGAAGAACAAACTTCAAAAAAGAGACCAAAAAAGCCCAAAGGAGAACAGCTAATACCATTACTGGGAATTTTAACTAAGGAATGTGAGCCCCTTATTAAAAAAATAATTAAACTGAGAAATGTGCAAGTAATTTCAGAATATATCCCACTCAAATAATTAATTCTTGTGTGTTTTTAATATTATATGAAAACAGCAGGGACACATTTTTGCAATTATAGCAAGCCTTTAAAGGAAGCAACACTTGTCTTAAAATGAGCATCATGTTTTCCCTTGTTGAGCGCTTGATCTCGTGGATTTTCTAGGAATCTTAAGGCATGACATACAAACAGCAGAAGCTGTGAAGGGAGCCACATGTGTGCAAATGGAATGATGGATCTGACCTAGTTGTTGCTGACTGCTCTTTCTCAGCATTCCTACTGCTGTGGCATACTGTAGGACTGCATATTGCTGGTAAATTTTCGTCGCTCCAAATCTGCACTGCATTTAATGTTTTTCTTTTTTTTTTGCTTGGTTGGTTTTTTTTTTTTTTGGTAAAGAATGCCTATCCTATAATATCCACTAGCACTCTCCTCACCCTCAATTTACAGTTAAAATGTTAGGGCTCAGCCATATCAGTACAAGTTTTCTTGTTTCACTGAGTAAAATGACACAAATTTAAATTTGATGGTAATTTCACAATATTAGGAAATAGCTTCAGCCAATACTGCAGTTATAAGGCTTTTGATTACTTCTGATAAATCTAAATGTTTTTTAGGGTAATTTCCTTCCTGAGTGACATTTGTAGTTCCAGTCTCGGCATGCTGATAAAATTGAAAACCAAAATTTTCATCACTCTAACAGAAATTGTGTATTGGTAGTAAAACACACCCAACTGATCCATGTGATCAAAGTAAGCTGAAGCCCAAGGAATTCCTGATCACCTGAGATAAAATACTAAAGCAGTATGACAGAACAATGAGATTGTGTCTCACTACGCAGCAAGACAAATAGATCAATAGGAAATGTTTTATCTTAGTAAGATAGAGAAATTGTATTTACTTAATGTAATGCTGATTGGGATTCATAACTCTGGTGAGACTTCTGGGTGTGTACTGCTGTAATAAATATACACATTCCACTCAAGAGATTAAGGCTCTTGGCACTAGTAAAGAAAGTGATCAAGGTAGCATTTATTACTTAATGATGTGTGTCTGCTGCATCTGTTCAGAGGGACTACTGTGCCCTTCAGTAAAACTCACAGACACTCTAGAGATAAGTATGGGTGGGTACAAGGAGCAAGTCTCTCTGCAGTCTTCCTTCATGACTCTCACAAGGACATGTCACAACGTACAGGACTGAAGAACATTTTTTTTTCCAGTGAACAAATAGTGAAGTACTCCAGACAGACTAAGGCTTGTCAAACCCAAGAACCCCAGCTGCCCTCACCTTGAGGGACAGGATGAGAAGTAAGGGCTAGTTTCAGAGCCTCAAAAAGACTATGCAACTGATGGTGTGGTGACAGTTGCTTGATAAAATGCAGCTAAGTCTCACCCTCAACACAGGCCTCTATGTAAACTGAACGGTCTATCCCAAAATGCCTGGCTGCAGTTTACTAACTTAAATTCCTTTTGGTTTTTATCTCTTGGTGTTTTGTTTGTCATGCAGCTCTCTCAGCATTTCTTTGCTTCTCTTTCTTCAGAATTATGTGTTTTGTTTCTTGCTTTGGCACTGATCTCCATAGTCAGTGGTATGATTTTCTCTGTATTGTTATTTATTTTTTCTTGTACATATTGCAATTGCTATAGCTGGTCATGTGTGTACCCTTCCTCAGAATGATTTTTCCACTGGGATGAGGGTGGGAGCAGGACTTAAAAAATCGGTCTTTTAATTGGTTTTCTTATACATAGTCTATGGTATTGGTAACTCAGATACTATTTACTTAGCTTCCTTGTGGTATGTAAACATAAGCAGTCACACCTGCTTATACACCAAATAATCAAGTAGCAAGTAAAAAAATGTGGTATCTGAGTATCTGATCTCTCCTTGGAGTACCTGAGAGATCCTGATAAAGATAGATAAAAAGTTAAAGAGAAAATCAATGAATCTGATGACTGCTGAAGCGCTGGAATTACAACTAAGGCTGGTAAAAAGCAGTTAAATGGAACTTGTCCTGAAACAGGCTTTCTGGCAGCAATTCAAAACTTGACTAGACTAATTGTAACAGGAAAGGACTTAATGTAATCCTGCTGTTGATTCGATTCCTAATGTTGCCTTTGTCTGCAGTACATGAATTACCTTTCAGCTTCACATAGCCTAATTGTGATCAAAGCCACTTAAGTTTATGAAGGGTAACACTTTAAAGGCACATATTGGAAGTCTAAAACCCAAGATTTTGTTATAACACCACTTTTCCCTTGATTTGTAATATCATTTTAATCTTATGTATACTTTCCCTAAAAGCTTTGGCAAAAGGCAGCAGTAAGTATACTTGCTATGACTATAAGCTCATTATGAATATGTTGTTATACAATGTTAGTATGCTGGGATGTATATCAAAGAAAAGTTGGAACACAGAGCTGTGGGAATTTGAGACTATTGCAGATACCAAATCATGTAATCTTTCATAAAATTCTTAATTATTTGAGGAACATTTAGTTTGGATTTGGGTTGGTTTTGGTTTTGTTTTTCTCACTATACGACTTTTCTAAAGTGTGACTAATAGTTACTTAATTCCTTTGAGAATCAGCCTAAGAGTACTGATAGTCACCTTGGTTCTTGTACTCAAATTTGGTTTTAACCTGAATAGCTTTTTTTTAAGCTTGTCCTTGTTTTGTCTCTGTGCACATAGCACAGAGATCATAGTTTGGGAGTTTCCATGTGTTACTTTTAAACAAGGTAAGTAAGCTCTGAAGTTTTGCTGTCAGCTGGGATCTCTGATCTCCTGGTCAAACTATTAGTTCCTTTTAGCACTTGGGGAACCTTCAGCTCTCCTGTCATTGTTGTGGGTGATGACTTGCACAAAGCCACTAATAATTCTCTGTTGGAAATAACTCTTCTCATACATCACAGCATTGCATATGTCTCGTCCAAACTGGAACAGTCTGAGAGCCTTAGAGTTTGCTTGCCATTCTGGGATTGGTGAATATCCTAGGGCTTTTTCATCCTACAGTTTGTTTCCAATAAGGCCCTCTTTTATGCCAAAAGACTGGGCATTTGGTGGGGCAGGATTAATTAAATGTCTGTTGGTGATTATGTTTGTTGTTTATTTTTACAGGTGGAGTTTTTTACATTTTTTCTGTCTACTCTAAAATCTGACAAAATATTAAAGTAGGACTTAATGACCAGTACTTGTCAATTTACCATTTTATGTAGACACAGTGAAACTATAGTGAAACCCAATAGGTTTGCTAAAACTGTTAAAAAAAGAGTGAGGTATATTTGATTGCTTGTCATAACTTTTTTTTTTTACCTTGCTTAGTATATATTACCTGAACCTACAACAACATTTCTGGAGTTAAAAGCCAGTGTTTCTGACAAGGTAACTACAACATACAGAACATATAAAACCCTGTGACCCTTTTCAATCTGATTTGGATATCTTCAATTGCTGTTGAAATACAGTGGTTACTTTGAATGAAAAATGAAGAATGAATATGTGTTTAAAAGGAAGTGGATCAGGACGGATATGAGTAACAATTCTGAATGTACCATAGTCATGAGGATAAGAGAATATTCATGTGGTTTTTCTTTATACTTTAAGTATTGAGATTGGGACTTTCACCTCAGCCCCTTTTCAGTCTAGTGGAGATAGAACACACCTGTGCTCTGAATGGCCCTCCAGAGCAGCTCAACTTAATTTTAGTAGTTAAACAGGAAGATGAAAGAGAGAAGCCTTATAATTTGAGGTAAAGTTGAATGCTAATTAATCTAAATACACACATCTGTTCAATCCACCGGTTGGTACTGTAATATTGACTTTGTAATGTAAGGCAGGGCAGACCAAGAGTGAGTTATGACTGCTATTCCTTGTGTGCAAATCCACAAACTTGGCTAGGTGTGTAAGGCATGTAGAAAAGATTGTGATAAGAGTTCAGAATTTTGGTCTGAAGCTTTCAATGTCAAAATTCAAATACATATGTCTTTATGAAATAGCTGAATTGTATCTACAGCCAAGAAGGAACTTATTTATGTAAGATACAAAAGATACTATCACTATATTACTAGAGTTACATTTGTCTTAGAGAATTTATTTATTGTTCCTCTCGTAAGTATTATGGGGGATGTCCATAGAAATTACCTGAAGAGCAGATGGAACATAACATGAAAACATGTGAAACTGAAACGGACTAGGTCTTTAGTCCTAACATTTGCAGTTTGCAATCTGCCATCACTGTGAAAATTACATAACTTCAGAAATGAGGGGAAAAAAAACAACTGCAAGAAGTTTCAGGAAGTTTGCACTGAAAAACAGCTCTTGCTTTGCTTGTGATGACATGACACAGCGAGTGTGGTCCTTTTGCAGGGAAATTGGTTTAGCTCAGAAGTTCTTCATTTCAGGCAGTGAGGAACACATGCTAGAGATTTCTTTACTAATGCTGTCAACTGATTATAGTTACTGCTATATGAAAAGCACTGTGGAAATACTTAGGGAAATTGTTTTTCAAGCATCTTAGGTAGACTTGCTGCAAGATGCAGTCTGCTATAAGGGCACTTGTTATAGACAGAATACTCTACTGTAAGTGGTGAATACTATACTGTAACTGGTATGCTTCATTGTCTAATGATAAGGGGAGACACAGAAGACAAAGTTTCACTGACTCCTCAGTCTTGCAATATACTAAGAAAGAGGGGCAGTACTAAAAAGTGAAGTGAAAGGAAAAGGGGCTGTGGATATGACTACATGTGCTAGGTGGACTGGGGTGAAGAGTGGCAGGTCACATGCAGCTACTGTCTAATGAGCACAGTGTAGAGTAGAGGAAACAAAACCAGGGGATTTAGCAACTGCACAAAAATCTCCTCAGCTACTGAACCTGTGACCCTGCAGTTTACACTGGACAACGTTATTTTAGTGACTTAACGTGGCAAAGAGAGAAAGCTGTTTAAATATTTAAATTAAAAATGTCAAGATATCTTTTTTTGAAACTCAACTGATACGTGGAGGAGGAGGCTTGTTGAGAGAGGTTAGTATGCCTGTAATACTCATCAGTTTTTCCTCTAATTAAAAAATCTGAGGCCTTAGAAGTTCTTTTCTAAACAAATAGATATACACACCTTATGATTTTTCCATTTGAAAATAGTAATATTGCTGAAGGAGTATGCTGATCCTCAGATTCCTTTGTTTAGAATTAGAAAATTCTTACATGAAGGATAAATGGTGAAACTGCATACATTATACAAAGGCAATGATAATGCTGCCTGTGAGCACTTAGAGTGCTTCCTCTGGGGTTAGTTCTCCAAGACCAAGCTGAAGAGAATAATTTGCTTCCCTTAGAGGTCACTCCTGAAAATGATGTCATAGGGATGGCCAGATCAGTGAAGTCACATCTCCAAACAGAACTCTCAGTTTGACACATGGCTTTCTAAATGGGGAAGATTGCACAATTTCTTCAGAAATGCGCAAACATGTCTTCCTTTAAATACTTTCTTGCAGTATTCTGTCACGTATGAGCAAAGTATGCAAAGATATTTCAAAATTTTGAAATTTCAATGTTTAAAAAAAAATTCCCAATTTCAAAACATCACCAGAGTCAAAAAATGACATAAAATCTAAATTCACAGATGGTTATTTCCCCATATCATTATCATCTTGATCCTCAGATGAAATAAGTTCATGGTAGTTCCATTGTATTCTGCAGTTTACAACTTCACGTGAGCTGAAAATTTAATTCAATATATCAAATTTCAAATGTCTCTAGAATTTTAAAATGGGTCTGTAGTTGTGCAGTCCTTTGAAGTTATTATTATTAAAACATTGGCCATTATTTCTCTTTAGACCTTCCAACTATCTCAAACACTTGTAATTACTGCTGCTAATACATAAAGTATTATATAATAACATAATGCATAATATAAACATATAAAGAAAAATACTAAAAAATGTTTAAATCAAAACACTGAGAATTTTAGTAAAAGAGACAGGTCTATTTACCTATGAGTGAACAGATAGATACTAAATGGAGCAGTTAAAAACTAATTGTATTAAGAACTTGTAGCATTCCACTGCTTTCATCTGTTCCATAAACATCCTAGATTAAGGGATGTGTGATGTACAAATGCTGTGTAGTGAGTATTTTGTTTAGTTTGGGTCAAAGCCCAGTCTGACACAACATACAAATTCTGTGCAGAAAGATTTTATGATATTTTCTTTAGTGGATGTTTTGGGCAGAAATTCAAACTGGGTCAGTAAAAAGCCAATGCCAGCCAAGCTTGGTTTTGGTTTCCCCATTTTTCTGTAATTTGTATTGAGGTCTATCATCCCTCTGTGAAGCTTAGGAATGCTCTTTTGGGCTGCAAGAATTCCTCTGGCCTTGGCACTCAGAGCTTTTAGGAAATAGAACAGAATGCTATAAACAAAAGAGCACTAAACCCAATTGCCCTAGTTCTGTTTTCTGTCCCTGGGTCTTTCACTGGGATGAACAGCTGTTGACATGTGGCACATGAGGACAGGAGGCCTCTGAAAGGGAGCAGGAGAGCCAATGAGGGGTTTTGAGAAGACACAAGAGGGACCCCAGGGCCTGCACTGTGTCTCCTGTTCTGCTGGAGTTGTATGACCCCATTCTGAGCTGGTTACATGGCATATTGCATGCAGAGCCATTTTTAATATAATCCCAAGCTTTAATGCTGCTGGAAGAGTTCCTTGCTTCCCTTGGTGTGTCACATGCTGCTAGTGGTGGAAGGAGCCAGAGGAAGAAATGCAGCAGAGCTGAGGCAGGCATGGGGCACCAAGGAGTGAAGTGCTACAGGGGCCAGATGGTGGGGAGGATAAGACAGCATGTTGGGCAGGGGGATGGTCCTGTACTGAGGTCTGGAGAGGAGGAAGAGGATGAGAAGAATGCTGGGAGGCAGCAAGGAATCCCTATTCTGTCACAAGACCACAGTCGCCTCCACAGGTACACAGATCACTGTGTGTCTAAGGCAACATCTGAACCTCTTTCTCCTGGAGAAGCTCCATCAACCTTTGTCACCCCTGTGACAACCCCTGGCATGCCCCAAAGACCCCATTTACCGCACCAAGACTGTTCAGACTTGGCTAGCCCCTCACCGATTCATTCTTGGAATCTTCTTTTCTGCCACTGAGAAGCTGAATGTTGCTTTTCACCTCTGAGGCCATAAGAGTAATTTTGACCTTTATTCTAGCTTTATTCTGAAGTTTTGAACTTTCCCAATATGCTATGTTTCTTAAGTTTCTGTAACATCACTGCTACAAGTACGCCAAGAAGCAAAGTTAGAGCTAACTCACACATCTCTAGCTGTTTGCTGGCTTTGTCTTGCTGGAAAGAACCTAGACCATGAATCATTGTCATCTGCAAGGGCATTCTTGTTGCACAGAGTAAATAGATTCATAAGAGATGCTTTCGTTTGCAGATGTTAGAATCAGATCAATCCTACAGTGAAACTGCAGCTCCAGAATGACTTCAGCCAAGTTAATTTAGTTCTGCCACAGTCCTATTTACTTACATGTTTTGACATAAACATTTGGTGTAACAATTTGGACAGATAAACTACCAGAAAACCGATAATATAACATAGTAATTTTCTACTAGGTTAGCTCCTGGAGTTCACTCACCATAGATCAGAGTATGGTACCACCATACATTTAAAACATTTCAGTATTGTACTAGTGGCACAATTAATGCTAATGATTACAAGAGAAATAACTGTAGTCCTTCCTTCCAGCTGAAGAGTAAAAGGAAAAAGAACAAAGCATTTTGCTTTGTAATACCTTCAGTCTCTTTCCTGGCTAGACAGATGAACTGATTTGAGTCATAGAATCAGAAAAATTATGATCTCTTCCAACTGTTTTACTTTCTCTAATTACTCAATTATCCCAATTGTTTTTAGTCACTATCCAGTGTCACTTTTAGAAACAATGAGCAATAAATGGAGAGTTTAACTGTTTCTTTTTGGTGCAATAACAAAAATAATTAGTATAACAACAGAAAAATTTTTGAATAGAAAATTATGCATTCCTTTGATAATAACTTTAATTGATAATAACTTATTTCTACCTGTTTATGTGAAGAACAAGAAACGGCTGCTGCTAACCTAAAAGAAACTTCTTGCAGAAGGGATGACTCTTTTAAGTCACATACACACTTATGATGCCAGACAGTGCTTGAAAATTAAAGCTAGATAATCTAGAGATCAGTAATAAGATGCAATTTTTAAACAGCCAGTGCAAAGCAGAACATTAAATATTACTATGGGATTTGTAATGCTTGAGATTATTCACAATGGCAAAATATCTTTATGAGGCAGATGCTATTACTCAGATACTTCCTTAAGCGGCAAGTTTAAACCTCTAGGACTGGTCCAGGCTGCTTCCTTCGCAGAAACGGCTTCAGTGACACCTCTCACATCAGTTAATCTCAGATAAATGAAAAAAAATTCTGATCATGCATCTTTGCATCTTCTCTATGCACCTAATGAAACCTGTGTCATTTGGAAAAAGGTGCCATATACAAATAACAAGGCTTCACAGTTTATGGGCAAATCACTCAAAATGTTGTAGGAAGGCAGATTGTAAAACAACTTGTGTGGTTGCAAGCTTCATGACAAATACTGAGATCTTGGAAATGTAATTTAGTAGTTAGTCTATTTTAATCAGGAAGACTAAGTGTGAAAGGCTTAGTCCTGAGCTAATACGGCTAAACAAGTTAGTGAATTAGAGCTGTAATTCCCTATGGCATGCCAGCTGCCTCCTGTGGTAAAGCCCATAAAGCTATAGGCTTTATCAGTACCTTTTTTTCCTCATAGTTTTACTCTTCTCTAAATGGAGGTCATTTGTTAAATCTTGGGCAGCTTGAATCCCACTAACCAAGAGGAAGGGCAAGTCATTGGAAATCTTTTCTTTGCACCATCCTTAAGGGAGAGCTTAAGGCCTGATAATGCTTTGCTACCTTCCTTCTGCTCATTTTCCCCCTACACTTTGGGAAATGTCCCAGTGTATGTTTCTGTGCCTGCTCATAGGTGGGTACAGTTTATTCCTTTTGCATAACTGCTTCTGTGGAACATTTCTTGACCTCTGATGCGTTTAGTTTACAGATGAGCTCACATCAGTTCATTTTTCAAGGGATTATACAGTCCAGCTACATTTGAAGTTGTTTGCTGTATCAGGTTCCTGTACTGATGACTGATGTATGTATTAACATAACAAATGGCACTTCTCTTGGCATGATCAAGTTTCTTGTCCTTGGCCACATTAAATCTTTGTATAACTCCACTGTTGAATCTCTGGAGGGAATGTATCACAATCTGTCCTGTTCACAATGATCTTCCAACGACAATTTCTGCTGAAATTACTTACTGCAGCTTTAATTGTTATTTGTGTTAGTACATCTCTCCTAAGGTCAAGAGTGCTTCATTAGAGTAAGCAGAAATAGGTGAAACTAATTTTTTCTTCCTGTAGCCTGTGCAATGACAAGGTGGAATAAAAGAGAAAAGAACCAATTATAAAAAAAACCCCAAACTATCAATTTTTGTATTCCTGTGATCAAATTGATTGTGCAAGGGCAACAAGGCTCAGAGCTGACACTGTTAGGAGGAGACCAAATCTGGGTGTTAGCAGTCCAGCTGATGAAGTCTTCTATTACTGATGACAAAGGCTTTTAAACTGAAATACAGTTTGCTTCTCTTTTCTTCAACAGTGATCAAGATCTAAAAGAAAGCCATAGTAAAGGAGCCAAAGTTGCTTCACTGTAAAAATGAAATCAGATAAACACATAGTGATTTCAAAATTTTTATAAAATGTATTTGCATTTTTCTAATTAAATAAATTTGTTCGCATCTTGTGCTATTAGAAAGAATATAAGCTGAAAACTCTCTTGTCCTCAGATATGAATTTGTGGAGATTTTTGACACTGCTTTCCTGTAATACACCTCTTCAATGATCACTATGTAGAGATACTTCCTTTTCATTCTGCTGAGAGCTTGTCTTTTCGTGCCAGAATTTCCATTTCTCATTTCCTTCTTTTACAGTTGCATCACAAAATGAATGGTGAGAGTCTGACTGCACAAAAAAAGGTCTGGAATTTATTATTAATACTAAAAACAATTTCTTCATATTTGTGAGTTTAGTACCTAGGGTACTGGTTCATTAAGGGAAGGACAAGAGGTGATGGAAAAATTCACTTTTACAGTCTGTGGTCTTATCTTTTCAGTAAGCCACAGAATATTTTCATGGGAATAGAAAATAGGAAAACACCATATTGAGCTGTGCCAGTCAGAAATGTGAGGAGGACCTGGGGCCCTTCCATCTGCGTTTTCCTTTAAGAAAGGTTGTACATCATTAGAATTGTATATCATTAGCTATACAAGTAACAAACCAGAAAAATGTAAATCTGTACATAAATAGAAAACACCATTCTGCTGTGTTTTGCTCCTGGACAGTCTGTATCTGCCCACCTATAGTTGGGCTTTTTGGTCACAGGACTACTCTAGAGCTTGTCTGTAAAACCACTGTGGATACCTGGTCTGCAGAACCAACTGAATGGGTCCGCTCCTACCTTGCATTATTAAAGCTGCCTTCTACCCATCATGGGTCATACTGGTACTGGAGCTGCTCCCTGCAACAGCTGAATCCCCTTCTCACAGGAGTCTCCTGGTCTGCAGTTTCTCACTCACTGACTCCCTCTCGCTGCCCCAGGCTGTGCCCCAGCAGCTTTTCCACTCTGAGAGTGCCCAGTTACTGTCAGGATGAGGTGCTCCCCTTTCCCAGGCAAACAGGCAGCTGTTATTCTTCTGGTCACAGGACTTGTTTAACAGAATGCTTGATATGCCTCTCCTTAAGTGAACCCAGAATTTGGATGTTACTGCCCTGGAAGCACCGGTAACTTTTTGGTATTGAATGTAGTTCATAAGCATGGCCAGAAGATACCCCAGAGTTATGGGGAAAAATCTGATTTTGCATGCACTTGTTACTAGGCATGGCTGGAATGGGAATAATCGAACCTTCTTTGCAAAAAAACATTATGGGATGAAGAGGGGTCGGGGACCTACACAGCTGTCTTCCAAAATATGGCATTACTATAAACTAGCTTGGCAACACCCCTGAACAGAACAGTGGGGAGCAATGACTAACACCTCTGCCTATAAAGAAAGGGACTGGAAATTAGTCACCCTGAAAGGTTAGAAGCTGCTGGCTTTTCTTATACAAGCTTCCATGAAATAACATTATATCAGAGGACTTATTGGGCAACTTGGGTATTTCATTGTACCTGGGGAAATGAGTGAGCAGCTGAGAAGAAAAGCACATCTGAACAAACAGAGGATTGCACAGTTGGATCCTTTAGCACAAGGATCCAAATTGTAGCTTTAAGTTACATGCCTCTTCTGTGAAATTCGGCTTTTATGCTGATGGGAAATGACTGATCAAAAGTCAAACTGGTACAGAGGATATAATTTAGATCAACAGCAAGGAAATAAATAAAGCCAGGAGATGTTAAGACTGACCCCACTGGGTCATTTAGGCTCACTGGCATCTTCATCCTCAGTGACTTTCTATCTCAAATGCTATGATAACATTCTCGTTATCTTGTTTACTGAAACAAATGGAATAGTTGATGAAGATACAGTTTTCCTTTCTAATTTAGCATTTAAAATTTCAGGATTAAAATGCTCTAAAGCCAGCAGTAGAGGACAAGAAGTATCCTGGCAATATAAAAAACATGCTGGCAATGGCAAAGTGCTGAACTGTTAAAACTGTCACAGATATGTCGGGTTTTTTCACATTAAGGTGCTGTCACATGAAGGGTAATTTCCTGCTTTTCAAATTCCTAGTCAGGACTGTCTCATTTACCAGAGGGTGTGTCTGCTATCTCTTTTCTGGAAATGGTAGTTGTGTGCAACAACTATACTGGTGTTTCTTTTTTTGATAAAAGTTTGCTAGGCGTGTTCTTAACAAGAGCATTGAAGGCAACTGAAAAATAGATATGAGGTCTTTGGACTGCAGCACTAAATCTGAAAGTATTTGAAGTACAAGTTTTTCTGGTAGTTACAATCAGGCCATTCTAGAAACAGCTTTGTATAGACTCCTATTAAGAGAGAAAGGGAGCAGGTTAAAAAAGAGTGGGAGAAATTGAGGACTATCAGGGAAGAGAGAGGTGACTCATGAATGCTTAGGAGTAGGGATGAAATTCTGCTAAGAGGAGTACTCAAATGGCAAGAAAATAAAGGAGAGGAAACACTGAATGGAATGGACAAGGGAGACTGGAGGGTAGAGGGAGTGATCCTAGAAACCAGAGACTAGAGGGGAGAAGATGAACAGGAGTCCAGCTGAAAAGCCCTAATCAGCAAAAGGACAAGAGTATTCAGATTTTAAATGTGAAAAATTGTTAAGCATTGAAGGGGACTTGTGAACTGGTATATTTCTGTGTTCCACATAAGCTATACCCAAGTCCAAAAAACAAGGCCACCATTGTCCTGGATCTCATGTTCCTATATATTGCTGTGGAGATAGTGTCTCCTTCCTCCACACTGTCTCATCTATACAGCTCTTTATAGCTGAGACATCTTTTTTACAGCTGGTCTGAAGGCACCATGCTGAGGTCTTGGTGTTCACAAGGATAATCAGGCATATGGAAAAAAAATGTAAAAATTATATAGAGAGGGTTAGTCTATGATCAGATGAACCTATGTATGTATATGGTATAGATAAAGATATTTTTAGCTGTCCACCAGTTATTTACAATGAGATACTACCATAATCTTTCAATATTTCACACCATAGATTGGATGAAGCAGCTCTTCAGAAGAACTGAAAACTATACTTATATAGAAGTATAATCAAAGTATCCTAAAGCAACATGACTGGTATAGAATACATTAGGAGGTTAAGGCTTTGTGAAAGTAGTTCTTTTTACCTTCTGCATTGTATCCATAGTTACTATTACATACAGCTAAAATCTATAAGCCATGTATTTGTGCTTCCTCAAAAGGGGCTTGTTCCCCAGTTTGAAGGGTATATTTACTTGGATGATGCAGACTCTGACTATAATATGAAGCAGAAAGTGGAATGAAGCTTTCATAGAATCCCAGAATATGCTGAGTTGGAAGGGACCCATTACAACCATTGAGTCCAGCACCTGACCCTGTGCAGGACTCCCCAAGGGTCACACCCTGTCCCTGAGAGCATTGTCCAAGTGCTTCCTGACCTCTGTCAGGCTGGTGCTGTGACCACTGTCCTGGGGAGCCTGTTCCAGTGCTCAGCTACCCATGAGGCCAAGAATCTTTTCCTGATATCCAATCTAAACCTCCTCTGACACAACTTCAGGCCATTGCCTTGGGTCCTGTCACTGGTCAAGAGAGTGAAGAGGTCAGTGTCTGCCCCTCTGCTTCCCCTCATGAGGATGTTGAAGACTGCAATGCTGTCTCCCCTCAGTCTCCTCTTCTCTGGGCTGAACTTATGACTTTGTTTATTCTCTAAAATCTTTATTATTCTCATTAAGTGAAAAGATAAAGACTCAAGAATCTCTCATAATAAACCAAATTAAGTCACATCACTGGAGACTACCGATTGTACATTCACAGGTTTTGGATTACTTAACTTTTTTATTGTGTACAAACCATGCAAAACTATCTCAGAAAAATATGCTGAAGACCAAGCCAGGGCCATACCTTATAAGGCATTTCACAGCAGTTACAACACGTGTCACAGAAAACATCTGTGTGCACAGAGCGCTTTCCACTCATCATCATAGTATGTGAGTCAAATCTGCAATGCCATGGGAGAGGAACTATTTCTTAATATGTGTATGAAATTAAAAGGGATTTGAGAGAAATTGTCCTCTAAAAATGGAGCTACTTCTTTGTTACTGTGAAGATCACTTAACTAGTTTCATTTGTAGCAAAACAAAAAACCATACAGAAAAATTCAAAAATTCAAACTGATGTTTAAACATTAGCAAAATATACTCAGATATTTTCTTATGCTACCTGTCTAGGAAAATATGTTTTCTTAATTAAAAAAAAAAAAAAAAGGAATGAAGAGATATCTGAATTCTTCTAAACCTGAGGGTTTCATTTAAACAAATTGAAACCAAATAATGTATAGTTCCATAGTAACAAAGTTTGGTTTAGTCAACCATCATTGAAATGCTACTGACTTGGATTTTCTGCTTTTAATTGCAGGCAAGCCAATTGGTTAAACCTTTTAGTTTACAGGTGACCTTCCCCCCCGCCCCCACCCACCTAGTTCATTATATGTATGGCATTCAAATAGTTTAAGTTTTTAAAAAGGCACAAATAACCGATTAGTGTGGGGTCAGCTGCACAATTCAGACCTCAGTTAGTACATCCCCAAAATATGTGAAGAATTTGGGACTGGAATTTAAGTTTCAGTCTCTTTCAAATTCACCATTTTTCAGAAAAGTGAGAGAGGAATCATGCACTACAGGGTGAAAAGAATCCTTTGGAAATGGAAACCTCTGAAGTTAACATTAGTCTTTTTCCAATTATTTCTTCAATGAGCTTTAGACCTGACCATTTCATAGTCTTTTGACATTCTTCATGGCTTTCTGGTAGAAACACAATGTAACAGAAATGTGATATCATCGGCGACATGCTGAGAATAATGCAGTAAGCACAGGGTTATGAGATACTCCTTTCTGCTGTTTTAAGAACCATTCCCAGCAGAAACCATGGGAATCTGATATGGAAACCAGAGTGCTTTCTGCAGAACTATAATTATTAACAGATTTTTGCAATAAAGAATACGTGTGGTGAGTTATAAAAGAAGACAGGCTAGGCAAAGGGCTGAAACTTTGACTAGAAATTGTTACCATCTCCTTCCTACCATTGCCTCCCACACCAACCACTATAAGCTAAATTTCTTTGTGGGAGCACAGGGCAGCAAATCCAAGATTTTCTTTTTTTTGGAAACTACTTGATATACTTAATTTTTGTAAGTTTTAACAAATGCTATTTGAACCAGCCATGTGCTCAAGTTGTTGTTAATTCCTTGAGGAAGATGTCCCTTTGAAAGTGGCTGACAAATTTTGCCGGTTTAAAAAAAAAAAAGAGTAGGATTTAGACTATTTATAGCTTTAGTGACTAAGCATATAGACTGCAATACTCATATGTGAGAGGAATCTCATGATGTGAGACCATCTGGTGCTCTGTGAAGGAGGCCAAAGGCAGTTTTCGGTACACATCTGTAAGCCATCAGGTCATGCATATCCCTTCCAGAAAGAAGAGCTGCTTTCCTAAAAATTGCATGAGGCTTTGTTTCAGAAATGAACGTTATGTAGATTGCTATCCACATAGAATGTTTTGTCTATCTGGTAGCGCAGATTTTAAGGACAGAGCTTACTTCTTTTAAAAAACATTTAGAACCGAGTGAATTTGTATAGGCTCTTAAAACACAAATTAATATTCCTTGCATTTATAGCATAACGGCAATAGATGTGGCAGCTCTTGACATGTGTCTGTTAGAGATAACCTATTAGCGATTATTAGAGTCTAAAATTTTGATTTTCGTTTCATAGCACCAGAGGAAGACATGGAATGTGAGATTTCTATTCCTTTCAATTCATTTGGCTAGGTTTTTATTGCTTTAGCTTTTTAGTTATAGTTGGATCTGCTACATCTTATTTTGAAAGGCCAAGTGGAACAAATTATGTAAGAAATAATGTTGCTTCCAACTGTGAATGGAGGCCTTATAAAAAGCAATAGTAGGAATGGTCATAAATTTTCTATCAGGTATGTTTTCACTACTAAACTGTGGTTTTATTTAAATGTGTAATTGGCAAAGAAAAAAAAATTTAAAGGGCTTGTGATACCATGCAGTACCTTGTTAGAAGCCTTGTCTTCTTCCTTTCTAACTCGTTCAGCTTGCTGATGTGGAGCTTTGGCTTTCAGAACTTCACATCTGGGGAATATCTACAACCTGTTTCAGGACCGGAGATTGTTAAACTTCCAAGAATGTCTTACTGGTTTTAGTTTCCAAGCCTGAACTTCCTCCTTCAGGTGTGGTTCTAAGGATTTCCTGGTCCCTGGGACTCAATTTCTCAGCTGATCATGCTTTCATAGGGGTGAAAAACCATAGCTAACCCTGCACTCTAGTTTGCTCCATCATAAAAGCAGCATGCATTCCCCATTATTTCTTCTGGGTATTCTGTCTTTCTTTGGTTCTTTTAGGTGTTCAAGAGAAATGGCAGGAACATCCATCAAGTGACAATGCTTAGCCCTCAAAACCAGGAGGGAAAAAAAGTTATCTTTCCACTTAATTTCTTTTTTCTTGCTTTTGAATTCTAGGTGGTGTAGATGGAGTTCAAATTCTACTTAGACAAAAAAGTAAAACCTGTCAGCAAAAGATGCACTTTTATTTTACTCCTTTTAAACAGTTCCATTTAAACTGCTGGACAGGTTTTATAGCAAAATTCCAGTGTTTTTGTATTGTGAAACAGATTAGAATAAGCTGGAGTCTGTGTTTTAGCATGGGTATAATTGTGTGTCTCAAAGGGAAAGAAAATGGGCAGAAATTAGTTTGCTTTCAGGTTCTTCCTTTGAAGGGCTTAAATACATTACTTTATGGAATATGTTTTGCAATGAAAATGTTACAGTCTTTTGCTCTAAGCCCTCTGGAAACTCTAAGCAGCTCTATTAGATAGACAACCATCAGATGAAGTTAACATCTCCTGTATGTGCATTTCTGTTACACAGATACTTTATGCAAACATGTATTTCTTTCCTTCTTATCACATGAAATGGAAAAGATTTTATGACTCTAATCATCATCATCTGCAAGCAATATGCTGAAGGAAAAGGTTGTCAGGGTTGCATTCCATTGCTGTTTCTGGTGTGTGAGCACTCTTCCAACCAAAATACTGTCAGAGGACTCAGTCCTATCATGTATGTATTCATTGGAAAAAGTTCACATTGTGCCACTGAACTCCACAGTCTATTCAAAACTGTTTAGTAATAAATTAAAAAGCAATAGAATGCTAAGAAATACCAAAAATTAAGTAAATTTTGCCTGAGGCAAAGAAGGTACAAACATCTCTTGAAAGCATTATGTACAAGTTTTTCTCAGTGAGTTTATACTGACTGCATTACACACATATAGTGAGGGAGGAATTAATTATGTCAGCCACCAAGTAGCAGCCAAAATCCCACACCATTTAGAAGCGCCCACCTACAGAGTAAACTCCAGAATGCTCTATAATTGGCTTTGTATCTTGCAAGTGCATCTATACAGGTCTTCTCTACACTGCAGTGTTACTCTGCTTTCGCATTGTGGGCAAATCACGTAATGGTTTCATGTTCATTGAGACCATCTCAAAAATTTCCTTTGTTGCTTAATAGAACAGGAGATTCCAGTGAAAATCTTATCTGACCTAAAGAGGGCTTATCTTAATTCTTGATGAAATGCAGTTTAATTCTTCAGGCTTTACCTCACACGCTTTGTCTGTTCATGCCTGATTCGCCATTTAGCCAAGTTGATGTGGAGACTCTTGGGCAGTTTGCACATTCTGCAAAAGCTCTGCTCTGCCCATGTGATTGTTGATAGAGACCATCAAGGTGTGTCACTCGCCTGGAAATCAGTTTCTAAAATATCAGTGGGACTGTCTCTAAACAGGAGAATGAACCTGTCAGGGCCTAGAATGTGCAGCAAGTACCTCTAAATGCTGGAATCCATGCTGTTTGCTGGTGTCATTGTGGTTATATAATATCATGCCTTCCTGGACCCCTCTAGTGTTTCATCCATCCAGGATGTTGAGCAAACATTAGATCTGGATGTTACATTTACTACCAAAGACAAAAGAACAAACAGACCCTCTGATCATATTCCCAGAAGGACTCCAGTATTTTGCTGGGCTGCCTTCCACATAGTCATTCAAATGGTGAAAAGCCCAAAGAACAAATTGTTTCTTTTTCGGTACTTTCAATTCCCTGTCCACTGTGTCGGGGATTTTCATCCCCAGGGAATCTCAGAATAAAGGAAGCCAGTCAACCATCTGCTGAACAGCATGTGCAAAACACAAGGTTTTCTGACCTTGGACAAAATCTGTCTGGATTGCAGAGGGTCTCACACAGTCACAGAGGGTTTTCAGGAGTGCTCTGCTTCCCAAGATATTTCCCCAGGGCTTTGCTACTATACTGCACTCCAAAGCTTTTTATTCCCCTCCCCAGGTTCCTTTGGGCTACAGTGTCTCAGCACTGTTTTCAGCAGGATAGTGGCTAATGACGAACAAGTGAGGAGGGTCAGAAGGACAATATTTTTCCACTGAATGTTCCAAGACTCTTTTCAGGAGCCAGGCCCATGCAGCCCAGACTTAGGTCCATATTACTGGATACCACCGTTGCTTAGTCACAATTAATACCTTGTCTTCCTATGCATAGGCTAGAAATGAACACCATCACAGAGGCAGCCAACATACATACACAGACATGACAAACAGCTTTATCTGGTGGATCTTCCCTAGGCTCTGAAATACAGAATGAGATGCCACACAAAGAGGCAGCCTCTGATTTTGTCATGTCCTGACAACAAGACAAAAAAAGACCTCTCTTTTCATCCATGTTCCTCTTGAAACTGGTAAGACTTCATGTTGTCTGACAACATTTAGGATAACTTAAGCCAAGTTGTGCCAAAAATGTCAACATTTGGGTTTGCACCCTACAAGATGCTTCGCTCTCTCTACTCTCAGTTGGTAGCACAGTACCATTTTCAAGTAATTTTTCATCAGATATTTTGCCTTTTGTAGCTGAAATACAAATCTCTAGTGGGTCCACGTTCTATCTCAAAGATGTATTGTTGCTCCTTCCCCTTTACCACCTCTTCAGGATCCATGTGTTCCCACAGCTATGTTGTTCATGTTTTCCACTGCAGTCAGGTAACCCAGCCCAAGCAATGTTTGTCACAGCTCCAACAGAAAACCTTTCTGCCCATAATTATTGCTATTCAGATCAGAAAGAATGAAGTGATTCAGCTGACTGCATGAGAAAAATAAATAATCTTTGTAGGCCAGTCTGGGGTCTAATAAGGAGGGAATAAGCCTCAGAGCCTGCCCCTATATCCAGCACCTCTTGTACTGCTACTGCTATAGGTGACAGTGGCCAGCCCTGGGGACTGGGACCTTAGCCAGCACATGGCAGTGTCTCTGTGCAGCTCCTGTCCCGTCAGCCTCTCCACTCTATCACATTTGGAGAGGTCCCATATGCCCTGCTGAAATTCTCACAGTTACAGTGCCCTGGTTACTTGACTTTTCATGTGTGAAGGAAATATTTTGAAATCTCAGGTCAACTGAGATAATAAAGTATAAAGTTTTATCACTGTATAAAGTTTTGCTTGTTAAAGACAGGTCTCCCATATATACAATAAAGCCAAATAAGCAATAAAAACTATCTAGTAATGATACTGCTGTAACAGTTCAAAATATCAAAAAGGGATTCCTTCTTTTCCAAAATAGAGTTGTCTTTGAGTACAAACGTTAAATAAACAACTGATTGCATCATTTTGAGCATAAAAATGGATTTTTAGTCAAAATAAATTTTTTTACTTATGTAATTATCAGTCTTATTAATACTTACGTATATACATTTAGTTTAATGTATAAATATCCAAACTATTCTTTCAAAAACAGACCTTGGTAAGTATGCATTTATTTTAATTGGTTTTATTAATTCAGTTGTTATTTGTGTTGGTTTCTCTACATTAATTTTAAGTGTGTGTAGGTGAGTATATGTTTAGAGCAGTACACCAAATACAGAGAGTCACACAGACCCATTAAACACACTTGATATTTCTTGCTTCCAACAAATAGTTTTCAATTTTCCCAGGACATTCTACCTCCTCCTTGCAGAATGGTTTGGCCACGATTTCTAATTGTGTGAGTCAGATGTTCTTCCTTTTCCATAGCCTCCCACTTTTGTATCAATCGTTTCCAGATTCATGGAGGAGAGAAATAAAAAGCATTTGAGAACTGAGTGATATAATGAAAGGTTCTGAATTTTAAAAAATAGTAGTGTTTTAATCTCTGAAAATAAACTGGCTAGTTTGTGAATTGAAAGTGTGCAACTACCAAAAAGCAAACACCAGATATTTTTTGATACAAAGGGATTTTCTTTCTCTAAATATGAATTTTAATTTAATAACTTTCCAGTCATTTTCTTGGCATAGATTTTAAGCCACAGATGAGACATTTAATTAATTTTTTTTCTATTCCCTAGCACACAGAATTCCAGTTTAAAAAAAAAAAAAGTAACTCTAATGACTCCCTTGCATTGAATAGTCAGACTTCAGGGGCCAGCACTGAAGCCAGATGAAAGTCTCTTTTCCCACACTGGTGAAAGAAAAAACTTAATTACAGACAAATTATTGTGGCAGAATGTGTTTCCCCTGATATTCACCTAATGCAGTAAATGTTTGGATAAAAGAAAGCTGAACAAAGCAATTTGATCCCGTCCTCTGCTGGCTATAGGGCCAGCACTTCATCTTGTTAGTTTCTTAGAAACCCAGCTAGTCTGACCACAACTAGGTAGACCCAAACAGTGCCAGGAATGTACTGATTTATTGCAGCTTTATTGCAAAAAGAAACGAGATGAGTAATGAGGAGAAAGTGCACTAGAAGAAACTTCTGAAATAGGAGAGGTTTGGCATTCAGTGACTTTTTTTTCAATTTCTTAAAATATGCCATCCAAATAGGGACTTGCAAATAGGTAAGTGGACTGATAAACTCTACTGCAGAAAAAAATAGTATGGCTTCTGTCCTGTTATGCCTGTTTCTGTTCTAATAAGGAACTCTGAAAGCTCTTAATTCAGAAACTCAAAAAGCTACAGCAAGCAGTGGAGAGCATGACTGCCTCAGGGAGCCAAGCCCCACCAACTGGCTAATGACAGATATCTGTCTCAAATTAAATAAACATGCTGGAAATGAATGAAGACAGATGTTTTTTAAAGTAAAATATATGGCTGAAAATCTTTCCAAACTCAGAGGAACTTTGCTCTTAATGTGTGATTCCTGTGTACTCAGAACTCTGCCAGAGGCCTCCTACTCCAACAGTCTGTTCCAAGACCCTACAGGAAGACATTAATTACTGAATTTCTGATTCTTCCAGAGTATTTGGAAATAACAAATTTCAAAACAAAATCTATTGAAAAAGTTGTGAAGTATTTATACAGAAAGATCTCTTCTTTATTTATTTGGGAAGATGGATGAAACAACTCTCTAACTCTGTTCTGGTATGTAGCCTACTTTTATTCTGCCAAAGGAAAAACAAGTCCCAAGTCCAGGCGAGCTGGAGGCTTGATGTGGTCTAGGTACCTGCATTGCTTAAGACAGGTTTGGTAACATTTCCTTCTGGTAAGGCACTTGTGTGTGAAAGATTAAATTGTGGAACAGCATGGCACCCTGGCTGGCAGCTGACACTGCTGCAAGGTGTGAGGGGGTGTGCAGTGGGAGGCATAGCTGGTGCTGAGCAGGCATAGCTGTGCTTGTGTTCAGGGATACACAGTTTAATTATAAAGACACGCTCATGTTTAAACCACTATTTAAGCAAAGCTGTCAAAGTGTACTCTGAATATGTGGATAACTGTTTATACCTAACAGATGCCACTTCAGGAGAAGTCAACATAAGTCCCACCAACAAACCCTGTGCAAAAAGCCCACAAAAACAGACTCCTGCCTTCAAAGTCAACAAGACTAGACCTTCTCAAAACAAATCTTCTAGCTGAGAATTCTCTGTATCTGTGACATTTTCATTGGCAAAAATGTGCTGGATGATTCCGGTTATCACAATACTGCATAAAGACAGATGTCCTGTAAGTAGTCAGGCTCCAGAATGTCTAGCATGTAGATAGACTCAAGTACTACCTGAAATAATGCTCAAAAATGAACAAAGAGAATAAATGCCATGCATTCTTTATGGTTTGCATCAAACTGCAAACAGACCCATATCTTACACCATCATTACTAAAGCACATTGTTTAAAAATTTAGTAGCTTAGGAAAGGGTGCTTGAAATATTGCAATCTCAATTCCAAGAAGTCATGACTGTGCAAAACTAATCCATATTAGTATCATGTTAGTTGTACTATCTCATACCATATTTGCATATGTTACAAAAAGGCTTTAACAGCCTAAATCAGAGACTTATGACTTCTGACCAGCATCAAAACCAAAGGCATTGAAATTCTTTGAGAAATACTGTGCTTATGTTATTTCTGCCTCAAGTAAAAGCAAATATGACTGTCAGAAATGCTTTGGAGACGATAATCACTTTTCACAAAATGATCATCAGGACTTCAGAATCTTAGTAGGTTCCAAGAGTTTAAAGTTACAGTTAAATACCTACTCTACATTTAAAATCATCCCCAAGTTTAATGTTTTTAGCTGTCTCTGCCTCTGAACCCAAACTAATTATTTTCAAGTAGTTCAGCACTGTAGTGATTACTGATAATATTCCATAAAGGACTTCCTCCCTGTGGTAGTATACAGTACAAAATTCTGAGATGTAAGGGTATTTAGTATTCTTTCCCTACTACCAGACCACTAATAAGGAGCATGTGTTTATATTTGTTCTTAGATTTCAAGGTATTTTGGAGAAAGCAAACCAAAGTAATTATACTAACACTGTCTTTTTTTCAGCTGAAGAACACTATAAAAGGAAGGTAGAGGTCTAGGTGTACTGTCTCTCAGATAAGAAAGCTGGGTCATGGGAAGCTAAATGCCTTGGTCAAAGTCACCTGCAAACATTATCTGTCATAACGCTCTGCTGACAGCTATAATTCTTTTCTTTATGTGTACAAACATATATATCTTTATATTGCTGTAAAGATAAGTCATATTTACTTCCATATTATCTCAGCTCAAAAGTAGCTGTGAGAGCCATGATCTTTTCTCACAGTGTGTAAAATGTCCCATGAAATAGAAATACTATTTGATTGACTGTAGTGACACATCAAAGCAAATGGCATAAAGCCATGTGCATGATAAGCAAAGCTTCTGGGTCAGTGGAGAAAAGCCTCTGGCAAAGGGATTGAAATCAACAAATATATGTTGATGGGGAGATTAGAGAAAGTCTCTCTTGCATAAGAGACAATGGCTAAATGTTCTGTGACTTCAAAAGTTCCTCTATTAAAATACAAAACTGTGTTCTCTTATTGTCACAGCTGAATACATCCCAGATTTAGCTGTTGTTTCATGTTCTAATACTTGAGATTTCACTGCATTTTTTGATAAATGTTAGAAAATTAGGTTCATATTTTTATAAACCTATTCCAGTGGGTTTAGAAGTCATGTATTAGACAGTATATGATCCATAGCTTCCAAATCATATTGTGTTTCTGGACATCTTTAGTCATGAAACTTTTTAACCAACAAAAGAAACATGACCTGGAAGATCACTGATTGTACAATTTTTTTTTTTTTTGTTACAGTAAGATCTGTTTCTGAGGTAAACATGCTATCATCTCTCTGTTCTAGTGTCCTAAAATAACTGCTGTGGTCATGTCAATATTCATTCACAAATCTGTATGAATAGATTTTTAAAATCCCTACTTTCACTTTACTGTGCTTTATCAACTTTGGTGGGAGTTTAGGGTTCACAAGGAATGCAGAGCCAAGATATGGCTCGTTTTTAGTAAGGTAGATAGAGAGCAGCTTCTCCCTTTTGATTTCACTGTAAGTTTTCTGCATAAAGTTTTGTTTTCCATGACACAAATTTAACTCTTTTGGTGTTTACTTCTGTCTTCTTACCAGTAGGCATTCAACTCTAAAATGTGTCTCTAATGCTGTTTGGTTTTACAATCCTTTATGTGTAAGATATTATATGCAGGTTATAGGACATATGAACTGCAACATTCAGAAATACTGTATTCTGGCTCATGCACAGACCAGTGTGTATATATATCAAGATATATCTATATCTATACCTATATATCTATATCTATCATCTATATCTGTATCATTGATATCCATGTATACATATACTTGCCACATACATATGTGTATGTGTAAGTATGCATGCACCACACAAGGCAAAAAGCTCAGTTAGGAATTACACCTCTTCTCTCCAAAGAAGGATTACTGCTCAGTGCTAAGGAATGTAACAGTCCTATTCATAGCATTTTCTGACACAGCGTTTAGTATAACCATACACAGACATAACAAGCAAAAGAAACAGAAAATTTTTGTATAGTTATTAAGTGCTAATAAAGCTGATAAAGAGCACAACTGCCACAGACATTATGCAACATGGAGTAGTAAGGTCTGTTTATAAAGGATGTGGTTTGCAAGACTTGGAGTAGAATTTTTTTAAGGGATAGCATTACTCAGCAAGTTTCATATGTTGGAGTCAACTCTTTCATTTCTCTAGGGATTTTAGATGCTAAATTTTAGCTTGTCATAGGGAGTATATAACTCATGTTTGTTTTTTAAATTAGAGAAAGGACATATTTTGGAGAAAGAAAAGGCATAATAGTAATAAAAGCAACAATAACAATGCCATGAACTCTTTCAGTTCTGTAGTTTAAAATAATTTAGAAATGTAATTTGTCCCATGGCAGATGAGATATTAAAAGCAACCCTTCAGCTAAGTAGATGGAAAAGGGGAAAAGGAAAGAATGATGAGTTGTTCGATCAACTTTGCTGCAAAGAAAAATATATTATCAGGCTGCAGTCTCCTGCCTTGCACTGTGGTGCACTGAAGACAGTTTCTGGCCCCTCAGACACGCCATTGCCACTTGACACAAATCGTTGTAGACAGCAACCCATGTTTTGCCAAGTGTTTCCAGGGAGGATCATGGGACAGAGCATGTTACCGCTTGCTCAGTGTGAGTTCTTGCTTTCTCCTTCCTCTTTATCACTGTGTGGGCACAGAACCAAGGTCTGGGCATTTCGACATCCCGTAGCCTCTCGGCTGTGCTGTTCCGTGTTCTCACCGCGCCCTGGCCACCACGCCTGTGCCTGTCCTGTGCCTGGCTGACAGCATTGCTGGGCCTGGCAGCTGGCCCTCCAGCCCCAGAGCTCAGCCAGCACCCGTGCTGCAGGAGCACTGCTGGGGATTGGCTTCTCTGTAGCCCTGACAGGGACTCGCTGTAATTCTGGCCCACCCTGGTGGCTCTCCTCAACCCCAAGCCCCACACCTCCATGCCTGCCCCACATCTGAAGTGGTGCCGTGAGCTGCACCTTCTCATTATGCTCAAGGTTCATTCCCATGTTCCTCCCTTGCCCCAGGTCTCACTCCTTTGTCCCTGCCTTGCTCCTGGAACCCTGCCCTGCCATCTGCCTTCTTACCACATCTGGTTCACATCATCCTCCCAGCCCCTAAGCTTTACTGCAATATATTCACTCTGCTTCCAAAACAGTGTGAGGTCACAGCTCCTCAGTGCTGCCCTGCCTGTCCTACCACCTCTCAGCCCAGGGCACCGAAGCTCTGTGCTTGCACTCACACTTGTACCACACCTCCTACCAGTACTCCAGATCCCATGTCTCCTGTCTGCCTTCCCACGTACTCTCCTATTTCATGACTGCTTGGTGGTGCATAAAAACCTCAACACAGATACTGCCCAAACCTCACTAATTTGTGGTTTATTCTCTTAAGATGAACATTGAGTTTATGCTTTACTGAGTGTAGAAATCTATTTATTAATCTGTCAGATAGGCATGAAATGAAATGTGGGACAAGATTTCAAGTATCACAATGCTAGGTGGTTCCTGGGATGGCAGGTCTCTGCAATGACCTGTTGTGACTCCCTCTCTGTATCTTCTGTAGCTAACTTCACATGATTAAGTGTTTTCCAGATTTAATTTTTATGGCCTGATCTTAAACTTAGACTGAGTCCACTGAGAATTGTGGTTGTCATTATTCCTAAGCTGCAAAAACTCTTAAGCTACAAGAGATTTATTTTTCTGAAGTTCTTCTTATCATTGTGGCATTGAGTGAATTTGCCATATTTTTCCTAATTTTCTTTCCTTTGTTTCCTGTCGTCTTAAGTAAGTGAAAGTGTGAAGAATGAAGACCTTTCTAGCTTCAGATTTGACATCATAACCAAGGGAGTTCTCATATACCGTCTAAGCACATACAGTTTTGGTCATCAGAAGAAAACAAAAACATCTTTATTTCTGCTGATAGGATCTCTGACATATACCAGAAAAACAAATACTTTGTCTTCTCATCTTTTTTTGACATGTCTGTAAGTTACTTTAAATTACTTATTTAAAATGAGAATTGTCAAATCAATTATTGGGGTCTGAAGTGCAGTTCCAGTGGTGTCTTGATCCTTCTTAATAAATAGCTACAGTTAGAGTCTTACAACTCAAATACAAATTCACATCTTCAAACTCTGAGACTCAGTTGGCAGAGGAGAGTTACAGTTAAGTTTCAGATTACACAGACTTTGAGAGAGAATAAAAAATATATATATTTTTACAAAAACATACATGGAGTGAAAAATTCAATTTTACTTAGTGTTTTATTAGTGTATTGAGAACATTTTTTTATTAACAGAAGTATTTCATGAACATTTAACTTTTAAGAAACTTTGGCTGCAGACTTACTAAAATAATGTAGATCCATGTCAACTCACCCAGAAATGCAAGAATCAGAATGGAGAACGCCATCCCTGATATGTATTTTCATCACAGTAAAATATTGACATTTTCATAGAGTTCTGAAGAAAATAAGAACCAGAATGCCAAAGTGCTGCATTTTGACATCATCAGAAAAAATCCCCCACTGAAATATTCATGATTCTAAACAATTAATAGCTATTTGCTTACATTTCAAATTGATTCAGTATGGTCACTATTTCCTTCAATGTCTTCAGGGAGATGGAATTTGAGTATTCATGTCTCCATTTTCTGCATTGTCTAGTAAAAACATTTCAGTAAAAAAACTCATTAAAATGCAGCACACGAAGATTTCAAAGGGCATAATCCTTTGCAAGTTTCATCAGTTGCATCCTGCAAAAAAAGCACTGGGTCTGATGCCAGGGATGAATCTCCAGCATCTGCAGTGAACTGAGTGCCATCAGGACCGCTTATAAACATATGTTATTAGTTTGGAAAGACATTTTTGTCTTTGCAGGATAAATACCACGTCTCAGAAGCCAGCATTACTTACATATGGTTCCTCAAGCCTTGCTTCTGATACTGTGCTCAGATAGCAATGTCCTGCGAATGGCAAAGCAGATAATGGTTGTGATCATCCTTAGTGTGTGTCTGAAAAGAGGGCACATCTTGTGTTAGCAGCACCTCCCCTGTCTGAGACATCTTCTCTGTCTGGTTAAGTTAGTCAAGTCAATGACTCAATATTGCTACGACTTTTTCAGGGCTCCATACATAAAGTGAAATAAACATTTTGTATTTATTGCTACTAATCATTCATCAAATTGTTAGTTTTGGCAGTCATGATCTCTCCAGAGGAATAAACACTTACATTAAATTGAAAAAGGCTGGACTCTGTATAGCATAAATTAAGGAGAATTAAGGATGTCTCTTGTTTCCACTTTTATGAGTTTACTTTATGTTAATTTTAAGCCATCATCAGGGAAGACTGTTTGGAGCAGCTGCTTCCTAAAGTATACACTTTAGAGATGATTGTTAAGTAAATATTTTGTAATGTGAAGATACTGCATAGCTCCTTCCTGTATTGTTTACAGACTTCCAGCCCCATTGACTTCAGACATTTTTACACTGTTTTCTACATCAGTCAACAGCTAACTAACAGAGAGAGTAAGATGATAACTGACAATTCTGGGAATGGAATAGCACTGTAACAGCAAAAAGTAGAATGGGAAAGAAGAAGATTAGTAGTCTAATTCTAGGAACCATAAATAATCCACAGTATAATGACAGAATAACATTTTTAATACCAAAGAGATATCCTGCAAAAGTGCCAAAACCTTGATCGGATCACCTTGGTCAACACTGATCCACATTCAACTGTTCATGTCTGGCATCCTCTTAAAGCCTTAGAGCAGAAAAATTAGCACAGCAAATACAATTTATAGAGTTGGAGAAATATATGCTCAGTTAGATTATGCAGAGTAACTTATTTTTGGACCAGATGCTACGTTTCCAAAGCACAATGGCTTAGAGGAGCTGGAGCATGATGAATCTTTCTATTCCCTTCTAGAGAGGCAAAGTCACATCCTGGAATATGTTCTGGGGCCCTTTCTCTGTCTCATAAGGACCCTTGCAGCAGGGCAGACACTGGTCTTGTACAGTGCCCCATCACTGCAGGGATGAACACACTGTTTAGTCTAGATTGGTGTTGGCTGCCTTTTCTGGTAAGGTGGCTACTTGACTGCAATGGGGAAAAGCCATTATGTAACCCACTACTATTTGGTATTTCAAGGGAAGATAAATAAGTGCTAATTGTTTGGGTAAGCACACTGTTATTTATTGCTTTACAGTTTTACAGCTTAGCTGTTCTACACATATTAATGAAAAATACAGGGAATATAGACATAATGTGACTTTTGAGCCGCTAGGAGTATGTGTGCAGTCTGTGCCTGCTAGGAAGCACTGACACAACTCTGCTAACTACACGCTCTGCTGTGCATACATGACATGGACAGAGGAATAATCTTTTTGCAGTCATTTTGCATTTTGCATTCGTCTTGCTAACCTGCAGTGGTGCCTCTCAGTTAGAGGTTGATTACTGCCTGCCTGGGGTTCAACTGGAAGTATAGGCATACACACACGGCTTAATACTTTACTACGTATATTTGTCCACTTCATCTCTTATTACAACTGGCTTCAGTCAATTTTAGTTCTTATAGAAATTCCAGCCTGGCTATTCCAGAGACATTTTCTATCTGTCCAGTAGGCTGTAACTACAAGGCTACTCTAATTTAGACCACCTGAACTCTGTAAGCCTCAGTTGATGGGGCTGTGAATCAGAGTGAGTCAGTCTCTATCAGTCATTTTTCCCTTGTCTACCTTTGTTTTCTCCTTTTCAGCATTGGTGTCATGGGCTAAATAAACCACAAAAGGAGTATATTAAAGACAAAAAAAGGAAGATGTTGCATATTCTATTTTCTGTCTTCCTTATATTGCTTCCTTTCAGAATGAAACCAAGTAATGACTCTGCCCATTTTTCATTGTGCCTGGGCTCACTCATTTCTGTGAATCAAAGCACAGATAGATAGTTTTGCATTGTCTGCTCATCTGTCCATTGTCTGTTCATATATCCACCCCTCCTTACTGCTCTTTCAGCTGTTCACATGGTGAAGGTTCATAATATTGTGACCTAACAATTCACATTTCAGTTTAGAGAACTGTACAAGGTATGGGTGGCCACGTAACCAGCTGGTAACCAACTGGTTTGTCATGTTTGCTTTCAGGAGTGCCCTGTAGCTCTAAATATCTGGTCACCTGTATCCTCACAGAGCCATTACTTCCAGTTTGAATGTATGGTCCCAGCATACTTGTAAGCAGGCCTATACATCCCTGGAAAGGATGCTGGCGAGTGGGTAGGCCTGAGTCAAAATAAATTTAGACATCAGTTATTAAGTTTAATGTAGTTTTTAACTATCATTTGTTCAACTATAGTTTTTAACTATTAATATAGTTTTATTTGACAGGCTCTGATATTATTTTGTCATCACTTTTTAAATACAGGCAATTATCTCCTCAGTGTTACTATCTATATGTAGTATGTTGACAATTACAGCTGACTTGTGCTGCTAGCCATACACCAATCAGATTTACAAATGCATAGGGTAAGAAATGTCTGTGCTTTTTATGAGCAGTAAGTTGATTATAGAAATTTATCTAATTTTTGCATCCATTTTATGTGCAAGAACACTTGAGCATTTCTATTCACCAATGTGGAATATCTATTATGAAACTGTCCATACAGTATTTGTTTTCAGACTCTTATCATTGGAAGATAACAGTAACACTTCATCTTTTGATCGGCCGTGTCACAGCTGAACAGAAAAGTTGGGTTAGACCTGGTCATCAGTGAAGGGGAAAAAATTTTAAAAAATGTGTTAGTTGAAAAAGACAACATAAAAGAAATTAGCCAGTGTCATTTCATAAATAGAAGAAGCAGCTGAATCAGTCATAGGGATCATTACTCAATTAGTTTCATTTTAGGAGGAAAATGTATACACAGTAACTACTGTAACAGAGGGTGAGTGTCTCAGCAGCTGTTACCATGTGGTCTGTGCTCTGAGAACATCAAAATCTGGATAGCATCAGTAACTAACAGCATGGCTGATTCAAAGTCCCTGAATAAATAAGCACAAACCTCAGAAAACAGGGATGCTCTGACTCTCTCCTTCCATCCCTGGAGAGGTCCAGGCATGAGGTGTGACAGCTACAGAATTAATTTGTTGAGACATCAGGAAGGGCAGCAAATATTAACAACCAGTGTATGTTCTTCTACATCTCCCTTTCTCCTTTATCACAATGAGAAATTACAGATGAGAATCATATTGAATACCTGCTTTTGGTTTTGCCCCCAAACCTTACTGTTTCATAGTTTAATATTTCCTAATCCTTCTGAATACTTCTTAATAGACAGAGAGGATTTAGTCCATTTCTATATTTTGCCACTGAATTAATGAGTAGGAATGAGACTCATGAGATTTCTGAATTCATTCTGTCCATAATATTTATTCTTACTTGTAAGAACAAAGAAAAATCTCAAAAGATTGTCTGAGAAACTTTGCTGTCTACACTTCTAAAGTCTGTTTTCTCCCTGATGACTCAAGCACATGATATCATTGTCCTGAGGCACATTTCTCCTCTCTCTCCCTCCTTTTCTGTTGCAGGAGCTTTTGCTTCGGACCATGGAACTTTTGAGACATTGGTTGTTTTGTTTTCTCTGTCTCACTAAAATTTCTGTACTACACCTAGCCACATGATATATAGAGATGGAATCTAAAGAAAAATGGACAACTGCTTGAAAAAATAAAACTCCTTAGCCACTATTAAAAGCTACTTCACTGATCTCTAGTAGGCAGGAAGTGGGATTTACACATAGGGATTTCTAAATTATAAAAACTTGCAACAAACTTGGGTATGAGCAAGGAGGAACTTCCTTCCAGTTATCAAAATTACAGACACTTCCAAAAATCTGAAGTGTTGTAGGATAATAAAATACCAACATTGGGTTCTCATGGAAAAGCCTGAAAGTTGCAACATGAAAGATGTGACTAGTGGCTTGATTTACAAACATATTCACAGAAGGGTTTTTTTAAAATAAGGTCTAAAGGAACACAATGCCATGTTTGGAAATAAGGTATCTTTACACCTGCAATTTTAATTAAAGGTTTTGCAGCATTCCACAGCAATGCAAACTGAAACATGGAATACAGCTTGTTAATATGGATAAGAAAACTTATAGCTACTTCCAACAGATCTTATCAGGTGCTGTTTAACAGGCTACATCCATGGCATGTGTTGTTATACGATGGCTTAAACACTATTTACTTTGGCCCCCAGTATTTGTTTCACAACCCTCTTAGAGGAAGAGTGATAAGTAATTCAGACCACACATGCTAAAATTCTGTGGCTTATGCCTTTTTCTCTTTTTTTAATATCAGTGAGAATGGAAATTGCATTATTCTATGGAAAGATGGCATACAAAACTATTGTGTTTATTGCTGGTTTTCAAAATAATTCAAGGAAATCTGGCTCCAGCTGTGACTCCTGATGATGTGGTTGAAACTTTCTTGCAGATAGCTGGTTCCTGAGGGAAACATATCTCAGTTGAATGTTTTCATTAAGATTACATTATCAAAATTAAAAATACTTTGGTTTTGGTGACTACTACCCCAGTAAAAATGGAATGTTTGATTTTTTTTTTTTAATTAATCAGGTGGAAATATACACTGGCCACTAGTTTTAAAATTTCAATAGTCTTGTTACATGAGTACTATCGAATTTATAACTTATATGCAATATATATTTTTTCCTCCTTACACCGAGTATGGTGCACAGCAGACTACAATCAGATTAATACAATAAACAAAGCCATTTGTGGCAAAGCCAGCATGCTTTTATACATAGACTGGAGAGTGCTGTAGGAGAGTAGATGAACACAGCCGCTGCCAGTTTACCAAGCAAGAGGCAGGACTGAGGCAAGGAGGTCTGAAAATACTTGCTGGACAGCAGAAGGGCACAGAAGAAAGGGAAAACTATCTAAAGGACATATCCTTACATTTAACCTAAATCTTATGCTAATTCTGCCTGAAAGAATGAGGAAGCTAATTACTACAAATGAGTAATCATATGGGCCCTAGTGTGAGGGCAGGTTTCTGGTGTGTCCTGGTGAGCTTTCAAATAGTCCATGCCAGCCAGACCACTACAACCCATAGGTTTCTATGGGTTCAAAGAGAAGCCAAAAAGAGACCAAAATCACCTTTAGCCTCTAACTCTCCTAGAACACAATCCATTTCTAAATAGTTTTTTTTATGGCATTTATTTTCTGAGCCAAGTGTTGACAGAAAGCTGGATTACTTTGAATTGACTTTAAACAGGGAAATGGAGGCGTAAAGTTCACAGGCCAACAAGGTGAAGAGTAGCAAATGAATAAGAAAACTCTATGAATAAGAGTTTGCACGATTAGCCCATAGATGTTTGTTTTGTCTTATTCCTTTACTGGTACACAGGAAGGACCATGGGAATTCCCAGACGCATCCACATCCCTTGGGTTATACACTTCCCTTGTAAGTGTTATCAGCAACATTATGTTGTGCAAATATGTTACGTGGACAGGAAATTGTTATACTGCCATTGCTCATGTCAGTTTGACCACTTCAAATTTTAGTCACTAGAAAGAGGGTCAACATCCTTTTTTTCAAAATATCTTTCCATTATTAAACACACAATGACTGCTGCAAAATGTTGCTTCCTCAAATAGCTGCTCAAAGAAGATATTTTTACCTTCCATTGAGTGTTTTTGTATCATACATTGCCTAATTGTTTTCTCCACTGTAATAATACTCAGTTACTAGAACAAATGTTGGGAACAGCTAGTAAGGTGTTAACTCTTTTTTACTGCATGAATGCTATCAAAATAGGGTGGCCATCCCATGACTTTACCCATACTGTGACAGAATAGGAATAGTTTTGTTCTATGTTCTAATCACAACAGATGAGTAACAGCCCTCAGTTTATGTGCAAAGATTAAAATAAATCAAAACTGCAGCAATATCTAGACATTTATGTACATTTTGGTTTACATAGGTCTCATTTTGCCTAACACCACAAAAAGACTTTACACAATCAGATCACTTATAACAAGCATTATGAACAGAGCTGTTATTGCAGAAGCAGAAAAATTACTTGAAAAGAAGTCTCATAAGAACGCAGTTCTTTAATCTTAGTAATGGAAAAAATTAACTTTAGTTAACATTAGTTAATATAATTTAATTAATTTAATTAATTAATTCTAAAATGAAACAAATTAATATTATTAATTAAATTATATTAATTTATATATAATATATAAAAATTAGTTAATATCCATCTTCCTGCTATTACAGGAAAACTGTTTCTTCTTTAGAAGAATAGAAACATTAACACAAAGTGATTACATATTGTATTAAACTATATATTGATACTGGAAGTACCAGCAGGCAAATAGGTGAAAGCAGAGTAGGATTGGCTAATGACATGGGGCTCCGTGCTTCTGATTTTAGAATTCAGCTGCTCTGCCTAGCTGAACTTCATGCACATATGCAGGATAAAATTTTGTAAGAAAGTTTGATATATGCAACAATATTCTGTATCTTTTTGGATAATGGGAAAAATTTAAATGTCACAGAAAGGACTTTAGATTTTAGGATTCCTCTCTCTGAAAAAGTTGTTTATGATATTAGATTCCAGGAATTCTTAATAGAGTAGGAATTATTTCTCTAGCTATTTCACATTTAACTAGGTTTTGCAGAACTTGGCCACAATTCTTAGCAAATATTTCAGCTATTGCACTCTTACCCTATTAATAGGTGTGCTTACAAGAATGACTGCACAATTTCTATGAGTTAGAGCTAATCATCTGGGAGAGTGCTGATTCAATGTAACTTTAATGAAGATGAATTAACTGTTTACGTAAGTCGTGCCATCTCATATTCTGTAACACCACTAGTGACTGCTGCTTCCATGACTGCATTCCACTCAAGCTGATTTTTCTTCTCATGACTAATTAAGATCTAACATAAATTGAGCAGGTAATTTATGAGAAGTCTCTGTAAAAAAATGAAGGTAAACCAAAGGCAGTATAAGGAGTAGGTCAGATAAATAACAGACGTCTGTGGGCCATTATCTGACTCAACATTACTGGTCACATACTGGTTTTACAGATGTGCTGTTCAAACATCAGTGTTTGGAGAGCAGACTGATAATTCTTTGACAAGGGAGACTACTGGCACTAAATAAATAATCACCTTTCCTCCTGCTTTTAACAGGCTATGCAAAGCAGGGTGTTCAGTATTCCTTTATCAAGCAATAAAGATGCCATATCTTTAAGTCTTTTTAACATGCATTGCAGTGGAACTTTGGATCCTGTCTAGTTGTATAAAATTTATGCAGAAAGATATTATTGCTCATGAAGACCCTTTCCCTGGAACTCCTTACAAAATAATGATTATTCTCATGTAAAACAATTGCAGTAATTTGCCACACTGTGCAGTGAATACAATCAAATCTACAAATGGACTACTAACTTGAATGGATTCTGTGGTGGCTGCCTGTGCTGTTGTTCAGAGCATTACTTTTGAATAAACTAGATGGTCTCACGCCTTCTCTATATAAAACCTGTGTCATTTTAAGGGAGAAAAAGCAGAATACTATATGCTGCTGCCCAAGCCTCACTAGACATTGACAGGCTTTGTTTTAGAAAGACAACTAATCAATACAGAGAGAAATGTACGTGCGTTAAACCTTCGCACAATAAACATCTAGACGCAATAAATCCATGAAATTAGGCTGACGTTTCCACTAGAGGAACCAATGAAAAGCAGTGCTCGAAAAGTTCAAAACTTAAAGCAGCAACAAAATTGCACTTAAGCCTCTTAGCAAACCCTAAGAGCGATGCGCTCTGCCTGGGTTTGCCGTGCGGAGCCCGTAAAGCGCTGCTGTGGCAGAGCGCAGCCTGACGGAACTGCGCGGCAGTGACATCCAGTGGGAAACGCACGGGACAGCCGCTCCTTCGCGGTACTTTGAAGGGCCTAGAGTCCAAGCTGTCTCTCTGGATTCAACACGATTTTTCGCTGGCAAACACTCAGTAGCTGATTCCACTAATGTAAATTGTCCTTACAAGAACTAAGCTATCAATGAAGGATCTTGTGCTTTCAGAAAAGACTTCCCTCTAGTCCTGGTAATGATTCTACTGCTTATCTTAGTGTTGATAAAAACCACATTTCCCTGGTCTCCACCCAACTAATGAAAACATTTCACTGTTTTCATTCAGAACTAGACCTGACTCTGTAGGCCACAGATATTTCTGCAGACTCCATGCAGTTCAGCTTGATGCCTTTTGCAACCCTGTGTGATTCAGGTTTATCCTAGGTTATTCCATTCTCTTTGCTGCTCTCAAGAATGGCTTCCATCCTTCCTTCTATGTACATAATTTACAGAATAAGCCATTCTTGCCCAGTCTTACAAATCCACAGCTTTCACTTCTCAATTCCTCTGAAATTCAAGCAATTCCCTTCCATGGCTTTTGAGGAGATGTTTTGAAGAGCAGTGTTACTTGTCTGTTCTCTGTATTGAGGCACTCAGATGTACTGGCATGCCTGCTCTTTGGACAAGAGAAGGACATTAACAGTCCTGAAACACAGAAGTTGTTCCAGTTCAAGCTCTTTCGTCTCATCGTAATTCTGATTTCCCACAAAGGTACAGCTCTAGCCTTGTCTGACTTGGTAGGTGGTGTACCGTGTGATCCTGAAACATTGATCCTCTTGCTCTGTTCTAAAACTTGAAATGAGTCACCTCTAAAGTTTATTATCAAGTTCAACTCAGCAAACACTTTCCTAGGGTCAGGCTGTGCTCTAGCTTGTGTATTGACGGGAATGAAAGGGCTCTTTGTGCAAATCTCTGCATGCTTGTGTGGCAAGTGGAACAAATTAACTTTGTGGTATTATATTCATTCCTTGAATGATTCATATGTTTGGTAAATCACAGGAGGCATGGTGGTTTGCAGCAGTAATCTAAAACTATAGAGGGAGTAAGATGTGCATACTCCATTCTTCTAGACCCCTGGCTAATCTACTCAATAATCATTATCTTGAAATAAAAATAGAGCTTCTCAACGCATTGGAGATATCATGAAGAATTTGGTGAATTAATTTGGTATTAATTTGGTAAATTCAAGTGAGAAGGCTGAGAAGTAAAACATCTCAAAAATCATCAAATTACTTGAAAAAATACTGCTTATTCTATGTTTTGTGCATTTTCATCATTATATTTATAACAGAGTATTTAAAAAGTCCAGCTGTAAATATATGATCAGGTGGGGTTTTCTAGATGAGCAAACAGAAAAACTAACATGGAGCATCATAAAGAAACTAACTCAGGTCATCAGAAGGATTGGATTCTTTAGATGAATAGGACAGAAGTCTGCCAGTGGGTCCAGTGGAGCAGTGACAATACTGGCAGGGTGATCAGAAATCTGGCAGGGTGGTTTGCATTGTTAGCCAGGCCAGAGCCTGTCAGGGCACTCTCAGCTCAACCCTGAGGATATTTGCTGACAGGAAAGGAAAGGTGATACTCTGCTTGTGAAAGGCAGTGGTGGCAGACCCAGATTCTTTTGGTCATTCCACACAGTTTTAATCTTTTACTTACCTTTAGGACTTGTGCTATGGCTTTTTTATCCCCACACAGCTTTCACAATCTACCCTCTTCTTCCCTGGCCAGTTTTATGCCTGCCTATACCAGTTCTAACCTATACAGTTCTAGCCTCCCTTAGCTCTCAGGTTCCTACTTTTTTCAATCTTAGCCTCCTTTTTTCAGCCATTTTCTCCTGCCTCTCAGTCTCATTCACATCCAGCTCCACCTTTCCCTCGAATCCTGCATGTTGTCCCTTGCATGCCAGTCCTCCCTCCACCTCCTCTCTCTGGCTGCCATTCCCCTACTGTTCTAGACTTCCATTTTACTTCTGTTTCTGGAGTCTTTGCTGAGCCAATCCTGGCTTTCAGTCTGTTACTGTGGCTCAACAGAGGCATAATGGCCCACTGTCTACAATGCTTTCATGATACTGACCTTTTTGAATCCCTAATCCCTCTCAAAGAGCTGCTAGGTCCTGCTTTCCTTATCAACCAAGGTATTCCTTATCAATTCCAGGAACCTATTTAGCAACAATATCCATTTCTCCTTCTTCTTTACATTCATCTCAGGCCAGTCTTTGTCCATTGTGCCTGCTCTCATCAGGACAATCACTGGTGTGAAGGCAAAACAGTGAAAATATGTGGCAGGTCAGAAGCACATTTCAGGGTTGCCCAGACTGTCTCAGCCAGGCCCTGGGTATACTGTGCAGCTCAGTCTACAGATTCTTTAGCTATGAAGCTCATCAAGATGGCTGAGCATACACTGTGATTTATGAAAGTGGTTTGGGTAAATATGGATGAAGTTTATCAGATATGAGAAAAAGCAGAAAGCATTTCTTTCTCCTTGTCTATTAAAAATTTCTGATCTAAATGATCTGTAAGTATTTCTTTACTACTATCCAAGAAGGGATACTGTATTGTCTGCTTCTTTAATTTAATTCTTAAAAGTGACTGAATAATATGTGCTGATGTTTTCCAAAAATCTTCGGCACCTGCCATGAGAAATTTCAGACTGAATGGTTCAAATGAGATGAGATCAGAAACACTAGATCTTAGAATGCAAACCTGACTAGCAGCTTGAACATAATAGGAGGCATTATGTTCAGTTTCTGGGTGTTACAGTTCAGGATATTCCAAGAAGCATAGCTCCACACAGAGAACAGTGCCTCCTTGCTAAGCTATTGTACATAAGCAAGATCATTTGAGAGCAATGGAAATTATACTCAGCTGCACCTTCTCTAATTAGGCAGAAAATGTTTGCTTTTAAGCTGAGTTTCTCAGGTGCTGTGTCCTGTTATTAAAGTAATTGGTCTCTGTTCCTTGTCTGACCCAGAAGGGGATACAGATAGGGATAGTCATCTCACTTAACCAGTCTAGCAAGGAACTGTCATGTTTTCATTATGCACCTTCTTCTCCCAGTCCACATTCCTGCTCCAGTTTTAACCAGGTAAGTTTCTTGGTAAAAAAGTTGAGCCCCAAGTGCAAGCAGCAGCAGGATTCATTCTCAGTGTATAAACACTACACTAATAAGAAATAATAAGAACTTTGTTATTCAAGCTTGGAGTCAGGAAGCTTGATTTCATGTTTGATTTTTTTCTGTATATTCTATGTGACTTAATGAAAAACAAAGAGTTGGAAAATGTCCATGAGTTTACACTGCTGCTCATCTCTGTTGCTGATGTTGATAAACATGTCTGAAAATGGTTAACATGTAAAATATCCTTTAAAAACTACAGGGAGTCTCAGAAGTGTAAATGTTAATCTCCCTTGTTGTGGTTCCCCCACTGCAACACACCAAGCAGGTTGGATGGTTAATGTCTTAAAACACAAATAAGTCACTGTGAGCTCCTGAGTACTCCAAGATTGTAAATATTATTTTCCTTTACAAGAAACACTACATACTTGAGAGTTCAGTGAAGGTTTAGGAGTGAATGTGGATCTTCACCATGGAAGTGGCTATAGTTGGATACAGCATTGAAATGAAGATATTTATATTATAAAGTTGGCATCTTCTCCATTTAGACCAGGGGACTGAGACCAAAGGCTCCGACATGGGCTTCCCACCAGAGAGAGAGCACAAGCCAGTGGACACCTCTCTGGCCAAATCATTAGTGCTCACATAAAAAGACCAGTTTCCTAATCTGATACTCTTTTTCCAGAATTCATTTTCATCTCATTTTTATTTCAACACCACAAAAATATCACTTCTAAAACTCCCTGCTCCTCACTGAGTGCTCGAATGACTCAGCTGCAGAACCAGGCTCTATCCCGTGAAAGTGGTAAGACAGAAAATCCAAAATCGATCTTTTGGGCAATTTTTGGCAGGATTGGACAAACAACAAACGAGAGGGTTTTGGTATTACACTTTGGATGTGGGTGTTATTAATCTGAGCCTTGCTTCCTGGTATTTTCATCAACTGTAGCATGAGTATCCTCGTTTGTGAATACTGGCTCACCGTGGTGAGAGGCTCGGTGCACCCATCCCAAATGCTGAGTTGGAGCTCGAAACTGGGAGCTGAGCCCCACCTAGTGACACATGATAAAAGTACTCAGCTGCTACTAATTAGAATAAATGTTTTATTTGATCCTGTTTGAAATTCAGGAAGAAAACTTAAATTACAATTAAAGTACAATTAAAATATTTAATTTACATTTTTTAAAAAATCCTGTTCTAGTTGTGAGTTATTTTCTAGCACTTCTAAGATAATTGCTCCTTGGCAAGCTGAAGAAATACAAGAATTTTTATTGATATTGCTCAGTAAAATCAGGCCTCTACTGCTGATTCCCATGTTCTTACATGAACTTCAGTTACCTGGATTCTGGAGTTAATTAAAAAAATTGTTCCACTTGCTGTTTTCCTCTATTCACAGTAAGAATGGAACACAAAGCTTAAGGAAGATCCTTCAAAAAGTGCCAGATCAACAACAAAGTATTAGCATGTGATGACAGCAAGTCATCAGATTCTAATATAGGCCTTCATCACTGGCATTGTTCTTCAGGATGATTTTTCTTAATCAGAAAGTGATTCTGTCTCAGAATACTCTTTTTGTCTAGTTTAAAGGTTATTAATAATTTTGGTTAGTTTTCTTCATATAAAAAAAAAACTTATAAAAAAGGTAAAGTTTCATGTGAAATTTCACATTTGTATTTCAAGGGAAAATTACTTTTCCCACATATTTTTAAAGTGCAACAACACGAAGTGAAGGAAAAACAATTTTCTCTATTTAGGTTTTATAAGCACAAAGCAACCATTTCAGTTTTAGAATTTTATTCTAATTTTTATCTAAATTCTGAAAACTCCCCAAAATTGATTGATAATGAGCATTAAAAACCAGAATACTGATAGAGACAAGAACTATGGGCTGGCTGGAAACTAAATGGTTTAATAAGTCCTTTGTAAGACAGAGGTTTTAGAAATCTTTCCTGCTGTGTTTCTTCAGAACCACTTCTTGGGATGGGATAGAGGGGTGTGTGTGTAAATTTAAATCAGAATTTTAGCAAGTTCTGTCAAAACAGTTAAAATGAGAATTTCAGAAACAGTGTATGACTTACCCTTTTGGAAAAAATGTAGTTATTTCCAGACAGCTTAGAAGGACTCTGAAATGCTCTGGGGCAGAGATTCATTCCTTTTTATAAAAGCCCTGTTTCTGATATTACCTATCTACTTACATCTTGGCTGGCTTGTCACCAAGATTTCATGCTGCATTTTCTCCAGAGAACTGGAATACATTGGCTTTGTTTTGCTTTCTTTTTCTAGACAAGACTAGCCTAGTGCTCTGTCTCCTCTACAAGATGGAGCAATTCTTAAACAGTTTTGCAAACCAGCTTCCATTTAATTCAATTTTATGGCAGATGTTGTGTGACTTCTTAAAGAGGACATTTATTCGTTCCACTGACTGCCAGGAAGAGGACAAAACCACACTTTTAACATCCTATCAATTTGCAATTTTCTCTAGATTATTGAGTTGAATTTAGTGAACATAAAAATAAATAGGCAACAGGGACAGCACAGGGGAAACACGTTATTAAAAGTGGCTAATAATTCCCACATTCCTTGGTCATCTGAGTTACAAGGATTGATCTAATTCGGCATTATTCCTGTTGCAGGTTATTCCTGTGCATGCAAAATGCATATGGACATAGATGAGATGTATGCATAGCATAACACAGCCTGTCACAATGATGTAACTGTACCAACAACCAAACAGAAGCTAAAAAGGATCTACGACTGATTGTGTATTGATAATGCAACTGGAACAGCCAAACGGGTAATGAGCGTCAGTGGGCTTTACAGGACGGAACAGCCCCCATTTTGTGCCGGCAGTAACAAGTCTTCAGCTATTCCCAGAAATAAGCTAATGAAGGGCGAAATATAAACCTCCCACCCTAGCCGAAGGCCCTGTGGAAACCTCCTCCCTGTGGAGGAGCTATCGGAACCCCCGAGCGCCTCTCCCGTGAGCGGGAGCGGAGCGCCCCGGGGCGGCAATGCCGCTCGCTCCCTCCGGCCGGAGCCCGGCACAGCCCGGCCACAGCGGCAGGCGGAGCTCCGGAGGTGCCACCGCCCGGCCGGGGCGCCCCGCCCGGCCCGGTCCGATCTGGAGCCGAGCCCCGCCGAGCCGGCTGCGCCCCGGGCCCGCCCGCCGCCCCCGCGGAGCACGGCCCGGCGCGGCGCGGCCATGGAGCGGCGCGGGGGCCGGCGGCAGGTGAGCGTGCCCGGGACACCGGCGGGGCCGGGCGGAGACAGAGCGGGCAGTGCGGGGGGCAGCGCACCTCGCTGCCGCAGAGAGCTGCCAGGTGTTCGGCTCTGAGAGTGCGAAGTTACGAGCTTGCTGAAATCTCTGCCCTATGGAACTTGAGTTAATTTCACAGGAAGTTTGTTCTGTTGTTTCCTTGAACTTTTCTCTATTTAGGACTCTGGAGATGGTATTTCTGAACGACAGGAATGGAGACCAGTCATTTACAGAAAGTGCACAGACACTCTCTGGCTGCTCCTCTTCTGTCTTTTCTGGGCTGGTTTGGTAAGCACGCATTTTTTGTTTGTTTCCTGGAAGGACTAATCAGATCCAAAGTTAATGGGGTTCTGCATAGTGTTACACTCAATCTAAACTGAAATTGTCACGGCCACAGGTCCCCAAGATTGCCCAGGGACAGATCTTACCTTTGTGGTGTTGCAGTGCTTTATTGTGGTGTCTGTCACACTTCTAAGTTCTGCCCATATGCTTTGGCTCCCATATATACACAGGGCTTGGTTATTTGGAATTCACTTTTTTTTTTTTTTTTTTTTTTTTTTTTTTTTTTTTTTTTTTTAAATCAGTCCAGGCTCTGACTGGGCTCTTTATTCTACTTATTCATTGTAGCCTTGATATCTTGCAACATGTGTCCATCTGACACTACCTTAAGTCACTATCTTAGAACAGTGTGCAAGCTTTTGGGAGAAGGCTTTGTCTTTCTGAAGTGTGAATGGGGTTTTTAATGATATGTCTCAGTCTACTCAGGATACTTGTAAATACAGTTTTTAATTCCATGCATAGTAATTTTTTTAAATGGAAGCTGATTCAGAATATTACCTACACATTTTGAATACTGTGTAAATGAATGGTGAACTTTTGAGCAGGATAGGGGGTTTTTACCTGCTGTCTATTGCTTAGCACTTTGATCAGTGGAGGGGATGCCACAAATCAAACCTGTCAAATGGTAAGGATTTAGGATTTTTGTTTGGTTTCTCTCACTGTTTTTATCACTCACTTTCTGTGAAATAGATCCATAAATGTATTTGTTTTCTTGTGTTTGATCTTATTTTTAAAACATTTAAGAAAATGTAATGACACTAATTTGTTCACAGAGTGAAAAAAAATTGAAATCACATTAATAGCTCTGTGGAAATGGGTATCATGGCCATGGGCAGACACACCCCTATAGCTATTACTCTGTTACTTAACAATATTTATGGCTTTTATCCAGCATTCTGCACTTAGAAAAAAAAACCCAAAAAAACCAAAAAACAACAACAACAACAACCAAAAAAACCCTACCTGCATGGTGGACCTGTAATGCCCATATTTAGAGGGAATACCAAAATTTTTTCAAAAAGCCCGTTTCAGTTGAGTTACAGTGCCAGCTTATGTCTTGTTTTCCTTCTGAGAACATTTTAATTATTAACAAATACTTGCTCTGTAAGCAAACTGGATCTGGAAATATTTTGGTTTTGTAACAAATCACATCCACAAGTAGTATGTTAGCTTGAATTGAGGAGTCTCTACAAAGATGTCCATGTTGAGACAGCATTAATATGCTGTCTGTTATGTTAAAAAAAAATAAAAATTCTGAACTACTTAAGACTACAAAATAAGAGTCTACTCTCAGCAAAAATGAAAATGCTCTCAGGACTAAAAAAGCACATTTGTACATGTTTGTATATGAGACATGTTTTTGCCCAGATCCAATCTTTAATCACAAGTACAAAAAGTAGAAAAACAAAGGCTCTAAAGCTTAAGTAAGAAGGCATTTGAGCTGGATCTGATGTGTGCAATCTGTCTCAAGCATGGCTGATATTCAGCCGAATTCTTTCAAAGCAGTACTGCTTAATGTGGGACTGAGAAGTCTCGCTGCTGCCAGCAGTTGGCACAGAGCCATGGAGCTTAGTGATTGTCCTTGGTGTGTGTGAAATGTGACTTGCATCCCATGGGACAGAGGAGAAACTTGCATCAGTGAGTTCTTCAGTAGCTGGAGTGATGGGGAGATAAGACTTGGGTAAAGTAGTACTCAGGACTTCACCAGTTTCACAGAAGTATTGCTGCTTCTTGGGACTTGCAAAGGTTCTTTCCAAGGATTGTTTTGGCCCTCACAATGTACAGGAGGGTTTAAGCTGGCATTCCTAGACAAGGAGTTTTATTTTGGCTAAGGATTGCTGCTACTTGTCCAGCAGAGGTACTTAGCTGGCTCTGGGGTTTACAGGAAGATGATCTACTGGAACTTTGATCTGACAGCAGAACAACTAAAAGGTCAGGGCAGTGTCACCTAAGTCCACAGTGTGGCTTTCTCCAGGTTTTTCATATGTGTTAAAGAGAGCTCCTTCCTGAAATTTCAGGTTATCTCCATTTAAGATGTATTTTGTGTTTAAAAATATCTCTGATTAAATTCACTAGCAGCTTCAAGGGCCCATCATGGCAGCAGTTACATTGCCCAAGTGTGTCTTGAAGGTCACCCTGTAAAATGAGATGCAGTGAGCACATTTTAGTGATCTTATGTAGTGACACACATGAACATCACTAGGGACAGTGTTTAGGACCTTAGTAAGGTTTTCCTCTTATTTTAATCTGAACCTCTATCTTTTTTCTCCTGTGTTATTCTGCTTAATTTATATACTTTCAACAATAGATGAAGGAAAGCTCTAAGGAAGCAATAAGGCTAAACTTGCCCATATGACTTGCTCTGGCCTTGTGCAGAGGAGTGAATTTTAGATTTAACTGTTTGCAACCAGAAGGAAAAAATATATAACTTTAAAGGAATATTTCTTGAATGGGAAGGCAAAGCTACGGTAGCGTATTTTCACATTAAAATAATATTTTAACAGATGTTTATAGGTGGCTACGCTGTGGTGGCTGGTGCTGCAGAAAGACTTGTGCTTGGATATGACAGCTTTGGGAACATATGTGGTCGGAAGAACACTCCTGTAGAAGGGGCAAATCTTTCTGGATTGGACATGACTAATAAAAAGTAAGTACCTCAGATAATGTCTAAATAAATCAAATGTTTGAGAGCATAGTAAAATACATATCTTCCAGCTGTCAGTCATATACATCTGTGTATCTGTATACTGTTGTATTGAAAGGCAAAAAAGGGGGGAATAGCGCAAAAGAGTGAGTAAAATTTAGAAGCTAAGATAGAATTAGAAAATGTGCTGCATTTTTATGGTTTATGCAGCTGCCTTCTTAAAGAGGATCTTAAATGGGACATCAACCAAACAGGCAGTCATTCTGTAGGGCAAATCTTTCTACTTAAGGATGTTGCACATTTAAGTTCTCAGTCATTCCACTGACTCCTTTGGAAAAAGTTCCACTTGCTTTGTAGCACTTTAAAAAGATGGAAAGAAGGTTCTGAATTTAAACTTATAAAAAACCAAGAAAGCTTGGTTTTTTAAGAAGAGGATCTTATTTTCTTTCTAGGTATGTGTTCTTTCTGAATTCATGCAGCCTGGAAACACAAAGCCTCAAAATCAGTTCACTTTCCTTGTGCGTGTCAAGTTGTCCACAACAGCAGCTCAACTCCTTGGAAGATCTCCAGAGTTTTGCAAGGAATAACGGTGTGCCACAGGGAATATGAGTACCTTAATGTATCCATAGAACAGTTGAGCAGCTTCCACTTGGTTTTTATTATGTTTCTTACACTAGGGAGTCATATCTTACCATTAATTACCTGAACAATTCATGGTAACAGAAGAAAAAGTCTTGTTTCTGTTTTGTTTCAAACCCATAGTTTCTAGAAATGTTGCAGCTCTCTTATGCAAATTAGAAAGTTGTTCAATAATTCCTGCACAGTGCTGAAATTATGTAGCAGAAAACTGCTGAGAATGAACTAGTGAAGTTTGGTGGGGGTGCTAGTAGGTGACCAGAGTTCATGTGGTGTTTGAGACTCTTGTCCAATTGGTTCCTTTAAATGTATTTAAAACTACAGTGGAATTATTAATTCTATGAAAACACAAGTGGATTTATCCCTTTAGACATCAGATCCCAATGTTTGCTATTCCATTTTGTTGTAGTTTAACCTCAGCTGGCAACAAAATACCCCACAGCCACTCACTTCCCAGCAAAACAAGGACACACCTAGAAATTTTATTTGATTCTGATGTTCAAGATGAAAATTCTGTCAACAGTAGCTGTTGTGTCAAAGAGGCTCCAGTTTATTCATGTCCTACATGTAAATAAAATAATCTGTAGCCTATATGTATAAACTTCAGGCTATATGAATATTAATGGCTATTTTTGTTGGAGGTCAGTATCCTATCCTTTTTTTGTTTTGATGTTTTATTTGGCAGGGATTGCTATTTAAATTGACAATATTTGTTTTAATTTAATTTGGGGGTAGTTTGACATAATTTTGTATGTGCAGAAAACTGTAAACACCTGTGAGATTATATAAGTATTTTCAATCTAGTGAAACATAATTGCATTAAATTCCAGCTAAAACTGCTTGCATGTTTATGTCAAGGCAGGGAGAGGTCTTGCATTTTTAATGGCTTGGAGGTATCCAGCCTTTCTTTCCCTGAAGCACTGTCTAATGGAGCAGAGTGTTGTTAGCAGAGTACCTGGTAATATTTCACCTAGATCCCAGCACAAATTAGATTTCTGGATACATATATATTCGATTCTAACTCAGGAGGGCCTAGTTCTATTGTAGCTTCCATCGTTTCAGGTTTTCCTCTTATCCTAGTGAGCAAAGATTAATAGCCAAGTATGGCACTGTGGAACAAACATTGTGCCTGCCCTCCAGGAACATAAGTGCTAACTGTAGCTAGGTCTAGAAGGCAAAGATTATGCAGGGACACGTTTAGATTTACTCAACTACCTAATTGGTTATTCACATTCCCACTGGAATATCAGGGATGAAAATGGCAAATCAAATCGGAAGTGCAAACAAACGTGTTAATGTGTTTTTTCTCTCAATTTTTTACTAATATTAAGTTACTTTTTTTTTTTTCTTTTTTAGGTTCTTTTCTTTGTGTTTATAACCTGAATGTTTCCAGTTACACACTAAATCCAAAGGCAGTTCAGCTGTGTCCCACACTGCCAGTTCCACCAAGGTAAGAGTGACTGGGTACTTTACAACCTCGAGTCTAAACAGCTTCTTATGGATTTCTACTTTCTCACATTTTGTATTTGACTTGGTGCTTCACAGTCAGGATAGTTTTGATTTGTTTATTTATTTTTGTCCACGTATCCTTACAAGTTCTTTTATGTGCCTGTGAATATGCCAGTGTCCCGTCCCACAGAATAAACAATGACGGCATTCCTTCCATTCCTCTACCCTTTAGAGAATTTTCCCTCTCCAAATTAGGAAAAAGGACTCCATGTGAGGAACAGCTTAGCTCCTGCACAGACTTTTGCTTTGTCCCTCAATGCCAAGGTTGTAGTCTTCAGTCTTGCTTCTTCTCTTGAGCCCAGAAATTTCCATCAGAATAATTTTATAGCCAAATGGCTTGAAGCACAGATCTGTGGATGTTGCTGTCTTTGTCAAATCTGGCATTTGTGAGTCAAAATTCTAAACCCCATGATTTTAAGTTCCACTGTGCCACGAAAATACAGCAGAGAATTGGAATATCTCTTTGCAGAGCTAACTCATCTGCTCTGAACAGCAGAAAATTGAAGAATAAAGTGAAGAGAGCATTGTAAAATATGTAATGTAAAAACATTACATACAGTGGATCAAAGGATAGTGTGTAAATTGATGAAAAAATATGTCATGTTTCACTTATTTCCTCAACTTTCTAGGCCTTTTTCAGTTTGTCAAGGAACACAGCAAAGTTATTCATCTTGCACAGTAATATTACATAGTAGAAGCAAAGCTAGTTAATGAAATTTTTAATTGTTGATAAAACCCCTGTCCTTTTCAGGTATGAATATGCCATTGACTGTTGTAAGGCAGCACTGCCAAAGTGGGGCAATAAATATATGCAAGAAGCTTGGCTGGGGTGGGAGACAAATAATTTTGTATAAATATTTGGTGCCGTTACTTGTACCTTGCAAGCATTGTTTTGGTGCAGCTTTTAGAATACTTAAATATTATAAAAACAGTACAAAGTGTTTGTGATCTAGAATTACCTACAATAGCATAGGTTACAGCTGTGTTGGCATGAACTTTGTTTTTATGTAAACCTATGGGAGCAGAGCAAGTGAAGCCAGACTAGAATGAGAATAGGGGCAATGTGCTGATGGTGATAGTTAATGAGAGTTACTAATTTCTTTCACCAGGCTGATCTTGAATGGATCTGTTCTGGTATAGTGATATAGGCATGACACTATTAGGAGTTTATTTTGCAGATGATACATAAAACTACTCTTTATAACAGAATGCTCTCTGTGGAGAATGGCAGGATGGATCACTGTGGATTTTAAACTGTTTGTCCAGTAATTAATATGGTTTACCACTTTTGTTTTTAACCTTTCAGTAAGTCCTTTCCATTATTCAATCGATGTGTTCCACAAAATCCTGAATGCTATTCCAAATATGCATCTTTCCTAATAAATATGGTTAATGAAATGGATGTTTTTCACCGAATTCTGAGTGGAATACTGGCAGGAAGAGATACTGTGATTGGACTGAGTGTCCTTGCACTAGGTAAGATTATAAGTAAAAAGTGAATGATGATATTCAGTTGAAAGGTTAAAATGTTTCTTACAAATCTATATGTTTAATTCAAAAGTGGACTTTTTTTCATATTTTCTGGGCAGAGTTATTTTTAAGGAAGAGTGATCAGATTTTATCAGGAGGCATTTAATAGACTGGTGAAATGCAGATCTCTATCAGATTCTGTGTTCCATGACATGGTTATATACCTCATTTTGGGGGACTATAAGAAATTGTTGATGAAAAAAATGACATCAGCATGAATACTTGAACTTAACTCTTAACTTGAACTTTACTCTTAACTCATAAAATGTTATTAAAAAGCTAGTATTTTCCATGGCGAAATATATCAGCTATAAGTTCCTTATTATTTAAGTTAGAGGTAACTGTGTGCTTTAAATGTTAAAAAGGTTGCCAGCTTTACTAAATGCTGTCGCTTTTAAGATTACTGTTTAAAAAGAAAAGCCAAAATTCTATAAGAACCCTAAATTTATATTTAAAATAAAAAGGGTTGTAACACTCAAACTTATTTTATATGTTTTTCAGCCTTCTCTTTGATACTGGTTTTAGCCTTCAGATTCATTCAGACCCTCCTCATCCATACTCTGATTGCACTGGTTGTATTCGGGTTGTTGTGTAAGTATATTTACTGTTTCACTGGAGGATTAGCAGCTGAAGAAGCAGCTATCCTTTATTTCCATGACCATCCTCAGTAATCTTCAGCTTACCACAGTAATTTCCAAGCTGAGGCCTGCTTGCCTTTTGGTGTCAAGGTCTGGTTGTGCTGTTCCAGCTGCTGAGTGTTAGGATAATGGTGATGTTTATTGTTTTTACAGATGCCTAGAAACAACATTTCTTTTGGCAGGTGAATGCAGTTATGAAAATGCTACTGTTTCAAAGAATGCTTAGTGAACTCTTATACTGCCTGCTTTAGGAAGGGAGAACCATAGGAATGTGTCTGGCTAAAGCTTGTCATTCCATGAAAGTTAGCTTTGTATCTCCACAATGAAATTACATGCCTGAGCCTTAGGATAACTGCAAGAAATCCAAATGTTCTGCTGTGGTTTTACCTCAGACTGACAGGCCACTGTGGGAAGTTTCTCTGTGATCACTGATCCTGTGCCTCACTTTGCTAACTGGCAGTACCACCGAGCTGAGTGTGGGTTAGTGGGGAGGGCAGGACACTGGGGAGGGAGGGCAGGCAAGGATCAGCCTGCCAGCAACAGCGTGCCCTGCCTGCTCTCACACTGCTCTGCTTTGCTCAGTTGTCTCAGGTGTTCTCTGGTGGCTCCATTATGACTATAGGAATGATCCCAGCACTGAACTGGAAACAGAAAAGGAAAATGTAAAGTTCCTACTTGGATATGCCATCTTCTCAACGATAGTTACTGTAAGTAGCATTTTACCCTAAGCAATGGCAGAGGCTGTAACTTGAAATTTTGAACTACAGTGGTTCTGCAACAGTAAAGATAATTCCTAATTCTTTTCAAATCGGAAAATGAGAATAAATTCAAAGATCTTCTTACATTCATTCAAATATAATCATAAAATCACAGAATGGTTTGGGTTGGAAGGGACCTTAAAGATCCCTAGTTCCAACTAGATTTTTAGGCCCCCATCAAAAATAATTTTATATCTGCATTGCAAAACTTGTCTGTCAGCTTTGCCATACTTCAGACCTGTACAGTGTTAGTGTTGTTGGTGTAAAAATGGAAGGATTGTGTTCCATCCCCATTTTGTTCTGCATCAGCTCACTTGGAGGATCATGCTGAATAAACACAGGGGCACTGGCTAAGTATAAACACAAGATCTGCAGATTTATCCCACCCTGTCAGCAGGAGAAAGGGGTGGAAGCTCTTTTAGACAATGAAAGGAGCAGTGAAACATGGGCAGCAGTGCCTAGACCTCAAGTTATGGGGTTAAATTCTGTTTTTCTCTCACTGATCTTGTTTGACAACAGAAAATCTGAGTGTGCCTTGCAACTTCTTACATGATTTTTTCACTCTGATGTTGCAATGTTAAAAGGAGCCATTGTTCAATTTGAGGGTACATTCCATTTGTACTTCATGAGACATTTGTCAAAGTGATTGTCCTGTTGTCTTAGAGATGAGTAAGATCCATATGGAATTTGCCAGACATGAACAGTCTGACAGTTTACAGTGACAAATATAAATGTGTCACAGGTCAGATTTTTTTTTTGTATCCTCTATAAGTTATGATCTTTCTACATCTGCTGATACTAAAGAGGTAAGAAAAAGTTTCTTTGAATGCTTGTGTGTTCCAGTACAACTGACTGTTTTTTGCAGAACTGTGGGAACATCCACTGCTGCCGGTTATGCTTCCCTTCAGAGCTGGTGGCTTCTTTCTAGAGCAGGCAGGAAAACTAGTGAAGCAACTGGCACTGGTTGTATTTATTGTTTTAAAGATTTCAACCTCTCTTTTAATTGCTGTTCATAGTTCCTTGTCAAATAAAAAGAGCTGGGAATATTGTGGGCTTTTTGACTTGGGGTTTTGTAATTGGCGGGTTTGGTTTTTTACTTTGGGAAGACAAGAATTTATTTAAATAAGTGTTCATTTTATGTCTGCTTTGCTCCCGTACATACATAGCTCTCAAACTAGTTTGGTTGTGGACTGCAGGAAAGGACTGGTTCTCCTACCATTGTGAAAGTGAACAGTGGCAAGCTGACCTGAGTAGAAAGAAAGTTTAAAAGTTCATGACATGCAGGGTATATGAAAGTAATGTGTAATGTACATTTATGTTTGCTATAAAGCAAAACAGACTGTTTCCATTACATGAATTGAAGTTTTATGAATCCTATTTTGTTTTAAAAAACCAGCAGCAACTATTGCAGGAAACCAGATTTTAATCCAAAGGCTCTTCGAGAATATAGGCAGTGTTTTGGGAGAATTTTCTAATGTGTAGTAAGATTGTATAAATTGCTTTGCTGTCATGTCTTTGTGAAATCTGTATCCTTTGATCCCACATTTGACAACTCTGATTATTTTCTTGAGGTAAAACTCCCAACATTTTGTCTTTTTATTTCCTGTAACAGGTTGTTCTGCTCTCCCTTATATTTGTACTAAGAAAGAGGCTTCAGTTTGCTGTACAGCTCTTTCGAATTGTTGGTAAAATCATTGGCAGAATTCCTTTCCTCCTCTTCCAACCACTGTGGACCTTTCTGATTCTCATTGTGTTCTGGGTATTTTGGGTTGCTGTACTACTTAGCTTAGGAACTGCAGGTAAGTATATTTTTGTGGTTTTGACTGAATGCTATTCATTTCCTAAGTTCTCTTCTTAACCTCTTGGTGTTGGTGTATAAAATGTGGGCTAGCACTGTTACACAGCTGAGTTACTTGTGTTTTTTATTTTATTTCCCACTTGTTGGAGTCTTCTACATAACCCTTTTGCTTCCATGTGTGGACTTGAGTTTCGTTCTTTCTCATTTATTTGCTAGTAGATGGTGGTAGGTACAGTATATGTTTGGTGTACTTAAATGAAGAAAGCAACAAGAAGGAGGAGACAGCTTTTAGTGCAATTGTTACAAAATGAGGAGTTTGTCTCCTCTGACTGTAAACAATGTTGAATTGTCACAGAGGCAGAACATTTCTTCAGAGCAGTAGTTCAGTGACAATTGCTATCATTTGGACTAGAGCAACAGTATTTAGATTAATCCAGTGGTTCTTGCAGTTGCAGAGAAGGTGCTCTGTGGAAAGAGTCAAGCACTATGAAAGATCAGTCAGAAGAGAATTTTAGTATGGAAATTGTATTACTGAGGGATATACCACTGTAAGATCTGTCACTGATTGAACCAGGGTAATTTGGATGCTGTCCCTTAGCCCAGCACCATGCCATCCAAGTGAAAGAGACTTAGTCCTTCTGTGGAACATAACCCAAAGAAGTGAAGCTAAACTCTGTGTAGCTCTGGGAATAACTCCTCATGTACACATCATCCTCTGTCCATGAAAGCATTAGGATTTGGGGGCTGGTATTTTTTAATTTTAAACTTCTAGGGCCACTGTTAGGAGCCAATTGTTATCCTTTGGGTCAAAGCTGATGTAGAATTAATGTGGACAGAGACCACTGTTTATAGGTTTTCTCTTTTCAGGAACTTGGCAGTGATTGCTGCGTGGGAAACCAAATGCAGTCTAATTCTTCAAATGCTTGTGTGTTACAGTTTAACTTTGTGTTTCCACCATGGCTTGAGACAGTGGCTGCAGTAACTTCTTAGGACAGGCTTACAGATCTCTGCCAGGAAAGGCAGGAAAGCCTGGAGCCAGGAGGCCAGGAAAGCCTCCAGACTTTCCATAGCTGAGCCCATTTGGCAAAGCTGGCTGTATTCCCTACCTCTATGGATCAGGTACCTCACTCCTCTTCCATCACAACTGCTTCCATCTCAGTTCATTCTGGCTCTTTAGAGAGACTTCTAACATGAGAAGCTGTCTGATTCCATTCTGGCATTGCAAATCTCACGCATTGCTTAGGCTAGACTGGGATCTGTTTCCCTCCAGCTTTCATCGGAGAGTCATGCAGATTTTCCAGTTTCTGTTTCTGCCGCCTTGAGTAGCTCATGTCTGTCGGGAGTGGCTGCTTGAAGCAGCTGCTAGCCTGCTTCTCCTGCAAAAGGGTCAGACCTAGCATGGCCAGATGTCTGACCTGCAGTCTATTTGTGAATTGTTCCTCCTCACTAAATAGTCAGTCTGATGCCTTTTGCTTTAGATGTCATGGATATTCCTTCTCCACGCTCCTTTGAGTTAGATTTTCCCAATACAGAAGCAGCATCCTGTGCTGGACACAGTCCTGTGTTGTTAGTTTTTCTGCAAAATCTTTATGCCATTTATGTATGGATCAGACAGGCAGCAGTAATTTTGAAATTGGCCTTGTGGGGTACCTTATCCTTGCTTCAGACCATGCTTTATAGAAAGGAGCATCTCCTGAGCTATCAACCAACTGTTCATTTCATGCACCTGCTTGGATCAGATACAATTTAAGATAAACATTAACTGTAGTAAATTTAGTAACAGAACAATAGAATTAATTATAACACACAATTTTTCTAAATATATAATTAACAAGAACTATGAGAGCAAGTATTACATCCTTGATGTTAAATCAAGGTGACTTGATCTTAATATGCACACATAAGGATGTAAATCTTGCCCTTGTTATATCTAAGTTTAGAAAAAGCCAGCTGAGTCTGTTGTATGCAAAAGCTTTTGGAAATGCAGCAGTCATTAGAGAAGTAGAAATATTTTAGCTCATGTGGCAGAAAAAGCTTGATTATAAGAGCAGGATGGGAAATCATTTGGTTATTTTCTGGATGCTTTTACAGACTTTGCAGGAAAATAGTGACTTGAACGTTATAACCAAAAGGAAATTCCACATATATTCACAGGAGAGTAAAACCCAATGAAAACTGCTTTTGACAGGCTTTTTATTATTTTTCCATGTTGTGCCATTTTCCTTCATTGGTTGTATTCTGTGTTTCCTGATAGGCATTTTCATTCAACTTTTTCTCTTTCTCCTCTTCCTTCTTGGAGAATAGGATTCAAACAGTTGTTTCAAACCTGCCGTTATGCTCATAGTACAGCACACAACTCCTGACTCAAAGGTATTTTATATTTTGTCTTCTCTCTAGCTTAATAGGAATGCTGATGTTTCCAGCAAGTGATGCAAACAGTACAGTACAGAGGGCAGCATAAGCTTGCTGCACAGCAGAGTGATGATAAAGTTTCAGATTTGAAAGAATTCACTTTTCACAGATTTAGCATAACAAGAGAAGATCATTTCCAGGCACTTAACTGTCAATATATTGCTTATATGAGCAACCTGGTAAAATACGGGTTTTGACGGAGATATTCTGGCAAGGTATTTTTAGTGCAGATGGCAGTCCTTGTAAGATGTTCCTGTTAGAAGCATGTTAATGTTCAGTAATTTGGTAAATAACCCAAATCACTCAATAGTTAGAACTCAGCATGAACGCAGCTGGGAAGGTGCCGCTCTGTATCCGGCGGTGTCTCTGGGTAGGCTGGGCGCTCTGTGTGCCCCGGCCGTGCCCGCGGTGGCGGTGCCGCGGCGGTGTCCCGGGGCTGTGGGACATCGCTCGCTGCCGCTGTCCCCACAGCAGTCACCCGCCAGGGGGCGGCCCAGGCCCGCCCGGGCGGGGAGCGGCTCCGGAGGCCGGAGACAAAGGCAGCCCCGCCGCTCGGGGGGGACGGGCCCAGCGCTCACCCAGCCCTCAGGCTCAGGGGACGTGACAGGCCCCTGTCAGCACGGCTGCCCCTTGGATTTCCAGCCCCCTACTCTAGCTCACGGGTGTTTTGTAATTCAAATCTTGGACGACGAACGCTAAACGAGATTTGGTGTTGAGAACATTCCATTAGGTTTACATGGAAATTTCCAAATTTCCAACCCAAATATGACTCCTCTGAAATGCTGTGTGTTAAAGCAGCTCACGGTCAGGTAAGTTGGGGGTTGTTCTACTCTTCTAGGATGGCATACCCACACATCCTGTAATGACAAACGCATTCAGTACTGTACAGTTGGTAATGCACTGACAGGACACCTTTGTACTATTTATTAGTTTTCTACAATTGTCCTGTAAGTGGAAGACATTTCTTTTTATTTTGAGTTTTGGGAACTTTTTGCACCACTTGGGAGTACTTCTCTGAAGATCTCCAAAAATATGCTTTCTTTTACAGAGCAATTTGTTTTCCTCATTGACAAATAGTTGCCTGTCTAGGATTCAGCTTGTAAAATACAGGTGGTGATTTTCTTGGGTTGACACTTTGATGTTTTCTTCTCCCAAATATATTTTCTGGGGCTGTGCAGGCTGTATTTTAAATGCAAATATACCAAGAAAGCTGAAAAATTGAAATGTTTACAGAGACACTAGTCTTTTGTCTAATACAGAAAGATGGGTAAATGAAATTGGCTTGCTGCTGTGCTGCACCTGCTTTTAGCATTTCCTTGAATCTGCACTAGTTTTACAGTACTTATGGTGTCTCTGCATCTCAGTGGTTCTGGAGCACTTGATCCTCACTTCAGCTGTGGCACACCTGATCATTATGCAACCATGCAGGCACTTTATTTACATCTCCTCCGAAAGTTAGTGTTACTGTGAGGAAAAAACCTAACTTGTTGGGAGCTATAGAAAGCTATAGCCTGCACTTGAAAGGTACTTATGCACATGACTAATTTGAAACACATGGATAATCCTATTAAAATCAGTGGGACTACTTATGCATTTTAGGGTAGGCACCTGCCTAAGTACCTTGGTAATTCAGAATTTGTCAGAGCAGCAGAGCCTGAGCGAATTCCAGACCTAGAAAACTAGGATAAATGCCAAGACTTCATGAGACTTTAGGTAGCACAAGCAGTGGCACCAGTTAGAATCATTAGCTGGCTAGGAATGGAATTCAGCTGTTCTTTGGAAAAGCTGATATGTCTTAGGGTTATTGAGTTTTATTGTTTGCTAATTTGTGGGTATTTCACTGCAGAACTGAAGTGGCCATGTGGCACAGCAGAGCATGTCTGTCAGCTTTGTGCAGGAGCTGTGAGGTCCACATGGTGTAAATAATGTGGATGTAGGATGAGAAGGTGGTGTGATTTTTTGGTGTAATGAAGGTGCATCCTACAAGCAAGGGAGCAGCAGAACTGCCACATAAAGCTGTGCAGCAGTAGCAGCAAAATGAGCAATAAAAATGTATTTCTGGCAGGGGCCTTGGCTTTCCAATTACAGTCAGGTAGCTTACCTGTAAATACTTCTACATGAAAAAACACTAAATAAGATAACAAAATAAATTCTGTTGTAGGAAGCACTAAGATTCAGTGTATGATTCCAGAACCTTTCCTCACTTGGCAGTGGGAGGGGCACAACATATTTTCATGTTAACAGGAACTGATAAACAGGCTCTCAGTATTTTCTGTCAGTGGCTCTTTGTTTGTGATAAGGAAATTGCTGGACTAGACTTCCCAGGAATTTTTGTCTCTTACAACTGCCTATTGCTGCAGGCATCAGCAAAACCTCGCAGCAGCTGCCGAGTAAGGACATCTGACCTAAGTCAGGCAGTCCCAAAATGTAGCTGAAGGTGCTGCACTCACCCAGCCCTGCCTGGTGCCTCATTGCACTGCTGTGCTGGCTGCCAGAGCAGCGCTGGGCTGCGAGTCCCGCGGAGAAATTCTCCTGGGTTCTGCTGCAAACACTTGTGCCTGTTTGCATTGTTAACATCACTTCTTTTGAAGTATTGGCAGCAGATCAACACTTGTACTGATCAAAGCCTTCCAGATTTGGTGATTCAGATGTAGGGACTTCAGTTCTTTACTGAGTTGTTAATGTTATCACTAGGAGTGTATGGTACACTGGGAAGATTCATGATTGTATGGTTGGAGAAAAATAGTCTATTGACAGATAAAATTGTATTTCAGGGCTTTGTTGAAAAAGTTTAGTTTGTATGAACGGATACATCATAGTACAGTGATGAGGAAAATGGCATATACTTTTCTCAACGGGTCATCTAGGAGAGCTTTAAAGTTTATCTGAGATGCCGATATAGAAAAGTAGCCTTGCGTATAGTTGTGTTGACAAAATTATGCATGTCTGGTAGGCCCAGGGAATCAGACAGAGATGTTTATATTGTTAAACAGATTTTTGTGAAGTAACAAAACTAGTTTACCATACCTGACTAGCAAAGTGATCAAAGGTGAACTCCCAGGTGGCTCTGCCTGATTTCTGTGCAGCTGAGCACAGCACTGTGCACATGTACAAGGATAAGGTTATCCTGGAAAGACAAAGCCATTACTGTTGCAGGTGGTTATTTCAGTAGGCTGGTAAAAAGCAAGCAGAATTAACTTGCCTTATGTACATTTATCAGTCTTCATGACAACACTACAGAAGCAAAGCCTGAAGAGATCTATTTTGGAAAAAGAAATGTTCAGGTGGATTGTATGGTGGAAAATGTCCTTAATTCTGCTGCCAAATGGCATAATGTCTTTGCATGAAAATGGAGAGGTAGGACACCTTGTATCTCACTGGCATCCTGTTTGCCCAAGTTCCCTTAGTGAGGGCTGTAGGCTATGGGTAATGAGTATATTTGGCTAGTTGTGTGTGCTGCAGGAATAGGCAGTCTAGAGCCTCTGGAAGAAATATTGGAAATGAAAAATCTCTTAAATTCAGAGTTATATAGTGCCTCACTTGTTTTAATGACTTAAGTAAATTATTATATCCTCAAAACCTCCCCTTTAAAAACCTTCACTTTTGTAAACTTAAAACCATGGAGGCACAGGATGGGGAGGAATGAGCGAGAGTTTGTGAGAAGAGATCTGAGTAGTAGCTTTTTTAAACCATCAAATATCTTGCATTTCACAGACTTAAAATTCATTTGCATCTATTGGAAGCACAACAGAATTTCTGTGAATGACCAACCATACAGCACTGGAGAGAGCTTGCCTGTTCAGCCAATATTTTTAACTTCTCAGAAAAGAAAATATCTAGAACATATGTTTGTATTTGTGTACCCATGTAGCATTTTTTTATCCTTCAAAGCACTTTCAAATAACGTTGCAGTACTACTATGGGGTAGATGGATATTTTTCTTAATTTACAGACAAAAAGACCTTGCTTCTGAAAATTTAAAAAGCTTGTCTAAACCTGATGGTATTGCTGAAACAAATCTTTATTTTTCTACTCTTAGTTATTCTTGAGTAAGAATTCTATGGCTGTAGAAAAACAGGCCAGAAAGGAAGCATTTCCTAGATAGCTTTGTATATGTGGTAGTTTTGAACCTGAAAGTGGTGTGTTGTCCTGTAGGAGAACTCAGAGTCATAGAATCATTTAGCTTGGAAAAAACCTTTAAGATCATCAAGTCCAGCTGTAAACCTAACACTGCAGAGCCCACCAAATGAAGTATTAAAGCTTAAGTTATATTGCTGTTTGAGCAGTAATAGCCAACTCTGTCTCACTTTGTTATTTCTTTCATGGAGTTGGAATAAGAATCGACTCACCTCCAGAGATTCTTTTATGTGGTGAACATGTTTGTTCTTTAAGGTAAATAGACTTAAGACTTGGTAAAATTAAAAAAAAAAAAACCAAAACAAAACAACAAAAAAACCCACAAAACAAACAAACAAAAAAAAACCCCCAAAACCAAGCATGTTAGGAACCTAGAGACCTTTTACTAGGACCAAATGGTCCTAATGCCATGATCTCCTGACTAGCCTCCAGAGTCAAGTGCCACAAATAGGATTGCACAGAGAAAGGTCTGATTATTGAGTTGCCCCTACCTTTTGTGAAAAGCCATCTATGAATATGGAATAAATTCTTTGTTAGTAACAGAAGTGGAAAGAATGTTTTTAGCTTGAATAAGTTAATTTGTCCATGTTCCTAGATACAGTAGTAAAATTGGAGCATGTACTACCATACAGATGTCTGCTTCCCCCCCTCCCCAAGAGAGCCTACATTTATGTGCCTGTATTTTGCACAAAGATTGCAAAGTGTAGAGAACAGAAAACTAATGGCCATGTTCTGATTAGTAATAACAATTAAAATATTTGTTTTGTTTTGCTGCAACAGTATGTTATGTATCCTTCACATTTTTCTGCATTCTTTCTCTTCTGCTTCTTAAAAAAAAAAAACCTAAAGTAATTCATAACTATACATTTATTTAAAACTTGAATAATGAAAATTAAGATTTCATTTACTTCTGAACAATTTGATTACTCAAGTCTTGAGTAATGTCTTCTCAGATAGCTTTACTAATATGTAGCTTTCCTTTTTCCTTTATTGGTAGCTGTGTCTCAATCCCAATTTAAACACAATCTTTTGCTTTGTGTGAGATTTTATTTTTCAAAATCCAATTTGAATTGTAAATGTTGTTTCACTGACTTTGTTAGAATGGACAGAATTAAGTAGCATCTAAATTTTTTTTTTGTAACTGTACTGAAGAGACATTAAGAGAACATGGGCAGAGCACTTCCATGTGCTTCTTTGTCCCTGTCCCTTCCTTCCCTTTCCTCCCTTGTCTGGCATGTTATAATAATACACAGTGTAATCCCAACTTCAGGTACTGCACAGTCCACTTCAGGAGGACAAGTAGAATACAGACCTCTGTCTGGAATTTGCTACATGGCATGGTATCATTTCGTTGGCCTTATCTGGACTAGTGAATTCATTCTTGCCTGTCAGCAAATGGTGATTGCTGGGACAGTGGTTACTTGTTATTTCAACAGGTGAGTGCAGAATTTCCCCTTGATAGTTTTGGGGATTTTTCAGCATTTACTTTCAATCTTTTTCTAGGAAAAATAGTCTCAATTAGACTGCAATTTATGTCAAAATCTGGAATACAATTTACTATAAAATAATGTTACTTGTTGCAAGATTTTTGAGTAAGATTTTACAATGTGTGTGATATTAATGTGACTCACCCCTGCTGCTGGAGATGCTGGGCCAAACTGGGCCTTGATATAAGCCATTAGAGCTCCGTTGGCTCTGGGGGAATAACCATTCAGAAGGCATAGGCTGCACTGCACCCTTTTCCAGGAGACTGTATTAGCTCCAAATGAGAAGCAATATATTGTTCCTTGGTAATTTCATGTATTCATGGGAAGTTTGACCTTTTTGTAAGTGTTCATCCCTGCTCTGGGTTTCCATTTGTTCTGCCTGCATATCTGCTGGTCTAATACCTTTTTTCAAAAATACTTTTTTTCTGATACTTTTATTCTGAACAGATATTTTCAGTTAACTATAAATGTTTTAACACTGCAAAATGTTTAGACATGTGCAAACAAACTTCCTTGAATACTATATACCCTGGAATGTAAATGTGAAGGAAATGAGAAGAAGTTAAATGAAGTTAAATTGTGTTGATGCACTCATTGCAGGGGAAGATTTAAATCTCACAATATGTTGTTGAGATTTTGACAAAGAAGAGAGAATTTTCCTAATAAAATGTTTCCTTGTGAGTATTTTATGAGCTCTTTCGTCCTCAGTGCTCTGTTCTTCTATGGCCAGTGATGAGATTTTCTGATCTGTGAAAAGCTCTGGCATTTTAAGGTATTTCTTCATTTTGTATTAGAGGAATATCATAATAACTTCAGTTTGTTGAAAAATTAACCCTTGAGGAAGGTGATGTAAGATTGAAGTGGGCAGCCTGGCCAGGGAGAGCCTGGGGCCCTTGGAGTACTGGTGGTGGCTGCCCAGGGCCATTTGGCTCGGGCAGCTGGGCAGGATGGCTTTGGCCTTCTCTGAGACTTAGGAAGCAGGGTTCTGTGGATGGTCTCCAGAATGTACCCTGGGTGTTTGAGTCACAGATCAAGAGGCTGCTGCTGGAGGGTCTCCAAATGCTGTGTTCCCCACTGCCCAGCAGAGACACCAGCACAGGCTCTGCTTGCGGGACTGGCTCCATAGGGTTTTCCTGCAGCAGCCCATGGAGCTGTGTTGTTCCAGCCAAAGCAGCAAGGCTGGAAGATCTAGGAACAGCAAGCGCCCACCACTGGTTTAAGCAACGTTTTATCATGCCATGCAAAAAGCCAAGGCAGGACAAGGTTTAACACGTGTATCAGGAGCCTGTCCCTGAGAGAATTAACTGCACAACAGCTGTGCCACTGAAATGGTGTTTAGGCAAGAGCAAATAAAACCTAAATTGTTGCTTTTATAAAGGTTGAAAACTTTTTGAAAGAGCGACATAGTCTCAAGCCTTCTATTTTTCATGCTATAATAGGACCTCAGAAGGGAGGAACTAATTTCTGATGTCATCTTTTTTTTACTGCTGAATCTCTGGAACTCCCATGGCTGTGCTGCTGTAGACAGTGAGCTGCTCTTTTCTTGTAGGCACATTGATGCACCTCAGTTTTAGCAGCTGAATGCTGAGGCACTAAAGGTTCATTTAAATTGGCTTAAGAAAGCACAGGAAAGTAAAGTAGTTCTGCTGAGTTCCTGGGCTGTGTGCTGCAGTGCATTTTGGTGCAATACACCACATAAATCCCCAAGGCAAAGGCACTGTCCGTATCTTGTTCATGCAGAGCAGGGAAGCACCTGTAGAAACTTCTGTGATGACATTTACTGCTCTGCTAGGGGCTTCCGCTTTCCAGCTATTTTTTACTGCTGCAGGAACTGGCTGCCAAGTACAGAAGGTTCCTGCTCCCAGTTGTATTGCTATCATTTTGTACAATACTATTGAGCTCTCCTCTTGCTTGCCAGGTGACCTGTACTGTGTTGAGAGAGTTGTATTTGCAAGGGGAAATGCAACTTTTCTCTGGTGGTAATCCCTTGTCCTGGTCTTTAGGCTGTCAGCCCAGATGCACAGAGAGGCAGAGCAGTGCAGGAATGGGGAGAGGGTGGTTAGCTGCAGGAGCAGCCACACCAGCAAGGGCAAGGGTTATCTCGAGCTGTTCCAGCAACTCTGAGCTTGTCTGCTGTGTTTTTAATGTATTCCCTGGGGCAGCATCATAAAGGCATGTCACAATAGTTTGTTTATGGGATCCTAGGACAGGCTTTCTTCTTGTCCTGTAAGTGCTCTGAGGAAATGGCACGGCCTTCCCATGCGGAAATCTCCTTCCACAGCACACTCAGCAATGCTCTGCATGACCAACAACCACAGCTGAGTTATAAATGGGGTGGGCAGGGGGTCATTTGACCTGGATTAGCTTTACAGATTACGTATATTTGGCCTGTAATAGCACGACTGAAAATAGATTTTGCCTTCTTTTATTTTAGATGAAACATGAATACACAAAAGATTTCATTAATTTAATAAAAATATTTAGAGTTTTTTGCTAGTGAAAAGGGCTTGGTCTTTTAAAAACCCTTCTTAGTTACAATTGCTCTTTTACATGAGGGTTTATTCTCACCTTGATGTATTTGGTGTTATGTATTTATTTACCTTTGCAGGCAGATGAGCCTTTACCCTCCTCTGGGAGTAAAGAAAGGTGATGTGGTAACTCGACCCATGTAACAGGCATCACTGTCCTGTCCATGTCTGAGCTTCTTTAGCAGCTCCAGTGCACATATATCACTGCACAGATTTGAAATTAAGGATTGGGGTTATCTACCTAAGGTGTTGAGTACCACAGTTTCCAAGAGAAGTGAAATACATCTCTCCCAGTAAGTGAAAAATGAAGGTTTATGGATAAGCACTAAAGCCATTGAGAGGTGAAACTAGAACAAACTTTTAAAGGCTTCCTCTTCAAATGTATCTGCAATATTTATGGACATCCTTTGCCCTACTTACATACTTGACCTAAAAGAGCCACCAGCATGTATGTAGTCAGACCTGTCCCATGTGGCTTTGAGATAAGGTAAAAGGGCACTTGGAAGTACAGTCTGTGTGGTCTGTTAGTCTCATAATGTCTATTTTATTACAAATCTTGTAATTTATTGTGTTTGTTTAAAAATTGAGATTCATATTTACTTGAGGAATAGAAGATTCATTCCTGAATATTTCTGAATTATTTTATACTAAGGTTATTTTTAGACAGTCTTTGAAATTGGTGAGGCATGAGTGAAGAAAACTGTAAGCATAACTCTTAAGAGAAGAGGATTTTAAAGAAATGAAGAAATACCCTTTTCTCCCATTCAAATATTGGTCTGTTGGGTGTGTCAAGACATTTTTTTTCTTCTTACAAAAAATGTTTTTAAAATGAAAGCCAAGATGCATGTGTGATCATTTGATTATTTAGTGTTAAAAGAAGATACTGACTGTCACAGAGCTCACAAGTAAATGAAGGCAGTTGACAGTAGTGAAGAAACAAAATTATTAAAAGATAATCTGGTATTGAATACTGGTCCAGAGGAGTTTGGAACAATAGTGTTGTATGTAAATCAAACAATTTCATGATAACATAAAACAGAAATACCAAAGAGGAAAAGCAAGCTGTGGCTCTATTCAGTCTTATAACCAACCAGGCAGATTCCCAGATTTCCCGGATACCTTGTGCACATGCAGTGGAGTTCACATGCACAGAATCCACTGCATAATGATTGTGTCTTGTGCTAAAGTCACTTCAGGATTGCAGCCATATAATGCACAAGGGTGGGTGAAACTTCAGCCTTGAGAGCAATGGGAGTAGGTGGATGATTGAGCCAATCTTGAGCTTGTTTATAGTCATAACCATCACCTATTGCTGTGTTTAGCCTCTTTCCTGTTTCCTACTCTCAACCAGAATTACAAGGAAAATCTGTTCTTTTTCTAATCTGTTTTGAGGCAAAGCAAAATCCTTGTCAGACCCTGTTCTTGTGCTAATTCCTTTGCTAGGAAAAGGAGGTGTGGAAAAACATCCAAATATGTAAAAAATTATCTAAACTCAGCTTTAAATTTTGACATTCTTGTTCATTATTTAGTCATGTTATAAATATCAAAACCCTTCTGCATTTTTCTCTTCAGTAACAAGCACATTATTAACACAGGAATAAAAACATTCTCCTTTCTGTGTTTCTTATCACTAGTTAATCTTTAACTTGCAGAAACTTAATTTATATTCTGAGATCAAACTGACACTATCATATGTAAGGAAGTGTTTTGGGGAGAAAAAACCAATGGCTCAAAATGAATAGAATAATTCATCCACACTAAAATGCATGTGCTTCTAACACAGAAACCTGATGACTCTAAAAAAACCCCAAACTGCCTTATTCAGTATAAAATTCCACTATCCCCCAAGCTGTTCCCCTGGTTTTAAGACAAAAATAATAAATGTAGCAACTGCTTTTCTGGAATTTCCTATTTCAAATAATGTGGTATATTCAGATATTTAAATACAACTTCTCCACTGCAAAGTTTTTTGTGTTTTAAATGAACTGCAGTGATACCTTCAGGATTCTTGCAGAACTGTAATCCTTCTCTTGAATATAGTGCATATGATTTAAATCCTTGCTGAAATGAGGATTTAATAAAAGTATATTTTTAGAGCTTTTTAACCCAAACCAGTCACTTTCTTATTGGTGGCTTTTTAAAATTTCTTGTGCAAACTACTGATTTTTCAAAACAACAAAGGTTTTGAAGAAATCAGTTCTGTAAACAAGGCATCTTATTTGTGACATTAGGTCTGATCTTCATGTAGATACTTAGTCAAACTGCTGCTAGTTCTGTTGCCTAACTAAATATTTCAGGGTTGGGCCAGTTGCTTAAGAGCAACTTTATGGAAAGTCTAATTATGACCATTGATCAGTATGGGTTTTTTATCTTACAAAACATTTTTAAAGATACTTAGAGTGTTAATCTAGTTGATTTTTTTACAGCATTTGACAAGGGGTGAGGGAATGTCTTTAAGTTGATTTCCTGAGGTTTATGTAAATTCTTGAGAGTTGTGTCATATTATTGCCTGTAATTGACTGACATTAAACTGACCTTTATAAAGGAAGCAAAATAATAAGACTTATATTTAGGCCATTTCTTTGTCTTTGCTGTCTGATTTTGGCAGGGATCATTATTTTTCCAAAACAATACAGGTTAATGTGCACTAGAACGACAAGTTTTTAGTTGCGATAATAATCCTAAACATATAGTATGATACTCCTTTTTTGCTGTTTATAAGAAAGCCTGTTCTATGAAAAAAAAAGCTATTAATCATTTTAACAAAATTTAAAACCAAATTTGGCCAAATTGCAATTATAAAAGTAGATAGTAGCTCTCAATTTTTCATGTGAGAACTTGTGATTTTATTTTCTAGTTTTAATTCTACCACTAAAGAAGAAATAGTGGATTCATTCCCTCAAACTAAAATCTTGCAGAACCAAGAGTCAAATAAAAGATTGCAGAGAGTAAGAGAGGTGACAGAAACTGAAGAGAGGTATTCAAGGAGTATTCTTAGATATTTTTCACTTACTTCTCCTATTTTCCATTGTAGTTTTTTCCTAGATATTTTTCCGTTCCAGAAAACAGTAATTGCTTAAGAATTAAACTAAGCCAGAAGTTATAAATTTGGCTGCTTTTCTTTGGCCTAAGGTGAACATTCAGATAAAGCCAGTAGAAAAACTGCAGCAGTTCAATTAGGAGATAACAGCTTAATTCTTAAAAATTCCAAATACTGAAAAGACACAATTCTTATCAGGTGCTAAAGCATTTTTTAAATTGTTTGTTTTTCTTTCTAGAAATAAAAATAACCCACCACCTCACCCAGTCCTGTCTTCCATATCAGTTCTTTTCTGCTACCATCTAGGAACTGCTGTAAAAGGCTCATTTCTAATCACAGTACTGAGAATACCAAGGATTGCTCTCCTGTACCTTTACAATATCCTAAACCAAAAGGTAGGTAAATACTTCTGTAACTATAAAAATAGTAGTTTAAAGATGAGATCATGGGGCAAAGAAGTGAAGAATATATTTCTTGCTTAGAAATAGATGATATTGCTATTGCTATCTATTATTAATAGATAAAATCTTTTATAATGTTTTCTTCATTAAGAAAGCTATTTATCTCCCAACTCAGATATCAATGCTTCCTTTTTATTCTCACATCCAATATTTTTAAAAGCAAAAAATACCAATATTAAACTCACATTTATGTAGTGTTTTTGTGAAGGATAAAGAAAAAAATTGGCAGACTGTTCCATTAAAATTTTTTGCATCACAAGTATTTAAGAAGCAAAAGTAAGAATACCATTGTTCAGTTTAAGATCTGTTATAGAAAATATTTCATCTGCTTTGTAATATGCTTTTATAGAAAGACTATATGGAAGAAGAACTGGTCCTGGGAGTTGTGTAGTATCCAAGACACATCTTTTAAGATACATAAACCATAGATCTGGGCTGGTTTTGAATGCCTTTTGCCTTCATTTTACCTTTCATGCATCTCCACATCTATTATCTTCTGCTGGAAGCACACCACTGTAGGTAATTCTGGCACTTTTGCAAGGAGAGAGGATTGATAGGAATGCACAGCTCTGATTTTAGGAGAAGATTTAAGAAAAAGTTTTAAATGTAGGTCTTTTCCTCTAGGGTTTACATTGGCCTTGAAACATGTTATGTATAGCTATAACAGGGTATTTACACTGATCATACCTATAGGGCATGTGTTGGGTATAGGTTATGAGTGCTTAAATAAAAACCTCATGTAAAAAAGCACTTGAAAAGTGTGGTCTGGATTGATGTTGCTTTCATCATTGCTGAAGTTGGTTATAAAACTTGGTGAGTTGTGTTAACTAAAAACATTATATAAAGACAGTAGGTGGGATCGCTTAGAATATGTTCTACCTTTAAAAAAGCAGGGTAAGTGGGTTTGCTTGTTACATGGTTTTGTAATCTGAATTACTGGAAGTAATTAGCAAAGAAAGATTATTTGTGTCTGCAGCACTGTGCTGCAGGCTCCTTTTGGTCCAGTTCCCAAGCACTCAGTGACATGACCCACAGCTGTAACTGCTGCTAAAGAGACTGGAAACTGCTCTGGCCAGCTCATGTCCTCTGTCCTTGGAAGGACGCCCCCAAGAGTAACCTTGCTCCTTTGCATGGCAGAAAGGACAAGCTATGGCCCCTTTCACTGAGGGCCACAGCAGTGGCACTAAAGGATGGAGAAATGATGCTGAATTCTTGCAGAGCTCATCCAGACTTCCCCACCCTTGCAAAAAATGCTGCACTTCTCTATAAGAAGAGAAGTAGTCAGGGGCCTGCAAGCTTGCAGGCAAATCTACAGATATTTTCTACACAGCAGTCTTCAAGAAGAGTCAGAGAGGCGATTGTAGATGAAATCCCTTGCTTTAGGCTTTTAACAAACAGTCCTTACTGAGATAACATAGCTTTAGTATAATCATCTCTCCAGCAATACCTAGCAAGAGTAAGTTATTCTCTGTCAGGAGTTTGCATGTAGTCACTCTTTTGAAGGCATCATTCCTGGAATATTTTCATGAACCTTTTTGGAAAAAGTTGGGAAGTTTGTGGTTTCTGCTTAAACAGTAGTATTGTTGGGACCTGAGTTTTCTTTAGTGACTGAAAGATCTCTGCTTTCCAGAACAAGATAAAAACATTTTGACCTCTGGAAAAATAAGATTAAAAAGACCAAGTATCCCAGAGCTGAATTTCCTTTCCTTGAGAAAAACAGCCACTTAAATTTGGAAGGCTACCATGGATACCAAAATGTCTTGTTCTTGTTTTGCATCATCTCTGTGATGAGCTGTTCTGAGCTCTGGATGTGATGCGGGAGCATGGAACAAACCTTAAGCTTTACTAAGCAGTTTTTACTATGAAATTAATACAGGTCAATGGTCTATGAGTAGCCTGTTCTAATACAAGATTTTTCTTCCTGACCTGAAAAATGAATGTAATGCTCTGAGTCAAAACACATGTATGTTCATATAAGCCCTTCTACCCATTCTTTTATTTTTGTTCATTAGGGCACTGGTCATTTCAGAACTGTGAAAGGTTTTTGATAATCAGGTTAAAAATCTTTCTCTGTACTCTGATCATTGTGAAGTGCTTTAAGGATTACTGACTTGCCTGCCTGTTTTTCTCCCTAGGCAGCTTTTAGCTCACAAAGCTGCTTGCAGCACTTATTTTCTTTTCCCAGAGAACACTCTTCCATCCACAGGAAAAAAAAATGCACAGCTCTTAAGTCATTAATATTGAAGGGTCTGAATTAAAAGCAATTCCTAAAATCCTAATGGAAATATCTGATGCTTAAGTGAAAAATTTATTAGAAGAGTCAGTCACCTGTAAAGCAATTTTTTTTTAGAATAGTTGTTTTGTTTGAGGCTAATTATGTGTCCAGTAACCAATCATTTCATTTTATTGCAGAAGAATGCAAAGTGCCTGTTCAACTGCTGTTTCTGCTGGGTTTGCTTCCAGAAAAGTTGCTTGAGATACTTTAACCAGGTATGCTGACATCTCTGTCCCTCAGCCCAGTCTGGATACCATGGTTGGTGCCTGACCCTTAGCATGGCTAAAAAGCCCCAGCCAGTGCATGCAGGCCAAAGTTTCCTGCTGGCCACCTAAATGAAACAAACAAGCCTCCAAGTGTAGATGAAACTTGGTGCAAAGAAACAGGGAACTGACAGATATGCAAAGTGCTAGATTTTAGAAAACTTGTTAATAGAGCTTGAGATAGTCAGCCCTTTCAGAAGGCTTGCTATTTCTGTAGGTAAGAAGACTTAACATTTTGTTGAATTGTACAGACTCCTGAAACACAGAGAATCCAGGTAGGAGGACGCAATGAAGAATTAGGAAACATTCCTGGAGATGTGACCTTAAACTAGTTACAGTGTTTTCCACCTGAAAGTCCTAAATAAAGAGACTTAAATTCCTAGTGATTGCCAGCCTCAGTAGCTGATTCACAATTCTTTTCTTCAAATGTGTTTCAGATTTGCACATATAATTGTAAATAGTTAGGTTTTGTCTTTGTCATTGCCTTGTTTTTATCTCTGGGAGCTGTGATATTCTTAATGTGACAGGGAATCATACGTTCAGGCTGATTCCACCCTCTGCTGAGTTCTTTGTTCTCATTGCTGAGGGTAGTAGTGAAGTAACCAAGACAATTCTGATAAAGGGTCTAACTTCTCTTAAGTAGGTGCATAAATTAGGTTTAATCTTGGACAGTTAAGAAGAGAAAGTTTTCAATTTAGTTCACCCTAGATTAAATACTTTTGCAGTGAAATCTCTGAATTGTTCAGGCTTACATTTTCTAGATAGGTCTTACAGTCAGTGACTTGGTGAGGAATATCAGAGTTCATTTTGCCTCTAGGCTTTCCCCTTGGCTTCCTGCCTTTCAAAGAGATATCCAGCTCCTAGTGTTTACTTTCTCCAGCTGTTGTCTGCTATGTGTTTGTTAAAAGAATTAATAACTGTAATGTTTTTCCTTTTGTTTCAGAAGGCTGTATTGTAGGTCTTGTTCCCTTAAAAGATTTCCTGTTTCCTAATCTATTGTTGGCAAATTTCTGTTCTTGTATGAGTTGTGGTTTTTAATCTAGTGATCATAATAGTGTTTGCTTTTCTTTTGATTTTTGAATATCTTTTTAGCAAAGGTTATGGTAGTCCATATGTTCCAAATCCACAGCAATTTGGGCAACAGTTAGAGAAGACAATAAGTAAGAAAAGGCTGCAAGTTTTTAATAGAACTTTTATCTGTATGAAATTTAAACACTGTTCTTGGGTTATTGCATCTCACAGAGTAATTCATGGGTCTAATTATTTTTTTTTCCCCTATAACTAATCTGTTCAAGGATATTTCTTAAAAAAATTTTTTGACTACAATTGAAGGTCTTAGTCTGATTCTGTAAAATCTGTGGCCAAATATAAAAGAGAGAAGAAAAAAAATAGGAAAAAGTCCGCAGTTTTAAGCAGCTTTGACATATTTCTTGATTAACAGAAATAGTGAACTCTTAAGGGCTCCTACTGAGATTGGTGGAAGCTGCTGGGAACAACCTAGAAATTTCCCACAGATGTTGAACATGGAGCTGAGGGTAGGACTTGGGAAGGAGGGGTTAAAAATTGTACCTGTGTTTCTAACATTTTCTTAGAAAAGTAGTCTTCAAGTTCAGATTTTGATTTTTTTGTAACCTAAAATGTGGAACAGCTGTTGTAAAAGTTGGTCCAAAGACCATTGTGTACATCAGCATTCCTTACTTTTTACTATTCTTTTGCTTTTTATTATAGTATTACTTTCACTATAACGAAAAGCATATAATTACCTGAAGCTCGAAAAGAAAAGATCCCATCACTTTTGCACTATTTTCTCCAACCTGTTGTTAAACTCCTTAGGTAATTTAAATTCTTTTTGTTCCTTCCTTCACAATTTTAATCAGGATTAAACAGAGTACTTTGTTTTCCCTCTGAGAACTTGCAGATGAGAAACAGGTGCTGGAGGAAGTAACCCTGGTGTTAGAATGCAAGCTTCTTTCTTCCCATGCAAATCAACCAAGTGCTCTACTGTGTTATCTACGAGTACTTTTCAGGTTGCAGTACCATCCTGCAAGTGGGATTTAATACTGACTTTAACAGTTGCATGCATCCCTGAAGTGGCTCATTCTCTGCAGGCTCAGTTAAGTTTTGTTGAGTTCTCCTGGAAGTGAACTGGAGCACACCAAAGAGTTATCTTGTCATCTTCTCATCATGACAGAGTGCTGTGCTAGATGCTGGCAGTTGCCATATTTGCAGGGGTGGTTGTTGGAGGAGGGATAATGTAAGCCCAGTGTCCTAGGCAGATTGCAAAATGGACAATTACATTCAGCCTTCCTAAATTTCCCTTGGATTTGCAACTGGATCCTGTGTTAAACTGTGGTGTAGTGTTGCTATGTGCTGTTAAACAGTTCACTCCTTAAGCTGTTCCACTTCAGTCATGGGCAAAGTGATTCATGTGTGTGTATAATCCATTAGCAACAATTGTAAAGCACTCTGGGTTCTGTGGCTGAAAAGTGCTTTGTGAATATAAAGTCACTATCCTTACTTGACAGTTCTGTTTGCCAACACTTGTCAGAATTACCACAGATTTTTCATCTGGCTCTGATGGTTTCAGTATGTTCCAGATAAACATATCCAATCATCTCAAGTAAAATCTAGGAGGCTGAAATTTTTCTTCTGTAAAAAGAATACACTGTTTTTTAATGTGGTTTGGGAATTACAAGGTCTGTGTCTCTCCTGCTTTCTTAAGTTGTAATGGTAGTCTTAACTGCAGATACAAAGTTCTCCCTTTACAGCCTTGTTGACTTTTTTTAAAACAATACAACTGGATAGTTTTGCATTTCTGTGTCTGCTTTGGGTTTATCTGCAGCCAGCTGGCAAAGTGACTCCTCCAAAGTGCGGTGCCTGGGTTTCTAAATGGGTTGCTGGGCAAGGTGTGGTTTCTGTGTTCATTAGCATGGTTGCTACAGTGTAGCCTGTCAGTGTGTGAGCCCCATTTCTCAGGACAGAGACCCTTCCCTGAGACTGAAAGCCAGCAATTCTCTAGTGTAATAAACCAAAACCAAGTTTGTATAATGGCTATATATCCATGGCAGTTGGTTGTCTCTTAAACCTTGGATGGAAGCCTATCAGGAGGTTTCAGTTAAAAGCCTTGTGGAGAATTCACCTAGATAAACCAAAATTCATGCATGCTATTGTAAAGCATAGTTCTCTGCATGCCAAACACATTGTGCCTCACCCCACCAAGTACTTCTTTTTCCTCCCAAAAACAATACTGCATTTTAATGTTACTGGCAAAATTGCTTCTAGATATAGAGCTAATTTTTCAATCCTCTTGAAAATACAAAGATAAAGTGTTCTTCTGCAGTGAAATCATATTTTAAATATGGTTATTTTTTCTCTACAGACTTTATGTATGTGATAATAGGAAATAAAATTCCTTAGGTCTATTTGTTCTGTAGAATGAACCATGTAGGGAATAGAGTTGAACAAAGCTGGCTAATTCTTACTTAGATACCCTTCTCTCCTTCCCTGTCCCATCAAGAAGAAAGAAAAGGGGGGAAAAAAAGTGAAAGAGAGAAAATAAAAGGCAATTAAGCCAGTGACTAGTAATTCTGTGCTTTTAAGAAGAGAAATTTATGAACAACTCTCTGGCAATCTTCAGTTTGATTTATTTCAGAAATCCCAAATAAGAACATTTTCTCTCGAAGTGCAGAAGCACTGAAAGCAACCCCAGTAATGATGTAATCATGATGCAATGGGCACATAAAGCTGGACCATTTTGATCCAACCCTCTCATGGAAATGGAGCCCACATGTAACACTGTGATGCAGCAAGAAAGGACACTCAACTACCCTCCGAGGAGAGAGTTGTGTTGGCCCTACCCACTGGATGACAGCCATGGAGGGAGTGGATGACACAGAGAGTAGGGAGCAAGGAAACTTGAAAATTTTCTCCCATAAATTCAGATTAAAATTATAAGGTGGAGTGGAAATAAATGAAAGTTGTGCTTTTTGGACTGCATGGGAAAATTCAGGAGGTTATTGAAAGTGTTTTACAGATAGTAATTAGCCTAGAAACAAAAAATAACCATTTTTGAATTAGCTGTGTGCTTATTGATTAGAAGTGGAGGAGGAGAATATTCTCCACATGTTTGTCAGCCACGGGACAATAGCCTTTTTAAAACAAAGCCGCAGGAAGCACAGAGTCAGTCCTAGAAGCTATGAGATGAAACACTTGCACTGGAAAGAGGGGGATAAATGCCATTGTGCGAAATGCTGGTTATGTCCTCAGGCTTATCTCACTGTGAGGACTGGAATATCCTGTGACAAATGAAGGGTAAGGGCAAGCCCATTAGCCATCTATGAGACAGCAAGGAGGGGTAAAAGCCAGACAAGATCAGCAGAAAAATGAGTAGATGGAAATTGTTCATGAATAAATGTCATCTGGAAATTGGAAGAGGGCTCCTAAGGACCAGTGGGACAACTGTCTGGAACAGCTCCAAATGTAAGGCCTGGGAGAGGGGAAGTCCTAAGTGATTTAAAGAGGGGGTTTTCCACTTAAGAGAAGATTTGTATAATATGCTAATCTGAAAGAGGCCCTGGAGTGGCTGAAAGTCCCTTCCAGTCTTGTATGTCCTCATCTCCTTGGTGGGGTCTCACAAGGCCCATCTTGCTCTCATTTCCCACCATCTGAGAGTCACGATACAACTCTCTCACCAGACCACTAACTGCTGCACACCAGCCACACTCATTGCCTCTTGCTACCACTGGATTTTGTTTTCTGAGGGCTTTCCACTTAGCACTTGCAGGCTAAGTTAAGGTCCAGCCTGAGCTGCACTGCACTGGGGGCAGCTGACCAGAGCAGCCCCCAAGAGAGCTGGCAGCAATAAGATCAGATTGGGCTGAAACTACCAGCAGAGCAGAAAAAGCTGAACTGGGATGAGAGACCAGCATGTTTCCTTCTTCCTTTTTAAGAAGATTCTGTTGCTATGGCAATTTTCTCTTCCCCAAGCTCATTTCATGAAAGCAAACCCTAGAATGGAGGACTGAATTCAGCTGTTACACAAAGTAGCAATTATTCTCAACAACTGGGGAACTTACAGCCTGGATCTGAGCCGCAGCGCCTTTCTCATGAAACTGCCAGGTCACTTTTTCCAAGACCTTTGACATTCTGTGTTGTGAGGCACAGAAGGATATATTCTTTAAATAGTTTTTTTGCATACTGTGGTATTTGGAAATATGTAAACATTCACATTCCCTATTTATTCATCCTGACACTGAGAAATCAGTGTCTAGTTCCCAGGCCCCAAGCCAGCAGAGGCTTGTGTTCTTCAGAGAGGTGATGATACGAGATCAACTTGCTGTTGCAAGGATAAATGCTGATCCCAACCCACTGTCTCTTGTGCTTTCTGACCAACCCTATGCTATCAATGCCATCATTACTTGCTTGTCACCAGAGCAGAGACTACCATTGTAAAAGATCAATTCATTAGGCAAAGATAAAAATATAAGAGCTATAATGTGTTTATAAGGATCAGACTGAATCTCTTTCTAGATCAGTAACCCATCTTCAGCAGGGACTGTGAGTAAATGCTAAGGTAGAACAAAAGGATATTTCCCTGCTTCTGTGCTGCTTCTGAATCTATTTTCAACCTAAGGGTTTCCTGAGCTGCGTGTTTTATAACTCTTAGCAGATTCCTTTTCCCTGAAATTCCCTGTCTCCTTTGAGCTCACGTGAACTTCTAGCAGCTAAAGCATCCTTTGCCCAGCAGTTCACAGTTTACAGATTTATGGTGAGAAGAAATACCATCTGTATTTAAATTTGGCTCCTACTACTTCATCCTGCCCTGCCCCTGCCTGGTCTTTGTTCTGGAAGGAACCGTGAGCCATCTAACCCTACACAGCCTCTCTGCATTTCTCATGAGTCAGCAGCCCTCTTGCTGCATCCTCCTTCAGTCATGTCTTTTCCAGGCAGAAGAGCCTCACGTTCCCCAGAGAGAAGACATTCCATACCTTTTGGACTATTACTGCTGCCCTTCTTTCAAACATTTTCAAGTCCACTAAAGCTTTTTTCATGGACAAATATATTCTGTAGAAAGACATATTTAAATAACCTGTTTCTTAATGTTAGCAGGTTCTTAACTGACCATGGTCTAACATCTTAACCTTCACAACTACCTTTAATTTGAAAGGCTTTGGGTTATTGCACATATCCTGCAATTTTAAACTTAATGGGATATCTAAGCTTTTTAGTTGAAAGTCCAAAATTATTTGCAAATATAGGTAATAACTTGTGTGCACTAGGTGTTCCTTCATGAGTAAGAATGAAAAATCACTTGAGCTCATTTCTATGCAATGCCAAATTTCATGGAAATGTATGTTAGCTTAAATGTTTAGTGTGTTTTGTTAGTGAGAGCATGCAGATTTCTATGTGGCTGGATGGGACCAGGGCATGGGGTCTGTATGAGAAACTTGAGAATTGTGAGGCAAGTGTATGGCAAAATATTCTAGGCTGAACAAGAAACTCTTCAAATATTTTTTTTTTTCTCAGAAATGAATTTTTGCTAAAAGGTAGAGATCACTTGGCTAAGTCTTCCAATTGTGCTGGCAATATTCTTGCTTCACGTATGTCTGACTAGTTTTGTAGCCTTCAGCAGTTCATTAATTTCTGTCTCTATCTTATTCGTTCTAGAATGTTAGATTATTACCTGGCTGCCTTTGTTTCTTGAGTATTATCATTAGGTAATATTTACATGATTTATTTAAGTTGTAACTGCTATAAATGCTATTTTTTATCAGCTGGTTTGTAATACAACTAATGCCTGTTCAGGTAGTGTACTGTCTCCAGTGTCATTTTCAGTCTTTCCAAGATAACCTTTCTAGTTAATAAATATCAGAAATTCTTTTCATTGCACATTCTTTGAATACCAAAGTGGCTACTTCAAGAGTGCAAACAAATGGGTATTTATTTTAAGTTTGGAAACAATGTTTGTACAAGATGACATGCTTTTTCAACATTCTTTTTAATTTTTAAAACACATTTTTTGCAATTTATAATGAATACAGAATCTCTGTTTAATTTATTGGCAAAATTTATACTGACCTCACCAGATCAGGATCTGCTCTGTAAATATAGTTTTCTTAAGGGACAAAAACAAACGTACAAAACACTTTTCTACTTTGTGTCTCGGTTCCATCTGTTTAATGGGACTGATGAAACAGACTGAGCTCACAGCTCATTATAAAGAGAAATCTGTCCACATCTGAAATAGGCAGTGACAGCTATGGATGGAAGATAGAGGGAGCGTGATGTGAGGCCATCTCCCCTCTGCCTGTGTCCTGGGCCAGCAGGGCTGGCACTGGCAGCTCTCCTGCCACCGCATCCTGGGGTGTTCCAGTGTGACAGCGTCCTGCCAGGAAGGCAACAGCATCAGGAAAAATGAAAGTTAGCACAGAAAGCATTTTTTTCTGTTTAGGAATTGTTATAAATGGTCAGAGGCTAATTCAAAATAAAATAACAAAATTTATTTAACACAATTTCAACACTGAAATAAAGCCACAATAAAAAGAAACAACATCGATCGAATGCCGGGTGGACAGAGAGGCGGTACAAAAGTACCCTCCGAACTCTGCCACACTGCTATGTTTCAGCCCGTGGGTTTTATACAGTTTTTTTACCTTAAGGCTAAGTTTATTGAAAGTCCAGGTATGCTGTGTTTCTAAAAGAGTCCTGTCTGCATGAAAAAGGTTGCTTGATAATTTTTCTGGAATTCATCTTGGGAGGGGTGATCTTGATTGTCTAGGATCTCCACTAAGATTGGTATCTAGTGGTTGAGGAGCTGTGAAGCGAGGGTCCACCTTTAATGGCCGGGCCATCTTCTGGCTTTGTCTTGTTGTTACAGTAGTAGGTGTGTTTGGGAACTTCGGAATCTTGGAGGCATTCTCGGGTATCTTTTTATTAATAGCTTAATCCCACACGAATTTATTTATTTTACTTATTACAGTCTCTCACCTTTTTATTTACCTAAATAAATTCGTGTGTGTTGGATTGCTCTTCTTTAGTAATTGCCTTTGAGTCGTGGCATTCTACTCCTTTTTCTGATCTACAAAATTTAGTATTGAGTGTCATAAAAGAAATAATACTTTTTTCTTTTATCTTTGGGACAATCATAATGCTCTTGATACTTCAGGTTCTCTCTGGTGCTATGTTTAACTATAGTTCACATTTTTTCTTGAGGGTCAGCCTCTGTGGGCTCTTGGGGGGGGTCCCCCTGTCCCTCGGCTCAGGACTACGAGGACTTTCTATCACAACATGCCTCTGCCTTTCTCTTCGCTCACGGGGTTGCAGCCCGTGGCGGGGTAATCTATCTTCTCGGCAGCAGGCATATGCTTCTGGAGTCTTGTTAGTCTGAGCTGCAAACTTTCTTTTAAAGGCACTCTATCTGGACAACCTGATTGTATCGGACCAGCAAGGTACTTTGATTGTCTTTCTGCACTCGACTTTGAGCACTTCAACTTTAGCGTCTAATTGCCCTTTTGTCTCTTTTGCATATATATAATACTATTCTGGAGAATCTAACTCTAGCAGACTCAAGTTAGTGGCAATTACTAAGAAATAGCTAGTCTCTTTTTGTTCTTTTTCTAAACAGTTGGTACATAATCTTTTTGGCCTACGCTCCTCTCTACAGTGAACAACCCAAATCAATTTACAATATACACACTTGAAGTGAACAAAGGGAAAACATTCACAATCTGGTCTTTCACACTTTATTTGATCTCTTTCATTCATCGGTGTTGTTGCAACTTGACTTTCAGCTCTCCAGGTGATGAGGTCACTCTCCATTTCTGAGTAGTGTATTGTGAGTCTACCTTCTTCACTCTCGAAGCGTGGGTCTACTCTTTTTCTGCTGTCTTAATTGCTGTATCTGTGGTGAGAAGAACAGTGAAGGGACTTTCTCAGTGAGGTGCTAGAGGTATATTTTTCTAGGTTTTTACTAAGACTTTATCACCTGGATTTATTTTGTGTATTGCAAACCCCAAAGGGGTACTTTGAGAAATGAGCTCTTGTTTTCGTAGATCTTGTAAATTCTTATTTATGGCAATTAGGTATGGTTGAATCTGGGTATCCTCTATTTGAGGGTGTCCCACAGGCATTCCATGTTTATAAGGCATTCTATAGAGCATTTCAAACGGTGATAACCCTGTTTTTGAATGAGGCATAGTTCTTATGTTCAAAAGAGCTAAAGGAAGACATTTCACCCAAGACATCTTTGTTTCTATCATTAATTTGGACAGTTGAGTCTTTAATGTTTGGTTCATTCTTTCTACCTGCTCAGAGCTTTGGGGGTGCCAAGGGGTGTGGTATTGCTATCGAATTCTTAGAGCTTCTGTAGTCTGTTTGATAATTTTGGAGGTGAAATGTGTTCTTTGATCAGAATCGATATGATCTATTATCTCATAGCGAGGGATAATTTCTTCTAGCAATACTTTTGATACTGTCTGGGCAGTAGCTCTTGCCTTAGGGAAGGCTTCTACCCAGTGAGTTAATTTGTCTACTATTACTAATAGAAATTTATATCTCTTTACTTTAGGTAAATCAGTGAAGTCTACTTGGATTCTTTCAAACGGGCGATAGGCAACTAGTTAAAGTTTAGCACAATTAGACAAATCATGTATTTTAAAGGGGGGATCTTTAGCATCAATTCTTGCATAACACAAAGTAAGAACAATATTAGTAATTAGTGAAAAAATAGGAAGCATTAATCTACTGCTGAAAATAATTACTTAAAAACTGTTTAAAAATTTGAAACATCTCTCAGAGCAGTTTAAGGCTAAGGCATATCTGAACCCTTCTAACTACTAGGGCATTGTTAGTGCTTTTATACTCATGTCAACAAAAGAGAATTATCTTGCTGAGGGAGATGTCTACATGACACAGGGCAGGACTAAGAAAACAACAAATAGGGTTGACAAGAAGCAAAATGTAACAGGAATTGATTCAAACAACTGACATATGTAATTGTGACTTAACAGAACAAACAATTATAACGAATGGGGTAAGTGGGTCAATATTGCAGATTTTAAAATGAATAATGAAACGCATAATAGGTACTTAAAATGAAGCTGTTTATGAAACTAAACATGGGCTAGTGCTTTAAGGACTCTGAGGTCTTCTCACAGCTAAGCTATTTAGATTCTTTGCTTTGTAAGCTAATGGGTATTTAGGGGCACTTTGAGTGCATTTCTGCAGCTAACTTAGTGGCTTTTAAGCTCTCGGCTCTTGGCAGCATCTTCTTTTTCCCTCTAACTGGCTTTTTCTCAGCTATGGCTTTCACCCCTAGTTTAGGTTTTAGCCTTCGCTGTAAAATAAAACTTGTAGTTTCTGCTACTACTTTGTTAGGGAACATCGGCTACAACTAAAAAAACTAAAAACTGTTCATACTTTCTTAGGCACTATCTTAACAGGGTTGTCAGTCACTCTTGGTAAGCTTAACTAAAGACAGCATAAACTCAACAGCGTTTTCTTGTTTTAGTAGCCTAATGCTACTGGAACACACGCTCTTAAGAGACAGTTTGAAAATTGCCTCTTGTAGGATTTATCTTCGTGACAGGCAAAACTCTTAAAACTGAAAATGGGACAATCTGCAATTAGAGGAAACAACATAAAACATTTAATTGTAAAGACTATTTTATGGGGATTGGAGGGAAGTGGAAAGAAGATAAGGTATTGCATTAAAAGGTATAAAGGATAGAGGATTTTGGGTTAGGCGTCTTAGCTAGCGAGCTCTTTCTGGTCAGGACTAGTGGATAGGAACTGGGAACTGGGGGGGGGTCGCAGGGAGCCAGAGAGACTGCAGACATCTTGGGCTACTCTGCGCTGTGTGGTTTGCTGCTAACGACTCACTTTTGAAATAGGAACAGGGGGCAGGGACGACGAACAGGGATATGGGGTAGCAGAAAGGCAACAGCAGCTTCAAGCTTATCTGTGCTCATTCGGCAAGTTCTACTCTTTATCTTGCTCTCTGAACAATAGGAGAGAGAATCATGGAATAGAATTCACAACTTGTTTATGTTTATAACTTTAAAAGTTAACAGGGTAGCTAAAACTGTTAGACACTTCGGGATGGAGTGACTCTGCAGTTGCTACGGTAGTATCTGGTGGAAATGGTTTAGCAGGGTGTGGTTGAGAAGCTGAAACTACTGCATTTGCATATGAATCTCTCCCCCCCCTCTTCTTCTCTTCGGTTTCTGTTCTCACCTCGGGGGAACTGAGAATGGGAAGAGGATGGCTCTTTGGGGGAAGGGGGGCTAGAAGCAGGATTGGGAAAAGGGGTCAGAGAGAGACAGAGAAGGCAAACAGGAGGACAATCGTCTGCTGGACACGAGGAGCTTATGGAGGTGGCGGTGCTGGCCGCGGGAAGCAGCGGGATGGATACGGCGCTAGACGGGGCGCACGGGTGGGGGAGGCGCAGCACGGGCTTGGCGCGCCCGGCCTGACCTGCTATCTGCGGAAGGTCTGCGGGCCCCCGCTGTACTTGGCTTACAGGCGCGGAGGAGGGCTCGGGCGCAGATGGCGGCCACCCTCTCTGCTAGCGTGCTCTGGACGGCGGTCTTACACTTCGCGGGCTGGCCCTCGGCATGCAGCGGCAGCAGTCGCGGCTTGGCGCAGGGGGCTCCTGACGGCTCAGCGGCCCCCCCACAGCGGCACTAGCAGCGGCTGGCAGCGGCGGGCAGCGGCACTGTCTACCGGGCTCTTCACTCTCTCTAACTTCGGTACAATAATAAATTAGTTTTTCTTAGACTTACTTTTCAAAATGGGGCACTCTCTCTAGTGCTCTAAGATCTATCTCAGTGGACTTCTGGTGGGATTTCAAAAGCACCTTTTCTCTTTCTGGGAGCACACTTTTTTCTTTGATTCTTTTTGATGTTTACTCTTTCCTTGCCCCATTTTTTTTTTTAAAAGAAAAAAACTAAAAAAAACTTTACTTTTTGATAATGGATCGCAACACTAAATTCCTTTCTTAGCCTTAGCTCTGGCTAAGAGCAGGGGTCTCCTCCCTGACTGTTACAGTTTGCAAACCGGGTCCCGAATCGTTCGGCTTACTTACCTGTCTGGTGAGCTGAACCGGGGGTCTGTTCGTCCGAGGAAAGAATCTTCGGTTTGCGTCCTGGGCGTATCAGCCCGTAGCAAAAAGAGTTTACTAATTTCTTGAACCCAAAAGGAACGTATCTTTCCTCTTTTTGCTTCCTGTGATCGATTCCCCCAGACTCCCCTGAATCTGGGCTTTGATGAGTGAACGAGGTTTCCCGATTCGCTTCCCCGTCAGCTGACTAAACCCCTCGCGGGAAAATTTGGAACTGCGGCTTTCAGGTCTACTCTCGTGTCGTGGCCAGGCCACGTCTCATTCACTCACTCAATCACACCCACTCAACCAGGCAGTACTTACAGCAATTTTCCTGCTTGGAGATCTTCGTGCACGGAGAATATTTTATGAGTGAAAAAATTGTTGCCGCGGCTCCGAAAAGACCTTTCCCTGTCTTTTCCCGGGTTCTCTGCTGGATCTAGGCCTTCTCCCTTTTTATTGTGGCGCTTTTATCTAATTTTTTTTTGGTTCGTAATACAATAGGTGCGAAGGGGTTTCCTGCGTTGCCGGGCTGCCGAAAATCTGGCAGGGCGCCCCCTGTGCAAAGGGATTCCGCAGCAACCTCGGTTCGAATCCGAGTCACGGCACCAAATCTGTTATAAATGGTCAGAGGCCAATTCAAAATAAAATAACAAAATTTATTTAACACAATTTCAACACCGAAATAAAGCCACAATAAAAAGAAACAACATCGATCGAATGCCGGGTGGACAGAGAGGCGGTACAAAAGTACCCTCCGAACTCTGCCACACTGCTATGTTTCAGCCCGTGGGTTTTATACAGTTTTTTTACCTTAAGGCTAAGTTTATTGAAAGTCCAGGTATGCTGTGTTTCCAAAAGAGTCCTGTCTGCATGAAAAAGGTTGCTTGATAATTTTTCTGGAATTCATCTTGGGAGGGGTGATCTTGATTGTCCAGGATCTCCACTAAGATTGGTATCTAGTGGTTGAGGAGCTGTGAAGCGAGGGTCCACCCTTAATGGCCGGGCCATCTTCTGGCTTTGTCTTGTTGTTACAGTAGTAGGTGTGTTTGGGAACTTCGGAATCCTGGAGGCATTCTCGGGTATCTTTTTATTAATAGCTTAATCCCACACGAATTTATTTATTTTACTTATTACAGGAATGAAGTTAACTTGCTTGTTTAAACATATTTTTATGCAGATAGTCTTTGAGTTTCTGTAGAGTTCATTGGGATCTCTGATGTTTTCATAGAGTAGGCAATAAATCCATGGTCTTTTTTTATACTTTTTCCATCTATGGATGTATTTGCTAATATTTAAGTACAGTATTTACAGAATGTCACTGTTTTTTTCTTTACTATCAGAGGAAAAATAACTATTTTTCATATAAATAATATCCACAATAAAGAGGTGAAAAATCTTTGATTGCACTTATCCTTCCTTCCCTCCTTCCCTCCTTCCCTCCTTCCCTCCTTCCCTCCTTCCCTCCTTCCCTCCTTCCCTCCTTCCCTCCTTCCCTCCTTCCCTCCTTCCCTCCTTCCCTCCTTCCCTCCTTCCTTCCCTCCCTCCTTCCCCATATAATATCATAGCTTTGCTATGCTACAGAAATTGCTCAGAGGTAAAACTGAACTCTACAGAAATAAATTTTCTTTGCTTCAAATATCTGAAATTATTTTATATTTTGAACTGTAAGTAAGAAAAACCAGATTTTTGAACAGGAAGGGTTTTCAGTAGGCCAGCATAATTCACTTGTAGCAAACCCCTTATGGGCTAGGTTTTTTTCACTTCCAGGTGGAGCAGAAAGCAATGTAAGCACCACGTATATGTTTGGGTTTATAAATTCCTTCAGAACAGCAATCCCTTGCACACTGTGGTTTTTACTGACCATATCAGATGTGACTAGAGTTTTTGTGGCATAATCTGCCTTTTAATAGTTTGAATAAAGGGAAACTACACATAAGAATGGCTGGTAAAGCCTAGAATATGTTTTATGTATCATGAGTGCTGTTTTTCTTAGCTGATATTTTGGAAATGGTTTCAAAACCTTGTTGAGGAGTTCCATAAATGGGATATATATGTTAATTTATGCATAAATGCAAAAATAATCAAATCCATGAAGGTGACTATTCAATCCCCCCCAGTTGTCCAGGCAAGTTTCCACAAAGCCATATAATGTAAAATTCTCAATACATTGAAAAAACTGGGAGTGCCCCAATTATCTGTTGTTCAGAGTGGGGTGGGGCATGTGACCTTACAGTCAATGTTCTAGTCCAGGATCCTTCACGAAAAGGTTTGTTTAATGGCTATCACCATAAGCTTGATTTTCACTAAAGTGTTTGAAAGAGCCATGTATAAAAGCTTTTTAATATCAACCTTTAATGACCCAGTAAATACATAACTTCATTTTTCCACTGTTTGCCAGCAGTGTTGGAGATAGATAGCCAGTAAGTTTGCATAGTGTGACTCTAGGTGTTTTCTGGTAAATGTGTCATAATCATTCACAAATTTTAGGGTAGAGAACTTTGGTGTTTTAAAATAAACTGGATAAATGTGGCTTCAGGAGTTTGTTTAATCACTATTGTAATATTTGCTAATGGTGGAAATTATATAGAAAATCTCTTTGAATTTAGAAGCACAGCTATGATAGTACTTAAATAAAATTGCCATATTATGCAAAATAACTCTTTTTATTCATTAAGTCAGTAATGCCAAATAGATTTTAAGGCTTTGTGTTTTGCTGAAGTAAAATCTAGATAATAAGTCTTTTCTTTCGCACTGCATTATTATCTTATGTCATTTCAGCATGCATACACAACTACAGCCATAAATGGGACAAATTTTTGTACATCAGCAAAGGATGCTGTCTGTATTTTGGCAAGGAATTCTGCTAAACTTGCATCCATTAGCTGCTTTGGAGATTTTCTCCTATTTTTAGGAAAGGTAAGAGTAAATAAAAATAATTGTTCTGTAAAAATGAAGTGAAAAATCAAGCCTGATTATCTTTTCATATATTTAAATTAAATAAAGTTTATCTTCATTAAATTCAGTGTTGTCAATGCTTTAAAATAAGCTTGGGAGAGAAGAATATTTGAGGAATTTAACTTTGCAGAGTTATTTAGTTGTATGATAGCAGTGTCCTTGGAGCCACTCTGGCAGTTCCAATTGCATCAAGTCTTTGGTAAATATGTGGCAAAAGGTTTCCTCTGTCCTATGGTATTTACATGGAATTGAACACAAAGTGTCACAACTACATGAGGCTGGAAACTGTTTAGCTATCTCCCAGATGAGATGTGCTCTTAAAATACTGGCTGTAATGTATTTGCCTCAGGGTTTGAGGGGATTGGGTTTTTTTATGAGAAACATTTCTACATGATTAATGAGGCTGCACTTGTCTCTTGCTGCCCTTTACAGGTGTTTGTTGTATACTTTACTGTTTTTGGAGGATTGATGGCATTTAACTACCACCGGGAGTTGCAAGCTTGGGTAGTTCCTCTGTTGCTGGTCGGATTTTTTGCCTACCTGATGTCCCACAGCTTTCTGTCTGTGTTTGAAGTGACAGCAGATGCCATGCTCCTTTGCTTTGCTATTGATATGGAAACAAATGATGGAAGTGCAGAGAAGCCATACTTTGTGGATCAGGAGCTGCTGGTAAACCCACTGATTACAGCAAAGATATTTGAGACATTCTAAGCTTTTAAGCACATTTCTTTCCCCAAGACCTGGTAATCTGAACCCACAACCCATTTCCTTTCCAATACCTTAGAACAGGATGGACTCAGGGATACAAGTACATTCATTTATAAACTGGAGTAAATGGCTCCCTCTGACTCCTGTGTGCTAGCTACGACCTGCTGCCTTCTTTTAGATCATATTCTGTAAGTAATGGCTGACTATTTAGGCCTAATTAGATATATCTTCAATATATTGTTGGTAACTAGCAGATATAAATAAATAGATGAGCTAGCTGTGGAAATTGATCCATGGGTTGCCATAAGATTAATGCGTATATTTCTTGTGACCCACTGTACACTGATGAGAAAAAATTAACAAGTAGCAGGTCAGGGATCCATTTCACATCCTACAGATGCTGTGGTTCTGAACAAATTTCATGCAAATCTGAGCTGCTCTGCTTCATACCTTTACAGATTCTTTTGCCAAAACACTGTCTTCTATCTCTTGATTAAATTCTTCTGCTTCTGGACAGGTTTTTCTGTATCTTTACCCTTGTAATTACTGTATTGTATTACCTTCAGTACTTAGCTAATAGTGATGTAGTGCTGTAACTGAAGCCTTTGAATATATATGTGTCATCTCTTTCTAATTAAGAGAATAACTGAAGATGCAGATTTTTTTTCCTTTTGTGCTATTTTTGACACTTCTGTCTTTTTGTTCACAAACTACACAACAGAGAAAATCTTAGTGATCCATGAAAATGAATGACCAGCAGCTAGAGCAGCTCATATGACACAAGTGTTCTGGATGGATTTCTTCAAGACAATGTTAGAACTGTTTTGGAGTTTTGATTTTAATTTATTTTTTAATGCTGCTGTTGGAGTTTCTGTAATATTCATAGAATTTTGTTGAGAACAACAACAACGGCACAACAAAAAGGCAGCCTAAAGATTGGCTTCACCCTTTTACAGAAGAAAGCAGATATATATTCTTTGGCTTTGGTTCAGAATAGTACTTAAACACATTGCCTGGCTAGGAATATGAAATCAAATGGAAAACTCTGAAGCCTTGACCTCTGTTCTTCCCTCTCTGTTTTGCCAAATTCTAAAATACTTCTTAAGCCAATTTTCCTTCGTGAAACAGAGGCTCTCCTTTCTCCACTTCCAAACTTTGTGGTAGTTTGCCTTTAACTTTGGTCTGAATTCTGTATAATTAGCCGTGCCCTAGAGGTGTGGGAGAAGAGAGGATTTCCCACAGGGACAAAGAGTCTTCCAAGCAGGACAGGCTCTGTACCCTTCTATGGAAAAACTGTGGGCAGCACATCCAAACTCCTCCCCACCGTATGATCAAGAGTAAGTTTGCTAACACAGACAAGAATTTGGAGTTTCCCAACACATGAAGGCATTTGACTTGTCTGTGTTACAATCAGGTTACAAACATCCCGGGGGTGGAAGGCAGGCTTTGTGGCCCTCAGGACAATCCGCAGCAGTGGGCGGAGAGTCGGGGGAGGGATTTCATACAGCCGGAATCCTCAGTCCTGCAGTGGGAGATGGAACAGATTTTTGATTCATCCTTCTCGGTTGCATTCATCACTTTTGTTGCCTCTGTAGTCCCTCCCAGTATCACTCAGTGTCATGCAGCCAGGAACCAGCTGCAGTTTCTTGGCTCTGGGCTAATTATCTTCCTTTACCAGGTAATTTTATTAGCATAATGGTTTCCTTTCACAAACGATCACACCCTGATTTTTGCTTGTAGACCTTTGTGAGTCAGAGTAACAAGTTAACAGAAGGGCGAAAACACAGAAACACGAGACCATTCCAGGATAATGAAGATGGGACAGAGCTCCAGCCTATGGTGAGACAGGAGTATGGGATATGTATTTACCTGCCAGCTAATGTGTTTGCCTTTATGTTCCAAGAAGAAGAGATGGAGGTTATCATGTATCTCCTGAGGTCTCACAGCAACCATCATGCTGTATCTAGTATCCCAGTTTTTTCTTGTATTGCTTTCCCTGCTCAGGAAACCCTCTGCTAGTGCAAAATGGATGGATCAAATAATTCTTCTCTTTTTTTCTTCACATTCCCTGTTGTGCCCAGCAGAAGAAGAGAAAGTTTGGACAGTGCCAAGGGAATGGGGGATAAATAATATTCAAATAGTCTTTCACGTGCCTGCTGTATCAAAGTCAGAAGAGTGGTAGGCTGCCTAATTTCATGCCAGAACTGAATGCTGAAGTTCCAGACCTCTAAGATCAGAGCTTAGAGGCCCTTCCTCTCTCCCTCACCCCTTTTTTTCTTTTGTTTTCTTTTTCTTTATCAGTATATATATTTATTTACTCTGTTTTATGATGGGGTAACAAAGCTGAGGTGCCAGAAGGGAGTGTTTCCCCACACCCAGGCTTGGGAAAGTCCTCAGAGTCAACATTCACTCACTGACACCTGAAAATAAACTGCAAATTGCCCAACCTGAGAAGCTGCCCCAGCAAACTCAGAATCAGGACTGATTTTCCCTAAGCATGGTGGGAGCCAAGCTAGGGCTGCTTGAGGAAGATTCTTCAGGAATAGCTCCTCTGGCACCCATGCTTGCTGGGCACAGCTACAAGTCCTCTGCTGTCACAGTACTTATGCAAGTGTAACAGATGTTGGTGATTTTTCTTGATCTGCTTTCAAAAGGTGCCAGACTCTAGCGAGCCCTCACACAATCCTGTAGACATTCTGCTACAGGCAGAGCACTCCTCCAGTTTATTACTACAGTAAGATAGTTGTACTAAATTTTTTCATTGTTTGGGTCTATTATTGCATTCTTCAGTAATTTTTTGCCAAGCACAGAAACCAGAGGCTGGGTGGGTGTTATTCCCTGCAAGAAGATTGTGGATTTGAGATCAAAAGAACTTTAATTGTTTTCCCAGTTTACTCTTACGACATTTAAATGCAGAAACAGAAACAGTTTACATATTATTTGACTCCTTTTTTCTCTCTTTTTAGACTTGAACGTGAAGTACACCAGGAAGTGTGGGAGCAGAGCAGCAATAGCAAAAACAGTCATATCAGTAAAGGGTACCAATACCCCAGGACTAAGTATTAGTTCTCTAAATCTGTTGTATCTTCTGCACTGGTAAAATGACACACACTATGTTTGTATGAATAAAATATTTTTTGTGTCATCACATCTGATTTTTATTACTACACTTCTTATGATGGTCTAAAAGTTGATAATAAACTCACTCTTTGTAAATTTCTATGTTATCAGACTGAATTAGTAAGTCAAAAAGGTCATGGAGCTAACGTGATTTTTTCAGGCTTCTCTGGGAATGCTGTGCCAGTCATCCCTAGAACAGTAAATGCAGAAACATTTGTAGAGGAGGCACTTTGAGATGACTGTCCTGATTTATTCTGCATATCTGAACAGCCAATTAAGGAACAGACTGAGCTCACTGATGGAATTTAACCTTGATAGAATTTCTCTGTAGTCAAGATAATTGGCGGTTAGTAGGTAGGTGTCTTTCTTTTAATTATACTCTTTTGGGAATGGTTTTTACAAGTTCGTATCATGAACTGTCCAGCTTCTCTCCAAAGGGCAGATGAGGAATAGTCCTTCCTTCCTTCTTTCTGCAATTGAAAAGATGAAGCAGAAAACTTTGCATCTGGACTAAGAGCTTGACAAAGTAGCAGATGACAGAGATAAAATAACAGGACAGGCATGAGATAAAAATGTTATAAATAATACTTTATAGAAATGTTAGCTGCAACATGGGCATGAAATATATAATGGAAGAAATGGAGTGACTCTCAGGGCTCTAGTCAGAAGAGGAACATAAGTGTAGACACTTAAAAAAAAATTAACTTGGTAACAGTCTGCCAGCACTTTCTTGTGAGCAATTTTAAAGCTTGATAAAACTTTGTACCTGGATCCTGACTGTAATACACTTTGTGGGCTCTACCTTGTTCTAAGTGCGGAGTAATTTTAGATTTTACTTCGTGGCACATTTTATTCTCTTTGTTCAAAAGCTCCTTTAAATTTTATTTGAGAAGAGGTTTGTGGTAGGAAAATGATGCCAACCAGGGATTTCAGTGATGTATCAATACAGGAAGTGAGACATCACTGCAGGTAAGTGACTCAGAACTGTCTTAATGAATAGATTGATAAGCCCTTGATTAGTCACAGCTTGGAAATGATGTAAGAAAAGCTCATTGATGCCTGAATAAGAAATTTTTATTTAAATACTGTATCTGGTCTCCTGCTGTTGAAAGGAGAGTATTTCTAGTTATCTAGAAATACTAAGAATTACTTGCTTTTTATCCATCATTTAATTAACTTCAGTCTACTTTAATATGAGCTACTTCAAGAAGTAGAATATAGGATAAATGACGAAAAAGAGAAGAAATAGGTTAATTACTTTCTGCCTGGCAGGTGAAGCTGATAATGTACTGGCTGTGACTCACCACCTCTCCTTATTTAAATCTGTACCCTTGGATACCTTTTGTGCTTGGCTTGTGGATGCTGTGGAAATTTCTGAAAAGTCCTGAATAAGCAATAGCTCTCTAACCCTGAGGAAGTGTGTAGATATGGTACTTACAAAGGGGCAAAACTTTTCCTCTGACATGGGTTTGCCAAGATTGCTTCAAGAAGCAGTGTCTTCACAATATAAACACGATATTTACCAGCTTACAAAGCATAAGAGGTTTGCTTTGAAGTTAAAAAACCCCAATTCTTATTACACATTCTTGGAGTTTTTTCCTGTTTGTATTTGATACTCACACTGCAAGTTTTGGCCTTTGACTCAGGAACTCTGTTGGAAAAAAGGGAGGGAAATTTTTATCTGAGTATATCCTTATTTTCAGACAATCCCGAGATAACCTTCAGAGGTCCCTTCCAATCTCAACAACTCTGTGGCTCTGCTTATTGCTATTGTGATGCAGTATCATCGCCTTCACTGCAGCTCCAGAGTGGAGAAAGGACTCATACACTTCCTACAAATTCTGGGTTAGCTTTTAAAGAAGGAAGGTACTGAAAAATGCCAGTTAAGCAGTATTTGAATGTACTCTGTTTAAGGAACACTGTATTGTCATTAGTCCAGAAATTACATTATAAAATTAAGCTTTGAGAACTGTGTGTATTTTTAGAGAAGACTTCCAAAGATATAGCTTTTGATTAAATTTGTAAAGAAAGCATAACTTTATAACTTTCAGTTATAAAGACCTCCCTATCCAACATACATTGCACTAGCAATTGTGTCAAAAACCTCCAACATTGCTGTGTAGCAGGAGCCTTCACCTGAGTTAGAGTGATAAGGCACTCCTACAGAAGCTGATGCTATTTAGTGCTTGTTTCTCAGGGCTGCCTTCCCCTGCAGGGTACTGTAGTCAGGCAGCTGTAAAGGAGGCTGTGTGTAGGCACAGCTCCTGGGAATACAGCTCCTGCTGGTTCTGAGGGTGGGCTAAGCCACTTCCAGTAATTTGAGGCCTGCCCTGCAATGCGGCCCAGTAAATGTGGACTCATCTTTCCTGCAGCTATGGAAGAATAGATTCAGCAGAATTAAAGATACTTTTATAACTATGTTCCTTAAGAACAGGAGACAGGGACTACTGGTGTCTGCTAACCAGAAAATGGCTAAGTATTGCAGCCTATAGAAGCAAGGCAGCTTGATTTTGGTCTTGCTTGGTGTCTACTTCAAACTCTCAATTCAGTTGTGATTCCACTGGATCCCTCTGTGGATTAAAGGAAGTCATTCTTGCCCTGTACTTGGTACTGGTGAGGCTGCACCTTGAGTGTTGTGTCCAGCTCTGGGCCCCTCAGTGTGGGAAGGACATTGAGTGCCGTGTCCAGTTGTGTCCCCTCAGTTTCTGGAGGACGCAGACGCTTGAGCACATCCAGAGGAGGCAGTGAGGCTGGTGAGGGGCTTGGAACACAAACCCTGTGAGGAACGGTGAGGGAGCTGGGGTTGTTTAGCCTAGAGAAAAGGAGACTCAGAGGTGACCTTATCACTCTCTACAACTCCCTGAAAGGTGGCTGTAGTCAGCTGGGGGTTGGTCTCTTTCTCCAGGCAACACTGACAGAACACAGAAGAGGACACAGTCTCAGGCTGTGCCAAGGGTAATATAGGTTGGATATTAGCAAAGTATTTTTTACAGAAAGAGTGATAAAGTACAGGAATGGTCTTCCTGGGGAGGTTGGTGGAGTCACCATCCCCGGATGTGTTTAAAAGAAGACTATGGCACTCGGTACCATAGTCTAGTTGAGGTGTTAGGGCATGGGTTGGACTCAATGATCTTGGGAGGTCTTTTCCAACCTAGTCATTCTGTGAATTCTGTAAAAACACACATACCGACAACAGCTTGTGTGTTGTTTGTTTCTTCTGTTCAAGTACATAATAAGGATGGGCAAATATTTTAAAGCCTAAGTTTTGGGTTAATAAGGAAGGAGGGCATGGTCAAGCTTTCAAAAAGCGATTGCTTTCACCCAAACTATAAAAACAACAAAGCTTTTGCTGTTGATTGTAGAACTGCTTTTCAGTATTCAATACAACAGTTCTAAATAATTAAATACTATTATTTTGAAGGGGGAGAAATAGTATCATTTAGTAAGAGCAGGTCTTTACAGATCTGTTGCTAATAATTCTCTTGCCTCAGATAGAGGGCTTGGACCAGTGACCTCTAGAGAGCCTTTCTAATTTAAATTCTGTAAAATAAATAAGCTTAAGACTTACACAACAAATAGGTCAGCGGAAAGTCAGATCACGACATCTCATTCAAAGATGACAGAAACTAATGCAGCACACACAAACAATTTCCAGTCTTGAGGAAAAAATCCTTCATAAATCAAGAACTTATAAATGTAAAACATTTCATATATGAATGTAGTAAGTTTAAACTGCGGCGAACACTTTTAAGATAACCTTGAATTATTTTACAGAAGTTAGAAACTGCAGCATTGGCCCCCATTGACACATGCTCTTTTTTTCTCCTTTTAAAAACAGTGCAGGTAAATTAGTGTAGCTTCTCTGCACTCCATTTTGAGCAAGAAAGATCCTCCATTTAGGAATTAAGCTCTGCTATCGGTAACTGAGTACCTGGGATTGCAGACAGGCAGGAAGAAAAACACTGTGTCTCTTTACATAATCTAAAGCAAGGGTGTTTTGAGTTCTCCAAGTGATGGTATTAAGGGAACAGGATGAAGCAGAGGCAGCAATAAATATGTGCAATGCTTGTTTGCCTTGAGAAAATGGCAGGGATTTAGTGAACAGCTAAGGATCTCTGGTCATAACCTCAGAGTCATGAAGAGGGGAAGTGAACCCGGCTGTGAAGGACCTACATTCCTCTCCTATTAAGTCAGTGTCACTCACTCCTGAGAGATTTTTACAAGATTGTTAGATTAAATCCCATGGAAAAGAATGAACCCAAACTGCAACAGACTGGAGCTCTACATTACCCTTAACACAGGCAAAGGTGATGCTTAACTGGGAATAATTCTTATGACATCTAATCTTTAAGACTTGTAGCATAACAAATGAGACAAGATCATCTACGTACCTTTAAGAAAAAAATATTTATTTATAAAAATACAATGGGATCAGTTTGAGAAGTGTGGCAATAAATACAGTTCAAGGAAGAAAAAAGCATTTCTACATGGATATATTACGGCACAATAAAAGGTAAATGCACCATCATTCATGGAACTTCTGTTGGCTCAAGACTTTGTACAAGCTCCCTTTTTAGTAAGACAACTATTTCTAAGTTTGGTCAGTGTTGATAATGGAATGAATACACAATCACAAATGCACACTTATGTCTAATGCAGGACTTACCATTAGCAAACAATACCTTAAAAACATAGCAATGATATTAAATCACTAACGAGATATCTTAAATTTAATTGGCAAAGACCACATATAACTTTAAGCATGAGATTCTTTTATCTTCTCCAGAGAAAAGCTGTAAATATGTAAAATGAAGGCTTAACTTGATATGTAAAAACCTACTTAAGTAGAGATTGTGAGAATGCATAGCTCCTTACGAAACAACCTGGCTGTATGAGAGCACTCCCCCTTTCACAGTATTCCTTTTACTTCATATGCAGTTATTGTTTATGCTGTAGACTACAACTGTTACAGCACTAAAGGCAACTAGACAGGGAAAGGGCAGAGAAAGGAGAAAGGAATGTATGTAAGGCAGTATTTCTTTAGGTACATTAAGTGTAGTGTGTAGGAAAGACAGGTAACAATTCCACAAGGCTAGTTTCGTTCTTACTGAATAGAATAATGGACTAATACTGAACTTTCGATGCAAAGCTAGTAATCAATGCCCTGGTCACTGTACTGACCATGGTAATCTCTTTGATAGTCATCTTGGTACTCTCCGTGATAGTCATCGGGGTATTCTGCCTGATAATCGCTATCGCTGATTTCTGACCCGTTAGTTCCTGTTCCTTGGCTGCCATTATGAATGACGGGTTCTGTGGGTGCAGCACAGTACTTGGGGTCATACACTTGCCGTCCAAGCCCATACACACTCATTCCCTTCTGTGAAGCTACTTTGTTGGTACCCATTTGTAACGAAATAGTTGAGTTATCCACAGGCTGTAATATGTGCTTCTGGTCGTAGATGTCTCTCCTGGTACCTGGTGCCAGCATACCAGCCTAATAAAACAGGATTGTAGAGGCTCAGTAAGAAGGTTGAGAGCTGTGATTACTAGATTTATGATTTCTACTAGTACTCCTCACTGAAAGTGCTGAAAAGTAGGAATCAAATTATAACAAAACACAGCACAGTAACATGGTCACTAGTAGTTAAGTCACCTAACAAAGTCCTTGCAGAAAGGTCCAGTTTTATTTACCTTTTGACTAAGGTAGTGCCAGTAAGCAATTTCTTTTTTGCCTCTGTCTAGTTAATACTTAAAATGAAGTTACTGTTTTCTCCTGGTATAACACTGCCAGCAGGAAATTCTAGAAGCATTGGGACATTTTGATGCCTTAAGACACTCAGCACAGAACACACTGGTTATAATAAGAGACTTAGGTTCCTCAATTACTGCACAAGAGCACAGCTGAACTGTACCCACTCCCTGCTGCCTGTCAGACTCTGATACTGGGCACCCCTCCAGGCGCTCCTGTCCCACTGGGCTGAGAGCTGTGTCCACCCTGCACATCACACACAGCCCTGCTTACCTGACTGGCTCCTTTGTTAGTGCCCATCTGTAGGCTAATCGTCGTCTGGTCAAATGGCTTATCAGTTTGCATTTTTGGATCATAGAGGTGTCTTCTAGTTCCATAAGCAGTCATGCCTGCCTGACTGGCACACTTGTTGGTGCCCATCTTTATGGGGGGAACGAAGAAGTGGACAGAAGAAATTATTTTTATTTGTATATTAAGCATAGTCTAAGGAAAAAAATATGGTTGGTAACTGTGATGGCTGACAAAAAAAATAATAATTTCAATGCTTGTTTTCCTCATGTAGTTTGACCACTATCTGTAATAAATTACCCTTTCTCCTTACTGAGTTTCAAAAGGAAAAATAAAGGCAACTGTCATCCTAAGGCATTTCAGTGACTGTCATTTGCCCAGCTGCACTGCAACTGGAATGGATGTATGCCTCAAAATGTAAAAAGTAACTTTTACCTTGGACAGTAATGATTCATTTACACTGCCACAATTTCTCTACCAAAGGAATTTTAAGATTTTACTTTGGCTTTATGATTACTAAGGAAAGAGGAGAGAAAAAAAAAGTTTCTACCATACAAAGAACTTCAACTATGCAAAAACTCCTACTATGAAACCACCTTAAAAGACAGAGATGATGCTGCTAATATTAGCTGTTCCTTTCCTCCTTATCACTCTTACGGCAGATTTAAAACAAACAAACCTTCCAGGCATTGACTTGAGCTTATAAAGCCAATCAACTGCTTACAAGTATTAAAACCTCATTCCTCCTTCCCAGATAAGAATATATTGTTATTCTGCACCTGGTTTTGCATAAACAATGTATCAGTTAATCAAAGCAAGAAAGTTATTCTCAATAGTAACAATTTAACTGCAAACTTGAATTTCATACTTACCTGCAGGCCAATTACACTTTGACCAGCTTTTAGTTTTCCTGCATCAAAACTTCGTGCTTGTTTCTCTGCATATTTGACACCAATATCAATTGTAGTATGAAAACCTTTAGTTTTTGCCTATTTAGGGAGAGGGAAAATAGAATATTCAGTGTTTGAAGTGTATTTTCTGTCCCCACACCCTAGGCCTGGGCTCTGAAATAGTGCCACAAGCAGGTCTATCTCCACGAGACTGTGTCAGGGCTGAGAGAAGGTACCAGTTCCCTGCACCATTTGAAGGTGGCACTCCAAAGCCACCTGAATCAAAAGGATATTCTGCAGGGATCAGTGTTCTCCTGTGAGCCTCCCCTGTTCTGTGTATGCACATGGAAGCAGTCAGGAACCCTCAATTTGAACTCTAAGCCTTCCCTGGGGCATGTGGGAGCACACAGCCCTCTGAAGTGCAGCCTCTGCATATCTCAGACTCTCAGTACTGTCTGTCCTCTCCTGACAGGCTGGATGCTGTTTTCTGTATTTACATGGGTTGTAAGGGTACATCTGAACCAGCATGTGGATTTGGGCCAACTCCAGGGGTACAAATACTTACCAGACCTGCCAGTGCCACTAGAGTAGTCTGTACTTGAGTCATATTTCCATTTTCAAAAAGATCATTTGCTTCAAAAATATCATGTGGCTTCATGCCGTAGACTTGGATGGCTTTGATAAAATTCCCAATGTTCTCCAGCTAAACAGAAACAAAAAATCCAGTTTTCTACACAGTGTTTCAAATCAGAAATTAAGTAATTTTAAAGCCTTCTGTTTGGTTTGTTTGCTTGTTTTACTCAAGTTCTTTGCCCTGTGCAAACTGGGCAGAACAGTTGGCATGGTTAAGAGTGACTGGTGGGAAGTCTGGGATTATTTTTTGTTAGTTTTAATACTGATTTCAGAAATCAGACTAAGAAGTTATCCAGCCTGGCATCCCTCCATCAGTGAGCACCATATACTTTGTTAGAGTGGGCTTTGATAAGAAAACCTCAACTGTCTGTCCCTTCCCAGAGAAATTCTAACCTAAAATCTGCTTCAAAATTAGAAAATGTGACATAGTATCCATGCTATTTGACTTCAGCAACTGATGATTTTGAATAAAATACAACCATAACTCTGTGGATGAGATCCTTATATGGACTGAAGGCATTATCTTGCACACCTCCTAGGATAAATAAGCTTTGGGGTTTATCAGCACTGTGCGCTGTAGAAATTGGAAAGCAATACAGAATATAAAGAGTAAGGACTGAATCTCTTCTTTCCTCTGAAGTCTTAAGAGATATTAAAACTTAAAAAAAAATTCCTTGTCCATAATTAGAAGTGTTCAATGCCAAGAAAACAAGGAGGCTGGCATAACAGTATTAAGCTAGACCCAGAAAAAGCAAAGGCAATAACTCTAGGCAGCAACCCTTCCAATGCTTGTTCCAAATGCATGTTGCATCCTCTCCAGACACCTTCTCAGGAGGATATTTCATACAGGGATGTCTAGGTACAGGCAAGCTGTTAACCTAATACCTTGCAGCACAGCCTGGATGTAAAACTCAGTTGTGATTAAATAAAAAGAAAACTTTTTTTTTTTTTTAACTGGGAAAAGGCCTTGCTATAGGGCTCTAGGCTGTTCTCCCATCTGACACTTCCCTGACCAGTTAAAGCACTACTATTAAATACAGGTACTCAACTGCTATTGATGAACCACCTCAGCTGTAGCTGCATTCTGTTTAACACTGTTCCTGTCTGCAGCATCCTCAACTCTTGGATATGTATCATACGTAAACTTGGTGCTACTAAGATTTAAGATGTACCATTATCACAGCAAATTTGTTAATACAGAACAAAAATATTGTTTGGGGGTTCAAGGGGTTAGAGGTGTAGTTCTGAGGTTGGTTTTTTTTGTTTTACCTGGTGCCAATTTAGTTTTGATTGATTAATTTTCTTCACTGATCCTGGCTGCAGTTTATTTATAAGCCTGGGGAGGTGAAAAAGAGGGAAATGCTTAAACAATAAATCTCATCCTTATACCATCTGTGCAGGCATTATATAATACTTCCACTCATGCTTTATTAGTTGCATTAGTTTTATCAAAATGGTTAATTTCTTGGTTCATACAGTGGGCTAGCTCAGTTCTCAGGTCTCACAAGTCTAACAGACTGTAAGAATTTTTGCGTGCCGGTTGATTACTATAGAAATGAGCTATGCCATTGAATTTAGAATTATAGCTGAAATATACAGGAGATTTAAGTGTTCATTTTTCCAACAGTTTCAAAGAAGTTGTCTCCCACCCTACAGTCAGCTATCTTTGACTGTAATTGTTGATGCCTTTTGAAGGGGAATCTTCTGAAAGTCCCTTAGTTCCTTGAAAGTAAAAAAACTCCTAAAAATAAGGTTACTTAATAAATGCTTACTCGCATAAGATTATGCCATCTTTTAATCCCAGTTGGAAGTTTGCACCAATACTCAGCCCTGTAACCTCTTCTATCCAGTTACGCAGATCTTCTTCTATCTGGGGGTCATATTTCAGGGCAATCTGTAACACAAGCAGTCATAAAGTTACTTCAGGAGAGAAATCTCCAACTCTTCCCCACCCCAATTCCATTTCAGAGTATGCTATAGCTGTCATCCTGTAAATTCATTGCTGGATTTTTGAACTGTATTATACCTCAGAGTACAGATGTAAGTACTTTATCCCTTTAACTATAATTTTCATGGCTTTACTAAAGGTCTGTTTGGAAGAAGCACTTTTAAGCATGTAGCAGTTTTTCCCTTGAGTAAGAATTCCTGGAGCTCCTGAAAAGTCTTTTGACAGCTGCAGAGGAATGATTTTTGCAAAAATATTCAACCCAAGTTGTACTTTGGCAGGAAGTAAGGAAGGGAAATAGTATATTATGAACACAAGAATTCTGAATCGCCATGCCATCAGTACTACTGCTCACATGTAGATTTTTACATGAGAAATTTCATATAATAGATTTGAAGTTATTCAGCCTAAGATTATAGTGGGTTTACTTTTATAGCTAGTTTATGATTAATGGAGATGAGCTAGTAAGTTTTTTCCTCATTGCTACAACATTAAGAGTTATCTCACTGGGGATTCTGGGGCTCTGTGTGTCTTGGTTTATCGTTAACCTTTAGTATCCCTGCTATTTCTTTTCTCTTTGAACTTCCTGGAAGATTCTTTTGAAATAAACTGTGCTCTCATATTTTAATTGCAAAGGAAGAAAACCAGCAATAATCTTTGAAGTTTAAGGCATCAAGCAGAGGCCCAGAGTTGTTAGCAAGATGACTTTAAAATTAATTTTCCAGATGTTCAGACTTCACTACTCTGTAAGCTTATGCTTCACAGTCACTAGAAATCAATCCATGTGAAAGGAATGCTTAAAAGCAGTGAACTTCAACACCACCAGCTGTCAACAGCATCCGTGTTCTTTCCCTCTGCCCTTTGTTCCCCTCCCCTGAATGCACCAAAAAGCAGCTCCAACTTCCTTCAGGCTAAACCAGTCACCTTTGCAACCCTTTTCAATATTGGCAAGTTGGACAAAATGGATTCTATCACTGAAATCATCACTACTCTTTCCACAAACAAAACAAGATATCTGAGCACAAGATTGTGTGGGGTAAATAACCTCCACTGGCACAGAAGTTGGCAACGCTTCCACCGTCATTAGTTGTCCTGCATGGGTCAGTGAGCAAGGTGGGAAGTGAGGGAGCTACCGTGAGAAACCTGACAGACAAGCACAGAATGTACCTGCAGTATTTCTAACACGTGGAGAGCCAGTTCAGCTACACCAGTGGCTTACAGACACCTAACAAGAAATTCGTGTACAGCCATTCACATTAGATCAAAAGGTACATCTGAGACTTTTTACATAGTTTTAAGACTTCAGCCAAGAAAGACCGGCAATTAGCAGCTATATTTATACTGAAGGAGATTATAATTCCAACATATCTGAATTACTTGGATAGAGGCAATTGCTACATTTTGGCTAGCATCAGTAATCCCTGACTCCAAACTGACCAAACTACAAATTACAGTACTCTGTTCCCTATGTTTCTTCTAAGGGGAATGGAAAATTCCTGTATCTCTGGCTTTACTTCAGAAACTTGTCTGAGTAATACTTATTTTCCTTAGACTATTTGTAACAGTAGTGCTATGGTGCCTTAGTTACAGATCAGGATAATGGACTAACCCATTTCTACACTCAGATCTTGACTAAGGTGTAAAATGCTGTGCAGACAAGGAAAATGCCATGACTTTATTTTTTAATCACACCTTTTGGACATTAGCTAAGATTAGAAGCAGACTAGAAAAGCTAACTGAAGGGCACAGCTTCAAAGGACATGGCTGTGGTCTTGTCTCTTGGGTGGCAGATAGCCCCCCTTGCACCTCCCCTAAGTTTAGCACAGCAGCAGCATAACCACATTCATTTCTAGTGAAGGTAGTAATAGCAAGGGATGGGTAACATCTTGAAAATGGTATATGAAAAAGTCAGCTGTCATCTTTCTCCTTCCTAACCTGGTGATTAGCTTACAAATGACTTTTCACGGATATTTTTATTTCCTATGGAAGCAAAGCTTACGTGATCACAGCCTTAATTTGTCTCCCCAGTAACATCTGGCAGAACCCAACTAGCTTGTTCAAAAGTACAGAAAAGCAGCAGTCTTGGACAGAATTGAGTCAGTTAGATTTTGTGTAAAAATAGGTGTGCAAGGGAGAAAGATACAAGAACATCTTCCCCAAAAGACTGAATTGTAGCATTGTACTCTTCTTACACATTGAAGAACCCACTAAAATCTTGCAAAAGTGACCTCACCCACAAAACTTTAAGTTATGTGTACATGTATACAGTGTATAATTTATTTCTGTACCCCACTTCAAATGAAGGAACAGGGTTTATAGAAAGGCCAGAACCTTCTACTCTGATGCTCCAGTTAGAAGACAGCAGGTAATTTGGGCTGGTCATTTGTATGCTGACAGCTCACACTTGCGATAAAATCACCATTCTAGCATGCACGTGGGCACAGAGCAGGGGTTGAGCTAATCTTCTCCACAATTCTTTAGTTATGTACATAATCAATATTGTGTTTACTGAAAATTTAGGCAGTTTCAGTGCAGCTTAAAGACAGTGTTAGCCATTCTGCAGTTGAAATCTTCTGGAATAGAACTGGACTTGTGTTTCTACCACTTAACTTATTCTTAAACACTGGGTAAAAAAAAAAAAAAAAGAAAAAAAAGAAAATTAAGTTTGTGATCATACCACCAAGAGACAGTTTAAAGACTAATCTTTTCTGTCCCAATAGTTAAAAAAATAGTAAATATGGAGCCAGTAAGAGTGAGAACCCTAAAGACTTCTGCAAGTGTGGCTACTTTAATCTTTCTTCACAAGCATATTAAAAAAAAGGCAGAAATTTTCCTCATTTAATATTAAGTGCATTCCATATGTGAGATTACAACTAAACTGAATATTAAACTGCTGGCCCCATTGCTTGGAGACCTTAGAAGTAATCAGGTGGAATTTTATCACTTCTGAAAAATATTTACTTTATGTTGGAGCACTTTACCATGTGTTCAAATCTTGAGCTTTTCAAGAGGTTTTAAATTGCCCTGGGGTATCACTACAGTGGTTATCTAGAGATAGGAAGTCAAAAACGCTTATACACATGAGGAGAGTTCTCACAGCACTAAAAACATTATTTTTGTTCTGGTTTTTGAGCTGGTGGGAAACTAAGTTACAAAAAGAAAAAATTGGTGCTAGTTTCTCTGCAAATTATATTCAATCTACCTGAAAAGCCAGAGATGTGGAATCTTTAAAATCAGGCTTTAAACATATAAGAAGAAGGGATTAAACAGGGAGAGTGACAGGACAGATACTATCAGAAATGAGGTATTATGCTTATTCTGAATTCTTAGCTCTTCTATTCCCAATGGCACAACCAGAAGTTATGTAACATTCTTACTGAATATTTCATATTTTCCACATGTGGATATCAGAGATGTTCCAGTTTTCATTTGATTGCTATCTATGAGGTGAAGCCAGAGGCTTTGATATGAATGTAAAAGAAGTCTTTTTCCATTACTACTAATCAAAAATATGCCAACATTTGATCCTTTATAAATACTGAACTTTCATGAAGATACTTAAATCTTACAAGTCTACAGCAAAAGAAAATACTGTCTACTGAAGATGAAAGCATTAGCTAAGGAGCTTCATTCAAAGTATCATCGGTGCCATGAAAAAAACCCCTACAGTTTCAGAATACTGTGGAAACGATTCAATTGTAGCAATGGATATAAGACTTTACAGAAGTTTAATATAAGATAGCAGGAAGCCAACTGTTCATTTCTTTCTTCTGACAAATGTTGAAAGATACATAAAGTTGTCAATGTTGCTCTTTCTGTTGATGCTTCAGAGATACAGTTTTAATGGAAATATCTTTGAAAGGAAACTAATGTTTATACAAGTGGTCAAAATTATAGGTAATCCAAGGTTGTGGAAGGAAAAGACTGGGTGTTACTTGCCTATGACAAAACTGACATACATGTGTTTATGCCAATGTATGCCTCAGATTGGAATCCTTGGGTTAAATTTCATACCTCTGGCAACTTCACACCTGATCCTCACACGTAGTTGTGTTTAGGTAGGACTTTCCTGTTTGGGAGATCTTAGAGCGTAAAAATCCTCCCTCCATGTGTAGTACAGGGACAGTAACAATCATCACTGTTTTATCAAGCTCATGAATTCCTGGAAGCTAGCTAAGTTCTGCTGGCCAACTTTAACGATCTGCCTGTGTGTCCCTTGAAGCTACTCAGTGTGCCTGTAGCATGTTTAGTTTGAGTGATGATGTTAACCAGTATTTCACACCAAAACTGATATCATATGGACTTTGAGTTGTCCTTTTATACTAATCTTTTCCAAATTACACAGTACACACTGTACGCTAAGGGCTACGTGTATGCCAGATCTCCAGTTTGAGAGTTCAGCTGGCTATATTGCTGCTACTCTGGAAAAATACTGTAACAGGATCTCAAGGAAGAGTTTAAGCACACTGCACTTCGTTTTACACTGGGACTAGCAAACACAAATCTTACTAAGTTAAAAAGCAGGTATAAAAGATAAAACTTTTGAAGCTAAACATCATGTCGTAACAGCTTTGCACTTCTTAGTTCTGATGAAATTTCTGGTTAAAGCTGCAGGCTTCCTGCCCTCCCCAGCAGGAGTCAAAGGTTTAACGTGTGGCATGCTAAATTTGAAGTAGTAGTAGGCATTTGAAAACACTGCTCATAAGTTTCAACCAGAAAAGCATGTCAAAGTACATCAACAACTCTATTATAGGAACTGTGTTTGTCAACAAAACTTAAGATGTATATACATATAAAATGGCAGCAAAGTAGGTTGTACATTTTGGTTTTCCAGGGTAAATAAAGTACAGGGCCATGTACTGCAAGAGAATTAACCAAGACTTCACTCCAAGATAAGATAGCATAGGAAGAGATTACATATATGCTTTTTCACCAAAGTGGACAGAAAAAGAGATAGAGCCCTAAGTTTTGGATTTTAATGTTCTTAATAGGCAGAAATTTGGTATGGCACATATTCTTGCTTAAAGTGATACAAAATTACTAACTTTTCAATTAAAAAACAAGATTGAGCACAGAAAGCTTACTGAATTTTTAACAAGTATAGGAGCATATTCATCTTGTATGGAATTTAATCCATGTCTAGCCAGAGGGTTCAATATTAATTTCACTTTTACACATTTAGATCATAAACTACTGAAAGCAAGTAAAAACAAAAAATGAAAAAACTCCAAGTTTTAAGACCTAAGGTTGTACAGGTTTAATTTTAAGCAGCAATTTGTTCCTGTATCAACTTTTTAATCTTTATTAATTCAGAACTGTCTGAATGAAACTGAATTGCTGTGGTTTCAGTGCTGTCTTTGCAAACAACATTTGCATTGAAATAAGCACTACCTTCAGCAGCAATTTGTCCTGCTGAGGCCTAAGATACCAATGCTGATACTTCTTTCTTTATTGGCACGGCACTAGTTTGTGATGAAATATTTTTCCTCCCCTTTTTAAGGATTTATGATGGTAGGGGAAAGATGAAAGCAAAATTCTCTCCTGGTATCAAGGCAGAAGAAGCTCTTGACAGCCCTTACTGCTCAGAAGTGGGAGTCAGGCAGACTCCATTGTTATCTAGAATTCCTGTTCATCACCTGCTGTTCCAGAACACACTTTTGAATCACCTATCTAAAATTTACACAGCAAAACACCTGGGAGAAGAAAAGTGTTAAGAGCTTAGTCGCTATGTGAATAACCACGAAAAAGGCAGAGAAGGGTAAATTCTTCTCATTAGAGAAGAGGGAGAAGAATTTTTTTTTTTAATTTTACAAGCAAGCTAAAACTTTCTGGTTAAAATTCTATGGTGTAAACAGATTACTGTACATACCTAATCTTCAGCTTCAGAGGTGACAGAGTGGCAAGGACATAAACAGTGATTATTTAGTCACAGCATAAATAAATAGCACACTGTAAGTTGAGACACAGAACTCAAGAGCAGAAAAAAATAAAGTTTTGGTTCTTACTGGAAGCAGGTAAGAAGAGGAAGTGACAGGGTACCAAGGTGATTATCAAGGACAGCTTCTTGCCATTTAACTACCAACCCAACACGCTCTCATCATAAGGACAAATTAAAATTCCCTGTTAATTTCATGTATGTTTACCTGGACTGCATGCAAAAGCAAGTGTCAGAGGAGGCATATTTGTGCACAAGAACCCCAAACGTAATGGGAATGTGACAATCGAGATGAAAACCAAAGAAGAAAATACTTCAAAAACTCAAAGCCACCATTCAGTATGCCCTGGTATTTGAAGATGCTTTTTTTTTCTGTCATTATGGACTGTTGTACAGAAAGGCAGAGAACATTGCATTAACATTACTGAAAGATCTCACTATATCCCAAAATGATACTTAGCACAAAAATTTTACAGCTGTATCCATTTTGCTTAATATTCAACCGTATTTTTTTTATGTGCAGCGTAACTGATACCCTGCCAACATCTCACTGTTTTCTCTGAAAATCAAAATTTAGGCTACAATCTCTAAAGAAGAGATGGATGAACATTAATCCAAAATTCCTGGCACTCTTCCCATAGGCACCAGTTTAAACTCCGTGAAGTGAGAACAAACCATGCCTCAAAGTTTCCAAGTGATTTTACAAGTACAGATACCTGCAGTTATGCATGGTGCTTGTTGCCAGATCAGCTGGCTGGAAGAACTGAGTGTTCTCCTCCCTGGCTGTCCAGTAGGACTTTATGACATTTTGCAAACTATTCAAGAAGCCAATGCTACCATCTCTTCCCCCAGAGTGCACCAACACCATGGAAACACGTCTGCCCCTGGACTGAATGCTTCCCTCTTGTTCTCAAGCAGCTTCTGCAACGCCCTCACTTATTCAAACATGTTCTCAGTTTTTCTTGTGCCTTTTGCTCTAATAATTTTTTGCCATAGTCACAACTTTCTGGCTTGTAACTCCAATCCTCCTTAGCCATCAGCTTCCACTGTCTACTGTAGCACCTTCTGGTCATGCCACCATACTTTATATTTCTTGGTATCGAGTTCCTTTGCTCTGTTTGTTTAGTCTGTATACTGCTGAACTATTTACATATCTTCACAGAACATGGTTTCAGTAGTATCCACTATTATTTTAAACCACTGCTGTTTTTTGTTTCAAAAAACCACTGGGATATGAAATTTGTTTTCAGCTAAGACACAGCTGATTTAACCCAATGGATGAAAGCCTGTCAATCCCTGATGGGAACGGAATTCTCCTTGCTTTGAAACCCACCCCCAGTATGACTGATATGACACAGCAAATCTGGACTGGCTCTGAGATCACGAGCAGTAATGTCTCCTGAGACAACACAGAGTGCTGCACGGAAAATCCTGGTAACCTGACAGACCTCAGTGATGCCTAGTTAATCTTCTTTTCTGGGGGAAAGGAAAAAAAACCATACAGAACAATCCGGTGCATTAACAGAAAAAAAAATTTCCAAAGCATCTGAAAACAATTTAGTTTTTCTAGTAGTAACCCAGGAAGCACCTCCTGAGGAAACTGTTACTGTAACTCTGGTAGAACAGTGGTTCTCAAAGCCTAGGAGTCTGCAAATAGAAACAGTAACATCATCAGTCAATCTTTCTCAAAATACTTTTCTAATCTATTGCTACTAAAGAAGCCCAGGAAATTATATATTCTTTCAAGTTTATTCACTTTTCTCCCCAATAGAATGGCTTTCAAATATGTAATTTTATAAGCAAACTGTATTGTGACTCGGTAGTCCTTCCCCAAGGCCCAACTGTGTTGACAAGTCTTTCAAATTTACCTTCCAAATAGGACTGCAGTCTGATTATTTCATTCTCTCTCCACACCTTTTTTCTTCTCTTCAAACCCTCTCCACTTACCCAAACCAGAGTAATTACATTCTATGGCAGGGAGCAGGTAACTCAAACATACCTCTCAGAAAAGTTGGCTAAAGAAAGCTTAAGTCTGTCACTGCAAGTGTTGCTATAAATTATTCAAAACACACATTCCTTCTGCTTTTCCAGCAAAGGCACAGTCCATGCTGCATTTTCTCAGCACTTTTTCCAAAGGTAAACCTCAAGATGCTTATTGCTCTGATTTGCCCCCACCCAGTAAGCACATATACTTGATTCCCTGCTGCCAGCCGTGATGCCAAGGACAGGCTTGACTGGGAGATGAACAGATGACACAGCAGCTCCTGAGGTGACAGGCATTTCCCAGTTAACAGTGCTCAGTGTTTCCCACCGACCGCACTGATTGCACTCGGTTGCCTGTCAGACTGCACTGATTTAACTCCATGAACTCACATTAGCTGAACAGACTGACTGAGCTGCCTGTGATAGGTATTCATAAAGAAAACACAGATTCCTCTCATTCTTATTATCCTTGCACATAATTATTCAATCTGGCTTTTTTTTTTTCTTTTTGTAATTTAGGTGAAAGACATGATTTCTTAAGGACTTCCTTAGCTGCTTCTAGCAACTAAGAGCTGTCTAGATTTATCTTTCATAAAGGTAGTAGATCAAAATCTTTCAATTCATGCATAGCATGTTTTTCTGGTTGAGGTCACGTTTCCCATTGCTAGTTCTCTTAGCAGAAGCACAAGTAGTGCAGATTTCACACCCTAAGCTTTAGAAGACCTTGTCTATCAACAGCTTCATACTCTTGTTTTGCTTTACTGCCAGCAAAAATATTGCAAGGGTGGACTTGGCACAAAGAATGAAAGACAATTATAATCTGCTGGCCCTCCACCTCATCCCCTCCCACGTATATCTCTGACCAATTAAAAGTTCAGTAGGTGATGCACAGGGTTGATTACAACCCAGGGAACATTCAAAAATATTTTGCATTTGGCCACCCATACAAGTTGTGCTTTAACCACACAAAAAGTGCTATAACAATATTTTTTTAAAAAAGGTTGATGACCATAAACACATTAGAAAATATTAATTTCCTAGTAATATACATCTTAAGAAGAAAGTTTAAGGAAATTAAGACAAAGTGAAAAAAATTATGATTCCATGACCTTCTAGCTCAACTTTTTATTTAATGAAAATGTAATTTTAGGAATATACAAATCAAGCCATAAGCCTGCTACACTGGAGGTTATGAGTAAAGAAAAAAGTACAAGTGTGAAAGTAGAAAAGACAGTCAAACTCCTAAGTAACAGGTTCAATACCCTGTAGAAACTTTCAAAGCACTATTTTTCAGCAATTCAGCACAAGCAGAAAGAACAGCTGGCACTGCTGGGGGTGGGTAGGAGATGCACATACACATTGCATCCAAAACTCAGGACGCCACAAGGCAAGCGGTGGTGTCATTATGCTGCACTCCTGAATTGAGAGTAGGTTTGAAATACCCACCCAGCAGAATGTGTGGGCAAGGCTGTGCTGCAAGTCACTGTGAGAGGTCTCAATCCTCAATTATTTAAGGTTCCATTATTGTTCGGCAGAACAAAATGCTCAGGTGCACTGACTGCACTTTAACTTCGTCAGTTATATTTTGTTCCAACTCTGTTCTATCCATTCAAAGACCAGTGCTTTATTGCTGATATTTAATCTCACAATCTGTGTTTACTTTTTAATTAAAACCAACTAGATTCTTTCAAACAGAAGTAGCTTTCCATATCAAAGACATTTTCATGCCATCATTTATTAATGATAAAGGCTGCCATCAAGACAGACCATAGTAAAAAGGCATTAGTCTTTATTTTCTTCAAAAGTTACTTGTACTTTTTACTTGTACAGGGCATGATCAATACAACAATGTCAGCAAGGTAAGGGAACGGCTTCTTGCAAAATTAAGCAAAAAGCATTAGTCTTAGCACACCAGATACGTGCCTGAACTACACATGTTTCGTTGACTTAACACAGTATTGACTTCCATTTATGATATACAATGGAACTTCTAATTGATCCCCTGCAGTGTTATGAAGTGAACCAAAGCAGTGGCAGCTCAGGCTGGTCATGCAGTGGGAATCTCAACAGCAGCCACAGTACAGGTCCTGCTCCAAAACATCCTTTTGCTTGGTGAGTACTGGCCTGAGCTCTGACTTGTGTTCTGCCCATGCTCAACACAGAAGGGAAATACTCTGCTGGGGTCCATGTCAGCAGCAAGGCAGGAGCTGCTTTTCACCATGAATGTTTAACCAAATCCCTTCCCAAATACATGTGCATTTGATGCCTTACATTCTTCTGTGAAGACTTCTAGTATATAGTCAACTGATTAGGAACAACAGAAAAATACTTTTTAATTGAATTATTCTTATTCAAGCAAAACCAGGGATACTGAGATAATGCTGCCTATAAATAAGAGGCTGTAGCAGTGGAAATATCAACAGGAAAGCAATATAACAGGAGAGCTTTCTTAGCAGGAAAGCAAAGTAAGGTTTTTGCAATAGTAACATCCAGTTTTATCCTGAGAAGAGCCATGGTACAAACATGCAAAGCAGGGCATGAAGATTTGTTTAGAATCCATCTATACTTCAGCCAGCTAGGATTTTTAATAGATCAGATTCCATCTTCATGGAAGCATTTCAGAACAGCAAGAAAGTGCAGAAATATTTAGGCAAATACTTGGTGTGTATGCAGTCCACATACACTTGGTGTGTATGCACAAGCCACATACTGTTTCACTTCACTTGTAGGGATTACTCAGTAATCAAAAGGTTGTCTGAATAAAGTCCTCAAGAAAAATCCTGTGTTGACCCCAGAATATGGGGTTGAGTCTTGGAAGGGAAGCAGTAAAGGCACTAAATGGTTAAAGTCTGGCTTCCATGAGTGAGCGAGTATCAGTGATCAGGGCAAGCTCAGGCTCCCAAGGCTTAAAGCCTGCTTGGCCCAGCTGCTGGGACTGGGCAAGGCATTGGGGACAGTCCAAGCAGGGCACTAGATCGTGGCTGTGACAGCAGCACTTCATCCTCACTGCGGTGGCCTTCCCTTACTGCCAGCTCCTCCAGGGGCACCGACGCCTGCCAGCCTTTGCCAGTTATACATCCAGAATAGCGTCCACTTTGGGTAAGAGAGAGTCTTGTAAAGCAACAAGAAGTTTAATTATGTTTCTCCTCTAAATATCTACTAAAATCTGCACTGGTTTGAGGAAGAGGAGGGGTGAAAAAAGAAAGGGGGGGGAGGGGGGCAAGTGTGGGTGGGAGGAAGGAAGGGTTATTGTGGCTTAAAAAAAAAAAGTCCCAAACATAGAACCACCCATCTGAAGAAAGTCAAAACAATTTTTGAGAAAATCACTGTCATTCAACCCCACTAAATTGAAACAATGACCTAAGTTAATATGAGGCATTACTGCAGAACCAAATGTATTTACTCAAAAGAAAGTATTTGCTGCTGAACATAGCTATACAAGTTAACAGTTGTTTAGAATCAGATACTTATAAAAAGCATTTTTAAGCAAAAGAGTCCCTCTTAAAGAAAAAAAGAAGGATTTTCACATGATCTCACTTAGAAAAAATCTGTTTCAAATTGCCCTACGTGTCCTGGCCTCCAGCCCATTTTTACTGAAGGCCTTTCCTGTACAGTTCCATAGGGGATGGGAATCTCTACGAAGTTTGCCTTAAAAGGACGTGTCAGATGCCCAGTGTATACCGTGTTATGCAGCTACAGAAGCTAGCAATTCTGAGTACAAAGAAGTTTCTATCCTTTATTCTCTGAGGCAAATTATAAACTATTTGTAGGCAAGAAAAAGCATCCAAATTAATGTTCTGTCAAAAAAAGACAAGGTGAGACAAAAATCAGGTACGTGCTGCTGTCCCACAAGAATGTGTGCATCCATCTATCTATCTTTCATGGGTATTGACTCAGCAACAGGACTATAAGAAGTATTTTTCTCTGGATTTTTAACTATGTCTAACTCTGAAACCACACAAAGAGCACATTCATTTGTAAATTTTAAACAAGCAAGCATGACTGTAATGCAAATCATAGTTTTTATTTTCTGAGGCTGCTAATCCCATTTAATTGTCGTGACTGTCAAGCTCTATTTGCTTTCTTCAGAAGTGTTCTAGTCATAGGAGGTACACTGTGAGCTTGCATTCAAAGGATGCAAAATACTTATCTCATATCCTTAAAAATTAACCTTAGCAAGTGTCATGATTTTCTATCACCAGTGTAAGATTTACTTAAAGTGTATTAATCCACCATAAACAAGGTCATTGTAATACATTTTATACGTGGACAGAAAATGCTTTAAATTTGACAGTGCAGACACAGGGTGCTTCCTAAGGTTAAACATAACAGAAGTTTCAGCAAACATCCTCTCTGTGCATTTACTTGTGCCCCGTGCTGGTGCAGCACTGGCAGTTCTGTCTGTGCTGTCCCCACACACAGGAGCAGACCCGTGTGGGGCTCCACCTCTGTCTTGACATTCATGAGGCAGCAGTAGCTAATCCTGGCTATGCCATGCCATTCATCACCTTCCTCCTAGAAAAAATAGTGTAAGATGAGAGGCAGAACTGGAAATGACAGCCCTCACTCAGGGCTTAACACAGGCAGTGACAGCTCAAGCACGGCCTGCACTGCTCCACGCCTCAGGTCTGAGGCCTCCAAAAGACAGCTGTCAACTCAGCAAGGAAGGGCCAAGCTTTACTGGGGATTTAAACCATTGGGCAAAGGAAGCGAACTCCCGTGTTAATAGTGTACAGCAACGGCTGCCAGATGTCCCTGGGGCAGCCACTTTCACACATCTGTTTCATCTACCAGGGGCTCCTGAGCTGTGACACTGGGGACAGGGCGTATGTAGCAGCTGGGCTTGTGCGAGGGCTCCCGAAGGCGAGGCTCATCGTCTGTGGGCTCAGGCAAGTGTCCAGCACAGGCACGGGTGCTAACATCCAAGCTGCTGGCAAGAAGTGTTTCCATGGCAAATCACTTGCTTCTGCTTATGTGATATGGATCCTTGCTATGAACTGTCAAGCCAATGCTATGTAGGTTCCATCACCATCAATCTGTACCTCTTAGTAGGGCTACTTACTACTGCTGTAGTGTTAATACTTCTCTTGAACTAGCCAGAGAACTGGAAACCTGTACTTGATCATGCCTGAGAGAACAGACCTGTCCTGAGATTGTAACAGTGAAAGTGATAAATGGATTAGACACATCAAGGCAGAGTAGACACACTGAGATAGACAGTAAAGGATGAAAATGAGTGGAAACACTGTAGTTAAGAATCTCCACTGCTGGATTACCTTCCTTGTTTAACAATGACAAAAAAAAAATCTAATTAATCTGCATTAATACCAATTCTCAGTCAGTATGAAAACCCTTCACACACAGGACCTAACACTAGGAGAATACAAATTAAGAGGTTACTACAACTTAATAAAGCCAGTGATTCACTGGGTTTCTTTAAGAAAATCCTTTGTAAAATTTCCAGCAAGAGGCTAAACTCATATTTCAGCAATTGAGGTGGCAAACACATTCTCAAAAGCACAGGCAGGAACACAGCATGATTCAGAAGTGGAGGGCAGCAGGGCCGTGTTCAGGCAAGTGTTGCTGAACACAATTAACCGAAATTCAGTACTGTCAGTCAAAGTGAAACTAAGCATCAAAAACAAGTAACCAGCAGAAAATTGTAAACAAATTGGAGACTTCTCATAAATTGGTTGCTGATACCGTTAAAAAAATGCATCTCAAGACTGACAAAAGTGATGGTCTCATTTTTTATAACACTAATGTGTTTTTAGTGATGCATGTAGTTATTGTGCCAAACATCAATTCTAAGTTTAGCTATGGAATTATTCCACGGTCATATTTATGTTTCATGGACAGTTTTGCCATGGACTCAATTATCAAAACTGTACTATTAAGTACAAAGTTGTGAAGGTCACTTGAACTTCAGATCTGTTACCAATGCCTGGATCTAGCTCGAAGAAATTCACAGTTCTTTGAAAAAAATACCAAATTTGGACACAAAGAGAAAGGTTTTAGTGCTTTCCACAGTGAAATTGATATTGAGCTAGGAAATGTTAACTTCAAGAGCCATGATCAACTATCAGAAACCATGTATTAACTGGAATAAACTGAAGTTTAATGCTTGCTCCTATAAATTCTTCTGCCATTTCCTCTGAAATTCCCTCTTCAGTATATATTTCTATTACAATATTTCTAAGAGTACCAAAATATTAGATTTTTTAATTTATTCCCCATACAACAAAATGAAGATTTGTGTAATGCAAATGGTCTTACAGGCTGACTTTATTTTAAACTGAACATCTGAATTTAACTCAAAACTTGTAAATGAAAGCTATTATTTCTTTAGAAGTTACACAGATGTCTACATACAAGAGAATATGAATGCAGAGATCTATACTGTCACTTAACATAACAGATGTTCTCCTCTGCTCTCAATGCCCAAGTTTTCACTGCCTTTATCCAGTGCTGTCTCAGTTTTTATTACATCATTTCAGACAACATTAATTGAAATGCACTTTTATCAGCAGCAAACATTCTTACCTAGGGCTCACAAAATTTGGTGACCAAACCAAAGGAAAGGACTTTTTGTTTGTTAAAGGAAAACAGTCTAGAGGAAGAGTGGTAAAGCAAATATATGGTAGTAAAAGTTGCATTTTACGAATGGAAAAGTGTATTATTTCTGTTTTGAAAGGAGGGGTGAGAAAGAGGAAAGAGAGGTTCAATTCAACCACAGACAGCCAAAATTTATCTCACTATTAAATCACTAACTAAAAAATCTGAAAGCTAGTGATTTTAATCTGGTTCCCAGATAAAAGTATTTATTTAAGAAAAGGTGATTTCTGGACTACGCAGTTAAATCTGTTCATTTGGCCTGTAGCAGGTAAAATAGATGACAAGAATTTTCACCTCAGCCGTTTCAAGAGGAACACAATCATACCTAGGACTAGTTTGTGTTAGTCACCACAGACTTCAATTCTTTTTCATTAATCGGTATTTGCCCTCAAGAAAGAAAGCAGGAAACACTACTGCCCTCCTGCACATTTGCAAAATAGGGAGATATTTTGTTTACAGGCTTCATTTGTTTAACAGCCTTCACTTTAAAAAGTTTGTTTCCCTTCCTCTTCCATTTCGCTAGGGCTTGACCTTTCAGGCTGGCAGTTGCAGGGCTGAGATAACTCCCCTCGGTTACTCTGCTGTCTTTAAAAAGTCTGGAAAACGGTACTGCCCAGTGGCAGCTTCCTGATGCAGGGATGGCTCCGAGGGAAAGCCAGGGACGCTCAATAGCCAAATGCTATGCAAAATTTAGCTCCCCACACAAACCATACTCCTGCCCACCCTCACTTTCTTATGAAGATGAAACTGGCACTGTATCAAACATAAGAGGAGGGAGAAGATAAATGCCTGCCCAATACAAATAACATTTCCATGGGAAGGGTGGAGCCACTAGGAAGCAGCTGAATGGACTGGAACTTCTCCTCCTGCTGCCCAATGTTCCTGTTCGCTCCACACCTTCTGCAGTGAGACAATGGAGCATAAATCAGAGACAAATATAAAATCGAATTTCCAGCTTTATCTAATTGCATCATCACCTCATGCTATGTCAACCTCACGTACTGCAGAAACTGCCCCATTGCTCAAGAAGAAAATTATTTCTTGCCTGCAGAAGAAACCATCCTTTTCCATCAGTTTAAAGGGCTCCCCACTGAATATTTGTTTTGGATCAATTATCATCTGTGATCTCAAGTAAATAGAGAATCAGCTTCAAAGGGATTACACTAGTTTGACTACCTACACATTTCTCATGCAGACTAGTTTCCTTACAGCTGGGAACCAGTACACAAACTCCATGCTTTCTTTGTAGCAATTAAGAAAAGAGATCCCTAACAGAGACCAGACACTGTATTAGTGTGAACTAAGGTAAGGAGCAAAACAAGAGAAGGATGGAGCCTCAAAAAGACAAAAAAAAGAAAAGAAAAAAAAAAAGAAAAAAAAAAAAAAAGAAAAGAAAAATCCCTAAACACCAAACTACACATAGATTTTAAGCTTAGAGACTGAACCCTGAACCTCAATTAAATTAAATTCTTAAAAAGCATCAGGACATGTTATAGTCATCTATTCAAATACCACAGCAAACAAAAGGCCTCTCTGAACACTAATAAAATGTCAGATGAGAAAATAAAGAATAAAAAACCAAAACCAAGGGATTTTTTTTACCCAGCACAGCTGGACCCTCAGGCAGCATAGCTGTGAAGCTGTCTGTTTACTGCAGAAAAACACTGCTTGGGGATCAGCACTGAAAATTTCAAACAAGGGTATTTAAGAGTAACTATCATTCAAGCAGGGAGGTTCCACAGCTACTTACAAACATTACTCTAACAGCACATTAAATAACCCATGACACAATAGTTTGCACAAAGGCCAATATTTTAGAAAGTGTGATTATAATTGGCAGCAAAAAACTGATCCTTCAAGAGTTGGAAACTAATTCTTCAAATCTTCATGAAAGAAAAATCTGGGAAAAGGAATTTTTGATCTTTACAGAGACACTATCTGCTGATCCTCTAGAATTATACAGATGAACAGACACACATCTAACCCACAAATCCATGCAACACACTAGATTGGAGGTACATAACATACCTGTCTATAACACAATTGCTTTGAAATTTAATCTCTTACAGTGAGAACAACACTCTAGAAGCTCAAAGCTACATTGCTTCTGGAGTTCCTGTTGTTCATTGGAGGGGTTTTTGTTTGCTTGGGATTTTTGAAAGGGGATGAGTTCATTCGTCTTTGGTGCACTTGAATTGTTTTCTATGGCACTGCTGCACTGACATTTTCAAAGAATGCAGCAGAAACCTGCAAACAAATAAACTGGAGCTGCCCCAAAACACCTGCCCCTCTGCAATACTTGCATTGAAGGCAGAGAATGTCAGCACAACAAAACTCAGCAAGATGAAGTAGAAGGTCTTTTCCATAAAGGTGTGAAATACACCAGTTTCAAACCCTCTGCTAATGCACAGGCTTGGAACAGCTCCTCAGGCGGCCCTAAGGAAGCTGATGGCAGTAAGAAACTGAAAGAAAGAACAAAGAACTTCTTCCCATCTTGTCCCCATTAAGGCATCACTGTTAAACCTACATAATTTTGTCAATAATCTTTAAAGCAGAAGAGCATCTACTTTCTTCCTAATTCACATGCAATAACACACAACACGTTTTACTCTTTTTTTAGGTTTGGGCTGGTTTGGGGGGCTTTTTTCAGTCTGTAATGGTGTAGATAAATCACTAAGTTTAGATGCTGGAAGCAATCACTCTGGAAGACATTTGGTTACATGATGTCATCAAACTTTGCAGCAGAACCCTCAACCATCCTGAGAAAGCCAATAAAGAAAAAACCAAAGCAAAATGTTGTTTCGTAAAGCATAAATTACAATGTTTAAAGTAACTACTTTTCTCCCTGCTCTCCTTTCTACTCAGCTACAAGTAAAACAGGATCTGGGGATCTGCTGAAGCCTGAAACCAGACATGAAACAACCGGTTATTAAAGACCACGTTTAGATTTTAAGCCTGTGATTAAAGACACTGAGCACAAACTTATCCCCGCTTGTTTAGCGGTGTAATTTTTCTTGCAAAGGTTTTCCCTCGTTAGGTAATTGTTCGCTGCAAGGTAGTAGCCAGTCTAACAGGGCAACGCGAGACACCTTTTGTTCCTACGAGTATGAGGAAAACCTCAGCAAAGCCGCGCACAACGGGCGCCCGCCGCCTCAGCCGCGGGGCCCGGCTGCTGTCAGCGTTGCCTTTTCTGCCGCTTTCCAGCGGAGTCCCCGGCGCTGCAGCAGCCGCCGGTCTCTCCGCGCTGGCTGCCCCGCCGCCGGGGCTCCCCGCGGGGCACGGGGCGCGGGTCCCCGCCCGCAGCCGCGCCGCCTTTGTGCGCCCCCGCGGGCGGGGCGGGGCGGGCGGACAATGCGCGTCTGTGCGGGCCGCGCGCCGATTGGCCGCGCGCCCCCCGTGCCCATGATGTCATGCGCCTGGAATGCGCCGCGCGGGGGGCCGCGAGCCGCTCCGCGCCCGCTCAGCGCCGCCCCGCACCGCGCTCCGCACCCCGCTCCGCACCGCGCCGCGCCCCGCACCGCGCCCCGCACCGCGCCCGGCTCTGCCCCGCCAAGGCACTCCAGCCCGCCGCGCCTCTCCGCCGGCTGCGGGACGGCTACGGGCCCCAGTGCCGCGGCCCGCCCGGTCCCGGCGGGCGGAGAAGGCACGAGTGGGATGTCCCGTGCCAGGGCTGCCGGCAGGGGCAGGTGCAGCCCGGGAGACCACGCGAATCGCGGCTCCGCACACGGGTGCGCCCGGCGCTGACAGCTCTTCGGTGCCCGCAAGTTTCCGGAGCGGTGCCGCGAAGAGCAGCACTGTCCCGGGCCGGCGGCGGGCGCATCCTTGCGCGCCTCCACCGCGCGGGGCGGGCGGGAACCCCGCCGGCAGCCGGAGGGAGCGGAGCCCCGCGCCGCCTCGCGTCTCATCCCGTCCCGCCGTCCCGGTGCAGACAAAGCCCAGCGAACCCCGCGCCGCGCGTACCTTGTTCTTGACCTCGGCGGAGAGCCCATAGGAGGGCCCCTTGTTGAAGTGGGTCATGTCGGTGGTCTCCCGCGGTTCGGGGGCGCTGATCGCAGGCGCTGGCGGTTCCGGGCTGAGACGAGAGTCCGCCCGCGGCCGCGGAAAGTTCTAGTCCCTCCCCCCCGGCCCGACCCCGCGGCCGCCGGAGCCAATCGGGGCGCGGGGCCGGGGAGGGGGCGCGGGGCCGCGGGGAGGGGCGCTCACCCCGCCCCTCGCCACCGCCGCTGGGCGCCGCCCGGGGGTCCGGCCGGGGCGGGGAGCGGAGCGGAGCGGGGGGACGTCAGCGGGAAGGAATCCGCGGGCACCGAGGGCCGCCGCCGCGGAATGCGCCGCCGCCGCGGATTGCTACGGCCCGGGGGAAGGGGAGGGGGATCCCGGCGAGGGACCGGCGGCCGCCGTCCGGCGCTGCCCGGCTGCTTACGGGGGCCTCCCGCCCCATCAGCGAGCTACCGCACGCGCTGGGAAGCCCGCGCCGGACCGGGATCACGGCACTCAGGACAGGGAAGCCGGGAGGACGGCGGTGGCTCTGTGTTCGGGGCAGTGCTTGTCCTCGGCCCTTTCCCGGGCGATGCGGGACCGCCATGGGAGAGGAGGGCTCGGGGGATCCCGGGCAGGGTGGGACCGGCCGCGGGCAGGGCTGGATGCCGGGGGGAACCCTCGGCCCCTCATGCAAACCGTTCTTTTGCGCTGTGCCGTGGCCTGAGCAACTTGTGAAATTCCTTTAAAAGGTTAGAGATTATCACGAAACTTGGAACAACGCTGGGAGACGGAGCAAGAGGGAGAAAATACGCGTGCAAGTTGTCGAAGTGAGATTGAAGTGTAGCAGGACGAGGGGCTCATGCTCCTCTCGGTCTCGTAGTTCCTCTGCACCATGTGGTCCTGGGCACGGATCCTGCGGGAGCCAGCACCTCCGGAGTTTGGCTCGGGTCACTCGCTTCCCTACGGCGTTAAGGCACTAAGGGACAGCGCTGCGCTGTGTTAGTGGCCGCTGGGGAGCCGTGGGAGTCCCGTCCCTCTGCGGAAAGCACAGGGCACACACGAGCTTTGCGTGTTGGGCATACCAGCGGGATAACATCCAGCCCAGGGCGTGCTCGTTCCTGGGAGCCAACGCTGGACCGCGGCTGGCTTCGGCACTGAAGCCACTCAGGAAAGCGAGTACACAGTGAACACTTGGTCCATTGAGTGAAGTCCTGACCCGAACATACAGCAATGTGTTTCCCTCAGTGTTGGAGTAACCATAGGCGTGCATAGTAACCTTTCAAATACGGTTAACTTTTAACAGATTTGAAAATAAAGATCATAAGATGATCCACTGGTAGGACTAGTTCTGTAGTCTTCTGTATAAAGCACAGCAGGCTATAAGGCTGGCTGCTGGAGCTGTGGCCCACTTAGCCACCTACTTGGTATCCTCAGAGAGAACAGGTCTGTGCTTCGATTTCATAGCAAAATATCAGGACTGAGTGATCTTAACTCCGGCTGAAACCAACGAGGCTCTTTCAAAAGACCTGCGGTGGGGCTGTAACAGTCCTGAGGAGCTCGCAGGGCAGCCCGGAGGTTGTTTTGTACTGTGGTGCTGTGGATCAGCTCAGCTCAAACCGCTTCTCCACTGCACTGCCTCTAAGGAAAACAGCCAGGGCTGTTCCTAATTAAAGGAAGCAGAACTGCCTAAAGAACCCATTGGGAAAAGGAAACTGCAAGAGAAGCAGGAAACTGAAGAATGGGGTGAGGGAAATGGCAGTTCACATAAACATAATGAAAGTTCATTAGTTTTTAGACATTCATGTTGGGATAAACTCATCTTTCATGACCTCAGAGAACATGTGATTTAGGGCTAGATTCAACATCCTCCAAAGTCCTTGGAAATGTTTCCATTGACTTAAGTGATGTTGGATCACGACACTATTTGTTAATGCTCTCAATCATTTTTGCTTGCAATACACAGTGGCTTGGGAAGTTTGAGACATTTACAGTTGGTATAATTTTCTCAGCTCCATAAATTATATGTTTCATCAATTTTGCAGTAAAATTGTCTGGATTAGTAGCAGACAAAAATGTGGCCTACCATTTTCTTGCTGTACAATTAAGTTTAAATTATCCTCAAATAAATCCTGTAGTTTGTGGGGGTTTTACCTCATCTGAGCAGGGTACAAATACCACTTGTTTTTATGTTGATACTGAACATCTGATTAGAAAATTACCAATCTTTCAGGGTGATTGCTGCCTTTTATTCTGTGACCAGGAATATGCTCACACCCTGAGGGAAGAGGTTGTACAAGAAATATTTGAGTGTAGTTAAGAACACATTCTATTTTGCATTGCTCTGACAACACAAAGCAAATTTGAGCCCATCAGTGCACTACAAAGCAGCTGGAGCATACTGAGCAATCTGGCTCATTATGGGTAAATCTCTTATCTTTGCCCTATTTTTCCACATTTCTTATTACTAAGGCTGTTTGTATGGAAAGAGGATTTGCAGAAGAATTATTCCCCACCTGAAATCTTAATCTTCTCTGTGACATTGTAATAACTTCTTCAGCCATCGCACATAATATCATAAACACGCACTGAAGACTTCAGTTGGAAACTAGAGAAAAAGAGCTCTGAAGAGACTAAGTCTATTTTCTTGGAAACGTGGGCCATAATCTTACAAATATTCTTGCACATAAATTGTTATAAGCATGTGTAGTCCTGTTAAACTCCCCGAGTTTAAATTATCCCATGTATAATTCCACCATAATCTATAGAATTAATGTGGCTCAATCAAACTTCTAAAATACATTTGATTTCTGTGTTCTGCTCAATGACTGAAGACGTGCAAGGGGGAGGTGAGCCCATCCATCTCTGAGGTGGAGCATTGTCTCCTTCCGACCCATCTGATCCTGATAAAGGGCCTTGGTTTAATCAGCTGGCTCAGCGGAGGAGTGGGATGATTTCCCTAAAGGATAAAGGGAGATCATTTGGGAGAGATAAACTACAGGAAGATAATTTGCCAGGATGAGCTCCAAAGGGTGATCCATAAGGGAAGGAGGAATGCACTGCTGAATGGTGTGGCTGGTCTGAGGGAGAGGAATTGGGTTCTGAACTGGGGAGAATGGTGGTAACAGCCACGGGGCTGGGTGGAAGCAGATGAAGAAATATACCACTGTGTGTGTGTTTGTGGCCACGGGTGTGATTTTTGCCTGGAGCAGAGGAGTAGGTTCCTGGATGGGAGGTGGGAGCTACAGAGCTTGGAAGTGCAGGAGTGCAGGGAGAATTAAAGCAGCAGTTGTGCTGCCCTGGTGCAGGCAGAAGGTGACTGTGAGCAGGAGGGCTCCCACACTGCACTGCCGTCGATGGAGCTCTCTGGCCTGCAGGTAACTGGGGGCAGGGAGCTAAAGACAGTGCTGGCCAGTCTTTATGAAGGGGAAGGATACTCCAGAATCTCTGAGTTACAGCTGCGTTTTCTAAGGATTAAGGAAAAAAATACCAGTGAGTGAGTGAGTGAGCTGACCTGGTGAGGCCAAAGGAAGGCTGGGCTGTTCGCTTCCCCTTTGATGTGCCCCAGCTGAGGCAAGGAGCTAACTAAGTCCTTTTGCAATTCTCTTGAATTTGGGGGAGTTTTTCTCAGGCTGCCATGTCAGTGTGTTAACTACTCCCAGTGTTGTGAAAGGGCCTGTCCCAGGGTGGCAGTGACACTAACACTCAGTAATGTTTTAGCCTAATTAACTTACGTGACTAAAGTTATTAAAATTGCTGTAGGATAAATACAACTTGTGACTCCAGTAAGACTTGAATCTTACTGATGGTCAAGACCAAACATTAGCAGTAGCATTGAAACTGCAAAGAAAGGACTCTACAGAACAACTTTAGTACTACCCAAAACTGTTTCTAATCTTTCATTTATTAGGATTCCTTTTCAAAATAATGTATGTCCTAGGTAAGCTGTTATAATGTTTATTCATATGTTACCTCCTTTAAAACCTTGCTGTGCTCATACTGCTACTTACTTTGGAACATTCTGAAGGTATGCAGCATTGCCCTTGGTACTTTGATTAAACATCTGCTGTATGTGTGCTGTATTGCCTCTCAACTACTTCACCAGACCATTCTCATCCCATGAGAGATCCTCTTGCCTTGTAGAACAATTACAGGCACTAAGAGGTGTTCGTAGCCCACTCCTCTTTCCTGTGTACCAGACTACAGAAGACAGCATTTTCTCAACAGTCATTAATTCTACCTAAAAGTACTTTGCAAGTGTCCTAAAATCAACATCTGGAAAAACTGAGTAGAGATTTCTTTCAAATACCACAAACTGAATCATGGGGCCAAATTCAGCCTTGATGGAATTATTATCTGATATCTGTGTTCTGTGTTTTCCCTACGTTGCTTGAGTAAATTCCCTTATATGGAGATGTTTTCTGAGATGCACACGATGCCAAAATGCTCAGAGAATCACATAGGACTAAACCTAAAATACTGAAGTAGGAAAAAAAAAAGAAATTCAAACACAGGCTTTTCTTGAAAGTGTGTTGTTGAAATCCCTCTTTTGAGAAGGGAACTTAAGCATCAGTTCTGTTCTGGCAGTTGTAGTACTGGGAGCATAGGTCCTAACTTTGGGAAAGACTCCCCTTTGTGACTAATTTTTAAGGACATAATGTTACTCATGTTTATGATCAAATAACTTGCTGAAAGGAAAGATTTGTCAACATGTTTGTATTTTTAGAGATTAAGCTGTATTTAAACTAAAACAATATATTCAGTTTGTTAAAATATCTAAATGTTCGCTTCTTAATTAATCGTTTTTTCTTTCACTATAACACTGATGTCATCTTCTGTCCTCCATACTTTTATGAGAAGGGGGGTTTCTGCTTGTGCTAGCTGTTCATAAATAAACTTAAGGCAGACTTTTCTGCTTTTTAAAATTTTATTTTAGGCTCATGACCTCCTCTTAAAATGAGATAGCTGCATTCTTATCAGTGGGGGTATAGCTCAAGAATAGTTGAATGCTGAAGTACATTCCATGATAATATAGGAAAAAAAAAATTTACCTGTAACATGATTACTGTTGGGGGTCCTGTGTTGTCACGTGCCCCTCCCTGCCTCCTCCTTGCTTGGGTGAAAGGCTTGCTGCTGGTGTTGTTTTTTAACTTGCAAAAACCAGTACACAAGCAGAAGGCAACAAAGAACTTCAGATTTCTTGCTGTGCAATCAAAATGCCTGTTGTATTTCACAATTCTGTTCCTTAAGCACGGGAACAGCAGTGTGTTGGCTTGCAGCAGGTGGGTCAGAGTGCCCTTTCTCCCTCTCATTTGATGGCTTCACTTCTCCATCACTGGAACCTAAACACCTGCAGCCAGACTGTGTCACCCGCATGCTGGTGCTGAAGCGTTTGATTCCATTAACAGCCATCAGTTTTATTCACAGTGATATTTACCTACAACAAAAGGAAATACCTGTGGGGACAGCATGTGCTACCAGACTGCTCCTTGCAAGGAAGACAAGACTTTGTGTGGTTTTCTTCTTTGTTCTATTTCATGTTTGTGAAAAAAAAACCAAACAAACTCAGCTCTCGTATCTCAACTTAAGGCAGACTTTGGTAGGAAAATAACTTGGCACTCTATCTTTGTGCTGCTTGTAAACATTAGACCTCTTAAGAGTGGCCTTTTCCTTCTTAATTATTTTGCTTCTGATGGCTCTTCTTAAAACTTCGCATCAGTCACACCGTAGCTCCTGAAGTTCACTGGGCTGCTTCCTTGGCAGCTCTGGATGAGCCAAGGCTGGACCAACCAACCAGCACACAGCAGGATTTCTCCTCCCCGCGGCAGAGCAGTGAGCCACAGAGGATGAGCACACAGACACCCTACTGCCACTACTGTATTTGAACTGCAGTTCTGTGGTGACAGGGGGAAAGGCCAAGTGGTCTTCACATGAGCTGCTGCTGTTGGCAGCTTCACGGGAACTGCTGCTCTGGGAGCTGAGGGAGCACCCCGAGCCACAGGCACTTCTGCCCTGATGAGAAGGGGCTGCTGCCTCAGAATTATAAATACTGAATATTAAGGATGTGTTCCACTCTTAAACTCTGAATGGATGCAAAAATTAGTGATATAACAGGTTAATTCTAATGCAGAATGATTTTGAATCCTGAAATCTTCCGTATTTTTCTAAGAAGCTTCATGAGTCAGTTTTGCCCTCTCTTTTAGAGGGAATGACTCTATGAGGGAATCAGAGAAAGGGAGAAAACTGTAACTTTGTGGTATTTTGTGCTTCTGTAATTCTTGGCTTCTAGCTACTGCTTTAACTTTCTGTATATACATATGAAATATAGATTTTCACATAGATATTTTGAAGAAGCAATTTCTGTCTCTCCAGGTTGCAGAAGAAGTTATTACATTTACTGTTTGGCTGAAGCCTGCTCAGCATGATCTAAGATTGATTTCAACCCTTTATCTCCCTTCCTGAACCTCCAAACTTGATTTTTATGCTACTTGAGCATGTTTTCCTTGCTTTTATTTCAGTGCAGCTCTTAACAGGTCTCGACAAATTCACGTCTTTCAAGGTCTGGTGTGTTAACACCGATTTTTTCTTCATTCTCCATTGTGTTCCCCAATAATAACCTCACAAGAGATTGATTCAAGATAGTATGTGGTAACTTTTTGCATGCAACTTCATGTTGTATTATTCAAATTTATTAATTTGTAAGCCAAACACAAAATAATTACAATTGACCTGTGAACAGATCAGTTATTTGATGGCTAAAATCTTCATGCTCACTTATTGGAACACGACTATTCTTGAGCGGTGCTGATATTTTTAAAGGTTGGTTAATTATCCAGTAATAGTAATCTTAATCCACTCTCAATAATTAAAATGTTAATACAGAGAAAAGGAATAAAACCCTTCTCCTTGCTGCCTAATTCCATGACTTCTTCCAATTTTAATTATCTAGGCAGTATTTTCTAAATGAAACTAATTCCTTGTCAGAAATATTTTCCACTTCTGACAAGGTATTCTCACAAGCCTGAGAAAATGGGGTGGTTTTTGCCTGTTAACTTTATTCATTATCCTTCTGTGAAATCTCATGATAAAGTTATACTTAGAAGTTAAGATAATTTCAAGAGCAAAACAATACATAGCAAGTGATTGTCAGAGTGCTTTATAGGGTTATTTGGGACTGGAATGGTGCAAAGAAGCAAAGAATGCTGAGTGTTGCACATGAGTGACTGGCTGAGATACACTGGCATTTAGCCAGCGGCTGGCTACCATGGCATGGAAACTCAGTTATTACAATGGTTTGGATCCCAAATCTGTTTGAATAAGAGAGGTTTCAAATAATCCATGTCACTGTTAATGTACTTCAGTACATGTCAGAGGATGTGATTCAGACTTGGGGGAGAGAAGGGAATTAGGAATAGCTGATGCTCAGATAACTGAGACAGTACCAGAACACAGAATGCTGAGGTTTTTAGCCACTTTATCCCAGATCATTAATCTTGTCTATTTTATGCTCACATTGCATCCCGCAAAACTTCAGAATTTCCAGAAGATGTTGAGTGTGGGGTTTTTTTGATGGTTTGGGGGTTTTTTTCTTGTTTATTTTGGCTTTGGGGTTTTTTGATGCTATGGAAAAATACTTTTTTTCTTTCTTTTTATTCATCCCAAACTGAAACAAAGATTTAATATTTAAAATAATTATTTACCCAAGCAACACCTATTTTTTGAAACTCAGTGATATCAATCTGATGTACTTAGTGTGTGCTGCGTGTGCTTGCTCAGTAGTAAATGCGGTACTGGGATGGTTCAGTTCTGTATCTGCAGTTCCCACATGTGTTGACCCATCTCCAAAAGGGGCTGTGGGATGGAGTAGAAAGTACTGGTAAAGTTTACTTGTAAACACAAAGGAAAATTCTGGTCATGAAGGTTAAAGCTGCAGGTAAACAGATACAAAGTGAAGTTTATCTGTGGTCTATAATAAACTTTCTTCCGAGGAAAAGCTTGGCAAAGGAGCATATAGAGATGTTCATTACATCACAGCACAGTGCCGAACTGTGTAAATTCAGTCTAACCAGTGTAAAACCTTAATTGCTTTGTCATAGATTCTGATTCTTCAATCAATCTGAAAGAACTTGGTGGGGGTGGGAGGTGTGTTGGGGCAGCAAGGCAGCAGTAATTGCTTTCCTCTCAGAAATACCTGTTCAGGCTTTCCAAAGTATTACTTTACCTGGAAGCAGCGCTCTCTGTATTTCCTCAGCCTTCCTATTCTACCCCTAGGGTTATTCAAAGAAAAAGTTAGATTAAGATTTTCATGAATTATCTCTAGTCTGGAGTTAAATGAAAAATGTGTTTAGAACTGGGATGTGCTCTGAGATAATTACCTTTGCTTGTCATCTTCTATCTCGAAGTGACAGAAGAGTGGAGATCCTTCCACCAGTAATTTTTGAAGGTATTCATTTCGCATCTAACTTAGTGTACCTTGTTATAAAGTTACTTTTTACAGGAATTATTGCAAGTGTTAATCCAGACCTGCTAAAATATCACTTAAGTGCTTCTTTACAAATACAGCTACATTACTTTAAATATTCTGTTTTTCAGTATGGATATAAAAAGCACATTTAACTGTAATTCCCAGCTGTCATGCTTGCTTTTTTACAAATGGGTGCCTGCAAAAACAGGCCCTGTTTACTGCTGTTGAATAATAATTTCTGGATGTCATTTTGGCAGTGAATGTTAGGGAGATATCCTTTAAGCCACTGAATTGGAGGTTAGGACATTCATTTCAGTGTCAGCTGACATCCTAGGCTGGATCACAAATGAAAAGCAGCAGAGTTCAGTTGCAGTGTTTAACAATAAAGCAGGAAACTCTAATTGCCAAGCTATTGGCAGCTGAAAGTAGAATTTACCGTAATGCTAACTGGGCAGATCTGACTGTTGATATAGCGTTACAAATATCCACTCTTTCTTAAACCAAGTAGAGGGCTTTTTTGATTTCAAGAACCTACTGTGCACTGATGCATAGAAGGGATAGGATTATGCACAGCAACTTCACTGTAGGGTCTAAAATACTTCTTAAATCACAAAATTAAAAAAAATACTATAACTTTTTTACAGACGCCTTTAAAAATTAGTTGCTACATAATACAAGGACAATTTACTCCATCTAAGAATATTTTCTCTTCCTGTGACGTTTATACAAAATCTCTTTGAGCAGTTGCCTAAACCTGGTACAGTCCAGGTCATCTCACTGCAGTCATCAATATCTGACTTTTGTACTCAGAAAACCCACTCCTCCAACATACTTCCTCGAAAAAAAAGAAAAAAAAGACACTCCAAACTTCAAATGAAACATTCTGGATGGAGCAGTGGACTCATGTCTGTGCAACTGTTCATTAATTCATCAATTTACAATACACATGTTCAATATGCATAATATCTTAATTGATAAAATATTGTAAGTTTTTTTAAAATCCTCAGAGAGGCCCTCATTTCCCCCATTTTCTGTTAAATATTATTACCCCTATTCTGTCTCTTGTTAGAGAATAACAAACACATCAAACATCTTGTTTAGCTTTGTTCCTCAGGTACATGCAAAGAAAATACAAGGTATGTGTAAAACCCACATTATCAATCAACAAATGCATCTTTTTATAGATGCATGCATGGTTAAAGCCTGTCCTTGGTACAGCTAAATTGGATTGGATTGCTTATTTCTGTCGCATGCATATTTATGTATGACTAGTTAATGAACTGGATTATAAAACATACTAAAAAATTTTTTGGCAGGGGAGTAAAATAGATACAAGAAATTCTAAATGGGAAATTTTACACTCTGTAGAGTAGTGACCTTAGTTTAAATAAGTATGTCAATGAAAGTCCATCTTCATGTATCATATTCCACTTTAATTTCCTTCTCCATTGCCACTGCAGCATGAAACAGCAATGAGAGGAAAAATGTCCAAAGCTGTTACTTTGAGAGCTACTGGTTTTTTTTTAATTCTTGTGCAAAATTCTGGTTCTTACCAGACGCTTATGCAAGATGACCTTTGCCTCTGAGTATTTCCTATTGATTTCAACAATACTGGTCATGAGACTACCATTTTGCTGTCAGGAAGTATGGTCTTTGGAAAAAGTCAAATTCAACTTTTAGAAAGGTCTAGGGTTCACTTTGTGCTGTGAGCAGCCTGAGGGCTCGATGCTTACTTTCCTAGATCCTCACCCAGCTCCTGGAACAAGCAGGAGTTTGTTGGCATAGCATGGCCAGCCAAAGGAGAGGCCTACCAGAGTACTGACTGAGGGCCAGGCAGCTTCCTCAAACCCCCTGCTTCAGTGCTCTGCTGTTTTGGTTTTCTGTCCCATAATACAGACACCATCCTTCCACCACGTTACTCTATGGCCAATTATGTATGCTTCAGTTTAATAATGATTGTGTGTTCATAGCATGTAAGCTGTCCTTCATTCACTAATAAATTAGTGGAGACTATTTTTGCTGAAATAAAAACTAGTGTCCTAGGGAATGTTTGTCCTACACACATTCATACACTGAAGTCAACAGCCTTTGTGAACTAGTTATTACCTATGTGAACTAGTTTCCTGAAGTCAGCCTGGAAATAATAGATTAGGGTTGTATGGTCTATTCCTAATGCAGCTAGGTCTCATACATACCCCAGGATCAAAGCTCTTATGTACCATGGTTGTTGATGTTCCTTGCTTGACTGGTACAGAAGACTCTACCCATGTCCAAGCTAATATGTGAAATGCCCTCAGGGACAACGTGAATGCAATTTCCCCTTATCTATACAAAGTTAAAAGGGGTATCACAATCTGTTGTATAAGATATTTATTATGAGAATTTTACCGCTTAAGCCTGTGATAGACTTAAAATAGCCAGTGTTAGATAAAAATCTGTTTCTGAGCACAGTTAAATTATAAATATTTTTAAAGTGACTTTTTAAAGCTCTAACATTTATGACATGTATGACCTAGTAGTCATCTGTGTCAGGCTTTTACGAAGTGCACCAGCTACCAGAAACAAAGTGGGATTGCCATGGCTACAGTCCGTGTATGTGTATGTTCATTCCCAGTGCCTCCTGTGGGAGAGCAGAAGTTCCTTCAGAGAACTAAAGCTATTCTCAGATCAGCAGGTCGTGTCTGTGGCAGCAACTCCCAGCCCAGCACAGTGACTTGGTTTCAGTCATGATCAGGAGAGGCAAAGGCAACACAAACATGATTTGAAGGGAGGCACAAGCACTGTGTATGCAATGTGTTTGAACAACCATGGAGACATCTACCAAGGGTCTGTTAAAACCCTTCATTTCCATTAAGGAGATGTAAGAGACGCAGTTGAGAGAAATTGTGACAATGAGTCTTTTGTACTTTTTGCTTGAAGTGTGGGGCAAAAATGTCTTCAACTGGATGGTGCTACTTGGCACTAAACAAAGTAAAGGTTTCTGTGCAAGTGCCACTCTCTAACTTCCTCTGAGCCACTCTTCCCTGTGGCATCCTACTTTCTCTCCTGTCCCAGGGAAACAGCCAGCTGCTTGGATGCAGTCTGTGATTGCTCATTGGCTAAGGCACACTGATAAGCTCATTTGGAGGTGAAAATGAGGATGAAAAAGGTGGTCACTTTGGGTCTGGATATGCTCTAGGGCCCCTTGAAAAGATTTAAGAGGATCTCTTTGCTTTACAAACATTACTTGCATTTGTATGTTTAGAATTATCTATGCAGTATTTGTATACAGCAGTCTTTTTTTCTTGGCATTAACTGTCCTATGTTATGACAGGGTGATTTTGCATGGAAAAACAGGTGTCTGAAGAATTCTGTGAGTACAACTTCAGAAGTTGTTTTTGAGACTTTGACTACTGTTCCCAGAAATCCTTAATGTCTTGCAAAATAGAACAGCATAACTTTATTGGAATCGTCATGGCTGAGTTGTAAAAATTTGTATCATTGGCTGAAAGTAGATCTGTCTGTTCAGTTTTCTTCTGGTATAACATGGAAATAATCTCTTAAGCTGTTTTTAGCAAGACTCCACCTTTTTCTTATATAGTTATTTTATTACATTCTAACTGGTGCTCCTCTTTTACCTTCCCTTCCTCCTTTTGAAAAATTAACCCATTTTTAGATGTACATTATATACTCTCCAGTAGGAGACAATCAGGTTGAAAGAGATGCACCTCTGAATATTTAATATTTGTCAGCTAATGCATATCTAGATAAAACAATCTGATAAAGAAAATTCATTTAGAATTTGGCTTCCATGCTATGATTCAGATGACAAATTTCTGGATGCCTTCTGTTCTCTTTGAAAATCTTTGCCAATTTTGATGATGATATTTCCATAAAGTAATATTTATTTAAGAATATATTTCTTCCTCATTTTGCTTCAAATCTATAAGATACTATGGTTTCCTCTTTTGGAAATGGAGGAAGAAAAAGGTAATTTATTTCACATCAAACATTCCTTGTATGTAATGCAAATGTGTTTGCCATAATATTAATATTTAAGAGAAAAAAAATGAGACATGAGCAAACTTCAAGAATCTAAACTTAAAGGAATCCAGTCAGTGACCTTTAACTCTTTAGCTAGACCCTGGGAGGGCTGTTTTCTGTTCTGTGCTGGGAGAGGAAGAATGCAGTTTTCCCCTAGAACAATAGACTGTTTGGTTGTACCCACCTTCTAAAAACAAAAGATAAGAAAGAGCTTCTCAATAACAAAATGCTAGTTTACTTCAGCTCCACTCTTTTGCAGAGAACTAGCAGTTATTTGAGATAATCTTCTCAAGGAAAAGTCACTCAGGTTGATAACAAAACTTCCTTTAAGAGAATTTGAGCCAGAAGTCTTTTTTTTTCCTGAACTATCTCCTATGACTGTGACGCAGTGTTTTGTTGAAGGCTTTGGTCAGTTAGGCTGTGATTTTCCCATTTCAGTTCTACTTGCTTCAACTCTAGAGACTTCTGGGTCATTTCTAATCCTAGTTTTCACTTGCTAGAACTAATTATAAACTGCTGAAAAGTAAATGCCCTTAACTCAAGAGCCAGTAAGGAAAACAGCAGTCCCAGGGAATGGGTACCATCCCACACCCTCATGGACAACAATCTGCATTAAAAGTATGTGTTATTTTGACCTGTGTTTCCCAGGTTTACCAGAGTAAAGAACATGCTGTTGGGAAAACATAGGCTGAGATACTCTTGACTTGGCTCCCCCAGAAGTCTGGCAGTGAAGAAAAGTGGGAGAAGTCTTCCCAAATCCTTGAAAATGAGACTCATCCACATCAGGTGACTTGGAGCAATTCAGTTTTTCAGGACAACCTCTTGTGAAGAAATCTACTGTTACCTTCAGAGTGTTTACGTGGGGAGGTTACAAGTCTGAGCAGGCAAGTTCTTTCTTTTAGCAGTAGTCATTGCCATGCAGGTGACAGGTGAAAGAAAAATTCCTGGAACTCCACAGTGTTCAAAGGCAGACTCCCAAAGTTTATGAACCCGCAGTCGGGAAGCACACCAAAACCCCAAATCTTTTCCTGGGCAGGGCTCTGAGGGAGTAACAGAGCAGCCAAAGATGCTTTCGCTGCGGTAATAAACCCCGAGCGGGACGAGGCGGGTGCTCCTGCTCTGCTGGGCGCTGCGGCCCGGGCTGTGCTGAGGCCGCGGCGGGGCGGGCGGCGGCGGGGCCCGGGCTGTGCCGCACCATCGGCCAGGCCAGGCGGCGGCGGGGCCCGGGCTGTGCCGCACCATCGGCCAGGCCAGGCGGCTGCGGGGCCCGGGCTGTGCCGCACCATCGGCCAGGCCAGGCCGCGGCGGGGCAGGCCAGGCCGCGGCGGGGCGGGCCGGCCCGGGCTGTGCCGCACCATCGGCAGCGCTCACCGCCTCCTCCTCCTCAGGCTGCTCCTAAGCCCCGGGCATGGAGCCTGTGCTGTCGCCCCTTACCCAGAGCAGAGGAAGAGGCTGCCTCTATCCTCTTCCCCTCTACTCTAGTTCCCTTGCAAAACAGAAAGCACTGATGCTTTCATAATAAATCTACCATTAGCCATAATAAATAAAAAAATTAAAATAATCTACCATTAGCCACAATAGAGTCCAGTGTATCTTCAGTTTATCAAACTAGCTGCAACTGTGCAGAAAGTCATGATAAGATAGCTCTCACTCCGGTTCAGGGGGAAAAAAAGCCCTTGAACACATCAGATTTAATTCAACTAAATCATTTTCAAGGACCTCAGTATGTCCTGCAAAAAATCCTTCTCACATAACCTTAACCTATTAACTGCTCTTTAATTCCAGACATAATCTTGGTTAAAACCCACAAAAACTCCCTGTTCTCACATGTGACCACATCAAGGAACTCTGTTTATGCTGAGGATTATTAAGGCTGTTGGACAGGTTATAACAGCTGCCTTCCCCACAGGGCCTTGCAATATCGTGACAGTAGTTTTCTACACAGCATTTTCTGATTATTTCTAATGGCTTTCTGCATGAAGCAGCCTATTCCTCTGGACTCTTGTTTCCTAACAGCAGGAACCATTGTTTCTGTTGAGCTAAATTCCACCCCCATTCCGTACCAGAATAGCTGCTGCGATGTTTTGACATCTGATGCTGAGGAAAAGCCTTCCCAGAGTCTCCTCCTGACGCAGCGAGGAGCCAGGCTGCGCACTCTGGAGGGCGTTTCCACTCTTCTTTGACCTTTTTTCTTTGTTTATGTTTCTGCAGCCAGCCACATAGCTCTGTGTGCGTACAGATGACAGATGTGTTTATATTGCTTTATAGGTAGGATAGTTGTAGAATATCACATTTTGCCAGATGAATGTGAAATGCTGGAGTATGCTTTCACACACTTATTGCCAACAAAATGCCTTTTAGAAGTTGGTTCAAGGTACAGGATACCATTTTTCATGGCAAAGTCTTAAGTGTATATTGTAGTATTGAAAGTAAGGTGCTAAAATGAGAAAACAGGATTTACTGGAAGTCAAATTCACTGTATGAGGAAAAGAGGGTAACTCCGTTCCTTCCCTTATTACTGACTTTTTTTTCTCTATTTCAGAGCTTGAACCAGTTAAATTTCCCCAACTGACAGTTTTGCTCTGTTTGATGTAGATTCTGTAACATTTTTTGCACTCAAGATTTGAAGAAAGTCTTCTTACGAGGGTAAGTACTGTGCCTGTAGCATGACATTTGTCACCTTTTTATTTATCTTAAGAAGTGAGCAACAATTTTCAAAAGGTGCACAACAGATTATAAGGACAGCTTTGACAAGACCACAGGAAAAATGATACTGGTTTAATGCTCCGGGGGTTTTGGAAGACTGTAAAGTACAAACTGTCATGAAGCCAACTTAATATAACTGTTTCCTTTATACTCTAAGGATTCACAAGGGACTTCACTGCTAGCATAAAGGAAATAAAGTCTGTTGTGCTAGAAAAAGACTTTCTTGCTTACAATTTTAAAAAATGACACAAAGTTTCCTTACAGGAAATGTTACATTCATACAAATTCCCATATTTATTTGTAGACAGAAATTACCATTCACGTAGCAGGAAAACTAGATGAAAACAGAGACAGCATAGACTTACAGCCACTATGGGTTATTGGCAAACAAACCTACATGATAGCAATAAATACAAATACACAAAAATTTTACTTAAATGTAGAGAAATCTTTATTGTTTCATTTTTAACTACCAGCCTATTTTCTTAACAGGAATTCTTGGAAATAAATTAATACAGGAATGCAAGTGAGAAGCTTTCAGAGTCTATTTCAGGTAAAGCTTAGCTTATCTTCTGTTGTTACACTATTCGACCGAGATATACTGACTTGGGATATTTTTTCTTTAGATCAGGCCACTGAACAATGAAATAATCTGAAAAGTAGTACAGAATCTTTCCAGACAAGGATAAAGTTTCCACACGGCAGATGCTCTCTACATACACAATGATTGTTCTCTTTATTCGTAGAAGGCCAAGAAGAAAAGCAGATAAACAGACAGGAACACATGTTCCTGGTCCATTGCACAATATCTAAAAGAGACGAAACACAGTACAAAAGTAAGTAACGAGTTTTTTCATACAGTAAAGAATTAAGTGTATATTCATTTAATATTACATTTACACAAAAAATATATTTCAGAATATATTTTTAAAAACCCAGAAAAGGCAGGTGAATATGAAAAAATATGAGGGTCAAACAAAACACATTCTTTCAAAGTAGCTGTCAGAAATACCACATTTCTTTACGTGTCATGAAGGAGGAAAAGACCTCTGAGATGGCACAGTAATTTCTATGAAGGAAAAGTTTACAATTCCTTGACTGATGGGTATATAACCAAAACAGCTTCCACTCTCAGTCACAGCTTTGTGTTGTATCAGTCATGAAATCTATGCACATAATAAAGCCAAAGAAATTTAATTAGGATTAAACTTGGAATCCAATTACAAACATCTTGAACCTTGGCTTAAGTCAGCAAAACACTTAAGAGTTCATCAAAAATGTGCTGATGAATTAGGACCTTCACAAGAACCTATTAGCTATGTGTGACTAGATTTTATTTTTTATTTTTAATAAACACTAGGAGACAGCTAAAAGCATATAGAAGGAAGTGTTGTGGTAAGAGGTGTCCTTTGAACAGAGGAGCTCAAATTCACTTATAAATGTTAACAATTAAAGGAAAGTACTCTTTTAATTTAGACACTGTTCAACTGAAAAACAGATTGCTTAAAAAAGTAAAAGGCTTAAACCAGGGTATATTAGGCACTCCACTTGGTATCAAAATTGATTTCAGGCAAGAAATTTCTTACTAAACTTAAATACCACCATGTAATCAGCACTTTTCTGCACAGCTGGAGTTACATGGAAATAAAGAGTTCTTTTATAAAATCATGGCCCTATATCCCATAAACTCACATTTTTTTTGTTCCAAGTTCACCAGCTTGTGAAAGATATTATACTGGTGGGGGGAAAATCTGAATTTCTGCTTCAAGGCTGTAATATTAGTTCAGAACATTTCCTTTCCTGCTTCATGGCACGATCCCACTGATAAACTGGTTAGCAGCATCTAGTCTTAGCTAAAAGCAGCAACAGATTTGGTGCTATGGCATTCCAAATTCCCTCACCTGTTCTTTGCCTTGATCATAGCCCCAGAAATCCTGCTTGTGGATGTGATGACTGTAATGCTGTGTTTTCTGACCAGAATCAACAGACTGTAATACTGTTTCTAAAAGTGTTCTGATTTTATTGTTGATCTTAATTGAACTATTGATTAATGCAAGACTTCGCTGATGTTTTCTCAGAGTCCCTTACAAGTAATATGCTGTATGGGGTTTTAATCTTGAAATTGTAGGGTATCAACATCCACAGATACTCGAATTTGAAACTTGCAACAACGTACTTATTTGGTATTATTTTTGTATTAGATATCTAGGAAGCTGAACACATCATCTTTGCATCCTAGAATTTTGAAATCAGAGTAGTATACTGTGGTTTCAAACCTCCTGCTGAACCTGATTTCAGGCACATTCATGCTGGGACCTTAAATCCTACTCTACAATCTAGTGAGAGTGAAGATCTGTTTTTTATACATTTGGTGAGTAAGGACATAAACCAACCACACATGCTGCCTTTTTGCATTTCAAAGAAACTTTTCCATATCTGTAAACTAAATAATGCATTTTGCCATATTTCCTGGAAAGTGTGATTAATTTGCATGAATTCTGACTGCAATACTGGTATATGGCTACTGATATGTAACTTAAGGCATGTTTAGATATCTCTGTTTGTAATAACATTTGTTCCTGTAGTGTAAATATAGGCATAGGAAACAATGTGTTCTGTGTCTGCAGGCAAAACCTGCCAGCATCCCTGCAGGAGCTGGGCTATTTAAGATAAGTGCATAAGAAGTACCTAAAGCCCCCCCCAATTATTTACTATTTACTATTTTTGTGAGTTGAATATACAGTCTAACTACTGATTTCCTATTCAAAATTCAGCTTTAAGGGAACAGACAAAAATGTGCACCACTGTTTGCATGCAGGAAAAAGGATCAGGAAAATGAAGGACCTGGCATTTTTAAAAAACACATGGTCCCATCATAACTCATGTCCTCTGCTCTTTTCCCTTCCACACATACAAGTTCAAACAGGACAAAGCAGAAGTGGCTCTATAGGATTTCTGAATGCAAAATGCTCATATAATACTCTAATTATAGATGTTCTGAGCTCAAAATGCTTGGATTTAGGAACTGGCCCCTGAAAGAGACTGTTATAAACCTGCTGAAGCCCACAACACTGATCCCTATCTGAACTGGTGGCTGTGATCTCTAAGTCAGAACTAAAAATTAACCTTCAGTTAACCTTCAGTGCGTGTCTACAGACATGTCCTGGTTAGAACTGGTGTTGCAATTGCAGTGGTAATTCCCCTCTAAAAATCTGGTCTGACCAGTCCTATTTACTCCCTCTTACACTGCCAGCAGGAAGGGAGACCAGTGGTCCTTCTGCTTGGAGTCCAACATCATACACTTTTCAAAGAATACAGAGGAAACTTCTGAGAAAACAAATGTGTACACTATAAAGAAGAGGAACCATTGCAGAAGGTGTAAGGTAGAAATGCTGCTATCCAGCTCCTGCCTGTACACAAACTAGAAAGGGTGATGAAAAGGAACTGAATCACCTATAGCCTTCCTCAAAGATGAGAAGATGAGCAGGCCTACTAGTGAATTTCAAAATGCTATTCAAAAGTAAATTTTGGAGAATGATTGATGTTTTACACCTTGAAAAGACCAAGGCTTTTGCTTTTCCTCGCCAACACAGTACCAGTATCTCCCAGTGAAGCCCATGGCAATCATCAGTATGCTCTGGGGAAGAGGCAGGCATCTACTGGACAAGAAGGGACCAGGGCCTCTACAAGGTCAAGCAGCTATTGAGGATGTTTCCCTCAAGTATCTACTTACAATTATCTGTTTCCCTCAGTATCTAGTTACTTTAGCTACAAGGCTGCCTGTAGAATATTTGTGTTGCATGAGATATATCTCTGAAAATCTCTGAGTTCAGCCTTCCCTAATGAGGCAGCAGAAAGTGGGGGGAAAAGGGGGAATTTTTGTGTCACTTTTTTGATCTCTTGACCTACAATTGTCCAAGGACTTTCCTGGTCACTGGGGGTTCCTACTTAGTTGCCAAGAAGCTGTAAGGGATTGTTCCAGAAGCCAGTGCTACATGTCTCCCTACACCATTTATATGCACTAATGCACTATTCTCTAATGCAAGGAAATATCCAGCTCACTGTTAAACTAGCTCATTGGCTGCCAGGGCTCACAGCTAGGTCTATAAACTAAGTCCTACATACTAAAATTCTCTGCCAATTCAATCTAACCAAACTCTAAACAGTACAATTAATTAATCATGCTGTATATTAATGGAGGTTTAAAAGTAAAGGATCAGAATACAACATTTACGTTCAGCAACTCTATAAAATTTCCAATTAATCACTTTTCTATAAAAATGGAATAATTCTTGCCTTTGTGTTTCAGATATTTTCCACAGCTGTTGAAAGAAAATAAGCTAAGCCAGCAGTCTGGGAACATCAGGAACACTGGCACACGGCACCACTGCTGATAAAAGCTACTTGAGAGTTGGTGAATGCAGCACTGTAGCAGAGTGACATTTACCACGAAAACACTGAAACAGAGCTTGCAGTTTCACTGGGGTTAAATGTCACTGGTCAAAGCAAAAATGAGTAAAGCAGTAAACTTGCAGTTTCTCTTGTAAGTACATAAACATACAACTGCTGTGTATCTTTTAAAGAGCAAGTGTTTAAGGACTACTTATGTTCCCAAATTACAACAATCAAAAGGAGGACAACATAAGTCCCCCTAAATTTAGTAGAAAGTGGAAAACTAATTTGCGATTTGCTTTGCATGGGAAACTGGCAACACCTGCTGTTCTCCTCAAGGACTTCTGCAGAGATTGGCCTTTTGTCACTTGGTCAAGAGCAGAAAAACTGCCCTGCTGGGGAGGATAGTGGTGTGGAAATGCTGTTTGCTGCTGGGGGTGATGTGCATGTGAGAACTGATGGTCGTGCTGCTTACCAGGCATGGAGCTACCTCCTGGAGTGCCTTTAAGACACTGCTCAGGCCTCCTTCATTCTGGTAATGCTCCCTATTTCACAGTGCTGAACACCTGGAGACCAGACTAAGGGAATAGGAGGTGGTGGTGATAGACAACTATTAAAAGAAGCAAAGGCAAGTGGAGTGATACAAAATGGACCAAAGCTGGGTTAACTGAATGATCTATATCTATGCAAGTCCTACCTTTTAACTGCTATGCAATATCTACTTTTTAATAATGCAGGAAAAAACCTGTTAGATATTCCTATGTTATAGGAATAATGAATTTTTTTGTTTGTGTGGATTTTGTTTTGATGGGAGGAGGTGGTTGTTTCTGTGGCACAAGAAGAGAGAATCTGCAATGAATTCATTTGTATTCTGCTATGTAAATTACAACACCTTATGAGCTCATCAGCCCTTGCTTGGTTTTAATATTACATTACTATTTAAAAAACTTCACACTCAAATACTTAAACATGTTGAGAGGGAGTGTTCTTATGGAAGCTTTTGCTAGTCTTGGTCTTTAGTATGTCTGAAAATTCAAGTTTTGAACATTGAGAAAAATTAGCTTAGAATTGTTAATACTTTTTACGGTTTAAAAAAGGCAAGAACCCTTTTCAACAATTCTTTATTATTGTTATTGATGGGGAGAAAGAAGAATTTCAGGTTCTGTTTGCACAATAGAAAGGTTATTAAACTACCTACTGCTTTATTCTTTTTGAAGAGTGAAGATCTTATCCAGTTCACTTTCCTCTACCACCTGCATGTAAAACCAGCTAAAACTTCACACCCTATTTTCTGTTTGAACTTACCTGCAGAATGCAAGGCAGGACAAAAAAAAAGCTGAAAAAACTAGCTGTGTAGTCTGATGTAAATAAGGTAATTAAGGTAGAACTGAATTATATCTGGGTACACTCTTATCTTCTACTGTCTGAATCATTTGAATTATCAGGGCTGCAAGAAGATAGTTACAGTGTCCTACAGCAACAGCTTGTGTTGGGGCTGGTCAGCAGCTGCCATGAAAGCCTTTCTTGTTCACCTCTGGATCTCACTGGTACAGTAGCTGTTGTTATTATCATACAATACAGCTAGTAAGTGAGGTGCTCTTCAAAACAAGCAGAGACATGTGTGGTCCTACAGGCAGATTACCTAACCAGGATAAATAAAATTAGTGAATGCCAGAGTGGAGAAGAGAGAAGTGGAAGAGCAAGGACTTAAATTAGTACACTACACAGCTGGGGTTCTATTTGTTTCTGAGTATTACTTGCATCACAGAACAAAATAGACTGGGAAGCATCACCTTTTATGCAGCTCTCACTTTCTAAAGGTTTAGGGACAGAGAGAGAGAAAAATCCTACCTAGTGGATTTTTCTATGGGAGAAAAGGAGAGCTTCTGCAAAACCACTAGGAACTAGATGTAAGGATTTAATCATAACAGCATTAGGCATTATCACATCTGTCTTCTAGGCCTGACCCAGAGTTACCAACCCGCTGTCCTCAGGGGCAAGAGACAAGGGAAGAGCCCCAGCTGATATGATTTACATCAGCCTCCAAATACAAAGCAACAAGGGAAGCTCTCAGCTCCTGGCTTTCAGCAGAGCACAGGAGCTTAGCTATGCATGTGGCTGTTTGACACTGTAGACTTAAAACAGCTCAGGTCTGCTTGTGGGTATGCCCAAAGGCTTTACTGATGAAAAGATATGACTGGGGTCACTAAGAGTGTCAAAAGTTAGGCAACAGCTTAGTGAGGAACGTTTGAGAACCTTCATTTGGATGCCTAAAGAAACATGCAGGCTTTAATTTTTTCTAAGGAGTCTAACCTTAGGCACCATAGCTAACTGCCCCTGTATGCCAGGTGACAGGTCTGTCATTGGGATTGAAAGGTCTTTGGAGTGGTAGTTTCCATCAGCATACTTCCTAGACTAGTTTCCAAATGTAAAATGAGAAACAGAGAATGATCAATTAAAAATAATAATAAACGACAGCTGTGAGACTGCTACTAAGGCTCAAGTCTGTGAAAATGTTAGTGTTGGTTATTAAAACATTACATGAACACCCAGGCTGTCAGTGGGACCAACAAAACAACCATTGAGTCTTTCGAGAAATTGTGGGAGATGGATAGGTTGGTTAAAAAAGATTACCAAAGCAGATACAGGGTGGAGAATAAACTAACTCCCTACCTATGGTATGTGGTTTATTGCTGCTGACAAATTACTAGGAAGTAGAGGAAATTTGACCCAGTGTAGATGAAAAAGTTGGTTCATAAAAGAATTCAGTAAAAAGCCTTTGCCAAGTAAATTAAATGGTAGTTACTGAACTACATCTCTAGCTACAACACTAGGTACTAGCTGGCTTTCATCATCACCTTGGCTGAATCTGAACCTGACCACAGTCTCTTGGTCACCATGAGAAATACCATCCAACCTCTTTACAAATAATTTTTATATCTCCTCATATAAAATGTACTGCTTATTCTAGTAGCCTGCTTCTACTCGAGAAATTAAATCCAAGGACTTTCAAATATATATGTTACTACTAGTGGCCTAAAATGAGCCTTTAATTACAAATCTCTGTGTGTTTTTCATTAATTAGGCATTTGTTTAACTTCAACTTGAAAGCAGTATTTTAGGTTAACTAAACACGATATTTAAATGTTCATAAAATATCTCTTGGGCTACTGCCTAATCACTGAAGTTGGTATAGCAAGAATGTGCATCAAATACCTGCCTGAAATATCTTCACAGTGTAAAACCTAGAGGTGTTGGCAGTCTGTATCTGCATACCAGTGGTTAGATTTAGCAAGACTTTTATGCTTTATAACATACATGGAAGTGTGACCAGAGTGTTCATTAGGATCATAATGAACCTGATAGCTAATGAGTTAACACTCTTTTACGTCTAAAAATGCCTCCTCAAATCTAAGCTAAGATCTCAGCTCATCTTTACTGCTACTCCTGTCCTCCCTGTGAAAAGGAGTGTCTATAAACAAGCCTAACTAGCAGTCACAGGAAGGGCAGAGCTACAATGCAGCTTTGATCCAGCTGACTGGAATAGCTTCAGGTGTTTATCTGTGCCCAGCACAGGGTAATTCTACATTGTGGCTGCAGGGTAGCTGTACACAGTAAACAAGGTAGGAGGGGTGAATAAGACTCATTTTCATCAACACTGAGAAGTTAAACAAATTTTGATGACTTCACTTTTTCTTTTTAGATGAAAAAATTTGTATCGCTGAAGTTCTTAATCCTACCCTTGCTTATTTTGACTGTTTTGATCCTAGAAGAACATTAGTAGATCAGACTTACAGTCAGTCTGGTCCAAAAGAATCCTAAACACTGTGGAAAGATTCAGTGTACAAAAGAATGCAGCAGATAGTCCTAACATTGCATTATACAAAGTTCACTTGTTATAAAATGAATAAAGGAAAAAATGCCACCACCCAGATTTTGTAGCTTTCCACAAAGTTCCAATTGGAACCATGATATAAGGGACAATAACTTACTATTTGTCACAGTAGTTTGTGAGAGCGTTATGAACTTAAGAACATTTTGGGCAGGGCACAAAGAATGGAAAATCTTCGCTAAATGAAATAATGATCTCCTTTCATTTAGCTTACTGTGCAAACACTTCTGTATCCAGAAGCTGCCTTAGTAAGTTTAACCAGTCAGAGGACCAGGCTGTGTGATGGGATGTGTAGTCATAAAAGAACAGGTGATTGCTACAAGCATGATGAGCTGTGCAGGTTTCAGGCTCCTAGAAAGACATTTAAAAAGGAGAGACTCATTCAACTGACAGCTGGTGAGGAGGAAGAGACAGCAGAGCACGTACTTGCTGTGCAAATGTAAACTTACTACAGACTTCCCACAGGAAGGAGGCCCTAATGTGGGAGGACCATGTTCTTAGCCTCATTTAACCCAGGTTTTTCCAAATAGCAGTCATCTGAAAATATCTATCTCAGGCTCTGTAGAGCCCTGAGACAGTAGGGACTGTTGAGAAGTGTCCCCAGAAAAGGAAAAAAAGTCTGATCCTAAGGGTCCAGGATGTGCAATCTACTAATGAATGGAGCTTTATGCAGCATTTCTGCACAATTGTAGGTGAAATTTAATTATATTGAAGGATAGCAAATCACTGATCCAATTACATTACCCACCTATGGCTGAAAACAAGTACTGAATACAATATTTTGCAGCTTCTGCTGTGTGCTAGGTGCACAGCCTTAGTTTTCAGTTTGGATTTCAGGTATGCCAGAATGAGCAGGGTACTCATGATCCAGACAAAAGGCTAGATCACCTGAAAACTTAGTTGCAGGGTTGGCAAACTGGCCCAGGGACAATGGTTCTGTAAGCAGCAAGAGAACTGAAGACCAGTTTCTTTGGAACTTGTATCCACTGACTGACTTCAAGCATATTAAAGGAAAGATGTAACTTTAGTTTAGTCTTTCTTGTATATCAAATAATCTATGTAAGATGCAGTAATTTTCTTTATATTTGGAAAAAGAAATCTGTGCAGCTTGTATAATTTTCTTGTAAATAAGAAGGATTTGCATCCGTTTCTAGATAATAGATCTTACAACAACTTGTTCTGGTTTTATGTTTCTTCTTAGCCTTTCTCTCAATGAAGACAACAAAAGCCTCTCTTCTCTGACCAGCTGCCTGTTTTCATGGTAGGAATTTGCGATCTCTGAGACTGCATGCTAAATCTGGCTGCAGCTGATGAATGGTTTTAAAAGCTTTTCTGGGGGAAGGTGGGTGTAGGCGGTGTCTGCTGGCACAAACCTTTCCTTCCTGGTAATTTTAGGCCTCTGTATAGGAAGCCTACCTAATGCAGATAGATGTTGTAAAAACTGCCCACCATACATTCACCTGCAAAACACTGACACCTACACTTCTATAATTCTTGGCTATTGAAACACAAGCCAATCATCACTTCTGACATCTTAATTGTTACTTGGCTTAATATCTCTAAAGGGAGTTAACTTTGCAGAGTGCAGATGTTTGTCACTCAGAAATGGGCCTCCTGAAGATGATCTCCAGCTGAACAACTAAGCTAACTTTTACATTTCTTAAACTCTCTGGGGGCCCACTTCAAGCATGGGTCAGGTCCTGGAAGACACCAAAGATCTCCTGCAAGTTGTTCAGTTCTTTCTGAACTTACTATTTTGAAGAAGGGTTAAATGGAACTGATTTCTCAGGCAAAGTAAACCAAGAAGCTTTGACAGATCAGTGTTAGATACAAAAGGGACACAGTGCTCATCAAGTAAAGCACATATCAAATGCTCATCGAGTAACTCCTGTGCAGCTGGGTTTGCTGTTTCCCTTTTGCAGCTATTTGCACTCCACAGACAGGCTTAGGTTGGCATAACTAGCATATCTGTTCCAAATCTTGCTTTTGTGCACCTAACTGTTTTGGGCTCCCTTTGCAGTACTTTTCTTGTCCTGCATTTCTTGACAATTGCAACTCTTCTGTATTTCCCTAGCTTTTGGCTGCCTAAAGAAGACTTCAGTCATTCATTCATAGAAACATTTTTCTGACAAGCCTGAAAGCAAGTGTAAGGATTTGGGGATCACTCATACATACAAATGACTTAGAAGCAACTCAGTGTTGTCTTTCCCTCCTGCAGTTAAACAAAACTAGTGTCTAGACTAAAAATGTACAGCACCCATAAGCTCTCCTGTTTAAAAATAGGAAGCTCTCAGCATGATGTAATACTGTGATTGTTTCTAAACTCGGTTGTTGATTTCCATGCCAAAAGTTATAGATGACTCCTGTGAATGCCAGCATTTGTCCCAGCCTTTCTAGTTCTTTACATTACTAAGCATTACATTTTGCCAAGAGTAGAGTGAGTTTCAATTCACTGCAAACATTTTGTTGAAAGGCAATTAAATACTACCAGTTGCTTCACATACCGTACAGTCTTTTTACTAGCAATGTGAGGCATTTTAATCCCTGAACCAGTCTCCTTGGATAAGTGTTTTAAAATCTTTGCAGCTCTCTGAGTTATTATATTTTACATAATTCTTAAACTAAGATATACATACAAGTAGTATGTAAGCAGCTTTCAGGTGGTAACTGATTTACCATTATGCCAGGGATGCTTCTGCCAGCTGCCTTTTTGGTTGATAATAGCACTTGACAAAAAGTAATTGGGGTTGCCTTCCCCTCCAGCTCTTTAACCATGGATCAAGACTCTTTGGGTCTCATTTTGAGATGGATATTTTTAAACACTGCAAAGAGCTTAAAGACCTTGCTAAAACATACCCTTATTTTACAAGCACAAGTGTTTTTCAAAACATTAGGCTTCTGATAGCTTATCACAGTTTATCAACTCCAACACCACTTCTAATAACTCTATGTGTAAATCCCACTGTCATTTTAAATTCCTTTGGTAAACAGAAAAGATGGCATTAGATTAGTACCTTTCTTTTTCCTTTATTAAGCTACCAAGTGAGTTTTTTCCATTCAATTGTTTTTGCAATAAGTAAAAAAATAAATATACTCTAACCTATCACAGTGGTGTAGCAAAGTGATTACTAAATAGGTTACTCACATTTTTCTGTCTGCTCATGTAAACAAACTTGACTATTACCACCACTCAATCAAAACCACTGTAGAAAGAATAGCATGCCACCTTCTCCCCTCTCCCAGTTTTATCTTGTTTTCAGAATAGGCTTGAAAAAAAAAAAACTGCAAAAAAACCTTCTTCTGTTGTTCTGCACACTAAACTGTTTGAAAAGTCCTGCAAGCAAGTAGCTTTTGATCTGACAGGAGCTGATCAGTACTATTGAAGCAAATGAGATCACATTACTCACATTAGCCTCTCTAAACATTCAAAATATCACAAACATGTAAAAGCCTCTTTAGAATTAGCCATACAGTTCACAGAGGGATTTTTAAAAAGTCTCCTTACAAATATCCTTATAAACATCTGTTTCCTTACAAATATCTCTGTGTGTACAGATGTTACTACTAAATTATGAAAAATACTTTGTAACTGCACTAGTTTTTACATGTTTCATTTAAGTATTTTAAACCTCATAAAGTATTAATTTGAAGTTCTGCTAAACCAATACTTTTTAAAAAACCCTCAAGTTTAGATTACTGACTCCTTAAGATGACAACAACTCTAGCAAGAAGCCAGCTGTAACCAAATTTTTTCTTACAAAATTGTAAGACTTAAAGCTAGAAGACCAGTGCACTACCTTTTGTGTCAACACAAAACTTTCTTGATTGAATATCTCCATTGTAGTTCTACCATTTGACAACCCTGAATGCTTCTGACTTGTTAAAGTGTGCAGAATATTTTTAAATAAATGTAATTAGCATGAGAGTGCAGTTTTCTGAACAGCTGGAAAAAGCTACTAAAGTGCTGAGGAGTTGCTACTTCAGCAGTGATGCTTTTTGTCATTAGATGAGAGAATTAATGTCAGTCAGCCAAAAACTAAATAAATATGCATTGTAGCTCAAAAGTCCATGTAAGCACAAGAACTGAATCTATATATATTTGTGCTGGTCTGAACCTGTTTGTGCCAGACTGGTCATATCATACCATTTTAGAAGCACGTCCAGCCAACAGGATAACCAGGCTTTCAGGCATAGTTTGTGCTGCTGCAATCCTGAAGAGATATTATCAGGAAGCAACAATCTTGTTTTTGCTAGCTCTACCAGCATAACAAGGGAGTTACTCTGAAGTAATTTGCAAACTTTGAGAGGGAAAACTGGTACTTGCTATTCTAATTCACCAGCAGTGAAACTTGTTCTCTCCTTCTTGATGTATTGCTGCTATGTTTAATTTAACATTAAAAATAGTTTTCCTGTGAATTGTAAACCTAAGCATACAAATGAGATGCAGTCTGCATATTCCAAGTGCTTTTATGATGCAGATTAGCAAGATCTCAATAAATTAAAATTTTCTTCACCTACCAAATCTGGCTTCCGTTTGTAGGTCAGAGGAAGAGAGTAAAGTATGGAGTACAGTGTTGTTACCACAGAGGAGCTCCAAGACTGTCTAACCTCCCGGCTCCTGGGAATGCGATCAAGGCTGAACTGGAAAACAGCACAAGGAGCAGAGCTGTTACTTTTCTGAGAATGTTGTGGCTCCTTCTCATTAAATCTGTCTGTGCCAACCTCTTTTTTTTTTTTTTTTAAACTTTTCTTAGTCTAGTTTGGAAACGTTTGTGTATAAAAAATATACAGTAAAGTATAAGGTACAGAGAAATACTAGAACGCGGTAGCTCTTGTTTGGTCCGTCTCAGGTTACTCCACACCACTCGCAAGCCGCAGCAGCGGTGCCGGGAGCGTTGGGCGAGGGCGGCACCTCGTGGGCACCGCCGGCTCCGGCCTCCCGACACTCCCGGGGGATTACACGGCACGAAATGCAGCAGCTACTGTCCTCCGAGTGCCATTAGAAATGTAAAAGCAAACATCACCGTCCTTTAAACGAGTACTCAGTGAGTATTCAAAAGATATGCACGATGTATATTCAAAATGCAAAATATTTGCATAAAGAAACAGGAAAGAACATCTTATCATTAAATAAAAAATAGGTAAAGAAGTAACTTTGTTCATTCTTTCCCTAAATGAAGATCATTCACTGTTGTAAAAGGTATCAAATTAATAGAGCAAGGATGTTTTCTTTTTGTCTTGAAACCCTGGGAGCAAGGAGCAGTTGTTAGGCTGCCTGCCCTCCTTGCAGGTGCCTATACCTCAATGGAGAGGAGCTGCACCTAAGAATTACTGCTACGTCAGACGGCCTGATGCCAATGACATTTTTGACTGTTTAAATGAAAGACAAATGTAGTGGCTGCAGTGCATTGTTCAGTGATGTTGACATGTGGATAGTGGTTGTTACCTCACTTCACACGGGACACCAGACCACCAGCACTGGAAGAACTTATATGGGGTGTGAGAAACTCTAAATACTGAAAATTGCCCAGTTACTTCACGTGCATATTGTTAATTGTCATAGCTTAGTCCTGGTGATTTGTGCCCCTGAAAGATGATGTTAACAAAAGCTGTATGGTAAATACAAACTACAAATCTGTCTTGAACAGCAATAACTGGGACTATTATTAATATATAAGGTGGAAAGAATAAAAAAAACCCCAACACTTGTAAATGCAGAATGTTAATCTTCTTGACTGATATTATCCTGTTTCATTGTGATATGTTCCTTTAATAGCTGTGATACTGGAAGGCACTAACAGATGTTACAAACTGATTTTTTAATGTTTTATTTGCAGGTGTTGAAACTCTGATTGCATTACTCTGACAACAGAATATGGAAAAATAAACATGCCCCCTGCTCCCCATTCAACAGGTTTCTGGTTATCACTGCCTCTATTTCTTAAAGCTTTGGAAGAGTTCAGGTGATAAAAAATGGTCTAAGTGGAGTTTAGACCCTTGTGTAGCACTCAGCCCTGCAAGAAATATGGGTATGATAAGGTGGTTTTAGGCAGATCAGGGTCCAGTAGAACTATTCAGATGAACCTTCATTGTAAGAATAATGTTAAAAAGTACTTGACAAAAAAAAATGTAGGTGATTTTCACCATCATTAAAAAACCAAAATAATTTCAGCAGAACTTGGCAGGAACTCCAAACAGTATCAAAGTAGGAATTTACTTGGAGAATTCAAATAAAGATCGAGCTGATTTCATCTACGCTTTTCAAAAAACATGCTGGAAACTTTGCACGTCATTGTCACGTTAGGACTTCAGTCCACACATCAAACAACTCCTAAGTATTAAAATGAAAAAACAAAACTGGGGGGTTTTGCTGTTGTTTGTTTGTTTAAGAGCCACTGCCAGATGCTTCTGTAATTCTAGCTTCTCATCTCATGAAGTACTGTCAATGTTCCAAAGGTACATCCTGTATATTTTGTTGGAATACTGCATAGTATGTCTGATACCAGAAAAAGATTTCTCCCCTATCTACTATGGTGTCATATTGTTGCATCTTTTTTCTTTACATCTTTAATGCACTCAGAAATTTTTTTCTGATTTGAAAACAAATGTTCCAAACTGGCAAGTCTGTAATGTAATTTCAAGACCAGTGATGTAGTCCTTTACCTAGTTAATATTGTTTTTAGCAAGGATGCAAGAAAAAGCTGGTGGCAAACTGCAACTGCTGTGAATTATTATAATATGCCCAGCTGAACATACTGCAATGCTTGCTAAGAAACTGAATTTACATAATTCTTTTTCATGATGAGAAACAAGACTTCTTAGCATAGTACCTCTCATGAAATGGAAAAGTACATATGGTCAGAAGAGGTTTATGTAAAGGTTAGTCAATCTGGTTGCTCATCTCAGACATGACCAAGGGGGGGTATAGGAATTCATGTTCTTCAGTCAATAAATGTAAGTTGTCTCTCTGCTGCCAGGGTATGTTGCCAGCAGCTGAGACAGGTTCTCTATGAGCACAGAAGGTTCCCTAAGTAACAGCTCTGGGGGCATCCATGTAGAATAGTTGTGGTTACAGGTGGGGGGGCAACAGAGAACAAAGAAGCCAGTGATAGCAGGACCAAAGACTTTTCATAGGAGGCATTTTTTATTTCTTTTTCAAGATACTTAGTGGGTTGAGGTGAGGCATTTTTCTTCTTGCAAGCAAGATGCTCATTCTAGCTTTCTTTCTTTCTCCATGAATAGCTATTAGAACAGAACTAGACCACAGATCAAAAAGAAAAATATCTGGGGGGGTGGGGAGGTGTGTGTGTTTAATTTTCTCTTACATCACTGGTTTTCTATTATATCATTATTGTAATTTGTCTTCCATCTGGTCCCTAGTTCTGGAAAAATCTACTTCCTTAACAGGATGAGGAAGGGAATGACCATGTGTTGAAGCATTCAGACTTCTCCCTTTCATTTATGCAAAGCTGCAAGAAGCTACTAAGACGTAATTTTTAAACATTTGATGATCTCCAGTGTCCCCAATAACAAAGCAAATGCTGTGTGTGTATGAAAGGAAACTCTGAAATTTAACAAATATATGTTACAGGTGATATTTATATTAAATATCTGAAATTTACTTTCCAAAATTTATCTTTCATTTTCATTTTAAATACTTTTGCTCGGTAGAAAGAGAATGGCCAAAGGAAAATGAGCATCTGTTATCCGGACATCAAAGTCACATGCAGCCAAAAATGTTCTTTTGGCTTTCAGTGTTGAGGGAAAATATAACTACAGGCTCTATTAGTAGTTGGAGGGGTTATAAAGGAGAAGCTGCTTAGCAAAAATAAGTGAACTGTGAAAACCATATAACCTTTTAATACTAAAAATATGTATTTTTAAGAAATCTAATAATTTACTGTTGGACATTCTTCAGGTAAACGGATATGATTGTGTGAACAGCTATTTACCCAGCATGATGTCTCTGAACAGGAAATACGTCTGGTCACTTTATTAAACATTCATCCTTGGTGCACAATGAGATGTGAAAGTTGCGGTAAACAAACTTAAAAATGCCATTCCTTAGTGAGCCAGTGGCTCACCTTAGCAGCAGTTGCTTTACACTAACAGGGTTTATTCTGAAAATCATTGGTACTGAGTCCTACAGTCTTTTGTCCCAACAGTGCTGCTGAAAACAATGGAAGTGCACCATATGAAATCAACACCACACAAGTAATTAATTTACTGTGTGTTGTATTATTTGCTCAAAAACTTAAAATTTTTGTAGTCAGAACATTCATTTCCATTGTACTTATTCCACTAATACCTTCTGCTAATTTCACTGGATGTCAGATCACACTTTAGGTCAGCAGTTATGCTGCTGTCTGTTTATCATACAGCAAACTAGCTGAAAGCAAGCAAACGTGAGAAAAAATAAACAAGATATTTTAATGATTTTCTCATGGTTTTTAGGAGTGCAGCATTTGCTCAGGTCATCAGCCAGAAAACTGACATTCAGAAGCCTTGCATCCCTTTTAAACCCACATTTAATACTTTATTTTAAAAATACAACCAAGATACAGTCTAGAAACACAAAAAGCCAATTCAATTTAAATTAAGGTTTTCTTAGATAAAATATTTTTATATATAATTTCTTTCAAAAAAATACTATGTGTCACTGAGGGAAATGCCAAACTAAAAAAAAAGTCCTCTCAGGAATATTTTTGCCCCAGTACTCTTATAGCTACATGTAACACTTCAGTGGCTAGCTGGTATAAATGGCCTTTCAAAGAATCATTTCCAAATTGCCTTGAATTAGAATGTCAAGATCATTTTTCTTACATGAGCATTCAGCAAGTTACCTGGGACTCGGAGAATGTTTCAGCCCTTTTTTGTTCAAAAGAACGTATTTTAGCTTCACTCATCTTATCTGAGTCTGCCAAAACATAATGTCTAGGAGAGTATGACTCTGACAAACAGCTAAGTAACCTCAGGATTTCTGTTGTGTGCCCACCTGTAAAACAAAACAAACTGCAATTAATATGTGAAAAACTTTCATAGTTTTCTATTTCTTCTGCTGAATCAGTCACTTTTCATTTTAAAGCATATTAGTATTACTACTACCAGTGAGAAAGTATCTTCTGAGTGAAGGATTCAATTAGAGGATGGCTGAGACTGTTTAAATAACATGGAGGGAACTCGGCTCCCAGGGAAGCGGTATTGACAGACGTTTTCCAGTGAAACGGGATGGAACCAGGGTCACGCAGGAGTCTGATGTTTGTGTTTAATGTCCTGTACACTGTGCAGAACAACGGGGCAAAGAGTGACACTATGGTCTGCATGCAAAGGCCACCCCATGGGGCAATGGCCAAAATGAAGCTGGACAGGATCTGGCTCAGAGCTGCACCTTGGAAGCAGAACTGCTCCTGATCCTGCCCTGTGCCCAGTGCTGTCACCTGCCAGAGCAGGGGCTGTGCTACCCCAGCTCATCATACAGGAACCAGCCAGGTGGCAGTGTCACCCTGCAGCCATAGCAATGTCAGCCACAGCGGTGTCACCCCGCAGCCACAGCAATGTCAGCCACAGCGGTGTCACCCTGCAGCCACAGCAATGTCAGCCACAGCGGTGTCAGCCACAGCGGTGTCACCCCACAGCCACAGCAATGCAGCTGCTGGGTGCCAACAGAACAAACAGTCCTGCTCCAGCCACTGCTCTGAGCACTGCCCTTCAACAGGTCTTCACAACCTTCTAACCAGGGTCACTCTGTCCCGGAGCTAACCTGGCACTAAACCAGAGAGAAGGGGAGGGTGTACATACTGTGCTTTTTGGGAGCTGGGTTAATTTTTTTTTTTTTTTTTGTCATTTGAGTTTCCTGAAAAGCAGTTAGAGAGCTATTGTAAGAGTGGAAGCGGGGGAGAAGGAAGATTGTGTGTGTAGGTAAAGCGAAGCAGTCTCACCTTTTATCTGTTGGACAGCATCAGACCAACATGAAATCACACCTATCAATACATATGTAAGTGTTTACTGCATAAGTTGCTTTTCACTCTGCTGGAAGTTGCAGACCAAAACAGTAAACTAAATGTATTCCTTCTACCTTCTGCTGTCCTGTGTCACTAGGCTCACAAGAGACCTTTGTTGCACAGCTTAAACACTCATAGCTGGTGAACAACTGACAATAAGGAGAGCTATGTTGCACTGCACTAGACTTTGCCACCTTTCCATACAACTTCATGCCGCATTTTTCAAATACGTTTGGAGATATTTTCTCCTGAGTGGTGTTTGCTAAAGGTTTCACAAATTTTAATGCAATCAGCTGAGCACTGCATAGAAGAGCAGATTTCTACTTAAAAATCTCGAAGAATAGGCTTGAACATTACATGAATCTTAACTGACATGTATTTTTTCACCAGGTAAGCTTATGTATAGTGGAAGCATTCTTTTAATACAGACAAACTAGATTCCAAAGGACTGAAGGAAAATACACACATTTCCAGCCCTAGTGGAAGTAAAAACGACCTGAAGAATTATAAACCTGCCAGTCAAACTCAGATGCAGAAAGATCTCAGGATTATTACTCAATTAGTTGGTGTGCAAAAACCAAAGGGATACTGAGGTGCTGAACTCAATAGCTGGCCTGTATTTGTCAACCGCAAATTTTCAAATTTTTTGGAGGTAAACTAAGTGCCCTCCAACTCTGATAACAAGGTAACAAGGAGTGGCAGATGTGTACAACCCCTTTAGAGAGGGGTGACATTCTTGTCTCTGACGGATCCACGTGCGATTCTAGTAAGTAAATCACAGCAACGTGGTGTGGGTAGACAGCAAAATGCCACGTGTGTAAGGGGCGTGCCAGTCTCCGGAACGCCGTGCCCTGCATCGCCATCAGTAATCTTCAGTCAGAAGACCGAGGAGCTGAACAGGTCAGTCCTGCACCAGTTCATCGATGCCTTCGCGAGTGACTTTGGTGAAACGCGTAACAATGTCTCAAATCAAGTCCCAAAACACTCAAAGGCAGGCGGCGGCCCCGAGGACACCCGGCCCGGCGGGACTGCAGGAGCTGCCGTGCCGGGGCCCCGGCACCGGTTCCTGACACACGGAACCGCGACTACAACTCCCGGCATGCATCAGGGCATATCGGCCGCGTTGCGCTGGCCGTTTGTCGCGCTGCTTGCCGGGACTCGTAGTTCCAGGAAATTGGAGAAGTAGCTCTACGGCGCCACCCGCTCCCGCCGACAGCAACCCCCACTCACCAGAGCCGGCCACCACCAGGAGACTGAACGGAGGCGTCCGCTGACCGCGGCGCTTCCTATCCAGGAGCACCAACGGGACAAGCAGTAAGGAGAGGAGGAGGAGCAGGAGCACAAGGACGGGCAGCGCATCCATGCGCGGCGGGGGCCACCTCTCCGGGAAGTGGCAGTGGCACCTCCCTCATACGGCGGCCGGCGCGGTTCAAACCTCCGGGCGCTCTGAGCGCGGTGCTGGCTCCGGGGTTGGGGTTGGGGTTGGGGTTGGGGCAGGGGCAGGGGCCGCGGGCGGGACTCGGCGGGGCCGTGGGCGCGGCGATGCGGCGTGAGGGGCTCTCCGTGTGCCCGTCCTGTGCTCCCCGCGCCTCCGAGCACCCGGGGGCACCCGCTGCCCCGCAGCCGGCGTCCCGGAGCTGCGAAATACCGCCGTAAGCACGGGGCTGAATGAGAGCCGGCGCTGTGAGGGCCCGCAGGCCGAGCCTGCCCGCGCTGCAGGAGCCGGGAGAGGCCTGCCTGCCTTAGCGCAGGCTGCAGCGGGAGCCCTGGGGCGCCGTGATGCGCCCAGAGTCCTGCGGGAGCATGATCCCTGTATGCACGATACTGATCCAGGTACGTGTGCTTACGTGCAGCTGTAATGTTACACAGCCTACAGTAATGCATAAAATAAAGAATATTAACATTTCACTGCCTGTCGTGGTTCTTGTTTTCATGCAATACTTAAGCTTTTTATTTCAGTAAGAAACATGGAGCAACAGATCAGCAGCACTCTTTCTGCCTGTGTCAGCATCCGCCCTTTGTTGGGAGATAGCGATGATTCAGCCACTGGGTTAATCTCAGATGCGACATGTGTTTGCTAGAAAGAGTAAGATACTGCATTTTATGATTAGCAAAGAGTTTGTTCATCATTGTCCTTAAATTATCTGCCAGGGAGCAAGGCCCTCCTCTTGGCCAGTGAATCAGGAGCAGTGAACTCTGGAGCTTTGTGGAGAGGTTTGACGCTACTGCTTTATGGGGTGAGTTGTCAAACATATGAAACGTGTCGGCTGTGCACTTGTACCTCAAGTGCACAAGCGCAATAGATCAAACACATTGCCAATTCTGCATCTGCCTGTCATGGTTTCTCTGGCTGGTTTTTTTTTCCTCTTACTCCTTCTAAACAAGTGGGACATTTGTATCCCTACCAGCCTTGGAAGCTTAATGTTTCCTTCTCATTTTTAACAAAGATGTGCCAGTTGTGGATTCCAATGGTTATTGCATGTCATACTAGTTCAAGATACAAGCAATCCTTTGCTGTCTTAGGATCTGAAGTGAATTTTTCTGATTCATGCTTCACAGCTCTTCAGATTATGTTTTTTCTTTTCATCACTGTAACATATAATTTTGCAGTTGCTTTAAGCAGAGAGTATTAAAAACAGTGCTACCATGGCAAGCTTCTCTTCCACCCAAATGAGTAACCTCACAAAAAGTATCTCACTGCCTAGTCATTGCTGACATTTGGAAGCAACAAGGTTTTAATTAAAAGTTCTGTTGATGATGCATAAATTTCCAAAATTCATTTTGATTTCCACTTAATTAGCTACATAAAACTAATAAGTAGGGATAGTAGAGATGCAAATCACAGAAAATACCTTTTCTGGACATGAACTACTAGGTTAAAACAAGACAGTAAGTTCTGTAGACAATTTAAATACTAATTTTGTCTATGATCATCTTTTCCCTGCTTGTAGTCTCTTCAATGAAAATGAATGTCATTGATGTAGAATTTATCCAGGTTGCCACAGCAGGTGTAGCTAACAATTGTTTTATTTAAGGTAATTTTTTTCAAGACTTCTCAAGAGCTTTCCTTTGCTCTTATTTTTTCCTACTATAGATGTTAAAGAACTGCTTTTTATTAGGCATTTTATTCCAACAAACAGTCCTGGAAACTCAGCAGTAGAGATTGATATAAAAAGCTTCAACTTTTGTCCTTTTCATGTTATTTATTCTGTATGTACATATTTCCCCTTCTAATACAGAATTATTCTATAAAGGTATTTGTTGAAATTAATGAGAAACTAACCTAAAACCAGGGAAGTTGGAAGGCATTTGAAAATAAGAGGAAAAAAGAAAAACTGATGCCGACCTGTTCTTTGGAGTAGACAGTTTCTTGGATGCAAAGCAAAGGTTTTGACTTTCAAGGAATCTAAAAAGCTAAGCAGTGAGTTTGCCCCATAAACTCGTACAGCTAGTGCTTGAAGTCTGCTAACTCATTGTTAAATTTGCAAGAGTAGGGGATATAGTTTTCAAATAGTATCCACAGATGATTGCAAGGTTTGAGGGAGGATTCAGAATTTGGTAAGACTGGTTAAAACAACTCAAAACTGAAGCAACAGTCTATACCTAGTTGCAATAAAGTTTTGTGGATTTTTTTTTGCCTTTGTGAAAACTGAGCAGAGCTCATGAAAATCCGATTCTTTTCACAGTGTAACACTGCTAATTATGCCTTTTCTCAGTAGGACATAGGTGTATTTGTGTTTTTTCATCATGGCAACTCCCTGCTCCCTTGATACCATGTTCTGGACCTGGGAGACTAAAGTGCAACAACTATAACAGTCCTGAAGAAAGCAGGTTGCTGTCTGCTCCTCCAGGTGTGTGCTGAATGCTTGGCCATGATTCCAATCTGGGAAGTGCCTTGAGAAATCTTTGACTCAGCATCAGCTGTGCGTATGAAAGTTAATATGAAAAGCAAAGTTTAGCACAACATGGCTGTGTTAGCTAAGTAATGTGAAGCAGGTGAAATATAGGATTTCCATGAGGAATGCAGTGATTAGTGCTGGATACTGCTCTCCAGTCTTCAAGTCAGTGGGTGACCTGTATGTCTGGGAGGAGGTGGTGCACTTGGCCTGAAAAGTCATTGGACAGAAAGTGATGCAGGTGCAGAGGCTGCCTCTGGCAGCTCTGCTACTGATGCAGAAAGTTAGCTTTGAACTTCTTTACTGAAGGAAAACTGAACCACACTTGTTCTAAATAATTGGTCACTGTCGTCTAACTCTGAAACTCTTGAGGAGGCAAAAATAGGTACAGTATTTCTTCCATGTACCACTTGTGAGACAATGTTCCAGAGAAGGACACGCTGCTCTCCTTTTTATATGTGAATATTCTCTGTGGAAGCCTCCTGGTACCTGGGGTGCATGTTTCCTTTGAAAGTTACACTGCTGGGTACTAAAGGGAGCTCAGCAAAGTTTGCTCTTTGTGTTTCAGGTTGTTTTGTCTCCAACAGGAAAGGCTGTAATTGGAATATAAATAAAACTGCTTTTTTCCCTGAAACGGAATGTGGACAGCTTTGGCTATCTGACAGTGATTCCTTTTTTGAATTTCCACCTGTAAGTGATCTAACTCTTAACTGTTAAACAAGAATCTTTCCATTCAGCTGAAATACACCTTACATTCATGATTTCTTAACTGGCACTTTTAGTACTTGTGATGTTTGGTGTTTTCCTTCTAATTATGCAGTCTAAAATTACAGCTATGAACAAGAGTGAGTGTACTGTTGTTTTCTAAAATGAGGTAATTTTTTCCTGTTTTGGCTTAGAGTGCAGCTCCACAAACAGTTGCATCAGCACTGATGAGTAAACTGGCAAAATGGTGGAAGTAGTTGGGTGAGAAAAAGGACAGGAATCACTTGGGCTTTGCTACTGGAAAAAATTGTAATTTGGAACCATTTATCATGTTAAACCTCAGTAATATACTTAAATGTATCTAAATATTATTCTTATTTTCTGCATGATATTTTCATAGAAGTGATTTGTAAGAACAGATACATTACATAAGTAAACTTAATTTTTTTTTTTTTTGCAGGAAGCAAGTATTTCTTTTTATGTGCTTATGGTGTTTTTGGAAACACTGTGAGAAGTGGTATGTTCTTTTATTAGACAAAACCTGAAGGCTTCTAACTGGGTTTCTTATAGTTCTTCTTTAATATTAGAAATGCAAACTGCATCTGGAAGACTCTAGAAGAGCAGTAACGTCCTAAGTGTTCTAACAAGTTCTGTGGTTGGGAAGAAAAGATATTTTTAAATTAATCAGTGGAGTAGACCATTTGGGACCAACTGGAGACTGGCTGCTCTCACTTGAAGGCAGAATTAGGATGTTATCAGAGCCAGTCTGTGGCAAAATTTGTCCCTTTAGACAGCTGCTACTTTGAATTGCTTTGGGCCAAGTGCAGTTTCACTTTCTTATGAGTCATTAGAATTGAAGGAATGTAATCTTAGAAGTCCTGATTTGTATTTGCAATCAATAACAGCTGTAATATTTATGTTAACATTACAGTTAGTGCTGTGCTTCCTGGTATAAGGGCACTTCTCATATATATTTGAGTCTCTTTTGTTTAGATGTAAAAATACAGCACTTGAAAACACTTAATGCTTGTGCTAAATACCAAAAAAGTGGAACAAAATTCCCCAAATAATGAGACTTATTCCATATTAAAAACTTATTTGAATTTTATTTTTTTTCCCATTTACATTTGCTTTTCTTTATGCATTAATTTTCAGTGACAGACAGCAAAGTGGTTGTGAGTTTACAACAGCTCAATAAATAAGGTATCCTTCACTCCTACTGTTTAAACATTTCCCTCTTGTTGGCAATGTCAAATTTTCTGAAAATAGTCTTTGGAAGCTGGAGAGGAGGTTGTTTTTAGAAATTTGTTTGGGTTTAAATACCAAGTATGAATTTAGAATCAAAGTAGCAATTTGTAAGGAGAATGTTTTTCTCTAACAGGCATGAGCCACACTGCCAGTCCATGTTTCTTTAAGGTGTTGCATCTGAGAGCTTGTCTGGAGGGCTGGTATATGTGGCTTTGGTGACACAAGGTGTCATAACCATTTGGGTGCAGTCTGTGTGCTTTTATGAAGCAGAAACTTTTGTAGTAGACAGCACTGAAATGACATAATGCAACTTGTTGTAATTACTGGGTAGTGTCTTCAGGGAGCAGTCCCTGTAATGTAATGTAAAATAATGCTCTTCTAGCTGTTCAAAAGGCCAGGAGAAAGAGACTGCTGTTTCACTTCTTAAAAGTACTGAGTGGCCTGGAGGTTACTTGGGTGCCTCAGGCCACTTGGCCTCTAAAAATAAGGCCTTTTTTAAAAATGTGCCTAAAAATAGATTTGAAGTCTATTCTTAATCTCCTGGAAACCTGTCTTCTGATCATGTCAAATGAAACTTGCAGGATGCTTGGGGGTAAGGATTTAGGATTCTCTACCTATTCACTGCTGCTTTTTGACTGCGGTTTTCCTGAGCTTTCTTGTTTTCCCAAGCATCTGTAAGGAGGATGAGGAGAAAGGCACATTGGTTTAGCCTTTCCTGGGTTCCTGCTGTCAGAAAACTTGACCACTGCTTGTGCAGGGAGATAGATGAAACCAGGCTATCAGCTTGTTTTGGGTGCACAGCTTTTCCTCTCAGACTGAAACCCAGGCAGCTGTGGGGCTGCTGCTGCTGCCACAGCTCTGGGTTGGAGTGCTGAGCCCTCAGCATTCTTAGGCTTGAGGAAAGGGCATCTTATCCTTCTCCGTTCTCTCCCTCCTCTCCTTATGAGCATTCAAAATGCTGCAGAGCTGACACCCTCCTCTGTAAGGAAACACTACTCAGTTGAAAGTGAGGACAGTTTTCTGAGCTGTTTAGGTTTCTAAAAGTCTCGCATTGAATTAATGCCATGCTGGAACTGGAAATAACTGGTCAAATTAAAAGAGAATTAAAAGAGAAGGGAAGATGTTTTCTGGTTTTGCTCTACACGGTCTTTCATTTTCTTCCCATTTTTCTTCCATCTTTTCTTCATGCAGTTGTGTTTAAAAATGTCATTTATTGACTGTTGTTTTGGGGATGTTGCTAGGTATGGTTGTGGATTTGGGGAATTGATCAAGTACTACTTAAATCAATTGAATGTAATGACTCCACTAGCTTTCAATGGAGATAAATTGAATTCTTTGCAGAGTTTGCAAGGGCTGCCAAAGGTATCTCAGTGTTTTGATTGCTGTATGTTTGTGTATAATTCTTGCAATTAAGACAAAATATTACAATTTCAAAATATTAAATTTTTTCTTCTATCTGTTTAGTTAAAATATGTAAGATGTCAAGTACAGCAAACCCTGTTAAGAAAAAGCTACACAGTTTAAAGTCCAGTTATTGCTAATATAATTTGCCCTCTGCACTGTACTTTGTCTTTAATTATGTGATAACGATGAGATTTAAGAACAGATACCCCTCACATTTTTTTCACCGACCACAGGTGATGTGTAACACTGTTCTCTCTGTTTGACAGTACAAGAAAAGAATGTTCTTGCCTTTATTACAGTTTTAATGAATGTTAGGAAATTATAAACCATTTGCATTAGTTACTGTGAATTTAATGCATCGTTAAGGTGTCAAGAGAGTTAGTTGGTCGACTTCAGTGCCTGTGAATTAAACTGTGATAATGAGACAATTGCTTAGAGTTAAGTTATGGTATTAATTATTTAGCTGACTCGTGATTAATACATTACTGAAAAGAAAAAACTTTACACATGTGGAAACACAAGTTTTATGTCAGCCAATGTCAGCTTCCAATTTACTAACATTGACTAAAACAAATAAATAATAGAAATAATTTCCAAAAACAAATTTTACATGTGATTTCATACTCTTTTTAGAATACTTTGAAGGAAAAATAAGTTGTCTTTTTGACTTATGTTTGTGTTTGAGGACTGGTACAATTGTAAATACAAGCAGTTGTTAAGTAGCTAATAGTCAAGCCAAGAGCTTGTATAAGTCTTGATGATGATGATGATTATTATCATTACTGTTATTTAATTGATGAATTGTTTGTAACTGCAATCACCTTCAAAGAGTACTGTACACACAAAAGAAAAACCAGGTTTGTTCCAAGTGAAACTGAAGAGTGCATACGTGTGGAGTACCATGTGGCCAAAACTGACTTGGCACTGCAGAACGTGGCATTGGACTGGAATGATTTGGTCTGTGTGTGTGCAGCTACAGTTGTCCAACATACCTTTAATTGTAAAGTTTCCACTTTCAGTGGTGAGTTTCCAATGGAGCATAATTTTTAAATAGAAAAAGAGGACATTGCCAGAGGCACTCCAGATGTGTAATGTCCCTTATTCAGCAATTCAGATTAACAGGTGCTGAAATGTCGGCTCTTCAAGCAGTCCCAGTAGGGTTATTAAAGAAAGATGTGTATGCTTACAATAAAATAAAAGGAAATGGGCAACACTGAAAAAACCCCACAACTAAGATGTTCTAATTTGTATGTATATCACAGTGCAATTTTTCTGCAATTTATTCAGTTAGACAGTGTATTTGGTGCAATTCACAAAGTGACCTTTCAAATCCACTTAAAATGTTTGCATGATATATTTTCATAGTGAAACTCTTCCACCTTAGCATTTTTTTAATCTCTATCCATCCATCTATCTAAATCTCACATTTAGAATTAGGATTAATTTTGTATTTTCTTTATTTTTTGGTATTCTTGGGTTTTATAGTCAATATTTTTCTAGTATTTGTCTAATCAGTAAAATGTGGTGTTGAATAGCGTCATTGGAAGTAGAAGGCTAAACAAAATTCCTCATTTGATTTGAAAAGCAAGCTTTCGTTCTGTACTTTAGCACAGCTGTATTTAATGTAGTTTCTTGTATTTTTGTATGTTTTTACCAGGACTGCTGTATTAAATCTTAGATTTGAAAGAACAGTATAGAGCATGATATCTTTCCTATGACTAGAATTGTACAAAGGAACAGAAATATGTCTGTATGAATTAATATACAGAACAAGACCTTGGGAGGAGAATCACTAGATATCCTATCTACTAGCTCCTGATATCAATGCAGACTAACAATTAAACCCTAGGTAAGAATCTAAATAGTGCCAATGCAAAATTAGAAAATAATCACAATAGTAACAAACAGCAGTGCTAAAAGCAGGGGCTTTGCTAGAATTCATTATTAGTAATAAAGGAAAGATGAATAATACATTCTGGACCTCCTAAACTGACAAAATTAAGACATAAATTATATTTACTTTTGAAACAATGTATGACACTACTTTAATATCTATCCCATAATATGAAATTAAAAAGTTTTAATATTTAAGAAATATCAATTTTAAACTCATGTTCTCTGAAAAATATATAATTAGTACAAATACTATCGACTACTCTTTTGAGAATTATGTGGAAAACATATATAAAGTGAGTATGGCCCAGGTTTTATTGTTTCCTTGTGTCATCAAGCAATTTTCCTTCCTTGTTTCCTCAAGGTTTTCACAAATCAACAGAAGATCAAAAAAATCACTAAACATGATAGAAAGTGTTTTGAAAAAACTGAAAAAATTGACAAAGCATTCAGAGGGAATTATATTGTCCAAAGAAGCTACTTGACCTGTTCAGGCTAACACATCTGCCATTAAAATATCCTTACAAACCATTCTTTCCACGCTGTGGTGTGTGCTGAAAGAGGCACAGTGACACGCTGTGCAGCTGCTATGGCATGAGCCAAAGTTTAGACTGAGCTAAGCGAGGCTTAGAAGCTATCTTTAGCATACAGATGAGTAATGCCATCCAAAGCACGTGCTCTGTCTTTTTACCTGAAAGTCTGATGCTGTCATATAAAACAAAATACCTTGTATCAACAAGCGCTGTTTTGTTCTGCACTTGAATTATGCTGATTTTAATTACCATTCAGGATGTTGAAACCCAGCTCACTTTTTGACCCTCTGTATGTTGAATTATTGGGAAACATTTTGTTTAGTTTTAGCACTGCTTGGCACCAATTTTATTCTTTCCAATTGTATGCCATTACAAAGTACATCTTCCATTCTCTGCTGTTCTGACATCATCAAATTCTAGTCACTACCCTGTTCTACAGTGCTCTTGTTGCTAAGAGCCTCGACTCACAAAGCAAAAGGAAATATGTGCATGCGAAGAAAAGAATCTGGTATTATTTCAAGATTCCTCCTGCTGTTTGTGGTGTGCTTCATGTCAGAGATTAGGGAACTGAGAAGTTTTCTAAATCTCAGGGTTCTCTGGCTTATGCCTTTGGGAATGAAACACTGTCTCTAGACCTTTCTGGTTTGCAGATCCCAGAGGTGCACCCAGATACAGCTTTGTTTACTAAAGAGCCAAGGACACATTTAACAAAGCTGCAGTACTGCCTCCATTATACTCCTTTGTGCAGGCACATCAGAGGGAAGAAAATGCATGGAGGAATGTGAGGTGGACAGTGAAGGAAGCCAGGAGAGGATAACTGTGGGGAGGAAGAAAATAAAGTGACAGAAAAGGAAAAGGTGATAGTAAAATAGAATATAAAGTAGAAGAGAAAACAGAGCAGACAGAATGGCCCGGAAAAGAAAAAGAGATGGTGAATTCTGTGGATAGTACTCAGCACATCTGTCTTAATGCGGTTTGATGTCTTGTCATAATGCTGACGTGGTGCATCAGTGTAGGGGTTTCTACTGCAGCATGGTAAGCTCAAAATGTGCTGTTTTACAGGTCCTCAGTAGCTTCTGGACAGTTATAATCAGGACAATAATGCCAGTGGAGAGAGTAATGCTGCAGGTGAGGTGTAAATAGATGGAAGAGACTGTGTGTGATGAGAGACACAAATGGAGAAGACAGAAAAACTGGAAGAAAACTGAAGAAGGGACAGGAAGAGGTTCGTGAACAGACAGCTTTGCAGAAACAAGCCTTTGTTCTCTTATGGACAGTAAGTACTACTGGCAGAAATGCTCTCTCAAGTGGGAGGTGACAGGAGCTGGGAAAGTTAAACTCACTGACCTCAGATGAAAAATGGAATGTGTGTTTAGAGGGAGTAAACTAAAGCAGGGAAAATGAAGGTACATTACTACCTTAAAATGTGGTAGGATATGTTACAGTGACCTGTGCTGGAAAGGTGCAACACTCGTTCTGCAGCACTCACCTGAGTAGGTGTAGCACAGTATGCATCAACTCACAAAATGTGTTGGCTGTTTGGAAAGCCAAGATAACACTTTCCCTTCAGGGAAGCATACAGCTCAGCCACTGTTAACTGGGTACCTGCAGGGTGTTAAAAAAAAACCCCAAAGCATACAGATTTGTTCTTTGGTCTATGCAAATCATTTTTGGAGAGGGAGGATTTTTTAGAAATTGAGTATTTTTTTTTCTTTTCCATTCACCATTTTCCTGCTATTTTTCAGGGCTTTTTTTGGACTGATACCAAATTCAGATCCTTTATTTTCAGTCTCCTCTTTTCAGTCTTGGGCTTTCTGAATTAAATGCTGCAATATTAGCTGCCTGCAGTTCCTGTGATTGGACTCCATGGGTGGCCTGAGTAATTTTCAGACAATGGAGCTGGTTCTTTTCTCACTCACACCACTGTAACTCATTGGCTTCAGTGAAGTTACTCTTGATTCACAGTGTTGTGAAAGAAGAATTGTGCTTGCTCTTTCATATGTTCTTTAATGTCCATTATATTTTTGCTTACATGTATTATTGATTTTCTGGGAATATATCCTGCTGCTGACAGGTAGACCTAGGAAATTCCTAGGACAGAAATAAATGTAAGCATTTTTTAGGTCACTGAATTCAATCCACTGCTTCCACAACACCGTGTTATATAATTTCTTTCATAAACTGCTGTGGTTTTAAACATTCATTAAGATCTATTCTTACTACAGTGGGTAAATTCAGACAGAGAGGTTAGTTATGTCCTGTATAAATTTAAAACCACAACTAAAATAATTTTCAAATGCTCTAAAAGTATTTTTCTTTCTCACCTATGTGTCACTTTTCAGTACAACCATGATAAAGGCTTCATTCTTGGCAGAAGGAGGCTTGGCTCTGGGAAAGCACGATTCTGAAATTACAGGCATACTTTGGAAAGGTTACTGTGTATTTTTCTTTCATGGTCACATCCCTCTTGCAGATTTTAGTGGGAGCAGTCATCTGACAACAAATTTTTACCATACTTGAAGTGCCACTCTGAAAGTAATTCCAGAAGAAGGGTACAGAACAGGTGTGTACAACTCAGCTGAGGATAGATTACTGCAGACTTCGACTTACTTATCTTGGGCTACCTTCCAATTACTACCCTGTTGTAACAAATTCCATCCATTTTATCCAAATCTGCTCTTCATTTATGGAATTAATGGGTCTAATTGACATGAAGTTGAAAATCATCAATATAATCAAGAAGTTTTTTTGTAATTAAAGGACAGATGAAAAGCACTGTCCTATTTTTCTCTTGCATAGTACAAATAAGATGATTCCGCAGAAGCCAACAGAATTATGCTGCTACCTGCAAATGCTACTGTGATACCTCCCTACCTTTGCTATGCATATGTGTTGATATGGAATATACTGTTATTTTTTGCCTTGTGTTGCTAAATCTCTGCTCTGCAGCTCACCCTAGCAAGCCCATTCCCAGTACTTCCATTCTGTTCTGAAGCTTGACTTCAGAAGTTGCAGCTGTTACTGAGGAAAGTTCTTGGCAGTTGCCATTTAGCAAGGGCAACTTTGGTTTGCAGCAGCTGGAAGATGGTGGCTGCACATCACAAAGGAGGGAGGAAGAGGTGTATTAGTTGTGAAAGCCAGATTGTGGTCACTATACAGCAGTCAGTTGGCTGTGATACTGCTCTGGTGGCTCTTTATCCCACCCTTTGGCTACTCTATTTCTGATGCAGAAAAAGGTGCACTAGTTGCATCATGCAGGTACAGTAAGCCTTATACTTTTAGGACTTGCTGGAAATACTCAAAGTAATTGTGTGGTCTGTTCATGCAACACTTTGTAGGAATGGTAGAGCACTCCCTTAGTTTTGTTGGCATTACACTGCTTATAGAATATGGGCCTATGGTGTTTGCTCTGAGGTCTCTGGGATTGCTGGACATGAGACATCCAAGGTTGAGACTGCTGCATGTATAAAATACCATTATGAGATTATTAGATACCAAGAATCCTAGACATACACAGTTTTCAAAAATCTCCCTGGAAAACAATTCTGGATGGCAAAGAGGACAGACAGCCAATCTAAGGCAACCTGGATATAGTAGCCATATCTAACCATGTCTACAGGTCTCCCTTCTACTGCAATGCCTTCATGCTTCCCCATAGCTAGTTCTTTTTTATTTGTAATTTTTTTTTTTTGGCAAAAGTGTGAGAGGTACCTGCTGTATCCTCATGTGGAGAGCAGTTGCCAGTCAGGAATCCTCAGTGCATCACCATTCTCAGCTTTACAGTCAGCAGCTCTCAACCCAGCATGTGTTATGGGGCTGTTGAAAGAGGCCATTGCCTCTGGTCATGATCTGCTGCGTGCTCAACAACGTGCTGATCTCAGGCCAAGGAGAGAGCAGCAAGGCAGGACAAACTCGTTTCTTTCACCCACACAGCACACTGGGCCAAAGGAATTCTTTGGTAGGCTGTGTGCTACATAGGCCTGATACAGAGGCTTGGGGAGAGTCTGGTTTGTCTTCTAGATGCTTCCTGACCTGTAAGTGCATAATAGTGATGGGTTGTTTTGAGACTAAGAGCCTTGATGAATGGTCTTTAGCAGAGTTATCAGTTCAGTTTAAGACATTACCACTCTCAGGTGTCTATTTTACTCTGCTGTTAGGTATTACCACACTCTTACAGTGGGGACTAAAGGTCACGGGCTGGCATGTTAAAAGGATACCTACTTTTATTGTTGTACTCTCCTAGAATGATCATGACCTCAGGCAGTTGAGAGAAACACATCTTAAAACACAGCGGCTAAATCTGCCAGAGCTTGTTCAGAGTCTTTGGCCTTTGCTTCTCAACCATGAGAGGAAAGAGTCCTTGCCAGTCCCTGAAGGCCTGAGGACAACCATTCATGCCTTTACTGCCACTGCAGGTCCTCTGTCACCCCAGAAGTCCACTGCTTGTCCATATGGACTACTGGTGTCACAGCTGTTACAACATAAAAGAGCAAGGACTATGTGTAAAGAAACTTCAAAGTCACTGACGCTATATTAAGCAAAAAGTGAGGGCTGTTCTTTGGAAGATGAATTAATGAAGAAAAAAATTCTTTTGGAATTTTTATGGTTTATGTCATCTTGAAAGTGGTTTATGATCCTACTATGGAGTTCTTAGGATTTAGTGGCTTTTCTGATTCACTAAAAATTGCAGATGTAGTAGAAAATAGGTTGAAATGTTGATTTATATCAGGAATGATATGACATCAGAGTAAAACAGGAGGGTTTAAACTTAATTTCACTAAGAAATTAAGTGATTGTGTTGATATGGTATTGCTATCTTTATTTGTCCATCTGTTTTTGAAACGGGAGGAGATTGGAAGCAGGAACGGGATCCCCTTCACTTTTCTTAGGACATCTCGTAAAATTTTGTTAACAAAAATCAATTCAGAAGCTGGTCAGTCATAAGACACAAGTCCACAGGAAATCAAACTTCAGTAGGTCCAATGTTTACACAAACACCTGGTAGTTGGTTCATGCCCAGCAATGGATTACGCCAAGCTGGCTGGAAACAGTTAGAGATGCTGGCGGCGTGCCCTGCCCACCTCCCACAGGTTCCCACTTCTGCAGCAGGAATGGCTCAGTGCCTCATTAATCAGCACCTGGGTTTCTGCGTTTTGCAGGTCGGCACATTAAGGCAAGCCAACATCAGTTTCTGTTCAGGCTTAAGCCAGAGCATTCCTGCTGTGGGAGATGTTTTGCAAGAGAGATCAGTGTACATAGTGGGGTAGATGACTTGTCAGCTGCAGCTTAAACTATAAGGTGAGATATGTATTAGTACCTTCAGCATTACTTTGTTAGAGGAGAATTTTTAATTTATTGATCAGAAATCATTAATGGAAATGTAAAGTTGAGGTGGTTTAGGATGTGGATAGCAGAAGAATGCCAAGAGGAACAGTCATGACCATTACATTTTCTAGTTGGTGAAAAGACTCTGTCTATCTATCATATTTAATTTTGCCAGCATAAGTTTGCTTCTGTTTTTCAATACAACAGTTCAAAAATGTAAAATTAAAAAAAAATTGTCATAAATCACAGCATTGAATTTAGTAAATTGCAAGTATCAGCAATACCTGTTCTCTCTGTGGTGGGTGTGTTCCCCATGACTGTGTGCCGTACAGTGCTCCCAAGGAGTGCATTAATTGATTCCTGGGGCACGAACGGTCACATCAGCGTTTTTGCCGTGACATATTTCAGACAACCGGGCTGTGTAAGTGAAAGACACAGTGACTGAAATGTTGTTGGAAGGCGAGGTGCTATGCCTGGCTGGCCTTTATGCTGCCCCAGCACAAACACCACGTACATTCAGCAGCGCGCAGAGCCCCGCGCGCCCGTGGTGGCAGCTCGCAGGGGCGGCGGTGGCAGCGGGGGTGGCCGATGGGGCCGCTGCCCGCGCGGGCGGTCCCGGCCGTGCGCTGGCACCGCGGCTGCGCTCGGGCCGCGCTGAGGGCTGCGGACGGTCCCGGGCCGTTTCCGTGGGCTATCCAGCCCTGCTCCGCGCGGCCCTTCCCGGGGCGGCTGCGGAGAGGGGGCGGCGGCCTCCAGCGCGGGGCGGGCGGGAGGGAGGGTCCGGGGAAGCCGCGGCCCCTCTGAGGCGGTGAGCAGAGCCCGGCGGCAGGTGGCGACGGCGGCTCGGCCCCTTTAAGGCTTCGGCTGCGGTAACCCGATCCCCGCCGGAGCATCCTGCGCCCGGGAAGGGCTGTCCCGTCCCCGACGCCGCGGGGAAGGCATGGAGGAGGAGGAGGCGGCGCCGCAGCCCCCGTAGCCCCGCTCCCAGGTGCGGCGGGCGGGGTGGGAAGGCGGTGGGGCGCTGAGAGGCCGGGGCTGGCGGGGCGGGGGCGGTGCAGCCCCTTTCCCCCGCCCCGCGGGGCTGCGCGGAGCGGCCCCTTCACTCCCTCAGCGCGGGGCGGCCCCCGGGGGCTGAGGGCCGCAAGCCGCAGGCGGCGGCGCGGGGCGCGCTGACAGCGCAGGGCTGCGCGGGGCCGCCCCCTCCCGCCGCCGCGGCAGCGCCTGGCCGCGGCCGGAGCGAGCGCGGAGGGTGCGTGCTGCCTGCCCGCTGCCGCTGCTCTCCTGCCCGCTCCTGCCTGCTGCCTCCGCGCTTCTGCCCGCTGCCCGCCCGCCCGGCGGCCGCTCGGGGCCGGTGCGAACGGCAGGCGCCGCGGGTGACCGGGACGGCGAGGTAATGCCCGGCTCGGGGGCAGCGTCCCTCGGGGTCAGCCTGGGGGCCCTCCGCGCCCACCGAGTCTGGGCGGGTTCCCTCTCGGGGGCTTTGCGACTCCGGACTGCTTGCGGGGCTTGAGGAAATTCGGTAAATGGCAGCGGCCACCTCACCCCGAGTACCCTGGCTCTATAAGAAGCGTGCTTTAGCTGCCAGTTGCTTTGGTGTTCTAAGAGCAGAAAGCTGAGTGGAGTTTAGGGTGTGAATAGCCTTAAATAGAAAAGGAAACGACTTAAGTGTGAGTAGCTTGAATTTTGTTGTGTTTCTCCTTAACGCGGCTTACTGAGCTAAGTAAGATATCAAACGAGTAGGAACTACCGTTCAGAACCAAGAGCACAGCCAAGCTCCAGCACTGCAGATGTTTTATTACTGGGCTTATTATAAAATGTGGAAAGAGTCAGTAGTCCAGTGTTGCTCTCTGTAGAACGGTCTGACAAGTCTTACAGCTATTGGATTTGGCTTTCAGTTTTAAGTGGATCAGGAGAGCACAGTATTTACTTCATGCCATGTCCTGGTATCAGTAGCAGCTTTACTGTGTAATCTTGTTTGGAAATTGATCCAACTCATCTTGAAATCCAGCCTGGAAGAAAGTAAGGGCTGTGGGCCTTAAACCTTCTACTGCACCTTTTTACCATGTCTTGTGGCTATACTGTTACATTTCTTATTTTTATGATGTGAAAAATTGATGTAGAAACAGTAAGATGAGGAGAACATAAATGCTAAATGATTTTGATGGTACAACACTTGGTAACTTTCCTGCTCCTTTATTCTCTTCCATGAAGTGCCAACTTGTTTCTTTCAGGAGTTCATAGTGTTATCATATTGGGGTGAATGGATATTGTTTTTTCTTCTAAGTTTCAAGTAGAAACAAAATTGCTGGAAAACCACTGCATGTTAATAGCAGGTGAAAACCAACATATTTTTAGCTCTTACGGAGTACAGTGAAAAAATGTGTTATTAACCTTTTCAAAAGTATTCGGTCAGTAGAGTCATTTGAAATCACACTAGGCATGTAAGCAGTATCTTGCTGAAAAATGTTAGTTTCAAGTGTTTGGTAATATTTATTTACCTAAGGACTCCATTGAAAAGCTACAAAAGGGAAGTTCTGCTCATATGAAGCTACTGTCTAACTGAACAGTAAAGTCGGTAATTTTGGGTAAGTAAGGCAAATACTAATGGTGAAGAACCAACCTGTCTATAGTACTGTTTTTCCTACATTACAAAGTAGTTACTTTAACCCTCCCCTCACCCATCCTCCCATTAGCTCAAACCCCGTATCAGCTGACAGAACAGTAATCAATGACTATGCAGTTTGGGTGATAAAGTGTCTGCTCATACATAATCCACGAAGTTCTGTATCTTGATCAGACTTGGCTGTACAGCTACAAGAAGGTACTTGGAAAAAACCCCACAGTGTAGCTGAAGCTGCCTGGCTTACTAAATTTGGCCCCTGTCAGGGAAAATTGTTATCAGAAGCTACTTGTGCTTGTTTTAAGTCAACAAGCACAATACAAAAAGCTGTTTAGGTTCAGCAACATGAATAGTTTTTCTTGTAAATGAAATGAAATTCTGGTAAAAACCAGTAAATTTTCATGTTAAACAGGATACAGTTGAAAACAACCTAGAGATACGAGAAAATAAGCTGTAGATATGAGGCACTGTTTACAGCTGAACACATGTGAAATGCTGTATTTACACCTGGTCCTTAAATTGAATTAAAATACAACACTATTAACTGCTGAGGTAAAACATAAAATTATTCTGAACTTGGTAGTTACTTTACTTAAGCAGCATCTTGATAAGCATATATGAAATCAGGCTTGTAAAACTTGAGCATATGTGAGATCAACCACAGAGGCTTAGTGATTAATTTTTTGTCTGCCTCTCTCCTTCTCTAAAACCATCGTACCTTTCTCCTTCATGGGCATTAGGGTTCTGCATTTGCTGAAAGTGAGGTCATGCACTTTCCATGCTAGTACTTTCCATGCTAGTACCTTTTTTAAAAATATGTTCCCTCCACAGGCTCCTTAGGAGAAAGATTAGTCTTCTAATGCATTTCTTTCAAGATGTGTTTTCAAGGTTTGTTTAATTCCATAATCTGTACTAAAATGAACACCTGTCAAAAGCTGAAACATTACTTACCTAATGTAATCTTCTGATACTAAGGAGACAAAACAAAACATGGTTTTCTCTTGTCCAAGAGCTTATGTCAGTGTCTTTGAAACTCAGAGATACTAGTGTAGTCGCTGCAGATGAAGAAAATGTAGCATCATGAGAATTGCTATATTTTACTCAAAAGGATTAAGTAGATGTGGTTAATCCTCAGTGGTTTTGCTATTTTTCTGAAGAGAATTGTACTTAATCTGGATTTTGACTTCCTGCGTTAATTTAACCAACTGATTTATTTTTTGTTTCTTTACGTGGTCCAAGAGAGGACTTGCTTGCTACAAATGAGATAATGTAATAACAAAGTTTTGTCCCTGGGATTGGAACTGGACATAGTACAGTGCTTCTCAGTGGGTTTAAACTGTTAGATACTAAATTGTTTTATTCCTTCAAATGGTAAAGTTTTAGAAAATTGAGCTTAACACCCATTGTCTCTGGTACTTTACACTATGTGAAAAGGATATAAAGTTTGGTTTGTATTTTGTGTCTTCTTGGTCAGTGGAGGCAAATGGAGAAGTATGTGGAGAATTGAGAATACTGAATACTCAGGATTGTAATTGAAATTGGAAGTTTTGATGGAGTAACGTTAAAAAGTGTGCAGGAATTATATAATGCTGAACTAGAACAAGTCATCAGAAAACAACTGGAATCTATTAGTTTGATGCAATGCACTGCAGTGTGTGTACATAAAAAAAATTGTTTGGATTAAAAATGCATTTATGAACTGAATCTTCTGATTACCCCTTGTGATTTGTGTTGCGTATCTGTCCCAGAGCATGCAAGCTGGATTCCTTTGGGGTTCAACTGGGCAGGAAGATAGGCCCTAGGAGCACATCAAATATGTTCCAAGAGTTGTGGAGTCCCTAGGACAGAATTAAAGCTGGTCTGAAGTAAGCACTTCAAATCTACATGATAGAGGCAGGTTTCAGTCAGCAAATCTGCTCTTATTTGTCCTGCATTCTGTTTTTATACATGTAGCTCTGTAAGTAGTAGTCAGAGGAAGTTTTATTGCCTTCAGTTCTGGGAGAATAAATAGAAAAGAAAGAGGTAGAGGGGGAAAAATTTGAGACCATTGAACTTTCTGCTTCTAAATCTTTGAAGATGAAAGTATATTTTTTCTGGTCTTTGTGTTTCAATATACTCACCATTTACACCCTAAAGTGAGAATATTGTACTTAATTTTTAAAAAAGTTAGTATTTTGTTATTATGGTGGAGTTTTTCCTCTGTTTTTTCCTCCTGAAGTTCAAGTTTCTTACCATCTGCAATGCAGATACAATTTCAAAAATCTAAGGCATGTTCACTCATTCTGTAATGCATGTGAAATAAAGGTGGACATAAATGTATTATATCATTGTATCACTTTTGCTGGCCATTAGGTTGCTGTAGCAACATCAAATATGCTGTCCTAAAAGTCTTCATTTTATTTTTAGATATTTTCTTAAATAAAACTGACTGCAGTTTTTTTAATATATATATATATTTATATATTTTATATTATATATATGTTTTATATTATAGTTAATAAAATAATTATTTAAATATTTGAAATGAAGCCATTTGGCTTTTCCCCCCTTTCCTGTTCAACTTAATATAAATTGACATTTTTTGAGTTTGTAACTTCTGCCAGTCTTGGAGTGTAAACCACTTCACTGTCAAATTGGAGATGCACATCAGAAGTTTGTGGCTTCTGGGGAAATTTCATTCTGTGTTGCAAATACTGGCTACTCAGGAAAAATGACTGAAGCATTTAGAGACTGACACTTATGTTTAGAATTGTTTTGATATTTAGACCACATGAGATAGCTGAACATCCAGCAACTGAAAAGCCAGTCAGCTCTGATGATAGGAAGCTTGCCACTGTGTGTGAAAATGTGCGAAGATTAGAGTTTTGTGAAGGAAGAAAACCTGAACGTGATAGCCTACAGACTGTCACAAGGACTGAACACAGTGTGAATTGAGAACTACTGTCTCTGGAAAGTGTACAAACAGAGCTGCAGCGAGGCTACTGCTTCTCTGGGCTGACCCAAAAAACTCTCTTCTGTGCTTATCTGATTTCACTGTTGCCTTTTAAAATTCTGTAGTCAATCTGGCAATAATGAAACAAGTTTTAACTTTGGAGGTTCTTGGAACAGGAGTAGAGGCTTCAGAGCTGGCAGTTGCCCTGGTCAGTGTTCTTCACTGCCCTTTCTGTGTAGATAAAATACATGCAGTTTTAGGCCACAAAAACATATAATATGCAAATGTTAAAAAAGCACCAAAACGCAACTTGTATATCTAAAAGTTTGAGCGTACTTTTATTCTGTTAATGCTTAAGTAGAAACATTGAACAGGTAGACACTTTTAGTGAATAATATTTCTGTTGATAAGTTTCCTGTCAAAAACACTTTCTGTGTTTGCTTAAAATAGTTAAATGGAGAATAGTGAAATTACCTTCTGCTTCTCTTCACAGACTGAAGAACAATGGCTTCCTTCAGCAACCTGACTATTGGCATTGCTGTTGCCAGTTTTACTGTATTTCAGCTCCTGTTCCACGTTTTAAGTTCTTGGGTGTCAACACGAATAACACCTGGTTTTAACAATCTCAGCCAAAAAAGGAAGATCGAATGGAATTCAAGGTAGAGTGTTCAAAACAACAACAGTTAATGACCCACCTGAAATCATGGACACCTGAACCACCTGTGTGTGTATGTGTAAGGCTGAAAAAAACCCTATTAGTTAAATGTTTGTAAAGATCAGAGGGCTGGCACTAGGCACTGAAGAAATAATGCATGTGAAATGTTGAGGCCCCTTCATGGAAACACAGCATTACTAACACTTGTACATTAAACGCTTTGTTAGACAGTGAAGCCCAAGTGAAGATCAGTACAAAAATAAAACAGTGACTGGTGAGAGGTAATAAGCTGAAGGGATGCTTCTAGTAAAGAGAAGAGATAAAAAATTCCTTTCCAAACATGTATGAAAATCAAAACTATTGCAATTTATTCTAAATCCCAGTGTGTCTCTGGTCATGCTTTTGGGAGCAAAGCAGTTTGCTCTCTGTTCTCCTGGTGCTACTACACTACAAAATGTTTTCTATAGGTTAAGGTTTTCTAAGGAATTTAATGAAGCTTTGGTGTAGTATTGAAGAGTCAGGTTCGTGTGTGTGTTGTTGGGGAAGGAGACTGCTGGAGGAGGAGGGGGAAGCTACGCAGACTGCACACGCAGGAAGGCGTTGTGGAAACTCAGTCCAAAAACATTCCTCACTTATTTTATGTTTCTCCACATCCATCAGTGGGATGGATCCACCTGCATTTCACTTGTCTTCTCAGTTACAGGACTTCTAGAAACTTGTTTGACCTGTGAGTCTTTTAAGCCATAAAGGATGTTTAGGATAGTAGTTGAAAAAGGGATGATCAATGAGATTTTATTTGCAAGGTTTATTTGAAAGGGTATATATAGTACATGGGGTTCTCCAGTTGAAATGAATTAGTACAGTATAACTTTGAGTAGCCTATTACAACTTAAAAATATTTTTCAGATGTTCCCCAAATTTAAAGCTCAAAAATGAGTACTGTATGGTTGTCACTGCATTCAAAGTGCATTAGTTGCACTTCTGTTCCTCCTCAGTGCTGTTTAATATCAGGTGGATACTTTTAAAGTTGTTTCCATTGTTCTAGGTAGCATTAGCAACTCAAATACCCTTGCCCTTCCATTTGGCAAATGTCCACTTGGTGTTCGTAAGGGCACCATCTTGATTTCAGTTCCATCTTTGAATAATTACCTATCTGCCAAAACAGGATGCCAGTTCACAGTATCAGTGCAGCTTAGGTTTATCTCTCTGTTACAATTAACAATAGAGGCAGACAGGGAAAGTAAACGAAACTGTTCCCATGTGAAGCTGAACTATTGTCTATAAGCCACATCAAATGGCCTTTGAATTGCATAATAGGCTTTATGAGAACTTACCCCATGCCTGGTAGCGCTATGCTGGTGTAGTGCTTTGCATAATAACATGAATTGTTTTACACATCACAAGTGTGCTGGAAATAAGCTGCTCCATAATCTCTGGGCTACTTTGTAATAAGGTATTTAACTGCTCAACTTGATACAGTACCCTAGACTATGTCCCTTTTTACCTCTTTGCACTTTTTTTTTCCTTGGGATTGATAGCAGGATGTGGATGTTAGCACGCAGATGGGTTGCGATCCTGGGCTTCATCCAGTTCAGGAGTTAGAAGGCATGAAACACAAAGCATGGTTCATCAGCATCTTGTGGATGTTATAACTGAGGAGGGCATGAAGGGAAAGAAAAGCTAGCTGTGCTTGTGTTACTTCAGCTCTGCTAACCACAGTGTTTTGTCAAACTGCTCTGTCACTCCAGTATTTCACCAAAATGAAGAGAGGCCTCAAGGAGTATCTAGCAAGTTCAGAGAATGCAGATGAGTATGTATTTATTCTGCAGAGAGCTCTGCAGGTAGAGACAGTTACTATGTCCCAGTAAAATAAGTTGGTTTCATTTAAATTATTTAAAAGTAGATGGTTGTTATTTTGTCCTATATTGAACTGGTGTAGGGAGTGCAAACACAAATGATTCTGTTGGCAGAGCTAAGGAAACTGGCACAGAGGATGGTTATGCATTTTTATCAGCTCAGCTGGGTCTGGAAGAGGGCATCTGCCTGAAATGAGCTGTAGCATTGAAAATATATTGTTACAGTTTAGAGGGCTTTGTAATCAAGCATTTGAACTGCAGCTCTTGACTGTATTTTCCATGCTGTCAGTTTGTTCATTTTGACCTTCCAAGAATTATGAACCAATAAAGTAATTGCTTCTGGCATCTAAAGTATGTGGACACTCAAATTGAGTTAAAAACTATATTTTGATACAGATGTAGTATAACTCTTCAAGTTGTGCATATATTCCTGTCACCTCTCCTATAATACATGCTTGTACTGCTATTAAGTAGTTGTGAAAATATATATATATTCAATAATAAAGGAGGAAATCTGCAACCTAGCAGTGCAACTTCTTGCAGCTTAATGAGGAGTTAAAGGATGCAAGCTGTGACAAAAATTTCAAGGAAATGTACAGAGCTTGATAGCTTGACCTAGATTCCTTATTAAAATGGACTGTTGTACTATTTCCCTTCTTCTGCCCCGTCTTCTATGGAGAAGCTTCAAAGTCCAGAGTTAAGGAGGAAATCTGCTCCTTTCCCCTTTCCCTCACCCCCATCAAGTGCTCTACTTGTGTATAGCTTGTATTCTAAACACTAAGGTTCAGGTAAACAGCATCTTCAAAGACAAATTACAACTGTAAACGAATGAGTTATATTTTAGGACAAATTTTCCTTCTTGCAGCATTATTCTGTCCTTAAGTTCAAAAATTCTAGGTGTTTTGCAGACACTTAATATTGCATGCTGTGCTTTGTTTTTAAAAAGAAAGAAAAGTTCCTATCTTTTTAAATCCTGTTACAAGAGCAGACCTTTTAATTAAACTATTAATTATCATTAAAAATCTCATAATTAAATTTTCTTTCTTTGTTAAAAGAAGAGAGGGCAGAAGTGCCGTCTGTGCTGTAAGGGTTATTAATTGTTCTCATGCAGTTTTTTACTACTCATACTAATCTCCATTAATTTTCTGGAAGACTATTGAAAAAGCTGCTGAAAATAGCACAGTGACACTCTTGAAACAAATTGTAAATACTGTCTCTTTTATGAAAAGTTACAGAATCTTCTATTGCCAGTAGATAATAATGTAACTTCTGAAAATGGAGTAGGGATTATAGCCTCTTTCTTTGCAAAGTCTTCTGCAGGAAGAAAGATATTTTCTTCAAATCTTGCATGGTAGAGCTTAGACTCCTGAGAGTGCCTTAAGGACATCTAAAATATTAATGACTTCCAAATACATGTATTCAATATGTACAAGGACAAGAATAAAAACTCACAGCATCTGTTCATTTGTGTGAACATTGTTGGTGCTGTGAATGTGGTGTGAAGTGTTTCCAATCACACAGCACTAAACTTAGTTCTCATCTTTCAAACAGTATCTGTGATTCCCTATGGATATTTTTTCATGTCATTGTTTTTTCTTTCTAGTTATACTTGGAAAGTGAGAAAGCAGACAGTAGCTACATAGTATTAGGTGCAGCTTATAGTTGTGTTAAACCCATGGCTAGAGCAGGAAGGTTACACATTTTGGACCTGTGCCCATTGCATTGTTCTACCTTCCAAGAATACATGAGGACTGAAAGGGCAGGAGTGGCCCTGGCTTGTGTGCTGGCAGAAACCCTGCTGGGGCTTCTGTAAATAGATATTTTGCTATAAGTGACTGCTTGTTAACATGCAGAGCTTATCTACACTGTGCATGCAGCCTGTAAACTGGAGACTGTTGTCTTTGGGGAAAAAAATGCATCTAGTACCCAGGTAGGGACAAGGCAACTTTGATTACTGTGACATTTATTTTGTATTTGCCTTGTCTGATACAAAGCTGTTAATTGAAAGTTAGGATTTTTCATTTATTGCCATCTTCCAAAGTCAAACTAGACTTATTATGGGTTTTTTAATTTGGTGCCTGAAAGGAGAAACCTGCTGTTGCAGGACTCCTGGGTTAATCTGAGTATGAAATTGCATACACATTTTCCAGCAAATGGGACAATACAGAAAACATTTGTTAGAGAGCTAGATGTCATACTGTTTTTAAGGATTCATTAATATATGGCATAATTGGAGGAAAATTTAGATCTCAGTTACTTTTAAGACTCTGCTTTGTATCTAATATTGCCAATCCCACTCTGATCTAATAGATTCCTTCTTTTTGACTGTTTTTTCCCCACCTGTTTTGTGTAAATGGTTGGATGTAGCATAGAGGACAAATGATTGTCTTCCACAGAAGTATCTGGATGCAGTTGAGAATGCCTTTGGAAACATCCTTAAACACACTATAGGAATGGCAGTACCTCCTTGTGACTGTGATCTCTTTTTCAGGACAGTGTCCACATTCCATGCCTTGGTGGTTGGAGGGTTTTGCCTATATATTTTATTGTATGATGATGCCGTTAATGCTGACCATCTCTGGTAAGGCATGTTACCTACATTTGGTTACACAATAAAATAATGGAATTGAGAAGAAAAACATAATCCTCTGGTGTATTAAGTACTGAATGATTGCTTCATTTTCCATTAAAATATGCAGTTGTGATGTGTTCATTTTTATGTCTTTACTATTTGAAAATTTGATGATAACTATTGTGTCAGTATTAATGTCTTAGTGTAATGTGTCTCTGTGAAGTGGAATAGATAAAATACAAGGAATTGATTTGAAATAGCATATTAAATTACTAAAGAATAAACTGTAACTGTAAGTCATATGACTGAAACTCTGCTATTTACAGTAATCGTTTTAAAGTGAAATTGAAAACCTGTAGCAGATCTGGATAGTGTATATCTGTGTGAAAGTTCTCCATTGAACCCTGTAAATGGTTTGGATTCAATGAAGAGAGAATGTGGTATTACTGTCAGTTAATACCTGAAAATAGATACAGTAGATCATAACAAAGACTGGAGCATTGGTAAGCTCCAGGGAGGCATCACATTGTGTATGACTTTTTTGATGGTTCAGGACTTCTCATAAAACTTTTCCTTTTTTTCTGTATGTACTAGAGACTAACATAGATGATGTAGAAATTGTTTTTGTATTTGTGAGAATCACATGGTAGAAAATGTGGAGGTGGTAGAGATCAGATAAGGAGAGAGAGAAGATGTAAATAAATGGATTAAGTTGTAGCTTCATAGGAGAACAGGGTCCTTCCTATGATTGTTCACTTCACAGTCATTACAGTTTTTCAAGTTTGATGTTTGATTAGCATTTTATATAACTCTCCATCTGTAAGGAAATTTGAAGAAAGTCAGTCATATGGACTTTTGTTTGTTCTATCTGTCCATGCATGTTCATGTGTAATTCATTTGCCACACATACTTCCTTAGCAATCACCAAAGAGACAGTACTTCCCATTTGCTTATTCAAGTCACTCCCTGTTTGTCACTCCAGGCTCTTGCTTGCATCAAACCTGGCCTGCAAACATCAGGGCTCATTAATTCCATTGCACCTTCCATTCAAGGAGATAGGTCAGGAAATCTGGAAGATTTTAGACTAAATTTTAAGTTCTCCATTTATTGAGAATAATTTGGGATTCTAACATGGACTCTTCTTGAAGGGATGTGACAGATGGATTGTGCAGCCATATGTATTGTGGGTTTAGAAAGCTTAGAGAAGGCTTGATGTAAAGTGACCATTCTCTGGGGGAAAAAGGAGGGAAGCGAGCCATTCCCTGTCCCATCCAGTTAAGTCATGTCTACCATTATCAAGGAACCAATTTCTCAGTCCTTTGCAGGTTCTCTGGAGAATATGAAGGCTCTTGAGTGCAGGCTTAGTTTTGGTGGTGATGTGCTAAAATGTGTTGGGACCCCTTAGAAGTTTAGTTATGATGCTGCTGCTGCAGCTGGGAGCTCTAACATGAGGGCTCTATGTAAAGAGTTTCTGCTAAACTTAGGAGAACATACCTGTCTATACTCTTATGTCTAAACCTAAAGAAGCACTCAGCCCACAACATATGAAGCTCATGAAACCAAGTTTTGAAGTCCTGGAAAAGTGTTTCCATTTCAAGCTGTGTTTAAAAGAACCTCTTTGGCCAATCTTAAGAGATGAAGTGAATTACAGGCTCTTCTAGTAATGATTTTTCTTCACGTAACAGCAGAATTCTGGTTTTGTGAGTCCTATTTTCCTGTAAACTACCCTCTCACTGTGGGGAACGGTTAGTTTTAGACACTAAGAAAGCTTTACAATTTAATGATCAGATTGTAATAATACAGGAAATCTCTACCACTGCTCCATTCCAATAGGATTAAGAAAAAATAGTTAAGTAATAGCATTTTACTGTGTTCTGGCTGAGACAGACTTTGTATTGGAGTTGGCTGTAAGCACAGTTAGGTTCCTTTTTTCTGGGAAGGTTTTCAACAAGGATTGCTTTCACGGCTTGTTTTGAGCAGTCCACATTTTATGGATCTGTTGACCTGTCACTTGAAGCTCAATTCATATTTAAATGAAACATAACAAAACATAGCTAGATTAGTTGCACTACTTAATTAAAAAAATAAGTTACAATCCTTACTCCAAGGAAAAAAGACTTGCTTACCAAACTCCTCAAAGTAAGAATGCACAGGGGACAGTGGAGGGAAGAGCAAACATTGCTTGCTGTAATGTGGATGCTTGCCTTTCTTGAGCTGTATTCACAAGTTTCGGTTTGTTGAACATTCTAGAGGAGCTGAAGTTGTATGTGTGCTATTAAGACCTTTGCCTTCTGAATGTTTGGCACCAAAAGGGAAGGGATAGAAGGTGTGGAAACTACTCTGAAAAGCATTTCTGCTCAAAGGTTCTTTGGCTCCAGAGAACTGGCAAATATTTTCTTTCCTGTGTCCTTCTACTCTGTTTATCCCTATAAACATCCATCTGATTATGAATATGAAAAGCACCAGCTGAACAAGATAATTTTGTCATCCTTACCAAAATTTTAGCACTGGCAGAAAATAAAAATGGAGACACAGAGTATCAGTTAAAAGGCTAAGAGGCAGTGACTGGGCTGTTCTCTTTTATCCTCAGTTTCCTGAGAGGCTCAGAGTAGCCAGCTCAGAGTACTTGCTGGGTTTCAGTTCAAATCTCAAGCAAGGCTCCTGGGGCAGTCTCTGTGCCAAGGCAGGGCTTGATCCTGATTAGGGTGGTTAGTAGGTGTCTTGTATCTGGGTGGAAAAGGAATCCACTTTTATGATTAGAACCCTTCTTAAGTAGATTGCATTATCTCTTACTGATGAGCCAAGAAAAATGTATCCTGATGGGCATTGTGTTTGAGATGTGTATGTCCTTTGCAAATTAGGCTGTAACTATGTTTTTTTGGTGTGTTTACAGGGGTGACCCTTCAATTGTGAAGCTGAATATTGCTATTACCACAGGCTACCTCATTTCTGGTAATTATGCAACATGTATATAACATGCAGGACCTGTTTATTTATATTGAGTCACGTTACCTACATGTTTATCCTGAGCCACTGTAGTGAAAATGTGAGATGTGCATATAATACAGTTTCTACTGTGGCTTATAAAATTGCTAATGGATTTGTGGGTTGTGGTGAAATTACAGGATCTTGCTAGCAGATGTGAAAGATGGAATATCTCCCCAAGCACCGAGGAAATACCAGTGTGTGGTTTTGCGATGGTTTGATGTGCAACCACCAGCTCCAGCTCAGTTTTGTCTTTGGCCAATTAAGAAGGTGTTAGAGCAGTGCCCTTCACTCTCTTCACGGTGCCTACAACTCGTAGCTCTTCTATCATGTGTTTCCTCCTGTGACCTCAGAATGCTGGCAGAAGAATTTTAGTAACCCTCAATACAAGCTAAGGCAAATTATGCTATGAGATCCTGCCTGCCCATCTTTTAGTCTCACTTTAGGCCAAAATTCAGTCATGTATAAAACATGGAAATTTTAGTTATTTACTTTGTATGTTATTTATTCCTATTATATGTTTTATATCCTTAATTTTGCTGTCAACTAAAATTGGCCTGGGAATTTTGCTACAAAATGCTTTTGAGCTTTCTTTTATGTTGTGTGGGGATAATACTGGCTTATCAAAGCAAAAACTTGTTGTGACTTGGACTATTTTCCGTGAAAACTTCTCATGTTAAGATGAGGTCTCTGGTCAGAGACTGAGCCACAGACTTGGTTACCTCATACTAGATTTCTCGACCCAGTGGAAATGATAATCTGGTGATCAGCATACTCAGTTAAACTGTGCGTTACTTTAAGTGTCTGGGTTTTTTTCATAGCTTCAACTGTCATGTTTAAATTAATCAGTATCTATTTTTGAATAATTATACATTAAACTTTCATTATGAATTAATGAATGCCTTTGAACAGGCATCTCAACCTGACCACTCATTCTCTCTCACTTCCCTATATAGTTGATGTTTAATTATTAATAGGAAGTGAGCAGCTATGTCAGGTGATGTAGGACCCTGCCTGAGGATAGCTAATATAAAAGAGGTAAAGGTACACATGGACTTAAAGAAGGCAAAGGGATAAAGTCTTTGATTTCAAACCTTGGTTTGAAATCATTTGGTTTGATGTTCCAGTCCAAAGTACTACTTTGCAGGAAGTAGCGACGGGAATTGCTTGTTCCAATACAGAGAAGAAAATCTTCTGAATTCTCAGACCATCATGGGAGAAGAAAGTTTTTTTTGTTGGTTTCTTTTTGGTTTATTTTATGTTAAAGCTTTCTTTTTAACACTAACTTGGGTCTGCTATGCCACTCTTGCAGTAATTAGAAAGTTGGGATTTAATAAAGCAAATATGCTTCTTATTCCAAATGCCTCTTACAAAATATTTTTGGTAAATGGTTCCAAATTTGCTAATATACTTTACTTTTTGATTCAGGGGTTCTCCGTAATAGATCCTTGCATTTGTTGCATGTATTTGTGTTTGCTATGAACCCTGGAGACCTGCCTTTTTTTTTTAAGTAATTTGTTCCAGATTTTTGGGGTCATAACTGTGAAGTCACTATGAGATTCAGGATCTACCTTTTCCTTCCAAAATACTTTGGCTAAAGTTACTGTGTCTGCATTTCCACCATTGATGTGGAAAGTAATAATTTATGGAAATTGTTGGGAGAATACTGTTGCCTAATGCTTTGCCTGAAGTAAAGTCTTTAGGATAAAGATGTTCTCTTCAGAGATCATTAATTCAGAGGGTTTCTACTAATGCCATATCTTGGTATATCTCTAAAACTTAGAGAAACTATTCTGAGGTCAATGACTGTATAATAAATAGTTCTTTATAGTTATTTCTGTTCTCTTGTAGATCTGTTGCTTATTATTTACTACTGGAAGGCAATTGGTGACAAATTTTTTGTAATACATCACTTGGCAGCTCTGTATGCTTATTATTTTGTACTGGTAAGTGCTGTATCTTCTTGTAACATAAGCAGATGAGGTTAAAGAAACAGCTTTTACAGACTTTGCTTAATGTTGAAAAAAATTTTCACTGGTTAATGAAAGGCATACTTAAACTTTGAATCATTATTTTAAAATGTTTTTATCAGTTATTTGTGGTCAGTCCATGCCTTTTCAATGTTACACTCTAACAAAAATGTGTAACTTTGTTGAACTTAAAAACTTTTCTCAGTTTTTGCTGTAAAGAGACTTGGACAGAAGGGCTTTTCATATGATTATAGAACAGGGTTTTAAATAAAACCACAAGCTTGAATATTTAGTTGGAAAGTTAGAAGGAAATGGTTTCAAGTGGTTATGTTCTGCTTCTGTCTCCCAGGTAACAAGTGACAGGATGAGGGGAAGTGTCCACAAGTTTTTCCAGGGGAGGTTTAATTTGGATAGTAGGAAGAATTTCTACACTGAAAGGGTGGTCAGGCAAGTGTTCAGGGAAGTTGTGGAATCACCATCCCTGGAAGTTTGAGAGGTGTGTGGATGTGGCACTTGGGGATATGGTTTAGTGGTGAACACAGAGCACAGTTAATGATTTGACTTGATCTTGAAGGTCTTTTCCAACCTTAATGATGTTTTCCCTGCCTACTGTCTGAATCCCAGGCTTATAATATTAGAATTGTCAAGATGCCAGACTACTGTCACATTTCCCATGTAATGGTTTAAGGGGCTGAAGTACACTGACTAGTAAATACTCTGTTTCTGGTTGAAGATAATTAAATTTACTAACATTATCATGGATGAAAGTGAATTACAGCTGAATATTAGATAAATGAAAATACCACTACCAAGGCTAATCCCCCATGTAGAAAATTCATTAGTTGTTTCTGGAGGAAACAGAAAGCAAAATATTAGTGTGAACTTCTTTAGAAGCATTTATTACTGTGTGAATAAAGCTCTGCCTGTGGATGTCAGTGTGTTGCTCTCAGCCTGTTGTCTTCAGAGAAAGTTACCCCTAAGTATGTTATTTCCAAATTGCCTTTTGAGGATAGGAAAGACTTTAGTTAAACATACAGATTTTTTGTTTAGTGTAGTGCAAACTGACATGGAAAGCTTGAAGCAGTTGCTTGCTTGGTGGGGGAAAGAGGAATCATGACACACATTCCATAGGTTGTTCAGGAAACTTAAGGAAATTAAAGAACCCCAATCTTTTTATCTCTACATCTGTAAACTGCTGCTTACCCAGCAGGTGTCAGTGGATACTGTTTCGAGCACAGCCAATTGATAAGGCAGATCAAAGGCTGTGCTGTGTCACCTGGAGCAAAGAGCTCAGCCGGAGGGGGTGTGGTGTGGATGTGCCCCGTGGAGCAGCTGTGCCCGGTGTCCGAGGCGCGGGCACGGCTGGGAGCTGGCAGAGCTGCTGGCCAGGGCCGCCCCTGCCCTCTGCAGGAGGGAAGAAAGGGCTTCATGGGCCCTTCCCTGCTGTCAAGTAAGAGCTCAGAATTCGTCTTCGCTTTGGCCAAATGTGTTCTTAAAATAATGCAGGGACATCTTTCTTCAGCATACCATGTTTCTGTTTGGGCTTGTTTAAGCGCTGAAAAATAAAAAAATATTTATAATTCTTTCAGACAGTAATGCTGTCATGATAATTTGTAATCTATGACTACTTGTGCAAGTCTTCTCTAGTTAGCTTTTCATGGCCATTTAACTGTAGGTCTTATAAAGGTTTATTTGAAGTAAAAAGCTACTGATTGGAAATACCTGAAGGACAACTGCAGCTTTTGTGATAAAATTTGTTTTGAAAGTGCAAGAAAGGTGGCCATAGCTGGCAAACTGAGTTTGATTAAAGAAGTTGAGATGATGTATCATTCTGTGTGTACTTAAAGACTCAGATGACAATTTCACATCTACGTTGTTGATTTTTGTATGTTTGTTTTGTTTGGCAGAGCAAAGGTCTGCTGGCTTATTTTGGAAACTTCCGTCTCCTTGCAGAGTTCTCCACTCCTTTTGTCAATCAGCGGTAAGTGATTAAGGAGGTTTTCCATAGTTCTTTTAAAATTTAATCTGCATTACTATTTCTGTCACTTAGGAAGTCTTTTTATAGTTGTCGAATGTCTGCTGAGAGGGAATTTACATATATTGAACTAAGAATTACTATATGAAAGTCTTTTTTTGCTATGAAAATATTTTGCTGCTATAGCTGCAACAGTGTAACTAATATATTCATCCCCAAGTTCCTTTTTAGATTAGACCAGGCTTTGTATGAAATGCCAGCTTTTTATGAAATGACCAAACAAAAAATTCACAAATAAAATATTCTTTATTAACTTTTGCATATTAATTTGATTTTTATAATAAAGCCATCTTCAATATGGTTTTTTTTCTCTTGGTATCATGGACAAGGAAAAGAAGCAAGATAATATTGTCATCAGAATCCTAGAATGGAATTGCCTTGCCCTGTATAATTTGAAGTTTATTTTCCAATATTCCACATATGCAAATCAATATTAATATATGCATATGAATATCTAGAATAATATAAATGTATGTTCTTTGTTTGCTTTAAAAAACAGTTCTGCAAGTTATTTTGAGCACTTAACTATATCCAAAATGGTTAATCTTCACACCTGTGATTAGAGAAGAAAGAGGCAGAAGCTTCTCCTATGGAGCTCAGAGTCAGAGCCTGCACTGGGTGCTGGATTTGCTGCTGTATCAGAAAAGGAGGCTGATAGTGCCACATACTGCGGCAAGGGGAAAGCTGTCATTGGAGTTTCATGGTGCATGGGGAGGGTGGCCTCTCTCCTTACTTTGTAGCCACCAGGACACAGCTGGAGGTAGGGATTTGCCCCAGAAGGACTTCACCTCGGGTAAGGGGCTTTGGTACAGAGCAGGCCTGCAGCCTTCTCCTCTTCCTCCAATTTTTTGCAGGGTAGGATGGGAACTTCCAGTGTACCAGATGCCTTTTCTTAACCATGCTTTTTGGGGTGTATTTCTGCTTTCATGCTTCCACATGTGTGGCATCTGTTTTCCAGATGCCTGTAGAGAAAGAATAAGGCAAATAGAAACCGTATTCCTCCTGCAGACAGGCTATTGCCCATTACTGCATTGTGACTGTAATCTCTGAAGTGTTTTCTGACACTGTAGCATTCCTCAGAGCTCTTACAAATAAGAAAGACTGTGCTATGCACCCTTTTGAACATCAGTTTGGTAAACTTGAACTTGCAGGAGGACAGGGTGGAGTTCTCCAGAGGCTGCACTCCTCTGCCCCAGTGCAGTTGAGTGGGAGGTATCAGTGTGTTGTAGCCTGTGCTCTATGTGCACAGAGAAACTAAAGACTAAACAAACACTTCTTCAAACTTAATGACGAAAAAACGGTTTATATTGATATCCATGTTGTAGTGAATGGCTGTTGTCTCAGCTTCTACCAAGGTATGATGTCATCTTGGCTTCAGGTGGGTTCCTACACTGATGATTACATTTCAGGCTGTGGCATTAGAAACAATTGTGGTACATCTGGCTATTAAAAGTAATTTGTGTTATACTTTTAAAATGCCTATGGTGAGATTATGGGTCTTTGAATACTGACATTTAGCACTCTCTCAAAAAAGCACGAATTGCTGCAGGAGATAATAAAGTCCCTTGCACTAAGTGATGTCATCTCATTAGTGCATGATTTTTTTTCCATTAAATTTGAAGTGAATCAGACTCTTAAGAGAGTAAGTAGTGGATAACGATAACGACTTACATTATGTTTCTTGTTTGCATTCTTAGTCGACCAAAAGACCTCTTATTAAAATATAAAAGGATATTCTAATCTTAGAACTGTCTGTATATTTCCTGTCTTTGTTGTTAGGGATCTCTAATTGGAGGCTGTCTCCATGCCAAGCATTTAGATCTTTTAATGTTAGTATCAGCATTTATGTAATTAATTCTGAACTGTGGTGGGTAAAATTGTAATCGTAACTGTTATTTACAGACTTTTTTTTTTTAATTTGCTGGGAAAGGGAGGCTGCTAAACAGATGTCCAGTTACCTATACTGGCATGTTGTTATCGTATGTCATTTTTAATATTACTTTTTGATTCTGCATTGCATATATCATTGAAAGTAAAGGCTTTGATTGTTAATCTGACCAAACATCACGTCTTTCTCTTCATCATGCCAGTAAGTGTTTCCGTGGTGAGGCATTCTGCTTCTGGGCTGGACTGCCACCTCGAGTGCCTGCATTTTAATTGTCCTAGTTGCATGCTTAATGAATTTCTAGAATATTTCTGTTAGAGCTGGATGTCTGGAAAATCTTTTTAGTGTATTTATAATTACCTAGGTTGTAATCTGTAGGTAATTAAATGAAAAAACTACTCTTAAAACCAGGTTTAGAACTGGTTTTTGTTAAATCATTTTAGCCTTGTATCTTATTGGAGAAAAACTGATTATTTCATTCTCTTCCCCATCCCCCATTATGAATACAGTGATTTAAGTTATTTTGCTCTGGTCCTGCCTGCCATTGCTGCACAAATTTTACTTGTTTATTCTGGTTTAAATGTGAATGACAAATGATCAGAGGAGTTTTCAACCCTCAGGTGTGCTAGGCAACAGATAAGTTATGCCTGTCTACTGTATCTAGGAATAAATATGCAAGAATTCTTTTTAAAAGACCACTTATGACCCAGCAGTAGATGGAGAGGCAACTTTTAGATTTATCTTTTTCATTGGATAACATTTCAAGTTGTGACATGATCAGGAGTTCACAATGTCTGGTTCTGAAAATGTTCCGGTTTGGGGCTGAACAGAAGCAGTCCAAAAATCCCAATTACAAGACATTAGAGCTCTATCTGGACTACCAAATCCAAATGCAATTTTATAGTTGCTTTCAGTGAGACAAAGAATTTTAGCTGCTGTTGGTATAAACTATAATAGCAAGTAATAAATATGTCTTTATGATTTTAAAAGATGGTTTTATTATTGTATATTACACAATAGTCACTGAAATGCATGCAGGTTGTCAACTGATTCACAATTCATATCAGGATTTTCTGTATGTTATTCTACAATATACTGGATATCATGCACTGCTTAAGTGGTGGGGGAAAAGTGCAGCCAAGCAGAAGAATTTGTAACTAAGCCAAGACAAAGTGCAAGAATTTAGAAATTATAAAGCAATTAGAAGCAATTAATATATGATGAATTAAAAATAAACATGAAGTAAAATAATTTTCAATGAGATGGCTTCAAGTCTGCCTGGTATTTGTGAACACTTCTTTTGCAGGTGGTTTTTTGAAGTACTGGGATATCCCAAATCTTCAAAGGCCAACATCATCAATGGTGTGCTGATGACAGTTGTATTCTTCGTGGTGAGGATTGCCGTCATGCCTGTATATTACAGCCATGTAATTTCTTCATTTGGAACAGAAGGTTTCCAGAGATTAGGATTTGCAGCCCAGAGCGCCTGGATTATCTCAAGCGTTGTCTTGGATGTTATGAATGTAATGTGGATGGTCAAAATTGCAAAAGGATGCTACAAGGTCATTTGTCTTATTGGACAGGAGGAAGCGAAAACTCATAGAAATGGAAAATCTGCCTAGAAATCATACATAAAATTAGATTTCTGCTATGAAAATAATTTGGGTTCACTGAAACAGTGCACATTTCTTCCATGGAATGCTCCTATTATGGAAACAAGGTATTACCTCTGTACTGACCTTACTCTTTCCCTAGCCACACTGCCTGCACGCCCAGGGCCACGCTTTGCGGATCCTGTCCAGTGAGGAATAAAAGCAAAAGCTCACACAGATGAGTTCCACATGCCTGTTCTAAGCAGTTGCAAGCATCAGAAATTAGAAAGGAGCAGACTGGTTACTTGCATATTGTCCACCAGTGTGTTCAAAGTGTTTCTCTCAGGTTTCTCCGATTAAAATGTTTTATAAATCCAGTGAATACTGACATATCTGTTTTTCTAGAAAATGAAAAATTCCCCAAACTCCTGATACGGTGCAATTTTCCAGGCACGTTTCTATGTTTTCTTCTAGGAATAACAATCAAGATTTCATTCTTGAAAACTTTTTAATTTTTGCAAGAAAAGCTAAAAATTTGGCTTTGATTCTATGAAGTCTTTTACTGCTTTTTGTTCTGCCTTATATGAATGCAAACCATTTTGGGAAATTTATGAAATAATTTTATCTAAAATGCTGTATTATAAGACCACATGATATCTTAAAAGCTGTTAAAATTCTCACTTTGATGGGAAAGATTCCCATTTGCTGTGCTAGGTTACATGCAATAGTACATCTTCTAAATTCCCCATGGAGCTCCCCATGGAGCTTTTTTTGTAAGTTAATATGGTAGATGATGTGTGGAAATGGCATAGTTCTTACTGAAGTGCTTTTTCCTTTGCTGCTACTACCTTTGAGAAGTGCTGCAAATCTTCTCAGAGTATTTTTAACCATTGGCTATTTGGATTCAAAGTTTAATTGCAAAGATATAAAAATCTTCTGTATATGTGATGTGTAAGTTTAAGTAATACTTTTTTCTTCTATCACAAAAATGACCTATTTGATACAAAGTGTTGAGGGGTTTTGTCATATTATCCTTCTTAATCAAGTCAGAAATCTGAGGTGTGACTAAGAACACTCTTGAATTAACTGTGCCAAATCCTCTAAAGCTGGATAGTAATTTTGTAGAAGGAACAGTTGACCTCCGTAGACACATTTTTGTTTGTTTGTTTTAAACCACACATTTGTCAGTAGATACTCAGTTACTCTGTCTGTGAACTTGAAGGCTTGGAGGTCATCAGAGAGGAATCTCACCACTGAGGAATAGTCCTAAATCTCATCTGTAATACAATTTGAGGAAATTGAGTTGTTTTATTTAAAATTATTTTGAGAGCTATATTTATGTGTAAATATGTTTTGTTTTGCTTCTTTTAACCAGAATTGTGACTGATTAACTTCTGTTTTTTTCCCTTGGTGTAGGTGTGCTAAAAGTGTCCATTTTTACTGAAAAATTAGTGCACATCCCAGTTATTGTAGCAATCTGTCAAAGCAATTTATTTTTAAATGGAAAGATAGCATATTTAGCCTGTGTTGGGTGATTACTCCTGTTCCCTCTGACAAAGCTGGGTGGCATGAACTCTCCCCTCCATAGTCAGAGATGTGAGTGCCCCATGCTGTCCTCGCTGGTGAGGGACTCTGCCATTCCCCTCTTCCAGAAATTGCAGGTAAGACCCAAGAGGACTGCATAGGCTGAAATGCCTTTTAACCAAGGCAGCTGCAATGAGTTTAGTTCCCTGGTTAAAATGCTTTCTGGGAGTATTGTTTGGGCTTGTGTAAAATGCACTTTTGAAAGCCTAGTTCCATGGCTCAGTTCGGCAGGCTTTTTCCTAAAAATTTCCCAATCCTGCCTTGTTAAGGGAGATAGCAAGGATTGTTAGTACTTGTGTTTTTTGGATCCCGTGGTTGTTAATACTTCACAGGCCTACAGACAAAAGATCAGTTTATGCCTTGGGAGAGTTAGCAATTAATCTGTTGAGCTGTACGATCTGAGTGAGCACAGTGCCTCATCTGGGTACCAGTAAATCCAGTCTTTGAGAGTTGATCCTGGGGCTTGCTTTGCTCAAAGCAATGGACTCTCTTTTATGCTAATTTGCAGAATCTGGTATCTTTTGAAATGTGATTTCAGTGTACCTAATGCAAAATTGTAAAAAGGCTGTGTTTCTATCACCTTTATGATTTAAAGGTGTATAGGAAATACTCTTTGTTTTTAAATCACTAGATCCCTGTGATTAATGGTTTTGTAAATGCTTGTTCCTTTTCTAAAATGGAGTAAATTCAAGCATTTCTGAGAAGTATGCTTGAAAATAGAAGTCTGCTTTTCTTTCTATGGAAGTAGGATGAAAAAATTGAGAAGATGATATGGAGTAACTCTTAGAGTGATAATTCATTAAAAGTTTCTGAAATTTATAATTTTCTTACATTGATTTTAATATTTCAGTGTTTTAAATATTTTGTTCTCAGTGGAGGCTATTCATTAAAATGGTCTACTTCTTCCACTTTTAGATAGACTTGTGTTTGATAGGAAAAAAAAAGTAAGTCAAGGTATAATAAAATAGATGTTAAAACTAGATTTAGGAAAAAAAAAATCCAAAACTCTGCATACTACACTTTGGCCAACAATCCAGGATTGAAGGGCAGTGTGATAATTCTTTTAGAACAGCTAATATTTCAGATTGCTGCACAAAATTAGTGTAATTAAAAACTTATTTTGCAATCCAATAGCTTTAAGCTTTATAATTTTTTAAAAAAAGTTATTACAATTATGTCCTGATGCATCAGAAGAAAATTTTCTTACTAAAAAATCTATTAACAGCTGTGGTTTCAGCAAAGATTTTAGTAAACAGACAGCAAAGTTGTGATGTACTAAATACAGTAGTGTATATAGGGCACTTTTTACCTGCCATTAAAAGCTTATAATACAGCAAATTAGATAGCTATGGCACCCATTTTTTAATTGCACTTTATTAATTTAAAAAATGTGGTAAAATACTGATAAAATTTAATGTTGTAAGCTTGTCTTTGCTTTTTTATGCAAAAAAGTAAATGCATGATAATTAGTATAATAAATGCTTTTGAATGTAATATCTTATTAGTGGCTTAAAATTTCTATTTTTAACAGATGCATTGTAAAAGCAGACTCTTGGCATGTCACCTGGTGTCTCTTCTGTGAGCATATCAATTGGAAGAAGTGACTCTTGTATAAAATCGCATGTTTTTCTTTTCTTTTCCATTCTTCAGTACCAGGTGACATAAAATTAGCTTGCTGATCATGGGAGAGACTATTTGTACCAGTTAGGCTGTAGGTAGAAATGCAAGTTTCCATTTTTTATGGCTTTAATTTTTCATCAAAATTGAGTAAATACCACTGTCAGAACTCTACAGGAGAATGGTAAGTCAGGTGTTCTGTAACTGATTTGTGGAATCAGTACTTGCAGAGAGGAAGTACACTTCAAAGACTCATTTTCTCAGAGTGTTTCAGTGGATTTCAGTGGAGAGTCTCACGCAACAGGGATGCTGTATGGGTTATCTGTGTGAATTCTTCAGTGGTAAGAATTAGATCTCTGAAGCCTACTCTACCTCTATAAATACATGCTATCTTGAGTGAGCTCCATAATTTAATAACTTAATTGCTTAAAAAACATAATCCATTGAATAATGAAATATATGCCCAGGAAAATGAGGGGAGCCGACTTCTTAAATTCTTAACAATTCCAAATTTTGTACTAAAATTTATTAAAAGTTAAATTGGTTACAGTGTTTGGAAGAGAATGACTTTCATCTTAAAATATTGTGGGAGAAGATTACTCTTGCAGAACTAACAACCTAAGGGTAAAGCTTACACAACTGAGCAAATGTATTCAGGCAGGTTTAAAGAGGAGAGGAGAAGGAGACTGAGTACACAGTGGAGATCCAGATGTCTTCCTACTGCTGTGGTTGGGACAACAGCAGACTGATACATAGCAGAAAGGTTGAGGTGTTTGTTGTCTCTGTTTGCAATGGAAAAGGAAATTTTATTCTTTAAAATTTTCAAGCTGTATTAAATGGAATACCAGTTTTTGATTACTGTATGAAGAGGACTTTTTCTCATGGTCTTGTGTGTGTTTAAGCATATGTATGTACAAGCTTTCTGCAAAAGACCATTTAATAGAGAAGTTTGAAAAATCATTTTGTGATGCTTCTGCTGAGCCATTCAGAGGAAAATAAAGGGCTGCTTGACAATTACTCCAGCTTAGGGTCTGGTGCAGTGTTGGCTGCTCCTGAAAGCCACCAATAAAGCAAATAGAAAGGGACTAGAATTTTCAGACATAAAAGTGCAACTTTAGAAGTCTTTGCAATGTATTGCAAGCCCCTCTCAGATTTTTAATAGCCTACTGTACAGCAGCATTACCTGGCTACGAGGAGCTCTACGAGGGAAAGTTTGTTCCTGGTCAAATTTCTCTTGTCTTTGAATACAGGCAGAAAAAGAACAGTACTTCATTGCTGATATCCAGATTGATGGCCGTCAGATGGAAATAGTGATAATATTTATGAACTTTTAATGTTCATCCAAACCTGGATAAAATCTGTGTTAGACAGGTGGATTGATTTTCTGAAAGCAACTTGAAAGTTGTTTTTATGGCAGAGAAGATGAAATATGTGCTGTCTGGGTTGTTTAGAGATCTGGGTTTAAGTATCAAGTCATACTTTTAGATGGTAACACTTGGTAAGGTTTCTTATCCATTAAAATTTCCTACTAGCTACCTCCTTTGAAAGTCTTGTTCTGTTTATAATAACCAAGCACTTTATAGCTCAGTAAAGAATGGAAGGTAGCTATGAAGAATACATTGTATTGTTTGGTATAAGAAATATTTTGGCAAAATTTCTTCTGAGAAGTTTCATTGTGTGATGTCCTGCACTGAGAGGGCATCTGTTTAATACGAAGTATATACATTTTTAACCTAGTTGTAAGTAAAAGAAGTGTCTTTAAGAGAGTGAAGTATGAAGTGATCAGCATGGCTTGGTATCAACCACATAATGATTCAGTGTGCTATTTATAACTTCCTACTTACTGAAATTGAAAATATAAAAGCAAATAAAATATTCTGTATTGTATCTTTATTTTTAATCTATGTGTGGGATGTCAAATATTGTACTTGTCTTGTGGACAGGACATGCTTTTATGAGCCTATTTAAGTATATGAGAATCTGCACCCAAATGGAACATGTTGCATGTAAATTGTCTTCTAAGTTTTTAAATTTTGGTATTTTTAAAAATTTACTAGGTTTGAAAGCAACATTTAAATATGAATACTAAGCTGTAATACAGAATACAAAATTTTGAATGCAATGTGGTTTTGTTTATAGTAATCCTATTCCAGTTTCATGAGAAAAATCCATCAAATCATAGGGGGAAGGGAAGAAAAGGGCTAATCATGAGCTCGGCTATATAATTTGCACACTTAATATGCACACATCCAAATGTCTTGGATTTGTTTCTAGCATGCATTTACCAAACAGTGTTTCCTTCAATATTGACAGATACCTATTTATGTAGAATAAGCACAGCTAACCTGTTATAAAATCAAATTAGAAAACCTGTTTGGAACAAATGAGTTACAAGTTAGGCATACGTAATGGAGCCTGTAATTCGAAAATGTTTATATAATCTTCTGTCTAAGAAGAAACTTGATGAATTTATCTAACTTAGGTGCAGAGCAAGGACAAAAACTGTAGATTCTGCTGTACTGATTTCTGGTAAATCTTGACAATCTGGTTTGCAGTAAATTCTAACACTGTCACAAAATATCAGGATCACATTATTAAATTCAATGAGTAATGTGAACCTGATTGTAGTAGCAATCCTTATCATGGCACAAGAACTTAAAAATGCAATATAACAATTCTGAAGATTGGTGATAAAAGTAATCCGCCATAGTAAGGTGAATTATTAAGTATTATGGGTTTAAATTTACTTTTTAAGAAAGAATTATTTGTTAGCATTTCAGTGATATTGTAAAGCATTTCTGTATTTTGTTTGAACAATTTAGGAGCTTGCATAAAATGATATTGGCTGATTTTTTTCTCCTTTGATATATGCAATAATGTCAATAAGCAATAAATTGCATGTTGTATGCAAGGTATTGGTACTTCATAATAAAGGAAAGGAACACAGTTTCTTATTTTGTGAAGTTTTCTTTCTTAATATGATTAAAGCTTATGTACCTATAATAAGTGCATCATGAAAGAACAGTTTGGGGAGGGGTCAATTCTGTAACAACTGGCTTTTATGGTATCTTGATACTTCATGCTTCATCTTATTTATTTTAAGAAGAAGGTGAAGATGGGTGTATGAGGTCTGAGCCCCACTGTTGTGCTGGTGGCTGGAATTCTGAACGTTGAAATTCCACATAGGACATCACTGGGGCCAGGAATGTAACTTAAACTATAAATTTTTGTTGTGTATTGGGGAAGAACTTTTGTATTTGATAGTGTAATTATATTGCATTGTCTTGTAATACCATGTGTGCCAGGGCATAGGCGAAGTCTCTGGGGATAAAGAGCTGCTGTTCTCAGCATATCATAAATATGATGCACTACACAGTCCCTTACTGAATACTAAGATGGGCAATTAAGTTCCTCGGTATGGCAATTCCTAGATTCTATACGTGCAGTGAACATATGCATGGGAGCATGAATTGTGTGGTAAAGCCCACAGGTTTCTTTGAGCATCCTTAGAAATTGCTGCTGTTTTATATCTTAACCACTGGCTTCCAAGCACAGGAATTACTCATGTTTCTTTGCGTTTTCTTATGTGTCATGCAATGGTTAAATTACTAGAAGAAAACACAAAGCAGTCCAGTGGTTTTTTTTCCTCTCATCTTCTGAAGGGTATTTAGTTGCATTTGTAAATTATATACTTAAGTTAGTAATTTTACACTGCTAGTGTTGTAAACTACTCATTACCTATTTGGTCTGTTAGCAAGTGAGTGGGAGTTTCTGGGAACAGACATTCTTTGGGGTCAGATGCTATATAGGTCAGATTTCCAACTGCTTGAGGAAGGACAATGGGGCTTGGTAGGAGGCTTTCCTATTGGCACTAGGCAGCTTTTAACACTGAATGGTGGAAAAGACTGAGCATGGCTGGGAACAAGGGATGCCTTTCAGTGAGCCATTCTTAAAACAATGCATTCAACAAATATTGCTTAAAGTGTGAGAAATGTTATCTCCTCCCTAAGATGTAGGATATAGGAAGTATATTGTATATCCACTTCTTTGTCATACTTGGGTGTGCAATTGCTTTTCATTTTCTCCCCAATTTTTTTATTACTCTTTGTGTTCTTGCTGAAAACTTTTGTTTCTCCACATTGGTGTGATAATTTTGCACTAAGATTTAAAAGAAATTCAATCTTTGCAATGGATTTCTGTCATATTTTAGAAGGTGGGCTACTGTGGTATCTTCTTTTGCTCTGCTTTTCTGGAGTTCACAGTGCAATATACCTATGGGTAGACTGTGTGCTTCATTGAGATTGGGACTTTGGTGTTGTTTGTAAAAAGACTTTACATTGAGTTAAAAATATTTGCTACTTGGCTCATCTTACAGAGGGTGAAAACTATGATCTATACAGTGACTAATAGTGCAGTTGTTGCTTCTGGTGGACAGTGATGGTGAAAAGCAGGGAGATGGCATACTGACATCTACAGCATTATGTACTTTGAGAGGAAGGAGTAGGACCAGTTTTCCACTTGAGAAAATCTGTTTTACCATACAGTCTTTCTGCCACGGACTAGAAATATTTAGAAGCAGATTTCAGTTGCTCTGTGGGAGGATCTTATTAAAAAGTGTTAAGTGAAGACAGGATGTGTGACTTGTGGTCATTCAGCCTGGAGAAGAGAAGGCTCTGTGGACACTCTAGAGCCCCTTCCAGTATGTAAAGGGACTACAAGAGAGCTGGAGAGGGACTTTTTACAGAGGCATGTAGTGACAGGACAAGGGGGAATGGCTTTAAACTGAAAGAGGGCAGGTTTAGATTGGATGTTGGGAAGAAATTTTTCCCTGTGAGAGTGGTGAGGCATTGGAACAGGTTGCCCAGAGAAGCTGTGGATGTCTCTTGTTCAAGGCCAGGTTGGATGAGGCTTTGAGCTACCTGCTGTATGTGACAGGAAAATTAATCCAGAAACACCAGAGGTTTATGTACAAAAAGGAGACAGAGGAGTCCTGTAACTGTATTCAAATAAAGGGAAAGGTCTTGGGGCATTCATTCCCCATGGGGTCTCTCAAAATTTTTAGGGGATGCAGCCTCCTTTTTATCCTAATTTTCTGGTCGCATTTTCCCTCTCCCTTTCCCCAGTGGCTGAGGTATTTGAGAGGTACAGACTTCCCGAAACGCCAAATACTTAAGACCCCCTTCTAATGTATACCCCCCCCTTCCCCATTTTTCTTTTTCCTTTTGTCTCTGTTCTTTTCCTCTAAATCCAGAGATTTAGCACAGTCTTCAGTGAGTAGCAGTCTGTGTCAATTAGTGGAATTCCTATGGAATTTATGATTCCCCCCATTGCTTCTTTCACCTCTCTGTATCTGGCCTTATCACTTCCTTCTCATTCCTTTCATAGGGGAAGATGTCCCTGCCTATGGCAGAGGGGTTGGAATGAGAGGATCTTTAAGGTCCCTTCTAACCCAAACTGTTCTGTGGTTCTCTACGTGTAGCAAGTGAAGACTTAAAATGATTTAGTTTTATGAACTCTAAAATGTTTAGTGCTGCTTACACAGCTGTTACTGTGAATGTAGTCTTAGATACTGCAGCAAAGCCAGATCTGCCTAAATTGAGAAATGATGGAGGCAATCAGAATGTTTTCTAGGCCATATAGTAGAGATTCAATTACTGACATGATGCTAAATATCTGTCTTAAGGTTCTCAATATGCTGTGCTAATAATTCCTGCATGCAGAAAGAGTAGAAGACTATTTCCAGTTAAGTAATCAAGACTACAAAAGGGCAAAAATGACTGAAAGAATGAATATTTGGTATTGCTTTATACTTGTATTCTTACTTCATGCTCACACTGAATGGCAATGTCCTTGTTAATATGAAAGATCCTACTTTGAGGATGGCATGTAAAAGTTACCTTAAAAACACTCTTGAGAGGAATATATAAAAGCTTTTTAAATTCAGGTAGTTATATATTTTGAAATACTGCTGCTTAGAACTATTTCAGTGTGGTTTAGAATGTGTATTTTTTTGAAAGAAATAGGAGAATATCACTCATTTCTGTATGTATGTACACCCTTCTTCCACATAAGAATTTGGATTTTCTTCATCCTAAGAAACTGTAATAACTGTGTCACTTGAAGATTAAATACCTTTCTACTTTAGTTTTATTTTTAATTGCTACAATGAAATAGAATATTTGGGAAAAAAACTATGTTGTTTTTTTAAACAGTTCTAATTGTTACACATTTATAATGAATGTTTCTGGGCTCCCCACCTGCTTTTTGCAGTTGACAGCCTCTTTTAGAGTCCACGTGGTGGGAAGAACATTGAAATAGTCTTGTGGGGTTTGTACCTGCTGTTACAGTGGTTACTGGATAGCCAGGTCTTATCACTTGATAAGGGAATGTCAAGAAGGGATGCGATGAAGGTAGTAATCCATGCTCTGATGAACAGTGTTCTCCATCTTCTGTGTGTTATGCATGGTACTTCACACATACAGGTAAACTGTATCTTCTGGCTTGGAAATAAGGCAATATTCTTAGGAAATCTTAAAAGAGCTGCCATACTTTTCTTGGCTAGTTGATGTTTAAAAATAATCTTTACGGTAGCAATGCGTGCTGCTAGTACGTTGTGGGTTCCTTCTATACCAAAGCAATTATTTGCGGTTGTAAGAGATAATGATTTCACAAACAAGCCCACGGCACGGGCACAAATAGCTCTGGCTAGCGCAGCTGCCCGGGGCTTACCGCGAGCCTCGCTTCGCACACCTCGCCGTCCTTGGCAAGTTTAGACCCACCTCTCGTCCCCTGCCGTGCGCCCCTGCGCCTACCCCGGCCTGCAAGGCCTGGCCAGCCGTGCGATGGGGAGGGCGCAGCCCCGGGCCCCGCGGGGATCCAGCCCAGCGCCCCGCGACGGGCGGGGAGCCGGCTCTGTGCCCGCCCCCGGAGCCCCGGCTCGGGCGGGGACGCGGGCGGGCCCCGGCCCCTGCCCGCCCCTCGCCGGCGGGCGCAGGCGTGCAGCGGAGCCGCGGTCTCGCGAGGCGCTGGGGCCGCCGCGGAGGCGCGGGCCGGGCCGAGCGCGGTGAGGAGGAGGCGGAGGGTGCGGAGGGTGTGCGGGGCGCGATGGGGCAGCGGCAGCGCCGGGCTCCGCGGCGCTGGGAGGCGGGCGCTGAGGCGGCGGCGGCGCCGGGCCGCGCAGAGAAGCGGGCCTGCCCCTGACCTTGCGGGTCGGTCACGGCGGGGGCCGGGCCGGGGCGCTCCGGCGGGAGCCGCTGCCCTTCACGGCGTGCGGCACAGCCCCTGCCAGGGACCCTGAGAAGCGGCTGGGGAGGAGCTCGGGACAGCCCTGGTAGGCCCTCAAATTTTTTTTTTGTTTGGACTGAAAGGTTGTTACTTAAATCAAGTCTTCAGTTAATTTTTTGATTTGCAGCACTGCACCTGCACTTGGTGTTCACCTTAATAAATAACCAGTGTAGTTTTGTGTTTCGAATGTTTGCTTTCTTTTTCTTTAGAAATTTGATCTTAAAGGGCCCGGTGTGCAGAGGCCATGGGTTTGTCCGCATCCTCCCCGGCTGCTGCAGAGCAGTCACCAAATGCATCCAGGCAATATCAGACGGCATCTCCACCTTCAGAATGTCCCATGCATCAGGAAAAAATGAGCGGTAATCGTGCTTGAAACCTAAAAGAGCTAAACTCTTAATTAGAAACCAGACTGAAAAATCTTGGGGGGAGAAATTCTTCAAAAAAACTTGAGTTTTTTTGTTTAACCAAAGTCATTCTCAAGTAAATTTTCCTTAGGAGGGTTCACTTGTTCACCAGAACACTATGCAAGCTGCATGCTTTGTAGAGACAGCAGGTGCTTACTGTAGAACCTGTGGGTCACTCCCAGTTGTCCTGTTTCACAGGCGCCCTGCAAATCTGTTCGGTACTGTGGTATAGCCACAGAGGGTCAGGGAGCCCCTGCAGAGACGGTGACTGATTGACTGGTTGTCACGAAAACTGTTCATCTGGAAAAGGGCAGTAGAAGGGTGGAATGAGATGAATGCCTGGAGAAGGACATCAGCTCTTCTGTTGACTCAGTCAACATGCTGGGCCGACTTTCCTGAGGACATCTCAAGTACAAACAATTCAGTATTGGGACCACCATGGGGATAGAAAATGAGCATTCAAAGACTACACAGGAAACCCTGATCTTATAATGATTTTGGGTCCTTAAATGCAGGAAAGAGAGCAGTTTAAACTGTTGAAAAGCTCAGAAGAAATAATGAAATAGCCATTTGCATATACATGAGCATTCAATGAACTTTTCCATTTCATGTGTTAGAGTTTTCATCTTGTAGCAAAATGCATACTACTGTTGTGTTTAAGGTTGTCCAATGCACATGAAGACTGCTGATCATAGAACAGAGAACACAGATGATGTTCCTGCACATCAAGAAAGAGCTTATGAGTTTGTAGCATGTCCTGTGAAGTCTGGTGCCTCTCAAATGAAAGATGACATAGATCCCAGCAATATGGTAACCTTCGCTTACTTCACATGTTTTATTTAGTCTTGTTTCTTCTGAAGTAGTACACCCAAAAATGTAAATAGTGTTAGTCTGTAAGCTGTAAACTCTGGGAAAACCCTTTAAAAATTTTTTAAGACTATTTTTTCTTTTTTGTTGCATTGTCTTTAACCTTGTGTTAAAATTTACATCTCTGGTGGTTTCCCAGTTTTTAAATATATTTTGCTTTCTACTTACTAGTTACATAAATGTTTTTATGATACATTGGTGGATTTTAGTTTCTGTGTAATAGCAGTATGGTTGAGTTCTGATTAGCATCTCCAAGATTTCCTCTGATTAACAAAAAGCATGGCTCTTTTGAAAGTTGTAGTTCAGGCAGAAAGCTTTCCTGTAGTCTTCTGATGACAAACTTGTGCAAAGAGTTCTGCTGCAAAAAAAGATAATTTTGGTGGACTTAAATAAAGGCTGAACTTCTTGATCTTTGTAGGAGTTGATTGATTATGCTTTGATTTTTCTCAAACACTGTAACCTAAAAAAATGGTAATACCCAAGTTTGTTCTTGGTTCTCCTTGTTCTCTAGATGCCTCCTCCCAATCAGCAGCCATCCCCAGGTCAACCATTTCCATTGTCAACTGTTAGAGAAGAATCTTCTATTCCTAGAGCACATTCTGACAAGAAATGGGTCTATCCTTCAGAGCAAATGTTCTGGAATGCTATGCTAAGAAAAGGGTAAATGCACTGTGAATTATCAGATGTGTGTGTGAGCCTGGAATTCATGAACTCGTATCATTAGTTATTGTTCTTTTTTTTGAGAGTTTGTGGATTTAAACCAGTAAGTAATAAAGTAGCTCTTTTAAAAAAGTACTATTTTTATAAACATCTTTATTTTAAAGGGTGAGTTGGTCTCAAAGGCCATGTGTCTTCTGTTGAACAGGGAGATGGTAAAAATCAAGCAACTGCTACTGGCTCAGAAATTTTTTTTAAACGTCCATGCACAGGTATAGTCAAAGTTTGCATGATTGCCAACTTTCAGACTCAGCTGGTTTCATGCTAATGCTGTAAAATGACAGTAGAAGTTCTATGTAAGAACATCTAACTCCACAGATTTGCTAAAAATGGGGAAATTTGCAAGTAGATATTTTTGGTATTTACAAAAATTTAGTGTAGGCAAGACTAAAAATCCTCCTGTGCTGATGTTTCCTTGTTCTTTTGTCATGATTTGTTTGTCATTCTTGAACAGGTGAACACTATAGGTAGTTTACTTTTAGAGCAATAGTAATTCTTTTTTCTACATGTCGATATGGTTTATAACACAATATGATATAAGCAGCCTGTATGGAACATACAAGTTTTGGTCTTGTAAACACTAAAATGTGTTAATGTTATGCCAGTTGAAAAGGAAGCGCACATGCAAAGTGCAGTGTCAAGAGAGATGAAAAGTATTTCTAAGTGTTTGCAAAATGTATTTAATACAGGACTTCTGTGCATTAGGAATACAAGTGGGATTTTTCCTAAGCATTTTTATGAATACTGTGGATGTGGTGATGTTTGCACACTCTGATGACTTTCTGATCCAGTTAAGCTGTTAATTTAACTATGTAGAATTTGTGGATCTCTGTGATGATAAGTTGGATAACCACACTTCTGCACAGAAAATGAAGTGGTTCTCAAGATGCTTAAGCAGATGAGCCAGAAGTTTGCGTTCTTGTGTCTTGCATACAACTTTAAGTCTCAATTCAAAAGTTCATCATATAAATCTAGGAAGGTGGAATAGTTATGCTGTAATGTTTATAAACTGTTTTCAAGTTCTTATTTTTTAGGTGGAGGTGGAAAGACGATGACATAACGAGTGAAGACATGACCAACATTATTAAGATTCATAACCAAAATAATGAGCAAGCTTGGAAGGAGATTTTGAAGTGGGAAGCTCTACATGCTATGTAGGTACCTTTGAAATGTTGCATATGGAATATTTATAATGACAAAGATACGAGTTGTAAACTTAGCTTGACTGGTGTAAAGCACTGTTTAAAACACTGATACACATTAGGTCATCACAGTCCCTGTTCCTACAAGACACAGACTAGTTAAGCGTTTGGTATTATAAATTTTTCTCTGAAATTCCATGATGGTTTTTACACAGTAAAACCATGGTAGTAGTTTGGATTATGGTTTTCTGTTATTACTCTATTAAATCTATGGATTAAATTTGCAGAGAACTGCTTTGTTGACAAATTAGAACAGTGGTGTGGAGCACATCAGAGATATTTTATCATACTAGCAGTAAGTGCTGGCAGAAACTGGGTGACTTTTCAAAGCTTTAAACAAAAAGGAAAAAAAGTTGGTTTATATCACTTGTAATTAATTTTTTACTGTTGCTTTTTTCTACTCAGTTTGTGTGTTATTAAAACAAATTAGCATAGTGGTTTAATCACTGAAAATAAGACTGTGTTAAGAGGTAAAAACTATTTTCCTTTTAAATTGTGTGCACAGGGAATGTCCATGTGGGCCATCACTGATGCGGTTTGGAGGCAAAGCAAAGGAGTACTCACCAAGAGCCAGAATACGTTCGTGGATGGGGTACGTGGGTAGGGAAGAAGATCTTCCAGTGAGATGGGAGGCTAAAGAAATGTGTCTGGAAACATGGTGTAGAATTAATTTAAAGATGTTTCAGAACAGGCATTGCAAGTTAGAATTGCCAGAAGATAGAAGTACTAGTGGGATCTTACAGACAAATAAATCTTGACCTGGACTTCCACTCCCTCTCCCAGGTTCATAATATCCATTAAAATATCTCCATGGCCTGTTCGCTGTCCTTTCCAGGTATGAGCTGCCCTTTGATCGGCATGACTGGATAGTTGACCGGTGCGGGAAGGAGGTGCGCTACGTTATCGATTACTACGACGGCGGAGCAGTGGACAAGAACTACCAGTTCACCATCCTGGATGTGCGCCCAGCGCTGGACTCGCTCTCGGCTGTCTGGGACAGAGTCAAGGTGGCCTGGTGGCGCTGGACTTCCTAACTGCTCCTGTGGTGTGTACTTGAAAAGTAACCACTTTCCTCCTAGACAATGGACGTGGCAATACCAGGACTTGAGATAGAAGTTCACTGCAGCTGTCGTTGCTTTCATCTTCACCGCTGTTCTTTGCGGGTGGGAAGGGAGGACAGGGAAATCTCTCGTTGAGTACAGCAATGCTTTGTGGTGTTTCAAATGGAATATTAAAGTTACAGTGGCAAAAACTAGTATCTTAATTTTCTTAAGAACTGGGAAGCCTTTCTTACTTTGTCTCAGATTCTGCATAAGCTCGCCTTCTTTTCAATGACTTCAGTGCTGCTCCGAATACATTACAATTCTGATTCTGACTGGAGTTTTGTGTATTACTTGATTAGTGAAAACTGGAAATTTCATAAATTATTTCACATATTTAAAGTATTTGGATACCTCCATGATCAATAAAGGGTAGAAGATCTGGACTCTTTCAAATGACGTTTTATTTACACTATAAAGCCATGTATTTGTTTTCACGTAGATGTTTTACCTATTCGAATACATACTTCCTCAGAAAACTTCAGTTAAGCAGTTAAAGGAGGTGTAGTGTGGTATGAGTATTTTAAAGGTATATTATGTCGAAAAGGAGAATATACTCATGCCTTAATCTGCAATTTTTCTTTGAACAGAAGAATATCTGTTAGAAGCAGGAAATGAGTTTCACTTTTAAAACAGCATTTCTAAAAAGGACATAAAATTGATATTTAATGGCCATTTATTTGAATATTCAAAAGGTGGTTTTCTGATATAAGAAAATGCATTATTTTAGTATTTTTATGTCAATAACATGTGCCATGTAATGAATTCAGGACAGAGCTAAGCCTTATTTCAAGAACCTCCTGCAGTGCATCTGTCTTTGGCATCCTGGCTGCATTAATATTTATTACAGCATGGTTTTTTATATAATAAGGAGTTGCACAAGAGGGTGTGACTACACAGTCATACACGTGAGTATAGTGAGGTGCATTACAGGTGTGTACATAAGTGGGCTAAAAGGGTATCAAAAGTGCTGCGGGAGAAGGTTGATTGGAGTGTTTTTTAAGAGTGATGCATGGCATAAACATTTGATTATTGTTTGTGCTTAGTAAGGGAAACTAACTTTTTTAAGTCTTCCACTGTAATAGCTTTAAGTTTGCATGACTCAGTAAGTTTCAGGTGATGTGCAAAACATTTGGGAGTGGAAAGGAGTATGAGAATAGCACATTGTAGCTTCTCAAATGGAGGGAAGCTGCCCTGTTGAAACTCCCCAACCTTAATGGGAAAGTAGCTGTACCTTTCATTTTCTGAAAGTGGCCTATATTTAACTGACATTGGAACCTGTTTTGTTTTTTTCTTTTTTTCCCCAATGGGAAGTCCCTGTTAATGTTTCAGGAAAGTCACTTCCTATTTAGGGAAAAATTAGTCAGGGAAGCTTTCCTACTTTAGAATTCTAATGATCACAAATAGTTCCCACTTCAGAGATAACTGTTGTGCATGGTAGGAATAAATATTAACCAGAATCCTAAGAGGAAAACCATGCTCTTACCCATATCCACTTTGCTTATTCCTTTTTCACCTTTTCAATGATTTTTATATATATATATATATATATATATATATATATATATATCTGATAAGAAGGGAAGAAAAAAAATCCATCTAAATAGGCAATGTATGGATGAGATAAATGAAAAGTAACTTTGCATATCTGACTCATGAAGGAACTGCTCTGTTCTAACAGTAAAGATTGAGGAGTACTGTTTTTGGGGTGGTGGGTTGTTTTTGTTTGGAATTTTTTTTGTAGCTGTTGGTTTATGCGTTTGGCAACTTGCTACACTGTATTTCTCATAAAATATGGAAAGGCTACACCACTATAGGGAGTACTTTGGAAGCTTCAAAAGCAGGAGTTGGCTTTGTTGATTTCAGCAGTGTGGTGTTGAGAGCATGGAAATTGTAATCACTGCTCAATCCGGGGGAACTGTCACAAGCCAATTCATGTGTTTACTATCTCCTGTTACGTTCCATCTTCCACAGATTCAAAATTGTTCTTTCCTGTGCTACTGTTGAAGAAATGTACTACTTTATCATCAAACTAAAAGGAGAATCAAATAAATATACTTTTCTTAACTTTGGTATTTGGTGATTATGCTTTTAGCTATAAGAATTATTAAAATGAACTTTTGCATGTGTCATATGAGATTCTAGTCTGTTACAACCAAAATCTTGCTATAGAGTTATATATTTGATATTGTTCCTATGTATTATTGTATATTACTACAACTTTAATATTGTCTCATCTACTCATTTTTCAGGTGAACAGAACCAAAACCCAAGGACTGAATTCAAGTGTTTGCTAACAGCAGTTCTCAGAATAAGAGCATCTGACAAAAAATACATTCATCCTGAGTCTGGCTAACTTGATAGGAATGCAAGGAAATTTTAAAAAAAATTCCTAGGAGAGGAAATGAAAATAATTTCTACAAGCAGTAAGACTTTAGGAAGTAAATGGAGTTTCTTCTTTAGGCTTGGGTTTCTTGATGAATGATGCATAGATGTTAAAATCATTATAATTCCAATTAAATTTGAATAATGGTGATTTAAATTGGTTTTTTTTTAATCGTTAGGAAGGATGTTTTAACTGAAAAACTATTGTTCAGGCTGTGTTAAAAGAAATGTATGTATATGCATAAATAAATACTTATCTTTTCTTTGTAAGTATAGGAAGGTATGGAGGGTTCATGGAGCCCAAGAAAGTGAAGAAGTATCCTGATCAAGCCCTTTCAGGGAAATCTGCAGTAACATCTGGTCAGGCTGAAACAGAATTTTGGAACCCAACATCTCAAACCAAGGTTAAACTTGTGCACGTTCCAAAGGGAAAATGCAGACACTCACTAAAAAAAGACTGCTTCTATAACTAGTTCTGTGTTTAGATATCTAAAGTTCACCTGTGTTCTGCATTACTGTATCAAAGCCCTGCTTGATCTACTGTGTTTGACTCCTGCAGATGAAACAAGTTAGGGGTGCCCTCCTGGCCTGCTCTGAAGATGTGTATTTTAGGGATGTTGCAGTGCCCAGAAACTGCACTCTCTGGGACTGGTGGAAAAGGACTCCAGCATAACATTCCCAACTGTAATCAGGCCTTGGGTCATGCGCATGCAGTCAGGAGTGGTTCTGACCTTTATTTCCTGGAGCAGGAGGCCATTCTGTTCAGGTATGAGTTTTGGCCGCTTGTGGTTGTGTCACTTCAGGCTGCAGTGGCTCCCCTGCACTGGGGTACCTGGCATTGCTGCCACGCTGCAGGGGCACCCGGCTGGGTACTCTGCCTCCAACACCCTCCCTGCTCAGTCACGAGGGAGCAGCTCTCTGCTCTTCTGCAGTTTGTCCTGTTAGTATCTGGCCAACATGAGTGCTCCTGTAACTGGGGAGTAATTCAGAGGCTGATCTTTCTGGGATGCCTGGAGTTCCTGACTATCCTCTAACATTTTGCCCTTGCAGGCAGTTTGGAAGGGGGAGTTGTAGCTCTTCTGTCCCTCATTTTTTTTCCCCCTATCCCCTAGAAACACCTTTGCTCCCTCCTTTCATACTGTTTATGGTCCTAGCTTCAATCCCTCTAAGAATTTTTCAGCTAAGCCTTAGAATTTCTGCCCTGCTTTACTGTAGAAGAAAGAGACTGTGTTGCTGTAAGATGTGTCCATTCTTGATTATTGCTACTTTCTACTGCCAAAGCAAAGTGTTCTGGATTACCACATTTGAATTATGAGGTGAAAGAGATGCTAGTTTAGTGTGAAGTTCTGTCTAGTGTTTACATAATTTATTTACCATCAGGACTTTAATGTGCTCTGTGAATTTGAAGTCTCAAATGCACTGATGAATACTGTTCTGCTTTCAAAAGGTGTGAGAGCGGCAAAGGACCTCTCAGTGCTCTGAAAATGATCATAAATAGTCTGTCATCTTATGCACTCCCATTGTGTTGGTTCTGCACTTGTATCAAAGTGCGGGGGAAGAGTAGCTAATGTGCCAAATTGCAAAAGATGAAGGTAGATACATTTCTGCAGCTCAGCAGCTAAAAATGAACTGGCAGACTAAGAAGCACTTCCTAATATTTGGACTTTTACTGAAGTTTGTTTTTTATAGAGGGTAGAAATGCCTCTTTCAGAACCATCACTTTTTAAAGACAACTGTTTGCAACACTTACTAAATTTTATGGCACGCTAATTCTCTGTCTCCTTTACTTACACCTGGAGGAGAATCCATGTAGTAAGGTTCCATAAGCCAGTGTACTTGATGTGGAAGCTGAACATTTTGAAGATAGAATACTCTATTTGATGCTAGATGTGCTTATCTCTTCAGTATCATACCCTTCCCTACCCATAAGTATCTTTACATATGTTCTTTTTAAAAATGCATAGGATTGCTAGCTTTTTACAAATGTTTAGTAGGCAACTACATGCATTTTTACTCTCACTGAAAGAAAATATATTCTATTTATTATTCTACCTTTGTACAAGATAAATTGCATGCAAAGATCTTTATACAGTGAATCAAGTAAGTATTGATTCTCTTATCAATGTTAGTATTAGGAATCTGTGGTCATACTAGACATGTCAGGTCATAAGAAGCAACCTTTTTAGTTTGCATTAGATGGCTAATCACTTTTATCTGCTTCTCCTTCAAGAAAAAATAGCTTGTCAAACTTCTAAAGCATGAACCTTATATTCTTTTATGAATGTGACAGTTACATCTGTTTGCTCATACTACTTGTACATTACATTGCATAGAAAATTCTGGGCAGAGTACTCGACTCCAAACCTTACCGTGGGACCTTGAGCATGTGTGAAATGACACATTTCCACCGGGGAGCCAGGGATTCCAGTGGCAGCTCCCTGCAATACGGGTGTGTGTATTTGCAGTGTGGGTACATATCTTTGACTGGAGTCAGAATGAATTCAATTTTCAAAGGATTATGTAAATTTATTGGAAGTACTGGGATAGTTACCAGGCTTCATTAAGAAAATTTAAAAGATTAGATTATTTCTTTTGCTGATGTTCAGTTTGGACCATGCCCTCTCTCATAAAATAGAAACCATCACATTTGTTTTCTACATATTATGGCAAAAAAAAAAAAATACTGTCATTTTTTTTTTCCAATGTTTTGCTGATTTTGTGGTAACTGCAAAAAATTTTAGCTATTTTGCTAACATGCTGCTGTTCTTGCCTCCAGCTCCTGAAGACTATGACCCCATAAACCTCCTGTCTGCAGAGATAGCTAATGCTTTAATTGATCATTAGTACACTTTCAAAATGAGTTTCCATCTGCCAAAAGATTAAGTGTCTCAGGGAATTGACTTAGAGCAGTTTGATGCATGGAGGATAAATGCAAGTGCCTTTAAAAAGCACCGCTAGATCACAGATCCTTGAAAAACTTGCTTCTAAAATACTTACAAGGAAAAGTAATAGAAAAGGTTTTTCCTCTGCTTTGTTTTTCCATCAAACTAAAAATCTTTTTTTATATATCAATGAGAATTTGTTGCCTCATTTTCAAGAGCTGAAAAACAAAAACTCATGAAAATGCTAAATTTAACCTTTCAGCAAACCATGCAACTTTTGGCAGCTTTAATTTGCAATGTAATTTTTTTTGTTAAATGGGTTTATTTCAACTGTAAAAAAAAAACCACAGAAAAAAAAGGAAAAGAAAAATTTTCCACTAGCTGTACTTAAGAATACTGGGGGGAAAATACTTCCATGTTTTATCATGTATTTTCACAATTACTGGAGTTGCTTCTCTTTCTGTTTTCTTCAAGCTTTTGCCTCCTAGTTTATTTGGAGAGATTTTTACGGGTTTCCTGTTCGCTTCTCTCTGCCATTTTTGTACAAGCCGCTTTGGGTAAGACTTCTACCATTGCAGTAACACAGTTGTTATTAGAGAACTGGTAGCTTCTTTTTCAGGTCTCTGAAAAAGCAGTGCTGTTTAACTCAGTTAAGGACAGTTCTGACTGGTAAGAATGCCATTTTGGCTGCATTAAAGCTGGCAGCACTATTGTACCAGAAAATAAGGGCACTGCAGCTGTCCTGCAGCAGTGCCAAAAGGCAGAGGTGGTTTGTGCTGCACTGGTCAGCTGTCACTTTCACTGCGGTTATGGGTTCCACATTAGTGCTGGTCTTGTGAGCCCCAAATGGGCAACTGCAGTGACTTCTAGACTTCCTAGTGGTCCTTTAATCCCTTCTGGAGGATGTGCTTTTAGCACTGCCTGCAGTTATGATTGAGGAGGTGCCAAAGGGGTTGGCATGGAATTGATGGTAAAAAGATACAGACAGAAGTTCCAAATTTACTTTTTTCCAAATGTCTGTCTACTCCTCTGATTTGCCACTCAGGTTAGGGAAAAGCTGGTCTAAGTGCACCATTTTATAGATATTCACTGGTGGTTATTGGAACAAACCCTAATTGAGGCTGTAATTATAGTGAGTGGAAGGCAAAGGATTTGCTTTTGCAAATAACACTGGGAAGATTAATCTAACCTATGTAAGAAAGGTTGCATTCTGTTTGCCTTGCCAGGCAAAGTGAAAGATACTGGTGGCACAAGCATTTTGTGACAGGATGTTGGAGCTTGTTGGAGCTATATTAAACCAACCACAGGATGTTGGTTTAATGTAGATTGACTAAAAAGCGAGACTTTTCTTTTTTAACTTTATTTGCCACATGTTAATGGGGAAGTATCCATTTAGAGAATATGGCTAAAATTCTATCAAACCCTTCAATGCTTGAAGAAATAAAGAAAGAGGGGAAATAAGATCTTGACTTTCAATTTCATAATAATGCAATATGAAAGCCAGATTGTAACTGTAGATGTTCATTTCAAATTTAAATATTTAGCATTTTCAGTTGTCTGTGAATACACGAAAATTTATTACATTAAGATGGAATTTAGATCTTTGACATGAAGCTGATATTTTCATAGAGTGAAAAATATCAAGCTGACATTATACTGTCTCATTTGATGACTTCCAAATGTCAGAGTGCAGTAACTTATTCATAGGGACCTCCATGTCTTGTGATAGTGTCAATTCAAAAGACATTTACATCGACTTTTTTATTTAAACATGTAAAATGGAATATGCAAAATGGCAGAGGAGAAGGGGGAAAGACCGGGGCAAGGAAGTTCTTAATAATAGAATGGAGGCACTTCTAAGGCTAATTTCCACCACAGCCTTCTTTCTGACAGTGGCCCGGCTGTGCTGCTCCCTCCCAGCGTTGCTTCCTCCTCCCCTGCTCAGCCACCTCATAGTTCTTGTTATTTCAACACAAGTTAGGGGGTTAGAAGTAGGATATACTCTACTGAAAATTAACCACCCCCAGCCCTTGCTTTTAAAAGCGATTTTGTAATAATAGAAGACACTGGACGATTTTGCCTCAGAGTTAATTGATGCCTGTGTATAACTTATGTATAACTTAGATCAATGTTAAAAGGTGCTTATATAGCTTGAGTTATAAGATATCAATATAACCTGATGTATCTATATAACCTGATATCAATATAACCTAAATCATGACTTTTTATATATCTATATAAACTGATACCTATATAACATAGCATTTTATACCTATAAAACCTGAATCATAACTTTTATACCAATATAACCTGATATAAATAGTTTTTATACAATGTAATGGCTAGTATATGGTTAACTAATTGCTTAATGCTGAATAGACAAAAAAAGAAGAGAAAACTCACCAGGTAAATAACTTTAGAGATAGATAAGTATAGTACTAATGAAAAATTGGCAAGTGCAAAGCCAAGTAGCCACAAAACAAAGAATTTTGGCCGGTTAAGACCAGACAGACCAAGGAATGCTGTAACTGTGCATGTTCCGAAGACAAAGTTGAAAAGTTCAGATGCAAAGAAGACCTTGGAAGCTTTCATCACAGACCCCCAACAACCCCCAAACTGGGGAGACACAAGCATAGTGCAAAAGAACTATCAATATCCATAAGATCATACAATGTAAATTAGTTCCTGCACATAGGTGATGAGGTTGTAGTGACATAGTAGCACTAAGCAATACTAACTGTAGAAAAATATACCACAGCACTTGGCAAGGGTGGGTGAGTTAGGTGGAGATATCCCCCTCACCACCAGCCCTGCAATAAACAAATACCTGCTCTGTAGACAGCAGTCTATGGGGATTTATTTCCAGTCTTATCTTTTGGGCATCATAATGGTACTGTTGGCAGTGCACCACCTCGCTGTGAGGGCTGGCAACAGGATTGCGAAGCCACAGTAGTTGATTGTAAGAAACATTATTTTATATTCTAGTAACTCTTTGTGCAGGGGTGTGTGCGGCTGTGATCCAGGTCGTGTACAGCCCGAGGCCGAGCCGGCTCTTGCTCCCTGTGGGTTAGATCGTACAACGCTCCGCACGCTGGGTCAGGGCGCGATCTCCTCGGGACAGGGCCGGACGCGGGGACAGCGTGCGGGCTCTCTGGGACAGGGCCGGACACGGGGACAAAGCCGGACACGGGGACAGCGTGCGGGCTCCCCGGGTCAAGGCCGGACTCGGGGAGAGCGCAGGGGCTCCGGGCCGTACGCGGCCGCCATTTTGCGCTCCCTGCGGGGCGGTCGGGGCCGGCGGCGCCCCCTGGCGGCCATGGTGCAGGTCCCGCGGCCGGCAGAGGGCGCGGCGGCGCGCGCCGGCGGCCATGTCGGAGCTGGCGCGGGAGGAGCTGTCGGCGCTCGCCGCCATCTACTGCGAGCCGGGCGCCTGCGAGGTGCTGGCGGCCTCAGGTGACGCGGCCGCGCTCTCTGCCCGCAGCCCGGGCTCTCCCCCGGCCCCGCGCAGCGGCCCGGCAGAGCCCAGGGAGGAAGCGCTCCGGGGCCGCTCACGGCGAGGCTCAGCCCTCGGGGCAGCATGGGCTCAGTCGGTCGCCGCTGTCGCGTGTCGCGTGTCCCTGCCCCGCCGGGTGTCTGTGCTGCCGGCCTCGCTTGGAGCACGGAGCCAGGCGGAGCCCTGCTCGGTTATAGTTCGGGACCTTCCCGGTGCCCTGCAGGCACTGGGGGCGAGCGAGAGGCAGCGCTGGGAATGGGGTGGCTGTTCTCTAGGTAGACAAACGGGTGAAATCTTGTACGCTTTAACAAGTCCAAGTATTTATCCAATAATACTCACTAGGGGTACAGCTGTTGCAGTGCATGAGAAGCCTTGGGTCATCTCTGTGTTTTTCTGGGGTAAGCTGACAACCTGGGCACCGTGACGTGCCAGATGTTCTCCTGCTTCAGCAAGATGTGTACGGCTGTAGGTTTTACGCGGTGCTGAGGCTGATGTGCCGTGTCTGCCGTGGGTGGAATGATCAGGTTTGTAGTACTTGCTCCCATCAGCTGCTGGGTTCTGTAGGCAAGGAGTGCAGGGAGTATAGAGGCCTTCATGGTTTCTGCACCAGCCATGGTGGCCATTGATCAGAACATAATATTAAGAGATGGCTTTTATCAGTCTGTGCTACATGGTGTTCTGAAGATGCCCCTTCAGCAAGGGAAAATTAATCTCAGTAGTTCTAGTGTACAATAGCAGCTCTGCCAGGCTTAAATGTCAGGTATGGTATGCAAGTGTTGGTGTCTGCTCAGATCCAGACCACTAGTAAATTTTGCTTAGTGCTTACCACAGATGTGACAACTCTTTGATATTTGTTAGAGAGAGATACATATGCACATATAGACACAGAGTATTGTGTATTGTGTACCACAGGTCTCCGGTGTCTGGGGGAGCTATTGAAGAGTTTGGCTCAGCTCCCCATCAGAGAGAGTGGTGGACAGGGAGCATCTTCCTGCTAGTTGGACTGCAGTGAAGTCCTGCGGAATGCTGCTAAAGGTGGATGTAGTGGCCTGCTACCACATTTTGTCTGCACGCGTGTGTATTCAGCCTTAAAGAACTGGGATTGATAAGGAAACTTTTTTTTTTTTTTTTACTGTGAGGGTGACTGAGCGCTGGAGGCTGCCAGGAGAGCTTGTGAGTATCTCCTCACCGGAGATATTCATAATATCTGGATGTTGTCCTGGGCAGTTGTCCTGTTTTAGGTGACTGTGCTTGAGGGGAGAGGTTGGATGAAGGCATTAGTGTCTGCAGGCAGCACAATTAACCACAGTAATCTAAAACCAGAATTTTGTATCTAGATACATCTGGCACACCTCCTGCTCCAGTGCAAGCATGTAATTCTGCTATTTTATTTTTTTAATTGGTATTTAGGGTTGTATTTTTAAAAGATGATTGATGAAATATTTCAACTGAGCTTTATTTTTAAGTGAAAAATTTCAAGACTGTTAATTTGGGCATAGTTTGAAAAAGCAGTATCCAGGCTTATCAGATGTTAATTTTAAAAAATGTGAGCATATCTGAACGTTGCATATACACGTCTGTTCCTCTAAATCTGTTGAGAAATACAGGCACATTCTTCTCTGTGCTTCTTATATAGAAAAATGATTTTGTGTTTATAAGTTACCAGAATCTAAAAGGTTTAGAAACCTTCTTGGATATAAAGTGAGGTGCCACAAGTGCACAATGGGATTAGGCTATTTTATTTATATTGATGTTATGTGATCTTGGAGGGTCTTTAACCAGGCTGCATTCATGATATGGTAGGATGAGGTGTATTTGATTGGTCTACATAGGTTTCTGCTGGAATTGAAAAGATTATTTTACAACAATGATTATTGGTATTTTTCTTACTCTTGGAATTTACTTGCTGGAAATTACTTGCAGAATCTCTAGTCAGTATAGAATTAACTTTTGCTCCAGTCATTAGCTTACATTTGCTTTATCTCTTCAAACCATGTAAATTGTCATTGACACACAATACACAGACATAACTTCCAGGAAAACTGGTATGTTACGCAATCTCTAAGACATTAAGAGTAATTTGTGTGTAGATCCATGGGATCAAAAAGAAGGCCATTGGGGATTCATGGTTTTGAGGAATGTAAGAGAATGCTTTTACAGGTCTCTTGGTATGGTAAAAACTTTGGCTTTTTGGAATTCAACAATGAGATATTCAGAAGGTAAAACGTGTTTTTATCAAACTCAATGTGTGGATGAATTTAAATAAACTAATTACAGCATATCTTTTTTACCTTACATATCTATTTGCAAAGATTAGTGTTACAGATAGAAATCCATAATTTAATTGTTAATCTGTTCTCTTTTGGTCTGTTCACCAAGCTTGCTATAAAAATATATTTAGATATTCTAAGCTTGTACGTTAGTAGGTGCCATTTTCTGAATTTAAAAATAGACTGCATGTGTTGCATAAAATGCCTTTGGGCAGGAGAGGAGGGGGATATCTGTCTGGTTGACATGGAACATAAGAAAAAATCTGAAGTGTGCTAGAGCTAAATATACTGATAAGCATGCAGCTATGGGGGAAAATGAGTTAAAATGTATTGAGTTTAGTCTGATTAGCACATTAAGTGCCAGCAGAACAGTCATACCCAACCTTTTACTTCAGAAAAAATCACCGTGTTGCTGTGAAGACAACTCGGCCCTTGTAGCATGTGCAAACAAAGGAAATATTTCTTTGGAGCCAGGTTGCGCAGGGCGCCGGTGGTTTGCTCTTTGTTCTGCCAGTGTCTGCAGCGCTGGTGCAGAAAATGGACGCTGCAAGGTTTAAATAAACTTCAGATGCTGTGGCCCTGCAAAGGTTTTGAACTGATTCTTCTTTTTAAAAGTAAGTCTGAAGCAGATGTAAATGAGCACGGCTGGGCTTTTCCTGATGGCTCAGGGTGATACACCTTGGGATGCAAGGCTGTTCTGCTTCCTTTAGATTAGTTTGTCACAAGGAATGGTGTGAGATTTTTGCAGGTTTAAGAATAAGATCACTGCAGCAGGAGGCCCTTGTCGAAGGGGCAGGGTTGGCCTGTCTGTCCCTCTGTTACTTCTGAGTGGGTGAGATCAGTTGTGACAAGCTAGTGAAAAAATCCTAGGAGGATTATCAGAAAGGTAACGTGTTTTTCTGTCACTGTAATTAAGCCGGTGATGGAGTAGTATTTTTCAATTTATATAGGCTGTGCATTTCAAAATCTCTTGGCAACATTGTTTAAAACAAAATGATTCACGGGCAGGAGGACCATAATACTCGCCCCATTCAGCCAGATGCCTGCTGGCTGTGTACCTGGTGGGGCTGCCCTGAGTGGGGGCAGCTGAGGGACACGGGGCAGCAGCACTGTCTGGTGTGATGGTTGTGTGAACAGACATCTCTGTGATGGCCAGGAGCGTGCTGGGGGCCCCAGGATGCGCAGGGCATAGGTTTTCTGCCTGTGATTATGTGTGCTGAGCCCGGTGTAATGGCAGAGGAGCTGCTGCTGGGGCCCAGGAAGAAACATTTGTCAGGGCAGCAGAAGACAGATTAGGAATGGGAAGGCTTGAGGTTGTTCTCTGTAGCTACTGGCCATGTGCAAGGGCCTCTTCTAAGGCTGGTGTTTTTCTGAGGAATACATTTGTCTTGAAAGTAGTATGGAACCTTTGATAGGGTCTTGGAGAATTGAAGACAAACTCCTCTTGGCAGGAAACGACTCTTTTGACATGTGGTGCCTATAAATACAGGCATGGTTGGGTGTGATTTCATTGAATTCACTGGAATTGCATCTACTGCTTTCACCACTGGATTTGACTCTTAGGTAGTGATGGTCTGTAGATGTTTGGAGACTTCTTTATAGTACTGCTAGAATTTGATTATTGAGTTTGGAGGGTTTTCTGATTTTATTTTGTGACTTCTCTGACCTTGAGAGTTCTTTGTATGGCCCAGGAAGGAGGTTTGGAAACAAGCCCTTGGATAAGCTCTATAAAGTACTTCTGTCTGTCCAAGTCATTTTTAGGGTCTTTCTCGTTTTTAGTAGGTTTCAAATATAAAATACATTTTATGTGAGAGGCACTGTGAGAGGTTGATTACTGGCATCAGCAATACTAATCAAACATAATTCATCTGACTGTCATGTAAAGGAAGGTAAGGTAAGGTAGAGAGGGAAGAGTGCAAGTCACTTCAAAAGACCTGCTCTGAAACTCAGCTCTCCTCCAATCTGCCTTTCAAATCTGGCTTCTCTTGCCCTCATAGAGTGAATCAAGCTGACATTTTAGCAATTTTTGAAAGAAAAGGGTTGAAGTGTTTAGAATGCATCAAAGGGGTGAAACAGAGAACATCTGAAGAAGATCATCTTTTGTCTGATTGATACTCTCTTACTTCATGGCAGAGGAGTGAAAGTAGGTTAGGTCTTTGTCCGTGCTTTTCACTTTGTCAAGTTTTGTATTGTTTTTCTGTGAAACTTCTAGCTAAGAAGATTTTATTTCATGAAACACTATACATAACTTTAAGCATCTTTGATTATATGATTTATCAGAATGATGTAGTCTTTAGCCTTTCCTACTGCATACTGAGTGCATCCTTTTCACTCTGAAAATAATTCTATTCTTAAGTAGACCTACAACAGATTTTGAGCAGATATGAAGATATATAACATACATTAATATGAGTACATGCATATTTATATATGTAGTATCTAGGGTCGGGTGTCCAACAGATGTTTTCCCTATGTCAGTCCAACTGTTGTAGAGGAGTTGGCAGAAAAAATTTAAGCGTATTTTCTCTGCAAGTTGTAGGGCACAAAGAATCTGACTTCTTTCTTTCCAAGTCTCTGCTTAGTGTGGAACTGCTTTTGAATGATTGTCTTAAAAAATACCTGGTGCGAGTCTGTTTGCCTTGCATTAGTATTGATGTTAGAAGTCTTACAGATTTCTTTAGGAGCAAACTTAGGGCAGTGCTGAATCCATCTAGAAAAGTCTCTATTTTCAGTTGTCCTTGCTTTTCCTTGCTTTTGCTATTGAGCTGTGGAAGCTGAGTTATGCGTTTGAGAGAGACAATTCTTTATTACTGGCTTGTCTAGACTTTGAAAGAGCCAAAAGATGTGAATGCTTTTTAGAATGTGTTAATAACTTTACTTCTACTATGTTATAGAAGTGTTTCATTTCAGGATTCCCTGCAGGTGTAGCTTGAGCCATCGGTTGCAAGCTCCTACCCTGCGGAAAAAAGAAATCCCTCCGTCATATTTTATAGGAAATGTCAGTTATTTGAGTTGAATTATTTGAGTTACAGAAAATAACATGATTTAATGATATATATGTATTTCAACTTCAAACTATTAATGTTTTTTGGATTTTTTTATATTTTCCAGAGACACACGGAATCTCATTTAGAATTCAAATCAGTGTGAAAGAACTGCTGGATAAGGATATACTTTTAAAGCTGTTATTTCATTTACCAGTCAGTTACCCATCAACTCTACCAGATATTTCTGTTAACTCAGACCAACTTACAAGGGCCCAGTGCATGGATGTGAAAGAGAAATTACTTGAACAAGCAAAGAAGCATCTTTCTCAACCCATGGTACACGATCTGATTCTTTGGGTCCAGCAGCATCTTGAAGGTGTCATTAAGCAATCAGCAACAGTTTGCAATGAAAAAAATACTTTGTCAAAAGGAACAGAAGATGGTATCTGGATGCTCCTTTTGCATTTAGATCACATGAGAGCAAAGGCAAAATATGTGAAAACTGTGGAAAAATGGGCTTCAGATCTAAGCCTGACTGGAAGACTGATGTTCATGGGCAAGATAATATTGATTCTTCTTCAGGGTGACAGGAGCAGCATTAAGGTGCAGGGACAATGAATGTTGACTAGTTCTATCGATTTACCACTGAAACCTCCATGTCTGAATATTTTATGTGTGTTTTTCTAAGATTAACAATTTTGGAAGTAAATTGATCATTATGAGAGTAGGAAGACCCAGCAACTTTCTTCTGGTTTTAGGAAAAAGGAGGTGTATTATTCTGTCTACAGTGATACCTGTAGACCTGTGCCCTGTATTGCTTTGCTTCCCATTGGAATTATAGGCCTATATCCCTTTGTTTCCTGACCTTAATATGCCTAGATTCAGTTTCCTGTATTTCCCAAATGCCCCAGAAAGTGGAAAAATTTTTGATGAGGAGTTTATAACAGACATATTTCCAACTCATTGCTAACTGTCTCTTTCCTTGACTTAAAACCACATGGTGCTCCTAGTGCATGCCTGGGCTTAGAAATCTTGTATGTGCATACAAACTCCCACTGCCTTAGGTTGGTTTTTGTGGTGATATTGGAGGAGAATGTTTTGGCTTTTCTAACTCATGTTCTCCTAATCACTTAGGCCTACTTAATTTAAAACTGAAGCAGTCGTGCACTTTTTGGGATGGGCGCTTTCAAAGTTTGCTATGTTCTGAAAAAAAAAAATTACATTTTGAGTGAGCTTTTACATTTTATTAAACTTTGGAAATACTAGGTGACATTTAATATTTTGGGGGTTTTGTTTGTCATTTAGGAGTACTTGATTCTTCAGAAAACTTCTAAGGTAGATGTGGACTCAAGTGGAAAGAAATGCAAAGAGAAAATGATGAGAATACTGTGCGAGACAGAAGTACAGTCACAGCATAAAAGGTATAATTTAATACTGTTGTGGATAGAAAAGTAACAGAATCGATAATTACATTCTGACAAATCCAGGCATATTCATGAGTTTCCCTTTTACAACGTAGGTTTCAGACGTTTGAAGTCAAAGAATATTCAACACCAGAGGAGCTACAAAAGGAATTTGAAACTGCAGGACTTACAACTCTTTTCTCTGAGTTTGTGCCTCCTCTCTTAAAGTGAAATTAAAAGAAAGCACTGGACCTTTGACCAAAGCAGTAGTTGACTGCAGATGCTGATGGAAGATAAAAGGACTAATGTGGCAAAACAATGTTGAAGCTTTTCTGCAAAAAATACCAGTAGTCGTCATTCTTTTGCAAGAAGGAGGCAGTTAATACATTAAGAACTGATATTTTTTTGACATTTATGTATTAACTTTTTCCAAGCAACGTGATGTTGATTGTGATAATTGCGTGGCAAGCATGAGAAATTGGCAAGAAGTAATGTTAAAAAAATAGTCTCCTAGTCAGACTGTTTTGTAGTCCCTGTTTTTCAATGTTCTGTTTCTTCGCTCTCGTGGTAGAATTTGTCGATAATGTCCTGTTAGAAGGCATCATTAATTTTGCTTTGGAAGACTATATGAAGATATTTCCATAAAAAAACATAGCAAACACACATTTGAATTTGTGAGGACAGCATATACTTAATATCCTTTAGGAGTTCATCTGCTGATTTTTCATTCTCCCTTTAATTGACTATAAATGCTAGATGGCTGATTTGAGTAAAGCTCGTGTCACTTGGGGCCTGAAGAAACTTAGAAGTGTTGTTTTGAATATTTGTTTTTATTCTAAAATTTATAAAAACACCCATATGGAGGATTTAAATTGATAAAAAACTGAGGTAAAGCCAATTGTAGTATTTTCTTTGATAGTTTACAGATGTCTTTTTGCACTTTATCTGGTTTTACTGTCTGTGCAGCTTTAGATATCTTGATTCAATTGAACTGTTGGAGCAGTATATATACAGACTTCAGTCTTCTGTCTTTCAAGGCTTCTGCCAAGTTGTTTTTATTCATTTGTGTATTTGGGTTTTTTTGGATTGGTCACTGGCCTTGGTAATACTTTTTAAATCTGTGTTTTACATCTGTATAGTGTTACAAATTACGTGCATAGTTTTATGAATTGTGCAAGTTCTGTTTACCTAGGGAGGATTGGATACTTATTTATTATGATTATTAGTGTGTGTCCTTTGGTTTCTATTTTACCTGAAACCATTCTCTTACAAGACTAGATAAATTATATAGTAATAAAAATTTTGCAATCATGATTTTCTTAGTAACTAGCACTGCCATTTGCCATTTCAATTTGCTTTAACATGCAGCTAAACATGCGCTTTACTGCTCTCTAAAATTCAGTCTCAGAAGCCAGATGTCTCATGTATTCTGTAATTAAACAGATTTGATCAATTCGGTATAAACAAATTTATTTCCATTGTACTGGGGGAAGACCAGGACAATTTGTTTAGTTCCGAAAGTGTGGTTTGGCAAATCATTATGTAAGATCTGCTTTCCTGTTTCATGCTCAGACCATGAGATCATACCTCTTTCTTTATATATTCTAGAAAAGCAACTAACGCAGACTAGGAAGATTTTTATGTTTTACTGTTTGAGATATCAGATGCATAAAAGGTTGTAGATTGTTTGAAAGTTTCTGAAGTTTTTCAGGAGTTTGGTGATTTTCCTAATATAGAGTGTCTCAAATATGTATGTTGCATGTTATTTTATGCACTGATGCTAATTTACTGAGATAGTAGCAAAGTTCTTTTTAATGAGTCTTTCATGTTTACCACATACAGTACTTCAGGCGCAGTAGAAACGAGACTGGGTTGAACAGGTTGTACAAATCTGTTCTATGTTATTTTGAAATGGCTTCCTGAGAGACAGAAAATCTAATTTTCTATCATTTTAAGTGAATGTGAAGATGAATTCCTACTTTTATAAAGAAGAATAAAACAGAAGTATCTTTAAAATATTAAAATAACATGTATTTTAAATTACAGTTTCCAGAATTCGAGCTGTTCTCGAACAGCTAAAATATCTGTTAAAAAATTGTGTGTCAGTGCAGTATAAAGTTTTGAAAAGCTGCAGAGGGTCTCTCCTTATACTGTGTGACAGATCTGACAAGTATCAAACTCAGGAAGAGGCCTGTGCATGTACGGCATAAGAAAACATAATCAGCATCTCTCTGCAAAACTAAATGTCGTAAGATTTTGCCAGATGCAATGTAAGTCTGCTGATTTTAGGAATCAGGTTGAATGGCATACCTACTGGTGTGATCTCAAAATGCATGTGACTTCAAAATTAATTGAGGCATAAGTTGTTGTGATCATCTTTCTTGCATGACTTTAGTAAGTTTTCCTCCCTGCTAGAAAACCCATTTGTGGTGTCAGTGGCTGCCAGTTGCACTTGAATATAATTCCATGTATTTTTAAAAATTTTATTACCTGATGCCTTCTTGGTCAACTGTTTGGCCAGAGCTGGCATTCTGCAACAGCCAATTAAAAAGTAACGGTTGGGTAAGTTGCAGCTCTCTCCTGATCTGTGCTCGTCTTCCTGCCAAATTAAGTTGTTGTAAGAAGCTGTGTTTCAGGAGAAGGAAAATGGAGTTTATACAATGGATTTTTACCATAGTTGAATTTGTTATTCACTAGCTCACACTGGAGAGTTCACTGTAGGAAAGGACTACAGTTCATAGCTTGGTTTGATGTGCTTTAGGAGAATTACAAATCTGATCAGCTTGATACAGTTCAGACAGCAGAGAACATAAAAACTGATGTCAGTCTGATTCTGTTAAAGCAAGTGCTTTTGCCTACCTATCAATCAGTAACTTATTTTGAAGGGTAGGAGGATGTCTTCTTTGCTTTAGACAAGTAAACAATATTTTTAAAGGCTGTTCTATTGGAAGGATGTTGCAGCTGTCTGTTAACTGATGGTTTGTTTGCATTCATTGTGAAAAGAGGTGAGCTAGCCTGTGAGCCTCTGGGGCACAAGAGTCATCAGAATGGGTCCTGTGGTGCATGTTCTGCCTTCCAAGGGAGCTGAAGCAGACACAGAAGAACAAAATGCACAGATATAGAAGAACAAGAAGGAGGGAAAAAATGCATCAGTGTGTAAAAAGTTAATGAAGTCTGTGTAACTATTGGAATCTGACAATTCAGTTGCAAGGAAGAAGAAATCCACAAATTAAAGGTGATTTAACAAATTAGAATCTAGCTTTCTTGTGGATATGGTGTTATAAGTAGTTCTTCAAACAGCACAGTCAGTAAAGCCTTGTTTCCTGTGGCCCTGCTAGTTTCTAAGCTATAGCACCCATGAAGCCTTCCCTGCAGGAGATACATTCCTGATGGTGTTCTCCCAGGTGGGTTCCCCCGTGCCTGGTATTGATTGTGCATAAATTGATTATTGCTTGCATAAATCTTTAAAATACGAATAGCATTTTTTCACCTGTTACCTTTTTCATCAAAGTTGTAGGTACTTGTTTTCTTTCAGGTTATTAACCTCTCATTTTTATTGAAATGACTTAAATTCTAAAGTTCTAGGAAAACTTTGTAGTATAAATATGCTTGTGTCTGTATGGACAGCAGAGATGTATAACCGTAGTTTCCTTTAAAAATCAGGCTGAAATAAAGATGCTGCAATAGGACTGACAACTTGAAGAATCAAGATTTTAGGGCAAAACTGAGGTTTGATTGGTCTTTTGGAATACCTTGGCTTATTAAGTATGAAGAAAACAAAAAATAGGTTGAGGAAACAAGAATGATCAAGAGGAGGGAAATAAATGGGGGACATCATCAGTATTGGGAATTAATCTGGTTTTCATACTTACTCAGTCTCATTCATTCCTCCCTCCACCACCCCTGAATTTGTTATGTGATGTTACAGGGAGGACAGGACGCTGTAAGAACTCATACATGAAAATCCTTGGCACAATCAATTAAAAATAACTGAAAGTAGATTTGATTGTGTTGTGAATAAGGCTGATTTTTGTGGTTTTGTAGTTACATCTCATTTTCCTATAAGAGCATTTGTCTCTTGTTTCTGGTGTGAATGACCCACAAAACCCACTGAGATTAGTATAAATTACATGCAGAGGTACTGTAATGAGCCTTAAGAAACTTCATAGTGGAAAAAATATTTTGTTTACGTTGTTTCTTTTAAAAATAGTTTAATAAACCCTACATACGGATGATTTAAAGCCTAGTGTCCCTTGATTTGTTCAGCTTTAACTGTGAAAATACAAACATAATCTTGCTATAGTACATTTGAAATAAGATGATGAAATGTTGACTCACTGTATTTCTGCCAGAGTTTGAGACTGAAATTGCTTATATTTATGAAATAGTGAAATTGCTGGAATCAACTTTAATATATCTTATAGTAGTACTAAGCGTTATCTTCCTGTCTTTTTGTGTGTAACACATGCAACACTGGCAGCACTCTGCTGTGGTTTTATATTTTATATGTATACTTAATTTTTTGTTATCTTAAGCAAGAGTTATGATTGTTTATATTCTTAATTATAGACATAAATGGAACTTGGAATATAAATATGCTGATAGCATTTTGCAGCTATTGTTCTGTGCTATGTTCATGTATTGGCTTTTATATTCGTTTGTGTTGTCTGACTTCAAAGTATTAACCTGCAGTGAAGACAACTCTTCAGGGTGACAGAAAAATTTGTCTAAAAGACATTAATTTAAGGAATTCTTTGGACTCTAAGGATGAATCCCTTAATGTTTTGAGTTAATTATGCACTCAGATGCTTTAATTTTATGCTAATAAGGTAGCAACTGCTGCACTTTTGAGTTTTCTTTGTTTTTCTTAATGTGATACCAGTAATCTGTTTGTATCCTGTGTTAGAACATAGCTGATCATGGAATTTGGGTCAATATGTTATTACCATTTCCTATTGTAAATATCTATGATTCTTTATATGTATACATTATTATCTATTGTAACTTGAATGCAAAGCGTTATTTTATGATGAGACTTGTTACAAAAGGTCTCTGCATGAAACAATGACTCTTACTTTGTTCTGCTTTTCCTGTTGTTCACTTTTACATTCCTGCAGCTATGGGAGGCTGTCCAATGATCAGAGTTTTCTGGAGTTGAGCTTAACAGGCCAACCCAGTGTGTTACACTAGATCTCAGTCCCAGCTGGGTGGAGGCAGGTTGCTCTCCATGCCTTTGTGGGACCACTTTTGATAACATCTAACTGCCACTGAAGGGCTTAGCTGGATATTCCTTGAACTTTGTATAGAGAATTCTTGGAGTGAATTCCACCAATGCAGAAGGTGAATGGTTGGCTGCTGCTTGAGCCGAGCTTTACTTCAGGAAAACTCTCTGGTACTCTTTTTATGTTAGTGCCATGGAGGGTAATAAGCTGAAATTTACACATGTGCTAATCCCAGGGAACCCTGCACAGCAAAATCAGTTCCATGATTTTAAGATTGAAGGCGCTAAACTCAATGTGCTTTGATTGTTTTTCAGTTGTACTTGGAAAAAAGGCCAGCGGAAAATGATTTTGTTGGTCTCTGATCAGTCACTCATCTGTAGTGGTATACAGAGGCAGAGCACATTTTTATGGGAGATGGTGCTATGACTACCTTTCAGTCAAGATAAAATAAAAAAGCAGTTCTTTTTTGAAGTAAAATTACTGAGTTGCTTGTGAGAACACTGTCCACGTGAGATGCTGAACTGAAGCTGAGCTGTATGGCTTGAGCTGTGCCAGAGGCTGATTTTTATTTGGTGGAAATGGAGGTGTTAGAAAGGAAGAGACTGCAATAAAAACACTGGTGATGTGGCTCTCAGAGAAGCCAAAAGGAAGGGGTTTTTGCATTGATTTCTCTCTGGAAAGAAGTTTGGGAGTATGAGCGAAGAAGTTGCTACTGTATCCAAGCTTCAAGTAGAAATGTCTGAAATAAATATGCATCTTCATTGTCATTTTCTCTTTTTAGCAGAAACAGCATGTAGAACTGAGAACAAGTAGTGGAAGTTTTCACGAGTATAGAAATAACAAACCTCACTCAAGAGCTGTAGGCTGTCCATGAAGGAATTAGCGCAGTTCTTAGAAATTGTCCTCAATTGACTCAGAAATGACAGAGATTTTGTAGAAGCAACAAACTCCAAAAGTCCCATGGTTTGAAAAACAGGCTGTTGGGGCTCCGAGCAGTTGGGAAGATTGATGGAAGAGGTGACCAGCAGCTCCCAGAAGCAGATTTTCTACAAAATTTGGGCATTCTGGAAAGCAAGGGCTGAGGGGGTTGACAAATCACTTTTGGGGAAAAAAGAGTCTGCTTATTTGTGGAATCAGAGAACACAGGTAAGTGTTTAATTTTTACAAGACTTTTTCTGCATTGATACTATAGACATCTGGTATGGAGATTTTAGATGGTCCTTGCTGAAATAGTGCCTAATGTCTTGGGAACCTGATGTATTTCAGTTCCACATCAATTAAGATTTTTGGGTGATACTGGTGGTCAGTGGCATGAAAAGATTTAAGTACTGCAAACCTATCTGAATCAACGCTTTGCTATGGAATTAAGAAACAGCTTTTAAGTATGAATTAGACAAGGCACATCTAATAAGAGCAAAAACAGGAGGGAAAGAAGGCACTCCACTTGAATAGTTACAAGAAATCCAGAAAGTCATGTTTCTGAGGTACTGGTGTGCCAAAGGAGAACTTCAGGGTTACCCTTGCATTGACAAGGAGCCAAATGCTGTACACTCAGCTGGGTGTGAGGGTGTCAGTCAGAGTTTTTGGGCTGTACAGTGCTTGGCACAGCATGTGTGTCTTCTCTGCCAGCATTGCACCAGATTTCTTCCCCCCCCCCCCTTTAATTTTTTAATTTATTTGAAGGCAGCTGCAGGAAGGGAGATGGCAGTTGCTTGGTATGAATTCTGTTCTTATGATACTAAAAGATACTACAGGTTTCCTTCAGACTAATTTTGAAGAAAGGGGAATGCTTTTTAAAACAAAGGAACAGAGATAAAATCTCAGGAGAAGCTGTTAATTTACATATTGGAGCTGTGAAAAAAAAGATCACATGAAGAAGAGTCATAAAGAAGAGTGGGAATAAAGATGTCCCCTCACTGGTCCAGAGTGGCCATCTCTCCAAGCTCTGGCAGAAGCTGATGTTAGTGCTTAGCAGAGAAGAACATGTATTTCTACTCAGTAGTGCCTGATTCTGGCACTAAAGAGCTTTTTGTGCTGGAAGACTGGGGACAGCTAAAGGCAAAGCTTGGAAGCACAGGCAGCATGCTGACCATTTTTAGGATCTCAGCTTTTGAACAGTCATGAAAGCTGGGCTACTCACTGTGTAACACTGTCGGTAATATCCACAGGAGCTCTGGTACTGGCTGTTATTTAACTGATCAACTCTATTAGGAAAGGTAACAAAATTGAAATTGTGTAATCATTCCCAAAGGGAGGTGGTGATTTTAGAGGGTGAAGGTGTTCAATACCAGAGAACACTGTCACTGTTTTTTGAAAGCTGGATAGTTTTCAGCAGCTGGGACAATAAAAAGCTTTGGGAAAAAAAAAGGAAAAATATTGATTCTTGCTTATATAATTATGGATTTTTTTTTTCTAGAAATTCATTGCTAAGTTGAAACAAATGAGTTGTGGATTATTGTTTATCAGCAGAAGTTTTCCTAGAATGTGAGACAGTTCTAAGAGAAATTTTAACTGTTAAGTTTCTTATGGATCTAAAGGAGGAATGGGCTACAGCTCCCTAAAAATATCTTATTAACAGCAAATCATTAAAGCACTGCAACAAGCATTAGAAAACTTCAACTGTTGTGGAATAAACTGCAGCAGAAAATTCTGAGTATAACTCCTGTTATTCAGTATTTTGCAGGGACCCTTTGGATTCACAGCAAGGGGGTGTCAGAATTTTCTGAAGAGTAATAAGAATTTAATTTTTCTTCTTTCTTAGCCAGCAGCAAGAGTTTCCATTTATGCCAACTTTCTGACAGCAGAAATAAAAGGGATATACTTCTGGAATACCATGAAGGGTAACAGAACTTTTAACAAATCTGTAGGTCGCATTCATATAAGTTTCAAAACCAAACACAAGGAAACCCCAGAACAATCTGAGAAAAGATTACTTTCATGGTAAAATATAGCTTGTGGCAATCTGAAGTGATAGCTTTTGGGTTGTGCACGTGTATTTGAGAGATTATTGTCTGCACGGGTAAGGGGTGCTTTTTGGTTTGTTCTTTTTTTCCTGTTAAAGCCAGAAGGGATGCTGGAATGTGCTGAAACATTTGAGCAAGAACTAGTATGTGAACAAATAACCTGCAGTAAACCTCAGGTTGCTGCTCAAGGTCAAACATGATGTGAGTTGTTCCAAAGTTATGCTGAGGAATACATTCAGTGCAGGGAGCTCTGGGAGAGCCTGAGCCCCAGGAAAAGGGCCTGAACTGCCGACACTTGGCAGCACAAAGGGCCCTTGACCTGTGCCACAGCTGGGGACAGGACACTCAGGGATATGGTGGGAGCCCACGGCCCCCAGACTTCCCTGCCCTTGGGATGAAAGGGGGTAAAAAAGCCCTGGCGCTCCCTTCTTCGGGGTCCCTCCTCGGAGGCACCAGCTCCAGCTGTTACTTTGCTATTTAGTTATTGCACGATGATTACATTATTTTCAGGAACAGGAGGTCTAAGGCTCTGCCATGGGACTGCTGTGGCTGAGCCAGTAAGGGAGCATGGTGTGACTGAGTATGGGATGTGCAGCTGAGAAGGGGCCTCGGTCCCAGCTCCAGTGGTGAGAGAGGGACTGCTGGAGTGGTTCCTGGATGGTCGGACAGGGAAGCTTCCTTTGCAGATACTAATTACCCATGGATACAAAGTAAGAAGGGTGGATGTTGCACTGATAAACCGAAGACTGAAGTTCTTCAGAGAATTTTGCTTTGGCAGTTCTGGAGGATCATTCCACAATATACTAAAAATCAGAAATGTGCAGTGGTTAATGTTGTTCTTTGGCCCATTTGGTTTCACAACCCCTTGTGTAGTGAATGCAGACAGAGGGTAATTAAAGGGCTAGTGATTATTAATTATAATTCAATTGTTAATAATAATTAAAAGTGTAGAGATTGGTTTGTGATGCCAGCATCCTACGGTTTTTAGTGATGAAGTGTCATTTCCCTGGAAAGCTATAGCTGGCATGGTAAAGCCACCGCTTGCCATGGAGAGTGCTTGTGGTCAGGACAGGCTGGGTGTTACTTCAGTGTCTCCATTTGCCAATAATGACCTAGAGAAGAGAGCAAAAGTTTGCTTAATTCCAGAGGTTTGCGCTACAGAACACCATCCTTTTGTCTTTTTACCATTAAATGTTTTTCCATTTGTAAGCAGTAGAGAAAATAACTGAATGGTGAAAGTCAACTAGACAGCAAACTACTGGCAGCATGGGATGTAACTGTCAGTCTGTCACTTATAGAAATGGAACAATAATTGTTGTTCCTCTTCAGAAATGTAGTTTATGCAGTCTCTATAAAGGCATATTATTTAGTGCAGTGCAAGGAAAATTCTTTTTTCCTATCTGAAACCAATTTAATGTTAACTGATGAAACCATTAGAAGATACTGAGCCCAGTATGAATCCCTTTGGTGGAATACACGATGTGGAGGAGTGGCTTATCTCACAAAATGCCTGCCTCCATTTTGGAGGTAATGAGTTTTTTATTTTTTTGCTTTCTTAATAATAGAGGAATAGAGAGGGATAGATCTGCTAGAATACTCTCCTTATCATCTTTGCAGCCTATGGTCTCATGGAGAGGAATAGCTGAGAGTTGAAAGGGGAAAAATCCTGACTATTGTGCTTTCCCTGAGATAAGGAATATTTTAGAATCCCTTGTCTCATGCATGAAGCCTGGTAAAAGGGTTCCATATTAACATATGGAAGAGTTTTTGGGGAAAAACAGATCTTAGCCTCAGGAGTCTGCTTTTGACTCTCAGTTTGTCTGGGTGTTTTATATGTCTTTGAAAATGAATGTTAAAAGGGAGACTATGAGCCACATAAGCTGTGATTGCTGCATTGACCTCAAGAGGTGAAAGCACAATTGAAAAGGTCTGTTTTAAATGTTTAAGGAATTAATAATTGCTGAAAAGTGCAGATACTAGAAGAACAAGCATCTTATATGCCGTGTACAGACAGATCTGGCACTCATGGGAGACATTTGTGACAACAGTCTTCCAGTGGGTGACATTTATGTACATGATAAAGAGACAAGACCTCTTTATGTAAAATTTACAATGAGCTTTCTAATGTCATCAGTTTTTTTAGGCTTACAAAGTTGCCTCTCTTATAAAATTAACTCCTCATGTTCGGCCATCAGCCTTTGGGAGTTGTGGAGGACAGCCCCACGGGTGTGCACGGCAGTGGGTGTGACAGGTGGCTGTGGAGCTGGGGACCCACAGGGACACAGGACAGGATGCTGCTGGCCATGGGCATGTGACAATCAAAATGGCTCTGGGCAACAGCTGCTGCTGTTAGACTGAATGTGGCGAAATTGATGCTCAGCCTGGAGGAGGCTGAGGTGAGACCTCATTGCAGTCTACAACTTCCCCATGAGGTGAAGAGGAGGGACAGAAACCGATCTGTTCTCCATGGTGACCAGTGACAGAAAAGTGGTGTCAGGGAAGATTTAGGTTGGATATCAGGAAAAAGGTTTTCACCCAGAAGATTTTCAGACACTGGAACGGGCTTTTCAAGGAAGTGGTCACAGCACCAGCCTGGCAGAGTTCAAGAAATGTTTTGACAGTGTTCTTAGGCAAAGAATGTGACTCTTGGGGATGATGCTGTGCAGGACCAGGACTTGGACTTGATCCTGTGGTTCCCTTCCAACTCAGGATATTCTATGCTTCTATGAAAATGCATCATTACCCTTGTTTTTTCCTGAAACTGTATCTGAGAGTTGGGAAGACACTTTTTATTAATAGGGGCCAGCAAAGAATTACAAAACAGAGAAGAAATAGAGTCAAAATACTAAATGAGGGAGGAAGAAAAAGACATTGGACAAGAAACTGATGCTAAAACCAGAATGAAGGAAGGAAGCAGAGAGTGCCAGACAGAGCACAGTGTGTTAGAGCAGAAAGTGTGAGTGGAGACCACAAGCTGCAGCGAGGTTTCTGTATGTCTCCCTGCAGTCTCCTGAGCAGTGTCACTCATGTCTCTTCGTCTCCCAACCTCTGTAAACTCCAAGTGTAGCCACTGACTGCTTGGATCCCTTCTTGGAGCAGGTGGCTTCTACATGATGGAGATCAAGAGAAAACAGTGTGTACTGACTTTAATTAAACCGAGAATTGCCTCTTGTAGTAGGAACACTGGTGAGAGGTTTGTGACATTGTTCACCCAGAATGCTTTCTCATTTTCAATATATGAATTGATAATCACTTCCAGTAGAAAGCCATAAGCACTGTGTCTCTTGAAAGCAACAAGATTCTTTCATCTCTCAAACCCTTTCAACAAATGAAACCCAGTAATAGCTAGAGCTGTCCAATCTGAATTAATTTTCTCAAGCGGAACTCTGTATGCTCGAATCTTTTGTTGGGTGATAGATGGACAAGGCTTTGAATTCAGCCATCACTTGACATTCGTACCTTCAAAAGTAATATTTTGTTTTAGGATGTTGTAGGTGACACGTTTGTGGGGGTTTGAAGGACATGCTTTCTCTGTAGGATGCATGCTTTTGTCCAACCTTTCTGTATGGAAAAGAAGATATGTACAGGGAGGTGACATTTTGCTGAGCAACGCTGTGAAAGGACAATTTCAGCTTGAGAAATCAATGGAGGTGAATGGGTGGCTCTGGGGAAGTGGTGGCCCCATGGGGGCTCTGACCACATGCTTTGGCTGGCTTTGATCTCTCTTCACTAGTTTTATCCTGTTTAATATGGCAGTAGTATGTACAGGAGAAGGTTTATGGTGTGGGTTTGTGCTCCTCATGTCTCAAAAAACTGTCTTCTTGCTGAGTCTGCTGCATCCCTGGTTTAAAGCAGAATAAGCTGCATTTTGCTAAGAAGTTCACTAAACCATTCAGATACTGTCTTAGATCTGGCAGCCTGCAGTGCATCAGAGTATTTTGATAAGCATCATGTCTCCTTGGAAACTACTACTTAGCAGTAACTTGATGCTACATTTGGAGTGTTATGATTAATATAAGCCTTGCTTCTGCAAAGACATGGTATGGGCCTCCTCCTACAGAAGTGCAGAGTCTTGTTGAGCTTATCAGAACAGCTCGCATGTTCCAAAGTGTCCCTGTGGGGTTTAGGAGTTCTTCTCTGAATCTCTTCAGGCTCTGCTTTAAGCTCGTTGGTTATAAATCTCACTTGTTATTCTTAGGTATATTTTCAGGAGTCTGTTGTCTAATTTGATATTTTAAAAACATTTCTAAAAAGTCTACATCCACAGTTATGAATAAATATAAAGCTCCTTCTGAGGCCATTAAATAGTGTTTTAATTAGGCTGGCAAAATTGCTTTTGGCTTGTCTTTAAAGTCTTTAGTATCTTATTTCTATTAACAAAATGGTAATCAAGATTAAATTCTAAAATGTAACCAAAGTAGGTCATATTTTTATTAACTGGAGATAGATAATGAATGTGCCCTATATAAAGATTTGGATTAAATCTTCTGAGATGCTGAGGATAGTGTTTTAATTAAGGTAATCCTTATTGCATCTAGCCAACACTATTGCTGCTTAGGAATTTCTCAGTCATGCATATTAGTGCATTACCTCAACGAATCTAATAGAGATTTAATACTTGTATTTGAAGTAGCAATCTGTTATAAATTAAAAGCATTTGAATAATAAATTTGAATCATGTTATTCTTTGCAGAGTTTTATATAATTAAGGAAAGCATTCAACACATTCATTAATGTTTTGTAATTTCTATAATGCTAAGAAGGTGTGCTTTGTTGTTGCTCTTAAACTAGTTGTTGTTTTCATCTGCTTGCAATATAGAGAACTCCAGCTGTTGCAGCAGTGTTGTATATATGTGCTAAGTGTCTCACTAATCCCTCAGGTATTTGGGACACTTGGCATAAAGGATGGCACTACATGTACTATCCCACTGAATGCCAGTGAGATCTGCAAAATAATGCTTTAAAATTAAAATAATAATATAAATAATATATTAATATAGAATAAAAATTTAAAAATGCTTTAAAATGCTTTAAAAATTGACAGAAAGATTACTGATTTGCACTGTAAGTTGCAGTGTTTGAAGATTTGGCCTGTGGTACTAACAAAAGGACTGTAGTTGATGCAGTACATTGTAGTCTCCCAGTATAGATGTGCTTGCAAAGGCAATACTTGTCTGAATTCAGTGAGAATTAGCTTAGACGTCTAGGCAATTTTTATGTATTAAATAACATAACTGGAGACTTTTACACTGCATACATTCTGAGCATCTTTTTTCCATGAAGACGTTACTGTTCCTGTGATTTCTAGGTTGCATTTCTGAACTCTGCTCTGCTGTATTAATCCATAGCAGTAACAACTCAAAGTGGAGCGGGCAGACACTTTCTCACACAGCTCTCGGTGTGCACTGCGATGCCAGGGTTAGCTGGAGTTTGAGTAAGAGCTCCTATAATACCTTGCTCTGAGTTATGAGAAATGCTAATTTTTGAACTCAGCTTAGCCTGAGAAATACTGGTTGGAATGTACTGAGGTCCTGTCTGTCTCAGCACTTGCTCCCTGTAAGCAGCTGATGGGATGCTTGTAGAACAAGGATAAGGAATGGGCAATATCTGCAGAAAGGCTCCTCCCTGATCCATGTTGTTTCAGTTTTTTACTTGCACTGGCTTCTGCTGAGGAAACCATCTATCACTTAAAATAGGTGATGTATGTTACCCACAGAGCCCCACTCCCCACAGGGAGGGAAGAATGTGGCAGCAAATCTGCCATCTTCTTCCATTAAAAATTAAAAATGCTGATGTTACTACCTTTGTGCCAGACCTTTCCATTTCCCATGGTGGGATGCACAGAAGAGTCAAAGCAGTTTTGGATATGCTTTGCCGAGTTCCTGTAGGGGTAGGGATTTCCTTACCTCTTTTAATTCTGCTCTTCCTCATGGAGGAAAACCATATTGATATTCAAACTTTAATTTTTGTTTGCATAAATGTAACCCTGCTGCTCCTTTGGGAAGCATGCTGTGCAATTCTCATCTCTTGGTATTTATGGCCATCAGAAACACTATCTTTCCTGGTCATGAACAAAAAGCAAATCAATGGGAAGATCATAAAGATTATCTTTATTAGCTTCCTCCCTGCATAACTACACAACCATAAAACAATGTCCTATAAATTAACATTGTTCTATAAATTAATGTAAAAGAATGTTCCTGTTAGGAGTTTCCTGTTATATGCAGTCAAGTAATATTAAATACTTTATTTATGTCTAAGTTACTGAATATAACATATTCTTGCTCTCTGTAGATGACAACCACTAGAGTAGTCACAGATGAATATCTCTCTTTTGGGATGGATAATGTTGCTATCCTTCGTCTGATGTTCTGTTTTGTGGTTTAGTGAGGAATATAAAGAGAAGCCAGGACTACATAGTACAACAGGACAAGCTTGTTTAGGCTCTTCGCTAATTGTTAATGTTCACTATTTGTTACAGATATTGTCCTTTAAATTGGTAATTGATATATAAACTTTACACTAATTTACACTTTGTTTTTGGCATCCTTAGTTGGAAAATTACAACCTTTCCTATGTTTGTTATACTTTGGATTCTGGTTGCAGTGTTTCTGCCTCTCTCCTCTATTTTAGCATTCCCTAGATCGATGCTGAAAATTACATGTTATTTTTTCCTCCTTCATAAAGCCGTGTCACAGAAGTAGAAAGACCTCAGCTATTGAGATCAAAGGTTGCTCAACTTTGCTGGATAGCATGGCATAAAGTTCGGCCGTGATGAATGGTGCCAGGACTTGAAATAAGAGTAGCAAGTCTAAGAGCATGAGTCACTGTACTAGGTCTTCATGTCTGCAGAAAATTTGTGTGTGCTGGCTGAAAGCATTGACAATTTTCCATTAGTAATGAATTACAGTAGTAATTTCATTAATTTCTTCACCTCAGTCAGGATATGTTAGTGTAAGTTGCTTAACCAAGCATCAGAGGAGCCATTGCCGTTAACCTTTAGTCCTTTGCTGTGTAACCAGGACCAGTTAAGAAGTAAATTAGCGTAGCATCCCTTTAAAAAAAAATTACTTTAGATAAGCAGTGGACATAATTTTTGCCTGTTTTTAATTTAATAGCAGGTTTATGGTTTTATGCAAAACCATTCACATTACAGCTGACCCTCTGGGAACTGGGCTTTTTCGTCTGTGTAATTTGGTGTCTTTAATAATCTGCTGTCTGTTAAATCCAGCACAGGCTTGATTAATGAATTGTGATGAACCAATGCATTAATTTACAGGTTTGGTCTAATACCCTAAAAGGCTACATCAGTGCTTCCAGTTATTAATGTTAATGAACTTAAAAGAAGAAGCAATGCAAGGAGAGGTAAGGGAAGGTAGTATGTGGCAAGTTTTGTCTTTATTCAAGCATTTTATGTCTGCAGCTACTTTTCTTACAAGAGAACAGCAGATGCCCTTGACAACAGACAACATCAAATGGAGAACAGCTTAGTAGTGTTTGAAAAGACTGTAGAATTTCTGAAGCTGTCTGTGTTCCATAGTCAAATCTTTTTTTCTGTGCTGAAAGTCCATATACAACATAGGTTTTCATGCTGTTTTTCTAAATACTGTGTAATAGTTTTGAAACCCATTGCTGTTAAATCTGTGGCTGAAACACAATCTTGAATATGAATTTCTCTGAAAAGTCACTCCAGAAGCCTGGCAGATGATAGGTAGATGTGCATATAAGGAGGGATATGCATCAGAATGGTGGGTATTTGACATTGACAAAATTGGCTATGATGAGCAACTCATTTCTAAGATGATATTGAAGCTTTTAAGAGATTCCTTTTGAAGACTTTAAATAGATCTACAAGCTAAATTGCAAAATTTTATTCTATTTCATTTTTAAAAAAATCCTTCATGTGTCTATTGCATGTAATGATTTCGAAGAGTAGAGTGTATTCTGTTCAGTCTCAAAAGAGCTGGTACATTGAGGAAAGGGAATAGTAATTGAATTTATTTATTTTTTATTGAGAAAGTAGGGTTTGGGAATGGGATAGTAATATAGTGTGAAGATTTTAGGGTGGTGTAAAAAAAGTATGAAATTTTGTCTTTGATGCTGTGGCTTTAGATCTTGAAAACACCTTAAAACAGCATAGAAGTTCAAAGAAGGAGCTGTGTGTCCTCTCTCCTTGGATATTAGCTCACAGTGCTGGAGCTCAGACTTCTTCAAATTACAATTCAAGCCTTGCCTTGTTCTGATAAATATAATCTAAGAATTATTATTTTAGACATTGATGTATCCATCTTTCTGTCTATTAAAATATAGCATGACGTTTAAAGCCCATTTTAGCAATCCTGCCTCAGGCATTGTCTTTCTAGTGGGGCACAGGAATTTTCACTTGTCCTTGAGATAAATGACACTGGTATAGAATTGGCATCTCTTAGGTCTTTCTTCAGCATCCATGGCACCAAAATATTGCTGGAAACATTGGAATGAGACAGAAATAACACTGTTTAAACTGAACAAAATTAAGTCCCCCTGTTTCTGTTGCTTCTTTCATTTCCTTACTGGTAGGGAGTGAATAATTTCTGCTACATCTTGGCTATTTTAATAGGATTCAGAATGCATGATCACATTAGATACTGTACCTGAGGCAATCTGTGTTTAGACTAGTGATAATTACATGCAAAAGTCATTCAACAATGAGGCAATTAATGCTGATGAACTTTAATAAAGTCAGCTGTCAGCAATAGATATTGCTGGCAAGTTTCCTAATCCTATATTTATAATACTTTGAAATTCCCTTCTGTTCTATTCTATAATGCATTTCTGTTTAATGTGTTAAAAAAACCACCAGAAAATATTGCCAGCAACATATTTATATATGGCACAAATATGAACAAAGAGGTCAGAAGTCAGCCTGCTTACCAGATTTACTGCAGTGATTGGTATTTACCAGAGAAGATGATAGACAGAACAAGGCAAATCCTCTAACTCTCTCAGCAGAGGAAAGGGAAAGCATTAGATAAGTGACACAGGGCTTACATTTCCCCTCATTGTTGATTAACAAGCATTAAATTATGCTTAATGTCAGATGTAGGCAGGTAATTGTAATGTGGTGTCAGTGTAAATTAGAAGATCAAACCAGTTAGTGTCTGGGATTTGTAAAATTCTGGAATCTTTGTCTGTTGCTGCAGAGACATACTTTTGTGAATTTCTTAGTTATCCTAATCGGTTATATGAGCAGATGAATTTTGTAATTGGAAAATTCTGTTTTTAAACCATTATTCTTTGGAACAGAAAGCAGAAAGTGACTCCCAAGATTTTTTGCCTTTCCAGCACAAGCAACTATGAAGTTGCAAGGAGTGGCTAATGGAGGAATAAAATGTCCTCTTCATTAAACTTTATTGAATATTACAAAGGCAATGCAGACCTGTGTGCCTTTTCCTGGAGATCAGTTGCTTTGGTGGGCTGCAGGTCAGGAACCACTGCTCTGACATGAGGAAGATGGAAAATATGGAAAAATCTGCTACAGGGTACAGACGAGATAGCTAACACAAGGGTATGGAGCCTTCTGTGAAATGAAAAATAAATATAAAAAGTCCAAATATGGGAGTAGTTTTAAAATGGCAGAAATATAATCTGTCTCTTTCCTAATCCAGTAGAATGCATATAAATCATGTGCCATTGTAGAGCTGTTAGGTGTAGGGCATGAGCTTGCTCTGGGTCTCCTGGAAGAGCTGTTCTAACAGGAGCACTGCAAACTGTCAGTCTGGGGAAGGACTGTTTTTGTCAGAAGCTTTCTCCCTCTTTTTTAGGAATGCAATGGGACACAGCAGTGAGGTGTTTTTCTTCCTTGTATGCTTTCTTATTGATATAAAGGCATTATCTCTAAGGCCAGAGATGGCTAGAGGGAATATCCCTGCAGGTGTAGGTGTTCTCCTCCTTTTCCCTGGTGGCTGTGGTCAGAGCCCTTGCCTGGATGCACTGGTGGTCTAAGCCAACGTGACTCTCCTCACACTCTTCCTTTATCTGCCTAGAGCAAAAGCAGTGTTGGCCGTCCCTGGGGCAGTGAGCAGCTGTTAAATACAGGTTCAGTAGCTGAAACTACAGAGTATTTTCTATTTTAGTTGTTGTACTTTCTTAATCAGTAAAAAACATACACAGCTGAGGAAAATCTGTTTATGGTGGCTGAAAGTGTGTTGTGGTGAGTGTTAAGGTTACAGATGATGTTCCATGTGTGTAAGCCTTTGGTTTCAGTTAGAAAAAATCTGGTATTTAGGATGAGGTTAAGTTTCTAGGGTGAGGCTGGAGATGAATCACAGCTGGATTTTGGCTTTTGGCTTTAACATCTACAATCTCTTTTCAGCAGCTGACAGAAAGATCATATTGTACTAGATAAGCTGTACAAAATTCCTGCTGTTTTAACCTGAAATGATATGATAGTAAGGTTGAGAGTTGGAAATGGAAAATGTAATGGAAAATGTTTGTCATGAAATGTTGGAAGCAACCTGAAGCAAAGCCCCAGCAGGAGACAGGTGAGAGTCAGGACAGGCTCACCTGGGTCTCTCTGGCCATGGAAAATGTCTGTTTTAGCCTGTCTGGCTTTGGCTGCTTGTGTCCTTCAGGAGTGAAAGTAGAAAGGAGAGAGGAAACTGAGACAGGGACTCTAGGGACAGTGGGAAGATGGGAGCCTTGGCACAGGACAACAGAAAGGTACAGGCAGTGGGGACTCAGAGGAGAGGCAGTGGTGAAGAAAGAAGTTAATGATGTAAAAAAAAAAAAAAGGGGTTGGAGGTTCACATCTTTCCCTGCTTGCACTGAAGCAGGTGACAGCAGCATGGAGTGGCTTTTACTTGCTAGTTAGATCTGTAAAGTATTGAAACATCTGTTACACTGTGTAATGACTCCTTGAATTGCTTAGGCACTTATGGCATAAGGCAATGCTGCATAAACAAGCTTGTCTCTAAAGTCAAGTGTAGGACATTCCTGTGGTTTTCTTACTTCTCCATTCTTTGTTAGGAGTAATGGTCTTTTCCAGTGAATGGGTTGCTTAGTCTGCCTATGGAGGAGCTTTGTACAGCAACATTTATTTTTGTGTTACATCAGTACAAGAGAAAACACTTTTAAATAGGAGGAGGCTGGCAAGCGTCCAAATTAGGATGCTAAGACCTGGCTGGGTGGAAAGCTGTGAGGATATAAATCCAGGGTGGCTCTCAGAGGGTTGTGGGTTATGGGTCTTGCTCTGCATGTCACAAGTGTGGTACTGGGGTCTGTCCCAGGATCTGTCCTGTTTGATACCCCTGTCAGTGACCTGGGGAGGTGATGGACTGCTGTCTCATCAAGTGTGCAGGTGTCACCAGCTGCAGCTGCAGCTGGGGGAGGGATACCACTCAACATACTTGAGGCCTGGGCTGCTCTTTAGGGAGAATTAACCAGGCTGGAGAAGGGAGCTGCCAGGGATTTAATGAAATTAAATAGCAACAAATGCAAAGTTGTGCCCTGGGGAAAGAGAAACTCCTGGGGTTTCCCTGGGATGGGCTGTCTGGGGACAGCTCTGTGGAAAAGTGCAGCAGAAATGAAGGTCGATAGCATCCTGGGCTCTCAGCAGGAGCGAAGCCAGAAGTTGAGGAAAGTGATTATTTCCTTCTCAGGACTTGCTAGATCTTGTTTAGATATCCATCAAGTTTGTACCTCCAATACAGTAATGACATCCTTAAAGTGGATTTCAGTGAAGGGCCAGCAACTTGGTCTGGGGCTGGAGCCCTGTGAGGAAAGGCTGAGGGAGGGGGACTTGCTCAGCCAGGGGAGGGCATGGATGGATGGATGGATTTGGTCACCTACCAGCAGCCTGGTGGAGGCACTTTCCCCATTGGAGGGGGCCTTTCCCCATCGTGCGTGGCAGGTCCAGCGTGCAGCAGGGGCCCAGGGAGGCTGTGCAGCCTCCACCCGTGGAGGGTTTTCAAGAACCTGACAAAACCCAGAGTGACTTGGTCTGGTCTCCTGGCTGACCCTGTCCTGAGCACAGGCTGGATAGGATGGACTCCCATACTCCCAATCTGGATTGTTGGACAATTCAGACAATTGAATATAAAAGGGGGGAGGAAGTGGTGGTGGTGGGGGAGGAGTATGAAGTGGGAAGAAAGAAGAATTGATCAAAATATATTGCTCAAAAATTCAGTGGTAGGCACCCTAATGTTGTGGCTCTTAAACACTTAGGTTTCTGTGGACTCCCTAGTCCAGAATCTGTTTGCCCAGTGCAGCCTGTTTAGATTAAATTTAACCATTTGTTTTTGTTCTGGTTGGATAATCACTGGAAAATAATGCTGTGGGGTAATTTACCTGCTTTTTTGTGCTTGAATGACTGTGGAGGTATTTGTAACTTCAGATGGGTCTCCTAAAGGTCTTTTTCTTTCCCTTTTTTTTTTTCTTTTTGAGATTTTTGTGATTTTTTTTTTTCAGAGATTGATTTTGCCCATTTATTTTTGAAAAATTGGTAGTCTATGATGGGGTGTGTTTAAAGTACTATGCAGGTACAGGCAACTTTCAAGAATAGTCTGAAAAATGCAGGGCCCCACTTTTTCATATGGGAGGAAGCAAACAAAGCTGGAAAAACGATTGTAAAATTCAGCTGCTGGTGCCACCTGAGCGAAAGCAATTCCTTTTTCTAGGTACAAGAATGAGTCATGCGTTGTGCTGGAGTTTGTGATTTAGGCAGATGTGCCTCATCTCTCACTTCCAGGCGATACAGCAGTTCCTGCAGTCAGTTCCCACAGCTCAGTGGCAGCGCATGAGCTGCTGGTGCTGTCCTAACCCATGGATGGGTCTGTGCTTGCACAGCTCTGCCTGTAAAAAAGAGGCAGGATTAGGAGAAGAAATGGTGCATAGTGGTTTGGTTTGTCCTCATGAAGAGGTCATTGCGAGATCTGTTGGTCCAAGGATTCATGGTGAAGTGGCCTGAGCTCCTGAGCAGGCACCCAGCACTGAGCATGGCTCCTGTACTCCCTGCTCAGTGTGTCCAGCCCGCCGTGTTTTAGTGGATTACAAGGATGTAGAAGAGATTGTGTAGAGACCCCACGTGCAGGAGCCTGATGCCCCCATACTTGGGGTTTAACACGAACCCCTTGGGTCTCTGCACAGCAGCCCCATCAGAGCCTGCAGAGCTCTGTCCCCAGGGCTCTTGAAGGGGCTTCGGATGTCAGGTAAGTAGCAATTATTAATCGTTAGGGCTGAGATTATTCACACTGTTTGCTTTCCTCACATTCATTCCTCCCTTTCTTGTTCAAATAAGGTGACATTCAGTAGAAACTTACAGTGGAGCTTTTAATCCCCCTTTCAGTGGTTTATTTGATTTCATTGATCTTTTTAACTCATAATCAAACTGATTTTTGTAACCAGAAACTGTCTGATCTTACCCCTTTTATTTTCCTGTGTACTGAAGGAACAGTTCAGTCTTGCAGAGCTCACCAGTCTTTGTTAGAACCAAGTTTGAGCAGTCTGAGCTCTCGGCGTGTCCTGGTGCGGGACAGGAGTGCGGAGCCGGCGGGGCCCGGCAGCGGCGCCTCCCTTGGGGGCCAGCGGGGACATGGCTGCCGGGGTGACCCCGCTGCTCCGGGGCTCTTCCCGGGCTCTTCCTTGCCTAAAATCGCGATCCATGTGGAGACGCCTAATATCATACATGCCCTTTTAAACCCAGCAAGGGCCACGAGCGGAGGAAGCTTTTGAGAGGAAATTTTTGTAGAACTGCCAGCTTGTCTGGTAAATCACCTGTCTGAAGATAACGGCATTTTAACGAGACGAATAGACATTTTTGAACATTCCCCACTGTTTTTTCTCTCTCTGAGTGCCAGGAGGAGACAGGCGGTGTGGAAGCACACGGAGAAGGGAGCGGTACGTGTCTGGGGGAGCAGGGCCCGGCGGGCCGGTGCGGGCGGTGTCGCGGCCGGGGCTGCCCCTTCGGCGGGCGGAGCGGCGGCAGCGCCTCCGCGGCTCCGCCAGGGGCTGCTCGAGCACTGCGGCCGGGCCGGGCCGGGCCCCGCTGCCCCCGCTCCGCGCCCAGCGCCCCGCTCCGCTCCCCCGGCCCACTGCCCTCGCCCCGCTCCCTGCGGCGTGCGGGCCTTCTCCTCTGCCGCCTCCCCCGCCAGCCCTTACACGCCGGCCGTAATTAATTAATTCTCCGAGCCGCACGGGATATTTTTTCTTTTTCTTTTTTTTCTTAATTTTAATTTTTTAAATTTTTTTTTTCATTTTTAATTTTTTTAAAAATTTTAATTTTTAATTTTTTTTTTTTTCCCCAGGGCGCGGTGATTTGAGCTGTGGGCCCCGGCCCGCCAGCGCGCTGTGAGGGGCCGCTGCCGCTCGGCCCCAGCGATAACCAGAGAGGAACGCGTTCGCAGGGGATAACTCACGCGTCTCCCTTCCGTGAGGCGGTATCGGCGCGATTTTTAGCTTGGCTGTATGCCAAAGACGGTGTTGTGGTGCCTGCTTATTCCTCTTCCCATTCTCTGATTTCTTTCTGCCTGGTTTCTGTAAAATAGTGATTTGAAAATGTATTGTTTTAAAATTGGAATTAGTCTAAAATACCCTAAAAATGCTATTAGCAATAGTACCGTTCAAAAGGTTGATCTCTGATGGAGACCACCATACTAGGCTTTCCTTTAATGCAGAAATATGTAAGGTAATATGGCATTGAGTAATGCAATTTTTGTTTTCCCAAGGCTAAGATTTCACCTGTAATAGTTAATGAGTTAACACCAGAGATACAATAGATTGAAATAAGCAAAGGTGAGGCTTTACAGATTTCATTGGAATTTATGAAGAAAATCTGGTGTCAAGCAAAAATTCAATTTTGTGTTTTCTGAAAGTGAAGTAACAGTAATTAAAATGCTTTGATAAAATGTTTCACCTACATAATTGCTGTCCTTGGTCTGTTGCTTCTCAAGTGGGTTTTTTTTGGTTTAATTTTGTTTTGTTTTGTTTTAATTTCCCAAACTTTTACAACAGCTGCAGCAGAAGGACCACAGTCACAGAGTTTTGGGAGAGAAGGAGTTTGTTTGTCCTGGTTTTGTTTTACTTTTGAGTAGGTTTCAGCATGTTTGTGACTGTAATAGTTGTGTGCTCTGTTGTCAAAAACCTTAACAAACCCTTAAGTGAGTCTAATTAAAGCAGCCTTTGATAATGGCAATAATAAAAGATTGCTTTAATTTACACTGTAATGAAAGGATTGTGCCATTAAATGCTACAGGAAATAGTAGAACTGCTTTTTCAGACTAGGTAGAAATTGCATGCTGTGCTTTTATGATCTCAGTGAAGTCCCAGTGATTGTCTTTCCGGCCATCAGCCAGAACTTCAGAAATGAGGTAGTTCCTCCCTCTTCTGAGTGAGAGGTATGTGTAGTCCAGTTATCCTGTTTGGTGTTTCCAGTGTGTTTCTTCTCTAAACCTTGCACATCTGCCCCCAAAGCCTGTCATTTTAATGGACCCTGGCAGGTTTTGTGGTGTCTGAGCACCAAGCTTTGGGCTGGAAACATTATAAGTTTTTTTGGTTGCTTGGTTGATTTTTTTTTTCTCCTTGGAGTTTCTTTTGCGTTGTATCGCTTCTTGGTGTCTTGTCCTTTAAGCCAGGATAGTTCCAGAGACATGAAATGACAGCTTCTTTTTTGGACTATGATTCTAGATACCAACTGGATTGCCCTTCTCCAGTAAAGAGGTTGCCAGCCTGTGAGGAACAGTGTGGTGCAATAGACATGTCAGCAGGACTTACGGCTTTACACTGCAGGTTAATCACCAGAGAGCCTCATGTCACTTCTCCACTTTTCTGCTGCAGGTTCCGGTTTAATTTTTATTGTGTACTGAATTTTGTATTTGTTTTTATGGGACCTGGATGAAGCCTGAACTTTGTTTTTGAGAGAAGAATCCAAAAAAGAAAAGTAAGCAATTTACCCCAGATTATTTCCTAAGGTAAATTAGGACATCAAAGTTAAGTTCTATTTCATTTTCTGAAGTTTGTGTTGCAGTGAATGAGCAAATGAGGTTGCCAAATATGACTAATTCACACATTGTAATAGTCTTTACAGTATAAGCTGTTGGAAGGACTAAAGCCATATACTTTTAAATATTGAGAAACAAGAATAAGATGAGACTCAGGAACCTTAGAGCAGAATATAAAATACTGCTGCTGCAGCTGGAGCTCCTGCTGATTCTGTGTATTGTACAGAAAACACCATCATAACAATAACAAAAAGAAGATAAGCAACTGCACAGTGAATTCCAGGTTCATTTTTCAGTTCTACCTGACTCTTCGTAACTTTACAATGAAAGATTCAGAAATTGGAGCCAATTACCATAATATGTGGTGGTTTGGTGGGAGCATGTTCTACATCAGACAGTTAAAAGGTTTTATTGCTATTAGGAGCTTGTTAATGCCCTTGATAATGTCTCTAGTTGCTTTGTAATGTCTCTTGTTGAAGTATAGAATTCTTTTATCTTCTTATTACATTATGCAGAAACTTGAATTGAAACGATATTTGCAGGAACATTTAAAGTAGTGCATCAATCAGTTTCAAAGAAGAGAAAATGTTCTCAGAATAGGTTATAAAGGGATAACTGTCAGTTTTATTTTGGATGAACAAAGAAACCAACGTAAAAAGCACTTTATTGTAAAAGCACACTGTGCAATTCAATAAATATTCCATACAAATATAAAGGGAAAGAAAGTTCATAATTATCTGATGGCTTGAATATAATTTAAGTAATACTTCCAGAATGCAGCAAGCAGTGAAGCTCCTTCTTCTTTCTTGTGTATTCTACCCCCAGATCAAGTCCTCGGTAGGAGATAGTTTAAATCGACTTGTTAATGATTTGAATGGATAAAATATGGTTATAATTTAACATTATCTTGTAGGGATGTAAACCTCCTCACAAACCACGTTGCTGCTTGAGAAAAATAGCAGTAGCACCTTCCCTCACTCTCCTTGTTTTTTATGTGTTTGTTTGGTTTTCTTCCTCAAACGTGATTTCTTGTTGTTTGTTTTCCCTCTGGCATTTTTTACCTGCTTTAACACAAAGTTATTTGAGTATTTATACGTTTGGATTACAAACCTTCTATATGATTCGGTTAGAAAACACTTACACGTGGTGTTATTATCCAGGAAAACAGTTGCAAATACTCTGCTCCCTGAACCAGTAGTAGCTTGCTAGACCACACAAAATATGGCATGTTGCAAATCTCATCTTGTAGCCTGTAAACCAGAAGCAGCTCTCTCCCCTTCCCCCCTTCTTTACCTTCTAAAAAAAAGAAAAAAAAAAGGAAATACCAATGACTGCACATAGAGAGTTATAAATGCTCTGCTCACACGGCAAACGTTACCCAAAGAAATTTGAGTGTCTTTCCCTTTGGGTCCATTGTCTTTTCAGAATCCAGTGTTCACCCCATGACTTCAACAGAATAGAGTATTTCTAGTTTAAGAAATGTATGTTTATTTCTGAAGAGTTTATTGAGGCAGAGAAGTAATAGACTACTAATGCACAGATTTTGGTTTATTTATTTCAGTCTATTTTGGTAATTTAATTCTATGCACAAGGGATTTCTAACCTCTTTTGTTGATCATTCTGAAAGGGTATGCAGCATGCACCTGCATTGTTCAGCTGTTTATTTTTCGCTTCTGAAACTTTGAAAAGATAGTTTATTTTTATTTAATAATTATACCACAATAAACTCACCTTGTTTATGCCCCGTTCTCAATTCTAAGCTTCAACCTAGGTATGTTTTTAAACTTGCAGGTGGTTCTAAAAATTGTAGGCTATTAAGAAAACTCCTGTGGATTTTAGGGACTTACAATACTGATTTTGTTGAAGTCTGCTATAATTGATTAATCAATTCACAATATTCACAATGTATTTAAGATCAAATTTTATTTCCATGACACATTTTTCTACATAGGACTTCCCTCCTTTAACTGCTTCCCCGTGTTTCCATGGCTGTGCAGCAGCTCTAAAGGCAGGGGTGCCAGGTGGCCTTTTCCCCCCCAGCACCTCCATCCCTCACCTGCCTTTTGTGGCACAGGTGTTATTACAGTGCCCCAAAAAGTGTTTATTTCATAACACTTCAAGCAACTTCTTAAGGAGTGCCTCCATACATTACTGAGTCCTTGAGAAAACAGTAATTTACTGTGAGCAAGCTGCTGGGTTGCATGCATCTGTGTGCTCTGCCTGGGAATATAGGGTTCCCATGGCAGCTCCCCATGCTCTGGATGTGACATCCTGTACGGTGAGGCTGGGGCTTGGTGTGAGGCGAGCCCTCCTTGGCCCTGCACCGTGGGCTCTGTGCCTGCTGCATGGGCAGCCTGGTGTGCGGGCAATCTCCATCCCTGCCCTGCCTCACTCCCACACTGCTCTTCCCAATGGGCAGGCTCCTTCCCTTAGAACTTGGGAACATCAGCCCTGGGTTAGAGACCCTAAACACCCAAGGTAAACAAACGTCACGCTTTAAAAAATTACTGCACAGAAATCACAGTTGAGCCCATGATCATCCTGGGATCTTACCAGAAGACACTGGTAAGGTATCAGATGATCTGCTCTTTCTTTGTTGGGGAAGGAATGTTTACTTGCCTTAAATTTATTTGGCTTTTAAATTCATTTATTGATGAAGCAGCCTTTGCTGACCCGAGGTGAGAGCAGAGGAGCAGCAGTGCTTGCTCCAGCAGCACAGATGAGAAACTTGCCTTGAGTAAGACATTGAAACTAGCAGTAAGAGCAGTTTGCACTTTATATGTTCCAAAATGTAGGTTACTGTGCCAAGTGTGATGACGATGGCTCTCATTTTGCAGGAGTTCCTAGTAACTAGACCTGATGCCATTTCAAAGCAGGACTTTAGTTTGGGAGGTGGCCAAGCTCTGCTTTCACCTAAAGGTGCAAAAGAGGTAAAACACAGGGCATCCTTGGCGAGATGGGGGTCAAGGCTTTCTAATCCAGTATGGGTTAAATATGAGAGACCTGTGGAATATATATGGAATTACACAAACATATGTAAATTTTTTTCTAGTTGAGCTGGAAAGCCTCTTGTAACATGTAATACTTGAAATATCTCTGAAGATAGCAGGAGGAATCTGGCTTTCCTAGATAGAAGCATTTTTGGAGGAGGATTAGATGATGTTATGAATAGATGTGATAAAGGCAATGACAAGACAGACTTTTGCATGAAGCACAGAAAGCTGATCTATAGGAGGGAATGTAGTGGCTTGGGTGACAATAGTGTGAACCATAAAGAACCTTAAAACTGACAGCTGTTTCTTGTTTTACTATGGTATGACAAAAAACCAAAAAGAAGGGACCAGCAGCAGCACCCACAACACCCAGGCAAGAACCAGAGACATGAGAGACTCTTCCTTAGTTTACCACTTTCAAAAACAAAATGGAGGGGAGGCTTTAGAAGGGAAAAACCCACAGACTGAGTAGCCTTGCATGGTGTTTCTTCTGGCTGCTAATAATGCTTCTGCAGGTGTAACCCGACTTACAGAATGAAACCTCTGGCCCAGGTAGTGAGCATCACCTCACTGTGACAGAACAGGGCTCAGTTCAGATTGCAGCAGAGGAGAAGTGATGTCTTGGCAGAAGAATTGAGTGGGAAGTGACAGCTCTTGCTGTAAAAAAAGCAGAGTGTGTCTAAGAGTTAAAATAGATTCTTCTCTGAAATGCCCATGTAGCTTCAATAGCTCCACAGGAGTTTTAGGATTACAAATGACAGCAAAATTTGTGCCATTCTGCATAATTGTATTCTCTACAAAGAAAGTTTCCTACATCTCCTAGCAAAGACGGTACTTTCATTAGAAGGAAAATAATTTCAAAACGACATCTCTTTGTGCCAAGGATTAGAAAGATCTAACAAGGAGTTCTAAAAAAAAAAAAAAAAAAAAAAGAAGCATTTACATTGAATCCTTTGGTTTTACAGGTAGCATAGTGACATGAAAATAAAAGAAAATTTTAATTGGTGAAGGGAAGGGGAAACATCTTAGTTCCTGACTTGTCACTATGTTCATCCTCTCTTGTAGCTCCCACCATTTTCACTGACAATATACAGAACTATATTTGTCTTTTGCTCTGTTAAAAACAATCCAGTTCTATCTCTCTGCTAAGTGTAAGATTTCAGCCTTCCTTAACATGAGCTTCTGACAGACAAGGAACCCAGAATGTCTTGGTTTGGCAATGGTTCAATCTCCTGTAATTTCGTTAATTTAAATGTAGTCACAGGCTATACACTCAGGAAATGCCATCTCTTTTTGCCCCACTGCAGCCTAGAAACTCTCCGTGATCGCTCTGTTGTCATAGCTGGAGAGCACGAACCCTCTGTGCTCAGCTTGCAGTTCCGACTGCCATGTATGGACATTTCTAATTACTTTGGAGGCGCTCCATTTTGTACTGCATGCATAATTAGTTAGTTATTTACATTTTATTTCAGCATTTTTTCTAGCCGGTACACTAATGAAATCCCGGCGTGACATCAGAACCTTCCTGTTGAAGTGGGTCTTCCCTTCAGGGATCAGCCACCCTTTTAAATTAATGAGCCGCTTACAGAAACAGCTTCATGATTTTATGTGCAGTGTTTGCAAGGAAATTTATAAATGGTCTGATTCCTTTCAGATCCAAAATCTGTGGAAATTAAGAGAAAATCTCCCAATAGTATTGCATGCTTTGGGTCATCTCTTATGTGGATTTTTTTTCTCATGTATTTACTATAACTCAGTTAGGGAAAAGGGTCCTCTGTCTTTCACACAGAGGAGCAGATGTACAGGTGGGAAGGAAAAAATGTATATAAAGAAGCTGATTAGCACTGGAGCCCCCAAAAGTATAAAAATGGCCTGTAGGTAAGAATTAGTAACATCATATTACTAAGAAACTTGTTTTTCATTTAAAGACTTCATTTGAAGAATAGAGGAAATACAATTAGTCTCCACAAAAGTGAGCTGCTTTTTGAGGCACTGTTTTCATAAAGAAATTGAGATTGTTAATCTTATGTTGTTTAAGTTCAATTGAGCAGAAAAAAGCAAACCAAAACAAAAAAACCTCCCAAACAAACCAAACCAACCCCAAAGAAACAAACCAAAAGAGAAGGGAAAAAGGTGTTGCTTAGCAACAGTCTCATTCAAATGGTCAGAAATTGGTGTATTTGCTGGAATTTGGGAGACATCTCACAGAGCTCGCCAGGTGCATGGGATAAGGAAATAAAAGAATTATTGTCCAAAATGGAGAAGGGGAACCACTACTGCCATCAGATTAAGCATGTGCACTTGGCTCAGTGTGGTTTGCAACACACTTCTGGTTGCCTGGGTTGAGCACGTTTGCGCCTCCTCATGCGCCTGTGTTGTTTCAGTGGTGCAGGACTCTTCCCATCGCAGGTAGACACGGATAGTTTCTTTGTTGTGTTTGTTAGTGTGTTTATTTTCCTTCCTTTTTAGGTATGCTCATCTTCTCTCGCCTCAGCCTGGTTTACTCACTAAGCAAGCTTGTCTCAAAGGCAGCACTTTCCCTTGGGTAGAGCAGGAGGACACACCAGCTGATGTGTTTGCAGCAGCCACCTCTCCCTATGCTTGCTTGCATGTTCAAGAGTCCTACCCAGTGTGGAAAAAGAGCAAAACTGCCCATTGAGCACACCTCAATTGTCTGTCGGGATGGAGGGGAGTGTCTGGAGAGGAGTTGGGGAAAGAAGAACTTAGCAGTGTTTATTCCTAAGTAAAGTCCTGCGCCTGCCATTTTCTCTTTCTCCTAGGAGAGGCAACCCTTATGCTGGAGGCATGGGAGAGCAACATCATTGCTGAGCAGGAAGCCCACAAGGCACAGCAGAAGGCTGTATCGTGCTGTTTTGGCTGTGAGTTGCCGCCTCAGGTGTTTTTTGTCTCCACATAATGCTGTCTCTGCTTTGTGCACTGGTAGGTGACGACGTTGCTTTTGGGCTGCCATGTGATCCACGAGATCATTGCCTTGTAACTTGGATTTTTTTGCTTCAACTTTTTGTGTTCCCTCCCTTTCTTTCTGTAGTGTTTGAGGAAGGAGAGTACCTTGTACTCTTGATCTGCCATTCGTCAGCCTGGAGAGGGATCTCCAGCCTCCACATATCCTTAGATCAGGCAGGATGAAGAGAATGTGGCACTGGCATTCCAGATACCTGGACTTCAGGAAAAGCACCCTTGAGGTGTTTGCAGTATTCTGCATCCCTATTGAGAGCTAATTAGGCTTTTGCTTTCCCCAATATTGCAAGGGATTTCTTTAATATCACTGTAAAAAGTATTTGTAGGTCTGGTTCTGCTCTATGTTCCTGTAGCTCCTCAGAGCCTGTAGCTGGAGCATGTTAACTCTGTGGCAGCCGAGTATTTACACTCTTTGTACAATAGAGGGAAGGAACTGCAGGAAGGTGACTGAATCATCAGCTCTGCTTTTGGAATTGACCGCTGCTTTATTCCTGCCATTTCTGTTGCTTTTTGGGAATGGCTGCTTTTCCCACACAGCTCCAAGTAAGATGTGCAAAAGAAAAACTAGTAACTTTTTGCTTGCATAAAATGAGGAAAGAGGTCTGAAAGGGAGAAAGTGACAAGGTCTCACAGGCAGTTAAAATTTTGTGGCTCATTCCCTTGTTAGGGGAAGAATCTCATTTCTATGTGGATTTACTTACTAACTCATGTGCAGAAAGAATTATAAGATGCAAATATTTATGAATCACTGTATATGTTGTAATCTTATTTCTAAAACAAACATTGCTTTGTACTGTGGCTGCTGTGTGCTGTGAGTTGAAAGGTTTTCCAGCATTTATCCCATTTTGAGCAACAAGCTGCAGGGAATAAATGCTGCTAGTCAGACTGGGATGCAGTGTCTCCTGGAGCATTTGTGCTCCTGGCAAGTTGTTATCTCCTTTCAACAAGTGTTAGTAAAAATATGCAAATTAGCATTAAAACTGGGTATTTTCTGATATTTAACTTATATTTAGGCAGATGTCATAGCTGAACAGGTGATAGCATTCTTGTTAAATGTGGCTTGTAAGGCCTGGCTGGGGTTTCTGTTTTGCAGGTAGAAGATTCCTTCCGTGTGGCCTCTGGGGTGGCTTTTCTGCTGCAGCTGGATGTGGAGGGCAGGCTGTGGGGGGCACAAGTGTCTGCTGTGTGCTGAGATGGCCTTAGGGAGAGACAGCTGGGAGGGGAAGGGAGAAAGGGCAAAAGACCAAGGGGACTGTGGAGGTTTAGGATTCTGGTTCCTGTGCAGTGGGCCTCCAGGACAGGGAAGGGAGTGCTTTGTGTTTTCAGGAAGGCATGGTCTTGTAGTCAGGATGGATGAGATCCCTGCTGGGTGGGTGTTTGTGCCTGAGTGAGGTGGTACCTGGCCGAGTGGTGATGGTGGCAGGGCAAGCCCTGTGCCTCCACTGCTGCCCCTTGCAGCCCTCCTGGCAAACTATCCTACTGTGCAGCACTGGGCAGGGGACTCTCCTCTTCTTGGGTGTATTGGAAAACCTTCTGAGAAAAAAAATCAGTTGTATTGATTTTGAGAGAAAGCAACTTGTGATCCAATATATTGGCAACTGGTGGGAAATAAGGCTGCTGCCATAAAATTATGCAATTAATATCTCTGCACAATGAATTCTGGCATCTTTTCTTGATTATTTTTCTTCTTATAAGAGGCTAAATAAATATTGAGGCTAAATAAAAGAGTAGCCTGTCTGCAAGGAGCTGCTTTGTGTCTGGAGCAAACGCTAGTATGGTTGTATACAAGTACTAATGGTTTGCATGAAGCTGGGGGACTTCAGGAACTGGGTTAGCTACAAAGATTAAAACCAGTCCTGATGGATGGGTACAATGTCCTTTATCAAAATACAACACAAAAATAAGAGAGAGTAAATCAAAAGGTATGGAGGAAGCAGATTCTTTCATTGTGGAAAATATCTTGAGCATTAATCACTTCTCTTGCTAGATAGATTCAAACATGAGAGAGGAGATGATTTCCTTCCAAATTACAGTACACAGTGATTTTTAAATAAGATATTAATCCCTGTACAGAACAGTAGGCGCTGGTCTCCGAGCTGAAAATTATTATGCACTTCTTAATTTGTCTCTATTTATGATTAAGCTCATATAAATCAGGATATAAATGCATTATTAGAATGAAGATATAGAATATGCATATGCCTCTAATACTAATATGTTATATATGTCTGCTATATACAGCTGCATGACATACTGTATTTATTAAAAATCTAGCAATTGTACATTCTTGAAATTGCAGATTTTTACTCAACTGCTTGTGAGCCTGGGGATATGCAACAGCTGTTTATCATTCTACTCTGATGAAACCCTTATAAAACTGAAACTGCTGCAAAGAAATGTGGACTTAGAGGGGGAAACTAAAATTTCAGGTGCTAATACACTTCTGCATCTCAAAAATTGAGTTATGCCTTTGCTTATTTTCAAAGAGCTCCTTTATAAAATAGCAAAGAATACATAGTCTCTGTATGCTCAGTAAAGCAGAGATAGTAGAAACAGAAAATTTTTTAAAAAAGGCAATATAATATATATTGAATATAATGATACTTCTCAGCCTGGTTTTGATTGCTCTCATGTGTTTCCCCAAGAAGTCAGACTGCTTAAAGAATAAATGAAATAGAAGTTTAAATTACAAGATCCAGCCACGGTCAGAGATGATGACGAGGAGCAATAAATTGGTGAGTAACAGCTTTTCAACTCTTTTTTTTTTTTTTTTTTTTTTGTCCCCTGTGGCAGGTCATAAATACTTACTGTTTTTGGGAGAAAAAAAAGTAAAATTCTACTAAAAATTAAAATCTTTGCTGAAAGGTTATGAAATGGACTGCAAAGACATTTTATTTGATTACATTTCTAACCACTTAGCTCTTGGGGAAAAGACTAAACACAATAAAATTGTCGCTCTTTTGAGCAGTCTTACAGGTAATAAGTAAACAGAAGAAGGCAACTGTCTTCCCTCATTACAGTCATCAGGATTTTTCTTGGAATATAGACAATGCAATCAGGAGTTTCTTTGTGAGTTATTGGAGAGAATAATCCACAGGCAAAACAGCATCCATGTGCATTCTGAAACAGGATGGCTGTTATGGCTTTCTGAGAGTGTGGTTTATTGCTAAATACTGTAGTACCCTTCACTTTACCAGGCCTGACAACTTCACAGGTGTGGGCATGAAGAAAGACCTAAAACTGGTCAGTTATGAAGCAGAAAATGGAGCAATTTTTGTGGCACAATCCAAAACCTTTTTCTTCAGCCATCATGTGGTGTCTCTTTTTTTCCCTTAAGCCAGACTCCTGAATGATGACAGCTGGGTTTGTGCTTCATCATTTTCTCTCACAGGATCAGGGGAGCACAATGTGTTTTATTTCATGTTATTAGCTGGGCCATCACTGGGTTGCTTCATGATTGCAGGCTTCTTCCTCTTGCCTCATCGTTTTCTGTCATAGTGGTAAAAGCATGGTGGTGACGAAGGAAGCAACCAGACATCAGGAGGGGATGTAAAGGCTGTAAATTGCACTCAGGAAGGAGGATCTGTAAACATCTCTTGTTCCCCTTTGCAGATATCTCTATAATTCTGCTGGCCCTTGGAGCTGATATGAGAAGGTGGTAAAATTTTGTTGGCAATTGCTACACATGCATGCACGAGTGAGAATACTCCTCTTTGCACAGCAGTATTCAATGCCATGTATCCTCCTGTCTTGTGAGCTCTTATGTACCTATGTAGGAGTGCTGGAGTAGACTGAACCTTCTGCAAGGAATGAAGGTTTCCAAGAACTGCACTGGTGATCCATGTGCTGCCAAAGGCACAGCTTGGAGTGAGCTTTGTTTGAAAATGCATATTCCTAGCAAAATATCTAGAAAATATTAAAGTCAGGATTGTAGTAATGAATGAAATGGGAGAGTCACCTCCTTTATCTGTTTGAGACGTGAGGACATTGCACAGCTGGAACCAGAAGTAGATAAAGTCCTTCTGTCAGCATTTGCCCTCATCACTCCACAATTGCAATGTTTAAGGGCTGCTGAGCTTGTATTCTGCATTTGAAAACCAAATGGCAAAAGTACAGATTATCCAAGCCTCCAGTAGGCTGTTGATTTCTAAAAATGGCCCCAAATATTGGCTACATTCAGGATAGCATCTCAGCAAGTGCCTGTTTTGAACTTGTCCATGACTGTTTTCTTGAACAGAAATGCTTCCACTATGAAGGCAGTGCAGAACTGTCACAAATGCAGCTATTCAATGGTTTGTTCTTTGTACTGTTTTTTTTTTCAGCTTAAAATAGTTTATACAGCTAAAGCTTTTCTGAATTTCTCAATTACAACAGCCAGTGTGTATCTTTTCAGTACTTTGACTGCTTGTGTATATTCTAGTTTTAAAAGCTAATTTCCCTTGCAGAATGGGAATAATAGACTCAAAATTATTGTGCTGTGTAACTGAAATAAATCACACTTCCTGGCCTGTGCTGTTGTCCGTCCAGAGATGGGCATAGTAGGTCATGGTGGAAGAGAAATCCTAACCAGTAGTAGAGAAATAAAAATGTTCTGGTCCAGAGGAACATGTCCATAAACAAATATTTCCTAATGGGATTCATAAAACAATTGGTTCTGAACTGGTGAAGGGTAAAATTGAGCCTTAATGCTTAGTTTTCCTGGGAGTAACTTGTCGCAGCAGTTAAGAATTGAAAACTGCATGATTTGTAAAGCCCCTCACTGGGATAAAACACCTGTTGTTTGCATTAGAGTGTAACTGTGCTGTATGTACCTGGATATGTTGGCCTGTAGCACCATCAGTGAAAGGTGATGCTCTCTTGACTTTTGGGAAGTTACCACCCTTTGGACACAAAACTCAGGGATGGAAAAGTATTTCAAGAGAAACAGCTCAACCTAGTCTTTGGTTGAGCTACCTGATGACTCAAAGGAAGAGAGTGGAAGGTCAATCCCTCTGACAGGGCTTCAGAAATAATACTTAAGGACAATACAAAAAAGGAGTACTGCTATTTTGTGTTTAATTGGACAATTAAAAGATAAGTTGCTGAAGGATTGAGGACCCAAGAAACATCAGATCCAAAATGAAAGAATTGGTCCGGAACAGCAACACACGATGAGCCATGGTACAAAAGGGACAAGAACCAGTTTTCAATGAGCACCAAAAGCAAATCTGCCATTCCAAAAAGTATATTATTGAAGCTGTTTGCTGGCAGCACACTATACAGTTTTGCAGCATTTTGTAAGCTTTTAAGGAACAATGCTTTTACCTTGGATCATAGACTGAAGTATTTTTTTATTGTATCCTCTCTTACTAAACTCTTTTGCACTTGACTTTTTGAATCTCCTTTCTTGAGGAGTTTAAACTCCTCCTAGCTTCTCAAGTTAATCTTTTGTCCTCTGAATTGCTGAAATGGACATCCCAGCCACCGAAAATATTATTTAATTCTTCCCTATGTTTTTCATTAATTCCCTAAAGAACACCAGAAGAAACTTTGATGTAATCTCTGTATTTCTCTGTACTCAGTAGGCTTTAGAAAAGTACTGGCTGTTGCAACCAACTCCCAGTCTGTGGGTGGATGGGCAGCATTTAGCTAAATTTTAATTTTTGGATTTTATATCTTTCCTGCGCTGGCTAGAGCATCTTCTGGGGGAGTTTATGGATTTTCTCCCATAAAACCAGTCCATAGCCTGTGTATCTCTCTGTATTCTAATTGTCATTAAAATCTAAGCAGTGCCCCTGTTCTAGAATGACATATTGTGTTTAATTTTCCTGCCTTCTTTCAAATAGAAATGACTATATTTGCATGTAATGTGGAAACTTGGACTCAATTATTTAAGAGGTTGGGATTGGGCTGAAGAAGGAAGTTGGACACTAGTCTTTTAGGAATGTTGAAAAACCAAGTAATGATTTGGACCTTACAGTAAAAGTGTCTTCTTACCTGTAAGTAGACCATGGCAGAGGATGAAGTGGTATCCATCAGATTTGCGACAGATTTATGTTTAGATTATTAGAAAGGGAAAGAAGAAATATGTCTGAAAAAATTGTGACCACGTATGACTAAAAAAACGAATCACTTATGTATAAGAGCTAAAATTCCCATTTAAGTATGGTTCTCTCCTGAAAAGCAGATGTCATCTTCTAACAGCTTTCTAACAGCTGACTAGAACATAATAACCATTCAATGTTAATGTATACTATGTTCAGCCACTCAAATTTTATTCTTATTTATTTTTTCTGAATGATGCAAAATCTATCAGTCATCATTCAGTGGGCTGTTTTGTCAGAGGCTTGGAGAAGAGTCATCCCCCATGCTGGTGCACCACTAACACAAATCTCTTGCACAAAATGCTTTTAGAAAGTGCCAAAGATTTGAGTCTTAATTTTGTAAATGCCATTTCGGTCACATTTGTGCATTTCCTACTGTCATCCTGTCATCAGGAGCTCTTTTGTGCTAGTTTGTTGAGTATTTCTTACCTGTGGTTAGAGATTGAAGGATTTTGATGTTTGAGGGTGTTTTTTTTTTTTTTTTTTTTTTTTTTTTTTTTTTTTTTTTTTTTTTTTTTTTTGTCAAAGGCATTCTTAGATTTAAAAAAGGAAGAAGAAAGGAGAAAGCGTGGGCCAGTGAGCAGCTATGGAAACAGGAGATCGAAGGATACTGTTGATAGCCTAAGTATTTTTTAGCTTCCAAATGGAGATACAATTCCTAATGCAACAAGCATGTTGGTTTCCTGGTTTGGGTCAGCAACCATCGTGCTGTGGGCCAGAGTCACTTCCCAGGGCAGAGTGTGATGGCCAGCGGGTGGCAGGGGTGGCTGTGCCACATCGGCCCTGGCCAGCAGCCAAGGGCAGCCCTGCGCTTCTCCTTACCCAGGCTTTTACCTCAGCACCTGCATTTTCCCCTGCTGTTTCTGCCTAAAGGTGCTCAGCCAGGCAATTGAACTGGGACAGTGAGTGGAGCATTTGTGGTGGATACTAAATACATGAAGTGTTTCTTTGTGGGATGAGAGCCTGTGTGTCTGCAAGAATGGCACTCTGAAGAAGCAAAGTAAACTCTGACTGATATATCCCTTTACATGTTGAAGTCATGTCATAAGTACAACTCCAAAGAAGCTTTTAATAGCCTTAGGAAAGGCAGACTAAGAAAGACTAACAGAGTTATAAACTACCCACTGTTGTAAATCTTGGTTTTGGTTTTGTTTCTTTCTTTTTGATCAGTACTACCCACATACTGTAATGTCTGGCAGACCTAATCTTTTCATGTAGCTGACCAATAGAAATAAGTGTCACTATAAGCCATTTAGATTGAAAGGAAAAAAAATCCCTTTTGTGTTAAAATCATTCTTCAAAGTACAATCTTAAGAATTATGTATAGCCTCAAGCAAGTCTCATTGCTTGATCAGACTCTGTAAAGAGTTTCTGAAAAGAGTGGCTAGGGCAGTTTTCCTGGCCCAGAAATGGAAAAATGATGCTGCGAGTGTTCAGAGAGTCTATCTCCAGGAAAAGGACATAATTCTGAAGGCATGGCATTTTCCTACCTCCATAAATACTTGTGCTTTTTCTGAGGGTGCGAATTTCCAAAGTGTGTGTTATCCCTTTCTTCCCCCTAAAGGAAGAGGAGGATGTTTTGAGAAGCAGAGACTTCAGGTGTGACAGTACAGTCAGTTATGCTAGGAATACTGAGGATTGATTTTATGAAAGTTAATTCTTCTTCCTTTCAAGGACTGAAGGTTGTATACAAGGGCATGAGAATATATTGACTGGCTGGGAATGAATGTAGGGTTTAAGGAGTCTGAGCTGCTTTGTGACACATGTCATTTCTGGAAAAATGAGCCATCCAGAGAAACAGTTTGTCTGCCCTGATGTGCCAAGGAACTTTATGTATTGGCAACAGTGATGGAGCGAGAGTGCAGCAAAAGCTAAGCATTGTGAAAGACTTGAATTTTCATGAGGTACATAAGCAAAAGGCAGAGCTGTCTGAAACACAGACCGTGGAAACTGCTAATTTAGTGAGTCTAAGCAGCATGCTCGAGTAGGTACTGTACTGCAGGTGTACCAGTAACCAAATCAAGAACAGTTACAGCCCACTCAGTTACTTAAATGACCATAAAGGAAATTTAGATAGCTTGGGAAGATACAGAGGGGTTTTATTGTTGTTGTTTGGGGAGGGGGGGTTTCTCAGTTTGTTTTGGTTTTAATTTCTATTCCTTTTGTTTGTTTGGGCTTTTTTTTTTTGGTAAGCATTAATTTCCTACCAAAAGATGTTTTCTGCTAGAAAAAAATAGAATTTTAGCAGCCCGAGGTCTATTTCTTAGAAGGGGTCTTTTGAAAGATTTTTGAAAGATTTTCAAAAGATTTTCAAAAAATCTTTTGAAAGATTTTTGAAAAAAAAGATTAAAAAAATCTTTTTAATTCTGTTATCCACAAGTTTGAGAACTATTTCCACCTGATGGTGGCTTGGGCTGCCTCCTTCTTAAGGCTGTAAATCTTGCCCATCTTCTCAGCACTTTTAACATGTAAGGAGAAAGTGACTTACACTGGTCTCTACTTGCTCTGAAGACAGTTTGATATGCTTAGACTGTGTTTGATCTCATGTCCTGGAATGAGTCTTTCTTTCCTGCTCAGGAGTCAAGCACCATATACTTATGCTCAGTCTCAGATTGGAAGATGGCCAATGGCTCTATCTGTTTGGACAGCTTTAAAAATACCTCCTTGCAAAGGAAGTTCTGCTGAAATTTCTCCTGACCTACAGACGTAAGTCTGCCATTCTTGCCTTCCTTCTGTCAGCGTGGAGGGACGGAGGCGGGTGTGGCAGAATGGAAAGGTATACATTCATTGAAGCAAGGGTTAGAAAAAACCTCAGGAAAAACTGAAACATCAAACAAAAACAAAACAAAACAAACCCCCAAAAACTCACCCCAAATGCAGCAGTTACCACGGTCAGTGGTTTTCAGGGTTTTGGTTGGACTCCTGTCCTTTGTGCCTGCTATGCAGTTTTTTGCACCTGACTTAAACAATAGGGAATCTAATATCTGGGGGTTTTTTTCTTCCCTGTTGAGCAAAGCCTTCTGCTTTTGAGTCATGCTTTAATGTAAAAAAGGTTAAAATTAAAAAAACAGAAAAAAAGATAGGTGCACATCCCCTCTCTACTGGTACTGTAGGACTATTGAGATGTGGGAAATTTTGGAGCCACGACAGATGAAAGCCTGATATCAGAAGTTTAATCCCTAAATGTTTCTCCTCCATTTCCTACTACACTATAAAACATCCATCTCTACTCAGGAAACAAAACACACAGCAAACTTGAAATCTCAAAGTTAATGTTTTTGGCATTATTTTCCTAATACAGGAGCCAAGAGTCCTTTTATTAAAAATGCACAGTGGCTATGCTTCTTTATTTTTTGAAGAACAGCACATTACTTGACTGAATACAGAGGTAATCAAAATTCAGTCAAGTGGGATGACTCTGTGAGTTCTGACATCAAAGGGCAATGTGTTTGATTGATATCAGTCAGATGGCAATATTGTTTGAAGAAATGTAGTCAGAAGACTGGCAATTTAAAGGCTGTAAAAAGTTAGGGGAGATGCGAGTGCAGTGTTCCATACTGATTTCCAGTGTACAAGACTGTGTATTAGAGAATTGGAAGTAGCATGGCAATCTTGTCTTTCAGACATAGGCATCGTTTGAAAGGACAGAGAGGAAGAAAATCAAGCTCCTACTTTTCAGGCAAGACAGTCAGTGAGGCATTAAAGATACAGTAGTAAATAATTGTTTTGTCATTGTGTTCCTTGCTGCATGAGACCAGGGTTTGCATTTTGCTTGAAATATATAAAGCACATGATATAACTAGGCATTAATAAGCAATGAGCAACCTTGTTGTTTTTTTTTTTTTTTTTTTTTTTTGGTCATATATTTATTTGTAGAATAGTATTGACTTCACTGTCTGCATAAAGAGAACAACAACTCCGTTATGTCTTTCTGACAAATATCAAACATTAGCTGTACAGATACAGTTGTTTTTACTCTATTTCCCTGTCTTGTTTTTTCTTTTTTCTTAATATAAGTAATGGAACAATGTCCTTCTACAGTAAATGCTTCCTTTGCTGAATATGTCACACAGTCATTACTCCCTGCAGGGTTAAAAACAATGCAGAAAGCTACCTACAGGATTAGAACATTGCCAGGAAAGTGAAGTGAAAAGGAATTATTACAATTACTAGAAAACAATTTTGCCACTGCTGGCAAAAGTACCAAAATTGCATCAAAATGATTATGAAAAATAAATTAGTTGCACAATAAAGCCTCATGATAAAGAACTGTCAAAATAGTCACAGAATATCAGAAGAACTCAATGTTGAGATTAAAGGGCTGAAAGCTACCAAATAAAAGCGTGATACCATTTGATGTATAAATGCCAAACTAGACATAAACAATAACTTGAATTACACTAGTCTGGAAAGAAGCAGCAAAGATATTATTGAAGAAATTAATATATCAAGGTTGTTCTTAGAATAAATTAATTCCTATTACTAATAAAGATATGCCTAGAAGTCCTGGCTTACAACGCGGATCTCACAATGTCAGGTATTGCTCAAACATGAGGTAAAGCAATGACCTAATTCCAAAACAAAATTTAGAATACAGGAGATACGTGTAGTTGAGCCAGCAACAGTACAGTAAGGTCTCAGCATGGGTGGTTTCTTTCTTTTTATCCTTTGAAGAAAGTAAATCAAAGCAGTTTTAAGGAAACTAGAGATATTTATGGGCTACTACCACTGGAGCATGAGGAACTGTTAGAAGGAAGTAGTATATCTTTGGAAATGTAACAAGTGGAAGACAGGTTAAAAATACCTCCATTCCATATTTTCACTTATCAGCTTTCTCTAAAATTATTTTTTCTTTTTTGAGTTGTATCATGAAAGGTGAGATTTGGCTCACTGTTAAAGTGACGCTAAATTACAGAATCACCAAATCACAGAGTGGTTGAGATGGAATGTCTGGAGCCCATCCAGTCCAGCCTCCTTCTAGGACAGGGACAGCCACAGCAGGTTGCTCCAGACTGTAGCCAGCTGGGTTTTAAAGATCTCTGGGAATGAAGACTCTACAACTTCTCTGGGCAACCTCTTCCTATGTTTGATCACTCCCACTGTAAAAAAACCCAAAGCAACCAATCAAATAATTTGTTTATGATTAAGTCAAATCTATTGTATTTCAGCTTGTGCATGTTGCTGCTCATCCTTCCACTGGGTACTACTAAGAGTTTGGCTCAGTGGTTTTTGTTCCTTCCCATCGGGTATTTATAGGCACTGTCTTTGGGTATAATTGTATAAAAGCTAAAGGGTTTTGAAGGGAAAGTAATCTTTATTTTCAGAGAGTTTAGTTAATGTTGAAAACTGAAAACTCAGGAATTTCGTTGCCATCTTCTTCCTTGCCGTGGAAAGCTGCAAACTAAAGAGTGGTTTCTGTTTCTCTTCCTATGTCACTTTAACCCCTTTCCTCACCTGAAGTCTGCAGAGGCGGGCTGTTGTTACAAATATCAGCATTTGCCACTGAGGACAGTGGCACTTTGGGACCTCAGGCCTGACAGGGTTTGAGCCTGGACAGCAGAGGAGGGTCTGGATACAGCCTGGTTGCTGCAGTGTTTCTGAAGCCAGCTGGAGGGGGCTTGGCAAGTGACCGGTGCTGGGTTTCTTCTGGATGGTGCTGTCACTTGGGGTGAAATTTGGCAGCATGGGGGGAGCAGAAGCCAGCCAGGCGTGGATGTTTGTAACACCCTACAGTTGCTGGCTCGCTCCAAGCACAAAATGGATGGCAATAACTCTCAGTAGCTCCTTGCTTCCCGTGCTGGGTGCTAATCCACTCTACCACTGAGTAATTCAGGTCTTTATGCTCTGAGTGCACATCACTTTGGGTAAAACGCTTATTGCCCCAAAGCTGTCAGGGGAACAAAAATAACCATCATACACAATGAGTAACTTCTGAGGCACGTTAGGGGTCACACAGTATTCTGTTGCTGTTCAAGAAAAGAGAATCCGTCCTGGAGGTAACATTACCATTTCTAGCTCTTGCACAGTGAGCTGTGCAGTCTTGCCACTTGTATAGTTTAGGGATATTTCTTCATAAGTGAATGGAAATATGAGCTTGGATTTTCAGCCAGGCAAAATGACTGGTGTTGCTGTGAAGAGATTTGCAGCATGTAAAAACAGGAACTGGTAACACTGTACACCTGATAAGCATTCCATCTTTCAATTCCAATTAAGTGTTACTAAACCTGTTAACTTAAAGTTTTTGTTGTCTCATTTGTTTGTTTGTTTTTTAATCAAAAAAGAAAAAAGGAAAAGAAAAAGAGAAAAAGGCAAAAAAAAAGGAGTTTGGAAACTCCTTTGGATCTCTAAGCATAGTTTTGTTGCCAACAAGCTGGGGGATGTAGGCTGACATGCATCCTGTTTCTAATAGCACACACACTGTTTCTTTATTTAGAGCCTCTTTACCAGTATCAATTAAACCCCAGTTAAATTTGACACATCTTAACCTTGCGTTGGATCCAATTCATTGCTACAGCAGAACCCATATGGCACTGAGACAGTTGCAGGCATCAATTCATTGCTTATGTAGAGTTACTGGCTAAATGCCAAGCAGTAATCACTGCTTTTTGTTAATAGACATGTTTGCTTTTGCAGTCGTTTCTATACACAGTGCTCTAGATTAATTAGAACAAAATCTGTCATCCATCTAAGAAACAACCAGAACTCTTGGGATTTTTTTGCCTCAGATTTAAAGAGAAATGAGTTCTGGCTACCAAAGGTGGTGGTGGAGGAGAGTTATTTATTTTATATACTTTGTTTATTATAGAATAAACTTGGTCTATTCTAAAATAACCTCTGTCTATTTAACACATAGCTATCTGCTATTTTCTTGCATTACTGGTGTTGCCTTTTAGAGAAATTTTAACTTGTGATTATACACTTTTGGCCTCCCAACTCCAGCTTGATGCCTGAATAATTAACTTAGTTAGGTGGACTACTGGATATTGAAATCTTCTGGTTAAATCATTAACAATTTAAGATCAAATTAATTACTTTATATCCAGATCTGTTCTGGTGAATACACACGTGATGCCCTATGCTAAGCCTGAAGTGCACTTGAGAGTATTTTACTGTGCTGAAACAGGGCAACACTTTAAAGCTAATTCATAACATGATAGAAATATAAATTCTTTCGCTAGAAATTCTTATATTGGTGCCTACCATCATCAAAGTAATTTAAGAAACCATTTTGGGGCATATTGCTTAATCAATTGTGTAATTTTTTTAATCTTTGTAAGGATATTTTTGTGGTGTTTTCTTTAGGTCAACTATTTTTGTTTGCATACGTTCACAGTAAATCATTTTGGTTACTCTGATTTGAAAGTAAAACTTTCTGATAGCCAGTTTTTCCATTCATAAATGTGTCACATAGGACCAGATTAAAAATATACTGGGACTTTCCACTGGATTTATGGATGGTGTTCACTGTCCTGAGTAAAGACCTCAGACTACTTATTGTCCAACTACTTCTTGCTTGGCTGTTTCTTGCTAAGGGTTTGAAATGCCTCCGTGTTCAAAGGAAGAGACCTAATTGTGTTCAGGGACTAATGGCAATTCCAGCTGTCATTTAAAGTAGCAATGCTGTTTATAAACTTTGAGGTATTTCTGTTTATGTAAGTGATTTATTGTGATTTCTACCTTAGGAGAGGATTCCATGAACTGACTCCCTTACCTCTTCTTTAGTATTCCTGATTTATACCCCATACATGTTAAATAAGAAAATGTGTGTATGTACAGATCTGTCTATTTATCTATCATAAATAATTTCTCCTTGCATGAAGGGGCAGTAAAATCACCTCTATTTTATGGAAGTTACAATCTCTTTCAAAACTTTTTCCTAATGTTGAGTTAATGTTTTAGTATTCCAGTGCTGTTGGTCCATTGTTCGGAAGTACAGCTTTATCAGCAGAATGCGTGGCAGATGGTTTACATTTGCATTAGCCTTCTGGAAAAGGAATCAGCTCCCACCAACATGAGCTTCATCTTTTCTTTTCAAAATTTACAACAAATTCGTCAGAATGGCATTTTTAGAGGAAAAAACCCAATCCGACTGTCTTTGAGTTTCCTTTTTGAAGAGGAAAAATGAGTCCTGTTCTAATGCCCTCATCTGCATATATATCTTCCGTCCCCTCCCCCAGTGTTTGTTAAAATGATTTAAGTATTTCATTATGCAGAATGACTTTTATAAAAAGACCTTCCTTTTTGCCCCACAGTCATTCTTAATTTCGTTTGTCACTTGTTATAGAGTGGAGTTATGTGAAGCTAGGATATATTATTTGTTCTAGTCTGTATTGGATAATTTATTACATTAAGAAACCAATAATTTTCAAATATAATCAGATTTAACTTTTTAATAAGATTCATCCTCCCATTCACACTTGCTTAATTTAAGGATATTAAATCTGCTCAGGAATGAGCTGCCTCTCAAAGCCTCATGTGCCTATTAAAGGATTTTATTCCTGATGTGTTAATAGGATTTAATTACATTAGCCCTATAGTCCAGAGACATACCACAATTGTTAAACTTGATAAACCGGGCAAATACATGCTAAAAGAGTCATGGCCAGCTCCTCAAAAAGAAAAAAATTACAAGGTGTTAATATTTTAATAGCTCTGCTATGTAACTACAGGTTTGCATAATGCTGAAGTTTTAAATATTGAATGTTTAACACATTGTTAATACTTTTTTTCTGACAAAAAATTAAAATCAAGGCTAATGCAGAAATTAATAAGGCTTTCTATTGAGTATTTGTATTTGTTTCTTATTTCTGATTCCACGAGATTAATTTAGATGAACTTTCAGCTTTTCTCTTCTTATGACATCTTCTTGTTGTGTACAGACAAAAGCTGCAGCAAATCATTCTGGAAATTCAGCATACTAAACACCGTCTTGATTTCTTGTTTCCTATTGCTAATTAGGTTAATGGCACAGTGACAGAAACAGACAACAATGGCTTGGGACATTTTGCAGAGATGTGGCTGGGGAGAGGGAGAGGAAAGAAAGCACCACGTCCTGTAGTGTGTAAATCTCATCAAGACGTCCTTGGGCAGCACTGGCATCGATCAGGAGGGCTGGCTCCTGTCAGAGTGCCTGAGTGCTCAGCGTACAGGAGGCAGTGCTTCTGATGGCTGCGGGCGTGCAGAGATGGAGGGAGAGACGGGGTCTGCAGGGAGTCACAGGGAGGGAGAAAGAATTTAGCAATGTGCCATCCGGTTGGACATCTTGCTTCCAAAATTAGATTGATGCGTGTTGTGGCACATTTCCATTGGTAATCACAGACGATCAACTTGTATTTTGAGAAGATTCAGGCCCTGAGCTTTTCTCTCACTTCCACAGAGCTAGACTTTGGGCCTCTCAAAACATGGTGTAGGCTGCATTTGTTTGGAGGAGCTAAACATGTGAAGTAGGCTTTCATTGCAAAAAAGGGAACTTTCTGGCACTTTTCCTTGCCATGATAGCCTTGGAAATGTAAACTGACATAAACTGTTTTTTGGGTTAGAAAGGAAGTAGAAGCAGGGTTGTGCCTTGCCCGGCAAGTGGTTGGTGTGAAAGCCGTAGGGCTTTGTGCCGGCTTTCTGCCCCAGCCTGCCTGGGCCTCCCAGCCTGAGCCGTGGGCTGGAGAGCTGCTGCTGTGCCCCGAGCATGGGAAGGACAGGAGCAGGCTGGCCCTGGGATGGACCTGCAGGAAGAGGCATTAGAGAGTGAGTATAGGCTCTACACATAAGAGAACTCCATTTTAACCAGTCTTGTAGCTCTAAATAAAACAGGCATTTTGAAAATCCTGTACCTCTGGGGACTCCAGCTTGTGATTGAAAACACCCAGACCAACACCAAGATGAGAGATGGATGAGCTGAGCAGCAGCTGAGGCCAGCTCTTGTTAAGGCTTAGGCTAGGCTGCCTTTGGACCACCTACCCCGGACTTGGGAGCTGTTTGATGTAGGAACTGACAGGGAGGAACTGAGACAAGCTGTAGCCCCTAGCTGCCAGACCTTGGTTTCCTGCAGAGAGTGCAGCCAAATAAGCATCTATAAAAGTCTGAATAACAGGCAAATAATTATGGTGGTCTTCTTATACTTGAGGTGGGTTCTGCATTTTTATACGCTTGTAAGGCCTTCTCTATGTCATTCCTAATTTATTAATAGCTTTTTAAGAGCTAGCATTATGACTTTCACATTTATAGTTTGATAAGCTCCTGAAAAAAAATTTCAGGCTTGGTATCTACTATTTGAGCAGGATTATTGATTGCTTTGTTTGTTTGCATTGGCATATATAAAAAGCTGTGCGTGTTTATTAAAGACAAAAGATACTTTCCTTAAAGATGAGTGCCTGTAAACAAGCAGCTTGTCACCATTTATACATATATTCACTTTTTTTTTGCCTTCAATACTGTGCTAGGTCTTTCCTAATTTAACTTGGGATTTATGGCTCTGTAGTGTTTTTTTCCAGTTAGGTGCCCATATTTCTTTTCACATGAATCTTCCAGGCATTTAAAGGGATATTAACTGCCTTGTGTTGCCACTAGAAGCAGAAGCTGAAATGGTAGCTGCCAGCAGGGATTAGCTGAGTGTGCCTTTGTTGTATCAGATACCAGGAGTATGAACACAGCCGTCTGCCAGGTCTGTCAAGGTAGTCACCCTGCTCTGCCTCCCCACTGCTCCTGGTTTTGTTGCTTCGTTTATAAATGAAGAAAATTGAAATGACATAGAAATTGTGTTCCTGTGAAAAATATTGAGATTTTGAAATTCACCTTTGTTCCTCTCCAAAGTTTCAGGACTCTTCACTGAAGAAGGAAGGATGGTCACTCAGTGAGATTGCTGCTCCCAGGGGTTATGGGGCTTATTCTGGGACACTGGGGCCATGCCTTGTCAAATGCCAGAGAAGTGCTCACATGGAAAAACAGTCTGAAATCACATCTCAGGCTGTAAACAATGCCAAGGAACTAAAATATAAAAGTTTAATTGCAAAGGAAAAACAGGAGACCTGAGAGTAGGAGGATGCATTTCACAGGGACTCCCAAAGGAGAACTGATACACAGTTTGAAAAATAATAGCAGGGCTGAAAAAAATCAGTGTTCTTGAGCAGACATAATGATAAAAATTAGTAGGTACTTTCAATAGATACCAGGATTAGACTTATTACATGAGCAGAAATAGGTCATGGTGCACACTGAAATATAGAAGTGGGATGAGTTTCATAGCATTAAGTGTAAGGTTCTCTGGTGCAGGCGTGACAGGGAGAAGAGTGAAACCTTTGTGGGGACATTTGTGATGAGACATTATAGCACCAAAGGAAAGATTCTTCTAGGCTGAGGCTGATGGAAAAGATCCAAGCCTCCTCACTCCCTCCAGACATATGTCCAATCCTTTCAAAATGTAGCCTGGCTTGGGAAAAACCAGCAACCTGACATGCCCTGCTGGTACAGTCTGTTGGCAAGCACTGCAGTCCTTAACACAGTTTTGAATTTACTCTGCTCATCCTTTTCATATCTATCCACTGATACTTCTCTCTAGTGCCTCCTGTGTTTGTGGGGAGGAGTATCTATTTGCACTTGAGATGCTATTGTTATTCTCATGGTCTATATCACTCATGCTTTTCCTCTCATATTATACTGACAAGATCATTTTAACTGTCTCTCATTCTTTCAGTGCTTCTTTTTAATTGGCTTGCCAGGCTCCTGCCTGCATGGCCTGCATGTCTGGCTCTTTCTATGCCTCTTTGTTCAGGCTTCTAGTAGGACCTTACTGGAGTAGAGTAGGAAATTCACATTTCAACTGCTTTTCTCAGCATCTCTCCTTGCCATTCCCTGTACCCATCCAGCCTGTCTGGCATGTTTTCTAGCTGATGTCCTCCTTTGTGATGCATTTTGTTTGTTTTTTCTTTTTCCCTAAATAATTTCAGCTCCTGTTTGGAATCCTTTCCACTTTTTCTTCAAAGTGGGAACCATCTGGTGCTCTGTTTGGTGTGTCTCCCACAGGATTTTGGTGAGAGCAGGCTCAAGGGAAGCTCCCTGTATCCATGTGCTGTTGGATGCCAGGTCAAGGTCGAGCAGCAGTTGCTGCTTCTGCCTCTTCCTCCCACCGTGTTTGTCACTGGCAAGCTTTGTCTTCTCTTGCAACTGCTCCTGAATTCTCATCCTTCTCCTTTTCTTGCAGACTTAAATTGGGGCTGAGGAAAAGGTCACATTAATAACAAAAGTATTAATTTCTAGGCGTCCAGAATAGTTCACTTCAGTGCTACCAGGCATTGTGTCGTCTTGCTTGTGTGGTTCATGAACTACATGCTAATTTTCTTTATATTTAATTACCGTCGAATGCCTCCTGTGCTTCAGGGTACAAGCCATCTTCTGAACTAATTAGGGCTTTTTCTCTGAACAGGCTATTCCCTACAAGTCTACAAAGGGTTTCTTGTGCTTTCCTTTGAAGCATGTGGTAACCGGCCTCTGCCAGCAGTAAATGGATTGCTGGACACTGCTCCCAAAGTTCCTCTATTATTAAATCCACAAATTTACACAAAGCAAACTTAATAAGTGTAGAGCGGGCTTGGATCAAATCTTGGGCAGATGTAATGGAGTGCATATTGGGCAAGCTACTGTGCATAAAAGAAAATAAATATATTTTATCTTAAGACAATTACACATTCTTTCATGAGTGCACTCTGTGTTAACTCCTTCTAGTACAGGCTTTATCAGACAAGTCTCCCTCGTCATTATGTAAAAGCTGTACAGACATCAGAATTTCATCTTCTGTACTGCTTGGTCAGTGATTAAGTCAGTGCATGCTGCATGCAAAAAGTGCTACAGAAATGTTAAATATTATTATTGATTATGCATATAGCAGTCAATACCAACATATTGTGTTTCGACTGTAAAAATGATCATCTTAATTAGCTAATGATTTTTAGTCTGATTTCTCAACAAAATGAGAAATAGGGTTGCTCTTTCTATCTGACTGTTCTCCCTCTCCTCTGTCCCTGTCACTTCTGGTCCTGTTGGGTTCAGACAGTGTCAGTCTGGTTTGACTGAGGGTGGAGATTTCAAAGGCATCGAGTCCTTCTGTGTTTAAATAGGGCATCGGGAAACCTTCCTGATACACCAGTGAGGGCAGTGCTGTGTTAAACCAGAACAGACACTAGAGCTGCCTGCAGGCACTCACCTTGGGAAGAAATGTATGCAGGAGTGAGGCTTCACTCGTGCTACTACTCAACAATTCAAAGGATTTTATCAAAACTTCAGCTTTTCATTTAAGAAGAGATGATGTGTTCTCTGCTCTCTCTTAAGTAGCTGAAATGCTGAGATCATGTGAAAAGCCAACTCATGGTTACCACCTGCTCAAAAGTGAAACTTCATATTATTTTTCTTTCCTTTGTAGATCAGGTTATCCATTTCATTAAATGAACCAAACATGCTAGGCTGATGTGGTTAGTCTTTCAGAAAGAATAAAAGCCACTTAATGTGCCAAACAGTTTGTGATGTAAATGACAAAAAGCTGCCTCCATGTGCAAGACTCCCCTTCGGGACGGGTCATACCAGGCTTCCTCACAGAGCAGTCACTTTCTACTAGGAACTACATCTCCAGAGCCTTTTTACAGACATAAAATCATCTCATTTTCTGAAGTTGGGTCATGTCCAAGCATATGAGCTTCTTCAAGCATGAAATTCCACTTGACCCCATTAAGGTTTCCTTGGCATCAGATATGTATACCACAGAGTGGATAATGTTCATAACTCATTTCACATTACCCCCGGGTAGTGCCAGTGGAGAAATCCTGTCTAGTCTAATGTAATCAAAGCTGTGAATATGAGGAAATTGAAACATCTGGCCAGGTTCCTCTGTTGTGCCCCAGGAGGTGTGACATGAGAGATTCAGGTCAGAGAGGGGGGACAAAGGCATCTCTCTAGGGATACATGCACTGCAGAGGACAGATGTCCCAGCAGTGTCACCAGCAGCACCAAGGGGTGCCTTGGCTGTGCATGTCACCTCAGCTAATTTCTTATACTTACACTGAAGTTCAAAGGTACAATTACAGTTCATGTAAACTTGTCTAAGCTAACCTGAGAGTGGGGATCTGTACACAAACAGGGAGATGCTGTGGGTAGGTGGAGCTTTTCTGGACTAATTGCATGAATATTGGAGTCCACTCAAACACTCCAGTGCTGTGGAGGGCTGTGGCTCATGGGCTGGGGTGGGTACTGCATGCTGAGGTAGCCTATGGGTAGGGGCTCATGCCACGCATGTTTAAATCCTTACAGAAACTATTTTCATTATACTTGAAAATTTTTCATCTTATTATTTAGTGCCCAAATGCTAAACTTGGTCTTGGCCCCTCAAGTTTGCAGTGCTGGATATGAGGTTCTCCAGGCTGGTTTCTTACTAAAGGAACAGATATTTTGCTGGAAGTCCTCAGGACACACTGCTCATGCCTGTCAGGGATGTTTTTGCCTTGGTGTTTTTGCCTACGCTGAGAAATTCTCCTAATGCTCTTGTGGATTTTCTCCTTATGTTCATAAATATTTTTGTATTCTTTAGTTAGAATTTCCCTATGTGATATGGAGAATATTACTCTTTCATTGCTTATTTTTAAAGGCCAAGGCATTGTTCTTTGCCTGCAAGCACTGAAACCTAGAGCACTACCATTTCCCTCTCCATAATTAGATACCCTTGCCAGAGTTTCAACTATTGTGATAGACATAGCTCCTTCTGAAGCTGCTGAAACTTACTGTATGCCTTGAAAAGGAGAGGAGGGAGAGGGGAGAATGGTGATATCAGACTTCTGCTTTTAAAACCAGGACATTTTTTAGTGGATATCTCCACAAGTGCTGCCTTAACAGGGATTGATGACTAGATATTTCTAGTCTTTACATTTTCTAGTTCAGTGGGTTTCAGTACAGAGGAGACCACAAACTTGTTCTTGCACAAGAGTGATGATGGACAGACTAGAGAAAAACAGTTAGTAAAATTGTCCCTCATCCAAGTGTCAGGGAATAATACTTCTACCATTATTGTTCAGCAGAAGTCACATTTGCTTGGCTGGATGTGATAGCTTAGCTGTACTGCCTTAATTAAAGCAGTTAAACTGTTTATTCACAAAGTGCCAGTGTGTCTAGGATATGTGTTTGGAAAGAATGAAAATCAGCTTTCCACAGAGAATGCTTTCTTTTTGAAGGATGTTTATAGCCTGGTCCCCAGGTATTCTTCCTTTCTGAACACATCCAATTTTTTCAGTTATCACTGGCCGTTCACCACGATGATTGATAACAGCACAAAAACAAATAGTTATTTAACCATTATAAAAAAAAGCCTTTCAAAACAAGCCTTGAAGAATGGCTCACTTTGTACAAGTAGGATTTTGCTGGGCTGTCTGAATCAAAATTAACCTGCTTCCTTCTGTGTCAGGGAGGATGTAATGGATGGCTCTCAGGGCTGGCAGGTTACTACTGCATGTCTGCCTAAAGTTACTCCTTCAAATGTGGGCCAAGTTGACACAACTTGAAATTTACCCTCGGGCAACATTCAGGACCATATTTGATGATTTTTGGGCTCAATCCTACTCTCTCTGGGCATATGTTCTCACAATAAAAATATGCTCCTCTTCCCTGACTTGACACTAATTGCTCAGCCAAGAAGCGAAGGATTCTGACACTGATTTAAGCATGTAATCGAAGACATCATTCTTCAGCAAAAATCAGAGGCAGGTAACATATACTTAGCTACACTTCAAGTGCAGCAGTATACTTTAAACACATACTGAGGTTCTGTCCTGAGGAAGGATACTTTCTGAGTCCACTCTGTGACCTGTCATTTCTTACCTAGAGCTCACTTGTCAAAAATGAGGAGGCAACATGCAGGGATGCCCATGGCATCTACAACTTTTCCACAGCATCAGGAACAAGGAGAAGTCTACAGTCATCAGTGGGGCACTTTCTGGAACAAATAACATTCCCTTATATCCTCTCTGCATCTCCTGGGGGGTTTCTCTTGTTTCACTTCTCCTTGTGTTAGCTAGCTGGTGCCTTGGGACTGCCACATAATGCCTGGAACCTTTTATTTGGTGTTTTTATTTAAAGCCTCCAAAATTTACAAACAGAAAACTAACTCTGCATAGACAACTAGCCAGCCCCATGCTGCATGGTTACTAGCTGCAACACAAGGAGGAGGGAATGTGGGAGCCAATGCCTGGAGAAATGTTTTTTCAATATCTTTAACTTTTTTTTTTTTTTTTAACTTTGCTTTCACTCTTTGTTTTTAGCCTGTCTGTGGTTTTTGACATGTACATTTGGCTGTCCTGAAATGCGTATGACTCCTTGAATGCTCTGTAGCAAAGATGTTTTTGTTTCTGACCACCTCCCTAATCTTCAGCTCTACCGTCTTTCTCAGTGGGGAGGCTCTATTTTCTCTTGTGTCCTGAGGAGAAGTGTCAGCACCATCTGTCCAAGAGGCCAGTCCTTGGGGTCCTCCCTATAAGTACCTGATTTGTGATGTTACCTCAACTATAACTAGTTACTTCAAATGACTGAGATGAAACCTGAGTGCCTGTTTTTAACACATTAAGTGCTAACTGTGTTGACCCCATATTACTTGATCTCCTCTCTCAGGACTAGCAAGTCAAATACCCTACAGAAGGCTAAGTATATTGCCCTTCTCACTGAAACTTGTACTTTTCTTAAGAAAGGTAACAACTGCTTGAAAAGTTCTATTCTTCTCCGTAAACCCACATTGTTTGACATCACATCACCTTTCATCACTTTTTTTTAGCTGCATTCTGTATGAAATGCCTCATTATTTTCCTCTGGTTTCATGTAGGGCTGAGAAGTCTGCAATTATCCAGATCTTCTCATTTACCCCTGTCAAATATTGACACTAAATATTTAATATTAAGTATTGATAGTAATGGGTAAAATGTCAAATTGATGACTGTACCAGATTCCTGGCCCTAATTCAGGCCAGGCAGGCTCTCAGCCCTCACTGCAGTGTCCTGGCAAAGAGCTGAGGGCCTGAGCACCTGAAGGAGACACAGCTTGAAAGACCTCCCTCTAGTGTGTAACTCTTTCTGTCACGGTTAGCCATTCCAAGTGCATGCTCACTTTTCGTTTTGACAGTGCCTGGAAACTATTTAGGAATCATAACAGCGGCATCATCCCTCCCAGGTGAGCCCTTGGTTGTCTGTGGCGTTTCATGGTTTTAGGCACTTTTACTGAAATCTGGAGCACAAAGCAGATTCCCTTCTGATCAACGTCCCTGGGAGATAAATGTAGGGCTATTCATCAACAGTGTTAGGAGACACCTTGCAAGTGAAGCAGCTGTAGTTACATCTGTTTGGAAAGTGAAATCAGATCCCATAGGTACTGTGTGTGGATGAAAAATAGTCAAGAGTTTTGTTCTAAGGTTTCCTCCTTTTGTATTTCCCAGGATGTGTGTGTGAAGCATCCAGCATCACCAAACAGGTACTCTTTGCATCCTTTCCAAGTTTCTATTCATACATTTTTACTGTGATTGCTCTTTCAGGGGCTATCCTACTTGATAGCTGAACAAATTAAGGCAGTCCTGAATTGGAAGGTCTGCAATCACCAGATTGACCTATATCAGCCAGTTGTATTACTTTAATTTCTCTGCATGACCTCTGCCTCTTGCATGACAGCCTTCTGGTATATGGATGTTTTGTAGTGGAAAGTTGCTGAACGAGGAAGAAAAAACTGGCCACTCACCTTGAATATGAATCATGAAAAGCTTTCTCAGAGCTGTCTATTCTTAATTTCCTGTGGTCAGTCTGTTAGTGACATTGCTGGTGGAAAGCCAATATCATCTGTGTTGCTATTTCAAAACAAATGCCTCTTTATCTGGTAAGATTATGTGTTCTTTCAGCTTTCCAAGCAATTCCAACAGGAAATAAAAGAAAATCAAATGGCATTCTTCTCTTCTTTTTTCCTTTGCTTTCATATTATTTTCCCCACTGTTGGAAGTAGAAATACTTAAAAAAATACTTAACACATACAAAATAATAGTAGTAATAATATGATATGGGGATATCTTGTCTGTAAATCAGTGGTGACAGTCAACCTGCAGTCCAAGCAAAAAAAAAAAAAAAGTTCAAATGGCTTTATTGAAAATCAATGTGCATTTGTAACTGAGGATTGTTTTTTAAATCCTTTGTGTTCATTGCTGACTTTGTAGTGATGACACTTGCAGGGAATGCTGCAGCTTTGTTTCCAAGAGTTAGTCTTAAATTGCTGGAGCAGGTAACTGAATTTCCTCCCTGTTTTCTTTTTCCACCTGTCCTGCCATCATTCTTGAGTGAAAGGAAGCTGGGTGGCAAATGCATTTGTAGTTTACAGTATTGCCTATGGCACGGCAGGTCAGCAAATGCAAGTAGGACATAATTCCCTGTGAAGGGCTGGCAGTCACCTCCCCATCCACAGAAGAGGACATAACATAAAGCAGGAGGGTGAGAAGGACCCTGGTGCTTGGCTGTGCTCCTCAGACACTTGCTCTATTGCCATGGATGTAACATTCTGACATTTTGGTGGTGGCAAATTTTCTAGGAATGGTGTAAGAAATGCATACCTGGTGTTTTTCTCTCTGTACAAAAGAAAAAAAAAAGAACCCACTTGTACTTCAGCCAGTCCAGGGAGTGTAGCTTAAACCGATGTCAAAGGCAGATTTCCATTGAAACACTGAGTTTGTGGTGAGGCATCTGAGGTGTTGGTGTGTGAACTTTCCTTCATCCCTTGCAGACCCGGCAGCCTCCTGCAGAGGGGTGGGGCTCCTCTGAGCTGCAGTGGCTGATCTGGGGCACCAATTGGCTGAAGGTCCGATTGGCTCCAGGCGCAAAAAGATCTTTTTAGGGGTCCCTCAGCTAAGTGGGTCTGTAAAGGTCACAGGGTATGCTTGGGGCTGCAGCTCCTCAAGCTGGATTGTCCAAGAAAAAGGAGGTTGCTTATTTTTTTCAAATTCAGTTTTATATTTGTGTATGTCAGCTGTTTGTTGGAGAATTGTTTTTCAGCAATTTCTACTTCTGTCTGTGTTGGCTTCTGGCAACATTTTTGGTTTATGCAATCTGGTGGGTTTTCAAGGTTGTTTTTCCTCAATAGAGATCTCTCCTGTATTGTTATTCTATCCATGTGCATGCTATAAACTTAGGTGACCTTTTCTATGCACAGATATCAGGTACATGTGGATCTCTGGAAATGCTAAATCACTAAGCTGCTGTGATGTGACCAGGTCTGTGTGCTCTGCACAGTCTCCAGTGACTGGGCCAAGCTAAGGCACATTTTTAGACACTGAGTAATAGAAATTGAGTAAAAAGTGTTTTGTCTAGGGAGTGTGGTAATTGTCAAGAAAAAGGACTATTCTAGCCTTTGTAAGAAATGCAAGAGTCCATCTTATGACTGAAGACTTAAATAGGGAATGCTGCTTTTATTTGACTTTTGCCTGATCAACTAAGCAGTTTCACATGTACGCCATATGCTTGCATTATTTATACTTTCACATTTTGTTATGTATATATTACTCCATCTGTGTTTTTTCCTTTTCGTCTTTACCTTTCTACATTAGGATTGTATTTGAATAGAAGTGCGTAAAATAAGTTAAAACACCTGTTTCACTGCTTGAAGTGCAGCACGATGTATTTTTCAGACGGGAGTCCTAATTAATGTTTTTTCTGATTTCTTACAAGATACAAGATTATGTATTGGGCATAGAAATGCTATCTTAAGTTATGGCCTACTGACTTGTTAAAACAAGACTGATTTAAAAAGAAAAGTCTGCTATAGGCAAATCAACTTGTGTTATCATGGGTTGCTTTATTTGAATAATTTTACATATAAAATGGTAGCATTCTGGGCATAGTAAAGGCTTTTTGTAGAGTTTCTGAGAATGGTAAAAACCACTACTTTTCACCTAGTATGTGAAGCAAATACTTTCTCAAAGCAGACTGTTGTTAATTATGTTCTGTGTGCAGCATGTTGACTGAAAGTCCCTATCACCTGTGCTGCTGTATAGAGAAAGGATTCTGTAAGATGCATCCTTTAGCTTCAGAAACCATTCTATCAGCAAAGGCAGTCTCTTTAAAAAGACAAGGGAATGAGAGAGAGAAAAAAACCTTGATACTACTTGATATGTGTGAATCCTATTCTAGCTGCTTACAAAATATCAGTTTTCCAAAAGGAAAAAAGTTAGAAAAAACTTTCGTGCTCTGGTGTTAGAGATGCCACAGCTCATTACCACTCCTTCGCAAAGAGGGATGAGTTAAGGACAGCTGACTTGGATACCACAAAGATGAACGCGGCACAGAAAACCAGGAAAGAAGAAACTTAAAAAATGGTGAATTTGATCTAAGAAGCTTTTCAGGGAATATACAAAATGAGAGAAAAGATGTCACATAATATATGATTTTTTCAGTGTGGAGGGAGGGAGAAATTGTTTCTTAATTAATGTACTGGCATGAAGGAGTGCTAAGGGTTCAATTGAGTGTTCATAGCTGTTGCTTCACCAAACTATGAACCTTCTGAAAGTTCCTTTGTGGCTAAAATATTGAGTCCCATCTGATAAATCACCAGGATTTAACACATATCTGTTCTATATGATGCAATTATTTGAGCTAGCTGTAAATGGAGTAGATAAAATACCAGAAATAGTTGAACTGCTAAAATGTGGCATATGTGGAGAGCTACTTAATCCCACTGGGCAAACAAAATAATACTGCTGCTTTTATGCAAGTTAGCTGCTGTCTAGACATACCTGTAGCCTCCTAAATCTCTTAGTACTTTTGAAAGTTTTACCGCTACACTCATCAGTCATTTTATATGCTTTAGAAAGCCATGAAATGGCTGTTTAATTATGCAAAGTGAAGGTATAATTAAATTTCACTGGGACTGTGGGGATTTGAATATGATGAAATAAAATGGGTTTAGTTTTACAGGCTCAGTGTGCCACAGAATAATCACAAAGCTTTCTGATTTCCCTTTTTTTTTTTTCATATCTGTATACCTCTGGGGGAAATACCTCTGGGGGAAGGGAGAGTTAGGGCCTGAGATGGCTCTCTACCTTTATGCCAGGCAATATGGATGTACACTTAAAAAAGTGAGATGTTGCTAAGCACAACTCAAAGGTGATATTTGTTTTGCTCTAGAAAAGCAGTGCTGTTAATATGCACATCTGGAACTTATTGGAACCTGGTAATAGGAACAGTGACAAAAGCCAAATGAAGAGTCTAAATAAGCAGCTCTACAATACAACACCCAAATGTAGTAGCAAGAAACTGGACACCAAAGCACAAGGACAGAGAGTACAATACTGTCAACACAAGGTCTGCTAGCTCAGCTGCTCTAGATAATCAGGCTGCTTGCCTAAAAATGGATGTAAGAGATTAGTTTTTACTTGATACTTGCAGCTTTAAATCTTCCTCCTTCAGCCTTTTAACACGGAGCTGGCTGGTTGCTTCTGTGTACTGCTTACCATATAGGATAACGTTGTAGAGATTTTGTTTCACTTTCCTTTTTCTGATTTAAGACCCATTTTTGGATAGGACAAATTGAAGCCAAAATGTGTTTAAAAATTATTTGAGGTGCTGTTGCTTTCCAACCAATGGAGTGGAGACTGAGGAGGAAGAAATGGCTGAGAGAGAAGGAAAATGTGGTAGAAATGCAGCATGTCTCATTTAGGTCAGGCTCTCCTGAAGGATGCTTAGTGATGGTGGAATGGTACATGCTGGCTTTTCTCTGTCTTCAGTACAATGCTATAATCTTGAAAGATAGAGGAGGGGAGGTACTTTGTACAGTTGTGGATCAGAGTCACAACTCAAGATCCCTCTATGACATGGTTGTGTACTACTGCAACTATATTGTACAGTGATATAAACCATATGCCTGGCATAATGTAGATGTTAAGGGTAAACTTATAGCTCATATCATGACTCTTATTTCTTATAGTGTTGTCTGATTATACCCGTACTCTGTTGAGTCTGAATTTTTCAACTGTCCTAGGTTAAAATGTAAGATGTGCCCAAAGTATCATCTTCATCTATCCCCATCTTCATGAGCTGTTGAAACCAGGTGGGGCAGTGTTTCCCTTATCTTCTGTTAGTGGGCCCAACAATACCTTGCTGCATGACTCATAGATAACTCCCTGTGGGAGCTATCTCTGGTTAATGGGCCATCAAGGACCCACTGCATGACTCAGAATGAGATCATGCCATTGTGAGATGCTCTGCCCAGAGGGAGGAGCCAAGCATTCCCACCTGGATATAATCCGGGGTTTGGGACAGCACAGGCAGCTTTTATCCACTGGACTCCCAGAGGAGACAAGAGCTACCAGACCTTTCTACAGGATCACTGCTTCAACAAGACCATCTCATCTGGACTGCCACTACCACCCTAACTAATAGGGTGTCAGGTAGTATTCTGACTCTGTCAGTGGTTTTTTGTACTCTTGCATTTTACTTTACTTTACTTTACTTCTTTCTTTTCATCTTATTAAATGGTATGTCTGACTTGGAGTCTCTCACTGGTTTTGCTTTCAAAGCAATACATCAGCCAACTGTCTGACTTGAGCTGGACTCCTTTTGTTCTCTCCAAAAAAAGTTTGAATGTAGTTCAAGCATTTCCAGAGTGTGCCTATGTAGAAAATGGCTGTGGTTTTTTTCTGTTTCTATCTTTCATGGGCTCTCTTTTGTGTGGGTTTTTTCCCCCCCCTTTGGGATTAGTATAATTGTTTTTACCCTTAAGTCTCTAAATAATATGTCAAGAATTCAGTTTTATTTGAATGTAGACATACAGCCCCCATAATTGTTTAAGCAAATGTTTTGGAAATCCTGCACTACAATTAACTGGTGGGTAGGGAGTAAGTGCACGTGTCAGGAAAGCCTTGGCACCTCCTGTACCACTGCAAAACCCTGAAGTGGCATGCAGCAAGAAGTTTCCCTCTGGATTATCTGTCAGCTGAGGAGGGAAATTATATTCAGCTGTGATACCCTGCCTTTATTTCCTCAGTTCTGCTTCCTGACCTCACCTGTAGGCTTTTTGGGACATGTGCATATTTTTCTTTATTCTCTCATAAAGCTGCCTGAGCACTGCTGTGTGGTGTTGGACCATCCTCTGAGAGAGCGGGCTCCTGAAGTCTGAGGAAGTTTTGACCAACTTGTTAGGTAATAGCTGTGGTGTACAAACCATTTACTGATTTGCCTAGTTTGAGCTATTTCCTTCAAGAAAAGGAGCCAGGTTCCCCAAGGATAGGTGAAATTGAAATGCTGTTGCAGAGGAAAAAATTGCTTTTTGACACAAATCAACTGTTTCCCTACATTCTTTTGAGGTAGATGACTGTAGCTCTTAAGGTTTCTCATAATCTTTCTAGACTACAAAGGAAGGCAGAGGAAGGGCTGAAACAGAAGTAGTATGAAGTTATAAGCAAATCAAGTACTTTAAAAGATGTGCTAGATGTACTTGCAACACTCTTACCTAGACCTGAAATAATGTTGGGAGGGAGGATAGTACCCATAGGTATCAAAAAATGAAAAAAAAAAATCCCTACAAGATGAAATGGTTCTTTTCAGAAAACACAGCTACACAGCTACTTACTTATTCTAGGTCTTTTTGCCCAAATTCTTGCAATGGGGAAAGGAGGAAATCCTAATGGTTCTTTTGAATTTAGTATTTGATATATTAGTCATGCTCCTCTCTTTAATGCTTAAACTTTTGCATACTTGCACGCCTTCCTTCATAACTGCCCTTAGTTTCTTTTCCTCTTCTTTGTGAGAATATCCTGAATAACTGATGAATTGAACATTTTAAATGATTTCTGTCATTTTGCCAGTGCTGAATGGTTCCTTCACCTTTTCAAAAATGTGATGTTATGAGATAACTTGAGGTAGCATATACAGTAAACGAGTGATATTTTTCTGTCATATGATTAAACTTTGAAGAAAAATCTTTGGGGCTTGTGTATGTACGAGCTATAATTCCTGCAGGGAGCTTATGGCCAAGCTTGCAGATGACTAAATTGATTTGTTTGCAGAAGTGCTGAATGGGTAGATAGCAAGACTTCCCACTTGGCTTTGCTTGTCTGATCTTTTTCTGCCTTTCAAATGCTATTTTTCTCTAGAATACAGAGCAGGCCCTTGTTAATGTTTTCATCTCTATTTGGGCAGGCTCTCCAAGGGTGACCTTACAAAAGAATCATCTTTCATTTCTATGAAAAGAGCTTGTCTACTAAGGAAATCAGTTGGCTTGAAGACTTGGGATTATATGTAACTGAGATCTACAAGAGCATGAAAAAAAATTAAAAGAAGAACAAGATATTCAGACTTAAAACTGTAATAAAAATAGTTCGTCAGCAACAGGTGTTCTTTTCATGCTGCCAACTTTCTGTTTATTACACTGTTGTCCATCTGTGTAGGTCTGTTGCTCTTGGAGTTTCCTAGTAATGTGAACAGGATATTTTTCTCCCTGAAATCTGCATTCCGATGAATCTGCAGACCAGCATAGATGAGGGAGTTGATCTTACCTTGTCCCTTTTCCCACAGGCATTGTTCCAGGGTCTGTGTTTTGCTTACAGTGTGTGAGGGTTGTGTTAAAACAGGAGAAAGAGGAAAGAGGTGTTGAGGTAGCACTAGCTGTAGAGAGAGATGAGAGGAGCTCCTTAGTACTGGTAGAGTGGGCCAGAGGGGAAAAGGACATGAACATGATGTTTGTTAGAAATGTCTTACAGGAGGGAAGCCAACATAAGCAGTGAACAAGGTACGTCCCTTTTCTGAATTTTGAAGAAGGAGGAAAAATCAGTGATAAGCTCTAGTGTGTGGGCTAGCATGTTCAGTGACATGAAAGCACATCTTTATAAAGTCAGGGCGCATTTCTGGTTTGGTCTGTGGTGACCACTAAAGACTTTATACTAATGCTGTTACTGGGGGCAGCTGCATTATAGTACTGCTTACATATTTATTTACTGTAGTTACAGTTACATTTCATGTAGCAGCTGCTGAAGCCATGACTATTCAGCAAGGATCAAATGTGATAAAGCTTCAAAGAGGCTTTCTTCTGCGGTATTAATTCTTTATATAGGAACAAATAGTTTCCTATTACTATTTTTAGCTTTCCTCTTTAGTATTATCAAAGAAATTCATTAGCTACTAGTTAGAAGTTTCAAGTTCACTTTATAGCATTTGATTTTTCTTATATGCATATCTGTTCTAGATTTGTAAAACCTAAATTCAGGAAGGTCATTACTGTGATAGAAAGTGACCACCTCATGTTATGAGCAGTTTCAGATTTCCTTAATTCCTCTTAGTGTAATGAGGACTTAGCCTCTGGGCACAAGGAGGAGAAAGTCCAAGTGTAGTATACAAATTATTTAAGAAACTCTTGACAAGTGCAGAAAATGGTATCTGTTTTGGAAGGGTTATTGATTGCTTCTTAGCTATGCTTTGATGAGGAGAGGGCAAACTCCATTGTAGAGGATACCAATGAGATTCTCAGGTTAGTAAGTAAACATGACCAGAAGGTCTGTGGCTTAAGGGTCTTTACTCTGCTGTAATTTTTCAGTGTAATGGTTCTGGTTGTGCTAGAAACTAGATCAGACATATCTGTGGGGTTTGTTTGGTTTTCTGTGGGTGCATTTTATTGGTGGATTTTTGTTGTTGCTTGTGAGTTTTTACTTTGGGGCTGGAGGTAGTAATTTGTATGGCTGTACCTGAAGGTTCTGGGTTCGGTTCCTACTGTCAGCCCTGCTCTTATGAGTGGATCCGATAAATTTGGTCACCAGTGTAAAAATATATCTACCTGGGCTGCCTTCAGCCTGGCTGGGGAGTTTGCAATGTGATAGGCAGACGTGCTTGCAGGGTTTTGTGGTGGCTGACTCCAGACAGACCTGCTCCCTGCCTGTGGCAAAGCTAACAGTGCAGTGGGCCAGTCTGCTTTTGGGAACTGGCTCCAGAGAAGAGCACAGACAATTTGTCATCTTTTCTCCACCTGCATGAGGAGTTTGGCTACTGCCCAGCCAAGAATGACACTTAGAGGAAAAGGGTTTTTTGGCCCATTTCTGTTAACGATGTGTCAAATCCTTCACTTAAAACTGATACTATTCTCTCTTAACTTTGAAGGAAAGTGTCTCTAACTTCTGGTGAAGTACCAGTACTAGACTCTGTGGACAGTAAACACATGTTCCAAGGTAATAGATGCTGTATGCATAATTGAATCCTGACATAAGTTGCTACCCACAACGTCTCATTTCTCACGGTTGAGTAATGGGAGCTCTGAGAAAATACCTTTGATTCAGGATTTGCTGCCCATGATAACGAAGGCAGAATTGGTACTTGTATTTTACACGCTGAAGGTCCCTGAAAAACAGTGATGTTTTGTCTTCAGAGCATACACACAGGAGACGAATAAAGTGACCGAAATGAACATTCCTGTGCTGTCTCAAGATGTTGCCCTTGAATTCCTCTTTTTTTTTTTGAGCTATTACATAGCTGTGGTGATGGAAAACAAGCTGCTATATTTAACTGTATTTTTAATATATATCAGCAACTGACATATGTTTCATATGTTTAGCTCTAATTAACAGGTTTCCAAATTTATATTATCTAGCTTTCTGTAAGTGTTTATTTTTGTGCAGCACATGTAATGTTATATTCACAGAACCGGTTAGAAATTTTTCAACAAAACAAATGTCAGAAAGTGACAATTTGTTGAAACTTTCTTCGGGAATGTGGAATTTTTAATGAAAAACTTTTTTCCTGAGAAATTTTGACATGCCTTCAGTATGGGTTCTTATCTGAGGAAGGAAGAGACTGCTATGCTGGGGTGCAGGAATCTGAAGGAGTTGATATGGGATGTGCTGCTTTTAGCAGAGCAGGGAGTTGATCCTGGTGAATCTTCTCTCTTTGGCTCATTTACATCCCAAGAGGGAATGCAGAAATAATAAGTCTCAAACATATCCCATGTGAATCTAATTACAGCAAAAATTATTAAGCTTCTGCAAGTAATAAAGCCCCTGTTAGAACTGTTGTTTGCCTTGTAAGACAGCTGACACTGAGCACTGCACACAGAGCTCATGGGCAGTACTGGGCACTTGGAACCTGCCTCTGGCTTCATGTGACTGTCCTGGCTCCTCCTTCAGCTCAGCCACGCTCTGGAAACCAGACCCAGCCTCCATAGAGACCTGCTCCCTGCCAGGATGGTACAGGGATAAATCTGTATGAGAGGGCTTCCTTCGGGCCAGCAGTCAGGGCTGGAATAAACAATGCAGTCTTTTGACAGTCTCTTTGAAGGTATCTGGGGAAAAAGCCATGCCTCAACTCCTCCCTGCTCCCCCCCGCTCATTTAAATCCTTTTGAACACTGAATATCAAACATAAGATGCTGGACCTGGTTGTCCTCATTCACACTGGTCTCAAAAAACATAAATTCACAGGAGCTGGTGAGAAGTTTGCCAAGCCCATTTATTTACCTAAAGGTTTGTAGGATAAAGGGGCACAAGAAAAATCCTCCTTTGCTTTTTCAGATCATGATCTGTAAAAGGCAGCTGCCTCTGCTGTCAGGTCCCAAGGAAGGCTGCATTCAAGGGAGGGTGGGACAAACTCACAAGGATGTTTGTGAGCCAAAATGCAAGTCTCCATCCAACAAAGCAATCTTGTTCTTGCAAGGAGTTTGTGACAGAAATGTTCTAATTTGCCTAGAGTACATGTTTTTGCCTTCTTTTATTCCTAACAGAAATAGCTGATATTCTTTCCCTATAGAGAAATTTTTTAGAAATTCCAGGTTTGTCTCCTCTAACACCAAGTGTTTCTGCACTGGGCTCCAGTGGAGCTAGAACTTGATATGGCTGTGCTGTGTGAGGTGTTCAGAAAGGTATTTGTTGCATTCACTAGGTTATGGATGTGGCATTGTTGCTTGTCATGCTTACTGAACTTTCCTTTAGCACTGGAGCTGGTAGTTCTACTTTTCTGATACCCCAGGCATGTAAAATAACTTCGTTGTTTGGAACCCCATACCTTAACTGTGCTCTGTGCAGCTGATCTCTTCTACATGATGAAGGTAAAGAAAGCATCAGTATCTCACTTCTCACTTCTGGCTCCCCTACTTGTTGCAGAAGTTTCAGTAAATCATTGCCATATTCTCTGCCTATGTAGCATTTGGCTTTTTTTTTTTTTTTTTTTTTTTTTTTTTTTTTTTTTTTTTTTAACTGAGCTCTGTATCTTTGAAATGTGATGCCACGGTTTCCATCATTACCTTCCCTACATAGGGTCTGATTTTGAAACACACATTTTCACTATGGTGAAACCATCTGCTGCGTGTGGGGAATTAGCAGTACTAGGCATAATGTTTCTTTATACTATCTAGAAATGTGCCCAAATAGTGCAATATGATCGGGTATAACAAGATTTAAATGCCTGTTCAGCACATAGATCTGTAGGAAAGCCATTTTCATATCTTCTTGCATTGCCTTACATTATGCTGTATTGAATATCATTTCAGGTTTTGTTTGCTGGTGTCATACAGGACCTGCTGTTGTTGTTACCTCAGATACATGTGTTTTTAATAATAGTGTTCTGAGATTCAGATAGAGTTGAATTTACATGAGCTGAACCATGAATGTGTTATAAGCTGCCTTGTATTTACCGGACAGTAAAAGTATACATGTGGTAGTTACTGTAGAGTAGTAAATGTGTTATAAATTCACACTTAACCTCCCAGGTGGAACCTGTTTGTGGAGCCATATCTAAGAGTGGTCAGGAGTTACAATAATATTAGTGTTGTTCTTTTCATAAATCCATAGCATTTATAGGGCTCTGAGCAAGCTATACTTTTCACAATTGCTGTTTATCTTTAAAGGCTTCTATTTTCTTCCTTTTATTTCAGCATGTCTCATATCCAAACCTGGGTGCATTCTTTTCATACAGTATTGAATTACACTTTCATGGGCATAAATGTTTTTTTTTTTTTCCTCTCCTCGATAGCTGGTGGCAGTTTTGTGCCTTTTCAAGCCTTAGGTCCCATTAAAATATTAACTAATCCCTACCCAGTAATTATAATCTGTAATTTGCAGAAGTTAAAACTGAGACAGAGAGGTTAACTTGCGGCAGGTGTTACGATACAGCAGTAAAGCATGAATTAATCATTGCAAGCATCCTTGTAGAACCACTAGTGCAGAATCTTGTCAGACATCTAAAGCATGTGTGGCTTCCCAGCTCCCAATCCCTAAATTGCACCACTAATCTTCAGAGCGTCCCCTCTGTGTTTTTCTTGTGTCCCTGATGATGACTTTTCATCGGGAATGTGGAATTTCATCGAGGATGATGTATGCTATGCTATTAGTTATGTTTCCATACTGTCAGAACATAAAAACTACTGATGGTGAAAGATGTGGGGACACCTTTTGCTCCCCCCCCACTTCCTGTTTCTGCAAGCCTTTTGCAAATTATTGGCGTTGAAAGAAATCATGAGCAAAGCAAGATGAACGCATGACTGAAGAAAGCTTGAGATGCTAAAAACCTGATAAGCTTCTGATGTCCTTTAGCTTCCTGGCAGGCTGTAAGGGACCAGAAATCTGTTTTTACTATTTCTAATTTTATGAAATACTGTTGGTTGAGAAAAAGGATGTTGAGGCCAAAATATTGGTTATGAAACACTTTATCTCTCTTTTTGTTCAGGCTGATAGTGTCCAGAAAAAGCAAATGTTTCACATGGATCCTTGGTGTTCTATACTGACATATAGAGAAATGTCACTCCATTCTCAGCACACCAGAACAGGAGTTCTCTCACACATTTGCCAGCACAGATCAGGCTCTCTCCATACCAGAAGACTGATGTGCTCTCTAATAATTTAATAGTAATAATTATTATCTAATAATATAAATAGTATCATTTTATATTTGATTAAATTTAAAATATAATCAATAATATAAAATAATAACGGTGTAATAATCTAAAAGTCTCCTTTGATTCTGACCCACTTTTATTCTGTGAAATTATGTTCACAAGAAAAATAAAACCAGGTTTTACTTCCTTTTATAGTGCTTCCCTGCCACTACTGCAAAAAGCCACAACTTCTAGCAGGAGTGAGATTTAGGCTATGGTGTGTTAGTTGTTGCAAATATTCATCTTGGCACCATGCCAAGTGGTTAGAGAACATTTCATCTCTACAAAGAGATGAAAAAATACAAAAATCTAATTGGAATTGGTGTTGTTGAGAGGAGTTGGGAGGATTTAAGGCTAATATCTAATAACTACAAGCGATGTTTGTCTGCTATTTGTGGAAGTGAGGTATGTGGAAAAAGCAAAATGGCTTCTGAAAGAGCTTTCACAATAATGTATAGCATACAGGTTGAAAACAATTTTATGTCCAGAAGAAAGGCTTGAATCTACGATTTGTTGTCTTTCATTTGAAATCAATAACAAAAACTGGATTTGCTTGGTAGATTTCCTCAAAAGAGGAGTACTGCCAGCTCTTGAAATGATAGATGTGTTGTTCCCATTTTTCTTTCTCCCCACTCTTTAAATACATTTGGTTCTGTCTTGGACCTAAGCAGTGTGAAGCACTAAGCATTTCCAAGGGGTTTGTGACTTATGGGCAATGTTGGCTGGGCCACACCATCATTCAGTCCTGCTGGCGTTGTGTCTCTTTTCTGTGTGCTGGTGTTACAGCTGGTGAGGGCACTCCAGATGCAGTGCTCTCTGGGGTCCAAGGGATAGATAGCTTTGTGGGAAGGCAGTGCTGTGAACTGGGTCATGGTTTCCAGCCCATTTTGTGCAAGCTGCTGAAGGTACACCAAGATGCTTGGATGTTATCCTCCAGTGACAGATTCAGATGAATATTCTAGAGCCAGGAGGCTTTTATGCTGTTCTACCCCTCCCACCAGATTTCCCTGCCCTGTAAATATCTTCCTCTTTTGCATCTCTCTGTTGCTTCTGCAGACCTGTGCCCTGGTGCCATGGGAAGAATGGTACACACCTTCTGGCTATGCAGCACTTCCAAAGCTGAGTACCAGACTGTCTGCAAAGTGCTGAATTGTGTGCATCCAACAATTCTGGTACTTGGCTTTAATGTTTTATGACAAAGGATAATACTGAGTTACATTAAGTTTTGTGGCTCTCATCTGTTTTCTTAGGGTTTTTTGTTTGTTTGTTTTTGTTTGGGGTTTTTTTTGGTATTTCTAATCAATTGCTCAGTCTGGTAAGGTGGTTGACCAACACAGACCAGTATAAATGGTAATAGTACCACGTAGATTGAAAAAAGTTGCTGCCAAACATATGGCTTTCACAGCACGCACCAAGAACTCTTTTATTCCTGTGGCATCCTACAGCTAGAGGTAGGATGGACAAGATGTGAGGGAAAGAAGAGAGGCAACATAATGTTATCCTTGTCGAACAAGATGGAACACATCTGTTTGTTCCTGGCTGTGCAGGATTACATTTAGGACTCTTAAGAGAAGCAACTGCTAAAGTCAATCCCACTTTCGCCTAGAAAATGGACAGACTGTCTCTTGGTGACAAAGACCCTCAGACAGGCATCAGAGCAAGTGAAGCTTGCTGTGTCACATTTTGTGGAAAATAAGATTGGACTCATTCTATCAATCTCCTTCTCTAAACCTCTTCCTTTTTTTTTTTTTGTTCTGCTGCACACCCCAGAGGACATGATGGTTATTGGATATATTTGTTTGCTGTGTCAGATGAGTGAAAAGTTTTACTCTGATGCTGTGGCTTGTTCTGAGCCCCTGGTAGTGTCATGTTCAGCTGAGGCTCCCGTCTGAGCCTGCGGGTGTGTGTGTGAGCACGTGCAGGAACTGCCTGTGCCTGCCAGGCACAGTGAGAGCTTGCTGTTATTGCTGTCTCAGCTCCATGACAGATTTATTTTCTTCTGCATAGTTGCAGTGACTCTTGCTCATGTTCTGTCCTTATTGGTGTCACTAGCCTCTCCCTTTGAGTCTGATCTAATGCAGGGAGCAAAATCTTTGCTGATGATGTTGGACTCTCTGGCTTTGTTCCCCTGCTGAATAGCAACTTGAATTTCTTGGCCTCTTGTCCAAGGTCCCACTGTGCTGCTCCACAGTATGCCAGGCTGGATTTGCAGCATTCCCTGCAGCCATCAGTGGCCAGTGCATAGGTGCCTTGCAACTTGCTCTGCTGCTCTTCCACTTCCTGCAGCTCCTTGGGGAGCTTGCAAAGCCTCCAGGAGACTTACAAATTCAGGTTTCTATACACCAAGTTTTTATGAGACAGTAAATAAACTTGCTACGAATTGCTGCTGTGTTCACGAGCATCCTTAGTGGCTTGTCTGATGTTTTCCTTCCTCCCTGGCATTGTGTGGAGCAACATTCTGTCCAGAATGCTTCCAGTCCCTTTCCAGAGTGTGTCCTTGTGGGGGGTGGCAGGATGTGCACAAGTGAAACACACTTCCTGTATTGGTGAAATTTGCTGTCTGTATGTCTTGCTAGGGGAGTTTTGCCAAAGTTATCCCAAGATGATGGGGGGAGCTCCATCACTCACTGTAAAAAATAAAATTGAGGCAGTAATGACGGCTGGTTAACCCGAGTGTCTTACAGCCAGAGGCTTGGTTTGGTTTTTTTTTTTCCTCAGTAAACCAGAAGATAAGCATTCAAAAGGAGACCTAGTCCTGAGCCTATCTGCAAGAAAGCCAGCCCTTGGGATCCATCACAGCCACTTTTGGCCGAACTGAATATAACCTAGTGGTCTGATAGCAGCACAGTCAGCTGCAGCAGGGGCTGTGAGGTGACCAGATGCCCAGTTTGAAGCACTAAATTACAATAAAACCGCCCAAGTAATATAGAAGGAAAACAGATTTGGCTCTTCATGTTCACTGACTCTTTGCAATAAACAAAACTCAAACCAGTTTTAGTCATTTAGCTCTGTACCTAGTTATTTAATGCTTGCTAGTGCATTAAGTGAAGAATTAGTTATAAATGGTTCTGCTCTAGTAACAAATATTAATTTAATTACTTTCCTAGAAAAGCCCTTCTCAAAAAATTTTACCTTTATTTTGCTGTTGCCAGATCCTAGAAATTCCAGTAGAATCCAGTTAATACTTTAGTTTGTATTTAAATTGGCCTGCTTGGTGTTTTTCTTCCACTAAACACAAGTTTTTCCCCAAAAGTGCCACCTGCTCTTCCTGAAATAGCGTAGTGCCTGATGCTGTCAACAGTAAATAACAGCCCAGGTAATGGAATTAGTTCCTGCTCAGGGAAGAGATGTGAAGGAGTTAAAATTTCTCAGTAGTGGACTGTAGATGGAACTGAACTGTGCTGGTGCTGAGCCTGTGAGATCTATTAGTTTTGACAACCTCAGTTATTCTGGTGCTTCTCATCATCTGTAAAGTTAACAAGGGCTGATAAGAGATGATGAGGCACCACACGGATTTGTATTTCAGAACTCATAAATATCTCACAATACCATTTTTCTTACAATCAGATACATTAATTTGTTGACTGTAGATGTTGCTGAATATTCACTTGGCACAGAGGTTTAACAAAGGCACTGCAAGGATAAACATTTTTAAATCAGCAGATAGAAACCATGGGTTGTGCGGTGTGCTCAGCTGTTATGGGTTTTCAAATGCATGTTCTAATTTTACTGAAATTGTTGATTTCTTTGACCTGCTTTCTTCCTTGAAAGTATGATTCATAGGCAACCTTCTCCTCCAGCTGTATTTCTATCCCTTTTTGGTGTGACTTGGTAATTTCATACTAGCGAGTCAGATACCTGAGGGTGAATTTAATTTGAAATAAACCTTACTCTTGGAAGAACAATTTTTATGAAGGGATCAAACAATGTAACATGCAATCTTCTCAGGCTGCATGTCACCTGGAGATGCCTGCAACTCAAATTAAGTAAAGATGCTCTTTCAAGCAAAAAAATTCTATGAAATACAGTGTGGACAAACTCTCCAAAGTAGTAGTTATTCTTGTTCTTTCTATAATAAGATGAAGCACACAAATATCACTTGATTAACAGCTGCAGTATTAATTTCCCTTTTTGGTTGCTTGACTCACAGCAAGAATCGTGTCAATGCAGCAGAGAAGCAATTAAATTGATTTTAATCTTTGTCAGAGAAGATAACATGCCTTTTTCTCTTCTCATTTAAATAATTAAAGTTTCAGCAGGTATTATTTCTAGCTTTAAAGAAATTGGTATCTTAATGTAATAGAATCCTTGTAATTATACACTTAATGGATCTTAATAAGTTAATCATGGTTTTTCATTTAAAATGTTTTTTTTACTTATTAAACTTTTATTTGCTTTGATGGTTATGCTTTTAAGAGGGTAGAAAATATTAAAAAATAAAGTTCTAAAAAAAGCCTCACATCTTTTTTTTTTCCATATTCCTACATGGCCTTTCAAATTTATTCTCAGTAGCTGGATTTCAACACATGCTTTAGAAATTCTTATCCAGTGAAGCTTTCTGTTATGCTACAGTTAATTATTTTGTTGAAAAAGCTTCATGTAATGAGGACAAACAAATACTCTTTTATCTTCGTTGTAGTGCAGACTCCAATTCTGCAGGAGTATAGCAAATATTTCTTTGTCCTCTTTGATCCAAGCTGTTAGGCAGTATTTGGGGTCCTTCAGGTTATTCCCATTAGGCAGGAAAATGGCTGGTGGAGTCAGGTGTGCCTTTGATGTGATGCTCTGTTTACCTGGAGCGTGTGTGTAGCCTTTCCCTGCACCCAGTAAGGAAACACTGTCTTGCCTAGCAGTCCCAAGCTTGTGTGCTCAGGCAGCACTTTACCCCACAATCTTTCTCTTGGTAATGACTTGACATTGCAAACTGCATTTATTTCTTTTGTTTTGAATTTTCTTCCACTCCCTTGGAGCACGATTGCCACAGCCTTATGTTATTTGTTCTGGTTTTCTGGATGACAGAGCCTTAACCCTTCTTGCTGAGAAAAAACCTGATCCAACAGCAAACCACTTTTCTCTGGAGCATTCATGAATGCTCCCTGCTCTGTTATCACCCACTTCATATAGGAAAGGCTGTAATAAAAAGTTTGCTTGCCTTTTAAAGGAGACAGATCCTCCCAGTCCAACCTGGGAGGATTGTCCCTGGGAAGACTTAGTTCCTGGACTAGGTTCTTGGACTCCCCTGGCTGTTGCAGGGGCTGTGGTGAGCCCTTGGAGCCCATGGGCTCCTTGTACTCACCAAGGGCAGGGACTCACTGGTGCAGAACCAACTTTTGCTTTGGAGTTGCAACCTGTGTCTCTTGTGGTTCTTCCTGTGCTGGCAAGAGAGGGGAAAGAAAAATATATCAAAGATTAACTACTTCTCAAGGTTTAGTACAAAGGGCTCTAGAAATATTTGGAAAGTGAAGATGTTTCCATCTGGAAATCTTAACATTTTGAGAATAAAAATAATGCAAAATGACATAGTGATAGGTCATGTGAAGTTTCATTTAAAAAAATCATGAATGTACAACTAATATACTTTGTATTCTATAAACAAAAATTGAAAACTCCTGTACCTACTGTATGAATTACTAGAAGTTAACAAATCATTGAAATGGATATTTTCTCATAGAGTGGATTTGGTCATGCTCTTTGAGAATTCCCATTTGCTTGGTGACCTTGATAGAAAATATTTGTTTGTGAGTGTCATCGTTTACTTTCCTGAATTTGCATTGAAATCTGTTGCATCCTAACTTTTTTTATAAGAAGTTTTTTCCCATGTATAAATTATGGTAGTGATGAGCAACACCACACATAAGCAGCAGAGAGCATACCAGCATCTGATTTATGTCCATGCTCAACAGCAGCTCTGTATTTTCCTTTTTTTTTACTGCATATTAAGGTTCCTTTTTATGATTTTTTTTCTCTTTGTCTGAAAAAATGCTTCATATTTTCTCTCTTCTTTCAATAGATATAAAACCTTCTCTTCTAAAATACCTTGTAATGTGTGATTTGGAAGCTGTATTAAAGTGACAGATTTCTTTTTCCTCAGATTTCATCACAGGTGATGCAAAAAATTTTGGCAGGGGGCTAGACATAACAGGTAGTAAAACTACATGAGAGAGGCTTGTGGGGCTTCTGTGCTACATCACAGAATGAAGTAATTAAAAAAAAAACAGCAGGAAAAGCAGAGAAAGTCACTTGTTTGCAGTCTCTCTCAGCCTGGTTCTAATTTCTTAGTGAGTAAAGCTACTGCAATGTGATTGCTGGACTCTTAGGATTTTCATTGCTTTGCTTCTTATGGTCCTCACATATCTTTTGAGCTCTAGTTATGGCTGTGTCAGTTCTTAGGTATGTACACTTCAGGGAGACAAATACAGTTTCATAAAGCAAATATGCATAGAAAGACTGCTATTCTGTCATCTCCAATTTATGAAAGGCAGAATTCCTCTCTTCTGGGCACAAATAACTTGTATGTGCAAGAGCCTGTTGCTCCATGGCTTGGGTGACACCTCTGTGCTCTGCATAGGTGAAAAAATGCTCGTCATTGAACTTAAAATCTGTTTCATGGGGTCTAATACAATCAATTAACTTAATCTCGTCTCATTTATATCATTGTGCCATATGGTATATGCAGGCAAAGATTTAGTCCAGGCAGAAATTTTATGGAAGAGAATTGCAAATGGGGAAGCGAGGGAGAAACAGGGTGGTTAATCAACAGAGACGGGTTCTTGATAAATACATGCTGTTTACCCTAAATAGGGAAAAGATATGTAACAGATGCTGAATTCCTCAGCACACTTGGCAGAGTAACACACTTGGTAGCAACAGGAGTATGAACAATATAAGTGAAGTGGCATATAGGAAGGGATACTCTTTAACTACGGACCAAGTTGGAAAAGATACTGCTTGTTGCCTTGCCTACGAAATCATTACTGGGAGTTTTACAGGCAGTCTGCAGATAAAAGATAATACTGTCTGAATGGACTAACATTAGCAATTACTGCCTATATTGCTCTTTGTTTTTCCTCTTTCAAAATCTCTGCTCAAAATGATTGCAACTGCTTCCTAGCATAAGTTTTTGTAGGGCAAATCTGCTCTGCCATGTATTCTCAGTTGCATCCTAAGTTTTTGATCAGAAATATAGAGATATAAACATTTATCTAAATGATTTTTGAGACATTATGTAAAGAATGATCACTCTTGGACATCCAGTTCTCTTAAATGTCAGCCAGTGGATATTTACCACTAGTAATACAGGGCAGAGACTGTCTAAACTGTTTAGGTGAAGCTTTTGAACTCTGTTTTTTTTTTTTTTGTGTGTGATGAACACAACTGAGAATGCTTTTGCCTTTGCTGATACACGTTTCAGGCTGGTTTCCTTATTTGTGTAGTTCTTTCAGTGCCACCTTACTTTTAGGAAAAATCCAGAAGCCTTAAACTAGGATATAAATTTTTTCTTTCAGTCAAAATTTTCATAAGTCTGACCTAAAATGGTTTATGTAGTAAAAATCACATGGTAGCAGATGCCATTGTCTTGATAGATATTTTTGTTGTATTTGGTTTGGTACAACTAGGAACTTATTTGGCAAAACCCCTTCACCCTCCGTATTAGTCATATAAAATATTATCATCATAAAAAATCCATAGGAAATGCCTTAATGACTCCTATGAAAAAATTTACTAACTCTTATATAGAAAACCTTCCAGTCTTCATCACTGGGTGTATGTGTGTGTGTTAATAATGCCCTCAGTAACCATGCATGACACACTGTTATCAGATGGCAAAAGAATCTCAATCTTCTTTGTCACTTCATTTGTTTGAATATTTTATCTGAGTCAGTGATTGAAATCACCTGGTGTTTGTGTTTGGAGTGAAGCTGTACTATACCTTACTGCTTATCTACAGCTGAGCTGAACAGCTTCTCGTGAAAGTTTTAAATTTTTTTTTTCCAAAAGCAAATTCGATTGTTCTATTGGTAGCACAGATTAAAAGCATTTCTCAGTTTTAGATGCAATAATTTCAGTCTAATAGCAGCACCTGATCTTGCCTTCTTCTACCTGCCCAAGTAGTTTTGAGTTTTATAGGAATAGGTATGTCTGCCTGATGGTGAGAGAGCAGCCCTGATGATGCAGGCAGCCCTTACCCATCCTGCCCTCCCCAGTGCATTGGGCTCTGGGCTAAATCGTGTCTGGCCAAGCAAAGCAACTCTCAGCAAGCTGGCTCTACTGAATGGGTGCCTGGGCTAGGCAGCAGTTCCACAGGTCTCCACGCCTGTGCAACCTGGGGCCTGTGCTGCTTTCCATGTCAAATGTTGAAGCACATCTGGTGGCTTCCTAATGCTCCATGCCAACCAGCTGAGATGCAGCATTCAAGAGCTTAAATCTAGAGAATAAATAGCTTAACATTTCAGGTGCATTTACCTTTTGTGACCTGCAGGATACTTACAGCTTGCACAGGAGGAAAGGGAAGCTGAAATTTCGTGTCTCTATAAGGTTTGGTTTCCAGACTCTTGGGCTGCTGGCAGTGCTAAACACTTTTAAGTAGTACTAACAGTATGAACATAGTTTACAATCAATAAATTTGTGTGCCCCAGACTAAGCATGGCTGCTTTATTTTGCCCCCCTTGTGAAATCACCCATTGTCAATACTGTGAATAGAAGGTGCTTAGAGTAGCAGTGGGAGGATGTAATGTGGTAATAGGTGTGATGGAGGGTAGGAGTCTGTTAAAAAAGCCAGAACTGTAGTTGCAGCACAGAGGCCTTTAGGACATGGTAGTTATAGGAGTGGTAAGATGTGAACCTCTGGGGAAGAATTAGAGAATATGTGCTGACAGTTAGACTTGCTTTTCTCTACTTTTATTTATTTGTGTGAAGTGTTACTGACAGTCACTGTTTTCTTTGCCTAATATGAAGGTCTTGTATTTTTTTTTTGTCCTGCAGTGCTTTGGTAGGGTGCAGGCAGGGTAAAAGTGTGGGTGCTCCTTGGGAAAGGATGAGTTAGTTGCATAGGAGACTTTCTTGTGTGCAGGGCTGCATACAATGGCTGCTCACCATCCAGCAGCTACACACACAATGTGATCCACAAAAAGTTGTCTCGTGTATTCTAGGGTTAGTGTCAGTGTATGTCATGGTTCCATGACAGTCTTGTTCCCAGGAAGTTTATCCTTCCTTACATGTCTGGGCTTCTTACATGTGACCTCATTGGCTGAATCTGCCAAGTTCTACTCCTGCTTTCCCTTTGAAGCACTCAACTGTCCAGGCCCCTGTTTCCTCATCTCACGTGTCCTTGGGGCTCAGTAGCCACTACTAGCTCCCCTTTGGGGTCTGCCAAGAAGGACTCCACAGCAACCACTTTTTTTGGATAGACTCAGCAATTCTGTCACTTTGACTCTCAAAACAGTCACATGATACCAGAATCAATGAGATTGGAAAAGACCTCTGAGATCATCAAGTCCAACATATGACCCAATATCACCATGTTAACCAGACATCAGTGCCATGTCCAGCTTTGGATAAATTAAATTTATTTATTTTAAGGTGGTGCAATTACTGTTACCAGGGCCAGTAATTGCACCACCTCCCTGGGCATCCCATTACAATGTCTAATCACCCTTTCAGTGAAGATTTTTTTCCTAATATCCAACCTTAGCCACCCCTGGTGCAACTAAAACCTGTGACCTCTTGTCCTGTCACTAGTCTTGGACTCACCCCAGGTTTGATGCTTGATCTCACAAAGGATGCTTCCCTTATGGGTTTGGTTATGCCTCTTCAGGGAGAACAGAGTAATGAAGAATTGAAATGCTCTTTTCAAATGAATTTCTCATTCATAAAGCTCAAATGAGAATGTGGGACTTGCAGCATAGTGAAAAATGGGATGGAGAGTGTAGGCTCTGATTTTACCTTGTAAATCTGTGCTGCATTTTTTTTCTGCTTTCCTGTTGTGCTAATACTGGTAAAATAGCTTTCCTTTCACAGTGTCTATATGTAAAACTTTGATGTTTCATTCTTTGCTAGTTCACTTCTGCAGAGCAGTTTTCATGTGTGCTCCCAACGTATTTGTACTGCAACAATAATGGAGCCATAACTGGCTGATGGGTAATTGAGAACTGCTGTGGGTGACTCTCCGTGCCTCCACAGTGAAAGGTAAACCACATCATGCACAAATAAAATGAAGTTCTGGATTTTTTGGGTATAACTCAAATACTATTGCAGCAACTTCTGCAGGCTCATTCTATATGTCACGTTGTCCACTCTAAAACATATTGCCTTCTTGTATCATTGAGAGCATTGTGTGATATGAAATATGTGAAAACATTGAAGAGCTGTACAGGTGCATCTGGCTGACCTCTCTCATTCCATTCATTATATTTTATGTCATATTGTATCATCTTTTATTAATCTCTTCACTAGTTAACTTTCCCTTCTTTTTAATTGCTCATTATAAAGGTTTTTTTCAAAGTTGTAGTACTTTTCATTTTACCTCTGTGAACCTGTTTTGGTCTTGATTTGTGATTTTTTGTCTTCTTTAAATAATTGAACATGAAAAAATATGATATTATGCTGGTTTTGAGTGGGATATGGTTAATTTTCTTCACAGTAGCTGCTCTGGGGCTGTGTTTTGGATTTGTGCTGAAAACAGTGTTGATAACACAGGGGTGTTTTAGCTATTGCTGAGCAGCACTTATACAGCATAAGGCCATTTCTGTTCCTCACCCTACCAGTGAGGAGACTGGGGGTACACAAGGAGCTGGGAGGGGACACAGCCTGGACAGAGCTGACCCCGACTGACCCAAGGAATATCCCAGACCATAGGGAGTCATACTCAGCACATAAAGCTGGAGGAAAGAGAAGAGAGAAGGGGTGTTTACACTCATCTGTATGGTTTCATGGGTATGGTGGTATTTGGTCAAAGGTTGCACTTGATAATATTGGAGGTCTTTTCCAATCTCAGTTGTTCGGTGATGGTGTTTATCTTCCCAAGTCATGATTATGTGCAATGGAGCCTGGCTTTCCTGGAAATGGCTGAGCACCTGCCTGCCTGAAGTACTGAATGAATTCCTTGCTTTTCTTTGCTTGTGTGTATAGCTTTTACTTTCCCTATTAAACTGTTTTTATCTCAACCCACAAGTTTTCTCACTTTTGCTTCTTTGATTCTCTCTGCCATCCTGCCTGGGGGAGTGAGCAAGTGAGTGGCTGTGTGGTACTTAGTTGGCAGCAGGTATTAAACCATAGCTGGTATGAAGATGAAGAAAAATGATATAATAGCTCCAGTTGTCTTCTCTCCTATACAACCTAATGATTATCACTAGTGCTGGGAAATGAATTTTCAGAATTTATGATTCTCCAGGAAAAGAGGTAAGAGGGAAACAGGAGCTGGGGCATGCAGATAATAACTGAAATAACTTCAACAGAGATATTCTTTCTCACCTTGTGTCTTATCTAATTATGACATGATTGTTTGCCGTTCTCTGGTATTTTACTGTATGGGCAAGTGAGCCCGTTTCTGAGATTTAACAGATCACAGATGAGAAAACTTGGATTAACCTGAGCTTTCTTCTCAGTCTTGCTGTCTCCAGTGTTGCCTGCACCAGATGCTCCCTTTATTACCGAACTATTCCTGCTGGGTATTTGTTGAGGGGTGCTCACATGCAAGGAGGCAGGGGTCTCAGCTCTCACTGACTTCTGCTTGACAGATTCTTGAACAACAAACTGAATGAGTTATTGAGAAACAAAGGTGACATGCAAGCAAAGTGCCCAGAATAAGAGCATTTTATCTTCCTGTAAGTATGACTTCAACATTCTAGTTTTGGAAGTCTAATTTAAAAATAATTCAGTGCTTCACTGTTTAATTCTCTTGTGCTGTTGATGTGGGAGACTTCAGAGCAACAACAAAAATAAAGTAATAAGAGCAGACAATGACTTTGGTTATGTATTGTGTATCATAAATATTTGTGTCTCTGACTGATTTCATTTTAGCTAGCTGAGGAAATATAACTTGCTGAAGGCGGTTACCTTTGTTCAAAGCCAACTGAGACAGCACCAGCACTCAGTAATTACAGCCATACAGTTTCCAGGAGACTCCTTCTTCACCAGACCTGTCGTCTCATGTCCCCATTTGTAACACTGTTCATTATATTCAACCTGCTGCCGTCACTCCAGAGCTTTCAAAAGGTATTCTGTGGGCTATCGTGCTGCAGGACGTGGATAATGAAATAGTTAGACGTGACTTGTATTATAATAGGCTCACCTAACTTTCATTTGGCTTGAAAAGTAGACTTAATAAAAGCAAGAATGAAAGGCATTTTATGTTTTTAATAAGGAGTCTCATGTGCTATAACCTGCTGTTTTTCATTGTGTGTCTCTTCTCATGGTTTCTTTTTGAGGCACCTAACAGAAGAAGAGCAGTGAATGTCTCTTAATCTTAAAGCTTTTTGAAAAACTGCAGTGGTAATCAACAGTACTCATCAGTAATTTCCAACTGCAGTAAGTGACTCAAAGTTTTTACATCTACATCTTATTTTAAATGGATAATTATTTGTTAATGGTGAAGATAGTCCTCTTCATCAAAAACAAAACCAAAATATCTATGTACTCTAGAACAGCACATCTGTTTAATCAATTATTAGCAAATTTTTTTCAGTATCTAATAATAAGTCTGTAAAAATCCCCATACCCTTGCAGTATCTCCAGTTGGACTGTAAGGGAGCTAAAGGAATTTGTGCTGCCCTGTTCTGTGGTGAGACAGAGCCACGCTTCACATTAAGCTTTAGAAATTCCTAGAAGAGCAATGAATAGAGACAAATTCAAACACTGAAATCTGGGTGTGACGACCATTGGAAAATAGCTTCCTAATGTAAACCAGAACTCTTTGTTGTAGTGCTGTTACCTTTGTTTGACTAGACAGTCATTGCTACAGGTGATCCATCCACAGTGTAGCTCCAGGGAAGCCCCATCCTTGCTGCTGCAGATCTGGATAAGCATATGCACCGTAGCACAGATGAGAGGCAGGATGCAGGTCTGTGGGCAGGATAAATTGAAGGTGAGGTGGAAATGCAGCCCCTGTAGGCACTTCTAAGTAGATGCCCGATTTCTGAGGTCATATGCATAGTGATAATAGCAGTAACGGGGTGAGAAAAGGGGAAAGAAAAGCCCTGTATCCCAAAATGGGCAGCTGTGCTCTCAGTGGAGTAAGTTCAGTAAATGCAGGCGTGACTGATGGGATTGCATGAAACAAGAGCTGGCTAAAAAATACCCATCTTGCTCTGTAAAAAACAGAGGTAGTGTTGGCCAGTGGTAGAAAGCTCTTTTGGGGGAGGCAGCTGGTTACCTGCCCCTTTGATTAAGAACATTTGGGCTTTGGTGCACACTGTCTTCACCTCCCAGTTCTCTTTGCACTTGTTCTGGGTATAGATCCAGAGCTGTACCACCAAAAATACTACTTTCAGCTATGACTGCAAAGTCGTGGTGTTCTGTTTTTCTCCTTGTCATGGCTTCTAATAAATAGTCACATTTCCTGTAAACTTCAGACATCTACTTTTCAACTTCTTCTACTTAATTTTGCCCTAAACTCCAGCTGAAATTAGTGGAACACTCTTTTCCTCATAATATTAGTTGTACAAAGTGTACAGTAGCTTTAGTAACTTTAGTAGTTTAGTAACTGCCTTCTCATGACAGTTTATGATGGACTAGTTCAGGGACTTGTGTCAATGCCTTGTTATGTCATTTTAGTTCTGCAAGAAGCAGGCAGCCAGTGGCTGGATTTTCTAGGCTGTTTACATTTGGGAAAGGTATATGTATGGATGACAAATATCTGTGATCATGCGAGAAGATCTTGCCTTTTTATATTTATAAATGCCCAGAGAAGTAATCAGAGACATCCTGTCAGAGCTTTAGACAGAGCTAGGAAAAAAAAAAAAAAAAGAAATCTTTTAGTTAAGTTAATTGCCAAAGAGAAGACCTGGAACAAGAGCCTTGGTCATGGTCTTTGGAACTGTGCTGGTGTCTTTTAGCTCTCACCCACCTTCTCCCCCTGAAAACCTATTACTTGTCATCCCTTTCCCACTAATAGTTTCCAAGATTTCCTCAACTCCTTTCAGCTGCACTCACACATGACTAGTCACTGACCCTTGTAATCCCTCCTGTCACTCATAACCTATTCTGCAGACCCAGCAAAACCATATTTTCTCTTCCCTGCTAAAATGCCTTCAGCTGGTGGAGCCCAGCTGTGCCTCAGTGGCCCTTTAACCACTTCCACTTGCTCTGACCTCTCATTCTCAGCTTTGCAACAGGTATGGTCTGTTTTCAGTTCCTTTAGCTAGGCAGTGTTTGTGCGGTGTGAAAGGCAATGCTGCCTCACTGCATTAAATGATCCTGCTGTTGAAAGAAGTATTTTTAATTACAGGATATTGAATGAAGAATGTGTGTACTGACTAGTAGATGTAATAATGCATCTTTTCTACAATTATATGAGTTAATAACATTTCTATTGACTAAAGTTTCAGGAAAGGTCTCTGTGGTGGGAGATACTTAATCTGTTGAAGTCAGTGACACGAGTGTGGTTGAATTCAGTAACACCAAGATTTAACCACTAATTGACAAATCAGATGAAAAATAGCAGCGAAATGATCAGATCACTTACAGGTTATTCTTACTCTTCTTCAAGCTGCCAAAGCTTTATTTAATACTTTAATCAATTTGGTAAGTCTTTTTCTCTTCAGCTGTGACTGTGTGCTACATCCTTCGCAGCCAGAGGTATTTCTGCACCTTTCCACCAGTGGTGGCCAATACCTCCGTGGTAGTGTGCACTCCTGTTTAAAAAATAACAGTATCATATTGGACTAAATCCAGAAGTGGTGCATGTGGAAACGAGTTGTTGGTCCTACCCTGTGTAGGAGGAGTGCTGGACACTGAAGTGGACATAATTTGCTCTCTTTAGGGGGTTGGTCTGAGTTACTTATGGGAGAGCTAATGTTCCTTGGAAATGTCAATCAGTTTTCATTTTAATAACATGCCTGATAGAATTCAAAACTGGCATTTAATATTGACACTGCGCATGAACTGACATGTCATTATACACATGCTAACCTAGATTTATAAAATAATAAAATCATTGTGGTTTGAATTCCCTCAAAATATTGATGGAAAAAGTGTCATACACTTATGGGAGTAGCTTACTTGCTAATGTGTTTGTCATTTTTTACTGACCTTATTGTGAATGCAACCTTGCTGCAGGCTCCTGCAAATTGGAGCTCTGCTACAGTATTTCTGTTCAGTTAATACCTGCAGAGCCACATATTTACTGGAAGAGCACTCTATTCTTCCTCCCTTCCTTCTGGAATACATTACCCTAATAACCAAAATGACAGTCTAGAATAATACATCTTTATTTATTGATGTATTTCTTGGTCCTGCTCTGTGATAAGAGGCATAGTGATTTCATTCAAGCAGGGTACGACACTGACAATTTCTTTCTACTTCAGTGTTCATCTACCTGAAGGAAAAACCAGCCTGAATCAAGAAAAAAGAGTTTCCCTTTATTTGCTGTGCTAAAATAAAGCTCTGCTAAGGGAACATGAAGGCTGCAAAGGCACGCTTTCAGTAGGGGGAGGAGATTCCAGGATTAACACGGTCAGTGTCATGTTTTAGGACTTTCATACTCATGCATTATGATACTGCTTTTTGTTAGAATTTGCATACTATTTCAGTTGCACAGTAGTGCTCATAATGCCATTTCAATTTAAAATGGTTTTCAATTGTGAGAACAGTAGGTCTTTTGGGGAGTACTGAAGACAGAAGTCTGATTTTTGTAATTTCTGAGCCAGAAATGGTGGAAAGATTGAAGGAAGACAGAGTGGTATTCAGGTGGAAAAAGGTAGGGGTTTTTTTGGGTATTGGGGTGTTACTTATCTCCAAGAGGTAAAAACTTAAGCCTGGAAAAGAGGTTAATTCATGGCAGATCCTCCACTGTAAATCAGTTCAAGTTAAAAAAGAAATTAAACAGCTGAATGGCATTATGGTCCAGCTTGGAAAAAGGACAAGTGTTTGATCTTTGACTGGAGCTCTTTAGTTTCAGTTTTTATTTCTATATTTATCTGATTATGGTATTTGGTAATTTTTGGGATGTCTCTGAATTTTATTGCAGCAAATTATTATTTTATTCTTGTGGCAACAATGTCTTTTTTATTAGCTCACTGAAATAATCATACTACACCTATGTGTGTGATTGAATGTCAAAGTCTTGGTTATGCACTTAAATAGAAAGTCATGCTTTTAGAAGATGCTGCATGCTCACAGATTTCCCACCTCTTGACTTTGTGTTGGTTTCCCTTCCTTGGTTACCTGAACTGTAGCTTGGTTCCCTTCTGGAGGCAATTTCCTTCTGTGGTGAGTACAGACAGCATTATGCTGGTGAGTTGAGTGTATTTAAGAAAAGAAAATATGAAAAGAGAGAAATGTTATTTCTGGAAAATCGTATGTAATTTGGCCCTGAATTATCAAAATTTATATAAGCTCTGTGCAGGGAATTTCTACTTTTGTGTTTCAATATAACCAAGTCAGATGACAACTAGAGAAACAAACTAAGAAATTTAATAAAAATAACGTTTTAGGCATTTACATGGGAAAAAAGATGATGAGCAAGTATTTAATAGAAATATGCCTCTGAGCAGGTAAAGTCATGTTGCCTTTAAAGAATCCTGTCAGATCAAGGCTGTGAAGAAATACAGATGAGTTGTTCCAAGTTGTTTTAGACAGTACGTATCAGGATTATTAAAGCCAACCTGCAGATACAGTGAAAAATTAATTTTCCAATGTAAGAGAAAGTGAGAGAGGAACTGAAACTATGACATCTGTGTTTGAATATAAAGAGGACACAGAAATTGAAGGAGAATAGACCTGAGATGCTAAGGGAGGCACAGGGGGCCTGTAATGACCTTGTCGCTTATATCCCACATTAATGTGCAGTTCTTCCCTTCCTGCAGAGATTTCTATTGAAATTACCCATATCTAGACAGTTCTAATAAACCTGCTTGTAATTAGTTGGACCTGAGTTGCTTTCTGAGATTCGCTTTGCAAAGAAAAATAGAATTAGCTGTTTTCAAGTGAAATGAACTTGGTATTTGATCACAGAATGGGCTGAGTTAGAATAAAAAGTTCAATATTTGATGTTTGGGGAAAAAATAAAGAATCTTAAAATTGCTTCGAAGGAAGAGGAGCAAATTAATTTATTGTTTCTCTTTGGGTTGGTAAATAGAAGTATTGCAGTTTGTACAAAAGAGAGTGCTTTATGTTTCTCTTGAAAAAAACAGAAAAACAAAGTTGGGTTAGCAATGCAGAGGGAGTTCAGAAGCATTGGAATATATGCTAAGAGTTGAAAGTAAGAGATGTTTTAGCTCGATAAGTCGTTTATAAATAGCATTGAAATAAAATAATGATCTTTTAAGAACAAACATGTTATGCATTTTGAAGAGGTAACTTTTAAAATAGTTCGATAGTTTTCTCGTGATTAATTGCTTTGGACTTGAAACCTAATGGATATTTTTGCCTTCCTTTTTGGTAGTGCCAAAGGGAGAAATAGAATGAACAGTAAAGGACACAGCAAGACAGAGTATGTTTCTCTAATTCTTTCAAAAATTATGTATAATTTTACTAATGTTATTGTTCTCCACCCTCCCTACCCCTTCTTTTTATAGATGTACATGGATTAATGTGTTAAAATGGAAATTTGATTTAGGGCTAAGCAAACTCTTTCCATGGAAATAATAACATTGTTGATGTCCTTTGGTTTGGGAATCGTTCCAGAAAATGCAATCCATCAGTTTTTCTTCAGTCTAGACACAGAAATAATGATCACTTTTGCAAATGGGTGCAGTATTAATAGGAATTTGTATTTGGATTTTCATGATTTTGAACAGCTACAGTTTATGGGGTGTGTGTGCATGTATATATATATATATTTAATGCATATATATATTCTATATATATAGAATATATATGCATGCACACAGAGATAAAACCTTTGTGTTCAGATTTTTTTACCATGCCGGTTTTCTTAAAAGACAGTAGATGTTATATGAAATTTTCTTTGACCATCTTTTAGTCTGCAGACTCTTCAGCATCATTTGTATTCTTAGCCATTTCTCTAGTACTGGTCAAGTAAGAACTAAGAAGCACTGACTATCTAGGTGTGTATGATTTTGTGTGGGATGAATGGCTTTCTTGAGATTATTCACAAGCAAAAGTCTAAATAAATCTAACCCATTTGAAGAGTTAAGGATAAAGTAGTCTCACAATGAAAAGTTAAAATTTGTATTCTAGTTCCAGAGCATTGTGTGCTGTGTTTCACCAATGGACTGATGGCGCTGGGAGAGCCAAGATATTACACTTCATCTTGGCTAGAAGCAGGGTAGTGTTCAGTGGCCTCCTGTCTGATTCTTTTGGGTACTTCCAAATGGCAAAACCAACATGAGAAATGTGAACACACCTTAATCTGGTATGATTAGCTGTACTTATTTATTAAGAAAAATATTTAAAGTACTCTTTTGCTGTAAGTGCTGGCATTATTTTGTTTTCTTTGCAGTAGTATGTATGAAACTCATGCACAAAAGGCCATTGTTAATTTTTTTAAAAAAATTAAGCATAAAAGACATCAAAGCATTTCCTTAAACATCAGTGTATATAAAACAGCATTTATAAAACCTTTATAAATTACAGTCTTTACTGATGAGGCATATTCATATTGATGTTCAATTTATTTACCCAGGAGACCAATTTATTTTGCTGCCTCAGTGCTAACTGTTTCCATTGACATCCAGGTCTGATCTGACCAAGCAACTGTGACAAGTGGTTTATTGAACTGTAAACGGGCACTGTCTGACTCTAAACAATGGCTTTATCTAATTATGAAACCCCTGCACCATTTCAGTCCAGGGTTGTTCATTATACAAACAAGATTTTAATGTTATTGAAAAATTAATTTAAGTCTGGGTACACTGTGCTACAGTGAAAGATAATCTACATTGTGACTTTATAAGCTGGTAGCTTACATCTGAAGTGAACTGACTGAGATGTTCTGACTGCAGTTTATTGGACACTATGAATACTTGAGAGGGCAAAAGTGAACTGCCTTAGGAGAACATATAAAGGAAAGGGAATAACGGAAAAAAATCTATTGCTTATGCTTTAAATGAATCTGATATTATCAAGATGATTTTTTAAGAATAATATAGAAGAAATATAGGTGTACTTGTGGAAAGGACAATTGGATACTCAAGAAGATGTTAACTGTGAGGCTTGGAACTAGTAGCAGAAATTGAATAGGCCCACTTGAGAAAACCTCCACTATTGTCCCTATTGCTTTGTCAGAAGATAATTGATTGCAATCAAAGCTTTTGTTTTCACCTGTCAGTAAGTCAGCTTCTTCAAGAACATTCACCAATAACCATAGAAAGAATTCAGAGGGTTTACTCTACTTTATTGCTATAGTAAAAAAAAAAAAGATGGGACTGTATGTGTATGTTTCAGAACTGAAGGAGGATATGTTCATGTTCTAGTAACACACATGATACATTTGTGAGTGAGAACAAATCTCCTTTCCAGTGAGAATTTATGCAAATAGCGGTTTGTAAACAAAATTCACTTAATTCCTCTTTATAACTGAGAACTGTTTGGATTGCTTTTTGAAGCATTGCTTAATGATCTTGTATAATTGGTTTCACATGTTAAGTCCCTATTGGTAGTTTCACTGTGATTTTATTATGAAATATGAAACTCTTAAAAGTTTAATGGTGAATTAATATTAATTTAATCAAATATTTCAATATTATATTTATTAATATTTCATCTTCTATATGGCTATGCAGACTTTTGAGAGCCACTCCAGTGTTGCCTGACAAACTACTTGGTTATACAAAGACTGTTTCGAAATGTCTTGGTTCATGTGGTTTCTGCACAGTAGTCAGGCTGCCTGGGTCGTTGGTTATTTTTATTCACCCTCCAGTGTGAATGTAAATGAGGTGCAGGAAATGGAGAAGCTAAAGAAAGTTTACCAAGTCTGATGAAGTCTGTAGGTTTCTCTGTGCCGGGCTAGAATACACAGTTAAAAGGAGCCCTGCATGGTTTTGCAGGTTAATCTCTGTTCGCAGCAGGGTCTGACTTGTATCAAGCCTGCCATGCTTAGGCACCTGAGGGCTGTCACTGACAAGGGGCTGCCAGGGATGGACTGCCACTGATCAGCTATAAATGAGTCAGTTGCACAGAGCTGATAAAGCCAGAGATTTACTGAAGTAGACAGGCCTGTGCTAAAACAAGCTCCTCTCTCGTTTGAAGCCCTGTCACTTTAATCAGTCATCTCCCCTTGTCAGGCACAGCCAGCGGAGAGTGCAGGGGGTGCAGCTGAGGGATGGCACTGGCTGGTGGCTGGGCCACTGCAGGCTGGCCTCCCTGCTGCCACAGCACTCTGCTGGGCAGAGCCATGGCACGGTGCTGGAGTGTTTTGCAGTCCAGATGCAGTCCAAGAGGTGATAGGTAGTGCTAAAGGAACACTGTTTTTTCAGGTGATCTGTGCCTTCTCCTGTGTTTTTAATACAACGTCATTCTTGCGTCCCAACTGTGCTTTTCAGAATCTGGAATAGTCTCCTGGAAAATAACTCAGTTCTTCCATCTCTATTATCTCTATTGCCATACAGAACTGTTGTTGTACATACACATCTGAGTTCTATAACAACATTTCGAACCAACAATCAAGCAGTGACTATTGATATGGTAAGGAATATTGAAAGTAAGGTTTTTTTGGTCCAGGAAATTTCAGTTTCCTAGTCTGTACTTTACATATAGAAACCAAAATCCATGGACAAACATGACATAATGACAAATTGTGAAAATGCATGAAAAATAGCTTTGACCTTAGAAGCTCCCAAACTGCAACAGACAGATCTACTTGCCAAAGCCAGAAGTAGTCTACTGAATCATGTAGGCACCATAAAGTTAGCTGAAGCACTAATTAAATATGGTCATCTTAAAAGAGTTCATGCTTCATCCTGGCAAGATGCCCATAAGGAAAAGAGAGATCTGTCACAGTCTTGCAGACTGTAGTAATTAAGGTTTAAAATACTTCGTAGTCTAAAACAAGAATAGTTCAGACAGAGCTAACTGTTTAAACAGCATGCCTTATGAACTGACACCGCTTTTCTATTTCAGACTGGCATGTTTTAACTCCTTTTTGTTATTGGCATCTGTGCATAATGTAGAGAAAAACAAAAATTAGGATTTCTGAATCTTGCATTTCATCTCACATTCCAACCTGTGAATTCTAGAAGAGGGAGACCTCCATCAATGCTTTAGTCGTGCTGCTTTGAGTAGTGACTAACTACAAAATGAAAGGTCAAGTTGATTGCATATGCCCCTGACTTAAATAGGATAAACATGTTGTATGTGAGTATGATCTTCCAGGATAATTTTGAATGACATGTTATCTTTTTAGATCTCTAAACTCTCACAATCTATTTTCTATTCAGAAAGGTCAATCTAGTTTTAAGGGTGCAAGGTATTCAGGGGCCCAAAATCATGAACTTTTTTGTAGTGCCCTATTAGTCTGTGTTACATTTCTAGAGTAACCCAATACTTGTCTCAGAAAAGTCCACCCTCTGGCATAGTCATTCTGCTGTCATAAGAGTTTAGTTTTCTGTGATCTTGGTGGTATTTAACAATAAGGTCCGAACTGCATGTTTAGCAGAAGCTGTGGGAACATGGATGTCAAGTCCATTAGTCGCAGATAGAAAAAGTAAAAATCCCCTGGCTGTCCTGTCAACCAAGGATTAGCTGTGTCCTCACTGCAAAACCTATTCAAACAACCCACCGATTAGGTCAGCTAGTCCTGCTGCCCTGAGACTTTTTGGGAGAAACTGGCAGTTACAGCTTACAGTTCTTGAGTCTGTGTATAGATACGTGGCTGGAAGACCACAGGCTACTCCTGTGTAGTGTTTGCTTCTCTGATGCCAAGCTGATGCAATTGCATTAAATCAATGTCAAATGGCATGTTCCAAGAAGCAGATGAATGCATGAGATGGAAGGGTATCAGCAGCATTCTGATAGCAACTTATGAGTGTGTTTCTGTTACTCGGCAATTCATTTTTGGTCTGACTTTATTTGAAAGGTAAATATTAGGTGTATACATTTATTAAAAGATAAATAGGACAAATTTATTAGCATGTTTTCTAAATATTTTCTCATATACTGAAAAGATTAATTAATGCAGTGATGGTGTGACTTTCATATAAGCATGTCTGAGGGCACTCAAGGAAATCGAGCAAATGCTACAGAAATTTTGTCTGGATCTGCCGTTTTCGTTTGGTTAATGAAAACAGGCAGTGTCTCTTCTGGTGGGGTCTGATGACCTATCTCTGTCTTTCGAGTGATGTGCTGGTGATTTGTGGTGGGTGAATTGGGATGACTTTTGCTTTTTATCTGGTTAAAAAGGTCACAAAAATGTCTTGCAATCCTCTGTTGTGGAAAAAACCTTTATTTTTCTCTTCTGCAGCTCTCAATCAATGTGGCTGTTCTGCATGGTTAACAACATATCTCCAGAATCCTATTACTATGCAAAGTAATTTCAAATTATTTTGCAAATAAAGTATTCAGACTCTGTTGGATTTCGTGACTTTCTGGAGTTATCTTAAATTCTCAGAACCATTTGGCCCCATTCATTTTCATTTGCAGAATTATCAGTAATATGGAAATCAGTGTTAATTATTTCTCTAGCCACTATTGTCAGCAGTAGCCAAAAGTGACATTTTAAATCTTTGTCTTATTAGCAATTCCGATATAGAGGCACTCATTCAGCATGATGAACTGTGTCTCTGGCACCTTCACTGGCCATCTAACTCCAGGCTGCCCAGGAGGTTGGTGGGAAGCAGAGCTGGGTGGGATATTCTGACTCCAGTAATAAATGCAGCAACACCTTCTCTCTGGCATTGGCCTGCATTTCCAGGAGCTTCTCAAGGTGCTTGCCTCAAATTGTATGGTGTTAGTTATTTGCATCCAGGCCTGGAAAATTCTGTCCACTTCACTAGCTGCAAGTGTAGCTGGACAGCTCCAACAAGCTCTGTGGGTGTTCAGTCTTGCTGGCTTGGGAACTGGCCAGGATGCTAGGGAAAGGATGTGGGAGACATGCCCAAGTTGCAGGTCACTGCACCAGCTTTTGGATGTGTGCTGAGAAGACCTTTCATTCACATTTGTCCTCTTGGTATAAAGAATTTCTAAGGTATGCCCTTAACTCTATAGTTTGACACATTAAGATTTATATTTAAAATTCAATTATGCATTTATTAAAAGATTGAGGCAAAGTATGAATATGTAAAGTGAGAATTGAAATTAAATGTCATATTAGGATTTGCTTTAGGGTCTGCAAAATTTGGTGTACCTAGAATATGGCTTTAAAATCTATAGCAGCCTTAATGAGTTTTCAATATAGCTATAATTCTGAAACTCTTGAGAAAGGTAATAATTTTTCATTTTTGTTAGATAATGAGTGACAGGCCATTGAGAACAAGTTCTGAAATTTGATATTTTTTCAAATAACCATATATATAGTAAAATGATGACAATGGAACTTGTTTATTAAACTAATGTAGTGATTTTATCACTTCATTCTTGGTATCTTAGTACCTGATATTAGCCTGGAATGGTTGTCATGGTAACAGAGCACACTGTTCCTTTAATTTGACCTTAAGTTCAAACCCTGCTGTTGTGCCAGAAATGCCAAGAACACCTCCACTTTTATTAAAAAAATCCTATCAAATACATGCAAAAAACAAAAACGGCTGAAAAGGAAGGACAATCTGACATAACATTGTGAGGCCAAAAAAGAGAAGAGCTTTATTTTAACTAGAAGACCAAGAAATAAACAACTGTTAGGATGCATTCACTGTTTACAGTGTGTTCTCTGCTTAGGCTGACTTGCTCCACCACCATTATATTCATTAGTCCCAGTAAGAGTGGCTTCCCTTTAAAAATTTGCTTTTATTTCATGTTTTGAGGGCCTGTTGGGTTTGCTCTCAGAAGAACAGCATTGACCAAACTGGCCAGCTGTGAAGGCAACAAATGGTTAGAGAGGTCAGAGGAGGTTCAAATTAGGGTCTGGCCAGAGAAGAGCTCCTGCTGCCTAGTGTTTAGGGATTTCTGTACAATTTCTATCCAACCTGATCACTCCACATGACTTTGTGGTCTGTGACTCTTTGAGACTCTGATCCATAACCCAATGGAATCCATTTGCTCTTGGATGGAGACCAGAAAATGGAGAAATTCTTGGTATTGTTGGAGGAGATGCCCTTTCCTGAGGCCAGCTAGTGAGATGAGAATGTAGGAAAGGTGGTCTCAAAGAATACTCTGGAAGTCAGAACGTACTCAGATCAGTGGAGCTTGAAAACATATATTGTGCTGAAAGAGTAGCAGTAATGCAGTTGTAATCTTTGGAGAGATTATGGACACAACATAAATCTGTGATGCAGTAAAAGGGTAAAATGTGCCTTGCTGCCTTTGTGTCCATGTGCTGTGCTGCTCTCACTTTGTCATTTTTGCAGCTTCAAAGAAGATGCCTGCTTCAAATGCCCTTGGTTTTCAAGAAATGATTGAGGTAACAGTTTATGATCTCTAGCTTTCAATTTGAGAACCATGGCAATGACTCACAAAAAAAATCTCACAACTTGAGCCGACCTAATGAGATCTTGGTGCTGTTAACTGCATGGGAGCTTGTGCTCTGCACCTGTCCAGAGACTGTGCTTTGCCAAGTCGTCCAGCAGCTGCTCTATTTTTGTTATTTATTGCTGCTGAACTTCAGCAGGGAGCATTTTCAGAATGGTGTGTGTAATCCATGCTGCAGCACATCTGCACGTTGCCCATATCAGCAACTGTTTGGCCAAATCGAGGCAGGTTGGGTGGCTGGTTGCCTCTTTAGAATTGAGGGACAGAACTGTCGGACCTCTGTTCTTCCATGCAATATTGTCCTGGCCCAGGATGTTGGCTGTTGACTGAGGACTGTCTCAAGTTTAAAAGAAATAGGGGTAAACTTCAGCAGTCTGTATGCAGTGGTCATTTGGGATTGGTGTAGAACTCTTCTAATACCCAAAATATTCTATCAGGACTGGGCACTTGACAGCAAGCATGAGTTGAACACTAAATCTTTGATGTGTGGTTGTGCAAGAAGCAAAAAATCTGGAAAAAGTATGCTAAGGGCAACATGGGCTTGGCTGATCCACAAGGGCTGGCAAACTGGGACTTGAGGACAAATACAGAGGGGTACCCTTGGAATGGTACCCATCCTGCAGTGCCCTCACACAGTGACTGGGGCTGGGCTAGGACCTTAATTGGGGTCAGGCACACAGCTGTAGTTGCTAGGCAAGTCCATGGGGATGAAGGAAGTCTGATGCTCAGAACAGATAAATCCTATGGTAATGAAGAAATGTAATCTGGGTGAATTTTCAAGGTCATTTACTGCCCTAAAGATTTAGTGGTTCAGTTTTCACACTGCTGTAGACTAGAAGCATGAAACCTTTGTGGGTATGTGGTTGGTTTCACCTGGTCCCTTTTTGAGACTTACAACTATTTTGGAGCATAATCAAAAACTGAGAGTTACTAGTCTGTTGCATTTACTCAGAACAAAATGATAGGGAGAATTCTGGGTCCAGGACAATTATCATTGCCTCCAAAGAATAAAATATGAATACAAATCATTTTGCAAATATCATTCTAACATCAGTAATTTTCAGTTGAAGAAAATGTGAACAAACTATAAATAACCTAATTATTAGCGTTCTTCCTAACACAAATGATGCCTTGTGAATTTCAAGCTTATGGGAAATAGATGGAAAAAAAAAAGATGCAAAACAAGTACAAGCACGTGAGAGTTACTCTGTTCTGTTCTAATAGTAGATCAGCTTAAGCTTGTTTGCCATGCAGTGTGCCCTTTGATAAAGCTGAAACATTCCAACTTAATTCTCTTTTCTGTGTTTTTATGGCTGTGATATAAGCTTGTGTTTTATTTTATGGTAGTAAAAAAGAGAGTATGAGCTGAACACCAGTGTCAAACAAAAAGGCATTGCCCAATGTTGATTGCTTCTGATGTTTCTTTTGAAGATGCTAAACTCTCCTCTTGTTCTCTAAAAGTAAATCCCAGATTTCATCCAGTGAGTTGTACTTATTTAACCCCTCCCAAAGGGGATGAGCTCCCACTATCAAGGATGCAGCTTTTGGTTCATGGTGTGCAGCTCTGGGGTAGTGGAATTTCAGGGCTGTGGGATTTCAGGGTTGAAGCACACAGCAGGGCCATGCTACACAGTGTGCAGACAAGTATAGGTACTTCTTTTTTTTTTTTTTTTCCCCCCAAAGTGATGTAAAAAACCCAAACCAAACCAGCCCTTCCCTTTGTCTTCTAAGCCCTTCAGGATTGTTTTATAGCTCAGGAGTAGGCACCATCCTGCTGCTCTTTCAGAAGTGCCTGAAGAGTTATTTGTAACCTTTGCTTGGGTATACTATAAACATGACCCTTGCAGGTTTCCAAACTGTAAAAATCAGAAGCTTCAATATTTTGGTATGCCCATTACAGCCTGCATATAATGAAGAAAAATCTGCCCTCAAAATGCTTGATCAAAAATTTTTTAAGGTAGTTTAGCAAAGGTTTTAAGAGTTCAATTTTTCACCTTCCAATGTTTAAGCAAATGTTTTGTAAAAGGTGTATAATGGTCTGAAGTTCTCCTTAGAAGAATTATTTCTATTGGGATCTCAGTGTAATATTCTTGTGGTTTGTTGTTTTGTGGGTGTTGGTTTTTTTGGTTTTTTTTTTCAAGTCCTGGGCTGTGTTCAAATGTAATTTGAGTTTGTTGTTTGGGGTAAGAAAATTTTGATATAGATAGTAAAGATATAGTTAAATTAAAAGATAACGTGTATAAGAATGCTGTTTGTATTATTAGATCAGCTTTGAATTTTGGTAAAAGTGAATAAATTAGAATGCATATTTCTTCCAGTTAATGTTTCTTTATCTATTTAAAGGTGGCTTTTGCTTTCATTTTTATTAATGCTGAATTTCTGCTGTAATTAATGATCTTGATTCTGAGTCAGTCTTGACCAAAAGAAGGGTTGGAACAAGAAAAATGCATTTAGATAACTTTAATTGAAGCAGCTATTTAAAAGGGAGAAAAAAATTCTTAAAATTTCTATCTAAATGACCTTGCCTGAGGAAAAAAAAAATCAAACAAAAATTCTTTATTAGTAAAAAAGCAACTTTTTTTCTTATTTTGCTTTCTGTTTACATGTCTTTCAGTTAGAAACTTTCATTAGCAATAGTGTTTGCTACCATTTTCCTTGCACTCAGATGCTTAAGAACTATTATACTTTGTATTTTTTCCCTAGATTTTTTGGGGCAGTTTTTAATTTAGTGTAATAATCTCATATAAGCCATAAACTCTCCTGGTATAAATCTGTCAGGAGATAGTTTTACCTAGAACGTACTGTTGTCTCTAAAAATAGCAAACTTCATGGCTATAAGGGCTAATGCATCATTAAAAAGCATCTGAAAGTAATGATCAAGGAATATTATTTCAAAGTTCTTCAAAACAGTATGTTCAGTGTGATTTCTGTAGCAGTTTTTGCAGGAAAAACCTGCTTTTGATCTCTTAGATTTTTAATTGTTTTGCAGCATGACTAGTCTGGGCAGAAAGAATCTGAAGTGTGTCATGTTTAGGATAGCTCAGGCTAAGAATTCTAAAGCCCTTGGTCATTCCTCTGTGCCATGTGTGCAAAGGTGTCAGGTAGCTTGTGACATCTGATATTAGCACTCCCTTCTAAACAGCCTATGCAAATTCCATGAGCATATTTTATCCATTTATTCTTGTTAAAGATAATTTGGATAATAGCATCTAATGTGTGTAGGTATGTCTTTAAGTGATCTACATTGAAGGTATAGCTCATTTAGAGGGACTAATGTCTGTCCTTCCAGCTCTTCCAGAAGAGTTAGGATTACATGAACTTTTAAAACATAACTTGCTTTGTTAAACAAGAACTGGAAGTTCAGATTTTTTCATTTTCAACTTGACTCTTTCAAGGTGTGTGCAGGAAGGGAATATGAAATTGTTTATCTTGGCTTTGCTTGATATCAGGAAAACTTATTTCAACTCTGCTATTCATCTAATCCCTTTGTCAGCCTATGAGAAAATTAAATTAATCTTGGTGTTGAGTTGTTTCTACAAATAAATTCTGAAGGTGATCAGAGCTCTAATAATTATGGTAGAAGTCAATTATTCATTAAAATGACCATTTATATCTCCTAATGATTTCTCATTTGTGCAACATGAACTAGTGGCAGTCTCTCCAACACAGAATGGATGGGCCACTGACCATCAGCTGCTCTCTCAGCTCCTCAGGGAAGTGTTAGTGTTGCAGATAGTTGTGAGGTGTGGCTGCCAGAACCATCTTGGTTTTCTATTTCATTCTCATCTAGGTATCTGATCACTCAGCGGCCTGGCAGCATATCAGGTGATGGACTGGAATCAGTGGTCCCTCACCAGGTGGTGCTAGGTTGTACACCTCAGATTTAAAAAGAAAAAACATTTCAAATCTGGCATTAGGGTTGGTTGGATCTCTGGTGTTAGGAGGCTGGGGCTCAGATGAGCTCTGCTCAAATTGTGGCTTTTTCACAGGTATCCTATATACATTTGTTTTATTGCTATGGCTGTTTCTGCTGACATGACTGTTACAAGAATAACTATGCATATAGTTGCGTCAAGAATATATTTTTGTCCAAAAGACAGCTGTATTGTCACATCCTGGTGTTTTGGGGACAAATAGTAGTTTTTCTCACTTTAGCTAGCAGGGCTATAAATGATTATTCTACTTTTCTTCTGCTTATCTTTCCGGACCAGCCACTCTGAGAAGTAGAGTATCTTTGTGTGTGATGCCTCCTTCCTGCTAAAATCCTTAATGTTTTTAGGCTGCCTTTATTTATTTATTTATTTTTTTTTATTATTCCCTAAAAGGTCATAGTTGTATGAAGTGGGTCATATCCAAAGCTGTGTTGATGCTGGTAAAGGCTAAGGCTGAGGTAGAGTTGTGCTGCTGCACACACCCAGGCCCCATCCTACTGCCTTCAACTCCTCCCCTGGCTTTAGACTGCATCTGGTAGACCTGGATCACTGGCTCAGATCAGTCCAAGGATGTAAGCTACTCCTTGCACTGCCTTGGAATTTCAGCAGGGAAGGGAGAGCCTGCACCTCTGACCATCCTGGGGACATGGGTTGGGTGCCTGTCCAGCTCCCAGCCCACATGCAAAGCAGGGCACCCATGGGAGCCTTTGAAAGGGAAAAAGGAGGGATTTAACTGGGGAGGTGATCCTGCTTCAGCTCTTGTTTGTCAGTGGCATTTGTGTTACTGTCCTAAAAATAATATTGGTAAGTGCTGTAGAAATGGCACCACAGCTGGTAGTGCATATTGCACAGGAATTTCTCTCTGAGCTTTTTCTTCTTTTCATTGAAATATGTTTTATTAAGGAATATATTGCAATTTTCTTTCGGCATTGAAGCTACTCTTAAATTTTAGGGAAGCTACTGTAAGTTGTGCCAGGAACTTTAATATAGCTGTTAAATTGGTGGCAACTGTCAGCCTTGCAGTTTGGGAACTTTCTTGTTGGAGTACAAACCTTGAAAGCATTCTGCATGCACAGCTCAAAATATTAGTTTTGCTCCTAGGAAAGTGTAGACAAGGATGGTGGCGTTGCCAGCTGTCATTTTATTTTGGTACTTATTTATTTATAAAGTTACCCTATTGTCATCATGCAAGTGTAGTGGTGGGTGGAATGGTGGCTCATTTTTTAGCTGCTGCCTGGTGTTGGGGATGCACCTGGAGTTTTAAATAGCATGCCTAATTCCAGAGGAAAAGATTTTACCAATCTCAACAGCCTGACACACTTTTAAATATGGCTTGTATTTTCTGTCATGTCACGTGTATGACAAAAGATCCAAGGTTATTGTACTACAACTAGGCAGGTGTATTGTGATCATTAGTTTAGCTTTTCAAGATCCACCATGAGTATATCGTGGAATTTTGCTCTTAAGAATAATAAAAATAAATGTATCCATTATTAACAACACCATTTGCATTTCCTGTGTCCCAAGATGAGAATTCTGTAATAAAAATTAGAGGTTAGAGGTTTGGGGCAATGAAGGAAATACTAATATAACAAGAATATAATTGCAGAGGAATATAAAAGCTTGCTTTCTTAAGGAAAAGAGGCTTGGATGGTTGCACTATTAATATGTCTTAATAACTTCTGATGTTGCTGGCCAACTTAGAAAAATTCAATGGATGTAGCGGGCTCTCAAAGGTGTTGAGTTTCTAGAAGTTTTATGAGAATAAGGGTCTGGAGAAGAGAGATACATTTGTACCCCAGCCATGGGAAGAGCTGCAGGGTGAGCTCAGTTATATGATCAGAGCTTAGAGATTTGGAAGAAAGGAGCTCTGCTAAGGCTAGAGCTGGACAGGTTTCCTCCAAACTTGCTCTCTTATTCCATTTCTCCAGGAAATGGAATCCCAACTCAAGACAAGGAGAAGCAAGGAAAAGCAGGGTCTATGAGGCAAAGGTGTGTCCAGTAAGGAGAGAGGATGCTATGAGCCAATCCCAAATGCAGGAAGATGATGCTGAGCATCTTTGCATCAGTGTTGACTGGTGACTTGCCTGTTCAATCGGTTTTGGTACAATTTTGAGCTCGTGTGATTCTCCTGGCTCATTCCTAATGGGTCAGATTGCACTGGGTTGGGAAAATACCTCTGTAATGGAAAGCTTTCTTCATGGGAATAATTGCACTATAGTCTGCAGTGCTGCTGAAGTTGCTGCTGTGTGGGGTGGTGCTGGCTACCCCCTGCTTTATCATTGAGTGGGGCTACCTGGAAGTGCTGGAGTCAGCTGCAGGGGCTGGCTGGGGAAGTTCAGCTTTCTACTTCTATATGAAAACCTATAAGGGTAGTTATTACCCTTAGTTTTCCTCTCTTCCTTGCTTTTATTAAAATAGGAGTCATGAAATGACTGCCACAGTATATTTTGTAAGTTTCAGCTCCTTAATAGATCCCCGTGTAATTTTAGTACGCATCCTCTTGGGTCTGGAAACTATAAACCAACCCTATAACTTTCACTACAGCAGCTTTTCTGCAGAATCTGTTTCATAAAATGGCCTGTTAAAGGTCTTCAATATTTCCTTATTGTTGCAGGCTTCCAAAGTACCACCCTGAACAGCTTATTATATTTCTATTCTTTCTTATGCTCCTTAAGAAAAGTATTTTTTTTTATTTGGTCTTGTTCCTCAAGGACAGACTCACTATACTGGGCTTGTTACAATTTTAATAGACTTTCCTGTCACTTAGTCTTGTACATGGGCCATGAAACTTCAGGAATCTCTAAGATGTAATGTTATTTAAAAAGTGCCTCCTGCTTCTTCTCTAATTAATTGCAATCAGAAAGGCTAGTTGGTGGACACATGGTGTCGCAGCTTCTGTGAAATACTGCCTGATGGCTATAAACACTGCCATATGTTCTCTGTGAAATATTGCCATAATCATTGGCAACAGGAACAGCTGATAGGAGATGAAGGATTGGTTTTCCTCTGTGTTTTTGACTTTATTTTCAAAATCTGTGAAACACTTCTTGATCACCTTAGTGTTTTATTTAGTTGCTGCTATCTATAGTGGGCTTGTTTTCTTATAAAATGTTATTTCAATAACTTTCATTTTTCATGTTACAGCTGCTAACAGCTTCTTTGCGTGACATGTACATTTGCTAAAACCACTGCTTAATCAAAGTTGGCAGTTAAAGGGAGGTTTTTTCCTCAAATGAAACAGATAATCTTCTTATGAAGCTAAATAGTTAAAGAATTAATTAGAGCTCTGAAAATCTTGACAGGCACTGAGCTGCAAGTTTTCATCTAATGAGGAAGTTCCTGTTCTTCACTCTAACACAGGTAAAAGGACAATTTTGGACAATTAAGTAAACAGCTTAGCTATTTACTAACTCCTGATTGTGAGAAAGTGAAGTCTTCAAAGGTGCAATCTTAATTAATGTTAGATTTCTTTTCAGCCTTTCGTCATAAAAGGGGTGGCTGTTGCAATTTGTAGCAACATCCAACAGTGTTAATAGAACATTATTTCCTCTGCTAATACAACTTCATTACACTATAGCTGTAGCTTAGTAAGAAAGATCATCTTTTAGTAAAAGAATGTATTTCAAGATTGTTCATTGGCATTTCTGAAAAGCTTTCCTTTGTATGCTTTGCCTCTGACATTGTTTTGAACACTTTGGCCTCCATTATGAGGAGACCATTCATTAGAAGCAGCAATCCTCCAATTACCTCCAAACAGCTAGAAGCCTCAAAAGACTGTTTCCACAATAAGCGTGATTCAATAAGAGGCGAGGCAGTGCATTAAGCATGTAAAGTGGTTTTGTGTCTCTGGTTAGAAGCGTAGGGTCTTTGGAAGTAAGTGAAAAGGATTGATTCTGCTCCTTTTATTAGAATTTGTTTCTTCTAAGCACTGCTTTTCTGTCTCAAATTGCTAATTTTAATAGGGTACTTGCTAGCTCTGAGAAATATTTTGTTTTATTAAAGCAACAAATGGTTTTACATGTCCCTCTATACTTCGGGACTTTGGGCTATTGAAGCAAGCTCTGTCTTACATGCACAGCTCGGGCTATTAAACTGTACACAGGTGATTGATCTCTTTAATAAAACCCTGTTCTTTAGTAAGGAAAGAGTGATAAACAAATGTACTTGTTTGGCCAGTGCTTCAGAGATTACGGTAACATGAGGACATCAAGAATGCCATTTTAATGAATAAGTTAGATGAAACACATCAATATGGTCTTCGTTTTAAGCATGTCTGAAAACCAATATGCTTTAAGTTAATTTGATTCATGCTTTTCATTCATTTGTAACACCATGTACATTATAACAGAAAATGTTTTGTACTCAAGCGAAGAAAATATCTGGCAGGTAGAAGATTCTGGCACTTTCTGCATGAGAATTGAGCAAGTGAGGAATAGCAACTTTGCAAATCCACTCTCCTGCGGCTTGTTGTGGCTCTGGCTCCTGCAGTGTTTCGAAGGACATGTCACAAGCATGCCTGAGGGGGGCTGACTGTGGAGCCGTGTGGTGTGAGGGATAGCTGGAGAGCTGCCCTGAAAATGCAGGGCTGTACACATCACCACAGCCCTGACGCCAAAAATTCTCCGCTGTGAACGTATCGGGTCTGTTCACTCATGCTGACGTTTTTCAGGAATATCTCTGCTGATGTCAATAGTTACACAGATTTATATCTTTTTTTAAAGACAAGTGAGAAAGAGGGAGTCAAATCTTCATTTCTTTTGCCATCTACTAAAAAGCACTCTTCCCATGGCAACCCCCGTTTCCATGGTACATGCTGTATTGCCCTTCAGAGAAGCTTTATTAAGAGACACATATACACGCACACACTGTCATGTGAATGTGGTTGCATTTTATAGCACTCTAAAGGAAAGCTATAGTGAATTGTAATTTTTTTCTTTAAGTTGTAGTGCTTTTTTCACTATGCAGCGTGGTGAAGGATTATTGCTGCCACTGCTTGGCGGTGTCATGGGAGTACAATAAAATGTGGCTTTTTTTACTGTTGTTAAAGTATATTCATCAAACCTCTCTATTTACTAGTACATTAAGATATCATTATTTTCTAAACTCTCTTTAGGTATAAGTTGGCATACAAAGTAATCAAGCTCCTTTTGTGACATTAAAAATAAATATACAGTAAAGATTTTCTGCTTTTAGGTTCACTGTGGGAAATAATAAAGATGTTGCAAATTCAAAGGATTATCCAAAAAGGGTTATTCTAATAAGAAAATGTGAACCCACAGAAATTTGTGTCATGTTTTCCATAATGGCATCTGTTAGAAATTACTTTAGATGTTTAAAATTAGCTAAATTTACAAAAGTCAGACACCGTACCTTTTTTTTTGATTATAAAGGTGCAACTGTGAAATTATTAAAAGTTACATCATTACTTTTACCTTGAGAGAAGGTTAATTTATAATCATCCTTTTAGACTTTACAGCTCATAATGACAGTAGGCAGAAAGGTTTCTGATACTAAGTGTAATATCAGTCTTTCTCAAGATAAGCTAATGCATGCTGTAAGTACGTGTTAAGGTGACACAGACAGAAACGTACCAAAATTTCCCTGGATTTTGGAGAGCTGCTTCATGTGCTATAATTGTCTGGGACTGAAGTCTGACAAGGCTCTGCAGCTACATTTTGGAGACTGTTTAGTCTTTACTTTTCAAGTTTTCTATTCAAATCTTGATTAGAAGATCTGTGTAAAGTAGAGTAAACCTAAAATATACCTATCTCCAAATAGGCTTATTGTCACACATCAGTTGTTAATTTCAAAGGTAGTCTTGATAAAAACCTTTTAAGAAAGTTGGAGTAGATTCTCTGTGCTAAAGGAGCTTTGTCTGTGGCCTGAGGCTGCAAAGGTGGGATAGTGTTTCCCAGACATCTGCTCTAGAGCTTGTTTCCCTCACTTGGTCACTGACGTTACAAGTAGGGAAGTAATATTTGAGTTGATATGGAAAAAAAACCCCAACATGAAAAAGATCTCTCTTGGAGAGACACTTAAGGATCTGTTACATGAAGCACCAGAATGCAGCTCTCAATATCTCTGATGGTGGAGTTGGGAAAGTCAAAGTAAAGCGATGAGAAATATCAGGAGCTTATTTTGAGGAATTATATGTAACCTTTAAAGTTTAGTCTATTAGTCAGTAGATTTAGAGCTTATGTACAAATGAGAGGATTTTATTCTGCATTCAGATGTGGTACCTGTCCTTTCATCAGGAACAATACCTTAGCAGAGGTTTCATTAACATTGATCAATGAGAATTTTATATTAGTATTTTAAATGTTTTTATATTGTTATTTATATTTTAAGGGTTTTTTATATTCATTTTTTTACTATAATGAAAAGTGCTAATTGAATGAACAGTTTTACCCTTTTGGAGTAAGTCCGTAAAACTCTGGGTTGGTGTTTGTGAAAATGCTGAGGAAACAAAGGATTAAAATAGGATTTTAATTTATTTCTTTAAATCACTGAATGCATCTGTACTAATACTTTTTGCAGTATTACCCTGCAGCAGTGCAGATGAGTCAGGGAAGTCTGTGATAATGCCTTTCACCATAATGCTCTGTTAAATTTCATTTTTGGTTTTGCTAAATCTGTGCTGACTCTCCTGAGTGATCAAAGGAAAGAGATAATACTAACAGTCCTCACTGCTGCTAATGGTGAAGTCAAGCACACAATGAGCAATCCTCGTAAGGAGAAAAAGCATTTTGCTTTCCTCTCTCATTTCCTCAGTGCTGTACAGCCCTTTCTTGTGAATGGAGCGTTTGGCTGCTCTGTGCCACCCTGGGATGGAGCACCTGGCACCAGAGCAAGGTGTTCCTGTTGATAACCGCAGGAACGCTGCCGCGGTGGCTGGGGCAGGGCGCAGGGAAGAGCTGCTGAGCAGCAGCCAGGCTGGGAGGCTGCCATGCCTGGTGCTCCTCGGGATCTTGCTGTAAACAGTGTAGGATGATTTGGACAGCTCTAGCCTCGAATGCTGCTCTTCAGGTCAGTGACCCAGCCCTTGCCCCTGGGGCCTGAAGAGCAGCTCCCTGCTCAGGCTGGCTGCCCTCCCAGCCAGCTAAAGGCTTCCATGCCACTGTGAAGCCATTGCTGCTCGCTGCTCCCTCTGTGCCTGCAGCAGGCCTGACAAAGTCCAGCCCAGCCTCTGAACTCTTCTGTTGGGGGCCCAGGTGTGCTTGCCAGTGTTACACAGACCCTGACCTTCCCTCTGGGTTATCTGTGCCAGAGGATTTCAGGGAAGTATTTGTGGAGAAATATTTCCCCTCCTCTTTCCCCTTCCACTAAGAGAGAATTTATGGTGGGAGAGGAAAGCCTCTGTGCCCCAGGGCTCCTCTTCTCTTCTGGCTGTGGTGTGTCCAGGGCAGGGTCTGCAGGCTCTGCAAGACCCCTTGGAGGCTGCCCTGCATCCAGTATGGGACCACCCACACCTCCTTGTTTCCCTCTTCATTCACAGCAATTTTTCAAAATCACAGAGTCTGGAAGATAAGAAGCAGAAGCCATCATTGCTGGTGCTGCAGACACCCAAGGAATGTAAAGTTACGTGTATGCCTTTCACGCTGATGTGACTTTTCACCAAGCAGAATTCCTCAGCGTGGTAAGCAAACCCTGGTGCAGCCTGTGGTGCAGCGGGCTGCTGGAGCAGCATGCCAGCATGGTGCCTCTGTGCAGCTGGGCAGGGAGCTCTGCCCTGCCACTGGGGATTGTCTGCAGCTGCTCCCACTCCACGGCAGCGTGGTCTGAAGCGGTAATGCAGTCAATTCTTCGTAGTAATAATGCCCTAATAACAACAGAAAATGTGTGGATGTTGATAACTAAATGCTTATCCCATATACAGATATTCAAATAATTGGAAATTCTTATAGCCTAGATCCAGTTGACACTGCTGAAGGATGCCTTGATATTGAAGGTTAAAATCAATAGAGTATGTTTTGATTATTTTTCAGGTGTCTGTTCTATGTCTAATACAGTATATTTCTATTGTGGGCTTTCATTTCTGTAGATTTGAGGCCTCCCTTTCTTGAATGAATGAAGAGCAATTGAATTTGAAAGATACTTTATGCAACAGAAAAGCAATTTTGTTTCTGGTTATCAAAGGCCAAGAAGCAAACTAGCAATTGAATCCTCAGTACATATAACCCTTATGTTGCCAGTGTGCCAGCATCTCTGAGGAGCTCTGGTTTTGGCTGTGCTTCCAGGGCCTTGTACTTAACAGGGCAGCCATTCCTTGGCTCAGCAAGCTGCTCTGACATCAGGGTGGCTTTTGGCATCCTCGGAAATTTTACAGGATGTCTTCCTCGGTGTTAGTGCTTCCCACTTGATTTCTGCTGTAAAAAGTTGTTAAGAGGAACAGAGAGGACCCATTTAGTACCCACTGTGCCTCTTGAGGCAGAGCAGCAAGGTGCAAGCTAGTGCTAGGCAACCAGCAGTGATGTCCCTGTTTTGAGGCCTCTTGAGCTACACTGTGGTGACTTTTCTCTGCCCATGGCTCCTCTGGCTGCTTGGTGCTGGGAGAGGAGCAGAGGAATCATCAACTATTGCTGTTATTTCATAAGCTCATCATAAAGTCACTGGTCGTTGGTGAAAATAAATGTGTCTGGATCTGGCACAGATGCTGCCTTTGTGCCTGTAGTATTTTACTGCTGTTGACTTCAGTTTTGGGAGATGTGGAAAAAAAAAAAAAGGGTTTAAAGCTTATGTGGGAAGCAGTGGCTGAGAGTCAGTTTGTCTGCTTGGTTGTGTGTCGTCTACATTTGTAATGATATAACTCAGCTGTGGCATTCAGTAGCATTTTCCTTCTGAGAAGGCTGTGATTAACAATCATAATTAATTGACTATACATAAAATGTAATTATAGATGTTCCATACCTTACATGTAGCTTTTTAAAAAAAAAAATGAAAAAGGAAAAATATGTTAAGAATTCTGAACTTGAGACAATAAAAAAAGTAGCAGCTGGATATGCAGATGTTTCTAGAGAGTATAACAGGATGCAGTAACAAGAAAGTCTTTTTAAGAGGGATTGATCTGAGAAAAAAACTAACATAATTGCCATCAGTACAGCTTCACCTCAGTGGTGGCTGGGAGCAAAGGAAAGAATGTCTTTCTTAAGAACCTGAGAATTTATCTGTCCTTTGCATGTGGACTGCAGCTGCAGGTGTTTGAAGGCATCATCCACATCCAGTAGCAGTGGCAGAAGCCTGACAGCTGGCAGAGCCCAAAGCTGTGCCCTGGTTGTGTTCATTGTGACAGTGAAGGACAGCTGGCTTCAAGTTTTAAACCTTTTTTTTTTTTTTAAGCAAAAACCTAAATAAGAGAAAACACATTTTCTTTGGGAAAAGCTGTTGCAGAATCAAAATAAAGTTATGAAGTCTATATATTATTCTTATTGGTAATTATTTCTTGACTGCAAAATTACAAAAATACTAGATTTGTGGATTTTTAAAACATGATTAAAAAAATAATTAATGAACTGGATGTTCTCAATAAAAGGCAGTGTTGCACATCAAATTTGCTTTTAATTAAAGTATAGCTTTCAACGTAGTAGCAACAAGTACTTATCATTGCTCTTTTATCCCCAATAACGAAGAATGATGTATAAATGAAAAATTTTTAACACAAGTCAAAACTGCCTGACCACACTTGCCACACTTAAGATTCCTGTTTGAACAAGATAAATATATTGTTCTCTACTTACTTATTGAAATTCTTACAAAAATACAGAGACAAAGGTAAAAATTAAACTTCTAGAAATTTCCCGTGCATAAATACAGGAGTGAAATTGAGATCTGCAGAGTCAAGGGAATCCGTACACATTGCATGTCATGGAAATGGCACAGAAAGATTTCTATGACATGCCCTGTCATAAAAAATCTGTGGATTTTGTGTTATTACTGCTTCTTTCTGTTAATCTTATTTCTAATGGATACTAGAAAAATGTAAGTACAATAATATATGTTAAATGTAGTGGCTGTTAAAAAAATAGCCAATTTCTGGATCTAGTTGTGAATATTATCTTTACAGGTGCAGTTAATATGTGAAGGTATAGGAACTAAACTTGTGTCAGAGCTTGTAGGAGACATATGCAGTAAACTATAGAGCTGTGAGGCATGGAGGGTAGTGCTGGAGAAGGCCTTAGAGGATGCAGGTTCCTTTTAGCTAAACAATATCTACCAGCATTGCCTCCACTTACAGCTCTGAACAAGTTAATGGGGCACATTCCCTCAGTGCTCTATGGCAAAGGCTTGGGGTATTTTTCAAAGAAAATTAATGCACTTTGCTTATCCTTTGTTAATGGTAGTTACAAATAGAACCACTATTTCAAGTAATAGTTGTAAGCCATTACTTTAATGGTTTGACAAATACCTGGGAGGACAGACTGCAATATTTCATCTTAGAAAGGACTGAATATTAAATAAATGTAACCTCCCATTGGGTCCTGCTTTAACCTCCTACTGGTTTTGGAAGGTGAATTTAAGAGCTGAAAGCATTTTAGATTAAGTGTTAGGGGAGAGTTTCAGTAAGACTTAGACAGCAGATTAGCACTTTGTGTTCATAGCAATCCTTTCTCTCTTTACCTTATCACTTCCAACACATCATTACAAAATGCAAAATTTAACTTTAGTCAGGTATACAGCTGGCTTGGACTGATCTTCTAATAATGATGGGTAATAGATTAGTGTATTGGTTATTAATATATTTTTTCTTTTATTTTATGTTTTTCCATACTTCAGACGTGTTGGACTGAGAATTGGGATTTCCCCATTAACTCAGAAGGCTGAACTTCTAAATGTAATCCTAGAGGCCGGTACCCCAGAGAGAAAATTCTCAAGTCACAACCTATTTTGCTTTAGAAGTTAGAAATAGTGAAGCTGTTGAAAATGTTTAGCTCAAGACTTAATGCAAGACTTAAATGTAAGCAGAATATTTCTCAAACCAAACCCAAATGTTTCCTATAAATCCTTTTTATGGAAAAATACTTTCGGCATTAATTGATCTCAGCTGGGGGTAACAAGTTATTGCCAGTGTGAAATATTTTTGTCCATTGTAAGAAGTAAAAATGAATTGCTGATTGTAGTAAATTTTTATTTTAATGGTAGTATTATATCATGGAAATACTTGTCTACATATGGAAAACAACTTTAGAACAATTTCAAACCATTTTAGTACAAAACCCAGCAAAACAGCTATTGGAATATCAAGCCCTTTAATTATAATGGGGAAAAGAGAAAAACATTAGAATTTACATGTAATGTCTGTTTGCATTCTATATATTTTTTTTACAAGAGAAAGCTATTTCGAAAGGATTTGATTATTCAGCTTGTAACTGTTATAGTAGACAGCCAATCAAAAGGCAGTTTTTCTTTCGAGATAAATTCTGGTTATCAATTATGTCATGCAGACCAATGAAAAATATTTTAAAGTTGTTCAGGTGCCTTTATTGCAATCAGAATTCAATAAGTAGTGAAATAAACTGATAAACCAAGTCAATTAGCAAATGTCTGTCACTGAAACTAAATTGCTACTGTCAAAGTCCCTGTTCATTTGCTAAACCCTCTGTTTCTGGCTCCTCTTCTGATACACTGCAACACCTGGCCTGCACCTGTGACATCTCTTACAGATTAGTTGATTTCCAAAATGCCTTGATAGAACCAGGGGATTTAGTGAGCAACTAACAAGCAACTTTCCCGTTGTCTCTGGGTGAGGGATGCATAGCTATAGGGAAACAGGAAGAGTATCTCCCTGTTGAACTATCCTGGATCAGACAGGTAGCCAGCTTGTTTTGCAGATGGATCAGTAGTCACAACAGTATGGTTCTGGTGTCCAGGTGTTCCAGTGGGTTTTTTTTTGGAGTTGAGCCAGAAGTCAATCTTTTCTAAGAAAAGAAAGCAATAATGAATCATTCACAGATGTCTCAAACACACTTAGAAGCTAAATGTTTTCCTACTGTAGCAATAATAACATAATATTAAGAGGTGAAGGCCATCAACTCAGTCAAATGGAATTAAAAAAAGTCTCATACTTTCTTTTTCCTTTCCCTTAAGGATTATTTATTACTTTGCAGTAGCAACCATGATGGGCTAAATGCGTTCTTGCAGCCATAATATCCTGGTCTCAGCAAGGAGTGCATAATTTGACAGATGGATGTTGCTGAGGAAGGACTGCAGAATGCAGGCAGGGCTTTTCTGATGAGGTGATGAATGTTAGTTAAATTGAAATAGTGGGTTCGGGACTGATTTCCTATAGCCTGACCTTGCCCATTCAGTGTTTTTTCTTCTTTGTTCTTGTCTGCTTTGTTTCAATGACTTGTTTTCAACACTAAGTGAAAAAGCTTCATAGAGCTGCTCTGTGTGTGTGTCTTCCAAATGGCTGTGCACAAAGCAGTGAGAACTCCAGCTGGGCTGCAGTTGTAGCCTCCACCATGGCAGAAGCCTCTGCACTGCTGTGGAGGATGCAAATTTTGGGTAGGGAAGCACTTGTTAGGATATAGTGGCCTGATTGTTCAGATGCAACTGTTGCCAGCTACTGCTGCAGTGTCTTCTTGCAGTGAGGTGCTCCTGTAGCAGGGGCATTTTCAGGGGTAGGAATGTCAGAGGTTGCCGTGGGAGCATGGCTGGTTTTCAGAGATACACCAAACAAGCCTACAGGGGACAAAGAAGAGCACAGTGAAAGAAGAAAGGGAGTCCTCTCAGAACCTCTTAACAGTGGCAGTAAGAAGCTGTAATGAGAGACAGAGGAAAGGAACAGCTTGAATTCTGTTCCACCAGCTTTAAGGCCTATAATGTAAGATGAGGGAATTTGGTGTGATAACTTTGGAAAACAGACCTGGTGAAAGGAGGGTAAGATGCTGCCAGGCTATATCAGCCTTATAGGAAAGATGAGAGTGACATACAGTTGTAAGGGAGTGGTGCTCTACAGGAAGCACTTTGTAAAGCACAACAGCATAAAAAGTATAATGGGAGAAGAGCAGATCCATGGAACCACTGTGGGCAGAAATCATGTGCTCTAATGGAAATGCAGTGCTAAGATTGTGTTACCAGCCCCCTGGTCAGACCTGTAATAGTGCTCAGGAAATGTGAAATGAGAGTAGAGAAGCTGCAAATTCAGTACAGGCAGCAACAGTGAGACATTTCAACAGGTGCCCTGTGGAGATTGGCTTGGTGCCTTATCATGATGGGAAAAAGAGAGGATGCATCCAGATGTGCAAAGTGGCTGCTTCCCAGAACACCTGGTGCATCCAGAAAGGTGTTACTCTGGATGTGCTCCTGAGTGGTGCACTGGAGCTGCTTGGTAATTAGTGACTGTCATAAGATCACGTGGAGCTTTATAGCTGAAGAGAGCAGAATAAGCACATGCAGCACACAGTAATTTGATTTTAAGTATGGGATCTGCAGAACAAGCAGACAATTGGACAACAAACCCTAAAGAATTAATCTAAAAGGCCTATAAGCATCCTGAGGGCTTTTAACAATATTGTTATTGTAATAAAGATATCAGAAGCCCCCACATATGTCTCACAGTAAAAAAAGAGGGTACTAAATCATCCTTGGGAGCTTACCTCACTAGATAGAAACCTCAGTGGAGGGTACTGTAGCAAAATGACCAGCTGCTGGAAACAGGAAATCCTGCTCAAACGAACAGTAGAGGAAAGGCCTTGAAATATGGCAGGTCAAACACAAACAGGAAATTAAAAATCTTACAAAGAATTAGAAAAGTGCCTTACAAAAGATGCTCAAGCTGTTGACAAAAAGCTCCTTAGTATATCAAACCCAGGAACTCAGTGGAACTACTTGACAACAGCAGTGTAACTGGGGGCACTATCTAGTGGAAAGCCTAGGGCAGAGATGGTCAATGAATTCTTTGTGTTGGTCTCTGCTTCTTAAGGTGCTGGGAAGGAGGAGTTTCTTCTCACATGTGTGGTGGTGATGTATTTTTTTTCTTTTTATTGTGTTTTGTATTGGTGGTGTTTGTTTTTCAGCAGGTGGGTCAGAGAAAATAAATCAGCCTGAAGTGAGTATTGAGAAGCTGTGCTGCTGCTGCATCCCATCCTTGCAGGAAACTGGTGGGTTGTGAATGTAAGTTCTGCCCATAAATTTGGTTCTAGAGGGTAACCTGGGAATTACTGACTAGACTGTCTGATCTCCATAGAAAGCTGGTAGCATCCCATTTAAAGAATAACACTATTCAACAGATGGCTAATCATAATAACAAGGTCCTTGCAATGTGAGCTTGTAGCCCAAAAAGCCAGCTACCTCCTGGGCTGCATCCCAAGCAGTGTGGCTGGCAGGCTGAGGGAGGGGATTCTGCCCTCTGCTCTGGGGAGACTCCACCCGCAGTGCTGCATCCAGTTTTGGAGTCTGCAGCAACAGAAAAGACATGGACCTCTTGAAGCAGGTACAGATGAGGCCACGAGGCTGATCAGGGAGTTGGAGTACCTGCCTTATTGAGACAGGCTGGGAGAGTTGGGATTGTTCAGCCTAGAAGTGAGGTCTCTCTGGGGGGACCTCATAGCAACATTCCTGTACTCATTGGGGGCTTATAAGAAAGAGGGGCACAGACTTTTTAGCAGGGTGTAGCAGCAGGACAAGAGGTAATGATTTTAAACTAGCAGAGGATAGACTGAAACTAGAGATAAGATTTTTTTTTTTACAGGGCTTGGTGCAACACAGGAACAAGTTGTCCAGAGTGATGGTAGATCCCCCACCCCTTTTAACATTCAAGATCAGATAGGACAGGGCTCCAAGCAAGCTGATCTAGTTGAAGCTGTCCCTGCTCATTGCAAAATGGTTGGACTAGATTATCTTTATAGATCCCTTTCAACCCAAACTAATCTCTGGTTCTAAAACTTGTTGTGTAAAAGCCAGTGCTGCTCTGGAGAAAGAAAGTTTGTACACAGTGCCATGCTGTAAGGGTGTTGTAGATGTGTGGATACAGGAGATACAGTGCACACCTCTCACTGGCTTTTTGACAATGCAGTGAGCTACTTTCACTTCAAAGTTAATTAAAGAAATTAAGAGCTGTTTGACAGAAAGTGACTTAGGGATGCTGGTTGATAACCAACCCAATATGAGCCAGCAGTATGCCTAGATGGCCAGGAAGGCCAATGGCACCCTGTCCTGGATCAAGAGTAATGTACCCAGCTGGATCAGGGCAGTGATCACCCCCTGTACTCGGCACTGGTGAGACTGTGCCTTGAGTTCCTGGGCCCCTCACTTTAAAAAGGACGTGGAGGCCCTGGAACATGTCCAGCAAAGTGCAACAAGGCCCGTGAACCATCTAGAAAACTTGTCTGATGGGAAATGGCTGAGGGCACTGGGCTTGTTTAGTCTTGAGGAGAGGAGGCACAGGGGACCTCACCACTCTCTACAGCCACATAAAAGAGTGAGGTGGGGGCTGGTCTCTTCTGCTGTGCCTGCAGTGAAAGGACCAGAGGAAATGGCCCTAAGCTGAGATGGAAGATTGAGATTAGATGAGAGAGATTATTTTTCACTGCTGGGGTAGTCAGGTTGCCCAAGAGGTGGTGGAGTCACCACTCTGGAAGTGTTTAAGGCACTGGGAAATGGAGTTCTGGATCTGGCAGTGGGTGATACAGTTTAGTGGTTACAGTGTTAGTGCTGCATTGACAGTCAGACTGGATGATCTCAGAACCATAGTCATCGAGGTTAGAAGAGAATGTTAAGTTAGCACAGGTAAGTGGATGGTAGAAGAACTGAATGTACAACTGTTTACACACTCCTGAAGTCCTTCAGCCTCTGGACAAGGGGACTTTTGAGGAAATTAATGCCATTATTGCCATTACTTTTTGAGACTTTTGAAGTTTGGGAAGGCGAGAAAGCATAAAGTGGGAATGGGTCTATCAAAGTAGGTCTTCAGTTTGTCTTTTTGTTCTCTGTGAATATGTTGATTAACTACAATTGGAGAAACAAAACACAAATCTATGCTACTGGACCTGCAAACTTGAGACTACTAGTTTCTTCCTTAAATGACTTTTTAAGAAAAAAAATCCCAAACACCAGCCAACTTTATTGTAGCTAATTTTATGTTGTTTCCAGAAATCAAACTGTTGCAAATGAAAGTGATATTTGTGTTGATCATTGGGACTATGGTGCACAGTGTGCATAAACTTAATTGCAGAAATATTGCTACACAAATACTATTAAATATTGACCACAAATATATGAGTTTGTGTCTAGAAAGTGGGTTTTTCATTCATTTTTGCTGTAGCAATTTTCTGCCCTTTTCTCCCTTAGGCAGTGGTGTGATTTGTTTATAACATTATATGTGGGTCCCAAAACCACATAATTGAGCAAACAGTTAAAGCAAAATTGACATTAGTAGTTATAAGTTTGATACAGAGAATGCTGTTTCTTTTATTAATGTGATCATCTGTAAAACTAGGCAAATCAAGTCTATAATCTCCTCTGGCTGTTAGAATACGGCTTTTCTGTGGAAAAATAAATATAGATAGATTGAAGTTAGGGTTTTTTTCAGAGCCTGGGTCTGACTGACTTGCCTGATTTTGAAATGTGAGGGTATCCATGGGCCTGGTTTCTTTATAACTGTGACTGTATTTTTTTTTTTTTTTTTTTTTTGTCTTGAATGAGTCTTTCTACTATGAGATAGAAGTCAAAATTTTGGCTTTTCTGAAGGGAAATTAAAGTTTTATTTTTTAAAAACCAAACTAACCAAAAGCAAACAAAATATCCTCTGTAATGTTTCAAATAAAATTATCTTTCATTAAAAGTATGTTAATTCTCTTAAGAGCTTGTGCAAAAAGATACATTATATGGAAAAGTAGGCTAGATAGATTCTGAATGCTTATAGGACCTTGATATTATTTATATTATCTCTGATATTCCAGGTAACTTTACGTAAAGCCTCTGAAGCTGCACTTTGGTTATAGTCAGTAAGAGGCCAAAACCATTTGTTAGTCAGGATAGGCAGTGCTGGGGGGATGGTGTGATGGCTGCATTGCTGTTAGATCTGCCTAGTACCTTTGAGGCTCTTTGAGAGATACTTTGTAAAACAGAGAGTAAATAGAAAGTATTGAGTGTTAATATGGCCATTTTCCTGGGTGCCCAATAGCCTTCAAGTCATAAAAATGAGTAATAGGTTTTGAAAGAAAATAATTAATATCTACAGGTTCAGAAATTACTCTGTTAATGGGTGTTCTCATCAATTAAACTTAATGGTCTGAAAAGTGTTATTGATTGCTTTGATGTTTTATCTAGACACACATACAGAAGGAAAAAAGTGATTTGTTTTATTTTATTTGGTGACTATTTTCATGCCGATCTATAGTGTGAGGAATGCTAGGGAAAGTTGTATCCATCTTTTTTTTCTCCATGAATCTGTTTGCTCGTGTAGTATGGCATGAGTGGGCCTGGCTCCTCTGTGCAGGAGAGACTGATGAGATCATTTTAGGGACATCTATTTATTCCTTGAACTAGAAACTTTCTTCTGCGGCACAGTTGAGGGAAGCTTGCACACATTATGTACCATTACAGTTGGCTTATTGAATTAGAGATCTGCGTTGACTTGATGATCAAATACTGTATTATATGTACTTAGTACCCATATGGATTACTTTGACTTCATTATTTACTTGCTAGACTTGATCATCCTTCAAGAGATATTGGGTAGTTCCTGTTCTTTTTCCTTACTTCTCTTTCTCTTTTTTTTTGATTTTGTTAGGTGATCCAATCAGAAAGTGGATTTGCCTAGCAATAGGTAAGGAGATGATGTGGTGTGGCTGCCTCCCGTGTTTGGTTTGCTGTGTCACTGAGTTTGGAGGCAGGCAAAAGCACCAATATTGGTGACTGAGGCTTATTCAGTTCATTCCTTCTGGTCCACAGACCATGCCTAGGTTGTTTGTCATCCTGTGCACAGGACTGTAAAGCCACTGGTAGGGTAATTGTGACTAAGGCTACAGGAGGGATTTGGAAGCCAGATTTAAATGTCAAGAGACTTGTGTGGAGACGTGTTTGGTAAAAAGTGTGTCTGTTACTTCATCTGTGGTAACTTAGTGATTCATCATGTGCCTTTTTCTCACCTTTTACTTTATGCCATGTCACCATCTCAAGGTGTTGGTTCCTTCATGTGCAGGAGGAGGCTGGAGGTTGCATTTTGATGTTAAATATTACATTTTTATGAACACTGTTATAATCTTTCATCAATTTTAGTTACCCCATTCTTCAATTTCACTTTTTTTCCCCTGGTTTCTTCTGTTACTGCCATTTACCTGGCAGAGACAGGACGAAGGTGACTGTTTCATCTAATTGATAACTTAGAAACTCATTTTGAGAAATAGAAAACATATGCAGCTGATTTCCAGGGTTAACTGTATAGCCCTGACAATTTCCTGTCTCTTTCAGGAAATGCTTAATTGGCTTAAAATCGTGTGGTCTAGAATTTTAGGATTTTTTATTTTAATTCTGTCTGTCTTTGGGAATATAGAAGAAAAGTTAGGAATATAGATTAATTTGGCTTCCTCTTTATTAGTGCATTTGAGAAGAATTTGGCAAAGCTTTCTCCGGTACATATTTAGAGATTGGGTTATTTGGGGTACAGACCCTGACAAATGATGATTTGTGTTGGATATGTGTTCCTGTTATGTCATCCCTGCTAGAACCGAATTTCCAGGTATTTTCCCCACCATCAGTTTCCCTGTACTTGTCTATCTGGTATAAAAATCTTTTCCATCCCCTTTCAAGAGACCAAAGTCGAGCAATTGAAAGCTCTGCTCTGCTCTGCTATGACCACAGGAAGGCAGCTGCTAAACTAAGTCAGAGGGTGCTCAAGTTCTCCCTGCTAGGAGGTACAAGAAACACTGAGTGCCATCCACTTAGTAATTTCTGGCATTTCTCCTTCCTAAATGCAAGGCTGCCTGCCACCATCACTTCCTTTTGAACTATGGTGCTGTGCTCTTGTAGTTGTGAATAGTGCCTGGCCCCTGCTCAGTCTTTGTGAAGAGCTGCTTTAAAAACAATACCTTGTTTGTTGCATTCATCTTTGACTACACTGGTGACCTTGCTTATACCCACATCTTGTTACAGTTTATTTTCAAAAATCTTTGATCTCCTTTGGTACATCTGTTGGAGGAACACTCTTCTGGAGATTCGTGTAAGATGTATCAGTTGGCAGCCGAGATATGGAGCAAGACTATGCTAACTTGTTCTTGTAATTCAGAGTTAATTGATTATCCTGAAGATTTTACAGCCTGGAAAGACCTAATTGACTGGCAGTAACCATAGCCAGTGTTTGTCTTTATGCCTTTTGCCCCTGCTCCCTTTTCCAAAATATGCTTGATATTGACTTCTTTTCTAAGTCTGCTGGTGTGGAGGCAGGCTTGGTTGGATTCTGTGATTAGATTAAAAATAATACCAAGTTTTTTTGACTTTAGGGAGGAGTTGGCAGAGCTGGGGAAATGGACTTTGCCTCTCTATCCCTATTCATATATTCTCTAATTCATATAAACCAACAGGGGTTTACTCTTTTCATAGAAATGGACAAACAGTCAAAACTTTAAACCTTGGAAGCAACATATGGATAAATTGTTGTTTACACGCAGGCTATTGGGAAAAGAAATAGAAAGGGAGAAAGGTTATGAGTAAACATCTGTGTATGTCTTCTTCTCAGTCGTAATTTAGCAGTGAGCTGAGCAGATAAGAGTTAATTTTGCTGTAGCTGGCAAAAGTTGGTGTATCGTGTATAGAGTGTATACACAGAAAATGATTTGATACCATGTTTCTTTATTAAGGAGTACCATTTTGTGGTATGAGAAACTGTGTCTATACATTTATGGTAATGAGATGATTAAAATCTGTGTTAAAGTTTTATTCTAAAATTCGCTTCAAAAGTACTTGCAATTAACATGGGAAAAAGTAAAAATTCACTTCTGGAAAGATAATGAGATACTTTGCATTAGAATATGCATTGATCACGGTTAACATCCTGTGCTTTAAGAAGTTAAGAAATTAGAATACTAAGATTTGCACAAACTTGCTCTTGTTATACAGGATTAGATCTTATTAAGGACCCTAATCTTATTATTGTAGTTTTTTTCCTAAGCACTTTCAGTACACACCATGTGCTAGTTACGGATCTGTGACCCCAGATCAGAAGGCAGTATATGATCACCTCTTTTGTGGAGGGTAAGTGTAAGTGGCTTACAGCCACCTTCCATGCTCACTAAGAACCAAACACAAAGTATTTAAACATTCCTAAACATTTTTTAAAGAGTCATCCAAGTTTAATGAGAAGGTACAGAACTCCCTTGTCCCTATGAAATAATAATTATCTGGCTGTGGGTGGAATGAAATGGGTGTTAAGAAGTCATATAAAGATGAAATAACAGGAAGAATCTTGCTAATTAGAATAGGTGAAGTTTGTCGATATCCATTTATTTAGTGGAATTAAGTAGTCTTCTCTTTAGGTTAGTTAATAGTCCCATGTGTATGAGACTCCAAATCTTTTTCATTGTGGTTTATTTAATTTCTTCTATTAACCTTCTGAACTTTGCTGTGCAGATGAAGGGTATGGAGCTGTAATAGCTACTGTTTTTGCTATATGTTAAGCAGTGGCAGTGTATTTAGATGATATACTCCTTTTTCTTCTCAGTGCTACAGGGAAAGACTTTGATCTTCCAGGAATTGTTTTCTGTCAGTAGTTAAGTGCCTTTTGTGTCTGGGTGTTCACTTTTATTTGGGTACATTTATTCAGAAATAAAACCGTGAATGAATTACTGGAATTTAATCTTTGCAGATGTGGTTCCCTTTTCAGTCCTTTGAATATTGTTCTAAAACCATCTGGTACACTTAAATTCACATTTATGTGGTTTCTTTAGAATGAGCATTTTCTGTTAGGGCTATCTCTGAAGCAGACAGTAGTCTTCTTGAAGATGATCTTGTTGTAACTCTTTGCATTGCACCATTGACTATTTGGAGCGTAGACCCTAAGGCTCACACTGGTGATTTTAACTCCTATTACACTATTGATTCCAGAAATCCGATGAAACTGCATAATACAGTTTTTTCCTAACTGTTTCCATCTATTATAATATCCATATTTGTAAACAAACTTTCATGATGGAGCAGATATTTTTTCTTAAGAGTGTCTCCTATTCAGAAGTCTGAATCAAAACCAGCTTGTCATATTGACTAAGAGATAAATTTGATGTTGCCTGGTCCATCTCCCTATACAGACACATTCTGACACAGTGTATTTGAGTGCTAATAATAACATTAGAAGATGTTGGAAAGAGATCTAATTTGGCATGCAGGAGTGACTTTGCTGTCATCTCCTATTTTCTGCACAATTGACAGCAGATACTTGGGGCTGAATTTTTCTTTCAGGTCAGATTTCCAAGGCATGAGACTGTCTGGTAGAAACAGATAAGACCAAACCCAATATGGAAGTACTTGTTGGAAGTGTCAGCAGTGCTGAGGATTTAAAAAGGGTGCTTCAGTCTTCTGTTTATGACATGACACAACAACATATATTTCACTAGCAATAAAATCCAACCAACAACCTCATGCCAGTTTTTAAAATTTCTCACTGGGAAAATTTTGTGTCAGTAGTCTTACCTGGGAAAAATAATTTTTTTTTCAACTAATACATCTATTTTGTCACGCTCTCTAGCTATATTATTTTTAAAGTAATCAAAGTAGGCATAAATGGCCTCATAATCCAAAATGCTTCCAAGCTTTCACTGTCAGACAAATAAAAATTGTATCTCTACCTCATTTTAGTGTGCAAGGTGCTCAAAAAGTGTATGAAAACATTATCTGAGGTGAAACCCAAACAATATGCTTCCAAAAATTTCCATAGATATTTCACACACTGTTGGTTCTCAAACAAGCCCGTTTCATATCCCACCTCTTCCTTTCAGCAAAAACAACTGGACTACTTGTAGGTTTCTGTTGGGGAATGTTACTATCTAAACTAACCCCATAAAACTTCCCTCAAAGAGCACCTGTAAAGAACAACTCCTACCCTGTGTGCTCCCATGCAGCCATGCCAAGAGCTGCAGTGAAGCACCATGCTGTGACCATGAGGCCTCCTTTTCTGGAGCTTGTGAATGGTGAGGACACCAGGGCCTTACCAGCCTGCCATCTCCATTCCTGATTACTAGTATTTCATTCTTGCTGATGTTCTTTGCCTTTCCTTTCCTTTCCTTAGGTTGAACTTCCCGAAGTCAAAGCATCAGCCTGACAGCAGTAGGTGTTATAATGAAAGGTCTTATTTATTCTTGTGTGCAGAGGAAGGGTGAGCTAGAGTGAACATTTTTGAAATTAGTTTTTCTAATTACATAAAAGTGTTGTATACAAAAACCCAGATACTGTTGTAACAAAAAAACCCTCCTGGTACGTCTGGCCTTGTCTGTCTCTGTCTTGAATAGATGATACCTAAAAACCAGCAATGAGTGTTTCAAGAGTGTAGGATTCCTTCCTTGGTGCATGTTACTAGATCTCCCAACAAAGACTGTGGGAGGGTCTTATAACTTGCTCAGGAGTTCCTCAGCCAGAAGGACATCTTTACCTGTAACAGCTTTTGGTAAGTTTTCTCCAGACTTCCCCAAGCTACATACATCTTTATCATCTAATTCCCCTAGCAGACAGTTCCCTCAGTTTTGTTATTCAGCGGATTAAGTGACATCTCTTGATATTACCAGTTTTTCTTTCTGACCCTTGTTCTTTTGCTGGAGGAGATGGTGAGCAGTGATTTCCCTCCCACTGTCTCTGTCACCTGCCTTTGAATACATGTCTATCATCACTGTTGTCTTTGCCTTGGCTGAGGCATTGTGGTCTATTTCATCATATTGCAGACAGAATTTGTTTCCCACCTTTTACCTTTCCTCTTACACCTTCTAGGTGAAGTACATGGCAAAGGGGAAATACACAAAAGAATTCAAGCAGCAAATGTTACATTTTTTGTACAAATATGCTAAGATATTATCTTTTCTGTTCTCTGCTCCTTTCGTAATAATTTCTAATATGGCTTTTTGACTGCTACAGAAATTTTGGAATAGTCCTGAAACTTTTACAATTCAGTATTTGACAATTCAGTTATTCAGTATAACCCCAGAACCTTTATTCTGATTGGTGACAATCAGCTCAGACCACATCTATATATATGGAAAATCCTTTTTCTCTTCCTACATCTCCTGTTCCATGCGTATCACTTTATTTTATTTTTTTAATTTAATCTGGTTTTGTATCTAGCACCCAGTTACTCAGTTTGTAAGTTTCTGTTGCAGTGTTTTGTTGTTTCTAAATTTTTGGGGGTTGTAAGGAAAGGAATATTTCTGGTAAGCACATTCACATCCTTATTCATTCTATTTCTAGACTGCTTAGGAAATTTTTGTTTCACAAGCTTGAGCATAGATCCCTGAAAAAGTCCATGTGAAAACAACCTGTAAGTTGTGTTTCACCCTTGAAACCAAACCAGCAACACCTGTTTTTTCACCTCTGTCATGTACCTCCTAAAAAGGTGGCTTATAAATCAGATTTGCAGCATTAGCAGAATTTGGAGGAGGCGTGTTTAAATTGCACAGGGATGCCTGGTATGAACTATGCCCTGAAGTACAAGGACAGGACCCTGCAGGAAGACACTTGGAGGTGAGTTTCCACACTGAAAGATGCTATAGGCACAGGGTTTGTGCTCTGGCAATATGGCAAGAAGTCTCTCAGCTGAAGTACATTGTTTGATTTGGTGCAAGAGAGTAATTTCACAACTTGGTCTCGTGACTGCAATCTGAAGAGTGACCAGTTGTGCAGTGGGCCAGAGGCTGTTGATATTAGTTCAGTCTCTTAGTTGGAATTCATTGTGTGAAAATGCATCTTTGTTCTCTGGAAAAAATATGCTCTTTGAATTCCCCTATCCTGACTAATTGCTCTAATTAATTTTAATAGTTTATTATCAATCTCAATTCTTCAATAAATCCTGTAATGAGAATGCTCAAAAGGAATTCTGAAAGATTTGGAGTTAAATAGTATTTTCACCACATGTTTGCTAGTGTGTTCCCAAAAATACAAGAATGAATATATATATATGTGTGTATGTATGTATGTATTTATTTATTTTTAATCAGAGTGGAGAAGGAGTGGGAATGTATGAGAACTATAGTTTAATCTAGTGAATAGTTTTGCTTCTCAGTTCTTTCCCTGCCAGATGAGGCTTTGAAAAATAGCGAAACTATTTTGAGATTTTAATAAACAATCCAGGAAATTGGAAGTTTTCATTTTGACGGTTTCAAGATGAAATGCTTTAACTTTTATGTCAAAAATGATTTTTCATCTTTAGGCATCTTTTTAAAAGAGGCAGAAAGAAATTTCATGTGGAGGTGACTGATCTTGATCATGGGTGATGTCATGTCCTGCTGGATTAACAGTGCAGGGAAAGTAGCTTGGCTGCTGCTGAAGATACATTTGGTCTGTGAAGAGTAGAAGTTTTCTGGTTTGGGGTTGTAATGAAATGTGTTTTGTAATTATCCAAGAGTAGTAAGGAAATAAAAGGAAAATATTTATATGGAGTTTAACAGTATCTGGATTATGTTCTGCAAGCTGCTGATCACATAAGGAGTGGAGCATCTTCCACAGCAGGAAGGAGGAGAATACTTGCCCCTCTGTGCTGGTCAGTAGACCTCAGCCCCAGATTAGAGTAATTCTGACTGATGATGGTTTTTAAATATTAGACCTGAAGCTGAATTGTGCATAATATGCCTAATTATTTTTATCCACCTCTAGGTAACATTGTTTTCTTTCCAAATAAAGCATTTTTGTAATGAATTGTGAACAAGTGACACCATGGGTAGTGGTAGAAGTAAAACTAGCTACAAGAGCAATTCCCTATATGAATATCTAGTGAAATAGAAAATAGACAGGAAATAAATATTTACTCTTTAGTGGTGAAATGCATTATGGAAACACTGAAGTGAGTTTTTTACTAGGCCAGTATTTTGAGTTGGTAAGTGATTATTGTCTACTAAAATGGCACCAATAGATCAAAGATCAAAAAGCTAATGCCTCACTGAGATATCATCATACAACTCTATAAATTTCAAATATATTATTAGGGCAGAAAGCATGAGCATGTTGAATATTTTTTCATTTGATGATAAGGAAAAAAAATAGTTTAGAAATAATTTTCTCATAAACATAGAGTATGTGATCAGGCTATGTGATCCAGAAATAGTTAAAATGAAGTGCATATGAGGTATGGTGAAGATGAGATAATAAATTGTGTGAATTATTCTTTTAGTTTATTTTTGTTTGTAATAAAACTTAATTTACTTTGCAAGCATATATTTACAGGTGTTTTTGCTACTGTTACCTTGCTTGTAATAAATGTTACACTGTGCTGTGTAAGGCAAGTAGCACCATAGCCAGTGATCAGGCTTGCAGTAAAATAAAATACTGTAACTATTCACAGGACTGTGGTGAGCTGAGGCTACCTCATGTGTGTTCAGGCTGGTCTCAGTCAAGCTCCCAGAGTCTCCAGGAAGAGCAGCCAGCTCCAAATCCTCGTTACTCAGCATGCTGAACAACAACCTCTGAATTGCCCAGGTTGGTTGAAAGGGGCTTGTGCTGAGGCTGAGACCTGCCTTGTCTTCAGCTGAGCATCTCACCTGGCCTCCCCTGTCCCTCACCTGTGTCTCACTCTTCCACTGCTGCTGCTCAGGAGGCGACCTGGTCTCTCTGCTCCTTCCTGGGTTGCCTCTTACAGATAAACAGCTGAGCTTAACAGCAGGGGATGGTGCCAGTGCTCCACAGAAAAGTTTTGTCTGCTGTGGGACTTGGTCAAGGTTAGTCTTCTGCCTTAGTCTTCTCCTGGAGCAATGGCCTTGTTAAGTGGAAGGAATGCATTGTTACAGATCCTTGCTTTTAGCTGTGGTTCCCTTTCCCCCCTTTTCTCTCTTTCCTCTTTTCTTTTGTTTCCCCCTTCCCTCCATTTCTGTGAGCAGTCAAAACCAATATCACATCCCATGTTTAACTAGCTGTGTGGAAATGTATTTTACAGTTGAATATTTCTGCTTGAAAACATCTTTCTTCTGCTTTCTCTGCAGTTAAACTAGAAAAGTTTCTTAGTGTATGTGAAGTGTGAGCCTAGATGAGTTAAACAGATTTTATATTATTTTAGATTCTATTCACTGTGTTTAAGCTGCTTGTGCATTATCTTAGTTTTCCTCAAGGAATATGTAACATTCATCTCTTCACAAGCATGGTGTTGGAGGACATGCTTTTTCTGATAGAATGTGTTTGGTTTAATCCCAGTGGTCCTTAAAGCCCTTTAGCTTGCTGCTAGATTGCAGCACCCAGGGAAGAGAAGGCTGTAAGAAGAGAAAGATGAGCCAAAGTATTTTGGTGGGAAAGTTATCCTCAAACTGAGGGATATGTCAGCTCCCTGCCAAGTCCTGGGATACATGTGTTTCACCATCAAGCAAGGTGGGCAAAACTTTCTCATGCATGGTTGCACTTACTCCCTTGCCCCTCTGCAGTGCTTTAGAATGGGAGGTGCCGGAGGGCAGCACACCCTGTGTGCCTCCAGCACAGGTGGGGGCCAGGGGGGCTCACTGCTGCCCTGCCCCTGGGAAACTGAAGGCACTGCCTGTGTTCTGGAAGGCCTTGGATGCTTCCCCTCTCTCTTCCCTCTCTGCACATTACATTCTCCCATGTGGGAAATACCGGGGAGGTTTGAAGGGTCTGGGTACTGCTTTTGTGGAGATATGTTGAAAAGTTGTGACAAACCTGTATTGTTTGGATATTCCTGTGTAACCTTGGAAGGTTTTGATGGGAACTTACTGCTGGCCTTTGTATTTTGATGCCTAGATGCTTATTATGTGGATGCCCTAAACTTTCTGTCTATAATAAGGCAATTAATTCTTTTGATATTTTGTTTTTTACAAGACTATTAGGACTTGAACTGCTTTTCTCATGACTCATGAGAATGGCAATTGGTAACCCACTAATATTTCTGCCCACATGGGTTTGTAATTTTGGAAGTAATCACTTCGTGGCTGATGTAAATTTTGTAATGAGAAATACTAGATTTATGACTACAGGATTTCTCACAGACTGTTTTATTGCTTAGAGGAATTGCTTTCTCTGTTGGGAAAATCCATCATTAGATGTCTGCCTCAAATGTTTTGTGGGTGGTTTATGCTCTGAGAATGCTAATGCAATCATTGAAACAATAATGGTGATTTGAGATAGTATAATTGTTCCCCTTTCCTTCACTCCAGACACAGAATGAGCTGCAGGTAAAGCTAGGTGTGAGTTTGTAAGAGGATTTTACAGCTAGGATGTGAGTAATTGCAATATCTGGTCAGGTTCTTGCCCCACCTTTTATGTTCATTACACTTTCCTGGAATAGGAAACTGATTTCTGTACATACTAGCTGAGAAGGGTTGTTTGGAAGAGTGCAGGATTAGTCATAGTGATGATGACAATTGATTTTGAGGAAGGTATTTGCTGATGCATTTTTGCATGGAACCTCTCTAGGTAAAAGTGCTGCCTGCCTGTGGGACTGATATCCTAGGCAAAATGTTAGGGGGAGTAACTCTTTGCAGTTCCTAATGAAGCTCAGGCATCAAAGATGTGAACTTCCTAGACCTGCTGGAATCGAGGTGTTTCTGGGCATGCCTGCTGGATGAGGAAATTTTGGGACATCAGAAGATTTTGTGATGAAAACCTTAGCATTCCCAGGGTTAGTTGATGTAGGTTGTGAGGATTAAAGTCCTGTTTTGAAATACAAAATCTGGGTACCTAAAACTGAAATCTGTGGTGGATCTGTGGCCAAGGTTTGCTGAGGCCCTGCTCTCCAGGGATGTGTTGGGGCAGCTCTGGACAGTGTGGCTCTGCTGTGAGGTGCTGGGCAGTGGGCACTGCCTGGGGGCTCTGCAGCTCCTCAGGCTCTTCTGAGCATTGCTGGGGAGCCCAGCACAAGGGTCCCTGGCTTACCAGCTCTTTCTGTTCCTCCCATGTAACGATGAACTAGGCTGGCCTGGGAGCACTAGGCAATGACTGCATCAACATGACTCTTACTGCAGCTAAGGAAGAAGGTGCTGTTACATACGTTTTATTTTCTGTTTATTTGCTCTTCCACTGTGAGTGGAGTATGTGTATGCTTTTGTATTTAAGTGAAGGTAACTTCTAAGCTTTCTATTCTAATTTAGTATCGTTTTGCCAACTCTATGCCAATAGCACATCTCAGCAGAGAAACTGCTTCACTCAGGAAGGTCTCTCCTTCATGGGTCTGTGACTATAAAAAGAAATAGAAAAGAGAATGATTTTAGAAACAGCATGCTTTGAAGCACCACCATGTAACCTCTCGTGCCTTACTTTCTCAAATGTATTTTCCCACCTGTACTCTGCTAAAGGCATCTGTTTCCTGGAGCGCGGACAGCAGGGTAGGGAAGAAGGTGGTAACCTATCTTTGAGTCACTTGCCTATTCCCTTTGCATCCTGCTATAGCTCATTTTGCCCCAATGCCTGCTTTTAAGGACACAACTGAAGCCCTTGTGTCACTTCACTGCTTCTGTGAAGCCGCATTGTTGTGTGAATTAGCATTTCTTTTCATTTTCTACTTTCTGTGTGCAATAGGTGTATTCTGGCTGGAAACATATGCTACTGGAGAATCACCTGTGATGTATTGGAGTTTCAAATCTTTGTCTGTTTTAGCATAATTTTGCTTTTTAATGTAATTCATTTCTGCGCTGCTGATCTTATTCTGTATTGAAACAGCACATTTGCGCATGATTCAAGTTCGTTTCTGGAAACCAGTTTCAATAACTTTCATTTATTTAAACTATTAAAATAGTTTGAAGTACAGAGAACAGTACCACTCTCGCTTTCTATTGAAATTGCTGCTCTAACCGTTGAAATAGCCTTGAAATAAAGTATCTTGGGTTCTGCTTGACCTGATTCAATGTAACACTTAAAAAGTAGAATTACTGAAAAGATAGTCAGATGCATTCCCTATTTGGCACAGGCTATTGAAATGGGAAGGGTGTGAGTTTGCCACAGCTATTAATATGATATTAATCCAGGGTATATTATATATTGCTTTAAAGTCTTATCGGGAGGACTGGATATCCTTTTGTAATATGTTCTTTTGCTTTTTCTATACACTGATATTTTGTAGATGAGCCATTGCTCAATATGTGAAGTCTAAATGGCTCTTCTTATATGATCAAGTATGATGTTATTGAGTGCCTTACAAAGAGTCTGTATCCTCTGCACATTAAGATTGAGTCTGGTGCTTATTACAAAATCCAGACTTTTCAGATGCTAAATATGTGCTCTATCTTACAAGCTAAAAATGGTAGACTCCTGACAGTTTTGGGCTGTTGAGACTAAATGACTCTCTTATGTCCATCTTTCTCTCTTTTGTCCTTCTGGTTTCTGTGTTAGGCCCTAGTTCTTAGCAGTATTAAATATCTCTGTGGATCCAGATGGCTAGAAAGTAGCAAAGCCATTACAGTCTCTATTTTCTGAATCAGGGCTCTTGTTATTTTGAATTTTCCTGAAGAATATCACTGTAAAAATATTAGTTTTTAATGCGGTGATAGCTTATTTTGTGTATGTGATTTGCTGTAGAAGCTTTCATTGGTTATTTTTAGGCTGTTAAGATGTGTGCTATAGCTTCACACTGCTTAAGTTTGCTTCTACCTTTCTTATTTGTGGGTGGGTTTTCAGATGCACCGCGGAAAGTTTTAAAATCATCTATATGTAGAATTGTTTCTGTGATAGCTCCTTTGTTCCAAGTAAATAGTTCAAGAATTTCTTCGTTAATTTCTCCTCTTCTGATGAGAATCTCGCAAGAAAATTGCATGAAAACCAAAAAATTAAACCCTCGTCTGCTTTTGCGAATAGTCTGTCTCTTTCTGTCCTCTAATTTTTTATTAATTTATTTATAAAAGAAGTTATTCTGTGCCTGGTTTATCAATTTGTTGGCAGTGTGTTGATAAGAACTTTATTTTCATGGCCTAGTCTCTCTGAGATATTTCAAATTTAGAAGTTCCACTCCTGTTTTCCTGCCCTCAGTTCATTCAGTTCAGCGCATTGGCAGCAGAGGCACAGTCTAGTCCTTCCCCCCGTCCAGCGTTCAGCTTCCCATGTATCAAGATTAATAGTAATCAGAGAGCTCACACATAGAGGGAGGGAGGTATTAATTGTCATTAAAATGTTGGATTCTGTCTTAAGGAGTCTAGTTTTGCTCCTTATCACAGAACCTAACTAAAATTGGATGGATAAAACTATTTCTAGGCTACATCTGATGCATGATTGTGCACTAGAACCCTTGTTTAAACATGTAAGCCCTTTGAAATAGGGAACACTAAAAATGTTAGTGGGGTGACAAGAAAAATGATCTTATTTTGTAAGGAATGCAGATACCCCTAAAAAAAAAAAAAAAGGACAAAAAAGAGAAGGAAAAAGCTAATGAACATGGATAGTGGAACTGTTCATAAAGGGTTTGTAAAACAGGTCATGAAAAGCAAACCTCCTTTGATTTAAAAAGAAAGTTTAAAGTATGGAAAGTGAGATATATGCAGATTGGATTTTTCCTGAAAGAGGTAAATAAATACAAGCATCACTTGGTTTTATTTGGTTAGGTTATTCACAAAATTGACTGCATAGCTATCTATGTGAACTTGCTGGAAAAGCATCAGAACTCCTTAAAACTTTCCCTAGGCTGCTCCTTCTCCATAAATTTTGGGGTTTCTTCACATGTGGGGGAAAATATTCTTTTGAGCCACACCTTAATTCATGCACCAATTACAGAATGAAGATGAAAAACTTAGTTGAATCTGAATAGGAAAAGAGTAGTTCTATTGTAATGTAAAAAAACTTGGTGGAACTACCACTGAGAGGAGCATAAAAGACATGCAGTAGGTGTAGTTGAATACAAAAATAAATAAATGAAAATAATATTATGTATCTTTCAGTGATTGTTAATATGCAGTGATTGTTAATAATGCATGTTTATTATTGGTACATTAGTACATATTTAATTGTATCCATACAAGTAGGAAATGGGCACAGAGTTGTCAGAACTGACAAACACAAAATTGAAGCTGTGTTGTGAAATGAAATAAGACTTGAATTCAGTCTACAAATTAAATTGTTTTTGTAAAAGTAGTCAGAAAAAAACTTGGAGTTATTGCATGGATAAACTGGACCTTATATTGACAGAGTCCTTTTTCAAAATTATTTTAAGAACACTGCAAAACCTTCTTCCTTTGTGCAAAAGGTGTGAATAAATATGCATCCAACAGTAAACCAAATTTAAGACATGTTAGGACAAAAAAGTAGCCAGATTTTAATGACCCCAGCCGCAGTATTGGCAGACCCTTCTCCCTGTTCTGGTCTTTGTATTCCTTGTTAGCACATGCAGATTCCAGCTCTTCCTTGTACAGACAGCAGCTAAGGCCACTCCATTGCACTTACCACATTTCCTTTTTTAAAGATTAGCATGTAAAATGTGGGCAGAAACACATTACAACATTAAATCTGCATGTGCTGTCTTATTTTGAAACTGGCGGCAAATTGAAAAAAAGACCCCAAAACAACCCACTAGCAAATAAATGTTTGGTGTGCTTTGTCTCCAAAGAGAGGATTTCAGCCATGTGCAAGTGGTTGTGTGAGGGTTACAGAGCAGATATGGGGAATGAAAATCAGATCTGTTTTTCTAAGCCAGGTTGTCCTTTTGGAACGGACCTGCATATACCTAGTATTTAGGATACTTCCAGTAATTGTTACAGGTAAAATACTTATTAATTTTCCTATCAACCATCTCTCTCTTTGCTAGTAGTATTCACTTGGACAAGGTGGATTCTCTTTTCTTCATTAATTACTGTAGGTGTTCAGTGAGAGAGCAGGGTCATGTAGAGGTGGAGAGAAGCAGGGGAAAGTTGTGGAACATGAATTCACAAGTTTGGTCTGAAGCAGATATGTTTCTTGATACACAGCTGACAATGTTTCTTTTCCGTTTTCCAGTTTGGACATCTTTGTGTCCTCTGCTACACTCTACATACTTAAGGAGGAGGGTGGACAGCAGAGATCTTTAATATCACAGGCATATTTCTCAAAGGCAGAAGTTGAAATGATCTGACACTGAATATGTTTAAGGCTAAATTGTGCATATTTATCCTTAGTTGGAAAGGATCATTAGATTATGCCAATGCTCATATGAAATCGATAGTAACATGTGCAATGAGCCTGTCTTCTCTTTTATGGCATTACAGACTTGAGTATTTTAAACATAAATAGTGCAAGATATGAAACAGAGTGCATACTACTTTGAGCTGGGAGACATGGACCATAAATCAGGATATGTGTGCATAATTACAAGGTATAAGAACAAGTCCCGAGGGTATTTTAGCACTGTAAAATGTTGCATAGACCTGCTTTCCTACAGAACATTATCCTTCTCATTTCTTCACTCATAGGTATCAGACAGTTTTGTTGGCCAGGTTACTTGAAATGGTAACGGTGTGATAAATGGCAACTGCAAGAGTATATTGTGTTTAATTGCACAATCAGAGTTTAAAACTTCTGATGAAATTGTGCAAGGGCTCTGAAATAATTTTCTGAAAATATCTCCAGGATTAAATGCTTTCTTAGCTAACGTTTGGATGTGAAAATCAGAGTTTTGATTTTTTCTGCTGATGTGCGATATTTTGGAAAGAGAATCACAGAATCATTAGGATGGAGAAGTCCTCTAAGATCTGACCATTAACCCAACACTGCCAAGGCCAACACCACTAAACCATATCCCTGAGTGCTATATCTAGACATCTTTTAAATTCCCCCAGGGATGGTGACACAACCACTTCCTTGAGCAGCCTGTTCTAGTGAAGAAATTTTTCCTGCTATCCAGTCTAAACCTCACCTGGTGCAAATTGAGGCATTTCCTCTCATGCTATTGCTTCTTACCCAGGACTGGCCCCACCTTGCTGCAGCCCCTTTTCAGGCAGTTTAGAGAGTGATAAGGTCTCCCTCAGCCTCCTTTTCTCCAGACTTAACAGCCTCGGGTCCCTCAGCTGTAAATTCTTGGCTGCCACTTCAGGATCTACTTGAAAGCCATCAGTGAATACCCGGAGCTCACAATCTCTGAGTGACCCAGGCTGTTTCACACAGGCAGTGTCTTGGGCAAAATTCTCATTTTGATGCATGTAAAACTACAGCAACAAAAACAAAAAATGAGGGAGGAGTGAGATGAATAGAAATGTTGCATCTGCTTGTATTGTCCACTTGAGCTGCCATTGTCTGAGGTGACAGGAGGGAGGAAGGTGGAAAACAAACCACCACTAAAATGAAAAAGTGTGAGAAGCATCTCAGTGGTAAGAAAAGATGTGCTTTTTTTCTTTTTCACATAATGGAAACTTCTGTGCAGCCTGAGAGTGTGTATTCCTCATTGCAGCAGGGTTCATGCTTAGGAGTTTAGTTAGACCTTTTATGTGATTATTGCTCCTAAGAGCAATTTTTAATCCTGCAGTTTAGTCAGCATTGATGCTTAGATCCAAACAGAAGGGGGGTTGTTTATGGTTTTTTTTTCTGCATTACCTGGCTCTAAATCTCTAACTTTGCTCCTAATATAATGAATTCAGATTCAGTTCTCCTTAGTTGTTCAGTTGTGTATTTTAAGTCCTGTGCCAGCCCCTGTACTATCCTACATTTGCACAAAGCCAAATTAGGGTTCTTATAAGGCCTTAAAAAGCAGTTATCCCATGTAATTTCATAAAAGACTAACGAAGTTCGTTGAGCTGTCCTGAGTGTCATTCCTGTCTCAGTGTAAAAAGAAGCACTTTGGATGGCAGTTTTCAAACGGGTGCAGGTGCAGTGGTAAGAGGGGATGAAAGAACAGAGCTACCAAGCTGTCTTCTTGTTCCTTGAGGAAGATAGGAGAGAGACGTGTGAGATAATAGGTATGAGAGATCTTATCCTTTTCATGGAAGAAGATCTGGATGAAAATGTTCTGTCATGCTTTTGCAATGAAACTCTCCACTGCTACTGTAACACCTGTAATCTTCTCAGTGAGTTTCTGAATATGAATTACTTGTCATCCCTCTTTTAAATGCTTATTTTTCTGGAAGTGAAGAGAGAAATGTGTTTTAATGTGTTTCTAAGGTTCAAAAGGAAAGACCTCTGCACTGATCTTATTGTGATATACTAGTAGCTTTTGTGGAGCAACTAGCTTTCATTTAGCTTGATTAAGCTAACTCATATCAATTCATTGGATAACGAGCCACAGGCAGGCTTTCAGTATCTGAAAACTACTACCTTCATTTTGCCATTTACTGCAGGAGAAAATAGAAAAATTTCCCCAAATATTCTAAAGACATATGACTATTTTAATAAAATTAAATTGCCACAATGTTATTTGTCTTTGCTGTTCAATATTATCTTCAAATCAATTTTTACATTCTTCTTCACTTATTTGTATTGCATAAAGATGTTCTCATGTCTTAAAATGGTGGGATTGCTCATGAGCATTTGCACCTATTGCTTAAATTGTGTAGCTTGTACTTGTAGTTCTGTGGGTGATATGTGATAGATGATTTCAAACTAGAATGATAAACATAAAGCTAGTTTGCTGTCATTACACTCCTTGATCTTACAGATAACAGAAATCAAACCCATGATATTTTAGTTACTGCTAAGGATGGCTGGGTGATTTCATTATTTTGTGGCTTGGTAAGGTATTTGTAACATGGCTTAAATTTTTTTGAGATTAAAGGTGCTACACCAGCTAAAGGGTACAATAAGCAATATGGGTTCTAAATGCAGACCTTACCCAGCACTTAAAAATAAATGCAAAGAAAATACTTTGCAAAGATATTAAACATTTAACAGCCTTAAAAATATACTTTTAATAACCTTACAAAATAGGCTTTTAGCTTAATTTCTATGCAGTGGTAATGTTCTTCAAATTTTCACATATACTGATGATAACATCAAAACACCTTTAAAGCTCACCTTATGAAGTATTTGGGGAACTTTTTCATTATGTCTTGTAATTGTTATTTTATTATTGGATAGAATTATTACTATTTGACTTGTACCTGTCTTCTCTTTATGCTCCCACCTAGATGTATCAGTCAGTTTACTCATACTAAACTCTACTGATTTTGACAAGACAGATCTTTCAGCATCAGTCCAGGATCTCTGGATTTTTCATGCTGTGGATGGACTACCAGGGTGACTGGAGTTCAAGTCCTTTGAATCTTAGAGATACCTCCTCTGTGAGCAGATGATGTCAAAATGTATGAGTCATTTTATATACTGTCATTAATTTCTGTGAGTCTGCAATATCACACTTCCTGTGCCGAGGTGCTGGATCTGTAACTTTTGTGTTTGTCCTCATGACAGATCTGTTTTTAATCTACAGTTCAAATGTATGCCTAGAGCAAATAAACACAGATCTAAAGAAGGCGAGGATTTTTCCATATTTTTATTATTCTTATTTGTTTCAAACCATGTAAATTGTACATGTTCTTACTGGGGAAAGTTAGTGTTGAGAAATTTTACATTAGCCCTAAGATGGACCTTGAATATTAAGGATTAATCTTTTAAGGTTTTAATATGCATTAATATGTGTTTTCCAACAATTAGTTGTAACTCTAAGAGTGCATTTTGTGCTGGCCTGGAGCATGTTCCTGAGGGCTCATTATCTTATCAAAGCTTGTAAGATATTGACCCTGCAGGATTGATGTTGTAACTCAGCGAGTTAATATGGACTTAGACTTTTTTGCATGGTGACAGGGGTGAAAGGCTACAGTAGGTACAGATGGAGATGAAAATGCAGGACCCTGGTTCTAAATTTGTTTTGGAAAAATTGGATTTGTTGCTCTTCAGTTTTCCTTCTGAAAACTCTCTTGTGACTTTATTGTCAGCTGAAGTGTTTATTGACTGAGAAGTGCTTGCATTTTAGTGATGGATATAGTGGTCCTGGTAAACACTTTGGGGCTTTTGTGATGCAATATGCTGTGTAAGTGTTTGTGTTGTTTTATGATGGAGTGGGCAGAAGCTTATTTAAATAAAAAGTAGAGTAAACCCACACAGTTTCAGCAACCATTAGTTTCATTAAAGCTAGTACAAAGATAAGAGTTAAATGATTTGTGGATATATACAAATGTCTTAAAGTATAAAAGCAACACAGAATCCAAAGCCATTATTGCTGGGAGAAGTGCCAGCATTCTCATTATTTTTAATGACTTCCAAACTGGGCCCTTAGTGACTGATGAGGTAAGCAATTTCAGATGGGAAATGTGATATACCCAGTACTGGAACACGCTGAACGCCCTCAGTTGTTAGGGGCCATGGCTGTGCCGAGGATACTGTAAGAGGCAGCAGGCAAATTGTAGGTTGAAGATTACTTTAGAAAGAGAAATAGGAAATTTTTTCTAGGTTGCTGAATAAAATAGAACAATCTAGATGATAAAAATTGTATATAATGACACTGCTCATGAAAAAACATTCATTACTGAAGAAAGGTAGATACTAAAGAAAGCAATCTTTGGTTTCAGTCCAGTATTAAAAAAAAAAGCACCAAACAAAACCTTCAGTAACTGTTTCTGTTTATTGAAAAAGACAACCATCCTATGAAGATATGGAGGTTGTTAATAATGAAGTGACTACTGTGAGAAGCACTTATCTCAGAAGCAGGTGGCCTGCAGTTCCCATGTGCCCGATGTCCCCCTTCTCCACTGCTGGATGTGCTTCAGAGCTGTGTCCCTCAGAAACCCCATCAGCACTCATCTTGTCTCCTGGTAGGAAGGCAGTACTTTGGTGTCTTCTCCTGCATAGGAAAGAGTTTGCAGAAGTAGCTTTCCAAGAAGGAAGGATCCCAGTTGGAAACACCCCTGACTGCCCATGGGGTTGCCTGGGCACTAAGAAAGACATGCAAGCCAGGAGTACTGAACAGTAAATCAGGGAGACCACAAATGCTGGAAGCATTTTAATGGTAAAAAAAGGACTTCTTCAGAACCTGGGCTCCTTTTCTTTCACTCTGGCACATATTTTCTGTATGTAGAACCAGAGGTTGGGCAGCCCCTGGTCCCCACCTGCCCCAGGCAGAGTGCCCTAGTCACCTGTTGGCAAGCCTGGGGAAAAGGTATCCCTTAACCTTCCCTTCTGGTTGGGTGTACCTGCAGAGAAATGGATCCTATTGTGCCAAATATGTTAAAAATTAAAGTATTTTCAGCTTTTTAAAGTTACCTATTGGGACTTCAGGCAAGGAAAAATATTGCTTGGTCCAGAGCAGGGAAGTTTCATAGTGCCACTTGTGTGATGATGAAATGTCTGCTTTGGAAGTTAAAATTACTGGAAAGACGACCCAGAAATAGCACACAAACCCACAAATCTGGCAATATTGAGGCAAACAAAAACAGTGTTTTTTTCTTTTTTTTTTTCCTTTTTTTAATTTTAAATGATGGAGCTTGCTGCAATGTGATACTTGAAAAGTTAAAAATATAGCTAGTTTACAAAGATATTGGATAATTTCATAGAATATTGGTCAACTGATGGCTATTAAAAAAAAAAGTTGATAGGCATCCCCTATCTTAGGAAACCCATAAATCACTGGTTGCTCAAATTTCAAGAAATAAATCAGAGGAAGGCTCATGCTCTGTGCCTCTCTTCTGGTTGCTCCATTACTGATCAGCACAGAAATGGGGCACAGTGGGGCCTCACCCCGAAGCCAATGGTGTATGCCAGCTCCTACATCCAAAGGTTATTTGCAGGGTCAAGTGTAGATGTGAGAAGTTGTTATTGTCTCATTTATATTTCAGCTGGGAGCCTTGCAGTCGTAATCCAAGCCATTTGTGCCCTGGTGGTCCTGCCTGTTTTCAGGCACCACAAATGTGATCCTAGGTCAGAGATGTGAAGGGTATCTCTCAGCAGCCTTGGTAGGCTCTGCAGCTGAGCAGAGCACATAGAGTTGTGGCCAGTGGAAATTCAGGTGAGCACTCTACTGTATAAATTTTCACTGCCCTGGAGTATAAGTTACTCTACACACATAGTAATATCCATAATTAAAATGCTCCCTTGAAGTAAATAATTAAATGAGGATTACAGTTATGAGCCACAAAGTGACACAGGTGACAGGCTTACATTAAGTAGGACAATTAAACTGTAAATTAAAATTAAATCTCTCCATGTAAGTAAAATATTGCATTAGGTAATTACCTAAGAGTAATAGGTTAGGTGTGTATACTGTATCAATAAATCCTAGAGATCTTTAGAAAACAGATTTTCTACTCTGGTATTTTTTTGTATCTGTATTTTTTTAAAAAATATATTTCCTAATTTAAATGAGAAATAAAAGCCTAAAGTGCATTTTCAATTTTTTTTTTTTTTTGAAAAATTGATCATTTTACTGGAGAAGTTTGGTTTAAATGGCATTTTTCTTCAACAAATGTTGTTTTGGTTATTTTTTTTTTTTTTTTTAAACATAGCACAGTTATTGAGTCATTTAGGAGTGATTGCTGGAGAGGTGCTTCTACACCAGAGCAGAGCCTCGCTGGAAAGAGAATGTATCATCAATGTTAGAAAGTTCAGCTCCTCACTTACAGGGCAGGCAATAATTAGTTCTTGTTGTTTGTACCTTTGTGCAAGCTTGAATATTATTTACTACCAAATGACTGAATTCATTATATTTCACGTTTTTAAAAAAAATAGTTCCTGTGCCAGGTAAAAGATAAGTTTTATTCTGTTTTAAAATAATTAATTTATTCTCCAGGTACAAAATTATCCTAGATCTTGACAGTCCCTAAATCAAGCAGCTGTACAAAATGTTCTCTAGATAGTACAAACATATTTTTGCTCTTTATTTTTTTTTAAAGCAGATCAGTGTTGTAAAAAATGCTAGTAGTAAACAAAATTTTGGAAAAAGCCCCTGGTGTCCTAGTCTAAATATTTTCTAAAAAACCATCCTGATTTTTGGGAAAAAGAAAAGATTTATTTTCCAAGAAAACAGTGTTTGAAAAACATTGTAAAAGAATACTTCTGCTAGAAGTAAAAAAAATAGGGTTTTTAAAATAAAAATAGTGAATAGAATTAAGTATAAATTAGCTTTAGGCAAAATAGATTTAAAAAAATCAATTTCAGGAGTTCTGGAGGCAATCTTAGAAGCTTTGAGCACTTTTAGTAGTAACTTCAGTGCTCCTTTAGGAGTTAAAGATAATTTTGGCTTTGTCCAAGGGAGTAAGGCAGCAGCCATTGCAGGCTGCAGTTAGGGCTACTGTGGTGTGTTAATGGCAGGATGTACCAAATCTTCACCTGTAGTGATTGCCCCACCTTACAGAATTGGCCTGGCTTAGTTGGTGGAGTTCTCTGGTGAGTCAGCACGGCCTGAGCATGCCCAGGGTGGTGCCCTCGGTGCCCAGCAGGTACTGGCAGCTCACCCCGCTGCTGCTCAGGGAGGGAGGCACTGCTGCGCTCTGCTGCTATCCCAGCTGCTCTGCTGCTGTTATTGATCACAAGTGCTCAATATATGTTATCCAGTGCTTAGATAGTTTGTTATGATATACTACACTTGCACAAAGTGGGGGTTTTATTAAAAGTTTTCTTAAAGTAAGTAATCAGAAATTCTGATTAAAAAATCCAAATTAGACTCTGAATGGGGTATTTCTGTATCCTTTGTTAATCTCACAGTTTAAGCCGTGCCAGCCTGCTGAAGCAGAGCATCAAAATGCCTCAAAATATTTAAATAGTTTTCACTTCTTACTAAGTCATTTTATGCTGTAATTTTTAAACTCTTCTTCAAATATTATGTTTTAACCATTTTATTAAGAGAAACAAGAAACTAATTTTGACATCTTTGTTACTCCCAACGCAGAGAGAAAGGAACAGTTCTTTCTTTGATGTACGATCTTAAAGCTGGAACAATTAAAATCACTTTTTAGATATTGTACTTTGTTTACTAAAATATTTAGTGCCATTATGATAGTGTAAACCATTAGACTGCAATTACACTAGCATAGCACAGAGCCTAATCGTTCTGTTGGAACACAACAGTGATGCATGATTGCTCCGTTAGGATCGGAAGTCTTGGAGAACTAAGGTTATTAAAAAAAATGAATCACGGTTACAGTCTTGATTTTGTTAGATTGTAATAAAAATATCTTATTTATGGATCTAACTACTACTGTGTCAACCTCTTAATGAAGTACTAAAAAAACCTTCAAGGACTAGTAAGGATTCTTTGGATTATGTATTTTTTGCCTAGTGCAGCTGGAAATCCAGAACCTCATCTGTATTTCCCCAAAAGTGTTTTTCAGGCAGGTTGTACTGTGGCATCTTTCCAGAACTTAAATGAGACCATTTTTACACATATTTATGAGAGCAGTGTTTTAAAGATTGCCAAAAACTTTAATTCATGTTATTGTCTAAATGTTCTTTTCCAAAATGCCCAAATGTACAGTCAGTATATTCACATAATTTCAAAGACAAATATTGCTGAAAGATGGGAGGAAACATCTTTTTGCTACCTTGTTTAGCTTTGAAAGCATTTAATAAGAGAGTTCATACACACAGCCAGATTTTCTCAGCAACAGGGGACTAAAGAAGCATTTTGAAAATAAAAAGTAGATAGTAAGATTTTTCAAAATGAGATCAGGCATTGACGAGCTGCATTACACTGGTAGGAATATCTAACTAAAAAACCTGATTTAATTTGAAATTGCTGGCATTCCTTTACATTTGGGCATGTGGATGTCAGTAGCAAATCTAAGACTGTAAAAAGACTGAGCTAGTCACACTGAGATAACTGTTGGGTCTTTCACATTTAAAAGTAGTTCAAGTCAGTGGAAATAAACCTTCATTTTAGACTGATTAAATATTGTTTAACTTGCATTCTCTGAAATACGTGTAAAACATATAGAATGGGTGAACTGTCTGCATCTGGAATGAACCCTGTGCTTAAGTTTATGAGAATTTATGGTTTTGATTAATAGTGAATAGGAATTTAAAAATGTGTGAGCATAATTTAAAGCACTCTATTAGTGAGAAAGGGGGTGCATTTTAATACAGAATTAACAAATATGACTCAAAGATATAAGGCATTGCTTTAAAAAAAAGATACAATTTAAATAAGGCAGTTGAAAAGAACACATTAAAATATTTTTAAGGTAGTATATTCTTGGAATTTTGTCCATTAGCTTGACAGAAATATGTAAGAAGTTAATTTGCATGAGCTGTGGTACAGAAGTGACCTAGACCCTGTTAAGGGTACTCTGGATTGGAGGGATCTTTGAAATAATGTGGAAATGTGCATGAACCTCTAACATTCGGGGTCATGTCACAGTCCCTGGATTTGGACCAGCAGCTGGACATACTCACCACACTCCAGTGGGCTTGGGGCTGTGCTGGCTGCCATAGAAGACAGTCCTATGGCTGATAGTCTGTTCCAGTAACACCAGTTCCTTAATAGCTGCCAGGAAAAGAAAAGTAATTTGAAATTTTGCAGTACTGAAGGAAACTGCTTCAAAAAGCTGCAAGTCTCTTCCTAACCAAATTCTATTTAAAGAATCCCAGGCAGAGTACCTCAGCATACACAGTATAGACTTGTGATCTTTTCTGTGAATTTTAGAGATAAGATCTTCCCTCTTATTTAGTATGCTTTCTAACAACATTTAGTTGCCATTGTGCAATTGTCTCTCATCTAGATAATGTGGGAGAACTGCTAAAATGAAGCAATGAAAGTGCTGTATAAAGTACTTTGTTGTGTATTAGCAAAAGTGTATCTAAAGGAGACCTGTATAGCCTTTTAGAGCAAATCTGGTTCCTCCCCTGTACTCTTTAGAAGCACTGATAGCTTTAAGTGTAGCTTGGAGTGAATCTGTACATTGGCAAATGACTTTAGCTGTCTGTGCCTTGACTTCAGTCACATCCTCTGGCTGTCCACAGTGGCTGCTTCTTGTTTTCGAAGATCTTCCCACATTTTATTGTTTAAAATGAACTCTGGCTTTGAATACTGTAGCTTGATTTTGTTGTTGTATTGTTTTGTGGCACTCTTGCAAGGTTTTTTTGCCTTATTTTCTAGAGGAATGAGGCAAATATGGTGTCTCCAGGGCACTCAGTAACCGTTGTGTGCTGTTGCTGAATTTCAGCCACATTTGATGGCATGAGACGTGTGGGATCCTTCCCAGGCTGTGCACCACAAATATATCCACCTGTGTCCCTGGGGTACCCCCATGTGCCTTGCTGATTTCTTGTACTGGCAGAGCTAATCTTAGCACTCTCCTTCTTGATTACACTTTAATATAGTTAGTTAGGATTTTTAAGTTCTTTTTGTTTTTTTCTCAAATATCAGCTGTCAGAAGCACACATAGGTCTCGTGAAACAGGTGCAGTTTTTGAATTGATTTAAAGGAAGAAGGGGAGACATTTGGTAAATATTAATTGGGACTCTGAGTCAGGGGAACAGACAAAATGGAAAAAACTATGAATTTGAAAGTGCCCAAGAAATGGGATTTTTGGGGGCCTTTTTTTGTCATTTGTCTGCTTTTTAGGAGATAGAGATATTTGATTGTGATTCTGTGGACCCCTTCATAAGGCTCTGCCCTCTGACTCGTTAATGGATAGGAGCATTTGTTAGCTGATTGTGTGGCACCTCTCAGTCATTATCTTTTTCATCAGTGTTCTATTTTTGGATTCCTTCTGTCTGCTAATATTTAAAAGAAGCAAAAATGATAACACAGGAAATAAACTTGGAGTTTTTTTGTCCAAGTAACATAGGGTGCACAAAGCTTACCTTGAAGCATTGAACATGAAGTGAGTACAGGAATCCAAGCCCATTTTAAATGCTATCTTGGTTTTATGACAACTACATTACTGTTTCCTAATCTATGGACCTACCTTACAGGAAATATTTGTAGATAAAACTTCATGGATGGTGATAAAGTAAGGAAAATGTTCCTTTATTCTCTGATGATGCTGAAATCTAAAAAAAAATATATTGCCTACTTGAAAAAAACAGGAAAAAATGTTATTTATACAAGCTGGTACATTTCTGCACATTATTCAGTGCGTTTTTTGTTTATTACTGACTGAAAGGGGAAATTTGACATTGGAAAGAGGAATTCATTGTGTTCAGACAGCAAGAAGACTATGGATTGCATCAGCCTCTTTCCCCCTTGTGACTTTTCTTCGTTTGTGAACTAAATCCTTTGTGTGCTCAGAGTTTTACATGGAGCACTTCAACACAATGTGCCTGCTTGGGGGAGTAGGAGGAGTGGCACACTTTGAACCAGTATCCTTGAGGCAGAGAACAACAGCAAGGCACATTGCCATGCATCATCCTTTATTTATGCATGTGGAGTGCAAGGTAACCACACTGGGGTCTGCTGTGGGAGAAGGCACGGCAGTGTCACGGAGCTCTGAAAGTTCAATAAAAGCAGTGAAGGACGTGCAGCTTCTCTGTATCTGCTCTGCATAATGGCAGCTCTGGTTTTTACAGCGCTTGGACACTCGTTGTCCTGGGATTTAGTGAAGGACATGCAAAACCAGTGCATTTGCTGTGCATACTTCATGCTGATAGTCTGGAAATGGAGCAAGTCAGAGAGAAATGTAGCTTTTGGGATCATTAAAAATCCATTTTCATTAAAAGCCATGTATTGCAGTGACATATTTATACATTCATCCCTTGTCTGCCTATGGCTTACAGATAGAGTGAAAAAGAGGCTTTTCATAACAATTTTAAAGCCTAAATGAAAGAAAAGCATTCAATTTACCTTGAATTACTTACATGCTGCACTTGTTTGGCTTTTTTTCACGCTGTGTTGAATGGCAACTACTCTGCATTCTTTCTTTACCTCCAGTTCCTTTTGTTCCATCTATCTATCATTTGTTTTTATCTATATCTTCTGCCTATCTATTTCCTCTTTGTGCTTAGGGTTGGTTGCAAATTATATTTGTGATGCAGGGAGCTTACAATCTGACTGTCTTGATATTATTTTATGCAACCATGACTACCGTAAAAATTGGCTTTACTGCCTGTTTTGTGTTATTGATTCAAGCCCATTTCAGAATTAACTTGTTTGGAATGATCTGGCAATGTTGTGTGCCCTAGGTTCTCTCAGGAAAAATTCATCTCTCATAACTAAATGCAATAAAATGTTCAAATATATCTAAACACAGTTATATTTTGAATTTAGATGAAAATCTTATGGAGTCAATCAAATATACGAGGCATGTGCAAGTTTTAGTTCTAGACTTACAAGTACTGTATTGCAGAAAAAAAGTATTCAGAGACCAGCTTTTTCCTAGAGATCTGTCCCCTATGTAGGCTTTATGAAATTCTTAATCGCATCATTCATGTTTCTATCCTGAATTGGTTGGACATAATTTTGACATTTTGACTGTAGGACTGTATCTGTAATTTGAGATTATTGCCTTAATTCTTTTAGGGATTTGATGTTTCAGATCTGAGTTTTACATTTGTCCTCACGGTTAGGTAGAAATATTTGTGTGCTGATAGTCAGTGGAAAGTGATCTACAGAAATAAATCTTCCCTCATTAATGGCTTGACTGGTCAAGTTTGAACTTTCTCTTACAAATGGAGAAAATTAGATGCTGGTATAAACAGGAAAATTTAGAACATGATTTTATTGTAATGTTAAAATATCCAGGTGTTAGAAATTGTTCACTGACATCAGATACTGGTCCTGACTGCCTTTAACTGACTCATAAAACCAGTTAAAAAGAAAAAAAGCTCATCTCCAATCAGAGTTTTTTCCCAGGTACACAGAAATAGGAAATAAACAACTAACAACCTAATTATTTTAGCTTTTCTATTTCATTGCCATTGAGACTGCCTGGGTAAGAACTGCACCTCCTGAGTTGCAGATTTCAGGTTTGCTGCTGTCCCTGGCTACTGCAGAAGCCCAGGAGCTACTGGCACCTGTGCAGCCCTGCCCAGCCTCCCTGCCCAAGGTGTCCCAGAATACACTGTGCTCTGGGAGCAGGTTGGCTTTCTTTTGGCTGGTGGAACAAAGCTGTATGCCAGCTGCCCTTTGAAATGTTTTGGTAGTCCTGGAACTGGAATAAAAATTCTTCCTTTGTTTTCCCTTCATAGTTTTTTTCCTGGCTGGCATATCTTAGTTCTTTACTTATCTTCTTCTTGTCTTTCAGAGTACAGAACCTTTCTTGAGTGTATATTTTGAATGTGTGGAGAGAAAAAAGCTACCCAGGTGAGTAAACAACAGATGCAAGTCTATCCTGAGAGGAGTGCACTATGGATAAAGAACTATTATAATTCCTCCCACATTACTGTTTCCATCTACTTATGCGATATATACGTGTGCCTTGTTAACAATGATGTTATAATGCAAAAGCTAAAGTTTTCATATCAGAGGAAACATACATTGTTAAATGAGCTGAGAACATTCTCCCAAGGGTTAGCATTTCTCTTGTATGTGTGAAATCCTACTGAAACAAATGGCCCTATTATTTTAATTGGATCTTTTGGTATTAGAACATTTTTCTTTGTACAGTAGTAAAGAACCTTCTTTTTCTTTTTTCCTGAAAATGGGAACTGAACAAATGCAGTTGATGGATTTAAACATTTATGACTTCAGCAGTAGATTATATCAATATAAATAGATGCAGATACACATATATGAATTAAATCCATATTTTATTATGCATTCCTCCACTGTCTCTGAGAATCTAAGGTTTGCACTTTTAAAATAAGTATGATTAAAATTTTGAATTGTCCTTTGGATTGATACCTTGTTTGCAATGCTAATAATGACAGACACACTTAAAAAAATCCAAACCATCCAAAAACTAAAATAAATTTTTAAGCAAAATGTAGTAAATTTGTTTGAAAAACGATTTTATCTGTTTAATAAGTGAATTACTACTTGGGATCTGACATTCCTTACAGTCGTGAATAGATTCAGTTCTTGAGCTGCTCTGTGCTTAATTTGCTTCTGTGAGTGAGGGATTATGCAATACAGTAGGTTAAACTTCTATAGAACACTAATTTGTTTTGTAGAAGATTAGAGAAGGAAGGGAGGAACTCTGTTTATCATGTTGTGATCAAAAGCACAATACAGTAGAAATTTTCTGTGAACATAGGCTTGAAAACTAATTTGTTGTATGTTTGTTTCCTCTCTTTTCTGCAGCTGTTCAATTACAAACTGTTACTGCTGGTCAGAAAACCAAATAGCTATTCTCCAGGGTAGCTACATTGTACTCCAGTGTTTGAAGATTTGGTTTCTTTTATAATTGGACTGAAATATTGATTTTTTTTTTAAAGGAATTTTCCCATGCCTCCATATGAATACTAGTTGAGCATGCTCATGTATGTATGCACTGTGTTTAATATATCCACACAATAATAATAGTAATATAAACCTGAAAATAATATAAACCTGAAAACAAAACTAATTTCACGTATGGAGGCAAAACAATTTTTAGTCATACAGAAAAGATCAAGGAATGATTTGTTAAGAGCAAAATGAAGAAGTCATAGGGTTTGTATTAATTAAATTTTCTTGTTTGCTTTTTACCAAGTCTATGTATGTGTCCTTTACAAAGACAAATAAGCTTTGAGGGGAAAAAAACATTTGCAGACTGACTAGTAACCAAAATACGGGTAAACTTCACTTTTTGAAGTAGCCAAATATTGCTGTAGAGTGTAGAGCCCTTCACTGAGGGAGAATCCTGTGGAGCCATGCATGGGGCAAGGACTGCCCAGCTCAGTGCTGCCAGCTGTAACGTGGGATGCCTGGCAGGACCAGCCTCTCCCATGTGCAGCTTGCTGCCGGTTGCTGGCTTCAGTTGCCTCACATGTGCAACTAGAGATCGACTGGTCATCTGTTTATTACCTCAGAGAAAAAACTACAGCTGCAGTGACAAGCAAGGAGTTGTCTCATTTTGGTGGTTCTCCTGCAGTGGAAATGATGGATTTTGTTTTTCAACCCGTCACACAGAAAGAGCTGCTATTTTGAGCAAATTAATGAGATAACTTGCTACTTACAAAGTAGGTCAGAGCTGCTCGAGCGTAACTCGCAGTAGGTTTTTGGGAATTAGCGCTGCTTTCCCCGCTCCCCTTCCCGGCAGGCTGTGCCGGCGTGTGCCAGCTCCTGTCGGGTGCTGCTGTCCCGGGTGCCGAGCGCTGCCCGCCTGCAGCCCGGCGCTGTGGGGCACCGGGGGCACACGGCACCTGAGCCTTGGCACGGCCCTCCGAGCAAACGGCGTCTCGCAGCTGTTTCCATGACAACACACGTGTTAGAAAATAAATATTTGCTCCACTTCCACGATTGTCGTTATGCTAAGAATTAATTGATGGTAATGTTTTTTCCCCTCGTGCTTGAGAGCGTTTTAGAAAATAACCTAGTAGTGTTTATGGGACCAAACAGCATCCGAGGCCATTGCAGCTGCCTGTGCCCTGCCATGGGTTTGGGCTGGGAGCAGGAGCTGATAAAACTTCTCTGGTTTTGGTTAAAAGGCAGGTCAGATACTGTTCTGCTCTGGAAAGCCCCTATGTTGATGGGTCTGGGAGCAGTATGGCTGGTGGGAGGGCAGGGCAGGAAAGGGCTGTGGGATGGGCATAGCTTTAGGTGGTCCTTTGCCAGCATCCTCTGCCCAGCATCCCCATCTCTCAGGTGTCCTCCAAACTCTTACTGCCACCCTAAGTAGCATAGCGACTCATGTAAGTCCTTAGAAGTTAAATCCCAAGTGTGGAAATGCACTGTGATAGTTCTGTGAGTACAGTACTCTTGGCTATAAGTATGTAATTTAGGCTATTGTGAAATACATAATGGATAATTGTGTAAAGTATGATTATTTCTTAATAGTACCTCCTAATTTCACTGTTTAAGGTTATAAATTTTGATTTTTAAAAAAATCAGTTACTTCAAAGATTCTTGGAGTTCAACCAGTGTTAAAAACATTTAGATTTATTAATATTTTTGGAATGTATTTATTTCATTTTTGTAAAAGAGGAAAGTTTTCTTGTAGGAGGAAATTTTTGACTCCTTGCTACTGATTTTCTTTTTGAAGTATAAGCTAGTGTGAATAAAGACTTGTAGAAAGCAGGCCAGGAGTTCTGCCGTGGCAGCATTAGCAACTGCGGGAACTACTGACACACAGAATATTATTAGCTCAGCTGTATTTCCTTGTCTTGATCTGTTCTGTTAGCAGGACACATTGATTTTGCCCAAAGCCAAAATGTGTTTTTTTCTGCTCAGTTTGGATTGTGTTACACTGTGCCTACCAGTATGGCATCAGTGTGCCATAAACACCATGACTAGCAGCTGTCATTTGTCATGATAAGCGAAACTGATGTTTGCCACCAATGTCAATCAGGGACCAAACACAATTACCAGCACAAGACCTTTTGGCAGAGCAGTTGTTATTGCACCCCATCCAAACCAGGGGGTTTCAGGGATTACTGAAATATTTGTGTCCTTGTTTGTCCTGGGTTGGCAGGCGACTCCTACTCTATATCCTACATCGTGGGGCTATATTGTGTCTTGGCAGTTGTTTTCTCTTCCCCTCCGGTGAGGACTGTGGCTGATAGGCGGGCTCTTGCTGGGGGGGGGGGGTGGGGGGGTGGAAATGGCTGCGGGCTTTTTTACTTTCACTTTTTGGCTCGGCTTGCTCTGCTTGGCATTGCTGCATGCTCGCTATTTTTCTCGCTACTCTCTGCTCGTTTTCTTCCTTCCTCTTCCTTTTTTTCTTTCCCCTTCCCGAAGATTAGGACCGGCTCTGGACTGACCTGACCTGACCTGAGGAAAGTTTGGGAATTCCTGGAGCTCGACAGAGAAGATCAGCGCCTCTCCTCGCACAGTTCCTGTTTCCTTCTTTTTTTTCTTTTGTGTGGGGAGTGTTGTTAATAAAATAGGTTTTTCCACTTTCCCTCCAAGGAGTTTTTTCTTCCCTCCCGAACCCAGGTCTGGGAGTGGGGGAGGGGGTGGTGGAGGTTTGTTTTAGGGGTTCTCCCCCTAATCTGTTCCAAACCGGGACATTGTTTAACCATGGTTCATCTTTCAGCACTATGAAAAGTCTCTTGTCTGTTAATTCAGAGTGACACAGTACAAGAGCAGCTCTAGAAAAAAAACTTCAAGCCCAGGGGACCAGGAATAGTTGAGCTGAATCTTGCTGATGAATGGGCGGTGGTATTTTGCCTCTAGTTCAAGGGAAGGAAAACATTGAGAAAGAATAAGTGACAGGAGAAAATTAGGCCCATTTTAAAGAACTTGGGCTTTATGCTCCATGTGTCTTTGGTAGTCCCACTGTTCATACTATGCAAACACTTTCTTGAAGACGGTCTGAGGCATTCTTGTAATTTGATGTACACAATGAGCTGAATGAATACCTACCAGCTGAAGAAGGTAAATGAAAAGGCCACAGATCTGTTTGATAATCATTAATTTGCTTAATGTCACTGTTCTGCCCTTAAATTTGTTCAAGAAGAAATTTTCAATTACACTGGTATTGCTGCAAGGAGTAGGTTTAGAGAAGTATTTGAATTGATGGACTGCCTAAATTGCATCTTTTGCTCTTGTTTTTGCATATCGTATGTTTTATATAGTCTGAGCTGTAACTCACTTAACATCTGTGCTTGGTCTGGGAGGCCTTTTTGTATAAGGTTAGAACAAGCCTGAAGAACACTATAAATTAGACTGGTAGATCAATACGTTGATATAATATAGTGAGATGACACAATGTTAATTTTGCTAGAACCCAAATGTGGCTTCTTTAGCACCTAATGGCTCTATCAACTGAACAAAGGTGTTTTTAATTTAATAATTAGTCTGCTAATTTGTATTGTTAGTTTAACCACTAGAGAAAAACAATGCCACGTACCTAAAGCTAGTAGTCATGTTGAATATTGACTTCAATATTGATGTAGTTGGAGGTTGGAGGGTTTTGTGGCCTTTTTTTATATTTGTGTTTTAATTTGACAAATTGTGAAGAAAGGAATGGCTTTATAATTTCAAAACTTATGAACATGAAGCATGGAGTCAAATGTGAGTATCAATAAAGAGTGATGACTGTCAGATGGGCAACAGAATAGTGATAGGAGCTGAAGGGCTGTACAATTTACTTTGCAAAATGAAGTGGACATAAGGGGAGTAATGAATTCTTGTGATAAAGTGTTTGAGTTTTGAGACCATGTTTGAAATCTGTCCTGCAAATATGCTCCTTCCAAAAAGTCTTTGAAAGATGACCAATGTTGTATTCCAGCACTAGTTACAGAAATGACACTTTTCATTCTTTACATGTATCCATGCTGGATTTTTCCTTGAGGCAGAATTTGTGTATTCCTTTTGATGGAGAATGTTCAAAGTTCACCTTAGGAATAGCATAGGGACCAGATAAGGTCAGAACAGGAGGAGAGAAGTATTACAGTAGGTTGTGTGTTGAATCAAGCTACACAGTACAAGTAGGAAGAAAACAAGCCCTAACATGCAGTAGTCTTGAGGAAGGGCCACTTTGGGTTATTGCATCCAAGTGTTCCCTGATCATACAGCTTCTCTGGTGGGAGAGCTTGGGAAACCTCCACCCCACTCTCACATGAGCCCCAACACATGCACTTACAGTGCACCTGGGCCCTGCCATGTGCATTGTTGGTAATGCAAAGGTGTCTTAAAATCCTCACAAACAAATCTGAAGAACTTCAGCTGTTTAAAGGCTGCTTGATTGAAGGACTGCTGGAACACCCAGAGGAACCACTAGAGCCACAAGTAATGTAAATACTGGGGGGGGGTGCCAGGCATTGAGCTTCACTGGGGTCTTCCAAGGCCAAATAGCTGTGTTTAACTTCTGGGGGCACAGGAACTCGCTGTGTATGTGCTGGTATAGCCAGGTGTACCTTGCTGGATGCTCTCTGTCCAGTTCTGCAGGAGCCTATCCTGGGAGAAGAGCTGGTGGGAGATGGCTGTGCTGTGTGTCACCTACTGACTGGGCTCCCTGGCTCTGACCAGGCACAAATTCACTGTTTCCTGACCATTTAGGGACAAGGAGTTCAGAGGACTGAGAAAGGCACACGGTGGTTAAGTGTCCACCCTGGCAGCAGGACATCTGAGACCCACCTTACCAGAAACTGAAATGCAGGGAGGGAGCCCTTCAGGTTCATAAAATCTTCACCTAAGTCTACAACTGTGAGACTTATAAACCAAGTCCTGCTTTTGTCAAAATTTTGTTAAATGTTGGACTGGATAAACTGATGAACTTTACATAAATATTCTAAAAAGAAATTGTTGAAACTGTGCGTAAAATTCACAAGACACACTTGCCTTGTCTCTTTTACAGTGTTACAGAGATCAATTGTCTTGTTAGGGAATATCTAGTCTATATATTTTCCTTTCATAGAAAAGGCTCTTCATTTGGCTTCTCATTTTTAGTTCTGTCTGCTTCTTCATTGCATTTTATTATTATTTTCATCTAATATCTGGATAGGTGACATTGTCAAGGAAAAGCAACAAAGACAGAAAATGAGGTTGCTTAGGTTGCTTATAAGGTGACCTACAGAGGCAAAATTTGGAGACTGAAGGGAGCTTTGCTCTTGCCTTAAAAGGGATGGATTTCTGAGCACAGCATTTCAACTAAGCTGAGCTGATTGTGATTCTCAATAAACTGCTGAGGAATAATGGGACCTCTACTCTTCCAGCCCTTCTCTATACCCAGGGCTGACCCAGCAGCAACTTACTATATTCATGGGTGCAAAAAATTCTGCGGATGTACATGTGCAGCTGAGTGAGCTGTGAGCCTTGAGCGAAGCAATTCTGCAGCAGAGCACTGCTTTTTCAGGAATCCTCTCTGCTCCACCTGGGATGCCATGGTCTGTCAAAGCACGACAGCAGTGCAGGGGAGGTGGATTCACTTTTCTGTGGAAATAGATAAATGGTGTCCTTACTTGCTTACTTTTTCTTAGCAGGACTATGTGTTTAAGCTGTGTAGCCCATTTAATTTCCCTTCCTGCAAGTACACACTGGAAAATTAATAGAGAGTAAAGTGGCAGCTCCCAGAGAAAGATTAGAAGAAACAAAGGTAATCCTTACAAGGAAAACATTATTGACAATGGTATTTGAAATATGCATTGGATTCATTTATTTATAAGTGCGTAAAGCAAACATGAGTTTTGTGACTTGTTTTGGATCTACACTTTCTTTTGGCTTGTTTTCCTTTTAACATACAAAATAATAAGTACCTACCTTCAAATGGGAGCCTTTAACAGTGGTAGATTTAAAGGTGCCCAAGTTTAATCCAGAACATGGAATTTCTGTTCACTTATGCTGCTTCAAATTTCTGAATGCAGGATTCTCAGACTTCTACTTTAAATTTCCACTTATAATCAAGCCCTCTGTGAAATAATCTTTTTATGCCCAGGATTTGTGCTTAGAAGCACGTCCTAACCTATCACGGATGGCAATAAAATTAAGACAATAATTTCAGTTTAATGAGCTAGACATACCCCCCCCCCAAGCAGAATGATAATTATCATCAGGTTTATATTTTATCATATAAAATGACTTGATTTTAACTTGAAAGTGCTGATGTACAAAACTCCTATATCTTATTCAGCAGTGATTTTGTTCCAGTGTCATTTTCCTCATTTTTTTCCTCTTTTGAACTCTTTCCTCCTCTTCCTCTTCTCTCGTTTCTTTGTTCTACGCCCTTTTTAATATTTTGTACAGATTTCCCTCCCCTCTGACATTTTTATCATTTTGAGGCATAAAATAGGGCCTCTCTTCTCTGGCAGCTGTGACCCCATCCCCTGCTGTACCAAATTGACACTTCTGCAAGCAGCAGCTCTACTCAGTCACTCGAAGGCTGCTGCTTTCACAAGTGTTGATTTAGTGCAGCAGGGGATGATGTGCCAGCTGTAAAACTCAGACAATAATAATAATAATAATAATGGTTGTGAAAAGTCTTGTAATAAGAGGGAAAAATCAAAGGGTGTGGGGAGAGAAGGTAGGAAGGGTCCAGGTGGAGTGAGGAAGGGGAGTGGTGTCCCTGGGGAGTGGTGGGGTACTCGGCTGCCCAAGGAGTGGTGCGATGGGTAGGAGAGCGGACCAAGAGCTATTTCTTCTCCTCCTCTCCACTCTCTCTCTTTACAAGAAACTTCTGTGACTGACAGTGAAGATGTTTTGTGTTTCTGTCAAATTGGGGAGTTATTTTGGGATAAAATTCTGGTGGAAGTGGGTGAAGGACTTAAAATATGACTGAGAGAGTGAGGGGAACCTGTGCTGTAGAGTCACTTAATATTTGCAAATGCAACTTTTTGGATGACAAGATATTTGATATTTTTATTCTTAAGGTGTATATTGCATGTCCATGGATATAGAGGATGGATTTTTTTTTTAATATATACAAATAGTGTGTTGTTATTTAAAGCATATAAATGGAGAGTTCCTTCTAAATCAGCCCTGATCTACCCTCAGTAATGTTCCTAGAAGAAATAGTTTACAAATACTTTGCATCTGAGTGTTTAATCAGTTGTTGGCAAGACAAAGTTGAAAAAAATATTTTAGGTTATATTTACTGAGCACTTTTTTCTTTCTGAGTTTGTTCTCAGCCATTAACTCAGCAATTTATCATTTCCATGGCTCTGTTTAACCATTCATCAGTGATCTTGGAGCAGTGACTGAAACACAGGATGTGCCAAATATTGATATCGGTAATGATACGCCAATGTATGTTAAGACAGAACAGTTTCAGATGGACATGCAGAACATGTCAGTGGAGACTTGAAAGGTGTTAATATACCTGTGTACCAAATAGTATTGCTTGTTTAAAACTGGTAACTCAGCACTTCGCAGGTCTGTGTAGAGAGTATGAAATTTTTCAAAGATTCTTGGGAAGCCTGTTTCTTTTAAGTTCATTTCAGACATGGGTTTGTGTTTGTTTAAATTAATGGGAAATAAGGACATACTTAAAACTAAGCATGTATTTGAAAGCTGGTGGATTGAGGTTCTATTTGTCAAGTCTTGGGTAAAACTTCCATTGACTGAAAAGCATCTCCTTTTTAGTATTTAGAGAGATGTTTTATAATAGGCTTTCACAGTGATCACCTTTGTAATCTTGTTGTTCATCATATGAATTGATGAAGATCCTTTCTCATAACCTTTGGCTATTCAAGACATGTTCCTAAAGCATCAAAGACTGAAGAAACTTAGACATAATAGATCATCCTGCCTCCTTTTTTTTGCCAATGTAGAATTATTTAATTGAGAACATTTTTTATTGTTATGTCAACTTTAGTTTTGAAAATCCCAAGTGAACGCTTCCACGAAAGCTTCCATATCTCTCCTTGGGAGACTATTTCACAGGCTAATACATCTCACTGGCAGGAAGACTTTCCCAATATTTTGTTAAACTTCAGTTTTTCTTTCCACTATTTCTAGTTATGTCCTTTTTCCTTGATAGCTTTTACACACGTTGAATATTTATAGAATTTTTTTCCCTTAAGAAACTTTCTTCAGTTTATCAATATCTTTTTGGTTTTGAAAAACCCACCTAATACCTCCTAGGCCAAGAACTACATTTACTTTCAAGCCATATGACAGTCAGATTCTCACCACAGCATTTTCTTCATGTTCTTTTTCTCAGGGTCCAAAGAACACAGGAGATTCCAGCTATGAGAAATCTGATAAGCAGCCTATTTTCATCAGTGATTTGAGACAAGTCCCTTTGCTTTCTTTCTAATTCTTGATGCACAGTTCTTCTGGCTGTTGTGAGTGAGGATCCCCAACTGCTACTTGGTTCTTAATTTCTCACCTATTGCTGCTGTGCTTCACAGAAAGCCTGCTTAGTCTTTGTACTTCTGCAGCTTGCACAAAATTCACTTCATTCTTGTTAGGTGCAACTGTTGAGGTCAGAACTCAGAATACTTCCCAGGAAACAGAAGGCAAGAGAAAGGAGGCTGATGCTCTCCTAAATTCAAGGCCTGATTTGCAAGTCCTGGGTTGAATTTTGGCTCCTTATTCAGGAGAAATTGAAATATGTTCATACAGGGAAATGCAGAGAGCTGTAACAAGTTTTCAGGGGGCTTACTAGTGTGGGCCAGTCCTGTGTTTGCATAGTTCAGGGTTGCAGGAAGGGGTCCAGCTTGTGCCAGCTCAGAGCACAGGCAAACCAATGCATTCGTGGCACTGAGAGGCCTCTGCTTCTCTGCACAGCCTTCCCCTCTGCAACGAACCAGTTGCAGTCTCCTGCTGTGTGCTGGTGGGTACTGGTGCTATAAAGATCAAAAACTGCAGGCTGCTGGAAAAAATTGCTTTCTTTTTAGTGCAACTTTTTTTTTGTTATTATTAGTTATGAGTTCCTGGCTTGCAGGAAAGGGGAAGAAATTTAAATGGCTTACACAGCTTTTGACTGTCATTTCTAACTTGGTTTTCTAAGGAAATGCTCTTTGTCTGTCAAACTTCTCTAATTACTTTTGAACACAAGAAATGTTTTCACAGCTTGAGTTCAGTGGTGGTAGAGATCCCATCCCACAGTGGCTTTGTGATCAAAAGGGGCACTTTTGGGTGTCCTGGCTGACAAGCATTGTGTGCACTTCACAGTATCATGACTGGGTAGCACTGGAGCAGCCCAGGAAGGTTTTGAGGAGACAATTTGGGGAAGGAGGGCATGGATAGGGAGTTTGGTCACTTATGAGTAAGTCACAAGGCAGAAAGTATTGGTTTTCTGCTCAAAGTACTTGAGCCTTTCCTGAGGAGTTTTCAGACTGTTAGAGACTCAGTGCTTGTCTAATTTTTCTCCCAGAATCAACAGTTAAACTTGCATTGATTTCTTCTCCCTTCACATGCTTAGGATTCCAGCTGTACTGTGGAACTCGAGATCTCAGTGTTTCACAGAGGCTTACCTGCCACAGCTGTCTAACACTTCCTGAAATATTGAGGACAGTTTCCCTGAAAAGTGTGCAGGGTGGAAACACCACTCCAGGTGCCCTTGTAGCCTTTGTAGGTGCCACTACCTGCCAGGCTGCTGTTTGTCCATCCATTTTACAGAGAAAGCCTGTGCCTGGTGTGCTCATTCCCACTTATTCCTGGGTCTGCATCTCAGAATGGCCACTTGCTGCTATCCTCCTCATTTTGACTATCCCAAGACATTTTTCCTGGATATTTTAGCTGCGTTTTGCCTAAGATTATTTGCCAAAGAGAATTTTCCACTTTATTCCTTTTTATGTGTCTGATTTCTAGGTGCTATGTATATATATTTTTTACTTTTACTTGCAATATTTCCTAAATTAACATCTTCCACAGCTCTTGACAATAAGATCTACTGCCTAGTACATGTTAGTGCCTTTATTTCTATATTTAATTGTAAAGAGATTACTTTCAAATGTATTTCTGAAACAGGTATAAAGAACAATGTTTACTAGTAAGTTTCCCTTAACTTCTTTTCATTGAGAAAAAGAGTAAAAAAGAGTAATGATATTGCACTTCTGCTGACTACTTGGCTTGACTGATTCACAAGGTATTTGCTCTTAACATGTTGTAGGAGTTAAAAAAAAGTGTCAAACTTTTTTTGGCACCCAGCTACAGTAGATCCTATTAGAAGAAACATATGGCCTCACACTAACAGTGTTAAAGCACTGCTGAAGTATTGCATGCATGACATTGACAAATTTCCTCTAGGCTTTTTGTTTTCTGTGCTATTAAGCATTCAAAGTCCACTATTTCATTACCACTGATGATACAGAGAGCCTTATTGACATTCTATCCATCTGTTCATAACATGCATTATTAAATGTGAAGCAACTAGTAGGTAGGAGTGCACTTGCCAGCTGTACAATGAATTCTCAGTAGTTTGGTGCCCTCTATAAATTTTCTAGTATTCTGCCAGTTTCTCAACATAATTTGCAATGGGGATATATTTTTTTTAATGCTTCACATTGTACAGAGAAAAGTTGCTTCAAAAGAATTCTTTATTTTGTTATCCCTAATGTGAACTCTTTAGATATAGTTTCAAAAAGCCCAAGAGTCTTTTAACATACAAAGAATGTTGCTAATATCAGATCTCACTAACCACAGTTTCTGGGTGTGTTTTCTTTTTTTTTTTTCCTAGGAGCAAATCTGTTGCATTACCTATGAACAGGACAATGGGGCCCCAATGAGTCACCCTATTCATATATTTTTGGAACCCAGAGGAATTGGTTTGACTATTTACAGATTATAACAGTTGGTAGTTGAATGTTTTATTTTCATTCCCAGTTGGTACAATATGTTCACAGCTGATGCTAATGGCTTGCCCATTTGATATCACATATGGTCCACTATTTGGGTCTCCTAAAGCTTTCTTTTGTGGTCAAGCTGCTTTAAAACTTGTGTATGTTTAGGTTTGTTCTGTCTGCTGGAAAGGTGAATATGAAACTCTGAAACCAGGCAGCTTTAGAGTAACTCCGCAGTTCTGTTGAGAAAGATTCAATGAATTTGAGTCTAAATGTCCCATAAGCAATATTTTTATATAAAATTGAATAAAACCAAATGTCTTACAACATCATGTGAAATTCTGAAAGAAATGTCCTTTCCTCTTTCTTCGTCTTTGAGTGTGATTGAGTTACCCTTCAGCATATGAATACCACTGAGGATCATCAGCATTGCTTTTGCTGGGTGTTCAGTTGTATTGGAAACCAATTCATAAATAATTTTTATTGCTTTAATCATATTTTTATATTTTTATTTGAACATTACTGTTCTGATAGTGTTCTGTGAAAAGATCTAAGGAAGTAAATTAATTTTTCCTTTGGTTTCTAAAATTAGTGCATAGGAAAAGTGAACTAAAAGAATAAGGGAACAGAAATTAAAATTACAAGCCCGTCTGAAGTTGTTCTCCTATGATACATAGTGTTTATACCGACTCTGAAATATAACTGATAAAGCCACAATCTCATAAAAAGATTATTTCCAAAACTATTGCATTACCCTCTGAGAGCTAAAATTCTCATTTATTTGTAGGAGTAGATCATAATAGCTCTAATTCCCTAAGAAGTGGGCATTGTATGATAATTAAGCAGGGTAGTACATTAATTGTCCTCCACTTCACCTCTAGATGTTTAACTCCTTATCTAGTCAACCAGCAAACAATAATGCTCACTTATTTGTTCCTTACAGTTCAAATAATTTTTTAAACTAGGTAATTAATTTGAAATAAAGCAGAATAAGCATATTCATGTGAAAGGGGCATTGAAATTGTCTTAGATTACCATTAGGTGGTAGGATGTGAGTTTTATGGTTGTATTTTTCAGCCCTGTAACTTTAGCTGAATAAGAGCAATGTGATTTTGCATGCAGGAATATTTCTCTAACTAATGGGACAGATTTAGCAGTTTTTGCCATGTGGCTTCTGCTTTCTGGTGGCCTCTCTCTCACTGATGCCTGTTAGGAGAGCAGGTACGTGTGTGTTGGAAGTGTTGCCTGTGCCTGGAATATCTGGCTCCTGGTGCTGGATTAAATGAGGCATTTGGTGGTAGGACAGAGGCTCTGGCTTGTTTAGTTTCGGGGAAATAGTGCATGTTGCTGGTTTAAAGTCAGCCCCTGGAAGAAGATTGAAATGGAACTGAAGTAGGAGGCTTTTTCAAGTGAATAAAGTCAATATTCAACCTGGAGTACAAGGGAAAGAAAAAAAACTAACTAAACCCAATGTTTTTGCAAATGAAACTAATAGATGAGAAGTAAAATTCTGCCCTCTACTATAAGAAGTTTCAGGGACTTAGAAAATGTCAGTAAAACTTTAGCATGCTAAGAAGTTCACTTGAAATGTGTTTAAAAAAAGGACGAAGGAAATCAAATTATTAGTGAATGATCTCAGGAATGGACTGGGTGGTGGATGATGTGGTAAAAAGTATTTGTTAGACAGGACTTGGTCAAAATTTGGTGAAATTTTGGGTACTCTGACTGTACCCAAGAGAGTTAAAGAAGTTAGTGATGTTGTCTCTCCCAATTTATTAGCTAGAAATGGAAGATTATGCAAGAGGAATTTGGATTTATTAGACAAAAGTTAAATTATATTCAGGAAAGGAAGTATTTCTCATAAGTAGCAGAACTACATGTTAGGAACCAGAAACAATACTGTTGAAAAATTATTTTTGAGGTCTTATTAATAAATCACAAGCCCATAAGACACCAGGAGCAGTAACTTGTTTGACTGTGGGTATCAGTCAAATCAAGAGTGTTACAATGTAAAAGTGGTCATAACTTGGGTATCCTGTGACACAGGATATCATACAGCAGATTCCCAGGAGTTCATAGCCATCAGATTCGGGGTGGCTAAGCCTGGTCTGAGCACACTGTCCTAGTCTGGGCACAGTACTGCAGCTGTGTCAGCAGCACTGGCACACAGCTGACTACAGAAGAGCAGCAGGGCACTGCAGAGACAGCCCTACTGCTCCTTATGGAGGTGGTGTGCCTTGTGCCCTCTCTAACACTGTGCCATCATCTCCAGAGGCAATCACAGCATGTCCCTGTGTGCTGGACATCATGTCATTCCCTCTGCTGTGTTGACTCTGGCTGGCCTCACTGTGGCCTTGGGGCATTTACTGCAAAGTTGCAGGGCGCTCATGTAAAGGTGGGGTTTGCAGTGTATTGTCCGTGCCAAGGGGATCCTGTTGGAATGAAGTGTTACACTGATTCTAATCTCCGACTAACAGGACAATTTCTGATTGGTACATGGAGAATTATGTACTTCCTGGAGGTTTTTTTCCTCATTTGTTAATAATTTATTATTATTGTAATCATCATTATCATAATTATTATTATTGTTATTATATCATCCAAAAGATGTGAGTGCTCTGGCAGAAGCATCTTTCTGTGGTGTCTCCCTTCTCTCTGGGCCCATGCAGCTGGGCTGAGTGGTGGTGTTGGGCCCTGCCCTGCCCTGCCCTGCCCTCGGGGGCTCCTTGCCCACACGGCCAGCCTGTACTCCTGTGCCTCCTCAGCTAGGGGCTGTTACCCATCCCAGGCCAATGAAGCTGTAGGTCAGACCCTTCCAAGAGCCACCAAAATACAGACCTGGCTTTCTGTCCAAAAAATTATTTTCTTCCCAAAGAAATAAGATCTTTGTAGCTCTCCACTAAATATACTTTCATCTTGTTTTGACAGGAAGAGCCTGAGGCTGGAGCTTGCCGAGAACACCATGTGGAAATGGTTTGCTCAGCTGCCATTGCTCAACAGGGAAGATGAGGGGTGGGATGGACTTGATGAAAGCAGCTTCATCTTGAAAAACAGTTGATTAGAAAAATACCATCAAATTGTAATTTATCAGCTCTAGATATATTTTAGGGAGTCCTCTATCCTGAATGGGATTAAATTACATATAGTGTTAACCCAGAGTCTTCTGCAACAATGTAAATGAGTTGTTAACATGGCACTTCATTGCAATAATAATTCAAAACTACTAGCGGGCTTGATGGGTCTGCAATAAATGTTTTATTATTTAGGAAAAATATACTCTACAAGTTGTGATGTGCCATGCTCATTCATGCTGTAAATCAACAAAGATCAGCAGACTGAATAGGGAAAATGAAAAGCTTATTTAGGAACTGACACAAGCTTTCAGATGAGCAGGAATGGCTGAAGTTAACTGCATTCATTTTTCTTTACTTGTCAGAGTTGCCACTTGAATTTCACTGCTAAAGATTGTGGGTAGTTTTGCTTTATGAAATTATATCTATGAAAACAGTATTTGCATTTATATAGGCTTAGTTATAATAAAGTTAAACCTAGCACACCCCTTTGCCTCCACAAACAAACAAATCAACCAGCCAACCAGAAACCTCCATGTTAAAATAATATTTATCTGTCAGTTTTCCTAGGTCGGAACAGGATTCAGCTAAATGGTTCCCATCAGCTGCTTTAAAGGCCCGAAGCCTGTGACCATGTGAAATGCAGGAATGCAGAGCTTTGGCTGTCCCTTCACCTTCAGCTCTCCTGCAAGGCTGCCTCTCCTCAGGAGGGTAAACCAAGGGTTTTCTTTAAAAATTATGTTCATGTGGGATGAGTTAAGGCACAGAGCGGGTGACAGGAATTGACATGGTCCTCCTGGTAGTTATGAAGTGCCTGAAATTGGCTCTATTACCATCCTTTCATGTTCCCTAGCACCTGAAGACCCTTTCTTGATTTTTGCAGCATGGAAAATGCAGATCCTGAATGTTGAACACTGACTTGTCCTGAAAATGTTATGTTTGAACATGGAATAAAACCCCTTGCAAATTCTTTATATTGATGTCCTTAGAGAGATGTGATTTCTTTGGCTGATCCAGGAGAAGGAGCAACCACAAGGGACAAGAAGACAAGTGAGTTAACTCATCCCATGCCTCTATTGTAGGCTTGAAAAGGACAAGGTTTTTAAGCCAGCTTCAGAAATTATTCCCCTGCCTTGACTTATGCCCCAGAAAGAATGAAGAGAACATGAAAGTACTTTTTAAAGGATTTGCCTGGTGATGCCACACCCCTGGTCATAGGTTTCCAAAGGGAAGGGCTGCTTTCTGTAGGGCAGTTAAGCAGGACCTGTCCAATGAGGATGGCCGCAGAGGCTGAGCATATGAGGAGAATGCTTCAGGATCAGACTGGTATGATTGTGCACAAGCCTCTGACTGCAACACTACCCTGAGAAAGCAGCTCATGGATGGAGGAAACAGTAGGCAAAAAGCCAGCTAGCAGGTTTCTCTTTAGGTTATGCCTGCTGGTGTGTGTGTACTGGAATATGTACTTATATGGACATGAACATTTATGTGTGTACGTCTGTATGCAAGTGAAGCAATTTTTCTTTCTCTGTGGTCATCTGCATATTTGTTCCGGTTTTTCAGGTGCTTGTGTCTGCCAGTGAATAGATGCTTTCCTTGGTTGTGGAGTTACTTATCCAATTAGAAGATTCACTCACTATCTCAAATATCCATTCTCAGTAGGTCAGTTTGCAGGACTTAAACATACCATGATTTTGTTTTGGTGCCCACTGTGCCTACAGGAGAGGAGTCTAATCTTATAGCCAGCAAAACTAGTTCTGTGCTGAGAAGGCTGCTGAGACTAGAGCTTGGAAATGATGGAAATACTACAGTTTTGCTGCAGGAGTTGTTCCACTGACTGGGTCTTGAACCTCTTGGGTTGATCTGATGGCATGTCCACTGTCAGCAGCCCATGGCTAGAAGCAATCTCCTTGAGGCAGATGCTCTGCACTCCAGTGAGTGGTGGTGAGTTGGGTGTGTTCCTCCACACCCTGGGACTGCTAGCGAGGCCCTGCTGCTGCTGGCTGCTGCTGGGGTGTGGCTGGCTCCCGTGGCTGGATAAAGCTGAGGCCTGGCCTTCACATCTTGCTGAGGAGGCTTCAGGACTCTTACCCTGAATTCCTCTCTTGAGAGTTTTAAGAATATATGCGATGTGCAAGAAACCCTTGGAAATGGTGTGTTACCTTCCCCTGTTCTTTTTGTCAACCAAGAAATTGAAATTACTTTGCCCCTTTGGAAATAATGAGTAGTTTTTTTGTAAGAAAAGTATATGCAAAAAAAAAAAAAAAAATTGAAGACCAGTCTTAGACTTATTTCAGATAGTTATCTGAAGCTATTGTTATCATAATCACTTAAAAAAGGGCAAACATAAGCCAAAGACTCGAAAAAGTCACTGAGCTAATGCATAGTGAAAGGTTTTGAGTTTGTTTCACTAAGAAAAGTTTTGCTTCTTGAGCCAGCCATTTATATGCTTAGGAAAAGTCCAATTAAAATGACTGAATTGTAAGTGTCATAAAATAGAGAAGGCAGGGGACATTTAATTATAGCTGTGCTGCCAGGCACCAATAGAACAAAAGAAAAAAATGTTCACCTAAAGCACAAAGTACTGCCTAATACATTTGCTGTAATAAAAAGACGATATATGGTCTAAACACACTCTTCTAAACAGTTCAAAAAGCTGCACCTTCCGATTTCCATGAAGCTGTTTTTCCAATTACCTACATAGTTTAAGAAAAAGTAATGTCGTTTTAATATTGAGACCTTCAACTTTGGTCACAGGTTGAAGAAGAAGCATCATGCATTAAGACAAAAATGTTGCCTGAGAAAATGGATTTGTGACCCAGAAGAATGTATAATTGATGTGTGTGGTTGTCTGAATGGTAGAATAACAATAGTAACCATTAGAGATGAGAGCTGGAACTAGTCAGGCAGTGAGGCAGGATGTATTTTATAGGTCATCTGGGCTCCATTCAGATCTACAGGTTGCTATTCCTTCTCCATACTTGAAAGCATTTAATAGATTATTACAAAAGGAAAAGGATGGTATGCAATAATGGTTTAAATTGAAGCTCTGTATATATATCACCACTGTGTGACTTCTAAATGAATGCTTCATTTTTAAAATTCTCCCATGACATACTTGAAAGTTTGCCAGAGCATCAACGAATTAAAACAATGAATTGACCAGCAGCAAGAGTAAAAGACTCTGAATAGTACAGTAGAAGCAGTTGTTCTCTTCTGGGGCATAGACTATAACAAATAAGAAGTGCCCAAGAAAATTTGTTCCAAAGTTGTTGTCTATCCTCTTCAAGGCAGATAAACTGGTTTTGTTCTCTCATTTCAAAATGTTGAAATAAGAAAAAAATAAAGAATTTTGGAAAGAGGTTTAACTGTCAAACAATCAAAGCCAAAACCACATTATAGTAAAGTCAAATTCAGATTCCCTGCTTGCCTGGAAAATGCTTCTTTCATATCAAAATTGATACAAGTTAGAGGGTGGAAAATCTTTTGTGCTTTGTTTCACATGAACATAAAAGTTTTATTCCTGCTTTTAATAGGTAGTATTTTACAAATGTAATGGAACATAATTTTACCAGGTTTCCCTAAGGGAAAGTCATGGCATGATTACATAGGCAGTCCCATCTCATTTAGTATATTGCTTACAATATACATGCAAATATACTTATGTAACTCAAGTTAGAGGTAGATTGAATAGCATTCAGCTAATCATAGAGCAATGCAGATGCTGAAGAAAGTTTTTCAGGAGAAATATGTATTGAATGACTGGTCCCTTGCAGACACACGTGCCCCCAAGTAAAGCTTTTCTGCGAGGCAGAAGATTCAAGTTGCGCCAGACAGAAGTACCTGGCATGTGTACAATTTGCTACTTCAGGATGAACATTTTAGCTTGTCCCTGTTGGTAGCACATCCCAGTGAGCAGTGACAGTGGTAGATCAGGGGGATGGGAGCCCTTGTGGCTTGCAGTTTTCCCAGAAGCAGGGACAGCCTGGAAGGGGAGCCATCCTCTCATGGGCAGAGCTCCTGCAATGTCCCTCAGGGTAACGGGCTGCAGGGCGCTGGGATGCAGAGGGGCTCCATGGGTATGGAAGAAGGTTTAAGCCACCTCAGGTGGAAGCACAGGGTAAAAGATCTGGGAGTGTAAGGATGACAGTGTGCTCTCCAAACTCCTTGCACAAGGAATTTTTCAGCTAGAGATTAAATAAATCTTTCAATTGTGAATAATAATGGTTTGACACAATGTAGTGCATGCTGTAATTCTAGCACTTTTGGTATAAAAAACAATAAAAATCTGTGTTATAAGCTAGTATGAAGGGTCTTATACTTATGGGAGTTGTAGGGTGCTCTTTCTGGGGTGGATTCTGCATTGATGAAACAGAGACCTGTAAGAAAAGTGACCTCTTTCTTCTTATAAATGATGATTGAATGAATTTAAAACATTTTACTAGCGCATGTGAGATGGATATACACTCTATTTCATGAATAATAGATAGTCTTTTGCTTCTTGTTTATTTTTTTTTTTTCACTACCAGACTCTCTTCTCAGATCTGACTCTTATTTTATCTAATGTAGATCACCACAGAGAAACTATCCCGTTTCATCTATGTGGTATAACAGCTTAGTGTACATAAAGCTAGTCTTGATGCTGGTTATTTGGAGATGTACAGCAGAGACAATTGTAACCTGCTTGGAGTCAAAGCAAAAGCAGTTTCTAGAGCTCTGCTGCAGGACCACTGGCAGCAGAGCTGCTGCTTCTGCAGCAGGTGTGCAGAGGTATTGCTGTAGCTGACACGTGGATTGCAGGTGTGAGACCAGCAGTGCCTCTGGCAGCTACTGACTCTTTGGGTAGGCAGATTCCTTCTCATTCATTTTGGGGAAGGTCAAGAATTAACAAAGACTTAATAAAAAATGAAGCTCAACATCTCTCTGTGTTAGATTTCTTTTAAACTTTCCCTCTGTCAATGTTAATATTTCAGATCCATAGGGAATAGCAATAGGTAGGTTAGCACAAAATCTCTGTTGCAGGTATGTGCCTGTATGTGCTGTGGCGAAAACTGGATAAAGACAATATTTGGAGAATTAGTTGCTTTTTCCCCCCCATATTGTAGTTAGATCTCTCTGTTCACTGGCACATTTGAAGTCAAACTACTTTTTTGCAATCAAGAGGAATCTTTCTTTAATGTATTTTTGCTTTATTTTCTTTGGAATTTTATTTGCCACATCTCAATTACCTGCCAATACTCAGAAATGTGAACTGTATCAAATTCATTTTAGTCAAGTGTAAAATTTATCATTCAGATAAACTAACATCAGAGTCACTATCAGACTGAGGAAGTGTTTGCTCTTCCTTGTTCATTAGTTAGCATTTCATCTGTGAGTGTGGGATGGATAAATTTCAGAGTGCATCTGATTTAACCTCTAAAAATGTGTCTTCTTGTCATGACTTAACTGCAGACAGCAGGTAAGTACCACTCAGCACCTAGTGGGATGGAGAGGAGAATCAGGAAAAAGGTAAACCTATGGGTTGAGATAAGAAGAGCTTAATAATTGAAATAAAGTAAAAAAATAAAAATAATAGTAATAATAGGAAAAAGAGAGGGGTCTAAAGAAACACAAGTGACATACAATAGAATTGTTCACCACCAACTGACCAATGCCCAGCCCATCCCCAAGCAGTGATCAGCAGCTCTTGGCCAATTCCCCCCAGTTTATTTACTGAGCACGATGTTCTGTGGTGTGGAATATCCCTCTGGCCAGCTCGGGTCAGCTGTCCCGGCTGTGCTCCCTCCCAGCCTCCTGTGCACCTCTTTGCTGGCAGAGCTTGGGAAACTGAGAAAGCCTTCATTTAGAGTAAGCACTACTTAGCAACAACTAAACCATCATGTGTCACCAGCAGGATTCTCATACTAAATCCAAAACACTGCACTGTACGTGCTTGGAAGAAAATTAACTCTCTCCCAGCTGAAATCAGGGCACCTCAGGTCAGTGATGTGGGTACTCCAGTGCTGTGCCAGCCCAGCTCAGGCAGGAGGACAAAAATGCCTTCCATTCCAAATTTGTCCCATGAGAATGCCTTGTTTGTCTGTCTCTTCATGCTTAAGAAGACACTTCCAGATGGACTGTAATACTGAATTAAAGTTTTGCTTCTTTGTTTGCTTTTCAAGATTAGCAACACCTTAGGATGAGCACTGCAGTCAGTGATCCTGTCAGGTGTCCCAGGTTCTGCACCTGCTGCTGCTATTTTCCTCTGCGATATAAAAGGGTGCCTCTGGTTCTGCTGTTTGTAAAACCACTTTAGCTGTTTTATACAGGACATTTGTAAACCAAGTAAACTGGTAATGTGGTTCAATGTCAGCAGAAATTCAGTAAAGGAGCCTTTTGGTTAACCAAGGCTTGTTCCGTTCATAGGAAAATTCAGATAAATTAAAGGATATATGTGAAGTAAGTGCACCAAGCCTACAGTACTTTAAGCTCCTCTGTGGATGATCTAATTCAAAAGGAAAATGGCTCTAGTTCATGGTAGCTTAATCCTCTTTACAGTAAAGTCAGACTACTTTACCTCTCAGTGAGAATATCCACAGAGGGATTTAATGCATTTTGACTTACATGCATTATCATCATGGGTTTAGTTGGTTTATCTTAACTTCCCTGGATGATCTTTTGTAGGAAAACCACAGACACAGATATCTAGTGCTAGCTTATTTAAAGCATAGTCATGTAGTTGTGTCCTTAATCTGATATGGGTTTTAGTGTAACCATGTTAAGTGATAAGTGAGAACTGCTTTGTTAAGGGGTTCATATACATTCTTACCCCAAAGGATAACAAAGGTAGTTCTTTATTTGTGACTGCCCTTCCCAGAAATAATTGAAAAGCCTCAGTGTAAGTGGTTGGCATCTGCTTGCCAGTGACTCCTCAGACACAATTAAAAATTCTGGAGTTTGAAGCTGAGGCTCAACAAAATATTTCAGATTACACTTATCTCTATATGTCCTCTGTGCTGTTTTGCAGGCCAAAGATAAAAGGATACAATACTTTGGAAGATCCTTGCCTCACAAGGCTGTAAAATCAGCAGAGTGCTGGAAACACCTCTCATCTTGTGTGGAGAGATTCAATCCTATACCTGATGGGAAGAAAGGGAGGAGAAAACACTGACTAGATCTTTTTCCAGTCCTTGAAGCAGTTTCCTTTGAGAGAATGTCATTTTTCGTGCCAGACAGCTGGCAAGGGTCAACTGGACAAGATAGAGCTGGAGACATGCAATGCTGTATGATGTCATGAGAACTAAAGATTATGAAAATTTTCTGAGATTTCAGCCCAGAAGTGAAGAGAACATGCCAGGGATATCCCATGGCAATGACAGTCCTTGCTCCGGCTCAACTGATTCAACTAGCCACATTGCCTTTTTATCTAAATTCCTGTTGTCATCACATGACAGGACATGCAGAAAGAATTAGGAACATTACACCACAAGAGGAATAAGGAATTCTTTGCAGAGTTTTTAAAACCTTTTTCTTCTGCAGCCTTGTTTGAGTAGTTTACTTTATAGTGACTTTGGCTTGAAGCTGAGGGCACTAAGAAAGCTGTTATATGAAAGCATTATTGGTATTTGAGGAATTAAGCCTATGTTTGATGAGTTCACGTTTGCTGTGTCTTATGTTATTTTTTATTTTAGCAGTGTTTGTGTACCATGCTTTTGTGAGTTAATGCATAACAACTCAAATCAGTTAGAAGTCTATGACATTAGTGAAACTGTGAACCACATAAAAGACCAAATTGCTTTTTCTCTTTCTGTAATTGCCACTACAATAAAAGCTGCCTTTACTGTAAAATTTTTCAGAGTTAACCCCTGCAGAGCTCCCAGGTTGATGGGGGAGAAGTGTGATTAGGAGTTTGTAGAAGGGGGAGAACAGTGGACTAACTGTAATTAGGGGTGCTCAAGGGCTGTAGGCAGCAGAGGGCAAAACTTAAAACCATGCATCCCAGGTCCCAAATGAATTGCAGTGTAATGAGCAAGGGTCAACTGGGGTCCCTCAGCACAGCGGCTTTGGCAACCCTGCCCTGCTTGCATCCTTTCCAATAGTCCTGCTGAACATGGCAGGGAATGATGGGAAGGGCACAGGGTAGATAGAAAGTTGTGACTGCAAGCAAGGAGAAAAAAGGGCATTGATATTTTTGTATATTCTTTGTGGGCAGTGTTTGTAATAATATTATAAATACTGTGAAATGGGAGGGCAGGTGGGTCAGTTCCCTTACACCTGTCTGTAGGCAGAAGTTTCAGCCAGCAGAGTAATGGAAGGATTTCATGGATGTGCAGTATTTCCTGTGGGATAGGTATGCCTCCTTCCTGGTAATTATGCCAACCTTATATCAATCCTAAATCTAAACAAATCTCCTTTTACAAAAACATCAGCAATGTGTGCTTAAGTATAATAATAAATAATTAAGTATAATAATTCACTGTGTACCAAATTTGGATAATGTAACACATTGCAAAAGTCAAAAAGAGCATCCACCAGAGGTATACAGGCATTGAATTGGTTTTAAAATCTAGTCTTTATTTTAGAGTGTAATAAAAATGCCATATCATTATCATCTGAGGGACTATCTTTGCTAGGGAGACTGAATATACTTCTTTGTGGTATTCACTTTGTCATACAATCCAAATACTACCACTGATGATGAATGCTTGCCCTGCTTTTGGGTTCCTTTATGATTTGTCCTGTTTTATTGTTTGTTTTTTTTTCCCTTTTCTTCCTATTAGAACAGAATAATAATTTTGAAAGCATGGAAAATAGCAGATTTTTAAAATGTTTTAAATATCATTTTGTCTGGATAAAAATTTGAACTGCATAACCTGCTGTTTTTAAAAGGTTGCTAATTATCTGAATTTCACTGTGGTTTAATAAGCAGCATCTACAGTAGAATGTGGGAGGTGATGCTTATCACCTGCCAAGGAAAATATTGTCTTTTGAGGAGGGTAAGTTACGTCAATCAAAATACAGCCTGATTTCAGATATCCAATACCATTCCCTTTCAAGTCTTGGTGGGCAAGGGTGATTGAGCCTTAAGTGATCATGAGAGTGGAGAACAGAGGTATTAATGCCACGACTAACTCTGGGCAGGTCTGAGAGCCACCAGTATCCTGGGTGCTTGCTGTGGCTCTCACTGAGCATTGCAGCCAGCAGCTCCTCACAGTTTGAGAAGAAATTAAACCAGGTGGCAGTGTCAGTATTTCTGTTAAATTGTACTCACAATTATTAAAACAGCTAACAAGGACAACAAAGACACAACATTGTCTCAATGTTGTGTCTTCTTTGTTCTCCTTGTTAGCTGTTTTAATAAATGGAACCTGTAATTCTCTTTGTATCTGATAGCTAAAGGAGCTGGTACAGGGAGCGGTCATTTGTAATGGACAGCTCTGCCCACAGCAGCTGCATGCATGGAAATGCTGGAACTGCCTTAATGAGGTGGCAGTTCTGAGCTGGAAGTCACTAAGGTCAGCAGAAAGGTGGCATTTAATGTCCATTGGATCAAACAAAACAAGGTTGAATCCTTACCTTAGGTTAGACTTGGTAAAGTTTCTGTAATCCAATATAATAATTTTCTTGCCTTCTCTGTGAGTTTCCAAGAGTTTTTGTTCTTCCTCCAGAGGGTGAGATGCAGAAAGCTGGTAGCCAGGGTAGGTGCAGTTGTGTAATAGTTAATATTTTAGTGATTATTTCACTTTCACAAAGGTGTTCTGGGAACCTTCTGTTTAGAAATGGCAAGGAGTGTATAAATGTATTTTTGCTTTGTAATGTAGGAGAGTAAAATGAGACATTCATATTCCATTAACAGGATTACAGTCTAAAAGTTATTTTGGACATACTAATATGGTATCCACAATAATATTGAATGTATTAGGCAAAGGAGAAAAGCTAATCTGCAGGTCACAGATAAATTAATTTTAATTCAATCAATCCATGAAAGCTAAGCCAAGAAGAAGAAAAAAATATTTTCTATTAATTATTTTGATATTTTTGTGATAAGCACGTAATTCCAATCTGCATAGTTGTACTGTTTAGTCTTTCTGTAGTCCAGTTTATTTTTTCCACGGCATGGACACACTCACATCGTAGCAGTACTGTGGTAGGCTTTATTCAGTGTACCAGGTGCATCTGTGGAAATGGTGTGAGTCAGATTCAATGAGCCCCATACAGCAAAATGAATTCCTTCAGGCATTCAAGAAGGTATGATAAAAACATCGTTATGAGAGGCTCAACATTGTTTTCCAGAAAAACTGTCTTTTATGACATTCTAATTTTCAAAGCATATTTACAAAACAAGCTGCAGAGGAAACCTGCAAATGAACATTGCCCATTCTATGAAATACTAAAAAGCAGGGACCACATAATTTTGTAAGTTTCATTCCCTTCCTGTTAGCTTTTCACTTTTCACTTGTGTCCAACTGTCTCCGTTTCTCTCAGTGCTGTCCCATGGGAGTGAGTGACTCTGGTATGGCTCCCTGTGCTGTGGCCATTTGCTGCTCCAGAGGTGCTAATTGTCCTTTCCTCTAATAATGTCTAATTGATCATATAATAACTTCAACCCAGACCACAGCTTTCCAATATGCTTTTGCTGCAGTTTGAAACCTGTGTTTCACACCTAAAGAATGACTGCTTTGCTTCTATATTTTCCCCCCAGCTCTAATAGTTGGTCTCATAAAAGATATTACTTGTCTCCATAAACCTTGACTATCTAGCCTGCATTTGTGTTCCTTGGAGGAAGCAAGCATGAAAACAACCTCTTCAAGCTTGGAGTTTCCTTATAGCAAAAAACTGTAGCAATTGAATTATAGTTTTAAACATTAAACTACTTTGTTGACCCCATTCCACTGAATTTGAACATGCATTGATCTCAAGAATGAAGCAAAAGGATTCCCAAGATTTTCAAGCCTGATGCTGGTCTGAGTGATCCAGAAGATCCAGAAGTCCCGTCAGGGAAGTACTTGAACGCTTTGGCCATATTTTAGTGGGAGGCTGTGAGGGACATAAAAGTCCTGTTCAGATATGGGGACCCCAACTCCAGCTGGGTCAGGAGTCCCATTGTGGCAGTGCCAGCAGTGTCTCAGAGAGGCCAAAAGGCATACCCTGTGCATGGGGACAATCTGGGCAGTGCTGGTGCCCAGCCCTTACCCTGATGGGTCACCTGCAGGGAGATGGGAGCAGAGAGGAATAGAGCAGAGCCATGTCCATGGCTGTCCCCAAGGTCACCAGTTATGAGAATTGTGGCTTTGCCTTTATGCTCATATTTTTGCATTTGGCTGTAGTGCGGGGCACAGAGCACCTGCTGCATCTCTGTTCATGGGTGTGATTTGCTCGTGGGAAGTTGACTGTGGTATCCTTTGAACAGCTCTTAGCCTTTGGGTGGAAATACCTGGAGGAGTGGGTTTTCCCTTACTATTTCTAGGCTATTCTAGCTAGTCAGCCTTGCCAGGTGAAAAATCCCTAAGCTGTTTCTTAAACCAGACGATAATACATGATGCAGCAAACTAAGAGTGGATCTGAGCCCATGCTAGGGCAACCTTCTGGGTCATTCAAAGCAGTCAGACTTCAGCATACTGAAACTGATAGTTTGGAATGTGCTTAATCCATCCATATTTTTTTGAAAGTGACTTTATCAATTGGCTGCCTTTAACTTCTGACAAGAGATATTGATGTAAGAGATTGGTAAAGTTTATGACTCATGAAGGTATTTGCTTCACTCACTTGTAATTTCTAGTGCAAATGTGTAGTCAGCCTGCACTCAACTGAGAAAGAAATGGCAGTGTACAAAGTAAGTAGAGCAGATTAATTAAATTGGCTGTTCTTGTTAACTCTTTCTGCCACTATTAAAGCTAGCAACATTACGTAAGATTAAAAGGTGACAAGAGAATGAATCATGATTTCTCATTGTTGTAATACATTGTTATGGGATAGTCTAGACTGATACTTATTTAATTCAAAACATAATTAAACATTTATATAAATAAGTGTTCATTATGTTAAGAAGCATTAAAATGTGGTTATAAACACTCTTTAAGTAACTGGCCAGCCACACGACATTGTTTTGACTGTTACTCTTCATTAGACAGTTTTCTTTGTGGGTTTTCTGGCAGTATCGTTGGAGTGTGTAGTGGTGTCTGATGTGAGGTGGTGAGCAGAGAGCCCCAAGCCATGCAGCACAGTTCCCACCTGCCTGTGCAAGGGGCAATCCTGACACCTAGCTCTGCTCATGCTGTTTCACATCTCCCCATATTGGTGGCTGTTGTGTAAAATTAACGAGTATGTTCCTAATTCCCCAAATTTGCTGATTCACACTTTTCACAGAAATGCTTCTTGTCACTAAAAGCTGACGAGAAAAGATGATTTAAGGCACTTAACCATGTCCTCACTCCTAGTTGCGGTGCAGATGCTTGGCTTTCAGCTCATGTTGGTCCCACTGATATGTGGGATGAAACACAGGTATGGAAGGGCTGAACTTCACACCTATTGATACCAGGGAAATAGACGAAAATATAAAATAAATGTCATTGGTACAAGATGACTTTTTTGCTTGGAGCTGTGAAGTTTTGCTCTCTCAGCCCGTTGCTATAGAGCCCTGAGCTATTTGGTGTTTGTGGGGTTTGTCTGAGCTACCAGTCATCTGTGGGTCAATATTAAAAGTTTGTGTTTTCCAGACTATTTTCTCCTTCTGAGGTCTGCACAGCAGCTCCCTGCCCCAGTCCCTGCACTGCTGGGGCCACGAGGGCTGAGCAGCGCTGGCTCTGGGTGCAGCTGGCAGGGGCAGGGAGGCACAGCCAGGCCCCTGGCACAGCCAGGCCCCTGCCCCAGCCTGGCTGGACTGGCATGCAGGGCCTTGCACCAGGTGTGCTCTGGTTTTACTGGGCTGCTGGACTTCCCATTTCTGAGGCAGCTTGCTCTCCTCGCTGAGCCCTGCCACCCTGCCCGCCCAGGGGCTGTAATGAGGTCCTGGTTCCCTCATTGCTTTGTTGATGGCTTTGCCTCCTTGCACGCTATGTTAGGAAGTAGTGCAGGATGTGTCTAACAGCTCAGAAATCAGAGTTTTTTAAACACAAGTGTTCTGCCATTGCCCAGGTAGTGGCCAATGTAGTGCAGGCACTGCCATACACAGGTATGTGCCTCTGGGGCATAAAGACTGTTTTTTGTCTGCTTGGGGTCTGGCCTGACAATGTGAAACACAGAAAGGCTCTCCAGTGAGGAAAAATCTTATCATGACAGAGGCCCCAGGAGGGTGGGGGAGCCAAGGGAAGCCTTGCTGTGGGATCAGAGCGGTGTAAGAGCTGGTGGCTGGCAGATGGCGGTCACTGGTAGGGACAGCCACAGTGCCAGCAGGGCCATTTTGAGGGTTGGAACGGCAACTGCAATCAATACATCACAGAATTTGGTTGGCAGCAGCAGCCAAAGAAAGTCGATGCTTAAGTGGTGATGGGCAAACGGCAGGGCCTGAGACAAAGGGAGGAGCGAGAGCGCGGTGAGTGGGAGGCAGCAGCAGAGAGCAGCATGGAGCCGCGCTGCTGCGGCCGTGGGCCTGACGCAGGGCCCGGCCTGCTGTGGCAGAGCAATTCCAGCGTGGCCTGTCTGTGTGGGGAGCTCTGCTGAGCATACGGGCACGCTTCGTCGCAGGCAGTCTTATTGGGGAGACTGGGTTTGGTTTGGCATGTGCAAGGTGGCGCTTCAGCCCGGTGACAGCCACGCCGTGGACTCGCCATCCCCAGCAAGGGCAGCGCGGGGCCGCAGGGCCGGTGGCGCAGCCGCCTCACCCCTCTGATGGCTGCCTTCGTTTAGACCGTCGCACTGCTGATCTACTTTGTTGGGTTTTAACCTAACAGAAGGAAAGCCTTCAAGTGCTGCTAAAAGGAATAAAATTATAGTTGTACTTCAGGGAGCAAAAATGATCTCTTTTGGCATTGTGCTGTTATTGCGAATTGTATGTGTGTGATTTATCCTAATTAAAAAAAATATGACAGACATAAGCCACAGAAATATCTGTAAATGACACAATCTGGTCCTGTCTTTGTTTATCACTATCATAATGTATTGCTGGCCTCCTAAAATTATTAGCCTTTGTGACTTGCTAATAGCCATGGACTTTTTCTTGTGGAATGGAATGGTGTGCAATAGTAAAGCAGAGTGTGAGCATTTCAATGTGGGATTAGATTTCACTTGGTTATGCTAGATCCTTCTTTAAAAAAAAAAATATTTATTTTCTGTCTGCTTGTTTAGTGGGCAGAATTTTTCAAGCTTGCAGTTTAAATACAGAAATCTGGACGGGGGTTCAGAATTTTTCCTTTGTTGGAGTGAATTAAATGGTTCTCCATTGCAAAAGACTGCTCTATTAAATTAATACTGGTCATTTCCCCATGTGTGTTGAGTGAGTTCTCAGATCAAACCAGTCCTCTGAAGGGATATACACTGCTGCATTAAAGAAAGATGCTGTGATATTCTGTATCAAAAAGGTTAAACTCATCGGATTCTATGTAAACACTCATTTTACCCTAGCTAACCTGTAAAGATTTCATTTTGCTTCATTTATCTTCTCCCTTACTCTATGCTAAACCATTCCCAGCTTCGAGGAAAGAATCATGTCTCCATTCATTTCCTATCTTGCTGAATTGCCTTCGCATTTCCTATCATCTGCACATAATCCTATTCTCTCCATTATTGTCTTAATACCAAGTACAGCACAAGATAATGGATAGGCACTGTAATAACAGTGTGGCCTGTAGGAGCCCCTCGAGGGAAATATCTTTGACGCTGGTAGAATATTAATGCATCCCAGGTCCCTGATCTTCCTCTTTCACTTCATCTCCTGTTTTCTAAACTACATAATGACTTTCATATACATGACAAAAGCATTAGAACAGAAAAAGACTCATTGATGAGCAGCAGGGCTGTGTGATATTAAGAAGCACTATTCTCAGTTCTTTGTACAGTTTTTGACCACCATCAGAGACAGTGTATGCAGGTAATTTCTGATTTGAATAGATACAGGCATAAAGAAGCATTATTGTACTCTGTTAATCCAAATGCCCATCACAGGCACTGCGTGAAAATAAATTAAAATGTAATTCTTCAATAATGCATCTGTCTACAGGATGATTTTCAGCAGATTAAAAACAAACAACTTGATATCACTTAGAAAGGCTAGTGGATTGTTTCTGAGAAGCTTAATCATCAGCAGATTATGAATGGAACAGTAAATCAAAGCAGGGTATGTTAAACAATGTAGATTGTGTTGTAGCGGCAATTTACTGTACATAATTTTTTAATAAAAGGGAAAAATTGATTTTTGTGAGCGTAAACATTGAATCCTGTGAGAATTTAGCTGCTGTTATTGAAAAGGGGAACGTTAAAAATACTATTCTTGTCATGTAGGAGCAATAACCTTTCATTTCTCCTACAAAAACCAGAAGTTTGCTCTCTTTAGGGCTGCCTTTAAGCATAACTCTTTTTCTCATCTTTCTCTCATTTTGTGACATACTCTGCGTTTTGCTATCATATTTTGCAAATATGATACGTATTCCTGATTTACACTTCACCCTCCACCCAAGGGTGTGCACTCTGGTGAAGGGGGGAAACCCCCAAACTTTCCTTATGCCCCAAAAGGAGCTCTCTAAATTCACACTGTGAATTTGCTTTTGCTTTTAAATGGAGATCTGCCAGCAGACGTCCCTTGCTGCTTGTCTTCAAAGTCTGGCTTTCACTGCTCCTGGTATTGGGTTTCAGGTGAAACCTCAGGCTGGGGGCTCTGCAGCAGCCCTATCTCCCCCTGCCTGCTGCCAATTGCTGTAGGAGCAGAGCAGCTACTGACCATCAATCATTGCAGATAATATCTGAAGAGAAAGGGAGAAATTATTTCAAATCAGGGAACTGGAACTGGATAGGAGCAAGAGCCAAGCAGCAGTCTGGTACTGGCAGCATTGTGGAGAGGAGGAACACTGAAGTCTGGAAGAATCAGGGATGAGAGCTAATATATAGAAGTCCTGATGGAATGAGGTCTTGAGATTAAAAAATTTGCAAAAGTACTTGAAAATTAGTTACATATTAAATGAAAGATTAAGAAAATTTGCACAAAATGCAGTTACTCTGTGCAGTAAGAAGGTGTCTGTTTTCCCTTGTTAAGTACTAAGTAAATGCTGAGAAGCATCTTCCGATTTCAGTGCTCAATCCTGACCCAGCCTTGTGAGGGGCTCCAGGGAGTCCAAGGAAATGTCAGGGTGAGTGACTGAAGCCATACTAAAAGAAATCTGTCCCAAGAGTAAAAGAGGAGACAGCCTGTCTATTCCTGGGTCTACTGTTGTTTTATGCTTTAATTTTATTTTCAGCTAATTCATTTGATTGATTTCATTGCTTTTAATGTTATTTCTCCTGTTTTGAACTCATGTGGACTGTGAAATAGTCTAATATTGAATTATGTTGCTTCTGCATTTTAAACTGTGCTCAGCAGGGTGGAAAAATATACCTGGATCTAAAAGACATTGCACTGTACATCAGAAACCTGAAGCTGTCCCTTTGGAACCTGGTAAAAACTATGTTAGCAAGTTCTGTTACTGTCGTTATAAACGCAATGCCTTTTCTTTCACGTGTGTTTACTTGCCAAGAGAAAAAATTACATCCTGTGTGACACTGGTAGTGTGGTATCCCAGTTTATGAGACTGTAAACAAGAAGAGGTGAGAAAGAACTCAGTTCATTTCTGTTAGTATTCACTTAAAAATTGTTATAGTCTAAATTTGAAGTCTGCAATCAAAATATTAGGTTGTTTCCTTTTGTCTTCAGAATGAGCCTGGTGAATGGCTTTTGTAACTATTCCATAGCTGTCCTAAAAAGAGGAAAGTACTTTAGGATCATACTGTAAAAACAATACCTTTCAAAGTCTTTTGCAGCCTTGTCATTAGCAATTGGGGTACCCTTATACATCCGCTCTCTGGAGGCTCTGGGAAGGTCCTTGTTAGCCTGATAAACCAGTCTATTTTATATGCAGAGACCCTTTATAGTTTTCCTTGTATTTATCGACTTCACTGTGTCTGTCACACTTTTGTGGTGTTTGGTGTAGTATAGTTAAGTAGGAATTATTATTTACAGGCAAGTCAATGACCCCTAGCAAAGGCTGGAGACTTGGTGTTTTTGGTTTTGCATAGGCTTAGAGTGAGTTTCCACCTTCAGGAACAAAAAAGCAAGCCTGAGAAAAAATAATGGCTTGTTGGTTTTGATTTTGGTTTGGCTTCTTTTTTTTCCCTTAGTCTTGGAAACTCAAGGACATCACAGTCCCAGTCCTCAAAAGAACTGTATCTTATACCTTGGATCGACTTTGTAAGTGAAGAAACACTTTGGTGGTTCAGATTGTTCTGTATGAAAGATAAAAATTGATCTATTTGTTTTCAGCCTTGGTTGTAGGTGAAGCCAGAACAGGCAGGACAGGAGTCTGCAGGAGCCAAGAATTTGTCTGGGTGATGAGAGCTGTTTCAGAGTGAGTGCATGGGTCTTCCTTGGGACTTTGAATTGGGTGCCTGTGACTCTGGAGATGGTTGAATTCTGTTTAAAGAATTGACTTGTCTCCTGTTTGTTGGTTCTGACTTACTAAATGCTAAATTATTGCTAGGGTTTTTTCTTACTTATAATCACCTTCAGGTTTTTGACCAGGAAAAGTGCTGTCCTTTGTAGGGCTGAAGTACAACTTTGATATCTTTCATATACTAGCTTCATCTCATGACCTCTGATGCATGGCAAAATTATATTTTAACTAACTTCTAAAAATTAAGTGCAATTTTTAAATTCAAAACCAGTTTTATTAAACAAGAGAAACTGTATGACCCATTTTGACTTATTTTTTTAATATTCAGAATTATAACGCTGAAATTTGCAGTTTAATTTAACTATAACACCTTGGTTTACAGCTTGTTACGCCTCTTCTTTTAAAATGTATATTACTAGTAAGAAATCTAAATAAATTTTCATAAGCCTTTTTCTTTATTCTTTATGTTTTTCTACTCTTAGAGAAAAAGTTTCCCTCCATTACAGTGTCTTTGATACCATATTTTTTCATATTTTAGAGGTGTACTGCATGTGTTCTGTGTAAAATACACTTGAAAGGATTTTTTTTGACTGATAGTTAATGTTGTTTCTAATCTTAATCCAGGCATCACTAATTTTGTGTTTGCAAGTAAACACGATAATGAATGAGAATCCTCCTAGCATTGTAATTGATGTTGCTCTTTTGTATCCTGAGTTTCAAATCTGTGTGCAATTGTCAGTGCCCTATAGAAATGTTAATTATCTTGAATAATCCTGTTTGCCTTCATCAGGCTGTAGCAGCAAGAAGGTGGTGTCCATGATCGTTAGAAAGAAATACGGCATTAAAATGATGCAAAATACCAGACTGGTACAGCTGTAGCCAGGATAGGCAATGGTATAGGACGGGGAAAGGAGTATAGGCTATTAAAAATGGCATGGGATGTGTTTGGTAGAAATGAAGGAGATTACCTAAAAACCAGTAATTTGAGGCCAGTTGTAAGATGGAGAGCTGAGGCCACGGAATAACATCTTCTCCCCACCCGGGGACTTGAAGAGGTCACTGTTTGTTCCTCCACCCGCGCACAGGCATTTTGTGATGGTGTAGAAAGGAAGAGGCACGACAGTCTGTGCTTTTGGCACGGTGGCTCCTGGGGCTCTGCGGGTGCTGCTCGGGCCCGTGAGAGCTGGTGGCAGCGCCGTGTGCATGGGAGGGTGCAGCTGGATGCACTGCGGGGCTGAGGAGCGGCACCGGCTCCGCTGGTGCTGTTCAGAGAACTGCATTTGCTGCCAGCTGCATTTCTGTTTGACTAGGCAGCTTCCTTGGGCTTATTCCTGTTGTTTGAAGTAGAGGGAGAAGGTGCTGCAGTATCTCCTGTGGCATTTGTTAATAGCAGACTTCTTTTAGAGATGGTGATTGCTAGTAAGAGCAAGGTGGCTGCAGTGCAGCTGAGTCACGATATTCAGATGGTTAATCTGGAATGTGTTGGTACACCAGGCTCTGCTACCTGTAGGACATGAGAACATGTGTTGGTGAGTGGGGTATGCAGTTAAGTATGGTGTAGGTCCCTTATCAAAATGACAGTTCATAGTCAAATTGCAAGTTTAGAAGTCAGTGTCCAAAAATTAACCTTGTCATAGCAGTAAAAAGTCATACTCATATTTTTGCAGAGGGATAGGGGTACTAGAAAGCCTGTTTTCTCCATTATAGAGTCCTCTGAGGTTCCTTGATGTGGAGGGGGCACTCAGTGAATTCTGAGAAAAATAAACTCTGAATGTTGTAATTGTCTGAAATCATACAGAACAGGATGTGCTTACTTGAACTTTGAATCAACATTTGTGAAACTTTGAACCAATGTGTTCATGATAACATGGACAGCAGACCTCAGCAAACCTGCTGAGAAAAGAAAAATTACTGCTATGGAGCACAAAAATGGCTCTGGTTTGCAATTACTTGTTAAAGTTTTTTTTTTTGGTTAGTTGATACATTATTAGAATGCTTTGTTCATGTCATATTCAAGTTTGGACTGCAAAGACATGGACTTTTGTAAGAGTAAGTTTATGTAATTAAGTTTATAAAGGTGTTAAATAATTTGTAATACTTAATGATTACTTTGTAGATTATTAGGCATGCTTAGCAACTACTATTTTCACTCTGTTATTTGTTGAACCTAGGTCGCACAGTTTCATTTCTTTTAGTTTGCAACTGCTTTGCTGTGGTGTCTTCTGTAAACATCCGTTTTTCTTTCTGGAGACAGTGTCTTGGATAGCAAAGGGGAGGCAGGGCCATTTCTGGTGAATTCAAGCAAAGTGAAACTTTGGTGTGTAGAAGTGCTGGGCACATTTCTAGAACTTCAGGGGGTACCTGCCATTATCAGAGGTTTTTCCTCAGAGTGCTTGTTTCTGATGTTGTTCTCTCAGCATTTTTTCCTCAGGAATGTGGGACTACTGTAAGTTGCCTCTCAGACAACTGATGAAGGAACATTAGTTATTGTGGTGCCTTCTAATTTCAAAACTGGAATACTGTAATTTTTTTCCTTGATAGACTTCCAGACTCTTCTATGTGGAGATTAAAGGAGATTGAAAGAATTTACCAAGAAATCTTTCATGGGCACCAAATTTTGCACTCACACTAAACCTGTTCTTAAATATTCCCCTGTCTTGCTCCTGATATAGTTCCATTCTTTTTTCAGAACACGACTGATCTCATTAAAAGGCATTAACGTGTTTTTAATCTCATCACCAAATTAATCCTGTTGATATTGTTAGTATCTTTGTAACGCAATACAGAAAAAACTAAAACTGTAATTTGGCCTTTTCAGATTTTCAGTGCAGCTAAACTGACATGCTGAATTGTACCAACACTCATGCTGTCAAGAGATGCCCTGAAAAAGCTCTTAGCCCTGATTATCCATTGGAACAATGGCTGTGTCTCTAATTTTAGACAGCTGCAAGCAGGGTGACTCTGTGAAGAAGCAGGACATTTTGTGCTGCATTCCCTTCTCAGGAACATGAACTCTTCTCTGCTTGCTTAAAGCCCTGCTGTTTACAAGCCCGAGATATTGTAAACATCGCTTCTGCACCGTGAAAGCTTCAGCCTGTAGCACTGTCCTATTCACAGACACCAGTCCCAAATCCCTGCCTCTTTCAGCACTCAGTGCCCTGCTGTTCGCACCTCTGAAATTCTTTTATGTAAAAGCTGTGGTGTCTGACTGAAGTCGTGTTCTGCTGCCCTCTTGCATGGAATACTTCATGTGAGCATATACATTTTTCCTGGGTAACATTTTCTTTTCTCAGAAATTCAGAATATAAATATTCACCTAGACCACACTTCTAAATCAATGGTGTCTTGTCGATGGGAGTTCAGTTTTCATAAAAATACCATTGTCAGGCAAGATTTTGTACAGCAGCAACTAACTAGATGGGGGGAAATTGAAATGGAATAATTTTTTATTTACATATCCCTGATGACTGAATTGCACACCTGTAACTGAGGACACTTCTTGTAACACTGCTTTTAAGTGGAAAAGTTACTGAATATGAAAAAAAAAGTCCCTAGATCCCATAACTGTAAAAGAAACTGAGTATAGCTTTGGAAAAGGGCATATGTAATATGCCTAGTTAAAAAAAAAAAGAAAAAAACCCTGTGTTAAAGTTTTGAAACTCAGATGAGCATTGTGTGTAGAGATAAATCATTCGCAGATGTAAATGCTGCAAAAAAATTATTCTTATTATTTTCCATTCATTTCCACTACCTTGATTTTAAAATTGACTTTTCTAAAATAGATACATTTCAAGCTGTATCTGCAGTGTGCTGCTATGAGTAGTGTTGCATCACACTAGAGCAGGCTGTGCTCCACTCTCTTCTAGGTGGAAGATGTGCCATTCCTGGCGCTGTTTTAAATTGCTCTGTCCACCTAATGGAAGTGATGACTGAGAGTAAATGTTGTTCGTGTCTCTTAGCGACCCACTCATTGTCTTCTGTTGTGATTCTTTAATTTCTAGAGTGTATTTTGGGCATTGCTGTTACACAGCCATCTGGTAGCTCTTGAATTTATGGAATCTGCCAGGGGGACATGTGCTGACATTCAAAAAGAGAGTAACAGACTGTTAACCAAAATATTGTCCCCTTTGCTTAATAGTTAATAGTTGGCTTGTACTTGTCACACCAGAAAGTTCTTCTTTAGAAATAAAAAATCAAATTAAAAAGATGTCATATAACCTTCTGTAATTCATCAAGCTGTGTTCCAACTGCTGGTTGGCCTGCTTTCATATGGATATTCTTACCATTAAACACAAAGTAGTCTTTGTATGTAGTAAAACCTCTGCGCTACAAATTGGTGGTGCAAACCCTTGAAATGTGCATAAGCCCAGCTACATGTATTACCTATTTACCTTTCTGTGTGAAGGTTTTAAAGATATCCCATTAGGGTTTCCATCAGATGGAGCTCTGCAGTTGGTGCTTGAAGCCCCTGCCAGGATGTGGCATCTCCCCACATGCAGCTGCCATAGCAGGTCTGTTCTCCTTCCCTATTGACAGTAGCTCCGAGTCCCCCACAAAAGATTTAATTTTAGTATTTGATTAACAAACAATGCGTTTTGTTTTACCATGCAGAAGTCACTAAAGGAAACTGTTTAGCCTGATTGCACCAATGCATTATTTTCTACTTCTCATTGGTGGTGTAGTGAGCAAAACCTGCATTTCCATATAGAAAGCCTCTAAAGCCAAATCCTTTGCAGTGACACCAAAATTAATTTGTCTAAGTTCTCTGGAACTCAGAGCTGGAACATTAGTTCTCTGGAACTAATGGAAGCATGAGGAGAGCCTTCCCCCTGGCAGCCTTTTCTTTTGCTATCTCCTATGGATACTAGAAAACAGTTATGAAATCTTTCAGTGCTAAATTATTTTCCACATGCAATTTGGCTACTTGTATTTTCATATAATTCCTAAAACATAAGTTCTAGACTTTTACAGGCTAAATTACCATACTAAGGCTAACAGAAAATGTATATCAAACTTTTATTAGATAGCGGTACTATTCAGAAATGTCTTGTGGTAACCTGCATGTGTATGTGTGCTGCAGAAACTACAGTGATTTTAATGCTACTGAGGATTTAATACCATCTCTAAATTGTTAGGCATAATCATATGATCTTGTTGTTAATTCTTTCCTTAGTGGTTCTTGCAAACAGAAAGGACACTTGGCTAAAATGAGCTGTAGTCTAAACGGTACTCGGAAGGCAGCAGGACAATGGCAAAAGTGGAACCATTTCCCTTTCAGAAAGGATGTAACACCTCTGGGTAAGCAAGTTTGCCTATGATGTGACCATGCTAATTTGTGGTTGAGTGCTGAAGCAAATCACAGCTTTCTGCTGCAAATAGCAATCATCAAACCCCTGCTGGGCACGTTGTTGAGGTGTATTTTCCCAACCCGTGCTGCAGCAGAGTGCAGTGCACTGATGCTGCGCTTACAGCATTGGCGGTGGGAATGCAGTGATTTGAATGATCTGGTGCAAGAGACTCTTCTTGCTGCTTCTGTGGTGGAGCGCCCAGTGGCCAAAAGGCTGCACCCTTGAGCTACTGCACTCACTGCCTGTAGGGAAACAAGGCCGGGATTCCCAAAAGGAATTACCCTGCTCCATGATTACGTGCAGTACTGTGAGGCTCAGAGCGGCACATCCAGGTTGGGACGGGATGTACAACACAGGACATCACTGATACAGAGTTGCACAGAGAGGGCAAACCATTGGGTGCTGAGATAACCTGTCTGCCCAAGATGCTGCTGTCATTTCAGGATGTCGTTGAGGGCATAGAAAATAATATTTAAGAAGTGCTAAAAGTAGACATCATGCCAGTGAATTGTAATGCATCAAGGGAAAAATGTGATAAACTACTCATAACCTTTAACAGTACTCTGTGATACCTCAATTTTTGGAGAAAATATAAGCATCTGATAAAAAATAATAAGAAAAAGAGAAGAAAACAGAAGTCCATCTTTCATCAGCTTCCATCTCTCTGGTTCACAGGAGTGAATGCTGGTACAGGAGCAAGAAGCAGAGGGTAAAGGAGGACTGAGGTAGGAGGGATTGTGATTATACCAAGAAAAGGGGATGTGATCAAGTAACACAATCAAGATTAAAGAAGAAAGAGAACTTTATATAAACTTAAAGGGGAAGAATTTGGTATGCTGCAAAACAAGAGAAGAATAAAAAATTGGTGGTCTATAGTATTCCTCCTGGAAATACATAAATACAGTAAAAAAAAAAAAAGTATTAGTCTTTCCAATGAGGCTACAGCAAAACTTTTTCTAAGGGATGAGCTGACAAAATAATAATGAAGAGTGTTGCTATAAATTCTCCTAAAACAAAGAGGTTTTTTTTAAAAGTGGAATTTCACTAATATGACATTATAAGGAAGTGTAGAGTAGAACTCATTTTAGAACCATCTTTGCATTTAATGTGAGCATGTTGAAGGCAAAATAGGCAATAATGGTGTAGTGGTTAGATGTGAACTACCACCAATATTCAAGTTAAAAGCTAGCAGAAATACTAGGATAAGTAGAGGACCATTAACTTTCGTCTCACTCATTTCCAGTCTTTGAAAGGAAGGTAAAAAGGCAGGAGGAGAAAGCAGTATTACAGAAAACAGCAGAAAAAAATAACTTGATGAAAATTATATTAGATCTGTAGAACTAAAAAGACCTAAAGAACCTATTCCTAATCAATAGCACCTCTGAGATAAAACAATGGAAAAGACAGAGAAATTATTCATCATCTGAGATGGAGACAAGAGTGAGGGAAAATACAGAAAATATTTAGGATAAATATTGAGACAAGTTCTCAATGGTATGGTTTGCCCATGAAATTGTGTCTATATTCTGTGATGTGCCATGTTTTGGTAGAATGCAAAATTCACTCTTGAATGCATTTTGTAAAAAGATCATGTCATAGAAATACACTGGGGTTCTCCATCATCCTGTGCTCAAACTCTACTCAAAGACAGAATATTCAGGATAATGTTTCCCCTTACAGGGTAGGGCCAAAAGCTTTCCAGCAAAGAGCAGGATAATTTTTGGGAGATGCAGTTGAATATGTCATACTAAATAGAGCTGTAGTTTGATACAAAATTTGGGAACAGTCCTCCTGCTGTTATAGACTTTGTGAAGCGTGATGTACCTGGTGGAAGCTGCAAAACTCCTACTGAAATACATTGGAAAGCCACAGTGCTGTGTTAGACAAAAAGGCTAAGTGTAACCTAGAATTTTCAGGCTTAAAAATAGAAAAAATAAAAAAGAAAAATATGCATTCGGTGTCTTCAATGACAACCTTTCCCGTGCTCAGACCATTCAATCTGTTTCATCCATAAAATGAATCAGTGCACATGGTATACAGAATGGAAGAGATATCTAAGACTAACAAAATATTTCTTTTAGATAGTATCAGCAGATGTTCACCTGCATCACATGAGTTCCTGTAGCCTGATGTAATGTTGTGTGTTTAGGGTCAAGGAAAAATTACCTGTCCTGGAGGAATTGCTCCTTTTTCCACAATGAAGACAGTGAATAAATAGGGGACTGAAAATATTTGGGACTGTTAGTAGGGTTATTTTGTGTTCCTCTCTTACATACTGCCTATTGGGGATGGGAATTCCCATGCCATGGGAAGAAAGCAGGCAGGTGTGAGGGGGGCTGCTGCTGTGCAGGAGGCTTTCACTCCATAGAGTGTCAGCCTCTGCAGTGCCTCTGTAGGAGCTCTGCTTTATGTTGCAGTGTAGGGAGTTGCCAGGAGCGGGGGAAATGGGAAAAAAGGAAGTTTGGTTAATAAAACAGGCTTGTCCCTGGAGTGAGAAGCATGGGTGATGTATCAGTGCCTGTACCAGGCCTTGGCTGTAAAGCCATACATCTTCAACTGCATATTGAAGATTAAGAAAAGACTCCAAAAGCCTAAACTGCCAGTCTCCTGCATGTATTTCTGTGAGCATGGGCTTGTGCTGTGGGTTTAGGTGATACTCTTTCTTGTTTACACAACCACAGGCTTCTTGGAGCATCTTTTGCTCGCACCATGATTAAATTGTACAGGGCTAACATGTGTTTCTCAACTCTCCCTGCAGCCCTTTGGATAAGGCTATTTTAAGTTTGACAAGAGGAGGCAAGGGTGCACATGAAAGTGTGTGGTTCCGAGTTTGTTCTTTTGGTGCTTTCATATTGCAAAGATCAATAATTTACCTCCTGTCAAGTGAAACCAGGAGATTAGTTGCATTAATTTTTGAATGCTTTCTTAGTGTCTGTAAATTGATCTTACCTTGCTGAAGTGATGTTTGCAGCCTTGCTGTACTGTGGTGGCAGGGGAGCTACACTGAGCTGTGCTGGCTGAATGTGCAGCACTAGATGTGAATAAACATAGCTGTTACAACAGGAGGCAGGGAATCGTCAACAAGCTGGTGGTTTGATGGGGCTGGGCACTGTTTTGGTTTAGGCTGCTTATGATATTTTTTCTTCCAAGGTAATGTTTCATTGTTATTTGTTGTTTTCTTCTCAAGTACATCCTCTGCTCTTGGTTTAGCTCATCATCTATACGTATGGCACAGAACTTTAGGCTGATTTCCAGTGCTCTCAAAATGGCCAGTCAGCCCTTACCCAGCCTTTTGTGATTGATTGTGATTGTGTTTTGTATATATGACAGCAGTGCAGAAATTTTGTGCTAGTGTTTTGGGTGGGGGGTATGTTTTCAGCTGAACTCAAAGCAAGTGGTGCTGCTTGTCCTGAGCACCTTGGTGCAGTGGCACCATAGTGGCTGAGGTGCTGTGTGTCTCTGACCCCGTAGGAACTCAGTGGGTCTCAGCCTCCTGCCTTGCTGCCCAGCCTGGGAACATGGCCTCAAGTGCCTGTGACTCCTCCCAGCTGGCCATATGGTTCTCTGCATGTAGATTTGGGCTCATCTGATGGGCTTCTGGTGCTGAGGAGCACTTGCTGTAGGAGGGAAGTGATGCTTGCCCAGCAGTGTCTCTGGATGGAGCAGAGGTTCTTCACACAGGCATTTTTGCTCCATTATTCCTCTGTGAATACTATGCCTGGTAGATATTTTAGTGCCACCTGAAACATTGCTTACTTACATTATTCTGAAAAAATGCTGGTGGTAATCACCCACCAGCAGGCAGCAGCTCCCTCTGAGTTGAGAGGCAACAAATGCCTGATGCAGCACTGCTCCCCTCAACAGCTCAGGAACTGCCCTTGGCCTGTGGCACTGCTCTATGTGCTGCTGTGAACAGATGTAGTTCTCTGATCACATCTCTCATTTGTGCATTGATTTTGAACTAATGATGTGTTTCTGTGTGCATACCCAGGGAAAAAAAAAGGAAATACTAGAACTCCTCCTTCATTTTGGACTAAAGCTCAGAGCTGCTGTGGAGGTACTGCATATAGCACTGCTGCTCTGCCTGGGTTTTTATGAAGTCCTTGGAAAGATTTAATTAAGACTGGTTTCTAGATTTCATCTTCTGCAGGAATGGTCTTTTAAAGATTCTACCCATGGGGTATTGTTTATCCAATTTAAAGTATTGAAATGCAGAATATTATTCTGGTGTATTTACTCTGTGAAATTCTAGACTTAATTTTTTTCCTAAACAGTTTGCTGTTATGTGAAGGAGATGCAGTCCATGTTCTGCAACTGCTATGAGAGGTGATATTGAAATGAGTTTGATTCTCTGCTGCATTTTATCTAAAGCCTGCAGGTAACTTGGCCTCATTGTGTCTGAACTCCATAAGTATTTATTGTTTTTCTATTAAAACATTTCCATAGATATCTCTGTCATTTATATAGTTCTGTATTTAACTAAAATGTTTTTCTTCTTGACATTTTCTCTAGTTCTGGTCACAGTACTTTTGCTCCATTTGTCCACACAAGCCATTCACTTAGTCTCTGGTGCTTGCTGGCAGGGTTTGTTTAGGAATTGAATATTGTGATGTTCCTGGGTGTTCCCACAAGGCACCATGAAGGCAGACCTCTTGCACTGCCATTGCACCAGCACTCAGAGTCCCCAGGTTTCTCAGTGTGCAGATCACAGCTGACAATCCAATGTGAAGTTACCTGTGCTGGTGCTGTAATGAAAACACCTACTGCTCTCCTGTGCTGGAAATCTCATTTTCAGACGGGGTTGCTCACAGCTCTTTTGCTCACACATTATCCTGGTTTTGCAACCTCCTCTGCTTCAGGGAATTTCTCACCACATACTCAATTGATGTTTCTTACTGAAAATTGAGCCACAGTAAATATCTGACATGATAAATTCTGTTCACCCACAAAATATGAATGGCCCTTTTCCTCAGATCCCTATCAATGGCTCCTGCTTTTAATTTGCTTTACTTTACACCTTACACTTATTTATTTTTGCAGCCATATTCCTAGGTCATTCCCTTGCTCTATTCAAAGGAGTTTGCACCTCCCCTGTGCAGAATGTCTCTGAAGTCAGTAGCTCTTTCTTTGGGTAAAATGCAGTCTTTATGTCTTTGCAGACCTTTTCCCATGCCAGAAGCTCTCGTCCCTCTCAGATGCTTGTCCTGATCCAGCCTGCTCCCATCTCCATGAGACTCTCTCTGTTCTTGCCTAGCCCCAGCCCTTGGTGGGGTCTATCAGCCCTGAATCTACTTTCAGCCTTCCAGGCAGGTGGACAGGTCCCAGGGGATGCAGCTCCAGGGCCATGACCAGCTCTGCCCACCCTGTGAGGAGTGACCAGAGAAAGTCCTGGTATGTATCTAATTTTAAACTTGTATGCTTTTGATTTACATGCACAAAGCCATACCAGCTCCTACCCTTATGGTGTAATTTCCCCCTGTTAGTTTTCCTTTTCCTGTATGGTGCCAGTTCTGTATTGTTACTCATTTTATGTATCCTTTATCATATTTGTCAGCAAGTCTCCAGCAGACACAAAGCAGCAGGCTCTGTTTGCAGCAGTACAGCTACCAGAGCTTGGCAAAATAGCAGTGCAAAATCATTTGCATTAGAGCTAATAAAGACAGCTGGAATGGGCCCCAAAATATGTTCAATAAACCAATAAGAGTGACTGCTGTTTATACTCCTACTTTAGTAAAACTAACTGGTTTTCATTCAATGTTTATAGTACTGTAATTGTGTAGTGTAGTATTTTCCTGCAATTTAAAACTAATGTAATGGTCAATGCCTGCCTTTAAATGCTGACAGTTTGCTAACAATTTCCGGTCTCATGCCTTGTGCATTTTATTTCCTCCATATGAGGGGAGGGTGAATGTCTCGCCATGTACTTTGCTGTAACTCCTGGTAAATGCTGTTTCTTTTGTTGTGGACATTATAACTATCACTTTGGGGAATCAAATCATGTTGTGGTTTTTTTAACACCAATTCCTATATTCAAAATTTTCCAGAAATCTTCTGGAGGAGTAGAGAGATCATAATTTAGGAAAAGAAATATGTGAATTAACCAGTTAATAGAATTCTTTGAAATCCTAGATGCTTACATACTGCTGCTGTAGCTTCCCTCTGCATTTCCCCTAGCAAGTTTAGCTTATCTATCCCATGGAAATGATTTATTTAAAATAGAAGTATGAGACAATATTATCCTACCAAATCTAAATGTCTTGGAAATACGTGCTTATTCTGAAACATGCACATATTGGCTTCCATAAAAGAACATGCCTATTTTTTAGCTTGCTTGATGCATGCCAGCAATTTTTTATAAAGAGGATAACTGATAGACATTCTTAATAATAATGACAAGTAAATAACATCCCTTTCTCACAATGCTTGACAATGCAAGGATGCTGTACAGGATTATATAAACAAAAGTAACAGGCAGAATTTTCCTTTACCCTCTGTCATACATGAAACAATAAATCCGTCCATACTAAGTTCATTTAGCCATATTTTACATCTTCTAGAACTGGAATTGTGTAGCCTACAAAACAATTTATATTTTATCTGTACCATCTAATTAATTAAATGGCCCCAGAGTACCAGACTCACAAATCTCGTTAATAGCTGAATACGGAAATAAAGACTGTTCAACCCTACTAGAATAATATTTGCATATCTCCACCTGCGATGGGTAATAAGTACCTGCCACAAATCAGAATTATGAATTTTGCACGCCTAACAAAACCGCAGGGGAAATTATACCTCAGACATTCCATAATAATTGCAGCTAAGCTGTTTAGTGCCATCCACTTATTCTGCCTGAAATGTTTAAAGCAGCAACAGTTGTAAATGAATTCAGGCACACATTCAAGAGAAAATGTTTTAAAAAGTTTTTCTGTCTTGCCATATGTAATTATCTTTATAGGAATGTTCATCTACAAGTTATAACATGCTCACATTTAAAATTGCAAATTAAAAAGTAAGCTCCTCCAATTAAAGTACGTTTTATAAAAGCATCCGTGTAAGTTTACTATGATTATACAGGAAACAGTTTGGGCCATGTTTATCCCATTGATCTCCCAGGATTGGTGATCTGTTCTATAAACAACTGCAGCAAGGGGTTTGATTTTTCAGTGCTTCTTTCCCCAATAACAAGTGATTCCTGGGGGAGAGTTAACTGTTAAGGCTTGGACAGAAATGTACTGCAATGTAGATAGTCTTTCATAGGCTGGGGAATTGGGACATTAAAATAGGCAGCACGACTTTCCTCTGGTTTGTTTATTTTCATGCCAAGAGTGGAAGCTTCATATGTAGTATAGCTGGAGGAATGGTGAGATGCTGCTGTTCTCATCTTCTGGTTGGGAGTATAAAGGAATGATAATGCCTGGGTTTACACTTTATATAATGATAGGATTTTGAGAGAGTTCAAGAGCTCTTTATAAGCACAGGTACTGCTCAGTTAAACACGTTAGGACAGCTCTAGGTACTGGATCATGAACTGCTTGCTCCAGGAACACAGGCTGGTCTGTGAATGTGGTGTAAACCCACCCACTGTGTGTGTATCTGCTACTTGTGCACTGCATGACAGTTCCCACTTGATCAACAGATGCCAAGAGCAGTGTTTTGAAGCCAGGGCAGCACACGGTGCATGTTCCACCTCTGTCTCCGGATGAAGATGCAGAGACGTGGGACAGCACCAGTCCCTGTGGAATCCCTGGTCTCAGCCTGCCACTCTGCAGGAGCTAACAGGGGACACATCTTTGCTACTACAAACATGAGGCATTAGGCAGCAAACTGGTGGTGACAGCCCTGCTGCCTCTCATCATATGTATGCATGAACTGTTATATTATAGACTTTAGAGAAGGCAACAGACCAACAAAAATAACTCCTCCTTCACTCTGGATCTCACTGAACACTTGGTGTTTTATGAAGAGCTAGACTTCCCCTTTCTGCAGCAGAGGTGAATGGGGCCAAAACTGCAATGTGAGCTGTATTTGTGATCACTGAAATGAAGTTACAATTTTAAAGCTAATCTTCTGATTTTGGAGTATTTTCTCTTAGTTATGCACAGCACAGGCAAGCCTGCATATGCACATTTAGGCTGCAGGTGAGAGTACACTAGAGGGAAGTGAGACACAGGGGAATCCCATTTCTGTCAGATAAGAAGGGCAGAGACAGCCCAGAAGAAGGTGTTTGATGGAAGGTGCAGATCACAGTGTCCATGAGGAAACCATATCCTGGAAGAGGGTGGCACTTTGGGTGAGCATTCAAGTGCATACGCTTATAGACAAGCAAACTCACCTCAGGGTTAGGTGTATGTTATTTTCAAACCAGTCACTGCAGCCTTACAATGTTCAAATATAACCTTACTATAATGCTTGCTATCCCTCTAGAAGAAGAGCAGGAGAAGCCAGGAGAGGACTGCATCTGGAGAGGCAGTTGTGCCCTCTGCCAAGCCCTGCCAGCCACCTGCAGCCCCCAGGGAAAAGGCCCTGGAGTACTGCAGCCCCTGTGCCTGTAAACTTCCACATCTGTATGCTGGAAGGGGAACAGTCATTTTGCCAGTGTTTTAGTAAAAGATTAAAAAATAATTAGGATTCATATATGTTCGAAAGGATGGGGTCCAGTGCAGCAAGTCACAAGAAGTTGATTAAGTCAGGTTGATTGGCTCTGCCTAGAATGACAGCATTAGTGTGAAGGTTTAGGGAAATATCTGGTAACCTATTACCATGATGAAGTGCAGCTTAACGCTTCTTTTTATATTTTAGAGGACTAACAGATGAGGGCCCTATGGATTTTTTTTTCCCTATTACATAAAATGGCTATAGAAGCTGAACTATAATCCCTCACTAACTTACACATTAGCCCAGGGCAATAAAGATATTTTTTATTGGAGGCAGATTTTGTGAAAAGTTGTTCAGTTTTATCTCTGAGTGCTGTATTGTGCTGAACGCATTTAAGTGTCCTGTTGGGACACTCTGTCCTGGAAAGAAGTTACTCTCAAAAAGACAGCAAGGTCATTGGAAAAGCTGTATTTTCTGCCAGAGGATCCTGCCCTTTCCCCTCAGTTCATCTGCCATCTTTTTGTTTTGGCTGTGAACAGAAGCCAAGCCCCACTGTCAGACTGCAATCCCTGCTTGCACTGTGATGGATGCAGATCCAGCACCAAAGAAACATGGCTGAAAGTGAGACCCTGGTTCTCTGGCCTGCTTCCTCCAGCTTTGCCAAGTCCTCCTTCCTCTCTTCCTGCCAGCAGTAAAGGATCCTGTGTCTCTGCAGCAAGTTTTCAAGTTTTCTCTTCAGTTCACACCTGTTACCTGGGCTGTTCCCCAAACCAGCAGGCTGGTTCCCTGCCATAAGTTGCCACTTTTCCTGTCTTTTCTAGAAGCAGTTAAAACTTGTAACCAAACTCCCATCATCTTAGCTTGATTTTTCACAGAACCTTTTCAAGGTTAGAGAAAACCTTGGCAAATGCAGCAGTAGTTCAACCATCCCTTCCCCAACAGCTCTTGCTGTCCAGGCTGCCTCCCTCTGCCCATGCCTCCTGGCTAATTCCCTTGATTTCACAGATAACATAACCCACTTCTCGTCTTTCACCCATCACTCGGCATCAGGCTGCAGCTGTCTCTTGGCTCTCACTGTCATTACAGGATGGTTACATTTTTTATCAAGACCTTCATGCCTTTCCCTCTTGTTCCTGCACTTTCTCTCCCTTCAGCTGGCAGTGGCACCTCATAATTACCCATAAACCTGGCTTCTAGCTGTGATTCAGTGCTGCACATCCATTTCTGTGGCTTCTATATTTGGAGGACTGTTGGCAGTTCAGGGATCCTCTCTCCCTCTTGAGTGTTTCCTGCTCCCCCACAGACACTCCATCTTTCTTGTGGATTTTTTTGTCCAGTTCCATTCTTATAGAAGCCCAAATACATGCAAAAAGTGTGAGGGTATCCCCTCTCTAGAGCCAAAGACTTTGTAATTTTTGCTAGAAGCTAATAGCATCAGAAAGTGCTAATTTACTGTTACGTACATGCAGCGGTGTATGGTCGTAGCAGCAGTGCTACTTGGGCTTAGACTCCTTCCAGTTGTATTCATATCAGCTGGTCTCTGTCTGGAAGGCAGATGAGGAGCTGGCATTAGTGGTTTCTTTCCATAAACTATTATGCAGAGAATAATCTCTGATTGATGAGGTCGTGCCCCGCTACCTTACAAAGAAACACATGTGTCTTTCCTAGGTCTAAACATAAGGCCATACTTGGCAATCAGGCAGCAGTTTCTCATTGATTATGACTGGCAGGGATTTTTATTATGCTTATTTTTAGTTTTGTTTCCTTCATTTATCTAAATCTAGGAAATAGTTCTATTTAATCTTCCAATCTATAAAAAGTACAGATTTCATCTTATAAGATGCTTTAAGAATGTATAATAAAAAGATGGTTTTCCCTTTACCTTGCACATTCCATTCATATTGTAATTTTTTGTTCAAGCTTAAGCAGTCCATGTTTCATTAAAAAACCCCACACTATTCATATTTCTTTCATCCCTTGTAAGATGGTAAAAGCAATGTTGCTTTGATGAAATTTGGCAGGTAAGAGGATCTAGTTGAATCATCTCAAACCCCTGGAGTTTTGGGCCTCCAGCTATTATAGTAGAGCAGCTATGAGTATTCAGAAATTGGTCCTTTGTTTGCACTGCATTTCCAAGCCATCTGTAGCACACAAAAGCCACAGCTCTCTTTATAGTTCAGAATGAATATTTAAAAGTTCAGTTTTAGATTTTATTTGTAGCAGTTCACGTCTTTCTATCCCATCTGTCTTGTGTCAGATGTGTCAGAGCAGTTACATTAAACTTACTAGGAAATGGCAGTACTTGGTCTTAGAACCACAGGTAAACACTGGTTCCTCTCCATTTGGAATCAGAGTGTGTAGTGTGTGATCAGGATCTGCACTGAGCACATATGTATTTATTTATTCCCATGCGCTAAATTTTTATTTGATTATTAAGAAGCAGCTGCAAATATCAGGTCATCCAGTCTGAAACTTTCTTACACATTCCTGTAGAGTGGCAGAAAAATCAAGCAACTGCATTAGTGCTGCTGGCCCTGGATGGTGTAGGCTGGCACTGTGGCATGGCTGGCAGCCCCCACCCCAACCCGGGTGAAGCTGACCTGGGACCCACATGCTGAGCCTCCACTTCCACAATGTGGCTGGGAAGTGACAGGTGCCCTTGGGAAAAGGGAAGGCATGAGAATATGTCACAGTGAGAGGGGACTTGTGTCATCTGGTGTGGAGGAGGCTGTAAGGAAAAGGGGTTGGAACTGCTCACTTCAGATGGTGTCAGCATATGCATTTGTATATATTCATATATATGTCCCATGTAAAAATTAGCAAGAAGCAACAGAGCTTCTCTAAATTGTAGGAAAATAGCTCATTGTAGTAATTTACCCTGTTAGGGTATTATCATCTGGTTGTATCAGGTTCAGTATTTTGTATCCAAACCATAGCTACATCTGAGAACAATGTGCAATTTTTTTTCTCTTCTATGTTTAACTAGATACCTGAAGTCACCTCTTTTGAATCAGAGGTATGAAAAGAGAAGTGGCATATCTTTCAGAAAAAAATGATTCTCATCTAGCTCTTGTTAATTTTTTTTTTAATTGATCATCCCTTGTTTTTATTTTGTGCTCTGTCCTGGACATGGATGGGACTCTCTTGTGGAATGTTCGTTGGACTCTTGAGGTATAAATGAATCATAATATTTTTTTAATATAGAAATATATAAATTTATACATTATATATATGTGTGTGTGTATATGTATATATGTGTGTGTCACCATCCCTTTCTAGAAAAAATGAGGGAAATATGTATGTTAACACATATCACTATGAAAAACTTTTCTATCTCAACAAAATCTTAAATATAGCAATCACATTGCAATTCACCATGAAAAATCTGTCCTAAGAGTGATGTTGTCTTCATATGAAATAGAATTAAAGTAAATGAATGAAGACTACAGTACCCTGAACTGAGGTCCTGGGATTAACTAAAAAACAAGAGCTTGTAAAGCCAAAGTTGAAGTTATTCAGTGTATATTGTATATTGCCATCTCATCAGATAAACTTTGAAGGATAAGAATTATTGAGATTATTGTACTGTCACTGTTTAATAAAATTAAAAGAATTGTTTTAGAACAAGTAATTCTGAAATATTTGATAGTAATTGAAAGTAGAAAGAAAGCTGTGTGCAAGTCTGACAGGCATGTGTTTTCACTGTTTCTCACTCAGGTCTTCCATGAGGCCAGACGTTTGCTTTTCCAAAGATGAGCACCTAATATAATATTTTAACTAAATTTCTCACTAATCTGTGAAGGTTTATATCACTTTAAAGAAAAAATGGAGCAATGAAGAAAGTATCTTTTTTCCTGAATTGAATAAATCATAGGGAATAAACTGCTGATTCTGGTAGCAGTGCCTCCAGCATGGAGCTCTCAACCTCCCTGGCAGTCACAGGAGTGCGTCATGGCTGCATTTCCATGAAGATCAGGGGTGTTTTTGCAGTGATGGGCCTTTTCCTAATGAAAGGCAGCCTTACCTTCTGGCTTTGCATTTTGTTACATGTACCTAATTTTTTTGCTTAGGCTTTAAAGTAATGAACTTTTCTTTTCCACAGATCTCTGTCATCTCCTGCTAGTGCACCTTGGAGAATAGATGGTCAAAAAGTGAACTGTTTTTCTGGTTGCATATCACATCCAATTCTTGTGTCCATGCATTGCCCACACAGCCATTGCTGTTGCTTCAAACAAGCAGCCCTAAGTTGAATGAGAATTTCACGTCAAATGTTGTTTTGGTTATTTATTATTTGGGGAACTTTTGTCTGTTATTGCTTTGTGAGAGACTGACAAACACAAAGACAAGTAAAATTATATAATGTGCTAAAGCACTTTTTACTGCTAGCAGCTCAGCTCCCATGGCTGCAGGAGCGTTGTGGGGATGAGCAGGTGATGCATGCTTAGAACCTCTTGGGGCTGGGACAGGACTGTGCTAGAGGTAAGGAAGGCATGATAAAGGCATTTATTGTACCTTGCCTATTGTGTATATCTATTTTACAAGAGCTACGCCTTACTCTACTTTCCCATTTTGGAAATGGGGAATAAGCTTTAATCTTCAGACTGCAAAATCTAAGTTATAAAGAATTTAGAGGAAAGGTGAAAAAAGAGAATAATTTAACTGATAGTTTCCTTTACTTTGGGAAATCAGTGGGGCAAAAGAAAGAATTTATGGAGGATGGGAATGAAAGCTCTTCTGGCTGGATGGCCTGAGTTAGTTTGTTAAAGACAGAACTTGCAGAGTGTTGTTTGTTAACATGAGCTGGCCGCTGTTAGCAAGACATCAGGTTTTTGCAAAACTCTTCAAGCGAGTGAAGTAATCAAAAGAAAGAAAAAGTGTCACTATTTTCCTTGCAATAAAATCTCTAGGTAGAAAATATAATGGAGCCTCAGACCATATCTTTGAAGGAGACACATTTAATCCCAAACATAACAAAAAACTTTTTCTCTGGGGAGCTCTGTACCCTTTAGTCTCCAGCTGACCTGCCTCGCCCCATTGGAAAGGCCTGAGCTCCCCAGTGAGCAGTCAGGACTCTGGAAGCATCTGGCAGCCTTTGGTCTGACTAACACTTAAAAGTCTCTAGGGCTGCCTATAGTCTCAGGAAATCTTTTTTTTTTTTCATTTATTCTTTTATGAAACCTTTGTTCCTTCCACAGAGTTGTGTGGCTGATCTATTGTAAATCGTTGTTCTATATGGTGTTTTTAATCTTTTTGCTTAGTGTGTGTAAAAACCTGCAAATTTTCTGTGCCTTGCCTGTCTTTATCCTCAGCAGTGAAGTTCTTTCCACAGCAGTAAGTTAGTGGGGTGGAATGACTGTTCAGCTGGTGGCTGCCTGCCCATTTGTGCAGGTGTCCAGACCTGTTCAGCTTTTTCTGCTCTGTAGTGCATTTAAATATCAAGGTGGGTCGGGTTCTAGTCCAGGATTTCTTAAAATGGGAACAAGACTTAGGTACCAAAGTGGATTCAGAAATACTGAAGCTTTTACTGGTCTCAAAAGAGCTTCTTCATAGTTTAAATTTTGCATGAGATTGTTTTAGATTGAATTAGATATTCAATCTCAAGCATTGATGTAGGAACCTAGTTTTAGACCCCAGATTTTTTGGATCTGGCCCTGATGTTGTGTCGGTACATGGTCTTAGTCTGTCTAAGCAGAAAGATGTTGGAATGGGGTTTATCTCCTCCAAGCATACTCATGCTCCTCTCTCCTGCCTCACACACCAGGAACACAGAGACAATAGCAGTGTTTTGCGCTGAGTTCATGCTGTCTGATGGCATAATCCAGCTGGTTCAGTGCAAATCAAAAAGATTTAAAAAATGTGCAGGTGTCAAGTGCTGGCAGAACAAGCAATTAAAAATACAAGAACTGTATTCCAAGGGAATATCTAACCTGTGTTTTTCAATTAATTACATCTGGTTTTTCCTCCTCTTCAAAAAGCAGGACCTGTGGCTGCTGCATGCCTGGCCTGAGAAAGCCAGCACATCTCCAAGGGCTTTCTGAAATGTCATATATTTTTTCTTTTAACATGAACTAGTGTAGCCTAGGGACCAGTTTCTTTAGGATAGCTAATTCTGAAATATTCAGCAAAGTATTTAATTGTCAAATATATTGTCTTTAACGTAATTCAATACATAGCAGTGTGACCTGTTAGGGTGAGAGGAGAAAGACAGTTGTCTTTAAATTCTGAACTGTAAGAGGCAGCTACTTTCCCTGGCCAGTCAGCACCGTGGTGCTTAGAGGATGAAGAGGGCTATGGACAATAAGGCAGAACATATTTTTGCTCTTCCAGCAGCCTGGGCTTTCTCCCACAGAGGAGAGGAATGTCCCTACCCTCATCTTGAGGAATCGGCTCCTGTGGAAGAGGATGGGCAGGAGTGTGGGTCCAGCTGGGTCATGGCTACAGAATAGGGTTGAGCTCAAATGCTGTTTCGTCAGCACTTTGTCAGGCTGGCACGTGCTCACTCTGAGTGTGCAATTACACTTCCACACTTGGTGTGGTCTGTGCTAAAGGCTGGAAGAAGAAAAGCTGAAATAGAGAGACCAAGGGCAAGGATAAAAGTCGTCACTCCAGAGTATTGGTGTATTTGGTTTTTTACCCACTGTAATTTGTGAATGGCTGGGTCAGGTCAGAAATGCCCTTCTGTGCAACACAGCTGGAGCAAAGCCTAAGTCCTACTCTGTCTGGTGCTGCCAGTCTATCTCTTATCGTTGTCCTCCATTAGGAAGTTCTGTAAGTCATCTCAAAATCAAGAGGACAAAAAGGGACATTTGAAGTCACAGCATTGAGGTTTAAAGTATCTAGAGGATATTTTAAATTTTTTGGGTTTTATTCAGTATTTCCTTTCATAGCGTGATCAACATTTGGTGCCCTGTAGCTGACGTTTAAATGAATATTCATGTAAATTTTCTAAAAAAAAAGGTAGACAATAGGAGGTTCATTGGTAGTGATTATGGTTAATGCTGAAAACAAGAATATGCACCTCAAACCACATGTGTGATTTTCATAGATCAGTTTATGAAGTTGCAGAGAAGGAGGATATTCAAATATTTACTTGTTTTTGTAAACCTGAAGAGATTTTTAAACCACATGTTCACTGTACTTCCAGAATTCCATCAGGCTGCATGTATGCACTTCTTAGTCCTTAAAACTAGTAAGATGCAATTCAAACATTCATTGACACAGCCACTGTCTACGTTAGCTAGACCTTCAACATTACTAATTCAGCTTTTCCTGCATTTGCATGCAGCACCTCAACTAAAAGGCTTTAATGTTGTTCTCTGTTTTGTTCTGCTGTCAGGTATTCAGCTCTGGTGTCTTCTTCACTGAAGAATTTCTATATTACAGCTCTGAATACAATCTGTTTTGTATGCTCATGAACTAGCTCTATGACTCAAACCTCCCCTATTTTATATTCTGCACTAGTTAATTTTTCATTTCTCTGGCACCTTGGTGAAAAGTAGTCAACACAGTTAACAATATACATTGTGCAACAATAAATATTTTATTTGCTATATAATCTGCACAATTCACAAGTTTGATTTTTCTCTGGGAATTTGAATAAATCTATAATTTTGAATATTTGGTGAAAACTCATTTTTTTATGGTATATTACACTATAATTACTGTAAGATGTATGATCAGGTTTTTAATGGGAGCTGTAGACATTACCTTCACTTTTTTCCTTAACATTGCTAAACTAATAAAGCTATTTTATAGGCAGAGTAGTTTGGAGCAAGAAATACAGAGGTTTCACCCTGGGAACAGTATATAATTCATATACTAGTAAATTACAGTTTATTTCTTACACAAGATAGCATTAAGCAGTGTCTTTTTTCAAATGTGTCTAAATACTTATATATCTACTTTATATATGAATTTCTTGTACAGTTTGGTTTTGTTGTGTTTCTTGTTTATGCTGTTGAAACAAACAGATTTCTTTATTTAAGTCTAGCTTGTGGTTCCTATCCTTGTCTTAAGCCCATTGTCATTAAGGAAAAAATTCTGTTCTTTTCTACCCCAGGATTTCCCCTCTATATCTACAAGTTTGTGTTTCTGTTCATGGTTTCATATACAGGAATGTAGGGATGAAGAATGTTTGGTTTCTTTACATATTAATAGATTAGGCTTTTATTGTTGCACACACCTAGAAACTGTACTTGATCCAGGAAACAAAAAGATAAATTACTCTGTATGAAGGGTATTGAACTCCTATCACTATATTGTGATATATTAATTCTTTTTTTAATGCATTCATCCTCACTGTGTGCCTATGAGATAGGGAGTCTAAGTAATAGTTATCTCAAAGATGGGGGATTAAGCCACAAAAAGCCCCTAAGCAACTTGACTAAGGCTGCACAGTGTGTTTGTAGCAAAATAGAGAGTGATCGCAGCTCTGAGTGGTGATGTTAAGTATGGGATCACTCCCCCTCTGTTCCAAAGCTTCGGCTCTTGCCTCAGAAGCTATGCTTTCATTCTGTTTGAATAAAATTCCATTTGAAATAAACCAGTAGTTCTAAATGAAAGTATCATAGTCTGCAAGCCAAGCAAGGGATTTTAAATACCATTTTACTGGGAATGTAATTCCCCATTATTTTCCCCTGTGACTTTTGTGTTTTTGGAACTATTGACCAAGTCTCTTGACGGGGCACAGCAACACTGGTGCCTATTTGAATATAAACAGGATTATGACAAGAAGATGGAGCAGCTGATTATTATGGAAGGGTTATAAGCACACAGGGAGAAAATTATTTTCATGTCCTCCAAAGGATGAGTGAAAAAAAGAGAAAATGAACAATGCCTATCAGAGCAAAGTTACCCAGCATAGCTGGCTGTATTTAGGATAGTGAATACTTTCCAGAGAGGAGAAATGAAAGCTCAGGTGCTCAAACAGTTTGAAATGAGACTGGCAAATGTGTTCAGAAAACAATCTTTGATTAAAGAGTGTCTGTTTTGATTATAATGTTTGTTACTGTGAAAGAAACTCATATTTGGTAGTGCATTTGTTCCAAAACTGGTAACCTAAATATTGATGAATGTTTTGCATAATTGTGTAGTAGGTGCACGGATTAGCTCAAGGTTTAGAATTCCCTCAGGTAACAGGAACTATCAGTTGTTATTCCCAGATGAAGATAAATGTGTTTGTTGTTGACAAAATAGTTGTCTTTATTCTCATAATGGAGGACTTTAATACGGCTTCTTTTAAATGTCATCCACCTTCCCAATGTCTTTCTTTTCCATCTTATCTGCTCTCAAAAACTCTGGATGAAGTAATCTTACTGAACATAGAAGTTTCATTAACCTCATCTTGCCTCTTTGTGTGCACTTAGTGACCAGAAGATCTTTACAACCACTTTGAAAGTGATTATTGTTTTGACAGTACCCTCCACCATGCTTGCGGTCTTGCCACTGAACTGAATGGAGTGTGCACAGGACACTATCGTGTGTTTTAGCTGGGAACAGTAAGCCACAGATAGAGGAATTCAATCATCTTCCTACACTAAGTAGTGCAATTTCTTTGCTTTTAGACCTATGGATCTTTGTGTAAAACTCCTCCTGCATTTTCTTCTTCCTTTACTATCTGTCTCTAATCATCCTTTCCCAGTGCTTCCTATTCCTTGTTAAAGATATGGCTGTCACTGAGCTGCCTCTTGCTTATCATCAGCAAACCCACCTTTCAGAAAGATCTACCTTTTTGGCATGTCTGAAGTCAGTAAGATTTAGCCTTGTCAACCTTTATGAGAGTCCCATCATTGACTATAACCCCATGGTTGACTGCTGTGTTATGCAGAACTAGGCAGGCTGCAAGGATGTCAAATGTGGTATTGAGTCTGTGCTTTGACAATTGGAAAAGACACCGAGAATGAGATTTCACAATCCCAGAAGACCTTTGAGTGATCAATGAATTCTGAGTAAGTGAACTTCTGCTGGTATAAGGGCAAAATCAAATTAGATCCATCAGCTGTTTCTGTCCTGGATAGCCACTGTCACCTAGAAATTATACAATAAAAAAGTAACTAAATCTGATGTATGAGACAGGGGATCAATGATGTGTTAGAATAAATGCAATGTAGCAGTAAATCAAGCACCTAAAATATAAACCATAATCTAAAAATGTTGCCAAGGAAAAGGCATTTTCTGTTTTCAAAATTCATGAAAATTAGGACTGAACAGACTGGGGAATAAATCCTGTTCAAAGTTCACTTAGCAAACTAGTGATGTTATGAGACTGAGCTTTGATACACTCGTACAATACAGGCTCATCACATTACAAGTTGGCATTCTGATGTGAAAACGCTTGTCTCATTATTAATAATTGACAGAGCACATGATGTTATTCACTACAGGAGCCTATTAACTGAGCATTGGCAGCAGGATATAGTTGCAGGGAATAATAGCCTTATATGTAAAATAAAGGGTATTAACTAATCCTCATAGTCTCCATTCAGCTCTCAGGACAGTGGTGACCTGCCCTGATGGGAATATGTTGCTGTGGTCAGTCTGGAGAACATCTTCTCAAAGGCTGTACCATAACCTGAGGCTCCTCAAGTGTCCAACGTTCTGCATTTAAGGAGGGAATGTGTGTTGAAGTGAGGCCACTGACTACAACTAGTGTTTATTTAATTTCTGTGAAGTGTTGCAGAGAACAACATCCCCTAAAGAGCAAAACTTCTTGTGCTTGGCCATATGCCTGTGCTCTATGATGTTCACCACTTTCTTCCCTCTCTGCCTGACATGTCAATGAATGTTGGTCATTGAAAGAGGCAGCTGAGTAGGATCTGGTACTAACTATGGCTTGAGAAAGTTGAAGCCATAATTCAGAGTTCAGATCTGAATTAACCGCTTCACATCATAAATTATTATGCAGAGAGCTAAGAACTAAAAAACTTTTTTTTGTTTATTTTGTTTTCTTCTCCTAGGAGAAAGAAATTATATTCACAACTTATAGCTCTAAGGTCCTTAATTGGTTTACAATCAATCCGCAATTGTTCTTGGTTCTTCAGGGACAAGAAAGCCTAAAATATCCTGGTTTATCATTAAAATGATCAGATTTATAGAACCAGTATTTTGTAATCAGTGTAGTCTGTTCTCCCAAGTGGCAGGCAATATTGATGACATGTCTGCAAAAGGTGAGTTAGACAGACCAAGCTGCTGAACAGTAGCAAGGGTTCTGATACTGGTGAAACAGAGTGTTCTGTGCTGGAAGGGAGCTTGGAAAGGGGTGTATCTTTTCACCTGGGGAGAGGAAGGGGAATGTTTTTTTCTCATTCATGTTAATCTTATTTATAAACTGCTCACTTTGTGTCAGTTAAGTTACAAGATGAAGTTTTCTTTTTAATAATAAAGCAGAAAGAGACTTGAAGATATACTGAGATACAGCGCCTCCTGCATCTCCTTATGATGTAGTAAATGGTCCCTGGATACTCTAGTATATTCAGACCAAACCTATTCTTCACTTCTGTTCTTAATTAGCAACAAAAAGATAAATAATTTTGCTGTCATTGCAGCACAGTAACAACCAGGGCACGGCAATGACCAATGAGCCTTGCCCTAAATCCTGTAGCAATAAATGTTCAAAAAAAAAAATCCCCCTCCCCAACTTTGATTAATTAACTAGAGATGAATGATTTGGCTGTCAAAGTCTGTCAGTGCCATGCAATGAAAATAAAATCAGTGGCAATGCCTTGTGTGTGAAGCCACTCATAGTATCTAGCCTTAAACATTAGCACTGAAGCTCCAACTCTAGCCTATTCCCCACCCCCATTCATTAGCTTTCTAAATCCTCCTGTCTTTGTGGAATCACTGCAGCAAGTTGAAAATGATATATGTAATGAAAACCCTGTCTGCCTAGTGCAGAGAGGGTGGAGAAAAAGACTTTGCTTAGCAGCCACTGCTGTGCTGATTCCAGCAACGATTAGTGCAGAAGCTCACCAAGAGCAGAATATTAAGGCACAAAAAGGAAACTCATTGTTTCTACAGATTTGTGTCTGCCTGGCTGGTTTTGCTTCCTTTTTGAGTGCTGTGACCAAATGCACGTAGAGACTTCAATGGGAAAGAAATACAGATGTCTTTGAGGTTTTGTTATAATTTGGGGCTATTTTCAATACTATGCTATAAATACAACATTATCTTTTCAGTATTGGTACCTGATGAGCAAGAAACCATTCACTTTCTGCTTCAAGGGCAGGCAGAGGGAATGACACTGCATCATAGTGCAGTCCAGTTCAAACCAGTAAATTATTGGTATAGGGAAAATATCTACAGATAAATGTTTCTGAGTTTTCATGAGCTGTGTACTAACAACAATTTATTTGTTATTAAAAAAAAAAAAAAAAAAAGATTTCATTCTCTTCTGGAAGACATGCAAAAAAATTGATTTTTCAGAAGCATTGGATTTCACAGTGCTGATCTAAGTCAATGACAATGTGGGTGTTTGGCATCTCTGATGCCAAGCTATAATTGTACCTGATAAGTCAGGGTAAGAAACCTGGATGTTTAATTATCTGATGCGTAACAGGGGACTCAAGCACATTCTGCCTCATAATGTGAAACAAAATCTGTCTCATAACTACACAACTGTGGCTATTTTCTTGGTGGGAATGTAAATTTATTATAGTCCAGATGTAGCATAGCCTAACAGGCCAGCAATGCAGCTTTAAGGCTTCCAGTTCTATGGCCATCCCTTTGGTTTCAATGAATCTACATGCAAGCTGTTGTGGTTTGGGCACAGAAGGTTTTGAGATATTTGCATTCACACATACACAACCACATTTTTCCTTCAGGTATCTGGACAAAATTTCATCTGTTTCTGAAGCTCTTTAGTGTCATGGACTGTAGAATGCATCTTGGAGCCAGATGCTGTTCTTGATTGCTGGACTTTATAGTCAGATTGTGTTGTTAAAGATGCTTTTTAATTGACTTGGTATTTATCCCACACACAGCATATAATCCAACTGTTGTTTGTATCCTGGTATACCTTGAGGTGCCTAGAGATAAAAGCTTGTTTAATAACCAAGATGCTGGAAACTTGTATTATGAAAAAGTCCTTCTTGCCCTGAAGAGTTTTATAATTTTCAACTAATGTGATGGAAAAAACAGGAGGAAGGAAAATGGATAGCATGGAGAAGTGAAATGAGTTGCCGAAGTTCTGTCAGCTGGTTTCCAGCTTGTAATCCAGTCCCTGAGCAATGAATCACACTGCTTACCAAAGGCCAATTTGTGAAGGAATGAGCTCCTACTGGGAAGCAACAGGCTGGTACATGCCTATTGACTTCCCTGCCAGATCCTCCGTGTCTTGGCTTAGTGCTGTGCTTTACTACTCAGCACAGTGTCCAAAAATGTTCACAGCATAGCTCAGAGGTAGCAACAGACTTGGAAAAAGCCACAGATGACCCTTTTCTCTGTGTGTGTATTCTGGATGCATGCATAAAACTCCTCAGGATGGCAGAATATTACAAGCAGTTACAACTACATTTGATTAATGTCTTGTCTCAAAATCCACTTTGAAAAAAAGCCTCGGGTATTAAAATGATAGACATGTAGTGCTAATCAAAACGATGCATATTTTTAGGATACAAGCACTCTGGGCTAACAGTCCTCAGTCTAGAAGTGCTTGTTTTTTCTTGTAATCTAAGATACACATTTACTTCTGCAATCCTAATATCAGACTTCCTGAACCCAGGCTTCCATTAGGGTTGCTCAGACATGGTCAGATACTACTGAATATCAGGTGGCTTCTTCTTTTGAATTGAGAAAATATGGTGATATTCTTACTTCAAAATTCTATGTCTTTTGCGCTATTGTGATGCTTAATGAGATTCCTTTGAAAAGTTTCACTCTTGTTAAGTTTGCTTTCTTTTATAATTCCTTCATTGCATACATTACTGATGTTTTTTTTGAGTGAAAACATCAAAAATGTGTTTATGCCAAATGCTCTCAAGTTGAGTCTTGTGTTCTGTGGACTGTAGAATGTGCTGCTCTGTTGTCTTTTACCTTTGTCCCCTGAAGATTTTATTTAAAAATAACCAAAAAGAAACAGATGACAGCCTAACAAAAGGTCCACACTACTGTACTGTGTCCCCTCCTCCATCCCTGAGCCCCTTGTTCTAGCAAAACTCCTTTGCTTTCTCCTTTGATTTGCACCAATCTACCTTCAGAATTTTTCAAACATTGCAGTGCATTAAACACTACAGCAGATGGTGCTTTTTGACGATGCCTTTCTACACGAAGCAACATTTTGTAGTGTATGCTGCATTATCAAAAAATCAAACATGTAATTATGCAAATATGTATGCCTTTATAATAATCAAGTTTTATTGTAAATGGTTGATGCACATCAATTTGATCCTGTAGTGCTGCTTTAAGTGCAGTTTAAGTGGCTTTTCAGTGTACCCAGAGGCAACACAAATGCATCTCTGGAATATTAATAAAATTCTGAATCTTTGAGACACCAACTGGTACAGCATTGCTTATACTGATTGAAACTAAATGCTAATCCTTTCCTTTATTTAAAAAAAAGTCCCCTTTGTTATTTAAAACACTGATATTAGTGCGATATAAAGGGCCGTTTTATTTTAAATTGTATTGTAATGTAGTTGTTAAAATAATGTCTAATCATTCTATATTCAGATTCTACAATGTAAATTTGATGAGACAAGAATCCAATCATTTTACAGCCATGAAAACAGAGATGTATGTTAATATGTCCAGTTGTTCTAATTCTGTAAATTTATTAAGGAAATATCTGGTTTTAGATTTTAATCCTGAAGGCTTCCAAGTAGCTGATTTCTGAATGCTTGCTCAGAGATAGCTTTGCTTGTGAAATTTAATAAGCTAGATACTTGTGGGGAGAAAAAAAAAATCAGCAAGGATTTTGACATCTATAATGAAGTGTAAACTTTATTACTGATCTGATCCTGCCTTTTATACATTGGTTAACTTCGTTGGTCTAATGACAGCCATCTCTCTGAATGCACACATACACATTCTGCTGTGTTTGAATCAGCAGACGGGCTGTGGATACAGATAAACCAAGACTGTAAATTATGTTTTGCCTGTTTGTTCCTCCTGTTCTGAAAGCAGGGCACGAAAGGAGCAGATTGCATTGTTCACAGGGAGAAGGCAGTAGCTATACCATGTCCCCCTTACCAGTTCCAGTAGGTTGGATGTTTATTTTTTGGGTTAGCTATAAGCAGAGGTTCTGTTAACCTGAAGGCAGATTGAAAATGCAAAGAAATGAATATGCTTCCATCTTTGTGCTGCCTGGACTTCACTCAAAACTAATTTCCTGTAAACTTAATGAAGCTTTATAGGTTGAGCTTTCACTCTGTAAATTTTTTGCCTTTCTTTTGCACCTCTGTTTCCAGTTTACCTTCCTCACCATCTCTCTGCCTGCTATTTTTGTTTAATGCGGTTGGTTGTTGTCTCTCTGCCCTTTGTCCTTCCTCTGCCTCTTTCAATGGTATTTTTTGTTCCTTTCTGTGCTTGTTTGTTACCCCCCTTCACTTTTTCCCCTCACAGATTTTGCCTCCTCTGTCATCCTTCTGCTCCTCAGATTTTTTTCCAAATGTTTCTCTCAGTTTCCCCATTTGGTTCTTTAGTCCTTTCACAAATGTGTATTTCCTAGCTCCCATTCTGCTTTCCACATTCCCCTTCCAGGTTTTGCTCTGTCTGATTTCTCTGTTTATCTTTTTTATTTTGTCCCTGCTTTTCTCAATTCAGATTGGTTTAAAATATTGCAGGAAAAGCTGCTCTTGAGAAATTTTATCCAGATTGTTCTAAGAGCAGCTGCTATCCTGGCACTTCCAATACTGAATCAAACCTGAGCCTAGGGGATAGGAGGTCCTTAAAGGATCAAAGCTCAGCTTCAGAATACTACCCAAAATATTGGCAAGCAGAATATGAATAAAAACTCACAGCTGAGAGTAGCTGAAACCTCTTCCCACAGTTTTGACATGATCTGGTGCGTTAAGGGTGGTGTTTGGTTTTGGTTTATTTATTTTTTCTTCTGAAATAAGGATTTTTTTCTCTCTTTAGTTAGCATTCTTGTGACTCCAAAGCAGGGAAGAGACATCATGCATCTTGAGAAGGCCCTAGGACCCCTAACATTTTCAGTACATTTTTGCTTCTTTGCTTAATATTTAAACTCATTTTAATACTAAGTTTTGAAAAGCTATCTCAAGAAAATTCTGAAGCAATAAACTTTCTTCTCTTACAGAGACAGCAGGTTACTTAAAGTAATCAGAGATGGTGAAAAACCACTGGAAGATTTTTCTGAACTGATAAAGCTCCTCTAGAACTTCTAATTAATAGAAATATTTTCATAAAATCATTAAATAGACATATATAAAGAAAAAATCGGTAAAGACTCCTGCCTTCAGGATTTGGGAATAAGTTCCTATGTATGCAAATATGAAACTAAAATTTATTAGCAACACAATGAAAATTGCTGACTTCCCTTTTTTATTTTTTAGTTGTGAATACTGAACTTGGTTTCTTTTTATACTATATTTTGTCTCATTATCTTAAATTACATTCATGGTAAAGTTACTTGCCTTTTAAAAAAGTATCCTTTTAAATATAAATTCTGTATGTCTGTTGCACTGAAACAGAGAAGCTGCCTGAGTTAACTTATTTAATTATTCACAGGAGAAGCCACCCAGATTCCTGAAGTTCAATGAGCAAATGGTTTTTATCAGTTTCATAAATTTGTTTTTATGTGAAAAATCTATAAGTACTATTACCTTTTGATTGCATTTAGTATTCAGAAACCAAACAATACCCTGTTCTGCTTCTAATTTTTATTTCAGTTGCATGGCATTTCAAGCTTAATTTAAACACAATAATAACAAAATCTATGTCTAATGCCTTGATTTCATTTGTAAAGCCACTTAGACAACCACACACTTTGGTAGGTTTTTTCTTAATAGTTATATGTCAGAAATGCTTTAGACATACATTACCTGCATTTTATGTGGGGCAAAGCCTTGAATAAAAGATTATAGTATTTGAATGTGGTTTTGCACACAAAAAAAATTACAAAAAATTTGCAAGAAATCTGAAAAAAAAATTCTTAATAGGGTAAGGCTTGATATATAGACTTTAAAAGTATGAAATTATAGCCAGTGTTCTGTCTTCAAAAAAACCATTGAAACTTATGGTCAATTAATACAGTATTTCATAAGATGTTTGTCCTTCCAGGCTGCATCAGTCACATAACAGTGAATAAACTGTGAATAAAATACAGCTCAGTAATTGCCTGGTGTTTTGTTCTGTATATGCAAACATCTGATTACTGGTGTGGCTATAGCAATCTGGTAGAAATCCCCATGCAAGCACAGAAGCGTGGTCCAGGCACAAGGGATTTCACTTCTGGCTTACATGCCCATTGTCTATAGGCTGTCCATATCTCTTCATTTACTTTATCCTCTTTTCTGACTATTCTGGTGGTCTGTATTAGACTGCAATTAAATTTTAGTTACAGATATTGAAAAGAGTATGAACAAAGTTTGGCTGTGGTTTGGCAGAGTCAAATCCCTTAAAAGCCTTAAACTGCTCAGCAGTCACCTCTCCTGTGCTCTGCTCAGTGGAAAGGCAGCTCATCACTTTTCAGTGAGGGTATCTGGTACTTCCCCAGCAAGTACTCCTCAGTGCTTCAGTTGCTGAATTCCTCACAAGACCTTCAAATGAAAACCCATTCTCATAATAATTTCTTCTGGTCTGTTGAAGTGCTTTAACTCTGACATTCCTGCCAGCTATTCCCATTACAAGTGACACTTGGGGCCAATAGAAAAATGCAGCCATTCAAAACTAATTCTGCCTTTCAGGGTGCAGGAAGTCAAGAAAAAATGAGAACTCCCAGCTATGTCCCCAACAAGACCCAAAGAAAAGTCTATTCAGGTACTGCAGGGCCTCAGGGACCAGTTAATGCCTCAGACACCATTTTTACATTTGCACATCTCCTATTTTTTGCAGAGCCACACAATAGTGGGCAGCTCTGTGAGTCATGACTAGGGAACTGAGACCCAGTCTTGCAATCACACACACCAATAAGCCCCATAGAACCGCTAATTAAACAGTTTTGAACAAAATTAGGATACACAGCCTTCTATATCTCAGGCTTAAGACTGTTCTGAACAATACTTTTTAGTCATGCCACCTTGTCCTGCTGCCTGCTCTCCACTGACAGTAGACTTCTTCATAATTTGTCTAAGTTTTATCTGAGAATTCATGCACTGACAAGACAAGTTGCTCTTATAAAGACAGCTGGAATTACAGTCAAGAAAAAGATATATTAAAGCATCATTATTTAAACATAAAAATGCAATGAAACTGTTAACCTTTCCATAAGGTGAAGGTGTTTATTGCTAAGTTTTTGCAGCACAATTACGTTCAAACAGACAAATGCTGGCTTCAATTAAAGCTTTTTTTTTAAATCTACCTAGGAGAAATGGGAAAACATCTTGAAAGTAAGCTGCCTCATATCAAATACTTGAATAAAAGCCTTATTATTAAAAATACTAGAATTTTAAGGAAAGCCAGGCAGCTAAAACATTTTCCATTCTTAAATATAAATTGTAGAATCATAGACTGGCTTGGGTTGGAAAGGATCATTTAGTTCCAATGCCCCTGCCATGGGCAGAGAACCTTAGACTAGACTGGGTTGCTCAAAGTCCTGTTCAACGTGGCCTTGAACACTTCCCTGGATGGGGCATCCACAGCTTCTCTGGGCAACTTGTTGTAGTGTCTCACCAGCCTCACAGTAAAGAATTTCCTCCTGATACCTGATCGAAACCTATCTTCTTTCAGTTTAAAGCTATTACACCTTGTCCTATCACTACATGCCCTTGTAAAATACCTTGCACTGACTTTCTGGAGGGTGAAAGCTGTAATTTATATTCACTTCTAATACAAAATTTGATGGTTTTTTTACGTTATGCTGTGTGAGCCACATTTCCATACATTCGTTGCAGTTGTCACAACACAGACACACTGCAGCCCCAAACATATACACAGGGTGGTTCATGCCCCTGCCTGCTGCCTTAGAGCAGCTCCCCAGCCCAGAGGGGACAACTGCTTCACAAGAAGCCCCTTTCAGATGGGGCACTCCTGGCACTGGCTTTTGGAATACTGTCAGCAAAGGTGCTGGATGGGGAGATGTGTCCCTGGGACACAGAGCCTGACAGGTTGCCCACAAGCACAGCCCCCTCATTTCCAGCCTGCCCTCACTGTAGGGTGTCAGTCCCCCAAGCTGGGTCCCTCAGCTGTTCCGCCTGTTCTCCTCCCCTCTTTTTAGTCAGGTGCCTCAGGTGTCACCCCCCTCTCACCTGAAAAGACACAGACCTCTTTGCTTCCCTAGACAAAGTGTTGCTGCCCCCAGGGCCCTTCTGGAGACCCATCAGAGGCCATACAGATTATAGATAGCCAGGGACCTCATGTGAGCCTCTGGCATAAGGGACAGAGTGAGAAACCCAGAGCATTACAGCAGGAGGGAATGCAGCCCATACTGGGCCGCAAGAAACAGCAACGCTTCAGCACCAGTATTTATAAACACAACGGAGGGCTGCTGTCTCTCTCATATGATTGCTGGACCACAAACTATGGGCCATCTGCCTGCAGTCTATTATCACAATCTGTGAACAATTAGAGACAGGATATTTCATTTTAGAAAATAGCAAAGTAAACAAAAAGGCACAGAAAAAAGCCAAAAAACAATCAAAAAGCAAGCAACAAAACTGCAGTCAGCCACTGCGCAGAGCCCCATTTGCCAGCCCTTGAATCCCCCAGCTCCTGGACCACCACATCAGCTGCCTCAGAGGAGAGGTGACTGCTGCTACTGCTGAGGCCACAGTGGGTGCCAGCAGCAACAATCCTCCTGCAAACATCTGAGAGCACCATAACCCTGTCTGTGAAACCAGCTCACCACATGCAGGAGGTATGACAGCAGCCATAGTCCACATGGCACTACCTCCAAGTGATATGTCCCTTTCCCAGCTGGCAAGTGAGCTTGTACAAGAACTGCCAGCTCTCTTGCACTCTCCTCATCTTTGCTTTCCTTATGTGGCCCTTGGATCTGAGCCTCTCTACCTACAGCCCACCCTTTGACTTAGGGCAGATGGGATTCAGACCAAGCAGGCTCTGTACCTTGGTGCCCCTGGGATGTCCCAGTTGGTCAGGAAATGCTAATTTCAGCAGAAACCTGCCTGGAAATGCCATGTGCTTCCATTCACTGATGGTCAGGACCCACCTGATGGGAATCCTAAGTACTTAATGGCCCAAGGAGAACAGGAAGCAACTGACTACTGCTCAGTGCTGAGTACTGCAAGGGTGAGATGAGAGGCTGCCATCTCTGCCAAGGGATAACCCCAGTTTAGCTCCTGGCTGGGGCTGGGGATCTGCACCTTTACAGACCTGACACCACTGGATTCCTGATTTCCCCAGGGATCTATGTCATGCTTCAGGTGGGAGTCTCCCAGGATGCCCCAACAGACACTGCTAGATGGGATGGGGTAACAGCACAGATGCTGGGGAGACAGCATGGGATGGCACTGCTAGCCTTGAGCCAGTGCAATCCAGTGGAGAAGGCTTAAAGAGCAACAAAACCCACACACGTACAAAACCTCTGCATCAGTCTTCAGTATAGTCTGAGTAATTAGTGGTTTCTTACAAGAGGAAAATGATAAAGTAAAAATCCAACTGCCTTTAAACAACAGATACTCCCAATTCATTTCTAATTTATGCATTCTTGTAATATGAAAGCCACTTGCTTAAGCTGCTTTTCTATCTATTTGCAGTCTATTCAGACACACAATGCTCAGTGGGGGTCTGTCTCCATGATTCATTGGCTCAGATTTCCTATAGAGTTTACATGATGTCTACTAAGCCCCATACAGTTTTGTATCCATTATAACCAGGGACAAGCAAGCAGGGCTCAGGAGGCTGAGCATCCATCTAAGAATAGCTTCCTGTCTTCCAGCTCTCTTCACAACAAATGAACAATGGTTACATTTTACGGGCTAGCATTGCATGGTGAGGGGAAATTAGAGGAACTTGTCTGAGTTAAATAAGGGAAGAAGCATTTAGAGTGAAGCTCCTTAAATGAACAGGTCAATAACTAGTTTACTGAGACCAAAGCACATAGCTAATGAGAGAATAAAGAATTATTCTTGTCAAGAGAGAAAAAGATGCTGCCCTGGTTTTGTGCTAAATAATTACATTCATTAGGTTTAGGACAGCCTTGCAAGTGGTCTTCTGCAGTAGTAAATTCATTAGCAAAGCTAATAGGCAAACTACTATTGGGGCAAATCTAAACGATTGCAATAGGATGGATGGCAAAGATGGGGAAAGGTAGTATGAGAACTAAGAGCCAAAGTTAGCTTTAAGTATAATTGAATTTATCTTCTCATCAACTTTAAGGCCTCCTTCTGGGCTTGAAACAAGGAGACAAAAAGACATTGAAATGAAAGGATATTCACTTGATTCGATTTGTTACTAGCTTTTTCAGCTTTCCAAGCTGTCTAAACTGACCTCTTGACACATGACCACAATTATAAAGCCGACAAAAATTAAAACACTAACTAAATTGGCACAATGTTTCCAAGTGACAAAAGATCTCGAATGTGTCAGGAAGCCATCTCCCCAGCAGACACACTAAAAAAAATAACCAGGCTTTGAATTTACCAAGAAGTTCACGAAACTTAGCTGGGCAGCAGGAAGGTTGGGTCTTCCTCTTTAATCACGCCTTGCCTAGACTGTAATCACGAGAGCCTCACAGATACAAACGCAGCACATTGCGGTGAGCCTGGAAAACATTAGAACTCAATGGAGGCTGTGTGTAGAGCACAGCAGTAACACCCGCAGGGCTGAGCTGAGCGCTGGCGCTGCTCACGGCAGGGTCCGGCACCACCCATCATCTCCGGGCAGCCCCACCCTACCTGGCTGCCTTCACTCACACGTGTGCTGAGGCACAGAGCAGAGCGGGCAGCTCCTGCCACCGTGCTCAGTACGGCACGGAGCTTTGGCTGAAAAGGTAGAAGGGATAAATTTTTTTTTCCCTTTTTAAAATGTTGAAACAGTTTTTGCTACATTAAAAGTGAGATTCCAAAGTGAGGTTTTTTCCTAAAAATAGCTTTACCACTAAGAAATGAAAATGTGTTATGATTGAAAAGATACCTTTTAAAAAATTGGGAAAGAAATCATCAAATATTTAAGCTTTTTTTCTTTGGATGTAGAATATAAATAATTTTTTTGACTTTGTAAAAATCTTATTAAACTGCCTGGTTCAGATTCATCTGAGTTGGATTCAGTTTTGCCACTGAACCAAGAAGCTGTTATACATCATATCTGTGTCTAGCTGTTTTAAATGGACACTCAGGGTATTGGCTAAGGGCATCCAAAAAATAGCATTTCAGTAATTGGATCCTGGAAACACAGAAAAAAAGTAATTGCGATGAAGCCCATTGCTGAAAGAAAAGAGAAGGGGAAAAAAAATCTTCTTTGCCAAGTGGAAATGGGAATAAATGTTCTTGGTTACTGCTGCATCCTGAAAAGCCAGAATAAGCCTGAGGCTCCTCAGCAAACCTAGTTTAGAAACCTCCTCAGCTGATCTCTCACTTTTTCTAAGTAGTTGCCTTATCCAGTCAAGTTAAAAATTCAGAATCTAACTCTCTGTGAGAAATTGGGAAGACAGATACATTGTACATGTGAAGAAAGACATCCAGAGAATTGTCTTTGCCTAAACTAACCACTGGGGAATCACCACCTTTGTCATTTCAGGGAGAAGCTGATCTCTTCCCTCCAGCCAACACAGAGCATCCATCCCATCAGCGGGTCTGGTCTGCACACGGACTGTGACACTAAAGGCTGCTGGAGATCACGGAGCCACAACATCTCTGTGCATACCCAGAGGAAAATCTGTGATCTCCACCTTCTCCCACCACCTCCTTTCACGCATCTACAGCCTTCAAAACATGAAAAAAAATCTGAGATATCTAGATAGTGACAAAGCTTCCTTCTTAAGAAATTTAATTAATAATTTCCACAGGGAAGATGAAAACAAGAAGATAACTGTTGTGTGGGAAAGTGTGTCAAAGAGATGTTTTACTGAGGACAGGCCTAAGCACAGGCTATGGAGAAGTTGGCACTTTGTTCTCTCAGAGGTAGACTAGACCTGGTTTCCTGAGTAGGTTTTTGACAGTTAAGTAATAAAAACACATTATGCAATCTTTACATTTAGAGACTCAAAACATTCAGTTTTGGTCAGAAAAAATGACCGTGAAAATGTCATCTTGCTCCTTCACTTATTTGTTCCCTTAAGTCCCTGCTCTCTTGTCAAAATATATCCATTTTACTCACTAATGTTAATGGGAGCCCTATATGCCAAGCAGAGAAGATTGGCCTCTTAAGCTTTACCTATTCGCCTGCTAATAAAGTACACCTTTTATCCCAATAAGCAAGGGAAAGCCAGCACAGGTGCACCACAGTAATATGCATTATACTTTGCCTCACGCTGTGCTACCACTGGTGAAGCTTTATTCTCATTCTAGAACCTGTACATTTGGTGAAGGTTAGTGATGAAGCACAGCACAGGTCATAAACAACTGAGCTTCATTTTCCACAACTAGACAGAACAGCAGGCACTTAGGAAAAAAATTATACTAGCTTGTAAATGGAACAATTTAATATAGAAGTAACTGATGGCAAATAAACACAAAATGCCAAGACATCTTCTCTGTCACTTAGCCATACTCTGTTCCTTACATTTCTTTAGAAATCAAATCTAGTAAACTAGAATTTATTCAATCGTACCAAAGAAATCGCTTTAGAATGCGAAATATACTCCTAAGAAAGGAGAATACTGTGCTTTTTCTGACAAAACCCCTTTCTATAGACAGTGCATTGACAAGGTCTGAATAATGCAGCCACAGCCAAGGTTTTCCAGCCATGTGCTGGAAACATTCTGCATTGTCATCATCTGACAAAGTAATATGTGGGGGTAAAACCTTCTCAAAACAGCAGAGCTTAAATGATATGAATGGCAAAACATATCCTTGTCTTGTTTCTTCAGTTACCTCCCAAGTGCAGAGGTTCTTTCTCCAAACGTGTGATGCTTTCAACATGCTTTTGTCCAACTGCCTCTTTTTAAATGACACAAATGTTCATTACCTACTAGAGGTGCTTGAACCTGGTCTCTTCTGGATGCTTAGGCTTTATTTTCTGACTTCCTGCAGCAAAAAAATATTCATTGCTTATGGACTCCCACTGACAGGTCAATGCAATCTCAGTGCTTCATCAGCAGAAGATTTGAGTGTTTTATGAATAGATGTGAGGCTTAGCCATAGAAATCTGTGGAGTGGGAAGCACTGAGTCCGAACAAAATCATGTTGAAACTGGAGAAACAATTGAAAAGACACATTTTTACTTTAAGTGTGATTTCTGGGTAGGAGAACAGCAGTGAAGCAGCATCCCAGGGAGGCTGCATCATCTCCACTCTTGAAGGTTCACTAGAGCAGACCAGACAAAACTGAGTAACTTGGTCAGCCTCATGGCTGACCCTGCTTTCAGGAGGAGGTCAGATTTAGCTCTCCTGTTATGCCTTTCCAACCAAGGAAGGACTGTGTGGAGTGGAAATGGGTTTCTGCTTGGGGTGGGGGGGACAATTCCCCCCCTGACTTACCTCATCTTCCCAGCTGCCCTTATAAAATAGGTATGAGGCCTATGGAATCTGAGAACCAGCAAAATGAGGACTGGGGAAATGTGTACATTGATGAAGGTTCTTCCAAGATGGAGGTGTCACCTAGGGCTGGGCAGAAAAACTTCCTCCATGAAGAAAAAAAGAAAGCTAGTAGTCACTGGTGGCTCCATTTTGAGGGGAATGGAGGGCCCAATGCACCTACCAGACCCAACCCACAGAGAGTTGCATTGCCTCCCTGGGGCCCACGGAGGAGACATCACCCAGAACCTTCCCAGCCTGGTACACCCCATGGGTTAGTACCCTCCACTGGTTTTCCAGGCAGGCAGTGACAAGGTCCCAACAAGGTTGCAAACAACCAAGAGGGATCTCAGGGCCTTAGGTCAACAGGTCAAGGGATCTGGAGCACAAGTTAGTTCATTTCTGTCCCTCCAGTGGCAGGGAACAATGGAGCAAGAGAGACATGGACCTCCTGGAGCAGGTCTGGCTGAGGTTGACAAAGAGGATGGAGGGACTGGAGCATATCACAAGGAAAGACTGGGGGAGCTGGGGCTGTTCAGCTGAGAGACAACTGAGAGGGAATCATATCAGTGTCTGTCAGTATCTGCAGGGAGGTGTCGGAGGATGGACCAGGCTCTGCTCAGGGGTGCTGAGCAGCAGGACAAGAGGCAATGGGCAGGAACTAATGCACTGGAAGTTCCACCTAAATATGAAAAACTTCTTTACTGTGAGGGTGACCATGTAAACTGACTGCCTTCCAGTCTCCCCCACTGGAGAAATTCCAGAACTATCTGGAGGAAATCCTGTGCAGTGTGCTCTACAATGACCCTATCTGAGCAGGAAGGTTGGACCAGACAATCCACTGCAGTCCTTTCCAACCTTACCCATTCTGTGATTGTGTGACATGAGGTCTCATTCAAAATCATACCACCAACTTCAGCCAGCCACAAGTCAAAAGAGATTCTCACTCTGCCCCTTCTCTGAACACACAGCATTTTGGTACACCCACAGGCCTCTTGCTAATCCCTCCCTTAAACACTGTTCTGACCCATCAGACAAAACCCCACACACTCCTTTGTTACTTTCCACAGTTCTCCTTTCCTAGGAGCCTGTAGGGTACAAATCTACAAGCCTCACTGGTCTTTCTCAGTGGTTTGTCAGAACAGAGATTGCTCTGCAGGGAGCAGCAACAAACACCTCTGATATTCATTTCCAACCATTCAGATAAGCATACTGCATTCACTGCTATTTATATCCTCTAACTTCTTGATACCTATGGCCCAGTGAATGTGTCCAAAATAGCTCCCTGGTTCATGAATGTAAATTTAGTTTCTATGTTTACTGACTGCTAATGTGGCATCTTCCTGCATTAAACCTGCATAAAACTAGGTACCTACTGTAAAACACTCCTTCCTACTGCTTTTTGTCAATTACAAAGGGAATTACGATCTGGCAACCATTGATAATGGCTATGAAGAGATGCTCACTATTCTCTTGATGTTTCAGAGTGAATTTAGTTGCAGCAAGTGGTCAAAACATGTCCCAGCAAAAGAAAAGAACCTTTCTTGGTCAAATCGAACCAGAAAGGACCCTTGAAATCCTTTATTTCAAGGATGGAGCTGGACTTAGCAGATCTGAGCAAAGGGCCATGTAGCACCAGCGCCCAGACACGCCGTGGCATTGCCACCACTCATCATCCGCTATGCACTGTTTCCAGTTTCTGAGTGCACCTTGTAAAAGAAGAGAAAGCATAGAAACCCTTGCTGGTTTACAGTGCCTGCAGCTTAAGCTTTGCCACGTAGCCCATGCAAAATGAATGAAACAGTCTGCAAAACCTACCTCAGCAGACTCAATTTTCTGCTTTGGAAGTGGAGGAGACAGAGTTACAGCACTCACACATTTTCCCTATGTGCAGAGCCAGGCTGTGGGCTTGGAGGAGGTGCAGGGCCTAGGGAAGGAGCTCTCATTCCTTGTTACTCTGCCATTGAGGGTGAAAAGATCAAACTACAGTTCACCTTTCCACTGCTGCAGGTCTGTGGAAAGAGCAAAACAGAAAAAGAGTTTTGACATAACAACCCTAAACTGGTGATAAAGAGCTGGCTAGCACATCTGTGGCTGAATGTAGTTATTTTGTTTAATGTAACAAATTATACTACAATTGTATATGATCTATATTCTTGGCCTTTAAATCAAGGGTAATCTATGGCTTTTAAAATTTCAGTTTATCCTTAAACAATATAAATGGCTGTCCACAGCAGACATAGCTGTGTCAGAGGGGAGAACATTGAAAATTTGAGGAAGAACATTTCCTTTTAACTGTCTACCTGTAACTGAGAAAATTAAAATTAGAGAAATAAAAGATTGAGGTTAACTAGGTGATTGTTTAACAATGCATGCTAAGTTTCTATTGTGAAACATTATTTTATAGCTAAATATATGCACATCCCTACCTTGGCAGAATCTGATAAAAGATGAAGGAGAATACAGTACATACCGTCAAATGGATGACAACTTCATATAACTTCTTCTGAGAGAAAGCAGCCTGTTGTTTACTGCATTTATCGACAATCTGTGAAAGTAGACCAGGAATCAGTCTAATTACCAGAGTGCCAGTTGTGCTTGTTAACACCAGCTTTGTGACCAAATGTTATTCCACAGTTGTCACATCACAAGAAGGTTTCATTACTAACATAATAGTGAACAAGATCACATGCCTGGCTATTGATTGATCTGCCACACAAAGGAAGGACGTTTGTTGTCTCTATTATAACCAGTTACATCTTTGTCTGCCTGTATAATATGCACAGGAATGTATCACAAACAGTTGCTGCAGTGTTTCCTAATTTCTGCCTGTTACCCCATTAACAGCCCACTAGGATTTGCAGACTTTAGCAATAGAGAAGAAATGACCTTGCCATAATTTGTCTTTCACAATCTTCAAAAAATCGTTTCCACCAACCTTCCTGCAGTCCTACAAGGATTGAGACTTACTTCGCATTTGCATTATAAATATATAATTTCTGCCAAATCAAAAGCTATTTTAATTCTTTCCAGACACAATTGGGTAACACAGCGGGAACAGTAGGAATATTCATCATTACTGCAGTTGAATGGCCTTGAAAGAACTATATCTTGGACCAGAGAAATGCTCTGCTAACAAGCACTCTAGACAAAATGAACTAAGACTGACCCTCAGAGCATCAAGATATTGCTTGACTGACCAGTCATAAACACAAACAGTAGCTTTCAGGCCTGTTGCTGATATGAAAAGTGAACAGTCTTGTTTATTTTTCTATGAACTCAATAAACATTACAATACCAAAGTGGATTTGTTTATCATTGTGAGCCTACAGAAAAACAAGCATGCCTCATCATCTTATCTGATGATGAATGATTTATCAGGCAGAACATGAATCTGCTTCTGAGTCTATTTTCCTGTTTATGCTTGTTGAACAGATACAATTTAATGAAGAATATAAAGTACTTAAAATCTGTCTACCATTAATAGTTTAATTAAACTGACATGTACTTCAAAAATAGAGAGACAGAAAACATTAATTTTGGTTATAAAGGGCATGGCATTATTAAAGTGCAATTAAAAACAACATTCACTTACAATTAATAGCTAAAACAATTTAATTATTTAACATTTAATTGTCAGTTCTGGCTAACCTAGCCACCCCAAGATAGGTGTGCTCTTTGGGCCTCATGTAAAGTATATTACACGGCAGAGACCCAAGCACAAGGTAACAAGTTGCTCCTGAGCAATCTCTCACTGTAAATCCCCTGACAAAGACCTCACTGTGCCATTGGTGGTGTCCTTGAGGTGCCAGTTCCCAAAGGATCCTTCATGAACCCCTCCACTGGGGCAGGTAACAGTCCTGAGGCTGGTGCAAAGCCCAGGGGTGACTGGTGAGGTGCCTCCTGGCTCTGGGATCACTTTCCCTGGTAAAAGCACTCATCCAGGACCCTTGGACTTATGGAAGAACCTGTTTTCTTCCCAAACTTCATGTCTCCCAGCTCTCTCCTTCTGTCCCACTTGATTGAAATTGATCAACTGGCTCAGCAATTATTTGACTGAAGGCCTTGAAAAAGAGGAGCAAAGCAGCTCAGACACACAGGTCTCATTTTGCTTAGAAACAGGACAAAAAACCCTCTCCTGCCAATTTCAAAGCTAAACCCCAAAGATGCAAAGTGCAAGTCTGCTAAAGATCTCTTACGATTACTTTTCAGAAGCATAAATCCTTCTTGAACAAAGTAGCAGTGGAAATGTCCCTGAAATTCAACCTACTTTTTTTAAAAGAATATAGCAACAAGGAAGTTTAGAAATTTCATCTGAATTTTAGTTTCAGAGGAAAATACAGACTTAAAACTAGACGGGACTAGTCTGAAAACATGAATTCTGTTCAACAAGAAATTTCAATACTTCCAGACATATATTGAGAAGTTAGATTTTTGAAGCTTTCCACCACAAGTGAGAAGGACCTGTCCCTCATAGCCAGGGTCCCTGCTGCAGAGACATCCATCTGAGAATGGAGCAACTGTGCCTGGGTTACACCACTAGCCAAGCACAGGCCACCAGACAGCTGGCATTTCTGGGATGCAGTTGGGAGAAAGTTTGGTTTCAAGGATTTTCTTTCTAAACAACTCCCAAGAAGCGTTGTCCTAATTGCAGTTAAAGAAAAGGTGCTAGTTTTCTTCATGTATGCAGCATGTCATGGCAAGTTCCAGGGCTCTCAGCAGAACTTCACAGGTCTCAGAAGATTATTCCTACAAAGAAATTGCAGGATTAATGTCCTACTAAACCCACCTATTCTTGAACACAGCCTGGAGCAGATGTTATTTCAGGACTATTTCACTAGTTCCTACAATTTTGATTTACTCATTTCCTTATAAGTTGAGGTGGGTGGAGTGGCTGCAACTGCTCCCATAAACCCTAGAAAAGACACAGTGCTGTATTACCTCCTCATGTGGAAAGGAGGGAAACCCCCAACACAGTTCAAATGTTCACAACAGGCTTTCTTTGTGCTTTTTATTCAATCCAGAGAGTGCCATCACCTTTGTCACACCACCTGATGGTTGCTGACTCTCTTCTGAAGCCTGGGAATCCTTCTGCCCAGGCTGCAGGTGGCTGAGCCAAGCTGGAGCCTCTGGCTTGAGGAAGAGACGTGTGCTCAGCCTGTGTCTGCCTTGCAGGGACAACTTTCCCGTCTGGGGCTGACACCAGAGCTCCCAACCTTTACACTGTGCTGCAGGGAGGGCACCCGGGCTTCCCCTGGCACATGAGTCTACCACAAGCTGGTTGAGGAAAATGTTTTATTCATGACTCCATAGAGAGCATTTCACTGACAAAAATCTTTTTTCACTGCACCTGTAAGCAACGTATAAAAAGTTAGAATAAAATTAATCAGTACAAAATAATATATTCCTGCATTTCAGTTTCTCCGTGGAAAAAGAGTACTTTTCTTAATTTTAATCTCTGTTAAATTTAACACTTAAATTTCTCTGTGGAGAAATTTAAAAGAACGGTGAAATGGCAAAGAATGGGATTTAGTAGGATCATTAAAAAATGAAACATAAACAGTGTTTCTCTTTACCTTTTTTCCTCTAAAGAGCATTATAATAATATACTTATTTTCAATGCAGTCATTAAGACAGCCACCTTCTCTTAAAAACACCTGCACCAACACATCTAAGGGTTTGAATTCAGACAAGTTATCCTCAAAAGGGTACATAGAATCATAAATGTATGGAACGTGAACCCTTCTCAGTCCTCAGCAGAGGGAGGATAGTCCTGTGGCATCATGTTTTTCCAATTGGTAAGTACATTTCTAGCTCTGATAGCTGTTCTTTGCAAATCCTCATTAGTTATTTCATGTGAAACATCACTAAGGAAAAAAACTGGCACGATTGCAGTCACTTAATTCTACAAAGCTCTTTCTATTTCTTAACAGTCACTGTTTTTCTATGAAAAATGGTTTGGCACTGAAATATTAGACTGTAAATTGCAAGAGGAAGATTAATATATCTTCTATCTTGGCAAGTTTTCTCATTATATCACTAGCACTGAGACCTAGAGCTTAGCTTGTTTTTTGAGATATGAGATAACTCACAGAAACTTTGATTTGATGCACAAAATCATATTGTCTCTCTTCTACTTCTCGACTGGTCTTCAATGCAGGTTTGGTTAGATTTTTTTAACTGCATTTTAGCAGAACCAACTGTGTATCAAGTGATTACCTATAATATAGTTACAGCACTTCCACAAATAAATAATTGCTGAAATGAGAAGCAGGCAAAAAGTGATGAGCGTGTGTTAAGAAACTGTGCTGAGTTAGGAGTTCTGCCTGTGAAGACAGCAATGCATAAAGGGATTCCCCAAGATTTATATTTGAAAAGGTGAACACAAAAGATGAAGGGTTTAGTATCATTTTTACTTTTAGAGGGAATGTCCTTTTGAGGGTTAAGGTGCAAGCTGTTTCTTCATCTCTAGCAGTGGGCTTTGCCTCCCACCCACTAAGAGAAGAAAGTGCCCTGCGACACTGTGTGGACCTTTGGTGAAGTTACCTTTTTTAGTTGCTCTTCGGGAAGCCTTTTCTTGTTCCAGCTTGTGAGACTCTCAGGTAGTCTTGTCAGAGCTGTTATTTCCAGCCTCATTGTCCACTTGTGGTATGTTACCTGAGTACAGGACCCTCCTGTACAGTGGGGAACACAGGGACACATGCCCCCCATCACAGAAACCTTATTGTTTAGCAGAAACTGGAAAGGGAGACAAAAAGCCCAGTCACTACAAAGGCTTGTGCTGGGTGTGATAACCTTGAATCCATGATTTATTTTTCTTCTCTGCAAATACATATTTGTAGCTAAAACCATCCTTTAAAGCTTCTCTCTTGAGACTGATAATTTCTTGGCATTCCAAGAGAAGGGGGTCACTGGTGTTCAGAGGAGCAGCTGAAGTAGCAGCATTATACAAAGCATAAACTTTCAGAGCTAGTAAATGAAAGCAATGTACTTTGCTCCAATACTCATCAAACAGAAAGAAGAATCTGTCTCAGCATGCTGTAGGATGATCATTAATTTTTAATAGTGTTAATGTTTATTAGTGACAGATGATTGACTTTAAGTGCCTTATGAATAATAAATAAATGATGTGGATTTTGGGCATCTGCCTTAGATTTGTATGCAAAGCCAGTGGGACTAACCTTCACAGTTTGAGAGACGTGTAGCTTCAATTCCTCAATGTATGCTGTAACACAGACTGTAAGGCTTCTTGGGCTTTAGCTCTGATAAACCTGGAAGGCCTTTCTGTCCCCTTTCTTAGGACACATTGACTGCTTAGCGGCTTCAGGGTGAGAGGGGAGCTCACTGCAGCTCTTTTGGCTAGGGCAGAACTGCTGGAAGGTGCATTATTCACTCTGAGGCTCTGCTGGATTTCATAACACTTAAACACCTGTGTCCATCAAACAGAACGCACAGAATCGCAGCTAGAGCTGCTCTTGACTTTGTAATTTCATTGACTGACAGTTTAATATCTATTTATTTTCACATCTGACTCTGGTATAGACAGGCTGGCATCCTGAATGTCAGGATATTATGCTGACAACTGTGTTTTTTCATTACTATAGGAAAAAAAAGGGATTCTTCATAAGTAAAGAGGTTCTTTTCAGGCTCAGCAACTGTAATAAAGACCAAATTATACTTCATATAAATTTGGTAGTAACAAGTGATAGGTTATGTGTACATATTTATATAGGAACAAGGGCATACAGTTTTCAACTTTCTGGTAATCTGTCGCTTCCATCCTGTGAAATGCCATGTAATCATATTGTTTAAATAGCTGGAACAACTGCCTTTACCACAGGCTCTCATAAGCAGCACGATCTTTGCTTAAATTAGATATTTAAAATTGCTCTCTTATTTTGATCCAATTTTGTTTGCTTTCTAAACAGAAACAAGTGGCTTATCCGATCTAAATGCTACAATATTTGAAATTATTTGAGATAATGTTTTCAGAAAAGAGAAATATGTGTTTTCTGGTGCTGATGTTGTGATGTCTGTGCTGATGTTGTGATGTTTAGAGAAAAAAGGGTATAACTGCTTTCATATTGGGCACTGGCCAAATAGCTGATGACTCCGTAATAATGTTCTCCAGATGTTAGGCAGTTAAACCAGACCAAAATGCTGTTGCTAACTTATTGTTATTCAGCATTTACTATATAAACAGAAAATTTGTATTTAATTCCACTTTAGTTCAATGGATTGTGATTAATATTGTAATTACCTCAATTCAGAGAACTTTTTAGACCAGATTCTTCTGGGTTTTCTCAGAGCATAGCACACCATATATCAGCCCTAATTATATGGTGTATCTGACTGGGATCTGCCCTGTAATCACATGCCCTAGTGTTCCCTGAACTGCTGGGTGTTGTGTCAGCAAGGAGGAGTCACAACTGCACTCTGTAAAACATATCAAGATGCTGAAAATAAATTGCATCTTATTTGAGAAAAAAAGAATTGCTCTCAATATTCACAGCCATTAGCTGGTCATCAGGTGACAGGAAATCATCTGAACTTGTCTGATTTCTCAGGAGTCATGGCATTAATTACTTTCATTAACAAAACACCTTGCTTATGATTTTTGAAGATTTTTTATTCTGCCAAAGTGCCTTATCTCTGTTTCAGGGTGTAGTCAGAGCATCACAGTGTTGCACACGTGGCCAGGGGATGTGGCACTCTGCTGACATGTCATAGTGCATCCCAGTCTCTTTTGGGTGTGCAGATACTCCCACAGTGGTGCCTCTTACTCCACCACGTCTGGCCTCCCTTGCCCAGCCCCAGCTTGATCCATGCACCCATCTTCAGCCTGGCCTGCTGCTCTTGAGAATGAGTAGAAGTCTAGGCTGGGTCGTCTTAAAGGGTGGAAATCTAGGCTACTCCTGTTGCTGGAGAGGCACATCAGTGCCCACAGTGGGTTTCTGCATTGCACTTCCAGAAATTATAGCACAGCTTGCACACTCAGAGAGCCTTTGGTGTCACACATCCCTTCAAGAACCCATGGGAGGTGACAGCATGCCTCACTTTTCTCCACTGTGCGCCTGGGACTGGTCACCTCACTGCTCCTAGACACCTCAAAATCCTCAAAAATCAGTCCTCTGGCACATGTTGGGTGCTTTGCTGTTGCCACACTGTACAAATACAGATGCACAGAGACCCACCTTGGTGGGCAAAGGTAAAGAGAACAAAGTGTTTGTACCTCTTGGAGTATATAACCATCAGGGTCAGAGTTTGCATGACAAAAGCAAAACCGATTTCTGTGCAGCCAATCAAAGGGGCAATATTTTAAGCCCTGGTAAGGGCTTTGTGCTCTGCTTCCATTTACAGCAATGTCAAGAGTATAGCAAGGACAAATGGGAATCATGCGTGATCATAATGTTCCTATTTATATACACATAAAATAGAACAGGCTTTTAAGAGCTAATACAATTTTCTATTATAATGATAACCTTAATAACAATATGGTTTCACTGCAAAGATATAAACAAATATAATAGAAACTGAGATAATGCCATAAAATGGATGCATTATTTTTGGAATTTGAAGGACACCTGCCACAAAACATTTACCAACTTGTGCAATCCACAGCAAATGAAATACAAACTTACCTTCTGCTGTTGTCTGGTTATAACATATTTACTGTGCAGTTTTCTTATCACTGTGGATTTCTAAGACAATTAGTTGTTGTTGTTTAGCGCATAATATCAGACCTAGAATTTAACAGGACTCACTAGACAAATATTGAAATAAGAAAAGAGATAATACTCTTTTTTTAATTCATAGGAAGATACAAAACTGATAAATAATGTGTGTTTCCACAGTGGACCCCTACATGAGCTAGATATGCTATGATTATCTCAAGCATTTTATTGAAGTCTTCTGTTTAGATTTTGCATGTACTTTGTTGCTAGCTCACGTGAAATGAACTAAAATATCGAAGTAAAAATTAGGTTTGTCTCCTTTAATTGCTAATGTTAAAAATATTGTGAATGAAGGAAGAGCTCGCCAGAACACATCTCTATGAACACTGTATCTTTGTATCTAGAATGTGTTTTTAGAAAATATTACAGATTTAATTATGAAATTAGCCTTCTTCCTCTTATGTCATAATTTGACCCTTCTATCTTTGCTTCTTTTGCTAAAATCACAGAATACTAAAATTCTCGTAGGACAAAAGTTTTATTTGTAGCTTCCATTTCAGTTCTTTGCTGATTGTATATGTGTTCCTTTTAATAATTTAGCAGTCTTTTGTCACATTAATGACCAGTCCTTCTTCTTGCATTATGAAATACCATAACCATGAGTGCCAAAGTGGATTGCTGGATGATGTTTACTATCATGTGTTACTTTTCCGTGTCTTTACTTATCTGCATTCTTGGCTCATTGGCAATCTGCTGATTTTCCCTCCTCTTGGTGCTGAAGGATGTCCAGGGAAAAGGACCCGTGTCCCACCAGATCCTCAGGTAGCTGAGCTATAATGTGTAGTAGCCAGAGGAGAAAGCTCTCTGGAGTGGAAAATGCGGGGTAAGAAAATGCAGCACTTAAAAAAAAATCAAGGATGGCTTATGTCTTTGTTGTTGCTGGGTGACTCCTGCTTCCTGTCCAGTTTAAGGGTGTTAGAACTTGCTTCTTCCTCTCATGAGTGACAGGAGCAAGGAGGAATGAGAAATGTTAGTTTTTGTTTTTTTTCTCAAGCATGGCTTATGATGCCCAATACATTTGGGGGTGGGCTTGGAGTTTGTGGTGGTGGAGGGAGGACCTGGAGGTCAGAACTGTCTCACCAGTGTAGGAAAATTGGGAGCATAGCTCTGCAAAGAGCTGGAAGGGGAGCAGTGCTGGGCTGCTGTGTCTGCGGGGGGTCTGGGGCAGCAAGTGGGGTGTCAGGGCACAAGGCTGCCTACACAGCCCCCGGGGCAGCAACCAGGGCTCCAGCACACCAAGACATGGTGCTGCCCTAAGCAGTGGCCTGCTTGTGCACGGCTGTGTCTGAAATGGGCCCTGGGAAATGGTTGCAACACAGACAAAATCAATACATCTACCTTTACTCAAGTCCCACTGCCTTTCCCCACCAACAAAGTGTGGGGTTTTTTCTGGTGCTCCCAGTTGTCTTGATTTCACAGATTATCGGGACAACATATCATGGAGGCTTTCATTATTATAGAAATCACAGTTAGGTATGTAAAATGTCAGTCTGAATGCTTTCTTTGCCTGTGTGATGGAGGTTTAAATCTTGAGCAGGGCATGTGATTTCAGCTTGCCTTGAGCGTAATAAGGAGGTAAGTACTCAGCTATTGAGAAAGGTCCTAAATATCATTACAGATAGGCTGAGTGTCCAGGCAATATCTGCCTATTATTTGAAATGGTTTCAATATACTTGGAAAAAAAAAAAAAAGCCAAACCAAGTCACATGGGAAGAATACGAGTTATCATAAAAAAGTGTTATGAGATAATTCTAAATGTCAGTTTAGCATATTTTAGCCTATTGGATCTTTATATAGAGTTGAATAACATCTTTCATGAAGTAAATGTCTTTTTGGTAAACTGAAAGGGACAATAATATTTAAAGGTCAGTTAACATGGAGAGTTGGTTCTAGTTATTATTATTAAAGATCCAGCTGTATTACCTTTACACAACATTACCCCACAAATCCTTATTAAAACTGCAAAAACAAACCACATCTTTTTTCCTCCCCGCCCCTCCTTTCTGCCACGATCCTGAGATGCTTGATTCTGCCTTCTCTTTATATGTAACAATTTCTCTAGTGAATAGCACTGGATGATCCTCACCCTGCTTCTGCCACGCTGCATCCGAGAGAGTCATACATTATAGTTGCTGTCAGTGCTGCCAACCAGAAAAACCCCTCTCATTTCTACATTACATTTCAGCCTCCCACGTATGACATGAGCTACCCTGCAAACAGTTGTTTAATAGTTTTCAGCTGCTTAGGAAATGGTAGTTGATTTCAAAGGGGTTTTTATTCAAGAAGAAGTTGCAGTGGTGTGTTGTGTGACTACTACTGTGTTTAATTGGAAGCAGGCAGGCTGTCTGCCCATCGCACTGCCCACCCGGCCGTGACCAGCTGGTATTAATGGGCTGCACAATGAGATGGTTCATTTAGGAACGAGCATGCCCTCCCCAGAAAACTCTCCTGGGGGGGATTCTGTCACAGGGTGCGTGTCTCCCAGGGCTGGGGGCTTGGGGAGCTGTGCTGCAGGCTGGCAGCACGGGGCAGGCACAGGGCTCTGTGCCCCTACATGCCATGAGGGGACTGGCCTGGGGGGTATGGCTGGGGGCTTCCTCCCGCAGCCCCCTGCCAGTGCTCAAGCTGTGCTCTGCTTGGGTAGGTCTCCTCCTGTCTCTTAGCCACTACTCGCAGTAGTGAGCTGTGGGGCAGGTCTGGTGCATGGGATGGAAGAGTTTGCTCTGTGTTGATGTCTGCATCTGGATGCTTCTCTGGACTGCACTCGCAGCCCTTTTGTCACCAAGATGGCCTTGAACAAAGAGGCAGTTAGTTGGTTTTGCTGAGGATCCCCAAGGGGAAGTTGCTGCCAGGGTTCGGTGCTGCAGAGGAGGGTGTTGGCATGAGTGAGGTAGCTGGCCAGGAAATGAAACAAAATTGGAAAAGCAGTGAGAAAAATAAGGAGATGGGATCATGTTTTCTTTCTTCACAGTGCTGGCTGTAGAGAAACTCAAGTGATTTGGGAGCCCTGTCAGTCAGGGTGGGCATAGCACAGGGCTGGGGCAGGCTGTTACCCTGCTCCTGGACACACAGAGGAGGAGCAGGGACAGGATGTGCCAAGGCCCTGTTCCTGATGGGCAATTCAGATGTAAGCCTCATATTTTTACATATAGAGAGAGTTTAGGAGAAGACATGTGAACTGTGCTTTATCTGAAGGTGGCATGCGTGGGGCAGCCTGGTGGCCCTTTCCTTCAGTGATGGAGATGTGTGTGCCCAGAAACAGCAAAGGACCATTGCACAATGTTCAATTCAGAGTATTTCTCTGTGCTGTACAACTCTACTAAATGCAAAATGCAGTCTGTGAAATGGCTTCCATGGAGAGACTGCAAAAGCTGAGTGTCAGATCTTTTACTCTAAGAAACCTCAAAAAAAAGCACCACAGTTCTAATTTCCCAGAAGAAGAAATGTGATGTTGTAAGAACAGAATGGTTTGCTGCAAGCTGTGGCTTTGATGAGACAAACCCATGCTGTTACCTAATGTCTTGTTACTGCTTACGTGAACGTGAGGATTTTACGTGTAGTTCACCCATGACAAGGGACTCCAGAGAGAGCTGCTGGTCAAGGCAGATCACCACTTTGCCTGTAAAATGCTTGTCCAGAATCAGGACAGGTCCTTGGATACAAGTTAGTTACCCAAATTACCTGATGGTGACAATCAGGAAAATCATCTGCTTGGAAAAGGACCCTGTAGAGACCCTGTAGATCTACTGTGACAGCTTTTATACAATGTTGACCTTGAGCTGATTGTGGCTTTGGGAGAGGGAGGAAGACTTGAGAGCTTCCAGGCATTTCCTCTGCTCCAGCATGTGCCTTGCTTCACCAAGAGCTGCCTTCACATCGGAGAGCAGTCTGAAAGGTTTGCTCTCCTGGACATATAAGCTTTTGAGTATGAGATGAACACAGATAAAGCCCAGCCACAGACAGGCCACTATCTGGGCTGCACAGGATGTTCAGTGCTTGAGTTGCTAATACCTGTATTGTGCCATCTCCAGCCAGCTCTGCTGCTCTCAGCACTGCACATCTGTCAGTTCTAGACTGAGCACATGCTGGCCAGGGTGGAGGACAGCAGTGTTGGGAAGCTATTCAGCCAGTTATGGTCACTTTATGCAACCCATTACACTTGAGACTGCAGAGATCCAGAACTAGCACTTGTGGGACACTGCAGAAATATCGCATTTCCATTGCCGTGGGAAGCTCCAGAGTGCCAAACTTTGTGATGCTACTCTAGTAAACAGTAAAAACAGGGAAGCATTCAACCTTCTGTTTTTCAATGTTTTGAGCTCCTTCATGACCTTTACATCCATAGTTACAACCTTGTAAGAAAATGTGCCCTCCTGTTTGTGTTTTGTTTCAGAGGATCCTAACTTCCTTTCTTTCCTTGTTTCATTTCTGTATGAAAATCCAAACCCACACAGGCACTTAGTTTTCCCTGCTTCTGGTGTCCTTGGTTCTCTCTAAGTGAAAGGCTTTAAAAGGCTATTTTCCCAGCTTAGTATCCTCTCCCCTCTTGTGCTGGTTCACTGATGACTTCACTGTTCTAAATATAGGCTCACCTCTCCCTGCGCAGGAGAGCAGGACCGCGCTGGAGCTGTGGAGGTGATGAAAGTGTTGCCTTTCCTTTTAGCAGCTATGTTGGCTTCCATGGTAGAAGCCTCATGTTCTCCAAGCCTGCTGCAGCCTGTGCAGCCAAGGCTTGGTGCTGCAGGGCAGGGTGTCCTCAGAAGTGCTCCTTCCCTGCCTTAGTGCCCTTGCCCGGGGCCTGTGGTGGGCAGGGGTTTGGAGCTGGCCACAGGAGATGGATAGGCTGGGAAGGCAGGGCTGGGGGTGGGACACATCTGCCTGCTGGGGAGGAAGGCTGGCCACTGCAGAGCTCCCACAGGAGGAGGTTTGTTGTGGGGAAAAAGACGGGGACAGCATCTCTGGGGCCTTGGAGGGCTCTTTTCCCTGAGGAAACAGAAAGCGGAAAGATGCTCCACCTGTCCTTTACCCCTCCAGTAAATATTCTGCCCTGTGCCCTCTAGATGTGAGAAAGAAAATGTGATAAAAAAGGTAAAATGCTTTTAGTTGTGAAATATTAGCTTTGTGTAATATGTATTCAAAAGCAGATACTCATTTAAAGGTTATATTTAATATAGCTCTGCTCCAGTTTTTCTTTTTTATTATTTTCTTATACATCTTTTCACTTTCTAAGGCAATGCTCCAGTGACTACTGCAATATAATAGCTGCTTTCTCTCTCAGTACACAATTTGACAGCATTTATTCTTTCCTTCAGTGAACATAATTACTTCACATATGGAACCTGTGATAGCCTACAGGCATCTGAGAGAAACCAGAATCATACAATCTGTCCCCTTTGTGAGCTTAATTTACATTCACAAGTGTCATTTTAATAGTGCTGGCAACATGTAGGATAAAAATTACAGGTCAGCTGCAGCATGTCACAGGGAACTGTGCTTAAGTCAATAACATGGTATTATTACATTCTGGATAATTTTACAAGGTAGATCTCACAGAAGGAGTTTGACCCCTATTTCTTTAGTTTTCTGCCTTTTGGTTTCCTTCATAAGGTAATTCACTTAGAAATGGATGTTGCAAAACTGCAAACATGTTGACAAAGAGGTTAGACTGTAGTAGGCATTTCCAATCTGAAAGCAACACCTTTCCCTTGCTGTAACTTGTAACAGTGCTTAGAATTACCATGCTCTGGCATATTTAAAAATTTGCACCGTTAATTCTTGAAATTTGTTTTCCTGATCCATGTAATCAAAATACTGAGGGGCATAGCCTTCTGCCTTCTCATTTCATACAGCTGACAGAAGTTTGAGCTTTCTGCAGCTGATTATTTTTTAGCCAGCAAAAGCAGTCTCAGGCTAGGCATTTTACAGACATTTTGTACAAGAAAAATGATGAGTGTCACAGAGACATGCTGGATAGAGACCTATGTGCAATCCATGATTTAATTTATATATTTATAAGACCTAAAAATAATAGCTCATTTTTTATATAGGCCTCTGTAATATAGATAAAGGTGCAATAAATAATCTAGTGAACATCAGGGGATTTGTTTTAGTGAAAACGTGTTTTGGGGTGGAGCACTCAATTTAAATATAGAATCAATCTTAGTTACCATTACTGATTATTTTGTGTTTTTACAAACCCCAAAATTTTTAATTTTAAGCTTTCAAAGTTTGTTTAGGACATGTACAGTTTGCCCATAGTAATATGACATTCAAAAAGTCCATGTATATATACACAGACAGGTCAAATACACCCCCAGGTACCCCCTGCACACATACCCACACACATCCATTCCCTGAACCACGCAGCCACTTACTCTTCCTGAAATTTGCATCCTTCTCTTGCTGTAAGCATTTTTACTCATTTGAGAAACACAAGCGGGAAAACATCTTTTATCTAATGATTCATTTTCATATCACTGACAGTGTTGGAGTTTGAATGAGTTTTTTAACTAAGCCCATGCACCAGCCCCACTCCACCCCATTCCCCCCCCACCCCAAAAAGGCATATTTTTTGAGGAGACTACATTTTGAGGAGGCTACATAGAACATACTTGAATCTACAGTAAAAAGTATGATAAACAAACAGCAAGGAACTGGATGCCTAAATAAATAGATATAGTGAAGATGCCTACTACCTGAAGACTTGCAACATGGCTGAGGAAAAAGCAATAAAGCATATACTCTCCCCCCTGCCCCACCCCACTCCCCCCAAATAATTGAGATTAAAATCAGGAAAATTACAACTTGAGTACATCACAGGTTTTTGAGAGTGAAGGTAGTTAGGCACTGGAAAGGACTCCTTTTGAGACTGGTGGAATACCTATCAAAACTTTGTGTTTCTCTAAAGGATGTGTCCCACTCAGCTGGTGGTCTGATGCAGGAAGTCAGTCAGTTTTGTTTCATTGTCCATGTTTAAGTCCACCCAAGCCTTAAATCCCCTAAAACACACAGCCAACCTCTAAACTTTACTTGGGAAAATATGTATTTGGGGCACTGGGAAATGTTTTCTTGTAAGAAAAGTGTCTATTAGTCATGTTCTTCAGAGTCTGGCATAGGGAAGTGTTTGCATTTCACTCTTTACCCTAGTGGGAGTCTCTGGTTTTGTTTCAAGCTCTCAGTTGCTGCAAGGGTGTAGGCTGGGAAACAAGAGCCACAAAGGGCAAGCTGGAGGTGTTCATTCCACCTCTGGAGCTCTCCCACATGCACATCTTAGCATAAAAACTTCTGTCGCTGATGCACATGACAACATATGGGCAAATATTAATATTTTATGTGCCTGATGACGTGTTCATCAAACTCTTTTACCAGTGGAATATCTGAAACATGACAATTTTCATTCTTTGTGAGGATCTTGTATGAGCTACAGTTCAGTTGCAGAAAAGTTTCATTTATTCTACTGGAGATGTGCTGGTGTGTCTTGTCTGCCTCTCCTCAGCTTATGTCTTCTCCCTTGGCTGATATTAAGTTTATTATTTTCTTGATTAATGGTTGCTGTATCTGATTTTTATATTTTAGAGAAGGAAAAATAAAAGAAGAAAAAACATCGTTTACAGGGGAGACTTTGCAGACAGAAGCAAGCTGGGTGCAAGGCCCTGCCCATGAACGGGGATTACTTCTGCTTCTTAAAAGGTAAAGGCACACAATCGAGTTTTAGGCCTGACATCCTCTTTTTACCACTAGAGCACAATTGTGCTGATAACTTTTGTGAGAAAAGGCTGAACATGCAGTAGGTGAATTCTCTTGGGCCTGGGAACTTGAGCCTTTGAGCTCTCTCTTTTTGTCAGCTTGTGATACTGGGCTCTAGAAGTCCTTTTTCTCTCACCTCCTGTTGAGCAGAATTTTTTTGGTGAGAAAACTTATCTTAGGAGCTGCTAAGGTTTCATAAACATAGTTTGGAAAAAGGTTTTGTGTTTCATCACCAATGCTTTTGAACAAAAGTAAAGTTTTTGTGGGTTGGTTTCAGCGAAGGTCCCAGGCAACTGGGAGGTTATAGCTTGTAGCCATACCTGGTGGCTTGTGGACACAACCAGTTGGTTTTGCTTTGCAAAGTAAAATAAGAAAATACTATGGTAAGACTGCCCAAAATGGAGTTTTTCCCATAGTAGGGAGGAGTTCTGTGCTTGGCTGGAATGATGGTGCTTGGCTGTGCTTGCCTGGTGGCACCTGGGGCTCTCTCCATGTGCTGTAGGCAGCACAGTGCCCCGGCTCAGCCCTCTGCCCCAGGGTGCAGCATCAGGAAAGATGCAGGGGCCTGGATTAGTGCAGACAGTCTTTCATAATGTATTTTCCAGGTGATGGGTAAAGGAGCAAATCTACAGATTGTGTGTGTGCTGTTTTAATTTACCACTTAGAAGATGAAGCAGAACAGAATCTGTGGTTAATACAGATTCTAAAAAGATAATGAGATGTTTTTCCTACCAAGCTGGCATACGATCTTACTTTTTTTACTCCTCCTCCTCCAAAAAAAAAAAAACCCTACCAAGCTCTTGTCTCCTATTTGTTCATAAATACAATATCAAACACCTCCTCTGTGCCTCTGATGTAGGCTCAAAGCCGTGTGCCACTGTGTTGATTCATCTGGAGGATGCCCGGCGTGTGAGTGGTTTCGCACAGTATGGTACAGGAGAGGAATCTGATAGTGAGAAAGACAGAGGCAACGGCATAATTATGAAGGATTTCTTCCCCTCATACTGCTTCTTGTTATTTATTCTTCTCTCCATGTTTCCCCTGGTTATTTCTCTTCCTGAAATGAAAATAACCTGGCAAGAAAACAATGTTTCCACTCCCATCATTTTTAGGCAAGGAACACCAGGCATGTTTTTTTTTAGCATTGCTAACTGACGGATGATTATTCACCAATATTTTTTGTTGAAGCAAGCAGGCTTGTTAACTGTGGTGACATTTTTAGTGATGCTATGATATCCCAGTGTCATTGTTGCTTGATTTATCAGTGTCTAAAGGATTATTTTGTTGAAAAACCTACCATGGATCTTGTGTTTAAGGCTGACTTTATATGCGTATGACTACAAGTGTGTGAATTTGTATGAAAATAAGGAACAGAACTGTTAAGATGCTTCTGTTTTGGGCTTTTGGCTCTGTGTCATAAAATACAAACTGGAGCCTAGAATTTCCATGCTTTAAAATGGCATACTTAAACTGAGAAATAATGTAATTGAGATCAGCTCAGCCACAGCCATCCTACAGTTTGCATCTATTTACTCCCCATCTTCTCCAAATTCCTGACTCACCTTCTCTTATTCCTATGCTTCTACAGGACTATTTCTTGCAACCTCTGCCACCTCCAACTATACACAGGCTATCCTATCCTTCCCTGACCTGTTCAGCACCACCAGCTGACCAGGCACACCTGGATCCACTGCGGAGCCTCTGGCTGCTGCACATGGCTGCCATGGGTCTTTGAAGGGTAACATGGATGGAGGAGTGGGAGGGCAGTCATGGTGGGGAGTCTGTGGGGTCACCCGGACTAGGAAGGGGTGAGGACAAGTTGGGATTCCATTCCCTTGAAGAGAGAACACTTGGTGAGAAATCCCTTGGGGCAAAGCATTGCTGAAGGGTTGGGGATGAGAAGCCCAGGAGCATTTCCCTGCTCCAAGCATTTCTTGCACAAGAGTGCAAGTCTGTCGCCACAGCTTGGTGCAGCCCTGCAGCTGGAGTCTGAAGCAGTAGGTAAGATAATACAAACTTGGAGATGCAGCAGCCACAGACGGTTTGAAAAAACAAAAATTCAGAATTGAAAAGATGTGAACTTTGATGCTTTTTAAACTCAGTGAAAGCAAATGTGCTTAAATTTCCTGGTAAAAAAGAAGCTATTGGAAATTCTGTGTAAGTGTAAATATATGAAAGCCAAAGGAGGTAATTTTTTGTCCTAATTAAGATAATTAAAAAGAGAAGCAGTCTGCAAGTTGAATGCCAGACACAGAGCACCACAGCTCCTTTGCTGTAGCAGGAGCAGATTTATTCATGGAGTGATTTGTAGTGTTTCTATTCTCTCCTCTGGCACCCTGGTTGCCCTGCCTGGGTGAAACCTCTGCGCTCCAGGCTGTATAGTCCAGCTTGGGTTGTACAGCACTGCTGGTCAAGGCTATGACCTTCTTCCTCCCCCTCTTCCTCCCTCCTAATTTTAAAGTGACAAAAACATGTGGTTCTAACTTTGGCTCAGCTCACCCATCATCTCCAGTTTCCCCAAAACTTTCTGGGAAATTCAGGTGCTTTCCAGCTCTCTGAAGAAGGTCCACAGTTTTTGCTGCATTAAATCCAGATCACAATGTTAAAGTTACATAGATAGAAGTGACAAATATGCCTATCCTGGATAAGCCTGAAAAATCAGATCAACTGTCAAAAAATTGTTTTGTCCTGAAGAGAGGTGACAGAAAGGGAAGGCAGAGCATATTTTAGGGCCACTTGGGAGCCCTTTATGTGGGTTCTGGCCATTTAGTCTTCAATAAAACATGAATGCTTACCATAGCAACCACATCAACCCCCTTTGAGAGATCCACAGCTTGAATAAACATAGGGGTTCACTGAAGAAAGCCTGACAAACACATGTAGATGTTTTACAGTGTTGTACAAGAAAACAATCTCACTTGAAGAAGTGGACATGTTTTCCCAGGAAGCATGTAAGAAGTAATGCAGTATGCTGCTAGCTTTCCCTGCCTCTGCTACATTCCTGCTCCTGGGAATTGCTGTTATTTGGGTGGTGCAGGGGCGATGGTAGTGCTGAAAGGGTGGGCAACCCCCATGGCCCTGCTACCTGCACTGCTGGGAGGGCTCGCTGCCCAGAATATTTTGGATCCTTGCCCAAAGCTTCTCCCAAAGTCCACACATGCACATTGAATCACTGCTTTCCTGAAATCTTATGCCTGGTGGGCATTTTCCTGAAGTGCACCCTTTTGCTTTAATCCCTGCTTAATCTTACAGAAAGATGCAAAAAATTTTGTAATACCTCAGCCTTGGGAAGTCTCAGGGATGTTCAGCAAACTTTTCTGTGGCTTTTCATTCATGTGCCCCAAGAACAGACAGGTTTGTATTTAAAATACTACTAGATCAACCTTCTGGAAAGAGGATGCTTTGATTAGTAAAACTGAAAAATAAATGTTTATCTGGGCAGTATTAGATTAGTCACAGATTAATTACAATTGTCAAGTATTATTCTTCTGTAATAAGAGTGAATTCTTCACTCAAGATTCATAGCAAAATAACATTATTTTTCAAAGAGAAGTAATTTAAATGGAAGTAAGACCTTCTAATACCACCATCTGTACAAGTAAATTACTTTCAGAGTAATTAAATATGCATATCTGGGCTGTGTACTGTACTGATGAACCAAGTTTTATGGAAGCAATATGCTTAAAAATCCCTTAGGTATTAAAGATGAAGAACCCATGGCATTTTGCATTCATATAACCATGAATAAGAAAAAATATTTTTTCTGCTGCATAATTTAAGGGAATATATTTTTATTAACTTTTCCAGGTTAATTAATACTTTTGCCAAATAGCAAATACTATCATCATATTTATTAGTCTGACATTTCACAGGGACTTAAAGCTCTATAAGAAGTTTCAGCATTGTGTGTGTGTGTCTGAATTTATGATTGTGACACAGTCACTCATCTTCTGCAGATTCCCAGGAAGCAGAGCAGTGCAGTGAAACCGAAATCATTATGTTGACTGAATTCATTACTGCCGGACTTGTCCCTCCATGAAATAGCACTGCTCAGCCAATTGGGATTCATGGTCACAACCCTTCATGGGATCATCAGGGTTTATAGTCCATAGCAAATACAAATACAGACAGCAACAATAACAGTCTGATGCACCTGATCTATTACCCCACCTTGTGAGACTGTCACGAGTACCAGAGTAGCGGCTGGCCACGTGTTTTCTGTTGTGCAGATGAATGGCACGGTCGTACAGGAAGCAGAGGCTGTGTCTCAGAGCACAGCACTGACAGCGTGGTCTTCAGTGACTGAAACCCATCTTTATGCTGGCAACACAATGTTCATGACTGGTGTTTAGGGGAGCTTTGGGCATTTGCTGGAAATATCTGAACACTGAAGAAATTCTTGGTTAAAGAAATACCTGAAATCAATTCTGTGGAGCACTTCAGAAGAAGTCTGAAATCCAAGCCCAACCCTTTCAAAGCAGCCAATAGAACTGTCTACATGCTACCAAAATGCAAGAGCAAAATCAAGCATAAAGACACACCTGTTTGCAAGTCAGCCACTGCATGCTGCATGTGATATGTATTTTATGTCAATGTAACATTGCTTATAAAACATGCAGAGGTTCCCTGACATTAAGAGATTTAGTCTATCTGCAGCATTTTCACAGTTATCTCCTCAGATTAATTGCAGGAGTCCGACAACAGATGAAGGACAATAAATCAATTCTTCCTGCACCCCAAACATGAAATAAATGGTGGTCTGAAACACAGAAATGATGAAAGCTTCATTTCTCTACTCTCAGCTCTGTGCTAACACATGTGAACCAGTATGTTGTGTCAACCCTTCTTATCTGTGTTTTAGATCATACTTTGTGACAGGTGGAGTCTATGTAGCCAAGAGGAGAACCATTAGAAATGTTCTAATCTGGGAGGTATTGAAGTTTGGATGACATAAGTTCTGACCTAGTATAAGGCAGTAGTTTGGTGACAGGTTTGGCTGCATCCAATCTAATCATGCACTATATAATGCTGGAGGTAGCCTGCATGAGTTTTCTTAAGTTCCCTTTGTGTGTCTTGTCACCTCTGTTTCTTTTCTGTCCCTGAACCTCAGTTCATGCCCAGTCTGCAAATGCCGGCATCTGTAACATGCTCTGCTTTCAGCACTTCATTTTCTGTGGCTACCACTGGAAGACAACACATTTTAAGCAGGTTTTCTGCGAGGGTTGAGGTTGAAAGAGAATAAAAGTGGGAATTTAGGTGTGAATGTGCTGAGTGAATCCTTGACAAAGGGGCTTTTGGCTGTGTGGCATGACTCCTGTCATGGCTGTGCATAGTACTTCTGAGAAGACCTGATTTTCAGGTCAAGGTTTGACCTACAGTAGACAATACAATAGACAATATATACATAATGGTTATTGCTTTTGGGCATCAAATTGCTTTTGGGAATTTAGAAATTATAGCAATAACGCAAAAGAAACTCTACGTAGTCAAAAAGAAACAATTGAAATGTGACTCAGTTCAGGTTCTGAATGTGGCCACTTTGCCATGTCTAAGTCCATGTTTATGCAAAAACATTCTTAGACTAGCATTGTTAGCGTAATGTAACATATTTCCCAATAATTTCAAAGTGGATCTTCCATGTGTTTGAAAATGACAGGGTAGGACAATGACATTAAAATCATCTTTTCTTCCTCTGCAGATGTGACTTGTGTTCAGTATGTCTCCAATTCTCAGAGGCTGGAGTATTATTTTCCATACCCTTTTCCCCCCATTTAGCTTCTAGTTACTTAGACAAAATTGAGAGAACTTTTTTACTTGCTGTGCTTTTAAAGCTTTAAAAGCTTTTGCTGAAAAGGTACCTATTTTCTTATCACTTTTTTTTTTTTTTCCTCTGGAAAAGGGCTTAATTTGAAGTTCTTTTTTGGCAGCTGTATTTCATTGTGATACATTATGTCAGGGCACATCAGTCACATGAAGATTTATGGAAAAAACATACCCTTTTTAGATGTCCCTCTCTGCAGTCCTCTTCAAAACACAGTGTTTTTCCAAGAAACTCAACAGAAACTATCAACAGTGTTACGATTCTCTAAACATCGTGGGTGTAATGGCTTCATCTTACTTAATTATATAAATGTTACTTAAAGAAGGAATATAGAATTTAATGTGGTGAACTTAGTAATTCTAAAAAAAAATTGACCATTTTCACCTATTAGTGATGTTTACTTTTTAGTGTTGAGCAAGGGCTTCTCTTCTTTGTAACTAAGATAATCCTATGCAGTTCCTTATTTTACCATTAAATGAGATACATTCTGAATTCAGATGAAAATGAGGTACCTTGATGAAAGTGGGCTTCAGGTGTCGCACACCGAGCATTGTACATTTCTCTTTGCTCTGATCCTCCAGCACACATAAGATTTCACCTCTTCACCTTTGAACAAGATTGCACTAACTTTGATCTTTTCAATTTTGTTCAACTCCAGGGAAGGAGCAGCTACTTGAAACATGTTACCATTTAGACTTTCAGAGGTTCTTAAAAAAAAAAAAAAAAAAGAAAAAAAAAAAAAAGAAAAAAAAAAAAGGAGGGGGAAAAAAAGAAACTTGAAAGCATGAACTAAAAGCTGTAGGTTTTTATCTTGAGCGTCAGTTTTTGTAGCTAGTGTGTAATGGTTTAATATCAAAAAACTGTCTCCACATAGAACAAAACAAAATATAGATTTTAAAAGCACACAGAATTATTAAATACAAATTTCATTTTAGGTAAGCATTTTTCTGCAGTAGTGATATGGGTATCCTTTCCCAGGTCAAAGCATAAGCTTTGTGTTCTTGGTCCTTTGCTTATGGCCTAAACCTATTATTTGAGCATCTGTACTTGTGTGATATTAATTCATGATACTGACAGTTAATCTATTTTTATAACTGTTATTATCTGAGCAAAATAAGGTTCTTCATTTTCTCTTCAAGTCTGAGAGCGTATAACAGTGGGGAGCAAAGTAAAAAGTATGGTATTTTCAAGATCTTACATGGTTCAGCAGTATTCTTAAAATGATTATCACCATGTGCCAATATGGTAGTTATTTTGCTATTATTTCAGTATTATTTGGGTTTATTTAGTTTTTTTTTCCTTTTGCTATTACAAGACAGATTTTCACCCAAATATATAAGAATTTTAAATCACAGAGCACTAGTGTACCAGCCCCAATATGGCTCTAAAGTCCTAGGAAGTTTAATCAAAATTCTTAATGATGACTAAAAGTTTACATTTTTTTCCCATTGGCTCCTCTTTATTCTTGCCTAGTTCACTCAGATGTACATTATTTCATCCCTGTCTTCTCTGCTAAGACTGCAGTTGTTTAGGGAGGTTTATGATAAGTAGCTCTTTGTGTCCATCCTCTTGCTTTATTTTGAGGTTTGCTTTGCACAACAGTACAAATGGGGACAGTTTCTCCCTTCTTGGATGTGATGCCTATTGAATTTGTTTCCATTAACAAGCTGTTGGAAGCAAGTTAATGCCACATTAATTTACTCTTACATCTGATTTTTCCTGCCTATTCTAAGGGTTGCTTAGACAACAGATCATCTCCTAAATATCTCATAAAAGGTCTGAATACCACTCCCTGCAAAAGTGGAATTGTGATTAATAATTCAAAAGAGTAATTTATATCACACAAAAACATTAATAACAAAGGAAATTAAGAAGACATTGTATACAGGTGAAATTATTGGCAGAGCTAATGTCTGCAGAGATCCTAGACATGGCTACTTGGAGTGACTAAGTAATATATTACTGTTCATCACCTATTTATCCACTTTTCTTTTTCTTTGCAGTTTTCTAGGCATAAGACAATCCTGGAACCAAGAACCTCCAATCATGTTTCATCCTCTGGTTTCCCTGAAACTTTTAGTTACACGTTGAAGTTACTGGATACACATTTTACTCAAGGTATTTGCCTGCACACTCCTCTTCAAGAGCCTTTTATCTATCGTGAACGGAAGGCTCATTGAGATTTTAGTTTGTTACTTTTCATAACTCCTTTTGGCCTGATTTTTTGAGGTTAATCAGATAACTTACTCTGAGATGTACTTGATTTTCTAGCCTTATCATCACATATGCCTTTTGAAGGTGAGTCCCACTTCTAAGCAACTTCTATAGTAGCCAGTGCCTCATGTCACCACTTGCCTGCCACCTCCTCAAACATCTCTGTGGGAGGGTTGTGATAAAGCCATATGGACTCTTTGGTCACACAGGACACTGGCAGGTGTAGCAGAAGACTTCATGTTTTCTAATGATGATGGGGTTAGCTCCAGTGTAAAATCAAAGTGGAAATGTCCTAAAGCAGAAGTATTGAGAGAGAGATTACTCACTGCCAGTTCTGGGGAGAAAATATGACACCTGTGAGAACTGATTCTCTTATTGTTGCCCAGGTACCCAGCACTGCAGTGAGTGGTGAGAAATGACCTGTGAGTGAGACACAGGCTATTGCTTCCAGTCTTCAGGGCCAAGAAAATCTGCTCATACCCCAGTGCCTGCTGGCTGTAGTTCCAGGCTCTGTCACAGGAGCAACCTGTCTGTAGTTTCCTTCTCCAGATAGTTTGCCGCTGCCAGGAAGCACTCCCAGGGAGCATGGACATTTCCAAAGCATTCAAACCATGAGCATGGCTGACAAATTCATGGATTTGTGAGGGTTTGAGGTAGAGGTCCCCATCCAGGTTTAATGTCATCATTCTGCTCAACGTAAATGCTTCCATTTTCCTAATTTTACCAGGAAAAAAGACAAACCCAGATTTTCAATCTGCAAATCAAAGATTTCTCACTGCAGAACAACACGAAATTTTTTAAGCAATACATTTTCATTTTAATTTTCCTGAGTAGATGCAAAACAATATGATCGTAGTATATAGGACAATACCTATCTTAAGGAAACTATTGCCTAGATAGATTTTCTTTTAGAGTAGTTGGTAGTCAAAAGCTGTCCTTATTGCACCGAGGAAGTAAAATCCACACTTGTTAGGCTCTTATTTCATCCTCTTTCCTATGGTCTCACCTTTTTGGCCCTGCTAACTTTCATGTCCATAATGAACTCCATTTAGCTTCCCTGCAGCAGGACCTTGTCTTTGTTAATCACTGACCCAGCGGTGCGAAGCTGCATAGGAGAGCAGGTTGGTGGTTTTTTTTTTTCTGGATTTTCTCTACTTCCTTCAGCAGTTGTAACTTCTAAGAAACTGAAGAACAAACAAGTAGAAAAGATCAGGAAGATGGCCTCAAAAAATAATGTTTAAAAGATGTTTCATTGTACTCAGTTCTCCTGTAGCGGCCAGCTACAGACTGATGGCTGAAATCTTATAAGAAGTTAATGAGATTATGTCTTTGGAAACTGATTGCTTAATGCTGTCTTCTCATTGAGTGATCATGTTTGGGATTTTTTTTTTACTTTTTCCTTTTTTCAGTAACCATATATAAACTTGTCATGGAGATCAGCTGAGACGTCATGGCAGAAATCTCATTTGAAACAACTGGAAATTAATTCACCTTGGCTCAAGCCACAGCACAACAGATACCTTCTCCTCCTTCTCTAGCCCTGCTGTGAGTCAAAGACATTTTCTGGGCTGCTACTTTCCTGTGCTGAACGACCTTGAGCCTCTTCCTGTTGCCCCATCTTTGCTTGGCTCAGCATGTGCATCCCTTGCTCCTTATAAATGCGCCTGCGTGCTTGCCTTTGTTGTCTTCCTTTTTCTCCACAGCTGAAGGTATTGGTCCTTTGTCAAGCTTTGAGACTCACATGTTCTAGTTCATAAATGCCTATAGAAATTCTCCATGCTTTTGATAGTGAGGACTTTTTTCACCTTATTAAAAAAATGTTGGTATTATCAAATGCATAGTACTTGCCTGCTAGTATGCTTCCTTTCTGCCTGTGCTTGCAGAGCAAGGGAAAATTAGGTGGAAAAGTAGAGTAGTGGCATTTTATGCTTGTTTTGCTGGGACATAAATTTGCAGATTTGTGAAGCGGGGGAGAATCAGCCCACCATGACTCACAGCCCAAACACAGCACAGTCGGAAGAGCCCAGCTTGGGTTGTGTATATCCTTACTAACAGGGAAAGCTGAAATGCTAATTGATGTTGCAATCTGCTTCAGGTCAGGTAAAGGTCATCAGACCCCTGCAAATGCTTAATCCTTCCCATGGAAGCTTTGTGGGATTCCCAAGGATCCTACAAAAATAACCTTTATGTTTGCTTACATGCAGAATCTCTGCAGGAAGCAGAGCTAGCTGAATGGTGGTAGAGAGGCATGGAGATAGCAGTGGTGTCAGAGGGATGGTGAGGCTGAGCACAGTTATCACCCTTTGCTCTTTTTTTCATGTTAAACACCATGTAAATACTCCTGTAAAACAAAGGACTCTTTGCTACCAATCACCTCTCAGATCTTCAGCCTCTGTAAACGGCTGCATCAGCTTTTTCCCAGAGATGAGCACTAGGATAGATTCATGCACAAGCAGAACATAACGGGGTGTAAGGTGGGGCAGACACAATACAGAGCATTGTGCAACTTCCAAAGGATGTGGTGAACCCAGTCCATACCCTCAGCCAGGTACTCTAGCACATGCACAACCCCAAAGCATGTCTTGCTGAAATACAGGAGCTGTGCATACACATGCATGTGCATGCTGAATTGCTCTGCTGGGTCGAGGCCAGAATGTTTAGCACTGTGCAGGCTTAGCCCTTCCAGATGTCTCCAAAGATAAAATGAAAAGGAAGTGACAGTCAGTCCCAGTTATATGGAACACAACCCAGCTTTTAAAAGGCTACTTTTGATAATTAGGTATTTTGTGCACTATGGCAAGATGTGAATTACAAAACCCCTAATAATAATGTAGTTCAGTCAGGGTAGCCTTGAAATTAGACCCCTAGCAGAGAGGTTGCACTGTATAATGATAGTACAGTACCATTTGTTTCAAGACATTTAACACTTCAGAATGGGAATTTTTTGTTAAACACCAGATGTTCTAGTGACCCTAGTGCTGACTCTAAAAGAATACACAATAGAATAGTGCGTCAAGGTCAATGGCACAAATTAATCTGTATTATCATGCTGTCATATTATACTGTATGTCCCATATGAGAAAGATCTATGGCTAGTTCCCTCTGTAGGTGCAGCTGTATGGGGTGTTGCAGTACACAGATTTTGAGTTTCCCAAGCCTTCAAACCCCCCTGAAAGAAATCTGATTCTTGCTTTGATAGTTTAAATTGTAAATGTGACATTCTTACAGCGGGTGAGAGCTGTGTGGGTATGTGACTGTAATCTCACAGAACCAGAGAGACACGCAGCAGCACAGTGAGAATTATGCCTGTTAATTGCAAATTCTGCCTTTAAGGACTTCCAAATAATAACCAAGGTAGCTTGGCTGGCTGCATTTTTCCTTTGAGTTAAAAATGTGATAAGGGACAAATGAATAATTGTTTACAAATTTTTAAATGAAAATTAATCTGCAGTAGATACTTTTGTCTCCATGAGTCCCCCACATCCCTTCTTCTTGCCCTGTGACTTTTAAGCTATTGCTGCAAGATGGCAGGATGTCAATGCCCCCCAAATTGAACCTGTGATTTGTTTTTCTTTGATTTATGGGCTTGTAGTCAATAAACTTTATAAAGGAAAGTATCAGACTGAGCAATCAATCAAAGATAAGCAGATTCTTGTCCTTTAAAAGCATTTCACCCCAGTAAGCAAGGGCCTCATTCATCTTTTACAACCACTCTTGCAGCTTTCAGCTGAGAAAGGACTCACTGCTGACTACATTCCCTTCTGCTGAAAACTCCCCTGTTCTGAGCTGAGATTTTTAAAATTCGTTGCAGCAGTACATTTCCTTCCCATGTTTTTTGCTATCTCTAAAAAGGCAAATTGCATTTTGTTACTAAAGGTAAATCTCCTTGCTGTGTAGAGAAGAAAAGGCTTATGTTTTAAAGTGTCAGAGGCATGGACTGTTGTTTTACAGAGACAGTATTCTTTTTCTTTGTTATTTTACAAAACAAAACATAAAAAAGGTTCCCACTTCTTTTTAGTAGTATCTGAATTTCCTTTTGAGTAAGGCAAATGTTATCCTGCATGTTTTGCTTCTCTGAGGCACAGATGGTGTGCATATGCAGATTGGTGATTTTTTAATCAAAACAGTGACACTTGGGAATATATGTAAGTATTGTAATAATGCATTAGTCAGGAGTGATGTTGTAACACACTGAGATCATACACATAAATCTAAGACACCATGTCTAGACACCCCAGGGAAGATGGCATGCCATGGGTTAGAGCAAGCATTAAGAAAGTGCAATATTTCAAATATGATGGGAAAATAATGCAATTTGCAGACTTTAATAAAACCATTGGGGAATTAATTTCACTAAGGATACACTCTCTCCGAAAACATCTATGTTTCTACATTTGCTTCGTAGATAATCAGAAGGTGAGATGCTGTACCTGCTATCTCATGCATAAGCACAGTACGATGTCTGTGAATTGTGCTGTATCTTTAATATGCTGAATATGAAAATAATCCTTTTATAGTGCTTTAGTACTACAAAACTGCATTATGCAAACAATGCGCAGACAGCATAAACCTTGGAGATTCAGATTTGAAGAGCTTATAAGTTAATCTCTTAAGTGTTGATTTGGGCATGCTCAGGGAGTGTGCTCAGCTGTAAAACTTGACCGACTTAACCCTCCCAGTTTTAATTATTAGCTTTTTGATTATCAGATATTAAATGAAGAGGTGCAATTTATGACTTCTGCATGTATCATTTTCTCTGTAAAGGTTTTCTAAATTTTTTTTAAAGAATCCTTGCTGTCTTTTGCTGCTTTTTGTTATTTGTTGTCTTGTATAGCTCTTGGCATATAATTTTAATCAGCCAACCACCTTTTAAATTTTTGCAAGCTGATAACTACGCACAAGCAAGTAACTTGCAGTACTATGCCAGGAATGTTGTGATAAAAATGTCAATTTAAACCTGGCCAAGGATGACAATCATAACTATTTCCAAGTGAGAAACTTGAACAGAATACATAACACAATAGCACTTTTTACTTTCTGCCAGTGCAATACGTGTAGGAACTATAGAGGTTCCCATAATGATAACCCTCACAGTCAAAACCCCACTTAAAAATTGGCTGCATTGGAAGCTCCATCAACCTCATCATCTCTTGTCTTCTAAAAGGCTAATAGTGAAAAATTTTCAATACAACTGAACATTTTCAATTAAAATATCATCAACTCAAATGCTGGCTGTAATCAGTCCTATAAATTCTGCAGCTATAGACGTCAGTGAATGAGGGAACTCAGGTTTTGCCAGTAGTGACAATGGTTTATATCCTGACCAAGTGAATTCTATTTCAGAAAACTAGGTGCATAGGTTAGCATGGAGTAAACCCAAGCAATTCAGTATTTGCCTTCCCCTCATCTGTCTTTTCCTCTCTAGGCTATAAAGACACTCATCCAGAATCCTTTATTAGGACAATAGTCCAGTGGGAAGATACGAAACATAATGGGTTGGGACATAAACAATATTTTGAAGTTGTCAGGAGATTTTTGGAAAAGATGAGTTCACAGAGCTGGGAACAACATGGTGTGGATTGCAGTGTTGCGAGGCCCCTCTGCATGCAGCCCACCTCCTTCTGCATGAAATTGTAAACCACCACTTATATTTAGCTCTTCCCATTTCAAAGTTAGATTTCATCTTCTAGGACATTCAGGAAATGTGAATGGGCCTCAGGGCTTGTGCAGGGGTAGAAATATGTCTGCAAAATAATAATAATGAGCAGCTTTCATGAATCTCCATGGAGATTTCTTCCCTCTGAGCATATTCCAAGGTCTTTGCCACAGTCAGGGCAGAATATCTCTGGTTTTAAGCCAATCTTCCTGTTGCCCTTTGCCTCTTCCCATCTAGTTGGTGCTACACAATTATTACTAGTGTGTATTATATTTATTATATATTCGTTTACACAGTCCTCATTTTCCTTTCTCTTTCCTTCATATTCTCTTACTCTGGAACTTGATCTTTGTTGAATTTCTGCTGTGTTTCCATGAGTACTTTATCTATGTTAATTATTGCCATCTTTCATATTACAGTATTACATCCTTTGTTCTTCATATTACAGTCTACCCAAAGTCTACCCACTTTAAACAGTATCACATAAAAATGCACCAGTGTTTTAATTTCAAGATAGTTTTGCTAATATCAATTCTTGTGAATGAAATGTATTACAGTCAGGTTCAAAAAATACAATCCTCACTGTTTTCTGGAAGAGAACCCAAATCCTGGATTATTCTATTCTGTGGAAGCTACTGCAGTTTACTTTTAGCATTTTCCCCCTATTAGATGGATCTTTGCTCTATTTCTTGGTACGTATGAAGGGGTTCCATGCAGCAGCTCCGGGTCACATACATTTTTGTTTGTAACTCCTGGTTGTATCCCACTATGGCTGATCTTCAGCAGCACACTTGCACTGCTCCTCCTTCTCATGGAGATCCACAGCAGAGAGAATGGGGTGAGGAAGGTGGGCTTTCTTTCTCTCCTGGTGCACAGCCACGTGTGGTTAGGATCAAAACATCCTACAGATCTAGTTCTCCAGGTGTGGGGCTGTAAATGAGGGCCAGCCATGGCTGGGGATGGGCTGTGATGGGAGAAGGAGGCTCCTGGTGCCCCCTGGCTGCAGCCCCTCAGCCCAGAGAGTGCACAGCCTTCACTGGACAGTCAGAGATGGTCACTGAACCTGGCCTGTCATCCTGCAGGAGTATCAGATGCTAGACAGACCACTTTAACCTTGCTTAACCTTTCACCATGCTCCTCAGCTAACAAGATGAATAAGAGTTTTATTGGTGTTTCTTGACCTAGATCTTTTACATGATAGTTCCGTGTATCAGCAGCCTAATGCCTTATGCTTTGTAAATCAATATATCTTTATCTATTTTCTAAAAGCTAGAAATGCTTTTTTTAGGTCTACTATCATATCTTATAAATAATATTGATTTTTTTTAGCCTGAAAAACTATTTAATTTTGAATTGGCTCACCTTGTTAGTCAAATGCAGTTCTTGGGTAAGCCCAAGCATGATTCTCATGCACCCCATTAGTTTTATCCCTATGGTGTTGCAAACCTGGTGTCAATAAATTGAGAATGGGATCTCCTGTGCATAAACCACGGGAGTTTTCAATTTATGGAAGTTTTTCAGACTCTGGGATTTAATGGGCAAACACAAGAAAGCAGTTATAGCAGATTGTGCAGGCTCATGTTACCTCAAGTAATGCAAATAGGACAGTGATGGGAATGTGCAACATCAATCCAGCCTTTCACAGTGTTATGTGAATTGCACTGGCTCAGCTAAAAAGGAAAACTTAAAAATTTATTTTATATTTACATCTTCAACACACACTTTTACTTGTTATTATTTTACTTCTCTCTTTCCATCTTGGCCATCCTTCCATTGATTGAAATACAAATACTCTCATTGCCATTTGCGATGTTCTGAAATGAAGATTTCATGACAAGAGAACAAAATACTGATATTCAGGGTTAGGGTCATTGCTCCATCTGTTGTCTGCTGTGTCTGACACAAGCAGTATTGTTCTGCATGTACAACTAGAAAGGACCAGTACAGTCATGTTTCTTGCAGGTGCTTCAGACACTTCTAAAGGCATTTTTGAACATAACTTCTGACATTTCCTCCCCATGTGTTCAAGACTGCTGTACCAGTATTTTCTCAGTTTTTATTCTGAAATAAAGTAAATTCCTGTCTATTTACATGCCTGATGTAAGTAAATCAAATTTTCAGGACCAAGTCAAATGAGACAGTATAATAAAATGCATTTCTCATTGTCTAACTCTGTGATAAGACTCTTATACAAGCCTTTGGATTGCATGGTAAATAGATACCCATTTGATCTGTTCATATATAAGACACAAAATCTGATTCAATTATCCTTTCATAGCAAATGTTTGACACTTTAGGTACCAAACAGGTGATACAATGGTTGACTCTGAAAGTACAGGCTGAATTCATATACAAATGCAGGCATGATAATGATTTTCAGGCTCATTTTTTATGTTAGAATTACACAAATGCAGCCAAGGAAGTGATTAGTATGTTTCTCTGTTGAACTTCTGAGAGATTAGTTTGTGTATTATTACTTGCAACTAGGTTTTCAATTCAACTGTTACTTGCCTTTCTCACTTGGTAAGGACAAAATATCAGATTAATGATTTACATTTTGTGTGGGAAAAAATAGGAACTGCAAGAAGGTTGGCCTGTGAATTTTTATAGAAACACCAGAGAAGCTAAACAGCTTTAGCTCATTCTTTCCAGAAACTAATGTGTAATATTATTTTCCAAAAACACAGCATCATCTCATGGCTTTAAAAATGACTGTGGAAAAAGCACATAAGTCTATTTTGTATAAAAATTAAACAGAAAGTATTAATTTCTGCTTGCCAAGGGGATGCCCATACGAATTTGTGATAGGTGTCTAAACACAGAGGTAAGTAATAAGCAGGTATTGACTTCTATTGAGATCAGTATCGGGATTTGTTGACCCAAAGAGGTTACAATTGACTGAAGAGTGGGGCAGTAAATCTTGTTATTGAACAAAAAGCTAAAGTCAATATATGTATTATTATAAACATTTTTCTTTTGGAAGAGATAATAAGGGTGGAGTTGTTTAAGAGTTTAGATTTCTATGGCCATGATAGCATACTGTTCTTTTATTTAGTCAAAGGAGAAGAATGCCTGGGGGGAGCTTGTGGTTTTGGGGGTTTGGTTGGGGTTTTTTTTGGAGGGTTTTTTCTTTGTTTTGTTTAATTTATTTATTTTTAACACAGCTTCACCAATCATGCCAAAGCAGTAAAGCCTGCATGAACCTTCACGTCATAAACCCTTATTCTCATTGTTTTATAACTCATCTATAAAGGTTATTTTCAGATTGAAATTTGGCCTACAAGCTCTTTGCCTAATAATCATTTTTCCCCAGAATGGTGAAAGGAATAAAGATGATCTATTGAACTATTTACTGAATTTTAGAGAAGCACAGAAAATACATGTTGTGATTTTTATATAATTCAAGATTTAGATTGTATTCCTTATTGAATATTATTTTCTGCATAAAGCTAGGATTTGCTGGATCATAAAGATGGGGGCTGAAAATATTCTTTCAGTGCTTTCAAACACTTGCTAATATCAATCCATGCCTTGTATTGTAAACAAGTATTATTTTTATTATTGTTATATTTTAGTCCATTCTATTATGCTTTGGTCAGTACATTATATTTTAAGATATTGCTTCAAAAATAAAGAGGAGAGAGAGCACATAAGAAAACAGAAATCCATCAATCTGAAGTCATTAAACTTATTAATTTAAATCATGTACATCCTATAGTGAGTGACGGAAGAAATAGCTGTAGAATTGCAATTTTATAACGTTTATATCTGTTAGTATCATGACTGCCAGTAGAAATGACCCTTCAGTAACTCAAAAATCCTCTAGCAAAAATAATTTGTTGCTTTCCATTGCAGAAACCATCTGCCTCCTTCCTCAGTTCACAAGACCCTCTAATGTTTCTCTAGGATTCAGGAATTTGTACTAATTTTGGAGACTCACTGAATCTCTTTAGCAGCACAGGCTATGATAAATGCATCAAGCACCTTCTCTGCTCTTTGCACTGGCTTGCTGTGAATTTAAAAACAAACCCCAGGTTGGCACCCTTGTCTTGGAGCCATTTGGTGTGCTGGTGTCAGTGGAGAGGGGGCTGCCCCAGGCTCACAGTGCAGTGTGGCTGTGCCCAGTGCCTGCGCCGTGCCCGGCACGGCTGTGCCAGCAGCACCACACTCTTTGGGGCAGGAGGGCAGAGAGGAACAACCATCCCATCCAAACCCAGAGAGGAACAACCATCCCAGCTCTGCTCTGCTGCCTGCTGAGGTGCTCTCTGCTGCTGACTCTTGATTCAGGTCCCTTCTGTGCTCCCAGCCTGGTGGCATCACTTGCAGTGCCATTCCAAGCTGGGAATTACTGTGCTGTGGCTGATGGCCAGGACCTTTTCCCTCCTTGGAGAAGTTCTCCTACTGTCTCTGTATAAGCTCATGGAAATATCATCATGGGAATTATCTACCCTTCTGTCAGACCTCAGTGCAGTGAAAGAGACCTTGAGAAGTGTACCTCCCACAAGAGCAATATTTCCAAATGATCTGCAAAAAAACCCCAGACTTATTTTGAATTGAATGCTCTCTCTGTTTATCCAGTTTCTGTTCTGGAAATGTGTGGGAGGGAAGGATAATTGTCTCATCCTCAGTTTTGTCCCATTTAAAACGTGTGCAGATAAACACTCTTTGTCTAACTAAAACTATGTGATCTGAGGCCTTAGCTTTCCACAAGGCTGACTATTGCTTCAGGTCCTTTGATTTTGGCCTTTAAGTAGTGAAGAGTGAAAATAAAGAAAAAACATTCTATAATGTTTCAATATTTCTTGGCTATATTTTTCTCTGTAATATGGAGTGCTCATTGTACTTACAGCACATCACTAGTGCATCTGGCTGGGGATGCTGGTATTGGCAGACAGTGCAGTGGCCTTCCTCCCAGATGTGAATGAGAAGCTCAGCTTGCACTCTTACCCAATGTGGGGAAGCAGACTGGGACATTTTTGCTTATTTCATCACAATTAGATAAGTTACTCTGTTTGTGTTTAGCCAGAGAAGGTTGCTGTGAAGAAGTTTGGCTTAAAGTACCTTGGGCTCCAATCACCATCAAACAAATCTGTGGATTTTTATGCTTTGTCTGAGGCTTTTCATTCACTACAAGATAATGTACTTTCACTTTTTCTGCTACAGTATATGAAGGAATCGTTTCTTTTCAAGAGCACACATGTCCCTAGAAGCATGCTTTGAGAAACCACAGCATCTGGCTGTACTTTGCCCACCTTATTGCAGTTTCTGTCTGTAGATGCTGATGCATTTAAATTAGTTGTTGTTTCCAAGCTATTATAAAAGCTATTGATGAAAATCTTCTATAGCTACAAAGTGCCCACAGATTTATTCAAACCTACTGAAACTTCATCCATTTCCATTCCCAAGACAGTTTCCAGCCTTCCCCTATGGATATGCATGCTGTTTAATGGCACATGAATTAGCATGTCTGCTTGTTGGCACCAGTGTGGTAATGGTGGCAGTTGCTGATAAAGCTCATTAGATGGAAATAAAGGATCTCAAGTAAGTTAATGGTGAAAAACATCTGAATTTAGTAGGAGCAGATCTGTGAACATAAAATGAATGCAATATATTGAGCTTCAGCATGGTCAGGCTCTGGCTTGTGGCTTCTTGTGGGGAGATTTTTTAAAATTCTGTTTTTATGTAATTTTATTTTAGAAATTTACCTGCTTTTTGGTGTATGAGCCACCTAAACAACTTTGTCTGCTGGTCTCTATTTAAAATGTGCATATAGCAAGTGAATTGGAAGCTGGATTTGTGAAGTAGAAGGGAAAATCTACTTATGAGGACATCCTTTTCCTGAAGCTTATGCTGGCCAACTCTGCTGCTTCTGAATGAGATACACCTTTTTGAATATATACAATTTAAGCAAAGTATTTTCAGATAATACAAAAATACATATTCAACCCAATAAACATTGGTCTGAACTTCCCCTCTGAAAATGACAGCTTCTTTTCCAGTTTGAAAATAGTGCTTCTGCCCTCATAAGTCTTTTTTCCATAAGTTGCCTTCTTTGGTCATACTGAACTATTTTTTGCATTTTATCTGGTATTTTTATTTAGAATACCAGGTAATATGGTGTCAGAATAGTGCCATGCCTATCTATAATGTGGTTTTTAGAAGAAATAGGCTAGGGTGATTTATATGGGGCTTATTATTGTTCACGAAGACAGCCAGATCATGAGTGATTCGATCATAATTTGCTCTTTCTGATTTTCCACTATTCAAAAATTACTGTGTTTAAGCTAGAGATATGCTGCTCTCACCACTGTTTGCCAGAGTGGGATTAGTAGTAGAATAATGTCGAGCCAGACAAACTTAAACTGGTAAAGTTACTTACTTTTTAAAAAAGAGATGGAATTAGTGGGTTATGTGGGTGAAAATCTTCCCAGTATCACAAGCCTTGTAAGCCCAAAGAACGTTTTTATTATAGTCAGTGGGGGATGTTCAAACAATGAGAAGTTGAAGAGCAAAAATGTGATTCTAGCTGATTCTTGATCTTGCTGGGGGAGGTTGTGCTTTGATTTCTTTCAGGAAAGCACAGTGCACACCTGTGGTATTATATAAAACATTACATAATTATGAGAATAACACCCTGAATTTTCTCCCTCCAGCTCTGGCCTAGTCCACTTCTAATGAAGCAGCAAGTGTGTGGTGACTCTCGTTCAGATCTGTCTTTGTGGCTTAGCTTGCAATGTGTGAAAATTTATACGTGTTGCCCTTGGCATTTATTTTCTGCTGTTGCTTTTGCTTATTTCTGGGAGAAAAACTACTAATGTTCCCTTAAAATAAGTTGACTATTCAGGCCAGATTGATGCCTTTTCTTTCCTGCCATGCTTGCAGCCTAATTGTATTTAATATCACAGTTCAGGGCTTTCCTCTCTCTGCTCCTTGTCACTCAGAGTTATTTAAAAGAGGATTTAAACCAGCTATTTTTTGTACTTAATCCTTGATCCTTTCTGCCCGCCCCCTGCCCAAGCTTGCTCATTCACTGGAAATAGCAACCTATGTCCACATTTTACTGCTCTAGTTTATAGTAATTTTGTCTTATGCCTTTGGAGTATAAATGATTGTTCAATTCAGACATTCAAAATGAAAGTGGAGTTGCCAGTGGAAAAGGGTGACTCATTATACAATGAGTGAGTACAAATAAAAAGGTGCCTGAGTATAATAATCAGAAGATATTGACTTTTGTTGAGGTCAGGATCACAATTTATTAACCCAAGAGGTAAATATTGACTGAAACTTTGGGCAGCTTTTTTCCCCTCTTTTCCTTATAACTGAGAGAAGACTGTAGAGGATTTACTAAATAACTCCATCTGCCTGCACAGTGAGATGGAGACTTTTGCATTTTGCCTGCAGTTTTATGCTCATCTTTTGTTCTAGCTCTCCCAAGGGCAGAACGATTTATAGCATATTTTAGAGGAATATTTAAAATCATGCTAATTGCTGTTTCTTTGTCATTAATTCTGCTCTTGACAAGCCAGAATCCTTCTTCTGAAACAGATTTTGCTTCTGAGCACTTCTTCAGATGATCCCAGCCCCAGACTGGCTGTCTGCATTTTCTCTTCTGCCCTGGCCATTGCTCTCTCTGATGTCTTGGGGATCATTTTTTGTGTGTGTGTGTCTAAAAACACCAGGGTATTGAAGCAGCCATCAGAAAGATGCCCTTGGGAATGGTGACTCCTTGTGCTGCTGACATTCTGTTGACTTTCAAGAAGGGGCTGTGCAATCAAATTATTTGCCAGAGCCAATGCAGCTCCCTCGTTTGGCTAAAAGGAGCACTCTGAAACTGCAATTCTGCTGTCTTACTTGGAAAACCAGGCTTTTCCAGGCTTCCTCCATCTCTGACTGCTCTGTGCTTCGTAGGAGCTGCATGGTTTGTGCTGAAAGATGTTTGGGATTCCTGGGGCAGCTGTCAGCCTTTTCCGAGCAGGGCATTTACTGCTTTAAATTCAGTCACATTTTTGTTTGTGCTTACTTGTTGGTTTTGTTTGTTTTTACTAGTCACGTGGCTGGCATTTTGCAGTGGGTCTGGTCCCTGCCTCAGGAACCACATGGATGCAGAGCTCCTGCAGGGCTGGCTGGGGACCAAGGGGTATTGGCTGCCAGATGCCACTTCACAGCCACTGCCACCACACCTGGGAAACGTTTGGAGCCCTTGTCCTTGCTGTCTTCCAAGCTAAAAGAGATGGTGTAGAGGGAATTAATCTGACTTTCTACTCTTACAGGCTAATTTCTAGATTTGCTTCTTTTCTGTTACACCTTTCCTCCTTCTCCTTCTCCTGTCTTTTATTTTGTCAAATAATCTGCTTCTTTTCCATTGTTCTCATTGCCCATTTTCTTGTATTTTTGCTCCTGCACCCTCCTCAGAGTAAGATCTTTTTCTGTTTAGAGTCTGATTTACATGAGTAATGCCTCAGGATAATCAGGCAGGATTGAATTTTCACACAATTTTAAATATTACAGAATAACTACAATGAGATTTTAGCAGGAGAGGGCTGCTTAGTGAGCATTGGAAAAGTGTTCTGAACCTGCTGATAAAACCCATCTGTGAAAAAGGGCCTGCAAAGAATCACTGTCAAATTGTTATTTATGGGGGCAAAGTCTTAAATCAAACTTTGTAATCCTTGAATTTTGGTGGAGGTGTGGATATCTGCATAGCAAACATAAGCCTACTGAAAATACCTCACTTCCTCTGCAGAGCCTTCAAAATGGATCCACAGATTCCTGAGCATTCATGGACCCCAGACTGGAAGCCACAGCCAAAAATCAGGTTAATGTTCTGGGAGGATCCTCTCTGCTGAAGCTCAGCTTTTTTGAGCTGAGGAATCTGCCACAAATGGTGACACAGGCTGATTTAGACAGTGCTTAAATCACTCTGTAGTGTTAGAGACTCTTGCGCTTCTGCTGCATCTTGGAGACTCCAAGTCTGTTCTGCACACTTCTACGTGTCTGACTTGTGTCTGGTGTAATGCAGCCTGCATGACCTGATCCACAGACTCCCATTACCTCTACCAGTGAGGCCCATAAAACACTTTTGGGCTCAGACCAAAGTAAAAGGGCCAGAGGAAATGAGTTTAAAAGCCTGAGCACATCTCCCAATGGACATAACAGTCCACATCACAGAATTTATATACATAATTTAAAATAATTGGCAACTTTAGGAAGCAAAGCAAAGAGCAGAATGGAGCTCTTTTAGCTGATTATTTATGATCACCTTTTGTCTCAGATGTTTCTGTAAGAAAAATCTTGCCTGTTTGGTAGTTCAAATCACTAGTGCTGAACCTGAACTACACTGTTCTCTGCTCTAAGTGAGAATCACACATTCACTATCTATTTAACAAGTGCATTTGCTGTATTTTTAAACTTAAATGATTTGTCTCCCTTTATTTCCCAATGCTTAGGTGAAGACTCTCTCCCCAGACTCTGCTACCTCTCTGTTGCCCTCAAAGTACTTCATATGAAAGGTCATAGGCTCGCAATACTGACTCCTTGCAAAGTTCAACTGGCTCTCTTTTGTAGGCTAAAGCCATTCCCCATCTCCGTAGCAAGGGAGGTCCCCTGGCAGCAAAACAAATGTGGTTAGTTATGTGTGGCATGAACCTCAGCTGCACTGGGAGCTGAGCTCCGGAAAACATGTAATGGTAATGTATCGAGAATTACAAGGCTAACCCATCAGCCTCTCTCAAGAAATTTAACTCTGAAATGTTTTATTTTGCCTAGGGAAAGTCTATTTGGGGCTACCATCTGGTTTCCAGGAAGGTCCAGCACTCCCCCCTCCCCTGCTCCTTAGCAGGACGGATGGCATATAAAGAGGTCAAAGAGACTACCAGTGTCATGCCGTAAATCAGTGGTTCAGCTTAGAGGAGAGCCCAAAAGGCTTCTGCTCATCTGGTGTAAACTGACTCATTCTGCTGCAGTCAACAGAAGATCTGACAGCAGCAGATTTGCCTCAAGAGCTTCAGAATTCCCACTTTAGATTTATCTAAATAGTATTTCAGACATTCTTTCTCTTTTGTTAATGGCAGAGATTTTATTAATATCATCTTAATAAATATATTTCAACTACAGCTTCATAGAATATCCATACTTCCCTCCCTGCCCACAAATAAGATATTACGTATATGTGATTATAAAAATACCAGTAGCCAATTTAGCTTAATTTAAATTTAGATTTTGCCCTAAACAAATACTGATGTGCCCTGTATATTTTTACTGCCAGATCATGATTTACTAACTCCATTTTGGGGGTTAAAGAGAGCATGACCTTGCCCCATATTAATATTTAAAGATTACCGTGCACATGAAATCGGATGCTGACACAAGTCTCAAAGGACTAAGAGGTTTTTAATCTTTTGAAGAAGCAGTGCCACACTGAAATATGTATTACTACATTCAAAACAGAGCATATAACAAATGTCCCACTAGCAGGCATCAGAGACTGCAAATTTCATTCAGTGTAATATGGTCCACAAATATCAACTTGTTTCCAGAAGGGAAATTGCAATGCCACTAAGGCTGATGCTTGACACCATAGCAAAGGCCAGCAGTGGCATCTCAGACACTGCAGTAAAAGAGTTTGCCATCCAGTTCTAAATGCAGGAGCCATTTAGTGCCCTTTTCAAGCAATACATAGATTTTACTCTTTCAAAAAGGTGAAAGTTTATGTACATTTCTGTTCAAATGCAATTTAGAACAGTTTAGGAACCATGTGATTCTTTGTTCTTACAACAGCACAAGCCTAAAATATAAAACCTCTTGATTTTCTCTTAATGCTGTAAAAAAGAAAGCTGGAGCTGTTTCTATAGAAAACAAAACAACTGATGTTTAACATAAATAAATAATTTTATGCCTTTTTAGAGCACAATTATTTTCTTTAAAAAATTTCAAGTTTAGCCTATCAGCATTTTTTAACACATCTTTCCACTACACGTAAGCTTCAAACAAAAAATATGAACTAGCAAGCTGTAGAAAAGTCTAATCAGTTTCTCATTGCATTTTGGGTGTAGTCAGTCTGTATGAAAATGGTGTAGATGAGGTCTCTGATTACCATAGTTCCTGTGTTTTAATAACATCATGCAGGTGTTACAGGACTTGAAAAATCATGACTGAATGGGCTCTATCCAATTTCCTTTTTTGGTGAGTGACGGAGGTGGCAGCCCATCATTCCTGGTTTCTTGTGTCGTATTTCTGACAGGTAATTGCAGACTGGTGCCTCTGGGAGCTTGCTATGGTGCTGCCAGAAAGCACTGGTGTGGTTCAGCCAAATGTTAGATAGATGTAGAAGAATTTGGGTACTAGAGGTTTCTGGCTCTGAGGAATTAGGGCCTGTGAATGTGCATGTTCATTTCCCAAATTATCAGCTGAGGGTCACCACTATGTTTGCTGATGGATGATGTCCACACCTCCACCAGTGGCAGTAGTTATTAAAAAGAAAAGGAACTAGACCTGTTGTTTGGAAGTTAGGGAGGCAGTGCTGGAAAATTAGGTGCAAGGAGAACAAGAGCATTCCTTCCAGGAGAGGCAGCTCCCCTTGCCATGGGGCGTTGAAGGATGACCATCCTCTTCGTGTTGGCTGTGCTGTTGAGGCACCACTGTTGTAACTTAACCCTCACCTGGCCATTTCACAAGCAGGGTACACTTTCTTTGCTCCCTTTACAGCCATTAAGTCCCTTTAACCTTCCTTTTCCTTTCCCATGCTCATGCCTGCCCCAGACCCATCCTTCTTCTGTTTGTGCCCTCCCTCAGCAAGGTTGTGAGTAATGGGAGCAGATGCCAGAGAAATGTGCACCTTCTGAGGGAGGGAGTGTATAAAAGAGGACAGGAAAAACTGCATGGAGACTTTTGCTTTCAGTGCTTCCCAAACATGTGGTCTCAGTTCAATACATTTGCCAGTCAGCTAATCTATTTCCCTCTAAATTTGATTGTCTTGTCAGATTTTGTGGGGGCAATATTTACTGGAAGTTTGTTGGTCACTGTAAACACAATTTGATCTATTTTATCAAAAATGAGTATTTTTCTTTGCATGACTTACTTAGAACTTCATACTGCTAAGTCTCAAAAACAGAATTTCAATGAGTCACAAGGTGCTGCAGGATGGCATGATGCCCTTCACAGAAATAACAACTACAGATGCATTAAAAAAAAAGAGTTAGAATTAGAGAATCTGAAGTTCTTTGCAAAATCTGCAACACTTTTATTATCGGCATTGCTGATAGTACAAATGGGACTGAAGCAACAGATAAGTGTTCTGGTCCAGTGAATTCACCTACTGCTTATGATCCTTCCAGTTGTATTTTTAACTGTTTTGGCATTTCCCATTAAATCTCCCTAAAAAGTCTTCTTGCTGGTTCAGTGCTCTCAACCAGGAAGCTTGTGAGTTTGCGAGGATTTGTACATGATCATGAATGATTCATGAAATGAGCTTAGAAAACTAAGTTTAACATCTTACTCAATGCTGAGGAAAAAAAAGAGCATCTTCTCCCATACTCGTAACAACTTGGCTAAAAAGGAAGAGTCTCAATGTCTCATTTTAAACACTGAAATTCAGAGCATCTGTTGCCTTTCCAGCTAAACCTCATCTCTACTAAGAAGCAAGAGGAAGCATTTTAATTTACTACTGTAGCTGGTTTTGTTTTTCATTCTGCTGATACATTTGACCACATCCCAGCAGCACGCACAGCCAGGCTTTGGGGCACAGCTGACTGCCAGGGACTACCAATGACACCATTTCTTGCTCACATGTAATCATGTGTTAGATTTTTCTCTAAAAGCTATGTCTGAAATCAGTTGATCGTGTTTTTATTTGTTCACGACTGATTCTATATGTTCCTTAGGACAACAGAAAGCTTAAATCTCAGGGTGTTATATTCTAGTGCCTCTCTTTCCTCTCCTCTCCCCTGACCTGTCTGAGCACGGCAGACAGAGGGTGCCCCATTTCCTATGGATGTGTATGGCACTCACAGCCTGGGACTATTTCCCTGCCGTGCATATTCCATGCAGACCATGTCTGAGTCTTGGTTTTTGCACCAGTGAAGTGGGGATAATTGTGTTGCTTTGATATGCTGATAAAAGTGCCTTGTGAGAGCTAAATATTTCTTTGTGGAACATGCCATGATATGTTTGGAAGCTCTGTATAGCAAAGGGTAGGAAGACAGCAGAGACATAGATCTGATGCAAAAAATCAGGATAAAACAGAGAAGGAGGTCCATGGTTATTTCCTTGCTGTCCTTTATCTCCTATTCTAGATCTGCAAGAGGATAAGAATTTTTTTCCACTTCCTTTGCTGAATGAAAAGATGACAACATAGCATACATTTAGGGACACCTGCTGAGAGAATAAAACACAATAAACATGAGCATGCTATGGTGAGAGACATATTTTGCTTGTACAATAGACATTTTGATCCAGAGTTACAGAAAGTTTAAACCCGTAAATTAAAATCAATTCAAATGCTTTTGTTATTCAACCTAAGGTTTTTCTGTTGTGCTTCGTGGTTTTTTTAAGCTGGAAAAATTTTGATCTCATGGTTAATAGAATTATGAAAAAGAAGAAAGTATTTTTAAACAAGATCTTCTAAGGTGTCGCCTGGGACTATGATTTTTAACTGGTCCTGCATTAATTGCAGTTTCTCTGGCTGTTTGTTAGGCCATTGCCATGCTGCGTTAAGGTCTCAAAGCTTTTATCTAGCCCTCCCCTATTCCCTGTTTGTTCTTCAGCAAGGATGAGAGGAACCCTTACAGTATGCAAATACCTAATGCTTTCTATGTTTCTTTCTTTAGAGACATAAAAGGATTTTTTAAGAAAGGCAAGTTGAATACATGGCAATAAAGACATAAATCTTCAGAAGCAGGCAAGCTACACTCCCTCTGCACTTCACAAATGAAGCATGGTTTTTGCAAAGAAGGAGTTTGTTAGGAGAACCAGAGGAAGCAGGATTTCCATAATGATTTGCAAGAAAAAATTCTGTAACACATGGCACTGTATTTCCTTCAGAACTGCAATCCCCTTGGGACCAAATTCTTTACTACTTAATCACTGCAGTAATTAGAGATGATGTTGGCAAGTGTTCATTGAACGTTGTGTCATTTTACATCTTAAAACATTTTGGCGTTACTTTCCATTTCCTTTATTCGGTGTGTTCTGGTCCATCCCCTGGATGATTAAACACAGCTGGCCTTTGCTTTGGGACCAGGTCAGTTTTGCAATTAAGAGCTGTGTTGGTCTGCACTGATAAAAACAGGGACTAAACAGTTCTATTTATGGTTTATAAATTACTTTTCCACCAAACATTTTTTATAATGACTTTTCCACAAGAGACTTGATGTGAAACAAATCTGAGGATTCCGGCCACAAAAAATGGCTCTGTCCTACAGTGAGCCTTCAAATGTGGAAAACTGCAGTAACAAAGTATGAATGAAGATCAGGCTGCATGAAGCAGAGCTGTGTATAATGTTATTCTGGAGAACAATGTTGCAGCACCAAACCCGTGTGCAGAATGTGGCCGTGATTATGAGGAGTGCCCTGGGGAGCGTGGGCGGCAAGTGACAACCACCAGCAGCATCTGCCTAATGCTGCTCCTTCCCTCTCTGCTGCTCTGTACAGGCTGGCCAATGTGATGTCAGCTGAGGAGAAAGGGAAAAGTGAAAGGGCTCTTCAACCCCTAAATCTGTCCGTTGAAACTTCTGTTGGTAAGGTTGAGGGGACTGTGCCTGAGGTGTTAATAATACATCTGGAAATAGTGCAGCCTGACTCCTCTGCATTTCAGGTCTGTGCCTGTAGCAGTCACTTTAGAAAAGGTTCTTCTTACAAGATATCATAACAGCTGAAAACTGCAGGTGTACCATTCAGTTTTCTAAAATCCAAGTATCATTAACTATGTTGAGTGGTATATCAAGGCAACAGTGCACAGTGGAAGGTCCTTGCACTACTCTTGCAGGCTTAGATTGTCCTTTTACACTCTAGATCCTAATCCTAATTTTTCAAAATGTCCATATGCTTGTTACTTTTTAAAATAGGCTTTGATGAGGCACTGGAGCCTTTCAAAGGTTAAATGTGGAGGGTACAGCAATGGACACTTCTTCCTGAACCCCTGTGTTTGAGCATCCTTTCAGATGTGCAGGCATTGCAGTGTCCCACATAATTTGCCTTGGTCTTGGGTAAAGACTGTTTCCACTTTCAGTCTCATGTCTTACAGGCTGAAACAGAAAATTCATCAAATGTAAAGTTCAGCTTAAACGACAATTTGTGTGACTAATGACCTTCTAAAAGACAAGGTGGTAGATTATAATGTCCTTTGAAATGCTTTCAGAGGAGAAAAACACACAGTAAAAATTATATGACAAATATAAAAAAGTAAAAGAAAACAAAGTTAGTAACATAAGCAAGCCCTAGCAGCCATTATGCTTTTAAATTATCTCTCCACAGCCTACAAATCTTTGCTTTGACTCACGCACGCCATACATCTAGCAAAGAGAGAAATAATATTTTTTATTACTACTCAATTATAATTGATATACTACTGTATTATTTTAAAATGTGTGAAAGCTGAAAAATACACACAAAAAAAATTAAAAATGGCAGGCAAGGAACAGCATATAAAAAGTGATAAAACTTTCTGAGCTTGTTTTATATACATCCCTTTCTCTCCTTTATATGTATGTTCTAGGCAGACAAAAAGTACTAATGAAAATTGGTAATGCATAATAGCTCAAAACCAATTAAAGAAAATTACCTCTCCTTTTAATTCTGCTTACAAGCCTTTTCTGCAGTATTGATTATTTTTCAGAGGTAAGTGATGTTATCTATTCTTTCTGCAATTAATCCATATTTCATTTTGCATGGTGGTTTTAGAAATCTTCTGAGGTCCAGAATTAGCAGGATACTGGTAACTCTAGAATAAAGCTAATTCTGTGACAGTTTCTAAGAAAAAAATTGGCCAAAGGCTGATTGTACTGCTGCTGTTATAAAGGCATCTATTAGTGTATTAGTTGTCTCTCATACTAGAGGACAGGTTCTGGAATAATTTGAAACTAGAATTCAGATTGCACCTGGCCAATTGTTTCCTTTCTCTAACACTAGCAGTTAAAATTCCAGAGCTGTGGCTATACAGCAAAGACATGACAAAACCACTATTTATGATTTTGTTTGCTACTCTTAAATAATTTTGATGTTCCTTTTTTTCTTCCATTTCAGAGTCTGCCACTTATGTATATCTTCCAAGAGATGATGCTAGTTTTGTGCTGAAAGTTGTATCTCTCAATCTTTGTTACATTCATCACATATGCCAAACTGATACCAAAAGGGAGTATGTTTGTAAGCATTTTTATGTAGACAATTCAAGCACTACTTTCTTTCCTATTTTCCCAGTGCAAATGCTCCTAAATCACCATGAGGCAGAAGGTATGATGGTATGCACCTTAAACAAAGTGCTGAACAGAGACTGAGTGGCTGCAAGGCCAGGTACCTTGATAGTGTGAATGGGACTGTAAGAGCACTAGAGGTTCCCAAATCTAGTGGCAATGGTATAATAGAGACAAGTTTCTGTCTTACTTCATCTGGGTTTCCATTCCTTTTAGTGCTTTTACACCCATTTAATGGATTAATAACAACAGGATGTGCCAATCCCTGCTGTTCAGTCTGTCCAATATGACCAATCCTCCTTTTGTTTAAAAAACCCCTGAAAAGTGTAAACATTTGAGTGCTTACAGCTTGGCTCAGTCCTACAGCCCCTGGCACTGGGCACACTGTACAGTGCCTTTTGCAACCTTGGGGGCACGGGTTTTGTCCCAGGCTTGCTCCCTCCTGATTCCCCCAGGAGTCAGGATCCAGATGAATGCAGAGGCAGCATGGGCAACAGCCCAGTCATTGCCTCTAGGCAGAAGGGCAGACTACTTTCTCCAGTGCTCTGCCATGCTGTGTGCTATTTTTTTGTTTTTGTTTGTTTTTCTGGTGTGGCTTTTTTTTTTTGGGGGGGGGGGGGGGGGGGGGTTGGGTTTTTTGTTGTTGTTTGGGTTTGTTTGTTTTGTGGGGGTTTTTTTGTTGGTTTTTTTTTTTTTTGGGTAACAGTAAGAATCTCCTTGTAACTCTTGAAGGCTGAGTTAAAAATCAGCCTGGAAAGACAAATGGCAGAATTACAGCTGACCTCACCAGGTTTCTGCTTTTAAGCTCAGGATGCAGTTTGTTACTAGCTGTGGGAGAACAAAGCAAGCCGAGATGCATCCTTTTCTCATTGACATAAATCACCTATTTTCTCTTCTGGGGCTCAAGACATCCTGCTCCAGGCCTCCCCAAAAAGAATTTTTGTTCTACTGCAATGATAATTATCAACTAGCCTCTGCTTTTGGTCACTTTAAATCCACATGGTATTTCACACACTATTCTTTGTGCTGTCAGGCATAGAGAAATTCTACCATGCTGCAACCCCCCCATACACTGTAAAAATGAGCTTCACTTTTTAAGTTATGTCACAGCAAATTGCCTTTGAGTGTATTATAAAAAACTGTTATAATTCTTTGAAGAAAAGTTTCCTATTCTACATTTTAAATTTCTATCTGTTTCTCCAAAAGATAGAAAATCTGCGAAATTTGAAATTATGTTTGTCTATAAAAGCAGTATATTCAGAAATGTTCTTTGTATTTAAATGTGTTTTGCATGAATTTATAAATTACAACATGGCACAATTTCCAGATATGTTTTATATAAATATGGATTAAGATAAATATAGCGGGTTGAGATAAAATTACCAATCCAAATTCCTGTGCTTTTGATTATTCAGTTTCTGGACAACAGCTTAAGTGATGTATCCTTTTAAGGGGTATACCCTGAAATGAGGGATGCATTTGCCTTCCAACCAGGAGACCAAGCACAGCACGGGTGAAAATCAGTGGCAATTGTGCAGTGGGTTATGTCTATGTAAGAGTTATTTATATCCCCATCAGCCTGTCACAAGGAGTGCCCCTCTGGTTGGGAGCCTTAGCAGAGAGGTCACGGGCTCTAGGCAGAGGTAGACTGAGTTTCCTTCTCAGGCTTTGATGGACTTTATCAGGTCTGTCTCTGTTACCATAGTTTCCATTTTGTTCTCTAGATAAGAAATGAAAATATATAGTTCACAGAGGCCTTGATCAGTCAGTTGACATAGGGTCCTTGCCTGTGGTGAGGTTTAAGGGAATGAGAAGTAACTATGCAGAGTCCTGTTGTGTGTAGGTAAAAATCAGTCTTTTCTTTCCTCCTTCTTTTTTTCTTTCCTTATTTGCTTTTAGCCATATCTCTGTTCACAGGGACTTGGTGGGACATCTGAATCACCAGCTAGGTAAAAGGATATCTTCACACAGTTTTATAAGTATTGTCTAATGACTGTGCATTTCAGAAACTCAGCTGTTGTGTGCCCTTTAGTGAATTTGTCCAGCTCAACTGCTTTTGGCTATGGACATTTTATTGGGAGTCCTACTCACATCACTCCTTTTGCACTACTGTTCCCTTTCTGTTCTTGGGCTTTCTGCACTTGCAAGTCCAGTCTGAAATATCAGAGCAGCAAGGACAGTGTCTGTACTGAAGCAGTAAGAAGTTATAAAAGCAGCGGCTGCAGTTAGCCACCACTAATAATACCTCTCTCCCAGAAACAGTCATTGCCTTCTAATATCCTCTGCCTCCCTAAAATCGCACGGAGGAATTACTGTTCCTTCCAGCACAAGAAAGGCTGCATGAAGGTTAGGGACAAGCCTCCACTGCCCATTACTCTCCCTATTTTACTGCCAATGGAAATTTCAGATCACTTTATTCCCATACCGGTATCATTCACCCTACTTTCTTCATCTCTGGGCAGTGGCCAGGACTTTGGAGCTAATGCAAGTATTGTTGTGCAGAAGCAGTATTCTTTGTCACTGTTCCTTTTACCTTAATATATTGATACTATCTGCAAGTGAAGGAAGGCAGTATGTGTTTTCTTTTAATTTATTTTGCAGGCACTGTTAAAAGGTGGGGAACTCATTATGTTCCAGCCAGACAGGAAGTTTTATTTACAATTCCTTACCTCAGTGCAGCTGTTGCAAATTATATCAGCCCTGCAATTCGTGCATTATCATTACTTCCTCACTTTCATACCCTTTCCAGAATTACACTACCACTGACCTGATGAACCCATTTTCTTTTAAAATCACTCCTATTTTATGTTTAGAGATTGCTTGGGATAACTCAACAGGAGCAGCTAAAAGAGCAGGCAAACTGGCTGTGTATAATCAAAAGGTCAGTCTATTTTCAGGTACTTCTTTAGGGCTACTGCTGAAGAAAGCATGGAGCCATCTGTACCCATACAAAGTGTAAAAAGTTTGTTCTTGCACACAGCACAAAGAGCAAAGCCAGGGAAAACAGCCACTGATGCCTCCTGTTTGATCCTGGAGGCTGCAGGGTGTCTTAGAAAATACTCATTCCGGGACACAACCAATTCACCTCCCACCTGCCCAGACGCAGTGATTCATTTTTTGTGCTGTTGCTTTGAAGGAAGGGAACTCTTTCCCGTGCACTGACAGCAAGACTCATAGATGGAGCTGAAGTGGATGGGTGACAGTATGATAAGGATCAATGACTCTTTGAGGGTTGCTTACCTCTTCTGTAGAGATCAAAACCTTTGCAGTTTACCCCTCTGTTCAACTATCCCTGCTAACTACATTGTCTTGGAACGATAATCCCAACCTCCAATATTTGTGGGCTACATCTATAGACTTGAGCTCCAGCAACACAGGATCCCTTCCCTTTTCTTGTGGCTCCTTAGCCCACTTCTGCCTCTACTTAAAAAACATTAACACCACAGATAGTAAACCTCCAATTCTCCAGCTGAGCAAGGCAGCATAGTGAGACAAAAAGCTTTGTTTTTTCTGGGTTTGCAATAGCTTTCCCTTCCAGCCCAAGTCCCTCTTTGGCTCCCTGCATCTCCATCTCCATCGTACATTTTGTGCTCCTGATACACAGAAACTAATATGCTAAAATATTAGAGAATATATTAGAGAAATGTACCCTTTTATTGGGTAAACTCTGAATTGCTGCTGCTCAGTTTGCTATGAGCTGTGAATCTGCTCTGAGTTATTTTTACCATTGAGAATTGCCAGGCTTTATACTGTGTTTTGCAGAGGAACTCAGCTGCCCTTTCACTGTTTTGTTTGTAGTTCCTGTTCCAAGGAAGCTGCCTGCTGTTCCCAGGCTTCTCTTTCTTTCTCCCTCTTAGTATCCTGTTTAAATACAAGAAATACAAATAAATGATTTAAATTCTGTATTTTGCATGGAAACTTCCTGCTGAGACTTCACTTAGGCTAACTGATATCTTCTCCCTGCCTGGAGAAAATCTTTGTCCTCCAGTCTGAAGACAGGCACTTAAAAGTAAACCTGTTTGGTCTGCCCCTATTAACCAGCAGTGCTGGCAGAGAAAATCACTTTTCCCCTGTGTTCAGCACTTGAGAACCACAGGATTGAGACTCTTTATTCAGACTGCTTTATTCTTTGCTATCATCCAATGGGACAGGCTGAGTCACTACTTGATTCTCATTTCTCTTCACGTGAAAGTTTCAGCTCCCTTGGACTGCCACGAACCCCAAGCAATGATCCTGGTTTTGTCCTGACAGCAACCCCCACATTTCCACTGGACTTCCTGGACTGGTGGTCAGAGAGACTATTCCCCTGGGCTCTGAACTCCTCCTTTGCTTGGGATGATGCGGAAAGGCATCAGCACAGGCTGCCATATGGCACCACCTGGGAGATTTTATGTTACTTTTTGTGCTGCCCTTCTCTCAACAGGGCAAGCCCTTGGGGCAGATAAGGATGTATTAAGTGACTGAAAGACATGCAATTTTCTCCCAAAAGGTGTCAGTTCAGTATTGCTGTAGATGAGAGGCAACTGTTCTATTTCTGTCCTTGGTCTGAAATAATTTTCGTTCGGATTGCTGAAGGTCCTTCTTTGCTGAATGGGACCTCTGTGTAATGCTAAAAGAATATTCTGTTTAATGTTCTGTTTCCCAACCCTTTGTCTTTCCTTCACCCAGGATAACTGTCAGCATGTTCATGAGTTTTTCATTTGAATGAAATTTTGCTCTAGCTGTGGGCAGAATATAGAAAAAAATCAATAGCTATTAAGATACGTGATACTGCAGGGTATGGGATCCTACTCTTAGAAAAAGCAAGGACCATTTATTTATTCACATACCCGAGTGCCTGCATTCATAATCTGACCTCACTGCCCAGGTCCTACTCTTCCCCCAGGTTTTCAGTGGGGTTTTTTGTTGCCAAACTCTGAGCAGAAGATGTTCTGCCCATTGCATTCTGCTGTGTTCTGTGCTAGTTTCTTGTGAAAATGCCTTCAGGTATTTTCCCAGGGCTCACATTTATTTGTTCAAGAACAAGTTAAGAAAGAAGAGTGACTGGAGGTTTTAAAACCCATTTTCTTTTTATCTAGTGTTCTGTTAAAGCTTTCCTCCTAAGCAGCTTACAATAATATAAACAACCTGCAGAAAAAACTTCCTGTCAATCTACTGCTATAAATTCCTACAAGTCCAGGGGCTTCAGGAGCTGTATATTGCACCGAGAGCCCTTGGAGTCAGAGATAACTATCAGATAATTCACTTCTCTAAAAAATACTCCCCTATATTCAGAGTGAGTGGAGAGCAGGGAGGGGGAAGAGAAGGTGGGAGGAGGTGTGCTCAGAGCAGGGGCAGGAGTGGGGTACCTGGCCAAGGAGGTGTGGGACAAGCATGGAGACAAGGGACATGTGTGCCGCAGCTGAGCAAGTGTTTGCCTCTCCCAGTGCCCCTGGCTGTTGCTTTACTGGACTCCTTGACTGCACATCTTCTTGTTAGTGTAAATCACATCTTTCTTTCTTCCAGCTTGCATGGGTGCAGCCCAGTATTCAGCCCCTGGGCTGCTTTAGCACAGAGAGCACCCATGGCTCTGTGCTGCTTTGGCTTTGGAGGGGCTCAGGAATAACGAGCAAAATCTAATTAAGAAGAGTGAAATACAGTCAGGTAAGTCAGCTGCATTGGAGAGTGAAATGGAGCCATTATAAAACAAAACACTGTAGAGCAGCAACTCAGGAGCTCCACAGCCTTACAAGGGTGCTGACAGCCTGCCCTGGCAGCAGAGCGGGAATGCACCAGTGAGAGCTGGTAGCGTGTCAGACTGTCACTGGCCATGGCAGGGCTCCTGTCACTGGCCATGGCAGGGCACCTGTCACTGGCCATAGCAGGGCTCATGTCACTGGCCATGGCAGGGCTCATGTCACTGGCCATGGCAGGGCTCCTGTCACTGGCCATAGCAGGGCTCCTGTCACTGGCCATGGCAGGGCTCCTGTCACTGGTCATAGCAGGGCTCATGTCACTGGTCATAGCAGGGCTCATGCCACTGGCCACAGCAGGGCTCCTGTCACTGGCCATGGCAGGGCTCCTGTCACTGGTCATAGCAGGGCTCATGCCACTGGCCACAGCAGGGCTCCTGTCATTGGCCATGGCAGGGCTCATGCCACTGGCCACAGCAGGGCTCATGCCAGTGGCCATGGCAGGGCTCCTGTCACTGGCCATGGCAGGGCTCATGTCACTGGTCATAGCAGGGCTCATGCCACTGGCCACAGCAGGGCTCCTGTCATTGGCCATGGCAGGGCTCATGCCACTGGCCACAGCAGGGCTCCTGTCATTAGCCATGGCAGGGCTCATGCGACTGGCCATGGCAGGGCTCATGCCACTGGCCATGGCAGGGCTCATGCCACTGGCCATGGCAGTGCTCATGTCACTGGCCATGGCAGCGCTCATGCCACTGGCCATGGCAGTGCTCATGCCACTGGCCATGGCAGGGCTCCTGTCACTGGCCATGGCAGCGCTCATGCCACTGGCCACGGCAGGGCTCATGTCACTGGCCATGGCAGCGCTCATGCCACTGGCCAAGGCCGGGCTCCTGCTCAGCACAGCTCCTGCTCAGACGGGCAGCAGCAGAGGGGAGCGTGTCAGGGCAGCACATGGCCTGGCCAGGCTGGGAGAGGATGGATGGAAAAGGGGCCGTGAGAAAGCACTAGGGCAACCAAAAGGGGAGGGGAAAGAAAAAAAGCTGGGCAGTGAGGGGCGAATATGAAGGGCAGGTGTGGAGCAAGGCTGGGCCTTTCCCCTCAGAAAATGAAAAACTCTGCAGATATTAGAGCACGGGTTTCTCATCCAAACCACTGGCAATGGCTGTGAGAGCTGCTCCGTTCGCAGGGTACCATACTGTGGGCAGGCGTGGGCCACCACTCTGCTTTGGGAGGGATTCAGCATCTCCATGTGTGTGCAAATTTGTATCTTCACTAACAACTTTTTTTCAAAAAACCTCCAAAACAATACCCTCCCACACACACACTTTTTGAGTTGGTAGTGTTCTGAGATCAGCAAGTAAAGCTTTAAAATATAGAAGTTGTTGTTGTTCTTCGTGATGCTAGAATTTATGAAATGATAGAATTAGCTCTCTTATTTGAATTGAATTTTTTTAAAAATGAGGAAAAAATAATTTAATCTTGCTTGAAAAACCTTCTTTTGAAACAGGAAGAAATAGTTTCAATACCCTTAAAATATTTTTAATAGTAATTGCTTGCAGTTGCTTCTCTCTAAAAGTTGGAGAAAGGGCATCTTGAATGCATTACAGTGAGTTCAGCCCAAGTGAATCTGCTTTCAAGTATGCTAGAAAGGATATCCATGGTAATAGGATTAGTACAAAGACAACTTGTTGTCCTTGTATTTAAAATCCTACAGTTAATTTGTCTTGGTTCCACCCCTCCAAAAAATTTCATAACAAATTTTTATTGCCGTTCATTACTTAACGATGTTTCACTGTTAAATGCTCACAAGAAATATCTAACACCTGCTGGGAAAAATTTTCTGTAAAGGTTATCTCAGTAAGGCGTGGATGTAAAATGTCAAAGGACAACTTCATCTCTTTCTCCTTCTTCATCCCCCACCCTTACTACAGGCAGGAAAACCAGGGAAACACTTGCAAAGCTGTCAGACAGGCAGGAACCTGCTTCCCTCCAGCCTCTCTTCTCTCTCAAGAGAGCCTGGGGATGTTCTTATTTAAGCTATCCAAAGGTAGAACGCCCCAAGGTAGAAAACTGAGGGCAGAGAAAATTAATAATCTACTAAAGCTTTGCGGGAGAACAGCAGACCACAACACTTGCCACTGTCACCCAAAGGACAACTGAACAATGAGGCCAAGAGGCACCTCCTGCCTGTGTGGAGGGGAGCAGCAGCCAGGGACCCTGCTGCCACAGGGGCACAGGAAAACAGGTAGATTACCCCTGGCTTCAGGATAACAGCTTGATGGCTTCAGTCCCCTTTTCTTATGCTTTGAGCACTCTGCTATTCCCCTGGTCTGGAAAAAAATGTGGCTAAACACTTCACTTTGTGACCCCCACAAACACCAATGCATTTAATGTACCAACTTCTGTCTTAGTGGTGTGTTGTAGGTTTTCTGATCCTGCCCCCCAAAACAAAGACACGGTAGACCAACTGAAAGATTCAGATTCAAATAGTGATTTTTTTTAAAAAAATTTTTCTTCTTGCTACATTTAGATGTTTTGGGTTTTTTTGTGTTTGATAAGTACTAGTATTTGTGAACGCACCTGTTAATGTTGGTGGTAGACCTATGCAGGAGGTCAAAGCTGCTCACAGAAAAGTCTTTGCAAGATCAGTTTTATGTTATACCCCACATTTCTTCAAACCAGCAAGGAAGAAAATCTTTGTGCTTCTCAGATCAGCATTCATTCTCCAGAATAGTCTAGGTGTTTGTTATTAATCCTCTGTGTTACTAACCATCTGTGGTCTGTTTGTAGGATGGAGAACCAGCAGCAGCAGCAATTATGATCAAGCCTGGCTGCAGTCTTTGGCCTTGTGTGCTGGTTTTGGCTGGGGTATAGAAAATCTTCTTCATCTTACTTTCATAAAGCCAGCAGTCCAAAGCCTGACACATTCTGTACTTTGCAGTTCTCTTTTTGACCCATGTCTCTCTTGCATCTTAAATGAGGAACTCTGGAAAGCTGAGTGTGCTCTTTGTCATTCCTGCTCAGTGGCTTTGTGCAATTGTAGAGTCCCTTCACATGGCTGATCATCCCAGCACCACATTGTGAGTGCTAGCAAGGGCTCACAACTGGCCATGCAGCTTTGCAGTGCAAACTGATTAAAACAGCAATGTCCTGGAAGCCAGAAAATCTGAGTGTCTGATGAAGGTCTGGGATTTGTGACTGCAGAGATTTTTCATTGGTAAATGCAGCCCATGGTGGGAGACACACTGGTCAAGGTCAGAACTCTGACATTTTTGTCTTCTCTGTTCCTGTGTTTCTCATATTGGTTTTATATTTTGTGCTATTTGTGTTTCACATATTTATTTTGTCTCCTGTAGCCAATGAACAGAACAATGTCTGATTATAAGAAGTCTGCATTCAGTGGGTGAGTGTTACAGTCAGTCTTTTCTGCTCTTTCCTCTTGAGTATGCTTGCTATATATTGATGGAACTTGGTAAAATACCTCTTGTGTATCTTCTGGAATCAGCCCAAGGTAGTTTTGCCAATGCAGTATCTCTCTGTCAGTAGCATTTTTCTATATTGCTGTTTGTGTGACAAGATTTTTTTTTTGCTTACACAATATCTTGATAACGAGGTTCATTGCTTCTATGTGATAGAGACATTTTGCACCTATGCCAAAGAATTTTGAAGAAAGTCTGTACAACCCCCCGGAAAACCTGTCCAGGTAAAGTTTGATATGTGACACATGCATGCATGTTCCCACTCATTGTGGTTCTAGATAAGTGTGTTCATGATGGTTAACAAAAGCATAGAAATAGCTTGGGAGTACGAAGGGACTGTTTCTGTTCCTTAGGCTTTGATAACAGGTTGACATCCTTAGTGAAACTACAGAAAGGGTCAATATCTTTGCTGTCTTTTCCAGTGACATGTTTTTGGAATATTTCTCTTTGTGTTCACATGCCTTCTCTGTTCTCAGGTGAATACAGTTGTAGCTCTCTTTTATGGACAGCTCTTCTCTGTTTTGTGCTGTGTCATAGAGATACAGATATCTGACAGCTGCAAAACATTCCTCAGATAATACACTGAATCCTGGTGGTGTGACAAGCAAAACCCTTGAAAATCCTCACTGCTTTTGTAACTACCTAACAGGAAACCCCTGATGTTGGGTTCATAAAGGATGGCTTTGCAGGACTATGAGAAAATCCTCACTGTGGTTTTGGAGTTTTTTTAAAAAAAATCTCTGCTATTATTTTTGTAACAAAGTTTGCATGTCTTTTCTAGTTCATGACCTTGGCAACATAAAAGCATACAAAACTTCATCACTGGGATGATACATTTTTTTGTATTTTTTTTTCTTAAACAGTCATTTTCCCCTGGAGGTATCCTTGTCCCTTATGCCAGTCTCCCTTGCTTCTATTTTTGAAAGATGTGAAAGCATTGGCTCCAGCTGTTCTGTTGTTCGGAAAGGCCTCAACACAGCTGGCGATTATAGAGAGAAATGTTGTTTAATGGGCACAAAAGGACCTGATGGCTGCTAGCAGATTCCTGGTCAGTGGGTAGCACTGCTGCTACCCTGCTGGGACAGGCCACGTGCCAGGGCACAGCTCTGGCACAGTGACACTGATGTCTGCTGCCACCCCTCAGCTCTGAGACACGAACTCTTCCCAGCCTCAGGAACTCCCTTAACTCTTCTAGTCCATGTGTTTCCCCTGGCTGCCTACAAACCTACCAAGAAAGGCAGATTATTGTTCTGGACCCTCTTTTTTAGCGTGACTGTTGAGAAGGGAAAGTAAGGTAGCACAGCCTTTCCTTTGCTGGGGTCACAGTGAGTGCTATTACTGTGGTTTCTGACTTGGCACATCGTTTCCCTTTCCTGGATTAATCCCAAAAATATAAAAAAGTTTCTAATAAGGCTGGTTGTGTTATCAGATATTTTTGTAATTACAGGAGCATGATCTGTGGCATGCATATGTGTGCAAAGAAAGTTTGACTCTACTGCAAAGAAAGTTTCTCATTATATTCTTAAGTAATAAATCTTTTGCAGCCACCCTAGTATTGTTAATATTCATCAGGGAAGGCTAGATAGTCAACAGAAGAATCCACAGAAGGGTTGTATGTATGGTCACAGAAGCAGAAGGGTTGTCTTAGAGCTGGAGCACTCTCTGTGCCCCATAAATGTCTCCTGAATCTGTGCATCACGGCCATCCCTGAAAGCTGGGGGTATTAGTAGCAGTTCTTGTGCACCAAATAAATTCAAGCACAGATTCTCTGTTGCTCACCCACAGCTTTCAGGTGGTCATTCCCTTTTTTGCTCTTGATCTGCGTGTATTTGGACCCACTGGCTTGGAGGGAAAGGGCTGGTGTCTAGATGTGGCTTGCCAAGGAGCCAGCTTGCAGCCCACTCTCACAATGTAAAAGCTCCTCTTTCTGAGTGTTTTCTGCAAGAATACCTGAGATAATCAAGCCTTCAAAGCAAACAGAGGAAAAAAACCCAATCTTCATACCAAACCTCAAAATTTTAGTCAGGGCTATTTTCAAGTTCTGTCAGCAATGCTTAGGTGAGCTGGGACTTCTCTGAGAGCAGATGATGTAGGTGGAAAAATTTCACAAAAAAAAAAAAAAAAAAGAAAAAGGAAAAGCATATGCACAGCAGGCCTGTGAAACAGCAGTGCTAGAAGACAATTTTTAAAGGTCAGAATTATTATAGGACATTAATTAGGACTGATAATGCTCAAATTGCTTTAGCAAATTTAGACACTGTGTAAGGCCACATGCGGCAAGGGGTGCAGGCACCTGAAAAGAATTTGGGCATTTTAACAGCAAATATGTCCTGCTCAGAACAGAGCTAGAAGAGCATAATGACAAAACAATATGACGTCCCTAAAGTAATTAGGATGTGGTAGTGAGAGTAAATAAGCTTTTGCAGAACATACTGATAGTGAACCAAATGAGAGCAAATAAACTGTGTGTCAGTGAAGGAAGGAGAAGTTAGCTAATCCTGGATTTTAACTTGATGTACTTGAGCTGCTAGCAAAAAGCAAAAGTGTCTTTGCAAAGCAAGGAATTACAAAACAGATTGAATATATTTACCAATTCCTGATCTCAAACATTCCATCAAAAGTCTTTGATGCATCAGTGAGGTCTTCATTTGGCCCCTAGAGAGCTTGGGTAGGTTACATAGATGTCAGGGACAGTAATTTCCTTGCATTTACATTTCTAAGAGAAAATTTCATTCATTGTGGACAGAGTATTTCTGAAACTTGGAGTAGCACTTGGCTTCCATCTCTAGCCTTTCAACTTGTAAAAGTGCACATGCAGGGCAGGTGTGTGGATGTATTTGTACTCAACGTACCTATAAATATAAAGGCTGTATGGGCTTTGTATATCATACATACATATGGAAGACATGTATGTGTATTTTATAGATATATATTCTTAGCAGTGTTGCCCAAGAAATAGTTTTAGTACTGAAACATTATCTTAAGTTACCTGTTAGAGGTAGTTGTGAAAACGATATCTAATTTTCTTCTCAACTGCATGAAGAAAATTCTTAATGTTAATGTTTTACTGTGAGCTCTGTGATAGAGTATAAAAGGAGTTGGAAAGAGAACTATGTCTAATATTTTTCCATTATGAATTTCCATTGAATTGGCTCAACAGCCTAAGATAAAGTCAGCTGAAGATTCATTTTTTTTTCTTCATTTTTGATGGGGACACGTAGATTGAGGTTAGAACTCTCCAAAGATTATCCGCTGAGTGCCAGCTTTTAATGAATCCCATTTGTTTTCTTGATTAAGTCTGCTATTACCCCTGTTTAGTCTTGTCACGAGCCCATTAACCAGAATTTTCATATCATGGTTTAGAAGAGAAATTAGCCTAGAAGAGCAGCAGTCATCATCAGTCCATTTGCAGTGTATTTAATATAGTTTACAATTTATAAATTCAGGAACCTCTAGCCTCATACGTATCTATTAAAAAAAACCAACAACAACAACCCAAACAATTGTTGTTTGTGGTGAAATTCACGGCCAATAAGGGCTGCAGTCAAATACCAAGTCATGGTGATAACATTGTGTATCACTAGTGTACACACATCACTGGTGTTCACCTGTTGGTGAACCTGCAGCTGACAGGCTACGTCTGGTCTATGATTTGTGCGACAGAAGCTTCTTTAGAAAGAATCAACTCTCAAAAGGTTTGACCTCTTATTTTCAAAAGATAAGTATACAGGAGGCTTACTGAGCCTTGTGGTCAGTCACAAAGTACTCAAGAGCTTTGGAAGTTCTTAAAAGCCATGTGATGGGTACAGTGAAAAGTGTACACAGGTGTAGCAGAGCTTTTGACATTCTTGACTTTCATGAAAATGTTGTGAGAATAACCCTTTAGGAATTTAAATATCTCCATCCCTTTTAAGGTCCTCTAAATGAAAAGAGCAGCATAGGGTGAGGTGTACTTTTTAAATGACATTTTGTAAATTTCAAGGGATGCCATTTCAGCCTCTCCTGGAAGTGTGAAAACTTGGACAGTGGAATTTGCAGAACTGCCACAGAAGTATTTCAATGGTGAAAAGAGCCAGAATGAACTGCAGCTGAATCATGGGGTTGCGCCCTGCCATTGTTCTGTAATGGGAAACATGACTTGGCCATGTGCATGGAAGCCAACATTGCAAATATTTGGACATCATGCCATTACTTAATATTACCCATTCAAGGCCCTCTTTCTTGTTTTCTTTGTGCCACTCTAAATTACTTGGCTGGCCTGCTGGAATTTCCCTTTTTATTTCTGCTTTTTCTGTTCTCTATCTCCTTTTCTGTAATTTCTGAAACGGAGTGGGATCTTGATGCTTAGAGCTTAGAGCTCCCACATCACTTTGTATTGGATGAACAGTGTGAGAAACATCCAGTAATCAAAGTGAAAACAACTCCAATCATATCATTGTTCCACAGGAGCTCCTGAAGATGCCTGGAAGAATTTGCTGCATTTCTGGCCCCAGAGGTTGTTATGGAGAACACCAGTTGGTAATCACAGCTTTTTTTTTTTTTTTTCTTAACCTATGGGAATTACTGAAGGAAAATTTTTTCCCATATCCTTACCAGAGTTAGATCTAAACAGAAGGACCCATTTTATCACTAACCACATATAAACTGCTTAATTTCTTGGCTGGATGGCAGAGAAGTATCTTTACAAAACTGGTATATGACCATGACTACCTCTCCAAAAAATTATCTCCTAAGAATAATTCAGATGCTGTAAGAGAAATGTACTCTCACAAAAAGCAGCTTTTCCTGCACAATATTCCTATAGTTTCCCTGCACAATATTCTCTCTAGCTACAAGCCTCTCTTCCTTTAGTAAATGTATTATAACCCTTTCAGTCTGTTCTGCTTTACATACTCTACACCATGAATCTCTAACAAGGTTATGGGTGAGTAACAGTTTAAATTACTTTCAAATACAGCTGAAAAGCCTATTATAGATGCAACCTTGAACTTTAATTGTATAAAGACGGCTACTTCCTTAGCATTCACACTACTGATAAGAGTTTCTTGCTTGTAAGTCTTCAGGGACTTTCTGGCTGCGTTGGCAGCTATTTATTCTGCCTCTGGACTTTGAAAAAAGAAATGCATACATTTAAACACTGTAACATCACAATATCTATTGAAATTTGTAATGATGAAAATTGTAACATATTTGAGTTGGAGAAGAAGTCTGGTTAATTATATGTTATTCTTCCTGCTATTTTTCTAGGCTACACAAGAGGTTGCTGAAATCCAGCGTTTGTTTTCAGATATACATTCATGCTTCTTAAGGAAATGATTATAAAGAGCCAGAGAACCTTTGAAATGATGTTGCTCAAAAATTTCCCAGCACTGGCACAAACTAAGCAAATAAGGGTAAGCTCAAAGGATCCATGAAAGATAAACAAAGGATCTCCTTAAGGCTGGCTTATAGTTGGTAATGGAAAAATCTGGAAGTGCTTTTGTGGTCTCATAAGTGCTTTTGTGGTCTCACAGTTTCAAAGATTTTTGGTACTTCTGATTGAAAAATCACCACCAAAACAAAACAAGCAAGACTCAAACAAACCCTGCCCCCCGCCCCCAAATCAGTGGATTGGGTTGGAACCTATGGACTGAAATGGTACCTCTCTCATGTCCATAGGCTTGAATTTGATGGGAGGTATTATTTCCAGAGCTGAAAGTTTGTACTTCATACCTAATAAATGTCCATTAAACTTCACAATGAGGGTAGCTGCAGCAAAGGTGTTACATATTGATGAAGGTGGAAATGAGGTTGCTGCTCATGCAGTGCAAACAGCTTACAAACACATCTCAGACACTGGTATCAACCAGGGGTCTGCTCAGTCCTGGAACAGCCATGTAAAACACCAAGTGAAGTTTTCTTTGTTTTATTTTTACCAACAATGAGCTATGCTATCCCAAGTTTATTAAGCAGAGATATAAAAATTTTGCCTTGAATATATTTGATCAAATAGTTCACATGTTCTTTAGATTAAAATACATTTATTAAACTAATTCACTTCCATGAAATCAAGGATAATGTGGTATAGCTCCCAGAGAACTACAAGATGGAGAGCCCTGTAATCCTTCCACTGCCTGCAGTATTCCTTGAGCCTCTGAGACACAAAGCAATGCTCTGAGCTACTGATCCCTCTGTGGGGGCACATTTGCTCTCCCTTAGTTGAGACTTTTAAAGGCCTTTTTAGGCTTTAGAGTATGATACTAACTGTCCATTTTAGCTAAGATATTCTAATTCAGACTTATTAGAACACAAAGAGTAGTACTTGGAAAAAGAAAATTGGATTCAGAGTTGCACTGAAATTTTTTGATCCCTAGGCAGAGATTTGAGATCTCTGTATTTCTTCTTCATTCAGAAAATGAGACATGAATTCTAAAAATTAGACACATTTTGGAAGACTATTTTCTAATTTTATAATTCAGTTAATGAAATGCAGCTAAATTAATACAGCACATGATATTAATTAATAAGAAGATGCATGTCCTCTTTAGGATACTTATCAACAGCATTGGTGAGGAGATGTCAGCAGGAACACCGTGGTGATAGCATGGGGATATTATGTAATGTTACATGGACCAATCCTGAATAATACTGACTTATGCCAACTCCTAAATAAGCTCAGCCCCTTCCTCTTACCCAAAGCCTTCCCATCTGGAAAACAGATTCATTGCTAGGAAGAACGTAATGAGACAGTACTCATGGTATGGGCTTTTGACTGATTAAACAAGTCATATGCCAAGTCCCTTTATGGTGCCACAGAAGGAAGAAAAAGTAGTAAAAAAATTAGAATTAATATACTACATTGAATAATGAACAGTGTAGATTTTCTGCTATATGGTAAGCTAGTAGAAACTTCTAAAAATGCAAAGAAACATTATGCTTCCCTAAATGTTTTTTCTTTTGACTATTGAGCAATTATGCATCTTCGAGGTGGTTAATTTTGTGAGCGGAATATTAATAATTTATGAGTGTGTTAAAGGTATTGATCATACAAGGGTAGAAGCATTATGCTTGAGCTCCTTCTGTAATCCATTAAAAAGGAAGTAAATTGCTTCAGTTTCATATTAAAATACGAGGCGAGCAGACTGTAGTTTAAAACATGTGTTGTTTTAAAAGTTGTTTTCCTGTTTAAACCACAGTCATCCATCGTTGGTGTGGCGGTAACACACAAGGATTTGCTAAGACTCAGCCACAGACATTCAACCCAGAGGCTCTTTCTCCTTCCCCCAGTGCCCTGCCCATGCCCCCTCCAGCCCTGCCTGCCTAACTCGTGAGCCCACTCCTTGCTCTGGGCACCTTCAGGGTCTGAGCTCTGCAGCCACAGCAGCTGGGCTCGATTTCACCTGTTGTGGCCTGTTTCTGGACTTGGGACACTACACTTGGAGGTCAACAGGAACTATGTAAATTCTTCTGAGGAAATGGAGGGGAGATATCAACTGCAGAACCAGATCTATAGCTTATCTTATTTGGTTTTTTACCAGCCCTGACTGTTGAGCACAAAACCCATAAACATTGTATTTATGCAAGGTGAGTACTTACAACAAAGTCCATAAGGCGTCTATGGATCCCGGAATCTACCTGAATGTGACTACATTAGGAACTTAGTGAGGCTTTGAATTCTTAGCCCATTTTATCATGGTTGCATGAATAAAGCTTTAATCCTCAGGCTCAGGGTTGTAGGGTGTTTCTGACAGGAAAGAACGTAGGTATTGAAACCAATGAGTGCAATCCCTCTCCTTCTATTCCTGTTCTAAGGTAGAAGAAAGAATGATATAAACCAGAGGAAATAAATAATTGGCAAATAATTTTATTAATCAAATTCCTTCTGGACCACCAATCTCATTATTTGTTTATCAGCCAGGCTTCTACTAAATCTATTCACAATTAAAAAAAAAATTACCAAGTGGATAGTATTGAACCAATCCTTAATTAGGGTGGCTTAGATGTCTTGTATAATTAACTGGACTTTGTTCATAATTATTTCCTGATAGTTGGAATTGTTTTCCACAAGTAACAGAGCAATAGTAATGGTAACACCAAAAAAATTTGATTTTTCAGAATAAAATAATGACTAGGCTTATTGTGCTTAAGTTGCCTAAGACCTATCTGTTTCCATGGATAGTTAAAAGTAATCACATCAGTTTGTCTGGGCCACACAGGGAGGTTTTGCAAAATCAGTTCTTTTAACGTAGAAATAAGTACACATTGAAATCTTTGAAATGTGTCTTTTCTAAAGTGTGGTTTATGATGGCCACCCTGGGGTGACTCCTCAGACAACCACATGTGCATCCTGGTCTTTAACCAGAGAGAGAGAGATCAAAGCTGGCGCCCACTATGACCATGCTGGGTCCTGTTTAGTGAAATAAATAACTGAAATCAGCTACCGTGGATACTCCAGAGATTAAAAAGCTGCAACTCAAGATCTTCCTGGGCCTCCTAACCAGCAAGGCCACTGAGTGACCCTGTGGTGGCTGGGCTGCAGGGATGGGGCTGTGCAGGAGGTGTGCTCACACTGGTGGCCATGCCATGCACTGCCACCAGCGCCGTGCGCCCAGCCGCCGGCAGGCACAGCGCTCTGCAGGGAGGGACAGCATGGAGCACGTGCTGGTTAGTGGCTCTAGAAACGTCTGAATTTAACAAGACCTCACTAATGTAAGTGATTCTTTGTGAGAAGCTGGAAACAAGGTAAATAGTTTTTATTCATGGTTTATTACTACTCCTTTAGTCCTCCCATTTGGAGCTGGCTTAGGGCGCAGTGTCAGAAAGCTGGAAGAATGCTGCAGGAGTGCCATACATAGTCACTCTGGTGGGAATATACACATCCTGCTGGGGGGAAGCTTCAGCAGACTCCAATCTATAGGCCCCTTGGAAAGGGGTGTTTGCTAGACCACTGCCTCTGATTTCAAGATAATGAATATCTGTGCTAATATGAGAAAACAGTAGTCATGTTACAACTCAGGGTTGTTTGGAATCCATTATGAAGCTGCATGAAAGAGCATGTGGGTTAAAGAGGTTCACTGCTAATTAATACCTTTACTCCTAACGAAGTAGCTCCTTGCTCCTGGGGTTAGGCAGAGTGTGAGAAGAAAAACAAGCAGGCAATTGTCTGCAGGCTTTTTCAGGACTGAAACAGCAAATGAGTATGTGTAAAATTTAGGGAGACAAGCATCAGCACAAGGTGTAACTCATCGCCACCCAACTGGCAACAGCCCTAAGGCAGCAGGGCTGAATGTGTATGATCAAAATAAGACTTTGTTTCTAAAACTCCAAAGTTCAGAAAACCAACAAGGGTTTTCTTTGTATAATTTTCTGTGAGATTTGTTTAACGTGTGTAGTCATCCCACGAGAGGTCTCAGATGGTGCTATGTTGTGTTCAGGCTAGAAAACACAGAATGAGTTATGAGAATTATTCATCTGCCCCTGTCCTCTCTTCCTGGCAAAGATTCCTCTGATCTGCTCATCTATAAGGAACCTGGTGAATTTGGGTCATTGCTTTCAGATCACCCTGCTGCCAACAGTGTAACTGAAGTCCATGAGCAGTTGAACACTTTCAAGATGTTGAGAGGATGTAAGCAGTACGATTCCTGGATGGTGGAAAGCATGGTGTTCAATGTTGCCCTGACAGCCATTCCTGTTTACGTCCTGTTCATGAATTAACTGACCCATTGCCTATGAATTTTATATTACTAACTAATGTCTAATTATTTTTTTCACTGTTGAATTCCTTGCAGCTCTCTTTAAAGTTTAGTAGGTAAGAAGATTAAAACATAAATGCCATTAAATATGCTTTAAATATCAGACCTATTGAAATACTTCCAGGTTCTGTATCCTCTTAAAAAATAATCCCTATTCAAAACAGAGAGGAAATGTCATCTGCATGAGTGTCTTCTGAGTTTAAGATTGGATTATACAGAGAATTATGTAAAATAGCTTTGGAAATCTGATAATTAAAAAAACTTTGGACTCCTTTATTTATGACATTTTAAACCTCTGTAACATTTGGGGAAGTTTTCTGTGTTGTACATGTGCTGTTAACCTCATGTGTAAAATTTTCTTGCATAACTTTGTGTGAATTAATGGTCATAGAGTCTGAATTCAGATTCAGTCAAGCTGAATGTGCTGGGATTTGAAGGAAATTACTGGATCTACATGAAGTTAAAGCTGGGGTATTGGCAGATCAGGTGGCTGGTGTTTTCAGCCACCTTGTGGGATGTCCTCTGTCTCCATAGGGAAGTCAGGAAGAAAATAACCAGAGGCTAATGTTAGCTGAATTACTCAGGAATGTCCTCCCGTATCATCCTGTACTGGAGCCCCACAACATCCCCAAATAGAAGTCCTCAAAATTTCAGTGTCCATTTATTAATGAGCACAGTTACTCTAGTGAGTCCCTCTGAAAAGGGCCAAGTAATGTCATTACAGCCATTGCAGTTTGCACATTTAAGTGTTGTAGCACAAAAAGTAACAGTCAGGACAGGGCTTCTTGGCTGCTCCAAGCCCTGCAGGTTGTGTCCAACACAGAATGTCAAAACATCTGTAGGATGCTTTCCATGAGTCTGCTACCAGAGCAGGAAACCAAGGGGTCCTTACATCAGCTGGACGTGCCAGGGAACAGAGCTAATTTCTGGGAAGGGCAGACAGGATTTCTCTCCAAGGCTGGTAGATATTCCGCTTTGTGGGGCAGAGAGAAAAACCCTTACACCAGCTTGCTTTTCTGCATCAATGAATACACAGCAAAATGTCACAAGACCTGGTGAAGAGTACTGTGATGGACCGTGGAGCCTGGGTGTGGCCTTGCCATCTCTCTCCTCCCAGCACTGCCCAGACCTGGGCCTCACAAACCATGATGGCTCTGTCTCTGTGGTCACCTCCCCAGGTGCTAGCATGTGACTCCTCGTGCCTTGCCCCTCACAGCAGCTGAGCTGGGAGCCTTGTCCGCTTATGTAGAAGTGCTCCTGATAAATATTGACCAGAGAATTTAGCATAAATATGCAATGAATCTATGAGCTAGTGAGAAATGTTAAAGCAAACATATTTAGGACAGATCTTTCAAAACAGGCCAGGAAAATTCTTATTCCAGCAAGAGGTGACATGCGCCTATTCTTTCTTCAGCTGGCTAAGCAACAGCGGGAGTGTTTCCTACTAAACAGCCTCATTAGCATAAGAATAACTACAGGGTAAATTTTCAAGCTCATTCCAAGTGAATTCAAAGGGAGGGGGGGCAATATTCTTTTAATATGCGCAACTCATGCAAACAATGATATGAAACTAATTCATTTCATCATATTATCACCATATCATATTAACTTAAAAGAAATAATAATGCAACATGGAAATGTTTGCATATTAGAGAGAACTCTCATTGTACCCTATTAGCACCATATCGTATTAGTATTAGTATTGCATTAGGCTATTATGCTACAGTGCTAAAATGATGAAATCCCACTGTGAAAACTGATGTTGAATTCTTGTAATGTTTCGGAACCATTTTTAGCACTGAATATAAATAATTCATGGGCACAGATCTAATGAATTGATGAAAACCCCCCATCCCTTGACATTGTGAGAGTATTTATGAATGTAAAGTCATGAGCAGGATTAATTTTTTTTTTTTAGTGGAGATGGGCTGGGACTGAAATCTGGGATCTGGCTTATCACTTGACCCAGTGTGCTTATGTCACACAGAGCGTTGGGCTGAGTAGCCACGTTTCTCAGTTAACATGACAAAGATGGTGTCTAAGAAGTGGCCTGTTCCAGGATCAGGGGTGCACAGCTCACCTTTCCAAATGGGCTGTCTCAGGGAGTTCTCCATGATGTACTGAGACCCCTGAGCAACGAGACCCTGCACAGCACTCGGCCACTGCATTAATGCCACTCTTGTCCATCTACTTTGGCTTCCTGAGTTGTTAAGATCTAAGACTGATGCCTAAATGCTAATGATAAAATATCCATTTAACTTTCAGGCTTTTGTGGAATTACCCTTTCACTTACTCAGCATTTGGTGCTATGGTGTGATTGCAAGAGTAGTTATTACCACAAGCAGTGCTGAACCTTGTTTTATGCAGATGTATTGCTGGCAAACCAGATCCCATGACTCTTTAGGAAAGTAGAGGGTTGTATGATGAACTAGTGAGTACACCTCAGCCTTTAAGGGCTCCATGAGGAACAGCTGAAGCAGACAGCATTGCCCATTCCTGTGTCTGGGAAAAGAGGAGTGGCTGTGCTGGCACAGGAAGCAGGTGAACTGTGTTCTGAGTTAGTCACTGATTTACCATCACCTTGTTCCTTTCTTGCTGCTCTTCAGCATCTCTTGGCCTATTCTGCAGCTCTCTCCTCTCTCTCCTTTGGCATCCTGCATTTCTGTCTGATTCCATGCAGCACTGATGACCCTCAATCCAAACTGTGCTGCTGCATGACCTGTAGGAGAAATGGTAACAGGGGACCCCTTCACAAATGCATTAGTTTCCTTCTCACTAAGGTGAAAATTCAGAATAGGAGATGCAGAGGAAGCTTGATTACTGTTTTGTTTGCTTTTCAAAAGAATGTGAGGATGCTGGCATGCTGTATACCCTGCCTGCCAGGCCCAGAGAGAAGAGCCCTTGTGAGCCCATGTATGCCATGCCTTGAAAGTTTATTGTGCTCTTCAGGCTTGTCCTTTCTTCAGCAGTCTGGGATGCATCTGCTGTGCTTGCAGTGAGAAACATCAGTCAGGTGGGAGGAACGACTCTGGTTTAAGTGCAAGAAGCAGCGATGTGGGGGAAGTTTCTCTAAAGGTCATCAGGAGTCACACACTCTCAATACTTTCACCTAGTCTGGAGATTTCAAGGAAAAAAATACAGCAGCAAGCAAGGGGTTAGTTTTGGTTTTGCAGGATACAAGGTCAGTGCATTATGACCTTGTTCAGAGCAGAGAAGGAGCTGATGGGGAGTGAGATCCCAGGAACAGCATTATGCAGAGTAAGAGTAGGTGAAGAAATATGAACTGTATCCTGTAACCCTTGACAGATGTGCTATACACATGGTTGTTTGCTTCACAAGTGGCTTGAGCAATGGATCCATTCAAGAGAAGGTTGATGGTAGGGTACTGGGGGAGTGTTTGTTTTCTCTCTGTTCATTTTTTTCCCCCACACAGTTTTGGTTTTCTATCCTTTCCTCCAGAAAATACTGCTGTAATCACTGTAGAGATGAAGAGAGAGTTCTGCTTAGCTCTCACTTTTATGTCCAAAACTGGAAAAATTACAAGTGCTTGAAGTTTATCCTGGCCAGCTCAGCTCCTAGTTTCACTGGTGATATTAAATTACACATATGTTGCTAGTGAAAATAATTTCAGTTCTTCCTGTAGTCAGTATATAAAGTGTATAAATAACATGTTAGAGAGCTGTTTTTTTTTTTTTCAGTGCTGTATTTTTCTGCTAAGTTGAATACCAGACCACACATTTATTTGTAAGGTAGGTAGAAGAGAATTTTCCTCTGAGAGTAGCAGAGACACTTCAGTATTCACTTAATTCGTACTAAAAGCAATGGATTTTTTTGTGGATGAACCACAGTAGCAACACATGCCATCTCTACACCAGCAAATAAAAACATGCACTTATTTCACCAGAATATTTTTTACATATATATGGATAGATAGGAAATGGACCCTAAGTTAACAAAACAGTCAGTATTTTTTGCAGTGCTTCCAAAGTAGTATTTTAAATAGATTCAAGAAGCTTGTTGTGGCTTCCTGAATTTGTTTATATGGGTCAGTATGGCCTAATTTTTCATGTGGAAGCTGTTCTCCAATTATAACCGTGAATCATTTAAGGTGAATATGACAATTCATGAATTTTTCCATAGATAAATAGATTTTTCCATCTATAAATATCAGACATTTAGAAAATGCACCTTAACCTCCAAACATTTACTCCTAAAATTACCATCAAATGTTGTGGTAAGCTGAAACAATTCCTGCTAGTGAAGATCCCCATATTTTGTTGGAAAAGTGAGTGAGATTGTGGTTCAGATGCTCCCTGTGCCCAGGAAGGAAAAATCTGTGTTTCTGCACTCACAAAAGGCAAGTCCTTGTCTTGGGGCACAAACAATCCCCAAGGATGGATGGAGCCCACGAGTGGTTTGCAGTCACTGCCACTTGGGCACTATGGAGGGTATAGTCCCTGGCTGATATCTCACCTGTCCTTGCTGGTGGCACCTGCCAGGCTGCAGAAAGGGGAGCTCCCATTCTAGAGAGATGCAATTTCCTCTTCCAATGAAGCAAACTGCCTCCTGTGAGCTGTTCTCCAGTCAACAGGTATGGTGTATCCCAGCTTTAGGAAATGCCTTTTCCATTATTAACTAAAAATTGCCATATACTTTATTAAAATTCTGGCTCTTGCAGTGAAGTATCTAATAGAAAATATTGCAGATTGGACTGTTTCAGTGCTGGCATTATTTTTGACATTCATGAACAGCTCTTTCAGAGGCATATTGGATCTCCCACAGAGACCAGTATTCAAACAGCCTACTGTTTTCTGGGTACAAGTGTTCATGTCTACTTGCCACTCTAAAACCCTATTTTAATCATGAGTTTGAAGCTTAGATTTTGTTTCTGCTCCCTGTGAATGAATAAGACTGGTGCGATTCTGCTTTTGCACTTGCTTGCATTTGGCTGCTGTGGGGATGTTGCCATATAAGTTAGCAGCTCCTGAACGCGTTTCGCGATTTCAGTATTCCACAGCTCTGCGCTTCCTATCATCCCCCATAACTGCGGACTGCAGACTCCTCCTTGCTGCAGTAAGTTTTGGTCCCACTGCAGGTAAGGGAGGCACATCTGCATGGCACATTGCAGTGGGGTATCAGTAGTAGCCCAGTGGGGCTGTGAAAGAACCATCAGATCTACAGATTTCCCTTCTTTTTGGGTAGCCTGAATCTCTGTACATTTTCCTGGGATGCAGACACACTCCAGTGATAACTGAGTTGTATTGCTCTAGGAAAAACTCTTCTCGTGTTTGCAGTACTCCTTCATCTTGCCAGGGATTGCTGAGAGACCAGGGCAAGGGCCAACGTCCCAGACTGTTCCCCTGGATAGCTGCCCAACCTTTTGTCTTCCATACCTCTGATACGTCTCTACCATACATCTCCTCTAGTCTTTGTTTCCCTGTTCATTCATGTTTCTGATACCAAAAATCTAAAGCCAGACCCCCAGTAGTATTGACCTCCTTGTGCCCATGTCTGTTTCTAAATAGCAGGGGGGAGAATTTCTATCAGAATCAGAAAGTACATGGGCTGAAGATGTCCATAGCTGTGAGTGAGCTGGATTGAAAGCAGCTCAGCTCCTTAAAAAATCAGTTGGGTTTATCATGGTGAATACAGCAAATTTGTCTTGTTTTCCAAAGCATCTCTCAAACAAGTGGGTGTTCACAGACTTCAGACCTGAGCTTTTAGGCTGGGACCATAAGCTGAAGTCCCCAGGAACTAGAGAAGCCTGGATCCAGTGTGATATTAGTGCCTCTATCCAAGACGCAGCAGGAAGGAGGTGGTGTAGTGATGAGGTGGGAGACAGCCTGTCTTCCCAGCACCCAGCAGGGTGGTGAGATTGAGCCCTGCCACCCCAGGCAAGCAAACGTGACAGTACTGTCACTGTGCTCCAAGGGGTAAAAACGGTGAGTCTGCAGAAGCTGCCTTTAGGTTTTGGAAAACAAAAGCCACAATATTAGGAGGCTTCAGGAATCTGAGCAGTTCCTCAGAACATTTGGTTTAGATAAGAAGAAGGCATCAGCATCATCTATTTTTTGTGGTAAGTATTATGAGTGCTCATAATGCTATGAAATGCTAAATGAGCTATGCCTTGTCACTGCTGGAAAGATTTTATTACATTGAGGAAGTTCTGGGTGCTCATTTACTGCACACAAAAATTTCTCAGAACAGTGACTCTCTCCAGCAGCTCTGTTATTTGAAAAGAGCACCAAGATTGGTGCAGTGATAGAGAGAACCGTAAACTTGTGAACAGTCATGGATGTGACAGTGAGGGGCAAAATCACAAATAGGACATGGGTCTTAAGCAGATGTTGAGATGGTTCTGAAAACACTCAATGAGCTGGAAGGTTAGACTCATAGAGGAATGACAAGATTTTACTGGTGCCCAGTTCATAAAGGAACTAAAACCAGGAGGGAGCTGTATCCACAGGTCAGTGTGGTTGTGGGTGGACTCAGTAATACTGCTGGGCCCACATTCCATCATGCCTGGGCAGGATTTCTTGGCACTGTGGAAGGGGGCCCATACATGTAAAGAAAGCACTGGCTTGGGAAAGCAGACCCAAAATTGTCATTGGAAGCATAGCCCAAATCATGGCCTGGCCCTGTTTTTTGTTCTCTCCTAGGGAAGGCTGACGCTGACCTGGGATCAGGTTTAACCCCAGCTCCTGAGAGAGGATTCACCTGCCAGTGCAGAGGGACAGCCCATGCCATAGCAGGATCCTGGCAGGCAGAAGATGCTCTGCACTTTCTGCAGCACAAGGCTCTGCCAAGTAACAGCAAAGGCAATGGTAGCATGCCTTTGGATTTCACGTGGATTTCATGCAGCTTTAACAGGCTTCTGCACAGAGAAAACACCTTGCACTTGGCAGAATAATAGCTGAGTTGCTCGAAGTCCAATTACAATCAAATCTTGCTAATTTGTGCCCATAACTGGAGATTCAGTGAGAATGACAAAACTTTTACAAGTTATGGAGTAAGTGGTACACACATTTTAAGAAGTGTGGCTAATGCATTACGGAATTCATTATCACCTTACAAACTTCTTCACACTCTGGAAAAGGATGAATGCTCTTAATTCTTTTATTTTGACAAGGTTTGCTTCTTAAACATCTTTTGTTATAGCTGACAAGTTTGTACTGTTAAAAAAAGAAGTAATGAATCGTAATTAAGGAGACATTATAATAGCCCCTTCTTAGCAAGCCTGTGCCATTTTTTTGGTTACAGCTTGCGGCAGGCATGGATAGAAGTGATTGTGTGGCACTTCAGTCTGCTCACAAAAGCCACTGATGCAGTTGGTGCCTAGGAAGTCCTTTCTGCAAAACAGCAATCGCAGTGACTCCATTTGTCCTTCTGTTGAGGAGCTGCTGCTTTTTACAAAATCGACAAAGTAAACAAACCAAATAGTTCTCATTTGGCATAATATCTTAGTCAAAAAAAGTAAGTTAAAAGGAATCTTTTCTGTCATGAGGAGGGTATCTCTGCCACTCTGACAACGTGCCCATGGAAAGAGTTTGACGGAATGTTTGTTGCTATTCTTAAAATCTTACTGTTTTGTTCACTGCTAACATACTGTATCTCATTGAATAAGAAATACAGTTTGGAGGAAAACAGATCAGATTTGCGGGTCAGAGGCTCTGCAAAAATGGGATTTGAACCTAAGCGCAGCAACCTTGAGGCAAGGCTGCCCTTCCTTGAATGCCAGATGTGCAGTGAGGGTAATTACCATCGCCCACGCTGGCGCTCGGGTTCGGATGGCGAGCGAGGCAAAGGTCAGCTCCTGGCAGGAATCTTCATGCGGATACCTGGGCTGCCCCGGGCTGCAGACTGGAGCTTGTCTTTCTTGCCAGCAGCACAGTGGTCACAGGTACCTGTGTCTGCCTGTGTACCACTTGTAAATCTATAATTAACTACCACGGGTTAAACAGACTGAGGAAATAACTGGAGTCTTTTTGAGGAAATGTGATTGTCAATATAGCAAAACCCCTGAATTAGAATTCAGCAATGATTGCTATTACAGAGATGGCGTTAGATGAGTATCATTTTGTCAATTAACCTTTTACAATTCATAGTTTATTATAGCCTAGAACAATCCACTTTTAAATACTTTTTTTTTTTTTTTAACACGACTCTTGCTGCTTTAAACACTTACTACCTGCTCTTTAGCCTTTGAACATAGGCTGTTATACTTGCTTAGCATAATGTATAACCCTAGGTCACAAAGCTAAAGAAAACCTTTTTAATTTATGGAGGATTTAATTGTAGCTGAATATATTGAAGAATTTCCTAACTTTCTGATGGCATTCAGGCTGACCAAGGATACAAATGTATCTGTGTTTCTAGGTCCAACCACTTTAACCTACTATAATTTAAGCTTTTAATTTCATAACCTACAGTGCCCTGGCTACTTAGCAAAAGAGAAAAGCATTCTTAGTCAAGGCTCTGTAATAGAGAAGTCTTCAGCAGATAAAATGACAATGACCAAGTAATTATCATAAAAATTATTATTTTCTAAAAATACCCTACTTTAAAAATAAAATCTCTACTGTAGGAAAGGGAACAGACAGTAGTTTTGATGAAAAACACTTGAAAAAATGGTGACATGGTTTCTTTGCTATATAAATACAAATATTTTTTTTGCTAGAAATAGTGCGGCTGTAGCTGCAATGGTAAAAGGGTAGGAGAGAGGAAAGGTTTGCAGAGGTTGTATTTTTTATTAGAACAATTGATATAGATGAAAAAAAGCAGAAATGCTTTCAGAGGGCTTGTGTGACTGAGAGCTTTTCCTTTTTTTTTTCCCCAGCTATATCAGTTGGTGTAATAAAAGATACTCTCTCTGCCTGTAAACCTTACTATTTTTGTATATAGTTGTTTCTGTGCATGTGATTTGTCCACTAAGAGGACAAATAATTCTACAATTCTTGAAACTGGTATAATTCAGTAGAAGTTGATTGTGAAATACTAAAAAATTAAAATGCTTCCTTCAAATGCTGAGAACTTGGGATTTGCTTTGTGTGTGAAAGAGGATAATTGTAACCTATGAAGGAACTACACACAAATAATAAAATGTGGTCAACTCTTCCTTTCAGCAGCTTTGAAGTAGCAGTAATCTAACAAAACACCTTGCTCTTGCTGTGCTGACAATGAGTCCTGTGTACAAAAAAAGAAATTAAACAAAAAAAGACATTTTAATTTCAAGGTTCACTGGAAAAAACATGAAAAAAAAATCAATGTTTGCCAAAGAGAAAGACAAACTCTGAAGGGAAATGAAAAAATGTATTTACAAGATTCAAAGAGAACTCTATAAATAATGGGACAATAAAAAAAAGGAAAGAAAATATTTGTCCCTCTTAACTCTAAATATGCAGGTAATATTCCCAATAAATCTAGTATATGAAATGGTCTTAAGGACTCATCCAATTATATTGCTATCAAGAAATTATTAGGAAAAGCAAAATAACCCCCAAATCAAAGGAATGTTTGGAGCAGTTAACATCTCCACTGCATGGCTGCATCACCCCAGGGCTAGAAGGAGGCTCGGAAACCCCTGCGGGTGTCTGGCAGGACAGGCAGGGCTGCTGTGCATCTCCATGCCCTGGGAGCAGTGGCCCAGGGCTCGTGGAGCAGGTCTGTACATAGTCGTGCTTGGGAAGTCGAGGCAGGCTCAAGCCCTTCTGCCTGGAGCTCCCAATGCTCAGGCTGTGTCCTTGGCTATGGCCGGGCTCCCTGGGGCCTCGTGCCCAGCCACCCTGGCCACAGCAAGGACAAGGCCAGCCCTGTCCGTGCTCATCCCCTGGGGTGGCCGTGTGCCTGGGGCCTGGTGCCTGTGCACACCCAGCCGTGGTGCCTGTGCACACCCAGCCGTGGTGCCTGTGCACACCCAGCCAAGGTGCCTGTGCACACCCAGCCGTGGTGCCTGTGCACACTCAGCTGTGGTGCCTGTGCACACCCAGCCATGGTGCCCATGCACACCCAGCTGTGGTGCCTGTGCACACCCAGCCAAGGTGCCTGTGCACACCCAGCCGTGGTGCCCATGCACACTTAGCTGTGGTGCCCGTGCAGAGCCAGTGCCCACGGAGCCTGCAGAGAGAGCTGCGGTCTCTGCTGCCAGCACAGCCCCATGCTGCTCTGCTGCCAGCTCACAACAACTACTGGCACTGAACTCATTAGCACTGAATGCTTTATGGAAACCAACACCTCCGTGGCCACGCACATGTTCCTGGAGCTGGGGTGAGAGCAAGGGCAGCAGCAGCATCTCGTCACCCCTATGAACGGAGGCACATGGGGCTGGCTGCACAACTCTGGTGTCTTCAATGTCATTCTGTGCCCCAACAGTGCCTGTGAGCACAGCCCAAGCCTGCATGCTACCCATGACTGCATAATTAACTGCAAATGGGTTTTGATTATATTCCCCCAATATATGATCTTCTCCCGTGGGTGATTCAGGGATGAGCAGGGTCAGTATCAAGAGTGCCATGTGGGGTGTTGGGGTAATGCCTTCTCTTCCTACACCTGCCTCCCGAGGCTGCTTTCCTCTGAGATTAAATTGATTTTCCACAAGCACTAGTGCCAAAGATCAGGCCTAGTCTCTCTACCAGATCTCTAATGCCTTTCTCCCTATTAGTTTTCTGATATTCAGCTATTGGAGCTTCCAGTAAGAATGTTTAGGTCTTATATATACTTTGTCTGACATATAAAACATTTTATAAACTTTATCCATTTAATTCTCCTACAGTGCGCAGTGTGCTGAGGTGGCATTATCTTCACTTCACTGATAAGAAGATTTACATCCACACAAAGCCAGACTGGAAGATCTGGGGTAAGGACTGGCTCAGAGCTCCAGCTGCTTGCTTACTGTGGTAGCCTGCGTGGATCTGCCCCCCAGAGTGACCCTGAAGGTCAAGCTTGGATTCCTTTATTGTAACCTTTTTGTTTCAGCTTTGGCTAAACCTCACTGAATACGGGGGCTGTGTTGGCCCTAGCTAAAGGCTACCCTTCATTTCAGATAACAGAGCAGGTAAGCTTCCTTAGGAAACCAAAGGGGCTCTAAACTGAAAAGGAGTCATGGATCACCAGCTGCAACAACCACATGTGTAAAATTATTCAGAAATTATCTTCTAGGTACATATGCCCAGTGATGCTTCTGTCTGTAAAAAAGAAAAAGAAGCAGCACAGGAGCTCAGGGAGGAAACAGTGCAAGTGTTGTCCATTAAATATTCCCATGACTATGGCCTAGAGGGAAGTGACAGGGATAGGATTTGCTGGCTAACTCCTGAATTGTAGTAAAGAACTGTAAGAAAGACCTCATCTCTGGTAATTAAGTGGGTAAATGGGAATTCACCCTGAACCCAAAACCCAAACCACTTCATTTGATCTTCCTAACTCAAAAAAGCCAACTTGGTTTATTTAATTTTTTTTCCTGGTTAATTTCATGTGTCAGAAGGGATCATAGTACTAAATTTATAGCCACTATGTTAGACTGCCTGATCAGCATCAAAACCAGTTACAAACGGTAGGTTCACCTAAGCATATCAGCTATGCTGTGCTGTCCTCAGCCCTCCAGAGCATGCACTGATCCTCTTGGGTTTGGAAATGGTGTAAGTGCTGCTTGGCTGGTTTGCATCTTACTCCAAGAAGCTTTTATAGAACTCAGCTCCTGAGAAAGACAGAAATTTAATGATTTAAGTGAAGCACTGTCTTGTCAGCTGAAGAGTTGGTTCAGGGTCTGTAAATATGATCAAATGTACTGAATATGGTTCAGCTTGGATTCACAGCTCTGGGAGGAGAAATCAGCTCTTACTGGACAAGGGGATTTTATACCCAATAATTAGGCTAAATGAAGCTGTTGCACAGAATGGTGGCAAGGAGCCTCATTTTGTTGGCATGCTATAACATCACATAATACATGAATATGTAGTGGTAGGTGCTGCTTTCTCCTTCCAAAATTTTTATTACAGCCCTAACCATTGACACTTCATTCCCTGCCAATTCCTCTGCTCCCTTCTCGCATGCTGGCAAAAAATATAGCAGGAGACCTAAAGCTGTAGGCCTTGGCAGGATCATGTGAATTTGCTGAACACATACATGCTGATTAATTCATTGCCTTAGCAACTGGAAAGTCTCAGATTATTCTTCCTTGTTTATTGGCCCTTTCAGAGCTAATGTGAGCAGTAAATACAGCATCCATTAACTGACTGCACCTGCAAGGGCCAAAAAACTCCCCTAATCCCAAAAGGTTACCTGTTTCACACAAGTCAGATAGACATTCTTTGGAACACCAGCCCAACAGCCACAATACATATACTGACTGTACATATCACCCAGCTAAATTTTACATGGTGGCACAAGAGTCCAGGTACAACAGGTTCCCTTTGCTTTGTGGGCACACACGACTGCCCAATGTGCATGGGAGGAGGGAATCTGGCTTTTGGAAAGCAGTGTGAAGATGGAACCCTTGATTGTGCAATTCACTTCTGTTTCTTCTCAGAAAACTCATGGATCTGCAGAGGAAGAGATGCCCAGGGTGTTACTCTAGGCAGGGCACGTGGGTGCCTGTCTGTGTATTGACCATTGGCAGTAGGCTGACAAGTGCCCCACCGTGTGGAGGTGGCAGCAGGGGCTCAGTGACACGCCCTGCACAGGGTGGCCCCGTGGCTGGCCAGCCGTGGTGGCCATGCAGCCCTGGGGGCCGTGCTGCCAGAGGAGCTGTGCTGACAGCTCCCTGCTCCCCTGGGAGAGCCTAATGAGGGAAGTGCAGATGGGCTCACTGGGTATTGAGTAAACGCTGCATAAGGAGCTGCTTCGATAAATGGGGATGTCTCCGTGAAAGTGCAAACATTATGTTCATGTTTCATTCTTCTGATTTAGCTTTTAAATGCTTATTAAAACAACATTCTTGGCTGAACCCTTGCTGCCTGAGGAGTGTGTTCCTTGACTCAAAGTCCAAGAATGAAAATCTCTTTAACTCTGCTGTAATGGATCATGGCAGCTCTAGACTACTTCTCATAGTCTTTTAGAACTTCTGCATGATTTTCACTCTAGACTGACACCTTGTCCCTCATTCAGGTCATTTTGTGACTGAGGGCATCTAGGAGAAATAATTGGATTGCCTGATTCTCCAAGCTATCTTTCATCTAGATCCAAAGGCTGTCACACAAGCATCTACACATACATCAATCCTAATAGAAGTCCTGTCTGTTTCTTCAGGAAGGCTTTCCAGAAAGTCTCCTTTTCTCTGACAATTCATGGTAGTAGGCTCCCTGTGCAGTCCTCACACATTGCATAGTGGTTTAAGACCCTGAAAATACACAGGAAAAAAGCACTACCCCCTTTGCTCTGGCATCTTTCAAAACTTGCCAGCCCTGTGGCAGATTCTCCTGCCTGTGTTGGGGAGCCTACACCAGCAAAAGGTCCTGTCATTCCCAGAAAGTACAGGAAGGTCCCAGGAGTTCCTGTCAGTTTTTCAATGAGACCTACAACATTTTCACCACCTGTAAAGTAGCTGCCTCTCTATTTTTTTATTTTTGTGTAAACACAAGCTGCCCATTGGTAAACTCTGAGCTATAACATCTAAGTGCTGTCAGGAGGAATCTACATTTGCTTCAAGGCGATTAGGTGACTCATCGCTGTATCCTTTCTTCGGCTGCACCAGCAAAGTCAAATCTCCCATGGTTGGGTGAAGCCAGCTCCCGGCCATCCTTCTATGAATAAGCCCAATGCAAATGCCCAGAAACAATTCCCAGACTGAACTCAGAAATGTGCTCCTCGACACAGAGCCACCATCTTAAAGGTGTTGAAGTGCAAGTTGTGTAAGCCTGAGGTAGTGTACAGAACTAATGAAAGGAATGCTGCATACTCCAGGCTTTTTAGACTACAACATGAAATAGCATCTGGATTTCTTCACAGACTTTTTTCATGTCTGTGAAAACTCTGATTCCATATTTACTTATAAATAACTAAGTAATAGCTTCTTACTCTGGTGAGACAATTCCATATTGGGAGATTTACTTTAAATTTGCAACTGCTGGCTATCAGATATGGTTTGAGGGTATTGGTTTTGAAGGCAGGTATTTTTCTCTACATACTCCTTCCATTACTCTTCTTAAAAGATGGACCATTTCTTGTGAGTTTCAAAAAAACACCAAAAAACAACAAACCCCAACCCAAAAATAACAACAACAACAAAAAAGAGTTTCAGGCTATGGTTTTTAAGAAAAGAATGTGATGCGTTCTGGAGCTCAGAGACTACTGGGGTTGTATTAATTGATGTCCAGAGATGAGGAAGTTGTCTATTTTAAATCAGTCCTTCTCCTGCTAGAGGCATGGAATAATAAGAGAGGTTGTCAGCACAGTACCAGGTAAATGTTGCCATGGGCCAAAGGACTCTCCCTTTCCCTAGAGCTCTTTTTGGAAACAAGCAGCTATCAAATCAAAACATATTTACTTGATGCAACCAGTAGTGAAACAATTGATATTTGCAAATGCCACAGTACAAACAACAAACTTTACCTCTAATAGACTGGTTTCCACCAATATATTTTGATTTTTTTTAAGGGTTAGAATATGGACGGGGGAGAAAGCCAATTTTTAGAAGTTTTAGAAGCTCCCCTCAGCCAGATAAAGGTGAGGGATTAATACTATTTCAAGTCAATGGTCTTCCAAAAGAGCTCTGATAACAGTAGTGAATCTTTTTTTTCTGCCTGTTTGTGGGAGATCACATTGGGTTTGTCTTCAGCCTGGTTTGCTTGAACACCACAGAAAGCTCAGTTTAAATACTTATTTTGGTCAAGCAGCACTTCAGAAAATTATTGATGCTGCCTTTGAAAGCTCTGCCTATTTTACAAAGGCAGGGGGAAGAATACTTAAAAGTCAATGATATGAAACTAACTAGATATATTTGAAATATTGATTACATATATCTTCTGAAATAGGGTAATGGGATATTCCTAGATGCTATATGCATGTTTATACGTCTCTGAAATGTTTGATTAATGTGCACCTAATCTTTCTTTCTGTTAATAGACCATCATATTTCTTACTAAGAAATGAATTATTTGACCACTGGTACAAGTAGCTGAGAGAAAACCATTTATAATGCTGCATCTTCAGCTAGTGTTTCTTCAGCAAGTAATCTTTGACCTGGAAAGATGTTTCACTGAAAATGACTAATTTTGCCAATTTTATTTTTTGCTTTGAATATGTTTTTCTGGTGGCAGTTTAATCTATCCTAAAAGACTTATTTCATACTTTACAATATTGGTAAAATATAAATAGAAAATAGAAAAAGGAAAGCCTTCATGAAGTAAAACTTCAATTCCATTTGTGGAGATGTTATCCCAGAACTCTGAATTTGGAAGTGCATAGTGATGTATTGGTATGCAGAAAGCTAAAAAACCCAAACAAACAAACAAACAGACAAACCAAAAAACAAAACAAAAACAAAACCAAAACCAAAAACAAAAACAAAAACAAAAAAAAAAAAGAAAAAAAAAACAACCCAGAATTGACTAACTCATGCTTTTCTTTGTTCATAAAATTTTAATGTCATTCTACACAGTTTTGAGTTTGCTTTCCATTTTTATTTTAAGATTATCACACATTTGAGTATTTTCATCATTTTCATACCACTTGTTTCAAGCAACACCACTTTTCACATCTCTCAAAATTGCTTAAGTTAGGAGATTCAACAAATCACAGGTACTGATAACAACAGTTGCTCTCTGCCAGCCTTGTCTGTATCAGCCCCAATCTTGTCATTAAGACTCAATAAGTAGCACTTCTATATGCAGTGATTTTCAAAATTACAGTGCCTGTAAACTTCAAGAAACAATGTTGTTCACCACTTTTGCACATTTGGTCGTAGGCTCAGCTGGAAACACCGCGCATTATGCAGGCAAACAAACCATGACAACCTACAGTTGTGGGACTGGGTGAATTTTGTGGAAAGGCTGCTGAGGGTTAGTTTGCTCCTTGGCAACTTCTCTAAGAGAAACTGAGCATTTGCATTTGTAGTTTTGAGATCTCAGTAAAGATCAATAGGTAACTAATGCAAAGGTCCAAGCACTCTGGGTTTGGGTCATAGCCCTGTACACAAGCCCTAGTGTCCAAACTCTCCTTTCAACCTACAACCAAAAAGTAGCTATTTGGAATTTTCATCCACTTTAATGAATTTCACAGATTTCAGCCCACCCCACATCTGACATTCAGAGCCCTTTACAGTTGTCACTAAAAAGCAGAAGCATTTTAAAATGCAGACCTTTTGCTCTGAAAACCCAAAACACCCACTGAATCCATCTATCAGTAAAATCCAGCCTTGCACTGACTTCAGCTTCAGTCTGGGGATGCTTGGGCCTTTTCTGCACTCAATTTTTCCCTGGAATGACAAGAAGTAGCAGTACATTGCATGGTATCTGTTGGCTTTGACATGGAGTTTTTTTGATCCATTTTATGGATTAAAGTTCTTCCTATTGTATCACCTCTGACTTTAGTAAAGCAGAAGAGGAGAACTTTAAATAAGGCTTTCCTCCTATCCTTCTCTTCAGCTCTCTCCAGATCTTAGACCTCCCAAGGGCTTTTGGAAGCAGGGGAAGAGAAATAAAGTTTACCCTGGCTGGAGAAGGGTACAATAGATGTGATCACAATATATGTGATCAGACTCTTAATAAGATACTTTAGGACCTCTGTTAAAAGGAAAGTGAATGGGGGAGGAGAAATTTTCTGGAAACCATCTGTGTAGGAAGAGCAAAAGGTTATTATGCATAGGTGGAGCATGTGAGATAATGAACTCCTACCCCATCCCTTCTTCTCCCTCTTCCTCCTCTTCCCCCCATGCTGTAATTTGGGGAGGTGATAAACTCTCTGATGGTAAAAAAGGTCAAGGAAAGTGTTCGGTTACTTTTTTGAATACATGGTTTTGTAATTCAGCAGCTACTTCTGAGCTGAGAGAGTTGGGAAGGAGCAGCTGTACCTGCCCAGGAAGTGAGGCAGTACTTGTGTTAAGGGCTGATATTGATACCTTTTAGCTGTGCAAGTACTGTAGTTAGCTATGTGTACTTAGCAAATGAAAGGTAAAACAGTCTTCTTATTGTAGAAAAAAAAAAAAAGTCATTGGTTTTTATTCTCAAAAGCTTCTGCTGAAATAGAGAAGTATCTCTGTGAGAAGCATCCACTTCTTTCCCATTAAAAACCCATCCAAAACATTGCCATCTAGGCCAGTCTAAAAAACTGGGGTAAATCTCTGCTCTGTGTTTTGAAGCATAAGGAATGCAGGGGAAGCTGGGGAGGGTCTGACCTCCAGTGAAGACAATTCTGCTCTGGTAAGCCATGGTCCTCTGGTTTGCAAAGGAATCAGAGAGAAGCCTTGTTTGAGGGAAATGATATAAGAAATTGTTTCTGGAGATTTCTAGTCCTCTCTATTTTGAAAGAGGCCTATACTTTGTCACAAAAGAAAAAAAAAAAAAAAGCAGGTTTTATTATTTAAGAAAGATAGCTCCTAAGAGTTTTTGACAAGCTCAATACTAAAAAAAAGGAAAAGAAGCATTGAGCTTAGCACAGGAAGCTTTCGAAAGTTTGCTATTACAGGAAACATTATTGTAAAGTACATTTCTCTTAAGAACATGCAAAAATGTTCTCTTACCCATTTTGCTGCCTTACTGCTAAGGTGCGGCAGAGGCAACTTCTAAAGTGTTGCTACTGTTGCAGCCTGCTGGCATTGGGGCTGTGCATGCTGGGCTGGGTGCTTCTTGGCCTGAACTGGGTACTTGGGTCCTGATCATCAAAGGGAAGGAACAACACCAAGCAAGAAGCCTTGTCCTGAAAGCCACAGCTCCTGCAGGCTCCTTGGAACTGATCCTGCCCGCGCTGGGCTGGCGCCGAGCCATGAGCAGGGCCCTCCTTGCCAGGGTGTGAGGTGGTGTCAGCATATGCCTCAGGATGGCACCATGAGCTGCTAATTAATGGAAGGCAAAGGCAGCTGCTGAGGAAGTGCCTGATTTATCCATATTGGAGCAAAAGAAGGTGTATGAACCCTCTAAATTTAACACAACTTTAGGAAAGTGTGTCTTTCTTCAGGCTTGCTTGTGAGTCAACAGCTCTTGACATCCAATGAAGCTGAAGGAAAACCTGGTAAAGCAATGCTAAGCTTTTGAGTGAAAACTTCAGACACAAGAGGCAGAGAAATGCAGATACTTTGCTTTCCTCCTTGCTCAATTGCTTGAAATTTTTCTTTTTTTGAGCTGCGATTGGTATGTTCATAGCCTCTCCTAAGAGAAAGCCCCAGCACCACAGCTGGGCCTTGGCTCTGGGCAGGAGCGAGCACTGGTGTACCTGAGCTGTGCTTACGTTCCCAAGGGCTGAGGGGGCAGCAGTCCCAAAAGGTGCCCATATTCCAGGGAAACATGATGGCATGGGAGCAGCAGGCAAACCTGCAAGACAGAGCACAACACCTGCTTCTTGTGTGGAGTAATAGGCACCTTCCCACAGAGGCAAGTTTTGCTTCCCTGGAAATGAGTTTGCCACCATTTTTCTCTTCTATAGATTCTTGTTCTCTTGCATCCATATTGATCTGTTCCACTTGGTTTGGTTTTAGAAATAACATTTTATGCATGCAGCTTCTAACCCTTGGGTCCCTGCTTGTCACTCCTCAGCAGCCAAGGAAGGGCAGGCCAGGGCAGGATCCTGTGGTTGCTCAGGCACCTCTTGGAGTGATGCTGTGGGGAACACTCCACAGAAAGATTGTAAGGGGGTAGTTAAGCTAAGAATAACGAATATCAGCTATTACAGAGGGAAAACTTAACTGGGTACTTAGGCACCCAGTCTGATAGTAAAACGATCTTAATTTGCCTTAATTAATTTCTGTTACCTCCCCTTCCTCTCCAGTGGGGCTACTAGCAGAAAGGAGATGGGGACTCTGTAAAGTATCCCACAGAAAGCCTCCTGTAAGGCCTTCGGGTGTCACACATCAAGATTTTTGTCCCATGCCCCTTCAGGTAGAAGGTGTTTCAAATGGCAGTGAAACCTTAGAAGTAGGAAAGGATAGGGTTTTTTCCTTTCCTTATGGGTTTCTGAAAAGCGTGATTTATAAGCTGTCAATCATTTCCAATGATCTCAGTCCAGTATTTATTCAAAAATCATGTTTGATGTAGCTGAAAGTGTTGTTACTAACTGATGAGCAAGTCTGAATGTTGAGAATGAGAAATGATTGACATTCTTTAAGGTAAAGGGGGAGACTCTTCATCCAGCAGAAGCTGCCACTGCAACAGATGCTGTTATAGCTTCTGACACTGATCGTGATGAGTGGTGTGTAATGTCAGTAAAAGATGAGAGGCTACAACAACAAAGTGAAAAAGAAGCCTCTGAACACGAATCCCATGGCACCCTGGTAGCAGTTAATAGCCATGACTTCCCTGGCTAGAAATATGACTTTAAAAGGTCAGGCATTTATTGGTTAACTTATCACCTATTCAGTAAATAAACGTAAGAGCTTGCTAATTAGTGATATATTATTATTTGACTCTGGGTTGTTTTGTTTTGGTTTTTTAAAAATAATTTTGGTTCCATTTTTCCTATGGCTTTTGGCAAATATTGCCTGGTTCTCTTTTTATTTCAGGTTCTCCTTTTGGTTAAATATAGTAGATATTTACAGAGAATAATTCATAGCAGAGCTGCACATGGTCCTGAATACCGTGATGCACTCAGGGGTAATACTGCATTTTGGGCATCTTGCTAGCAATATCAAACAGCAAGTTTCCATGTGCAGTTATAAACTTTAGGTTTATAAACCTAAACTTATAAAGTTTGGGTTTCATACCCCTTCCCTCATTTTTCTACAGAGGGTCCTTTGCCAAGTGTAGTGGAGCAGCACATGCCAGATAAAAGCACCCAGGAAGCTATTTGGAGTTGGACTCCCAGTCTCAAGAAAATCTCCCCTCAGCAAGGAACCTTGAGTTACCATGAATGATGGTCCTTTTGGTGAGTAGCCTTTCACCAAACCCCAAAACTGTTGATAGTGTTCCCTTAATGAACTGTAATGTCATCTGCTAGATGACAGAGTGGGTGGGCTTTTTTATTGTCTCTCTTTCTGGAGGGACATTCAGCTTTAAGTCATGATCTAACTCTTGTCCTCCCAGCTTTATTCTTACAAGGGGAATTAAAGCCTTTAAATTGTTCTGTAAGTTGTACAAATATTTACACTGCTGCAATGGGTAAATCAGTCCCTTGTATACATTAGTAGCAAAGCTTGATGTGGTTATATCCAGGTCTCTTGACAGTTGTTCACACAGTAAGAATGAAGTGAGAGGAGATCCAGGGCTGAAATGTGACCCCCCCCTCCCTGACAGCCCACAGTGGCTGTGTGCTTGTCCCTGGGTGGAGATGGGGCCCTGGTCCCATGATGGGAGATGTGTTGCTCTGTTTGCTCCTCCAGTGAGCCACCCCCATGGGTGCCCCTATTATCTGCCTCACAAGGACAGAGCCCACTGCCATCAGTGGGGCTTGACGGGTGGCCAGGCACCCCTGGGTGCTGCTCAGGAGCCAGCCCTTGCCTCTGTTGCCAGCAGGGAAATGCCACTAGGAAGAACAGGGTCATCTCCACTTCTCCCCTTCATTTCTCATCCTTCTCTTTTTGTTCCTTTGTGCTGCAACTTCTTTAATTGCTGAACTTGCTGTTGGACTCTGGGGTATCATAACTCTGTTTTCTTTAAATGCAAGAACTCTCAGTGTTGCCAATTTGGGGTCAGTGTGTTCAACAATGCAATTTTTCTTCATAAAAGTGCTTTCCCTCACATGATGAGTTTCACATGTATTTCTCCAGGAGCTACAGAAAATCCAGTTTTAGGGTACATGTTTTCATATGTTCAGAGTTTAAAAAAAAAAAAAAAAACAACTCGCTATCTTCTTCCTTATTTTTCTCTTCTGCCATTTTGCTTCCTTTGGGTCTGGGATTTGTGCCCATATTTGTCTACACTCAGGAGGTGCTGGGGATCCAGATGCATTCTGAAGGGCTAGATTACTGCTGCCCACTCTCTTCTGTTGTTGTAGTGCCCCATGAAAATAGCTGTGGAGTTGGGTGGTAGGATCTGGGTGCATTTTAAGTGGTAACTGCTGCATTAGTCATGCTTAATGCCTGTAATAAAAACCACTTTTTTTCTCTTCCAGTAGTGCAGGTGGTTGCAGTGGTTTTTTGTTTTTTTTTTTGTGTAGGCACAGACCCCCTGGATGTCCACAAGTGAGCCAGGACACCTAATTTCATTTCTTTCCCTCCCATTTTGAGGTGTTTGGCCTCATGAGGTAGGTAAACTCAGGATTCTGCACCCCAAGGACCATGCTGTGATTTGTAGAAGGGAATACAGGTGACCTTGCCCCTGATAAATAACAGCTGTGTTAATCACCCAGTACAGCCTTGCCCCTGATGAGTCACAGCTCTATCCAATAAAGGTAAGTGTGATAAAAGGGAGTGGGTGAGCTGGTGAAGGAATCACCATGGAGGAGGATAATGAACAAGAAGGATCTTGGGGCCAGAGAATCACTGCTGTGAGGTCAGTCTGGGTCTGCAGTTCAAGCCTGTTGTTGGAACCTGCAGTCACAGTCTAGCCAGGTAAAATCCTGCAGTCAGAGTTTAGCAGGAAATAACCAGCAGTCAGAGGCTGCAGGGGAAACCTCCAGCAGGAGCTTGCTGCAGCCAGAGTCAGGGAATGGTTGGAGTCAGGGTGGCTGAGCTTTAAAGAGGAATAAACCAGGACCCCTTTCATGCTGTGATAAATGAGGAGTCTGTGTCTCAGCTCATTTCTACCCTCTAACAAGAGGGCTGCTGCAGCAGTGATTTGTAAAGCAGTTCTACCTGGGCAATAGGAACTGGTGCAGGAAGTCGCTCCCAAAGTTATTAGTCTGCTGGTGGATGTGTTGGCCAGTCCTGTGTTCCCATGCCATTAACTCTGAGTGTTGTGAGCTGCCTAGTGCCTGGAGCTGCAGTTATTTCAGACTGTGAATTTCACTGTTCTTCCAGCCTTCTGCATTGAGGCTGACACTCTATCTTCTCCTCCAAGGTAGGGGGGACAACACTTTAGTTATTAGTGAAACACAGGCAAATAAAACTTTTCAGAAGGCCTCTTGCAGAAGCCTGGTAAGGCACCATTTCTCTCCTCCTAGCTGTGATTGCTGCCAGGTGAAAGATGTGGCTTTCTGGAATTTCTGTTGTTGATGTCTGCACACCAAACAAGCTTTCCCTTCCTACTCCAGCCTTCCCCTTGGGAATTGTCCCTAGTTCAAAGACTCCTCTGTAGGTCTATAGGCCTTCAAAGAAGACCTTTCCTTTGCATGGCAGCTTTGATACAAATGAACCTCCGAGGTTTAACTGCCAGATAAAAGTAGAGTGCATTAACCCCCACAATTGCTCTAATGAAGCCAGGGTGAAGTTGTGAAGTCTGGGTCACAACTAATGGATGAGCCATTAACACCTCCCAGGCACAACAGCACTTAAAAATATCAAAAAAAAAAATGCATTTAGTGACTTTCAGGTGCGGAGCTGGTCGCAGTGTTTTGAGAGCAAGCCATCGTGAAAAGATTGCAATTTCATTGCCTCTCCCCTGCTCTGCTTCCTGCCCTGGGTGTATTTACATTTAAGGTCAACTCTTCAGAGGATGGTTTTGCCATCATGAATCTGCCAGAAGGCAGGTAACTTTTGTGTAAGTGCTTAAGACTTCAAGAATTTGTATTGATCCAGAAACTTTATTTCTAAACTTCAGTTCTGATTAACAGTTCTGTACTGGCAGGTATTATTGTTGGCTTATTAACTGGATTTATATCAGAAAAAGACTAGGACCTCAGACCTACCTGAAAGGATATCCTGCTGGATGAGGTCATTTTTGCCTTTGACACCCGGAGACTGGATTAGAGTCAATTGCTTTCCTGCATGATGCTGAATGCCCTGGGTGGATGGGCAGTGGAACCCTGTCCCAGCAGAGGGTACGATTTGTAGATGTTTTACTACAACAGTTACTGCTCACCCTCAGTCTACTTTTAGAGACTGAGGAGCCTGTTTAAATAACGTATGTGGTTGTTGAACAATAGAGAATGTTCCAGAGGAGAGTAGGCTTTTCCTGGCAGGGGTTTGCTGCCTTGGACTAGGATTCAAGCTCCAAGCATGGCTTTGTGGAGGTGAAGACCTGAAAAAAATCAGCTCTCCAAAATTCTTTGAGGTTGTTTTTTCTGACAGCAACTTTTACAGAAAGCCTATTCTGCTGCAGGCCTTGTTCTGGGCCTTTGGCACTGACTGCAACCTGAATTATGTTCGCCATAAGAGTTCTTGAGTGATTTTCTTTCCATTTTTTTTTTCCTGGCAAAAAGTTACACAAGCTGGAACTAGTCTGTGAGCTGCCCCCCTGTTCTGAAGGTGAGCCTGCTCACACCCCCCATGTGTGGGGAGAGGCTCAGCCATGGATCTCCTGCCATCTCCTGAGCAGCTGCACTGGGGCACTGTGAGGTGGCCTCCCTGTGATCCCTCACTCAGCCCTTGCAGGTGCTGTTTCCTTGCTCTGGAAAGTCTTCATCCCAGGCACTCCTGAAAGACATTTCTGTTGCACTTGGGAAACACTTCCACACTGGGAGTATGTCTTATGCATGTGACCTTGTTGCAGCTCCGAGTTAATTCTACCCACCTGGGAGAGGATGTGGGTCCTTGGGAAAGTTGAGGGGGAGCAGCCTGTGAAACTGGAAATGCACCAGCCCCTGCCCCAAGAGCTGGATGATTGTATAAGGCTGTAAAGGAGGAATTCCCTTTCAGCTCAGCAGTGCTGTGATAAACTGTGTCACAAGTTTAAGCTTTCACCTGCATATGAAGAGCCTCCCTTCCCCAGCTGTGCATCTTTTGCATCTGCCTGGCACAGACAGGCTGGTGCAAAAGTCCCTGTAAAGCCTCTCTTTGCTGTGCTGGCATCTCCTGGAGCTGCAGACGAAGATATGTTTGCACAAAATGCTCTCTGCTACTCCCTCAGTGTATTGGAGTGCACAGGTTGGATTACTGAGTTACAAAGGGAAGATATATGTCTTAATTACCTGCCAGCAGTTTGTTAGTCTATAAAAGTGAAATACAGAATTGTTATTTAAGCCTTCTTTGTATGATTGTTTTCATACTGAGCAAATACTGCATACTAAAATTACAAGGTTGGACAAGAACAGAGTCAGTAGCATTCCTGCTAAAACCTCATTCTGCTTGGTAAGATATATCTCCTGTCTAATTCTCCACTTGCCTGTCAAACTTGTACCACTATCCACAAGCAGAAGAAGGAACTGCTGCTGTAAAACTACATAGCCTTTAGACTTCCAGATGAATCCTTAGGGCATAATTTAAGGAAACAGGGTCATGTGTTGGACACCGTGTCTTGCACGATGGTGTCATTATCTCTTATGTATTAGCAGGCTACTAATGCTGACATCTAATTAGCACCAAGAAACTGATTAACTCTCAATAGGGTCAAGAGAAAGAAGAAAAATAGATCTCAGGCAAGCAATTAGGTCATTTTTTAAATAAATTAAAATACTTGTGATTATAAGCTCACTCTGTCATTTTATTTCTGTACTGCTGAGCTGAAGGCAGAAACAATGATAAAATAGTAAATGTAATGCCACGTTAATGGCAGCTTATTCAAAACACGGAATGCAAAATAAACCCACCTGAATTTCCTCTAATGGACAATTTATCATCCAAAACAGATGCATTTATTAGACGAAAAGTTGCATTCAAATACCAGTAAAATAAATGGAGTCTATTAAGATTTCTTATTCTTGTGATTTGGCTGTTCCACACTATGGAGGCCAAGTACATAAATGATGCTTCAACAAAAATTTGTTACATGGCAGACATTTATGTTTATTGTGTACCTTTTACAAACTAATCTGAATGCTCAGAAATGGCAAGTCAGATAAGTATTGTGCAGGCAGCAGTCACCATCTTCTTATACATCACCTTTGCCAATTAATCTTACTTTTTAAAAATAAGGCTAGACTTTTTGCTTGGGTTTTTTTGTGAAAATGAAGTAAGAAGTACCTATCTATGCTATCAGGTAGTGCATTCCACCCACAGAACCTGGTGTTTTCTGCCCTGGTTATAGTGACCTGAAAGGGTTTTGCTTTTCATGCTGGAGTAGCCCTTCAGAGCTTTCTAATAGACAAGTTGCCCATACTCCCTTTTTGCATACTCAGTTTAAAGCTTTTCTTAATTGGGTTCATTTAAATGCTAATTTTATTGAATTCAAACCCCTCTAAATTGCAGAGGTGAGTTCTTGTCAGACTCTTCCAGTAATAATAATATTTCAGGCGGTTTGGAGCTCAGATTAGGTTTGGACAAACACTAGAAGGTCTGTTTGTATGTCCAACGTTGACTGCAAACTGTGAGGTTTCTGGTGCCTTGCTTCCTGTGCAAGACCTCTTCTTCCTTACTGCAGGCTCTGCTTCTGTCTCCTGCTTTGAAACTCTCTTGCTTACAATTTAAAGATTGCCCTTTTATTTTCCCCCAATAAAATCTGTCTCTTTGATGTATATATACTACAAGGAAGCTCCCAAATTTTTGTTGATTGAGAACTGTATTGCCCTTCATAGCTATTTTTATAGTTTGCTGACTATAACTTTTTGCCTGAGAACTGCATTTCAGTGCCCAGTTGATGGCACCAAGTGGTTACCCTGTGCATGTCACACGGCCTTTAGCTCACTTGTGCAGGTTTCTGTGAGGGTTGGAGACTTGCAATGTGGTTTTCTGTTCAGCATAGAAAGTGATGCCTGCAGTGCCTGCTGGAGGAAGCAGGTGAAGGCACGTGTTCTCCCCTGGCCTTTCCTTCCTGGGCTCTGGCCACGTGAAGCACAGGTTCTGCTCTCAGAAGGAGAGCATCCCCCAGCTCTTCTCCAAAGATACTTATAGAAGATCAAAAGGATGATCAGACCTTTACCAAGGCTCAAGATCAATTTGGAGCTGTTAGAGACAGTCTTGGAGGGAACTTGCTGCTTCTTCCTAACATGCTTCAGTTGCAGTGGGGACAGTGGCTGGGGAGAAACCCGGTGGGGCCAAGCTCATGTCCCGATGAGCAGCCTCTGGAAGCTGCCCTCTCTCCACTCCTGCCCCTGGCTGAGCTCGCTCAACTACAAGTGTCACCATGGGCATGGGGGTGGCCCTGGTGCTCAGGGGCAGGGGAACTGCCTGGGGCCAGTGAAGCTGAGTCACTGCTGTGCTCCCACTGGTACTGGTCCTCCAAGAAATGGTCTGACAAGTCCCTGGGAGCAGCAGCCCACTCTGAATGCCTGAGGCAGGTCCAGAGTTAATTTGGGGCTTACACAACTGTCTCTAAATGTAAAAATCCACACAATAAAGGTCATTTAAAAGAACAGGAAAGTCACCTCTCAAAATGTTTTTCTTTTCTTGATGTTCACTTCTTGTTATTAAAACAAATATATCAAGGATGAAGTAGAGTATGTAGCATCAAGCAGTGAGAAATTAATCATTGGTACCTAGTCTTAAACAGTTGATTTTTTTAGAATGTCTTGAAACAGTTGTCATAAACACCAACAAATGCAAAGCAGCTTTCAAGATGACTTTTTGTTATAAGCATATTCCTGAACTATTCATCTGTGTTAAATGCATTTTGCCTTGAATCATATGTCATGTTGCCAGAAAAGAGTTGTTTCCATGCCAACTCATTTGCAACATGGGGGAAAAAAAATCAAAGCTACTAACATCTGCAAGATGTCAGAACTGATATAAGCCACTTGCAATGAAAAACACAGAACTGCAGGAGAGTTTGCCAAATAGGCGCTATATATAGGGTAGAATGTCATAAACTAATCGCCGAACAGTGCATTTCCATTCCTTTTTTGGCTGTATCCTTGATCTAATCTCTTTGCCAGAAAAGGCTTGCAGCAAAAGGAGCATCAGTGTCATCCACATGCATTTCTCTTGTAAAGAAGGAATTACTCGGATTTGTTTTTCTGACTCAAGCCTCCACAAAAGCCACTTAATTTAAAACATATAAGAACTTGTACAAGAAGCTGCTTCTTCACTTTTCATACTATTTTCTTTCAATTCTCTCGGCTGCAGGGTCTCCTTTTATAAAGGTCCTATTCATCAGCAAGATTAATGAGACCTGGTGTCTGAAACTGTGGATTCCATTTCACAGCTACTATTTCCTCTGCATTCTCCTTCCCACCCCCATCCGTTTTTTGGGGGTTTTTTTGTAAAAAGATTGTTCGTTTATTATCTAAGTATTATGAAATGCCAGAGGCTGAGGCTCTGAAGCCTGAGCAGTTCAAATATCAAGGTATATTTAATTTTAAGATGATCCAAGCATTGCTGTATTTGGAGAGACATGGGAAGATAGCATTACCTTTTTTCTTTTTGGAGGTATTAAAACAGTTCTAATTTTCAAAAGGTGTTTTTTATACATTGCTGCAAATCCATTCTTTTTATATCTGGAGGGTATACCGGCTAACCTGTTGCATGTGCTACCAAGCCCATTGTCTCCTCTCACGTCGCTGTCAGGGCATTTGCTCGTTGTGATGGATGAGGTTTGGTTTGCAGGGTGGGACTGGGGGCAGCCACAGCAGCAGAGGCACCTCCACAGCCAGGTGCTCTGGTGGACACTGAGCTGGAGTGCCCCATGACCCCTGCACCAGCTCTGTGCCTGACCTCCTTGCTAGTCTTGGGCAAAGGGGAAGATGTTTCCCTCAGAGCACAGGCTGCCTGCCAGCGGCTCCACGTGCAGGGTGCCGTGGCACAGTGCTGCCAAAGGGCTGCTGGCACAGCCTGTCCATGCTGCAGCACTGCTGATCACATGCCACAAGGTTTCCAGTTAGTTACAAGTAATTGCTGAACTTCACAAAGGAATATTCATGCTTTCTGAGTATTGCTTACCCCATGAAAGCAATTACCGGGGTTGTCACGGCGGCAGTGAACAGAAAGGAGTTAATTTCATGGGAGTCATCTTTGCATAGGAGAGATTTGAAATATCAAATTGAAACATTTATGGCAAAACCTTTTGTAAAGAGAAGGTCTTGACTACCTATACTTGTTAGTAAGGTAGAGGGGGATGGGAAATAACTGATCTACTGCATTTCAGGTATTTCCATCATTTTACTTTTACTATCTTTAGAATGACAAAATTCTCATAGAAATCAGTTTTATACTTCATAAAGATCTCAATCCAAATTCATATAACTTTGCTTTATTAGAATGCTTCTACTGAGACTTTTTAATAGAAGACTATCATAGGCAAGCAAAATTGAGAGCAAATGTAGGACTTGATTCCTATAGCACATTATTTATTTCACTGAGTTTTGAAAGTTAAACCTCAAGTAAGACCACTTAAGGATATGAAAGATTACCTAAATTTTTTTTGAATGAAAATGAAATGCTGTGAGCTTTGCTATTACTGAGCAGAAGTTTAGGATATATCACCAAGAGTGTATAGCACACACCTCATAGTGTTGTTTTTCCATGCAAGTTCAGTGTGTGTGTGTATTTATATGTATATACATACCTTATATATATGCTAACATGCACATTAATATACGTAATAGGGTGGGTAAACAATGTTAAATTGGCTTCCATCTGAAATACATTGTAGTTAATTTCTGATACAAATGTAATTGAAAGAGATTAGAAGGTATTCAGCTTCTGCTTCTTAAAATGTATGTGCTTTGTGCAGTGACAACACCATCCTTTTAACTAAGCAGGTTTTTTTTTCTGTGTGTGTACTAACTCAGTAGAGCAGGAAAACATCTTTAGAAGAGGAAAATATGACTGTAAAATGATTTTTAAGAGTTCATTTGAAGTCAGTCAGGCACAACACCTAGAAATGCTTTAAATTGGATTTTCTCTTAAATCAGATTTCAGGTTGACAGTGTCCTATACTGTTATGCCTAGAATTATAACCTGGAATTCTGTTGCACTTTGCCTATCGCCACTCTCAAAGAAGTGCTGCATCTCTTTCCCTTTGCACAAGAATAGCTCAGTCTGTGTATGCCGAGCCTTGAAGAAAATTGAGTATACTTAAAAAAGGGTTTCGGCTTCTAGAAAATTACATGACAAGGCAGCCTTTGTAAGGAAGGACTGGGGTGTGTTCGAATGGAGGCCTGGCTCAGTGGGTCTGTCGGGAAGAGCCTGTGAGCCCCTGCCCTGCTGGTTACTCCCCCACTGGGGGGAACCAGCCCTTCCTCTTGTCCCCTTTTCACCCCTGCTAACGACGGCACGGGCCAGGCGAGGTCGTGGTGAGACAAGAGCAGCACTGGCCTTTCTGCAGCAGGGCTCAGAGTGCTCCTTGTGGGATAATTGACACAGTTATGCAATTATGGACACTTAGCATGAGGTTGGATGAGCTCTTGACCAAAGGGGTTGATCGTGTCATGCTTCTCAAAATAAATATTCAATACTGCTTGGCTATACTTATGAGAGAACATGACCAGCTGCAGGAACCTGAACCCACAAGTATCCAGATTAGAATCCTGTCTGAGAACAAAATGCAGAAATGTGTGCAGGGAAATGCAGACAGGTAAAAACACATGGTCCTGAGAGACCCCAGCCTATGTTTTAGCTTATGATACCTGCTACAATTCCTGCAGCATCCTCCATTCTCATTCACGTTTGGCTTCAAATGAAGTTGACCCAAAACATAAGTCCAGTATTAAGGCGCAGTTGTACCCGAACAGACTATTCTGGCAGCTAGGCTTTCTTAAGGTGAAACTCTCATTCTTCATTTTTCAGAGAGCTGAATAATGGCAGACAAAGCAAATCTGCTGCTACCTGTCTCTAGCCTTTTGCTTCATCTGAACTCCTGTGGCTTCCCCTCTCTGAATGTCAGGCAGTGCCATTGCCCAGGTCCTGCTCTATCTCCATGCTGAGCCTTTACCCACCATCTGATTCATCACAGTGATTTTTCATCTCAATTTGATATGTGAGCTGCTGGCTCCACTGCTGTGTCACGGCTGTCGCTAATTTGGCATGACTCGCATAGTGGTAGGTTATTCAGTCTCTGTTTTTTCTTTTTAAGAGTTTTGAACCTGAGTCCATCTCCTAGGTAGGGCATTGTCCTCACTTAACACAAGCACTTCACTGATTTTGCTGTGTTGTGATCACAGAGTTAGTTTTAAAATAACATTTGTGTCTACTACCTGCATTTTCTAAGGCAGTGGTTGCTTGATGAAATCAAGGATTGCTGCAAGACTCTTCAGCTGGAAGTGCCTTCCTCTCTCTTACCTGTAGCAGGGAGGAACTAAAAGGGCTCACTTCACTTAAATAAAAAATCCAGGATAGCTTGATTTTTATCAAGGTTTTGTTTCTATGATTCAATTGTCCTAATGATGTTTGATCCATCAGTAAGAGAGGTTACTGAGCTTTTGAGGTTTTCTGTGTGATGAGAACACGGCAATGGAGTCAGCAGGTGATGTATTCTGGTGCTCTTCTCTGTGAACACTGGGGGCCTATGATACTGGTTTGTTTTTCAGGACAGTCAAAGACCTGTTCTTTGGGGTAGTCCCTAAGCATTTATTTCCTTAAAATCTTAGCATGGTTAAGTTAGTTGCTTTCTGTAATCTTTTGTAGCTCCTCTTTGTAATAAGCAAGTTTAATTGTGCCTTCACCTGATGATTTAATATTTTGATCAAACTACCTTTGAACCCTGAGCCTTTGAGCTTTTTTCTGACTTGGATGATCTTCCACATACAGCTTTCAAGGGAATACCTTTTAGAGGGTTTCAAGCCAATGATTCAAATGAGATCTTTACAAAATTGCTAATTCATCAGTTGTTTGAAACTGGGAGTGGCTTTTACATCAGACAAACAATTTCAACATAGCTGAGCCCAGGATGAACATCCTGTGACTGTCCCCTTTAGTCTCCCAATTGACTGCACACTGTAGTCTTTGTGAGCTTATATTTCTGCATGTATTTTCTATGATTCTGTGTCTTTTTTATCCTCTTGCTTTGGGTGAAGGAGTTTCTCCTTTTTATTTAGAAAACATGCATCTTCCTCAGGTTTTCTGTGCTTCCTACTTCCTTTGCTAAACATATCAGCTACTGCTATCAGCCCTGAATTTGAACTTCTCTGCCATTTGAGGATCCAGGGTGCCAGGTATTATCTCAGGATGTCATTACTCCTACTCTCAGTATTTTTGGCTAAAATTATTTCTGAGTAATTCTTAAAAAAAAAAAAAGGAGAGAAACTCAAACATTAGCCCTTTCCTCTTTATTTTTAAATCCTTCTTCTTTAAGTCTTGTTTTGCTCTTGGTAGGCTTCACTGGGAGAAAATTCCTGCTGTAGATTTCAGTGGGTTGCACAGGGCTCTTGCTTAGGAAGCCATCAAGACCTCTCTAATCTTTATGTTCTATTACTGATGTTAGTACTTACAAAAAAAAAAAAAAAAAGGCAGTAAAGCAGGTTGTCATTAAAAATATGCTTTTTTAAGGTGACTGTAGTGAGATTTCTGTACCTGTAATTTTTCAATTAAACTTTATTTAAATATAAAAGAATCTATGAACATGTTCCTCTTGCAACTCTTTCTCAGCATCCTGATAATTTTGAATGAGCTTACCTACTATTTTCTTTTTTTTTTTTAATACAGTAAGAGCCTTGCAACTATTTCTGGACCAGCTTTTATTCAAGTGTTCAGTCACAAGCAACGTGAGGTCCATGAGGAGATCTATAGTTTCAAAGAGAAAGCCAGCTTTGAAGAATTTCTTGTCTGTGAAAGATTTGTATGTATGAACTCCTTTTCTCCCTATGTCTAGGGCAGGATATTTTTCAACTTACAAAACTTGTTTTGCCTTGATCTTGAGATCATTATACTTAGTGATTCTCATAGCCACAGATACATTTATACAATTTAAATTTGTTTCAGTTCTAGCAGTGCCCACTATAGGAGAAGAGAATACAGGTGACCTTGCCCCTGATAAGTAACAGCTGTGTTAATTACAGTACCAGCTGTGTTAATCATCCAATACAGCCTTGCCCCTGATGAGTTACATCTCTATCCAATAAAGGTAAGTGTGATAAAAGGGAGTGGGTTTGCTGTGAGGGAGAATATGGAGGAGGAAACTCAAGAAAAAGGGAACAAGAGAAGCATGAAGAAAAAGGATCCTGGGGAGACTGCTGTGAGGTCAGTCTGGGTCTGCAGTTTGAGCCTGTTGTTGGAACCTGCAGTCACAGTCTAGCTGGGTAAAAGCCTGCAGTCACAGTCTGCAAACTGATCCCTGCAGTCATTGTTTAGCAAGAAATAACCAGCAGTCAGAGGCTGCAAGGGAAACCTCCAGCAGGAGCTTGCTGCAGCCAGAGTCAGTGAATGGTTGGAGTCAGGGTGGCTGAGCTGTAAAGAGGAATAAACAAGGACCCTTTTCATGCTGTGATAAACAAGAAGTCTGTGTCTCAGCTCATTTCTACCCTCTAACAAGAGGGCTGCTGAAACAGCCCACAACAGGTAGTAAGTATTTCCAAACAGTTAAATGCAGTTCTGAAGAGTTTATAATCACCTGTCTCCAGGAATCCATACTGGATGCTTGTTTTAAATGTCTTGCTATCCACTAAGAAAAATATCTGTTGGAGAACCATGCAAGCTCCAGGGGTACCCGTGTTCCCTCTATCTCTAATGTGTTTGACCAAATATGATTTGGTCAAACACAGTTGCTTTATGTTGTGGTCAGGTTCTGATACTCCCTGGTTAAAGAGCAAGGTATGCTTGCAAGGTATGCAATGTCCAGTTTGGACATTCCTGCTGTAGGGATTGCCCCTCAGAGGCATTTCTGAGACACTAAACCTCAGGTCTTTTGAGCTGAATGAGTGTTTATTTGCCTATGCCTTTATAAAATCAGTCTCACTTCCTGATGGAGCTCTGTCACATCAGAAATGGTGTTGCTCTGCAGATGTTAAAATAGTACAGCTTTGCTTCCTGCAAGCAAACCCAGTGTTGTTCCACCCACCCATCCCCTGCATGTAGGGAAGCCTACATCATCAACAAGAAACAGTATGCCACTTTCTGCCTGCAAATAGAAATGTACTTGCTTTGATTTTCCTCTGTAAATGCTTTGTTCTCTATTTCAGCACATTTTAAGCTTTCTATTCTGTGTTAGCTGTTAGAATTTTCAGATTGGAGCACAGGTATTACAGAGGAGGGCAAGAATTAAGTCTGTGCTAAAAGAGCTGTTCTAAACAGAAATAGTGCTGATGCACTATCCCTTTTCACCTTACAGGGGAGATTATATATGCATCACCTTGGGTTTACCGTAGGCTGTGCAAATATCCCTTTTGCAACAACTTGAGGCTATATATGCCATATTTAAATACTACAAATATGCAGTTGTTATGAGCGTGCTTTACTGCCGTGAACTGCTTTGATCAAATGTTCACTAGATATTGTGACTGAGCAGCACAGGAACACACAAAGCATTAGCTGATATTGTTAGTGAAAAACAAAACCAAACAAAGGCAACATTATGTAGCACAGTCTACTCTGGAGGTAGTATTCCTATTAAGAGTGTGGTTATTAAGTTCAAAAAGCCCAAACACATGTACTTCTTTTTAAAGTTTAATCTTGTCCTTGAGAACCTTATATATGAAGCCGTTAGCACTAAGAAGAAATCTACTGTCAAGAAATTGCAGTAAGGGCCTAAATTGAAAGTAGAATGGGAGAGTCTTTTTGCTCCACTGTGCCAATTATGTTGCCACTTTTGTTTCTGCACTGCAAGACTGATAGGGATCTACAAATGCTGAGATCACAAGGGATTTGAGCACGTCTGGTAAAAATTGGAAATCAATAGGAGTCTATAATCACGAGCAAACGGCATCGTTTTCATGGGGGTGAATGATGGCAGCTATCCAGAGATGCCATGGACGTGGGTCCATCAAGTGTATTTGTTGGAGCCTTCTGCTCAATGTGAGAAGTACAAGGTCCTGGTTTCTTGGCAAATTAAGCATATGACTTGCTTCTCAATTAGCAAGGGAAGAGAAAAATGTTCACTGACCTTTCCATTCAGATGAATATTTTGAAGCTAAAGAGGAGGATTCATTTTCTGGATGTGAATTTTAAATGTATTGGCAGTCCTGCTGAGGAAGCAAACATTTAGTTATCAGTCCTGTCACTAGACTGCAAATTCATCCCAGGTCTGGCTTGAAGCAAGTTTCATCTCCAAAGCTGGGAGGTAATTTACTTTCCAGGGTTATTCTGTCCTGGCTTTTGCTTAAGCAAAGGCTACCAATTCAATGTGACAATGAGAATTGCTATCCACTAGGGGCCAAACTATGCCCACCAAAGACTTGATTATTTCCTTTCTGAAGCACATTTCTTCACTAGCAGTTGAAATTGCATAGGTTTGTTTTTTTGGTTTTTTTTCTTTTTTTTTTTTTTTTTTCCCAAGCCCACTACTTGATGTATTCAATTCCAGACTGTCCTTGAGCTCTCCAAGTCTCACCCTGAATCCACAAGATACAGTTCACTTGTTCTAGAGAAATGTGCAGCAATTATGAATATTATGACTGTATTTGTCTATAGGGCAGGCAGGCAAGATATAAAAGTCAGTCTATTGATGACAAACATAAAAGAGATGTCAGTTTTCAGAGATGTGGGAAATAATGTCTATTGAAGGCTCAAATCCAATTTTTTCAATGTGTGTAATAGCTGAAATGATCCTGCTCCCGTGTTGAAGGGATTGTGAAAGAGCTCAACGGTAGATGGCTCAGTAAAGGTCTGATTCTAAGCTCAGTGAAATAACTGGACAATCTTTCAAGCCAGACATGCTCCTGGACCATGTGCATCTCTCTGCTTCCTTCAGTGTTTGAGAAAACTGACAAATGGAGGAAAGCACTACTGAGACACACCAAAGCACAGACCTGTTTAAATGTCTGTATTCTTTGTGGTCACTGGCCAGCAAAATAATGCTGTAGGCTGTTACTGAGAACTTGGCATAACCATTGTCATGTATCTTGCCACAGACTCCAAAAACAAGAATTCTGAGATTGTTCTTAAGCTTTTCTTTCTCCCACAAGGTACTAACAAATGAGCTATTAGGTTAGTTACAGCTTTCATTAAAATGTAATTAAAAGATGTCATATTTTTATAGTCGGACTCAGCTGTAGCCAAACATATGGGCATAGTTAAACATTTCAGAGAACTGAAAGATTTTGTGGTCCTGCTGAGAAAATGATAGCCTTACAGCTTCTCACTTAATTATTTTAAAATTAATAATAGCAATTGTTTAAGTTCTCCTCATTCTAACAGAGCAGCTTTTAATATTCCTGGATGAAATGCTCAGTGGTGAAGGTAGTTATTCTGCTGTGGGTATGGAGAGCAGCTCAGGGTCCTCAGTCCTGCTGGTTCTTACAAAAGGCATCTTGGTGCCTTGTGCACATGCATGAAACATTGCAAGTGCTCAGGAGAAGGGACCTGAAACTCCTGTCTGGAGAGGACATTCTGTCTGCCAGGTCTGACATACTTGCTGTGCTCCCCACTGCTGTAGCTCTGCCTTTGGCAAATTACTCTGAGATGGAGACAGGCTGGGATGTTGAGTATTTAGGTCACTTCCCTAGAATGGGAAGTATGTCTGTGGCTTTATTGCAGTAATTTGAAGTTCTACAAAGTCAAGTAGCTGAAAGAGGAGGGAGATCTCTGCTAATAGCCTAGTCCCAGTGCAGTCAGGCCAGGAGTTGCAGTTCAAATCATTGCTCGAGAGCAGGGATCCCAGCAGGGCCCCCTGGGCTTTGGGTTATACAGCTTTCCATGCTGGCTCTGTGCCTTGACATAAGCACCAGTTCCTGGGTGTGAGGAGGACATTTCTGTGTGGGTGAGCCTTGTCCTGGGCTCCTGCTGGCTGCAGCTCCCCGTGTATGTACACAGGTATAAGATGGGGGTAAGTGCTGCTGCCTATCCAGGGCACTCCTCTCCACGGAGCTGGCTGTAGGCATAACAAGTGGTGGGAAATTGTCAGGGGAATCCAAGGGCCTGTGAGCCATGGGCCTCAGACATGATGAGACCTGGCTTCCTCTGCTGGCCAGCTGGAGATAGGGAGCCGGGCTGCACTGTCCCGGGACAGGCTGGGCACAGAGAGGTGCTGGCAGCAGGGAGGGGCTGCAACTGCTGCATCTTGGACTAGAGGGGCACTCAGTGTGACTCCCCACAGCACCCCTGCTCTGCCTTCTCCTCTGCAGCATTCTCTGCAATGCCAGCCTGGAAGGGACACCTTGGGATGCAGGCTTTCTTCCTCTCATTTTTCAGAAGAGAATAATATTCATCTTCTCTGAAGATGTTATCTATATGCAGTGTTCTCTGTACCCCACTCTGGGAGACAGCTAGGGCACTTTGAATTATAAATGCAGAGAGAGTTCATTCTCTGAAAGTAGTTGAGGGGATGCTCATTTATTCTAAAAGGTTCACAAATTTTAACATGGATTCAAAAATTTAATTTAAATATGCATTACTTATTGTTACACACTTTTTTCACTTGCTTGTAAAACTTGTTCAGAAATGAGAAATCATATTCTGTACCCATTGCAAGAGGAAAAAAAATATAATAAACAACCTTACCGCAATCTATTTGCATGGATTACCTGAACATTTATAAGTAACTAATCTGTTCAGGGGAACCAGAATCAGCCCTCATACATGAAAAATGCAGAAGCTGCAAAATATAATTTGAGGAAGAAATTATGACTCTCCAGTAGCATCACGTATTTCTAATCTCAGGAAATAAAAGACACTGTCACCTTGCATGTAATACTGGGATACTGAGAGCACGTGCTCAGTGTAGACACTGCAGTTGGAATGTATGCAACACAACAAGCCCAACTCTTACTGGTGTTAATATTAATTAATTATCATCAATATCTGTGTCCCAAAGCAACGATAACAAGGTAAAGAGGTTTCTCTGCCAGCAGCTCCTGCACATGTGCCCCTGCCAAAGTCCTGCTCAGCCAGAAGTGAGCAGCTGGGCATGCCCAACCTGCGTGCACCTGGATCATGCAAGAGTGAGACTGTCAGCACTGGGGGCCAAATAAAGATTTCAGTGCGAGAGTAAGACCAGTAGCATTGTCAGGATTTGAAATAGTAAGAGAAAGAAGTACATTCCTGCACTCTTGTGACTGGTACATGGAAAATATTTGCATTTCACAAGAGCTATTTTCCTGGAGGAAGCTATCAAAGTATTATTTTAAACAAACTATCTCCTTCAAAGGGCTGAACCATTTCATCATGTGTATAGTTTTCAAAAGGCCTGAATGTGAGCTTGAGCCCTCCAAATGCTGTGAATAGGGGAAGACTAAAACATAAAACTGGCAAAAATATTTGGAAGATAGAAATTAAAAAGGTTATAGTAAAGTCAGTTTTATTTGGAGTACGAATTCCAAATAAATGATACAATGTGGGACTGACTGCTCAGGTATCATGGACATCTGTCTGGAGATTATTCCTTAACAAAAGAGTCTTAGAAATCATTCATATGGTTTGTATTCATGTCAGGTTTTGGTCACAGACAAATTCACACATTCAGCAATGTAGTTAATCTCCTAGATACCCACCACAGAAGAATAGGGATTAATACATTTATCTTGTAAAACAATGCAGTCCCCCTCTGAATTACAACCAGAAATTAGACTGGAGTTATCAAATATGCTCAGTGAGGTTATGACTCAAGTCACTGCATTGTTAAAATTCCCATTTCTTATCACCTCCTGTTTTGAAGGCTGAAGTGTCATTGAGTGTCAGCTGCCAACTGGGCTTGCTGGAGTCAGGGAAGTGCCCTCTCCAGCAGAGACTTTCTGCACGAGGGCTTTGCCTTGCAAATGTTATCCACAAGTCCAGAAAAGGTATCGGGAGACGCCCCTGGAGTCAGTGATCCATAAAACCTTTATGAAAGTCAATGACTGCTCTGTTAGGGATTGAAGCCATCATTTACATGGCATGCCAGTGGTGATAAATCTGTCCTGCAGATGTGTCGAGGACTAGTGGGTGTCATGCTGTTTGCTTGCTGAAGTCTCTGTTAAGCTCACAAAAACTTATACTTAACTCAGCCTAAAAAAAACCCACCAAAACAAAACAAAACAAAACAAAACAAAAAAAAAAAAAAAAACAAAAAAAACAAAACAAAAAAACCCAGACAAACAAAAGCAACCCAAAATAGAAATCAAAAAGCTGCTGCTATCTGTAAGGGAAAAAAATTTCCTAGCTTGTAGTGTTGGGGAGGGGAGAGAGAAAGGATTCCTTCATTTTCTGTTCCTTCTGAATGTATGTGGCACATATATTTATAGGTTAATGGTACCTCTGAGGAAATACAAATCTCGCCGTGATTAACAGAATTTTTATTTTCTACAACCCATGTTATGAAATCCACACAGTTCCTGCCTCCTAAATGATAATTAATCTGCTGGTGTGCGTTGTCCGTCTCCAGATTTCCACGGTGCGACACTGGTGTTTCTCATTAAAATGAATCCTGGAGGCACTTTGTTATTGTTTAGACTGTGGAAACCACGGGCAGGTTTTTTTCCCCCTCTGTATGTTTTGTAAGTGCTAAACGCAGGAGGAATTTAGCACATTCTTTAAAGGACTGCACATTAATAATACATTCTCGACCACAAAAAGAAAGTCAAACTGCTAAATGGTAGTTGTTTAAGTCAACAGCATACAGGAAAAGGCACTCTCCCTTTAATCTTTGCTACAAAGGGATGCCCTTGTAGTCGAGGCAGTATCATCTACAAGTCGACCAATTCTTGCTGGATGCATTGCTCTTGTGCCTTTTAACAGTACTTTAGGGGGTTATTTCAACAGCATTGTAGATGACAAGGCTCGGATTAGTGAAACTTTTCAATTCCATCTTTGTTTTTGAAAAGGCTGCCTGCTGTATGACAGCACTTGTAAGGCCTTTTTGTGCATCTCAGTCTTTTGCCATAGGTAATTATTTATTAATGTAAAGCCTGCAAGAAAGATTGACTGTGTCAAGAAGAGAGCAAGGAAATAATAACCTAATAAAATTCTACCCTGATGCCCTTGTCTGATTCCAGTATGAGAGCCAGTAGTTCTGTCTTTTTACCACATTGCATCAGCTAATTCCCAAATTCAAAAGCAGTTTTGTTCACTAGTGCTAAGACTGTACCAAAACAGCCCCGCTATTGGGATCGTGTTCCTGCCAGCTGATCAGTGTTGATAACGTTAGTGATGCTCTGCCTCTAAGCCTGTGGCAATGCTGCAGTATTTACACAATACAGGGGATTAGGGTTCGTGGAGCCACTGGTGCTAGTCTGAAATCAGCTGTCACATGGATCAAATGAACAGGGGAATACATGCTAGGGAAGTGGTTTACTTTGGGTTTAGGTTTTGTTTCCACTCCTAGCCCCAGCAGTGCTGTACGCTTCTCTCACAAGTTGCTTTGATTTCAACACTTTCTTTGTGCTTGTGCACTGCTTTGTGCTTGCACAGGCAACGCTGCCCCTGCTGCGTGTTGGTGCTCCAGGCTCTGCCTATGGGCATCAAAGCAGCATCCTGGAACATCAAATCTTGGGGCTCGGAGGAGGCTGGAATGCTCCTCTCTCCATTTGGCAGCTTGGTTAATTTCTGATTATCTATACGCTCTGTGAGCTACGACCTTCTGTCTGGGTTCTGGCACAGCTGTTTAGGGACCTTGTTGTCCATGAATGTGTTTGAACACTTCTTGCATCTGCTGACGTGGTTCCAGGTTCCTGTGGCAGCACCTCCCATAGGTTTGCTGCTCCCTGTCTAAGGAAGTGCTTTCTCTCACCTCTGGTGAATTAGTCTTCATATTCCACCAGATACCTCCTCATTCTCACTGCAGGGATAAATTCTGACTAAAACCAGGATGCTGCTTTGCACTTGTTCCACTCACAAGCAGTAGACAGGCTTTATTAAAAACTAAATTTAATCTTACAGCTCTGTGGAGAGTGAAGGTAGAGCAAGGTTTGCACAGGCTCCTGGCAGACAGGGAGATTTTGAGCTGTCAGGTTTTGAAGACACAGAAGTTTTGCAAAGGTTCTTAAACTACATGTAAATGTTCGGCTTCAAATGACTCTGAATATAGCTTCTTTTGGTCATTTTTAGGGAGGATTGCTAAGACCACACAAAGCATCAACTTCCAAATTTTGTCTTAAAAGGTCTGGCAAGTCAGCTGTCCCCACAGTCAAGATATGTGGCAGAGGGACAGTGTGGCTTCATTGGGTAAAGTTTCCCTTATTCAGAAAAACTTTGGGTTAGTTGCAAAGCAAAACTTCATGACTTCCTTCTTAGGTTTTTGATTTATTTTTTATTTTTTCCCCCAATGGCAAAATGCCCAGTGCAAATCAAATCCTTCAATTCAGTTTCCAAAAAAGAAGAAGCTATCCTGTATGCCTGAAATATTAATTAAAAAGAAGCAAAAAGAGAAAGATTTGGACAGATCCCAAACCAGCTACTCAAATATAAATGTCTGCAACTGTCATATGAACTTCTTAGTAAATGAAACTATAATCCTTCCTTGCTAATGTGGAAATACTACTTGATTAGCCCAATTAAGAGCAGATTTCTGACAGAATATTACTTTAGGGTGTAGTTTCCTTAAGGATGAAAAGATGCCAATTTTAAAACAACTGTATGTTACTCTTGATAATAAAAAATAGAAACAAGGAATGACATAGTAAATTAACAATTGGAATTGGACATTGGCTTGAGCTTCCCTTCAAAGTAATATAAAATATGTAGAGCAATTAGGCCATTTTTACATGGAGTGATTTGGTAAATGAACAGGCTCCATTAAACTTTTAATTTGCACAAGTAGAACACTGATGTATTTTGGTTTGTTTGGTGTTGCATTGATTGGTTGGGTTGCTCCATTTTAAGAAACAGTTAACTTGAACAAAACACCTTATTTGACCCTGGTAACCTCTACTTTTTTGATATTATTTTGGTTTGCTGTCATAGTGGTCTGTTTGTTGATGAGAATTGTTTTAGGAGGCCTGTATTTAATTGTCACGTCCATTCATGTGAGCATCTCTGAGCTGCCCATTTGCGCACTTAACTGCATGTGATAGCCTGGGACCCTCACTTCTCCCAGCTGCCTGGGTTTTGGATTATTTTAAACACTCTACTTAGCTGCCCCATGACCAAGTTAGCCTGAGATCTCCTTGCAAGTATTTGTGAGTTCTGCATATGGCACAGAGAAAGCAGGGAAGCCGTGCCCCTCGAGATGCCCCTGGGCAGTGCTGCGGGGCTGCGAGGGCTGGCTTTGGGGTGAGCAGCAGGCAGTGCCAGCAGGCTGTGCCAGCAGGCAGTGCCAGGCAGTGCCAGCAGCCCGGGAGGTGCCCCGTAGCCGTGGGGTGAGCGCCAAAGGGACGCGCTCTGCTCTCGCCCCAGGCATGGCCAAGCTCCCCTTGGTGTCTGCGGCGTGGGCAACTAATTCCAAAACCTTTATTGTTTTGTACAATATAGTGTAAATATTTAACAGGGTTGCCTAAAGTTCTTTGTGTTTGCTTAACTGAATGAAGGCAAGGAACATCAATTTTCTGGGAAGATTTCTGCTCTGCACGATCAACAGAATTTCATATTGAAAGATAGTTTATCCATGCAGTCACGCTTATTTTCCAGTTGCCCAAATTAAGACAATCTATAAAGAAATGTTCATTTATTAGCAACTGGTGTTTGACAGTTTATTTCATGTAAGCCTCCAGCTTTCCTTGGCAAGCTTATTTGCATAATGTGTTATTATGTCTAAATGGAAAACTAAATGCCTCCATGTGGTCTTTAAATGACAAGTGCTTGTCAGCTTCATGCAATATTCAGAAGTAATAGATCCAAATCACAACAGCACTCACTATGATCTACAAGAAGAAAAAGAAACAAAGCCCCAAAAACTTGTTGCGTATCCTTCCCTGACAAATTTACACTTTGGTACAGAATTGTCAATTAGAGTTTTCATTTGTTAAACAGTTGAGTTCAACTGTGAAGGCATTTACTGAAGCTTTATTCTGCACTGCTTTTGAATTTTGAATTACAATTCACACTGCTGTATTTTTGTTTCCTTCATTTTTTCTGCCCCCTTTCAAACAATGCAGCTCAGGGAATAAGCTTCAGAAAACCTTGGCAAGGTATACCCAAGAATTTCTGCCTTAATTACTTCTTAATTACTTCTGAAAACATGAATGCTCCCTGACAATGGTTACAATAGCTTTGGAAGATCCATTATGAAGTTAACATTTGAAAGAGTCCTTGAGTCTTAAATTTGTACAGTTATGTATTAATAATTTTTTAAATACAGAAAAGTGGTGTGTTTGTGTGTGGTTCCAGATTATTAGAGGATTCAGTGATGATGAAAAGTCACAGTGCTCATGTAAACATTGTCTTTATGCCCTTTCCTTGCATGTATCTGGTGTGCTGCTCTGTCCTTCGCAGCCCCTCTACCCTGAGCACACCAGAAACATCAAAGTGGCTTCCACCCAAAGAAGGAAAAGTCAGAACTCTGCTTTTACACCAGGGTGGGATGTGGTATGCTGGCACAATGACAGGCTGGGGTCCAGCCAGGAAAAAAACCTGCTAGCAATTAATGCAACAACATGATACTGTCAAGGGCAGTTGTGACCTTTAGCAGTGCCACATCTTCTTTTTGATAAATGCTATTATTTCCATCTCATGTTAAAGGTTAGAGAAAGTACACAGTATTTTACATATAAGATTAATTTTTAACTTTTAAAATAGATTGTTATCTTGTTTCCTGTTCATTGTGCTGCATGGAGTGTTTTCAGTTGGATTTGACATTAGCAAGTTCTTTTTAAGTTGGCATTAACTGAATGAAATAGTTTGGAGCAGAGGTTTGGGGGTGTTTTTTTGTGTTGCACAATGGAAGTCCAGAAAGAAGATAGGCAGGAAACAGAAAATATTGGAAGGAATATGCTATCTCCTGTGTAACTCTGGTGCAGGGAGAGAAAGAAAAACGGCCTGATAACTGCATGCAATTTTAGCACTAGTCTAAAATCCAGGAAAAATGTATTAGTGTTGGACTCTTGAGTTTGTTGCTTCTAACTCCTTTTGGTGTTGCAGGGCAAGGAGACAAGGAGACATGGCTAAAAAGGATAGAAGGAAAAGAGAGGAGACATAATCTGACAGAAGGAAAATAGCACAAAGGGCAGTACAAGTAGCAAGAACTCATGTCACAACTTGTAGGCTGGCTTTGGGGTCAGACTGCTTTGGGTACCATCAGTCACCGCCGTCTGGTCACTTTGCCTCTTAGTAGCTGAGCAATGAAGGCTCAGAGAAATGCCTGATGGTGTAGGTTTTAGGCTTTGGGAAGTGATGGAGATAATAAGCAGGCAAACAAAAAATAATACCCATTCTTCTCATGAGCTATCCCTTCTAACCACCACTAAGCACTGTGGCCAAACAAGTCATCATCAGCCACACACTGTTAACATTAGTTACTAAAAAGGTTTTGGGGTTTTGTGCCTGTTCTCTCTGCACGTGCTAGGTTACCTTTGTGCATTGTGTTCAATAAAAAGGGACCAAATTCTGGTTCCAGAAGCCAAGAGAGGCTGGAACTACTCTGGGTTCATGCCTGATACCTGGCAATGGTGAGCTGCCAGGGGCTGGCAGGCTCCTGAGCGAGCCCTCATTAGGGGAGCAGCAACAGGAGCTGCAGTTAATGAGGAGGTGGGAGTTCCTGGCTCGGCAGTGTGTCCGCTGTGAAAGAAGATGCTGTGCTGGTAATTCCCTTTGGGAGGTCAGGGTCAGACATAAAGTAAGGGAACAGTTCGTCGGTGTTATTAAATGATGTTTCAGTCCCAGGCCATGGCTTCCCTCCCTGATTTCAGCAGCAGCTCTGCTTGATACAATTGGTGTAATTAAAGTGGTTGTATCACTTGCAGCAGGCCTGGTGCCAGTGGCACGGGAGGCGTTTCCAGCAGTGGTGACCTGTGCCTTGTGCTGCCTGTGGCTGCCTGAGCTGAACTGGGGGCTGCCGGAGGCTGCTGTGGCTCTGCTCACTGGGTTTCAGCACCAAGCCACTCACACAGGAGGCATGCCGTGCTTCAATGACCCACCCTGATGAGGACACTGTCATTTCCTCCACCCCAGGTTATAACTTTCACTCACCCAGTGAAAGAAAGCACACCACCAGTTGCAAACAGCAGGAAGGTTATGTTGGCTTTGACCCGTCCTGGCCCTGGCTCTCTCATTAAACCCTGGCAGTGCCTTCCCAGGGCAGGCCCCAGAGGACATGGAAGGCTCCTGCCAGGGGGTCCCTTGGGGCTGGGATGAACTGGGGCTCCCCTGGCTGCCCCAAATGTGTGCCAGGTGCTGGGCAGCAGAGCAGGCAGCTGATTGGCAGTTTGACCAACAAGAACCATTAGGGGAATGCTCAGATTTCCTGAATAGCACATAAGTTACCTGGGAAAGTCCAAAGATATGCTCACAAATAGGTAAAAAGTAGCCAAAAAGGTATTAAAAATGAATAATTTCATTTGCTGCATAACCATGCAAATATTTGACCATGCTCTATTGCTGTAAAAATCGGAAGTAGATTGCACAGACTAGACAGCAGGCGACTTGCATGCTCCATCTCCAGTTGCTCTTTCAGATTCTTTGGCTCAAAACACTGTGCAGCATCATGTCTTCTGCATCTTATAGCCCAGGGTACTTTCAACAGTTGTTCTAAAGAGTAACAGAAGAGTTATCATCTCATTTTGGCATGAATGATATTTGTAGGTGCATGAAAATAAGGATAAACCCTATATCAGTATGTACTTTTTCCCTGCCAAAAGAACAGATAAAATTATCTGAAGAAAATGGCAATCAGACTGGATCTCAGAGTAAAGTGTCCAACAGGGTGAACTTTTCAAAGTACCACCTCTGATTTTACAGCTATTAAAACCCAAGGGCATTTCTTTAAAAATCCTCACCTTTTTTGTGGTACCCTTATTTGAGATTAATTATGTATGTAAAATTCTCAATGAAGAATGCAGCATTCGAGGAACTCATGTTGAGTTTCAGCAGTTAGTCCAGTGATATTAAAATGAAACAGGACCAACTTTGTAGGGGGCAATTATAACACATTACGGTGTGAATTACACACTGTGATTAAACTCATAGGAGGTACTCAGCAGCAGCATTTGCTTTGAAAGGGGCACTGATTACCATTTGTACTATGCATTTTGGTAATCAGAAATCATTATGGAAAATATTACATCAACTAAACAAATACCCCCTTAGCAGTATGAAATAGGCAGATTTATTTTTTTTTAAGTAGCCTTATGCATGTAAATAAATACTTTTTTCTGCATGGGACTAGCACTTGATCAGCACATCAAATTAGTATGCTGTCAGGCTACAACAGGACCATGAGCTGCAGAATGAATGGTTTAAAGTTAAAACACCTCCTGGGGTTGGGTTTGCCTTCATGACTTAACTTCAGGCTGGTTGCAATGACACTCTAAACCATCACTTACTTGTGATTTATAAAAATAGCCTTGTGAAAGAATTAAACTAGCAAGAGGTGTTAACATTTACTTTGGAAGTCCTGAGTTATTTCTATTAAATGGCTTTCCCTAGGATTTAAGATAGGGGAGTCTTAAGGCTCTTACTACCTATAAAATACTAATGGGCCTGTGTTGCAAAGGTACTATATTTTTCTGGCATGTTTTGACACCTAATATTTTAAGGGATTTGAAGAGAGCTCTTGTCTAATGGCATTAACCGGTTTTATTAAGGCATTTTTGCCACTGACTTCTGAGGGTGCTTCAAATAGTCACATGCAGCAGCACAGGGCTTTTGCATCCCCCATATGCCTCCTGTCCCAGGGCCACACCAGGCTTTCAGTGCACAGCAGAAGGGAGGGGTCAGCCTGGCAACGGGTCCCAGCGGCCATGACTCAAAGCAAAACTTTGTCACAAGGGAACAAACCAAACAGCTGCTCGTTCGGGGACCTTCCCTTCCCTTCCCTTCCCTTCCCTTCCCTTCCCTTCCCTTCCCTTCCCTTCCCTTCCCTTCCCTTCCCTTCCCTTCCCTTCCCTTCCCTTCCCTTCCCTTCCCTTCCCTTCCCTTCCCTTCCCTTCCCTTCCCTTCCCTTCCCTTCCCTTCCCTTCCCTTCCCTTCCCTTCCCTTCCCTTCCCTTCCCTTCCCTTCCCTTCCCTTCCCTTCCCTTCCCTTCCCTTCCCTTCCCTTCCCTTCCCTTCCCTTCCCTTCCCTTCCCTTCCCTTCCCTCGATGTAATATAGATAAAGTGTAATGCCAATCCGGCAACATTTCTGGCAGTTGGGACTGAGCGTGATTGCTTTAAAGATGTAAACTCATCTTCACTGTATCTTGATCATTTTCCCTCCTTCTCTTTCTGCCATACCATTTTGATTGCTTAACATAAGGTCTAATGTCAAGTAATAATAAAGCAATTACAAGAAATACAATTCATTCTAAAGCGCATTAAGCAAGAACTAAATTAAGGCACATAATTAACAACAACCAAAAAAAAAAAAAAAAAGGAAGATACATTAAGGACAAAATGTTTTAACCCCTATATTTCTTCTAGTATTAACTACCTTGGCATTAACTCAAAACTGGTAGGGAAAAAATACAGATTCTATGCAGACACAGTAGGGCTTTTACTGATTTATGAAGGGATATTCACAGATCTGTCAGGCATGATCCTTTCTATATAGTAATAGACTCCGTTTAAACTGTCATGCTAATTTTTTTTCCTTGTCCATCTGGTCCAATTATTAGAAAATTGTACTCAAGAAGGCTCCAATAACAAACATGAAAGAGCTCAATATTTCAAGTTGCCAGTATTTTTCTCATATTTGTTCTTTTTAATTAGAGAGCATACCAAGTTCCAACCACAGGACCCAGGCATTTATTAAGTGATAGAGAAGCAGCACTATTTTATTGACTAATTCCCCAGGCTTTTATTATGTTTCCTAGCAAAATGTGATTTATAGGAAAGTTAATAAAGGTATCCTCACCTACTGCACCTGGAGACAGGACATCTACAAGGGGCAGACATTCAGACTAATAAGTGAAATCACAAATCTGGAAGCTGAAATTGGATTTTATTTCTGTGAGTGCAGCAAAGAACTGATGCAGGCTTGGGCATTTAACATCTCTATTCTTAACTAGCTTTGCCTATAAAATGAAAGTAATAGTTTTTCTAGATTTTCAGAAACATTATGCTCACTAATTATAGTACTTAAATTTTTTAAAGTTTTAATTCAAAAAAGTCATTAAAGTTTTGTTTCCTCTATAACGCAACCCATTTCTTCCTCACAAATGTCTGAGACTTTTTTTTAGTGACTGCATTCCTGAATTGAAAGAAACAACTTGAAAAGTGTATTATTCCCAGTTTCTTGTCATGCTTTGACTGATTTTTTTCCCCCTTTTTATAGCATTTCCTGTATGATTTGTTCATGAAGGGAGCATTGTGCCATGGAGGCATTCTGTGGGCTCTACTGATGCCTGAAGGGTGGCATCAGGATAGAGGCACACTGGGAAGTTTGGCCCTAGTACATACATCCGTTCCAAACCCAGCTAGAAAAAAAAAATAGTACAAATTGGACAAAGGCAATTTAAAATAAATGCATTGATTCTGATTCTTAATAAGGTTAGGCATGCAATTGTGTGATGACTAATTTGTGTGCCTAATTACCATGATTGTATGTGCAAATCAAGTAATTATGGAAGTAAATAACCATAATCATTTATTTTCATGGGTAATTATTCAATTTTATGCACAATGGCAATAATTGGGTGTGCAAATTAAGCATGCAATTGTGCATGCATATTCAACATACACTTGTGTGTCTAATCTTTTCATAAATCATATTTTTTCTAATGATCTTTCTTGTTTCCTATCCTTTACTCTGGTGTAGCATTACTGGGACACTCTTGCTTGAGGTAAGGATTTGAAAACTCTTCTATTGCAAGCCTTCCTGACTTTTTAGTGGTTAATAGTTCTCCACTGCAAATGGACTGCTCTCTTGAAAGATGGCTTTTCATTCTTGGTCTTATTGTACTCTTTTCCTAATTAGGCAGGGTATTTCTAAACGGGATACTGAAATAGATACATTCCATAATTTCCTAAAATCTCAAATACATAATTTTGTTACCTATTAAGGACATTTCATAGAAGAAGGGTTTTTTGCACACATATACAAAGTTCCTTGGGGTTTCAGACATAATAGTGCCTTTGTCATGAAGAGGGACTTCATACTGCACTGCATTGGAGGAGATGTCCCTAAGCTGCCATTAAAGGCAAGGAAAACATTGTATCTCTTTGCTTACCACGCAGGTCTGATTTACAAAAGCACTTTGGCACTGACCTAATTCAGTTCCCACTTAAGACACGTAGAAAGAAATCCCATTGACCTCAATACAAGCGAAGTTTATCACCGCTGAGCGCTTCTAAAAATGTCACCTCACTTTTCTGTCTTCAGACCTGAATTTGTAGGCACATAATTATCTTTAAGCATATATGCTCGAGTTCTTGTAGCTGCAGGAGCCCGAGCGAGGTGCTGCTCCCCAGGCGTCAGGTCGGTTATTCCAGTGTGGCTCCAGGGAAGGTCTGTCCCAGACAGAGCTGCCGGGCTGTTCCCAAGTCATGCCTGTGGCCAGGGTACAGCACATGTAGCTCAGCCCAGTCTGGGCGGCTGTTTAGGGTCCTGTCTGTACACTACCCCATGCCACAGGGGCTGTAGTTTGTCACTTTCCTCCCCACCTCTTCCTGCAGCAGGGAGGCAGGGGAAACACCCTGGCTTCACTCTGCCTGGGGAGGAGTGGCTCATTGCTCTGTTTAACCAAGGGATTTAATTTCCATTGTTTGTCTTTTGTGTCCCTTTTCATTCAGATAGATTTCCCCAGTCTCATTGATGCTAATCTCATTGTTCAGGAATCAGCAAAGGGTAATTAGTCTCTGCAATAATGATCTCTCTGTCACAAGATCATGGCCTTTCATCACACACCATCTCAGATGTTTTCTGACTAAGCCCTGGCAAAAAGGAGCAGAACTGTTCCATGATGTTCAGCGTCAGCTGGGGAGGTCTGCATGGGGCATGGGAGCTAGTCCCAACACCCAGACTGGGGCATCCAGCCAGCAAAGCCTTGCAGTCCCAGCCACACTTGTCCTCACACCAGAAAGGATTTCCTCATGGTCAGAACCTGACCTTCTGCGTGGGTAAAAAAAAAAGTGACAGGAAGAACCAAACCTCCCATCTTCAACCTGTTTTGGTATTTCAGAGGAGAAATAAATTATCTTTTTAGCTATGAAGGTTTTTTTTTTTTCTCTCTCTCTCAGTGTGGCATAGTTTCCTGTGGCAAGAGGTTATAAAGGTCAAAACCAGAATACAGCTCATTTTTATTGAGATAAAACACCTTGCTCATGTTGCATTTCCCCCAGCTGCTTTATTTCATAGGGTTTAAATTTTTTGGTTTAAAGCATTCAGAAGTGAAAAAAAAATGAAAGACTCAAAAGCAGATCTTTGTATAAAACAAAGCTGTTTTGCTGAGTATTCTCCTGGCAGCAGTGTCAGACCTTTCTCACAGCTGGGCTTCCCAGCTTGGGATGGGACCTGCTGCCTTGGGCAGAAGTGTCACACATTGAGCCCCTGTCTCTGGGGCTGAGCCATCTCAGCTTGACATGGTGTCACACTCCAACATGCCTGTTTTTCCCATAACCATGAGTGCTTTCTGAGATCTTTCTGCCAAAGAGGTCCAGATGTTCTTTCATGTGTAGTCTTTAATTGCCAGACTAACTCGGCTTTCTACTGGAGCCCATCAGAAGGTTGCATGCTTACTTCTGCATTTCACATCACTGATAAGATATATAATCTATTCTTTAAAAATATGAAGAACAAGAAACTTTCATTCCAGAAAAAGTTTAGGTACACCTTTAGGAAAGGGCTGTTATTGTTAAATGTTATGTATCCTACCCATACTATTGCTACCTTTAAATATACATAGACACACACAAAGCCATTTTGAATTATAATGTCTAGGAGAACATAGTTTTCAAAATATCCATAAATGAGGATAATTGAGCTGGGTTCCTACATAGTAATATGGCCACTGAAGTCGAAGTGGAGAGATAAATCACTAATTATAAACAATAAATACTGAATGTTGTCATTTTACAATTCTGCTGACTTCACAGGGCTGCAGCTGCCTTATGGAAAGTCTCACTAAATATTTCTTTGTGTAAGAACAATTCTGCTTATATAGCCTATATTTTCCATATTTCCCCATCTTTATTCTGAGTTACTGAAAACATTTGCATTAAAAAAGTATCTTTGTTTCTTAAGAGTTCATCTGCTTTCCTGCTTATCATGCACATGCTGAGAAAATGAGCTCAGCAGCAACAAGAAATGCCTGTTTCCCCAGGTCAGAAATCCTTCTGCCATAATGAACAGGAGTGATTTGGAGACAACACCTGATCTGCCTTTTCAGACAGATTCAGTGCTCTGCCTCCTGCTTTCTCAGACAGATTCAGTCAGAGATACCACTCCAACTTGACAGTATGTGACCTTGGAGAACTTTAGAGAATACAGAACTGAAATTCCAAGTTATTTGGAGTTAAAATTTCCTCTGGCCATTCACAGAAATATTCCTCCTGAAGACGTATTTATGTCCAGAAATGGCAGAAAAAACAGCTGATCAAGAATCCAAGAAAGCCAGTTGGTGGCTTGGCAGGGTTGAACACCAGAGCTCGAGGAGCATCTATATCTGCAAAAAGGCTCAAAATAATGCAGTTGCATTAGTTATTTCCCTGTCTGGAACAAGTGTCTGAACAAAAATGGTGTTGTGGTGAGCTGAACAGCAAAGGCAAGTGATTTCTCCTGGTGAGATTGGAACCTTTTGTTTCTTTCTAGCTTAACCAAGAGTAAACAAGGATTTGGTGGAGAATCAAGGATGCTGTCCTGAATGTTTGGAAACAGAACACAAAACAGAGCATTCTCTAGGAAACAAAACCAATGTTTATTTAGTAAAAATATTTTTAAATGCCTTTTTATGAGAGGCAGCTAAATCCACTAGCAGTCATATGTCTTGAAAATTACCACTAATCAAATCATGTCCTTCTCTTCTCCAGCAAAATGCTTCATGCCCTGCTGTTCATCACACTTGTCTTGTTATTCCTGATTATACCTGTTTGAGGCTTATTCTTTGACTTAAATAGAACAATGCCGTTGTCTCAGTGAGGCTGTTACTTGTTTCTTGTGACCACTTAAGGCCATCCTGCAGAGCAAAATCATTCCTTTGTTTGTACTTTGCTTATCTTGGCTTATGTGGTACTGGAATTTGAAAAATAAGTGATGATTTGGGAATTCTGTTTCATATCAGCCTTGTGCTGTCCTCCTGGCAATGGCAAGAGTATTCATAAGGTGAAAATAGGCCTTGGTTGATAATAGTGTCTTGGGCAGCAGAGAGAAGGGTGACCACTGAGAGAACCCAGCTAAGACCAGTTCCTACACTACAGTGGGTTTCTACTTCACATACATTTGAGAAGTTCCCCTCCGCCAGCAGCTAATTGTGCTACCTACTTCTGGTTTTGTGTAAATGAGCTCTCCACTTGCAGTGGCTGTGTTTCACAGTCTCCTGCACCCCTGCACTGACAGAGGCTGTGCAGCAGGGCTGCAGGTCTCCAGGAGACCTGCCCCAAAACAGCAATGGGAACAAGTACAGTGCAGGGGAGCACAGCTGCAGAACTCTGCCTCCTGCTTTACCAGCCTCCTGTTTCCTCTGGGTGCCTTGAAGAAGATCCTGGGTCTTTAGCGGTGAAAACTAGAGCATCTTCCCCTTGTTTCTTACCAGTACGATAAATTCAGAGTGCTGCTTGCACAGTAGTATTGTGTTGGTAAGGCAATGAGGAGATTCTGTGACCATTTGCTTGAGGGCAAGATTTGCATCTGTATTTGTCTTGCTATCATTTAGCTATAAAACACAGGAAGTAATCTTCTCCTATGTCATAGGCATGATATAGGCAGCTCAATTAAAGTTTATGAAGCATGATCTGAGATCCTTTTTAACTCAGAGCTTTACAGATATGCAAACCAAGACTTTCAGTTATTCACTAGTGTTTATGATACTTCGCACCTTATTTTTTTCATGCAGAACTGTACCTTGATCAGGAAATAAGTCTGATTTCATGGAAAAGAACATGATTTGAGGAGGAGATAAATATGGCAATTATTAATTACATATTATAGCTTCTCTGGCACATAATTTCATACACACACATGGTACACACTACATGGACTGGATAGTATGACTTTATGCTACGATTTCTCCACTTCAAAATGTATCATGCTCATGTGTCCTAGTCTGTGGAAATACGTTTGGAAATATTTTGGGATGTAGCATCTGATTTTTCTGTTGACAGTGATCTGCTTGTGGTCATATAAAATACCTCCTAGCTTAGATCTGACAAGGAACACTGAGGATTTGTTTGCAAATGGTTTAGAAAAGAAGATTTACTTTGCTTTGAGGGCAGCTGGGAAGACTCATTTTATTGGATTACAGAAAGTGAGAGCAGTAAATAAAACCTGATCCCCAATATTTAATATATGAGAGTCATGAAAGAAGTAAAGATTAACTGTCATGTCAAGATGCAGTAACTGTAAGTCTGCTGGTTAGCTATTTAACTGATAGAATTAAAGGAGGAGCAAACAGAACCCATCTGCCCAGTCTTTGTTTTCAGAAGACGGAGAAATGGGAGCTTTGAATTTTAACAGTCAAAAGGTTTTCTGATCATTTGCCAGCTCTTTCTCATCTCACTGATTTGAGTGATCCTGCCAAGTTACATGAAAACAGTATCTTTAAACTGTCTCAAGATACTCTGTTAGATCATTGTAGCTCAAATATTGTAACAAAAGCACGTAATTTTCATCATCAGAGCACTGTTCTTCATTATTTATGCTCACCATTAAACCAGAAATCCTTATCTAATGAATTTGGTTGCATAGTACTCGTGGCATTATTAGGAGCAGGTGAAGCATCTCCATTCTAATTCACACCCCTTAAATTGTATCTGAGTTTTTTGGTTCATACTTTGTACAGACTGAAATGCTTAAGTTTTTTTTTCTAGCTTCATTTGAGCCTCTATCACAGCCCTGAATCAGTTGTGGAGTCCCTGTGTCAATGAATAAGGTAAATTATGTACATGGACTAAAAATAACAGGGTGATACACTGTGACCTGCCACAGACTCTTTCTGCATTTATATGAACCAAAATACATTAGCAGTGAATAACATCCTGTTATGGAATCCTTAGAAGTGATATAAAACCCGTTTTGTTGGCACATCACAGTAAGAACCGGGGTCACGACAGCCTATTTGATGGAACATCAGATACAATGGAAAAGTTCAGCATTGTGCCTCAGAACCTACTGTTGTTTTCCTGAGATAACCTAGTATCCGTGGCTTGAAAAACCCTCAACATTTCAATCTGCCTTTGGCTTGCATCAGTAAGTCTTGCCAATAAATGAATATTTGTTATTTTACTTTAGTATCAGGCATTTACAAAAAGCATGGGAGCATGGTCGTAATTACATTATAACTACATTTTCTCTGTCATCTTTTCTTAGACTCTGTGTCAATAGTCTCCATACAAAAGAACTGCTAAAGGCACTTTGGTTGTAGGCTCAGTGCTGCCACTTCAGATTTCTGGCTTTTGAGCTAAGATTTAACCACAAAGCCTCAGCTGAACTTTGTGGCTATGTACTTAAAAGATGAGCTGGCACCTTTAAATCAGTTCAGCCCATGGGCCCAGAGGAGAGAAAAGTCAGCTCCAGAGTGCACACAGATGCACTGAAGCTTTTTCATCCACATGTGGGCAAACTTTTATGTTGAAGCTATATTAAATTGCTAAAGGCAAACAAAACTACTTTGCTAGGTAGTCTTAAAGTTTATTTTACCTGATGATGACATTTGCATTGGGAGTGAGGTACAGCAGCAGAAAGCCCACAAGGGCAGCATCAATGGAACAGATATTGAAAAGAACAAAAAAACCCTGTTTCTTTTTAAGTCCTCCATACTTGTAAATGTGAGACCTATTGCTGTGATAAATGAAAGGGTCATGAGCCAATGCACTAGAGGAGGATGAAATAGCACAGCTGTATGGAATACAATAATGACTTTTCAAAGTTTGTTTAAAATCAGGGCACCCAGACCAGCCCAGTCTGGCTTTGCCCAGGGTTTACCAAGGGGAAGGCCACATCACACTGCCCTGGGCAGCTCTGTGGTTTTGCAGTCTGGGACAAGATTTTCATAATGAGCAGTGTGTCACTCACTATGTACCTCACAGCCCTTCCCTGGGCCCTGAAGCTCTGGCTCCCCATCCCTTCCCACCCTTTCCCACCCGTCTGGCTGCCATGAAGACGGAGCAGGTTCTCCCTCCCTCTCTCAGGCCCAGGTGGTGATTACAGCCCAATGCAAAACCCTGACATGGATCCCACTGCTCAGTGCTGTCCATGGGCTGAGGGGGCCTGTGCTCCTCCACTGCACTCCAGGGGCACCTCTGGAGAGGGGGACTAGGAAAAACTGGGAGCAGCAATGAACGATGAGCTGCACTTACAGGGCTGCTGCCAAAGTATCTGAAAAGCTTGTTTTAAAAACCAATCTGATTGCAAGTAGGAGTAATTTCAGTGCTCTGCACTTTTTATCTCTTATTTTGTGTATTGCAGTATGTGTCAGTGAGCAGAACTTAATAATACTTCACCCATATGAACCTTCGTGATTGCATGCAGCTTCAGCAGAATAACAAAATTAATTCTCTGATGACTTCACAGTAGTTTTGGGGAATAATAAGCTGACCTTTTGCATTTATTTTGTACATAGAAAACATACACTATAAATTTATTAAAACAGGGATCTGCAGATTAATGTTTTAAGTGTTATTGAAAACAACAAATTTTGTTATTTATAAAGATTTAAAATTCTCCCTACTTGAACCTCTTAGAGCACATGATTTAAAACACAAGCATAAAAATGTCATATAAGATTCAAATATTATAGGATTCAAAAATGTACATGCTCTGAATAGCAACTCCAAGTAATGTCAGTGAAGAATACAGGTGATGTAAACCTTTACTGGCTTCTATTCTGACAATTAATCATACACCAATCATTCTAAGTCTATTGCCTCATTTAAAAATCAGTTATGTAGTTGAATCATGCTCACTTTTAGGTCATTCTTTTAATGAGTAATTTCACTGGTATATCACCATACAATGTGATATACATACAATAGTATTATAATCAATTAAAATAAAAACAACTCAATTATTTAGTAGCTAAACATAACAAATATTGGTTTTTGTATATCAAAACTTCATTTCCACCAGAACTACAGCATAGCTTTGTCCTAAGAGCCAGTATAATTTCTCATTTTCAATATTAAATAATTTTTATAACTTGAGAGACAAATTTATAGAGATGTGAGTTCCATCATTTGTTATCATCAACTGTACAGTCTGCTCTGGAATGTTTTGGCCCTCAGTGGGGATTATGACCAATGCTTGTACTATGATCTACATTGCTTGAATTCTCTGGCCCACTCTTTCTATTAGAAAAAGGTCCAAGTACACAAAAGAACAGTCTGTTTGTAACTCAGGCAGGAAAACTTGTCAGGAGGTTTGCTGGCAGCAAATTTCATTTAGCTAGTTTTACCATAAGCAACTTAGTCAACAGGTGCATTTTGCATTCAAATTATTTTTTATCAAGATCTTTTCCTAATAATATTAAAATGTGTTTATAAAGCCTGTAAGTGGTTTATATAATAAGATTTTTAATGAGTTGGAATATTAAATTAAGTTGTGTAGAAGTGCTTCAGGTGTTGATATAACTAACTTACACACTGTACATCATTAACTTTATCATAAAGTTTAGCTTCTCTTCATGCAGCAATATACAGCTCTTCAGCAGTAACTATCAGCTACTTTGCACTGCAAATTGCATTTTGTTGACTGTTTAGCAGGATTTTCTGTGGCTCGGATACCTGAGCCCCACTGTCAGAGTCATCCAGCTGCTCAGTCAGTCCCGGGTGCTCTCATTCTGGGCTGGTTCTCCAGTCCTGTGCTCTTTGCTGCAAGACACAAATGAGAGCAGCCCAGTGGCACCACAGCCTGATCTGCTGAATTTTCCTTCCTCTGCTTGTAGCTGAGATTCCTTGAAAGCAAAACCGTGGAAATGACCCCCCGCGTTTTTTGTGTGAATGGCCAGGGCACACCAGATGAAGCATGTCTTAACCTTACCTTGCAAATCTTGACTTTGATTTACCTTGTTTGTAAATCAGAATGAGATATGGATTTCACAGCAAGCAGAAAGCCAGAGTTTTGCATTCTATAGTTAATACTGAAGTGTCTGACATTACATGTGCAAGTTAGATTGTCCTTTCATTACCATCTACTGGTTTTATTGGAAACTTGTGCTCCTAACTTTTAAAAAGCAGGGGTTTCCCTGCTCAGGGGAAACCTACCTCAGGGTTTTCCAGAGCCACTAATCTTCCTTGTGAGCTGTGCACTCTTTGCTGCTGGCAAAAAACCATGTGTTACTGCATGACGATCTCATGCCTGGTCATGTAACTAGGACTTTGAGTATGTCTTGTCATATGACCAAATTGTCTTCCCCATAATGGGTAAAATTTCTCTTTACCTGGTGGATGAGGGTATAGGGTGTGCTCCTTTGTTTGGATAACTGGCCAACAGTAGATGAGGAGCAAAACAATCCTCTTCGTACTTAATTAGCCAGAAGGTGCCTAAAACAGGTGATGTGAGTACCTTTCTTAGAGCCTCCTCATTAATTTATAAGTCTATGGTAGCATTCTCTTTGTTGTTCACATTTTGCTTCATTTCATATACTCTTCATCTGCCTTCTTACATTTTGTTTTTCTGTCTGAGCTTTGTCATATCTCAAAGTGGCAGGCCACTGAAAAATCTCCCAGTGAGTTGGAAATATAACATGTTCTGTCTTGATTTTGATTTTGGCTTCAAGAAGCTTGAGATGGTATGAGTAAAGCTCCATTTCTCCAACACCCTTTGCTGGGCCAGTCACAATAGTTTACCGTGTCTCAAGTCCTTGAGCCACCAAATGATGTTAATACCTCTGTCAAGTGCTGAGAGAACTGCAGCATTATAAATAAAAACAAAGTAGTGTAAGGTCCATTACACAGAATTAGCACCTGGCATTAGCTGAAGTTTTTTACTCCAGGGAACCGAGGAGCTGCTGGCTATGCAGGCTTGGAAGTGTAACATTATGTGTCAGTCACTCTGGCAAGATCTACATCCTAACCAGAGAATAAAATAGCTAGAAGCAATACTTTCATGACAATGGCAATCTCAGTCCAAACAAAAAAGAAAATAAAATATTTTTTTATTGATAACATTTGGTTAAGCTATATGGTTATTGCCACTCACTCTTAATTAAAAGATATTAAATGGTGTCAGTGAATTGATAGTGCTGAGGAACACAGAGCTGCTGCTGAATATTCAGCAAGGTTAAGTGCAGCTATTGAGGCACCTACCATTGCAGCAAATGGGCTGCAACATCAGATTTTAATATATAGGGCCAGTGCTCTCAAACTGTGGTGTAGCTCAGCTGTTCTGCCTCCCTTCATGAGATTGATGGGGGATTCTGCTGTGCTTGCCACACTCCAGTGCAGAGCACTGGAGGGCATTCAGCATGTTGAGAAAGGTCAAAACAAGACTACATCTGCTTATGAACCTAAAAACTCTGAACTCTTTGCTACCTATTAGGATGAACGAACAAAAGCTGTTTTTTGATGTGTGACATCCCAAAGAATTGCTTGAGGCAGATGAGAAAGTTACTGCTACTTAAAGGAAGGAGCAGTTGTCTGGAGCAAGCTTCATCCCTCAATGCAAGCACCACAGCACAGCTTCAGCAAGCTTCAAATTAAGCTATGTCCTCAGTGAACTGGCTGTAGGTTTGGTAATGAAGTGCTCATTCCAACAGTCATTAAAATTTTAACATCCTTTAATTTGGTTAATAGGAAAATATTAATTGTTTATTTTCAGGCACTATGGAAGCTAGGATAAACAATGCTTAAAGAAATACACCATAGCCTGGCATGTGCTACCAGTAAATCACAGTTTCTGCATTTTCAAATATTTCACTTGTAATATGCCCTGTTCCAGTCTGTTGAGAGGTATGAGAATCTCTCTTGGCAGAACGTTGAAATAAACCTAACCCAAAGATGGCTTGGTGTGCAAACCCTCAGTCACAGGGCAGGAACAGCAACAGGAAGGAAGGCAGCATCTCCCAGGCTTGGGCTGGGTCACACAGCAGCTGCAGGGAGGTTCTCCTCTGTTTGTGGAAAATACTAATTAAGTAGCTTGTTTACTCCTAGCTAGACACCCTCTCCTCTCCTCAGAGCTGAGTGTCTCCACAGGCCTCCAGTCTCGCCTGCGTTTGCACTTGCTGGATGAGTCACTTCACTCTCCAGCCCTGGCTGGTTCTTTCTTGTGCCCAGGACTCTGGAAGGGACTGTGAGCGTGGGCTGCACACAGTGCTGGCACTACACTGTCAGCTTCTGTCTCTATGCAAACATGGGTAATATACAGTCATGACCTATGACGATTTGTAAATATTTTAATTTTTTGCAGGTCACTAACTGCCATGTTTGACTTTGAAAAAATATATTTTGTGTATTTCTTCCTCACATAAAAATGATATTCTAGACCCTGGCTTCTAATAACCTGGTTATTATGCTATCAGCGCTGATGAGTTTAAAACTAGGAATTAAAAAAGCAAAATAAATGTTTAGCTTTTTGCCTATGTCCTCCTCCATGCACACTTATTAATTCAAATATACAAGCTATTTTTTCTATTTATATTACAATAAATGAAGGTTGCTGGTCCGGGAGGAATGTGATGCACAATAAGCAAGGGACTGACCCTGCTAATGTCATGCTGCTCTTGATGAAGTACTTAAGTGCTGCTTCTTTCTTTATATGGATGTAGGCTGAGGCAGGGCAGCCAGACCGTGTGACTCAGGGAACAAGTATGTAACTAAAAGCTCACTGCACCGCTGTGGTCAGCATTACACCCGCCAGGAATTTCTTCTGGCAGCTCTACCAGGTTGTGAAAGAAATACTGTGGAAAGTTTCTGCTCCTCAGCTTTTCCTCTCATCAGATCAGAAATTCCATTGCATAAATGTAACAGAATGATAGAGAGGCTTCTATAGTTGCTTTTCTTCTTGGTCTTTTCAGGAGTGCAGTTTTCTTGTTTTCATTAAAATTTTAATCAAGGAATAATTAATACAGTATATAATGTTTTTCAGTTACAAGTTGTGTTAGAATTCCTCATAGTTTAATTACATTTACATTAGGTAAAAACCTGGGTATGGGAGCAGCTCTCCCCGTCTTCAGATTACATTTACTCTCGTGATGTTTAATTAAAGTCCTATAAATCCAGAATAAAAAACAACTTAAATTCTGCAGTCAGATCTGTGGAGTCAGTGCTACTTTGCTGAAATTTCTACATCACTTTCAGCTTAATTAAAATCTGCCTGCTTTTGTTAATTGACAATTGCAAATGTAGAGACTAGACCAGAATGTAGTTATTTTCTGGCACTCTTCTCTCTCCTTTCTGCATGTTCTGCTGTCTACATGGCTCACGGAGGTCATGCAAGGGAACTTCTTGGGTCACCGTTGCCTAAATTGTGGAGCTAATACAATACCAGGTCCTTAATACTTTCAATACCTAGAGAAATGGAGAGTGAGCATTCCAAAAGGGTTCCAGTAATCTGGATTTATGGATCACTACAGCTACAGCACAGAATGGTGTGAATTTATCCACTAACCTTGAAATCTTGCCTGTAGTGGAAACTGTGTAAAAGTGATGCATTTCTTTACAACATCCAAAACAGAACAAGTTATGATGGCAAATACAGAAAGAGAAGTACACTTTTCTGAAAATCAAATTTAATTGCTTGTCCTTCCTCTCGATATGCTGCTGATTAATGAATGCAGGTGGCTAATGAATCCATGCTGTAAGGTAATGCCTTCCCTCAGACCCTGGGCTGCAGAGAGCCACCAGCTGACACCCACCAGCCAGCTTCCTTTTCTACCCTCTTCCCTCTCCCATGGATTGCTCAGTGGCTCATTCAAAATCACATCTTCTCTCTTCGCCTCATGTGTTATTGATTCTTAGCTAATCTAGGAGGAAATTTCAAAGTTGTTATGGGTGATGAAAGGCCCCTACTTTTTTGGAGATGCCTACTTCCCTTTGGTAAATTTGGTACCAAAATCCCCTGCACTTAATGCAGCAACTTAAATCTCACTGGCCATTGAGAAGTGATTTACTTTTGTGGTAAGACAATGTCCAAATCTGCACTGAACCTATACATGTATCATACTTTATACAAACCTATAATGGAGATTAATGCTTGTGGCTTATTATTAACTCTTGATAGGCACCATGTGTAATAGATTGATTTTTAGATCACTTTAGGATGATGATAGATTTGGGGTGTTTCACTTCATGCCCTCTGTTTTAGAGATACACTGATAGTCTAAACCAGTTAAAAATCTTGATACTTGTATTGCTGAGTTGATGTTTGAGATCAGTTTAGTAAGGCAGCTCACACACCTTAGACAGCTTAATACATCAGACTGGCTGTACCTCCAAGACTGAAATGGTTTAAAAATTATATTTCTGACAATGACCATTGAGACCATTATATTATTTACTGAAAACTGATCATATAGAATGTAAAATCACCACAAGGGAAGGAGCCTGTAGCTCATCAGAATCTTCTTGAATACTTGGGAATTCAAAATACAATTTTTTAAGTCACATAATTAATTTTTTGAATGGGGTATTTTATTGTTACAGATAAGAAATTCAAATGCATGACTGTCCAGTTACCAAGGACTTCCACTGTGTATATTACAGTTTGGAAGGCAACATTGTGATTACATTGGCATTTTTGGACTCAACCCTAAAGCTCTTTTTCTTCCTCAGCTACTGCACTGGTGTTCTCATGACTTGAAAGAATCAATTTGTCCAACAATAAGAATATATAATAATTATTATTATTATTATTATATGTCTTATATTGGACATGTTAGACTTAATTTTACTGGTAAGGTATTTGTGATCTTTGCATGAAAGGTTATGTGTTAATAAAACTTCACATCTTATTGCAAACCTCTCCAAAATATGCTTCAATCAAACCTTCTGGGTTTGCTTGTGTCCTTCAAGAGAAAAATAGAGCAAAAAGAAAACAGCAGACTGTGAAAGTCAGTCCTGAAGTTTTTGTTGGCTTTGTCTTTTTGGTACAAACAAACATGCACAATTAATGCATTGTCCAGCTGAGTATGCTTTCAACAGAGCACTGGGGAAGAATGATACAAGTAAGAAGCAAGCTGAGGAGTAGGCACACCTTGGATACTATAGTGACAACCTGGTGCTTCACTGTTTACTGGTAATAAAAATATGTGGTGTCTGAATAAGAACTGCTGTCTATAAAAATTTTCACTTTAACTGAGCATGAGTGACTGCTGTTTCCCTGCTATTAAGAACTTGCCTTTAGCAGTGTTAGACAATCAAAATCCAGAGCTTTTAGGGTTTAGGTCTGGTGGTCCCTGAGCTTGAAGTCTGAGATTAAGTCAGCAACATTTTGAATGCAACTAAGTGTGAAAATCAGTGCAGGGCAATTCCTGCCTGAACTAAAATAATACAACAGATCTGAAAAAGGAGTGTAGAGATAGGTAAGCAGAGTCTCTACAGCTTTTAGAACCATGTTTGTGCAGAGCTATATTTTGTTCAGCAACACATGCCTTTAATCAGAGCAAGCTGCAGTGCCTCAGGTTGGGTTGGAGCTGGGAGATCTTTTGTGCCTCCAAATACCCTGTTCATCCTGACAAGCACTTGTACGTGTCAGTGGCCTTGATCCCTTCTCACTCCCGTCACTGAGTTCCTGTGCCCTGAGGCCAAGGCTTAACTCTGCCTGCTCTTGTGCAGAAAACAGGAGGGATATGACTACCCTGACTCCAATCCCCTAGAAAACTTGCACCAGGACTGCAGCAGGATTTTGATTACTCACTACAGGATGATGACTTCTACTTTACATGCTCTGTGCCTACAGTGGTTGTAAATTATCAATTTTGCCCTTTTAAAATAATATTTTACATCTGCTAAGTCACCACATTAGACAGCAAGCACAATATTGGACTGATAGCTGAACTAAGAAATGAGTAAAGAAATATAGACATGTAAATTTGACTCAAAGATGATTGCTATAGTCGAAGCCATGAGGAATCAGCATATCACTGGACTGCATCTCATACTGCTGATGGTATTTGTTAAAAGTTGCTGCTATTCATGGTGGAAGTTGAGATGATAGCTTCTGTTTATTCTGAAAATGCAGATATCTTTGTTTGGGTTCAGATATTGCAAAAGGTTAATGAGACATTATGTCACAAGTGACCAGAAATTCTCTGAAATTTGCAAGCAGACGGTTTGTAATGCAGTGTGACAAGCTGCTCTTTTTCTCCAGCTACATCAGCACTCCTAAAGGACAGTAGACTACACAGAAGATTACTCTTGAAATTATAAAATAAATTAGTTTTGGGGATGGCAAACTGATCTTTTTTAAAATAATATCCACTCTGGATACATAACGAATTTAGGAACAGAATTATTTCTGACTTCCATCTCTAATCTGTTGCTCTTCTACTCAGCACCCATTTTCAAATTTGTGGTGGGTTGATGTGCCTTTTACCACTTAACATTTCTGTAACTGTTTATGCTACATATGAAGGAAAACTGTATCTGCTTTGTATGGTCAATAGAGCAACTTACAATTTTTAAATGGAAAATATCACTTAGTCTAGAGAAGAATATTTGGAACCTCAGAAACACTGGGATTTTTCTATTATTTCCAAATTAAAAAGACAAGCGTTAGGTTGACAAGGAAAATTACTGTGGTGCCTTGATCTGTTGCCCCTACTCCACCATGACTGAAGTTTTTGTTTGCTGTAGCAGGTCAGCTTTAAATTACAGCTAACATACCATGAAGTTCCTGTGGAGCATGAGGAATAGAAAAAAAGCCTGCAAAACATTAGTTTGTGGATTGCTTTTTGGTGCGTTTTTAACCTTGCAGCCTAAGGCATGGCAGAATTCACTAATTCTACTTGTGATAGTGATGTCTCAGTTTCTGACTATTCAGGCACTCATATACCACACCAGAGCTGTGGGGGTATGCACTTCTCCAAAAATCTCATTTGGAGCATGGGAGTACACGTACCAGTCCTAGTTTGAGCAGAACCTGGGAAAGGCCTTTGTATTTTCTCAAGGATTGATGTGAGGCTCTGGCTACACTGCTGGGAGAGTTTTGACTGCAGAAACGCTCAGCGGTGCCCGCAGCTGAGGTGCCAGCCTAAGGCAGCTCTGGGGGCTGTGTGCTGGCTGCAGGGGTGGCAGAAGGGACAACGCCGCGCTGTCCTCAGCATGGGCTGCTCTGCTCCAGGGCCCTGCATCTGCTCTGGCTTGGTGGGGGATGCCTGCAGCCTGGTTCAGGAGTTTTGGTTTTGAGAGGCAGAAAGGTTTTTATGTGCAGCTATTTGGGCAGATAGTCTTCAAATGGTCTCACAAGGTATTTATATATTTTATTCAAATTCTCTGACCATTACCAGCTGCATTGACTGCTGTATTCAGTGAGTGAAAAGACTGTAATAGCACCTGAACATGGTAATTGGTCCTTGCAACCTGGATTTCTTTTCTGCTATAAGCAAAACCACTATTCACATCTACCTTTTAGCATGAAAGCAACTTCTACTTTTTGTGGTCATCTTCTTACTTTTTTCTAAAACGCAAACCTACATCCCAGCTATAAGCTATTATTAAAGAACTTTGTTGTATTGGCTGTTGTGTTAGTTGGGTCAAATTTGCCTCCCGTGTATATGTATTGAATCTCCCAGTACTGCACACCACAGAAATCACAGGTCGGTGAAATTGATATGCTAAAAACTATTTCAGCTGAGTAGCTCTGAAAGAGTAATGTTATCTATACTATTTAATACAGAAAGATGCTTAAGTGATTGATCTCAATTAAATTTGCTGCTAGACAAACAGACCAGTGGGAAAAGTATGTACAGTAAAGCAATTAAAAACCAGAGTGTCACAATGCACCCCCTTAACTACATTTTCATAGGGGTATTCATGATACCCAAATCCTGAAGTGAGGAATGTGTGAGGACAGCATGAAAATATTAATAAGGGAGAGTGGAGAAGAGACTATGTTGTTGAGTATTTTTGAACGTAGGAACAGTATGAAGGTGGTGGTACTACTGTAGGTTCACTCAACCAGGAGTAGATGACTAAAATGTTGCTTCCATGAGTCTCATGGGTAAGAGACAAAGTGGCCACTCAGGCAAGCAAATATGCATTTTATCTGCTAATTTCTGAATTTCTTAATTAAAAAAAAAAAGACTGTGTCTCCCCAGGATGATTTAAATTCCAGTGCCTTGTCCTGCAAATAATTCTGGCTTGCCATTGGCTTTGGGTCAGCTGCAGTTCACTCACAGTCCAACAGCTTGTCTAGCACCCCAGCAGTCAGCCTCTTTAAATGATACTAGAGTTCCACCTCCCTGCATTCCTCAAGGAAACACTTCAACAGCAGTCATCTTCAAGGCCATGAGGTTTCACTGTGGCAAAATGAACAAATTGTCTTTTCATTGTTTTGTTTCTAAGCAATATAGAGGCCATTTACTTTGCTTGTCACAGCTTTGCTTCTATAGCTCTTCCCTGTAAAGCTTTTGACCAGCAAACACTCCATGGAATGTGCTAGTTGGAAAACATCTGAATATGGATTTCCATCCTGTAGAAATAGTTCAGATTCCAAAAATCATACAATTCTTAACTGGAAAAACATACTGCAAAGCTGCTATTTCCTGTTCTTTAGGTAAAAAAGGGAATCCCATGGGAATATCACTCACAGAAATATTTCCACCAAGCTCCACTCCATGGATGTTTTTACTTACACCCTCAAAAATGAAGAATTTATTTTAAGTCAGCAACTGCCTGCCCAGTGATGAAAGAGTATGCTGCCACCAATACTATTTATGGATTAAAATATTGTAGTAATGTACTTTAATAACTTTGTGAAGATGAAAAGTATTTTAAATAGTACTTATTCCTCTTGTATGAGAAGAAGCATTGATCACCTCTATAGTTAACAATGGTGTAGATATCTCCCTCTTAAGGAACACCCTATACTCTCCCAAGGAAATACTGCTTTCAGTTTTAGGAATGGTTTATTGCTTTCAAAGTTCTCAGATCATTTAAGAGATTTCATTTTCAAAGATTCTCACTCTGAAGGAATGCCCCTTTGAGGGTTTCCTCACAGAAAGAGGTGTCTGCTTTGAAGATTTTCAATTCTTAAAAAATAGTCACATTTCTGGGGTGTCCTCTTTGAAGACATTTTCTGTATCACTTAAAAGGTTTCCATTTTAAATATCTTTCACTTTCACAGACAGCATCCACTTGAAAATATTTTTCCTCTGTGATATTCTTTTTGATAATTTATATAGTCTTGTAGGAGTCCATAAAATAATCCCTATCCAAAAAGCCCAGGAACATAATGCTGTTCCTACATAAGGTCAAAAGCATGTAGAAGAACTTAGGATAGGACAGTATGAGAGCACAGTTTTGGAAAAATTGTACAAAACCAATTCCATTTTCTAAGATCAAGGGGTAAAGTGGAAAGGTGAGCTAATCTGTCACTTATATGGCCTTTTAAAAATTACTGTGAGACACTTTTTACTCCTTTTAAATTATTTGAGTTCAGAGTTCAAGTTCTGGTATTCTTGAAATCAATAGCAGAAGTCCTATTTCAGTCCAGCTGTGCAAAATATTCTTTGAAACTGCTATGAGTTTTTGTTCTTTGAGAATGTATTGCTTTAATTTACTACTATATTATTGAAGATTTGGAATCTTTTCCTTACTGGTGTTGGATTTTTAAAAAAATGTGTTCTCCATTACTTTTTTGGTCACCATTTTAGTAATCGTAATTATCATATCTGCAAAACTAGGCAGCATCAGAGCTTGAACAAAACTGGGCTCATTGTGTAGATTACATAAAGTCTTCTGTCTGATGTTTTTGAGTTAGATAAAGGTCAAAATTCACCTTAATACAACCTTAAGTTTGCATCTAAGCCTAGTTTGGGGATATTTACTCAGGCTGTGGCTGAAACCTCTGCCCTGTGCTTGCTCCTGCCTGCAGGGCATAGAGCAGGAAAGGCTCCTGGACTGCAAATGAGCAGCTGGAGGCAGGAGGGCTGAGGTCTTCGGGGGGTGTCCTCTGACAAAAATGACACTGAGTACAGACTCTCAGCGTAAAGTCAAACCAGAAGAGTTTAGATCACCTGCAGCAGTGGATCTGCTTGATTTGGCAAAGGAACGGAGGAAAGTTCCCCCCGCCAAAGCAGGCTTATGAGATGAGGGGTTAATGTTTGTCACTGCTCACCACATACTTTTTGGGACAGACTTGGCTCCCATTTGCACAAAGCAGCAATTCCAGGGCAACACTGGACTAAATGCTTCAGCTCTGTTAAGTTAGTCATACCATTATATGTGTGTCAATAGCCCAAATTTAGGCAGCTTCACTTCAGAACAAAAATAAAAATCATCTTGAAGTCCCTAAATTTATTCCTTGTCTGATCCTCAAATGCCAAGAACCTTTGTTACCTGAACACTGATTGGCAAAAGCTACCGTGGTAATGAAGGACATGCTAAGAACTAAAGCCAGGGTTTTTTTTTTAATTGTGGGTCTTTCACATCACCCATTCATGAAAATAAGCATTAAATACTGATTTTGAAAGTGCAGTGCTTAGAGATTTTTTCCTGGGTTTTGTGACTGCCTGGCAGGTGGGACAGCCCTTTGCAATGCAAAGATCTAGGCTAATAAAAGCACCACTGATGAGGAGGATTCCTCATCAGAACTGGCCAGCCACATTGCAGTTGGGGAATATCTAGGTTTCACTGCCTGTTGACTAAATTACTTTACTAATGGACTTGGAGAACAATCACAGTTTTGGTGTCAGAATATTTCATCCATGTCTTGTAGAGGGCCAGGCCAGCACTTAGACAGCCGCTTGTGACAATAGAAAGATTGTTACATTTTTTTAGATCAAGAAGCAGAGAAGTTCTACCCTTTGACTTATAACACCTACAGACACTTTTGCTCTAAAAAAAAAAGAAAGAAAAAAAGAAAAATATTCATTTTACTTCTTTTCCCTGACAGAAAACAGCTGTGGCTATGGCTGTACATGACCCACAACATGATCTTTACTCCACCACCTCTCCAAGACAAAACCAAGGAAGCCCTATGGAATGAGAGATGTTTGTAATCACCGCTGGCATATATTGTTTGTAATAAAAAGTAAAACTGATCTCCAGTCCTGAAGAAAGTAAATGTACATGTTTTTAATCACAGTGATGGACCCATGTTCAGCGAAGTACAGGATGAGCTATGTCACGTTTCAGTGTTTGAAATGAACGCTCCCAGCCTGCCCAAGATAAGCTGTCTTTCTAGCAAGGATGCTAGAAATAAAATGCTGGAGAGCAGCCTGTGGGATTCATGCCAGCAAAACAAGTTCTGACCTGAACTTGAAAAAGAAACATTTATTTAGGGCACTGTGCTTGTAAGAGCTACACAATAGCTTCAAAACTTAGTTTAAGAAAACAAAGTAAATCAACATAGACTGCTGGGAAGAAATGTTGATTAAGGACATTGTTTACAGGAGCACAAAAAGATGAATAGCTACTAATAAATGTTGGGACTTCGCTCAAAGGCATCTGGGGAATTTATGAAGATGATAAGGGCTGGCTTAAGATAGAATAATGTGGTTTAATATAACAAAGAGTGGTAAACCAAATGATCAACCTTTCCCATAATATCCCGAGGATCTGTTGTTCTAAGCAACACTATTTAATGACACTACCATTAACAATTTGGGGAAACTGAAGGACTGGGCTGCTTGGAGATAAGGACAAATGAAGAGTTGTTACTGTGTAAGTGCCTCTAATAGCAAGAAGCATCATATTGTTTGAAGGAGTCACTGAGTTTTACCATAGTCTGATTGAAACAACATGATAACATTTTCTTAAAAAAAGAATTTGTTGAAATTCTCTGCCCAAAGCTCTTGAGAGAAACTAAGCTGACACAAGATTAAGAGGTACATTCTTTGATATATTAACAAATTGTTAACTATTAGTTATTAATACTAGATTAATAAAAGATAATAAATGAAGGACAAGAAAAATGCTCTATTTTGTTACAGTACAGGAAGGTCATTGGTAGTGTACCATAGGGACCTGTGTTGTTCAGCATATTCTTAAATGATCTGGAAAAAAGAGTGATTATCGAGGCAACCAAGTTTGCTGATGATGCTGAATTATTCATGGTAATAAAAGCAAAAGCTGACCGTGAAGAATTGTGGAAAGCTCTCATGATACTGTGTGACTGAATGATAAAATGGAAAGTTAAATTCTGTGCTGAAAAATGGAAGTAATATGTGAGAGAGAAAACAAGCCAAAATATACATGCAAAATCCTGGAATCTAAATAAATGGCTTTCACACAGCAAAGAGTGCTTGAGTTGTGGGGGGTTCTGTGAAAACACCAGCTCATGACTCAGTAGGATTCAAACATGCAAATGAGACTGGTATTATAAGAAAGAAAAATAATATAAAACCAGAAAGCATTTATTATGCACCTATATAAAGCCATTGAGTGTGTAACTTGAATAATGAGAACCATTATGGTCTTCTAGAATAGGATTACGAAAGGCATAAAAAAATCCAAAACAAATCATTGAATACAGGAAATGACTTCTAATAGAGGAAACATGAAATTTACTGGAACTCCTGAAAGAAAACTGAAGACAGTATCATGGAGGTATATGCATTCAAGAACAGCAAGTATAGGCACACAGGAAAAATTATCCATCTAATTTTTTTAAAAAAAGAACTAGTGGACATCAAAGGAAATTATCAGGCAGTGGGCTTGACACAACCAAAAGAAAATATTTTTCAGACAGTGATTTCCTAAATGGCAAGACTTGTTGCCCTAGAATGCTGCCGATGTCAAAAAGTGCTCAGGCAAATTCTTGGACAAGCTGTGCTTTGACAGTGTGGATGCAGTTTTATCCCCAGCAACTCCAGAGACTCAGTCTGGGACAATTACAGCAGCAAATATCTTTGTGTGCTTTCAATTCCTACAGTCTTCCACGAAGCAAAAGTTATTAACTACTCATACTGCTACTGAACTACACAGATGGTTATTTATTAGCTGTTCTTGAAATAAAACGGAAACAACCCATCAAAGTGAAACATCCAAGTGTATCAATGATCAAAGGAAATTATTTGGTAAAACAAAACATTACTGCAGCAGTAAGATTACTGTGATTTTAAGAGTATGGAACTTTTGAATAGCTGATAATAATATCTGCACCTTAAATTTTTAGTTAGAATAAAATGGATAGAGGATATAAGCCTGTGTGCTTTGTAATGTAACAACTGAATGTACGGGGCTTTGCTCAAGGTATTTTACTTAATGCTTGTCTCTTACTGGACATTTCAGCTGCCTTCTGAAACATCTGATGCAGGACTTGAGCAGAAAATTGACAGTTCCTAAGGACAAGAGGGTGTTTTTTGGCAATTTTTTTTCTGGCTTTCTGAAACATGAGAAAGACAAAGCAAAAACACACTCTAGCAACAGAGAAAACAGATGACCAGATAAACAGATGATGCTATCACAATGTTCCAAATATGGCAGACATTTCACAAGGCATTCAGAAGTGCACTAAAAATTATCTAAATAGTACAAAAAGTACATGAACAGGAAAGTGGAATACCACACTGCATGAACAACTGATCAAGAGGGTGTCATGGCATTTTATTAGAAATGTACTGAATGCTCATAACTTTTTTATCCCTTCTGAAATTAAATGCTCTAGGTAAAATCCTGATTATCACTTTTGTTGATGCTTTGCAGGGGACCGGAGTTTTGCTGTATAAAGTCACATCCATTATATCAACCAGATTTGCAGACTCAGTTCCAGTGTCTTTTCTGCTATACCTAATAGGTACTTCTCAGCCTCCTTTATATGGAAGAGCTTCTAACTCAGAGGATTAAATGAATGAGTATTAGCTTACTTAGTTAGATAGATTTTGGTAGGTGTCATGAAAGAAGGAGAAAAAAAGAAATATTACAGAAGAGGAAAAGAGGTTTGAAGATGGTATTACTATAGATGCAAAGAAGGTAAGCAAATTAGGCAGTTAGAGAAATGAGATGGAAATCAGATTTTCTACTAATTGCTAAGAAGTGGAAGGATTAGTTCTTCTACCGATACAAAAATGCGTAAGATGTATTTAGATTTATAAGGGGGGAAAAAAGACAAAAAAAATTCCAGAACAATGTGGCAACAAACAGAACTGAAAGCAACAGAAAGCGGGAGAAACCAACTATAAACCTAACCTCCAACTGTGCAAAGTATGGCAGAATATACAGGGATTATACATAGAAAGGGAAAGAGAGAGAGTAAATATATAAATGTGCCCTGGATTTATGGAGGTTGTTATATGCACTTCTGTGTCTCTGATGTTACTCTCAATCATGATCATAGTACTTTATCACATGTAATCAGTAAAGAATTACTACTGTTGTGTCTAAAACCACAGACTTAAAAAAATCCCAACCAAACAAAACATAACAATGTAGAAGGTAAAACCCCTAAAGAATAGCATTTGGCATGATGAGCTTTATATACAGTCTAAGCAAATCAAATATTTAAAAGGGATTTTCTAAGAAAGTGAATAATCAGTAATTTAGTCTAGTGGTCAGTAATGGGTGTTAAAGACAATTTCTGAAAGAGGAAGTAGTTGCAGATATCCACGTGATAATGGCATTTAGGAGAAGCATTATCAGAAAACTGCTTCAGAGAATCAGAGTGGCTTTTCCAAATCAAAACAATAAAAAGTTGCATACTAGAATGAGAATTTGTACAGTTACTGAGCTATTGTGGTGTCATTTAGAGAAGGATACTGGAATATTAAAGCATACTGAAAATTTTCTAGTTATGGATGTATGCATAGTCTTATAGCTTTTTGGTTCCTAAATTCTTTATCAGGTTTCATTGCAATAGTTTTGATGACAGACTCCATGGAATTTACATTAACCTGAAAAAATTAAAGTCCAATCAAGTAATGGGCTACCTTCTCTAAACATATTTTTACTAGATCAAAAAATAGTAATCACAGAAGACGTTTTGAATACTTTCAAACATTCTTATGGGTTTTGGATCTTACAGAAACATTGAGATCACAATTTCAAATTTTCTTTCATAGGTATAAAACTAGATGTTTTGTTGAATGCAACCCAAGGTCTTCTCATGCACAGCTGAGTCTTCTAGAAAATTTGTATCAAACATTTGAAGATTTGTGCTGAAATACTGAGATCTGGCAAAAAAGAATGAGGGGAAAATGCATAATAGCCACCTATGTTGTCGCTGATGTGACAGTTTAGAGAGAACCACGGAGACACTGATTTCTGCGAAGAAACCCAATTCACTGCAGTAGTATCTTTGTACGTTCTCTTTTATTATTTTTATGTAGTGTTAGTGATCAGTTATATAGTCAACAGGTTGTTTTCTGGGAAGTGACTGCGTAGCCGAGGGCAGCGAGCGGTGAGGACAAGGCTCCCTGTCGTGGCTGGACCCCGGCGAGAGCGGGGTGCGAGGGCTGCCCGGGTCGCTATGAACGTTTTCCCTGAGAAGAGCCGGGTTCCCGGCGCTGCGAAGCGCTGGGACCAAGTGCGGAAACTCTCTCCCTTCAACAAGTGGGGTCTGGTGGCTCAGCCGCAGCCCGGGCGGGTCGGCAGGGAATGCCCGTGGCCTCAGGAGTCCCCTCCGCCCCCGGCTGCCTCCGCGTTGTCCTGTTGCCGCTGCCCGCTCACTCCCGAAGCAGCGCTGGCGGGGGGCAAGGCAGGCAAGGCAGGCAGGGGAGGCAGGCTCGAGCCCGGGGCAGGATGAGGAACGCGGCGCCCCCGCCGCCGCTCCCGCCCCAGGCGGGGCAGGCTCGCGCCGCCTCAAGGGCCGGCTCGGGCCGGGCAGCTGAGGGCAAAAGCTTCACCGCGCGCGCGGCGCATGCGCACTAGGCCGGCGCGTGCGCGGTAGCGGAGGGGGACGCGGAGCGGAGCCCGGCACTCGGCAACGCTCGGCGGTTTCCGTGCAGGCCAGGCCGCCATTTTCTCTCAGCCTCCCCGTGCGCGGCTCCTGTCCCGCTGCCCGCGCTCTGTCCTGCTCGGCGATGGACGGGTGAGTGGGCACCGGGGCGCTGGCAGCGAGCGCACTGCCGCGCTTTGTGCTGCCGGTCGGTGGTGGGACCGGTCCCGGTGCCGGGCGCTCGCTGGCTGTCGGCGGGTGTCTCCGAGGGTGTGGGGAGCGATGAGCTTCCCGCCGCGGGACAGCTGAAGCCTGAGGCCCCGCACAGGCTCGAAGCGGGGCACTAGGGGCTCAGTCTCTCCGTAACGCGGGCCCCGCCGTAGGGTCTCCCGTTCAAATCGGCCTTGGGCCGCTCCCTCCTTAAATGTAGTGCCCAAAACGCCGCGTCTCGATGTAAAGAAGGAGCGCGATCTACCCCCATCCTTGCCCCCCCAAAGCCTCTTGCTCCCTCCATCTCCCTCGCCTTTGGCATCTCTCCCCTGGCCAGGGGGTGAGGAGGGGCGCGCTGCAGGGCTGGGGTTTGTTTTGGAGCTGGCTGGAGGGGAGGAGCGATGCCAGCAGGAGCCAGATGTCGAGCTCTTTTGTTTTCAGAAACTGCCTAATAAGCCCTTCGGCATCCCCCCCTCCCCAGGTGAAAAGATGCCTTTGTATATGCAATGGACTGGCTGTAAAAACCAAAGAAGGGATTGTTGGAAAGATTCGGCCATATGGGACAGTAAGGGCTGGGATGGGCAGGCACTACACGCCAGGCCTGCTTTTTGTTGGACCTGGAAAATGGGGCTGCTGGTTGTAGCCTTTGTCAGTGTAAATACAACAGTTTTCAGCTTCCAGATGTCCTAGTAGGTTGTTTAGTCTGTTTCAAACAGAGAAGCCATCTCTTTGGTATGCTTTAAGCATATAACCTTTCAACTGTGAGAGTTCCAAAAGCTTTTTATGGTTGTGATTATAATGATAGGAGTTACAAATCCTGTCTGAGCACTACTGTCACTAATGAGTACTACACTGTGGAATGCTCTCCCATATTCTTTTGTGTGTATGTGTTTGTGGACTAAGGTTTCTTTTAGGATTGTGTTATATGCTGTGAGTGATGATGTCACAACATCTAATGAAAAGATGTACCTTGACATACTTGTTGCAGCGTTTTTCATAGGTGTACCTCATTAAATTTCATATAGGTGTAGCTTCCAATGCGTTAGGGTTTTTTTTCCCAAGCTAATAAAAAAAAAAAAGCTTTCTGCTGTTTAAAGAGTAGGTCAGACAAAGGTTCAGTTATGTTGCTGAACTAGCTGTTAATAGAGGTGTGTGAGAAGTTATGTACTAACTTTTAAGTTACTCTATTTCCACTCTGTAATCTCATGTAGTCCAGAAACCCGAGTTTCCTAAATAAATTTCTTAGCAGTGCTGAGTAACATTTCCTTGAAACTTTGTACTCTTTGGAAAGGGCTATAAGCTGCTGGAGCTCAGTGGCTTTTTGAATTTTCTTTTCTATTTCAGACCTATATGTTCTTTGAACATGGTTTCTTGCTCAGGGAAGTCGTTGCCTGTTTGTTTCCTCATTATTTTGTCATTGCAATACATTGAAAAGTTTGGTTTATGAGGATAAATTGGTTGACTTATGTTCTTGTTTTTTTTCTTTTTTACAGCATTGTCACTGATGTTGCAGTTGGTGTGAAGGTAGGATGTTCACTTAACAAATCACTGATATAAAGTGAACTACTTTGAGCGTTAGTAATTGCATGTCGGAAGATTTTAACTGGTCATTGTGAGCTGATATCTAGTCAGGTGTATATGCTTTATTAAACAAAAATCCCGAGAGGTAAATTGGAGCCTCTACACAAAAGACTTTTGTAGGCACTGAACTGTAAACAGTGGTTCTGGATTAATGTAGTGGTGTCAGCTTCTTACTTTAAAACTTGATTTATCATACTTTTTTTGAAACAACACTCCTGCATTGTTGCATGGGGCCTCTAAAAGTCATTCTTTCTTCTGTCCCTCCCCCTCCTTTTTTCAAAACAGTTTCTGCTGAAGTTAAAAAAGAAGTGACTATCTGTAATAGGACAAAAAAAGGGAGCTAGAATTTATGTAGACACAGAAGTTGGTGTTTGCTTTGCTATATTTTTTATTTCTCAAGTTCATTTATTAATTTATCATAGTTTTATAACAAGGAAAGGGCTTCCAAATAGCTGTTAATTTACTATTTATTTTGCATTTTTTATTCAAAGCTGCCATAGGAATTAAATTGGTACTCCATAGTAGCAGAGTGAGAAATAGTGGTAATGCAAAGGGATATGGGACGAGAAGTTTAAAGAATGTGTGAGAGCAATTCTATTTCAGTGGTAGAAACAGAAGTTTTCTAGTGTGCACAGTTAACTCTTCACATTTGTTCCAGGACTTTGTAGCCTGTGCTGCATACCTGCCTTTTCACCTGAAGCTGGCCAGTGTTAGCTGCTTGCTGAGCCTGGCATTGTCTAGTAAGGCCCAGTTGCTCAGATTCAGTTTTGGTCCTGCTGGGTTTGGACTAGTTCTTATATAATACAGCCAGCCTGTAGATACAGCTGCTGTTCTGTCAGGTACACCTGTATAATGTTTCTGGCTAAGCTTGCTTCTAGGAAGAGCTATGAGAAGTCAGTTACATAGATTCTAGACCCATCCAGCTCCATATGTTCATGCAGTATTGGAGGCAAGCTTAAAATCATTCTCTGAATCGTGAGTAAAGTGTAGTTATTAAGGTACTTCCGTGGGAGCTAATTACAATAGAAATACGAACTGACATGATTATTTCTCTGTTGCCTGGGAGGACAAAGTGTTAGCTCATTAAAATGTAGCAATGTATTTAGTTTGGAGGGATACCTGAGGACATTCCAAGTCTTTCAGCAGCAAACTGTGCTCCATATACACAGCTTCAGGACAAAAATATAAAATTATAAATTACCCTTAGTAATTTTTTCTTCTTTCTAGTGAAGAAGTAGTTTCAGGGAGACCATGTATTACTTGTATCTTAAATTCTGACATTAATCACTTCAGGAGAAGTAAATGGATTCAGGATGCCTTTCACTCTTTACTGTGAGCAACTTCAGTCTCTGAGAATTTGTGTGTTACGAGTTATGTCCTAAGTGGGTAGTACAGTTTTGGAACGAAATTTCAAGATACTAGTCAGTTAATGAAATAAAGATGCTTCACATAATGTAACTGCTTTCTTCTGTTGGTTGTAGAAGTTATATTATGAATATAAGAAAGAAGGCAGGTGTATTGGAGGCAGTGATTAAAAAATTCAAGGAAAGGCTCAGAAGTATCAAAATTGTGCTCTTAGCTTGTAAAAAAGGACTTGCTGTCTGGTTTTTAAAAGAAAACAGTCTGTGCATGGAAGTAGTGCAAATAAATAAGGATGATAATATCCTGAAGAAAGCTGATAAATATGGGAGGAATAAGCTGGATTGTATTCTGGAGCTTCTTTAATTATCTCAAGATACTGGTAAGAATGGAAAATGTGAGTGGGATTTCTGTCTAATTGAGGTATACAGTGTGCGTAGTGATGTAGTGCCAGCTTCACTCATGTTTTGTGGAAGGACATGTGAAACATCAGTCCTTATGGTGACTGTCCATTGCTCTTGATGGACTGGTGTTTTAAAGTTGAGGAGTGCTTTGCCTATCAAGTGTACATAAATGACTGGGATCAGTCATTTGGCCTTCCCTTGGAAGTTTTCTTTTGCATGGGGTGCCGTGGGAATGCGTAAGGAGTAAGTTTTGAATCCAAGGAGTTGCAGGAGCAGTTTTAATGCTCTTCCAACACTGCTTTTATTGTGACTGGATAGTCATAGGATGTGGGCAGGGATTTACCTGTGAGAAGTCACCTTATCCGCAATACTTTTTTTACTTGATGCTTTCTGAGATTTTTCACTTGCAGTGTATATACTGATCACCTGAAAAACGTGTTTGTGATATATTCAGTTATACTTGGAGAAAGGATGATAACATATGACTTTTCTGTTTGGAAAATTTGCTTTATTTTGTCATCAGTCATGTCAATACAAATTTAAAAGTTATATTAACTGTTGTCTGGCTAGTTGTTCTCTTAAACAGAGAAGTAAACATGTTATGGTTTTAAACCCATTCATAAAAGAGGAAGAGACATTAATTACTGTAGTTTGAGTATCATCTTTCAGTTAAAGGAGGGCTTTTTAGTTTTGGGGACTGCATGGAGTCAAGGCAAGTATAAAGTAAAAGGATGCTTCCTTATGATGTTTTATTAGCAGCTTTATAATCGGAGTTATCTACAAATGAGGGATAAATTTGAAACTATTACTATTTATTTGTGTTATATACTTGATTTGATTTAAAACATTTTTGTTCATCTGATATTCAGTCTTCATTTGATTTGCATGTTGAGTCACCAGAAACCAATACAAAACATAAAACTTAAAATGGAGGTGGAAAAAATGTGAATACAACTTGAAAACTTGGTTTACAAAGAGTAAATGTGGGGATTTGTGCAACTCAAAATACGCAGTGAGAACATACTTCCTAGCTCAAATCTGAGGAGCAGCGTGCTTTAATTTCTGAAAGCGTTAGAAGATGTCACAACTCAGTCATCTTGTAAGTACAAATGAAATAACTCATACTTGATTTGGTCTGTAATGTCTTGTTTTGCTTATCTAGAATTCATGGAGGCAGGGAAATGTCCTGCACACAGTTCAACCCTTACATTACATTTTGCAAAATAATGCAGAAAGGAATGAGCTTTAGCTCTCTGTCTGATGCTGATTTGTGAACTTGGATTGTATGTAAGTGGTTTGTGCAAAGTATACTTAAGAAAGTAATGGCAATATTTACATAGTTCATCAATTTTTTAAAAAATTCAGTTCCTTGGAGAAATTCTATACATTTTATAGATTCCTTTGTGCATAGTTTCAAAAAATTATCACACTATATAAAATATTTGCTTTTTAAAAAAGTACATTGGAGTTGCTCTGTTCTTATTGCGTCAGGTCCTTAGGTACTCTCTGGTTATATAGTTTTGAGCATCAGCATCTAATAACTGTACTTTGAATTGCTCTCTCGTGTTCTCTTTACATTACAACGCTTTAATCTTGATAACTGATTTGGCACTTTGTGTGATAGAGCCTTTTTCAGCCATTGGATGTATGAAGTACATGTATCTTTCCTCTGGAGTAATTAAGAGAATCTTTGGAGGGATATAAAACATGGTATAAGGACTATATGTCACACAAGTGTAGGGAATAACTGAGGTGAACTTTGGGTGCATATTGAGGGTGATCTCTCCTACTGTATTTCAGTGTGTGCCACTTCAATGTAATGGATGATCTTTCTCCTGGATTAGATGAGTAGCAATGCAGTAAATGGGGCTTAAACAACTGAGTGACTCATTTTGTGTATGTGTATTGCGTGTTTCATAATGGCTGAGGTGGTGTTCTATCTGACAGGAGAAAAGAAGCAGTAATTTCTTCCTGGATGCATTATTTGATATGCAGCATTTGGGAAATTTTTGGCCTTCTTGATGGTGTTTTGGTTACTGGCCAAAAACCAAGCTTCAGCTGCCATGCATGGCCGGCCGCAGTTCTGGCTAGGAGGGAAAACTCATTTCTGTAAACAGGAATGTTTAAAGATGTGGGGATGGCCTTCTTCCCCCCAAAGTCAGGGCTTCAGCCTTTGCAGTGCACGTAAGAGAAGAGGGAATTGGTTGTGTGTATTTAGTTGGGGGTGGGTAAAAGATGCTAAGAAACACTGTCCTAGTACTTTATGAGTTTTCCAAACCGGAAAGTGTCACCTAGCTCTCCTTCTTCCTGGTCTCTGAAACTTAACAAGGAGGAATATAGTAGTGGGGGGGAAGGACAGTAGCTAAAAACTGACGGAGACAGGAACTGATGGAGAAAGGCGAGAGAGTCTGTAAGGACCCTTGAAGGGTTGGCCATGTGTGTTTTTTGACCAACCCTGAACCTTTTTTGCTAGTAATAACTGAGAATTTTTTCATGGTGGAAACAAGTAGATACTGTAGATGTGCTGTGACTTTTTGTTTCAACTGTACACTGTATAATGAAAATAGGATTAAAAGTCATATTCTAGCAAGCTGTCAGAAGATAAATTTTTCCATTTGTAAAATTCAGTCTAAACTTATTTCACAAGCTTGTTCCTTTCAGCTTTTTACTCAATCACTTTTTTTGCCTTCACTGTTGTAATTTTGGCTACTTAAAAAAAAGGGAGCATTAGGATAAGAAATTGATTTATTCATACAGACAAATGCCATGTGATGGTCTGTTATATTAAAAATGTTAGATTTAGAGTTCTGGGCTAACCTTGCATGACTAATATAATTGCTAGTAGATTAGACAAAGACAGAGTGATATGAGAAAAATGGGTTGTTTGTGAATTAGAGGTGTTTTAATCTTTCATTAGCTGTGATTATGGTTTTAGACAACCTTTGTATTCAATAATACTTAGTTGTGGTAGCAGCAGTTAACAGCAAAAAAGATGTGTGGAGCATTATAGCAGTGAAGTAAGGCTGAAGTTTGACCATGTTCAAAAGTTTAGAACTGCCATCTGGATTTGTCTTTCCAGCAGTGGTATGGGGAACATGTCCATAAAACCAAAAAATAACTTCTTACGATGAAAGATACCTATTAATAGTAAAGATATCTGATAACAGTAACTTCTATAAATTGACCCTGTTTGAAATGGCTTTCATATTTATTCTCAGAACAGCTGACTCCAGTTCTTTTTTTCCTTGTACTTTTGGGTTTTTTTGTAATACTCATTCTGCCACTGTAACATATGAAAAAGTAAGGAAAGCTGAAAATGGAAAGAAACGAAGCATGTTGAGAGTTTGTTCTCTGTAGTGAGTATGCAACAATGTAAGGAAGCTTTAGTATTCCTGTTTGATAAGTTTTGATATCTTTGACTAATTTGAAATCATATGGTTTTCATTTGCAGCAGAACACTTAGGTTTTTATCTTAATTGAGGGGTTGTACGAAGAAAAATGCAAATCACCTGCACCATCTCTGAAACGTGTACTAATACCAGTACCCTTCACGTTTTCTAGAGCTTGAGGCCATGTTTTCTCAAGCAAATCAAGCTGCACTCCATTTTTCTGTCGCTGTAATACTTGTGCAACAGATGTTTAGGTAGCCAATTCACAAGCCTTTCTTGGGAACTTAACCAGGATAGAGCTAAGCTGACACAATGGTGAGCTACATCTTTTTACTCAGATTTGGACCAAAGTGTTTGGTTGCAGGACTGTGCTTGTAACAATACAGAATCAGGAGGACAGAGTAGGAACAAGTTACTGGGGTCAGGGAGAAGGTAGAATTCTTGCTTTTGGTGGTAGTTGATTCAAATGACGTTGTGGTTTCACAAGCTGTTAATGGAACTGTGATGTTAGATTTAGAGGTTTGGGTATTTTTTACAGCTGCAAGTACATCTAGCCATGTTCAGCTTTTCATAAAATCAGTTTTTCTGTGAATGCGTAACATGAGTATTGAGTTGTAGACAAAATAGCATTAGCACTTTTAATTTACTAGTGAAAAATAGGAGTTGAGTAGAAAACACCTTCCATGTGGTAGGAAGGTGTTGAGATGTAGAAACTGCTACTGAAGGACCAAATCTGTACATGCAAGTGCCATGGTTGTCTGTCTGGAAGACAAAGGATGCATCCAGGTGGTAGCTCTAGTGAGTTGTTCTCACCTATTCTAATTTAGTACCAGTAATGTTTGAGAGTAGTACTTTCTTTCCTGGTAAAAGTGGAATCAAAAGTCTAAAATGCTAGAATGAATTATTTTGTTGGTGTACTTCTCTTGGATGTTTGAAGCACTGACTTATATTAGAAGAAATTCTTGCCTACAGTCTTTCATTACAATTGAAAGTTTGGAAGTTTCCAAATGAGGGTATGTGACATGGTGTAAGTTGAGATTTAGTTCTTTACTCTTCGGCTTTTTGGTTTAATAGTCCATCTTGATCTTCTGGTGCTTTGAGAAATTTATTTCTTTTCAACATTGTGTTTTGGAAACCTGGAGATTTTTCAGGGAAATGGAGTTTTGTCTCCTGTCAATCTTGGATTTTTCAAATTCCCTTGATTGCTCTCTCTTAATTTCTACAAAATTCATGTTTTTATTAATGTTTTATTGATTTTCTCCTAGCTCCTTTTTTATTGAAAAATTGAGCGTGTTAAAATGACATAGTTGTTAGGCTATATAAACAATATATGCTTGCCTGAGGAGAATATGAAAATAATTGAAGTAGGGTAAAAGAGAACATATAGAGAGAGTAAGTATGGAAAGGTAGTCATAATGTATACAATTAATACTGAATGACAAGCAAGTGATGTTATAAGTGAGTTATTAAGCACCCAGGGAGTTCACAACCTTAACTGATTTGATGTCAATATAGTTACATGGTGTATTCTTTAAAACAATTCAAGTAGGTGTACTCCGTGCGTGTAAGGTTCTGGTGAAGTATAGCAAGCTTACAGGTAAACTGCTTGCTTTGTAAAATACTTATGAACCTGCATGGAGTTTCTTTTGACTACATAGACTTGGCTTGTCCTGTGCTGAATGGGCCCTCCGTGATCCTGTACATTTGAGAGGTGTAACAAATTTCTTTGGGTAGTTTGGATTGTGTTTTGACAGTTGTGTGTGTAATCAGAGCATAAGGCAGATCAAGCATTTTTTTCTTCACAAAAGATTATGTGTGAGGGTATATTTATGCAATGTTTCATATAAAACTTTATATAAAAAATGAAACATCCTTTGAATTCTAATCCATCACATGTAAACTGAACAAAGTTTATAAATATTGTGTTTGGGGGTTTAAAGTATGTTGTTCTGTTGTTTCAAACATCCAGTCCCCAAAGTAACTTCAGATATTGAAGCAGTGTGTTTACAATGCGTAAGTGTTAGAGGAGAATGTTTTAATGTCTGAGTTGAAACTGTCATGTGCTTATTCCTCTCCCATACCATCAGGTTTCTGGCTCTTTCTTTTAAATTGTTCCCAGATGTTGTTAGAAATAAAGTGTTTTACAATGCTGTTGGATTTCCTTAAATCACGAGATCTGTCTCCTGGCTTGTTGTATCTCTTGGGAAGTTCATGCCTGTAGGCTGAGAATGACTGTGGTAAATGTGCAGTGCTGCTGAAGTTCTCCTACTTAGCTTTCATTTGGGGGAAAGGGAGGAGAGGGAAATGGGAAGGGCAGAAGCATCCTATTTTTGAGAGAGGTTTGTAATATCAGCAAATACAAATACCACAAATGAGAGTATTTGTAAAAATTGTTGTTTTCAATGTCTTTGAATGTGATCTTAGTATTTTGTAGTGGAAGTTTAAGAAATTTTTTTTGATGATACTGTTGACTTTTTAACAAAAGTTAACTATTTCTAGGAGTCACTTGTTTACTCTTTCTAGGAGTACTGTAGTGCTTCTACACATGCTTCTAATAAGCTCTCTGTTATACACTGGTAGGTTAGGTTTAGCCATAACTTCTGATCAGAGTCTCCATAGCCCTGAATCATTGGGAAGAAAGCCAATGTGTATCTGATGTAAACAGTTGTCAAAAAGTATTTTGATGCATGAAAGACTAAACCCTTGGAAGTAATAAAGTCTGAGGAATGTGTGAAGTATTTAAAGCCTGATCTGGAATGTGAGGAAAATAGTTGGCAAAGACTTCTAAATAGTATATTTTTGATTAGCCTGGAAGCATAGTATGATTGTAATGACTTCCTAAAATTACAAAGCTACATAATATAACCTGTGATAGCATGAAGTTTTACAGTAGTCTTTTGTGGGGGGAAAATCTGAAATTCTGCTATGTAATCCAGCTTGTATAGTGAGGGATTCTGAGTTAGCTATAACTTAAAGCAAGGACCTAGGGCATTCATTTGCTGAGCTAGGGGCTTCTTCTTTCTCTTTAATTGATTTTGTAAATTGTAGAAGTGACAAGTGTAGAGATGTTGTAGAAGTATATTAAATAAGCATTCACTTAAGGAAATTAGCTAAAATATCAAAAAAGTGTCTTTACAGTATGTAAAAGGATTTTTGTATATATAATTTTGAATTTTCACTTAAATATGCACTAAAAGTCTGAAGGTATATTTGTCTTTTTTGAAAGTGGTCCTACATGTCAGTTTTACATAAATCCATTGATTGAAGCCATGCATTAAACATGCTGTTTTCCCACCGTGCGTGGAAGTGCTCTCATGGGGTCATGGGGGTGATGACATGGGCTTCAGTGAAAGGGCAGTATTGACTCTATGATAAATTCAGGGTTCACTCACTGCACTGTGTTAGCTTGGCAATTCCCTTGTTTGTTTTGTATACTCATATTTTGGTAGATTTCATAAAGAAATGGTCAAGATAGCTCTGATCTGAGCAGTTGTTAGTTTTTGTGGAAGATAACTGTAGATCAATCTCCTTGACATTGGTAGGAGTAGTAATATGGCATCGAAAAGTTGCACTGTTGAGGACTAGATGTCAGAAGATGACCTATTAATAGTATAATAGCAGTTTGTACTTACTTTGTTCTTAATAATTTCTTTGCTTCATGCTGAAATGGATATTCAATTAGTCTCTACCGTGTTGCTATTACAGTAACTTTCCTTTGCAGTTTATGGTGAAATATAATAATTGTGGTGTGTTTTTATTTGTTTGTTGTTTTAACTTAGATGTGAACATTTTTGCCATCTCTCTATTTGTGATCTTCAGTATTGTTATACAATCTCAAATTTACTTTGATTCTTTAGAACATAGCAGTTTGCCCAGACAGGGAAAAGAGTTAGGTGAATGTTGCTCTTGGATCTTCCTTCCTTGAGTCTGATTCTCTGTGCTCTTCAAAGATCTGAGTTTGGTTTCCTTAGCTCTGAAACACTGAATTACCTAATTTAGTTTAAGGGTTTGTACCATTTGACTAGAAGTACTTCTGTGCTTGAGACTAATTAAATATTCAAGATGCTTGAAAAATTGGTTATGATTTTGAAATTCATGTGTGACAGAGCAGAGTGATGAAAAGCTTTGCTCGTGGAGCATGGTGTCAGTCCTTTTTGGCTTAGCACCTTCTAAAAGAAGATGCACATAAAACCAAAACCAAGCCACCAAACTACAAATCAAGTAAAGCCTTATCTCTGCTGAATAAATGTAAGTAAAATAAGTATTTATGTCTTTGTAATTTGGGAGGAATTGTGTTACACAGTAGTGCCAGTCTAAGAGCACACATTGGCTTACTTGAGATGCTTACATGAAATTGCTTTGCTAGACAGCCAAGATCTTCAGATAACCCTTTTGAAGTAAATCACAATAACCAGGCAGGTACTGCTTTTGATTTTGTAATTTAACCACTCTGTGTCCAAGTCCATCATGTCTTTTGTGGCAAAGCTGGTTTTAAAGTTACCTGTGGAACTGAAGTACGGAAGGGGCTAGGCTCCTCAAGAACCTAGTAGGAAAAACAACCATGTATATCTAATAAGATCATTATTCACACGGTAAGAGAGATCTTTGTCTTTGACTAAAAGCTTGGGAAATGTGTAGGGGAGTGAGTAGAGGTTTGCTATACATTTGGGATTTCATGGGGGAACTGGAAGAACATTCCATGTATGAACCTCTACATCTGTGAATCAGAATTTATGCAGATAAGTCAAATGTAGTCTTTATGATACAGGCCAGTGCAAGAAATTCACATTTAATTATTCTTCTGAAGCAAAAATGTTAAAACTTTCAAGTGTAATGGCAAGATCTTGTGACTGATTATGAAGGTATTCATGAAATGTAAAATGATACATTTGTAAATGAAGAGAGAACTGTTCATGAAACACAAATACAGAACTGAATATCCGCTCTGTTGAGTAATTTGTGCTCCTTTTGGATTTTTCTGCTGTGGATTAAGAAATTAACAGCTTTTTTGAAAGCCTGATTTACTAGAAACCAGAAGTTTATATAACCATTCTTGCACTCTAATTCAGCAGTTGCTGTTGTAAGTAACTTTCTGAAGCTGAAGGCAAGTCAAATTTGAGATATTTCAGAATTGTAAAGTTCCTACAGGTTTTGGGAAGAGCATTCTTTTGGTACTGGGGTTGCTTCAGCTATTTATGTAGTAATTGTGTGCCATTGCAAATTAATGCCTGTCGTATTAAGGGGGAAAAAATGCTCTTAATGAACGATCTTAATCAGCCAAACTGTGAACAGATTCAGTGTCTGCTGCTACTTCTGCCTGTTCAGCTGAGCTGGCCAGGCTTCAGACAGGGACTGTCTAGATGGGTACTGCAAGCAGAAAAAACTGCCCTTACTGCTGAGTAACCTAAGGCTGCTAGTAATCTTCAACTTTGCAGCATTCTACCCTTGTCAATCTTATGTTAGAAAAAATAAGGCATGAAAAAGAAAGAATGTTTCAACTTATACTGGACACCTGTGTGTTACATCAGTAGTAGGAAGCAATGTAGTTAGAGTAACAGTTTCTATAACTTACCTATGTCGTTTTTCAGTTCTATCTTGCTAAATTTTTCTTAGTTATATCTGGTTAGAAATGCACCCTTACACTGAAAAGAATAAGACATGGTCCTTCTCATGGCTCCACCTGATCTTGGTATTAGACATGATGCAATCTTAAGGGATCTCTTGCTGATTTGATAGGTACAGCTTTGTTGCTTGCTATGTACCCTTACAAGCTTAGAGCATTCAGTAAACTGTATAGAGATTCTTTAGAGCTGATGTTGAAAACCAAGTAAACTTTAATGGCTCTATGTTTGCCATACATAAACTTTATATAAACTATATATAAAGTTTTAACATGATGTTCTCTGTGTGGACACAGATATAGTGCAGTATGAGAGAAAGGTAAGGGTTTGATTTTTATAAGTCTTTCAACTGTGCTGTCTATGAAGGTAACAGTCTCAGATGAATTTATTGTGAAGTACTGAAGTGCCCTGTAAAACATATTCATTAACTATTCTTGATTCTCTTGTAGTGTCCACGACAGAATTAAACCCATTTATTTTAATAAGGATGAGTAGAAACTGGTTTTTTTTTCCTCATTACCATTTTAGCAGTGACCTGGATTAATCTTAAGGGTGCTGCAGAAATACTTTTGAAGTGGGAGAGAACCTATAAGAAGTTAAAGATCATTTGCACAGGATGGTTTAAATATTTTGTTTATTGAAAGAGCACATAAAGATTTTGTAGGCTTTTTGAGAGATGAAGTCTTGAGGATAAAGAGGGTTGGGCCATAAAGGAAAAGAAACAACAAGGTGTGAAAAGAAACGCCTCTTCAGCTGTGTCAAATGCCCATCTTACAAACAATTTGTGGAAAGGGTTATCTTGTATGGTTTCAATATAAACCTTCCTCTGGTTTTTGCAGCCCACTTTTAAGTCGTTCACCAATTGATATTTGTCATGTTTTAAGAACTACAATGAAGATGTAATTCCCTGCCCTAAACTGTGTTTTGCAGAACAAATGGATGTCCCAAAAATGAAAACTGATTTCATTTCCTGTGAACATAAAATCTTTTTTTTTTTAAATAGGGGTGTTAAAATTGAGCTAAACTCCATATTTCTATTTGCGTAGATTTCCCTTGTAGTTTCAGCTAGATATAATAGTTCAATATGTATGTGTATAAAAATATTAAAACTTAATTTAAATGTTATTGAAATAGAATAAATTTATTTAATTATATTTTAATTTGAAATACTGGACAAAATTATTGTTCAGCAGTTTTCATTGTGTCCAGAGATGGCGTCGTTTCAGTGGTGGGTTAAACAACTGTGCTTAAGCTGCTCTCATTTCAGATTGCCATGTAAATATTCCGCTTTACTTAGATTTCAAATTGTTGCACTTATCTGAAAAGAGGAAGTATCATCTTCAAAAATCACAAAATAGAGGAAAAAAAATCTCTTACTGTCTCTTTCTTTTTAGAGAGGATCTGACGAACTTCTTTCAGGCAGTGTACTCAGTAGCCCGAACTCTAACATGAGCAGCATGGTAGTTACTGGTAAGTGATGCCCTTTCAAAGGAGAAATCTATAATTTATACTTGGACTCATTTCCTGTTTACAAGGGGACAACACCAAAACAAGAATCTGTTGTGCTATAGAGGGATAAAGTGTTGGCTTGTATTAGAATGTAGTGACTTATTTCCTACAAACCTTTGGTGTCTGAGGAGAATAATCCCACAAAACAGGCAACTTTCAGATGTCTGCACATTAAATTATGGGTGGGTGATGGGATGAAAAATTACAGTTGTCTTGTACAGCTACCTTTAAAGTAAGAAATCTCAACTTCCAGGCAAGGGTAAACAGCCCAACTCCTGTGTGACACTAACTTCTTTACACATGGACATCTGCAATTCTGGGCATTACAGGGAAGACCACTGTGCCAGTTTCATAATACAGTGTGGATTCAGGAAGAGAGAGTTCTGGCTCACTGCTAAAGCAGGAAGCTTCAGTTTGCTCCTTCAGTTTGAGATTGCAGTGGTAGAATCTCAGAATATCAGTGCAAAGTGACTGTGGCTGTCCTTGAATCAATTTTCTGTTGATGCTAGATAGAAATTTTAATTAATTGGCACACACTAAAATGCCTTCACTGCAGTTGATGCTTCTGTATGTTAAATGTGCATTGAGTTCCCTTGGAAGGCTCACTTCAGAGGTCTTGCTTCATCTTTTTTCTTTTCTCCCCTCCCATTAATTTTTTGTGGGTTTTTTTCTCTCTTTTTTTTTTCTTTTGCTTTAGAGATGTGGAGGAGTTGATTCATGGCATCAGAGGGTTGCTGCACTTTCCAGTCAGTTGCCTGGTTCACTGTTTTACTGTTCCTGATTTTCTGTATTCATAGGTCAGCAGTATAATCACTGATATTAAATAGTAGACTCTTTCCATTTTAATTTATTAGTAAGAGATTGGGATTCAGGGTGCAATTTCATGTTACAATGAGGATGCTGTGGTGACAGTTCTTGCCAGAATGGGTAGCTCTGTGCTCTCTCATCCTACATCTTTAGCACAAGCAGAAAAACCTCCAAATGCACGTTTCTCCTACACTCTCTTCTGTTGGAGTGCTCATTCACTTGCAGAGTAAGTTAATGCAGCATTAAACTATTCTAAAAACATAAAGTAGTTTATCCTTGGAGCAACTTACTGATCAGTCATGTGATTGATTGCACAGTTGCAGGCACAGTGCGGTGTTGAGTGGAGGAGTGTGGCAGCAGAAGACCATTTCCACTGGCAGTTCTGTAATCAAATTTGAAGGGGTGGTCATTCTTTAGAATAAGTCAGAAGTGCAGTGTAGTGCATTCATAACCATTCTGGAACCACCGAACATTTGTCTCTCTTCCCTGTATTTCTTACTTACTTCTGATTCTGGAAGAGGTCCCTCTTGTTTTCATTTTCTTGGTGTCCTTTTCTTGGTATCCTGGATATTAGTGCTTCATCAGTTTGCCTTACTTAAACAAGAAACTACTATGGAAAGGAGTTGTGTGCATGAAGGTTTGGGTGTGGAACATTAAGACAGGACCAAGTACTAAATGTTACCAAATTTTCCAGATATTTTTGGAAGATATATGGATAAAACTTTAGTCCCAGGATATTAAATGCACATTAGTTTATCAAAGAAAAAAAGAGATAAAGGGAAAAAATTGAAATAAGAATTATAATTTTAGGGTTTCAGAAGAAGAAATTCAAAAGCTTCTCTAGGCAGCCCTTATATAGAAATTCTTCCTGAAAAAATTTGAAAATGGAAAAGCATGTTTTGATCTCATTATAGGTTGATGTATGGGATGGAAGTTTGATGTATTTAACAGAGATGTTGCTTCCCATTTTGTTTTTATTTCCACCCTCTTTAAGCTGCTTAAGGGTTTGGGTTTTACTCTTGGGAGTTTCTTTGTTGTGTGGAGGAGGTTTTTTGGTGTGGGTGGGGGTTTTCTCTTTGGGTGTTTTTGGCATCCATAACCCTAAATGACTAGTCAAGAAACAATCGCATTAGCAGCAGTGGTCAGAGTAGTGGTCTGGCTCCTATGGTATCAGATGCCTGTTATTAAAAGTTTCACATAAATTCTGTTAGTATGTAAAGAAGGTTAGTGGAAAAATAACCCCAAACAAAAGCCCACAATCTGAATGCAGTGCTGTAATTCAAGTAGCAGTCAGTGAAAAGGGGGCTACTTTGTTTTGGTATTCTATTTTTTAAACATTTTCTTGGTATTGTATTCAAATTTCATTCTGCCTGCCTTTTTTAAGTAGCACAAAAAAGCCCTGCAGAGCAGGATAAATCCACTGTTCTGCTTCTTAATACATCCTCCCATAGCTGTCTTTTTTCTGTGGACCAGGAAGTACTTTTCCAGACTTGCACAGTTTAAAAGTTCAGATTGTAAACTCCAAAGTAGTTACATGTGAAATGGAAACCTGTGTGCTAATTTTTCCATGATCATATCCTGAAGTCAAATGAGTTCAAACATTCTTTCTGTCTGAATTGACATCCTCCTTTTGCTTCAGTTCTGCTATTACTTTTTCTCTTCAGAAGAGTTTAAAACTTGAGTGAATTAAACAATTTTTTTTTGCTGTAGCCAAGATATAGTAGTGATGAATCTTTCCCAAACTTTATATGGCTTTAGTGAACCTGTGATAATTTATTAAGTCCCTTGTAAATGAAACATGTTGTAGATATCTGTCCATGTAAAACTAATACTTGTTCTTGTCCTTTCATTCTTAGCGCTGGGAAGTGTCATGATATTATGAGACTTGACCTTTTTTTTTTGGAGAAACCTATTCTGGTTTTGACTGTGTTATTTCCAATATCTGATCCTCTGATATTTTTCTAAATAGATAGCTAGGAGAACAGAAGAAAGAGATGGTTTGTCTTTGTAATCCTCTGAGCCTTTTATTGGTGAAAGTGTACACTGTCGAAAAACCAGTTGTCAGTAGCAGTGCCTTAGCAGGCCTAAACTTTGAATAAAATCTTGTCAATCACAGCCTCATTTCTTTCTCTGCTGTAGAAATATTAACCTAAACCAAAATGCCTAAGTTGCCGAAAAAACTACCTTTTCTTAGAAGGGAGGGGTTTTGGTGTAACTAAGGGCTGTGTCATGGGTGAGACTGAAGATGATTTTTTAAAAATGAACATCCTACCTTTTTATCATGGGAACTGTTCTGTTAGTGTGGGTTTTGGGGTGGTTTTTTTAATTCACCTGCCATTCAGTGAGGATACAGTAGTACTTTAATGCTTTTGTAGAGTACTCTTCCTCCAATCTTCTCTCCTAGTGAAAGGCATGAAAGAGGAATGGTTTCTGTGCCCTATAGGGAGTCTTGCAGATGAATTTTTTCCTATTTTTTTTGTGAAAGAAACTTGTGAAATCGGTGAACAAATGTTTGATTTGCTGTCTTACTGATAGTTTGAACCACTAGTTATTCTCTAAAAAAGGCTAGCATGTTGGACATGGCTGACAATACAAGGCCTGATCCTTGGACATTTTCTGAACAGTTTTGTCATCTGTATCCATCCTCCAGACTGTGTAGGTGACAGTGTGTCACATTAACATTCACTACAGGTGAAGCTATTGTTTTAGGTACTTTCTGGTTTTTTTGTAAAAGACCAGTCTTAACAGAAATCTGGACTTGGATTAAGGTGATTTTTACCCCTTAATTCTAAACCCTGTTTTGGAAAAAAATTACTACTGTCATTGTTGAGGAATTTCATTTCAGTTAAGCGTTTATATTTAAATATACAAGATTTATTTTTGCCCCTGAACTAGGTTGGACAGTATGGCAGAACATTATTCTGTAAATGTTAGGGGAAGGATTCCATCCACTGGATTAGAATGTGTAGCAAGGGAGAACAGCTTGTAAAGTACAAGATAGCAAATACCTAAGTTTTTTTTAAGAAGTTGGTTTTTTATGTTATATGTTTAAGTTTCTGACTTTTTAACACCAGCTGACATGAATATTTTAAAGTTGTGTTGTCAGAACCACAGGCCTTTTACTACTGCTTAGTCTACTGCTAGCTTTCCTTCAGCTTTTTTGAAAATATTGTCAAAGTCTGTTCTTATTTTCTGCCATAATCTTGCTTGATTCTGATTTCTTTGGAGAGAATAATCTTCTCATAAAGATCTGTGAGTTAATTTTTTTTGTGTTGGTGCACAATGACTAGAAAGGCTCTTTAGGCAAAAAAGATGATTTGCTAACAGGATTCTTAGAAACCAGGATCTTAAAATATTGCTGATTCTGACATTGCTCATATTTTTTAAAACATTAGTAAGGCAGATTGCAAATGATTGTACATAACTTTTTTTTTTTACCTTTCAGTTCAGTAAATACATAGCTGCAGTTGTTTATTCTGCAGATTTTAAATGCAAGAAAAAATTCCCTTATCTTTAAAAACTGGAGAAAGTGGTTCCTCTGTAAAGGGGTAACTTTTACACTGAACTTCGTGTGAGGCTTTTGCTGTTCAAGATGGAGGATTGCTTAATGGAAGTTGTAGGATGAGTTATCTGTATGAAGATGCGCGTGCCATGAACTCCATTGCTGAAATCCACACACAAAAAAAGTAAAATTTTTTAGGGATGTAGATAAAAAGTGAAAGAAGTTGATGGAAGTTTTATGAAAATTGGGTTGTCAAAGTCAAGAAGAATTGGCAGGTTTTCTTGTTACAGCTGCCATCAATTTCACTGTTCGCATTTATGTGTTTAAAGTAGATCAGTAGAAACATTCCAAAATCATTTTGCAGCTGAGCTCACCAAACTCCTGGAGCTTTGAATGATACTGTTGATCTTGTTTTTACTTAATTAGCAGGGAATGTTAGGAGTGACTTTGGTAGGTAATTCATTGTATTAACTGAATACTTAGCACTGAGGCATACAAGCTAATAATATTTCAAGTACTGTATTTAACTTGGGTAGTAAACATAGATGTGCCATTTTTGCTAGCGCATTAAGTAAAATTGGTTGTTAGTTAAAATTAATGATGCCTAAACATAGGTAATTTACTTCTGAAGTTTGCAAATTGATTAAAATTAATAATAATTGGAAAGATTTTAAAAAGTACTTTATATATGATTGGAAAGTATAGTAATTTAATAATACTGTATACTTTACATATTTCTGCAGATATGCAGATTTAGAAACTTAAATAAAAAAATCTCAGGAGGGGAGAAATAAAATGTGGCTATTATTATTAATTTAGGTAATTTCTGTCTGCATCGTTATGCCGTGGTAACTTGTTCTACTTCAGTTGGATTTCACTCTAGCCTGTGGTATTTTTATATATTTTTAAAGACTAAATTGAAGTGCATTAGTTTTAGACTGCAACATTTAACAGCCACTATACCGTACTGTAAAAGTGTTATCATAGTTGCTTAGAAAACTCAGTGCCCAGTGCATTTTGAAACAGGTGCAGTCTACGTGCAGATGTGCCAATTAAAAGCAGTTAAGTTTTCTCTTTTTCACTATGTTTACTTATTTAAGCTCAAATTCCTCTTAAGCAAAAGTCTTTGTAGCGTAAGATAGTTTTAATATTGGTTGGTCAAGAATTTAATATGCACATGTCCCGTGTCTGTGATAAAGAGAAAAAAAACCCTAGTAACAAAAGTGTAATTAACACTGACCATGTAATCTAACCTTTAAGGTTAAAAAGTGTGGACTTCAGGCAACTTCATATTCTGTGTTTTTATTGTATTTTTGAATGTAATTATCTCCTTTTCTTGTTCTTTCAAACATTTTGAATACCAGATTTATCTTTAAGTTAAACTTTTGAAGATTTACATACTAAAACAAAGGTCCTGTTTTTGGGAATCTGGCAGAGGTCACTGGATCAGACAACAGCTCTCTTCTTACATTCTATCACTTATATCAGGATAGGTTACATACAGGAAAACTTTCTTTAAGAAAAGATCTTTCCAGAAATAGTGATTGTCTGCAGTTTGTTGCTGGTTGGTTGAGGCAGATAATTGTGTTCAGTAGCCAGTGCAGTATTTTAATATTTCTGTCTGGTCATAATCCACAACTGTAAACTAGATATCTTCAATTGTATTACTTTTGTCTTAGTCACTTATTTCCTGTCTGGATACATTTCCTACAACATTAAATTACATATATTTAGCCGAGGTAAAACAGGAAGTGCTTTCTACATAGAACAGTACTGAATGCTACTGCTATTAAGCTTCTTTCATTAGTATGTACAAAGCGAAAGTTTGTGGTGGTTTTTTTTTTCAGTTGGTTGTTAGTATGTACTGGCAGTTGTGAAACAGAGTGATTTCTGCAGAAATGATGTTTATTCATACATTATTTCACTACAGATACACAGGGATTTATAGCCAGTGTCTTGTGGTCATTCTTACATTTTTTTTCCCTTCTTTCCAGGAACTAATGGGTGAAAGCAACTTCATATTGTATCCAAAATCTTTTGCCTGTACCCACATAGTTGCATTTCTGTATTAGGAAGTTTCTTATGAAAAAAGTTCACTGTACAGAAAAGTTATGCATCTTATATAAAGGTCTCAGAACTCTTAGGTCAGATTTATATATTTCTCCAAAAAAAGTGCAGAGAAAAGCTCCTCTAGGATGAGATTTTAGTAAAATATGTTTTCAGAAACAGTTATTATCAGGAAGTAAGCTATTCATTCTTTGCTAGGAGTTATGCTGAACTTGAAGAACAGTTTTTCTGCAAAAACTGCTTGGTTGCATTGAATATCCATAGCTTGAATGATTGAATGTCTTGGACTTATAATATGCCTTGTGTATACTGCAGTTCATTTTGTTACTTTTTTATAGGTTCCTCTTTCTTTGTTTAATAAAATAGGAGTTTTTAACTGAAAATGCCAGGACCTGAGTTGCTCAGATTATGGCCATTTAAAGGCTTTGTCAACCTGTCAGCATTTAATTTCAACAAGTTGATTTATGCTGTATTGAAGAAACTCTGTGCAACAGGGATGTGGCTTATATATCAATTACATTTAAATTGTAGTATCCTATTTGGATGTGAGAATAATGCTTTGAATAGCATTAGTAAAGATGAGATCTTGTTTAGAGATAGTTGCCTGATGTCACATGGAAACTGAATTTTTCATCCCCTTGGTGGAGAGATGCAGAGGACTTAGATCAGTGCTGTGGTTGTTACAGAACGTGTTTTTTTATGGTAGTCTGAATTGAATATAACCATTCCTGTGTTCAGTTTCAGGGCTAACTTTCTAATTCTTTTGGGTTTATATTTTTTTAAACTATGTATTTGCAGCTATAACTTGATTTGTAGATGAACTAACACTGTCTTTTAGTCATTCTTCCAGTGCTTTTTAAAACTTTTTCCCTCAATGTAAATATCGTAGCCTGCTGTTTTCTGTGCATATTTATATTTGTTGAAGTGTTAGCTGCAAGGCGTTTGAATTGCATCAGGATTTTCAAGTCCAGTGAAATTCAAACTACCTCATGAAATAGCTACTTGCCAGTAAGTCTCCAGTTTAACAGCAGTTTCAGCAGTAGTTATTAGTCAGCTTTTATAAGGTCTGCTCTAACCTCCCTTGACCTCCGCCCCCGCAGTTTTCAGCAAAAAGACCCCCAAAAATTTGTTTTAAGTGCTGTATAGGGAAGGATCTTTCAGGTTGTTGGTGCTTAGGCATAGACTGTACCAAAAGACCATGTTGTTCCTCTAGTACCTTGCTCCCCTTGACTTCGCTTTTAAACTTTACGAACACTGATTCTGCTAATAAAATTTGTTAGAGAATGAGATTGTTGTTTTAACAGTAGTTAAATTCACCTTTCAATGGCTCTGAACAAGTTGTGCTCCTGTGTTGTAAATGTGGTTTTCTATTCCCAAGTGCAATTTAATGATGCGTCTTAGCTGAGAAGTACCATTTATAATGACAAATAAGGGACTACAGTTAGAGAGGTTTCATACAGTGCCAGAATCTCTCGATAACTCTCCTAAAAGCTAAATTTCATTTGTTCCACAAATGTCATGAAAAGTTCACTTATATATGTGCTTGCATATTTAGTGTATGGTACACGCTTTGTTACTGGAACTGGAAATTACTGTTAGGTGATGCTGAATGGATAACCAAAAGTAGAAAAAGTACATACTTTCTTTGCATTCAGCAGCTGATGTGTTTATTTCTTCTGTCTTCCAAAATCCATTGTTAGATCTTTTGGCATAAATTTTACTTTAGGAAGATGGGCTTCATTTTTTAACGAATACTACCACTTTGGCTTTCATTGTACAAGAGATGCTTTTGTCAATAAGTTGTAAACAGATTTGTCGAGGTTACTTGCCCTACTGCTAAAAACTCTTTTTGGGCAATTCCATAGCATTGAGAATGCTTGTTGCCAGTACCCCCTTCCTGTCCCTCCTGTCCCCTTTTTTTCTGATTGCCCTATGTTCTTTCATGCCTAATTGTATATTTTTGTATATAATATTGTAATACATTTATCTGCCTTTTTACATAAAGGTTTTTGCACAGGCACTTATCTCCAAGCTTTTTTTTACACTAAGTTAAAAAAAGTTTAAAGTATAGCATAGTTGAGGTTTAAGGCAGTGTAAAAAATAAAATTGTGTGTATACTTGAATTAAGTTAAAGCTCTTAATTGCTGTATAGGAAAAGATACTTATATTTAGGACAGCAAAATACTTCTTTTAAGCTTGTTCTTTAAACTTCCTGCAGCTGAAAAACTGTGTAAAATGCCACTGTTAGGTAGCAATGGTAATAGATGCAAAATTAATTGGGTAATACAGTGATTACTAAATTATTGTGTTAAATAATTACTAAAGGAGCATTTAATATATGTATATGTGAGTGATTATATGCTAGCCTGTGATTCTTTTGCTAGAATTGTTGGGATTACCTAAAGGCTAATTAAAATAAGAGCTTTAGTATAACAAAAAGTAAATTCTTGGACATTATGCTGTGGAAAGGTTAATATGTCAAAATTGTCTGTTGAAAACCACACAAAAGACAAAACAGCTCTGTCAATACTGATCTGAGCAGTCACGGTGAATATTTTTCTGTTGATGTAAAAAAACGAGAGGTTTCTTAATTTCAGAAAATCCTTTAGTTAGAAAACTTTTTCACATTCTCATTTCTGATTGGTAATGTTTCGTATTTTTTGAAACTTGTAATGAATTGAAATTATTCAGAACGCTGAAGTATGAAGGGCATTGGACATGAAGTTTCAGTATCACCATAATTCTTTTGTCCTTTGCAAACGTTTTTAATGTTTTGTTTGTAATGCATTGTCCAGCCTATCACACTTCAACTTGTTTCTTCTGTTTGTTTTGGTTTTTATTTTTGTAAGAGATTTAAATTGAGAACTAGGGAAGGCTATTGTGTGATGAGCTTCAGGTGAAAAATAAAAGTACTTTTTCACAAGCTTTGGCTGTCTGTCTCTTTGAGATAGCGTTACAATATACAATATTGAACAGGTGAAATTTGGCTACCTGGAAGCTCAATCTGACCATGTTTGCCAAAATGGTACAGGTTAGAGTCCTGTGTAGACTTCAGATCCTAAGTTCAGTGTGTATTTTTCAAATTTTACTCTTCCGTGTTCGACCAAATTTGTCTTTCTCTGCAGTGGACCAAAATAAAATACCTGCTATTTCAGGAATTCTAGCACTGTCAGTTGGAGATACAGCTAGCTGAATTTTGACAGTCTTGGATGTTGTTAGGTTTTTGTTGTTTTGTCTGCTGTAGTAAAGTGGTAAACACTTCATGTTCTTCAGTCCAATAACTTTTTAAAAGCTTAGTGATGGAAATTTTTTTGGAAGAGGGTTGGTGGTGGTGGTACAGGTCGTGGGTATGGAATTACTGCACTACGTGCCTCTAAGGCATACTGGTTTTAACTAATAGGATATTTCAAATTTTATATTTAGATAAGTCTAAATATCTTGCTTTTTTGGTAGAAGAAAGGGAAGTCTTATCACTTGTTTCACTAACATAAATACATGCTAATTTCCAGCACTGATTAATTCATTAATACAATACCTTATGACAGTGTATTGTTCTTTAGTTCTTGACTCTGATGTTTACTCCACTGACATAGTTTTAACCAAAGTAAATAATTATTTTCTGGCCTTCTTTCAAAAGCAAGATTTCTTCCATGCAGCTGGTTAGCTGCTTATCAAGCAAAAGGAACTCAAGTCGGAATTTTGCTGTAATTCTTCATGAGAATTCTGGATAATATTCTAAATAGTCTTTCTAGAGTTTTGTATGTTGGATGCTAATGTTCCCCTGATTCTATTAGGGAAATTTATCTGGATCTTCCCCCACCCCCTTCTCTGTTGGCTGTATTGTGTTTATTAGTTGGTTTCTCCTTTTCTGTGAGTGAGCTCATAGTTCATAATGGACATTTTTCTACTTTGTCCTTCAATTGCTGGTTGCATCAGCCTTTTGTGTTGGCAGTCCTCTGGGTCATCCCCTTTCTCTGCTCTGATCTTTCCCAGCATTAATGGTGCTTCCTGTCTTGCTTTGTTACTTTTCTACTTTTTGTGTCCAGTTCCTTGGTGCAAGCAGTTCTTTAAAAGCTTTGGGATCTATTAATGATTGACCACCATTTGATTTCTTAAAAAAAAACTTCTGGGTGGCCACTAACTGTTTTTACTTTATTGCATGTTGGAGTTCTTATGTGAGCCTTTGTTAGACATAATTAATATGTTATTCCTTGTTATTATATGAGATGCTTTGAGGTGTAAAGGATTTGCTGTGGTCTTTGTCAGAGGACTAAGTCTTGAACAGTCCACCTTTCATGAAACCAGCATTTGTCTCTGCAGAATTTGTTCTGAACCCTTGAATTTGACTTAAACCAAATGAGGTGATGGCTCGCTTAAAATTAATTTCATGTTTATAATTAAAAGCATTTTTAATACAGCATTAATAATATCAGTAAACTTTTCAAATAGAGTCTGAATATGTCTTTCAGCCAATGGTAATGACAACAAGAAATTCAAAGGTGATGATAAAATGGATGGGGCTCCTTCTCGTGTTCTGCATATCAGGAAATTGCCTGGGGAAGTGACAGAAACAGAAGTTATTGCTTTAGGTTTACCTTTTGGTAAAGTAACCAACATCCTGATGCTGAAAGGGAAAAACCAGGTAATTTGTTGCTTTCCGTTTTTTGATATGTTTACTGTCTGATTTCAAAATATATTGTTAAAATGCTATTGGAGTAAGCCATAAAGCAGTAAGTATTAAAGAAGCAAACGGCTTTTGTTCCTTTGGGTTTTTTTAATGAATTTACACCATCTTTTAGTAGATTTTTGGGGGAAACTGCATGGTTGGCAGCTACATAAAGCAAATGTTAGCTGGAAGATAAATATTTATTCCTGCATCTTCACAGGTTAATTTTTGGAGATGAAGTAGCTTAGCAAATAAAGTTGGTGTGTGTAGAATGACATTTTCTGAAGACTGATATTTGTTAAAATGTGTTATCAAACCCTCTGGTTTTTTATGTACTGCTAATATGAAGATTACTTGCTTTGTAAATGCCCTCTTCTGATTACAGGCATTTTTGGAACTTGCCACAGAAGAAGCAGCTATCACTATGGTTAATTACTACTCTGCTGTGACACCTCATCTTCGTAACCAACCCATTTATATCCAGTATTCCAATCATAAAGAACTAAAGACTGATAACACACTTAACCAGGTATATTTACTGTTCAGTAGTGTTACAAATGCAGACAGTAGATGAGGCATGGCATGTGTTCTTGGCTCATGTGCCATATGTTGGAATCATTTGGTTTTGTCCACATTCTAACACTCCTGTAGTCTTACCTATGACTGTTCTGTTTGTGACACTGAAAGGGATTTGCTTTCTACGTGATCTTTCCATTACGATAAATTTTCTTTATGATTCCTTAATGTCAAAAGGCAAAGGTTCTGAAGTATGTTTTCAGTAGTTATTTAAAAATTCTAAATAACTTTAAAGTTGTCTTAGTTTTTAGACTGTAGGATGGTAGAACTAACTTTCTTGTTCTGACATCTGAGATTCAAATGCCGATTTGAATTCCCTTAGTGATAATGACTAGTGCCAGTGCCTAAGTTTCAGTGCTTTGGATGATCACTCCAGTAGCACTGGTAAGCTCTTGTGATCTGCTTTTTCTGGAGAATAATATCATAATGAACACTCTAGAGACAAATGTACTTAATAACAAAAAACCATTTTGCTCTCCGTTTTGCTCTTGCCTCTCCAGGACCTATTTCACAATAAATACAGATACATATGTCTGGTTTTAGTAAAATAAAAGAATTAGCAAAATAACGTAGTGACCAATTCATATGAACTATAGAGAGATAAGAGACACAAACCTACCTACCGAAAGTCTCATGGTTGGATTAATTTAAAATTAATTTCTTACGTTGCATTTTTGATGACACAAAAACAGCGTAAGTGCCAAATTAGTTTCTATTAATTGTGTCCTCTATTAGGAGACGTAAATTTAAGTAAACTTAAAGCTGTTACCTTTGAAAGCAAATTCAGAGTAATCTGTTGAAAGACATTTTGGTTCAGATCAAGTATCATGTTGATTTTCCTGTTGGTCTTTCTAAATAGTCTCGTTCCTTAGAATATTTTGATTTTTTTTAATAGAGATTCCCCACCCTCCCAAATGTCAGTTACAAAGAAAAAGAAACACCTTAATTTACCTTTGATCAAGTAAGGGATGAATTCTGTCTTCACTTACAGTGGATGGACATACTCCTTAAGAAGTGTTGTCTTATGTTGTCCTCTGGTTTCTCTGCTGATACTCATCTGGTGCTTCACATGTTCACCTTTTCAACCTATAGGATGTGCTGACTTTTCAGCAGCTTTTATGCCACCATGCATATTACTACCCCATCTTAACCTATATTCCAAGTCTTCCAGAACTTAATTTTAATTTAAGCTTAATTTAGAACTAAATAATAGAAATAGTTACTTGGCAGTAAGCATTCTGTAACTACATCTCATGAAGCATTCTTTAAAACAAAGATGGTTGGATTATTTTCTGAAAGAAAATAAAAAATAGTGCAGGTTGTTGCTTGTAGTCTGGCATTTTTTTGGGTGCTCAATACTTAGCTTTCAAATCAGATAAAAACTTCTTCTCATCAACCCAAATTCATTTGAAATTGTCTTTTTCTGGATGTTCAGGTAGGAAGGTGTTAGCATGTATAACTGGAAAGATAGAGTAAAAAAATTGGAGAAATGTGCAAATATAATAGTTAAAAAGAAGACAGGAAAAAATTATTTAACCAAGGGGTACTTTAAACAGCGAGGTCTTGGCTGGAAAAGTTCCTTTAAGATGTGTCATTCTGAGCTGTTCAGTAACAGTAGCTTCAGAGATTATTTTTACTTATATGCTCAGAATGACCTGGTTCTGAATAAACAGTTTGGAAAGGGACCATTTTTAATTTTCATTTCAGTTTTATAATTCTATGAAAATTCTTGTTCATCAGAACACGAGAGGAGCATTTAAACTCTGATATACAGCAAGTATCTCTTAGTGCATTATCAAGATGCAGGAGAATTGAGAATAGAACAACCTCTAACTGTGCTTCTTTTTAATCATTAGCCTGTCATAAATGCATGGGTTTAGTCCTTCTGCACAGGCACTGCAACATTTAGAAATAAATGTACTTTGGGTGGTGTGTCTGATCTTTTGAACTTAGTTTCAATTTTTCAAAAATAAGAAAAAAGTGTTACATACTACTTAAATGTCTTCAAATTGGCTACCTATATATAGTGCTAGATGTTATTTTGAACTTGTTTGACAAAATACTTATAAAAAGTTTAATATTTACCGTTGTTTAGTCCTGTATTCCTTCATGTACTCACATTAATTTTAATGGAATGAAATATGTATAAGTATAGATAGTGCTGAAAAAGGTCATATGTTAAAATTGACTTCGAGTTGTAATTCCTTGAGTTATACAGTTTAAACTTTTCCAGTCATTGTAAGGACTGACATTTAATTGGTAGATGCTTATAGAAAGAGTAGGAAATAATTATGTCCTCAGCCAAGTATCTGGCCATCTTGAAAGTTGTGTGTTTCATACATTACTGAAAAGAAGTGTAATCAAAAGGCATTTTTAGACAGTTACAGTAATTAATGTTAAATGTAGAGGTAAATTTTGTTTTCCCAATTGGTGTTCACCAGGTCTTTTTTTTCCCCTCTCCACTTTCCTTATTCATTGATTTGTTTCAGTATGAGGAGTATCATGTAAATTGTGAGACGTGAAATTGTGTAATATCTCTAATACCTTTAAAATATGCAGTATACATTAATATGATGGTTATTATTTTTACCTGGCATGCTCACTTGTCTTTCTTGTTTTGTATTGTTTTGCTTCATAAGGCAACTGTAATGAAAGTATTAAATGGAATCCTTTTTTTCTGCACTTTTTCTTTCTCAGAAAAAGACATCTAATCTTTCTGATACTGTCAGTTTTGGCAGTGGAAGTAGTTACATAGGTGTGTTTTTGTGGTATCATCATGTGGTTACCTTTGAATTTTTGAAATCCTGCTTGTGTTTAAAAACAAACAAAAAATATGGAGAGGATTTTGTTTCTCTTTTTACAAAAGAGGTTGGATAACAGACACCAGTTTGTTTACCTCTCTGGATACTACTTTCTGACATTTGTTAGTCTTGTGTATTATTTCATTGTGTTAAAAATGAGAAGTTTGAAGGTGTTAGTTTAGAATTTTCCCTTCCTATTAGAGCCTTCTATATAATTAAAATGGCAGTGAAATGTTGGCTGAGATACAATCTTTTGAACGTAAGATAACTACCTCTGCTTTCTGTAGGGTTGGGGTTTTTCCTTGGTCGGTGTGTGGGTTTGCTTAGTTTTCATTCCTGTAAAGGAAAGAATCTTGAAACCTTCAAAATCCTCACTTTCTTTATCCTTACTAGTAGAACAGTAAGCTTTCTACTAGAAAGATTGATACTGGTGCCATTTGAAGCCCCTCCTTGATGTGACATAAGGATTAACTGATATTTTCATTTTTGTTGGCTCTTCTCACAGAGTCAGACTGCATTGTACTTGATGTTCTGTTATGTCTGTAGCTTTGAGTTTTAAATAAGTGGACTATTTTGTGTTTCTGGAGTTAACTATATTAATATTTCTAATTAATTTCAAGCTATTTTCTTGAAATATTAAGAAAATCTCTCTTCTGTCATTTTTTTTTTAAGCGGGCCCAAGCTGTTCTTCAGGCAGTGACGGCTGTGCAGGCATCAAATGCTCCCATTAGTGGGACCACTGTTAGTGAGAGTGCAGTGACTCCAGCTCAGAGTCCAGTACTTAGAATAATTATTGACAACATGTACTATCCAGTAACCCTGGATGTTCTTCATCAGGTAAGTCAAATTTCACTTTAGCTTGAGCTATGTTTGGGAGGAACAGATGTGTAAAACTGTACAATGTTTTTGGCAGATATTCTCTAAATTTGGTGCTGTATTGAAGATAATCACATTCACAAAGAATAACCAGTTTCAAGCTTTACTGCAGTTTGGTGATCCAGTAAACGCACAGCAAGCAAAACAAGTAAGTATAGCTCTCTTTTAAGGCTAGAGATCTTCCTGTACTCTCAGCATTTGTAAAATGTTGATTTAACAGAGATCAACATGTTGATGCCATAACAATGCATCGTATTCCTCCACCACATGTGTGAATTTTTTGAGATTAAAAAAGAATAAGTGGAAGTTATTATATAATATGTTGTTATACCATGTGAAATTAGTGTTTAATGATTGTATGTTTATGGATACTGTGTCTAAACTATTTTAGACATTTGTATGAACAAATATTCTAGTAAGACTACACAGAGATGAAACAAAATGCAAGACTGCAATAGTAAAAATGTCAACCAGAAGTAAGAATGTAGGATGTCATGGTGATGCATAATTAATTCACCGTAAGCAGCAAATTTAGTAACCCTATTGGATTGTTGTTGGCAGGTACTTTTAAGCATCCGTACAAAGATGAGATTAATTGGTGGATTAGTTACTGATTTGTGAAAGTATTTAGTTATATATATATATAAAACTATATATAAATATATATAGTTATTTTTGGGGTTTTTTTTAGGATATAACTATAACTATAGTTATATATATATATATATATAACTATAGTTATAGTTATATCCTAAAAAAAACCCCAAAAACCGAAACTTGTTTGTAACCATAAATGCCTAGAAGAGAGAGTGCAATTTACTCATGTGACCAGACTGTGAAGAAGCTTTGCAGCAGTGATGGGTGAGCAGGATCTTGCTTTTGTTTTATAGGAAACTCTCCTATCTTGGGTAGGAGAGGCAAGAACAGGTAGCTGGTTTTATTCATTATAGCAGGAGAGAGCCTATGGATAAATTATGGCAAAGATCAACAGCATGTCATCTAGACCAGATGGTTTGAATTAATTGAATGGGGTATGTTCACATTTGTGGCAGTAGAAAAGTTGAACCAAAGGGGAAGGTGAGATTTCTGTTATTATTATTATTATATTATTACAATTTTCAAGAGATAAATGGAACTAATTTATATTTTCAAACCTTCACATGTGGTCTGAGTTTGAGGAAGGCTGATTAAAATTGATGTCCTGGTTAAGTGTTGCTTGGCAGCATAGAAAGTGCTTATTGCCTGTAGATGACAGACTAGCTGAGAACTTCACAAAAGTGAAAAGCTCACACCTCAGGCTAAGTTCGCAAATTTTCCTCTTAGCAGAGGAAAGACAAAAATGGATTTAATCTTCTGTTGTAAAGAATGAGGACTATATTGAAATAAAGACTCTGTTAAGTAGTGGCAGGTGATCAATTTTGTCCCTATCACCAAATGAAGTACTGGGCATTAAGTAGAGTACTGTGAGATGGTCAAACAGGGAATCACAAAAAATTTAATATGTTTTCAAAAAGCAAAATGTAAGTTTTCATGCTATTGAGGAAAACAAGACAGAAGGGAACAGACCATTTGCAGTTTGGTTTAGGTGGTCCTGTGAAATAATCTACTCCTGAAAAGCAGTCTGGAAGTACTTGTAGATCTGGAACACAAATTAGGGATGTCCTTTTCAGAGTTGAAATAATATCAAATATTAGATTATGCCTCAGAGTAGAGAGAGATGCAAATATATCACTGTACTGCATAAGAATTTGTATGGCTGGGATGGATCTTGCAGATTTAAAATAGTGGTACAGAAACTAGATCTTAACCTACAAGTTCTGCAGAAATCAGTTGTAGACATGTAGATTTATATTTAAAGTATTTGATAAATAGTTGGATGCTAAATGTGTTTGTTACAGAAGGTTGTAATTCAGGCTTAACTTGTATTTGGAAAGCCATTTTTCAGTAGTAGATGTTACTGCTGCTTTTAAAGTGCTTTTGTGATGCAAAGTCTGTCACAAAAGTGACATCTTTTGACCTCATTTTTTGAGTCATGTATATTATCAGGAAATTTAATGGAAAAATGACATCTGCGAAATGGACTGTAGTGATATGAAAATTATCAGTGTAATTTTAGGAATATATTATAAAGAAGTTACAAATGAAAGGATGAGGTACGTAAAAGTGTGAAAGGAATCGAAGAATCTCTTGCTGTTGTTGACTTCAGACAAACTGATACTAGCTTATGGGACCCTATTGGTATTAAAAAAAACCCCAGCATGTATTTGTTTCTCCAGTTTTACATGTTTTCATTCGGGTACCTGGTCACTTGTAGTAGCTTGTGTGTGAATGACTAAACTTCATTGAATAAGTTACTCCTGTACGTACAGTCATTGTCAGAGTGATACTGGGGCCTTATTGTCAAATTGAAATGGTCTTAGGTTTATAGTTTTATATTTTAACCAATCTAAATGTACAAAATGTTAAGGGTAGTACCAACTGAACTTATTAAAGGATGCTAAATTAGAAGGAAGGTTTGATTTCCCCACTACCCTCACAACATGAATAAATACAGTTCTTACAGTTAAGCCACTGTGATAAAACATGAAGTGCCACCAGAACAAAAATACCTAAAGGAAGGAAGCAGTCAGGTGATAGGAAAAAACCCATACGGTTTAAATACATCTGGAAGTAGAAGCAAGATGATGTGGTGGCTACAATTAAGTTGCATGGAGTTCAAGATCAAACACATGGTAGAAAAGTTTTCAATTTGTTTTCCATCCAAGTTACTGTAGAAGATAATGGGGAAATTTAATTTTCTGGCAGCCCTCTTCACAGGAAATCAGAATATGGCCTTAATAGAAATTGAAGACTTATTAAGGAAGTCAAAGAGCAATTTGAAAAACTCAAGTGATGTAAGTACCAAGGAGAGATGCCATGCATTTTGAAGGTTCTGAGAAAACACTGACATTGAAAAGAATGTGCAATATGAAGCCTCTAGCCCTGTGGGATCTCTTTTGCTATTTGAATGAGCAACTAGTGAAGAACCTCGTTCCTGCTCCACTTGTTTTGTGAGAAACTCATTTCCTGTAAAAGTAGATAGTGGCTCTGCCGATGCTTGTTTCATCACCACCCTCAGTTTGGATCGTTATAGGTTCCTTGAGTGAAGACTGGGAACTTCAGATTCTGTATAATGCAGCAGTCTAGCCAGGGGTGGAGAATGTAACTGAGAATGGGCAAGAGTAGAGCACATTGAACTCTGCCATGCTTCTGCTAATGAAGAAGGTTTTGTGTAGAGATGTCTGTGTGCATATGGAGATATTCTATGCATTAAAAATAGCCCATTTTCACTGTAAATAATGAGTACTCTTAGCATAAGCAGCAGACTTAAATACTTGAACACCAGTAGTTTGGCATACCATGGAGAGATGAGAGTGCCAGTGTTTCTGTCTGAGAAGCTAGCTAATTCAGAGCATTGCCTTCATGCAAATGTACTGGAATTATTCTTGCCAAATCATGGCTATTAAGTTATTAATGACTCATCTATAGACAATTAACTGAGGCTCATATGTAGTGCATGGCAGTCATCTTGACCCAGCATGGGTTAAAAATATCACTAAGGTTCTGTTAACAGTTGGCCAATTGATCCTTCCTTGGCCCACAGGTGATCCAAAGATTCCAGTGAGGTTAAACTGCACATATCATCTTTCCAGTCATTTTGACTCACAGCTTCAGGGTAGCTCTGTGCTGGTAGCAGTCTGCAAAAGATCTCTACTAATCTGCATTGCCCTAAAATATGTAATAGGAACTTTCAGTAGTCGCTGCATAATGGAAGGAAGGACATCTCCAGATAGGATACTGAGCTGCAGGGCTAATATTCTCTATTATTGTATTAGGCTTTTTTGGACATCTTTAGTTCTAAGGAGCACAGTTTATGCTCAGAAATGAAAAGTAGTATTCAGGTAAACAGGAGAGTGCTGGATTGCGTTGTATCAGAAAGTCCAGGAAGTGCAGCAACAGGTCCTTTGCACGTAAAATATATTAAATTTTGAGAATGGAATGTATTTACATACACTTCTTAGCCATAGAAATAACTTGTATCTAAGACACTTGCCTCAAAAGAAGTTACTTTGATTCAGATGCGTATCTGTAGGACACATCTTGGGACACATCTCTCCCAAGAGATACTTACCGTATGACTTTCAGTTACTTTGAGGTACTTACTTGAGCTGGAGTATGTTTTTTAAGTGTTGCTTCCTGGGATTTGGGGTTTTTTAAATGCCTTTAGCTCCTACACCCTTCTAAAATCTTGGTTTTAGTTTTTGGGGATTGCTGACACAGGCAGGATGAGGAATGGTACTCATAGTTGTAGAAGGTCTTGTGATTCCTGATCTCCTTGGTTTGGCCCACGTGTGGTGTGATATAGTATCACATGTGAAGTAAATACTTGAAAGAGAAGTTTCTTAGCAGTAACTAGAGGTCTTGGAGATGATGTTTGTATGTACATTCACTAGCTGTGAATGGCTGGTTTCATTTTTTCAGGATGTCTGAGAGAAGCAGTGTTTGAGGGCTTGTTGCACATTCTTTTGCTATACAAGTAAGAGCTCAGGACACGTGTTCGCATTTGTGACTTTAGATGTGAACAATTAAACTTGAAAAAAGTGCTGGTTGGTGAGAATCTTTCTTGCATTGTTAGAGGTGTATGGTGCTGCTGGTAGAGATGGTTGGGGTGAGGGGTATTTTGGTTCTGGTGCTTGAATCCTTTCTTAGCGTTTGACTACGTGCTTATTAAGAGTGCATCTCATTCCTTTCTGGTTCAGGATGTTCTTTCAGCCCATCTGTGTCCCAACTACAAGGGGTTTCTCTTGTGCAATACCTTTTATATGTACTTTTGGTGGTCACTTTGATTTTGGCAGGAAGAGGAGTCTTTGCTCTTTCAGTAGAAGTTTTAGTTACTTACATAGCTCCCTTCAAACAGTGACTACTCCAGAAACTACAAACATAGATATATCTTGAGTTGCTACTTTTTAAGTCTAAAATATTTCCATCAAATTAGCAGCTTTTTGCAAGCCACAAGTCAATATTTCTATAGCTTCCACACAGAGGTAAAGTATGAATCTTGATGGGTCCTGTGATTCAGCTCAGAATCATAGAGAGAAAGCTAAAGAAGACAGCCTTTCAGTCTTGTTCACACCTGTTTTCTTCATTATGGGAATGGGTGTTCTCTTGCTGCGCAGTGGCATTGTATTTGACAGTAAGTAAACCCTGGCTGGATAATTTGGACCTTCTTCTAATCCATATCTTAGTGGATTTTAGAAGGTAGGAACTCTTGTAAGAGTGATGGCAGATTCTCAATATAAACTTTTTTAGGTGTAAGTGTTCAAGTGGCATTCTTTTCACAGATACCAACTGGAGCCTTGGATTCTACTTTGTCACTGTGTATAAAAGAGCTAGCAAATGGTGTATGCTGTAATGGTGGTGCCCACCACCACCCCAACAATACAGAATTAATTAATTAAGCGTGTGTTCTATGAATAAGGACAGTAAATTTTACATTTGCAATATTGAATAAAGCATTTTTTAAGCTGAATTTCAAGCATAGGGGTTTCTCTTTAATTGCTGTTTGTTGATACAGTGCTTAGATTTTCCAGTTTCTATAGGGTTTTTTTGCCCTATATGTTTTTAGAACTTCGAAGCTATGGCAAAATAATTATATTGACTTACATATTCTTCTACATTGACTGCTAATGGTGGTAGTTCTTTTAAGTGGTTTCATGAGCCCTGGAGATGTCAGATGTGATAATACGTTTTGTGGGGACAGCCTTGCTGGCCCAGGTCTAGCAGAGGGGGTGTCTGCAAGATGTTCAGTTTCCAGATGCATCACTGTATGAAAATAGCAGGCACACAAGGTTTGTGCATTTCTTAGCTCAAAATAGTAAGCCCTACCAGAACCTGAATGTGCTGGCAAGTACACTGCAGATGTAACCCAGCTAACTGCAAGAGCTAGCTTAGGTCCAGAAATGGTACATTGCAATCTAACCTTTCAGTCCAGACATTGAAACAAAATATCTGATGTGTATATTTGAAAATTTGCTTTATTTGTTTTTTTCAACATGTGTGTATGTGTATGTATATATATATATAAAAGGTAGCTTTATAATTAACATAATGACTTGATTTAATGCTAATTTTTCAGATGAGCTGCATCTTCACTTCCTAGCATTCCCTAAGAATTAAACTGACTGTTACAAAAATTTCCATATTCTTAAGTCTCTCATATTTAACGGGTAGTGCTTTGAGTGAAAGTAAGATATGCCCAAAGTGTAAATGGACTCAAATCCAGGTATCGATTTGCTTGGTGAATAAAGGAGATGGAGGAAACATACACATATATATGTGTGTGTGTGTATATACGTAATGTTGGATTCTTAAGAAGTGTTTTCATAGAGTGCTATGTGTCATGTTAATAGGCATTCTTTCAGAAGTACCAATTAATTGTGAACACGGGATTTCTAAAAAGGAGTATTGGTAACATCAAGTTAGCAGTTAAAGTTGGTTTTCTCTCAGTTTTGGCACTAACTACCTTTAAAGGGAGAAGGAAAACATGCAGGAATAATGTATATATTATGCCTTTACAGATTGCTGTCTAACATGGTAGTTAAGTATCAGGGGGGTTTCCACAGTTGATTTCCCATGTAAGATTCTTGATTTTTTTTTTCTCTTTAAGAAACCTATTTGGCATTGTGTTTGAATTTAAGCTATGCTATGGAATGCAGGTTAATTAGCCATATTCAACAGACATAATTTGACAGTGGTAAAATGTCCCTTGCCGTTTTGGTGCACAGAAACAGTTTTTAGGTAAGAAGAGAACATCGAGCTTCCTGGAATCATGTTGAGAGGTTAATGCATTTTAATTGGTTTTAAGCTAGACAGTAAGACAGATAAATATCTATGTTTAACATAAAAAACCCAAAAACCCGAACCTTGTGCAACCAACTGGTATTGTGTGTCTTTTAAATAAATTGTGATCTTTTTTTCAGGCCTTAGATGGTCAAAATATTTATAATGCTTGCTGTACCCTACGAATTGATTTTTCCAAATTGGTGAATTTGAATGTCAAGTACAACAATGATAAAAGCAGAGACTACACTCGTCCTGACCTTCCATCTGGCGATGGACAGCCAACGCTGGACCCAGCTATTGCTGCAGCATTTGCAAAGGAGACCTCTCTTCTAGGTATGATGTTGATGTTCTTCCTCTGTATTGCAAAGCAACTTCATGAAAATATTCATTAATCCTTCTAACAACTTAAATAGTGTCCAAAGGCTCATTCAGGGTTTAGTCTCTATTGTGATCTGAATTGTAGTAACATAATTATATTGTCTTTAGAAGTACTGCAAAAAATTAATGAGAACTTGGATGACAAAATGGCAAATGCACCAAGTATCAGAAAAAGTCCAGCTTGTATCCCGAAATCTGTCCTTCCCTCTTCTGTATGTTTATGCCTGTGACCACCTTGCCCATCTTCCCACCTAGTTTGTAAGAGAGACTTCACATGATTTACGTGATTTCTTCTGCTAATGGTTTTTTGTAATATCAGATTATGAAACTAACGTTTTGCTGATTTCCTTCAAAGAGGCAAGATTCTGCTCTTTGCGTAAAATACCCAAACCCTATGGTGCTACCTGTAGTTTCTGTAAATAAAAAAAAAAAAAAATATCTGTAGTTGCACTTCTAGTGCTATGTTATGTGAGTTCTATATATCCTGTCAGCCTTTGAGTTCATCAGAAGTTGGTGAAATACTCTGAGAAAGGTACAGATATATCTAAGTTCTGCCTATTACTGAAATAATCAATGCATACTCCTACTCCTGTCAAATTGGTTTCTGGTGAGAACACCTTTCACTCTTTACAATGTAATAGCACTCAGATATAGAATCATTACTTTTATAAAAGCTGATTTATTATGTTGTGATCAATGTTCTTCCCACTTAGTCTTTTTCTTATGTTTTTTTCTTTCATAATTTCCCATCTTTGTTATGAAGAAAACATTAGAACAACATAGATTTCATGTGTTTTTATACAGTCTGGGCCAAGCTGAAGTAAGTTTCAGTGTTACAAAAGATAGAAGGCACTTGGTGAATGATGTGAGCCCAGGAAGAGATAAATATTGTAGCTAGGGCTACTGAATGTTGCACTGTATTTATTCCTTCTCTGAAATCAGATTACTTAAAGGATACATTTCATATCTAGTTGTAAAGTACATACAAAGCCAATTCCCCCAAATTCCAGAGCACTTGACTTTATGTTTCCAGTATCACTTGCAGCTATAGCAAAAGTTTTGGGAAATAAAAAATACTGTAAGAATCTAAAGTCTCATTAAAAAAACTAGCTAAAGTTTCTTTTTCTCCTTTAACTTCCCATAATTTAAAAATTGAAATCTCTCATTTCATGCTTTGATTGGGAAGGTGGATGAGTGTAACTGTATAAGATTGACACCACAGAGATGAGTGCTGTAGGAACACCCTTGAGGCAATTAGTAATTCTTTTGTCAGCCTGTAATGACTAGAACGCAGACATGGGGCTGCAGTATGGGTAGTAAGTAGACAAAAGCAAAGTAAAGCTGCTTATTAATGAGACCCACAGTATTAGGGGTTTGGGAGGGGAGAGGAGAGAGTAAAGATTCATGAGTAATAAAACAGTGCTAAATGCACTTATGTAACTCCAGTTATGACATTTTCCTGAATCCTGAGAAGTTGATTTGTAGTCTCAGGCTTACTAATGTATTTCCTTGTATATAATAGTTATAGTATGCATCAAATTCCCAGGTTTAATTTGCTTGGCATGGTGAAATCACACTCTGTAGATGCTTGGATCATTGCATAACTATGGATATATTTAATTTGGGTTACTGTACTTTCTGCAGTTATCCTAAGAGACTTCAGTGGACTTTATCATCTACTATTCTAGACCTGAAAGTCACTTAGATACTCTTGATTTTTGTCTGCAAAACCACAGAGTTTTCTAACATTCATTCTTTTGTGTATATTAAAAACAGTTTCTAAAAAAATTAGGAAGATAACAGTCACTATAACTAATTAAATATTTTAAATTGTCCTCCTTGGGTGGACCTCCATACATGCACTGTTTTTCCAAGCAGTAGAAAAATAAAAGGTACACAACCTGAATGACTTTCATTGCAGCTGTGAAACATTTTCAGATCATTGGTGAAGTCAGTCATGTTTATTTTGATGAGCAGTGGAGATTTTATATCATGTTGGCTTTTTGTTGTGTAAAAACATTCATTGTTTCAAAAGAGACTGAGGGGAGTTGGGTACATTTTCTAACTCTGCTCATGGCCAGTTGGGTGGTATATTGTTAACTCTTCATCCCTCCTGTCAAATGGGGATGGTTAGTACAGGGATTTTTTTTGTTGTTATTGTTCGTTTTTTTCTAGTTGACTTTTCACTATTTTTACAGAATTTGAGTTTTACAGCTGAAAAATTTTACAAAAAGACTCCATAGTTGGTGCCTGAGTTGTTAGGATAATTGTCAAAATGGGAATGGTGCTTGTTTGAATGGGGAAGAACAGAATTCTCATTCTGGGCTGTTTATTGTGTAAAAAGGCACAAAATATAAATGATGTAAATAAGAGGACAAAGGATAGAAAAATACCAAAACCCAGAATGGATGCTTATGCATACAATATAATGCTGCATTTATTCAGATACTCAGAAGAAGAAGGGTGGGAAGACATAAAAGTTCAGAGAGTCACAGAGGTTGAGAAACTAATGTGTTAAGTATGGCAGAATGATAACAGCAGCCTCCCTCCTAATCTTTTCAATCTTAATGTTTGTTTCCTCCTGTTAGATATAGAATTTCTTTCTGTAATATTGATAAGGATGTCTTCAGCATATGCTGAGTGTCTGCTGTGCTTTATTCACATGTGATTGTCTGAGGGCATATTTCTCCATGAAAGAGTGGAGCTCCATTTTGAGTTTACTGCGCTGTTCTTCAGGTTCTTTTGCATGCTCAGAAAGAATACCATGAGATGTACCTGTGGCATTCTTGTAAAAAATCTTGCTGTAGCTGATCTTTTATATGTATATCAGGAGATTGCTGACAGAAAATGCAGTAAGGGTTCCTTCCTTTTGCTTATATTACACTTTTATATGCTGCAAACTTGTGCAAAACTTGGGTGCAGCTTTTTGTTGTTGGCTTTCTAAAAATATACTGTAATCCGTATGTCAAAAGTGCGATTTAGGTTCCACGCAGTTTTGTGGGTTTAGTGACAGGATGTAAGTCTTGTTAGTCTTAGTGCTTAAATCAGCACTAATTCTAAACCAAACATATCTCAGCTTCCTTCTGGGTGAAGTTAAGGCTCCACTTCAGTAAATGTAACTTTATGATGTCACTCTTGTAGCTTTGTAAGCTGTTAGGCAGAGATGTTAAACTGCTGTCTCCCCCAAAGCTGTAGGAAGCAGGACAGGAACGAGTCAGTACAAATGATGGTGATTACTTGACATAGAGCCGTGAAAAGGGTTCCTAACAGGTTCATAAACCTAGTTCTTGGTCAGCTTTGCTTACCTGCATTAAGATGATTACCAGTGCCTGTGGTTTTCACAGAAGTTCATATATATTTTTAGTATAGCTTCAATTTGCCTACTGTGAAAATAGCATTAGCAGTTTGCATTTCAGAAGTCACACAAAAGGATAAGCTGAGAGGGAATAAATAATGTGACATGTTGTATTTTAACTTCATTGAGGAAAAGGCCTCAAAAGGCTAGAAAGAAGGTATACAATATTTGTATGTTTTCATTAATATCCTGAAAAAACCAAAAACCTGTTATCTGTAGGTGTTGGAAATGAAAATGAAGCTAGTGACAAAGATTTCTAATACTAGTTAGTAACTAACATTTCTAAATAGTTTCATACAAGTCCAAAACTGTATGTTACATGGTAGCTTATTCATAATAGAAACTCTTCTTATTTTTATTTATTAAAAAACTTTCAGTTGCTTAAATCAGAATGGCAAATCAAAGTACAGTGGAGACTGCAGACCAAGAATTCTGTTTCAGAGCTATTTGCTGTGGCTTTGTCATTTTTCTGACCTTTTCAAAAAATGAGATCTATGTGTACTAAGTAATCAGTTATAAACGTACCAATCAAATAGATGATCCAGCCTGCATGCATCATCACTCATTCATCTACTATGTCCTCACCTGTGATAAAATAAGGTTTTGGAAATCTTTGAGACTGTAACCTGGACAATATTCAATGAGTGTTCATGTTTTTTGAAAGAAGGAGAAAATTACTAGTGGATGAAATGAGCTGGTTTCATATGAATTATCAGAGGCAATTTTTTTTTTCTTTCTGTTTTGATACATCAGTGCTTTTTTACTGAACGTTGTGTGATGTGCAAATTCAGTGTTGATCAAATATGATAAAACTGTTCCTACATAAACTATGTGTAGTGCATATGTATCACAAGAACCCTTCATGAATCCTGGGAGTAGCACACTCAATTCATGCCCCAGTGACTTGAGCAGACAAAATCAGTGTTTCTCTGCAGGATCCAAGTTTCCTTGAAGAAGAAGACATAAAAGCACAACTGAAGCTTGAGCTGAGGGTCACGTGCTTCTTCAGAGAACTGAATTACTAAAGCCACAGAGCATGTTGAGTCTTGCATTTAGAAGGTTGCCTCCCCACCTCATGTTAAGGTTGTGAGAGATGCGTAAACCTCTTCTCACATGGCCAACTGCACTTTTTGGTATTTAGTCAAGCACCAGGTTGAAGTGAGGAATGTCCCTCCAATGATGATGGGAAATAAGGATGTAATGATGCAGAGAGCACAATTAGTATTTATTCTTACTGATTTAATGAACACTTACTTTAGACCGTCTTGATAAACTAGACACTTCAAGCATTTTGGAGTGCAGTGGAAAGAGTTTTGCTGCACAGTAATGGTTATTTGAATAGAAGGTACCTTTTACACCTCATAACTTTGCAGACTTGATCTGAAAAAAAATTTCTGCATTTCTCTTATGTTAATTTACCAACCCATTTCACAACCCTTTGGATGACTTTACAGTGGGATTGTCTGCTGTGTAGAGGGGTGTATGCACCACTAGTACTGATATAGGAACTTGTTTTCTTAAACGACTTGTGTGTGTTTCGTAAAATATGCTTTATTTTAAAATTAGGGCTTCCTGTTGCAGCTGTTCCAGGAGCTCTGAGTCCTTTGGCTATTCCAAATGCTGCTGCTGCAGCTGCAGCTGCTGCTGCTGGCCGTGTGGGAATGCCTGGAGTTTCAGCTGGTGGCAATACAGTCCTCCTGGTTAGCAATTTAAATGAAGAGGTAAGTGAAACAATTTTACTTTTTTTTCCTCCCCTCTTTAGTCACACTTCATTTGTCAGTATTTTATAATTTCTTTGCATTTGGCCTCTTACATTTGGATTTTAAGCTCAAAGTATTTTTGCTGATTTTTTTTTTAATAATCCCCAAAGCTTATTTTAAAGCCATTGTTAAATACATTCATTTTCCTAGGTAGCTAACAACTTAAAATATCCTTTGACAGTCAGCTACCTATTTTGCTTAGAAAAATTTGTTAACTACTACATGTTTGAATATCAACGGTTCTTTCTTTTGTAACTGTAATCATGTAAACTAGAATTTCTGTTTTGTTTCTAATTGTTTGCTGTTTCATTTCATGCTTGTTTTTTAGTCTTAATTTATGTGAACTACTTTTAACACATTTTTCTTTGAAGGTTCTCCCAAAGATCTTGATGAGGCACTCTTCCAGTCTCTCTTAGTAATTTTTTTTCTTTGCAGTTACTCATTTGTCTTAAAAAAAAAAAAAGTGGTGGCAAAGCATTTTCACCTTAACTGTATCTTTCTTGCTAACTCTGAAATCTAAAGGGATTAATTTAGTTTTGCATTTTTACTGTCCTTTACATTTATTTTGATGGCTGTGAAAGCTGGTATGAAATGTGGGAAGTTTGTATCAGTCTAGCTGTTCCATTTTTAACCGGCCTCTGTCACTGTAAATCATTAAGCTTTTTTATCATCTAGTACTGTTTTGTCATCCACAGTCTTGCATGTTAAAATGTCTTAGATCAGAGTGCCATTTTGAAAGATATTTTGCCTGCATTTCATAACCAGCCATGCTTACGCAGTTAAAGTTTAAATTTCAAAATTTCTATTGCATGCTTTTTTAATTTATTTTCATGTTGAGATGAAATGCTGTAGTTTACTCTTGATATGAATGTACTTTACCCATATTTGTCTTGGGTGACTACATTTTACTCAGTTTTTCTTGTACAGTACATAAACCAACCATTTTCTGACCAAATTCCTGCATTTCCTATGTACTGACCTATATTTTATTTTTTTTTTGTTCCCCACTTCCTTATTTTTTTTTTCTTCTGCATTGCTGTATTCCCTCCCCCATTTCATCCTTTTCCCTGTGTGTTCAACTTCCCTTTCCTTGTCTTTACCCAAATTCCCATGCCCTTCCCTGTCTTACCCTCTCCTCGTCTTTGTCCTCGTTCCCTGTCTTCATTCCCTATGTTCATGCTTCTGTGCTTGAACAAAATGTTCCTCGGACCAACTTGCCCCAATTAACCGCCTTGAAACCATGATCCATGACCACCTCACCATTCTGCGGGAACCACCCTTCGTTATGGATGATCTGTTCATCTCCGCTCTTCCTCGACTCTTCTCTCTTCTTGTCTTACGCTGCTTGCTCTTCTCTCCTTCTAAAGATGGTTACGCCCCAAAGTCTGTTTACCCTCTTCGGTATGTTATTGTTAGCACTATACTTTTATTATTGATTTGATTTTGTTTTTATGGTTTTTGTTTGGTTGGTTTTTTTGTTTCACCTTAATTCTTATTTGTAGCTAGCACTTTGGCTTAAAGTTGAATAGTAAATCTTTTGCTGTTTTTCTTTTGCTGTTTAAATCTCTCCATAGACACAGATTTTCTTTTAATGCATGCTAATATATTTTGCATGGTCTTTAATTTTATATCATTCACATAGCTTTGAGGGTTTATCAGAAATTATTCTTTTCAAAATTCACTATTCAAAATCTTTATCTCCTTTATTCATTTGTGAGTGTGTTGAGTTGGAGTGAGTGATCTTGTTGCTGTCTGAATGTTCCATTGATATGTCAAAATATATTACTTAGGTGGCTGGCTTTAAAATGAACTTCTTCTTTTGGGTTACTTTTGACTTTGAAAAGGTGTTTATGGTGATGTGCAGCGTGTGAAGATTTTATACAATAAGAAAGATAGTGCCCTTATACAGATGGCTGATGGAAACCAGTCACAGCTGGGTAAGATTAGTTTTCTGTTTATATTCCCATTAGTCCAAGTACTTAGGCTCTGTAAGATCAAGTGAACTAAATGTGTTTATATTTGTCAGTCTGTCTCTTATCCTGGTTATCCACCAGATCCAAAATCTTTTTGCATGCACTTATGTTCCAGAAGGTCTGCACCTGAATGAATATCCTAAATGAATTCAACAGCTGAATCAAATGTGATGATCCCTAAATAAAATTTAATATTGACAAAGTGTCTGCAGACCTAGTTCGATTCCAGTCCTTTAGCACACTGATCCTTTGATTTGCTTGAGTGTTTTTCTTCTTTGCTTGTGTGGTGCACCACAAGCTATTGAAAAGTAGCACTCAATTGAGTAAACTTGTCTTTTTCAGCCATGAGCCATCTTAATGGACAAAAAATGTATGGAAAGATTATTCGAGTCACCCTTTCTAAACATCAGACAGTACAACTACCTCGAGAAGGACTTGATGACCAAGGGCTGACTAAGGATTTTGGTAATTCACCTTTGCATCGCTTCAAGAAACCTGGTTCAAAAAACTTTCAAAATATATTCCCTCCTTCTGCAACACTTCATCTGTCCAATATTCCGTAAGTGTTCACTGTCAGTAAGGTGATAATATTTATGTGCATCACAGCACACTGAACTGACTAATGATTTCCTGCTTATGCTTATTTCCTTCCTGTTTGTAGACCATCGGTAGCAGAAGAGGATCTACGCACATTGTTTGCTAACACTGGAGGCACTGTGAAAGCTTTTAAATTTTTTCAGTAAGTAGCTTTTCTGCTCGTAGCTCTAAAAAAAGAGTTTGCAGCACATCTTAAGAAAAAGAACATATCAGGTAGCAAGCATTAGGAGCAACCCTGTAGTGTTCAAGTTCCTAATTCCATTGTTTTGTTTCAGAAGAGATCACAAGATGGCACTTCTTCAGATGTCAACAGTAGAAGAAGCTATTCAAGCTTTGATTGATCTCCACAATTACAATCTGGGAGAAAGTCACCATCTGAGAGTTTCTTTCTCTAAGTCAACTATTTAAAAAGGCAGATAGAGAATGAAGGTGTATTGCATTGTTTGGTGTTGTCACCTTTTGACTGTTCAGGAAAGTGGGGACCAGAGTTTGTCTTCTGTTTTTTTAATTTTTTTTCATGCTGTTATCATTCCTCAATTGTTTTAAAAAATTTTAAAAAAAGAAAAAAAGGCAGTGATATTAACTGCTTTTCAACTGTTCAACTGTTGTTTAGATGAACCATTGTTTTGTTTAAACGATTTCAAGTTAATACCACATTTTTTCAACTTAGTTGACGTACGTGCCTTAAAAAGGAAAATTAGTACTGCTGGAATTGCATAACTAGTAAAAAGCAAATTTGGTTGTCTGGGGCACATTGTTACATGATAATTTAAATATGTTTAGGCAGGGGTGTGTAAAAAGGTTAAGTTTTTGTTTTCTCCTGCTTGATAGATTTCTTTATCTGCTGGCTTGTCACTTATTTTTCTTTTTAATTGGATAAGATGCATTATGCTGAAAGAGTAAAATGATTTTATTTGATTTTTGCTACTTTTTGCTTTGTGTTCTTTTTTAAAAAAGGCCTTTTGTATTTCATTGTTCTGGTCTAGATTCAGTTATGAATGTAGGCATTAGTTAAAATTAACAAGGTACAGAATATTAATTTCTTTAAGGACAAAAAGTGACTTCTGTGACTTTGAGCCCTACGTGAAAAGCATTGTGGAATCTTAACCTTTTTGTACACACTCTTGTGGGATGTATCATATAAATGTCAGCACTAAGTAATGTCTTGTTTGTGGCTGAATATTTTTCGTAGATGTTTTTGAAGTTGACATGACTTACGTGCATTTCAATATATATTGCCATCTTTAGTTTGTAATTAAGATATGGAATATGGTTGTGGATTTCTGAGCATGTACAGACTGGTCAAGCTAGTTCAGGAAACGGTGCATGTATTTTTCAATGATGAAGAAAGTTTGCTGCAAATGCAGGAAATTTTGTGGCAGTTTTCTAAAACTGACAACCAGGTGGGACCAAAGTTTATGTGCCTTTAGTCTTAATTTACCTTGCATTGTAATATTCAGTTTTAATAAATCTCTTCAAAATATTTTGTATTTAGAAATTAATCTGACTTTACTATAAACATGGCTCAGAATCTGCAGATCCAGTTAATTTGAAAGCAGTTCACTGACAGTCTGAACTGTTACCTTGATTCTGTTTAAATGACCAATACTTTTTGAAATTGATGTACTTAGTTTCAAGATTCATAGATTCTGTTATCTATGTAGAAAAAGAAGGGTCATGTATATTTTCTATTAGTTGAGTTTTTACATCTTTAGAATTGTAAAATTCAGTATAGTTTGGAAGTGGCACAATTAAAAATTAATTTTCTAACAAAGTTGGGAGGTTTGATGGTTGTTTAATTTCATTTTGTGTGTACTCTGCTTACCTCTGTAGCATGCTCAATAAACACTTCTGTAGCTCTGTATTCACCTTTTCTGTCTTTCTCTGCTGCTTTCTATCTCTCCTCTTCTTTGTTTTTCACTTCTACTGTGCTTCTAAATTCATGTTTATTCTCTGCCAGGGTGGGAAAAGCATTATATTAAAAATTGCTATTTACGGCTTTTTACCATAAATCCGATGCTGTGAAAAATACAAACTCTTTATTTTCAGATAGTTACCCCTTTGCAGGCATATGTGCAAATGAAACATTTCCCACCCTGTTATAACTTACTGCTTTAAAGACATAACTTTTATTGTAGTTTGTTAGCTCTCTCTTTCTATCTTTTTAGTTTTTAAGCAGATTTATGCACTAATAGATCTCTCAGGTTTGCCATGCTCTCTTGCTGCAAGTTTCATCTTCCATTTTTTTTTGTGTCTGCTAAAGATTTTCTACTAATCATACAGTACACTCATGGGTGAAAGTAACAAAGGATTTCACATGAGATCCGTGGACCATACATGTTTGAGAGCAGGATACTTCACCTTTTCAGAGTCATGGGTTCAAATGAATGTTAGAATAGTTTGGGCACTTCAGTAGCTTTTCTTTATATTACTTTGAACTGATGGTTGTGGGGGTTTTTTCCCCTTTTGATTAGAAATACGATTTTACACAGTTGCCATTTAAGAGTAACTGAATGATCCAGGAGCATTTGGTAAAAGCTTGTCGGCGTTCAAATCACAGCATTTTTCAGTCACTTTGCCAGTGCAACAACCACTGTAGATACACTGATGTCAGAATACTTAGTGAACTGATGTCTTCCTTTGGGTGGCTTTCAAATCAGTAAATAGCTATCAGCTTTTGAAGGTCATATGGTGTAATGTAGGGGCTTGCATTAGTCTTAATACATTCAATAAAATGCATTTTATCAGAATTACACCCAATATATGACTTAAGTTATAGTCTAGGTATTGCAGTGATCACCCAATCTGAAGTGCTGGTAGAATCGTATTCATCCATACTCAAAGCTTGTGACTCAGCATCTTTTTACAACTCGAGCACCCAGACGCAGAGATGTGACTATTTCCAATGATTTAAGCAGTAGTTAAGGGTCTGACTGAGCTGATCTGTTATGTTTTTCATCTGTACAATATGATGTCCCATATTTTTCTAAAATAAAAGTGTGTCAGATTTCCTTTTGTGTATCAGAATGTGCTTGCGTGTTTCAACTAGAAATGTGACTTGAAATTTGCCATTCTATGTGTTCAGCTTGTGCTGAATTATTTCCACTCTAAAACGTGTATCAGATAGCATACAGTGATTGCCATATGTTAAATTTTGAAATAACTGTAAACATCTGCACTGATTGTGTACAAATATAAGGGTTTATAAAAGGGTAACTTACTTCTTGCCAGGCTTATTTCCTTAAAAAGAAGTTTCTATACTTTTCTCATTTTGAAAATTTCTGTGGCAAAAACCTCAAGGGAAAGAGTATATATTGGGTTTGACTTATTATAAATTCAGCAGATTTTATTACGAGGTTATATTTGTATCAGCCAAAATTAAAAGTAATGACAGTCATAATTGTCATGAAAGCATTTTTTATTAATCTGAAGAAAATCACTGTTCAGTTATGGATACTTAGTCTTTAAAGTGGTATCTTTTCAGAAAATACAGACTTAGTAATGTCCTAACTCCTAGAACTTTCAAAAACTTGTTTTTCATGACATGGTACTGCATTTTGTATAGTAATTTGTACATTTTTGTTGTTATAAAATGTAAATAAGTTTCTGTATTTTTAGCTCTTCAGAATGTGAAAAGCATCACTTTTATTAAAATTTTACTACAAATAAGATTCATGAATAACTTCTTACACTCCATGGAATGTGAGTTTTCAGATTGTTAGTAAAACTTAACCATAGGCGTGGTGATTCTCCAAACTCAATTTCAGATTTTTAAAATAATTCTGGTTTTTTATCAGAGGGCAGTTACTGATTTTTATTTCTTTGTGAATTGTTACATTTTTTTCTCTGGTGGAGCAGTGAAATTGGTTGGAGAAGAGAAGTCCAAAAATGATTCTTTGATCAGATAATGTCCAGTGGCAAATACAGCATGTAAATGAAATAAACCAAAACCTTATAGCAGTCTAACTAGAAACTGGGGGAAAAACCTCAAACTAAATAATACACTTAGAAGTATTTCTGTAAATTGTGATTTAACATGTTATGAAAGGCACCTTTGCCCTGCAGGAATAACAGTTCATACAACTATTTGTAGCTTACCATTTTTAAAGTTTTACATTCAGAATTAGTTTTATAAGCCATCTTACAAAAACAGTTTCTTTTATTCATTGTAAGTTTCCTTATGTTTTCTGGTCTCTTATGGCATGACAAGATTAATCATATCCTGCTGTCTGCAGGATTTAAGGCACTGATTTCAAACTCTAGTTTACTCAAGATAATTTGTCTAATTCTGTGCTTAGACAACATGAACTTCTGTCAAAACATTAGAAAAAAGAATTGTGTTTTTTTCTGCCAACAGGAATACAAATCCACTGGTCCCATCTCAGGAAATGGTTTTTCCAATATCAAGTGTGTTACAAGGAGCAAGGCTGCTCAAAAGGTTTGATTGTGTTAGGTAGGGATGAGGCTGAAGTCCTTGTTCTGTTCCAGACACTGAGACAGCCTAAAGTCTAGTTTTGCTGAGGTGAACTAATTTTCTTTTTATAATTAGACAGAATGCCCCATGTCTAGTAGTCCTGGTGTGTGTAGAAAGGGATATATATGTGTGTGTGTGTGTGTGTGTGTGTATATATGTATGACATCTGCAATATTTCTTACCTTCCTGGTTTCTTGGGGAGCTGAGCAGCTGCAGCCTGCTAGTGTGATTCTAGCCACATGGAGGATAAGAAAGAATGATTTTTCTGAAACTCTTGGATTTGGCATGTTACTTTCTACTTAATGGGCCTCGGTAAAGTTTGTCAGTCAGCAGACTGCAGTAATCTTAACTATAGAGAATGATAAACCGTTAATTATTCTGTTAGTGCATTGGCTTGCTAAAGCTAGTGACAAAGTTCCTGCCTTACTGTGGCATTATAGGCCACAATAATGCAGCTTTAAAGAATTTCTTTACTTTGTTTTTTCCTTTAATGTAAGATTTATTTAGTATCATGTAATCTGAGTATTTTGAGGTTTGAGATTCTCTCCAGTGCATGTGTTTGGTCTTGAGGATGGTTAACAAAATGAGATTGGTGTGTTCCTGCTTCACCTTAAAAAAATTTTACAGCTTGCTGTATCTGTTGTTTTCTGAATTGAGTGAATTTTCCTCTGATCAACAAACTGAATTTGGAAGAGGGTTACATTGCTTTGTTTTTTCCCTTCTGAAGTTTACAGTATGTGATGTTTAAAATCTATTCTTTCTTGATTAGTTCTGCAGGCAAGCAGCAAAGGAAAAGTAAAGAACTTTTATTCCTTGGGAAAAAAATTATGTGAAAATCAGATTGACTTAAATGTCTCTAAAAACTTAGCTGAAAATAGCACTCATATTATTGAAGAGTTCTGCATGTTTTATGAGTTTTAGCCCGGTTTCACTAGGAAATGAGGCGTGTGTAATTGCACCATCTCTCTGTGAATGTGCTGTTCCCAAGATAATCCCTGTCGCTTCCTTGTCACTCCTGTACCCTTTGGTTGGTGTCCTGTCAGGCAGAGGGGATGAAGGTCTCCAGTAGTAAGGCATTTCTGTTTCTATCCTCATGATTAGTTGGCTTGCTAGGTCAAAGTCCTTACTTTCAGTCCTATGGGCAAGGGAAGGAGATCTGGTGCCTTGTCTTTTGCCAGGAGTTCTCAAACAGGCGCAGACATGGTTTTCTCCCTCTTAATGGGCAGCAACTTGTGAGGTAGCAAACATGGTGGGGCCTGGGGATACTGGGTACAGGACACAAGAAGTGAAAGGGAAGGGAGATTTTGCAGGAGGAGCTGAGTATTGGACAGAGGCAATACTGAGGGTGTTTCAGTAGCTTGCTTTCAGTTGTTCCATGTATAAATAGACGTGAAAAATTATTGACAAGATGAGACGTTGGCTGAATAATTTTGTAGGGATATTTTATAAACTAGTCTGAACAAAAGTAGTCCAGCTTGTGAGGTAAATGTGATGCATTTTCAGTTCAACAGGTACAGGAGTGTCAGAGCTTAGCACTTGCGTGCAGACCGCTGTGGAAGCCGGTTTTCCTAGAATGAGTACTTACCATCCCTGGAAGCCAGCAAGACTGAAAGCCTGAAGCCTCTAGCCCTAGGTTAGGCTGCATGTCAGGGTAGTTTAGGATGATTGACACTGATGGCTAACCAAAGAGCTAGATAAAGTGAGCTAGTGGGATCCAGGAACAGATTTGTTAGAGAATTCATCAAGTGACACGTGGGGACTGGCATTTTTTGATGAAAAATACAAACAGTAAAATTTCTGACTGTATTCCATGGCAGGAGACACTAGTGTCCTTTGGGCTAACCCTATTCTCCCTAGTTCCTTAATGCCTGGGGCTTATCTCTGACAGCATCAACAGTCTTTGAAGATCTCAGTTGTGCAGCTGAAATCATGCTGGACTAGTCTGTTCTTTTCTGAAGCAAGAGAGGTTTCTGGCAGCTGTATCTGACAAGCACCAGTGATTTGTTGCGTGTGGTGGGACACTGGCCTTTCCACTTTAAAACGCTGGCAATCCTCAGCTAGTAAAGAGTCCTGGTGCTGTATCAACAAAATACTCCTTTTATCATGCTGTGCTGTGTTGTTAAAACATTAACCTTCAGGTATCGACTTAGATAATTTGAGTAAACTTTTTGTGAGCAATGTTTATCTTTCAAAATGAGGGAGCTTTTTCTTTTTTCCTCTCTTTAGAGAGAGGAAGATTTTCCTGTTGATTATAGAAAATAAACTAGAGGTTGCCATTTTCCAGTTCTTAAGCAAATTTTGGTTGACCTTAAACCATTTTGATCAGAAGTGTGTCAAACTTGTTTAAACTCTGATGGCAGAAGTCACACAATTTCCTTAGTCTGTATCACTGCCATGCTGATTCCTAGACTTCAGGGGAAAAAATAATCTTGAGCCTAAATCTTTTGCTGCAATTTAAAAGTCTGCTTTGGTTTTTAGAAAGTGGTCATTTTCAAGTTCCTCTTAGATGGAAGATGGAGCTAAACCTCATCTTTCAAGTGTAGGTACATTCAAATACATGGTTAATAGTAGATAACCTTTTCCTCTTGATGGCTCTTCACACAAAATAGTTCTTATAAACAGGTGTTTGTGGTGCCATCCTGTTACAATTGAAAAAATTGTTCTTTTCATTAGAGAATGGTAACACCAAGCACTTTTGCATTGCTGTGGGTGAACTCTGAATAGTTTTTTTCCTGCAGGTGGCATAGCTTGTTTGAGTATGTGTGCAGCAAGTTTTGGTCCACCACGGGATGTGCTGTCAGTTGTGGCAATGGAAGAATTGCCACATCACCACCAATTAGCATTGGCAAGTGACTGGAGTTGCTCAGCAAAACTGAAGTCTACAGAGCACATGTGATCTTGCTAACAGATCAATATTAACATTTATTTGCAATTTTCTCAAGGATACCCAGAAATCTTTAAAAGCAGTTTGCTTTTAGAAGCAAACAGGTAAAATATCTGAACTTTTTTCACAAGAATGTAGACTGTTGGTTTGTATAAGCAATGATCTATAAATTTTACACAGATATTCGGAATAAGTTGCCATAAGGAAAGGGATTCCACATGTAATTTAATTTCTAATTCCAGCTTTTCCAAGTTTTGAGCCAGTTGAAAACTCGGATTTTTGCTGACCTGAAATAATATACCCTTTCATACACATTTTTTTGTTTCAGTCCACAGCAGCTTCCTCAATTTCCAAAGAATTCTGTAAAACATAGCTTTTTTCCAGGGTGAGTTCAAACAGCATACATTACATATTCCTGCATAGCTAAGGAAAGGTACCAAGATTCTTCCTATGCTGGGAGCAGTTATCCAGCTGCCTTCTGGGCTTAGAACTGTGCTTGTTAAGCTTTCAGACAGACTCACTGGAAAGGAAATATATTGTGCTTGGTGTACCTGGACAGTAGTACAAACCCTAAACTGCCCTCAGTGAGTTGTCACACTTGAAGCAGAACCTGGTTATCTGCTGCAGCTGTTGGGTTCTTAGGAATTCAGGCCTTGCATATTCAGTGTTTATAGGACTCTTCAGCACTTCAGAGATCCTTAGGTAACAACAGCAGGTTGCATCCATGATTTCAGAACTTTAGGGATGAGTACTGTAGAGTGAGATTAGGGCTATCTGCATTTCAGGTTCTTGGATTAAGACACTGAGTGTGGGAACCCTTCAGTCTCTTTTGAGATAGTTCCTTCTTAAGAGGTCATTAGATATTGAAAGTCATATTCATTTCAGCTTCACTTAGGATTTAGCAACCTGCTTGGATCCTGAGTAACCAACATCTTTGTAACACGCATAGAGAAGCTCTTAAAATGCTTCTTTTTTAAAAGAAATATTTTTGGAACTTAATGTTATGCTCTCAATAATGCTTTTGTAATTAAAAAGTTACATTTTTCAGTCCCCTACTTTGTATTTCTGTGGTAAATGTTACTTACATTTATGTTAGTAGAATTTAATAACAGTCAGTGTAGAAGTTGGTGAACTTGCAGGATTACCACTTGGAACAATAGGCATTAGTTTTCTGTGCTGGAAGAAACGAGTCCAGGCTTCTGGCACTTAGAAGGTGGTATCTAGGCAACTGCTACTGAATGCCAAGATCCTCTCTTGTGCAGACGTCTGCCCTGCCAAAACCATGTTCCTAGGGAGAAGAGAAAGTTCATCCAGATGTAGTGACTGAGTATGCAAAGAAAACGAAACTGAGGACAAATCCTGTAAATACTGAATTGCTACACAAGAACTTCAGCTCCCTAGAGATGAGACAAGTAGCCTAAAGCTTGCTCTGCGCATACCGTGTGAAAGGTGGCTACTGCAGGGCACATGTCCTGAAGGTGTACCCTCTTTCAGTTGGTTTCAGCCTATATCCTTGCACTCCTTTTTATAAGACTTTTTCTTCCTTTTCCAATTTCAAAAATGAATTTGCAAGTTTTGAATTTGCAGTGTTTTAAGGTTTCTTAAAATCTGTCAAGCAGCACTATGCAGATGAGCTGTGCGTTACTGTGAGGCCAGGTGTGATTCCCTTAAAACCAGAAATAATGTAAGACACTGAATGAAGCTGAGACTTCATTTTTACAGATTAATAATTGCCACATAATTGTCACAGAGCTCTGATCTTTGGGCTGCCTAATCTATAGTACAAAGCCTCCTGTTGAGTAAGTATGTGTACATCAAGTTGCCTTTCTCTGTCAGGGAACAGAATGCCTATTTGCCACCACTATTGTTCAGAGACATTAACAACTCCTTCTACTGATAAAGAGCAGATGTTTTAAACTGGTTGATTTATGAGTTATCAGGTTTGTTACAGACTTCCTTATTCTTCTGTGTTTGGCAATTTTAGAAGTGCTAAAGTGTCAAAATATCTTACACTTGTTAGCATCTAAGTGCCTTCTTTTGCAATCATTTCAAGCAGTAAGGAAGATGGAACAGTTACAAGTTTCAGGTATTTTGGATGTCAGTTTTGTTCTAAATTTGATTTTAAGATACTTAATGCTAGTAAAATTGCAACTGGATTTTTAAAGTCTAACATGCACAGCTACCTGATTCCTTGTACAAAATGCGATCAAAATTTAGCTACACACTATAGACACATAACTTTAAATATATTGGTACTAATAATGTAACCTATTTTTCTCTCCTGTCCCTTTGTTAACATGGCTGTCAAGGATGGGAGGTGTTCCATTCTCTTGGACTGCAAAAAGTAGCCAGGAATCATTCAGGAGGTGTTTTCACTTTACAGTTGGGCTATTATTAAGGCTTGCTGCTATTCAAGGGATTAGTTCTGCTCCTGCCATCCTTGTTTGGATCTTCTGCCAGCTCTAATGCCTGTCTTGCCCTTCATCTGCATGATTCAACATGCTAAACTGACAGCATCCCTACCAAAAAAGTCAAACTTCTGCCTTGTCTTCTCCCTCTCCCCTTTTTGGTGTTAGTTTTTGCCCTTTGGTGGAGTGAACCTGGTCACTGAACGGTTACAGAAATACTAAAGGAGATGGAGCATACTCCTGGGAGGAGGGGGGCGGGAAACTGCCTGCTTCAACAGAAGTCAAATATCAGCTAAAATGTAACAAAATCTGGTATTTAGGACACTTTATGCTGATACAGTTGTTCCAGCCCTATAGACTGGAACTGTCACAGATTTTAGATACAGGTGGAAATACTGAGTTACTCTAGGGCTTGAGCTGATAAACACCACGATGTTTATTTACCTGACAGTCCATATGAATCTCTTTCGTTTCTAGACATTAACAATTACTAAAATACTCTATATTACACAGAGTTGTAACATAAATTAACATAATAAACACATCACTTTACAACAGCATCTTATGAAACGGTCTGCCACACACTGCCAAATAAGAGGCTTGCGTCAGCTCCATGGGCTATGTGAAATGTTTCTTTGCTTAAGAAACATTATTTAACTGCTTAATGTTTTTCCTTCAGTGAGAAAGAAAAAAAAAAATACTTGTAATTATGGATTAATGATCTCTGGGATGCTGTTTATTTTGCATGGGGGTTTTTTTGGGTTGTGCTTTTTTTCCTCCCTACCTTTTGCCTACCATGCCTCTTTTGTTGTGTTTCTGGAATTGCTGCTTTAGTTCTGAGCAGGATTTACCAGGTACAGCTCTTTTGAAGCCTCTGGTTATTATCTATATTTTCCTGGTCTGTTTCCAGACATGCTCTTTTGAAATGTGTTAGTTCCTTGTTAATCATGCTAAGAATTACATTTGCTTTTAAATGATGGAATTGGGCTGACATTTATGCCATAAGTTACTTAAAGCAAAGCTTCTCTTTGAGGTGTCAGACATGTTGTAAAGGCCATAAGAATTCTCAAATAAACACTTCTGATTTTTGCCCCATCGCTGTAGTATAAGAGGAGAAAGACAAAGAAATGGTGGTTCATGAGCCAGGGTTTTACTGCTTTATGGTGACAGATAATGGTAATATTTACTACTTATGAGCCATGCACATAAATCTACATATTTATGTAGTAACGAATACAGTAAAATATTGTGGCATTTCTACTTAGAACATAATTGCCATGTATATTAACACAGATCTCGATGTCATAGAAAGTGAGCCAAAAATAAAGCTGTTTTACCAAATTGATTCAGTACTATGGGAATATTTTAAGAAGCTGTAATAAGGGAGGTTCTTCAGAAACAGACTGATATATTTCTGTTTATATGTAATGACAATATAAAGGTGATAAGCAGTGTCATTCTTACAGCTGATTACATGCTGCAAAGGTAGCTGTAGATTAGTTCTTGTACTAAATTTCTGGGGTGTATTAATAGCTTTGTTCTTTAAAGTCAAAGCAGGTTGAAAATTGAATTAAAAGAAGAAAAAGGTCTGCTAGACTTGGTTTACTCTTTTCTAAAATTTTGCACCTCTTTTCCCCCTTGCTCTATCATGTCTCATTTTCCATTTATCTCAACCTAGATACACCAAACCTTAAATGAAATTAATGTTTTTCTTTTCTCTACTTTAACACCTGCCTGTCAGCACACCACCTGCCCCAAGTTTCCTGGAGCCTTTGGATTGTTTACACTGATTGGTTTTGAAAGCTGCTGTCCTGATCTGTTCTCCATTCAGCACTGCATCGTTGTACCTTATCCCCCGATGTTATTGCCTCCTTGTCCTCTGAGCACCACCCTTCCTCTGTGAATGATCCCCACACTCTTGCTTTGCTTGTTGCAGGTGTAATGGTGCTGTGGCAAACCCAGCACCCAAATGCTGTTATTGGCCCTCTGCAGGTGTGAGCACGCTGGGAGCTCTTGGGTTTGGGAGCAGCTTCAGGAACTCCTTGTCTTCTCCAGCCACAGCTGACCTTGGGAGGACTTAATGATTCTAAACTTGAGCACATAGAGCACGGCCTTGTGATGGACCATCTTTACCCTTCACATCCTGTGTATGGAGCACTGGCCCAGGAGACCTCACCTACAAGTGCTTCAGAGACTGTGCAATGGGAGACTTGAGCAACATCTGTTGTCTGTTCAGAGCATCATAAGATTTACCAGCAAGATGTCCAGGTAATGATGATGGTCTTAATACTGAAATGAGGGGTGGGAATGTTTGAGGGTGTGTTTTCTATGGATGTATATACAGGCTGAAATCAGACTTTAAACCTTACTAGATAGTTGCAATGACAGTAGCAGCACTTCTAAACACACACCAGAGCTTTCATTTTTTTATTCATTGCAAAGTCAAATGAGGAGGCCCCTTCCCAGTCCCTTCCCATCTGTATGGGCCTGTTTCTCAGGCAAGATACCTATGGGGTATGACAGAATTGCTAGTTAGTTTGGGGTTTTTAGATCACAAAATCTACTGCTATACTAAAGGAAGGACTAGTAATGAGAAAGGATGATTGCTAGTGTTGAGCAGGGAAAATGTACGTGCTGCTCTCAGGGTTCTCTTAAAAGAGTTTCTTTCAGCATGTTCTCTAATGACCTTGAAGGTGAGGTTAATTTGATATTGATCAGATTAACAAATGTAAAATCTGGTAAATAAAAGCAATTAATTGAAAATAGTGAGGAGGTTGAATAAAAGTAAGGGGAACTTTAACATTTGGAAGAACAAGAAGCTACAGAACTGCTGATGAAGTTAAGCATGAACTTGTGACTCCTTGTTACTTGCTAGAGAGGACTTTGATTTGAGGGGCCCCTTGTGCTTCAGCATTTGATGCTGTTCACACAGAACCAACCACTGAAGCTTAGCAGAAAATAAGATCTTGTCTCCCAGGATTTCTAGTCAGATTGCAAGCACCCAGACTTTCTTTAGAGGCTTGTATTTAATTAGTACTAACGTGGCCCAGGAAAGCAGAGGAGATTTTGAGCTTGCTGTCCATGTTACATTAAAGTACTGTGCTATTGTGTCATGTTTATGTTTTTGAAAGAGGTAGAAGGATGTTGGGATTTAATGGATCTGTTTCTGAGCCTTGGCTGCAGACTTGGGGGTCAGACACATGAGCATCCCTGTGTTTAGTATTAGTGTTGGTCCTTGTCTCTGACCTTCATGGCAAATATTCTGCCTTCTTGCTGAAGATGCACAGTATGAGGGCAGGATATAGGACACTTGTGCATCCTCATTTCCTTGATTCATGCAAATCCTGATTCATTCCTGATGAGCACATCTTTCCACAGATGCTGACAGGTCATGAGAGTAAACCTAGCAGCACACCCCGTGTGCTTAGAATTCATGATCCTTGTCTCTTCCAAAGCAAATCCTGTAGTCTGTACTTTAAAGCACGTTGTGTTCTGGGAGGTGCTGGAGTTTATGGAAAGTTTCACAGTCCTAGCAGGGAAGCTCCAGTTTGCATTGTGCTCTAACATCTTGAGTAGAGGCTTTAGGCAGATGCTTTTTCCTACTGTAGCTACATATTCTGTCCTTCACATATAAATGAGAAGACGTGAGAAAATCAGCAAGTGAGCCCAGGCCCCAGGCCATTTGCTTTCATGCACTGGGCAGAGAGAGAAAATGAAGTATTGTTAGCTGCCTACCTCACTGCCTCCTTCAGCCCATTCTCATCCCATGAGTCCACTGAAAAGCCTTTCACATTTCTGTACTAGAAATAACATTAGCAGGGAAAAAAAACCCCAACCACACTCCACTCCATACATTGCAGCTGTATCATCTTTTCCCAAGTGCCTGTGTTGCTTTTAAGAAAAATAATAGAAACACTAGTGGGGAAAGACAGAGTACAAACAATTCCCACTCTTCCTCTTGAAGTGAGCAGTTTAAAAATGGGCTTATTTTGTTAGAATTCAGGGTAAATGCTTTTCAATAGATGAGAGATACTTTTGCTCAGTTCCAATGGACTGCACCAAATCAACCTCCCACTCAATTCAATTAATTCCCTTCCCCCTGTGTGTAAGGAACAAGGTTTGGATATAAAAACACTAAATGTAAGATTAAAACGTCTACAGAGATGATCAGAAGGGAGTCTATTTTAATAACCCTCTCAGATTGCTGTGCATGAGATGTGGAAGTAGGAGGTTTAATCTCAGTGCAGTGCCTTTACAATTATAATCAGAATTGAGCTGAGTATTGGTCAATAGGAAATTTGCTCCTCAGGGTGGGAGAGGACTGTAACAAGAATTAAGTCTCAGGATGTTAGTGAAGGAAACCATCTGAAAAGAATAATCAACTGCAGTGGTATGGATCTTGAGTTCACAGAAAGAATTGTTCAAAATTAAACAAAAACCCAGAGCAAGAAACAGCAGAAAATTCAGAGACTTAGATGATCATTGTGCAAGCAGGAAAGAAACACAGGTTCCAAGTGCATGATGCTTTCCTTTGGTGATTTTTTTTTTTGCTGTAAGATATTTACAGCTGGTGTCAGTGTAGAAGGAAGAAGTTATTCACTCTTTCCTTATGTCCAAGATTGGTTCCTATAAATCAGTGCAGAGTGTATGAGAATTGTCATTACTTTTAGGCAGGTCATGGGGTGGGAGATATAAAAGGTGCCAATTGAAAACTTCATTCTGTGGGTGCCCACCTCTTTATTTGCTAAGATGTGAATTTCATTTCTTGGTTTTTTTGCTACCCTCTCAGTAGGCTCTATACTCAAAGGAAAGATGTTAATGATACAATTATGAGTTTTCACAAAAAGAAATAAACTTGGGTGTATTCTTTGTTCTTGGGGTTTCTCAGGGCTCCATTCTCAGCCCTGTGCTCTTCAACACCTTCATTAATGACCTGGGCACAGGACTGGAAGGGACACTGAACACACAGATCACAGGTGATACAAAACTGGAGGAGCTTTGTATCACCTCCTTTGAAGGCAGGGAGGTCCTGCAGAGGGAGGGCTGGGCAATCACCAACCCTAGGAAGTTCTACAAGGGAGAGTGCAGGGTTTGGCACCTGGGATGGGACAACCTGGATGTACAGACAGACTGGGGAATGAGAGTGCCACAGAAAGGGACCTGGGGGTCCTGGTCAAGGGAAAGCTGAACGTCAGTCAGCCCTGGCAGCCAGGAGGGCCAAGCCAGGAGTGTCCTGGGGGGCATCAGGCCCAGCATGGCCAGCCAGGCAAGGGAGAGCATTGTCCCCTCTGCTCTGCACTGGGGCGCCCTCACCTCCAGTGCTGGGGCAGATTTGGGTGCCACAACATAAAACTGACACTGAGCTGTTAGAGAGGGCCCACAGGAGGGTGACAAGGATGGTGAGGGGTCTGGAAGGGAATCTGTATGAGGAGTGGCTGAGGTCACTTGGTCTGTTCAGCCTGGAGAAAAGGAGACTGAGGGGAGACATTGTGGTCTTCAACAACCTTGCCAAAGGAAGCAGAGGGGCAAGTGCCAATCTCTTCACTCTTGTGACCTTTGACAGGACTCAAAAAAACAGCATGAAGCTGAATCGGGGAAGGTTTCGGTTGGGTATCAGGAGAAGGTTTTCACCCAGAGGGTGTTTGGGCACTGGAACAGCTCCCCAGGGCAGTGGTCACAGCACCAGCCTGACAGAGGTCAAGAAGCATTTGGACAATGCTCTCAGGCACAGGGTGTGACTCTTGGGGATGGTGCCATGCTGGGCCAGGACTTGGACTCGATGATCCTGATGGGTCCCTTCCAACTCAGCACATTGTGTAATTCATACTCAAAACAGGAAATAGTTTTAGCAAAAGGCACTTGACAAAAAATTTTCTGGAATTACAGCACATATTCATGAAAATGTTTGCATTTCTGCAGGTTCTGATCATCTATAGTATTTAGCATTCCAAATTTTCCTGTCAGTGTGTAAATATTAACAAGTCAGGATGGTTTTTATGCCAAGGCAGTTTTCTGTGAGGGGAAGCTATTGCCTTAATCCTTTTTAATGATGAAGATTTTCTAATATCAGTCACTAATCACAATTGTTAGTCCGTGATTTAAATAGTGCAGTAGAGGTGTCCATTTCTTAAGCAGAAGAAGTAGAATGTACAGTGTGGAGTTTCCTTCAGTCAAATCTTAGTCACATGATGTGATACTTGAAATTATCACTTCAATTTAAAAGTGAATCTTGTTTCAAAGAGCTGACAGTTATGGTATCTTTTCAATATATTTATCACTGCTTCTGAATAATAAATTCCAGGACTCAAGGAAGTGGGATCAGGCCTCATCTTTGAAAACTGTCTCTGCTGGGGAGCAGTCTGGCAAGGCCAAGAACAGCCAGGTAACCCTGTCAGTCATACCACATCAGAAATACCAGCCTGGGGCACAGAAATAGCAAAACTGGCACCGGTGGGGGAAAAAGTCATTGGAGGCAAGTTGTTTATTTAGTGGGAGGGTAAGACAGACAAAACAGGGTCAAATAATGGGTAGAGGTATGGCAAGGTATGCAAAACTCTTATTTTATTGCAAACTGTAGCAATCACCTCTATATATAAGAGCTGCGAGAAATAGCAAAAAAACTTGTAAAGCTGAATATAACATGAATATTCTGGGGTGAACCTAATCTAATTATTTGGGAATTCAGATGAAGATGATACTAATTCTTCTTAAAAATAGCACTGATGCTCTGGAAATCTTGAACAAGCTATTAAGGAATTACCAGATTACAGGCAAATATATATATATATATATATATATATATTTAAATATGCTTCCAGTGGAAAGGCATATAGTGCCACTGTGTCTCAAGCAATAAATGAGCAGATGTCAGAAATGTAGCCTGTCTTTGACACTGCTTGAGCTGCCTTTGCCTCCCCAGAGCTGCAGCACATCTCATGGTGCCTGCAGAGTCAGAGCACCAGCTTGAAATACCACTGAGAGGCTGGGGAGTGTCACAGTGCCATCGGCCTCGCCCTTGTGTCACCAGAGCTTATCTCCCTTCTTGGTAATGAAGGTTTCCCTTCTTCAGACCAGGGATCAGACCTGGGCAGTGCTCCTGAGAGGGAGGAAGGGCCCGAGCTATACTTTCAGTCATTCTGACTGTCCCAGGTGGATTATTTGGATGATTGCAGGATCATTTGGTGGCTTTCTCTCATAAGGCATCTTTGAACCTAGCCTGCCTTAATCTAGTCCTGAATAGAAGTTAATTTAGAGCTATTCAGAAGCTAATTTAGAGAGGTTTACTGAGCTCTGTCAAGAGAGCACTCTTTTAGGAGTCCATTTCTAAATGGTGATTTTTCTTTTTACTGTGGTTTCCAGGCTCTGCATCAGGGAAAAATATCTTGGCTACGATTGTAGGATATGAGATGATGGTGAATGGTGGTTACTTTTCTTTTAAGAAGTGCTAAGTTCTTCTTAAAACACTGATGATACCTTTACACAGCACAGTGTGGCTCTTAACCCCACTAGTACAGACAGAAATACCAACAGCAGCTTGCAGTGACCCCTGCAAACACACAGTTTTCTGTATTTTTCCCCAGGAACCTCACTGTTGTCATTCTTGTTACACACATCCTACCAACTGTTTGTCATCTTGCCACCAAACAAGCTCCTGAGGCCCAGTGATGCTGTTCAGATGAATCCCTGGTCACCTTGCACCTGGTCCTGCCTTCTCCTGAAGAGCACATGGGTATGAACACCATGTCCTAGGAGGATTAACAGGAGAGGGATTACCTAGAGAGGTAACCAGATACTGTTTAAAAAATCACAGTATTTTCAATAACAAACCTAGGAGCAACTGCTACTGGGTTTTCTGGAACACTTTTTATGCATTTTAATTGCCAGTTGTCTGAAGAGTGTGCATGAACCTCATTCTAAACATCAGGCTGTTGTGTCTTGAGGCCATCAGATGTACCAGATTCTGCAGATTGAGCAGTGAATGCATTTGAGGCCGTGCAAGCACCACAGAATTGGCACCTGGTCAGTATGTTGTCCATCTGGCCTAGGATTTGTTTTGTGAGGGTAGGGCCTTTGGCCAAATTATTTTATCTCTGATGAGTTCAGAACAAGGGCTATACTAACGAATTGTGGGGCAGTGTAGAAACAGGCAGAGAGGAGTGTCCCCTGTTGCTAAATGATTACCAAAAAACCCCTTTTGGGGCATTGGGAAGACTCCTGCTCTGGAGGATTAATATATTTTCTTGGTGGCATCTGTGTTTTCTGACTGAAATGAATCTAAACCAAAAATTCTTTAGGTAATACAGGGTAAGAGCAGGAAGGATACAGCTGAACCTGGAAGAGGTGAGCTTTAGGGCTTCTCCCCTAAATTTGAAATGTGGCACCAAGGCACCCAGGTGAGCACACTCACCAGGCTGCTTCACTTGCAAGAGGAACATGCAGCTTAACCTAGGGCAACCCCGAGCTCAGAGCTCTTTTCTGCTTCAGCTGAATGGTATCCATGGCCTAATCCCACCTGTGCAAATGTGGCATGACCTCCTGATGGCATGGTTTGCATTGACCTTAAACAGAGATATTTTAATTCATATTTAGTGTGAGGAAAAAATAAGACCTTCAGTGTTCACATGACACACCTTTCTGTGCCCATGCAACCCAGTCTAAGGTCTACCCCTAAATTCCATCTGATTGCAGGAGTTCAGGATTTTCTTGGAGTGTCAGATTGGGAGTATGAGCCCTGTTTTCAGAGAGAACTTTTGAAAAAAATTGTGGTTGGTGGAGAAGTTAACTCAGGCTGAGATATTTTCTTTTTCTGTTACTCCTTCCAGTCAGATAACTAAATTGATTAAAAAGCTGTTTTTAAAACAGAGGATTACTCAGTCTTTTGTAGTTCCTTTTACAAGAAAAACGTGCTCAATAGAAAGGAGCCTAAGGTTTGCAGTAGAGAGAGATAGCCCTGTAATCTTTGTGTCTATGTGTGGGAAGTACTTGAAAATTGCCTCCTACGGACAGATTAGTGAATTGTTGGTAGAGGAAAGTTTCTTCAAAATTACGCTTTGCATAAACTTTAAATTGCAGCAAACATCTACTTTCCTGTTATCTCCATTATTTATGTACTATCTGATACACATGTCAGGCTGACACCTCACAAATTGTTTGCCACTGATTCTCCTATTACTTTACAGATGTTCCCAAAGTTTTCACACCAGCTTCTCAGAAAATATCTAAAGATGAGGGCAGGTTTCATTCTGTAGCATCATTGTTTTGGTAGGTATGAAGGAAGTTGAGTGGGCTGATCACGTGCTTCACATCTGTCAGCTCATCACTGTTAATAGGTACTTGAAGGAAAATTGCAGTTATTTCACACAGCACTGGAAGCTGAAAGTTCATATGTCAAGGAAAGATGGACATGGAAATAACAGACTTTTTTATCTACAAAAGACATCCCTGTGCTGCCCTGTTGGGGGTAGTTATCTTGTGTGCACTTGTGATCTTGGTCTAATTTGGACTTGCTGATGCTCACTGAAAAGGACATTACCCTCAGTCTGGGCCTGCCTTCCTCAAGACATTGAAATGCAGGGCAGGATTTTTTCCAGTAGCGCTGAAGTCCCCCTAAAATCTGATTGAGAACTACAGTGCACAGGTTTTCCTGGTTCCTGGAACTGTAGCTCATTCCTGAGTGCCAAGTGTTGACAGCTCTCTCTCAGCAGCTGTGTGTGTTACTGTTTCTTACCCACAGAGGTAAGGGGACAGCAGTTTCACAGGTCCATATATCCACCTCAGAGAAAAGTGCCTCCAAATGCATGTTGGACTCTATACCTTTAGTGGTTTTAATGACTAAACCATAAAATTTCCTTCTCTTGCTTGTCTGAAACCCATTCTAACAACCCAGTCAAACTGCCCACATCTGTGGCTTCCTGGGCTGCAATTTATCTCAGATGATAAATACAGAAAGCTGTGCTTAACCCGGATTAGAGGCATCCTGCAATGTTGGAAGCAGCTCAGTGCTTGCAGGTTTGCAAGCATGTTACCGCATGACAGTAGCATGGCTGAGTTGGTAAAATGGCCAGTTTGCCATTTGTAGTGCACCAGTCAAATAAAACTTGTCTTGCTACTGATTGTTAAGAGCAGGTAAGCAAGCTCTTCAGTGTGATTCATCTCCCCTAAATTTAGCTGCCTAAAAATTAGACATCTCATCTGAACCAGTCATCTACCATAGTCTCAAAATTAGTCATCCGAGATAAGCAGCTCAACACTACCTGTGTCAAGAGAGGTTTCTGGCAGAGATAGGGGGTTAAGTCATTTCTGGAGGTAACTGTTTTTCTCCACTATTTCAGATTTAATTTAGTGACTTGTGACAGCAAGGCAAGGGAAGCTCTATTCTTTGCTCTGTTTTCCAAAAGTATCTTTTCCATTTCTGCTATCAATCCTTTTAATTATGAAAAAATGTCTTTGTGTGTGAAGCACCACCTGGATTTGCTGCCCTGATTTTAAGTTATTGCCTCTTATTTTCTTATTGTTTCTCTGATTGTGCATTAAAATGATTTCCAAGGTTGGGTGAAAAAGAAATGTTCTTTATTCTTTATTTAAACACTTTTTTTTCCCTGTAATCAATAGCATAACTGGAACTCTGGGTTTCAATGCTTTCTCCTGAAAAACATAGATCAGAGTATTGTGAAGCTATACATCTTCCCTGTCAAACATTTAATTTATTGTGCTGTTCATTTACAGCTTGAGACTAGAGAACTATTGGTTGACAAAAGAGGATGGATGACTCTTTTATTGAGTCCTTATACAGCTGGCAGAAGATAGCAAATGGAGGAAGGAGATGTGCAACACTCATTTCCAAACTTCTAATAAATTGTGGATGGATCACAAGGAATTTATGCTAACTGAAATAACTTTCCAAAGGATCAGGAATTGACAATCATTTGTCTCCTTTACTGTGATTAAACCTGAGCATCAGAAAACAGGTTAAGAAGAAACTTCTATAGTGGTACACCACCGCTAATGTGGATATAGACAAAGAGCATGATCCATTTCTAACTCAGTTATGGCTATGACTTTATCCCTCTGAAGTTAAAGCAATATTAGCATTCAAACAGTTCTTATTTAGTGTTATTTATCCCGTATGAGTGCCCCTTTTCAAGGGAGGATTTTATGGTGGTGGCCAAGGGATTCAGTCCTTCTCTGGAGCTCCCTTTGTCGGTGTGTGCCCAGGAGGGCCCTGCTGTGGGGGTGCTATGGAGCCCCGGCACTGCTGCTGCTGCTGCCTCACAGCTTCTTGGTGATGAGGCATTGGGCATCCCTCAGCCTCCACTCCTGCAATTCTATTCCATTGATCATTCTGATGTACACAGAAATCTTACCATGGTAGAAAAATACAGAAGCTTGTTGGTTTGAACTAATAATTTCCTGGGTTTAATATCTTCCTGGTTTTTTGCAGTCTCAAGTTGCAGGTTTTATCTTCAGCTTTTGAGGACCTTTGTCACTCTGCTCCTTTGCTTTTTCTTACCATATCTGAACCCATCTTTCTCTGTATCTCTAATGATGTTCCAGGAGAATTCTTTATTATTTCTTAACTGTGATATTTTCTTCTTGAGGGAAGTACTGCTATAATATTTAAAATACGTCTTTTTCTTAATGATCTCTTGACTGCATATTATCAGTGGGTATGAGCCATGCAATCTGAACTTCAATCTGCTTTGTTATCTAGTAGCAGTAGAAATCTTATATTCTCCCTCTCAATCACTAGGGGGGAATGAATCCTATTTAGCCACAGCAATTAAAGAGATCGTGATTGGTTTCAAGTTAGAAATCCTGATGGATTGCTTGGAATGAAGAGCTGTATTCTACAATTCTCTAACTTTCCCAAATTCCTCATATTTCACTTTCCTTCAGTTAATCTTTTATTTATGTGTTTTAAAGTTAGTATTACAGTTTATGCACATGTGCAGAGTGTGTAAACCACTGGATAACTACTGGCAAAGAGGATTGCAGAAGCCACTACATCCACAGAAGCTCAACAGAGGTGAATGATTGCATTCTGTAATAATTCTCTTCATAATTCCAAACAGTGTATATATCAAGTAAATGCAAGGAAAGTGTTCTCTGAGCTTTTAAAAATGAAGTGAAATTCCTGCTTTCAACATCTTAATAAATAGAAACAGGCTAAGACGCATTTCTTTTAGCTGCACAAAAATGAATGGCATTTCAATCAATAAACACAATAGTGAAGAGTAACTGGTTGTAAGTATGTAGCTACAAATGTCAAATGTAGTAAGTATTTTGAAATAAATTGAAGAAAACTGGGATTAATGCATTTTTTTATTTTTTAGGAAATATGCTTACGTAGTTATCAACACTGACCATCAAATTAACATGCAGAATTAATGATGTGTGATTTATTTTTGAAATGAAGAATGCTTTTATATCACAACCTCATTATGAAAGATTCGGCCTGATAAAATCATACAAAGACTCCTAAATTGGACAGCACAAATCAAAATAATTACCTTTACTCCTATTATATTCAGAAAGATTCCTGTGTAGAATAGGTAGAAGAAAGGAAAAGGAATGCGTGGTTGTGATATGATGTAACAGAACTCCCCAGACTTCCATTCTACCTGCACATCTGACTACCTTTCAGGGAAAGTACTGGGCCAGACTTTGCTATTTAAAAGCTTTAAAATACCTTGTATTAAAAATATTATGCACAAAAGGAGAAGACCATGGCACTTCTAAGAATTAACATTTCAAAATATCTGCCTGTATACATCCCTGTGTGGAACACTTTTCCCACCTTGTCTTAAGAAGCCTTTTTACAGAAACAGTGTTTTCCAACACAGATTTCTGTCTTCCAAGCTTCATGAAACCTTACACATAGATACATTTGTAGAAACAAAGCTCCAGCCTATTATCCAGAGATAACCTTTGAGTTTGTGGAAATGCTCTCTGAAGAATATTTTCACCCTTATTCCCCAAAGTCAGAAAAACTTACCCTGCTTGTCTGTTCTCCATAGCTTTCTCAACAAAACAGCTTATGAAGCCATTTTCATCCAGCAGTAATTCTGACCCAAACCAGCAGTTTTCAGTTTCCAGCAAAGCAAAGTTTGAGGTGTGGAATCCCACTGGCCCCTTCTGGGGCTCTGCTGGTCTGTCCAGCAGCCTTGCTGTGGCGTTGGCTGAGCTGGTCCCTGAGGGCTCTGCTGGCATGGCCCAAGGGGGGCTGGCAGCACTGGGGCACACGGAGCTCTCAGCAGGGCTGAGTTCCCACTCTGGGGTGTCCACAGCCTCCTGCTGCTGTGCCGTGGGGCGAGGGCTTCAGCTGTCAGGGATGGCCTGTCCTGAGCAAGTGCAGCAAGGAGCTGAGTCCTTGATTCTTCACCAGACCTTGGCCAACCCAACAGCTGCAGGGCTGTTGGCAGTGCTTACCGCGGTGTTAATGAGCGTTCCTGGTAATTAGCCTACTACTAATTAGTCCTGGAGGTAAGAAGTCTCTAAAGGGGCAGGATGGTCTGCACGAACTCCTTGTGAGGACTAGGTTTGCACACTCGGAGTTCATCCGTAGGGATCATTGCAATAACCATAGGTACCCTGGACCTACCAGGACAATCTGAGGCTTTTACTGTTCTGCATTTTATGAGACTTGGTGCAGTCAACATCTTCACAAGGAAATTAAAAAAAAAAGAAAGGAGACCCCAGTTACTTCATAGAAACGTGTTTGCACCTTTTTTTCCTATTTTTGAAGAACTGTGTTGAAACAAAAATGTATGGTTGGGAGAAGATCCGTTAGAATTAAACTGCAATCATTGTAAACAACAGTAAAACTTCCAGTATTTCTACTTTCCCTTTTCTGTTCCTTTTATTTTCTCAATAAATAACAGACTTGTTCAATAAGTGAAATAGACTGTTTCAGTAGACCATCATGGATTTTATTTTGGTTGTGCTTTTTATATCATGCTACTTCAAAAAATCCATTTTGCCAGGCTGTTTTTCATTTAAGCTGATTTCAAATTACTTGTTTGTCCCAAGTACATCTTGCATTTAGTGTAATAGCTACCACTGAGTTCTTGATGGCATGGGGAGATAAAACATAGGATGGCTAGATACTCAACATTAGTTCCTGAAATTCCTGTTACATCCTCCCCAGCACTGCCTCCCTTTTAGCCAGGTTTACATGCATTCTCATACTTTTTTTCCACAAGGTAAAGTAAGAAAAACCCACTTCCCCTCCTAGATTTCCAAGATGCATAGCAGGGAAAACACAGCAGGAGGTTTTGTTTAAAATAGCCTCAGCAACATTGAGGCAACTGATGTTTTATTACGTTCCTTGGTGAACTCACTATTTATCAAATGTATCCTAACTGCAGAAATATGCCTGAAAAAATAAGTGTTCAATGATATACACAGAGAAACCTGATAAGGTGTTCATTACCTTTTCATAAAGTTTCCTTGCTTGTCTTACATGCGAGCAAAAAACCCCTAATGTTATTTTTCTACCTATCTCAGTATTTCATAGGCTCTCCTGCTGTACCCTTGCTGATCTGATTTCCAGTCTCCAGTTAGCATGCAGAGCCAGGTTTTTATGGAGTTCAAGGATTTACATGTTGCTTTGGTGTCACAGTCATTTCCCCAGGTGGGTGATAAAGCAAGTCTGTGTCCATGCACCAGATATTGCATCCAGCATTGAAATTTTAGCATGTTGTTGCATGGAATCTCAAGTACAAGAAGCAAAATAACCCCCCTTTCGAGATATCTTATGGCCAACCCTTATCACACAAAACAATCTTTTCATTACTATAGCTTTTTTTGTTATTAGTATCTTACTTTCCCACCAAATATCCACTGTGATATTTTTCAATAAGTCAACGTATTTGTCCCTTCTCCAGAAATACAAAATAGCAAGAAAATATATTCTGAAGGTAAGGGGAATACTGAAGTTTGCTACATGTGTATTAAGTATGACTTAAATTTAAAAGCTTTGTTGAATACATTAAGAATATTCACTTTTTGTTTAAATGGTTTTAAAGTTTTAAAGGGTGAGATAGATTGTGCTTTTTTCCATTGCTGTCTTTTTGGTGCATCTTCACATAAGGATGTATTTGCCTTTTGGGAAGTTGACAGTGTAAGTGGCTGACAAACTAGCTAATAAATCTGAGGTTAATAGGGTTGTAGACAGCCAAGTACATAGGCGTAGGAAGGATCACCAGCCACAGAATGCTGCACATCTAGAAGCTGTCAATACAGAGTATGAAAAATGCAAAGGACAAAGCAAAACTAGAAGTTCCAGCTCATTTTTCTGCTTGCTGAAGCAGTCTCTCATATCAGCATATCCTGGTCCTCTAGGGAAGGCATGTATTTAGGGTCTGATCTTGCTTCTACTCGTGCCAGAAAAAAATCTTTTTTTAACACTAAGTGTAGAGGATTGCATTGGTAATGATTGTCTCCCCAAAAAATAAACCCAGAAAAAGTAAAAAGGCCTCAAGTTATACCAATATGACATGTCTCTGTAAGAAGTAGTACTGTCTGCTGCTTGTGTAGAAATTAGTTTGAATTCATTTAGAGATGGGTATTAGAGCTTTAAAGCTGATTATTCTAGTTCTCTTAATTAGTGGACCAAATGTTTGATACAGCTGCTGTGCACTCATGGTATTGAGGACAGTTTCCATCCAGAGGAAAAAAAAAATCTTTTGAAGAATTTTTTTGTGCAGTAAATTAAATCCCTCGAAGGAGCTTGTGGCCAGAAATTTGAGTAAGTCAGCATGTGGCTCTTGGATTCAGCAGAGCTGCACTGATGGCTGTCACCTGTGATTGTCATTGAACTATGAATGGAATTCTCTTAGTGCCTGAACACAAGTATGAAGTAGGAAAGGGTGAAAAGATGTTACCATTCCACCAAAACTCTTCAAAGAAATGAAAATTGCTAAAGCACAGCATCTTCAATATACTCTCCACTTGTCTGAAGCCACCATAAAAATAGCTGGCTGGAGACTTAAAGGTGTGCACATCACAGAACTGCCAGGGAAACCCTCCCTGCACTAGGCAGACTGCCAGGCTGCTCAGCTGGGTTCTTTGAAGGTATGATGCCCTGAAGGCTCAGTTTTCCCCCTCTTCTTCCCTGTGAGATGTCTCAGATGTTTTTTGATCATGGAAAGACCTTGCCAAGGGGCTATCATTTCAAAGGGAGCCAGGATGCCACACACCAGCTGGTCTGGAGTAGCCGCCTGCCTCTGTTCTCGGAGGTGCTGTGGGCACCATCCCATCTCACGGCCTCCCGCTTGCGGCAGAGCAGCAGCAGCTCCTGCCGGCAGCTGCTGACAGCTGGGGGATGCTTCCCACACAGCGCAGGGAAGCAGGCAATGGGATCTGAGCTTGCCAAAAGGGAACACCTGGGAGAGCTCTGCTGTGGCTGGGAGCTGCACTGGGGTGTTTGTCACGGGGCAGCCAGCTGGCCGTGGCTGAGCCACCACGAAGGCACCTCTGTGCTGCAAGGTTAAGTTTGTGCCCTGAGTTGGGATTTTATCTTTTTTAAATAACTTTTTAAAAATACATATTAGTTACATAAGGCCACAAGTCCTTATATATAAGTCTTGATCATTTACAAGGGTGTTCTGCAAGAAGGTGGTGGTGGGAGGTGTCATGTAAACACACGTAAGGATGAGTGTGTGGTTTAAGTGCCAGTTTGGGGGCACTGGGGAATGACAGCAGATCTTGATTCATCTGAAACAACACCCTTGCCCAAAGTGCTTGCATGTGCCATTGACTGTGGCAGGAGTTTTAGAAACCATCCTAGAGCAACTTATAGATGAATAAAATCAGGTGAAATTAAAGTTGGGCAAACAAGAAATATGCTTGGAGGTGTTTCTCTCTGACCCACAGGAAAAGGCATGTTAATAAGCGCAGTGGTTGTATTTTCAATGAAACTTGGTTTGATGCTTAAAGGGGAGATGGATAATTAAGACTTCATCTTCCAAAATATTAAATATTGATTTGTAGACATTTAGCAGCAGGCATAAAGCTCTTCTGAGAACTAGCTGTAACTGTCTAAAAGATTATAAAAGATTTTACTTCTCCACGTAGAATTTAGCATTTATTTTTTTTATTTAAAATTTATGAAATGAGAGTAAAATAAATCAGGAGATAAACTTCTAGCCCTCCGAGTGTGTTTCAGTTCTGCTTTATGTGGCCTTGCAGAGTCAAAATGGATATATGGGTTTTTTTAAGGTTTGTATTGGCTTTTGGTTTATTGAAGTGTCAGGAGGTTTATAAGCTCCTCAACTCCAATTTTGATTGTTTTATCCAACTACTGTCACTTCTTATCAGTATTAAAGGCAGAAATCAACAGCATGGGACCCATGGGAAGTAGCATTTCAAATGTACACTGCTGTTCTTTTTTGTCACTGTTCTGAACTGTGCCCTTCTGCTTCTGACAGCAAACCCACAATGAGATAAGGAGGTGAGTTCCAGACCTCATTAATTCATTTGTGAATTAAACAAAGATGTTTGTAGCTTGAGTGTATATCTTTCCACCTGCCTTGTCTGTCCTTTATGACTTGTGAAAATTGCTGAAGCCCAGTGTGTCCCATCTCACATAGGGCAGCTTTGCTCTAGGAGCCCATTTGTCTCCAGCCTTTCACTAACTGTGCATTGGGAATCAAGACAATTTGTTCAAACGGGTGAAAAAAAGAGTGTTTCAGCTCAGCTACGTCTTGCAGAGGTTTCTCCCAAAGAACAAGTAACCCAGATTCATTACCTGGGTTTGAGAGCTTAGCCCTGCGTGTGGCACTTGGCTGGTCTGAGCAAAGTTAAGCAGATGTTGAGCTCCCTGGAAGAGCTGGGCTGCCGACTGGACGCTGCTGTGCTCCCAAGGAGGCAGGTGTAGAGTGGTTTGAAAAACCACCCCTCTGCAGAAAGAGAACACCCACAGGAAAGGGAAAGAGTTAATTCTCACTAGGCAGAGTCTGGGTGGGGTCTTTCCTTAATCACAGCTTGGCTACAAAAAATGTTTACGGAGTAAACCTGGAGTAATTTTAACTATATGCTCAGGGCTCCATGGTCAATCTGTGTAGTAATAGCCAGTCTTGTAAATCAAGGACTTTATTAATGGTAAAGCATTTGTGCAGTAGCTTCTCTTGTTTTGGTTTTTTTTTTAAGATGCCTGTACATTAGAAACTGACATGAATTTTCACAGTCATTTTGTTTGGGTTAACAAGTGTATTGAATTTAAGAAACTACATTTTCTATGCTTTATTTGCAGTAGTTTCAAGTTGATCAAATCTATTTCAGAATGTTCGCTATTTTACGCAAACTCACTTTAAAAAAGTGTAAGCAAAATGCGTTCATTTCACCACTGGATCAATTTATTAGATTTTAAAAGTGCATTTCCACTCTACCATCGACAGCAATAAAGGGAAAAAGGGAGGAGTAATGACAGAAAATCTATTTGACAGAATAAATAGTTTCTTTGGACGTATGTATATATAGGTGTGTGGGTTTATATGGGTAAAGTAGTGGTGATGGCACTGATGAAGCAGACATGTTTTAGCATTATTATGACAAATTGTAAAAGAGGACACATGTTAAAAAAAAAGATTATGTTTATTGGAGACTTGATTACTTTCTACCTTCACCAAACAGAAAATTGAGTGAGACAATAGAATCCAGCAAGTTAGAGTCCAAATTGAAACACTAAGTCATGTCTACGTGGCAAGTATAAAGTAATTAAAAAAAGAATCACTAGTTTTAGAGGAGGGAAAAGAGAGAGGAAACACAATTAGAAGTCAATACTCAAATCTTACTTAAACACTGCAATTGCAAAAGCAGATATTTCATAAATAAATTTTACAGTGGCATAAGCAGTGGAGGAAGGCACTAGGGTGAAGCAGGCAAATTGTTCATTTGCACATTTCTAAGTAAGCATACAGACAAGATATTTTTGTGTCCTTGGGTGTTTATTACATTCCTTACCTTCTTTCAGCTGGGCTATAGACCCAGGACGGACATACTATTTATGTTATTTTCATTTTGACATTTTTATGGTTAAATGTTACACAGACTTAAATTTTTTGTGCTCAATTTTAGCTACTTGAATCCTGAAGTCCTTTTATTTATCCTGTCATCTGTCATTGATGTAACTGACTTCTGTGACAGTGTTGACAGAATTTATCTAAGAGTTTGCTGGATGGCACATTTCACAGAATCAAATATAAATAAAAGGGTCCATTACCTGGGGGATATGGGATTGAAAGTCAATGGGTGTTGAAGGTGCTCAGTTTCACAAAGACCTGTTCAAGAGCTCACACAATCCCGTCTTACAGATTTATCTCTCTATATATGACCGTGTTCATATTCCCTTCAGGTCAGGTAGCAATATGTTGTTCTTCTTTTTTTTTCTTTCTTAAGACCTGGCAGATAATCAAATATGTACCTGCATTTCTTTCTGACATTTCAGAAATGCTAAATATTGTATTCTGGTGATAATGCTTTCTGAAGAAGGTAGGAATGGCCCATTTAATAATGTATACTTCATTTACAGTTTGGAGTGTTAGCCAACTACTTGTGATGATACTTCTTCCAGTCATAATACTGATATATGCAGAGTTCTAACTACATTTTTAAATAGAAAAACAACTGAATGATACATTCAAAATAATTCATGGAGAGGAAATAGATGTCTTTCAGCATGAGAGAATATTTATGCATTATTTAACAGCAATAATGTTTGAATTCATACATTATGCAAATGCCATTATAATCAGGAAAATGAAAGAACTTGGACTGCTGCAACATCTTTAAATCTACCATTAGGTACTTATTTGTGCATATCATTTAATACTGCACAATGTTACAGTGTGTCACTTGAAGAGAGAAGTTATCAGAGACTAACAGGTTATAAAAAAGTAAAGCTGATGAATCCTGATTGCTACCTTGATGCTAATGTCTATAAATTTATCAGCAAACAAGAGTAAAGGCTTTAATGGTAATTTACATAAACTTCTCTTCTGGAGATGAGTTACTGTGGTTTTACACATGGTTCCCATTTTGTGTTGTGATCCTTATCCATCCCCACCCCCACATGACAGACCGGCACACAGCGTGGGCTGACACTGCCAAATTGTATTTTCTAAATGTATCAGCAGCTATGTTCCAAAACTATCAAAAGCAGCAAGCCTGACCATATAAACCAAAGCTGCTTCTGCTTCCGCTTATCTTCAAGACAAAACGTTATTTAAAAAAAAAAAAAATTGAACAGAAAAAAAGAAAAAGAAAAAGAAAAAGCCTGTGATTTGGAGAAGAGCATTAATAGACCTTCCCTTTTAGTATTCAGTTCTGTTTACACCTCTACTTGTCTAGATCCATGACCCCACATATTTGCTTATCTATCAGTGCCCGTGCACGTCACTACAGCATTTTGTGCCCCGTTTCCCGGCGGTGTGAGCAGTGGGAGTGGGAGCAGGAGCCAGCCCCCAGCTGGAGCGGCCCCCGGCTGGAGGAGCCCTCGGCTGGAGCGGCCCCCGGCTGGAGCAGCCCCGGCTGGAGCTGTCCCAGGTTGAAGCGGCCCCGGCTGGAGCGGCCCCGGCTGGAGCTGTCCCGGAGCAGCCCCCGGCTGGAGCGGCCCCGGCTGGAGCGGCCGGCGCGGTGTGGGCGCTGCGGTCCCTGTCCCGTGCCGGGCTGCCAGCGGGGCTCAGGGGCCGCTGCCCCGGCACAGCCTGCTGGGCGGTGGGGCCCGGCAGGGCTGCCCCGTGCTGGGTGTCTCCTGGTCCCTCCCTGGCACTCCTGCTTTTGTTTCCTTAGTCTTTCTGTTCTCATTAGTGGCTTCTTTTTCTCCTGTTTTTATATAGCTCCTCAATTTCTTCCTTTTTCTCCATTCAGACTGGCTGTCCCAGCCACATGGTCCTTACACCCTGCCCTCTTCAGTACTGCACAGATTAATGAATTCCTCCTCCAAATGATATGTGAAATATCTGTGGCACATAGTATTCCCATGCTATGAAGCAGAAACACAGCTAGTCAGTCTTCTGTCTTCAAAAGTGTCTGCTGTACTTTCTCCCAATTTGAGCCTAAGAAGCTGAGGGTTCAGCTGTGTTCAAGTCATTTTTTGGAGCAGTAATCTCATGCTACATTTACAAGAATGTTCTCTCACAACGGGGTGCATAGTGGTGAAGGGAGAGCTAGCCTTTCCCCTTGTAGTTGATGATTATACAACATTTCTTCAGAATTACTCATATTGCAAAACTCTTCATTTGTAATAACAAATATTTCTGTTAATCATAAAAATGAGAGCAATTTGAACTGAAGAACAACTGTACTGGGAGAGCAATCTATTTTCTTAACTCATTAAATAAAGCTAGCCCATCACCTGTCCAGGAGGTATTTACAGAAAGGGACAGCAGAGGGAAATTTTCATTCTAATTTCCATGTGTATTTGTTGTGTGGCAAGCAAAAAAGAATTTACATGCAGATGCCATCAATCTGGCACATCTCATAAACACTATATTCCCATAACAGCTCAGGAATTCAGAACAGATCTTGCAACTGGGTGGCATTTGGGCACAGTTTGGGTACTCACCAATTTGAATCCAGTCGACAGCCTGGAATTTTCACTGTGATAGAGTCTTCCAGAAATGATTACTTTTTATGTCAGAGTGGATGAAGTAGTGTTTGCTCCTCTATCATAAAGACTGCCAGGGCCTCTGCTGTAAAATCTCTACTGCTAATAAGAAATCACAATTCAACCAATATATTGTGCTTCTGGCTAAGAACTGGCATGCAAGAATTCATCCTGGAAATTTTTATTTGCAGAGATTGATACTAATTTCTCAGAATGCAAAATAATGCATGAACTTCCTTTTGTTGAATATTAACTGCCCTTTTTTTTTTTATGGCATTGTAGCAGTCTGTTGTTGTAAAGCTGGTTGGGAAGAGAAAGGGATATAGGGTGCAGTGGTCACCACAGGTGCAATAACATCATGTGCCCACTCCAATGCCAACTGGAGATCACCAGCTGATGACGAGGAAAAGGGGACTGCACAAACTGGAGTCAATAAGTCATGTAATGGCAAATCCATTAATGAGATACTAACTTTGGAGTGGTTATAATAGTTAATGCAGACCTCCCTGTTTTACATGGTTTGACAGTGCCAGCTGGATGCTGGCTATACAAAAAGAAAGTGGGAGATGGTTATCACTGCAATTATTTTATGGCATTTATGGTTGGATGGTCGTTGAGTTTGTGCCTAGGTGAATTGAAGCTTAATTTCACCTCCACTAGATTTCCGTGTCCACAGCGACAAAGCCCAGCCTTAGACAGGATAACAATCACTTCAGTGTTTCCTCCTGGAAAGGCTGGTGTGCTCTTTTTGGCCAAGCAGATGGTGCAGCAGTTTGTAGAAGCTGTCCAGTGTGTCTGTCTTTTCTCTGTCATTACAGTTTCTGAGATGAAATTTCAGGAAGGTCCAAATCCAGCCAGGCCTCTGCACGGCTAACAAGGATGCCATCCCCACCACAGAGGAGTGTAGGAACTGTGGCAACCCCTCAGCAGAGGAGCTTGGAGAGTTCAAGGGAGCCAGTGCTATGGTTAATTCTGAACCTGTCATGCTGTAGAAATTATCTCTTCTGCCTAAGGCAGCCCTCTTGCTTTTGGCAGTGTAGACAAACTGCAGCTGGAGGAAGTTCTTGCTTGGCTAAGACAACACAGCCACCTTCTGCAGAGTTACCAGAAAGTAACATCAGAGCTTCACGTTTCTATAGACTTGGAAGAAGGTCTTCTAAATGATGACCAAAACCTCAATCCAACCAAAAAATAACAAAGTAACTTCTTTGGCATGTGGAAAAGCATCTCTGGGTTATCTCCTTTTCCCAGTGTTTCCTCAGCTGGAGTGGGATCATTGCTGCCATTACTCCTAATAATTTCTGATTGCACTGAAGACAGGCTCCAAAAACCACTGAAGTCAACTGAAAAATTTCCTGAGAGCCCAAATTACAAATTTTCATGGTTTTTCTCCATTCAAGATCATCCACTCTCTGGCCCCAGTGTGCCAGGATAGATCCAGGTTACTTGTTTTTTGAAACAGAAAAAATAACTTCAACATGAAACTTGTCACTGACTTCAAAAGGATTATCTCAGCCATCTATGTTCTGGCAATCCTTGCTTACAGCACAGTTTAACATATGTCAAATTTTATGCTGGTAGTTTGCATATCCTTATACTGAATAAATATGTACATTTATGTACACTCTGATGTAACAGTGATTTACATCTCATATGACCATCTGACGCTGTTTCTCCTAGGAATGGCTGTATCTCCTCAGCATGATGAGGAAAAAGCTATTTCAGCCTAACAGAATATTTTAATTTCAGATAGCCAAAATGGTGTATCTTTAACATAAGGTTGTCTGCAGTTTGTGGCACGGCTTTCATAACTTTGCTAATTCCTTTGGGTTTTAATTAGAAATATTCAGCTACATTTCTCTAAAACATGCAAATGCTGGAGCCCCCACAAACAGTACTCTTATGATGGTTTCTTAATTGATTTTTCTTTGGGAGCAATTTGGTTCACTCCCATTTCATTGTGGCAAACACTGGCATTTGTCACTTCTTCCAGTAACTGATGCTTTCTACTTTAATAAATGCACATATTAGATGCTATTCTCTTTCTCTCTTTGATAGGTGTATAGTGTCAGGAAGAAGAAGGTCGCAATGATGTTAAGTTTTCTGCTAAGCAAAGGATCAGAGTGTAAATGAAATCTTGAAAGCTGGGAAATGAGAATGTGCAAGTGTAAATAATGTATTAATTATTGACAGCTAAGGGACCGAAGAGTCCTGTTTAGTAGTGACATCTTCATTGTCACACTGCCTGACACTATCTCAGGTATTTTTTTAATAACAGGTTTTCTCCCCAAGATAGTAAGTATTTCAATTTACCAGTGTAACTATTTATATTTTTGATTTTCTTTGGCTTTTCTTTATCTTGCTGCAGTCTAGGCACTTGGTGCAGGAGGGGACAGGGGAGGAGCTAATCCTTGTCTTTTATTGTGGCAAATGATGTTATTATGGTACAAAATAGATTTTTTTTTTTTGTAATAGAAGAACAAAATACCAAGGTGCAAAAGGAGATTCCTCTTCATTGATTATTTATGGAAGTTAAGATATAGTTTAGGAAAAGACATATGATAGCTAAGGGCTCAGTTTCGCCAACAGGCCTTCCCAGTAATGACTAGTGCTTAATATATGCCAGAAGCAGAATTGGTTTTACCATAGCTTTTTGAGTGAGACATAGTTATATTAAGGAAAGGTGTTTCTGGGGTAAAAGGCTTTTAATACTCTGTACTTTCCAGGCATTGCATAAAGTCTAAGAGTAGTAGTGAAATCCTTTTTATTTAAATTATTTTTTTACAAATTAGAGCAGAGAAAATTCCCATGATCCCAAAAAGGTCTTAGTATATTGGCTGTTTGCATAAGGCTGCTAGATGTAAATAGCTAGGAGTTTTCAAATACTGATATTTAAACTGAAGAGGAAAAAACCCACCACGAGTCACCAAAGAAAAATAACAACAAAACACCACCACCACCACCAAGAATACCTCCTGATCCTTCTTTGCCAAATGACCTGTGTACTTTTCTCCCCTCAGCCCCCAGGCAAGGGGCTCCGTTGTCCTTTGGCGACCCCGTGCCAGCTCCAGAGCTCTGTTGGTCCCCGACTCCTGCTGTAATGCCTGCCTTGGCTTTGCCCATGATTAGATGTTGTTCCTTCTGTGGATGGAACACACAGGGGATTGAGGAGGCTTGCAAGGCTCGGGTGGGCATGAGGAAAGCCACCCTGCCTGGATCCCCACCCTGCAATGTCCCTGGGGGCAGAAGGTGCCACTGGGGGCTGGGGGTAAAAGAAAAAGAACAGGCAACTACTTGGGATGCTCTCCACACCGTGATACTGTCTTTGCTTTCACCTTACTGAAGAGAATTGGGAGGCAGCTTTCAGTCAAATCCTCTTTCCCCTGAAAAATGCAGGTTCTGATCTGTGGAATTGCTTAGCAAATTTCTGTCAGCCCTAGTGAATTGATAGGGTTGATAAATCCTGGTATGTGGAGAACTGGGAAAAGTGGAAATATTTAATTTCGCTGTTTTCAAACCACTGTTATGATTTATCACATTGAAAAGATCTTCCATTTTAAAAAGTTTGGTTGTTTAACAAATATTAATGTTTTTACTTCAGTTGAAATTAACGAACCATTTCAGCTGCAATTCCCGGCTTTTCAGCTGCCTCAAGCCCCGCTGTTCTGGTCATTGGTTCCGGGCAGGGATGCGGGGCCAGGAGGGGCCGGTGTGAGCTGGGGGCTGCCGCCCGCACCCTGCCCCTCTGCTGCTGATCCGTGCAGGCACGGCCGCCGTGCAGGGATGTTCCCAACTGCACCACCCGCTCCAAGGGGATGTTTTCAGGTGCTGGCATCAGGAGGGAAAATGCGACTCGCTCTTCAAGTGTGTTGTTGTTTACAGAACGTGTGTCCCAAACAAAAAATGCCATATGTGATGCTGAATATAGAGCCTTCTTCCTCTGCCCAAGAATAGAACTTTATCAAAATGAAATTTCCTGCTCATTTGAGCCTGTCTCCATAGCAACAGTACTGTACACCTGTGATGTACAGGCAGAAGCTGTTACAACCTCTGAACCAGGCAGAATGAGCCGTGCTCCATCCCCCCGTGGAAGGCAGAAGTACATCTCTGATGGATCCATGGCACGTTTTGCCATATGCTACCTATGTGCAGTCCCTATATACAATCTTTTTATTCAGGATTACCCTACTTACATTTGGTAAATAAATACAAGTATGCTACTTACATGAAGTTGTACACTTGCAAAAATTCAATCTATTCTTGTCCTGAGGGAAGACTTTACAATGCAAACGTTACACAAAATAAAAGCTTGTGCTCACATTTGCTTCTGTAAGAACTTCCTAATTCAAAAAATTCATAAAATGCCTCACTCTTGCAAATCTGCCAACCTGTTAATAGTACATCATTAAAAGAAAAAAGCAACTGCATGCTGAATTATTTAAATATTATTTTAATGGTAAACTGGAAATAATTATGCACCTTTGGCTATCCAATATTGCAAATTGCTGCTCACTCCATAACTTTTAGTGAAATTGAACTCACCAATAAGAAACAAATGGTTGCATTTTTAAGCAACCTGAAATTATTTCCCCAGGTCATTCATAAGGTAGATCATTACAGAGAAATGTTTTCTTATGCAAATAAAAAATAGCCTGCTAATGCAATGTAAATTATATTTTAAGCTTCCTACATTTATTAGCTTATTTAAGAAGAGGCAAACTTCAAAGAAGGATTTTATTTGAAATACATGCAGAGTGAAAATCTCCATAATGATGGCTATTGCTCTCAGATATACTGTATAACATATAGATGAATTATCTGTTTCCGTCTTCTGACGTTTGCATGTTCTTGTCTTTGCTCTCAGACCTGCCCTCTCTTCCCCTCTTAGCTCACCATTTCCCATTACTGAATTCAGGGCAAGCTGCAAGCAAAAGGAGGGAAATATGATAGATGATACATACATGTTGGCAAAGTTCATTGCATCAGGTTGCCTGAATTTTTAATACAATTCCTTGATACAGTGGGCTTGACTTTTTTCCCCCAGTGTTATTATAACCCTCACTTCTATGCCAGGAAAATGGAGCTTCTGCTCTCAGAGCAAAATGTCTCATCCTTTTTCAGCAAATGGATAGACAATGTTGTTTTTCTTTTGCAGGGCACAGAGAAGCCAGGGTGTGGGGACTCCCCCTCGTGCAGGCTGCAGCCAGCACAGTGCTTTGGTACAGCTAGCAACTGGATGAAAGGGGAAGGGAGCTGATCTTTTATCCACACCTTAAGGACAGGAGGCAATGATCCCAAATTTTTTGTGGTATTTGTAACAGTGATTTATTTTCTCTTTCTCAACTGTGGTTGTTTTCAGATTTTCTGCTAGGAAATATCTGTCTTATATAAGCTGCTAATACTCTGCTCTAGGCAGAACATGGTGCTTGGAGCTTATGTAGGCTGATTTCAGGGGAACTAGCAGTGTTATTGATTTTCATTGGGCTTATTAGGATCAGTGTAACATGCACTTTTGCTATACTAGATTGTATTTGGCTTTCATCATGAAATCTCATTACACTAAAAAGAAATGGAAACAAGTTATGCAAATAAAAGATTTTGCAGGGTACTCTAATGAAATTACTCTGTATCTGCAAAAACACATTTTGTATGTAGGTCATTCAAACCCTGAATGCTGCTGGTCAGACTGTTCTCATTTGCTTTTGAAAATTAAGAATAGATTCTCCAGCCTTAGCAGAATTATTTCAGATTTATGCTAACATAACTGAAGTTATAGCTTGATCCTTGAAGTAGTTGTGCTGTCTGAATTCTGATGTTGAGTCAGTGATTTACTAGGACAGGGAACTTCCAGTTGTTTGTCTGCTTGCAGCTGGTATGGATAAAGGTGTGAAATCCACGTGGCTGTGGGCACACTCCTAAACCTCCAGCCAGGGTGAGGAATGAGCAACAAGCTTGTTTTCACCCATTTTGCTCTTGTGGGACATCATCTCGTGATTTGCCTGTTGACATCAGTCGAGGCAGCATGAGCTGGCAGCACAGCAGATCTTCTCAGTGCAACATCAGAGGCATGAAGTCCTCTCTCCTGAAGCTCAGAGGAGATCTGGTTGCCACCTCAGCTGCCCTCTCCCAAGACCAATTCACTGCCAAAGCCCATATGTCAAAACCCAGACTCTTCACCAGTATTCCTGTAGCTGCAGACAGTGCTGAGACTTTCTCATATTCTGCTGGCAGGGAGAAAGTAAAGTTGTGTGGTTCCTACCCTGTGAGTGCCTGGACTATTTGGGAGAGCAGAATGCCTCTGCTGTGGGTGTCCTGATGCCACTGAAATGCTGTGCTCAGGGCTGTGCAGGCTGAGGATGGCAGCAATGCCCTCTTGGCCACAGTGGGGTGGCAGAGATGCCTGGGCCACGTCTCCATGGGGCCACACCTCCTCTCGGGGCTTGTCAGCTTGCAGGGTTGAGGAAGGGGGGCATGCTTTGGTTTTGTGTTTTATTGTCTCATTTTCTTGTCACTTGAAATTGGCAGTAGGGATAACGTTCTTCCAAGATCTATACTTACTCTGTAAGAACGGATCAAGACTTTTGAGCTGTCCGGAAAAAATGTCCTCCTTTGACACATTTTGATGGTGCCTCTAGGAATAACACATTTCCTAATGGTCAGGATGTTTTTCTTTTCATAGATGTTCTACATCTGGAGGAAGCAACATTCTTTTGAGAAAGAGAAAATGAATTTTGAAGAACTCTGAGAAGCAACCCTCAGGCTTCCTTTCCTAGTGCATTAGTGTATTGGCTAATACACCCTAGAGGGTGAGCTATGTAAGGAACCAAAATTAGCAGAAAGCACCCAGTTAAAAACCAACCTACAGGATAGATGCTAAGAAGAACCAATTCAAGATACAAAGCTGCAGTTGCAAAGTTACTTGGGGAGTACAAATTTTGCATTATTGACAGTCTGTGATCTAACGACATTGCACAGTCAGCTCTTAGGCAGTCTTGAGTCATTCCCTGTTGATCCAATGAAACTGTACTCTTCTGCTTGGAATTGCCTACAGTTTTTGTGGGGATTTATGGTGAAATTTTGGTATGGACTAGACATGAAGGCTTTTTTTCAGAATTTTTCACACTCAGCAGCAAAATCCTAAAGAGGGAGGCTCTCCTAATGTACATGTGACAGTCTTATTTATTTGTGAAAAGGAGCCTCAAACTGCTGAGCACACAGGTTTATGGAAAAGAGCTCTCCTGTGCTGCTGACAATTAGTATATTTTGCACTTGCAAAATGGTGCTTCTGCTAATGCTGTGGTATAGTAATCAAAAGCACCTAATCCAGCTGATTAAAAATTCCCTGTTGGGCTTTGCTGACCAAATGAATACAATTAGTAAGACATTTCAAGTAGGGAATTTCCTGCAAATACTGATATTTGTAGACCTTAAATTAAAACTATGATATGTAAAATTACATATCAAATGAAGAGAGATCTTATTCCTTGGTGCACCTAACTGAGGTCCATTGTTGATGTGTGGCAGGAGAGATTTTATTCTTAAGTGCAGGTAAGCTTTTCACTCAGACCTCAGCTTTAGAATCAAATTAATTGTGTGATCAAAGCATTTCTTTTTCACATCTGCCCAAAGAAACTTAGCAAAAAATAAGTCCCCTAACTAAGTCAGCTCATGTAGCCAATGGTAACAGGTGCTATGGGTTGTTGTTGAGATGTTGTTTGTTTAATATTAATCTAAAATAATTTAAATGGCATCTTAATAGCCTTATTTTATGTCTCTTATTTTGATTTTAAAAATCAGTGCATTCCCCTTAGTGCAGTTAATAGGGTCAGCCTGTGAGCCTGTGCTGGTTACCATGCCTTCAGTCATGTGGAATCCAAACAGCCATTATAATTTGTTTCTAAACAGATCAAGAGCTATTTACCATCTCAATGTTTTGTGCACAGCTGGGTGTCTGGCAAACATCCAATATCCATTAACATTTAAAAATTAGTCCCATAATGCATCTTTTCCGTGGCTTAAGGAGTATACACACTGACACATGTTGGGAACCAATTATATTTGCACCACCATTAGTCTGGCTGCATTCAACTTCCCAGTAAATGAGAGCTAATTTAGTTTCCAGAATGGTGTATCTTAAATTCATGCAATGACCTTAGCAAAAGCAGAGTATCTGAAGATATAAAGAGGAAGGAAATGTTCAGAAAGGATAATGCTTCCTTTTTTTTTCTGCCTAAATCATAAGAGTTGATTATTGTATGACTGTTTCCAGTATCCATGCCTGGCCTTAAAACCAGATTCCTTTAATTCAATACTGCTACAATTCATGAGCAGACTTTTGGTTGGGAAGAAATCACACTAATCTGGTAAACTAGCACACCCTCCTTGCACAGATCAAACCTGCTAATGGACCTTTTTTATAATAGCAATTTAGACCTGCCTGTAGCAGGTCTAACTCGTCAGGTTCCCAACTGATTTTAAGTGTTCTAGTTTCCTACCAGCAGGAAAATAAGAAATACAGATTTCACAGTCAGTGCTGTCTACATTGCTTGTGAAATATATTCTAACAATGCCATGGAAGTCAAATGACCCTCACAATTGGCAGTTTGGCATAGAATTTTAATGAAAATGGAGAAACACAACAATATTTTGAGTAGTATATTTGCCAAACCTCTGCTGCCATGAGAAATTCCTTCAATAGTATCAGAGGTGAAACGGGATATCTGGCTTGGGGAATGTGTGCGTAACACCCTTCCTTTGCAGTGTGTCAGCTCAGCTCTCAGTAATCAGGTTCTAGACTGATTGACTTCTGCTGCTGCAACACACTGCACGAGGCTTCTCTGAGCTCACCCAGTCCGTGGCAGGCTGCTTAATAAAGCTAAATTGCTCCTACAAACACAACACTATTCAGCATCCTTTTAGAATTAAGAGCTGGTTTAAGAATAGTGTTTTTCCTTAACACTCGTCTGAACCAGTTATAAACTCAAGAAGGCAGGAATTTTCTAAATGGGTATTCAGCAATACAGTGCAATGAGTCTCCAGGTGAGGGGTCTGTTTCCTCCTGCAGCTGTGCACATCTGCAGTAACTCTGTCCTCTTGGCACAGTTGTTTGAATGGAGTTAGCTGTAGGATTCTGTGTGGAGTGAGGCTGCAGGTTTATAAACGGCTCTAAAGTTTAACGTATAGAAATAGTTATTTACTTATGTTTAAAATGCAGTATTTAATATCTAAAACTTTTTCTTCTGTTACATCCATATAGTTCAGAATTAGCCTTTGTCAAGTATTACTTTATTACTTTGTAAAGCATTACTTTATCAGCACCTTTTTCCTTTCACTTTTTGTGCTAGAAAGTATCTTTCAGTGAAAGGGCCTGTTCTTGAAGCTGCCCTTTTGGAAGAGTTCACTGTTCAGTCAGTATTTACAGATGCTGTTTATACTGTCTTCCTCTCAAAAGACATGGCTTTTTATTTTATTGCTTTCAGTGAAACCCATGCTTGTACTCCCTGACAATAATACGTTTTCATGCATCATTGGCAATACAAGGCTTCATTTAGACTATTGATTTACATTCTTTTTGTATTTGGACTTGTTAGTGTTTCATACCTTCTTATTGTTTGGTGATTGACCTTTGCAGATTTACAGTACATAAGCAATTAGCCAGTAATAGGTTAAATTAATAAAGAAGATTCCTATCAAATTTGGGGGATTCACAAATCTATCATGTTGTGGTACTGTCCATTTCTTTATTTATATTCCACACAGCTGTAGTTATAAGCTGAATTCCAAGTACAGTAAATCCTGCTGAAGGCTCCTGAGTTACATGCAGGAAGAAGATGATGCGTGGCGTGTGTACAATTTTCTGGGTAAGTGCGTAGGGATGGGAACTGGCAGAGAGGTTGAACTGTTTTCTTTTTCTGTCTTGATAGTCTCTTTTGTTTTTCAGCTGTGGATTTAACAAAACAAAACTAGAGCTAATTTTAATTTTTAATTAAAGTCAATAGCTTATGTTCATTCTGATGTATTTGGTACAAAGAAGAATAAAAGAAAATACAGAGAGAAACTTGAAAGTGAAATGCATTTCTTCAGCTTAATTATTTAGTTTCCAACTAAGAAACAGCTCTGCAGACGTCGATTATCCTTCAGGGATATCTCAGAAGAAGTGAGCAATTAGCTTGATTTTCTGTTGAATATGTAGCTTGTGACTCAGTATGCGATCTATTAAAAAGATGATCATTCCTTTTAAACTGTATGCTGATATACATGGAGCCTGTTGATGCAAATAAAAGTCAGTGCAGTAATCCAGTCCATCACCATGTGAGACACAGCTTTTCTGCCTTGCTACACAACAGAAAGTGGTAATTTTAGGTGTTCTAAGGACTGTAGGAGAAGGGCGAAAGTGGAGGGTAATGCTTTCCTGTTAAGAAGTAACCTGGGATATTGCTTAACACTTTGTACAGCTTTAAGCATGCTTTCCCTTAGAAGCAGAGTCTTAAAAAACAGCAACATTTCTCTGATGGAAAAAAGTCTCCTTGACCCATTTCTGTAGGAAAGCAGTGACTGTTCTGCTCCCATCAGCCTGGAGTCATGGATGGGGCTGTGAATGGAGATCAGCAGTTTGGGAAATTCAGGCAAGGCTGTGTGGGAAAGGCTGTGGAGAGGGGCAGCAGAAGGTGTAGCCCATCCTGATGCCATCCAGCTTTCCTGGAGAGCTCCAGGCCCCACAGGATCAGTACTGGGTCACCACCCACACAGCACCATGGTCCTGGCACAGACTGCACCAGGCACACTGGTAAGAAGAAAGCAGGAATTGGAAGGGATATTTGAAAAGGTTGTATGATAAGCCCATTTTCTAAATACCATTATGGTGCAAACTTGTCCATGAGTGCATGGAGTCTGCTGCTACTGCCCTGCTTCCAGATTGCTGGTGCTGGATTAAGAATGCCCAGACTGTGGAGCTAGGGATTATATGTCTGCTGACACTTCTGTTGCACAGCTGGCTGAAACATATAAACTCACAAAGTGCCCAGATTTCACAAGAAAAGCAGAATGCACATCTTTTGCAGTTCATGTGTTCAGTTTTTTGGTTGCTATTTTTTGGGTATTTTACCTAGTTTGGTTTGTGTGTGTTTTATTATAATGATGACATTCAAATTCTACTACAGGGAGATACTGGAGGGTTTGAGCTTAAAAATGAACTTTAAATAAGTGACTTGCACAAGGATGAAGTTTGCAGGTGTACTGGATGTACTGCCAGATTTCCTGTACACCTCAGTCCCACTTTGAGCACCTCCACCTGTTAAATTGTGCTCCTCCAAATGCACACTGAGCAGATGCTCAGCCCTTGATGGGCCTAAATTAGTAGGCACTTGTATTTCTGACATTGAAGCTTCCATGGTATCTGAAGTCTTGCTTCTGGTCTTGTTTAAAAGTGCCACAGTCCTGTCAGGACTGAGCAATGTACCTTCATCTGCAGCAGGAACCCAATGCTTTAATGTTCCATGATAGCAAAACCTGGGTCTCATCCCTCCAAGGCCTGAATCCTTTCTGCACCTTCCCAGCATACTAATGGAAAGGAAGAGCAAACCTGAACTGTGCTCTCTTTTCCAGAATTGTGGCAGGATGTTGAATAATCCCCCTTTTGCCTTTCTGCAGCTAATTCCAAGGCCATATCAAAGAGGGTCCTGTGCACTGGTGTGACTGTGGCTGGTGTGGGCACCAGTGGGGTCCCTGTGGCACAACCCCCCTGCTCCTGGCATGAGTTTCTCCAGCCCACATGTGGTGCACAGCAGCATGGCCTCCTCTGCCCCTGGGCCTCTGGAGCATCCTTTAGTTGCCTGTGCTCCTCCACTCCAGCCTGGGATGGGCTGTCCAGCCTGGGGAGCCACAGAGTCCAGCTGTTTGTCAGACTGGACACAAGTCTTTTTTCATGATTACAGTTAAGGTTTCAGCTCATCTGCGTAAGAATAAATGTAAAGAATGCTTGCCCACCTCATCCTTTATTTATCTGCACTAATTAGGCATCATGAAAGCTACTGGTGCAAAACAGCCTGTCCTGCTTAAAGACATATATAACAGAGGATAATCAAGGTGACACCTACTCGCTGCTTACACAATAGCCCAGCAAAAACCTCCTGTGTGGTTTCCAGGGCTAGCTGCAGTCCAGAAGCAAATTAGGTATTTTCTTGTGGCCAGGAGCCCAGACTAATAAACTCTGCAGACCTAACTTTTCATACAGATGGGTTGTGGCTTCCTGCATTGTGTTTCCATTTGTATTGAAAATTACCCTGGATCTGGCATCACTGAATCTCTGCCAAGGCTAATCGGCCTATCCAGCCACATGCTGACTCCTGAAGAGCTCCTCAAATCCCTCTTGCATTGCTGTCCCCAGTGCTGAGGAGCAGCCCAACCCAGAATGCTAAGGTGTTGTGGTTTCTTTGTTTGTTTGTTTTTGTTTCTAAAATACTTTTATTTGTATTTGTTTTATTATTTTAGAATCTTTGTGTCTCTGCTGGCTTCGGGAAGGTGCTGTGCTCCGCTCCACAAATGCAATGAATGTGGGGTAATGCAAGCATCATGGCCATGCCTTAGATTTAACCAGCTGAGCAGAGACTCAATGATAGGCTGTGTACTTCCCAAGAAGTTCTTCCATCCAGCCATCCAGGTAATGGGCAAAGCAGAAGGGATTACCTGTGTCATTGGTTCACTGAGGGGCGTGCTGGTGTACCTGATATTGGGAATACAAGGCATCCCTCAGGCAATGTCTGACCAGAGAATGTGATCCCTGGATAAAGGTGTGGTGAGGAGTCAGGGAGCTGCACAGATCTTTTGTGAATGCCAAGCTCCAGGCTCGGAGCTGGTGTCTTGGTTTCTTGGTTTGAAAGACAGATGTCTGCTAAGGAAGGCAGGAGCCTCCCTTGGAATGGAAAATGTAGACCCCCTCCCTCCAAATAATATAATTTTGAAATTAAGGGGCTCTCAGGCAAAGATATGAGAATAGGAATAACAGTTCTTTACCAGTAGGTATAACAAAGTGAACAAACAACCACTCTGGCATTAACAGCAGCACCAGGAGCCCAGTGACCCCTGCTCGGTCTTCCCCTGCGGTGCAGTTCCGGGCACAGCCGGCAGGGGCGCTGCTGGCTTGGGGCACAGCTGGCAGGGGCGCTGCTGGCTCTGGGCACAGCCGGCAGGGGCGCTGCTGGCTTGGGGCACGGCCGGCAGGGGCGCTGCTGGCTCTGGGCACAGCCGGCAGGGGCGCTGCTGGCTTGGGGCACAGCTGGCAGGGGCGCTGCTGGCTCTGGGCATGGCTGGCAGGGGCGCTGCTGGCTTGGGGCACGGCCAGGCAGGGGCGCTGCTGGCTTGGGGCACAGCTGGCAGGGGCGCTGCTGGCTCCGGGCACAGCTGGCAGGGGCGCTGCTGGCTCTGGGCACAGCCGGCAGGGGCGCTGCTGGCTCTGGGCACAGCCGGCAGGGGCGCTGCTGGCTCCAGGCACAGCCGGCAGGGGCGCTGCTGGCTCCGGGCACGGCCAGGCAGGGGCGCTGCTGGCTCCGGGCATGGCTGGCAGGGGCGCTGCTGGCTCGTGACCAGGCAGGGCGGGGGCGGTCAGTCACCACTGACAGCTTTGTGAAGGAGGGCACTGCTGGAGCTGTGTTACCCCATTCCAGGCAGAACATCCTGCTGCAGAGGGCAGGGCAACCCAGAGCCATGTGGGCAAGGGCTGGCCACAATCAGGAAAAAGCCAGGAGACAGCTGGGCGCATGAGATAGCTGTGAAAGGCACCAATAGTGCAAAAAGCCCCATTGAGCAGAGGCAGGGTCTGCCACAGCAGTGGGTTGCTGGCAGGACAGGAAGAGCCAGCTGGGAGCATTCAGCCCTAGGGAGCAGCAGGGAGAGCCTCCCCATGGAGAAGCACACCACAGAGCCTTGGCCAAGGCAGGCAATGCTGGGCTTCACTGGAGGTTTGAAGTTCATTAAGTGCATTGCTTCTGCAAGTCTTGCTTTTGCATCTTAAACAAGGAACTAAATTAGTATGTAAGCCATTGCTCTGTATTTATGCTTAAGTGTTACAGTGGAAATGTTCTGACCCAGAGAAGTAGAGTATTCATTTTTCTTGAATGCTTTTGTAGGGAAATAAAACTATAGGTTACTTATTGTATGTCTGAGAGGCTGTACAAGAGAGTTAAAATTGAAGGGCAGGAATAATTTAAAGGAATAGGACCTCTGTTCAGAATGATTCCAGCTTAAAGATAGAACACTGCTACATTTTCACTTCAAGCATCACTTCATTGATATTTCTGACATTTTGGAAGAGCAGAGTGAAAAAAACCCCCAAAGATCTTTTCAATCTATTGGAAAATACCTTCTTGCTGTTTTACTAGAGTGCTGAAAGACATTTCATAGAAATATGTGTATGTGTAAACACATAAATAAATATTAATCTTTATTAGTGACAAAATGGGGAAAACAATATGGCAAACACAACTACTGTAAATGGTACAAATCCATTAAAGAGAGTGAGTACCAGGTGGCTGCTTTTGTGTTGAATGGAAGTTCACTCAAGGTTGCCTCCAAATACAGAACTAACCCAAGAGTTATGAAATATGACTGGACAAGTCATATTTCTCCTTAATGAGGCTCAGCTCTGAAGAGAAGGAGGAGAAGAAAAGGGTCACTGTGATAAGCTGTGCAATGCAGTAATTGGATCAAGCCAAGACACTGATGGCCTTTAGGAGCAGCAGAAGAGACCTGTAAGCAGATTGGCATATGCAAATTGTTTTCTGTGTAGAATTGCCTCAAAACAGTTTTTGGTTTTCTTCAAAATAGTACAGGCAGACAAACTGGTTAGTGGCTTCTGAAAATGTTTCATATTTTACTTCTCAACCTAGTAGGATATGAGAGGTTTTTACCCAAAGACAGCATTTTCGTGCCTACAAATTTTATCATGATATTTTGGGAGCCATCTTCAGTGTTACTTAGTAGCTTAAGGAGGTTTGGAGGCTCTGAGTTTTGAAGTTAAATTGCCTACAAGAGGAGTCAGGTGGCAGCTACACAAGTTTAATCCTGGTAATTCCAGAGCAGTTGGGGGGTCAGTGCAATATTTGAAGAACAAATATCCTCTGTGGGTCTTTTCCAGCTCTTATCCAGAATTTGTATATATTTGGTGTAATATAAGCCTATAATGCTTGTGGAAATATGAATTCCAATGATGTTGATTATGTTGGTTTGGCACAGCCTGTTTTTTTGATAGCGGGGGGACAGGAGTAGCTTCTGTGAGAAGCTGCTACAAGCTTCCACCATGCCCAACAGAGAGCCAGTCTCTGCTGGCTCTGAAGATGGACATGCTGTTAGCCCAATTAGAGAGACTGGTAATGCCTCTGTGATGACATATTTAAGAAGAAAATCAAAACAGCACACATGCAGTTCTTTTTCAGGGTGGCGAGGCGCCGCCGCTGGGGCCATCCCCGGTGCAGCCCGCGGCAATGCCCCGCAGCCGCCGCCATCTCGGGGCGGGCCCGGCCTGCTCGGCCACCCCCAGCCAGTCACACTGTGGGCAAAAAGGGCAAGGGCAGGGGTGGCAGCTTCTCCTTCCCGGTGCCCTGCATGAGGAGAGGCATTAAATGGTGCCAGCACCGTGGTAACTGCCACTGCCCAGGCAATGGCAGCGGGGCCGCCTGGCGGGCAGCAGAAACATGGCGATCAATTCCCCGAGGGGGAACCTGGACGAGATCGACCTCTTCAGTCCTGCAGGAATCTTTGAATTGGTGGAACTTGTTGACAGTGGTACCTACAAGCAGCAGTTTTTCTTCTAGCCAGAGAAGAGGAGGAAGTGAGCACATGTACGGGAAAACAACACAGCAGCACCGAGGTCAGTGGAAACTGACCAAAATCCCCAGGCACTCTCTTCCTGTGCTGTCAGTGGGAAGGAAGGAGGGGCTGGGGGGAAAAAAGATGCTTAAAGGCTTATTTTTACTTCTCATTATCATCCTCTGACTCTGTTAATAAGAAATTTACTTTATACCTTTAAATTTGAACCTGTTTTGCCCTTAGAGTGTTTTTTTCTCCCAATCCTTATCTCACTCATGAGCCCTTTGTTAATCTTTTTTCCACTCTCCTCTGCCCAAGTGTAGCAGGAAAGAGTAAGTAAAGGACTCTCATGGCTGCCTGGTGTTTGGCCACTATCAAACCATGCCACTGATGATTATTTTTTTCCTCTTGATTACATTTTAATAGGATTTCAGAATAAACTTCATTGTGAAAACAGGATAAATTTAGTTTATAAACAAAAGTGTTTGGGATAGACAGCTCTCATCCAGGTGAGACAGAGCAACTCTTTCCTAGGTTAACTTCAGTTCAGACCAGATACAAATCAGTAAAAATTTGGAAGATGAGTGTCCTGACCTGTTCATTTTATGTTGTAGATGAAAGAACTTTCCTTAAATGTTTGAATTTGACACCCATTTTTCTACTTACAGTATACTTCTAAGGCTGTGTCCTGCCTCTTGGTCTTCCTTTTATAGCTCAGCATCCAAAAGGCTACAAACTGGCCAAGGCAGGGTAACTACTAACAACACTGCGAAATCAAAAAAGTGATCACATTTAGGATTGGCAATATTGTAGGGTTGGGTGTTTCTTTTGGTCATCTATTAGGAAAGCAGGTTTTAGTAATAAAATTAATTTTATTCTTGTTTAGTATGCCTGTGATATTGTGGAAGGAATTTTGGGACTAGTCAAACTGCAGTTATGCAGAAAAGACATCACAAGCACATTACTGGGCACTGTAATACTTGTGGCTCCGAGTAAGAAATAGTAAGAAAGACCTCACCAACTGTCTGTGGCAAAATCAATCAAGTCAGCTCTGTCAGAAAGCTCTGGATCTTCTGTCGGGACTGGCCATTTTGTCTGCTGTTTCTTACTGGTTGTTATAGATTGCAAGGTTGCATCAGGTTTCTTGGCTCTCCATGCACTAAGTACTTTAAACATATCACAGAAAAAATTCTGAAAGCATTGACAATGTAATTCATTTTTTGTTTGTTTTTATTCACCAACTAAATATAATATTATCCACTGGATAAAAATGACTGACATTTCTCAGGTTGTCACCAGCAAAATTCTTGAATCCCAAAATATCTTAACATAATTAAATTATCTTCATGCAATTTCTTCAGGGATCATAGTGGTATTACTACTGAGTTTATAAGGAAGCTCAATCTAGATACTCATGCTACGAGCTTTTCCTCCTTCTGGACTTTTCAACTATACCAACCAATTTCAAATAGGTCTGACAGTAAAAATGCCACAAAGATACCAAATTATCACAGGCTCTGTGGCAATCTTCAATGCCATCACTCAGGGACAGCATGTTTTACAGTGTCCCTGCAGCAGCAGGGCGTGTGGAAAGGGAAAAAGTCATTCAGCTGCTCCAGCTCTGGGACAGGCTCTAGCTGAAGCACAAGCAATGCCACAGCGTCCTTGTGGGATAAGATGTGAACTCAGTGCATAGCTTCTGCCACTCCTGGAATGGCTTCTTCATCCATGAAAACGTATTTCCAAAGAGACCTCAGTGACTTCCAGAAGAACAGACCATGTCCACATGGCTACTTCTTGATGCTAGTGTTGTCTGGGTATGAGTGGGAGTCCAGGCTGTTCTGCAATGTCTTCTCAGGTGATTCATGATCTCTTTGTAAAGGCACATTGTACTGAAGTCATACTGACTTAGTAGTGTTTTCAAATTCTTTTGGGAAAGAGAGAATGATAAAGTCATCAACTGGAAATATCTAGAAGAACAAGCTGGCTCAGACTAGGTCTTTTATAACTCCAGGTTTTTATCAGTGGTCCAGTTCAGTTATGAATTTTTTTTTGTTTTAAACATATGCAGTGATGCCATGCCCAATGCATGTAGTTAAGCAAGAACAAGGCTTTGTTAGGGTTTATTTATTATTGAGAAATAGCCAGATTGGCCCAAAACAAGGTATCTCAATAGAACTGTTGTGACACCAGCTATACTTGTGTGTATCTACCTTGCCTAGATGTGGCAAACTGTTCTTGTATATGGACTTTGTTATGTGCAGAAGTGACTGTATGTAAAGCAAGTGTGGATGCAAATCTCCACATTCTATAAATACCATAGAATGGTATTTAGACTATAAATACCAAAGAATGTATTAAGAAAAGGTTTTTCCAATTAAAACCCCCCAAGAATCTCTCTTATTATTTTTTTTTTTAATCTTACAGTGTGTATCATCTTTTATAGAATGCCTGGGATAGGGGTGCTTTAGCTTCCATTGTGATCCCCAGCCCGGATATGCAAGACTCTGGATGGGAGGGACGGCTCTGCCCCCCTCTCATGCTCCATGTTGCTCCTGCCCCTTGGCTTTTTCAGAAATGTGTGTTTCCTACGTAGGTAGGGCTGATGTGCCATCTGTTGGGGGGATCAGCATCCCCAAGCCACAGCCCTACAACGCTGCTAGACAATGTAGGGAATGTATGACTGGAATGTAGCGGCTTGCATTTGCATTTCACACATTCAGCTTTGCTTCACACATTCCCCTCTCTCAGACATGATAAAGGCAAAGAACGCTCTATTTCTTGTCAGCATGGATGGATGGCACCCCTAGAAGAGTATGCATTTGAAGCAATATGTTCTGCATCACTGACGTAAGCCAAGATGCTGTTAAGGCAGGGCAGGTTTGTTTTCCTATTCAGTGCTAGTGAGAGGGGCACTCAGAGACTTGGTGTCCTTGAATTTAAAGAAGATTGAAGTGTTGCATTGTTCAGAATGAAGGGGAAGAGGATGGGAGCAGAATGCTGCTGCAGCAGACGGTAAACACTTGATTGCAAGAGCTGAATAGGCTTGGCCTACATTTTGAATCTCATCATGGTCTCTTTTATTTCACTCATTTGTACCCCCGACTCTGCAGTCGGTCCCAGGTTTACTCCTGCTGTTTCTCAAACATTTTTCTTCAGATCTGTGATGCTAAGTGGGCATCTTGGCAGAAGAGCAGCGCATGCCTAAGCATTGTTAATGAATGAGAGATGCCAGGGTAATAATGTACACAAGATGATTTCTTCCTGTGTTTAGTCCTTTTAAGATTAAAAGTTGTCTTCATGAGATTCATCTAGTAATCTCTAAACCTTCATTTCATATGGTGTGGCAGGGCTGTAATGGTCAGTATGCAGAAATGTTCCTGAATTTCTAAAAGAAAAATTTTATCTGTAGCAAGCCCTGTCCTTTCCCTTGCCCTACCCACCACACAAATCCATCACTCACTCTTCATTTCCCATTCCACCTGGGGAAGGCATCAATGTAGTGAATGCTAAGTACTGAGCTCATTTGCAACTTGCCAGAGCCACTTCTGTTATTGTTTATTTTCTGCTTACCTTGGAATAGCTAACAGGGAGTGCGTGGGAGGGGGGATGTGGGGAGGTAACACTTGCAGAGAAAAGCCATAGTAGTTCCCAGCATAATTCCTTTAAATATACAGATTTTTTTTCAAATCAGTCAGTGAAGACCAAGACATATGTACATGTTAAAGTTAAGATGGGAAAAGAAATATACTGGTGTTTTATATCCAGCTTGTATTTGGCAGGAATGACCAATTCTGATTCTATGCAAATCTGAGTTCCTTGCTGAAGATGAAGGAAAGAAATGGAGACAAACTTGATGCAATGCATTCGTAATAGAGAAAACAACTTTTTGATATATTCACAGGGCTTGTTATATTTTTCTTTTACAAAAAAGTCTCTAGAACTTCAAATTATAGCTGGAATTACAGATGCTTTGAGGGACTTTTGAACCTTTGTCTCCTTGTCTCCTATCTCCATTGCATGGATGATTAGAGTGGTAGCAAACAATTGTGACTTACTCATCCTTTCACCCTTTATATACAAACCAAAATATTTTTTGTCAGTTTATTCAATACCTTACAGTTGATTCCCAAGGTATCTGATAGATATATCTTTGATTCTCATCATCCTTTAGAATGACATCTTAAAAGTATATAAACTAAGATATGTTACTATTTGATGCATACAAATGCATAAAACAAGGTGTAAAGAATGATTTCTCCACTCTTTGAAAACAACAGCATTTGTCAAACTATGTCTAAATTTTAATCCAATAGGTCTGTAGGCTGCTAAATATCCAACAACTAAATATCCAACACTAATTCCTAATATTTCCCTGGTAATCACCACCCCAATCACCCTTGCCATTTGTTTGTGTTATATGCAGAATTTTGGAAAAAAATTAAAGTAGCTCAGCAGAGGTTAATAATTCAACTGCTCTCTGATTTTAATTTCTTATGTCATTCAGGGACTGAAGGCACTGCAGTATTTGCATTTGGCAAAGCTGGAGAAACTCCAAGATACGATTGTGTCCCTGTTAGTGCATTAAAAAATGAGAGGCTTCAGGCAATGGATGGGTGGGATTTGGTCTGTGGATGTGATCCCTGGCTCTGCTTACACACTGGACATGCCCTGCCTATGGCTGTTTGGAGAAATGTTCAAGTCTGCATCAAAGAGTTTGGCAATGAGCAGGCCTGAAGGATGGACCCGCGTGTGTACCACCTTCCTCCCTGTAACATGCCCACTGAGATCAGAGACTGCACTCTACTATGTGACATTCCCTTTTGTGCCCCTTAATGCCACCTGTAACTTTGATCAGGGAGGGGAGGGCTTGAGGAAGGTAGTGTGAGACCCAAGTGGTACCAGAATCTCTGGCTAATCAAACAGCTAGAGAAACAAAGGACAGCTGATGGGTTATAATTGGGATTGCTACCCTTGGGACTAATCCTGGGCAAAACATCCAAACGTGGGAAAAGGAGGGTAGGGGGTTGTCCTGAGGAGACGTCTAGTGAGGTGGCACTAGTGTGTTGCACTGTGTGAGTGATCACTGCCCCAGCTCTGGGCATTAGCCCCATGGCATGCATTGCTCAGCTGCGCCTCTTGGTGCTCTGGACTATCTGTGTCCTTCCAACTCCTGGTGCTGCAGTGGGTAATATTCTGCATGGCATTACATCTGGTGGTGCTCCCCACTGCAGAGAGCATGTAAGAGCTGTGCAGTGCTCAGGGACCAGCAGCAGAGCAGGCTGGGGTGGGGAGAGACAGGGTTGAAGCACTTCTTCATAAGTGACATTAGAAGTACCAAATCTATAGCTTAAGATCAGAGCTTAAGCTGGTCCCAGAGACAGGACCTTTCCCTCCTCCCCTTGCTCTGCAAGGCAGCCTTCCAAAGGCCTCAACTTTTTTCACTCTATGTGTTCATTAATACTTTTTAATGACTGAATTCTCACTCAACCGTGAAATAATTTAGGGAAAACTGCATTAACAAGCAGACTTGCTAAGTTCATAATTAAGGTATTTTCAAATATTATGGGTGGAAATTAACTTACTGTGCTGTCTGCGGAAACAGTGCAGAAGGCAGCAGGCTGTCTTGTGGAATATTTATGTAATTCTTGCTCGTATTGGCCGAGGACCTGGACAAATCCACAGCAATTGAGCACCGAGGGTGTTGGTATTGGAGCAGTGGGTGGAGCTGACGTCACAGTGCTGGCAATGACATCCCTGAACTGATGGTTTTGTCTTTTTATTGTTTAATTATGTTTCTCCTTAATTGTGTGTCTTTTAAGAGGAAAGAGGATGTCTTTTTAAGAGGAAACCAGTGCTAGAAGGTCCCTCAGCATCAATACCAAATGTCTTGCTCCTCTGCAGCCTAAACCTTGGACCAGCTCACTTTCTCTATTCCCTCTGTCAGGAAAACGGAGTGGGGCTGGTCAGGACATGGGTGAGGGGAATGTTTTGGCAAGAAAAAAGGTGTTTTGATTGAAACTAAATTGTTTAACAGAAATGGCAGGCTTTTGATACATTTATGTTGGATAAACCCATGAAAAACCTAACTTAATGTTTTGTTTGGGTTACTTTTGTTTCAGAGAAGGAAATGAAAATTTCACTTCTGAATGCTTATTTAAAAATGACTTCTCAATTCAATATTGACTACTGTCATTTCAGGAGTGGGAAATAATTTAAACATTCACAAAGAAAATAATATATTTATAAAAAAAATAGGTATTAGCAAACTCAATTGGTTTTGCATGGCCTGGTTTTTGGTAGTAGGGGAGCCACAGAGATGGCTCCTGTGAGAAGCTGCTGGAGGCTTCCACCGTGTCCAGCAGACCCCATCCCTGACGGCTCTGAAGATGGACATGCTGCTGGCCAAAACTGAGCCAATGAGAGAGGCTGGTAACACCTCTGTGCTGACATATTTGAGAAGAAAATCAAAACAAAGTCACACGGTTGTTCTTCTAGTCAGAGAAGAGGAGGAAATAAGAACATGTGAGGGAAACAACATGGAGACACCAAGGTCAGTGCAGGAGGAGGGCAGGAGGTGCTCCAGGCCTCAGAGCCGAGATTCAGCTGCAGGCCATGGTGAGACCATGGTGGAGCAGCTGTGCCCCTGCAGCCTGTGCAGATCCACAGGGAATGCAGAGATCCACTCACAGCCCATGGGGATCCATGGGGGATGCAGAGATCCACCCACAGCCCATGGAGATCCATGGGGGATGCAGAGATCCACTCACAGCCCGTGGGGATCCATGGGGGATGCAGAGATCCACTCACAGCCCCTGGGGATCCATGGGGGATGCAGAGATCCACCCACAGCCCATGGGGATCCATGGGGGATGCAGAGCTCCACCCACAGCCTGTGGGGAAGGCGCCCACGCTGGAGCAGGTGGATACCTGGAGGAGGCTGTGATCCTGTGGGAGACCTGGTGGAGAGAGGGAGCTCTGCTTCCAGGCTGGAGCAGCCTGTCCCTGGAGGGCTGCACCCCCTGGAAAGAGAGACCCACGTTGCAGCAGTTTTGGGAGGGCTGTGTGCCTGCGGGGGGAACTCAGGCTGCAGCTGGTCTGGTTTGTCTGCTGCTCGTGGGAGTGGAGCCATACCAGGGAAGTTCATGGAGAACTGTCTCCCATGGGAGGGACCCACAGCCTCACAGGGGAAGAACTCCTCTCCCAGAGCCGTGGAACAAAATCTCTGTAATGAACTGACCAAAACCCCCATGCCCTGTATCCCTGCACTGTCCTTGGGAAGGAGGGAGGGAGTGGGGGAAGAAAGTGTTTTAAGGGCTTATTTTACTTCTCATTATTCTCCTCTGATTCTGTTAGTAATAAACTCACTTTGCAACCTTAAGTTGAACCTCTTTTGCCCTTGAAATGTTTTCTCTTGGTCTTTATCTCACTCATGAGCCTTTTGTTAATTTCTTTCCCTCTTCGCTGCTGTCCTAGGTTACAGTGAAAAATTGTGCCCAAGGTTTGTATTCTATCCCCATGAGCCGTTGGAGCCAAGGTGGGGCAGTGTTTTCCTTATCTTCTGTTAATGAGTCTAACAATGCCTTGCCACATGACTCATAGATAACTCCCTCCGGGAGTTATCTCTGTTTAATGGGCCATCAAGGACCCACTGCAGGACTCATAGAATGAGATCATTCCATTGTGAGATGCTCTGCCCAGGGGGAGGAGCCAAGCATTCCCACCTGGATATAATCCAGGGTTTGAGACAGCCCAGGCAGCCTTTACCCACTGGACTCCCAAAGGAGACAAGAGCTACCAGATGTTTCTACAGGAATCACTGCTTCGACAAGACCATCTCATCTGGACTGCCGCTACCACCCTAACAGGGTGTCAGGTTGTATTCTGACTCTGTCAGGTTTTTTTTGTACTATTACTTTTATTTTATTTTACTTTCCTTGATTTTCTTTTCATCTTATTAAATTGTGTTTCTGACTTGGAGTCCTTCACTGGTTTTGCTTTCAAACCAGCACAGCTGCCCAGCTGTAGCAGGGGAGGGTGCGGGAGTGACTCTTGTGGGTGCCCGGTGTTGGACTGGTGTCAAACCACAACAAAGTTCCATCAATAAACATGTCCTGCATGACAGGCTGGCAGTGGGACAGGGTGTTTGAGCTGAGATTGACCCAAACTGAGCACAGGCATTTGAAATCATGGGAGAGAAAGGACAAGGCAGAGCAGCAGTCCTGCCCCTGTGAGGGGTGGAAAGATGGAGCTTCCTCTACAGCTGCTTTGCTTGGGAGAGGCTGAAGAGTCACAGCACTGATGACATCTACCCACTTGGAGCTGTAGTGGACATTCCTGCAGCAGGATTTGCAGCGCCTGTAACTGGATGTGTGTGTGCATGTGGTCCATGGATACACCAGCAGAGAGTCAAAATCTCACTGAAGGGGCTGGTGGCAGCATTGTGGGACAGTTCCCTCTCACATCCCTGCTGCATCAGTCCATGGAAGCAGAGTGGGGAAGGCATTAGGGAGGTGTGTTTTAGGTGTATTTTTAAGATGTCAGTGGAGAAAAGTCTTTCATATGAGGCTATGCTGAGCCTAGCAGGGTTAACCTTAATCACAAAAGGCATCTACACTGGAAGTGAAGATGTTGACAACCTGCCAGTGAGATGTGATGTCAGGATGTGAAAGTTAGGAAGGGAGATGTGCTAGGTGACTACAGGCACTCATCTGGTTGTGTTTCTGTCAGTCTGGCTTGTGGGGAGAGCAAGAGTTAACAGCTAAAATTTATGGCCAGTACATGTGGTAAATAAGATTACTTATAATGAGATTAGCCTTGGACAGACTAAACCACTGTTGAGTTCATATTGGTCTGAGGCAATCCTGAAGCAATTGTAGCACCAGAGAGGATGTAAGTGCTGCTGGCTGTCTCAGTATGCCAGGGCCATGCCAGGAGGTGGTGGCTTCTCCTTTTTGGGTGGAAATACAGCTGCTGCAGGGAACGGGTTCTGTGAGTAATGCACCTTGCTGTAGGAATGTGATGCAAATGGATGTCATGAGCTTCAGAGGATCATCACTGGTGAAAACTGAGTGTGGTTAGAGCTGGAAATATTTGTGAAGTGCCACGTGCTGTGCCCAGGAATGAGGTTTATCAGCAATGGTCCCAGTGCTGGGCAGCAGGGTACAGGAGTGGGCAGAGGTGGGAGGTCTGGGTCTTGCCTGGGAGCAGCAGGAGGTGGGGCAGGGTGTGTGGAGCCCCTCCTGTGATCCGAGGGGGTCAGACACTGACCAGTACACTGGGATGGTGGGCACCTGCAGCCCCCCAGGGGGGTATTGGCTGGAGGCACAGGAATGGGTGTTATCAGGGGCAGGGAAGGGAATCAATGCAGCCTTAAATAAATGTAACTGGAACGAGATACCTGACAGCATGTGTTTGTGCTGTCCTTGAACAAACAGATTTTGTCTGGGATGGATTAAATTAGTTATGAGTTTAAGTAAAAATACACAGGGAATAGAAAAAAGCAATCTGGTAGCAAAGTCATTGGCTTCAGAGGAACAGTCCTGTATTTCCATATTATTTTCTCAGTGTGCTGCATGCAGCTTCTCTAGAGAGGCCTTCCATAGAAAACAGCACCAAAAGGCATAAACCCAAAGAGGGATTTAGGAGAGCAGGCCCAAACCTCTGCAGGGTAGCCCTGGGGTGTTCCCACTGAAGGCACAGCACCACTGGGCAGAGCTGGATAAGAGCTGGACATGCACTGGGCAGACCTGGCCTCAGACAGCTCTGATGTATTTGCTAATGAATTCTAAGTCATCAGTTCTGACATTCCCCACACTTAAAACATCCATTAGATCTCTGTGGTCTTATGGTGGTGTAAATTAAATTAAAATCTGTCCATGTAGTGCTGTTGCAATGCAGAACTGATCTGGTGGTGGTTTCATGCCAGCTCAGTGTTATCCATCCAGTCTGTCCCACTAGGAACAGCTCAGATGTCTCCCCTAATCCAAGGTCTCTGCTACAGTAACGCACAATGCAACAGCAAATGGCAAATGATGATCATTTTAGCAGACACAATTTACATTCCTACCCCTTGGACCCTTTATTTCCTTGGCCAAATCTCACTGTCATCTATCAACTTTTGCTATTCAAAATCTAAATAAATTTGCTAATTTTTTCCAATCAAATATGAAATAGTTATTCTACTTTCAGTAATTAATCTTTTTAACACATTTAAATGATCTTTTAAGAGAAGAAAATATGACCTAGAAGTCTTTGAAGCCAACCTACTCTTTTCTTTTCCTGTTGCTTTTCACTAAACACAGTGTCTGTAGTGCCAGACTAAAATTATGCTGCTTAAACTTGATAAAGTACTGCATCAACAACAAAAAAGGAAACTATGACAGATAAATGAACAGAAAGAAAAAAAAAATCATAGTACGCCAGGCAGGCTTTTCTTTTCCATCTCACATTATGCAGTGTGCAAAAGTATCCAATTTGAAAAACTGACTCAGAGCAAACTGCTAGTCAGAGAGCAGGCATGGAGACAGACACAAACTGCTCACAGACCAGATTAACTCAGTTTATTGCCAGCCCTCCCCCCAGCACCCTGGAGATTTAAGCAAGCTGTGTCCTCCAGGGCAGTGGAGGCCTGGCCAGGGTCCCCCCTGAGCCCCAGCCTCAGCTGTACCTGCCTCGGCCCAGGGCTGGGTGGGCATCGTTTGCTTTGAAGGCTGCCAGAAATAGAGATGAACTAGATGGAACAGTTCAGCATATTAAATTGTCTCTGTGCAAATTGAGAGTGAGCATATGAAGAGGGAGATTGGTATTTGCTATATTTCTCTTTCTCAGAAACACTATTAGTGATCTCCCACTTCAGCACTTCACTTGTTGGTTAGTCCCCATTCTCCAAATGCCACTATGTCACAGAGGGAACATCAGCCCAGAAATAATTAGTATGGCAATTTGGCACTCACTCTTCAAATTACATCTAGCAGTTGCATGTAAAATTGTCTGTAGAAATCATCTGGCTCTTACCAAGAGTTAGTTTAATAATGGAGTTTGTTTTGTTACCGCCACTATTACATTGAAGTCTGGTGGTTAAGAATTGTTTTCCCCTCTTGCTGATGGAAACATATTCCAGCAAAAGCAAGAGAAACGAAGCCTTTTCTGCTGCAATCTGCTTTGCTGGAGTGAGGAGTCCTGACCTAATCTCTCTTCAAAATGTAAGCGTTCACTATTGTGGGTCTCTGAGGAAACCCACCCAAATTCTGGATTTCATACACATTATAGACTATTGTACCTCTTCCTCTGCACTAATTAACTATTAATTGGTGCAGAGACTATAGTAAGACCTCCCACTTCTTATGTGACTACTGAGCCTAAACTGGACTATGATTCTTCCTGGTACAGAGGAGGAAAGGCAGCAAGAAAGACTGAAAGACAACACTCCAAACCTAGAGAGGAACCAGCTTTTCATTGCAGAAGATCCAGTGCCCTCAACTTGAATTTTACTCACCTCCATCCTTAATGGATATTTTCATGACACTTATGAGAGAAATGCAGAGTCTATTTTTCTTTCTGCCAACCCCCCCCCCCATCTTGAACCTGAAAAAACTTCTTCAGCAAGGGGGATTTTTGCCCCAGCAGGTACAGTCCCCTGAAAATGTCCCAGTCCAGCATGTCAGCATCATCCCAGCAGCAGTATTTTGTCCAGCCTTCAGCAGATTACTAAGTGACTTAGCAATCAGCCTTTCCCATGACAGCAGGAGCTTCTGCAGCAGACTTTGCAGGTGGGATTTTAAGAGCAGGAATAATAGATAATGATGGGGCTATGTCAAAGGAAAATACATCGCTATAATGTAGACATTACAGGATTTCTGAAGCTGCTTTTAAAATGGGTCCAAAGAATATATCCAGCAGTGCAGGGGCTCTGGAAAAAGAAAACAGGCAGCCAGTGTACTAGATGGAGAACAGTAAACAAAAAGGAACAGAGTGGTTTGTGTGTGCATGTGTGTTTGTGCTCATGCCTCTTGGCCTTTGCACACCCCCAGGAGCTTTCAGAGGACAGCAGGTACTGCCCATCAGCTGATTCTCTGCAGCTGGACAAATGCACATGTGAACATGAATGCCAGGCAGTGCAGGTTGGCTTGGGCACCTTTCCTTGGCTTAGTCATAGGCTTAGTCTGTGACTTGGTGACACAGATGATACGTGGTTTTGAACATGTGGAATAATGAAAAGCTTTAAATGCACACTCTGAACATGTGTTCACATGGCAGGTTCTTTGGCTGTGTGCTTTGTGGCTACTCCTTAGATGTCACGTGTTGCATTTTTCCTGTGGATTAAAAGTAATTGAGCCTGATATCATGACAGCTCTGTGGCCAAGGAGCTGGGTGGGGAGGGACAGAGGAAGGTGTGATTTTCACTGTCCATTTATTCCTTGGTGTTAGTGAACTGCAGTGCAATTAACCAAACACCTGATGCTTATGCATTAGGGCACCTGATGGTGTTTGTAATGGTACTAAGTTATGAGCACTCATGGAATGGGGTGTTGTTCTAATTGTCATAGTTTTCTTCTGGCAGTCTTTAAGTCCCATTGGATTAGTGGCTCCTGTAATGATTATGACTGTCAAATTAAGCCATCTGTAAACACTAAAACTTGCAAGCTCTTACCAAATTCACAGCACTCATGTCTGGGAAATAAGTTCTGCATCTTTTCAGCTGGCTGTCAGGAAAATTCTTAAATGGTTGGCATGTGCCTTGGTCCCTTTCTCCCAGTGCATCCTCTCCCTGTGCTCTCCCAGACAGTGTCTCCGTGCTGCTGCTGTGGGGGAGGTAGCAGGCATGGGGCTCCTGCTCTGCCACACACAGCTGGGGTGTGTTCTGCCTGCAGGGTGTCAAGAGGCTACCCTGAGTGGCAGTGCCTAATTCATGGCTCTAAACAAGTCACTGTGAGTTACAGCCTTCCCAGCAGTGAGGCAGCCCCCTTGGAATGCACGTATTTAGCAGCTCAAACAGAAAGGAGTGACTTGTGCCTTAAACCAGGCTCAGTTACAGGTCAGAAACCAAACAGGAATGAAAGGGTGGGCTCACATCCCTATGCCTTGCAGCAACCATGGAAGATGCTACAGAGGCTGCTCAGAGTGGTGTCACCAAGCAAATTTCCCCGTACCTGTCTGCGGGCAGCCCTAGGCTGTGCCTTTGGTCCCCTGCAGTAGTGACCAAGCTCCCCTGCTCATCTCCAGTGCCAGCCTACCTTCATCTAGTCAGGGTTGCTGTTGGTAAGCATGATGTGTAACTAATTATACAAACCAAAGGTGCACTGTAATAACACCTGGTGTTTTGCTCACACCATACCAGCAAAGTTAAATGCCTCCAGGATGCTCTTCAAGTGCACAGACAGGCCAGGACAGAACTACTGTGGAGAGGAGGGAGAAACCCAACCTCATGGATGGGGTGTTGGAGTTTCCTTGTTTTCTGCCAAGTTTAAAAGATCAGCTGGCTGATGTCATGGGCTTCCCTGCGTGAAAGCTGGGTCAGAGAAATCTGGGATGTGTCATAAGAACTTTTAGTGGTGAGACTTTTGCTTGCTGTTGTCACCAAGGCATGGCTGGCTGAGCAGCTCAGAGCCTGCTGTGAGACAGGGTTGGGGGCTTGGCTTGAAAGAAGCAGAGCTCGGGCCAGCAGTGTTGGCTGCGTGCCGAGGGTTAGCAGAACAGAGGGAGTCATTGAGATATCCTGCCCTGAGACAGCTCAGGGCTTTGAAAATGCTTTAGGTGACCTTAATTTTGATTTGGGGTGTGCAGTAATGAGCAAGTGGTGTGATGAATGTGTAAAGCTGACAGAAGGCACTGGCGTCTCTAAAGAAATAGGATGTGCAAGGTCAGGAAAGGTGTGCAGGGTGAAGCGATGTTTCAGAGGCAGTGAGCATGCCAGGCTGACTCATGAGCTGAACTGTGCAATAATCACAGGTAATTACTGCACACCAGCCAGGAGAAGGATTTGCATACACACCACGCTGGACCACAGGGCCCATTTGGGCTCTGGCACACTCCACTCACAGCTCTGAGCAGACAGGCAGAGAGATGAGGAGCCATTTCCAAACAGAGCCAATATTCTGTTTGTTTCCCCATCCAGCTTCCAGACATGACATTGAGCCATGATGTGCAAAAGTGAGGAGACAGAGAGCTACTGTCTTCAGAGCAATGAAGGGCAGATGAGTGTCTGTATTCACCCCCTCAAAACATGAAAACATGACTGCACTACAGGAATGTGCATCTGAATCTATAGAGAGGAATTCTCTTGTAAGCCAACATACTTTTTACTGAAATAAAAACAATGGAAATCTGAAAAATAATGAAGCCCTGTTGGACAGGACCTCTCAGGCAACAGAGACTGTGGCTTACCAGCTAAGGGGCAAGGTAACACATCTGCCTGGGTCTCCTGTAACAGAGAAATCCCAAGGGATTCTCACTGTCCCAGGGGGGAGGTTTTGAGGCTGTGTCCTTGCAGTAGGAAAATAACCGTAGTACCTCCACTCTGGTGCAATTAGGGCCCTAGTGTGATTTGAGTTTAATGTCCCCTTCTTGTCCCTTGACTTTGCCCAGATACGTGGCTGGGTTGGTGCTGATGGCAATGAGGGTACGTGTTGGTGTGTAAAGACACAGCACACATGAATTATATCCCAAAGCAGCTCTCTGAATGCAGAAAAGAGCACAGATTCTCTGTGTGCCTGTGAACAGACTCCTTGAAAGCGGAGCAGATGTACACGTCTTGTGGTAAAGAGCAGGTAAATGTTCTTATGCCCTGGTTAGGGGCTGCTGGAACCTCCTGCCTGCCGTTCCTTGTACCCCCAGAGTGCAGCTCCCAAAACCAAGTGGTTACAGACAGCTCTTGCTGTGGATCTGAGGCGTGCATCCATCAGTACCTCCAAAACCATTTCTCTTCCCAGATGGGTTTTAAGATCTGTCTGCTGCAGACATGTTCTTTTGGAGATAGTTTTGGAGGTAACCAGTCTTTATCAGTGTCTCAGATGATGTCTCAGCATCTGTCTAGACTTTATATATGTAATGTGCAATATATAAAGCAGATATATATATACACACTCACAATATATTGCAGACAAGCACTATTTGTATGCCTAAAATTTCTTGCAGCAAAATACAACTTCAGACTAATACCAAATTGTACTCTTTTGGCTATAATATAGATATTTCCAATCTATTTTTAGCTTTATCTGGCTAATTCAGCCACACTTGGGTAGCTGTAAACTTTCTCTTCTCTTGTTATGATGCTGATTTTATTCTGGTACCCAGAGTCTCTCTGGCAATAGCTCTGCCTCTCATTCCATGTTTACCATTGGAAAGTTGGAATACACTGTGATTGGTATCACAGCACCCGACTGCGTGCTGCTACCCAAGTGGGACAAAAGGAAACGCTACCTAGTCCCGAGAGCTGTGGGGAGATGACCATGGCTAAATGATTCATTCCTAAGACCTCAAATCCGTATTACGGGTAACTGGGATGAAGTCAGGCATCCAAGAAAAACAAATCTCTCTCCCTCCGAGTGCCGTGGTTGGGCGCGGGTTCGCTGCCATGGCCCGGGGGTCATCGCCGAGGCGGCTGCCCTAGGACGTGGCATTCGGGAGCCAGGTGACACCAGAAGTGACGAGTCAAACATTAGGGCTGCAGCGCACCACCTCCTCCCCAGGCTGTCAGGAGAAGGGGTAAGGACGGGAGCAACTCCTGCTGGCGGTGCGGGCGGGCTGTCGGAGCGCGATGGGCAGCGTCGTGTTCTGCCTTTGGCTCCTGACTGAGATGCCGACCCTCGGTGAGCCCGCGGCACCGCCACCGGTCATACCGTGGGATGGCCCTTCCCTTCCCTTCCCTTCCCTTCCCTTCCCTTCCCTTCCCTTCCCTTCCCTTCCCTTCCCTTCCCTTCCCTTCCCTTCCCTTCCCTTCCCTTCCCTTCCCTTCCCTTCCCTTCCCTTCCCTTCCCTTCCCTTCCCTTCCCTTCCCTTCCCTTCCCTTCCCTTCCCTTCCCTTCCCTTCCCTTCCCTTCCCGCCCCTGGGAGCCCGGGTCCATGCCGCAGCCGCCCCTGGTCCCGCAGCGTTGCAGGTGCAGCTGGGAACGATCTTGTCCGTGTTTTTTCTCCCCCGTGCCGCTTGCAGACCGCCGCACAGCCCTCGGCCGCTCGCTGGTGTCGGCTCAGGAGTCCCCGCTGCACCGGGGGTGAAAGAACACTCGATCCGGCACAGACACAGCTCTCTGTTCAAGCGCAGAACAACCTCAGAACAGCCCTCGGGAGAGAGGGAAGAGAGTTTAACCTTTGTTGTATAGCCCGTGCAGGGAGGGGAGCGGGGCACGGGCCTGGCAGTCCTGCCTTGGAGCCGGCTGGCGCTTCCTCACTGAGGAAGGCTTGCCCAGAGGGGCAGGGGCACAGCTATTCGCACCACCAAGGGAACAGGGAGGGGAAGGCCAGGCCAGGCTCCTGGCTGGTTTGAAACACCCAGGGTTTTTAAATACAGTTTTCTTTATGGTTGGACAAAAGGAATTTCAGTGACTTGCAGCTAAGGGTGCTCCCCAAATCATTCCATCCTATTTGCTGAATGTATAAAGTACCCAACTGCAATTTTTAATGCATGCCAAGTTCTAGACAAGTTTCAAGGACAGAAAATTTTTTTGGGGAAAAAAAAAGTAATGTATATTAATTCTTGTACCAGTATTAACCTCTGTGTGGAGGAAAAAGTGTTGGATGCAAGGTTTTTGAAGACATAAGCTCTCTGTTAACCATTACATGATATGATGCTCTGGCTAAACTTACACCAGATGAAAAGTTGCCCAAAATCAAATGATGCAAAGGCTAAACATCACCATAACATGTAGTAGTCCAAACTCTTACGCTACAGCACCACAATATGTAAAATAAACTCAATCTTCTATTTCTTCTAGACAGTTCAGAGGATGCTTTCCATATACAAAGAGAAACAAAGGCATGAGGTGAATATGGCACCAGCACAATCTGCAATGCGCACAGAGCCTCTGTGCTTAGGCTTTTTCTGTCCAGGGTAGGTCTTTCACCTTGCCAGCTACATAACTTTCTCCTTCTGGGTCTTTGGGCATTTCTTAGACAATGAATTGCCTAGGAGGCAGCACTTAAAATTTAATTCAGGTAGGGAAGGCAGCGCACATGAATGATACAGACTCTACTAGCCCTTGTAGACTACATGATTTATACATTCACTCAAACAGCAGTGAATGAACAATATTATAGCAGGCAATATGCTATTGTGCTGTTACTTCTATGCCTTGTCTTTTTAATGAAAGGGTTTATACCTTCAAAGTTAATTAACTCATTTCTCAAAATCATTTACACATCTGCTCTATTTCCAGTAAAACTTAGTTTCTTACATTCTGAGTTACATTAAAACAAACAAAACAAAACTGAACCCCTCTTTGTATCAGATGTTACTTCATTTGTAATGAGTTCAGATGTGGAGTTGCTAATAATGATGGATTTCATGGGCTGAAATTTGGTCTGTCATTTTGCACTGGTAGCGGCTGGAAGGACAGTCAGATAAGCAATGGCTATGAGCATCTATTGTAGTCAGTGTCCCATCACTGCTGCAAAGCAGGCTCAGTTTGGGATGTCTCTGGTGTCTGCCAGGGCCCTTCCTGTCACTGGCAGACAGCAAGTTGGAGCTGAGGGGATCTCCAGTTCCTGGCTACACCTCTGTCACTACAGCCCCCATGGCTACCTGGCACAGCATGTTACAAAGAGCTTTTCCAGCTGACTATGGGGTAAACAGACCCTGCTGGCCAAACCCCTGGCTGCCATGGGGAGCCCTGGGTGTTGTGAGGTCTCAGCCAAGCCCCACTTCATCCCAGGCCTCCACAGAATTGTGGAGTAGGCACAGCACTGGGAATGCTTCAGAAGAGCAATGTGGACAGGGCTGTTACTGCCCCTGCTGTGCCACACACAGGGACCAACCCAGCTTCCTTCACCTGATGAGCTGACATATTATTTTAATGAAACTTTTATTTCAATAACCCTTACAGCATGTGGGCATGGCTTGGGAAGCATTAAACCCAAGGTAAACAAAGAGTGTAGCACTCCATCTGCTTTTAACAGCAACACCACTGTTTGGGCCGCACACAGAGCTGAGTACTGTTAGTATTTACTGTAGAACACCTCATGCCAAATTTAGCCTACAAGCTGATCACAGGCGTGAGGTTTCATTATTTCAAGTGATTTATTCTTTTCTGATGCGAAGAACACCTTTTCTCTGCACCAAATGCTGCTTGTGAAGTCTGCTTTTCCACTTAAGGGATGCTAAGCAGAAGCTACCCAATGAAATGAAGGTAAATTTAATTACAAAAACCGTAACATTCTTCAAAACCAACAGCTCACTCTCTCTCCAGCAAGGAAAAATACAAATAGAAACCCTTTGGCAATGCTGAAGGAATATCTGGGGTTGAGGTGAAAGGGGCACAGCTTGACAAGTATGCTGAAAGCTGAATGTGGATTACCCGTGAGTGCAAAAATGAATAAATGTGTTTTATTCCATTATATTAATGAAATGGTTAATTTGGTTGCTATAGCAACAAGGAACAGCCATGCTAAAAAGCTAAAGGGCTTTTATACATAATGCCAGATACAAGGTCTCTCTAATTCTAAAGCTGATTTTCTTGGCCACAATAGAAGTGATGCGTATTTTCAATATCACCAGCTTTTGCATCAAATTCTGAAGCTAATGCAATAAATAGGCTAGTAGCATAAAATAGCATATATGTTGGCACCTCATAAAACTTATGGAAGGGGTTTACCTTTGCCCAGTTATACGAAAGGATCCACAGAGTGCAGTGTGGGACGCTTTGACTGCTCTGTGTGTGATGGTGAGGCAGCAAACGTATTTCAATGGGCAGCTCCTACAGTCAGGGAGCAGGTGCCTGCAGGGACAAGCACTGCAGCACTAGCCCAGACACCATCCTGATAGCTATTTCACCTTATGGAAAATAGACTTTATGTTCTTTTCACCTGCATTTCATGTGATTTTGATTAAAAAGAATAATTCCGTAAGGTTTCAATGAGGAATCCTGAAGTGCTTGCTTTTGTTTAACATGAAAGCCTTGGACAAGGTGATGCATGGTCTTGCCAATAGGCAGAGACCAGACTATAATTACTGAGGCCTATGCAAAGGAAAGAGGAGTGTCCATTCTGCCCTCCAGAGGAGCCTGGGGCAGCCCCTGCACAACCAGGGCTGGGAAAGGAGCTGCTGAGGAGGGTGATGGTGCAGCCCAGCCCCAATTCTTTCAGCAGGCGGGAGCCCTTCACCAAGTGCGGGACCACTTCCTTTCCTTTGGCCCCCTTTTGTTACAGTGAGATTTATCAAACACCGTATCACTCACTCTGCCTGTGACAAATACAAGTCAATATAGCACACTCACAGGAGAAGGAGAATTTACTGGGTCCCCTTGTTGAACTCAGTCTTACAAAATTCAGCCTCGTACACCTGCACAAGCAACATGGGTGACTTTCATCTGCAGGCCATCTGGTTTGCATGAGATTGGCAGTTATGTCCCTGAGAAACATAATTTCTCAACAATTGAACATAAAGCTTTCAGTGCTGAGGCCTAAAACTGTCTGCAACAGGCAGAAATAAAAGCTGTAATGATAAGTAGTCTCTAGACTAAACAGGTGAGAACAATGTCCTTTAGGATGATAATTAGCTCCAGTCAGTGGCATGTGATTCTAATCAGCAATTGTGAGTGTGAGCTGGCAACAGGAGGCATTTGACACTGCTTGCCTCTTGCTGAAATGCAATAAAAGAGAGCTCACCACTGGAGGCAGAAACATTGAGAGCAACGTTAACTGTATCACTATGCTAAAGTAAAATGTTTGGTCTTACAATAAGAAAAGGCAGATAAGTGGTTGCCACTGTTTTAGTCAACCTGTATGAAAATCATTTATTAAGATTCTCCTGAACCTTACACAGCACCTCAAAACCAAATGAGAAACAGCTTTAAACTGTTTGCTGCCCTTAAGGGTCCTGGTTGCCAGTATACCTGGAAGGGCCCATGCAGTGCAGACAGATGAGTGCTGTGTAACCTGCACCTGCAGAAGGTGATGCTGCAGTGGCCCTGCAGGGAAAGCCCTGCCATGAGGTGCAAAGGCAGCTCCCTGCACAGCACCAGGAATCCTCCTGCACCTATTGCACTGCACTGCTGAGGGTACATGGGCGGGGTGCTATTTCTACAGCACCACAAGACACCCCAATGGTTCAGAGGTTTGTTAGCATTTGTCAAGGGATAGATAAACTGAAGGGCTACAGTGTTCACCGGCTGATCCTCAGCAGAAAGGACTTTGTTCTGCTCAGGGCTGAGCTTAAGCTAACTCCTATACACTGCCCCAGCATCCATGTAGGAGTGCCATGGGAAAGCTTGTGGTTCTTTTACAGAAAAGGAACAATTGCATTTCCTCGTGGTAACTTCAGTGTTCTTAAGCTAGAAGGGGAGAGTGCGTGTGTGTGTTTACTATTAAGATTTGGATAGTTTAGGGCTTTCTTTGTGCAGAGGTGGTAGGTGTTCACTTGCCAAGCTGACCTCCAGCTTCACTGCTTAATAGCAATGAGAAGATCTGCTCCCACATCACAAAACTCATGATGGGCAGATTCAGACCTCTGAGAAGGAAGGGATAAAAGCAAGATCTCTACTCCTGGGCAAGGCCAGCGTGGATGTTTGCATAAGATCCAGCAGACTAACCTGAAAAAGAGTTATTAAAAATTGATCTCCCAGAGTAACAAGTGGAAAGATTAATTTCTCAGAAAAGAAAGGAAATGGCAACCACAAAAACAAAGCAACACAGATGGCCCATAAGCAGACTAATTATATAAAAGACCCAGAAGCAACTCTGAAGTTACCAATCCAGCTGCCGAGAGTGTCTGCCAGGTTGCCAGATGTTGCCAATGAAAACCTATCTTCCACAGTTCATCAAAGAGTGGAGCTGCCTAGTGAAGTGAAACCTCTGCCAATAAAAATAAATATTTTATCTAAAAATATTTTCTACTAGGAATCATTGAAAAATATAAAATTTTAACAACACGTCCAACCCGATGTTACAGTACATAAATAATGAAATGTACATACAGAGTGCATTGGCAAGATCTTATTGATAGGAAATATCTATGCTTAACATTTTATTTCTGAGGCTAAAGTCTTGGATTGTGTTAAACAAAGTGGTTTTATGAGGCATGAGGTTGATGGCACTCAGCTGGGGTTTGGATAATTTGCCTTGAATCTAGCAATTGCTTTTGCCACCTTGAGATAAAAGGCTTAAAGACAACAAAGCTGTAGGAGCCAAAGGTGACAGTAGTAGGCACTGGAAGGTGGAGAGGCTGCAGAAATGACACTGAGCCTCTCTGTGGCTGCCAAGTCACCTCTCCCAGAGCTCTGTGTCCTCCAGGACACAACAAAGAGGAGCAGCAGTTCTAGGAGGGTAACTTATATTTTGCTCCTGCCAAATTTTATGAGCTGAGCAATTGGATGGCTGCTAAAAAGGCTTCCCCTAGCAATTGGTAAAGGATCTGAGCAAGGAGCATATATGCACATGCAGGGCTTCAACACTGGACACACAGGCTGCTCAACAGATTCATGCTAAGACTAGTTTTGATTTTGCTAGGAGATCAAATTAATATTCCATTTTAAATCAGGAAATTATGTATTTCAGAAATCCTGTGTGATTTTTTTAAATGCATCTATTAATGTTGCCAATCCAGTGTCTTGGAAATATTTTGTCAGTTCATCCTAGAGGCCAAAACCCAAACTGCCTGTATAGTCTGTTAGCGAGGCAAAACATCTCTTTTTTTCCAATGAACATGTATGGGTGCATTGGGATTCAAACAAGCATATTTGGCAGTAATTTTTGGCCTGCAGAGCATCCACTAAACATGGGGAGCATTTTCTGTTCAGGAATATGATATGAATAAGAATGTGCTACCAGAGGATGAGCCATGGCACTTCTATCATAATTTAATTTGTCAAATATAGTTTACAGTATTTTATAATAATAATCAATAGCACAACATGTCTAAAAACTGCAAGGGCTAGGGTTGGAGGATGTCAACCATCATCTTTTTAATAATACATAATTCCTTAAATGTGCAACTAAATCACTGAAATATATGAGCTTAATTTGGAACCTCTTACACTTTGAAAATTCATATCTCTTTTTTAATAACTGGCTACAGAATTTGCAGACTAGACCAGATTTTTCTAATTTGTTTCCTTAGCTCTTAAATGCACTAAATGGGATGATTCCCCAAGACCAGTGTAAAAAACATATAAACCCCAGGAATATGTCCTTTGTGACTCTCTCCCCTGCTTGTTTTCACCTCACCTTACCTTGATGACTTAAGACATTCCTGCAGGAGACCTAAATGTGGCTATTTCTCTGAGTTCCTGCAACACACAGACTTATTGCCGACTGTCAGAGTTAGAAACAAATCAATTTGGGAATGCATTTCCTGAAACTGTTAACTGACTTGACAGAACAAGAGTGGGGCAGAGGGTGGGTAGTAAGAAAGAGGCCTCTATAACATAACCCATTATTCCTTCTTTAGTAAACAAATTATAGTCTTGATTCACAAAGAATGCCTTTACCTCTCCGAGGATTACTTCATAGCCACTGCAGAATACTGAATGTCCTGTGACTACTGAATATTCTTGGAAAAGCTCTGATTTTGTTGCTACATTCACCTGTGCTTAGCTACTTAAATTAGGTCTCTTGGCATTGTCTTGTATGTAGAAGAAACCACACCACCAGATGTGGTACCTTCAGGACAGCAGGATAATTGGGGATGCAGGAGCAGAAGACCTGGAGAGGCTGCCCTGCTCAGCCACAGGTGACAAAGCACTTCTCACCCACAGGGCTCATGGTAGGCAGGATGTAGAATAAGAAGTACATGGTAACATCCTGGGAGAAGACAGCTACTTTTCCTTGCATCTGCTGTCTGAGGACGTAAAATGTTATTTTCAGACCATCTGATTTTGGTGTCTTTTTCTGCCCCACTCAAGGGCATGCTGCTTCTTAGGCAGCCCCTCAGCAGAGGGACAAGCAGCACATGCAGACTCTCCAAACTTTGTCACCAACTTTCACAAAACAACTTGTTCTTCCTGTGAGTCCACACTAGCTCATGTAAGATAAACTACTGCAAGCTTTAAAGAAGTTGCAAGCAAATATTTTTGAAGCAGACTGTCTGTTCCTGTTTCATCTGAGTCTGAAAAATCCACAATGATAAACAGGAAAATTAAAATAAGAAGAGAAAACTATTAGTCGAGACACTGGACTTGAGCCTGCCAAGCAAGCCCAAAGCACCAGCAAAACACTGTTGGTGGAGCAAGGACACTAAATGAAATGACACTTGAAAATGTTCGAATTTACAATGTGTGCACCCCATGTGTGTGGGGAAGGAACGCAAAAGGAAGGCAAGTCAAAGGCAGACAAAGAGGTGCCAGAGAGGGGCAAAGAGCATGATACATTCTGCACTGTAGGCAATCAATGGAATAATGTACATGTGAATTAACTCATTAATGGTTCCTGGAGTGAATCTTAGACTAGATCATGAAGCACCAACTGACGAGGCTCTACAAAGAAAATCTGTTTAGTAAATGCAAAAAGAAAAATCACGAGCAAACCCAAGTTGGTTTCAACATTTATTTATAATTCAGTGTTCAATTCATAAATCAAGAAACAAAAGCCAGGGTATCTTTTTAATCAAAGCTTTTGCTGCTCACAATATATGGCATAAGAAATTGAACTGATAGATCATTTATTATTGTTATGAAACTAAAGGCTTTATATTCTTAAGTGGAGTAAAGCAGACAGCAATATGTTCATATTAGAAAGTTCCTACTGTGAGTGAAAAATGGATTAAAATTGAGATATTGTTTAGTAAGACAGATGAATCTGTATTTATTTTTGGCTGTGAAACTGCTAGAACTATACACAGCACTGGGGAAAAATCACCTTGCCAGTTTGCCCTGTGAGTCTGTACTTGGCACACGCAGCCTGCAGGGCGTGTGGTCCGTTTGCACACAATCAGATCTCTGACCTGAAACGTGTACATTCTGGAACATTAATTGGCACAATTAAAAAGTTATTTAGAGGATGAACTTGGAGCAAAAAATGTTGTCACTTCTCAGAATCCTGAAATGCAACCCAGACTTCCTAATAAGCCATTTTAACTGTTTGCAGAGATGTTACAAGTGCTCACTGAGGGGGGAAAGTAATGATCAAACCACCCATGCAACACACAAATCTGAAGAGTCCAGCATGTGTCAGTGCAAAGCAAATTTATAAAGTGACTAGTGTGAAAAAGAATTAGAAAGGATTATAAAAATACACTACCATATGTTGTAGTAGTTGAAAGTGATTAATCCAGTTCTTAAATCCTATTTTAAACTCCCTTTCATTTCTGTCTATAGAAAAATAGAAGCCACATCGCTTTGTTTGAATGCTATGTAGTTAATTACATCTTCTAAGAAACTCTTTTAAAACTAAATGTAATGTTTAATTACAAAATGCTCTCCTTGAAAACAGTTAGCTTGTACATTGATTTGTAGTTCATTAAAAATGCTTTCTTAATTATATTTCCAGCCAGAAAATACACAGAGATTAAAGGGTCTATAGAGAAGTTTTGAAATCACAGCATGAATTTTAACAAGAAAGTTACACTTCAAATAGTGGACAACTGACAGCCACGACCACCTTTCTGTAATTTCAAAACTTAATCGTTGCAAAAATAGTAATTGGAAGGCAGCGTTCGTCGTAACAGCTATCAGTATTACATTTTTCATAGGAGTAGATTTGCAAGGACTAATTAGAAAGCAAATCAATGGCCTGGAAGCGGTGTAAGGCTGCCCCGAGCGGCGGGGCCGGGCGGCTCAGTGCGCGGGGTTCACGGCTAAGGGCAGCCCGCGCTTGGGCTCGTAGGGGGTTGTCCTGGAAACCATGCGGATGCAGTCGATGACAGGGCACACGCTGAGGCACAGGGTGCAGCCTGTACAGCTGTCAGTGACCGTGGGCAGGTGGGTGTCAGGATCAAACTGGATAGCCTGCAACCAGGAACAAACATTATTGATGCCACGCACGGGAAAGGTCAGAATTGCTCCCGTTCAAGTGTCTGCATTTCCTGCGCTACAGCACTTGGAGACATCTTGGAGAGATTCTGCACTGCAGCTATAGCAACTGTTCCACTGGCAGGGAACAAAATAACCAACCCTCTCCAGACACTGAAATTAGAGAGGTGGGCCAAATTACACCTCGGCAAAAGCTCACAGGCCACAAGGGCTGGTAACGAAAGGAGGAGTTTGCTCCACAATATTTAAACTCCCAGAGGGTATTTCTCCTTGATGTAAAGGGAATATTTCCTAAGACAGCAGTGTGCTGGGGTTATTGGTTTACAGGAGACACCAGACCACACCTGTACAGCTCAGCCCAATGCCCATTACAAGGCATTCTTTTGACTTTTACCTTCAGCGCAGTATAAGCAATCGAATTTAATAAACAGCAGAGAAAAACACAGCTCATTGTGCCTCATGTGATTACTTTCTTTTGCAAATCTTTGAAAGGAATATCAGAGTTCAGGGCAGGCAGAGCTTGCTTTAGTTCTCACGTTCCATGCAGTGAATCCTTATCACCAATTAAGGTGATAAGTGTATTTGAATGTGAAATAACAGTTGCAGTCTCAATGATATAATCTCCTGCTTATAATGGAAGTGGCAATTAAAAGCAAAAACAAAAGCATCAAACAACTGCAAAGTGTCAATATCTAAAAAGCAAGAGCAGTAAAGTAAAAAATTTTAAAAAGCACCAGAAACAATGAATATCCACTTTGAAGAGTTTAGGAGGGAAAACGAGGCCTGAAAGTTGAACTCTGGCAAACAAGCAGTGCCTTAGCAAATCTCCCTGACCACTGTCAGCATCTGGGGGAGGCAGGGAGGTGATGGGAAGTACTGGTGCTGCTGCAAGTTGGCTCCTACGGCAGATTTGAGGTATTTGGGGTTTCAGTACTAGGAAGGCACAGAAGTTGCTGTAGCAACCGGCAAGGGCACGAAGTCTGTAGTAACTGCCCTGGATCTCTGAGTTTTACTTCAGCTTGAGCACAAAGAGAGCTCTGGCTCGTGAGTATTTAAGGAGGACTCCTTTCTTTCTCTCTCCCTAACAACAATGCACATCTTGAAAGGGAGTTCAAAGAGGGAGAGGAAGTCAGGACTACAGTGCTGACTTTAAATTAAGGAAAGCTTTTCTGTTGGAGTCATACAAGGTGACAGCTGTGTAGAGCAGCATGGATATTTCTGAAAAAAGGGAAGCATAAAGCAGATGCTGCTTTGAAGGTGAGGGGAGTTGTTGATTTATTTGCAATTAAGAATTCTTTTGCAGTTCTGTTCAATTAATTTCTTTTCAATTTCCTTAATTAAATAAGGAAAGGCATTTTTCTTTTGTGCTTAGAAAACCTTCTGGAGGTTTAAACTTTTGTTCTTTTGATGCTGAGTTTTTTTCCCAGGTACAGAAAATAAAATTTATTAAATCTAAACCCAATCTCTTGCTCTCTAAGGGTTATATGAAAAATATAATTCTCCTGAGAAATCTAATGTAAGGGGAAAGGTGAAGATTGCAATGTCAAGAAGAAATTTAGACATTTAAAACGCTACTGTAGTAATCTCTTTTGGTATAAATACACCATTAATTTTCTTGTATCAGTGGAAAAAACCTTTGCTCTGATATACTTGTCTCAAATGCAGCTGATTTGCAATGGAAGACTTCTTTCTGTGACTTTATGTAGTTCAAGTCATCGGGCCTATTATTGGTTAGACTGAATTAAAGATGAACAAAAACTCATAGTATCCACAGGACACTTGGTGTTCAATTAAAATACTTGGTTTTGACAAGCTCTTCTCGGACTAAGATGTACGGCAACATTAAAGTAGAAATTATTATTTGCTGCATATTGGATTCCATGGAAGTTATGCTGGACTATATTATGATTTTCTTAAAGAAAATGAGTCCTCTTGTACTGTCTTTTTTACTGCAGGCCAGTCCATGAGCTCCAGTGGACATGACATGGGATGGCACCTAGACATGCTGATATATTTCATACAACTTGCTACCATATTGAGCAATCAGAGAAATACTTTGCTGCAAACAGGAGCCTCAGCCCAAAACTGGGCCATTTTCTGGTCACAATGATTTTTGCAAGCTTCAGCCTGCTGCTCTAAAACCCTGGCAGTTATCCTGGAGAGAGGATTTGTAACTCAATCAAGATCAAAACAAAACTCCATCTGCCTGAAATTTGAATGTGTTTGGTTACTCTGAGGAAACAAGAACTGGGTTTCTTAAAAAGCATTTGGCAGTAAGACCAGCCCATGTCTCTCTGCTTCCCTTTGTGGGAAGGGATGTGTTCTTCCCTTTCTCCATCATGTACCTGAAAAACCATCAAGAACTACATTTACTGCCATTCAACTTGGGGCTCCTTCATTTTCTTCCTCTTAAAAAGAACCCCAGTTGCACCCCACTGTGACAGTGGCGTGGTCTGTGCAGCCCAGGACCAGCTGTGTTCCAGCATGGCTTGTGAGCCAGAGCCTGGGAGCATGATGGGCTTTGAATTCAACATTTTAGGCATCTGTTTTTACCACCTGCTCATTAACAGAAGGTGAATTCTTTCTTCCCAGCAGCAGAAAGATAACTCATCATGCCTTTCTGCTAATTACAGCTGTGCTCTTACCTGGTAGCCAGAATCATTACAGGTCATGTAGCATTTGCCACAGTTGATACACATTTCCTCGTCAATCAGAGCCACAACTTGCTCTGTGTTGCACAGATCACCATATGTTCCAATATACTGCAGTGCTTTTCCAATTACATCCTAGGGGGAAAAAAAAAGTTATCGACTCATTTATAAAATACCTAGTCAGTCTCTACAGCTGCACTGGAGTGCTCTCTAGTACTTTAACATGGAAGATTTGGCCACGCATTTTGATGATGTTTAGGATTTTTCCTATAAATTTCCAAGAGGCTGGCCTTCATACCCCCTGTAAAACACAAAGAATTTTCCACAGAGGCATATTTTGAATGTAGGCAGCACTAGAAGTATACATTGTGTACAAACATGCTCTACAAATAGGTTACACATTTAGTACTTGATTTTGCATGTGCTGTTGTTTTGCCATGACTGGGAGAAACTTCAAGGAACAAAATGGAATGTAAACAGGAGTTGCATGCTATAATCAAATCATCATTGGTCATTTCTCACTAACACGGATTTAAGATCTCACAGCAAGGAAAGAAAAAACTGAGAGAGAACAATAACAGCTCTTCTCTCTTTAGCAAGATGCACAAATGCTATGATCATCAGTTTATTGCAAATACTGTACAGAAGTAAGCTCTGGGTCTAATTCTGCAAGATCTGTTAACTTCACAGATAGGAACTTGCTGCATCCACCTTACATGTCAGTGCTGCAAAGGGGTATGTCAGCACAGCATACACCAAAAAAGAAAGCTCTGCTACATAAATTAAATGCAGAAATGAGTCCAACCTTGTCTTCCTAGTCTGCTAAGAACTTGCATACCCAACACTCATTTCTGAAAGAATGAGGTCTACCTGGTCTTCAGCACTTGTACAATAATATCTTTATGCAAAGAGACAAATTTCTTTGTTCACTGGATGCAGTATTAGGATCTATGACGTTGCTCCTAGTGACTGTTTAGGTAGAAAATTCAACCAAATCCTATGCCCAGGAAGAAAGACTGGAAAATTGTACTGTTTCCTTGTTCCAAAAACACTCTAATGTTTTCTCTCTGCCAAGCCCCATAGTTGCTGCCACGTGAAATACCTTGGTTGCATTCATTCAATGCTAAAAGCCTTCCAGTTCTTCTCAGCAACATGCAGAGAACATTAATGCTCTTTCAGCATAAAACAGCTATAGCACACTGCTAAAGGCAGCATGATGAGCATGGACAGATGACTGTGAGCAAGTTATCACAGCTTAATGAGTTAACACTCATCACTTGAGCTGTGCAAGCTGATTTTGTGCACGGTCCAAAATCACTGCAAATTTGAAGTAAAATCTGTTTGCTTAAACTACTGTAAAAGGTCAATTAACTACTATGGAAGTGTTTCAGCTAATGCTTTTTACGAGAACAAGACTGGAACACGAAGCCCTTTACTGGGCCTCCACTGATAAACTATGGTAACTAAATCAAATGTGAACTGCTTACATCCCCATCTTTTAATTTCCAGTTCTGACTTCAAATTCATGGATTTACTGGATTTACAGCAGTTTTCAGGTGTCTGCAGTCTGCTGTGTCAGCTGAAATACTGTAGTGGTAGACTTCACCTCCAGCTTGTTTCAACTTTCATGTAGGCTTGTCTGTTGACAAACCTTGCCTTTTGAACCTTCTACAGGTTTCAAAATACACGTGTCTGTGTGATCTACTGGCCTCAGAAATGCTAAGTATCCTTGAGCCTCTCTTGTGTGTATACAGCCCCCAAACATTCCACTGCCACAAATGCATGTCACCCGCAAGTGATGAGCTGTGTGCTCAAGAGTTTAAAAAGATGATGTGAAACTTACACAATATACAGTTGAGTAGCTTTCCACTGCCTGCCTGTGTTGCAAAACTATCAACAGGGGGAGATTCCTGATATTGAAGAGCTTTTCAGTCTAAAACCCCCATATGTTTAAAAAGCATGGGAATTTTCTTACGGAGGTTCTGGATTCACAGTATTGTTTGGATGTTAACAAAACCCACAGAGCTCAAGTGAGTTGCAGAGATGTACTACTCAAATAACCATGGAATGGAATGTCTCGCTTATGAGAGAAGACAAAAAGAACTTTACAAGATGTTTAGCCTAGGAAGATGATGGCAGAGCAGGAATATAATGTCTCTCTATATGTATACATCAGGGAGGAAAAAAGGGCTATTTAAGTTAAATGACAATGTTGGCACAAGAACACACAATTGTAAGCCAGCCATGAATAGATTCAAAGCTGGAAATTGGAGAAGGCTTTTTAAATGGGAAAGGAGTAAGGTGGTTAATGCCCTTCCAGGGAAACAGCTGGAGGAGATGGGGGAGACAGCTCAAGGTTTAGGATAGCATTAGATAGCTCAGGAAATGGTTGCCTGAAACATGATCAAAATTGATTTTCCAGCTACAAATTTACAAAGGGAATAACGTAAACAATGCATAAGGCATGGTGATTTCTGCATTTTTAACCAAGTCTCACTTCTCACAGCTCACAAAAATATACTTTTGGGGACTTAGAATCTCAAATAGGGAGCATGATGGCACTTTAGAGGCCTGAAAGTGATTTCAAAAGACTGTGTCAATGATTTACTGCTCATTTACACTCATTGGTGTTGTGTCGTTTAATCACTTCTTTCTCTCAAGCAAAGACTGTATATTTATTCATTTGCAAAGTTTCAAGATATTATTGGCTAAAAAGCAATGGTACTTTAAAGATGTTCTGCAGGTGCACTCTTTTACAGCATCTCAGAGCTTTTTGTTTTCATCAAATCATAAATGCTTGGAACAAAATAAACAGTGTGGCAAGAAATAATCAGCTTTCACTGTTAAAAGCTGTTTTACTCCAAAAGGCAACCATCTAAAATGGCACTATGGGATTCCAAACTTGGTATATCTCAATGGCCTCTGGATCAAATTTGCACTGTTTACAGATTAATTTTTTTTTTTTTTTTGCCAACTGCCAGACCTGCAAATAGAAGCCAGGTTCTGAAAGTCAAGCTGTGTTCTTTCTGGCTTATGCATTTCCAGCAGCAATTTAAAAAACAAACGAAACCAAACCAAACCCAAACCAAACCAAACCAAACCAAAACAACAACAACAAAAAAACCAACCCAAACTGGAGGTTAAATTTGGTCCTAAGCTGCACCTTTGTGACAGCAGGACCTAGAGCACTCTTTTTGATTACTGTGGTGCCGTCCTCCTCAACATAACCGTACTGAAAAAAAATGGGAAAGGAATGTAGTCCTGCAACTGGAACTGTCAGGGAATTCAGTTGCTATGGAGAGAATCAGAGCAGAATCCATTAGTTTTTTGTTACTAATGAATACAGAAGAAAAATTCTCTTTGTCAGTAAGCTAAGCAGATGTGGGTTTGAGTATACACAAGGAGAAGATCTGTTCAGCAAGATATTAGTTTTGGAATTCTACAATAGTTGTGTTTTAGTATTAATATATCAACCATTTTATGATGATTAGTTTTTCTTTAGTCATCATATTAGTAAACCTATATTTGTAAATACAGTTCATGGTTCAGCTCTGGTCCTTGTAGACCTGCTGTGTCCATCTTCATGCAGATGCATTTGTGAAAGACCACACTGTGTTCTAGAGATGATGAACATCACAGACCTCTCATTAGAAAGCCATACACAGAGCAGGTACTGCATGTCATAAAGCGACTCAAAGGGAACACATTAGGCAGGTACCTGCCTTCCACCTGATCTTTTTTGGCAACAAAGGTAAGGCATGGTCAGAGAGCGAGAGATGAAAAGCAGAAATGTTAGATATAAAACTATGGATTAAGGAATAAAAAGTCACCAGAATCTAAGGGTACATGACCAAGGTCAATTTACAGTAAAATAGCTTATAAAAATACATAAAACTAACTTTTCTTGAAAGATTACAGAAGCTTTGCCAATATTTAAGAAAGGCTACTAAAGGTGCTCTGGGATTTAGGGACCTCTAAGCCTTGTTTTCAGTATAACAGCTGCTAAAGTGGGCCTTAGAAAATAATTCAAATCATAGAATCATACAATATCCTGAGTCGGAAGGGACCCACATCATAGAGTCCAATTACTGGTTGTGCACAGGACAATCCCCAAAAATCACACTGTATGCCTGTGAGTGTTGTCCACTTAAAATGAACCTTGGTGAAATAATTCAATATGATTTCTATAATGAAAATTATACTTCTTGCATTGATCACAATTCTTTATGAAGACTGTAAAGTAATAAATTCAAAAAAAAATCCTCTTAAAAAACCAAAATCCCAGTAATTTTAATGTTTGACAAGGCCTCTGACAGAGGCCTGTGACACAGGAGAGCTCTGAGATTAACTAGCCACAAAGTGGCTAAACAGAGCAAAAAAATAAAGGGCTGGAATACAACAATCAACGTTCAGAAAAGGTAAAGTATAAGCAGAACAAAGTGTCTCAATTTTCTGGTTTAGCTATGATGCTGTTTAATATGCTTGAGTGTATTTCAGGAAAATCTTTGAACCAGAAGACTGTAGACTTGATAAAAGTTTTCATTTAAACTAAATTACAGTCCAGGGAACTTGTAGGTATTTTACAAAACTAGATTAACAGGTACTATCACAGTGAAAAAACGCAGTTTAACGAGCAGCTTATCAAAGTAAGTAACTTTTGCTGATCTTGCCAACAGATACATTCTAGATTAAAGAAAGCTGCAAGAGAAAACAGGGTAGGAGACACCAGTGACAGTTCATGGAACTGTCCTGATCAGAGGCAAACAAACTAGCCCCCATAACTACTGTAGTGCTATTGTTCGAATTAATCAGCCATGATGTGGAATACTCAGTCATTCCAGCTTTACCAACAGAAGCACAGTGCCCTGGAGCGCTGGGCAATGATTAATGGGATGAAATTTAACAAGTCCAAATGCCAGATTCTGCACTTAGGATAGAGTAGCACCAGGCAGAAATATAACCAGAGCAGCTCTGCAGGAAGGGAGCTGGGGGTGCTGGTGGGCACAGCTCGTTGTGGGTCAGTGTTGTGCCCAGACAGCCCAGAGGGCAAAACTGTGTCCTGGGTTGCAGCAAACATGACACAACCAGCCAAAAGAGGCAACCATCCCACTGTGTGCAGCACTGCCAGGGCCTCACCTGGCTGCTGCCTGCAGCTCTGGGCCCCAACACTTCAGAATGACGGGAAGGTGCTTGTCCAGAGCAGGGCAACAAAGCTGGGGAAAGGGATGGAATGTTCTGTGAGGAGCAGCAAAGGACTTTGGGCTTGCCTAGGTTGTAGTTGCCCTCTACAGCTTCCTGAGTGGGGCAAATGAAGAGAGAGCTGGTGATCTCTTCTCCCTGGTATTCAGTGATAGGACATGTAGGAATGGTTCAAAGCTGTTCTGGGGAGGTTCACACTGGACAGTAGAAAGCATTTCTTTACTGAGAGGTTGGTCATGCACTGAAAGTTAGTCAGAACCTTTCAGTGTTTAAGAGTCATTTGGACAAATGCCCTTAGCAACATGTTTTATATTTTGGTCAGTCCTGAAGTGGTCAGGCAGTTGGACTCGATGGTCATTGTTGGTCCCTTCCAACTGAAATGATTTTTTTCTATAAAAAGGACTTGAGGCAGTCCTTCTACCACAGTCAGAGTGGGGAGGGAAAGAGGAAGGTTGGATTTCTAGGATTTCTCCCCATATCTAAAGACTAAATTTACTTAACCACTATATATAATGAAAATATTCTCTGAGGCACTGTGAGAGAAAAGAGAAGAGAAGAGAAGAGAAGAGAAGAGAAGAGAAGAGAAGAGAAGAGAAGAGAAGAGAAGAGAAGAGAAGAGAAGAGAAGAGGAAACCATTAGGGCTATCACAGGGGAGACTATTTCTGTGATTGATGTTGGAGTATAAACTTGGAAGAAGGAGCCCTAAAGTCCCATAATTTAGGGGAGACACATGCATAGTTCCACCTGAAATATGCAACATCTCCACATTTATGATGAAGTTTACAATATGGTCTTTTCCAGGCAGGCAAGCACAAGATAAAACTATTCATGTTAAACACAGAGATACATGCCAGGAAAGATCCAAACGGTACAAAATGGTTAAGACAAAATAGAACTGTCCTTACTTCAATATTCCTCACCTCTCAAGAGGCTTTTAGACATTTAGCACAGCATTGGACTAAATGTGGCTAATGCCTCCTGCAGTGCTGGCTTTTAGATGGGTGCTTACACATCAGCAAAAAAAGACTTGCATATATGTATGTGCAAAAGACCATGTAAATGTATATGTACAAACAAGGGTGAAAAATATTTCAAACATATTTTGTGGATATTTTTCCAGCAGGTGGAACAGCATGTCATGCCCTAGCTAAGAGAGCTATACCAGAATGTTTGAACTACCAAACAATTTCTACAGCAAGGCTTCCAGAATGAAAAAAGGAGAAAAGTAAAATAAACAGATAAATGGTGACTGAATATTGTGGTATAGGCCCCAAAGGACAAAGAACTAAATTATTAGGAAGAAAAACACAGGAACTCAGAAGGAAAGAAATTAAAGCAATAAGGAGGCAACCTGAGGTAGGCAAATACATCTGTGGGAGCTGTACAAAACTGCAACTGAAAAGAAAAGATTCAGGGCACATACCCACATAGAGCACAATTTCTAATATTACAGAAAAGTGAGAATAAACAACTCTGCCAAATATCAAAATATGCAGTTTCAATTAATATTGAAAAATAGAGAAAATAAAGAGAAAAGTAATGGGAAAATATTTTGGATAATCACAGAGGGGTTTCAAATTGACAAATAAACGGCAATTTGACAGCATGTGGAATTTATATAAGTGTTGGTATTTACATATCATCAACCCAACAGCCAATTAGATGGACGAGGAAATTTTGGGGAGACATCAGGAAATTCCTAGCAATGCCCCAAAAATACAACCAGGCAATGCAGGGGTCATAGCTCTTTCAAGGGCACCTATCTCTTCTTTAGGAACAGGAATGGGGTCTAGAGTGCCCCCGGAGCCTTCTCTTTTTCAGGCTGAACAACCACAAGTCTCTCAGTCTGTCTACATAGGAAAGGGTCTCCTGCTGTTTGATCATCTTAGTCACTGTCTTAGGGCTTCCTTGTTGTGTCTGACTTTGTCCAGGAGCTACTGTACATCTCTGCAGGCCTCCGGGAATTTTTCCCTGACTTCCTCTTTGTTGGGGTGCATCACTCCTGAGCTTGGAAGAGGTGATTTTGGGATATTACCAGCTTGCTTGGATCTCTCTTTCCTCCAGGGCTTTATTTCATGGTCTTCTGTCAAGCAGATCTCTGGAGAGGCCATATTCTCACTCCTCCCTGTGACTGAAGTTGCCTTTCCCCCTTTTCAAATACGTTATCCCAGAGGTGCTGCGGCCACTGCCGATGGGCTTGGCCTTGGCCAGTGGTGGGTCTGTCCTGCAGCTGGCTGCCAGTGGCTCTGTCAAGCCCTGGGGAGCTTCCAGCAGCTTCCCACAGAAGCCACCCCTGCAGCCCCACCTTATCAAACCTTGCCATGCAAACCCAATGCAACACCTCTCACTGCTGGTTTTGTCATTATGGTGAGAACATTCCCTTCAAAAGAGATGGTCAGACTGAAAGACTGCCGGGAGTCAGCTTCGGCAATGCCTGTCTTCCTCTAATGGCTTCAGTTACATTTTCACCCTGATTTCTCTGGCTGAGAAGCTCATGAGACACCACTCAGAAGTATTCAATATCTGTGTAAAAAAATGTTTCTGTTTGGGGGAATTTATTTTTCTCTTCCCTGCAGTAGGCTCTCCTTTCTTCTTTTTAATCTATCTCCTACTACTTGGTTCTTTTTTTGCTTTTCTACTTGGAGTTAGCCATGATAAATTATTGACTTCAATTTTTTAATGTTTGTTTGTTTTTTTTTTTTTTTTCTAGTCTTCATGTCTGTTTTTCCCTCTTGCTAAATTTTTTCCCTTCATTCAGTTTATTTGCTTTTGGATGGCTATCAGTTTTTTGGTTTTCTGCTGTTTTCAGAAGCAAGCCATCTCATTGAAAATGCAGTTATTGGCTGTTGCTTCTTCTTTCTCTTTTTCCCTACATCAATACTCTCCCTGCAAGGAGAACAGAACCATGAAACCTCTAAGGTCAAACAGGCTTTGAAAATGCTCATCATAGTGAGGAAAAAAGTAGATTTCTGTTCTTTGGAACTTTTTGTATATATATGTAGAAGGGAACCTCAGCACAAGAGGAGGAGAGGGATTTTCAAAAGCATGACATAAACTAAAATAAGTGATCTAAAATCCTGAGAGAGATCTATAGAAGTGGCAAACTAATTAACTAAGTAACTTAGACAGGAAGATGATTCAAAATTTCTCCTTGTCTGGTTCTGCCATCTTACCAGCTAGCTTGGAATACTGTATTGGATGTATTGGTAAACTGCAAATTTCTCTTGGGAATTGTGTGGTTTACTGAGCCACAGCTCATGTTCTATTTTATGCTTGACCTTATTTCTTCAATTTCTTCTTATTTCTTACACATCTGATCATGTAGATATCTGATATTCTCCCATATATGAAGAAGACATTCAACAAGGTCAACAGATATAATTTTCATATTGCTTTATAAATGGTCTACATGAGAATCCTGATTTTAAAAAAAAGTATTTTTCCTATTCACACTTGAAGTTTAAGTAAGCTCAACAGTGAACACCTAGAATAATTAGCTCATGCCATTTCATTTTATTGATATTTATTGACTACCTAAGGGAAGGGAAAAGCTTCAATGTATGGATTATACAGTAGATAAGGGTCATGGGCTTTATTTTTACCTTGACATTTACTCATTGTAGACGGTGGATCAGCTACTTAGACAAACATTCTCCAGCTTTAAAAGTTCAATCTCTAAACCTATGACACAGCTTTTGTATGTACTGAACACCAGCCTTTGCCATCGATCATACATGAGGGATGGAGGCATTTAGCACAGTTCAAGTAATCAAAAGGTATCATGCAAAACAGCTCATACTGTAGCATTCAAACTGAAAGAAATTCTAAACAGCTCTGCTTTGTTCTTCACGGCATTACGCCTGCTTGATCTGCAACTACTGTTCCATTGCCTGAATATCTTCACTCTGAAAAATGACATTAGGGAAATACCTACACATGTGCATCACAAATCATTTCCCATCGATTTTGGTTAAAAGCTAGAAAGCGTAAAGAGTTGTCTTTGATGCCCTCTAACAAGCTTAAAAGCAGTAATAACCAACTCAAACTGCTAGAAATGGCTGTGCATGTCAACTGCCTATCACTACTTATGCATGTATTTTTTGTTACCTTGATTGCTGGAATGGGCTTCTTCGGAACGAAGTGCTTTTTCTCAGGAAGCTCAGCAGCCATGTTCTGTGCCTTAAGTTTAATCTTGTTCTCAGCTATTATCTTCTTGCGTTGCTCCAGGTAAGGCCCGAAACTGGGCAGTTTCTGAAATAAAAATCAGTAAACAGGATTATGCTTAGTAAGTGGGTGTAGTAAAAAGATGAGTCTGATCCCAAGGGTGAGACCTCAAGTCCATGCTGACTGCAACTTGCTTCTTATTCAGGAAGCTGAAATTGAAATAAGTAAGACTGCACCAGAGTGAGAAGTGAATAAAAATCAAATATGAACATTGGGATCTGACTTGGAAATATATGCTGAATATTAAAATATTAATATCTCACAGCAGAAAATAGCTGAATTGCAGGTCACCATCCAACAGTCTATTATTTCCCCATTGTATTCTTGCGTATATATAAAAATGTATCATGTTAAATAATTCAAATGCATAACTTTATTTCTGTTTCATTTTATACTATGTGGAAAGGTATCATAAAATTATCAGTTTACATAGAAGGGTTCCACCAGTATTTAAGATTATTTGTATCAATATCTGAATAAATCAATACACATTTTTAAAGCTTACAAACATGTATTTGGCAGTGTGATGACAGAAGGCTGTTTTGACCTGTCAAAGTAAGGCTAACAAATACCATATGAACTGAAACACATTATAATCTCCTAATTTTCCTCTATGTCCCACTTGCAGTCTTTTCTGTAACATTTAGTCCTTGAACCCAATTAAGCAAACTCCAGAGGAAGACTCCACTGAGTTGCAAAACTCATGTTTCACCCAAGAGCATGAAAGAGCTGGATCAGATTTCCTAAAACACTCATCTTCCTGAAAAAGAAATTCTGTTGCTTACCTGGAAGAGATACAGACAACTGGAGTGTGCCACAGATTTAGGTGAGTGAAAAATAGTAGAAAAATAGCCTTTTGCTTGATGCAATAGACAATGCCCTTCCTCCCCTGAAACTAGTTCCTTATTCTGCAGAAGTATTTTATCCACCTAACTCAAGCCTGTTCAGAAGCTACAGCAGTAGTGCAGAAAGCAGCAGGTAGTAACAGGGGATACATAGCCTGAGCAGCTGCTGGCATTAATTCACGCTAATAATACAACCTCAAAGAGCATATCCAACAAGATACAGTATTGCTGTGCTTATCAATTTTTTAAGAGGGAATTTCAATGTGAATTTTAAAACCCCAGATTATTTAAAAATTTACAAATTATTATTTTTTAAAATGAAGTAAATCCAGAAGAGGTTACCCTGCTCTTCTGCTAATCCTTAGGAGAAAAACTCCTAAATGATCTCCGTCAGTCACAATACCCAACCTTGGCACCTCAGGCTTCTTGCTATGACAAACAAAAGCTTTCTTGGCTGCTGGGTTTTGGGCACTCTGAGCATACAGCCAGAGGGTGAGGTCCTTGAAATGTTCCCCTGCTTCCCAGATTTGGTTTGTGGTCTCAGCACATTTTTAACAGCAGGGCAGCTCCAGATCCCATGTGTCCCAAATGTAGAGGCATTTGAGTTTGCCTGCTGGCAGAGGGCTCTTATTTTGTCTGTTCAATAGGAACTTTGCTCCTACATGTCATGTTCAAGGGCTTCCTTACAGGCATCAAACTTTCCTTTCTGTGCAGTTGCTGGACATGAAATGTTCTAGGACATCTTAAAATCAGGCTTTGAGAATTCCAGCAAACAGCAGTAAGGTGGTGGCCTGACATACTGAAGTCAAAAAAGGCAGCAAAAGCAGAATTATTTTAAACAGCAAAATGAGTAGAAGGAAGAATTTGTCTAATTCCAATCCAATCAATAGGCTCTAAAGCACACACACATAAACTCAATTCTCTATATGACTTTTAGAAAACCTAAAACTTTTTTCAGAATTCTAAAAATTAAAAATTTTGATAAAAAGTGTTCTTGTATGTCTACTAGGCTGAATCAATTAGAAATATATTTTTGGCTATGAATAAGTAGTAGCTGTGTCACTTAGGAACTATTTCCTCTCCATAATTTATGTGCTGATGCCAACAACTTTGGTTTGAGAGGGCAGGAGACCTGATGACGAAGCGTTTTTGGATTCTTTCCTGTCTGGCCAGGGATTGAATTGCTGACTTTGAGAGTAGGTAGCAAAGCTGATTTTGCTGAGGTTTTAACTGAAGTAGTAGAGGAGACAGCTGTTTACAGCTTGACTGATTGAAGATCATCTTTGGGAACAACAGCAAAATCTTTCCAGAATAAAACCTTTACTTTTCTATTCTGTTATTATACACCAAACCTCCCAATTTCTACAGACAGAAACACTTAGAATATTTAAATTAAATAGGTGACCTAAGGAACAGTGTGGAAAAATAATCTATTTTTGTGTATAGGTGAAAAGTGAATTACAAAGGTTAATTAATTTTCATAGTTGTGAGATGGAAGTATTTAGATTTTTATATCTAACATGGCTGCTAGCTGGAATGTACAGCAGGCATTTTGAGAAGTGTGCAATGCCTTCATTTCCATAATTCAGATGTTTTGTAATGACGTGTGCAGTTAAATTAAACCATATAATGCACATATTTTAAAAATAAATTATGATTACTCTAGAAAACTGTCATCCAACCTTCATATTTGCTGTGCACTGCTGTTTCTCAAACAAGAATTTGGCTAAATGGAATTTAAAATAATTAAGGAAACACATGGGTCTCGGTCCAGGCTTAAGACACATACACAACGAGTTCCAGTGACTTCACAGAAGGTGACTGTGTGCCCATACAAATGGCCTGCTTATTTTGTGTTTGGGGTCTAGAAGTTCACAAGCAGCCAAGCCAAATTTCATTAAACAACACTGAAAACTAGCAATCTTTTCTATAGCAATAAATAATACATGAAAATGTAGCCTCAGGAGCTTAGGAAGGACTTATTGATGGTTTCCCTTATGACTAATGCACAGACACATGGAATGTTGAGGAGACTGCTTATTGTTCAGAGCTGCGGTTTCAAACATTTTGCAGTCAAAGGCCATATGAAATGGCAAAAAATATTTTAATGAAGTATGTTACTGGATATAGCGAAAGTGGAAAACGTTGAAATAACTGCAGAAGAGATAGATATTGAAGAGATTTTAAAATTAAATCACCTCTAATCATTGTAGGGGACAACTTCCTAAGCGCATGAGGGATTTAACAACAAAATTCCCAATGAAAGCACAAGCACACATCTTGGTATGTTTAACTCTGTTTGCTTCTGAAATCTTTATACAGTACTTTTTTTTTTTTATTTTCCACATATTCCAGTGTCACTAAACTCTCCATACACTTGTATCTTTGTTAAATCAACATCTGCCTAGAAAAAACAATTAATATGAATATGAGGAGCATAGCAAGTGCTTAGAAGACTGCAACAAGCAGAGTAATTAGATAATTCTTGTCTACTTATATATTTGTATTAGTGATGTCTATAGCTGCATTATTTGTATCCATCTGTCTCTATATAGATATAATTCAATGTGTTTCTACTGGAGGGATAACATCAAAAATGGAGTCTAAATAAATATATTAAGTGGAATTATTTCTTTGTTTGTAATTGCATTATTACAAAACTGTAAGCTTGAAATATTTTGTTGGAGTATTTTACAGAAAGAAAACAAAAATCCATATCCTCCCCCCACCTCTGCTTCCAAAAGCCGCCTTTTAACAGATGAACTGTATAAATCTTCAGCAACATTGTGATTTTTGTTTCAGTACTTTCTCCAGGGATTCATCATTGATGAATTTGTTCTTACCAAAAAACCCTAAATCCTGCTCATTTAAAGATAACAGTATCTTCCACTAAACCTGTCTCTATTCTGATATAAAAAGGCATTACCCTGCCAATAGAGAACTGACAACTTAATGAATCAACAATGAAACCTTAAGCCAGAGAGCTTTAAGGTGAGTAAGTCTGTTTTGATTATAATTTATTCACAGATCAATCTAAAGGTAATTGAGCATATTATGAACTAAAAAAGGTGCTTGTTTCCTAATGGCTAAAAGTAGAGAGAATCCTCCACTTCAGATTGCTGCAATTTTTATGGCACACCAGCAAGCAGCCTAAGCAGCGGAACAGGCTGGTGAACAGGGCAGTGCAACAGGCATCAGACGACCCAGACTTTATTTCTAACTTTGAAATTGATCTGATCCTTACTCTGGGAAAATCCATGTATGTCTCCATGATGTAGTCATGGGTTGCTTATTTGGGATCTATCTGCTCCTCAGGGGCTGGATGCCATCTACTGTTAAAAGACACAGATTTCAGCTGGCACAGTGTATTGGGTTTGCATGGCACGGTTTTGGTAGTCTGGGCAACAGGGGTTTTGGGAGAGGCTTCTCCTGTGTCTGATTGAGCCAAGGGCAGCTGGCTCCAAGAGGGACCTGTTGCTGGCCAGGGCTGAGCCCATCAGGAAAGGTGGGAGTGCCCCAGGGACAACATGAATATCTCACTAGCAAAAGGAATATGAAGGAAAGTGTGGGGCTGCCAGTGGATGGAAAAAGGAACCTTGCAAGGGGTTGCAGAGGAGGCTGAGACACTGAACACCTTCTTTGCAGTCTTCCCTTCCAAATCCAGCCCTCAGGAATCCTTGACTCAGGAAAACAGGGAGTACATCTGCAGAAAAAAAGACTTCTCCTTAGTAAAGGAGGATTGGGCTAGAGACCATTTAGTCAAATTTGACATCCACAAGTCCATGGACTCTGATGGGATGCACTCTCAAGTATTGAGGAACTGCCAGAGATTGTTGCCGTCTCGATCATCTTTCAAAGGTCATGGCAGTCAGGAGAGATGCCTGAGAACTGGGAGAAAGCAAATGTCACACCAGTCTTCAAAAAGGATAAGAGCACACAGGGAACAACCAGCTGGTCAGCCTCACCTCAAACCCTGGAAAGGCCATGGAATGGCTGATCCTGGAGGCCATCTCTAGGCAAGGGGTAGACAAGAAGGTCATCAGGACTAGTCAGCATGGATTCACCAAAGGAAAGTCATGATTAACCAACCTGATTGCCATGGCCCATAAGCCTTTTATTATGTTTTCTGTGCCCTGTCCAGTTGAGGAGGGGGGTGATAGAGTAGCTTTGGTGGGCACTTAACATCCAGCCAGGGCCAGTTCACCATGCACAGTTAAGTGTTATCGTAAACCAAAAATGAGCAACAGCCTCTTACAGTACTCAGTGGATTTGAAGTGTATGCTTACATGAGATGGCAGCAAAAAGAACACTGGAACACAGTAATTTTAACTAAAGGATTATCGGGGAAAAGGGGTCACAAGGTAAAGGAAGAATTTACATAAATAATGCTAGGGATCACTGGCTAATGGAAATTTTGGGTAGCAGTATCATTTAGCGATGAGGAAAGATATTTAAAAAATACTGTTTCTCTCATGTGTGAATTTCCCACATTGAATGCAATTATCTCGTTCCTTTTATACTTGAGTGTTGTGTCCAGACTAAGGTCTGAAGGTGTGTATGTGTTCATTCTCCATTACCCTTTTGCACTTTCAGCATGTAAACAATTTCAAGTGATGCAATGTCCCTCATGCATCTGGAAATGAAACTGAAGCCAAATTGTCTTATTTCATGTACTTTAAGATGTTTTTGAATTGTGGAAATCTCTACTTGCACATAGCAAAAATAGGTGAGAACAAAAATAAAGACTGAAAAATAGCTGACAAACTGAACTGCTTAAAGAGAGTACAAATTGCACTGCTGAAATATTCTCTACTGATTGCAGTAGAGATGCACCAAACAAAGGTCCACATATTTAATAGCTACGTAAACAGATGGAAAATTGTCACAGCAAAACTTTGCCACATAGTGGCACGCATTAGCGTGTTTTAGAAATCAAACTCTTCTCTATGGCTTGTTTTTCTGAATAGATCTTTCTCTGAAATATCTTAACCAACAGCTTTCCCTCAGAGGACAGAATAAAGGAGGAGAAAAATACAAATTTTCTAAATGATTGGAAGGAAGAAGGTGATCAATGACCTTGGCAGAATCACAGAGTGACTGAGATTGGAGGAGATGTCTTGAGGTCATCCAGTCCAGCTCCCTGCTCAGAGTACCATCAGCTACAGCAGGTTCCACCAGTCTGTCAATGGGAGGCAGTGTTGAAAGCCTTGCTAAAGGTAACACCTACTGCCCTCTAATCTACCAAGCCAGTCATTCTCCCCTCCATAAATCCATGCTGACTATTCCTCTCCTATGAAGAACAGCTGATCTGTGGTTGGTTTTACTGTCCTCCCCAAATGCCACTTTCTTCTGTAAATGAGCCAAAAAGCTGGGCTTCATCCCTTGGCTGCCTTGGCCTCTGGGAAAGTTTCTCCCTGGGGAACTGGGGAGATAAACAGCAAGGCAGGTAAAATCTAAGAGTGAAACACCTTGGGAGGCTACACAGCCAAGTGACTACCTCAGACACAGTTGGGGTGTGAAAATGGCAGACACAAATTAATAGCATTGAGGAGAGTAAAACAGGTGAAGCAAGATCTCTGAACTTGGGGAGCATGGTATGGAAAGGCAATCAGATAAGGGAAACATTAACATTTAAGTGAGGTAGACAGTTGTCCTGCCTAGGAGCTACAAGAATTTAAATCAGGTTTGTATAGGTAATTTCATATGTCCTCAGTACAAAGGTTTTAGTAATGTTTAACCTCCATTTGTTCATGGAAAACTTCTATCTGTGATGTATAAAGTTTTCCAGGGAAAGGAATTTCAATTTTAATCTTTTTTCCCCCTCCACTTGATTCTGAATCCTTATTTATTTTTTCTAAAGCCTGATGTGCTCAAACTGGCTGCATATAATTGAATCCTTATGACATACTGCACGTATATGTAATACTTGCACATACATACTTTACACTGTGCTACAATTTCCAAGCATTGGTCTGTCTCCATCCTCTTGTAACTTTACAACAACAACAACAGAAAGATTACTATAAAGTTTCCTGAAACAGTATCTGCTTTCTTCCTTGTTCTCAGAGAATACAGTGAAACATGACTCCAACATTTCCAGAGAGAAAGAAAACACAAGGTCCCAGTAACAAGAGCAGCACCAGTAATAACAACAAAATCTTGTCACAATGTCAAGGTAGCTTGTGTTCCTTCTGGGGAAAAAAAAACCAAAAAAACAAAACAAACAAACAAACAAACAAAACCCCCCCAACAATAACACCAACAGCTGAATTCTGTTCCTCTGAAGGTGGCAAGTAACACATATTTTCATATTCATAGATATATGGAGAGAATATTTTGCACAATCTTTCCCCACGGGTAAACTGCTTAACTAATGAAAGCTATGTATGGCAATGGAGAAAGTGAAGCTGAGAATCCTTATTCTGTTAGACATTCTTATTCTTTCAGGCATTCAAAGCTAACTCCTCTTACATAGCTGCTTTTCTCTGTGCCAGTCCCACACACTACGTGGTCAGAGCCCATGGCACGAAGGAGCCATCCAGCTGTCACTAGGGTTCATGTCAATACCTCCAGCAGGGAATCCTGCTAGAGTCCTCCCCACAGCAAGTGGGCAGGAGAGTGTCATGCAGAGGATACTTCACTCCATCAGTTTCCACTTGACAGAGTTTTTCTTGGGCCAACACCAGTTGTTACAGCCCCTGGAGCTGCTACAGTCTCATTAGCAAGAAGCCACAGGGACTTTGTCCCTTGTGTTAAAGGGTTCTTGTGGCTCTGTTTCTTGGAGCTGAAATATTTCTAGCATCAGTGCCTTTAATGATGTGGGAATGCCATCAAAATAAAGGACAGAACACAACAATTATTCAGCAAAAAATGAACTCTGCCTTTCAGTTGTTTTCATTTTATTTTTCTTGGAACTTTTATTTGCTTGGTAAACAGCACTGTCTCAGTAATGTGCAATTACTGCCCATATACTTGTTCTGTAACCTCTGCTGCCTACAGTGTGTGTGTATACACCATTGCATTTAGTTACTCAACTATTCTGCTTGCTCTTTAAACCATGATTATTTAAAGTGGGTGAGCTAACCCCCAGCCCTTCAGTAACTCTAAGACTAAACGGAACAACAGTGCGTGTTCTAGGAAAACACATTGCAGTGACCTCACCGTGAGATACACAGTGCCATGCTTGAATGTGCAGATAAAAATATTATTTAAAATAGCAATTATTTCTCCTTTTATAATTTTTAGAACACTCCCACAATTTTCTCCTCTAGCTCCAAATCAGAAATTAATTATTCTTCATGTTCTAACTCAAATGTTTGGTTTATGTTCACCAAGTGAGGGAAAAGATTTTAGAATTATAGGCTTACTGTAGTGCAGCAACAACTTACATTCTACAAATGTACTGAAGTGATGAAATATTCATCAATAAAACAAAAAAGAGTTAATATCTGAAGCAAGCTTAGACATTTACAATCAAAAGCCAGGATGACATAGATGATAAAGAAAATGTTACCTTCTGGGGTAAAGAAAAGAAGATACTGATACACATTACTGTGCTACTTCATGAACATCTGGCAGTCTGTCACTTAATAGACAACAACATCTTCTCTAAACAGAAGAGACTTGAATTCATCAGGGATTCCTGTAGTACAGTATGTGCTTAACTTAAGTACCTGCTTTCTGTGATTTCCATAGATTACCATATTCATGACACTGTGGAGTGAAAGCATTCTTCTCACTCTCTAACCAGAACATGGAAAAGAAATTAAAACATTGGCAGGCACTTTGTCTCCAGTTTGTTGGACACGTGAGGAAAGGACTTTCTACCCATTTATGCAGATGAAATTCTGTCAGTAAGCAGCAGCATAAAGAAGATGTCAGCAGAATGGCTATTAACAAATATCTGTCAGGCAAGCAAATATAACTATTCAAATGTGTTTAGGAAACAGGAATCAGTATGAGTTGAGCATTTGTGTTGGAAAAAACTTTGTTCAAACAAGATTTTTTACTTTTACTGATACATAAGTAAAAATAATCAGTGCAGTATTCACATTTTCATGTGTATCTATATACCATTTGTACATGTATCTTTACATTCAGTTTATGCACTTCTTATATCAATGCTGTAAATTACATGACCACGTGGAAAATGCCATTGCTAGATACTTTTACTTTTACTAACCTTCTCTAAGCTGGCTGGTAACTGAGCTGTTGAAAAGAATGCTAAAATCATGTTTGTTTGGATGCAACCATTCTCTTCTGGGGCTACATGAACTGATGGGATTGACTCCAGCAGTCCTAGAACTGTGTGTTTTCTAGGCCCTTTCAAAGAAGACTCAGAGATGCCAGCCAGACTATTAAAAGGGAAGAATAAATCTTTTCTTACAACTATAAGAAAGCACGGACATCCTTGCTGCTACAGTTGTTACCAACTGGCCTCTCAATCACAGATACTGCTGACCCAGCAAGGTGAGCACTAAGCTGAGTTTGCTAATTCCACTTATGCTAAATGAACTGGGCCAAGTACCAGGAGCAGCATAGCCCTGTTTGAGAACTGAGGGCCAAGGAAGCTGCATTGAAGTTCCCTGTATGACCCATTTGAATCTGTTCAAGAGCTCCTTGAGCAACTCAACATTACCACAGGACCCAGCAAATTACCCTCGTGGCCGGAGGAGATGAAAAGAGCAATATCTGCATCTGCCTTAGCTCTTCCACACTCCAATCCAGCATCTCCCTGGTGGAAATACAGCTCCAGACCCCTGCAGTGCATATAGATAGCCTGTGTGTGCACCATGGCCACAGAAAACATTCACAATCCAACCAGTACTGCCCACCAAATTCATGCTCTCAGGGGAATGGGAGATTAAACAGAGAGGGCAACCAGCAACCTCCTCTTCCTGACTCAGGAAGAAATCAAAATGCTGGAAGCCACTCTACAAGGCTTTCAGTACATTCAGTAAAATAACTGCTTCCCCCATGTGCAAAGAAAGTGCATTTCCACCATTGCTGTATGTTTCAGCTGCAAATTTGTCTGTCAAGTACTTTCTGCTAGCAATCAAACCTTCCAATAGAAGTAAGAGCCTACACTTTTCCCATCTGCTGGATCCTTTGCAGATTTTTGTTTTGTTTTGATTTTTGTTTATTCCGTCTTTTTGTTTTGATCTATTTTTTTGCATGGAAGCTCCAGACTTATTACCAAATGTCTATACTGTAAACAGCATATAATTTAAATATATCTAGAAATGAACTCCACTTTTCCCTGGTAGACTACACACTGCATAACTATACATATATTATTGAACTAATAGATTACTTAAATGCAGACCACTGCTAATAATTCCTATCTAAGCCTTCTTCCACTTCAGATTCGTTGTAATCCATCTCTTATGGCAGGTGAACTACAACACTTCTCCTCCTCCTGCACAGACTACAATACTTTCCCTCATTCATCTCTCACACATGTAATCCTTCCATCTCTACTTCACACAGTCCTAATTTAAATGTAAAGTATTCAGTGCAGACAAAAGAGCTCTAGTCAACTCTTGCAGTTATGACCAAGGAGCCTACCGCTGCCTTTTAGTCTTCAAATTCAATAACACAATGCTTTTCATCATCACCTCAATATCCTAAACTCACTATATCTCATGCTAAGAGTCATAATACAAATAGTTCTAGCATTAATAGCAAGTACTTCCACCCTCAATAGTCAAAACTCCCACTTCAGTTGGTGAGAGGAAGAATGAGACAATGCTGAATAATCTCCTATGAAGAGTTTGGCTATTCTGGTTTGATTAAGGCCTTTGAGCAGCTTTGAAAATGCGACAAAGCAACACATAACGTGACATTAAAAAAAAGAATATAGCTAGATGAAAAAATTGGAATGGTGCACTAAAAGAAAGTGATAATAATTTTTATAATTTCAAGCTATTAAGACTTTTAAACAGATCTGAAAAGAAATAAGTAATTGCTAAACACTTTAAAATTAATATTACATCAAACTTAGGAATCAAATATAAATAATATAATACAGAAGAGAGCTTCACTAAACTGATGTAACTGCTTCTTATGTCACCATCGAGTAGTGAGGAGACACCAATATGTAGGTAATAAAGTAACAGACACTACATAAAAAACAAATGTATAAAACCAGAAGAATCCTCATTTTAGAGTCGAAGTCCCCCACAGTGCCTCTCTTGCATATTTATCTGTCTTTATAACAGCTAAAGTATCTAAAGTATCATTAGATTCTGAATATGGCATTACAATGGTCATATATTCTAAAATGCTAATTTGATTAGATTTTCACTCAAGTCAATCAGAGGAAGAATTTGATTTTTAAAAATCTAACATGCAAATCATTAGAAATACAGATTACAGTCATACATCACTGTACTTTAAAAAACTATCTTGTTTTAAATTACTGTAATAGCTTTAAAATGAGTTCTGATCATCTTGGTACTGCAAGACGTCACTGATTTGTATGCACAGTTAGGCTTGTGAGTATATGCATTCAGCTTGCCCTCTGCTATTAATTACAACCACAATCACATATTGCTTGAATGGGCCATTCCCTTTTTCACTGCTCATGTGCTCCTTGCAGATAAACAAAGGAGATACATAAACTTTATCTATCACTTTGCATTGTGTACATATTGTGGCTATTCTGCAGGTCAAACGGGCTGATGTGGCACAAGAAACCCTGTAAATGATACTTGCAAAGAAACTCCTGTCCTGATCCTGCAAAGCTTCTCTGTGTGGCTCAATATGCAGGGAGTTACACTGACTGAGGCTGAGCCTCCATGCAGTGATGGGGGAAGCAGGACCATGTCCCACCAGCTGCCCACAGCCAACCCATCCTCCTTGGGCATGCACACCTGACTTCATCCTTGGAGCTGCATGGCTCCCATGAAAAGTGAAACAGAGAGCACAGTGGACACATCTTTTGTGCTGCTTGAATAAACTGTCTTGTCTCCAGCCATTCTACACCCAGTTCCAGATAACATAACTACAGGATAACCTCTTCACATGTGAGTGATCCTGCAAGCCCTACAGAGCATTGCTACTCCAGCATCTGCCATATTTAAAAATCTCATTGTCATTTAAACTGTTAAAAAAAATTTCCTCACATAATTCAACTTGTTAAAATTATGCCAGATATTTATAGTGATTCAATCTACAGGTCAAAAACAAATCATCTGTGGCCATTTTGACCATTAAGACAGAGAGGGAAACAAAATTTTCTACTTAGTGCAGCTTCTCTACATTAATGCTGTCTACAACAGCAGTGCTGCTCTAAAGGTCACAGATGACATAATTTATGTTATTATAGATAATCCATGTCATCTGTCTGCCTGACTCTTTTTCTCCATATTTTATAGAGGTGCTGTGTATTTCAATGGATAAACCTCCCAGGAGAGCTTCAGTCTGAGCAGCTTCCAAAGGCAGGAGCAGTCACCACACAGGAGATATTTGCTGCTTCTCCTCAGGAAAGCTGGGACGTTTCTTGCCTCCAACAAACATAAGTCTGTTCCTAAATACCCAGTCCTCCTGTGTGCAGAGCAATCCAACAAGCCATGACACCACTGCAAGGCAAACTGCCATTTGCTGCAAGGCAATGACAGCGGTAGCAGTGATGAGAAGTGGACTAGATTTTTGTTCCCAGGTTATTTGTATGAATGAACAGGCTCCACCATATCCAAATGCAGTTTGGTACTGGGACTTCCCTGGGTGGCACATCCTGACCGCACCATCTGCAACAACTGCTCAGTTGTCCTGATTTTGTGTACAGCAGCCTGGAGAAGAGCTCAGGGCTGTACATCTCAATCTCTTCCAGATGCTGAGCAAGGCAGGTCACTACAGGCTGTGGTTACTGAGGGGGTGCTAGTTCTGGCTTTATAAAATCCTTTCCAATTATTGATGGCCTCTTTGTACTCATACAGTTTCCCGCCCATTGAACATAAGGACTGACGTTTTCACTTGCACACGTGACTCCAGTGTATCTGAGCTGGACTGCTCCTACACTGCTGGTGATGCACAAGCCTCCTTGGAGGGGCTGTGCCTCATGCCCCTGCCCTGTCCTGTGCAATGGAATGGCCTCAGCATTTACATGCTGCAGTGCTGCACCGTGGGGTATTTGTACAGCTCCTTTATGCAGGAAAAGACTTCAGCAAATTACAGAAGTTGTATTCATAGCATGCTTTTGTTTAGTAATCACCTCATGAGACTGTACAGATCTGAAAAGTGTGGAAAGGTATTGTGAGATGGTTTATGAATCCCACTAATCTTCAAACTGACATTTTCAGGTGTGGGTCTATCCTGCATGGTTTTTACTTTTTAGGAGCTTGGTAATAGCCTTTAGGAGGTCAGCAATTATCCCAGTGCTCCAGGAGTCAAATGCAATTTCATCTCATTTTATTTCATTTTAGATTTATTGCCTTGGTCATTTCAAGCAGGTAGATGAGAATGTAATCATGATCAGCTACAGCTTTTGCTGTTCTGTTTCTGCACCTATACAGCTATGGCAGTGATCCCAGCCAGCTCCATTAGTTCTTCTTGCTGATACTGTTGGCATTCTTCAACCACAGTTTTGATACCAAATTGCATTTTCTGTCACTGGTATCCACACGAAGGGGTGCTCAAAAGATACTGGGGTAGTTACAGTCTGTAATTCTTACATCTAATACATTTGCAAATATATTAATATTGCATCAGAAACTGAAAAGACTTTTTTAAGATGGAAAGTGTATTACCACCTGCAGGTCTGTGTAATGCCTTGTTAAATTGCTAAAAGACTATGCATATGTAAAGCTTCCCATCTTCTCCACAGCTGGCTGGCTGCCCATCTGACCGGTGGCTCTGGAAAAACCTCAGCAATGAGACTTACGCCCTCCTTACTTTCACTTGCCTTAATGCTTTTTCTCTGAGTGCTGAGGACATTCTATCAAGTAAAGTGCCCTCCTGGCTGCATCACTGTGTTGATTTTCAGCTTTTCTTTGCCTAGAAGACATCCCAGACCTTTAAAACACCATGTAAATACTTTGCTGCAGGGGCTCTTAGAGGGTGCTACCTAGTTCAGCTAAGTTTTCTGACTTTTTGTCTGTAACTTTTATGAATTGTTTGCCCCAGTTTCATCACATGCTTCTTTCATTCATTCACTTAATTTAGTTAAAAGCAGAGTATTTGTGAGTTATCTATACTTTCTGGAATTTTAATTAATGCAGCTTTTTTTGGTAATCAACATTGTTCTGCTGGTATTTTGATTATTTCTATCATGTACATTTTTGATTGTTTCTATGCTGTACATTTTTATCAGCAGTTTTAGGCTCCCAGAAAATGCCAACAAAGTCTCTGTTGTCTAATATTTACGGATGTTTTAACTATCCAGCTGGCATTCAAACTCTTCTCTGCTTTAAGTGCTGCTGCTCTTAGTTTAAAGTTCATGCTTCTGCGAATGGCATCAAAAGTTTATTTTTGCTCTTGTGTAGTGCATCACAGCCAGATATGAGTAAAGTTACATTTTCTGAGTCAGTTTGTTTTCCTGATGTGGTGAATTGTTTCCTTTCTGCTACTGCAAGCAAGCTTTGGCAAAACAATCTTCTTGCCAATGCAAAAAATCCCATATGTGGACAATTACCAGTCGATTTATCTTCTCTGCTTTGTGCTAATGAATTTATGTTTGAACAAAATTTTTCCTTGTCTATGCAAACCTTTTCTGGGCAGTTAAGGGCTTGTCTCTACACCACTGGTGGCTTCAGCTTGTGCCCAGGAGCCCTGCATTGCTGCCGTGCTGCTGCGTGAGCTCTGCACTCATGGTTTAGTTCAGACGAGAACACACCTTTGACATGAATCTCTTCTTTGTCCCCACACACCACACCTCACTTCTTATGGCAGCACAGCTGCAGAAAGAACAAACTGCATTTTATTTCTGATGGAATGAAACCTGAGTATGTGCTCCAGGGATGCAGCTGAAATGAGCTCCAGCTGCTAATGGGCATTTAGCCCATGAGAGAAGACAAGAGCTCGTAGTCAGTAAGAAAACCTGGGATGCACACGGTGTGGACACCAATCTGCAGCATCAACCATTTCACTCTGCAACCCTGTTCCTATCTGACCTGTTTGTCTGTACTACTCTTTAATGTAAACAGAACCTCTGGGTGCTCTCATTTGAACCACTGCAACTTTGTCCCACCTACAAACTGAATTCAGCCTCTGGGATGCAATGAACTCATGGGTTAGTTGTTTTATATCATCAGGAAAGACAAAGAACTACCATTTTTTCAGACTATCCATACTTGGATAACACATATATACTAGTCACACCATACAAAATTATGTATATTGTAGTCACACATTTATATCATTACATTACATCCTATTATATTTTAGATATTTCTGGAGATTTTCTAAAAATTCTGACTGGTTTTCTTGATTTTGGAGCCTCAGGCTGTGTGAGCCTCACTCTTTTTCTGAGTGCAATTTTCACTAGGGTCTAATAGAGCTCATTTCTGTGTCCATCTGTCCATCTTTCATGCCTAGTCACATACTGCCATTACTTGTCTTTTTTTTTCCCTTCAGAGTCTTTTGTGAGATGCTCTCTATATCCACAGTAGTAAATCAGTGTCTGGGAATGTTCTGGGCACAAGGATGTTTTCATCTATCCTAACAAAGCGTTACAGCATTTTTTTGCCTGCTTTTGGCCTGTGCTGACTATCAGTGTCCCAGGCAATTCCTGGAGAGGCTTTGGAAGTCGGCATGCTCCAGGAGCCATTCCCAGCAGGCAGCCTGCCTGCAGCCAACCTGCTTTGGAGACTAACAGCTTCTGATCATCGGCACAGGCTGCTTGGTGCCAGCTGGCCTGAGCACCTAGGAATATTCCCGGGTACATTTAATTTGGAAGTACAGACATTTTTCTCCTTTCTGAAGTTAGGTGCCTATAGGAATCTAATCACTTCTGATGTCAGTGCCCAGGCAGAATGAAGTAGAACAGTGTAACATCCAACTAGTTTCAAAAAATGCTATTCTCTGTCATAAGGGACTTCCTGGAACTAGAGACAAAGCTTAATGCTAATCATAAAAGATGTGTCATGGTATGGAGTTATTTATCACAGGTATCACTGCATTTTTTAACATTTAAGAACACCTCTTTTTTCCTTCTTTTTTTTTTTCTTTCCCCCAAAATCGGAGAGGTACAATGACTTTAAAAAAAAAGCTTTAAAAAAACCAAGAAAATGAACAATGTTGCAACATGAGACAAAGGATGAGCTGTATGTTCAACCTATCTTAAGGCAAGTTCCTGCACCAGGAATAAATGGTTTGTCCATTCTATAGCTACTTTACACCACACAGGGTTCCTTTCACACTCTTTAAAATGCTGTTGTAGTCTTAATTAGGAAGCAAAGCAATCTCAGGATGCTATAGAGTTTTCTTTTTGACACTTTACTGGTAGTAGGGACACTGATACTGACATTAGTACAGACAGATCATAAAATCATATTATTTTGATTAAATGCTCATTGCTAAGTGAAATAACAGCTTTAAAAATTTACTGATGATGATTGTTTCCAGCTCTGTTAATATAATTTGCTATCGTTTGTCACTTAAGAAAACTTTGTTTTAAAGTCTTTAAACATTTCCCCAAGGGAAATGGGTAGATTTGAGGGATCCACTGACTCCTTTTTTGTAACAATGAAACTGATCTATGTCAAATACTTGGCAGGTCCCAGTGGCACTACTGAGAGTATGGATCATATTTAAAGACCAGCCTAGGCACTACTTTTCAAGAATGAGAAACATCTTGAGAATTATAATGTCTTAAGTTTTTCTGAAAATAATACAAACTGAATATTCACTGAATGAGTCTCGGGAACAGAACTGTGAGCTCATTTTTATTTCCTTTCAGTATTTAATTAGTTTCCTTGAGCCTGCTTCTAAGTGTCTCTGTTTCTGTTCCAGAGGAAAAAAGAAACCAGATAAAATGGACACTTATTTCACATTGTTGCCTTCCCTTGCAAAGGTTTCATGCCACCTTCATTATTAAAATATCCCAGTGGTGTCTCTTGACTGATGAATTCCACCTATCTTGCATGTCTCACCTGCTCTCTCATTCTCCTTCTTTGGGTATGGGACAGGCTGTTTGGTTTTGGCTAAGATTTTAATAATTTCCTTCCTGTAAAAACAAAAGCAAGTAGCAACACAGAGATACTTATGCACAGAGAAGGCAAAGGTGGAAAAGTGCCTTTTACTGCCAGGGTGAAAAGCAAAGGCACTACCTGAGCCCAAGGTCCTGTAAGAGCTTGTTCCACAGCTGTGTACGTGCCCCATAGCCAATCCAGCCACCTTACACAGCACTACTATAAAAAGTGTGTTGCTGAAAATCCAGCAAGCCAAGGAGGGAATGCAGGGACTCATGGAGTGCAGTCCTCCCTGGGGTTTCAGCACAGAAGGTACAAAGGATCTTTTCACTGACAGTGCTGAGGAAAAGAGCCAAGCACTGTTTGCTGTTCTGTGCCTGGATGGCTCATCTGGGGCTTCCACACCACCACCACCACCCCTCATTGCCAGCACATGCAGGGAGCCAGGAGAAAAAGAAAAAAAAAAATAAATGGAGGCAACAAAGGAGCTCAGTGCTTCACCTGGGATGGATGATAGATCTTTCCTTCAGTGCGTGCTGAACCTTACAGATGAACTGCTCTGTTGGAAAATGCTGGAAATCCAGCCTAGAAAATGGAGGGAGGATGGCCTGGTGTGCTCACACCAACCTGAGTCCCTGAGCAGACATGCTGCAGCATTTTAAACAAGCTGAAATTTTCCAGAAGATAATTACAACTGCTGCTACTTCATACTTTCCATTCTTTTACCTCTTAGTAAAAGGTAAATCACAGTAATAATAAATCCTTCTATAGAAATGCAAAGCAGAACTAAGAATGAAATTGATGTTGCAATTTTAATTTACCACTTTCATTGCTGCTAATTTATACATAAACACTCTGCTGTAAGTTCCCCCTGGAAAATAATCCAATTCCTTTCACGCATCCCCCATAAAGACCAGATACAGACACTGAGTTTCATGCTGTATTTTAGTCTGTCTTAAAAGATTTCTTACTTTTCTCAAGTTGGAGAGAAGAACATACTCCTGTATCAAGGCAAAGCAAAGCAAAGCACATTTCAACCTTTATTTGAAGTTCCTGATTGCTGTGATAAGGGTTGAAGAATAATTTAAGATACATCAGCTATAATAGATCACAGTAAAAATTTCCAATGGCCTTTTAAAAAGCCTGACTGTTCTTATGCATATAAAGCCATCTGGGGTGCAAACAAAGTCGAACTCTCTGGCTGAGCTCAATTCACAACTCGCAGCTTGGTTCCAGTGTAGATCACTAAGCCACATATCATCTTTCAAAAATTCCTCAAGAACTTAAGCCCAGATAAACACCACAACATAAAATTTTCACGGCTATCCTGCCTGTCACACACAGTGGCCAGGACCCGGCTATGAGGATTATTAGGTCTCCCCACTGCAGGGTTCATGGGTTGGGGCAGAGTTTATGCTGCAGAGCATCTCTCAGATGGGCACAGGATGGCAAGTGGGGCATGGAGGGCCAGGAACAGCCACTGTGGAGCTATTGTGGCAGAGAAAACCTGGAAATATTTTGAACTTCTTTGCAACTATTTCTTAGAAAGTGAGAGACCATATGAAAAGCTCAAGTGTCTCAAACTCCAGCTGATTTTGGAGGGGAAAAATCCCCATGAATTAGAATGAGACTGTACAATTCAGAAACTCCTGTCTGTGAAAATGTAGGTAAGCTTTGATACTCATCGAGGCAGCAGACTTTCCTACTGTCCTCCTTTGCCTTCAAGACGACCATTTGGTATATTATACAAAGACAGCAGCACTACTGAGGACAATGGTGTTGTTTTCTCTTCCAGGTTTTCAGAGAAAGCAGAGTTTGGGGTGTTACTGATTTCAGATTAAACAAAGTATCTGCAGTTTGCTCACCACCGTTATTGTACTATTGTCTTAATTTCAATGCTACTTAATTACTTAACATTTGAATTTGTATGAGTAAACAATTTCACCTCCGATCTAGAAGTATCTCCCTAAAATCAGATAAAACATTTTCAATAAGTAAATGTCAGAACTGAGTTTTTTACTGACCGAGTTAAGAATAGTCTTCAGCAATATACTGAAGCTATTTGTTCAAGCAAATGTTTACAAGTACATTGAAATAAATTGTTACATCAAAATCAATCAGTACATTTAAATCAAAATTCTTAATTTTCCTAATTTCAAAAAAATTTCTATTCCTTTACGACTGTAAAAGCCAAGTAGAACCCATATGCAATAAAACACTCCCTAGCCTAAAATTTTAATCCAGTTGTTCAATAACTTCTATTTCTTTGCAGTATTTTTACTTTATTATACTTTTATAATACCCTCAAATATATCTATAAAACTTTACAGCCCTTTTCCAACAGTGTTTGGGGTGTGGTCTCAAAAGCAGCACATTTATGAGCTGCAAGACAGGAAGAAAATTAAAGTACCCTTATGGGACTGAGACAGGGACACTGCGGTTATGAGCTCAGATTTTGATGTAATTCTTGAGTCTGCATGCTTTCATTGCAATTGCTTTACAGAATTATCTTGTACTGGACTGATAACAATGTACAATCTCCCAACGCTTGAAACTGAAAGCAAGTTATGTTGTGGCACTGCCCCTTTCACAGTAGCAACTGTGCATATCCTGGCTAATGCTTATGGTCGGGGACTTCACCCCTTGTGCTGGGGAATCCTAAGGGGAGCTCACCCAGTCAGACACTTTACACAGAGACCTTTCTCTGTGGATGAGCTGGGGATGGTATTTGGAGAGTTAGAGTCTTACAATAGACTGTGTCGAGATTTCACCTAAATACATCTCAATAAATGCTCAGTTCTGCACTAAAAATTATATTCCTAGTGTGTGCTGAATTATGAGCCAATACTCAAACCAGTGGTCAAAACCAGAGGCATCTCCTCCCAAACTGCCATTTAGGAGTTGGGCAACTAAAGACACAGTCTGGATGGAGAAGAAATTCTTTTTAAATGGAGACAGAGAAGCAGACTTTCAAGCTTTTCAGACTGCATGCTGATCAGTGAAACGTTGGTAATAAATACCTTTGCAAACTATTCACACTATGCAGACAAAAATAACTCAGCAATAAACAACGGGGAAATAAATTAGGTACTGTGGAAAAATGTAAATATTGTTTCTCCTCCATCTGCTTTATCCTGGTAAATAAGTCCAAAATCCAGCAGCAGGCACAAAAGCCCACCCACAGACCAGGGACTGAAGGTCAAACCAAGCTATGACAGAATTGATAAGAAAATTGCTGCAGCCTATCAAATGGAAGATGATGACTTTGTTGTGAACAAAGAGAGGGGAGTTCTGAAGTGTGAGGCATTTATTAGCCCTGTTCTGCACCAACCAAAATGGCCCTGAGGCTGTGCTCCTTAGGAATGGTGGCTACAAAAGCCACACTCATGCTACAGTCACCAAAGGATTTTGGGTTGCTCCTGTTTTAATTGGTAACTTTAGAAGCTTCAAATATCAATTTTCCTAATGGAAATGGTATGCGAGCTGTTTACAGTTTGGTGATACATTTTTAGTAAAAGGGAAAATATAGATATGTTTGTGCTTATAGAGCCTTCTGTGTTTACAATGAGTCTTCTGGTTGTCAATTTACACATGGAAAACTTTGAAATGACATTTCAAAATGTCAGAAGTGCTCAGCATTTGAAAGAAAGCTCAGTAAAGGCAAGGAAAGAGAGACTAGACAGACTTTTGCTGGAGAGACTATATTAGACTTGGTTTGGAGTTGGAAAATATGCCTTTTGGCATATAGTTAATATTATTATTATTAGTTGCAGTAGTAGTAGTAAATATTCAGAAAATATTAAGTCATGATTAGCAGCTAGGATATAATGCTCTATGCTGTAATGATGGTTAATATAAATAAATATAATTATAGTTTATAGGTTCTAGACTGCAACTACTTTAAACTCAACTGCAAGACCTTGTCCTGATGAACCTAAACAAACCCCTGTATTTTAGTGATGTGTCTGCATTTCTCATGAATCCAGACATAATGTATAAAATAAGGTATTCTATGGCTTTTACGTAAATAAATCATCAACTTGGAAAAAATACAACATAGTACTACAAAAGAATGTATTAATTATTCCAACCAGTCAAACAGGAAAGACACAAAATGATTAATGAAAGAACAGATATATAATGTGACATATCCTGACCAATATATGGGTTATATACTGACTTAGCTACACTGGATAGTTACAAGCGTGGAAATCAAAAACACAGCCATGGCATAAAACATAGAAGGAGCTATTTCATTAAAACTTGTCTGCTGAGTTGAATGAAGGGCAAACAAGGTTTTACCTGCCTGAGGATTAGACCCACCTTCTTAATAACAGCTAAGGTAGGTGTTCTTAAACATCCACCATCAGAGCACCCAAGTTCAATCAGCCTGAATGAGATCCCAAGAAATCAATAAAATTCTTGCCACGCCACTTCAAACTATTACAGAGCCCCAGTGTGGAGCAACAGATTATAGGCTGATTGTAATTTTTCCCTGGAATAACCCAAACACAGTTCTTGGGCCTTAATGAGTTCTGTTCAGCATGAATAGGTCAGCAGAGTCCAGAAATCTCTTTTCTCAACTTCATGCAGAAATGGTGTGCCACCAGCTCCGTTTAGGTACTGGGGACAGCTGTCCTGTGCCAATGTACAACTCATGGACAATGGAACAGAAAGACATGTTTAGTGCATTTGTCCATAAAAAACTCGGGAAGGACAGCTTTGACTAAGACACCCATGTGGTTGAATCAAAACCACACAAGTCTACAGAAAAACCTTCAAGGGCTTTCTATAGCAATAAAAATAAAGTAAAGGAGAAAGGTCATAATCATGTTCCTTAAGTCTGATCTTACTCTTTAAGCAAAAAGACATTTCAATTGTGTACTATTAGATACTTATAGCTCCAGTGACTTACAGTAAGTGTCTCAACACTTTATAAGGACTCTGTGGCTTCCATGGGTAGCCCCTATTGTGCAGCTATAATGTTGGAAAGGGCAAGGGTCTAGCTTGTGCTAGACAGGAAAATTCTGCAAGTCCAGCACATAGTCCTGGCAACCCAAAATTTCTCTCAGCAGTACTTCCATTAGACTCCACGTATTCAAGTTCTAAAAGTCCTCCCCACCTTTAATCTCAGCAGCACAGCAGGAATCCTCCATCATTTCTACAAAAACACTTTTCTTCCAATCAGGGTAATTTTTCTCCTACTTTTCCTGAACACTTCCCCCACCCCCCAATTCAGTTCATCAGTCTCAGTTGAATTTTCACTCTACATCAGAAAATACCCCTTTCTTCACTGATTGCAAACTTCAAATATTTGTATATCACTGAGTTCTTCACCTCTTATGTTTACATGTATCATTTGGGCAGGACACTTTAGGACTTTTAGCTTCTTTAGCTTCTACCCATAAATAACTCCTTCTATACTTCTCATACATATGTGCATGCCACTACACTTGAGGCTATTCGTATGAGCCAAATCTGTTCCTAAGAGAATTAAGATATGTTCTTGCAAACTTCCTCTCAAAACTCACAAAAGAATAACAGAGTTCTTGGAAAACCAGCTGAAAATTAATTCTAAGTCTGCTATCTATGACCAGTACTACCTACTTAATTTTGCACTTTTCTTTCTTGGACATTGTGGCCCACAGAGTACCTTGCAAACCAAATAAACAGCTTTCTTAGATAAGAACCTTAAAGGGGTAATGATTCTTTCAGAAGGTAGAAATCCAAGTCTTGCACATCGGTATGTGTGTCTGTGACTAGTACCATAAACAAAATGGGAACACATAAATAAAAGCAGGTATTACTAATAATAGCTACCTGTAGATAGAGAAGAGGCCTTTCTGATTGCACAGATATTTCTAAGCCATCTGGAGGCCTGTAGGATACAGTCTGCAACTCCATAAGACTACATCTCATGTAATAGCAAGCATTTTACCAGGGCTTAATGAATTAAAAGATGGTTAGAAGTACTGCTTAGAAATACACAATGTTGTTAATAAATGTCTTCTCTCACTAGGGGTAGATTCTAGAGGAAGATTTTAGTATCATCAGGTTCTCAGACTAGTAATTATAGCTTACATTTTGAAAGCCACAACCTTGCTTTCATGAATGCAATTTGCATCAAAATCTGCACTTAAAAAATCAGGGAGAAGAGTTTTGCACACATAAATTAATTGTCAACCCATTTTCTAGTGCTTGAACTGCAGACAATTAGCTATCAATCATTACTGACCTGAGCTTTATTCAGTGAGGACAAAAAGAGTAAGGCTCTGCAACTAAGATGCCAATCCCACAAATACTGCAGCATCCTAAACATCCCCAAAAATCTGTCTTCACCTGACAAAGAAAATACTCTTTGGCAGTAAATGCTGGTACAGAACTAAAGGTTGGAGAAAGAAGGAGGAGAGGGAGAGGAAAAAGAGAGAGATACTGATTTGCTCTCAATGAATATGAAAAAGCTGATCTCTGCCATTGAGGAAAATTCTTGCACCAGCAAGTGCTGACTGATTGTGATGAGGAATGCTTTATCACCCAGATCCAGACACTCTTTCATATGGTGATTATTATTCCTGTCATGACCCTCTGGTCATCAAGCCACAGTGTCTTTTGTCACGAAACAACTATCCAATAAGGAATAATCTAGGAATAAGCCTGTAGCATAATATCTTCTGCTTCCTTATACACACAGCTGGAGGAGGAAAATCTTCTTCCTGTGAGTTATTACCTGCTCTAATCCACTTTGGAAAATGGCAGTATTTCCTTAATTTTGTGAAGCATGCAAACATATATTTCACAAACTACAGCTACATGAATAGCTCAGACCAGAGCTGAAAGCAAATCTTAAAGCTCTCTCAGGTAATAAAAAATAGTCCAGCATCACCATCAAATCCATGGCAGCACAGAAGCTATCAAATATTCACATTAAACTTGATAAGAACATTCAAAGACTGAATTGCATGCCAGCTTGCCTCTATGTTTAATTTCATATTGTCTTCTATAAGGCTGATGTCTGGCCTAATTCCTGATGCCATTTTTGGAGCAACAGCTTTGACAAACAGAGGTAACACATGTACAAAGCCCCCCCAAATGCCACATACTACCTAAAACATCGGGTCTAGTTTAGTTCTTATACAGAGACCTTTTATATTAACATTACCATCATCCATATTAATATTATCCAACTACAATCCGCTTTAGAACTCATTTAACCTTCCAAACACTATTTCTCTGGTTTTTCCAATTCAATTCCTTGAGAAAGGAGCTACTCCTCTGCAGTCTGACCGTGTACACCACACTGAAAGCATCCAGGGAAGAAGGGCTGGGAACCCTAGTCTGGGAGCAGAATGAGGAGCCATTTCTGGCCACACAAGCCAGTTCTTTTTATATCTTTTCTGTCTCTTCTGCCTATGTAGATCACCTAACACCAGGGCGGTTTTGAATGGTTTTATCCAGCTAGCAAGCTAATCCTGAGTAACAAATACAACAATACATATACAACTGTACAGAATAAAAAATTAATGGTGTTAGAGAAGGATGATGCACAGAGACATTATGTGTGACACTGGGGAGGAAGTGGGGGTAAGTGTGCATGGTTAATATGAAAAGATGTCAAAAAAAAATGAAGCATAATAATAGTGCAATTTATCCTTGCTAAACGTACTGCACTGTGCTATAATTAAATATGAAAACCTAAATTTATCTCTATGTTCGGCTGTCATTAACTTAACAGGGAGTGCACATGTTCTAATCTAATGGCTGATTTTTTTCTCCATGTGCAGCATATTAAAATGTATATTAGCCTCAAGGTGCATAAACACAAAATAATAGACCAAAGGTTTTGGCCTGTGGAGAAAAAAATCCATGCTCAAAGGCCGTCAAGTAGCTGGTGATGCAGGGGAGACACTCACTTAGCCTCATTAAGCCGAAGCTCTCTTTTGCTTGTCTTTTGTTCTGCATGACAGCAGCCTCTTTGTTGTATAATAATTCATTCCAAGTTCGTTCCAAGCTACCGAAACTGGTGAACTGTGGCCATTTTAATGAGCAGTATTGGTGGTATGCATAATCTGGAAGCCACGTGGACCAGGCAATCACAGAGCACTGCAGCCAGCAAAATGAGATACTGTCGAAATCACAAATTTGTCAAGTTGTTTTTGGACAGGGTATTATAATAAGCACTAAAATATGCATCTTATTACTCTGCATCTGCCAGTCAAAGATCACTGTAATGAATGCATGCTGCAGGGTATGACCAGGCCGTTTCCCTAAGTAAAACAAACTGCAGAGTACAAAAAAAGAATTATGTATTTTTGGCAGTGCCTGGATTTTTTTTTAAAATCCTTTTGCAGCAGGAGTTGGATTTTCCTGGCTTGATGTCCACTGCCAGCAGTGAATGCACTAAAACTGCCACAGCCAAGGAGTTAACAGGAATACATGGTTTCTTAATAGCCACATTTACTGCCTGTGCATCTGAAACTTTAAACTCCAGGCTTGAAGCAAATTTAGCACACAGTACATATAAACCCCACAAAGATTAAACTACTTTAAATACACTTTAATAATCCTAGCTCCTTTTGTTTTATACATTTCTACTGCAAATGGGTTCACTGTTAGGGAAGATACATTTTACGTAACCTGCTCTCTCTGTGAGAAACAGTGCTGTAGGTAATCACAACATAAACTTCCGTAATAGAACAATTAGGGAAAAAAAGATTTTAAAGTGGTCCTTTCTTTTCTACAAATTTGTCAGACTCATAACTGAACTGAGCTTGAAAGGCTGGGAGATTCACCAGTGGCAGCAAACCTGGTAAATATGACTTAAGCAGTGGGGTGCAGAGTCTGCTCTGCGGGCGCTCCCCAAAACTCTGCTGGTGATACCCCACGGAGAACCACCCGACTCTCACCTGAAGCAACACCTGTGGAGGCCTTTCATCATCAGGTGCAGAGCTGAAAGACTAAGTGGGGAGCAGAAGGAAAGGACTTGTTTCCTCATCTGTCTGCAGATAATGGTGCAGACATATTTTGGCTTAGCCTTATTTCTGGGCAACCCAACAAGCATTTGCAGCAAGAGTTCCTGAGTGTGCTGATGCAAGTTCCCATAATATCCTAAACTAAGAGGTTTCTTGATCGATACTGCCTTATACTTATTTGTCTGGCTGAAAGCCGTATTTCAGGTCCAAATTTTAGCTAATGGGAAAGAGGATCAAACAGCCCTTTTGGGTTTGTGAGGCCAGGTTTTGGTAGCAGGGGGAGCTATAGGAGAGGCTTCTGTGAGAAGCTGTTAGAAGGTTCCCCATGTCTGACATAGCCAACGGCAGCCACTGATGGACCCGTGGCTGGCCGTGAGTGAGCCAATCAGGAATTACAGTAACATCTCTCTGATAACATATTTAAGAAGGAATGAAAAATTATTGCACAGAGGTAATTGCACTTGGAGAAGAGAGGAGGGAGCACATGTGAGAAGAACAACTGCAGACCCCAAGGTCAGTGGAGAAAGGGGGGGAAGAGGTGCTCCAAGCGCCAGAGCTGAGATTCCCCTGCAGTCCCTGGTGCAGACCATGGTGAAGCAGCTGTGCAGCCCTTGGAGGTCCGTGGGGATGCAGAGATTCACCTGCAGCCCATGGAGGAGACTCACACTGCAGCGGGTGGATGCCTGAGGGAGGGCTGTGAACCTGTAGGAAGCCCATGCTGGAACAGGCCTGCAGACCTGTGGAGAGAGCAGCTCACGCTGGGGCAGGTTTCCTGATGAGATCTGTGAGCCTGTGGGAGACTCACACTGGAGCAGCCTGTTCTTGAGGGGCTGCACCCCACAGAACTGCTGTTCATGAAGAACTGCAGCTCATGGGGATGACTCATGTTGGAGAAGTCTGGGGAGAACTGGTCGTCCATGGGAGGGACCCTGCTCTGATCCAGTGATCAGGGGAAGGACTCCTCTCCCTAAGCAGTGGGAGAAACATCGTGTGAAGAACTGACCACAACCCCCATTCCCTGTCTCCCTGTGCAACTAGGGGAGGAAGGAGAGCCCGGAAAGGAGCTGGGGAGTGGGGGAAAAGGTGTTTTTAAGATTTGTTTAACTTCTCATTATCCTGCCTTGATTTTAACTGGTAATAAATTCAATTAATACCCCCAAATTGAGTCTGTTTTGCTCATGTTGAAAATTGGTGAGTGATCTCTCCAAGTCCTTATCTCAACCCCTGAGCCTTACTTTGGTGGGTATCTGGCATCCATCCAGGGTCAACCCATCACAGCTTAAAGCTAATTTTTTTCCCCTCTGACTCTTCTTCAGAACCAGTCATAGCAATATGGGAAAATGTTTTTTTTTCACCCAATGTTAATTATCTTATTGCAATCTTTATATCAACATATTTTAAACAGTCTGTATTTCCAGCCACAAATACCACTTTTTCTGCCTTTTTTTATGCAGTGTTGGAAACAAGGCAAAGTTCTTTACCATACTGGGCAAATTTGCTTTCCTAAAGAACAAGGAGCACTTCCAAAAATGAAGGGTGAAAACCTCTGCTCAGTGATGGTAGTCAGAGGTCTTGAAGAATCTGAAGGCAGACAAAACTTTATGATGCAACAGTGGTTCTTGCATGGTAGTGAGTTCCCATTTAATTTATTTATTTAACAGAAGAGTTAATTTAATATTTTGTATGACATCTGGTTGGCATAGCAAGGTTTTTTCTATGCCATACATGACTATTTAGATTTGATTGCAGTACATTTAGAATTTAGCAGGTTTATACTGTTCAGAAGACTCAGATTTTAGTACCCACAGATAACTTGTAGGAAATGAGTATTTTAGTCTAAATGGGAAGTCTGTTCCAATGGGAAGTCCATTAAAGAAGAAAATCAGAAGATTGCTAAGTTTAAAGTGATGACATTTCACTGAAGTCATACACTGTGCCTGTACAGCATTATTCTGTCTCATTTGTCTGATGAACAAAGCCACTGCCTATAAATGTGTTTTTATCAGATACATTTTTAACATTTTTAGTACAGCACAACCTTAACAGTTGAGAACTACCCACAGTTCGTTTGGGATTTTGTATATTTCTGGAATCAAGATGTTTAAATTATTAGTTTTTTTCATTTTTAATTTTTTTATCATTTAGACATGATTAAATAAATCTCACCTGTCCATAACTCCTGGTGCTGAAAGCAAAGTATGAAACATCCATATATATTCCTCTCTTCCTATTAACCCACACCTACCAACTGAATACATGGCCAGATTTTTGTTTAGCTACCTGGCATGTATAGCTGACATTAATGGAAGTTTTTACAGAGACACACTGTACCACTTCTGTGATCATCAGCTGACACCAGTGCATTTCTGGGACATAATCACTTCAGCTCTCTGGATTACGATCAGTGAGCAACTAATAAAAGAATCCTGTAACAAACAGACAAGGTAAGACAGTGAGAAACACAGGGGATCAAACTGCACCTCTGGGGAATACTAGACCTTATTCAGATACCTAACAAGAACAGAGTTATCTTTATCGCTCCTGGTCATGTATGTTCCTGAGAAACTTGTGAACATTATTTTAAAACATAATTCTATTAATTTTGTATTGTAAGGGGACCAACTGTGCCCTTCCTCTGCTTTATGCAGTCACTCTAATAGCTTCGGGTTGTGAAAATGTGCACTACATCTTAACTGTCTTCCTGACTGCATCATGCACTTGATCTCAGTCCTAAATTCATTTGAGGTAAGTGTGCTTTTACACAAGTCCTTCCTTGAAGGAGTCAGTGAGAAGCACTGTGGTGTCATCTTTACTTTGCTATTCTCTCATCTCAGCATCAAGATTTGCACACTGAGATTAAACCTGAGACAGGATGACAACTTTTACTCCATGCAAAGGTGACTCAGAGTTGATATTAATGACAGTCATCTGTGCCAAGGCTTCAAGTGTCAGGTCCTCCCACAGAAAAAAACAAACCCTAACCCCAACTCAATAAACCATCTGAAAAGCAATGAGAAAGGAAGCCCAGAGCTCTGGCTTTGGCCACCTTTGAAGTCTGACACAGCATCTGTGCTAGGACTCTCTTTGGAGCTGTTATGGATGCGGTTACAACCACAGGAAAGAATGAGTAAATTTGGTGGGACTATGGAAAACTGACTGTGACTAGAAACCCGTGACTGGAAACCAATGAGGCTGGCACTTCTAAGTGCCAGGAATCTCACTCCTCTTACAGGCAGTGTAGTACCACAGGTCACCTCTGGACAATGGCTCCAGCAGCAACTGCTGTGTTAGCAAAAGGGAGAAAACTACTGAAAAGACTATCAGAAAATAAATACTGCTGGCTCAAAGATGATAAATTTAGGGTCTACATACAAAAATAAATAGATTCTGCAACAGTGAAAAACAGAAAAAGAGCACTCAAGTTTTCAAAATATTTTCCAGTGCTGTGATGCTTCTGATATTTCAAGGGCTATAAATTATCAGAAGTATTAGTTTCATTAATGCAGAAGGATGAACAGATACTAATCAACATGAATCTCTTTTTCAGCCAAAGCATTTTATGTTTGCTATTTAATTGCTTGTTATATTACAGTATTTAGCACAGTTGTTTCAGTTTTCTCTCTGTTTAGGAAGGGCATTATTGTGATAAATGTAACACCTGACAGTGATAACTGTTCTGTTTGTCATTTATCTGGTGACTGCATGGCAAGACAGCTTCAGTTTGAGGTTACCTGGACTATTTAGAAGAAGGTATTTATCTTTTAGTTTACTCTGGTCATCAAATACTACAGTATTTCATGACAAAACTCCACTGTGTTACTCTCCTGTGGTAACACTCTAGTCAGCATCTGTTTGATGCTGAAACCAGGATAGAAAATGAATTATAAAAAGAATAGTCCACCATTACATAAAAATACAGACATTAGCTTTCAATATTGCACTGTGAATCAAAACAGATACCATTATGAACATACTTATCCGGGAACAGAATGGCTCCTAAATCTGTAATATATTTAGAACTGGTAGAGGCTCAATGAATTTGTATACAATCAGAAAGAAAGTGGTTGTTGATGATGGTGAAAATAATTCTCCCTCAGTTCTTTATTACTAAAATGTCAAATGTCTGAACTTCCTATCCCTGTGATTCTATTTGAAAATAAAGGTAATCTTGTAACAAAAAGGAGGATGATTCCTGTGTATTTTTAAATCTACTGCACCAAACCCACAAGGCATCAAAATCAGCAAATTCACTTTTTTTTTTTTTTTTTTAAATGCAAATGTTCATCCATGAGGTTCTTCATAGCTTCTCATTCTCATGAGGTCTTACTGAAGAAACTGCATTTAATCTCGTGGTATATACCAACACAAATCGGGACAGCTCCTCAGGCAGTTTCTATAAGGCAGGATTTTGACTGTCACATTTTACTTCATATATAACACAGACATTCCCACACATTATTTTATCAATGAGAACATATCAATAGGTTATTTTCTCTGTTCCAAACAGAGATTAAGGACATGCTTTTTAGTGAATTCATTTTAGAAAGAGACTCAAAAACATGTGTTTTGACTTGCTGCCAAGCAAGTTAGATATTTGTGTTTGAATTGAGATGAAACTACAGTACTTAACTAAATTTACTAGGCACAAGTACATGAAATCCAATATTGATAATAATTTATGAAAGTAAAAACACTGATTCCTACAATACTGCAAACTTAGTTTATGATAACATAATTAGTTACACTAATAACACTGCTTAGGCACAGTCTTGCTAATTAGGGTATTATAAATATTAATGATATCAAGTCTTTGTATTTGATTGCCCCTAGTAGGATCATTTATCACGGTATTTCCAGTTACCAGAATTATATTATTTTTCTTCCTTTTCCCTTGGATGTTCATTCCTGGACAAACAGCCATCCTGAGCTTATGCCTGAAATGTATCAATAGCTTATCAACAATGCAGCTTGGTTAACTTTAAATGCTATTATTTAGAGCAATGTTACAATGATATAATTCAGTGTTAATATGAATATACAACCAATCAATTATATTCTGTATATCTTTTAAATGTCTATCAGAGCCAGCCACACAAGATTACACAGAGCTTTGTTTTTATTCTTTTTCATGTGACCTGTTTCAAGTTAAGATTCCTTTGAATTATTAAATGCTTCCTTAAAGCATATTTTCACACAACCTTTTAAAAGTTAATTATTGATGTAGTGACAAGCAAAAAAGGCTAAAAATTACAATTTTTCTTCCTCATTCAAAAGGACATGAGAAACATCTTTGACAAAGGTTGTCTGTTTAGTAAAATACAAAGGTAATACAAAGACGGAACAATGAGTGCAGCTTTAAAGAAGAATTACAACAAATCTGTAACATGAGTTGGAAATACTATGTAGGTTTCCACAGGTGTTAAAGGAAAGAAGTTTAGCTATAACCCTTTGAGCCTGGTTTAACTGCTTAACATAAGTAGATGAAAATGAAACTGCTTATATCTTGGTTTATTTTTAAGCAGTGTATTATCCAGAGCTTTAGGAATAGGATTGTCTTTCCTCCTTGAAGGTAATGTTATAATTTTCAGAGCTCCACAGAGAACAACAACAATATAGGAGTCTCTAATCTCCTGCTAAATCCAATTCCAGTCATCAGCAATGATAAGCAGAGATTTGGAGGCGTTTGACACTCCAAATCCTATTCTTCTGTAATTCTTTACTTTTTACAACATTTTCAACAGTCGTACATCAGATTTTTGGAAGGATAATCAATAGGCATGATGTATAACTGAAATCAGTCTTCAAAGTGATCCCCTCTAGTAACCAGAAACAAAAGCCTGGCCTCCCTGCTGTGCAGGTATTTTGCTTAGAGCAGGAGGCAGCCGGGCATCAGCAGGAAGCCAGTTACACCTCCCTGCTTCTCAGCATGGATCAGCAGGTGCCCTGGTGGAGGGGTGAGCAGGACTGGGGCAGCTGCAACCCATTGCATCTGTCAAAAACCTCCAAAAATGCTTTTGTAGCAGAGAACTACTAGAGCAGAGAGGAAAGACAGTCCGGAGGTTAGGCTTTCATGCTGACCATCATTTATATTCCTATTTCATCACAGACTTTCTAGGTATAAATGATTTTGCAGAATTTATTAAATTGTCTGGTGTCACTGATCCTCACCTACAACTTCCCTGTCTTGGAGAGAGTTTGGGAATCAGCACACATGAAAGAGCACGAGATGCTCATGTATGGTGATTGAAGGACCACTCCTACCTGATCTCATGTTCCAACTAACAGCTAGCTGGTCTGTGACTACCTCTCTCATCTGGTCAGAGCCAATGCAAGAGGGTTTTTGCAGGTCTCCTGGATGTTGCACCCTGGCTGAAATCCCCAGGAACTTCTAGCACAATATTAAGACCAATCTGAAGTGAGTTGAGTTTCATTAAAACAAGCAGTTCCAGAACTTGCTCTAATGCATTTGTAATTTTACATCCTATACTTTTTTTAAAGACATGATGTTATGAATCACATGAAGAGATCATATTTGTAGTAAAAATGTTAGCCCATATCAAGCCATTTCAAGTTTGTCTTCTTAAGCTGCCTACATATTTGTTAATATTCAGAAGGAAAATGACTTGGTGAGTAATTGTGACAGCAGCAGTGATTAATCAAGGTAAGTAGCAGAAACTGCATACAACGATTATGGAATTACATTCAAAACCAAGACATAGTGTTATTGTACAGGAATGGCAATGAAACAGCATACCTTTCCCATCAGATCAGCAATTCTAGGTACTGGTTTTCCTTTCTGATGGCAGATGGTTGCAGGACTCTGTCCATTCCAGTCATCAAGTTCCTCAATGCTTTTCAGGTAAAGAAGAGCTTGCAGTCCAGTGCAGTAGTCATCAATAACAGTGAAATCTTGATTTTGGATCGCACTGCACACCTAGAAACACAAGTCAGTTATCAGCACCAATGTGGCAGAGAAGCACATGGAAGTGGCAAACTCTTTGGATTTACTGATTATCAGGTGACCCTTCCTGCAACTCCACTGGGAAAGAACTACAAGAATTCAGGATTACTGTCTGCTTTACCCTATGAAACTGCAGTTTCAGAAAAGAAAGGGCTCTATAACACCAGTTATGCCCAGATTTCCCATCAGCAACCCTTGGAAAAGACCTGAGGGCTGTTCAGAGACAAACCTGCAAGCCCAGCCCCAGGTGTGCCTGCTGGAGAGCTGCTGCTGAGCACACTGACAAACCACCCCCTGTGCTCAGAGCTTTGCCTGCAGACACTCAGTGGTACCCCCAGCCTGCTCTGCTCAGGAAGCACAGGCACAACCAGATAGGTCCCAGCCTAGCAAATCCAGAACCACAGACTTGCTGAGACTGGAAAGCTTCTCTTGAGATCTTGTTGTTCAACCTCCAGCTCAGAGAAGAGTCAGCTACAGCAGGCTGCTCAACACTCTATCCAGTCAGGATTTGAGTATCTCCAAATACAGAGATTACAACTCTCTGGGGAACCTAGTTCAGTGTTCAATCTCCCATGCAGCTTTTTTCTTATATTTAAATGGAATTTTCTGTGTTTCAGTTTGTGCCAATTGTTTCTTGCCATTCCACTGGATAGCCCTGAGATGAATCTGGATACAATGTAAGTGTCTCAGCAAATAGCACTCATTAAACTGACCTGTTAGTTTGGGGTGAGCATCCCCTTCTGCCACTCAGTGCAACTGGGAGGCCAGGCCACTTTATTTTAGATACTTTAGAAGCAAAGATAGCAATATAGTTTTATAAACATATAAAGTAGTGATCCCTGACCTGCAGAGCTTAACATGTAAACGCAAAACTACTGACAGCAGAAAATAGTCTGACCATTTACATGGGTTCTTCTAAAGCATGTTGGGGATATCAGCTCAGACTTAAACCCACAGAGATCCCCAACCAAACTGACAACTGAATAAAAAAATCCCTGACTGTTGTCTGAATGCCTTCTCATTAGCTAAACTCTAATCAGCCATCAGTGACGAGGTGCAGGGTTGACTGAGTGCCATTAATTATCAGTCCCTGGAAATGCTCTGAAATTCCAGATGTGTCAGTGTTTTCAGCCTCTGATTCAGCTTTTATTGTAAAAGCTGAAAGGAATACTCCTGATAATACCTTGACTCCATGCACACATAGTGAACACAACAATGAAACAGCCACATACTTTAGAGCATGAATTGGTGTGCACAGACATGCACAAACACATCCACACTTCTTGGATGTGGAAACACACTTTAGATCATAATTGACAGCAGCACTTAAAACCCACAGGAAATATACTATCGTTTTCCCCATTTCAGAAATAACGATACAACTTGCAGTCCTGAAGACAGGTACACATCACATTGGGAAATACCATATACTACTGCTGAACAAGAAAAAAAATAAGGGCAAACCATAAAATAAGCACAGTATCATTTTCTATGCAGTGCATTTACATTACAAAAAAATCTGTTTCTATGGAGAAACAGTGTGGGCATTAATTAGGTCTGTTATACCTTCCACAGGCTTCAAGACAGTATTATTTTATAGCAATTATAGAGAGCATCATAATTATTTCCCATACAGGTTATTTAACTGCAAAATTCCAGTGATGCATATTGAAACCTTTTTGTACAGCAAAGAATTCTCTGGGTTTTTTAGTACATGGGTAATACTTTCATTATCTACTCTTAAAAATACTAAAACTGTAAAAAAAATGCAGTTAAAAGCCATGTCATGTCACTTGAAATAAGTTCAGACACTTTTGTCAAAATCCTGAAATATTTTGACAGGATGTATACACATGAGATACACCCGAGGATACCTGTAATAACCTTATAAATAAAGAGGCTTTTACTGTTTTCCAGCTTGTGGTGAAGTGTTATGAACTGCAATAATATAAAAATATGTGGAGGATAATAACACACTAAGAGCTAACTATTTGATCCCTGTGATTCTATATGCAGTGCACTATTTGGCTTCCCTGGAAAGCCAGGAAAGTTCCAGAACTGAAGGCAAAATGCAATTTTTAAGAAAAATGTAAATCTCTGCACTCAAGAAAAATGTTACATGACATGGAAAGGCTTAGAACAAACAAGAGGTCTCAAACAATCCTCCTCTTCTGTAGAAACCTTATGACTGTGGTGCCCAGTGGTGTGAATAATCAGCCAAAGACATGCCTTTCACTGATTTCACTGGGATAAAAGCAAGTGCTTGTGTTTATGGGCCTTTCCTAGAACAAGAGAGCTTCAAACATTAACACATACAAACCCAACTGAAATAGTTTTGCCATGTTTTTGGCAAATTCCAAAATCCTGTGCTTATGTTGTACAAATCAGATGGTGAGATTTGTATTTTAGGCTTACAGCATCTTCCATCAATCACTGTAGAAGCCTTTGCTGCATTTTAAAAGGTGGTGAACAAAGTCAGGATAAAAGGTCGCCATGACCCATCAGCCATGACAATTTCTACACCACAGAGAGAAGTTTTCAGCATCATACCTGGCTGCCTCTGAATCACCAGTTTAAATGACATTGTGTCCTCTTTTCAGCACAAGAGAAGTGGCAAGGCAATAGACCAGGTGAGACTCAAAGTCAGGCATCCGGAAAAATCACAGAAGAACTGCACAGGCCTATCTCCACACCTCATTAATGCCCCCGCTTTGCTCCAGCTGCTTGCACTGGGAACAGGCACTTGCCTCCCTTGCAAAGCTCAGTGCTGAGCCCGAGCCCCTTCTGCTGCAGTCCAGATATTGCTGTATCCAAAAAGATTGCTACCACCTCTCATTTAATATCTTATTAAACACCTCAGGAGGAGGTAAAGGTGACAAGTGCTGTGTAGGGGCTGCTGTCCATGCCTCACACACCGATGGAGCAGCAGCAGGAACTGCAACCAGCCCTGCTCACCCAGCCCCTCTCCTCAGCATCAGGCTGGTACCCACCAAGCACAGTGGAATGTGCTTCTCTTTAGACCCTGAAGCAGAAACCTGAACAGCACTGAGACTTCACAAGTGAGAACAGCCCTGTTGTGTTGTGCCAGAGCAGTGGTCTGTATCCTGTGGCCAACCAAATCTGCTTACAGACAAGTGCACCAAACAGAGCATGCCTGGATCTGCTGCTCGTGTGGTTTGTCAGCCCAGGTTCTGGCAAGCAGCAGTGCTGGGACTTTGCACAGCAGGGATGGCACCTGTTTAATATCCCTTAATCCTAAATAATCCAAGTGGATCTGTTTAATGAGTAAATTAACATTCAGCTGTTCACTGACCCAGCCTTTCACCTGAAACATTTAGGTAGAAAGTATCTTCTGTGGAAGATGAGAGACTGGCCCTGTGCAGCATCCTATGGGACAGAGTGAAGTCCAGGCCACAACAAAGCTATCAGCTGTACTGCTGACAAGTGCTGTCCTGCTGTCTTGCTTGTGCTGCTCTCTAGCTTTGGACAAGAACTTGGACTAGAAGAGAAAGGTGCTGCATTTTTCCTGTTTAGGCAGGTAATGTGTATTATTTGTACTGCACAAGTATGCAGGGAGATAAGTTTGCACAAGCTTGGTTTTACTGCATTGCCTGGCTCTGTCCCAGTAGTAGAATTGCTACAAATTAATTTTTAACATTGGATCTCCTTCCTTTTCTCCCAGATGCAGACTCCAGTGGTTGCCCCCTATATCCCGAAAGAGACACCTAGGCCAACATGCAATGTATAATCAATGATATTGTGCTCTCAGTATTCTGAAATCTAGAACTGCTCAGCATAAGTTGCAACTGTAATTTACAATTCTAACCTATACAGACATGTCTGAGATAATAAAAGACACAATACCTTGCTACTGGTAAACATACACCAAATTATCTCATTGGGGAAGGGGATGTGAAATGAATCACAGGTTAAGACTCCAAGTGAAACTGTTCTGCAAAACGCAGTGATGGGAGAGGCCCGCAAAAGTCCCTGCTGATGTCTCTCATAAGAAATGACCAGTCTTCTCTGTTACTTAATAAACATAAAAACTGAGTTTAACTTTGTCACAGGATCTAGAGACATTACAAGTCCTACTCGAGGAACTGGAGTAAATTGTAAGGAGATTACTATTGCACAAAATAATTTCTACAGGTTACAAGATTTTATTAAACATTCACACGAATCTGAAACTTTTAATTCATATATTTTGATGAAAAGCTCCCTACTGGTGACAAGTACTTCCACATCAGTCACAAAGCATTGTAAACACCTTTGCTGTTAGCAGAATCATTACACAATAAAGAGATGCCAATTTCTGAACTGTTTACTGAGGCAAATCCCCTGCACTGTTTTCTGAGAGCTCTGTCTGTGTAAGACCTTTCAGTTTTGCCCATAGCCTGTGTTTCTATTAATTTTAGCATTGATAATTTCTAGGAACAATGGGAAAAATACCCAGACATTACATTTTCTGCTTCACTCTCTACAAAAATGGAAATGGTTCCTCTCTAAAACTTGGCATGTCCTGATGGACTGTGTAGAGGACCTGTGCCATTCATGCAGAATTTGGACAGAGTGCCTGAGGCATTTCCAGCCAGATCACCCAGTAAAGCAATTACTGTTCACTGCATTTTCCCTTTGGGAGATCTTGCAGAGGAGAAATCTTTTTCTATAACACTAGAAGAAGAAACAATGAAGTCTTCTTCAGGCTGTGCAGTCTCTCTTACCCTGCAACCTTCAGTTTTTATATAAACTCATTATTATATGGCAAAATCCCAGCTGGACAGGTGATGATGGGGAAGACAGTGCCAGAAATGAACCCTAGTCCCTACCTGCATTATTTCTATTCCATCAATAGCTGGGATTTCAGCAGAGACCACAGAGGAGATGCAGATCTAAACATGCTTGTGTCAGTTTTTCCCTACACTACTTTCACCCAATAAGAGGTATTGTGTATAATCTCATATACTGCTAGATCACCTCAAAAGACTGGAGCAGGTCAGAGAATCTAGCCTGTCCAATAACGTGTTGTTTTGCAAGAAGAGAGTAAGTATTCTTGGTGTGACAAGATCTGTGTGAACAAAAATCCCATAATGTCTGGCAGCTCCAATTTGAAATTGTTTCAAAGCACTCTTAGAAGGCTTTGCAAGTGAGGGATTTGTTCTGGGAGACAATAGCTTGGAGAAAATTTTAATTTTTACACCCCTTTGAATGTATGTATCTCTTTTCAGGATATGGCTGTAAAATAATTGTCACTTTTATGAAAACAGAAGTATCAGTAAGGAGGCAGATGGGCGGCAGTGATACATGGTCTAGAAGTAAGAAGATTGATGGGTATATATTTGTATATACAAATGCAAATCACATAGCTTGACTGTTCTACCATATTAGTTTCCATTTGTTGTAGCTGTACAACATCAAAGCAGTGATGTCTCCGTATATTGCATTTAGTGGTAATGTAACGGACTACCAAAAAAAAAAAAATCAAAGTGAGAGTTTCTAAGTAGTTTCCTGGCAATTGAGACAGCAGGCTCTTTCATCTGTGCTGTAACTGTGGCAGTGCATTGATTTAAACTCCTTCTGAGATCTCAAATGCTTTTCTATTCGTAGGTCTCACTGGCTGCTTTCTTTTTGCCTTTTTTCCCCTTCAAATGATAAAATTCTAGCATTTAGCAGAATGCCATCTTGCTTCCCCAGAAGCTGAAGACTTATTTCAGTTTGGTTCTAAACTGCACAGGATTTGTAAATAAAATAGCTCTCAAAATGCCATTCGATTAACAAATTGGCCTTTGACTTCACAATTTCTAGTATTCTGACCACATCAAAGGGATAAACAACTATTATTCCTCTGAGATATCTGTGAGAGGGCTTACAATGCATTAACAATTGTGCTTTGCCATTAATTTGGTTGACTCTTTTTGAAATATTTTTACTGGTATGCTCATGGTAAACAAAAGGTTTACTATTTTATATGGTAATATATTTTCAATTTTAGCATTAATCATATTTCTGTAGAAGCTTTTTCTATTAAAAATTATTCCTAATAAGTATTGAAGACATAAATTCACCTTCTTGGAAAAACATTTATGAATGCCTGAGCTGTTACTTAATGTATAGTTGAAGCTACGGCTTTCTTGATTAGGTTCTATTGATTGGGATTCTTGTGAAAAAAACCTGAAGCTGTGAATGAATGCAAGATGGTTTAGGAAGGATTCTATTTGTGCCCACCTGTGTATCTATACGAATTGCCAACATTAAGAAGGCTAATTTTATTTTAGAGGGCAAGAGCATTATGATAATCTGGGTGAGGCATACACACAATTTAGGATTTATTCTCAAAGGCAACTAGCAAAAATTGACTTGACTAAAGGGAGGTCTTCCTGGTCCAGGCAATCTGTACGCTGCATAGCTCTTGCCTATGGGTATGTTTTGTAGTCCCTGTACAATAATTTAGATGTGCCCAGATCTACGAAGCAAAAAGCAGCAGACACTGCACAGGTTGTCTGACACAGTGCTCATAATAATGTGGCAAGAACTGCAATGTGAGAGTATGCAGACAAATAAAATCTCCTCTGAGAGGCGTTTCTGTATGTCCAACCTTCAGGACACCAATGTCTATGGGAAGGCTGCCTCTGTAATGATGGTTCCTCCTCCTCATGTCTCGTTGAACACCGACTTACCAGAACATTAAATGCGCAGCCTAAATTATCCTTTCTATCTAATTATTACTTCTGCTGGAAGTCTGTAGGATTAAGAACATTAGGGGAAGTGGTTTATGTGGTACAATGTGGTACAAGCTTGGGAAAAAACTTTGAGACTCTTTGTTTTAAAGAACAAATTTGTGAAAAGAAAAAGCTTCCAAAATATTGATACAGTACAGATGGAATGATTTGATTCACTCACATTAGCTGCTTAAATGACTCTAGAGATATAGGTTAGCAGATGGGATGCTCCTTAACAAGTCTTCAGATACTGGATCGACGCAAAACTGAATTGGATGATAGCTGATAGCCTTTTTAAAACATTACAACTGAACTAATACACATGAGCTAATGAACTACTATGTGTTTCAGAGTCTAGTACAGCTTTCAGAAAGCAGTTTGAAGGACTCAAATATTACATCTATGAACTGTCTGAACTATGGGGAAAAAAGCCCACCTAATCTTTTTTACTGAGTCCTAGACTTAAAGTCCTAATGAATGAGTGCTTACTAGTGACACTTTGAGGGGTAACACACAGAAGAAGTACATTATGCTAATAACTCCAGGGTCTGAAAAGCAGGCAACCATTCACATAAGGCTTTAAAAATCTATATTGAAAAAAAAAAAAAAAAGACTGGATAGTCCTATGCCATGTGGATCTCAGTAAGTCAGTGAAGTATATCAGATATTTGTTACACCTCAAGAAATTTCATCAGACAATCTTGAGACAAACTGTCATTCCAATCAAAAGTACAGGCTAATGTCAGTTAATAATGTAATTATTTATTAATTAATAATAAATACTTAAGGTATTTAAAGAAAATTACTTAAAAGGAGAAGAAGGTCTCCAGCCCGTACAAGACAAGCTTAAGGAATAAACGCTGTATTTCCTGCAACAGCTTGGATCCTCTCTACAACAGGACAACATAATGCTGATATGGTGTCAAGCAGAGCTGAGCTGGCACTTCAGGAGCATCGAGGCAGGGACTGCAGGTATGGAAATGCGGATGCAGCAGCTGGGCAGCAGGAAGAGCCCCACAGTGTGTGCTGAAGCCACTGCAGCTCCTGACACAGCCTTACAGAGAAGCTTCCCCAGCACCAAGGGGATGGCTACCCTTCCTGGCAGAGAGACCTCAAAGGACCTGACTTTGGGGGCTGCAAGACAGATCTAGTTCATGTCCTGCACTCCAGCAGCCCTGGGCAGTTGTGAGTGGCCAATGATGAAAGAGGAGAAAAAAGGTGAGAATCTATTAGCCACTTATCAGACGAGGGCACAGCAGGAGATAAGAGCACTATAAGGGATCCTTTAGGAATGTTATCCAATGCATTAATTCCTAGCCTACTCAAATCTATTTTTCCTCCCCTTAAGTTCTCCATTGCCAATTAATGTACCTTTGATCCAAATAGCTAAACTGGGTGTTTAGGAGTGGGAAACTGGTACTTATCAAGGGACCCTGAATGATGCAATTTTGTATCCCACGTCTTTGAGAGGGGAAATGCAGAATAAATCAAGAATTTTCAGAAGGCTCCCTGAGGTAACTGTGGGTTTTTTCCCTGTCAACCACCCCTTGAGGAATGGTTATATTTTCTTATCTCACTAAAGCATTCTGTCAGTTCTTGGAACTACAAAGTGGACCCTTATGCAGTAGGTGGGCACACACACGGATAGAAGCGCTGATCGTGATCATCTTTCCTAAGAAAACAAATATGATTCCACATGCCCTGAGCATTGAGGAGTCTGGGAAACAGCTTCATAATCAGCCACGTATAGCAAATTGTACCATTGTACTGCAGATCTACAAAATGAATGATAGCTTTGAAAGCAGATGAACTAACTCCCTTGTGTAAACAGTCCAATCACATATAGAGTTTCTACAACTATCTTTAAATACATGCTGAATATCACATCATATTTCATTTATTAACACCCAAAGATCTCGCCTCTCTCTTATAAGTATCGTTCTGGAAAATGAAATCCTTCAGCCCTCCCAGTGGTTCTGCAGCTGCTGGGACAGCATCACCAGTTGTGTAAGGTAGATGTAGATTTATTTGACCCATTTCCACAAGCCATAACCTTCAGCTCCAAAGAAATTTCTATAGCAGGTACCAATTAAGTCACTCAGATCTGGTGGTTTGATGACAAAAGTCATCAAGTAACATTACAAAGCAGTTCGCAGTATTTTTAGGTTTTCGTTTTCTGAGAGCAAGCCAATAGGAACACCTTCATCTCTAGAATCGAGTGGGTCTGTTATCCCTTTCTTGGAAAAGTGTATTTGTCAGAGGTGAGCACAGTTCTAGGAAAGCACGCTTTTCAGCAAAGAATGGTGTTCTGAAAATCATGTGGAAAAGAGTTTCAAAATTAACAATATGTGCTGTTTGACAACATCGAATGCAATGGCTCCATTTAATTTGAAAATGTCTGTTTTGCAATCCAAGTTAATTGAAATGAAAAGGTCAACCCCAAAATATGTTGCGAAAAGATTGAAACAGCTTTGATTCACCTAAATAATATTTTTTCCTTTAAATGTGTTAATTCCATACGTTTTTAGAATTTTGATTATCAGTCTAAACTGGAAAACTTTTCCATGCTTAAACTTCCCTGTGACAGAATAAGTATTTCCTTGTCACTGGCAATAGTCAGTCTCATTAATGCCAAACAGATCCAGGGTAGACCTTCAGTGTTCATCCCAGGACACTCTGAATCAGACACAGCAGGGACTAGAGATCTATTCTGATTAAAAGAAATTTGTCAATGAAAAACAGTTCCCTCAAAGAAATTTTCAACAAATTCTAATGAGAACCATCTACTGAGGGACATCCTCCTGTGACCAGAATTTTGAAAGCTGCAGACCTCTCAAAATCAAACAGAAAAGCAATTTTTCTATCTTGGAACCTCAATTCAGTCCTGCAATGATTAACCCCTCATCCTTGTGAGTCTTTCCCTCCAGTACTCTCACATTATATTTCAGCTAAAATTACTTTCATCCTTTATCAGCTTGCCTGTACGAATTTGTGCAGCAGCTGCTGTGTCCATTGAAGAGTGAGATTCATGTGAACAAAATAGTTCTGACCCTGCGAATCCTTCATGTCGGAGATAAAAACCCACTTCCACATTTCCTTAGGGATTGTTTTACCTATCTCTGTCCAAATAACAAATATAAGCAAGAAAAGCAGCAATATAACTCATGGTATTGAAGGAAGTTAAACCCTTTCTTAAATGTACTGCCAGCTTCCAAAATGCCAGCTTAGAAAAATAATGCTTTCTGGTTTTTTTGTTCTAATTGCATGGATAAAAGAACCCCTCATCGGTCAGATCAAGCTGTGTCAGAGGGCTTGTGCTGTAACAGGAAAAAAATTATTTCTCCCTCCCTCCTGGGCAAAACCCCACTTTTCTGCTACTGGGAAAAGCAAAAGATCAGTGACCAAACTGCAGCTAGCCCAGCACCAAGCCCCAGCTGAGCTGCACAGCAGTGCACTCCTGTGCCAGTGTAGGCTCCAGGACCATGCCTTCCCTGAGCACAACCTCTTCCACTGCCTGCTTTCCCTTTCTTCCTTTCACTGTACAACTGACAGTGTTTCCAAGAAGAACTTCTCTGATGACAGAGCTTTGCAATATTGAATGTTTTACATTCTCTCACTTTGGAAAACAAGTCCCCTGCAGTTACAACACATATAACATAAAAAAACACCAAACCCAAAAACCCAACCCCACAGGAATTTTCCTAAGTAATTATTGGAGATGGCAGAAAGGAACAAAGAAACAGCATTTGCCACTGTACTTGTCTTGCCTTCTATTTATTTTCAATATCCAACAAAGATCTGGGTACAGTTTCAGATTCAATTTCCAGTCACCTCCACAGGTGAAGGGAACTCAAGTCTACAACAGAGCTACCTTCATGTCTGAAAGCAACCTGAGCTGAGTAAAACAACTTGCCTATAATTTCATCAACAATTAACCAAGCTTCTTGTGAAGAGTCATCTCCATGTTGCATTTACTTTGTAAACTTTAAACAAAACTCACTTGGTGTCAATTCATACCATGTGCTTTATCTACATGGAAAACAGCTCTGTACGTGTTCATGCAAGAGAGCAGCAGCATGAATCCACATCAGTAGTGTGAATCCACACTGAAAACAGGTGCAGCAGTGCTGGGTTTTCAAAGGACAAGTAATATTGTGGATTCTTGGGAGAAATGGAGAAAAACATATTGTCAAAGAAATTATTCTTCCCATCGTCTCAATTCTGAAAGCCCTGCGTCACCAGACCCAAGGAAGCAGGGTAGACAGGAAAGGGGAGCAGACCCAGTGTTCCCAGGAAAACAAATCCCCTGCAGAGGCCAGGAGTGACTGCTATAGGACAGCATCTAAACTGATGCTCAATTGAGACCTAATTGTTAGTAAATAATTATTACCATACAGTGATAGTTGAAACTATTTTGCATGGAAATTCATTATGAGAATGACAAATAGCAATTGTTACAGAATGAGCTTTAATTCATTCTTACAAATTTATGAAATAACAATCCTATCTATGCAGACTTCATTTACTAGCTGGTGAAATGAGCAGAAATAAAGGAAAGCTAATAGATAATTCCCCTAAGCAGCTCCAAATAAAATGTAAAACTAACGCAAAACTGCACAAAATAAAAGGCATTATTAGTGTTGAATTTAGTCTGTAAGTTTACAATGTGCTGATTTGAATATTGCAACTTTTCATTAAAAGTGGAAAAATAATATGTAAGAATCAATAATGAAAATATGTTCTAGTTTGATGTTTTTTACAACTATAACAAAAAAAATATAGACTGTTTTTGTTTGACAAATTCTGATTTCCTTTAAAAGAAATTCTCACAGAAGATTCTCAGTATCAATTAGCAATTTCTCTCCCAGTCATCTGTAATGGAGCAAATGTGGCAGTCCTCTAATTACTTTTTGTTTTATTAGCAAAGACAGACAGTTGAGAACAGGTTGAATTTTTGTAATTAGCACTGGGCTAGGAAAAAAATAATTGAAAATAATGAAATGTTTTCAGAAGTGAATGCCTGGGTATGTCTGTCCCAACTCTTTTCTCTCTTTTACATTCATTTTTCTTAGGATTTTATGTCAACATGTTCAAACAGCACTTTGTTCCCTCTTTTGTTTCTGCATGTACTGCAAATTTCATCTCTGCAGAGAATGGCCACTCCATTCAGTGCTGTATCCATTGAAGACTTTTCTCAGTGCGTGGCTCTGTGAGCAGTGGAGCTAATGATATCTGGCTTCCAGCAGCTCTGTGTCTCCTGGTTGGGTTCTCTGACATCTAATAAGGTGTGACTGCCAATTAAAGCCTTTCCTGTGGCTGGCACAGTCCCAACAGCGCTGTCCCATGCGGGTTCTCAGAGGTCTAATAAAGGTGAGCTCATAGTGTGCTTGTGCTTACAGTGAAGGAATGCAGCTACTCTCTCTCTCATCCGCCTTTTCTGTTTCTCAAAATTTGTTAGAGTGAAACACTTTCTCCCTTCTGGCAAATTTCAGTGAAAATGGCCACAAAAGCTCAAATGTGATGGAAGATACTCAAATGGATGTACAAATACCTATCAAGTTTCTTTGGAAATACAGTCTAAAAACTGCTCTTTCTACAGGAGACTACACTTATCTCAATCAAAAGACTTACATCTGAAAAGTGGTTTTGCCTTAAGTGGCTGTTTTTTCCTTAAAAATCTTGGTGGGTCTAAAGTACTGTCCCTTGAATCTTGTGTCATATCATTTTGGTAGCCTGACACTGCATCCAGCAACCTATTCTTCCCGCATCAATTTTAATCATGAGAGAAGAATTGGGTCTGGCACCCTTACTTCTCTGTGTCATGGACAGCTTTCTATGGGAAGGTTTTGTTCTTCTACCGCTAAAGCCCCAGCCTGTGTCAGAAACCTCAGTGTCCAGCTGGTGCCCAAGTGTGCCCAAATCTGCGGATTATCCACCCTTGGAGCACTCTCTGCCTGCAGCCTGTGCTCCCCCATGTGCTGGGGTAAGGACAGGCAGGGGCCAGAGGAAGGGTTGGCTCTTTGGGAGTCCAGGCAGGAGAAGCACAGCCTTGCTCTGCCACACCGATGGCACCCTGTGGCTGTTTGAGACTTGCAGCAATCCACCCGAATTCATTCTCCTCATACAGGGCTGAGACAAAGGACTCTTTGTCTTCATTCAAAATCATGGCTATTCATTGCAAGACAAAGTATTCTTTCCCCAAAGTTATTCTTTCCCCAATGGTAGAAACTTAACCTGTAATTTCAAAACACAGGGCCAGCTCCCTCACTCCTCTGCTCTGCATTCCCATGATTTGAAGGCCTTTTAGTTCTTCATTCTGCATTAAATGGCAGGAACAGTAATTCCAGGACTAGAATTTTTTGGCCTGATCTTATCCTCACTTAACTAAAGTATCAGTCTTCACTGACTTCAACAGACACTGACACAGACTAAAAAGAGAGAAATGAAGTGCATGGAGAACCAGATCTCTACTTCGCAGATCTGTAGGCATAAAAAAAGAGTATAGCGCTCCTTACAGGGTTTCACATTAGCACAAATACAATAACAATACTGTCTCATGGATCAAGGCCCACGTTTTTGTGATGGAAAAGCCTGTTTATTCACACACAAAGGGCCATCCTGCTGTTATAAAAATCTCTCCACTAAATGCTTCAGTAAAAAGCCTGCTGAAGAAAAATAGTAATCAGATTGTCCTGAATCCCTTGAGACTTTTGTTCCAAAGAGGTACCAACAAGAAGGCTTTTTGAAAATGTTCAAAATCCACAAGCAGTCCCACACAAACCACTGTGTTCCATGTTGGAGGGAGAGTTTATCTTAAGAGAGGCATCACTATTGCTTTCCTGTCATGGGCTGTCCCATTTCCAGAGTGGCTTTGCTCTTCCTCAGATCCCTGAGGTCCCACCCACAACTGGTGCTGGGCAGGAGAGAAGGGCACGGGGCAGACCCAGCTTCTTGGCAGCTCTGCCTGTGGTGGGGACACACTCCCACTTTCTTCCCCTGCCTGAGAGATGAGGAGGGTCACGGGGCAGGGCCAGGAGGCAGCAGTGCACATGGGCTGAACACAACACAGTGAGGACAAGAGCACAGCGCCCACAGGAACAGCACTGCATCCCAGCCAGGACAAGATGGGGATGAGGAAGGATGAAGGTGGATCTGAAAAAGGGCTCAGGGCAAAGCCACAGGCTGTCCCACTGAGAAGCAGCATTCCACGGGTGGATTTTAAATCATTGCTGGGTAGAAAACCTTACAGACATCAACCTCTGCAACTGAGGACTTTGTGAGAAAAGACATTTATTTGAAAAGAAATCCAGATTCTTTACATGAAAATGACCAATATTCCAGATGAACAAAATATTCCATACCCTGAAAAGTTCTACCATGAAACAAGTATATTTTAGAAAGTACCCCTTTGTTCCACCTCTTTTTTTTAGTTACATCTGCTAGAAATAATGACTACTGAATCTCTTTCAACAAAAGGTCATTTATGTCAATGGACAGAACACAGAGGATCAGATCACCTGCTGTAATTGCAAATTAATGCTCTACTGCTAATGCATTAACTACACAATATTGATCTACAATTGAATCATACAGGCTACTGTGAAGTGATTTTTACTTTAATATTTTTATGCTTTTATTGCTTTTTCCATAATGCATTTTCTCTTTCCGCTGGAATTTTCTATAATTGTTTCCAATTTTAATTTCCTGCAGCAAGATGACTTTAAAAAATGTATGTCTCTTTCAAAACATAGCAAAAATCTAACAAATCTTCAGTGTGACATGGTAAATCCCATATATGTCGCAAAACATGCAAAAAATTTTGATATACATCTGATTTTGATAAATTGGGGCTTTAAAAAAAGCTTACTTAAATCAGAAAAAAAATACCTCAGCCTTACTGGAAAACTGTAATAATGACATGTGTCACAGAAAGGTGCTTCTAGACATGTCTGGAGCTCCTGGTATACAATGAGTGCAGGATTATCTGCATATTAAAATTGTGGGGTGTTTTTTTTTTTGTGGGTTTTTTTTTGGTTGTTGTTGTTGGTTCTTTGTGGTGTTTTTTTTTTTTTTTAATTTTATACCTATACTGAAAAGAGGTTGGTAAATTCAGGTATGTTAAGAAAACTATGCTGCTATGGAATCAGCTGAAGAATAACTGAAATGTCTCAGCATCTTTAATGAGAAATTAAAAAACAAGTGGGGTCTTTTTGCAAGTATTTCTGAAGTCCATAAAAGGGAAGAATGCTCTGTTAAATTGCTGTATAAGATCTTAAGCCCAGCTGCTACTGACTACAATAACCTCATTTGTTTTCCATACCTGCTGCAAAATTCCTTGCATCCAAACCTTTTTGTGAGTAACAATACTAAGATGTTGCCCACCACCAAAGGAGGGGATAGAACATATTTTGATTACTGAAACTCTCTCTCCACACCATTTCCTAATATACCTGCTTAATACCACTTGAGGTGGTCATGGCATACAGCAAAATATGCCTTAGCACTTGACTTGCATTCCTGTGTGCAATGATTTTGCAAATGGAAAATAAATCCCTGTATTTTAAAAACAAAAGCAATTGGAAAAAACAATGGAGAACTGATTGCAGGTAAAATATCTGAAGAGGAAAACCTGATCTTGCTTTTAATGGAAGAACATTTATTATTCATAAACCTTTCCTCTAAAAGACATGCAACATTGCAATTAAATCAACTCACACAAAGCCTCCTTATTATCCTAGGCCATGAACGTCCCACTCCCATGGCAGAGAAGACACAGGACTTGTTGGGACACAAGGAAGGGAAGCCCAGTGGCCAAGCAAGTGCTGCTGTCCCAGGCTCTTGAGCTGGGCTCCATGGGTAGATCAGTACAGCCTGTGCTACTCTGCAGCATGGGACCATGTTTAATGCTGGATGACCTGCCAGTCCCTACCCTTTCCAAGCACTGCTGGCTAGCAGGGTGGTGACAGCAGTGACACACGCCAGTTTTAAGCCCACTGCCTCTTTGGCACAGCTGAGCCCAGAGGTCACTCCACTCCTGCCAAAGCCCAGGCTGCTTGCTTCCCTCCTCTGCATCAGTCGTAAGGCATCCTCATGGCTTTGGAAATGTGAAGTTAGAGCACAAAACGTGCAGTGTTGTGCCAGTTTGAGTGTCTCTTCAGAACCACCTCTAACAGTATCCAAAGCAGACACTTTAGATAAGGCTATCAGACACATACAGATTCCCTTAGTACAGTCCCAGCTTCTACCTGCTTAACTCAGGGACTCGTATGCAGTGAATCTTAAATACTGAATCATTCAGTAGCTCACTTTATTTGATGTTATCTACAAATGCTGTACTCACTCTGTACATCAGTACTGAGAAAACAGAAGTGAATGTCAAAGCTGTAAGCAACAGAGGTTGTGGCTGCTGATGGAGAGACTTGGGCATTTGACACCAAGGACATGTGAGAGAGATTGAGATTTGGGGAAAAGAATATTAGTTGGCTATTTGTATGACCTTGTTTAGAAGGAAAACAATGGAAATGATTCTCATAATCCTAACTGGGGCCCAAAGATGACGTGTGAAGCTGAGGCTGTCTTCTGTCTATCACAATGCATCTCCAGCTGAGAAGCAAATATATTTCAGTTGAGTCCCAGTAAGTGCACTTCTTCTTGGACTTTCTATAGAGATCACTCATTTCCTCCTTCCTTCCATCTGTCCTTCCCATTGCAAGGGAAAGACTTATGGCCTGTATTCACAATCTTGCATGAAGCTTACTAAAGGCTTATTTTAAAATGGATGCAATTGAAGTAGTACCTACACAGCCACTTTAGAATCCATTTATCTGAGATTAGTTTAAATCACTTCCCCACTTTAGTGTAACAGAAATAAAACACTCAAACTAAGTATATTTTTGATCCAGAGGAGTTTAAAATCAGTTCTAGAGATGACTTAAGTAAAACTGGTGAAACCTAAGGACAAAATAAGAGTTTTTTCAGCATCTCTGGGGAAAATTTGTTGAAGGGACAAATTGTTCTGTAGAGGGCAAAAGATCCATGTAGACCCAAGTCATTTGTGGATGCCAGTTTCAGAGAATTTGATTACTACTGAAAAAAACCCAATAATTAATGTCTTGTAAATCAAATAGTCTTTCTTTTGAGCACTGACTGGGATGTCTGCATGAAATTGTATTTCAGAATTTCCCATTACCATTGGGACAAACCAACAGGAAAAGAAAAGAAAGAATAAAAACCAAACAGCTATATAAAACAGAAGTGCAAAAGTGACATTAAACCCCTTGATTTTTAGTCATCCAGAAACAGACACAGCAGACATAGAACAGATCACTTCATTCTGTGTAGTTCAGATCATGTAACATTGCTGCAGACAGAGCCATCAAAAGTGCAGCTCTATTAGCAGTAACAAATGAATTGTGTCTAGAGCACTAAAAACAGTTCTGCGCCAAAAGCATTTTTTTTGTAGACAAATGCTGCCTTGTAATTTGCACTATTACTTAGTATTTATATGGAAGAAGCTCTCAGACAATTGTGTAAGAAAGGTCAATCTTTTATCTGTCCATGAAAAAGAAAAGTTTGAATCACTTTAATACAACTAAAAAGAAAAAAAAAAAAGAAAATGGTATTAATAAATCCAAGGAAAATAGCAAGTCTATAAAAAAGGAACAGCCTTCTGCTTCAGCTCCCAGAGATGCTAACTTTGATGTGCATTAAAAAAACCCAACCAAACCAAAATATTGAGCTGGCATGTTTTGTGGGGATTTGTTTGGGCAACATAGCAAACAAATGACTAATCACAGCAGTCACTGTAGCTATGTAAAAAGGATGGTCACACTGAGTCTAATTTCAATGTCAAAGTGAATTGTGGGAATGAAACCATACCAGTCGTCCCATGGAGTGACACAAAGCCAATATTCACAGGATCCACAGCTGCTGTTGTCTGTGGTAGGACTGACATATAAAAGGGCTGAACATCTACCAGAATGTAACAATATACAATGGAACAATATAACATAAAGACCACCTGCTCCTCAGCCATTCTAACATATATGTTGCAATGGTGCCCTGACATGCCTGGCAGAGCAGGTAAGGGGCTGATTTTTGGCCAATTTCCTGATGCCTGTAATATGAGGCCACCAAGGCTTCCTTCCATGACAGGGACTAATCAACCATGCCAGTGCAGCCAGCAGCTCAAACCAACCCTGGTTTGAGGCCATGCAAACAGCCTGACTGCTGAAAGCAGCTGACACCTCACTCCAGTGCAGCCCTACACCTCCTGTTTCAATGAACATCCTTCAAGGGGCAGACGCCTGGACAGACAAAAGTTACTTTAAACTGGCTCCCTGTGAGACCAACATAGTGCTCTTTGGAAGCCTGCTCACCTTGAGAAGGCTCTTTGCAGAAAAGAAAAACTGAGAATATAGGAAGAACAGATATGTCCAGCTTAAATCTATGTCAACCCTGTTTGTATGACAAGGGAGGGAGAGAGATGTTTAAATTTTAAATCATCTAAGCCAGACATAATAAGTACTAACAAACTCATGGTTAGCCTTTTCCCAGATTGGTATTGCAACACCCAAAGCTTTCTTTTGGCAGCTCCTCCTCCTCCTCCATGTGAAATGAATGTCTCTTAGCAAGCAGCATGAGGTTAAAAACATGAAAATTCTTTTCAATGGTAGAAACTCCGCCCTATCTGAATGTTTGAAAGGAAGATACATTATGATCTTAATCACAGTTACTTAAAGGTTAACATTTTAAAGAAAGAAGCGGTACCTGTAAGACAGAAGCCCCAGTGTGCAGAAACTGAAGCCCAGCCTCAGCAGAGTCGATGCCTCCAGTTGCCAAGATGGGAAATCCCGGGAGAGCGCGGGCGATGGCAGACACTGCGCGGAGGGCGATGGGCCGGATAGCATTTCCTACGGAAAACCAGGACGCGGGGTTAGCAACATCCCAACTGACCCTGAGGGAACTTCCACATCCCTCATGGTACAGCAACATCAGGAACTAACACCTAATTCTGAGGTGCAGAGGTTATATTCATTTATAAACTGACATCAAGTGGGTGTCAAGTGCTATCAACACTTGTACAACAAATTATGCATGCGGCTGGAATACAGAAAATGGCAGAAACATTTGGAAAAACAATGCAAAGCTAGCTTGAACATTTTAGCTGATGCTCAGAACAAAGACTAACAATGTCTGAGACAGAAAGCAATACTTTACCATACAGTACGCTGTAGATAAAGAGATCTATGTTTCTACATAAAAAAGCAGGTTTATTTTTTGAACCTAAATGGTGTCCAAGTAAGAGAAAACATCTCATTTATTTATGTTCAACTAAAAATTGTTATAAAAAGCCATTTCACTGCACTTTACATTTCATATTTTGATAGATATTTCATATCTACTGATGGTTTGCAAGTATTAAAAATATGCCTACAGATGCTGCTCATTAAATGATGGATAGATGACACTTCCAGTTATTTTTTAGGCTGGATTTTGGGATTTCTCTAGATAACCCCCATATTATTAAAATTTCTACTTAACTTAGAGAAGCTTTAGGATAATTTGATGCCATCATTGGGCAACAATAGTATAAGAGATGGCACATCACTCCCAGAGGATCTGTATGGCTGTGGCTGTCAAGCAGGTTTTTTGCCCCTCAGTACTGCATGAAGTAACAGCAACTAAACTTAATGTATATGAAAGGGACAGCCTAACCCAAGATGCACTATTGATATGTTTTCAGGAAAACTAGAGCCTGGTAGATAAAAACGTAGATGAAATCTCATCAAAACTGCTTTAAAGAATCTAAGATCCCAACAGAACAGATCACAGAAAGGATCTGGAGTTGAACAGGAACTTCCCCTAGGACACTAGGGAATATTTCCCATTGTTAGGGCTGGATTGATTGCAATGTGTTTGAAAGGAACAAAACAATTCTTTAAAAGAGGATGACTGCTAAGTGTCCAAAGAGCAAATATTATGACATAGTTAATCGTCCAGCCTTACAGAAATGCTTGAGGAAAAAAAAAAATGGAAACCATGCTGTTTGCTTGCTCTGACAGATTTACAAATAAAGGCTTTTGGAAGGCATACAGGCCAAAACATACACTACAAAGCCAAAACAACTGAAAGTAATCTCATCAAAAACAGTAGTTCAGGAAATTCTTCAAATATTCAGTTTTTGAAATTGAAGCTAAAAGTAAGCATCAGACTTGCTACATTGCTTTCAGGTTGACACTGCTGCAGAATCTCTTCTGATGAGGTAGCTGTTTTTTAGAATGGTGAAAGAATACAGACACTGGTAACTCTGAAATCATGTGGCTACAGGGAAATGTCTTCCCACTCTTCTTTGAGGCATGAAGGTTTATACACTTCTAACCCCAATGTAACTCTTAAGAGTTTGCTTTCAATGGGTCTTAAAGGATTGTAGACTCTTGGCCTTAAAGATATCTTATAGCAAAGAGCTCCACAAGAAAATATTTCCAGAATATAATTAGACCCCTTCTCACCTAAATGTCTGTCTCTGTACATGGTCAGTACAGGAAAAGGACCAAATCACAGCTTATTTAAGGTTTAAGCACAATAGGTAATCAGAAAGGCCTTCATTGAGCCCAAAGAAATCAAGTCTATGATTCAATGAAGTATAGCAGAATTAGCAATGAGACTTAGAATTTATTACGGAACATAGGTACTTTTTAGTACTAGCTGAATTTGATATTCATAATATGAGTTATTACTTACATTTGGTGATTAGTAAATTAGTGATAAATTGGTATGATTGCAAAAGTATTCCATTCATTTATAATTCACCCAAATGAATTTAAAAACATTTCAGGAGTGCTTCTGATGAGAGTAAATAAATGGATGTAATGACAATCAGAGGGTTAACTAAGGTCATCCCAGCATTTCTTTTATTAGTCTACATCATATGGAACAAGCGCTACATAAGCTGAAGCCGTTCTCCCTTTCATTTTTTCATCAACAGTTCAGAAGCTTCCCCCTCTGTAACAAAAGCTGCTGGGCTGGAATACAATGTGATTTGCTTGTGATAGAGATCCTGCTGCCTAATGAAATGGTGAAACAACCTACCAGATTAAAGGGAAAAAAAAAAAAAAGAATGCAAACAATAGAAATGATAGTAACGCCAAGCCATTAAGAAAGAAGGCAAATTAAAAAAAAAACAACCCAGTCAATTTGACTAACAGTCTCCATTTTCCTGCATTTTCATACAAGTACATAGGAAGGTAATAAATTCCATGATAGAGATTTGTGGAGAAGGAGTTTTTAAAAGGTTGAAATAAAGGAGATTTAATGCCAAATTTTAAAAGATCTGTAAGTAGTAGTGGGAATTTGCAGAACGTTTTCTGATAAATCCAATGGTATTTAAGAAGCTGAGGTCCAAATCCAGCATGCATTTGAAAGACAGCTCACATACTAAAAGATAAGCATCTACCACATACTTTGACACGTTGGGATCTGTAATTCCACTAGTTAAGTACCCGTAGCTGAGGAAACTGCTGATATGGTACTCTCCTGACAGAAGTGCTACAGCTGCTACCAGATGCTAGATGTGGCTATCATTTTCCTTGCTGTAAAATAATGAGATTTAATAAACAAAGTCCATTTATCAAGACTTCAGGCAGGAGAGTGAGATATAAAAATGGAAGACAGAAAAAGACCTCATGGAGATGAGATGCTACTATATGTTGAAAGTTACTCTTTCAAATCTCATTAATTATGGAATAATTATAGAACAAATATATACTATTATCGAAAGACATAAACAACAAAATAGTTTTAAGATGTGAAAGTCCCTGACCTTTTTTTTGAAGAGCTTTGGCTTTCTCTACCTCTTTTTTTTTTTTTTTTTTTTTTTAATAAAAAGCAAGACTTTTCAGACCATCAGTCAAGGAAATCCAATAGCAAAAACACAACATGAAGGAGAAAATACATCAATCAAACATCTCTCCCTTATCAGCACAGGTAGGCAGAGTTGCTCTTGTCCACCGAGGATAGCAGGCTGATGATAAACTGATGGAAGATAATATACCTGCTTATTTGTTTGTTTATTTTTCCTTAGGAAGTAAAAAACCCTCTACCAATGCCAGAAGACACATGTTTTATTATGACTTCATAAGTACCAGGAGTCCTGAGAGGACTTGATCCTGTCAAACACCGAAAATGTTTACTAGATTGAGGCTTGAAAGCCAAACCTTCTTCAAGAAGCCTAGTGTTAAGTTTCAAGCAACTCAGTAGCTTTGGGAACTCCTAGCAGAAACAATTCAGATCTCCTGATCCCAGTGATCCACCCATGGGAGAAAATCTCAGACATCTTGAGTACTGGATTACATTCTTACACACAATATATTGGACCAATTTGATAGTTTAGTTTTCAATGCATATATGAGGCCTTTAAGTAAAGATGATCCAGGTCCATTAAAAAACAGACAACAGAGTCAATTCAGACTGGTACTACTGAGACTGAATCTTGAAACAGTGTCAATGGTCTTTATCAAACTCTCTATGAACAACAGAAACAGATTTTAAAGGAAAGCAAACTCTTTGGATAGTACATCAACCCAAACCAAATTGTTGTATCTATGGACACCAGATGGAATAAAAATTAATTTGGGTCAATTCTCCCCACTCTGTGCATTTTCAAGTAAAATTATTTTTTAATTTGCATTTTATTATATTAAAATTTGAGATTTAAATCACTAAGCCTAAATATTACAAAGAAGGAGCAGCTGATACATAATTGTTTACTAATAAGTCACCACTAAAGTCTGCTGCTAAAAAATTTAAGCCCCTAACTCAAAGTAACATTACCCTTCCTCCTTCTGTAGATACCTTCTTGGAAGAAAACTGACACGGCTATCCCCCAGACTGTTAAAATTAATCATGCTAATGAGAAAAGAACCTAATGACCAATTTGGGTGAAAAGCATTATAGAAGGAAAATGGTCTGGAAAAGTTCAGACACCATAGATATCAATCCAATACTTCGGAAAGTAAGTAGATAAGAAAGTTTGGAGATCAGGAAAAAAGCCCAGAAAACATAATTCTTTGTTAAGTCATTTTCTGCACAGTGTATATGTTGCCTAATACTGGCAAAGTACTTAATCTGCATTTGCAAACAGTCCAGGAATACTTGCAGGTTCCACACAAACCATTTGCATCACATCCCTTCTGACTGCAATTATTCTGCTCGTTCTTTCTTTCTGCTACCTGTAGGTGGCCACCATAAGCTACACTTATCAAATATCTCATTAGCAGGGTTTTCAATACTGTCATATCCAGATAATTAGCAATTTATTTAAATAACCAATTTCTGTGGAAATAATTGCCACGGAATGCCCCGAACCTACTTTTTATAAACTATAATAAAAGTGTTAAGATAATCCCTGACATTTGCAAATGCCATTAGTTCACCTTCCCTTTTGATAGTGCTATGGCATTATGTTTAAACAATTACCTGATAACGCGGCAGTTTAATGAAACAGTGTAGCAGACACATCCTTCAAAATGACCACAGAGTGCTTTTATATGCAGAAGAAAACCCAATGAACAGACACGTTTAGAGGGAAAGACTATCCACAGCTGCTACGAGGTCTGCAAATGGGACACACAGTATTTAGTGCACTAAAAAATACAGGAAGTTCCCAGAAAGCAAGAGCAGGATGGACCTTGCCACAGCTTAAATGTTGCACAGCCTAGCACTTCTTCAAGATCCAAAAATGACTCTTCTTATTGCTCCCCAACTATTTCCCTGCCTGGTCAGTACTTCAGTCCATTATTATTCATTAATAGCCATTTGCCAAAATCCCTAACAATAATGCACTATTTACTCAGGCTCTGGCTATTTCAAATCAAAAATTTTAGTTATTAGTATACCACTGAAGAATTTGAGGGAACAGTCCTTTTATAGAATATCTCTACATCAGACAGCCTACACCTTCAAACCAGTGGCTACTTAATGTTTCATGTTATTCAAAAATTGTGATGGGCAATGCACCAACTCTACCAAATCAATGGCAAAGGTTCTGCTGACTACAGAGAAGTCAGGACTTTGTCACAAGACTTTAGAATAAAGTTAATGATTCTGCAGATTTGAAACAACCTCTATCTAACTCTGCTATAGTTGGCTCTTGAAAGCATATCAACGGATTTTTGTCAGCATATTGTGACTATCCTAATACACTGATAGGGTGTCAATAGTTCTGATAACTATTGACCTTGCCTCTTAATTTCAAAACTTATATCCGATATGATCCTGGCTTTGATACATACAGAATTGAACCCAACCTCTGAGTGGAAAAAAGAGGAAATAATTTTGCTTCATATTTCCTTTTTAAAAAGAATTGTATTCAAATAGAAAAAAAAAAGCTTGAACTTCCATAATCATAGAGAATAATCAAGTGTCCTTTTTAGGATTTAATTTTATCATTTTTGAATTAATACAAATGATTATTTATGCTATTTCAGCTAAAAATTCATAAAATCACCAGAGTTCTCATTCAATAAATGTTTAGTACTCATCAGAGAATTCTCTCAATTAAAAAAAAGGCTAGAATCAGAGAAGGAGAGAGGGAAAAATTAAATTTTTCTTATCTGTAAATATTATTTATCCATGGAGACCTGGAGGAATTTTCACTCATATCAAACTTCAATAGAAAAAAACAAGAGGACAAATATAAATTGTTTTGTGAATCCTGTAAGAAGTGGTTAAACATTTCCTAACAAAGTCATTCTCCCACTGAAAACTACAGATTCACTAAAAGTCGATGCTTCTGGTTGTCAGCATGAAACATAGCAAAGCATTTTCTGTTGCAATTAATTTCACTATGTAATTTCACTCATGGTTTCTACTTTGGTTTCACTTGGAGCTGGAAACTGTCTGACAGAATGCTTTCCATGTTTTTGGTTGGCTCAGGAAGTCCTTTCTTTGCCTTGACTGTCTTACTCTTGCTGCCTCCATGACCTGGAGCCCAAGTCAGCTGCTCCAGTGTGGTGGGGCTGGTGTTGCTGCAGGAGCTCTGGCACTTTTGCACTGCAACCCTCCCTGGCCAGGAGAAACTTTGGCGGCTGCCCAGAGAGTGCCAGTGCTAACAAATAAATGATACAACAGTAATGAGAAGGTAATAGAGTAAAAAGAGTGCTAATAGTCAGGGTAAGCTCACTACATAATACAAGGAAAAGGACATGTGAATAGGACCAGCATAAGAGCAAACAAACAGTCCATTTAGAAAATATTGCCCAGTTACCAGACAAGATCACTGCAGCCATCACAAAGGAACAAATGTGTTCCTGCCAAATTCTTCCCCTCAAAAGATGTGAGTGAGTAGCTCACTTTATCATGGGGTAGGCCTTGCTGCCCTTTTACTCCAATGCAGAGACTGACATTTAACCTGAAGTGTGGTAGAAATGGTTCTGGCTATTTACAGATTTGTTCAGAGGCAGCCTTGCCTCTGTCAGCCCCGGCCGTGCTACCTTTGTTTGAGCTGGTTTTAACCTCCATAACAACCACCATGGTCAGCATGACCCTGGAACCAGGACATGTGTGTGCCCACACGTCTGTGCCAGTGCTTTAGCACAGACATAATTCTAATTGCAAAAAGGCAATTTAGTACAAGTAAGGACGTACTGGAAGAAACGTGACTGCCTGCTGAGCAGGGAATTGAGGTTCCTACACTGTATTTAAAAAGCCAAAATTACTGAAAAATGCGGTACAACAACTTTTCAGGTCATTTACAAAATCTGACTTATACCTTGTACTGTTTAATAACCACTTGCCTAAGAAGTCCATCACAGAAAGGGAAGCAAAACTTCAGAAACTATGACAAACTAAAGAAACCAGGTCTAGATAACTAGAAAGCTCAGACAAAGTATTTTTTTTCTTGCTTTATGTAACTCAGGTTAATCAGTGTCCTATTTTGAGGTTTATCTATTTTACTGCCTATCCCTCTATTTTATCTGTCTCATTCAGTTGCTGTTACCTAGTAATAAAGAATTTTATGTACCAATATATGTAGATCTATTTATACATACATAGATATATTAAAAATACATCACAAACACAAATTTTTGTGAAACAAAAGACTCAATTTGAGTAGATAACACTGTATTTGCCTGTGCATTAGTGTCTACATACACATCTACCATATTATTATTACATATCCATATAATCTGTGTGAGTATATATATACACGCACACTCAGTAGATGTATTTCCATATTCACATATACATAAAACAGTGGATGACACGTCCCCTGATAAAACCTGTTATTTCAACACTTCAAGTGAAAAGTGTTAAAATAAATGGCTCATCACATACAATGTGTTAAAATAAATGTTTATTTCAACACTATGTGTATCATAGCCATTTATTTCAACACTTCTCATTTCTCAAGACTCACACAACCAAGAGTAGGAGAACTGATAGCTATACCTAAGGTAGCTGAAGCACACAGCCCTACTCTGCTTGCCATAGGATGAGTAGGAAGTTACTTGACACGTTTTTTCCTCCCAGCAATAAATGGCAACTACCTACCCTGACTGTTCGTGGGGATCTGCATGTGTCTGTAAGCTGGTGGGCTGTGTCATCATTTGGAAAGAAGGGCCATACCAGAGTCTTCTGAGATATTTAGGAAGCAGGCTGCTGCTACCAGGGTATGGTTGGGAGAAGCAGCAAAGCATGGGGGCTTTGGAGAATTTCACTTTGCTGTTTCTGACTCTGACACAAAAGCATCTGGGCAGACAAAGATTTATGTGATCAGGAGCAAAACCTAGAGCTGTTCATACAGAGGGCTTGATGGGATGTGATTTTTGCAGGACAAGTTATAATCTGGCGATCAAATTATGAGTTAGAGAACATATGGGTTCTTACTCTACCTGCAGAAAACAGTTTATTGGGAGGATTCTTCAGCTCAAGACTTGCCTTATTAATTTTAATACAGAACCTGATGGGTCTTTGGCACAGCAATCTTCCATTTTTAGGTGGTTTCCAAAGTACAAATGTAGTCATTGGGGGCTTTCTGTTGGTGCATTTAGATTAGTGTCAGCAGCTGAACTTGCCCCCACAAGCTGAGCTCAGACATTACATTATAGGCCAGTGTTGGCTGGCATCAGTTTATTTCTCTGCTTTATTTTGGGAAGAAAGCACAAGAAGCTCCCATTTTCTGGTAGCTCCTGCTGGAGCCAGAGAGCACTATGCCTTTATAGCTCTAAGGGACAGAAGCAGGATGAGGATGAAGAAATTTAAATAATGCACAAAATCTCCACAAACCCTGAGTTCTCTCTGAGAGAATATTTACCAGTAACTTGCCTGTAATGTTTTCTTACAGCTTTCCTCCTTTGAAAAACTTGAAAAGCATGATTAGAGATTGTCTAGGCCCTAGCAAGACAGTGTGGCCTTAAGAAGATAAACACTTGGAGGGGCATTCTCTTTTCTTTTTCTTGTATTTTTTCTTCTCTGAAATTGCAGATCTGTTGGCCAGAATGGACAGAGCACAAACCCACAAAACAAAATAATGAAAGGTCCGTGAAGACTTTGCAACCAGCATGCCCTATCAGAAGACTGCTTTGCATGCACCCAGACAATGAAAAATTGAGACCACAGTTTCATCAGCTCACAAATAAATTCACTGCCTCGAGCCAAGCCATTTCACAGTGCTAGTTGCCTATATTCAAACATGTCTCTTCCTGTAAAATTATTTTCCCCATGTCACTTTTGTCAGACAAAACACTACAACCATTTTGTAGTAGACTAGTCTACAATGCAATTAAAGTTTTCCAGAAAAAGCCCACAATGTTTTCAGCCTTTCACTTTCTTCAGATGTGATTAGTTCCAGAAAAAACAGGTATCATCACTCCTTTGTAGGCACCGTAGGTTATAAGATTGGTCCTCAGAAGTTGGCAACACATAATAAAAGTGCTTTATTCATAAACATCAATCAGTTTCAAGAATGGCAGTTGCTCACAGAACGGAAATATTCAGCTAAAAACTACTGTAGACATTAAAATACTGTTTGACAGATACATAGTGCTCATTACACAAGAACGCTTCCTTATAATTACGGTTTCATAACTAGGTACATAAGTTTCTAAATATTAAGTTCCTTACACTTTGATTTTTTTTTTTTTTTAGGACAGATATTAAAAAAAGGTTCTTCCCCTAGAGGGTGCATGGGCACTGGAACAGGCTCCCCAGGGCAGCAGGCACAGCACCAGCCTGACAGGGTTCAAGAAGCATTTGGAAAATAACCCCTGGGCACATGTGTGACTCTTGGTTCTGTGCAGGGCTATGAGCTGGACTCAATGATCCTTGGGGGTTCCTTCCAACTCTGCATATTCTGTGAATTTTTAAAAATGAAATTTACAGGACAACCCTAGTTTTCCATGAATGAAAAAAACTCCCCCATAATAGAGAGGTGATACTTTGGATTTAGTTGAGGCCTTAGATGTGCATGGATGACAATTTTCAATTTAGTTTTCTTTTTCTTCTTTTCACAACCTTCACAATTATAGGAAATTTCATGCCATTTCTTTAGCTGACAATGTACCGAAAGCTGAAGAGTCAGTGCTGTAATCAAAAGCAAAATAATTGCTTGTCCATGCTGTGTAAACTATTTGTGGAATAAAGGAAGTCCAAACCCTATTTGCAGAGGCCTTTACTAGCTCTGGATATATTACTGAGGGTTGGTAATTAAAACATGTTTGTATCAGTCCTGCTTGTGACCAGTCACACAACTCAGTGCTGATTTCAAGAAGAAATTATACCCAAATCATAACTCTGCTTTCTGCATTAATAAAAAACAACAGCATTAATAGGCCTAAATATTCATTTGTTTGATGTATTCAGAGCAACAGAAGCGGGTGCAAGGGAATTTAGTGTATTGCTCTGTCAGATCACTTTAATTATCCAATGAGGGTAGCTCAGAGGGTGAGTAAAGGACTTAATTGATGTACTTACTCATCCCCTCAGCTTCCACTGAAGAAAAATGGTAGCAACACAACTCCTAAACTGCATTTGTTGGTCTTCAGCGATCAAAGTAAAGACCAATTAACAGAAAGCCAGGGCCCACAAAGCATTTGTTGATTTTAAAATACTGATCAGAACACACACTGCTACGGCTAAACACACACCAGCAGTATCTGGCACTTACACAGTGCCTTCTAGGAGAGGATGTCCAAATGCTCTACAAAAGTTTAACATTTTTACCTCCCAGAATAAAAAGGCTGCAAGGGGAGGCCTGGAAATGTGTATAAGGAGAGCAATTCCACCTGAGCAGAAGAGGCAGCAGCTGGCTCTCCTGGTCACAAATCCCTCATCCCTTGTCCCAGAATGTCCTCTTACCCTTTCCTCTAAAACTGTTCATAATTTAAAGGATAACTTTTATAGAAGTATGCTTTGTAAATCAACACAAGCAGTCTCCTCTCAGAAGTAAATTACACACTGATGTGCCAAGCACCTTACTCTGTGTGTTTTCATGGAGGAAGTATTATGCCCATTCACACCACAGCCTCAAGCATGGAAATGATAAGGATTCACATAAGCAGGAGTAGTTGACTGTTGCTGTCACCCATAAAGGAATTATCTTCTCCTTCCTTCCTGTTTTTCTCTGACCGAAAAGAAAACATATCTGATTCACTCTGGGGACAGTATCTTTGGGCAAAACTGTGTTGCTTTGTATTTTCTTGGTTATGTAGAATTCTTAGGAATTCTGAAGGTTATTTTAGGCAATCAATGTACATACAAAAATGAAGATATCCCATTTGCATGAGCTATCGCTGACACAATACTGCCTATGGAAAACTCATAGAGGAAGACTCACAAAAACATAAATGTTTTGTGTGAAACTCTAACACATCTGTTCAGCACTGGAAAGCCGGCATTTAAGTCCAAAGCACTAGAAAGCCGAGACAAGTGCATTTTTGGAATCAAAACAAATGATGGTAATTTAAGAAAATACTACGAAGCACACAAAGGCTGTACAATGCCATATGTTGCTCAATGCATCTGGTAATCAATTTAATGTATATGCCAAGTTTACTAGAAGCCCCAATTGGCTTAAATTCTTTACTCAGAAATTCAAAAAGTAAACTAAAAGCATTACAAACATGGTGCTCTTACAATTAGTAAAAAAGTGGATTTTTCTTTTAACCTAGAGAACACACAAAAAATTAATCTCCTAAATTACCTCCCATAATGAATACATGTCCAAACTTCACTTTTGATCAATAGCTTTCATAGACCCACAGTTTTAGGACATGGTTTGTTCTACAGTTTAAAAGATAAATGTGATTTTAAAATTATTTTATGATCAATGTTTACTTCTGGCTTGTAGGTTTGAAATCATGTAGGCTTTATGCTGTCATTTGTGATTCTATACACAATACACTACTGAAGATGTCATCAAACACAGATGTATAACCAACCTTGCAAGTACCATGGTCCTAAATCAAGTATGAATCCACAGTTACAGTATTAAAAATACAGCAGAAATCCCTAATTCAAGTGGATGATATCACCTGTAAAGCCAAAGTAAATTGTGTAGGATAATAGTTTCAAGACTTGGGTTACAGTGTCAGTGCAGAGTCTTGAGCTGTGCTAACTCACCAAGCTTGATCTTGCTTGCCAGAGCATGCTTGTCAATATTTAGCTCCCAGAGAGCATGTCATGAATCTTTACAAAAACTAGCATAAATACAAAATACTATAGCAGCTGCTGTGATCCTTTTTCTAACACTGAGATTATATTGCTGAAATTTGTTTTGAGCTTTTTAAACCAGAAGATGTGTGCCATATACCTACTGTAACAAGAATATGAGAAACAGCATTAAGGGATTGCAATCCTGTTATTAGGGCTTTTAAAACACATAAAAACACCTGATGCTTATATTAACTGATTGGAAGACATTTTAATGCCAAGCTTAAAAATATCACTTTCTCCTGTAACATCAGATTAGAAAATGGACTGGGATAAAATAACATACACCTGCATTTTCAAACAGAGAAATCTAAGCTGCACCAGTAAACCCTGCATCATTTACTTGCCTAACCACTGAGATTTCACCACAAAATGTAGGTGCACGCTGCCTTAGGCATCTGACAGCAGTACACATACTAATATGTAAGGAATATACTAACCTCAAATTTCTGATGCATCAATGGAGCGAGAAAGGAAGCCACCTCTGAGAATGCCTGACTCCTTACAGGGATGAGGGGGAAGCCCAGGTGTCTCCTAGTGAAGTGCCTGGTGCTCAGGGGATAGACAGCCCTCAGCTGTACTGGGTTAGCACCTCTGCTCCCATCTGCTGTGCTCTCCGAGCTCGGCCTCTCTGGCCAGCCCCAGAGGACTCTCGGACACAGACACATCCTGGCAGTGGCACAGCTCAGGAAGGCAACACAGGCAGCACCGGCAGAAGGGACCACCACTGCTTCCTGCCTTCTGTGCTAACCCCTTAGCAAAGGACAGCGGAGGCGGCCCTGGAAAAGCCCAAGTTTGGAAAAGAGACTAAGAATGACTTTTTTTTTTTTAGGACCCTTTTACACTATATGACTCCAATAGTAAGCTGAGGATGTCCTCAGAGCTGTAAAATATTAAGAATGAAAGAAAAGAAAAATAAACACATCTGAAAGAAATCTGTATGCCAGCCCCACACAGAAGGGAACTCTGTACTAACAAGATGGAGCAAGACTTCCCTTCATCTGGCAAGGTTCACCTCCTTTCTGGATACCTGCAGAGAACTGATCATCTAGAGTGTTTTTATAAACAACAAAGATGCAAACAGCCTCTCTGTTATACCAATAAATCAGAATGCACCACATAGTAGACCTTTTCCTAATATTTCTTGAGAAAGTAAGGTGCCATCAGATCTTCCTTGGAAGTCTGAATTCTTCAAATCCCACCTTCAGTAAGTTCTGAAGACACCTCTCCTCTTGTATACAAAAAATAACAGATTCTTATGAGTATTGTTTGGCAGTACCTTCTCTGCAAGTGCAAAAAATTTATCAGTGCCTAGAATGAGAAGATTTCTTTGAATACTCAGTATTGAAAGTTAAGCAGCTCTTGAGTGCGCATATAGCCAAAAATTGGTGAAAACACTGCCAGTCCTGGGATACCCAAACAGGTGAGCAGCTGACATGGCCCTAACAGCTTAAGTAGAGTGATAGCTGACAGGAGTAAGATAAGCTCAACCCAGTCAAAATATGGACTGGAGTAACCATAAATTCTTTTGGAAACTAACAGGTCACTCAGTAGGGTCATGAAACATTTGTGAATGGACAAACACTACTGTAACACAGTTAGCTGTGTCTTCACTGACATGCCTGTTTGCAAAAACCACACAACTTTCTCCTCATTTTGAACTGCCTGTAACAAAGTTCTTCACAGCATTAACCTTACCTTGGTGCTGAGTTGGGTGTGGTACCACACATTCTAGGGACAGAGCTCATGCCATTAAAAACACCCTCTCTATGTATCTGCAATGGATTTCTCATTCTGAAACAGTGGGACACTGTGCTCAACAGTTCTCCCTTGGCTCTCACTTAACCCAAATAACAGTGGCTCAATCCCTGACTACGAGTGTCTTCTGGGATTTAAATGAAACTTAGGGAAGCTGGTTACACGGTGCATGTTAATAGGAAAGACAATTTCAATTACCCAGCAATGCAGAAACTGCAAATTGATCATAAACTGGAAAACTGAATTCTGACAGCAAGTTCCCTAAAAGATTTTGTAGGATATGTTTGTATACCTTGTGTGTGAGCAGGACATTTATACAGCTCATTGTATACAATGAGGTGCTTGCATGAAAAGGCACATTAAAATGCAGATTCCCTAGCTGACTACTATGTATTAGATGCATTTTTTTGAAAGGCTAAAAAAAATGTTCTCATGGTTGTGAAATACATTAATAAATGCTTCTGGCAATCAATCACTAGGGATGAAGTGATGGCCAGTGAAATACAAACCCAGGATCTACCCAGTTAAATAACTCTGCTCTATTTTGTCTTCTGTATTTTATGTGGGGAGTTGGCATTAGGATTTATTCCTTATTCAAACAGCACGCTAAAAAATACAGAATGTTACCAGGATTTAGGTGAATAAAGATGTATTCCCTGGTGAGTTCATAATAAATCATAGCTAACCAGTGGTTGAACTTTTCAAGGCTACATAGAAGCAGGACAGCAGCACTAATGAGGTAAGTACATCCATCTGGTGCTGACTGGTGTAAACCAATGCCTTGGGTTTAACCTTGTTCCAAGTTCCATCATTTCTTTCTTCTTTTTTTTTTTTTTTTTCCTAAAGCCTTGTATCTGATTGTCAAAATATCCTGCAACAGGATTACTCACAGCAAGCACACCTCCATGTCACTGTGAAACCTTCTCTTCAAGACACATTGTGACCCATTTCTAAAAGACATTAATCAAGCACTTTTTAGGTGGTGGGAATGGTGAGAGCCTCAACATCCTCACAGAGATGTATGAGCTGTTGAAGCTACCAAGGCTACTGATCCAGAGGGAGGAGCTCCCACACAATAGAGAAGTTGGGGTGTTTTGTCAGCAGTGACAGGATCCCACAGTGATGGGAGAAGACAGTAGTCAGTCAGCCTATTCTGCAAGCACAGCTGTCCCACAGAGAGAAGGAAGAACAGGAAGAAGTTCCAGGCTATTAAATGTTAAATGAGAAGTGATTTTTCTAATTATTTGTTAGCTCCTATTTTGATCTATAAATGTGGTGCAACTTTTTTTCATAAATCCAAAAATTTGTTTATTCTTCCCATGAGAATATGCCCTCCACAAAATAAAGATGGGCTCTACAGACAATACATGCCACTTGGTGACTAGAGCAAATCCATACGCAAAGTAATACTGAAAAAAATGAATATGCTTGAGACACACCAGGTCAAACTCTACTGATACAATTGTTACTCAGAATTATTTAGGATTCTTGGTTTGGTTTGGGTTATTTTTTTTGGTGGGGGGGGGGATGGAGCCTGGAGGTTATAATCAGAGCTTCTGCTCTGAGTGACAGGTACAGTTTATATTTTCCACAGAAGGCACTTGTCTCATTGATCACATGTAAGTACCACCTGTACCACAAATCCTGCTGCTGATTCAGGTACAGAATAACAAGTCAGCAGGAAAGATAATTATGGGCCCCATACAATCAACAACAGGGAGCTTGTAACATTAATGGGAAATCACATCAACTGGGACCCTATTTCCTTTGTCAGGTCTTTCCTGTGTCTTCTACACTGAAGCTCCCTAAATTTTTATAACAAGTATATAGGTTTTAATCCATCATATACATACACTGCAACAAAGCTTTGTAGACCTACAAGCCTACTTGAACACTGCCACCTGGAATCATCTTCTCTGTGCTCCAGTCCATGACCACACGCCTACCCACTTGTTCTGGAATGACAGAATGTACATGTGCATTACCTGCTCACTGAGAGAGGAAAGTCTGGCCCAACTCGTAACTTAGTGACTGCCAGAGAAAGGTCAGCAGCCAGGGCAACCCTTCCAACCAGGCATTGGGACAGTACAGGGCACGCAGTTTTCTCAGTTTAAACACACTTTTGTAGTCAGTAGTAGCCTTTCAGTGGTAGGAAAGGCTGGAGAATTATATTGCATGCCATCACAGTCTCTAGACCTCATTCAAACATCATTTTGAAGTCAAAAGAAATTTTGACTTCATTGTGACCATCTGTGGAGAGAGGTAAGACTGAGACCTGCTGAGACTTAATGGCAAACAAGACTAGCAGTAGACTTCACCAGTTTTCCTTGATTTTTATTATTTTAGTTTATGTCCATTTGAAAATTTTGATAGTATTTTCATTCCTGTGTCAAAATAAACTGACAAGTACTTAAATGTCAAGTACTTTTCAAATAAATAATTCATAAGATACTGAAAGTAGTTAAATGACCTCTGAAATTAATTATAGCAATCTTCTTACAACAGAAATATTTCAGTTTTAAACACAATAATCTCCAAAATGACACAAAATCTCCAACATGACACAAAAACCAGTAATCTGAGAGATTTTGGTTTTGGTGTGTCTTTGCTTAAAATTCGAAGAGGTGACTATAAGAGAAAGACACCTTTTCCCCAGACCTGACAGACACGGAAAGACAATCAAGTCATGCTGACAAAGCCACCACCACTGGGTTTGATCTTGCTGATATTACCACAATGAAAAATTTTCTGTTCCTGAGTGACTTACGCCTCCTTATCAGGTCATAGTTTACCTGTGGTACATTCACCTATGCCCATTACTGTAATCAGGTTTAAATACAAGCCCCTGCTCTGCCAACCTGCTTTGAAACACTCTGACATCTCTTTTACCTTCTCTATTCATTTCCATTCCTTGTTAATCAGACTGTGTCTTCAAGATGCTAACTATGAGCATTACTTAATCATGTTAATCTATACCATTATATGAACAGATTTCCCATTTTATCTATCTCCACCCAGAATAAACCTTCATGTTCTTTCCCCATGCCTTTTCCTGCAATCCATACTACAGTGATTTTATCTTATTTTTCTCATATTATGTCTGAGAAGAATTTATGATTTCATATGAATTGCTTTCTGACACGTGCCTTTGGTTGCCATAAGACTCCATAGCTTAACAGTTATCTGTTTATTAAAAACCCCGAACAACTGTGTAATGGATTATTTCAACTGTACATATTCTATATGAGCTCTGATATAAACAGTAAATCCAGAGTGTTTAACAGCAGCAGTTGAGAGATTAACCTAATTACAGGCCATTAAACCAGGAGAATGTAGCCAATTGCATTTCTAGCAGCCTGCACAGAACAGCAACAGTTAATGATCATTTGATGGTTTTCTAGGACTTTGGAACAAATACTTGGCTTTTAGTCTGAGAGCAATGCTGGACCTTCCTGTCTGATGCTTGGGGGATTCAGCCAACTAACAGATACATTTGGTGAAGAATCTCATTCTAGTCATGCCCTCCCTTCCTAATTTCCCTTTTCACTGTTTTGTCGTCTTTGCCTGTTCCTCAGGGAACTGAGTGATTGATAGCCTAATCCAATGACTGTATTACAGCTGCCTCAACTTGGACTCTTTTCCTTATCATTAGCAGTTAGCCTATGGTTAAATTCACAGCTCACTGCTTGGTACAGCCCCTGAGATTTAAGGGTCTGGCCTTTAGAAAATATTTAACATAAAATTGAAATCTTGACATACTGAGAATTCAGTTCTCTGCAAGGCTTCTTTAATTAATCCAACGTACTGTACCATTGTTCTATATGAGGCTCTGACATGGTGAACTGTTACTGAAGCTCAGAGAGATGTGTAATTCTAAATTAAACACTCACTTACCTACACTGCGTTTGTTTCCCAAGCACATGTGCATGAATGTGAAAATTTAAATCCGATCTCTAACAATAATAAACCACAAACCAATTGCACTTAAGAAGTAAAGACTCTTCATTCATTTCGAGCTCGGAATGAGCTTTTTTCAAAGTAAGAGGAGGAGAAAACACAGCTTTATTCAAATGCTCCGTGTAAAGACTCCTCCTTCATTCTTTCCCCTGGACTCATTTAATCTTTTGGTGAATGAAATCAATTATGATCATTTTTAATCAACTACAAATAGCACCTGTGCTAAAAGTGTAAAGTGTTTTCTTTGTGGGAATGAAATTGGCTAGAAAATATTAAAAATGGAAAAAATATACTTAGTTCTCTGACCTTATCTAGAGAATAATACTTATTTTTAAATAGCTATAGGAAGGATGTAGACCTTGATCTATGCTGTAAACCTTTGCCCTACTTCCAGTCAGTCGATGAGCTGCAAGCCTCTATGAAAATGGCAGCTGAGTCCCAGATGAAAAATTATGCATCTCATAAACTGCTATTCTGCTGAAATGTCAAGCTATGGCAGGGCTGTACCTCAAACTCAGCACTTGGCATTTTCCTTCTGTCTGCTTTGTTGCCATGAAGCAAACATGAACAGTGAGGATTTGTGTAGGGCAGGTAGCAGGCGAGCTCCCTGTCAAAAATCTATTATTAGGGCTCTGATCTCTCCTGCATAGACCAGTGACGGCAGTACACTAAGAGAAATCAGACTGCTGCAAGGACACGACAGAAAACAGAGGACTCTTTGTGAATCCTGACATAATATATGCAAATAAGGGCTTTTAATGGCTGAGCCACATTGAACAGGAATAATAAAACAAAATTAAAATTGTACTACGGCATATATTTGTTTTTCACCCCTTTCCACACTGTTTTATAAATATATGTTAATGTAAATAGTCTTTAACTCTTGGTAAATATTTATACTAAACAGGAGTGCCTATGCATACATACATTTTGTTTTGTTTCCAGTGATGGGCAGCTTTTTATTCATTTCTATTGACCAAAATCCACACTGCACTGTCACTGACAGAACTGTGATGAGTAAAGTGAATGCTCTTGCTTGGTTTTTTCACTTTTCTTTTAATGATATGTCATAGAATTAAAATTAAAAGGCAGCCCTTATTATTATAACTTCAACTTTTTCTCTTTCAACATAATTCATACATTTCAGATTAGAATATATGCCTCTATTAATAATGTCAATATACATTTTTATTTAATAACTCCTGAAAAGCATACCCTTAAATGTCACAATTGCACTTGGACAGTGTTTTTCTGTAAAAACAGACAGCTCCACTAACTTCAAAAAGTAAGTAAAATTATCTGTCTCTGCTGGTTTCCAATAATTACACATTCCTGTGTTTAATGACTGAATCCACCACCTAGATATCCTGCTTGTGATATCCCTTGTGGGCAGCTATGAAGTTGTAACACACAGCTTCCTGAATCTCCTTTCTGGAAAACAAGCTCATGTACTTGCACATGCTGTACTATAAATTTGTGCAAATAATGCCAAAGTACTACAGCATATAATAAATGGACAAAGCAATAACAGCACACAGACGTGAGGTATTTGAACTGCTATTGTAAAATACTGCAATATTTCTGAAACAAAGCATTAAAAGAATATACAGTGAGTGCACCATAGAGAGATTTGCTTTTAACCTAAGTTTTTGCAAAGTCCAGTGTATGGTTTTATAAATTTATCCCCTAAGGATTTGGCTTCCAGACAAAAACAAAGAAACAAACAGATGACAAAGAACAAAAAAATCCATGGAAATTCAAACAGAAGCTCTGCTCTATTTTGCTTGCAATAGATATCCCATTGTGCTGCAATGTGATGCATTTTATAAAACACATCTGGAATATGGAAACACAGTATGAAAGCTCATGGAAAAAAAAGTTGTTTGTTTTTTTTTTAATTTTAAAATACATTTCAAGGGAAGAAATCTTAGGGAAGCTTGCAGCTGCTGACAGTATATTAACATTTCTCTGAGAAACCTGGCAACTTTCTCTGGTATCTATAAAATACCAAAATAGGCATTTTCAAAATAATATATACTCATACAAACTAAAACTTCTCTTTCAGAGACAGAGGTCATTATTCCTTGTGAGGATAAAAAGCCCCACAATTAGCCTCTTTTTTAATAAACAAAAAATAAACCTTGCAAATACTCAGCCCATGTATAGGAAAAATTCATGATCAAATCTCATATATTCTACATTCTCAAACCTGAAATACTGCTAGATCCATTCTCAAAGCTTCATAATGGAAATCAAACTGTCTCTAATGCTGCAAACACGTATAACAGTTATACAGCTTGAAAAACTGTATCTTAATTTTAATATTTTTTCTTTCATCATAACGGGTTATTTCCTGAACCATATTTTGTATGGACTTCATTAGGACAACTACTTTTTGAGTAATGAGTAGTTCCTGTAAATTTATTTAAAAAAATGGATGAAGACTGGAGCATCCTCTAAACACAATGTCCTCTCAGATAACAAGGCCACAAAAATCTGCAGGACTACCATAGCTTTTGGACTCATCTGATGCTCCACAGTGCAAATTGGAAATTAATTTTCTTCAGAAAACAACAGTATATCAAAATTAAAGTGAAATTTTTCTTGAATTTTTTTTTCTCAGCAGGATACGGGTGAAAGAAGAAGGAAAAACCCGAGAGATTTTATAATGCTCAATATTTAGTAGGGTAAACTTTGAATCCAAGGGGCCCAGCTATGACCTGGGCTCACACCTGGGATTTAAACCTGGCTCGCCCAAGTCAGGCTCATGTGCAGGTCAGCAGGCTGCGCTAGTATGAGTGTGTATCCTGTGAGAGCTGTTTCACTTTGTATTAATAATTCAATATTTGCAGGGAAGTGGAGAAGAGAGAGACTAATCCTACAGTCTAGTAGTCAAACATCCACCTGGGATACCGGGATCCCTCCCTGTCAAAACCACCCAAGATACAGGAGGGTAGGAAGGAGGAAACGGTGATGCCTCTTGTAGCTTAGCAATTTTCAGCTGATCAAATTAGATCAAAACAGGAAGGTCACTGCCTGAGCATTGGCTGGCAAGAAAACACTGACTGTGACAACTCAAAACTAAATGGGGGTTTCAAAGTAATCCCATTAAGTCTCTCCTTCTTTGAACAATTTTTTAAAATATGTTAAAAAAAAACAGAGACAAAAGTCTGTTCTCTAAACACTTCATGATTTGGCAATGATGTTAATAAACCTTTTTTTCTTATTATTTTTGTGTATGTTAGATAAATCATAGGAAACTACCTATCATTTAGTAATTTAAGAGGAATTTTAAAAATACTGCTTCAATCTCTCACATTTAGAAAAATGAACTTCCTGCATACAGCTGCTTCTGCATGAGGCAGACAGGAAGAGAAGGAATGAAGAGGCCAAGGGGAAATTTTCTATGGAAAATATTTTTTCAGTACCTGGCCATGGAGGAGGTCAGTTTTGAACACTGGAGGACAGGAAAGTCTGTCAGTCAAAATGTCAGGCAGCTGCTAGGCCAGGGTACTAACACATCTTTGTTATTTGCTCTTTGTTGGAAACTTTCATCAAACTCAGAGGAGGGAGTTAGCACTCACCTGGAGAAGGCAACCTGCACTGCCCTAACAAAGTGTGGGCACAGTGAATTTATAAATCCCTGAAGAACACTGGCCCTTTTAGAGACCAACTTCTTGTGCCGTGACCTGGTCACTGCCAGCAGACAGACACAGGGGCTGGATAATGCTGAGTGTCCCCAGTGTTGAGTCAAGGCATTTCAGACCTCACCAGGACAGCTAAGGGGACCCTGTGCTGAGACCTCTGCAGGGCTGGGGCTAGCTCCCACCTCACCCATGGTCACACAGCACCCTGAGTGTGGCACCCTGAAGGACAGGAACTCCTGCCTCACTCTCTGTACCTCTGGGCCATGGGAGCATCACTGCTAGTCCAGAACACAGGCACATATAAAGCCCAGAAAGCCTGATCCAGCTTGGCTGTGTGCTGTATCTGCCCTAGGTTTGTGCACGACAGAACAACAATGAACCAGCTGTGCTTTGGGAAAACACGCTGAAAATGAACCAGACTTATTGCTTCTATAATAGTGCTGTCTTTCATTTCAAAAATTAATTCTCTCTTGAGAGGAATTATTTGGAAAAACCACAAAAATTTACTGACTCTATCCCACAATAAAATAAATTTACGCACATCAAAATAGAAACCCAGTATGTTATGCTGTGAAGCGACTTTCATGCCAAGACCACAGAGCACTTCCCACCAAGCCTGTAGGCATGTAAGTGGTGTTCCTGCCATTCCACAGACAGGAGAAATAGAGCACGGAAAGGTCAAATGTCTGGCTGCAGGCCACACGTCTCCGCCACGGCACAGTCAGAACAGAAGTATGGCCACCCTGCCCCTTGCTCTGACAAGATGACATGCTCTCCCACTTTTTGTCTTCTTGTAAGCATGCTAGCTCTCCTGATTTAAAACTGCTTTCCTGCTTTTGGAAATTTGTATACTGCTAGACCTGACTGCTGAGCAGAAAGTATTGCAACATGCTGCTGAGCTATTGACTTTATTGGCTCCATGGCTTTCTTTTGGGCAAGAAGTTGTGGGATTGGGACCCAGTGATGACTCTTGCAAAACATAATAAATGGACAGCACTTTCAGTATTTTAAATATTTTTTAAATAAGCAGATTTGCATCATAGGTAATGGTGCATTCTAAAATGTCATTTTCTATTCCCTCTGATACATATAAAACTTCAGGAAAAAATTTATACTTACACATATACACACTAACACATATATATAAATAAAATAAAGAAAGAACTTTTCCTCAGGTCCATTTAGTATTATAAACCACAGATGTGCTGGTACATCCTCACTTACAACTGGGCATGCAGGCACTACTGTAATTTACACTACATACATGTTTCAAATTTGTGACATAGACACACTTCTCATAATGCAGCCATTTAATAGATTTTATTAGGCAGAATTATGGTAGGAAGGAATATTCACAAATTGCAACTTAAATGAGAAAATGTGAATGGTGTTACTTACATAAAATACTACTGCAATAGTTCTTTTATTAATTTTTAATGCACAGCACCCACTGTGACCTCCTTTATTCTTTTCCTGTCAACATGGCAGGCTAGAGAAATTGAAATGGGCTGTAGCTGTTCTCTTCTTGTTTCCCTCTTCCTCCCATTTTGCATAATATTAAAATATAACATCTTATTGGACTGTCACTGTGAAACCATTATGCGATAGGCATAATGATTTTTTCTGATTTTTATCACTTTCTTACTTTTCAGCATTCTCTAAAAAATTCCAAATTCTACGTAGTTATCTAAGGTAATAATGCAATTTGCCACTGAATGCACTCATCTGAATTAAAGTTTGTTTAAAACTCATCTTTTGCTATATTTCCTATGGTTCTCTAAGGATAACACAAGTCACATAAAATACAGCACATTTTTGCCTGTCTGGTCTCCTCTGATTACATCTTTGGGGTGAGGTAGGAGGCGGGTCCGAGAGAATAGTGTTTGACTCAACCGGGAGGATGCTATTACTTCTTTTATGTATATTTACTGCCACCTCTATCACCAAGGAGACTAATCTCCATACCAGTAAAGCTAAGAAGCTCACAGCATTGTCTTTGCAGGGCCAAGTTTATGTTGTCACAGCAACAGAGTTCACAGGGTCAATAGATTAATACATTACTGTGCACCGGCACTGAACTGGAGTGTAAAAGTTTTGCAGCTGGTTTGAAAATTAAACTGGGAAGCCGAACTTAAAAATATGGGCTACACAAGATATTCTTGTATATCTGGAGAAATAGGCTACAAAAATATGCATGTATTTGCCTAATACAGTCTATCATTTTTACCACAGTGGGAAGAGGAGGAAATAACCTCTCTGGAAAAGGTGCACTTTTAGTGGGAAGGAGGGAGGAAGGCTGGAGATTGGGCTATGAAACATACACTGCATTTGGATTGTTGATATTTCCCCCTGCGATGCCCTTTCATTAGCCTCTGTCTAACGTGGGGCCTGACAATTGTGACAGGATGAAAAATTTGAGGAAAAGCGAGGGTCACGAGAGAAGAGATTTCCTTCCCTCTCCAGTGACCCTATCACAGTATTCTGATGCAGTGCTTTACCATTAAGGAAAGGGCAACCCAAGAGCCTTCACACTTAATCTGTTCCATCTGTCATGACTTAGAAACATTGACCAGCAGTGAGCTTTAAGGACTCAGTGCGACTGCAGACATGATATTCTAGCCCACTACAAGGACCTCCTGATGTTTTGAAAGCCTCCAAGGAAGCACCACGCATCAAAAAGGGCAGCACCTACCTGACATGCCACCATATGTGGTCCTCAGTCCTCCACCAACTGCTGGCCAAGGTGTGCTGTCTGCTTTCAGTCCCATCAGTCCTGACACAGTGTTGGTGGCTGTAACACCATCTGCGCCACCTGTGAAAGAAAAGGTCTTTTTGTGAAATCATGCGTATAAGAACAAGAGAGGATAAAATAAAAAAGAAAACCTGGGAAACTCTGAAATAACTAGAAATTCAAATAAACAGCTGGAGAGCAAAAGCAACAAACTGCAAGGGGATGCACAGAAAGGTCCTTATGACCGATCCTGGGCTAATAAATTTAGCACTAGCTTCAAGACAGGCTGCATCAGCTGGAAGAGCTGTAAGGCCTATAAGACGGCATGTAGAAATGCTGGGGCTGACAGGCAGATCTCTGTGCTTCAGCTGTGTGGGACAGAACCTGCTACAGTGGTTATTCAACACCTGAAGGTACCCCAAAACAGTGGCCATCTCCTCCAGGCCTCTGTGCAGCAAGATAAAAGAAGCAATGTGACAAAGAAACAATTACCATGATTCTAAATGATGGATTCATACACCTACTTGCAAACTTACTTGCTGCCATCTTGTATTTTAAGCTCTTAGGAAAAATATATACCTTCAAGTAGTGAATTTTTGTTTCCTCAGAACACACACACCATTTTCACTATTAAATATAGGCATACAGAGATCTACAGTGGTATGGTAAACATATAAATATGTCAGAAGTAAAAGCGTGTAGGGAAACACTATACAATGTGTTGTTAATAGTCTAACGTGGTTCTCTTCAGATATTGCTCTTTTCTAAATGCATGAACAAAATTAGGAAACCTTTGATCACTGTGCTTATTCTAAATACATCAAACAAAATATTTTCATATTAGTTTCTGTTGTTATCGGTTATTCCAGCAATGCTCCTCTCTTACCCCATGCAGCAAATTAGTAAATCTGCACAACTTGTGCACTGGAGTCACTCACCTTCCTGCGCAGCCATTGCAATTTTCACAATATCAGTGACATTTGGGGTCAGTTTGGCAAAGAAAGGAATGTGAACAGCTTGTCTAACCCAGCGACAGATGTTCCGTACCAGCTCTGGATCCTGTTCAAATAGGCCAGATAAATATAGAACATAATTAAAAGTAATACGAACAAAAGGTATATTAAGGAAATAGAACCCTTTGCTCTAAGTGGCTATGCTGCAATTTTGTGAAATTGCACATCAGAACTGAACTTCATCTCATTAGTTAACTTATTTCAGACACACCAAGTAACTGCAAATCCATTAAAGAAAGGTTAGTTTGTGAAGGATTTTTTTTTTCTAGAAGACAAAGATATCACAAAATGTTCCCTTCCCAGAGAGAGGAAAATACCATTTTGGATGACAGAGACTATTTTACCCATTTATTTTAAAAATTACTTTCCAGTTTTAATGACTCACTTGATGTAAGGTACATTAAAAACAAGCAGTATCCTATAAAATAATGTGAACCTGAAGCATTGTCTGATCATGTCTTGATCAGAACAAGGATGAATCGAGGTTGCAGGGCTATCAGAATGCAATTCAGCATTTCTGAACTCTGAGAATAACTTGGGATGGCCATAGTGTAAATGAAAGATCAAAATCTTCTCTGTTAAAGCCAGAAATCGAAATCTTCAAGTGTTGGCTTTTCCTGATTTCCAGTCATTTACTTCTCTTATGGAACACATCTCACATAGACAGTAATCAACTACCCTTTCCACTGAGGACAGCTCAGTGGAACTAACACCTGCATCTGGCACATACAAGGGTTCTTGTTCAATGTAACTCTTGTTTCATTTTTCTGTGGGCAATTGATAATGTTCTTCAACAAATACCTTAAAATTTGCAATAGTGATGCATGTAGAATGCGGTGCATGTTCTGGTTAAAAATTGAATGGTGCCATTACAAGATTTAGCACAAGTATTACCTGTGGGTAGGTTAATCAGTGCTGCAGCAATTATTTACATTTACTAAGTCTTTATCACTCAGATAATTAAATCTGTCATATATAAATAATTTTCTCCCATTTGGATATTGTAAAAACTCAGAGAGCTGCATTGCTATGTAGTAACTGAGAATGGGATGAGACTAAATGAAATTTAATTTAAAACAATCCAGTAGACACCAAGGTTGCCAGTCTAGTGAACACACAGGAAATATCCCCTTGTTGTTTTTCCTTTTTACACCAATGGTTAAACAGAAACAAAAACCCCACAGGCTGTGTTACTAGAAAGTACACAGTGCTTGACATGAATAGTAAAATCCTAAGACTTAGCTCTGGCATCCCAACAGAAATGGTGATCTCCCTCCCTGAAATATGTATGAAACACTGCACCAGCAGTATGAAAGTAGTTGCAGCTTTGATTTTCATTTCTGTTTTGAATTTCCTTGAGGCCCAGTGCAGAAATGAGAGACCCTCTAGAAGACATGAACTGTATATCCTTTATGTTAATTCTTCTCCTTAGAAATCCTTGTGATAATGTTCAGGATGTTAGCACCACATAACTCATTATGCTGACTTCGTTGTGCTTATAGTGCTGCCATAAAAATTCTTACTCCAACACACACTAATGCCTTAAAAAATATAATTATTTCAAATCACATTGAATAACTTTTTGGGGGATGACTTTCATAAAACCCAATTTTCATCCCACCTCAGACAACTTAACTAGTTCATATTTTGTAATAAACAATAATTGTTTGGTGTTTTCCCCTGAAAGTAAGTGAAGATCTTTATTTTCAATCAGTTCTACTTCTCACACACCAAGATTAATGCAATTAATGCAATGGAATGTTCTTCTGTTTCTTATGCTAGTAAACAGTTTAAATATCTGATTGCACAGCACATGATTAGAAAAAGCCCTTTTAAAAGGCTCACTTGTATCGGGCTTGGAAAATTACCCATTTTTGGTCCCCATAAAATCGCAGGTAAATAATTAGGAAAATAATTCAAAAATTCAAGTGAAGGAGGTAAAGTCTTTCATCCTATTTCAGTTAATATTCCAGGGGAAAAAAAGGAATGTTTAGTGAGTAAACGTTGAAAAAAGGAAACTGAAGTTAAAGCTGTGTTTTGTTACATAATGAAACAATTATTGATAGAATTGGAAAGGTGATGAATTTTATAAAAAAAAATTAGAATAACAAATTTGACAATTCTGTACTGAAACAGGTATTTTTGAAAGTCATTTTTCCCCCATAATGTTTTGTCCAATTAATTTGCACATGAAATAAATCTTGTATGAAGATAATGCTGGCTAGCTTTAAAAATCGTCAGTTTACCCTTGCACCACACCAAAAGCCTCACACACATGATATATCTTGCTGCTTCCCTTTGCAGTGTGAGTCCTACAAAGGAGCTGTGCTGGAACATTCAGATGATCCATTCTTCCACCCTCCTCCTCTTCTTGCTCTGCCTCCAGACCCTCAGAGGAGGTCAGCCCATCCTCTCTCCCATCCCAGCAGTGACACTGGGAGTGCCCAGGGGTCACAGCCTGAGCATCCCTGCTGCCAGAGGGATTTCTGTCATGAAGTCACTGCCTGAGAATACCAGAGCTTTTGTGCTCTACCGACAACTAATGTATTCACAAAGAGGAATAATATCCTCACTTGGTTTTGTTTTGTTTTAATTCAGGTTCTCTTCTTTAGATCATTAAGAGAAGTTATTTGTTTATTTATAAATTTCATAATTCCCTACTATATTCGCACTAAGGAGTTGGAAAAATGCATTCTAAGCAATCAGATGGCTGAAACCAGAAGATATTGATGTCACTGGACAGAAAATTTTCATAGGAAATGAATAAACTACATTTGTGTAATCCATGGGAAGTTCACTGGATAGTGCACAATCTCTCCATAGAAGCTTGTGTGCCTTTAGACTAAGACCAATTTGCAGTGGTCACACAAGACAACAATTTTTGAGAAAACCAAAGTGATTAGAAATAGTGAATTCACTTCTAAATGTAATCATTGACTAAAGAAATGCAGCTCAAAACTTCAGATTTCTGAGTTTATTAATTTGTCCCTTTCAGCAAAGTTTTAAACTCAGGCACAAATTTAGCAAAGTGAGTAGCATGGTACTAAAAACAGTTTTGAAGGGGGTATATACAGGCTTCATTTTGCCTAATTTATTTGACTAATTGAGAACCTCCCACCTACTTGGATTCTGGAAGACTGACCCCAATTCACAAACTGCTTTTTCTGATTCGTTCTTTGACTTATAAAACATTCAAGGATGAGCATATAACTTGTGAAAGACTGTATCTTGAGGCCAGTAAATCACATTATAAAACATACTGTCAGTGCTAATACAACATAAATATCTTTTTTTTTTTTGCCCCCATCTAAGTTTATGAAAGTGCCTGCAGCTTTTATCATTGATAAAGTGGTTGATGAAGCCTGCATAGTCGAGAAATATTTTCTAAAAGGCTTGATATGTAAAATGTTACTAGCTGTAAAAACAGCTGGGCATCTGTATTCACAAAACCAACAATATGAACTAAATAAAATATTATTCTGCTTAATTTAGTAAAGGATTGTACTGCTTTTGGTTCAGAGTCTACCATGTTGCTAAAAATTACCTTCTTTCATTACACATAACTGGGTTTGTTGGTTCTCTCATTAATAATGATACAGTGTGATTGTAACAGAATGTGTAGCATAATTTTGCACTGTGTGTCAATTCGGAAGAATGAACAAATGCTCCAATGGACTGTAACATCCATTGACAGCACACTTTGCTTATCTGCTGTTTTAATTTTTTTAAACAAACCCATCTAAATAAAAGCTTGGTAAAATTATCATCGGCTAAAACATAATATTGATTCATGCACTGTACCTACAAGAATCTGTTGGTAATTTAATACCATATAAAGTCTCTTTTGGTATAAGCTGTACATCAGCGTGTCTTCTGTCTTCCTGTTAATCAAATAATGCTTGTTTATTCCAAAGGCACAGGAGATTTGAATGTTACAGGGGTTGTCTTTTTACTTCCCTAAGCAACAGTACAGAATCATTTTTCCTGAATATTCATTATAGCCTTGGGCTAGATGAAGCTTTTAATCCTAACTACTCATTGCCAATGGGTAGATATACTAGAGGAAAAACAACTATTCACCTTTTTTTTCTAAATGATCACATGATAAGCTTAACTACAACCATAACTATAAGTCCTCAGAAATTAAAGCAGCAAGTTGTCTACTGATTGCATTTGGCATCAGTAATGAGATGAATCCCCTGTCCTATCACCCCCAAGGCAGATACATCCTGCATGTTTAAAAAGCAGCGTGAAAATGCTGTGCACAGAGTAGGTCACCTCTCCTTGTGTTTCATGGAAAGAAACAAAACCATGATGAGATTACCATGGAAATGTCTGGCTTCAGATTTTGGGAAATTTTTATTGTGACCTATTTTCAGTGTTCTTTCAGGGCCTTCATTTTTGCACCATCCTGTTACTGCACAATCTTTACACTGTATTCAGAACACCTCTCTGAAGTAGAGAATTACTATTATACCTGTTCAATAAATGGGGAGAGGAGAGTCAGATAGCCTGAGGTGCACCTCCTACAACTCACCTTGCTTTGGTGTCCAGTTTTGCAAAAGTCATTTGCATAAGGACTTGAAAAGGTTTGTCTGGCAGAAAACTGCACCTGATTCTCTGGACTACCTTAAACAATGAGATACTTTACACATTAACAACAGAAATATTTTTAATACTTGGATTTAAATAGATTTTCAGAGCATTTGAATTATGCCAAAGGTAGAATTGCAAATTTATTTATTTATTTATTTATTATTTATTTATTTATTTATTAATTATTTATTTATTTATTTATTTATTGCAAATTTAGGGTAACAAATGTGTTTGTTTGTTAACTATGCAAATACTCCTTGGGAAGCATTGTGTGTGAGTGCACGTACATACACCTGTGTGCATATATATAAAGAGAATACAAATAGCAGTCTGAAACATATCATTAAAAAAACCCCCAACCCTGTTCAGAATTTTCCCCAAGAACTTCATAAGAAAGGTTAACACTCAGTATAGCACATTAGTTGATCTTGTCTAATTAGTACTACAGAAAATGGACCATATCTTGCAATTTTCAGGCTGTCCCTAAATAATGGTGGCAGTTCTATCTCACTAAGAACAGGAAGAACATGACAAGGACACATACAGCTGTGCAACTTTTCTCAGACAAAATCCTGACTTTACTTATGTATGAAGGCTTCATTACATAGACCTACCGGATTTATCACCACACCTCAGGTTGATGATTTGTGCTGGTCCATTATTCTATGATGATGGGAGGTTCTAGAGGGCACAAAGAGTGTTGCAAGATGCAGTAAGACCTTGCATGTAAAGTCCTTAAACCTCACCTATCACTGACTACAACGACCTAAACAACAAAGTTTCAGAAATTAAAATACTTTCTCGTATTTAATGCAAGAGTAAGTCTAATCTTCCTCATACACGTCAAATCTTTGGTGGCCACAAGACTATTCTGATGTATGTCTGTTGCCTACGAGTTTTACAGCTAAATAATGCATTATGTCAGAATGTTAGCAATTTTAAATGCTGATACTAAGTTACAGACAACTTATCTTGTTTTTAAATTTAGCACACATGAAGCTGACATGGGATTTCTTATATACAGCTAGGCAAGTGTAGGCAAGTGGCACCCAAAGTTCCTCATCGGTGCATCCTTCTCATGGCAGACTTTCTGTACTGGCTCTTCAGAAGGATATCTTGTATTCCTGTTGTATCTATTTGCATTGCAGGAATTTTTTATATTAAAAAATGTTCTACAGTTAACTTCTCATTCTGAGCAGTAGATAAATTTTTCAAAATAGTACCTATAGCTACAGGAAAAGGAAGGAGTGCTTTTATGATTACAAGAATGATATAGCATAAGAAAAGCTTTTTAGGTGAGAATTTGCAAGACTCAGCTGTTAAATTCAATACATGTACTACTCTCACTGCTTCATTCAACAACAGTCTACTAGAGAAGAGTTAAACCTATCCTCAGTCAAATTGCTGTCTGATGGTCCAAGAAGACTCAAATGCACCCTCATCTGAAAAGCAAGAAAGGAGAAGAGGATCTTTCCCCATCTACTCGTAACCTCCATGCAGCAAGCCAACTTTCTAGACCACCCTACTCTCCCTCTGAACATTACAGTGGCACTACCTGCCAGAACACAACCTGCAGTGTGGAAAAACAGGAGCAGGATGCATTTGGAGCAGTTTTAGAAAGTGAGTAAAGATCTTTTCCACAGATGCCTCACCTATTCAATCCACTCTACAATGTGTACCTATGGATCTGCATCTTTTACAGAGAATCCATGAATTGAGTGAGGACATACTAGCCTGACAAGCTGTTAGTTCATATAGATCTATCCCATATTTCTGTTCCAGATTAAATACGGATCCAGAAAACCACTAGAAAATCATAACTTAAAAAACAAAACAAAAAAACCCCAAAACCAAAACAACCAAAAAAGCCCAACTCTGTGTGTAAAGAACTACTCCTTTACTATTCATTAAAGATTGATGAAAAAGTAAAAGTATGGGAATTCCAGCTTAAAGCATTGCAAATCAGTATCTGCGGCCTTCAGCACAAATATATGTGTGTGTGTGTGTGTGTGTGTATTTTACGATTTATCCTTTACACAGTTATCTCTTCTTCCTCCTACGAGAGGCCCAACATTTTCTTCATAAAACTGTCTTGAAACCTACACAAAATTTCCACAGTACCGAAATACAGAATTACAGTCAATCACTATAGTAGGAGTCACCACTGTAGAATCTCATGGTTAATTTTACTGCCTTCTTATATCCTAGAAAGGAGCAGTTTAGGCTGGTCATTTGTCCCATTTCAAACTTAATTAAAGCTAACAATTTGTTTAAAGCCTGTCAAAATAAGGGAAGGATTTCCCAGGATAGAAGATGAATAACTCTCCGCTTCTCATCTGGAATAAAAAATTCTTCCTCATTTCTCAGGAAATTTGACAGCTTTTGGTCAACATCTATTGACCGCAGCTGTCAAAAAGAAAGAAATGAAGCAGTTTAACCTAAGGCAGGAATAACAGTTTTCACAGTTGTATGTGAAGCTATCTATATATATTAAGAAAAATTAAAAAAACTGGCCTAAATCACATCAGAGGCTTTGGGTTAGCCTGGTCAGCTTCACAAAACTGTAGCTGCTGGTTGAGAACTTATATCCCCCCAGCAAGAATCCATGATGTGATGTGAAATCAGTGGCACACAAAAAACTTTTAGAGATAATGATAGAATTCAGGACTCTTCCAGTCAATACTGCAATGCTTTTTGGCATGAGATCCAAAGTGTACTAATTTAGCCAAATAAAAAGCCCCAAGCCCCCAGAATTCAAAATCTCATAAAATATCTTCTATAAAATGGTACAGGAAAATCTCATTCAGGATAAAAAATCAAAACATCCCAACATGAATAATTTCATATTTTGTTCTAGGAGAATAAAAATGTTTCATCCCACTGAAGCCTTCAGCTTTTATTAATTAACTTGCACTTTGAAACAAGAGGTCTTTTCAATGTGAAGGGAGATTGTAGAGGTGGGTTTTTTGGAAGCAATTCTAAAAGATCAGAGATTCAGAGGAGAAAAATTAAGCAAATTCCACATAGTTACCATTTAACTAAACTACCATAGCAACAATGTGCATTGTGACTATTCTTCACTGATTTAATTCAAGGACATACTTATTTTCTACTCTCTTACACAATTAAAAATGCTTCTTTATTTAAAATGTCTTTTGAAACAAGTCTACTGAGTAAATGAAGACATTTATGTTGTTTTTACATAGCAAATTGTTCTCTTTATAATTTGAAAAAAAACTAATATTTTTAAACTGAAAAGATATCATATGACTTACATAACTAAGCATGTCCTACTTGTGAAACAAGCACATTTTTGCTTACAAAATACTGCATATTAAGATGTAGAAGTATAGCTTGGAAAATTCCCATTCATTTTTGCAGACTACATTTGTTCTTTTCGTTATAGACTTACCAATTAGGCAAAAACATTACGACTTGAAGACCATGTAAAGACTATATTTCTATCTTTAAATTTAATTTTAAAAAAACCCAACACCTTACAGAGAGTAATGACTCTGCAATTCATAGATGTTTTTGCCACAGTAAAAATCTAAGTGAGAACTGAGAGACCTAACTGAACTTTCTTTTTCCTGTGGTAAATTATAAGAACTAAAAAACTTCTGTCCCCTAGCTCCATTCCTAGATGCTTCGACTTTATTAATTTAAAGTAAAGCTGCAAGCAAGGTGTCAAAATTTGATCAGCTGCTCCTTCAGCTTTGTCACTGCAAGTTCCACTCGGGGGAGCCTAATTGAGATTTTTCCTTTTCTTCCAGTGATACCAATGTGTCACTGGGCTAAATCAAGTCCCTCTGGATTAGATCCAGGTTTTGGTCATGGCTGAACTGAGAAGTCATAACTCTGAGACCCTGTCTATACTGAGAGAGATAATAGTGCACATTGAGAAAAGCCAACAAGAGACTGGGGCTCCTACTTCTCAAAGGAGTCATAGACTCTTCTCAGACTACTTTGAAAAACTGAAAGATCAAATTGGTGTACATAAAAAACCTCTTAAAATTAAAAGCATATAACAAAAAAAACCTTAAGACACACACAGGGTTTCTACAGAGTTAGAATTTCAATAAATTTTTCATTTTAGCAGATCCCTTTCTCCCTTTTCTTTCTTGCCCTCCTTCAGAATCACAACCATTTGTCCCTATGTCAGCTCTTTAATCAGAACTTTCGAAAGATGCTAAAAGCACAAGACAAAAAACCTTTGATCGCCTCACTTTATTAAAAAAAACCTGAAAAGTAACTCATTGCAGTGTTTCATTATTGTACTACTCTACTGGAGCTGCACAAATGGAGCTGCACATTTAACGTATGTCAAGTAACAGAGAAAAATAAGCTAAACAAAAAGAACCCCTCCAACGGGTTTTCACATACCTAATCTAAAAGCTGACAATTTTAACATAGGTCAGCATCCAAACTCAAGAATACATTTATCAAAGTGTGTGTGGGAGATCCTCTTCAGACAGCTTATTAGCAGCATGGCACCCCTACATCCCTTCTGTGAAAATGCCGCACCTCATGACTGAAAACCCGTGTGCGGACAAGGTCAAAAATGAGCTGGAGATTTTTGATTGACCAGTACAGAAGAGTAAAATACATATATTTGTGTTGGGAGTAAGAACAAAAATTAGAGGGATGTAAAGATCAAGCACAGCTGAGAATTGAAAGGTTGGTTTCTGCATTTAGTCAGCTTTGTAATTACTCCCTTTTCAGATTACAGAAAAGCTTTTTGTTTTCTCCCCAGCATAAAGAGGAAAAAACTGAATTTATTTTGAAAACTGATTCCTCTCTCTGTGCAGGTGGTTGAGCCATAATGTTTTTCCTTCTTCTGAATGTTTGGGTTTTGTTTCATTTATATTTAATTTTAAAATGTTATTCTAAGCAACCAGAAGAAACATCTGTTAGAAAACTTTCTATTTCAAAAATTACTATAAGACATTTTGTATTTGTTTATGGTTACCTTACATTATAGGGAAAACTGTCCTTTTGTTTCACTGTGATATGTCTGTTAAAATTTATGAGTATTTACAGCTGTTGATTTTAATGCAATATTAAAGGCATTTGAGTCAGATGATTGTCTTTGGTTTTCAGAATAAAGATCACTAACAGTTGGCCTGAAAGGTTGATGCAGAGACTGGCAGTCCGAATTACCAAATTACTTGTATCAATATCAATTGGCTTAAATATTCCAAGCGAAACTGCACATTTACCTTTAGTAAATTTGTTGGACACATTGACTGGAAAGATTTATTTAACAGTGCTGGTGTATGTAAAGTGTTGGCTAATAAAAATGCCTTTTTACCCCTGACAGAACAAAATATTTTATATTGGTTGTTTCTAGCCAGCCAAACTAATGTTTCTCATAGCACTGCAAAAAAGTGGTATGCAGCATGATTAAATAATATTTCAGCTCTTTAGTTCATGCAGAGGTCACCTGCTAGAAGGCATAAGGTTTGATTAGGTTTACGTCATCCTTGAAATATTCTGAAGGGAAGCACAGAACTCGAATATGTCAAGGCTGCAGCTACAAATAACTTTCTCTTGTGGTCAGGTAGGCAAGCTCTGTCCTTTCCTATAATAGTAAGGCAGAAAATACTAAATAATTGAGGAAAGCATAAACCTTTGAAATACGAAATTAGGGAATTTAAAACCTATGCTCTGAGAAGAATCTGCCACTCAGTTTTAAAATGGTCATCAAGTGGGCACGTATTTAGATTTGGCCTACTGTAAAGAGCAAGCTTCCCAGAAAAGTGTCTAACTTTCCTAGGAGCTGAGGCTAAATTTAAAGAAATATTAGTCTAATCCTGAAAACTCTTGTGTAAGCAGTGAAGAGACTAGTTAATATATTGCTAGTTAACTTTATCAAACACTGGCATAAAACTGAAACCATAGAAAGAATAAATTATTAAGGTGCACCAAGATTAACAATCTTAAAATATTTTATTTAACCTGCACAGTTATTTGTTGGTGATCACTTTGTTTCCAGTAAATCCTGTTTACCAGATACAGTTACAAAAAACTGCAATGCTTTATGGTGCCATCACATATCCAAAGGCAATCCAAAGGGCCTGGGCATTTGCTCAAGTTTTCTATATTTCTCTCTTCTGAAAACTTCTCAGGGCATTGAAACACAATTTCAAGAACAAGTATAGGTTGCTATTTGGTTAAAAAAAAAACAAAAACAAACAGTTGTTCCTGTGTTCCTGTATGGGAAGCACTCACTATATACTTCATTGCTGTTAGGCTATTGAAGTATCATTAAAACAGCCAAACAATGCCAGGTAACTGATACTGTGACCATCTCTGTGACATCTGTCACCCATAATGTGAATCTCAGCAGAAATGCTTCCATCATAGTAAGATTGAAAACAAGTGAAAACCCAAATTGCTTTCACATCTTCTTGATTTTCATGGAAACAGAATCACTTTTACATTTGCTATGGAAATACGTTCTGTTGAGAATGCATTCCTTACATAAATATAAGTCACCACACATAAACAATGCTTAAAACCTTATTAAAGCCATAGCATGTCATTAAAAACTTTCAGCTAGTTGGTAGTGCTGTTAACATTATTGCCGAATTTATAATCCCTTTTTATTTTCCATTTTGTCTTTTGAGTAATTCAATTAGAAATCCTTCAAAGCAATAACAGCGGATTAAATGTTGTCAAACCACAATATGAAATTACAGAATAGAGTTCTGATGATGAATTTATTAAACTTTTCATTTCAATTCATTTCTCCTTGAGTGTATAAAAAGCAGAATTATTTCAACAAAATGCCAATTAACTGTTGTACCTCATTATTAAGTATTGTCTCCTTTTAAAAGATAGAATATATGATGACATAAAGGACACATACAAGAAATCCACTTAAATCACAATGTTTAATTACACCTGAATCCTGCAATGGTAACAGAAAAGAAATGAATTCTCAGGTACTGGAGGAAGTGATGATGTCACCCACCCAGGAGTGATCATAAAGCCAGCAAACTATTTCCAGTGAAATAGCTCATGAATCAATTTTTACTTTGAAAGCAACTCAGCAAAAGCATTTAGTTTGTGAGGAGAGTTCTGAAGAATGAAGGAGTAGAAAAAGAAAAGAAAGAGACATCTGCCAACAGAGAAGATTGAAAACAATCCAAAGAGGTTAAACAACAAAACCGAATTATCATAAGTGTTGATGTTGGACCATGATCAGTGTGGGACCACGAACACAAGTCCACAAAACGTATCTCCTGACCTGTGAAAAAGTGTGCTTAGCTCTACATTTGTAAGAGTTGAAGCAGGCAGTCAGCAGCATCCCTTCTCCCTGCACATCCCAGATTCTCCCCCAGCAAAACATTGCCCTGCGCAGCACATCCCTGCACATGCAGAGTAACAGCATCACCACCTCAACCAAGGAATCCTTGTTTCTCAGGAACTGAATTTCTTGCCTGTGTTGAGCTTTTCCCTCAGCTGAACTATCAAGGCTCCTCTTCATATCCATTTGTTTGGGCGGCAGGCAATTCCTCTCCTCTCCCCAGTTCCAGTTTTATGGAACTTACGGTGCCTTTGAAACAGTTTGGACTCTGAGAAACATGACTGGAAGAGGTCATTTGGTTAAGAAATGCCCCAAAGCAAGAGAGGGCAGTGGCAGACACAAAGACATTGAGATGAGCTAGGATTAGAACCAGACAAAATGGACAAAAGTAGCCAATGCAAGAGAACAACAAGATGTACCAATCCTGAAACTCCACTGCAAACACCAACACTCACGCTGGTTTATACTGGATTTTGGGTGACAATGTCCACACTGCTGCTATAGCCCAGTGTAGCACCACTCCGCTGTACTTCTCATTAATTTGTTGCAATAAGTGATACAGAAGAGCGAGAACTAATACTGCCTGCAGGACCCAATGAATTATACTTAACCAGCATATTATTGTAGGCTGATAGTAGAATGTCACATGAACACAGATATAATCAAATTCTGTTTGGGGCATCATTTATTTAAAATACTTCAAGCTCCTTGCTGGCAGAGCAACTGCGAATTAGCATGCTATGCTGTGCACTTCAATTAAAAAGCAGCCTCAGCTTTCCCATTTCCAAGGTACAGCAGAGCAAATCTAATTGTGCCATGCAGTCAGCTCTCATCTTCGCAAAGTAACCAGGGCTTTGGGGTTTTTTTCTTTTTGTTTTTGACAGATTTGTCGTCTTCTGAATGAGGCAATGTAGGCTTTTATGAAACTTGTCTCCTAATTGCAGGCAATAAACATAAGCACAGCCAGCAGCAGAGACTGTAGCAAGTACAACTGAAGTAAAATGAAAATAAAGGTAAGAAAAGAACCACAAAGCAAGTTCATTTCACATATGATCTGAATAGTTAAACCACCAGAATCTGGATTTCAATGCTCACAAGAGAAAAATCAAAGAATTCCCTAAATCTAGAGCTTAAATGCTGAGATAGCCAAGATTTTTTTATATTTTGGAGGTTAGAAGCTATGACTAATTAATGAGAAATAGTTATATGCCAGGATGCTATTAACTTTTACAATATTTGCTTATAGCACTAAGGCTGAGATCTTTGAATATGAGATTAGTTGCTTCTGAATTGAGACCTTGTTCATACTGATTATCTCACTCCAAGTGAACACCCAAGTCCTTGTGCTTCTTTTTATCCAGTACTCATTTCCTATTCCTGGTACAAAGAATACAGTGCCTTTGGTTAGGAATTGAACAGGGTGAATTCACAGAAATGGTTGTCTGAATGAACTCCAGGAAGGCAGAAACTGGAAGGTCACACTCAGAGTGGGACTAACACCACCGCCAGTGAGGCTGGTCACAGCTTTGCCTGCCTGAGCCCTAAAAACTCCAGAGATAGAGAGCACACAGCTCAACCAGACAACATATTCTTGATCTGCACCACCTTGTTGGGGAGTTCTTTTCCTAATGCGCAATTTGAAATGTTCAGCCCACAATTTGCCCCTTGCTGTATCATCTGACATGACAGAGAATAATCTTCCCCTCTTCGTAGCTACTCTTGCAGCATCTTTGTCACATCCTCTCAGGTAGTTGTGGGCTGCTCTTTCCTTCCCTCTGTTGTTTTTCTCTGCCCACTAGGCCAAGGAGACTCACTGATAATTTTGAAGGTTTTGGGTGTTACTTGTCCTAATCGATCTTGTTCTGATGTTTCTTGGGAGATGCACATTACAGCTCTCAGACCTGGGGTTTCATCGTAGCAGGAATGCAAAGTAAACCAGATTACCAACTCAATTTAACTATTTATTCATTCTTGGCAGAGCAGCTGGAGAGACTTGTTGACCTTTAGACCAGAATGACAAACACTTAAATTTGCTGGTTTCACATGACATTAATAATTCAGAATAGTCAATGCCACTTTTTAGAAGGATAAGTAAGAAAAAAAAATTAGAACATCTTTGCATGGTTTCCAGTGAAGGACAAAAAGTGCACCACAAATACACCACCACAAGTTAGCTGTTGAAATGTGAGTGCTACCATCTCACATGCTTAATTTATGATTTTCATAATTTTATGCTAAAATTACTACAGCAATGAACTATAGTGGGCAAGTGACACTGTCATTTTTTATTAATCTGGTCTTCACTATGTTGTCTTTATGTTTACTATTAAATGTTTTGTACACATAGGTAATCTGATTCAAAGAAAATCTGTGCATTAGTGCTGGTAAACTTAATGACAAATTCTCTTACAATTTTTAATTATATCCACTTTTATACAGTTGCAGATTGTTACAAAGAATACAGACCTTAACTTTATTATCATTAATCAGCATTAGTAAATATAATTGACATTTTATACAGAACCAGCTTTAAGTAACTTATTGGCAGCAATACAGATGCCTCTTAATATTACCCTCTGGCTAGCTACGCTGTTTGGGCGCCAGAGTGTCTGCACTAATGACTTGGAATTAAAATCAAATAAAAGCTGAGAACTGTAATTCAGTATAAAACAAACAGCCATACTTAGTACTGATTTTTATATATGCAATTTGGATATATCAGGATCTTTTTTAATTTGCAGTTGATATAAAACAGTGAAAGTGTTTGAGACTAGATAACAAAACAGGATAGAGAAAAAACAAATCTGATGTTCCCAGATTTCTACACTTACCCTGTAGGCACACCATAGGAATTGGAATGAGAAGAAAAAGCAGACAGTGTAATTAACCTTTCCTTTCCCTTTTTTTTTTTTTAACATCAACAAAAAGGCAGGACATGTTAGACATTATAAATAGTAAAAAATACACATTTTTCTGCCATTATTCTTCATCTCAGCAATTTCTGTAGTTTCCTGAGGATTTAATGTGCTTAGGCATGAAAGAGACCTAATCCTTGAAAAAAAATTCCTATGAAGACATGGATTATGTTATCAAAAAGATTTAAGAAAACCTGTTTTACTGTACAACTAGGAAAGCTGCTCTGCCTCTCAAAGTCTCATGCCCTGACTTCCAGATATCAAGTGGTGTTTTTTTCCAGAGCAGATCTGAGCCCTGTCTTCCCCACACCACCCGTGTACGACCTATTTGACTTCAGCTCTGGGAGAAAAAAAGATAAGTAATACTAAAATAACAAAATACTTTCTAGCACTTTTGTATCTTCTGATGGGGCTTCCAGGGGCCACCATACGTGGAAGCGTCCTGAAGGGCTACTGATCAATCTTGTTGCACATATCATTACTTAATCCCTTTTATCCCCATCCTTTGCCTCAATAATCTACATTTAAAATCACTATAATTTAATTTTAGCCAACTCTGAGGAAGAACATCAGGATCTAGCACTCTAAACATTGCTTGTTTTATTCATTCATTCATCTAAAGAAGTTGATTCTTTTCTGAGCTCTCATTTTGATAAGACAGTTAAAAAACCACAGGAAAATGTTTAAGGGAGAGTAGTATATATTAAACATTCCAAAGACTATCCATATTGTACGGGGAAGACAGAAATTTTATTATTATAAAAACATATATGTATATGTAAAGTAATCTTCTTTCTTTATGGATCTGATCTCCTCCATGGAGAGTCACAAATCCACACGATAGCCCTGAGTGCTCAGATTTTGCATTTGCTTCTCTGATTTTACAATAGCTGAAAGATATGTAAAAACTCATGTAGCCAGACAGCTCCCTACTGACTACACATCTAAGCAACTTCACATGCATACATTACTCCAACCACTGAAAGCTGAAAATAACACATACTGGGGGAAAAAAAAAAAAAAAAAAAAAAAAAAAAAAAATCCCATGCTCGAATGGAGACTGTTTCAGTTTCCATGTGGACCCTCCAGGGCTCTCCCTGACCAGACTGCACCTTCCACAGTGTCCTGCCTTCTCAGGCAGGGACACGCCAAACTACTGAGTTATGCTCTGCAGACTGAAGGGAGGGAATTTCTTCAAAAACTTATAAAGATGGCTAAAATAGCAAATTGTTGTTGAATGCAATTCAGTGAAAAAAATTAATAATAACTACTAATGTTTTGCTAGTGTTACCCTGGAGGGCTTTTATGATTCTCTCCCATTTTTAATCATAATTTCAGTAAATGACCACTGGCCATAAAAAACATCCAGATTACTTTCATTAAAAATAATAATCTACAGCATGGACCAGATTGACATAATTTTGTTCACAGAAAACAATAAAATGCCCAGGGCACTGTGCCTGACAGCACTGCTATGATAAAGCTATACTTGAAGTGTGTCTGCTTGGAGTGTTGCTCTGATTAAAGCTCCTATTGCATCCCCAGTTTTAGAAAGTGAATGGTTTAGTTATCCAACTACACCTCAGTTCTTAAAAATTTTGTGCTTAACTGAGGAAGTGAGGATGAATTAAGATGCTTACTAGCCCCTCTACAAAGGGGCCAGATGAATAATAATATGTCAGTTTTAGGGTATATAATCATGATTCCCACTCTGCATCCCCTTCCTCCTCCTCTTCGCCCTGTTCCCAAAATGTATTAAGATGAGAAATCAAACGGGTTTCATAATTCAGAAACTTTGATGGCCAGACTCTAGAAATAATCTCTCCTGGAAGACTGCGAACCAAGATTTTTCAGAGACTTTCAATTCATCATATTTGGGCATTTTTCAGAGCCAAAACTAATTTCAAAGCATGACCAAAACATGCAAAACCCTACAAACTTCAAAAGGATATTAGTATGAGATTTAGGGTCTGTACATGTATATTTTCTTTTCATGAGCAAAACAGCACACATTCTCCTAACTGAAGTCATAGGATGTACTGATAAACTCTGCAACAGATTTCTACATGGCAGAGACATCAGGCATGGATAATTCCAATCTCAACCATATAAACCCACAAATCTATAGGTTACAGAACACAGGTTCTTATAAGAGAAGGTATTAACTGTACATGGTACTACCAGAATGTATGTCCTCTTCTAGGATTCTGGAATACAGTTAGGTTCATACATTAAAAACTGTGAAAAGAAATGCATGTATATCTCACGTCCTTCAAAATCATTACTGATATGTGCAGTAATTACTAGCTTGTGATTTAAAAGACATCTACAGGGCACTGAAATGGAAATCAAGAAATTCTGTCTAAGTGCTTTTTTGAAACTTTTTGTTTTCATCATATACCTTGTCAAATACATAATGTATTTTTGTTCTCAGCAAAACTAACCATTTTGTACATTCTCAGCTTTTTTTTTCCTCTCATCACTAAATATTTAAACACATTCAACCTAAAAATCTCAAGCTGTAATCTGCTGCTTGTGTCTTGCCCCCTGAGGTGTAACTATCAATGTGGCAGTGCAGGATTGCTGGAAAGACATTAAAGAGATTGTGCTTATAGTCCTACCTGCCCACAGGCCAGTCCCATGCCTCGCTCCCCCATACCATGAGGACATGATAAATTTAACTCCAGCGCATCAGCACCAGCAACCTATGAAACATGTGAAAATACAAAAAATGTAAAATTAATTTCAAGTAATGTACTCTTTCCTGTAGCATTTACTTTTCATGTTAAATAGGTTTTTTCAGACATTTGACTTATTTTTCTCTTTAGAAAGATATGGTTATGATACCCTAGAAAAGAAGCCTATTGATCATTAGAGACAAAAACTTCAAAAACTGATGTGATTTCCAAAGATTCTTAAGGAATTAGAGTAAAAAACAAAGTAAAAAGATATAAGCAGAATAAAGAGTTGGCTCTGGAAAATGTTAAAAAATTAAATGTATTTACAGGGCCTAAGAGCAGCAGTAAGAGCTATGGCAGACAGTGTTACACAGGTACTGCTGTGAAGAACTGTAACTCAGTAATAAATTTTTCCTTTTTGCTTTAATGGATTCAGTCTCCAAGTTTTCTGCAGACGCCTGTACTGTGCCATAGCTTTCGTCATTAAATAAATTTGCTTCTGAAGAACAAGAGGTTAATAAAAAGAAGACTAAACAAACATTCATGCTAATTCCTGTTCATAGCCATCTATTAGTTACAATTAAAAGGGGAAGGAGCCGAGCTGTCCGAGGGCAGCACACAGACACGCTCCTCTTCCTTTCTGAACTGCTGTGGCCTGACACCAACATCTCTCCTGTTGCCTTCCAGTGGCTCTAACTCAGGTCTTGTTTTGCATCTGCATTTTGTTTTTGCTTATTGAACTGGAGTAACTGTGCCTGCTGTGTGGCCATGGTTCAGCAGCTCCCAAAGTGCGTGAGCAGGGAAAAGCCATCCATCACTCCCAGGAACCCTCCCTGCTCCGGCCGGCTCCGCGAGCCTGGCCACGCCGGGGCTGTCGGCCTCCCTGACAAGCTGACCTTTTGGATGAATAGGTCGTCCTCCTGCTGAGACACAGTGCTACCTTCTGGGGCTTCTGCTCTTGTGAAAGCCACATCCATTACCTCCTAGGTAGGATCCTATGTGTGTGATTAAACGTCCCTGCTCTTCAGCTGTGCATCCCAGGGCGCCCCAAACTAGTGCTGCTCTCCACGGGGCAGACACCAATAACTACTTCCCAGAAGAATGCTCGATCAAAGAGGTTACACATCATTACCTGCATTTAAAGAACCACGTTTTTTCTAAAGGGGTAACATAAATACAAGCACGGACTGGAAATATGTATGGACAGCAGTACCACTGGATTAAAAAACCAGGAGCTAATGGCACAATAAAGCCATTCATCTTCATCAGTTTAAAAGTGGCACTGCTCCTGTCAAGCATAGATTCCAAAATATGATTTCATGGTCAATTAGGTAAATACAGGTATAAATTGAAATAGTGTTGAAGACCACCAAAGTAACTACTGCTAATGTTTAATTTCACTTCCCTAAGTCCCCAAAGTGACTTTTGTCCTCATAGGCTCAAAATGCTCAAAGAAAATCAAGAAATGTCACCCCACATAACCACAGGGGGGCTTAGAACACTGAATAAAGCAACAATCATGTCCAAACATTCTGCCATATGAAAACACAAATTCAAAATATCCACACCTCTATCTATACATATATAAAAGCATATTTATAATTTCAGCATTTAAATCTGAGCTAATGCTAGCAATAACGACACAGTAATTTTTTTCTTTGCTTAATTTTTTTAATACTATGCTTTTAATTTCCTCTAGATGCTTTAGGTGGAAAACGCATTTCAATTTAAACGTAACAACTTTGCCTTCCATTCAGATATAGACACCTTTCTGAATGAAATTAGTGCAGTCCTGATAAGTATTTCTTATACTACTCCCTATGGACACAGGTACATGTTATTAAATAGTTTTTTCCTCAAATTGAATAGAAACTTCAGGTGCATAGTCTGTTTGCATTTCTGTAAGATTGGATTTATATTATAGAAAGCCTACTGACTGCTATTATATATGCTGACTTTCTCAGCTATCATTTTTGAAAGTCTGTATTAAAACTAGAATAGCATTAAATGAGCCCTTTATACTTTAAATATTCAAGAGTTTTATATTCAAAATTTCTTCTGGTGCTGTCAAACTAGTGTGCCTCTAGGCAAGGTAAGATCAAGTTAGGCTCTCAAAGGTAGAATTAAATTTTATCAGGGCATCTGTCATAATATACAGTTTGCTTAAAATGCAAATAAAAAGTATATAGATTCAAAGACTAAAGGCTTTCCAGGTACTGCTTAAAAATCCAAGGGATCATTTTTATGGAACAAATTTCCTTTAAATTTACATTTCCATCATTTTAATGAAAACACAGAATAAACAAATTATAATGGACATGTCTTAAATTCTCAATTTTCACTTTGAATCTATTTCTTTCATGAAATTCCTTACTGCAGCTCTTGTTTTCAAGGAGAATAAAATAAAATGTGGAAATACATTTAGAAACCATTACCTCAGCCATTTTTGAAAGTTCAGTCCAGTCCTCTCTGTTATAGCTGCACATGATGCTGGCAATCAGAACCTGGAAAGAGCATATATACATTATTGTAATACTGTACATAACTGTGACTCGAGACATGAACTGCACAGCATGCATATGGGGACTAGCAGCTGTCTGCCAAGAGCTAGAAAGTGAAATACAGCTGCAGACTTCACTGGGGACAAGAAACAGTGAACAAACTCATCTATCACATCCCTGGTCTTTAAAGAAGGTCTATCCATGTGCATTCTCTTTGTCATGTGACGCAGTGGGAAGAAAGTCTGTCCTACACACAGGGCCAACCAGGAAACTCCTGAGGCCTCAGAAATGAAGTCGTTATTTACTATTAATACAAATGACAGAAGCATTTGACTATTTAGAGGTAGGTAAGGCATCAGTGCATGAGTTTACACTCTAATGTGGCAGTGTATGAACACAATATTCCAGCTGAGTTCAGGATACATCAAATCCAGACCCTGGAGTCTCTTACCATGCAACTTTAGGACAGTGACAGATAGTCAGAACTATTTTGTGTCCCAGAAGCAACTGGATGTGGGGAAAATCTGCAGGACTGGGAGAATGGCCCAGGGAACCTCCAGCCTTTGTTATCCCACGATGCACATTTTATTTCCTATTCACTGACTGGCCCCAGTTCCCCAGAGCTATTCTGTGTAATTACCTTTCCTTCTCATTACACTGAGCACCTTTCAAATCCAGATTCTGCCTCTAGCTGCTGCTCCCTCTAAAATATTTCTTGAGGTTCATGTCTTTAGGTAAAGTAAGTTCTAATAGGATTCTTCAGGGTGTGGGAGGACACCCAGACACACAACTTACCAGTTGCATACAGAGCTATTTACTGTTAAATGAAAGTTAACTACTCCTCTGGTCAATGCCCAGCTCAAGTGACAGTGCTAATTTCTATTTAAGACTAAAATAAAATCAAGTGTTCTGGACCCAAAGATTGAAATTCTGAAGTTGATACATTTGAGGTAAGATCAGCAGAGAAATCAGCCCAGGAACTCCTGCATGAAGGTCTTCTTAGATGGATGATATTTGGAGGAAAAAACACAACAGAAAACTATATTGAAGAACCTAAAAGGTTAAATCAGAAAAGATATCATAGAACTCAACAGAAGTCTACCAGCTCAGTCTGTGTTCAAAGGAAACACTAGGAGAGGAGAACAAGGAAGCATCTGGCCACGCTCTTGTTTATTTGGCCCTCTTACATGAAACTTTCTCATGAAAGTTTGATTGACAGATAATGTGACATTTGATTTTAATCTTTTTGTTTTCCAAACAAGTTTTACTGTCTCATTAATATCTAGGGTGGGCTTAATCACCCCCTCATTTTAACACTTCTCTTGAACTTTCCCATAATGCCGAGGGTTAATGACTCATTCATTTCAAACAAATACTAAAAAGCATGGTATAGAAAAAATGTCCAACACACACAATTGCTGGAAACTGTAAACTCCCAAATTACCTCCATAAGAAGAAGGAGATATTTAGTATATTCAGAGGGGAGGGAAACACACTTTGAAAAGTAAGGCAGGTATGGAGAAAATTTGACATGGTGAGATTACATTCTATTCATTTAAAAGGACAATACCACATATCATCATCATTATTTCCATTGTTTTGCTCTGATGATTCTCTACAATGAGCCCGTCTACCTGCAGACTGCCCACGCACCCACCCTCCTGGCTGCTGTTTGCAGGATGGGAGTCTGGTGAGAAGTGTTTGATGAAGTGCCTGCCCTGCCTGCAGGTGCCCATTTGTGCTCACCTCGGGCATAAATATCAGACCAAACTCTTCATTAAGCACACACAATCATTACTGCCCATGCTTTTATTCCCCTCTGACAGGGAAAAAGAGTCTCTCTCCTATGCCCTAATTTTTTAGTTTGGGATAAATCTTATATAGTTGTATAGGCCAAATGTTAATGAAAAAAAATCTGCTCTGTGTCCTATTTGAATATTCAAGATAAAGTGAGGGCTCTGGAAATAAACAGAAATCTCTTTTAAAGGACTTTAATTTTTAAAAGCAAAAATGGTGACAAATCTGTCTAAGAAATTATACATGAGAAAAATTTAAAGCAACTGGAATTTATCTAGAAAACGTATCTTGTCAAATTCATGCTTTTTTTAAACTAACTAAAGCAAAAAAACAACCCAGCAGCTCAGACACTGACAACATGATAAGGATTTTCACAGTGGCAGTTACAATCCAAAGTACATCAGAAATCTGCACAAGTGAGCTTTAAAACAAACCAAAATTTTCAGTGGGGAAAGTTGTAAGACATCAAAGGCAGCTGACTAGATTCATAAGTAGTTGAGTGAGGTTACATCAAGTGTTACTAATGAAATTTGAAAATTCTGCTGCGAGTGTACAGAAGATGTTTCAAAGAGCTGTTAATTAAGAAAACATGTTAATTTAATATTGATTAGTTTTAGGATTCATATTTAAAATTAAGCCCATACTTTTTGACAGAAGCAGTGGTTTACAATAACAAAAATAACTGAAAACAAAAATTACATTTTGCCATGAATTTTCACAGGAAAACCGTGATCTCAGAGGGAATAATGAAAATTTAAAAATAGTGGGGATTTTATTGGTTTTTTCCCCCCAGTGTTCTCCTATAACTTGAAAACAAACTTATTTTCTAGGTGGAAGCATATCCCTCAGCACTCTGTGCTAGCAAAACTGTCCTTTCTCAAGTGACTCTTCTTTCCCAAAACACCTTTTCAGTCTTTTCATTTGGAATCAGTGCCCATGAAAAAGAAATAATCACTGTCACGTGTGAACATTTAGGGCAACTATCTGATGGTGATGCCTGAGTTTCGGATCTACTCCTAAAATCACACATGTAAATTTGTAAAGCAAATATAGACTATTATCTCCTACTACCTAAAAGAGAATAGCAAGAACAAAGAATTACAAAGGATAAAAGATATTGGAAAATAATGAATGAGAACTGTATCACATTTCAGCTTCTTAATCTCTTCTCACTAATTTTTTCAGTGCCTACAATGCCATGTACCACATTACCAACCCCGCGAATTTAATAGCCCCAAACAGTTGGTGTCTCATGTAAGTCCAGAGCATGGCCCAGCCTGGGAGCATCTGCCGAGAGCACATCCCTCCTATTGATTCCTGGAATTTTCAGTGGCAACCTGACATGAGCTTAATTACAGTGGTTTGAGCCACAAGTGTGAGGCTGCACCACGCTTCCCAGCTTACAAAAGTAGACTCCTGACAGATCTTACAATGAAGCTGCTGCTAAAGTGTAGTAAGTGGTAAATGAGGGTTGACTAAATTGCAGCTTTGTCACAGCTCGAGTGTGGGCTGCCTGCAAACTGTGCATGATTGAAGCACAGTGGGACCCCTGGCCCATTCCTTATTCCAGATCAAAATCATAGCTGGTGTTTGCTGTTCCCTCTTCTCCTCCATCCAAACCGCTGTTTTGCCCGTGGTGGGAGCGGCCGCTGCCCCGCCCCGCGCCGGGGGGAGCAGCAGCCCCGGCGACTCCGTCCCTCCCTGACCGCCACGGTGACACGGTGACACGGTGACACATGGCACCGCACACGGGCTCCTCGCCCCGGCACCTCGCAACGGGACAGACAATTTCCCCGAACGTCTCTAAAGGGACAAATGCACGTTTGCAACATCACACGCTGTTCTGTGTTCAGCATTTTCCTGATCATTTATGGAACAAAAAGGTCCACAATAAAACTTGTATTTTGTTGGAGGGAAGGGAGGTGGAAAAGGGAGGGAATGTAATGTAGCAGTTAGGACACCATTATAAGATGAATATACTGTAGCTAAAGCAGTAAAAAGCTACATTTCACACAATTCTGTGACTAATGCATTAGTAGTTGTTCTACTTAAAAAAACAGTGACAAGGTACTTCTCATAATCCTTAAAATATTTTTCTCCCTGTTTATAATAATCCCCTGGAAGCTTAAACTAGAATCTATTTCCCTTGTGAATTTTTTTTTCCTCATCCATTATCTCTATGTGGATGTCTCATGAATTCAATAGAATGAAAAGAAATAATAAGGATGAGGTTTGCCACTGTGTGTTTTCAAGTGATCTTTCCTTCCTAGCACACAGAATTCACTGCAAGAGGCTGCAAAACAAAAAGAAGGAGGAAAAAAACCAACAACAACAATTGGGTCTAGTTTGGGTCACATCTATTTAAAGCCAGAGAACAGTAAAACTCTACGTTGACAATTACCATTTGTCCTGTACTGCTCTGCAGGGAATAAGGGAGTTTCAGTACACTCAAACAGCCTGAAAAAAAAGTCTCAGTGGTCTGGATTTAAATGCAAACACTGTCAATTCCTGCAAATTTAAGAAAAATTCTCAACATACGGAATGAAATCACAATCCTCTATCCTCATTCCTGTGATAACCATATTTATTTTGGTCATCTCACACTGGCCAGGGCCTGCCTCTGTCCAGGACCTACTCTTCCAGGCCTGTGCATAATCTCCCTGCACTTCAGGAAATCCAGCCACCATAATTTCTGCTTGCTCTTCCCTGCCTGTCCCTTCTTATTGCTGCACCAGACTTAAGGGCAGTTCTGCATCACGTCCATAGATGCTCTGTTTAGACACTACTGCTGGCCACAACATCCCCTCTCTGATTTCCCAAATACTGGCAAAATTCACAGTGTTTTATTTTTCAAGCACACAGTCCTTGCAAAATAGAGACTCTTAACATCATCTTTAAAGGCTGCTCCCCTGAAAGCTGTAAAATCAAGAGGAGCTTTCAAGAAGGCTGAAAGACTGGGTTTTTTAACTGCTATTTGTTTGGGAAGCAGAGATAAGGAACAGGATAATTGGTGTGTAAAGAGGGGGTGCAGAGATTGAAGACTTTATTAAGAACAATTGCTGTTGATCCAGCTAAACTTCAAAAGGTATTTTTGTTTGGGTCAGATGGAAAGACCTCAAACTTCTTTCAAGACACATTTTTTCCTCTAAAACAACACAGCATAGCCTTGCCACATGACCTGCATAGTCTGAACAAACTTGAATACTTTAAATCAAAATTCCTCAGGAAGCATTTAGTAAGAAGGAGCTTGGCAGTGATGATACAATCTTCCTAGAGCAAAGGCAAAATAAGATGTTCAGTTCACCACTCACCACTGGAAAAGCACCTACATCTACACAAGCACGCCAGGAGAGGAGAACTTGTCAGCTGCATCACTGTTTCACAGCATTAAATCCCACTTCTGTAGGAATGAGGGTACCTACACTCAGTTCTGACCCACACCACCTCTCACCCACACATCATAACAAACCGATGCACCCAGAACCCTTCCTGAAGGTCCTGCCCAAGTGCAGCTACAAGAGCACATGGGCCACCAGGTACTTGGTGAGAAGTCCACAAAGAACAGTTTATAGGACACTCTTTTGCTATTTCAAGGACACAATAAATAACCTTATAAATATCTGCATGGAAAAAACACCTTCTGCAGATGGACTTCTCATAGTTCTTCACACCTGTGAGTCAAACATATGGGGCCATAGGCCAGACTGCCCTCACATCAGCTCTTCAGATGCAGTCTCAATAGCAAAGAGCTAGCAGTGAGGGAGTAACAACAGCAACATGGGATTTTTGGGTTGTTCCACTCCAGATGTTCCACTTCACAAGACTCACACCAATAGCTTTCCTCTCTAACTCTGCCTCTTACACAGCATCAGGTTCAGGATGAGTCCCAGCTGTGCCACATTGAGCCAGCAGAAAATTTCTTGGAGGCTTTGTACTATTCAGTGCCACCTATGGCCACTCTCTGCTTTTCAAAATGGTCACTGGCTGATGACATGATCCTCCTCAAAAAAACAGAGCCAGAATTAGCAGTGTACAGGGCACTTTTAACACCCACTGTACAAGACAAGAGTACAAGCACAGCAACATTCTGTACTGCACAAATACACTCAAATGTGCAGTATTGAAAAACAATGGGGGCACAAACATTTGCTGCTATAAAAATAACCCTCTGGAAATCAGCCTTGTATTTTGATGCCTTGTACACTCAGTCTGGTTTCTCTTTTTCTGTACACTCTTGCAAATTTTGATTTGTTGCAGAACTGAAATAAAAATAAGCTTCTTATTAAAAACTACCTAGAACATCAAATCCCATGCATTAAGAAAGTTAACAATTGTAAAATCTGTCATGTCTCTGAGAAGCAGAGGAATTATCTTGTTATCAATTTAATAATGGAACACTGAAGTAAATGATGCCATCCACTGACACCAGTAACACTGTCTCTCCTGGGAAATTCAGGTTGGTAGGAACTGTCAATCTAGATGGATATGGACACACGAAACATTGTACCTTCAGTCCATAAATCTATTCTTTCTGCACTGCCTTAATAAAAAGATTCTGCATGATGATAAAGACAAGCAACGCAGAATGTCTTGACACTGCTGACCTGCAATTCTGCTTCTCTTCTCTCTTCTTTTTTCAGGGAATTTACTCTCCAGTAAATAATTTAACAATCTCTAACCATCCATTGTTTTCCTTCTTCACTTGGACTTAAAATACATATATTTGAGTATATGGAAATGAGACAAGTATGGGTTATTAGTATGTTTATTATTCAGCTGTAGCAAACCTTCTGAATAAAGCACTTTCTGTGCCTTGTTACTTTATAGTGAGATCTCCCGTTTGTTTTTTAAAGGAAGGGGGAGTTAGACACAACAGAGCAACACAAAAACAGGCCAAACACTATCAGCACACAACTAAGTCTAGAAAGATGTTAATAAAAGTTTGAAAATGCTATTACTTGCTCTATGTAATACATAAAAAAAAGACAGCATGAGCAGAAAATACCAAAGATTCTAGTCCCAGGCTAAATGGACATGCTTTTTGAAAAGGCAGTTCTTTCCATATGATGACTCTGCTTCTATCAGTGACATCCACCTATTTAATGAGATTATTTGATGGATTTCAGTGAGTACACTGGGCTAAAACTTCAAAATCAGCCCTAGAGTTGTTAGGTAGGTTCTAACACCCTGAGACAAACAAAACCCAAAGGTTATGAAAAAACCTTTTTCTTTGTAAAATAACACAACAATGTGTCTTTGATGGGAGCAGGAGGCTAAACAGGATGCACTATAGAACCTGCTGCACCTGTAGAAAAACAAGGGCACTACGTGGTAAGTGGCCCTCTACCACGTCAGACTCGTACGTCAGCACTGTATCAGCACCACCAGGGCAGCAGCAGAGCTCCCGTGTCCTTGGCCCTGCTTCTACAGAAATGTACAGGCACAGACCACACACATGGAAAGTGTGCATAAATGAAAAGGTGACCCAACGAGAGTCCTGCTAATTCGCAATGCAACTGAAAAAAAAAGTAAATGGTCAAGAAAAAAAAAAGTTCTGATGCATCTCTCATAACCCAGGGCACCCTAATTAAGATGTGGTACCTTCTGAAAGTGAAAAGGGAACCATGGGATAAGAGTTCCCCAAAACACATGTACAATGAAAGAGAATAGAACACCTGTATAGAGCACCTCAGGGAAACTCAAATATTTAACATGACTAGAAGAAGTATGTCCATTTTATGACAGACTGTTCAAAATTTCAGTGCTTCACATAAACCCTTCAAATTACATTGAAAATTACCTATGTGGCCTAAGACTTCCCTGGAAATTTGATAGAATCTCTGGGATTTTATTTTTCATAGGAAATCTATCCTAGTTCAACCATTAGTCTCTTTGGTAATGAGTGAAAACAAATACATGAGTGCATGGAAATAAAGGCTGAATTCAAGAGAAGCGTGAAGACATATACTAATTTTTGGCAGTACTTCTTTTTAACAATGCCTGCAAGCCCTTGTGGAATTGGCATGCTCCTGCTGTATTTCTGTGCTTTCTGCACTGATCTAATATAAAAAGAAAGCAGAGGAGGCCAGTACATTATTGGAGAAGCTAACAGAAAAAGGATATATCTAATTCTATCATATTTCAGACACATGTTATGACCTGTAGGAAAAGATTTCACCAGGGTGCTGACACATTATTGATTCTCAAGACCACATAAGGAAAACAAGGCTGGCAAAAGGCTATACAAATTTGTGAATTTTTTCCGGCACCTTTAGAAATTTTTCTCTTATCACATTCTCTGCCCAGATACACAAAGTCCTTTTAACCACATGTCCTGGGGTGACTTTATGATGCTTGTATCCCCAGTCATCTGTTCTGTTCACGTTGGACATTAAGTTCTGCACCTTTAAGACTGGTTCTGCACCTTTAAGACTTGCCCTAAACCATTACACCAAAGTTCTTTGAGCACCTTGCTAATTGTTGATTTTTATTCTCACAATAGCAGGGGCAATTCTGCAGGGTGCCCTTCTGAGAGGGGAAGCCAACTGGAGACAAAGATGTTCAAGGCATGTAGGCTGTTCCCTGGGAGGGAATGAGCGGCGGTTGACTGAAAGGAACCCCAAGATCCCTTCCAGACCTTGGCTGTTTCTAGATATATTTCCCATATTACTTAGCAGCAAAGCTGCTTAACTTATTAGAACACGAATTCAGCAGAAAATACAAAGAGACAAAATACAGAATGAATAGCTTCATCACAGTTTCCTAACCCCTGCACTCTGTCAGCTAGCAATTCCCCAGGTCAAATCTGTCTCTTTGCATCTCTGAGAAGTCCATCCTATCTCTCCTCTTTTTCCATTACCCCCCAGGGCTTCTTTTAATTCACTTCCTTGGATTTTGAAGGCTCAAGAAAGCTAGCAGTATCAGTGTTAATAGAGGAGAAAATGGTGACTCAAAGAGCAGAGAGAAAAACCCCTCCCTTTTTACACTTCAGAGCCCTGTGATCTACTTCACCATGTGACATGGCTGGTGCCAGAGGGATGCTTGGAAGGACTAAATGATTTTGTCAGCCAGGTTGCATCCTTCACAACTCACCCACTCTCTCTCCATGCACCATTATCCTCATAGTGATATACTGAAAATCAGTGATAATTTACCTGATGCACAAACCACTCTTTAGTTAGGCTGTTCTGAGAGGTGAGGGTGTGGTAGTTAAGAAGATGTGTAGGAACAGGCTATAAGGCTTGCCCTGTCTTCAGGAAGTGTTCTGATGGCTTTAAAAGCCAGCTGCATGAGGGAGATCTATCAGTCCCTAAATACTATTTGTATTTAAATACTATATATAACTAGTATATAAATACTATTTCCCTAGGTATCGGTCTAGGTATGGGAGTTCACAAAGAGGAGAACTTCTTTACAGTCCCAAACCTGCTTGATCAATGGGGCAGGTTCATCTCATGATCCGAGACATCCTGAAAATGTTCACAGGGCTAAAAGCATGGTATCTTTTCAATGGCCAAAGCAAGACCAGTGGGATCCATCCCCACCAGAACCTTTCATTTGGAAAAAAAAAGTTTCATATATAAATATTTCTGTAGTGAAAATTATAATAAAGTAGTCCATTATCAAAGGAAGAAACCCTACTTTCTGTCAGGCACAGAACTTTTCAAGAAGTGAAGATGAAAATCTGTGTTTTCTGTTGATCTCTTCCTATAGCTTTCCTATCATCCCCTGGTATTTTCCAGCCGGGGCGAAAATTCAGTGAACAACAGTGCCACTATGCACTGAACCTCCTGATGGCAGGTCTGCAGTGCTCCCATCTGTGATATGATCAGAAAAATCTCATGAGTGGGTAGCTCTTTTTTTTCTATGCAAACATTAGAATTTATCTAAGTAGCTAGCTGTTATGTCTGATGACCTAAGTAGTTTTTTGGCTACACTCCAGCAGCGAAGAAGATACACAATTAAGGGCTGTAAGTTGGCAGTTACCTTCTGACTAATCTTTCCTCCTCAACTGCCAGTTCGACCCACCTCTTTGTATTTTAGGGAAGCTCATGTGAAGATGCTGAGAAACTGAAAGAGGCCTTACTGTTTTCATTGTATATTTGGAAGTTTAATAAAATTCTTACCTAACTTGTTCAGCATATTGCTATGTGATTGGAGATTTTAAAATTAAAATGCATTGAATTTTCTACAGCCTTATAGCCTCATTCAAATGATCATTCAAATGAAAGCACTGGAGGACCTAATGTTGGTGAGATTGTTATCAATGACCCAGCTGTGAGTATGTGTGTTCCCAAAAAGATAAATTGAAAATAAATCACGTGAAGTGTGGATGCCTTTGGCAGAATCAAAGGCAAAAGTCCTACTAGGAACCAGAGGCGTGCTGACAGTACAGTGAGAGAATGTAAATATAACACATACATTTTTAATGCCCACCCTTCTCTTTAAGATGCACACACTGCACACAGGTAAGAATTTGGGGTACCTATAAATTGCACAATCTTTAGATACTCTCATCTGAGCTGTATATAACTTAAATGAAACATTCTGCAAGCATATTTAGATTTTAATACAGTTCTATAGAGAGAGCATAAATGGCTAGGTGGCCAAGAATGGTGTAACTAAGAATAAGTCTATCATGTTACACTGCAAGGAAAGTGAAGAAGATTTTTATAAATGCTGCCCTGAAATTTAGGAATAGAACTTCAATGTATTTTTTTTCCAAGCATAAGATTTAAATTAGCTATTATATATAGACAGAAAATTCAATATAACTATAATTTTATAAAAAAGTATTAAACATAAAAAGAAGTAAAAGAAAATTAAATTTGAAATAGATTAGGAATCCTGCACTTCAAAATGTGAGAAAGATGTAAAAATAAGCAGTGAATAAGCATTCTTCCTGAGATTTGTGAGACTGAGAAGTGTAGTGGCAGGAAACAGGAGAGAAAAGCACTCTGTTGGTTCCTTAGTTTACATTTAACCTAAGTGGCTCACAACAAAGGATGTATTTAAGTCTCCTTTAAACAAGCCTTTAAAATATTTATTTGGGTTTAAGTGTTCAGTAAATAAGTACTTACTGTCACACACTTCCTTCAACACTCAAAAGACCATCTCCACCAGCTCTGCACATAAGGTTTCAACACACAAAAAGGTCACTGTTGATTTATGAGTTACCACCCATGGGCACACCTGCAACCAGTGGCTGCTCTAGTGCTCTTTCAAACCCCATAAAATAGGAGGTAAGGCTGGTTTGCTATGTCCAAAATTGAAGAAGTTAATATTAACTTGTATAAGCCTGTATTTGCTGCAAGTTCCCAATAGGGGTAGTTACACACTACAATTTGCTATCCCATGGTAATTGGTTGGCATATCCGTGTTCACACAACTGTGTATTAGACTAAGATTGTATGAAGAGAACAGGATTGCTTTTTGGATCCTGCTGGCCACCTCATTTTGCATGTTTAGCAGTTGCTCCTCTAAGCACAGTTTATTAGAACAACAACAACAAAAGCCAAAAATAACCCACCCAAAACCAAAAAACCCACAGAAAAAGCCCCCAAAAAACCAAAACCAAACAAAAACCCCCAAACAAACAAACAAAATAATTGAAATATAAAACAGGGTGATTTGAGATCTAGAATATGGAATTGTGACAGATATGAGAAGTTCAGTAATGAAGACTATGTTAAAGTTTATGGTCATAGTTCTTAAACACAATGTGCATAAGAAGTTTAGAAGCTACCAGCAGTATTGAGGGTGTAGAATAAGATCAGTTCAGAGCCCACTAAGAATCCTGCTAATCTACATGTTCCTCTTCATAGATAAAGAAAAGAAGAAACATCTTGGAACACTTTATTCCCACATTTCGCTCAGAATTTGAGATCTTTCCCTAGCCCCCCTCCCCAGAAAGCACAGGAGGCTGGGATACAGTCCAGCTGCTGTCAATCACACTGAAGAGCTGGCTCTAATTGTGATAGATTCAAGCATGTGCCTCTGCCTTTCTTGTCTGAGCTAGAACATGTCTGCAGAGAGCCAGCTCTCCTACTACCAGCACAGTTCAGAGCAGCAAACGCCGCATTTGCTTCTGAACAAAAATAAACAGTTTGGTGGTATAACTGCATCTACACTAGGTTCTGCCAGCATAGCAGTTAGATGCCATTTTATTTTTAGTATTCCTAGCCTACATAAGTATGTGAGCAAGCCTTTTAAATATAGACTTAGCCTTCATATTTTTCTTCATTAGAGCTCAAGCAGAATGCCTAAAATGTAAACCACATCACAGAATATACAGAATATGGGCTACAGAAACAGCATATACTTACTACTTTGATCAGGTATACATTTGCTTTCCTATTATTATTGTAATATAAATATTGTAATACAGAAGACGAAAAAGCAGAATTATCTAAATCACATATGCTCACTGCTTCATAAAAGACTAAAATAGTATCACAGGCAGTAAAATGAATGTCAAAGGTACTGTGCATTTTAAAAGATCAAATTCTGTAATTTAGCCAATTGCCTATAACAAACATGAAAGGGAAATTAGGAAGGCATATTTAGGGGATATATATTTTGCACCGGTAACCTGACTAGCAAAATGTTATCATTTCTAAAAATTTTAGATTTTGATGGATTGTTGACTCTTAATAATTTAAAATTTTTGCCTTTATTTTATTTTTAACATTCATTTTGTAAGATTGCCACAAGGTCATTTTATCTCCATCCAATGGCATCTACATCTTAATATTAAAACAATAACTACCCAGAAAAGGGCATTTCCCAGGGAGTAATGACTGGCTGGGAGGAGTTGATGGCCTGAGGCACTGCTGAGGGCCATTAACCCCGGCCAGTTATTAATCACCAGGAAATGCCCTGCACCAAGGTTGTTATTGCTATTTTAAGCACAGATTGAGGGGGCGAAATGGTATCTGAGCATACAGGGGGTTTAATGCATGATGTCATTTCCTTTGTTGCAGTTTATGGAGGACATTTCTACAATCTACAGTCCTGATACCCAACCAGATCACACAGATCATTTTGAAGCACTCCATTGTACACACAGTAACTCACCAAACTGAGAAAACAGTTGGGATTTTTAAGAGATTGCCTCTTCCCTCTAAATAATTGTCTGCATGTTCAAACTTTAATAAGATGAACAGAAATATGCAACTCTTCATGTCACTGTCACCAGAATTACTTTCTAGAAATATCTTTTTAATCATACTGTCTTTATGTTTAGGGCATTTCCTTCAATACTCCTACTTAATGACCGCTTACATATCTCTGCAGAAAAGGATTTTTTAGCAGCAACTGCCAAAGCACATCCTGAAGCAGCTTCAGCTGATGCTAGCCATTAAGAAGTTTGTCTTTTCCAATAATCAAGCAGTTTGGGTCATTTTCTAGCAGATGGTTGGTGAAGTATTTCAGAAACTGCCTTAATTTTCTCCTACTTCTTACCCCAAGGCTAAAGTTTTAAAGATGTGTTCATAGTCCACAGAGAACTGTGAAAATTGTTCTTTTTTTCCAGGGATCAATAAATCACTTTTTAAATCAAAAGAATATTCTTAGCATATGTACAAATAGTCTTCTGCCTTACTGAACTACTCACTATTTTTCGAACCTTAGCTGTGATAGTAAAACAAACAAAATAAGTCATGGCTTTATAACATGCATAGGAAGAAAGTACAGTTCTGCACTAAACTAGTTTGACACGTTTCCCAACAAAGCAGTAGTTTCCAAGTGCAAAACATAAAAGACCTTCTCACATTTTTCCTCAAAGTCCTAATTTGTCACCACAAACATGTACATCTGAATCGTAAATTGATTGTAAAAATCTCACTGAACTCACCATGTGGTCCTATTTTCAGTTACAAATTGTGGTTTCCCACAACAGATATGTAATTTCCTAAAATAAAATTCCCTCAAACTGATGGCCAGAGTATGTGTTCCCACTTCTTTTCCAGCTTAATAACCATATTTTTGAAAAGTTTAGAATAAAAACAACACCCAACGTGAATACTGTGCAGTAGGGATCAAACATTACAACATGTACTGCATGGTCATTTGAACATGCATGACCAGATACTGTCTCTGGGTAACTTTTTAGCAGATTTTCTCGTGTTACTGTATGTAGGATTGTCTGAGGTGACCCTCTGGAAATACAGCAAATCTTAGTAAATTGGAAGTAGCATTTGAATTACAAACCCCTTAGCTAGACTAGTACAAAATGTATCTATATCTCAGCTTCAGTTCAAGTAATGTAGTTACATGCTAATCAGGTTGTCAAAATGTAATACAGGAACAATGGTCCAAAGGTTGAGACAGGACTGGGAGGCAGAGAGGGCTTCTGATTCTGGGGGCAAACCCAAGAGCTCCTCTTTGTGCACTGACAGTGTAAATCCCCAGGAATGGGTTATGCAGCTCAGTCCCCCTTCCCCCACATGCACTAGCAGCAGCTGCCCAGGGCAAGCTCACAGTAGTCCCTAAAAGCTTGCCCAGCTTTTAAGAAATCTGTGGCACAGGAATTCCCTGAGTCACAGGTGATGCTTTCGGATCGTTTTTCCAGTAGGTTTTTCTCAGCCTGTATGTACCTCTGGGACTGGCAATGCCCCATGAGTATGAGCTCCACAGCTGCTGAGCCATGTGGTGAAGAACCTTCTATCACTCATTTCCACCTATCACCCTTCTGGTTCCAATCCAGAAAGACGTGAACCACAAAGTGTATTCAAAATGTGAAGGGAAAAAAAAAGAATCAACATGCTGACATACTGAGGGATTTTGCTTTGTTTTCTTCCATTCCTACAAATTCTGTGTTTAATAAGCTTTATTTCAATGTTATTCAGCATTAAGCTGAGATTTCCATAGTGCTCCCTTACTGTAACCCTAGTATAGTTAACTTACAATCACTCACTGTACACATAAATGTATCATTGGTTTATCCCATCTGCATACGACTTGCATTTTTTTCCCCTGGCAGTTCATTGGCCAGTCAATCAGTAATGCAAGATTCTTCACAAACCTTTATAACAGCTCTCATCTTTATCTCCCTACATTACATATTATTATCAGTAAAGTTTACATTCCTAAAATTCTCTCTCTTTACCAGATTGTTAATAAACATTTTAAATAGCACAGAACACAGTACGGTTCCCTAAAGAATTTTCCTGCAGCTTTCTATCCATTGTGAAAATCGACTATTTATTCCTTATTACTGTTTCCTACATTTAACTGGTTATTTATTCATGTAGGTTTCTTCCTCTAATCTTATGATAGCTTAATTTCTTTCAAATTCCTCATTGAATGACCCTACCAAATACTCCTGGAAGCCAAAGCTCACTTTTATCATCTGAATTTCTCTTGATGTCCTCAAATAACTATTTTTTTTTTTTAAGGCATAACATACTACAAAGGGAGTTCTTCACTCTTTTGTTTGTTTTCTTTCTACTAGTTCTATTTTCTAGAACAGCTTTTACCAATTTGCATACAAGGAGAAAAGATTTTAAGCCTGTAGTTGCCCAAATCTCTCCCAGAAAAGAGATTTTACATTAACTCCATATCACTTTTCAAGGCTGAAGCAGATCTGCTATAGCCAACATGACTATCAAAACATGCTGGTAGATGAGATGACAGATGAGAATTTTCCTGTGTTTTCTCTTTTTTTTTTTACTAACACCTAAGCCTCAAGGAGTGAAAATTTACGCCACGGTATTTTTTAGCTCAGACCCATCTCTATTAATATTCAGGTCATGTGAGACTTAAGCAGTTTTTATGTGTTGTAGAAGAGCCTTTCCAAAAAAAATTTCCTTCCTTATAAGCAAATGTGATCTCGAAGACAGAATACATCAACATTTCTGTTACTAGCCTCTGGTTTTGTTCACTGTGTAAATCGGACTACTTGCTGAATTCCTTCTTACACTGAACATGCGGAAAATGCATCCTGCTGGCTCACAAAGAGCTGAACCAGGATCAGGAGCAATGGGGACACCCTCAGGATGGGGGGAAAGTGGAAGCTTCCCTGGAACATGTAGAGGTATGTTGTCAATGTGTCTGCTGTTCTTTCAGGGCAGCTTTTTTCCTTCTCTTTTCTGGGAAGTATTTTTCATCCTCCCTTTTTCTTGTGGTGAATGACAAAGAGAAAATGAAAATGTGGTCATGTGCTCCAAGACCTCTTCCTTTCTACCCACCACAGCAGTCACTGGAAATGGAGCAGTTATGGCCACTCTTGTGCTCCACACTCGCTAGGGCTAAGTGATTTAGTTCCCGGACAAAGCAAACAGTGTGCCTTATTCCAACCTCACCTTCCCTTTTCAGCTAGGATTTCCTCTGATGTTAAGGGAATGGGCCTACTGCCAGTTTTCTGTAGTGAAAGGGATCTTTTCCATATGGTGAATTTAACAACTGCTGTGTGGGTTTTTTCACCTCCTACCAAGCATCCATGACGGCTGGCTTTGGGAAGTTTAAGCTGCAGCAATAACAACTTCTGGAGCTTTTTTAATGTGATTTGTGGGCCTGAAATTCAGATAAAGCAACCCAGGTAACTGTTCTGCACTTTTGGGAGTGTGCAGGCTTCTAGGCAGCCCAGCTTGTGGTTCTCTCCCCTTTTGCTCTGTCATTTCAGCTCATGGGGAGAAGCATCTGGACTTTCAGCAAAGTCCTCTGATGAGCCTGAGAGTGCACAGCACGTACTCTCCCCATCAAGGTGACTCCACACTGGTTGATGTTGGTACCAGTTGAGGTCCACATGGGCATGGCCGTACCTGATTGTGTAGAAATGTTTTATTCCAAGATTGTAGATATTGAGCTTGTCAAGGCCGATGAGATTTATCACATGGAGATACAACTTATTAGGTATTTGGAGTACAAAGTATCCTTTCTCTGCCATGGAAAGGTAAAGCAATCTATAATAGGCCTTGGAAGAGCAAAATTATTGCTTTTTATAACCTGAAGCAAGTCCATGACTGGTATCTGAAAATGCAAATACCATGGACAACATCCCACAGGCCTCTAAATATCCATCAAAAGCAAAAGCTAAATATAACCTGCAAAACTAAACAAATTATTCCTAATACCTCTAGTGAGAAATCCAACTTTGACCTTCTTCACAGTAAAGCTGTGAAGCCTGAGTCCTTTGTATCTTAAAAAGTTTTCCACCTGATGTCCCTTAATTTTAAGTCTCAAAGGAGATTACAGCAATTTTAGATATTCTGGTCAATTACTGTCAGTAACCAGATCAAAGAATCTACTATTAGTGCAGACTTAGCAAGGAAAAAGGTTTATATAAACTGATAAATGTTGTGCCCAGTCCATAGATGAAACCTGTTTTCAAAACCTGAGCTGGTCCAACACAAGACTGATATTTAGGACACCACTTCAGGGATCACACTGGCAAACCAATTAAACCTCCCTGTGCAAAATATCCAAATAACTGTTGCAAGTCTATTTCTATTCACCTTATAACTTCATCTCTTTGAACATTGCAAGTTTCTGCACTAAAATTTATTTGTAGGAGCAATGCACTCATATATGTCTGTTAAGATTTTATTTTTCTTCCTCTGTAGCCCTGTATCTTCTCCTATCCTCACAGGATTGAACCAAATCTGGGTTTGTTACCTAAATTTAAAAAAAAAATCAAACCAAGAACACACAAAGATCAAATCCAAACAAAGCTGGAAGCCCTATTTCATACTTTTATGGTGGAAAAAAAAATCATAATATAAAAACTAATTGCACCATTCCACAAGATTAAAAAAAAAACCCAAACAAATTCAAGAAGTTAAAAACCAGCAAAACCCCCACAATGCTACAAAGAAGACAGCTACCAGCCTGGGATCCAGTGATCTGTTCTCACACACTCTGTAGCATGGCTACTCCCAACAGGTGTTCCTGGGACATTCTGAACAAAATGTTGAACAAAAATACATCTTGAACAGCTTCAGCCCTGAAAAGCTGCTCTGTGCTGAGTAACTGTCAGGGAGAGTGTCAGCAATATCCCGCAAGCAGCAGAACAAACATTAAGACAAGAGTTTTCAGCTTAGTTTGGGGGTCCATGAGTACTTACTGTTTCTAGCAGAAGAGGTTTCTCAATTCAACGCATCATGACACTGATATCTGAATAACAGATTCAGCGTCACAGCTGACAATCTGGTATCCTATGTACATTCCCTGGAGTCATGCAGGAGATCAAACTCATTTGTGTTGAGCTAGGAGGCCAAAAACTTACTTTCAAGACTTCAGGATACTAACATATTAAATATTATTAAATAATATTAAAAATTATTAAATTTGGCATCTTCTTTCAAGATTGTAGTTCTTTTTTGTGGTACGAATTTTTCAGACATTTGCTTGTTTGTAATGGACTTCTCTTAGTCAGGTAGGGAATGACATTTCCCCTGCAATCTATTTCATGAAGTGTCCTGTCAAAGCCCTTATTTGTACTGCTCTAACCTTCTGCACATACCCAGACCCAAACGAATTTGCATATTGAGGCTTTTAATTGATTTGCTTACCTTATTATCATCTACAGGGCACCAATTATAAGAAGGTGTAGAAAGACTGTTTGGCAATTGCATTCATCACCTTCTTAGTGAATCTTGGTACACATTTTTTCTGCAGAGAAGTATTTTAGTATTTTCAAACCTTGCTCTTTACAAGCTTGTTCTCCTCAGTGCAAATGCTAAAGAGATTACAGCTCCTTGCTTTAGCAGATCACCAAGACATACTGCCACCACCAGTATCCACAGTTCCCAGCACAGATAATGGCCAGACTGTACCTATTGTCAAGTATGTGAATATAAAATTTCAGCAGTAAGTTCTCCTCCCAGGCTTTATAACTTCTTTTTCCAACTTTCTCAGCCACCTCCCAATGATTAAATTTTGTAGATGTTTGCTAATGTAAAAGCCATTTTTTTCTGCACAGTTTTGATTCCTGTTCATATCATTAGGTAAGTTCTATTTGGCTGAATTAGTATTTCCTAAGTAAACAAATTTCTTGGCTGTACCATACTCTGTCATTCTTCCAGCCACATTTTGGCTGAAAGTACCCCAATACACCATAGAATCAGGTATCTCCTTGGTGAACAAAATATGAAAGTTGTGTGGGACTTGTTGTGACATTAGTGTTAGTTCTTTTACCCCACTAACTAAAGCAGTTCAACCACTGTGTGTCCCAGTTATGGCCTAGTCATGAACTGGAAACTTTATGTATTTCCTGCCTGTGGTAGGTTGACCCCAGTAAGCAGCTTTTGATAATACTTTACCAGGTAACATACAAAATCCAGACACTTTCTGCTTTCTCCTCTGCTTGGACCCTTACAATATTTTATTCACTGCTGCTGGCACTGAAGCAAGTTTCTGGTAGTAGCAGCTTTTCCCTCATCCACTGGAAGTGGATTTGGGGTCAAAGGGAGAAGGTAATAGAAGAACAGAAAGGGAGAGAGTGCCAGTCAGAGATATTTGCAAGCTACAAGCAAGAATCAGAAGACAGAAGAGACAAAGAATGAGGCCACCTACTACAGGGGTTGAAAACAGCACAAGGGAGGTGCTAGTTCCTGATTTATAGAGGCAGCATGTCACAGTTAAGTGACGTTGCCCATGGAGCTGTGACTGGTGGTCCTCTTCTGCACAACCCATTGCAAAATTCAGTTTACATCCTAGCCTCTGCTGGGGGAATTTAGTTGCCCTTTATGGTTTGCTTCTTCCCAATGGCATGAGATAGCATGCTACTGTAGGATCATCTTCCAGTGAGGTGGCTATTTTGCTCATATCCTTTTCATCTGTAACATAAATCTTACTCTAACTTACTTGTATTTCACAGCAAAAGTAATTAAGTGTAAGTTTTGATTTGCTTTTAACATTTGCCTTAATATAAGTTTTTTTACTGTAATCACTTGTGTCCTCATCTGTTTTTCATTTGAGCAGAAAATGTCATTCTTTGCTTGTTAATTAAGTTCACGCAAACAGTTCTCAGAAACTGGTTTTGGTTTTAATAAAACACACAGAGTTGAAAAACCCTTTCTAGAGGAGTGAACAGCAATTGGGTGAAGAAAATTCTGCAAGCTGTAATTATACAAAATAAGCATCAAGAGACTTCTCCTCAGTGAACAAAATTCTGTTTTCAGTTAACAACAAATTTACCATTATAATTATATGACAGTTCTTAGATAAGTTCACAGGCATGTTTTAAAAATCCCTGTAAGCAATGCCAAGGTCTACTGCTAGGTGCTGCTTCCCCTGAGCCCATGCAGGTGTTACCAACCTCAAAGATGCCACAGCAGCAGCCATAGCCAACGTGCAGAAGCTGAATTCACATTCAAAAAGTAATAACTCACAGATAATGAGGGATGATCAGAAGATGCTCACCCCAGGAACTCTGGAAGAGTGGGACTTCTTCATCCCACACACAACTCTGGGTCTCAGAAAATTCAAATCTTCCTTTTGAAATGCTGCTAGTGCTTTTCCTCACAGAAGAGAATGGTTTGATCTCAAGCATAAAGTGCTGTGAGGGATTTTTGGTGAAGACTGCGGTGGGATAGCATTCCCACAGCAGAAATGGCCAACAGTCTGCCTGCATGCAATATCCATATCCAATATGCAATGCAAGGACTTTGACAAAGGATGTTAAAATCAAAATCAGGATATTATAGGATATATAGGATATTATCTTTTGGTTCACGCTTTCCTTATGATGAAGCTCAGTCACAGTAAATAAAGTGACGAGAATCTCAGCAAAGAAACACACAGTCCATTCACAGGGAAGTAGGACATTAAACATGCAGCCCGTTTACTGTCAATATGAAATGTTTAAACCCTTTTATACTTGCTGATGTGCACATTTAAACACCACGAATAAAAAAAAAAATCCTCTTGATTATCTTCATGTCATAATATATTCAGGAATGTTCACTTATTTTGCTTATAGCTGAAGCATGGAGGTAATAACTTCAAGACAGAAGATATGCAGGCTCTGGGATTTCTAGTTCTATCCATTCAAGATAATGACTGAGGAGAATTTTACTCTCTACCTTGTTGTCCTTATTCACGAGAACAGTAGCTGAAAACCATTTATGCCAGCTAGCTGGTGTCATTGCTCCCAACTGTGATTATTACCTTTGAGACAGCTATTCCCCACAGCCAAACAGGATCTAACAAAACTCTATCCTTGTAGTGAAGTTAACTTTGGGTATTGGGTTTTTTCATCTAGAGCACTCAATTGCTTATAAAAGTACTATAAGCATCTTTCACATTTGGATTAAGAATGAAAAGAATACATATTCGTTTTATGACCCAATTCAATTCACAGTAACAATTCTTACTATAAATTACATATGATCTTAAAATACAAAATTATTCACAACAGAACTGCTGAGCATCCACACTGGGATCAACTCTTTCCCTTCATACTATCTATTTGAAAGTAACCATCAGCCTAACTAAAAAATCATGACTGTCCTCTGCATGAGAGCAATTTCACAGAATTTTGTGTCATAAATATTATTTGGATGGGCTTTTCTGGTTTTTAATAATGTACTTGTATGTCAGTAAAGCAATCTGCATTCTATTGAATAAATACTAAATATGTGGGTTTCACAAATCTGTAAACAAGAGATTCCAAGTAAGTATGTTGCATCTTTATGATTAAGTGGCACTTACATGGTTTGGAAAGTCAGCCTTCAGTTCAGTAATGCTTTTACACCAATATGCTGCTGTTTTCTCGCTGATCAGTTCAATGTTGAGAAAAGAGCCTTGGCCTGGGCCATACAGAGGACCTGAAGTAGTTCCACGCACAATCCTTGGAGAAACATTGGTTACAATATCCTGCAAAATAGGAAATACTTTCAGATGGGTTTTACAAAGTGAGTTTTATGTTGATGATGTATTCCATACAATATAAGCTAAAATGTACTGGGTGTTTTAAAAATCTACTGCTATTGTGAGTAAAAGTTACAACTATAGGGCAGATCTCTAAATTAGCAGATTATCAAATTAAATTCTTTACATCAGAGGAGAAAAATGTTTTCTCTGTGTGTGAAATGGCATGATATTTATAAAGAAAATGCCAATACTGTACACCCATGAATTGCCATACAAAAAATGATTCAAATAGTGCTTTTGTGTTGGGCAGAGGGCACACCAGACCCTGTGTAGAAACCTGTGTGGACTTCAGTCAAGTCCCAGCAGACATGGGAACTATCCTCCCAAAGATGATCCAAGTCCATGTCCTACACTCACAGGTGAAGCTCAAAGAGGTGCAGCTCACCAGCCTCTCTGCTGCAAAGGCATGGATGGGCCAGGCACCAGCAAAAGTACACCACTACATCAAACTTCACAAATAAAACCATATGATTAAAAGAGATAAAAATCAAAACACAAAACAAAAAAATAGTGGAAACAAAGATTAATATTGTTAAGTATGACATTTTTGAAGGTCAATGTGAGGTTAGCAAACAATTTTGAAACACACAGTAAACACACAAAATGTTGACTTGTTTAGTAGTCTTAATTAAGCTGCAATGTCACCAGATCTATATTAACAAAGAACCGTAAATTCTGACATTATTTAAAACTAAAGAGAAACATAGATGGCAAGATGTTCCTTTTGCCAATTTCCAATTAAAAATAATTTTGAGTAAAGGTCATTTATTTACAAACGTATCAGAATTATTTGTTTAAGTATCCCTCCTCACCATCTTGTCATTTTTAGTGAGATAACATGAACCTCTATTAGTATATAGCAATTAAGGTAAATTTACATATTTTAATTAAGAACCATCCCATATAAAACAATTAGGGTAATAGGCATACTAACTGGATTTCATAACATTTGGACGTTTTTCCAGCTAGATAGACAGGAAACCTTAATTAGCATTAATTAGCACTGATCTGCATATGTTTGATAAGGCATACCCTTGCCACAAAAGATTATTTATTCCTGAATCTGCCAAATGCTGCAGTTACAGAGGATAAAGGGACTTTTCTTCACATTGTATGTAAATTTGAGGCAATCTTAATTTGCTTATAAAGTTGAATTAATTGTTATGCAATAAATATATACTAATATTTTATATTGATAGGTAGTTATATGTCCACTTATATTTGTAAAATCATACAAAGTAATCTCGTCTATTCATTTGTTTTTAGACCTAGTAAGTCTGGAACATGGACACCATATTAATCCCCCGTTTTCCTATTATACTATTTTTCTTTCATCACAAAACCTTCACCTCCCTCTCAACAGTTAAGTTACATTTTCAGAAAAAAATAATTCAGAACACTTTCTGAATTTATGCAAACCAAAACCATACAGCAAAATGCACTCCCCTCGCTCCCTAAACAAATTACAAAAATTGCAGTTTATGCAGAGGAACCATTTACATCAGTTTGCTCCACATTATCCCCTTGAGCATTTCAGTTCTTTTAAATTGCCTCGGAGGAGCTTGTGCTGTGACTCCATCCTGGGAAGCTGTGTGTGCACGCTGGCCATCGTGCCCTGTGAGCAAACACGCAGCCAGGCTGACCCAGTCCTGCAGGCACAGGGTGCACACGGGCAGCTGCAGGGGAGACTCACCCTGACCACGCTGCAAGCAGCCAGGGGCTGCCTTCTCCCGTGCTCCAAAGCAGTCAGCAGCTATGTAGCTACTGTAGCATGGCACTAGGCCTGAGCTAACAGCCTGTCTGCTGGTGGGAATTATTACTGCTGGGTTTAGTGCAAATTATGATGACTACGTGGTCTGACTTCCATTTTGTGGCTCACTTGTGTGCATGTGTTTGCCAGATAATGCTTGGAGCCACCAATGGTACTGCTTTTTATCTCACTGTGTGCAAGCCTTGGTGTTCTTCCACACAGTTGCATTTTACTACAGGTAAGAATTCAAAGACTGAGATATTACAGCCTAGATTATACCACTTGTGAGGCTCTCTCAAAGCTTCTGTCTGCTTCCATGTAAAAACACTGAAGTTTTCCTATCTGCCTTGGGTCTCCAGGCAATCTCTTCTCCCTTGAGAGACCTGGCATAGACCTTGCAATTGCTGCTGACACCCCACAGCTTTGACATACTCTTTCCCAGAGCTCAATTATAATCAACATCTGAGTGACAATTTCTCTCTCCAGGATCCCAAAGAGTTGAATTAGGGAATGCACAGACTTTGCAAACTGTCTCAAAAGCAGCCATTCTTCACTTTAATGACCACAAGAGATACACAGAGCCATATGAAATAGTAAAAACACATATATCTCTCTCTGCCTGTGTTTCCTCACAGTTGAATTTTCCTTGAGATTTTGTGAGATCCCCTTTGGTGCTCAGGGACCTTCCCCTCCCATTCCCCAGAAGCACAGATATCAGTTTCTTCCACTGCCTCCCCACTGCCTTTGTGTCACAAGACCTCTCTGCTGTGTCCATGCATCACTTTATCCTTCCTAACCAAGCCCTTCCTGCTTCCAAAAATCCTTCCTGGCTTTGAAATCCAAACATTATCACCAGGCTGCTTTGTCTTGTTTCCTTGCAGGAAGGCTATGCTGTCCTTATTTAAGATCTAGTTCCTCAGTTGCCCCTCCTAGTTAAGAGTAAACTAGATGGAAAGAGTCTGTAATGACTGACACTCTGGCACTCCTCCTGTCTCTTGTTAGCACATGACAGCCCCAGGCACAGGAAGACTCACAGTTCATGGAAACAAAATGGAATTTATAACTTATGTGATGATTCAAGGAATCTGTCTGTGTACATACAAAATAAAATCACACAAGTGACAGAATAGAAAATTGTCTCTTTGAGATGAGTGTGAAATACCTACACAGAACGTGCCTTACCAACCTCTTCATCTTCTGTCTCCTGCCATGGCTATGAGAAGGCTGAACAAGGGAAGAGCTAGGCAAAGGATCTCCTGGCTGGGCTTAGCCAACTTTATGGCTCTTAGTCTCAGGAATGAATTTTGAAGTGCCACAGGTTGCTTCACTAAAACAGGACATTCTGGTGGCTGGCCAATTGCTGTTGCTGTCTCCAAATACAGCAGGTAACAGCTGAAGTATCCTTGTGCTCCAGTCCATAGGGTTTGTGACAAACCACCTTCTGGAGCTTTAACTGAACACTGACTTTTCCCATTTGCAGGAATTGTGCGACCAAATTCTGGCATTGATAATTCCTTTTCTTTTCTGAAACCCTAATCTTTTCCCTTGTATCCCAACTATGCACACAACCCTTTTATTGTTAACAAAAATTACTGTGTGCATAAAAAGCCACAAAGAACTGAAGCGAGAAGCCTGACAGGAAGTGATTCAGGGTTTGAAACTAAAAACTTAATTGGTTCTAAACAGAGAGATGACCTGAGCAATGAGTCGGTCTGGTTCCTGATGCAGGTGAAAGGAGAGGTCCACATACAGGAACAGAAGAATTTCTCCAATGTCTAAAACAAATCAAGTATCTAAATATCTCATTCATGTGAGGCAACGTGTGGTCCTTGAGAAAAACAGCACAGCACTTTCATGTACTCTGAAGACCAATGATAGAAGACTTTTAATAAAGAACAACTAGGGGAGAACAAAGCTTGTGTCTTCCCACACTAAAAGACAAAGCTTTGGGAAAAAAAAAAGAACCAACCCTGAAAAAATAATTAGCGAAGATAACAGAAAATGCCAAATAAAATTAATTTGTTTCATGGGGAAATATTGCAATTCAATGTGGACTTAGGGATTAATGAAACTGTATTTGGTACAAGATTACAGCAAAAGAACCTGGTTTGGGGGTTAATGTAAATGAAGAGAAAGACTGACAACAAATAGAATCAAGGGCCAACGTGAATCATGAATATTCCAGTTACTGAATTTCTTCCATTGACTCAAAGGCTTAATTCATTTCTCCAGGAGAGCACAGCAGAAACAATCAAATGAATCCTGCAAATATCTTTAGTTCAGGACATCACCAAAGAAAGTGGTGTTACACAGATAAAAGTGCTAATATCCTTCTGCTTTTGGATTCCCCTCTTCTGTGTATGACCAATTCTGGTATTCTAGTAACTTGAGACTGACTTAATTTGTATTACACATATATTTCTGTTCCTGTTGATTAATTAATTAACACACTGAAAAGATGACCCAAGGCATTGATCAGGCCCCATTTACTCTAATAATCTCTGAACTCTGCAATCAGATCATTGAATTCTAAACTGCTTAAGTCTAATGGGCTGGGAGATTTGAGATAACATTTTAAAGATAAAGTCCAGACACTCAGCATCCTTTAGTCGACTAAATTTATTCAGGCATGTATCAATACATACCTTACTAGTCATTCTGATTTTGTTTTGCTTCACACTGCCCACATTTGCAGTTGGTAGTTGCCACAGATTTTTGTATTGTAAAATTAGAACCATGCTGCCTATAATGGCCAGTGAAAGCAGGACAGCAGGGGCATTTCAAGTTTTAGGGCATCCAAAGGGTTGTTGGGCACAGTGCTAGATCACGGGATAAGTACATCCATTGTGTGTTCCTCCTAAGCCAATCAGCAGAGAAATAATTCACATTGAGAATATTAACATTATCATCTGAAGGCATGGAAGTTAATGACACGTAGAAATTAATCAAGCCATTCACTTCTCTCTCTGAGTTATTGTTTTAGGGGAACCAAGAAGACAGCTCTTCATTAAGTGAGTTCACTTTTTATTTCATAATCATGTCTCCCAGAAACTAAAAAAAAGGAGAAAGAAAAAAAAAAGAAGTATTAGGAGAAAAGCTTTTTAAGTGGCCAGTTGCAGAAAAGCAGTCTCCCAAGAGCTGTGCCACCTCATGCCTATTCAGTTGATGTAGTTATACTAGGCAAATACAATAAAAGATATATAATAATATAAAAAGAACCAAGAGAAAAACTCTGTATGATTTTTCATATCAAAACTCTGATGTGTTTCTATTGATTTGCAGAGCTCAAAGCATTCTTTTTCTGCCCAATTTTTTTTCAAAATGTTTCAGCTAAAAGTATGTTAAGGAACACTTGAAATAACAGGGTTGCTGCAGGGAAAAGAGGGGCAAAATTAAAGAAAACTGGAAAGTTACAAAAATTACAGCTAATGTAAATGCTAAGGGGGGAACAAAACAGAATACGGAGAGGAATTGAAAGTTACACATTTATAACTGTATGGAAAATTATAGGGAGAAAATGCAGTTGCTACTCCCCAGATGGAATGTGGTCATCATGCCCAACTTCCCACACACAACATATGCCCCACCCAAACATAAAAAATAGTATAAAAGTAAGTTAAAAATGGGGAGAAGATAGGGAAGACTCCACCACAGTTTCTGGGATCAGGCGAAGGGAGCTGCCTTCTCCGCTGCAGGGACGCCTGTTGGGTACGAACTGTATTTTTATGTACCCTGATTATCTCAAGCTAGCTTTTGCTAGGAATTAGAGCTTATCTGCATAGTGCTTTGAATAAAATCTTGCGGCCAGATACTATCACCAGCAATCTTTGAACTTTAACCTGTCACAATCTTCTATTAATAAAGAATGTTATTCTGTACACTGTAAGTGGGAGCTCTTCAAGGGTGCTGGCCATAGGTCATACACTCAATTGTGGAGCCCCAGGAAGGGCTGTCTCTTATGCTGTGTGACCCTGAACACATCAGTGGAGCTGCCCTCTGATCCAGTGACTATTCAGTGAAGGGTCCCCATAATGGGACACTCACAGATTGGTGGGGCACAAGGGTGTCAGCTTTCCTGAGGCACTGACAGACTAATCAAACAAAAACAGTGTGAGAAAATCATCCCTTTTACATGACAGTTGTTTAAGAGAACACCAGGGCATTTTTATTCTGGATATGGAAAAAAAAAAATAATTGTAGCTTTAATTAATATGTTAAGCAATTGTACAACTATTCACTCCTGAAGTATAAGTGTTCTGCAATGTAAATGGCTGCAGCAAAATTAAGGTTTCAAATAAGACCTTTGAAATTTAAAAATACATGTAATCATGCCATAACAAGTGTTAACATGAGTTTTCTTCACCCTGAGAGCCTTCTAAGAGACACAGAGAACTTGCCTTGCAGCGTTGACCCCCAAAGTCAATCAAAGTCACTTCATACTTCAAATTATTAATGTACTTCTTAACTTTAGCATATGAAAGCAGATAAGAATTAGTGACCATTGTCAGTTGCTTTTCATTAATACAAGAAAAAAAGATTAAACACAATGAGCAGATTACTATTTCTAACAAAGTTAATTTACTTGACCTTTCTTTCTTCTAGGAAAGGAGGGCGTTACACTTGCCAAGTGGAGTATGCATCTGTACATTCCTGGGGTTGCTGTCCACTAAATGTCAAAGTGAGCACCAAAGCAACCACAATTGCTTCTTTGTTAAGGAGAGATCTAAATAAATACCTTATTTAGGTAACTTTAGTCCAGTATGTCAACACATCTAAAGTTAGTACACAGTAAACTGTAATGTAGAAGAGCAGCTCAACTCAAAGTTCCTACCTTACTATGTTCAATACACCACCTTCTTTAAAAGAATAACAAAGTACAGTGGCTGAAAAAGGCAGTTATTTAACCAAATTATGATGTGTCTTTCTCCGCAACATGTCAAAAATATTTTGAAAAGGTTGTATAGACTTCAAAATCTAGTATGTGTGAAATGTTTTTAAAGCTTATTTTCTAAATGCTTTAATCACCCCCGAATATCAAGATTCAGTTTTCCCTAATTACCCTAGTTAGAGTTCCTTAGTAGAACTTTACTACAATTTCACCTATGTGAAAACATGGAGGAGACTTTGCCTTTTTCTGCCTAATATCGCAGTAGTTAAAGCATTCTGGAAATCTGGCTCTGCTGTTTGCACACCCTCATAGATACGAACGGCATCACAGACTTATGTCCTCGTAATTCCCTGCCAACTCTCACTCAAGGTCTTGTGATGATTTGCCTCTTCTGTGACTCAGCTGTCTAGCCAGACTGTGTCTAGTATCACCCCTTCTGGAGTTTTAACCATCCACAAAAGGCAAGTGAAACCTGAAGCAACAATACCACTGCACAGAGCGCTGTTCCTGTACAACCTTTCCGACTTCTTCCTCTCCATCAGAACTGAGACATACTACACATCTCTGCAGGGTTTCTTTTATGAGGCCCAAAGCACTGACTTGCTCTTCTGAATTTCCCCAAGTCAGAATTTTTTCCAGCTGAACTGGAAGATAAATGCACAGTAAGGACCTCTACAAACACAAAACCATTCCATCAGTTTACAAGACCTTACCTAGTAGAGTAGGATTTTTGCAAAAACATAGGACGATTTACTGGCTCATGGAGAAAGGCAAGAAAATTTGCTTATGAGTTCTGCCCAAGGAGTTGTACCCCTTGGCTGGCACCTTCCAGTGCACAAACCACTGCTCTGTTGTACACATTGCTGCCTGTTGAATTTCTAACACCTGCATTTACCATTTTTTTTGTGAGGGAATAGGTTAGACTTTACTCTTTCCAAGCCCAAAACCTCATCTATGTCACTTCCTCTCCTTCTCTTTCTGTCAGTGCATACAGAGGCATTTTTTAAAAATGAAAACCACCCTGACAGAAAAACTTATCTCAGAACATCCCACCATGCAGAAACTGCTCCAATCTCTCCACCACCAGGTATGAAAAGTACAGTACCATAAAGACACCTCTTTTCTTTATTGCTTTTGTGAATGAAGTCTACACCTAGTCCTCTCTTTTCTCTCCATTGCTCCCCTCTTCTTGAAGACAGATAGTATATCAGGATAATATGATGTAAAGTAATTAAGTTTCTTCACCAAAATAAGAACTGAATTTAAAACCACATTACTTCCTCAGCCTTCCAGAATTTTTCACATTGGTGATTCAAAGCATAAGTGTTCTGATCTCTCCACTAGTACAGAACACATCTTGAAAAGGAACCTTGCTGTAACTTACAATTGTGCTTCTTCAGCTTTTACATGCAAGATCTATTAGGCTATAGAGAGGAAAAGGATACCTTAAAAATATTCTTATCTATCTTTTGATGTCTGTTTGTCCTGAGTTTGCAAAGATGAAAGTACCCAAATTTGTAGTTATATTCCAGAAGTCTGGAACACAACCAGTACTTGTAAATCTTCCTTAATATCCTACTCTATTTCTTGACTGAATAAGCTGAGTTATGCACACTATTTTTTAAAAAAATAGACCATTACCTCATAAATGCTTTTACAACATTAAACTATTGCATTTGTGTTTATTAAACCAATTTAACACTACAGCTTCAGCGAGTAAGCTGGCTTTCCAAATCAGCACAGAAAACTGCAGCCCCATAAGGGAAAAAGCAATGTGTCAGGACTTTGGAGAAAAACTGCTGAACCACTCATATTGTGTGAAAGACAAATGACAAGTTAGAGGCTTAGTTACCACATATTTGATGTTTTCCTATACTGTCTCATTAGTGCTTTAAGATTTAACCATGAGGACGCATGAGAAACTTCAAAATTTACAGACACTGAACTTCATTTCTACCTAAGCTTTTATCACTGCTGCTTGCTCAGCACACCTTCCTTACTACTGCAATTCCCAGACAGAAGGCCATCAGTACTGATAACTTGTGATGAAGACAGCAAAATCCCAAGCTCTTTAGATAGTCTCACTAGATCAGTGTATTAAACAAAAAAAAAATTTATTCTCTTTGCTTTAGGATAATTGTGGAACAATCCCTTCCCCACTGTTAGTCAAATAGAAACGGTTTGCTGCCCTTGCTTGAAAGAACAGCCATCCCCCAAACTTTGTTCATTCAGACACGACAGTTTGTCTTAAAGTCACAATATTATAAACTTAAGCTTGCTAAAAAAATAAATTAAGAGATTCAAATTGAATACAAATTAGGAGTAAAAGTACAAAACAATAGAAGAGAGACTATAATTTTTATCTCAAATCTACAAATATTTTCTAGTTGAGTTGTATATTTCATAAGGATATGAAGTATTTGATCTTTGCCGACAATTACATTTGCTTGAGCATTTTAAAAACATCCACTTTTTACAATGCAAGGCCATATTGCTTTAAAATTAAAACATTTAAATTTTTCTCTTTTTTACATATTTGCTTGTTTTCTAGGCATTAGAATATAAGGGCACTTTTACTGTAATTACAAAGATAATTTTTTAAAATGTATTTTGTCCTACAGCACTTTGCCTTGACAAACAATTACTACATATCACATTCAACAGAATACAAAAAGCAATTTCTATCACAAGGTTAAAATTAGTCTTTGAACAAAAGATGCTTTCAAAGCAAATCCAAATTCTCATCAGCTTTATATCAGTTTCTCTGTGAGACAGGGAAGTGAGGGATGGAAAGGGGAGAAAGAAAAAAAAACCGTGAAGGACATTTTAAGAATTTCTTGCTAGCCATCAGTGTGAGAACACATTTTATCAGCTTTCTGATAAAGGTCTAAGCAGAAGGACATGATTAAATTTCTGCTGTCAAACTGTATTGTGGTCAAAAACTACACCCAACAAAGAAGAGAGAAGTAGAACTTAGAGTTTTTGAAAGAGTGTTGAATCTATATGCAGACATTAATTTTGGATCTGGTTTTGCAGTTCAGGGTTATTGGTTGGACTTGATGATCCTAAGGGCCTTTGCCAACCTAAATGATTCTATGATTGTTGGTTCTTGGTGTTTTGATATATTAAACTGCCTAATCAACGAATGGTTGCTTTAGCTGACTGATGAGAAAAATGTTCAGTAATTGCCTTAAAACATTAATTAATTTTCAGTAAGAGGTCACAAGAACAGAAAACCACGATGCAAATGATGGAATGTTAATGATTTGAGGAGAAGAGAATGAAATAAAACAGTAGTACATAGGTAAATAAAATATCTGCACTGATTGCAGCTTTTGATCTGTATCCTAAACTGATATTTCTGTACCATGGCTTCTAAGGACCTGTGTATATTCACAAATGTGGAAAATTAATGCAGAGTAACTGAAATACAGTACTTCAGTCTATAATGCTTACCCTTGGGACTACAGTAGATTTAGATCATAAAAACTTAGCTCTCCTTAACAGACTATTTCACAGACATCTACAAATATTAGCCCATTTTCAGCTGTTAGGGAATACCATCCTTTCTAATCAGTGATCAGAACTTGTTGTGAAATAAATGTACTTAACTGACCAAATAAAAGAGCAGCAATTCTTAAGGTTTCTTTCTAGATGAGTGCTATTGAATGGTCCCATGAAATGGGAATGAAAAGGTACTTATGAAAGTGTGTGTCTAAGAAAATCAGGGAGGAAGCAACATAGGTATGACCCCTTAAAAAAAATAAGACCTAGGAAAGAGAAGGAAGAATTACATTACATGTTTGCAGCAGCAGGTTTGAAAGAGTCATTAAAGGGAGTCACACTTACATATTCTCTTCTTGTATACATATTGCATACAAATTCTCTTCTTGTACTTGATGGGCAGGCCAAATTAATATAGTTTTTTCAAACATCATCATTAGAGAAAACTCAATGTTAGTTTCTATAATACTGTTTTCTAATTGCTAAACAAATTACTGCAAGAAGGCAACAGGGCAGCATCAGTATCGGGAGGTTCCTAACAGGATGACCTAAAGCCGAGACACACAAGACCACAGAATGAGCTCTTCAGGAAGAAAAATAGAAGAGAATTCCAGCTCATCTTATAATTCTAACACAGCCATACTAATCACTGCTAATTAGGTAACTTCTTACAGGGAAAAAAGCAAAGAGGTAACTATTTATTTAGGAGACAATACCACACGGATTAAAAAAGCTCCTGTCAACAACTCTGGACACCTGTACCAAGCTCATTTATTGCCTAATTAAATATTAACATGTCCTGATAGAATCTGTGGTATAATTTTAATTACTGTTTTCTCACAGGGAAGCCATATAATCAATGTATTTCTAGCTGTTCCTAGAGGCTGTTTTGTAAAACTCCATTAGTAAATTGTGAACCATCACTAAAATATTTTCCTCCAGATTTCTATAAGTAAATCAAGACTATTATATTCTCCTAGGAGGAGGGGAGACTAGATGCCTTCCTTCAGGGGAAAAATATATGATTTCTTCAAGAATAAAAATGTTTTAACTACAATCCTATTTAAAGGCTTGTTAAAATTCTTGCACAAAGAATCAACATCAGGGAGTTACAGATCACCAAAGTTATATTTAAATTTATGTGTAATCCAAAATATTTTTCTTGCTGGATTGAGTAATTAGGATGAGAGTCACATTACTTCCTTCAAGCATGTATTTAAATTTTCTGCTGGGGATGAATTGCAAATATTGAGGTAAGTCTTGAACCTACTTACGTATTTTCTTTCTCCATTAGGACTAAGAATGTTAAATACTATAAGCATTGATTAACATTCCTGTGTATTTAGGGGTCAGAAATACAAGGAAACAATACCAATGCTATTTGGGATGCTATTTAAATAGCTAGGTATATAATTTTAAAAGTATCAATTCTCCAGGTAGAACTAAATAATTTCAAGTTGTAGAAAAAGAGGCACAAAGACCACTACGCTTTACATTCCAGTGATAATCTAGCCGTAGATTACTACTTTGATAACTGAGCTCTTGAACATTAACTTTGTTTTGAACATACTCCTTTTATCTTTTTCTATGTAAAAGTCTCTGGAAGTCAAAGGGTCTTTTGTAAGAGCAGGGATTTCAAGGCTAAGCCACATTCTCAGAGCCTGATTATACAGAGATCTCGATAACATAATCACGGGGATAAACAAACCATGAAAATATCAGCCCCTGTGAATTTTAACTCAGCATCTGAACATCCTGCAAGAGATTCAAACCAATTTAAATTCAGCACTACATTTTCGACAGAATCTTTAAAATAGATTTTGATTTTTACTGGAGGTCTCATCTACCTTAAAATTCTTTAAAAACCATTTTCCTCTTTGTATTGGCTACCAGAGTAAGGACCCACATAAGAGTATTTTGCATGCAAACTCCTAGATTTTCTGTTCACAAAAAATAAAAGTAGCTGAACTACCAGAATAGGTTTAGGCTAAATAAAGAGAATTTAAATAATTGACAACATTCTTTCAAAATTACTTTTCTATGAATCAACTTGCAAGGTATCTCAAATCTTGCACTGCAAGTTAAACTCATCCTTAATTAGTTACCATTTTTGTAATGACCAATAGGTTTTTTTCTGACCCCCAGAATGGAACAAACTCTGCTGGCATATTTTGATTGATAAGCACACTGCACTTCTCCGGCAGGACAGCTCATTCAGAACTTGGGATAGGATGTATACATCCCAGGGAGAGCATTTGGGAATGCAAACCCTGGAGGGACCAAGCTCAGGAAGGGTAGAACCAGCATGCTCAGGTCTGTCATCAGGAGATGTGAGCTCCTCTGAGAGCACCGTGTGATCGTCCATCAGTCATCATGAGGGGCACCACACTCAATAATCTAGACAGAGATGGCTTTTTCCACTTGAGAGCTTCAAAGTGGAGATTTCTGGCCTGAAAGGCTGATTCTGCTTTTCCAGACTGAGCTCTTAATAAATAAACATTCAGTGTTTGCAGATGTTATACCCTCTCTGACAGGCAGAAATCCATGTAGAGAAGTGCTGAAGTGCACATAGAATTTTTATGCCAAAGGACAAGCCCTGTTTCTCATCTGCTTTTGGCAGACACAGAGACCCCATCTCAAGTCCGGTTTTTCTCTACATTCACCTGAAGTTTTCATAGCAGTAGCTTAGTCAATGCCTATTAACTTTTTTTAATGCCCATGAAAAATGACACGTTCTATTGGCTTTTTAAAATCCACCCTGTGGGATGTAAAACAAATTTAATAAAGCAAAAAGATCAAAGCTCATTAAAATATTCTTGTAAGAACTGAAAGCAGCCATGATACATGCAAATTCCAAACAGGACCATTCTCCTGTTTACCACTGAGGAAAAACATTATTCTAAGCTAAGCATGTCTTTTTTCATTAAATGTATACCAGGTTTCAAACCCCAGCCCTCTCTGGAGTCATTGCTCAGGTCTGTCAGTTAAGTAAATATGCTCATCACAGGATCTAGCAGCACACACAGGTAAGGTAGATATGAAGTCCATTCCCCTTGAAATCAATAGGAAGGTGGCTGTCAGGCACTATAAATGAGTTAGAGTTTCATTTGGGAATCTGTGGTAAATGTTCCCACTATTACTGCCACAGGGGTGCAAGAAAGTATACGACAGCTGTGGCTGGATCTCTGGCACCATTAATGGCACAGCCAGCTGAGACCTGCTACAAAAGACTTATGCATGCTTAAACCTGGAATACTAAGAGTAAATCTGTTCTGAGCTAAAGAGAGCAGCTTGACTTGCAGGTTCTCTGCTTATTCCAATAGAATATTGATTTAATATTGGGCAAGGATTCAAAAGCTCTCTGATGCTAAACACAAAAAGTAAGGGACAAAGATATTTAAGGAGGAATAAGGGGTTTAGCCCTACAAGTCCTTGGTTAGGGATAATTATATTAGTGATAAATAGAATGTAGGGATTGTCTTTGCTTCTTTTTCCCTACCATGGAACTGTGGAGTTTAAAAGCACAGCTCACTGCAAAACATCACTAAGAAAAGGATTATTTCCACATGCCAGATCACAGGAGCAATCTCACTCCAAGGGCAACAAAGCCAAGTTTGCACTGGGGCCAAGGAGAGCTACGACACCCAGCGTTACCTCACACATCCAGGAATTGCTGAGACTCTTCTCAGCCCAAAGCTTTTCCCCTTGTATGGAGATTAATCTATATAGCCCAGCCAGTGCTCACTTAATGAGCAAAACAATTAAGTATATAGGCAGGTACAGACCGTATCTTTCTGGTTTTGGAGGCATTAGGGGTCTGGATTTTTACACCTCTGCTATTTTAGAGAACCTTCCCCTAGTGCTACCAGTGCAGAGCAGGGCAGACTTCTTCACTGCACACCTAGAGCAGGATGGAGAAAATTATTTTGTGCACACACCAGTACAGCAGGAACTCACGGGATTTAAATGGGACTTTGTAAACTACAAAACACTGCAGGGCAGATCCCAAGAGGATTGACAAAATCTGCAAGTTCTTAAACTACACTCACACAAACTAGTTATTATAGGACTGTATTGTAGTTGTAGTGTTACTTTAAGATGGAAACCAATTGCACATTATATGAACTCTTTATGCCACACATCTTTTCACAATTTATATTTGTATATTTTTATTTTATTTAAACATATATGCCATACATATGCATATTTTCAAAATAAATTGCATAACTTAATTTGCATAATCCATACTTTAGTGAAGATTTTTTTTGGTACACTTTAACCCATAGGCTCCTTAATGGAGAAACCTGTTTAAAATCTGACTCACACCATTATTCTGTGATATTTAGTGTCATTAGTATAATAACCCTTCTTAACCAGGCCCATTCCTGCAATTAATTTAGTTTTCACAGTTCCCATCAACTCCAATATTCATTCCAATATGGCTTCACTGCCAGATCTGAGCCTTATTGAAGTAATACCTTTGTACTTTTTTTTTCTGTGACTGGAAGCGTTCTGGGAATGGCTAATTTCTTAAGAAATGTACATGTACAACCACCAAGAACCCAACCTTTTGTGAAAGAACATGAATTCTTTAAAAGGGTCCTCTCTTTCACTACAGCCATTCTGTTCTGCAGTAATGTAACAACCTACTTGTGAGAATATATGCACCTACTTCTTATTTACACATACTGGATTTTATACCATGAATTCACCTAGTTTTAATTATGCATCATTGCATAGCAATGAAAAAGAAGAAGAAACAGAGCTTCCCTGATCTTTTTTGTGAACACTAGCATCTCAATTTTTTTTCTTTTTAAAGTGAAGATAAGTTACTGCATTAAAAATAAATGAGGTATTTTTTGTCAGTTGATTGGACACTGAGTACACATAATAAATCACCAAGAGCATTGTATGCTGGTCTATGTGCTAACCTTGAGCTGCAGTTTATCTATTGCCTGCAATTCAGGAGACAATAAGGCATTTTACCCAATCAGCTGATCAGCTGAAGGAACTCAAAAGACTGAAATGGCTTTGAAACACACAGGCTTTTAGATATCAAATTACCTCTGGAATCCTCTACCCAGAAGTAACTCAAACAAAACCCATTTGAAATACTGCTTCAATATTCAAAAAAATCAATAATTTAAACCACAGGTTGAACATTTTTACTGCTTCCACTGCAGACTGTCATTTTTTGAAATGAAAATGCTAACAGCACCAAAGGGGAAAGCTCCGGCCAGCCGAGATATGTGTGTGCAGGCGTGGATTGGCTGGAAATGCTGGCTTACTTTTCCTCCCCCAGTTACGTTTACATAAGATCTCTTAAAATAAACAACTCTCATTTCCACCACTTGGAAAAAAAATGTTTTTCTTTGTTGCACTTGATGTTTCTGTCCCTAAGAGCTCAGCTATATCAAGACACTTCACACTAAACACACGTGCTGAATGCAAATACTGCATCCTCAATTATGCTATTAAGTCATATTATTTTGTATGTAGCAGGTACTAACATCGTGGTTTTGAATACCAGCAAGCACACTGTGAACGCTTGATTGACAGACAGAAAAGCAGGAGTATGGGTGATGTTGTGTCCCAACATTTACTGTAGGAGCAGGAAGCAGTCCAGTGCATGTTGCAAAAGCCAAACAAGTATGGATGGTCCACTGCCCATGATACCTGCTCATTTAGGCAGAGAACTGGCTGTCTGGAAAAAGACTTCTTAAAAGACAAGGAACACACCTGAGGAAGAGACCTGGTAGGAATGTGAACCCTTGAACATAATTGAAGTAAGCTAGACATGAAGGATGTTGGACACAGAATCAAGTTTCTCCTCTGAATAAATTTATCCATCAGGTGTATTTTTAGCAGAGCTTGAAATATGTCACTCTCTTTCTGTAGAAGCTGTTGGGTTTTTGTCATTTAAAATCTCATTAAATCCTTGTGCTCCCTGGAACTAATTTTTTAGAACTGTGTTAAAGGAGGAATGCAAGAAACACAAAAAAACCACCCAAAAAGCAATGAAATAAGCATCACAAGACAGAGCTTATGTATCTACAGGTATACAACTCCCAATACACAGTAAGAACAATTGTTGTTATGCTATCAAAGCACCACTTTCAGTGTTGTAGAGAGGGGCATAAGAAAGAAATCGTAAGATTGATGGTCCTTGGTTTATCATTTTAATACCTTACTCTCAGATATATTCTTTTTCTCTCACATACTTTTAGAGCCTTCTCTAACCATAGTGTTAAAATAGAAATAAAAATGTAAATTATATTATGAAAATAAAGTTGCTCAAGTAAAAACCTATGTATTTGTATATATACAGTATTATTGTAAAGTAAAATTAAATTTGCATTTCTGTTTTGAGAAAAAGAAATTATAATATACTACTGTGAATTTTCTGGCTGATAGATTTGTTCAAGTTTAACTGAAATAAATGCATATTTTTAGCCTAGAATAATAAATGATGAAAATATAACCATTTAAGAAATGTAACACTCAAAAAATATATACTCCAAAAATTTGGACATGGACTCCAATATTCTGTTCTTCTCAAATGCACAAAAATTTCTGGATATCAAACAAAAAACCCACAAATTTCAACAAAGAAATTCATCTGAGTTTGAATATACCCAGAATATAGGAAAATAAGATTTTGCTTATTTATGTGTTCGAGCCCTGTGTTACCTCCATGTGAAATCACCTATTTAAGGTACTCCTGTCAGTCTTTAAAATATACCACCTACACAAGAGCAGCAATCAACTGACCTTCTGAGAACACTGTTCTTGGCAGCAGTATAAACTTAAACAGAATAATAAAAATCCAGTTGCAATGAGAAACCCAATATTCACCCTTTCCTCAGTTCTTGCAAAGTTAGGGAGGAAAAACAAGCTCTTCAAGTTTGTGCTGGAGTTAAGGGATTTGGGCTGTTGCAGATCACCCTGGGCAGGAGCCCGAAGCATGTGCAACAAGAGTGTTCTGTGAACTGCCAGCATCTCCTCCTGCTCCATCCCAGCGCACCAAAACCAGGCAGTACGGGCTGGGGGCAGTTTTGATTCCCTTGGAATAATTCAAGCCATGAAGTTCGTCACCACTGACAATATTTGGATAGATTTAAGACCCAGTCCAATACAGCACAGGCTGGCAGTAGGCTGATCTTGAAATATAAAGTATGGATACTCATGGTAAAGCTTGCATTCAAAAAATAAAAGGGGTATTGGCTTCTGGCTCTTATCTGTTGTTGCAGCTACAGCCTGGGATGGAACTACACCCCTCAGCCAGCAGGACTGATAATTCTCTTGCTGTAGCCTCTGGATGTTTCCTCTAATGATTCCAGCATCACTCCTATCTTGTCTGGATTGACTTTTGCTCAGCATGCTTTCAACCATGCCCCAGTCTCCCACAAACACTGAACAATGCAATCAGCTGCTCCAGCTAAATCAGCTGAGAGTTATAAAGCTGAGTTTCGACATATTGAAAACACTTCAATCAATGTCATTTTACTACACCTTCTTTATGGCTTGTTATACACATTAAATAAAAGGGAGCAAACAGGAACCCTCGTGAACTGCACAGGGAGAGAGCCATCACAGGCAATAAAGCTGAACACAACACTGACACTGTGCCGACAGTGTGCTCCTCTCACTCCATTGTTTAAGCATGAGGCTTGAAAATGGACCAGGAAAATGCCTTGGGACAAACTGCATTAGGGACATTTGGGAAATGTTTCCAGTTTTTATAGATTCCACAGACATATAAGATATACCAACAACTGCCTATGAAAAAGATTGGTACTTTTAAAACAAATTATTTCTAAAATAAGTTGGCTATTGATGCTGTTTAACAGCAGCATTACTGCCATACAATTTTTATTACAGATTGTCATGTTGCAATAGGGCTTTACACACATACATTTACTATACCATGTGAATTACTAGAAATGCTTTTCTATGTTTGTGTGATTTATTAAAACATAAATCTTAATAGCATGTGCCAGAAATTCCTTTTGAAGGATATAATAAGGTAACAATTATCCTCTGAACTCCTTTCTTTGTCTTCAGAGAATAAAATGCATTAGAATGTATCCATTTGCTGCCCCATGACAGAAAATGAAAGCAACTATGATGGTTGCACTGTATGCTTTCAGATCCTGCAGTTGGCTTGTGAAGTGAGCTTTGCTCCTATTCTTTTAAAGAATAAACCTTAAAAACAGTAAGGAAAAATTAACTGAAGAGGTTTGTTTTTACATATGTGCAGGTGGATGTGGAAAAATCCTACATGTAACTACTAAATGTAAATTTAAAGTATACTTCATTTGAAAGAAAATTATGTACACAGGGACCCCCTGTATGGTTTTGACTTGAATCAATGTACTTCACCTTTTTTGTTTTATGCAACAATCCACAGGATCTGATTCAGGGGAATTGTAGCATTTTCTTCTGTGGAAATATACACAGAGGAGCAACATTACAAGTTTTGTTATAATTCCTCTCAGAGAAGGTTTAAGGCCTTCTAGATTAGCCTGTGAGTGTTCAGAGTCCTGTGTCTGATGACTGGCACAGTGAGAACGTTCTTAGTGTACCATAATTTTACCCAATCATTTTTGAAGAAAAAATCATAAACAAACATTCACTACATAGAAGGTGCTACGTAAAGGCATTATTAATTGTGCAGGTAAGTAGAAATAGCAAGATCACAGGATAAAGTTGGCTTTATTAATTCAAAGAAAGTATCATTTAATATCTCAAATGCTGATTGTTTTAAGGTTCTATTTCTGTGGGAGAAGAAACATATACGTGGTTTAAATTTAAAACAAAAAAATGAAAACCAGTTTTCAACAGCTATCCAGAATTCACTTAATTTTTCTTTTGCTTCCATAAGGATACTGCATCCAAACCACATACCCCATGTGCTTAGGAGTAAAATGATGGGGACTTCTGAAACCAATGTGATTTCCAGGAGTCAAAGAGGATATTGTTTCACTTTGCTCAAGTGACATCAAAACATTCTTAACAAATATAGTAAGTACATATATGCATGCACACTTCCTTTGCTTTAGCTCATGATATACAAAGAGCTATTTTTTTCATTGGTTTTGCAGATGCTTAGCTCAAAATTAAATCACAATGTCATGCAAAGGCCCAATCTTGTGTTGTGCAATTCTGATTCTGCAGGACATTTACCTTTGTAATTAACTTTAGCAAAGTCCACATACCATGTCATTTAACTGAATGAAAAATTTAAGCAAACTTATGCTGAATTTGGTGTCTGTACTCCTCCACTACCCAGGTTCTCTCTGCTTAATATTCCTGACCACTTCCACTGGCTTTGGGTCAGAATCTGGAATCTAGATTTTCATTAATGATACAGTTATGCACAGTGTGCACATATTTTACTCAGAGCACCATTATGACCTGCTCATACTCTGTCACATTTAGGGACGGACACAATGGCAATTGAAGTGCATTCAGAATGCCATACATGAAGGTTATGATGGCTGGCAAGCATCCTTATTAACAACTATTCTTTTTCAACAACATACATACAGCAGTTCCCTGGAAACAGGATCATTTTGGGGCTCCACTAAAGAGATCACAATACCATAATTACTGCCATGGTCACACAGTTCGGTGAAGTTCTGTACATGAGAATTTTGATACTCTGTGTTTATCTAAAGTTCAAACTGACTAAAAGAGCACATGTCACTGCTTTTCTAATATTACATGCTTAAGCCTTATTTTATTTACAGCTTCCAGCAGCTCTCAGCTCGATTCCTCATTGTGCTCGCTGCCACGTAGCTGGAGAAGGCTAACAAACCCCTGCGTGTTCACATGACAACCTTTGTGCAAACGCATCCTTATTCTGTCATCTACTGGCAGCGTGCTTCCCAGTCATGTTCTCTGCCAGTCCTTACCAGTTTGCCAATTACACAAGCTGCTTCCCAGACATCAGACAAAAATTCCATAAGACTGCTGTGCGAGCGTACCCTAATTAACCATCAGCTTAATTAGACAATTTACTGTGTAATTAGCAGGCAATTAGTCAACACCTCTCAGATCTTATTGACTGCTGTGACAGCCTTCCTTAGTCTACACATTCCCATACGCTTCCACGACCATGATCCCAGCCCTATCCTGTACAACAGCAACCCTTGCAAGGGAAGGGAAATCATATTACATAACAAAAGAAAAAGGAGAAAAATCAATATATAGCCTGTTCATTTATTGAACTGTCTTCTAGCCAAGACTTTCTTTTCTCTAGGAGTAGAAGGTCAGCTGCTAACGAAGAAACGTTCAGCTATAACATTAGCTTCTGTCTTAATCATTTGTAATGAGGTTAAGGAATTTAATATTTTTCCTCTTATACTGCACTAAATTATCAAAGAAGTCAGGCAAGCAGAAGTTAAACAAAAAATATTTTAAAACTTACTAATATATTGTAGGTTTAAATATACGTTTTAGAACCGTGAAAAGGTGGTGATAGCTGCTTTTGAGACCTATAGCTTGTGTTGTAATTAACTGCTTCATAGTCTAAAAATGCACCAGGAAAGCCAAAATAAAGCATAAAATTTCAATACTCAATAATAATTCAATAGCATTAGTGTAATTCAGTAGAAATAATTTTTGAAGTAGTATCAAGTCCTCCACACAAATCTAAAGTTGTATGTCCTTCCAATACAAGATGTGAGAAATTACAATTAAAGACTAATATAACATGGATATTAAGGGATTACTAAAAATGTGTGTTCCTATTTCCTTTTTCTATAGACTAAAAATTGGATTTTGCAATTAGCATTGACAAGAGCTTTTCTGGATGATTCTTAAAGTAGTAATTCCAAAGTTCACAGAATGGATATACACTTGTATCCTTCTGGAATTAACTCTTGAAGATTTATTCCCAGAAGTCCTACATTTCCTGACTGAAGGACAGAATCCCACAATCGCTATTGTAGTTAAAAAACATAGACAATTATGTATCTCAAATAATGATAAAAAATGTTACTTAGAATACACTCACATACATATTTGGATTAGTAATAGGTATTTTTACATAAGAACCTGTCAAGGTTTTTAAACATATGGGACTTCATTCTGCTCTTGCAACAATGTCAATCAGGAGTAAATGCAATTATATCACCGTGAGATTCAAAAATCAGCTCTTTGCTTTCTTCTTGTGTGGGCAAATCAGGTGTTGAACACAGCCATATCCTCTTCATTTACCAAGTGGCAACTCAAGACCTGAGATAACTCGAACACTCAAGAGAAGTGTATCGCCTGTACATAGAAGCTACACTGGTATAACCAAAAATTCCTTGAAAAGTGATTAAGCCAAACCCTGTAAATTCATGTGTGGAAACACATGCCAGTTCAGAGATAGTTACATCATTTCAGATAATGCCTGTAAAATTCCTAACACGAGCTGTACAGCACCATGTACACACTTGACAGTGATCTCAGAGGGCCCCTGTGGAGCCAGTTTGGGCCCACATTTCTGCAAACATCTTGTAAGACTGCATGGTCCAACCAGGAATCCTGGGGCAATAGCTGCTGCATGAGGTGCTTCAGGTCTCCTCAGCCTGTCGTGGTGCAGAGCAGAAAGGCAGCCACCCAACAGCACAGCTGCCTTGCAGCGTGCCAGGCTAGAGCAGAAGCCACCAGCTGGTGCCAGGGGAGGAGGCCCAGCACTGGAAGTCTTCCCCAAGGCATCTGCAGCCTTAGTGTGTCAGTGGGCACAGGTGGGGGCCCAAAGTGTCACCTAGGCTTTTGCAAAAGCCAGCATTTGGCCACAGCAATGAATGCAGACCTCAGCCAAGATGCTGAACTGTAAATCAGAGCAACTGAACCATGACAACCACTTCTCCTCTATTGCACTTCAGTATCTAAGTAGGCCTAGACTTGAAGCTTAGATGGTGTTTTGGATTTATTTTTATAATTAGAATGTGGAAATGAGGGAAAAATCCTCGCACTCTGACACATACATGCACTTAACCAAATGGGGAGAGTCAAAAAGCCAATGACTTGACAGAAAGGAAAATTCTGAATTCTATATTGACAAAATAAAGATTGCATTTATTCCAGAATGTCTGTGGTTACCTATTAAAGCTTCATAACAATTACAAAAATTAGGGACATTTGTAAGTTATGCTAAAACTCAAAAATGTTAACTATGTCTTTATGCTATGATTGTCTTAAGTGTGTTTCAAATATAACTTTTAAGAAAAAATATCCTCCAATCTTTTCTAATAAATTATAAAATACATTAATGCCACGTAAGAAAGTCAGATGCAGTTGGCTGGCACAAAACTAAAAGGTTTGCAACAAATCTGACATGAGAATGGAAAAAATGTGAAAATTCTAAATTTCGGAATTACACTTGCCAATTTCTAGCTTACATTCAAACTGCCTTTTTAGCTGAATTCCTTTCAGACAAAAAATTATGTGAGTCATTTTCAAGATCACCAACAACCTTCCAAGGACATACAAAACAACCACAGAAAAATGTAGCTGAATAGTACTTTACACAAGTATGTTACATATTTGCTTTTTAGAATCCTATTTGCTCAGAATGTGCTATTCAAAAATATTGAGTACTTCAGATACAACCAACAGGACCTGCAGATCTTCAGCAGTTTTGGAAAATCATGCATGTGTGCTCTCCTTGTCTCTCTCTAGATAAATATTTGCAGGTATTTTCAGCAGAACCAGGTAAATAAAGCAAAATTAGTAAAGAGCAAAGCAGCTTCTTCAATATAAAAAGAAACACTGTTCCAATTTTTACCCAATGTAAAATTTTCATCCATTTTGTCTGACTGACTAGGTAATTGTTGCACTATGAATAGAAATTGTGTCCTCTTTTAAGTACTGGTCACTACCAGAACAGCACATATGCTGAGCAGGAATGAACACTCCTACTTTTGGAATCTATTTTTTACATAAAGGTTTATGTAGCAAAATCCTCAGTGTTGCAGTCTACATGTTCTTTTAGAATTACACTTGAACTGCTCCTCAGTTATGCCAATCTAAGTGCACTGTAAGTTACATGTCAATACACAACAGTTTTCAGATTAAAAAATAATCTGAAGACTAATTTACAAGTCTTTTATACATAAGCTGCCAGAAATATTCAAACTCAAGATTATTGTTCACACTTACACTTTGCATATGTATATGCACTCTGGCTACACTGTTTTAAACCAGACTCCAGAAGAAAAAGACAGGAAAAAGAAACAACCTCTAAACACTGTGTAATAAATCCCCAGATGAATAGAAACCAAATCCTTTAGACATAACTGAGAATGCTGCAGCCTACCAAGAACCAGTTTTAGATACATATCTGGTTTTACTTTTGCTGGCCAGCTTTGTATGCAGCTCTGAGGAAGGTAAGCCATTGCTAGCTTAGACTTTGTGGAACTTATGCCACGAGCTCAAGGCATAAGGCATAAAAGCTACAGCCATGCTCACTCTGCTCCAAGCGGGTGAATGGCAGAAAAAGTGGTAACATGGGAAGAAAACTGCTGATCCTCTGCTTGTAAAAATCTGTCCTTTAGCACAGATGAGGTTTACTGACTCAATGTGCAACACCCCTGCATGACAGATCCCTCTGTCTTCCACTGATGAATTGTCACATTGTGCTCCACGCCTTGAGATAACAGACTTTTCCATGAGAGACTGTGCAGAAAAGAGACTCCCACTGCAGAAGAAGTGCAGCATTTCTGTGATATTTAATGCTACAGGAAGAGTGTGAATAAAAATTTCCCCAGAGGTTTAATTTTTTAGCATGAACTTGTAAGAAGTTTTTCATTTCTAAAGTAGTAAATACAATCACAAAGAGAAAGAGAGAGAAACTTTTTACGGATTGTTGTTAAACTCTTGCTTTGAAGATGCAGTTTGTTATCTTCAGCACTCGAAATATTAATTGGCCAAAATAACCAGAATTACTGATGGCAAAACCAGATTTTTAACTGGTCCAAAGTGCCCCACTTGCAAATTCAGTGGTGTCAAGATGCACACCTGCATCAGTTTAAGGTGGGCATCTACCTGGTGCAGACTTCAGCTGTGGTAGGAAAGGCCTTGGCTTATCAATAATGACCTTGTTAAAGCTCTCAGCCCTGGGATCTTAGGTGTCTCACTGTGCTCAAGCTGTGCTACATCTCTCCAGATGGACTCTTCCAGGATGAAGATATGCCAAACCCCTACATCACCAGGTTTATGGACTGAGGAAAAAGAATGGTTAAATGCAGTCCTTTCCAGTTCCTCAGACAGCAATTTTGAAGCTTTTGAAGTTATTTGCACAGAAAGAAGTCTGCAGCCTTCTTTAAAATGGTCATAGAGATAGGGCAAACTAAGTAGAGATGAGATCTGGTCCTTAAGTTGAACATATCAGAGAAACACTTTTTCTCAGGGGAAAAAAGAGAAAAGTCTGTTCTTCTGCTACTCAGATTCACAGAATTATTTTCTCCTTTTTTGTAGCTAAATAACACCTTTTTCTGTATAAAAATAAAATGGCATAACCACAGCATTTTAAAAGATAATAATTACATTCTATAGCACTTACCTAGCATAGCCTTTTACCCTTCCTGTTAAACGTTGCTGGTTTTATGCACTGATCTAAAACTACAAAAATCACAAAACAATAAAGACAGTATTTCTTATTAAAATTCTTCCAGATATATTGAACAAAAATGGAGGACATAAAGAACTCCTAAGAATACTAAAACCAATAATAATAATTTTAAAACTTGCAAAACAAGAAAATAATTTAATTTAAGAGTGTTGTGTGTTAAGGAATCCCAAAAAATGCTCATTTTTCTGTTCAAAAAATGTAGTTAATAAAAGTTGTCTAATGCTATTTAGTAGAAAGGTAAACAACCCCTTTTATATTTGACATTAACAATCTGATCATTTGTCTCCCCAAAGAAAGCCCATACAGCTTTCATACAGACCACACAATAAAGAATAGTAATATTTCTGTTTACTGAGATATCAACTGGCATTTCGTTGCAAGTCAATGGTCTATCTTTGCTACAGCATACTAGACCTCAATCTGGCATCTACAAATGTCAAGAGTATAAAAAAAAATTATAGGATGGAAATCAAAAGCATGTTCTAAATTCCTAAAAACCAAACAAAGTTCACCTAGACATATTTGCTGCAGAAATCAGTACAATATTCAGCTGTCAATCTTGAAAAACAATGAGGGAGCGATGCTGTCAGTAGGACAGGATAATAACATTTCAAGCAGATGTTCAGGCGGGGCTCTAATTCTCACTGAACTCCCTTGGTAAGCATTTAATTTCTTTATCATATGCAAGCTAGGCAAATTGTACTTCATCAAAACTGTATTGTGAAATATTAATATTTCATATTATAGCAAAACTCCATAGAATAACCTTTGTCATATTAAGAACATCAGAATTTCAAATGTCATGGTTCTGCATTTTAATGCATCTTAAATAGCTTTTTGGCTTGGCACCATAAATTATAACTAGTTTAATCTAAATTACTATGCTGTAATATCATACAAAAATATACATTTTGTAATACAGATTCACTTCTGTGAAATACTAATGTTATGGAAAACAATGCATCATTGTACCATGATTTTTTTACCACCCTCAATTATGAAGTGAGGTGCACATAGTGCAAATGTACAGAGAGAGAACTAGCTGGAGCCTGAATATGTATATTGTAATAACAGCACCTAGAAATGCAATATATACTGGGCAAATTAATTAATTCTCTGCCAGCATTTTTACTTAGAAATGGTTCTGAAAATGTATTGTAAACTCTACATCTATAAACTGCATAAACATATATTATGGCTAAAAAGTTTCCTTCTCTATGGTTTAGATCAAATTTAATTTATTTTTAATTGTAGCTTTGTTTTTAAAATCATCCACACAAGTTGCTCCATATGTAATGAAAAAAATTAAAGATTAAAAATGAAGTTAGTCTGCATGTTGATTTCTGCTGGTTCTCATAATAAAGGCAACTGTTTCTGCATTATTGAAAGTGACAGCATCACAAATCAATGCATGTCACAACAAAATAAAGACAGATGTATCTGATTAATCAGAATTAAATTTTAGAAGTGAAGGAAGCATCTAAAAATCAAAGCAAACATTTCTGCTAACCCAGTTGTTTTTTCATCTTTCTAAACAGCCTGTACAACACAGTGAGAGAACAACAAAGCCTGAATTCAGCTGATAAAACCGTAATTTCTGCTATAAACTCCTCACTGTGGTAGTGAATATGGCATAGGGCATACGCACCTCATAACCGTTGACTTCTTTTGATACTATGTTTATAAAAAATTTCTGATTACAGTTTTTAATACAAAATTTGTGTTCTAAACAATACCCACTAATAAATTCTTAGTGAATAGACCAGCTCAGTATAACACTTCTCCTAAAACCCTCCCACTCAGAGTTATGTGTCTAATTAATGCAGTATCTGTCATTCTGCGTGTAGTTGTCTGTTCATCTAAGCTCTAAAAGAGGTAATAATTGGTATTCATTTATTGTGGACTCTATGATATGCAGCTCCCCCATTTCCCTTCAATCCCTTGCAAACAATTTACAAATAATATGTTGCTGCATACAGTTATCTGAACAAGACAGAAATACTATTTGAACCAACAGAGCCATGAGCTATTGATCCTGCAGTCAAAAAGGGAAGACATGAATGTAGAAAAAGGTGTGTGAAGGGACACTTCTATTTCGCTACCATTTGTCTTTCATAGTGATTGTCCATTTCAAAAGCAGTTATTCCCTTTTCTGGAAGAAACCAAATCTAGTTGATACTAAAGCAGCTGTGTGCAGATGTTTAATTTAGTAAATAAAATTCTACAAGTCACTTACAGACACATACAGGTACAGTCCCCTAGGATTAAAATTTGCTCTACACTACAATATCCAGCACCTTCTAAAGTATGTAAAATGCAGTATATTTCGAAGAATAAATACCCTGGAGGAATTTCAGCTATTCCTGACGTTAGCTTTTTTGTAGGATTCAACAATAGTACAGTAGTATGCAAGAACAAACTTTGCTGAATCACTCACAGTTGAAATGCTCACCCTACAAACAGAAAATGCTACAAAGGTTGTCAAGAAGACAATTACAAGCAAGGAATGTGGGTGTTCAAAAAGGGATAGCATGAAACAGTGCGCTCTGTGCTAACTCCCTATGGGCAGCATGTGAAGCTTTCAAGGTGAGGCCATGATACATGAGGATTAGAAGGACTAGGGGAGTAAATCACGGTCCAGAGACTGAACTTCAGCACTGTTACCCAACAGCTCCTCTGTACAAGGCAGCAGGGCCTCTCATGGGCTGCAGGGATCCCTGGCCTTCTGTTTTAGAAGAGCGTTCTGTGCTAGATGATGAAAGAGAGAAAAGGAGAAGTAGCTCATATGAAATAAATCCTGTGTCTTACAAGAATCATAGCTCTCCAGCTCGAGTCCTTTATATCTCTGTCCTTGGATCCCCTTCTTCCAAGATATATCATGCTTTTCTCTCTGACCTTATTCCATCACACTGTAGTTAATGTATGGAAATTTGTGATTGGACTGTATGTGCTTTTCACAACCTATATGTCACTCATATTTAGCCTGCATCAGACACTTTTGCTGAAGTGCCAAAGGATGCCCATGGTAAACAGGGAATTCACTGGTTTCCCCTATCAGTGTCTGAACACAGTGGCAAATTCAGTCACTGGTTCTGGAAGAGGGAGAGTTGCTGCTGCTGCTAAGTTCCCCATGGCCATACAGGCTTGGCAAATCAGGAGGAAGCCCATCAGTTACCAGGAGAGATAAAACGAGGACATGAGGAAAGAACACAGAATCCTACTTGCACCACACACAATCAAGGCTGAAGTGGAAAAGCTTCAGCTGCCAAAAACTGTGTCTAGCAAACTCTCTCCCTCCCCAGAAGTTCTTCCACTCTTGGGAACTGTACTGGGGAGCTGCTGCTCCTCCTCCTCCTGCCAATTCCAAAGGCTGAGATCAGGAAATCTTCGCTCTTGATCCTGCTGTGTAGTTTGCTTTGACTAGCTGGGCAGGACAACTCAGTCTGAAATCCCCAACGTTGGTAGTACAGCCCAAGAGAGCATTCTGCTCCCTGCTGAAAACTACGCAAGATTTATATCTACATAATCAGAAGGTAAGTTCAAACAAACAAACAAAAAAAAGCACATTCTTGGCAACCTGTAATATTTCAAACTCTAACAAAAATTTGTTCTAGCATTAAGTCAACAAGACAAGTCTTTCCATAATACTCAGTTCACGTAAGAACTGCTGTACCTTACTGAGATTTTCTTCCCATTTGAAATAGTTCTTTTTGAAGTATTAAGTACCATGTTACTCTGATAAATAAAAGCAATCTTGCTTCTGCAGTGCCTCTCAGCCAAGTATCTCAAATAATGCCACAAATACAGTTGTGGGAAGTGAAGTACTAAGGAAGAATACAATAATAGAAAAACTAGGCAGCACTGGGGTGGGACACAGTTCTACTAGACACAACACGATTCGAGAGTTTAGGCAGAGTACTGTTTCCTGCTGAATATTAGAAGGAAGCTAAAGCAGAAATAACAATGAATGAACTAGAATTCATTAGATAGCACTCTTCTGAACTTATTAACTTAAATATTGCAACAAATACTTAAAAAAAACCTTGAAAGATCTTCATCTGAGTCACACCTCCAGAGCACGGCATCCAGTGGAACACTTCACAGTCGCCACTTCAGAAATGACTCAGAGTCTGCTGCTTAGTATAGCACCAACATCACTTCCTACAACATGCATGTCTTTCCTCCTTAACTCCCACCCAAGCTGGAACTCAGCCTGTGTCTGTTTAGCTCTCAAGATGCACAGTAATCAATGTGCAGTCTGGCAGGACTGCCAGCATACCAGCAATAAAACTGATAAAAAAATAAGTCTCAGTACTTGCTATGGGTTGCCTGTAGCCTAGGCACTGAATAATTACAGCTGATGGTATGTTATACATGTAAGTCAGTTGTAAACATAATTGAATGACATTTATGTCCTAAAAAGTGGTTTTTTTAAGAAGGCCTGTGAAGTAGATTGGAATCTCCACTGCAATCCAGATGAACACTTACTTCCTCAGGGCTACTTCAGGTATAAGTGACAGCAGAATCTAGCCTGACATATTTTACAGTATTCTGTAGCAATACAGTATTTTGTCCTTAGACCCTCCTCATACTACAGGGGCACCCATTCACCTATGCTGCTTACCCATGGAAAGCTGGCGAAGGAACAAATCCACCTTTTCTCTTCTGTTCCATCCATCAGTACCCTTGTACAGCCCCCCTCTGAAGGAAGAATAACAGGTCCTTGTATCCAAGTTAAATTCAAAAGCTTTCTTCAGCCCACACTACTGTTTGTTACTGGTTAACAATATGTTGCTATTACTTATATTGTTACTCAGGCCTACGTTCAAGGATTCATCTTTGCTTTTCTTCCTCTCTCCACAAGTCAAACCATCTCTACATCTCAACCCCAAACCTGTTTTTTTTCTATGTGATCTGTTTATCAAAGCTGTTATTTTCTTTCACTGTCTAAACTTCTTGCTCAGTCTCACTTCACCATTTTGAATGTAGCAACAAGAAGTTGCAATTCTCCTGAATTCAAACAAACAATTACACACTTAAAACTACACAAAATGCTTTTTTTTTAAGGTGCGACACTGAACCATAGTCTTCAAGACTTAATTCTAACTCCTTCCTCCTCCACTACATGTTACTGAAGGTTGACATCACTGCTGCTCTCTCCATGGGCTTGGTTTTATGTTGCCTCCATCTTTCTCTCCCACTGCTCACCCAGCCTCCTCCTTGCAGCCACATTATCACATGCAACTGCACCTCCAGTTCAATGGCTTATCTTGGCAGCCTGTGGCATAGAACCCACCTCTCATAAGTTATGTGACAGAGCTGTTTACTCATTCCTTTTAAAAACATTCTGATTCTTCACAGAAAACATTTTCATTGCAGTATTTAAAAAAAGGATTTTTTCACTTAATAGTTGGCTAATATTAAAAGCAGAGACAATAAAAGGGAAGAATGTAACAACATACAGAACCAGAAATTGTGTCAGTGCACTGTGGAAGGCTCACAGACTATTTGAACTACACAATGCATCACACCCTTCCCTGCTATGTTTATGCTAGTTGGATATAACAGAGCCATTTCCCAAAGATTCAGATTTTTCAATTATACAAAGATATGGTTACATGCAAAATACACATTAAAATATTTCCTCACCTTATCCAGGGAGAATGTTTTAGTGACAGCAAAGCCCCATCCAGCTTCAAATGCTCTTCGAATCATTGAAGAACTAGTAGCAGGGGTTGCACTGGCAAGGCCAAAAGGATTTGGAAACTTCAGTCCAGCCATTTCTACACTGATATCCACTAAATCTATAGCAGTGTAGAAGAGAGGTAGTTCTGGAACTGGAGAAACTGCAACACCATATAAGGACTGTAAAAAAAACCCAAACAAAACAACATTAAATCACAGAAATTTTTTTCTGATCTATTTTTATACAATTTATAATTAATCCTGATAAGGGAATAATTAATATATAATAACCCAAAGTTTAAGTGTTCTATTTTGTGTTCAACTTGCAAATCAGCAAAACATGCAAACATTCACCTATGTAACATCTTCAGCCCAGTCTTCATGCTAAAATACTGTGCTACGCTGGAAACAAATGAATGACAGTAACAAAAATAATGAAGAAATAGTTATTTTACATCCGTACTGATAAGCCTGGTTCAGTCCAAAGGTTTGTTCAGCCTTTCTGAAGAGCCACCTCTGCTCCCTACAGCAGTCAGTAACAGTGAGATTGAAAAAACCCAGGGTATGCAGACAGACCTTTTCTAGTTCTCTTCTCAAGTGCCAATCTATAGAAAATATATGAAATTGTGAAAAATGACAGAAAGCATCATGTGGGGAGGATCACTCAGCCTTAACTCCATATATTCCAAACCTCTGAACCTTTTTGCCCCACTTTGAAAGATTTCATATAGCCTACACAATGGCATACCTATGCAAAACTAATATTTAATCGTAGTAGTATGAATATACTTCAAGACTGAAAAAAGTTAGAGTTTGATTGCCATCAAAAACATCATACTCATTATGGCTGTGCCACCACAGTCACTTTGTTTTCGTTTGAAAGGCTCTTTTCTCTGAAGAGTCAGTGAAAAGTATTTAATGTATATGTAGCACCTAATAATACAAAAATTGTAGAGAGAAAAGCTTTTTCTGTGTATGGATACTGAACAGCATCCCAATCAGGCTGTGGTGGTTAGAATTTAAATATTTATTCACTCAAATGGTTGATTCAATAAAATCACAATGAAATGAAGCAGGAACTTCTAACACAGAGAAGCCCTACACTCTAATAAGTAACAGCTAAGAACACAGCAGTTTCTTTTAATTTAAAAAGATGATTTTTTCCAGCAGGACAAAAAGAACCAGTACTTGAAGTTTGGAGAAGATTTTCTGAAGCAGAGTAACAACCTCAGCCCCTCAGGAATTACTGCCTTTTGGGGTTTTAGTTTATTTTTTTTTTTAAGGAACTTATTTAATAATTTTTTACCTGTGAAAACTAGTAAGCACAGATGGGATGAGGAGTTTTTTTGTCTGTTTTAGTGCCTTTTGTTTTCTAGGCTAGTTTAAAACCTGAGAGTTCATGCCTGTTTGGTTTTGGGATAGTGTGGATTCCCCTCATACTATTCTGACCCCAAATCTTTCAATCTTCATACAAAGAGGATACATTTTGGGCCCAAAATTTCTGATGGCTTAAGAGCACTGAAAGTAGCGGAATTGCGTTAGCCTGAATGATGCAAACCTGAATGGGTCAGTAATGGTGGGCATTTTGAGAAAAGCTGATTTCTAAAGATCCCTAACACTTGGGACCAAACACACTTCAGTATCACGACCTCTCCCATCTGGAGGCCAATGCACTTTACACTTTACAAGCCCCATTTCTTCCTTCCTGAGTGTTCACTGCTTTCTCCATGTCCCACTCCACAGGGTTATTTTCTACACCAGGAGAATCTGAGTTCCTCAAAAACCAAACAGTTTGGCATTCTACATCTCAAAAGCTTTTGTTAACTGGAAAATCAAAAACAGAAGGGGGAGGAAACAAAAGAAAAGTATTATCCTTTTATCACTTTGGGTTTGATTTCATCTTTTTAATTTTGGGGTTTTTTAGCTTTTCTTAAATAATATTTTAACTGCAAAATGTTGTTTCCAATGCCAAACCAGAAAATCCTGAATCACAAAATTCAAACTAAAGCATTTTTTATATGCTAGCACTTTTTGTCTCCCACATATCTGAAAGTGGAGAAATCCACTGAAATCAACACTGATATACTGAACTCTTGCAAAAAAACTCTTTGATTTTCATTCTGTAAGAATGACATCAAAGAAAACCTTAAGGAAAATCATTTGGTCAACTCCACACTTTGCACACGTGAACAATAAACCCAATTTTCTACTTTGACATAATTTTCTATTCAGAATTGTTCAAATGATTTCTGTGAATACATTTCAGTCTGAGGACTGATGACAAACTCCTCATAGCTTGTACTATCTAAAAACACACGGGGGCAGGTTGCAGCTGAAGGTTCAGTAGTCAGTGGCAACACATCTTTGGAGATTTATCTCCCTCCTTCCTATCACTTCCTTTTTTACTCTATTTTTTTGCTTTTATTTTTTTCCTTTCAGCACAATGCTTATAAAATAAATATACTTTATAAACCTTGATGCATTGTTTTCTACAAAGCAAAATTTTTGGCAAACAAAAATGTTATATAGCTTCCTGAAAGTGAAATCATCTTTATAATGAAGGATTTCCCTGACATTGCACAAACAAATAGGAAAAGAAAGCCTGCAGGCAAGAGCTTATTTATAATAACTCTTCTCTTGATTTTTAGAAGTAGAGGACAAAAAGTGTGGCCCATTCTTCCTCTTAATCTGATGCCAACCAGCTGAGCTAACAATATTGCAGGTACTTGTTACAATCATGACAATTTTTTGGAGACTGGAACAGGGTGGTGAAAAATCCCCAGCACATTGCAAGTAGTGGATTTACCTTACCCTAACCATGATTGGCCTGAAGGCAAAAGCACACGAGCTGCAGTGCAGGGCTGAGAGACAGGAACTCAGCTTTAGACCTGATACAATTTTTGACATTAATTTTCTTCAGATGGAGAAAATTCCTAACCAGAGTGATATAGTCTAAGTGCATTTTCTGGCCTTTAACAAAGACAGACTGTGAAAGCAAGTAGTTGTATTACTGTTATTTTTCACAGAGTCTTCTCCACAAGTCCTACTGCCTGGAAGAGTTTTCCTGAATACTCTCACCCTCCTCTGGCTTTCTTCTTTTTAAAGTCGCATCCTAAACATGTATTTTCTCCCTTGCTTCTGCTACCCTCTCTCCAATTATCCATTAATTAACTTTGTGGTAAATACATTTATATTATTTCATAAAACTCTGAATGGTTGTGGTTGGAAGGACACCTTCCTTGCTCAAAGCAGAGTCAGCTACAGCATCTTTGCTCAGGGCTCTGTTCACTTTGACAGAGATTTTCTAAGCTCCTTCCTGGCCTTCTCTTTTTGTAACAGACATATTGCTTATTCAGAGGCAAGGAACTAAATTACCAGGTCTCCTGAACCTGCCTTTAATTCACCTTTTTTGTAAATGGTGCTTTATTGCTGCATGCTAGTGTTTCATACGCTGTTCTAGCTAAACAAAGAGACATTCATTTTTTTTTTGCAGTTATCCTGAAAAGAAACAGACAACATTAACTAATGGCTTCAAATTCAAGCTTCCTGGGAACCTCCCAATTCTGGTATTCATTATGAAATAATGTATATTCATGCATGGTCAAGGAATATATGAGAATGGTCAATCTTGATAAAGAATCAGCACTATACTCTTTAGATACAAAGCTCCTATATTTTCTGACAGACCAGGTAAAGAAAAGATAGAAAATATACAACCTTGGTTGAAAATAACACCGTGATGTGGTCTAAAATTCATCTTGAATAATGTCTTAGTGAAGTGCAATTTACATCAGTTGGGATCCAGACCTCTATTCTCTAAATGTATCATGTACATTTCAGTCTAGGAAAAATATAAAAGAAACTTCCACACTGGAAGGTTACAGTAAAGAAGAATATAGATTTAAAGAAATGAAAACTTACTGGGATTTAGGAAAAAAAGGTCACATTTAAAGAGGGATTTTAGTGAGAAGAAGATGGCAGCCTGACTATCATATATGGGAAAATAGCCCACAGGTAAGTGTACGAATAGAGCAGGAGTGAAGCATCAGGACTGGCACAGTCATCCAGTAAGAAAATACTGGAACTGTCTTTGCTTTCAAGATAGGCATAGAAAACTAAAAGTTAGTCCTGCAATAATTGTGAGTTACCCTAAATATAACTATTATACAATTAAATCCATCCACTTATCAAAAGGAAATGAATGGTAACTGAGGCCTGGAAGAGACCAGCAGCCTATGTTGCTTCTGCACGGGATCATAAAGTTACTATTGGAGAAAAGCAAAAGCTTACAATCCCCAAACTAAATAAATCACTAAGATCATTTAATTGAAATTTTTGCTTCATTCATGGAATATCAAAAGAAGGTTGAATTGTGAGAAAATGTGAGTAGTAGAAAGTTGCATGAATTGGGCTGATTCTGTTTGGATTTCTAAAGACCTGCAAGGAACAGTTCTAGGAAGACTGACTGTGTTTCCTAACAGGTTCTACTACAGCTATCCTTACTTAGGCTTTGACCGGTCATGTTTATAGAAACGAACCTGACACAGCTGCAGGCAACAATTTTTGAGATGAACCTATGCCTCATATGGTGGGAGGAATATGTTAAGAGGCAGGAGATATTTAGGCAACTAATGATGGAAAGTTTCCAGCATAAGAGCAGCCAAGAAGCTTCTGTAAATAACTCTCAGTATTGAACATAAGGCATTTCTGCTGAAGAGTCCTGGAGTCTGGATCTCATGCCTGACTTGACCACGTGCCAGAGCTTGCAGTGACTGGAGTTTCAGGGCACATATCAGCCCCATCTGTTCGCTTAGCCTTTTGCCTGGAGTAGGTTGGGATACAAGCAGCATGCTGTTCAAACACTGCATTCTGCAAGTAGTCAGGATGGTCGGTTTGAGCTACACTCTTTGACATTGTCTTGGATTAGTTGAGAAATCTTATGGATTTCTCAACTTATAGTTTTCTATAAGATCTAAACTTATAGATTTCTTATAGTTTTATTTTGATGAAGACTGACTGCATCACTTATAGATCCTGGTGCTGAGATAGTCGGTGATTTTGGAAATGGCTACCTACTCCTTAACTGAAAGGAGTACCAATGTCTTTATTTAAAATTTAATGTGTACTTGATTCAGACACTCAGTTCACAGGATGGTTGCCTGCTTTAGAATCTCACAGCAGAGAGAAAGTAAGGAGGTGTGTATGGGTATTTTTCATTTGCTTTTGGAAGCTTCCAGAATACAGTTCAGCTGTGAACTGGGTGAACTGCTGAACTGCTCATGCACACACACATGAGCACAAAGGCTGGCACACGTGCACACACCTGTCCCTGTGAACAGTAGGGTAACACAATCCTTCTCTTATCCTTCTCCAAAACACTTCTTTAAAAATAAACTCCTCCAGTCACCAAAATTCCTTCCAGGTCCAAACACTGGTGAAGTAAATTGCCAGATCACAGCATTTTGCACCACAGCAACCAGATTTTACAAGGGCTGCACATCCAAATAAATGCCCTTGGGCAATCCATTCATCTAACAGCTGGAAAGGTGACACTTGCCATTTGGAAACTTTCCTGTGAAGATTGCTGTAAGGCTTTCCCATTAGCTTCCTGGTGAGACTGTAAGGTTGAACAAGCTGCCTTGAAACCTGCAAAGGGTAACAGAAATGCTCTAATATCACAAGTCTGCTTGATTTAAAATTCTAATTCTCACGCCATGACTATTCAGATTTTTTCCAAAGTATTAAATACATTCCAGAGGGGGGAGAAAAAAAAAAAGCTTTGAGGAGGAAGCAACATGATAAAGGAGGGTTTTATAAATGATGCCTGTATTTCTAAGAGGTTGAATAAGGAGACAAAAAGGAAGAGATACCTTCTGTCCCCTACTACAGTTACCCCAAATCACTGTGCATTGAGAAATTAAGCAAGCAGGTCAGGGATTAAAGATGTTTCACACTCAGCATTTTCATAGGGTCTAAGAAGGCAGGACACAAACAGTGCTTTAGAACAAGTGCGAAAAAATATGCACAGATACTAACAACAAGCTTTCAGTTGAAGTATTTTTAGGAAGTGAAATCAGACCCCAACAGCATGAAATTGCACAAACATGCAATCAGAGAGGCTTTGAGCAGATGGATGGGGGAGAAAGACATTGAGCTGTTACAGTCCCAACTTCAGTTGTTCAAATCTCTTTATGTGGGAGAATGATTCATGTATCATGTTTCTTAAAAGTTCCCTGCACTACGAATACACTTTTTGTCAGCTGGTTCTCCAGGCTGTGTCTCTGTCTTGGGAAGTTTCTTTTTAGCTCCTCTAGACTTTGTGTTCTTCTACTAGAAGTATTAGGACAGAGTCAGCAACATGCAAGGAGAAGCAAAGGGAGACACGTGGTTACCACGTTTTTCAAGTCTGTACGTCTTACATTTCTCACGTAAATTCCCCTTTGCATTATTTGCCTCTGTGCATTCAATGTTTAGTTTCTGTCAAGCTCTTGTACCCAGTTCATCAGTCTCATCAGAGCAAACTTGGGTTCCAGTGTAGATAACCTGAGTGTTATGTAAAATGTTAGTAAACTAAAAATGTCTTCCCCAGGTAATTGGCAGTACTTAATTTTTACTTTATGCACTACTAGAAGATTTTACTTTTCAATACTTATGGAGCTCACTCCTTTTCCCCAATTACCCAATTAGGGCTTCTGCTCGCAATGTCTGTTGTGCAGGGAGGCTTCCTGCCCTTGAGTGGAATTCAGAGCTTGGGCCAAGATAATGTTGCTTGAATTTTAGTGTTAAGATAATGAAAGAAAGCTGAGTTCATCTACTCAGATGCTAATATGTGACCCAAGCTGAATGAATCTGTAATGTGCTAAGCTAATTTTGCTTCTCAAAATTTGTATAATTAATCTAAACTACAATGGAATTATTTTTAGAACTATCTAAAAGAAGATAAAACTGTGAAAGAGAAAAATACTTTTTAAGAAGTCACCTGGATGTATCTGTGCATGTACCAGGAAGCTTGTTTGCCATCGTTCACAGATTCCACCGTAGTGTTGGCAATACCACCAATGTCACCCCCTGCAAACACCCAGGGCTCACTTGTTTGCATAGTTTCTGGGTCTACTTCAGGGAGACCCCATCTGTTAAACTTGATAGGTGCCATGGCCTCTCTGACTGTAATTAAATAAATGACAAATATGTTAACAAAAGAAAGAAAAAACTGTTGCTAAAATCTGTCAAATATATGCCGATAACAATAAGAGAATTTAATGTTGACAAAGATATATCTCATTAAAGTCAGAGCCATCCTGACTTAATATTCAAACTCAGAACATCCTAGAAGAAAGGCTAACTTCAAAACTTGTTACACATATTAAGAATAAAACCATAAAACCACAATCAAAATTAAATGGTTACAAGAAGACAACATATTTTCTATCTTTTTCAATACCATTTCTGACTTTTTTTTAGAGTGTGTATTCAGAGATCTTAAAATTTTTCATGCTGTTAGAAAACAGAACTTATAGGCATTTTGCACATGAAGTATTATTGTCCTCCAAAAAATGTAGATGTGAAAATAAAAAAAAATTATACTGCATGGTATTAAATACACGTGTCATTAAATACACATAAATGCTCAGAAAAACATTCTGTTAATTTTTTAAATTACTATATTCACAAGTCACATCAAAGTAGATTTATTAAGAGAATAATCTTTTCAATATTTTTAGCAAATTTTGATGGCATCTATCAAAATAGACGGTGCTATATAGCTTTGTCTGCAGTAACTGAACATTATGCAATAAAATGCAGCTTGAAATTGCAATGTCCCTCAGGGACATACCACTGGAAGATGCAGATTGCCAAGGTCAATTAAACTGATGTAGTTGCACTGTCATAAATGTAAAAAAGAAAACTGCCAGTTTAAGATGAAGATTTCTCCAATACCAAGGGCAAAGTCATGGTACTGTCCCAGCACACACCTCAGTACAGAGTAAGCTTCAAACACAGCTTTCCCACACATCACAGTGATGGAATTTTCATCCAAGGCTCTGTGTCTCCTTTCACCTCCAAATCATATATTAGAAGTGTATTTCAAAGTGGAGGCTATGTATAATCAGGGGCAAAATAATTAAACAGGAAGCAAGGCACAAACATTGTCACCTATTTGTCCCACCTACGCCCTCCTCCTCAACCATGGCATTTACAAACATATCCAGAGGACTCAAATTCAAAGGAACTTTTTGTAACTTGTTCAGAAGCCCGAGTCAGAGAAGACAGTTCTAAGCTGAAAGACTGTAGCAGATTAGATACCAGAAGTATTTAATCTATCTGCAAGACCTGTTGCTTGCAGTCTCTCCCACCTGGCATATATACATGTTGCTTAAGTTGACAAAAAAAATATTTGGATAGCAACAAACTCAAAAACTTAAGAAATTATTTCCTGTAAAAATATCTAAATTACTGAAAGATCAAATGGAACACAACTTCAGACTGAGACATTTTTCATCTGGAAAATGAGGAGTTTGGTTTGTTTGGGTTTGGGCTTTTTCTGTTTGTGTGGGCTTTTTTAAAGGAAAGAGTTGGCTGATAGCAGTTTTATCAAAAATCCTTCAGAAATCAATACATTAACTTTCTCTTTGTGCCTCAGACTGTCTGTACTTCAAGAAAGCTTTTGATCATCTTATATTTGTCATATATAGGATAACTTATTGCATGCAGTGGTACCATCTCAGCATGTGGTCTAGACAGCTCTCACAAGTTAAATATGTACAGGCTTGTAAAGACATGTTTGGAAAAAAACAGAGGAAAACTTGGTACTGCAGGATTTGGTAGTGGGGATTTAACAGATGACTTCTGTCTGAGACAGGACTGAACCACAGTAAAGGTGTCTGAGGACAACATACTATCACAAATGTAGTTTTTCAAAAGAAATGATGTAGAACTGGAAGTTCTGACTACTTATTTCATCTTGTGGAAAAATAGGGTATTACCTCTGTTATCCTGTATCTATTACATTTCTCAAATATCTTTGAATTGCTTTGTTCTAAAATAGCTGTCTGGCCATAATTGTACCAAAAGCTTTTTGAGTGTGAATACCCAACATATCTTCACCTGAAACATCTCTGGGGATTTGTCTGCCTGATCAGTATTTTCAAAATCGAGAAAGAACATTTCCCTGGTGGCAAGGTTGACACGGTATCCAACTGCTATTTCTTTCTCTCTCTCTCTCTCTTTCTTTCTTTCTTTCTTTCTTTTTCTTCCTTCCTTTCTTTTTCTTCCTTCCTTTCTTTTTCTTCCTTCCTTCCTTCCTTCCTTCCTTCCTTCCTTCCTTCCTTCCTTCCTTCCTTCCTTCCTTCCTTCCTTCCTTCCTTCCTTCCTTCCTTCCTTCCTTCCTTCCTTCCTTCCTTCCTTCCTTCCTTCCTTCCTTCCTTCCTTCCTTCCTTCCTTCCTTCCTTCCTTCCTTCCTTCCTTCCTTCCTTCCTTCCTTCCTTCCTTCCTTCCTTCCTTTCTTATAATCTCCAAGATTTAAGTTATATTAAAAAAAGGGTATGGTTCAAAAGCATTTTGTATAAGAGCTCCTAACATCCTCATGATTTGGATGTGATATCTGGTGCAACTGGGAGGCTGAAGGGACCACCACCTAGACCACCTGCACAAAGAAGGGGAGAACCTTTGTCTTCAGAAAGGGAAGTCTCTTCTCTGCCCCTGCAAAGGTGAGAGAGAGCTCAAGAGCCAAAGGTGAGCTTGAATTATTGGTTCTCTGAATTGGTGTTTGACACTGAACAAGAAGCAAACCAGATATTTAATGTTGGTGCATGATTTGGGGCAGAGGTAAAGAGTATCTTCAAAAACCTTCACCCTTTCAGTTTCAGTCTTCAAAGTTTAAAACTAACATATCTTTTCTCTTGAAAATTCAAACTACAATCCTGTGCTGCCGTCTCCTCCCCAGCCTAGTGAGATATACATCACTTGAAAAGATCCTTCTGGATGAAAGACAACATACAATTTAATTATTCTACTGCTATCAAGTGATGCTAATACAAATAACACCAAACAAAAGGACAGTGCTGAATATATTTTCCAAATTCGCTATATTCACAGAGCAAACAATCGCAAATGGAAACACAGCAGCAAATTATAGCATTTGCAAAAACAATATTAAAATATAAGTGAATACAGAAAAAATATTTTAATTAACAAAACAAATCAAATGGAAAAGATTCCTCAAATAAAGCTTTAAAAGTGAGTCTCTGTGTGACTGCCATGACTAATTATGCATCTATGTAATGTGTGTTCAATTTGGGCTTATTTAAATAGCAGAAATGCTCATTAGCTGCAGTATATCTGTGAAGCTTCAATAAACAGTTTAATGGTTTTTATGTTTAACCAATTTTGTAAGTTCCTATAATTTTAGCTTTAGTAGATCATTAATGTTATTTTGATATCCATCTTTAAAGAACAGTAGCATTACTTCTTAAAAATATAAATATACCGTAACTTTCTTAATCTAAAACATATAACTACAGCTGTCATATGCACTAACAGATTAACTACTGACATTGCCCAGTCTAAATGCCCAGCAAATAAAGAAAGGCACAATCATGTTTCCAACATTCTCTACCACACTACTGTCCTGAACAGGATTAAAAAGTGGTTTGACTGGATGAAGCTGGGTCCAGTTACAGTGGGAGAGGGTCCTGCTGCAAGCTGCTACTGACTTCGTTTTCTGTCTGCCACCAATAAGCAGAGGCGCCTGATATCTATCAACTCAAAGAGAAAAATTTCTGCCCTAAGTAAACAGGGCTTTAGAAGAGATCATGAAGCCACTTTTGGATATTGGGAATGGGTAACCATTTCAGAGTGTGGAACTGCTGCACCCAAATAAATTTACTCATTCAGTAAACCTATTTATGGAGAAAAATCCTATTCCAAATGACTCAGCAGAAAAACTCCTACCTATTTCAATAGGAATCTTTTGAACATATATAAATTTCAGTTTTATATAACAATTTTTTTACAAATCTGGTGACTCAAAGCCTGTTGGTGTGAGGCAGATGCTGTGCTAGTAGGAGATGCCAGGGCATTCCCAGCTGGGATATCACAGCCTCTCTTCCTCATCTTTACTCTTTCATTAGATAGATTAGATTTCAAGATTTCAGTACTCTGAGGTCAAAGTTAGCCCATTGTCTGAGCAGATTCTATGAAGAAACTCAACAGTCCTTCCAAGTTCCAGAACTCCTGGTTTCTGTGCCATTTGGAGTTCTATATTTGATCAAAGGAAACTAAAATCTTTTTCACTTATGAGCTCAGAGCTCTACAAACTTTTTTGCCTTTGTTCCCTAGCAAATGCTTCTCAAACTGTAGAAATAAAAACTATGAGTGGGTTAAAGCATAAAATTGTAAACAACTTGGGTTGTTTATAAACTATTGTTTGTTAACAAACTATTGTTTGTTAACTTGGGAAAAATTATCTTTACTGTATGTTGAGCTCTTCTAGGGCAGCAGTAAGCCCAGGGTTTGCTGCTGCAGTTTCCAAGAAAGATGACAGTTGTACTAAAAGTAAAAGCGAAATATCTGAAAGTTGTGATGGATTCCTGGAATTATGAAATAAAGTTTTCTCCTTCAGTCATGATGCAATAGCTAGCTACTAACAACATATTTTGGTTCACAAATAACTTATTATTTCTGGAGTTTTTTTACAAAGGCAGTACTTGGATTTTGCTTGGATATTTTTTCATTTCTCTTTCTTGCTGTTCCAAGAAAATAAAATAGACATTATCATGCTAAGATTCAGTGTTCTGATTACATGGGAATTCTTCCTCTTTACTGCTGCCTGCTAAACAGTGTCAAACTAAACTTAGGTTGCCAGTCCCCTATCCTGGCTTAGTCCTTTGTTCTGCACTGAATTTTGTAGTGCGTTTTGAGCACTATTTTCCATACTTTCTCCATGGTTCTCCCTGGAAATTCATGAAAATAAATCAGAACAAGGACATTTGTTACAAAATTTTGCAGTCCTAAAGTATTGCTCCACTTTGCTTATCAGAAGGAAATAGATTAGGAAAGGGTTATTCAAAGTTCAGACTTCAAAACCAACGGGTTTTAAGTAGGATGTAGAGGCTAAACACAGCTCGAGGGAGCACACAGAATTGCAATTGTGTTTGTTGAGTATTTGCAATTAGGAATGGTGACAGAAGATATTTCAGTAATTCACTCATACTTTGTAGGCCTCAAAAATAACAAACCAAGAAAAAAAGCAAGAACCAAAGGAAAAGTACAAAATTTCCCTCACAGCTATTTTTGTGGGTCAGTTGCGATGGCTTGAAGGCTCTGGTAAGCTTAGCAGTTAAAATAAAGCAGCTTGTACTTGCAAAAAAAATTTTCTTCAAGAAGAAGCAAAACACTTTTCTTACTCCATCTGCAGTAGCTGGATTTGAACAATTTGTTGGGCGGGTTTTTTACTGGTTTTAGTAAAATGGTAGCCTTCTTAAAACAGTCTAGAAGGCAACTCCCCTGTTTCATCTATAAGCAACTCCAGGAGCATAAAATGAAACTAGGAGTCAATTTTTTTAAGTGACTTATTTATATGATTCCCAACAGGAGGATGAATACTCACTGAAACTGGTGCTTAAAAACACAATCAGCATTTTATTTTAACAAAACAAAAAAGACTAAATACCTATTGTGAATGCATGGAATCTCAGTTGCAAATTTAATAGTTACCATGCAAGAATAGGAAACATCTTGTTGAGGATAATAGACTAGAAAAAACTTTCTAACCTATGAGCTATTTCTGCTCAGACACCCACACACTTATGGCTTCTTATAACTTTCCAATATGAGCATCAAGGCTGCCCTGAACACTTTGTTGAACTGGGTCTAATTTTAATCTCTCTCGTTTTGACAGTATTTTCTTTATTCTTTTATCAGTAGAACCAGCTTTTATAGGATATAACCTGCTATCTTAGCCCATACCAATACTGCATTTGCAGTTCCCTGAGGTGCCTTACGAATTAGGTCAATTGATAGAGCTCTTTGTATGAGCAGCAATTAACATGTTTATTCAACCTGCACCTGAGTCACCCAGTCACAGAATAATTGAGATGAGAAGGGCCCTCTGGAGGTTGCCTATTCCATTCCCTTCAAAGTTAGATCAAGTTCCAAGTCAAATCAGTTTGCTCATGTCATTGTCCAGGTTTGAGTACCTCAAGTATTTTCATTTCCCTCTTTTGATGGGGAATACCCAGATATTTTAATCTCTTGAATACAGAAGTGTACTTCATTTAGAAAAAGCAATCAACCACACAAACAAAAAAAATAACAAAACACTAAGATGATGGTTTGGTGTTGTTGGATTGTTTTTTTTTTTTTCATTTCTTTTTGTTATGTCCACTGAATTAGTCTGGAGTTTTGGTTGTAATCCAGCTCAATGGTGAAAAGCAAATCTGACATTCATTAAGACAGCTTAAAAAAAAAAAGACTTAAAAGCAACTTAAATGGTATGCTCAAAATAAGCACTTTTTGCAGTCAAGTCTTAGTTTCTTTTCATTTTCATGACATTCAAAACAAATGACTTGCATTTTTTCCTTTTTATTTGATTGCTCTTCTAACAGCAGTTTCATCCAAAATACAGCATGAAACTGAGGTGTTTTGCTCACCCCCAAAGTAAATGACTCTCTTCTCTCATGATCAGCTCACTGCATGACTGTTCCCCTCCCATTTTATGTTCCTATTTAAAAACCTCTCAACAATTAATTTAGGCTGTGAATGCTCCCTAGGAAATACAAGACTGGCATAGTACTATGGCTAAGCAGCACAGTAAGTTCAACCTTTTAATTGAGGTAGTTTTTAATGTGGTAGAAAACAGAATCACTTATGTATCACGGGGTCTATGAATCACAACAAAATACATTGATTGCATAGGTTAATATTGATCTACCACATGAGATTCTAGAAAACCTTCCAAAAAACCTAAACACAGGGTTTTAAAAACAACAACAAAATTTGCCAAAATTCTCAGTCGATCAATGCCATCATCAGAGTAGTTAATAAATCTCTTAAAAAAAAAAAATCTTAAATCTTCTTCTTGCTTCCTGGAGGTTAGACTGAGCCCTGAAATATGACTCACACAAATGCCAGAGTCTTTCCACAGCAATACAGCTCCAAGAGGAATGGGAGTCTGCTCTCTCCTGTGCTCTGTAGAGCAGGAGGCAGTGGCAGGCCAGCAGGCAGCTCTGAGTAATGAGCACTGTAAATAGCTGGGTGCAGTCACTGTCTAGAAACAGCCTAGGATGCAAGAAACTACCCCAAAACATTAGTAGCACACACAAGATAGGATTGCTCTTGGTATTCACTTCACGTGTTCCTCAAAATATCAGGCTGATCCTTCTTTTTACTGTAGGAGAGGGTTTAGACTCTTGTCATGGTTGCATGATGACCATTCTATACAACTGGATGTTGAGCAGGGAGTGCCCAGTACCTCATTCAGGTCTAGAGCCTGCTTACATCACTTTGGATTTTCTGTTTTCTGTGACTGCAAAGATTCACAAAAGAACATTACGCTAAGAAATTCTGAATACCAAATTTCCTGGTCTTGTGCAATCTGAGGTGCTTGCCAAGTCCCCTGTGAGAGCATTTATGCCCAAAGGACCACGAAAACATGTCATGGGTTAATTGGCTGGCATGACCATGCCCTGGAGAGGCAGGCACATTGTTCACTAAGGCTTTCAGAACCTCCTAACCTAGATGACCATCTCCAAGCTGAAGATCTTCTCATTTTACCAATGTGTCTTCTGCTGAGTCATCAACAGAACAGTTATCTGCTTTTAACTTCTGAGGCCCATTCGATATATGTGCCCGAACTCCTAAAGTCTAACCTAGTATTGGAGGAGAACAGTCTAAATGCTGCTCAGTTCCCATGTTCTTAACTGTATTTATGCTCATCTCTCTGCTAAATGCAGACAATTCATCCAAGCTCTGAAATGTCATCAATGTGTCAATTTCTATATCTTTAATACAGAATTAAGTAATTGCTAATTTTTAAGACTAAGCCTTGTAAAGAGCAACTAAGAAATACCATTTAAGAGAGAAGTCAGCTCTCTTATATATGCACAAGAAATAAGTAATACCCAGACCAGCTGAACCAGAATAATGAATGTTTCAATGCCTGTTTAATTTGCTAGGTTAAAAAAAAAAGATATTTCAGAGATCGGATCAGTTCAGCTTAAAGATGTAATATAATGAGTTTCTCTAGAGTTAATTAATGAGACCAGAAGAAATTCCCAAGAGTTTCTTTGAGATCCCACTTGCACTGAGAAGAAAAATATATGCTGAGGAACTGTACTTGTATGCTGAGTTCCAGCTCTATACAGCAATATGCAGAGAACTGCCTAGTTACCAGACCCCCAGATCTTTTTCTAAAAGGTGTACCTGAAGGACAAACTCCTCTAAGAGGACCAGCAGTCACAAGAAGAGTAACCTCCAGAAGACCAATTTCACACAACTGTTAAAGGACAGGACATGGCTGCAGCTAAAAGAACCATCTGTACTTGCAGTAGTCAGGGTTACCTTTATTGTCACTTAAAATGGAGCCAAAGGCACTGATCACCACATTGGCTCTCAGACGGACAACCTGCTCCTCATCTTCCTTCCAGTTTCCATCGTTGTCTTGTTCAGTTCGAAGAAATTCCATAGCAACGATTTGTCCACCTTTTAGAACAACTTTCCGAGGAGAGAGGAAAGGCAGAAATTCACACTTCTCTTCCTTTGCAAGTTCCATCTGTAGAGTAGAAGCAATAAAATATATAACTTTAACATGCTGCATTTTCATGGAAAAAAACCCACAAACAAACCAACCAAAAAACATTTTTTGACTCAAGATGTTACCATGGATTCTTCTACAGTAGAAATCAGCTGTGTCCAGTATGCAGACGCTCATCTTACTGTCAGCTTCAGAACTCATGCTATCAAATCAGGCAGTGGCAGTACGTAAATTTTCAAGGCAAATATTTCTCCAATATATTTTCTTATTTTTCCATTACTTTGAATATGTTTAACTTCTTTGAGGGCAAAAGATTTCTCATATATATATATGTGTGTGTGTGTCTTTTAAGAAGTGGCTTCATATTACCTTAGTCCATGCCCTGATTTGTGTCTACTATGACTATAAGATTCTATTAAATGCTGACTACCATGTACAAGCAACAGTTTTCTGAGTGACAATCAAGACTTAAGAACTTCTGAATCTCTGCTGTGGTAAAACTGCTTAAGTCAATCATCTTCAGAATCTGACTGCCTCTATTTACAAAACTTCTTTGAATATGTATATACCACCTGACATGATTCTACCATGGCCATTACTAAATGAATCTACTTTTATTTTACTGTTTTCAAGGCCCACTGCATGATTGGATGAATACAAACATTGACAACTTTTAGAAATTCACCCAGGCTTCTATGAAAGATTTTGGTTCAGAATATTATCAAGAATCTGAATAGCACATGAGTCTGTGCAATGGCTTCAGTAATCTCATTGTGTCTAGAACTCTTGACTGAAGTGCAACAAAAGTAAATCACACACCAAGAAACCCTCTATTACTTTGCAGCTCCATTCCCCTTCTGGAAGATGTAGAGTTCCCACCTTCTTGAAAGAGACAACCAAACTACCATAAATCTCATGATAAAGATGCATTAGATGGTGTGCTATTCTCAAATATATAAAAGTGTAATGTACCAAATAAATGACAATAGAAAAAGACCACCAAAATAAGAAAAAATAATCGGCAAAAAAACTTCCTGTAGTACATATAAATTGAGGAAGCAGAAAAATTTCAAAATGTGCAGATGACCTGATAAATGCCAAAGTGCAAAGCCAAACTAAAAACCAAATTGAATGCTGAAATATGTGATGAATAACATTGCTTCACTGTCATTGGCAGCGATTCAAAGCCAAAATCACTGTAATTTTCTTACCAGAAAGAAAAGAAAGGAAAGAAAGAAAGCCTCAGAAGGCAATGTCAGAATCACTGAGATTCCTTAAACAACAGCCTGAAGTTATTCTAGGATCTAACCACGATCTCAAGAGCCACCTACAATACTCTAATGGCTGTTTAATTCCAAGATTGAAAATTTTAGTTCATTTCCTAACTTGCAAGAAATTCTATCCCCTGCTTGAAAATACATCTCTCTGGCTTGTCAGGAAACAGATACAACAGTGGAAAATTATTTAAATAGACAGCATATAAAGTGAGCCTCAAATCTTTAATAAACATTCATACATTTTAAGAGCATTTTTATAAACAAAATCTTAGAGACATCTGTTAAGTACCTATAGCACACTTTGAGGCCACATAGAAATAACTAAGATGCCACCTCAGAAATGCTGCTATTCAATTTTACCTCTTCTGGGACAGCCCTGATATGAGTGAATCCCTTCCTGAAGACCACAAACACACGACGAGCTCCGCAGCGCAGAGCAGATGTTGCACAGTCAAAAGCAGTGTCTCCTGCCCCGAGTACAATCACAGTTCCATGTATTGATGGCAATGGAGAGTGACAGCCACACATCCCTGAAAGATAAAAGGAAAACCCCATTTTCAAGCAGAGAAACCATTTCTGCATGACAGCTCAAAAGGTACTTATACTCAAAGCAGTGTAAAATTGCATCTTACAGTTTCCAAGCATGGAGTGTCACTATCAAATTATTCTGCTCCACTGAAAGACAGTTTTATTCCTCCTTTTAAGATATGCTCATATACATAATTTCATAGTCAGTACTCTAAGCAGCTGCATCTTTCAATTGAGAAAGAAGTCAAATGACAAAATGTTTGTAGGGTTGTGGGTCCTGTCAGGTTGAAACTAGAATTGTGAGACCTTTTTATTCAAAAAGTAAGTTTCTCTCTCATCAGATTCATTATCCTCCCAGCTGAAAAAAAAAAAAAAAAAACCAAACCAAACAACAAACCAAACCAAATCAAACCAAAAAAACCCAAACAAAACAGAACAAAACAACAACCAAAAAAGATGACTAGTTGTCAATAGTTATAGTTTTGTGTAACAGAATACCAACACCAGTCCTCTCAGATTTCTATAAAGCACTGACACTGTATTGGCTGTGACATGATTCTCTGAGGCTATTCATCAGCTGAACAAGAAAAAGAATACTGTGACAGTAATTCCTAGTTCTTCCACTGGAAGAAAATGTTTAATCTACAGTAGTTTTCTACAAATCATTTGTAAATGTTACATGGAGAAAATGAAAACATTATGTTTTTATCATCTACAGCTTGTATTTGATGATTCAATTAAACAAGAAATAGTTAAGTAAAACTGAACTGTGTCTGTTCCCTGGATGAGACTGCACTTTATCACATGCTTAAGTAGAACTAACTGTTGATTAGGCAAATGGTTGTAACTTGAAAAATAATGACATAAATAATACCAAGCTATATTCTCACCAAGTCCAGGACATTTCTAGTCAGGAGGCACTAAGCTGGCCATTTACCTATTGTACTTTAACTCAAGAATCCTACTATAGCAGATTTTCACATGTAATTGTGGACCACAAGTATTATTGAAGTAAACAATACTTTTCATTTAGACATATAAGCAGAGTGAGAAACAACATCCTAATACACCTATTCTCTCTCCATTTGAAAAATGTTTAATGTATAACAAATGCTATAATTTTCAACCCCCATGTATGTGGCGTCACATTTACTATTTATTTAATAGGATTCTTCGTTTAAAATTCTCTCTAAACTTTTCTCATTTATTTTAGTGAACTTAATACTTCATAAAAATTGAGCAGTGGAAAAAGCACAAGTGAAGCAGGGGGCTGGCAGCTCAGAGTGCCATTAGAGTATGAGTCTAGAAGGGATCAGTCAGAGCAGCCCGCTTTGCTCTTGGGAACACACTCCTAAGGCAAATTCACGGCTATGTATTTGTGAGGGGAAACCCTTTTGGAGGAAAGTGTATTAACAAGTGCCATTCAGAATTAATAAGCAGGCAGAATATGTATTTTACCATGAATAAGTCTATTATGTCTATTATTTAGATAACTGTCACAGTGAAAAAAGGAGGATAGAGCAGGATGTAGTACGTGTATATTTTATTCTAAAATTCCATGCCTTAGAGAGCAAAAGGTGGCTATAGCTACAGACAGACACCAGGAAAATTAAGTAAAAGAGACCATGTTAATTAACAGACAACACCAAAGAGCTATCTATTACTGTCAATCAGAAAAGGTTAGTTCTTCCAAGTTCATACTTTTTCCCATTGTAGACTTAATACAAAAAACCCCCCAACTTATTATCACATACGCTAGCAAATCAAGATGGCTACTTTGCAATATTTTGAAATATGTGGATCACAGTATATAGATCCTCATGCAGGTAGGTGACTTACAATACACAACTGCTACATATCTTCTCAGAATTCTACAAAGTATTTTTAGTCACATTGCTTCAAGAGAGGATTGTTTTGCAGAATTTACTTTTCCTTTGTTAATCTACAAATGTGTTGCACTGCATATTCTCAATCTGTTTCGTTTTTAAACATCTCTGTCTTCAAAAAGAAAACCTAAAAGCTCACCCTTTTCTCCCAAATAATTTAAGATTACTTTGAGCTTAAGAAAACAGAAATGAGGCATTTAATAAAAACAGCAAAGAGATGGGACAGATGTAATGCAGAATTTAACTTCTGAAATATTTTGCATTAAATGGAGTAATAAACTTTACTTTTATAAGCAGAATAATATGCCACAGAATATATATACTTTAAAAGTTTTTAAGAAAAGTCTACTAAATAAGCAGGCAATCCTATATGATGCTAAAAGAAATTTCTGAATGTTGAAATGAAAATCAGTTTGTAGACAAAACAAGTTCTATTAAGTCTTATGTAAAATACCACATTCTGTCCTAAGTAAAAAGAAAAACTGCACATTAATTTCTTTTTTTGTCTGGGGAATCTAGACCATGAAGAAATGGGGCATAGAAATCACATTTTTGGGGCTTATGATTTCATATTCAGGGACACTGAAAGCATCTGTACTCCTTAGGGAGCAATTGCAGCTACCTCTGTGCTCAAAGAAAGATGTGAAACCATAAGACTGCATTTGGTCCCTATGAACAGAGCACTTTCTTATTAACTCCTGTCATACTCCTGTTGTCCTGAGTCTTAGACTGTAAGTTCATTGGGTAAGGAACTAGCTGATGTGTCTGTAAAACCTGCAGCTCCTGACTTGGGATCAAGTAAAAGAATTTATCGACAATCTACAAATCGGCTGCTTATATAAGTCAGAAACACCTTTTTTAACATCAGATTTTTCAAACCATCGTATATATACTATTTTTATCAAGATACTTTATATAAAGGAGAAGCTTATGTCATCTTTTGACTATAATTCAAAATAACAAATATAAGTTATTAGGGGAAATTATTTGCCATAAGTTTGAATTTGCATATATGATTATTCCAATTCTAATCTCTGGGACTAACTTCCCTGACCATGCTCCTGAAGTTGTCACTCTCCAAGAGAAAACCCTGTCCCAGACATATTCAGTGGAAGGTACTTTGTAACTGGATGTGCTGCTTTGTAGCCAGACAGTTCAATATAATAATAACTGCTAATGACTTATTGAATGTGATTACAACAGGAATACAGTACCACACACCTGGTTTACTTGCCATTGCTACCAAAGGTAAGAAGTCTTTAGATGTGTAGAATCCTTGATCCATTCTCAGTCCTTGGAATATACTGTCTCTGTTTGGTTCTGGCAAACCTGAAATAGATATTTTATGGCACATCAGAATTACACAGGAAATTTTAGCAACCAACATTTCTTTTGAATTACACACCTATTCTCAAAAACACCGTCAATACAAGCAGTTTTCCAAACCCTTAGATGTTTCCAAAAGTATATTGCAAATGATCACATTTGTAGTCTGCAGCTTATATAACTAGTGATTGTTTAATAGCACAGACACTGAAAATCAGGTTCCTCGACAATGTGCGTACTCATACAAGTCATAACAAAACAAATGCAGGGGAAAGGATCAGAGAGAACAGGGTGCAAAAGCAGATAATAACAAATGAGGCAGTAATGAGCAGCTTAACTGATGAGGGGAGGAGGACAAATAGCACTGCTGTAGGTCTGATCTGTGAGTATTTGTATGACATAATTCTTTTGCCATTCTTGATTATTTTCGCAAAACCTTGAAGTCCTGATTGGCTGACATTTATTCCTAGTTATTTAAAGCACACTTTTAAACAGAATCTGTAGGATACAGACAAGGATTTAATTCACAACTATTAATAACAACAAATACCTTTCAGTTAAAAGAAAGCAGAAAAAAGCATCTTCCAGATACTAAAGAACATCATCTCATTTTGGTGTGACTGGTTGGACAGCACAAAAAGCCAGCCCAGCTGACACACCAGTTAAACCATTTTATTCATGCAAATGCAATCAGGGTATTTTCAACAGTCTCAACTTTCATATTTATGTCTAAAACCCCATAATATTATCAAAAGTATGCTAATTAATAATTACATACTGAAATGGAGTAAATGTCAACAATTTTTCTAGGAAAACATACTAGCACTGAGGAATCCTCAGAGCAAGCAGGAAGAACTGGAGCATACAAAGCAATCTGTGTTCCCTCCATTCTCAGGCATGGGTGGCAGCAGACTAATATTACTCCTCTTTGAGACATACTGGTCTGGAAAACCCTAATAACACAATTTTAGCATCTACAATAATGCAGAATGCACGCTGAGGAGCACTTTTCCAAATAGTGAAGGTTTGGGATCTTCTTGTATTAATTAAGCAACAAAAATCTGTCTCATTATAGCATATGGCCAGAACTACATCATGAGAAAACTTAGTACTTTTACTTGAGTTATCTATATGAAGAAAGTTTTTCAAACCTCTAGAACTCTGAATGAAGTTACTAAAATACTAGAAAAATAAAATACATCTTTACATTCATTAGTTTCAGGGAAGCAAAACAAAATATATTCTCAGTGAATTCAAAATGCTTACAAACCAAAAAGCAAATATAAAAATCCTGAAATTTGATCTCTATTTATAAAGAAAACTCATGACTCAGTTGCTGAACACCCAACTTTGAAACCAACGCGGATCTATAGTTGGATATTGAGAAAAATAAGGTTAAAAAATACTAGCACGTCCTGAACTTCAAGACCTTTGAATGCTGTGCTTTCTGGGTAGACTGGAATTTCAGCTAATGAATAATGAATAATGGATATCTTAAGAGGCTGCCAGAAATACTTAGTACTATTGAAAGTACAATATGTAAAATGCATTAAAGAAACTATTTTTAAAAGGGCATAGATTTTCCTCTATGTATATATTGCAAAATCATCTATGGCAGGAAGAGTACCTCAGAAAAAGCTCTCAGTGACTGCCTGCAGGCAGAGGATAGAGTAATGCAACCATTTCTATGGAGATATCCATAAACCAACTCAGAGGCCTCCGTTTACTCTTGGGAGAAACATTCTTGTCATTAGTGGGATGTGCAGCCTGCATTAAAGATAATTTCCTTTCTACCTAGTATGTATCTCCATTCAAATCCAAAGAGAAACCCTCAAAATATTTTTCCCACTTATTTTTTGCTGCTTTTATCATCTCCTAATGAAAACTATTTGGTCTCTAACAGCATCAGTACTTTAGCTCTCATAGGCTGAATAAAGTGTATAATAAAGGAACTGTTGCAATGTTCTTTGTCTAGGTTCATCACCAGTTTGGTATCACTGGAATCAAAGGAGCTGGATTAAGAATGCATTGGGTTTAAAAATGTTTAGTCTGGCTGATATGACCAAACAACTGCCAAAGAGGTAGTCAGTATACGTGGCATTATCTGCTATTTATTTTACTACTTCCATTTTGCTGAAAACTCCCTGAAAAATAGTTTTGTAATATTTACATTTGAAGGAAATGCAGGGGATTTCTTCTTTTATACTTACAAACACTTAGCACAGATTGAAGTTCTTTGCTAAGCACCTGCTGGAAGTTGTATTGTACTGGATTCTGATGCATCTCCTTTTGCTGTTCAGTATTTGCTATTGCAATGACCCCATTTACTTTTGTTAAAATAGAGAGATTTAGTACTTCTTCAAGCCACTAGGCAAGCTAAGAAAGACGCAGACTGAAGCAGACAGAGAAAGAGATCAAGAACAGGTAAGATTCACTTTAGAGACACCATTTCATAATAAACATCCACCCCACAGAAGTGTGCTTTACAGAGAGATCAAATATTGATAAATAGCCAACAGCCTCTTGGGAGAGAGAATATTTAATGAAAAAAAAATAGCTGTAGAGGAAAAATGCAGTTTTGAGCAAATAGTTTTAGAGAAGAAATAAGATTTTTAAAAAACCCAGTCACCTATGAAAGACACAGTTTAGGTCAAAATAATGAACCAAGAGAAATACTCTTTGAAGATAAATCAGAGAGATCCTTTAGAAAAAGGAAATTTACACACTAGTACAAAATAGCCAAGAGCCACCCAAGAAAAAAAATCCTTGGGAAAATACAAGGTCTTTTCCCTAGCTTTTAGGCTGAAGCCAAGTAAGTCAGTTCTCTGCTCTCCAAATCCACTTGCAAGCAATCTAAAAAGATTTTTTTAATTTATTATTTAGTATTTTGTGTTCTGAAACAATCTACCACTATCCCACACCTCCCATCATTAAATAATCTGTATCAAAATCTAGTGAAAACAATTATTTCCCTCCCCTGCACTGAAGAACAACTCTTTTGAAGGGCAAGCAAGAGGAGGCAGCTTAGAAAAGCACCTGGTGGTGCTTGGATGGCCTCTGCACACCCTTATATGCAAGCAGAGGGCTATGCTGAGCCCCTCATCTTCTGAAGCCACAGCCCTGGGCTTCCTGAAGCCTCAGCTCCTCGCTGATGCCAGGGAACAAGCTTCTGAAGCAACTGATATCCAAACCACGCAATGAAGCCTCATGGGCTGTGCAAAACTGCATTTACTAAGAATAGAGGAAGTAGAAACATTGTGAAAATAACAGCTTGCATGACAGATCTAGTTCAGCTTTGCAAAATCTAACCTAGACAGCCCTAATCTGGGTCAGGTGCAGCACAGAAATCAATCTATCTTGATTCCTGACCCTCTGGTTTGCTGTGCTCTGCCTTCCATCTCCAGATGTTCCAGCTATCTCTCAATAGGCATCACCACCCTCCTTCATTCCTTCATTTGAACCCCACAACTTCTTCTCCAGCATGCAATTCCTCAGCACCAAAGCCTCTCCCATGTAGGACACATCACATACTTCCCAAAGTCCTTAACCACTATAATCGTGGCTTTGGAAAACACAGACTTTAACTCCCTATTTTTATATCCTTTATATATACATATAAATATATATGTCCACATATGTATTAGCAAAATCATCATCTGCCTCCTATTAAGATCTTGCACTCTCTGTTCTCACAATACTGATGCATATCAATTTTCTTCATGCACAGTCTCAAGTCCATTGTTTCCTTTTAAAGAAAATTTAGATACAATTCCATAGCCCTGTTGAGATATGAATTGCTATTAGAGTAAATATGTCAGATGTACAAGGCAATGTAGCAGAGTGATGCACAGACCCTGTGAGGGACTGGCTCGCAGAGCAGTCCACTCAGCTGCTGCACCAAATAAATCCAGGCGTGTCAACACATCAATCGGCTAGGTCTGCTGCTACTGTAACTATAAGCCTGATCTGGAAAGGGAAACTAAAGCAAGTACAGGCACTGCACATCTATGTCCTGTTTTGATCAAATCCCCTCTCCCCAGCAGCAGCCTGAACCTACTGTTTGGATTACTTAAATCTGGCATGGTTGGGCAAATTTGCATTTTCAAATAAACTTCTCAACCAATCTTAATAACTGACACACAAAATAAGCTCTCATCCTTGATGAGGGTCAAATGTAGCTTTCACAGGCAGTTGACTGAAAACACATCTCCAGAAAAAAAAAATACATATAGCTGAAGGGGAAGGGTAAATATACAGGAGCCTAATGGGACAAAATTAACCAAAGCATTTTTTTTCTCATTTTTCTCACATCAAACACTGAAAAGGTTTGTTGCCTTAATTTTCAATTGTGATAATACTGAATTTTGGTGGTGAATGCAATTTGTTTGAAAATAGCAAGAGCTACTTTTTAAAAGTGAAGACACTTACTTTGCACATTTTTTATATTGAATCTTTCAAATTTGTTTTGAAATGGCATTGCATTCATAAATTTATCCAAATTCAATCAGAAAGAAACAAAATGTGATTGACTGGCTATGCACGTTCCTTTTTCTAACTTATAAAACAAGGAAGCCAAACATCAAACTCCATTCATCAATTTATGGATTATTTTTTTAACGTTCTCTTGCCTTACACATCTGGATCTAGAAAGCTAGAGGGCAAGGACATTTTTCCACCTTTTTACCATCTCCATGCTTCTGTTTCAGAGTTAAACCAGATATTTTTAAACCACATTAACAAGGAAAACTCTTCTTCTGTCTTTCACAGCCTCCATTACAGGAAATCCTAGGATTGGGTGGAGAGAAGAAACATGGGATTGATTTTCTGCATATCTGCTCTGGTGGCAATGCAAATCTTCTGAAATAATATCTGAGAGGCTGAGCCCAGACAAGCTGAGTCCCAGCCTGCTACTCATCACAAGGAACTTGAGCATAGTCTGGCAAGGAGGCAGCACAGATTCTGCAGCAGCAGCTCTGTACCTAGAGCTGGGAGAGGGCTATGCCTCTTAAAGTATCCTGGGGAAAGGAGCCGTGGAAGGCTGAAGGCCAGAGACTGATGTGAGTTTTATAGAGGAAGTGACATTTTCTGATAAATTATTTTTGTTAACAAAGTTTGTTTAAATTTTTGTTTTAATTTTCTGAAGAGGATACATTAATGTAGATACAGAGCTAAGTTAATTTCCCTCTGAAGGTAAATTCTAAATCCACCATTTGTCTTCTGAAAGGGTCTTTTTGAAATAACAGAAAAGCATTGTATTTTGTCCCATGTCCCTGCCTTTCTACACAGTGTTCCAACTTGCTCCTTGTGTGCCCATATAAAAAATATTTCAGATATAGCACATCTGATGACATTTCACACTTGCCCAGAGACTTGCAACTACAGGTACCATATGGCTAGACTGTGACTACAAAGGTACATGGCACACTGTAAATTCCAAGAACATAAACACTACTTTAATATTTCTGAATGCTCTGATCTTCTTGAAGAAGTCTCTTTTGTGGGTTGGAGAACTGGAGATCAAAATCTATATATTTAAAGCAGTTTTATTTAATGCCACGCAATCCATGATACATATAAATTGCACAATGAGTTTTAAAAATGTTATTTTCTTGAATGATAACACTGAAACTGTAAACTTTCATAACTGTCAAATTTCTAGTTTTACTTAGACATGATAAAAACTACTTGTATGCAGTTGGATATGCTCTATCTATTTATTTCAAAGAAATCACATTCACTCGAATGCACACTGCCAACATTGCTGTCCATGGGTCAATACTGCACAATTTAGAAATGAGCTAAACTGAAATGCATGATCCAAATACAGTACTTAAGCTGTGCCCCAGAGCTGATTATACTTAACATACCACTACAATTCATGCTGTGACATGCACCATGCATGGAACAGACAACCACTGCTATCCAGACAGTAACTTTGTCTGCATATTTAAAGGTTTGATACTGGGCATCTAGTCTTTCAGAAAAGTTGCAAATACTCTGCAAGTGCTCAGCTTTTCTCAAGGTCAGTCCATTAGTGATTAGCACTTCAATAAATACTTTTGAGGCTCGTATTTGTAAAGAATCTCTCTCGTTTTGCTGGAGATTGTTTTTTATAGGGACAGCTTTGTTACTTCCTGTTGTGACGTTCAATAGAGTATGTTTTCTAGGTGGCTGATTTTTTTTTGTTTGATATGTATGTCGATGGAGATAAGTGTTTTAATTACTTTTTTAATGTCTATGCTTTTGTATTTTCTCTCTTTCTCCCTTTATTTCCTGCTGTTGAGATTACTGCCTCATCTCCACAGCAGGTGGCTCCTTCAAATTTGTTTTCTCTGTAAGCCTGGTAGATTAATTTTGTAATATAACTGCTCCATTTCTGTAGTTTTTATTAATGATTTATTTTCTTTGGAAGAGGTATGCTTGCAAGGTTTTTAGGAGTTATTCCCTAACGATGGCTAAAGGTCTCATTCATAGAAAATTAAAAGTAAAGGGAAAAAAAGTAAAAGAACTACACTAGGTCTAGCCTTCTCTTACCCTCAAGTTAGAATGAACAGCGTGTAGAGCATATGTGAAAATACCCTTCACATCTACCAGCATGAGCCATACACAATTGCTGCAGGGCATTCTAAATTGAACAGCTATATCCCTACCATGGCTTTTAAAAACATCTGAATAAGAAGTTGAACCCGGAAGCAATGCAGTCTGTAGGTCTCACACCTTACTTTGTTGCTAAATCAGACACAGCGACAAGTATCTGAACTCTTGCAAATCTGAGGGAGTCAGATTACTTAAAACTAAATTTGTTCCTAATAATTCAATTTCTCTTTGAGTACCAATTGTTCAAGCCCAGTTTAGAAGTAGCCAAAATTCACATGAGCTAGATATCAGAAAGTGCATATGGGAACAACAGGCAGAGTTCAGAATCAAACCCTGTGAGTGATGGAAATTAGGATTATGACAACACAGTCAGTGTTGTCTGCCTGCACATGGAATACAATGCAGCCTTGTGGTCCTCCCTCACCACATTTAGTGATCTCATGATGGGATCAGGCTGACATCTAATGTCAACCAAAGTGTCCAAAGGTGAATCATAATTCATTCATGAGCCACATCAGATCACCCCTCATTTGATTTTATTGTAATCAGTCCGGCCTTACTCAAGGTTTTAATGTACCCTCTACAGCCTACCTCTAGTCTGCTGTTCATCATTTTATTATGGTCATCTTATGGGACCTATGCTTTGAATTTTATTGGGGCAACAGTCAAGTATGACTAAAATACTGTGTTTTACTGAAAAACAGCATTATTTCAAGACGATAAAACAAAGATCTGGAGAAATTATGTAATAATTTTTCAAATCTTAATATGTGGCTATTCATTTAAGCACCATGAAGATTTTGAACTTAACATTCTGAGCCCCTGTCCTCTAAAAGCACTCTTTTAAAATGCATACATCAGAACTGAAGTATACAGAAGTGTTTTTAAAACATAATTCCTTAAAGGACACACTAGAAGAAGTAATACTAGGTTGTACAAACATACACAGATTTCTAAAGTAAGAAACAGATGATAATTCTAGCCTTTCTGTTTCTATCAGTGTTTGGAAACTGATACTTAATGTTCCCCATATTTGAAGTAATCAAGTTGAGGATGCTAGGAAGTTAGCTGGTAGCCCTGGTGAACGAACTTGCTGAAATGTGAAGATGACTGTGAAGCAAACCTGATCACAGAGAAGGATGAATGCAGACGTCTGCTTACCTTCCCTCTGGTTCTGTTCTGCCTGGTGTTGTTTATTGCAGGACTTAAAGCACTGAAACAGTTTGCTATGAATCTTGATTTGTAGAACATAAGAGTTCTGTAAATTGTAATACAGAGTAACTGAAGAAACATCTGCTGTAAAAAATAAAGTGGAATATTGCTGCTAACCTTTCTTAAGTCATCTTGGCAACATTTATTATACCGGCGACAAATTTGAAAAGGTCACCAGCGAAAATGCATTTAGCAGTCTGAGTCCAATCCATCTCTACCACAAGAATGTATCATTCCACCCAGGAGCAGAGCTTGCTCCAGTCTGCTTACAATAGAGCTAAGCTGGATTTTAGTCCTGACTGGAATTTGGTCACTTCCCACCACAGAGTTGAGCTGTCATTTTTCAGGAGCATTCTTGAACCAGGAAGGCTGAAGTTTCAGATCTTACATGCTAATGTTGTCAGTTCTTTCCCCTCTTCCTTCTACAAGTTTGTTCCTAGAAGTAACCAGCCAAAGGAAAGACATGGGGGCTGTGTTTCCTCCAGACACCAGTCAGATAATATTTGCCAGTGTGACACACTGCACTGCTCTAAAGGAGCAGAAACTGGTCCTAGTGCTTACTCATGATCAGTAAACAGTGCTGAGTGGCCCCAAAGCAAGATCACCTCCTCAGGGACTGCCTATCAGGTTTTGTGTCCTAACTTGAAGGACACAAAAAAATCTATCATCTCAGAAACCATATGTCATAGTAAAGTGATTGTTATCCAGTACAGAAAATCCAAATATGTGGAAGTGAAAGCAAAATAAACTGGATTGTGAGACTGGGAGTAACACAGTCCTGAAAAGAAAACAGAAAATACTACCATACCTGTTTTTAATGGAAACAATATCTTTCCCCAAGCAGACTCATTATAATTTAACTGTCTAATATGCCCTGTTTATAAGCCATCATGCTGGTATATTGAAATAATCTAAGCAAATGAAAAATTATGAAGGGAAAATCAAATGTTAGCATAGAAAAGATCTCTTCATTTAATTTTTCATTTCAAAACAGGGGAAAAAAAAATCTTGAAAAGCTGGATCAATAAAAGCTACTTACAATAAATACACAGGGAATGGATGAGAGCAAAACTGATGATAAACATTCACAAAGAAAAACCACGATCACTGAGTTGGCATCATGAAGAAAAATAAACACTAAACCTTTACAGTATCGCAAAGCAACAGTTGAAAAAACCCCATCAAAGGCAGAAAATTCATCCTGCAGAAATATATGAGAAGTAATTAAGTCATTAATATTCTGGAATAACACCTTTGTCAGACCTCAGGCACTGTACAGCAAGGAAGTTGCAATGAGGTATACTGAGACAACATCAACTTATACTACTTAAAATCAACCTGCCTTTTTGATATATTAGGAATATAACAGTCAATACATGGTATCTGTGTTGCAATTTTAAACACTGATTTTTACAATACTGTTTCTTAAATTTGATGGAAGAAAGTAGTAAAGAATCATAGAAATATCTAACTACAGCCATTTGCCTTAAACCCACAACTACCCTCTGCTGCACATTACTTCCATAGCTCCCATTCCGTTTCAATATAGTGACTATGAAACAATAGGCTGAGTCAATCATGGCTTTGCATCCTGTATAACTGGATCTATATGAAATATTTGTAAAAATTTACTCCTTCAGGAAGAAAATCCCACATGCTAAGTAATATTTGCAAAATACAGGACTTTCTGGTCATTCCTATTTTAAAACATTACAAGGACTCATTTCTCTTTTTTTTTCGTATGTAGAAGTCATCAATGTAATTCAGCAAGGTCTTCCAAAGGCTAACGAGCAATTAGCACTCTATGTGAAATTTCAGTATAGGAAACAAAATATTTTTTTCCCAGTTCTTTGGTAATGTATTATATTGTCTCATCTTAATCCTAGCATCATCTCATCCTAGCATATTTATATACTGGTTTTGTCCACATGAAAGAACAAAAAGATACTATAAAACATATTCAGTAATTATTACTGTATCATTCGCCTACACTGCATTTTTAATCACTTCAGGTAAACCATCTTTACATGTATTTTAAAATGATGCCTCAAGAAAAGACTTCTAAACATTATTCATTATCCTGCAGCACAGATCTACAACTGAAAACCTATCATCAGTGCATTCTGATGAAAAGGTAATTATTAAATCCTTTTTTTCCCTTTTTCTACAGCACAATATTTGACCTATGATAAAAAAACCCCATCCTATCAAATTTCCATTTATTATTTCTACCTGAAGGGCTTTGCCAGCTCACACAAACATAAATCTCCATTTGTCAGGTTTAAACTGTACCTGTCCCAGATGCTATGAGAGTTCATAGCTCTTGTCCCTTAAAAATTACCAAATAGCATCATGCAACATAACCTCCCTGCAGCCTCCCCTGACCCTGGCAATCAATAACATTCGTAACCTGTATGTGCACAGTTAAGGAGTACAGGAGCCTTGCACTATCCCAGTTAACCACATTGAGCTGTGATACTCAAATCTGCTCCCCTGTGTCTGCTATGATCAATTCTAATCTCTGCACCAAAAATAAAAGAACGCAGCCCCTTGTTTCCAAATTCATCTGAAACGGATGTTATAGATTTGTAGGTCTGCACAGGAGCTGTAGATTTAATACAACCAGCAGTTCAAGGAAAGAACACATCTAAGCTATCATTCATTCTCATTACCCTCAGTGCATTTTGGATCTTCAGAAGCAATGAGAAGCACAGGAAAATGCACATGTACTGACTTAAGGCAAGCTGAACTTCTTAAAATAACATCTGGTAAGTGTTACTTGCTAGAGCATTATCCATTACTGCCAGGTAAGGTGGAGGTCAGTCTCTCCATTATGATTACTTAGCTTAAAGGTTTAGTAATAGGCTGCCAATATTCATTTCTTCTGGAAATGTGTCATATACAGCGAATTAAACAGAAATTCCCTAGAAATAATAAAGCCTAGCTCTGCTCAGTTAAAAAGAAACAACTATTACGGAAAGAAAGAATAAATCACATTTCTGATGGTATTTGTTCTCTCACCTCCAAGCTAATTTTATTTAAAAGCTGGCAAATTTGCCAGCCAATTAGCCTAATTAGACAACGGCATCTGAATGTAGAACAGGAAGAGAGCAACTTTAGAAACCTACTCTAGTAGAAAAAGTACTTTTTGAATCTGTCACACTACCAGAATTCATGTTTCCAGAGTTCTCGTAACTGCATATTTATAGACTTGGCTATATTGGCTCCTCATCAGCAGCTCCAGTGCCATGAATCATCTATCAAAACGTTTGAGAAGATTTTCTTACTCATTTCTTTAAAGCAACATACTGAAGAGACACTTTCAACATGATTATGCTCCAGTGTTCACTATGAATTATGAAAAAAAGCACACAGTTTTATAATTGCAGGTGAATAATAAGTATGTGTCATCAGAGGCTTTATCTTCTCAGATTGTCATACACTGTCAGTACAGAATACCCTGCAACAAATAACACATTCTTGTAACTTGCTGGAAGGTCAATGAGCATTCTCACTCAGGTCATCTACCCCCTACACATAAATGTCCTTATCATTAAGCACGTATTCATCTGCCTTTCCTTTTAAAAGCAGCTGTAGCAAGGAGATTCATGTAAATATCCTGTTAAATTGATACTCTCCTACACAGGTAGATCAGCTCAGAAACATTACAGCTACTGCATAGCTACGTCTTCATACATTTCTATACTGGAAATAAGCAAGTTCATGCTTTGACCAAATCCTGTTCTGAGTAAGGATAAATGACAGAAAGAACTCATGAATTGTCTAAAGTTTTTTAATCTGTCAACTAAATCTGAATTCCTTTCTCAAGAACAGCATTTCATATAAAATTTTACTTAAAGCCAGAGTGTCTTTATTAACTAATTATACCATTTTCATCAAGTCCCTGTGCTTTCCTTGGGCATTTCTCCTACTGATGACAGGGCACTAAATCTGAGACTTCGAGTCAAAAATACAATGCAGTTGAGCCTCAGATGCTGTAAGGCTACCATACAGAAAACAAAGAAATGGTGGTGCATATATCCAAATACCTCCTTGATGACCAGCAGTCAGGAATATGAAGTGAAACATGGTCACTGAAGATCATGGGTCTAGTACTTGGCCTGTAGGTGCAGATACCTGCACAGGCATGTATAGAAGCTTCCTCTTCCTCTTAAACTTTCTTCTCTTGGTGGGGAGGTAAAATGTTCAAAATGGGAAATTTATACTAATTTTAAGCCAAAAATTTTTGTGATAAAGCATCAGTGAGGCAGCACTGTATGTCTCTTTTCAGTCCATGAAGAAATGTCTATGACAAAGAGATGTGAGAAAGTTAAAATGAGACTTCTCAAATTACCTGCAGTGATGATGCAAATACTGCCAAGGGGGCATATGTTTCCTCTAAAAAGGCATCCGACCAATGCTAAAGTCAGCCAAGGCATACAAATCTACCTGGGAGTGAGCATGAATCCTTAGTGACTGCTTGGTGCACGTTTTGTTATTTGCAGTACTACAATAGGAAGATTCTCTCCGAACAGAGTTTCAAATGGTAACGAAAACAAGATCAATAAATAGAAAATCAAGTTACACAGTCCCAATAGGTCCCTCTAACAAGGATTTATCTCTGAAATGTTCATGCTTGTCTAATGCTGCTGCTTTTAATCCTTTCACACCAGTGGGTCCTACATGCTTGCATTAGTGCTAATGTAAAACAAATGAACATTTTATACAAGGATATCCACTCTCCCCAAGTAAAGTTAATACCAAAGTAAGCTTTAAGAATGTAAATTATTTTCCCCGTGTGGCTGAAAAACTACGAGTTACTAATTTAAAAATTATTAGCATATAAAATCATTATTATCTCTGCAGTTAATGTACAGTTCACTGACAACCTTTTGGACCATTACAATTAAGAAAGGCAGCATCTTTAATGAAGTTAAAAACCACATTGTTTATTAAATAGCAAATTGTATCTTTAATTACTTTAAATATTATAATCCGATGAAAAATTATTTCATAAACCTCAAGACAAATTATGTCAGAGATGGAGGATGCATTTTGTTCCTCCATGAATCCTAAACAGCACTTTGAATTTGCTTACAGTTTTCTCTTGTATGTAAAATCTGCTCCTGAAATTGTTTTCAAGTGCCTAAATCCAATGGCACTAGCATAAATCTAAGATGCAGCTTGTGCTATTCTTTCTTTTTAAAACAGATTTAATTTCTTGTCAAATGTAGAATTTGGCAGTTCTAGTAAATGCAGCTTCTCTATTAATCCATCACAAGAAAACTGAAAATAGATTTCTGTGAGAGTCACAAAAACAGGCTCACTGAAACAAAGACTATTTGGGGATCTATGGAATTATATGGATTTGCTGTTGTTTTTTGAACTAAAAGGTAACTTTTGTTCAAAATTGTCAAAGGTTTTGAGGATATGCTATAATGTCAACGCATAAGCACAGACTAAGCTAATTTTATATATTCCATTATTTTTTACACAAATTAATTTCTGCAAACGATCAAGAAACCTTTTGCTCTCTGTCCATAGAGTTACCTACTTGATATGCTCACCACTATCTGAAATGGCTGAGAGCTGAACAATTAAAGAAAAAGTTCAGTTGTTCAGAGCATTAGGCCCTTCACTGTGCTTTGCATTCAGCCCAGAACAACATCAGTATTAAAATGCATTGATTTCTAGATCACTAAGACAAAATTAATACATTCAACTTCAATTATGTCAACATCAACTTGTCACTGAATATTTTGACAGTTTGGAAAACCTCAATTAGCTATTGAACATTCCTGGGCTAATCAATAAATAGGGAAAGCAGATATTATATCCAATTTCTTTATCCTAAAAAAATTGCTACATTCTATCTATGTCTGCCTTACCAGAAATATTGTCCATGCAAAGCACAAAGGAGAAACAACTCATCAGTGTAATATTATAATAATAAAACTGAATTTTTAAAAGCACCAAACTTTTTAAAAAAGCTTCTGGCAGTAGTAAAAAAAAAGTTATATAATTACATAATTATATGCAATTATAAAATACAACCATAGATAACATGTTGTTTAGAGTTGAAATGAAAACACGCAGAAGATCAAAAGACAATAAACTTACTTACTTTCACATAAGTGCTTACTTTCACATAAGTGCAAAAATTATCTAGAAACATAATTGGAAGTCTTCTGTGACTACCCAAGTGCCAGGAGAAAATCCTAGCAGGGATTTGTAAGCAAGTTGGGTACTGAAAGTCAGATACGTTTGTGAAAGCACTCACAATAAAATCAAGATTTGAAAAAGGTTTTCCTGCAGAAATATGACATTAACTGTAACACAGTTACAGGTGATACAGACCAAACTGAGTACAAGTACTTCAAACAAAGCCCTTCTTAGGTGTGCACCTAAATATTCTGATTGATTTGGGCCTAAGTACCCTCGGGACTCATCCCTTGTCTGACAGAAGATCTGTATGTCTGTACATTACTGATGTGGAGGAAAAGAACCTCAGAAGAGCCAGGAGACTTTCAGTGTAAGCATTCTTATGTATTCAGAGATGTTCAAAACTAGACATGGTCCTAGGCAACCTGCTCCAGCTGACCCTGCTTAGAGCTAGGGGGCTACTAGACGATTGCCAAAGGTCCCTTCCAATTATTTTACGATTCAATGAAATATGCTCTGGTTGAGGTCCTATGCCATGGAAGGATTTCTGAGTTTTTCATCTGGGATTTAAAAAAATCCACTACTACAGTTAGGTAAAAGAAAAGTATTCCCTATCAGGGCATAGGTACCAGACACTCACAGAACAGAGAAATTCAAGTTTGTGTATTTCTATCAGTTACAGAGCTCTCCGAGCCAGTGGCAGTGTATCAGGAATCAGACTCCTTCCTCCACCCACGCTACAAAGAAACAAAGCTCAGACATGGAAAACTAGAAAACACAGATACCAAACAAGGGTCGAGAGCTAATTTCCGAAATGTCTTCTCTCTGAAATCTCCTTCCATCCTTCTAATTAGTATCACACATACTTCTTTGCAGAAAGCACATCTTGCTACTCACAGTCCCTTTCTGAGTAAATGATGGAATTGAGCTTGCCTTATTCCACAAAATGACTCAATAATCTTGTAAAATCAGGGTGTAGGATAAGGACAACAACTTAAAATCAAATACTGAGTACAATTTTCTCCACTCACTGATTATTTCAGCTGTTAGCATTTAAAAACAACTCCTCAATTATCACCATCTACAGTTGTGGATATTTGCAACATGTAGCAACAGTAATTCTATCTTTCATGTCATTTTATAACAGGTTACAACTGATACTGATCAATGCTGGAGCTTCCTTATAGTCCATGCAAAAATTCCACCACATAGATGGAAAAACTTGATTTGTACATCCACTGCCCTATTGATAAAATTACCTTCCAGAAATACAGCATAAATAAATCAATCAGTTATATGGAATGAAGCCTTTTACAAAAGTATTTTAAATTATAAATTAGTTTTGCTTTACATATAAAATTAGGATAGAATGACTTTAATTGAACTTAGCAACAACAACAGTTGTATGAGAAGAGAGGGACTCAGATAAACAGAATCATCTGCTAAAACAAAGTCTACCTCTGATTCTGCATTCTTTATTTCTGATTATAGTATACATATAAATAGAAAACAAGTATTCACTTATGCATTCAAATGCAAAATCAAATCTGCATGTTGAGGGTATAGCATGTGGGATGAAAGTTTGTTAACCCTGCACTGACAATCATGTCACCAAGCATATGCACAGATAAAGCTCCACACCTTTCAGTACACATCTTTCCAAAACCTCATGCTCTCCAATTTTTGGAGGGAGGGATTATGATTATAGTAACTCTTGAGCCTGAAATCAAATGCTGACCAGATACACATTTATATATCCCATAACCTTTTTTTTTTTTCCCATGCTCATCTCTATCACAAACTTAAAAGAAAAAAGTCATTTTCAGAGACTGGTAGCTCAGGAAAAAAATAATGAATTAAGCTACATTTCAGAATATTTGAATAAAAAACTGTTGAAGGGACAAAAAGTGAAACAGTTTCTAAATGCAGTCTTTGCCAGATAAAATGATATTATTATTGAGGAACCATAGGGAAGGAAACTTCACTATTTACTTATTTATTCATTCAATCATTTACAGAAATAATTTAGAACACTGGGCTGAAACCAAAATTCCTAATTGCATGAATTTTACAGAATGGGGGAACGTTTATTAATAAAGGGTAAATTATACATCCAACTAAATACCTGGGAAGTGTCCTAGGTTAAAATGTAAGATGTGCCCAAAGTATGTATTCTATCACTATCTTCATGAGCTGTTGAAGCCAGGTGGGGCAGTGTTTTCCTTATCTTCTGTTAGTGGGCCCAACAATGCCTTGCCCATGACTCATGGATAACTCCCTCCGGGAGCTATCTCTGTTTAATGGGCCATCAAGGACCCACTGCATGACTCATAGAATGAGATCATCCCATTGTGAGATGCTCTGCCCAGGGGGAGGAGCCAAGCATTCCCACCTGGATATAATCTGGGGCTTGGGACAGCACAGCAGCTTTTTCTCCACCGGATTTCAGAGGACAAGAGCTACCAGACATTTCTACAGGAATCACTGCTTTGACAAGTCCATTTCATCTGGACTGCAACTACCACCCTACCAGGGTGTCAAGTTGTATTCTGACCCTGTCAGTGTTTTTTTTGTACTATTGCATTTATTTTATTTTACTTTATCTTACTTCTTTTTTCTTTTCTTTTCCTCTTATTAAATTGTATTTCTGACTTGGAGTCACTCACTGGCTTTGGTTTCAAACCAGCACAGAAGAAATTAACAGAACTACACATTCAGCAAATGAAGCCATGAGAAAGATATATAAATAGAATGCTGTTGTGATACTTGAAGAAAAAAGGAAGAAAACATAATATTTAAAACTTCTGATGCCTTGTAATTAAATGTATAGCAGATGTAATGCTGAATTTCTGACCATACAGCAGAGCCATAAAATTTATAAAATGTAGGTATTGATATGATAGCAACACCTTCCTATTTTCACTGCATGTAAAAATGCAAATCAGGTAGGCAGACAGCAAGCCACACTCTATGCTTGGCTGCATGAGTTATTTTGATACCAAGAGTAACAAATAGCAACTGTTTGTAGCACTTTCTATTTGTAAGCTGCTACACAAACAGTCAATCCTCAAAATATCCTGGACCCAGATAAGATATCAACATTTATGATGCATTTTACAGATGTGCAAAGAACTTCAAGTGATTTGCCGAGGACCATGCAATAGAAGCAAAGTTGTGATGGCTCTTGGGCAACTCACAGCATAGGATTTTATAAGGCTTGAAGAGTTGATCTTCAAGCTAGAACTTTTATGATGTGGGACGCATGCAGACTACTTCCTGCCTCCAACCATGCCAGTGCAAGCACTGTCTGAACACTTACTCTGCTTGCAACTGCAGCGCTGGAGGAACCCAGACCACCCGTGCCCCACACAGGAATCACGCAAGGTGCTGAGAGAAGGGAGCAATGTCCTTGAAAGGGCCACCGTCTATGGTCTTAGAAAGGCCTTGTGGACTGGGAGAGCTCCTCAATTACTAGAGAAAGAAATCGAGCTCCCAACATCTATTATTGTAAAATGCTTATTTTTGCAACTATTTTCCCTTCCTTGCTTTAAGGAGATGGATTACATCTACAGACTTTGTCACATCATAGCTATTTTGTCACTAGCCTGTACAGGCTTGACATAGGTAGAAAGACTCACACATATCAGTGGGCAGCTACTACTTTTGTCTTTGGGAAAAACATGTGATTGCTAATATATAAAAAAAAAAACCAACAAGGAATAATACGCTGTCAAAGGGATATTCAGAGAGCAAATCAAAATTCACACTTAATTAAAAAGTCTCTCTGTTTCCACCGACTCCACACAGAGTAGTTAAGAGCTCAGCTGCAGAAGCCAAGCGGGAGGTGACTTTTTAATGAAGTGCACATTTGAATGAGATGGTCATTTGGTGTCAGCACAGACAATGGCAACCTTCCTTCAGGATTACTACTTTCCACTATTTGACTTTTTTTGGACATGTCTAATTATATAGCTTCTCTTACCTGTCACTTAGCAACCTTAGCTAGATTTAATTACCGTCTTTAAAAAAATGCCATAATATATTCACTGACATAACAATATGCTTATTCTTTGAGATGAATAAGAAACATAATCAAAACTGGTGTAAAAATCCTCAACATATACACATTTCCCCATATTTTAACTTACTACAGCTGACCAGTCAGGAGAGGTTTTCATGTGTATATATATATTTTTTTTTTAACTTTCAGATCTTACTTATTTGGTATACATGACAATTAATATTTTATGAAGGACAGAAAGGATCAAAACTCAGTAAAACATGTATTCCATTCAGCTGTTCTTTTTCTTTAAAGAGAAAGCTGACATCTAGGTTATCAAAGGAAGAAAATTGTTGAAAACTATATGAGCTTCTGTTTTATTTTAATCCTTCTCATTTTTATAACCTTTATGAATAATCTCATGTCTTTCCGCTTTTATTTCCCCAATTTGTCTTTTTTCCCCAGTTTATGTATTCTATCTACTTTTTCTTTCTTTTCATTTCTTTAATTTTTTTCAGTTCCATTTCATTACAGAAATTCTTGTCTCCCATTTCTCTACTATTGTCTTCTCTCCCATTTATCTACTATTTTTTTTTTAACTGTCCTTCATTTTGTTCAGGGTTTTCCCCTTCAGCCTTTCCTTCCCAGGCACATACCACGTGTTGTCTCTGGAGCAGCTGAAAGCAACAAGACTCAAACACAGCTTGCCTAAGGGCCCAGGGATTTGTCAGCTACAAAATGCTTTAGAGAAAATGTTTTCTTACAACTTAGTTATTGCCTCAAAAATGCCAGGAGAATTTAAAGCATGTTTTGTTGGTTCTTTAAAATATAGATAATGTATATTTTTTTAAAAAAACAACAAAGAGCCCCCAAACACTAACAATAAAAAAACCCCTCAAATACACACAACCCTCCCCATTTTCTAGCCAAGTAGTAAGAAGAGTGGAGAAGTAATACTTTGCATTTGATTATTTCAAACTGTTCCAATCTGTAGGTTACTGCAAGGCATCAGTGGGGCTGTGGGACTGCCTCGCTGAAGGAGTTATGATGTTGTAACAGCTTTATAGGGCAGTATCTGTCCTTGACTGCAATGGTGGAGACAGTGTGGAGAGTATTCTCCACCACATCAGGTATGAATACTCCTGACACTAGTGAAAAATACCATATATGGTCGATGTTCCATTGGCTTAAATTCTATATTAAAAAGAAACACAACAAACTTAATTTTTTTTTCTACATAAAGTGCTTTAAGCAGTTTTTTTCTTGATATCACTTTTCTCCAACATTACAGGTTGTCGTACTGCAAGCATTTACTCATAATCCATGCCTGGTAGGGTAAAGTGGTCAACTGACACTGTCTGTTGGAGTAAACCCCACATTTGCTCCCTATACAGAAGGCAAGTTTGCCTTCAAGGAAACCTTGCTCATACTTCAGTCATTCAGACACGACAGAGCAGGGCATGCGTAGTCACTCCAGACACTGCATCAGAGCTCTGGAGACATAGCCATAAATGCCAATGGAATTAATCACATTCTGTTAAGTGAAGTTTGTGCATAAGCTTTTGTGAGAACAAGGCTTAATGTTGTTTTGAACATAAAAACACTTTACAGAACTCCTCCCACACTTCTTAGAACTGCATCCCTAATTATGGAGTGTGGAGCTCTACTATAAGTGATTGATGTTGTTTTGCGTGTTGTTATGGAAACAAACCAAGTAGGAGTTTCTGATTTGCGTATAGAATTTTGAGTCAGATTTTACAGTAAATAACTAAGCTTTCCAGTGTATAAGCAACAACACCATATGGCCATTAATCTCCACTGAAAGACTATGTCCTCACTTGCCACTACTTGTTAAAACTAAGGTCTTTCGAGGAAGAGGGTAAAAATCAATGGACCTGCTCCATCTTGTCACTGGTCAGTGAACAACAAAATGTGGTTGTCTCAATTAGGGACAGTTTATAGGTGTGAACATTTGACAAACTCACTGAAAACATTCAAAAGAAAGCAGTTTTTTAACTCAAACTTGAATTGACAAATTCTGCAGCTCATAGGACGCCTGCCTGGGGATGCTACAGCTACACACAGCAATTTATGGAATGGCAGTGCCAAAGGAATGCAAAGTTCAAATGAATGACATATGTAAGTTAAAAGGTATTAATTTCTGGTACTGAACAGGTGGGTACCTTCCAAACAGCAAAAGAAGACCATGTTCCTCAAAGAGCTTAATATGCCATAAACGGAGGTTTGCAAAAAAAGATTGCAAGTAAGTGTAAAAGTGAAAGCCACAAGAAGAATGAAAACATCAGAGGGGTATGGCTTAGTAAGAAAAACAATGTAATTTTGTGGAAGCTAAATGACCTAGATAGACCAGGTGATGACTTCTGTCATAACCATTTTCCATTTGTGCATATAGAGATGAACTTCTGCTCTGCATATCTGAATCCAGCCCTGTGCTGTGGCCGTCCTTTCTCCCGGCACCTGACAACAGGACCGACTACCCCTTTTCTTTGCATCTGTAGACTATTGCAATTCCACAAGAACTCTCTTTCACCAAGAGGCACTACTGATTACTTTAGCTCTTACTTTGCATGCTCCTGGACCCACTCCCTCATTTGGGTCCAATGCATGTTCACCCCACAAGCCTGCCATTCTAATATTGCATTTGCTCCTTATTGAAAAGTCAGTCACTTTCGTGCCCCCAGAGGGCACGAAAACTTCCCTTACATCTCTGGAAACAGCAGGGGAAGAATGGAAACTGCCCCAGCCCTGCTTCACAACCTCCTTATTCTGGCTTTTGATTCTACCACTGATCCAAATTTTTGTTGCGTATATTTTTGCTCTGAGGAAGTGCAATGTCACTCTGGTTAGGGTGACAAGCTTCCTCACCCCTTCCTGACCAAAAGTCACTTCTGCCTGGGAAAACACAAATAATGAGTCTCTTTTGACATTAGATATTTACGTTGCCCTAGTGCCCTTTGCTGCATCCCTGGGTGATTTCTAACCAGGCCTTAATGTGATCCCATTAGTTATCCTCCAGCTTTGGGGACATCTAATATCCACCCTGTCTGACTGGGTACGGCTATGGATATAACCCCTATAGGCCTCTGCCTCCTCCTAACTCTTACTGCTAATCCAAACATTAGGCTGGAATCTGGCTGAAGGACATGACTTAAATATCCTTCTTAGTGCGCAGAACCACAGTTTGCCCCTGATCTAAATAAGCAGTGCGGTGTCTTTACATAGAAACATTCAACAGGACTAGGCAAAATAATCAGAAGTCTTTTGTTTAGGCTTGTTCACCTGACCCATGTGTTACAAACCTTTGGGCCAAGTTTCTCTTTTTATATCAGAAGGGAAAGCAATGCCATTAAGATGGCACAGAAAGTGAATCATAAAGACTTGTAAAATTACAGAGGCAGGTAATAATATTATAGGCTGCTTCATAAGTGATATAACTGCAGTTATTTTGGACAATAAAAACCCATTGAAATTAGGATTTGAAATACATATAAACGTAGTCATCGGGCTGTGCTTCTACAATCTCAGCCGAGTACTCAATTCTCATCCCAAAGTGAAATCAGGATTGAATAATCAGCAGCCAATGCTACTCCTCTATAGTAAGAATAACTAATACAGAGGGAATGAAATAAAAAGAGCTAGCAATGCATTTCCCCCCCAGCATATCAAGCAGGTTTTCATATGGAAGCAGTGGTCATCAATCACTACCTCATTACCAACCTGTCATCTGGGTTTAGGCTAAATGTATTCTGGCTTGCTGCCATACTAAATGTTCAATGAAACATCCTTAAGGCTCTCTACAAGTTCAGCTGAAGTCACACATGCTATACATCAAAAAGGAACATTAGCGTTATCATAGCTTAATAAATAGTGCCATTCTGGCAATGTAATCCTATGTTCTAGAGCTATCTTCCATTCCCAGTATTATACTGCTTAAGTAAACAATCTTACTGTCTTGTGTGAAGTTTATTTAGTGATAAATGCATGTAAAGATAATTAGTCATACTGTTATAGATACACTTCCATCCCAGCTGAAGAACATGAGCAAAAATAGCACAGGATTTTAAAAGCACACAATGGCATAATGAACTTTATCTTGCAGCCTTAGTTTGCAATTCTTGCACATGGTAGTTTATTATCGAGGTTTCACTGCGCTGGGAAACAATGGCAGCTGAAGGACCCCAAATCACTGTCTTTTCAAAATAACAGTGGCTTGAGGACAGGACTTTTGCATACCCCTGGGATGTAATACAGCCACTAAGATGACTGCAAAATGTATTTCAACATCTGAGAATACTACTTACTTTGTGAATAACTCCTGACTTAAGGAGGGATCCTTACATTTAGTCACTCATTTCCATGCACATTTGAAGCACTGAGTCCTGAATCGGTTTAAAATTCAAAAATGTCAATAAAATATATATATAGATTCTACAGTGGCAGAAGCTTCAAGAGACACCATAAAAAAATCCTAATAACACATTTTTAGATACATGAATCAGTTTATGAACTTTTTTTTTAAAGTGAAAAATCATCTCAAAATTTAAGAATACTTTTTTGTCCTTGTATAAAATTTTTCCTTGGTAGACACTGAATTTTTTATGCAACGAGGCCTTACTATTCTTTAACTAAAATATGAGAAATAGCTCCAGTATATTCAACCACAGATTTTCCAAATGATTTTAAGTATGTCCCAGGAAACTCACCTTCACTAGTGAGCTGGGCTTGTTCTATTCTATCTATGAACTTAAATCATGGACTCAAACACTTATCTACATGTGACACTGTTCCTTCCCCTTGTGCACTGATGTAAATGAAACAGCAGCTGGACCAACCCTTGACAGAGTCCTTTTCTGACACGTTCATAGGTGCACACATACATGAGGGAAGATAATCCATTTTTTTAAATTGAATTCTGACAAACTGGAGAAAGAGGATGTTAAATGATTCTCTGGTCCGCTAGTTATATCAAGCAAGAATAAATCTGCCTAAATCAGGCTTTTTTTTCTGTTTTCCTGCTTCATCTTCTAAGCTTTCTAACCAGAAGTCAGTCTTGGGACAAATTTTGTTGTCTGCAGAGTCTTAGCAACAAAGACTGAATTTCCAGACTTATAACTGGAGACTGAACTTGTCTTTTCAACTTTGAGTTGTCTTGCTTTTTGCTTGCCTATTCCATAACCATTAAAGTTATCTTCTGCCTGTAAGAAAAGGTCTCTGACACAAAATGGGGATGATCAAATAGTTGTATTTAGTGGTTAGAAAAGGTGATATGCCAAGAAGTAGCAGTAGCACAGTTCTGGCACTCCTGAGAGCAGTGATAGTGTATTTTGTGTGGTTCCTGCTCAGAACTGCAAGGAAAAGCCATGATAAAGTTTTCCTTTTCCATTTTCTATTTCTACATATATACAAAGGGCCAGGCATCAAACTTGCTGTTAATATTGTGTAATAATACAGATCAAAAGCTTGCACAGATTTCACTGTACTTTTTTTTTTACAAAGATACTAAAGAAAAAAGATTAAAAAAATAAAACATGATGCATGTAAAAATCAGAGTGCATTATAAACAGTTCCATCCTTAACCATAACCTTAATTCAGTGGCATTTTAGAGGTCATCTACAACACAGCGAGCCAGTTTAATTCAGAAGCTGCAAGTAATCACTAAACTGAACAGCAAAAAAGGACATTAAAAGATGTATTAACTATAGGTGTACTATGGTTTTCCTGTGAAAGTGCTGGACAACAAGGGAAGGGGAAAATATGCTTGGCTTTCTGTATACTTTTTACAGAAGAAGGCTGCAAACATGCTTGCAGCAGATCTGACCTCTTCCATGCTTCACTGCTTATAGACTTAGCTGCCTGACCAAAGAATCTGGATCCAGATTTCCTCAGTGCAGAAATTATCACATTAACAATGCTTTTGACACCTTTTTAATTCTGAAGTTTCAATTTGGTTGCTAGACTAAATTATTGCAACGTCCATGTAGCATCACTAGAAATTCTAGTTATCTACCTCTTTAGGTTCAATTGGTTTGGATTTGGGTTTTTTTTTTCCCCTCTCCCTCTGTAAATACAAATGGGTCAGGATCCTGAGAGTGCTCAGAGGACTTAGTATCCAGCTGTTGATCCATATGTTCTCTAGGCCAACAACTGCTGCAGAGATGTTACCAAGACCTCATAGCTGGCAAGCTGCTCTAACTCCAGTCAGTTTGTAGGTTGAAAGGTTACTCCTTTAATGTAGTCAATTTGTGGCTTCCACATTAAAGAGAGGGAGCTGTCACTGCTGGAGCTCTGTTTTATGAAATCCAGTGACAGTAAAACCTGATGCCCTCCACTTTCATAATAGCTATAACTGTCTAGTACATCTTAGAAAAGTAACTCCTAGGGCCTGATGAGAGGATGAGCCAACCTCTCCATGAACAAGAGAACCTTCTAACTCAAAGCTATAACGTTACTTAAGGACTCTAAAGAACTGGCTGGAGGCACAGTCCGAGGACAAGATTAATTTCCTTTTCTTTCTATTTCAGAAATAATATGAAAAAGAATTGAAGATAAAGATGCTTTTTCTACTCTTTAACTCCCACTATATCAGACCCTGTAAGATCAAAACAAGATGAAGAACAATTTTGACCCTAAGTAACTAGATAAGGTTTTGCCATTCAGTACTAAATTACACACACATATTAGTGTGAATTTAGGTTCAAGGGACATTGCAGTGTATCATCCAATTTTACCATAAATTGGCACACCTTTATTAAGACCTTTATCAGATTATATTTTGCTTGCACAACACAAAAACATGTATTTTTTTGACTGACATTTATACACATAAATAATCAGTGATGAATCTCAAGAACAAAAATATTTTAACTGCCTACTGAATTAGAACAGAAAAGAAAGAAAGTGAATAAGGTATATACACATAATAGGTGTAGATTTGCCCAACAGTAATATCAAAATTTCTGAACATTATCCACTACAGAGAAGCGTTCCACAGTCAGTGGCACAGCATAACAGGAGAAATTTGGAAAGCGGATTATATTTCCACTGTCCCACATTTCCAAAACCAGGGAAAAGGCAGTTTTCTCTAATCCTGGAGTCAGGACATTCCAGCCTGTCTGAACACACAGTGCAGTCTGTTGGAGGTGAGTCTGCACCATCATTAGCTCTCCATGCTCCCAGCTCCATGGCAGCTCTGAACAGAACCAAGGGACATAACACTGGATCGACAGCCACGGACACATAGCACAGAATAAAGTCACTTTATAAACCAAAGGCAGGCTAAAAGACTACCCAGCAACTATAAGACTGAATTGCAAGTACACAGAAGTAAAATCTTTCAAGCCATTGTTCATTTGCAAACACAGCTTGAGTAGGGAGTAAAAGAATCAGACATTGGTTCATAGACATATTTACAGGAAATTTAACCAACTTTAATGACACTGCCTTTTAATGATGCCACAAATGATTTAATTTTCCTAATTTCAATGTTAAAATTGTATCAATAGGTTTTTTCACTCCTATTCTATTGCTATGAGAATTCTTTCTGTTCACATGCACCATTGGAACAGCTGTGCATGATGCCATATGCAAAAATTTAAGGGATGTTCTAGCATATTAAGTTTAACCCACATTTGTGTCTCAATGATAGATGCAAGAATTCCAACTAGGTTGATTTTATGAGGCAGTTAAATGATTTGTATTCAGACCAACATTAAAAATTCCCAAAGTGACAAAGTGTACTTGAACAAAAATACCCTGCTTGTGACATATCCTTTACAAGTAATGTGTTTTCATTTTTCACATGTTGCATCTCATTTATTTTATTCAGGCACACACAGTTGAATCTACAAGATACAGTAAGCTTCCAATACCTTTGAAATAATAAATCATTTCTTACAGATGTTTTCACCCAGTGCAAGTCTGCTGCTCATTAATCAAACATTATCAGTACCTATCACTGCCCAGTGCTAAGCAGGAAAGGCACCTCATTCTGAGTTTTGACTTTTATTCACTGGTTAGTCCCTGACCCTTCTACTACTGCATGCTTATTAGAAACACCTACTGCATGGTAGATCCTACTACATGGAGTTTTAGAAGGGGTGTTATACAAGCAGAAGCATTTTTTCTTTAAGAACCAAATGAAACAAAGTCAGGCTGCTCTTCAAATTGGCAACACAAATGCAATCAAATTGTCTTCAAAGTTCTTTTCCAACATCTAAGTAAAATATAACCATGTAAGCAAACTATTTCTGGTCTAGATCGTTTCATATCTGAAAGGTTGAAATAAATATATATTAGGCAGTATGCAAGGTATATTTCATTTCTGATAAATTATTAAAATTTCATCTCAGAAAACAGTATGTAGGATACAATACATCCTTACCAGCATAATCCTGCAGGGAAAAATCTAAAGAAAATGTTTCAATGTGACTAAGAAATTATCTGATAAAAAATTGCAACTTCCTTGTGATCATTGATGTATTGCTGGATTCATGCCAATAATGCCAAATGAAATCTGCATTATTTCATCTCCTCTATCGGTTGTTACACATCTTTTTCAAAATGCTGGAATAAAAATGGAACTGGGTAAGCCACACAATTGCAAATTCTTAGGAATGAAGACTTCTGTAGCTTCAAGAAACAGCCTGAACATTTACTAGCAAGAACCAGCAAGTATGGCTTCCCCACAGCATTTTACAGTACTGAGCACTTTCACAGTCCTTTTACTGTTTCAATCTTCCAACAAGATTTTAGAGAAGAACGAACTCAGTCAGGACGCCAATAGCCAGAGCCCAAAAGTCTCACCCTCAGCAGACCACCACACCATACTGCTTCCTTCCACCCATCTGTTGTGCTTTGCATGATTCATATTTTTGTTATTAACCAAGTGAAAAATTAAAGGCAATGAGCGTGAGTAGTAAAAAACTACTACCATCTCCTGCCACAGCAGAAATTCACTCAACTCTCCTTTAACTAAACATTTTGTTTGCATATTCTACATCTTCCTGAATGAACATTGAATGCCACACTTAGATCTAGGATTATTCACCCTCCAAGCCTGATTAAACATATTCCGTTCTTGGCAGGTCTACAGAAGTGACTGAGCTATGATGTGTCTTTTCTATGCCTCAATACAATAAAGGGCACATTCAGCACATGCAAAGGCCCACATTTGCATCTGAAAAATAAGAAACTAACTTGTCAGTGCAGAGGTTGTATTAAGACTCTTATGTTCCTACAATTTAAAAAGTGTTAAGATTTCAGGACTTCCTTTACTTATTTTTGTTGTGATTTCCAGAAAAAGCTGTGCACAAAGAAGGCATAGATTGTAACGATTAAGGATAATTTCTTCAGATTCTATCTACTGCAGGAAGGATTTTTTTTTAATGCCAATTAACACCAAGCTTTTTTTATGAAGCAGCTACTACAGAAAGAAAATGGGCAGGAACTTTACCCCAGCGATTAGTACAAAGATCACCACCAAGTACCTTATGCTTCATGCATAAGGTATTCATGCTCCAGAATGGTCACTCTGTCTGTTCTAACTGAAAATTTCTTTCTGCAGGAGACTTCATTCAGTCAAGAACTCAATCTTTGAGTGTAAGGAGACAAGAAATAAAAAAAATGTAAATAGCGGCTATTTGGTCGCCCAAGTATGTAAACTCTTTTTGAGAACATTTTTTTGGTTTTTTTTGAAGAGACTCTTATCTAACCTGGTGAAGTTTAACAAAGCATAAACATTTCCAGAGCACAGAATATGTTGAGGTGGAAGGGACCCACAAGGTCCAGCTCTCAAGTGAATGACCCATAAAGGGCTTGAACCCACAAATTTTGTGTTATTACCACCACGCTCTGACCAACTGAGCTAATCTCAGGGTCATAAATTTCTCACAGATAAAAATTTGGCCATCATTTTTTACCTATAAAAGATTTGTGCTGGGCCATAATAGAAGCACCAAGTCTGTGCTTAACAATAAATAGAAATGCAATCATGTCTAAGTCACTCAGATACTGAAATAATGAATTTTGGTATTTCCAATGTCTAACCACTGTTTCTGAATCTTGCCAACAAAGTGCTTTTAACCAAGGATTTTAAAGCAATAGGCTATCTATAAAATTAGAATAACTGTTTCCTTTGGAAGATAGTTCTGTTCTCATTTTTAAAATAAAAAAAAAACTATAAAATATTGTATTATTTAGAAATTTGCTTTAATAATGGTTAATAATGTAATTTCAATTTAAATAACGATCAGCTACTGACATTCCACTATCTATTGAAGTGTTAGAATCTATTTAAATATATGCATCACACCCAAATAAACATCTATTATCAATGGTGACAAATAACCAAAGAATCATTTCTAACAAAAATAATCCTATGAAATCTGAAGTGAGTTACACCCTCTCCTATTGCATCAATGGAACAGTAACCAATAAAACCTTGACAACTCTTAGAAATGTAGTAATACACTGCAAGTTTCTACTTGGTGACTACCATTTCGATACAGTGGCAATATTAACATTAAAGATTATTGGCTGAAATACGCTGATCTTTAAATTCTTATTATTCTTCCTTTTTCATCCTATGAAACTGACCACCAAAGATCATTTGAGGGAATATTGAGTTATCACACTAGCTGTTGAATGCATTTTCACGTTTCTAATGGTTCATATTCAGCTCAGTACATTTTTAGCACAAATTAATGAACAATAGCCTAAGGATTTCGGAAAAAAACAATGTCAAGGACAACATTTGGGAAACAATTTCCTCTGTTAGATAAATATGCAATTTGTATTAGCATTATCTAAACAATCTAAGTACTTAGTGTGCTTATTTCTGTGTTTTAGTTTTATAAACAATTTTTATAAATCAATTTACAGTGAATTTAGCATTAACACACTGAAAACTCTAACAGTATATGCAGTCAATCCTAATTATTATATGTACTCCGCACCTTATGACATCACCAAGTGTCAAATTTTGAATATGGTTTGATACTATAAAATGCACGCAGAAGATTATCTATGTGACTTTAAGCACAAGGAATGACAAAGTTGATCTAAAATCTATAGAACACACCAGTATATTACATAAACCCCGAGAAATTTTAGTATGCCTCTTGGCCTTCCATTTTGTATTCATAAATATATGCATTTGCATATATTTCATTAATCAAATTTCATACTAAAAGCAACCACATGAGTTCAGCCTATCTGAAAAGCATAGATTAGAATACTGAAAAAACAACTTTCAAGAATCATGACCATAGCAAATGGTTCAAAAGTCTGGACAACCTGCACATATGCAAAAGCAGAGACACAGCAGCACAAACATTTACACAGCTTAGTTAAAGATTACTTATTATAGTGCACATGTACAATTTTTTTCCCAGATATTTCTTCCCTTTAAAAATGTCTATGGCATTAAAACTAAAGAAGGGCAGAGGTCGTGCCTTCCCATGACAATGGAAGCTACTGTATTTGACAATAAACCTGCAAATGCTTCTGGAAAAGGAAAGCTTTTCAATTAATGTGCTGAGCTTGAAGGGAGGAGTGAGGGATTCCCTTGGGCACACACTGCAGGTCGTTACAGGACTCAGAAGGCCCTCAGACTGTGAATCCCACCCAGAAACAGAATCACTAGTGAGTGTGCTCCAAGTTAAACGAAGAACCAAAACTGGCCTCAAACACTGCCAGGGTTTCCCCCCAAAATGAGGTAACTGCCTTTCATTGTATCAAACTGCACCTAAACCAACCAAGGCCTGACTAGTGAGCAGTGATGAAAAGGGAAGCAGATGACTGAGAAGCACAAAACAACCGCTGGGTCAGTGTGAAGCCCTGAGCCCTGTCCATTCCCAGCAGTGCCTTCCAAGGCACCACTCTCACGAAGCAGAGAAGTGGCAGAGCAAGACGATCTCCTAAATCAACTTCTAAAATTCTTTCAACACGTACTACAAATCCAGCACAAATCCAGTTTTGTCTTAACACTGTCAATTCAATTCAACAAGGAGATACACCCCTTGTTGAGTGGGCAGTGAAAGGAATATGAATTCAGGAACATTTTATTTATGAGGCATAAATATGACAGGAAAACTGCTTTAACTGCTTTATTCATTAACACAAAAAATGGCTTGTCATCTTCTCACCAATAATTGGTACTAAGAAAGTGAGACTGTGATACTCTTTCTATTTGTGTATAATCTTTAAAACAAAAAAATTAAATGCAAAAAGCCTAGGTTTTTAACCAGCATTTTATCTTTTGCAAACAAGATGAAGGAAAGTAAGGAATTTCTAAACCTGTTATTTAGATTTTGTATTATGGCAGTCCTCCTATAGTATTAGGTAGAACAATGTTTCAAAATGTGTCTGCATTAAACACATATGGGACCACAGACACTTTTCTTACAAAAAAAAAGAGCTCAGCTAAAGTAAACGTATGGATCAACTCACAAACTGCACTTGAGAAGGTAATTCATTCTGTATCTGAATACTAATGTGGAAGTAAAAAGATGGCAGCATAATTAATATCTGTACATCTAAAAGACAAAAGAAGCTGAGTCATGGAGTGAACTCTTGGAGCAAGCAATCAAAGTAATTTTTTAGAGGTAAAGCATTCAAGTGCGTGACATCAAAATAGGAAATATACCATATAACATCACCATTTTGGTTTTCTGGTTTTTTACACATCTCAAACATAAAAATTGCTTAAAAAATATGCTTGAACAACAACAAAAAAAAAAGCTAAATAATGTTAGATTACATCATCTACTAAAATATGAAAAAATTAACTACTCTTGAAATAATAAGAATCAAATTAATTTCGTCATTATATTTAGATTAGCAGTTCTTCAGGCAGACTGTCCAGCATCATGGAAAAGACAGGAGAGTGTTTTGTAAATCATATGCAAGAGAGATTGTTATGCTAAGCAGTGTTTTGGTAGGAAAGATAAGTAAGTAAGAGCACAAAATTTACAAGTGTAATTTACAAGTGAATATCATAAGGATGCCCAAGGACAGATTATTAGTATATTTTGAAAGTGTCCTATGACTATTAATAATAAATAAGGTGTTTTGTGAATCTTAGCCCTAAAAGCCTTCAACTGACTAGTGCTTTCAATGTATATATAGGAATATTCCACCAATATCCAGAGCAGAACTGAGGACTAAAGAGCTGAAATAACAGCTTACTAAAATGTCAATAGTAGGAAAAAATGCCTCAAGCATAACAATTCTTGGATTGATGTACATGGTTGGTCTCCAGGAAAGAGATTGCATTGAAAATAATGGCAAGTTCAAATTCCTGCTATAGCATGTAAGAACAGGTTCTTTCACAGAGTTCCTTTTTTAATATAAGTATTTGGTTTTTAATAACAATGCTTATTAGATTAAGGAGTAGCAGAAGATAATAAAATAAAGATGAACAAGTTTTTTATTATAACAAACTGATTGTATAATTCATTTAGAATAAATATTATTCACATGGGACATGAAACAAGAAATGTAGTGTTAAAGAAGGAGGCATTTATTCTCCAAGCTGTGAGCCATGAGCTAAGGCTCTCCAGGAGGCAGATTATAAAGAACTCACATACTGCACAGATTTGTGCAGACCTTCTTCCTTGGGACTTCAGGCAGTTGCAGTTCAATGTGAAGTTTTGATCCTGTTTTGTACAAAGTGCAAATACGTCTATCGCTGGCCTTCTCATGGAATCTTTATTTTAAAAACAATGGTTCTAAATTTTAATATTAATATTAGTTTGTGATGCTGTAAGGCACTGTAAGGCAATTATGAAATACTTTGAATTAGCTTTCCCCAGATCTTGCCACTGCTCTTCACCGCTGCTGTTCCTCAAACTCATCGAAGTACTCTGACTTCATGACTGATCTCAATTATTTCATTCTCATTATATCTACTACCAAAGAACTCACATACTGCACAGATTTGTGAGTCTCACCAAAGGCTCACAGCTTTTTGCAGATACATGAATTTGAATATGTTGGTTTTCAACAATAAAACATAATTTTTACAGTTTTCCCTGGTTGTGCAGACTTTATTTTCTTCAACTGTATATGGATACCAATGCTTAAAGGCTCTTGTCACCATTTAAAATCCTTGGTTAAAAGCACTTTGTTTGCAAGATTCAGAAACAGTCATCTCCCTTGTCTACAAGGGGCAATGAAATAAACCCAGAAACGAAGCCAGGCACACATTTATTTTGAGTATCTAGCTGATCATGTTTCCAACATCCTTCTTTCCTGCACTACCTTCCAAGGTATTATTTTTCTCCCTTATTTGTTATCTTTTATCTGCCTGTCTTTAGGCTTTGGCTTCCTTGCAGCAAAACCTATATAACCAATAAAGTATCAAAATATTTATGAAATTATAAAATAATACAAAACAATACTAAAACACCTCCAACAAAAGAGCTGGTGATCCTAAGAGCCCAAGGCTGCACAATGCCTGTCCTAAAGCTCTTTCACCAAGGCGCACTGCCATTTACATGACTTGCTACATTACCACTGAGACAAACAGCTCTTCACCAAGGGGTCTAACAGCCTCCCACCACATTTGGGATCATCACAAACACCAAGAAACACAAATCAGTTCTGAAAAGCAACCAACTAACAGAAAATCTTGGATACGTTTTCAAATAACTCTGCCTCTAAACTCCTCCTTTGAAGGAGGCAAGTGAAAGCACAAGTGAAAAGAAAAACAAAACTCAGAAATACAAGGTAAACCAAAACCAGAGAAGCAGGCAAATAAAAGTCTCTTCACAACCTGAAATGAGAACTATTTTGAACATGACATATTTCCTCCATAAATGTCTGTGCTGGCCATGGGCCTACGGGCCCCATATGCAGATTTCATGTCCTCCAAATTTAGTTTATGAATCAGGAGTACGATGCAAAATTTTTTCCTATAGCACAAGCAAAATGAACATCTGTTCACTTTTTGCCATGTAGGTTTATATCTGTGTGGGTGGGTGTGAACAGAGCTCTTGATGTGTAATAGTCCTCCCATCTGCACACCAGGTGGCACTGCATAGTTAATCAGAAGATAATAACAGGCATGAGGAGATTACTTACTTTTTGGGGAAGAGAGAGTAAATCAATCTCAGAGGGTTTTTTAAAACAAGGTACATTAATGCTTGCACTTTTAATTTTTTTTGTGTGTGTAATTTCACTCCAATCAATGACATGATCTTATTATGTCATTGTTTGAATGTTATGTTAATTAACTATGAATGACTGCAATTACGAAAAAAGTTCTTTCCACAAGGAATTTAATTTATTTACTTTTTTTTAAATGTACAGTTTTAACCCTTGCAAGTAGGATATACTATTTAGAATACATCCAAACAACAGTCTGCTTAGATTTACTTGGTACACTCACCTAACCCACATTTCACAGTATTTAATAGACCTCTGAATACCCATACACAATAAAACTCAATTCACAGCAATTCAGCAGAAGAAGATGGAGGAAGAAACAAGCAAGCTTTATTACTCAATGAGAAGTTAAGTAGAAAGTTAGTGGTGCAAGTTTAAATCAACAAACACTGAAGTTAAAGTGTTTAAACGATTTCTGGGAATGGAGGTTTTATATTTTTTTAATAGTTTATCAAATAAAACAATATTTGAGGATATATTTTTATCTGATATTCATCTAAGGAGACTGTAAAAGTTATATAAAACACCTACATTATGATAAAATATTACAGAATAAGGATAGAGGTTTGTGTAAAAGTCTGTAGAAAATATGTTTAAGGTCACAGCTTTTCTATGTAGTCATTTGAGTGTCACATGAAAAATGTCCTTAAATACTTTAAATATTTAGTTCATTCATTTTTATTCAATTAAGTAGTTTTATAAAGAAACTGTTTTGTATTTTCTCTTTCAAAAAGGATATGAAATGTTCTGTGGAGTCTTAAAAGACAGAGTAACAGAATCCTGTTTTCCAAAGGATGCAGCTGAACTTCTAGAAGGATGAGTAATAAAAGCCTGGTATTTCTGCATTTGCTCTGATAGCCATGAGAGACACATACACATGGCTTTTTTTTTTTTTTTTTTTTTCTGGTAAAAATCATATTCCACTCTGAAAATCCATGAAGAGACACAGTTCCACAAAGCGTTCAGACTGCTCTGCTCCCTGTAGAATACCCTTGGCTGCCTTCCTCTGCTGTCTCTGAGGACCATGTGCTCTCTCCTCTAGCCCCTCACCCCTTCATTGATTTCCCCTTTTGCTCTCAACATGCTTATTCTCGGTTGCCCTGAGTCTCTACGGTGTTTACAGAAGGCAGCAACTGATGCAAGACCTTTTTTTTTTAAAAGCAAAATTTTCAAACTGATTTGTCAGTTAAGTCACAAATTCTTCACAAACTCTTCTTACCAAAAAGCAGAGCTGATTCAAGGCAGAGTACATTGAGTAATCTTTCAAATCAGGACAGGATGGGATTTTTTTTCTATCGTTCCTTTTAGAGGTTGGTTTTAAAACTTTGAAAGCTTACTTTGGAGATTTAATTCCTATTAATTAATGTTTGTGAGTAACAAAATAAACCCAGAAGTTTTGTAACGGGAAGAGAATTGGAATTCTAAGATGAAAATTTTAAGGACTAATTCTTCATCTCTAATTCTTAATTAGCATTTTTAATTGCCCAATGAAATAAGACTAAGTTTAGAAATTGTACCTACGTAAATGATAATGAAAAAAGGAACTAAAAAAATACAGTAGAGACTCCAAGAATATTGTTCCTCCCATTGTCTAGCTGCTACATTTTGGTCCTATAAAAATTATCATGCATGCCATTGTCTATTACTACTTTTGATGTAAAAAACTGAGATTCATGAACTACCCCCTAATACTTATGTTAGCTGTAATCTGACATTGTGACTGCTGGAGAGAACCAGAAGCATGGTGTTATCTCTTGCATTGCCACGGCCCAGCTGGATCCTTACTGCTTATCCAGGTAACTATGAAAGCTTTTCTGAGGATTTAGTCTTTCCTAGTCCAACATAAACCTTCATAACCCCAAATTCCACATCAGCCTTCACAGCCTAATTGGGAAAGGTAAGATGGAGGTAGTCAGGTGTGACTCACACTGAGACTCCAGAGGTTGTCAAAGGTTGGTGACCCATACTGGCCACCTGCTTGTTTTCAAGTCTAATACAAAATATTTTCTCAGCTTTGAACCAGTGACTAAATGTACCAGACCTACTGGCTGGAGAGCATCTTTCCCCTTAAGATAATCCATATTTTGGATTGACCTTAGTCTCAATGCCTTGGTAAGCAAAGAATTTAAGCAAAGCACCCTTTTTTACTATTACTCATTTTAGATAAGTCTGTTAACCTATATCCTTTTGTGAACTTAGGAATTCTTTACCTTTCATGGCAGAAACACAGCAAATAGCTGTTTAGAGGACACTTTTTAACACCTGTCCAAACAGCTCTCACAAAAAGCCTTTGTTATTCATTTTTCTTCAATATGGTCACTTGCTAGAATGCTCAAAGCCCAGTCACCTGTGTTTTACCACCAACAGAACCTGCAGCGGAGGGCACTTTCCCTACCACACACAATATTCCCACAGGCAACAGTTCTCTGATGCATAACAGTGTGAAAAATAGTTTCCAAAGCTCTCTTTGCAACTCCACCTGCCCTCAGGTAGCTGCTTATTTACAAGTGCTCTTCTGTTTCATGAATCACACATGGACTTTTGCACAATCTCAACCGATTAAATCTTGAATTCCATCTCATTTGCAAGACTAAAGATAAGCTCTTCAAAAATCAAATTGCTTTAAATAAGTCCTCTCACACAGTACTCTCCTCCCATCAGGGATTTCATTTTCTTTTACACACTCATTTACTTCTTTCTTGCACTAACAGGGAAAATTGAAAACTATCACACTTCTTTTCCATCAAGGTACAAATTCATTCAGAAACAAATTACAACAAAAAATAAATCTTCTGTTCTAGGTAAGTAGCTGCATAATTATTTTACCCCTATGATTCAGAGTAATGTTCAAATGTGGTATTTCATTGGATATGTTTGTTCAGTAGGCAAAGAACACGAAATGCAGTTCAGACTCATTATGGAAAAATGGCTGTTGCTGAGAGCTTAGAAATGCTCTATTGCATTAATATGGTTAACTCCACAAATATGCACCCCTTGTCTTCCCCCTCTCGCTACCAGTATGCAAGGCCACATTACTGTCCACTGGCTTACACAATACTGCAAAAGTGAGATGACAGGGAGACAAGGGGGTACAGAAAGGGCATCATACATGCAAGGTAGCTTCCAATAACAAAACTTTGTAGGTACACATAATCCTTCATTAGCATTTATACCCTCTGTTTCCTAGTACAATCAAAGAGCACATGCTTTACAGGAGAATTATGCTTCAGATACCTTCTCTTGGTTATTAAAATTCTGGCTGTGTCTCTTTACCTAGCATCTGTATGGCAAAATGTTGTCTGTAGATATATATACAAACATATTTCTAACCAAAATTACTTTATTTTAGAATAGTTTTATTAAGGTCAGAAAATAAACCCAGATACGTAAACCAAACACTCCAATTCTATGTGAAGTGCTCAGTGGTCAGTTTTGCTGACACTAAACTGAACTGTTATTCTAAGCTTCTGAGTCAGAAATGCAGAGGAACAATGCTGATGTTAAAAAAAATGACTGAGAATTTCTTCCTAAGTGCGAGACTCACAGAAAACAAACGCTTATGAATTAATTCCTCATTGGTGAGATTTGCAATGTGGTTTGAAAGACACAGATGAAAACAATAAAAAATATAAGTCTCACCATTTGCTTTGTATACAATTACATCAGAATATGACACATAAGAATTCCTATACCTGGAAGTTCTCTAACAATGTGAGGATTTAGGATTACATAAATCACAACACTCTGTGCTGTCATTACACGACAGAATAGACCTGCAAAGCTTATTATACTGCATAACCAGATGGTAAACAACAGTTGTCGTTGTACTAAGAATTACATCTCTGTAATCAATAATAGGAAGGAGGAACAGTTGGACAACTTGTTTCCTATTATGTTCACTTAGGCAACGTCTAGATCAATAAAGAGCATTAAGCCTCATACCAACTGTAGACAATGCCTGCTCAACATGCCTATCATATGGCAGCAATGGGTCCAGCTGTACTTCAAAATAACTGTAAATGGATAATAATTCTAATCTAACATTAAAAAGAAGCGATGATTCAAACAGCAAAGAGGTGCAGGACTTCTCTAGTACATGAGAGAAGACAGACCTGTGATGCCAGTTTTAGTGTAAGCCGAAATCAGCTTATTTTGTTAACCCACTCTATAAGTACATTTCACTACAGCCTATCTGAAGGACGTTGCACGTTTTATATGGATGGAAGCAAAAAAGCAACCAAGCATGATATCATTGGCTTACATATAGACTCAGTAATTGTGTGGGTGTAGTAAGCTGTTTGCAAAAATTGAAAACTAAACTTGTGTATCGCTCTAGGCCAATATGGCAATTAATTACAAGCAAATTTTTAGTTCATCCATTTTTAACTATCTAAACAAACAATAAATCAAACCATTGAGCTACATTCACATCTTACTTAAAAATCTGTAATATAACTCTGAAAATTTTAATAACCATCTTAAGGCCACTAGTTTTAGCTTCCTGATTTTAAAATTTTTCTAATATTCCATACTTTATCAAACTAAAGCTTTTTCCCATCATGCTATTAACAAAGATACAAGTTCCAGTTCATTCCTAGGCAGTCCCTCAATTTCAGTATGACAAAACATAGGATCATGAGCTCTTCTTACCTATTCCAATAAAGACTGCTTTATAGCCATCTTCTTTCAGGGTGAGGAGTGTCATTCCATCCACTGCAAGGCCTTTCCTAAAAATTATCTGAAAGAATTAAAAATTGCCTGGTAAAAATTGCAATTGTAATGAAACAGCACATTCTGCATGGTAAACTAACAAAGGTTTTCAAAATTATGAATAAGTTTTGATTTAGACTTGCAATTAATTCTAATTTAGATAAGAAACAGTGTCTACAATAATTGGTGTTCATTTATTGAAAGAAATAACTTAGCAATCAAAACACATCTGTAATCTATACTTGTTTCTGATCAATTACTTTTTGCTTCCAGAAGCAAAAGCTAAATTTTTTTTCCAGAGCCATTCTCCACAACCAATCCTGCTCTGAGCAGCCACTGCACAGGCTGAGCACCTAGAGGAGTTGTAAGAGTATAAGAGACTATAATGGTGTTCTCTGCGTGTTCAGGCAACCAATGATGGCAGTCCCTGTGCAGAGGTCATGCAACTGGAGATACACACACCTTTTGTTCATCACTCCTAACCCCAAGGCCCTTGAGCACAAAAAGCTTGTGTGATTCCTCTTCTGATATTTCATACTTCTTGACATAGGTATGTGTGTTTTTATCTCCACATCTTAGACTCTCTGAACTTGAATGCTTTCCCCCAGGTTCTTTATATCACATGTGATTTTACTTTACAAAATGCAGTGCTGTTGTGTAAGCTCTCTACTTTGTGATCTTAACAGTTTAGCCTTCAAGTCACTGTGTATCTTGTTTGTTATTCAATCTGCTTATATTTCATTTAATATATTTTTCTGTTTGGGAAAAAAGGCAGAGGTAAAATACAACTGACACTACTTAAAACACTGACTGTCTTTGGAGATTTAGTATGAATTCTATCAGAGGTGAAAAAGCCACGTACTATTGCAATCCTTAAAACAATACAGACTCCATCCTCACTTGCAACAAAAGACATTCCATAAGTTGTCATTAGATTTTTTTTATCCTGTTGTGTACATATGTTATGAAAACCTAGTGAAGGAATTTAAATAGCAATACTATTTTATGTGAGGATTCATAATACTTCTAGGGCCTAGCTCTGTAATCCTTTTTCAGCTGACTAATTCTTACTAATTTCGGAGGAATTACTTGAATAAACAGCACTACTGAGCATTTACACAACACAGCACCTTCCACCACAGATTTGAAATGCTTTAAGTAAACACCAGAAAATATTTCCAGCTTATAGAGGTATAAAGCTAAGGTACTTATTTAACCAGCTTGCCAAAGGGTCAATTGCAAACCAATGGCAGAGCTTTGAAGCAAATTTACACTGAGATTCTCTGCTACACTCCAAAACTGCAGAGGACTTGCAGGTCAAGATGACACGGTGGCTCCGTTCTGGAGACCTTGCCATAAGGGAGCCCTGGGAACTGAGGCTGCCAGAGGATTCCCAGGAATCTATACCCAGCAATTCTGTCTAAAGATGTCTCAGTGCTCTGTTTAACACCATCCCTAACTAAACCTCCATTCTGCCAATCTTTTTAAGGCTTGCAAAGGAAACTTTAAAGTAGGAAAAAAGACCTTGCAGCACTTTAAACCTTCTCTTGGATCTTACCTGAATTTTTATAAAATCTGAGCAGGATAATGTTCTCATTCAGGTCTTTTGACAACAGTCTACTACTTTTACAAAAAGAATCAACATGAAAGATTCTAAGAAGAATTTCTTGCTTCACTGAAGACTTTAGTAACATGTTAAAAATAAAGTATCCCTCCTGGTACTCAAAAATTTGATCCAGTGATACCTTCTAAGTTTGTAACTTCTATTAAAATGTGCAGCAATTGTAAATACCATCTAATGTTCAGCTCAAGTCCTAAATTAAAATAAATCACTGTTCCCATTATCTATAAACAACACACATTTATTTAACAGAATAATGCTTAACTATTGCTTTCCAAGAAGTTGAATAGACTGTTATTGTTTATAACAGATGATCATGTTAACACTTTAATTTGATGCATTTTATTATAAAATTAACTTGGATGCAAGACTGTATGATAAACCATTAAGAAAAAAAAAACTCAGGGAGAAGGAACAAAAGAAGTATCAAATATGAATGGTTTAAGTAGTGCCAAACTTGCATGAAAAAAATTTGATTAAAAAAAATCAAATCATTCCAATAGCTACATTGAACCCCTAAAGCAATTTAGGAATTTGTTTCTTACAGACAATTAATCACATGCAGACATGCCAGATGAGAACTATTGATTGCCCTTTTCCAAACTAGTGGCATTCAGACAGGAGACAGACAAATGCCCTGAGCAAGAGGAAGCATCTTCCTGCCTCTGTCTAGCATAGCTTTTAATCGTTCTTTACTAATGTGCATGACATTTTGCTGTTAATCTTTGGCAGAGTTCTTGTTCTTTTTTTTCTTTGAGCTATACATAGGCAGGATATATTTTTCATTACCTTCACTCCAAGATCCTTCATCAGCTTGGCTTCAAAATTCACTACATCGTACGGCAAACGGAACTGGGGGATTTCAGATGTACTAAAAAATAAAAATGCCTGTAACTATGAGGAAAAGAGGGTTTTTAAATTTTATTATTATTATTAGCTAAAATACTTTTATCTTAGTTAATTTTGATGTATGTGAATGGAAATGTGCTGAAATGTGACTCTTGACTTTTTTTTCAATTGTTAGAGTGACAAAAAAGCATTATTCATCCAGTGCTAAAAATATAGGCCAGGAAGGCAGTACCTTGAGTCCAGCACTGCCTACTCTTGTAGGTGACTATTTAATATGTTATATTTGAGTTCTAAAGGACTTCAGCTCCATTCCTTTGGTTCACCAGAATACGTAACACCAAATTTAAGTTATCCATTTTAAAAAGACCTCATGGCTACTGGAAGCAATGTGACATAGCAATCTTATATTAAGCTATCCAATAAGAAATTCCCATCAAATTTCCCATACAATTTTTAAAAAGTGTTACATATGCTATTTTGAGCTATGGTATTCAAAACTCTACCTCCATTTCTACTTCATAAATTTGTAATGACTTTTCAGGATGGACAAACACGTCATCAGCTGTTGATTTCATGTCTGGTTTTTGACTTAATGTTTATTAACTGGCATTTTTTCCTCCTGGGGAAGACTAGGAATGACATCTTCAAGTTCTCAGAATCACAGAAGGCGAAAACTGTAGTGCCAGTATAGAATCTCAGTTTATATCTAATATATATATATTTATTTCCAGTGAAATGACATCTATATATGCCAGTTCCAAATTCCTACTGTAAAACATGTTGCAGATAAACACAGTGAAGTTATATTTTAGATACTTTTGTTCAATGAAGATAAAAACATAAATATGCAGAAAAGTAAAGGCTTCTCCCCAGATACTTTGAAGCTTCAAACAGTCTAACCTGTTTTCAAATTAATGAATCTGTAATATCCATAACAAAGCACAGGCACAGGAGATTCACTGCAGCTTATTTTTCATATTGATATTGACCACACCACCTTTAGCATCTAACTTTGACAGGCCAGAAGAGTTTTATTTCTTTTAAGCTGCATCAACTTTATTTATATTGATAAGAAACTGGTGTTCTTCCTTATTTCTAATACTGCCCTTTTTAGACCTTTCTTGACCATTGTGCAATGAGAAGTGTTGTAAATATCAGATATAATGAATGTGTCAATACAACTTTCATAAGTCATGCTAAATAAAGGTGTCTGAGGCAGAAACTAATGTATCAATATGATTCTGCAACAGAGATTCAATAAAGAAATGTAATAAAAAAAGGAAAGTTCTATTTTCTAGGCCACCTATGTATTTGTTGGAGGCCTGTCATTTCCACAACATGCTCCCAGAACAGCACTGGTTGTGTTACATCACTGTCAGAATTTGTAAACACTTTTTTTTACTCATATTAAACACTTCCTTAGTTTTATGCATTGAGGTATACCCACATGCATGCACATTAACTATGAAAAGAGGCTTTTTATGAAAGTCAACTATACATCAATAATCCTGATGCAATTTCTTCTAGCAGCAGCAGATGGTCTCTGCACTGGAGACACAGAGAAGGGAAAGAAAATGGGGCAGAGATGGAGGGGGATGCAGAAGATGCAAAGTGTCCCACAAATTCACATCGACCTCAAATTTGACCCAAGTCAGAGGTGCTTGGACAGGTGCTTGGTGTTTCTCAGTGACCTCAAATTACTGTCGCTCAAGGGACAACTCTTTGGCCTACTGAGAGAAGTATTTTGGTACATTGTAAAGCAGTGGCACAGACACTCTCCAGACTTTTCAGGGTCTCTAAGCAAGAGCATGGTGTGCTCATGCCTACTCTACTATAAAGCATAGATTTTACACAACCAGTGAAATGTAGGAAAACCCGCCCATAAATATGAAAAATCCAGACATGTTCAGAGAAGCATGGATTTTTGTTATATTTAAATATCCCACCACAGGAACTGCAAACACTAGTGTCATAATATTATGAAAATTAGCTATGATGCAAGAAACATCCTAATTAAAAAAAATCGGAAAAAACTTCAAAAAGGCACAAACATTGCCATTATAAACAGCTGATTCCAAATACAAGATTGATTTAGTCTTCTTAGCAATTTGCAATAGTTTAGGAAGCCTTGAAAACACACCCATCAGTAACCAAAATTTGTTAAATGATGTGCTGCAAAGACTTAGAAATGCAATAATGGGTGACTGCTGCCACAGTCCAGCCCCCCTTCTGTTTCAAAATTAAAATAAAGACAAAAGGAATTGATGCCCTCAAACCACACATGAGCATTTCTACAGTGAATGGAAGTAAAATTTGACCTTGACTGATACATGTTAAAACTCAAAAGAAAGAAATACATTTTAAAATACACTCCTTGACCATTAAGGATACTAACAAAAAGGGCAAAACTCTGTGTAAGGCTTTTTGCATTAGGAGAAACAACAGGCAAAATATTATTTTAAATTCAAGTTAAACCATGAAGAACTTAAGATCACACTGCTTCAAATACACCAGCACATACTAAGCAACTGCAGCACTGTACTACACAACTGAAGCAGCTGCAGGAAGTCCTGCATTGTATTGCCAAGTCCAACCTGAGTCCAACCTGCTACCAAAAAGAGCCTTTTTGTTAAAAATCTCCTTTTAGTTCTGACTGCTTTACAGCAAAAAACCTTATTTTAATCTGGTATTTAGAATAAATACTAAACAGGTAAATAGGTATTTCACATACTAAATCTGCAATCCTCTATGGTAACTAGTTCAAGTAAAACAGCTTCACATTTAAATGCCTATAGATTAACACCTTGGTAATTAGGTAGAATAATTCTGAACCTCACTGGGAAAAATGCAAGTAATCAGTTCAACTTCTCCAGAACTGATTCTTTTTCTTGCAGAGCACTGAGTAAGTATTTGACATTATGACATTATGGATCAAATTAATTAACCACGTCAACTCTATTGATCTCAGTGATGCTGCATTAAGAAATTTAAGTGCATCACCCTTGTTCCTCTCTCTGTTTCATTACATTTTTTATTTTTTAAACATGTTGTGTGAATGCATTTTGTATTCTTGCACATCTTACATTGTAAATTTAATTTTGATTTTGAATGGCTTGGTATCCACTAGTCAGTGTCTGAATTATCTTATACACAGGGATTCCAACAAACCTACTAGATTTGATCACAGCCATTAGTGCAGCAGCAAAAACTAATTTTTAGTGTAAAGGACTGACAATATGCAAATATTAGCCAAGGGTTTATCATACAGGAAAACTGCAAACATACCATCCTTTATGTATTTGTAACTTTTTGAAGTTGAGAATTGCTGGGGGTTTGTTTCCCCCAGTACGGTATGATCTGCTAAAGCTGCATCCACGATTGCCACTGTCACCTTTATTTGCACAAGGTAGTCCAGGAAAGCATTCTAAGCCTAAAACTCTCCATGAAATTACTATCTGTCTAAAGCATTTTAAACATTCTTTCACTAGTGCTACAGGTACTTCATCTTGCATTAAGAATTCCAGATAAGGGAAAATAGTTCCTGACACAATTTTCTAATATGTTAATTTGATAATAACAATTGCACCCTGGAATTTAGCGGGTTATATGAAGAGAATATAGGAGACAGCCACCAGATTTTCAGTTAAAGCTTACTTGTAACTGTACCTCTTTTAACATGATTGATCAATTATTTTAATAAAAAGTTACTTTTACAGATCTGAAATCTTCTATTCTCTTCCTTTGCTAAAAGTCAAGGGACCACATATAAACTGTGTATGTACAACAGTTTTCACTATGCTTTCTACAATAATTGGAAACACTGCTTTGTTGTCATTGTTTCATTACCTTAAGCCCCCAAGGTACTCCTGCTTTTCAAATATGGTGATGTTTGAATAGCCCAGTCGAGCCAAAAAGGAAGCACAACTTAAACTTGCAGGTCCTGCACCAAGAAGAGCTATCTTCACCTGATATGCTTCAGGCATATCTTCTGGAGGAGGTAAGGAAGGGTTTCTGATCTGAGGAATATTCATGGCTTTGAAAACCTGAAAAGCAACACAATCAACAGGTCAAATACTTTACATACCCTCCTTAAATTTTATTATGATTGACATGATAGAAGCTATGTCACTAGCTATGTAGTACATAGCTAGTACTATACGTACTGTAGTAGTAGTACTATAACACAAAGTACTGTCACAGTGACATATCTGTCACACATATATTATAGCAAATTCACAACATTGTAGAGGTTTCAAAATTACATGATCTGTGCATTTGTGAGGGATGTTGTATTTGCAGGGTTTGGTTCTTCTTTGGGTCTTTTTGTCTTAAAAATCTCTGAAGCAAAATTTTTCACTACTGTAAATTTTACAGAGAAGACAGAGCCAGACTACCAGTAACAGAATAGGAATGCAAAGTCAGCCAGATGGCAGAGAATCTATGCAATGCCAAAAATTTCCCTGCAAACAAATTATTCTTACTAGTAGAAAAATACCTCTGCAAGTAATGCAAAGGATTATAGTGCCAGTAAAGGGGCTTTGCTTCTTCAAGAGACAACCTGCATGATCCTGGAAAAATCACTTATACCTTGAATTTTAGAGATGGTAGGTGACAAACTTTAGGTGGGTTTGAAATGTTTTTTTAGGCACCAGGCTTAGTCTTCAGTGCTATATTTTCACTGGTGATCCATGCTTTAGATGCCTCCTCTTGGATAATTATTATAGGACTTTATTTGAGTTTCTAATCTATCTTAATTTGTTGTCCACTTTTTAATTGGGTTTCCAAAAACTGTAGACATACCTGAAAGTTAGACTGTTCTCCTGCATAATGGTGATGATCTGCTCCAATCCATCGTGACTATTAAAAATATTTTGGAAAAATCTCAGCTCACTGTTGTGCATTTCTACAGAACCCAACACAATGGGCTGCTAACCTGATTGTAATGTCACACAGTTTTTCAGATCTGCATTAAATCAATTCTTTACTCAGGTATACAGGTAAGAGATGAAGGCAGAAATATTCTGCATTCCCCAAGCTAGACTTCACTCTCCCCTACTCTTATACAAATTATAGGGAAAGGAATTGAGTCTCTATCTTGTATGATCAACAAAAAGAAAAAGAATAGACTTACAGCCTTAGAAGCTAAACATTAGAAGCATGGAAGAGCACAGGTACATCTTGTTTTTACTTTAGGCATTAGGGGGAAAAATGTTTAACCCAAGCAATATGTAATTGTGGCAGACAAAAGAATTCAAGAGTGCATTGCATGGGGATTCTAAGTCATATCACAAACATCAGTGCAACATCTCAAAAACTATCAGGAGACTACATTGTTCCCCACCTATTTCAATGCAGAGCTGTGTTCCCTAAGTACTAACTAGACCTCTAAAATACATACACTGTAATTTGTCTTAATAAATATCATATTTAAACTATTTAGAAGCTTACCAACAGATTTTACTTTCCTTAGAACTCAAGAAGCAAAGGGTTTTCAAGTTAAACTTTGGCAATTCCACTCATGATTAGAATTTTTCATTTATATTTCGAATCAATGTTCATTTTCTTCATGTGCACTTGAGCACTCATGCTAGGTAAACCAATGATTAGTTCCTTCCCTCTCTAAAATTTCTATGTCAAACTCCCCCAGTCTTTGTAAATTGACACAGCAGTTTAACAAACTGCATGAAGCAAGAGACAGATAATTGTTTTAAAGAAAGAATCATTTAAACCTGACAATTCATACAATATGGGAAAGTTTAATGTGGTTATTAATGGATTTCACAGGCTGAAAAGCTCATATTGTATTGTGAAACTAGACTATGATAACCAAAATGCAATGATATTTCTAAAATGTCTGCTTTGTTATATTCATAAGAAATTGCTTGAATTATACCAAATTTTCATTAGTCTCATGTAGTTTCAAAAAGGCTATTCAGTAACAAAAATTATACAACTTGCATATTTAATATCTATATTGAACACTCTGAATATGCATATGCTTAACAAATTTACTACTGAATTTACTTTATTGTTAACATAACTATTTTTATATGTATTATTGAATAGTCATACCCATCTAATAAATGTTACACTGAAGTTCCACACTACTGTAGTGCAGTGTTAAGCTTCAGAAACCAAGCATTCATGCAGAAAATCCTAGGAGTTCAGGCTGAATGGTCAACTTTAATTCTGCCTATTTGCAAACAGGGTAAAACTGTCTTTATGCAGCACAGCCAGCTTGTGTGGCAGTATCTTGCCATCTGGAATTCAGTGGCAGTTTTGCATATTAAGGCTGGCAGGGTAACTGTGTGAAAATAGCAAACTGCTTTAATGCATTTCAAAGGATTTTTACTCACCTCATGGTGAAGTCTCCCTATCATGTAAGTCACATAATTAAATATCACTGAATTCCTATGTATAAATCCTTTGGTGGCTAGAGATGAGTAACTGGCAAGCAAGTGTTTAGTGGCACATTATATTCAACTGTCCTTTCTGCTTCTAATCTCTTCAGACTATGTTCAGGATGCAGGTAAAATTTAAAACTATGACCCTTCTTTCCACTTTTCCTTCAAAAACATAATTTCTTTCTTGTTTGGTGTTTGGATGGAGTTTTCACTTTGTTTTGCAGGGCTTTTTAACCAAGACCCATTCAAGAAAATGAGATCAAATGGTGTATTTTAAAGCAGAGTCTCTCAGTAAAAAGCCTCAGTCATCATCCTCATGGTCTGCCTTTCCTTCTGGCTCTCTCACATACACGGTCAGAAGATATTAGATAGATTAATAATAGACATTAATAACATTATTCATTTATTCTTCAACACTTTATCAAATATGACACAATTATCATTACTTCACTGTCTAGAGCCTAGTCAAATTAAAACCACATTGCTTCTGTCCACTTCTTATTTCTCATGTCCATTAGGGTCCTCCAACAGGATATCCCAGCTTATGAAACATGGAGACTTAGTCCACAAGTGAGATCCCATTTTACCAAACCAAAACAGCCAATATATTCTGCTAAGTTTCAACAATGGAAAAAAGTTCTCTCTTGATTCATACATTTGTAACATATTATAATTCTCCTATTTGCATCACTTCATTGTGTAAAGGTGTGAGTGCGCTTGCTCAATGCTCTCTCCAGCATGGATCTCTATAGTATGTAATGTAACAGTTTGTTGTATTCTCTGTTGTAAATAAAGCATCCTTCCAATGCAAAGGGGTTCATGTTCCAAAACATTTAACAAAGAGTGAATTCCAAAATGTATAAAAGTAACAAATAACATGAGTTTGTTCTCAGGTTCCACAACATGTCCCACTTGAGCAAATTACAGTGGTTTCAATTGCTGAGTGACTGATAACACTTTAAACTTCTTGGAAAGTTTTAGACCACTCATTTTAGCTGCTTTTCAGCATGCAGATAGGGAAAAGCAAGTGGTTAGTCTCAAGTAATAAAATTCCAGTTCTTTTCTTCACTGCATCACTCTTGTATTAGCATGTTTGGATAAAAGATGTGACATTTGGCAAAGGGGAGCAGGTGATTCAGAGAAATGCATTTTGTTAATCAGATGAAAATAATTTTATGGCATAATAAACATGACTTAAATGAGTCTAAAACATTTTAAACCATTAAAACAGGCTAGAACTGATATTCAGATTTTTAAACTCAATTTTTATAAAATTTTAAATAAATAAAATAACTAATTTCAATCAATGTGGCACTTAGAGCTATGGTTTAGTTGACAAGGTGTTGTTTGGTCAAAAAATGGACTTGATGATCTTGGAGATCTCTCCCAACCTTAATGATTCCATGATCCCTGGCAGTGTTCAAGACCAGGTTGGAGGGATCTTTGAGCAGCCTGGTCAAAGTGGAAGATGTCCTTGTCCATGGCAGAGGAGTTGGAACTAGATGATCTTTAAGCTCCCTTACAAGCAATTCTTCTATTCCATGATAGCTTAAATTTTTTTTTGGACTATGACAATGTATTAACTAAAACAGTATATAGATTAAAAGTTTAATCTCAGTGTTAAAATGTGAAAATCTTTCTCTTATCCCACAAAATGAGACTATCAAAACATACTTTGTACATTCAAGATATACAAAGAAGGAAACATTTCAGAAGGACAAATAAAAGGACAATTTAACCTTTTAGTAATATAAGTTTTGACTTGATAACTAAATCTTTCATATTCTTCAGATATGATGTTTGGTTCCATGCTTAAAAGGCTCTAGAAATAAGTTTATCAGTAAGGTTTACAGGTAAACATCCTTCAGTGAGGCAATGAGATACCAAACAGCTACTGACATAGACATTAGAATCTAGCTGGGATGAATTTTAGTGTGAAACATATCAGTATACACTGAATTGTTATCATATTTTACTAGTGCACAGACAGTAAAATACAGGCAATGAAATCAAGAACATTTAGGAACTGGTTTTATTAGTTTCACACTTTCCCACTGGTTTCCATGGATATTTATCTGTAGGCAGGTTTACATTAATATGGGGCAGTTGAATATTTAAAGAAGAAAATCATGTTCTGCACATATTTTATTGCAAAAAAAGGTAAATTGCATGCACAGTCATCTTCTTGAAGTTGTCAAATTACATGATCACCCAATTAATTCCATTTAATTGCAGTGGATAGCATAGGATGTTATATGAGGTGTTTTTTCCATTGACATGTGCTAGTTATGAAACCTTGATCTTCCCTCCACAATTTAAGAGCTAAAGTTGCAATACTTCAAAATTTCATGGAGTAGGTGAGTGCTTACAAAACTAGGGCTTAAAACAGCTTATTAAAGACTTTTTAAACCTCCACTATTCTAGCCCTAAGATATCATATGGATCAAGGATATTGCAGAGCCTCAATCACAAAGTTTCATGAATCCCACCACTAAATGGGCTTAGCAATATCCATGCAAATGCCTTAAGAAACGAAAAAATCTTTAACATCTGTAAAACAAGCTCTAGAGAAGTTTGTATAAATTGCCAAAATATCAGCAAATGTCTTAGCATTGGCCAGAAAAATCAGAAGTCCCCAGATTCATTTCCTGAACTATTGTAGAAAGCTACACCATCCCCTTCAGACAAGCCTGAAATTTTATTTATTACTATCACATTTCAACATTACTTAAGAGAAAAAATTACCTGAAGATGCATTAAAATTAATACTGACAAATAAAGGGCTTTTTCTATTTTTTCTGCTGTCTTAGCTCCCCAGAACAATGCTCCTCTTGCAGATGCAGCTCATGTATCCATGCCCACGATGATGCCCAGCCTGGTATCTCAGGGCCATCCAGCTGCAGGAGTGGCAGCCCCATGAGAACAACCTTCTCCTCACAGCTACACCACAGGCCAACCAGAGTTGTCAATTTGCAACTCAAAGAGGAACCCTAAGCTCAAGGGCACAGTGTGCCACTCCGTGGCAATCCCACAGGGAAGACATTTCTTCCTTGGCTGTGGTGGGCTGGGGCAGAAGGGAGGTTCAGCACTCAGGTCCCTCACCAGAACACTCCTCCTAGCACAGGTTCTCTGCTGAGATGTCCCTAGGTGAGCAGCAGGTAAGCTCATACAATCCCTCTTTTCAGAAAAACATGTATCAAATTTCCTTTTCCAATTTCATTCTGCTGCAGCAGCAGTCAGAATGTATCTGCAAAGAGGAACTGTAGCTGGCAGAAAAACCACACTACTAAATGATCTAGTGTTTATATCTAGTATGCAGAGATTAAAACAATACATTTTCTATTTAGCTTGTGCTGCATCATTCAGAATGATTAAACAGAAACAGAAGAGAACCTTTAGATTCAATAAAGTCTATCCAAAAACATAGTAATTTGAGGGTTTCTTACTAATACTACAGAAGATAAGGCAATAGACCTCACTTCCTTTTCACTACAAGCTTGCAAACTAGAACTTGAGTAACCAGTGATTTTAGTTCATTTTGGGACTGACAGCCATATACCTCATGCTTAGATTGTCACTGCAATCTCAGTATATTTTCACTAAACTTGTGTTCAAAAAATGGATGTTTCCTGATTCGGAAGTACTTGGGCAAAGGAGACAGATAAAGACATTAATATAATTTTGACCTGTGCAGTAGCAGGTGTAACCTGAGCTTGACACTTGTCATTTATAATAGTGAGATTTACTCCATGTTATTCTCTAGAAGCAACAGTAACCATGGTAACTGCATCCCAGTATACACACTCTACATCACAAATACAAACGGACATTTCCTTTTTTCCACTTAAAAATTTAATTGTCAAAATTCACATTTTCTCAGGCTGGATTACAATTGACTGAGAACGAGCCAAACATAGTTACAAAACTATATGAAGGGGCAGAAGGAAAATGCAGGCGGCATAAGGTGCCATTTTTTTTTTTACTGTTCTACCGTATGCAAGACAAATATTTTACAATTAGGGAGCTTCATCTGCAGTATGAACAGATGATCAGTCATTGTTCAGAAGCACAAACGGGCACACGTCATACACATATATATTCCATTTTAAATCCACATTCCTGCTTTACTGCAATTTTATCTATTATCTCAGCTAGCAGTTGTGCCCTTTTATTATTGCTCACTCTTGTAATGCATCAAGTGGATGATCCTCAGACTAATTCCAAGGGAAAAAAAAGCCTAAAACTGGCTTCATGCACAATGCATTTTCAGTAAATAAGTCCCTGTGGGACAAATATTACACCATGCATGAGAATCACCATGCAGCTCTCATTAAGACTAACACATGTTGCATGCCTAAATTACATAATTTTCTAAGTTACTTGTACAGGTAGAGCTGTGAACACACTATCTGGGCCAATTCTTGTATGAACAGTAGTACCTTACAACTTTCTTCAATATTATAATCTGTATTGTTATAATGATTGTTACTTGGAAGCACTCACACCATGATATTTTTTCAACTACACCTACTTTAACAGTAAAATTTAACTGAAAATTAAAAAAAGTACTAATTGCAAAAGTGACTGCCTATTATTACTAATTAAGAGTGCTACAATACATACAAATTCTATATTAAACAGCAGTAAACCTAAACGTTATTAATGAATTTTTTTACAATCTTTTACATTTTTTATACACTAGATGTACAGAAATATAGATACTGTGAAAATACTAAAGATAATAAAATTTTTTGAAATGTTCTTTTTGTTAGAGTGCCATATAGAACTATATAATAATTTTATTCTGTTAGAGCTCCTGAAACTAACATAATTTTAAACAAACTTGAAACATTGAAAACTATTCATCCTCTGCAGTTTTCATATCAATCATTATGGTAGCACTGAGCTTTTTTTAATAGATTTCTAAAGATTTTTGAAGAAAAATGGCAGATATTTAGCATTATCTATCAAGCCATAATTTCTCTCTATTAATCATAGAATAAGGGCTAAAAGAAGACACAAATCAAATTATAACAGATATTACTTGCATTTGGTTTCTAAACAGCAATATTTCACCATTGTATTTATCTACTTGACAACTGTTTAATCTTTTTTGTTTAGTCAGTTGGTTTAGGGTTTTTATCTTTGGTTTTGTGGGGGGTTTAAAGTAAAAAAAATTCTTCTGCTTTGCAACAAATACTAGCTTTTTATATATACAGAATAAAGGCCGCTAGAAGAAAAGCTAGTAAAAGTGTTTCTTGTCTGATAAAGCCCAACTATGCAACATACACACAGAATAACACAGTTCAGTGTCTCTAGTCTCATCCTGTAAATGAGAAATTTGGATCCTTACACTTGTGTGTTCAACTCTCAAGAAAAATGAAGTGGATTACTACTTAAATGACAGAGAGGAGAGAAGATTCAGCAACAGATAGCAGAAAAGTTTATCAGGTGCTCCAGAAGATTTACAAGTCTCCTGGAGAGAAGAAAGGAGGGATATAAACGGATAAAAGGCGAACAGCAGCAATAGGCTGCTGTAACTACTAATTACTTTAGTAATATTTGCTCATCAAATCATGACCTACAGCCATTGAGAAGAGGGTGTGAAGTCTAAGCATGACACCTGAGGAAAATACTGGTCTTATGGACATCATCTGTTACTTCCAGATGGATTTGCATTTGTATTTTGGTCTGTCCTACAAAGTCCGTTTTTTCCCAGGTTTTGCAATGTTGACTGGAACTTCACTGTATGTTTGTAAATAAGATCAGCCAAATGGCTCATGATACAGAATAGGGACATGCACATTAGTTAAGGACTGTATAGAAATGTGCAATCTTAACACATGAATATGTTGGTTTTAATATACCCACAACTCCCCCACTTTTACAGAGGCCACAATAATCATTTTTACCCAATGTTACTTCAGATAGATCAGATGAGGTACCATCTGAGACCTTGAGCTAGGTAAAAATTCTCCATGCCCTCAGAAGAAGTTAACAAATGAGTTAAAGACAGAGTTGCTTCTGTCATTCTTCAGATGGAAATTGGAGCATTGAAACTATATAATCACAAGAAATTCACAAGAAGCTCAACAAAAACCAATGCAAAGAATTTCTAACATGAAGCAGCAAGTAACAACCTTTGCTTCAGTAGCCAAAATATGCACCAACCTTTATGAACTAGTAAATTTACACATATACACTGTGAATCTGTACCTATATAAATAGATACACACGGGCATATATTTTAGGTCAACCTCAAACTATGTAACTACTTAGGTTTGGAAAAATAGGACAATAAAAAGAAAAAATCATCTGAAGCTTATCCTTTGTCTTAAAGCCAGTATAAATACACATTAATTCTGCTATAGAATCTACCCTATGCCCAGAACAGTTCTACATCTCCTTAATATGCACTTACAGATACATTTGCACTTGATTTTTTCCCCTATGCAGCCTACTTGAGTAACATCCACAATTTCACCTGAGCTAAGTCTTTCATTATAAAATACATTTTCTCAACTACCAGTATATCTAAAGAATCATCTTGTTCACAAAAAATGTTCCTTATTTTCCTATAATTTACTGCATTATGAAAGCATTTCTAAGCATTTGAGTGTGCTGTAAGAAAAAGAATAATTACCCTAGATTGCTATGCCTTTATTTTATTAGTATTACTTTTTTTAAAAAAAATTCATTAACAAAGGCAACCACAGGCAATACACAATAGTACATACAAAGAATTTAAGACATTTTCAAGTCCTACCTACCTCAGTAGCAAACTGCTGCAATCCACCAATATTAATTGGTCCTTCCTCAGTGGCATACAAATTGCAGCCACCAACACAGAGATCTGATGTTGGACACACCATTCCGCATGTCAGGCCAAGTGGATTGTCAGAAAGAATCATTTTGGCAGCTCCATAGTAGTTCTGAGGGAAAAAGAGAAAGGAAGAAGAAATAAAAACTACAGTCACATACCAATGAAGCAAAACTTCAAACCTTCAAGAGAGAATTCTGTTGTAGAATAATATATAAATATATATGTTACATAACACTGGCAGTACTTAAATGTACTAACACGTTATGCAAAATTCCATCAAAGACACTGAGAAGAAAGTCAGCAATAACCATGGATTATTCAAAGGTAAACTTTTGCTTTTTAGCTTGCAAAATGGTTAAAAGCATGTTCAGTGGTTGTAGGATTTTCAGTAACTTAACAAATTTACCTTCAAAAACTTCAATTGCTGCATTTTGTTTTTGAAAATGTTCTCTCCATTTCTAGGTCAATTGGGCAGTAGCTGAGTTGCAACCCTTGTTACAGGTATGACCAGAAAGTGCCACTTCCACTACCCGTTCTTTACAACACAGGAATGAAGAGCTTATTTTGCACGCCTGTGTAAAATCCACACCATCTCTGTGGATATTCCTGTTCTTCACACCAGAGCGGTAGTGCCAATTTTCTCAGACACGTGATGAGAAGACTTTCCATTTAGCCACCTCCAGATATTGCACTACTGAATTCTTTTTTGAACTCTTTTTCCTCAATACATACTGATCAGATCAAACACTTATTCTCCTGTTTCCTTAAATCATAAACCAGGGAACTGATTAAAGATGTTACCTACAATTCACAACTTCAAAGATTCTCAATATTCAGTGGACTCCTTCAGAAAAGGAATAGTCACCTATGAGAAGTAGAAATAATTCTTTCCATAATAAAACTCCAAGGAATGGACTTTAGCAAGTTCCCAGTATCTGAGGCCGTGACAAAACAACCTCTGGTGGTTTTTCAGCAGGATAACTGTCTTAAGAGGAAGAATCAGAGGGAATGCCAGGAGTGACCTGAAGTGTCATTTAAAGGGAGAGAACTACAGACAGTAGTTCTGCACGTACATTAATACAATCATATTGTAATTAAAGCAAACTTATTACATTCTGTATTTTATTATGTATTGTCAGTATAGAAGTGAAGTTAACAGTAGAGTGTAGTTCTTAACACCTGAAGTATGCACGTATGAAGAATGTAGTTCTTCCCTCATTTAACCACTTTTCCCACCCCCTCTAAAAGTCCCACCAAGGGAAGTCCATCAAGATGGGTTAAATTTAGAGATACCTTTTAAGACCAGAAGACAATACAGAACCCCTTGGAACCAGCACATGGCTGAGGTTCCACAAAAGCTTCTTTAGTGAGAAATTAATGCTGGGATCTCATTTCAGCTTTCTCCACACTAGACGTAACTGAGAGGCTGAAAAACAGTATTTCTCCTTCCTCTTCTACCACTTCTTCCCTATTCCAGTCTTCAATAATCATTACCAGTAAAAAACTGTTTTCTATAACAAGTACCTTTACCTGTCCTGTCCTGTCCTGGGACAGCTGACCCAGAACAGAGAGAAGATGTTCAAGCACTGTGAAGTACTTGGTCACAGCAGACCCTGTGCAATGCCTGGGGCTTTCTGTCAAGTAGCTTAATGCACACAGAAGTGTTTATTTAAAGCAAGTACTTTGCCACATAGAGTAAGAATCCACTTAGGAATAAAAAGAGCAGTGTCAAGATCTGAAAATTTAACCAAAAATGGCTAACAAAAATTTGGTTTGGGAGGTTCAAATTCACTACAGGCATATTATTACACTGAGCATGCAATTCTCTAAAGTTAAACCACATCAGACACATACAGAGATTACCAAGAAAATGCCAACATTCCAGAAATGTATTTGCAAATGTAACTGGACTCCTTGCTTTACAGTTGCTGGTCTACTGCACACCACAAGCCTCTGTCCATCACCTGGTAACACAAATGTGTTACCTAGGTGTACTTTCATGGGATTTCCTTAGACACTACTAAGACCCCACTGCAGTTCTAATCCTGGCTGAACAGGCAATGCCTTTATACAACTGTTCTGAAGAACCTTCAGCCATTTCCCCTGTGGTGACTAGTAAGACATTTTATTATTCCCAATTCTCATTTATTCCAATGTAAAGGAGCATTAGTTAAACTGTAATTGTACGTATTAGCAAACAGTTTTGCTCTTCCAGATTAATTATACTGTTTTGATATAAGAGATTATTAGGGATGCTTAAAAAAACCTACAAAGACACTGCAAGCTTAGTTTGGCAGCAAATTACAGAAGTCCAGTGATACTGGAGAGGTCACTGACACAAATTTGCAGACAGTAAAGGTAACAGTCAATGGAGGAGACCAACACCTTTCTGAAGCAGCAATGAGACCAGCCTAAATACCCTTCAGCATCTTCAGTGGCACTAGATGCCTGTTCCTCAGGCAATTATATCTAGCCTTTCCTTTCTTCTACTCTAAAGGAATAATTACAAATTAGTACAGGTGATTTTTCTCACTAACTCAAAGACAAAATGGTTTTTGATGAACTTTTGTTCTCTTTTATGTTTCACACATACTAGACTTACAGTTTTCTTCCCTGTGTTGTCCAGGATCATTACATTTATTATCTTCAACTCTGGTTCAATGGAAACAAAGTGCATTTCTATTTAAGCAACTTCATTAAGGATTTTCTACATTTTTCAGCTTTGTAATTAAAATCTATATACAGATCTAGTTATTATGCCTAGAAAGCAAAGCTGTTAAATATTCCTCTTTTAAAATTAATTTTCTTTCACATATATATACACTCACACTTGAGCTGTGCCAATATAAGCACCATCAATACAGCTGGCACATCTTACTTCTTTTGCAAGCTCAAACCAAATTTTGAGCACAGCTATGCTACAGAAAGACAGGGTATGTTATCACAAGTGACTTCAAAAAGAAAGGCCAAGGGTCAGTACAGGTATAGGATCAAGATCACAGTTTGTTAAGGGGATATCTAAGGAAATCTGTCTCAGAACACCATAGCAGAGTTTGAAGAAGGAAGCTGGAACTGAAGACTGAAGACTCATTGGGGATAAGGCCAGCTGCTGCTAAATTTTTACTTTGGGAGAAACATGATGGAGTATATGAAGGTAAGTTTTGGGAAGTTTTGAGATACTGCTGTCATGATCATGAATTTCTGCAGCTGCCACTACTAGTGGTAGCACCTGACAAAAAAGGAACTGCATCTTCTTCAAATAAGAGTATCAAAAACTATATAGTACACCTTGCCATATTAAGACCTTAAATAAATTGTATCAACTGGTATATATATTCTAGTCTCAGCACCTAAAATAATTTTAATGATAAATGAAGGACAGTCACATTTGAGAACAGCAGGGCAAGGCTTCTGCACTGCTTCACTAGTGTGTTCCAACTGTGCTAATGTGGGCACCTCTAGAAATGAAACGGAAGCACAGGTTCGGAGTGGACTTGGTTTCCTGGTCTGCCAAAATATAATTACTCTGTGCTAATTTTACCATAGGTAAATTTCCAACATTCTCTCAGAAGAGCTGCAGTTCGCATCTTCTCCTCTTCTACCTTCCCTGTTCCCATTGCCACTGTTCCTGCTCACGACCAGTGCAAGGATTTTACCAAGTGCTGCCACCACAACTGTGCAGTGGCTCGAGAGCAAGTCCACCTGCAAACCTCCTGCCTGCCAGGGCACAGTGCAGCATGGATACTGGGCTCTGGGCAGGACTTCACGTGCCTAACTCTGAGTTGCTTCAGCTCTTTGTCCTTCTGTTCAATCTAATAATTTATTCTATCTTTACTGTGCAATTATCTAACATACCAAACAATCAGAAAAAATGTTTTACAATACTTGACAAAAACTGGCAGATAAATTCAGAAAGTCTAGTAAGTTACACTGAGTGGTATTATACAAACTGTGTTACAAAACTACAAAGCATTGTAGTACAACAGTAAATGAGAGTTTGTAGTATATATATAGTATCTTAACTGCTTAGTTACACAAACTAAAAACACATTGTGATTATGCAGCTTTATCCTTTTTAAGCTGAAAACATGTATTAATGATCATTATATTTATCAGTGACATTAAAAGTAGAATATTCATAGAATATTCACATCTAAAAAATATATTGATCACTTAATTTCACAAAACTAGCGTGTAGTAGGCTGCATAAAAAATAGACACAGAGATGCAGGCCTGGCAGGCTGGTAACTACGCATATGTTGTACATGAGAAAGGATCATAACTAAAGGGAGGTTGGCTTCATTAAAATGACACAGTTGCTTCAGTGCACGGAATAATGCAAGCTACCTTAACAGTTTGGAGTAATTTTTGTAGATGTTTAAATAATAAGATGACTCAGTTGGCCAGTTTCTTACAGACGTCAGAGAGGAAGCAAGCCTAAAACTAGAATGTTTCTGAATTTTTTAATGAGATAAATGTCTGCTCCTGCCTTTGTTCATAGAATCTTTTTTCCTGTGCACTTCCACAGAAATAAATTAATCTAACTGGATAAGATGTTTTGTGGCTTCCTACATCAAAATGTCAATAAATACTACATTGCTAACACAGGGAACAAAAACAAGCCTTAAACAGATATCAATAATCAGAGGAAAACAGGCAGAGGAGGATCTCCACATGTATCATTTGGAAGCATTATATAATTTGCATGCAAATTAGACTGTTTTTTACTTGAAAAAAACCTATTAAAACACATAGAATCAATACTGAGAGACCAGAAGAAATTGCATTTACTATCAGGAAATGCTTATAGCATCCTTTCTTTCAATTCAATTCAAGAGCTTTTTAAATAAATTCATTATTCATCAGGGTGTTCTGATATTGCAGTTTTCTCAAAAACAATGAAGAATATGCATTATTATGTTTTATGTAATAAAAATTAATACACTGACTTTATCTGAATTTGGAGACAGCATGAATACTTTAAAAGGAAAGAAGAAAAAACTCATAATTTCTTTTTCATCAGGATTTAAGTTTAAAAAAGGGAGACATAGAAAAATACATGGAAAAATATCACCACCTCCTATTCAAGTTTATATTCTGCAATGGCTTTAAAATTTACTCAAGATGTATTGGATTAAAATATTTTCACAGACCGAAGAGTCACTATTTAAAGTACGTTGTTATATAAGGAGCATTTTTCACACTGACACACACCAGTTCAAATATAACAAGAAACGCCCTCAGTCTGTCAGCCCCCCCAAATATCTTCCAAAGAAGAATGAACAAAACATAACAGCAACTTATCAAATCATACATATTCTATATTATAATGCTGATGATTTTTAATCAATCCAGAAATCTTTCACATCATTTGACTTGTGTCATCATAAGAGGACTGTAATTTCACACAGTGTCACTATCTTTTTATGAAAAAGAACGGAAGAAATATCTTGTACTGTCATTTTGTCCTTTGTAGTCTAGAATGTGAGAGATTCCTTAATTGACATAGTGTCATCGCAAAAGTCTATTCTACATAATTACACTACGGCAACTGAAACCAGCTGTCAGCCATTCCATTACACTAAGTACAAACAGACATCTCAAGAAAAGTCACTGCTTCATGAGCATCAATTTAACATCATTCCTAATTTTTCTTTTAAATGCTTTCCTTTTCCTTACTATTTTATTTAGTGACCTGAAATATACTACAATTAACAGAGAAAGCTGAATAAAACAGCACTTTTGAATAACTTGGGGCCTCAAAGTAGTACTAAAAGATTAATTGTGATGAATATCTGTATCTAATTATTACCAGTCACCTAGCAGCTTTCTGACTTCCACAATCCTTCATTGTATTAGCAGTACCCCATCTACAGTATTTTACATATGAACTGTGACTCGTCGTTTTCTACAGTCTTCGCAATGGCATATAGATGTCTTTTGTTAATTTAGTCAGAGTTCCTCTGGCACAGAAAAAACCCCATCATTCTGTTTTTCTCACCTGTCATAATCCTATGTCTCTCAACACCCTTTCTCTGTGGCAATCTTTTCTTCATTTATTTTCTCTTAGCAATTCCACAACTTTTTGTATCTTGTTTTCCTCTCTCTACACACTTCTCATTTTTCTTATTTCTAGTGTATTATCACAAACACATTTTCCTTTACTCCCTCAATCTCCTAAACTTCAGATTTATCCTTATCCCTTGGTATCCATCTCTATCTTTCAGTTTGCTCCTTCTCTTAATTTCTCCTTTGAAAAAACAGAATTTCACTCTTGAAAATCCCACATGAATTTTCTTTGGTTTCATTTAAACCTAAAGATTCCTCTGAAATCCTAAAACTTACCTCCGTGTTCCACAAGTTCCTCTATATTGTTCCTGACATTAATTTCTCCCTCTTCCATTTCCCTCCCAGTGCTCTGCACAGCCCACGGACAACCTTTTATCTTTTACCTTATCAAGAGGACAGCATGGCTTTGCTGATTTTGGGGACTGGGTTGTTTAAGAGTTTGTTTTCCAATGGGGTTTTTATTTGCTTTGGGGATTTTGAGAGGGGCACTGGACTCTGTTGTTGTTCTTGTTCTTTTTTTAATGCTGGCCTCTATATAGTCTGTTAAAAAGAGTTGATGTGTCGGTGCAAACCAGCTTATCTTTATTATTAAGGGATATGGGAGAAGATGGTCTTTCTGAACACAGAAAAAATTGTAGAGTCAATGTCAGGAATCATTGTACTAATGCATGGCTTGAAATAAAAATATGAGAACTAGTCACAGAGGGCTACAGCGACAAAGTGAGTTCTAAGAGTACAGATAACACAAAAGATACTTCTGTACCCCCAGTTCTTCATTACAGACTGAGACTATAAAGGCTGAGTCACTCATTCCTCATGCCTGTGCTGTGTAACAAAAGTTGATATCCTTGTGCGCACCAACAGTTGTTTTTCAATGCTACTACTCAAACCATAAAGGTGTCTGATAATAAAAAGCTCCAAGACTCTCTCACTGAGCAGTTCAAAGGTAAAGCATGTGAGAAGCTGTTGCTTTCTAAAGGGCTGCTTCTCTGCCACAGCTTTGCTGAACCGGAGAAAAGCTGCACACCCTACAAGTGTTCAGGCTGAGAGATGCTTCCGGGAAATTGTAGGATTTTCTGCTGCTGTAAAACATTTGTTTGTACCAGTCCTAAAGGACAAGTGCTAAAGCTCCATTTTACAAATTCCTTGTTGCTTTGACATATCAACACAGGGAAAGTAGGGCATACAATCCTAAAAATCATTCCTAGTACTACTTCAGGGCTGGGGGGCAAAGCATCTCCTGCAGCAGCTGAACATGTTTGGACTTTTTTTAGTGCATTTCTTTTCTGTTTAAAGATATAAACAACTAAGAAAGCATTTGTTCATTATAAAGAAATACAGGTTTTGCAATGTGGTGGTATTTAAAGAAGACAGCTGGAAGTCAGAATACTTGTTTGCCATCATCTGATGTTTAGAAACAAAAAAAGCAATGTGCGCCTGGTGAATTTGAAGTCTGATCTCTGAGAGACACAATTGCAAGCAGTCTTTATGAACCGAGAAACACGAACTGGGAAGACACAATGGAATAGATTGTACTTTTATAAAGTGGCGTTGTAATCCAGTTTGTATGGAAAAAGAGAATGGAAGTTGTGGCCTAAACTCTACTGAGTCACAGCAGCTAACACAATACAGCATAAGTGACATCCTTTCTCTCAAAGAGGCTCAAGGCTCATTGAGTCTGGCAATTCAATTACCCTCTCAACCCAGGAACAACCCTCCTCTCTTGTCCCTCTTCTACTCCAGAGCTCAGGTCTAATGGCAGAACAGCCACAACAGCTACATTGTACATGGCCTGTAAATATCTAAAAAGCCTCAGGCTTAAGAGAACAAGAATCCCTGACCCTTTATGATTGCTATAGCCATTTCCCAACAAAACAAACCACATACAATAGAGCTTTTTAATACCTGACAAAGTAATTCATTTTCAGTTTACTGCTGTCTAAATAGTCTATATTAATAATGAATCATGTTTAAATAAAGACCTGCATGCAATACTGCTTACACAAGGATAAGGACAGGGAATTTATTGAACACAATCTTCTCTAAACAAGTAGAAGGGTAACCAGCTGAAGTGAGTTTCTTAAGTGGGTGATGAGAGATTCAGAAGCAGGACATGGAGTTCAGTAAGTCTAGAAAATGTACCCCAATTCCCTGAATCTATTGACTTCAAACACCTGTATGTTCTATGTTTCACCTATTTATTTCTTCTAGAAGCTATCATACATATTTATAAGCTTTTGGATTAAAAATGGAAGTTTATTTGTAAGATGAAAACAGCAAAAACCAAATGTATCATTGAAAACGATTTTCAATGACATGCAAAATATCCTTGATCATCTTAAGCAAGAACTTCAGTGATGATAATACAGAAATTTTCATCAAGCTGAATATTCAGACTGCTGAATGATAATATCTAACTTATTTCAATAGAAGTTGAGCAAAATACAAAGTGAACAAAGTGAATATAACAAAGTGAACAATTGTGAAAATAACAAAGTGAAAAATTACTTACTGGTTCCATTAAAAACTACCAAAATTATAAATTATATGCTTTAGTGTTCAAAAGCACACCATTCTTGTCTTCCATTTGCTCTAAAAGCGTATGGTGCAGGTACCACCACAGCAGCAGAATGAAAGAGAGCAGAGGATACCACAGGAGCAGCCATGGTAGTGGGCTCTCACACAGATTCTGCCAGGTCATGACTTCAGGTGAATCATTTCAACTTTTGGTACCCCTCTCTCAACTTCCACCTTGTACCTTTGACAGAAAGCAAGGAGTTTCAAAATGCAGTACTTTAAAAAACAGCAGCACATACTATAACTGCAAAAATATTCCATTAATAAAGTAAACCAGAAGAATTTCCTGTTATTTTCTGAATAATAGAATTTGTTATAAGAGATATTTTATAGCAAGGGCATCAGAAAGTAATACCCAGCAGATGGCAGCCATCAAGTCAAGGCTGGGTTCTCTCTATGCACTGTTAGTTTCTTTAAGTTGCTTGGGACATGAATTACAGGAGGCATAGCCATGGAGGCTAAAAACACAGAATTATAGATTGGTTTGGGTTGGGAGGGGACCTTGAAGATCATCTAGTTCCAAACCTCCTGCCATGGGCATTGCAGGACTCCAGCCTTGTTTCTCAGCCCATGAATTCAGCTACTTGCTAAGCATATCCCCCTGGGGATTTTAATAATTTCTAATTTTGGGAAGTTTGGTTTGGTTTTCTGGCTGTTTAGTTTTAAAGTCAGCATTAGAGCTGTTGCAGAGAAATGCTTCCACAATCTTCCACAATGCTTCTGCTATGTAAGATTCCTTCTTACAGGGTAAGAAGAGAAAGAAGAGCATAGGACTGTATGTAAAATCACACTTGAAATTTGAATTAACAGCAGTGCTGATTTAGGCATGCAATTTTCCAACCTAACATCTTTAACAGCAGAAACCAAATATCCAACTTCTCAAAACTTCCTGTGTGTGAATGTCCTACACAGCAACCAAACATAAACATGAGGTAAAAGCAGTTACCAAAGCTGTGTTATATCTTTTATCATAAGCTTCAGAGTGGATACAGGAGATATTGATAGGTAGGGATAGAGTCCAAAATGACATGCTATGATTACATTTCAGTAATCTAAGATAGTTTGGGTTTTCCAAAAAATTTAAAAAGAAGTTATATCAACTGAGAGAATAATAGTAAGCTGCAATTCTTTTCTATAGCAGGATTTTCTGATCAAACACCAAGTGATCAGGTCACCCGCTCAGGGCAAAGCCAGTGTCTAACCATGCATCTGCAGCTTCCAGGAGGATTCAAAAGTCATCATCAAACAACCCAAATTCTATAGGGTTGATCCACCTCACTGACCATCTTACAGGTTAAATCTGTCCCTATTAGAATCAGTAAGCATGTATCCATGCATTCAGCAAGGCAAAGACTTTACTTCAAACCCTCAAGGCAGTTTACTAATTATTATTATTCCATTGCCAAAACACAACTCTCAAAGCTCTGCAGTCACCCCACCTTTATTGTCTCTGCTCTATAACAGAAACACAGAATTCAAAATGCCTTTAAAACAATTTACCCTTTCCATCAAGTTACAAAGGGGCATCATATTTTGGAGGCTGTCAGAGTCTAAGAGATCCACCAAATTTATTGTACCAGGATACTGCTGGTGTTAGTTCTTTTTCTGACATCCTCTGTTGCAGGCCTCAATCCATCTTCCTTGGTTGCTTATTCCCTGCTTTATGTTTTATAACTAGGCCCCTCTTCTTTCCTCAACAACATATCACCCTATCCAAAGCAGTAGCATAATAAATCCTCCATAAGAAAAGACCATCCTGGTAAAATACTTCCATAAAATTTTCTTCCATAAAATTTAGGTTCTTAAACAAATTACAGCACAATGATTGCAGAATCACTAGGTTGCAAGAGACCTTTAAGACCATCGAGTCCAACCCAGCCCTAACACCTGAACTAAACCATGGCACCGAGTGCCACATCCAGTATTTTTTTAAACACATCCAGGGATGGTGACTCCACCACCTCCCCGGGAAGACCATTCCTGTTCTTTATCACTCTTTCTGTGAAAAACTTTTTCCTGATATCCAACCTATATTTCCCTTGGCACAGCTTGAGACTGTGTCCTCTCGTTCTGTCAGTTGCTGTTGGAGAAAGAGACCAACCCCCAGCTGACTACAGCCACCTTTCAGGAAGTTGTGGAGAATGATAAGGTCACCTCTGAGTCTCCTTTTCTCCAGGCTGAACAACCCCAGCTCCCTCAGTCGTTCCTGATGGGGCTTGTGTTCCAAGCCCCTCACCAGCCTTGCTGCCTCCTCTGGACGCGCTCAAGCGTCTCAACATCCATCCCAAACTGAGGGGCCAGAACTGGACGCAGCACTCAATGTCCTTCCTAAACTGAGGGGCCAGAACTGGACGCAGCACTCAGTGTCCTTCCCAAACTGAGGAGCCAGAACTGGACACAGGTGCAGCCTCCCCAGTGCCGAGTACAGGGGAAGAGTGACCTCCCTGCTCCTGCTGGCCACAATACTCCTGATACAAACAGATGAGACAGAGAGTAGCAATTTCATTACTGCCTTGTACCTTCTCTGCTCGGTTTGCCTGCTTCACAATGCCTGAAGACATAATAAGCAGCATTATGCCCCAAACTATACTGTGGTTGCAAACAGATGCCTACATTCATGAAAATAAATGCAGCAGTGACAGGATACAGATTATATATGAAAACAGTCTATATGCATATACTGGGCATAATGCAAATTACTGCAAACCACAGCAACACGTAGTTATGTGATAATTGATACACATATTTCAATATCTCCTCTTAACCTAATGTTTCCTGTTAAGATACAGAATTTACTGATGTCTTCTCCATACCACACAGTTTAGTAAAAGCAATTTGACTGTTCACTTGCACATGGAAATGCTGCTATTGCCCATCCACCTCACTCAACATTACCTATGTTGGCCTTTTCAACTGCATGTAACAGTGAGAAATGTTAGAGCATAAAAAGCAGACAGATAATCTTTATAGCATCCTCAGTAGATTACGAGTCTAGTTGGGCTCATACAGATATAAGTCACATGGCAGCTGATCATTCCACAAATGGGAAATAAGCTTTAAGAGGTATGGGGCAACCAATATCCAGTCATCTCTAGGCTATCCCAGATGGCCTAATAATTCTTGTAATATCAACTCTGCAGTAAACTTTATTTCTATTTATGACCATTAAAAGTAATTTGTAAACCACAATTCAGAATAATGTTTTCAAGATTTCATTATGAAATCATATCGTGTAGTAAGTAGCCTATTAAAAAAGGTACAGTACCTCCAAAGAGGGGGGCCCGTTTATATCTGTAGTATGATATTAACAGTTCCAGTGAGTGACTACACTTGAATTAAACAGAGCCTCTTACTATAAAGGACAAGATAATATTCCTTGAGATTATCATCTTTATACCAAATTTTTGCCAATAGGAACTTTAAATTATAATCACATCTAAAAAAAAATACAAAACCACCAACCCTCCATACCTTTAATGAAAGAAGAGGTTTGTAATTATAATACCTCATCAGACAGCCAAAAGGTTAAATAATGACATTATAATGCTCAGGCTTTTGAATACCATTGCATTTGAAAACCATCAAAATCAAAAATTTTATAGAAAAAGTGACGTGAAGAAATAGATCCACACTATATGCTATCTGTACTGGCACAGAGCAGAAGTAAAAATAATCAAAATCAGCTGACTCAGACTTCAAAATGTCTGTTCTAAACATTTCATTTTGAAGACTTTGCAAAGATAAGCCTTGAAATGCAATCTCACCCACGAAATTGCAAGTAACTGCTGTTATCTCCTGCCATGTACAACTGCAAGCTCAACTTTACCTTGTTTGCAATACTTGTGATGAATGACTTGATGTCCAGATTAGTTGGGCAACTCTTCTGACAGGGGGCATCTGCACACTTCAAGCATCTACAGGAAAAAAAGAAAAGAAGATGTGTCAAGGAGACATGGAATACAAGTGCTGCCGATAACATAAGGTTTTCAAGTGAGCATGCTAAAAGTCACAAAGCAATAACACACAACACTTCCATAGAATTTCTATTTAAAACCTCAAAGCACATGATCATTATTGACTGTCATCAACACAAATTAGTTATGTTTTGTTGACTGCACTTTGCATAGGAAGGCAGAGGGTATCATCCACAAGCACGCAGACACCTGTTGAAGTATTAGGAAAACCTCAAATTACATAGAGGTAATTTTTTCCCTGAAATCCATGATCGTTGAACTTCTGACCAGTTCATTTTTCTATTTGAAAAAAATATGTGCTGTGCCTAAATTTATTATCTAAGTTCTGGAAGTCTCACCATGGATTAAATGCTGAATGGTGGATAATCAGACATACAAAAGCAACCGTATTTCCACAAAGGAAGGAATTACTTTTTACTGTATGTCCAAAGAATAAGAATAGCTGATGAATTTTCAAGTCACTTTTCTGTGAATTTCCTGTGATAAGTCTTTGACTTTTGAAAACAATTCAGTAGTCCTATACATACTCCCAACCAAAATCCGTAAGGCCTTCTTCCTGTCATTTCTAATGACAAAACCTAACTAAGTAATAAGGTGACAAGACATCCTAAGTAATAAAGACTGATTTTCCATTTCTGCATAGTCATACATGGGGGTGTAATGATCTGGTTGCTTGCACCAGTCCCATCTAAGGATTAAGTCCTCACGACAGTCTACACAACTTGCATCAAGCAAACCTATAAAAAAGATAAAAGTCAGTTGAAGGAGTAAAATGATTCTCTATTAGGCACAAAGATATAGGTACACAGCCTTGGTTTTATAGATCAATGATTATCGTAGGTCAAATGCCTCACTACTTGTCTCAGAATTCGTTAGGTTATCCCAGATACTCTTATGATTCTGCTTCAGTAACATTCAGAATTAATGCAAATTGTGAGTTTAACAATCTATGGAAAAGTAAATAAAATTTGGTTTTTACATAGTATTTGAGCCCAGATACTTACATAAGTTCCACAAGTCTACTTTAATTATTGTTATTCAGTGCTAGGTAACAACATTGTGAAACTGGCTGGGATAGAGTATTTTAAAAAACAGAAAAGCTGCAAGAGGCTAGTGGACTATATACAAAGAAATGAAGAGCACTTTAAAAGGAAATAAATTACTTGAATACCTGCAGCAAAACACTGTTCTGACTTTGTCAATCACACACATCAGAGTTTTTTTGTTGTCTTTTTTTTCAGTTAAGCAGTTAAGGGTGGAATATGAGAGAACGGAAAGCTAGTTAAGTAAAAGATTAATTAGTCTTTCATCTTATTATTCATTATCATCTAGCTGGGTATTGCAGACGATATGGAACCAGCAAAATTTGAAGGCACAGGTGGTAGTGGCTGTTTGGATGTTCTCACAAGACTAGTCATGGAAAAAAGGCCCCAGAGGATATACTTAAAAGTAAACAGGTCTCATAGGCTGCAAAAGATGGGAAACCTGCAGAAGCCAAACCAGGGTTCAACACCACACTGGATTACTAGTTCAGCTAGGTGGGATGTCAGAAAAGCATTGGCAGGTTTAGCTGTGGCAGCTGAACACTGCCCAGCACTACCTGTGACAGGTACATGTTAAAAGGGCCTTAACAAGGAAAGGTGAGACACGGGGACCTCCAAAGGTTGTGGCCCAAACACTGAGTCACAAGGATGCTTTTGGCATTCTAAGCAGACAAAAATTTTTCTGATTTGAAAGAAAGCAAAGTTCTAGTACTAGAAGCAAGGAAAAACATAGAAGCACTAGACAAAATAACACTGGTATAAGGGCTCAGATGAGCAGTTTGCCTGTGTAGGCAGTAAGGAAATTACAGAACTCAAAAAATCATGCAATTAAAAAAGACATCAATTCCATTATGACTTTTTACTCTTCACTTTCCTCAGTGTGGTTTTCTTTAAAATACAACAGTCTTGTATTCAAAATCAGAGGAAGCACACTGAACATAAAATACATTCTGTGGATTATATATAGAACAGTCTCATGTCATAACTGCATGGCACCTGGCAGGATAAGCTGTGTACAGATTACTCGTTCAGACTAGCAAGCATCTTTACCAAATTCTCCTTTGATTTTTGAGCTGCTTCACAAATAACAGCTGTTGAAAATGTCAGCTGCTGGGAGGGGCAGGTAATGCAAACTTGAATGTGAGCTTTGGGGAGGAGGGGAGGGTGCCATGAATATGCCAGTTCAGACTTTCTCTTATAATAATACCATCTTCCAAGGCACTCTGCAGACTAAAGTGCACCAGGCTGCCATTAATCCCACTTATCACCATGACAGCTCAGTAATTACACTCCTGCTATAGCTAGGTACTGTAAGGTACTGTAGTCCTAATAAAACATCAAGCACTGTGCTGAATGCATGCTGGTGAGGTGTTCTATTAAACTTGGGGGGTTGATCACCAAGTGACATTAGTGTTGACCTATTTTTCTATCCAATAATAAATTATCCTTTGACCATACCATCATAGATATTACAGAGTGCATTTACTGTACAAAGGAGCAAAGATATTGCATTTGAATCAAGCAAAAAGAATAAATAAAGTAGTAGAGTTACACACCAGAAAGTTATTACATCAATTGCTGCAAGTGATTGATCCTATCAAAAATCACAGGCAAATACCCTGCTTAAGGGAATACACCAACAATTACCATAAGCTTCAGTTCCACATGCATATACCCCAATGGAGAGGCATTATGTATTATACTTCCTTTCTTTTTCTTCAACTGTCCTCCCACCCTGAAAAATCTCACCTTTCATTTTACAAGGTTATTTTATTACTATGATTGTGGTTCAAGATATTGTAAACAAATTAGAAATTTAGATTAAATGTTTCTAATTTACCGTTAGCTCCTAGCAAATTAAATGAAGAGGTGCATACTCTCTACTAAAATAAACCCAAACAAACAACATTCTGGACTACAAGCAGACCTGCGCTAATCTGAGAATATATATCTGTTAAATAAATATATATATATATTTTAAAAATATAGGAAAAATTCTACCAACTATCAGAAAACACCCTACATGATTAATTTTCTCCCATTGTTCATGGAACTGCATCTCCTTTAGAAACATATAGGCTGTTTTGAATCTTAAAAAACACTACATTTACTTCACATGCATATTAATTTCCATATAAAAGGCAACACTACAGTCTTTGCACTGCAGAAGATAAAAAGAAGCCATAGCCAAGACTAATTTTCAGTTAATAGCTTTTGTTGTACAATTGTTGAAATATTACACTACATTTTATTTTAAAGTTAAAATATCTGACCAACAGTCCCATTTCCAGATATAGGCCAGCTCTTAACACACTTTTGCTTCTAAACAAAGAAGGGCAATTTAGTTGTACTGCTACCTAAAAATGCAGCCAACAATTGCCTACATAACTGGCAATAACATCACCTGAAGCGCAATCACATGAATGCTGAAAGTCCGGGGGTGAAACAGATAATCTGGAGTAATATTCCTCAACAAATTGTAGCTGATAACTCATCAAATCTTCATGTATCACAAAACATACTAAATAACCTTTATTATGGTTACTGTTGGCAGAGGTTTAGAAGCAAATTGAATCCTAATTCATTTACGCAGGTTTCTGCAGGACACAGTCATTTTGAAAAAAGGCTTCCAGCTCTACTACTTGTAGAAATTTCTAAATCTCTATCCACAGCTCAGAGAAATAGCTCAGATGAAATTCTGTATGTACTTCCTGAGGCTTTGGTCAATTAACTTTAAGAGACTGGTAGAGCTAATTGCACCCAGTAAATAAGAGGCTGGTTTGAACAGGAGACCCCACCAAGGCTCTTCTTAGTTCCAAGTCTCTTGCATCACTGTAAACACTGAGATGGGGAGGGTAAGCACTGAAATAAAGCTGTATGTCAGAAAGAAATTAATCTATTATTTCCAAATAAATCTAAATCCCAAGTTGAATGCCCCTTGCCTTTGATGGCAGAAGTGAAGAGCATTCCATAGATTTTTCTCTTGAGGTTCAATCCTTTAATTATTTATGGATAATCCTGTAGAATTTAGGCTTTCTTCTCCCCATTTGGTCTTGCTTCTTGCTATACTAAAAGAGGGTCAAGGACAAACCTAAACAGAGATTTGGACATATACAGACTCACTTAAAAAATGTAAGGGATGCCTTACTTAAATGGTAAGCCACTGGTAAAAATCCACTGTTGGCAGGTGAAAGAAAAAAAAAAGCTGCCATTTTTTTCCTAATTAAAAATTTTTTTCCTAATTAAAAACAAACAAAAACCCACACTAAACCTAAAACTAACATTCACAGAGAAAAATCCCACATCCTTTTGTCATTATGTTCATTGCATTTCACAATGGGTAGAAGAGGAGAAAAGGATTATAAAGTAACCGGGAGATGTTTTGCTTGAAATACTAAATAAATACTAAAACACTCTAACAGTTGATACATGGGTTTGATGAGTACCAAAGACAAATTATACTTACAGGAACATTCAAAGTCAAGAAACAGAAAAAGGAATTCTCACATGTAAGGCCAAGAACTTTGTTGAGTGAGTAAGTACAATGTGGCAAAGACAACAAAATCTTAAATTTGAATCAACTACGAAAACAATTTTGGACTACAGAAAAAACAAATCTAATTGCCAAAGAACACCTCTGAAAACAAAGGGCACCAGAAACTGTACAAAACACAGCAATACAGACAAGTAGATATCCTGGCAATGGATGTGAAATACTGAGTGAAAGGCAGCAGTCTTTTAGGGTATTTTGCAAAATGACATGTGAAAATTTCTATTTTTGAGTAATGTCCAGGCTGTTAGCAATGCACAGAAGCCGTAAGAAACAAAACCTTCAGTATCATGTAAATCGGCAATGCCAGTTCATATCTGAAGAAAGAAGGAAAAACTCCCTCATTGTCGCTTTTGCCTCTTCAGCCACCTCAAATCCTGTAACCCTTCTACAGATCCATAAAAACATGGCACTACTCCTCTGTCAGCAAGTTCACATGACCAGAAGTACATTTTAAATAGAGGCACTCAACAGGATTAGAGACAGACACGGCATTGCTGCTGGCAGTTACAGGACACATAAGGGAGGTGCTTTTCATTGAAAAGAAGAAATGATCAGAGTTGAAAGTAAGTCTTCAGACACAAAAACCTCCTACCCTAGTGCAGAATAATGGCACTTACAGAAAAGGTTATTTTTGGACCCTTAAGAGGTGGTGAATCATATGGACATAGGCTCCAAATCATTCTATTCATCAATGCCTCATCTTTCTCTTTTCTTCTTTGGCTCTCTACACAGCCATAATTCTTTTCTCATCTACTTCTGAATCCCCTTTGAGTGCAGGAACTCTCCTCTTCTCTTTACTTCTGCTTGGCTGTCTTCCTGTAGTCTTTCTTCCCCATTCATCTGAAACTTTTCAACGTCTCTGTCCTGTAACTTTTTATCACCTTTCATCATAACTTCATTTTAATGGACAATGTTGATAACATAAAAAAAAAAAAAAGGAGCCACTGTCTGCCATCAGGTATCTATGGCAGTGATGTAGGAAAGTGTGCACCAGTCACTTTACAGTCCATCTTCTGAGTTGTTGTCAACTACCATCCAGTCCTTCAGAAACCTCTATTTCTGCACTAAAACTGGCATTCCCTAATGCCATGTCTTCTGCACACTATGATGGACAGTGCTGTCTTGGTCTGTGGTCAGACACACAAATGGAGCCTAGCATAGGAAAAGCAGGTTGGTAGGATTTCCTCTTAACCCCTTGCCGAGCAGTGGAACACAGCCGGGCTCTGTCCACACTGCACCGTGGGGAGCAGACTGCTCCAAGGCGGTTCACGGGAAGTTATATTCTCCTTAAATGCCTTCTGTCATTTTACTGGGACACAGAATATTTCACCAATCATTTTGCAACATAACCGAAAAGATTGCTGCCTTTCACCCACTTCATTTATATAACTTGTATATCATTACTTTAATTGTATTTCTCTAATTTATAATGTTGCTGAATAAAGCTGTTATATAAATTAGAGGGATTAAAAATAGAAAACACAGTTCCGCTTACAGAACACTGTAGCACAAAGCATGAATATCAGCTGATGCCAAATCAGAAAAACTGTATCATCCTTTTGACATATTAGATATCAATTTTTTTATATTGACAGTGAAAATAATTTCAACCATCCATTACAGCAATGTTAATTCTAAGCATAGTCCCCTTTTTCTTGTTTCATAGTAAGAATTATGAAATTGCTGTGTTTTCAACGGTATTGATAAACATTCAAAAGTCATTAAAGTGTCCCAGAAAAACTATGTCTAGTTAAAAGTTTTATTGTTGCCAACAAAATATTTCTTTTTAAATCCTAAAGTTTTTAGTTACAAAAACAAATTAAAAGTCAATCTGCTACTCCTCTGTTTACACTGATTAAATTTCACACTACATATTAATTAGTTTTTTCTCAACATCATAGGAACACAATATAGTTTTCTGCTTATGGTAATAAACTTAATAGTGCCCACACTATTCCAGTAGTGCAAAAGATTCACAAGAAACTCACTTTTTGATAAAACACTGATAGTACCTATTTAGACCTCGCACTGTACTCTTCAAGCCCCTGAAAGCAGCACTTTACCTGCCAAACCAGCCACTTGTGGCCCAGCCACACCTCACCTTCTGGAGCTTTTTAAATGGGTACATTTATGTTCACCACAACAGTGATCCCTTTCACATAAGAGACAGCTGTTACATGATGTTCAATATCCTTTTAATCCTCTATAGACTGTAGACAGAAAGGTTGACAGAACTGACAGTTTTTATTATGGCTTGTCCTGTACACAATAATCTTCTTTCGCCTGGACTATTCTCCCAGAAGTGTTACAGCTATTTTGACTCATATCAAATATCTTTTCTAGGGTTTTTAGGAGATAAGCAATTAGTTTTATGTGGCATGATTCTTGCCCTGTGTAAACTACCTTTCCAAAATATGAAACACCTGTTGTCTGTTTATCTTAATGTCAACAAAACTCCTCTGGGTTCACTTCAGGAATGATACACTTTACAAGTTTAGTCAAAGATGTTTTTTCTCCCAAAATGCTTTCATCATCAATGCACATCTTACAAATGCCACTCTGTTCACTGTACAATTAATATCAGGAGCACACATCTACTATGTATTTGCACTGAAAACATTGATTAAGTTTAAGAATAACATATATAAACAATCTATGATAAATCTATAAACAATATAGCCTAACTAAAATGCATTCATTGAAAATTTAGGAAAATTTTCTCAGTTAAAAACTACAAACCCAGAAGAAATGGATTTCCTCGCTACAGCACCATAATCTGTCTTGCAATTTAGGCATGCCAGCAATTCTACCATAACTAATGGAAGAGTGATTTAAACAACAAACTTCTGTGGAGAATTAGTCTTGGGAAAGGCAGTAACAGCATAATAAGCTAAAGTGGCCCTTTTTAGGACCTGAGCACCAAGAAATTCCCCAGCTCTCTCTTTTCCATCACCCTGCAATTATGCAAAGAGCTGACTGAACGCTGAGCTAGAACCCTGCCACTTGCAAGTCAGGCTACACTGCTCTCTGCACACATTGCATTGCCACCCTTTCCCAACTCATGATGCTAGTATTAGCAAGGGGTAGAAATGTGGGAGAAAGGGAGAAAAGAGGGCAAAAGACCAGGAGGGTTTTAGCATTGCTGTTGGTGTCACCTGAACATTTGACCCTGGGCATAATCTGGAAGCAGGAAAAAGCACAAATTAAATCATTAAATTTTGGATTAAAAACAAATACTTCAAAGGTTCCAATTGCTCCTGTTTTCAGATTTGTAGAAACAAAAAAGAATTATCAGTTTTGGCTGCTAGTACAGTTTAAAACTCCAGAGAAAACTGACAGGTCAGTCACCTTTCCACTGCGAACCCAATAAAAATGCTTCTTCCAATGGAGGAGATAAGTCATACCCCAGCTGATCACCTTTTTCCAAGTTTTAAAACTTGGACAGAAAGGCAAAGCTGCCTTAGTAAATAAAGCTCAGTCCTTCCAAACAGTGAACACTCCAGTTCATTATCAGAATGCTTAACTGTGCTCCATTTTAATATATGTAGTCCCCAGCTGGAACCAGTCAGACCATTCAATTGCTTATAATGAAAATGCTTAAGCCAGCCTCATGCAAATCTTCCAGAAGTGAGTTTCCAGCACTTCAGTGTCCTCACTCTTCCTCACCTTAAAATTGCTGCAGCTACAGATTTGAGAACCATGTGCCACTACTCCTGTCCTTCCTCTCTTTTGGAAACTGCGAGAATTCCGCAGAGGATTCTAAGATTTAATATTTTGTCAAGAAATTACACGTGTACAAGGTCTCTCTTCCATCCTCTTTCAAATTAAAAGGTTTGTCTAAGATACCTTAATAAGTGATACTGTAATTTGTCAATATGATCAGTCGTCAGGGCCAGAAAAAAGGAAATCTGCCAGATATTTCGGTTCTATTTTCTATGCTGCAAATGATTGATACATTTTTTAGTCATAAGAAAATAATGTTATCCTGTTTATAATATATAAGCATCTTTTTTAAAAGGTGGCATTTTCTTGCATGCTTTGATGTTTAAGATGATTACTTGGCTTTGCTTTTCTACCTTAAATTTACTCAAAAAGTAAAGATTTAAAACCAGCATCCCCTCAGCAAATGAAAAAAGCTTTATGACACAATTACAGAAATCACAGAGGGAAACTAGAGAGGTGAGCAGAGAGTAAAGACAAACCCTGAACAAATTACACTAAGAATCAGTGTTACATTCTTTCTATCTTAGGTTTAAAGATATAAGTGCCATTTTAATAGTAGATAGTTAAAAATTCAGATTTAATTGTTTGCAAGAAGGAAATACACTAACTCATTAAGACTAAATGATTGGTCTTGTATGTGCTATATCCAGATTTTGCCATAACCACCTTCACAGGGAAAAATTTTATAACATTCATGCATTCACATAATATAAATTATTATCATAATTTATAATATGAATACATGACATAGCTGAAAGTCACTGTCCAGACTTCACATTATGTAAAACCAATATATAATTTAATTTTTTTTTAGCTGGGCATCTCCCCCACCTAAAAAAACCCCAACAAACCAAAACCAAAAAAAGCAATATAAAAACCCCATCCCCAAACAAACTAAGCAGAACAAAACCAAAAAATGTATGGACAGAGCCTTTCTGTAGATCACCAAATAAATTTAACACCTGACCCCTTGGTAGCAAGGCTGCTTCACAGAAGCATCCCACTGTATACTTGTACCTTTCCATAGTTTCATTCTTCCAGTGTAGAAATCTCCTACATGCAAAACTCCTCCATGCAAACTACTTAATTGGAGAGAGCTGTTCAAGCTTTACAGTTTCACCAGGCTACATGGACAGAAGGCTGGACTACATGGCCCAACAGGTTCATGCTATCTTTGCAATTTCTCCTAGTATGCCAAATAATGGCCTTTTAAAATGGCAAATTTATGTATGCTTATCTATCTACAGTTGACGTTTCCCACAGAGATAAGCAGACTCTAAAAATTTAAGAGTTCATGTCTGTCTCAAGTTATTTAGGACTAGAGGAGTGACATGAGTATTTATTTTCCTTATAAATTAAATCCTTGCTTTAAGCACTTTACCAGGCACCCCAAAATTAGGATAAATAAAAAGGACTGTAGTTAAAATAACAGTACCCAAAGGATCTAAAATATGAAATATACACAAGGATTTTCCACGAAAAACCACATGAAAATCTTTTAAAAACAATTTGATTTCTGAGCACTACAGCATGCCCTTTTAGGTCAATGTATATTGGCAGAGAAAACTACATCTACTAGCTAAACAGAAAAAATACTCTGGATTCTCAATGTCAAGAAGGCTTTGGGAAGGCAACTAGAGAATAATCAGTGTTTGCAAAAAAAGGACAAACATTTGTTGCTAAAAAAAAAGGCACAAAAATCTTGCATTTTAGGTTTCACCTTTACAAGCTAAGCAGGGAGAATTTTCACATACTTTTAAGAAGATTATATAAAAGAAAGTATTTGTCACATTTCCTCCCATACTGAAGTTAATGGCATAAGAATGAATACATTTTCTGTGATGGCCCAGCAGTTAAGTGCTGTCTGGAAAATATTAAAAGAAATGTGGGGTTTTTTTCAGAGAAACACAGCTTTAAGAAATTTTAGGATGCATTAAAAAAAAATCATTAATCTGTTGGTTCATGATAGTTTGATAGATCACTTGTTCTTGAATTTGTAGCATTGTTCTTCTTTGTACATGCTCAAATTGTTAGACCTACATCAAATACAGCAATCCCAGGACTGTAAATGTAGTGTGGCTGAAAAAGCACACTTTTCCCATTTCCCAAAGGCACTGCATTTTCAAAAACCTGCCGGAAGGATTTAAATATTCTCTTTTGGTAGATAGTTTTGCTTGCTACAAATGAGCAGATGTCTGCCTTTTGGCAATTCTTTTTTATGCAGTTATTTGAAAACAATTACAAAAAAAATTAAAATTTATATACAAAAAAACTACTTCACAAAGATCTGCATTTCTTAGACTAGTCACACAGACTAGTCTAAGATTAATTTTCAAGAATCAGTACAAAATGCTTCTTCTCTTCCACCCTCTATTAGTACCTCCTTTACACAAAATCACACAGAGTACATACTACCAACTCCCTAACTGTTCCTGCATCCCAGACTAGGATGCTCGGATTTTAGCACTGCTCCTTCTAACCCAGAAGCATTAGGGCTTAATGAATGCATCTGATAGCTTCCAGAGTTTCATACCTCAGGATTTACAGGATACTATGATGCAGCCTATGATATCAACACAATCACACGTATAGCTTACTTACCAGTGTCCCTCTTCTTTAACAGGGAGGGCTGCCAATTCTGTTCTTTACTCCAGCTGAATGCCCAAGTCTGCTGGCTGCAAACTCAGATAGCTCTTAATAAATTTCTCGGCAGTAAGAATACTGAAGCTCTGTACCCATGCCCACAAATTAAGCCAACAAGAAAACCTCCCTGACAGCTCCTACTGTCAGTCTGCTCCATTCCTGCAGCCGTGGCTCCAGGATGTCAGGAGGCAAGCCTACCTATAGCTCCCTCCGTCCTTGGCCAGGATCTGATCCCAGCAGAATATATTCCAATTTGGGGTTACTGTAGACCATTAAGAGTTTTGATTGTGAATGACGCCACTGCTTTATCAGATTCCGTTCTGTCAAGACTTGCCTGGTTAGCAATTTTAAAAGCAGTTAGCTCACTTTCACAAATGCATCTTGATATTGGCTTCCAAATTTTAAGCAGGAGAAGGAAAGATACTTTGTGTTAAAATCCCACTCCAACCCCATTTCAGTTATATTCAGTGGCTGTGTTTTCTACAATGGGCTGGATGGAGTTAAACATTCAAGAAAGGCTCCCAAAGATACTAGAACTGCTTAGGTTTCATCCCCAGCCTCTGACTGAAGTTAGTCAGTTCAACAAAGAATATCAATATAGATTCAAACCAACTCTTGGGTGTTTGTTGTGCTGTCAATATGTGTTCAAGCACATAACACGAAGCAATGGAACAGAGGACAACAAATGCAACTAAAGGGTGTTTAGTCACTTCTAATTTAGTCAAAGCAATTTGTTTTTCTTTTGCAAGCCTAGAATAGTGGAAAGATAGAATTATCCACTCTTTAATTTCCCATTTCACTAAGGATGTGAAATGTACTACTAGTCACCTTATGACTGGAAACAATTTCTTGGAAATAGCTTCTGCCTCATTGTTTCCTACACTGAAGCAATCATTTGCATAACTAAATGGGATATTTTTCTAATCATAAGAAGTCTTGTCTTTTTGGAAATGAAGACAGGAGTGAAAACAGTAAAAGGTCTATCTTTTCTTCATTCCTTCACTTCTTTATCCATGACCAGCCTCTTCAGCCCCTTCAAAGAGCAGGAGCTTTTCAGTTATCAGTCAAAGAGAAAAATTGAAAAAAAAAGAAAAACCAAACCAAAAAAACCCCAATTCCCAAAATGCAAAAAACAATTCAAATCAGAGTAATTAAGAGCAGAGTTCCTGACAGTATTTTCGAAGATCTCCCTACAAATCCATTTTGGTTCTTTCCACATGCTAAGATCCAGCAATCTAAGTTATACTTTTTTGCTTACAAAATATGACAAGGCAAAACTCTGTCCTCAATTCAAAACAAAAGCAATAGAAATATGCACAATATATTAAGTATGGCAATATAACCTTCTCAGTTTTCAGCAAAGAGGAGGGAGGGAGTGACACTGCTCTGGAAAAATATTCTACTGATAGTTCAGCATGATCTTTCCTAAAATATACATGAATATGTTTACTATCACTGTGCAAGATGATGTACTAGCAAAAACAGTTAATGCTGAACCACAAATGTCAAATCAGACTAAGAACATTATGTGATACATTATTCTTTCTTTATTGTGTTTGTTCACTTGCTAATTTGCACGATTCAGTAATTCATAAAAGAGTCTTCCTATCATTAGTGCAAATTAGTAATTTTCTAGCACATAGTTAAAAATACACATCAAATTTATACTATATATTGCATGTTTGTTGCTTTTGAGAAGATGAAAAAATATTACATGGTCAAATGAAATTCCTGGGTGATTATTTTGAACCTGAAAATAGCTCTACACAACCTCCTGACATATTTCTCAACATCAGCCTGATGGGAGTATATCACTCACCAGCATTTTTTTCTGCTTAGCATGAAAATATAAAGTTATTTTTTTCTGAATAGCTCCTAATCGCACTACTATTCACATATTTTAAACTGAAGTAATTTCTTCACTGTATGAATCCTATTACTGCCACACCAGTAACATTATACCCGTCCTAATCCTTCTCTAACACACACTTTTCCCACAGTATAAGCCTAAGTCACTGTGTAGAGGTAAGTCTCAAATAGATGCAGGTTCCATGAAAAAATTTAATCATATTTTTGTTTTAGATTCAGCCAAAAAAATCATTCAAGTGTAGTTCAAAGTATTGCTTTGCATGCACCATCATTTTTGGATGAAGAAGGGTTTTTAATGCATCTACCTCATTCCTAGGGTCTGTGAACTATTTACACAATACATACACTATTTTCAGGTGTTGTGATTTAGTGTTACCTTTCTATTAAGACCAAAAAAAATAACAAGTTCCAGCATTTTCAATATTCTTACAATATATGCAACATAAGGTGTGGGACTCAACCCAACTCAACCAAGAAGTCAGCCATGAATTATGTGTGACAAATGCCCTCAAGTATTCCATCTTTTTACAGAGTCAGTTCATAATGGCTCTTGCTAGTATCTATTAAATATTTTATGAATTTATCATGAATATAAAGTATGACATTATTACCTTACGCTTGGAGAAATAAGAGATTCAATTACTGGCACACTGTATCCAGGGGTGGGGAAATATAAGTGGGAAAAATGTTGATTAAGAAAAAGAAAACAAAAACCCAACAGCAGTATTAACTAAACACAAACACCTTGCTAGGCCAAGTTTTCCATGCCAAGCCTATTCCAAGTGGCCAAGTGTTTCAGATGCCAATTCTGGGACCAGTACTTACAGTACAGAAACCTACAGTTCTGCTGCAAACACACTAATATTAAATTTGCTGATTTTCAAAATGTCACATTCTCCTTTTAAACAAAAACAGGTATTTGAGTCATATTCCAAAATGCAAATGTTTAAATTTGCACTGTGTTTTATGAACACATATGCTGTATTGTACTAAATCATTTTTTGGTACATCTTGGGAAACTTACTCCTAAAACTTACTTACCAGTTGTTTTAACACAACTGGTCTAAATTTTTCTGCCCAGCTACAAGCTGCTATTTCTTTAATAGAGATCATCAGCATTTTTTTTTTTTGTAGGCTCAGAATCCAGCCTTACACCATAATCCAAAAATAGGTGACAACATTTGCCTCACTAGCCAAGAGACAAAAGTGCAGATACCTGAACTAAGTATCATGAATCAATGAGCCACTTTTCAAAAATATTATTTTGTAAACCATGTGTTCATGCTAACATAAAACTTAGCTGCATTGTGACTCCTGTGATCAGTGCTCATCCTGAAAATGGTAACAGTTTTGAATGCAGAAATCTAGTCCCTTAAAATGTAAGGATCTTTGACTTGTTTTGAGACATCTCAGTAGCCCGAAGAATATAACTGACTGTCAGTGTGCTGTCCAACCCTCAGCATTGTTCAGATCTACCATCCTTGGGAAAGTGGACCAGGTGAAAGCAAAGCCGTAACCCTTTACTTGGCACATGGAAGTAATAAAGCTAGGTCAGTGCCTATAACAACATGTGAAAGAATTAGCTCTGTCCATCCTTATTCTGCCAGTTAATTTAGGCTCAGTATAATGTTGAGACATTTTCTGTTTGCCCACAGAGACTGTGAAATATCCATCCTTGGAGGTATTCAAAACCTGTCTGGACACAGCTCAGTACAATCTGCTCTAGTCAACACTGTTCTGAGTAAGAGGATTGGACTAGACAACCTCCCTACGTCCCTTCCAATCTCAGTAAGTGACTCTGATAGTGCAAGAGATAACTAAACCATCTGCTTGAGGGTCATTTATCCCTGCCTGCCCCCCCAGGGTCCCCAGAGCTACGCTAACCCCATCAACACAGAACTCAGACAAGGCAAGTTCACTCCAGTACAAGAGACTGTGTTTATCTGTTCACATTTACCCAGGCAGTCACCCTCAACAAAGCACCTGAGCACCTCTCACTCTTGCTTTGTACTCCTCTCCCCATCCAAGATATAAGGCAATGAAATATTATTTCAGTTTTGACAACAAAGGACTAAGGTACAGAATACTCTGGCAGTTTTCAGCAACCTGCAGCACAGAAACCACAGGCATCCAAGCCTCCAAGGCAATACCAGAACCATCAAGTTATCCCTCATTCCTGGGTGCTCCACTGGACCATCGAGTTTTATGATATTGTCTTTAAATTAACAAGAGCTTTCTGAAAATTTTTATTCAAAAGCTACAGCGATCAAGAGAATAACTCCCAATCTGTTACTCCAAGCCAACAAAACCATGATGCCAGGAAGTAAATGAGAAGTCTGTCTTTAAATACAGTATGCCACAAGTTACAGGAACATTTTTGCTACTTTTACTTGTATTTGTTCTAAAGAGTGAAGTCAATTCAGGAGTTACCTGGAATTTAGGCTGTCACTGAACATCAGCAGGACTGCTGAGTGTCAGATGATGAATTCTTGTCACAGACATTATATGACAGTAAAAAGAAAAGTTTTATTTTTAGACTTCTGTTGAAGTTGGAGGCCTATTGATTAGACATTTTTAAAGGAAAAATAACCTGTAAACAGAACCAATACATTTGGAAGTGAGAGATTCAGTTCCTTAATGACATTTTTAAAATCTCTTTTGATAAAAGACAACGCCTTAATAAATAATGTCGTGTTACATCACTTTTTTTTCATATCATACCTTTGTGAATGAACAAGGTGATTGTATTTAACATTTGCATGAGAATGAACTGAAATACAGTTATTAAAAAAAACCCATATTTATGCATGTCAAAGAAACAGTTGTTTTCTAGTATAAAATCTCATAGTATATATTTTTTTTCAACTTCTGTTAGATACAGATGAAGTCTCAACAGTAAAGATCAGCATTATGCCATATAATAAAATATTTTTTCTATTTAGCGTGACAGAGGTGTAACTTGTATAACTAAATTTTGCTTTTTTTATTCCTCAGAGGGGGTCTTATGACCAGCACTGTTACAAGTCCATGAAAATTTCTGAAGATATGTCAAATTCCTATCAAATTCCTGTCAAATTTAAAGCTGTTAGTATTAAAGTAAATTCATACTTAGTATTTAACACTTTCAGAAAACTAAGTAGTCTTATTTGTATTCTTTAAACAAAAAACACAATGTTTGAAATTACTGGTAAACAGGTAAGACTGGATATCTTTATACATTCACAATATTCAGTTCACTTTACATTGTCCTCCCCTACATCTAAGTACAGCAGTAATTATTGCAGTAAAGAATATACCCTCACACTAATGAGAAATCCTACAGAGGACTTTTTGAAATGTCTTTCCTTTAATGATTCTCTGATCAACTTGCAATAGCAATCATATAGGGAGTATCTACTAGGTTCTGCATCAGTTTCATGAAGAAAATAAGGTGTAATTTAGCATGTGTACAAACTGCATAACAATAATTTTTTTTTTTTTACATCTCAGTTCTGGGGCTTAGTGTTTTGGGATTGTTTTTAAAGAAAAAAACCACAACTGAAGATTAATGCATGTTAACAGACTACATTCAAAATATACTGAATGAAACAGTGATCTGTACACTGTGATTACCCCATGGAACAAAATTATTTTACCTACTCAAGTATGTCACCAAACGTAACAGAAACAGTATTAAAATAAAGCTGTCATCTTTTTCATTTAATAGGAATCCAAACAATATTCACAGGTTTTTTCCAAAGAGTAGCACAAATGTTTTCCAGCTGTATGAAACACTTTGAAGATATATTCTGAATGGTAGACTCTCACTTCTTGTCTGAATTTAATATTACGCAACTTTCTTGCTACAATGTTGTCTCTTGGTAGTCACTACACTACCAAGTGCAATAAAAGAAATAAGGATTCCTCGTGTTGATAAAATACAGTATGTCTGAAGGGAGCAAGCATGTGCACATGTGTTTAAAATAGAATGCACAAATCAAATGTTTTATTTGGATTGAGGCTGGCACAAATCAGTAGCTAACAAAAGCATTAGCGCTATCCCGAGGCTGCAGTCTGTAAATAAACAACTTTGAAAAGAAACTATTCTGAAGGAAACCTCACCTATCATATAAAGCATCCATCTGTCTAATGCACTCTTAGTGAAACTGAAGTTTGACTATGGTACTTAATAGTTCTACTGAATGACTCCAAAGTTATTCAACAAAAAGGAATTTGTTAGAAGGAAATAAGACCCTTCCACCTAATGAGACTTCAATTCCCTCAAAATACTTTAGCAACCTCTAAATTAAACCATCTGTGGTATTAAGCGAGGCTCAGGGATGATAAGCCTCAGAGTTCCCCTATTTTTAGGCAGCATGTTAAAACAAATCTTCCATACAGAGCCACACTGCCAAAATGCAACTAAACTCCAGAGAAGAAGCCCTCCTGCCTCTAACCATCAGTCCCTTCTGAAACTTGCCTTTTAGTGCTACAATTTCCAAAGTACTTCCAGCCTACAGGCAGCCAAACTAGGTGACAGGGAGTGCTTTAAACTTGCAGTACCAAGTGAGCTGCAGTGTCTGTGTTTTAATGAAACTTTGCACTAACAGAGGGTAAAGTCTCCAAGAATGTGCTTATGAGGAGTTGCATGAGGCTTCTGCTGTAGGGAAGCCTCAAATTACAAGACATTATATGTAGTCCAGAAGAAAGGCAAGAAGCTAAATTTTCTGTGCTTTTTGAACTGTTCCTAACATCAGCAGCTACATTATAAACTAAAACTTTGACTTATATCCTGGCTGAAAAAAAAAAAACCCAACCAAACAAAACAACCCAACAAACCAAAACATTCTTTTGATCTATAATACATAATGTAAGCCTACCTTCCCTTTACGTTTTTTCTCATCTTAGAATATCAATCCTAGTGTAAACAAAAAAATTAGAAGGATGAACACAACAGAAAGTTCTTGCCAGCTTTCCCCTGCTCCAGAAAGAGCCTAGTGATGCAGAGAGAGCTTATAGGATGCTCTCAAGGTCACCAGCTCCAAGCCATGGCAGACCCAAGAAATACCCGAGCAGCTTTTCATTTGAACAATGGCCCCTTACCTTGACTACCCAGCACAACAGCAGTGCTGTACTGCCACATTCAGAAGAGCAGCATCACCCTACCAGCTAATTAAAAATCACTAGTGGTTATGAATCTCTCTAAAACAGGTACATGCATATCTTAAATGCTGTCCAAAACCAAGCAAACACTTATACTGGTAAGTGGCATGCAAGTACATCCTGCATGAGTTTCTAAGTTTGCAGGAAACCAAGGCAGTTACTCCCCTTTCCACAAATGAGTAGGTAATATACAGATGTCAATGCTAAGCATTTATCAAGAACCATTATCAAGAACAAAAAACAAGGAAACATAAAAACTGGAATATTCCCAGATATGAGTCACAGTTAGATGTATGAAATGAAACCTGCTGCCAGTTAACAGAAGATGCAGACAGAGTAGGACTCTGTAACCCTCAGTACATGAAATGACTTAAGAAGAGAAGAGTTCCTCCTGAAAGTCGTTCTCTTAAAACCTAAAACTAGGCTTGCCTGGAAATATGTCAACCACAAAATGCCACCAGAAAGGATTTGGAAGCTGGACAGCCATTTATCTCCAACTGTACACACTTTTCATATCCTTAGATGGGGAAGGAATTGCCCACATGCAATTCTCACATAGCCAGTCCTCACAAACTTCACCTGCCTCCTACCTTATCATAGCTAGGAAATGCATACCTGCATTTCTAGGTCAGTTACACATAAGATTCATCATTCTTCAGACATTTTCCCAGAACCAAATTTTGGTGCTTCAGCCTCTGCTATGCAAAGTAGCATATGAAACTTTGTCCCAGAGTACAGAAAACACACATCACTTACAACACTGAGTAAAGAGATGTTTTCCAGATCTTCTAAAATGCGCACTGTGTGTACTGCTCACAGAGGAGTGGGACAGACCATGCATTCACTGTTATGTCCATTCAGCAGGCAAGTTACAGCCAGATTCATTTACTCTATGTAGTTTTTAATGATATGTATCAGGATCGTAAAGTGAATGCCGTAGTCTCCAAATTTAGTATATCTAAATCTAGTGCAAAATAGTTTAATCCTAATATTTTTATTTTTCAAAGTATGACCACACTCAGTAGTTTGAAAATATAAGGGAAAAAAACAAGTCAAGAGTTCCTACCAGTAGAAGAAATAGATAATTTATTTTAAAACACAGAGCAGGGAGGAGGAGGAAGAAAGAAGCTATTGGTAACATGAAATGTCATTTTCATAGTGCACAAGTACTTTGGGTTAATTACTGCTAAGGTAGTTAGACTATTCAAGTTTTAATCGACGGAGCCCTACTCTGCTGCAGATGCTAACATCTGTAAAAGTTCTACCTCCTTCAGGCATTGTAGCACCTGGAGAAGCCACAGGGAAGAAAACATGGAGTCTTCTTGACATTACTGCAGCAGCTGTCAGCTCAGGAGGAGGCATATTCTGACTTCCACCAGACAGCAGCATTGCACAAACCCACACTCCTTCTTATTAAATACAGTCTATAAGCAACACTAGGAAATCTGTACTGAGAACAGACTTACCATATGATAAAAATACCAGAATTCATTAGTGAGATGTACTTAAAGCTTTTAATTTTGTCACATGGGTATAGACCTTGATTTGGCAATTGTTTCATGGCAGATAATACCACTAACAAAATCATACCATTCATGGTGACACTGTAACCTCAGTCTAACAGTGCAGTACCTTTGATTTAAATGCATAAATTTTAACAGGACTGTTGTTTAAAACTATAGCCAAAAAGCTGAAAAATATTTATTACATAAACTTATTTTCATTACTTCTCTTTTCAGTGAGTCTATTAAGCAAAAATGTAGGCACTAATGAAAAAACAGTACAAGAATCCAATAAAGATATACTGGACGCTACAGAAAACTGTTCATCCTTCACCAGTCTGATCTTGGAACAAAGGACCAAAAGTTTATTCCTGTTTGAAAGCACATCCCACCTGCAGGATGAGCATCAGAAACTTCCCCCAAAGTGAGTTATAGAGCTGTAAATACAGCAGGATCAGTACTAAGGAAGCACTGTAGCCCTTCCCATGTGAAGGCCATACCACGCTACACCACGATCACAAAAAATAACAAGCAAAAGCCAAAAATATTGGACATGTATTCATTGGGATTTCTTCTACAATGGTATACTAATAATAATGATCACTTTTCCAGGTTAAATTCCCATCCAATTTGTCTGCATGGAAATAAACGCTAGTATCTACAAAGCCCACTGCAGCAGCAGAAAAGGTGCAAAGTAGTATCATCACTCCTAGGTTTTCATTTGCTATTTACTCAAATCCTTTCCAAAGCCTTAGCCCTCCAGTACACATTCATGAGAGAGGTATTTTCATCAACAACATGCCCAGGAATATCTGAAGTAACAAAAAGTGAAGAACAACTTATGTTTCCCACAACTTCACAATACCAGAATGCTATGAAATAAAAACAGAGTGCAAGGCTGGTAACTTCAATGTGTTTCCCAGATCCACTGCAATAGCAGAATAGCCTAGCATGTCTCATAATATTTAATAATCTTGCTGCAAATTAGTGCAGCAAGAGCAATCTTCCTTGTTCTTACAATAAACTGCTGCTAGGCTCTTCCTAACTCTACAGAAAATACTCTCTAAGCATTTCCACAGTGCTACAATAACTGAAGTGAATACTAAAAAGTGTAGTACTAATGCCATGTACTAACATAACTCAGAATTTGAAATTTTTTTTATATTCTTACAAGTCAATCTACTTCTAAAGGAAAAAGAAACCAGATTTCAGACTACTGTTCCACAAAAATCTGTAGACATTATAATTTTTAGAAGATTTTCTAGAAGGTAAAAGCAGTCTTTCAGATGTAAAACACTTCTGAAACTTACTCTGCAGAGTAGATCAACTTTTTTATCTCAATCTGTAAGCCCAGCAGGTAAAGCTGGCAATTATCAATCTGTTATAGTCAATCACCCATTGATTTCAATGGGGTAATGCAAAACTAAAGAGAGACAATAGATTTTACAGATTAGTGAATTTGTAGATACCATTATTTGTTCAGTACTACTTTATCATACTCAGCTCACATGGAGGGGACAGACACACCTCTCCCTTTTTAAACACTGCTTCACTGTACTATTTCCCTTTCACTCATGGCTCTGCATCGGCTCTCATCTGAAGATTTTGTATCAAATTATTAAATCAAGAAGAGTAAGAGCTCAAATATGTCCAAAGCAGGGAGATTCTTAAGGGTTCCTGATGGATATGTAATTTTTAACACAGCTCTTAGGCTCTCTGTGGTTACACTTTCCTATTTTCTTACACTTGTGAAAAACAGAGGCTTTGGTACACAAAACAGATGTAAATGGGTACATAAAAAATACTTGTGGATACAGTCTAAGGGGCCTTGAAGTCTAAACTGAACCCAGTCATCCTAGATGATATCCCCTTGGGCTATTACTACTTCACTTCAACACAAACAGGACTAGAATGATAATAGTTATCTTGAGAATTTCAATAGACCTACTTGCATTGCCACACAAACCAGAATTACCTTTCTTCAAATCACCCAAGTGATTTTAATTACAGGGTCAGGCTTGAAGATACAGAAGTAAGATTGGCTCCTCTCACCATTCCAAAACTTTTGAGGTATTTTAAAATATCCTACCTTCTAAATCTTACATTCAGCAGTATAACATCTCATTCAGAGAATTAGCTTTTACTTTGACTGCTTGATCTTTTGTGTCATTCAGGCACGTGCTACTCCTTTTCCATGAATTCAAAATACAAGTACTGAAGCAGTATTTTTGACTGGTGTTTCCTCTTCAAAGGCAAGACTTGGGCTTTGAAAACTCAAAGTTAACTAAAGCTGACTTCTTCAACCCAACTTAGCTATTCAGGCTCCTAACACACACTTAATGAATGGACAGAGTGGCTAGGGGTATATGTAACAAATTCTCAAAAAACCAGCCAAGATTCTCGCTGCTAAGACTTTAGTTGCTAAATATCTGACAGGGTCAGAGATAAAACAGGCCCATGCCTTTCCTTTACCAAAGGTTACCACTATGCACTTGCTCATGAGCAAATAAATTCAAGCTCTTGCTTTTCCATCTGAAAATAGAAAAAAATCAAAACAGTTTCACAGCAATCATTATCAGACAACCTATATTCAAGCTGTGAAAGTTCTAAATTCAGGCACTTACTCAAAAATCAGAAAGAATTCATATATTTAACACACGAAATACCTGGTAAACCTCTAACCTATTAGCTTTTGGTATCAGAGAGTTTCTAAGCTCCCTCTGTACATCTGGCTTGTAGGGACTGTAGCCTGTAGGGACTAAATCAACGTGGAACAGGAAGAGCCTATTTGGAAACCTACTGCAGGGTTCAGTGTTGAGAAGCTCTTTTATGGAAGTGCAGCCTAAGTACTCTGGCAGCCTTTAGGTGCTCTTGGGCCTTAGGAAGGTAAAGTGGCAACTCCTAAGTTAATAATTCCCCTCCACTGTCTCATAACTACCAGGTACTTTATCTGACCTGGTAATCTAAAAAACATTCTCACTTGTTCTCAGCCTCCTCAACATAAAAACTGATTAAATCATCAGTCCATTTCTTTGAAAAATATTATATACTGTTCAATAAACTTGAAAAATAGATATATTCTGTTGAACAGATGTGCAGCATTTCAAAAATCCCATTTCCAGAAAAGAAGGTCCAAATGGACACTTCCAAGGATGCAAACTAGATTCAATAAACATACCTATTTCTGCTTAGAATGAAACAAAGCACTATAGACACTGTTTTGGTGCTATATCTGGTACATTACTCATTCTGAGAAATAGTTAGCTTAGTATTTTACAAATGGCAAAAAATAGCTACTTGCACATGCATTTGTGATTCAAAGCCTTCATTTAAGCAATGACAGTTCTTTACATACAATGAGAAAATCTAAATATACAACATGTTTATAGCATATCAGGCAATCTTTCTAGTACATCAGCCTGATGCTGATGTTGGACGAGCACCTGACAGCACATCAACCATTCCATCATTCATTAATATATATCTCTGCAGCTTTAGAAAGAGATAGATGATCTTCCCTTGGACCAGCATAACTTGACTATACTGATGGGTGCCCAGTTTGACCTCTAATTCTCTGGGGAGCATTTCACAGCAAAAAAACGATTAGGAACTGATTAAATATATCTTGTTTCTTCAACAACAGTATAGAAGGCATTTAAGGAATAAAATCCCCAACTTCCGTATGTTTATATTACCCATAATAGTAAAAATGATAAAAAAGTATTTTTACACACTTTTTAAAAAAAGTTTCTAGTTTTGGTAGCAATTTGGTTTTTTCTCTCAGCTGTTCACTGACTGACAGGAAGTATTCAGACATTTTTATAATGCCATGAAATTTGACAAAATCACACTACTACCACTATTACTACAACCTCTCAAAAATCCAGTGCATCCATGAACCAAAACTAGTAATAGAGTACAAGAAAGCCATGCAGGTTTTACATACTTCCATGTAAGCATCTTTTAGTTTTGAGGCACAGAAAAAGCACTCGTAGCCTGATCTGAATTGCTGCAGTGCTCTTGTTAAAAATCACCATCTGTCAGAGATTATCCTGTTTTACACAGAGGGAACATGCATTAATTATTAATCTTACTCCTCACAGAAATGTACTCACACAAGATCAGGACTATCCACAGTGTTACATGAGTATTAGTGTTCTTAGTAGGTAGTCTCTGGATGAAACTCAGGATTGATCCATTGAGAACTTCCAGCAAATGAGCTGCTTCAGGGCAGGTCACTGGTCACATGGCAGAGCATCATCTCAAAAGACCCAACAGCTGAATTCCTAGGGCTTAAGTCTGTTTCCATGAGCCAACATAAATACAACACACAGTACAGATATTACCTGTACCAACATGCACTGTGGCTCTATGCTGTGCACACACTGAAGCTCATGTTAAAGTTCAGGTTTAAGCGTAAGAAGTTCGCTTTATTTAAAATTAATGCAAAACCTAGAGCTTTCTCAGTGTTGGCCAAAGTGCTCAGGACTTTGCTGAGTCTTCCATGTGTGCTGAGGGAAGGAATTCCTAGCTGTAATGCAGCACACTGTTATTCACCATGAGAATCTGAAAATTGGCAAAATAAGAAGATAAAGCAAGTTTGTCACAGATCTTAGTGAAGGACAATGAAAAGGGCTCATTCTTCCCCAAGGAATTCTTTAATCACATGTAATTTCCTAGGGGAGCTGATATAGATCGCATTTTTGCTCTAATACAGTTTTACCTACTTGGCATTGTTAAACAATGCCATATATTGCCTTCAGTTAAAACATCATTACTGCTGAGCTTGTTGCCTTGGTCAGAGGTGAACTGACCAGGCAAATCATTTCATCATGAACTAACTTCTTACAGGCTTTAGTACCTAAATGAGAAAAAACATTAAGAAAGAGCAAAGTAATTGCGGGGCAGGGGGAGAGAGAAAGAGATAAAGAAATTTATATCATCTAGAAGTGGCTGGTATGAGACAACTCTTAGTACCAGGCTTTATTTGATGCAAAGGATGCCAGAATCTACCTTACAACAAAGAACAAAACTGAAAGTCACTTCTCCAAACAAGAAATAAGACATGTCAGAATGTGAAGAACTCTTCTGGCTAAATACAAAATATACTTACCTCCATAAATCTCAAAACTTTGATGCCGTTTTTAAGGTAATCTCTTATGTTACAATGTGTGTACCTTTCTGAGCAAGGAAGAGGTTAAAAATCTTGCTTTCTGAAAAATAGAAAATTCTCCACTGAAAAGCTGCCTAAGCTGCCAAGGATGGAGGGATAGTACTCCAGTTGGAACTCATTACAGACAACATAGGAGAGCTGATCCAGCTTTTTATTTACTGTAGAGGCAGAAATGACATGAACATCTTTCTATGTAGACCTAGAAAAATATGTTGGCCCTGAAGCCAAGGATCAGAACATTATCAACCCTGCCAAAATGAAATAGGTTATTTGTTTTTTTAATTTAGTGAGATTTGGCACTGATTTATGTATTTTTCCCTGGAGGAACTATTTATATTCTTCAGAGGACAGATGATAATTGTTAATTTTCAGTGGCCCTGCATAAAGAAATAGTAGGTTTATTACTTTGAAACAAGAAGACCACAGTTTTCAATCTGGTAAAGAGCCACAATTTCAGTTGAGCCATTTTAAGTCTTTTCCAGAAGGCAGAACTTCCAAGGAAAGCTTTTTCAAGTAAGGACATGGCCAAGGTGCTCTCAGTGTCAGCACAACCAGGAAGGTGCATGCAAATTTCACATTAGAAGTTCACCTTCCATCAAGTGAAACATAACTAAGGACTTCTCCCATTCTCACGCGGTTCATTGTTTTTCCCAGGATAAAGTCACAGCACGAAGCAAAAAGTAGTGTCAGTTGTGAGAACATAAAAACAACAGGTATCTTGTCCTGTGATGCCCTTTCCAGAGACACTCCTGAGAAAGAATTTTACTCACCTTTACACAGCACCATTCCTATACCACATCCACTTAGCTGTACTTCCAGTGCATACTATAGCTCAGGTTATATTTCCAGTTCAGATTAGGCTGCCTGTGTGTGACAGGGTCACACAAACCTGTCAAAGGACCTTCCCAGGACTCTGCTTACAGACCTCACTTCAGAGGCTTAAACTGACCATGCAGCAGCTCTGAGCAGCTCACTCAGCTGAGTGACTCAGTTATTACGTAGTTTGACCCTTCGTAAAGTACCACATCCTAATCTGCTTCCCTGGCAGTCAGGGCTGGACCTCAGTTCTCGGGATGCATCTGCTGAGAACTTTGACCATTCATCAATCATACAGAGACTGAAGAAGAAAATATAAGATCAGTCTGGAAAGCTACCACCTTTCCCACAGCTATTCCATAAGCAAAGGAAGAAAGAATACAGCACAGGACTTGGCTCAGTCCCACTTCGCTAGTGAAGTGCTAGTGAGACACACAGGGAACTACTAAAAAGTAACCTGGAGACAAAAAAAGAATTAAAAAAAAAAGGAACAAAAGGGGACAAAACTACCTGCCTAACACCAAAAAAAGGCCCAGTCCTGTCTCCCTATTAGATACCTGAAAGTGGTCATCATGGATGAGGGGGAAGAAATCCATCAAAATAACCTGCTGAGAGCATCTCCTCACTTGAAAACATGGGAAGAGATCTAAAGTTCTTTGCTGTTTTAAAACAACATCTACCTCAACATGCAGCACAGAATTACCATTATTTGTCTAGTAAAGCTAAGAAACCACAAATAAATGGCATCAAAAACAATAATTAATTGATGCTACCTATTTTGCCAGAAAATTATTCTTGATTTTAGCTCTATGGCTTGCTGGAGATATTTATGCAAGCAGTTGCAGTGGCAGGTTGTAGTTACATTTTAACAAAAGAGTCCATTATGTAGTTCAAAGTTACACTCTTAAAAAAAACCCCAAACAAACCTCAACAACTTCATTTTATCTACCTCTATTAACAATCCTGTCAATACAACACTTATCCTACACAGTATCTGGGTCATCAGGTATACAAAACTCAACATTGGATTTTTCTGATGAACTTCTCCTTCTGGGTCACTAGTGGCTCCAGTAGAAACTCCCCATAGTACCACAGGTACCCATCCTGATCCCCAAATCCTCCCAGAACTGGGACAATGGGCACCTCTGGTGGCTCTAAACCTTTATGACTTGCTTTCACAAGGTCAACTCCTAACAAAGCATGCAAGGATTGCACCAGATCTTCCAGAAACTCTTGCTAAGCCCAAGTTGTTTCTTTCAGATGTAACTTATATAGGTTAAAGATTACTGCATCTGTGCAATCATGTGGCATCAAATATTGACTTCGATCTTCAATGCATAGAGCTGAAAAAAATGAATGGAGGATAGAGAGAAAAAATTTAAGCAATCAGATTTTTCAGAGTATTCTCACAAAGCCTTACTAATATCCATATTAATTAGTGACCTCCTCATACTGCAATAAATATACTTGTCAGCAAACCACTAAAAAGAGCAACAACCATATGATAAACAGGAGTCTTTCCATGAAGCCAGTCCATTAATTACTACACGCTTTTCCACCATTATTCATCACATGGATAATAAATGAGCCATAACATAAGGTTTATTTATCTTGTGATTACTTCCCCCTAGATCATCAGTTGCAGAGGTTTTATGGTACTGCTATATTCCATCAATGCAAAACCTAAGCAGATTGTGTTGACCCAACAAAAAAAGAAAATCAGAAAAGGAAAGAAACAGAATTGCTTTTCCATAGAACTTACCACTGTCAAACTACTGAAAAATATTTCACCCCAACTATTGCAGGTCAAATCTTGGTGATTGTGCTGGTTTGAAAGCAAAACCAGTGAAGGACTCCAAGTCAGAAACACAATTTAATAAGATGAAAAGAAAATCAAGGAAAGTAAAATAAAATAAAAGTAATAGTACAAAAAAAAACCTGACAGAGTCAGAATACAACCTGACACCCTGTTAGTTAGGGTGGTAGTGGCAGTCCAGATGAGATGGTCTTGTCAAAGCAGTGATTCCTGTAGAAACATCTGGCAGCTCTTGTCTCCTCCGGAAGTCCAGTGGATAAAAAGCTGCCTGTGCTGTCCCAAACCCTGGATATATCCAGGTGGGAATGCTTGGCTCCTCCCTCTGGGCAGAACATTTCACAATGGGATGATCTCATTCTATGAGTCCTGCAGTGGGTCCTTGATGGCCCATTAAACAGAGATAACTCCTGGAGGAAGTTATCTATGAGTCATGTGGCAAGGCATTGTTAGGCTCATTAACAGAAGATAAGGAAAACACTGCCCCACCTTGGCTCCAACGGCTCATGGGGATAGAATACAAACCTTGGGCACAATTTTACATTGTAACCTAGGACAGTGATACAGTAGAGACAGACATTTTAGAAATGGTCATGGACACAGACAGCTCCTTCAGAATGTTGTTCATATTTATTCCTTCACAGAAACAGGCTCATCAAGCTGTTCTGTATTTCTCTTCATGCAGTGAAACAAGAACTGAGGAAACAGATTCCTTTTAGAAGCTACTTGCAATTTAAAACAATACTTCAAATCAATTAAAAAACATTATTTTGCAAAAGAATAACTAAAAAGTCATAACTAAAATGAGAAAATGCTTTCTTCAATTTCATTTTTATATACTATAAAATAGAAACTAAGAATTTAAACTGGGGAAAAAGAATCAGAGGGTATCATTCCATTAGGATTATTTTTCAATGGAGTTTCACTAAACTCTAAAAAAGAAAGAAAACTTGCCCATCATCAGAATTTTGTCCTTCAGGGAAACTTATCTTGCTCTCAATTTTTATAATAGTGAGTTATCTGACACATATAGATTTTCTCTTGGTTATGGACTTAAGTAAGTTTCATTTGCTCATTCTTTTCATGCAAACTGTTATGTTTTTCCAAATGGCATGTCTCAAAAATGTTCTTTCATTAATATTTAAACATTAAAAGATCTTGAATTCTCAGCAGTTTTGAAAATCTGGTTATTGGCCACTTATAGAGAACAAAAATTTTGAAAGGTTCTTACAGTGATCTATCCATATGTAACTGCAAGTTGCAAATCCAAGCTCTCTGTAGGAATTTTTGAAAATCTGAGCCTATGAATTGAAAAGCAAAACCAAAACTACCTCACAGATCTTACCTTTCTGAAAACATGTAAGCTGCCCTGCTGCCCCCAAAGCATGCTTATTTCTTCCTGGTTCTAACCAAGCACTACAAGGAGCACCTGTTTTGTTTTAACCAGGGTCCTATGTCCAGGGCCAAGGATACATTCATTCCATCTTATACACTTTAAAGAGCATCTTAACCTTGCTCCACAATTTTTTTTCCTACCTGTCAATAAGAGTAAATATAATCAAACATCTCTTCAACTGTCCCTTTTACCAAACCAAAATGGCAGAAAAGAAACCTGAAAATGTCCCAAAACAGAAGTAACTAATTCAAAGCTCCTTTTTTGAAGGAAGGTTCTGACTTGGATTCTGGAAGTGTGATTATTATTTTATTAAATTATCACATATTTGCAAACCTGATTACAGGTGATAATGGACAGACTGCAATGGATTTTGGTTTTTAGACTCTTAGGTATTGCATTTCTCTTTTTCAGCTTTTTTTTTTTGGTGAGGCTATAACCATATTTAGCTTTTAATTCAAAGCAGAGCTCTAGTTTATAGCACATAAAGATGTCTCTGAAGCACAAAGTACTGAATCAGAGAAAGGAAAGCACATCCCATCCTACAGTGGTGACATGAGTTATTTGCATAGTTGCCACAAAAGTAATAATTACACTGTAACTCAATAGGAACAATGGTAATTTCACAGTAGCTCATGTTGTTGTTATCACCCTATATCCTGATAACTGTGAAATTAATTTGTGGCACCACTGTATGTGTCAGCTTTAAGCTGTTCCCTAGGTAACATTACACTACCATAGAGAAGGAATGCTTGGCAGTAAAATGGGTAGCAGCAGATTGATTATACCAGAAGAATCTTCCCTCTACATACAAATAACTTGGCAATCAGAGACAATGATGAGAAAAAATCCTCCCGACTGCTTTTTTTCCTTCCTTTCTTTTTTAATATTAAAAAAATAAATAAAAGAGTTAAAGGTATTAACTGACTGCTATCTGTCCACTGGAGGAAAGGTAAAATAAAATGAGCAAACCACAATATTTAGTGCCACTGATCCATTGCTTCAACTGCAGCCAAGATGCAGTATAAAAAAGGTGAAAGTTTCCTTTCTCTTCTTGTAGTAATTTCCAACTTTAACCACCAAACTGTAAATATAAAAGCAAATAAAGCACTAAGACATATTTAAGACAGCAACAACAGTGTAGGTTATACTTTCAGAAATCCTCACTTCATCTGAGCAGTACAGTCCTTTCACCCCTGAACACTCAAAATTATTTTGCACTACTACTGTCAGAAAGGAGTTCCACACTAAATATAAAAGACAACACTGCCACACAATGCACAGAAATAATTACAAATTTACTGGTGAAAATTCAGTGCCACAATAATTGAAGGTCTGGAAAACATTAAATTATTAAATTTAACAAGGGAATTAATGAGTGATTCATAACAATAAACAAAACACCAAGTTTAAACTTTCCAGTCATTCTGCTTTGTACAGTAGTAGGTATGAGGCTTTGGATTAAAGAAAGATGCTATTTATTTTCATAGAACTTGGATTACTTTTTTAATTTCTAATTCACGCCTGCTTGTAGCATTAGAAATGCACACTGTAATGACTTGTTCTCTCACTGTATGTTTGTTTGTCTGCAAGGAAATAGGTGAAAAAAAATCACAGCATATTACAGCAATGTTACATATACTGACTCAGTGGTTCCGCTGGAGTTTTGTTACTGAAAAAGCAGCACCATCTCAGTGTCAGCACTAGTCATCAAAGGAAAGCAAGGTGTTGAGCAGATACTCTGATCCAGGATATCCAGGGACAAGCATGTTTTGTCACTCTGTGGCTTTGATCTCTGATGGATCCTCTTCCTGTGATTGCTGTCCCCAAAACCCCTGCCAGGTGATGTTCAAATGGCAGGGGGGCAGAAGGAGGGGGGCGGTGTGGTTTGGTTTGTTAGGGTCTTTTTTTACAATCCAAAACAGAGCTTTCAAAGCTCTGAAAGCAGCTGTAAGAGCCTAAAATCAGCTTGGACAATCCCAAATGTGTATTCTTCATTAAATATTGGCATATACTATGCCAAATTATGTCACTACTGAGAGGAAAATTTTGACCACCCCATACTTAATTATTCATCAGAAAGGCACTCTGATCATTATCACTATTGACCCAGGAATTCATCCTATATCCTTTGCCAAAGCAGCATGTACCCTCGTCCACTCAAAACACTCCTCTTTCACTCCCCACTGTGTGAGGCAATTCTCATGCACAAGGACTCTTAAATGCTGACAACATACACAACACACATTTGTAGTCAGCAAGCTCACCATATTAACCGCATGGAGAATTTGCTGGTGCTCTCAATGCTAGTAGAAATTACTATGGGATATCAGTAGTGATTAATCCCCAATTTCAGTCCCATTAATAACTGTCTGCAGTTTGCTTTGCTGGACCTGTGCAGAGTCTTGATGCTCAGCTAGCTCAGTAGTCTTTTTTTTTTTTTCCCAACATGACACTACTTCTGCCTGCAGGAGCATGGGCCAAGGCTGATGGTTGACTGATTAACCCCTTTGCATCTCCTCTGTTCTTTATTTTCTTTTATACACTCTTCACATGTCAGCGTTGAAACGACTCCCCCCAGCTGGAACAAACACACCCTCTGGAACAACAAATACTGCCAATGACAACCAGCTTTCCATTTGCTAGATCAATGCTGCCAAAGGCATTCAGAAATGCTTCAAGAAAGTTGTATGTATGTACGTAACTAAAGACCTTTGAAAAGCTTTAAACGCTAGTAGTAATTATTATCTTTATTGTATGCCCAAACTTACTATCACAGAGAAAATGTCTGTGAGCAAGAGGAGTCAGATACCCTTCTAAGAATACTGATTGTAAAATGAGCAGTGGGGATTAAAAAAAAAAAAAAAAGGCCTGAGATGGAGAAATTTTACCTTCATAATCATAAAATCAAACCAGGTGCAGTACAGCTAGAATCTTTACCTATGATAGCATTCAATAGCCTGTTTGGAACTAAAAGATCTGTGAGCTCTCTGTGGTTCACAAAAAGAAAACCCAATACTGTTTTTAGTATGCACTGACACCCTCTGTTCCAAGACTGCTAGTGAGGCTAAAGATTAACTCCTTAAAATTGTGAACTATTTGCTAATGCTCCGCAAGTGGTGGCTGCTCCTCACCACATTTGAAACATGAAAAGATACAACACATAGCTCTTTATAAAGCCACTGCCATGGTATTTTAACTGTATATATTTTGCTGAGGACTGTTCAAAGCTGTAAAGAATATCAGTGTATCTTTAAGACAGTTGCAGTGGGTTGATGCTACAGTGCTACAGTGATATTTACTGACTTGAGGAATGGCTTTAAAGCAATGTGAAAACTAGTCAAGAATGAGACCAACTGCAAAAATTCTGATTCCTAGCCAAGGTCTCTACAGCAAAATGACTACCAAATAAGATGCCTCCACATTTCTGGTTTCTCCCAGCTGCCAAATGGCTGATACATTATTACTTTCCACACTTCAGAAAGAAAGGAGACATTCTGTTAAGATTTTGTTTTAGAGATATTCTTCCTCAAAAAATAGGACATTTTCGAAGGAACAATGTACATAATTTGATCTAATTAACGGAGTACTTCTTTCTGATTTCAGAAGATACAGCAGGATTTTTTAAAGGGTGTACATGATCTCTAACCAGACAGAAATTGCATTTGATTACTAAAACTACAATGCCATAAATGTAGCACCTACAGAGAAACCTTCTCAAATATCTCGAGAATACCATAATATCTCAAAATAAATATGTAAAATCCTTGCAATGAAATGACATCAAATATATTTCACAAGACAATTGTCGCATACATTCGGCAAGAGTTATTAGCTGGCATGCAAAGTCTTGGAATAATTTCCACTGCGCTTCCATCCAACTGTAAGCTTGACGCATTACCTTGGAAGAATGCCATGTCTCCCGCTGTGCTAAACTTACTGAAACAAATAGGAAAGCAGCATTGCTGTGTTACATCCCTGCTTTACTATTGTGTAATTGGACCACACTACAGGAACAGCACTTTATATTACAAACATTGAGTTAACAGTATCAACTTGTGGCTTCGTGCTCCCAGCACAAAAACAATGAATTCTTGTTTTACATCAAGAATTAAATGAGTATGATAGAAGAGATAATATTAAGAGGAGTTGCATTTCAAGGCTCTGTTTCCAGTTTTAGTTTTAAAACAAAATAAATTTTATGTGTTATGACATTGTAACACTAGGAAGAGAAAGAATAGTTACCAATGCCAATAGCAAAAAGATTACTCAGACCTTTCCAAATTAAAGGCAAAGTCTTCATTCACCCAGTGTACCCAAATAAAATAAAGGAATAAAAATTGATCAAAGAAGCAGGGAGTTAGTTTTACACTTCCTGAAACAGATCTATTTCAACTATGAAAAAGGGAAAAAAATTCATTCCATATAGTCTCTGCTGGTTAAATGCCTTCCTGTTGTATAAGAGGAAAATCAGGGATTTCATCTGCAATTGGGTGAAGAGTGGGTCTCTCTCCTCTGAGGTGTTAACCGCCCTTTCCCTATGATTCTGCCCACAGAAGGATTTGTGCCTAGAACATATCCAGAAATGACAGTGTCTATAAGCAGTGTGGCCCAGAAGCAGAGGGTTTCTACAACAAAACAGCTGGCATTAAGCCTGACATAACCCTTCCTGAGAAGTGTTTACTTCAGCTAACTTCTAACCTAGTCCTGTAGGCTTGAGCAACCACCACAGACACGGGTGTCCCTGCAGCTTCCCTGTCACAGCTCCTTGTGCCAGCCATGCTAGGGACAGCATGGGAGTGCTCACCTGCCTGGAGGAGCACTTGGAGCAGCAGCGCATCCCCCACCGGCACGCGCTGCCCTGCAGCCCCCGCACAGCTGGTACCGGGGTCCGGGAGATGACACCGAGGCACCTTACAGACAGGCCATGACCAAAGGTGTGACTCCACACAGGAGCCATTTGTGCTCCTCTAACCACCCAAAGAGAGAAGCCGCGCCAGATGCTGCTAATTGTGCAGCTGCACCTCAGTGCAGGCTGAAAAATGCACTCAAGAAACATCATCTGTTTAGGCTACTGCAGCCACGTTTCCAGTGGTTCTCAGCCATGCTGCCACAGCTCTCTTTAGTGGAACACACTCAGTAGTCCCAGAATCTCTTTTAAATATACAACCATTCCTGTTTAAGTATTTTTTAACAGCTCTGTATAGTTCTTTAATTACAAGAAGAACAATTCCCACCCCAATTAAATATTTAATCTGAGAAGCCACAATGGAATACCCTTCAGGACAGAAGAGGGTTAACAACACCAGCAGTTGCCATGCAAGCAAATTTGCAATGGGAAGGCTGAGGGGGGGATACTGTGAGGCACAGCCCAACATGTAACAGCCAGCCATGAGCCAAGCAAGCCACTGGAGCTCCCTGGGAACAGAAACTGTTCTACACGTGCTCAAGTGCATTTTCTCTTCATTAGAAAAAACACAGATAAGTAGCAAGAGGTACTAGGAAAGCCACTTTTTTGCTCAAACAGAAAGATATGTCAGATAGGATAAAAAGAAAAATTAGTTTATAATTTTTTTTCTAGTTTAAAACGCTCCTCAAAAAGTGTTTTCTTGTCTTTCTGATAATACCAATTTAAAAATATTTTTGTTCATTTGATACATTAACAATTGCAAAGGAAATGCTTCATTAATACTAATTAATGACTACAAATGAGGAAAAATCTTCAGTAGGCAAAATAGAAGTAAGAAAAGTATTTGCGGCAATAATCAGTACCACTAAACACTACTATTTGATAGTTGTAATAAAAGTAATAGTCTTTACAAAGATAGCAACCATAATTACTTTATTAGATTTAAAAAGTAATATATATAGTAATAGTAATCACTAATTTCAATGTGGCAAAAATAGAAATATTAAATACTATTAAAAAAGGAGTTTAAAAAGTAGTCATACTATTTTAAAATAACTTACTTGTTTTAAAAAATTCTTGTATGTAATGGTATCAGATCATAAATGAAGTCTTTTGTAAGTATTCTGATGGAAATCACATTATAATTCTTTCCATTCCATATACAGACCAATTATTAAAATTTATTTGAATGGGTGCAATTCTATGGTTATATTTAGAACAGTTCAGGGTTTATTTTACAGAAGCGACCTTTTTTTTTTTTTTCTTCTTCGCGAGGACAAAAAGAAAAAACCAAAACAACCAACAAACCACAAAAATCACAGATCACCTTGATTTTTGGTATTGGACTAAGCCAGAATTAAATGCTGAGCAACCTAAATACACTAAATACATAGAAATTGAAGCTTTCTGCAAATGCCTGCTCCACAAAGAACCTCATCACTGCCAATACTCTGTGCACCTTACAAGGCACACCCTAGCCAAGCAGTCCTGGGATTTCAAGAAGGCAGGAGACATCACTCGAGAATAATTTGTTCCTTTATTCTCTGTTACACCTCTTACATTTGTCTCACTCTGTAAGCAGCATCTTAGTACAAATTGTTGCCTGAGATCCTAACCTTCCTCAGTCCTAGGGATGCCTCGAGATTTAGTAGCTTTGCCTTAGGCACTAGCAGTGAAAGCCTCTGGGTGGTGCCCTGAAAACTTAAAGTGGTCTTGGGCTTAAACATCTACCCATTCACTTTTCAACAGCAAGCTCCAATGAAACAGATTCCTATATAAAGTATCTTTATTTTGGAGAAATAAGGATAGGAAACTGTTTCTGTTAAATTTTGTAACCAATTAGCTAAACGTACGGTACTGATTCCAATATATCTTAACAACGGTCTTACTGAAAAAAGTCCAGTACACTTTACAGTCTGGCTTTCAATAACCAGGTTGATTCAATTAGAACATAAAATTTAGATAATCTTTTCTTGGTCTCCCAAACAGCCTCAAGTAAATAAACAGGATTTAAATTCAGAAGTCTACAGGGGAAGGACAGATTAATTTTGATGGAAGGTAAATATCTTAGGGCACAGCTGGACCCACAGTTTAATCTCTGAAACACCCTCACCCCAACATACAAAACATTTCTAGTAAAATGGATGTTTGCTCTTACACCCAAAACCCACAACAGCCAGTATAATATAAAGCTAGAATTCTTGAGAGGCAGCAAAAAAAGTAAGTAGCAGTAGCTTAATAATAGTCATTATAACCAAGGGGTTCTAAACACATCATGGTTTAACCCCAGCCAACAACTAAGCCTCATCAAGCCACTCATTCGCACCCTCCTGATGGAATGAGGAAGAGAATTGGAGGAGTAAAAGTGACAAACCTCATGGGTTGAGATAAAGGCAGTTTAGTAGGTAAAGTAAAACTGCACATGCATGCAAACAAAACCAGGAATGCATTCACTGTGTTACATTGGCAGGCTAGTGTCTTGGGAAGAGACAAAAGACCGTAACTCTGAATGTCTACCCCACCTTTTTCTTCCCCTTCCATACCTGTCTGGGATAACCCTTGGGTCAGTTGGGGTCAGCTGTCCTGGCTCTGTTCCCTCCCAAATCCTTGTGCACTCCCAGCCTCCTTGCTAGGAGGTAAGGTGAGGAACAGGAAAGGCCTTGACTCTGTGCAAGTGCTGCTCAGAAATAGCTAAAACACCCCTGTGTTATCAACACTGTTTTCAGCACAAATCCAAAACACAACCCCAGAGCAGCTACTGTGAAGAAAGGTAACTGTATACCACCCCAACATAATCAGAAAATATAATGATTACCTGGCAACAATGAACATACAATGGAAAGACACACTACTAATAATGCAATTTTGAATGAAGATTGTATTTTTTCCTCAAACCCTTAGCTTTGCTTTGTATCCTGAACTCCAAAGAGAATGTACTCAAAGACACCCATGGCAACAGAAAGTCCAAGGACAACACAAAGGAGGAAGAAAGCTTACACTTTTTCAGGCTTTTGAGAGCTACGGTAAATATCTGAAAAGAAATAAGTATAGATATATGTAAAACAGCATTTGTAAAGACAGACCGGTTTCTGACTGTAGACAAAACAGGAGGAAATGGCCTTTGTTAAATACACGTGGAATGTGGTACTTTCAATAGGCTGGCCACATATTAAACTAATGACTTCTAAATCAAACAGCATGAGCTTCAGCATCTTCCACTAAAACATCTGACTTCTTTGCCAAAGTTGCAACACACCCAGCTTCTGTGTACATCCCCAACTTTCATTATGGTTTAAAATGATAAAATGCACCTTCTACCTAAACCATCCGAAGCCCTGAAACATAAAATCAAGCATCAATAATCCACAAAGAGCCATGTGTCATGGCAAAACCACCAGCAAATTTTCTTCACTTATACCTGTACTTCTTTTTTAATTTATCTTTCACAAACCAAAACCCTTTTTGGCGTGTATGGGCTGGTAGTCCATATTGTATACACTGTCTCTCTGGAAATCCAGAGCACTTTTTCTTGAATGCCAGTTGTAGCAAAGAACATATTTCAGAAATATTTTCAAACTCTGCATTTTAAAAAGCAACAAAGAGGGAGCCCATGAAGTGATCTCCAAATTCTGTAGTGCAATTTTCTACTCTGCACAAGAGAGGCTGTTAGTCACTGAAAGGTACGACGCTGCACCCCCTGCATGCCACCTTTGGAGTCTTTGTGGTAAGCCATCTGTCACCGTGGTTTTCAAAATCTCTTTCACCACCAACATCAGAAAACATCTCCTGCAGTTTGTTAAAAACCAAATTTTGACTGTAATCCAGTTCTTTTCTTTAAATCATAAAACTAAATGGTTCAAAACCAAAACCAGGCTCTCCTCAGCAGAAGTGACAAAAAGTAGGGGTTTTTTTCTCCTTTTCCCTTTGAATTAGTTCTTGGGAATATGACACACAAATACAGAAATTATGTATTTACCATACTCAGAAGAGACCCAAAGCATATTTCAGTCACAGTAATACATACAAAAGAGTATATGAGAAACATATAAGATTTTATCAAAAATGTTCATGTAAGATGTTGCCTAAAGCACATTTCAGTATATCAACAAAAGTAGCAATTATAATGCAGTTCCCAAATCTATGAATATTATTTATTTTGCTATTTTACTATATTGCTTGCTATTTTGCTCACAATGCTTTTGTTCTATATCCATGTAAGGGTTATATACACTACAAAGCATAATTCAAACCTCTGATGTAAAGTAACTGCAAATCTACATTGCTGATTGGAATAGCAAAAAAAATTCAATATCCTTTCATATTTGCCATTCAGAAAGATCATCAATACATTATTTTAGGTCAGTAAAAGTTGCATTTGTCAGTTTATCCTGGCTAGGTGACTAAAGGAACATTCAAAGGAAAACAATCTAACTAATCTTGATCTCCTCCCCTGTAACATCTAAATAAACCAGCCTATCATTGGACCCCAAAAAATATATAACTCATAAATTAAAAATGAGAAATTATATACAGTATTTTGAACAAGGTATGTGCAGCAATCAGCTGACAAACTTGGAAATTCATTTCATTTTTAAAATTTCTGGGGAAAGTATTATGAAGCTGATATTCAACAGAACAGTCTGTATCACAAGCCCAAAACAAGGCACTTTATAATTTTTTTGATTTATACTTGAAAAATATATATAAGGCAATGCAGATACATTCTTCAGAGCAGAAGTTAAGCATTATCACTAGTTTCACAAAATTTTCAGAGAGTCATACCTGACACTTGAAAAAATGGACTTAACACACATTAGAAACTTCTTTTTCTTTTTAATTGCAAAATGAAATATGAAATTCATTAATTCTCCATAGAAATGACAAAGACGATGCAAGTTCTAATAATTATCACAAAAATAATTATATTAATGTCATGGGTTCCTATACATAATTGGTGTTACAGCTCTGCAGCATCTGTCTGTAGACAGAAATTATTCCATCGTGGCCAGATCTGAGCAATTCCTCCCAGGCTCTCAAAGGGTGGCTAGTGAGTGACTCAGAAGTTAGTTAGCCAACAAAGAGCATGGCGAAATTGCATGGGCACAGCTTAACAGTGCCTTGTTAATGCCACTAAACAGCTTCTAGCACATAAGCAGCTTGGTTAGTCATAGCTACCCTTATCCAGGGCAGCCTTGCACTGCAAAGGCATATGGCTAACGCTTTGTCAATGCAAGTGATGTTGGCAATCTGTTTGATCTGTAATGTAAACTAAGAATGATAGTGAAGTTCTGATTTCAAAATGGCACTCAAAATTAAACTTATATTAGCCACATGGATTTTTATAATTGAAGTACTATTAAAAGTTCTCAAGTGCTTCTGACATTCTTCAGGCATTTCTATGCAACACCAAACATGACTAGAAACACTAGCATTTTGCAGCATCTCCTCATCTCTACATGCTATTAATATACAATAAATTTATAAAATTGTGAAGATGAATATATAGAAAATTAATTCCAAGGAGAGCAAGTTAAACATTCCCTAAACTCCACAGTTTTATGGGATTTTTTGTTTTCACTCTGAGAACACCTCTGCAGTTAATTTTTTTAAGGAATATCTCCAAGCCAAATGCAGTCTAAATAAGGGTCTAAATCAATAAGCCAATCAGTGGCCTACCTAATTAATATGTCCTCTGTGGCAGAGGATGTTTGTTTCTTAGTCCTGAGATAGCTACATCAGAGGAACATGAGCTGGTCACCCAAGAAGCAAAGCGCTGTTGCTGTTTGGAAGCAGCACAACATTTTTGTTAAATACATAAGAAGCAATCACTTGCTTTTCCCCAAAAAGCATGCCCCAAGCAGAATTCAAGTGATTGCACTGGAGATAAATGTAAATATAGAAGGTAGAAGAGAAACTTGGACTTACTCCCTCAGGCCCAAATAAACACACTAACACAAGGCTAGTGGCTATTTTCGTAGCATCATTAAGTTAGGAAAACATCTCTGAGATCGAGTCCAACCTTTGACCAAACACCACCTTGTCAACTAAACCACAGTACTAAGTGCCACATCCAGCTGTTTCTTAAACACTTCCAGGGATGGTAACTCCACCACCTCCCTGAGCAGCCTGTTCCAATGCTTGACAACCCTTTCAGTGAAAAAATTCCTCCTGATATCTAACCTGAACCTTCCCTGGCACAGCTTGAGGCTATGCCCTCTTGTCCTGCCGCTGTTTGCCTGGGAGCAGAGGTCAACCCCCATCTTGCTACAGGCAGTTGTAGAGAATGGTCAATTCTCCCCTGAGCCTCCTCCTCTCCAGACTAAACCCCAGCTCCCTCAGCTGCTCCTCACAGGACTCACCCTCCAGACCCTTCCCCAGTTCCACTGCCCTTCTCCGGACTCGCTCCAGCCACTCAGCGTCTTCCCTGAGGTGATGGGCCCACAGCTGGATACAGCACTCGAGGGGTGGCCTCATCTGTGCCGAGTAAAGGGGGACAATCCCTGCCCTGGTCCTGCTGGCCACACCTTGCCCCTGGCCTCCTTGGCCCCCTGGGCACACGCTGGCTCATGTACAGCAGCTGTTGGCCAGCACCCCAGGTCCTTTTCCACTGTGCAGCTTTCCAGACACTCTTCCTCAGCCAGCAACGCTGCAGGTGTTGTGACTCAAGTGCAGGATCTGGCACTTCACCATATTGAACCTTACATCATTGGCCTCAGCCCATCAATCCAGCTTGGTCAGATCCCTCTGCCAGGCTCTGGAAGGCTCTCCTTCCTGTCCTCCAGCAGATCAACAGTCCCATCCAGCTTCGGAGTCTTTGGCAAACTTAGTGGGGATGCACTTTATCCCCTTGACCAGATAGTCTATAAATATAATAAACAGGACCAGGGCCAGTACTGATCCCTGGGGGACACCACTGGGGATCTGTTGCCAGCTGGATGCAGCAGCATTCCCCAACACCCTGGGCCTGGCTGTCCAGCCAGTTCTTAACCCAGCAAAGGGTGCACCTGACCAAGCCATGAGCTGCCAGCTTTTCCTGGAGAATGTTGTAAAGTATTGAAGACTTTACTGAAGTAAAGAACTTTGGAATACTGGAATTCACTACAAAGACTTCCACCTTCCCAGAACATGAAGGATTTGTTTTAACAGACCATCTCTGAGACCTGGATCAAGCCTTTACTCCTCTTAACATACCTTCTCTTTCAATTTACCTGAGATTGGTCCGATCTCTCAGAACAGTTTAAGAACAACACAGGCAAGTAAAATTACATTTAACATAATTCATTGTCCTTATTTCCTTATACTTCATGTCTGTGTTTCTCTAACTTTACAGCTCTATGATGCTTTTTAAAATGGGAAAACAAGTCACCTGTCTCAGAACCAGAATATGTACCCATATTTGCCACATCTCAGGCCCAAGCCCTAACAATCTGGTTACTATGTGTTTTGTAGTTTGCATTGCAGACTTGTTTTGTTTACGTGTTTAAATCTCCAGCTTTTACTCTGCAAACTAATGAATACTTGTGAAACCTTGGAACTTCTTACACTGCAATTTTCTTGGGTTTTGCCCAGTCATAGAAACTATTTTTCAAATACATCTGAGAGTCTAGACCATATTAAAAGAAGCCTGATTATTACTAACCCCAGCTTGCATGGTTGTCAAGACAACACTGAATATCATCATTAACAGAAACTGTTTCTAGCAAACTGGAAATCACAGTTGAAGCCTCACTCCCTTGTTCATATTATCCAAAACCATATGCAAATATATGAATGCAAAAGAAAATTCTAAATGAACTTTGGTATCTTTTATACTGATTCAAACAGATAAGCAAACTTTCCTTTCCCATTTCAAAGTACAAATAATTATGTTTCAATTTTCCCTTAATAACAAGAAGACAAAACAAAAATACTCAGTTTTAATTTTCACTTGCAAAGCTTTCACACATACTCAATGTTCACAAGACAGACCATATCCATATCCACCTACGAGTAGGACCCATTTATGTGTTAACACCTCACCAGCCTCACTGATTGCTCACTGCCTTAACCCACCATGGTGGTTTACCAACTCAGTTGATAAGTAAGCAATTGCAACACTAGATTCAGAAAAAGTTTCGTTTGAAATGCTATGGCTCTGTTTGTCTGACACCAGGCTCATGAAATGTACACTAGGCACAGGTCTAAACACATGGTAATATATATACAGTGTTCAAAAGCAATCTACTGCCTATTGAGTTGTGACACTCCAAAGGCTTGGGCTGCTGGTGACAGGCTAGAGGAACAGGCCTATAGAAACCATGTTAAAAAGCAAATAAACAAACACCAACCAACAAACCAACACCATCAAGAAATCCTGCCCCTGGAGAGGAACAACCCCAGGTACCAGTACAGGCTGCAACCAACCAGCTGGAAATCAGCCTTGCAGGAAAGGCCCTGGGGGTCCTGAAGAACAAGGGGACCCATGAGACAGTCCTTGCAGCAAAGGCCAGCAGCACCCGCGGCTGTGTCAGGTAGAGCGTTACCTGTAGGTTGAGCGAAGATCTTTCTTCTGCTCCCCAGTACTGGCGAGACAAACCTGGAGTGTTGTGTCCTGTGCTGGGTTCCCCAGGCCAAGGGAAACAGGGATGCACAGGAGCGAGCCCAGCAAAAGGATACTGAAGTGATTAAGGGACTGGAGCGTCTGTCAGGCTGACAGACCTGGGGACATGCAGCCGTGAGCAGAGAAGGCTCAGTGGGGAATCTTATCAAAATGTATAAATACCTGATGGTAGGGAATAAAGACAACAGAGCTAGATTTACTTAGCAGTCCCCAGCAAAAGGGCAAGAAACAACCGGCACAAACTGAAGTGATAATCTGGGGTTTTTTTAAAAAAAGCAGGGGGTGGGGGGTTAGAGGGGGTGTTGGTGACTTTTCTGTTTGAGTTATGCTGTTGTTTACTGTGAGGATGTTTGCCTGAATAGTTTGTGAAACATCCATCCTTGAAGATATAAAAAGACCTTGTTGGACACAGCCCTGAGCAACCTGCTCTACTTGACCCTGCTCTCAGCCAGAAAGATGGTCCAGATCAATGATCTCCAAAGCAGACTATGTGCAAGACAAGCCACGTGAATGTGGGAAGAAAATATTTTCTGTGCAATTAATAAATTATTTTTTAAAAAAATTAAGTAGTCTTTATCTTTCTCTTTTTTTTTTATTTCGATTCTTGTGTGTGGTCTATAATGCACATAAAATATTAGAATAGTGGTAATACATGTATAAACATACAAATATGGGGGATGCATGCTCAAAAATATTTTGCTGGAATGCAATCAATAAAACGCAGAGACCACAGGTTTAGATCATCTTCAACCTCCCAATTTCATCAATTCTGATTCTCTCTCTTGATGACAACAATGAATGCCTGTACACAGAGTGAACAGATTCAGCAGGAAAAAGAATTCCTGCCAGCTGATGTCTGCTGGTTTTTGAAATTTGTCCTTTTTAAACCCAGTAACTCACTAAACCTTACCTTTGCAATTTCTTAGTATCTAATTTGATATTAATAACTGAGTTTGGATTTCTGCCACACTTCTAAAAGTTACTTTATAATTTGAGGGGACAGGAGTTTCATTATTGTTTGCTTCATTTTAAGATTCCTTGAGGCTACCCTACACTACTTTCCCAGAGGGATGCTTACTGTAGCAGTCCACATTCTGGTTTCACCACCTATGAAAAAAACTACCAGTGTCAGCACTCAGCTACACCACTTCCTGCTCCTCAAATACTTATCTCCTTGTAGCAGACAAATCAGTCTAAAAGCTCCTTTAAAATTCAAGATGAAGCTTTCCTGATGATTCGAATCCAGATTTTCTCAGTGATTATATATTAAAAACAAATTGAGCTTTGTTTAATAAAAGATCAGTGCTTTTACTTATACAACCTGACATTATAGGTATATAGCTATATTTTTCAGCCAAGTTACTACATAAAATACCCAATTAATTTATCATATACACATTCAAGGTAAGCAAAACAATAGTCTGTCCATTTATAAGCTCCAATTCAAAAAGCTAATGGATTTTTATTGTTTACTTCAGCTTTGCAGCTGCATTAAAATATAGTAATAAATAAAAAATTTGGAGTACATTAACAAAATAAGCAAAACATTAACTGAATTGAATGCTTTACGATTTCATGTGCAATCACAAGTAAATCAAATTCTCACAATACCACTCTTTATATACTGAATAATGGCAAACTACTATCAGCTCATTATCTCATTCAAAATATAAAATTAATGTAAAGTAAAAGTAGAGAAAGTTCACAGGCTTTGTGATAATTTCAAAACCCTTCAGAAAGTTTATTCTGCATACATCTATATACATAAACAAGGAAGATAATTTTCATGTAGTCCTTAATTTGAATACTGAAGAGCTGGAAACAGAACAAGACCCTTCTTGGATATTAGTATTTGTTTATGCAGAGCACAGTGATACTCATAGACTAGAAGTGTACTGAAACCCATATTAAATTGACCATTTTTCTCAAAGATGAAGTTAAAATGGAAGGTCTCGTTCCAAACAGGAGCACTGGGAAAAAGTGTTCATTGTATTTCTCATCTGGCAGACCAGTAGTACCACTCTGGGAAATCAGAGAGGATTTGGGCAGACTGCCCATTCAACTTAAGGCTCATCTGAGATCCACATATATCCACTTAGCTATCCAACTAGGATTTTTTGTTGCTGTTGCTTCCATGCCCACATGATTTTAGTGTTTTTGTCTAATGTGCAACCCTCTCCACAAGCTTCCCTTACCCAAAGCAGGCAAGTACCTCATAATACTGAGGTCAGCAAATCTATGTACTGCCATGCCTGGTCCAACATCCACTTTTGTCATGGAAAGGAAAAGTGAACTTGAATCTATAAAAATGTACCATTTGAATTACATATGTACAGATAATCTTGGGATCCAAACAGGAAAATGTGTCTTTTACACAGATTTAGAAAAATATGTACACCTACATGCATATACCTCTCTAAATTAACATTTTGCACCTTTCTTGTGGCACTCAAGTATGTTATAAAAACACACTACAGTATAAATTTAGTAAGTCAGATCTCAAAATAAAAAAGCAATTAAAGAAACAACCAACCATAAAATACTGACTGCAATTAAGAGAATTCCAGCACTGCACAATATCTGTCACTCTTCACAATCAATAACTATTTCTCAGAATGGCTTGTACACTAGCAGAAATAGCCAGGATACAAATTTATGAGATAGTAAAGTGCTTTTACACAGCAAAGAATCATGAGAATCTTCTAAACAGGCTTTGTAACAGAAACATGACCTTTGAAATGCCAAAGCTCCCCTTGCTATTCAATGTTGATCATCAAAGAGCTGTCAGCTCCCAAGTTTTTAAAATATTATCCCTGCTGAGTCATGTATTGCAAAACATGGCAAACCTGAACGCTGTTACAGGACAGCAGCACTTAAAATCCAATTTGTTGGAAATACTAAAGGTAACTTCATTTGCAATTTGGGGAATTGCAAAAAATTCCCCAAATCTTTACTTTAAATCACTTTCCATTTGCTGACACTACATGCAAGATTTACATGCACAGATGACCGACCACACTGGGAGAAAACCCTAAACGTATGAAGCAATACAAGCATAAAGCAAAAATCACTATTAGAAAGGTGAATGCCATTATTTTTACAGTTATTTGCAGCCCTGGTAGTTGAAATCTTCAGAATACCTTTTCAAACAGGGTACATGAGATGAGCATCAAGAACTTAAGTCATGCAAATCAAGTCATTCACAGACATCCATAAATTTAAAGGGATAATGGACACAGTCAAAGCAAATAGGTGCATTTATTTTTTCACATAGGTTCTTACGGGGTTTGTTGTTGTTTTTACTTTTTACTGCACTGGTTCAAGTGTAAGAAGTTACTCTGATATCAGGCAAGTGAGATGAAGCACTATGTTTGCATCATTACATTTTACTATCCAATTTCAAAACCTTTAAAAGTGAAGCTTATATAATTTTCTGATTCACAGATAATACTATAAATAACATCTTCCTGATTATTCAGTGCGTTACTTTAGAAAACCTGTCTTCGTTTCTACCACCTTTCAGCATAGTAATCACTCCCTTTTCCAGGCACTATAGCTGGCAAGTTTCTTTGGAGTCCTGTACCCAGATACTCTGCAGTGAAAGTAAGGATGGCAGAAAATTCATCTTCTGACTAATTTTAACCTCCTCTAATAAGTATTAAGTGCAACAATATTATGATATTAAACAAAATATACATCTCTACAACACATAAAGGACCAGATAGATTTTACATTCCATTATCAAAACCAAAGTCACGTAATTTTGGTGATAAAATCAGAGTACACAGGAAGGATATATATAAAAAATCAAATTTAATTTAAAGCAAATACAGGTTTGTTCAAACACCATTGTACAATTGCTTTAACACTTACAGAATTTAGATGAACAATATTTTCATTCACTCACAGTTTAGTATAAATATAAAGCAAGGCACCCCTTAAGCATTTTAAATAACAAATTAAACATTTACATTTTTTACTGTGCAGTCAGGCTTAACATTTATGCAGCTTCAAAACCAAAGTACAGCCTCAAGGGAAGCCTCTCCACTGACAAATTAATACCTTAGAGAATAGAGCTGAATGGTGGCAATGAACTCATTTGTTCCCCCAATAATGAAGAATGACTCTTTCTTTACCACATCTGTGACTGTTGCTATGGTGACCCAGACTTACCTCATTGCTTCTCGAAGTGCTCCTCGTTCACTAAGAGTCGTGTGCTTGATGTCATCAAAATTATTTTCCAGTTTTTCACAGTTCTGCAACAAATGGACATATCCATGTAAGGCTCTTTGGACATGTATTAACAGTATTCAGCATCACGCAAACAAAACTGATTTATATTATGTTACCTCAAATTATGCATTCTGTTTTAATTACATGGGAGTCATTAAAAAGACATTGAGAACTCAGAATTAAAGTAAACATGAATCTTATTATATGGTTGTCATGGAAATCATCTTATACATTTTCCATAATGAAATTTATAGAATTTTTACTTTTTCTTCTTTAATTTTTTTCATTTATCTCTGTGTGAGCCTACAATGCTACTGTAACACACAGACAGGAAAACAGAAACCTAAATGAGCATTTTAGAATTATAATAAAAGTTATAAAATTTGCCCCAATAAAACAGGCAATGTTGTTGGAACAAACTAGTCATATTTAATTCTTATTTAATTTAATTTTTTAAACACAACAGAAATTGAAAAGTTTAATTGTTTACAGACACCTCAACCTCAATGTTTCTTCCAGATTAGAGCTCACCAATATTTCTAAAAGTAATATGAAACCAACAATTTTGTCAGAATAAATGAAGTAAAACTTTGACATATTCTGTAAATTATTACTAAATGTGTGACTGGTTCCATTACTTCAGAGCACTGATCCTTATCTTCTGCTGCCACAAAGACAGTAAAATTGATTCAGAAGATGCTGGGAAGTGCAGCAATTTGTGTCTGTGCAAAGTGAGTCTGAAATACCAGGGAACAAGAATTCTCTAATCATCTGCATCTTCCATAGGATTTTTATATTCTCTTGAGGCATCATCAATACATGAGGCTTTTATGTTACCCCTGTTCTCCACAGCAACATTCTCCAATACCAAAAGTTACCTCTGGGAGGCATAATTTTGCCATATGGGTGTAAAAGAAACAAGTTGCAAGCAGAACAGCTCCTATTGCTAACAACCTCAAAGGCAGGATTGCCAGGCTCTACATGTAGCCATGATTTTAAAGAAATTATGGGCACTATTATTTGGTCATTTTGCTTTCATAGTATTTAATAAGTGAATTAATTTTAAAGACCACATCTTAAAACTAGTTATAATAAATACAATAAGAGTTACCTATTGTTTTTTCTTATTTGCATTGATTCTTTATTTTTATAATTACATTCAATCTGAGGCTACAAAAGCATTACTGAAAAGGAAATTATTACGTTCTTGTAAATTAGTTAGCAAGATATTTTAGGTTGTCTGATTAACATTTAAACTATCATTATTTTTTGGATAAGATTATAGACCTTTTAATACAAAGTTTTAATGCTTTAACAATACATTTCTGAGCAGAAAAATTAACAGAGCTACACATATTTGCAGCTTTTGACATCTTTTTTCTCCTATCTAAAAACTACACGTCACAGTAAGTCCTGTCCCACAGTTAAAGTGATTTGTTTGTTTACTTATATTACAATCAGTTGTCCTTTGCATACCAAAAGCATACTCCAAGAGTCAAAGGGATTGCAAGAAATATGGAAGTTGTACAATGAAATATTCCATTACTCAAATCAGCATACACTGACGTTCAGCTCCAAGCACATAGAGACAGGCTAGTCATTTAAAATATATAAAAGAAATCCAAATCAACAATGCTAATTCATGAAGGATTCTCAATTCATCAATACTAAGATGAAAGTACCTGTGCAAGCAAAATTAAACCTCCCATCCCACAGGAAAATAGAAGCCAGAGAAAACATTATTTGGAATATTGTCCCAAGGGCCAATGTTTTAAAAATCCTGTGTCACCAGCACCTTACAACAGGTTCAGAAAATCTGAGCATCACACAATTCATTCTTGACCTTGTGATATAAAGCACGTAAAAATGACAGACAATCCAAAGCACACAGATTTTTATCAAGCACAACTAACTCATCTCAAGATTGTATAAGCTAAAATAACTGGTCCTGTCCATGTAGAAAATGCTGAAGTAAGTTCAGTTGCTATTTGTCTATATATTTGTGTTAATTGGCTGAAGGACAACAAAGATGGCCCACATCTAAAGAAAATGCTGTCATCATTTAGCCTTACACACAAAAATATTCCATCTCAACTATACACCCAATATAAAAATTACCAGATAACCCACAACAAAAAAAAAAAAGGGAAAAAATTTACAGACTCAAAGAATTGATGCTGTACCAATTCATTTGGCAAGAAGATTAACTTACTTCTACCATTTCTGAGAATTGTTTCTGGACAGTATCTTTCTCAGGCTACTTTCAGTCAAATAGCTCTCATGCAAGGTACATTATTATGCACGTTACTGGTACAGTAGTTGGAGAGCAAACCATAGAGTCATAGAGGAGAAGATGAGCTAAAAACTGAGCCAGAAGCAAACTCATGAAGGGGAATGACCTCATAGGACCATGTCATCAGTTACTGCATTTGTACTGAACAAGAGAGTAAGCAAATGCTGATCACACTCACTGCTTTTCCACTCATGCAAGCATACTTCATCCTCTCAGAGGAAGGAGAAAAGGGTGTCTGAAATACCAAATATAGGTGAAGCTACAGGTGCATAGATGGCACGTCATGTCTGAGTGTCAGCTTACATGTCATACTTGTAGATCATCTGAAAAGATTTCAGTTTCTGAGAAAGGCTACCAGTACAATGAAATTATAAGCATGAGTGTATTCTGAAGAATATGTCTGGGAAATGAGGAAACTTCAGTAGACCATGACCACAGTGAGTTCTACATTCTGAAGTATTAAATCAGTAGCAAAAAGTGAGCTCATTCTATTATCCAGGCTACCAAGTAACTCATATGTATAAGCATATTGCATATGACACTGTATTTTTGCCCATAATACATCACAGATTTAAGTCTAATGAGCAATTCAAGTCCAAGGTGTTTCATTTTGACCAGCAACTAAAGTAAAAAAATCAAAATGCAAGCAATGAAAAAATTGCTTTTGGTGGCTCGCTGCCAAGTGATTTTTTTGTGTGTATAGATACAGTCTAGAAGTTTTAATTCTATGATTCAATAATTATATAGCAGTCTATATGTTATTGCTGTTGGCAGATCTATAGTTCTGCATGATACTAGATTAAATATCATCCTTGAGAAGTTTGGGAGGAAAAGTAAGCCCAAGAGCTATAATTAGGACATGGTCATCGTAAGTCAAAATACCACTAAGTCTAAATACTGCTTCTTGTAGGATTCTAGGATAAATACTTGAAATTCTTTTAGTGAACCAAAAAGCAAGAACAGGAAGCAAGTATTTATATTTTATCTATAAATAAATGGCTTATTTATCATATGAGATCTTCAGCTTCATGACAATCTTCAGCTTCAACTTCAACTTAAGTTAAAAATGGAGATGTAGACTAGATATTCACAACTATCTGTGGCATCACATACAACATACTAGTAAAATGTATAACCAGAAATGAGAAAAATGAATAATGAGTGTAGGAAGATGAGGAAGGAGGAAGATTAATGAACAAGTGGAAAAGCTTTTCCTCTCATAACCACAAAAATATTACTTTTTCTTGCTACAATTTATTTTTGTTAATAAAATAAACTGCAAGCTTTGGGAGCAAAGACTGTGCGCTCACAATTCTGTATTGTCAGTTATTTTAAGTGACAAGTCCAAAGTACTCTGACACTGGTTGAAGTAATGTCCTGGTTTAGGGCAAATTTAGGAGGAAACTTCCAAAGAGGTCCCTCTAGAAAGCAGATTCAAGCGGCCCCTCCCCAACTGGTTCAGGAAAAGACTTCCTTGGAGAAAAATGGAAAAAGCTATTTATTTAAGAAGCAAAATATTCACAAGCATAAAAAAAATGAGCAATATGAAACAATAAAACCTCTTGCTGTTCTGAAGAGATGGCAGATTCAGACAGTCCTTGTCGTGGGTGCAGCTCGGCTCGCTCAGTCTCTCATCAGTCCCTCCTGCTCTGGAAAATGCCACATCCCAGCCCTGGTGGGCCACAGGTGTGAGCTCCCAGTGTTTATCTGGGTTTTCAGTCCAGAGCAGGGCCCATCAGTTCCAAGGAAATGAAAAGCCACAGTCCAGGGAACTTCTCTGCCTCAGCTAGCTAAAAACCACGTAAAAGCAAAGGAGAGCTCTCCTGCTGTCCGTGCTGCAGACAGCAGAGCCCAGGAGCAGGAATGGGGGGCAGCAAGAGCAGTTTCTGCAAACAAACTGTGCTGCCTCTCCCCTCTTTGCTCTCAGAACCAGTCTGAAAGGTGCAGAACTTAATATCCAGCATCAACAGAACAGACAACTGGGGATACAAGCATCATAAAATCACTCTAGGACAAGTAACCATCTAGCTCTAGTAAGAACAGAAATAAAAAAAACCCCTCTAGTTTTAAATAAAAACCTAGGATATTCTGGCAAAAGTGAAGTCACACTTTTAAAAGCCCATCTCAACATTCATCAGCTTAGCTTTCTTGCATATGTTTTTGTCTTGGATGAAAAAGCCCTCTTTGTTGACTTATTGGAAAAGCAATTCTTCATTTGGCCCCTTGAGTCAAATGAAGAACTGAGGATCTCTCTAAATCACAAAACCACTCCTGCCTCTGCTCTGCCACCACAGGAGTAAGAGTCAGTCCCGAGAAGATCGTAACTCAAACTTGCCCATTCTGTGATACAGTAGGGCTAAATATGACCCCACTCCTGTTGAAATCAACCATAAATCTTCCAAGCATCAAAACAAGAGTGGGATCACACTAAGCCGTAACCTGCTACTTTAAATCTATCCTGAAATACTTCACAGAAGACTTTCAAAATTATAGATACATCTCTATACACATTTTGAGATAGTTGAGAAATAAAAATCTTTTGTACTGACAACAGTGTAAGACCTATTCTAAGGCAGCCTGCACCACTGAAGTTAAGTAGATCTCTTATCCTTGTTGATACACTGGCAAATTAAAAGCCCTACTTGAAATACCATCTCTCTTCTGTGAAAGAGAGTTTTAAGGTTACTATTAGAAATTCATTGCTTCTGCATGGTTTTAGAAAATGTTCTTAGAAAGCTTGAATGTACAGCAATTGAAAGACAGAACAGCTCTCACCTATTAAGTTCAAATTTACTATTACTGCTCATGCTAAAACAAATAATTTTCCCCATTTTCTTCTTTATAATCCATGAGAAAGGTTCCTAGAGTATGTTGTGTCCATTTCCTACTGTTTATGCAGACAAATTTAATTAATTAATTTATTAAGCTTATTTGTACCTAGATTACTGAGTCCTTAAAAGGAGACAACCTGGCCCAAATTCTGAAGGATTTACTAGCTTGCTGTGATATTTTATCTCATTTTGTTTAAGGAAGTGGGTTCCGACAACAGATTACCAAAACTGTTAGGGACCTATAAAATCTAATCTAAATACCTACATCTGGGACGGATTCAGCAGGAAGATTCTCAAATTTTGGTCCAAAAAGTCCTTAAAACTTCAAGCTCCACACATGCTACATCAGCTAGCTCTTTTGAAAATGCTGGCCATACTGTAGAAGTGATCTCCTTTAACAAAGTTGAAACAAAAAAGCTGACTATATTCGGGGAACTGTGTAAAAAAGTGTAGAGAGCTGATTTTCATATAGATCTTCTTACTGATACATATGAAATGTCAACACAAACAATCACGTATTCCAGAAATGTGAACTATTTCATCAGCAGAAAACTTCAGAAATAACAAACTTGTGTTTTATAAACCTAAAGCAACACTATAATAGTAATCTAAACTGTAATATATTGCTGCAAGGATAATTATTAAGGGAAAACACAGCTGACATTTTCTGATTTATGCACACAATCAGAGATGGAGTCCAAGGACTGTGACATAATTATCTTCATGCTAACAATTTTTGTAAATCTCTTGACAGAATTTTAGCTAATTTTAAAATGCCTTCTGAAGATTAGCACTTAAAACTGTTGGGGAAAATAGCACAATTTATTAGCAAGGGTATAATTGTAAACCTTCCAAATACTCATTGTGAATATCATTTAGACAGTAACTCCTGCTTTAGCAGCTGGTATATAAGACTCCAGTTTATGGAATCTTGAAACAACAGAGAGAGTAGAATCTAATTAAACAGGATTACATGCCAAAGAAAAATATTAAAAACAGACTAATAGTCAATTGTTACGAATTTGAAATAGCACATCTTTTGATGTGAACTGTGCTTTATTTCAATGAAACCTAAATATTCTTAGCAGACTCCTCTCTTGATTTGGAACAGACTGTCTTTCCACACTGAAACAACACAAAAAGCCAAATGATTCCATTGATCTTCTCTCAATGACTTAAGCTCCCATCTGCTATAGGGTAAAATGACTTACATATATTGCATTTATTCTAATGTTATTCAAGAGCCAATAGCTGTATTCCACACAGGAAGCCTCCTGAAACTGTCTTCATACTGAGCAACTAAACAAAACTGATGCTATTTGCCAGAGGGCCTTACCTTAAGAGCAATCTTAAAAATTAAACATGTAAAAGAATTGTTTGATCCTATCTGTAACATATTATCAGCTTTGCAATGTCTGCTTACTAAATTCCATCTTCCTGTTTGTTGTGAATCATTCTCAAGGGGTTCTTTTTCCAAAAAGGGGGAAAGAGCAGCTTTAAACTGCTAACTGACCAGTTGTTCACAAAGGAAAAAGAGATCCTTTAAATTTTTTTTTAAATACATCCATATTCCTAATATCTGTAGAAAGTTTATTGAGCCCTCAGGTATTTACATAACATTTGACTGCATGCCATTCATAATACATGAACATTTGTTATAACGTTTTTTTCATTACTTGATACAGCCACATTGGCCAGACAAGCTCTTAGAAAAATATAGATATTAGTACATCCAAAAAAGTAGAATTCCAACAGAAAACCAGCCTAAGTGTTAGCAATCAAATAAGAATCAATAGAAAAATCATTAAATAGAATTGTGGGATGCTTTATTCAATGCCTTATTAGCATAACCATGTTAATTTTCTCAGGGTTTTTTTTAGCAGTATATTAATTTAAGGCACTAAAAATAGCACACACGCAAACTCAAGAACAAGTATCACATTTTCTCCACAAACAGGAATATATTGCTAATACAGGATTGATATCAGGAAATGTGCTGTTTTCTGAAACTGCAAGTGTGGAGTTTTGTTAATAACTGTTGCAGAAATACCACAGTTAAAGCAACTGGAAATTCTGGAGTGAAAGCAGACAATTTTCGATTTTTTAACTTTTTGCAGTTGAAAATATGGAACATTTAATCCTTAAAGACAAGTAATGCTATAGAAGTTAATTACTTGTTAAACATAGTTAACACTTTAGCTTGCAATTTTACCGGGGCTGTGAAAGATGTTCAGTTCAGAGATGGCATTCTGCTAGCTTCCTTTTCATGCTGTTTCACGCACAAATTTCAAGTGGCAAATTTATCACAGCCTTCATGTTCACATAAGGGTATGGTATCTTGCTTGAATTCAACCTGCTGTTGTCAGAGCAGATGCAGACACCACGTGTTTTGGCAATGGATAACACATCAGATAGTAGTGATACAGGGAGAGTGAGAAAAAACATTCTGAAAGGACCAAGCATGCAGCACAAAGAATAGTAGACCAAGGAACTCAAAGAATAAAGAGCTACAAAAGATATGCAAGGAACCAGAGGCACAGCTGGAAATAATAATGGAGCAGAGAGGACAGGTGATGCCACTAACTAGACAGGTCAATTTATAATGCTCCTTTCTCTTGTGACTCAGCTTTGAAAGAGAAAACTTTCAGTGAGGGGAAAAAAAAAAAGGAAAACCTTTGCCTCTCACATTTTTCTTTCTCTTTGCAAAACAAATGTTAAATTTAATCAGCAGATGAATGAGAAGACTTGGCAGTCCCTCTGCATCTGAAGGGACACTTGTAAGACTGCTTCCCTTTATGGGACAGGGTTCTGCAGCAGGGAACAATACACATCATGAATAGCAAAAGCTTCATCTAAATACTGTTTCTTTTTTAATGTGGTTATAGTCCTGCCTTTTTCATCTTGGAGAGCCTGATATTCTCAACATGAATTTACAATTTAATTCTTTAAGAGCATGAAGTTTAAATAAAGAGACACAGGCTCTTCGCAGAATACCTAAATATACTATTTCTACTTGACAGTGAAAATATAACTAATCACTAAGAAAAAAAAATATACCAAATGCGATACTCCCTTCCCCTCCCATTACTTTCACATACCTCAACCCTGCTTGCTTTTCCCTCAGGATTCTTTACTCTGCTTAGGCAAATATTCCGTTGACTCATTGAGATTAAATAAAATGAGAGTATGCAGGTAAAGACCAGACTCATATTGAGAATTAACATTTACAGAGCTCATAACCTGGGAAAAAAAGGAAGAATCTTTAAAATGCAGGTAGAACTGTACTTCTAAGGAACAGATTATGTTCTTGACCTTCAACAAAGAGCACAAGGAAAAACATACCCAAATGCGCTTGCTCTTTGAGATCCCAAATGATCAAGAATTTAAGGAATTAACCCCACACATTTGAGAGTACTAACTTAGAGGATACCTCTTATTTTTCATGCATAGTTAAAGAATTATCAAATATGAAAGTTTTTTAAAAACTAAAGTTATAATTAAATGCTTAAACACCATCCTGAAACAATATGGTCCTGCCTTATGTAGTGGAATAAAAGCAAATTATATGTAACAGGCTTGCTTCCTAAGCCCAAGATGAGCCCACCTCTCATCTCTTACATGGCACGTTTTATTGTCCAACAGCAGTATTTTTCAGACAGGCCACAAGAAAACATTTTCTTTCAGCAAGTGCTGTTGCCTCAGTATTTAAAAAAAAAGTAAATAAAAATTTTCCCAACCAGTTCTGCAGAAGCTCATCTGCTTCAGCTATTTCTCATGGGTTTGCATAAGATTCTTGCCAAAAAACCCTGGGTTTGGGAGGGGTAGAGTTCATTTTCTTCATAGCAGCTGCTCCGGGGCTGTGCTTCAGATTTGTGCTGAAAACAGTGTTGATAACACAGGGATGTTTTAGCTATTGCTGAGCAGCACTTGCACAGCATCAAGACCCCAAGCAAGAGGCTGGGAGTGCACAAGGATTTGGGAGGGGACACAGCCAGGAGACAGCTGACCCAAACTGACCACAGGCATATCCCAAACCACACGGAGTCATGCTCAGCACATAAAGCTGGGGGAAGAAGAGAAGGAGGGAGGTTCAGAGTGAATACTCACTGCAATATGGTTTAGTGGGCATGGCAGTATGTAGTTGAAGGTTGGAGTTGATCATCTTGGAGGTCTTTTCCTACTTTAATGATTCTGTGATGGTGTTTATCTTCCCAAGTCCCCATTATGTGTAATGGAGCCTGGCTTTCCTGTAGGTGGCTGAACACCTGCCTGCCACAGGAAGTACGGAATGAATTCCTTGCATTTGCAGCTTTTGTTTTCCCTACTAAACTATGTCTCAACCCAGAAGTTTTCTCACTTTTACCTTTCTGATTGTCTCCCCCATCCCATTGGGGCAGGGGGGTGAGAAAGTGTCTGTGTGGTGCTTAGTTGCCAGCTGGGGTTAAACCACAACAGCGAGGTCATACCGAGGTCCTTCTCTCCTGATCTTACAGATCACATCTTAGATCGTATCTTTCTATTGCCAGTTATAGAAACACATGCACCACTCCCTTCCATGTACTACTTAGTAAATTGTGTGCTCCAAATTCTCTCCAACATCTAAAAGATTTGCATAAAATAGCATTTAATTGCCCTGGAAAGAGCCTGAAAAGATGCCAGATACAATGCCAACAGCTGAGGAACTGTACCAAGGGATTAGACTCATACACAGTGAACACTGTAGGATTTGTGACTTCTGATCTCTAACGTTTCTGTCTGGCAGAAGGAGTGGGAAAAATCCCATCCCCTGTCTGCTTGGCTTAGGAGAAGAAAACAGCAACATGTGAAACACTTCAGTGCTGTGACAGAATCAATTCCAGAAAAAATATTACTAAGATATCACTAGGTATCTGACCAGGTGAATTACCCAGAGAAGGGTATATACACTTCTATTCTGGCTTACCGTGTTATCTAAAATTAGCATCAGAACCACATTGCTAATTAAGTAGGAATGAAACAAATCAAAATATGACACTGAGACTAAATTTCCTCAGAGGAATAATTGGAAATATTCAATTCACTTGAGAAGTGAATTGAGAAGAAATACTTACTTCTTTGATTTCTATCCAAGTCAAAGAAATAAGTTTTAGAAAAAAGGCTGCAGATAGTAAACCACAAGCCTTGTATCAAGACCTTGGTGCTGTTGTGTTACATGCTGGCATTTTGCTTCAGAATTTCCATCACTATCACAGCTCATGAAAGCCTGAAGACTAAAAATAGTAATAATTAATAATTAAATAATAATTTAATCTGAAGTTCATTCATTAACTATGGACACCATATGCAAACACCCAACCAAATGTTACCTCAGCTCCTATGTTTTTAACTACATGTTAACTCAGAAGTAACTCTAGGTGACAGGAGACATAGCAGGAGAAGATATATAAGTGAGTTGACAAATCATATATCTTCAGAAAAAGAAATAGGCTGTAATTTCTATTTCTATTTTCTTTGAGACTCTAAAGACATGTCCTTGAGCTGAGATGTCCAAAAAAAATAAGTATTTAGGCACACTTTATATTAACTGCCATCTAAAATAGCTAAATCAGCTATTCTGATTTAGAATTTTCTAAAATTTTCTTTCTGTTTTCAAAATACCATATAGAAAAAAAATTGTGCAAAGACTACTATAATTACATGCATCCCTTACTGTGCTTAGCAATGATCAGTATCTCAAACCTTATTGCAAAAGATACAGTAAGACAGCGACCTCAGACTCTGTAATATACATGGAGTCAGAAAAAACAAATGGAAGTGCAAAATAAAAAAAAAGAAAGCATGAATAAGAATGCAGAAAGACTCACAAAGCTGTTTAAGAGTCAACACAACTACCTATTTTTAAATATCAAGCTAAGTTAGTCAAAACAAAAGCTTATACTCATTGCTAAGGAGGCGGAAAATCAAGTCTTGGTGGGGAGGGTGTGGGAACGGAACAACAAAGTAGGACAGTACAAACACTTAAAATTATTTTTCCCCTCTCAAAAAAATATTCAGAAAATCAGAGGTATGAGGCTATTACAATGGTTGCAGATCCTATGAAGTTATCACCATCTGTTGTGCCATCTATTTACAGACACACAGGCATAATCAAAAATTAGGGAAAATTGCTCAAATAAATGCAATCTTCTTTGAGGATACCATGCATGTTTAACAAGCTTTAGAATCTTCCAAAAGAAATTTAAGAAAATAAGTGGTATTGATTTATTTTCTGTAAGAAACTACATGAGCAAGAACTTTCCTATACACAGAAATGAACAGGGCTTATGAGTAGCTACATCTTTCAGTAAGGCGTTCAAAAGAGCATTAAGACAATGCTGCTGTAATGCTGTTTGTTTATTCACATGTAGCTTGAGAACAACATCCAGGATAAATATGTTGCCTCAGGTCTCAGTTCCATTTACTGCGTTAGAGAGAAGAGCATTAACTACTCAATACCTCACACTATGGCACTATGCACTCTTCTAGCTCTGTATCTCATTTACTGTCTTCCTCGTACGGTTTTTACTTCTTTGGAAGTTTTCATGTCACAATCTGAATAGTTTTCTTCTCCCAAAACCTTCTGGCCTGCCTTCAGACAGCTCAGGCTGCTATATTCCGCTTCTTGTCAGTCTCTTGAAAATTGCTATGTTCACACTGAGGTGAACAATACAAACATGCCCCAAAGCACCAGCCAAGCACCTTCCTAGCAATTCCCTAGTAATCAGGGCCATATGGAGCCAAGGTACACCAGAAGAGAACTGCAGTGCAAGACTCCTAGATTTGAATTTGGCTTAGCACTCGTTGGAGGAGTCTAATTTTGGTCCCACAAACAGTGCTCAAGACATTAGGATCAGGTAGAGCACAGCTCCTGAGCTAATTAAATGGGTCTCTCAGCCAGGCTGGCCCTGGCACAGAATTTTCCCCACATTGCTACACTATTCAAGCCTATAAATGGCTTCAACTATTGCAAGTGAAGGTCTTTTAGTTCCCTGAACACTGAACAGGACAGACCTGCCCTTTCTTATCACGTTTAACTTGGAGTATATGAACAACCCACTCCCCTCTGTGCAACCAGTGCTTGACCTAGCACTCTTAGTATAATCACCCACATTTTTTCAATAAATTGCAATAACCTAGTTTTGAAAATGCTATTTCCAAACAGACAGATTGAATAATTTCTAAATAACACTGAAACTCTTAGTTTAAATTATTTTTCCTCTCTGGGAAACATATTGGACTTATTAATCAGTCCCCAGCTCCTGAGTGTCACTGCTACTATTGCATATGGGCAAACAGAGTAATAGGAATGAACAGGATGATGCAAATCAAAAAGAAAAAAAATAATAATTCTTTTAACATCATTACCAAATTTCTCCATTTTCTTCTTGAAGTCATTTTTATCTGATTTTTAATTCTTATTCCTATGCAGCAGTTCCCCTGTTTCCCCGTGTATACACTGTTTGAGCTTTCAATTTTTTATTTTTCTTCAATAGTGCTTTTCTATTTTTTTTTTTAATAACTTGGGTTTTTTTCTCTCCTGCTCTTCTTTCCTCATTCTTGTTTACTTTCTCTCCCCTAGTCCTTACTAATTATTTGATGTCTCTTGGTTGTTTAATTATGTCATGGCTTTTCCTTTCTTACATTTTTATATTGCATTCCTTTATTCCACTCCTGCAGCTCTCTGATTTCTATGTGCTTGCTTAACTATTACCCAAATGGCTCCAAGCAGGACATACTCAAACTGAAGAATAAATAAATTAAAAGAAAAATACTATCTGTGGCCATGCGGTGTTGCCTAGCAACACCCTGTACCTCTCCACAGCTTTTCTAGAGCCCTGGTGGCAACAGAGCTTTTCAGACCTATTGCTACAAATATATGCAAGATCCTTCTCACATTGTTTGGCCATTCACTGACAAATAAATGCAGAAGAAAACATAAATGAGAAAGAAAAACTCCAGACAAAGCATCAGCAACAGCACAAGAAATGGCCACCTACTCCGATGCACGCTGCTCTCTTGTCTCTGATGTACTCCGTAAAACACGTGCAACTTTTATGTTATTGCTGTTCACCAATACTATTACTGTTACAATCTTTGAGAGACAGAATTTAAATAAGATTTCTTATGCAATTAAAATGTGTTAAATTCAACCACCTCTTAAATAGTTACTGTGGATGTATTACTGCCTGAGATTCATTTGCTTCTTCCGAAAGCTTTACACTAAAAAAAAAGATAGCCTGCAGACTGTATATGGTAGGAATAATGGTCCAAGCATGGTCAAAAATGCAGTGGAATTATAAAGAAAGTAAAGTTTTTCCCAAAAAATTATAGATTCAATATTAAAAGACTGTCAATATTTATTACTTCAGATAACTTCAGACATGACAAAAGTGAAAGCAAAGTGAATTCTCCCCCCCAACACGTCTCTTTAAAATGCAAGTTCATAGGCTCTGTCTTTAAAAGTTAGAACCAAATGCTCATTAAGTCCACAGTTCTCTAAGTATTGATGATTCAGCATGAGTTAGACTGAGTTTCACAGATACTAAGCTAGTTTCACCAAGAGTCCTCTTTTTTTCTGTTCCACAGCAGTGAAAGACTCCTTTCAGCAAGCAACTACCTCTGAGAAAGAAAGTGGGTGAAATGATACTTATCCAAGGGACTAAAACTTTAAGAATATTCAGAGTCTTGGAAGAAGAGTCAAAAACTAGAAATGCTAAAACAAAAGATAACTACATATTTTAGCTAAGGACAGACCTATGATGAAGCCCTACAAAATGGTGAAAATGTTGACACTGTATTTCTGAAAGGCATCAAAAATCAACGTTCTTGCCTGGATATTGTATATATAGCTAAATCAGCCTCGAAGCAATTTGATGTCTGCATAGCACTTGCACCAGCAGCAAGTGAAAAGAAAGCAGATCAGAGAGAACATACCTTAAAAAGATATTTAACAGCATTAATCCACATCTATCAGCTACAACTTGTTACTTAGTCAAGGCAGGCTGCAAATGATCCACACAAATAAACAAAGGACAGAAACTAACATTCAAGTACACAATTAACCTCATTCCCAAAGTAATGACTGTAAAAATAAAAGGCTGAAGTAAGGTACATAGAGTTGGCTAGAGAACACAGAAGAACACACAGATCGTACTGACCATAAAACAAACAGGCATTGCACAGTCAGGCACTAAAACTTAAAATGCCTAAAAAAGGTTTCAAAACTTTATTTGGCTCCTGCATATACATGAAGCAAATCCAGTTTTAATTATACAGGCGGATGCTATTTTACACAGGAGTGTTTCATGACTTAGAAAACAGAGAGAGCTCACCTAGTCATTAGCCTTTCAACATTAGGGCTTAGTGCGCAGCCGTGTTTACTGGCCACTAACCAGATCCTTACTTCAAGGCAGACCCATTTTTTCCCATGAACATTTCAGTGACACTCATCACTATATATCTGATGTAATTTAAAAGCAATTTATTCTACATACTATTAATTTCTCCTTTTAACAGGTAGCAATCAGCATAAAGAGTCAAATTCCTGAGCATGCTCAGTCAGACCCATCCCCAGTCCAAAACATTAAAGCATACAGGAGAGTAGAAGTGACAGCTTGGACAATCAGTTAACCTCTTGCTTTCACATTCAGTTCACATTCAGATTTGCTTACCCAGTTCATGGAACCATCACCCTCTGATCGGCTGGTATTTCTAAATCCTCTTCTTGCTTAATTCCAGACATGAGGCTCCTTGTCATTCTCATCCTCAGCCCTTGGCTGTACACCCTCCTAATTGCACTATTAAATTTATTCTTATCTTTTTTATTCTAAACTTCAGTGTCACACGGTTCTTTATGATGTTCTAGTTCCTTCTGTATTGACAGTGCCTGTCAACTTTCTTGTAAGATGCTCCTAATATTTAAGTCAAACTCATTAATGAAAACATTAAATGTTATGAATCTGAAGACTGATCCTTCAAAAAGCTCTGCTAAAACCCTAGCAGATCTTTTTAAGCACTTCTCACTCTCATTTCCTCTCCAGCCAGTTCCTTATCCATGCTACTACTCTAATCTAAGCAGATGACAGTTCATTATTAATTGGCAAAAATAAAAACCCAAAACCCTTGTTAGAGTGTCATGACTTGTCCCTAAGAATAAAGCCTAATATGCCTTATCCTAGATTCCATTCTCCTTAATGCATTTAATAAATCTCTGCTTCAAAATTTGTTTTCAAAGTTTTGTATGCTGCCAATATGAGACCAACAGAGGGAGAGTTGCCCATCAATTCTCTATCTTTTAACACACATACTGCATTGGCTATTCTTTAATCAAGAACTTGATCTACTACAAAGCTTGTAATTTCACATGTCAATTTTATTTGTGATACTTTTATGGATGTTGTTATGTCCCTTTGACTTCAAACATAAAACACTCTAAGCTTTCCTCCTGGCCTGTCTGGGCTAATTTCCACTTCTGCACTTTTCTGCCCATTTAGCCACCTCTTGCTTTATTCCTGTTTTACTGAAACTAGGACAACAATTTACAAAGACTTCAGACAATACCTAAGATGTTTAATCCCATCTTCACACTGACTTTGCTTGTTCTTTTATTTCTTTTAGTTTTAAATAGCTTAAGAATCTTCTACTATTTGTTTTATATAGCTGAATAACCTTTTACTATTTGTTTTAATTTCTTTCACCCAGAGTGATTCAACTTGACTTTTGAAAGTTCTCATTTTTTCCTCTGTATTTCCTGCTTTGCCAATCAATCCCATTTTATTCAACTCCTTATGGGTAATCCTCATAGTCTTAATACTCTTTTTGAAGTTGTTTTACAGTTCAGCGTGAAACTATTCCTTAGAAATTAAGATTCAAATTCCAAATAACTTTTGTATATTTCAATTAAAAATAATCTTCTCAAAATTAATGTCTTTGAACTGTTTAGCTCAGTTCAGAGATCTAAACAGTTTTCTTAACCTCTGACTTTGTCTAGAAAACAAATTTCAGCAATTCTTCTATAGAACTTATATTGAACTAGCTTTAAAAAAATGATGAAAATGATACTCTGTGTTTATTCTATAACTTCATCCATTTGCTAAATTTAGGGATAAAGTCCATTCAGATTCATACCAGAATTGGTAAGAGTTGATACTGGTTTTAAAATTCTATATTAGTATTTCTGATTAAATGCCTGCTACTAACAAAGTTTGTCAGTTATCACATTAAAGAATTCTTGCATGCTACCATTATTAGGAACTGTGGTTTACAGGCTGCATTTAAAAAGTTAAAGTGTCTTACAATCAATGACTTACCTCTGTAATAGATTACAATCAATTCTAATAAGCACAGAAAGTGGGGAGGGTGAAAGAATGAATGAACTTCAGAAAAGAATGGAGAACTTCAGAAAACATAATTTCTGGTATGCCTCTTCAGAGTTATACTGATCAGTAAAGGAAAGCAGGGGAAAGGGCAAACCCTACAGAAATTCACGAAGGAGAACTATTCCTAAGTGGAGCAAATAAATGGAAATCAAAATCATAAAAGCAAGGAAATTATGACACACACCTAGAGTAAGAAAATTTCTAAGTATAAATGAACTGCATAAACACTGTGGGAATAAAACCAGAAAGTTATGCAAATTTAAGTAAAAAAGGAAGAGGAAAAAATTGTAAAACGATAGTAAGAAAACTATTCTATATACATGAGAAGTGAGAAGAAAATGAAGAGAAGTACAGATTATGTATAACAGAGCAAATAAATGATGCAGAATCAACAGCCTTCCCTACTCTCTTTATGAAGACAGCACAGTATAGCCACAACTACAACTAAAAAAATAATATTTTTAGCAAGAACATGGGATTGCAGGCTTGAGCACAGAAAAAGAGGTTTGGTAAATGTATTGTTTTTAATCAGACTGATGCAGCTCATTTATCCCTGAGTCATCGAGGAACTAACTGAAACAATGCACTATCAATTGCACCCTCTAGAAGGCTTGTGGTTCCAAAAGGTCAGAAGAGACAGACATAATGCTTCCCTTTACAGAAGGGGATTGGGAGGGAGGGAGGAAAAAAAAAAAGAAAAGAAAAGAAAGAAAAAAAAAAAAAGAAGTGAAAAATCATACCCCCAGGCAGAGAAAATGGAGTACACATATTCAAACTTATATTGTGATATAAAAAGCATCAACATGGGCACGTAAAACCAATGTTAAATCAATCTTATTTTCTGTCCTTCAGAGGATGAACAAATTCAAGAATAACTGGCAGGGTAGATGGGGCAAATCTCGAATAAACTTTTTTTTCCCCCCAAGTATTCCACAGCATGTTTTCATAAGCCAACTACAAAAGTAGAGTAGATTAAAAAAATATCCAGTGAATGTGCAACTAACTGAAAAACAACCCCTAGGTTGTTTTCTATCACCAAAAAATAACCCGAATCAAGATGATTCATGACTCACCCAAGACCTCAGTGACTTGGTTAACTGGAAAAAATTAATGTACTAGTGCTTTCTACTGTCATAATGTTTGGTGAAATAAGGGAAACAGGAAAGGAAGAGATATTAAACACTTCAAAAGGCAAGAAGAGAATTTCAAAATTGAACCAAACTAATGGGTCAGAATTTGGGCCATATATACAAGATAATCCAACACTCTTGCAGAAGGAACAGCACATGTCTTATAGTCCAGTAGTGAGGCAAAGAAATTATTTCATTCTAATTGGTGCTAACTAGGCCCCAGGTAGTTTTTCATCATCATGATTAGAAAAAGATGTAAGAAATAAAAATCTAAAGAAAAGCAAAAAAAAAACCCCAACAGTTTCAAAAAACATGACTAGCAAAGAAGATCTGAAAGAAAATATAGAACTGGAAGCATATCTAACAGCAATCTTCTAATATAAAAGAGTCATAGAATGGTTTGGGTTGGAAGGGACCTTAAAGATAATCTAGTCCCAAAAACCCCCAACATGGCCTTGGATACCTCCAAGGGTGGGGCATCCATAGACAGACAGACATACAGAGAGATATATTAATGATTTTATAACAGAATTTATACAAAAAGTCAACAATCACCAATTGTTCTTCAAGTAGGAGAAGATGATAATTTGATCTTCAATAAATAAAACACATTATATTTTAGGAAAAACTTTGTTGCATTGATTAAACACTAACAAGAATGAGAAGTCTCCTACATCGTGTGCCATCAGAAATGGGTTATACAAATACCTGTCAATAATGTATAGCTGGATTTCAATCCACAAATTCTCTTAACTACCCCTCCCAAGCCCTTATTTTTACAATTTTATGATTAGATTAATTTCTATTTACAGCCATTGTCAAATTTAAGCCTGTTGGGTGGAAATGCCATAGCACATTCTTAGTACACAAGAAATGAGTTTATTATCCTACCCTTAAGTGACTTTGATCAAAAAGGTTCAGTTTTACTCTTGCTATTTTTTACCATCTGTTGCATTATTAACATTAAAAACTATACCAGTCTTTTCTGACTGGTGCATATCCTTCAAAGCACCTATACAGGAAGTCATTTGGATGCTTCTTAATTTATGTACTTGATTCAGCAATGTTAATTACAATCCTCTCACATGCTACATGAATAACAATACTTCAGCTTATTTTTTTAAGGCAAAAAACAAAGACATGAATTACAAATTGACAATTTTCAAATGCAACACATGGCAGGATCCTTAGCTTTACAGAAGAAAACATCTTCCAGTTCAGTTAACAACTAAGCAACATTGCAGTCCTGTTCTCAGCAGCAGAGGAGAAAAGAAAGTTCTGCTGAGTGATTGTTCTAGATAATTGCTGATGAATCAGGAGCAACTGAGGATAGAAGAAATAACTGCAGAAAACACATACATGTAACTTTCTGAAGACAGCTGGAACTGCTGGAATAGGGACATAGCCAGAAAGACTTGTGAGGGAATATGCCTCCCTAGCATCTCTGCATACTGAAGAATCCCCAAAAGATTATTTCTGATCACCGATTCTCAGTGGGAAATTATGTCTATTTTCAACACTATATTCCAACAATGTATCAGTTTATAAAGCAACGAAGTTTTATGACAATGTTGAAAATCTCAAATAATTCCTGAGATTCACCACCAAAAATGCAGGAGTTCCTGAAACCAGGACATTACTCTAAGTAAAGAATACTGAATATTGTAAGTGATGAGGCAGTTATTTGCTCTGCACCTGAGAACTGTATGTAGTGATTAAAACGCCACAGAAACTGACCAAGAGAAGGTTTTAAAAGCTTCTGGACAGTTCTGTTGCATTAAGATATTTTTGCAATCTCCAGTCTATTACACTTCCTTGCTTCAAAGCATGAGGATGTCAGTACTTTTTTTTAAATATAACACTACCATGATTTTTAAAAAGACACTGCTTTTTCTGCCAGCCCTGTTCATTCATACTTAAAACAAGCAAATCTTTTTATATGCATATATGACTGCATTTTGATATGCATAAAAGAAGTAATGGACTGGTACTCAAAAATTTGGAGTCCAAATATATGGCAAAGTTGCAGACAAACTACAAGCAGGGTCTTGAAATGAACACTTCAGTGCAATGTAATATTAGTGCTAGAAGCCCTGCTTAAAATACAGCGCTCAGCAAGGTATCCTGCTTCCTTCACACTAAAATTGGTCTCTTTGATGGTTTTACTCCTTTTACTTCTACTGAGCAGGTGTCACCCAGGACTTAGATACTATAAATACATCTGAAGTGAGTAATTACTAACAGGCTAACAATGGTACAGGATTCTCCAAGAAACAGTGTACAAGCATTAACAATTTCTCAACCTAAAGCTCATGACCATCTCTAAACAGAATGGAGAGAGGTCTTCACTATAGAAGAGGGAAGTCTAGTAGAGGAAAGAGCAATCTTGTTTTTAGCATAGGTAATAGCTTACAAAAGAAAAACAAACAAACAAACAAACAAAAAAACCCAAAACGGTGGGAGTAGAAGGTTTGCATAGAGAAGCAAGTCTTGTTATATTTTCTGTTTTCCAAAAGAACAGTGTAAGAAGGCACCTTTACCTCCATCCAGTAACCACAGGAAAGTATACAGAAATCCACATCTGAAAGAACAATACTAAGCAGAAATTGAAAGTTGACAGTGAACATGGTTTCTGATCCTATCTCTACTCCAATTTGCTCAGCTTTAATGAAGGGTAATGAGTTGGACTTACCTAGAATTCAGCACTTTGGGCAGACAGTTTTCATTTTGTCATATAAGTGTGAAAACGAAACAATTTGCAACAACCACTTTGGTTTTGAAATGGTTAACTCAGAAATACACCTGGAACTAAATCCTGCTCACTAAATGGTGAATGCTGCTCCATAGAAGAGGAATCATCCAACATCAAATACGAGGAACACCAAACCTGAAGAACTCTGAACAGCAGCAGTTAAAAGGTTAGAGGTGGTTTTGCACAGCACTCCAGAAGTGTCACGGGCTGAGAAGGAACCTTTTGCACAGAACAAAGAAAGCATTTGGCACAACTTGCCATCACCTGGTATTTGCAATTTTTTACACAGAAAATGTGCATAAAACCACTAATTTGTTGCATCCAGACAAGTTAGGAGCTATTGAGATATTCTAATGAAAACACCTTAAAATATTGAAACTAAAATAAAACACAAAATTCAAGGAAATTCATAATATGCATTTCTTAAAGCAAGTATAAGCGATAACATATATAAACATGTAAACCACTTTATTCCAGTGAAAGGGCTATAAATGCCAGCATATGCTATCGATAAGAGAAAATGCAGAGTAATTAGTTAGTCTAAAAAATGCATGAGTAGGAATTTGACTGCTAAATGATTAAACTGGTACATTTTAAAATGTGTATTAATATTTAATTATTGACACTATGAGAAAAGAGAAAATCTCTTGATGTTACTTCTCAGCTCTTTCTGATACTCAGTAACACATGTATTATTCATATGAATAGTTTGTGCATATACAGTCAATCACTAGTTAAATAAAAGAATCATTCTCAAATTCCCTAATCACCTCAATAGATCCTAACGCAATATTTTCCACATTTGGGAATCAGAGCGTTTTATTTAAGAAATCAGTCTGGCCATGATGAATACAGCAAAGCTCGAGCAGACATCAGTTCAAAGAATCAGATGTCAAAGTGCTCCCTCTAATGTCCCTTAATCATCACACCAATTAGTGGTTGAATAGTGATGTGATTAAAAAGACTGCTGCTATCCTATACCTATTCAGACTAGTAGAATTCTACATATGTTCTACCAATTAATGTTTGAATAGAGCAGCGATTAGAGAGACATCTGCTATTGTATACCCATTCAGAAAAGAGCTAAACTTGCATATTCATATGCAATGAAGACAAAAATAAATATTTGCAAAGGTAAACTATACGTTTAGATTATAAATATAATTGAGTTGATTTCCTTTAATGAGCGTTCTCTATTTTACAATATTTGGGATTATTTTTTATTTATAAATATAGCATCTTTCATCAATACATGTCTAGAAATGGACAAATTATTCACTGAAAAGGCATTTATTCATTAAGGTTCCTGATTTCAGGCCTTCGGTGTACTGGGTTTCATACCTACTTGTTTGCAGATTGCACTATTTCTGCTTCAATCCATCAGTTATTTGTGAAATGCTGACTTGATTATTCTGTAAGCATGATACATGATTAGGCACAAAAATCATGTGAACATTTTCCACCTCATTGCAAGTCAACACTTAGAGTAACACACTTATAGCTGAGAAAGATCATCTTGTTTACAGATTTTTCTATGCAAGCTTGGACATTTGTACATCAAGAGGTACTTACATACCTTTTCTTAAATAATTTCTTTATATAGTTTATATATAGCAGTGACAGCCAGAGAAATATTATCAAAGTGAAAAGCAGTTTGAAGTTCTAGCAAGCTCTTATTACTACTGTTTTAAGGGAGTACGCTTGTCCTCTGAACATAAAGAGCAACACGAGCTCTTGCAATGAATTGCAGATCTCATGCTCCATCAATAGCACAAAGTAATCTGGTAGTTGCAACTTAATGTTGCACAGAAAAAGACAAGGTGAAGAACTTGGTTTTCTCTAATGGCTGGAAGGAATTATAGTACAGTTAAAGTCTCTTTCCCAAAGTGAGCCCTAGCCAAAAAGAAAAAAGAAAACAAAAAGAAGAAAAAATCCCAAAAAGAAAAACAGGTGAGCATCAAAATTATTTTGTTCATGGAAGAGGAGCTCTTTTTGCATAATGTTGATCAGGCTTAGCACATGTAAGGACAAAGAACAATGCTACTACTGCCAGAAAATCAATACTATTACAGGCTATGGCAATTAGCTACAAACCAATTTAAACCCCATTTCCTTTTCACCTTCTTGTCATGTTGAAATACTTCCAGCATTTCCATCTGGAGCAAATGCTACAATTCTTTCTTAATGCAGAAACTGAAGGAAGTCTGAATACATAGGTGGATCTATATCGAATTCTCACCTATCTTTAGTAGGTAACTACAAGATTTCATTACCAAAAAGAAGGCTGGACTAAAATATCCCACTGAATTCTCCAGTGACAAGTAAATCGATAAAACTCATGGAGGTGAATTTCTGCACATGTACAAGATAAAACAAAACCTTAATAATGCTTAGAAACCCTATTCATAAAGCAAGGACATCAGTGTGCTGAGTGAAATGCAAATACACAGAATGTGTGCCCTCCTAGTTGGTGATCTAAATGTAGGTAAGCATAAAATACACACAGAAATGGAATTACAAAGAGTTGTAAACCACAAGTGAACATATTATACAAAGTCTAAACAATCCTGAACTACTTAGGAAAGACCTGAAATCAAAGCAAATCCTCACAGTTTCACAGTTGATCCCTTTGCTTTTGTTTTATCTGTAAATTGATTATCTGTTGTGACCTAAATTTTGCACCCTTCTTTAATGCTCACTATTACAAACAGCCATTTCAAAACTCTTCTATTTTTAATTTTTTCTGGACAACAGAAATATTTTTTCCCCCAGATAACTAGAGGCATCCCTTTGCAGCATGACTCATAAGAAACAAGAGTGTTAATGTTTAGGTCTAACACCGTTACTGAGAGTGACACAGCCAATAAAGAGTTTTCCTACTCTAATACAGATCTCTGAGTTAAAATTTCTGAAGGAAAGCTGACTAATCTTGCACCTACAGCTGTAAATAATTTTTACAGCAACACTTGGTTGCTAATATAGTAAATAAACAATAGCACTCACTTGAAAGCATAATTGAACCTTCCTTTAGGAGAATACTTTTCCAGTGCTGAGGGAAGATATTGACATTCCATTTCCACTTCAGAACTCATTAAATGGGCAACTCAAAGTATCTCAGAGCAAGCTAGGAGTTAAAATTTCACTTGTGTAATTATTCTGAAGAAATATGTAAGTCTGCCATCTGGAAGTGTATTAGACATTACAAAGTCACTGTGTGCATGCCTCAGCAGATGCAGCTTTTGTTCAGAGTTTTGAGGGCTGTTAATTTAATTAGTTTAGTATTTTCATACTCCCACCTTCCTTTCAACAGTAGTTCTGCAAAGGCAGCATCAGAACAGCTTTAAAAGAATCCAAAGCTAAAAGCCAAATTCAGATTTTAAGGAAATGGAAACAAATAAAGTTCATATGGACTTCAAATGGAGCTTGATCTATTCATTAGCGGGCCTAAATATTATCACCAGTGTCTCTTTAGACCAAAACAAAAAACTGTGTTCAATGAATCCTTTTCTACATTAGCTTTCTTAATTTAAGGAGGCAAGAAAAGGATTCAACCATTTTATTTTTTTATTAAAACCACTCAAAAATGATCTGGAGAATGTAAAATGTCTCTTATTTTTTACTGATGTCTTTATGTGATGGGGGACCAGATAAATATTTGATTTTTTTTTTATTTTTCAGGGCTTTTTCTGCTATAGTAAGCTAATAGTAAGCTATGTGGTAAATCTTACACAGTAAGAGTAAAGCTACATATCTCTGAGTGAAAAAATGTTTGTCGGCTTTAAAAACTAGAATCATTACCCATCTAAAAATAAGGACTATCCTTTTACAGTTCCTTCTAGCACTTTACATTTCTTACAACATCTTGCAAACCAAATTATGTGATGTTTCTACCAAATGATACATAATAATGCAATATTAAAACGATCTGTGATAAAAGTAATTATATCTGCCCATGTACACATTTGTCTCTAACTTTTACTCCTGTAAACTGTACCCCAAGAGCAGATTCCTGTCAGGCCAGGGTGCTAATAACTGCATAGATCTCCAAGCACTATTGCAGAACTATAAAACCAAGTTGTTTATTAGATTGTAAGCCTATGCCAAAACATCATCCTGCAATATTTGACAATGTTCAGAATGTCTTTCAACTGAAAATCCAGACAAGGCACACAAGCTAGGAATGAACCCAAGCCCATGGCGTTTGCACAGCCCAAGAAGCTCAGACCTTGGGAATCCAGAAATATTTGAGACACCATGAGGTACACACATACAGCTAACACCAGGAACACAGGACAAAAGACAATTTCTAAAAAACTATGCACTTTCAAAATCAACAGCAAATACCAAACACTTTATGAGTAAACTGAATACAAACACCAAGCAAGGCTGACATGGAGAACAGCTCAGGGATAACAAACAGTGATTTAAAAGCCTAGATGCTTTAGGAAATGTGTGTTAACAAATCCATTAGTAAAATATTTCTGTGAATGTTACAGCTTAACTAAGCAGGATAATTTACACGGGAACAGCTAATTAGGTTACTGCAGAGATACCCAGCTGCCCTGCTGCATGGACACCTGAGCTTCCTAACAAACAGCTTCTGAAAACAGAGTTCACAGCCTGGTATTGATTTCAGGTCACCTGAAAACATGACAATGTAAACTGCAGCTGCCCAGGAGCTGCTTGCTAAGCAGCCCAACATTCTCTGCAGCAGGAAAAGACAGTTGTGGGCAATATCTACATCAGACATCCCAAAATAATCATCCAAGTTCACAAAGAGAAGGTTTTCATGCACCTAAGTTTCTAGTTCACATAACATTATCTAAGCCAATAAATACAACAAAATAGGAACATCAGCTATAGCAAGGAAGAGATTCTTATAATCAATACTATAAAACAGGAACCTGTACTAAGAGCATTCCTGAAATGCTAAGGATTGGTCCTCCTGGGTTGGTCCTTCCAGCAAATATTTGTTGTTCATACTGGATTTTGTGATTTTAAGAAACTGAGGAACTTTGTGGCATTTTTGGTTGGGTTTGTGTTTTGTTAGGTTTTGGATGACATATTTTTAATTACGAAAAAAATCAACTTCCTACCCGAATTTTCCTTTTCAGTGGAAGAAGGTGTTTTGACAACACTAGGAAAAGACCCCATAGCATTATACCCATAAGAGAACTAGTACTCTACCGAAAAGGTTTCTGAATTTAGAGGATGATGTATGACAACCTGTAGGAAGACAGTAAAAACACTACAAACCTTCTAATCAGATGAGAGATCAAAGAGACATAAAGTCTGATAGGATTAGTCAAATATCACACTGAGACTAGGAATTCAAATACCTAGAGAGAAAATTATGATATCTAATGGCAGAAATAGAGAAGAGTATAGACAATTCACAGCAAGAAAAATATTTATTCCAAAAACAACTATTTCCTGAAAAATACAATGCATAAAACTTGAAATCCTGAGTCATGTTTTAATCTAAGCTTTATGTATTTATGTATAAAATAGGTACATATGACAGGCTCCTCTATTTCTGTAGCAAAATAAAATTAGCTTTAAAAGTCTCACAAAGGATAGTGAAGTGATGCTCTGCCCAGTGTGACTCTTGGAAAATAGAAAGAAAAGGAGGAAGTGGCAGAAGAGGCTACCCAGGGAAATCAAGGGGCTCAGCAAGGCTCAGGATGTGGTACTTGAGAGGGATCAGACTCCATAACAAAAGGCACAAAAGTTGCATCAAACACTTACTAAAATCACCAAAAATTAAGAAAGTATGGAATGCAACAGGTTCTGAAAAGTAAACAGCTCATCACAAAGTAACTTTGTATCTACAGGAACAAACCAGAAGCCAAATGCAGCTACTGAATAACACAAGGAACTCTTAATTTATTTCTCCCACAGCTGTGATTTCAGCCTCAATGATTGTTCCAGATGCGATGATAAACATGTTCCAGATGCAATGATAAATGTGCACTTACTGAACAGTTTTTGTCAGAATTCCTTTTCCACTGCTTCTTGACTTGTTTCTTTGCTGCAGTTGAATGAAGAGTTGCATGGATTTGTTTTCGGGGATTTAAAGCCAGAATGTTCTGTAGAAAAAGAACAAAAGACATTAAAATATAGATTAAAATTTCTATAAAGGTTCAAAGTTTCTTAGATCACACTTTACACACTTATTTACAGTGAAACCAAGAGCAATTATTCAACATCATAGCCCAACTCCATACTAATTTCTTTAGATTTGTATTGTCCACGCCACTTAGATGATGAATATTTAAAGACACTTCTAGGATTACTAGAAAACAGGATTATATTTAGCAGCCTTAATAATGGTTTCCATTGCCAGATATTTTTTATGTACAGCATATAGTAACACAATTCTGCTTCATTGTATCACTCCAAGTAACACTTGTAGAGCAAAACAAGCAAAAATATTTTAAAATATCTGGGTTATTTCTGAATGTTTCATAATTTCAGTATAAACTCCAACTTCCCAGTCAAAATAATCTCCTTCTAAGCCTAGTGAGCTGATGAGTTAACTCATCTTAAAATGCTTTTGTTTGCAATGACACAAATCTCAGGAAACATAGCTATGCTTTTAAGTCACAGTGGTGGTCTGACAACAGAGAATGAAGTCTGCAATGTCTTTCACTATCCTAGTGTAACTCAACAAATTAAATTCAATTTTTGGAACCAAAACTCTTCTTCAAATCAGGCAAGTAACAGATTTCTATACTAAAAGAGACCTCGTTTATTTCAAGGGATTAGTGTGAAAGGCATCCAAGAGACAGATCCAGACTCAGGTCTGTGATGGAAAACAAAAGCAGGCACACTGTTGGTTGTAATTTCTGGAATTAGTTTGCAAGTTTACCTATAAAAAAGCCTTGGCTTTAGCAATACATGTCTCCACTGTGGTGAGTAGTATGTATTTATTCTGTTACTGTATGTCGAAGATGTGCGAGACTGACTTACAGAAACACGATGAGTGTGATGGGGTTATGAATATTATATTGTGATTCTTCCTTATTTTAAAAAACTGCTTCAGAGGGTGATAATGATGAAAGAGTCATCTCTTGTATTAAGATTTTATTGTGCTGATTATGGGGACTTTTTATATGTGAAGGAGTCACTTTTTATTCAACTATTTAACGCTTTACTCTGAACTGATTGGTAATGCAATTTTCCCACAAACCAGAAACCTCATCTCTTTGAAAATTCTACCTGCAAACAAACAACATAGCCCAATACAGTAACTCCCAGCTTGCCTGAAGCACAGAGATAGAAAGTGAGGAAAAACATTCATAAAAGACTATTTCTCAGCCTACATACTATTGACTTTCAGAAAGAGTTACAGGGTGTTATTGGATGTGGCCCTGCAATCCCAGCAGCAAAGACTCTGCTCCAGTTCAGGGTGTTCCCCAGATGAATACCTCAGGCAAGATGTGGTAACCAAATGCATTCAGTGATGATTTATGCCAATTTATTTTGCCTTTAATTAAAACAGAGCAGGGACATCCACATAAGGGATATCTCAGTGGATACTTGAATTTCTCAGGATGATCAAACTCAACTGTCAGAGCATTATCTGACTGCTGACTGCCCAAATTACCCAAGCTGGGCAGTAGGTTCTGAATCACATAAAAACTTCAGCAAAATTTTGTCTACTCTCTTTTGTAATTGCTTAATGCTTGGCCATGAATATTATAATTATTTTAGCAAACTGAAATGAATTGCAAATTTCTAGCAATAAACTGTAACAGATGTACTCCACTGGGTACAGCACCAGTTGGTTTAAAACATGGAACAAATGGTGGGGCAAGCCAAGGACGGAAGAATCCCCATATGTTTGCTCCTGTTGGAATTCTGCAGCAGGAGCATGGCTCCAAGCGCAACAGTTGCAGAAATCCAAAAGGACTACGTAGCACAGCATGTCCCAGAATTAAATCTGAAATAAAACTGGCACAGAAAATACTAAACCACATATTTAGTATTATATTTCCACTACATAAATAATATACTACCTGCCTAAATCTTGGATTGCTGACCAAAGTGGCTGCTCTAGCTAGAGGTCCCTGGTGTTTATGAACAACTCAGAAGTTAACTGCTTAAATGGGAAAATAATGTAAATGCTCTTGGGTCATTTGAACTGTCAGAAGTTAAATTAGTGAGGGTGTTTTCTACCTATTCATTTCAGTTCCCTGGTTGGCTTTTCACAGCTTACGGCTAGTCAAACATTTAGTAAATTTAACAAATAAATTCAGATTGGTCAGCCAGTAAGCACATAATTACTGAGAAGAAAGTTCCAGAGTACGTAATGCAAATAACAATGAATACACAAAACTAAACAAAAATAAATCACTTGGATATGCAAGAAAGGAAACCTGAGACCTCAATTCTCTCAAGCACACTGGTCCCCTGAGCAGGGGAGGAGTTCACTGGTGAGGAGAATTATTTGGGCACCTGCAATCTTGCTTGTCTTGTCCCATGCTTATTCTGCTACATAAATTCTCATTCTTGCCAGATGAGCAGTTGTTTGATCTCTCCAGATGTTGAAAGGGCAAGACTCAAGTTCCCCAACAGAGGATGCGGGTGCATAATGCATCCCTTTTCAAAGTACTACAAACTTTGAATTTCACATTAAGATGCTATTTGTGCAGTAATGCAAAACCTAGGAATTATATCTTTACAGTTTTACATAACTGGCTCCATTTATTTCATTAATAGTAGATATAAATCCATTATCATTAATGGCTGCAAATCAGAATATAAGGATACTTTATTTCAGTAGAAATCCATTGTGGTACTCTGTAGATGAAGAAAGAGAGTGGGCTATGAGTAAGGACACAGAGTGAATTGAACCCAGGCTGACTTTGTGACTCGTAGCACAGAAGCACAACACGCACAGTCAAGTTAAACCTGCAGCTCTGCACAGTGCTGAGGATTATGGGCACTACCAAAGTATTATACTTTCCTTCACTATTTCCACAGATAATCTGAAGACTTCACTTAGGGAAAAAAGCCAAGGAGCCCATCTCTGTGGAATGGAACTCAAATATATTTTGCAGATGACTCCCTCAAATATAATTACCTAAAGGAATTCCTTTAATAATTACCCATGGCAATGACTTCTTTCAGGTCTTTTAAAAAACAACCATTTTTAAGCAACAAAATATAGAAGAATGGTTCAATTTCTGAATACATCCTCTTCTAGAAAGGAATATATTTGTTACGTCTAACAGATATTGATTTAGGTTGCAAGTATCCTAAAATGCAATAAACTACTCATATGTAATGTGCATTGAGAATGACTAGCATGTATAAGTCATAGCTACAGTTTTTAAGTTTTGAGAATTTAGTGATAGATGGTTATGTTGATCTGTGCCAACAGCAACATAAGCTTCTGAGATTAAATTTACCATAAGATATTTATTAGATATTTATTCCTTAGCTTCTGCTTTAAATGGCATGATTAAGAAGTCTACACAAAAAAATACTAGCTCTAATTTTCACTATTATCTATTAATGAAAAGGCTGTAAAAGTTTTAAAACAGCAGGTTATATCACAGTGAGTCATTTATCAGGAATTTGAATTAATATTACTCCAAGCAAGTGATTTCAAAGCAGTCATCCAGGATAGGATACACTCTCCAGTTGGGAGTCTTGTCTCTGGTACAGCACTTTCAGGTAAATCAAGACGGGTTTGGCACATGCTCTGCAGTGATGCAACATTAATTTCTAAAGACATTTAATTTTGCTTTTAATGTCATTAAAAGTGTCACACACTTTTTATTCTCATCTCATAAAGACACTCTTTTCCTGAAAGCAGAAGAAGCTATTTCAATTAAATGTGATTCTCAATTAAGTGCATATTCAGCAAAATAAAATATAAAGTTATGGAAGCACTATGCTCGTTGGGAATGCTCCAAAGCCAGTGGGAGCAGGCAGAGAGGGGATGTTGTTAAGAAAAAAAGTATGATTTAGAGAGCACAGGTGGGACTGCAGTAGCTTTAAGACAGTCATCAAAAAGTCCTGTAACTCTAGCAGCGTCTTTGTAAATTATGCAATATTAATTCAAATTTTGAAAGCTTTTCTTTAAAGCATTATGGTGTGAAATCTTTGGCTTTTCCTTTTTCTTTCCATAAGTAACAACCTTAGCAAACGTCCTGGTTACGTGGACTTTATGTCTCACTCGAAACAATAAATTTGGAAAAATTTAATAGGTAAAGATCACTCTTCTGGGGAGCTGCCTACTGAAACCAATGAGTTGTACCAGGAGCATTTAATGCTTAGTAATCCTCATGTTTGTTACTGCTCATTCAAAGCCCAAGTAAGGATCAGAAAATCTATCTTCAGGCTCTGTCACAGGTTGTGATATTAAAATTGTGTAGAATTCTTAAAAGACAAAGTAAATATTTGCTCATTTCAAGGATTCTGTGGACTTCCTGTAGCTTGTTGGGAAAGTTTCCAATGAACAGCCCCAAAACATCTCCTGAAGCCCACCACAGATCAATACATATACTGTCACAGTGAAACTGTGGAAAATGCAACAGTTCACATGCAGACTATGACTGGGCATAAAACAAGGTCCCACGTGTCAGTCTCCTTGTTTTAGCATACAGCTCATTTCCCTAGCCTGGCCCCTGCAACACACAGGCTATATCCTGATTTAATCCCATTGCTTCACAGAGCCTCCTCAGCCGAATGCTTTTATATACATCAATTAAAATTCGGGAGTAGGCCAGGCATGCTAGGGAATGCATGTGGAGAGCAATTTAACCCACCCCATTCCATTAATCTACCCAATTTCCTTAAAAAGAGTTGTAATCTCCCTCACAGCAAGTAACATTAAATGTATTGCAAGATACATATGTTCACCAAGTGAACATAATGAGAACATATTTATTTTTTCTAAGAGTAATGAGCATACTAAACAATTAATTTCAAAGCTATGCAAGTGTTAATTCACTGACAGAAACAAATACCTGGGGCTTTTCCACTAATATTTTCTCGTATGTCTGAATGTGAAACTAATTGTATAACTGCTATTCAGTCAAAGGCTGAAGAACTCAAACATATTTGTTTTCATGAGATTAGATGACCCACAATAAGGAACTTAGTTGAAAAATCACATGAGTGTAGAAGAAGATGACCAAGGCATGAACTCCTATTATTATCTAATTTGAATAGCCTAATTCACATTTTACTTCTCATATCTACTCTACTTCTTGGAAAGCTGCATGAAGCACGGACAGTCAGATGCAGGATTTTCCACACCATTATACATGGAAGTTTCATTGCCAAATCAGAAAAGGCGAGTTCTAGTCACAGCAGAGTTTGTTACACTAGAAGATAAACACAAGATTTCAAAAAGTAAGTATCTACGGTATCATGTCTTCCCAAAGCTAGGTCTATGTTATTTTCCATTATTGAAAGAATACAGGACACTGTTGTGAATCTCTCCCATATACTTATTTATAAGAATATCCCACAAATTGATACGTGTATCAAATGTGTATTTCCTTACTGAAGATTGGAACTGATGAGAACTTTACAAAAAATGTATGTAACCTGGCTGATAATGCATCTTAGGAATTCATGAATTCATGCAAAAATTTCAAAAAGGTGAAAAGACCATGCTTTCACAGTAGTTCAGGCCTGGTTTAATTGTGAAGCCACAAAGGCCAGAGAAAGCTTGATGAAATGTGAAATGAGCACAAATGTCAGGGGAAAAATGTGATCAGCCTTAAGAAAATCCAAGGGAAACCCCTAAGAAATCATTTTTGTAAATTACCAGGTATGTTTTCTGTTACTGAGACAAACGGATGCACATGTGAGCAAAGTCACAAGTAGTTTATTTCAATATATCACAGTGTGACAAGGTGTAACCTTCTCATCTCGTTAACGATAAATTTAGGTGGCCCCCTATCCATGTCTGAGAAGTGGCCCTTTATACTAATAGCTAAAAATTGTCCTGAAGGTCCAGTGAGTTGGAAGACGGAGCTCCACTACTTTGAAGAGACAACCAACCTATGAACCAGTGCCAGAAGAGCAGCAGCACTGCAGCCTCCTGTGAGACAGCGATGGAGAAGCCAATCTGCCCAAGGGACTGAGGCCTGACCCTGAATCCCGCTGCGCATATGGGCACAGGGAACTCAAACCCAGCTGGAAAAACACTGCCACACAAGCCCCACAAGCTCATAGTTTCAAAACTATGAGCAAGAACTAAGGCCAATGGATGACCTAGTGCTACCTGTGCATATGCCTTTAACATAGCATTTAAGTGCTATATTTTCACCTTTACATTTCCACATAGCTTTAGATTGCCCCATAAGACAAAGTGCTGATAGCAGAACACCCTTCTGATTTCTTGCACTCGTTGCATAGACTCTAATATTTAGAGAATGACAATTTACCCTATGACACCTTCATAGCATACCAGTATCCTAGAGGCGTAGTCCTAGATCCATCATCAGGTACTTAGTGGGATTTTCAATTTTACCACTACAGAATTTCTTGGTCCTCAGATTTTCCTGCAATATGTAAATACTACGTCTTAACAAAATGAGCAGTTTTCTAAATCACTCCCACAAAAGTCGGGAAAGTCTTAGTCATGAGTATGTCTATGTTAACAAAAGTGTGTTATACTTCTGGCACTTTCTGTTACATAAACAAAGTTAATGCATTACACATTAACAAAGTACCAAATTACACAACCCTAAACACAGTTTACATAATCTTGCTGCTCTCTTAACTGTTAGACTTAGAACTTGATTTCTCTAACTCAGCAATGCACTTATGCTTGGTAATACTGTAAATTCTAAAAGCTTTATTAAAATGAAACCCAAAAAGTTACTTGTTTCCCATAGATACCAACCACTCTCCTCTATGAGAAGGGCTCTGGGTGGTAAATTATGCTCCTGGAAACTCTGCATGCTACCTCCTTGACACAACTAATCTCTGCAGAAGCACCTCGACCCCCACAGGGAAAACCAAAGCAAATACTCACCCTCTGGGCTTTACTGAAGTATCCAAGTAGTACCAGTATCAGTGAATTATTCATGCATTTCACATAAGCATATATATATATATATATATATATATATATATATATATAAAATACAGCCTAAAGCAGGCTCAAACCTCACCACAGCACGGGATCAGTTCTGAGGCTCCTCCAGGGACACCCTACTCTGCAATAAGACCAAGTTTTTGCATTATAAACAATATACCACATCCAAAAATATTAGCCTTTACATAGCAAATTCAGAGAAGACATAGCTGAGCACAGCCCTGGTCAATTTACTCAGTGTTGAATTCACTATATGTATTCATTTGGCTGAATAAAACATTACTTAATTTACAGCCTTTAAAAGTAGAAGGTTTTAAAATTTTGTACAGCTATCTTTGTACACATACAGTTACTATTTTAGTAATTTTTCTCCCTAACTGGACAGTGTTTAACCATCCAACTAAAAGGTGAAGTGCAAAAAAAAAAAAAAAAACCACCAGAGCAATGCACATCATAGCCTTAATTCTTAGCTTCATGACTGCTGGTACTTTAGAAGTAAGCACATATATAGTCTCCAGTCTGCCATACCCACTACACTCAAAGTCACCTTTTTTCATCTTCCTCCTTCACAAATCAAAACTTAAACCTTCAGAAAAATATTAGATTTGCATCACAGGTATATCAGAATTTTTTTGTTTCCTCAGTATAAAATTGATCTATGTCTCAAATGCTTCCACATTAAATTGCTCTGTTACATGAAGAATACAAATGCTATTTGGTAACTGCTCATTCACATATAGACCCATTTATTGAAAGGATCACAGCAAAAATGATCGTTATCATACACATACATTTACATCTCACTCCTATTTTTCTACAAGACAAACAGATCACAAGACAAAGCAAGCTCAGTTGCCTTTGAAAATAAACTTTGTCAGAACCAAAAAAGGCCATTGTATCCCTCTAAGTGAATCTCTGAATTGGACCCTCAGTTGTGAGTGTTTGCTTAAGCAAAACCCAAACTTACATTAGAAACACATCTGTTAATGACAAGTGAATGCTCTACTAACTTTTGATCAGAGGAGAGAAATTAGCAAAGTTAATACTGCTTAAGTTTAATCATTGGCAAAATCAGCAGAAGTAATTTCAGCTGAGCAAAGCAATGTTCTGAACACTTTGTTAAAAGGTGATTTTCAAAGTCCAATAAATGAACTTGAAATGCAAGGATGAGAGTAACAATATACATCCAAAATATCTAGTACATTCAGTGTTTGAAACAAATGTGAACATTTGTACTTGTTCCAAGAACATGCCAACTATCTATCAGTACTGACTTTCTAAATCTGTTGTGACATGAAGAAGTAACAAGTAAACCTACCTTTTTTCAACTACTGTGCAAACTTCCTACAAAAAATTCAGTAGCAACAGTTTAATACAATGGTAAAATGCAAAATTGACAATGGGACTACAGATTTTCTACTAACTTTGTATATATACCAGAGCATCCTAATTAAAAAAAAAATAAAAAAAGAGAATTAGCACGTAGAAATAAAATGGAAATGTGAAGGATTTGTTAATTGTATCCTATAAACAGTAAGTATATGTGAAGTCATATTATAAAACATTATTAAATGTCTGATAATTTAAAAAAAAAAACAAACCTACACCTAATTTTCAAGCAAAAATGTTTGACAGCCTGTGCAAGTAAGGCAACAGGAAACTGTTGCCGGTTTCTCCTTTTTGTTTTAAAATGTCAGTCTTATTTTGCAGAAGCACACCGTGATGTTGCCACCTTTAAGCAAAGAAAAGTGGCACTCTGTAAGTACAGAGGGACTCACATGTGTTATAGATGAGAGTGGAACATAGAAAATTCCTTGGAGGGCTTCATTCTTACAGTTTTGATTTTCAAATACTATTGACATTAAATACTGATGAATGTGGCAGAGGCAGAGGTGATACTCTTAAAATAAAATAATGAGATAAGGCTGAAACATGCTAGCAAACATTTGGATTCTGATCTATTATACTTTGTCCCATGCTTATAGAGAAAACTTACTTTTAAATACTTATTCAAGAGTGTTGTATGTAGGGGCAATATTTTCTAATTCTTTTACTTATCAAGCAAAATTAAATCTCTGTTGTGAGACCTCTGAACAAAGAAGAATTATTGTTATCATTTGTAAGGTTTTCTAAAATTACAGTGAAGCATTTCTCCAATAAACATACTATAATGATTCTAAGGCTGTGGACTTCAAGCTGCACCAAAATCAAAGTATTGGACTTTAAAAAAAATAAAATTCCCATCTTGCTGGCAGGTCCAAGCTCTCTTCCTAGAACAGAAGATACAAGACCACAAAGCTATCATTCAATTAGGATGGAAGTGTTAAAACCCATTTGTCTCAGAGCAGCATCCTTTTGTTTGCTGTGGTATGAGCAGGAGCACATACTGCAGGGTAACAAGAGAAGCTGTAACACAAGTTACAGTTTTTGGAAACGATATAAAGGAAAGGTACCCAGCTTACTCTCCTGTAAGTACCATCCTCCTGCACTTCTGTGCCTGACAGCTTCAGAAATGAGAATTTAGTCTTTACCTCATGGAATCATAGAATGGTCTGGTTTCAAAAGGGACCCTGATGCTCACCCAGCTCCAATCCCCCTGCCATGGGCAGGGGCACCTTCCACTACACCAGACTGCTCAAACCCATTCAACCTGGCGTCAAACACTGCCAGAGCTGAGGCACCCAAAACGTCTCTGGGAAACATGTTCAGGTGCCTACCGCAGAGACTGAAGTATTATAGTTCATTACTTTAACATTTTCATGAAAGACTTTTGCCTGTTATAGCGGAACTGTGTTACAAAAGCTGCACAGAAGACCACCACACCCAGAATGGGGCTCTAAAAGACCCTGGACCATTTCCTGATGAAGATAAGATACAGTAACAACTCAGGGATGGGGACATTCACAAAGTACAAGCCTAATATCTTCAGAGTAGAGAAGTCCTAGGGCTGTCAGCTGCCAGGCTCCAACAGACCCTCTCACCAAAGGGTGGGGGGAGAGAGGCTTTAGGTGTGTGTTGGAAAGCCTCTGGTCAGAGGCAGTGACCGCCCATCCTCTGATGTGCACAGGGCCCTTCACCTGGGGGAAAGCTTATCCACAGCAGAGAGGGCGACACGGCCCATCAAAGGCCCCCCAAAAGGGCTCCCCAGACCCTGCACCAGAGCACTGCAGCATGATGCAACACACCCTCAGCATTGCAAGGGACAGTGTCAAACTGCTCCCCAGCAGGGCAGGCCCATGGGTGTTCCCACCTGGCCCACAGCGTGCAATAACCCACAGGATTCTGTTCTCCTTAGCATGTAGAGGCGTGGCACTGCATGTGGCAGCCACGATGGGGGGCCCTAACCACCAAGAAGACCAGATGCAGGGGGGCAACGAGACATCCTTGGGGCCCTTGGACGGGTGATATGCTTCCACCTAACCCCTGTCACCCTCTTCCTGCCTCCCCACCCCCCATACACAGTTCTTTTCTTTCTTTCTCTTTCTTGCTTTCTTTATCTTTGCCTCTTTTACTATTAAATAAAACAGATCAGGTTTTTTGGCACCAACATCTAAGCTTGTTTGGTTTTAATCTCGTTTTTGGGTATACATTGAACATTTTAAGTTCTTTCCAGTTTATACACAGAGACTTAGCTTTCTTTGCTTTTCTGTGTTTAAATCGGATCCTAACACCTTCACAGTATAAAATGTCTTCCTAACATCTCATCTAAACCCACTCTTTCAGTTTCAAGCCAGTCTGCCTTGGCCTACCACAGCATGTCCTCGCAAAAAAAAAAGTCCCTCTCCAGCTTTCTTGTACCAGAAGGCTTCTCTAAGGTCTCTCCTGAGGCTTCCCTTCTGAACAACCCCAACTCTCTCAGCCTAGCTTCAGAGAAGAGGTATTCCAGCCCTCTGATCATTTTTCTGGCTCTCCTCTGGACTCACCCTAAAAAGTCCACATCTTTTTTTTATGTTGGTGACCCCAGAGCTGAGTGCAGTACTCTAGGTGGGAGTCTCACAAGGGCAGAGTAGAATGGAAGAATCACCTCCTTTGACCTGCTGGCCACACTTCTTTTGATGCAGCTCAGGATATGGTTCAGTCATGTTGCCAAGTCATGTTGAGCTCTTTCCACTCGACTTCAGGTCAGCTCTTCTTTTAGCTATTGCTTGCTCCCTTTTCCTGAGTGAGGGCATACATTCACAGACAGGGAAGCTCTGTAAGTAGGGCAGGTGACTAACCCCAGGACTGGAAGTTGCACACCCAATTAAGCTTCTTCCTCCAGCACGTGAGGAGGGGATTCAGAGCTGCCAGTGCGCCAAGCAGGACGCCTTAGCAGAGTGTGACAAAACACCACACAGGAAGTACACAACCAGTTGTTCTCTCTCACCCTCCTGGACTCACCCATCAACTGGCAGCCTCTATGATGATGGTTCTCAGTTTAAACACTTACCTCTGCTCAAATACATGAGTTCCCTGCTGCCATTTGAAAAAGAGAAAAATCGGGGAAGAGTCACAAATAATTACAAGAACAGACACTTTTGGAAAATAGTCTAATCATTACTGCAGTCACTCCTGGAACAAGAAGACCTCCATCCCATTGTTCCTGCCTTGCCCTACACAGGATGGAAGGCAAACCTGGATGAGAAGTGGAATTGATTCTCTGTTCCACTAAGATTATAAAAGCAAACCAGAGAACATACATGACAAGAATGCTGTTCCAGCACTAGAAGAGTTTTATCCCAAGTCTCAAGACTTGTTATGTATTTTTCACTAAGGACTCATTGATTAAGTTCATAAAGAACAATATATTGCAAGTTAAAAATTATCTAACTTTGCTTTTGTGCTAAATACTTCCTGGGTTCCTAAATCAATTCATCTTATCTCCTCACCTAGTGCCATGATTTAGCAGCATGCAAGCTATTCTGCTGTATTTAAAAAGTGGTTCTTATTCTACAGTCTTCCAGAAACTCTTTTTTAGCATATCCTATCCTAACAAAAGTGTACTGGTCCTTAAGCAAAGTATTGATAACCGCTGACTACTGATACTATCCTCAAACTACAGATACTTTGAGAAGAGATATATTTTTCATTTTTTCTGTTCTGTATTCATTTTATTTCTGCATTTCATCACCAACATTCTAGAACAGCTTCTGTTGTGGTTATCTTCTTTGCTTTTTTTTTCCTCCCAACTCTTTTGTCACTTTCTCACTTCCATCTGTTTTGAAAAGCTATGTTCGTGCTTACTAAAATCTTTCAAATTTTGCATTTTCAGAAAATTGAAAGTGAAAAAAGGGCAATAACAAACACAACTTTAAAATGGAAGCAGAATAAGTCTGGGAACCACTTCTAATCTCCTATCTTATGTTCCTGTAGCATACACACACATCTACGTGCAAGTGTGTGCACGAATTTGTACAAGACTACTCTGTCCCTCTGATTGTTAAGTCTGTTGAAATTAACAGAGAGGTTCATCTTAGCAATGATGAGCAGATTTGTTAAGGCTAAAATTAGATCTCGTATTCACCTGTAATTATATTCCAAAATGTTACACTACACGTGATCTTTTGAGCACAGATGCTCACACCAATTACTGATAACAATCCATGAGAGTTAGTATACAGACCTAACTAGACACACCAAGGACAGCAGGCTCTAATTTTATCAATAGAAAACCAAGGAGAATCTGGCAGTCATTCCCATTTTTGCCCTGAGCAGTAAATCAGCAGTATTCTTCAATACTGATTTAATTTAGAATTAAGAGTTTTCCTTAATATGATGGCTACACTCTATCTCACAAACCTAATTTTTAACCTTAAAATGTGACATAAATAGAATACTTGAAGTTATTTTTAAAATGCCACATATATACACATTAAGTCTACTTTATTGATTTCAGAAAAGTTCATTTTATTTTCATATTCATAGTCCATGATCTGTACACTTAAGAAAAACCACTTTTTTCAGTTTTAACTGTCATTGAAATATCCTTCATTTCAAAGATATCAAGAAATTATCACTATTCACTTTCAATACAAAGCCTCTTACATTTCAGCTGTCATTTTCAAAAAATCATACTGAAAATAGTGTTTCTAAGCAGAGTTCAGTTGCAGTGTAATAAGTAATAATTTCATCAATTAGCAGTATTCAGCATCCACTGAGAGTTCTCTCACTATTATTTTATTCATAGAGTCCTTTGTGGAAGTAGCATACTAAAAAGATCCATTTATCCTTCAAGGTTTTTCATAAATGTGTCATACATCTTAGAAAACAATTGGTTATTATTCTCGCTCAATCTAAATAACTATAATAACTTCCAGGTGTAAAACCTCTCTTTATACTTCCAATCTTCTTTACTCCCATTATGGGTCTACATTTTTAATAACTTATTCTAACACTTCTACCTACTTTCACAAATGAATTCTGGAATTTTGCACGGGTGCTAGACATGCCTGGATGTAAGGGTAGTCAGCTTATTGTTAAGAGCAGAATAGAGTTGGGTTTCATAGAATGCCCTTCACAATCAGTGAAAACTCAAGCATTTTATAATGAGCAAGATGCTAGTATAGATGCTAACAGTGCAATGGCTGGACAGTAAAATGCTGTGATTATCAAACTCAGCAATAGCTTGCTTTCAGTGCATTTTTTTTTTCTCCTTCCCTGTAGATCCCTCCACATATTTATTAGCACTTTTTTCCTCTCTCAGAAGCTCATCCTGCCTTCTGTCCCTTCATCAGAAGAGTGCAAAGGGCTCCCTTCAGAGCACAATATTCCCATTCCTTAATCGACTGACAGAGATGCGATTGGGCAGCACAAGAACCTCTCTCAAGGCTGGGCAGACAGCCCTGCACAGACTGCACACACAACAAAACATCCCTGTCTTAAGAGGGATGCATCTCTGACACAGTAGCCTGCTTCATTCTCTCCACATTGGCCAAATATTTTGTTGACTGAGAAAAACACAGCCAGGACAGTTCATTCCAAAGGACGTTCCAATTTAAATAAGGCCTCTCAGAACAGAGTTAACAAAATCACACCAAACACCACGGCAAACATGCAGCAATATATTCATAAATAAACTAGGTACCACAACAACCTCTCTGCAGATGGCACGGAGTCCAATCTCCATGATAAATATAAACCTAATGACATTGAGTGTGACTAATACTTGAAAGAAGAGTGTCCTTAGGAAGAACACATTAACTAACATCAACCTTTCAATTTTTCCACCTTCTACAGTCTCAAAGTAGTGTGCACAGGTACCTCTATTAAAAAAAAAACAAAACACATACACCAAGAAGACACGTAAACCAGACAGGTTGGCTGCCTGGACACTTTGCTCCTTAATTACATACATAATTGTTTTTGAACCTGAAATTAAAATGTCAGAATGCACCATGATTGCCTTTAACTGATGACTACCATCCCATCTAAATGGAAATATTTAGATTCATCACCTAGATACCTTTTTAATTTGCTTTCAAATAGAGTCACCGGCAAGCATGTCTGCCTTCTCCCATTTGCACTGTTGATGTCAAGTTGAACTGGAAAGGCCAACCATTTCAATGAACTAAAATAAACGTAATTTTAAGGTCAAGTCACTTGTAACACTTCAGGCAGCAAATGTCATACTGAAAATAAAATTGAACCTTGGCTTGAGCAGAGATGAAAGGTTTGGCATTTCAAGGACTTCATTGTGTTTATCACTTTAAATCTACAAATTAAATACCAACATCACATACATTAATATTTATCAAACTAAGAATGCTTTCTGAAAAGATATCTTTAAATGCTGGAAGCACTATTAAAAACAAAATACTTTCATAGGTGGGCTTACTCAATTCAAATGGTGAAGTCTCTGTGAGACCTAAAACCACTTAAAATTCCACATTGGCTTAGGGAGGCATCTATGACCATGGTAAGAACCCAGATGTTTCATAGGAAGGTCTAAGTATTCTGACAAAAGAAATAAGTGAAACTGCCAAACTCAGACCACAGCATAAAAGAACAAGGATGTTGAAAAAGTAGATTATTTCATTCGTGATTTATGATTTGGATAATATTAAGAAAAAACTCCTTTACATATCTTAATATAAACACTCCTCAAACTTACGTGCTTTGTCACTTCCTCCTCACCATGTCTTCTAATTTTTGTTACTGTTGTTTTTTTCTAGTCCTACTTGAATCTTATGTTCTTTGCCATATGCAATAGCAAAAAAATATTGGGGTGTTTATTACAGTTTTAAAAGTCTATGAACAGAAAAAAAGCAATTTAAACTATAGACCCAGTCTGAATCACCTGTTATTTCATAAAGGAATATAGCTGGCCAATTGGAAGGCAAAACGTCCTTATTTCTAAAAAGCATTATTATGAGAAGAAAACCAGAGAATTAAGTTCAGTTCTCCCACTTACTTCTTTAGCTGCTTTCTTCCCCAATCACAACTTGACCTGGATATATATGACTTTTTTTAAAATTTATATTTTGAGTTATGGCATTTCACATTGCATTACGGAACTGCATAAAGACCAAGAGGACAAAATGCCCCCCAAGATCTGTATAGCCAATCCCTGTTGGCACATTTCACAAACTGATGCTCTGCACATGTAGAGATGCCAGAGATTTATGCTGTGCTTATTTGCAAGAATTCTGCCCTTAGTATAAAAATGACAGCAAATGAAAATGAAAAGACTTTGAAAAACATGCCCACACAAACACCACCCTCTGTGCTTCTGATAAGGCATTTATGGCCAAAGGTTCCTAATCCCAAATGTTTGATTTCTTTGCCAAATCACATACTTGCTGAAGTCTCATATAAAGGCACAAATCCTGCTCTTCTCAAAGGCGACAGCACAGGGCAGGGAGCAGAGTGTGTAACACTGTACTGATGAAATAAAAAAAGGAATAGAAATCATATGCTAATAAGAGGAGGGAGGTTGCCAGGCAACCAGGGAGGGAGAGAAAGCAGTTTTTGATTTGAACTCAGTGCTGTCAAAGGGTTAGCATAGCCAGAACAAACAGGGCATATTCAATCCAGCTTGTCTGCAGCCACCAGGAATTTTGGCTTTTCTCAATATTTTAACTAGAAGCATGTTCCCAACGCAGTGCCAGTTACTTTTGTTTTCTCTGGGTCATTTTACTGACACTGGCAAAATGGTATAGGATGGACAGTAGAATTTTTTGAAGTGTTAATTTGAGAAGCAGCAGCTTGTGCCTTTGGTAGCGCAAACTGCACCACACATATACACTGGCCATTAGGATGGAGAGCACTAAGCAATCTTGGGTCCAAGCAAATCCCAGGCCATCAGGCACAGCCACACACCTCTGGGCTGCACTGAAAACTGGGCAAGTCCTGCCCTGTTGCTAAAACTGTACCCCTTCAAATGCATCTCAAATACCTGCCCTGCAATGCTGCACTCTTGTCACAGCTGATCGGCAAAACCCTGCCTTGTGGGTAGCAGTTTCCTGTATCAGCATGTAGTTATACTTTCTTAAAAGATGTGACACTAAGCAGAGGAAAGAATAAAATTCCAGTTCAGTCTACAATATAAATCATTATGAAATTCACTTTTGTAACTAGAAGGAAATTAATTTCAGTTCCTTCTTGTTTTCAGAGTTGCTAACTGCAGTGACTACTCGTAAGTTTCAGCCATGAGAAGGGTGGGAATAGCAGTTCTTAAATGAAAGACCTTACAAAAAAGGTAAAATTCTAAGGATGGGAGTTTATCTCATAAGTAACACTAAAACTCAAAGGTTGAAGAAAAACTAAAAGCACAAGTCAATTCTTTTTCATGACATAATTGTTTTGGAGGGCTTGACTGCTACAATCTGGCAGACTATTGGCGGTAGAGGCAAGACCATACATAATTCCTTGAGCATTGACAGGATTTGCATATAAAACGTGAAAAGATAAAATGTTTCCTACAGAAGACTTTCCGTCCTACTTGCCAGATCAAATTTTAACCTGATGAGTAAATCATTATTCAATTCTCCAAGACAGACATGATAATTGTGGTCTGTAATCTTCCACAAGGTCTAAGCAATCATGCTATAATTGCTGTTCCACTCAGCTAAGAGTTTATTACAATAAAACCACTAAAACAATGAAAAGGCTTGAGAAATTCATTAAACAAAAATAGCTAAATAGGAAGTTTTGTTTTCTCACTGACTGCTTGTCAAATGACCCTAGGAAGGCACAGCCATCAATCTGGAACAGCCATCTAATCATCAAAACAAGCTATAAAGCAGTAGCATAAAAACATTCTACATATTAAAGCTTCGTTATGGAACTTCGAAAAACTAACAGGTATCTACAACAGAGAGAGACACTGTAATAATTGGGGCTTTTAAAAATAAAAGTTTTAGATCAAAGAAAGCTAGCTTCAGTTATTTATTCACATAACCTTTGCCTAACAACTTTGTGAGCCATGCTGATTTGTAGAATTCTCTGCTATCTTGCTGGAGGTTTCCTGGTTTTAACAGTATTCTTTATTTTCAATCCCTGCCCTGCTTCCCACCGTGAGCACACCAATCCTAGCTCTGAGACATACCTTTCTACCTGCAGTTTTTCCACTGTTCTTGTCCATTTGCATTGGGAGAAAATAAATCTGACAAGTGAAACTTGCCTACCTTGCTGTCCTAGCCCATGCTTGGTAACAGCTACTAAGTATATCCCAGGCAATAAGGAACTGCCACCACTATCAAACCTACTACTTTAAACACTATGGAATTCACAGGCTGTGCAATAAGGCTTTCTCAAGGCTCAGGAGCACTTCCCAAGTGACCCTTCCATGCAGCGGGAAGCACAGCACAAGTGACTCTGTTCCCCTGGCTGACTCTGGAACCAGCTGCAGCCCTTGAGTGCAGGTGTGCTGTCTGTGCCATCAGCGAGCTGCTCAAACAGCCCATAACCTCACCCCACATTCATTGGGGCCTTCAGACAGCAGTGTAGAACTTGCTGCTGAAGGAACTCAATCAACAAACATGCTGCCTGCTGAGCATTGAAGAACTCCTGGAGTCTCTTGTGTTCTCACTAAGGTCAGCACCCAATGGGCAGTCTGGCCCTTAAGAAACACTCCTCTGAACCCTGAAGTAACTCCAAAGAAATATGTGGATGAACTATAAAACTTTTTAAATAAAAATATGTGATTTAAGAGCCATTTATACTTTCTCAAGCTAAATGAAGAGAAAGCATAACAAAGTTATAGTGACAATGTTCATTGCATTATAAGTGAAAGTGACAAAATTTACCCAGGTAATTCTCAGACAATTCCCCGAATGCAATTTCAGAACATGGCTCTAGCCCTTCACACCTTTCATTTTTTTTTCTCACAAGTCAAGCATCAGTGCCGGGGTGGAAACAGCTGTGACAGCATTCTAGGTACTCAGCTGCTGGTCTAGCAGGGGATTTCCCACTCATAAACACCCATTTCCCCTTCAAACACATGCAACACATGATTCAGAAAGAAGGACAGATCTGTGAACTGCCAACATACTGCCTACCTACTGTAAGAACATAACGCAGTTTCATACTAAGTTGTGTTGGGGAGGCTGGTTTTAATTGTCTGTGAATGTTTCAGGTTTGTGACAGGTGTGGCAAAGCGTCTCCACTCTGCTGCGAAGAGGCCCTTACCGAGGAAGGGTGGGAGACCTATACTTTCCCCAGATGTAGTTTGGGTGGCAAGGAGCTGGAAAGTATCTACTAGCCAAACATCGATGAGTGAAAAGACGAGAGACTGCAGAGCAACACTGGAATGCAGTCAGGAAAACACAGCAAGCAGAGAACAATGCTAAACAATGTTATTCAAGATTCTATTCGACACTTAACTGTTTTGCAATTCATTAACTTCTGAGTACTTGATTTGACAACTTTAATTCTTCAAGGGATCCCGAAGATTGCAATAGATGTAATTATATATGGTTTACACACAATGATAGTCAGGAATCAGGTGAAACAAAAGAGAAGGCCAAAGAATGGAAGACTCTTTCCCAGGGTATCATTGGGAAGTTTACATGGAGTCTGTAAATATTCTCTGGAGCTTAAATGTGCATTTAACGGTTTCACATTACAAGTTAGAAAGGGAATACTGCCCTCATAGTGTAGATTTCAAAAATTCTTGTAAAGATTTAGAGACATAAACAAAAATCTAAGGCACGTCCTTATACCATAAATCCAAGGTAGGTACTTTCACATGTAGGTAGCTATTTTTAAACAAGCTTTCTATCCTTTGGCTTAGAGTATCACTGTCCAAAGAATATTAGTGATACCCTTTGATAGTTGACTTTATTCAAAAAAAGGCAATGTTTGGGCTTTGTGGAGTTGCCAGTCATTGAGGGGAGAGAGTTGTCGCTTTGTTTTAGTATTTTGGGTGTTATTTTTGTTTTGGTGTTAAAAAAATAAAATTGAGAAAAGCACATATTTAAATCACAACACGCCTGGTCTTCCACAATTTGGAAACCAGATTTTAGGAAAACAACTATTTATGTAATTTATTCATCTTCTTTAGCTAGGTCCAGAGGCTGAAGCTGCTGGCTAAGCCAAGCAAGGGGGACAAGATTCCTCAGGGACAGTTTCCTGGAATTTTTCTTCTGTCAAATAACTTGGAGAACCATCAGTGATTTTTAGCTACTTCTAGCACAGATTCTTGGCCCTTCTTTAACCAATGACATGTTTTTTTATCCAGCCTTAACTATTTAAATACATTGTAAAGTAGCACCAGGACTTCAGAGATAATTTTTAATATTTTATTATATGAACTTGAATTTGAGATACTAACCATTGAGATAAGTTTCTACATCATTGGTTCTGTTTTTATACTGTAGCCAAGAAAATGACCAAAACATTCAAGTTGTGCTGCCAGTGCTCATGTTGATAGACTCCTCCACTCAACAAACAGATTACTGAGAATATTTATCTACAATGATCAGATTAGCAAAAAGGCACTGTACCTAAATCAAAGACAAAGATAAAATACATTTTTTTGAAAACGCAGTACTTCCTCCCCCCAAAAAACAAAGTCCTATGCAGGGGAAAAAGAAAAACAACAAAAAACCAACCACCAACCAAAACCACACAGGGCTGCAATGCTGCAATTTGATTATCAGTAATTATTGATATATGGGGACAAACCATACAACAACTAAATTTATTCGAACAGATGGGGGAAGGACAGTACACTTGTTAGAAGTACATTTGGTTAGAAGGAGACTGCATTGATTTCCTTGCTAGTTTAAATGACTGCTGAAAACAAAACTACAGAAAGATACTGACCAAAGTTCCTATCTGAAACCTCAGAATAAAGCAAACACTAGCCTTTTCAAAATCCATCAACTCATCTCCTAAGACATGTAGTACTGCATACTATCACCAACACAGGATCCTACCATAACATTGTTCTTTGAGTCATAAGTATCTAAAATAAGTAAATTTATAAGTATCTAAAAATGCAAAACAATGCAATACAAGAAATACTTTGCATTAAAAATTTAAGGAAAGTACTCAAAAAACCTGAAAAACTAAAATCAAACCTTTGTCATAGAAAAATGAACTTTAACACTTGAAGAAAAATCCAAGATTGGCTGCTCTGAAAACACTGAGCTGGTACAAGACAGACAGTGCTGATTTCATACCACAGTGCCTCCCTTATTGCGAGGAAGATGTCTGTGATAGTTCATTCTTCCCATCTATTCTATGTTTTAGTTTTATCAGAGTATCTGTAAGACCATTTCTGGACATTAGTCATGGTTTGAACAGCAGCTCAGCTAGGAAATGGACTGAACACAAAAACTCAATACCTGAACTAATGACAAAATTCAGTTACAACTGACCTAGAGGTGTGTTCAAGTTTTTGCTGTGCATATTTGTGTATTATGTCTGGGCCTCAATGAGTTGCAATAGCCCCACCTAAACTTAATATTTTACACTTCAAGGTATACCACAACAAAAAGTTGTGTCAGGCTAGAATGAAACTATCAACAACAAGTTCATTTATCATTGCTTTTGCTTTACTAGACTTTTCATAAAGAACTGAAGTTTACAGCCAAATGTGAGGTCCTGTGAAAGGTGGGAAAATGCTACCTTGACGTCCAACCTTGCAACCTGGCTAACACCAGCAGGAGCTCACCACGTGTGCCACGGCACCAGCCTTGGTCAAAATCCACCTCAGCTCCACCTTCCCAAGGCCAGGTCCGGACCCTACTTCCATCACTCAGTACCACCTGCAGCAAGGAATGTCATGCAAAAACCTTAAGTGCTACAGGTGAGAATGCCACTAGCAGCACGGGTACTACTCCTGCTCAGCCCTCCGTGCAACTGTTTTGGTCCGGGGACACTGAGCGCAGTCCGTGAGCGCAGCGTGACCCACGGCGGGACAGCGATGAGCCGGGTCCCGCACAGCTCCGCTGCCCCACAGGCAGCTACGGGACGCCGAGCCCGAGGCCATCGGCCGCGCTCCTTGAGACCGTCCAGGGCTCATCGGGTCACGGACCCCGAGCTGCACTGCCCCCCAGGAACCCTGCTAAAGCCGGAAGCCCCACCTAAGCGCGGAAACGGGGCTCGGTCACACCCTACCCTCGAGTTCGCCGGGGAGTGACAGGAGAAGGCGAGGAGAGGGGAGGCGCCGGGCGCCACCCCCTCACGCCCCTCGGCCGGGCGCCGGCCGCGCTCACCGTGGCGAGGACGGGGGCAGGGGCACGGCAGGAGCGGTGCGTCCGGCGCTGCCCCGGCAGCCGCTGCCCGCAAGGGCTGCAGCTGCCAAGGAGGCAGGACAGCCCCAGGGGCCGGTGCCGGGGCTGCCCGCGGCCGGTCGGCACGGCACGGCACGGGGCGGCGGGACAGGGCTCCGGGCACCGCCGGCGGGCAGCGGCGAGGCACTTCCCAACGCCGCCAAACTTTACCGGGCGCCGGCGCCGCCGGGCACAGCCCCCTCCCCGCTAGCGACAGCCGCACGTCCCGGCAGGGCGAGTGGGTACCTCAATGTCCACCGGGTCCCGGCTCAGCACACGGGCCATGGTGTCCGCACCGCCTTCCCCCGGCTCCCCGCAGTCCCGGAGTGGAAGGGAGCGGAGAGCGGAAAGAGGCGGAGCCGGCAGCCCGGGCAGAAACGCCCAGGTGGGCGGGCGCCCCTCGCGCCGGGCCGGGGCCGCCCCGCCGGGCAGGGCCGCGCCGGGGCCGGGCCGGGTGTCCCGCGGGCGGGCCGTGCCCCTGTCCGCACTCCCCGGGCCTGCAGCGGGCCGCAGCGGCCACCGAGCGGCGAGGACGCATCTCGGACGCGTCTCGGCGGCGCTGCTCGGGGGATCCCCACACCTCGGAGTGCACCGCCCCGCCGCTGCACCCTCTGCACGGTCCCTGTGCCTCGCCTCATGTCCCTGCCCGGCCTCCTGCGCCCCCGTCCCTCTCATTCCCTGGTAGTGGACGAGAAGCTGCGCGGAGAGGGTCAAACGTCACCCTAGCTGTGTTTATCCACTCATGACAATCCCACAGGAGCAGCCTGCACGCCACGGCTGCAGCCAGCCCTGCTGCGCTTGGGGTCATTCTCCTGCCCCTTGCCAGGGCTACACCTTCCCATTAGTACCGGCCTGCGCTGTCCCTGAACCTTCACCTTTCTCCCCACAGGGACAGCGAGCCTTCCCACCCACTTTAGGACACTCCCCTCGCAGAAGCATCCAGCAGGTGGGAGTGGTGCGCGGAGGTCAGGTCGCTGCCTATCAAACACTGCAATTGTTTAGCACTAGAAACACAGTATTTATGGTATCACGGCAACAAACATTCCCACTGCAATAGGCCTAAAAAGAAAGCAAGTATTCTCCATTTCGGGAAGCAACAACAACACCCAAACCAACCAAACAAACCGACAAGCCAACCAAACACTGTAACATCTGTTTCTACAGTGCAGTTGCATTTAGCCACATCTGATTCCTCAAAATAAGATCATTTTTATCCCCATTTCACAAGGATAGAGGAGTTGCTAATCTTCGAAAATCTAATCTTCTAATCTCTCTAAACTTCAAAAACTAATCTTCGATTTTTTTTCTGATGTGCATGTCAGGCAACTTCTTGGATTCTTCCTCCCCTTCTTAAAACACACCCCAGATCTGCTCTTCATTCTCTTTACAGCACTCATTTTATCCAGTTGGCGTTTATTCTCCCCTCTTTAGTACAGCATTATAAATAAATAAATAAATAAATAAATAAATAAATAAAAATTTAAAAGGGCTTCCCACTCCTATTTACTTTACAAAAAAGCCTGAAAAACTGTAAGTAGCTTCTGGACACTGGCAACTCTTTGGGTGCAGTAGAGAATAGGTTTGCCTTTTCCTTTCACATCTCCAGAGATAATGTCTCTCACAAAATACCATGGAAATTTTTCTTTACCTTGTAATTATTTTATTTCTTTCCATCTCTGAAAATGAGCACTTTAGAGATGCCCAGTGGAGGGTTTTGTTGTATTTTTTTTCCCTTGTAAGATGTGAAGAAATAAGGTTATGGTCTTTTGTGTCTCAAGTGAGAGCTATATTTTCTCAAGTCTCTGCTTCAGCACTATTACATAACAATTCTTACTGATTACAATCACCCATGTAAAGCAGCTGAAATGTTGGCAGGAAAATCAGAAGCAGGACCTCCTTCATTGCTCATTCAGTACTTACCTCTAACAAATCCAAGAGTCTTTGGTTCATTTCACTAGTACTGACATGGCTGAACAACTCAGTGGTCTGATGCTAGCTGGGGAGTTTTCTAGTTGTGTTTGCTCCTGACCTACAGCACTGTATTTACTATGCAAGTACATTAGGTACAAGTCATTTTCAAAAGGAATATTCCAGGTACGTGAAATAATAAACTGCTTTATGACCAGCCACTTAGAGTTTGCCTCCATTTGTCCTAAAGGAGCATTTTCATAGAAGAGACTAGCAGCAGGCACTGCACTCTCCATTATACACATCCTCTGTCTTGTTCTGTGAGTTGTAAATTCTTGGTTACCCCCATGTAATCTAGCAACTCAAATGAACCTGACACCTGTAGGATTTTTGATCAGTGAAACCAATTAACAGTGACACCATTTAGATTTCATGGAAGTAGAAATTTTTCCTACAAATCAAGCAAAACTTACTCTGTCAATATGCACAGGTCAGAGAAAGGGATTCCAAGACCTAAACATACTCTGCTTTAACTCACAGCTCCTCTTATCTGTTCCCATGTTTCTTAGAATCAACTTACTGTCTTTAAAGCATGGCAGCCAGCCAGTCTGTATCAGCCTGCTGCTGTTTGCCAGCTTTCCCCAACAGTTTGGGAGATCTGGCCTTCGGTGGATTACCCATCTGAACCCCAGATTCTCAGTTGTGGGAAATAGTGCTTTTATTAGCACTGAGCAGGTTTACAGATGAACTTTGTTCCAGGAAAGAAATGGACAAAAAGACGGGGACATGCAAAACATGCATCAGAGTACAATTATTTAATCTTTTCTAAAGTAGAAGTTGCAAGAAATTTTAATAAGAGGTGTTACACAGCCCAGATATAGTTTGGGCTTTTTTCATTAAGTGCTAAGCCCCTGATTTTAATTTTTTTCTCCTGGCAGCAGGATTTTTAAAGCAGCAGAAACAGAGCATGTATACTAAAGACTTAACTTTCACTTCTGACATGAAATGCTGTTGAGGCTTGGTTGAGTTATAGGCTTTTGAAAAATTGCCATTAACCTTTTGTTCTTGGTGCTCTTCAGGTAAAATTTGCTCACATGCCAAAGAAATAATTGCATGTGAACTTTCTCAGAAAAGCTCCAGGCACTCACTGCTACCAGAGCAGCTACAGCCTTGTGCTGGGAATGGTTGCCTCACTGGGAGGGCAATGGAGGGCAAGGCAGCAGACAGTGAGAAAAGCCATGTCCTTCAATTTCAAACCGTTCCAGGAACACAACCTGCAATCTAAAACAAAAGATTCCTCCTCCAGCCATTGCAGTAGTTAATCGCCAAGTTTAAAGGGTAAACTGTAAACTCTGAAAGTTCAGCATTCAAATTCTGGCAGTGATGTATTAGAGAGCCTAGAGGTCTCCATGTACTGATATGTGGTACAAGCAGCTCCCCACTTTTTCATCAAAACTGCCCCTGATTCACATCAGTTCAAGTACTAGAGAGAAAGACATTCCAGACTTTAATTTGCTGTGTAGCTGTACCTTGAACTCAGTGGGCACTCTTCAATCCAGTGCTATTTTTATTCCAGGATCGGGTTCCTCACTCATTGCATATGATAAAGAGTGATGGTTACAGTCTCACAGCTAGCATCTCCCAAAATCTGAATGCCTGACTTAGCTATCCAAATTGCGCATTACACTTAAGCAAGTTCACCTGTCAAATTCATGGGATTTGGGAAAGCCTGAAGTGAACCCAAATTGCTCTTTTACCTTCTTACTACTTATGACAGTGCAAAGATTTGTATTTCAGTTATTTGCTGCTTCTGCCCTCTTAGTTTGGTTCAACCAAATTCAAAGTAAAGGTGATAAATCCAGTAAATGCCACGAAGCATACAAGCTGCTTCTGAAGGCTCACAAGAGCTTTTCAGATTTTTTTTTCCTTTACACTAGGAGTCATAGTAGCAGAGGTGGTGACTTTTACAGGATAAGGTAAATCACTGGTAAAGCTGATAGTGCTGCTGATTCCAGTGCCAGATTCATCAACATGAGGAGATTTGTGTTGCACGTCTTCAGTGTACTGGCGTCAAGGAGGAAACAAGTGTATACACATGAAAAAGTTGAAGCATGAAAGGGAGAGGTTTTACTGTCCTGTTTCTGAAAGGTGAATAAGTGAAGAGCCATAGAGTAACTATGCCACTGTTTGTCCTCACTCATCCTAATCCAATACAGAAGGGCTTGAATTCAAGACTTAATTTAGGGAAGCTTGCTCTGACTACCTCTCCCAAATAGCAGCACTGATGTTGCAGTATGTAATTACAACTTTGTGCATTTCTTCACCAATTTAGGGAAAATGCTCAACTTAAAACATTCACAGTAGTGAAGACGTGCACTGCCTTTCTAATGTGCTTGTTTGCAACTGGATTTACTCTTCAGTGCTCAGTGCTCCTCAGAGAGGGCAGCTACACAGGATCACCCAGGGTATGGCACAGTGCAGGAGCATCAATGCTCTTTAGGTGGGAGATACACATAATTATAAATGCTGTTAGGAGAAAGCTCTGACCATTAGTCAGACATAGCCTTTGGGTATGGAACTGTAAAGCACAAATAAATAAGTAACAAAATGGCCACCATGTGAGTCCAAAGGCATTTAAAACTACAAACGAGCTGTTCTTTACTGAGTCCACTAATTTATTCCAGCCATCTGTATCAGTGTAAACAAAAGCTTGTCTCCTAAATTGCTTAATAATTTTTAAGATGTAGCAAGAACCACAAGTTTCAACATGATCATCATGGGGGGAAAAAATTAAGAGAAACGAACCCACATATTTTCACACCACAAACATCTTATGATAACAACTATCATGCAATTCAAAGAAATATTAAAAAGTAAAACTTGTTCCTGGCATGACATATTTTTTTCCTATTTGAATTCCACCAAATGTTTCATTAGGATATTTTAAGGGATGAAAAAATCTGGCCATTTCCCCCCCCCCTCCAGTCTCCAGTGATGACATCTGTAGACAAATTCTATATTTATTACTAAGCCTGAAAATTGCTAAATTGATGTGCTGAGTTTGTACTGCTCTGAGAATCTTTTCTCTGTATGTGCCCCAATTTATTTTCAGGGTCTTAATATGCTTCTTATATCACTGGACCTTAGCTAAGTGAATAGTCAAGAAATCTGAGTGTTTATAAGCTAAGAAGTGTACACATTTAACATGATTGGATACAAGCAAATACAGAGCTCAGATTAAGATGGGATTTTGGACCACTAAGCATGAGGGAGAAAAAGCTGTAAGTACTTTATAGGAAAAGTATATTGGAGTTAATTTTAGAGATTCTGAGCAGCCACTCAGTTACATCCAACAAAATTATCATTTCTGAAAAGAAAACCAAAATCCATTATAATATTTGAAACTTTGAAATCCCTTAGTTGCCTCTGAGATGTCTCATAGTTGTGGTGGAGGGGGTGTCACCATCTTTCAGCTCCTAGTGTTAGAAGCAGAGGGTGCTGCTTTCCAGACATATACATCTCTAGGGTGAGAATAGAGAAAAGTAAGTTCTGTTTTGAAAGAACAGACCATTTGCATAGAGGCCCAATAGCAGGTATTATTTGCATCTTCCACATTCCCTGTGGCAGCAAGTTTCTGACAAGGGTGAGGTCTGCCCTTTGAGTAAGACCTGGTTTGGAGCCATTTCATTGTGCAGCAGTGGAGTAGGAAAAATGATACCAGGCTCACACAAGAGTCCTGTAAATGTCAACTGGCTGGATGCAGTGTTAACTGACCTCCCAGTCCTCCCTCCCCTGGACAGAGGAGTCACTGAAGTCTCCAAGAAGTCAGACTGCCAAGCTGTTACAGAATGGGTTTACTACATATCTAACTTCTGGCAACAGCAAGTATTTCTTCATTCAGGTAAATGTTAGAGATGGTGAGTTAACGCTTAGCTTATAACCATGCAAAATTAACTGCTTCTGTGCTTGCAGCTCCAAAGGGAAGCATGCAATGGGATCAGAGGAGGATTAGCCTCCAAAACAGACAGATACCACCAATATATTCACTGAACTTTTGGCATTAATGCATCCCAGCATCAGCAGATTTATTTATTTTAAGGGATCATGTAATTTTGTTGCTTTTCAGAGATACTAACATGGTACAAACCAGCCTCTTGAATTATTTACAAAATGATACTAGTTTTTAACTATTGATCTCTATAGTTACTGCATAACTCATTTCAACTTCGATAGCTTTCCAAATGCCTCGTAAAACGATCATTTGACAAACAAAATGGCTACTGTTCCCTTTTCTAAATTACTATTTTTTAAAAGAAAAACTGCCCCAAGGGTAACATCCTTGAAACAAACTGTGTGTTTGTATCATTCTAAATTTAGTAGTTCAAAAAGGAACAAAGAGGTTGTGTTTTCCTAAGAAAAATACAGTAAGTGATAATAACTCAATGTCCTTATAAAAAATTGCAATTAGTCCTTTGTTTCTGCAATACATTCTTTTCTCTCATGGCTGAAATCCCAGCTTTGGAAAATTACTGGGGACCCTGTGGACAGGTAACTGGGGGGGAGGGGGGTACAGTTAGAGGAAACTGGGGACTTATATTAGCATCTTAACAGAAGTTATAACACTAGGGGAGTTATAGGGTAAATCACACTTTCCACTTCCTGGATGGAAAGTGGTTGGCATGACTTGAAACCTATTCCATGATGATTCTCCATCACCTGCTAACACAGATGGAATGGAGGATGAAGTGGAGACAAGACACTGTGGCCAGGCTCTGTGGAAATCCTTTCAGGGAGGGGAACTCAATGGTGTTTTCCAGCTGATAACCCACATACCCCCTGTCAGCCAGGGGAGATGGGGAAGATGTCCCACTGCTGAGACAGCAACTGTGGTGAAATCCCTCTCCTTAGATGAACTTGCATCATTAAGCCTAATAATAATTTTAATGCACTCCTCCAGTCCAAAGTTCCCCACCTCCAAGGTGGACATGTGCTCTGTGTTCTCTTTGACTGTATCTTTAATAGGAAAGTAAGAGAATTTGACACCAATCAGTAACAAAGTCGTGTTAGTGACTACAGTCACTTGAGCTCCACCTAAACACAAAGAAATGGTATAAAAGTAAGTCGAGAATGGTGGAGAAGTTAGGGAAGAGTCCATCACAACTGCTGGGATCAGTCAACGGGCTGAACCAGTCTTCTCCCCCATAGAATGCCTAATAGGTAAGAGTCATACTCTGTGCATGCTGAACACTTTATTCCTCCAAGTATATTTTTGCAGTCAGACACTATCACTGACACCCTTCTAACCTTAACTTGTCACAATTTTATAATAGCGTTGTTCTGTAAACTGTTGGTGTGAATACTTTGTGGACACTGGCAGTGTCTGGCAGCAGGTCACATACTCAATTGAAGGGAAAGACCTGAGGGGTCTCCCTTACACTGCTGGTGTTTCCCAAAGTCAGTTGAAACACCCTCCAATCCAGCAGGACTGCTCAGGGAAGGATCCCCCAAATGGGCCACTGACAGGCTGGTCAGGCACGAGGGTCTCAGCTTTCCTGGGGCACTGACAGACAAACTAAACACTAAGGATCAAGTAAATCTCCCCACAGTAGAGACTAAGGGTTGAGGAAGTCTCCGCTTTTCACATGACACCAGCCTTACTTGGTAATGCCCATTGTCCAACAGCAGCAGTTTTAGTACCTTTAGAACACCTCCAACTATGCACTGTGACCAAAAAAAAATCTGCCAGTCACTGCAAAACCTATTATTAAAGTACTAATGAGAACACTTTAAAAGAAAAACCATAGCAAATGACAGAAGCTGCATGCTAGTCTCATCATAAGTCAGCATGGTAGGCAGGTTTACCAGAGAAGTCTTAGTTTTAACAAAAATGGCAAAACAAAAATAAAGATGTAATTTTTTGCTTAGAAATGATGATTTACAAGTTATATTAGTTATTTAGCTGTGTTAAAACACATATTAGTTTTATATTCTTAGACATCTTCCCTTTTAGGTGTTATAGCTCACAAAAATCAACGTTTTCTCTTTCCATGTTGACTTCAATACATACTGAATTGCCATTAAAACAGCAAGCCTTTCCTCCCTCTACCAGTGTTGTACATAAACATTAACAGGACTCTGCATATTTTTAACTGTACTCCTTACATGCCTCCAAGTTGCTTCCTACAGAGTTCCATTTGCATGGAAAAGATTTTCACTGTCCTATAACTTCAGCAGTTGTGGCCATACATACAGTGAAATGTATTGCTTCTGTTGCAAGATTTAAACACAGTTAAAATTCTATATATTGAAAATCATTTTCTAATAGAGGCAATTGTCTTATACAGGTCTTTACAGTGCTCAGTGCAACAAACGTCAATTATAACTTGAATTTTATAGTAGTATTTAACAGCCATCAACACTAACAGACACAGTTAATTAATATGAGTGCTTTGTTTAGGCTAAGAAATGAAATATTGCTGAAGAAAAAAGTTCTATATTGCTTTACATTTAATAAAAATTTGCTGTAAAGTAACATAATACTTGAGATGGAAATTAAGTAGAAGCCCCCAAAGCAGTAACCAGCACATCTTTTGGTCTCTAGCTTCCATGAAATAGGGCAAAAGAAATGAACACTTAACCAGGTTTTCCATGGGACAGTTCAAGAAAATCTCTTCCCTACCTTGCTATATAGATTTTTACCCAGGACCTTTACACTGCATAGAAGAAAACAATTTTCCACTCATAATCTCAGATGTAGCCCCCAACTGCTGGTGTCAGGTGATGTATAAAGACTATCCACAATCTCAGCTGTTGACTGGAGAACTGATGCTCGAGTAATATAAATAACTTCTGGTACCTCCCTATGTCCTTGCTGAACTACAAGGCTGATGGCAAGATGGCAAGCCCGTCATCTGTCTTGGACTGTTTTGAGCTAGTTCCTGAAGCTATTTCTGAACCAGTGGAATAAGCTAACTTTACAATCAGCAACAGTTATTGCCTTCTTAGCAAGGTCAAAGTGAAGAGAAAAAATTAATTCTTAGCCAAGGTCCCTGCAAAATATGATCAAGATTCACTGCCATCCTAGCCTAAGGTAGCTATTGTCAATAGGACAAACAGTCTGCATCATCATTTTCTCTCTAATTTAATCAAGGTCATATTAGATCACTACATCAAATCAAGCAGAATCAATTTGATTAAAAAGATCTGAGCTAAACCAGATTCCTTTTGGAAATTAACCCTTTACAACAAACATTATCCATCAATGTAGAGCATCCCATTTCCACTGAAAATTACTACTGCTACAGAACACCCATCATGATTTTAAAAAATCTTCCCCCACCAAATAAAACAAGATTACATTATCTAATCTCATGCCTAAATTTGTTTGTGTTTCTTTACTGTGTATTGCATAAGTCTCACTCTGCAAAACAACAATTTTCACAGAAATTGAAAGATATATCTGACAAAAGAAGTACTGTATTATGCTGGGTGCCATTTACTTCACACAAATTTAGCTTTTAACAAGAGAAAAAATAAACAAATCATGGTGCTGTGGAACTGCCCACTTTTTACACAAATGAATAAAAGGTTTTATGTTCTTTTGCCTTTTTTTCCCTTTTGGGGGAAAAACTCAATTTGTTGGGGTTTTTTTTGTATTTTTTAAGACTATGTCCAGTAGAGCTCCTTCCCAGAAACGCAAACCAATTATCACTTTAATTGCAGTACATACATATCCAAGATTTTACTCTAACTGCACAATAATCTATTGCTATGGCAACTTTTGGCTATGCTGCATTCTACCTTCCTGCAGAATGCTTAGGTGGACTACTGCCACAACAGCCAGCTAGGAAAGTGTGATCTCCACCTGGCTGGGCCACAGATATAGTCCTTTTAGCCCACACAGCAAATTCCTGCTTCAAACATTCCAAAAATTTGAAAGACCCCTCCCATATGTCTTGTAACACTTACATCAGTGGCTTCTGTAGCCAAAACATTTTTTTTAAGCTTGTCAAATACTGACAATGAGATCATATACATATGCATACTTGTAATTTCACATTTATTGCAGCAAGAACCTATATCACTGTCACTGGATATTTGTTATAAGCCTGGAAGGAGCCGAATATCATAGAATTCAAAAGGCCTTTTTAATTTTTAATCTTTTTTCTCTATCGCAGAAGAAATTAATCATAATACTACCAGGGAAGGTATTGTAAATACCAAAGTCAATACAGGCTGACAATACAGCCTGACAGAGGAGCTCCCACACACAGAGCAGAGCTGCAGTTGGACCCCGTTGTAGCAGCATGGCTGGCCCATCTGCTTGGTGCACGCTTGTTTATTACTCTCCCATCGTATCCTCAAACTGCCAGCGCTGAGTTTGGGCTGTGTGCTTTGCAAGTGCATGCCAGCCATTTAAAGGGACGCTCCCCCCTGCTCCCAGGAAAGCCGTGGTAACACAGGTTTCCTCCGATCTGATTTTGCACCACTTGAGTAATGTGCCACGGAGCCAGTACTACTCACTACAGGTGTAGTTGTTATCTTGTGAGGGACAAGCCTTGGCATCAGCAGGATGGATTTGGAAGGATGCAGACTATGGCAGAGAGAGACATACCTGCTTTTGTTTCTTCCAGTAAGAATTTTCCTTTTAAGTCTGTTCCTCCATCTCATACTATTTGCACAGAATGAAATTAAGAGAAGTAGACTAGGAACATTTATGACTAAGTGTAACCTCAAAGTGTTTTGGAATAGGAAGAATACACTTGGGACTTACGTGCCAAAAGTTCTTTATAGATCTATGAATTCTGGTAAGCTGTATTGTAGGGTTTATTTTTCCTTTTAAAGTGGAAATAAAGCACTCAACAAAACCAAAAATGCATAGAATCCCTTTGGTCAGAACACATTTGGTTGGAGGGGAACACAGTTTGCCATTTAGAATTGCTACAACCTAATGTATTTTTTAATTTAAAATTTAGGACTCTTGTCCATGGATTGGGACTTTTAATTTCAAAATCAGTTGGGGGGGGGGGTTTGTCTATAAGATGTTAACATAACTATAAGATGTTGTATTGTAATGAAACACTACTTTGAGATTTAAAAATCTTTGTATCACTTTATATATGAATTTATAATTTCCTTTTGCCCATGATTGAAGGGAATTTTGGTTTTTTTCAAAGCATATCTACTACAGCAGAATGCCTGTCTAGGTGTCTGATGATAATTAGAAAGAAAATTAGCCTGCTAGAAATATTATTCATCAAAATACCATTGGGTCCTAGGGAGATTGCAAACCCCTGTTGGAAAGTTTCTCAGAGACAGGCTACTTGGTTGCATCAGGTTTAAATCATGTGAAGTATTGATTAAAGTCTTTCTCAATTAACTATTGCCAACTTAAAAGGTAAGCCAGACCTTTCATGTCCCAGTTTAAGGGAACATCTAGGTCCAGATTCTCAACTCTGTTAGGGCTGTTTTACTACACCACAGCGGCCTAGAGGCCGCCAACTGAATTTATCGTTGCTATTCTACCATATCAAATACAAAGAAAAGAGAAAAGTACTCAAAATATGAGTCTGTTTGAGCCAAGCTTTAGTACATAACACCTCAATTCCTACTTGAGTAAATGAGCATCTGAACTTTCTACAATACAGATACCACTTCTGTTATCAATGTACACATCACAGAAGAGTTAGGGGTTTTTTTATTCATAACTTTTTTGAGGTGCCCCAAGCACACCCCTGGGGCTGCATGTGTATCTTTAGTCTAAGTTTTTGCCTTTAATATACCGTTCCCCTGGTTTTTTATCCCTTCCCCTTCTCTCCATTTTACCACCTGTTCTTCATTCTCTTTGCTCACTTGCCATGTTACATGTGGAACTTTTGCTTTGAACTCTGTCATAGCATCAGGAGCCTTTTGTTTTCTTACTTTTCGTGATGAACTGTTTATCTTTGAGTAGAAAGTCAAGATAGTTTTTGTTAATTTTCAAGCAGAGTATGGCTGCTTTTTGTGGTATTTATTTTAGTAAATAATGGGTCTGCAGGACACAAAGCTGACTTTTAAACCAAAGTAAATCTTAGAATGTTAAGGAGAACAATCACCTTCTGTCTGATTGATCCTGAATCTTAAGGGATGGACTACATCTGCCATAAGAATTATTCTCCTGCTTGGAGAAAAGCCAGAGGACTGGAAATTTTAAAAAAAGAAAAAAGAAAGAAAAAGAAACAAAACTCATAACCAAGCATCCTTCTGACAACGATGCTTTGAACATAAATGAAATTATTCAAACACAATGCAAGACATGAATGGGTTCTTTACACTCCGCTTATTTCAGGTGGTTTCACAATTTCCAGGTAAATATGGAAAAAAAATATGCTTGTAGTGGAAAATTTTTTTCTTTCCCCACTTCTGTGGGTGAGCATTAAGAATTATTCTTTCCTATCAAGTTACTCTATGTTACATTTCATCTCCCATTAGTTTGACGGCTGCATGAGGGCCTGAAGTTCATACAGTGTGATGAACTTATGTTCCTCCATAGGGAACCACAATAATATGTGCTAAACTGTTGCTAAAAGCATAGGAATTTGAGCATCTGTAGGACTTTGTTCCTTAGGATTAGCATGCCTTGACATATTCCTTATTATTACACATTTGAAAAAGAGTAAACTACTCTTTCCTTTAGTAAAAAGGGTAATGAAAAAAGCTATACTGCTTGGAATGTAAAGTTAAGCAGTTCAGAAATCTGCCTGTCTCTGACAAACTCAGTGCAAATCAATTATATTTCAGAACCTGATCCAACACTGGTAGGCAAAACCAAAAAAAAAAAAAAATCAAAATGCAGATTCATCAAAGTGACTTTCAGATACAAATCGTAATTGTTTTCAGTTAAAGAGGAGAAAAACTGTGACAACAGGAATAGGCCTAAAAGAATAATGTTAAATAGCAGAGTTGGTGACTCTCTGTAGTTCCTCAAAAGATATAACAGTATAAATACTAGTGAAGTGAGGGGGGGAATATTTTTTTTTCTATGACCTGTATGTTGTACGCAGCATAGAAAAAACATTACTACACTCTAAGCAAAAGTATTAGGAAAGATGATAAAAAGTGAAATCCCAAACTCTTTAAATCAGTTGCAAAACATCTAGAATGAAGTTCTCTAAAGCAGTAAGATTTCAACAGAAACTAAAGAACTGGTTAAAAAGATCCTCTCCTCACACTGGAAAAAGCCTTTCATCTACCAAGGACCTGTTCCTGCTCACCTTGAGCTTCATAAGCTTTTTTGTGCCTGCTAGGCACTAATTGATTTCATTGAGAGCAGGTGACTTAAATTAGCAAATTTAGCTCCAATTCATGACTAAATATGGAAATGCCTATCAGAGGCTGTGACTGTTTTGTATTTTTTGTAATCTCCCCCTCCCCTGGGGCACAGTAGATGGAAAAGGGAGATTGAGGTGATTTTATTGTGGGTTTTTTTGGTAATATGAGAGTCATAGAGGAGGATGAGGCCCTTGTGCTTTCCCCTTACATTCTGCCCCTTGCTCGAAGGGGCCTTGCTCCAGAGCTTGCATGCAGCCAAGTGTACGATACAGCAGCTCATATTCCTGACTCACCACCTCCAAAGTGAGTGTAGGCAGCATTAGGAGAGATCCATGTGATTGTGTGAGCCAGGTGAACACTGAACAACTGCTTTTTGTGCATTATTCCCAAACTCTGCCCACAGAACCCAGCGGGATAATGTGGATCACACTATTGCTCTGTGGTTGTACAGAGATGTAGCACCCATTGATTCTTCCTGCATCTTCATACTCATCACACTTCAAATTACATGATATGATGGGACCTGTTGTAATCTACTTCCCCTTTTATGTCTGTGTGTCCACTCTGTAAACAACATTTGAGAGCCTCTGTTTGCCTTCCTAATAACATAATAATGAAAACTAAAGTGTGAAATGTTGTTTTAAGAACAACAGGAAGATTATTTTATTTCGTAGAATCATAGCATAAATTATTTTAACATCTGCTTCTTCTAATCTCATCTCAAGATTTGGCTATAGGTGCACTTGTATAACCTCTACACGGTGGTACCAGAAACATCCATGGTTTTAGTCTGGCTGTCCTCATTGTGTAATAAAAATATGTGATCACTCAAAATTCCATGTGTATATAAATGGCCCTTATAAATTCTGGGTTTAGGAAGGAGTTTCCTGTGGTACTTCATATGCAATTGTCTTCAAGTCTGTGGGATATCAGAATCTCTGCCTCATCTCCATCTTCCTGCTCTCCAAAGGATTGCCACATGCTGAGCAATTGAGAAGGTATTGGTGAATAATTATGAATGCCCCTTTGTACCAGCACTTTTCCTGTCTTTTATTTACTTATTTGAAGAATATTATAGATACACTGCCAAGGAATGGCACTGTTCACCTGATATTTTTTGCACAAACAGAAAATGTGACTTAAGGCTTTCTGATAAATTCTATAAAACGGATTACTTGAGCAGAAGAATGTGTTATCTATGGGTATTTACCCATGAAACTAGAGACTAAAATTCTGATTAGACATGTATCTTTTCCAATATATTTCTATCAGTACACTGATTAGGCAAATATTTAGACCCAAAGGTCAGGGCTGTTCATAAGTCCCATTGATTTGAAAGTTGAATGTCTGCCCAAGATTAAACACAAAGAGTAATGCTTTCCTAAATCAATTTATTTAAGTCTGTATGTAAGTGCTCTGTTGAATCAGGGCCTAAAGTCAGCAACATATCAGGAAAAATGATGAGTTTGGGCCAAATATGTGTATTAACAGCCAAAACATACAATGAGACAAGGAACATAATTATTACTTGGATTTGAACCATGATCCCTAAATGTATAAGTTAACCAGATCTTTAAATTTCATTTCATTTGAAGCTCTTAGCTTAAATCTAAATGATGAGATGGGTTACATTTACCTGTACACTCTGGGATGGCCCTTCCTTGTCTTCTCTGCATCTGGATCTACTTCTGGGGAAGTCACAATATTAGCAGCAGTGACAGTGCCTGCTTGAGTTTATCTTGCTAGGATGGAACAGAAGATGTACCTGTACTCCAGGGCTGGGAAGGGTTCTGGACCCCACAAGCGTGGGGTTGAAATCTTTTGTTTTCTGCAGTGTCTTCAAACAGAAGTTTATTTTGAGTTTCTGTATAAAGCAAGTAGAAAGTCATCCTAACAAACACAGGAGATTATGAATCTGGCAGAGCACAATGTAGATCAAAATGGTTTTAATCATTACTCCCTGTTTTAATTACTACTTGACACATTATCTCTATTGTCCTTCTACAAGTCTGTCTTTTGAATGCAATATTAACGGCGAGTTACAGCTGAAAATATATGCAGTCTAGAAAGAAAATGGCTTTGAACTATTTGAAATGATTTATTGTCCACATTTCTTTATGAATATTTATTTGCCATAGTGAAAGCAATTCAATAAAGAGAAAACATGAGGACCAGTTAACTGAACATTTGCATACTCTAACAGTTTAAAAAAAGGAAAGAAAAATAATATGCTGCATCAGAATGGTGTTAATGTTTGGTTTTCCTGTTTCCTGTAGTTAATTAATACGCAAGATTCAGATCCTGAAGAGGAGATATAAAAATAGCCTACAAGTAAGTGTCCCCAGCCTTTATATATTCCCATTCAGAAGGAAATAAACATGTTTGTAGAGGGACTTTCAAGGCCAGGATGGAGACTATAATTTTGTTTCCATACTATTTCAGGTAGCTGGCTGTAAATCTTGCTTTTTGCATCATATGTAATCTGTGTCCTCATCTTGTCAGGACCAGAGGTCCCTCATTCCCTGGCACTCCACAGAGCAGCAGCAGCCATACCTGGCTATCAAAACGAAACATGGGCACACTGATTATTTTAGTGTTTAAGCATGGCTGCATGCACCACAACCAAGACCACACACAGTGATGTTTCTTCCCTTCGATCCTCAGTGGAGGAACAGTTTTTCGTGCTATGCACTCTCGTTTCTCCCTGCTTGAATTAATTTCATCGACCAAAAAGCACTATGTGTTAGACTTGGAATGAACTTTGTTCCTCAGAGCTTCTTAGTGATATTCTGATACCCAGTCACAGATGGGGCCTTGACAGATTTTGTACTGATTTTCATGATTCCTTTTCTCTCTCTTTTTTTTTTTTTTTTTTTTTTTTTTTTTTGAGCAGGACTGCTGCTGCTTGGGAATTTACATGCAAATGGAGATGTTCACTGGCACTGTTACACAAGGAAGCTTGGTTGGCTGGTTTTTAGAACTGATAAACTGAATAGTACATCAAAGTGTATTTGGAAAAGGATAATCCTAATATAAAATAGTTCTTGAGAAGAATGGTTACAGTAGTAAAATACAGACTTTGGACAAATACAGAATTCTCTATGCATCAATATTCCATCCTTCTGAGCAAGAATGATAATAATACTATTTATTTATAGTAATTATTATTATTATTATCTATCTGAAAACAAGCTGTGAAGCTAAATCATTAATATTTTCAAATTATTTCACAGTCCTTAAATAGAATTTGCCCTGAGAGTACTAAATATAATAATTTTCTCTGTATGCCTATTTCATTCTCCTTTGGAAAAAACACACTTAATGTGTTGTTCTCTTTATATTTGTCTACATAAAACATTGAGCTTTTCTAGAAGTTAATAACAGGAAGACTTGACATTATTGTATTGCTTATTTCTTCCTCTTTTGTCGTAGTCTTTTACCCCTACACAGATATCACAATATCATTATCATGTGGGAGCTTGTTACTGCATGTACAAATAGAGAAGTTGAGACCTACACTTGCTGTTTATTTCCTTGCCTGAATTTGGAGTTGACACGTAACCACACACTGGTTCTCTGAAGTCAGAGCTCTCTTGATGTACCACTATAATTGTATTTTGTGTTCAGGGAGTTTAAGTTGCACATAGATGCTACCCCATCGTACATGCCTGGATATATTTGTAAGTATCTCAAATGGTTTTTTCTTCTGCAGTTTACCAGGTTCTGCATTTATTGGCAAATGTGCATCAGTTACTCACAACTGAAGATACTCAGATCCATTTCCTCCAGTTGTTATCTGTTGGATAGCTAGACTCTAATGGCTGAAATCTACATCTACCAACATAAAAGCCACAGGATATGACACTGGTATCTTGTGGTTCCAATCAGCCTCCTGGTATTATAGTAGTACTTTTATTTAACTGTGTTTCTACTGAGTTCAGCATGCTCAGCCACACTGGTTGTTTTGCATAGCATCTGCACTGTATATTGTGGTAATTGAAAACTCAATACAGCCCAGAGGCACTAGCACAACAGGACAGGAGTGGGCTGGGGCATAACTCAGAAGAATAAGGTGGGCAGGCAGCAGTAAGCAGGGCTGAGCCAGCCCCAACACATCTCCAGCAGCAGTCGAGCTGGGTCAGGCATCCAGCAGCTGGGGGTCCCATGGCATGTGGCAGCTCTGGGAGCAGCAAACGCCCAGTGCAGTGCCCAGGATGTCCCTCCATCTGCCATCATGGGGCTGTCATCTGGGAGCACAGACCGTAGGCAGAATCCGAGGCTCACCTGGAAAATGACAGGGACAGATCAAAATCAGATTCGCGGCCATACACTTCACCGACAGCTCCTATCCTTAACATGCCCTTCCCACGGTGGTTCCTTGTCTTAGGTTGCAATATGTAACCAAAAATGTTTATTCTGTTTTCCATCTGTTGAAACTGGTTTGGGGAGGCGTTTTCTTTATCTCTGGTATAACTCCAGGGGGGAGGGGGTGGGTGCCTTTTGCTAATGAGTCAGCTGTTGAAACCAGGTGGAGCAATGCTCTTTATCTCTTCCACGACCCATCCTCCCTCCATGGGGATATCTTCTGTTCATGGGCCATTAAGGCTCACCAATGGCATGACACATTACATCATCCCACTGTGAGATGCTCCATCTTGTGGGGGGAGCCAACCATTCCTACCTAGATAAAAACTGAGACTCAGGAACTCCAGGAATCCATTTTTTTTCCACTGGATTTCAGAGGAAAACTGGATCCATCTCACCACTGCTGGACCCTTTTTACAGGATCATCTCTGTTCCAACAGAACCACATCTGTTACTCCAGGAGGATTTATTTGGACTTCTTCCAACACCCTGACCAACAGGGTGTCAGGTCGTATTTCTGACTGTCAGGGTTTGACCAGGACTTTTTGTTTGCTTGCTTGCTTGTTTTTTTGTACTACTACATTTTTATTTTTAATATTCCTAGTAAAGAACTGTTATTCCTATTCCCATATCTTTGCCTGAAACCCCTAATTGCAAAACTATAATAATTTGGAGGGAGGGGGTTTACATTCTCCATTTTAATGGGAGCTCCAGCTTTCCCTAGCAGATACCTGTCTTTCCAAACCAAGACATTCCTGTTCCTGAAATGTCATCTAGGCATTAGCAGAGAATAGGTCAAATATTTTTTCTAGTGTTTCAGAAGTGTAACATATATCAACAAATGTCACTTGCTAGTGAAATGCTCATAATTAGAATTAAAACAAATTACTTAAATTAAATTACTGGAGTCAGCCACAGCATTTCTTCCTATTGGCCTATGTAGAAATAAAAAAATGCCTGGAGCAGTAAAAAGGAGAAAAAAAGAAATAATGAAAAAAAAACCTTGTGGTATGAAGAGGATAAACATTTCTTGCCTGTCCTCTTGGCTCTGTCTGTGAAGATTTTGTCTAACAACCTCAGACAAAACTATTTAGTGAGTGATTTGTGTGTCTGGCTGATGGAAGTTATCTCAGGGGCAGCTTTGCAAGGTTTCCGGGAAGCAGACAAGTAGGTCTCTGCAGTGGGAGTCACAAGCTTTTCATGTCAGTAGCACACTTGAGCTGATGGGATGATGGTTTGAAGGAGTTAGGTGTGGCCCTACCTTGCAGCAGCACCCCCAGAAAGTTGCTGATGTTAGACTGTCTCCATAAACTGAAGATCAACAGCTTTCCATGAGTCATTTGGTGAGGAAGGATGCAAGGTGGACTAGTCCAGGAAACTTGGCTGTAGGGCTGTAAAATTGAGAGAGGTTGAAACATTCCAGCCATTGGGGTTCTCCCTTGAAAGTATATCTGTATAAGAGATTAAACCACTCAGTATGTTTTTATAAACACACTTAAAACCACCCTGAGGATCAGATGACACCCTGGGAGGTTCCTGCCCTCCCTGGCATCCTGGCCTTACTCTCCATGCTTCCCCTATCTGCCATCCCCAGCAGTTCAGCTCCCAGCCTCCTGCCCAAAGCCAGGGAAATGCCCTGCTGAGCCCCTGCAGGACACCCCACCCCATGTCACAGGGCTTCACCCACTACGGGCTCCGTGCCACCTCTTATCCCCAAGCTCTGCCCTCCAAATGCCTGTGCCTCTTAGGCACAGATACAGTGGGTAGGAGTGGGAATCAGGGTATGTGCTCCTGTTTTCATCTCCAAACTTTCTGCTTGAAGTGCAGCTTTTTAGGGCTCTCTAGGTATCTGCATTAGGGGAATGATTATGTATATTTCCTGCTCATGGCATAGCGTTAGTTAATAATTTCTAAAGTTCTTTTAAATTCTCAGACAGTGGCATCTATTATTTTCCTCTGACTGTTCTCTTACCTTTTTCTTCTTCTATTTAGTATAAGGAGTCATCAGTGGTGAACTGATTATAAGAAACTAATTTACATCATCAGTTCGGTAGTAGGACATACTTCTTAAATCATCTAAGATAAATACTTTTAATTAAGCGAATGTCCTACTCAATTCACTGTGGACAATCCCCTCATAATGGATATTACTTCTGCATGCTAAATCTTAATCTTCATCAATACTGAATGCACAACTCAAAACCATTATTAAAAAAAAAAGTAGGCTTACTGTAATATTGCCATTTTGAAGCTGCCAGCTTTTATATTCATTAATATGATGACAACAGACTCCTGGCTAACAAATTTTACTACAGATCAGAATTTTTATCAGATATGTATATGAGATCAAATCTATGCCAGCCTAGTATTTGCAGTTTTTATTAAAAAGTTAAATTGGGATTATTATAAATTCTCTTTGGATTCCTTAATAAAAAAAAATTAAAGTTAAAATCAAATGAGATTTCCTGGAAGCATTTTAAAAGGCTGCAACAGTAGTAAAGTCAGCAGGCACCACACAGCACAAGGAAGTATTTACCAACCAGAAGATGAATATCTCCTCTCTGGGAGTCTAACAGGTTTACTTTATATGGATCTTTGAGAGACAGAGAGGAGAAAGCAAGAAAAACTCCAAGCCAATGCTTTCCTAATCTAAGACATCATATTGCTTCCTGATCAAAGTTTTCAAACTCTGATGTAAACTGACTTCTTGCTCTTGTGACCAAAATCTCCTCTCCCTCCATCTGTTCAGGCTTGGAAGTCCCTACTCCAAAGAAATAAAACCTAAATGATCCCTATTGCTTCAGTTGTGGTGTTGAAACCCATTGATATTTCTCTGGCCCTGGTGCCCTTGCACATGCTCAAAAAAATAAGGTATTCCTGAGCCTTTGTCCCTGAGAGGATCAACAGGGTTGCCCTGGAGCCAGCCTGAAGGTGTTTTAATAGGTAATAGGGGTGGGTTTCACACCTGACTTCAAGTTGCCTCAGGCTGCCCCTGCTCAGCAACACAGATGCAGCCATTGAAATTAGGGGGTAAAGCATGGCTCTGTGTACGAGTTAGAGTGTGAATCCTCAGAATCTGGCAGGGGATATCTCCAAATATATCCTTCCCCTACCAGGACAGGCATCCCAATGGAGGGTACAGGGACTGGAGACCTGTGCTGTTTCTGCCACTGACTTCTTCTCTGACCTGGAGAGTTAGTTACTTAAGCTGTCTCTCCTTCTCTCTTTCCTCTCTAGCCTCTCTTGTGGCTTATAAATTGTCTGAAGGAGAGACTGCAGCACTCTGTGTGTTTTTGCTGTGCTTAACCAGGTAGGTCCCAGTCTCAGCTGGGTCCTGTGGCCATATCATGAAAGTAAATAAATAGATAATAGTGGTAACAACAGTTATCTTTTTGTGTGTGAACAATATGTTCCTAATGGAGGGGAAGGCTCTTCTCTGAGTTTTTTTTATCTGCAAGTTAAAGTCTCTCTTTCCTCACTCAGCTGGAGAAGATACTGCTTTTGTAAATCAGACAAAACTTATCAAGTAAAATGGAACACATCTTTGGTTATACTGAATACTATCGTGTCTGTAATTTACCCTTGCTGCTGCAAAGAACACAACATGATTAAGCTAAGAAACGATAGACTGAACATTATGTGTCAGGATGGTAAAAGATTTTCCCTAAATAAGAAACAATCATAAAAAACAACGCAAATACATGAGAAAGTGTTTTAACATATTATAGACAAGTCACGCTGCTGTTGCCTTATATTGTATTGCTGCTTATATTGTATTCCTTGCTCAGATTTCTGCGGATACTTCTCCTGTAGCCTACAATATTTATTTTTTAGAAACTATGAACTGTCATGATTTCTTAATGATGTCAGTATCCTTCCTCTGTAAGTTCATATGTACTGTTACCTGCTCAGTCTGTCATCTCTTCTGCCTTCCCCTGGGTGAGTCCAGATCCTCCCAGTGACATTTCTCAAATTGTAGATCTGTGCAGTGCATTTTCCTGGAGCTGTCAAAAGTGTTTCTACTTTACTTAATGACAGTGTTTAGCAGTACCAGCCATCACTCACTATTTGGTATACACCAGGTTCTCTGCACATGGGGCAGAGGGGGCATTATCCCGATTTTACAGACCAGAGAAGCAAGGTGTTGCATTTGGCAGCAATTAGCCCAGAATATGCTGCAGAACATGTGAACAGGACAAGGTCCAACACACCTTCAGCTCACATTTTATTCTTTAGTGTGTTACTGCTTTTGTTTCCTCCAATATTCCCAGTTGCACTGTGCCCTCCTTACATGATTTCAGAGAATGATCACAGTAGAGCCAAGTGCTTTTGCAATAACACATTCAGATACTGCAGCAAACAATGTGAATAACTTTCTTAATTTTCAAGTGTGACTTTGCCATGTATGGTGCTTAGTAACTTCTACCATGTCTCTGATGATTTCTGGGTCTGCTGCCAGTAACATAACATTCCTAGCCAAGTTAGCATGTGATATTTTGTGCTCGTACTGCAGTGGTAAGGTCTGTTTGCTGTTCCCATATAGATGTATTTTTGACAGGAAGAGCAATTCTATAAACCCAAGATGAAAAGCCCATCAATTGAATTGGTACCACATTACCATGGCAACAATATAATGCTAATGAAATTGTGACTGTTGAACCTGTTTTATGGAACTCTACAAAATGGGCTTTGTAAAAGGAGAAATCTTGTTGATTAGTAAATGTTTCAAAGCATGATGAAAACCTGAGAAACACACATGCTGTGACTTATTAATCATGTTATCATCCTCATTTAAGATAATAAATTGCTCTTTGTATGAGGAATAGTGCTCTCAAAAAAATAAAATTATATGGTAAATTTCTGTTTCTCCAGGTTTTAACATGCACCGCAGAAAGAATCCCTCACCTCTGTGCCCTGGTTCACTGGATCTGTTGGCTTAAGTGTGTATTGAGTCATGGCAATTTTTGCTGCTTATTTAATCTCTCTCAAAATCTGTAAAATTTACTGCTACTGCAGCTGCAATAAACACCTTTCTGTAAGAAAAATGTGGCTTAGTTTATATAAAATTGTTCCACAAAACTGTATTCTTTTAGATTGAACCCTACGCAGAGAAGGGGTGGTAGTAGGAATTCTCTCTTCACTTCCCAGCTCCCTTCTTTTTGCCCATTTGGCAGTTTACTGTCATATAGACTCCCAGCACTGAGGAGAGAGCCACCCCAGCTCTCACTCCTCAGGACAGCAGCTCTTTCCTAGGGCAGGGTTTGATATTGTGCCTACCTTTAAACAAAAAAATGCTGAGCACTCGAATTTACTGGTCCTTCATGTATCTGAACAGGCTTCTGGGAAGGTGCCTCACGTCTAAGTGTCTGGGGCGTCAGCACCAAGGTTTCTACAGCAAGGTTTAATTTTTAGATAGATAATAGATAGAAAATAGGTAATATTCCTCTTTGTTTTCACCTTGGGAATAACAGTGTGTCTCACCCTATGGAGTCCATCTCCCAATTTGCCAGGTAAATCAGAGCAGAAGAGCAGGTGTGCCAGCAAGCATCGAGCCCAGTGTGCATTCACCGTGTGGTGTTGTCTCGGTATTTAGCAGAGACCACAGAGGGAATGCTGCTCATTTTTTTGAAGTCCTGATCTACATGGCACAGAAGTCAGGAGAAATCTTAACAACATTAGATTCAATGGGCTTTAAATCAGAGTTTTAAAGGGCTGTTTCTGAAAGCTCCATGTTTGATCCTATTTGGAAAAGGAAGCCCTGTCTAACATTTCATTATTTCCGTGGTTTTTGGGAAAGCAACACACTGAATTTCTGAGTTGATAGAAATGTAATGTAATTTCCCTTAATATATATTTTGCACTGGCTGACAGTTTTATTAAGCAGAAGCAATAATCATCATTATTCAGTGTAATAACCATCTCATTAGAAATGGTCTAATTTTCCCTAATTTTAATTTACCTCTCAGACTAAGCTGTTCTAAAATTACTGAGGTGCCTACAGTTCAGTTTCATAAGACTTCAGCCTAAGCACAAGTCTTCAGAAAGCAACTACTGACTTATTGCTGCTAAAATAGTGATATGCCAGACCTTTGTGAGAGAAAAGGAAGTACAGAAAATTCAGGTTAGGAAATTGCTGTATCACTTTTTATTTCCTTACTGTCTTATAAGTAGCACTTTCTGCACACATTTTTCACAATGATAAATTGTGCAGTTGCCTTCAAGCCTTGATGCACTATCCTTTAATAAAGGACCTGGCTAGGGGTTACACCAGAAAGTCCTGGTAAGGGGGAGCTCAAATATTTCTTGTAGAGACAGAGAAGGAGATGAAGACACTGATTATTATAACAAGTTTCATTATCATCCAATGAAAATAGGATGTAAACTGTGACATCCAGGCAGATTATATATGTCAGGCAAGCAAATGTGAGCAGAAAAATGTAGATGCTAAACCTTACCTAATAGGCTTACTCTGTGGATTATTCTCAATGAGCAGGGCTATATTAAGTGTGGTCTTGTATGTAGCTATAGTTAATATAGAGGATATAAGAAGCATGCATTCATAAGTGAATCTGGGGACATTCCCAGCTGTGCTGAAGTTAATGCTCTTTGATATACTTTGGAGCATCCTAAAAGCACTTTGAGTGTCATATACTTCTACAGACATCACAAACAGCATTAGGGCATTTATATAGCTTTAGTTCCAAGATTTCAAAGGGCACTCTGTTTTCTCTAAAAATGTGCTCAAAAATTCTATACTCGAACTGCACTTGTGCATGCAAAATGCTATAGCAGCTTAGCCACTTGATTTGGTTGTGCCAGTTCTGAAAACACATTTGATCAAAAGCATTTTATTGCAATCACAGAGATAAGTAACCTCATATGAGCAAGGAACCACTTTGCAGGTTATATTATAAAATAGACAAATTGTCCAAAGGTTTTGTTTATCATCAGATGTTATTCCAAGTAACATCTGTGTAGTTCCAAGCCATAAAAAATCCCCTTTTTTTTGTTTGCTGGGTTTTTTTTAATGTTCCCCTAAAATAACACAGAAAACACAGTCTCTTCTGTGGGAACACTCTACTTACGAAATCTCTTCTCTTTGAAATTCTGAGCCTTTTCCAGCTGTAGTATTCTTTGCTCAGCTATAAGAACACAAAGTACAGCCATGAAAAGGATTACACTATTATCCCAAGATAATTTGATAGCCTGTAAATGTATTTTCCTGCCTGTGGTTCCAGACATTATGCTCTCATTTGAAGTAATGATTTGCAGTTATTTATACAATTCAAGTTAGCCCACATTGCTTTCACCCTGAACATTTTACCTGCGTGGTACAAACATGGCTTATTTGTAGATTGTGCAAGCTAGGCTAGATGGGTGGTTTTTGCAAGCCACACGTGATCAGCATTGCAATGGGATGCCTACTGTAGACAGCCAGCTCCTGCAGGAAGTGGTGCAGTGACTCACTGGCAGCTGTCTCCTGCCCACGTCAGTGTTATCACAACCATACATCAGCAGGAGTCTGCTGGACGTGTTGAATTCTAAGTTCTGACATAAAACCATAGCTCTGATCTGATGTGGTCAGTAAAGACAGCATGGCACTTTCCAGAAGTACTTACCTGCTTTTCTCTTTTGGCTCCTGTATGGATGCAAAAACTCACCTTAAATTCCTCTTGCATTTCTGGAGTTTACCATACCATTCCCTTCAAAGCTGGAAATGAGTGGTCCAGTGTTAACTGGATAGTTTTTTCATCCCCATTTGATGTTAGTTGATGCACCCACATTTCAGCATTATACTCTTTGTTTGTAGAATTTGCAATGTTAGTGAACGTGGACACAAGGCTTTGGTTTTGCATGGGCTCAGAGTTCACCTCTCTTACTCTCACCTGGGAGCCTGTGTTGGGAATAGATTTACATAAGTGACAGTAATTTACTGCTGGCTCGTAACTAGTTTAAAACAGTCAGCAGTGGATGGAGCACTCGGTGGTGCTGGCAAGAAGAAAATCTCATTTGAATCCCTGGTGATCCTCCTCTGGGAATCCAGGGTGAATTCAGAGGAGCCACGCACTCCATTGGGCTGCCTGCTCTCTGTTGGCATCAACATGCTCAGCAACACAAAAGACATAAAATATGATTTCCACTGTCTTTTTTTTCACTGTCATACATTGCTGAGTATCACCCCAGTTCATATTTGATATTGGGAAAAATATTAATGTCAAGGGAGTGAATTACAGAAGAGTGCAGTTCTGACCTGGGGCGGTCAGCAGCCAGGCCAGGAACTTCCTCCTCTGCCTTCCTGCTTCTCTTATCATCAGCTGGAGTGGCCTCCAGAAGGTAACTGAGTGAAGTGTGAAAGATACAGTTCAAATAAAGCAAAGGGGGACAGTAAATATTCAGAAATTATTGTGTCTCTCCTCTCTCATCTGTTCATGGTATCTTGGATACTGTTGTGACAATTCAGTCTGTTTCTTTAAAAAAAAAATTTAGAAAACTCCAAACAAATATTTAAAATACTACTTCTGTTTTGCAGAAAATCTTTAAAGTCTTTTATTTTGAGAGAAAAATTAGTATCAACGTGCTTTTCCAGGACAGTGTCATTTAAGAACAGCAGCGCTTTAAAAAGTGCAAGAATCCCAGTTTACCTCCTGATGACAGTTTATGATAACATTTATGACATTAATATAATGGATTATGACCTTTCTTGGCTTGTCTGACTGACAGTTATTCATATATAATGCAGTACTTATCACCTTGGTCCTTCCAAAATAATAATCCCTTCAATTTTCTGAGCTCTGTCATCAAAACGTGTACTCATAAGTGTTGATCTCATCTCTGGGAGAGTAGCACTAGGAGCTCCTTTGAGCTTTATGTCACCTAAAATCTAGAGTGAAATTGAAGACCAGTTGCAGAAAAATACCCTGTCTAACTTTATCACACAGTCTGCATAGTGGCCCTTATGATTTTAAATGATTTACTGAGTCCTGTCAAAAAGCTGTGCCTTTCTGTGGTTGAAGTTATTGAAGTTCAGAAATGCCATTATTCTGAACAACCGGAGCGATCTTGAGGAAATACACAATAGATGGTGTGCTACAATTACTTACCTTAACCTTCTTATTTTTTTTTTCTCTTTAATTTCCTCAGGATAGACAGAATAAAATATATTTTCTTCAATATTTGGAGTGAAAATTTGATGTGCAATTTGTACCTGCTTTCCTCATGCCCATTTTTACTAAACAGGGCATCAAGATACTCTTTTTAGATTAGAAGTTTCACATGAATCATATGTAAAAGGTGAAAGAGGAAAGTGAAATTTTATGTTTCCAAGAATTGACCACTTAGCAAATACTAATGATGTTTGTGTGGACAAGGAGTCATTCAGAAATCCTGGATTAGGCACCAAGGCCTGTCACAGTCCTGCTCTATACCTGTGTTCCTTCCCTCTTTGCACTGTGCCTCCCAGTCTGCTCTGTGGGCACCAAGACGTTCCATCCTCTGCATGTGGGAGTCAGGCTGGGGCTGTTGCTGTGGCAGGTAAGAGATGTTCATGGCTCGTGGTCAGGTCTGCTACCACAAGCCAACCATTCAACTCTATTCAAACAAACCTGGGAATTGCGTGAAAGGCCTCACAGCAGCAAGGCAGAAGTGGGAGCAGGAGCTTCCCATGCATGGAGATGACACCTGCATCTCCCTGAAACGTGGCAGGCTGTGACAGCCACAACAGCGTGTGGTCTTTGCACAGGACAGACGTTCTCATGCCCTTCAAACAGTAAATATTTAAGAGAAACATTATGACTTTAAGCTGGCTGAACAATTCCATATGCCTTAGAGCCACACAGAGATGGGACATTCCATTCACACTGGGACTCTGCTTCCCCAGCCTGACAGGCCTGCCTCTCTCAGGAGGGCTGAGACTCTCCAGCCCTCACTGTTTCCCTGGGGCTATGCCCCACTGTCATCCTGGCACAAACATCCCATCTACAGCAATGTCAAGTTCAAGCAAGGACAAGCCTATAGCACTGCAAAGCAGCCCTGGCACATATCTGTGACTACACTTATACCTCTGTCTTCTCCCCAGTATTTTGTCAAGAATGTGACATGCTAACTTTTTTTTGTTCCTAATTTTTTTTTTTAAATAAACCAGCACTGTGACAGGGTAGCTGCATACAAGGCAGGAGTAATGCTGTTCTGTGGGCAGAACAGAGGTGCTCTGGTGCTCAGCTGTCACCTTCTGAAGCTGCCTTCCACATTCTGAATGAAAATGGTTTGTCAGGGACATATCCTGGGCTGGCTTTTCAGGCTGGGTGCTGATGAGCAGCCATTTCTATCCCTGGGCCTGGTGATTAGTTTTATTCAGCTGAGAGACAAGTACGTGCATATTTGTCACTGTTTCTTTGAAAAATGTGTGCGTATTTTCTTGGGCTATCAAATGGGACATATGGGAGCTGGATTCCATCTTTCATTAGATCTTGGAAATTGTGTCCTCCTGAGGCAATTAATTAGCATGACGTTCTTGGCTGATAATGTTTGATTTCAGATTTCAGTGGCAACAGACTTGGCAACAGATTTTTTTGAGGATGGTCTAATGGTGTAGGTTATTAGCCATGGCCTCCACACAGCTTTCTTCAATCCCTCATCTTTTGCAGAGTTCCCTTAGGTGTGCAGAAAAGTCCCATGGTTTCTGTCCATGTCTTAGCTCTCTCTCTGAAAATTAAATATAACAGCACTTTCCTGCTTCACAGGACAGGTGCAGAACAGATTGCACCTCAGCAGAGGCCAGGCAGCACTGCTGCAATCCTCTGCTGCCCCAGCTCCACGATGGAGATGTTCTGCAAAGCTTTCCTTTGATCCTTCCACAGTTTAAGGCAAAATCATTTACAGTAGAAATTTGTCAAATGAACACATTTCTATTTGTTTACTTTCAGTTTGTCCACTGTAGATACCTGCAGGCTGTACACATCTTTATCTTTGGAAAGGACATCTGCGGAAAAAGGCTAAGTGAACGGTTTGATGTAGGCTCATAGGTAAGGTACAGCCCCTCAGCTGGTGTCTTCCATGTGTGATCATTTCCAAACTATATCCTTCTGAAATCAATGTGATATTCAGCAAAACCACACTTCTAACCTATGAATACAATCCAGAGATATAATCTAGACTGCTTGCTTTGGTTTTATTACCTCAGTTATATTCATAATCTTATATAATTAGAACATTCATGGCTAGAAAACAGTGTTAGTTACAACTCAAAAAAAAAAAAGTTATGTCTCTCTCAAAGGGAGACCCGAGCAAAATATAAAATATCTATCAAGTACAGCTATACAGTAGATAACACATCCTCTGTGAGGAAGAGCACATGCTTTTCTTTAGTATCCTCTACACAATAACAGAGGGCTGAATTTTCCAGGGCAATGGAGAGGATGAACCTATTTCAGAACACCAAAATGCTACTGACATTTTATAGGTGCATTTGTTAGTACTGTTGTGTGTAGCTCACTTAAGTGGTCTTTATTGTATGTGATTTGAACTCACAAAAGGCATTTCACAAACCTGTTTGAAACAGATGTGCTTCTACCCTGCATTTAAAAAAAAATTAGTCCATGGTCCTTATTTAGTTAATCTTAGTAGCCACTACTATAGAATCACTTATACAACCACACACTTTTTAAGCATGCATGAAAGGCATTAGACAGAAGAAAAGAATGAAGAAGAATGTATCACTAAACAGTATCTGCAATGTTTTATATTCCTTCCAGATAACTTATTCCCATTTAAATGGAATGAGAAAATGCAAAACATTAAATGTAGTATTGCCTGTTTTCACCTGATTCAGCTAGGAGTTCTAATTCAAACACGCTGAGATTGAACTTTGTTTTCATACCTGCCAGACAAACTTTCAATAATTAAAACCGACAAAAATGCAAGCAGGATAGCTGAATAACTGAAGTTGAATTTATCCTGTATCTCAAATTTACTCATGGTATGCTTTTTTAAACTTTTCGCTTCTACCATTATTATCCCATGTTATCTTATTGCAGTGCTTTTTCAGAATCCCTTATTCCTCCTATCAATTCAAGATCCATTTCCACACACCCAGCATCCACCTCCAACGCTCTGACTTTCAAACCGTGCCTTTTGCAGACCACCAGGAAGGAATTTGCAGAACACTGGGTGAAAGACACTTATTGTGCAGCTAATAGGGAAGGCTGAAATACCATTAAAATTCTGACTTGTGCTTTAAAATGTCATGGAATTTTGAATTACGGCTCTGCCTTGCATCCCCAGTTGCACAATTGCACTTGAGTACTGCCGACACTGCCTTGTGATCACAGGCTGCCTGCAGCAGCTGAACCACACAGGCACTTTGGACCACTACAGCTTTTTGCTCAGGCTCCTGATGGCTTTCCAGGGAGCTGGTCACCATTAAGGCTACAGAAGAAAGCACCAAGCTAAAAGTCTAAGCTCTGAATTACGCTGATAGTTTTACTTTACCCCGTACATACCATTGTCTTTGAAGACCCTCCCCATTCAAATATCTAGTTTTGGCCTCAAAGTTACACATGCCCTGAAATTATTAGATGACAAGGACAAAGTAAAATGCCTAAAAATTGAATATTTTATCAATCAGTTTCAAAAATTGAGGAGAAAATATATATAATACTTCATATTCTTCTTTTAAATCACTGATTTGAAAGCATTTGGTGAGTGGGTATCACATCTATATGATGGGACCAAGAATTTACAGTTGATGCTTGGTTGGTGTGATTGAACCTTAAGATCTGCTGTATGGATGGGAGTATAAGTTTGAAAATAAAGATCCAAAGAAGCTGCATGAGAAAAATCCTTATGATTAAAAATTGAAGAACATTGATCTACATTGTAGACTGACTATTGTAAATCTTTCATTTTACAGGAGAGCTGATTTCTAATTTGTACACAAAAATCTTCAAAACTATTGGCTCTTTTCTGTACAGGTTTTAAAAATATATTTAACTGGATATGGCATAAATATTTTTTGCATGTAATGGGGCTAAACTAAGCAATACCAGCATGAGAAAAAAAAAAAAGTGTCAGATGTTACAGTGGAATTGCTTACAGAGCCGAAGGGACCTGCTTACAGGGCTTACAGCCTGAAGGGACCTGCCCTTATGACAAATGTCCATGCATGATGTAAACCTCCTTTTTGGTGATGGTGTAGTAATATCCAGTGCAAGTGGGTATTATATTTTTAATTGATTCCTAGCAGCAAAGTCTGTAACCTTCACTGATACGTGTCTATTTCACAAGGTTATTGACTTTTGACATATCTTGTTAGATGTTACGATGAGACAGATTTTTTTTGCACAGATTGATGTCTATTGATATTACATTTGTTCATCAAGGTTACGAATCACACTGCATTGCACTACATTTCACATTTTCTGCATCATGACAAGAGGTTTATAATATTCACTCTGGGACATATAAAGTGCCTTCCACCCATCCCTTGGATAAATAATTTAAGAAATTGTTGGGAAATCATACCTAATTAGTGGGATCTGCACTCAATAAGTGCCCTTTGATTTAAATTGTATTTGTATTTTGATAGGTATTGATTTTAGGAGCAGGAGAAATGAATAATACATTTTGCATTTCTCCAGTGTTCAGAGCAATAATCTGACAGAAATAATGGAGGAACACTCCTGGAAGTGGCCTCTTTGGGGACCTGCATGCCTTTCCCTAGAAAGCCCATGGGACAGTTAAAGGCACTCCTGTGTGGAATGGCTTGATCTCCTTTTCTCCCATTGATTTGCTGCATAATCCTGGACAAATCACTCAGCCTCTCAAAGCTTCTAGTTTTCCATCAGCAATATGGAAACAGAATAGTTCCTCATCAGTTCGCAGATGGCCACAAGACATGCGGAGAAAGGCAACAGATACATCCATGTGGGTATTATACACATCCTAACTGGCACTGCTACATGGAGCACAGAGCCAGCAAGTGAGGCTTCCTGTGGGCACAGGAGAGTCTGGTTCCCATAGCAGGACCCACGGTGTCACAATGGATCTCCGAGAGCAGCATGGTGGAGCTGGGCAGCACACAAAGAACACACCCTGCCAGCCTCCTTCTGCACTCAGCTCTGCCAGCAGGAATGTTCTGGTTGGTTTGGCTACTCGCTTTCCTGGGTGAATTGATAAAAAACTAATCTGGTTTTTTTTTTGGCTGCTAATCCCTCAGAGTGAGGAGGGAACAAGGTGAAGTTGCACCATGCAGATAAGCTGGGTAACAGGCTGGTATCTTCCCGAGGCAGTGCAGCTCAGCCTGCAGGTAGGCAAGGGCGCTTTCATGAGTGGCCAGGGGTGAGGAACACAGACAGACAGAAACATCTCTGAGGCTGAAAACAAATCAGAATATATAGGTATTTACAAACACCGATTTCCAACACCCCAGCAGCTGTAACAAATGCAGACTTTATGAGATAACCATAATTATAGAAAAGCTTTATTTTTGGTTTGGTTTTCTTTCACCCAGAATGCCAGCTCTGATTTGAAAGAAAAACCATAGGCTCAACTGTGCAACACAATAAACCATGGCATCAAAGCAAGCATCAAAGTGGCCCCTCGGCTGCTGGCAAACAGTACAGTCATAAGAAAAGAGACAATGAAAATACAATAAGTAGAAATAGCGCTTTTTCCACATAACATAAACACCATAGACATTCTTTTAATACAAAGAGAAGCAGGATCCAATGTGACAGCTTTATATTTGCCAAGTATCATGGGAGGACTGTAAAATACATCCTCCCCAAACCAAGCCAAAGGAGCAGAACGAGCCAAGATGTTCTCGTCAGAACAAAGACATCCCTTTTCTTAGGTCTCAGACAGTTAGCAGGATTAATTTTGCTTTTTATTTATTTTAATCAACATCTCTGTCTCATGATAGCTTCAGCAAGATGTGCCAGAATATCTATTAGTGCCTGTCTATATAGGTGCGGTCCACTGCACCAAAATCACTTTCTGGTTTTCAAATAACGGAAATTATATTCAAGACATTTTTTTGAATATATAACTTAAAAAAAGATTCTCAAGTAGACAACTGAGAGCCAGGACTGTGCAACTCTGAAGCAGGGGGATTGCTGTCTCGTGGAAGTGCAGATGATTGGTATGTGTTTGTATCCTTAGCCTGTCACAGGGGGAGAATTAAATAATGTGTAGTGTGTTTCTTTGTGATGCTTTTCCTTCTCTCTTTTTTCAGTTATTATTCTATTAGAAGTATTATGTGTACATTAAGCCTTATATTCACATAATCATGAGTGACATGCAACTTTTCTGTCTTGCCCTTCTACTTTGATGCAGATTTAGAGAAATTGAGGCCTGACAACCCATAGATGAGGTAACAGGAGCAAACAGCTGAAAGCATAAGAATGGGGCTGCACAAATATATTTTCACCCTTCTCTCATTCATCTGAAGAATTTTTGTGGGAGCCTTAGCCAGTAAAACAGCACCCATCACTTTTAGGTTCCCAAGGAGCAGGGGCACAGGGTAGAACAAGTATCAGATACACACAGTCTTTATTCTTATGCCTGCTGTGCCCTCCTAGATGCAGTAATTCACCCTCTTTGTATCTTTTCATAAAAGACAAGTAATATTAATTATCCTGAAGTATTTTTAAAGATGAATATTGGAGAAGTTCTTACTTATTTCACAAGACATTCTGCCTTCCATGTAAAATGTAATGATTTTCCATGTAAAACTAATGATTGTAATAAGTTTTATTTTAAGGCAGGTCCCTCCTGGGTAACCTCTCTAGTAAAGTCTGATTCCAGGTGAAGCCAACATAAGAACCATATTTGCCTTTATGAATGGTGAAATGGCCCATGAATCTCAAATAGTATTGCACCCTCTGTTTTATAAATATTTTATGTGTTTTTCTTCAGTAAATGCATATATTTTGCTTTTTGAATCTCAGGGCCCCTTTTGAGCTGTGTGGCTCGTAGAATGTTAATAGAGAAGTAGCAACATGAAACTGAAAATAAATGCTTTTAACAAACAGGGAAAGTATATTTCACCAAGGAAAGTGTGGTTTAAAATGAAACAGACTCCTGCAACGTCTAAATCCTGCATATTTTTTTGCAGAGCATGCCACAGCTATTGACATGCTGTTGGTTTTATATGTCCCAGGATGCATGAATTATTACTGTCATTTGACATTTTATATTCCTAGTTCCATAGCCTATAGCAACACTTACCGTCAGCTGTGGTAGACTATAGCAGACCTCTGGCAATGCCTCTTATTGATCAAGCACTGCTCACTGTTTGCCTGCTCAGTAATGCAAAGACATCCTAATTCTCTAAGACAGAAAACCCACAAGTTACTGCGTTTGGGATTTCTAGTCCTTTCAAGAGACCCAAGACATGAAACACAGATTACAGATACCTTCTCCCCCATTGGGAGGCAAACTGAGTTATCTCACAAACTTTAGGTACTACAAAAGAAAGCACATTGCGTGGTAATACTAAAGAGAAAAGCAGGATGCTAACGAATGGTGCTAATATAACAGGTTATGAAAGGGGCCTCAGGAATGAGAGAGGTGTTCTGCTGAGAGCAAATGGAGTTGTGCTACCAGCTGTATTAACTTCTTTAAAAAGGACCTATGCAAAGTAATACAGGGAAAAATTATGTCAAAGGTGCTTGTGCTTATGATTTGAATAAAGGTAAATTTGCCCAGCGCTTACTTAGGTGAAATTCCCCCAAGACAGCAAGAACCTGAGATCATGTAAATAATAAAATGGAAATTGCAGATCACTGAGCAGAAGAACATACCACAGCTGGCCATGTAAACACCCGGTGCAGCAGTGTCTGGTTTCTGAGCCTAGCAAACACACCCCCCAACACCCTCTTGAGTCAAGGGAAAGATGACCTACCCTTGGCATGGGGCAGGTCCTGTCAGGTAATGCAGCTCACCACAGCAGCATATCAACCTCAGCCTCGAGGAGCTGGTTTATCACCTGCTCCCTTCTCCCAGTCCACACTCCTCACCTCTCTGATCTCTCTCTCCTCCTTCCAGGGAGCAGCCGTGGCCCCAGCATGGCTGCCCAGCATAGCCCTCTGTATGGAGTGGGTCAGCAGGGAACAGAGGCTGTGTCCTCCTGCTGCCCAAGGGGCTCCTCAGTGAGTCACCTCAGTGGGAGCATGACAGCCAAGCCCTGACAGTGCCAAGCCCTGACAGTGGTAGGCTCCATGTCTGCACTCCCTTCCTGCCCCAGCAAGTGCACTGCACAGGGGCAGCCAGGAGCCAGCTCTGACCCACACCCGGGCCCTCTGTCAAAGTGGTGACAAAGCCAAGGTAAGGGACATGCTTAGCTTGGCCAGCCTGAACCACCAGCGAATTTATGCAAGACCAGCTTGGCTTTTGCCAAGACTCACAGCTGCCCTTCCTCAGGGTCTAGTCCCTGGGGAGCATCCTGGCCCTCTGCCCTGGGCCCTACACAGGTCACAGCTCACCCTCAGGGCACCAGCACCCACATAATCACAGGGTTAGCTGCTCAGGGACTGAAACACTCTAGTAGCAGCCCATCCATGTTTGCTTGGCTAAGGATCAGCTTGGATGTGGTGTTTGTGTGGTGAGTGTCCATCCCAGCATCCAACAGTACCCTGTTCCAGCTGTTGTGAAGCCCCATTTGGGAAGAGGGCCTGAGGGCCTTCCCTGGTTCTGGGGACCCATCAGGCCCAACTCGAAGGGTTGGGTCAGATCTTGAATCTGACCCCTGCAGCCCAGTCCCTTCAGATTGTGGCTTTGCTTCTCACTTTGGCTGCTGCAGAGACAGTGGCTGCAGCACCCTCCTGGCATGCTCTTCTGGTCTTCAGGAAAGCTACTGCTTTTTGTCCCACAACTCTGAGCACAAGAGTAAGCCTGAAGCACAGCAAAGGGGCTTTCTGCTTGCATTGCACCTTCCTGTTCATTCTCTCACTGTTCGATCCTTTTGCTTCCCTTGCCGGTCCCACCAGCATCTTTTATTCCTCATTGAATCTCTTGGAAAGCATCATCAGGTCATGAACCATTTCCTCCGAACACTGATTGCATCTGCTGCCATAGCACAATGATGGAGTTGTTTATATAGTCCAAACTTCCTACAGTGAAAAGCCACACCTTTCCAATTTATCCATTGAGTTTTTATGATCACTTGAAATACAACAGCACAGCTCTGCACCCATAACATCTTCAGAGCCACTTAACAGCACAGCCAGAGAGCACAATTCCAGTTGAGCTCAGCTGAACACAGAAGGTGACTTCTGGTGATGGAGCACTTCATCACTGGGGTAAGACGGACTGGTGAGGCAGGCAGCATTGACTTGCAAAGCCTCTTTCTTGGACATCCTAAGAGGGCAGCATGGCTGCACGTGAGTTAAACCCTTGCCAGCAAGCAAAACCATTTTGTTTTGCCAAAACATTACAATGGTGATTTTGTTCCTGTCCTTTGAAGGCATGAGGTTTAATAGACAGATCCTGTCAGCTCCTCAGGCAGCTTGAAGAAAGCTGGTTAGTGACAAAGACCATTGGCATTCACACAGTCCCAGCTCCTTGACTGCATAGTTCCTCTTTGGTTGACTTCTCCCAGGGAGAAACCAGTTTTCTGCCTCGCCCCTGGAAATGATGGAAAGTGCAAACTCCAGTAGGCTAAATGCTGCTCTTCTCTGCTTCATGAGGCTCAGCCCACTGGCCTCACATTCCTGTGGTCAAATCTGGCAGAGCAAACATCTGGAACATGCAAACAAACCCCCCCAATTCAGACACCTGGTCATAACAAGGACAGGGAGGGTGTTTGTGCTGCAGTTCATCATCACTAGGGTGGGAAGAGCTGCATTCCAAGCAGGACAGTCAGAAAGACTGCTACAGGTACTGGTGGGACAGGACAGAAGTGAGACAGGACAGAACTGGCACAGATTGCAGGGCCAAAAGCAGCCTTTGGTGCTTCATGACAGTGCAATATGTATGTAGGTATTTAGGTTTAGAAATACACACACACACTTACACACATGCTCAACTACACATCATATGTATGTATGGGTGTACATATAGGTGCACATAATGGTATCCTACATTTTCAGTGCATTTTTTCAGTGCATCGTATGCACCTGTGCAAAAAGATCAAAACTCCTGTGGATAATTTATCATCTGAATCGGGAATTTTACAACCATCCAAGCTTATGTTTGAATCTTTCAGGGTTTTTTTACAATTTGGGAAAAGTCTAATTTTGACTTATTGACATCAGTGCACTTTACTGAGTAAGAAGGATGAACTCCTACCGTGGTTTCCTCTGAACCCTCATATGAAGAAACAGAATTATTGCATTTATGCAAACACCAGATCTAGCAGTTTTAATAAAATCAAATGCTTTTAAATAAAATACTTCATATAATTTGATTTATTTGTAGTCTGGCTTCTAAGATTAAAAATATCTACTGTCTTCCCATGATCAATAATCCAATTTTTAAGGGGCTGTTACTTTCATTATAAACATATAAAAGCAATCCAAGCTACTAAAACCCTGTATACAGACACACTGTAAAAGCCAAACTACTTTTTACCCAGCAGGCAAAAAAAGAGACATAAACAGGTCTGAATTGTTGCAGGCATAAATATTTTAGACAGACTAGAAAAACCTTTGGGAATTTGAGACCATAATTAAACCCCTTAGCAGACCATTCAGTAAACCACAGCCTGAAGGACCCTGTGGTGGGTCCCAGACATTGGAGACATTGAAAGGGTGTAAAAGGCAGCACACCCTCCACCCAGGGGCTGTTCACCTGTCACTAAACGGGTCACAAAGTCAAGAATGGCTTCACAGGTGTGCCACAAGCATTCCCTGCTCCTGTGTGCAACATGGTGTGCTTCAGCTGACAGAAGAAAACAGAGAAGACACATTTCTCCCTTGTCTAAGCCAGCTGGGCTTTCTTCCTCTGTGTTTCCACCTCTTTCTGCCCACCTCCTTCATCCCTCATCCAAGCTCTGTAAGCTTCCTATTATTCCAGACATTAAATCAATTTGTGTTAAACTATTACTGTTGTAGATGCTCTTTCTGTCTTCCTACCACCCAGTAGGAAGTAGACTTAGTGGTGCCACCCCAACTAATTAAAGTTTACTTAAGAACATCTCAAACCCACTAAAAATTAGTAGCTTGATCCCACAGACCTGTTCTTAAGCCTTCAACCTCCAGCCTGGATTGATCACTGTGGTGTCCAAGAAAGTGCTCTTGGCAGACCCCACACTGTCTCAGATGCATCTTTACATACATTAGTTGCATTAAGTGATAAATAAATCATTATCACTACACCAAACTACCTTCTGGCCTCATCATGTTAAAGTTTTAGGACCTGCTTGGGACTGCTCTGCGTTGCTGATATCTGTGAAAGTGCCACTCACAGAGTCACCCCCCGCTAGACACTGCAGCCAGAATCACGCAGCAACTTGGAAGCACAACAGTATTTTTAACATCCCAGAAACAGTTACTGCATCATCTTTCTTTATGGATTTCCTGGAACATTCTTTCTATTCTTTGGTTTGTACAAAGCACTGTGTCTAGGGTGTTGACTCTGTCTGCTCAGACCCAATGGGTTATTCCTGCTCAGTGAAGAACGCACAGACTTCCTCTTAAAACATGATTTTAAAATTGCATTGATGATGAGGAAAGCAAAGCACAAATTGTGATCGGAGCATTTATCAGATCTCTACTCTTTGTATAAGGGTAGGCAACGTTTCTGATTACCAGAGGACAAGTGTACTGGTCTCTCCAAAACACAAAATAAAGATTTACAGAAGATATGCTCTTAACTCTTGCCAGCCCAAGTCCAGAATTCATTCTCAACAGGTTGGAAATGCCAAGCCAAACTCTTTCAAATCTTATCTCAACCTAGCTTTTTATGAAAGCTGAATCTCATTGACAGGTCTGCTTTTACTATCAGTGGAAGGGCAAAACTCCTCAGGTTGCTCTTTCACAAGGACAGTATTCGTTTACTCCATATTGAAGTTTATTGGGCTTTGGCTTTTTATAAGGCAGCAGCAAGTAATTGCATGGAACACATGTTTTCATTGTCCCCATCTGTAATTGTAAGAGGGTACAATGAGAGCAGAGATAGTGTATAAACACCTTACAAAATAATCTTTGGACTTTGATAAGGATACATTGATTTCAGTTATCTGGTTATCACTGAATCTTTATATGAAATCACTTCATATGAATGTATTTTTTATTTTAAATACTTAGCTCCTCTAAATCACAATCACTGATTTTTTTTTGACAGTAGCAAGAAACATCAGCTAGCTCTCATCTTAGAAAAAAAAAAAAAATAATAAAAAAAATAAAATAAAAATAAAATTAAAAGGGTGTGTCCTATCTGGCCACACACTGCTGGCCAGTATGTGGCCAGATAAGACAATACTTCATCTTTTGTCGCAGTTTGGTAAACAGTAAACCTGCTGAGATTTAGCTGGGAACTGGTGCTTACTCATGTTCCTTGTAGATCTCAGGCCAGCTGAACGTGGATGAACATCAGACAGTGCCTGTGACCAGCAGCACCTCATTAGGGCAGCCATGGGGCACATGAGCTCCCGTGCTCTCCTACTTTTCATTCCCTTGTCTCCTTTTGCTTCTCTTTCCTTTCTGCTTTTTTCCCCACTTCTCTTTGTCTGCTACTCCCAGTCATTCCTTTCTGCCCTGTTCCTCCTCTCTTTTCCCTTTGCTCAGGTGTTCTGTCCTTCTCCTCTGCTCCCTTCAGGAGTGGAGAAGTGGGTAATGCAGAAATTTAGTACTGATTTCTTACCTAGCCTGGGATAAGCAGCAAAGAAGTAAGGAAACAACAGGAATTTTGTTTGAAAAATCAGGTCCTTTAGAACCCTGATTCAATCCTTCAAAAAAAAAAAAAAAAATCAATTGCAATTTTCAATAGGCATTGGATCACAACTCAAGATACCACTCCTTAAATGCAATAATGAGTCAGCTTGTTCTAGAAGTTGCCACATATGGAAAACATTTTACTGGTTATTCATGAACAAACCTACAAAATTAATCACAACCATTATTTAGTGAGCTCTGTTACATCAACTTTGCCATTATTCAATCCCCTTGTTTTTACATACCTATTCAAACCCTGAAAATAAAGACTTCTATTAACTTAAGCACATCTTTCTGAACATTTTTAAAATGCAGTAAACTCTTGGTTTTCTGCCTTAAATCACACAAAGGACAAGGCAATAGGAGTCCTCACAAAAACATTAGAGAGACTATGGTGCAACTATCATGTTTTTAATGTAAGGTAGGGCTCTGCACCTCAGATTCAATGCACATAGAATAGTTGCAAGTACAATGGCATTTGGATAACAACATTTAGAAGCATGAAATTACAAGTGTACTGACAGGTTTTTCTGTGCTTCCTCCTAGCACAGAAGCTGCTGCTCTTTGTCCCCCACATCCCTTGTGTCAGAAGCAGCCCAATACTAATAAATCTCAAATACACTTTTGAGATTCATAGCAAGGGCCACAACACCTGGGTGGAATTTATAAACATCTTAAAATTGTTTCTGTGTCATACTGGAGAACAGGCACAGAAGGAAATATTTCTTTGCCCTGTTACTGGGCATCATAAATGAAAATACCTTCCTTCCTCTGCCTGGGATGTGATCCCTGATATGTGCAGCTCTAGCAGGGCATGAAGGGAGGCAGGTTACCAATTCTTGCTGGAGCAGCCCTTGTGCCAGTAGAGATGGGGCAGCCCTGCAATGCTGCCTTCTAGCTCACTTGGGCAACCAAAGATCTTTTTAGGACACTTACTGTAAGTATTTATGAGTATTTATGTAAGGTAGCAGTAGGGCTTTAAAATCTGGCAGTGCCTAGAGCTCACAGGCCTCAAATCTGCTACACAATTAAGATTTGGGGGTAGATTTCTTTTTAGGCATTTACATAACCTCAGAAAGTGCTTTACTCAGAGCTGTCAGTCAGAGAGGTTCCGGCATAATTTCTAAAACATTAGGGAGTTTCACACCCAATGTACAGCAATCTGTTTGGATCCCAAAACTAGAACATGCTGTAGTAAACAGTTTTTTTCCTGATCTCATTTCATGTAATTGGGCAGGAAAACTGAGGTATCAGAGGCTTGAATCCTGCCTGGAAGAACAGCTCTGGGCAGGGAGGGTGCTGCATGGGTTACTGCATTGTGACTCCTTACCTCATCAGACCAATTCCCTCTACCTTTCTTCACTCACGTGGCAATCTGGTGTCCCCAGCTTTTCACTGAGCAGCAAGTTAACCCAGAGAACTGCAGGGATTCATTTAATGCAACAAAAGCTTTTGTCTTGTGAATATCAGGCTTAAATCTTTGTATGGATATATCCTCTGGAAATCATACTTGCTCTTCCAGAGCTTTAGAGCAGCTATTTGGAATCCATGAGTAGAAAGTTTGGAAGTTCCTAAAGAGAGGTCCTTAGCTGCAGTTTCTTTAACCAAGACTTCCCTCTCTGATGATTTCCAGTGAGTTCCTGCTCTCATATCATAAAGGTAATACCAAATTTCTGGGGGGAGAAAAAAAATCACTAATCTTTTAAAAGTGTATTAGTGTAAATAATATAAGATATTTACCATAGAAAATAATTCCCTGGCTTCCTCAGTTTCCTTCCATGGAAACCCTCTTATGCCACACTGTGCTTTATGCACATGCAAGAGAAACCCCAAGCTCCAGGGGCCCTGCTGATGCCATGGAGTCCCATCCTTTGTGCCGGGCAGGGAGGAGCCGCTGCCCCGGGAGCTCTGCCCAGCCTCCTGGAGCCCCACACGGCTCATGGGGGGCATCCCTGCCCACCCAGGCCAGGCCCTGCACAGAGCTCCCTCCCCAGCACCAAGCAGGAGTGCTGGAGCACTGGCTGTCCCCAGGCACCCCTCGTGCCCCTAGGCAGAGCCACACTAAGGCAGAGCAGTGCCGACACTCCGCACTGTGCCCTGAGATGAGGAGTGGTGGCATGGGACAAACCCAGGGGCCATGGCATTGGCCTTGAGCACGTGGTTATCTATTGTTTTCCTGGGGCATTAGGTTGTATCTGTTCCTGACCATAGTCCACCACCCTGACAACAGAAGCTCTCTGAGCTCCCAAATGTCCTGGCCCCAGGTGACCCCACCTGGCCCTGTGAGAACCCCTTCCACCCACTGCACATGCCTTGTGTTCAGCAGCTCCTTGTATCCATTAACCTTTAGCAGCATGCATAGAGCTGTTGTCCTGCCAAGAAGTTTTCCTTCCATAGGAGACCCTTTATTCCCCCCTTTTTTCCCTTCAGCTTAAAGAAATAAAAGGAAATAAAGGAAAATAAGGGGACTGTGAAATTAAATTTACCACCTGTGTATTAATGTAGGGAAAAACATTCTCACCCAGCACCACTCAGACTTCCATGCTGTTGTAAAGGTACTGTGCTTGACCCTGGGGAGCTGATAGTACATTTCATACTCAGCTTACTACAGCACCTAACTCCAGGCGGTGCTGGAATACAGCAGTTATTCCATTCATGTGTGCCTGCACATACAGGTGCACACCTGACTGTAAAACACAGCTGTATTCTTAAAACAAGCACGTTCAAATTGCGTCATATTAATGGAGTATCTTTTGGCTTGGAAAAAGAGTCCCCTATTTTATATCCCTTATCAATCAGGATATCTAAATTTGGAGCATCCAGGTAGCATACTCACTAATTTCTCAGTCAGCCTCCTGTATTTTCATTCTGACAGTATTTTTCAACCCCAGCACCAAGAGGAAGAGCAAGTCATGATCCAACATGTTAAAAACAAGAGCAATTGCTCATGTACCCTGTGCAGCAGAACTGCCATTCCACTGGGGAAAGCCTGACAGCCTGCAGCTCTTGTGCAGGCAAGACTCCCACAGAGAGGAGCATGATTGCATGTCCCTAACACTGTCACACCAGTCTCACTATTTGGGGACAGGCTTTTCTGCATGAACAGCACTTGGGTATTTTGTTATAAAAGAATAGAAATGGATAAAATACCAAACTTCCCAAAAATAATCGTAAGAATAATAAGTCAAATCAGCGTGTTTTTGTTCTCTATATAAGGGTATGTTGAACTCAACTACGTTGAGGATGATAGATCTCTCTCTTCCAAAGAGAGCCAGGCAATGGCTCTTCCCATATGTCAGGTTAGATGGGGGCATTCATATCCTAATACTTGTGCTACATATGTATGCTTTAATGTCCTTTTTGCAATTGAGGTGCCAGTTGGGGTGGCCCAACCCTCAGAGCAGTTTCAGCCAATGCTCATGCAACATCACAAACTCAGCACGGTTGCCCTGCACGTAGACTGCTTTAAGAAACTTTGGTTCCCATTTTTCATGCTGTCCTGTCTTTCCCCCACTTGCACTTTGGCACAGGGAGCAAACAGAGAAGCACAGGCTGTAGCGTGTTCCTATACTTAGTTCCCTGAGCACAAAACAAAGATGCAAGAGCCTGGAGCAAGGATCTGTCCTGAAAGAGGCTGGTATGGAATTTGTCACCAGATACATAAAGCTGCAGGTTTTTTGGTTTTACCCTGCAGGAACTCCGAATCAAAATATCTAGAAAAAGTGCAATTTAGTAAAAATTGGATCATCCTTTTCATCATTGTTTTCGTCTCCTGAATCCTTGCAATAGCATTTTGGAAAGAGCTTCTCTGAGAGACAAAGAGGTTTTGTCCTGGGGACCCACTGCCCAGCAAGGGCAGACCCCCTCCTGTCATCCCCAGGCAGCAGATCCATGCCACCCCACGTCCTGGCTTCCCCTGACCCTATGCCCAAAGGACCCACTGCAAAACACTTCATCAATTCACACAAAACATCGGCATCCGCCTGGGCCCAGACACACAAGCAGCACCAGGAACAGCAGTCATTGCAATGTTTAACTTTGCTAACTGTTGGGGGTAAGACTTGTTTATTTTTTTCACCTATAGAATTTTTTCCCAAGAGTTGCAAGGCAACTAATTGCCGGATACTTATCAGTGCTCAGGTGAAACAAAGCATGGAGGCTGGGTGGAGGCTGGCCCTTGGCTACACCCTTTGTCTCCGAGAGTTTCCCCCCGAGGGCGGGGGAGAAAGAGGGGGGCTGAGGGGCAACTGCACTTTTGGTGTGGTCTGTGTCGGGAGAGGACGAGGCTGTAGTTGCTGCTTGGCTCAGCCCTGTCCCACTGCCTCGGCGCTGCTTTAAAGCTGCTCTGCACCGCAGCCCCGCACTGCCTTCCCTGCCGGACATCCCTGCCCTCCAGTGACCACCAACAGAGCTCCGAATTTCATCTGATCCACCAGCCCGGGATCCCCCACCGTTCCAGCTTGGTACCTTTTTGTTTGGAGTCCCCAGAGACCAGACTGCCCCGGGTTTTGTGAAACCAAGCCCTGTCAAGGTCCCTGGTTTTGTTCGCTATTAATTGCTGTAGTTGTTGTTGTTTGTTTTCCTTGTTATACTATTAGTAAAGAACTGTTATTCCTATCCCCATATCTCTGCCTGAGAGCCGTTTTAATTTTCTAAATTATAATAATTTGAGGGAAGGGGATTTGAATTATCCATTCCAAGAGAGGCCTTGCCTCTCTTTAGCAGGTACCTGTCTTCTTTCAAAACCAAGACACTAACAAATAAAACAATGCAGTGCAGCAATGTTCCAAATGAAAGGTAAAACAGTTGGAGCAGGCTGTAGGGTGGTGGATCTGTGCTCATTGCAGACTCCATCCTGCTGAGAGGGGACATGGCAGCTGCCTGTGCCTCTCCTGTGGGGGTCAGCCCGGACCTGCCTATGGCAGAAGGGGTACCACACAGCCTGGCCATCCCCCTGCCGCCAAGGCAAGCCACAGCTGGTTTCTGCCATCACTGGCTGCATTACTTCCAGCCATTAAAACATTACTCTGCTGGCTTGGATTTTCATATCAGAATCTAGGAACTACAGAATAACACTACAAACCAAATTATATGGCTGAGACCCTCTTTCCCCACCAGGGCAGAAACAATTTTGACCCCTGTTTGTCCTGTAGCAGTCTTTTCCTACAGGTGAGTGGCCCACAGTGCTTCACCACAATTAACCATGACCGTGGCTTTTAGTAGCAATTTGTTTTCAATTACCTCCTTCAGGCAATCTGAATGACTACCACCATTTTTTTCACATTTCTTTCTGCTGCCAAGTTTGTATTAAAATGCTCAGAGCTCATCAACTGTCAATCCCTCAATATTCCAAGGAAAGCATCAGTTGCCCCTGGTGAAGGCCAGGGTAGCCCAAACCCTGTGTCGCCTTGCTCAGCACAGATCCATGGGCATATACAGAGATTTCTCCCCAGTGAGAAGTTCAGGTCTTAGTGCCACAGAGACACCCTCGTGCCAGCTCTGCTGAGTCCAGGGGAAGTGCACACCTACTAACAAAATCACTATTTCCTGGGGCAGCAGTGCCAGCAGGGGAGTGGCAACAGCTCCTGTCCCAGCTGAGCCCTCTGAGGTGCTGACTGCTCCCAATGCAAAGGCTGCTCACACAGGCTTGGGCACACCCTGCCTTCCATCCCTGGAGCATCTCCAGCACTCTAAGGTGGCAGAGACCAGACTTAAACTGATCCTAACAGTAGTTCTTCCTGTGTGGGTAAATGAAGAAAGGAAACTGCAGCACACTGTGGATCCTAATTGCATTTGCTCTGCAGGCTCTGAAATGTCAGTCAAACAAATACGCCATTGCCTTTACTGCTCTGCAGTTGCCATTTACTATTTTACTGGGAAATAGTCCAGGAAAGGGATACTACCTAGAAGGGACCATTATGCTAGCACTGGAAACCAGCAATATTTCTGAACAACCCCATGGGCCCATTATCTGTTCCTACACTGCGGAAAGACAAGAGGAGCCAGACCAAGCCAATTTGTGTTTGTGGTAGCAATTGCAGCAGTAGAGGGGATGGAGACAGCCCAGGACCCAGCGGGCACATCTGAACCGGTGCACACTCTGGAGCTGTGACAATTCACACCAGAGAAGAGCGTGATTCAGTGAGTGAAGAAGAAAAAGAAAATCTTAAAATGAGTTCTTTTATGAGCATGAGTTTCATTATGCAACTTGATCAGAGTTTATGAGAACTGGAGTAAACAATATGAAGATGCAGAACATGCCCAATCTCTAGCTCTATCAGTCCACAAACCCAGCAATTTCCAGGACTTGCAGAGACCATGGGGCAGATGGGTTTTGCTGAAGTGACAAAACCTCTTTCCCTGGAAACAGCCCCACTAAAACTACCTCTTTTTCTCTGGCAATGCCTCTTGCCCTCCAGAGAGCTCAGTTCTTGCTATAGGCAGCTCCTTGACACTTAACTACCACTCTCCTAGACTTGGAGTGAGAGATTGAGATATTAAATATGCAGAATCATTCTGAACCACCCCATTTTACCACTACTTTATTTCTCCTCCAAGTCAAAAAAGCAAACAACGGGTACTCAGCCCACTTCTACTTACTTTTATTCTCCACCTGATCCCCATAAAGAAACACAGATCCACCTGGACCAGATTCCAGACTTCTAATTAAAACTCAGTCTGTCCATCCTTCTCTCTCTTCAGATAGTCCCAGAGGGCAGTTTTAGACCTACTTATAGATTCAGCCTCTGTGGGCAGGGTAAGCAGGGGCTGTGCCAAACACAGGTGAGGAGGAAACCATCCATTGCCAAAAGAGGCAGCTCCCACCTGTCTGGAAATCACCTTAGCCAGGAAAACCTGGGCCCTTCACACCAGAACATGTGAAGGCTTGCTGTTTGCAGAAGGTTCAGCAATTATTTAATTTTTGACATTTTTTGGTTTTCATCACGTTGTCTCTGGCACTGAAAGCACAAGTGGATCAATGTTCAGTTAAGCTCTTGTGTCAGGGCACCCTGTCCCTGCTACTGGGGCAGCACTAACAAGGCCACACAGTGTCCTGCAAGCAGGGGACAAGGATGGGGTCACCACCAGCAGTGCTGTGGCTGCTTTCTGGCACAGGGATGGCTGTTCTGCTGTGGGCTGGCAGCTGCATTTTCTGCCTCACAGGGATGTACACCATGAGCATTCAGTCCCTTCCTAATTCTTTGCATACATTTTGGCTCTAGGTATAGTTTCTGCAGACTTAGAAGCTGAGTGAATGCTGGGTTGTTTTTTTTTTCATTTTAAACAAAACAACTGCCATGTTTTATCACCTCTTTCTCTCCGTCTCTCAGATTGGATTTCTTAAATTCACATGGGTTACACATTTTCATAAACCACATTGGCTGCAGTAAGCTGCGTTTGAATCATCATTTAGAGAAGTGAAGATTTAATTTCATGGTGGAATTAAGGTTGACATTTCCTTTTTATTTACACTACACCAAGGATTAATAAGGTTACTATAACCTTAATCTTTGATAGCTCAACAATAGAATACTCCAGGATTACTGCAAAACTGGATTTTAACCCTTTTAATCCCATTATTGTTGATAACCCTATCAACATTGTGCTCCACCACAGAGGTGGAGTGGAAGGACCTCAGACTTTGAAACTCCTTACCATGGAGCAACATTTGTAGTTTAAACAGAAGAGCAAGAGACAGTTGCTTGGTTGAAGCCTGCAGTGAGGTTCACAGTTTGCAGTAGGGCTGCAATGCTGCTTTTAAGCGCCTTGTCAGAGATCTTTGCCAAGAAAAACATTGGTCCAGTGGCATATGTTGGCAGAGCAATGCAAGGTTGCTCTAATTCCCTTACTTTGTTTTTCCCTCCTCCCATGCGACAACTACTCCAAGAATCAGACTGCCAGTCTGGCAAGTTGAGATCCAGAAACTTACTGCTAATTACCATGTTTACAATTCCCAACCTGTCTGTTGGTGCCAACAATCAAACTGCATCCTCTTGAGTGCACCAAAAGACACTTGCTGGCAGTAGTTTCCTAAGGTTCCAGGCTGGCTACATTAATTACTGTTAACTTAATTTTTGCGTATTGAAAAGCAGCTTTAATTAGCGATTTCATGGATCAAAATCATCCTTTTATGAGTTTCAAGGAATAGCAGCTCAACTTATAGACTACTTACCAACCTATGAGTCTTTTATTTGGAAACACAAGTGGTAATAAATTTATATGTGGCCTAATAAATAAAGTAGGCAGAGGTTCAGTAAAAATCACACCAGGAAACAAAAGGTTATGCCTTCCCTTTGAATTAAAAGAAGCAGTTCTGAAATGGCAGGTTGGATATATTTTATCATCCTCAGTAAACATTTAACTGCACAGAATAAACCACATTCTGAAGGTATATCTCTGAATCAAATTATTTAATGAATTAAAAAAATAAAAGCATGTATTTTATGAACTCAGTGAAAGAGACCCCAAACTCAAATACCCAGAGGGCAGAGCCTGAGCAGAGAGGGTCCCCTTTGTGCCCTGTGAGTCCTAAGCCTGAAACTCCTGAAGGCCATCTGACTACTCAGTTGGAATCCCCTTTTGTTGGGCACGTGCTTCATCCCCGCCAGAGTCAGCAGGGCACGCAGGGCTGTGCAGTACCTGGGAACAGACTGTCCCCTAAAGATCTGTGCCCAGGGCCATGCCTACAGAGCTCACCCTATGCCCACAGATCCATCCAAACAGCAATAAATTTCTAACCTGGATTTCCCATGGCAGTGGGATGCAATATCCATGATGCTGGCTTTAAAATGTTAGTCAGTTGACAAGAACTGCACTACACCATCTCTCTGAAGATGTTTTTCTTTGCTGCCTGGCATGGAGCTAAAAGACAAAGAGCAGAGCTAGCCCGAGTTCTACCCAGATGCAACCTGGTGCTCCTGGGGTGGACAGGCTGCTGGCCATAGCACAAGACTGCCCTGGGTCACTCTGGCAGCATGTGGATACTGGTGCAGCCAATGCCTGCCTGTGCTGAGACTACAATAAGTCTTATCTCTTAGGGGCAGTTTGGTGTGTCACAGGCACCTGAATGTGATGGACAGATCAGATGCTTGATCTGATCTGTCAGTTCAAATTTTAAGAGGACCTTGCATTCAGACTAGAGCAGCACCACGCTAGTATCTGCTTATAACAACACTGGTCCTACCTGGCTGTGTAAAGATAGGCCTAGGTATCTGATTTTAGGCCCCTTTTTCTAAAAACTTTCTAAAAACTGGTTCCCTAGCAGGCTACAGTGAGACTGTCTTTTCTGCCCTGTAGCAGATTCTCCACCACCTCACAAAGATGCAAGACACCAACCAACTTCCCTGCTCTCCTGGCAGTGTTTCACAGGCTGACAGCCACTGCCAGGCTCCTGCTCATGCACAACAGTCCTACTCTGAGAGGTTGCAGTGGGCTGCTAAGGAAAAGATAACCCAGGGCAAGATTCAGGCATATGAAAACCAGTATGGGGTAGGGGAAATATAGCCAGAGCAGGGAGTAAGCCAAGGAGACAGACACTAAAATCAACAGGCATTTTAACTTACAGGGGAAGAAGGGAAGGAAAATGAATCAATGCTCCCAGAGGAGGCAGTCTGGATCTACTCTGATCCTAAAGCAAGAGAGTGGACACAAGCATTTAGGAGCAGTTCATTTATACAAGCCATACAGAATATACAGAGCAAACTACCAAAGGAGGCAATAAACCTGCATCTTGGAGAATGGTCTAAGAGGAGTTAGATTGGCACTTTAGAGCCAAGAGATATTTGAGGCTGCAAAGGCAAGCAGCAGTGCACGGAGACATGTGGACACAGCTCACGTGGCCCACACTATTGACGTGTTTTTCCTCCCCAACCCAGCCTGCTGAGCTTGATTACTTACATCTTGTATAACTTACATAGTCTAAAGAGAGTCGGCCAATTTCCACTCAATTTATAATTTAGCAAGCAGAGGAGCTTGATTCTTCTAATTTACATAAAACATACATAAAACTGAAAACAAAATAGCTTTAGAGCATATGGGCAAAGTACACAAGAACCACAGAGAAAAGCAGGAGTGAAGAAGGATATGGAGCAAAAGCACTGTCTGGATTGTGCTTTGCTAAGGGGTTCTGAGTACCTTATTTATGATAAATATCTCACAGTCAAGTTTTCATCATCACAGACACGTGTCGGTGGACAATCAGCACACAGACGTACCTAACCAATGCCATAAGGCTGAATGGAGCTTTTTTACTGCATCTTTCTTTTTCTAGGTAAAGAAATATTGTTGAAAACCTGCTGCAACAATATGGCAAGACAGCATCAGTGCGTCTGAAGGTAGAACTCCCTTCCTCCCATTCCCTCTTGGACATATTCTTCTCTCACGAAGAAAGGCAGGGAGCTCTCACATTGTGGGTAAACCCGAGTCAGTACTCCGCTTCCTAGGGAGCAGCAACAGGGCTGTGCTCTTGTGACCATTTCTCCTGCATTCCTCCTCCACGACTGCTGGGTTCTGGCAGAGCCAGCAAAGGCATTCTCTGAGAGGAGACACCACCTGCCAAGTGTGGAAGCTGGTATTCCTCCCGTGGCATGGTAGGCTCCAAATCGTGCCTCTCCTCCCCATTTGCCTGAGGAGTCATCCTGGGTACTAACAATAGACTCGATGGAGGCTGGTGGAGCTCAGGCTGCCTCACCAACTTCTGTCTGAATTCAGTCATTTCCAGTGAGCAATGTATAAATAGATGCTGCCTCATTATTGATGTATATTGTGCAAAGGATTTAGCCAGGGATGAAGCTTGCCTGCTTTCCTTTTATGGATGAAAAGCGGGATCCCAGAGTCTTTATGTGAGATCTCTGCACATATCAATCAAACCACACCAGGAGGAAGATTCTGAGCTCTTAGGTCTATGTTAAATGGCAGCCATTTGGCCACAAGTCCATGGGAGCAAAATGCATGTGTGTGCATGTGTGTATAGGCACATTTACAAATATGCACAACAAAACAAAATGAAAAAAGAACTCTAATGGTTGCAGCCTAATTTTTCTATTCCTTTTCAAATCCCAAGACCGGGCTGTAGTCTGGGCTACTCTGACACAAATCTCATTTGACATCGTTATAAACCACTGATTTACACTAATGGAAGAGTTAGCCTCTGATTTAGGAAGCAGACCTTAGCGGCTGGCCCAAGCCTGAGCCCCTCAGCCCTGCAGTCTGGCTGTAGCACATTGATACTTGCCAGCTAAATTTGATCATGAACTCCAGTGAAGGTGAGCTATCGATATTTCAGAAAGCCATTCCTCACACTTCTGAGCAGCAAACGGCCCATCACTAAGAAGGCCAGACCCTTGTCAGCATGAGCTGACTTATATGAAATGAAACACTGACCTCACTGCTAGCTCCAGAGTTAATCTCAGACAAGAGATTTTATTAGAGAAAGCCGAGCTATTGTTCTGAGCCTCTCTACAGGGCACATGTTTAAGTTTTGCATCCAAGAAATGTGGAATACTTAAAAGAGAGTTGCATTTGATAAAAAATAAAACCTGAAGACTCTGGCTAGGTATTGTATGTTAGGATAGATTTATTTGATTTGTTTTCCTTGGACTTCTCATCATGCCCATTCAGCATCCTTTCCCTTGCTGGAGTTTTTCCTCCCTCTCCAACCAGGGAGGCTGGAGCAGAGTGAGCAGCACCGCCTCACTGCAGCTCCAGCAAAAGAAAACAAAACATGTCTATGTTCATCTCTAACCAAGGGTCTGGACTGGTCCTGCCTTCTTTGCTGGTAAGAACTTACATAGACAGAAGTGACAAGCATCTAAACAAGAAGAGCAAAAGGGAGGGGGTTTGGCTCTTGCTTCCTTGAGCAGGACTTGCAGATCCAGTTTTCATCAAGGGGCTCTTTGAACAAGTGAAGGCATATGAATTTATGTTATCACATGTGCGACACATGATGGGAGCCATGATGTCATAACACAACAAAGGACAATGAGCAGTCAAAACAAAAAGATTGTACTAAAATCTTGAAAATAATTATGTTATTTTGTTCTGCGTAACTCAGACCCTGGCAAACGTGGGGGAAAAGGTCTCTCTATTAAAAATGGAAAAATCACCGCCTCTTAAGCTGAGGTCTGAGAAAGCTTCCACTGCTCTCCTCTATAGTTCAAGACCTTCAGAAAAAAAAATTAGGAAATTAAATGATCCTGACATTTCTAAAATAAAACACATAGAGAAAGAAAATCCATTTCATCCTCTCAAATCTTTTGCATGTATTGTAAACAGGAAGGGGGACAGCAAGGCAGTGCAGGAAAGTAGGGGAACAAGAAACAGTTTTTACCACAGTGGTCATTTTTAACAACCAGAGCATCACGGCTTTAATAAGTGTTGCTCCAGTAAAACAGTAAGCAATAAACTGTAAAACAGAAGAATGTATCATGGCAAATTGGTGAAAAGGTAATATGAAACATATTTTCTTGGAGTAACCAGGTAAGTAATCTCCTGAAGAATGATTGTTAAAGGAAGAGTTTCCAGATGGTGGGAAGCATTAGTGCATCAAGCCTCCCTGCTCTTACTATTAAAGAAAAAAACCCTAAATTAAAGAAACAAAATAAATCCTTAATAATGCAGTTAATTGTTGCCTTTTTATTTGATTTTTTTATCAGTGTCTTGTTAGGAGAATGTGAATATTTGCATAGCTATTACTATCAGATACTCTAAAAGTAGTCATATGAAATCTACATTATCTATGTAAATGCCTCTGTAAGATGCAGTGAGATGGATCTTTTTTTGGTAACAGGCTGCACAATTGCATGCTGTACTGTTCTGGTTCAGAATGTTCCTCTTTCTCCAATTAGAGAAGACCAGCCCCATGCTGATCACTTTATCTTTGATTTCCAATGATTTAAAAGATTGGTTTGACCTGTGATCATTAATAAACTTTGTGGTATTGTCCTGATTTAGTAAGCGAACTGCTAATATTACAAACAAGGTTATGAATCAGCAATTGTTAATATTAAAGTCAGCTATATTTTTCCAACATTTCATGCCTCATGCAATTATGTGAAAGGGGTGTACACTGCATACAACTCAGACGAGCTGATACAGAGCAACACGGTGGTGACAACTGACCCCAAAACAGATAGAAGAGGTACTTAATCTGAAATACTCTTGAGTAGTTTGGAAAGTGCAAGTTACTTCTTGTGGGCCTAGCCCTTTCTTTCTAGTGATATAAAGTGTTGAGAAATTATCAGAGCCATTTCAGCTCCACGGAGCTGTGTTGCAACAGTCAGAGGCAAGGAGGCCTCCCCAGACGGCTCTCCAGCCCTCCTAGGGTGACTACTGCTTGCTGTGTCTTGGCCAAGTTAATTTTACATCTCCCAGGCAAGGACTTTCCTGCCTGGAGATTGCTCTATTGCTTTATATCATCCCCACTGGTTAGAGGGGTCTTGGGTTCACTGAAAGGAAATGTTTCTTGATAGCCATGCTGCATTTTTTTCCATACATAGCTTCTAGGTCTATTTGCACACACCAGGCTACACTGCCTTCCTGCAGACAGGAGAAATTCTGAACCCCCTAAAATCAATGGAAAATTCCCACTGGTTTCTGCAGGAGAACAATTTCAAAAGTAGGATACTTATCTATACAGGCATTATTATATAATTTTGGCTAGGTATGCATAGTCATATATGTGTGTGTGTGTATATCTAAAAACATATATAAACCACCTTTCAGCTAAATAGTCAAGGCTCTTATATTTCCCATCAGTCAACCTGCTCTAGTTTCTGAAATATTTTGCCTAATTTTTTGTTGGCTGCTTATAACTAGATACTGTTTTTCGAGGAAGCAAACGACCAAACTTGTGTGATGTTCCAGCCCTTGTTTCAACACTTCGGGTGCATACTTCCAGCACCACACTGCGATGCCTCCTCACTTACAGCCCCTGGTGCCTCACCTCTCCTCTGCCCTCTAACTCTGAAAAGCTGGGTCACATCTACCTTCTACCATCACCTCCTAGCCTCTTCTCTTTACCTTCCTCAGGATCCTCTCTGTCCTTTGCAGTCAGACTCTTTTCATCGCTTCTATGAATTCTGGATTGTTTTTTCACTTTTAGACTACTTATTTTTGGCCCGTCATTTAAATTTCTTTTGAGTCATTGTTATTATCGAGCCAACATTTATAAATAGCTCTATGCATTGCAGGTATGTGATAATCAAGTCCTTTGATTTTTGAGCAATTTGGTTACTAAATGATAGCAATAAAAAGCATGTAATCATCATGGGCGTTAGCCCAGGAAATGTTTCTACCATTAAAGCTTTCAGGAGGTAGATGATGATTCTGGTAAAAATTTATGGCTCTTAATAATGAGTGTTATGATTTACCTTTACAACACTAAATGGTGAGGTGTCATAACAGCTACGGGTAATACCTGGGGGCGATGCTTTTCAGAAAAATAGTAATCTATTAAAAGGAAGAGAAGAAAAAGCCTTTTATGTACATAAAGATGTGATTTATTTTAAAAAGCTCATAAAAATCCAGTTGTGTACATTACGGCTAGTATGATGTAAAAAGGCAGAGAAAAAGGCTAGTTAGCTTATTCTTACAGCTACAAAGTATGTGTAGAGCTGTGTGGATGTATAAATATTACTGTTTGCAGTTTCCTCAAGAAAACCCTATGAACACTAGAAGCCACCTAAACTGACACGAAAAACAATAAGTTGTTATGGGAAGAAAACTTACACTCCCCTCAAAATCATATGTAGTCTTAAAAGCACAAAGTAAAAACATCTGCATAACCGTACACATCTATATGCAACACCGTGGGCATTTATTTTAGGCAAATTTGCAGCAGCAAGAGGAATCGTAACACAGGTCATAAATACGCACTGCAACAGCACGGCCCCTACTGAGGTGAGTGGCTGTTGTGCCTCTCTCAGGTCTGGGAGAATGGGGCTTTTCTGCTCCAGCCTCTCATCAGAGAGGGGTGCCTGTGTGTATATAGGTATATTTATTCCATTCAGGGATATATACATATGTAAGGGCTGTAATTTTAAACATATCTGGAAAGAACACCTGAAATTCAATGGCAGTCCCTACCACTTAATGTAGGGTACTGCTAAGCAGAGAAATGCCTCACACTACGGGCAGACCCAGGCAAGGCGTGACCCTGCCTATACAGGACAGTAGGGACCAAAACTACTCTTGGTTCTCCCACTCCTGCAGCGCGGCACGATGTGCCCACTGTGCTCAGGGACAGAGCCCTTTGGGCAGCTCCCCGCTCTGGGAAGGCCTGAGCAGGGCGGGGGACAGCCAGTATCACGGTGTCACCAGCGTCTGCTCTGCCATCAACCGCCTGTGCCGCCCTGGGGCCCTGGCGTGACAAAGACTTACCTATGGCAGCAGCCTTCCAGGCTACTCCAGCAAAGAAAATTACCCAGAGATATAAATCTTCATAGGATTATGGCCTTTAAAGACAAGACTAAGTTCAAGTAATTATTTTTGGGGTAATTTTTAAATTTAATTTTCTACCAGGATGCCAATTAAAAAAGACATTTAAAAAGAGAAATTTAGCATTCTCGATTAATTAAATATGCCCTCACTAAAATAGCTGTTAATGCACACTTGGTGCTGCCACAAACCTCATTCTAAAATGTCCTAGGAAATGCTCATACTGGTACAATTAAACGCCCTTATTAATAAAGTAATTTCTTACTATGGTACACTGTAAACTTTTAGTGTAATTTTTGCCGTTAATGAAATATCATTAGACTACTAGAGGCGGGGAGGTTTTAGAGTTATTTTTTAGCACACAGGATTCACAACTTCTAAAGCAAAGTATGAAGTGTAGCATTGTAAAAAATCCTTTTCACTAGGGGTCTAATCTTTCCCACAGTGAAATCAGTTGAGAGTTTGCTATTGCATTGGATAATAGGATTTGGCCCTAAATATTTTGGATTTAACATGAGCAAGCTTGTTCTCCTGAGCAGTCCTGTGGAAGCTACATGCATTGCCAGGATCAGACCCATAGTATGAATAGTCACTACTTAGAGGTCTGTTGTTCAGAAATTACCCCCTCTGTCCTTCAGAAATTACCCCCTCTGTCCTTCTAGATATATGTGACAGACCCCTGGAACTGCTAATATATGGGGGGAGTCCCTCCCTCTGAGATCATGCTATTGGGAAACATCATCCAAGAGTCCACATTGAGCATTTACACAATAATCTTGAATCATTTTGGTGAGCATATCCAGTATTTCTCCAGTCAGATCTTACACTTCCACTCTTTTAAGCCACATAGCATAGCAATTCCCAATAGATTTTAGAGAAATCTACAATCATCAAAATGTTAATTTTGACAATGACAAAGAGTACATGCATTAAAAATGCATCAGCCCTGTCATTAAGGCATTATTCAGCAAAACCATCTCATCGTGCTTTACAGAAAGCAACTACAAGAAACTGAGTATAAAGAACCATTTGCTAAGCTTGTATTTATGGGTGCCAGCTCAATACATACTACACAAGGTACTCAACCAAGCAAAGAGCAAACAAATCTATGCCCTTTATGTGATGAAATGGGAACTCTTAATAATATTCTAAGTCATGACTCAAGGGAAAATGTCAACTAAAAGCTCTGACCAGAGAGAGGTTTGCAATACAAACCTGGATTTTAAAATAGTATTTCCATCCCTGTTCCTGCAGTACTTGTGAATGTGGCTGTGTTACGGTGCTGAACTGACTATGATTTAGCAGCTGATCATGTCTTTTTAAAGCATAATTTAACATTATTTCTGAGGCTGTTGAACATACTAAACTACAAGGAAAAAAATCTGCTTTCAAGTGGTATTAGAGAAACACAAGGATCAGAGTGCTAGCATCAAAGATGTGTCTAAAGAATAACAGATCCACATGTCTGTGTTACAACAAGCACTCCACTCACTACTAAAGGCAACAGACTAAGATTGCTTTGGCAGTTGTTGGAAATATTAAGTAGAACATTGACAGCCTTTCAATCGCTAAGCAAGAGACAGAGAAAGACATTCTCCATCAGCTCACCTCACGCTTTCAACGATCACCCCATGCCTGGCTTGTCCACATTAAAAATCATTCCTAGCCCCATTGTAGCTGAGGTTGGGGAAGGATGCATTCAAAAAGGCTGTCTTATCGCAGGACCCCTGGTATTCCTATAAAATGGCTTCTGAGCTAATTCACTTAAGGCTGAAGCCTGGTCTCATAATTGCGACTACATGGCAACAAGACTTGGGATCATATGGGCATGTGGAGAGGCCCTGAATAGCAAAACACAGGGATGATGACACCCTGATCCTTCTCTTTGCCATGCTCGTGGGCAGAGGAGCAAGGAAAAAAAGACTGGAACCATGAACGCTATGCCTGGATTTTCCTAAGCACAACATCTGAAACACCGATCAGGTTTTAACCAAACCCAGTGCCATATTGCTGAGATTGGAGAGAAGGACAGATGCACTTGTTCCGTGTTAAAGCAATGGGACACGTCTTGGCCAGTTATAGGAACCAACACTCCCTTATCTGTGTCTCCCACCTGCCCAGCTGCAAGTGGCATTTGAGGAGTCCTGAGTTCTTGGAAAGGGCAAAAATAAGGCACCGCCTGAGCTGCAGAGGGGGAAAAACCCCTCAGCTCTGACCCTGAGCAAGTGTCTCAATCTGGGGCCTCAGAAGCTGATAAACTCTGCTGGCCTGGAGCTGGTGGGAAGGTGCATTCTTAATCCTGCCCTCACCCGCTTGCAGGGTGAGGATAAAAGAGCAGGAGAGGTATTGCTTTGATTGAAAGCAGCCGGCCTCAAACTGCTCCCCAGGAGCGGCCCCCTGCATGGCCGAACCCCTCGGCAGCCGGGGAAGAAGGGCTTTCCCTGCGGCCGTGCGGGGTGTCCCTCGCCTCGCTAGCCCGGGGTGCTCGGCACCTCCCCGCCCGCGGGCACCCCCGGCCCCGCACCACTCGGGGGCTGCGGGCGCGGGGCCGTGACCGCCGGCGGGGCGGCAGCCCGGGCTCTGCCGGGGCCCTGCGGGCGCTCCGTGTCCCGGTGGGAGGGACCCCCGGCAGGCGAGGCAGGCCGCCTCGGTTCCCTCATCCGCGCCCCACGCCGGAGAGGGGCGAGAGGCCGCGGACGGAGAGGGCTGGGCTGCCGACCGAGTGCCGGGGCACCGGGGCCGCCTCGACGGGGCGAGAGCCTTCCCCCGACCCCGGCGCAGCCTGCAGAGCGCTGCCCGCCCAGGAGCAGCCCGCAGCGGCCCTGGCTCCCCCGGCCACCCTCTGCCGAGGAGCTCGGCCAGCCCTGCCGCGGCCCTCCCCAGCCCTGGGCTCGCTCCCACGCACACACACACACCGGGCACCCCCTCCGTAAGAGACAGGGCGTTCGAGCTCCCCCCGCCCGGGCAGAGACACAGAATGAAACATTGCAAAGCGTAGGAAAAGATGGAAAAGGTGCTACCTTGGCAACTAGAGGAGGTGAGGAGCCAGCTGGTGGGCTGGGGGCGGTCGCGCTGCCTGCCTGCCTGCCCGCCGCCGGTACTCTCCTCGACTACGCGTATTCTTAAGCAATAACAACGTAATCCGTATTATCCACCCAAGAATACCCGTCACCGAAGAGAGTCAGAAAGCTGCTGCTGTTGCTGCTGCTGGTGGTGGAAGTGCTGCACCGGGACAATAAATCCATAACTATAATTCGCCTCTAGAAGAAGGAGAATCCACAAGGGTCGCCGAGCGATCTTGTCCCATATCCAGTGGACGCAGAACCTTCCCATCCTGAGGAAGCGAGCGAGAGGAGTAGGCATTTAATACACACACGTACAGTCCCTCTGCTCTGCTGCTCCCTTACTGGAGTGGGCAAGAGCTTGCTGGCGAGGTGAAAGGAAATAAATCAAAGTAAGGCTGAGTTTACCTGGTGATTGCTTGGCTTCTTTCTCTGTGCTTCTCTGGTATCCTATTCCCTAGCCGTACGCTCCATCAATTCTCTCTGGGAGCTTCCAAGGGATGTCATACGCAGCAACAGATTCCTGTAAAAGAGATGCACGGTTAAGCACACAAATATTACAAATCTGTTTGCATAGGTGGGCTTGGGAAAGCTCCGATAAAGCAGCAGACACGCCTGAGAGACTTTTCATCTGGGCTTTGGAAATGCATTTTACAAGTCCTGACTCACACTGACTCGATGTGCTACCGAGAGGAGGGAGGGCGGAAAGGAAGGCGATGGAGAGGAAAAAAAAAAAAATCAAAAAAAAAAAACCAGAAAAGGCTCCGCTCTCAGCAGAGGCTCTCCTCTGTCAGGCCTCCTAGCGCCGTAAAAAATCCAAGGCGAAAAAGGCTTCAAAATACAAATTCAGCGCGCTCCGCTCCCCGCGTGTGCCCGAGCGGCGGAGCCCGGCGGCTGCGAGGCGCCGAGCCGGGCAGGCGGCTCCGCGGCGGCGGGCGGGGGCGGCGGCAGCGCACCTCCGCCCTGACACCTGCCGCCGCCCTGCCAAGGTCCGCAAAAGGCGAATCGGGGGGAAAAAAAATAACAATAATAAAATAAGTTATTTCCGAATGGCGCCTGCGGCTCTGCCTGTCACCCGGAGCAGTTCCCTTATCAGCAGCGCTCGTGCCTGGGGGAGGCGGGAGGGGGGAGCTTTGTCTGATGATCTGCCGCGGTGATAATAAACGTTTATTGTTCGCCAACTAAATAGAAAGGATCTCTGCAACGTCATGGCACAGCACACTTCGCCTAGCGTTAAGGAACTTCTCCGTGCTATTTCACCCCGGCTCCTGATGCTATGAACAGCTTCCGTGTGAGTGGTGGGGAAGGGGCAATGAAATTAGCACCGCACGGTCCGAACCCGCGCAGAGCAGGGGTACTCCGCACTTCTTCAGCCATGAGTAATTATGCAGCACGCAGAGCCCTCATTATCCACTGCACTCGGTGACTGACCAGCTTGTTGATTAGATTCCAACTGAAATTAATGCAAGATGCTTGCTTTTTCTACAGATTTCTTCCTTAACATGAGCCCTTGCCTCCGTTGACGTATTACCACTATGCTTCCTATGAAAACATACGAGAAGACAACATTTGTTTTGAATCACAGACTCTTGTTTGAATTTGAAAGAAATGAGAAAAACAATGAGAGAGAGAGAGAAAAAAATTACTTTGATAGCTACATTACCTTAAATAATTTAAAAATTATTTCCAACACACTCTCCTCTATTTTAATCTCATTTTAGGTGTAATTTCCTGTATTCTCTAACACAGCAAGCTTTCAAGTCGTATTCTAAATGGCAGCTGGAAAGTAAATAACAAACACTGTAATTTTTCCCCGCTGTGAAACTGAAGGCTGTAACCCCATTAGTTGGCGTTGGAACTCAAATAACTGATGCAGTGGGTTTCCTTCAACTTGAACAAAAGCCGTTTGAAAAAGTGAAATGCACCGAGTCGTGGCGAAAACACTCTATACTGATACCTAGACCGATACTCTCCGGAATTGGGAGGCGCTCCACAAAAGCATCGAGAATTAGGCAGAAATCCAAACTTTGCGTGGGGTTGTTTTTTTGGTGGCTTTTTTTTTTTTTTTCTTTTTAATAATAAAGAATACCATTCTCGGGGAAAAGCAGCCCCGCGCAGCGCCAGTTCTGTTCTCGCTGTGTCCATCTGACACATCTGACACATCCCCTCCCCGAACAGCAGCCCCCCCACTACTCCCCGCCAATACAGAGCCTGCCGAAACTTCCCGTGCCCAGCCCCGCCGCCACCGCCCCGCACCGGCCCGGCCCGCCGCACCCCCCGCCCGCGGGCCCCTCAGCACCCGCGGCGACGGACAGCGCCGAGAGCCGACAGCCGCGCCGTTCCCGGGGCCGCCGCCGCCGCCGGCGGGGCCCTGCCAGCCCCGCGCCCCCGCCCCGCCCGCCCCGGCCCCGGCGCTCCCGGCCGGCCGCACCCCTCGGGCACCGGGGCAGCGAGCCCCCGCCGCGCGGCGCGCCTCGCACCTTCTCCGCGGCGTGCGGGAGGTGCCCGTGGCGGCGCGCCGCGGCACTAAATACCTTTGTTCACCGGCTCCGGAAAGCCATGTTTATCGGCGCTGCCGCCCCGCTCCGCGCCGAAAGAGCCCGGGTGCCGGAGCGCCAGCCCGGCGGGGCCGGGGAAGGGCCCCGGGGGGCACCTCCGCCTCCTCCGCCGTGCCCGCGGAGGGGGACGCACACACCACACACACACACAGAAGGGAGGGGATCGGATGGAGGGAATTAAACAATTAAGCTCTCAGGAGCGGAGCTCTGAGCAGAGCTCGGGCTCTCCACGAAAAGCAAATTTCAGAGGGGGGAATACTGATCCCATCCGTCAGTAGAGAGGCGCGATGTCTTTCCGTGTGAGAAATTGTTCTGAATTAGGGGGCTCGCTGGTGAAAGGGGAGGGGGCACAGGGAAAGAAAAAAAAAAAAAAAAAAAAAAAGAAGAGGAAGAAAGGAAGAAGGAAGAAAATATTCATGCCCGCTCAAAGGGAGACTCTTTTTAAAATCGCTGGAGGATCGCTCCTTTTGCCACCTACCCCAGTAACCGCCAGAAATCCACCTCTATTGAAGCGCTTACCCTTTAAATCCAGGTTTCGAGCAGAACTCCAACTGTGTGTAAAGCCAGGGAGTCATCTGATGTGTGATGGGGAATGGGCTCTGGGCAGCAGAAAGCAGCTTTCTCTCCTGGTGCCGGATTACCATGTTAACAAACCCCGTGAAGGGACCCCGGCGCCTCTGGCTGGCCATGTCTCGTTGCTTTCACACATCGGCGGCTGCTCTTGCTTCCCATGTCCCCGGCGATCGCCTCTCAGATGAATGTGGGCTTCCAGAAAAGGAGTCGGGGGGGAGAGGAGGAAAAAAAAAAAATCGCCTAATGCAATCAAATCGATCTGATCTACACCATCTGTCGCCTGCCACTACACACAAGCGTTAAAATAGGAAAACGGGAGACACTGACAGCTCAGGAAGGTTGTTCTGCAGAGTTCATTTTTAGCAGAGCATAATTGGGTATGGACAGCATACAGTTACCAAAGCTGCTGTTAACCATCCAGTAGAGGATCCCGAACATGCTAATGGTGGATTAATTGAGGAAGATCTGACGTGCAAGCTTCATAGTCTCTTATTCATGACTTCCCAACGGGAAAGGACCAATGCCGTGTGGGACTATGGTAACACAGAGTCAAAGAGCTGCTAAGAAAATGGCTCTGTGTTCATAGCACCTCTCTCTGATAACAAACATATGTCGACCAGAACCGTTTAGCAGGGTGGGGAAAATGAAATTTTCTTAGCCGAGGTTAGCAATTCCCATCGCTTGCACTTAAAGACAAGTGAAAAATGGACTGCGGGTCTAAGGCGCTTTCAAGTGCTGGTCTCAGGCTTTGCAGCTAGTGAAAGCAGACGGATCCTGCTCAAAAAGGGGGTTAACCCCCAAATTTCTTACTTCTTACTGTGACCAAAGTGCATCCTTAGCAAAGCTCTAAAGAAGTAGCTCTGCTAATTTCATCAGGAATGACGCAAGGTCGTTTTAATGCCAGGAACCCTTTTGACTTTTTCCAGCGGGAATGGCGCTTGGGCAAGACATTTCCGATCACTGAAATTTGACATAATCTCAGATAAATATGATTTTGGGGGGGGAGGGGGGAGGAGGAAGAGGGCGGCGAGTTGGGAAGAGACGGAGTATGCATCCAGACCTGCAATCACCCCTGCTGCCAACACTCCAGCTTGGTCGCGTTTCCTAGTCTTTCCTGAATTATGAGGTTATAGAGCCTTATGTGTAATTATTAAAGCCACGTATGTACACAAGCCACAGACGCCTACGGCAGCCGCGTCTACACACACCGAAGGGGACAAAGTGCGCCCGTCGGGATGCTCTTTTCCACTCCCTGATGAATCCATGGCCAGCGGGGAGAAGGACTGCTGGGGCAAGCGAAGGCGCGGGCGGAGGCTGCGCGCAGGGCCCGCGGCTCGGGCGGCGGGCGCAGGGCCGGCCCGGAGCTGTCCGCCCGCCCGTGCTGAACGGCGGCCCGGCCCCGCACACAATGGCCCCGCTCCGCTGGGCGCCGGGCGCCCGCCGCCTCCTCCTACAAAGTCTGCGCGGTCGCCCTGACAATCGCTACAACAATTAGGAAAGTTCCCCTTCGTTTCCACCTCTCCTGTCTGAGTCCCAAAGAATAATAACGCCAACAACACGAATCCAAGCAGTTGAATGTAAACGTTCCGGTAAACAATTATCGTTTAGGGTAATTCTGGAGTCAACCCCGTGATTCTCCTGGAAGTTTGTGTTAATATCTTTAAAATAAATCTAGCATTTATTAGCCTTATTAGATTAGCCTTGAAAACTTAGCCTAAAGACAAATCAAACACTTTACCCGATCTTTTGTTTCAATATACATTAATTAAGCACTGCTGCCTACCTACACAGCATTCTCGGGTCCCGGCTGCGGCGCCGAGCCAGCGAGCCCCGCTGCCTTTGTTGGCATTTGCGTCCAACTATTGCCCTCTGCAGGTCAAGTCCCAGCCGCGGCGAGCGCTCCGCCGCTGTCGAGCGCTCTGCGGACGGGAGCCGCCGGGCTCGGCGCCCCCGGGCCCCTCTTCGAAAAAGATTCAACTTTCGTTGGGTTTGGTTCTTCACCACGAGGGCTCAGACGTGTTTTCTTTAGGAGGGGCTACGAGTGGGGAAAGCCGGCATCAGCACTGCTCAGGCCGTCCTCAGCCTCCATTCCAACCCTGGCCAGGAGACGAGAAGACTAAACAAGGCGACGTGCCACTCTGAAGACGTGTTGTTTTCTTTCTCCCCTCGTCTCCATAAGACTACGGCAAGCTTCCTAGGCAAACCCTGCCCTTCCCCTGGGTTTGCAGAAAAAGCAGGAAGAACCCAGCAGCAAACAGGATGGAGCAGGGGGCGACACTCAGGATCCCGCCGACTTCTCCAGTCGGGCAACTTTTCTTCGGGCACAACTTGAGAGTTTGCTTCTCTCACTCCCTATCCCAGGGACACCTCACGGAAAGCCAGGCAGGCTGCGGCGGCGGCTGCGTGGGGACAGCCCGGCTGCAGCCCCTCCCTCCGCCCCAGCCCCTCGGCCCCCCAACCCAAAGGGATGCTTCCTGCTCCTGCGGGGACAGCGGGAGCTTTGGGCACCGCCCGGTGCCACTCCGGCAGTCACGCTCTGCCCTGCCTCCGCACGCATCGGCACCGCTCACACGGTAACGAACAAAATGCTGTACCAGAGGGAAAAAACCCCAACTAGCCAAATGTCACGGCGATCTAGTTAGGATTTTGCTACTTAGAATTCAGGAGATTCAGTGGCTAATAAAAGCCCCTGGCCGCTCCCTTTCTTTTCCCTATCACACCTACACACGGGTTGGCAGCACCTGCTCTAATACCCTCTCTCCGCTTCCTGCCCAGGGTTAACACTGTGCACACGGGCTTGGGCATCCGCTCGGGAGGTCAGCACCGCATCCGTCTGCTCCCGCGGGCTGCCGGCGCCGCGCTGCCCGGCGCGCACGGCCGCCTATCGCCGCTCACATATGACGGTCTTTTCCCGGAGCCGCAGCGAGGCGGGGAGGGCGGCTGGGCTGCGGTCAGGCGGTGGACCCAGTCCCTGCCGCAGGCGGCCCGGGGAGGGGGAGCGGCCGCGCACCCCGCGCTGCCGCAGAGGCGGACGCGCGCCGGCCTTTTGTCTCCCGGCAGCCGCCGCCCATCCCGGCCGGGGGCTGCCGCTCCGCCGGTCCCGCTTCCCCGGCCGCGAGCCGGGCCGGGCGGAAGCCGCGCGGAGGCGCTCCGGCCCGTCCCGCACCCGCGGAGCCGCGGCAACGCCGCCGCGGCGGGGGCTGCGGGTAAAGGCGGGGGGACGGCCCTGCCGGGGGGGCTGCCGGTGCCTGCGGAGCGGAGCGGGGTCGGGCCGGGCCGCCCCCGGGCGCAGCCCACCTGCGCGGCGCGGGGCGGAGCGGCGGAGACCCCTGCTGGCCGAGCATGGGGCCGCAGCCGGGCGGGGCCGGGGCCCTCCCGAGGAGCGCCCGCCCCGCCCTGCCCCGTCTGACCCCGCCCGGCCCCGCCCGGCCCAGCCCGACCCCGCCCGGCCCCGCCCGGACCAGTCCGACCCCGCCCGACCCCGCCCGGCCCCGCCCGGCCCCGCCCGGCCCCGGGAGCAGCGCAGCACGGCGGGTGAGAAGTGGTGCCCCCACCCGTGGTCACAGCGGGGGACCAGTGTCGGCACAGGCAGGGCAGGGAAAGGAGGCGAGCCGGGTCAATCCCCCCTTCCCGTGGCAAGAAGCGGGGATGTGGGGCTGCGCCAGCATCTGCACTCTCCTGTTCCAGCAGCAGGAGCGGTCGCCTGCTCTCGGCAGGTGTCCCCTCTGGAGGGCTGCGCGGTGGCGGTGGGGTCCAGCCTCTGCACAGAGGCTTCAGCCGCTCTAGAAGAACGCGCTGTGCACTGCCCGGCCACCTGCCCCTGCTCGCCCCTGCCAGCACCCCGCTCTCCTCTCCTCAGCAGCCAACATGAGGAGTTTCTCCTTCAATGTTACCTTGACCTGTTCCAGGTCTGCTCCTGCACTGGCTCTTGAGAGCAGGGAAGGATTACCTGGAGATGTTAAATAACACCTCAAGTGCGAGTCTGGTGAGATAATCAGGGATTTGAAGAGACTCTGAACTGAGTAGCCTAAAAAACAAAATACGCACGATGGAATTTGAGATAGAAGTAGCCAGTCATAATGTTTTTTCCAAACATCACCTGATGTTCCATCTTGGTGATGTCCTGGCTTTTACCTGGGGACTCTGGACTTGCCTGGACTGACGGTCTGGTTCTCTGGTTTTCTCAGGGATGATAACCAGTTCACAAACTGATTGAGATCCATTTAAAAGCCCTTACTTTCTCTGGCTCTAATATTCCCCTTGGAAAACTGTTCCAGAATCTCATAACTTGGCTTAAGATTTCCAGGCTGTGTTTATTAGGGGCCCGTTTATATCCATTTGTTCAGATGCCAATTTTGTCCTTGAACCTAATTACTTCTGATATTTACTCCTCTCACAGTGTACTAATATTCCTTCTCATCATTTCTTTTGTTTAAATCAAGCTTTTCGGTCTTGTCTCATAAGATAGAATCTTCATTTCCCTGATTATACCCATATCCTAGCAACTTATAAAAACTGGGTCATGACCAACACCCAGAAATTACGGTTTTCAAAAGGGTTCATTATTCTATCCATTTTCAGTTTGACCAAGACACAAGTAGGGAGAATGATTAGCATAAGGTCAGACAAACCACAATTCTCCTGACTTCAAGTTCTTTTGTAATCTATCAGGGACATGAGTTCTGAAAGGCTTGTGGTTTATAACTTGGCATTACATCAATGCACATTTATATACCTATATATCATTTTCTTGAGGGGAAGAATGGCCTTGTAGTTAAGAGGGTACATTAGAAAACTGGAGATGTGGCTTTGAATGCCAGGTCTGCCATAGGCAACAGAGGTGATTTTGACTAGTCCTTTAGTCTTTTGCCACATTTCATCACTTTTAAAATGGGGACAGCAATCTTCCTATTCTTGCCCCTTTTTTTTTTCCCATATACTCACTTGCATTTTAAGATCTCAGACCAAGCACCTCCTTTCTGGGTACTGCTGGTGCCTGGCACTCTGAAGTCGAAATGTGTCTGTGACTCTTAACCAGCAATCAAAAAAGGATAATACTCTTATAAAGTCTACTTTAAGAGTTTATCAGAAAAGCTGTTAGGAATCATGCTAGGAACTGGAATTCCTGAGGTCTTCATCCCATTGATTACACTAAAAAACATTCTCTGTCATTAAACTAAGCCCAGGGACCAGCAGTAAAGCCAGAAACATTTAACTGAAAATCTGCATCCTGGCTTCTGGTTTTCAAGTCTGTGCCTGGTTGAAAACCAAGTCAAACCTTTTGTTGTTGTTGTTGTTATTATTATTATTATCAAATTAATTTAAAGATAGGGCAATTTAACACACTTTCTTCACCAGTTTTCAATTCAGAAGGCAATTTTTTAACAGCTAATGCTGCAAAGAAACAGAACTAGGCCTGGAGGCCCCAGCAGCCCCATAGCTGGAGTGGTTCTGGTGACAACAAATGCTATCATTGTTCTTCCCCAGCAATCCAAGTACGGAAGGTTAAGACTGAGCACAGAAATAGAGAGCACTCTGTTGAGCTGAGGTGAAGCAATGATATTTATGGGAGTAATTATCACAGAGAAAAACTGGAAAAATATGATTACAGCAAATTGTAACTCACTCAGATATGTTCTTCGTTGTTAGAAATAGCTCAGCTGAGACCAAACCAATATGAGCAACAGACTGGGAGTGTCAGACACTGATTCTCTGGAGGCTGATACCATCAGACCCTCTGAGCAGAACACGATCCAGCTTTAGCATATTACAGATTGGTGTCAGCAGCCTGCATCTCTTCCCAGCCATTGTACTCACTTCAAGCAACCCAACAAAATGTGAGCTGCTGCGCTCCCCACTAGAAAAGCTGACCTGGAGATGCTGTCCCTACAGACTACTGGCAGGAGAGGCAGCTGTGTCTCAGAGCTGGGCAGCTCCCCTCCACAGCAGCTGTGGCTGGTGGGTGCTGCTGAGCAGCTGGCAGAAGATGCTCAGGTGTCAGCATGCGGCCGTGTAGGAGAGCAGGGTCACACAACCACACACAACACCCATCACTGAGCTGGCATTGCCTTCCCATTCAAATCCTTTCTGGGCTTCAGCTTCTCTGTCTGACAAATGCATGAAACCTTTGGAGAGCTTCTGCCCTGGGTGCAGCCATGGACTCCCCTCAGCGTGTGGGGAGTGAGGAGCACCCTGGCTGGAGGATGGGTTCTGCTGCAGGAACTACAACTGCCCAAAACCTGTAATGGTGTGTTGAGTCTCAAGCACCTTAGAGGAAATGAACCATAAGCTCTGCAAGCTTGGAGGCTTGTGTTGAAGGAAGGGATATAGCTAAGAAAAGGAACCTTCAGAAGTTGTGATTGCTCTGCAGCATTTCTGTGAGGCCTGTGTGCAGAAGGACCTGAATGCACCTTGTGCAGACAGACTTTCTGCCTTCATATTCACCTGAAGCCCTGGCTTAATGCAAGTCATCTGCACCATGGTAAACATCTTGCCAAGTGAATTATACTTGGGGAGGGACTTTCACCACACTTTCATGGCTGAGTATTTTACACGTTCTGTGCAACTAATATCTTGCAACTGATGTTTAGAAATTTTTAGAAGCAATAATCAATATTGTGTAAAAAAAAAATATCACTTAAAGTAGTCAACTATTTGCATTTAAATGTACCTACCCCATGGATCAGATGCATCAAAGAAGTTCTTCAGGTGTCTTGTGAGCCCTGCAGGTGTTATTGCTGCTCTCAGTCTGTGAGAAGAATTATAAATGCTATTTACCTTTTAATTAAAAAAAAAATCTTGCAAATTAAAGACATGGACTTGCACATCAAAGTTTAGTTAGCATCCATTTGTATTGTGCAGACTATGGCTCTCTAACAACCTATTGAGCCCTTAGCCATCTGAACACACATTTCTGCTTTCCATTTCCCCTACATTTTGGGCATCATGTGTTAGATTTTGTCACATCCGAGGGGGGAAAAATTCTGTAACTAACTGCTAATACTTAAGCAGATCTCCTGTTTAATATTCTTTCTGCTTACAAACCCCTCAAAATATATTGGTGTGTCCTGACAAAGGCAGAGGAGCAGTTTTGGACACTAGTGTGACATACATCTTACTATCTTACGTAGAAAATTTGACAGTGAATGACAGAACACCTTAGAGGGATCTAAGAAGATGATAAAGGCAACAGCTTTCACATGAATACAGAGTCTAGTTCCTAACAGCTACAAGCTTTTTTTACATGCATCCTTGTAATTTGACATTTATAATTCACTGTAGTGCTGAATCTCTGTCATTTTCTCACCGTGAGATTCTCTATATGTGGATGTACATGTCCTTTCTAATTAGTATACCTATTTGAACATTTAATATCATCTCTCAACCTTATTATGCAGTTGCATATTGATCTGTTATGTATCAACAAATGCTTTTGGTATAACATATACCGTTCTGTGTTCCTCCCCGCTCAGAACAGGTGCCTACATCTTCTCTTTTCCTGGTTGTAAACCCATTTTGTAAACAAAAGCACATTAATTCACAATGGATTTAATAACAGGTAAAAATAAATATCCTGGAATCTTGCAGAGACACATTAACCCTTGAGATTATACACACATACACACACACACACACACACATAGAGTGAACCTTTCATTGTGCATAGCATCTTCCTCATAGGGAACACCTAAGACCTTTTCTGAGGCACTGATGCCTTTGCAACACAGATAAACATTAGACCTATTTTATCCTTGGAGAAGCAGTACAGAAATATTGCAGAACTTGCTAAGGGTAAGCAAAGAAAACAGTGAGACAGCTGCAGACAGAGCAAGCCCCGAGGTCTCAGCTCCTGACCTGAAGCCCACTGGAAAACACAATCAATATGAAAATCAGGTTGCATCTGCAGGCCCCAGTTCCAGGACTGACCTTTCACTGCTCACTCATCATTTTGCATTAGCGACTTAGGTGGTGCCATGCCATCGCCTGATATTCCTGTTTATTAGTTAACTTAGTTGAGATTTAATTCAATTGAAATGAAACCTTTTCCGTGTTGTGTTAAAACAGGCAATGAAGGACACACCTTTTATTAACAGTCATATTGATACTGAAGTCAAACAAAGGATTTATTTTCAGGTTTTAAATACTATGGCATTGTATTTGAAACAGGGGATGTTCAAGTAGTTGTACTGCTTGAAGCACAGAATTAGAACTTCCCTTCTACTGGTATTTAAAAAGATATCTTAGGGAAGTATTCAAAGCAAACTTTTTACAGCTTTCAGCTGATGGGGAAAAAGTGTATTATATACAAATACTGAAAACCATTTTGAATGCTCTTAATGTAACTTGTGGTTCTCACAGATAACAGGTTTACATTGAAGAGAAAACAAAAGCCAGTAGCAGATCAGAAGAACCCACCCATACAGTTTAGAGGAGTATACAATGGAGATAAAAACTATTTTAAAGAAAAAGAGAGCAGGCACATGGATGTCAGTCTATTGTTTATACTGTTCAAAGAGAAGAGCTGGGAGTGTTACAAGCAACCAGCTCTGTCCTGACAGCCTCAGACTGGGAACCCAGGGCAGATCCTGCACTGCCTCCTCTAAAGGTTTCCCATTTAGTCACACAGTATTTTCAATGGGGAGGGAAATCTGCTCAGGACATTACTTTTACAAATATCGATCTTTATTTCTGCTGATGCATAAAGGAGATGTAAGCAGCACAAGAGAGATTTTGTTTATGTACTTTTTTTTCCTTGGGACTAGTTATTGATCTACAAAGTTCAACTTAGTTTTCACAAGTTTAATCCAAGAAACGGAAGAAACTAAGTTTGATTTTGCAGCTCTCTAGTCTGAGCATCTTTCTCAAATGACCTTGATGGTGCTGGTTGGCAGTTTATCTCTTAATATGACTTTAAATGTCTTATAAAATACAGTCCAAGTAGCACCTAACAAAAAAATTATTCTTATGAAGAGGTGCCCTGGAAAATAAAAATAGCATCAAATAGCATCTAAATATTCCTAAATACAAAATGGAAAGCAAGTGATTAATTTATGCATTTTAAATTTAGAAGAAAATATATGCATCATATTTTATATTTATACTCTCACTGTGCTTATACACATATATATATGTTAATCTTTAGGAGCCACACTAGAAATCTCTTCTCTCCTTTAATATCTGACTTGGGAAAAATTCCTATTCAGTCAGTGAAGATTTTCAGTAAGCAGAAAATGATTAAGGATTTTAGAATACATTGCCTGGGTCAGAAGTGTCTTTGCAAATAAGACAAGTATCTGAATTTTTAGGATTTTTTCCACAGCAGCTGAACATGAATTGGAGAGCTTCCAAAACCAAGAAGAACAATGCATTGCCACAGCCTTACTCACAGAAAGCCATGGAACAGTCCCAAAGAAACAGTCAGAAACACTATAGCTTCATTGCAAAAGTCTGTGTAGCTTAAAAAGTAGGGTAAAAAGTTTTTTCATGAATGTGAAACATAGTTTTCCTTTGAAGATAATCTGTTTTTTGATTAAGAGTTCTCTCAGTCCCAAGTCCCTGTTTTGCTGACTTTTTTGCTTGGTCAGGCTTCCTATTGCCATTTCTGAGATCCGGGAGTGCGAATCTCCACTTCGAACATCCTTAAATGCAGAGTTCTTCCAGCATTTTGTAAGCCTAAATCAGGCCAAGCAACAAAATCGCCTCTCGCGTTCTGCTTTATGGCAGAGAATCTGTGCTTTGCCCTGAGGCAGGTGGGCTGCCCCCCAGGGATCAAACAGCCAGGCTTCTCAGAGCCCATGCCTTAGCTTAGGTCTGCAGTAAAATGAAGTGCACTTTGTACTTGTGAACATTTACATACAGTATACGAGAAATGCTGCAAGAGAAAGTTCAGTAGTGTGAGCCTATGTATCATTCTCTTTGATATATCTCTCCTATTTTCTCATCCTATTACTTCAGATCAGCTCTAAGTCTCATATCTAAACCGTCAGTCCAAAGGGAAAGGGCCTATTTACAGGCTGGATTAAGAGCTTTAACAAAAGGCAAGGCAGAAAGCCATTCATTTATTATATAAGAAAAAGAATGTCTTTGTATTTTATCACTTGCCAGCATCTTCCAAACCTTTTCTTTGTGTTACTCCCCTTCCAAACAGAAAGTAGAGTGGGAAGTTCCTGTCTTGCAAAATGGATCAAGAAAAGGAAAAAGCATATTGTGCAACTTTCCCTTTTTGCTTCTAATAGGTTTACTTTTGCTTCATCCCCCAAGGCTCCTGCATAGCGTTCAGCTGAAACCCCACACTGCTGCCTTGTTAGACCTTTTCCCAAGACTTTTGCTTTAAGAAGCAGGCATTTAGAAGAGAATAAGAATGGAAGATGAGGGAAGTGCTGGAATGAAGACTGGGTTCCCCAGCTAAGCCAAGGACCAGTCCCTATCCAGAGCACAGGCAAAGGGAGGAGATGCCCCGCCACTGGTGGAGGGGACAGGCAGTGGGCAGAGAAACACGCGGCACAGCAAGAGCTGCACAAGAGAGAATGAAGCAGGTTCAGTCCCAAAGGGTCAATAACACAACACATGGAGTGAGTGTGGAGGGGAGCAGGGAGCCTCTTCTCTCAGGCAGCCACTACACAGCACATCCTGCCAGGGCCTCCTCAAACAAGCAATGCAAGTCCCCAGAGGCATAACAAGAGAGGGATGGAAAAGGATTGCTCCATCTTGGATTATTTATCTTGGGGGACAAGCAAAGACAGAAAACAATTAAGGGTTAGTTTAGAGTACTCAAAACTTCCCATTTTTGAGACATCTAAATGTTTGCTTTAATTTCTTTTTCAATCTATTTGTTTGCTATAGCACCTTTTGAAACAAAATCTATAATTTTCAAAAGGCTGAAGTTGAACATTTGTAATTATTCATGAAAACAAATCTATTTTTTTTAAATAAAGAAGAACCAGACTTTCTTCTACAAAAGTTATGATAAAACAGAAGTCAGAAGTAAGAAAGGATGAACTTCAAAAAAAAAAATCCAAACGATATACCTGAAAAAAACTGAAGGTGGACAGGACAGAGTAGAACCAGAGGCAAAACATTACTTTGTGAATCTTTACTCAGGCTCATACCCCCAGTCTGGCTCAGATTTGTAAGTTTTGGCCTGGCTGAGCTTGTAACTCTAAGTTCTCATTAACTTTTACTCCTTGCAACTAGCCCCAAGCCTGCCTGCAGCTTGGTGAGCTGCACCAGTGGCTCCACCCTCCAGCCCCAGACATTGTCCGGGCATCGGGGCCCTTTGCCAGCACAGCCCTGGCAGGCCCTGAGAGCCCTCATTTTTTTGTACATACTCCTGTGTCTCCTTACAGCTCCCTTCCTCAACCTCAGACCTTTCCTCACCTTCCAGTAAAATTCCTGTGCTCCAAACTCCACCGTGGCAGGCAGACTCAGGCAAAGTAATTCCCCAGCCTAATGGCCTCTTCGGTGTGTGTATTAACCCAAATCACCTGCCTGAGCCACCCAGGGTGAATGATCCCTCATTACCTCTGCTCTGGGAGATGGATAACACCATCCTGAAAGCTCAGGGTGGGTTTCACCTCTACAGACACTTATGTGATAAAACAATTAATCATGTCAACCAGCATTTTTCATTAGAACATCAGTATGGGCAGCATATTTTTAATAGCATTCATTTCTCATCGGTGCCTGTTTGGTTCATCTTACATTCTCACAATTAACTGAATTATTGGTTTCAGAGACTGAAGGGAATTTCTTCCATGTTCTTCCATTTCTCCTCAATTCATCACATCATTGGCAGACATTCTTGAGGCATTTTCTTCTTATCTGTAATATGACAATTCAGCAAATTTTATTTAAGAGAATCCCTACCCTAGCATGTGGATACCGACCTTGTTGCCACCTAATCTCTTTTAATGGCTTGTTACTGTTGTGGAATTTGATCTCTTGCTCTTTATCTCATTAGCTGTGAGGCTCGGAGATGTGTTGGAGGGCCCATGGTATGAGGTGGGGTGTACAGGACATACTCAGTAGAAAAACACACTCGACTGCAGCAGGAGGCAACTTTGATGGCCAAACTGGTCTCTTCCCAAAAGAATTTCCCAAGGTCCTGTCCTATCTTCCACTAGAGCTGATGTAACACGTCTGGTTTATTCCAGTAGGAGATATACCAACCCAAGAATATGGCTTATTCCAGTAGGAGTTGTACCAATCCAGGAATAAAGCACATCCTACCTTCTGCTTTCCTCCATTCAAGCATGAAGAGGCACATGACCAAGGGGAGCTCCTTCTCCAGAAACAATAAGAGAAATCCTTCATTTTATTGTGCTTTTCCCCTCATTGCATGTAGCTTCTCCTTTGCCTTTCTTAAGTCACTTGCCTTTTTGCAAAACAAGAGTACTCATCACAGCTTTTAAGTGGTCCTAGGCACTGCAATACAAGGTAGTGCATTCCACATTAAATCAGCATTAGAGTGAGGAATGAATACAATCTACTCAACAAATACTTTATCGTGAAAATTATTAAAATTCATAGCTTAGAGGTGTGAATGCTTCTTTAAGAAAGGTACTTATGTTATCCCCAAAATAGCACCAGTATCATGTGATGTTCCAGTTGCTATGGTTACCACAAATTTGTTATTTAATAGCAAAGAAAATAGATGCACAAAACATGCTAATTATAACTGGTACAAATTTTTCTAAATGTTTTATATGAATATGCATGCATGTTTTATGCATAAGGAATAGGAATGCCCTTTTTCAAATAATTCTTCAAGTTTTTAGAAGCATTTTAGTAACTGGCAGGGAAGTACATTCTGTGGTTCTCAGCAGCAAAGGAAAAGGAGACTGAAAAATTGAAGATGGGCACTTTGTCTAAAACCATGCAGTTTTCTATTCAAATAGCAGAAGGATCCTGAAAATACAAGAGGTTTAAATTTGTTGAACCTTGTACTTTCCCAACCGAATTTGCTTTGTTTCTCCTTCTCTTTGCAATGTTGAAATTGCAAAGAGATTGAAGTGCCTGAGAAACAGTTGCAGGGCCATTTGAAGTGAAGTTGCATTTTATGAAATTGTAATGTTAATATAACCCTGATACAGAAACCAAAGTGCTCCAGTCACTGCCAGAATCAATACTGCTCGATACAACTACAGCCTCACTCTGCCTGGAGCTCCCAGGCTCCCACCTGTGTGCAGCAGTGCACTGGCTCCACGGGCTGGTCCCTGCTGCTCCTGCTGGTGCTGGCTCACAGCAGGATGCACCTCAGTGTGCCCCACTGCTGCAAGCTCCTGCTGCAGGGTTCTGCTGCAGGACCTGGGGGAGCCTCCATGGGCTGGGAGCTCAGGTGGCACTTGGCAGAAGCACAAGCTGTCAGCACAGCATGGAAAGATGCTGCTGCGGACTTGTATCTGTTGCAAGGAGAAATACATGGGCTGGCTTTTGTTGTGCAGAGGAGAGATAGAAGGGATATGTAGGCAAACAGATCTCGTAAAATTGCCCTTTCGTTCCTGTTCTCCACCAGATACTTCCAGAGGTAAGTCTGGGAGACACATTGCATGCAGTACTTTAAGTGCTGGAACTGTAAAACTCACCAGCCTGACAGGGTCCTGGGGAGGAGCAAGAGAAATCTCATTCCTTTCCTTGGGCAGTCTGTGGCCACCGTGAAAAGACTCTCAAGCCTAAACTAAACAAAGATATGATTGCGAGTTGTGGGAAGAAAGTAACTGGCTCACAGCTAGTGCAGGAAAGCTGCTGGCAGTGCTGCCAGTATCACTGTGTGCAGAGCCAGATGTTATTCAGGACTCCGCTGGGTCTGTGCCTCACCACCCAGAGCTGGGCAGCCCTCGCCACTCATCCCAATTCCCACCACTTCCCAGAGAGAGGAGGGTGGTGCACATGCCTTTGGGGCAGGAGTATCATATGGCAGACTCTGCCACACTGGGGTCATTGCTGAAAATGTCACCACTGTCACTTGAAATCAAGCCCTCTCCTCTCATAGAGGCTTTTATCTCTTCCCTTCCGAGGCCGCACCAGCCGTGGGCAGAATTGAAGTTGTGCGCGTGCAGTTTGCTGCCAAATGGCCATACTTAATGGCACCCATACCTGAGGCACTCACTGATGCTGCTGCTTGCTCCCTTTCACAGCCAGAGCACATGCTAGCTGGCTGCCGTGTTTCAGATGTTTTAGAGTGTCAGTGATACCGACTGAAAAACCTTCTCTGTGGCTTGCTGTCATGCCGTGATTGATATCAGCTGTAACAAGAAAAAATGTTATGGCATGGTAATTCTGCTTGATGCAAGGTAGTCTTTGATCTTTACCATTTTGCAAAGATTATAATATACACTTAGCTTGATAAATAATACCCTTTCACCAGAGTCAAGTAAAGTGGAAGAAAAATTGGCAACTAAACTTTTGAAACTTCTCTGGTGCAGGTGTTGATGTTTTCAAACCAGAAGGTTAAATAAATAGGATAAAACCTCACTTGCTTATTTATAAGCAGCTGTGAATAGTAAGAACTTACTAGACCAGCCCTTTGGGGCTGATTTCTGTGCTTGCATGTGCATCATAGCAGCAGCAGGGTGGCCAGCTCCTGCCAGAGGTACTGCAGCCAGGAGAGCAGTGAGGGAGCTGGGGGCTGCTGGGCCAGCTGTGACTCTCAGCCTCACACAGAAGCAGAGGGGAATATTCACTCTGGAATGTTCTCTGTAGAGAAATTCACCCAGAGAAATTTAGAGCTGTGGGACCCACATAAACAACAATGTTCACTCATTCATCTGGCTATGGAATAGACCCTCAGACAGGGATGGAGGCTCAGCTCTTCCAGCCCCCCAGGACAAACAACAGACAGCATATGACATCCCCAACACCTTTTCTTCAAATCAAAGCTCTTCAGGTGAGCTGGGACTTAGGTTTCTAAGTGGCTTTTTAAAGATTCTAAGAAAGAACTTAAATTGTATTGGGTTTTTTCTGCTTTTTAATTGGAATGGTTATTTGGATGTGGTAAAAATGAGCAAACCCCAGCACCATAGCCATGAGAACGTGTTCTCATCAGGTAATCATTTATTAAAACATTTTAACCAGCTGGTATGAATATGATTGTCACTGGAAAATGACAGGGAAATATGTGCTCCCATCTGCACTATCAAGCCAGGAAACATTCTGCTGTAGGAGTTTTCCGTCATTATCATTGCTCTTCCATACTCAGAACAGTGCACCTGAGCATGACCCCTCCCTTGGTGGGGCCTTGGGATGGAACAGAACCTGAGAGGGGAGATGCAGCCCCATGCACTCGTCTGCCTTGTGGTTTGCACTGCTCTGGGTGCTCATCTCTGACCACGACTCTCACACAGCCTGAGGGGCAGTGCAGTTTTATTTCATCCAAAGATGGACAGCCTTTCACACAAACCTATTTACAGCTGAGCTCAGGTTTCCAGCAGGGGTTTGCCAGGGTTGTCTCAAAGGAATGGGCACATTGGCAATGGGATTTAGCATCCCATGGTACTCTGCCAAATCCATGAAAGATTTTGCATGGCAAGAACAGGGTGTAACTCCAAGGCCATGATTATTTTCCATGTAAATGTCTGTTTCAGTTTGTGCTTAAATGATTATCTGTCATTGATTTGTGTGCCTAACTACAACTGCTTCAAGCTGTTTTCAATTATTCTGTTCTCAATACTATGCAATCCCCAGGATTAGCCATACCGAGTGCCACAAACCACCTTGCAGCAACAGAGTCATAAACTGAAGAGGATAGAAAGGATTTTAATAGGAGATTAAAAGGAAGAAGTGACTCACTGGATGAGAGAAAAGAGGGAGTGCGCAGGCTTTGACTGCAGGAGAGCTGCTTTGTGATGCCTCTGAGTGCACCGAGGACCCCAGGTTAATATAATAATTCTTCTTTCCTTATCATGTAGGTTTTGGGTAATGATTTCATAATTAGGGGTGTACTTAAATGCAGGTTTTAAATGAAGCATGTGTTCTGTCTTTACACTAAGAGGAGGTGGCTAGTTGCAGGCTAACATTGCACAGGGCTTTGAATTCTCTTTGCAAATTTTATGCTTCTTTTTCTTTCTGTCTTTCTAACAGAAAACTTTTGGAGAGAAGCTGTATTTCTCCTTGGCAGTCCTCCCTGTCACCAGGACTGATATTTTAAGAGTAAACAATGCTCATCTACACCAAATCCTCCGGAGGGGGTAAGCTGAACTCTCCCAGACCTAGCACCTAGGTGATACACAACACTGCTTGTCAACAGCTGCTCCTAGGTTTATCAAGGATTGGTAACACTCCTACAGCAATCAGGATCTCAGAGCACTCCAGTGTTCCTGTTTACACATACTAGGAAAAGTCTTCATATACTTGGGCTACAATCCTAATTGTTGCTGAGTAATTAACTACTTACACTCCTGCAGTAGCCATTTGTGACAGTGTCCATCAGCTGGGAAAATGTAACTGTTATTGAATTTCTAAGAACAGCCATTAATATTCTAGCTTTCAATCAATTTAAATATTTGAACTTTCTGAGTGCACAGTTGAGGTGAATAACATGGAGAAGCACACTCAGACAGATTAAATCCTCTATGGATTCTATCAATACATAGAGTAGAAAGAGAAGTTATTTGTCTGACATACAAATATATATATATTTGTAGCAGATAAAATCAAATGTTATCACTATCTGCACTCTGCTATGTATATTTTAAAACATTATGAGTACATACACAGCAGTAGTTTACAAGAGATAAGCATCATTAATTTCCACAGAGCTATATGTTTTCATGGGTTTCTTAACCTTTTAATATTAAGTAAAATAGCAACTACAGCACTATTCTATATCCTTGGGAATATCACAGTTTTGAAACATTTCTGTTTAAAAATACAGAAAACACCACTGCAGTAAAGATTTGGAAAGCAAGGTACATGGCGTAGGGAGTTGGGGGCTGGATTCCCAGCTGAACTTGCTTGATCTGAATTGATTGAAGCCCCAGAGGGAGGCTCAGTGCCAGCAGGAAGAGAAGTGCCTGCAGCACAGGATGCTGGACCCAATGCCACCTGCCAGGCTGCCCTGGCAGAGCTTTCTACCTGACCAGAGTTTCTAGGCATCCGGAAATCTGGTGAAAATGTGGAGCGATAACTCTTCTTCTGGAGACAGCTGTCTCACCTTGTATGAGAAACTATTTCTTTTTCTAGGCCAACATTCAAAAAGCTGTCAGATCACTTTAATCTGTTGAATTTTAAGCAAATTCAAATAAAATATGCCAGTCTCCAAAGCAGAGCCAAACTCTAAATGCCCCAGTACTGAATCTATAAGATCAATAAAAACAACAGGGATGTCTGCAGTAGCTTTTTCAGAACACAAAGTAGTTGACTCTAAACAAAGCTTTTATATAACTGGACTTTTCCCATGGTACACCATATCCTTGTAATCAGTCTTCAATCTCTTCTCTAACTTTCAATAATGATAAGATGCAATGAAATTTGCCCAAATGAAAAAAAAATAAAAATGAGTATGCACAAAGGACCAAGCATCCCCATGGGGCAATGGTGGAAAACTGTGAAACAGGATGCCTGATCTGATGTTCTTCTAATGTCATATCATAGGGAGAGTGAATGATTATTTTCCAAAAAAGAAAGGCAGCCAGCTGAATCTCAGTTTTTCTGGTGAGGTTCAACATATCACTACTTTTAAACTGAAAGAGAAAATGGTCTGAATAAATGATTAGTTGAAGGGGCATGGTAAATATCTCAGGTACATGTTGGAACTCCACCTGCAGAAGTATTTTAGAACCTATCAAGCTATGCTCTTTGACCTTCCATGCAGCAGGATTGCATCTTTCGTGTCTCGACGTTCTCACTGACAGTTACCATTTAAAAGAAATCGCCTCAGTTTTACAATCTAAAGTGTATGTTGGTAAAGAAGAATTTCCTGAATGCAGAAAAGTGAGCCCAGAGTTGTTTTGACATGACTCAAAGGCTGTTACAGATGTAAGAAAAGGAGATGAAGAGATTTATCTTACCTTGTGACTTGTACTTGCTTATTAAGGCACACAGTAGAAAACCCCAGAGGCAGCGTGGTGGTGGGGGGCACAGCGGGCAGCAGGCAGGAAAACACACCCTCATGGAAACACCTCTCCAAAAGGAGCCAGGGGTGTGTATGTACAGTGAGTGAATCAAACCTGTGAGTACCCAGCTCACCTGTGCACTGAGAGAAAGCTGCTGACACCAGAAAGTGACTAAACACTGAAAGAGATGAGAGACAGCGAGAAGGAACAGTAAGAGATGGGACGCTCCTGCTGTTGGGGGCAGCCCCAAGCTGCTGCAGCTGTGGCTTTTGCTTATGCAGAGCTTGCAAGATGTGCAGGAGGAGGCTGGTGGAAAGATGGGGAGAAGAGAGCATGTCTCTTTCCTACAGCACCTGAAATGCACTGGTAAATACAGAAATGCTTCAGTAAATACAGACATAGGCACAGCCTGCAGTTCAGCAACCTGAAACACCACTGTGAAGAGACAGTAAAAAGGAACGGTCAAAGTACTATCACTTGTCCCTGTTCTCCACAGCAATGGTAATGTTCTGGGTACTGCCAAGTTCTCCAGAGTAAATGCCACTCAGGAGGCAGGAAGACCTGCTGCCCTGGCCCCATCCCCACTCACACTGACGTGACAGTGGACACCATCCTTTAACAACACAGCTATGGGAGTGCTTTGAATTGTCATAGGAACACCAGAAATGTCTCAGACTGATGTCCAAATATATGTATTTCATGAGAATTGATCCATTTGCTTGAGAAAACTCTTGAATTGAACAAGCAATTTATAAAGCGAAACCTTATTTTTTTTACTGAGTGCCTTGTCACTGGAAAGCAATAGAGAGTCCTCACCTTATTGCAGAGCTCCCCTTCAGTCACAGCCCTGGGGCTGCCAGATAGCTCATTCCTGTGACATACTTTAACGGGTGTCATTCCTTTTTAATAAGCCCAAACAAAACAGTTAATAAATCCAAAGCGCTTCCAATCAGTATATCTCTAATTCTTGGCTTTCACTTCTTCAGCAGCACTGATCATCTTCTTGAAACTCATGGCATTCTCATAACTCTCTTGAAATAATGATCTGTGTTTCAGGCTTTGATTCAACACTGACGCGACTTTTCTGCATGTTTGGCTGCGCAGCGTCTGCCGCTGAGTCACATCTGATTTACACTTGAGATAAACGACATCATCCAGGGCAGCCTCTGACTCTGAGAGGAGCACCCACTAATCCACATTGCCAACAGGGTTTTCTATCGCCATCAGTCTGGAGCATGCCAGCCTGGTTTTGGTCTCCATGGAGATTGTTATGAAATATATTAATCCATCATCTGTTGGTTCCCAAAAGGATCTTTGGGAGTTTAGCACCTCCATGGACCTCACACTCCCTGAAAGAGGTGATAGCTATGGATTTCTCAGCAAGAACAGGGAAGATTCTTTAAGGAGTGGTCACCTTTGTCATGGCTTAGGGGAGATCTCGATGAGAAGATAGCTCTTCCATGTGTATACACTGAATATATCTTTCACAGTATTTTTTCCCTCTTTTTTTTTGTTGGCAGTCCTTAACACTTTTCTCCTCCCACTTTCTGGTGACATTGCAAAATATCCCCACTGAAGTGCATTTTGTTAGCAAAGTAAAATTGCAAAATGGTGTATTTTAGGTGGAAGTGTAAATGATATACTTACAAGAGCTGGTCAAAACCCAGAACCTGAACAAGTGTTCACGAGAAAGGCAGCTATTTCACACCCACTGTAAATGAGAGCGTCGTCAGGTACCAAAATGTGCCAGAATAGAAAGAATTAAAAGAAAAAAAACCCTAAAAAAGCCAGCTGAAATTTAACAGTGCAAACCTGAGATTTCCTAAAGAGGCTGTAGTGTCATGCTAGCAGCAGCTGTGGCTTGCACTAGCTGGATCCACAGAGACCCTCTGTAATCGCCCTTTGCACAGCAGGACCACCACCAACTGCAGCATTGGCCTGACTGGACCTTCCCATCACAGGAAGCTCCCAGAAATGTCCTCTTAGCTTTAAATTCAAGGTTTCAGGGATTTTGGTACTGAATTTTGAAACTCGCAGCATCTGAGGGGGTGGGCCAGGGAGGCTTCTGACACACCTCTGTCATGTGATGAATAAGTCCCCCCAACATATTCTGCAAATTATGCAATATAATAGCTGAACTTTACTGTGATTTCACTTTATATTTACAATGCATTTGATTGTGCTAGATATTATCTTAAAGATAAAAAATTAGGAGTTAAAATCCTATTCTCTAGATCAAAGCATCTCTTCATTGTTTGTAATGAAACACTTTGACTCTTACCTAAGTTTTCTGTTCAGACCGTCCAAGAATTCAAGTGTTTCATTATAACAGAAGTGGGAGATGCTTTGATCTAGAGAATAAGAGGCTTCAAATATTTGCTTAATAGCTATCAAAGCTAATTATTCAAATAAAAATAATAATATAAAAGTTGAGGATAATAAAACAGTAGAATATTAAATAAGTAATAAAAGGGCCTGGGTTGATAAATACCATGCCATATTCAAACACTAACAATATTAATGAAGAGTAACTGCTTATATTATCATAATGTGTATGTGTATGAGTATAATGGACTTCTACCCCATGAGACCTGATTGTGGGCTGAACCTCAAACTATTAGGCAAAATAGAAAGAAGGTACATGCTCCTAAAGCCTTACAACATAAGGAAGGAGACAGAAGTGGGGCACAGAAAACAAATGATGTTTCCCTTACACAGGAAAACAGGATGATAGTGAGCAAGAGGATAGGCAGCAAATGAAGAGTGCAGGGCTAGTTAGGAAAAGAGGGCCCAGAGACTTTCACTGTGGCATGAGGAGGAGGATGCAAGGTGGCTGCTTGCAGGATGGTCCCCTCAAAAGTGGGGGGAGCTGGGGGTGCAAGTCTGAGCCCCCAGCATGAGTGAAAATGGAGCTGGCATCAGGCTCACCCTGGCTGCCAGTACCAAGCAGCTGCTGGTAACTGGAAGCAAACTGTGCTAGAGCATGAAAATGAGAACAAATAGGTAACTTTTGGTGCAATGCTGAAAGGGAAGAAGGATGGACATAAAAATGGGAGTTTGATGGCTTAAGAAAATAATACTTACAGTGTCATTTTAAGTGGGCACCAAAAGACCTATGTTGCATTTGTCAAGGCTGGATGAAAAATGTGTTGCACTAATTGAGACATAGAAGATGCTAGACAAAGGCCTCAGCCATGGGGATGGACAGGAAAGGCAGCACCTTAGTGATGCTAAGAAGGAGCAGTCAGTGGGATTATGCCATATCCTGGATGTGAGGGCCTGAGAAAGGGTCTGAGTCAAAGATGACACACAAATTATGGGCCTGAGTGACAAGCAGGGTGGTGAGGTTGTCCGCTGTGATCAAAGAGGGCACTAGCAGGGAAGACATGCATTGGGGAAGATTAAAAGTTCTGTCTCTTCCACATTGGGCTCGAGCTGACAGACTGTCGTCTACATGAAATGACAGGGAAACAAGCCCAGAGATGAGGCTGGACTGAGGAGACAGGTTGGGAGCACACAGGTAGATCTGCAAGTTAGTTGTGCAAGGATAGTAGCTGATTGTGTGTTTGCAGATGAAATTACCCAGAGATGCAGGAAGGTGCAGAAAGAGAAGGCAAAGAGGACTAGGTTCTGTAAGATGAGCGCAGAAGATAATAACGCTAGCGATATAGCATAAAATGACACTGAAACAATAAATATACATGAATAATTGAATTCCAAAACTGCTTTTTGATTTGAATTTATCTAATTATTTCAAAGGTTCATTTGAAAAATATCCCTTTTTTTTTTGGAAGAAAATATCATCAAAATTAACATGATTTCATGAATATGTCAATTTTGACCAAAATCTTATTTTGCAGTGGAAAAATGTTTCAACAACAAAAAAACCCAAAAGTCAGAGCTGTTTGCTTTTAGCTCTAAACATAGATCCTACTACTGTCAAGTAACATCTTTCATTATCTTCTTTATGTCTCAAACCACATTAAAAAGAGTCTAGAGGTTTTGCTGATTCTGTTGTAATCAATCCTGTCACAGCTGTTATTGGATTTATCTCGGGATCTGAACACTGGCATTTTTCATTGTTGTTTTATATTTTCTTTATGACTGTGAAGCTAAACAGTCAAGAGTCTAAGAAAATCTAAAATATGCCAAAGTGAACAAATATATTCAACAATTATAAACTTAACTATAAAGCTTTCTTTGGTCCAAATAAACATCAGTGACTTATTTGCTGGACTTCAATGAAATGCAGATCTATCCAGGTATGAATTAATTTTAAAATTATATCAGAGTAAAGTGGTCTCATACTTACCTGGCTTCATTTGGTATAGAAGTGACTTTATTTATCAAAATAATACCATGCAAGTATGGCAGAGCCAAGTAACACCATGAATGAAATCAGGCAAGAGTCTTACACTGCAGAACCACCCACCCAAACCCGAGTGTCACATGTGCCTCAGCCTTTCAGAGCCCCATATAAAACTGCACAGCTGATGCACAGCACTGCTTATAAATCATGCATACATCTTGTAGGCTTCAGTGCAGTATGGACAATAAAAGGGAATTAAGATGCTTAATGAGGTGAGATGCTTCTATAAACTGGTGTCTGTCTTTCCTTATTTCTCACATTCTTTAGGATATAATTTTCTTTCTTTTTCTTCCTATCTTTCATCATTTCTCTGACTAACAAGTATCCCAGGTTTTCCTACCAAAGGATTTCAGCATTAGGCATATGCAAAAGATCCATCTTCCCATTTCAGGTAATATACGTGCCCTTTCATAACATTACCAGCCTCCCTGCATGTGTTAGACAGGTTTGCATGGGCTATCTCTACTGCTGCTGTGTTACTTCCCCAAAGCATATGCAGCTGGTTAAAATTCCCTGACTCCACTGCCCTCCCCGCATGCAGGGGACAGAAGCTGATGTGCCTGGCATTGCCTGTGGCTTGCTGCCCCCTCACTGCCCGTGTGCCATTAGACAGAGTCACATATAATATCATGTCAGCTGCGTCATTAATAAAATGACAAAATAAAATGTGAATTACCACTCTCGGATGTGGTTTACTGGAGCATTAATACATTTCTTGGGCTACTGAAGTCATTCAGCCTTTGCAGTCATGGCTCACAATGCACCCGATGTATTATTAATGTCCCAGTAAAGCACACCCTGTTGTGCCTTAATGCTGTGGCATAAGATGCCTGGCAAAGTAAACAGCTGTGTAAAGCACAGAGTGATGACTGTTAGGGAGATGAATGGGGGCACGTTACGGCTTCGCTCACCGGCCTGTGGCTCCGGCAGTCTCAGGGATGCCTCGGTAAGGTTTCACTGTGTAGATTCTACAGAAGGTTTTTTCCTGAGTGTTTCTAAACATCTATTATTTATAAACCACTGCTGCTCTGCATGATACTTCATGGGTAAGTAAGGGAAACATTTCCTGCCCTGAGGAGCTTATGCTGGCTGTTCTGGGGGCCATGACCACGCTCGGGGCCAGACAGAGGTGCAGGCAGCACTGCTGTCTGTTTGCAGCCCCCGACCCCACTGTGCCCACCTCCCCACATGGGCCGGGCCGCCCCAGCAGGGAAGAGCCTGAATAAACGGAGGCAGCAGCGTCATTCTGGGCTGCTGGCATTTCCATACTGCTTATGCAGAGTCTACATCTGAGATAAGCTGTACCTCTCTGAAACAAGTGCTCAGATAATCTGTATCCTCATGTAATTCGCTGCTATGCCTGCTGCCGCAGCTACTGCTACACAATTTTCTCCCTCCAAAAACAGCTGTGGATCCAGCAAATTTCTTCAGTGTTGGAGGACAGAAGCAGCGGGTGGGAGGGAGGCAGCCAGGAGGCAGAGATGAAGGGGACAGCCAAGGCACTGTGCAGAGAATGGGAGGGAAGAGCAGAGAGGAAGAAGGAGCCACTATGGGGAGTGCACTGTGTGCACTACCTGACACACATACAACCCACATGCTGCCTGAATCAAAGCATCTTTTATAAATAACCCCTGGGAAGAAGGTCTCCACAATGACAGCTGAAAAGATTCAAAGCAAAACATACACGGCAAAGGCAATCCTGTACCTGAATATGAGAATTTCTTTTACTTGCCTGATGATGGGTTACAGATGTCCCCAGAATGACTCAGAGAAGCCTTTTGCAGAAGTCTGCAACCTGAGGGTCAGGAATTTATGAGAAACATGGACAACCTACACCTCTGAAGTTGCAGATCCCCAGAGCAGGAGGAAGATCACATCCCCATAGAAGCAGCGTAGGATCATGCCTTTGAGAAAAGCAAAGCCACTGAGACAGTGTTAATATTACTTCTTGCATTTTTTTTTTATATTAGTGATTTTGGCCCAGTTTTTGAGTTAATGTACAATCCTTTCTTCTAAAAAAAAAAAAAAAGGCAAAATGTGGGAAAGGAGTGGAAACAGATGACTATAATTTGGGGGTCAGACTGAGAAAGAAACAGCCAGTATGTACATTCAGTACCCTTTGTGTATGTCACCAGGGGCTCAATGGGTGAAGCTGGGAAAATAACATAAACTTGAATTCTGCGACTGAAAAAAAACCATGGGTTTTTTTCAAATCAGATCAGTCAGTTGTCACTCAACTCCAGACAAAGTTTTGCTTCAGGTTTGGGGTTATTTTAATTCTTTCCATAATATTTTCCCCTCTTTCAGTTCAGTTTGGAATTGAGAAATGCACTTCAAAGCAAAGAGTCAACAGGCTTGAGTGCTTTAAATATTGGAGTCAAGTGTCTCAAGGTTTTCAAAATTTCTTGACAGCTGCCACTGTGTCCCAGGTATTTTTCCTTGGCTGAAAATACATTGAGTCTCACCCCAACCTATTTTGATTTCCCTGAAATGCTGTTTTCCAGAAAATTTACTGTTCATCACCCCCCAAAAATTTTCAATCTATCCTTCCTCTCGCCTTCCTGTGGGCCACTCAGTTCAGTCCTTCCATGCCCAACTACCCCTAGTGCCCCTAAGGCACCCTGCTGAGGCATTCCAGCACTCCTGGGACTAAAGCAAAGATCTGGAGAGGAGTATAGCCAGCTTTAGATGGAGGGGGTAGGAGTTATGACAGCCTGAAAAGGGAAAGGCTTGGAATACAGAGGGGTTATAAAGCAAAATACAGTAATGATATGACCTGCTTGGTGAATAAAGTATATGGAAAGAAGACAGTCCCCACTCTGTGCTGTAAAAAATGTTGTAAAAGAACTGCTGAACAAATGAAATGATTAAATCAATATATTCTTCTCCTATTTATAAAGCCTTTGCTTCCAGTAGTTTTTGAGTTCAATAATGTATGTGCTGTGAGAAATACAGAACAGTCAATATTAACAGCTCCCCTCCAGCTGCAGTTAAACTTATTTTAAAATAATCTTCACATTTTCATATATGAAGTAGATGTTTAAAATTGATCAGAGTTCAACATATTTATATTAAAACAGATCCTTTTTTATCAGGTGGTTGGAGATTTTCTGATAGTTAGAGCCATGTCCTTTAGCTATCAATATGTTTTGTCTTTTGATGAGTAACTGCCTCCTATACAGATTCTGCATGCAAAAAAGACTCTTCAGTCCCTCGATATCCCCACTATTTAACCACTTGTGAAAGAGAAACAGCTCGCAGACCTTCTGCATCCTGAACTCACAGAACAAAATGGCACAGTTCATCCACACAAAGGGTGCTGGTCAGCCCTCATCCTGACCCTTTAATGAAATATTGCTTCCAAACAGAAAGGAGAAGAGTAAGTGACATCTGTTAACCTTTGCAGTGTGTTTGTGTGCTGCTATAGCCTAATCTCGGAAAATCAAAAGGGTGTAATTTTTTCAAGTACCAATTTGGCAGGCCCTTACCCCCACTTAACTCCTCTCCACGCTGCCAGCCCAGGGCAAGATTTCAGAGCTGTCCAGGAAATCTCAGTCTGCTACCACAGACGATGGGCAACCAAACCGCCTGCGACTTCCAAGTTGCCAGGACAAGTTGCAAAGATCACTAAACTCTGAGTGACAGGTGATCGATATGCTGAACAATTAGTATCAAATATACAGTAAATGATGCATAATATCATTGGTGAAAAATGTTCTATTTAGGCAGAATGTAGATTGATGTCAGAAAATGCTCTTTAGTGTGTGGAATAATCAAGTCAACTGCTTGATGGATGTACTATATAGTCTATTTACATAGCTTGGATTCAATACACTTACATGATATTTGCATCAGAAACATATCTATAGTCAACCAATGGGAAAGAATACATGATTTTAGCAACATGCTTATACATTAATAATATTACTTGGCAATCTGATGTTTCAAGACCCAGGGTGAATTACTTATTAAAAACCCATATACAGCTATCTGTCTTTATCTTTCTTTCTGTGTGAGCCATAATGGCCTTGATTGTTTTCAAAATTACATTTGGCCAGGATATGACTGTTACATGAAACCTCTTAAACCAATATCATTTCCCTCACTGATAAAATACATTATACTGCTGGGTGCATTGAACCAAACCATTAACAAAGGATGCTTAACCTAACCTTTGTGCTTCTGACCAGCCGTTCAAGCAAACTAACATTTCAGAAATTGTTTAAAAAGTGGAATTGACATGATTATAAATTTTTATATTAAGTTCACTCATTTCTTGGAGCTTCTCCTATCACCCTCACTTCGAATGGCTTGAATTTTGCAGGAGACTTAGTTACTTGGGAAGATACAAGGAAACGTACTCCATTTTACATTGTTTAGAAACGCAGGAACAAGATAAATTAGCTAGATAAGGTCAAATTAAGCAAGGTCCATTTTAAAACTTGAATTCAGGATGCATGAGAAAGAGGAAAAAAAGATGCAATGGAAGTCATGGAAAAACCTGAAGTTGAATTCTTCATAATAATTGTGGTGCTATTTTAATAAAGCATCTCAACTCATGTCTGGTTCTAAGAGGTACAGCTCCCCAGACCTGCAGGCCAAGACAACAGAGCTCATCTGATAGGAAGCAAGTGACATAATGTCAGTGAGAAACACTAGTCTCACAAGCAGCAAATGAAGCCATTTTCTGAAGTTAATACTCAGCTAGATCCCAGTGCTTCTTCCTCTCTGCTCAGGTGTCCATCATGAGATCTCCTTGAAAGAGAGAGAGGAGACTGACCATCATTGTCATCCTCAACAAGAACCACAGAACACAAGCAAAGGAAGGGCAAGGCTTGCCTGTAAATATGAGCAATGCATAGTTCCTGCATGGCACTTTTTCTCTTTGGGTGTCCAGTGGCTTTAAGAGCAAGGTCATTGTCCGTAAGATCTTGAGATGATGGCTTGTCCATGACAGATGCCAGTGACAAGGATACAAGTGGACCATCTCAGGAACACTAAGCAGGAGAAGGTAGAATTGGGGATCCTGGAAGAAAGGCCATGCAGTTCATTGGACATGCAAACTGGCAAGCACCACAGAGCAATGCAGTCTTGCCACAGGCATCTCAGCTCACCAGTCCAAACAATTTCAAAAGGAAAACCATTTTAGAGGCTTGATACTCCTAATTTCTTCTCTTCTGTTGTTTTTCCTGTTTGTCTGCTCCATTGCCATTTCTGCAAACACTGAAAGCACCAAGCATACCGCTGATAGGAATATGTAGGCAGATATAAGACAAAGCAACACACTGCTAATTGTAGGGCATGAAAGGTATGCAGCAGCTTCTGTGCTTGCCAGGACAGAACTAATTTTTGTCTGTACAGCTGTAGTTTTTATCAGAGCAGATAACCAGTTTACAAGAAGTAAAGCACTATTTGCATGGGAATCTGCTATAGCAGGATGGCTCTGCAAGCATTTTGGGAGGCAAAGCCAGAGAAATGAGCTAAAGCATAGCAGTGTCATACAAACATAACTTTAACCTGGATGCTCAGCAGGTGCTCAGTACACCATGCTACACCACGGTAGCAGAGGGGATGGTCACATCTCCAGCAGGAGAAATCCCTGCTCCCCAGGAAGATTTCTTAACCTTTACAGCCACCATTTGTTCTTTTTCATGCTGCATCAGCCATCTTTGAAACTGGCAGAAAGAGGAAGGGGAGAGTGGTTTCCAGAGAGCTGCAGGAGCTGCAGCTCCCCTCCCCTGTGTCACCCCACAGGCACATCACTGTGACACAGCTGGGCACTGTGTGGCCATGCCCACACCCAGCCACCATCCCTGCATGGTGACATGCTGGAACAGACAGGGACAGGGAGGTGGCAGGAGGCAGCAGTAACAAGTAGCAGGCACCCAGGGGAGCAGGGTGTCTCCATGCAGCCAGGACATCATGTGTAGCTGCCTGGCAGGCTAGAAACCAGAGGCACTCCCCACGCCACATTTCCTTCCATGTTCAGAGGAATTCACCTTCTTACAACATATCAGAGCAGTGCTTGATTCACTCTTTGATCTCTTCCCCTGTCTGGAAATAATGCTTTGCATCTCAAATCTGGCTAACAGCTCCTGCTGAAATGGAGTGATGCTCTTAGTGCTCTAGTTAGTGCTGTCAAGCAATCTGAAATTGAAGCTGGCAGTTGTCCTTCCAAATGGCTATTGCTATGTGAAGCCCAGAAGTGGTAAGCTAAAAAATCTTTTTGTATTTGAACTCCTTCCAATTTCATTCAGCAGGATACTGGCAGGCCACTTTCTGTGTTAATTATTTCTGTCCTGATTGCCTGGCCACACAGAGCACTGGATCGACAGTATCACACTTCACCATTTGTTACTTCTTCCAACTGCATGCAGAAAGAAATTGAAATAAAGAAATTTCACCTAAAGAAAAATCTCCAAAAGTCAGGAAATGGGAAAGAAGGTGCCAGTAGAGTCAGAAGATACATGTATCTCCCAGATCAACACCAATAACTGTGATTTTGGAAATCTTTGAGAGCAGAAGAGTGACAGTATATTACTCACTGGAAAACCCTTAATGGGTCTGATCCTGAAATGAATTACACTGGCTTAAATCTGGAATGTCTCCAACAAAGTCAGAGATTAATCAAGAAGAACTTTTAATGCTTGATTAGGAAAGACTGCCTCTGCATTGCTGGCAGGTACAAATGAGAGGACCCAGGCATAAAATTACCTCATTGCTCCCACAAATCAGTGAGCTAAATAGCTACATCTTGACATTCGCACCAGCAGTAAATTATTGTCAGGCACAAAAATATTGCAACAATTAAATGTGGGTGCAAATCAGACTAAAAACTAAAGTGTATTTGAATCCTGTTAACACAAATATTACCTTCTAGTGCTCTCCATAGTGTCATGTCTTTGGGAGAGCACAATGACTGCAAGACACAACACTCATCTAAAAATACCACCCTGGAAAACTGCTTAGTAGAATTTGCACCAGAACTTTCCTGTCCTTGGCTTCTCAGTAAGACTACTGCAATATTCCCAGCAAGGGTGAAGGAAATGGATATTTTCAGCCAGGGAAGCTGTCCACATGAAGAGGAGTTTCTGTTTGTATGGCACTGAAGTGCAGGTTCTGACTGTACCTGCAGACCAAGGCCAGTCTGAGAACAGAATTCACACATGCCACAGGTCTGATGTTTTTACTGACTATCCTACTGGCCATTGAGACAGATATGGTGTAAGATAAATTTATTTCTCACACAAGCCAGAATCATCTGTCCTAAACCGAGCTAAATTATGTAGGGTCTGCAGTGCATGCCCTGCAAAACAGGAAGCACATGAAAAACTGAGCACCCTGAGCACACACATCACACACTAAACAGATAGAAATGAAACTGCTTCAAAAAGTTGAGTCTAATCAGCAGAATTCTGAAAAACAACAAAAAGTAAAATTAAGAGCAATTGGATACTTTCAAACCAGGAAAATTTACAAATATCCTCAATAAATTTTAAAATTAGCATTGAAAGCATCTACACAGGACAGCCCAACCTTCCTCTGAAACCCAAGCTTCTTGTTTTGACAATGTATGAAACAAAGTGGTGGTGAAAAATTCATTAATCAGTTAGTTAAAGCAAACCATGGCCTTCAGCTTCATTGTTGTTGGGTTAAATAAGATATTTTTTAAGAACACAACTCAGTGTCTTGAAAGAGACCAGTTTACATACAAGAAGTCATGAATACATTCTGGCAGAAGCCAGAAGAGTCTCTTTTGGAAAAATCTCATGGAAGTATGCTGCTGTGCTGTTGCATCAGGGCTGCTGACTTTCCACTCACAGCTACTGAATTGGTGCTGTTGTAGCAAGAGCACTCCAGAAGTTAATTGGGAAAGATAAAGAGCATGGCAAAGCACCAGGAACATGGCAGCACATGGTTTCCTCCCCCCGACACTGACACTGCCAACAGTGCCCTTTGAACCAGAGTCTCCTGAAGGACATTGGTGTCACTAAACCAGAAACATTCCTTTATGGGCCTCTTCTTGCACAGTACTTCGGTTGAGACTGTTGATAGTAGAATTCTGAGCGGTAATTAATCATGAATGTGTGCATGGTTGCCAGTAAGGAGGGAAGGAACTTGTGCTTCCCCACACAGCCCCATCTCCCACACAGCAGTCCTGTGTCCCCTCTGCTCCCAACCCCAACGGCCTCAGCATGGGAGATGAACAAACACTTGTGTTTAGCTAACAATAAAAATAAGAGGAAGGCAGGCTGGGCAGCAGTGGCATTTGCTGTAGTGGCCTAAGTTGACTGGATGTCCTCCAGACATCCCTGGCACACTGATGTGTCACCCAGCTCCCCAGGGTGTGACACGTCCCTGTGACACACAGTGTGTGCGTGCGTTGGCCTGTCTGTGAGATGGAGATAAGTTCATTAACGATCCTGTGGTGTCCATTTTGGTTCAGGAATTTTGTGGATACTGAGGTTAGAATTTCATCTCTTTTCCCTTCATGGATTTAACTAAATCTCACCCAGGATTTTGAAACATGCCAGGATTAGAGAAAAATCTCTTTAAACATGAGCTTATTTCTGACACCAAAATTTCTCCAGCTGGGATCAGCAATAGCAGCATCAGTTTTAAAGTCTCCATCTTTATAGTGGTTGGTGTTACAGGGCATACAATCTGTGCCTGGGAAGCCTGGGCTTTGCCTGAATTTAGCTGAGCTCTGGGTGCTCGTTGTGGTGAAAGCCAGCGCTTAAATTGCCTCAACCTTCAATCCAGAAGTACAAACTGTGTGAGGAGAAACACCATCAACTAATTAGACTCTAAGCTCCCTTCCTCAGAAAATCTTTTTTATCTCAAAGCTTAGGAGTTTGGATGTAGAATGGTTTGGTTGCTATCACTTAGCAAAGGGAGAGTGTGAGTAAAAAGTGGGTCCTTGTGGAAAACCTGTGTGCACAAACTTAAAAACACCCTTGAAAAATGTAGCCGGGATGCCATGCTGTCTGTTCAACTAAACTATAGGAAACATGTCTCACCCATGAGATGAAGTGAAAACCTCGCCCATAGAACAGCAAACCAGTTGCAGCTTTACAGCTGCCAACCACAGGCTGGGAGGTGCAGGTTACTCTGGTGGTTCACCTGTGGCTGGCAGCAACCAGCCCTTTGTCCCCTCTGGCTTCCAGCTGCATGGAACCCTGTCCTACCAGACATCCTTGCAAGTAGTGGCCAGTTGGCACAGAAGGGTAAATTGCCCCATCTTAGTGTGTCCAACAGACCCTGCTGTGCCCAGAGAAAACTGCCCTGGGCACCCAAGGCAAGGAGTGCCCAACCACGTGGGGCTCTTCCCACAAAAGTGATGCTTTCCCACCCTTTGCTGTCGTCTCTCAAGACAAAAGCCTTTCTTTCCAATACCCTGCATCCTTGTTCTGCCTCCTCCAGGTCTTAGAAAAAAACCTCTGGCCTGGCAGCTCCACACAGGAGGTCTGTGCTTCAGCCTGGGAGAACGGGAGCAGGTAGTGCAGTGCGTACTGAGCCACTGAAGTCTGGTTCAAACATACTTCAAAGCTTCTGGAAGCCAACAGGGGTCTTATGTATTGCTACTGATATTCACATCAATCTGGAGCACTTTGTCCAAGTCCACACAGTGGGATCTCTACAGAGTTATAAATATTCCCCAACTCTCAGGACTCCCACTCCCCTGCTCTAAGTCCTCTTACTATTCCCTGGCTGTATCTGACACTCCTGGATATTGTGTCTTACTTTTCTCCAGACTACAATTCACTCCTCCTGTTTGTATGGAAAAAAGAAAAATTCAGAGTTTTGCTGGACACTGGCTCACCTTTTCATCAAGCTTATCCTTGTTTCCCTGTTCACCTTGGGATGTGAACTTTCAGACAGGCAGCTGGAGGAAAGAATCTCATCAGAACAGGACACTGCATCTCTGAAATCTCATGGAAATTTGGTCATACTCATACCTTTCCAACACTCTGTTGTTATCACAGGTTCAGTTCTTGTCAGCTTCATGCTGTCCCAGCTCCACACATGGCCAAACCAGGTGTCTTTGTTGAAGGGTCCAGGATGTATCCTGTGCCTGGATGCCCCGGAGCCTGTAGCAATGTTCCTATAGCTTTCAGTGAGATGAGCAGAAGGCTCAGTGTTCTCATTATACCTGGAGCTAAGCATAAAGTCTAACAGCAGAAACAAAGAAAAAATACAGAGCAGCCAGTTTTATCCAAATTTTTATAGGCTTTTATGGAATCATAAAGATCAGTAAAATGGTCTTTGTGAAACATACCACAATTCCAAACATAATAAAACTAAAATCAATGAACGTTCTTTAAAATGAGTGAATACACCCACACAGTTCAAATTTCATTGTATTTAGACATGCAGTAGATGTTCTGATACATCAACTTTGATTTTGCCTTCCCCTCCTCCTAGATATTCTTTTTATCAGGTTGCCTGTACAAAATGCATTGAACACAGTGGGGGGGGAGGTGGAAAGCAGTGTTTGGTTTTAAGTATTCATTAAACATCTGTAGCAGTTAATACAAAGGAAGAATCTTTGAATAAATCTAAAAATTAGGAAATTGTACTTCTGATCTTGACTTCATCCTCATGCATCAATGAACATATTTTAATTTTGTTCATCTTTATTGTGTGTAAACCAAACACTGAAAACAACAACCCTCATCTGCCTGTTATATATCATTTCTAATGACAGGGTACCTTTTGTTCTAAATGCACATGTAAAAAGACTTTCACTTTAATATTCTAGTTCTTGGCTTTTCAAGTTAAAATAGTGCTTTACAAGTGATCTCTACTGATAGTGACATACATTTACATTAGAATTCCAGCCTGATTCTCTACCTTTCATAATCTACATAATACCTTTTGTTTTGTTTCAGATTCTTTTCTTGCAGGTTATGTAGATTTGACTGCAGTAGATTTTTCCCCCAAAGAATATCCAAAAATACATGTCTGCATAGCATAAAGTTGGAAGAACTGTTTGTCACAGTCTGCTTAACAAAACAAGTTGTTTTTCTGTTTGCAGATTATCCCTGAGAAAGCATCCAAATTTTACAAATGCATTCATTATTAGAAATCATTCTGTGAATTTCATAATTTAGGGCCAAAATGGACTATTTGTTCATTTAGTTTGACCTCTTGTACCATATAGATTACAACATTTCACCCGTGCTCTAAACTCAGAGAATTCATTAGAGTAAAACATTTCAAGATTAAGATTAAATTGTGCTTCACTGGTTGAGAACAAGGCAGACAAAGCTGCCAGGAATATCTAAGCCCCCCTGGAATAGGAAAGAATTATTTAGATGAGATATACTGGGATCATCCCAGCAGGTGAGGCTTAAGTTTAATGAGCAGTAGGACAGAGACACCTGAAGATCATCTTAGGAAAGATGATACTCTGCACCAGAGCGCTCCCTCGTTCTGGTCCCAGGACAATTACAGAAGGATTTACGTTCCTAATCATGAATGTCTAGTGCCACTTGACACTTCTCATGAGGTAGCCTGGTATGCCTGAAAGCAGGACAGCAGTGCAGCAGCAGGGACCCACAGCCCCAGGAGTGCCAGGGGAGGGTAAGGTATGTGAGGCAGAGACAAGGGGACCCTCTGTCTCACAGCACAGAGTCCCAAGGATGGGATTCAGTCCCACAAGCAGCCTCAGACTTTTTTTCAGTCCATGGTGCTTTACACTAGACATCAGAGGAGCCTAGCAAGCTGCTCAGCACCCGCAAATGCAGACACACATGTTTAGTGAGCTGGCAGACTCCCTGGGTTCTCTTCTCTGGTGAACAGCTCTCTGTTGAACAAATCTCACCCTGAAAGGCTCTAGAGCTTTACAAGGGTGTGAGGAAACAGCCCAACAAGATTTAGGCAGGGGTGTATGCATGCAAAAACTGCCTTTGACTGAAATCCTGACACACAAGTTTTCGTTGCACACACCGTCTTAAACCCAAGAAGTAGAAATGTGAAGATAATACTGACACCAATGCTAGCAAGCCTCCTAAAGCCCATGAAAGGACTCACCCAACCTCCCCCCCAGGCTGGCCATCCCCCAGCTTCTCCCAGTCTGCTGCAGCAAATGCCTTTGGGTGTGTTCCCACCCACACAGCAGGTATCTTACCCAGGAGGCTGCCTGCCACAGGGCTTGGTGGGCAGGTCTTTCCCCCTCACTGTTTCCAGTGCCAAACAGAATTCTCAGATATTGCCAGCCTCCTCATTATACACGTCTACCTCAGCCTCTACCTCAGGCACATACAATGGACCTTGGTCATTTGGTTCCTGCCTCTTGTAGGCTTTGACATTTCTTCTCCCTTCATGCTCTCAGTTGCAGTTCTGGCCTGGGAGAGCACAAGAGCATGCCTATGTCTGCTTAAGGAGACTGTTTTTCCATGGCAAACAGTCAAATTTCACATTGTCTGTGAAAGCCTAAATGTGAAAATAGTGTATCCTTGCACAGCTCTGCTCTCAGAAGTGCTAAGCAGTGAGCAGCTCCCCATAGCCCCACAGCTATGCATTTCCATAAAAAACAGGAATTGAGGCCTTACCAAGCATTGGAGTTCTTTAAATCATAGGTAAAACTAATCTGTATTCCAATTTGAAAAAAGTCTCTGAAAGGACAAAACATGCATGTTGATGGCAGAGAAAAAAATCATATGTCTGCTCATTGGGGAAAAAAATCCAAGAATATTTAATGTGTGAAAATAGGACTCCAGTTATGCTGTTAAGAATAATGAAATCTAGGGTGCTAAGTACTGTATGTGTCGCTGTACAAGTTAAGCTGCCTGAGGCAGTTTTAATATCTCTAGCCAATTTTTTAAAATTTTCTCTTAATTTACACACCCAAGTATTCATCACCTGTAGAGGAGGGGGCTGGATGGGCTGAGTGCAGCCAGAAATGTTAAAGCAGAGGCATGCCTTGTGTCCTGGCCACAGGGGAGCTGGACACTGGGAGCAGGGCTTGCCAGGGAGCCCCAGAACCAGAGCAGAGCATGGCAGCCACATCCCAGCTCCTCTGAGATCTGCTGGGAGCTGCTCTGTCTCTGGTGGGGTGGATTTTAGTCACAGGCTAAGCTATTCCCTCCAGCTAAAGAGAAAAGACTGGTCACAGCAGCCATGAGGGAGAGGGGTGTGCCCCTTTCTGAAAGTAACAGCCTTGGAGGCAAGGGGTAGAGCCCAGGGCTGGCACTGACACACATCAAAACAACATTCCTCGTAGTAACTTTCCTTGTCAAGAACAGGCTGAAATTAACTTGTCAAAATTATTAAATTTGAGAGGCAAACATAATCCAAAATCGGGTAGCCACAAACAAGTGATATCAGCAGGACTGTACACTTCATGGGACTACACCAGACATTTGCATTTTACTGGTGAAATAAACATTTACCTCTGCAAATCACTGAAGCACTTGCTGTAATTTTACTTGCCAGGAGCCACTGAGTTTAAGGCAGAAGTCTGCCTGCAGAATCACGTTTGCTCCAGCCTCAGCAACACTTGTCCTGCGAGGGCTTGGGAAAGGGTCCCCAGTCTCCATTGCTCCGCACTCTATATCTGTGGCAGGAAAATTTTATTTTGGATTTGCAAAATATTCACTGTTTTGTGATCTACTACGGTGAGCTGTCACTTTCTGGGTGTGACTCAGAACATGGATTAAAGTGAAATAGTTGCCAGAGAAACAGAGGTGGGTGCTGTGAGACAATCCGCAGGTAGGCCCTGTGCAGCAAAGGCTGGCAGTAGCACCTTGCAGGATGCTCTGTGCTGGTATCAGGGGCTCCCTGGGCAGGGAATGCACAGGGATCAGTCAGTGTCCATGACTTCGGACAAAGCCATGGCCGCTGTGTGCTGCTGCACACAGCAAGGTGCAGAGTGCTGCAAAGGGGCCCTGTTGTGCACTCCAGCAGCAGCAGCAATGCTGAGAAGCCCCTGAGCCCCTGTGCCACCACTGCCAGCACGTGGGGCTTTCATCCCCAGCAAGGGAGGGACAGCTGTGCATGGCCTGCTCACTTCAACACACATCTCACTTGCCAGCACCTGGTGGCCTTCCAGCCAGCTCTCCATACATAACAGCTACAACCCAACAAACTACCAGCATGGTGACCGAAAAGTCCTTCGTTTTCCCCTTTCCTTCTGTGTTTATGTTTCCCCAAACATGCAGGGCAGCCATTTCCACTGAGCTGCATTTCAGGCATTATTTGGGTTACAGAGCAGTAGCTCTGCTTGCTTGAGTCACTAATCCAACCTCAGGTATGGAGATTAAGCCAGAGTCCATTTTTATCACATTCTCTAAAGAAAAGGCTGCTTTTTCTGCACTGCAAAACAATATCAGGGTCTGCACTGTGTTCCTGATTTGCAACAGCAACGTGCAGTCTGCACTGCTGGACAGATCCTTCAGACAGGATGCTTTCATTCTGACTTGGGCACAGCCCCAGTGAGGCAGATCCAGCCTCTTGCTCATCCAGAGGGACAAAAGGCACAACCAGCAAAGGCAAAAGCTGCTCTCCACCCATACCTCAGCAGCTCCTGCCTGGAATCCTTCTGTCAAAGGGGAAGCTCCTCTCTAGGGGAAAGCCCTGGGGTGGAGGTCCAACCTTGGACTCTTGATCATAACACTCCAGGTTGTTCCCTACCAGTCCCCAGCTGCTGCTCAATGGAGGGAGGTGACAGCAGGACAAGAGCCTAAAAAGGTGTAAACCAGGCCAGAGGACTTTCTACAAAGTCTCTGTTCAGCCCTGGTTTTGTACCATGGAAATTACAGCACTCATTTGCCTCTGAGGATGAAATGCCTGTATCTGTATCCCTCATCTCCAAGCATTACAATTTGCCCAAAAACTGTAGTTGAATTTATCTATCATCTATATTGTGTTTGGGCACAAACCAGTGCAGAAGACCAGATTTGCCACTGGCATAGTTTGACTTTCATACCTTTTTAATATGTCTTGCAATTGCATCCAAATGGCAGTGAAGATGGACCTCTTCCATGTCCTCATTTTCCAAACACAAAACTCAGAGCAAAGCAGAATATGTATCTTTTTCTCCCTTTCAGTACAAGATCCTCCCTTCTTCTCTGCTCCCATCAGCTACCAGAAAATATCCTCAGAACTCTGATGGAAAGACAAGACACGTGAGATAGTATATTATTCTGAATGGAGTTTCAAGAGCAACTAAAGTTTTGAGTTCATCTGCTGCTGTCTCTCTAGCTTGATTCAGAATCTAATTTGTCCAAAATTTCAACCGTGATGAACTTTCCCAAAACAGAAGCAGCAAGCTGCTTCCCACCATCACATACTTGGCCTGTATCCCGCCTATCCATATGCAGCAGATGTAAATATAATTTACTGGCACAAGCAGCTTTCTGCACATGGCATCTTTCTAAGTCTTCTTTAGTATCCATGTGAAGAAATAAATGATTTTATTGATGCATTTGGAGGCCCCAATAATGTTTCATAATGACCTATAAATGGAGGTCTTTCTTAATATGCATTGATCAATAACTCACGTAATTACATCTCGTATCATTTTGCTGAATTGTTAACAATTCTAACCAAAGCTATAATGATTCCTTACAGACAACATAAGTCTTCCAGGAGCCACATTTTGCTGCCTTCTATATATTGTAGACCTGCACAGATACAGATTTAGGGCAGACACCAGTTGCATCAGCTAATTTCGGACATGGTCTCTTCTCTGGTGTGCCCAGTCACTGCAAGCGAACCTTGCAAAGTTTCCTGCCACATTATGAGATGCCTTGGAGAACAGATTAGAGCAAATACAGACAATTCCTTTTTTTCTTTTCATGTTGAAATAAAGTGGCTAGTAAGACGGTGCTTTAATCAGGGAGAAGACAACTAAAAAGTCAGAATGAAATATTTTCAGTGGTGACAACCTGTCTGGTGGCAATGGGAAATCCTGCATGTCAGCACATTCTTTCTTGGCTTTATCCTTGCTCACTGGATGTGACTCAAAGGAAATGCTGGGCTTCAGTTTCTTCATCAGCAAAATGGGGATAATATTTCCACTTATGCAAGTCACTTTAAGTGGAAAGCACTGCATTCATGCAAGATAGCTTTATCGTGCCAGTACACCACAGAGTTTTTCACTTTCTGCCTGGAACATTTCATAAAAATCCCTCCACATATGGAACAGAACAAGTATTGCAGACTTCCAAAAATGTGATTTTTAGGGAGCTGACAGTGCCACTTACATTTGTGCACTTTTGTGTTTCAAATACAGTCATGTTTGGCAATGAAATTCACAATCATCTGGCAGTTTTTACAAAAAGAGCTGACCATACTGCTCCAGGTTTTGCCAGCCTTGTCACAATCCCCCTCTGCACCAGCCTGGCTGCAACCCTGGCTGCTGCCTGGGCAGCAGGATTTGACTGGCAGGCTCTTGATCAAACCCCCAGCTTCACACATGGGTTTTGGAGCAGACACATTGTTTAGCACTTTAAATTCCCCTCAGCAGGACTGTGCTGCAGCATCAATTGCCATTCCTTCACTCACCTTTAGCGGATGGAGGAAAATGATGCTCTAGCACCTTGTTGCTTTGCTTCACAGAAGTGGTGAGACCTCGGGCTTCAGGCATGCTGCAGACACTGCCCTTCACTGGCCCCACAGTCCCTCTGCACACACTGAGGTCCCCATCCACCACGAGGGGTGCTTTGCTGCTCCTGGCCCAGCACTGTGCTGCCAAGGAGGCACAGTTCTGCTTAGCAGCTCGCTGTCCCCTTCCCACTGCAGGGCTTTATTAATGTCAGGAGAGTGATACATGCTTAAATAGTTCAACTTTGTGCTTTCCTTCATCTATGAGCTTGGAACGAGACTGTAGACAAGTACTATATATGACATAGCTATCAAAGAAAGAAGAATTATATTTTAATTACTGTATTTATCTCAGAGAACACAGATTGGTTTTTCTGATGAAAATAAATGCAATGAAAGACTAACAGACTTTTGGTAGCAGAACCATTAAACCCTCTCAGTAAATATGGTCTAGATATCTGGGGTGCAATTAGGACAGCAGCACTGAGTGCTTCTCTGGGTAAGTGTACGGATGCACTCTAACCTGAATCTAATTCTGCTCAAAGGCCAAGGCAGAGCAATGCTATTTGTGTTGTAATGATTTAGTAGAAATGGGCACCATTATATTTCTAATGACTTTTGGTCAACGAGCACCTTGGACTTTCAGTGCCTGATTGCTTTTAGCAACTCTTCCACAGAAGATACACCATCACAGCAAGGGCAGAGCTCATGTGTGAAGAAGTCAGAGCCAAACAAAGCAGTGGGTATCAGGACAATAGGATACGCAATATGAGAGCTTTTGTAGCAAACTGCAAAACTCAGACATCACTATTAGGCATTACTTGTAAAAACAGACCTGAACAAATAATTCAAAATGAATAATTTATTTGATTAGTTTTGTCTCTCCTTGCTTGGGGAATATATATAAGCCAATCACACCATCTTGAATTTATTATTCAAATATATTCAGTGACTTTCTTTTCACTACTTTTTTTTTTTACTCTATGGATTAATCAGAATATTTAAAATTAAAAATATACAGTTTTTCTGTGATTGGCCAGACATGCCACATGACACTACTTTTCTTCTGGGAGCAAGTGAGTATGCCAGCACTTCTGGAGTAATCCTTATGCATGCAAAATTGAAAATTCAGTTTTGACAAATATTTGCATGTGCATCTTTGGAATTCACTTGCTGCCAAGAAAACTGTCAGTAAAATTCAGCACCTCTTAAATTTGTAAAATGTGAGAACTAAAACATGCATTTTAACATTTGCATTTAATTTTTTCTCTCTGTTTCATCTGGAAATTTTAGAACATTGTGTTTTCCCTGAATGGATGCAGCATTGCCTATGAGGACTCAGTTACAGTTTTGAGCCACTCAATATCACTTGACTCAGCCAATGGTCCGTTACCCTAAAAGTCTGTAGTCTTCTAAATGGGCAAATGCTACGAGCATCACGTGCAAGGCCTTCAGAAGTCAGGGTGGTTTTGCCTTGACAGATATGCATGTTATTCCTGTATCGAATAACCCCTCAATTACTGAATGACTCTAGTTCTATTGTTAGGAAAAAGCAAAATTGAGGGCAATTCATTAAAAGCCTAAACTATGATGTTAGCATAAAACATAGGTGAAGGGGAAAGTTTTTCCACCACAGAAAACTTCCATCTCAGCTTTTTAATTAGTGAAGAGCACCTGCTAAAGGAGCCCTCACCTGTCTGGTGTGTTACTTTGAGCAATCCCCCACTCTGAGGGCAGAGCTTCAGCTAGGGATTCCAGAGAACATCTTTTACTACCTCAGCCTTCAGCTCCATGTTTCTGAAAGTGTGCTCCTGTGTACATTTGCCTGAGAACCAGTACAACTATCTACAGGATTTATGTGTTAATATATCCCTTGGTCTATCTTTTAAACAGCCTCCGTATGTTCATATGCAGGGACATGAAAAAAATTTAGGGTCTGTCTAATCTTCAATTACATCTGACCTGCTGGTGACTTGGGGAGGGGGATGAAACTGAATATATCCCTGATCACGTTTGGCAGAAGTATTTAGGTGGAAACTCTGCCCATAGAGAGATATTTTTTAAGTCATCTGTAGCAATCAAAAGCAGAGCTTGACATACTGATGTCCTGGTTTTGCAGCATGCTCCCACTTGAGGCCCCCCTGTCCTGTTCTGTTGAGGGGAGCCAGTCCTGTCTGGCCAAAGGAGCAGCCAGCATACTTTGGGACATCAAATAACTACAAAAAAAACCCCAGCCCAGAGAGCAGGAGGGTTATCAGATGGCAAAGATAAGCAGAAGGACAGCAGCTAGCTCTTTTAGGCCAGCAAGGACCATAAGTGCAACTATAAAACTATGGTGGGTAATAGAGTATTAACGCACTGAACAAACAGAGCTAGTGCTCCAGTTACCATGCAAGATGATTTAAATGGTTTAATTTACACTTCACAGCAAGCCTTTCCTACTGCAAATCAATAAATTTGCATAGGTTCTCAAAATAATCAGCAACATGCTCCTGCATATATTTTTTAAATAGGTATAAAATTCCTTAATGAAATCCAGAATCCCATCATAAACTCAGTTTTTAGTTCACTTGCTAGTTGCATTGATGAGAGAATATGAATATATTAAGGGTTAGAGCTAAGCAGCAGCTTTGCAGCTCATTTCTGCAGACAGTAGGACTGCAGGTTCCCATGGATCCAGGTGTACAACCCCCTCCTACCACCCCATAGTGGTGCAGGCAGAGCCTCCTGAACACTCCTGACCTGAGCAGAGGAAGAAATTTGGCTGAGATATCCTCTGTGTACACCTCTGTCGAGGGGACAGGCATGTGGAGCGGGGGGGGCAGACAGATGCACAGAGGTCAAGTTCCAATAGGAGTAGCCTTTAACCAGATTCAGACACATTATTTCCATGTAATTTCTTATTCCTTGTTCTCCTCCTTACCTCTGGTCTGGCTGGGATCAGAAGCAGAAGCTCCAGAATGCCACCAGTAAGGCTGTGCTGGCAGCAGAGGTGTGCACAGCTCCTGAGAAAGCCTGTTCCCGTCAAGGTATCAATGTGATATTACCAGTTAAAGGTTAAAAAGGTTTGACAGAGGCATCCTGGCACTCAGGGTCTCCCCTGAGCCAAGGCAAACTTCAGATGTTGTTGAATTATCCCCTTAAATATCCAGGACAGCTGAAGACAAGGCTTTGCACTGGCAATGGCTCATTTTGGTGCCCCCATGTACGCAGCCACAGCAAGGTCTGACCCCTCTGGGACTTGAGGAACTGGCACAAACTAGGGAGGAAATCTCACAGCTTTACTGGATCCTGGATAAACCCTGTACTGATGGGTCAGTGGGGAATGGATGGGCTGGTCCCTGGGCATGCTGCAGCAGCAGGGCCAGGTTTCAGTTGTGTGCAGGCGTGGTGAAGCTGGGGTTCTGACTTACCAGTCCAGTCTTTCTGTGCTCAGCTGTATAAAACAAACAAAAAAACCCCACAAACAAAAACCAAAACAAACCCCCCCCAAAAAAAACCCCCAAAACCCTAAAAAAACCACCCCAAAACAAAACCAAAAAAAAAAAAAAATCAAGATTAAAAAGATTGAGAGGGAATATTTCTGTGCTTGTAGCTGTGCAATGACTAAGGGCTTTCAAGTTTACTTTTAAACAAATGTTTTTATTCCTCTGCTAAAACAAAAAGCAAGGTTTTTAAACAGAGAAACAAAATGAGGGCCAAGGATGGAAAAAAATATGGGTACTCCTGCCAAATGCAAGAGAAGTTTAAGGCAGGAGCTTTGATGGTTTCACTGCTGAAACAGGGGTGGCCCCTTGCTCTAGGGCCAGGGGAGCTCAGGGGTTTTCCTGGGCTTGGCACGAGTTAACCTCAGTTACTGACCAATATTTGAACACGAGTTTGTTTTCTCCTGCTTCCCAAGTGTGTGTCATGTCACTGTGGGGCACCAGCAGGCATCTTGGGGGCAATACAAAGAGCACTCAGGTGTAGTTCAAGACCTCTCCTGAATAGCAAGGACATTCTTTCTGCCCTGGGTCCTGCCCCAGCTCTGTTCAGGGAGCTGAGGAGCTGGAGCAGGACTCAGATGACCATCGTTTCTCCCCGTTGCCTAGGACAGGGTGATTTGTTACCTGCCTCAAATCCTGGAGCAGATAGGATTTGAGCAGATAGGTGCTGAGCACCACTGCAGCAGCCCTGTCTTTGCTGGGATAGAGTTGCTGCCTTCCCATTAGCCTGTGCCTTATGGGACTTGCCAGGGAGAAGGGCTGTGTGTGGATGATCATGAAGGCATTTCTGAAGAACAGCTCAGCCCTTCATCTGGCTCCCTGCAGTCCCAGCATGGCCCCACACAGAACCTGAGGGGCATGGTCCCCTCACTCATACCATTGCTGCTGTCTCTCATGGTTGCAGATAATTGGTGCATATGGAAAAGGGGCCCCTATTTTGGTCATGTTTCCTGGCAAGGTACTAGCCTGCTGTCCCTCATTTCTTTGCACTTCTCATACCTAATTTGTTTTTTATTTGATTGGGGGCTTTTTTAATATTTATTACTCATGACAGAATGTTGGGTTATAATGTGTCAAACTTGCCAAAACTTCAAGCAGAGAGAATGATAAAAAGTATCTTGAAAATCATATTTGCCCCTTAATAATTTAATTCTGTAGAAAGGGAAATCAAAGCATCACAAATTGATTGCTGTGAAACAAATTACAATTATTTCCACACATCCAAATAAATTTACTAATTTTAGGCATCTGACTTGAGGCATTAGACACAATATGCAAATGCACATGTTGAAATGATGGCCGTGTCTCTAGAGCTGCTCACTTATTTCTCTGTTCTTACTGAATGCTCAACAGTTTCAGACTGCTATTGAGACATGCAGTAAATTAGCTGCTCTTAACCACTGCATGTTAAAAGTATTAGAAAGCATGTCTGTAAAGCACAGCTGACAGTCTTTGGCACCCAACACTGGCTTATCCTTTCTAGAAATGCAGACTAATGTCCACTGTTACTTCACCCAAATCTGTTTCCAACTGCGTCATACTGGTCAAGCTACCCTTAACTGAAGCCCTCTGCCCTGCTGTGCCTTGTAGAAAGGGAGTGCCTGTGACATGAAATGTCCCCCTTGAATACAAGTTTTCCACATACATTTTACAAGGTGTACTTGTTCAGCTGTCACACGGCTTCACATAAGAGAAGCCATCTGATATTGTTACTGACATACTAGTCTAGTGTGGCTTTTAATATTAGGCTTTTTATAACTCACAGGGATGGCAGAGCAATCTCAGGTAATCAAAATAAATGAAGACAGCCTGAATAATGCATTTGTTAAATCTAAATAACATACGGTGGACACCTTTTAAAGTGTTTTCCAGGAAAATGTGACTCAGGTGCAATATTGATTGAGAAGATAAAGACAGGTGTTTTCAGTTCTTATATTATGGATGCAGAGAGGACTTTGATAATGTAACAATCATCTTTTGTTACTTTGCTGCAGTCCAATACAGCTAGAATCAATTTTTCATTGTACTCATTTACTGGAAAAAGGGATAATGGCAAGGACAACACAGTTTTAATAGAAAGAATAAGTCATGATTTAATTCAGATGTTGTACTACAGCTACAAGTTGAAAGATATATTTATATATACCAAAACATACAAAGGAGCCTGCATGCTTTTGAATAGAAGTCATGGCTCTGCATTTCTATTTATTGGTAGTTTGGTGGAATGATGCAGCATTATTGTCCTGACAGCAATAAGAAGCAAGAACCTTTTAAAGTGCAAAAAGATAGCTGTAGGATTATGAGCAATCTTTATAGAAAAGCAAAATAAAGGGCAATAGCAAAAGGGCACGTTTGGGTCTTCATTAATATTTGTATTTAAGTAAAAATGACAAGCAGAAAAACCCAAAGAAAGGCTAAGTTCACAATCAATGTAATGCTTTTCTGCACAATTGAGATATTTCTCAAAGATCTCAGGCATTTTTGATAAATTTTGTTCCTATGGAAAGTACTCAGAGCAATGATAAAATAATGATTTCTTTTTTTCCCTAGCAAAATAGATTGCTTCATGACTTCTTGAATGAAACACAAATCTAAGAGTGATAGTGTTTGGGGCTGGATTAGTCTCCTGGGGTTGCAGCCAGTGTATGAAATTTCATAGCTTTTCCAAGGAGTTCAATAGTGCTCTTCTCTTCAGTGAGACGCTGCTGAAGGACTCCTGAAAAAACACCCCACAGAATGTGCTTCAAAACGACCACCAAAAGCTGCCAGGAGTTAATTGAGCCTGGTATAGCCCAGAAATATTCTGCATAGCATGTTTCTGAGCAGCACTCATTATGCCAGCCTAAATCTGAATTTCAGCAGACTTTGGAGGAAATCGGGACCCAAAGTCAAGCTTTAGAGTTGCTTTCTACCTCTCTAATAGACCTGGTCTTGAAATTCAGACTATCCTTTTAATGAGCATCTTCTGCAGAAAAGCAGACAAAAGGAACAAAATCCTTCCCTGGAATCTCAGGCTTTTCTCTAAAAAGAGTCTGGTCTAGTCCTAACTCATTGTAAGCTGAGCCCACATTCCTCTCTGAGGAGCAAAGAGAAAAACTGAAGAGTAAAACAAACCAAAAAAATAAGAAATCTGAGAAAAAATTAACTCCTTCCCCAGCAGCAGCAATTTCTCACAAGCACTTCCCAGTCTCCTCTTAAGCTCTTGGATCAGACTCAGCTGTATCTCAGCTGAAGTGGCTCAGGAAGGCATTTCCAGCCTCCAGAGGACATCTGGGATTTACACCAGTGACCCTGCATGGATTTTACACAGCCTCTGAGCTGCTGGGAAGCCTTGGGTAAGTCCTTTTTCCCCTGCCAAATGAGGCACATACTGGGTTATTAGCAGGCAAGGTGCAGGGAGGTGCAGGGCTCTGGTCCCTGGAAGACCAGGGCATTTCTGTAGGGTACAGCAAACAGAAATTCTCTATGAATTGTGAAAGGTGCAGCAGGAGAGCTTGGGAGAGTCACAGCTGAGACACTCCACTCAGCATAGCTTGATGTAGGGGTCAGCTGGGGCACTGCACTGCAAACATCTGGGATCCCAAACTTATTGAGGGCAGCCTTAGACCCTAGTGAGTTTGCCCTAAAACTGCTAAGGCTTATAAGCAATCTTAAAGAAAACATGATTTTCTTTACACTGTCATTTCTCAGCCAGTAAGCTGAGACTTCAGCTTGTCCTTCCCAAGTCACAGTTCAGCTGCTGAGTGAAACCTTGACCTGTTGGATTCACTTGCACCCAGCTAGTCTGACCATGCAAGAAAACTGGAATGGCAAGATCCTGGAGGAGACAGTGAAAGCTTTGAGCTGAGCACCACTGGCTGCAGCTCTGCTGACTCCAGAGAGAGCTTAGGATAATGGTATGAGCCTTGTCCTCCTAGCCTTTGCCTGTGCTGCCACAGAAAGAGAAGCTATTTAATTAGGTTTTTTCTGAGCTGAGAAGGGATCAGTATGTCAACACTCCTATACAAGAGGGCAAAAATGCAGTCTCAGTGCCTACCCCTGAACTCAACAAGGTCTTCAGCTCTGTTCCTGTAGAATCCACATTGCTAGACAATGAAGAACTGAGGCTACCACCTTTTCCTTAGCCACTCTTCACATACACTATTCAAGGTCCTGAGGCAGTTGGAAGAATGAGCTCTTGCTCACTGCCTATCCTCAGCTATAGTAATATCTGACAATGGTGAACGACTTTTTGTATATAATCCTTTTTATTTATAATCCTTTTAAGGAAAAAGAAAAACCCACTCTTCATCTTCATCAGAAAGGAAATTCCAGCATTCTCCATTTCCCCATCTTTGCAGATAAAGCTGCCCTTATGGGTTAACTTCACCTCCTCTTCGCTCCCTTTCCCTCTTCCTCCCTTTCCTTTTTCAATTCTGTCTCCGTTTTCTTTGTTCTTGTTAAAGGTTTCTTAATACTGATGCCTACTACTTATTTTAGATTTAGATGGTCCAGGTAGGAACTCCCTGTAAAACCAGATCTTTCTTCTTGGGGAGGAGTGGACATCCAGGTTAATACTCACCAAATCCCATGAACTCCAGTTACATTTTTCTCTTAGTCCTGTCTCAGTATAGAAGAAACATTGAACCAGCTCCAATGTAGCAACCACCTGAGCATGGCAAAAGCCATGCCCTTCCAAATGCCACTCTGAGCTCCCAAATGACTCTTTATGCCCCATATAACTGGAGTTAATTTTAAGAAGAAGCTTAACTCTGCAATAGGAAGATGGGGTAAAATTCTTAATGCCAGCTTTTCACACCTTGGTTCTGTGCCACTGTGAATGCAGTTGGGTCTGAAGCATGTTAGCAGGCACACTTCTGGGCTCAAAAGGATCCTAGATTGAAACACCTATATATGTAAAGAAGCCAATTTCCTGGCAAGAAGATAAAACTGATACAAAGCACACAAAGGACCCCAATATCAGGGAGAATGTCACCAGCAGTGCAATACATTAAAGAAGATCATTGCAACAAATGAAGTTCCTAAGCGTGACTTTCCCTTTCACATAGAAAATGGACTGATTTGTTCCCCAAACAATGGAAAACTTTGTGGAGGCTCTGGAACAGATTGCTCTTTTTGCCTCCATTACTCACAGATCAGCTTGCCACATTCAGCAACACAGGCAAGGGCTAAAACTCATCTTATTTGTTGTCCACAATTTATGAAAAAATAATCTAGCTCATAGGAAATGAGGTGCTTCAAGAATTTGCTGAAGTGAAAGCAATTCACTATCAGCATGGAGTCACCTTCAATATGACTCATCTGATCTGTACACTACTATTTTATGCTACATTGCTCCATCTAGGAATAATTGTGAAGACTTCACTGGAGTTTTTTACCACTAGGAAAAATGCACTGAACCTGTGCTGTCTGCCTGTGCTTTGACTTCAGTCACAGACGGCAGTAGGACACTGCCATTGCATTTTGTGGGCATGGGAAGGGCTGTTGTTTTACACATTACTGGTACTTCAGTGACACTGAACAGTAGTCCTGTGTCCTGAGAGGAAAGCAAGACTTCTGCACATGTAGCATTTCCTTCCATCCATGTCATACTCGTTTTTGCTAATTTTTTCTCTGCCACCACTTGGCACTGGTGAAGCATCATCTAAGCATGGAAAAGCAAAGGAAACATGCTGTATGTAACCCATTCAGAACTGTCAGCATCCAACACTAATGCTTTCTGACTAACAGCTTTCGGAATCCTTCAAAAGGTCAGCAAATGGCTCAGAGCTGTCTGAAACTCCAAGAGAAATATCTCCAAAGCCTAGCATACACACATCCACCAGGATCCACATCTGACTCTCTCCCACCATGGAACCCACAGCCACAGAGTGGGAACATGGCAGCCGGTGCTCTGCAAGGAGAGCCCACATCAGCTGCTCTGGGCAGATACTCCCACACCAAAAGGGATTTGTTTTCACATCACCATTCAAGGTGGGAGATTTCAGGCTCCCAAAGACCAACCCAGTCTGCACATTGTTTCAATTGCACTGGAGAGAGTAAAAGATCACCCGTAAGACATTTCCAATTGACCTTTCCCCATATGATTTTAGTGAAATTCTGTGCCCAGGAAAAGCTGTACATACAAAGAGATCACTCTTCAACCTGCATAGGGAAGGAAAAGGGATAGAAAAATGGGATGTTCACTTTGATTAGAAGAATAAGTCTTTCAGAGACAAGTTCTGAGGCTTTTACCATAATCCTAGCAAAAATTCCATGGTAATCCATGTTTTTATTCAGAAGAACACTTTCATTGTTAATACATCAGATTTTGCTTTTATCTGACTTATGCTCAGTGATTATAGCACAGACATAGTGTTTGCATGTGAAAGAGTAAGAAAGGAGTGAGTGCTGTAGTCTACAGAGGAAGATATGAGGATGGATGAATGTTTGCCTTGGTAAATAGTATTAGAAGTAATTATTTTTAAAAGTATTCAGGTGCATCTCATTTTGTTTCTGTGTAACTAAAAAGGGAGCAACTGATTTGCAACCTGAGATTTGAAAAAGCTGATAAAAAGCCAAAGAATAATTTTTGATGAAGTATTTGTTCAACAGCTGCAGCATCATCCAGCACCTATTGGGCAAGTGCCAGGCTACCTGCTCAATGTCTGGAGATTGGTAACTGCTCAGAATTTGATGAATGACAGATTGAGAGAGTAGACAAACAGGCCTAGGGATGATATCCTTAAAATAAAAAAGTGCAAATTTTCAGTTAATTAAGACTGTAATCATCAGTCTGCTGCATTGCTTATTTGTTATTTTAAGGTTTCTCTGCCAAAAAAAAAAAAAGGGTTCTGAAGGCATCCTGACAAGTGCCCACTGATAGCTTTCTTGAAAAGAATTTGAATCCAAAGGACTAAAGTCTCAGCACCTCTCATTTTTTCTCCTAGAGAGCACCAGCACTATTTCATCAAACAAGTTGCTTGAATTTGCCAGTATTAACTCATTCTTTGCTTCCCTAATCTTTTTGTTTTCAGTATTGTCAAATAACATAGACGCAGAGTGAGATGTAGGATTCTAAAAGCCAGTTTCCTCTGTTACAGCAAGTGTTATCCCTGGGGTCAAGGATTGTCTGAATCAATAACACACCAATCTCAGTAGCCCCATTTAAATGGTGAGTCAGTTCACATATACCAACCACATGTCAGATGAAAAAGAATGGTTTAGCAAACACTTTGCAGTCATCTGGTTTTTAGAACTTAGTAGTAAATTATTGGATATCACTCTACTGTTGCAACTATATATCTTTACACAATAGCAATTTTTCTTAGCGTTTTCTACTGCTCAGCTGCTTATTCAATATTTTTATATACCCTATATTTATTTCCAAATACCATTTTAAAATCCTCACTGGAATTTTTCCATCTACAGAAGTTTTAAGGGACTAAGACAGTTCACAAGAGCATTTCTCAGGCAAGAAAAGCTGATACAAAGAGTTTTGCTTGTTCTAGTAATTCAGAGCACAAAATGACATCTCTGGTCCAGTTCTAACTTACAAACAGCCTTTTCCTCCCAAGACAGCTTCATTCAACTGGGCTGTCCTAGACATGCATGCTTCTGTTGGGAGTTTTAATACCTACACTGGTTAAATTAAACAGAGTTAATATATTAACTATTTTCTATCAATTAGAAAAATAACCTTAGTGTGTAATTACACTTCCTCAACACCAAGAGCAGCTGGGTAAGGCTGACCACAGGGGCACAAGGAGGAGTTGGAGCCCCAGCAGAGCTCCATGGCTGAATACCTGGGAACTGTCAGGAGGGGACCTTGCACTGAAGAGGTCCCCCCCAAAACATCCTGCCCTCTAGCAGGGAAAAAGAGGCCAAAAGCACCCAGGCACCATCACCAGGCACAAACCTGAATGGCCAAGCTCCCTGTCCCAGCTCTGGGACACGGCCACACTTACATAGGCCCACAGACAGTCACTTTAAAAGCTTTATTGCTGCTCAAGTGAGGAGTATGTTAAAATTAGTAATAGGTGGGGAAGGGAATACAAACCAAGATATTTGACAGATAAACCTTTTTTCTAGAGAAAAGGCCAAACTCTCCCTAGTGGGCTAGGAGTCTTCTATACAAAACAAACAACAAACAAAAAAAGTCACAAAAAATGCCTAAAGCAGACAAAAAAAAAATCCCTGATATCATGAAAGAGACATTATCTAAAGCTACTTGTATAACTTCCTCTTTAATGTTTTCTTTGGGATTACACAAAAAAGATTGCCAATACTTCATTTAGATATTTGTTGATTACACAAACCCAGGAAAGCAGTTGGTGAACAGAATGACAATAACAAACACTTTTTTCAGAACATTCTGTGTGTAATATGCTTTTTAAGATTTCCTCAATGATGACTCTGAGAAATACATGTGAATTTGATTAACATTACCAATGCTCTAGGAACGAAAACCTTACACTTGTGCCAGAGCAACTCTGAATCAATAGTCTTGGCCAACACACAGAGATTTCAGATTTGGCCTTGAGCAGCCAGTGTGCTGTACCTGCATTACTGGCAAACAGCAGGCAGGAAAGCAAGCTCAGGGGAGAGCAGCACCAGCACCGTGCTCAGGGCTGGGAGCATTTGCTGCTTCCAAGGAGCGAACGGTTGCAGAGGGAGTCAATTCTCTCCCATGGCACATTTTGTGTCAGAGCAGGCTTTCAATAGGGACCATATACATGACAGCACACTTTCTGCTTACCTTGTGTGGTGCAGGAAAATCAAATTGCTTCTTAGAACTGAAGAAATTTAGCCAGCCACCATAGGGGGGCTTTAAATGAAGGACAAATGCAAATTAGTGCTGGCTCTCAAAATGTGTGTTTTAGCACACACCATAGACACTGGGCAGCTGAAGAAGAACTGCTTTTTACAGGGATTGTCTGAGCAGTTTCATGGGGAAGAGCAAGCTAAATTAATAGTGTGCTTTTTCCTAAGGAATGGGAAACATCAGGGGAAGCAGTCAATATGTAGGTTACCGCTTCCCTGCTGAAACTTACCAGCAATGGAGTATATTGTGGCAGCCTGTCTCAGGCAGAGGGATACCAAAAATGACATTAAATACAACGCAGGGTCTGATGAATACTAGGTGAAACCTGGCACAAACATCAAACCATGAGATTTTTTGAAGTTGCACAGGAGAGACAAAATTTCCTTGGAATGTTGTATCTCTAGCATGGATATCTGTGAGTGTGTATTTCACTTGCACTCCAGGTAGGTCACTGCTGCCCTGATTTCCTGCTCATTTTCAGCATCTGTAAATCCTAGAGATTAGGAGCTGCCTGGTAAAGCTATGCTCTTACCTCTCAATTGGCTGCTGTGGAAACAGCAATTACAAGTTAAATTTCATCATGCTTAAAAATAATCCTCTTTTTCCCTCTGATCTAAGGTTACCAGTCTTAAAAGAAGGCAGCAGACAATTAGAAATTAAGAAAAGCAAAGCTTCAGGCTGGGACTTACATACACACTCCACTTTTCCTGCACAGGCATTGCTTCTTGGCTCCAACAGCATCAATAGCAACTTTGCTGGTGGCAAGGGTGGATTCACAGCTGAACTTCAAAAGTTTTCTCTCCATGATTCTCATATGGATCTAGACCTCCCTAATTGCCAGAAACCCTCAACAATGTGGTGAATTTCTGGAAAAAAAAAAATTAAAAATGAATGCCTTCATTGTGTTCCTGCTATGGCAGCCAGAGGAATGGAGCCACTTGAAGGAAGTGCAGCTTGCCCAAGGGACCAAAGAGCTGAAGTGCTCCAAACCAAAGAGGGCCTCAGACAGTTCTGTATGGTCTGCTGCATCATCTTTGGGTCTGGTTTTCAAGTTAATCTAATTTAAAAAACCAAACCAATTCTCTTCCTTCTCCCAGTTATAGGCAGCAAAAGTGAAGGGCACAAATGACATCACTGCTTTGGCCTCTGGTGTCAGCAGGCTGAGGAGGCTCCGTTATGGCTTGAGATCTTGCAATTCTTTTCTGCTCTTCCAGACACTTTTCTTTCCTAAAACACCAAAAAAACAAACTTGTAAATAGCTTCAAAGAACAAAACCACTTAAAACTGTGATTCATACTTTAATTTTGGTAAGTGCATGTGTGCCCATTCCTTTGTTAATAGTATTTTATCCTTTATCATTTAAAGTTTTTGAAAATGAAATGGTAATTATTTTTTCAGAAATATTTCTGTGTGGAGCAGTCTGACAAAATGTAGGGCTTGAGGCAGATATTCTGCATCCAGCATGAAAAAATTTGAAGACAGGGAGAATTTCATATATTTGGAATCAGATCATTGACGGTGACTCTTGTTAGGAGCTTTTAGTTGGAATTGCCTATTGTTGCTTTGTGTTTTCTGTCTGCATCTTTAAAAGACCACTTTAGAAAACAAATCTGGATTACAGTTATACCCTACTAATTTTTAAGGAAGAGAACACAAGTGCTCTTTGGACCAAAATCAGAGGGAAAAAAAAATTAAAAATAAAAAAAATTGAGAACAAAAACCCAAAAATCACTTCAGAAGAAAATAATTTCAGCTCTTGAGAAGTATGAGTGGTGGTAAGATTGCCATCTTATATGTAAAATAACGAATTACAAATCCTGATCTTTAACACCCTGGCAGCCAAACTAAGAACTAATATCATCAGTGGGAATCCAAGCAAAAAGAGTAAGTGCTTAGACCAAGGTAACACAAGCAGAATGAGGAATTAAGCTTCGTGATTTTATGCTGGGTGCTAGATTGCAAGTCAGATATTTGGAATGATATTTTCTTTTTCCTTCTCTGCTAAAAACTTCTGTGTACAACGTAGAGTCATGACATTCCTAACGGCTGGACTACTTCTGGATTTTACAGTATGAGAAAATTTTGCTTCCTTGTTCTTATTCCTAAGGCATGTTTAAACATTATGGATTCAAATTTATCTTTAAAACAAAAATATGAAGTTGTCTCAGTCTTTACAACTTCACTTTTTTACTAGATTGTTTCATTTTCAAATTTGCCCTGTAAAAGACAAGATGCATTAAAATTTATCACCAATGCCACATGGTATAAATTATTGAACAAAACCTCCCTGCTTTATCAATAACAAGAATCAGTTTGAAGAACAGTACGGGAAGTGTATAAAATTCTCTCTTCACTGACTGTGTGGCATCACGATGTCCTATTACTTTTCAGAAGCTACCCACATCACTTCATCTCCACATCATTGAGAAAAAGACATAATCTGATGTTTGCTTACTTGTGCATCCTGGTTTGTTGACTCTTCTCTAGCTAGACAAAACCAAGGATGAGCACATTTCACATGTGAGTTTCATGCTCTGCAAGGAATGAAAGGTCAAAGGGTAACAGGCAAAAGCTATTTGCCATTCAGTTCTAATTTCTCTCATAAATTATTAAACAATCCCTTATGTATTTCCATCTTTGATAGTCTTGTGGTATAAAGTGTAAGTCAATGGATAAGCTAATTGCAATAAGCAGAAGTGGTATTTAATGCACTGGACACTTTCAACAGCAAAGTAGTTCTAATTAGTGTTTCTAACTGATGTGACAGCAGTTTACAGAGCACCAAAATAGTTCCTCATTTGTCAAGTGGGTCCGAAGCTTATGGCAGCTTTCTGATCATCTCCCTTGCTGCAGGACCTGAAAGCACCTTCAAAAAGCTTTCTCTCATTGATCTTTAGTCAGATGCTGACTGAAAGGCACACAGCTTTGCCAGAAAGAAGATAGATAGATGCTGTACCAGCATGAAAATGTCACTTACTTAATGAAAAAGGGTACCTGTTCCTAGCCCTTCTGTATGCATGTATATGCACACACAAACTTACACGATCCCAAACCCAGAAAGGCAGTGAAAAGAGGCATTTCTATTAAGTTAAGCATTTGATATGTGTGCATAAAGTACAATCTGCATAAACTCACCAAATCAGATCATATAAGGCATACCCTTATATATACACAAATGATATCACACAGTCTGTGACTGAAATGCAGAGATTTTCAAAACTTCATGAAGCAAGCTCTTCCCTCTAGATTTTTCATTGTTAGGCATGCAGTACATCAAGTGAACTACATCATTAATTTCCAAATATCACAGTTTACTTTCCTTGTCTACGATTTCTTCTACTGTATTGATAGTTCACCTATCATGCTGTTCTCTGAGGGCTGAGGGAGCAAATGATGGCATGTCAGATAAAGAGCAAGTATTTGCTGAATACAGTGTCAAGAAAGTTCAGAAGAGTTTTCTCTTTGTTGCACTTGTTTTACAGCCATCATTAAATTAAATATTGTGGTTAGTTATGGGATAAACTATGACATTTTCCTACATAGCTCAGACAACATTTAAAAGGGCCCATAAAAGCATTTATGAGACTTTAAAAATAGTTTTTAAATTCACTGCCAAGCAGGTTTGTCAAAAGCCACTCTTTATACGTGCACTACATAGCAGGAGCTGTGCTGATCTGTTACAAGCAGCATTGTTTGATGGTACCATGTGTGTACCACAACTTACTTGGATGCTGAAGGTGCAGCACTCCCTGTGATGCATGTTCCCAATTTCTCAAAATGAAGAGGATACACGAAGAACTGTAACAAAACAGCCAAGTGGTACACACATCTCTGTAGTGCCTACAGCATTGTCTTCTGACCAGTTGGGTCCTGGGGTTGTTCTGGCCATCAAACCTCTGGTGCATCCTTGCCCTGTGTATTCCACCAGAAGCCCTTTTTTGCTAGGTCTCTTGGGAACAGTGCTGAAAAGCCAGCAGATATTTCAAGAGTGCTAAGCAGAACCTCCACCACTCCATTAAGGGAGATTTAGAACTACTTTTGGCTCTGTGCCTTATTGAGGGATAGCTTGTTCCACTGTTCAGCCTATATTCTTCCTTAAATTAAAAGCTAAATTGAAAATGCATTACTTGCACCATACAGGGGTTAAACCAGTAAGAAAGGAATAATAATGGAAAAAGACTTTGTGGTTATTCTTTTCCTTCAGAAACAAAAGAGATCTTCACTACACATTTCATATCCAGATTGAATCCTGAAAGGGCAACGACTCCTTCCAGAGACAGAAGATTTAGTATCTGGAAATGGAGAACTAAAGAAACAAAGTATCTCCTGCATTTTATTTTAGCAGTAGTTTTACTTCAGCATTTTTTCAGTCCCAAAGGCACGGTGGAATAAGGAGCTATTTGGCTGATGTCAACACTCCTTTCTCTCCCAAGGCTTATACCCAGCCTAAAAAAAAAAAAAACAAAACAAAAAACCCAAACAAAATCCATTGCTACTGTGAAGGGCTTTGAAGCAAGCATGATAGATACACCAGGGTGACCAGCTGAGAATTAGACCCACTGCACTAGGAGGTGATCACTCCCTCCCTCTAAAGTCTATCTCAGTAGATATTCCATAGTTTTAAAATACTCAGTTTGACCAGCTGAAGCAACAGTGTCCTTTCAAGTCAATCATGGAGGCTGCTACTCACAAATCTCTCCTCTTGCAGGAGACCACAGCTCATAAAAGTGTGTGGAAGGAGATACCACTTAGTGCAGCACAGGCAATTAGGAATATGGAAGGGACTGGGTCAGAACACAAGTCAGAAATAATAGAGAGGATGCACTAATTGGAGAAGCTTTTTATTTTATTAGTGCTTCCATGTCAAATTAGTCAAATGTCTTAGGCACTTACCGAGTGGGTGAGATGAATGCTGTGTGCCTGCCCAGCACAAAGCCACGTGCAGCCTCCCATCTCCCTACCTGCATTTCCTTTTCTCTGCTCTCTGCCCTCAGAACTCTGCTTCTCTTGCAGTGCCTGCCTGCATCAGCCCGGTCACCTTTCAAAGCAGATGGCCTGGTTCACAAATGGTTAACAGTGTTTGACTAAGGCACTCATCGAGCCAAATCTTAGGTACTGAACTCCACGGGTTTTACAGTCTGGCTTCACTGCAGTGCAAGGGAGGCAGTGCATCCTTAAATCCACAGGGCTGCAAAATCTGCCCGTCCTCTAAACATCCTATGATAAGAGACAAAATCAGTGAAATACTTCAATGAATGACAGCCCAACAGCCAAATTACAAGGCAAAAATCTGGTCTGAGCCAGGAGAGCCTGGAAACACCTAAACCACAGCACAGGTTCCTCAGAGAGGCAGAAGAGCTAGAGGTGCAGTCTGTGGTTTACCAATACAGAATTTGCTGGTTTGCTCCAATTTAAGGCATTTTCACACTGACTTTCAGGCTAGGCAGAGGATTATCAGTACCCCTTCTTCCCTTTGAAATTCTCATACCAATTTTCTAAAAATGATCCAGAATACTATGCAGCTTTGTTTAGATTAAAAAACATTGCTGGAAAACTTGCTTTTGCATGGAAGTGCACTCTCTGCTGCTTCTGCTTTGAAAAGCAGACAGATTATGGGTGATGGAACTGGAGAGCCTGTTCCAGTTTCCACTGCTCTTGCTTAGCACTTCCCAAAAGGTTTTGCATCACACAGGACAGAAGCAGCCAAAGCATCATCGTTTTTCCTTAGTTTACAATACTATCTTGGAGAAACCCCTGTGTCATGGAGCCACTCATAGAAGCACTGGTACATAACTTGTGTCTTGCATGCTTTGAAAACTGTTACTCTGTTTAGGTCTTTCCAAGTTCCTGTCTTAATTATTGCTCTTGTATTTTCATGTCTGTTATTTGATCCACTTATTGACTTTTTTCTCTGATGCCATTTTGTGTTGCCCTAGCAAGCCTTCTCATCCTTTTATCAACTAATGTCCTATACTTTCACACTAATTTTTTACTAAACAATAGCTCTCCAGTTTCTTTTGTAGGTCTAGATCTGTTATGAATATTAATAGCTTCTTGTAAGCTCTATTTGTGGGAGAGTGCTGGTCTTTGATCTGTGGCTTTTCCTTGAATACACTAGCATCTCTGCAATTGGGTTTTGGGTCGCTTTTATGTTTTCCTACCAGATTCCTTTCTTCGTTTCCATCTTTTGCTTTTATTGCAGACTTGGAAGCTGTGGAAGACCTTTAAGCATTTTTCTTTATTAAGTAAACCCTCTCATACTGGCACAGTCTATGGCGATTTCAGCCCTCTTTGTGGACTATTTCTGTACGCTCCCTAAAGGCATCAAGCCATTCAGGTGGGAGCATGTAATTTGTTTTGTACTGTAGAATTCCTGCCATGCCTATATGTATTTAGACCACAGGCAAACCAATAAAGTTGTCATAGAAACAAAGCATTTCATGAATAAATCAATTCATAACAAACTTGTAAACTTCGAAGAATCCGCTGTGCTTTAACAACACATCTATTATATAGAAACACTAATCATGTTTGTAATGAATAACATACATATTCTACACATGTCCATTTTTTTAGTCCTGTTGGGCACCTTATAAATATTAAGTCTTTCCTGTATGTTGTGCATGTCTCCACAGCAAGAAAAGACAGATGTGGATACTTGCATGATAATGTACCAGCAGGAATTTTTCTTTTTTGATGTGTGAGGCAGAGGTTCAGTAAACTCTGAATGCCTTTTTTACATGCCAGTGAGGATTGAAAGTATCAGTGCAGTAATTCTTTTTCTAGTCACAGACAACTTAATAGGACTTCATCCACTCTTCATATAATTATAAAAAAGCCCAGACAATGAGAGCCTGATAAAAGAAGCAGATAATATTGCTGAAAGTTGATAATACAAGCGTAAGTTCACAAGCTGAGAAAATCCTACCTTCTTGTACTCCAGTTTGGTCTCAGTGAAATTCATGCATCTGTGGTGGAAATGCTGCTAGAATTGATCATAATACAGTATGATTTCATGATTTCAAAGTATATTCACTTTGCACATCATGCTTTCACTAGCACCCAGGTGAAATGGGTGCAGAATTCCACCTGACTGACACAGCACTCTGTTTGCCTGCATGGGAATGGCAGGCCAACCAGGATAGAGATTTTTTAGAGTCTCAGTCTGACAGTCCCCTGATTTCAAACAAAGTGTCATGCAGAGAGGTAGCACTTGCTGTGAGTTGCACATGTGTTTGAACTCTCAGCTACCAGTGCAAAGCCAATGGAGAGATTTTCAAGTATGCCTATGAGAAACATGCCAATGAACAAGGTGAAGGAAAAGGAGCACACGATGCAGGGGAATAAAAGAAATAACACATTATTGAAGAAAAATGGTTAGCATTCAAATTCAGAGGCTGGATGTCTTCCCAGTGATAGATACACGTGATTAAAACATGGTCCATACAAGGACAGCCTTATGGGGCCCATCCATTGGGGGATGAAATCCAAAGGCCAGAGCAGGTCCCTCCCCAGCACCAGACCTTATTTTCAGCCTCTGCCAAGGAATGACCAAGCTGAGGTTTCTATTAGGCAGAAATACCTTTCTGCCTTCTCTATACAAAAGCACTTGCGGAAAAAGATAGGGATCATAGTCTTAAGTATCTATCCCAGAAAACATGTGCAAAAATAACAAACTGCTAACATAAATTGGTAGCAAGATGTGTTATATGTGGCACATGAATCTGTCAGTTGCAAGGTGAAGTCTCATTCTACTGATCCCAGTAATTAAACAGTAGGTTATTAGTTTAATATTGCTCTATAACCCATTAATATTATGCAAACTTGATCACAAATACCCTTAAATGTATACCTACATCTCACTTCAAGGAGTTATTCTGAAACAGCAAAGGAAATAAATTGGAGAAATATATTTTATAACTACAAGTTCAAAAATGGCTCCTTTCTTTGGAAGTAATTTAAGTGCCTTTTCTAGTTCTCTAGAATATTCATTATTTGCCTTGAAGTTAAGAAAATTCCAAGTATTTATTTTATTATATCTTGGATATTCACAGGAGAAAAACAAGCATTCTGAAAAGAAAACTTCACAACACATTTAGGTGGCCTGTTTCTCTGCAGAATTTCCCCCTGTTCACAATAAGAAAGCTGCAAATAAAGAACTTGGCACACAGACATATGCTGCAGGATGGGCAATTTCCGTGTTGCCTCTGCACAAGACCAAAGCTCTCACTGAATTAGTGCTGTCCAGGAATATGCTGTAGGAATCACAGCCTGAAAGCAAAAGTCATCTGCTTTCAAATTCACAGAGCCTTCTTTTAACTACGTATTTTACAGATATGTTATTTCCATAGAACAATACATTACCCAGTAATTAGGTTCATTTATGGAATCAAATCAAGGCTGTCTATGTTTCTGCTGGGTAATGTTCTTCACAAACAATCCTCTCTCCTGGCTCCTCTGATTATTTTATGATTCCTCTTGCTTCTTGTCAGTACAGATTAAAGGTAACACATACAGCTGGGAACAAACAATTTTCCAGCAATAGCATTTTGTTTTCCTTAATAATTAACAAGTGCTACTGACTAACCTTCCAGTATAAAATGTGCACCTTATCTAAAGGGAGCGGACACAGGTTAGAACAGCTCACTTGGGATATCAAAATAAGAAGTGTGATTAAAGCATTAAAGATTTAGAGGTTGACATTAAGGGATGAAAGGTGGAATTACTGTAAATATAAAACTGTTCAGCATTAAATGGAATGTGTTACACTTGAAACAGTCTTTCAAAGTGCTAACATTTCAGCATTAATTATTGATAGAAACTGACAGCTCATTTTTAATTTGAGCCTAATGACAAGGTTCCTTAAGAGATAAATACAACACACTGGCTCAGAGGGTTTGTGGATCTTTTGAAAGGCTCTCTAGGTTGTCTAGATCTTAATCTGAAAATTCCTCATAAAATAACAGTCTGTCCACAACAGTAAAACAAAAACCCCCAACAATTCTGTGAGTACCAGCCCTCTCTTTGGGGATACCTGCCCCACATCAGCAGAGTGCCACTGGCAGTACTCCCCCCCTTTGCTACACATCCAGATGGACATGGAGAAAGTCTCAAGGGTGCACCACCAGCCTTTCATTGCCCCCTTCCCCACCAGATGAGCTTTGGAAAATGTGTGTTCAGTTTTCTGAGTGCTTTTCTTATCAGACCACAAACATCATGCTCACCCATCACTAATCACTTAATGTCTTTGGAGCAATTATCCATCTCCTTTCCCTATTTGTCATAATTTTGAGTTATGTCACCATGCAAGGAGTTTTAGGACCCAGTTCTGATCTCAGCCCAGTCTGTGTCACTCAGGAGTAAAGTCACTGCCATCAGGGATTAGGAGGACAAGACACACCAAAAATAAGGAGGACAGACATACACCAAAAAGAGAGTACAGGACCACAGGTCAGGCCAGGAGAAGGACCTTCGCTAAAAACTGCTGTTTCTGCATCACCTCCATTGGTCCAAATAAACTTTTGAAGTGTCAGCTATCAATAAAAATACCATTATTATATTTCTGCTATTGAAACTTAAATGATGATATTCAATTAAAAAAAAGTATTTTAGATCCGAAATAGGATCTATTCAACAATATCTATATTACATAAAGCACATTAAATCTTTTGTTACTAGAAATATTTGTAGTAGCACTCAGCTGCACCTTTGGGACACTACAACTCTCCCAGGAGTGTGAAGTTCTAAATAATCCGTCGGAATGAGGGTCAAACTTTGCTCATTAGCTTTGGCAGGTGTAAAGGCTCATGAGTGACACTGCACATCCTTCCAGCCATGCAAACAAACGGCAGCAAGGAGACCAAGTGAAAATATATTGCCATTGCATTCCTACAGGGGAGGTGGGAAAAGGGGGAGATGGAAAGAAAGTGGATGGGGCAAGTTGTGGGCAAAAGAAAAAGAAAGAAAACAAACACCCCATGTTTTAGGATACAGCTGAGAAAAAATTCAGAAGAAAGCAGAAGGAACATGCTGATAGTTTTATCTGCTCTTACTGACACATTCAGAATTCCTCAGGGGCTGGAAAGAAACGAGGCAGTTTGCAAGCTGGGCTTTCACTGTGCACAAGGCTGTCTCACAATATGATAGGAATTAACTTGTGTCTACAAAAAGGCAATATTTGGCAAAGAAGGGCACTGAGGCCATGAGGCTGTCAAATTAAAGAACATACAGAGAAGAAAAGCACTCATATACTGGCTTAATTCAACCATCAGGATAAAGGAAGGGTAAATAAGGGTAATAAAGAGGAAGTAAGAGAAATCATTGCTTGAGAATACACTATGATTTCACTGCAAAGCCTCTTCATGTGAATATTTTTGGGCTTGGCTTTTCTGTTTACTCTGTGCTTTTGTTTTGCTTCAAAGGCATTTATGCTAGAAGTAGCATGTTGGGAGGATCAAAGTTACAAAATGACTTTTGGGAAAAACATTTATATAAGACACTCAGAACTTGACTTCTGGTGCTACCTTGGAGTTAGTGTTCACTGAGTTGTTTTTTGGCACACACAGTTTCTATAGCTTATAGGAAATTTGATGAAATCAGATGTGCTCCCCATTAGTGTCAAACAATCTAACTCTACCTGCTCATGGTAATGTCCTAGTATTGTATCTGGAGAAATTAAAAATAACATTTGAAAAGCAAGTATTTTTGGTTTTGTTAAACTGTCTTACAGAGATTTTGCATGATCTCCGTCAATAACTAAACACCTGTATTCTGGTAAGTGGAAAAGCTGAGCTAAGAAACGCTTTTCAGTTTATACACAAAATAAAATTGCTAAATTCACCTAAATGAACCATTTAAAGCAAATTGCTTTCCCAGTACTACTCAGGACTATTTGCCATTTAGGAGTTGTTAGAGAAGTATGAAATATACCTAATGAAATATACAGCCATACAAAAGTCAAGGCTTTTTTTATAAGTCATTCTTTAATGAAAGATGAGGCATTTTCTTGTAAAAATGTTGCCAGTGTGTATATTTCTAAAGCATATTAAGAAATGTACAATCAGAAGCAGCATGCTGTTCTACCTTCTGCTCATTTCCTTGAAAAAGTTCCTGTCACAAATAGAAATGGTATCTGAAAAGACCCAGCGAGTGCATCTTTTCTAGGAAAAAGAAAAGATTTCCTCTTCATTTGAAGATTTGATTCCAGGGATGACAAGGCAGTTTGCAATTTCAGCATGTCTCCCAGTTTTTATAAAAGACAGGAACAACAGTTTCAAAAGCTCAGCTCCCAAGTATGAAACCCTTTTGTAAATTTATCTCTTGACTCCTAAGTATCTGCTTTAATAAGCTGATGTCAATACATACATTATTCTTGTATATATGAGGGTCACATATAGGTCTGATTGTTGTCCTGACAGCCTCATCCCATTCCAGCTTTCCCAGAGCCTTCTGGGTTCCCCCCATCACGTTTTACAAGCACTCACAGCCCAATCACAAACCTAAACTGCAGGCTACCTGTGTCTCAGCACAGGCAGCTCCCCTACAAAAGGGGAACACCCCTGTTCTGTGCCATGTTTGGAGGCTGCTCAGACAACAGCATGTGCCAGTATTTTCACTAGCTACAAAACAGGATTTAATTTGTAGGTTGGCCACAACAGATGCACACCACACAGAAAAAGCTGTAATATACTACCCACACATACTTCTTTGAGGCTACACAGCCTTCTTCTGCACAGAGTGTACACATCCCATTTTATGACATTTCAAATAAGGGCAGCAAGTGTTGATATTGCACATATCCTGGTACATCAGAGCCCTGTGACATCCTCTCAAGGGCTTTTAAACTAGCAGTGTATACTGTACATGACCTGCCTTGCATGCAGACTAGAAAGGGTTCCATATTTCTCACCTCTCCTTCCCTCTTCCTAACCTCACAACCACCTCAAATGAACAACTATAGAAAACAATAAGGTGACTTCAAACAGACAAAAGAAATCACGAACTTTACTCTCAGTGATTGCAACAAACCTTGGCTGGCAGAGCCAAACCTTCCTGACTTCCCCACCATATAGGACAGATTACCACTAGCAATTCTCATGTACACTTAAGGGGTAATGACTCATGCAGAGATTTTAGAAGACAAGCAGCAGCTCTGAGCCATGAACGAAAATATTTTATTTTCCTAACAATATATTCACCAATAAACAAACATGAAGGGTCATTCTAAAACCACAAAGCATTGTGTCAAGATTTCTTATTATTTTTCAGTGAGATCCTCTCCTGTGGTTTTTTTTTTTTTCTGTGTCTGCAGTGGGTTTCCAAACGAGATAAAAGGGCCTCTGTAACTATCCCCTGGCTTGCACTCCACAGTCCCCACTCAAGGCCAGCCCTTCAGCCAGCACAAACCTGAGATACAGCCCCTGATGTCACTGGAACTTCTCTGCTGTGTTGCAGATGGGGCTTTGGCTCCTGCAGTTCTGGTGTCCATGACAGCCCTTTCCAGTGCATGATGCTTTATGGAGGCAGCATTAATGCAAACACAACTCCTTGCCCTTTGAGAGGCAGACATCTCCTACAACCTGACACCAACAATTTATACACCTGAAGGAACTACGTTGAAATGGCACCAGGATATTCGTTTATTATTGTTTCATCTTGTCAAGATTGGAAGATTAGAAGGTGTACATTTTTGAAGTGGCATACAAAGGGTGGAGTAGTGGGAGTTCAGGAGACTCTGCCAAGGAAGAAGAATGCAAGCTGCATGTTTGGAGCACTTGGCAATAGGCCCTGCAAGTCTCTAGGAAGCAGTGAGACATGGGGAGGGAGGAGTAGATGAAACCAAAGCAAACAAGACAAGTCTGAGCCCTGGAGATAGGCAGGGAGGGGCACCAGGCACTAGCCTGGGAGAAAAGGCAAGAAGCTAAGTTTGTCTGCAGTGTTGAAGGACAAGGGAACATCAGTGGGAGATGTCTTGGAGACAGCCGAAGCTGAAGAGCTGAAATTTGGGGGTAAAAAATAAATTGAGATAGGACCTATCAAATAGGTGCAGAGGTTAAATCACGTAAGAGGAGCTGGTAAGGGAGAGAAATGGTCTTGTAAGCCACAAGAATCAATAAAACAGAGTTTAGGAGGAAAGATGCTGCTTATAGCAATGCTGATTGAAAAAATTTGAATGGGACAATGAAAACCAAGGGAGGGCAAAGTAAATGTGAATCCCTGCATAAACTGGAAATCCTAGCACACATCTTGGAGAACTGAGACAAAAGCCAGCTCAGCTAGTGTAAACTGGCACAGCTCCACTAAAAGCCAAGGCTACCTTTCCCATCACTGAGTCAGCCTCAGTGATGAGTTCAGACTTCTCTTGGCTCCTTGTGCACTGTCCCCCAGCACTTTATTAACTATATCACATATGTGCAGGCATACAAGGCTAACAGAGTGGTCTTACCACCGACCTTAAGAAGTGCCATAAATTGTATTTGAGATAGGTAGTAGAAGTGGCATAAAAATATGAATATTGACTTTTATCCATTACTGACAGACACTCCCATAAAGAAAAAAACTAAGGAGGCTTACTGTGTAATTGTTCAACACAATGATTTACTGTGCAATCCTGCAAAGCTTATCATGTAACTCATTGTGAAACTCCCTGATTTACTGTGAACACAGCAGAGCTTATCACAGTGTTTCTGTGGGAAAGACTTGGCACCAGCTTGGGATAGGGTTTCACAGACCATTAATGATGATTGACAGGTTCATTTCAAATGAGTTATAAAAGTTCGCTGTACAAAATCATCATGCTTTGTGATATTCAAATATTTTAACTTCAGTGCTGTATAAATATTCCTTACCACCAAGAAATTACCGAACAAGCACACATAAGACTGGCTTGGTTTACATTTCTCTCATGTTTTATATATTATCATTAGAGCCAACCTTCACCTTTTCATGGTCTTGACATGAAAAATGGAAGCACTTCACTTCTTCTTCAGATTGGACTGAGTGAGATATGTACAACCCTTCAACCCAATTATGAAAAGTTAAATGCTCTCAGCTTAGGGAAAATATTTTCAAAATAATAAATCTGTATTTTTGAAGGCTGGGAGACATGTCTATAAAATACTAAGTGTGTGTCTGACATGTCAGATAAAGCCCAGCATAAAAATAATGTAAATGCCACTTAGCCAAATGTTCACCTGGTTTCCTTTTTGCTTGGCTGGGCACATTAAACTTGAACAAATAGGATAAACATGTGACTTTTGCAGAATTGCTATGCTTGAGGCAGTCCTGACAAAACTGGAAGCAGGTATTGACTGCTGCAGGTAAGTGGGGTGGTACCATCAGGTCTGTGTGGCTGTGAACCTGTGCCATGCTAGAACCACACAGAAATAGCAAGTATACCTTTCTGTACAAAGGCCTGAAAAGGAATGGATGAAAATACCACTTGAATTACATGGACAACCTGTTGAAAGTTAAATACCAAACTGAAGAGGTCATCCAGCAGGTACCATCATTTCAAGCCAATTCACTGTCAAGTCTTGCATACAGCACAAAACTGACTACTTGCTGAAGCACTTTGCACAGGCCAACAGCAATTTTAAACATCCATTTCCCCCTTCCCCATTTTGTAAACAGTTACCTGGGCTTTACAAAAGATCAAGTCTTCATCTCAGTGTGGCCACATTACAAATTGCACATTATTCTACAGTGGAAAAGCTCATGCATTAACCTTGTTATCATGAGTAAAGGGAAGATCAGGAAATGCTTAATGCCTAGTTTATTTACAACAGCCCAGTGCATGTCATTGTAGAGCACAGCCAGGTGATCTTTCCTTGTGTTGTTCAAACAGGTGGATGCTAAGACTTGCTTTCCTTATACTGGACAAAAGCCAAACCTGTTGTAGTCCTTCAGAGGCTTTCAGTGCACACTGCACTGTAAAGATGCCCAGCCCAGTCCCCAGTGTATCAGGGCAGGCTGCCTTTCCCACTCCTGTCAGAGCAGCCTTGTAGGAAGCAAAATACAACCCTGAGAACAAGTCAAATGTCCCCAACAAGATGGGCCAGTGCAAATCTCCCACTCTTAAACCCTGTTCAGTGTGGATATGAAAAAGATACAAGTGTGGCTCTGCTGCCCTGTCTGTGACCATTCATATTCAGTCAGGTCTGGACTTGGTAAATGGATACAGGCTGTAAAAACTGCAGCTGAAAATGGCAGCTTGGATATATCTCAGATTACTCTCTGCTTCTGTAGAAGGGTTTGTTTAGGTGGCCCCATTAACAACCCACAGCTCTTTAGGCAGTGGGATGAGAGGAAGAGCAAAAGCATGCTAGTGCCATGGAGACACACAACTCCAGGACCATGGCTAAGAGCAGGTTTCCTTCACAAACAAGCTGAAGTCACTACTAGGCTGTTTTTGGATCACACTGTGTTAGCCATGACCACAAGAGGAGTCTTAAAGCAATCTGTTTCTAAAAAAACCCACCCAGTTTTCATTGTTCCTGTTACAAAAAAGCATTTAAACACGTTTTGCACTGTTACAAGTAAAGAACACTGAGCCAGCATAGCCAGAGAACTGCCTCAGCTTTCTTTTTTCAATGAATCAGTGATTTACTTCCATTACTTATACTGGAAAACAGCAGGATTTCCAACTCCTGTAATTAATTTTCAATACTGTAGAAGACTGAGCACCTGATTCACTGACTACAAAGGGAACCAAAGCACATGTTTCAGTTTAAGCATGTGACAAACTGTTTAAAGTAATCAGGGCCAAGGAAGTGTGCAGCAGTGTCTGCTGTAGGTGCTTCCACAGCATCATTTTCCTCCTCATCTGCTAACATGAATCAGTGCTATCTTGCCACTGGACTGGCTGACCTATTAAAAATGTATCTGGACATACAGCTGTACCCTGTGATATACAGTTAGCACTGTTCCGTCAGATTGATTTAGAGAAAGGAATATGCTTATCTGGAAAGGTAAAAATCACAAGGCAGAAAAGGAACAGCTGGCAAGTCTTAAAGACAAAGGGGAGGCTCTCTTCAGACACTTTTCTTGTATAATTTATGCTGTAGACATTTTACTCTGTCTAATTGCCCCATTTCAATCTAATGTCAGTTAATCAATGACTTCTGCCTAGCATGGAGGTGAACCCTGGATGAAGAACAAATGCATAAATTTGGTCTGCCTTTTTGCAGGCTCTACTTACAGTGCCTCATCTTTTGCATTTGCTTTCTGGAATTGAAATTTCTTCTCTTTTGACTCATCCCCAGCAAACACCCACGCTCTCCCTCTTTTGAGTCACAGTGTTTTTGTATTTTTAAATCATGATTACACTTCTGTAGAATGTAGATTTCTGAAGTACCTCACCACTGCTTTTTACTATTGTTGTTTTATTATTCTGTTATTTTTATTTGGAAGATCTGCTTCTCAAACCTCTCCAGGTGGTAAGATCCCAGATATATCATGAAACAAACATTGTGACTTTTTGCCTTGCTTCTAAAGTCTTGATTTCATGCCTTTCTTTCCCTTACTCAATATATTCAACCGTACTTTTAAAATGAGAACATATTATCCCAAGTACTTGGAGAGACCTGCAGGTTTTTTTTAATCTTCCAGGCTAATCTATGTAGAGCAGTTGGAAACAAAAAACATGCAGAGATTATGCCAATCAAACCCCACACGTAAAGGATCTGATTTGGCAGGTGCTCCAGTCTACAACTTTGTGGGATGAAGCCCATATTCTCCTATTACCTTCACACTAATACTACATTTAAACAGACACACATCCAAATACATTTGTAGATATCCTGGAGGAGAACCCTGCACCTATCCCAGAGAAGCAGACTCTTGCTTCTCCTTCAAACTTGCCCTATCAGAATCTGGCAAAATAAATAGAGAATGTATCATATTTTTTTAAGGAAAACTGGAAAATCTGCCCAAGCAGTAGCTTAACAGTCTGTAAGGCTTGAAACCTGTAGGTAGTTACCCTCTGTCCTCCCTGGAGGCCAGATAAGCCTTGTATGGAGTTGAACAAAACGACAGGAAAAAGTGACACTGTTTTCCATGGTTTTTTTCCAAATGGTGGAGAAGTGCAACATAAGGTGCTTTATTTATCCCATTTCTTTAAATGGCCTACATGTGTAAGTTGTCCTGCTAAATGTATGAAACAGTGCCCCAGGTTTCTTAAGAGCTGGATGTTTATTGAGGAGGTATTTTGGAGAATTTTAACTTGATCCATTCTGCAGCAAATAGCTGTAGTTCTTCTCTTGAAACACTCCACACAATTTGGATCAACTCATTGTCTAACACTGTCCCCCAAAATAACAAGCTAAGACAAGCCCTCCAGCTTCTTCTCAGCTCCCAACCGCCACCACCCCAAATCTTTTACCATTGCCTGCACAAAACACATGGATGGCAGGAGGCTTGTGTTTTGATTTACAGAATTCTTGCACAATAGCTTGTGTTTGCACAGAATAGATAGACACAAGATCAGGCAGGTGAGCAAGCACTGATTACCACAGAAACCCATTGGCTGCACAAGAGATCAAAGGAGAGCACAACCTCAGCTGCAGCTGTGTCGGCTCAGCTTCCACCAGCTGCATCCCTGAAGCCTGAAAAGAGTAGGACTACCTGGGGATATTTTTTCCTTTGCCAAAGGAGAGAATCAGACCGATGAGAGTTTGGGTCATCAGGAAGATGTATAATGTATTTTATCTTCAGTTTTTGAGAAAACCCTGTGTCAGAAACGTGTATTGTAGGTGGAATAAATTCACTGCTGTATAAAATTAGAAATCATTCTGAGATCACATGTAAAACAAGCGTGGTCAACAATAAGGTTTTTTTGTTTTAAAAGCTATTTGATTTGTGGCAATATTCCTCTTCTAATACACTATCATTAGTATTTTATTGATCTCAAAGTTCTTGCTATTTCAAAGGCTCTGATTAAAATTTTCTCCAAATATAAGAAAAAAATCTATTGTACCAATTATATGAGCGATCTGAAGTCTGTAGTGTGTGTCACTCTACAGGACAAAACAGTAGCAAAAGGAAATAAAAGCCAGTGTCAATCTTCAATGAAATTAACACAATTTAAAGCTGCTCCAGGCAAAACAATGAAATCTGTAATTTATCAGCACTGGATAACATCACCAGGAGAATTATTTAATGATTAACTACAGTGGGCTGGAGCCTGAGGTGAGGTGTATTGGCTTACGGCTCCTCTTGGAGTGTTCTCTGCCTCAGAGCTGGAACACTGGCCGTTGCCACTGGAGGATAAAGCCCAGCAGGGCTGTCCTGCTGCCTGGGACATGACCGGGGCGAGGGGAATATGGAGACAACCTCTTCACCAGCTTTGCAAGTGTAGGAGTGCTTTGGACTGGCAATGAAAGCGCTGATGCATTGGATCAGCTTTAAATGCAAAACCAATAAAACCATGCACCATAGGAAGGCCAGAAGCTGCTCTGTCATTGATGCAGACATATCATTGCCCCTTGTAGAAATAAGATTTCACACCAAGTATTTTTTGCTATAAAGAACTGAAAAGGGGAAGGAGCTTCATGTTAGTATTTAATATTGTAGCTTAAGTACTGGCAAATTACATTTCTGCGCTTCATGGAAGCAATCTGCTTCTGTGACTAAACAGATTTTTGTGTCAGAGCTTAATAATGGGGCTCAGAGTGACCAGGGGAAGCCATGGGGAGAGGTGCCATGTTTATCAGCCTCCCATGGAGCACAGAAACACAGACAGTGTTCCAGAAGGGGGGACCAACAGCCTGTCTCTACCCCAGAAAAAAGGAAGAGGGGACTAACTGTCAAGATACTGGAATCACAGAGAGGGCACACTGATGTAACCAAGAGCAGACAGCTGTGGGAATGACCTTAGCATGGTTTGTGAGCACACATGCACCTCTCATCCTTGCACACAGCTGGGTTGCTCAGCTTTGGTGACCACAGCCAGCCTCTCCCTGCACATTTCACAGCACCAGCATGGGCAGGCTGAGCCAGCCCAGCAGAGCAGGGTGTCTGTGGCATGGGAGCAGAGCTCTGGCTGTGAAGCTACGCCTCTGCATGGCTTTCTATGGCCAATGAGCAAGGAAGACACCTAATTCCTTTTATTATATTTTGTAGCCTGAAGACAGTGAAAGTGTTGAGACAGAAATATCCTAGATCAACTTCTCCATCATGGTAATCAAATAGTGCATGGGCTGTTGATTTAATAATGCATTTTTGCTATAGAGATGCTAAGAGTGTGTAAAGTATCTTCATTTTTAAGTATTATAGTCATTGCAATCCATTGGGACATTGCTATGTGTTACCTTGGTCATTTTGTGTCTGGGTTCTTACAAATTTGTCATTTTTATGCACTCTCCAAAATGTCTTTAGACTGGCAGATCCTTTTTCGTTGTAACTTCTGGGATGAATATCAACAAAGTTCTCATTGCTACAATTAACAAAAGTAAGGCTGTGTCTCCAAAAGATGATTGTCAGTAATATCTATACACAGATTGTACTATTCTCCCTCTAAGACTTGCTGATGATTAACAGGGTGGGTTTTTTCCTGAAGAATATGTTGTTTTTCTAGTTTGCTATTAGCCTCCACAAATGACTGTGTGATGCAGTTTTGTGTCTCCAAGCCTACAGTAAATGAGAAACATTTTGTAGAATTTTCTTTTGCTCTTGAATTTTTCAACATGCACATGGGATAAGAATGTAACAAGACTCCAATAGAATTTTATAATTGGATCAAAACACAGTTCACCCACATATGAGCTGGATTGGTTGTGATAGATGTCAGGAGAAATTCTAAGGCAATACTAAAATTCTTTTATTCCATAACTGCCAAATAAAATAGTACTAAAAGCCCATGAGCAAAAGCCTCCTGGTTTGGCTGGGTTTAAATAGGAAAAGAGTAATCAGATAGTGGATGAGACATCAGTAAAATCAAATTATGTGAAGCCAAATGATACAATTGCCGTACCACCCTCCCTACCTCCATTTCTGTTTTAGTTCTGAGCACATTAATCATGGCTGGATCATTTGCACCTTGACTCCAGACCAGGTATGCTATTCCATCTTTGGGAGTAACCAAAGGCTGAAACTCCTATCAGTGTGTGTAATATCTCCTTGCAGCTCCTCCGCCTGCTGTTAAGACCTCACCAGATCTGGTCAGCCACCCAGATGGGAGTGGCTGGCCAGAGTGCGCGTGTCTTCCTGGGTTATTTACAGTAAAGCTGAAATACTGACTTGCAGTGATGCTTCCTCAAGGGTCTCCAGGCTGGTGCGTGGCCCCACCCGTCTGGGCTGAAGGATCCTACCGGCCCCCCACTGCAAAGCTGAAGTTTCCAGGGACCCCGTTCAAGGGTCGTGCCCCACGGCCGGGTTGTTGGGTACCCCAGAGCTGCTGCCTGCCCCGGAGCCTCCTGGCACCAGAGCTCAGCCTCTTTTCTCCGCGCCGTGCATGCCCAGCCCTTGCAGCGCTGAGCTGTCCCACACAGTGCCGTGTGTTGTGAGCCGGGAGCTCAGGCGGGCGAGCTCCAGATTACAGCCCCCCTTCCCACCCCGGGAGCTGCGGGAGCACCGGAGCTGCGCGCTCCCGGGCGCTGCAGGACCCAGCTCGGAGACACTGAGCTCGGCTCCAACAGCAGGAGTGGTGTAAGACAGCCACTGCCAACACGCTCCTGTTTCTTCACGAAACACACGGAGAAGCTGTGCTGGAGGCTCACGGCCTGCGCTCCACCCCTCCGAGAGCAGCCCCGGGCGGCGCGGCAGCGGGGCCGGGATGAGCTCACCCTGCCCCGGCCGCTGCGTCTGCCTTCCCTCGGCGGGGATGGCCTCACCCCGACCTGCGCTCCCCGGGGAGAAACAACAAAAGCAGCGAGGGCCAAGCAACCGCCGGCCCTGCCGAAGCCCCGGTGCAGCCTTCCATTGTTGTGTGCAGTGCCTGGATTGTATGTCAGCGATGCAACATAATTAATTAGATTTTGATTAGATGAGAATACATTAGACACAGTGAGACGCTACCTTCCTGCCTGTCCATCCCTGGAAGAACTGGGCACAGTTTCTTTCCTTATGCATATTCCCTTAATAATATATTTGTCACAAGGATTCTTCCTACACCCATCTGGCATATAGATATTTTTCCAAATTTGTAATTTTTTATGTTCCAAAACCTATTTTACTTCAGATGCTTTCATAATGAAGCAGCAAAAGCCTGCCATAGCTTGATATATGGAGCAGAAATCACATCTGTGCCAGGCTGTTTTCTAATCAGATAAAGCACTGAATACCTGCAGTGCTTTTTCTTCTGGCCTTTGAATAGATGTACCTGAGTGACTTCCAGTGCTTGTCTAGCTTTGCATTTACAATTACTACAAAATACCATTCCTACTTCTAGCTTTCAGCTAATTTCAGTGCTTTTAAAGCAAAAGAAAAAGAACCATTAGAATTGTCTAGTGGTCCCCCGCACAATGCAAACCATGGAAAGTCATTCTGCAACTTGGGCATCAGCCCAAACACTCGTGCTCGAATTAGAGTGTACTTTTCAGAAGGACATTTGCCCTCATTTCTCCTTTTAATGCTGTCAATCATACCATATAATTTAGATATCTGCTACTAGTGAGGAGTGAAATGGGCAACAGAGTGGGAACTTCAGTGAGTTTGTTCTTACCAAATTTGGGCTCCAGACAGGAGAAAAAGAGGCGTGATATCCCGTTTTCACCAGCAGCATAAGTATGTTATACAAGGAGCTTCACTTAAGTTGTAGGAAGGTGCTTCTACTTTTCTCTGAGCCTTCACCTGCCCTGCTGTGGCCTGGCTCCTCACCACTGCCTGGCTCCTTTGCATGCACTCAAACAACAGGCAAGATGGATTCTGCAGGACATAATTTCATCTGAAGCCACATTAACTCCCCAGACGCACTGTCTGCTTCTCGTGGTACATCCCAGGAGAGGCTTCGTTGGCACAGCAGAGACAGGAAGGCTGATGGTTTGTGGCACTCCCCTATGCCAAATCCCGGGAGAGACTTCCTCCTACTTTGAATTTCCTCTGTTCATATAAAGTAAAAGGACAATCTGAGCCATTGCTCTCAGTATATTTCAAAACACAGTTTGAAGTATGAGTTTTTCAATATTTGAAGCATTGGCTTTTATGATTTATTTATTGATATTCCAGGACAAGCATCACAGAGTGAGGCTGGCACCTACTCCAAATATAACAACAGTCATTGAATGAATAGCAATATTTTCATAGACATTTTGTCCATTACTACGGAGATAAATTTTGTTTCTGTATAATAACACAAAGATATCAAGATGATAAGATCAAGCATGTTGGAGAAACACTAAAAAAACCCAGCTCTGAACCACAACAGTTCATATTGTTTCATTTCTGACAACAGCATGTGCTTTATGAACAGAGCCTGGCTTTATAGTGGGTGTGACTCAGGCATAGGAGGTGTGCAGGGTTTGCTGTCTTTTATCCCTTGAGTCCACCTTGCAATATTGCTGGTATCCGTGTGTAACAGATAGTGTTGTGCACTGGGCTGGAAGATAATAAATAGATGTGAGCTGATGATTTACAGGAGGGTGCTTGGAACTCCTTGAACCGCTGGGGAAGGGAAACTGTGCTGGTACAAGGTTGTGCTGTCAACCTCGCAATAGTTTTTCCTCTCTCCCGAGGGCAATTTCTCCAAGATGTAACTTGCTTCCTGCCTCATCATCTGGAAATTCACAAATCAGAGGAATTGTGGTTAATTACTAAAATGGCTGATCCATAGATCCTTAGCTGTCAGAGCCTGGGGGGAGGGGTTTAATTGTTGTTTTCCTCTGAAAAGATTTCTCCTAAAGTGATGAAATAACTCACATTAATGAAGATTGCAAATAGAAGACTTTTGTGATTATTTCCAGTTGTTGCAAGAATTGCTTATTTAAAATGCATTGCTTTCTTAAGTGAAGAAACTGAAATTTCTCCGAACATCCAGAATAAATTTAGCCCTAAAACATTCATAACGAAGGATGAATGCATATCCAGGCTACGACTGCATGTGATCTCTGATCATACAGTAGTTAAGTTATACAATCACAGTGATTTATGGTACTAAACTGTGGAGCCTCATATCTGCAGGGGTGTGGGTAAAGGGGTGGAACTCTCATCAATCAAAAGACTATACTTGTTCAGCATTTGGATAATTAAGGCAGACAGTAAAAAAGTATGAAATAATTTTTTAAAAAATGAAATCAGAATATCTATTTGCACAGTGTTATTAAGCAATACAGTGCTGAGACACCTTTTCAAAAAGCTTACCTAGAAATCCACTTATTATCTTGTAGCACTTGATTTATATGTTCTTCAAATTCACGCTGAGGGTATTTGTAGAGTTGTTATGTAATACACACACTGTCCTCGACTTAAAGAAACAAGATTACAAATAAAGGCCGTCTTTTTGGCTTATTCCAAGACATAAACAAAACAAACAGACAAAAAATATTAAAAAGCACACGCAATTTTCAAGTACAAAATTCTGAAATTTCACTCATCCTATTGATAGTGCTTTTCTTTCAATTCACCAATCCCAGGTAGTCAGGCATAATGAGGGGCTAGCACAGGGGAAATGTATTAATCAAACAATGTTTCAAAAAAAAAAGTTTAATTAACTGCATATTTTGTAAAAGCCACATTTCATTACTGTTTGTTAGGAAGATGGAAGCATGCACTGGAAACACTAATTCTAATTATTACTTGAAGTGGGAGTTTTTGGCAGAAGGTCAAGGAATAATAGAAGAATGTGCGAATCTGTGCTACAGCATAGCAGTAAGACTAATCATTTGAATACAGCCAGTTGCTTTTTTTTGGACTGTCTGTGTGCTGTTCAATGTTCTGGATGAATCTAACACAATCAGCCTGTTCTCTGGTGTATATCCACTTCCTGCTGACTCAGGGCAGCTTGCCTCTTCTGCCATTTATTAAAATGAAACATTCCTATTAAAACGCCATTTTTCAGAGAGATGACCAAATAGATATTAGTAATGACATTATTAAAACTATTTTGTTTAAAATGAACTGTCACAATTGTGTGTTGTAAAGCAACACAAACAAATCTATTTCATTTAGTGAGAGATTGTTTTGAAAAGCTGGATTTCTTTCTTTCTATTAGAAGGTATTGCAGAGGGGGTATGATGTGTGCTCCAGGAAACCTCCAGCTTTTATAGCTATTAGAAAGGAGGAATATTGTTTCTAGTACTCTCCATAACAAATAATGTATAATTCATGGATTTCATTAACAGGCAAATATGATCTATGGTCTCCAATGTTAATATCTCCTAATAATCTATTAATGATTTTAAAAGTAAAGGGTAATAGAAACATTTTATATGAGCAACATTTACTCGTGGCTGTCTGTGTTTTTCTCTAATTGTATAGTACAAGCATGTATAGAATTCCAACAGAAACAATGGAAATTAATTAACCTGTGATTTTCAAATAAATATTTATTGAATTTAAGGTCATGGCAAATAATTTGAGATTTGCCAGTGAAAGACCCTATTTTCATCAGATGACAACCTGCCTTAGAAAAATTGTTTTAGGGAATGGAAAGGTACTTGCTCTATAACTGTTGATTGAAATGACCCCTAAATTTGGAAACAAGATTTATATTTATATTTATATTTATAAGAAATAAGATTTCAGCTCCCCCATCAAATATGGATGGGACAAGAAAAAAAGAAATTTAACATGCATCTCAAAAACTTGGACTTTTTCAGTTCTCTTTGTAACAGCAGTGAATAGATGAGAGTTTATGGGGGTGCAACCTTGTTTAATGTTTTAGGATCAGCTACTTTCTACTTCCATGCTCTATCTGAAACGTTAGGGCTGTCAGTCTGAAAAAATGCCCAAACCTACTTCTTGCTTTGTCAGAGCAAACATACAGCAATGGCAGGCAGATAATTCCAGATCTTTTAGATTTTTTCTACTCTGAGCATTTGCTGCTTGCAGGTTTGCATGTTTTGCCTCCAACTTTCTGCAGCACAACCTTCCCAACTGATACCCCAGACCACTGCTGAGGCCCTCGCCTTTCCCTCTCCCTCTCCACAGGAGGATCTGCCAAGGTAGTGATTCACTTCTGTATCAGAAACCACACAAAGAGAAACAGTGCAAGACATGGCCACATCTGCTCTTTGTTAAAAAACACATTTAAAGTAATGATGCTGTAGGCAACAATAAACCATTTTAATCAACTAATGGAAAGAAACATCCTGTCAAGGACAGTTTTGATGATTTTCATTTTATAACCCATAAGCATTGGACAGTATTTTAGGAGAGTTGAGGACTTTTTCTCTGAGTCTGAAGAGTTTGTCTGAGGATAAGGAGAAAAAATAATATGTCAATCTCCACAGCATCTCTCTATATTTCTAATAAAAAATATTCCTCATATCACATAAATATGAGAAGAATGATGGACTTCTGAACATTTATTAACAAATAAATATAGGGCTTTTTAAAAAACAAATGCATATATGATATAAAAGCCCTTTATTGTACCAGCTACTCCCTTCTTAGAATGCTGACTTCTCAGAGAAATGAGAACAAATTATGTAAGGTTGGGAAACACAGACAGGACTTTGAATCAGCACCTTAATTCACCCCTTTGTGGGTGCATTTGTGGCATGCAGATCCTGACCATAATGATGTGATGATCTTTTTCAGGCTGTGACTAAAAAGCCAGTCTCTTGTATGTTATACCTCTATTATATCTTCCTCCCCTTTGAGGCATGGAAGAACACTTCTGTGCTCACAACCCTTCCAGAAATGAGAATTGCCTGAAAGCTACTGCTGTGTGAATTTGGGAGCCTGGGTGGTGGGTCTACCACGAGAGAGGCGGTTCAGAAAACAGTTCACATGCTATTCATATTAACCCATATGTGTAGAAAAAAAATTTTTTTCTTTAGTAGAGGCTACCTGTCAGTATAAATAATCACAATTGCTTTCACAATGAAAATATGCCAGTTTAGCACAACAAAAAACCTGTTGGTACATAGACTTCACAGTTCGTTATAGATTTCCTTAATTAAATGAATGTAACAAGTTGATTAGACTCGAGAAGCTCTGAGAAAAGTCAGATCCATTTATACTGAAAAGTAGGACTCAGAAATAAATTATTCACAGTTGATTAGACTAAGACAAGCATTTCTCAAACATTTCTCAATACTTCAGAAAAAGCGACATATTGAACTCTATTTTACTGTGAGGCTCAAAATGGCAATTAACAGTCCTAAGCTGCATATAAAACCCAGTATGAACCACGTTTACAAGAACATTGTGTGTGAATCAAATTACTTTATCTTTGGTTTGGAGAACTTAGAAATAATTGCCAATAAGTATTCATGTATAGGACCAGTTTTTTGAAACAAGTTATTTTAATTACTACTAGTGTCAGGAGTACGTGTAGGCGATTTTATTAGACTTAATGTGTTTAGTGAAACTCCCTGAACTGTAGCTGGTTTATTTCTGTAGAGGATGAAATATTTAATATAACTTTATTATTCTTACTTTCTAATATTGCATTTATTTCTAAATGAAATCCCAACATTTGATGCTTTTGTTGCGTTCACAGAGAATACCAGGATGAAGCACAGCAATGTATTTATCCTCCAGAACATCTGAACATCATGTAGACATGGCTTTCTATAGACCCCACTTAAAAAATACATTCCTTTCAAGCTGCATGTATTTAGAGCCCTTTTCATTTGTACCCACACCTGGACCCCAACACAATGATGAGCAGAAGCTCTTCCATTAAAGAATGTGAATGAGGAAAAAAATAAGAGAGAGGAAAGGTCCCTAAGATGTTAGAATTGTGGTCCTGAAAAATGATAGAAATTATAGAAATCCTTGATGATTTTCATTTAGCAGCTTTTTCACTTCTAGCAACATTTTTCTCAAACATGGAGTTCCTTGAGCTTTCCAGATCCAAATTACTAAGAAAATTGACAAACAAATTATATCAGCAACTCTGTCAGTAAATAATGCTTAGTAGGCAATTCCAAGATGTCCATACAGGTGAATGATCAAATCTTAGTATATGTCTAACAACCTTTCCAGTGATATGACCTGTGGATTTGCTTGCTTTTGTTTTCCTTACCAACGGAGGCCATACACCCCGGCCATTTCCAACACTGCAGGGACAGCCAAGCTGCCCAGAGCAGCTGCACAGCTCAGGATGCTCCACTGAGTCTGCCACGGCTGTGGGATGGGCAAGGCCACAGCCTGCCTGGCACAGAAACACGCACTGAGGGGGTCACATGCACAGAAACATGCACAGAGGGTGTCACGGACACAGAAACATGCAATGAGGGTGTCACAGGCACAATGTCACTGTCTCCTCCCTCCTCCAGGCGCAGACTCAGCTGGCTCTACACCAACAGGAGGGTTGAAGGTGTAAGGCAATATAGGTAAAACAATGTTGCACCTCACCATCATCCATATTTTTCATCACCCAGTTCCAAAGGTATTATCTTGAACATAGCAGGTCCATGTGAAGGTTTACAGACATCTGCAAACCTTCATACTTCAAGGAACACAGCAGTTATGCACTTTGCTGGTGTGATATAAATTAGCAGTTTCCCACTCTTCATTGCCACAATAAATCGACACAGAAAGAACTGTTGGTATATACAACAACATCAAAGAGCCTGGAATAGAAATAGTGAATTGCAGTTATAAAAATAAATTCCCATAAAGAAGAGAGAAGCAAAAAAGAGACGAATGTTCTAATCTTACCTTCATCATAATCTTATTAGCATTTCTCAGTGAGTAGTTCAAGTATCAGTCTATACTCTTATGAATCTGTCTCATAAATATGTCAAGTGCAAAGTATAGTTATTTTAATAGTCTGTGTTGGTGGGCCATCATGGATTTAATTAAGAGACAACTAGGGTATGAAATATGACACAAAAGCACCAAACTAAATGGAGAAATGTTTTACTGCAGATTTAAATCAGGGACACAGAAGTAATGATGATCTGGCCTTACAAACCTACCTACATTTAATTAATGCGGGCCAGCACAGACCTGTTCATATGGAGAAAAAAAAAGAGGCATTAAAAATAATGATTTAAGCTGTACTATGTTATTTATAAAGACATTTGCATTATCTCCAACAGCATTATGTGATTGATAAATGCGTGTTGGTTTGTGGCTCTTAAATTAATTTTCAAAAGCCAGAAATGCACCTCTAATAAAAATTAGTAAAATACTACTTTCAGCTATCCATTTTTCCAAAATGAAGCCTTCATTAAGCTTCCTGCCTTCCTTTGAAGGGTCTCAGAAGGCTTATATTATTCTGTTACAAAATTGCCAATATCCCTCTAAGGTTGCAATGAAAACTGTTACCTTCCACCCAAATCTGCTCTTTCTCCATACTTCTCCATCTTTCCCCATCTATTCAGAAAATGAGGACATGCTCAGCACTGTGAGTATGCAGGATTAGATGTTTGAGCACTGCACAATCCTTCCTGCTATCATTTTGGTACACTGCTTTGACTTGATAGGAGATTTGGCAAGATACACTGGTTTTAAGAAGCAGTGCAAGAGCATATATTTTCATGTGTAAATTCCTTAAATTCCTACTTATGAGTTTAACACTATTTTAGAAAGAAAGAATCCAATAATTCCATGAAACCATTCCAGTATCTTAAACTGATCTTGCAAAATCATTGACTGCCAACAACATCAGTTGCACTAAAGTTGAAAGCAAGGCTTACTATTGATTTGTACAGGCACAGAAGCAGACTCTGACAATAAACAGTTAACAATATGCCTATCTGGCTGTAAGAATTGACACCTGGGTCAACTACAGGAACCATATTTATACATGATTTTCATGTCTAAGGCTTTGCTTTGTATTAACCTCATACAACAGGTACTAGCTATTTCATGTTAACTTTTATCAATTCAAGTGGCTTCCAGTCATTTAGAATAAAATAAATTTTAATTGGTTGGTTGGTCTAACAGGCAGTTAAAGTATTCAGAGATTTTATTAACCTTTTATTACTAAAGAAGAAGAAACAAGACAGTAGCCAGAAAGTATCATTAAATGAACTTAGTCCTTATTTTCAGAAAACTCAGAGCTGAGGACTCTAGGTGCTCTACAAACACCATAATTTGGACTGCTAGGAATGTAATAAAAACTGTAAATTGACACAAAAATGAAAGTACTTGGAAGAAATAAATTCATAACTATCTTTTATTTTTTTGTGAAGAAAACATCAAAGGTTTGCAACTCAGCCTGGAAGGCAAAAACGGATAAAAGGATAGACCCTATAGTTTCAGAATATTTTTCTCTTTAATGAACAGTTGAAAATATCCATAAATCTCTTCCAGTATCACTTTATTTAAAAAGCAGTCAAGTCTTTTGTGCCTGACATGTTTATAGTAAATCTATTATCATCTGTCGTGTTTGCATAAATTGTCCAAAAGTTCATCCTGTCTTGGCTGTCTTTCAGTATTCATTAGTATTGAAGTAATTTTTGGAGTAAATGAAGGGGAAAAATGCCCAGAAATTGAGATAATGCATAGAAAGAACAAGACTTCATATAACTAACAAGAACAAACAGAACTTTATTCAGCTAAATTCGCAGAAATTTGTTTTTTATTGAACTAACCTGTATGTAAGCGTGTAATAAATAACCACAATCAGGAAAAAAATTTAAATAATATATCATAAGGTAGTAATATAGTCCCAAATACGTATTTATATGGACACCTGACTAATCAAATAGCTCTTGTGACAGGTCTGCTGCGAGCTGTCACCTGGATTTAGCATACCTTTACACCTTCCTCTGATAATAAGAATTACAGTGCAGAAAAACATGAGTCACAATCTTTCATCTTCTTCCTCAGTTAAGAAGACAAATGTAACAAAAATGAAGAAACAACACTGAAAAAGAACTGCCATGGGGGTACAGCTTGAAACATGGGGCTGGCTGAAGCTCCTGTCTGAGACGAGGCACTGCACAGCTGAGGCCCCCTGCCATCTCATGGGACAGAGGATTTGGCTGCCTCCAGCCTCCAGAGCATGTCCCGGCTTTGCTGCCAGCTCCATCCAGGATGTTCCCCAGTGTGTCCCGGCTTTGCTGTCAGCTCCATCCGGGATGTTCCCCAGCATGTCCAGCCTTAACCATCCCCTCCATCCGGGATGTTCCCCAGTGTGTCCAGCCTTTGCCATCCCCTCCATCCGGGATGTTCTTCAGTGTGTCCCGGCTTAGCCATCTGATCCATCCAGGATGCTCCCCAGTGTGTCCCGGCTTAGCCATCCTCTCCATCCGGGATGTTCCCCAGTGTGTCCAGCCTTAGCCATCTCCTCCATCAGGGATGTTCCCCAGTGTGTCCCAGCTTAGCCATCTCCTCCATCCGGGATGCTCCCCAGCACCCACAGCCCGCCTGTTTCCTTTCCCAGCCTTAGCACTGCGGTGTGCCCATGGCCCTGCCTTGCAGTGCTTGGCTGTGCCATGGATATTTGTAGGAGGCAGCACAAGCATGGCCCCCTTCCCATCAAGGAGGAAGGAAAAAACACGGAGCTTTCAACTTCTCCACAAACACTACCAAATTCAAGAGCTTCCGCTCAGGAATGATTAGAGGCACTTGGGGTGGCATTGTAACTGGGGCATCTAAACACCTTTTAGGTTCCTTGTAGCACAAGGTAGTGACTTGATAAAAAGGACTGAAAATCAAGGACATAATTTTGCCCAGTTATTCAAGTAACAAAGAGGTGAATAGGTAAGCAATAGCTGTATTGCTTCACTGCAACCAAAGGAGCAAGGAAACCCAGAGCTTTCCAGTGTAGACTCCCATGGAATCAAACCTGAAGATGTGCAGGAAGAAATTTACCCTGGTCTAAACTCTACACAATGTGTTCATTAGATTTTAAAATAATAGGGCACTATATCTCTTTGCCTCAGGGCACAGTTTCTTGTGATTTCCATTAAAAGTCTTGTTGACAGCAGGGTTCGTTCAATGAAGTGTGAACATAACAATGGTTTTACGGAGTTATACAAAGTAACTTACATTCACAGAAAGCTCCCCACACCTCTGTATCAAAAACAATTTGCAGAATTAAATATTTAACAAACAAATTTGAGATCTTCAGTGATTAAATTAGTGAGATAATTAGCAAGATATTTAAGGTTAATGTTTACAAGTAGGTTAATTATATCCTTTCCCAAATCTCTGTTTTCATTTCATTTGACACATGTTGCAATAACAGTGAAAGTGAGGCCACGCTTGCAGAGGTCACAGGCAAGGCAGCATGTGTCACCAAAGGTGATTAAATGCACACATTTGAGGGAACTTTTCTCCAATAGATAGTCTTAGAGCCTTATGTTCTTTATGTCCCAGCAGTTCTGCATCTTTTAGGATCTGAATTCCTTTGAATAACACTTCAGACCTGTATAAAGAAATGTTATCTACAGGACTGATGGGATTTTGTAGCTTCAAGGCTTCATATAACTCTCTGATGTTAATTACAAAAGTCACAGCATTTAGTCTACATGAACAGCTCCTGTGTACAAGACTGCAGACCCAAGGCAATGTAGAGAGTTGAAATTCCCTCTGACTGGATGTCGATGAGGTTACTTCACATTTATTGTAATGGAATTAAGAACAGAATCTGCTACAATGATCAGCAGGATGGTTGTAGAGAATCAAGAAGGGAATAATGTACTTCAATAAAGTTTTAAAAAACTATTTAGCAGCTATTTTTGCAAAGGCAACAGGACATGCCATCTGGATTAACTTACATAAAGCTATTCTGAAAACATGTCAAGTCACTGTGGCCATGGGCTCTGAGAAAACAGGGAGCACAGCCATGCATGCAGTGCAGTGCTCCCCGGCCCGGAGCTCAGCTACAAGCTGATGCTGTTGAAGGGAGAGATGCTGAAGCTTTCCAGTAGAAGAAACTTTTTAAAAGCATCTGACCACTGTTACCTCTTCTTCCTGACAGAGACTGTACATTTGTTGTCTTCTCAGCACACCAGAGCCCAGGACCAAACTTCCCAAACCCTGATGGGACTAAAATCCCACATACGGGGATGAGCCTCAAAATTTCCACCTCTAAAACAAAGGAAGTCAAGACTCAGATATTGTCAAACATTACAACATGTGATATTCAGATCTTATTTAGACAGCACATGTGATTTGTAACCAATACATCTGCCCCAGCACATTTTGCAAGGTTTCCTCTTTGGTAAACATACAATATGTAGTCTGCTGAAGGCCTTCTAGTCCAGCTGCCCTCCTCCAGCCACTGGCAGCCTCAGAAAAAGTTCATTTTTCATTCATTGCCAATTTTTGGTTCTTCCATCTGGAAAGACAGTTGCCTTTTCCATAGGGTCAGGGCTGCTGGGGGACCTGTTCTCATAAGCCATGGGATCCTGTCCTGCCCCAGTCCCTCAGAGTGAGCGCTGTTGGCTGTTGCCACACAGCAAGGGGGACTCTTGGAGAGGCTGTGCTATTTCTCATTCTAACACACCCCCAGTGCCCACATCCCCTGGAATTTGGCCCATATCTCCCCAAGAAAAGGGTGCTTTCTGGCTGTTAACTGACACCTGCTTTCCCTCATGTGGACTCATGGCCCAGCCTTCCGTTGGGAGAAGCACAGGCCGGGCTGCCAAGCCCAGCCTGCCCAGCTCCTCCATCCCTCCCCTTGATTGTGGGGTCATAAAGCTGTTACTGGGAAAGCAAAGCACATTCCCATGCCCCAGGGGAGGAGGGAAGCCAGGACTGTGGGGGACAACTGGATAAAACGGTTTGTGTAAAACTTTCTCCAGCTACCATTTTACTGAGCAAAAGGATGGATCTGGAAGTCTTATCCCTGTCTAGGGAGGACGTGCTTTTCTATACTTCTGCAACTATAGGAATCAACCTTCTGAGCAAAAGGAGTCACCTTTTAAACTAGAGTGAGCCACATCAGCTGGTTCTTGGGTTCTGCATTCTAAAAAACTCACTGCACTATGTTTAAACTTCAATTGTTTTCTGAATTTTTTAAGCTGCAAAATTTGACACAATGTTGTTCTGTTTGGTTTTAATTTTTTTTTTTTTGTTTTATTCTAGTATGGCGCTGTTATTTGATATATTATTTGATCATTTTGCCGTACCATTACAAAACATAAACGTGCCCATGCCTGCTGGACACTGCTGATAAGGAGGCTCACAAGACAGGAGCTGGTGCAAATCAGTCTCTGTCCTTTTGAAAAATTAGTTGAAGTAATTTTACATTTTTACTTTCCCAAAGAGACACTGCAGCCATTTCTCTTCCTTTCTTATTTACTGTTCAAACCACTGCAATGTAAACATATACTTCCCTATCCTACATCCCTACCGCCACAGACAAGCTCTCCCCTGTAGTATTTCAGGTGCAAGCACAGAGGTGGGGATGCTCTGGGCTGCACTGCATTTGCACAAGTGACTGCTGTGAGTATACATGCAAGTAGAGCAACTGATTTTTGAAAAGCAGTTAGATACCCAACCAGTAATTGTGTGCACAATTACTGTGATTACACATGTAATCACGGTCATTGTGCTTTTAAATGATGCATGTGGTATTCTAAAAATTCACTGCTGTATTACTAAAATTAATGGGAGCTTTGCCATCAATTTAAACTGATGGAGGATCAAACACTATGCATTGTGGCGATATCCAAGATATATCCAAGAGCAAAAGCAATTTTTGCAACGCAAATGCTAAATTCTCAGTATATTGAAACAGTAAAAGAGGTATAGAGACAGTTTTTTAGCATATGTGGGTATATATTCATTATGCATTCATTAATAAATTATCATTTTTGAATAGAGTTCTGGATTTGATTCAAACTACGCTGACATTAAGAGAAAACCAGGGCTCTGGATCAAGGCTTCTTCCCCTAATGTTTCCAATTAGCTCAGGTTATAGAGCTGTGCATGCATCTGTTCATGGCAAAATCTTTGGCTTTTGACTGCCTTGTCTTTCAAGAGTCAAACAGGATTTTGCAGTGAAGATGCTGTGCAATACAGTAGGTATAGTGATATGTAGTATTTCACATCTAGTCTTTGTCCGTGTTCTAACAATGTGCATTAAATATGTTACTATTGTCTCTTTTTCTGATTAGTTTACAGCCCTGTAGTTCCAGCTGTTTTATTCTGAAACTCTAAAACCCTGTCACTGGGGAGTTCTGTGTAATTGCCCATAATATGCACCACATTATCCATTTCAGGAACTGTGCTGAAAGACAGCAGCAATAAGGGGTTTTCTAAAGGCAGTCTGGTTTACACTAATGGATCTAACAGGAAGGAAATGCAATTTGAAAGAAGCTGATGCATATGTTCTATTGTTGAATATAATGTTTGATTTAATTATTAACTGTCTGTGATGGAAAGTCAGATCCTGCTCAGTTCTGCTTACAGTTTGGTACTCTGCTACCAGTAAAAACAGACAAGATTCAGTCTTAGGATTTAAGAGTTCTTTGTAAAGTACTGACATTTAATTGTGCTTTTATAAAATATCAGCTGAGGAACTTCAATTGCACACTTCTTCCATGCAGACTGGCTTCCTTTTATCAAGCTAAATATATAACATAGAAGCCAACTCTCTTTCATTTTCCCTTGCATAAATCAGGAGATTCTCAAAGTTAACAATCTGCTGTAATTATTTAAATAAATATGATCCAAATTGAGTTCATATTCACTGCTGTTCATGACCTATTCATTTTTATTTTATTTTACTTTCATGTCATACACATAGCACTGCAGTCAATCTACTGTATCACCGAGGATGTTCACAATGGACCCAAGTGAATATTTAGGAAGGAGTTAAAATGTGCTGGCATGACTGTACCTATCCTTCTTTTATCAGGGACAGAGGATTTGGCAGCTCGTTTCAGTCCAATTCTATAATTGGTGTTTTGTGATGTCTAGTAAATTGTTGCATTGTGTTACAAAGGTCCCTAATTCCATGGGTGGGTGTTAACATGCTGTAAGGAATGAATTCATTAGGGAGAACTCTTACCTGAAATTCCATTATCCTTTCCTCACCATGGTGACTCCTATCAAACTCATTCATATAATGTAATCTGGAAAGAAATAGGTACTGATGCTAAACAGCTGTATTTTCAGAGGAGCTTAAAGGTAAAAAAATCACAGCTCTTCTGCATGATTCAGACAAAACCAGTAGTTTAACACCACTAGTAAACAAAATAATTGAGCAACATAATTTCAGTTTTGTATTTTGTATCTGTCTATTCAAAGATTACTATCTTTGAACTATCTTAAAAAGATGCCGAACTGCAGCTGAAATTAAACAATAGTAATGATATTCGGAGTGCATCCAGAATGCAGCTTTTGTTAAACATACCTTTCTACAAGTAGTGCACACAGCATTAGCTCTGTGGGATGCACCTTACTTTGCAAGCTCCAAAGAGATTGGTTACTTTTGTCAGGAGGGTAATAGAAAGAAATTAAGTTCCTAGGAAATATACTACCATGCCTCAGATCCCTAATTGATTGTGACAGCTTAAGAAAAAGCAGAGACCCTGTCCCTGGCATATTTGCGTCTTGGTGTCAGTCAGTAAGAGGCAAAGAGTATGAAAGAGCCATTAGAGCAAAATCCATCTCATGTTTATCTGGAAAGTTTTGCTTGCAATCTGTTTTCTGTTGTAAAGATCTGAGAAGATTTTCTAAATATCTCAAACATTTTGAATATTTTGTTTTCGAGTAATACCTAAGAGCTTAGGTCAAAATATGTCCAGATAGCTTTAGCCCATGGCTCCCATCAGAGCAGATTTCTGCTGGATCTTTCCTTGGTCAAGAACATAATAAAACCAATCTTTCCTAGGCTGTTTCAGGACTCCTGAAAAGGAGTTCTTCTGAAAAGCCTTGCCAGAAGCCAACAAATGCCAAAGTGTGCAGCCTCTTTTAAAAAGTTAGCAATAAACCCCCAAAACAGTTATGAGCTGAGGTCAGCTCTTGTTTTGCCTAAAGTTTTCCCTTAGTTTCACTGTTATTCCTACTCCCAATTAAAAGTTTATTGAAGCACTTTGCATACTCTAGTGTATTGAAGAAGCAATTGTTGGAGTGAAAAGGAAAACTGTCAGTTCTGAAAATAGCTTGGACTACTCATGTGTCATTATCAGTGTATGCTGAAATATCCAGAAAAACGTGGCTCACACTGCGGATTGCATCAGATACCGACACATGTATAAGCAACTCTCTCCCCACTTTCTCCTCTTGAGGCTCATTTTTACAAAACACATGGTTAGAACTAAGCTGTGCTTTCTGCCATTGGAGTAAACTACAATGGAGCAGAGCACAAAGGAAATTTATTCCCCTTGCGTGTGTAGGATCTGCCTGTAGAGCTCTGTGAGAGAATTAACAGCAGACACGTGTAACCAGCACACTGCAGGGGAGGGGGGAAAGAGTCTGCTTCATTTCCTTGAATCCCATGACCAGACCTCGGGTAAAACTCTGTATGTGCTGTGTGTCAGATCATTTGCAGATGATAAATCAAGGTTCTTCTGCTGGTCCTGGGAGCTCATCCTCCTATCTCAGTCATGCCGTCTGGCCTGAGCATCCCCAATGCATCCCCCCAAGGCACCTGCGTGACCAATCCACCCACTCATGCCCTTCTTCCCTTCCCAATATGCAGCACCCTGCACTGTTCATGCTTTGTCTCCATCCCAAAGTACTGCTCTGTGTTTGCTGGCTTAAGCATGTCCAAGAGAGGGGTTGAAAAGGGTCTCAGGGGCTACACAGAACAGCAATGGAATAAGAGTGGAAATCATATTCACAGGGAGACAGAACTGAACTCATGCAGGTGTTTCTCCATGTCTGCTGTGACTCCTCTAGAAAGCAAAACAGGTGAGTTGGCTGCATGCTAATCAGGAAAAAACCATCTGAAATATGCATCTGCACATGAGCATCTGTGCAGAGTTTCTCCAAACCAGTTCTCAAGTGCATTTTTTCCCTGTATGGGCCTCTTTCGTACTTCGTTGTGCCAAGAGGCTTATTTTGTATAGGTGGAGAGACCCCTATCCGCCAGTCATCAGGGAGTGCTATTAATATGCAACATCTTGAATGCATGAGCTGAATGACAAGCTGGCAGTGTTTGAGAATGTGTGGTCCAAGTTTATGTCTCTCCCTGAAGAGGCGAAAAGCCCCTTCCCAAACTCTCTGCCAAACTGTGCAAGAGATGAAAAAAAGGAGAATGGGCAACCTATTTTTTTGCTTCTCTCTTCCTAATACCTTGACACTACTGTTTCCTTCTCCTGGCCATAGTTACTGTGATTTGAAATAGTTTGCTACTGACTTTCAACGTTGAAACAGAATAGGACAGCAAAGCTGTTATTTTTTTTTTAATGCTTGTGGAAGAAATCAGAAATATTTATTAGGCTTTTTATACAAAAATTGTCTTTTGGATTCATGTCTCATTCTCTATCCTCTGTCTGAAATGTCCCAACAAAAGTGAGTTCAATTGAGGTCCTGAGGTTTAGGCATTTTTGCACTTTGCTTTTGGTCACGCAGTTGTCACCACGCAAGGCTCAACTCAGTGAGTTTTTAAGCCTGGAAAAACTTGCTGAGTGTTTCATGTGTCTGAGTAGCAAGAAAGGATACCAGCATGTCTCATTATGGATTAGCTACAGTTTGATCTAGGAAGAATAAATGGCTGTTTCTTATAACTCTCACCAAGAGGATTGAAAAGGATGCAGAGGGAAGAGGAGGAATCAGAGTCACCATCCCTGGCCTCTAAACCAGCCTGTGGCTGTTCCCAGACATTCCATGGGGCTCAGGAGCTGGACTCTGATAGTGCAATTTAGCTGCATCTACTGAGATGTTCACCTCGGTCCTCCTGCACAAAAAATGTGCTGGAAGCTGTTATGATGTAACATAACAGAACAATGCTGTGGTTTGTTTGCAGCACTGGTGCCTTAAACACATACCTTTGGCCTCCACCAGATGTTCAGCTTTGGGGTGATCAGAAAGGATAAGAGAAACAAAGGCCCACAGACTAAAAATTTGCTTCAGAGTCTTGTGATAGAAGAACCAGAAGTGCGCAGACATGCCCACATAGATCCATGTAGTCTAGGAGCAATGTCTACTGTGCACACAGAACAGAAACAAGCCCACCCCAGAGATCTTTCCTCAGTACAGTCACTCCCACTGAGTCCATGTGGTCCACCAAGAAGCTGGTTTTACAATTTTCTATGGCAGTGTGGAGTTAGGACCTGCTTTTGCTGTACTGGATCCCAGCTGGCTGGGGCCTCCCAAGCCATGAGTTTCAGACCAGCATCTCCCCAGCAGTATCCTTGCTAGAGTCTGGCCTGATCAGCAAATGGCTCCACCCCGGCCTCCATGCAGAGCAATAACGGGAACAGCAAACTGGGCTTTTCAGACACCAGCTGTTTCCCTGGCATCGCTGCCTCCCTCTCTGCATGTGCCTTTGTCATTCCCTGAATCTCTGCCCACTGCACAACTCTTGGAATCAGTTAAAATGACTTTCGGGATGTTTTCCTCTTGCCTTAAAGGACTCATGTGCTTTGTTTTTCCCTCAGTCACAGCAGAACATAGAAAGTGGTCTACACGGAGAATGTGAAAGATGGTTTCTATGTAAATTGAAGGTAATGTCAGCCAAATTAATTTGTTCATTCAATGTCTATAAATAATTTTGTATTCAGCATTTACAAATTTATATTATTTCTTATTTTCTCCATATTAAATTCATTTTTTAACTGCTCCAACCATTTTTCACCATTCCATAAAGCAGGTTCATTTACAAATTATGCTTACCAATCACAAGGGAAAAGACATCTTTTATTCCTTATTATGAGACTGAAGTTCTTTTTGGGGAAGATTATGTAGTATCTTACCAAAAATTCTTTTCAATTCAGGGAACAGGGGAAAATAGGGAAAGTCAGACAAATGCTGCCAAAGAAGCAAAATTACTAGCTGCAATTATCAGCTTGTGAAAAAAGCAGATACAGTTTGTAGAGTGATGTGGAACAAGTACAAATACATACTTTTATAATGTTATGGCCTTCCTTAAAATTCATTCATGCAAATTTGTTAAAATTTAGGCATGTTATTAAGAATCCCATAAAATAGATAATCTATTAATGCAGAAGGAGCTAGCAACACTGATACTTTAAATCTAGGAAATATAGATTTTATCAGCTTGCCCTCAGAAAGAGTGAAGAGATTTTCCAGGATAAGAGACACCCGAGTAATTCAAACTTTCAGGCTGACATATCTCTGTTGCTGAGCGCATGGAACCTCCCCAAGATCATAGACAGGTGCTAGGCACAGGTCTTCCACAGAGGAGAAAATCAAAGCTTTGAATCATGCATTCAAGGGCTTCTTACTGAGAGAGAAGTGAAATAATTTTAAACAAAATTCTAGGTATTGAATAAACACCCCTGTAGCAGCGTGGCAGGATGGTGAAATGCTGCTACTTCTCGAAGCGTCTCCTTCAGAAGCCGCTCAGAGCAGGCCACAGAACAATCATTCAAGTCCATGCACACACACACGCCACAGAGAGCTCAGCGGAGGAAAGCCAAGAGGAAAGCCTTCTGTATGTTGAATTCCAGCGAGGGTTTATTACATCCACCACGCCAAAGGGATCAGGGACAAAAGACCAAGATCAAAGGTGTGCACAAGGTTAAGTATGGGGTCAGGAGCCAATGGTCTGGGGGCAAGAGGCGGTATCAAGGGCAGGGCAAAGGGCAATGCCCTACAGGGGACATGGGGCAGGCCACCAAGGATACCACAGCCAATGAGGAAACAGGGAAAGGAGAAACCATGAGAACTAGGGACATATGGGGAAACCAAAACTGAGGTACATCAAGGTAGTGTTGCAGGGCACCATGAGGGAAGTCTTTTCTTTCAGCCTAAGTGGAGAAGCTCTATGGTATATTCTTCCAGGACAAAGCCCTGGGTATTTCCCTGAAGGGTTTAAAGGTTTCCACACACTACAGCAGCACGGATGGCAGCAGCAGAAGCTGGGGGTACCTGGGCTGTTCCCCAGCTCTGGCCCTGGCTATGCATAGTGCCGTGTCTGGGTTCGGGACAATTCCAGCTGTGCCAGAGCAGGTGTGGGAGTGTCCCCACAAGCAGATGGATGAGCCACCAGGTTGGCTCAGAGGTTGGTAGGCTGCCCAACCTCTGCCCACTAGAGAGGCTGTGCCTGCAGCATCAAGCACTCTTTCTCCAGGCATACTGTGGTGTTTTCCAGTTACAACCCCTCTGTGTATGGCCAATATCTGAAAATATCCCTCGAGCCCAGCTGGAAAGTGGCTTCCAGCTGTTCCCGGCTAGCCCTGGCTCGGGATACTTCCAAACTCGGTTGGTGGCAGCAGGCGGACCGGCCACCACCCCCCCGGTGGGTCAGAGCTGCACGAGAGATGTCGGTGAGGCTTGAAGAAGGAAGGAAGCGAGGAGGCTACTTTGTGGCTAGATGGTTTTTATTGTCACCTGCTATTCGCAGGGGAGCCACGCGTGTCTCCGAGCCTCTCTCGAGAGTGTCCCCGCCTGAGGCGTGGCCACAGCTTATATGGGGTTGGGAGAAGGGGGTGGACACAAGAGGGAAAGCCAATAAGGGAAATATGGATGTCACACAGACAGCGAATGGGAAACGAGGGGTGGGGGTTCCCCAGCCTGCTCCAATCTGGGACCGAGTCTCTTCGAACACTCTGGAAGAAGAGGAGAGGCTTCCCAGAGAGTGACAGGCTGTGGAGAACAAAGACAAGGGGAAACCAAATGGGGAGAAATACGGGGGGAAACTTGGGAGAAACTATTACAGAACAAATTAATATTAACAATAAATAAAAAGATATAAAACGTGCTGCTACAAATATCCTTACAAAATCCCATTCCTTCTGTAAACCATGGTGGCTTTACACCAGGCAGCAGTGGAGAGAAAACATCTTCTCAGAGTTAAAATGCAGCATCTCAGACTCCTGCTCAACTGCCCCCATGCAAATACCACACACATCTAGGCGAGGGACTATTTCAATGATACCAGATAGACTCCACTTACCCTGCTGAGGGTATCCTCTGATGCCACTACAGTGGTGAATAACTTCCCCCTACACTGTCAGCAAGACAGATGTGTATTTCTTCAAAATAATAGAGATCTGAAAATAAAAGGATATTGATTTAAGCCATCTTGTCAATCACAGGAAAGAATAGTCCAACGGGTATAGCATAAAAGGAGTTTGTAACAAAATGTGTTTTTGTTTCTGAAGACCAGCAGATATACATGGTTTTAATGCTGGTTGGATGGACTATAAACTTCCAAGCATTTCCTCTGAGACAAAGTATTTTGCTGGAGACAAGCAAGACCAACAGACTTTCCCCTGGACCAAAAAAAAATGATGTAACCAACAACTTCATTAGCACCTTAGAAGGGCAGCAGCAGGAAAATCTGAGCAATGTGCTATGCAGCTGAACTGATCTTGGCAAGCATCTGGTACCTCTCACCTTGTGCAGATCCCTCAGCCACTGCTGGCACTCATGTGTTGCCCAAGTTCTTGATATCTGGTTGTCTTGAGATGCTACTGACACAAAAGTCTCCACCCTTCGGATCTTGCTGTGCTCCCCTCATTCACAGCTGGAAGGATGCTGCCAGCCTCGGGCACGATGCTCCACTCTGCCGAGTAACCCCGCATCCTACGGCCAGCAGCATTTGCTATTAAAATGCACTAGGAGGCAGCCCAGGGGCTCATGGCACAGTCCTGGACAGACTGACCCATGGCATGGGACACTACACAGCCTTTATATTAAACAGAGCTTCAAAGCTGCAAAAATATTAACAGACACCAAAAAATAGAAGCATAAAGGTCCTTTAATAGCCCTATGCTGCTCTTGCCATGAGCTCAAGCGCTTAGTGAGGAAGTGACCTTTACAAAATTATTGTTTATGATCTCTCCATGTGTGCCAGTATAGGCACAAAGAGTATTCCAATTTATTTAAAAGGTTACATATCAAAACTGAATATGCAGTACAACTGTGTTATCACACTGTATAGCTTTTACACAGGAAATCCAATCTTGAGTATGACTTCTAGGCTCTGGGGCCGAATTGTCTCACTATTCAAACTAAAGATGAAGAAGCAACACCTAAAAAAATAATTTATTCATCCTATATTTCTTGTTTTTAAATTATCTAAAAATCACTCAGAAAATTCCCCAAATAATTCCTGGCTTTAAATTATTCACAAATTTCTTCCAATAAGTAGTATTTTAGTTTGCAAAATATTTGAACATGGAATTCAAGATACTCAATACCCTGGCAAGCCAAGGGTGGTCAAGCTAAAAAATTTGTCTCAGTGTCAGAACCTGATTCAATTTCTTTTGAGTTGTATTATCCTCTTATGGTACCTTATGCATCATAAACAATCTCCCCCTCCCCTGCTGCTTGTTAGAGGTACTGGCTGTGCCTGCTGAGGCAGACTGACCCAGCACTGCCTGTTACCTGCCCTCAAGCTGGCCCCAGTAACTAGGTGGGAAACCACTCCCCTGCTCCAAGGGAGTACCTCTGTGTGTGTGTGTGTATTTCCTTGCTCCACCAGCAAGAAAGTGCCCTGAATCAGCCTTAGGGAATATGCCATTCAGTTGCCAAGGTAAAAGATGAAATCAGGACACATTTACTCCAGAAAAATAAGTGGTTATACTCCTGCACACAACAATGGATGAACTCACAAAATAAAAGCTAAATTTAAATTTAAAAGTGCATTCCTAGACTGCAGTTATTGATGAAGACCTCTCCTCCCCTGCAAGATAGTAGCACAGGGGGCTGCTGAGGCCAGGTGCAAACCTCATCCAGGCTGTTCCCCCTGAGCAGCCGCTTCCTCTTATTCGAGGTGGGTGAGCTCACCTTCCTGGGCTGGCCCAGGGGGTCCTGTGGTCACCTCCACACCTGCCTGCAGCTTCTCCTCTGAGCCTCCCCATGCACCACAGCTCTAGCCAGAACTGATTCCACTGCATCCATCGAGGGGTCAAGCATCCCTCCTGCTTCCCCTTGTTTCTAGGAACACAAAAGTACCTGTGCCAAGCAGGCCCACACTCCATCCTCTCCACTCACCTGCTGGTTTCTCCTCCTGATATGGAAGACTTGCCAAACTGTCATTTCTATTGTGTTCCTTAGTTAGAATATTGTTTTCAGCTTCAGTTCTTCCTGTAAGTCAGAGGGCTCTAGATAATGTTTAAACTGGATACACTATGAGAACAGTTTTATACGAACATCTTATTAGACTTAGGACTTCTCATGTGAAGTCAGCTTCTAATTGAAACCACACATCCCATTTTGGAGCTCCAATGACAGTCATTGCATGTATACCACTTTTTCTAAGCTACCCCAAACTATCACCCATTGCAATCTATCCTAATTCTTGTCTTCAATGGTTAAAAATGGAAACAACCTTAAAATTATTCTGTTTGGACATAGTCACTGAACTTAGCCATGATCATGACCTGACAGCACAAATGAGGAGAAACTGGTTCTAAGATTCACTTCATGCTTAAGTACAATGTTAAATATGTTTTCTAAAAAATCCTCAAATGGAAATTGGAAATCTGCACAGTTTCTTATTTTCTTGTATTTTCTAATTTGTTTTTGCTTCTTGATGAATCTGTAATTCACGAGGTAAAGGTTTTCCAAAGTGTTCCATCCAGCTAAAACTTTCCTGGGGGCCTTCAAATATGCAGTCCCACAGAACAGATCACAGATATCAAGTAACATGATGTAAAATCCAAACCTCACAAATATATCACTGCAAATTTTCTGCAAGTATATGAAATATCTAGTTGAAAATTCACTTTTGCAAATATTCATGAAAGTTAATTTCAAGTGCATGTATGCTCAGACAGCAAATTCACAGTCATAGACATGATCAATTTGCAGTTAATTTCTGAATTTAAATGAATATTCATAAACATTTTCAACTATTCGTTTAACTTCAATACAGACTCATCAGCACTCATTTGCACCTAGTTTTTATTAGTGCAAATCAGGATTAAAAACACTGAAATCAAAAGTTGAGCATGTCTGAAAAATCCTTAAAAATCACAATTAAAACAGCCTTTCTTATCTTCAGAATGGAATAAATCTAGCTTTCTTTTTCTAGCTTCCTTTTCTATCAAAATTTGAGAATGATTTGTTAACTTTTGAAGTTATTGTTCTGCTGTCAGCTTAAGCTATTTATATGCTTTGATACTAAACACTCCTTTACATAATGGTGTCTCTTCCTCCCAGTTCTTTAAAAATTATTTATCTGCAATACTTTTTTCCACATTTCCTTGGATTCAGTTTAAATGAAGTTTATAAATCTCTCATAAAATTGTCTATCTCAGGCTGATTTCAAATGCTACCAAGTTGAATATTAAAAATTCTTCCACTTATGAAACAATTTGACAATATCAAGAAAAAGGAGGATTATATTTTAGACAGTAAACTTAAGCAATGGGAGGTCAATGAATTATTGAACCCTTTTCCTAAAGAGCAGCAATAGTCACACTTAGGTTACTTACATGCTTTGTGTTCTCATGTGACTGAAGAACCAATGGAATATGATAATACAGTAAAATTGCACTGTTTGAAAAGATTTAGTCATCATTTAGGAACTTTTTTTTTCACATCTTATGATTTATTCTTTCTCAGTTTGAAGAGAACACAGCAATTCCTCATTTTATTTGTCTCCAAGTTTATCTGGAAACACTGGGATGACCCCTGAAGCTGTTTAGAAAGATAGGACTATATGAAAGGTCATATTTTCAAAGATATTCTAGGTGAGTTAGAAGTGTAAATGTCTATTCTCCCATAGGATTTAAAACATCCTAGTCACTTCTAGAAAGGGCATAAATCTGTGACTATTTGGCTCTTTTGACTGTCTCCCTAACATGACTTGATCAGGGAAATGCACAATGACGTACACTGAGTTGCATCACAAAAGCTAACAAATTACATTAGAGCTAATCAAGTTTGTGCTCTATGATATCAAACATAAGCTTTTTCAGAAAATCCAACAATGAATCTGATGCCCCTCATTCTTTAAGACTAACCAATCCTTTCTTCCTCCTTTCCCCTGCAAAGATAAAGAAGAGATGTAGAACAATATCTCTTAAGAATGTCATGGCACCTTCTGGATGTCACAAATGCAATATTTGCATTTATTGTTTGCATTTATATAGACCTAATTACTTCACTACAAAAGAATTTTCTGGGAAGTATCTGCAACAAATGACAAATCTTAAAAAAAAAAAAGGTTCCCCCTCCCCTTTTATTTTTGAACCATTTTTCTTAGATTATCCTAACATCTAAAATCAATATTTTTCTCTCTACTTATTTTCTTCAGAATCCAGCTTCTGGGCATGTTTTATACACGGCAAAGTGAAAGGCTTAGCTTTGAAGTCACAGAAAACTCACTGGCCAAGTGTATCAACAATTCATGGAAATACATGTGAAGGCATAGAGCAGAGAACTGGTACAGATCAGAGAAACTACCTGAGCTGCTGTATCAGTTCAGCTTCATTTATGAAAAGGAATTGACAAGATACTCTGTATTGGAGTCTCGGATATATTACTTACAGAATAACAGGTCAAACTTTATGAGAAATTTCTGTTGCTGCCTTTTGCGGATGCAAAGGTCTTACTGCAGAAGGATCATTTAACTCCCTTGAGATAAGACATTCTCACTCCATCCTCTTCACCTTTATTTCTTAGATGATATTCACTCTTGTGCAATAATCAGTAATTATCTACAGTGCTGAAAATACAAAGGAAACATAACATTTCCTTAAATCCTTTCCTATTATTAGAATACTGAGACAGTCAATGCTAATTGATTAGCTAAGACATGTCTTAGTGAAGGAAACTGGTTTAACACAGGTTTTAATTTCAGTTGCAAAATCCTGCAGTATTCTTTCCCATTCAACAGAAAGAATTTTTTCATCCTTGTCCTCTTTGCTTTTTCATTCACCCCACAGCCATTTATTCAGCTCTGGTTGTGAAGATTGCAGTAGCTGTTAGTCTACATGAAGAAACTGTTATAGGCACACCAAATAGATGATATGCAAATATACCATTGTGATTCATATGTTTCTTTAGGCTAATTTATATTTTAATGAATTTGGTCATCGGGAATTGAAGTACTTTAGCTTCAGAAATAGAGCTTGTTGAAAACCTTTCACTGAAATACATAAATTTCAAGCAGGTTTTCAGCCAGCTCAAATCACTGTTGAGATCCTTTATTTAGTGAATCAACACTTCAATAAATAAGACAGAGATACAACTTTTGTATAATAATCCATAATTTGATATATGAGAGATGGGGATAGCAGAGAAAGCCATGCCTACTGGGACAAGCTATTTCTGAGGTACAATGCAGTTATAAACCACAATCTGAAAATTACTCTAAAATCACTTAGCCATTGTTTTGTTGCAGGAACAGCTTCTTTCAGGAGACAATTTAAAGTCATTTGAAAGATGCCATCAAGATTGAATAGACAAGTTCTAGTCATAATTGGGAAATACAGGAGTGGCTCATGTGTCAGACAGAGGCAGGAATAGCCTGAGACGAACACTCATAAGGTGGAAGTGGCCAGTGTTGCAGCCTGGTGTCACCAGAGCTGATCTGAGGAAGATCACCCATACCAAAACTCCCACAGATCTGAAAGAACTGTAAAACAAACATAGTTCTTACATTAGCATGCAACACAGAATTTTGGTGGGAAAATCCAGAACTCAGGTTGATGAAGAGAATTCAGGCACTAATGAAACTGCTTTGGGAAGGAGTGTAAGCCTTACCCACACTGGGTGTGATGATGACAAGCCAGTGCCTTCTGAATTCATGTTGAAGCTTTAAGGCATTCATTGTCCCTGCAAAAAAACACTGAATTTGAATTTTACCTAGGCTGGATACAGTCCAACATCTGCAAAATCTAGATTTCCATTGGCAACACTCAGCTACAGGAAATTTGAGCTTTTAAAGAAGCCCCTTGCACAACAGACATTTTGGAGCTCTGGCTCATTAGCTGTGGATTACTGAGCTCATTGCTGCTGGAAAGCCTGTGCTGTCATGGTCAAGCCAGAGCCGTCCGTGGTGGCTGCTGTTGGGTCTTTAAATAGATTACTTCGGTTTGGATGGAAAGAACATGCAGATTTAAGATCACAATCAGGAGGAGGACAGGGAAAGACAGAATGAGATTAAGAGAGATATCACTAAAAAACCTCACATGCTGAAAACAATAGCAGTAAAATCACAATGACAGAACAATCATTTATGTCATACCAGTTTGAGAGAACATCGATTTAAAAGGTGTAATCAGATCCATTTATTGCAAGGACTAAAAAAATATGGAAATTGTGAAAGTGAATACAAATACATCCTTCGCTGTATTTTAAACCAGTAGCATAGCTTTACCCAATTAGAAGGAAATCCATCTTATAAGAAATATCTAATTAGATATGGTAAACTTATTTTATTTTAAAAGAAAGACATTGATGACTCCTAATTATACACATACATGTTCTCTAAGTAAATTACTCATTGTCTAAGTCATTACGCCCAACATGTCCTTATACAACAGTGGCATCTAGTGGCCAGCGGCCACGCTCTGCTCCAGCTGGAAGAGGGAGACGGTCAAACGCAGGAGTAATATAAACACCACCGGGTTTTTTGTTTGTTTAATAGATCGCATTATTTCAGACAACGAAATACTTCATGGATTATTATGCTCATGTTAATTACAGGCTTTTTAGCATCCCAGCAGAAGGCATGAACCGATTGATTTTTGGACATTGGGAAAGAGAAAGCCTATCCACTGCCAGTCCAATGGAAACTGGGGCTGTGCCAGGTGTTTCTGCCATGGTAGCAACATCGACACATGTAGTCTCTTTCTGTACCTCCAGATTTGTTCCCTGTAGTCCATTCGGTCCAGGTTTTAGATTCAAGTTGAAAGAATTTTTGCCGTCAATGGGCATTGAGCAGGGGGCTGATCCGGCAGGTGCCCGGTGCGGCGCAGCCCTGGCGGCCCCGGAGGCAGCAGGAGCGCTCAGCCAGCCCGGCACCGCCAGAGCCACTCGCGCCTTCAAACCCACTGCTCCTTGCATCGAGCTCTTCTGCTCCATGCCCCACGCCTCGACTGTGGTCAGGAAAGTCTTTGCAAGCCCCTTTGCTTCCTGTTAGCCACCCAATGGTGCACTGGGGAGAACACAGCGGCATGTGCTGCCTCTGATTGCAGCACTAGAGATAAAACACCCAGTGGAAGAAATAATTACATTTTACAGACCTGCATCCTGGAAGTATTTGTAATTAATGAGAAACAGAAAAAAATGATGTGATGACAACATGCCCTAAAAGCAATGCATCACCCCGGCCCTGAGTAACCCGCCATCAGCCGAGCGGTGCATTTCCCAGTAAAACTCCTTTTATGAAAAATAAGAACTTTATATGCTAGAACTAGCTGGAAGCTCTGGATAACAACACTGTGAGTATACACTCTTGCTATAGCTGTCTACCACAGGCTTCAGTGAAAGCCATGTTTTAAAAAGTATATGCCTCTAAGATCCAATATTGATCTTACCGGTAAAGACGTGCAAACCCAAATAATATTTCTCGCCTCCTCATTGTAGCAGGCTACTCCTATTCTCAGAAAAGCCTTGGGGCTTGATACCAGAAGTCCTTACAAATCAGACATCATCGAATTGTCAGATTGGCAAGCTGTGATCTTCGTTATCTGTGATAACCAAATAAAATTCAGATTCCAGCTCAATTCACAGGAATGCAGCACTATTTCTGAGAGTCTACAAACTCAAACGTATTCCTGGAAGATTTGAGCCCTTATTTCTTGACAACTAAATATCATAATTGAGGTCATTAATTAAATTTGGAAAGTCTTTTTTTGTGTGTTCTTGAAAAAAAAAATCACAATATATTAAATACAGATTTTCAGCATCATCCACTTATTACAACTAGTATTGTCTTATATTTAATTTCTCCTGATCATTGACATTATGGAAAGACAGACAGAAAATCTTGTAGAAATCAGCTGCTTTGTCCAGTTTTTTGGGAGGTAAAAGACAAGTCAAGGATTTCGTGCACCAAACCTGATCTCTAACCAGCCTGGGATTTTCCCAATTCCCTGCTGCTGGGTCCCACTTACCTGGCTTTTTCTCTCAATCCAGCCATCCTGTGAAGGGCTGCACTAAGTCAGCATTCTTTGACTGGATTGTTCCAGTGATCAATAGAGAAAGGACAATGATTTATTTATAAAGCAGCAATGCAGCACTGCAAGAATTAGTTCTCTTCTGGAAATGTTTCCCATTTTACACATTTCCTACATCAAAGAATGCACAATAAACTTCAGCATGAATTGCAGTGCAAACCACATTTTAACTGTACTCCTTCATTTGCTTCTTTTTGGGAAGTATTGTGTGGTTTTGTTGTTCATCTGTCGGGGTTTGGGGGGGCGGAGGGGTGTGTTATTATTTATTATTGTGTATTGATTTAGCAAGGAACAGGTAATAGCCATATCAATTTTCTCACAGTGAGATGTACTGGTAAAAAACCAATTTTATAACTAAACAGAAATGACTGATCTATTGGCTAGTATGAGCTATTCTATTATACATAGATTATAGAGCTGATATATATAAATAACTTAAGTGAGATCTGTATTTTAGATATGCTTCAGCTAACATAGGCAGTATTGTTAAAAGCAAAACGGCCACATCAGTAGTACAGCACACTGGAAACCGATATTTTGCATAGGAAATGGGATATATGTCTCTGAGTTCCTTATTATGCTGATTATTACATTTGGGAGAAATAACATTGAGTATTATTATGGCAGCTTGAGAAATAACAATATATCTGAATCTGCAAAAAACACAGCTCGTAACAATCTGGGCACACACCCAGTGTTTCAGAAAAAGTAAATGTGATAGAAAGTATGTATCACATCCTCAAGAAGAGATTCACACCCCCCCCCACCTCCCCCCTTTTTGGGTTGTATGTTTCTTCATAATCATCATTTTGCAATATAATGTCAGAATGAAGCACAAAAGAGAATTTTTTTCCAACAATTGGAATTGCCATGGCAACACCCCAGATCTCAGATAAAGTTTGGTCCTGTACTGATAGTCACATTAGCATTTGTTTTTGTGCTAAGCGCAATACTGCATGTGAAAAGCACCTCGGTCTCTCTAGTTACATATAAGAAGAAGTAATTTGATTATTTCAGAAATGTGAAATATAAAATTTCGACACCTCCAATAGAAAACTTCACCTTTAAAATCACGTGTTTGAAATGACACAAATTATCAGAAGAAAATTAGGAATGGCTATCAATATTAAAAGCTCGTTTGCATCTCTCATCTCACTTACGCTGAATCTGAGTAACTGTCCACTGTCCCCTTTCCAGCAGCTCTTAACTTTCCCAAACATACTCATCTTGAGTCTTTGAATTCACATACATAAACTGATGAATTTAAGCAACATCTACTAAAGAATCAAAGGAGACTATTTTTACCAGACATATTTATAATTGCCTTACACTATTGCAAAAAATCAGTTGAAGATAAAGACAGATATCTTTTCTGATGTACAAAAATCCTATCCAAACCATAAGGAAACTAAACCCCTTGAAATTAAAAATATTCTATGCTGGCAAATCTATGTATCTATAAAATATATACCCGTCAAAACATTTAGGGTGTATTTGGGAGGCTTTTGTTCTGTATCATTACTCTGCAGGTTTGTAGAACAACCTACCAGAAACAAAATACAGAGGGACAATCATGACCATTTGAGCTGAAACCTGATTCCTCTCCAAGCAGAAAATAAAACCAGGATATACTTTCTATCATGGTAGCATACAGTTCAGATTTCAATCACTGATTTTTTCAAATACTTTAGAGCCAAATGCTGTGTTTCAAAAAAACATGATGGAAGTATCTAGGAGATAACCATTATTGTTCCCAAATAAACTGCCTTCAAATAGACAAACTGCCAAATCACTTATGAATTTTAACAGTTCTGATGACAAAATAAAGAGTAGAGAATGCAAGATGAGATTGAAATTCTGTTGCAAAAATAAGATTTGAGCGTAAATCATTGCAAATGCCATGAACAATAAAAAGCAAAGCAATTCAAGTATATGGTCCTGGTATACTCAAGCAGGTATCACACACTCTGTAATAAATACAATATAGAATGTACTACATGACGTTTCCAGCTGGAGAGAGTAACTCAAATGCAAGATCTGTGTGTCCTTTCTCTTTAAGGGACAGATAGGTAAACAACACTGGCTAGGAAAGGGTCTTTCAGAAGCCTGACATTAAACAAAGCAGTCATGGCTGTCATTGGAAAGATCCTAAATTCCAACATTTTATGAGTATGCAGGGTCTGCCTGAAATACATGTTGATGTTTGAAGTGTTACTATTCTCCTGTTCCTATTACAGATACAACTTCATGGATCCAGGATGACAAGATTAACTCCTCAAATTAAAAACCTGACAAGCTGCACACTGTATTTAAAGGCAGAATAAGCTAATGACCAAAGCACGAAGCTATGAAAATAAAAAAGCCTAGGACCACATACTGCTGGCTGTTGTGGGGCTCAGTTTCTAAGCACCCAGTAGAACTTTTAAATCCCTGTTTACTTTCCTCAAGAACTCTAAATCATTCTTTACTGGGTATCTCAAAACCTTCACACAATAGCATCCTACCCTGACACACAAGTCCTTAGAGCAAGGTGAAGAGTCCTGCACCACTTTTGAGATCAACAACCTCCACAGTTGAAAAATCCTTGGCAGTTAAATTCTGCATGCCCTGGATGAGGTTTTCAGAAGCCAGGAACACATGCAGCACCAAAGTCAACTTAAATGTGATTCCTTTTTAATATTTACTGTGGGGTACTAGGGAAGAGAAAGGAACATTATGCTATAATTCCTCAACATTGTTTAACTTTTTTCTTTATCCTATTATTTTCTATCCTGCAGGCTGTGAGCTTTACAACCACCATTTGGGTTTACCCCTGCTTTAATGCACAAATTCTAAATTAAGAGACCTTAATAATGGGAAAGGCAAAGCATTCTGTTAATGCACATCCTATTGCACTCTCCCAGGCAAAATGTTTACTTTGTGCAGGTAAAAACTGGGACTTTTTTGAAGACATAGGCATGCTTTGAATCAGCCTTTCCATATTTGACATTGTTAGGCATTCCCTGTGATGTGAGGCAAAAAAATAAGTTGAGCTATGAAAACTCAGTATTTTGGAGATCATAAGCTGAAACAGAAAATTGGGAGGGAGATGGGAAGACAGACAGCAGTAAGACTACATCACTAAGCATCTGATTTTTTCACACATTTCCTTGCTGCCCTACAATTTTTCTAGTAGCTCCTCTTTGAAGGGAATAATACATAGGTAGCTGTGTCACTGGCAGCTCTCTCTGCAAGCATGCAGTTGTGATTTGCTTATGCAGTGTTGTGTTTTAATAGTAATTTGAAAGCATTACTGAAATATTCCACTGCACATTACAATGACTCTTGTACCAGTAACTAAAGATGTAGTCCCCAGGAAGTGCCATTTGTGTCAGTGGAGCACAGCTGCTCTGGAGGAAAAAGCCTGGGGCACCTGCAGCAGCCATAGGGAAGCAAAGGGAGCCAGCAGCTTTGGTCTAATTTGAAATAGGATTCACCTCCTTTAAAGTATTTGCAAACACCTTGCACAACATTTTTAGAGGAGTCTCCATTTTTTTCTATTCTTATTTATTTATTTCTTCAGGTGTTCAGATTATTTTGCTAATCTTTCTCCATGCAAATATATCTATTCCTTTTTAAAAAGTCTATCAGTTCTTTTTTTAGCATCTAGTATGTGCATACATAGAAGTTACACCTTGAAAAACATAAGGCCCCTTTTCAACTTGTTCTTGAGCTCTAATGGAGGAAAACCAGAAACCCTTGAAATGTCTTTCTACCTATAAAAAAAGTTAGTTTTCATTTTTTTCCATTTTAGAAAAACATTCCAAAATGACAACTGGAAGCAGAAGTTTCTGAAACCATTTCAAAGAGGTTTACAACAGCCACTGCATATAGTCATAATTATTTCTGTAGAGAGGCACAAAAAGGACAAAAATAAAATTCAAGACAATTCCAAACTCCTCACCTCTTCCTAAAAATCAGGACTACATTACTGATGACTCCTTACTTAGTAGGCTGGGCTAGGAATCTGCTTCTCATGCTGTCAAAGTTGTGTGTTGTGATATGGAACAGGTCACTCAATATATATCTTCTGCTCTCCTTCTCCCTTCCTTAGCTGTCTAATTTATACAGTGAAATATCAGGACAGACTACAACAGTGCTGCCGACACAGCACATAGAAAAATGAGGCATGATCTTTTAAATATAGTATTCATTATAACACTGGCACTGGAAACACTTTACTCTTTTACAATGCAAATAAGCACATCTTAGTTATGGAGGTTACATATACAGATGTCACAAAAGCACATTTAAAGACAGACAAATATATGAAAAAACTAGAAGAATCTGAATGAAGATTAAATTTCATGGGATAGAACTCTGATCATGAAGGACACTTTCTGCACAGTGCATAATGGAGGGTACAGTATATTCATTTATATTCCTCAAATGTGTACATTTTCAGTGTGTACAGTTTCGGTAATTAGAAAAGAAATTTGGATGTTAGAGTTTACATAAATAAAAATGATCAAGATCCCTTTTTCTTGTGTTTTTTTTTTTTCTTTTTATCTGCTTTATAATTTTTTAATTTCCTTTATATGATCTCAAGATATTAAAGTCCAAGTCACCTAGCTATATCACTGGGCAAAATAAGTCATATGTCATGCTCAATTTTAGAGTCATTAGCTATCTGTAGACACTGTCTTATCCAGTGGAGTTAAAAAATCTCTAAAGAGAGAAAGACAGAATATATCTGAGGGTAAAAAGTCTTTGTGGGTGTTGATGGGAGTATATGGGAGAAACCAGCAAGAACAGTGGATAATGGAAGATTGCTAGTGCAGGTAGTGGGCTTATCTATATGACAAATTGATGAAGAATGAGGAGGAAAACTATGTTGATTTAATGCTGGCAATTTGAAGCATAGGCTGCACAGCTGTTTCAGACAGAAATACTAAGATAAATTCAGAAGCAACCCCTGCTCTGACAGATTAATAAAAGACCAGGAATTATTTGAGCTTCTTAGAGGAAGGGATCACTAAAGAGTCCTTCAAATACCCAAGATATTGCACATAAGAATAAGAACAGCTCATCCAGCCCTTGCCTGTCTGTTATCAAGAACATGCTTTAAACTGAGAATCAAGCTTTTCTAGCAGACATGAAAAAATACATATTAGAAGTGAAAAAGTAAAGAACAAAGTGAACACCTGCTACTGATACAATTTTAGGAAAAAAAAGTTATTAGTAGTGCCTTCAAACAGGATACCTAAAAAAAGGCTTACCTAACATAACTTTTTAAAAAAGCCGTATTGGGTCTTCAGTTTCAACTCGTTTCTTAAAATCCTTACTAGCAATAGGAACATTTACTCAGGTAAAGTGAAGATACAGACTTTTGCACTTCCAAAGTCAGACAAACCAACTCCATGCAAACATCTTCACCAGTGCTTTAAACATGCCTGTGAACACTGAGCCCTCCATTCCCTGGTCAAATACGGAAGGGCTCCTTCCCTTGGTTCTGCCAGGAGTCTACTACGTGTCCTGCATGCTCACTGCTGGCAATGTAAGTCTACACAGTCATTTCAAACCTATTTTAGCACATTTTACTAAACAGCCAGTCACATTTCTTAGTTTGATTTACAGGCATTATTGTCCTGTTCCAGACAACCCAGCACTATCAGAAAGGTTAGACTGCATCAGCAGCTTTCTACTGCTCTGATCCAGACCTTTTGGAAAAATTATATGGATGCATTCACAAACCAAAGGATCAGAACTGAGCGTTAGTTCCAGGTTAGGAGAGAAGGTTCCTATGGAAGAATACTTAAGAAGTGTTACAACTGCACAGTAGCATTAAAAAAAGTTAAAAAAAAGAGAAAAAACCAAAAGTAAGTAGCTTTGGTGTCCCTCCCCTCCTCCCTCAAAAGAAGGGAATACTTCAGTGTGATGGCTCACTAATGAATTATTCACAGAAAGGTAGGGCTTTCTTTCCCAGAGGTTACAGCAATGTCAAGTGAAAACATGTCAGTCTGCCAAGAAACACCAATGGTGTGGAATATTTCAGTAGAAGATGACACAAGCACCCTGCTAATGATGTGAGCTCTTTTGCTGAGTGTATCTGAATTACATTCCTACCAAGGATGCCAGGCATTATCAATAATTTGATATTTAATTTTGGGAAAATTTAAAGATTAACAAGCTCCTCTGAGCAAATTCTAAAGCCAAGTTTTATTTTTAATTTATCAGTATTACCTAAGCTTATTATTCATCACATAGTCCTCTTCCAGCACTCTTTATAGAGTATAAGCACTCTAAGCAATAATTTTAATACTAAAATGACCTATGTTGAAAATGCCCACCACCACCATCTCATCTCAGTTCTGGAAAGAACTTCTCAAACCTCAGTTCAACAGAAAATCCTAAACTGTGGGGAAGACCACAGGTCATAAAATATGACTTGCTCTGTGATATTTGGGTTAAGCCTATTTTTCTTGCATTCCCTGTAGATATGGTAAAGAAAATGTGGTATTTAGGATACTTTTTGTCAAGCTCTTGGTTCTGATTGTCAAGAAGAAAACTCCTTTGTCAGGAAACCTATTGGGAAAAGATCCGTAGTGGGTTTTTTCACCTCATTCACAACATCACTTAAATACAATTTAAAAATAAATTTAATTTTTCTAAACAGATTGCAACTCACAACTTAATTTATGCCTAGTGCTAGTAAGAGGCCTAAAGCACTTTACAGTACAAAATTTGAAATTTATCCAGTGGACTTGATTCTTATGGGAAAATCTTTGTAGACTCAAGTGTGTTCTTCACAATCTCTCTCATCCTCAAGAAGAAAGTTAAGATCACTTCACAGAATTCGCTGCACTCGTCAGTGGGAAGGGAATCTCATAGAAACTCCATAATCTCTGTTCTGCACCTATATTAAGTTTTGGTGCATTGTATGAGAAAATTTTAGCCTGCAACTGAAATTCATGTTTGTACAAATCTTGATCTGCCCAGTATGCATGAAAATTAAGTTACAGGCAAGGAATTAAGAATAATTTCTAGACTGAGCCATGCTCAGACATATAAAAAAAAGAAGTCTAATACTACCTAAAGATCCAAACTGTACAGAAGTGTTCCAACCTGAAGTTGGGGTAAACTGGCCCCTAAGAACATGTGGTCTCTGAGGAGGTGTATGTTTGCGCTGCCAATACCAGCAGTCCTGTGGCAGCCAATGTCTATAACCAAAGCTGGAACCAGTCAAGCATTTATTTGCAGGTACAGGAAGGGTTTCCTTCAAAAGTTGTTCTCAAGCCTCAAGGTGCTAATGCACCTATAACCACTTGGATCATTATTCCTTCTCCTCTCTTCCTTCAAATCACTGTATATTTGCTGTGATATGATCAGATATGACACTTCATAAGCCAGTATCTTTTTGGCCAAGGAACTGCTGATCGCCATCCTTCACTCCATCAAACTGCTTGGATCTCAGTTGCAATGATTTTTACTAAACCTGTGGACTAATTCCTACTATGCAACCTCCATTTCTCACTGCGATCAGCACCAATGCCTCTAATGAAGACAGAATAACACATTTCATTATTTTTAGGGCAATACATTTATTTATCAGTCACTCTGAACAGTGACCACATGTTGCTCTTAGTGGATTGTTTCTGAAACTGCTTGACTAAGACTGATTAATTTTATCATGTTTAATATCCAGTGCAAGGTCTAGCTCTCTGTGACTTTAATTCACCTTACTCCAGGTCTAGCTCTGCATGATTTTAATTCACCTTACTCCTATCCTTCTCTAACTCTACTGTATACATTTCTATGCCTCTCAGTCCTTTCTGCAATCTTTTTACATTCTGCTAAATTACTTTTAATTATGTGGCTATTGATCCAGTTATGATAATTCTACAATGCTTCTTTCTTTGTTCCAGGTATTAATGCCAGAGAGTTAAAGCTTTTGAATAAGGAAGTTCCAGACCGTTTCCACATTGAAGTTTCAGGACTTCTTTGGTAGATTGATTCACATCTGTAGAGTATTGAGCTCTGAAATCCTCAGTTACACACAGATTTCTTTTCCTTCTGTCATTTGATTTTATCTGAATCACACATCATACATTCCTCAATCAGCTTATCTAGAATATCTTCATTACTTAAATGAAACCTTATTGATGAAGTGAAAAAACTGTCAGCTATTATTAGCAGAAATAACAGTACTACCAGCATTTGTTCTCCAAGCTATTCTGAAGAAGTTAAATACTTCCATATGCAGGGCTGCCCACCCATATGGTCACAACTAGTAGTACTTAAAAGCTTTAACCACGCACAGAATGTTAAAACATAAAATGCTTTTGAAAGATCCCTTTTAGTATGCAAATTCAACCCTACAATATCCTACATACTCACAAAACTAATAGAATTTTTTTATCAATCTCTGATATTGAGGTGTTTTTGATTCATACAATATAGCTATACTAAAGCTATTAATTTCTTTAATCTGCCTCATAACTTAATATGCAATTCTACCTTTTGTGATTACCACATCAGATTTCTTACCTATTTTTCCCACTACATGCTTGTAATGCATCTAAAATAGAATCATTAAGGTTGGAAAAAACCTCCAAGATCATCAAGTCCAACCTTTGACCTAAAGCACCATGCCCACTAACGCCTATCTAGGGGCCACATCCCCTCACATTTTGAACTGTGTTTCTGCTCACCATCATCACTGGAAAACACTTGAACTGACTTTTTCTGTTAATAGGAGGTGGGTTGGGCAGTCCAAAAATCTGTCTTACCCTGTTTCTTGGCTTCAAACTCATTTTGCCCATCATGCCAACCTCAGCCCCCAGAGGCAGATTACCAAAGCTATTTCCTATTTTCAGCTTATTCAGTATGCAGCAGTACATACCATTACCTACCTTTTGATAAACTACGAGATAATTTGTATCCATTCCACTCTGCATTGTGGTTACCTAAAAATTGACTGATTCATTTTTCAAATAGACTTTTTTAATTTTTAAAAATCATTTGCATTTCAGGCCATACTTTTACTGGAGACTCATTCCCCCAGCTTCTGTGCTGATCTGCATGTTACTACATTACTTGGCTTTTTTGTACAAAAAATAATGAGCAAAAAATTATTTTTTAATTCGATTGTATTTTTAAATATATTGCATAACCAAGGGATTGTTGAAACCTTTTTTTCATTTGGGTTTAATTTCATAACTACCATGTTTGCTTCTATTGTTTCCTTTCACCTCCTTTCCTTACTCCTATCAGGCATGTTTCTTTGTTCAGTGCATGTAAAATTAAAGCATCCCAGAACCAGTAGCATATTTTCATGGAAACCTTCAGCTTATTTGTTGTCTCGTGAATAATCTGAATTGGTTCTGCTAAAGCACAGGAATTAGAAATCTTTTTGAGGTATGCTCCTAAAGCCCTCAAAAGGTAGAGAGATATCAAAGGAGATTTGTTCCAATCTACTCAATGACTCTTTTTAGCAGAGGGAATAGCCGAAGGCAAGAATGGCTGCAGCACTGTATCCAAAATACTTCTGCATTGCCTTATCACCATAGGGCTTCAAACAGAATCCATACAGCTTATAGGAAATTATATGAGATATTTTTGGCAGAGTGGGAGCCAAATATAAGTCTTTCAAGTCTTGTATCATTCCTCCTGTTGGCTTGAAGGGTTTTCTGAAACACAGAGATACAAATTCACATGAAGTATTCAAGCCTGCTAAAGAGCTGGTGTAATTCCCAGCTGGTTCAAAACCAGATGAGTTTACCACTGAGATCCTTCCCCCTAGACTCAGCTGTTGAGTCTGCCTCAACACAGATAAGATATCTGTGCCCATCTAAGATATATTCTCAAAGGTGCTAGAATTGTTAAACTGGAATTTCTCTTCAGCAGAGCCAAAGGTGCTTTCAGAGATGCTGCACATGGAAAATGTACCCTTTCCAATAGTTGTGCTCTGTTCATTTCTTTTTTCCTCATGTGTATCACATGAGAACAAGAAAAATCTAATATTCAAGCCTGTTTCAATAGTTTCATATATAGTTTAGATATGTGAACAGTTTGGTAGCATAAATCATTAAGTCAGTTTGAAGAGAAATTTTTACAGAACACCAAAACAACTATTATAGTATATGTGGCCACAGGCTGAGAAATGCAATCTAGCAGATGGTCATTTGCTGTCGTAAGTGATATGGCATATAGAAAATATTATTCTGTTAATGCTTCAGAAGCTCAACAAAGCCAAAAATAGCATGCAACTTTGCTTCATGGATAAGAAAAGCACAATTACATACTTAAGGCAGAAGGAACTGACCTCTCTGATTTCTAAACTTTTTCAGATTATGGAGTAGGTTAAGTGTAAATATTGTACTACATGCCTCTTAAGTTCTCATGGATTCCTTCCTATAGTCTTCCTTTTTGAAGTCTACAGCATCCTTCTAGCAATTGCTTATCAGAAAGATGAATAAAGAAGAGAAATTTAATGTATTTAAGCTTTCATGTAATACGATAAGGATTTGATTCCTAGGAGCTGGGGAGGTACACCTACTCTCCCCTGCAGTATCATCTTGCCTAACAGCTTTTCTGTTTCTCTCAGTGGTAAACAAGTACCAATGCTAACTACAGAGCTCACTGCAAGTCACCAGAACACAGTATTTCAATGCCACAGTCTATCCACAAACGTCATTGTAAACAGAAGTTCTCTTGCAAATCCACAGGGTCAACATCATCAGTGCATTGCTATCACATGATCCCTAAGTGAAAAATCTGTTGGATATAATAATGACCTAATTAATCCCATTGTTTCCCCTCCAAGACACAGACCAATCTGGTCTTTTTCATTTTCTCACAAAAGAGAAAACTGCAGGAAGCAAATGACTGCTTGTGTTGCCACTGTAAATCACATCTGCTGGGATACTTCCTTCCCATCTGATCTAGAGGTCTTGCAGCTGCAGTCTGACCATACTGTCCAAAGCCACTCTATTCTTGGACTACATCATGGTATAAAGTTTTGAAATTTAAATTGTTCCCCCTATTATTTTCTAGAATTTGGCAATAGTTTTTCTCAGTATCTGGAGACAAATGCTTCTCAGTTTTCGAGATAGCCTCCCAAATTGTACACAGTGCAAACACACTAAGACATGCTAAGAGGAAATGAAAAAAAAAATCTACAAAATTACTGATGTCTGCTCCCCTGTGCACTTCTGCTCATGCACACATTTGCTACACAGCATTCCCACCAGATACATCACATGCCTCAGCTAATCCCAAGTATGTCATACAGTGGTGAGGGAACAGACAGTAGCTGGTTTGTTGCTTTTTATGTGTTCTGAGCAATGGGAAATAAATAGTCTGTCGCTTCACTGTCCACCAAAAGCAATAGATATTTTTAAATCATGAGGAAATTTGGGGGTGTTAAATATAAAATTAGGGCACACGAGTAGAACAGTTGTCTACTATACTACCAGTTTTATATGTATGTACTCTGGCAGGAAAATTTTGAAGTTTCCTGATAAGTTTTGCCTAAGGGGTAAGAGATCAAGGCACAGTGTTAAAAAATATTCAGCCTTCTACAAATCTATCTCAGCTCTTTTTGAGATTAAGGCATCTCTTTTAAGGGTGTTGAAACTATTTTGAGCTATTTAGCAACTTTGTAACAAATAAAGTTAGGAGAGGAAGAGGATGTCAAAGGGAGAAAGAATCTTAGACCAACTGCCAAGTTTTCACACAAGGGCTTTTCCACATCATAATCTTTGATAAGAAAACTATCCTAAAATATTGTAAACACAGCTTTTCCCATTTTAAGCTTGACATCTTCTACACTGGGTAAGCTCAGTGCTCACAATGTTACTCCTTTGTATTTTTAAATTATTCATAAGCCTGCTTCCCGGACCAATCAGGTTGTCTGATAAGACAGATTGTTCTCTGGTCACTTCTGAGTCTCACCAGTTTTCAGATTTTTAAAACAACCTCCACTATTAACTAAAATGCATTCTTTGTTTGCTAGGACTTCACTGCAAGCTCTTCATACACTGAGAACAGTTTTTTGCCTTACAGATTACCAAAAAAAAAAAAAAAATCAGTTACAGTCTGTGCAAATGACAAGAAAGCTATCCATGAAGTAAATTCAGAATTTATACTCAAAGAACTTCAGGTGCCCTGTCAGGCTGTGTGGATTTTCCTCCAGCTCTGGCAGACTGTAATTGTTTACTTAACCTGGATATTGATTGTAGTTGGACTGCTGGCTCCCTTCCTTCAGCTGCAATTCTCATTTTGGCAGTTTCACATACATCACTTAAAATTCCTCTCTGCAGCCATGCTGTTCACATTCTTTTCTCCGGGTCATAATCTACTAAACATGACCATACTTTTATTTCTGCATTATGATGATGGGTTTTTTTTAAATTTTCTGACCTTTGCAGAACAAAAAGCAGAAGCTTTTAGCAAGAATGACCTTGAATCACTGTCCTTTACAATTAGTATTATACAGAGTTTTATGGAAGAGCTCAGATAAAAGTGATAGATTCTCCAGCAGTGTAGCTGCAGTATGAATTTTCTTTGTGTTTTATGAATACCTATATACATGCCACCTTCTATCAATTAGTATTACATTTTTAATTAGGTTGTCTGTTGTTCCAAATTTTATGTCAATAGTTCAGATGTGAATTTGAGGACTAAAAAAATCTCCTATATAAAACTTTCTTAGTAGTCATCCTGGTAGAAATAAACTAAGGCAAAAGGCACACAAATTTGCCATCTAAAAAAATAAGTCTATTAAAACATCATGAATATGGAGTGTTAATTCAACCACAATGAGTCTTCTGTATTAGTTTAAGTACTCTCATCTACTACAAACACACTTAGGCTCACCTGCTAAAAAGTTTTGAGGGTCACTGAAAGCATGTGTGAACATTAAAGATTGCTAAATCCATACAAAGCAATTCTGTAAAGGCTAATTTACCTTGAAATGGTGGCAAAACCTGTGTCTAAAAGGTCAAAAAATGATCACCAGTTTGCACAGTGTTTTCAGAGCCATTACACTGTACCAGCTGAAATACAGAATCCTTCAATTTAAATGGATTATAAACTGACACTTGTAAAGAAATAACATTCGTATCAACCACTGTCACTTTTTTTTTGGATTTATTTAACAAGCAGGACTACACCTGTTCATCAATAAACAGGATAACTGAGGTCCAGTATTAATGTTTCTCTTTACCTAGAGTTCCAAACTAGGCATGAGAAAAATTAAAAATAGAGAGAACTCCAATTCATGTATCAAATTAATTCAATAAGCCTTTATACGTGTGTAATGTATGAATATTTTCTGCATACTTTCTGACTAGGAGATACTCTAGTATTTCACACCATACAGTACAGATTGCTAAATACACAGTTCCTCAAAAAACAAGGACAGGAGCATTTATTTGAAAACAGAAAACCGTTTTTTCAGCAGAGAAGAAAATGCTATATTAGAACCGATTGACTCTATTTGACAACAATGCAAAATATTACACCCTCTCACCCCCCCCCGCCCCAAATCAATGCTTTCATATCTAATGAAGCTTGCAAACTGTTTTTAGATATTGTAAAATATACAAAACCCAATAGTGCTTCACCTGGAATATTTTCATGTCTAAAATTTGGCAGTAACATAACTTAAAAGGATAGCACATCTCCAGATATTGATCAGGGCTTTGTACAGCTGCAACGCCATAAAAATGATCTGCAGCTATAAAAGAGATAACATGATTATAAGTACACTACATTGTAATTTCCTTTGGGCAGTCAGAAAGGAAAAAACAGTCTGATAGTCTCTGAGAAAAATAAGCCTGCATGATATCCAGCATCTGACAGATGAATCCTTTTACAATATTCCAATTAAAGAATCTTCCAAACTTCGATTAACAACAACAACAAAAAAACACCACAAGAACTTAACAATTATCTTTCAACCACAAAACAAGAGGCAGCTGAAAAGCTAAGCAGTTCACAATGCAGGGAGTTTTAATGTTGCAACTTCCTTGCGAGTTCAGGCATGGAACATAAATAGTTAACCTTATTCGGAGCCATTAAATGGAGCTTACTAAAAAGCTTGCTCTAATAAATGGTATGATATGAAGGTCAGCCCTTAATTCACCATCAAAATATCTTCTGGGTGTAAACATAATGACTTCTGCTTATGCACTACACAACCCTGACAAGAATGCTACTTGACAATCCATTTCAGACCTAGAAAAACGTTCTCATTTGCGTCAAGGTGCTGAATGTCAGCAGATTCACTAACACGCTTATTTGCACTGCAGTGGTGGAACAGAGTAAAATACCATGAGCCCTCCACACCCTGCTGCTGCCTGGCTAGGGAGATGGTGAAATAAAACAAGATTTAATCCTGTCCATATCACTGTGCAGTTGGTGAAACTTGACAAGTCAACATTAAGTATTCAAAGTGGTATTGTGGCCTAAAGGGATCACATGCAGCCTGCACATAAGAGCAAAGGAATAGCTTGGTTCTGCTTCGGTGTTTGTAAATTTAATTTGTTCAAGGAAAAGCAACTCTGGAAGGGATTACTAGCTAGGATCAACACTCTTACCAAAGAAAAAGAGAAAACGCAAGTAGGAATAATACTGACATTTTTGTAATACAAAATAGCTTTTTGGGCTTACGTGAATAAATAAAATTTGGAGGTGATTGCAGCTCAACCCCAGCATATGAGAATATTCCACTTAGTGTTCCTGAGTAGGAGGGCCTGGGAAGCTTGAGTATTTCACAAAAATTGCATAGGAATTTAGAAAACACCATATTTTACAAAATGCTAAAATTTATTTAGCAAAATATTGTCAAGTATTGTTTCAGTGCAATACCTATTTCTTTAAATAAGTGGGGTAACAATATTCATGGTGTAACAACATCTAATATATTGTCTCTTAATTATTGCCAAGATCTCATTCCACAGATTCAGGGAAGGTTATCTGCAGCAAAATGTGAAAATCCCTGGTGCCCAGGAAACATGGAACCTGCAAATATACACACATGGAAATGAAGAAAAAACAAGATCTATAGCAATGCACTTCTGAAATAAAAATACAAGAGAAACCTGCAAATCCTCTTTGCTAAGTGTAGCCCTGTATTTACGCTATCTGCAGTACCTTTGAATAGAAAAATTACTCAACTATTTAAAGTCATCTCTGGTCCTACAACAGGAAGTGAGCACAAAATTCCTAAATCTGTAAAATACTCTTCATACTGAACAATGCAGGAGAGAGGTGCTGGCAACTCCCCTAGGACTCAGCAGGGATGGGAAAGTGACCTGAAGATGTATTTGTTTACTTGGCCCTTTCAATAGAAAATAGGGACCACAGAGTAAAGGACAATGAATACCTTTTCCTTACAGATTGATACAGCAAATAAAGCACAGAAAGATAAGCACTGCCAGCAAGGAATCTAAAAATATGTCTTCTTAGGCTTGATTAATGAGCTAATAAAAAGCTATAATAAGAAAAAAAATCCAATTAAAGCATCTTGTGATATTTCTCTCAAACAGAAATAAAGAATCCAAGAGCACGGTAAAACTTTGAAAAATTAGTATGATTCAGACAACAGCCTTAGTATTCAAGCCTACAGTACATCAATTTTATACTTTCTTAGACTGGCTGTCCTTTATTTGTCATCTCTGATGTGTATTGTCTGAAATTGTGATCCTTGATGAGCTTTATCTTGTTATTGCCTCACAAGTATATCATCTGAATTTAAATACAGAGATATTAAAAACTCAGGCATTATATTATAGGTACTCATTCTATTCAGAAAACCTGCAGGCCTCTAGCAGAACATGTGGATATAAGGGCAGAGCCAGTGGAAACTACATACTATCAGCTATACATAAAGTCAGAAAACAAACAAGCTACACTTCTCACTGATGCACAAAAGACAGAGTAGAAAATTTATATTGTGATAGTTACTTTTCATCAGTCTTTGGTACCTGGAGGTAATCAGAGGACACAGGAGCAGCAATGACACTGGAAAGGAACAGTAAAAGACACAGAGGTAGGAAGAGCTGGAGATTTGATGCCGAATGAGAAGCACCTGCACCACAAGGAGCCCCAGCACGGCCCTTGCAGCACCTGGAGGTGAGCAGCACTCAGCCCAGGGCCCGTGGCACTCTCTGAGGAAGGCAGCACCCAAAAAACCGCGGGCTCCTGAGGCGCAGAGCCGAGGCACAGCGAAGAGCAGCAGGGCAGGGACAGACTACACAGGGTCGGAAAGAAAAGAAGCCTGGGCATCTCGTACCAGGGTCAGTTGTTATTTTAGTACTACAGAAACTGTTTATTTTCACTTACTGAAAGATCCTCAGCCATCAGCGAGTGTCCGAGGCTCCAGGACAGGCGCATCCCATCTCCCTCTGCCGGCGGCTCCGTGCGAGAGAGGCCCCGAACAAACGCTGCTGGCACCTGAGGCGTGAGCGGGCCCCTGCCCCCGGCTCCTCAGGAATTTTAGGGTATTTTTTAAACAACTATTAAAATGTCCTAGTCAACACTCTCTAATTAGGCAGACATAGTCTTTGTCTCTTTGCACAGTTCAGTGAACGTTTTGTGGTTGTTTTATTCTAATCCCTTTACTTCAAGTTGTGGTTCAAGACTTCGCTGAAAAGCGTGAAATATCAAATGTATTTCCTCACTGCCAGCAGTGTTTCACGAAGGAATACTTTTCAAAATACTTTCGTTTGATTACGGGGTTTGCCTTTTCTAATTTGACAGCAAGGGAACCAAAATACACAACGTTGTATCTGCCTGTTTAAGAACCCGCCCACGACTCCTGAAATTTACATTAACAACAAAGTTGACTTCAACTATTTCAGGCGGCGCCTGGAAAGACGTGCCCTGTTCCACACCGAGCAAACGCGAGCCTCGGTGACGAGCCCGGCCCCGCAGTGTCAGGGAAGCGCTGAAGCCCCGGGCAGGTCAGGGCTGCCTTCCCCTGCCGCCGCCTCCCTGTTCGGTCCTGGCTCCTGCAACGAAGAGCGCCGGCCATTACTTCCAGTTCAATACTGGCAACTTCGAAATCCCACAATTGCTACGTTTTTACTTATTAAAACAAACAAACAAACAAACAAAAAAAACAGACAGCCTTGCTGCTTTTAAATGTTTGGTGTCTCTCTCCCCGCTGCTTTTCTGATGCACTGTGGTGTCACTTTGTTCTCACAAGCACATTTCTGACGCCAAAGTAGTCCCTGGCCTCAGCATCAGGACACACGCCTGACCCCACGGCCAAGGGGTCCAGCTACGAGCGACAGAGCGGCTGCCCAAGAGGAGCTGTACGAGAGGCAAGAGACAAAGCAACAACGCCTGCTGCCCCGGTGGCGGCACCTGGGCGCCTGCCAGGAGGGAAAAAAGACCAACCCGGAGAGCGCAGGAAAGAAAGCCTCGCTACGTCCCTGCCGGGCCCGGGAGCTGCCGAGGGTAGAGCGAGAGGCTGCCAGGGAGCGCAGGGAGGTCTCCAGACCGAGGCACTGCACACAGTTTCCAGCGGCTCGGGCCAGCGGCAATCCCCCGGGCGGCTCGCCCAGTCCCCTGGCCGCCCGGGCGGGGTCCCCGCGCCGCCACGAACACGCCTGTGGGCGTTGAGCCGCCCCGTCCCGCCTCCGCAGAGGCCGCAGCCGCAGTCGCCCCCCGGTCGCTGCCCGGGCCTGCCGGCAGGCTCGGCACCTCCCGGCCCCGTTCGCTCCCAGCGCGGCCCTCCCGCCGCCGCTTCCACTCCAGCGCATCGGGCGCGCCCCCCGGGCCGGCCGCGGCCAGGGGCGGGAGGGGAGCCGCCAATTGCGGTCCAGCGGGGAGCGGCTGTGGCGGGACCGCCGCCCGCGCTCGCAGGGCAGGATGGAGGCGGAGGGCCGAGTACCGGGGCCGCCGCTCTCCGCCGGCGGGGAAGGGCCCGGAGCCGACTCGCATTTCGCTGCGGGTGTCCCCGGCACGGCCCGGGGGCCGCTGCTCGCCGCCGCCGAGGTGCTGGCGCTGGACGATGAGGAAGACGACCTGGAGGTGTTCAGCAAGGTACGGCAGCGCCCTCCGCGCCGGGGGCGGTCGGGCGGGCTCGCCGGTACTTTGCCCCAGCGGGCGCCGGGCGAGCCGGGGTGACGGGACGGGACGGGACGACTCCGCCCCGGGCGGCGATCGCGGCCTCTGCCAGCCCGCCCCTCACACGCACGGTGCTCTCCGGTGCCATCGGCGCTCCCTGACGGGCCGGGCTGCCCGAGGGCGCGGGGCTAACAGGGGCAGCGCCCGCAATCCCGGGTGACTCCTCGGGCACGAAACGCGGAACTGCGGCTTCGGACCAGCAGTGCGAGTCATGACTGCGCTTACCTTAAGTGTGCCATCTAATCTGGGCTCGCTGTACCCTTATCATCACTTATGTTCGTAAGGCGCCATATATGTATCTGTAAATTAAATAAAAAGTCGTGTTTAGTAATTGCAGTTGTGTTTGAATGTAAATAAGTGTTTCCAAGTTCCATTTAAAAGATGAAGTCTCACACCTTCACATAGAAGATTTGAGAAGATAACATCTGAATTTTGATAAAGAGAATAAAATGAATGTAACTGACAATGTATCAAGGTCCACGTTCAGAGGGCACACAACCAGGTACATGCGTGCCAGTCTGACTGATAGTGCTGGTTTTAATTACACCAGTGAAGGGGGGTATGGCTTCTCCTTTAGTACTGATTTAGTACAGGTTAAAACAAAACTTACGTCGTCTCCTCAGCAGTTAAAGAAGTGGGCATGCCATGGATCTATTTGCCTTATCAAAGCAGCATCTAAAGTAAAAGTGCATACAGAGAGCTAGGGTGGAAAAATATATATGAGGCTAGGGTATCATTCACCATCTGAGGCTTGTGAACTACTGGGACAGGATGTGTGCCATGAGAGAGAAATAGCAGTTGAATTTCTGATTTGAAAAGGTGACAATGTATTTCTATTCAGTAGGACAGATTGTCATAGGGAGTAAATGTGTAGTTTTTATATTTCTGTAAGTGAGAAACACTGTTACAGTATGCATGAATACAACTATTGGAATAAGGACTTCCTTCTCAGGAGCTATGTATTTAAACTCTGACTGTAATAGAATTCTTGAAACTCATGGCTTTTAAGGCCAGAAGGGACTCTTAGGTGATTTAATAGTCTGTAACATATAAGAGATTAGGCTAAATTTCACCAAGCTACCTGTATTTTTCTGAGGCATAACTAGAGTCAAACTAGAATTATATTTTCTTGGAAAGCAGCAGTCCTGATTTGACATAAAAAGATTAATGGTTCACTGAACTTGCATGCAAAAGCAGTGCTAAAATTTAATTTTAGTTGCTTATGTTCACTTAGCATCCATTTCCTTTTATGAGTGAAGTTTGGGCAGTTCTGCATGAAGCTATCTGCTTATCAACACAGTGTATTGATGCTTATGCTGCGTGCTTGTCAAGAGCAATTCTCCTTGGGAAGAAAAAATAAAAACAAGTGGAGTTGATATAAGTTACTGTTGCTTTATGGCAAATATTGAGATCTTTAAATTTCTACCTAGATTCATGCCAAATATTTTTTTACATATATGAAATCTTAACTACTGTTAGTGCATGCTACATGATAAGTTATTCCTGCCAACAAGAAAATGTGTCATATTAAAATACCGCTTTCCTTCTGAAGCTTGGATACCTACATGTAGCGGTTGTATGTAACAACCAGAAATTCATGGTTTGTTTTCAAGTGATCTTTTGAGCTAATGAAAATCTGTGAGGTTGTTTGGGCTTTACACCCTATTTATTCATGTTCCATATATTCAAAGGAATCTGACAGGCTAAATGTAGCTTACAACTAAGTTTTGTAAAACCAATTTTTCCATAACTTACTGTTCCAGGACTAGCTTGTTTTAAATTGCATCTTAATGGGGTTCCTCATGCAGTGTAAGGCGGTGGTGTAACCTTTGCAGGCCAAGCGGGACAGCAGCAGCCATGCAGAGCTCACTGCCTGCCGCTCTCATCAGCTTCGTCTTTCTCAGTCTAGGCAGTGGAATGTGCCTGCTAAAAAAATGGTGAAAAATGAGTTTCTTAAAAATTGTCAACCTCAATACCCTGAGTCATTACTCAGAATGTAAACGCTGGGCTTTTATTTTATGAAAATCCATAGACGTTTAACCTGATAGTGTTATAAACCATTGACCTGGTATCCTCTGACATATCTCAAATATTACAGACCAGCATCTTCAGCAGCTGTGATAAAGCATTTCATGATGTGATGTGCATTTCACTTTATCCTAGTTTCCACTGCCACTGAAAAAGTTCTGAATTCTTTTCAGCAGAGACAAATTCTGGGAGCTGTTATGAGTCACACAGATGGAATGTTTTCAACCCGCTTTCTTCCCTTAGCTTCAAAGTAGAGTACTGCCTGTATCACAAATATCCATTCAATTATCTTTTGCATTCCTTGATAACTGATACGTAGCATTGACAAAGCTGTCAGCAGTTTGGTTAATACTTAAAATCTTTAGCATCTCTGCTTTCAAACTCTGTTTCACAGTGTTTGTCTGCATTTCATAATTACAGAAAATGTAATGATATTTCTGAAAAACATGTATATGCCACTTCAGAATTGCATAGAGACTAATTTTTCGTCAAGATTTTTCCTTCAAGTTCATCAAGGATTTGAGATAGAATAGTTCCTTCACTTATAAATCAGTCTTCCTGAATCTCTTTGCTCTTTGAAGAATGCTCCAACAATCAAGCTATTCCTTTATGAGACAAATTCTGCTCCATGTCCTTTATATCAAGATCTGGTTTTGGATCCTGGCTTCAGATTATTGCAAGCTCTGGATCCTTGCTGGGAGGGAGGGAGGGAGGGAGGGATGGATGGATGGATGGATGGATGGATGGATGGATGGATGGATGGATGGATGGATGGATGGAGCGAACACAGAGATAACCTTGGGTCAAGGACCTATGCTCTGGGAAGGAGCATTGTTTGGACAACCCCTCAGGCTTAGTATCTTCTCCAAAGGGCTGCAGTCTCAGCTGTGTGCGTAGACTGTTTTGAGGCTGCTCCAGAATGTAGGAGTGTTTTCCTCCCTTATATTTTTTGGAGTGTTACTGACTGGTTGCAGCCAAATGTGAGACTGAGAATGGGTAACTGCAAGTATTAGAGAAAGAAGACCCAGAAAAAGGCCCTCATGCTATGAGAAGCTCATTGGTTTCCTATCACTTTGGTCTCTTGGCCAGTAAATGAAAAGGCAGGAACCTGTTTGTGGACTGGCACACACAGTTCTGCCAACTGTTCTGTCAGGAGGGAAGAGGCACTTCCCCACAGGTAGGTGGGGATAGGGGAAGTGTGGGAAAGGACATCATTTTCTGGGACAGGGCCTTGGTGCTACTCATGGATGAGAAGGAAGAAGGTTACACAACCCAAGAGGTAGAAGAATTGTCGATTTTTCCTGTGCTACAAAACTCCTGCCCTCATCTGTTTGCATACGAAAACATAGTTCCAACCACAAAATTACAGCTGTATAGAAAATTATCATGGTTTTTTGTACTGTATTTCTGTGATGACATCAGACTTAGGTCACATGAACTTCAAGAATTACTGGAAGTAAACTTGAACTATCATGAGGATAAAGAGACAGATGCTTGTTTAAAACTCATGTGTATTCATTCCTGTGCACATGAATACAAGAACTGTATTAAACAAAACCAAAGACTTGCATATTCTGTGGATTTTTATTGCCCATATTTTGTTTCTCAAACCACATATTCATAAGCCCTTCCACATAAGTATATACTTTCAGACACCTGCATGAATAGAGCAATTTTTAGTAGCAACCTAGAGGAAGGAATGAAACATTAAGACATTAATGCCCCATGGAAAATGAGAAAATATGAAACACATTTACCTTGATCCAATTTAGGCCTTGCAGACTCATTATTCCTCAAATTATATGGCCATTCAAGTCCCTTACGTGCTCATGTGCATTTCTCTTTCCCTGGAAATTTCCCATTGCTTCAGCACTTTGAATTGCATGGGCTGCTCTGAGCTAGAAGTCGTCATTCTTCATCTAGACCATGGGCAGCCACTGCTAGCGGGCTCTGGGAACAGCTCTGTTTATTCTGCATGACTCAGGAGAGTGCTGGCTGTATAGAAATCATGTAGAAACATTCTCTGAGTAAAAGTAAAATGACTGACAGGTGTACAATATTTAAAGTGTTGTCTTTAGTCTTCTGTGTTGCTTTTGTCTCCCTGTTCAAAGAACTGCATGTAACTGATGAGAGGAGAACTGGTACATAAGCACTTTCTGGGCTTAATTCCTGGTATATATGGTCTCTTCCCTATTTGTGGGAACACATTGATAAATACAAAGAAAAAGATAAGGTGTTTCTTTCCAAAGAAAGTTTTGATCCAGTTGAATTCAAAGGCAAAAAGCAACTCTTCACCCAGCTCAACAGCAATACAGTGGGGTTCTCTTCATTCCTGTGAGATCAGCCTTGGGATGATGCCGTGACTCCAGTTAGTGTGGACTTGCACTTTTCTAGTCCTGGCATTTGAGCAGTTTTCTCTTTAACTACATCCCTGTTTTCCTTCCTCTATAATTAACAAGGCACTGAAGAGGGCAACTCTTCGCCACTTGTAATCAGTATACTCTAACTACCCTTTTAGAAAACTTCTAGAAAATAGATTAATTTTAAAGTTTTTTATGAAAATAATTCTTTGCATTGCATATATTTAAAAAGCCATATACTGTATTTGATATTTAAAATATAATGATTTATTTCAATTTTTCTATTATTTCTAATGATTTATTAATTTGTAATGCTCTTTTATGGAGTGAGTAAATTCAATTTATTTTCATAGTAGCTGTATCCTTCAAGATTCTAGATTAGTGGATCTTACCCAGATTTGTATCTAAGGAAGAAAATGAGATTTTTTGCCTGTTTGCAATTTCCACCTTGTTTCTCAGCAGTTGAGTGAGCACCATGGAATGTAATAGCAGAAGCAGTTGCTATGGGGACATATTCTTACAGAGTTGTGTGGAAGTGGTCAGTGGTATCAAAAAGTGATTTTTCGCTTCAGTAAAACAGTGGTTTGACTTTTTTTTAGAAATTAGGCAGCAAATTTGTACTGCATACTTACTGTTTTCCTTTTAAAAAAAAGAGATTAATTTATGTACCTGTAATTGTTTTCCATTTCCAATTATTTTTTAAAATAAACACAAACTGAAATATCCAATTCCAGTAAAAATTCTGATTTGGATTTTGCCTTGTTTATTTTGAATAATCATTTTTTTTATGCATCCTGTTCAGGTAAATAGAGATAATTCAAACATCATAAGTCCTCAGTAACTGGCTTCTAAGAATTTTAATAAAACTGTTAAATACCCAACACAGTCAATGGGTGCTTGGTTCATAACTAATTTTACTATTCATAGGCAACTTCTCTTTCTAGGTATGCATAACATTCTTCTCAAATTGTAATATTTGGTTGTTCATCCATATTTGAATAAATCTCATTTCTTACATCCTCACCAAAGCAAATACTGAAAAGGGTAATAGATTTGCTATGTACTACATAATTCTTTCATCTCCTCCGAGTTATATCTGTTCCGTCAGATTATTTTAAAGCTTGCCATTTTAGCATCAGAGATGTGTTTTTATACAAAAATTATTGATATGGATGTCCTTATGTCTTATCTGTCTGTAGGATACATCTCTGGCTGAGGTAAACTCATTCAGTCCTTCAGTGCCAATATCCCCCTCATCAATGATAAACCAGTATAAATTTGAAGATGGGCCAGAATTAAGAGATCTCTTCATTACAGTTGATGATCCTGAAAGCCACATTACAGCCATTGAAACATTTGTTACATACAGAGTAGTCACAAAGGTAGGTATCTGCTCATGGTTTAATGGCCAACTTTGATAACAGTTGGCATTTTCACTCTTCTTGCACACCATTCTCTTGGATATTACTGAATTTAAACTCTAATTTTGCCAGGAGTTATAGACAACTAAAACTACATGAAACTGTGCTGTATAATGGAAAAAAAAATCGGTGTGAGTCTGCATACACACGTGCTTAGATTCTTTATGTTGAGAAAATAGTTAATAATTTTTCAATGGCAAAATGAGTGTTGTGAGGCAATAACATTTTCTGCTGTGATCTTCAGGAGGAACAGGAAACAGCCAAAGGACTGATCCACTTTGAAGATGCTATATTAGCACAAGTATTGATGACTTTTGGATCACTTACAAGCTACCAGTCTTACATCTTACATAAATATTGCCTCCTACAGTCTTTCAATTCCATTCTTTTCTAATTGCAGCATCCATTAACACATGGATGTTTGCTTCCCATGTACAGTTGCATGTGATTTCTGGGGAAACTGCCTCAATTTTCTAATGAAAAAGTAGTATTAGGAAACAATTAAGTGTATTTTTAGTTGAATGCAAGTTATTTACTGGAAATGAGGAAGAAAGTCAGCCTTGTGAGACCAGCCAGATCTTCTGAGGTTACCAGTAAATATTCTGCAGGCCCCCTTTTGAGAATTGCACTGTTAATTTATTTTGAGTTCCTTTTAAAAGATTAATTTAAAAGCACATTTTCAAATGAGAATTATTTGTCTTTAAATAAGAGGTGATATCAATTTGTCATAAAATATTTGATGAGTAGGAAGAGAGCTTTGTTAGGTTGCTAGCAATAAATTTCACTTTATGCCTGTGTCTGTAGACGAGAGAACATTTTTTCTTCAGGCAGGTATGAAAGGGCTATAAGGTGGATTGCTTTTGGTTTTTTTATCTCTCCTATCCTTTCTTACCATATTTAATTTGGAGTGCTGGTTGTTGATGATAAAATAATAGCATTCCTCCCATATACCTTGAAAAATTTTTATTCAACCCTCAAAAATGTTTAGATTACAAAAGCATGTTTTGAGGATTTTAGAATTTACTTGCATCACGTTATAAATCTCTGTGTAACAATGAATGCTAAATAGCACATGTTAATGAAAACATGGGCTCTTTGTGGCTTGCCTCCAGAAGACAGAGCAGTGGTAAAATAAATCTCACGGTCTGACAGTTTTGTAATCTGTAATAAGAATTTTTTGTAGGCATTAAATGTTTGTTGGCAAGTTCTAACAGGGGGCTGCAAAACTGGAATTGATGGTGGGCTGCAGAATCCTTTAAGCACTCCAGGAAGTGTTGTTGCTATGATATGCTGAAGTTTTCATGTTTTGAATGTTTATTGAGTAATGTCACCAGGTCCCAAGGACATGTGTCAGCTCTTTGGGCTTTGTTCAGAGTGCTAAAAAATGGACTTTCCTCACTTGTAGATTACTAATCACTTTAAAAGAACTGCCCTAAAAGTCACGAACATAACTGTGATTGCTGAAAGAAAAATGTCACACTGAAGTAATTATTGCAATAATTTGGAAACATTGTGGTAAGATCATTTTGTGTGTCACTGCACAAAGTGCATCTTAATGCTCACTTTTTTTTTCCCCAAGAGAACTTTGAAGTCTTGCTGAAATGGGATGTGTTAACTCTTCAAGGAGTTGATCATTGTTCTTTAAAACAATAGCAGCCATGAACAGGGAACCTAATAAAATGTATGCATTCCCTCAACTACTCAGTTTTCTCCAAAATCTAAAACTGGGGTTTTTTTTCTGGCATTCTAACCTAAGACTATTTTTTCTACTTTTGGTTTTCAGACAACCCGTGGTGAATTTGACTCCAGTGAGTATGAAGTTCGAAGACGATATCAGGATTTCCTTTGGTTGAAGAGCAAACTTGAAGAAGCACATCCAACACTGATTATTCCTGTTTGTTTGCTAAAACTTAAGTTATTTTTCTTTGTTTATAAGATGGCTCCAGTTTTGATTCAGAGATGTTTGAGGTCTTTCTTCAACTTCTGAAGTTTCACAAACTTTAAGCAACCTATTTTCCTTAGCTTTATATGTATGTGACAAAAATCACATAAAGGTATTTCTTAGGTTTTTAATTGTGGCATTTGCAGTAATTTGCAATAATTTATGTCCTTTCTTAGTTGTACTTGTGTTCTTCTGCACTGTATATTACAAGAAAAATGGTATACCCTAGTTAAATATGATAACTATATAGCTTTTGGGTTATTGCATGGTGGATTTTACAAGGTATATCTATATTTTTTAGTAAGCAGAAGAACTACTGTAACACTCCAATATTATGCAAATTATACAATACATTTCTTGTTTTTTTCCTTAGCCATTGCCTGAAAAATTCATAATGAAGGGAATGATGGAACGATTTAGTGATGAATTCATTGAGACTCGAAGAAAAGCTTTACATAAATTTTTGAACCGTATTGCTGATCATCCAACTTTAACTTTTAATGAGGACTTCAAAATTTTTCTTACTGCACAAGCCTGGGTAAGATGACTTTGTTTTTATTTACAGTTACAGTGAAACCATATGTTGTGTTAGTAGGGTATATCAGGAGCCTCCCTGGTTCAGTATTGTCATCCCATGGCTTGTTACAAAAGTGGCAGAAGCAGGCAGGGATTTTTGGAATATTCATAACCTGACATAACCTTTTCTTCTGTGGTTTTGGTAATCATGCACATGACCATAAATATTGCTGTACCTTCCGAAGTTGTTTTCTTTACTGCATTTTGGATTTTTGTGGCAAATGCATAGTATTTCCACTCTGCATGTTTTTTGGTACACAAACAAGTTTCCAAGATTTGGAGGAAAACAGTGGTTTTAATTAATTATTTAAATTTTTGGCATGGCACTGTCTTTTTTTTTTAAGTTTTACTAATCTCTAGAGATACACAGGCTATTCCTGTTGCATTGTTGCAAAATGTGTCCAGTTGCAAATTGGAGTTTTGTACTCAGAAAAGCCCGCCTCTGAATTTCAGCAAATCTTATTCTATCAACATATAAAAACAGGTAAAAAAAATAGATGGATTAATTCCTCCAGTAGGAGCACTGTCTGCTTTTCTCAGACTTATTTCTGCAATCATTGCTTCTGCTTTCCTGTTCAAAAAGCTCAATTGCAAACTAGCTAACTCACCCTGAGGAGTGAAGGGGTGAAGGTTCTCTGCCATCTTCAACCATTCTTGTGACACTGTCATACATGGCATGTTTTTGTTTGCTCAGAAAGGCTTAGCTGATAAATGCACAAGCCAGGGATGGTTCTGACATTGGTCTAATAATAAGATTTATACAATAAGAAGACAGAGATCTATGTATGTATTTTTGGGGTTTTTTTTTTTAAGTGCTTTATTTATTATTTTCAGAGAATTAACAAAAGTACCTGGAAGTAAAGAGAGCTTGTTCTGTCTTTAGGAACTCTCCTCACACAAGAAGCAGGGTCCTGGTTTGCTGAGCAGGATGGGACAGACTGTCAGAGCTGTAGCATCCTCAGTAAGGGGAGCGGTTAAAAATCGTCCTGAAATGTTTACAGAAATGAACAATTACATGGAAACATTTAGTCAGAAAATAAACTTGTTAGATAAAATAGCTCATAGGATTTACAAGGAAGAAAGGGGTAAGTAGAAAACATGCATCAGTTTTATTGATTTAAGAAATTAAAAAGTAAATTAGTCTTCATTGTGGCAGGCAAAATACTCTTTCCGGCAAGCAAGGAAAAAGGGAGATTTCTATGTTTATATTGTGTTTTTCTTTCTGGTCATGTTTTTGACAGACATTCAAGAATAATTTTTTAATAGGAAGAGTTTTAACCGGTCATTCAGCTACTTATAAGAAACTTAGAGGAATATTTTAACATGTGCTTTCTGGAAAGCTGAATGACCTTTGGTTTTTAACTTTCAAGGGAATGTACAGTTTTCTGTGCAATCTCAAAGTGACATGAGGTTGTGTTGATTTCAGGTCTCTAAACTTCTCTTTGTTTTGTTTTGTTCTACACCTTTTTTCCATTGACAAAATGCATTTTATTTTTTTAATTGCTTTACTGTTGGCCATAATTTTTGTCGTGGTAAACTGTGCCTACTAGACATCTAGTTGGAATGCTAAGTTACTGACTTTCCTGAGATTCTGAGATGGTTGTGATCTCAGACTGTGCCTGTTCAGTAGAATTTCTACTGGGCAGCACTTGAAGTGTTTACTTGTCTATATAATATAATTTGAAGAGCTGCACTGTGTTAATAACTGAGTCCTTGAATTTTCTTGTGCAGTACCAGATCTCTGTATGTCCTCACTGAATTGAAAGGGTGTTACAAAAGAAAAATACATTTTGGTGAAGAGTTCCTGTTGATATTGTTCCCTCCAGTGAAAGTAGCTGAGATCTGTAGGTTCAAGGTATCAGTGCCAAAATATTTCTTGAAAAAGCTTAAGAATTTTGATGTGCTCCCAAATGTTGTAGGTTATATCTTCTTATTAGATTTTCCAAACAACACTTGTCAGAACACTTGTGTGCTGGGCCACACTGTTGTGAATAGGAATTGTTGGTAGCTGTGATACAGAGAACATTCCTGCTTGCAGTACCTTAACATGGGGTTCTTGATTACATCTTCCATAGAGGAGTTTTTTCTTTTGTCCAAGTAATCTCAAAGTAAGCTTTACACTCTTGATGCCACACGACTGCTTTCATCTTTCTTAGGACATTCCTTCATGATAAATTTAGTAGTGACAAAGGTGCATTTTCAATGCATGACCAATGTGTTCACAGTGTCCTCCTGTGAACTGCAGCTTGCCCGTGTTTAGCCCTACCAAATGGCACAGTGATTTGTGGGCCTTCTCTCTGTTTATGGATTATCACTTGGTCTAGAAACAAGAGAAGTAACTAATAAGATATCCCTGTATTTAAATTAATAAAAACCACTGAAAGAGATACCTGCCAAGCGGGAGTGAACTTCAGTGTTTCTTCTGAAGCTTTTGGGACATAACAAAGCTTCTAGTTTTAATAACTGTGACTGTATTTGGAACATTACTATTGCCAAGAAGCAGAGGAATTGAGGGCAGAAAAAATCAGCATGTTAGACCAACTGCTGTGGCTCCTGTTGCTCTGTGTGAAGACAGTGTGAAGTAGTGCAGGTCATTGGTGTCTGAATACAGCTCTTCAGGTCTACCTGAGTATGTGTGATTGTGAAATGTCTGGGGTATTTTTGCTCATAGATTTCTCAAAGCTACTTAATTACAATACATCAATTGATTAGTTTATTCATAACCAGTGAACTGGAGTTTACGTACCTTGGGCATTTGAGCAAGTTTAAACATTAGTGTCAGTCTCTCGCTTGGTTCACAGTAAATATGAAGTTGCAATTAGTGTCACTTAGACCTCTGTTAATGAAGAAAAGAGTAATTCATGTGTATGTTCCTTTTAAGAGTATTTTAATGAAATGAAGGAGTATGGCCCCATCCACACGCTGTGGTCAGCGTCAGAAGAAGACATAGCAGAGTCGCTGAAGGGCATTGCCAGCTCCATTGACCGCTGCTGCAGGGCTACGGAGAAGCGAATGGCAGGGCTCTCAGAGCACCTGCTGCCCATTTTACATGAATACATTCTCTACAGTGAAATTCTCATGGTAAGGTTTCCTGAAGGACTCTTCATCGCTCAATATAAAGTTTGACTTAGTTCAGTGACAATGTCCAGGAGAGAATTTGTAGCTGCTGAAAATTACTTTAGAGTCCCTGTATTTACTCAGTACAAAGCATGCACAGCATATGATACCTGTCTGTTATTGGGGAATCCCACTGGTCCTGTTTCTCTTGCTAGTCAGGCAAGAGGTGCCCCTTCCAAATAGGAAGAGCTTGATAGTTTTGCCTGGCGGGCAGCCCTGGGTGTCTAGTTTTGCCATCTTCAGTGTGCTCTGCATTGTAACAGTGAGGGTTTGGGGACAGCAGCTGAGAAAGCCCTTCCCTGACACTGCCAATATATGAACTCATTGAGTAACAGATTGTGTGTGGGAAAAGGAGCTGAGAGGTTTTTCCCTTTCTAGGTGTTCTTGCTAAGTATGTTTTCTCTTTCTGGAACAGCTGGGAACTTCCAGTCCCTGCAGCATTATATAAGCATGTGTTAGTCTTTGCCATAAGCTACTGCTCTCAGTTCCCTTTATGTATGTATTTTTCTTACACTTGGAGAGGATGTAAAAAATCAGACTCCAGAGTTGATATAGTCAGTGCTCGTGGATAATCAACATAATTAAGTAACTGAATTCAGTATGTCATAATTCCCACTTTGCTGCCTACAGAAAGCGGAACATGTGTACAAACCCTTCTTTGTCTAGGTTTTGAGCAATGCCAGCTGCAGAATCTGTTGTGTTACTGCTGGGAACCCAGCTCCTGCTGCAGTGGTTTCTGGGTAGGGGCTGCAAGAGTCTTACAGTCCACAGGTAGAGCAAGACCCAAGTTAACTGAGCCTTTGGTGGCACTCTGCAGGGTATTTTCACTTTCTCAGTAAGGCTTAGCTACTGAGAGTTAGGAATTCCTGCTGCAATGACTACTGTCTTTAAAACAATCTTCACAGAAAAAGGGGCCATACAAATTCTCCTGTCTCACAGGCCTCATTATTTTCTGGTAGATGGAAGTAGGTACTGCTTTGCTTAAAGGTCTGAAGAGATTACTGCCCTAGCAATTGCAGGTCATCTTCTCCCCCACTTCCAACCTTATTTTTCAGAATTTCTATGTCTGTTACCCAGAAGCAATTGTAGTCTTTATGCAACTGAGGAGATGCTGCCCACCCATTGCCTTCTGTTTTCAGCCTGACTCACCCTCACACTTTCTAAGGTGTTTTGTTTTGTCCAGAACACGGAGAGGTTTCTGGGGACAAGCCCCAGGATGCCTACCTGGCTCTTCCTGCACACCTTACTGTTGCCCACTGCATTTTTTTCTGCTTGCAGCTTTCTTGATGCAGCACTTGCAACATAATATTAGGCTGCCGTGAGGTCCTGTCCAGAGGAGAAATCTTATTTCAGTAGCTCACTCCTTTTCCACAACTCTCCCTTTCCCTTCATTGACCATGGATTTTTATTTTACTTAGTCCTTATTTACCTCTTACACTTTCAAGAGGGGAATACTAGTCACTAAAATAAAATACCTAAAAATATCCTGTGGAAGTCACCCAGCAGTAAGCCTGTCAGAGGTGTGTTTAACTCCTCATCGCAGGGACCTTGGTGCTGTGCTGCCAAGATCGCATGCAAATGTGCAGAACAAGGTGTGATCAAAATAATACAGTCCTTGTATTTTCCAGTGTTGTGAGTTCAACCTGTAACCGGGAAAAGAGTTGAATTCATAGCTAAAATATTTACACCTGGACCAGCCTCTTCCTAACTGACCCACAGAGCAAATCTGTCGTCCCCCAGGGTAGAAATTACAGCATTAATTAGTTATGAGTCCACATAAAATTATTTGTGGGTTTTGGGGCAAGGTACCATTAAGTATTATACAAAAAACCTGTAAAAGTATAATAATATGTTTTAAAAATATAGTGCCTTTGTTTACCATTAAAAGTCAGCACTTATCTATAGATGTAGTGTGTGAATATTAAAGTAATTGATTTTATCTTGTAATTTAAAGTGTATGTGTGATAAATGTTGCCAAGCAGTCATTAAAAGTTCTAAAAGAGGCAAAAGAAATAGGAAAAAAGAGAAAACATTTCTATTATGAAGAAAAGCTGTTCCAGACATTTGTTTTGCTTCTGTGCTTCCAGCTAAACATTTTCTGTATTTATCTAACCAAAAGATTCCAAGGTATTGATGAGCAGTCGTCTATATTGCTGGTCTGTTGCTCAGAAATGCCCAAAGTCAGGACTACCAATTTTTTATAGTGATTACCTGTTCAAAATCAAACATTGGAAAATTATTTGAAAATTAAGCTCCTAAATTATTTTATCATGTTTGATAAAGTGTCAAGATTTCAGAGAGAACTCAGTCAAATAAGAGAGATAGAGAAGGTAGAGCTGCTTGTGCCCTGTGCTGTTTCAACATGCTAGAGGTGAATACTGACCATCTCTGCAGAAGAGGCAGTAAAACCAGTTGTAGCAAGGTAATGTAAAAGAAGGTTTTGAGATTTGTAATTCTATATGTCCTGCTTCTGATTTTTTTTTTCAAAAAGACTAAAGCCTTGCAACACTTCTGCAAGATAAGCATACCTGAGTGTGCTTTTACAGATGAGGAGGCTAAGACAAAGAGACATTTGTAAGGCTTCATCAAGGTCTCAGTGCAAATGAGCGTTAGAAATGGAAATTTAATCTGTAATACTGTTCCTATTTTGTAGCTTACCAAGTAATATTCCTTTCCCTTTCTAATTATTTTTTGACATTATCCTAAAAACCCAATACCTGATAAGATAGTTTCAAAGGAGGTAAAAATTACATCTGCTGAAAATAAGCACATATATTAATGGTATAAAAGCTATCATTCCTATGATACCTTGATCTGATTTTTCTGGTTTGTTTTCTGATTTGCCAGAACTGTATTTGGCACTTACAAATTAATATTAAAGGTTAAAGTCACAATTTCAATAATGCCTTGTGTACCATTTCTAGTCATTCTACTTTATATTGTAAATTTTACTCAAAGAAGATACTTCTGTTCGTGTTCATGACATTTGGCAAACTCATGTTGCTGTTTTTAAGGAGTATATAGTAAATTAAGCTGATACCAAGTAAACTGCTGTAGCAGTTCTGCTCATACAACTGCCAGTAATATTGTGTATGGCTTATTCTTGTGGCACTGATTTAGTAAGATTATTGAAAAACCTATAAGATAAAACACAGGTATGGAAAAATAAATCCTCATTTTAATATTTTTTTAATTAAAAATACGTCAAAATTAGTAAATGGTATAATTCCATGATCTTGTTTATCAAATAGCAAATTATTTGATGGTTTTCTGAAAGAGCTAAAATTTTATTCCATTTACTTCTTTTTTTGGTTTTTTTTTGTTTCTTTCTTCTTCTCCCATACTAAGGGTGTTTTGAAAAGGAGAGACCAAATTCAAGGCGAGCTGGATTCCAAAGTTGATGCTTTAGCCAATAAAAAGACAGAAAAGGATCTGGTGAGTATTTTCAGAAAGCCAGACTCCTCCAGGCCTTACTGTAACAGCAGGAGATGCACAGAAGGACAGGTGTCCTCTGAGGCCACCTGCTGGGACTGGGTGCTGTCTCTACACCTCTGGTAGCTCTTTGTGCCAGGCAAAGGCCATCACGAGAAAAGCAGCACTTCAGAAGCTGGGCTGCTGGAGGGAAGGGCTGGTCATGGTGGGCAACCCCTGGCCTTTGTCAGCACAGAATGTACCATAGTCTATTTGCTTCCACACTTGGAGTTAAAAGAAAGTAACATTTGCTGCAGTGCTCTGGTAGCTGCTGCTTCATTGATGTAGGAGAGGTAGAGGAGGTGATTAGAATCATCACAGCTGTTCGTTAAACTTACTTAAACTAAAATGTTCTGTGTTCTGTTCTTACAGGTTTCTGTTTTTTTCAGGTTGGGCCCAGGGACAGTTTTTTTGCTTCCAGTATGAAACCTTTGTTCATTCTAGTGAAGTCAGATTGGAACTGGTACCCTATGGGGACAGGCATTCCCAAAACCACCAGCAAGGCTCAGCAGCCAGTTAAAACAACCTCTGGGATGAGAATTGGCATTTTTAAAATTTTTTATATACAGTGTAAATAATATGTAAAAATGACTAATAACTTTTCAGTACATCAAAGGAGAAAATCCTTGACATTTCAGATACTTTTTATTAGGCTTGTTGTAATTAGTTTCCACGTAAAGAAGAGTTGTTTAGATAGTTTATGGCACTTGAAATGCATATTTTCATTAGATTTTTTTGGCACAGTGATGAGTAAATAAGAATATATTGCTGATCTGTGATATCTACAAGGGGTATGGTTTCTTATATAACCATACATAGAGTTTGCCTCTGTGTACTGCAGTGGAACATTAAGTAAATATCTCTGGGTTTGGGGTTTTTTTCCTGAAGCAGAAATTCTGTTTACTTGCTGCCTCTGTGTTCTGAAATTTGTTTTTGTTTTTCTACCTTCTTTGCTGTTTCTCTTGTCCATTTTCCTTAGTTTAAGGCCTGAAGCTCTGATAAAATGCACAGAGGATGGTGAGTTGGAGAAGCCCCCTAGGGTGGGAGTTGGGTAGGCATGGCAGGTGCATTCAGTGATGAATTCAGCTCCATACAGCTTCTTTAGCAGCCAGACTCTTTGTTTACTGTAGAAAAGACACCACAGCCTGGCAGGATGTGCCATCTTTTCAGGATGCATTTCTGTTAAAATCTGATGGAGTTTTCAGACAACGTGCATGCACTCCCATTTCCTGAACTCTTACAAATAAAAAAGGATTATTTTTATTTTAGCATAGTGTTGATCATACCATGTTGATTTGATATTGACAATGGTTTACTCCATCTTGAGCTGTTTGTACTTGATTGCAGTAGGATTTTGAAATCGCCCAAATTTTTTTTTTCACTGTGTATATGTTTCCATATCTGCATTTACAGTTTGGTAAAGGCTTTGGACACTCTGATTACCCTGGTGTTCAGATCTTTGCTTTATCTTTCCAAACCCTCTATTTCTTACTAATTTTGGAGAATCCTGTTTTTGAAAGTCTGGTTCTCCTTGCAGCCTCAGAAGAGCAGTAAAACAGATGTCTGTTAGTCTAATCTGATAATAAAATCCTGTTCTCTAATTGAGTGGCTGCTGTATCCTGAAGACTTTTTCTTAATTAGAAGCTGAAGCCTTTTTCTAGTAAGGATAGTTTGACAACAGAGAATGGTGTACTGCTATTTTTAACCATTCAAGTGACTTAACTATTTTCTTGGTAATTTTTTTAATATGTTTTCATTTTTATTATATGTTGAAATATTTTTCTACACTTCTAACCAGACTCACTTAATAACAAAAGGTGGTCATAACACAAGGTATACTGTTGGAATGGATGTCAGGCACCAAGTTTGGGTGTATTTGCACGTATCTTTTCCCAAGCAGAACTCCTGTAGCTTCTAATGGTCTCATAGATGTCAGATTGAACTTGTCAGTGCAATCTAGTAGCCAGAAATTTTGCTGACAATGAGTGGCATGAACCCTAATCTCATTTGAAGTCCATTTCCACCACAGATAAGAGGTCTCTGACTGGTGTTAGACCTGATAAAAGGCGGTGAGATATTTAGCATTGGTCATGGCAAACATCAAATAATTTAACAAACACAGAGTTATACAGTAGAAGAATGCAAAATATCCCTAAGGTCAGTGCAGATGAAATAGGCTAGAATTGCAAATTAAACCTTACAGGACATTAGGCTCATCGGCTGGGGGAAAAATCTTTTCTTGAGCTGTGTTAGAAAGCTGCTTGTGGTGCTGCTACAGAAGCCAAAACCTTGGTTTCTACTCCAAAATTTGGTCCACAAAGATGGCAGTTGTTCAGGGTATGGATGGATGGTTTGAAGACTGATTTTGGATGCAGGCTCTGGCAGAGGGATTGGGCAGGACTTTAGTACCCTCCTGCTTGTCTAGACATTTCTTACCTCCAGAGCTGTGGCTGTAAAGATAGTGGGATATGCTGCTCCATGACTTCCACCCTCCATCCTGAAGGTTACACAGCAATGCTAGTGTATTCCTCTATGGTTTGGGCATTTTCAACCATTTTAGTCTTGTCACTAGGGCTGACAATAATTCTGAAAAAAGGTTGGTGTAAATGTGCTCTGACAGAGCGAGATAAGCATTAAATGCCAATTTAAGGATTCTAGTGTTCAGGCTTGAAACTGAGTAGTAAAGAGATGAAATGCTGAATCTATTACATTCTGAATATATTTTGTGTTTTAACTCCAGGCTAAAAAGGGGTTAGCATCACCAAGCTGTAGGATTAATTAATGTAGTAGATAGAAATTTGTGCTGTTTTGCATAGTGAGGTAGTGTAAAATGCTGTGTCACTTACCATGTAATTTGGCTGTTGGGCCAGGTCTCTTTGGCTACAGTCACACAGTCCATGTCTGGTAGCACTCTGCCCTAGCAGTACCTGGCTCCCACCTTCCTATGCTCTGGTCCCATGTCTGATTAGTGCTGTGCTGGCCTCTGGCCATCACTGATGGAAGATGTCATTTCTCACATTGGCTGCCTAAGTGAGATCAGTGTAAGAAAATGGGTTCAGAATCCTGTTTAATTTGCAGGATCAATTGTAACAATTTATACCTTGTAAATGAGGAACACGCTAGGTAGATTTTTTTTTAAGTCCAAGCCATTCTTCTTTCATTTCTGCTGTCATGGTAGCTAAAGAGAGTAGCATTGATGGGTTTTTTCAGTTTTGAAAAAGTTGACCTTGAACATCTCTACTTGACTTGTTGACATGTGGCATAATGCTGCCTTTAGACCTTAAGTCCAACACTTGCCTTAATACAACATCTGGTTTCTTTGAGGCTTTAGAGTGGGATGTCTAAATGGCATATCCAGGCAGAGTTGTATAACAGAGTCTGCCTGTCCATATCATGTTCTGACTACAGTATGCAAGAAATTTGTAGTTCCTAGAAAAGACTAGACAAAAACAAACTGCTAAATAATTTACTTAAAGTTACAAAGTTATAAAGAACAAGGAAAGGGGAAGTTGGCTGCAGCCAGGATTTCTAAGTCAGACAAGTTCTTTATATGTCTAGACTAGTGCATTCCCATATAGGAACTTTATTTTTGCAAAAGCAGAGAATGGATTTAACTGCCTTTCCTACTCTAAATCATCTTTAAAATGTCATCATTTCCAGTATTCTGTGACATTCATTTTTTGGTATTTGAAGGAAAGGCAATTAGCATGGAACATGGTCAAAATACCAAATCCAGTTGTCTGTAATTCCTTTAAAGGTAATTCCCCCACATTTAAACTTTGGATTAACCTTTTCATTTTGAATGCAGTGTTGGTAGTTGAAATTACCCTTGTCTGTAGCTTGATTAGTGGTCTGGCCAGATAACTGAACTTGAGATTTTCAGTAAAGTAGAAATAATATTTTTTTCCATTTTGTTCCTCATTAATAACCAGTATTTCATTAATCTAGAAGTGTGGCAAAGAAAATCAGTGCAGAAATCAAATCTAACTAAAACTGTTTATTACTGACTGTGGATAACATTGATTCGGATGAAAGTGTCAGTTTTACTAGCTAAGGAGTTCTTGGCTTCTTTAAGAGCTGAATGGGATTCAGGTTCTGTGACCATTTCAGTAAATGTTTGATGATTCAGTTTGTCTGATGGCAGCATCACTGCTGTTGCACTTGATCACTGTTCTCCCCTGCATGGTCCAAGCTGGAGGCTGTGCGCCCAGACTTTCCAAGTCTTGCTCTGAGTTCTGACCTTTCTGTGTTCTACCAGGAGCGTAAGCATTCCCTAAAAATCCTGGAAGTTAGTCCTGGAATGCTGAACTTCTTATCAATGAAAACACCAGCTCTGCAAAAAGCAAAAGTAGCTATCCAACTCTACACAGGTGTGGTATGAGGAAGAAACTATTTGCTTTATGGCAAAATATAAGGTCAAAGAAGAAATGTATGGAGCCTGAGTTGCAATGGAAACAATTTGAGGAATTAAGTTTTCCTGCTTGATGTTCCTTATTTGGTGGTGTTTGTGCCTGCCCTCCCTCCTGCTGCAGACAGTGGCTCTGCTCTCCCATCTCTGCAGCAGATGATTTTGCACTGTAGCCACAAAGATGTGCCTTGTTCTGAGCCAGAACAGACACAGCTGATTAGTAAATGACAATAGGTAACCGAATTACTGAGAAGACCAGAAAAACTCATAAACAGGGCTGCTGTCCACTTACTCCCATTAGGCAAGTCAGTTTGTGAAACTACAGTAATTAGAAGCAAGTAATGTATGTAGAATAGCCCTCAAGGTTTTGGGTCCTGGATTGCTGTGAGTTTCTTCTCTGTGGAAGTCCTTTCATTTAATTTCTTTCTCTGTTTCTGTATTTCTTTTTCTCTCATGCGGTCACACACAGCTCCACAAGAAAAGATGGTAATGTGACAGGCAAGAAATCAGAAAGTTTGTGATTTTGATTTCTGCTGTCTTCTCCCCTTTCTGTTTTCTCCTGTTATCAAAGATTCTGTCAGGATTTTCTCAGGTTTTTTGGCCAAATCTGATTTGTACAATAGAACAATTTAGGGCTTCAGGAAAGCCCTCTATATATTTCTTTTTTGAGGTATTAATTCAAGTGCTAGTGAAGAAGTGCCAGAGTCTGTAACTTCTCGGTGAATAAAAATATCTCCAGGAACACCTTAATTGTGGTCTATATTTTCTGTTATTAATATTTCAGGAATTTCAGTGAGTTATTAATTAGGAATTAAATTTAAATTTATCCCTGGGGAAAGACTTTTTTTATGCTAAGTCAAATACCAACGTTGGTTCTGCAATTGTCATCGTCTCCACTACAGTCAGTTTATTTCAATAATTTTGGAAATGGTGATTTTCCTAATATTTTTTAACGTTTACAATTAATATTTAGTTCTCAGAAGAGATTGGGAAACTTGAAGACAAAGTTGAACGTGCCAATAATGCTCTGAAAGCGGATTGGGACAGGTGGAAGCAGAACATGCAGTGGGATATGAGATCAACATTCACTAATGTGGCTGAGAATAATCTCCGCTATTATGAAGAGGTACAACTCTTTCTCACAAAAATGTTATTTTTTCTTTATTTCAGTGAAGAAGTCCATGGGTTCTCTGAAAAGAGGAATTTTTCCATTTTAGTTCAAACATTTGGTAACTTTGGAATCAGTTTCTGTGGGGAATAGTGAGGCAGTTATCCTTAATTTGACAGATTTCAAACAGAATATATTTTCTTGTGCCCAAGTCATTGATCCTGAGTTCATCATCGACAGAGGGCACTCTTGTTTTATTAACCACAACAACTTGGAACATGATTTTCAGTTCAATGTCAGCTGCTGTATTTCAATTTGGAAACATTTTGCTGTGAGAGCATGAAGAAGCCTCTGGAAGGCTCAGACCTGTATGAGGAAAACCTTTCAGTGTGATTCCATCAGATTTTTATTTTCAGCTCAAATGCCGCAGGTAATATTGTTGGTAAGAATTTCCAAGAATATATGCTAGGAAGGAGAATTTGAAAACATATAACAAAATATATTAAGCATTCTTTGAAGATTCCTCATGGGGAACACAATGTTGATTGAAATGCGCATTTTGAAAATATCCCAGATGTCTTGAAGTTTTTAAAATAATTTCTCCTTACTTTTGGGAAAAAAATGGAATGCACTGAGCCATCTATTAATAATAAATTAGTCATTTTCGCAGATATATTTTGGTATCTGTAAATTCAGTCCTATAGTCTGAGCCTATTAGCCAATGGCAGTAGTCTGATTTTACAAATCATTTTGTTAAAACATAATCGAAAAGACAGAGCTCTTGATCATCAAGTCTAATTAATTAACATGTAGTCTGTGAGATGCATGGACATTGACAATCTGTTGTTACATATTAAGATCAAAATATTTTCAGAAATCAGGCAGCAAGCTTTTGGCATCCTCTAACATTGTCTTCATTTATTTATGGTCTCTGACTTCTGTAACAGCAATATGTATGTTAAAACAATGCTGAATGTATTAGAATATTTTCTTTGTGAATGATTAGCTAAAATATAAAAAATATTATTTGGTTCTTTGTCATATCTAGAAATGGTTTTTGCTGAATTAGAAGTTTAATTCAGAACACCAAAGCTCATATTTTAAATGAAATTACTATTCTTAAGCCACAAACTGCAGAAAATTATTCAGCTGTCTCTGTAACTGCCAGAGATTCTTCTTAAATGGCCTCTGAAATACCAGACAAATTGGTTTATACTGAGATGCAATCTTTTGTTGGTGCTTTTCTTGGATATTGAAATCTTCATTAAATGGTTTTGCTGTTACATCTTTGTAGATCTACATTTTAGAAAAAGCACCTTATCTTACTACAGCAGTTGCAAAGAACTTGATAAAGTTAATATTTTGATTGGGAGTTTTGACCATTTATGTTTATTTAACATCTGTGGTTAATGGTTTTGGTTAATTATTAGAGAAGTGATTACTGATTACTGTCAGAGGCCTGTGTATCTCAAACTACAAGTGTGTACTCCTGAAAGCAACAGGAAGAGAAGCTCTGGCATCTGCTCCTGCTGTTTGGGAGTGAAACTTCAGGAAGGGAATCTCAAAAACCTGAGAAGTAGAATATTATTTTTATGCTTTCAGTAGGAAAGAGAATCCAATCTTAAATGTAATAGTTCGAGTCTGACTCATTAAACTCATGCACAAACACAGTGTCTGTTACAGTGTTTTTCACTTGTTCAATTATTACTTGCTTCATTAGCATTCTTTCACATCTGAAGTTACTCATTCAGACTTTTGATGCACCATTTGATGCTTACTAAGCCTTTTCCTGCTGTAACATCCCTCATGTTATTTCCTGCTTTTTTTCTTCCCCAAAGCATGTTCTGTGCATTTTCCCAGGCACCATGGATGCTGTGAAGGTGACTCAGTTGCCCAGTTCTGTCCGGCTCCTATGAGAAATCATTTCCTGCTTTCTTACTTAGTGACTCCCTGCTTCTCATCTTTTCCACAACTTCCCCCACCCCTCAGTTAAACTATTCTTGCCTCTCCATGAGCAGTGTCCCATTCTCTTCTCTACAGCAGCATTTCACTGTGCTTCTCATTATTCCCCTTGCATTTCCCAGGCACACAAACCAAAGAAGGAGTCATTTCTGTTCACGGTCATTCTCTGCATCCCCTAAATTTTGGGAACCACAGAGTAATGAGAGACAGGCATCTTGTATTTTCTGATGGCTGCTGCAGTAGAGTGCAGTCCTTCCAAACTGTATAAAGCCCAAGCCAGTGTGGTCAAAAACAACATAGCAGCATGTCAAAATACACTAGAATTTCTCCAATGTCATTTCATCTTTGTCACAATTTGGGCAAAAATATGACCTTACATTTGTTTGGGTTTTTCCTTAATTGTAGTTGCCTAAGGATTCTGCTGCCAACTTGTCAAGCATCACTTAGCTAGCATAAAAGAGTATCTTTTCCTTAAGCTAAATGAATGTTCACATTAATTAAGTGTTACTCTTAAGTGTTACCTGTAATTATGTTTCTCCGGATTTACAAATTTAAGAGTTATTCCTGTAGTCTTCCAGTTCATTGGCTATCTGCATTTATTATAGTTGACCAAGAATTGTTCCTTTGTTTCTACAGCTATTCTGTGTCTCTCAATGCTGTGGTAACAAAGACGTGAATAAAAGCCCAGTGTTGCAGATTTACAGGGTGCTCCTGTGCAGGCCTATGAAAACGAAAGCTTTCAAATGATAATGTGCAAGCTTTGTTATAATATTTAAAATAATTAGGAGCCAAAAATTACCATGATTGACCAATCATTTGGTATTTCTGTAGCTGGTCTCAATGGTTCAGACAGTTCTGTACTTCCTTTCCTCTGAAAAAGAGTTGAATACATCCTTAAGTCTCTCTGTATTCCACAAAGTCTTAAATCCAAAAAAAATTGTACTATCAATGACAGTAAATGCATTGCTAAAATAAGGAGGACCTTCTGAAACAATATGAAAAGGTTTTAATTTTTAAAAGTTCATAAATTTACTCCTATTTCTGAAGTAAATAGAATTGATTCAGCATGTGTTAACACTGTACCATTTATTTTATTCCTTTTCATTGAGCCTTAGTCATGACACCATTGTTTGACAGCTTAGTCCAAAAGAGCTATCTGCCAAACAGCTGGAATCACAAACCGTCCACAGGGTGGAGCTTTCATATGAGAAACTGATTGTCACCATGAATATTTTCATTAATTTAGAAACAGATATTCTAAAGATGCAGCATTACTAAACCCAAATCAGGATACAGAGTTGGTGGTGGTGCTGGCAGTGTTATTTAGCTGGTATGTTTGAAGTGTTGCTGCTGCAGAGTAGCAGAACCAAACCAAGCATTGTTGAACTCTGGCTTCAAAGAGCAGAAGCAATTAAACATATGCTAAATTTGTCCTTTTTTTCTCATCTGTTTAGTATAGCTAGTATATATGCAGCCGAAGAATTTTGATGATCTATTATTTTCAAGAAAAACACCAGAAAAAGTGGCTAGGTTTTACAGCCCATCCCAAAGGTTAGTTAGACATTGTAAATCCAGCAAATATACCAGAGTTTGGGTTTCCACTGCTTGTTGGGTACTCCAGGAAATGCCAACAGATTGGTGTTTTTTCCTAATCTGGAATGATAGTTTTGGCATTGAAAGAATGTGTTTTTTCCTGAGCATCAATGAATCTTTCTTTTAAAGCATAGCATTTGATTTTATTTATCACATGTGAAATTAATCCTGTTAAACCCTTGCATCTTAATCAGATAATGTTACCTTTGATATAGTCAGATTCTTGTTGATATTGGCACACCTTACTATTTTTCAAAAATAAAAATAATTTCCTGATTTTCTTAAGTATTTCAAGCAGAATTTAGTATATTTCTGTGACCTACATTGTTGTACAGGCATAAATCAATCCAAAAGATTCATTAGGTCAAAACAGTATTTGTTCCCCATTACAGCAACTTCCCTCTAACTCCAAAGCCCAGTCTTGTAAAAGCTGTAGAAAAATAGCTTATTTTTGTTATTTGCCCTTGAGGCCTCTGAAATGATGCATTTAAGCAGTCATTTGGTTGTGTAGCAGAAAGTTGGCTGCACCTGTGTGTTGATCACATCCTACCTTAGCCGTGCCTGGGAGTTCAGCTACCAAACTTCAGGAGATTTTCAAAAATTCCCCCATCTGAGCCCATTTGTCCCTTTGCATGTTGCTTCAAAGGCAGATCCATCTTCAAACCCTCATTCACTTCAGCCTTTATAAATTTTTTTAAAAATAATTTCAGGAAGACCTCTAACTTTTTTAGAGTGGGAATTACTATTTCTGTGTGGTCTAGTTTTTGTTTCCCTGCACACAGAAATCATGAAAATATTTTGTTTCTCTCAGATACAAACAAGACTTCACTTTCAGATTCTACTCCAAAAAATGCCATCATAAGTTCTTCTTTTAAGGTATCAGCCATGGATAACTGGCAACTGGAACAGAAACATGCATGGCCTATGACACACTGCTTCTGCTAGCATCCTTACTACATCTTCTATTTTTATATCTCCTTTTTCATTACATATGCAATTGTACTATATGAAAAACTTTTTGCTGCTTTTTCTAAGAATGATGTTGCAGAATACATATGTGTCCTCCAGTCGTAATCAGAATATTTTAGGTAAAGTAGCCTTATTTAACTTCGTGCTATTTCATTTTGTGTATTTAGGCTTTTTTATGTTTTCCATTGGGCTTTAACGAGTAATTGGATTATGAATTTCAATCCTGTGCAAACACATTTAATTTCCTCAGTTTGGATTTTCTGTGGTTTTTTCCTTTCTGTCTCCTTTGTGAAAACTGGCTGATCCTCTATTTAGATCTCCATTTTCAACCTCCCAGGAGAATGGAGTAAAATTCTGTAATAATGTTGAAGTATACATCACTAACAAAATGTCGTTTATGCAGTTCATGCTTCACAATATGAAAAGCTTGAGCCTAAGGCACAGAGACCTAGTTTTGTTTTGGTGTGGTTAATTATAAAATTTGTCAGCTGTAGCAGCACTGTGGTGTCTGACAGTGGAATGAGCCACCATTGCTCTTACGTTTTAAAAAAATGTGTTTTGGTTATATAAAGAGGGATAAATTAAAAGTTGAATAACTTGTGTGAAAAAAATGCTTTGCATCTTTGTCTGGACAGACTTCAGTAGATCATATCTACCTGGTTAAGCAATGTATTGTGATTGCATTTTAACATGTGCAGCTTGGCTCAGTGTTGCAAAGATAACACAAAGCCATTTTTACATTGCAGCCAGTGCTGATACATGTATTTTAATTCACATTACTGAAATTACAGAATAACAAAACATGGACTTACATGGTAATTAAATAAAACTGTAGTTCAGAAAAAAATCTGTCATTGCCAGTGAAAGACTCTTAAAAAAAAGAGAGCTATAGTTTCTTGTACCACACCTAGAAAAAGCTTAGAAAAACAGCTGTGCCTTGCAGCTTTCTAGGATGGTAATCCAGGCTGGGCTCTAACAAACAAAAGTTGATGAGTTTGAGTGCCACATTGCTAGACACATTGCTAGCAGCTGCCTCACTGACATTTCAAAATGAAGAGGCCATGTTCCAGCTCAAGCCTCTCAGATAGACTCAGCTGCCACAGTGTCACATGAAGTAGGGGAGAATCTAATGATCAAACTTAAAGGCTTTATACAAAAGGTCAAAAAGACCTTTTAAATCAGTAATCAGTTTTCAACACTTGCAGTTCACTGTTCAGACTGATGCAGCATTACTTGCATCTTCACTTGTATCTTCACTGTTTCTCCCTGGTGTACCATTTAAAAATAACATTTCTCCAAAAAGTCAATGAAGAAAGCAAATTTCCACATGAATCTTACCCTGTTAGTTCTCTCTTTTCACAGTAATTCGAACCTTAGATATACTTTGAACAGCAGCATAATGTTGTTATGTGCAATAGCAGCAGAAGTTCTTGGGGCTTTTGTCAGCAAGATCAGAAGAGAAAGACTGGGGCAGTAAATTCATGGTATCCATAGTCTAGAGGTCAGAGTGAATAACAGGAATGATCTCTACCATGCCTGATGCAAGCCAAAAACCTGTGCAAAAATAAGCTCATACTTTTTCTTTGTGATCTTTTCGTTCAGTTGGCTGTTTAAACTGCTCTCACTGTCTTGCAGACCCACATGTTCTATTTTCTTAATTCTTCAGAGACAAAGCTACTGCTGACTTGTTTTTTCTTGTTACTTTTGTCACCCTTCATTTTATGGGTATCCCTGGTTCTGTATCCTTGTGTCATCATGGATTTCCCCAGCTCCAGTCATCATGTGTATTCTTTGTTTTTCTCTTTGAGCTTATATTTAACATTATCAGATCCTCCCACTCATCTGCTGACACACAGACATGCAGTTATACCAGGACCTAACTCTTCAGTGGAGTATGGTTAAATCTTCATATTTAATGGCAGAGTTTGGAAGTCATTCACAAGAAATGTCTAATGGAGTTAGGTGGCTGCAAGTTCAAGCAGGGTCATTTCCATGTCTCCTAAGCAATGAGAGATGGATATGAGGTGTTTCAATGAGCTGGGCTTAGCAAGTTGCTGTGGCTTGAATAGTTTATGGCAAAAGATTTCAGTTAGGAAATAACACTGTTTTCAGGGCATGGATTTAATTCAAAGTTCAGGTAAATGAAGTGAGCTGTCCAGGTTGTAATATATATTTCCCGGGAAATTTCAGAAGACTTATTTATGGTGCATAATCAAGATTCTTCATTAAAAAAACCTGTGTAGAGTAAGCAGTAAATCAGCTGTATTGTCAAGAACAATAAGTATGAATGTATAAGTCAAAATTTTGTAAGAACATTTCCATTTCAAGGGCTTTTTTCAATAGCATCAGAACAAGGAAATTATTGCAGCAATTTGCCTGTCGTGTTCTACTAACAGACTTGAAATAGTAGAAACGTGGTGCTTTGGATAACAAGCATCAACTCATTACAGGTTACCTCATGTTAGCCTTGCCATGGCTCTCAACACTAATTTATGATTTAGAATGGCTTGCCAAGCTGCCAACACTCATTTAAGCCAAATTGAACCAAAGTCATTTGGGGGTTTCGTTGTTTTTTGGGGTTTATTTTTCATTTTACTGCCTGCAGAATTGATGCTTCAAATAAAAAAAATTAGTTTTTACAACTGTAAATGCATTTTTCCATAAGCCAGTATATACCACTTGTAAGGATAACAATTTCCCTACTCCCAGCCCCTGCCTTTCTGATTCTATTTCTTTCTGATTACTCTGGGGAAAAATGAATTCTCTCCTTATTTAGGAAAAAAAATGGTTTAATTTAACTTGGAAGGGAAATTGGGTATACATTAGGAATCCACAGAGATTACAAGGGAATGGTGCCTGACAATGTGCTTTCTGTTTGGAAGAGATCTTTGCCTGTGACTAAAGAAGAGCATAATTAATGCTAGCATCTTCCATGCTACAACATACAATTACAGTGCTCACAGTGTGTGCTTGTCATTATGTAAAATTGACCTTTACAGCTCACTCAGCATGTTAGCTAACATTTTGCATATCACTGAGCTGCCTAGGAAACATATTTTGCTCTTACCATGGTCCTGCAAAAGCAGCTTCTGACAATGTGTATGTATTCTGCTATTTTTTTTTATTCATTTTCTCCTTGGCTAAGAGTTTACAGAAATCTCTCTGCTGTACTCATACGGAATTGTTTGGTTTTTTTAAGTGCCTTGCTACATGGGAGTCTTTCCTAGCATCTCAAACAGTGGATCTTCATGTGGACGAAGATTCTGAAGACAGGCCTTGAGTAATATCTCTGCTTGATCTCTGCCTTTTCCATGCAGTTTCTCCCAACCAAAGTGCTTTATATGAGATCAGATACATTATTAAATATAACTGTTAAAATCAGTGAAATGCAGGAAACAGCTTATTGAACACTCAGGTATTCTAGTCCTGAAATACATTTTGAAACATGGTATATATTGCTTTATATTGCTTAGCTCTGGTTTTACATTTTTTAATGTATTTGCATAAAATTGTTTTCATAAATATTGTGTAATTTTGATATAAAGTATTTTAAATATGTAAAAATATCTCAATTTTAATAAAATGTTGAATAAGGAAAGTTTGTCATCAGTCTGTATCCTAGTCTTTTTTAGAAGCATTCTGGTGTTTTAGCATGCTTCTTAGATTCTCTTTCTTGAGTAATTTCATGTACTTGCAGAATTAAGTCACGTACTTCTCAAGGACTAGGTTTTTGGATTATTTTAATAGATCTTGCTAGTTGCCCAATGGCAACATAGGACATAAAGATGCCAGACATGTTCTGTGAGATTAACGCTGCTTTAGAGTGTTGATGATTTAGTTTTCAGTTTGCAATATTTACATGTTTATTAGACATCTTCAATTTGACATTTTTTAAAGGATAAAGTGATAGTTCATGAAACAGACCATTTGTACACTGATACCATTAGGCACAGCACTGATCCTGCCAACATAAGAACTTCCATTTGGAGTTGGGTGAAACCTTCTGCTCCCATGGCTGACCCTCCTGTAATCCTTAACTTTTCCTCTTTAGATAGTCAGTGTGGAAGAGAAGGGGTTAAGAAAATAAGGGGTTTGCACTAAAATGATCAGCTGATTCATTCATGCAATATGCATTTAAGTCTTCCAGTCCCTGAATTATTGCACCCAAAAGGCCCTCCAGTCTGCATCTGTAGTTTCTGCAGTTCTCCCTGGTGGTTAAGGTCTGAGCAAGCCACAGGCTTTACATGGAGAGAATGAGGTGCAGGAATCAGAGACAGCCTAACCAGGGCTCTGGCCTTGCAGAAGAGCAGGGCTTCAGCCATCACCTGCACCTTTTGTGGTGTCATTTTGTGAGCTTGCTCTGGTCAGTCACCTAATGGCTGACAATTGAGACAACTCCAGAGCACATGGCTGCTGCTCCTGGGTGGCTGTGGACCTAAGCTGGGCAAGGATTTTGTGGCTTTGGTCTTAAAAAATGCATATTGCAAGTAAGACCTGGAATACCAGCATGACCTTTATAGCAGTGTTAGGAAAAATGCTCTCATTCTGCCCCCATGAAGTAGTAGTGAAAGCTCAGCTCTTTTTTCTTTTCATGTATGAAGTGTCAGTTAAGATGCTCCTGAAATCCTGCAAGGAGCTTGCATCTCTCCCAGTGTGGACTGCTCCCCATGCAGAGGTGAGTCTGTGCTAGGAGGGCAGTGCAGTGCTCAAGGGCTGTGCCTCACAGGGTCTTCTCCAGCTGTGCTGCCAGTGCCTCCTTGCCAGAGGCAGGGAAGAACAACGTCGCTGGACTGTGCTCTCTTCCCACTGTACCTTCCTGATGACTTTTTTACCATGAGAGCTTCTATCAATGTGCTTAATAGCCTTAATGGCTTTTATTTTTTTCCCCCCATCTAAACTCACAGGACTTATCATGCTGAATATCAATGAATTCCACAACTTTATATGTAGAAAAAATCAATTAATTTTTTGATTTCCTAAACCAGCTGCCCAACAACTTCAGGTAATGCCTTCTGCCTGTTAAACTGTGAGAAGAGATGAACAACTGTTTCCTATTTGTCTTCCCTGTGGCACTCAAGAATTTACAGACTTCTAGTGTTTTCCAAGTACTGCCTGTATTCCCAGAGGAAAAGCCATAGCTTAATACCATATTGTACAAAAGGCACTTCACATCTGTGTTCATTGTTACTGCTTTTCTTGTATTTTCTAGTTCCATTGCAAGGAGTGTTCAAAATGCAGACACACCAGAAATGTACATGTTGTCATAATTAGGCTTTGATTTTTGTCATCATATTCCTAATTTATTTTTGGAAGTACCACTGAATGCTCAGCTGCCATTCCACAGAACTGTCCAAAGAGCTATTCTGAAGGTTACTGCATAATTTAATATCCATCAGTGTGTATATATAGGAGAATTGGCTTTTCCCCAGTGAGCTTTTATTTGCATTTATTAATAATCAATTTAGCCTGCTGTTTTTAGCTCCTAATCTCTGTTGTGTGCAGTTCTATAAACAGGGTTGCAACAAGACAGATAGCAGTAACACTGAATACCAGATGAGCGGAGGTTCAAGGAATTCAGCTTGAACAGGCTTACTGGAAGGATAGAAATACTTGAGTGTAACCAAAAGTTACTACCATGCTGCTAATTTAGGCACCTCTAAGGACATGTAATGTCTGGTTAGCTGAGATGGGGAGTGCCAACGTGTGTTGCATTGTTTTTACCTGTATATTTTGCTGGACTAGAACATTATTACCTGAGACATTTGGAAATCAGAAGCACCATTGGACATTTTGCATTCTTGGTAAAAATATTGTGTTCATTATTTATTTTTAATTTCTTTTTCTCTTAGCTAGGCCATAATTCATGGGGGAAAGACTTCAGCAGTCAGTTTTATAGAGGCCTTCTTGTGACCATGTATTTATTTTCCTGATTTTTTAGTAGCTCTATCATCATGTAAAAATAAGGTCTATTGTTAAGTACAATCAAAGACTGTCCTTTGTCATGCTAATATTTCTGAAACTTAAAGTTTTAGAAAGTCTTTTGAATATTTAGACTTATTACCAAAGATTTTTTTTTATGAAGTCTTGCCTTCCTTAGGCTTATGATTAGAAAGTGCTTAAAGTATTTGATTTCTGAAAATCAGTCTGCCTCTTACTGGATTTTCGTGCTGCCTCTGTGTGTGTCGGTGGTTCATATCCAGGGCCTGTAAACAATGCATCTCTCCCTAGTTAGACTGAAAACATACAAAGAAAAGAACATAAACTTTCTCTGGTACCTAACAGGGGACCTGTCACCAGAGCAAATTTCTGGCAGTAAAGGTAAAACAGGGATGTGGGTAAGAAATCAGTGGCCCTCAGCACTGAATGATTTTAAAGGGTTGCCTCATAACAGACTCGTATCACTTTATAAATGATCTATGGCAAAATGCATGTCCAGTGAAAAAAGAAATCAGATTCTGCTGGCCCCTGCTGCTGTCAGCCTATGCCTAAAATAGTGACCATTCAAAAATATTTGTGCGCTATGTATTAAATTATTTTCATTTACCTGATAGCTGTGGGCAGGATTTTACTTCTCGTATCACTAAAATAAGGATAATGCTGGCATAAATTAATCATGAAATCAACCTTCAAGCAGGAACTTTGTAGGCCATGAGGAGTATCAAGTGTTTTTCTTTCATATGTCTAAATAATATTTTAATACCACACATCAGCACTGCCCACTATTTTGGACAAACAGTCCCTTGCAACTTCATGAAGAATGAATGTGGGCAGAAGTGTGTGTAACAGGCTACTCTGATTTGTTCTAAATTTACTCAAAGAAAATGGCTAAATAACCCTTTTCAAACAAATAGAGGAGCTCCTACCTGCCAGTGCAACTGACTTGAGTGAGTAGAGGATGAGATTGTAAAACCTTTGCAGAAAGCACCTGGACGGCAAAACATTCGTAGAGCACTTCATAGCTTTGCAGCTTTTACTGTGTGGACCTGCTGTTACCTGGCCATATGTCACATAGCTGTCATCTTTATTCTAGTCCTGCCATTGTGGAGAGAGAGAAGCCTTATCTATGCAATCCCACAGAGGCTCCTAATTGAATACAGAGTGATTGAAAGAAGTCCTGGCCAAGCTGGTACTGAGCCCTGAAGTCTGGCAGGGTCTGTAAAGGAGCAGCAGTTCACTGGAGTCTCAGAATCACTACTGCTTTTTCATCTCTTTTCACTGCTTGATTCTTCAATAACACAGCACAAGAATCCAAAGTTTCTATCTAATAAAAGGTTAAAGAGGGAGGTTTAGGAGGGTCCTTTTGAACCTAGAAAATATTATACGAGTCTATGAAATAGAGTAGAAATTGACAGAAATTATATTATTAAGAGAAAAATTATTACAAGAATTCAGTACATCCTCTCCTGCTTTCATCCACCAGCAGTACCTTTTGCAATAAACAAAACAACCTGGCAGATACTCAGCTGATATAAAAGTAAATCTAAAGCAAGATTCTAAATCTTAGAAATAAGATTTGTGATTTGGTTTGAGAGAAAATACCTAAATGAGAATAGCTCTTCAGAGAGCTATGTGTCATGCGTTCATTCACTGACAGGACAGGAAAGATTTTATAAGTGAACTAATTGTGACAGCTTAACACTGTAAAGTAAGTTGTTCAATATTTATTGGTGCATTCCAGATGTTCCTTTATTCCTATGATTGCACCTGTTTTGTTACCATCTTGTTGTAGGAAAGAAAATTAATGGAGAAGTATAAAAGGGGAGGTGCTAAAGCAGAAAAATCAACTCATTTCTAATCTGATGAAGATTGTGCACTGAGACATGGAATTATTAAAAGAATTTTAAAATATTATACATATAATACGTATAATATTAAATATTAAAATACAGTTGTGCCTTATTTTGTCACATACAGGTACGGCACATGAAGAAATACACTTCTGCTACAAGCCAAACCTAGAACCTTTTATTTCCATTAGCCTTTTCTTCATGTGTGAGGTTTTGCAGAAGCAGAGAGACTTCCAGTACAGATGATCATCCACCCTATCCAGAATATCTAATACAGAATGGCAGTACTGGATCAACCTGACAAGTCTCAGCCAGGTTCTTATAACCAAACTGAAAAAACCTCTCTGGTTACAATGCAGAGCCAATAAAAGACGTCCCCTGGCATTTTTTACCTTTTTTTTTCCCTTTCCATAAGGGCTGTAAAGCCACTTCTGGCCCTGGTTCCTGCTCACACACTGAGCACCTGGCCCAGGTTTCATAAGGACTTTTACAGCCATGCCAGGCCAGAGTGCACAGCACCAGGGCTGGAGGTGGCACAGAGCAGGTGTGCAGGGCAGGGAGCCAGGCACAGGCTGGGCAAAGGTAACTCCCTTCTCCTGGCTACCCCACTGCTGAGAGATCCCGAGGAGCGAAAGGAGGAACTGCACTTTGTCTCTTACTCAGACTCTGGGAGGGATACAACGATAACTGGCCTCTGTCACTTGGATTGCAATCTAGACATAGATTTCAGAATACAGAAAATCAGAAAATAGGACAGAAGGAAAAAAATACCTTGGGTACAATTAGAAGGATATTTGCTTTCATGGTTTAAATTATATTTAGCTTAGTTTTTAACCCTTAACTTGAAATGTTCCTACATTATATGGCTTGCTATCTACACTGAATGTGTATGCGAAGTTTGGTGAGGGTTGCCATGGGAATTCTGGTTTCCATGCCTGGAAAATCATCTGCAATTTGACAAAGCTGATCAATGCTATTGCTATATATGTTCACCTGCCCTTAGAAGCATTTGTCTTCTGGAACACCTTTATGGAAAAAAGTACTATTTCACCTCTGCTTTGTAATATGTTATCTCATTTATCAAAAGTATTTATTCAGAACAAACACACTGCAGGGTTTTGAAGATTTTCCTATGGAGTCCCTCTCCAATAACATGGATCCAGGTGTTAGATTGTTCTAAATCATTATTTGTGGTACAGCTATTTTATTAATTTATTAGTATTAATTTTAGTTTTTAAAAAATCTAAGATCAGAGCAGAAATGAGTCTCTGAGTAATTTTAAGCATTCAAAAGTATTTATATGATGCCTCTTGGGTTTTTGGGTTTGTTCATTCATTCTGAGATGTGTGAACATTCCCAATATGATTGCTGACCACACCATCACCATGCTGTGATCCAGGATCCATAGAAATGAAAGAAGAGACCAAAGACTTTCTCCCAGCTCATCAACATTCAAATTATTAATAGTATTTTGGGAGAATTTGCTCACTGAAAAGAAACAGGAGCAGAAAACTATAGAAAATTGTAGAAAACTATAATCAGTATCTTGACTTTTATATTTCGCAGTGACCACAGTCTTTCTGTCACCTTTTTCTAAAAGGTTGGAAAGAGATTTTTTGGGGGAGGGGGCAGCATTTTCTATTGTTTCATTTAAATTATCTCAGCTGTTCTTCAGCAGCAGCAACATGTTTAGAATGGAAGCAATAAAGTCTTAATTATAGGGCAGTGTAACAGCTACAAATGCATATTGTACTGCTACATGTTCTTCAAAAGAATGTAATCAATTCACACTGTTTTTGAATGATGTTTCATATTGTCATCTTGTAAACAGATCTTAAAATAGCCAGTTTATAAAGAAAGCTAAATCTCTATAATTATGAGAGGTTTTCTTTTTTTCCCAGTTAATCCTAAAAGAAAAGGTGAAGGCTGGAGGTGCAGCAGCTTTGATTTTGAACCCCCTACTGAAGTAAAAAAAAATCTAGTAAGTTGAAAGTTTTTTTTTTTTTTTTTAAGAAAAATATACATCCATTAAACAACATACACAACTAAACATGGTATGTCAAAGATGAACTTAAAATGGTGTTTCTGTAATGCCACATCACCATGACTTTGTTCATGTAGTGAACAGTGACACATTGTTTTGGATTTCAGTGAGAAACAGGAAAATAAAGTTGACAGAATTCAGCCTTGTCAGAATTTGTTTTGCTCTGTATTATTTAACTAGTGGCCAGTGGCTTCTGATCCACACAGTGAGGTCCTGTTGAAAGCTCAGATCTCTTGAGAATTAAAATGTAATCTTAGGTTTTAAACACGCTGCCAATGGAGGTTGATAATATACTATCAGTGAAAAACTTAATTAATATTTCATTACAGCAGATTTTGAGAAAAACTGCAAATCCCTTGCCATGGAGATGGAACTGTCCAGAGAATATACTTCATTCTTTGAGGTGACCTTTGAAGAAGCTGGGATCAATGGATAAATCACAGTTGTAATAGCTCTGTTTCAGTATCTATAGCAAGATAATTACTATTGTCTAGTGAAGAAAAGGATCCTGAATGAAGTCCAAGGGAGCAACACCAGCCCTCTGCTCATCTCTTTTGCAGAGACATGTCCAGTGCATGCAGGGGCTGAAATTCGGTGAACATGGAATAGTTCTACCCACAAGCCAGTGGCACAAAGGTGCCATTGAACCAACTTTTGGTTGCTGAGGCAGAGCTCTGTTTTGGACTGTAAGTCACTCTCCTTTGCCACTTGCCAGCAAACTTGAGCAGAGCTGACAAAAAGCTGCTGAGTTTGCATATTCACTACATGTGAGTGTCATGTGTAGCAAGAGCTTCTCATCTTGGACTCCCATGTCAAAACTTCTGATGAGGCTCCCTGTACATCTTATCTAACATTTCCTTGCAAGAATATGTTCATAGTATTTTAAAGACCAGGGGAAGAATGTTTGCCTATTTGGGAATACTATGTATTTTTAAACCATAAATTACTGTTCCAAAGTGATCACTATTAGAACAAACTATACATTGCTTTGCCTTACCTCTGGAAGTTGCTTAGGACACGGTGATATCCCCACCCTGTGGAAGAGGGCAAGAGAAGCTTCTCAGTTTCCTGTCTTCAAAGAAATACACATAGTAGGAAGGAGAAAGGCTGTCAAGTCTCTCGGCCTTTTCTGTTTCTTAAGTTTTATCATGTACTTCTGCAGCATATGGGTACAACTAATTACATTTTCTGAGCAGATGTGCAAGAGATGGATTGATATGCCAAGGCTGGTAAATGTCCAATGAGGAGGCGACTGGTGTGCTCATGACAGATTTTGTAAATGAGACATTTACGGAAATGATGAACGTAAAACATTTCATTTTAATATGTTACTCCTGAGGTTAAAAGAAGCCCAAGTCCATTGTCAACAGGGAAAAAATATGTAACATGTCCCCATTTCTACTTTAGAAAAAAATTTGTTTCAAAATCTGTTTGGAATATGATGGAGTTTTCCAGCTTCTTTCTTCTCTCCATTTTCTACTTACTGTTGTAAAAGAGAGGTCAATAGGAAGGCATTTGGAAGAAAAAGAAGGTTAAATTCCTCTCTCACACAAAAAAAGGATTTTAAAAAATGGATTTTTTTGAATATTAAAATGAAGAGTCAACTGATAAGACTAATGAGAACACACTACATCTGAGCAGAAGAGCAAACCTGGAATTAACGCTGTTGCTCCTTGATGCAGTATGTCAAAGCAGATTTGACTGACCATTCAGACATAATCAGTGGCAGAGCAGCTAAAGCTCCAAAGCATAATAAAAGCCTTATGGATTCTGTCCTTAAGAAATACACAATCCTGTTGTCCTACTTCAGTATTAAGCTGTTGAGAAAAGTCACTTTGCAGAATAAATAAGACATTTTTTGATCCTAAAAATGGAATTTTTCTCCAAATATTACCGCCCTTTTGTATATCAGTACCCCTGATCACATAACTCCCTGAGCCAGGTCTAGATATGTTCCCACTCTAGAGGACCTTCTTCTGTTTCCCTCATTTTGTCTTTAGACAGCGCCAAAGGAGGTTTGGGAAGTTTGTGTATTCTCTGTAGAGAAAGAACTAAAGAGAAAGAGTATTTTGCCTCTTGAAGTGACTCAGAGTTGTCACCCTTTTTATCTCCCCCTGTTAAGTCTCTTCATTGTTATTCACATATCTCAAATCTTTGTATCCACTGTCTCCAATTTTCAGGTGCTTTTCCTTCATAGTTGATTTCTTTCTTAATTTCAAAATTCTTCATTTCCCTCTGACACCATGTAATACTTATTACATCAGTGCTAAAGCTGCATGAATAATTCATCAACTATTTTGCTTCTTATCCTATTCAAGTATGGTCCATAATAATTCACTCAAAATATTCATTATTTGGAATGTGTCACTGAATAATTTTTGCAAATAATTCTTGGTCTGTTTATTGCTCAGAGGTGCAACCAAAAACCCAAGTGGCAAAACCTCAAGTTTCATACAACCATCCCCTGATGGAAGATCTTCTTCCTATGTGGTGTTTGGTGCACTTGCTGAAAATGTCCCCACTTGCAACTGGCTTCTTGAAAATGCTCCTCAACGTTCACTTCACAAGTTCTAATATAGAAGAAAATGCCCACCAAATAAGTGAATATTTTTTAGACTGCTTGGAAAGGAAGGACATGAGAGTCAATAGACTGTCTCATGCTCTTCATTCACTTACTGCCTTTGCTCCTCAGCACCATCAAACAGCAGAGGTTACACACCAAGTGACAAGTTTCTTAAATGTATGTATGATTTACACTCGTCTGTGTGAGGGTGGTGAGGCCCTGGAACAGATTGCCTAAAGAAGTTGTGGATGCCCCATTCCTGGAAGTGTTCCAGGCCCGGTTGGATGAGAACCATGGTCTAGTGGAAGGTGTCCCTGCCCATGCAGGGGAACTGGAACTAGATGATCTTTAATGTTTCTTCCAACCCAAACCATTCTATGGTTCTGTGATTCCACACAGCCAGAGACAGCACTGATACCAAGAGCAACAACAGTGCTGAGGTTTCCTTTGCAGCACTGAAGACATGCAAACCAGAGACTTCACTTATAATCAGCTGTATATTTTTCAGCCACCAGTGGCAGCCAGGATGTTCTGACCTCTCTCAGTTTACACGGATCAGGGATACCAGACTCTGAAGTAAGTGAGCTCAGCTTTCAGGAATTTGAAACCTGGTGGGATCAGAGGTCTCATTTCTACAACTCATAAGCAGGTGGCAGTACTTTCTTGGCTACTTTGGCTTCTTGATGGAAAAACTGGTGCTAGAAATAAAAAAGTAACAAGTTTTAGTGGTTTATGGTTGTTTTCACACATTTGTGTAAGCATCTATGTAAACACTGCAATCCTTAGATTGCCAGCTTTCAAGGCCCAGGTATGTTTCAGTTTTGTTGAAAAAGCATGAACACAGCAGTTTCTGCCCTGAAGTTGGAACTCCTACTTGCTGCCACAGTGGAATTAATATTTACCTCTGCACAGGTGTTTTTGCTACATCCTAGGGTGCAGGCTATTGGTGTTTGTAGCAGAAACAAGTACTCATTGCAAACTTAGGCCCTATTAAAGTGTTACCTATGAGCTGCAGTAAAGCTGTTTGCAAAATACTGTCAGATACAAAGTTAGTTCTCAATGACGTTTCTCTTGCATTGAGAAGGCTGCTTTTAATTTAATTGCAAATTAAAAGTTCAATCATTTACTGCTTAATATTCCCAATGTAGCACTAAATGAGCATTAAGTGATATAACGGCTGCGGAGGTCCCCGACCAAATCGTAAAAGGAGGGATGGGGACAATCTTTCAGAGCATCAGGGCTCGGTCTGTGCTTATGTCAGTTTTCCACCTCCTCCTTGCATTAGCAATGCTAAACTGAGAGTGCTGACCCTCAGGGTTTGCTCCTCTTTAGCAACAAAATTGGAAGTGAAATGAGTGTGGCAGTCTGCTGCAGTCTGAGAGCTGCCAGCTGTACCTGTGCTCTGCAGAGGCTCTGGGAGTGTGTCCAGGGTAGCAGGGAGAGAAGCACTGAGAGGGAGAGACAAGGTGTATCTAAGGGAGCTGTGCTTTGAGGAGGACCAAGGGAAGGTACTATGTTACACACCAAAGCAAACAAGTGCGACTAACTTAGAAGACAAAGGAAAACAAATATATATATTTTTCTGTATTCCTAGTAAAACCTTGATACTTAGAAATATATATACAAGGAAGACCAAAAAGTAGACAAATGGCACTGAGAAGTAGTCTGCAAATAATTGCCTATAAAGCTGTGACTTTTTGGAATTGTGTCTTTTTTTCTGTTAGGCTGAGCTGTCACACACCATAACCAGATTCTGTGGATGAATGTGTATCTTGTAATTAATTATTACTTATTGTTTTTCTGTCTGACCCCTGGAGTTGGTTTTTTGCAAACTGCAAATTGTCAGAATCTGACTCACACTCAGTGCTACTGGAAGTGGGAAAGATCAGAAGAATTCACTTAACAAATGTAGATGATAAAATAAAATGTCACATTTTATTACACACTTTCATTCCATCTGTCTGAGCAATTTTAAAATGCCAGATTTAAAGAAGTGCCAGCAGGCCATGTCTTTCAGGGATGCTTGCACATGGCTGCACTCACTTTTAGCATTTCCTTTCTATTAGGAGGATAATTTGGTGGCATGGTAAACTCCTAGAAGGGTGCAAGAGCAGGTGTGTTTGCAGTGGGACGATCACTCATGGCCCAGCCCCTGTGCCAGCTCCTGGGGAGTGCACTGGGAATCACCACCTCCTGATTTCCCTCTCCCTAGCTCACATGATTGGTTTTTCCCTACCAGGGAAGCTGCATCATGGTTTCCATGCAGCTTTTGAAGGTCACCATCACTCACCTCCATGCTGCTTGCTATTAAGACACTACAAGAACATGCCTCATACGGTGGGCTTTCTATCACTCACAGATTTCTCTTGTTCACCTACCAATATAGAGGCTTGGGAAATTTTCAGATTATGTTTAGAGTATTTCTGTTTCCATCAATGAGGCAGAGGAATGGTAGCAAGTGGTTAGTTATGGGATTGGGGTGCCTTTTTTAGCTCCAGTGCGCATCTCCCACCAGGCTGCTCCTACTTCATTCTGGTTTTTGCTGGGGATGGCACTTGCCCTGTTTGCCAAGGCTGTCTAACCAGCCAGGCACTCTGGGCCCACCCCATCCTCCTCAGCAAAGAAAGAAGTGAATCCACATCAGCCCAGAAGTCCCTTAAAGTCTGTGTGTCTCAAAATTCTCTTCAAACTCAAAGCATCTCTGATGTATTTTTTGCTTCAAAAATGTGAGAAAAAATGAACAGGAAAAAAAATTCTCAGAGGAAATAACAGTAGAGAAAAAAGATTGGGAAATGGAGCACAAGGAGGTAAAATAAAAAATGTAAAGAGTCTCCAATTAGAGAGCAGAGAGGAGAAGAGAAAAAAAGAGATAATGAATAAATAAGTAAATGGTACATACTACTTGTCCAACTCCCACTCTCTGTGCCTGCTCAGTGGCACTCCAGCTCTAATGCATAGAACTTGTACTGCCCAGGGAGGAGAGTTTTTTATTCCTTGGTAAAATCTGACTGACTTTCAAGGGAGACAATGGCACTGTACAGGACAATCTGTTACTGCCCCAGTATTAGTGTACGTAATGCATGAACCAATGAGCTATCAGCAGTACTTCTGTTGCCACATCCACCCCATGAAACAAAATTCTCATTGCATTCTTCACCCTTCGAGATTGTCATGGTTTAACTACCCAGATGGCAACTAAGCACTTGGGCTGCTTCCTGTAAGGCTTTTCCTCCTTTGCTTCAGGTGGCTTCTGCTCCAGTAATTCCATAAAATGCAATTCAACAAGTTAAAGCTATTTCCACTACAATGTCCACTCCCAGTTCCTTTGGACTAGACCATCATGTTTAATGTTGCAATGAACTCCTCCCCTTGGTCCTGCTCTTGCTAGGACTTACCCAGAGACTGCAGCCCCTCAGGGCTGTACCTGCCCCAAGTGCAGCCATTTCTGTGATCCACAGGCTCTTCAGGGGGATGCCTGCTGCTGCATGGGTTTATCCACAGCCACAGTGGCTCTGAGGGGCAGCTGTTCCAGCACAGCCCTGCCCATGGGCCTCAGTTCCCACTGTCTCCTCAGAAAACAAACCTGCCAGCACGGCCTCACCCACAGCCACTGTCCCTTCAGAAAACAAACCTGCCAGCATGGCCTCACCCACAGCCACTGTCCCCTCAGAGAGCAAACTTGCCCAACATGGCCTCACCCACAGCCACTGTCCCCTCAGAAAACAAACCTGCCAGCACCGCCTCACCCACAGCCACTGTCCCCTCAGAGAGCAAACCTGCCCAACATGGCCTCACCCACAGCCACTGTCCCCTCAGAGAGCAAACCTGCCCAGCATGGCCTTGCCCCTGGCTGCAGTCCCTGCAGGGTGTTCCTGCTCTGCTCTAGGTTTATCCATGGCCACACGATTTCAGTGCTCCAGCACGGCCTCATGAACAGCCAGTGGTGCTTCCAGGTGTGCCTGCTGCAGCACGGACCTGTCCTTGGGCCCCAACACCTTCAGGGGTGCACCTGCCGTGGCACTGACACAGCCATGGCCACAGGCACTGCCAGGTGTACCTGCTCTGGTGTGGGCTTTTCCATGGCCAGAAACCCTTCCAGATGCAGCTGTCCCTGTGCACTCTCAGCCACAGGTCACAGTCCCTGTGGCTGAGCCTGCACTGCAGCTGCAGCCTGTCCAGTGGAGCAGCACAGCAGCAGCAGCGCTGCCCGGCCAGGTGCCAGCCCAGGCCATCGCCAGTGCTGGGATCAGAACGTCCTGGGCTGGATCAGCAGCACAGGCTGCAGCTGCAGCCAAAGCACAAAGCAGCCACTCAGGAGCCCTGGACTCTACTGCACAGTGAGGCCAGTGAGCCCCATGGCAAGCACAGGAGCCTGTCAATTAATAGTGAAACAGCAATAACAGCTATAAAATCCATCTAGCATATTCCAATCAAATAATTGTCATTATTTTGAACTCTTTGTGCCCCACAATGAGCAACAAAAAGGGCTGTTGTAGTTTTACCCTAGGTGGCAACTATGCACCCCACAAAGGCTCACTCACTATCCCCTGGTGGATAGGGGAGAAAATCAGAAAAGTGAGAAAACTCATGGGTTGAGATAAAAATAGTTTTATAAATAATGCAAAAGCCACACATGCAGGCAAGCAAAGAAAAACAAGGAATTCATTCAGTACTTCCCATGGGCAGGCAGGTGTTCCATCATCTCCAGGTAAGCAGTGCACCATCACACATAATGGTGACTTCAGAAGACAAAACATCATGACTCTGAATGTCCCCTCCTCCCTTCTCTTTCCCTGAGCTTCATGTGCTGAACATGACTCCATATGGTCTGGGACATCCCTTGGGTCAGCTGGGGTCACCAGTCCAGGCTGTGTCCCCTCCCAGCTCCTTGTGTACCCCCAGTCTCCTCACTGGTAGGGTGAGGAACAGAAATGGCCTTATGCTGTATAAGTGCTGCTCAGCAATAGCTAAAACACCCCTGTGTTATCAACACTGTTTTCAGCACAAATCCAAAACACAGCCCCAGAGCAGCTACTGTGAAGAAAATTAACTATAATCCACCCACAACTAGCACAGCTGTCCTGTATGTAAGTCCCTTTGAGAAGTTCTCAACTTGTCAAAGCATGTAAAAAACGCAGCCATGTTTCAGACTAGAGAACAGACAGTTCCCTCTACAAACACACACACACATGCATTTCAGGTGGAAAGACCTTGAAAGGTGAAAAATTTCAGTCCACCAATCCTTACCACTGACTGAAAAAAAGATTCTCTTTTGGTATCAGAAATAAGCAGCTTAGAAAAATATAGGCAATAAGTTTTTATGTTGTCTTCCAAGGAAATTTAAATTGCATTTTGAAGTTGAAATTTGCACTTATTTACAAGTGTTCACAATATCTTGCTTAAAAAAAAAAAGCGTTACTTCAGCTCTTTTCAGGTGCATGTGCAGAGATAGGCATAATTGTGAAGGCATAACCAAAGCTATTTATTCCTCTTGGGACTTAATTTTCTATATTGAATTAATTAGACTTGGACTTCCCAATAGCTAGAAGTTAAACTTTTGTATCTGTGAACTGGAAAGCAAGATGGTAAATTGCCTTGGCTGCCTTTGAAGAACATAATGGATTTTTCAACCTTTCATTTAAAAGCTGGCAGTACAATGGTAATGGTCAGAGGAGAAGATGCCAAGCATTTATCAAGTTAAGGATCATTTAAAAAATACACCAGAAAATATGTATACTGGAGCCAAATATGTCACATATTTTAGCAACCATTAAGCACAGTTTTGCTGAAAGAAAAAACTGAATTTATTAAATACTCCATCTTTCCATATTAAATATTTGTAAAGACTCTGGTTTCTTTTTCTTGTTTAAAATTTTATCTTGATACCTGATCCCTGCACATAATACCAGAATAATGTAGATTATTAGGGGAGGTAACTCGACTGCTGGGATTTGAACGTGAAAACTTTGCTGACTCCAGGCTACTATTAGTTTTGCACCCTGCCAGTGAGCAAAGTATGGATTAGACTTGTAGAAATACCCCCAACTGTGCTCAAGCCTTGGGGAGGATTTAGATCAGACTGATTGTTCCAATAAGCCCCCAGTCTGGTGAGAAGTCACACTAGTAATTTGCATCTTCATAAAAGAATCAGCAGAGCTGTTGCTTTGAAGTTCAATTATCCATGAGCATGTTTAAAGCAGAGTATTGGAAATGCATTGTGCTGTTTGCACAGCTGCAGAGAGCTGAACACACGGGATGTTTGCAGGTTTGCTACTGAACTTTCCACACACCCAGGGAAACAGGGCTACTGGGAAGTCTGCAAAAGGCTTAAACCCATGGGCAGGCACTGAAAAGAAATGAAGCTCTAAAGAAAGTTTATTAACTGCATTTGTGGACATTGAGGATAAATTCAACTGACTGCTAAAGTGTTAGGAGGTGCCAGCTGCAGCTCTATAGTTAAGGCTGAATTGAGCTTTGAATTTAAATCAGGGGTTCATGTTCATTACTTCTCTGGATGATGTGGTTTCCTTTTTTATCCTGTCCCAAAATTTACAGTACTTGCTTTTTAAGAACATGATGGATCCCCTATTAAATAGAAAGTAAATCAAGCAGTCAAGGATTAAAATCAAACTGTAAAATAGGCCTCTTGTGAATTTAGATTTTGTTCAGACTACTACTGATTTTTTCATATTGTTATCACTGTTAAAATTCAGTTATAGAACACAAAAAATAGCTGAAAAACACGATGAAAATAATTAATCAATGTTTATACAATTCCTGTGATCAACAGCACAGCTCATTTATACTTACAGGGGTTATTACAACATCACATCTTATGCAGCCTATTATCCCTTCTTGCCAGCAGAGCCATTCTGTCACTGAATGCCACTGTCCTCCAGGTTCCAGCTTTCCATGCCCCAGTATTTCTACTCAGAGGAGGGCAAGAGGCACCTTGGCCCAGCCATTCCACCCTGTGCCACCTGTGAGCTCCTGTCCCCCTGGCTGCTCAGGTGTGGGTGACCCTGCACGGCTCTGTCACACTCCCTGCACTCACGCAGCCCTGCACTTCCCGAGGGCTGCATGCTGCGGGGAAGTTTGGCACTTTACAGCCTTGTCCTATGGACTTGCCTCAGCTCTCCATGCAGGGCAAACAGTCCAAGGGGAGGCCTGGCACCACCTGTGGATCTCTCAGCTCTCTGGGAGAGAGGTTTTTCACGTGAAAAAGCACCTGGAAAACGCACTGACATTGGCCTACTCACCTCAGTGAGAGAGATGCCACAGCTGAATGGGGCTTTAGAGAAACGACACAGCCTACATTATTAACTGGGAAACAGGATGCACTGTGAGAAAAACTGATATTAAAAAGATTGACCTAGGTAAACTGCAGCTATTGCTGTCTGTGCAGGGCACTTGATAAATGTATTATTTTATGCCCTTCATCCTTACATAATTGACATAATATTTCATGGGCCACTCTACTGCTTGCTGCTACTCTGTCACATGTTGGCTGATGGTGATTTTTGCAAAGAAAGGGAGAGATTGCTTCAAAAGACACAGGAATGACACATAATATTTATCTATGAGTGAGAAAGATGTTTTGGTATGATTTTCACATTTATTGCTAATGACTAATCAAAGTTCCAGCTTGGCATGAGAGGATCAGCATGTCTGATTTGCCTGCTGCCCATCTCTTAAAGCACCAACTAACATTAACGATTCTGCAGCCTGTGACATTAGCTAGGGGAAGGTACTTCCTTGAAAACCTAAGAGAAACAGACAGATCTCCTCACAAGAAAAAAATATTACAGTTGTCATGTTATCACAATTAAATGACTGCCTTTGAACACACTTCTACTCCTAGAGCAAAGACAATTACAAAGGGAAATACAAGCGAGAAGGGTTTTCTGAAATGTGGTAAGTAAGGAAGGAAATTTCATGTATGAAAAGATAGGGTGTTCTCTACAATTTCATGCACTGACGAATCTTTGCCAAAAGAAACACAATACCTTAAGCTTACTGTACATGTAATTAACCACATAAAAATGATAACCCACAGGAATTCAATAGTTTGCCCCAAAACATCATCTCCTTGCATATTGTGGCAAACTGTATGATATATAATAAGCTTAAAATGTTACAGTCAGGTTTGCTCAGTTCACACAATGTGTTCAGACAGCTGTGTCTTCTCAAATGAAAAAACCCAGTGGAAGAAATAACAATATATTTAGTTTATTAAAATATTATTGATTCTCAAAGAACTAAGTTTTTGGGTAATCAGATTTACTGCAGTTTATTACTGTTAATGTAGGAAATATTGGAAAAGCATCAGCCTGGTGCAGTCAAAACCTGTGAGTAAACTGCTAATCAATATAAAAATCCATCCAGGCTCTTTTCACAAGCATAAATGAAGCAAGTGTAAATGTTATACAACTTAAACTAAAACATCCCAAAAGTTTAAAATTATACCTGATTTCTGGCTACAGCTAGAGCTCTAGCCCTGAAACCACACTTCCACTAAGTGTACCATAGTCTCTGTATGCTGCTTTTCAGTGATTCATGTTCTTGCAATCTGCACAATAATTCATTTCTCTCTATTTAGCACTACAATAAATAATGACTTTTCTCTGTATTATAATTTCTTTATTACTCTATGCTGTTCACACTACTCTTGAAAAAACAAAAAAGTTTTCCATAGTTTTTAATATTAAAAGGAATTCTGTCTGGCAAAGAAAACAACAAGTAAGAAATTACTTTATGCCCTACCATGATTTCTGTTATCCTCCTTAGCTGTTTATGATCCACACACTTTCTGTCTGCACAAATCATCTGCACAAAACTTGCAATATTATTTCCCCCTAATGAAGCAATTTCACCTTGTGTAGAATATGGGGTTATAATTGTAGAAGTGTTTAAGGCCTGTGCTCACCAGAAGGCCCTGTGGGAAAGGCACAGCTGCAGGCTGGGGGTTGGAAGTCAGCTGAGGGTGAGAGGCAGCTGAGGGTGAGGAGAAAGTCAGGTGAGTGACAGCTGGAAGTGAGGTTGTGATTGGCTGGAGGAATGCATGGACAGCGTATCAGCAGAACGGTGATTGGCTGGAGAACATGTGGGTATATATGAGCAGAATGGTGATTGGATGGTAGAATGTGTGAACAGCGCATGAGCAGAACGGTGATTGGATGGTAGAATGCGTGGACAGCAGCAGTGCAGCTGGGCCAGCCAATGGGTGCCCTCTTTCTGTTCAGTTCTGTTAGGTCTCAGTTTGGTTTCAGTTATGGCAGGTAGAGATTAAAGGTATAAAAAGGGTGTGGTTTCTACAATAAAGCGATCTCCTTTGGATGCATAAGGGGGTCTGTGTCACTTTGTTCCCCATTGCTACAACCTTGTGTTTTATTATTGACAAAACCCACTTGGACAAAACAAGGTCCAAGGTTAAACCACAGGTCAGTTTTAATAAAGTGTCTGTATATTTAGTCAGGCAGAAAGCAGAAACAATGCCAGATTCCTGATTTTTTCACTTCCAATCAGGACAGTTTAAACTGTAAATACTGCTAACTATCAAGGTAAGTCTCTAGTGAGAAAAGCCTCAGATAATAAGACTTTTGTCCAAAAATGTGCACACTGGGGACTGGCAGCTACAAAGAGCCCAGTTTCAAGTTCAGAAACTTCAACTTGCAATCAGAAACTTTTCTGAACCATTCTTACTCACAACAGCAGGTGATTTCTGCAACAGAGTATTTTAGATCTTCCTAATAAAATGTCTAATGAACACTGTAGGGTCCCCAATTCCTGCTGAAACAATAACTTCTCCTTGAGAAGTGCCAGTGCCAGGACTGCCCCAAGCCCCAGGGAGCAGTTCAGAGGGTGTCCATTGAACAGCTGGCACTCCTTGCGCTGCTGTGGCAGGACAAGGGCAGTGGATGGGTGACAGCTTGAGTTGTGGCACATGTCTGCTCCCAAACCCAGCAGGGGCAAAGAGGAGGCAGAGGAAATCACTAGGGTAGAAAACTTAGCTCTCAGAAGCCCACAATGACATTTGTAGAATTAAAAATAAGTCTGTGGTAACACCCACACGCACAGAAGGTGTACTGTGGACAGAGTTACAAGTAGTTATGAACAGTACACAGTTCTTACAAGTGTCAGCAATAACCATTAAAATAAATATTCACTAATATGTTGGAAATGGCTGCAAAAATTGTGCAAGGTGAATGATTGAGTAAGGGTAATTTTCTTATATCACTGCTAGCATATAAAGCTATTTCTAGTCCCAGTCCCCTTAAAAAATAAATTGTTTCCTCACTCCTGAAAGGGAAAAAGAAGAAAAAAAAATTACTCAGTTGGCAGCAATCCAGTACCAGAGAGAATTTATTGACACTGAATCAACAAAAACAAAACCTCTGCACGCAGTTTGGTTCTCTATCCACCTGACTTTCAGAGAAGTGATGTGTGGAGGAAAATTATATCGTTTAATTGGATATTATTACTTATAAACTACTAGGTAGGTCCTGAGGTGTTTTGAAGTAACTGTAAAAGCATCTGCAGTAAAGAGCATGAAGAACATCATTCTTTGCTTATTTACTACTTGGAAATATTTTAAATCTTGTTTTTATTTCCAAGTGATCTCAGCCTGCAAATGTACAATGCACCATTATAACAGCTGCAGATAATATTAGAAATGAATTGCAAGTACACTGTGCAGCACTGCAGTGAATCATCGATGCGTCCTGGAGACCTGTTCCATTATTTTAAATGTGTACACATTACCAAATAAAATGAAAATATGTATTATTAACATTGTATTACAACACAGTGGGTAGGCTGCATAAAATCCAGAAAATTATAACCAGAAAACCTCTATAAAGTTAAAATATTTTAATAAAGTTTACAGAGTTTAACTCATTACCTGAAAAAATTAGAAAAATGAGATATAGATACAGGATCTACCCTTAATCTCAGAACAAATTTCATTGTATTAATTGCATTACAGAAGAAACTTGACTTTTGCATGATTTGGTTTTTTTCATATTTTAATCATCAAAGCCTTCTCTGAATTAAATTGCATGTTCAATTATTTGAACAAAGCATAGATTATCACAAATACATTAGAAAGTATTTTTAATAAAATCCTGCTAGTCTCCATAAATGAATGGTGGTAAGGACTGTAACATTTCATTTTAAAATGAGCTCTTGAACATCACAGAAATATTCTCATGCTTAAATGCAAGGACACAGATTTGTCTCTAACATGGGAATACTATTATGTAATGAAATGCTGGAAATGCCATAATATGTCATAAACACACTTTAATACTTTTTTCCATTAGAGGACTGCTTGCAGGCACAAAGACAAACTTATTACGCAGAACCACTGGTGCTTTCAAAGTTAATACTTGACTGAATTTTCATTTCAAATTTGTTTGTTCTATAGTTTGTACTTTGATTCTCTTGCCCTGGACCAAAACATGGTTCTCAAGAACCACTGGTAGGGACCTCATTTAACGAATTACATTTAAGTATGTGTTTTTAAAATAGTGGGAAAACATTTTCAGTGAATGGACCCTGATAGCTTGTGACAACCACTGAGGATGCAAGGGAAACTGATAGGGTGGTCAACATCCAGAGAACAGGTTAAATATTTCCTTTTCAGCTGCTTCACAAGGGTTACCAATCTGGCCCTGAAAATCACCATCCCTGCCTATAGGAGCCATTGCTTTGTTTTACCACCAAGAGAAACAATTGACTCTGGGAAAACATGAATGATCATCCATGCTGTGATGTGTGAGCAATCAAAGAAGGAAGGGTTCTCTGTCCTCTGCAGGGTCAGCCATGCTCCAGTAACTCCTCTCAGATGCCTGCCCAGTAGCTGTGGGATAAGTCACAGGCTTTTGGTTCCCAGTGACTTGCCAGGTTTCCACAGTGGTTCAAAACTCCAAAACTCTCAGCCTACATGCCAAAAAACCAACTTGGTTCTCCAAACTTTTTCTTCTCTCTTCTCCTTCCAAAAGATAATTCATCTAAACTGGAAGTTTCAAGTCAACATCAGAGATATTGGAAAATTGTGTTGTTTTCTTTCTGGTTTATTCAAAGACAAGTAGGGATAGAAATACTACTAAATTGCTTGTGCTAAGTACAGCAGAACTAGGTTTCCCAAACAGAACATTGCAAACCTCTTTCCTGTGAACAGGAGAGATCTCCTAATGCACACTACAGTCAAAATAAAGATTTCTTTCCTTCAGAAGTGATATTCCAATTTGGAACATAAGATCCTTTAAAAATCCACAGACTGTGATTTCAAGAAAGGGTTCTTCAAAACCCATGAATCTGCTACTTAAAATTCTCAGATGAATAGCACAGACTGCGCTTTTCATAGGCACACAAAATCTGCTGAACTCCTATCAGAAACTAAAGCATTTGACATCTGATTTCCACAAACTCTAGCAAATCCCTCAGCTATGGTTTATAAGCACCTTTTCCCAGCCTAAAGAAACAACCTCTTGCAGAGACTATTTTATGGCCCAGAAGGAGCTGGCTGGACAGTCTTGACACTGTGGCTAGCACAAACATCTCAGAAGGAAGAAGCATGGCCACTCCATGTAGGAGAGCACTTCTTGCCATGTCTGTCCTCTAGCACATGCTAGAAGGGGGAATTCAAGGCCTGCCTTCTCCACCACCCTGCTGGAAGGAGGTATATCTCTGCTTTCATACTCTTCATTCCTGGGAATCTTTCCAGGCTAATCTGTTCTGCATGGACTGTTTGGGTCGCCTCTGCCCCCACTAAGTGATGAGGCACTCACTGCTTTCAGTTTCCTGCTGGCTGTGTCCAATGAGCTCATCAAGAGCTTGAGAGAAATCCAAAACCTCAAGCTGAGCTCCTCAGCAGGTCTGGAAGCCCTTCACTGTGTCTGTCCCACTATAATGCATTTCCACAGCTCAGCATCCTATGCAATCATATTTCACTGGATAAAGCCAGAAAACCAAAGCTTTTCAAGCTGACCCTTATAGGATCATTGCAGCATCAGCTCATAATTGCTAGCACATTAAGCCCAAATCCAAGTTTTTAGCCTAATATTAGACTGCTTCATCCGGACATATGCACATTTAAGTAGATATGGGCAGTTAATACCTTTGAAAAAATAGTAACTTTTGAAAGTTAAAATGCATTTGAAAACTTTGGTCCAAAACCAGAAAAAATTAAAATTGATACCAACAGTCAGCTGCAACTCACCTAAGCTAGCTCTACTGCCATCTGTTCAGGCCTAAATTCAAGCTTACAGTAACCAAAAAGAGATCTACCAGTATAAAGATAGCTATATAAATAAAACTAAGCACCTTTAGAAGTAATGTAACTTCTTATAAGCACTTAGAGAACTCCTTGAGTTTACAAAATAATAAAAACCAACTCCATACAAAATGCAAATTAGAACGTGATTTCTCTGTGAAGAATGACTTTAAAAGCAGAGGCATCTCATTCTTGTATGTGCTGCTTTCCCTGAATGTCCTGCTTTAAACACACTTTCCGTATTTCCAACTCTGTATTCCCCATCTATCCCCTTGGTCTTTCACACTTTATAATAACGTTCCATGTATCTACATCACTGTTAATTCTATTTCATCTTCAGTTCATCTGAAGATTTCATCTATTTCATCTTCAGTTAATTCTATTTTCTACAGTAAGGCAGATACCAAGGTGTGAGAAATCTCAGCCACCAATCTCATCCACAGACTTCAGCCAAACCCTGAGAGGCATCACTGAGGGGGCTAGAGAATATGCAAATATGAAAACCTAATAAACTATTGATGCCTTTCAAAATTAATTTACATCTCTTCCTGCCCACAGATGGACCTTTCCTTGTAATATTTCTCTTATGGTTCTTCCTGCTTTATGAAACTTTTTCCAAACAAGAAAAACATGGGGCAAATTTCATGCTCAAAAACCAGTCTGGACACAGTTTATGCACCTGTCATCCTCGTGAAAGCTTTCCAGGGACCTTGGTAACAATATCCCCTAAGCTAGTGAGGCCAGACCACCAGCCAGCACTGTGTTGCTGGGTGTTGTGTGGCTGGCCAAGGGCCTGCCTTTTCAGTCACCGCCGTTTTGCCCAGTGACCACCTAGAATTGGTGGGTTTAGTGGTGGACAACAACACTACACCAAATTGAAGTACAGGAAGCAAAAACTCTTATCATTCTGTTGGTGGCACTGAGTAAATTAAGCCAGGCAGAATATACCTGGAGCCTAGCCAGAATACAAAATGTACTACAGATTTTCTCATCCAAATGACTAAGGTCTTGGATGACAAACCAGCCTAAACTCCTTTTAGTAAAGGAAATAAGACAGCTACAAACATATCTGCAACTAAGGTGACCTTTAAAACACAATTTTTGAAAAACAGGGGAAGAGAAAGATGGGCTCAGATCTTTTTGCTGTTGTCTGCAACATCCTGCTTTTTTGTTACTATCTGGGGGGACACAGAGACCAGGAGAGGAGAGAAACAGAAAACAGGAGCAGTGCTCATTTCTAACAGCTGCTTCTTTGCTGCTGGAAAGAGCAAGTTTACAGAGGAGTAGAATCCCCAAGGCAATAAGCAGTTTTTAATTAGAGTCAGGGGAGACCAGCCAAAGGACCAGGTCCTTTGCTGTCAAAACTAATGCATAAGGATCAAACTGGCTGGGTTTGCTGAAAATCGTGTCAAACTCTAACACATTCGGCTTACCTGTGTGACCACATTGGTCAATATCTGGCCAACCAAAATCCCCTGCTCATTTTAATCACCTGTTTAAGCATTATATGCAAGCATATATTTCAGATTTTTTCAATTGTTTTAGGATTGTGTTAGGTGAAAGAAGTGACACCTCAGGAAAATGAAACAACTCTTAGGTGGTATTTTTGTTTTGAGGAAATACAGCTTTATGTGTTTCTTCTATGTTTAGTCATTGTCATAAGAGTATCCAGTAAATCAACAGAAATGAGAAATGCATTATTATTTAAATTTTCAAGAAAATTCCATGTATATCCTATAATTTTACTGTCTGCCTCCAATTCTTAATGGTTTACTTATCTGCCAGCTCAAGCCAAGATTTTCCATTGGCAGGATCTTGTATTTCCACTTTTCAATCTGTGGTTCATTAGGCTACTCTGAGGTCAGGTACTAAAAGATGCAGAAGACAACTATTACAGAGAGAAAAATTCCTCAGTTCCTTCAAACTGAACTTTCACTTCTCTGGAGTCTCCAAAGTGCTTCAGAAATATCTGTGGGCTGGACAGGTGTGGCAGGGAGCAGATGACTCTACTGGGATGAAAGAAAGATCTCTTACCATGATGTTGCTTTTAGCTACCACAGTGACCAAATGTTTTAACAGATGATGTGTGTGAATCCTCCTATGGCACCTTCTCATGGCTACAGAGTCCTATAAAGCTGAGTAACTTATCCAATAAATGGAACCCTATGATATTACTCAAAATGCACTCACATGGCTGTAGAACTTTTTCCTTAAGTTCCCTCACTCTCTGCCTGACAGAGATCTTTCTTCTAGACCTCTCCAGAAATAAATGAGCAGCAAATAGCTAAAGTCAAACTGCACCCAAATTGTCAGTTTGATTGTCTAGAAGCCTCTAATCACCGCTGTAATTAGAAACTGTTATGCTATTATCAGCAGTCAAAATTCCTACTGGTCAGGCCATAAATTGAGTGATTTGGTTGTATCTTTTTGTAGGAGCATGGGTATGTGATAAGGGAATGATGGATTCAGTCATCACCCCCAGCTGCCAAGCTGTTTTTTATCTAGCTGATATCAGGAAGTCCTGCCTGCAAAACCATATTCAGCAAAACTCCACTTGATTGCTCATAGTGATCATGATGAGCTCCATTCAGGGAACAGTGGGTCAGAAAACAAAACGCCTGTTACATAACTATAATCTATAAATACAGTCAATTTATACTTTTGTACACTGATAACATACTGCAATTTCCTGCATCGGATGGCGCAGCAAAAGGCTCAGTCACACAGAAAAAGCAGGAATCTATTTGCATTTTTCTGAGTTTACACTGTTTCTTCAGTAAAATATTTGGAAAGCTCCCTTTTTGGCAGAGATTCTTTTTGGTAATTTTTCATCTGATGTGCTTATCATGTTTAATTCAGCCATCAACTGATTACCACAGACCCAATCACCCACTCTGTCTTCCCCAGTGAGGTGGGGAGGAGACTCAGAAAAAGGTAAAAACTGTGGGCTGAGATAAGAACAACTTAATAATTAGGTTAAAAAACCCAAAATAAAACAAAAACAGCCCCCCAAAACCCCAAACACACATAACAACAACAAGAAGAATGGAGATGAAAAAAGAGAGGACTAAACCAAAAAAACCACAAGTGACACACAATAGAGTTGTTCACCAGTGTCTGACCAATGCCCAGCCCATCCCCAAGCAGTGATCAGCAGCTCTTGGTCAACTCCCCCCAGTTTATTTACTGAGCACGATGTTCTGTGGTGTGGAATATCCCTCTGGCCAGCTCGGGTCAGCCGTCCTGGCTGTGCTCCCTCCCAGCCTCCTGTGCACCTCTTTGCTGGCAGAGCTTGGGAAACTGAGAAAGTCTTCATTTAGAGTAAGCACTACTTAGCAACAACTAAACCATCATGTGTCACCAGCAGTATTCTCATACTAAATCCAAAACAGAGTTACTAGGAAGAAAATTAACACTCTCCCAGCTGGAACCAGGATTCAGTAAGCAACATTTCCCCTTCAGGATCTTAATATCTAAATATCTCTTGAAATATTTAGATAAATTTCTTGCTCCTTTTTAATTTAATAAATTACTTAATTTCATTTTCATGCTTTCCCCCTTGCACAGAAATCTCAATTTTAAGCCTTCAGCAGAAGACATGCATATATCCTGGCTGCTCCTTCCTGTTTATGGACCAGCTGGAGCATCCCTGTGCTATAGCCACTGTTCCAGGTTTGCAAATACTGTGCCTAGCAATGGAACCCCACGAGGGCACTGCTGTCCAGGCCAGAAGGTCTCTCCCTGCTGTTGGAAAGTGTTACATTTGTCCTTGCCCGTACCTCTGCACTGAAACCAGCACTTACAACCAACAATACAGCACCTGGCAGAATTTCAGTTCCACCTCTGCTGCAGGGAGCCAGAAGCCCAGGTGTTGAAAAGTGCAAAGAGAAGATATGCATTTGTCTGTGATATATTCTAAGAAATTATAAACTTCAAACCAACATCAAGCAATGAGGAAGATTAAATGCTTGAACACTGCTGAAGTGTAAAGCTTAGCAGAGAGAAATGGCATTGAAGGGAAATGGAAAATGTTTGATGTCAGGCTAATGTATGCTGCCATTTGGAAATAAGAGCAATAAAAAACCAACATGGAAGAGTGAATAAGTTCAAAAATTAATCAAGAACAAGAAACTGGCATATAAAAAACAAGGTGTCATCTATTTCAGAGAATGGATAGAAGTCACATCTCATACTCAGGGAATAAGGAAAACTGGAAGCCTATTCTGATAACATACTGTCCTGGAAAAGGGTTATGCCAGGACATCTGGAAGTTTCTGGGAGGCACAGCTGATAAATTCTCATCATAATTCTAGTCTCCATCTGCTAGGTGAAAGAGCCTTCCCATATTCCAAGGCTAACCACCGACTACATGAGCTTGCAGCCTCTTGCAATAACCAAGTCTGTAAGGAAGAACGATACCAGTGTAACAATGCAAATGCGCAAACGCTCATCAGCAGCTAACACCACGGCTTTCCTTCCCACAGCATGCTGTCCTGCTGAGGACATTTGCTATCCTTTTACCCCAGTAAGAGGAAGCACAGCTGTGTATCTCAGCTCTGGCTACAGATCAACAGTGACAGGAGAAGGTGCAGCTCTCCCGTGTCCTCAAAGCTAAAGCAAAAGCTGTTTGCTGATAGTCTGTGAACACAGGCTGGAGAAGGGGCAAGAGCAGAGGAAAGATGTGCAGGAGAGGAGGTACATCTGGATGTGCAGCAGGTGGCTTGCATCTGAGGTCTAATTCAAACCAGATGGGGGTGGGGTATGGCTTGCCTCTCCAAGCAGGACGATACAAGGTGGCTGTCCAATTTACAAATGATAAAAAGATACAAAACCAGCATCCCCCCCTCCTCAACTCCCACCTGGACTTAAACAAACCAGAATCAACAAGAGCACTATATAGGCCTTTCTTGACCAATTTTCTTTCCTGGCATATTGCAGAGGGTATGATACACACAGTCCTGAACATCTTGGCTTTCCCATTAGTTCTTGACGCATCACAAATACAGGCCATATTTGTGCCTATAAACATAACTGTCAGACCACTCCCCAGTGGGATCTGCAGTGTCATGAATTAATCAAGTATGATCTATTTGCTTTAGCAGCTGTGGAGGACTTTCTTATTCACTGTCCCTAAAGTCATTCCAAGTTGTATCCTTTGAAATCTCACTTGTACTCAGAGCTCTCTTTAGCTGAAATTATCTCATTCACATTTGTTATCAAATTTTCATCACCACCATTCATTTTCCTTCTGAAACCATCTCATTTTCTGCTGTTGCTCCCTTCCCATTAAAATAATTGGTACCACACCACAGTTTTCTATTTTTATATTCATACCTGCATCTGAAAAAGAAATTTTATGTTGGCAAAGGCCTAAGTCCAATCCACTTGCTGGTTATTACACAAGGTGACACAGCAGTATGTGACATCTACTGAGAAATACAAATGCCAAAAGCGGAGTCAGAAAGTGAAGACTGGGCACAGAGCCATGTAGCAAAAGGCAGTAATGCAGGTATACTAAAAGCTAATGAGGATGAAGAAGAAAGCCACAGTACTGTTCTCTTTTGTGTTAATATGTATGCTTCTCAACAATCTTCCTTCCAATTGAAACCACAACCACAGTGCAGTGAGTGGGACATTTGAAAATCACAACACGTGATCAAGCAAGTCATAAAGAGACTCCTAGGTGAGCAAACTCCTGTGATACCTTCCACCACAGTGCTTAAGATCTGTAGCTCTTCCATTGAGCCTGTAGAGGTGACTCTTCCCCTCAACTATAAGAAGCTTTTAGGTTCAGATTTATAGCAGTATACAGGTGGAAGTGAGTTTACAATCCCAAACTTCAAAAGAAATTACATCCATGAGAGAGATTTTCTTAAGCTCTATATGCAGGTCACCAGATTTCTGAAGAAAAGGTCAATTTTATTAATTTTATTAAAATGCAGTATACAGCCCTTTACCTTCAGTTGCAGGTCATCAGGCAGAAAATAAAAGGCAGCAGTGTAGTGTCCAATGCCATGGGAATATCAATTTCCCTTAATCTGACAAAGAACTAAGGAAAAAACATCTCACAATTATCTGTTCCTCAAAGCAAAATATTAATTGAATGAAACATATACACCATAAGCAGGCAGCACTCCCACAGGAGACCAGGATAACAGAATTCTGTCACATAATCAGCTGATATCGAGTGTCTCTACTCATTTGGTTTCTTTCCGGAAAAGACACAGCGTGGGAAATCTCTCACCCTCCAAATGACAAGAAATAGTTTGTTTAGTCCTTCTATTCCTCCTCTACTGGACTGGTGTTCACTGGCTTTGAGAGTGACTCCACAAAATACACATAATAGAAAACCAATGACATTCTATGTTTTTCTTTGTAAGATTATATGATCCAAGCCAACATCCTTCCAACGTTTTCTCTAGATTCTCAGGGGACAAAAGATAAAAAAAAAAAAAAAAAAAAAAAAAAAAAGGTAATCATCTCAAAAGATCTATCACCTTGTCTTGGTAAAATTGAAAACTGTTGCCAAAAAGCAAGGGTCTTATCTTCTTCCTGGTGTTTCCTACTAGGATTAGCTTCCAGTCCCCTCTACAAAGAGAATAAAAGGGCATTTTCTTTTGTTTTGCTAAATAAGCACTTTATTCTCATCACATCAAACTTATTTTTAGAATATTTGAATGGAGTATCTTTGTCAGTTGCTACTTTATAAATAGAGGTTGCTAAGGAAGGAACAGTAGCCGCTTTTCCTTAAGCAACAGTAGCAAAAAACTATGAAACAGCAGACGATTTCTTAGCAGAAACAGCAGACTAAAAGTAGTATTTTTCTTCTACTGTGGTATTTCAAAAACATAAAAATGCCATCCCTCTAGTTTGTCTTTTACAGTTGTAGACACGTTCACTCCCTTTTTTTAGGATTATCTGCCTACTTCAGAGCAATCCTAGGAATTCACGGTTTAAGGTTCTTGCATTCAGAACTACATTAAAGATTGCCACCAAGATGACGAGTTCCCTGTACCTAGAGAACATATTTAGTCAGGTTTAACTTTGGTATGTAGGAAGAAATTTGTCAGAAAAAGGATTTGGTTTCTTATTTTTGTTTATTTTTTTGCTGTGAACATTGTCAGATGAGAACACTGGTGCCAAGAATTTGGTTTTGGGGACTCAAGTTCTTTACTGGGGCTTCTACACCCCGTTTTAGAGGATGGACTCAGTAATTCTTCAGGAAGCAGACTGCTGCACACTGCTCTGGCTGTAGTCACTAGGGGAAGATACTAAAACAGCAGACCTACTCTAGGGGTAAAAAAAAAAGAAAGGCTTGGGACTTGTCCACACAGGGGACAATTCAGGATGTTTTATCTGAATTAGCTAGAGATTTGCTGTGGATTAGTTAGAATCAAATAAAACCTCTGGGTGTAAACTTTTGTTCAGAATTAATTTGTCCTAATTAAATTAGATTAACCTACTTCCAAATCTTTTACACAGCTAGTGACAACAGACTCGAGTAGAAGGCATGAAAGGGTATCTAAAATGTTCTGCTGATGAACACAGCCATGCTCCCCTTATGTCTCGTGAATATCACATCTCACAGCAGAACATACTACCAAGAGCTGACAACTGGAACGGAAGAAATCGAGTTCAAGGACACGACAGACAGAGAACTGGATGTCAGTTCTCAGGAAACACGCAGCTGGAGCCCGGGCACAGGCTGGTTACAGTGCTTCCAGCTACAGCAATCACCAAATGCCTGGATCGTGGGATGGTTACAGGCAAGTGGAAGCTAAGCACCTTGGAAGGCTGAATGACACCCTGCTTACCTCCAGCTGGACTAAGCATCAGCAGACACAGGGGGCAAGTTTCATGCAGGAATATGCTGCACTTCCCAGGAATCTCTACAGAGAAAGCTCCAGTACTGACCATGGAACCAAGTACCTAATCCTCTGTGTTGCAAGGGGGCTGAGGCTTCTTGATGAGGCAAATACAGGCAGCTTAGTATGAGCAACAAACCTGTTAGAGTCATACCTTGGTCTGGCAACTCGGCAAGTGCTGAGCAGAAACCACGCTTATCACAGTCACAAGAGGGCTTCAGTTCCCACCTCGGCAGGGGTCTCTCTGGGGCGTTCACAGTATCTTCTTCCCCAAACATCAGGTCAAACCTGGAAATTCTAAGAAGCTTTATCAGCCATTTTCACACAGGAGAGGATGACAAAAAGGCAACATTGTGTTATACTGGAAAGTCCCTAGCGGCCAATAGCAAGTGTAAAGCTTTCACAACACTAGGCATGTGGCAGAAGTTCAAGTGGCAGGAAGACTGTAAGTACTTGCTTTGCTTTCCTTTGTGGAAATCCCTGAAAACGAAAAGGCCTAGAAAGTGGAGAAGGCCAAAAGCTGAAGCCGTCCTCCTTTAGCTTTCCCTTTGTCCAAATGAGAAACAGGCAGCAGCTGGCTCCAGCTGCGTCCTGCTCGTTGTGCACTTCATGATCTGTCCAGTCTCTCAGAGGTGCTTGAGGGGAGAAAACAACTTTCATGCTGGTGTACAGCAGGAAAATCCGGTATGCTGGGGTTGAGGCAGCTGTCAGAGGCAGAGCCGGGTAAAAATGCTCTTGATGTGCCTGGAGGGAGGTGCTGCAGGGCGGAGAGGTCTGGAGGTCTGCTCGCCCTTCTGCCTGCAAATGCTCCTGAGTGTCCCCAAGGCTGAGGCTATGCAGATGGCCAGGGATGTATTTGACCAAAAAAGACTCAGTTTATCTGCTCCTAAAATGTAATGCACTCTGCTTTCTGATGGCAAGCCTTAGAAATACCAAAATTAGACTTCAGAAGAGTATAAAAAGCTCCCCTCTAACATAATGTGCAAATGGACTGTTGCACTTACTGTGATCTTGGGCAGCAACAAAATTAGAAGGCAACAGCAAACAGCAAAAAAAATTGCAGCTAAAAAATAACAACATTATCCTCTTTTAATATATATTGTTAAAATTAACATTTTTAAAAGCTGAAGAAATGTGAGCCCAGATGCTATCAGCGTATGTCTTATGCAGTTCCTGATTACAAACGAACAGCAGAATCCATATAAGAGAATCTAAAATGTTATGGATAGGAGCCCAGCTGGTGTCCCCATATGCCTTAGAAATTCCATTTTTAGGAACACAGCAGCATATAACATTAGGGATGCTTCTCAAACATCTAATTTATAAATAGAGCAGAGCTGTTTCACTGAAGTACACACGGAAAAGGTCCATAAGAATAATAAAATCAGTTGCATTCAAAACCACTGAAATGGTTCAACCGTGCTGTTTTCAGTAGGAACCACTCTGCACGAGAATATTCCCTGAATGAGGAATGATGCTTGCTCACCAGTGGGGTTTTTTAAAAGCAATCATCAAAAAGCCATTTTAGTAAAAAAGTGCCAACTTACTTTTGTTTTGGCAAACTGTTTCTACTCAACGCTTTTTTGGGTCCAGAATGGAAGAGGTAAAGCCCAAACATCAGGGCAGTGGAGAGCTACAGATGTGGGAGGGCAAATTCTTGCCACTTCTGAAAATCAGTCAAAGCAGTGTCTGGAGCTTGGCTGGTCCACATTCTGGGGAGAGTCCTTCCCCAACAGGCTGTGGACTCTGCAATACAGCTCTTCCTATCATGCTTTTCAAGGTCACCAGAATCACCTCTAAACTCATTAACTGTGACTTCTAAGGGAAGGTCATTAATTGAAAAAATACGTTACCAAATGCAGTTCACATAAAATCACAATTTCATTATATGCACACTATCAACCAAAATATATGTAAAGGAGACATCTAAAAAATAACACTACATATGAATGAAAAATTATTTTATTTAAAAATACATTATACAGCAGAGTGTCTCTCTTTTTGTTTTCTCACTGCTGGTTCACAGAGATAGTATGATAAATTTAACCCAAATATTCGACTGGGAAAGATCCTGAGAAAGAGACCAGTTACAAGCTGATGATATACAGTACACTGAAAAAGAGTCATCTCTTTTAACATAAAAGAATCTCTTGGTAATCTTATAAATCAGATATAAAAAATGCAGATTTGCTACCATGCAAAAATGAGTGAAGATTTCATTTAAATCTGCACACAGAGAAATCATTAGTACCTTGGAACCTAACTAGCTAGACTAAGAGCAGGGTAAGTGAGCTTAACACGGTGATACAAACTTTGGATCTACTACAATTTTGTAAACACAGTTGATAGTCTAATAAAGGTGGATTTTCAATCATCTAAGTAACCTAGCTGTAGCTAAGGACTCTATTCTAGGTTTTTTCTCCCCACAGATACATTTCTTCAATCTCTTAATTCTCAGCTTAGCACAATGACTTCGTGGCATATGCTCTATTGCACTCAGAGATGACTTGGCCTTGCCCTGTTTGCCAAGCACTCTTTAGGTAGTTGTATTTTAGTGAAAGCAGAGGTTAAAACAAAAATTAAAAGCAGGCATTACCTGATGACTATGTGAGAATGCATTAAAATTCATCATAGAAAAAATATACCTGATTCTACATCCTTGTGTTTCAAACATACTCTAACAATGATTAATGCACAGGAAATACACTGAACTCTGGAAAATTTAAGGCCTAAAATGCTCAACAGCCTGCACTGACCAATAGTATTTTCAATGTTTCTATAGTGCTAGAATTTTATCAGCTCTTGCCAGAGGGAAACTTTCTGGCAGATGTTAAGAATGTCTTCAGTATTTACAATATTCAGATCCATTTGGTGCTCAATTTTTATAGGACAACTTCACTATGAATAGTCAGCAAGACTCTTCCAAAGGGGAGGCTTAATCTGGATATTTACAGCAATAACAGAGATATGGTAACATTGGCTGACATTGAAGAAAATTCAATTTGTCAACACCACGCAGATTGGCAGAGGAATTTTTTCTTTTTTTTAAGAACATGAGCCTCAAACACAGAGATAAAAGGCTTTGTAGAGAGAAAGTCTGTCTGTCCTGGTCACTTAGGCTGAAAAAAAAAAAAAATTGAGCCATTTTGGGTTTTCCATGAAAATGGAGAGTAGAAACTCAGATGAACTTCTCTCACTAAGCTGGTGACCCTCTTCTTATCTTAGCACCCCTTCTCCCAGCATAGTATCAGGGAGTACAACAATCATGAGAAGATGCATGAATAATTTGTTTGAATGATTTATGAATAGCAAGGCTTCCCATCAGATATGCTAAGCTAAGAACTGAGCCCTTAACCTTTCATGGGATATCATTAGTAATAAAGAATATATCAAAGATCAAACTTTCTATATTATTCTCATTTCTTTTAACCTAGATACATATATGTCATCCAAGACATTCAAGAACTACAAAACAACAATTCAACTACAATTATGTCAGGAAAATATCCAAATAAATAAACTTTTAATTATGATACAATACTTATTACAGTAAAAATTGGCATTTTTTTTCTCTTCAAAAGCAGAAGCACCAGTCTTACATATAACATACTGTTTGAATGATATCTTACATGGAATACAGCGTAATACAATGTGCAAACAGCATTTTCATACAGAACATAATATTTGCTAGTTTTTATATACTGAAATTGCCTCAAATGGAAACAAGTTCATGCTGAATTAAAAATGTAGATTTTAAAAATCAAAGTTAAATCAAAATACAAAGTACTGTTGGAATAGGTACATGAACCACCGAAAACAAGGAGAAGCCAAAATAGAGGGTAAAGTCAGATAATTAGTGCTCAGTTTGTCCCATTCCATCATAAAAGTAAACAGTTAATATTTTTGCTAGAAAGTAAAGTGACGTTCTAATATTTAGAATTCTTCAAAATGTTGGTATCATTTTAGTGATGTAAAAATCAAGTCAGAAATAGGACTTCTAAAAATTTCTTATTTTTGATACACTGCAAATATCATGTGTGGGCTGTGAAAAGAGATGAAGTCCAATGGAGTGAATATACATCAGCATCAACATCATGTGACTTCTGCAAAGGCCGTGATGTGGTTCTACAAGTTAAAGGAAAAACAAACAGATAAAAACCACAAAACCACACAGATAGACAGCAGTCACTGTTGTGAAAACTTTTGCCTCTTGTGCTTGAAGGGCAGCCTAGGTACTTGGAGACTATTGCAGGATAATGTAAATAAAACTTTGATTTTCACTGCAGTGCTCTCACTCGCTCCCATAGCAATTCTTAAATGCTGAAAGACTGGATAGGGAAGTATGCTGAACAAAGTAATTATGTGTGTTGGTTCTAGTATATTTTAATTTTAGATGGTTTAGATTTGTTTTAAATTAAGTTTAATTTTAAATTATATGTGAATAATTGAGTTAGCTGTACTTTTATTGTTATGTTATTCATAATTGAAAACAAATTCCTAGAAAACTAAGATGACAGTTTGACAGATTATAACACTATTTCAGTGTTAATACAATTTTAATATTCTTTTTTTAAAGATTATTTTCTCCCCATGAGTTCAATGGCACTGAATTAAGTATCAAAACACTTGAAATCAAGTGGTATTTGGCAGTTAAGAACTCCTATCCAAATTTTTTTTTTCAGACTCACCAGTGTCCAGTTCCAATCTAAGAACATTTTCCTCTTTCCTTCAATGGGACGATTCTTAGGAACACTGAGATGTGTACTGGAACATGAACATTCTATGTGCAATTCTAAAACCCTGCAGCATCCCAAAGAGCTTTGCTACTTTTTGATACTTGAACCTAAGCGAGGGACTCTGCAGACATGTGAAGTCAACCACACAGTGATGTGCAGGATCCAGAGGAAGCATATTCCCTTTGGCACACAGTACCCTTGACTGCCACTATTTTTTTACAAAACATGCAATGGTGAAATAAGTAAAGGGAACCTTGATGTTAAGCCATGTGTTTGTTCCCAAGCACAAAAATGCACAGAGGGTAAAACACCAAGCAAAGCACTGCATATTTTTCTCATCACTTTGCCTCCTGGGACAGATTCAACTCTGAAGAGCGGAGATGTGAACTGCAGAGCAGAGGGATGTGGATAACCTGGGGAGAGTGGGACCTCCCATTTTTTGCTTAAGAGAAGTGTCTCAGAAAAACTTATCACACAGCATAAAAAGTGCTGGAGTGAAACAATGCCCACCATGGAAAAGTTTCTATATCTCAGTTCTTCTTTAAACTGCCTGAATATTTGTCTGTCAGTCTGAGCAGTGGAGATGGGCAGGCATCTATTCACATTAGAGAGTGGAAATCAGAAATATTTTGCTTGGAGAGCTGCCCCTTATGCCCCCATCTCCAAGCCAGGCTGGCAGCTTTGCTCGCTCTCTCACTGTACTATAACTGTACTGTGTCCAGGGGGAGAAGCTCTCTTCCACCTCCCCTGCAATATGCATTTTAGCTCTAGCAATGTTCTTGCTGTATTTTATGACAGCTTTCATAAAAGCACACTATTTAAAAGCAAGCATCTATGTACATTCTTCCCCAAAAGGGAATTTATGTATTTAAAATAAACAACAATTATTAAACCACAGCCAGATTTTTTTAAAAAATCATTAGAAGAGTGCAACTTTCTATGCAAAAGTTTTCAATAAAAAATAGTAACAAATGTTATTGCTTGCAGATTTTTATTCTGCAGAAGAAATACAAAATTAGAGTTCCTAACCAGAAAAAAAAATCAACTCCAAGCACCTTGTTTGGCTCGCCATCTTCTGTTTTAAGTATACAAAAGATGATACAGAGGGCAAACTCAATGACTCCGGAGTTGCTGTGAGGCTATAATGACACTTTCTTCATAGTATTTACTTTATTTTCTTTATTTAGACCTCAAAAGTCATCCTGCCAACTTAAACTATCCTCAGATTAAAATTATTCACTTTCTTTCATAAGTAAGATGGTCTAAAAATGAGGAATTGGAGGGAAAAAAAAGAATTCCTCTTTATTTCAATCAATTCTTTCAAGTCCTGCTACATGCCATCCCTGTCTCTAGGCGACACACATTTGTCTGTGATGCGGAGAACCAAATGCTCTTTCATGTGGCATTAATTTAAGAGTGGATAACGATTATTTAGGGAAAGGAGAATCTGGTTCACACTCCGCCAGCTATATACTTCCAAAATGAGCAGGCCACCATCCTGGGAAGACATGCAGAGCATGGGATATAATAACACAGAAGAAAATCCTCCTTCCTTAATAAGCCCTCAAAGAGAACTGCTAAGCTGCAGATCATGGACCTATTGATTTGGACCCTACTGAAGGCCTGTCAATTCATTTCCAATGGATTCAGAAGGGTGATGCATAACTAGGTCAAAATAAATCACTTGCTGACAGCAAGAATCACTGATACAGATTCATGCAACTGTCTGGTTACTCTTGCCTTTTCATGCTATTGTCTCAGGCAAAACTACAAATAAGCCTTGCTGAGACCCTGCAGAAAAAACCCCAAACAAACCGCATCCCTCTGGAATAACTACATTTCGACTCTTTTACTTTTGCTTAGATTTGCTGTGACAAGGGTCAGAGTGAGATAATAACTACTGTCAGCAAACAGATTCACACAGTTGCAGGAAGACAAGCAAAAAACCATGCACAAGATCTCAGCTTCTCCAACTCCATGGGAAAAATATTTTCCCTAAGATTCTCAAAAGAATCAGAAACGCTGAGGGGCTGCTCAATGGCAGCAGTCTCACAGGCAGGCAGACCAGCATGTAGCATCCATTCTAAGAGGACAGTACCAGGCTGGTGAGCAAAGCATGCATCATAACTGTGCTCTCACACCACTAATAAAAAGGGAAAGCCAAAGGCTAAGCCTTGAGTGCAGGTTTCTGGGGGAAATGATCCACACCTGTATATCTTCGTTTAAGTTTTAATTAATTTCTGTTGATAAGCAATGCTATAACATCAAAGCATTAAAAAAATACATTAAGCTTTTTGTGATTTGCAGTTTTAATTATAGATATTAAGTACTTTTAGCCTAATTTTTTTTTGCTTTCTTCTGATTGATAGTTAGAAACATTCCAAAATAGTCATCATCCCAAAAAGAAGATTTTTCCTTTTTTGAAAACAAGAATTTGTAAAATTGTAATTTTTCCCACAGTAGAGTTCGTTAAATAGAAAAATACTACTGCAGTACTTTAGGCAAATGATAATTGATCAAACAATAATAATAATGTTATCATACAACTCTCCGAGTCAGCAGAGCATACGTTCTGCTTTTACTGGAGAAAGGCGAGTTTCAGCGCCCAGGGACGCCCTGAGGTGGAGCTGCCCCACAGGCCTGCACGGAAGGCAGGCAGCCGTGCCCGGCGCACACGCGGGCTCACTGGGTGCGCTCCAGCGCACATACGTTCTCATTGCCTTAGCGGCAGGGGCTCGCGGCGCTCCGGCCCTGACAGCCACGAGAACCACCTCAGCACGCGTGCTTTGAGGGAGCTTCCTCGCAAAGCGTCTTCTGGACTGTGACTAATGCCTCGATTCTGTAACACCTACAATACGTACATTTGAGGAGGTCACACCGACTATATTGTTGCACTTCTCATGTTTAAGTGTTAGTTTATCTGAGCATTAGATGTAGTGATCGCCGTTTGCATTCAATCAGAAATAATTCTTATACAATCCCCCAGAAGCAGATTTAAGCAGAAGAGTAGGACATGAATACAAATTCTAAAGTTTGACATTGAAACAAGACTGCTTGTGAATTTTTATGAGCTGACTCTCCTAGGTATGTGTTTGTGGTGAGTGTGTGAGGCAATGTTGTATTGTATGTCCCTTAAGAGACTATCATCAAGAGAGAACAATTATGCCAGAAACTGCCTATAAGCTGATATAAGCACATGGCCTCTCATCAGACCATCCTGGAGAAACAAGTATGGACACCTACAGATGCTTTTGGACATCAAGCACTACCAAATACCTTTGGAGACCTCTCAAGTAAAATATTTTGTCCAACAGAAATGGACACAACCCTCTCCCCCGTCTGCCCATAGTATGATGAGTTAAAGCATCTTTGTGTTTTGCTTTTAGTTGTGAGCTCAGTGAGAGGTGATCTCCCTGGAGAGCTGCAGGGAGCAGGCCAGGCTCCCCAGGCCATGCTGCTGTGTGCACACCAGGGCACATAACAATTGAAGACTTGGTACCAACATGCTTAAGATCAAGAAAAAAGCAGTAACATTGAGAATTAAAATTTTCTGACATTGTGAAGAAGGTATTATATGTCTCGTGGGTAATCAAAATGGATTAAATAGAAAAAAACAATACTCCTTAAATTCTGAAGAGGAAAGTCTTAAAAATTTCCCAGTCTTAAAAATACTAGCAGAATTCACTGCAATATCTACTTACTATTGCTAGAATGTTTTATCACCATCTTTACCTTACACATACACAATAGAACAATAATTACTGTGTCAAACTCAAGAAGATTTCTGAGACAGTTAACCCTGATAGTCACTAAAAACTGATATGATGGGCAACAAGAATGTCACATATTTTGAGAGAAATATAGCAAATACTTATGACCATTAAAACTTGGAAATGGCAGAAGGAGGGAGCACCTAATCTATCTCTTTTGAGTTTAGTCATGCTGGACAGTCAGTCCTACAGGGCAGTATAAGAAAGTTCATTGTAACAAGGAACAGTGACTGTGTTTGGGAAGGTTTGGGCACCGCTGACAGAAGCAGCAGTATGAAGGAATGCCAAGCAGAACCTCAGGGAATAAATGCAGTTTAGCTGTCAAACAGAGCACTGCCAAGAACCCACTGTGCAAATAAGTAATACTGAATAGCTACACTGATAATCACACACAGTAATTATCTCGTCTCTCAGGAGATGAACCATGGTGCATCTCCTAACCCAGTGCTTCCTTCTGAAACCCTCTATGTCAGTATTCTATCTACTGCCTCCATTAGTCCTGAAATGCTCCATGTTGTATTTGTATTTGATTTTTTCAAAGCTAGAATACTTATAAAAAATAAATAAGACTAGCAGAATCATAAGCTACTACATGATGGGTAGGAGACCTCTGTAAGCCCTGACCAATTTCAGGTGGCTTCAGGTACTATCCAGAATATACCCATTTCTCAGTAATTCCTGCAAAAGAACAGGACTAATATTGACTGTGGTAGGATGAGAGCTTCCTCTCTGTAGGAGACTGCCAGCTAACTGAAACACTAATTGTCTTGTAAGAGATGAAGAAGGTCAGAGACAGAAGAGAAAAGGAAGCAGATGGATGAGTGATGAGGTTTCTTGGCTTTCATTCTTTTCATTAATTCTGAGGATGATTATAGTTAAGGTAGAAGCACTAAGTCTGCACTGCTGAGCAGGCTCTGGGAAGGATCCCTCAAGGAGACACTGCACCTACAGCTTATTTGCCTGCATGGGTACCCATGCAGAACAGCTAAATCACCTGCATGCACCACAATGAAACAGAAGTGACATGCAAAGCGTGATCTAACCTTGTCACTAAGCAGCAGCAGCTCAATTTGGAATATTACCAGAACTTATGCCTATATCAGTGCACTTCAAACATAGCTAAACCTCCACCAGAACTCAGACAGTGGCAGCACGGTGAGCATGCCAGGAGCAGTTGCTCTCTATGGAAAAAGCACTGGAACAGCAAGTAACAGATCTGGAAAGAGCAAAGTAATGTGCTTCCAGGTCTGTATCATGCATCATGTGCTGACTCATTTACAGGTGAATTTATTACAAAATGGCAGTGAGTGGGGTCCTATCAAGCAGGCATTTCTAATGAAGTCATTCTATAAGGCAGGAGTTTTTAATTGCTTGCTCCCAGATACCTATACAGTTACTATTTTTAGTACCAGTCATATAGTTGCATTGCTTCCAGCTTGCACTGCCTTAGCCTTTGATAACTTCAGACACTTAGGGTTTATGCTAGTCCCAGTAGCTAATTTCTGACAGTAACCTGTCTTTAATATTGATACAGGAGCTTTCAGACAGAAAGTAAGGAAAAACAGTTTTAAAATAAGCAAAATGTAAATCTATGTGCATTCAGAATATTGAACTGGAACAGTCCTAATGAAAATGTAGTGAAAAGTAACTCATGTCTAGAGAAGGAGGAGGCAAATAGCACACAAATTATTTAGCATCATTCTCTCTCCACAGGAGAACAACTTACGTAAAATAAGAATGGAGTTAAAAACCAAAGACTAATTCAAGAATTCTTGTAGCAATGGTAGTTAATTGAGATTAGCTAACTTAATTTAGACCTTAGTTCCCTGAAGTATTATCCTTAATGCTCTTGTTTAACAGTGTCTGTCTTCTGTCTAAAACTTAAGATTAAACAAAAAAAATTAGATTAAAAAAAGGTAAAAGTATCCATAGAAACTCAAAACCTAAAGGATTCAGATATAAGTAACTTCTTCATCAATTATTTGCTAATTCAGTTTTAAACTTTCTGGAAGTGGAAACAGAAGAAAGCATTTCCAAGCAATTAGCAAAGTCTTCACCTTACTGTCCTTGCATCCCATCCTCTCTGTCTGGAAAGGAGGAAGGCTTTGTAACACAGACAAAGACAAACCCATAAAATGGGATCTCTGCAAATGGTATCACTTTGTGGTTAGTCTCCAGTTTAATTATCTAGAGAGAATTTGCATGACAGCAAACTGCTACTGTCTACTGCCATAAGAATATGGGTTCAGAACTCATTCATATAATAGAGTCTTGGGCAGTTCGCAAATGGCAGTGGTTATCCTCAAGCAGAGCAAACATTATTCCTGCCACCATCCTCCCACACTCTCCTGCAGCTTTCCCCACAGCATCTCAAACTAGGCCAACTCTCAGGAAAACTACATTGTTGATCATGAGTGAGAGGTTCTCAAACTGGGTAGAAACATGAAGTTAACATGAAGTCTTTATGACCAGAAAAAAAAATTAAAATTTCAATATCCGGAGAATGTATACTAATTACCTATGATGGTGTTTGAGTCACAGAAAATGCTTCTATTGCATGAGAGGCTAACATGTAAGTAAAACATGCTCTTACTAATGTGGTATGTTCCAGGCCAGCTGACAGCTTGTTTTGTTTTGACATTTTACAGAAAGTTTACTGAATGGATTATTTTGAAGATACACATTCATCATCTAAATGCTTGTTCAAGCAAATGAGACTCTGACCTCCTTACGACAAGACATCAGTGGAAGTAACTTAGACATATTTGGTTCAAAAAGGCATGTTAGACTATTCTGAAAAGAAATCTTCTTTCCCTTCAAGGAAAGGAATAAAAAACCCAGGACAAGCAGCAATTCTTACTAAAGGATAACTTTCATCACTTTCAAGTGAATAAGACAGATTGAGAAGTGGTTGAAATCCTTTCTTCTGTTTAACATGAAAAAAATTATCAGAATTAATCTGGAATTAAAAGAATACCACAGAAAAATATTTTTGGTGCCCTATCCAGTGTAGAATTGTTTGCTTTCTTCAAATATGATGATAAGTCAATATATTTTAATGAATAATGACAGATAAAGTCATTAGAAAAAGTAAACCTTCCTTTAAACTTTGCACTACTAGTTCAAAGTTTCCCCTTGGTAAAATTGTCTAAAATATTTTCTGTATTTGCTTATGCTATTTATTTCAGTATTTGTTTGCTCATAAAAACTCGGACAATGTCACCTAGCACAGAGTAAAAAATCACCTTCAAAAATATAAATGGTTATCACAGTAAACAAAAATAAATTTCATTGTGATACTTAAGCAAAAAGTCTTGGCATACCAAGGAGATTCTCCCTAGCACATCCTAGCCTAAAATCCCCTGTGCTCTGAGAAGAGATCACAGCATTAGTGCAGTTACTGTAAGGCCCATTGCTGCTCTCACTTCCAGGTGGGTGCCCTGCCCTGGGGCTAGCACATGTCTCATGATGGAAGCCCCACAGAAGGGACTGCATCCCATGCTCTACACCAGGCTGAGGACATACCACAAACAAATAGGATAAAGGCCACTTGTACATGAATTGGAAAGCCCCTTGGGCCAGGGGTTAGACTTTCTTTCTAAGCATTCTAAGAACTTTCTACGTTCTGTGGACTATCAGGCAGAGTATTAATCCCATTTACTGGAGTAAGGGGAAGAGGGCCTCAGATCTACTCAGCCTGACTCTATGGGCTTAGCAGCAGCTATGGCAGTGAAATGATGACATCAAGAGCCTCCCAAGCAATGTCACTCAATTAAATTCTTTCCTTCTTTCTCCCTCCCCGACATGTTTCTTTATTTTAAATCTGATTACCTTGGCACTCTTGTCAGAATAGTTTGTGATCATCCTCCCCAGAAAGCTACATTTTATTAATTGTTTTTTAAGAAGTCAGACATTACCTTTTCTAAAGGGCTTTCTACTCTGGGTATGCTGATCATGGGCATCTGGGTCAGGTTATCCAGATGAGAATGTTCATGTTCTGGCTGACGTCCTCTGAAGTTATTTACCACACAAACAACCTAGAAGGGATTAGAAGATAAACAGAATACCTAAGAAACAACTCATTTTTTCAAGCTTTGATCTTGACAATTATCATTAGGCAGGTATGACACCAGCTTTAGTCACAGCTTTACAGTAGAAGCACTTAAATGTGAAGTTCATGTTTTACAGAAAATCCTTAATTAATATTTCAAGACAAAAGACTTTCTACCAATTTATTGGTACATGCATCATTTGAGAACCAAAAAACCCTCTTATCTAAAAGAAAACCCATTACTGAAGCTGCATAATAGAATACCAGTTATTATCAATGTCACGAAGAGAGATCTTGCAGCATCACATGGCATTAACCTTAAACTCCTGGGAAAGCCAGTGTCATCTCAGTTTTAATCAGCAAAGACTTTCTCAAATGAAGAGTAATAAAGGGAATAAGAAGGCAAGGACCATGCCCAAGTCTGAATGTAACTTCAAATCATCTCAGGGCAGCAGATTCTCACATAGTGACTTAGAAATGTGATGTGTAACAGTTTGTGCTTCTACTAATTCAAACACTCAGCTGAGCAGCAACATTTGCCAACTGCATTTTCTCGAAAACACAACTAACTTTGATGTCATGCTACTCAAAGGAGTTTATCCAACATACATGACAAAATATGAGGAAAAAATGCTGGGATAGATTTCCTCTCTATTCTGTTCTCTTTTACTAATTTAGGGGCATGAAAAGAATGGAAAAACTTAAATGTGAACAACCAAATGTAACTCTTGGACACCTTATGTGGAAGGGAACATTTGGAAATGCAAGCAGATGTATTTTAAAGGAGACCTGTAGCTACCCTTGCATGTGTCTAGAGGAGTGAAAACACCCATCCCAGCTGTCCCTGGGAGGGTTCTCAAGCCATGCTTTCAGATCCAGGATCTTGAGACCAAGACCCTGTCATCCTAGAGTCAGGTTCAAAAGTGTTTTCATGGGGAAAAATTCAAAGGTGTATTTAGTATTATTATAAGCTGCCAGGCAGACAAACCTACAGGCATTAAACAGCACTGACTGTTCTATTCTATACTCTTGCACTGCAGATATTAGTGAAGGTGATTAATAGATTAGAAATAGTTTCGTGACATAGACAGTAGTCATTGGCAACTGCAATTAACTATCTGGTTTTGGAACACAGCTCCAGAAAAGGAAAAGGCTAAACCAAGATTTTTTGATACAGAATAATACAAAATTTCAACATAAACCTGAATCACTATGAAATAAATTCAGTAGTGTTACTGTAAAGCCAGAAAAACAAATGCTACCTGTTCTCTGATCAGTGTGGGTACCGCTTTATACATGAAATACATACTTTATACATGAAATCATAACTATGCGTTCTTCTGAGGAATATATTCTTCCTACAAGTGGGCCTTGCTGCAAAATTTACTAATATGCTACAATCTGGCTTACATGGAAGTCAAAAGAGATAACTGGATCAGTCCTTTTTTGACATCACATTTCTGAGTGTATGCAAATATTATTAAGGAAACTGATGACTAACTTAAAAACCTAAGAAACACGTCTTTTGTTATTTAGTTATCTGAAGGCTTTTTTAGAGATACAAACTTATACATTGATTTTTTTCAGACAGATGTGACACAGACACACACTTACCAAAAATACTGCTATAGATATTCCAATTACAAATCCTGCTATTACATCTGACCAGTGGTTTCGATACTCTGCTACTCTGTTGATTCCAGTAAGGAAGGCCAAGCACATTAAACCCAAACACAGAACAGGTTTTGCAAGCCTTGTTCCTCTGGCTTTCACTGTGTTAGTGATATACATCTGAAAATTAAAAAGGAAGAAAGCATAAAACTGATGGATAATCTCCCACTAATAGGTGAATAAAAGTCTATCTTTTATTTGAATAGACTATGTGTATTTGGTGCTTGTTTTCCAGAGAGAGGAGGGTATAAAGAGACTAGGAGGTAGAGTAGTAGATGAAGTCATCACACCCTTTTCCTAGGGATACAGAAAAAGAATCAGACCACACAGCAAAATTGCATTTTACATTAACCTGAAAAGCCTACAGAAAACCAGGCAAATTGGACAATCTTACCTGATTACTCTCAGTCTGTGTATTTATTTATTAACACATAGAAGAGACTGATTTTTCACTGTGCTATGTTGACAGTAACAAAGATCTTTACCCTGAAGTACTATTAGTACTATTACAAGCTGCCAGGCAGAGTAAGAAAGGGAATACATAAAGACCTTGTTTTTATTAGCAAAAGCCTTTCTTCCTTAAACACCACTTCTTCATGTGACTAATTAGTGATTTGTCCAAAATCAGTGAAAAGGTAAAAAAAAGTGTCAAGGAGCAGTGAAAATTGAACTAAATGCCAGCATCTATTTTTATAAATCTAGTGTAATAGTTTCAACCAGTGCTGAACTACTACAACCCTGTGCTCCACACAAATCAATATAAATGCTGCAGGTTTTATGCATCAGACTGAGAAATCCATTTGCCCTGCTGCAGTCTAATTCTCCCTGAGCAATACTACTGAATTAAAAGCAGTGCCTGATAACAGAGCAGCTCTTCTGCCCTAAGAGTGCATTACAGACTACCAGGTTTAACCCAGCACTTTCCAAGCTCTGAAGAGACAATGGAAGAAATTAATACCAAATATTTAACTTTCCATTCTCTTGAATCTTGGCCTTAAGACTGCTTGTAACACCCCTCCTCCCCACCCTCTAAAAAAAACAACTTATATGTCAACTAACAAGATCTTTGACAAAAGAAGTTTCTACTCTCTGCAGAAGATGCTTCTGTAATTAAACCACTGAAACCCTGAAACTCCAAATTTTAAACAGGATTTAAGTTTTTGAACTGAAGAATGCAAGTATTTCCTATGGAGTTTCACTAGTGATTCCGAATTTGTAATGCCATCGCTTTGACCTGTAAAGGAAAACAGATGAGTCTGCATTGAATAACCGCTACCACTTCTTTGGCCAACAAATGGACAGTCCTTTGGGTTTGTTTGGGGTTTTTCTGCACTGTCTGAAACTTCAGTGGAATTTACCAGGGAACCAGCTTATTAAGTGCTGCAATAATCCAGCCAAGAAGCAGTTTAGAAAGTGTGGTTACAGCTACAATAAATTAAGGGAAGAAGTAGTGGTCAGTGCTTGTCTAAAAAGAGCAACATCTGACAGTAATTTTGTTCTAAACACTAGAGAAAGATCCATGGCTTAGAGGATGAAACAAAGCTTAATCTTAAAATAATATCAGCGAAGTACAACACACAAATCTTCAATGTACTTTACACGATGAACAGGAAACTAGTAGAAAGATTTCCACCAATTCAGACAGAGCAAAGGTTTGGAAAAAAGAGTTTTTGGGTTTATCTCCAAGCCACATTCTCATCTCTTCTCCCTAGACCATTGTACTTTTGCAAACTGTCTTCAGTGAGTTACCTTTATCATGCGGAAAGGTGATAAGAGAACTGCAACTTTAATTTCCAGCTTTTTAGCCCCACTGGTATTCTTCAAGCTATAGACAGAATATTGCACACTGAATTAACTCAGCAGACATCTATTTTTTCTCATTGTTCTCTTGGATACCACCACCATTATCCACATTCACACTACATGTTAGGACAGCTGGTGCTAGGAAAAACACTGGAATATTCTTAATACACAATAAGAAAATCGAATTTCAAATAAAGCTTGGGTGAAGTCGGCACAGGGGAGTTAGCAGGAAGCTATTTCACATTTAATTCTGTATTGTGTTATATTAAATTGAAATGACTAATGAGAAGGAAAAACCTGATTGTTTAAGGCAAGTCATGGTGACATATTTCAGTTATCTAAAACAACTATCTGGTCATTGCCCAAGAAGATTATCTCAATTTTTAATAAGACAAAACACATTAAAGTACAAATAAATGATTCTGCAGTACTTACCATTTTTAAATACATTTTTAATACAAAGCTGAACCCAAAAAATTTTCTGCATAGAATTCTCTGAATTTTTTTACAAGCAAGCATATCCTTCAAATCCCTATTTAAAGCCCTGAGGAAAAACAACCATAGATTCATGCCATGCCTCATGTGAGTAGAGACCTCCATTGGCCAAGTCCCCTCCTTATATGACAGTCATGGTTGTCATGCCCAGTTCATTATTTGAAGTAACCTGAGGGTTTTTCCAGCACAGGCACCATTTCTATCTTTTCTTTAAACAACAGGTTCCACTCATGTTAGGAATAGCATTATATTACAACACAAGAGAATCAGTAAAAAAAGGCCAAACTTTCCTGGAACAGTGTGACAAAAAGTCTGTATTTACAAAACTCTATATAGCAAATATAGCCTCTTCCAAGGCAGGATTCATAGATACCTGTTTTTAAACTTGGCCTCTTGCACCTCTAGTATACTATATTAACACAGTCAACTCTGTCGACATTAATAACTGTGTTAATTAATTAATAATCAAAGACCTGATTTACACCAAGAATAAAATACAATTAAGCAGCTGTTTTCCTCTTGATTCTGGTGGAAAAACTATAAACCAGCACACTCAGTAATTGACAAAGAACAACCTGAAAAGATGACAGGATGCTTCACTTACTTTTAATATATATTAAATGCAGTATCAACAAAGGAAAATAGCTCAGTGATTTAAAACGTTAGTAAGAATGAATGACAATATAACTTTTTACATGGCTAAAGATGTTTATTGAACATCTCCATTCCTTTTAGGAACAAAAATTGGGAGAGGAGTTTTCCAATGAAAGAAAACTTTTAAATTAGTCAACAGCAAGACCAACAGCAGAGGTTTTGTATGTAGGTCAAGGATTGATACAGTAATTAGAATTAATATAGCAGGCTGCACATTCTCCTGTAACATCAGAACAGTAGTAAATCTTCTCTTGAAGAACTTCTGCTATTGCTGTTCCTTTTTCCTGAAATAAGATTTTAGTATTAAAATACATAGAGCTGTCACCAGTAAGCAGACACAGGAAGAGAGTCATGTAAGGAGGTGGATTGTTACCTGATTACACAATATAACAATATTTACTAGATTTTCAGAAAAAGCACAAGCATTTGACCTTGAGTCTTCCAAATACCAGAAGTGAAGCTGTAAGAGAACCTCAAAAATTGAAAGAAAACCTTTAACTGAAGTGGGTTTGAAAATACGAATTTGAAAGAAATTATCACCATCACCACCAAAGACAAAGCAAGCTACTGTGAGGTTTCTGATGTGACTGGCTCAGGCCACAGCGTAAGGAACAGTCACAGCCTTGGCATTTACCTTGTACTGGGAAAGTAATTCAAAAGCGCCGGGCTGCAAGTCTCACGTGAAGTTTGTCCTAAATCTAGTACAAATAAAACCACTCCAAAACATGCTAAGAAAAGAACAGGAACTGTATGTAAAGTGCAGGACAAAGTGGATTTCTGGGCTATGCTGCAAGCTTTTTCTAGGCATCTTTCAGCTATCTTTAGGCCCACCCACACCAACATCTATGCACACAAACACAGGTGTAACAGGTCTCAGAATCCCATTTTAGTTACGCATCAGGCTGGGTGCTCCAGCCAGGAGGAAGGATAATTTTCCTTGCTGATTTCATTAGCTTGGGACCCATGGATGCTGGTAGGAAGATCCCTTCTGTGTCTGCTATTTCATTCCTCCCTGATTTCAATGGCACAGGAGACTGACAAAGACCAGTCCATCAGTGGGCAGTGAATAATGACTCAAGGCAAGAAGAAGAATGAGGAAGAAATCATTGTGCAGGCACCTATCCAAGGCAGCGCTTCCAACATAAATTATCTCATGTTTCCTTTTTTTTTTTTTTACTATATGCTAGCATTAAAGAAATAATCTTGAACTATTTAAGTGATATAAGTAATGTTATAAATGTTCCACCCAATGAATTTTCAATATTCATCAGACCTACAAGAAAAGATACACTCATATCAAAAAGTTGAAAAAATAGTGGGCTATAAATAGGTTCAGTGTTTAGTTAGAATCCTGTTTGACAACCTAAAATCTTTTCACCATCCTTTGGTAATAATTAATGGGTGAAACTATTTCTAGAGCAAACAAAAGTCATATTCTCAAATCACCTGGGTACTTCTGCAACAGTCCACTGAAGATTTCTTTAAGTGTTTCTGAACCCTTCTCCAGCTCTCTCTGTATGTTTTCATCTAATTATTTATGACCCTAGACAAAAATTAGCTTTCAAAGTCAGGGGCTGGCTTGGCAAGAGGAAAAGAAAGTTCTCCCACTAAAAGCTCTCCACAGCTGTAACTGTAAAACAATTGGAGAAGAGGTATCTTTCACTGTACCAAGACCATAAGATATACCTATTAAAGAGGCTGTTTTCTTGAGGAACTGAATTGTAATGAAGAGCTGACATGAAATTTACAGAAGTCTTTAGATAAATTCCTGGATCAAATGGTAATATTATTTTATTATTTGGTCTGAAAGAAACTAATACAGTCAATATGTGAAGCTCATGACATATGCTTTATGATCAGTATTGAGGGATACTTGCTGCACCAGATACTGAAAAGAAATTCCACATTCTTAGCACTGTCCCTGAAAGACAGCCAGAAGAATCCTTTAAATTCCTAACAAAAAATGGACAACAAAGTCCATTCAATGAGGTGGCTCTGCTAGTCCTTTTGCTCCTGAACACTCCCTTAAGTCTGTCTGAGAGGCCTATCATGCCTTCACCAGCTGCCCATTTAGCTGGAATCTAACAGGCACTTATCTAAAGGTCAGGTGAGACTAGACCTACACCTATAACTGGATCAAAGAGTGACATTGAGGAGAATGTCACCATGTTGCCAGCACTGTTACCCAGACTGTCTTCTTGTCTTTTCCCAGTGACTTATAAACACACCAAACAGCAAAATCAATGCAGCAAAATGCCAGGAGCAAGAGCCTTGCAGAAAACATGATCATGGCCCAAAGAAAAGATCTGCAGAGAGGAAAAAATTATTTGTAGTCTTTACAATCTGCTACTTCTGTCTGAGGTCATAACTGAGGCCAAGGGTTCACAGTACAAAGCAACAAAAGACTTAAGGGCTATGCCAACTATCAAGACATGAAGCCTATTCCTCTATCATTACAAACATAAAGCAAGTCTGAAATGTGTGCAGTAACACAAAGTTCAAATGCCACCCTACCCAACTGCTTTTATGCAATGCAATAAGAACAAGAAAAAAAGAGCAAAACTTTACAGAATGAATTGAAATTTCCCTTAAACTACATCTAGCAGTGACCACTCCCCTAGGTCTGCAGTATCAAAGGACAACTGTAAGTCACAAGTCTTATATTTAAATCTATGGGAATAGGCTGACTAAACCTTCATATTATCACTTTGAAATCCTACCAAAAAAAGACTCATGACTTCCACTTCCTGTGCCTCAGTTGTGGAAAACACCTCAAGTATGTGCCTACTTGGCTGTTTCAAAACTTACCTCTAGTTGCCCAGGCTATGTCAGCTTATTCATATCAAAATGTGGCTTACACAATTATATACTGTTTAATAAAACTGCAGTGTTTGCCTTAATACCAGTGTAGCAAATTTGGCTCCAGCTGAGAAAGTGTGAGTTGCAATGCTGATAAGAAATGAAAGCAGATGCAGTCAACTTCTTAACCCAACTCAATCAAAAGATCTCCAATGAGATCAGAACGGACACCTAAGGAAAAATCCAGGCACCAGCAAGATTAGTTAGAGATTTCACAGAAGATTTACAGTAGCTCATTTTGAAAACACTGGTACACTGGAAAGAATGAACCTGAATGTCTGAAAAAGAAAGGCAATGCACCATTCAGTGCATCTGGGTTTGGAGCAGGTTAGAGAAAACACCTAACCACAGCACCACCATTCAACATTTCCATTGCTTAAGTCTCTCTTAAAAGGTAGTGGAAGTAATGGAGGCAAACACTACAAAGCTCTAAATATTAGCAAAACAACTGTTTGAAAACGACTGCACTTTCAAGCAGGAGGGGAGTTCTGAGTTACCATAGCAGCCACCCACTCTCAAAAGAGGGGAGAGGGGAAAAATGGAAGACTCAAGAAGTTAGATGAAAAAAGAAGCTATTGTTAACAAGACAATATGCAGAGATGCTAGGTGATAAGGATGTTTCTAAATGGGTTGATTGGTGAAATCACACAAGTCTAAAACCATTTACTTCACCACCTCAGAGAGCAAGGACCCTCGGGTCAGCTCTGTGTGTATTTTTTTTCCTTTAAGCTGGTTTTGTTTTGTGCACAGCTGGCTGAAATATCCAGGGAGGATTCCATCCATAACAATCTCTCCCTCTCTCCAAAATTTCTGTTAACCAAAAAGAAAGCACATTTTGTACCAAAGATTATATGCTAATGAAACAGTGAGTAATATATGGAGGTCTTTATGTCCATGCTGTCAATAACAGTTGTAACATGGCTCGTACAAAGACTAGGCTACTGTTTTATATCTTCTACTCCAGTGAACAGTGATGAGAAAATTGTTATTTAGTGGCAACTATCCTGATAAACATCATGGCAGTGTAAGGTCAGGACCCCAATACTGGAACACGAATTTTTTTTTTCCCTTGGAGTATAATAAACAGCATTTTTAGCTTCAGTTATGCAATAGGACTTAAGAAAAAACAACCAAAACAAAAAACCTGCCAATATTGTAACAAGGAGCTACTATAGAAACTCAGAAGTCCTGCAAGTAGTTTATAGTGCTTTAGTTAAATGATAGTAGTGTCAAGCACCATGCAGCAGTACAGTAATAGCACAGGATATATTCATCTCTGTAGTTACTGAAAGAGCAAATAGTAATGAAATGGATCTCAGTATCTTGATTTTTTTATATTGTTAACTGTATATTGACCACAGACAAGGTATGCATAAAGTATTCTTGCTCATGTCAAAAGCCACTTAGATTTCTTATTAAACCTTACTGATGTCAACTTTTTGTTTTCAAAATGTATTAATACTATTTTACTTTCTGCTTTTCAGTAGCTGAATAGCTGGTTTCCTAGTTACTCTGACTCATGGCAACAGTGGAAATCCAACTTTACAGATGGATGAGAAAAATAGGAGCAATTAAAATGAAAAATTCTGAGTATTTTCTAAAATAGCTTGCATCAAATTTAGAGTTTCATCTTTAGATATCTCCCCGAATAAAGACAATACTAGTAGAAGATTTACACTTGCCTCAAGACAGATTAGAATACTATTGTTCATCTCTTATGTGCAAACACTTGCCTGCACTATCAGCATCTCTTAAATAGGCATTGCTCAGAAGGAACCTGGTAAATGTTACCATCAGTGCTGCACATTTGAAGCAACTGGTTCTAAAACCCTGTGCAGAAGCACTGAGTTAACAAACTGTCTGTGGATGGGGCTGGGATTGTTGCCATGTTGTCAAGTATCAGTCTCTAGATCAATCACAAACTAAAAGCTGGCTCATTTGGTATGTGCTCAAAAGCAACACATACACACAGATGTAACTACATGTGCATATATACACATACACACACACCTATGGGAAGGCCACTGTTCAAATACTGAGGGAATGTAAAGGCTGACTTCTGCAATGAGCACCAAGGCACACACACCTGCCTAGTTTCCCACTGACACAATGAAGGCAGGCCTGGGCTCATCCAAAGGCCTGCACAGGGCTGTGATTACCAGCATAGGTCAGTAAGACACTCCCATAGGCATGTGCTGGGGAGAACTTGCCCTCAGCAAAGGAACAAGATGTGCTTGCTCCTGCTTAAGATTAGAATGATATGGACTCCAAGCTAAGCCAGAGTTACTTGAGTGAGACTAAATGGTGACTCTTCCTCTCCCCTGCCCCTCCACAACCTATACAGCAGCTCTGATCCAGGCAGTAAACACCAGGTTTTATCCCAGTGCTGTTCATCATTCCCTGTAAAAGAGAGGAGAGAGGGAAAAAGGGGTGGATTGTCTTGTAGCCCACTTGACTGCATAAAAGCCAAACTGACTTTGCATGAGGTACTTATAAATAACAATTCTGCTACCAAAAGACACACAGGAATCTTCAGAAACATGCAGAGATCAGACATACCTATAGCTCACCCTTCTGCTTCACCTTACCAAAGAATATGGCCATGTGTGATTCTACTGATCTGCACTGGGTTAAAACACAGAGAGGTACCACTACCAGTCAGAGGAAATCCCTACCCTTACTCTTTAGCACCCAGCAAAGGATTGTCCCACACACTCTGGAAATGGGGAAAAAGTAAACCAAACCCTTTATGCCCTCTCTTAGCATTGTCTTGGTTTTCAAGGCTCAAAAACCACTCCACCTTGTCAGAATTAAGCCCAATGAATCATTCTCACAAAAGGTTTGCATGCAGAAGATTAGCCAGTTTTGGGCCTTATCTTCTGCCCATTCCTCCCTCCTCCCCCTCACAGCGCCAGCCATTTGCTCTCAAAAATATGGTGATATTAAATAATATAATATAATATACTTACAGCCAGATACATAGCTGCATATATGCTTAGTGCTGCTTCTTTGGATGGGAAAGTCTTTCTGGCTTTCATGATAAGGTCTGGATTTCCAGTACAGGCATGTATGCCACTGATGAATTGTGTGTACTGTTTACATCCAAGTGCTGTATAGTTGGGTTTACAAAGTGCAAGAAAATGGGGTGCGAGATTCCCTGTTACTACTTGTCCAGCATTTACAAAGATGTCCGTAGCAAACAGTCCGAATGCGTAAATTCCTAAAGAGGGAAACAAAGAGTTAAATTTCAATTTATAGTATTTATCACAGCAACATACCAGCTTCTTCCATTCAGGAACATGAAAAATCCCCCCATGTACTGTACCCTAAAGGCCATGGCTCACACTGGAGATGGTATTTCCCTACAAAACTGCAGCAGCCACACTGCAGTGTACCCACACACCTGACATCTCTCCCATCTTTCATAGGAACACTCAGCCCTTGTGCAAGTAGCCTGCTTTCCTAGGTCCTGTAGCCATGCATATCCTCTGTTTGGGCTAGCTGACTTTAGTGGTACCTAACTTTTGCCCATGTTCACTAAATAGAAGTGACAGAAGGAAACTCTTCACCCGATAAATCTGCTTGAAAACCAAGGTGAGACCCTGATGGAGAAGCAACTTGGAAAGTCGTAACACAAACTGGACAAACTTTTTTTTTTCCCTTGCAGCTGTAAAGAATCTAAAGTACTGAATAATTCAATATTGCCATGCACCAGTTGTCTTCATCTGCCTGCTTCTGGGTAAGTCTCTATGCATAGCATATTCATCACAGTATCAACACAGTGAGCTAAAGATTTATATATTTGAGGGACTACTTATGCTAAAGAGTTTTTTTAATCAGACATACCAGCAAAGCATTAAGCACATGTACTCATTCATTAGAATGTAAATGCATGTATCTGATTACTTAAAAGAAAACAGATTTCTGCTATTCTGAGGTCTCTCTCTATCATTTTGTAAATAGAAAATGAGCTCTGGAAGAACATGCAAACAGCAGCCTGACCAGCGGGCAAAGCCAGTGAGTGCTTGTTCCAATTCCACCTGAGCTATAGATTTCCTCCTGTATTTCCATGGGCAAATCACTGTACCTTTCCTATACTCCAATTCACTGTGAATATAGGGTGAGTTCCAGCAAATTCCAATTTCATGGGGCACTATGAGGAATTTACTGGATCAACATTAAAATAGACATAATTCCACAGAAACACACACTTATGCATATCAGGTTTTTTCCTTAGCAAAGCTAGAGGACTGGGGTGATTTCTGGGATCTTGGCTGGTCAGCAATGTCACACTAATGCTAATTACTCCCAAGATGCTAGACTCTGGTGAGCAGCACATTGTGCCTGGCCATGTCACTTCACCAAAGGGCCTTTCAGCCAGTCTCGAGGGTGTGCACTGTCCAACACAGGTGGACACATCACTCTGCGGGACACAATGGGTAGTGATGCCTCATCCACTGAAACAGCAGAGGCCTTCATTCACTTCTGCCACCCCTACCAAATTCATTCTGCTTCTGTGAGGAAGGAAAGGACCACTTAGTAGGAAGAAAACTCAGGCACTGATTACACAGAGAGGAATAGAGTGGGAGGAGCTCCTCATCATCACTCTCCACCTCCTCCAGACTATACAAGACAGTCTCCTTACCCGAAGCAATCGCACTCTGGGAAGGCAGGCACAGTTGTTACACAAACACTGCAAACACAGACACAGCTGCACATGCTCTCCCTCCCACTGAGACTGGGGCACACAGCAGGATTAGCTGCCCCAAGGCTTCATCCCTCCAGCTGTTTCCTTCAGATGCAACCATGAGAGAGAAGCAAACAGCAGAACTGAGCCCTGCTATGGCATCCCTACATGTATTAAAAAGCAACATCTGGAAATATTCAATACGCATTTTGAATGGTGGGATTTCTCCCTCCAAATACATTTAGAACAAACTAAGTAGAAAAGATGACATCTCCTATCTACTAAAGTCAATGGGGGAGCTTCAGCCAAAACCAATTCAGCATGGATTTCTTCTGCTAGAGAAACAGTTTTCTGCTACAGACTATAACACAATATCCAGGCTAAGAAATCACCTAAATCAGCCTGGCTTCAAACACACATTTATATCCCAATGTCCTCAGCTTTGGTGTGTGTGTGTGTGTTTACTATCAGCTATAGATATGGAACAAGGATATCACCTTTCTCCACTTTACCCCACTTCAGGCCTGCTGGTTGTTTTTCGCTCCTAGCGGTCCCAGTTTTTTCTACCTTTACTGCTGTTTCTGCAACTGTTTTTTAATCCAAACTTCTAAAAAGCTTCATTTGCTACCTAAAAGGAAAACTGCACCTGAGTTATGACTACACGTGAAATGTTATATGGTTATCTGAATATTTTCCCCAAGTCAAAATTAGGACATAATTGATCACTCTCACCATTCAGAAAATGAAAGAAGTAATTTTGCTCGTACCAAGGAATCTGATGGTCCTGCGCACCAGTGGATTTATATAACAACAGTCTCCAGTTAATATTGTTTTCTCTTGGTTTTCAAAATCCTTTGTAGCTAACTGTAGACAAAAGACTGCAGTTTCTCCAACGATAATCTTAGGGGATGAGAAAAAAAGGGGAGAGAAATGGTGCATCAGATTACAGCAAGTAAAATACACTAATATTATAGAGACAGACATCTCATCTTAAAGAAACAAGACCAAACCAGCACAAAAGACAGCATAAGTGAATCAAGTTCTGTACATTAATCTTCTTATGAGGGAAATATGCCTTATGGCTTGCTTTACTTTATTTGCCTTAAAAGAGAATAAATTATTACAACAGGATTTGTAGTCGACATAACATAACCTAGTTTTCAGGATGAGGGGAAAGAGAAAGAAATCTATTAGTTCAAGAACAACATATCAAATAATGCACAAGATCTGGACCAAAGTAAAGGCCTCATCCTGGAAGATGCTGAACATTTCAGTTCCCACATGGCATTCACTGACACTCAGCACTTAGCAGGATTCAGCTTTAAATTTTGGATTATGGTAGAGAGAAAGGGGAAAAAAAATCGTAACAGATTATTGATGTGAACCTCTCCTCACATCAGAGGTTTGGTTTGCCAGGAGATACTTAACAGGGTTTGATTCACATTTTGCTAGCTGAATTTATGAAGTCCTGCTTTAGCTCTGCTCCCCATGTTTGAACAAAGTGTCATCACTGATACTTTAATATTAAGATATTTTAATATTAATAACTTTCACATTCACTCTACCAAAATAAACAAAATTCTCATGTCTATATATCATTTACATTATGGTTGGCGAAAAACCATAAAAATCACCAAATGAGAAAGAATGTATTTTGAATGTAAAATATCTTCTCTAGGTTATGTATTTACCTGTACAACAAAGCATGATCTTTAGTTTATTCATAACAATTATGGTTTGAGACTCGACAGCCAAAGCCAAGACTTTAAGTGGGTATCTATCTAAAGCTACGATACTGATGCTTTATGGCAGGGATAATTGAAAAGCAGAGCAGAAGGGTCAAATACTGACCACTGGATTCTAACCTTGATTCACTGTGGGACTTACAGGCAAGGCCCTTCCACTCTTCTACATGAAAAAATTAAAGCTTATTGAAGAGTACATCACGCTTTGATCAACAAGAATGAAGACTACCAAAGTGAAATCTTAATACTCGACGAATACAAGCAATAATGCCATCAAATCTGATTAATTGCTGAGGTTTTTCTAAACCTTTGCCCTAACAGGAAAATATAAATCTTTTCATATATCACAATAGGTATGAACAGTTCTACAAAATAAATAAAATAATCTGTGGGCACTAGCTCACGTGCACATTTTGTTGTCCACAGGAAGGATGCAATTAATGACCTTGCTAGGTTGTCTGGAGATTATGCAGACACCCTTGGGCTAAATAGTGGAGCAAAGTGTTACTTAAAAATAAGGTGGCACAAGCAACAAAAATAACTCTGGAGGCAAGTAAGTAAAAAGCAAAATTTAATTTGTCACCTAAAAAGTCATTATCTTTTACTTTAGACTGGCTTCAGATCCTAGTGGATTTTTTAGATAAAACAAAAATTTCAATACCTGAATTAACAAATATCCTCTCCCTATTGTGATGCAAGCAAATTTTCAGTCCAGTGAAGTAGAATTTCTCCATCTATAATTAGCAAATGATCAGTATACATGAAAAATAATTCAACCTTGAATTCAAGATCATCCAAAGTATGAGAAGAATAATTCAACCCAGTTTTAATGTGATTCATAAAGGTGAGAACAGAAACACTAGTATTTTACTGTGAGTCACAGTAATGGTTTGCTTTCCTCTCAAGGACTAGGCAACCTGAATAGAGTCAGATTCTGCCTTTAATTCTTTCTGCCAAACTCAATAGATTTCAGTAAAATTTTCACAGATTTTGAAACTCCAGGAAAGAGCAGAATTCAGCACAAGGGAAGCATCTGTGAGATACAGGGATGAACCTTTTGCAAGAACACCAAGAGTGCCAGGAAGCTCAAGTCTCCAGCTCTGAGCAGAGACTGAATCTGCTGATCTAAGAATAAAGGTTCTCTTCTCGGCTGGTAGGGAAGCTGGGGTTTACTAAAGAGAGAACTGCTTGCTCAGTTATAGGAAAGGCGATCCTCACTTCCAGCAATGTCTTCATTGGCTGCATCTAGATCTTTGCTGCTGCCAACAGTTTTTCCTTTGATGATGACCTGTCTGAAGAAAACCCTCTGTTCCAAGAATAGCAGCAAGTTCTTAGCTGAACAAGAATACTTTAAGGGTGGGCATGTAGGTGCAAAGGTCAGAAGAATGTGAAATTCAGCTAAAGACAAAACTTCTGCTACAGAAGGCCTGTTGCTCTACTGTCAGAAGTAGTAAGAGTCATTGAGCACACAAGGCCTTCATCTCTACGCTTCTGTGGATTCGCTTTGATAGAATCCTTCTAGAATTTGGCAATAAATACAGGTTCTTTATTTTTCTGTACTGGCAGCTCAGCTAAAGCTGTTCTCCTTCCTCCATCCTTCAGCACAAGCACTGCTCATCTCAATAATCAGCCTATTGATGTTTAAGAAATGGAAGAAAAATCCTTTTCAATCTCAATAAATCCCAGGAGAAATTCTGCTTCCAGTGCAATTCCTACCCCTTCTTCTCTGCAGCATCACTGGCAATAATCAGCTCTACAGGGCACAGGAAAAGGAGAGCAATATTCCCCCTGCGCTTTACAGCAATTTGCATGCCTGGTATATTCCTGGGAGGAGCAATTTCTGTATTCCTGCAGGCACAGGAACCAGCATTACCCCTTCCACTGCATATGCAAGTTGTAACCAGCCAACAAATGACATTTAATTTAACAGAATTATTTGCGTACCTCTTCTCTAAGCCTTGGGCCAAAAAAGTTTTTGGAATATTCCAAACCGGCAGTGAAAGATTGCAATGGAGAATCTGAATGTTCTGGCAACATAAACGCCTGGACAAAACTACACAAGTTCAGGTATATAAATGTGATTGCAATGTAAAAGAGAGGATATTAGAGCATCTTTTACCTTATTCTAACAGGGTCATACTACTTTAGATCACTGTACAAATTTCCCAAAGGTATGTATTAAAATTCTTAGCTCACAGATATTTTAACAGTTGTTAAAAGCAGGAGAGGCCATCCTTGCCTAAGGCCATCCTTCCATTTTGACATATAGCTACAGCATATAAAGTACAAGGAAAAGAACAATTTTCATCTGAAGTCTAACAGTACAAAGTGCAGGCTCTCCAGTATTCTGAACAACATATGTATAAACAACTTGCAGAGTCCTTAGATAAAAACACATATGTATACATAAGTATTACAACAAGGAACAAGACAAGAATGATCATTTACTCTTATGGACACACATAAAAAATATTAACCCAGCAAAAATTAAATTACAGAAGTTCTTGGAACCATCTCTGTGGCAATCATATCCTGTGTGTGATGTGACAATCTATTTGACAGGCAGGAACAGAATTTGAGAGGAATGAGATCTAAATTTAATATTTCTTCTTGTTTCACCTCTTAACTCCATAATAATATATTAGCTGATTGATTTTCATGGTATATTTATACTAGTAATACATTTTTTGCATTTATTGCCATCCACCTAATACCTGTCCCTTTCCTTGTTTTCTTCTCAGGCTTCTTATAACATTTTGCACACATTCCCTACACTGATTCCTTCCTCCCAAGTAAGTCCAGGTTTTTTGTGTATTAGTCATTTTTCTGAAGCCAGGCAAGCTGTGCCTAGTTTTAGCACTGCATGTCAATTTAAAAATCTAATTTTTCCTTCCATCCAGTATATTCTTAACTGGTTCTAAATTCTGCGCTCCTTTCAACTCGAAATGTCAAGCCTGACTCATTCCAAATATTAGAGCTAGAGCAGTTCTGACATTGTTGATTTTCCAGTAAACTGACTCCATAAACAAACTTCTCCTAGTGTCTCCTATGGTTTACAACAGCCAGCACCTATATAAATAAATGACCTTAAATCTGCACTTCTTAAAATACTAATGAGGTTTACTTTATGACCTACATTCTCATATATTTCACAAAACATCCTCTAAAGCCCCAGGACTCAAGTGAGACTTAAATATTCATTTGCATGACAGATATCTGTCATGCAAATGATACCCTAGATATCTGAGGGTACATGAATATGGTTAAACAAGATAAATCCTGAAATGTAAGGCTGATAATCTCTATTTGGGATTAGGAAAAAAAATTCTGTGTATACAGTCATAGACTGTTCCAACTAACACCTACTTTAGGCTACACAAATGTTCAAGAAATATTTCACACAGGCTAGGGAATGTCATAGAATACACGATTCCCTTCCTGCCAATTCTCAAGGTTATGCTGTAACTACAGCAACCACTCAGATAGATGAGTAACACTGAAAAGTGGTTACTGCATTGAAAAAAACCACTAAATATTCATCCATGTGCTCAACTCATCAAGTTAAGAAGAACATTTTACAATACTGTGCATTGCTCTTCTGACTTCGTTTCATTCATTGTGTTTCTCCCATTTAGGCATGACTTGAACAGTAACCAAGGCTTCTATGAGACCATCTTCAAGAAATAACCTTGGGGAATGAGTATCTCAGGCAGTCCATAGCTCTGCTTTTCTCTCTAGAATGAACTCCCCTGTTCTTCCTTATTAGGCAAGAAGGGAAGGTAGGAAATGGAGCTAAAAATCTTGGGAATGATTTACATATCTCTAGGAAAACTGGTATCAATTAAATTGCATGGCCTCCCTACTGATTTCACTTATGAGTTCCCACTAAGTGTAGTACAGATCTCTCCTAAAAATATGGCTTCTATATGCTTTATTATTTCTGCTCTTTACCTTGTCTTTTCAACTTTTGAGACCATGGGCTATTCCTGGCCTATTTCCTCTTTAAAAATGCCATCCATGTAACAATGAGCATAGTGGCCTCAGAGTTTGGGAAATCCAGCAGCATAAACCTTGGCCTTTAGTGATGCTAAAAGTCAAGCTCCACTCTCCACTTGAAGCTAAAATTGCTGAGTGAGGTGACAGCCCTGGCAGGAAAAGCAGCAACAGTATTTCCAGCAGTAGCAATTTCAAGCTTATTATACAGAGCTTTCCCTTGAGGCCACTTTCTTTGTGTTTTTCTTGTTCTCATTGCTTCTTGCTTGCTTAAACTGACAGCAAATGCCCTGGTCAATTTTCAGAGAAGTACATTTTCTATAGTAACAAATGACCACTAGTTTTGCAGAAAATGAAAAAATAAATCCTAGATAAATCTGCATGGTATTGATTAAATACAAAATATCCTCTGTTGCATTGAGCATAGGGATAAAGGACCATACTGCATAGACGCTTCTAAAGGTCTACAGAAAAGATGTGAAAAGAAAATTGCTTTTCTAGAGAAAGACTTTGAAAAAAATACTCAGCTTTTTAAAGCCTGTAAATTGTGTTTTGAAAATATGTACCCCCCATATTTTTTTGAGGAAAATACTAAAATATAATATATTTGGTCATGTCCATTTACTAAAGAAAAACAGCAGTAAAAGATTACATATCTAATACTGAAATATTATCTGCTTTACTTATTTCTCTCTAGGGTGGAGTATGACTATATGCTACTAAACAGTGATGTTACTTCTGACAGGAACAAATATTCTTTATTGCCCTTTTTAATACATTGTAGACATACTCAATATGTAACGATGGTAAAGGCTGCACTCTTCACAGACTTTACTGGTATTTGAAAGCAAGAGGCACACAGAAACCAAGCATTTATAAGCAGGAAGGCAGAAATGAACCACATGAGAACATAGTCAGAGACATGGACAACTTCACTGAATTATCTTCATTCGTTACCACGTGAGAGGGAAAAAAATGAAATATTCTGAGTACAGATCTCTTAAGAGCTTCCTTTTTTCCTTAACTGAACAACTGATCATGTGTGCAAATGACATCTCCTCTGCAGTCCATCTGTGGTGTCCAACGGGCAAAGCCTCTGCAGAGCAGACCAGGGCTGAAATCACGCAATGCCACGGCAAAGGCTGGTTATGTAAAGGGTCATTTAGAGAGCCAGTGACCAGGCCGTGCTGTTCCGAGGTAACTAAGAGAAGGCCTGGTGCCATCACCAGAGGGCCAGCCCACAGCTGGCGGTACATGAGGGCGAGGCCCTGCACGGCGCCAGGCGCTCCGGGACTGAGGCAGGCGTTGGGCACACAGCCAGGGCTTCACTGGTCCCTCCGCACCCAGCCCTGCCTTCACCCCGCTCCACCCGTGCTGTTTGCCATTACAGCTCCTGCTCCTGGCTGCTGAACCTTTCCTACTGCTGGGAGATGAAGAACATGCAGCTGCTCTGCACTGCAGCTCCCCGGGCGATTAGAAATGGCCAGGACGTGCGGAAAACATGCTCGGGAATGCCAGTGTGGCAGTCTGGGGGCCAAGCAAGCGTCTGGCACCTAGCTCTAAAACTATTTAAATGCTGGCAGTTTTACAATACTGACACAAGTATTCTTGCTGAACACATTGCAAGAGATAGTAGGTAAGAGCCATTCATGAGAATTCTTGCCTATGCATCAAGCTTTTCTGATTTTAAAAAATAATATCAAAAAACGATGAAAAAATGTTAATCTAGAGAAAATCTCTACATCTAAAAAAACCCCTAGTGAACGGTGCGGGGAAGAGAGAAAAATTAATTCAAAACTGCCTTCTAAAAGTATACATTCGCATTTCAAACTGTGAAGTTACTTTCAGCTCAAATACTCCAGATAAGGTTATCATAGGAAATTCTTACAGTTTTTAAACTGCTCTCATTTTCTTTTTACAAAAACCAAGGATGCCATTATGCAAAGTTTCCAAACGCCACACTATATAAACACACACCTCTTTATGAAAATGAGTTCTAATATGACCAGGTATCAACTGATTTTAGTCTCCTGATCTCTGACAGATACATGAAAAAGGTTGTTGTTAAATATAATTATTTCATGAAGGAGCTTGAAAAATAATTCTACATCAAAACTTTTCATTTTTCTCAAGCACTTAATGTTAACCTTTAAAATACTGTGATATTTGTGAAGGAAAAACAAAATGTTCAAAGCTCTATGATTCATCTTCTCTTTTAGAAGATGGTTTTCATATATGTTCATCTCTGCACTCAGCTGTATCAAGGAGATTGTCCATTGGACTTCAAGTGACACGTGGAAAAAACTGTGGTTCTTTATGACCTGGCCTTGGTGAACCCCTTTGTTTCTTCACTGGCCAAGAAAACTGTACATTGTTCTGTCTGCTGAGGCAGATGGGTGTCCTAATCTTTCTGTGCATATTGAAAATATGATTCCTTGATAAACACAATACCAATGCATCTGACACCTGGTACCAGTGATCATTTCCAACAGCAATGTTACTTTATATTTTAAGCCTTAGGTGATCTATGCAACTGCGCTTTTCTACCCAGGATGAACACTCAATTGCAAAATTCAGCATAAATGGTCTTTCATCCCTGTTTGAATAAAATCTGATCACATAAAAGGCATCTCTTAAAGATTCTGGTCACAAAGTAGTGGTTTTACAGTCAGTATATGACTGTAGCCAACTGTTCTCAAAGGCTCAGAAGAAGGAGAATATGTCTACTTCTTGCTTTTCCCAATGTCTTACTTCTAGCTCACTTCTACTCAAGGCCAGATAACATTTTGCAGATATATTATTCCTGAGAACAGTTCAAGGAAAGCCACTTTCACTGAATTGCCACTGCCATCAAACAACAGAAAATGGAGGACTAAACACTGGAACAGTATAAGTACCCTGTGTTTTAAAAGAGCTGTGAGAAAAACATGCTGTACATAAGATTAGTATCTGTAAGATTCCACAAAAATTGTTTTCTGGATTTTTGTGTCAAAATATCTATGTCTACAAAACATACACACAACTGGTTTATTACTTATGTTTATTATTATCAGCTAGTATTTGACTCATAATGATAAATTTAAGTAGACAGCTCAATAAAATAATTCTAAGCTTTTTATTAAAAATGACCTTCAAAATAAAATAGCTCCTCTTTGTAATCACGTAAGTAGCTCCACTCCTACTAATAATGGCCTCTGTATAAGCACTTCTTCCTTTACCATTACCTTAGGCTACAGTATAATTGCCAACAACTGAAATATATTAAGGTCATTAACCTTTTCCAGTTGAAATCAAAGGTAGTAACCCCACTAACTTCAACAGGAGCTGGATTAGTTGTGAAAACTACAGCACCCTAGGTTAAGAGCAATACCTCATCTAAAGTCCAGACATAGGTCTTAGCTATGAATACTGTCCCAAGAAAATAATAAAACAAAACTAGGAAGACAATCCAATTTTACAGGGTAGCAGTATCAAATATTTGAGAAAGAGGTTTAATAGGTCAGATAAATCAGAAAGATAAGTCAAAAAACGGAATGCCCACTCCTGAACATATTAACTCATAAGTCATTCTTCTAATATATTTCATGTCTTTACATTGTAAGCATTACTGCAAAGAATCCAGGTGTCATTAAAAATGAGTTTAAAACACTTCAAAAGCCAATGCATGGAAGCATTTGGTCTACTGCTATGACTTATTCTGAGCTGTCTCACATTAGGTTACTTGTGCATAATATGTGTATTCAGCATAAAACCAGCTGTAAAACTACTCAGTAACAAACCCTGTCAAGATTACCCCACACTTCTAGTTCCTCTGTGACCAAATAAAAGCTTTCAAATAGAGAGAAGTAGAGACTGCACTTTGTACTGACACTTCACAACACAGTCAAAGAGAATGACTCTACAGAAGTTAACTTTTCAAACTTCACTGACCAGGCAGACTCAAGATGTTATTCTCAGAACGGTCACTAGAGATGCTGGTCAGGGAGAAAGGATCCAGAACAAAAGAGGTGCCTCTTCTACCATCACCTCAAACAAGTAGTAAGCCCAGATACAAAACAATGCGTGACCATTACCCCTGCATCTCCTCCCTCAGACTTGAAAGCTGTAATTTCACGGTGTGCCATTATTTCTCCTTAAGAATGTTATTAGAATAAATTAAGATACTGAAGTGATGTTTATTGGAAACAGAATCTTAATGAAGTCATACAAGTGAGGGCAGAGGCCTGTTTATGAGCACCAGAAGCTTTAATAATTACTTACCTCTGCTCTTAACAATGCAATGGGAATGAATTAGCCAGCATGCTTTTTCACAAAACATTGCACAGCAGTGGCATATCCCATTTATCTTTATTTGCTAAATACACAATGTATATTCTGTAGATCAAATATGGTGGATTTTCTTTATGGTGGATTTCCCTGTGGTGGATTTTCTGCAAATATGATTTGCACCACTTTTGTCACTCTTTCAATTCTGCTACACAATGTCTATTTTACTGCTCCTGCCACAAATCCAGATGGCTGCAGATGTGCAGCTGGCAACACTATGTTGTCTGACCCTGTTTAGAAGTTTACACAATGCAGTGCTTGAATTAAGAGGAAGTCCCAAATGCCCTCATTGGCACAGCAGCCAATGAGCTGAAACAGGAGTAGCAAGAGTGGGAAATTTCAGCAAAAATTTCCTAGTACAGGAAATGCCTACAAGACAGAGGGGAGATTGTATACTTTGCTGTGAAGACAGCAGAGCATAAAAACAGCTCTTTAAGGCATGCAATGGTATTCTGAAAACTAATTGCAAAGTCTATTGACCGAAGTAAGCCCAGCTACTCTTCTTCAATATGTGAGTGTATCTCTTTCCACTCATGAAATAGTGCATAATGGTTTACTCTAACAAGGATCATCTCCTTTGCACAGATCTGTAAAATAATAGTAAATATGCTGCTGGCTTTATCAAATATCTTGAAAAAAGCTCAAGTGGTGAGAGAAGTGTTTTAAGGATGAATGAGTCTATTTAAAATTTTTAGATCTTGTGAAGCTCTGACACTGACTGTCTTCAAGGCAGACTTTATAATAGCTGCTTTTTGGTCTTCTCTGTGAAGACTATAAAGAATATTGTATAAAATACATACTGTCATGTAAATGTACAAACACAAGTTTTTATCCAGTCTTGGATGCAATCTCATTATTGAGACAATTTAAATTACTACAAAGAGAAGTTCAAAGTGTGCTGCAACAAAAGGTGTTTGCACACATTCTGTGATAACAATTGAAGTATTCTTGTTTAAACGAATCGATTCTTTGAGGCATTATATTTTTGCCATTGGTATTCAAGGTTAAAAGTACATGTGAACTAAGCTATGGATACAAGTCAACCATGTAAATATGACTTTTATTGGCAGCGCATTGTGCATACATTTGCATATGCAACCATACTTAGGTTTTTAAAGAAATAGTCTCTGTTTTATGATTTCTGTCTACTCCAAATCACACAACAATCACAATCAATCCTGAAACAAAAGAAAAACTGAGCAAAACTGCAGTACTGACTATTAAAATGAATGTGGTTCCAGAAAAAGATTCTATCAGCACCAAACTCATTCACACACAGCACCTCAGGAAAGCCTTGTGATTTCAAATAGCACTGTAGTATGTGATTAAACTCCGTCAATAGCAAAATAATTCATTAACAATACCAAGATAACAATTTAACAGTCCAGCTCTGGTACAACTGTTCATGCACAAATCTCCTTGTGCTTTACGGAGAAGCCTAATTTCACAACTACCATTTGACAGCTAGGCATTAACGGCTACGTGTCCATCCCGCTTGAGTGGTCAGATCCCTTTACCAAGGCAAAGCCTGACAGAGCTCACAGCCCAGCTCTGTACATTCATTCTGCCAGCTGCAGATGTCCCCAAACCACTCACATGGCCCAAGGTCAATCTGCCTGCATCTCTCATCTGCCTTTGCTAAATGCTCTGGAAAGAATCCCTGTGACCGACTGAAGCGCTGATTTCAGTCAAGCATGAGCACTTGGCAAAGGGGCCCATCCTAACAGCTGGAATGTCCCCACACCATTCACATGGGACATGCTTATGGCCTACAGTCTAACACAGCACAAGCTCCCCAGTCCTCCCCTGGGCCTCTCAGATGCTCAGACTCATGTCTGTGCACTTTGAATGCACGATGGCAGCAGCCTCAGGCCTGGCCTCCCGGCATACACCAACAGGGCCAAGGACGCCCCTTACAGGAATGGGAAAAGCAGAAACTGAGCAGTGGAGAGGCTCTGGACATCAGGCTCAATCTGTGTAAGTATGATCAAAGTACTATTAAGTATGCACCAAAGCCTGGGCATGTCCACACATTGTCCTGCATAGAGCTGAACTCATGCACACACCTGCACGTGGTAGGTCAGGCATCAGCCAGGAGCTGCTGCACCCTGTGAGGTCCCTGCTTCTCAGCAGAGCCCTGTTATGGACAGCCTGTGCACCCCCCAAAAAACTAACACATCCTGGGCTAAGTCTTGATTAAAGCAGTTCAAGCTCAAATACTTCACCTCATGCTCCCCACAGGCTGCAAGTTCATGTCGTTGGCTATTGCAGCTCAGCTGACCCGTGATTAAGAAATCTGTTAGCAGAATTAATTCAGTCATGTCTGAGCCCTAAATTGCTACAGACAGGTCACAGAAATCCCTATTACTACCTAAAATAACTATACTGGGAAGCTGAGTTCCACTTACTGATTCTTATACTCAATACTTGATTTATAAAGAACCAAACTGTACACTGATCAAAGAAATCCTCATAATATTACTCAAAATTTGAATAATAAAAAATAAAGTGTATGACTGATCCTTTTTAGAGACAGCATGAAACCAAGCTAAAACAACAGGTGTTTCAATATGCTGTATACAGAAAGAAAAAAATATCATCTGAATAGCAGAATATTGTTAAGCTGACTTCTGTTCTTGGAAGCTGCTTTGTTCTTAATTATGACTTAGCAAACTAAAAACTCTGAATGCCTTCGTACATACTCTTTAACCCAACATGGATGAGAGGCAAGAAGTAATAACAGCAGAGAAAGAAAAATAATATTTTTAAAACATAGCTATACTGCATTTACAATTGGCTGTACATGTGCATATGATTAATAATTTTTTATATAAATATATAATGTATAACAATTAGACAATGGATATTTATGACACAATTACACAACTATAGATAGTTGTATATTGTCCAGACTGGCAAACAGAAGTGGAACCCACAACCCGAGTTTTTGTACTGTATAACCAGGAAGGTTTTTTATGCTGCCTCATACCCCAGGAATGGCATCCAGAATTAGGAGTCAGTTTTAAATATATTGAACAATTTTTTACACTAATAGATTCTAAAAAGCCTTAATATATACAGTATTTTTTCTACTGCAGATTTCTTAGCACTTTACATTGAAAATAAGTATTTTCTGATCCACAGGTAAATAAAAGTGATCTTAGCAAATGCAGTTTGCCCATCAGAGACAGCAAGTCCTAGAACTTCTGCTTTCCTAGTCACTGTCCAACACCATGTTCATTGTACTATGTGCAAGTACAAAGGACTTTGTTTTCAATAGATATTCCTCCTTAAAACAGTACGTCTCATGTATGATTTCTGAGTGCCAGAGATATGGTATATCCACTTCATCTGGACTTTTAACTTGCAATCGACGAGGTTTTACAACATCTCTACTAAATAAAAACAACGTGTGATGAAAGCTGGACCATCATGCACTTCAGTGTATCTGAGAGGTGCTGCAAGAGCATATAAAGCTTTTTAAACATTGTTGCTTTTAAGGCTGAAAAACACAGCTAAAGCTACTTATTATTCTACTTTGTCATTTATTATGTATCATATGGACACCCATCTCCTCAATCCTGCATGATGTACAATGAGCAAGAACTGTTTAGCTGAAAAACTGATTATTACTTCAAGCCTACTATTTTAGATTACAAACAACTATACAAATTCCTTAATCGTGCAGGATTAGTTGGATTAACAATTTCTCACTTAAACATAAGTGCACCGTTTGTAGGACAAGCAGGCATTCAGCTGTTGCAACCAGAACCCTGCCTGCCTTGTTCACATCTGCTTGCCACTTTACTTCCAGAGAGCCCATCAAAGGATGAAGCATATGGCCTCGACATTGTCAGTGTTTGCAAATCACATGCATACTAAGTACAGCAGAAATACATTCAAGTGGAAGTACAAACATACTTCACATAAGCCATCACATCACAACAGGAATACAGACAGATAAAGAAGAATTCCCAAGAAAACACACAGTGGTTCTGAATTTTTAATTGTTTCTCCTGGTTACAGCTCTGTTGGATTAGTGGTTTAATACTAAGATAAAACCTGCATCAGACTATCAAATCATGTATTTGTCTTGCTATATGTCCCAAAAGGCCAATACTGACATCTGGTACACAAAGTTACTGCAGACCTAACAGTGTGATTTATTTTTTTTTACTCTTAAGTAAACTTGCAAAGCAAGTTAAGTAAAGAAAAATTGCAAAGCAATTATTCATTCACAAAGGAAGAGCATGACATAAACTGTCCCTTAGCTTTAAACTTCTCCTGCATTCCAGAAAAGGGCATTCCTTGTCCCAAAAAAAGTGGCTACCTGAAGTCCTCAGCATTTGCATATTAAAAAAAAAAAAAAAAGAAAAAAAAGAAAGACAGCAAGTCCTACAAAGACACGGGAACAGAAGAAGAAACCTATAAAGGAAAGAAGTTGCAGCTGTGCACACAGGTTGAAACAGAGCTATGATATGACAGGGACCAAATGAGCCCTGCAAGAATAATGTGATCAGAGTAAACAAAGTATTCTGGCAATTCTTTAGTCATGTAAAGTTTTAACAGCTGAAAAACGTGCCAACAAGAGAAAGGCATATAAAGCTGGAAAGCTTTAGCTCCTTGATATTTCAATAATCCTGGAATTATTTTCTTTGATTAGCTAATTAGTTTCTCAAATAAAACCATTTCCATTTGATTTCAGAGACTGGTAAGTCTACTCAATTCATATGAGTCAGGATGTAAAACTTTAATCTTCTGTCACTTTATCACTGTCTTATCAAAAGATACTCAGTGATATGTTCAAATATGATAATAAAAGTTCACTGCTCTCAGGAAAAGAGCACTAGGACACACTGCATATCTTGCTGGGCAATTCCGTAACTTTCTCAATAGATTGTACACAGAACTGAAAACTCATATCCTTGGGATTTTTTTGCCCTGTAACACAGCTGCTGGCAATTGTTCATCCTTGCATTATTTACCAAGCTTCCTTGATTCTTTTCTGGCAGAAATGACAAAACACTTTAATCTCCTTCAGGATGCACAGAGGTCACTTCTTGTTCAAGTAGAAAGTAGACTAGGAGAAAAATCTGTCCAACTCTTAGAATCATAGGATGGCCTCAGTTTGAAGGGATCCTTAAAGATCATCTGGCTCCCAGTCCTGCAACCAGGTTGCTCAAAGCCCCATCCAACCTGACATTGAACAATTTTAGGAATGGGGAATCCACAGTTTTCCTGGGCAACCTGTTCCAGTGTCAAGCACCCTCATAGTGAAGAAATTCTTCCTAATGTTTATTCTAAATCCACACCCTTTCAGTTTAAACCCTTGCCCTATCACTATGAGCCCTTGTAAAAAGTCCCTCTCAAGCTTTCCTATAGGCCCCCTTTATGTAGTGGAAGGTGTTCTAAGGTCCTTCCAAAGCCTTCTCTTCTCCAGGCTGAACAACCTCAGCTCTCTCACCCTGTGTTTATAGGAGACATGCTCCAGCCCCTTGGTCTCCTTTGTGATCCTTGTCTGGACTCACTCCAGCCAGGTCCACGTTATTCTTATGCGGGGGGCCCCAGAGCTGGATGCACTACTCCAGTGGGGTCTCACAAACGTGGAATGTCCCTGTGCTTTCATTTTTCCCAATACTCTCAAGCCAAAAGCCAAAGTGACTTGGTATTAGCCATGAAATAGAAAAATAATCAGCCTAAAGTAGATTGAAGGAACACTTGTGAAGGCTTTTTCTAACTAAGGTGAGGAATGAAGAAACAGCTCAGGCATGAGGCACAGCAAATTCACAGAAAATATTTTCAGGACTTTAATTCTAGATTATGCTTTTCCTCATATTATAACAGACAACTGAGTATTTTGATGTCCCAGATATCACAATCTAGAACCCCTTCTCATGTACAACATTAAGTAACACACCAGTAGAACAGTTCCAGTGAACTACTCAGGTTAACTAAAAGCTTCTCTACCAGGAGCATTTTGAGAACTCAGTCTGATAAAATTTGATCAGTCCCTGATGCCACAGCACATAGAATCATAGTTGTCAGAAGGAAAATAGGTACTAGCAGGTTCAGAAATGAAAACTGAGATGGGAGATGTCCAGGCATATCAGCTAGATCTATGTGCTGGAATCAAGTGGTGCATCTCCTTGAGGTCTGCATATTCAACTGCTCTTGACTCAACAGCAAAGAAAGTGAAGAAGAAAGGAGACTTAGGAAAACTGAGCAGATACTTCTACAGATAGCTTCTCCTTTTCAATTTTCACAGAATGATCTTGCTTTTTCTTAAGCATCAGGGAACAGCAAATTTGATACAAGAACAATGATATTGCATCTTTCACTCTACAGTCTTTCTTTTGCCAAAATTTCTTCCCCAAAGGAAAAAGTTACTGACTAAAGCTAAGCTCAAGGCAGAATGTCTGGTTTTTGACATCCATTCCTTGTTTGTGATGTGCCAAATCTAAAGACATCTCCCACCCACAAAAAAAAAAGAGAATGCAATACTTCATGTCTAAATGGCTAATTTTTTTTCAATGATAATATTAAAAGTATTATCCTAAAACAAATTAGTCTTTAATTGGTTTAATTGGCAGAGAAAATACAAATATGCTAGGAACTCACCCAGGCAAGCAGAAGTGTATATTTTATGGATAAGTACTGTAATAATATATTTGTTACTTGGAAATAAAAACAAGTATTTTTGAAATAAAAACAACATCCGCATAATAAAACTGTTTACATATCTTAATGAAAATGTGTCAGTATCTCCTCCTGGCTTTTATATGACAGCATACATCTAAGGTCCAATACATTACATTTTATACCACTTATTGTTTAAACAGTTGTGCATTTTAAGTAATCCATATTAGCATGTGCAATCACTAAAAGAATCCTTGAGTGCACTTCACAGTATCTGAAGGAGGTCAAAATTACTAACATCTACCAGAAAGATATAATGCAGAACTGATCACTCTATGGATTTTGAAAACATGAGACACTAGCCTCACCATTCTAGAAATCATTTCTACTGGAAACTAAAGGATTAGACTGACGTGTATTTCCCAAGCTACATCTGTCATAACAAGTTTAAAAAAGCAACCAGCCCACTGAGCAAGAACTGGCACTTTGGGAAATGGCTTAAATAGCTCTAAGCCCTCAACTACCAATTCTATGCTTATTACCTATTTGAATAGACTCCAATCAAGAATCTACTTCCTGTCACCTTCACATTTGACTTTAAGATTAAAAAAACCCAAAAAAACCCAAAACATCAACAACAATAAAAACCATGTGTTGAGAATTCCTCAGTATATCAGAGATTTCAGGATAATAGTGCTATGGACAGTAAAAGGATGGGAGCATGGAGCCAGCAGTACTCTTCCAAATCTGAATCAAAAAGACAAAGGGGAAAAAGGGAGCCAACAGGGGCACTGCATGGGCCCAAGTCTCAGTCTTCTCTCATAGAATATCATACTTAGGGCTTTTCCACTCTTCTGATTGCAATTTCTACCTCATCTACACTTATTAAAAGATTTTACTGCTTGCATGCCTAATGTTCCATATGCAAACACATCAATTCATTCAAGTCATTACTCTACCTGTGCCTGAAAGTATGACATAGGAGACCTTCAACAAATAAAAGTCTAGCATTGGAAGGGACCATATATTTTATTTTAAGCTGCAATTTATTATATGTTAAGCTGCACTTTTATAAAAACAGACTAAACAAACACAACTGGTTGGGCCGTCAAAATTCTCCAGTGGAAGAACTCATAAAGTACAGTTTTGACATATAAGAAACAGTGCCTACACCCTTTAGAGATAATCCACAGAAAACCAACATACATTGTAATGTATCTTCATTTCATAGAACCTACATGAAAGGAAACCAATTGGAAAAGGGAAAAGAAGCAGCTCTTCCCATCCTACAGAAAGGTTGCTGGATTTCTCTACAGGTTTCCTGCACAGTTGCTGCAATACCTGTGAATCATAGAATGGTTTGGTTTGGAAAAGACCTTCAAGTTCATCTAGTTCCATCCCACCCAACATGGGCAGCGACACCTTCCACAGACCAGGCTGCTCAAAGCCCATCCAGCCTGGCCTTGAACACTGCCAGGGATCGGGCATCTACAGCTTCTCCAGGCAACCCTGAAGTTGCTGGGGGTTTAAGCAGAGACACCTTAGCAGACAATAAATTTGTTACAGCTTAAGTGAATAGCATAATTTGACTCCTAATTAGATCCTACACAACCTATGAGATATTTAGAATAGAATAGTTCAGCTGGGGGAGACCTACAATAATTATGTAGTCCAGCTGCCCACCAAGTCAGGGCTGACCAAGTATTTGGTAAAAACATGGTAATTACTTGACCAAAGACTGCAGATATACAAACCCAGTAAATCCCAAGTGCAGAGCACATTCCCACAGCATATGTCTTTCAGTCACAGTTTTCCTTTCCCATATCAGAACACTTGACTCAAAGATAAACATTACCAAAAAAAACAACCAAAGAAACCCCCCAACAACAACAACAAAACCAAAATCAAAACAAACAAAACCCCCAAAAAACCAACAAAACAAGCAAACAAAAAAAAACCCCCCACACACAAAAAAAGCCAAAACCCTATCAAAAAGTCAAGCATTCTAGTAGAGCAAGCAATCTCTGCTTCTGCCCTGGGACTGCACTTCTCAGATCATGCTCCTGAGCACCTGTGCCTTGCCAGCCAGCTGCATCTGTCCCTGGATGGCATGGGGGCAGATGGGGCTGAGGAAGCAGATTGACTCAGGAATGAAAGCCTGGCAGCAATGCTGCAGCAGGGCCGTAAGAATGTAGGAGCAGGAAGCAGCACTTTAAAGACTAACCAGAAAATTTCCTGGATGAACGCAGGGCTCCCAGTACATTCCTGTCAAATGACACAGGTGGTTATTTAGGTCTCAGCAGATGCAGGTTGCTGCCCTGTGAGCAGACACTCAGCTCAACTCCACTGCTTGACACTCAGGGCTGCTGCAGCATCCCTCATGTGGCACAGGGGTTTTGGTGAGCAGCCATGTGACAGCCTCACAGCAGCCAGAGACCCACTGCTGATGAGATGCTCATCAAGACACATCCTGCTACTGGTACTTTACTTCTTTAGTTTTCTCCTAGTAGGCATGTAGAAAGGCACATCATTAGAAATACTCCTTTTTTATGATTTTTGAGCAATTTCATTCAAACTCAATGCAATGGAGCCATTAATTGAGTCACATTAAGATAACCTGGCTTATCTTGAAGCACTCTATGGCTTCAATTCAACAGGTATCATCACTCAAGAAAACCTCAATTGCTGTGAACACCAAGGTAAAGATTCTGTTGCTCTACCTCAAAACTCCAGAAAGAGCATTAACTCCATACACCAAACAAGCAGGGGAAAAAAAAAAAAAAAAAAGGAGTTTTTTTAAAAACCCTCATAAATCATAGTATTTAATATCCTATGTTCAAGGACAATACTCATTCTGGGAAAAAAAGTGAAATTGCATTCACGGAAATCTATTTCCTTCACTAGTCTATATTTGCATCTTTACAGACCAAAATATGGCTATGTTACATGATTCATTTTTATATTTCATTTACAGAAAAAAAATTACAAAGAACATGCATGTCCAAAATGTCATAGACAAGAAACAAATGAAATAGAAGAGAACCTAATCTCTGAAACCCTCTACAACTGGGAACATACATGTGGTTTTGGTGAAGAAATCTTACTTTTGCCACTCTTCAATAAAAAGAACAAGCAAAGGCAATGTATGTGTCCTGCACAGCTGAGCAAGAGCCATCTCGGGTAAACACTAATTCCAAGAGAATTGCCCAGGGCAAATCAGAACAAAACTCTATGTGAAACCTGAAAGTCCATCTGTTTAATAAAATTAATTATTAGACTTAATGCTTCTGAATTCATGAGACTCCCAGGAGCTGAATTTTTTGTTTAATAAAATGAAATAAAAATACTTTTTAAAAAAGTGAAACACAGGCGCCTACAATGTGGTTTTCCATGTCCTGACATCCCAAAGCATGTGACCTGCCCAAAAGACTGGTGACTGGGAGATGAAACACAGTTAAGTATCATTAAATTCTATTATTAGCTTTTTAAGCAAGGCTAATTACAAGACTGCCAACCCAAAATGTCATGGAGATTTCTCTGACGTAATCATCTAGCACCCAGGAAATGAATAGAAACTACCAATCCATCCTGCTGACACATGTTAGGAAAAAGACATGCTCAACATGAACATCTGACACAATCTTTATAACTTCCTGAGGCAAATAAAAGAAATAGAATTAGAAGCAAAACAAACAACAGAGAAACATCACCAAAAAAGCCATCAAAAATTCCCTTTTTGAATCTCAACAGTATTTAGGGGTTCAAAAGAACAAAAAGGTAAATAAAGTGGTCGAGTAATTGATGTCAAATCAAAAGAACCGAACAAAGCCAAAACGCTACATAACAGGTTTTGCCAAATGAAGAGGTTCAATCCCTTGAGAGAGAAAAAAAAAAAATATAGAACCAAGTCTTAATACTAAGGCTGATCCTGGACCATAAGGTTTTATGTTTGATACCATCTGAGATCTCATGATGCTACAAAAGCAGAAATTGTATCTGGGATTACCACTGCATTACCCTGATGAGGCTTTTTCTACTCCTATTTTGTTACGTTTTCCAGAAAAATAATTATTGTGATAAAAAATAATTGCTACCTTAAAAGGCCTCTTCTTATTGCATTTTTTAATTATTCTAATGCTTACAGTTGACTAAAATCAACTCTTTGTGAGGGCTTCCTGTATCTGTGCATGCACCGGATATATCTATATATAATCTATCCCCAATAGTCAAATGCTCCCCTCTAGGTCTTTCCTCCTCAGTATGGAGGAAAGGGATCCTTTCCTCCTCAGGGATCCCTGAATGATGCTAATGCCCTCGTTATCTGACAACACAAAGAGTACCTTCAACAGCTTGAAAGGAATCTCACTGCTTTTCCAAAAAGCTTTCTCTTAGCTGTTTTCCAAAAAAGATCCCCAGAGAAAATCCTTTAAATAAATCACCTTTTTAGACACACGTTTAAAACTGATTGATGGAAGATCATGTTCAATTAGACACAGGTTTCGTTTGCACACACATCAGTAACTATGACATATGGAGACAACTAAATCAAGTAAAACTGCTCTCTGCTCCTTCCACGTATCAGCAGACTTTCAGAAAACAAACCTGACAGAGGACTTTTCTATTTAGTACCGGGTGACACATCAGTTAAGTGGTTGCTAAAAACCGGGTTTTCCTCAGGTTGCCCATCTATCTGCAAGCGACGCGCGTTTCGAAAAAGAAAAGATAATTTTTTACCAAAAGGAGTCGCACGGGGCTGGGAATACAGGCACTGGCAGTTACATAAACCGGTGCTAAAAATAAACTTGAGAGGCGCGGTGGGCACGGTGGGGCAGGGGCCGGCAGCGCTGCCCGCCGGGGCCCCGGGGCCGAGCCGCAGCCCCGGGAGCGCGGAGGGTCCCCGCCGGCCGGGCCCGGCCCGCAGCCGCCCGCCGGCGGCACTGCTCCGGCCGGGACTCGCGGCCCGCCCCGGCCCGGTCCGTTCCAGCCCAAGCCACCGGTGCGCGGGCACGGGCGGCCGCTGCTTACCACCAGCACGGGCACGCCTGCGGTCAGCGAGTAGAGGAGCACCGGCGGCACGGCGCTGTGGTCCTCCGGGCCCGGGTAGGGCTTTCGGTACGCGCCCTCGTAGCAGAAGAAGCCTTGCACGTTGACGGTGAAGGTGTCCGTGTACTCGAAGTAATAAGCCAGCATCACGGTCCCTGCCATGATCACCATCTGGAAGTAAAGCATGCTGGTGAGCGGAGAGGGCACTCGCATGTACGTGGGCTCCGGCGGCCGCGGCAGCCCCTCTCCCCGGCGGAGCGCTCCGCCCGCTCCCCGGCGGCATCCACCGCGGGCGGGCGCGGCTCAGCGGCGGCCGGGAGCGCGGCCAGGCCAGGGTAGGACAGCGGGGCAGGGCACGCGGGGCAGGGCAGCCGGGGCCCGGCCCGCCGCTCCGGCAGCGGCTCCAGCGCGGGCACCGGCTCGTGCGGCGGGCGGGCGGAGCGTGGCGGCGGCAGGGGCGGCCCCGCCTCGCCCCGCCCCGCCCCGCCGGGGAGCAGCGGCCGTGCCGGACCCGGCGGTGAAGGGAATTGCTCGACCCCCGGACGGCTCCCACGGCACAGTCCGTGATTAGTAAGGGAACCCTCGGCGCTTTCGCCTGCGCGTCGTGCGGGGCGGGGGCCACCGTGGGTCCCCCTGTGCACCGACACACACACCTGTACGACGGGCGTGCGCAGGGCCGGGCAGCTCCCGCAGGCACTCGCCGTCCCGTCCCGTGCCGTGCCCTCACGGGGCCGGCGGGAGGCGGCCCCGGCACTGCCAACAGCCATCGCGGACGGGCCCGGGCAGGCACACGGATCGCCACTGCTGGCCGGGGTGGGAAAGACCCCAACGCGGAATCACAGAAGCACAGCATCAGTTGGGTTGGAAAGGACCTCTGAGATCATCGAGTCCTACCTATGGTCAAAAACCACCAAGTATCAGGAACAGTGTGGCCAGCAGGACCAGGGCAGTGATTCTTTCCCTGTGCTTGGCACTGGTTGGGCAGCACCTCGAGTGCTGTGTCCAGTTCTGGGACCCCCAGTGTCAACTAGACATGCCACATCCAGGCTTTCCTTAATCACCTCCATGTATTCTGGTGTGATTCTGTGGTTTTACAAGAAAATCATTCTTCATTTTTGCTCTATGGTTTGCCAGACATTTTTATGGCAGCAGTTTTGGAGATACATTGTAGTTACATGTTAACAAGAGTCCATGGTAAAGTTTAAAATTTAATTCCTTAACATACCCCCAACCGCTAACTTTAGTGTATTTATTTGTATTTAAAAATCTGTCAATACATAATACTTATCCTGAGCATATCTGCTTGTTTGGGCATTCAGATATGTGAAATACATCTGACTTATACAATCAACTTGTTCTCTGGCTCATTTCTGGCCACAGTAGAAGTTCCCACAATTTCCCACCCTGACCCCCCAATCCTTCCAAAACTGGGAATTGAAATATATAGTCTTTTGTACATGGATAGCTATGAAAACAAATAACACTTAAAGTTTTTATTTAACAGCTTTAAGAAAATTGGTAGCTGGCCTTGAATCTATCCTCACTCAAGTAACATCCTAGAGTAAGAGGAGAGTCTGCACCAGTGCTGAGAGAAGTCATACACACAGGAACACAAAAGATTTCTATTTAAAAATACATATACAGCAATACACATAAGAATAGACAACTGTGCCCAAGGCTTGTACAGATTCACGCATGTGTGGGCTCTAGTCTGGATTCCCAGAGCCAACAGATAAAATAGTTACTTAAAGGTACACACCTCACCCCAAATATTACAAGGGTGGAAAACATTCTTAATGGACTCTTCAGCCATAGAGTCCACTTATCTTACATAGTAAAGGCACTAAGAAATAACAAATGAGATTAGATCACTCTGTTTTATAACGGGTAATCATTCTCCTAGTGCTGTACTTCAGCTTTAACTGTTCATTTTCCTCCCTTTCTTGAGATTTTTTCAATATTCAGTGATGTTAGTCTCTGTGCATTTATTTTTAATCAGCCCTTGAAGAACATGCTCTTCACGTCTGGATTCCACATCCAGTCTATTTTTATGTGCTTTTAACACACTCTCCAGAAGAATCTAAATCATGTCATTCGCACTGCACTCCCCAGACTTAGCTGGATAGCTCCCTACCTTTGTGAAAAATCTGTAGTGAGACATGAGACATCTTGTGGTGAATTCTGCCTAGCACAAATTCTATTTTCCTCATTTCTTTAGCACAGTCTAATGCACATTACCAAACACATAAAAATCATAATCCTGGAAACTGCATACAGGCACCCTCATTGTTAGGATGTATGGCCTGATCCAAAGACAAAAGTCAACAGCCAGACTGCAATGAACACAAGACTCAGCTCTTCAGTTCTGTTTGAGTGCATGCCCCATAGAAATGTTGATGGCATATTTCTTTCAAAAATTTGCATTGAGGAAAATCAATCTTTTTCCAGAGACCAGCTGATAAAATAGTCCTGCATTTTGCTATCACAAACCAACTTCTGTTTATAGATGTACCAATGTACCACAGTTAGCTGATCAAGTAGAAGCAGAGACAGCTTTTTATTACAATGAACTTGATGTTTATTGCCTGCACAGCTGAATATGCAAACATACATTAAATCAAACATATAGAAGCATAAGAACACAATCCCCAGTGACTAATGCAACCAGCTAAATATATTCTGCAACTGCAGTGATATGCACGACAGAATAATGGCAGAGAAAGCCCAGAACCCACAATTTTTGTTTCAGAAGGCTATTCATACATTAAATTGTCAGCTGAAACTCAGATAACTGACAGACTTGTTTTGAAACTAACTGCCTTGGGAATAGTGCCACTGATCTCAGAGCAAGAGTTCCCCTGATGTTCCTCATAGGTTTATCTTGTTCTTTTCCATTGCTACCTAATTTTAAGTGAATTTTCAGCTCCGTGTAGAGCAGGGCAGACCAAGGCAAACCTGAGACACTATTTTGCAATATTTTGAAATCATGACCTTTGTTACAAAGAGGTATTTCCAATTCCAAACCAAATTCACTAACCTTTCATGTACTTACATCACCATTGCTTATTATATTTTCTAGTTATAAAACATTGCTCTGGCAAATGGCAGTAAAGAAACAGAGCCAACCCAACAAAGCCTTCTCAACAGAAAGGAAAATAAGAATTGATATCAAATCATCCCACTATGTTTATCTTTCCTGTTTACCTCTTTCATGCTTTATCAGTGTCAGCCGCTTGAAGCCCCATGACTGTTTCACTGTTACATCTCCACACTGCTACAGTAATACACTAACCCAGTCCTTTCTGAGAGGAATATCCCATCTGTGTTGATGGCACAGCAGTAGGGATGAGACAGAATGAACTATAATCTCTACATACATTTTTAAGAGACAACTAAAAGGACATTTTAATTGATAAAGTAAATTGTTTAATGATACGCTGTGATGTAAGTCCTAAAACCCAGGACATTTACTGCTAAAATGTATGCTTTTAGAACCAAGATAATGCAAGACAAATATTATTTTCTGGAAGCTGGAGCAACATCAGCACAGAATCCAAAATGGGGGCTCACCCAGAACATTTGGAGTATGAGTCAAACAAGTTAGGCACCAAATTTAAGTTTTTCCTATGGTCTTAGTATGTAGTTCACAGAGACAACTCCATTAGGTGACTAAGCTCTACTACATTACAGCAGGATGAATCATCTTCTGAAAATGTCATTCATTACATCCTAAGAAATATCAGCCTCTTATGATACCACTTGTAAGAGTAATGACACAAGCTCTGATGACTGGCTTAGACTAGCACCTTCCTTTTGGAGGGTTGTAGTGAGATGTCATCAATTCTACTCTTAACTTTGACTTACACATAGATAAACTAGCTCCAAAATAGGAATTATACTTCCCAAGACTCAAACAAGGAGAAAAATGGTCAAATTAGTAGCAGCATAAGCATTACTATTGTATTTACATTACAGTATTACATAGAGCTGGACCATAATTTTCATAGAAGACAACATTTTACCCCAGTAAGCTTGGGTACCTCAATGATGCAGTGCAAGTAATATGAGAGAGTGAACAGATGGAGATGAAAAAAATGAGGAGGAGGACAAGGCAGCAATGAAATGATTGAATTTGATATAATGAGCAGCAGTCACGGCACATTAGTTGCCTAGTCAGTATTTACATTAATAATATAATTAATATTTTAAAAACTGCTTTCTGCATTCAAATTAAGAAGTATTATTGCATGTAAGTTTTTCATAGGTTATAACAGAAGCTTGGGATACCAGAGGGACACCAAGACCTGAACATTCTCAGAATTAAAGCCTCTATTAGCGTATCTCCAACTATTTATAACAAAAAAAATAGAGACACAGTTTTGTCAGTGTGAAATGAAATAGATCACTGGTACTTGAAAGCTCAAATAAGAATTTTTTAATCTTTCCTAAGATAAACTTAGGAAAAAGCCTACCACTCAGAAAATTACTACCACAGCTACAAATTTATTTTCATTGATAGACCCTTTTTTGGTAACTGCAGTGCTATACAAACTGACTGTAAAATTGGCAATCTTTGGCATAATTGGCTCAATAAAAACCACACGACTGGCCTCAGAATGTGTAAATAAGCTACCTCATCTCATTCATCCAGAATTCTTACAATGAAATATATTCTTTCTTGTAATGAAAGAAAGCCACTTCCCAAGGTAATTTATGGTACCTTGAATTATTGACATAGCAGGTTACTGCACAGTATTTGACATAGCACTAGCCTATTCATGCTGCAGTATTCAAGTGGGGGAAAAATAAAAATCACAGAGACCTACCCTGTGTAGCTGATTTTGTACATAATCTAAAATTAGTTCAGACATTTGAATAATGCCTGAAGGTTTTACAGACCAGTTCAAAAACTCTCTTTACATATTACTGACTTAATTTCACTTATTTGAATTATAACAGTTTTCTGCACTGTAGTTTGCCTTCTCCTTTGTATGCTTTTATTATAAATAGTGAGACTAATTAAGATAATATATTGGCTAAAGATTCTGTACTGCCATTAAGGTGATACACTGAAAGTAAATGTTTGCCCACTCCTCAAGGTTCTATGTTGTCTTACTATAAACTGTCATCAAGCTGAAAATCCAGAAGTGTGAAGGAAGGAAATGGTGAGCTCATCAAGACCTTTCTGGGGTACCTTATGCCCCCATCCCTAGTTTATCTGCCTATAGAAAATGGACCCTAGAAGTCCCCAATGTAACAGAGACGTTGCTCAAGGATCTGTGAACAACAGCTGAAGTTACCAGAGAGATTGAGATAAACTTCTGTTTGAACTGAAGGAGACCTTGTTCATTTGCAGGAAGACTTGTGTGAAAAATCAGTCCTTGTCTACTCATAGGCTGGCAGTTTTTGTGGCCAGGGTTGCTGGTCTCTACCTGGATGAATCTACCCTCTCATTTTTAAGTTCCACACTTCAACAGAATTATGACTAATTTTTAACTCTGCATACTTGCTATCATTATCTTTTGATAATTCCATGACTGGAGAATAAAATATTTTGTGATACCAAGGAGGGGAAACATAAAACCATCTGAAAACGTGTAAAGAAATTAGACTGTCGCTTTGGCATGGGATTCTGCATGGAACTCTGAGGTCTTCCTTTCATGTCTGATGATTCCTCAATTCAGTTGCAGTTACAGAGTAAAACTTGCAGAGTTCCCTCTTTCCTTACCCCAGCTTGGCCCCTAGAACTTGTATCCTGGACAGGGAAGGTATACAAGACTTCACTTGCAAGCACAAATCTGGACATAAGATTAAATTAACCCACTTATTGACTTTCTTTCAGAAGGGAAAGACAAATAGACTAATAGAATAAATTATGCACCAAAGTCACAGAAAGCTTCCAGCTCTGGTTGTAGTTTAATGTATGCAGCTCATGCTGGCAAGAGTCCCACATTTCCTCTGTAACAGTTTCTGCTGGGTAAGCTCACATACAGTAGTGCAGTAGAACTACTTCTGTTCTTACAAATTATACCAGACATTTCTCATTAGCATTACACCTGAAATCCCATTCCTGAGTTGGACATAATCCATTACTTCATAAAATTACAATGAAAAGCATAGAAAGAGCAAGTTCAGGCAGTGGTTCACTGGAGAAAAGGAAAAAAAAAAAACCCAAGCCCACAGAATTTACCAAACAGAATTACAAATGGTATCCATTGCTACCATGTAATTGTTGAAGAAAACTAGAAATAGAGCTTATTATTTTCTTAGATTACTTTGAAAAATTTAAATATTAAAAATACTTAAAGTCCAGTTCAAAATACTCATCAGACCTGCTCTTTGGTACCCTTGTGTATCCCTCCACATTCACAATCCATGGAGATACAAGAAATTTGTATCACAAATTTCATTTGACACCAAGCCATTCACAAGACATTCATGTAGCACTCATGTTTTCACACATGTGCCTCTGAAAAATGCCCTTTCTTTTGTAGCTTGCTCATGAGGATGCAGCAAAGACAGAAAACTTAAGAAACCGGAAAACCCAAGTGACAAAAATCCGAATGATTGGATTCCTACAAAACAATTGCTGCAGGAAGCATTCATTTCCATCAATCATTATTCAGATAATTTCCCCCTATCAAGGAATTTCTGTCCTTGGAGATATATTCAAAACTTCATTTACAAGACTCTGAGGAGCCTTACCAAAAAGTGAGGTCAGCCCTGCTCTGAACCAAAAATTTTCTCTGGTTCTGTGAATTACATTTGATGTACTCCAGCCCAGAGATTTGCTGTCTTTAATCTTAATGGCTTCAATCTGTTCTAATGGCAGTTCACTGAAATTATTATAATTCACTTGATTATTGTAATTCATATCTAAAAATAAAATCATATTTTCTCTAAATTGGTTAATTGATACAAGTTGAAACTGCCCATCCACTTACCTGAAGTGGTAGAAAGAAAGATATCCCTTAATTTTCCACTTTCTAAAGAGACAGTACTGTGTGTGTCTATATCTATATATTTATATATATGTATGTGCTCTAGTAAAGTGCTGCATAAAACCTGTTACAGGATTGGTTCTTGAAAAAGTAATCCAAGAGATTATGCCTTTGACTTAATCATAATTTCTCATCATAATTACCTTCCAGGCAAAAACTATACTGTCAAGCTGTCAAGCATTAGCAAAAGACTCAAGAAGGCAACAAGGAAGTAACTAAAGCATCAAGAAGTCACTTCTGAGAGAAGGCAACAGCCTTTGCAGCTTTCAGAAGTGAAGCCTGAACTGAAAGCCACAGTTGGGAAACTAAAGAGCCATAATAATAATAAAATAACAAATAAACCAGCTTTTGAAGATTCTTTGTGGTAACTTGGCACTGTGAATTATTAATAACCAAAGTTTTCAAGCTCTGCTAAGTTAACTTACATAAGATTGCTCTCCTAATTTAAAAATAATCTGTTTAACAAATTGTTAGGCTAAAGGATAAGAAAATTATTAGATTAGAATATGTCTATCACTGATATAATAGGGAACATTGTCAAATTATTATGTAACAAAATAGATGCTTGTTTGGTTAATACACAACTCTTTACTTTGATCACTGCTGCTGAAAATCCTTACTCATTCAGTGCCTTATTCATCCAGCTGGCCAGCTTAACTACAGACAACTGACTGTACTAAAAGAAAGAAGTGGCAAGCGATCATGTGGGAAAAATTATTAGAAAAGGAAAGATGGGGAGCAAGGGATTTGTGCAAGGGTATATTTTCAAAGTTGGAAAGAACATCAGAAGTTGAAATTACAAGTTTCTCGTGGGAAAATGCAGTAACTGGGGGATTCTGGAGGCTCCTGCCAGAGCAAAAGGATTAAAAGGTAGCAGCTCAACAGCTCACACAGGCAGCTGGTGACCAACGTGGCAGCAGGACAGTGTGAGGAGAGTTTGGGTCTGCACAGGCTGCCTGGCTCTGCACACGCCTGGCAGGTGGCAGAGGGGTAAGAAGGCTGAATCACTGGGACAGAACCAAGGAATATGAAATGTCTTCAGGATTCATTTTGGGAAAAGATTAATTAATATCTACCAGAACTGAAATTCATATATCATTTCTCTTATGACTGCCTAGTGACTACTTTTATGCCCTTAAAGCATCATGCAGTCTTTACACTCTTCATATTGCCAGAAACGATCATTTTTAGAGGCATATAATGGTCATTTCCTTTGAAGTGACTACTATGTTGTAAAGCTGTAAATGTGGTACAGAAATAGAAAGACATTAGAATATTATTATGTGTTTGGTCTTTCTCCCCCCTCCTGTAGGAATTCTGCTGATTTAGAGAAATTAAAATCAGTAGGAGACCTGAGAATAGAACATAAGGGCTGCGGAATCCTATTTTCCCTAAGCTGGCACAAAAATTAACCTTTGGGAGATTGAGAGGACAGTTGCTAAGAAGATACAACAACCTTAGGAGACCTAATTTTTATGGCATTAAAGTTTTCTTCATATAGCAATGCCAATATCTAACATGCTGAATACTGCTTCTACAGTCACTAGACAGCATCCAAATTGGATTTAAGCAAATTATTTAGCTTATTAGGCATCCTAATGTCCAGTATTTAATTTCATTAGGAGCAATTAAACTTTCAGCTAGCAAAAACAAAAAAAAAAAAGAGAAGAAAACCCATAGAAATGAGGACAATATCAGATTTTTCCCAGCTGACCTTAGCATTAATTACACAGCCAAAGTCAACAGTAAGCTTAGGGAAAGCCAGGTATGATGCATTATGTGCAACTTTAAACAGTGCATATCATACACACAGGTTTTAATCATGCACTCTCCAATTTATAGCTCAATTTACAATAACGTTGCAACTAGCACAAACAAGGATAATGTAAATGGGGATGCAGAGCAGATTTTGTCATATGATCTTCCCCAAAGATAGAAAAAATCTTGGATTAAGAAATTTTCATTGCTGTTGATACACAGCAATTTAATTCTGCACCAGTAACTGAATCTCACTAGTTTTATGCAATGAATAGGTACTTCAACACAATCCTGTAATTTCATTTTTCAAGAAAAATACCACCAGTGTGGATGTTTTAAAGAACTACAGAGTAATAAAGCTTATAAACTAATTGGGGTAGTTATGCTACACAGGTTCTTAGAAAATATTTCCACTGTCTAAAAATATCCCTAAGCATACTAAAAATATCCCCCAGAGAAAGGAAAGTTCAACTAAATGTTCATGTCCTATAGGTACACAACTCACTATGCCCTCCCTTTTAGGAGAGCCAGCAGGAAAGGTAAACCACAGTGCATTCACAGGGTATCAGGAATTTTCTTCTCCCTGCATTCCTTACAGTCAGGGCTGGAAAAGTCATTGCATTACAGAGAAGAGCAAGAAGCCTGGGAACCTCTTCAGACTTTGTGACAATTCCAGAAAAAATCATTCATTAGTTACTTTCCATCAGAGTATAGCTGACTTGGATCCTACTGTCCTTGACACTTTCTCTTCTTGCCTTTTTGTTCTTTGATCTATTTCTCATAAGTAAAAGAGGCACTATGAAAAGCAGGGGAAACTGTACCAGCTTCTTGCTATAGGTTACCACAGTCAGTCCCAGCAGGGGGGGATGAGCAGAGCGGGGAGGTGGCTCTTCCTGCATCGCCTGGGGTGACCAACACCCTCCTGCACACAGGGCATTTCAGTGCATCTGGCTCTATTATACAGGTCTTAAACAGCCTGCTAAGGTGCAAATGCTTACTAGGGTGTTACTGCTACTTATGAGAGCTAAGCTCAGAAATTGATTGGGAAGACTACAATAAAGAACATTTATTGAATTACTATGCTTTATCCATTTCAAAGCAGCAGAAGCTTTCCAATGCTTGCCTTGTCAGTAAAAGACATTGAAAACTTTCATTAGCACAGTTAGTGCTTTTCATCAGCATCAGCTTGTTCTCTCTCAGTTGCATTGCTCTCAGTGAATGATAAATGGTGAAATCCTCTTCTCTTTGAATGTTTATCATCCTGTTAGATATGGCTGGAAGTTAAATTTTTCAGGGCATTGTCAAATAAAATGTGTTGCAGTTCTTGAAAGGTAAATACTACACAGATAACCAGAGCCTCCCCTGTTTCTAACAGCAAGCTATTCCTTTCTAGCAGTGACAGAACAGATCTGTATTATGGCAGATATATTTTTCATTGTAAAACATTTCTAAAATAAATAATAGAAATTAGCAATTGAAAATAATTGTGAAGGAACTATTTCCATGAAAGGTAATTTCAATCCAAAAGTCTCTTAAAGGAACAGTAAATGTAGGCTGATCAATATATGGCAATAAGTTTCATGAAGATCAGAATCTGGGTTGGTAAACTTTGCTATGTTCACAAAGGAAAAGAAGAATCTACTGAAATGGGAAACTCTCAGGCAGTTTCCCTCCATGCTCATTAACAGACAATTAATTGATACATCAAATTCAGCAAGATTTTAAAAGGACCAGTGATTTTTTTGTTTGTTTGTTTTTTCTTGGAATGGGGTTAGAGGACAGTCAGCCACAAGAGCTGTCTTGTAAGATGATCTCTATAACACTCTGGACCAATTTAATGACAAAGACTGGCTAAGCAATTCACTTCTTAGTTCAAAACTCAGGTATTTCCCTAAGGAACTTCATTGTGCCAGATGCCCTAAGAAATACGTAGGACAGATCACATATATTTTCCCTAAGTCAAAATAAGCCAAAGAGCTACTTTTAATTGAAGGAGCAACTCTAAACCAAAGACAGTCAAAGTCACTGAAAGCTATGGAGTAGGGTCTTCAGTTATAGTTTATTTATTTATTTATTTGCTATTAAATCTCTGTATAACTTCAGTTCCATCCAAGACTCTATATATATGATCCAATCCTGGTATTTTGTGTTTATCTATGGTGTTTAAAGCACTAAATCATTTTGAAAAGGCTTTATTTTTTCACAATATACTTATTTAAACAGCTGAATATATTTTAAAATTATTTGTAACATTTTTTATTACTATTACAGTAGAAGTGCTATAATAATATTTATACTTTCTGTAATTCCATTAAGGACCTAAATTTTGCATTAAATTGTTATGCAAAGCTTTAAGGGCTAAATCATGGGATAAGATCAGCAATATGTAATGGTATTATCAGATATTATTAGAATTAAATCTGCATAATATTTCAAAGTTGTACCGCCCTTTTCATGTGCTGTTTCATGTCACATTGAAGAAAAAGAAAAATCTTACTTTAAGCCTAAGGGGAATTACAAGCCTAGAAATGTAAATAAATACACAAATAAATGAACACCCAAAAAATACTTAGTAGAAACAGAAACCATACTTTATTCATCTAAGAGCTGACTCCAGTACACATATCTAGTGTTCCACTTCAGCGCTATATCTTTATGGTCCATTAAAAAAAATGAACATTCTACATTGAAAGGAGAAATATATTTTCAGAGTTATAAATTCAAACATAGATAATTTGAGAAGTTGATATTTTGAAGACTGGCTACTTTGATGGGTGATGTGAAATGCTCACTGTTGACTTTCCCGTATCACCACAAATTCACACAACTAGTTTCAGCATCCTATGCTAGAGGGCCTACTGGCCAGTTTTTAAGGCTGTTGAAAAGCTACTCAGATATTGGAAACAGTAAAAAAAAAAAAAAAAAAAAAAAAGGATGACAAGAAAATGGTAGGATGAGAAAAATTACCCAAGAGAAAGATTATAAATTATGTCCTTCTTAGGCAGAAAATACATCCTTAGAATCCAAAGGGTAAAGGGAAAACTAAGATTGACCTCCTGCTGTTTAATCAGCTCTAAATTTTCTGAGTCATCTTGATTCTCAGGTGTAAAAAAGCTCCCAATTCAGTGGAGAGTAAATTGCATAAAGAATTCTGCAGAGTGTATATCCAAGGCAGAGAGAAATGTCAGTCAGCATCTCCTGAGAAGCATGAAAATAAGGTATTGCTGTATTGCTACAAAACATATCCCTCCCAAAAAAAACCCTAAAAAGGACAATTCCCATCAGTCTAGTTAAGCACAGTTCATAGCTCTCTGCTAAGAATTCAGAAGTTCCTTGCACAGTAACAGAAAATTTTCACAAAATTTAGATATGTGGTTGATGACATATCTGAAGTACACAGAAGTCAATATTCTCATAGGTACATAAATTAAAGCATCTGCCCACTGCCAGAGTCAGTAATAGTCTAATTCCTTCTTTCAGAAAAGGTAAGTTTAGAAATTTCAAAAAGTTAATAACAGGTAAAAAAATTATATCCACTCTAGAGATTCCAGTGAGTATACTTACTAGCTCAAGTGGGAAAAAAGTCAAAATCAGGGAAAAAAAAGAATATCATTTAAATTGCTAAATTATAATAATACATTTAATTATTCTAGTGTGAGAATTCCTAAGCCTAAAATTGTGGAAGTGCTAAAGATCAGCAGAAGTTTGCACCTGGTGATACTAAGAAGTTCCAAGCTGAGACCATTAGGTTTTGGGCAGTTAAGGCTGAGTCCAGCAGGCAGTCAGACAGGTAAGTGCCTTGTCCCAGGTATTTCCCTAACAGACAGAGAGCTAAGCTTTCCTCACAGCTGCTACCTGGACATCTGTTTTTGGCATACATGTTAGAAAAAATACTTCACTTACCAACACATGAGTTAAAACAGCTCAGAGAAAAAAATAAATCAGGTTTTGCAAAACAACATAGAAGGTAGGGAAAACTCAGGTTAAAGGAAAATTGAAAAATACCTGGCCTTTGGAATCTAAATATACAGTCTGTCATAACAGCTGCATGAGTTGATAGTGCTGGAGAAACTAACTTCTGATACTGCACTGCTTCTAGGAGATAAATCTCAAAATCTTAATGTAAGTTAATGCTTACATTAACTTCTTTAATGAAAAAGGTACTAGCAAGAAAACAATAAACAAATGCAACAACATACCACTAGAACTCAGGGATACAGAACACAAGTACAGAGGAGAGTGCATAAATGATGCCTTGAACCAGCACAAGCTCTTTGAAGCAACAAAACATAATCAGGTTCTGTACAGCCCAAATGTACAGATTCAGGTTTGAGCTTGCAAAGTCTTACAGAACTTACATTCTTTCCTCCAGCTTGGATAAGCAGATATAAACTTCTAGTTCTATCCACTAGCATTGACAGATTAAATGAGGTTCATTTCTTTGAATTATTCTTTCTTAATGAAAGAATCTGAAACAGAAGACAGAATACCCAGGTGCACCTTTTCTATCATTTATCAATGGAATAGGACAGATATTTTTGGAAATGTTGTGAGTAGTAATTTAAAAGGCTCTTAAGTGGAGAAAAGCTGACATTCTTGAAAGATATAAAGCTTAGTATTACAAGAAGGATCAAGGAGAGACCCCGGTTTTCTTATCCCCAGAAGTTTCTGTATATCTGCTTAGATAATTTCTCTCACAAGGTTAGAAATCAATTAGGAAAAAAATTCACTAAATATTGTTAGAAAGGGCAAGAGCACAGGATGTAGATTTACCTGTTATAACATCACTGCTTAGCAGATGAGCTATGCTTGTGAGCAAGCTCTAAGAAGTGCAGAAAACCTTGTCCTGTTTTGTTGCAAGAGACAAACTACTCTTAGTATTCTTCCAGTAAATCACTCCAATATCCACCTTTTCTCTTCCTCCTAACTTGCAGGCTATTCATGAAGAAGTAATATTTTTCTGAGGAGAGTGAAGTAGAACTTGACTAACCTTTATGTAACTATTCCCTGCTGTAACTTCCAACAAGCACATTCACATCTCCTTGCTGAGCTGAAGTGCTTACTGACCATCACACAGCTTTCACTGTGCTGGCCCTGCTCAGCTCCAGCCATGAGTACCAGGCCAAGCCCTGGCTGAGGGCTAAGCCCCTCTTTACCCACTGCTGGAGAGCTCAGGAGAAAGTGTTGCCAGGACATCAGTGGCATGGAGAGCAACAGCATCTCAGACACACTTCCCTGAGAAGCAACGTAGGACTTGTGCACAGTCCAGTGTCATGTCCTGCGCTCCATTTATACCTTCTCAAATACTCTGATAGTCAAGCCAACAAAGACTGGCAGACTTTCAGAAAAGCAGATTTATACCAGGTTCCATGCAAAACAGATACTTGTAATACAGGCTGGCAAAGCCACATGCTTAGTAGCCACCTAGTTACTACTGTGCTTCTGCAAATAAACAATTTCTCTGACAGATAGCCCAGTCCTATAAACTGCAGACACATTAGGTCACTCCAAGCAATCATCACCAAATGGGTGACCACTGCCGCCTCTGGCACCTCATGGCTGCTATTCCCTTTTCATGGTAGGGAGGACACATAATGAGGCTTTTAAAGGAAGGCTGAGAAATCTCACAGACCTTTTAATCACCCAAATACCTAAACACAGATGTGCAAATTCTGCATACTTGTCTTACCCAGTTGCTTTAAAAAAAGAATTACAGGTGATACAATATTTGGATCACCTTTTGATCCTGGAGAACAATGATAATAACAAGTGATTTTAGAACATAATCTGCTGCAACATATTTGTCATTTTCCACCTGTGTAACTTACCTAATGTGGGGGTAGAATTCTTATTCTGATTTTCCAAATTATGTCAGAAATGGAACAGGGCTAACTGATTTCCTCCAAAATTCAGGAAGAGAAATCATGTTTCCTAATCCCCATCTAGTCTAGTTGCTCTGTACCATCTCCCTAATTAATTTCATGACAGACTTATATAATAGCATCATAACATTATCAGAGTCTTGGATCCCCTAATGCCGTTAGATTTGATGATATAGAGGCCATGAGTCTTGCTGCTGTCTCCATGTGACATAGCACAAGCAAGAAAAGCCAGTGGATCTGCAGTGATTTGTGTCACAATGGATCACAAACATCACTTGAAAACAGTGAACATAAATTGCCAAGTTACAAAACTTGCTGAAATTATGTGACAGAAATAACGCCAGACAATGAAGTAATTTTCTATCCACACAGAAATAACTTCCAGAATGTGCTGATAAAAAAACCTTAAGCACCTTAATTCAAAAGGCAAAGAAAGCTCCATTACTCCATTGAGGATGAGAATTTCTTCAGGAAAGGTCACTTAAGTCATAATGTTTACACCATAAAAACCTTCTGCTTGACATGCTGATATATTCTCCCTCAATTTATGACATCCCCCACTCTCCATTTATCAGATAACTCTAAATGTATCACAGAATGATCTTTGCATCCCACAGGAACCAAAGCACTGCTTCCTCAGTACCAGTATGAGGTAAGGAGATAGGTACCAAGATGAAGAATCTAGGTATTAGATTCACAAGGAAATCTTAAAACTTCCCAAGTTTTACTTCTGCAGTCTAATACTAAGCACCACTGAAATCCCTAGAACAACTGATGGCCTGAAATCCAGGGATAACAATGCCTAATTGTCTCTTCAGTAAGGCCCAGCTGGGTGCTCAGTACGGTGCATGAGTGTGGCTGAGCAGAAAACTGAATGTAAATGCCCCCCACTCTTACTCAGCCTGAGAAATGTCTGTCTGAAGAGGTTCCACTTTGATCTGCAGTCCACAGAATCCAATGCTACCAGTGTGCACATGCAAGTCAGGGAAGACTGTGCTGAAAATACAGCTTAATAATTTCCCTCAGGCTCCCTCTTACCAAGTCAGCTGGCAAACTGAGAAGAACCATCAGGATTTTTCATTATAATTAGCATGCACTAAAAGATAAGAAAAATGTTGCTTGAATTTTTTGTGTGATCCAAATGGTTTTGATGTAGAAATGGCCTTTAAAAAGGGGGGAACAAAACCTCTGCCAATATAAATAAGCACAACTATTCTAAACTGAGTTACCAGTATAAGCCTGCCTATGGAGAGTTACATTCTCCTTCATAGCAATATTTCATTGGATTCCACAAGGTATGAAACTCTCAAATGTGAAGTTGTTCAAAAATGAAAAGAATTGTAGACTTACAGAGCATTATTAAGATTTAATCACCAAAATTATGGGTCCAGCTCAGAGGTACTTCACTTTCCTGTAATCTGGCACTTCAGAACATCACAATCCCTTAAAATCTAATTGCAGGCATAGGGACCCCATTCTCTCTCATGAAAAAGAGAGGAATTTTGTTCCCAGCTGACACAAGTGATTTTTAGCAGAGAGCAGCCCAAAAACATAAACATATTGATAGTTACTGAGAGTATTTTATTAAAAAATACACCCAAGAACTTAGCAATGTATCTACTGTATTTTCCTACCTCAACTAATATGGAGCACGGCAACATGTGGCTTCTCTGAGACCGACACCTGCTGCTCGAAATCATGTTTGCCTGTGAAGGAAACACAGGATATTGTGTCCATCTGTCAGAAGCTGGCCTTGTTTATAATAATGTGCTGACAGCAAACTAGAACAGGCCTGCTGAAAACACAGGTTTGTACCAAAATAAGGAGTGATGAGCATTACATCAAGGAAGAGGACTGTTTATGTGCACTTCTTTATTCCAGTATGAAAGATCTTCAAGTTAATTTAGATTTTACTATTTTGTTACATAGACTACAGCCATTTTTGTTCCAAATAATAGTATCTATATGAAGATTTGTACTTAAAATTGTACTAATTATATGCCTGCATATGTTAACAAAACAAATCCTTTATCTCTTTTTGGCAGAGCTTTTCTAATTCTATTGACTTCCAAGAAACTTAAGCATGTTCTTAAAGCATAAACAAGAAGACTTTGCTGAAGAGGCATTAAGTGAAGGCTTAAAGGTTTTCAAAATTTAAATTTTAATCTATCAGACTTCTACAGAAGCATGGGAACACAGGACTAAAAGGAAGTGCCAAGCTGTGAAGTTGTGTCTTGGAATCTCTGTACAGTGGATCTTTGGTCCTTAAGGATCCACAGAATGCTTATTCTCAGCACTGCACCTACAAAAACTTCCTTATTCCCTTGCAAGAAAATTAGGATCTGTTGTTAAAATTAAAACAAAAAAAGCATTACTGCCTGAAAGAAAAACCTGCACTACTAATGTCTGCTGTAGGAAAAAGTAGAGCAGAAAACAAAGTACTGTGGATGTAATGATACTAGGAAACAGCCCATGACTGTACAGTAAATTGACTAAAATCTCTAGAGAAGTTAGTATCTTCAAGAATTAGAAAACTTCTAAATGCTGGGTAGTCCCTCTAGATTGCTCTCTTCTTCCTCAAAAACACCCCATGTAACCAATATAATCACTATTTCTCTGATTATTTAATTTTTAAAACTCTACTTTAAAAGCTTCCCTCTAGGCTCTTCCTAAAAGATACTGAAATAGTCCATTAGCTGTCTTCTGCTTTTCCCAGCTGTTCCCCTCACTGTTCTTCATTTATGTCTCACCATTCACCCATTTTTTATGCTCTCTCCTGGTGTCCCTGTGTTCTCCCTCCAGTTTCTCTTTAATCTTTCCACATACTCCCTTTCCCTCATTCCATTTCTCACATGTAGCACATTTTTCAGCATCTTGCATCTCCTCTCTCTCTTCCATGGCCTCCCAAATTCATCTTTGATTCTCTTTCTTCCTCTGATGCTTTAGTAAACTGCATCTGACTCTTTCTCCCTCTCATGCCCTCGCCTGTGCATGTGCATATTTCACACAGGCCTTGGGGCTCAGCAGCCCAGGAGTCAGCACGCTAAAGAGAAGAGAAAGCAGATGCTTCCAAGCAATATCAAAAAACCCAAACTGCTCTGTGTGTACAGCCTGGCTCCCAGCAAGGCACTGACCATCTCTGATGCTCTGCTCCCCTCGTGAAGGTGGCTGGAGGAGTCTGATGCTGTGCCTGCCTCCCCGCAGGAGGGAGTCAGTAGCAATGTGAAGCAGAGCGATTTCTCAGTTCTGTGAGATTTAGGCACACACCAGACAGGTCTCACTGGGAGCATTTTAGCTGTGACCTGGTCACTCTGGGCATTTTTAGCCCTGTCTTTGGTGCTGTAAAACACAGCAGCAATTATCTGCATTCAGCTTGTGTTTATCCAAAGCAATGAAAAAAAGTGCTTCATAAGCAAGCAAATATGGCATATATTCTTGAAATTTCTCAATTTCTCTTAGAGGCTGAACTTATTTATCAAGTAAATAGAAAATGCTGCTCTACTGTTGATCAATTCACTTTTATGAATCCAGGGCCAAACTCTGCTGGTTCATGTTCCTTTCAAATCCTCTCTCAGGCAAGAGTCCCAGAGACTCCTTGACACTCCATTACCCAGTTACATAATAAAGCCATTAATATTGCATATGGAGATGAGCATGCACAGCTACTGCATATTGGGACTACAGGCTCAGTTCACTAAAGAGACACCAACATAGCAGTTATTTATTATTTATTGAGTGCTAACAATACAGTGAAGAAAAGGGAACATGCTCTGAGAATTAAGGACCAATATGTGTCTGTTCTTCAGCCATTAGCTCAAGAATAAAAAGGGACTAAGATTCATCTCCTCCAGAATAGCACCAAAGGAGCAACGTGTTCTTGTTAATGTTGTGGAAGTACTACAGATGTGTGTTGGCCAGTGTCAAAAGCTCTCAGTGCACTCAAACGGGGGTGAACTCTGGACCCTGAGATGAATCCCAGATTTTTTTTTTCCATAGCATGGAGATAGGCAGTGGTCAAAGCCTGGAACATTATTTACACAGGATAAATGCACACAGTATGTGAAACTGCCTTTCCAGAGGTTGCTGCTATGACTTTGGAGAAAGATGAGTGAGCCTGAATGAGACATCAAGAAGCCATCTGTGAGAGCATGGCTGAGATGTTACAAGCATCCCTATAAATATCTCTTGATAAGGAACTAGTTCTGTTTTAGTCATATGAAGCCTTTTTATTTAAGTAGTTACTAGGCAGCCTGTGAAACAGTTTCTCTGGCAGTACCCCACTGTATGCATTAGGCAGCCTGTCTCCCTCGAGCTGCTGTTCTGGGGGCATGCCTAACAACAACCTACAGGATCCCTCTCCAGACAAGCCTACCCCTGCTACATATCATCACCAATCTGCCTGGCTGCCAGACTAGAGCATCATACTCACAGCTGTGCTGGTTTGGGAGGAGACAGCAAGCACACACCTCCAGGAGGAGCTCTGGACAAGAGCATTTGGCTGAGCAGCAGCAGCTCTGAACGACGGCAGCATGGGAGCCAAGGGCGAACTTCACGCTTGGCAGCCGTAGGCTGAACATCCTCCTTAGCACAATTGATGCAAACCTGCTCTCAGTGTTTCTGATCCCATTTGGATCAAAACTCACTTGATTTATACCTCTCCTCAACATGAGACAATTGCACCCGTGTTTCTAGGGTGGGGTTTTCATAGAATCTAGAATTATAAAGTTTGGAAAAGATGTTTAAGACATCAATTCCAACCATCAACCTGGCATGTTGATGTCATGTGCATGTACATATGACTGTAACCCTAAGCCACCAACTCTTAGCTCCTGTAAAGGAGATGGGAATTGGGCAGCAGGACCAGGGCCACAACAGCAGAATGTTTTTACAAAAAAAAAAAGTAGTCACTACTCTGCATAGGATCTAGAAATGAATTCTACAGGCAATTTCTAGCCATATCTACTGACTTAGGTACTTCAGATGCACAAGGAGACATCCCCTTAGGATGTAACATCAGCAATGAGCTCTGGGAAACCTTGTATGACTTTCAGTGCAAAAAGATGCCGAGATTTTAATCATTTCCAATTTATTCAGAAACAGAAGAGGAAGTACTTGTGCTCATAGCTTGAATATGACTTCAAGGGATTTATTTAATACTGCATTTCACAGCCAGAAAAATTAGCTCAAGTATCCTTAGTTCTGAAATGGAATTCCCTAATCTCACTATTTTGCTACTTCTATTATCCATGATTGCCATTTGTATGTCCATCTTCTGGCATTTTTGGTGAAAGACAATGTGTCATACAAGTTCCAAGCAGATCTAAGGCACTACCGTATCATTACGAGCTGTCTGTTTCATTACAGGTTTCCCTGTAACTTAGGATTTATCTAGAAATACAAATGGTATATTCTATTTCATTTGTCTCTTTCCATTTATGGGTGAAGTTCACCTATACCAATGAAAAGTGCTTTCAGGAGATGTAAGATATGCTCTAAACTTAAAAAAAAATCAACTAAAATTCAAATAAAGCTCGGTAGAACTATCAGTAGCACTTATGCTCCCCAGTGTGGTTAAAATGTAGTGGCTTGTGAGAAGGTAAACAGAGAAAGTGTCTGGGGAACATTGAATTAGACAGGGAAAAAGGAAATAAAGTCACTGTGCTGTGAAGAAAATCCTCGTGGTAAGAAACCATTTTTATGTGCCAAATCTATGTTGTCTTCATAAAGATAATGGAGAATAGAGAAGATTATGACATTTTAATGAAGAGAAAGAGGAAAAAAAATAAAAGAATGCTTATACTTTCCTCTGAGTTACTGACATTTCTATCTCCCACTTGTATCATACCTATCTATTTATCATCAATATCTATTTGTCAGGAGGGTAAATGTGCTGCATGAATATAATGCAGGAGAGCTTAGAGTATGTGGGCTAAAGAGTATTTGTATACACTCTGATCTATTTTCTAAGGTGAACCAGCTGAGGAATTCCTGGAAGGTCCAGATTTCCTGCCCAGCTGATAATCAACACATTGAAACACAAATTGTTCTGGGCATGCCTGGGGAAGCCTTTGGGACAGTCCAAAATTCCCATCAAGATAGTGCCTGTACTAATTAGTCAAACACTTAGCTCTGAAGGTGGCTAAGAATTCATTCAACTTTTATCTCATGTTAGCCCATTGCTTAAATTGTCCACAATTTTGGACAATTATATATATAAGATTATATATATAATTTTTAAAAGTACATATATATAATTATGTATATATCTACCACCCAGTGGTGGTTGACTGGCGAGCACAAAGGCACAGCCTGGTACCCAGCTACACAAGAATTAGAATTGCTGTGCAAACCCCGAGGAGTTTCAGACTTACTGCTTACATTTCATGGCTCTTTTTCCTGCTGAGTGTCATTGGGGTGAGAAAAAAAAAGTTAAAGTTAATTTTTACAGTAATTGATACTCTACCATGAAAACTGCTGTTAGTGAAGATCTTCCTTTTGATTTTTATCTGTGTTCCTGCAACCTCTCAGTTCCATGCATATGCACAGAGACAGGTGCTTTTTCAAACATTACTTGGGCTTTCACAGATAACGAAGTGTCCATTCTTATATCAGAAAGAATTCTTACATGACCTAAAGCTGACAAAAATCAGCCTTAGCTGATTTTTTAGCTTTGCTAAGGCTGAAAAAAATGATCAGAGAAAAATACTGTAATAACCTGAACCATATTCATGGTGGAAATACTGAATTGTATATTCAGAACAATCTTTGGAGGAACAGAGTTCATCAAGTTATTCTGCATATTCACACTTTCATTCTTCTTTCTCCAAGAGGATTTCTCTTACATTTTAAGCTCGGTGCTGCAGTAACTAAAATTCTCTTTTCTCTGACATGCATATTAGTTTTGATCCCAGGGTGTAAGGACAGAGGACAGACAGAGCAATGGGAAGCTAACTCTGTGAAGAGCAAAGGCATTCTTTGAATAACTGACAGAACAGAGATGAGTCTGGTATGTAATGTAACCTGAATATCAAACCAAACTACAGAATATCAAAGAACCCATCTGCAGATAGGACTGATAAAACAGAATTTTGTACACTAGTGTCTATACCTTTTCATGTAAAATGCTAGGGAGTTTGTTCTCAGCCAAATATATGACATTTCCAAATTGCTTTTCTCTTACAAAAACCACTGTAAAATGAAAACTTAGGAATGATGATCCTCTCAGGCTTTAGATTCAGGCTTTTCTCTGCCAGAGAAATACATGAGAGGCATTCCTCTCCAATAGGAGGGAGAGTTTATCTCTAAATACATAACAGGAAAAAGGAACAGAAGAAACACAGCACATACTGATGGTAAAGATGCTGGGGGAGAATTAATATTTAACTTGGATGGAGATCATACAGATAAAGTCAGCATTTAATGTATTTTCAAAAGTGAAGTGTGAAACCAATGACATAAAATGTGCAAGAATAGGTTGCTATCAGCTGAGACACATGAGAGAGAACAGTTGCAAATCACCCCGATTAGAGCAGGGAATGACACTCTTGGCTGCTTTTGCTACCTGAAAATTCATGAGTGCCACTAACTGGTGAACCTTAGTAATGAACTCAGATGCTCTTTCTCTCTGAAGCCCAGGGCATTTACTCTCTCTGCCACTTCCTTGAAATAACCTTCCACCTCACAGGTGTATTAATCCACAGGCAACAAGGTCCCTGTAACATCTGCCAGGCTGTCAGTGCTTGCCAACACACAGCAACATCTATGTCAAGAGTAAATGAAATATGGGGGAAAATGTCACCAGCAGATTGAAAGCAATGCAATATATTCCAACACAGTATTTTCCCCGTGACTTCCATATGTTGCACTATTGTTTTGTCTCTTCATTCTTTGCTGACCTTCTGATGGGTGTATCATTTGTGATGATACTGAGAGCTAAACTGTGCTCTCCTGTCTTGAAATGAAATAAAATTAGCTTTTAAAAACTGTAAAACAGTTGGAACAGCATAGAGTAGCAATCTTATTACCATGAAAGATGAAAGCTAGGAACTAGAGAAACTATATGCCTCTCCTTCTTAGATTACTCATTATCTGAAAATCAACATTAGAAGGACCTGCAAGCCTGTCAAACACCAAATCAAAATCTCCCAAGGAGTTCAGACAGTAAAAAGTGTTATCAGCAACAAGAGGATTCATGGATTATGTTTGTAGCAACAGGATTAAGTTTTGCCCAACAAGCTGCAGTATCAGAAATAACAAGGTCATTTTTCTGTTAAGAAGATGAGGGAAGAATGCACTTGTTTTGCAAGCAGGAAAATTAATGTGGGATTAACCAATAAAAGAGTTCCATAAAATTACTCCAGTTGTGAAATCTAGGAAAATCTTAATCCTATAGCTTTGTATATAAAAAAGAACCCACTGGAGGAAAGAGCAAAATTCTGGTGCTGACATAAAATCCTATCCACCACGGATGTGACAGCAACTCTCTATCATAATAACAGGAAGCCCTTGCCACTCAAAAGGCATCTACACAGACACCTTCCCACACAGGCAGCTGACTGTGGGAATCTCTGCAGAAATTCACTAGAATAGTTAGTGCACTGTAACTGTCTGGAATAATATAGATCTTGGAATGGCTTTTTGTCTTCACTTTGCTCTCTGATTTAGAATCAAAATATTCAAATATGTTGAATGTTATGGCTTAGTCTGCAGCTTGCTCTCCAGTCAGGAGAGGATTTACAAGGCAAGGCCAAATCAGCTGCAGCTCTCCGTGCATTACCAATGGCCAGGGAGGTATGAATGACACCAGCCATACAATGGGGAATTTATATTGGGTTTTAAACCCAATGGAACCAAGACTTCAATCCTAAAAGCCCTGAACAAATAATTCACAAATAAAATATGCAAATTTAAAGGGATTTATTTTAATTACACACTGATGATACTAGAATTACTGCTGCCAAGAGGTCCTCACAGGCACAGCTGGAGTGCTGTGGAGGCAGTCATGAGCCAAGCTTGACTGACGTATCCACATATGATAAGCATCTTTTGTCCCACAGTTCATTGCCCCACTCAGTGCTCAGCTGAGTGTTTAGAGCCACTGAAGTACTTTCTGGCCAGCCACGCTTTCTCTGTTCTTCCCAGTTTGGGCATTCATTATCTCAGCTCTGGGAGTGATCAGTCACAGCCAACATCCAACAGTGGATGTTGAGCTGGCCCACTGTGAGTAATGGCCATTGGCCTGCCTGTCATCATCTGGAATCAGATGTCAGAGAGCTGTTGATAAAACTTCTCCAGTTGATCAATGCACTTTCTCTGTGTCTCATCAACAGTATTATTAGTACAAAACCATAGCAGAGTGAAGCCATGCTGTGGTTTCCCTAAATTTATTCAGTATTAACATTTCTGTCCTGATTTTAATGCTCTTAATTTTCAAATATTCAAATTTTGAGTAATGTTGATTAGTTATGAGTAACATAAATATCACAAGTTATTGTTTTTGTTGCAAGGATCAATTCTACCTTGTATTAATTAAAAGTTAGCTCACATGTCAGCCTGTGAAACTTAGTATTTCCAAATATTTTTTTGCAGAAAAAGTCAATTTCACTAGCGTTCACCAAAAGTCCAAAGAAGCAGCATAGAGTCACCACAATCACATGTATACCAAAACTAATTTGTATTTAAGAATAGCTGCATCTCCAGTTGTCTTGAACTGCTGATCTGCAGAATTTCTGATGATGGTTTTGGGGAGTTGGGCTGAATACACTGTAATAGTTTTTTTTCCAGCCTATAGCTGCTGTTTTTCTTTCAACTATATCCTAAAATACATGAAGTACTTTCCTCATGTGACTATCTAAACAAATTCTGTGATACAACAAGACGTGATACAACTGCAGATGGGAGCAGCTACCATTCTTCTTTTTCAAGATCAAAGTGGTGCACAATGTCAGCAGGATGAGAGCCTCTATGACACTGCTTCATAATAATTTATCAATTTTTTCCCATTTAGAAAAACTTGATGGAGCTTGGCATATATAAATTTCTATATGCTGTTTCTTCAGATTCCACTTTTTTGTTCTATTTCCTTCAGGCCAAATTTACTCAGCTAATCTAAGACTAAAACCTGGCATTTTTTTCTGCTGAAATAAAATTCACTGACAGTTCTCAGTGTCTGCATAAAACCTAATTTGTGCATAATAATGTGTGCAAAAAGTCACAATTAAACTTCAAAGAACTTAATCATAATAATCATCTTTATACTTCATTAAAACAATAATGCAATTATTTAAATTAAATTATTTAAATTAAATTTAAATTAAAAGCAATAATTTAAAATTTTACTGCATAATTGTAAACTTCCCAGTTAGCTTGTGTATTTTTTTATTTCCTCCAACTCTCTCTTCACTTAAAAAAAAAACAACATACCAAAAAAACCCAAACCCAACAACAAAAAACCACCAAATCACAGAAAATAAGTTACAGGAAAAAAAGAAAGAATGCAATTTTTTTTTTTCACCAGGGAGGTTTAAGTATACACCTGTAAGTGAAGGTGTATGAGCTGATGACCTCATATATTCCGGGCCTGCATGAATACCAAAACACTGCCTACACCGGCCAACACATATGCTGAATCATTCAGATCCCTCAAAAAAATGATAGATTTCAAAATAGAAGTGAAATAGGACCTCTATTTTGTCTTTACATTTTTTGGTGATAAATTGTGTACTTTTTTTCCAAGCAACTGAGATACAACACTAAGGTGGGAACTGCTGGATTTTCTATCTACTATCTAACAGCATGTATACAGGAGTATATGGCCATACTATAACTTTAGGCCAAGTAAACAGAAAATATAACCTCAATATGTGTTTGTACTTTGGATCTAACCATGAAAGATTCATTGTCTAAATATGTCATTGCAGCCAGTGATTCAGAAGTAGAACACTTCCATCTAGCAACAGATGGTCAAGATGGATCTTATTTGCAGGAGAGTCTTCTGCTAAAAGAACTAGTCTTCACAGTCTGGATAATCAGATAAGCATGTTCTTTCTAGTGTTATTGCCATGAGAAACCACAGCAGAACTGTATCTCACAAGTTTAGTCAGCTCTGTATACACCTACAGCCCTGATTAATTAAGCATCATTCTACGTATCAGAGCCACTTCTGCATTTCACTGCTCATTTTCTCATTGAAAACATGCACATTATATATGTAACAGCTGTACAGTTCTAACACATTAGTGCTCTCTACCATTCCATGTGCTGTGATGAGCTTAGCAGCAGCTATCCTTATTGGCTGAAGGATGCTTGCAGCTTCCTACTAGCATTTGCCAAGGATTTGCAAAGCCATCCCCTCAGACTGAACCTTCAGCATTGTTTCACATGTTTTCAGTCACTCATTCACTAGAGACTGTGTGGGAGTGACAGATGGCTGCTAACCAAGTTGGTCTATCCTATTTCCTCCCTCCCCATACCAGGTATGTGATGCCCATCACTGGCTTTCTTCTCTAAAGGTTTGTGAAAGAATATTCCAAAGCTCAACACACCCTAAACAACCATTCAGCATTTACTCTTTGTAAAAATCCAACAGATTCCGTTTCGTGGTAACTAGAAAAAAAAGGAAAAAAGGTTACTTTCACCAAATTACTTGTTCTTTGGGAGTTGTTCACTCAGGTCCGAAGAAAAGGGCTTAGACATCAGTTCTACTGGAGAGTTATGAGTCATCAGATAAGAAAAATCAGCTTTCCCATTTTTATGTGATATGGTAAACAAGAAAAGCACTGCAGAATTAATTCAGTGCTTGCTTTGGTCACAGAATCTGAAGTGGCTGTTGCCATGGGTACATAGAATCAAGTATTTAAAGGGGATTTAAGGACATGAAGGAGGAGAAATGACAACCCATCATGGAAGATTCAAGAACTGTAGATGCCTGAAGAAAATGATGATCTGAAATGCAGAGACACAGAAAAGGAAAGTAGCCATTCATGTGATGAACACAAGATAAGAGAAAAGACAGCTCACTGTGCTATCAAGATGGAGAAATAAAAAGGAGAAACTGGCAGAAACACCAAGAGGCAAAGAAGAGCAGCTAGCTCCATAAGAAGAGGAAGGGGCAATATCTTGTGTTATACAGAAAATCATAACAGAAAGAAAAGGGCAAAAATAAGGGATATAGAAATAGCAGATAGTGGATAAGGGGAGAAGCAGATTTACAACACGAAACCCAGGTATGTATGAATGATTGAGGATTTTCATTGAAGAGTCTATGAGCAAGTCATCAAAGTTGACCTAGAGGAAAGAAAATATGGTGTGGCAGGAGCAAGAATACTTGTCCTGAGCTACAAAAAGTTATCATGGGAGAAAAGAAGCATTCACTAATCCTACTTCATGCTGATAAATGTCATTGCAAAGTTTCATCAAGAGCAGGATCAAAGCCAGTTGGGAAATACCACCTTCTCTGGTCTTTATTGGAATTCTTCCAGACCCAGGAGATGGAACATATATGAAATACTGCATTAAATAAACTGCAAGGTGACTCAATGCCTAATCTTAGAAGACAGGGTTTAGGTTGCTTGGCCACTCAATAGAGGACTTTTTTCTGATGAGACACATTTTAAGGAAGGGATTGTAAGCACATGCAGAAGATAAGATTAAGTAGCATCATCAAATGAGTCAGTGACATAGCTGCTAAAATCTGACTTTTAAGATAAAGTAGTTTAAAAACCCCAACAGCAGGCAACACTTGAAAAGTATTTGCATAAAGGAAAAGAACCACTAGAGGGAAAGCTTGTTGAAACTGCAGTTGTGATGAGGATACCAGCATCAAAAATAACCTGGTCACCAGAAACGGGATATAAATATAAATAAGGTGAAATGACATTTCACAGTTAAATATGTGACAGATTCTAAAGAAATAGGAAGGGCCACTGTGGATGAAGCAGAATCTAGGGGGGCCAAATCAGAGTGTAAAAGCAGTTCTAGTGAGTAGTGTCAAAATCATGTGATCACAACTGCCTGTTGGGTCTTTGTTGTGAGATCAGAAAATGTCCATGTAAGTGTTCCTACCTCAAGGCACTTACTAGAAAACACAAGGCTTGTAGGCAGCTAACGAAGACTACTGGGACAATGGCAGTACTTGAAAATGTGCAATGACATCTACTCATCTGAATGAACCACTGAAAGATTTAGCACACTCTGGGAGAACAACTGTGTGGGCAAAGAGGGATGCAGCCTAAAATGACTTCTATGCAATTAAGCATACAGCTCATAATTTCACACTGTGTGGAAAACTGGCCTTTTAAAAAGTTTTTGACTATGGATATAGCCATGATCCATCTTTAGTTTAGCTACAGCTATGAGTTATATTTCTACTTGGCTTCTACCTAACTTCCCTAAACAAAATGAATAAATGCTAAACCCCACACAGTTTAGAGTGTAAATGCACCCCACTGTCACAGACAGTCACAATTTTTTTCTGGTTTTGTTTTTACTAGCATTAATATAGAGTCTGTTCCTGAGGTCCAGATGCTACTGCATTATAAACAGTACAAGAGATAGATGGAAAAACAAATTAAGATCTTGCTGCACATCTTTAAAAAGAATGTATTATGAATAGACTTTTATCAATGTAGGCAGTAGTAGTAATAATAGAACAGGTGGTGACTACTCACACTGAAATCTGACACTGACATTTGAAGGACAACTTGCATTGTGATATTTGAAAGATTCTGGAAAAGAACTTAATGGTTCTTGATAAGGGCATTTTTTAATTTCTTTTTGTCATTCTTAGAAAGAAAGGACTAATGACTTTGCTTTGGCTGTTGAAATGAAACTTTTGGATTTAATGTGCAGAAAGACAGATCTCAAGATATTGCTATTTTCTGAACAAGTTTGTGACTTTACTTTGGGGATATCGCTTTGCATACTTTTGTACAGAAGTTCAAATACTTGGTGATATGATTTCTTGAGATATAATTCATATATTTTAAAAATGGTCTTTGGAATTGTTTACATTCGTGTCCATCTAGACTTACTAGTTAGTGAAGTGCTAGCTTCAGCTGTCTTGAAAACATGCTTGTTACTTATAGTGAATTTTAAAACAGATTTCCAAGTTGTTTAAAATGAGATTTTAAGTGACAATGCATTTATCTCTGGCACTTCAAACAGGTACATCAGAAAAATTTTGCAGAGTATACAGCAGTTAAGAATGGGCATGATGGATTAAAAAAGACAGAATAAATACTGCTGACACCACAGGTCCACCAGGTGAGCCTGTCTCTGGCTGGTCTTACACTGACTGGTTTCTCACAACTTCCCCACCAGTCAATCTCTACCAAGATGTCTCTCCATTTCAGCTGGAATAATCACTTTCTTCAAATTATCCAAAGATACACAAGCATGTAATTGATGATTTCCAAGAATAATGAGTTTTTCTAAGTATTTCTAATGTATATAAAAGAAACCTCAGGGTAGATAGGTAGCAGAAAGCTAATTGGGGAGCTGAAGGTTATAATTACTATAAGAAGACCCATTTGTTTTGGGATTTTATGAATGGTACATGACCAGTGACATGCATTAGGAAATATCTTTAGTAGAAAAAAAAATGCATTGTCATTACTGGATAATAAAATATGTTGCCAAGGTTGTTTCCTTTCCAACATATTAGACTGTGGTATTGTAGAAGTATCCTGGGGGAAGTGCTGGGCAAGAGGATGTCGAAAACAAATTCTGTAAAATTTTACGGCCATACTTTCCCAATAGGCTTTACTACAAGGAATTACTCTTGTTTTAGAACCTCAAATTCCTGTGTTTCCCACATACTTAGCATCCCTCAGTTTCATTATTGAAAGTCTTTTTCCAAGAAACCAAGACTAAGGGATGTGGCTCAAGAAAGACTTCACACAGAAGATCAAGACCTTTTAGCTATAACTACATAAGTGTAAATTTGAAAAAGAAGCTAGAACTCATGTCCTTTGTACTTCCATCCTTTGCCATCTATATCTGCATCTCCTCATGTTCCCAATATCTTTTGTTTCTTTCTATACCTGGACCATGACAAAGGTACAATTGATTTTTAGAGGTCTCAGCTCTGGGCATACAAACTGCTTTATTCTGCCATCATAGGCCAAAGACCACACGCTAATTTTCCATTAAGAACTCATTGGGATGTCATCATTGAAGTCATGAAGTCATCATTGGGATGATGTGTCACAGCCAATAGGCTGCCCAGAGACCCATGTCAAAACCAAGATGCCTGTTTCCCTACTTTGGTCACATCCTATACTAAGAACAGCTTGAGCATGATTATAGTGGATGAATCTGGTACAAAATCAATACAGTTTGTTTGAGTAGGGCAAGAGGAGGGGTAAGTACTGGGCAGATAACTGCTCTGTGGGACAGGAATGGCACTGTGTGCCTCTGCAAATTAGAGAAAAAGTGATGTGATACAGCTATTTAGAGAAAGTCACCCATAAAATTTTGATCTGGTTTCTAATGAAATCTTTAATAATAATTAGGAAAGTAGTTGTTTTAACATTCATCTGAGACACAAAATTCTCACTTCACCTACTGCAATCTGGGATGCATTATATTCTAGAACTATGGAAATGATACATCCGGTTTGGTAATCCTACTCACTATACTAAAATCATATCCTGACTAGAAGGAGTATGTCCATTTGGCCTATTTTTGGTCACTTTATTGACTGTTATTTTAGTTAGGAAAAAATATTTCAGAAAGCACTTTAAGCTCTTCCTTTTTAAACTGCTTTATTGAATCCCATTCTGGATGTCTAGCTTGGAGTGAGGGACTGTGTTAGGCAGAAGGGCATTATAGCCATCTAGCACTATATCAATATAAATCAGGGACTTCAGCAGAAATGCTTTGGCCACTGAGACATTTACTGGATTTGCTGTTTCCTTTTCTACTTTCAGAGAAAAAAATGCTTTATGAAAGGGAATTTTTGGTGGCTGGAAAATGAAATATGCTTTTCCATTTTTTACTGATAAATGTTACTGAACACTTATTTAGTATTCTACATTTTTATAAAACTAATATTCTGAACCAAATCCTAATACTTCAGAGATTTACCCAACTGCCTTCAGTGGAACATTTTGTGTCAAGGAGGCAACTATTTTTTGGATCAATATTTACAACATTTCTTTCAATTTTAGCTGTCAATTGCAATTTAGAAACATTGGAAGCACTATGTAAGAAAAGACTAAAGACTTACCTAGCGTTATATCGTTTCTGAACAACCTCTGTTGCTCCAGAAAACATTTAACTCCAATAATGTATTGTTTGGTAGAAAGATGAACTTCTTCCTGTTCTGAGTAGCTGATCATTTTATGCTCCAAGGCTTAAACATTCTTGGTGCTACAGTGCATGCAAATATATGTAAACTTCAGTATGAAAAAGTATCATATATAGAATTGAGCAGCTCTACTGCAGAAAGTATCTTCTGTCAAAATCATTTGTGAGTTGACTACCTTAAAAAAAATACAGAGGTTTTTTTTTAAAAAAATGCCCTGTATATTGCCTTCCAGTACACTTTATTCCTCACTCATGAAGCCCTTGAAATCAGCAAAAACATTCCTGTTTGCATCCTGCCAGCTTTGCACAGTTTCATCCTGTTAGATGAACACCCTTAGAAATCAGACTCCATTTTTCCAGGGAAGTTGTATCCAGTTTTGCTACAGCTGTGTGATACTTTGGCTCCTTATTTACATACCAATCGATCACTCACTGCAGACAAAAACATTTTGTAAGCTGTACAAATACACAAGTACCAGGCTTCAAAAAAGGTGAAGTCTGTTGTATATCCTGCACTCTAAGATTTCTGAAGGCACAGCAAGGCTGCATATCAACCTCTGCTCTGCAGAGCAATCTTTAGCTATAATTAGTCTTCCTAAATACTAATCAGCACTTCATCTATGTGAGTTCTTATAATATATTCAATTCCCCAATGCATTAAAAAACATTTCATTGCATATTTCAATCTGTGGTTCATTTCTTCCAGAGGATAGATAATTTTAGGTAATTAAAAATATTAAAAATTATTGCCATCCTTAGCAACATCAGTTACTCCTTATGCCTGTTACATCAACATTAATAGAACCAGGTACAAAGTAACAAGAGTCTTTAGGAAGTATCCATATGCATTAAACATTTATGTAAACAAACTACCACACACGCTTTTAATGAAATTAAACGCTTGTGTTGAAGGAAAATAAGGCGCCCAAAGTACTTTAAAAAGGCAGTGAAAGGAAAAGGCCAGGATGGCAGAGCACTGGACTAGCGAGAGTTGGGACTACGGGCAGCAAGGTGAGAGGCTGCTCTCGGTGGCTGTCTGCCCGTACACCTGCTGCCAGGAGTAAGAGGAATAATGGGATAAACATGAAAAGCTCTAATAGCATGTGACTGCTTCTACATTACATGAACTTACCGAGAAAATCTAAAAAAAAAAAAAAACACCCCAAATATTTGAGGGGGTTTTTTGACTGAGCAAGTTTAATGCATTGTCACTTCTGAATGCACTGTGTCGATGCAGTGGAAAATCCCAACAGGAATTGTTGGTGCCAGCTGAAACAGGATTATGCACACATGACTGACAGTCCCTCACAGCTAAGTAAGGAGCAATGCAAATCACTGTTGATTGATTTTTACGAATCAATTATGCTCAAAAGACGGCAGACTTCTACCTCCCATAGCAGAATTCCTGTTTGACTGCCAGGACTCCAGGGCTCGAGGTGGACGTGGGCCTCGGTGCCACTCCTGTTGTGTCCCAGGCGATGCCACCACCGCCCATGCTCGTCCCCGCAGCCCCAGCCCGGGCCCATGGCGCTCCGGGCCGCCCTGTCCGGGCTCCCTTCGCTCACCCTCGCCCTCAGCCCGCACTGCGCACGGATCCCCCGACCAACAGTCGGGAAGCTGGATAAAAATATTCCTGCCGTGTTCCTGCACCATGAAAAGGCACGAGGAGGAAAGCAGCAGAGCCCGACAGGCCAGGGAGCGCAGCGCTCGGCCGAGGCTCCGGCCCCGCAGCAGCGCTCGCAGCCAGCCCCGCTCCCGGGGGCACCGCACGGGCCGGCCCGCGCAGCAAACACAAACCTGGCTGCACAGCAGGGCTAAGCTATTCGTTTGCTTGAAAGAATAAAGAAGCTGCGTGCTTTCTCTTCATTCAATTGTGTGGCGATCATCTTTTTCCTAGCAGAAAAAACCGCTCTGTGGTGCTCCTGCACTGAGGAGCTGCAGAGACTGAAATAAAATGGCTCATGTCCTTTTTGTTTCTGTGCGATATCCACACAGATAAAAGCAGACAGCAGAGCAGGAAGCATGCTTGGGTTCATGTGCCCGCGCACTCTGCATTAGTGACATATCGTAACTGGTTCTGCTTGAGTGAACACAGTGAAATACTTGTTCTCTCTCTTATTAAAGATGCTTTTAAAATCATGCTTGGATGTCAGCCTCTGCTTCCATCTTCTCCTTTACTGAGTGCTTTCTAGGCTACAGAAAAACAATGAAGGAGCCAAAAGCAGACAAAAATGAATCTCAGTACTGAAGAGCGGTACTATCTTTGCAGTTGTAGAAAATACCACCTCAAAAACATTTGAAACAGCTACTTAATAGAGCCTAACATGAAATATAGAAGCAATCTGACTGGCCTGATTTTGAGTGTGTGCTGGGATTACTCCCTTCATTGCAGTACAGTTGCTTCTGAAGTGTGCTACTGCAAGTAGATCAGCTGAATTCTAAATTAAACCCTCTTCATAAGCATATTCAGCCTGTACCCCATCCTTTATATTGTACTTTGCAATATATGTTCTCCAGAGGGTAATACAAACAACTATTATTTCTTTTTTATTAGTCATTGTTAGACATTAAAAAAAAAAAAAGCAAGGTTTCTTTGTGCTTAGCGCTGTCTGTTTATCCAGTTAGTGGTACACCCATTGATTGTTTTCAGGTCCTTAATTGCACAGTAGAGGCTAATTGTACAATAGAGGACAAATGTACATCCTTTCCCTCACTTCCCCTTATACACTAACATTTTTATTCTCAGGGCTCCAACAAGCAGGCTAATTGCAAGTGCATGAATAAGAATATAGATTGATACACAGGAAACTGGGCAAAGTTACAAAGGAGTGCGAAGTACATACGTGGGCAACCTTCACATCAGTGAGCACAACTGAGATGCAGCAGTTACAGAGGCTGACATCACTTTATCTGAACTGAAAGCTGTCTGCAGCTATAACTGTAAAGAAGACCCCAAGGACTCTGTTGATATATTGATCCCCCATGAGAAAATTTCATTGAATTTAGTGTATACTAACATATTTTGTACAGTTTTGTAGTATTTACTATAGAACAGCCATGATATCCTTACTGAATTTCACATATTTTTGCATTTCTTCAAGATCTTGATGCTATTTGTCTGAGATTGCCCACTTGAAAAATAAACATTTTCAGCTTTATCCAAATTTAGAGAATTTTGCATATGGGATAGCTTATATTCATAATACTTTTCTTCTTCAGTATTTATAGTAAAAAACAAACCTCCAATCTTCAATAGACATTATAGCAAGGTTGAATGACTTGTACTCAATTTATGACTTGTACCCTGAAGATAAAGGTTTTCTTTAGCAGAGATATTGTCCAAAATAGGGAGATTTTACTCCTCATGATGTTCAGTGACACATGTGACAAACCATTTGTTTAGAAGGTAAAAAATCCAAAGGGAAAGAGAATTGCTCTAATGTCTCCTGTAATACGACAGACCAGTGGTGCAGAGCACTGTTGGTGCTGTGAAGAGCCAGTTTGTAGGGAGAAGATGCCCCAATGTCACAACTGCAGGCACACAATTCTCAGCAGACTACAAACAGCAAGCTTTCCCAAGGCAGCATCCATGGAATGCCTGGGATGGTTACCAACCCTTCTCTTTGGACTACACACAGGAGAGATCTATATATTTATTTTCCTGCTGAATTTGAAAGATTAAAAAGAAGCAAATGTAGCATTGGAGCAGAAGTGAATTTAAGGGAATGTTGGAATTTTTGCATATCTCTAACGTAGTATAAACAGTCTTTCTTCTTTCTTTGGCCTGAAAGTTCAGTTTATTTCAAGGAATCTAATGAAATTAAAGCAGGAAGATTTGAAACACACCATTCTTAAAATGTGTCTCCTTATTCTTCTCTGACTGTTTTTTGTAAATAGAGATATCTGAAGTAGGCCATGAAAACAGTATATACATTTATATTTATATATGCATACACAAATGAGACTTCAAGTAAATATATATCCATAACAACTTCTCACAAGGTAGTGCATTAGTACATTCAGGTCTTAAGACTATCATATATTAAAATGTCATTGCACTGTAAAAAGAAGGAGTATGTAATCCCAGTAAAAATGACTATCTTAATTACTCCACCAGCAATTTGAAATCAAAAATTAGCATTTTAGAGTTCGTTTTAGAGCTAAGGATGAGAGGTGCTAAAAACACACAGTGCCATATCATGCAGATTTTCCTCTTTAGTTAGCTTTGTTTCTGTGGTAATGGGAGTCAAGTTTTTCTTCTCCTTTTTAAATAGAAAACTATCAGGACCAAGCCAGTAATTTTTAAGGGGTTCATTATCCTATTACAGAGAAAGACATGTAACAGTTTGTTAGATATTTCAGAGCAAATCCTCTGCACTGGAACTGCATCATACCATGCAGTCCATACCTGGGAGTTTAATGTTAGAGTGCAGTTAAAATGACCAGCTCTTACCAAGAAAGGATAAGAAGTCTAGCCCTCACAGACTTACCACATCTTTTATCCCTGCAAAATGTGTGGGCAACAAAAGAGTCCATTTTGGAACAAGGAAGAAGAAGGTCTCTGCACTGAGCTGAATGCAGCAGATACCACTGTGGGGCAAAGAGCCATGAAATCAGTGCTGCCTAGTGCACTTTCACAATTGCAGTGCAGATAAACCTTTACACAAGCACAAGCTGCTGCAACGAGGACTCTACTCAGTGAAATACAAGCTTGTGATTTCATATTTCCTGTGAAATGTCATATGTGTGTGTTTCCACCACAAACATAATTTGACATGACATTAATTGAAGATACATTATAAAGACTGCAACTCTCAGTGGATCTTAGTTCAGTGCTATATATGTGGGATGCAGTCTTTTCAAATTACTCCTGACACTCTAAGAGACAGATTTTCCCTGGCATAACCTGGGGGATAAAATACACACCAAGGCCTGAGCTTGTTCAAATTTAGTTATTTAAAAGAAGTACCTCAACTAAGGGCTTCCAACTATAACTCGTTGACTTCAAAAGTCAACAGATCTCAGGGAGTATATTAGGTCCTCTTAAAAACTGAATTGATTTCTGGAGATGCTTCTGTCTCACAGAACACACCCACTCTGTCCATTGACTATATAGAAAACAGGCACTTGTTTCAGCAGCCCTCTTGTTAGAGGGTAGAAGTGAGCTGAGACACAGACTCCTCGTTTATCACAGCATGAAAAGGGTCCTTGTTTATTCCTCTTTACAGCTCAGCCACCCTGACTCCAGCCATTCACTGACTCTGGCTGCAGCAGCTCCTGCTGGAGGTTTCCCTTGTAGCCTCTGACTGCAGGATTTTACTTGGCTAGACTGTGACTGCAGGTTCCAAAAACAGGCTCAAACTGCAGACCCAGACTGACCTCACAGCAGTGATTCTCTGTCCCCAGGATCCTTCTTGTTCATTATCCTCCTCCATGGTGACCCCTTCACCAGCTCACCCACTCCCTTTTATCACACTTACCTTTATTGGATAGAGCTGTGACTCATCAGGGGTGAGGCAGTACTGGGTGATTAACACAGCTGTTATTTATCAGGGGCAAGGTCACCTGTATTCCCTTCTCCTACAGGCACTGAGTACCTAAACCTGGGCAAAATAAGTCTGCACCCAAATATCTGCCCCACATATGTCGCCTCCCTAACGTGGAGGAAGCACTAAGGGAGAGTAGTGTTGGACAAAGAATAGAAGAACAGGACAGTGCTCATGAGACATCCAAGAACTTAGCAGTACCCATCTCAGTTGAAAGGTAGCAAAATTACCCTTCTTTTCTTCTGTGAAAGATGTTTAATACAACTTTACCACGAGTCCTTTTTTTCCTTACACAGCTACTTTCATTAAACACAGATCACTGCACTGCTGGGCTGATAGCATTAAAAAAATATCAATTGACCATCAAACATTCCATAATGACCAGTTTTCTTTCCAGCATTATTAGGCTTCATATAAATAATAAAATGCCATTATTCTCCAGGCGACCTTATGTAGTTTCATCACAGCATATAGCCCTGAGAATTTTGCATTACAGGTACCAAGTTAGTCTTATCTTTTCAAGCAGGAGGGGGAAAACCCTAACAGAGGAAGATGAACACAACTTTATATATTTCAAAGTAAATATTCCCTTTGATGCTGCATCTTCAGAGCAACTGTCCCAGTTTTCCCAGATCTCATGCTTGGGGCAAGCACACAGGACATTCAGAGAAATATGACCTTATAGGGTCCTTTGTCTATTTCAAATTTTAAAATTAATATGGCCAAAAATATACAGTAAATTAATGTCTAAAACACACATTGTAAGAAAATGAGTATTTTGTTCTTATAAACTGTTCCAAATGTTCTGTGTTATAGCCATACCAAGTCAACTCCTTTACTCAGTGGAGCTCTACAAATTTGCTGAACTGGTAACCTTTTCTTTCTGTAATGTATAGTCTGAAGAGACATAAAAACAAAGCACTAGGCTATGTTCCCAAATCCTACTGGAAATGAAAGGAGCTGCTCTGAAACACTGAAGCAATATTTGGTTCTAGTGGTTTTTGCTCACAAGGTGGCTATGTTTTGAGTAGTTCCTGCCAGAAAAGTATTTTGAAAGATTCTATTTTCACTGGCTTAAAATAAAAATGAAGGCATAATCAGGCTATTTTCTGGTTCAGAATGCAGCTGTTCTCCCCCTGATGATATAATTAATTCATTTAATAATATTCAAAGCATTCTAAACCAAGATATTCTAGCAAATTCAAGTTGTCCATTATTTTGTTAGTTTCCCCTAATAATCAGAACTTGATTGAGGGAAAATAGAAGAAAAAAAACCCCATACATTATGCACGTGTCGTCTGATTTGTGATGACATTTCCCTTCATTCAAGCAGAAAGACAGAATCACTTTCTCCTGGCTATGCCTTCTTGAGTCTTTCTTTCTTTTTCTTTCTTTTCTTTTCTTTTCTCTTTTCTTTCTCTTTCTTTCTTTCTTTCTTTCTTTCTTTCTTTCTTTCTTTCTTTCTTTCTTTCTTTCTTTCTTTCTTTCTTTCTTTCTTTCTTTCTTTCTTTCTTTCTTTCTTTCTTTCTTTCTTTCTTTCTTTCTTTCTTTCTTTCTTTCTTCTTAAAAAGACATGTTTTATAGTAATGATCCAACATTTTATGGTACTGAAGTGATGGAAGCAATACCAGTAGGGCAGGAAATATCAATATTGTTACAGCAAAGTTTAATGCTTTGAAAGCTGAATCCAAATTTCAGAAAGGAACAGTCAAAAGATATCTTAAAAAAAGTCTCAGGCAATTCTAGACAAAACTGCCCTGTATGTATCTCAGATAAATATGAGCTTTATGGATGTATGATTTAGCTTTTTTTCTCCCATTTACCCTTTTTTTCAGCCTAGAAAGGGACCATTTCAGTATGATGTTTCTTTAGAAAGACAAAGGAATGCAGTTCCTCATGAAATACTTTAAAATACAGTTTGACTGAAATCTTTATCTTCAGTTGGGCCCAGATTTTTCCTTCTAAGTGTAATACAGTACTAATCTAAAAAGTGATCATGTAAAATAGGCAGGTTTTACATGGTGGATTACCTGTATTGAAATATAGGGTACTTTACATTAACCGTAGTCACAAAATTATTCCCATTATTTCTTTGCATCTCCTAAGAAAACATGAAGGAACCAAACACATGTTTTTATTTGTTCTTGCTCAGCACCATCCTTTACTAAGCAGCACATTTTGAAGGGATTGTGGCTGTTTTACTAAATCCCATTAGTGTCTCAGGCACTAAATAGAGCATAATTGCCTGAAAAATTTGAGGGCAGAATTACTAACTGAAGATGTAAAGGTTTCCCTTGAGTATTCCAGTGAAACTTCTACCATCTGAACTGAGCAATAACCAACATTTCCACACACACCCTGGCTGCACTTGTACAGAACAAGTTGCTTAGGCCCAATTCTCATCAACAGCTCTCTCTCACAGCAGCAGAAGGCAAACAGCACAACACAGGGGCAGGTCAATATCATTTGAAGGCATTGATGTTACCAAGTATAAGTGAGTAACTAATGCCATCTGCAGCATTTAATTGTAGGTGAAGATTCACTGGAGCAAAGAACTCAGCAGGATTCTTCCATCCAAGGTTAAGCACTTGAGACTGGAAGTAAGGGCAAATGACTCCTGGTGGTTTTCAACAATTTTTACAGGGAAACTCTTGAGGGAAATGATGTTGTCCTGACATACTGATTACTGTAAAATCCATTCCAGATAAAAATAGCACTTAAAAATGCTCTCCCTTCTCCTTTTTATTATGAAGTAACCTATTCTCTATAGATCTTATGGTAGCAGGGGTGAGCTTTAAATCAATGCAACTTTCATCTACAGACCTGTGTGGGGATTGTCCTCTCTCCTATCCCTGGAGTCCACACAACTCCTGAAGTAAAAACCCACAGAAGAATACTACATTTAACCTGGCAAACTTCTCTTCTTACATGCCAGAGGTATGTTTTTGGGAATAGTTTTTATAAATCACAAGTGACTATAATTATTTTTTATACCATCGCTTAAGAATCAGCTTCCATTTCTCCCATATTCAACAGTTTACCAAAATAAAAAAGATGATCTTACTCAGAACTGATATCCAAGACATTTGATCATTACACTGCTAACACTGCTGGTTCGTCATATTTTCGTAACAGGAAAAAATTGGAAAAATAGCTGAAGCATATAAAAAAAAATCTCAGCATTGCTTTGCCAACCCTTATTTCTTGGCTTTCCTATTTCACATTTTAAAAGACTCCTTAGAGACTCAGAATATATTGAGGAAAAAAGTACTTGAGAATTTAAGTATAGTAAAAGATGATAAATTATTACATACATATAATCTTACGTGTTACATTTAAAGAGAAAATCTGTGAGATAATTCATAGAATAGTGCTAATAATAACAACCCCTATTTCTTGTTTTGTGAAATTTCTACATGAAAAATCATCCCATTGTGTCATTAAAAATGTGTCACTGCATTAAAAAAGACATTAGCCATGGAAAATACCCATTGGAAGTCACAACCTCAAGTTCACTGTCTCCTAGAAGAACTTTATATATTATTATTTATATATTATTTGGAAATTTGAAAAGGAGCTAAGAATTGCTGTGTTGTCATTCTGTGACAGTGTGACTGGAAGAGATTAGACAGAGGAGAGGATGAACTTCTTGTTACCACACCTGATTCTAAAAATTCTAGGGACAGTAGAGGAGTCCCATGGCTCCTCTGGAAAGAGGACTCAGTCAGTGTTGTTAGAAATTGTACCCAACTGAGTATCTTTAGAGTTACTGTAACTCACAATAACAACAACAGACTTTCTTCTAAAGGCCTCACAGTACCAAATAATTAAGTTTTACACAACACTCATAACACTGCAAAGGACATTATCTCCATTTTACGAAGGTGTAAACTTCAGCACAGAGAGCTTAGACAAAAAAAAAAAAAGTGTTGGAAAAAAGTTAATGACAGAAACAGCAACTTTTTAATATTCTGTGCCAGTGCCATCCTTCTGCTTTTTAGAAGGTGAGTTTATAATCCTATTTTTCTAGGTTTTGGGAATATCACTGCTGGAAAGACTCACATAAACAAGTGGGAAGCTGAACCTCTTGAGGAACAAACTAAATACATACAAGGAGTTCTCAAATGTACAAATTAAGCAAACTGAAAACCAGAAAAACTTTCCCTAATCCTCTGTGTAGAGACGTTACTTTGTCAAACAGATGATGAAAATATTCCAGGCAAGAATTCAGATTACCTAATTAATTGATATTACCATGAGAATGCCCATGAAAAAAAATAATTGTTTTGAACAAAGAGAGGTGAAGGTTGATCCCCTGTACCTGTCAATATCTCTCACCACATCTTTACACAAGATATCCATTACATATACTGTACATGAAAGGTTGAGTCAGCAGACTGGAAAAGTGTCCTTAGGTGACAGTTCACAATATTGATAGCAGTGCACAGAAGCACATTTCAAATGCATTTTCCCAGCATTTCAAAACAGTCAAATTGGATGGTATGAATTTGATGTAGAACAACATATCTGCATATCTGAGAAATCTAACTAGGCAAGGGATTAAGGAAGCAGGACACTGGTGATCTGTTTGGAATTCCATCTCCATGCATAAACTGTGTGTTTCTTCTGCCAAACTTTGCAATAAGAGATACAGCTTTCCACTGTGTTCCTTATGTTACGCAGCTAAAGTGGTGTTTGAGCTGCCTGCACTCCAACATCCAACTCCAGCACCTTGAGATTGCTATCCTGGATTCTATTAGCTGCTCACAGATAACAGATACCCACAGACAGCAGAGGAGTTACTAGGATGAGAGCAAGAGAGGCTTCCTGGCACATCTTCAGTTACTTTCTTGAAAAGCTCTAAAATGCTGAAGGACAAAGAGATAGAAGGACAGGAAAAAACAGGACGGGACAAGACAGATGGGACTGCCAGGCATACCTTGGACAGCTCCTCAGCATCACTTCTGCCGGGGAACAAGGGACGGTGCCACTGGACAGCAGTGACCTGGGTACAGGTAATGTTTCCAGGGGTATGGGAAGAACAGGGCATGGGCCCACGTAAAGAGAAGGGTGTCAGATTGCTCTTCTCTTCCAGGCTCAGACTCCTGGTTTCTGCTTTCTGTCTCAAATAACTTCTGCCCTAAGCAGAGCTGGTTGTCTGGCAGTACACAGGGGACAGCACGATAGGGAAAAACAAAGAATTGAAGCACTATGGAGAAAGGTGCAGGGAGTTTGGAAACAGATATGCCAAAGGTAAACAGAAGATGGTGAAAACATTAAAATGGAAGACTGTAAGAGCTGGATGACAGAAAACTGTAAGGAAGGGAGGATAAGGAGGAGGGAAGAAAAATAAGAGACTGTAGAGGAGGGAGCAAACAAGACATTGAGGTAGAAGAAAAGGTTTATAGAAAACCGAGTGATAGAACTGGGATGGTGAAATGGCAAGGAAAATGGGGAAAATATGTGAAAGAGATATGAACAAGAGATGCATGAGCATCTAGAGAGCATAAAATAAAATGCAAACATACAAAAATGTGTGGCCAGAACTGAATTACTGAAATATGTAATCCATATTATGCTCAATAATACCTGCTCCTGGAACTTCACATCAAATCTCCAAACCTCACATCTATATCCCAAGACAAATCAATGCTTACTATTCCAGCCACCGATCTACTAACAGATGAATGGGTACACTTTATTTCCTGGGAAAATGTTAATACTTTCCATCCTCTTAACAAGGATCACAATCTTGACATCAGAGAGATTTAAAATGTAGCATTTTAACCTGTTTAATTTAGATGGTAGGGGCATTCATTTCTTTTAATTTTGCTTTTGTGCTATAAATAAACTAGCTAATGATATCCAGGAGTCATAAACAATTTTCCTCTGGTACCAAAGATGGTGACAGGGCTCATCTGCATATTCATCAAGTTGCATGCACATAAACAAAAAAGTTTTGCTGATTACTTGCCCTACTTCTTCTACTGTACTGAAATTTATAACATTAGGATCTTTTAACAGCAGATCAGACTCCCTGAACTAAATTCCAACATAAATGAAAGGAACTATTCCCACGCACTTATTTAATTATTATCAATTAAATGTATAATTTTACATAGAAGTGGTAAACTTTTCTGTTACCAAAGCAGTAAAAATGTAGAAAAAATAGTTCAAATAAATTATTGCCTTTAGAGAGACAGATGAGCCCATTCAAAGGATGGTAAAATCAAGTATTAAGCAGTTACAAAAATAATACCTCCTTCATTTATTTTCTTTGGGTTTAGACATGTAATTTGTCACTGGCCACAATTCCCTATTTATCACTAGAATTCGTATCCAGAAAGCATTCTACCAGAGCAGGAAGGCTAATAATAGTAATGAAAAACACATGAAAATTACATTCTACCAAATAAGTACTTACATTGATAATCTGTTATCAAAGACATTTAAACTCCAAACAAATAAATCCTTCAATCAACATAAATGATCTCCTGGGAAAGATGAATAAAACTTCACAATTGTGTGTTTGAGTTAATTTGGAATTATTAATATTTTTGTAAGGTTTTGCTTCTTTGGAAATTCAACAGCTTTCTTTTTAATTTGCGTTAGATTAAAGCCATCAATAATTATATTTCAGTTCAATTCAAGGGTACTGCTGAAAACTGGTCAGAGTGACACCCCTTTGTCCACAAAAGGAAAACAGATTTTAATGAATTTCTGGTTTCTAATTAAGCTGCAATTTGAAATCCTAGTATGTAAAATGCTGTCGGCCTTTTAAAGTAATATCTCCAAGACGAAATGCCTTATTTTTCATGGATTTTCAAGTGTTTGGATGAAGTTGCTATTTTAGCTCAATACAGTTTTTACCAAAGCAAATCACTAAGGGCTCCCTTGACATACAACGATTTGTTTCCTCAGGCAATGCACAGCTCCTTGCTCCTCAGTTAACTGACAGCTGTTTGTCTGCCCATAAAAGCCATTTACTCCCACAGCATTCATAAGGAGCTTCTCCCCTTTTGTAGATCTCACCATCTAACTCATAAAGCATCTAATTCATAAAGCATCCCCTCAGGGTGGAACTCCCTGGAAATGGCAGCTGAATTTTGCAGAATTTGGGCTATACAGCTTCTCCCCACTATATATCTACAAATTCAACGATAAATACTAGTTCCTCTGAAGTTATATGAACAAAGCTCATTTGGGGGTTTCTTACACTGATATCACAGAAGCCATAAAGATGTCAGATCTCCCCTTGGAGGCATTTCACTAGGCTGAGGGACACACTGCAGAAATATAAGGCCAGCAGGAGAATTCTCCACCAGCCAGTGTACAAGGCAGAGGCCTGCAGGCGTAATGCTTACTATAATATTTGGTGTTTATGAATGCTTCTACAGGCTGTTGTTCAGGTAACAAAGTTGAAACACACTTGAGCTACTTTGGTTTACCTTAGGTAACACTTTGAGTCCTAATTTCCCAAGATTTTATACCATTTTTTTTCCTAGAATGTGTCAAATTCAGGAGTAACCACACAGTGAAAGCCAGGTGCTGAGTGGAAGAACTTGAAGCTAAAAGAACTCATTAAACCATCAGATATGTCTAGTTCCCTATTTTTCCCCATTCCTTTTTATCTTACTGTTTGTGTTTACTGGAGCAGCTACACAAAACGAGACCTTACTGTCACACTATGCCATGACCTGCACACAGCTCAAGCATACACTGTCTCCACTTCTGCTTGCACTGTTGCAAAATCATCTTGTATCTTCCACATATCTTCATTTTTTTCTGCAAGTTAACCCTAATAGTTACAACCCTTAAAACTCAGTGAGAACTCATAATGGCTTGAAGGTGTTCAAGATATTCCAGTCAGGAGAGATGAAGAACTGGACCAGAGGAACCACCCCCTTACTTGATAGATATCTTATTATTATTACAGTTGCCATTACAACTCTGTTCAGGCTTTGCACTCTGAACTTCAGCAAGATACTTCTATGGTGAACGCCTGTTGACTGTTCACATCTACATTCCATTCTTAACAGACTTTTCCACATTTAATTCAGCAATGGTTGATTTTAACAGCTTTCTAAGAACGATCTCAAAGAGGCTGAAAGCTGACAGCTCTTCACTCTCACATTACAGAACCAAGGTACAAAATTATTGTATAACCTCTTATATTTTTGCCCAAGTGCTAATTTTAAACACTGTCTCTGGGAATATTCAACTATTTTTTATAATCCAGGTATTTCTACTCAACTTATTCATAGATAAGGTTTTTATTCACTTTTATTCTAACAAGGTGATAGACTGATTCTAGCACCGTCCTATTTCTGCTTTTGTTCAACATGTACTGACAATGAGTTTTTCTGTTGCCTGATGATGTTGATTTTTTTCAAGGAAAATTTTATACAAATAATAAGTATTTCATGGTTTTCTCCTTTCTGTTAGTTCAGTCAGAGTTTTCTGGTGGTATACAATATAAATATTAATCCTGATATATATTGAGTGCTATTGTGAAATTGCAGTCATTTCTAGCTGATGTGATTTCACTCAATTGTCACATTGCTTTAAGACCTTATAAATACAAAACCCCATATTTTTGTGCATATGTACACATAAGATAGGTTTTTACACCTCGGTTTTACTAACTAACAGTGAAAATTAGTATTTAATAGAGTGGGACAGGAGTTTTCTTCAGTTGTGAGTCTACCTCATTTGTGTCCTTGACAACAAACAGCACTATGATTATAGACTGCCAAAATAATTGATGTGCTCATATGGAAGCTAATACTGGACTTCAATATTGAAAAATAGAAGATTTTTATCTCTTTTGAATTTGAAGCATCTAAGAACACTATGAAAAATACAAGTTTTAGCACTTTAGATATTTTTCTGCTACCTCCTATGAGTAAGACTATCTTGTGTTGTTACAATTCACTTGCTAAATTTCCTTCTCAAAGTCGTGCATGCAGTTTGCCTTTCTCAAGGAATTTGAAACATGCATTTTTCATAAAAATTCTCTTTTTTGAGAAGGTGTTTATTTAAGCTGAAAAAACATGACATCAGAGTCTTGGATATGGCAAAACTATGTTGAGAAGCAAACATGTGCAGTGGTTAGAAAGGGATGGACTAATAAATACCAACAGGCTCTTGTAGTCCTGAAAATGTAAGCCAAATATACCAGTCCTTTTTGGACATGGTATTTCATATAGACTGCAGGGCAAAGAGAGTTCCTGCTGGGACTCCAGCATCTCCATTTAGACAAATGGGTTCTACTGTTAACTGTGTGACTGCAGTTTCTTCCTTGACCTCTCTCTGCCTGAGCTCACACACCAAATGGCTGATATCTAATGAGCTGGTGATAACTTGCCCAGATTCAAGCAAAATATTTGTGACAGGTCATTGCGCAATAATCCAGATTTGCTTTTTTATTGATATCTACACGAAGTTGCTTTAAAGAGGCATTGATATTCCAGAAATGGGCTGGGATTTTCACATTCTGACATTTTCATGCCTTCATGCCTGTAACTAAGATCTTAAATACAGATGTGTGCAGGTAACCAAGAATCTGCCATTATCAGCATAGAAACAAACACACACTGGGCACAGTCCACAGTGAGCACAGACCCGACACCAGGCAGCCACAAGGCAGCTTCCCTAAAAAGCCACATAACCACTCAGCCTGTTGCTAAATCTGACTTAAGGGGAAGCAGTTCATACAAACCACAGTCCAGCATTATGCTTCTGCAGCCACATGGCTTGCAACCCATAACTTGCCTAAGGCCAGAAAGCACAGGCACGTAAGTCTGTAAAATACTATGTAGATGTGTTCATAAATAGTATTTAAAGCCACGGATTCAGAAAAATGGTCCTAGCATGACTCATGCAAAATATGCAAAATTCATTTTTCAAACCAAACACTACTGTGTAAATGGCAGCAGGAAAGCCAGGAATCATTCAGAGTCATCTGCTACTTTAAAGCTGTGACCTATATCTAGCAGCCAAGGAAAAGACATTAGAAGACACAGCTTTTCAACAACAGGAGATTATTAGGCATAGCAGAGAAACAATTGCTTGCTGAAATTACAACTTCAAAGCAGAATTTAACTCTCCCATCTGCACTGTGCATCTCTTTTGTATGTTTTGAATTTGTTCCACTATGGCTCTCCCAGTGCTGTCACATGCCATCTATCCAAGAATTCTATGTGCTGCCAACATGGGATTTACAGATGGGTCAAAGAGGAAAATTTTGCCCTAACATGAAAAAGAAAAGAATAAAAATCCTGCACTTGAAGAAAGCTACTGAAAATGTTGATAATTAAGGGGATGCCCTTGATACCATTCAGATATCCAGTTTTGCTATATCTCGTAATTTTTCCCTTTCATAGCATTTATCAGGTTCATATGTAAGGTACCTTGTTTAGATGCTGGAAAAGATGCTGCCATGTTGTCTGACATGAGCATTGTCCTGGGAGCCAGCAGGTTTTTTCCTCCAAATACCAGACTACACTGAGTTGCACCAAAGATTAGAAAGCTTGTTCATAAAATATTCATTAAAAAATTATCTGTCTTATGACCAGAACAATCTTTTAAATGAATGACTAAAACAAGCAACATCCCCTCACTTTCTCAGGGCAGATTTACCTATGGAATGACATGTGAATTCAATAAACACAGGGAATTCTCCCAAACAGATTTTCCTGAGGGACTGGGGTTGTGGGGGGAAAAAGAAGAATATATATACAAACACATACTGCTGCATTTTTGAATTCTGATATGGCAAGCAAAGCAGAACAAAAAACATCTGTCAGTTCCACACAGCAAAGCCCAGCTCCCATATGCCACCCCTTCTCAAGAGAGGATTACTGTTTTAATATGCTGAGTTCACATCATCTATTCTGCATTTAGTGGGCAAACCAAACAAAAAAAAAAAATCTATCTATACAATTTGATTTAACCCTGATCCATGCACACGGCCCCAGAAGGGGTCTTTCTGCAGGGAAATTGTGTGGTGACCAGAAGAAAGCAGGTTTCCTTAGGCTACTAAGCAATGGTAACTGCAACTGCAGCTGCTGTTGCAGCCTTTGGCCAAACTTCTGCTTGCTACAAACCCCCAGAGCCACTCTTAGACCAGGTAATCTGCACAGCCATAAATGCACCAGCTCCTCCAAATCTTTGTCATATTATTTCATACTGCTTTTGCAAGTGGGTTTATTCAGTGATATAACACTGGTCCCTGCTTCTGCAGTATGCTTTCTGTTGCCATGGAAGCAGTGAAACCACAGCCATTGCCTGTGTCCAGCATTTCCCAAAGCCTGGGAGCAAATGCAGACTTTTCTGCAGAGGGAAGAGAGCACCTGGACAAAGAGACAATGACCTGCAGTCACATTTAATGCAGTGCAACTTTGCCAACACACTGGATTGTACTGGAAAAGAATTTCAAATTGTGTTTCTAATAACAGTGGCAGCTACTGCCTGCCTGAGAAGCACAAAGAATGGTGCTTTCTTCACCTAAATAAGTTTCACCAATAATGCTTTTTAGGGGGCCAAGGTCTTGGGTCAAACTGAGCTCTAAAAATCAGCTTGCAGTCACCAGGGGCACCCACTGATTGCCAAGTTTTCTTTTCACTGACAGAATAATAAATCACTCCTAAAAACTCATTCTAGATGAGTCAGAAGAGGCCTATAATCCACATCTAAGAATTTAATCTTTTAGTTCCCCAACTCCTTTAAATGTTTTTTATGAACCTGATTGGTTTTGCTAAAGCAAAGCACAAACAAACCATTTAATGCTTTATGCTAAATGTTCCATGACATGTCTCTGAGTTTGCTTGAAGGCAGGTAGAAAAGCTGTCAGGAGTAGTGCAGATCCTGTGCATATGACTACCCAACACATAGATGCATTCGTAAGTCACACATCACCACACTTTCCTGTAAGACTATCATGACTGAAATGGACAGGAGGTGTTTCTGAATTAGTTACCACAAACACATTTTCCTTTAGGAGATCATATAGATGAGACACCCATTGTGGTGGACTGCCCCTAGACAAACACCAGGGGCCTACCAAAGCCTCTCTATCACTCCCCTCCTCAGCCTGAGAGGGGACAAAAAACATAATAAAAGGTTCACAGATCAAGGCACAAACAGGGAGAAATCACTCACTAGTTACTGTCTTGGGCAAAACTAGACTTGGGGAAATGAGCTTAATTTAGTATCAATTTATTAGTACATTTATTGCCAACCCTATTGGCAGCTAGGAATCCATTGCTGGCAGCACACCAAGGCTGAAATGGTGAAGTGGCACCTTATCTGTAACTTGGTTACTTATTCCTGAGAAAATCGTTGCTCTAGCTCAGTCTCAAGTGAGGACCTAAGTGAAAGCCCAGGAGAAGGGTGGGAAATGCACCCTAGACATGCTCCTACTTGCCCATCAATGCCACCTTTAGACTAGCGTCAGACAGACCTGCCCCATGCTGGGACACAGACACTGATGACCTTTCTTCTCCTCTGTTTGACTAGAATGCCATGTAGCTGTGAGAGGAGCTGAGCCAGCCATGCCAGAGCATGCTGACACTAGATGCAGCTGTCCAGGTCACAGGTCTCCAGGAGTGCCTGGTGCCTCTTTGTGAGGCTGGGCATGATGAACAGTTCTTTCACAGAAGGTGTGCTGAGGGTGAGGAGCTGTGTCACCAGGTGAAGGAACTATAGGAAGAAGTGGACAGGCTAGTAAGTATTCAAGTGAATGAGCAAGAGATAGACTGATTATTTTCAGAGACACTACAGTCTCAAGATTTTTGGGAGTCTTGAATCTCCAGTGTAGTGGAGAAGCGGGTGGACTCAGAACCCTACAGGGTAATCAATCAAAGGACCGTTAGTCAAGGGGCTGTTAAAGATGAAGGCTGGAACTGAGTCACTGTGCCTACCAGGAGGATGGCTCATTTTCCTTCTCAGCATTTGACTGGTCCATGAAAGTGGTCACAGCCCTAAGCCTGACAGAGTTCAAGAAGCATTTGGACAATGCTCTCCAGCACATGGTGTGACTCTTGGAGATGGTCCTTTGCAGGGCCAGGACTTGGTCTTGATGATACTTATGGATCCCTTCCAACTCAACATGTTTTGTGATTCTGTGGCAAGGTCTGTCACTAATAGAAAGTAACTAGTTCACTTCAGCTAACATATATAAACCCTCTCCTAGCTCTATCAGAAACAAACACAGAGAATTAGCACAACTCTTCCTGCCCTTACAGCAGTCACACTTTGCATGGTATCCTTCCCACCAGACACATCTTTATTATGAGTTTGTAGAATAGAGGCTGGCTACTACCTTTTGTTTCACTGTACCTATCATAAATGCACTCTTAACAGGCCTTTAGGCAGTCCAATGACAAAATACAATTTATAGGAGGAATTTTTCTAGTGTCTAAAGTTACATCACAGTGTGAGTTTTTTGTTCATTTTACCAGAGAAGCACCTGATCCCCTTGATTCTCCCAGAATGAAGCAACTGTGTGTGAAACAGGCAGAAAAAGTACTCTTGAATAATTTTTATTAGAGTGTGGCGATTATTTTCAAGCCAGATTCATGATTTCACAACAATCAAGGCTGATACAGTAAATGCAATTTAAGTGTTATCACCCATTACCCACTCTCCCCAACAATAGTTACATATTTGGCAAGAACAAAATCTTACAACAGCTCCTCAATTCTTGCTGGTTTACTTGGGATAACCCACTAGCAAAGTTAACAAAAAGAGACTTCTTTTATTTAAAGGCTAGACTTGTAGTGATGGGTATGAACCACTGGACATCCCCACACCACTCAGAGTAATTTTCTGAAATTTAGTGCTGATTGACAGGCACAAACCTCCTCTGCTCACAGCTTCTTTGTTCCAAGTAACCCTCCTGGCTACCTCCGCTACCTGAAGGCCCCTGACGTGCCTTTTACAAGGCTGCCAACAATTGCCCTGATTCCTGAGCCAGCAGAAACCCTGTAAATCTTTCCTAACAGGGTTAAGACAAGAATATGTGTTGGTATGGCAACGTGTGTTGCAGCTCTGGAAAGTCTTTTTCAATGATTTGGAGACAGACTACAGATTTGCCTTCCACACCTGCCTGCAGGCATGAAATATGTTTTTGATTTTACCCTCTCATGAAGCTTGTCTACTCAGTGCAGAGCATGGTTTGGCATATCCACTCTGGATAAATAAAAAGAGAACAGCTAGAAAAGAAAAGGAGCTGATGAGAATCTTCACCTCTACTGCCATAGCAGGCAAAATACTAGCAACCATCTGAACAAGAACAGCAAGTAATTTCCCATTTTCCCCCAAAAGGAGGAAGACAAGAAATAAACAATGACTGCTTGAGTCACACTTCTCTCCTTGTACATTAAAGCTGAACATCACAATGCAAGAATAAGCTTATAGCTCAAGACAACTTTTGCAGACCTTATTAATGTGCTACAAAGAATGAAAATGCTATCTTTCACAGAGAATTCCTGCAGGCCTTATCCAGGGTACCTCTTTGACATCAACAGGAGCTTGACTGAGAAAAGGCTGCAAACTTTGATCCATAAATAGGATCTTAGCACATTTCACCATGGAAACAATTGCTCAGGTTAATTCTCTTGTCTTCAAGACTGTAGCAGGAACTGCACCAGATACTTCATAGATCAGAGAAATCACATGCCTCAGTATTGCACATGGGGTTGAAGAGCTCAGTTTGGCTCAGTCCCAGTCACACTACTCCTCCTGACTGGCACTGACTGAGGTGAGCTGTCATTAGCATCTTGATTTCAAAAAGAGTACACCTGCAAGAAGAGAACATTGGTTGTATAGGAATGCTATTCCCTGGAACGTTCTACTGCTCTATTTCAGAAAAAAAATATTTCCCAGAAACAAGTTAAACGCAGCAGACTCCTCAAGGAGCATCCCGAACACCCTTGATGCCCGCAGGGACCCTGTTCAGGTCTCTCAGACCGGTACGCGCGCGTACAAATCTCCGGCCGCAGCCAAAACATCCCCGCGTGTGCGCGCACCGCCCGGGGCTCCCCTGCCCCCCGGTCGCTGCCCGGCCCGGCCCGAAGGAGTTAATCTGCCCGGGACCCCCGCCCGCCGAGCCGTCTCCTGACGTCAGCCCCGCGCACGGCGCAGCGCTCGGCGCGGCGGCGGCGGCGGGCGGAGGGGACCCGCGGCGGGCGGGCGGCTGCGAGCGGCCGGGGCAGCGCTTGGCCGCGGGGCCGCCGCCCGCAGCCCCGCCAGCATGTCCGCCAAGGAGCGGCAAAAGGGCAAAGTGACCAAGGATAGCGTCACCCTCCTGCCCTGCTTCTACTTCGTGGAGGTGAGTGGCCGCTTCGCCGAGCGGGCTGGCCGGGGGCTGGCGGAGGGCGCGGGGAGCGGCGCGGAGCCGATCCGCGGGTGCGCCCGCGGAGGGAGAGCTCGCCTCGGTGCCCTTTCCTCACCATCTGATGCAAAAACCTTACGTGATGCTTTGTCTCGCCGAAATCAGCATCGAAGCTCCCGATAAGGAGCAGGCATAAATTAATCTCATCTTTCGAGCCTTTTGAAGCAGGAATTATTTCTAAGAATTACTCTGAACCTGAAAGGATTGCTCAACTAAATCGGGCTATGTGCACAGGGACCTCTCGGGAGGAAGACATGTTTCAAGAAGGGCTGGCTTCCAGGCAAACGCCGCTCGCATTGCTTTGATAGAATAAAAATCACATTCGTAAGGGAATGCTTAGAAAAATAGAAATGTTCTCAAATAGGTAATCGGTGATATATTTTTGCTGACCTCTGAAGTATGTGTTTCCTCTATCAGAGGCAAAAATGTCTGTTCAGAATGAGGTTCTCGGCACATCTTCTAGGGCAAAACCTGCTATGGCTGCTCAGCTGGTAGCAGGTGGAGTTGCAGAAACACTGGCTGCTTGGTGTATCACTTAGGCACTTCTAGAAGATCATGAGTAGACACAGCTTAAGCTTAAAGAAATGGTTGCGATGTGGACTTGTTTAAAGGCACAGCAGAAAGAGGAAGGTGAAAATGTTTTATGGGTTGAGTAAAGTGTTTCATGTGACCCTACTCAAAGGGAAGAGAGCCTGAGGCACTTTGAGGTATCTAACTTAGGTAGGAAACAGATTGTGAAAATAACGTGAAGAACTTAATGGTAAAATACGGTGTAAGTTAACTATACCTGGCACTCAAATGCATAAAATATATATAATATTTAATAGATAAAAATACGAAAATATAAACATAGGGTGAAATATAAAACAAAATACATTTTCTCTCAGATGCTCTTGAAGGGCTTTGGAGATTCTCCAGAAGGTGGAAGGGGTTGGGTTTAGAAGGAATTTTGGGTAACAGTGGGTTGTTTCTGTTCTGTAAGCACCTGGATATGGTCAGCAGCTAACTCTAAGCTGCACTAACTGGAAAGTTTAACAGAGACAGGTTATATGGAAGCATCAAGCTCATCCTATCAATGTGATTAGGCCTGCTCAAGAAAAGCCCTTTAATAGAGGGCACTTGCTATGCCATATATCTTATATCAGCTTTGCATAGGAGGGAGAGGTCAAGCTTGGAGAAGCCCCTGAGAAAAGGTAAGGGGCTTCTTTACTTTCTGTGCCCTCTTTGCTGCTTTGGGAATCTAGACAGGAAAGGTTGCTGTACCTCAGCCTGAGGAGGACTCTAATGCTGGAAATGATGTAGAGGTCCTGCAAGACACAACAGAACATGTGCTGTTAAGTGGGCTGTGCTTTGGCCTGCAGCAAGATGGGATGAAATGCAGAGCAACAGCACAAAGTGTGTGCCTGCTACTCTTAACAGTTGCCAAATGAAAAACTGATTGCATACATATACTTTCCCTAGACACTCCCTGCACCTGGTACAAGGAATAAGGTAGTATTTCAAGGAATAAGGTAAAGGATTCTGTGAGCAGCGAAGAACTTACACTGAGCTCTGCCTACAGTTTCCACATGAGGCAGGCAAGTTCTCCACTCAGGTCTGGACTGTTAGATCTTCAGCAAGTCATTTCAAGCTTCATTTAAGAACAGGTGGAGATCTTTTCAACACCCAGTTCCTCTGAGAGAGTCAAAGTCCTCAAATAAGAGAAAGGTCTCCTAGTGAACTTTTAAGACTTCTATGATACTCAGTCACAAGAGCAGTCAGGAGCCTGTGTGAGCCCTTCCCCACCAAGAATAATTTCTAATTATTGAACTGCAGACTTATAGCCCCTCTTGAACTGAAAAGTAAAAGCAACACCAAGAGAAAAAACTGACTGCAGTGCACCTGACCCTAAACATTGATTAGGAAACTTTTTGATGAGTTATCAGCCCTGTCCCATTACATAGCAGGAGGATTTGAAACCATTTCCCTCTTTCCAGTTGAGTACTCAAATCAGTTGGGTGAAAGGGTAACAACAATTCATGTGATACTTGAAAGGAGCGTGTAGCTTGTGTTCCCTGTGAACACCCACTCCGCGTTGGCACACATGGGCACTAATTCTAATCAGACTAACGAGAATGCCTTTCTAAAGCTTTGGAGCACAGCAAATGCCAGTACTTCAGAGCATCAGGGAAAGGACATGATGACTTAAAATCTTCTGTTGTGATTGGCTCAAACAGAACCAGATTAAGTGGTACTCCATAAAGAGGGATTTATTCAGAGTTCATTTAATTGCAATGAGAAGTTTGCAAGTGTAAGGGATAGAGGTGTCACCCAGTGTGGTTGACGGGTATTACCATGTAATAAGGATTTCTGTTGTAAACAGGAGGTAGGGTCCTAATGCAATCCAACAACAGCCAACTACTTAAACCCAAAATTAACCTACTTTGAATAAGGCTTTCTGAATTTTAAAGCTTTTACTTTCATAGGTGGATGGTAAGAAACAGGCTTTCAACCTCTTGCCTTTGAATACTGTCAATTCTTTTACATTTTTTTCTTTTGGCACTAATCCGCTTTTATTTTCCCTCCCCTGTTCATAGCAGACAGTGCCTTCCCACTCTGAATTGCAACAAAAAACCCCCACAGCCCATTAAGTTTCCACCTTCAAACAAGAAAAGTAGGGTTTCCTGATATCCATTTTCTAGCAAGACCTATTTAGGAGGTCTAGGCCCAAGGAAAAACACATTGTTTAGAAAATACATTTCTAAAAATGTGCTTGTTTTTTTCCTCTTGAATGCTAGACAAAGGCATAGACTTGGATAAAAAGATGTTGAGTTGAAAGTTAATTTTTTTTTCGACGTGGTAGGAAAGGGATGTATTCATGTTATACAAATGAAATATATTTTAAATAGTGAAATTAGTGAAATAATATGTGTAACAATCAATGCAGAACCTTAGAAACAGCAACACACAAATACAGTTCTGACACTAAAGGGGTTTCAACTGTTAGGTTGAAAGAATATGTTAGGAATGAGATTAACTCCAATAAATAAATGTGTTTAGTGGCAGTGACTTTCAGGCTTAGATAAAAATATGATTACATAGGATGTAGGCAGGCCAACTGTCCTGGAGAAAAGGAGACTGACATGAGACCTCAGAACTGTCTACAGCTTCCTCATAAGGGAAAAGATGAGGGGTAGGTACCAATCTCTCCTCTCTGGTGACAAGCAACAGGACCCAAGGGAATGGCAGGAATTTGTGTCAGAGTATATTATGCAAAGATTCTTCACCCAGAGAGTGGCTGAGCACTGGAACAGGCTCCCCAGGGAAGTGATCACAGCACTAAGCCTGACAGAGTTCAAGTGTTTGGACAATGGTGTCAGGCACATGGTGTGGTCTTGGGAATGGTCCTGTGCAGGGCCAGGAGCTGGTCTTCATTGGTCCTTGTGGATCCCTTCCAACTCAGGACATATTCTATGAACTGATGGATAATTCAAACTGGCAGGTGTTTCCAACAAAAGAGTCAAAACATAAAATAACATGCTCCTCTTAAGATCATTAGAGCTATTCTTCATTTACATGGGAAAAGCAAAAGGAGAATCAGGTTAGAGCTTTGAAAGACAGGGAAATGGAAAGAAGATAAAGAGACATCTTCTGAAAAATGTGGATGGGTCCTTCTCTAAAAGCATTAGAGGCAAATAAATGTTATGAAGTAAATCTTAACACATTTTCAATTACGTGTTTTCAAGTTTCATGACTCATAAAATAAAATAACTTGACTTATCCTATGTCTCGTAAGAATGTTTTAGAGGACATAGAGGAATGTTTTATTTTAAAGGACTGGAAATAGTTCTGCTTAGCAGAACCTCTGATTAGTGCACACTCCCGAGAGCTGAATAATTTTAGATTGCCTTGTGCACACTTACCTGAAGGACATGGTAATCATCACCATCAGGCAGTTAGTCCTCGTTTATTCCTAATTATGCTTAAGGCATTCTAGGGTTCTGTAGACTGACTGGGTTATCTGAATTTCATTTGCATAGCTGAGAAAGACAAAGCTTTCCATGAAAATTCATAGTCCCTCTGGCCTAGTGGGAATTACTTTTCATAGTGAAAAGTCTACATACCCCTAGGAGATCTTGAAAATGAGTATTCCTGGAATAAGTTTTGGGGTTTGTTAACTGACTTAGTTTTCAGCATATTTAGAGTATATCATTATTATATTCACTTAGAGAAGAAATATTGATATCTTGAATTTTAGTATCAATCTGCAAGACTTCCAGAGTTATGCAGTTTCCATTCCTGGCGGAGTGGTCACACTTTGGAGTCAGGACATACAGATTGCTATCAGTGAAGGAAATAGACTGTCTTTACTCATGCTCTCCAATTTCAAAAACTCCTGGTTTAAATCCTGTTCTCATGGAAATTGCATAAATTTTGCCTTTGACTTCAGTGGCATTACTGCTTCATCCAGTGCCTAATATGTGGGTATGCAGAAGGTAAACGTGTTGTCAATCTGCATGCATGACTCGATGCATTTATTCTCCAGCTAAATTGTGTTGCTGTAGTACAGCCTTTGTCTGCTGGTTGTGTAACTTCCAGGGATTAAAATTGGAGATATTTTGGACACTGTCGCTTGTGCAGTTAAATTTTCTTCCTTATGGTGTCTTCTAGACTCTGTGTTATGAATGCATATGGATACCGCTGCTTTTCCTACATTTTCCAGAGCTCAGCCAGGCCTTAATCAGTTTGGAAACGCTTCTTCCAGTACTAGAAGACCACTTATTCTCCTTGTTCCCCAAAGGAGTTGGAATTCTCATCAGCAGGAAGCACAAAGATCTGCTATCATTGTAGAACTCCATGCTGCAGGACTGAGGAGATCATGAGACCCCACTGAAATAAGTGCATACAGAGAATGGCCACTGTGTCTCAGTAACAGATGCTTTACTTTTATTTCTAACATACACTGAGTGAGCTGGGCTTGAAACATCATTTGATACTCAGTAGCACTTCTTAGTCATCTGGAATGCTTTTCAGCTGTTCAGCTGTGCATGATCCACAGTATTTAAATTACAGTGGCCTGCAAGTCATGTCTAGGTGTGACTGCTAAAGAAAAAAAATGTTAGGGGAGTGCAGTGTTTAGAATAAGAGAGAGAATAGGCGTTAGGAATAAATCTTTCTTGCTGAGAACAGGATGTTTGTATCTAATGTAAGAATTAAACTGTAATGCTGTGCCTTGGAGGCACAGTGTAGTCATATTCCTATCTAGACTGGTTTTCTGTTATACTTAAATTAACTGGGGGCTGCACCCAACGAAGATCCCCAATGGCAGAAGATGAAATTATCCTTTTGCTACTGTCAAAGTAGCATAATATTTTCCAAATCCATCTTTTTCTCTCAAAAGAGTCAACCACGTGTGAGAGGAGAAGGAGAAATATGCTGAGCCCTCTGCTCATTGAGCTGACCTGATCATGTGGCTGACTCTCAGAGGACAGATGTCAGATGTGTTTATAAAGCTGTATTACACACCAATATCCCCAAAATATTAGGGGCTATCTTAGACCTGAGGAGGCTGGTATACATTCAGAGCAGCTGTATAATTCATTGGCCAAGTCATCAATGTTGCATCCTCCCTGTCACTTCTGTGCTTATGGAAGAGCTGTACAGCCTAAACAATACCAGCTTTTAGCAGGAGATGACCATAAGAGGGGAGTGAAAAGGGACGTGTCACACCTCTGCCAAGGCTGTCTTTGGAAAACATGCAAATGCAACAAACTAAATGTCCCTTCTGGCTATGGCTATGTGCTTGGCAAGTGTGGAGTTTGAGTAGTAGAGAAGGCCCTGCTTGCTTTTCAGTCCAGCAACATCCCCTTGACCTAATAATTCCAGTAGTAAAAGAAGGCCTGAATATGTTAGAAATTAATGGAGATACATTTTTCCAAATTACTACCACTTCCAAAAATTTATAATCCTACCATCTGTGATCTTCTTTTATAGTTGTTAAAAATCTATTACTTTGGAGCCAAAGTGAATAAAACCCAGCATTTTGTGGAACATTAACATGCACAGGAGCTGAATTATTACAAACGTGGTATCTTGTCTGATGATCCTGTCACTTAAAAGTTCAGTTTTAAGTGAAGTGGAGTTCAGAAGTGGCCAAACAGCATGGGAGAAAGCCACTGGAGAAGGGCTGGCACCTACAGGATTTTTTTTTTTTTTGTATGTATGGAAATCAACATGCTTTAGAGAGTACAATAAATTGCAGCATTGTGTAGGGACTGGAAGATTTGTCCCTTAGAGATGGGGTTTTTGAAGAAACTCATAGCTGAAACTTGGTGACACTGACCTGAAAACAACTGCCTTTTGTTGAAGTGCTGCTGTTCTTGATTTACCATAACATTGCAGCAGAAACATAAAATAAATTTTGAAGTCAACAGTACATGTAATATTCTAAATCTCATTGTATGTAGTTATTAATTGCTTATAGCAATCAATTATTAATTGATTGTAATTATAATTGATGTAATCAAATTATAATAATTAAGATAAGGAGTTGTCAATTATGTTTGAAGTCACACTGAATAGAAATGCATTACTGGTGGTTTTGTGTTTTAAATTTCTGCCTGAGAATTTACTTTAAACACATATGTTTAATATAATATATATATATAATATAATATAGAAAATCTGTAAATTATTTATAGATTACTTCTCCCCCAAAATACTTTTGTTAAACAATTTTTATTTTGTTAGTTTCTCCCTCTGCAATTGCTGCTTCAAGTATATTTATAAAAAAAGAAAAAAGCACTTTCAGGGTTACTGTGCATTCAACATGACTGAGATTTCTGAAAGAAATAGGAATTGTATCACTGATACATCAGCTCTGAGTTTTGGCCTTACACATACTGAGACCTTTCTATTAAGATCTGGTAAAACATAAGGCATTTGAAGAGTTGCATGAAGATAGCTGTTGTATTTCCAAAGCTAGACTGTAATTGGCAGCCACAAAACAATTAAGTTAAATTCTAAAACCAATGCTGTAAATATAGATAACTTAATTTTCAAAAATGGTAATTATAATAGGTTTCAGAGACATCTGGGATTTGAAATTCAGCTTTAAGTTGAAATTAAATCAAATAGCATTAAGTCTAGGAGAAGAAAGACTATTATATCATTTATCTGTACATAATTTCCACAAAAGTTAGACAATGGTGAGGGACAAGTACTTTAGAGAAAAGACTAACTCCTTATAGCTTCAGGCCAGATGAAACCTGCATCCAGAAAAGGGACAAGGAGCAGCAGAAACTCAAGTCCAGGCAGAAAAGCAAAAAGCCTTTATACAGATGGAAGCCTTAAATTTCTGAAAAGACTGAATGCCTTCTTCTATAAGCCTGAGACATTTAAGAATTAAGTTTAGAACATAATTAAAACTAAAAATCTCACTTTTCTGTCAAGCCAGTCTCCTGTTCTATAGGCATCCCATCTTCAGAAAGTCATGGGTTCTCAAAAATGAAAAAATGGCAGAATTTGGCTGATGCCATTTCTTAATACTGACCACTTCTGGAAGGTGTTCAACCATAGTAAGGACCTCAGTATTCACTCCTGTTAGAGTAAGAGAAACCTATCCTCTGTCCATTCTCTCCTCCTGTCCGTTGTGAATCTCACAGCAACGTACAGCAGGACAACAGCCAGGGTGGTTGAAAGCTGCAGTCACTGTTAGTAGTTGGCTAAGGAACACCTTGTCTCCTCCAACCCACTACAGCCTTTTCTCTTGTCTCATCCATCTGTTGTGCCTTGTCATTTAGACCATGAATTCCTTGGCACAACGATTGACATTTATGATAAATTTAATAAAATCTTCCACAATGCCACAGCCTTGTCATGGGAACTAAACATAGTTGTTAATTAGACCATCCTTCTCTCAAGGACTTGGCTGATACTTCTTTTTCGTGCTGGGAAACCAATGGCATTCATTTGCTGTCTCTTTGAGGCAATCCTTTTTATTTACCTGATTGCTTACAAAGATTCCCAATTCCCAGAAAACAAGAGAAACATCAGGAGGCAGCTTCCATACTCAGAAACCCCCTTGCTTGCTGTGGAAGGACTGCAGAACAACCTAAGAATCTGAGAAGTTCCTGGCCATCCAAGCCTAAAAATTATTTACAAAATATAAAATACCCAAACAGTGTATCAGGCAGCCCATAACCCTTTGTTTTGACAGCTGGGCTAGTCATACCATCTTTAGTCTGCATCTGGCAAATTGTGTCTTGACTGTCTCTGAAAGCTACATCCATACTGCTTCTCTCCTTTCTGCCCACCTTTTATACAGGCAACATCACCACGGGATCTGGGTATGAGTTCATGGTAAGAGAGAACACTCAGACAATGCAATTTAGCAAAGCAAAAGTCACATAACTGCAACCTACAAAACAGGTCCAGACCTCTGAGTATGTGACATTCTGTGGCTGAATTCTCACAAAGTCCATGAATTTTAAGAAGTTATTTTCCTGAAGATAAATAGGGACTTTTTGCTTATTTAAGTGCTGACGAATATGAGAGTAAAATATAAAACTAGCAGTGTACAATTTTAGAGAATTTATAGAAGCCAGGGATTCCCAGGTTCTATCCACTCCGAGAAGACTTCCCTACTAAGCCTTGACCTTCCACTGACCCATTTGCCAGACCTCTGCTGTCATACTAGACCTGTATTCCTGCATTACAGAGAATGCAGTATGGTGGAGTTGTAGGTGTAGGGTAGGAGATGGCATGTACTGGTACTGGGAACCTCAAGGTTATAAACAACTGACCCAAAGGTCAGATAAAGAAATGCAGAACTGCAGCTGGCAAAGCTGAAGGGCAACAGATGAAAAAAAAACCCAGCACATGTGAGCCATGCCGCACATAGTAAATTGGGATGTAATGTGAAAAGACAGACCAAGAGAGAGGAAGGTGTAAAAGTGCATTACCAAACATAAAAATGAACCAAAGTAATTCCTAAAGTAAGGAAGAATCCCCTTCGCATTATAGTGCACCTGAGAAAGGATTTGGAATGCGCTACACTACAGTTCATTTAATACTAAATAACTACTTGTTATTGCTAGATGTAAATACAAAAATCAAGCAGAGATGTACCATAGAAAGATATAAAAATAAAACAAATCAGCCATTACCTGATTTCTAAGGTTTAAGGACAAAGCCTGCTGGATGAGCCTCAGTCCTGAGTCCTTGTAAACTCAGTACAAAACCTGTAGCTTGTTAGGAGTGATGATACTGTATTTAGTGGGCTACAGCTCTACAGGTTCATTGTTTTTATACATTCAAAGTAATGGAAAACTAATCTTAGGCAAGTTTTAACAGAAGAATTTCCATGTACCTGGGGGTGCCCCAGCAATTTTGGGCCCGGTGGTTAAGCAGTAACCAACAACTGAGTTTTGGGCAGGACCAGCATGGCTTCCATGCATAGGCTGTATCATATGAGCTGTAGCAAATTGTGCTTGTGCTGTGCATCCTGGACAATCTTAATCCTCTCAAGTTAACCAGAAGCGCCTCAAAATGATCCCCAGAGCATGTCCCACAAAAGAGAGATGAACAGCCTGGAGAACTGTTATGCCCCACCTCTGACCTCTTCTCTCAGCCATCTCTTCTTTCAGTCCCGTGTGATCTATCATTGTGATAGCTGTCCTGTGGCTCTTGGCCAGAAGAAAGATTTGTTACATGCTCCATCAGTTCAGAGAAGTTGTTGTTGTGCTGCTGAATGGTGCTTTGGTTTGTCCTGTGCTATGTAACACAGGAAGTTTTCTCCTTACAACATCTCTGGGTATTTGCATCCTTGTTGAACTCTTGGGAACAGAGAACATCTTTTCTAATGCTTGCACTATTCCTCACTCAATACAGCAAAGGCTTTTAAAGTATTAATAATGTTAATTATTATTAATAGCAAAGTTATGTGGTTTATTGAAGGCTTTTAACTTACAGTTTAAGAAAATAGCAAGGAGGGAAAAGACATCTCCTTTTAAAAAATAAATAGACCACAAATCAAACGTTCTCAGTAGCTATGCTGATTACCCTTCTGACTTTAAGACTTTAAACTGAACAGGGTTTGACCATTTGGGTCAAACTTTAAATTTACAGGTCTAAATTAAGAGCTAAACAGGCACCTTCCTCCATTACCCATCCAAGGAAGTATGAATATAAAGACTTATTAGTCAGGATTAGTCAAGAATTGACGTTGGGGATTTTATTATTCTAATTAGGCACAGGAAAATTCCTATTCCATTTTGTAATTAAAACAATACACATTCTACCACCTAATTATATTTGACATTTTCAAGGTGTTGGGCGCTGAAGTCTATAATTACAGAAATGCCGTTGCCTTAAGCAGAGCACTCCATAAATATTAATATATTAAATAGCCAGTTATACTGTTTAGAAGACTTCAGAAACACTTGCCTTTTCCTTTTTAGAAATGGTAGACTTTTAGAAGACAGATTTTATATTTGTATTTTTAAAAAGATGGGAAGAAAAATGTCCTTTGGGATCTGACATATTGTATATTGCAAATTGACTGCAGATCTATTCATTAGTATTGTAAGTAGTTATGTCAGAGATTCATAATCCTTTAGAATTATTTTTTTTCTTCAGCAGAATGGATAATTACAGTCAGAAATAACATGGAAGTCCTGTACTGAAGTCATAAGACAGTAAAATGCAATTCCTGAAATTCCTTGATTTTTTCATTAGTAATAGAGTTACAGCTTACATAGGACAGTTTAAAAAAAGTTATTCACTGCCTTTTATTTTAGTGCTCCACAATAAAATACCGCTTCAAATGTTGCCTACTTTTGATTGTTGAATACTGCCATTTAAAACAGTTGCCTGCCTAAAAATTTTGTGATCCAAGTAGAGTTTGCCTTGTGGTTAATGCAGAAGCTATTGTTCAAGAAGAGACTTTCCCTTCCTGATATTGGAGAAATGGAAAAATACGGAAGATGAAACTCTGAATGCAAGGTGTTCCATGAGTGGGCCTGCTCTGTGTTTCCATTCTGGGAAATTAACCTTTGGGGACATCTTGATAGAAGGGCATAATTTCTCAAAAGAAGGGACAATACGCATCTGCTTGTTTTGTCTATTTAGCCCACTGCAATAAGTTTGTGTCCTGTTGTAAGGCGCTTTGCCCAATGGGACATGGACCCTGACTAAGTCATTAAGTGTGACTTTCAAATAGTTAATAATAAAAGACACTGCAAATGTTTCAAGAGTTAAATGTAGTGCAGAAGGGAAGTTGGGAGCTCAGATGCTGTGCAGAATTTCCATGTCCTAGCAAGCGCAGCACAGAGTCAGTGCGAGCTCCCTGCACACCAGGACAGGGTGCACTGTGGCAGCCTTTGGGTTCAGAGGCTCCTTACCCCAGTCAGCAGGGTCTCTGTGCAGGCAGGTGTTGACAGAAGGGCACCCAGTTCCACAAGAATCTAAATTATTTCGAGTATGAAGTGTTCAGGGAAGTCCTATTTCATCCTGCACATCTATGTAATGACTGGAAACAGTCTAGCCCATGTTGACTAATCATGCATGCTTGCATTATGGTCAATGCAGCACAAAGTGAGGATTATTTATATTTTATATATGTATGTGTATATATATATGTAATATGTATTACATAATGCATCCTGCTAAAGAACTGGACTTCTTCCTGTGATGGGCAAGAAGCAAGACTTAATTTAGTGATATTGTTTGTAATTAATCCATACATATTTCATATATAATATTTCATATTGTAGAATAGTTATATATTATGTATTCACATAATATGTAGTACATACTGTGTATGTTATATGCTGTAGATAATATGTATGTATGGTATAGTATGTGAGTGCAAATATGGATGTGTTTGAGTTATACATATTTATATACACATACATGCACACTGTTTACTGAAGCAAACTTCCTAGATGCCTGGTCTGATTTCTGTAATGCTCACAGCACTTAAGGATGTCAATCTACATTTCCTCCCTTTGTACACAATCACAGCCTCTATACTATGTGACATTACAATGCAATCAACTTGAACGCAGATATAACCAGACAAGCAACATTCTTCCATTCACCACCCTCTTCAGATTTTGCTTGGAACACTTTGAAGACAAAACTCACTCTTTTCAAATCAGCACATCAAAGATAAGCTGTTATTTTTAAACAAAAAGTCATATTAAAAGATGTTTTGATTAAATTTAGCTAGAACCCTCCTTCTTTAATCGTCCAGAATTACATTTTCTGTACAAAAAGCATGGATTTTATAAGCTCAATATGTACAAATCAGAAAATTGCCTGTTAATGCAAGAAACCATTGTCCCTCTGCCACGCAGAGTAGATTTCATTCATTATTTTCCCAAGATACATATGGATCCCATTTTACCTCTGCTTTTATATTGCATTGTAAAATGGGATGAATGACATTGATTTTAAACAATCAGTTGTTTTTGTAAATGTGAACTGAGCATTGCAAGAATAATATACTTTAAGTAAGCTCAAAATTCTTTTATGACAATCACTGTTTCTCATAATCTCAGATTCTGTTAACCATAGGTACCCTCATTGCAGTACAGACAGCAGGAAGGAATCTGCGTTTCAGTGGCAGAGCAGGAAGTTGTTCTAATATTGCCTTGTTCGTGGAGGACTCTGGAAAACAGCAAACAAAAAGTGTTTCTGAGTGTTTACTAAGGAGGATGCAGAGAATAATTACATCCTGTTGGTCACCTCTGAATGCCCTAATGCCCATCTTGGGGGCAGGGCTGCTCCTCTTTGTTCACTGATAAACCAATAGCTTTAAAATGTCTTTTTGCTGTATTTTCTCTTAAATTACTTTCTTCCAGAGATTTAGTGGTTGATCCTGTGCTTTAAGGAGTCCATGGTGAGCATTTGGGCTCCCAGAAAGGCCAACTCTGCTCTTAATAAATTAGTGGAAGTAATTGCAAAGGGTTAGATAATTAAATAGCTAGAGGATAAAAGAATTGTGAACCAAAGTCATCAAGGTTCTAAACAGACTGAGTCTTGCCAAAGTTAATTGCTTTTTTGATAGAATTGCAAAATGGATGTGCATTATCACATATTTAGATTCTAGGGAAGGACTGAATACTGGTTTTCATTAACAGTTACTTTGAAACTTAATGCAAAATGGCTTTGATGTAAAGACTGTCATACATGACAGAGAGTTGCTAAAGGACCAAAAAGGGTGATTGAAGAACAGCAGAGTGTGGAGGCCCCACATGGGAGATTGCAGTCCTGATACTTTCCCAAAAAAAAAAAAAAATTTCTATTAATGATTCCTAGATGAGAAGGCTAAATTATATGTGCTGAAGATTGGGCTGGGTGTTTTGACTAGCTTGGTAGACAGCAAGGTTATTGATATCAACTGAATAGTATCATACCTCTAGAGAATTAATTATTTAGAGATAGTAAAATGGGCATGATAAGGAGCAGTTAGATATAAACAGCAAACATCAAAAAGATTTATTAACAGACTATATTGTCTTTGCAAAAGCTTGTTATTGTCTTTGCTATTCCATTTCCAAACAGTAATTTGTTGCTTTCTTCTCTTCTAGTTGCCCATATTGGCATCTTCTGTTGTTAGCCTTTATTTTCTTGAACTTACTGATGTCTTCAAGCCAGTTCACTCTGGATTTAATTGTTATGACAAGAGTCTGAGTATGCCATACATTGAACCTACACAAGAGTCTGTTCCCTTCTTGATGTTGCTTAGTCTGGTTTTTGCTGGACCATCAATTACGGTAAGTTTGAGTGCTACTGTCTTAATAAAGATTTTGAAGAGTTTCAGTTGGCATAAAGAAAATAGCTCCTTTGGTTTCAGTTAGGCTGTAGAGTGTCATCCAGGATAGTTTCCTTAGGATTTTAAAGTCATATTTAATTCTTCTGTAACAAAAGGAGATACAATCCTTAGAACATTCCCTGTAGCACTTCATCTACTCTCACTGTCTTGATGGTGTCTTTCTTCAGTGTTAAGAAAGAGCATCTACAGTTGGATGAGAATAGCTTGAATCATTCTGTTACGCTGCACAAATATTTGAACTTTTACAGACAGGGCATCTCCATGCTCTCAGATACATCAAAAATGCAAGATTTCTTTTTTTTTTTTTTTTTTTGAAATGCAAGCCTTTCACAGCCCTGAACTTGCTGCTTTTGTTAGAACTAGCTTTATTCAGAGAGTAGGTATATCAATCTTGTCAGTGAACTCAATTACATTTTCCCAAATAGCACTGAAACACCTCTAAATTGCAAGTTAGTCATTAAGAGCAGGCAAAAGTGGGCTGGTTTAATCATTCACCCAAAGGAGTAGATGATTTCAACAGAACAGAAATATCCTGTCAGAATGAGCAGTTGGGTCACTATTTTACAGAAAAGTAGAAATTGTCATATATATATATATATGAGAGAATTAGTTTTTTCTGATTTTAGCAATTCAGATAGGAGCATTATTCTCAAAGCACTCTCTCGATTTTCCAGGCAAATTTGCCATTTGTCTGGCAAGTGGAGAGAGAAATTCACCTTGAGTGGATGATTTCATGCACTTAAAAAACATGATCAACCTTTTGAAATGATCTTTTCTTCCCCCCTGACAGCAATGATTACACATCTGTTAGGCACTTCTTGAAGGCCAGCTGCAAATATAACTCTGCTTCCAGCTCCTCTTAATTCCCTTAATTTCAACCAGTTAATTCATTTTATAATGCTATCCAATTTACAGTTACAAAATCTGAAAGATGTGATGCTTGTTTAAAATTATCAAGTGCTGTTCTCTCTTTGCTTTCCATAATGTTTTTTCTTTAGTTGTCCTTTTTTTTTTAACTGAACAGTTCTTAGTGCATTTGATTTTTGTTGCTTTAGAAACCATTTTTGAAGGATTTTGCACAACCAGCAGGCTAAAAATTATACATTTAGGAACTGGAAGCTAAGACTCTCAGTGATCCTGGTGCAAATGATTGTTGCAAACACCAGATACTGTAATAAAAGCAAAACATTAGTACTTTGGCTGGGTTTCTTAAGTGTTTCTGCTGACAAAAAACTGGACTTTCCTGAAACAGCTATAGAAGGAATCTATTTAGGCTCACTTGGGCTGCAGTAGGTAGTAAAATCTGGCTTTTATTTCAGAGAGTTTATATTAAGCCTAGAGAATATCAAACACCTTAAATAAGGATTAAAAATACTTCTTTCATTATATAGTATTTGTTAAGGGCTTTGATTATAACTCAGTTCTTTCAGCATTGCATGAAATTTTGCAATAGAAAATGTTATTCTTTCTTGAATCATTTTACCAGTAGTACAGAAAATTAATCAGAAGCATGCCATGTGAGGAACTCAAACACATGCTTGAGCATGCCCATTAAAAAGAAAGTTTGATAAAGAAAGTAAATCCCAAAGCTTCAAAGTACAACTGGCTAAAAGCTGCAAGCCTTAGGAAGGTGTCGTTCATTTGTATTTGCATGAGCATGAATGTGATGCCTGTGTTAGTTTGAGGCTGGGCAGTGACAGTGCAAAATACACAACCTCCTTCAGTGAAAGCACCAAAGGCATCCTTAGTATTCAATACCACTTTGGAAGTAAGGAGTAGGGGACATTTTTGTCCAATCCTTCCCTTTTTCTTTGGAAAAATAGGCCAATGAAGCTCAGTGTAAAAAGATTATAATTTTGACATTGTCATATTGTAGAGTTTAGCATTTTGTAAGTTAGTTTTCATAAACCTTTCAATTGATTATTCACTTTATAAAACCTATAAAAGAAAAGAAAGCATGAGCTGTGTGAGGAATCGAGGATCTCCAGTAATATTGCATATCCTGGCCTCTGTTCACACTTCAGGGACTTGCTGTAGTATGAGGCAGAAGGTCATCAACATTCAATAAAATACAGGTGTGATTAAGCCATATTTTAAATATTACCAAAGAGTATATATAAGAAGAAGGAAAAAAGAAAAAAAGAAAAAGTGTGCATGGGGAAGACAAGCAAATTCCAGTGCCAATCCTTCTTTTAAACCTTATATAAATATTAGAATAGGATTTTTTTCTTTGTTATTTTTGGTGGTATAATAATTTTCCCTAGACTGGAGAGCATATATAAATCTATCCACTTTAAAGTAATTTTTTATACAAAAAAAAAAAATCTAAAATTTTATGACTTATTTTCCTAAGCCATCATGACACAAGGATCTGTTTGGCTTTGGGGCTTTGTCTTTTGGTTTTTTCTCTTTGGGTTTTTTTTCTCATTATTAATTAAGTAGCAAATGCATTTAAATAGGTCTGTTCTGTAGCCCTGAAGGGTTACAGAAAATAACTGCCTGTATTATTGACATATGTCTTTTAGCTTGTGGCATAGATGAAATTTTGTGTATGTATTCCAAAACTGCAAGAGACTTCAGTATGGAACACCTGGACTTGAAGAAATTATCAATATAGATATTTTATGTCTGGAACATAGATACACCTGAATTATGGCATGATTTCAATTTGCTTCAAAGAACTCTGAATCTGATCCTCTGGTAGATTTCCTCTCTAGTTACTCATTCAGAAATATTAGGACCAGTTACTCAGTCGTATCTCTGAAGGTTGAAATTCTCATCAGCCACTGACCTGCTTAGGTGTACCAATGTCCTTTCCAACAGAGATCACTAGGACCTTAGATCACATTGATTTGGGAAATCAAATCTCAAGGAGAGAAATTCACTGCTGGCAGTTTCACTTCTACTGCCTGCTCTACTCTGGGAGTTTTTTTCTGTGGAAATGCCAGCCTCTGAATTTTCCTTGACATAGGCTTTGTTGTTTTTTTGCTCTATCACACAAGCTAATCCATCTGTCTGGTGTTTTCCCTGTACCAGACATTTCCTACAATTTTGCTAAAAACTATTAGAGTTTTTTTGAGTTTTAAGTTTGGAATACTACTGATTTCTCTGGGATGCTTCAGCAGGAAATTGATCAAATGTAGATAGATAATAGCGGCCACCACAGTTCTCAACTAATTAGAATTCCTTAAATAACCCTTACCACTGGCTTTTCCATGTCATAAGAGAACCTTCACTACTTTGATCTTCCTGGTCAAGAAATTTCAATTTATTAAAACTTTAGCTAATAAAGAGTTAGACTAAGCTTTTCCACTTTACCTCCCTAGGGTGGAGGTGTTAGTATAGACAAACACCACTGGTAATTACAGATTCAGCATAGTTCAGATGCTTTGGCATCTCATTGCATTACTAGCTTTGTGCATTGCACAGATTAGTTTTCAATGCAGCTGTGGATAGGCAAAGTGAATCTTCTTTTGCTGGTGAGTACTGCCACATTAATTGCAATATTTCAATCCAACCCTTACTCTGAACTCTGTACAAACCCTGTATGGAATTCCAAATAGTTGCACTGTTGAACAAGGAAAACAATAAAATCTGAGACTGCAAATGTATAAATGGGTCTGGATTTTCCAGAGAGTGACACCACTTTTTATTTATATTCTTCCTTTTCTAAACTCTTGTCTAGGGCTTTGGTCATAATCTGTTTTGCTTGGTGTGTTGTGAGGGACCATAAGGACAGAACTTTTTCTTCTGCTGTGGATATAGTTAAAACCCAAGCCAAATTAAACAAATACAGAAGAACAGGCTGTCATATAATTAGAAGCTGCTTGGGATTGTTAGGCCTGTGGCCAAGACTGAATGTTGAAATCACTTCAGGAGCACTAATATATTGAGGTGGCTCTGGATTATTTTAGAGGTGATATTTTATAATTATTGATTTCTTATTGTAGGAGCATCAAGTTTCAGCTGTGGATCAAGGCCTGGATACAACTGAGCACTGTATACTGTATGCCATTTGCATTTAATTTCAGGGCCATCTTCTTGCCTGCCCTCATTCAGGCTAAGTTGCATTACTTTATGTTTACATATTGATATAAATCTTTTAAAATTGAGTGCATGTCAGTGGATGACATTGGTTGTGTTACAGTTATATTACAGCCCTTTAAATTCAATCAGGATCTTCTAAGTAAGTGCTACATTCAATTTAATGGCTCCTTTGTCATTGCAGATAATGATAGGAGAAGGAATTCTCTACTGTTGCCTGTCCAAAAGAAGAAATGGGATTGGAACAGAGGCCAATATTAATGCAGGAGGATGCAACTTCAATTCTTTTCTTAGAAGAGCTGTCAGATTTGTTGGTGGGTTTCAGTTGTTACTCACAAAAAAGAGCTCTCCACATACATTAGTTTTCACCATGCAGGTTTGCTTCTCTGGAGCAGCCCTTCAGAACAGTGCAGAGCTGTCATTAGCATAGATCTTCTGCTGGGAAACGTGACAAGAAACTCAGAGTGCAACAGAGCAGCCCCATACTCAGTAATGCAGCATCTACACTCTCCATTTTCCCTTTCCTCTCCTCTACTATTGTCGGTATTTCTGAAAGAGTAATTTGTTTTTCCTTCCCTGCCCACCTTGAGCTGGCTGCATTTTAATGATTTCAGTGTATAGCTTCCCCTGCCTGTCTTCAGTGCATCATAAGGATTCAACCCACCTGTCACAGTATTCAGCATGACAGTGAAAACTTGTCAGAAACTCTCAGTAGATTTGACATTCTTTTTCTGGAATGTGTTTATCTGCCTCTCAAAAAGGGCTAGAATCTGGCAACTTAAATGATAGAGGAACACGTTGAATTCTTTTGTTTTACTTTAATTGTCATTTATGAAAACTCTACTTTGAAAGGCAACTGGACCTTGATCCCATTCTTATAGTTAATTTCTTCTCCCGATGGGTGGCAAAGGAAAAGATTTCCTCTGTTTCAGAAATCTTTCATAAGACAAGGCAGCCTAGGCAAAGACAACCAGCTGGACAGCAGGCTGAAAACCTGGTAGGACAACCATTCCCTGGGTTTTGGTAGTCTGGCAAACAGGGAGGTAGTGACAAGCAAGATTATGCAATCTGTGACCAGTAAAGTTTCATAAGAGCAGCAGTGAGGAAGAAAGCAGAGGGTTTGTAGATTACACCATGAGCAAGGAGGACTGTAAACATACCCCAAATTCACTTCTTCTCCTGTTTGATTTTCCATCACCAAAAAAAACCAAGCTCAAAGACACATTAATTTCATCCCCAATTCCCACTCTGAATTTGAAGATTTTTTCACATTTTAATGGCTTTAATATTGTTTCAATTTTAGGATGAAAAATAAATTTATGGATAAAAGTAGGGAATTACCGGTAAATCTTCAGGAAAAGAGTAGTTGAAAATGTTCAGTAAAGCAATTGCATTACTTCACTTGCCTTGTGAATTTGGCATTAATTATCAGTCTGAAGCATTGATCCCTTATGAAATAGACTTAAATATTTGGATTAGTGACAAGGACACAATATTCAAGAAACATCAAAGGTGTGAAGGTAGCCAAAGTTATCACCAGCTGGTGATTCTGTGGTGGCAAAAAGAGAACAGGTCTTCAGAGCAGTGATCTAATGGGCAGTTGTCCATACTACTAAAAGCTTCTCTTCCAGTGGGAAACTCCAAGGACTGGATAAGTACATATGCTCTCCTCAAAGTTGGCTACTCTTTAGTCAATTCAGAAAGCCTCTTTCCAAACTGAAGCAGGTCCAGTGTAGCTATCTTTTATGAAAAGATATTGGAAGACATCAAGCCATTAAAACAAAATTTTAGGCATCAACAGGAAGAAAAAAAGCATAAACTATCTTGATTTTTATATTAAGGAATTAAGCTTTGCAATAAGCTTTTGTTCTGCATTTAAATTCTCTCAAGTCCAATAACAAAAGCCATCAGAGCTCTGTTGAATGTAGTCTGCATGATTAATCAACCTAATTAATGCATATAATAAAATTAACAAGCTCTGTTGATTTCTTTCCTAGGTGTTCATGTGTTTGGTCTTTGTGCAACTGCTCTTGTTACTGATATTATACAGCTATCAACAGGATATCAGGCACCATATTTCCTGACTGTTTGCAAGCCTAACTATACATCCTTAAATGTATCTTGCTCAGAGAATTCCTATGTTGTGGAAGATATTTGCTCAGGAGCTGATCTCAATATTATCAACGCTGGAAGGTTGGTTCTATTCTTCATTGTTCTTTCATTCTTCATTTTAAGTATTCCTTTTATTTTTTATTTTCTGTTCCAATTTCAAGATTTTTTTCCCTAGTTAAAGTCTGAATGAGTTAAAGGTGAATGCATAGATGTCTCTAGTGATATTCAATTTTCCCCATAAAGATATTAGTCTAGCAGTGGGCTTTGGAAGACTTTGTCAGGTTCCAAAGCACAGTCGTTAGCAGCTGTTCTGCCCCCTCAAGGGAGGCAATTTCCTATACAATTGTCACTAGGTAGAGCTTCTACTGCTTTTTGAAGTGCTCTGTGGATAAGTTCCCTGTAACAGGCACGGGAAGAAGTCTCCTAAGTGCTTGGTCTGAGACCTCTGTATAACATACATTACAGTTTAGGTGTTTGGGAGTTGTTGGACAAGTTTATTTTCTGTTTCTCTAATTAATTTTTTTATATTAACAGCATTGAAAAAAAATCTCTTTTTTAGAGGAAATACCACAAGAGTGCAAAGCTGTGTGTTCCCAAACCTGCCCTTTCTTGCATGGTGTTTCTAACTGTTTTTTTCTTTTCCCTGTAACCATTTGTTGTTACTGGGATATTGCCAGTGAAGCCTGATGCTTGCAAGCAGTGTCTTGCAACTGCATGGTGTCCCAGGGAAATCAGGACGTGATTACATACGAGCAGGCAGAAAAATTTTCACAAATACACCTCATTCATTTCGTTATCTCAAATATGTCTACTGCTATGAATTGACTGCCTGTAGCCATTCCAAAACCACCAACCACTCCTAAGTTTAAATCACTTCTAAAAAAACAGTGAAATTAGTTGTAACGTATTAAGACTAAGCAATCAGGTTTGAGGCATTTCTCTTTCCCTAGAAAAACAACCATATATTGATATCTCAAAGTTATTCCCATCACAGAGGATACATTTGGTAATCTACAATATTCTGGCACCACCCACAATTTCTCCTTAATTCAATTTTATTGCATTTTTCCTTTATTATGTTGTTATTTCCTTATGCCAGTCTCAACTTTACCATAGCACATAGCATTTCAGTAGCTCGTGCTACTTCCTTCAGTCACCTATCTAGAAACTGTGGTATAACTTCTACAAGAGGTTAATTTGACTTCAATAATTTCAGTTTGGAAGGAACTTGCTCTGAGTTTGGTAAAGGCCTTCACTTTTGATTTGTACTTCCCAGAAACTTTGGCTCCAGAAATTTGCCTCTGGACTCCTTTATGAAAAGTATAGAGAGGAGCACATAATTATCCAACTGATTACATCAAATCATTTTTCTGCAACATCCCCAAATATCCAGTGGTTCCCATTGTCCATCTTTTCCTCTATCATCTTCAAAGAGCCTTTTCAGTCACTTTTGTTCAGCTCTCCAGTGAGGTGTCTGTCCTCTGTCATCTCTGATGTTCTGACTCAGTATGACTCTCTCTCTCAGTAGGACTCTCTCACTGTTGTTCCCTCTCTACACATCCTCATTAATGAGCATTTAGAGTGATACACAGTCAGCAGAGTTCAGGACATGTTTTCTTTGAGACCTTTGTTCACCTTTTCAGTACAGAGCCATACAAAAAGGCTACATATTTTTAGCTGGAGTTATTTTCATTTTAGATTAAAAGATAACAAATAGAGGAACAAAAGCAGTGACACCATTAGAGAGTACAGAGAGTGCATTTAGTCCGTGTTTGCCCTGAAAGCATGTGAATAGAAAAGAGAATAAAGAGAAAATTGACTGTGCCATTGTGACACAACTTATATACTATAAAAATGCCATCAAATTAAGGTTAAGTGGTAGAAAAGTTCATAGACTCAAATATACACATTAGCTCCACAGAGACTCTAACTAGATTTATGGTTCATTAAAACCTGCACAGGGTAAAGGAGTTGATTAGCTATTAAAAACATTTACCATTGTGTTTGTTTTTTTTTTTCTTTATCTCCCTGTCCTCAACTCTGAGTTTGTTCCACAGGAGTACTATTTGTGAAAGATTTGTTCAGGGAGGTTAAAAATAAAGTAAGATTAAGAAGAATTTAGGTCTGTCTTTAGAAATGCAAAAGGAACCATGCAGATTTCATTTGGCCAGAGCAATGAACCTGCTGGAGCCATAGGCTCAAATTTAGGTCAGCAGTGTGGCATTCACACTGAACTACATGCACATTTTTATCTGCCAATTAATTATGTAGAACAGACAAGGCAAAATGCGTAGGAAAGAAATTTAGAAAGCAGACTCTGCTGCTTTGCAGAACAGATGTCTGTCTAAAGTTAAAGGACTGTGTTTCAGTCTCTGCTATTTTAAACTAGCTCACTCAGGTGTTGCTAGGAAATTGGCTGTACATGGAACCCAGTCAGGGTGTCAAGACCCATATGTGAAGCCAAATTGTAGTTTAAGTATTTATCGCAAGCTGAGCTTTCTCAGTTGGGAGTTGCTGTTGTGACTGCGAGCTAGACGTACTCTTCTTCACCAAGACACGCAGCATGTCACATTACATATCTATACCATTGTAAAGAGAGAAATGCTCAGTGTATCTGACTCATTCCCAGAGCTCAGAGGTCACAGACTTTTTTTAGGGATTCTGTGATCTAGATGTCCACTGTAGAACAGGTATTACTGAATTCAAACCCAGCTTTTTTTCTCTCTACTATGTAAAAACCTCTTTTGCATTCATATCACTTTTCTTTATTTGTTTTTAGAGAATTGAAATGGATCTAGAAGAATAATAATACTAAAATATTAGAGAGCCTCTTGTGATCGTTCTATTCTAAAGGACAACCTCCTTTTGTTGTCAGAGAAGTAGAAAGCTAAACTGTCACTTTTAAATTTCATATCTGCAATTTGTAACTCAAGACCCAGTCCACATCATTTAAGTCTCCAGGTTTTGTATGGGAGCAGAAGGCCCCAAGCAATTTCAAGATCAGATCTGATATTGCCTACTGTCTCTGAGATTGGACATGTTTTCCTTTATTCTCTTTCTCTGGCCATCAAGAAGGGGCCCAGTAATTCTTAAAATACCCTCCCCATGTTGTTGTGCTCCATTAGCTTCTGTCATGATGTAAAGTGTTGATTTTTTTTTTTTTAATAAACCTATAGACAGCAAATAAAGATGTCATTTGCCTCTCTCTGAGAAAAATGTCACCCGATGACAAATGTAACTGATAGATCACATATTGTTTGGGAAGTATAAGATAGCTGTACCACCCAGTGTTTTTGTCAATGAGCACTAGCACTGAGCATTTGAACTGAGAAGTATAATTTTAGTGTCCTTCCTTGGCAGAAAGTCATTCCCTTCTCAACATGCCACCCTGGCAGCCTTTGCAGCAGTGTACATTTCGGTGAGTAACTAACTCTGTTCAGTTTCATTTATGCAAGACAAAAGTCAGAAAGTAATTTGCTGTATATTGTAAAATTATGTGGTGCCTGGATATCTTGGATGGATGGATGGATGGATGGATGGATGGATGGATGGATGGATGGATGGATGGATGTTTTTTATCCTACAAATTTGAAAGCAAAATAAAACTACTAATAGAGCTGGTTTTATTGTAGCTGCTAAAGAATAAGGAAAAGATTCAACTGCTTCATATCCTTTGTTAAGAAGCAAAAAATAGTGTTATGTTAAAGTGTATTTGATGCCTCATATTATCCTCATATAAAATGCAGTGTTTATATGTGTTAAACAGTGATATTTTAACTTAGAAGTCAAATTATTTGTTATGTATACTACCTTTTCTTTGTTACTGTCTTCACTTGATTTGCTGCTTTTAAGCTTGAGGCATTAAGGGCCATATATTCATGTGATGTAGTTTGATTTCACCTCCTGAAATTTGCAGCATGGATGAAATGGCACAATCACTCCCAGAGGCCTTCAAGGTGTTACTGCAAAAAGCAAGTGAATAAAACCCATCAGTTGCTAGCAGAGAATTGTGGGATGTGCTGCAGCAATCACCACTGATTCTGCCCTTCTGAGCAGTAACATTTCTTCAGTATGGCCCACAATATTTGTACTATAGACAACTTAATTGAAGTTTTAAAAGTAATTCCATCATTCGTGCTGTAAAAATCAGAGGAAGACAACAGCAACAAACAGTTAGTGACATTAGATGATAGTATTGTGCAGGTGCTGGGAATTTGCCAGTATTTATTCTACCCAGAGAATGGCCAGAATTTGGAATAAGACGAATGAACCACCTCCACTTAATTTTTGTGACCTCCCTGATATTATGGCCCTCAGTTGAGAAATGGCACTCTAAAGCATCTGGTGCTAGCTTTTGTTGGAACAGGTTATTGCCTTCATCTGGCATGACATCTGGCTTCTGTATTTCACAAGTGGTGTCTCCTTAGTCACATTTATAGAACATTTAGGTGCTGATTGGGAACAGTATTGAGGCATAAAGTACTTTTCCTAATTGATGTCAATAAGCAACACTGCCTATGTTTTTGGAAATCCATTCCTTGTTATTTCAGATTTCTGCAGTAAGTGAGCAAATTTTAACAGGGCTGTAAAGTAAAATTAAGTGGATTACTTGTAATATTACTGTGTACTAGTGATCTATATATAAAACAAACACTGAATGAGAGAAATTAAAATCCCCTTAGGTATGTTTAAGTTTCTTCAACTGCTTCTTTCTTTCTTTTTCAAGATGTACTTCAATTCTACATTAACAGACTCCTCAAAACTTCTTAAACCACTCTTGGTCTTTGCCTTTATCATCTGTGGAATTATATGCGGTCTGACTCGTATCACCCAGTATAAGAATCATCCAGTTGATGTTTACTGTGGCTTTCTCATAGGAGGAGGAATTGCTCTCTATTTGGTAAATATAATAGTCATGGTTAAGTTTTAGCAAATTATACTTATAAGGCTGGAATAAGAGTACTGGTTATTTTTATGAAAACTTTTCATCATGCTTACATGCCATAACTATAAATAAAGTCATTATGTGTTGAAGATGATGAATTAAGGATAATGACTTTAAAAGCAAACAGGAAAAAGCAAACAAGTATTTCAATGTGAAGTTCCATAACAGTGCATAAAGTGGGATATAATCATCTGACATTGTATACAGAAACAGTTCTAATTTTATGTGCTTTATTAAATACTTAAAAATACTCATCTTTTCTAATCCACACTTAAAAGCATAACACAAGAAAAATGTTTGATTAGTTGATATTTGTTGCTGACCTGAGTTGGTACTGACAGTGTTCACTTTACAATCTCAAAAAGTTATCATGAGCAACTCAGCTGAGTGAATTGCTGAATCTGCAAGAAATTAAAGGCAATATTAATTAATACTTGTGATTCTTTGGAGTTCTTAGGGAAACCATGCAGGGGGAAAAGGATGGTCAAATCAGGTCATTCCTGTGCTTATCCTTTGTACTGTGTCAAAAGAGATGGAGCACTTTGGAAGGGTCTTGTAAGGAAGCATGTAGGTCAGGCCTGTAGGTCAGGTCAGTATCTGTTGGTAGGAAGCTCATCAAGCACTTGCTTTTGCTTGCTGCTCTCAGCATGTCTCGAGCAGGAATTCGCTGCCCTGGCTGCTCAGAGAGCAACACAGATGCCTGGGAACAATCAGAGCTTCTGCTGACACCACTGCTTGAGTGTGGGCAGGTGAACAGAAGAGTCTTAACAGCCAGTGGGATGACTTAACAGCCAATGATGAATTTTAGTATAATACTAAAATAACTTCATTTCCTGACCCCCTTTTTTTCTGTGATAACATAACCTGAGGTACCTGCAGATGGTCTGCAAAGGTGATCAGGGAAAAATGGCTTTCACAGTGGCAGAAGAAACAGCAGTCAGAGTTATAATAGAAACCCCATGAGCTATTAAAATCCATTTCTGTGATTGCACTGTGAGCAGAAAGGCGCTCTGTTGAGAATATTACTTCAAATGATTCTCTGTTGTAGAGTTACCTAAATGGAGCTGTTGTCTCCATGTTTAAAATACACAAACAAATATGTTTTGTTAGGTCTTCATATACTGTTGTGTGACATCATACAGCTGAGAGTACATTGTCCTGGATACCCAGTGCTCAGTAAATCTGCCCTCAAAACTACACACCAATGGGAGGATGGGGAGGGGAAATAATGTGAAACTACAAATATTTCTGAAAGGAGTGTAAAGAACAAGTAACTCAAGTGATTGAGTCAGATATTTGACCCCCTCACAGAATACCCTCAGTGGAGTCTTTTTAAAATGACAGCATTTTACAGCGAATCTACTGATTAGGAAAATGTTTTATAACTAATTCTTATTAAAGTTCTGCAGAGCTTGGAAAGCAATTGATTTACAGTTGATAAATTTTTCTATGATGTAGGTATTGTATTACATGATTACTCTGCAGTAGAAAGGGCAGAATCTGCTAACGGCAGAGAACAACTCAAGCTGTAACAAGATTCAGTAAATCAGGGTAGACAGTATAGTTGTAAAATAGCTTTGCATAACAGACTGCAAACATCTATGTTTCTAACAAAATATTATTTCTGTAGCTGAATCTGTTGATTGGTAAAAAGAAGAAAGCTCATTGAGTCTAAATCCTTACCTCAACTGTTTATTGCCATGAATAATATGCCCTAGTTATCCTAGTGATAGCTCATATATACATACCTAGAGGTACCAGACTGAGGACAGAATTTGAACTATAAGGCTATACTAGTGAGGAGAGGCAAGTAAACATACCCATCAGTTTATCTGGGGTAATTATTCACTGAATTCTATTTAAAAGCAAAAAAATATAATTAAAGTACCTTGAAGGGAGTTCTTTTAAACTTTCTTAACCGATTGTTGATGCTTCTGTCCAAATATCAGGGCCTGTATGCTGTGGGGAACTTCTTACCAAGTGACGAGAATGTGTTTCACCCAAATTTCCACAGAGAACCTCTCAGGTCATTGACAGACCTCAGTCAAGATGCCAACAGAATCCTGCCAGGCAAAAATGGCGGCAGCAGCGATGGCATTGTCTCTCATCGTACAGAAAGTATCCTGAATAGAAACCACAGAGATTCAGGCTCCCTGACCAATCTCAAGAGAGCAAATGCTGATGTAGAAATAATAACACCACGAAGCCCAATGGGAAAGGAAAACATGGTTACTTTCAGCAACACATTGCCAAGAGTCAACACACCATCCTTGGAAGATCCAGCAAGACGAAATGCAACAATACACGCATCAATGGATTCTGCCCGTTCCAAGCAGCTGCTGTCCCAGTGGAAGAACAAGAATGAAAGTCGAAAGTTGTCACTGCAGGTAATAGAGACTGAATCTGGCCAGTCCCCACCAAGGGCTATCGAAATGAGGTCAAGTTCAGAACCCTCCAGAGTGGGTGTAAATGGTGATCATCATGGCCCAACTAGCCAATACCTGAAAATCCAACCTGGAAGTGTACCAGGATGTAACAACTCGGGTCTTACTGGCGGGCCAAGGGTCTCTATTCAGTCCCGTCCTGGCTCATCCCAGCTAGTACACATTCCTGAAGAGACTCAGGAGAATGTGAACACATCACCCAAAACTAGTTCAGCTAGAGCTAAATGGCTGAAAGCTGCTGAGAAGAGTGTTGCATGCAGGAGTAATAGCCAGCCAAGAATCATGCAAGTAATAGCCATGTCTAAGCAGCAAGGAGTGCTTCAGGGCAGTCCAAAGAGTTCAGAGGGAAGTACAGTGACCTGTACAGGAGCCATCAGATATAAAACCTTGACAGACCATGAGCCAAGTAGCATTGTTAGAGTTGAGGCCCATCCAGAAAATAACAGACCTGTAATTCAGATGCCATCAGAAGGTGAAGGAAGTGGGTCATGGAAGTGGAAAGGCCCGGAAAAAGTCACTCTTCGTCAAACATATGAGCTAAATGATCTTAACAGAGACTCTGAGAGCTGTGACTCCTTAAAAGACAGTTATGGGTCAGGTGACAGGAAAAGAAGCAACATAGATAACACTGAGCATCACCATCATGGAATCACTACGATAAGAGTCACACCAGTGGAGGGAAGTGAGATTGGCTCAGAGACTCTGTCCATTTCTTCCAGCCGGGACTCAACACTTCGAAGAAAGGGTAACATCATTTTAATCCCTGAGAGAGGGAGCAGTCCAGAGAACACCAGAAACATCTTCTATAAGGGCACATCCCCCACACGAGCGTACAAGGACTGAAAGGAGACATATCAGCTGGTCCATACCACCACAAAGTAAACACACCTTGACACAGGTTCTGCTCCCTTTGTTTTGAGCTGATATTTACCTTTATGTGCCAAATTATTGACCAGCAGCCCTGCATTGCTGATGTGCAATGTGCATGAGCCTGTGAACAGCATGTGGTGGGGGAAAAAGCACAATGCCAGAACTAATGTGAAACATTTTCATGCAGCTTGTTTCTTCAGATTCAAAAACATTTATCTGAGGGTGATGATGTCAATTAAAAGAATGGTCTTGAACACAGAATTTCCTGAATGTGCCAACTTTTTATTTCATATTTGTGTCCAAAACTGACTGACTTTTCACAGCAAAGGCTGTATTAGTGGTATATATTCATCTTTGCAGAATTTGCACCAAATCTTTAATACAGGATGGTGCTGATGATAACTTTACATGTTTTGGAAAATTGCATAATTATTAGACTCTGCAAACATGACATATTGATGTGCAGTTACTTTACAAGTAATATTGCTAATACTATGATGATGCTGGCTGCATTCATTTAGCGTAGGAAATATTTACAGCTTTGTTATAGTGGATCTGTCACATTCAAAGATTGCAAAGGTTTTGTGTAGTTCTTTAAGATGTCTACTGCAACAAAAAATGTGTGGGTGACATTCCATTAGAATGGAATGACTATCTATTTTGAATAGTTTTGCTGCTACTGCTCAACTTTTGTTTAAGAACAGGTGCTACTAATGAAGAGGCTGCTTCTTAGTGGGCTAACTTGTAGAATTGTTTTAAATTACGTTTTTTAAGGGGTCTTATCAAGTACTTATCAAGTAATTCAGACGTTACATTTTTAAACTTCTTATTCAGTCCTTCAGTGACCCTTCCATTTTTCTATTAGTTTTTACACAAATAATGCAGGACAACAATAACTGCAAGGTGTGCAAATGTGAAAGGTGAGCCACAAGTAAGTAAAAATAGATGGCGACTTTCCTGACCAGCTTCCAAGGAGACAGGAATTAATATCATAGCTCACACTTAGAAGCAGTCATTCACCTCACTTGCTTAGTACGCCACAAGCACAATCACAAGTTTCACCCCAATCATCATCATGTAGGAGATTTGTGCTTCGCTTTAAGGAATGGAATGCCTTGGTATTGCAGAATCACTGAACAAGTGTTGCATTGTGCCACTACTACAGTTCACCTCCCTTGAGACACCCTCCAGACCTTTCTTAAGCATGATATTTTTCCCACCACTGCCACCTAAGACTATAAAAGGTCTCTTCACCTGAGAGAACATGAATTATTTTAGTAAACTGGGCTTTGGATATAATGAAAAAACTTGCCTGCTAAAAATCTCCATTGCCAAAAATTATTGAAGGGATAAGGTCTGAAAGGAATAAACATGGCATGTCTTAGAATGGGCCTGCTAGAAGAAATGCCTCATTTCATTTGGCTCTGACTTAAACCCTGAAGGAAGCCAGGGGCAGTGCTCACTCACTGCAGCTCTTCATTCTCTCCCTGTTCTACCTGAAAGAGGACAGGTACTCTCAGATGCCTGCCAGCTCCCCTGCTAGGAGGGGAAGGGAATGGCTTAGAAGTCCTCTCACTGAAAAAGAAGTAGCAGATCAGGTCTGTTCTCTGGCTTTTTGAGAGAAGTGTTTTCGTCTAAGTCCTCTTCTCATTTAGGGTATCAGAAAACCAGATATATCCTCTATAGTCAGAACCTGTCTAGAAACCCTACCCCACAGAGCTCTAAGCAAAAGCCCACCCTACCCCAGCCAAGTTGGAGGTAGAAGGAAGAATCATCCTGTTCAAGAAGATAAACAGCACAAAAAAAAACCATAGACCAAAAAAAAAAACCAAATAAAAAACCAAACAACAAAACAAAAACCCAAAAAAGACTTCCAAACCAAAACAAAATCCCAACCCCAACCCCAGCCCCAAACCTAAGTAATTTCACAAGTATGAGGATGGTGTTTGCAAGTCAATGGAAAGCTTTATATGTATTTCCCAGTTTTACAGGTGCTCCAAGCTTAGCTGAATGCTTGCTGTCAAGCCAACTGTGCCAAGCCATGCTTCCCTCACCTGCCCATCACCCAGTGCTGTGGAAGAGAGTCAGTCCTTAAGGAAATGACCACACTCTTTCTGCTATTGATACAAGATGACCCCATCATACTTAGGATGATTGGGAGAAAGTATTCTGCAGGTTGCATGTAAGAAGCTACCCAGTAGGGTTGCAGCATATTGTGTATGTTAAAGGCACTGTATGTTGAAGACACACTTTAAGGCACATCAGCTGGGAAAAATCACAGATACCAGAAGAAAAAGAAAAACAAAGTAATTTTTTTAGAAATAAGTTCTCAGATGCTAGTATTTACAAGTCAGGATTTGTTTTTTCTTTTCAAAAGGATGTACCTTTAGTCCTTGGTATTTAATATGAAATTTTGTATGAGATTCCTAGGAATTACAAACACTTGGACTGTCACGAACGAAACCCTTTGGATTTAGTTTAGTCTAGGTACAGGATAAAGCAGGTAGGATTAGCTTTAAAGGAATGGGTAAGACACAAACACTGTTGGCCTATCAATGCAGGGAAATAAGATGCAATCATTTGTTAGTTTGTAAGTGCAGGGGAAAAGAGCATAAGTAGATGAACCTGAAAATAAAGGAAAATTGAAATGGAGAATAATGGCAATAAAGCAAAGATTAGAAAATGTTCCCTCTGGCAATTTAGCTGTTTTGGAAACAGCAGGATTCCTGGTGGGAGTGTTTGTTCTTTATTCCTTGGTTTTAGTCAGATATATATTGGCATATATGTTGCTTTTATTACTCTAAAACTTGCTGCACTATTTCAAGTGCAGTGTGATATTTTTCCTAAAGTTTCCTATTTCTTAAGAAAAGATTTTAAAGCTCTTGTGTAATCATTGAAATTATGTTCTATACATAAATATTGATATATTCTTTTTTACTCAAAGTGCCAAAGGCTACTGTTTTTAATAATGGCTTATCAAATTATATTACGTTAGAGAGCAGAAATGTAATAATATATACATTGGAACTCAGACCTCTGCATGTATATTTGATAAGGAGCCTTTTGTAAAATTACTCTTTGTTTACATTCCACTGGTACCTTAATTTAAAATTAATCAAATAAATTGACAGGTGACATCTTCTTAGTGTTCTGATTTTCTTACTTGCTAACAGGCACGAATTTCTTTGTTAGGCTGTGCTTTACTGAGAAAATACTTAAAAATAAAATATGTTTTTAAATGAGAATTCTCTATATAAAGTATTGTGTTTAATAAAATGTTATGCCATGTTTTCAAATGGAAAATAATTTGTAAATTGCTATAAATGTATTTTGTTAAATAAGTACAGATCAATGCTACTGTGTGAGTTTATTGTGCTAACATCATGAAATAAAGATGAAATTCCTCATTGATGTTCATCTCTGTGGTGAAGCAGTCTCAATTGCCCCCAAAATTATTTTTCAGTATTAGGTATCTTATAATGTGTAATAGTGGTCATCAGTAAGAAACCTCGAGGCCTTGCACAGTGGTAAGAATTTACAAGGAGCAGTGTCCAAACAAACTTTCCTCTAACCAAAAAACATTTTACAAAAAAACCCCAAGTGAATTGGGAGCTTCAAGCCACGTGAGGATGTGCCTACTCAATCCTTCTGCAGCACCAGGTACATTGCTAAGCCCCTAATGCCCCTAAACCACCTTGCTAGTGTTGGGTAGAGTTGCCAGACATGGTGAGGCCAGCCTTGGATTTGTGAATGAGAACACGGCAGATGTCAGAGGCAAACCTGAGAGGACAGGCTCTCCCCAGGGGCAGAAGTTAGGATGCAGGAGTCAGCAGGTGTCGTACAGCCTTTGCTGGCAACAGTGAAAAACGTTATGTGTAACAGCACACTGTGAAAGGCAGTCTTACCTAGAAGGCACACAAGGTAGTGTGGTGAGGAAACAGAAAAGACTGTCCAGAAACACCCTGAAACAGCAACAGTAGGGCCCAGGTGCCTGTGGTGGAAGACACAGCTATAGCTGAGGCATGATTTGACATGGCCAATGACCTAATAAGGATCACAGGGAGTAGCAGAGCCCCTGAAATGCATGGCAGCGCAGCAAACTGACTCTGAGAAGCTTTCCCAAGTGTGCCTGGGCCTTTGTGCAGGCTGCCCCTTTGTGCTTGTGTGTCCTTGGAGCAGGTAACCTGCCATGGCTCAGGGCACTGGGCAGCTGCTGTCACTGCTGACTCCGGCCAGGCACCGCGGTGCCGGGCGGTACAACGATGTCACACACGTGCTGTGCTCCCCGCCAAGGCACGCGGGCTGGACTGACACCGCCTCAAGCGTGCCGCAAATCTGGGTCACTTGGCAATCCCTGTCCCATGACTTTCATGACAAGTTAAGATGGGAGCCCTCAGGCAAAACAATCCAAAACCAGTATGTTGTCTCAAAGAAAGGGATGTGTCTATACAGCTGTGATACCGTTCCCTCTGTGGTGACAGAAGGCACTATCTTCTTGTGGCTGGGGCTGAAGAATGTCCTGCCCCCATGGCATGAGTAGCCAGTTTCAGGAGAGGCCTCTCCTTTGGCCAGCAGCAGATGCTGCTGTGGCAGTGCATTATATGCCTTCAGTGAGGCTGTGTGAAGTGTAAGGGCTGTGGCCCAAGGTTATGGTGTCCCATCCTCTGGGACGTGTTGGTAGCCTGGGAAAGCTACAGACAGTGATGGCTGAGAGAGATTCTGTGAAGGATGCAAGAGAGAAAAACAGACTAGGTAGGACTGCTGAAAGCTAACATGTAATGTAAATCTGATGAGTTCTCCCCTGGGAATGGCCCCTTCCATGGACCACTAGGGGCCTAGACATTTAGCTCAAACATTTTAAAGGGCACATTTTAAACATAAAAATTTAGGCTAAAAACAAAGTCCCCCTCTGAAGGGTATCTTTGATGTAGAGATTATATTATAAAACTTCATCTAAGGTGAGAAAGTATCTCTACTGACAAACCTTGTCACATTTTCTTAGACCATTCTGGCAACAGGAAGAGTGTCACTAATTTAAGAGAGCTCACTCTGATCCAGATTGATGACTAAATGTAATCATGCAAAGGGATTTACAATGGTATGATTGATTAAACTGAAACTTAAATCTATTTTGTGCTGGATTTTATAAGAGCTTCAGAGGCCTTGATATAAGAAGTCACATGAGAAAAGACTGTACCAGGATCAGTTTGGTATAGATTTATGAAGCCCTTTTGTGTGACAGATCAGCGCACACCTTATTAGGCGGGAAGATTTTAAAGGCATTAGAACCCTTGTTCATAAAGTCATGAAGAAAATTTTTTCATGAACCTTAAAGCACAGAATGTATCAAACATGGGATAAAACTTCCAAGTGTCTCCATACTCCACATTCATAAGGAAAGTAAGTGAACTCCAGCTGCATACATGTGCATACAAACACACACAGCACAAAGTTAACATGTTCAAGCCAGGGTTTAGAAGGAGAAAGCTAAACCTACAATTTAAATCAAAGAACAAATTGTGGCAAGGCTGCAAATACTCTCTCTAAATTTTTCTGCTTTGCCTGCAGTAATCTTTTCAGACATTCCAAATATGCATATAAACATCATTTAATTATACATCCCATATATGAAATCTGTGATTTTCCCATAAAGGATAACACAAATCTTTACATTCAATTGCTTTATTGGCACATTCTTGTTTAAAAAAAAAAAAAAAAAATGCTAAGAACTTGTCTATAATTAAAGCAAGTCTGCTCAGTCCTAGAAAACATTTCTCATGTTTGAGGGGAAAAAAAAATATCCCCCCTCCAAGCCTCTCCCTGCCTTCAAAGGCCATGTGTCATTCAGCTTTTTCTTACTCTATTACTTTTCCTCTGCTGCTCAGAAAGAAATCAGAGTCATGGGGATTTGTAGATCTGTCAAATCTCTGCAGCAGCTACTAAATGATGCATAAGGAAAAGCTCTACTCTCACCAAATCATTCAGAGGAGACTGGAGCATATCTGGGTGCAGTGTGATCCTGTTTCTGGTCCTATTTCAGAGTTTGTGGATTATGATGTCTGTTCCTACCCCGTGCTGGGGCCAGAAGGTTATCTCTGCTGTGTGAATAACATCACACAACTGCGAGCGATATCTTTGCTCATTTTCACCTATAAACTATATGACTATACTTTGTAAACAATAGCCAATATTTGAATTTTCTCTAAAATTAGCTATAATATTTTCACTTAGTACAGGCTAGGTTTATCAAAGTTCTAAGTATGCATTGTTTTGGTGTTCTTTCATATACATATTGATTAGATATTCTTTGCCTGAGCTACATAACTGCTCCTGTGGGCTAGCCACCCTGAAATTTATTTGCTTTAGTCAAGGAGATGTCTGGATACTTACCAGAGTCCAGGTGTACACTTTTTTCATAGAGCATCAGCAGGGGCTGAAAACTTGTGCAGTCTCCTCTGATACTTCTTGTCTTCCTGTAGCATTTGAAACAATTATCTTTGCTCTTATAAGAGAGGAGAGTTTTCACAGAAGTCATTCCCAACACTGATTATGAAACAATCTGGCAGGCTTTGGCCACTTCTAGGCTTTAGTTTCCTGAGAACTGCTATGGGTATGATGACAAATAATGCCTTGGTTTACTACCAAAGAATGAGCAGAAAACCTGAAGAGAATCATGCAGTTTAAATCATCAGGACAGCTTCATATAGCACATTCTGGCTGGTAACACAAAACAAATGGGCTGTGAGCTCTGTATGCCTAAACAGATTGCAGACTTGTCTAACCTGCTAAACCAAGGCAGACTGTGGCAGGAAGTTTCTTAAAATGCTTTTATTTTTAATGAGATTTATGAATGAGTTCTCCATTCACCAACTTCTTTTATGATGCAAGCGGAAGAATTTAGATATAAGTCCAAAAACCCCAAAACTTATACCTCACCCAAGGAAAAAAGTGAGATTGGAGAAAGTTGAAAATGCTATACAAAATGGAAGAGTAAGCAGCACTGAAAGAACAAAATCATAATTTTTAAACTTACATGTGATTTTTATCAAGCAGTGTAGGCAGCTAATTTGCTAAGTACAATCAGTGCTTTCTTAATTCCTCTTCAGTTATTCATCAAATAAATGAAGACCAGGTCACTGCAACACAATTCATTACTTAAGATACAAAATGTGCCTACTTTACAAAGCCCTAAGCTCTTATCACTGAGAGGGTAAGGGGAGGAACTCGTGAGAGTATGTCTTAATCTGTGAAGTGATACAGAAGCTACATTTATGATACTCAAGATCAAAATTTTTGAAAACTAAACAAGAGTTGGTAATCTAGAAGTGGACATGCAGCTAACACAACCAAAATACTTCAGAACCTCAGAAGGAACATACTACCAGTGAAGCTCACTGAGTGGATTTGCAGCAAGGCTGGTGAGTTAGACAGTATCAGTTGTATGCCACTAGGCCATATTAGACTGTACAAACAGTCTGTTATAAAGGAAGGCTTGTAGAGAGACACAGCAAGAGATCTGCTTCCATAGAAACAGATGTAGCTGCTAGATGTGCTGCATCATTGCTACACTGAAGAAAAACTGTGGATCAGCAGGATACCACACACTGCATCTAATTTGTTTTGTTCAATCAGAATTTAAAATCTGAAACAGATAAATGATGATCAGTTATTATTTATAATGTAATGTAGCTGCACAGGCTTAGCATACTTTCTACCAGGACTTAATAACTAGTGGAAAACCAGAGATGAAAAAGTAAAAAATTAAGGAATAAATATCATTCAGAAGCTTTAATCTGATGTTCATAGTGCTTTGCATTTCTCAGAAAAATGAAAAAAGCTACAGTGCCTGATCATTCATTTCTTATCCAGACATTGCTCCTACAGCAGTTAAAGAGTGCTTTACTTTTGCAGTATTTGTTCCTATTTGCTAGAAAATGAAGTTCCATGTTCCTAATCCATCTCTCCTATCCCAGTTGATGGTACTTTCTTGTATATAAGCAATCCAACTGCCAGAATCATACACTACAAGAGTGCCCATTTCAACTTCTATTACACCCAGTCTTGTTCCAGCCTTGTAGAGACTTATCCAGTCTCTTTCACCTAGAGTGCAACTGCTTTACATGGAATCAATGAACATTTTTAACAAATAAAAATAAGTTGCTGTCTAAATCACTGAAGAAACAGGACTTTAGAGTTTACTTTTAGAAAAAATTACAATGACAACAGTTCAAGGCTGAAATGTTATTTCTCTGTAGTCAGTATCTCATTATTCATAATTCTCTAGAAAAGTGTGAATGTATTTCTGCTTTTAAATTATGACAGCATGGGGCTTTGGATTATACAGGGAGAGTTTAGCACTGATATATAGCTGATAAAATGAATTCTGAGTCCACCTGATTCTCACTTCTTAAAAGACTGAACTACAAAAAACAAAGTAGTCATATAATAAATTACAGGCAGAGATGTAATATCTGTTATGTGTATTATATTTAGGGCACAAGGATGACATTTGGTAGATGCCATAATCTGCAACTGTATTAATCTTTACTGAGTGCTGCCAGTTCCTGGTAGAATTCTGATGTTATCATTTAAATAGGAAAAAATTTCTTATGTTGGAAAATTATTCCATTTTTCTCTCTTCTGTGAGACAAAAATAAAGTGCTCCATTTAAATGCACTCCTACATGGTTTTCACTGCATAATGGTACTCTGTGGCAGCAGCTTGCACAGTAATGCTGCTTTCTGCTAAAAAGTATGAATTGACCTTGTGTAAACTGCAGTAATTGTTTCCTGCATTAATGAAAAGATCCTTAATTTTTCCAGAAGAGGAAATTCAGTTGAATTGAGGTGCTATGAATCCAGAAGTTCAGATATTAGCAATATTTACATGTCTCTGGTGCCAATACCATAGAACATGCAAGCAGAAGCTTCTGCATATGAACATCACAGATTTATCACTTAAGCATAAAAGTGTTGAAAGTACTTTTCTTTTTAACATATACTTTCCAAATACATATTTTTAGATGTTTTGCTGAGCATCTAGTTGATTATATTGCCTCTTCACTGAACACAAAGTTCAAATCTGTCTTCTACTACCAAGTGCCTGAAAGGAGCCTTAAGGAGAAAAACAATTTCGTTCAGGTTCGCCTTGGTTTTGCTGCTTGAGACTGCTTGGTATACATCAGAGTAATGAGTGATTATTAAGAAGATGAGACAAAAGGACAGAAGATTTGTATATTGTATGCTGTTTCTTTTCAAAGTGTGATCTACATCACCTTAAAAAAAATTTAAAACCCAGCAGTTCCTGGGACAGTGAGGAGTCAGTTACAATAAATAATATCCTTTAGCTATCATAGTGCATCTCAAAAATTTCTGGAACTCTGTGTGTTAGCTAACATAATCACTCAGTATTTTCAGTGTCTGAAGTCCACTGGAACCAAATCAATCTTGAGGAAATGTATACTGTCAAGATTAAATAACCTTGTATGTTTGAAAACTAGCAGAAAATCTTCTAGTTGTTGCTACAGTTTACAGCTCTGCCCAGGTAAGAAATTATAATGTCAAAATATGGCACACACATGGACACATATATGATTGATGGGGAGATTAAATTAATTTCTAAACAATTTTAAAAAATAGAAAGAAATATTCTCTTGAAGTTGCCAGAATTACTTGTTAACTGCCAGTAAGATATCTGTTGCACTATCCTTAGTATGACTATATGCATAGAATGCAGCCCTGGCTGTCCTTGGTCCAGCGTAAATAGCCTGTGTGAGGCTTTGGACTTAGAAAATTATTAGCAAGTAAGAGCCTAGGAAATGATAAACCTAGAGTAGTAGTAGCAGCAGGGTCAGTCATTCACCGGCATGGACAAGAATAAGGACAGAATATGAACAAGATGGGAAGACCGTGAGTTATGGAAATCTTTGCTGTCTCCAGTTTCTTCCATTGTCCTTTACTGCTCTTAGATAAGTGAAATTTATTTTTAGATTTTAGATTTTATAACACCTATTACTCCTCACTGTAGTATTAATGCCATGTCCTAGTACCCTCCCTTGTTTTCTCACAAAACCTACAGCTCCATACAACAGGTTGTGTTTACCCACTTCTTCCTTTTTACCACGTTGTTACTTTTCTTTCTCCTCAGTTGCGCGTGTCCCGGGAGGCACAATCTCTTCCTGTGTTTGCCATTACACAGTGAGAAAGATATGGCAATAAGCCATATAGATGGCCAAAATATTATTGTTCAAAGGTGGCCCCAGAGGCTAATCCTGGCAGCCAGGACTCCAGGGAGGGCACTGCATCACCCAACATAAACTGCTACACCACAGCCCATGGAGACACTCCTGGGTCTTACCGTATCGGCAGCATGAATCACTGGCAGCATTGTGCCCCTTTGTCTACAGAAACAAAAGCTGACTGACAAACACTCCTAGAAGGCTGATACTTCTTCAAGCTACCTATTTTTATTGCTCTTCATTCCTCCTCTCCCTTCTAAGAAAGAGCAAAAATATTCTACAGGAGCAAAGTACAAATAAAGTATAGTACCATCACACCTAGATTTCAAAACAGGAGTGTCTTCCAAAACAGATCAAATAATCAGCAACAACAAAACCATCAAATCAAGCAGTGCCTAATTATTAACCCACACCAACAAACAAAAGCAGCAGCATTTCAGCTCTCCCCTCAGTGTAAAAATTCAAAACTGTGAAATGAGAAATATTCTAGCTGGAACCCCACAAATGTCCTAACCTCATTTCTCACCAATCTGTCTTTCCTGCCTATCAAATCCAATTGACTGACAAGCAATTTGTATGAGCCTTTGTACTATGAAAGCTCCAGTAATTCCTTCTTTTAAAAGCCTTTCACTCCTGCTCACTGCAAGAGGTGAAAAAATGTGTCTGTGTGAAGAAAACAAGTAAATTTGTCAGAAAGGAACCCATCAACTCCCATTAGCACTACTTTTAGGTATGGCAGCTGGGAGGAACCAAAGGCCATAACTGGCAACTTTCTCATTGTTTTACTTCATTTCTCAAGAGATAGTGATGAGACCTTGTTGGCCCAATTAACATCTAAGTCCTGTCAGACGATTTTAGATCAGATTAAGTCGAGATTGTTTGGACAGATGAAGATGTGGAGCTAAAAAATACTGAGAATGACCCACTTTATGACATAAATTGGTCATTTCTTCAAGGAAGAGGATAGAGTATTTCTCTCTCCCCTTTTCCCTAGCAACCATGAAAATTTTGGGTTCTTTTTCACTTATAGAAGAGCCCTGATTTCAGGATTGCCAGAAAAAAGAAGCATCTGCTTGTAACCAAGGCATCTTCTAAATAGCACAAGACCTTCAGTTAAAGCTTTTTAGACCTTATGTCTTATTATGGCAATTATTTCAGCTAAAAGGAAATTACAAAGCCTGAGGTATGGGAAGGCTTTCATCACACCATGGAGTGCTCATATTATAATCCATCCCTAGGAGAGAACTTGCTTGACAAATACTATAAATGGGAGCCTCTCTGAGAGGATAAATAATTATTCATCTGCTGATAAATTCTGACAGATCATCTTTCCTATACAGCTTGAGTGAAAGACATAATCAGAAAGTCCTTGATCTGTTAATGGGCTAATAGTACTCTAAATCCAAACTACCTTGAAAAACAATGACAGCTTTAAAATGTTATTTTACAGTTTTTCCTTTTTCAGTGAAGTACTATCCTTGAACTCTATGCATATTTTAATATTGTACTGGGGGTGTTGTAGTTTGGTTGTATGGTTTTTAATAATTTTTCACTCAATTAACATTTAACAGGTTATTTTCATTCCCACTACCTTTAGCCTAAGCTCTCAAGCAGTACTTTTTGTCAGGGTGGTTGGCCAACGTCTCAGAAAGGGTTAAAATGAATAAATATTAGTTACCTAAATGAATATACAAAATTTCTTACCAGCTGCTACATTTGTTCTTTAAGTCAGAGTCATTTTGTGTGAAAACGACAAGGAAAAAGGAAAAAAAAACCAAAACCTTGCTACCTCCAACTATAATCCCATTATGCAATCATCGCTGGGGAATCCACACCAAGAATGTCAGCCAGTCACATTCCTAACAGAGACTGAAGAAATTTCTAGGTAAGGCGCTCAGGTGGCTGTACAAGTACATGTCATTAAACAAAACTTAGAAGTGGAAACAGACAAAATCTCCACAGCTCCTTTACTTCTGTCCGGACAGTTTGCAGAAAGACGAGGTGACTAGTGCTGAAGAGGAACAAAAGAAGTATTCCTCCTTTTCTGCCAGACCAATTATTTTATAATCACTATGCTGCTGAGAGTTGGGGCCTGCTGTAGTAGTAGATCTGAAAAATCAGAAGAACACATCTCTAGTGCACAAATGGGTAATGATTTTCAAAAGATTTAAAAATGCATGAATGTCTAACAGCTTGTTTCCTGAAAATCTTCCACTGAATCCATGGGGGGAGGTAGCAGCAAAGTAATAAAAATTTTAACCATGTAAGATGATCACATTTTTTAGATATTTATAGATATTTTGTGGAACAGACTAGGGTTTAGGGTTTTGGGTTTTTACCATTTTGCCATGAAATGAAACATATAAAATAAAATTAAAACGAACCCTCCATGACAGATCTTTGAAGCATAATGATGCTAAAAATAAAATGTTACCAGGGAAACCAAAAGGAACTGAAATTAGCGATAGGGCCTGATCTAAAGCCACTGAAATAAAATGAGAACAGGATCAAATTATGCTAAAGAAAGTAAATCAAAAGTAAAGCAGTCCTTCAACAGCAAAAGCTTTATTCTGATAGTATCTCTGGTAATGTAACCAAATATCTCTGGTTTATAACCAAAACCGGTATAAGACTCCTGGTACGCCTTTTTTTCAATGGTCTGAATGCCCTCACACTGGGCTCTGTGTGCATGTGTGCAAGACTCTCAACATCTACTGAGCACCAACAGACTACAGGTCCCCAGCCTGCACAGCACTGATTTCTCCTTCAGCATAAGAGTCAGCTTGAGCCAGCTTTACATAACTAAAATTTCATCTGTTCTATCACTTATGTTGGCAACTCTTCCATCTTATGTTTTTAAACTCCTTCAAGAGGAAGTTAAAAGGTGGAAAATTATTCAAGATACATTTCATTAAGAGTCTAGATACTCTAATTTCAGCATACAGACACACGCATTCATAAGGAGCATACCTACCTAGAGTCACCTACCACAAAGTGAAAACCTCCAAATTTCTCTATTTCTGAAAATGTTAGTCTACTGCTATAAAATGGCCAAATAGCTATTTTCAGACAGAAGACATTACTTCAGGACTAAATTATTTACAGAGAAGTACAGTGACTCCAAAGTTGACATCTCCATCCTACATTTGTTAATTTTATCTCCAAGCTTGAGCTTGTTTCCTCACTTCACCCACAACACTGTGGTATTGGTATCATATATCTCTGCCACAATATCCATTCTTACCCAGTGATGGCAGGAAGGCTCCCCTGTTTGTATTATTGCTGCTCAACTACAGAAATCTTAATGTTTACATCCTCCTTCAAAAGAGCAAAAGATTAATTTTCACCAAAGCAACTACCTGGCAGCTGAGTTTTTTTTTCTCTAAAATATTATTGGTTTTTTCTGAAATGCGACAGTCTCACAGTATAGATGATAATCAGTGATTTTTAAAGCTATTCATTTTACTCATTTTTGGTTCTTAGTCCAGATATACTTCAAACCCAAAGAGAGCTCAACATTATTTGTCATATTAATCATTTATTCAGAGTTGTCATTGGGAGCTAAATCTTTTCAAGTTGATGCCCCAGAGTTCACAAACAAATTTACAAACTCAAGGGTGGATACTTGACTGCAGAAAATTATAATGACCCATAGTTCACATTTACACAGGGAAACAAATGTATGTATGCATAAATAGAGATTTTATAGGTATTTGTAGTCTATCTGCATCAAATTAAATTTATTAAACATCATCAGCCTGTTTTTTCTTCTATGCTTTCAACTTATTGCAGATGACTGCAGAGCATGTTCTTTGAGTGGTAACTCCCATCTGTATGCCCTGGTCCAACACATACAAGCCACATAAAAATAGAGGATCTTAGATCACTTTTAGTAACTTCAAGATCTTTCCCACAGCTTCATGCATATTTAAGACTGTACAACCTATAGCCCCTTAAAATCTTCTAAGAATACTGTAAGCCTACCTTCTCATTAGCTTTTTGTTGCTAATTAGAATGCAAACTTATATTTTTACTTGCTGTTATGTAACACTGACTTTTCAGTAAACAATGCTATGGAACAATTTCAAAGTTTGAGGACCTGGCCTAGATTCAGCCTCTCTAAGAACAGGTCATGGAAGGAGAGCACATCACACTGGGCTCCCATGACTTTTTTGGGGAATACAAGCAGTTCCACCTGACTTGGGTTCATTTCTGTAGGATCAGGCAGAGTAGCAGGTCACCTGCCTCATATTCACAAACTCAGTCTTTAATTTTCAAGGACACACAAGAATTTGCATTTGAAAGTAGTCATCTGATGTTTGGCTTCCTGACACCACTGCAAGTGGCTGTGCTGACTAAAAAACCTCAGAGAGATATAACTCAGTGTTGTCCAACGTTTAGCTTTTTCTGACAGAGAAATACCTGAATTTCCCAAACTTATTATTGCAAATATGATTACAGCAACTGGAACAAAGTCCTTCATTGATTTATTTAGACTGGAAAGGACCTCTAAGATTGAGTCCAACCATTAACCCCTCACTGCCAAAGCCACTAACCAAACCATATCCATAATTGCCACATCTATACATCTTTTTAATATTTCCAGGGGTGGTGACACAACCACTTCCTTAGGCAGCTAGTTCCAAAGCTTGACAACCTTTTTGGTGAAGAAATTTTTACAAATATCAACTCTAAACTTCCTCTGGTGCAATTTGAGTCCATTTTCTCTCATCCTATTGCTTGTTACTTGGGACAAGTGACTGACACCTACCCAGCTCCATTCAGGTAGAGAGCAATAAGGTCTCCCATGAACCTTCTTTTTCTCCAGCCTGAACAGCTACAATTCCCTCAGCTGCTTCTCATCAGACTTGTGCTCCAGACCCTTCCCCAGCTCTGTTATCCTTCTGTGCATTCTCTCCAGCACCCTGATGCCTTTCTTGCAGTGATGGGCTCAAAATTGGGCACAACAGTCGAGGTGTGGCCTCAACAGTACCACTTAGAGGGGGACAATCCCTGCCCTGCTCCTGCTGGCCACACTGTGCCTGATGCAAGCCAGGATGCCACTGGCCTTGGACACCTGGGCACACTACCAGCTGTTGTTACAGAGAACTCTTGCCCCATGATGTTCCCAGGTCTGGTGTCCAGACTGGGAAGCTGAACAACATAGGTCCATCACACTACCTTTCTTTTAGGTGACTTCTGTCCTTTTAGTTACATGCTGAACCCAAGGAAAGAGTGGCCTTGATGGCAGACACCAAGGTCTGCCACTCTCACAAGGAAGGTTAATATGTCATCTTCATGTCAAGGCATATTAAAAAAGAAAATGTGCACCTTTGTTTTTGATGGTTTTTAACATGTAAATGAGTATAGCAGTGACACTGCTATGTTTTATTTATAAGACATAAACAGAATTAATCTTGAGAATTATTCTGAAGCATTTCATTGAAGTAGGCGGTCTACTATCATGTTATAGAGCACAGAATAGCAACATTTACCTTAAAAAGTTCACTTGGAATGGCATCAGGATTTAAAATAGCAAACCTCTGGCTCGGGTAATTCCATTAACAGCTCATTTGTTACTTCAGTATGATCTGAGTGAATTTCTCTGGTAAAAACTTCTTTTTAGAAAAACAAATGGTCAGAAAAGAATTGATTTAAAATATATACACTCCCAGTTTAGAGTTTATATGTTTGCTACTTTTCTTATTACTCATTTATTATTATTTTTAGATTTTATTTTATATATATAATCTCCATTATTTAAAATGTGAACTCAGTCTAAATGATGTTCAAGCATCTTGCAGACTTTTACTATCCTGAATGCAAGCGCAGCTGCTGAATATGGCAATGAAGCCAAATGGCAGCAGCTGTCTAGATTCCACTCCTGGAAAAGGCTACTGGAAAGGTGGTTTATCAGAAAAAAAGAGAAAATCCCATGATACCCCATGGTTTTATTCTCCAAATGATTTTTTTAAATCCTACACTGCAGTATAGTGGAAAAAGAAGGATTACTGAACCTGATAAAAGCAGATTTCTGGTTGAGATCAAAGCAAAAGTCAGAGTTGGAGCTCTGAGTCAGAGCTCAGTTGAGGATGGAAATATCTCCTGTATGTTCACAAAATCTGAGGAAAAAGAGCTGATTTCTGAAACTGACTGGACAGTTTGAGAAAGGCATTGGTTGCTCATTGAAAAATGTCTCTTTCTAGGCAGCACTGTAGCAGCAGCCTGGCTGGTGGCAAGACAGACAGATGGCTGCACATCCACCTGCGGACTGAAATAATTATATCACCAAGGATTTCTGAGCTACAAACAACAGTACAATACAAAAACAGCAAATAAAATGTACCCTCCTACAACTGTACCAACACATTTTTATAGATGCTTTAACTGAAATGTAAGCCTGACAATAAAGCACCCCCAGTGTTTGTGATTACCAGCTGGCTATTACCAGAGACATACATGACTCAACATTTCTGTATAATCCAGGACTTACCAACACTCCTCAACATTCTGAATCTTGTAACTCACTGAATGCAACTTACTGAATCTTGTAAAACAAAGCCTATGAAACTCCATCTTTGCCATCAGCTATGGCTGATACACTCCTCACACATTCAATCTGCCATATTCAGATTTCCTGACATCCATCAAGTTCTCTGAGACTAAATAATCCTGTGTGCTTGTGTATGTTGTAATCGGGTCTGACTGGCTTCAAAGTGAAAATAAAAATTGCTACAAGAATCAGTGCTAGAATGGCTTGATGGAGTAAAATATCTCAGGGTATGGAAGACCAAGCAGAAATACCAATACAATGATGTAAGAAAAATCTCAACTGCTCAGCAGTTCATGGTTCAGAGGGTTCTCAAAGAACACCTTGGTGGTGATACACAGGGTCTGTTGCAAACTGGGTTCAATACAACCATGTTAAAGGACTGTGATTTCATAAACCAGAGCCATCTTTAATAGGCATCTGATTGAACCCTTGCAAAAACATCTACTCTGCAATTTTCTGACATTTTTTATGCAATTTATTATCCTCTGCAGTTTGGTCATGGATAAAACCTTTTTTTCTTCAAAGCATACAACTCTGCTGCTCTTCCATTCTTGCTATTCTTTTCTAAGAAAACTGCAGCTGCCACTATGAATACATTAAGGCTTCATAAAACAGCTGTCCTTAAATATCTCATCACACCTCTCCATAGACAAGTATGACATAAAACCATATTTCAGTTTTTGTTCTCTTCATCCATGTCAGTTACAGATTAGCAAATTCATACAGACATTTTGTGATAAACCTGATGAATCTTGTTACTCTTGCAATAACTTTCACTTCAAAGTGCAATTGTAAAGCACCCAAAAGAGAGAAATCAGAAATAAAAATTAGCAAAGCAGACATTATATTTCTGCATGGTTCCTAACAGTTAAAAATGCAGACTCCTTTATGGTTACATCAAAATATTAATGTTAATTTCCCTTTTTTATTTCCAGATAAGACCTCATTTACAGATTGTCCTGCAGAAAGCCTCTAAAAGGCAAGTTGGGAAACACAAAACACTAAAAGGCTGAATTTTATGTCTCATTTGAAGCAGCAGCACAATACTAAAAGCAGCTGAGTGCCTGAAAACTTAAGGATTTACAAGAAAATTACTTCAACCAGTTACTGTTTAAAAGCCAAAGAATGATCAAAACATAAACTAGATTAAAAGCAAATATAATCTGTCCATTTCTATGACCGTTAACATATAAAACTTACACAAATTGAGGAAACACAGCAAGTTTTTCTACAAAAACAAAGCAAATCTTTCTAAATCTTGTTTAGTATTTCCCTATTAAGGAAAATTTCCCAAATTAGAGAGATTTGACAGGAATTCAATCAGTTCTATTAGGAAAACATTAATGTGCCTGAAAATCTCAAAGAAAAACTGTACTAATCACAAATTTATAGCACATCACTAGTTTCAAACATCCTTCAAAGATATACCTACCAATAATTTCATTGTTCATGACAATGCATCAACAAAATTACAATTAGTAACAAAGAATAACACAGACTGCAACTGTAGGGGAATGCATCTGAATTCACCATCAAGAGGATGTGGTGCATGCCCACCACAGGTCTTATCCCACCCACAATGTAGGATGACCTACAGATTCAGCTTTAACCTCGCTGACATCCCTAAAGAAATAAACTTAGAAATAAGGGGAGGGGACAGAAAAGGAAAATAGGGGTCGGGGTTACTCACAGATCTCTAAAATTGGATGGAAGGTAGGGAAGGTAATGAACACAAAATCTTCCAGTCTCCTGCTCAGATCCAGTACTGAGACAGCTAAAAGCAGTCATTTCCAAATGTATTTACAGCAACCCTGTAGGCACCTTTGTATTAAAGAAAATGAAACAAGCAAAACAAACAAACAAAAATGGGTTACTAAGAAAACATACAAAGATATGCAGATTTAATGTTCTTACAGAAGTAACCTTCCAGCAACCTTCTACCTTCCTCTAGCATAGTCACTAATAGCTATTGTCAGTACAGAATACTGATTTAATGTGGGGTAACATGGCCTGCACCAATGTAATTTATGCCCTCTTTCTTCCTTTTAATTTTTTGAAGATGTTTCAGAATTGATGACACTTGGCAAGAATTTAATGAGACACTTTGTATTTTCATCATAGGTTTGTGTCTTAAAATCACATCTGTCGTGGGACTAATTTCTGCTCTTATAACTACAAAACTCAACATTTGTCATCTTTTAACTGATCTTAGTTATGATTAAAATAGTTTCTAACTGTAATTAGATAATGATAAAAATACTTCGTGTTTTCACAACTGATTGAATGAAATCACATTTGCTTTGTCCTCTACACAGCAGAAAAACCAAAGCAAGACATCAGTCTCATACAACTGCTGAAAAGGCTTCTCTCCTGGACTTTTTTACTTCTCTGTCCATCTATTCCATCTTCATGGCCGCCAGGTTCATTCTAACCCCTTGCTTATGCTGGTAATGTTGATTACAAGAGTCAGAATCATAATTTCCAGAGCACAGTTTTCAGATTGGTTGCTATTCAACATGAGGAACCAGCCATGATTTAAGGTTGCCACTTCCTAGCAGAATATTCCAACACCATAATGTGAGAAAGAAGAGCGCTTTCTCTTCAGCATACTACATTTCTTCTTGCTTTTCAGCAGTTAATGTCACACTCAGTTCACTCAAAACTTCAGACAAAACTACTCTAAACACTTCTTTCTTTTGCAAAAAATTTAATACATTTTAATTCATGCTGGTCACCTACATTATGTATTACAAAAAATCCCCAAGACAACAATTTTAATATATTTGGGGTGGGGAGGAGATGAAAACGTTTTTATCATTTTCTTGGGGTAATTTCTTGTGCTCATCCTTTGCAGTTAGAATAACACATATTCTGATTAGTTCTAAATAAAACATGCAGTAAGGTGAGTTATTTCTTTGGCAGACCAGATGGCTAACTTATATATGAAATGTAATTTATAAAGCTTTTTAAGCACTTTCAGAAGCTCACACAGATTCCATAACATATTTCCATGGATCTCAACCATGAAGAACAGGCTAGGGCCCACATACAGGTATAAACAGGATACTGTGAAATGATCTACAGAGGTAGTCAGCCATAAACCAGAAAATGATTCATGGATACAATTTTCTTCCGTCAGTAGTAAAACTCTAAGTAGCTTCAGTTAAAGCAGCATGTCTAGAAAATCAGGACCAGAATAGTGTTGCCCATCATTTAGAAACCTCTCCCTGCTTAATTTTGCCTTGAAAAATGAAAGCGCAGCTGTGATTTGAGTATTTTGAACTGCGGTAGTCTGTTGTCCACTCTCCTTTGTCAGAGTGTGAGAGTTACTCACATGTGGTCATTAGCTACAGTATCTCACCTAAAATTTAGAATATACACAGTTGAAAAGAAACTGTAATGCCCAGGATGTAGGTGCTGATAACCAACATTCAGCTGTAAGGTGATTTACATTAAAAAAAAAAAGTCCAATTATAACTTTCTATACCACCAGTGTTCCCTGTATTGCCAAAATGAGGAAGTAATAATAATTATAATACAGCCTCCAAACAACAAGGTAAGTGATTCTCCTTTTTCCTATACTTAGAGCAGGTCCTTTCACTGTGACACAGAAGCCATCAACAGTAAGTAACACAGATTTCATATAAAATCTTCACGAACGACACAAAAATTATGTTAGAAAACCAGATGCAATGTCTGTGGGAACATCAAGACTTTCAATACTTCAATGTTCCTCTCCAAAAATTAACATTCAAAATTGTGTCCAGTAATTTATGCATGCAGTTATTTAGTACCCTGTCATATGAAACCTCAGATTTGTTGAAAAAGATCTTTAATACCTTCTCTTCAGCTTTCTACAGTAAGAGCTCACCTACAACTGCAGTCTTTCCTGCTAAACAATAACAGTAAAAGCACAAAGCTGACAGCTCGGTAAGTGTAGGTGCCTGTCATATGCAATGACAGATAGTCATCCATCCACCCATCTATAATGACAGAGCCTAAAATTATTATTTTTAAAATCATTTGGTGTTGTTAAAATGCCTTACAGAGAAGGAAACATAATTTTAAGAAACTCTTAATGTTAAGAGCCAATTAAAACAGAATTCTTTACAGTAATAAACTTCTCAAATTCATTTGAAAAGCCAGAACTCCAAGAAAACAGACATTTTCTCTTCTGCTTTTATGAGCCTGAAACATTTTTTTTTTCTCTGTAGCCACAGGAGTGATCAGAGCTAAAGTAATATTCTATTGGGTTGGCCTGTCGAAAGAACCTTGATTATTCCCATCAAAGTCACTGTGAAAAAGTACATGTAATTAACAGCCAAGCTGTTCAACATTAGTATTAAGCTACAGTGGTTTTGATCTGACTCTTTGCCCATAAAAGAACTAACATAGCACAGGTCAAAAGGCACAGGATCACCCTAATACAATATGAAAAACTTTTAAACTGAAGAGACATGTTGTCTTCAGTCTAAGTTGTCACAGACAAAGTATCTGATCCTAAAATATAGTTGTGTTTGGGATGTATAACACTCTCTTTAAGACAATGGATGGAGCAACTCCAAAATTCTCTCTGTGAAGGGAATAAAAATTCTGATCATGATTTTAATAACATTTCTTTTTAGAAGAAGCAGGAGCATTAACACAAGGAATAATAGAAGCCAAATTTTAAGAGCAAGGTTGAAGAGGAGAGTATTGAGCACTTAAAAGCCAAGGTTTTAATCTCAGTTCCCTAGGAAAAAAAATACTGCCCTAAAAAGCCACCAATATATCAATGATTTCATTTACCACTGCTATCTTTCAACACAGCTTCACCAGCAACATATGTAAAGAATGTTATAAGTAGTATAAATGAGAAGTGGAGAGGGCAATTTAGATACATCAGAAAGATGAAAATCCACAACATTAGGAATATGATTTAGGCTAGCTAAAAGTCCTGAGATCTTATTTTTCATCAACAGATCCATCTAATCCATAGAAGGATACATAAGCTATTATGGAGATGCTGATTTTGATCAGAATAAAAGAAAAACCATTACTTTATTTTAGTCTATAATTAAAAATAAAATTTGAGGCTTCTACAAATACTAGCAAATGCTGTCCATGTGTGTATACCACCCTTGTTGTCTTAAATAAAGAATAAATGCACAGTTAAACCAACCATTTAATGGGATTGTAGCAGTGACACTCCTATTTCAGTGTACTTCCTTGCCATAAGATGGCCATGACTATACTACACCTTGCTGTGTGGTAGAAAGATAATACTCTTTAGCATTTCAGTATCATTAACATTGTTTTCATGCTTTGTACCAAAGCTCTTATATCTCAACACAGAAGCCCACTTCCAGATATTTAATTAAGCTGAGTCTAGTTTCCCAGCTGAGAACATTCTCCACATTTTCTGACCTGGGTTTTTGGCTGTGAGGCCAAAATTGTAAAGTACAAATGATAAATAGACACCTGGTGTCCAGCCTCTATTTAAATATCCAGTTTGGATTCTGGTGCAACTAAAAGTATTACATTTTAGCTACCAATTCTCATGATGCATAATTTCATTTTTAAGAGGACTGGTTGCTTACACCTTCTATTGAATTTAATGAAAACTTTGAATAATACTTAATTATTTTTTAGATAACTGAATTTGCATTCATTTTGAAAATAAAGAACTTCAACTGAAGAACAACAAAAAAGGATGGTCTGAGTTGGGAAAGATCAAACAAAGAAAGATTAGAATTATTTTACAAGATTTAATTATTACAGCACCTTCCTAGCACTTAGCAAATTCACAAGGATTCTAATTCCCTGCTCAAGGAACCATATAGCCTAAAGTCAGGACGGATTTGCTTTTCACAGTCAGCTGTCCCAACAGGTTCCAATGAATTAATATAATCTCTCTGTGCTCTTTCTTAAAAGAAGGTATCTATGCACAGCTGTGAGGGTCCAGGGAACTGGGACCGAGAGATTTATGCTAATAAAGACTCACTTTAATCTTTAACACCCTTAAGTGAGGATTTACATGAAATCCTCTCCTTAATGTTTTAATTCTAAGCCAGGAGAAACAACTTCTGATCCATGGTGTCCATGACACAAATTTAATCCATTTGGAGATCAGGATTCATACACCTACAAAACATTAACCGTGTTAAGGTGTGAAACAGCAAAACTTTCATTAAATAGCATTCTTTGGCAGAAAATTTGACATCAGTCTGTCTGAGATCCTTCAAGGTCTTATACTAGTTTAGTCTATTTTGAAGAGAACCTATTGAAAATATAGGCAATGGAGCCTGACAAATTGCTGATCTACAATAACTTCTGTTATTCCACAAAGACAATAAAGCTCTTCTTGAAGAAATCATCTCCTTGTCGCAACCAACATGGCATTAGCATGGCACAGTGCCCAAGCGAGCTGCGAGAAATGAGTCTGGAGGAGATTGCCAGAACTCAGCATTGCCACATAAACTGAGCACTGTACCTCAGAAACATAAAAAATTTCTGAAGCAGAACACATTTCGTATGTTTGACACTTTTCTTGTCCTACTTCACACAACCAATCCCCTATAAAATGTTTAAGAGCTCAAGTAAATGCTTAAGCAAAAGCATTTTGCTTAAGCTTTACTTTTCTTAGAAGTACCACAATTTGAAAACAAGTGATGAAAAAATTATGACAGCTGATGGACTTTATGAATTAAACTAGCAGAGACTTTAGAGCTGACTTGTGGGTGGCCTTCCCTAAGCATGTGTGTTGCAGGCCACAGCATCTAGTATGCAATACACACAAAAAATACATCTATAAGGATCTAAAAACTAAACTTCCAGTAGTTACCTGGAAGAAAACACTGCAGGCATTATGACAAAAAGGTTTGCCTCATGGTACATGTCATGGTCTCCCAGACCCAGCCTGTGTCTCAGATAAGAGATACAGCAGTAGCTCATCTAGAAAACAGCTACAGTGAAAGCCCAGACAAACTGCTCCTGTACTGCCTAAGCTGCCTGCTTAGTGCAGTCAGGTTCTATCTCAGGTGCATGGGACTGCCACAAGGCCCTGCTCTCCTGTGACCTACTGACCAGGCCCCAAGGCTCTCAGTCTGTCAGGGTCTCCTGCTGCAGGATGTTAATCCACATAGGTATATTTATTCCTTCCCCTTTGGGGTCCTATCTCTACCAGATCACCCTACACTTTCTACAGCTGACAGAAAAATGCAGGTTTTTACAGTGGGGAATTCTCAATCCCTGAGCCTGTGCTTCAGACATGGAAGATGATCCCTCTCCCCACAAACAATGCCAGGAGTCTGTGGAGATCCCACAGCTCAGCCAGCAATTACATTAGGTGAAATCCCCTTTTTGCTCAGCCCCTGTTTGCTGGTGTGTCTGATGAGGTGCACAGATCATGGATGTTGCTGACCTGGAGACACATCTGTCATTACAGTTTAAGTGCCTCGTTAGTTATTTTAGAGAACATTTTCTCATATAAGTGAAATCACGGCATGTTGAGGGATCCTTGCTCTCTCCTACACAGAATATTACCTTCTCATCCCTACGTTACTTTGAATATTTCAAGTATTTTTTGTATTCAGCAAAAAGTACTTCAGCATAGGCATAATCTGTCCAAGATAATTCAGCACTGTGCCAATGTGAAAGCTCTGACAGAAGTTTTCATTATTATATTTTGGTGACTAAATTGCTGCAAAGATAATAAAATACTGGGTCTGCTCAGTTTACTGAAATAATTCAAAACATGGTAAATGTCCAATATTGACTCCTTTTTTTTAATTAAATGGCAGTAAACAAATCTAGTATTACTTGGCTCAGAAATGGATATAACAGTGAAGTCTGTAGTGCAGGTAGATGAGAAGTCTTTGACTAAATACCTTCAATTTAAAACATGTCATTTTCAGAGCTAAAACATTTTGTGAAAAAGTAACACTAACTGATTTCTTGGTTAAGAGAAGTGGAAAAATATCTATGGGTATCCAAATAGTTCATGCTACTTTTTCAAAACACAAGAAATACTATTTTTGGCTGATTTTCTTTTTATGTCTGTACATATAAACTTAGCATATCAAACGTGGATAAGAAATAAATTCAATATTTTGAAGTAATTTCAATTAAATGTTTCAAGTTTCCTGACTGCATTTTTCCACAATATAAGTTCATTAATGTTTTAAAGCATCCAAATTTCATTATGAGAAAGAAGGTATTTCAATAGTGGGTATTTATAGGGGTAGAAAAAACAAGCTCCTGCCCTGCTGTAAGGAAATTGTTTTTATTGAAAATTGCTTGGCTTGGTTTAAACCATATACAAAGTCATGCTTTTATTCACTCTAATTAATGTATCAGTAAATAAGAACTCTATCTCCACAATCATGACTTTTGTGGCATAAATGTTATATGCAGAGGAGAAAATTGTCCCACAAAATCACTTCATTTCCAGCAGATAAGTTGCCTTTTTATACACAAAAAGGCTTTTAAATTGCTTGTCTTTTGTACTTCTGTAAAATGCACAATCACTCAGGGAAAAAAAAGCTGAGAGAGATGATGACAGGCAGGCTAAGTATACAGCAACTGGCAGGATACTTTCTTTTCCAAATCCTACATATTTGGCAGGCAGGTCTATGGAACACACATATTAACTGGTATTTATACTGGAAATCAGAAGGATGTTCTGGTAACAAGTATGATCTTTTACATTCTGTCAGAACCCAATATTTATTTTCTTCAGCCTAATCATTTGTTTCTTACTTTCTGTTATTATTCTCTGAGCCCTAGCTGGTAGATATAGCAATATTAAAGCCAGTTAGAAGCACTAATGAAAGAGCTGAAAACTATGATAAAAGTATCAGAAAACTCGTGGATTCACTAGAGAAGAAAAAGCATGGCTGAATTTTCAAATTCTCCCTGGTTCATTGACTGGCAGGAGAGATTTAGGTCTGAGAAATAAAAGACCAACTCCCTGCTATCCATAGGTTAATACTTAATCAGCACAAAGTTCTCAGCAGGAATTCTCCCACATGACAGTAATGAGCTCTATTAAAGACTTGGTGGATTAACTACATGGATTTTTAATCATGTCATATCTGTCCAAATCCATACAGTAATTTAATTTGTGTCCAACATGCTATTTTCTCTCTCCAAATCAAGTCTTTTTCCTCCAAATAGTTTTTCTTTGATCTTTTCACTACCATTAAAAAAAGATTTCCATACTGGAATCTCCCACCACTGTCTGCACTTGACAGTGTGCCACCCACACAGTTTTGTGCAAGTGTTAAACCTACAGTATTCATAAGCTCTCTAAACTGCGATTCAGAATATTTTCTACAGCAGATGTTTTTCCTCTGCTTTCATATTTAGAAAGATTTTTTAAAAATTTAAAATCAGCACATATTAAAAATAAAGATGATAGAAATATAATTGCAGCCAGCTGAAGACTGGAAGGAAAAACTCTTTTCAAGGACATCTAAACAATCAGCATCCAGGTCTAAGCTCAGATGCCCAGATGCTAACTCAGAGCATCTCCTACCCTCCCATTTTTACTTCCACAGAAATGATTCAGAGGGTGGGAGCTGTTTGATACACATCTTCTCTGCTTGCATTGCTCCAGTCTTTTGGTATGTGTGTATACAATGAGGAAGCTTCTGTGTACAAATCAAATAATCAGAGATGGGCCAGCATGTTCTATGTATGCAGCAACATGTATGAACATTTGAATTAGTAGGTGGAGACAGCTCCTGCTGTGCCCTTGTGTGAAAACAATTTGTTCACTTTTATATGATGAATCTTCAGGGTTATTCCATTGAACTCACAAATGCTCAAAGATTACTGTACTTATTGCACACGCTCCAGCATTCTCAAGTAAACACTGCCACAATGCTCATATTGCTTTCTTCTTTTTTTGAGGGGGGGGGGAGCAGGGGGGGTGGTTGTCAGCAAATCAGCCAGATTCTGTTGCAGGGTAAGCTTAAGGTCTAAGACTCAAATCCACATTAAAATATATCAGAGTAGGGCTTTTATATGTCACTATTTTACTTTTCCACAGTTTCGTAACTTTGTTTAGTTAATGTATTGCTATATATCAAACTCATCCAACAGATACTTAATTTACTAAATAAACTCAAAAACTCATGGTGCCATGCTCAGTGCTGATATAAAGAGTTGCAATTCATTAATAACAGATGTAGGAAGTCAGCTACTGGTGTGTGACAAAATAATTTGTCTCACTCTGCTTTCAGTACCACTCTTTATAACCAAAGATATAAAAACTTCAGCCCTGGAATTAGTGTTATTCCTTAGTTGACTGTACATTTTTTACTGGGGAACAAACAGATCTAAAGAGTTAAAATGTAAATAACTACAAAACAATCTTTACTTTGCTATACTTCAGATCCTAATTTTAAAGTCACCCTTATATTCAGGTACACCAAATGTGAAAGGGAAACATTAAGGCTTCATTGCTTGTGAACACATTAATACCTCTGTTATGAGAGGCATTTCACCAACATCCTCTCATGCACACTTCACATCCAGACTGAATGTTAGTGTGAGTGGAAATAAAAATGCAAGAAAAATAAAAACTTACCTTTTAACTTCTGATTTGGTTTTGTTGGGTTTTGTTTGTTGTGGTTTGGGGTTTTTTCCCCTATTTTTTTTTCATTTCTTTCACACGCATTCAAGAGCTTGGAAGAAAGAAAAAATACTGCATGCTTATTCCTCCCATAAAATCTGAATTTATGAAAGCTTGAGATTTAAAAATAAAAAATACTCAGGGATGCTTTAATGCATCTTGTTCGATGCAAATGCTTTTTCAAATACTATTATGTAACATTCAGGAGGGACACGGGTGAAATAAACAAATGGTGCTTCAAACATCTTCCAATTCACTGGCAAACTGCCAGGGCCTGCAAGCAGATGCTGGTGGAGGCAGAGCCAGGACCTTTACACTGGTGCATAGCAGGAGAGTGTGAGGTGGTGGGGATAAACTGAAACAAGAGAGGTTCAGGCTGCTTGTAAGGAGGAACTTTCCCTCTGTGAAGCCACCAGGTTATGAAGGATTCTGTGCCATCTCACTCCATGGAAGTTCTCAAGACTGAATGAAGCCCTGAGCAATGAGGTCTGAGTTGATGTCTAACCATACTTTGAGGTTTGATTAGGTATGTTTGTAACTTAATTATTGCAATAAGATAGCAAGGTCCTTCCTTTGCAGCTATAAAGCTGTGATCAAAGTTTTATTCTCTATATACAGTTCTTTGTTAAGAGAGGCAATTCTTCTACTGTATTTAGCTTTGGCACAACCTGACCTGGAGTGCTGTGTGCAGCTCTGGGCTCCACCATTTCAAAAGGATGTGAAGGGAAAGGGCAGGAACATCCTGTGAGAGCAGCAAAGGACTTTGAGCTGGTCTAGTCTGGAGAAAAGGAAGCTGAGGGGTGACCTAATTGTCCTATACAGCTTCCTGAGGAGGGGAAGTGGAGAGGAAGGTGCTGATCCCTTCTCCCTGGCATTCAGTGATAGGACACATGGGAATGGTTGAAAGCTGTGCCAGGGAAGGTTTAGACTGGATATTAGGGAGCATTTCTTTACTGAGAGGGTGGTCTTCCACTGGCTCAGGCTTCTTAGAGAGGTGGTCACTTCCTCAAGCCTGTCAGCCTCTAAGAATTTTGACAGTGCCCTTAGTAACAAGCTTTGATCCTTGGCCCTCAGTTGGCCAGGCATTTAGATAAGATCATAATTATATATCCTCACCAATTAAAATATTCTATTGTAACTCAAAAGGCAAAAAATTCTCCTGATCTTAGCTGGGTCACTAGACCAGTACAACTAAGACCAGCTTGTACAGCCAACTTCACCCACAGGAATGGTTCCATTTAGCATCACATCTGGTCACTTTTGCCATCCCAGCCCAAATAACTATTTACCATAAACCAGACACCCATTTGCAGATAGCTCATGCAAAACAGTCCTTAGCACAAGTCCAGAGTGAGGCTTGAGTCATAACAAGGAAAATTAATCATTCTGCTTCACGCATTTCCTTGTGTAATTACTATTACAGACCTGAGCTGAAGGCAGTTATACAATTTACCTACAATTTCTCTCCCATGCCTTCAGTGACAGCCTTAGTTAGCAGAATCCAAGAGCAACTGGCTGCATTCAATTTCAACAGCAAACACACTCTGGTTTGGGACTGACCAAGTCCATTCATGTCAGGGAGCTGCATAATTATCCTGGAACTGTAAAAGAAAATTTAATCTTTGTGTGTCAGTTGGCCAACAGGAAACTAACACATCCATGTAACTGCATTACCTGTGGTCACTTCGGATTACACTGGGTGCTCTTCCTCTCAAACACATCCTTCTGCAAAGGCGTCTGAATATTTATTTGCCTAGAATTATTCAGAGTGCACACTATCATCTTGCTCATAGGTACAAGATACTGAACTAGTACTTTAAAATCCTATAAAGACAAAAAAATAAAATAATTTCTATAGAAACAAGTACTCCTTACAAGTGCAGTAACCAGCAGAAAAATTATCATTTCTTCTCATTCATGCTCATATGAATTGGCTATGCAAACACAGGAGTAGATATTTATTCATAATGGTTCTGCACAAGCTGCTGTGGAAATAAGCTCTAGAGAAGGAGTAGTAAAGCTGAAGTACTACAAGAAAATCTCATATATCGTATATTTTATGTCTCAGTAGAGCTACCACACAGTACCACACAGTAATGACTAGTAGAGAACTTCACAGAGCAACAAATCTCTCCTGAATATTTCATCAGGGATGTCCATCTTACAGTCCTTAACAAATTTGGGACAACCATTAAATTAATTTATAAAGTAATCTCTGTCAGATGTATTTCAGAAGACTGACTCTGCCTGCTTAAGTAAAATAAAAAACAACAAAAAAAGGAAAGTAGTGTGCAAAACTAAGTCTAGAAGAATTATTCACATTAATGGGTAGTATTTTTCTTGGCTGATAAGCACACGGCTAGTCATTGGTTGAAAAGAAACAGTTTACCCTACATTTTTTTGCCCATATTTCAGTTTGCTGAAATAGAATAAAGACATTAATCTGATGCAATGGAAAAGAAAAGCCAAGAAAGTTGTTTAGACTAGTAAAATTTTCTGAAGTGGGTATAGGTGTCTGTGAGAGTTTGCACTAATCACTGTCAATCTGGTCTTTTTTACTGCTAAGCTTCAATTAACACCTCAGAGAGAAAAAACAAAACAAAACCAATTCATTGCAAATTTTTATCATAGAAGACTTGCCCTTCTCAGCAACTGTGCAACTAAGCAGTGTACTGATCTCTAGCAGGCAATTTCTGTCAGCCCCAAAGAAGAAATTAGCCCAATGGCTACTAAACTAAGACACCTGTTTGTTAACCAATTATCAATTATAAACTACTCCTTAGCAAAGTGTAAGATAGATAAAATTATGTACTATGGCAAAACATTATCCTGACAATGGAGTTGAAACCACTCAGCTTTACTATAGTATTATTACACTTAAACACAAATACAGTTGCTATACAATTGAAAGACTAGGGATCCCATCAAAATAGAAGTATCTCATAGAGTTAAAATATTGCTTCATTCCTATGAAACAATATTTTACAGCTCCTCTTGTGAGATATACTCTGGTTTCTGACTGCATATATTCAGGATTTTTGTAGATCAAAAAAATAAGCAAGTAATTAGGAAAGTACCACTGCAATTATATTCATGGGAATTTGAGGGCAAAATATAGACAGAAAGAATATCTCTATTTCCATTTACAAAAGAAAATAAAAGGTTTTTTACAGTGCAGGAAAAGGCTATATAAAAGATCTGCAGCAAACCCAATACTGCTGATAAATGCTCTTTTAAAAATTCATTTTTCAGAAGGCTGTCATTGTCTTAAGCCTTCTCCTCCCAAAAAGGAGCTTCAAAGTACAATGAGGAAAAAGTAATAAATGAACATGTCTCAAAGAATGAAGGAGTTCCATCTTGCTCATTGTGATAAAGAGTAAAGATTATTTGAATAGCTATGCAGAAGGATCAGCATGGATCTAAGCAGGCTACTTCATGTCAAGGAGTATTGTATGCCTAAGTGTGCCCTGTTCAGGCAGCCATGATGGTGTATCAGTGCTTTTGCTCACAGCAGTTATTCCCATCAATGTAAAAGTAAGTCTTTGAGAGCTAAGTATTCTACATTTTCATAACACCACCATAGGTAACAACAGATGAAATTGTCAGATGCTGAATTTCTTACCATAGTTAGATAGAGGCTGGCATTCAGTCTGTAACAGCATGATATCCTAGAAACACATAGAGATTTACTCTTCTCAGTACTACAGAATGTACTCCAGTACTTCCTTCTACCGTGCATGTTAGGAAAGGCTCACAACTCCCTCTGCTCTCTGCATCCAGACTATGCTTATAGGAATGGACCACACCTTGCATGGGAATGTTTAAGGTATTTCTTTCCATACCCACTCCATGCCACTGTGGGAATCAGTTTGCACAGGAAGGGACCATATGGGCTGCGTTTGTTTTGCTCTTTTTTCCCCCCAGAGCATCTCCTAGGGGCAACAGCTTTGTGCTGGCTGCTGTTCAGAACAACAAGAAAAATTACACCAAGGAAGAAGTGTTTAATGCCATACAGAAGAGATTTCAAATTGATCTACTTTAATGAAAGCAAGTTTAATAAATATTAACCAAGATTTCTAAACTGACAAAAGCATGGCTACAAAATTATTTTTGTATTATTTTCCTAAGATAAAAACCAATTGGCAGATGCCAAAGGGGGAAAAAAAGTGGTGTCACATATTGCACTTTTTATGACAGATGGTTTCAAATGGATTAATGAGGTGAGTGCTGAATTTCTAGGTTGTGGTTAATATTTAACCTCCAGTCAGCAGACACCTCTAAGATTTTTACACCTGAGTGGTCAAGTGGCCTACCTAATTGACCTGTTAGAAACACTGTTCTAATTTTAAGAGTATGTACCAAATGAAAAGAGAGTTAACAAATATTGCAGAGTGGAGAGGGGATAAGAGAGACCTTGTCACAACACTGGCCTAGAAATGGAAATTCAATACTTTCTTTTCCTTCTGAGAAGCTGAGGAGAGACATACAAACTACATGAGCTCATATTATGCTGTGTCAACCAGGAGCAGCACGGCCCCAGGTTGAGGGAGGGGATCCTGCCCCTCTACTCAGCCCCAGTGAGGTACATCTGGAGAGCTGTGACCAGTTCTGGGCTCAGTACAAAACAGACAGGGAGCTCCTGGAGTGGGTCTGGTGGAAGTTGACAAATGAAAAGAAGGGACTGGAGCATTTCACCAGGTAAGGCTGAGGGAGCTAGGCCTTATCAGCCAGGAAGAAATGACTGAGAGAAGACCTCATCCATGTCGGTATCTGCAGGGAGGGGTCAGAGGAGGGACCAGGCTCTGCTCAGAGGTGCTGAGCAGTAGGACAAGAGGCAATGGGCAGGAACTGATGCACAGGGAGTTCCACCTGAACATGAGGAAGAACTTCTTACTGTGCAGCTGACCATGCATGGGAATAGATTGACTGAAGAGGGTGTGGAGTCTCCCTGACTGGCGATATTCCAGAATTTTCTGGCACAATCCTGTGCCAGGTGCTCTAGGATCATTTTGAGCAGGGAGGTTAGACCAGATGACCCATTGCAGTGTACAACAGTATCTACAGGAGCTCAAAGGTAAATGAGAGCAAAGTTAAATGAGAAATAGTAATATTCTTAGTGCAAACATTTCCTATCCTAAAAAAAATAACTATCAGGACATTTCATTTCACGATCTTCCTCCCGAATTTATTCTTTCCTGGAATATAGATGAAGTCATTCTGAAGTGACTTGCTACTATATTGAACATCCTGCATTTCTGCAGCAAATTGGAAAAAACAGTGCCTGGTCACACACTCTTATACTGTAGCTATTTACACAGTATCTGCTTCATAGAGAGTCTGCCTAAGCATACCCTAATCTTTAAGAGTATAGGGAGTGTTCCTTGTTCTCTAATAAATTACGAAGAAAGAGATGAAGAAACAAATTACTAACTTGATAAAAGAAAAAAAATAGTTAATTAAGAGGATAACAAATTTCTTTTGGTTTCAAAATTCTTAAAGAGAATACTGCCAGTTAATCTGTGACAAAACAAGAGTGATGCTCATAATTCAAACTGCAGTCCCTATACCTGTACATCCTTCTTTACAAAATGTTTGTACAAAGCATTCATTTCTACGAAAAGCTGTCACATAAATTGTTATATAACATATTTTTGTAAGTCTTTGAGAAGAAAAAATAACCATATGTGCAATATACATAAATATAATATATAAAAACGTTCCATATATGTTTAATATTTTATATAAAATGTATTTTTGTGTACCTAAAATGCAGAATATGGTCCATGATGACTGGCAGCATCCTCAGCACTCGCCAGATTTGTCTATTGTGCTCTGTTTGAGCATATCCCAGACACACCCAGGTAGATATTTAAGAAGTAAAATAATTAGCCAAACTGGAATACACAGTGATTATCTGAAATAGTACTTAGAATTCTGCTCTAATAAACGTGATGAAGCCCTTAATGACTTCAAGCAGCGGGGGGAGGGGAAGTTGAAGAAGAGAGTTTGAAGCTGTTTTCATTATGAAAACCAACAGCTCTTGGTTCCAATTTCACCCCAAACTGCCATAGAGATTAATATTTTTCTTTCAAAACTACATTTTTATAAGAGATTGCATTTTCCTCTGAAAGCAAAAGAGCTCCATTCAAAGACATGCCCATTTGTTGTTGTCAGCTTCTGCCTAACTGGGCTGAAAGCCTACTGTAGCTCTGCAGATCTGTGACCTGCACTTCACTCCCTCCAGGCACTATAAATAATTTCCATGGAAACAGCGCTGAAGAAGATATCTGCAAGCCAAGAAGATATCTATAGCCTTTCTGTTGGATTTATGTCTTTTATTTTATCCTCTACATTTTCTCAGTTAAACTAACATTAAATATATTTATTCTATGAAATATGTTACACACAACACTAGAGTAATAAAAGAAATGAAAGATAAAGGAGGAAAAAAAAAATAAAGGAGATTCCTACTCCACAATATGTATGCATCTATCGATTATTTTTATACCCTGTATTCCCCTTTGTCCCAAGGAAACAGCGCATTGCATCCACATTGCACTTTTTTCACAAAGGGAAGCATTCTCCCTAAGTCATAAGGTATGAAGAGGTATACAATAGTATCATTAGCTATTTAATGAGGAGTGTTATAATTCACACCTTGATGAGGCTGAGAAGTACATACATGTGAAATCACAGCTGATGGACTCTGACACAGCCAGATCAGACCACAAAGGGAGGAACTGAACACAGTGGAATGCACTGCAGTCTTGCCACGTGCAAATCTGCTCTTCAGACCTCGATGCCAATTCCTCCACAGTGAAAATCAGCTAACTTCCAAACCATGAAAAGTAATTCTTAACACGAGGATTTAATAAGAGTAATCTGGAAATGTACCGAATTCTGTTCCCTCATGAGCCTCCAGGTCATGAGAGTCCATGTATGTTGGAGGATTCTCCTCCTGGCCACAGAAATACCAAGGCTTTAGGCCCTCCCTGCAAACTGTGCAGCCTGTGCTGTTTCCTTTGTCCACTGAATCTGCAGATGAGTAGTCCCAAATTATAAAAGCCTCCTGACTCCAAGATCAGTCTACAGTTATGGGAAGAAACAGAGAATTTCTCTCCTTTGACTGAGCTTGTGCAACCTGCCTGTAGCTTAGGGGATGAAGGAAGTGAGTCAAAGCATCAAATCCAAACTCAGACACAAGCACCTAAGGAGGAGTAATCCCTGCTCTCTTTTTTTCTTTTCAATATAAAAATAACAGTCATTGAATGCAACAATAAATTTAAATAGTTATTCTTAGCTGTGCTACAGGTATTTTTGGAGCTGCTTTTACCCTCCATATTCCTCCTGTAGGATCTAGTTTATCCTTACTCAAATTTTGCATGCTGACTATGAGGTTTTTCTTCATTAAAACACAACAGATTACAAATAATCTCTTATATTCTTTCCTGTATATTTGTTCTCATAGGAAGAATTCATACGGCTCATAGTAATATCAACACTAGGATTAAAAAATAGCAACTTAGGCATCCTCAAGTCACTGTTCTAAAGCAGATTTCTTTGAGGAAATGTTGCTTACTATTACACAAGCCCTTAGCTCTAATCATCCTTTAAGGCTTCTCTCTATATTAAAAAATGAGAAAAACACTTGAGAAGCCGAGACTCTCTTAAAATGTTTTGATCCAATGAAGTTTAGAAAAATATCAGGAGCTAATTCATGATAAGAAATACTTGTATTTACATCTTCCAACAGCTACTGAAATCCAGATTCCTTTTAAACTCATGTTTGACAGCTTTTGGGTCCAGTAGTTAGAACAAAAAGAATATCAAGATTAGAAAAGTTATTTCTTGTTCTCAATCTAAAATATTCTGAAGGGGCTATTTTTTCAGATTTTTCTCACATCTCAGCTCTAACTGCCAGAATTCTCACTTTAACTACCTAAGATGCTACCTAAATATTTAACATTAAGTACAATGCTTAACTTCTCTGTGCCTTTTCTTACCATTAACTAAAATGGAAAGTTCTGACTTTATTAGGAAAATAGTTTTGGACAGTGACAAGACAGGAAGCAGGAGAACAGATTGTCCAGGGAGACCAAGAAGTCTCCAGACTTGGAGATCTCAAAAATCTGATTAACCTACTTTGAACTCAGTATAGATTATGCTCTGAGAAGTGGGTTGGGCTGGATGCTGGGTCCTACTCAGCCTGCATGACTTTGTGAGTCTGTATATACTTAAAAGTACAGATTATGGAGTGTTCCAGACTCTGGATTTTTAATGTTTTTCTTATACTTCTGAGTTACGAAATGAGAACAACATCCCAAGGATATATATAAGAAACATACTCAGAGTCTCTGGCAGCTTTGGAAGAGAACTGGCAGATGATCACAAACATGTAATTGTGACAGAGGTGCTATTAACTCCTCCACTATGGTCACTTCCTGTAAATACTTTCTTCAATACAGCCCACCACCACCCAAAGCAGCTGTTTAGGTTTTGACAGCACAGTGCTCAGAGTCACAGTTTCAATTCAGAAGCGATAGATAAGAAGTAGTATATATGAGCCTCCATACTGTTATTTACCCCCAGAGCATTCAGACCTTCCACATCTGCTTGCATTTATTCAAACTACCTGTTTGACACAGCTGACCTACCTGAATAACTTATCTCTCAAGCTAAATGCAACACTGAAGCATAAAGTTTAAATGAAAAACAAAAACTCCAGAGATAATCAAGTTATAAAGAGATATATAGAGATATATAGAGATATATAAAGAGATATAAAGAGATAATCAAGTTATAAAGAGTTATAATCAAGGTCATAAAGAGAATCTCTTTCTCTTAAACAAGGGGGGCACTGCTTTGCTGGTAACTGCTAAAACACATTCCTTTAAGCCTTTCCTTCAGCAAAGCTAAGCGTATTGTTAATTTTAAGTTGCTTTCTCACTGCCAGAGCTATGAGGGATGAAAACCCACCTCCTATCAGCACATTGCTGGTGCATCACAGTTTGTACCTCTGGTAATATACATGTAAAATCATGACTGTTAGTAATACACAGGTACCTGCTACAGGCTTCACACCTCAGCTGTGGATTTGGAATAGCCTGGTAATTAGATGACACATTTCTAGTCTCAGATGATTCTCACCTTTTACAGATATTAAATTTTGTGGTGTAATTACTAAAAAGTCTCTCACAATCTTCCTTCTCTGAGATGAGTATTCAAATCATCTGGGATTAGGCTATAATTAATTATGAACAGCATTCATTACAAGCACTTCCACTTTCATGAACAAACCTGGTTTTTGCATTGGGTTTTGCTTCTCATAACTAAGCGTGACTTATAGTGGGGCTAAAGAGCCTTCAGTCAGTGATCTCCTCCCATCAGAGCACAAGTGGGTCACTGCAATATCTTAGAAAGTAGGCTGCCCATTCTGCATTATTCCTAGACACAAGAAAAACTCAAGACATAACAGTTCTCCTGTAATTGGGCATATGACAAGCCTCAGGCTCTTACTATGTTGTTTTTACAAAGAACAATATAATGTTACAGTCTTGAATTGCAGTGTCTATCTTCCAATTTTGTTTAAGAAAAATGATAGCTAAAACACTGCAGGGGGATTTAAAGAATTTTTAATAAGATTTGAAACAAACAGATTTATTATATAGTCCTACATAGTTAAAAAGTGCTTCTGTAAATAGAGCATAGGAGTTCTGTTTCTGAGGACATAGAGTATCTCAGAGGCAGTGATATGTACATACTCACTGAAGCAGAAACCAAGCATAGTTTACATAACTCCCCTTCAAAAAAAAAAAGCAAACCAAAAACCAGAATACTTGCTTCCACTTAGATAGTCGTACAGCTGCAGAGCTTGGGCCTTTACAAAAATTGAAGTTGGGGGGGAATTAAGAGCAGGGCTGTTGGGTTTGTCCCCTTGACAAGTTTTAATTTTTGTCTCGTCCTGCCCCCTGGTGGGAGCACAAGAAGCGGGTCTATTGGTTTCACAGAGACACATTTTTACAATGCAACCCCGAACTACACTGCATTTCTTACATTGCTTTTTTGTGATAAAGAATGTGTGTCAATAAACATACTATTTCATTGAATACTAACGGAAATAAGACAGTATTATTATTTAAATAATTGCTTTATCCAAATAATTAAATAAAGTAATTGCTTCCTCTAAAACTTAAACTCACCTGCAGAATATTCACATTGCAATAGATACCCTTTCTATTCCAGATAGATGTTTAATATTTATGACTAAATGAGAATGAATAGTAAATTTTATATGCATATATATATCTATATAAACATACAGTGCTTATTATTCAGTGGCATTTTAGTAGGAGCTCAAGATATAACATCTATAGCATGAGAGTTTATCTACCAGCTGAGAACCCAGGCCAAAATATATGTGGAAATCATAAAACCTCTGCTACAATTACATAAATTCCTTTCTTTTATTTCTAGAAGGATCAACAAAATGATAGCACAGACCTGCATTGAGTTACAGCTCAGTAGTAAAAAAATACTTTAGATCTAACAAGTGGGAAGCAAAAAAGCAGAATCAAAGGCCTTAAAAGTGTTAACACTTGCCATCCATTTAACTGCTGCTATTCTACTCTCACTGAATATCCTCTAAGAGTAGCAAAATAAGATACTACCAGTGCAAGTAAATGCTAATTTTAACCTTGTTAGCAATGTTTAGATTATTTTTGACACAGCTGTATTGTATCCTCAATTCCTTAATCTCATTTAAGCTCAAAACACTTCCATATATTCTCAAACTCCTTCAGGTAGCCTGGTCACCCACTGGCCTTCCAGGTGTCTCTTGTCCCAAACTCCAGGTTCTACAGACACTAATGGTTGTAGGCAGCACATTCTGCTCTTGTCTACATCAGAGATGTAGTGAGGAGGGAAGAATCATTCAGCCTCACTCAGTTCACTGAACTGACCGTGAAAACAGCAGCACTGCAGTCCCTGAGCACAGGTGAGCCACTGAGGTAACAATGTTTGGCTGGGGTGTGACACTGGAGTACACTCACCCCCCAGGGCTCCAGGAGCCAGCATTGGCACCTTGATAAATCAGATCAGTCTCAGCAGCAGCCAGAGCCCTGTCTACCCCATGTTTTTTAGGTTCATCTGCCAAAAACCAAATGAGGTTTTGCACCTTTCCTTGGTTTCCTACTGCAGAGAGAAAGAGTGACTTTTGAACAAGTATCTATGTACACACAAGCTGATAGAAAAGCTCAATCCTGTTTGCACCCAGACAATACAAATCAAAAGTTACTGTAAAGGCATATAGGACAAAACATCAAAGTAGTAGAAAATATCAGAAATAGTAGCAGAGGTTTTATGATTTCCACATATATTTTGGCCTGGGTTCTCAGCTGGTAGAGCAACACAATTTCCTCTGCCCTCAATCACTGTTCTGCAGTCACCAAGAATCCAGCCATGTGTGACAGCTTAGGGCAAAGGGAGATTAGACATCTTCCTGCAGTTACATAACAGTTTGCCTAAGTGGTGAATTTACAAGTTGCAATCAAATTGGCCTACCCTGCAGAGGCGTGTGAAAATGCCTCGGGTTATGTGACACAGAACTACATAATGCCCCTGACTGATCAAAAACCCAGTAAGAAATGGTAGGTTGCAGATGAAGATGAACTGCCAGCTGCAGTCTAAAACCAAAATACTTAAAGAACAATTTCTTATGACTGTGTATTACCAAAGCACAACCTTTTCTCTACTTAAGCATCCAATCCAGACTAATTTGTGGTGAAACATTTAGGGACTATATGTCTTTATGAACTCCAAGTACTGGGGTGCAAACGATTGTGGTTTTAGGGCTGTTTGATGGCTTATCTTAATTATGCTCTAACCACAAAATTACAATCTAATGAGATCTCAGTTTGGATAAATTCAGTTAAATTGTCAAGGGTACAAGTAAGAGCCGTAAAAGCTAATAAAAAAACCAAAAAACAAACAAAAAAACCCCACCTGTTTTTACATTGAAAAACAGAAAGGATTTTGGTTTGTCTCCGGTGACTGTAATTAATTTAGTCCCGGATTTATACTCTCAATTTATATTCTCAGTAATTCAGATGAGGACCTGATTCTGCAATCCCTGGTTATATCAAGCAGCATACACTCAGGTGAATAATTACATTGATTTCATATTGTAACTGCACACAGGAAATAAGTAGGAAACTTTGCAAGGTGAGAAAGTAGCTTAATTTTTTGTGCTACTTTGAACATACTACCATGCTTAGAAGTTGTTTGGTTGGGCCATCCACTCCATAAGTAGGGAAGAGGCAGAAAGTCAAACCCTGCCTACTGACAAACAGCCTGGGAAGCTGGAGCAACCTGAAGTGAACCGGAGATAGCACAGGTCTGTCCCACCTCTAGGCTGCAGAAAGGACCCCTCAGGGCCCAGCCCATGTTAAATTCTGCAGGACCTGCTTGTGGAAATTTATAAAAAACATTTGCATTGACATTTTTTTAGGTTGTTATCAGACCTAACGTGTTGTACTACATGATGTGAATTGCAAATATTTGTTTTCACTATAAAAATAGACGAAGTGTAGCTAATTAAATATCACACTGCCTTTGGAAAAGCAAACAGGATAAGAGGAGGCTGAGGGCTATCTGTACTCAGGCCAGTGACCAGAAACTGCAACTCAGGGAAATTCTTCACTCCTAGCACTGGGCCCTGCTTTGTGGTTTCACTGCAGGCTGTGGGCTGTGCCTGGGCTCTCACTCCCCATAGCCTGACTGGCACTGAATTCACCTTATGGAAAAACTCCCTGCAGAGATTTTGTGGCAATGCCTAGTGTGGATGATGATTATCTCGTCAGACTCCAAGTGCTTTAAGAATTATGACCAAAAAGTGAATTACTCAGTTCAATAATGAAATATCATTATTATTTGTATATTTTCTGTCTCCTAGGCAACCACACTTTTTTGTTTGTTTCAGAAGATTTAAAATACAAACACACATATGAACAGATTCAGGCAAGAACACACTTTTTTTCCTTCAGAAGGACACGCTCTCCCATGCCCAAGATATTTTTTGCCACGGCTTGTAACAAGCAAGCACTAGAAAGACATTTGCATCACCTCATCGGAGAGACTTGAGGGAACCTGCTGGCTGCGTTACGGAGCTCCTGTCCAATTCATGGATCTCTGCTCCGGCACTTGGATTGCCTCCTCCTCCTCGGGGAGGAGAGCTCGGGGGTGGCAGGGCTGTTCCCTTTCTTTGGGAACTTTCTTCCTCGCTGCTCAGCACCTTTGCGGCCTTTCCCCCTCTCTTAGGGCCCAGGAGCCCGGCTGCGGGTGCTGCGGGTGCTGCGGAGCGGGCGCGGCCTCCCCTCAGGGCAGCCGCCCTCAGGCCGTGGGCTCGGCAGACAGCCCGGACAGACAGACAGACAGACAGCACAGGGAACATCCAGGAATCACTGATGTGACACTGCACCGCTCAAGAATGACAAAACTTTACCGGTTTTCCTCCATTATAGGCGCCAGTTTTCCCCACTTGCAGAAGAGCCCTCTTTTTTTTAGGAATTTTCTGAAATTTTCATGATCCCTTGCAGCTCAAGCTAGTTGAAACTGAATTTTCCAAAGTGAAATGAGTCATTGCAATCTTTCACCCACATTCCTAACCACATCCCACCCTGGCTAACTATTTGAGCTGGTCAAAATTATAATGAAAGAGATATATCATCAGCTAAAAAGCACTTGCATGAAAGAAATTCATGGAATTTGAGAAATAAAACCATTCCCAGGTGACGGCCATATTGCCTGTTAGCAGCTAAAGAAGCACCAAAATTTCCAATCAGGTTCTCTTAAAACAAAGGGTATATACCCCAAGGGAGACTGTGAACTCTTGCTCCTTATCTTAATTCAGGAAGAAAAAAAAAATCTTAAAAGACAGAAATCACTTGAATGTTTTCCTGGAAGAAATGTCCATTTTCCAATTTCCTATCTCCTTTGAGCAGTCCCTCTCTGCAAAAGCACTTTTATCCCAGGAGGGAATATTATAATGGAATATGTTTCAAACACATGTTCATCACCCAAAAGACAAAAACACACAGCTTCCCTGATGAGCAATGCAATTCCCCTCTCAGATCAGCCAAACACAAACATACTTCAACAGAGCAGCAAACAAGCTTGATGTTCCTTGCCTCTGCTTTTCCAGCACATACTGCTGGAAAAATGCCCACCACTTACTTGAGAAAGTGCAGGCTAGAAGGACAATAAAGGATAGGTGAATATGCAAACAGGAGTCTAATCTATTTCTTATCTGTGACCTATTCATAAACTAAAAAATAACAGCTTGGAATTGTTGAGGGTACTCAGTATACTAAGAAGGAAAAAAAGAGGCAGCCTTGGATCAAATTTCTTCTAGAAGTTGCTATATAGAGACAAAGGCCTCCTTTTGTGCAACTACTTTTTAATCTTTGCTAGATTTTTAATATGGTTAACACATACGGTATATAAAAGGCCATTAAATCCTCTAATTTTATATTTACCCACAGAATTTCTTCAAAACTGACAAGCATCCATTTTTTACTTTAGGCCATTTAAAGTTCATCACCCTTTTCCTGGTCCCTTTTAGTCATCAACACCTCTAACTTACAAAAAATTCACCTGAAGCACTATAAACCCACAGCAATATAATCATGAGTGTTGCCTTCTTTACTGCAGCAGGATTACAAATAGGAATGCTCCTCCCAACATGGCTGTAGAATTGCAGTCCAGCTTCTTAGTGCTCAGGGTTAAAAAGCTGGTTAAAGAGTTTTTGCCTTTATAAAGTGCTTTATAAATCATGTGTGGCATATCCCCTCAGAGCTGAGAGCTGTCAGGAAGCCCAGTTTCCTTTTCCTACTTTCACCACATATACCATTATTATTGGTATTGTCTTCCCACCAGTACTGAAAGTCTCTTCTGCTGCTCTTGTACATTTTTCAGTAGATTTATACAAGTTATATTGCACAAAAATCTGGACCTTCATTAAAGTAAAGTAATGAGGTAACTTACACTTGCATTCAGTTACCAAAAAATACACCTATTTTTAGGAAGTAGTTAATACAGAATCACAGAATATGCTAAATTGGAAACGTCCATCAAGTCCAACTCTTCTGCCTTGGGGTAGTATCATTCCTCCATTCCTGTGAGTTCTTCAAGAGAAAAAAATTATTTGTACTACAGTAGTGATTATATCCCCCAAAGAGTGTCTGACTGTGCTAAGCACAAGTAAATGCATGAAACAATAAAGTCACTTCCTGCCTCAAAGAGGTACACTTTAAGCATACATGAAAACAGATGGAGAAAACCCTGGAGTATTAATATTGTATGCAGCAGAAGGGATTATTCTCACTGTGCATGAATTAGACTGTATGCTTTTGCTACTTGTACTGAGAGTCCTTGGTCCAATACTTGCAGGACTGGAGGTGGAATAAAATTTTCTTTCAAAGTCTGTAGATTGAGTGTTCCCTCCCACACAATTCATTATACTGCTGTCAAGGTTAATTCTCACTGGAATTGTCATTTTTATATTGAAAATGTTTTTAGAACGCAAGAGGTTGCAATGGAAAGAATCACTGACACAAGTTTGGCATGCTTTTCTGTAAGCAGTAGAAGAAAACTCTGCCTGCATTGCAGGCCTGATAATCAGCATATCCCATGGGTAAGTACTTGTTTCTCTCATCTGAAAGCATCACAGAACATAACTGTACCAACAGTCATCACTTACTTTGTATCAGTGCACCAGTGGTCAGCAGCAAGGGAAAGGAGAACTTAGTAAAATATATCATGTTGTCTTTTAATATGCAATGTCTGGAGCATTTCTGCAGCAAACTACTGACCTGAAAGTCCAGGTGGTTTGTAAGCTGTGACCTTACACGTGATTTTACCTCTCACAAGTCCCTTTAAAATCTGTAATGCTAGTCTCTACTGGGAGCAGTCTTTGGCATACCTCAAACACATTGTAGAGTAGGTTTCATTTTTGAGAAGCTTTGTTCCTTCTTCTAATGTCTAATATATTTGAACCTGCATAGAAAGACTAATCAAACCAAAAGAATACTCTGTCATAGACTGTGTGTGGACCAGATGTGCTTCTGTTGATGTTGCTGAGAGATTTTTCCCAGTGGATTTGAATTGGGAACATGAAGAGGCCATATGGTAGTAAAGATAATTTGCATAACATCTTTTATCAACAAATATTTCAAAAGACCCTGTAAATCACCTACTGTACAGGAGGCATTTCACTCAGAACTGAAACACAAATACCTCTGGGGTAAAACTTGGAAATACATAATAGCACACAGTAATGCTATGAAACTATTTGTAATTAGTTGTGAAAAATAAAGTCACAGCAAACTGAAATCATGAGAGGAGCACAGGTGGACAAGTTCTATTTACAAATCAGTTGCAATCTGCACAGTTTCACCCTATATGTGAAGTAATAATTTATGAAAAGTAGCTTATTCCTTTTGATAAGTTCAACTGATAAAATGATCTTCAAATATAGACATTGAAAACAGAACAGAATACTAAGTGGATAGCTTGATTTCAGTTTTGCAGATATTCACGGTACATATGCAGAGTAAACATGTATATCTCATCTTAATCTCAGTGTCCCAGTAGGTAACGTGGCCAAGAAAAGTTATACAATTTTTTGTATTTGTTATAGGTAGGAGTGTGGAAGGCTCTGGACGTTTTCCAGTACTGTCATGAATGTCACTACTGAAGAAGAAAAAACAATTGTTTCAAAGACAGTATAATTTTCTTTCTATTCATCTTGGGGAAGAGGAACAGTAGGAGACAGAAAACGTGATAGATTGCAATATGCATCAGGGTCAGCAAAGAAAACAGTCATAATTTTCAAATAAAACTATGTAAAGTTCCTTAGTGAGGTTTATTATTTGAAAATGTTACCTTCTTCCAACCTTACTGCCAGGTTGAACCTTGTTTCAGTCCCAAATCTGTCTAATGTGCTGTAGATAAATTCATATTATGTTTATCTGCTGTAAGAAGGCAAATAGAAATGCTGCTCAACAAATCAAATGAATATTAAGTAGACATATAACATAATTTATGTTGCATATTTATAGAGCTCCCCAGAGAACTTACTACAAAATCATTCACTGCACTTAAAATGAAACGGGAAACAGTTTTATGTAAAGAGATTTTGAAACAAGAATTTTCAAAGAATCCAGGAAGTTCAGCTTCCAGGTCCTATCTTTTGATTTGCTAAGAACTTTTGCCCATCCACAGTAATCCAGGCCTGGTCACACAAAGTCACAGCAGTGTTAGTATCACATTTATCCTCATAACCCAGCCCCAGTGCTCCTTCATGTCCCAGCAACAATAAAGACAACACTACTGATTTTATAGTAAATGACCAGTGGGTCTTTTCCTGATTCCAGCTTTACAACGTTATGTAACCAAGAGTGCAATGATTTTCAGCATATCCATGTGACAGCTGCAAAACTTTTGTATTAAACTACCTCCTGATTAGGAGTAGAGTTTTCTTGAAGCTGTTCAAACTCTTAAAATTGACTGTGCCAAGATCCATTGTCCAGATATTCCTGTTCACTTCAAAGGAATAACAGCAGAAAGAAACTGTACTGCAGACACAGCAGTCCTTGAAAATTATAGGTTAGGAAAGACACCAAAGCTTTCATTAATACAATTGTAGATCTCTGAGGGCAAACAGCACAGCCATGTGTGGAGGTTCTGTGTGCTTACCCCTGACATGCAAGCACTTAGCATTCCTGAAAAATGGGCACTAGCAGTATCACTGCACAATTATAATGCCGATTTTCATGGTCATGCTTTGTTCACCCTCCTGATGGCAGTACTTACAGTCAGAGGTGTGGAATAACATGAACACAGCGCACTCCTACCCCCAGGAGCAATTTTTCTTTTTTTTATTTGTATAGTCATATGTACTAAAAGGATGTGAAAAGGCTATTATTAAACTACCCTTAAATATGTTTGATGACACCACATGCTGACTCAGAAAGTCCTTTCCTCCAAGCCCATTTAAAGCTGAGGTCCTAATTGCAAATGCTTTATTACTGTGTTGATAGATGTACCGTATCATTCATTCCTTTTCAGAAAAATTTCACGCAGGTCTTTTTTAATATAATGTTTTAAAGATCAAACTCAGTATATACATTTAGAGGAGCAATCTCAGCTCTTAGCTGTAGTAAAAATAATAATAATAATAACACTTACTGTACTTTAGATCTTCAAAGCACTGTATGGGTATTAAACAATTTGTCTGTCTTGGCAAGGATTTTAGTTTGCATTGGACAGTAAGTAGCAGCAGGTACCTTGTTTCTTCTCTTTTTTTCTTCATTATTTTCTCCTTCCTGTTTTATTCCCCATAGGTTAAAAGTGTGTCCCTTCTTGGTTTATGGGTATTCTAGAAATTCCTTACTGATGCTACTGAATTCGCTGGTTTGAATTCGCTTTTAGCAGCCAGAGCAATCCATCAGACTTCTATTATTTATGAGCTATCTCAGGAACAGAAATGAGAGTCAACTTTCTTTTGAAGTTGCCATAACATAGAGCTGTCCTGGGTAGGTTTCACAAGAAAATAGCTTTTTTTAATTTTTTTTTTTTCCCCTACCTCAAATGTCCTTATTTACTGTCACAACTAATAGATTCAGAATAAGCAAGAATCTTGTCTTTTTTGAGTGCTGGAGTAGAAACTCACGAGTGCAATCCCAAGGATGGTGTTTCCACAAATACAAGGATAAGCATCATTGTTCTTGGTGCTTTTCAAGGCAGCCCAGTGAAACAGGGCTTGACAATCCTTACTTTCCATAGGAGACTACCTCCCTTCTAGGTGGCAGAGAAAGGGCAAGAAAGAGCCAGTTCTACTTCGAACTAAGAGTCAAAGGTACAGTAACCAAGATCTGTAGAGCCAGAGCTTGTCACAGAAGCAATGAGAGCTTGCAGTTCCAGAAATCAGTTGAATTTAAAGCATATTGCACTCCCATTCCACCCAGAAACTGCTACAGTCTCCATTCCTCTTTGCAGCAACTCTTCTCTCTGAAAATGTTCAGCATTGTAAAGTACTCATGTTCTTGAAATTTCTAATTAAATCCCAAGGAGACTAAGGAGTCTGCAGATGTAACAAGCATTAATTCAGTGGTCTCTGTTGTCAAAAAAGCAGTCAGTTTTTAAGTGCATTACAACCATTTATCTTTTGCTTATCCAGGAATCTATTTCTACAAGCTTGTGTTGGGAACATTTTCAATAAACATTAAAATAAAATCACTGGAGCAGTTTGGCTTGTGGAAGTGTGAGTGCTTCTGGTACATGGAAGTTCTCCCAAAACTGAGAATTACCAACAAAAAAGAGGTGCAATCCCACTTATTAATTGTATCAATATAGCTGTGAGTCATATTCAAGCAGCAATGAATGCTCTGTGACTTTGTGTTGCTTTACTTCCTGTCTCCTAACAGTGCATGTCTTGGAAGTGCTCTCCCACATGCTCACTTCCCCAGGGCTGCATGGATATTTCTGCAGAAGCAATTCTGAACAGCTAAAAACCCAACTCTCTTCTTTCATGACCAGTAGATCTGGAGAAACCAGACCCTGCCCAGTGATCAATTTGACCTTTGTCAATACCACTGAACAGTGCTCCAGGAAGAAGCAGGCTGATATTTTGCCATAGAGATAGCACTTTTCTGTCACACAATAAATAAAAAAAGACATTAGCTTCTTAGATGCCCAAGTCAATCATCTTTGATTCAGACATGTGTTGTTAAACTTTTCTCTTGAAAAAATAACATGCACATGGTTTATGTTCCTTAATATATCTAGAGATATATTCTGAATTCTCCTTTGGAGGCTTCAGTAGCTATAGATTTAGTCTTGATGACAAGAAATTAAGAAAGTGTAGGGTAAGAACTTGCTAGAAGAATTTATGTAGCTGAGGACAGAATACAAGACTTCAGGGTCTGAAAGGGTGAAGCAGAACTGTTTATCTCTCATGCCACATAGAAAAGATTTTTGAGCTGATTTATTGCTTAGCTTTTGAAAGATGAACACAGTCACATAGAAAAAAAATCACTGTTTTCTTTTCTTCTTTCCAGAACTATAAACCTATATTTCAAAAGCCATTGTTGAAGTAGAGGATTAGATGAAAAGGTTGATCCCTGACTCAGTTTTCAAGGGCAGGTCTCATGCTACTTAACCCAGGAATTTCCCCAGTTTTCTGTTGCATTCTATGCTGCCATCATCTGGCTCTTTTCATAAAACCTGACATTTTCTAAATCTCAGTTATCTCCAGGCCTGAATTTCTCTTTGGGTAAGAATCTTCAATGCTTTTCATGATGATCTCTCACAGTCAGAATTTACCTTTTCTCAAGCAGCAAGCATCTCTCTGCAGCTACCACTGCCAGAACATTTACCCAGACTCTGGGCGGGGCATGCAGCTCCCTTTGCCTAACTGAGCACTCAGGATGGAGGGAGGATATTAATTTGAGTCTGTTCATACTCCAACATACTATTCTGATTCTAAATCATCTAGCAGAGATTTCTTGATAGCAAGCCAGTTACTTCTAGCATGCCAGCCACCAGCATCTTGACTATGCCCTAACTCAGGGAATGCAGACATTTTGTCATGGAAGACACCTCTCCTCCTACAGTAAAAGGGTGTTACCAACTTTCCCAGTGATTTACTTAAATATAAACAGGTTGTTTATTTGCTCCAAGGCAAATCTTGTCTTCTGCCTGATGGGGCAATGATAAAAGGTGACAGAAGCTTTCCAATCAGCTTACACAGACCCAAGGCCAAACTGCTTCCAAGACATCACAGCCTTCACCTCCTTCTCATATGTCTGGCAGCCAGAGTACTGTGAAATATTCAGAAACATTCATCTGGCTGAATTCTGGATTTCTGATGGCAGGTAAAACTCTGAGGGAACTGTGAAAGCATTGGCACTAATACTGATATGAGGAAGAACAATACATACAAAACTTTGGTCCATCTTTAGATTGCAGCATACCAGTCTGGGTTCTGAGGAAAGGCTTTTCCTGGAGCATTTCCAATGCTTGGCTTTTTGTCTATTCTGATCTTCACAGAAGCCCTCTGTCTCTGTGTATGTCAGGCAAAAGTCTGCCTTGCCAAACATGCTCAGCTGCTTTGTCTTCCTGTTACAGGATTCACCTAACCTGTTCTGTAGGTAACAAGGCCAGGTGAGCAAGGTTTCCTCTCTGCTGCCCAGCCACACCCCAGTTCCAAGTGCAAAAGAGAAGGATGCTACAAAGCACATTTCTGTGCTCCATGGAACTGCAAACAAGCAAGCACAGCACATCCCTCTATCACAGCACACATCAATCAAGGCGTGCAGCTCTTGACAGGACACTAATCAATCACCATAGGAAGGGAGCAGCATGGGGAGACATTCCAATACATTTTCCTTCATTCTCTTTTCTAAAACAGGAGAAGAAGGTTAAATAAGCCTCTGTTGATGCTTGTGATGCACATTTTTCAGGATATGGGAATTACTGGATACAAAGGAGACTTTGGGGCCTATAATATAGAATGAATAAGTCTTGGGGCAAACCAGAAAAAAAAAGGGCATATTTACTCAGGGACTGGAAGGAGAGATGAACCTAAAAAGAATCTAGTGGGGAAACTTGGTATTAGAAACAATAAAAATATCTGCTAGGTTTTAATTTCCACATCCAAGTCCTGAGAAAATCTATGGAATCAAAACAGAAATTGAATAGACACTTCTTTACTGAACAAAGTAAAAACATGCCTAAAATTTGGATATACATAAGTGACCACTTATTTTGGCTGAGTAGTATCTTCAAATGACAGTGTGCTGAAACTTACAGATTCTGTATTTTCTATTTATTTTTGTAATGACAGAACAGAAGTGGGACAAAGTGGCTGGACAGCTGCATGAAACCTCCATTCTGAATTCAAATCTGAATTGGGCCTGAACCAATACACAGAGGTCTTGAGCACCACTGCATGCCTCCTGTAAAAATCTTCACTGCTCTGAATACTGGATGAATGTCTCCGTATGCATCCTGGGCTGAGGCTTTCAGCCCACTTGGGAACTGGCAGAAATGGAACTGGGCTCTCAAGGTTTAAAAGAAGTATCAATCCTAATGAGGCAACACAGAAAGTAAATATGTACCTCTAAAAGTACTCATGTCAGCACAGTTAAATATTGGAGGCTTGAGGAAACACCTTTCATACAGTTGCTGGTGGAAGAAATGCAGACAAGCCTATAGTGGCCCTATATAACATTGTACTTATTTCTTACACCACCAGTTTTCATAGCCTTGACCTATGCAACTGTAGAGTAAGAAGAAAATAAAGAAGCAAACCACGTAGAAATATGTGCCCCATGTTCCTCACTTGGGGATTAAACAAAACAAAGAATGTTTCATTTCAATTTTCAAGTAAGCTCTCTATGTTTCTGAAGAGTGCTGATGTCCTGTGATATCTGAGCAAGACAGCATTAGGACTGTACACACTGTATTCCTCCTTGCTTTATTAATAAAACAATAATGAACTCAGTGGTGCAGAAACAACAGAACATGCTGCTATGAAGGAGACCTCAAAGCCCACTCAGCTGCTTCACTGGTGTATATTAAAATTAATGAGTATCTGCTGCAGAAAGAAAGAGGTGTCCTTACAGGGGAATGAGATGTATGATCTTTATATTGTAGCAGAAGCACTGAGAAGTACAGGAATCTGCACAGCTCATTCTCAAATAACAAATTTCATTTTACGGGAGGAAGGCAAGGACAGGCTGAATACACTTGTTATACATATTGAAAGAGGGGATAGGAGAGTTTTTCATTTGCATCTTAAGCACCTTCCCACTAGTAAAAACCAGATCAAGGCTCTCTCCCCTCCCCCACCTCCATTTTTATAGCTATGAGAGAAAAACATTGGCAATATTGAATGCCAGCCAGCAGCTGAGGCTGCTAACTCAGCCATTATAACCACAATATTTAATAGCTGTCAATTAAAGAGCCTTGATATTTATACATGGGAACACATTTCACTATTATTTTTGTTTATGACATCCTTCACAGTGGTTTTGAGCTTTTAATGCTTTCCAGTTAACAAAGCAAATTTCTGAAGTAACTATTAGGTTGGTAAATGATAGAATTTTTTAAATGTTGTTTCACTAAGACATCTCAATTTTTTTCCAATTTCTTCAAGGCTTTATTCGACTGCAAAGAGAAGTTAATAACACATTGCTACAATAGCATCTCTGTGAAGTTCATTTCCTGCATAAGAGCTCCAATGAGAAACAAGCGTTACTAGTGTGTTTCATATCTGAAGCACATCAAGTATTTTGTGCGCTCAGTTCAAACCGCTTGCTTGGACTAAAGTTGTAACTGGGGAGTACTTTTACCACAGATTACCCTAATTCTATAGAATAATACCTAAAACCTTAAGGAGGAAAAATTTCTTATCACTTCCTTTTCTTATGTGTTAAAAATACATCAACCTCAGATGTATTAATGAGTACTAGCTTCAAACACAGTTTAAAACTACAAGTGCTAAATCATTATAAAATTTAGAAAACCAGGATCGACTCAAAACTTCTCTGAACTGTCCTATAGGCACCACGTATTCCCATTTAATGAGGATATTTAATCTCAATCTATTCAGATTTGAAATTTTCTATTCCAGAGTTCATTGCAATTTACAAAGAACTGCTACAGAGCAGGGAAAAAAGAGGGGGGGAGAAGGTGGAAGGGGGACACAAACAGGATAGACAAGATCAAAAAAACCACCAACCAACAAACAAAAAACCACAAAATACCCACACCAAAACACAACTTGAGAAAGCATTAACAATTCAATTTCCTAATGTGTGGCTATGATTTATACCTAAAATCTTTACTACGTCACTTGTGTAGAACATAGTGTTTTCCACAGCACATCTACATCTCAGTCTGCAAACGGCTTCTGTTCTAATCTAACCAAATTCAGTCTATCAATAGTATCATATAAAGGGCAGCACTTAGTTTATCTCATTAAAATCCAGAAATTTGCTACATTGTCCTGCCACTAAGTCCCTGTCAGTCCAGAATCATCCCACTGGGACTGCATTAGTTCATTATTGAAATATACCTTTCTTTTAGTCTCATTAGAGTCAAGCTTTATCAAAAGCATACCACATGAAAAAACATGGTATCTGAAGTTCAGCCTCTATCACTTCTTTTTTGAAGAAGGTTTTTGGAAAGGCAAAACAGAATATGGAAGTGAAAATTTATCCTGAAAGACTCCAGAACTGGTTATTTATATGACATAAAGAGAGGATGATCTATTTTGTCTCTTGCAAATGTGCCTTTGTGTCTCTTTCCTCTCCCCTACTTTTGTAGATGGGGCAAATCTGAAGTTAAGCTCCAGAAAGTACCTAGGGAATGCTCTGATCTTGGGGATAATTTGAACCCAAACAGAGCTGATTCCAGCTTGTCCAGTTTAAGCAAAGCAGAACCTCAGCACTGAACAATCTGACATGCATACAGTAAAATCACAGACTAGGCTCTGGCAAGGGATTGATTTCCTTCCCTCTTCCCTCCTAATATAGAGAAGTGCAATTGGGTCTGTACTCTTCCCACAGAAGAGTAATTGTTAAGAGATATTTCCACAAGTACTCTCAAGGCCAAAGAGTCAGAGACCACCTCTGCTAAAAGGAACCATGCCAACAAGCCAGAGGCCATGTACTCGTCAGCAAGGACTGGGGTTCACTAGAAACAGAGCTGTGCAATGAGACAGTTGGTGCTGATGACCTGACATGCTACCATGAATATTTCATTAGGGTTTATCTCAAAAAAGAACAAATCTGGTCCCACTGGGGACTGAATGCAGTTAGTGAGCATTGAAAATGCTCTTGAAAAACATTGTCCTTTTAGTTTAATCTGAGAGAGATCCAGTAAAGTACCCCAAGACTGACCCATGGTATGAATCAAAGCACATTTACCAGGGACAAACAGATTAGCTTCAGAAGCAGATTCCTGATCTGAACTAAACTACTAATCTAGATGCACTATAAATTCTTCTGCATGAGATCCTAACAGCACAATATATAGAGGGAAAAAAATTATTTTGTACTATGTTCAGAGATACTCCCCTGAAAAGTAAAACCAGGATGCATCTTCCAAAGTAAAGTGATGCTATGTAAAAGCCAAACAGATAGGTAAGCAATTCTTTTAAATCAAAGATAATGGAAGGAGGCAATTTAAGGTAATCTTACTTCCTTTAAGAGTTAAAATTGCTTTTACATTTCAATCAAATGAGAGCATCTATGCAGCATAAGCCACAGAGCTAAGCACCAAGCAGTGTCTCCTCTAGTGTCTTGGATGTTTCCCTAGTGACATTCAGGTGACAGAAGAGAAATCAGAATTTTTTTACAGGCTTAAGACCTTTGACATTCTCAGTTTGTTTTTTCTTTAATCTAATCACACAAAATTAATTAAAGGTGTTTTGACATGCCTCAGTGGAAATAAAATTCCTTTTATTCAGACAGAAATTAAATATAGTAACAAAACTCCAAAACAATCTATTCTCAGCACTCTGTGAGGGGCTAGAAGACAATAGCAATTGTGTATATTTATTTGGAGATGTTTACAACATACTTAAGAATTTCTTTCTTAATTAAGAAATTTCAAAGATCCTAATGTCAATGGTGATCTGGTGCCAAATGAAACACAATTTTTATCCTCTGCAGTTGCTCAGTTCTTAGTGATCATGGGTAATATTTGCAAAGCTGTAGAGACGTCAAGTCAAGCTGTGAACTTGCATTTCAGTATCTCAGTATTTGTACCCAATTTTAAGAAAATCTAAGTATGTACAGCTCTTGAGTGATTTAGGTGGCACAACATGAGAACTACACAGAAAAGTTGAGACTTCACACACTTTGCTTCTGCTTCTCAGACCCGGCCAGTAGAAAAAAATACAAAGAAGCATAAATCCATTAACAGCCCTGAACTGCTCAGTTGTTTTCTGTTCTGGTTAAACTGAGCAACAGTGAAAAAGATGATACTGTAACAGAGAAGGTAAAGGTTTTCTTTTGTTTTTAAGTGGTTCTGGGTTAAAATTCAATGGTAGCAAGAGTCAAAAGAAAGTAATCAAGAAAGTATCATAACATCTATAATACTGTGTAGCAGTTCTGGGAACAAAAATCACCTCTTCAGACAAACAAAATTCCTGTAGTCCAGCAAATAATATTAATTTCAAGCTACAGACACTGCTATATCAAGACAAAAGACTCAGTATTCTGTAAAGTCAAAGTGGTCAGTGGTCCTTAGTGTACATGTGTGCATAGTTTTAATTGTAGAGCACTGACTGCCTGATCCTGCCTTATGCACCACATAGTCACAGATAATGCTTTCATGAATAAACAAACAACAACAACAACAAAAAAGTTATGGAGGTAAATTTTCTTACCAAAGTCTGGCAGCTCAATCTCCGCTCCAATCTTTTCTCAATATTTGTGTAAGTTCACTACATTCCCGTCCTGGTTTTAATATCATCATTCAGGCTTTTTTTTTACTCAAAATTGACCAAACCATTCACAGTGGACCAGAATTAAACCTTTGTAACACTTGAACATGGCACACACTAAGCCTTTATTAAAAATATATCCATAAGGGATGCATAAAATTTATATAATTCTATAATTCTTTAAATTCTGAGTCCCCTTTAAAAATTCTGATAGGCTTGTAGCAAAAAAAAAAAAAAAAAAAAAAAAAAAAAAAAAAAAAAAAAAAAAATTCCCCGTGTGTCTTTTTAGAGATCATTTTAAAAAACCATTGCAGAGAGAAATATTCCCGAGAGGTGAGGCCGGGAGCGGCAGCGGCCGCCAGAGGGAGAGCTGGGCGCGGCGGAGCCCGCACCGCACCGCACACATGCACACACACACCCATACGCACACACACGCACACACACTCGGTGCTGGCAGCCCGGCGGGGCCGCAGAGCACAGCACAGCACCCCTCCTAAAGGAAATGTCTGCAAAATCACAGCCTCTGGGTTCCTATGCAATCTAAAGATGCAAATTTCCACTAAAAGAGTTGATGCTCAGTGCCGTTAAAGATTAGTCTTTTATCCTCCTTTAAAATTATTTCCTTACTAGCATTTAACGTATTTTTCTTATATTTTACTGAAGAAAAAATAACTAAGGCAACACACAGAGGGGAATAAAATAATCTGTAGGAGTTCTACCTGGCCAAGTGAAGAAAGGACACCTACAAAACCGTATTTTCCGCTTCTTTTATGTTTACCTACCCAAGAAATGGGAAGAAGTCAAGAAAGAAAACTAGGAGGTGGTACCATGACAGAGTTCACCAGCCTTCAGTCTCTGCTGGAAGGGGGCCAAACTCTGTGACTAGCGAGTCTCAAAAGTCAGTAGATCTCCCCACCAGCAAGGAGCAGGCCTTATTTCTAGCTGGTAACCTCAGCCAGGAGGAGCCACCTCTGGGAATTGGAGCACTCTGCTGGCAGAACACAGCTGGAACCAGCCAAGTCACGTGGACTTGGTCACAGATTGCCACACAGCTGGTGTTCTGTGCTAACCAAAGCCTGTGCCAAGCTACTTTTACTCATATTACAGAACATATAACAATATCCCAGCTGGCCTTTGAATATTTCCGCAAAGCAAGGAGATCCCACGTTGCCAAAATGGAAAGATTTAGGAATACCACGCCTTTCTGTTATAGTTCAGAGATTTACCAGCCCCTGAAACCTCCACTGCAAAGGGCTACAGCCCCTCACGTTTCTGACCTATCTCCCTGCTTCCTTAGCTCTTTGTTCCTGACATATCTGTTTAGGGAAGCAGCTTTTCCAGATTATTCAACTTGTCTCATTTAAAGCTTGAATAGTTCAAAACTAATTTCCTTTGGCTAAACCCCCTGCAGATTTGATGGAGATATTCTCTGTTATGGAAAGTGTATGTTGAATCCTGCAGAGTCAGAGATATGGCCCAGAGGGCCTCCTGTCACAAACAGAGCCACAGTCCCTCTCATTCTTCCCGCACAACTAAATGGATAAATCGAGGTGTCATGAAACTTGACACAGGAAAATCCAACAGATGCCATGAAATGATTGCTCTCAAAGCAATTTTACATGAAACAAAACATGTATTGATTACATATCCAGTATAGCATTCTCATTGTAAGAAAATTCAGCACTCCTAATCACAGATGTTCCATTTTAGAATGCATTTGCTAGGGTTTTTCTTGAGTACTGTCAAGACACAATTTCATTTAAAACAGTTCATCATATGAAAGTTTATAATTTTCTTAAAAAACAACCTTTAGAACCTGCCCAGCATTTTTATCTTACAGTAAATCACAGTCTTTACCTCACCCGCTAATTTACCTGGGATATGTCCAGAACAAAGGGCTACAATAAATGCCAAAGTGAGGGCAACACCCACTTATAAATCACACAGCCCCAGGTCTCTTAGTTAGCAGGTTAAAAATTTACTACATTTTAACTGACATAAAACATACATAGGTCCCTTCAATGATAACAGACTTATCAAAGGAAAAGTCTTTAGTAAGTATTCCTTAGACCACCATGGACATTTCTAAAATATCTGTTTCCATCTGTTTATCTTAGCCGCAAAAAATACTTCACCTGGGTAGATGTGTGCATGAAAAAAGCACAATAACATAGCATCAAAAGGATTTATAATCTCAGACTTATCTGCTTCCAGCCCTCTACCTTGTTGTCAATTGCAAAGTGGTGGATAAATGTGACATCAAAATGCAGTCTCACACTTTGGTTTCTGAACATCAACAACAAAAAAGGTAAGGTCACTATTTCTTAAAATCTATTTTCTTAAGAAATTTGTTTATCAAAATCTGTCTTTATATAGTATTTTCATCCTGCTCTTCATTCTGCTTTTCTTACTTACCAAAAAAACCCCTCCAAGTTTATACATCTACAGTTATGATGTGGATCTGGAGTATGAGCTCTTGTACTTTCAGATGTGGGAGGAAAGGACAGAGAACTATTTGTATGAATGCACTATAACTTCGATGCATTTTTGCCAGCTCACAATGGATAAGTATCTATTTCAAAGGTAGAGCTACATAAATCTTGAAATATTTGTGTGCCTGTGACTGCAGCTACTCTTGAGAGACAAGGGGGAAATGGTGAGAGAGGATAGAAAAACAGATGGAGAAGAATGACGATGGTGTTACTGAAGTGTAGGTGGATTTAATCTAATTGTTCTAAACCTGCTTCTGTGACATGAAATAGTATTAGAGAGTGACTTTGAATACAGAAAAATACATTGGTCACTGTGCTGATTTGGCCATCAGCAAAGCAGCAATGAATAGCAATAATTCCAATTTACATAGATACACAGTGGTTTGGCCATATTTTAAACAAGACTTTTTCACTGTCGGAACTAGAATAATTTATTTTAATATGTGAGCCTAGTTTGTCAGTTCTAGTTGTTAAACATTCTGTATGATCAGGAAAAGTGTCAGAAAGCACTGTGAGGAGAGCCATCACCAAGTAACAAATATGTATATATGTAAAACAAATGTATAAACAAATACTACTTCTGCTTTGCTCTGTGCATATTCTTCAGACCTTCAGAGCTATATCCAGCAATGGATTGCTTTAAACATCCCCTACACTGAGTTTCCTGCTGTCTCATGTGATGATTCCATTATCAGAAGTCACATTATCATGATGATTTTGTCTGACCTAACTTCTCCGTCTCTAACCCCCATAAATTACAATTCCCACTCAGCTTTTCTCACTCTCAGAATTGATTATTTCACCTTTCAAACACTCTAGCACCTTAACCTTCTGCTTAAGTTGCTGAAAAAAAGGTATTGAAATCTTTTTGTCTATCTAAATTATATCCTCAGATTGAAATAAGAGGACAATCTCAATTTTCTCTATTGTATTTTGCCCCTCCCCTCGCCCTCAACCTGTCTGTAGATGCCTGCACAGACAGAGCTTTTCTTTTGCATGAAGACATTTAACCTGACCATTTACTTTTCTGTCACACTCTGCTTTAATAGTGATAAGCAGAATGCTCATTTCAGATTTAAGTCTCAGAGTAGAAAATTAACCACAGTGATTTTTTGCCTGCTTGTGGTAAATTACAGCATTGGACATTCATTGTTTTGTATCTGTTTTGGTAGAGATATTTGTCTGGTTTAGGAAAACAAGGAGATGAATTAGGAACTGCTTGAGAAATTACCAAGTTTCTCCCTGTTTTCACAATATTTGTTGGTGTTCATTATTTCATTTAAATCATACATATAAAATACGCAGATTTTTTCCTTTAATGTGTTAAGTTACAAATCAAAGTGTTCCCATGCAGATTACCTAGGAATATCAAATCTCAATTCCACTGTCAACCAACTCACCATGCACATCACAACAGAAATATTGGTGTTTACACAAGGCACCCAAATGCACTGCATGAAAGGACACAAAGGTGAGAAAGGAAAATAAAAGCTGATCAATGTGGTATGAATTCTAGGGCACTTTACTGAACTCTGAAATCTACCCTACTTTTATGGTGAAGCTTGAACACGGAATTGATGGAATGATATTTTCCACAAACTCCTAAAAAATACTGGCATGAAATTAGTTTAATCTCAGGATACCTATCTCAACAAAGAATTCCACTAAGTTCCTGTGAGAGGTATTAAGCAGATGCAGGTTAATGTAGTGAAGATTTTTATTGACTATGGTTTTAAAAATTTCACTTATTTTAAAAATTGTAATGCACCCAGTCTCAGGCACAGAGAAATTTGATGCTGAAATCAAATTCTGGCAACTTTAGTCCAACAAATGGCCATTGATTTCTATAGCCTTTTTTTCCTGAGGAAAGGACATATAAAGTTCTCTCAGTATTTGTGTGCTAATTATGGTAAATTCCTCTCAAAATTCATGACCCAGACAAACAGACATTTTCCAGATTTTCAGATTCTTTTTCTAGTTTGCATGAGAAAAATGTTTTTTAAAAAATTTCTGGTGGGACTGTGTCAGAAGTGACAAAACATGGCTCTACAGAGCAAAAGGCAGAGGGCAAACAGCAGCCCTGTGACAGTGCCTGGGACTGTCTGTGTCACCTTCAGCCTGGGACTTGCACAAATCAGTCACAACCAGCTCTGCAACTGATAGCAAGGTTTATGTGCACACAGATCAATAGCAGCCTGTATGAGTTCACTAATTTAAGTACTTGGAATCAGGAAAGGAAAGGCATAATAGTCCTGCCATGAAAGTCTGAAGGTAAAAGGGATCAGGGGAGGGTACGAAGGCTGAGTGTTGAGGGGAAGTCTGGGCTGACTCAGAGTGACAGCAGCCACTGCCTGTTCCACTACAGTCTGCCAGTGCATACAGTTTCCAGCAGTGCTACAGAGATGTACTCAGCAGTGGTAATCACAGCTCAACACCTTTCCAGCTGTTTCCAGGTGGTATTTTTTGTAACAAAACAGAGTAACTTAATGAAAGCATTTGAATCAGAGTAAACCGGTACTCACTGAACATGATCACGACTTGAGAGATGCTTCTATTTGTTTAAAGACACTTCAAGTTTTGAAATTCCAGAGAGATTTCACAATCTGCAAAGGAAATACAGTTTCAGATTCTCCAGTATTATGCATTTCTATACATGCCAAAGGACAATGTGGCTCCTAGCAAACACTACAAAGGTGTGGCTATAGGGTTTTTCCTGCTTGTAGTTTTCTACATATAGCACCAAACCTTCACTTATTATAATTATAGAAAGTATTCCTCTGCTTATGCTAAATCCTTCTTCTATTCCTTTTAATTCCTGCACACCTTGAAGTACATTTGTCCATACTGATCACTAAGGAGGTTCCAGGAGCCAGATGTCCTGGAGGCTAACAGCAGCCAGTGAGTGTGAAAGGGAAGCTACCAGTGAGCAGCACTTACCTATTAGCCATTAGCTAGGGAGACTCCCACTCCATCTGTTGCCTGTGAGAGATTTCAATGGAAAGATTACCCAGATTTGATAAGGAATATTCCCAGCTTGGGAAAGACTCATGCTTAGTAGATGGTAATATTATTAGTCTAATATTTAAAGTGCGTCAAGCAGTGCAAACAGGTTAAAATATCTCATTATGGATTCATTGAGGTATAAATTAACTCAGTGGTGCTATGCTGATAGCTTAATTCTCAAATTCATATGTAATTTTCTATTTTGGATGAGCCAGGCATTGATTGAAATAGTCAACATAGACCTGTGAACAAATAAAATTAGGGAAGAGGAGGTGAATTTTTTCCAGCTTTACTTTAAAACACTGTATTTACTTTCAGTCCACAATATAATCCCTGAAATGAGCATACCAAAGCAATTTTTTGGCAATTAACACATATAAGAAATACATTGGAGAGATAATTGACACAGTAAACACTTGACAGGCCTGCCAATAAGTGTTCTCATGAAACAAACACATAGAAGCTACTGGTAAGTTCTTTCTCAAAATGTCTGCTTGGGTCCAGACACCAAGTGATGGATGACACACTATTCCTACTAAGCAACCATTTCTAGCAATTAAATAGTCTATATAAATATGCAAATAAACTTTTATGAGACAGGACTTTTTGCTGGTATTTTTACTTGTACTTTTCTGGCAAATTCCACATCAAAGCTACAGAAAAGCATGGCTCCCTCTGTAATATATAGACATAAACAGAATTAACATTCAGTTAATAATCCATTTCCATTTCCTAATCTGATTTTGAGGCAGGGAGATCACAATATCTTAATAGTTAATGATGAAATCTGTCTAAAGCTTGTTACAGAAAGTTGGAATATTTTTGCATCTTCATTTACTTATAGTTTCATTTGTGCAGTTCTGTTTTTAAATGTGCAAAACTGCCTTAATTATACAGTTATTCCATACAGTAGGTTAATCTGAGAAATAACTCAAGATAGCAACATTTTTTACCCTGAACTGTGCAACTCCACCTGCAAATTGCAGAAAAGGAATAAACACTAGTTGTCCTTTTTTCTGGAGGCCTGAAAATGCTGCCTTGAGAACAAAAAAGGCCAGATTTTTAGGATCCTGAATCCCTGTCATAAAAATTACACAATACTTCTCTTAAGTAGGTTACAGACCTTTCTGTCACTGTGGATGCACCCATAATACCTGACCCACTCCAAGTTATAGAAAAGGATCAACCAACTAAAAGTACCTCAGAACAAAGGCTCAGAGATCCTTGCACTTTAACTTGTCTACATGGAGGTGGACAAGTGGTCCTTGAGCTCAGTTCTAAAGTTACTGGTGATGACTACAATGGAATTTGGGTGTGAATCCATTCATCTTCAATTCCTCTACCTAGAATGCGATAAGACCAAGCCAACAATTCAGAACTACAGCTGTGCTTATACTTAAGTGCCTTCTTTTCCTGTTTGACACATTTCCTTTTTTCAAAAGGCCATCCTTTGGGAATAAAGAGCTCAAAAGCAAAATCAAATAATAACCTTTTGCATTTCATAAGGAGATGTTTAGAGCACTCATCTTCCTTCACATTGCCAAACATTTTTCCAACTCCCAACTATTTCAAAGATATATTTGAGATCTGGGCACAAACAGTGTTTTGTTTCTATATTTATGGTAAGATTTTTGTACGTAAAGATTATAGATGTTTTCCATTTTCAAATAGATGGCATTGCAACTTGCTCCACTCAGAAGAAAGTTTCCATTAGTCTGGAAACAGCCAATGTTGGCAGTGCTAGCTGAGCAAACAGTAAACTGGAAAATATAGCAGATGTTACATGAGAGAGAATAAAGAAGGAAAATTAACAAACATTTGTCTCCAAGCCTGGGCTTGTCCATTAGTTTCACTGTGATGGCCTCCCAGAAGCAAGTACTTGAAGGCAAGTATTTGTCTGCTACATAAACTGGAATGCCAAGTATTTGCAACTTGCTCAAGGTTGCAAGAGACGTGAGTCAGTCCTGTTGAAATCATTATAACATGATGCTAAAGTTGGAGCACTGGGGAAAACTACCATGGGGATTATCAAGTACAGAAAAAGCAATTCCCCAAGAAAAAAGCCATCACAAGGAATATAAGGTAGCTAGTGGGAAAAAATCTGAATATGGATTATGCTCTTCCTAGTGGGATCACACAAATGTTTATGCAAACAACTTCCACTACTTTTTGTATCAGTTTATGATATAGATAAAATAAGTCCCTACATTAAGAGTTAGGGAACAGGAAAACAAATATTTTTCCCTGCTAGTAACCTTGACTGCAACCTTGATGAAAGATTGTAAAGACACCAGGCCTACCATGACTTTTTACACACATCAGAGAAGGTGAGGAAAGATAGCAATCAAATAGCAAAAGGAATCCTATGAAGTCTTTTGGGCATCAAGAGACTTTTAAATGCAATGGTAGAAACAAAACATTTCACAGAAATGCCTTTTACCCTAGCTGACCCATCTCCTAATTTTCCCACAGCACACTGATGGACCTAGGCATGATTCTTAATTGTTTCATGAGATTTTTTTCATGTTTCACTGAAAGCTGAGAAAAGGCAAAATCACATCTTAGCAAATGCAGCTTTTGAACAGGCAGCAGCATGACTCATCATGAATAATGAAAAGCCACACTAAACACTGCAACCATTAGAGAAAAGCTCTGAAAAGGGGATTCTCCTGTGAGATTCAGCACAGTCTTTATAATAAGAAGCTTGAGACTTAGTACAGTTATAACTCCTCTGACTTCAAAGATACCCAAAGAATGAATTTGGCTGAGTTTGTTTTGGTAATGGCTGACTAGCCAAAAACAAAACCCAAAAGGCTCAGAAAATGCCAGGATAACCTAATTTCCTTTCCCTGTCATACAGCAAGTATAGAGCTCCCAGCTGACTACATAATACCCAGGATGGTGTGTGTCTTGACTGTCATTTGTCAATGCTGCTGCTACTAGAAATAAAAGATTTATGTTCTCAAAAGAGCTTTTTGGCAGAAACTTCCAATTGCACTGCAGGGTGTTTCAATATACTGAAGCACATCAATGCAGTTTGTTTTGTGTATTTGCCCCCTGCCCAATAGACTTAATACTTAGCTGTCATTTCCCATATTCTCTGTCTCCAGGCAACACGCATGAACTTGAATCTGCCCAGACAGATTTTGTAATTATATGTTTTGAACAACAAATGCTTAATTTATAGATGCTCTTTACCTCCTCAGCTCCTGCATCGAAGAGATTACTATGCCCTGGGATTGCTCAATTGTGTCCAGAAAGAGTCAGCAAATTCCTTACAACAAGATGAGACTTTTTTCCCAATAATCCTTGTATTTCAAGGCATTGTTTTGCATAGTGAAACATAGCTAAACTCTATCAACATATTACTCAAGAATTAGAATTCAGAGATGCTTAAACTAGCAATGGATGACTGCTGTTCTGGTGTTTGCATTGTGATCCATGCAAAACTGAGCATAAAGATGGAGAGAGTCCATTCCCAATGTGATGTTTTTTTGCTTGAAGTTCAAGAACTTTTTTCCAAAATAAACACTTTTTTTTCAAGATGTTCACAAAGTACACAGAAATTACCTTCTTGAAGTAAGAATTGCAGAAAGAAGAGATTAATTCCCATCTACCCAGAGCTTTTCAAGGGCTTCCAAGTAGAGGCTAAATCCAGGTTATTACCCCCAGCACAACTCTAGAACATCTCTCAAAATAGAAAACAATGATAATGTTCCTTAGGAAGTCAGTGCTAGGGGAGTGCATTTGCAGATGTCTTTACAAAGACATTCACAAGAAACATTGTTTTACAAAACTATCCCCAGGAGTCTATGAATGAGCCAAAAACTACCTTAAGCACGCCACTGAAAATTACTTCTAACTTTCCAGGCAATTTTGAGCACTGCAAGAGTAATGTTCCTTTGGCTAACTACCTCAGTGCAGATGAGGTGCTAAATGCTTTGGCTGGCCCCTCCATCAGCCCAAGCTTGCAATATCCCAATGGATGCTATAAAGAAATTACATTGCACAGCCAGAACCTTCTTTAATAAATTTGATCTCTACAAATAACTAAACTACTCCTCCGCTGCCCCAAACCCCAGGAACAAATTTGTCCTGTAACTCAGAGGACTAAAGCTCTTTGGAATTTCATGCTGTATGACAGTCCCCAAAGCTGCTCACAAACAGACTTGATTTTGTGCATGGTTGACAGAAAATTGAAGGTTTCACATCAGTTTCAGGGAACTTAGACTAGATGGGAACTGGTGAACAGACACAGAGGGTCAGGCTCTGTAAATTGAGGTTTTGTAAGTTTTAGATTCCATATATTTAATTCCTGGACACGCTGAGTTGTTAATAACAATTTCCCAATGTTGCAGGCTGGAAGGATCATATTCAGTCACTATGAAGTGTGTGTTAGTACCCACATGGCTGACAGAGCCTTGGTGTAAAACACCTACAGACACTTCCTTGGCAACATTAGTTTAATCCAGTATAGAAAACAAAGGGGACTGCTAGTATCCTCAGAAAGAACCATCATCACATCAGGACTTCAAAAGAGGAAGAACTCTTTCTTACATTAGATGCCATCTCAAGCAGTGTCTTTCTGCTCTCAATGAGTTTCATGTGGTCTGATGATTGTGTCACTATGTTGTTTCCCCACAGCTACTGTGTCAGCCCATATTTACCTGTCAGAACACAACACAGCCCTCTTTCATAGGCAGCGAAGATGCCAGGGTCTGACAGGACATGTCTAGAATCTCCCCACCCACCACCAACAGCCAAGCTCTACAAGCCCTAGCAGGTTCATCCCGGGAGGAACGCCAGTTTCTGTGCTTCCTTTTTTGAGTGCTTCCTTCACTGCAGCTGAACAAGTAGTACTAGATGTGCTGTTGGTTAACCTGTCCATGCTCTTGCTTCTCCTGTAAACAGTGGTTGATAGAAGTTTACTCTACTACTGTTTTTACTGACTCCACATCAACTCCTGCTCTATGTCCCTCCTGTAACTCAATTTCTTTGTTAGAATGAGGTATCAGCTGAGCAAGCCCTGCCTCATTCCCAGTGTGGGAGCTGAACTGCTGATCAAAGAGCTTTCAAGCTTTGTTATTATATACCTGATGAAGGGCAGACAAAAGGCCAAACTACAGATCATGAAACTGCTTCTTCAGCAACTTACTTTCTCATGTATCAGTTAACTTTTCCCTAGTGTTCATCATGATCCCTGAACCTCACAATATCCTGGTTTATGTGTTCCTGAGGTTCCAATTACAATTAGATGTCTTCCAGAAGTTGAAGTATGATCTATTTGGATGTTTCCGGAGGTGTTAAGGTACATCTGTAAGTTAATTATTGACATGAAATAGTACCACAAATAAAATTAAACCAAATCAAAAGCAAGTAGCAGGCTACCTGTATGCTTTCCTAGTTTTTTCTTTTTCTAGTCTTAAATACACTTTCTGGGGTTAAGTCTCCCCTCATATTGCTCATTGTTAGTACTACAGCCCACAGAAACATCCCACTACCAATGACTATTCATCAGAAAAATCAGTTTACCCTCATATTTTGTGTCTTTGGGACCATGACACACTACCCTCTACCCTTCCTATTAAATTTTACAACCTTTCAGATAGTGAAATGTTCTGCATCTATCCCAAACTGGAAGGTATTGTTAGGAAAAAACACCATAAACACCCTAAGCTATGCTACTACCTCGAATAAATACAGACAGCTGAGTTAGAAAAGGACTTATCTAGTTATAGCTAAAGTTAAGGGAGTAGAAGGCTAAGTAATTCCAGCTAGTTTTCCGTGAGCTTTGGTCACAGTAAACATTGAATCATGTTATGTTATTTAAAGTACATTAAACATGTTTTCTAACAGCACACTTCACCTGGTATTGATGAGGTCTCTAACATTATCAGAAAAGGTAGCACATACAGGGCATCAAAGATTCAAAGCCAAGACTTTTATGAAGACCCCTTTCACTTTCTTAGTTTATAAGCTCACCACTGGCACCACTGTGTGCCCAAATGTTTGTAAAACACCCAGTATGATTGGACCACAATGTGCAACACCCATGGTAAAAGTCTGCACAGACTGCCCCTCTGTCAGTGGTCAGATCTCCGAGTGAAGGAGCATTTAATTTATAGAGATGCACATGTAAGAAGAATATTTCTAGATTTTACATTCCTAGATACACATTTTGGTAATGTGCAGGCCTCATCACCAAACCCAGAGCCATCATCTGCTAAAGCATGACATCAGTCTGTTGCTCATTTAGAAAGGGCAGCAGATGAGATCATAGAGTCATTAAGGGTTGGAAAACACCTCTAAGATCAGCTGAACTATAGTCCTCTGTGAAGATAGTCAGCCTGCTACACTCAGTGTCAGCATGCAGTGAACTGAGAAGTCAGCCAAGCCACACACAGAGGCTTTTTTTGAGAGGGACTAAATCACATGACAGGACCTCCCCCTGGCAAATCGACAGGGCCAGGCTGCTTTCAGCAAGGGCAGCTACTCCAGAAAAACGATGGTAATGGCATAAAATGATTAGCATAGGAGACTGTTCAAGGGCAAAGCACATTTGCTAATGATGACTGTAGTATATTAGGCTGCTGCTGGGTCCATGCCATCCAAAATAATTTGTTAAAAGGTAAAGTTCTGGAAACCAATAAGGCACAGAGGCCTATTGCAACAGAAACAAATTATAACAGAGACACCCTCTGAAACATAGGTAGCTTATACTTCATGGTGAGCACTTGATTATGAGTTACAGTGTTTTCAACAAAAATCAAGCAGATGCTTTCATTCTCTTCTGGGCTGGTCTGAACCTTGGTAGCACAGTTTTGGCAGTATTCCATTATTACTATGGCTGGTTGCAATTATTATTTTGCATGGACATCTATAAATCAAAAGGCTGTTCAAAGTGATTTTTTTTCCCCAATATTTATTTTTACCAAATGACCAACCACAATTTAAGGTACATTCCAAATTCAAACATTATCTAAGCAGTTGTGGAAGGAACAGTCCCTATTCAACCATGGCACATTTCTCTGTGAGCTAAGAAAGTACCATTCTGCCCATCTGTCAGATGGGAAGCAGGAAATACACAGAGAAGCAGGGCTGATTTTCCTGATACACAGATTCATTCACAATTTGCCCTGGCTCATGAAAAGACAGTGAAAAAACACCATCTTTATATTCACATTTCTTGATTCATGCCACCAAAAAGAATGGCAAATTCAGTCCCTATTTGAAAATCACTGGTTCTGGGCTATAACAGGTTACTGCTTAAAAAGTACAAAATTCCAAAAGGAAAGCTGCAAGCAAGTGGATTGAGCAGCAGCTGTCACACATCTTGGTAACAGGTACAGTAGGACTGTAGATGACATTATAATACTGGCAGCCAAAACAACCATCTACCCAGGACAAATAGCAAATTCTGAACTGTTAAAATTTTTAGGAATTTCTTCAGGAAATGTGAAAAGTCAAAAGGAAATTGGAAAAAATATCAATAAGAAATATTTTTAAATTTTAAGTTTTGATTAAGCCATTTTTGTATCATCTAATTAGTCCCTTTCCTGGGCACGCTAAGAACATTCTCACATTTTGTGATAGGTTTCATCAGTTTGCTTTTGTCACTGCCCTGGAATTATTGTCCCTCTTAAAAATCTCTTCTCCCATGCAGTAATTTCACCTTTCAACATCCAGTCACTGAATGTTGTTAGCATTTTGCCTTTTACTGTCAAATTTCCATCAGTAAGAAACTGTGTCTTCCTGAAGAACCAGTTAACTTTCTATTTAATGAGTTATACTCATTTTGTAGAACATACTTTCTATTAAATTCTTCTATTATTCTTCTCATAACATTCCAGTCAGGTTTCAGCATCCCTCTTGAAATATTTCTAGCAAAATTGGACAATCTATTCCCCACAACAGTTGTACGCATTCCCAGCTCAGAGGAACTCTCAAACTCTTTAGAACATCAGCCATTCTAGCTACAGGTTTGCTATCAGAGTTAATATTCATCTGAGGATTCAGTATGACTCCCAGACTCTTCTCAGAATCTTGAGGTGTCAGGGCACGCCTTAATCCGAGGAATTTCATCCTTCCTAAACAAGTAGCCTTGATTTTATTTAAGTATTCTTACACATGCAAACCTTAACAAAAAAAAAAAAAAAAAAAAAGGATTTGCTTTCTCAGAACTGCAAAACACATATAGAGCAGTTTGTCATTTCTGTATTGCAGAGGGCCACAACAAAGGTCTATTTGCCATGTTCAGGAAGAACCTTCATGATACGCAGAAGAGTGAAGGAAAATAGAAATCTTCAGCTATTCCTACATAAGGCTTGGTATTGATATGAGCCTTGTGAATCAGAGTTTGAAAGAAAAAAGCCCAAAAGCCTTTTTTTTAGCAAATCTGTGTTTTCATTGAACAGAGTGGAGGCAGAAGCCATCAGAAAATCTCTGTAAACTTCTGAAGTGCTGAAAACTCAGCATACTACTAATTTACCCTTTAGTTCCACAATGCATGACAGATCTGAAATTTTATTAAACATCTCACATACACATGGAAAGAGAGAGCATCTTGTTCATAAATTATTGTAAACCTTTTTACTGCCCAGGAGGATCCAATTATTTCAAATGATTAAGTGACAAAATAATCAAATAATCAAAGTTGTACAAACCAAAGCATTGAATGAATTCCTATCCCACTTTTGTTTCTGAAACTGAGAGTATCTAGATAATAGAGGTAAACTGAAAATTAGAGAGATTAGTCATTGTTCTCAGTAACTAGGAGTGTTCCTGTAAATTAGGCAAAATTTTGTTGACAAACAACTCAAAAAATTTCAGGAAAAATACGCAACTTAAAGTCAAAACTAGATTCAGAAAATACAACTAAAATGATAACGTGGGAAAATAGATTATAGGATCTATTTTAGGACTCATTGACAGGATGCAAATAGCATTAAAAAGGGGGGGAAATGGAGCAGAAAAAGAATTCCAAGATAATGTTTTAGCAGAGGAGGGTTTGTGTCAGCTTCTAGCCTTTTATATCAAATGTTTTTGACATGCTCTACTACAGATAGCTTTTACATCCAAGAATTAGAAAATCACAAGTGTATAAGTACATTCAAGAAAAAGTTAATTAGAGAATTTAAAGTAATTTTCTGCAAGAGGAGCAAGAAGAATCAAGAGCCAGGATGTTTTTCTGGTGGAAATCTCTATGTAACCAGGACAGAATCCCACTTGCTTGAGTCATGCTCATGATCTTTCCAAGTCTGACCTATACACCACTTCTTGTATTATTCATGTTGTTTTCACAACTGGCATTTAGAATTTCACTAACTCAAAGGCAGTCCTATACTACAAACATTACACACAACAAAACTAAAAGGACCAGTATGTAAAAAAACATTTTCAGAATGTCATGAACACTTAGAGCTGCCCTGTGGATTTCCTAACTGCTTGTTAGGGACAATTAAATGGAGAGATTCAAGCTGTGGTCAGTTTCATGCAGCCTGTCAGTGCAGACAGTGCACACGGGGCTGTCACCCTGGACCTTCTTCATCAAACACTGACAGAGGTAGGCAGATTTGCTCAGGGTTTATGGGATTAATACAGGATAGGAGAAAGACTGAAGATTAGGATAATGTCTTGCTGAAGTAGGAGGAGGTGGAAGTGGTTGAGGCTCTCACATGGTTTTTTTGGAAAGCAGACGTTATCAGTTTGGAGAAAGTACAAGCCAGGACCTGAGGTACTGCAGCCAGTTCTGCTAAAGATACCATAATAGTAAGGCAATTAAGAAAAAAGTTTGCAGTCAAAGAAATAAGGATTTGGAGGAAGAGTTACTTTGAAGCCTGTAGTGGGAGTCACCAAAGAGATCCATTCCACTACCAACATTGCCAATTCTAATTGCTAATTTGCATAGGGTTGCGCACAGCTGCAGTGTTAGATCAGCTCTGGAAAGCCCCCTTAGCACCAGCACAGGACACTCACACACCTCTGAAAACCCCCAACACAACTATTTGTCAGGTCAAGTCCCTGAGTCACTATCCAAACATAGAGAAACTAACCTAATGAGAGAGAGGAGTTGTGGTCATAACGTGTGGAAATGTCTCCTTTTCTAACCTGTATTTCACTTCTTGAGAACTCAAGCACATATTTGATAGAATTGTTTCAGTTAGCTGCAGAAAGCCAATGATCAGATCTCCCAGTAACAGCAGCTTTTTTCCAAAGTTCCCTGAAGTCAAATGGTCACTAAAAATCACTTACTACCTTTGCCAAGAACTGCCATCTCCCAAGAGATCTCTTATTTACAGGAGTTGTTCAATTTGTTATGGCAGAGGGACACTCTTAAAATAGGCAAATTCGTTCTATTTTTCTAGCCAACCATGACACAACGTATTCAAAATAGAAACCTGAAATCATGGCCTGTAAGTATTTTATTGAAGTATTTACAGAATTATTAAATTATTAAATTAAGGCCAGAAGAGTATATAAGAAATGTGCTTATTAGTTTAAAGGGCATAAAATTCTCTATATATGACACATATGATGTGAAACTCTCAATCATGAAATACATTCCATGCACTTAAACTCATAAAAAGAATGATTTCAGAATAATACATTGATGTAGGACTGGAGACTAGGACTTAGAATTAGAGAGAGCTAAGATGCCTCAGCTCTGTTAAAGGTCCCATTTCCTTCAGACAGTTCATTAGGTTCTCCCAACATGCTTCCCTCTTCCAGCTGGAGGTCTAAATTGGTGTTCTTAAAGTTTTTGATCCATCTAGCTTTAGCTTTTCCATTTCTGAGGCATTTAACAAATCAACAACAAACCACTGCAGCAATTACTGAGATTTATGGAATAAATTCCAAGCAATACTAATCTAAGGGGCTGTCTCTTAAGAGAATCCAGTATTAATATGAACATATGAATTCATACAATAGGAGAAAGGGTATTTCCATAGTGTTCTTGAATCTCAGTAGAAAATAATATACACATGTAAATAAATTTATTAGTAACTTCTATTGGTTTTTGAGATGTAGACTATGTGAAAAGATATTGATACTACTTACACTGATATTGGTGTTCCTTCACTGAAAGGACAGATTGCTGTGTCTGCTACTCACGTTTTGGTTCTTCTCCCATTAATGACAGCCCACTGGAAACTGAGAATATAAAACTTGTCATACAAACACTGAGCAGTCATGACATAATGACAACTTTTGATTACAATCCTGAGCTGCATTAGCCAAAATGAGAGAACAGACCAACAAAATTAGAGGTATTGACTGAAGTGGCTGGAGTGTCCCTCATTTTTCTTTCAAACACCAACATTGTGTCCAACTCAGTGTGATTATAAGCAAGAAATGTGAATTCAATTTCTAATTCAAACCCCAAGAACAGGTTTCTTAATGTCTTGTAACTGCATCAGCTGTATGTCTGACAATACAGCTAGATCCATTTCACAGCAGGTTATTATAATACTTGGTGAAATGAGAAATTGCCTGACAAGCCCCTTTTCCAGATTAACACAATGCATCAAACCCTTTCCAAATAGTCATTTCACCTACAGGCTATATACAATGGTATTTCCAAAATTTCAAAGATTTTGTTAAAATAGGTTATTAAAATAGTATTTAACTCCAGCCTTTGCAGGCTGTCAGTCTCCAAGTGCATTTGGACAGTGAGAAATTTATAAAGACCATAATGGATCTCCAAACTAACTACAGGTCCTACTTGCCAGGCTGCAGGGAAATTTGCAGACACTCTTCAGAAGTGATATTTAATGAAGCAGTGCCATCACATGCAGATTTGCTTGGCTCTCCTTAAGTTACTGGGTAAAGAGCCCATTCACTTCTTAGGAAGATATGACTAGAAGAGAACTTTTATAGTCCCCAAAATATTCTTTCATACAACCAGATTATTCTTTACATTCATGAACAGTAATATTAACCTTTGATCTGACAAAAGTGTTTCAAAGGCCTATTCAGCCTCCAGGGGGAAAGAAAAGGAAAAAAAGAAAGTTTTCACACTTTGTGTTACATGGTCTGTAAAGGTAAATTTACATTTAATAGCTTACTTTATCTAACAGTTTACCATCACCTTCCCTTTCTTCCTACTTGTCCCTCCTCTTCCACTGCTCTTTCCTCCTCCTTTGCATTTTCCAGTAGCCACAGTTTCACCTTCTATCCTCTCTCTTTACCACATTTTGGCACTCCTCAGGCTTCCCTAGGCAATGATCTGACTCATCAGCGTAGCAATAGCCACCCTTTAGCTTGGTTAGTTCTCAGCCAGCTTAGTGAGCAGATTCAATGAGCAGACAGCCACGTTAGCTGTGGGAACATGGGAAATAGAGACAGAAGCAGAGTGTCTCCTTTCAGCCTCACAGAGCCAGTGTATCAGTTCAAACTTCTTACAAAATTTCACCGTGAGCAAATACCAAACAAACAGCAGAATAACATTAAGAGGATCCACTTCCAATCCAGGTGAAAATAAGGACAATAACATCTTTCTGATTAGAAAATGTAGCTATGAAACAGGTCTGAAATCCTGACAGTTAAAACAAAACTTACATGAAAATAAGGAAACTCTATTATACCAAGTTTTTTGCTCCTAGTTAATAATCACCACTCTAAGCTAAAGGGTTAAGTAAATGTACCATGCTGTGTGAAGCAGTAGTGAATATTTGAATCTGATGAAAAATATGAGTTGGTGACATAGTGTCACAGGCATCCAATGACTCCTCAGGTTCAGCTGCTTGCGCTGCATGGCTTGGCGCTCGGCACAGCCGGCGTCAGGCGGCCAGAGCCCCGTGTCATTGAGATGTCCTCCCTGGCACTGGGAACAAACTGGGGACAGCTGATACCAACAGTCTCACTGACTGACAAGCTGTGCGTGTTTCCTCAGCCGCTGTTCCAAACAACAAACTTCTCGGCAAAAAACAACAGGTCCTCACTGAAGAAACTAGGCCTGTATTTGCAACATGCATCATCTGACATAAACACTCTTATCACCTCTGCTAACAATAAAGTTTTGCATGATCTTATCAAGGGTCTTTTTTTTCCATTAATACTTGGGAAGGCTTACGCAAAACAAGTTGTATGCAGGATATTTTTTTGCCCACCCACTGCAGAGGATACTGAATATCTGGAAGCACAGGAAGGATTGCCAGAGTCTGAAGTCATCATGTTTTCACAGCAGTTTCAAGCTTCAGATAAATAGCTAAGCATACATGCTTATCATACATGTCAGCATGAGGTCTCTCGTGGTCCCTGGACCACTCAGTAAGGTAAGCCTGAAGCCTGCAAGGTGGCTGAGTTCACCTCTCTGCTGCCAGAAATGACATTTCCTACATCTTTCTTCTCTTGCTGCTTGTCTCCTGATCAGAATTAAAGGTTTTCTTACTCCCTAATACTACTGTTCTTTCATCTCCTATTGAGCCTATTCAGTTCAGTGACATACTGGATACTCATGGATTTGGGGGTTTGGGTTTGTTTTCAAGTTTTCTTTTTATTTACTTTCCTGACAGATTAGCAAATATAATTGCTTCACAGATTAATCAGATGAAGGGAAGTGACAGGAAAATGTGGCTGGAAGTGTGGGAGGAGAAAGCAGTAATTCCACTTTGCTCTGCTGGGAGCTATCAGATAAGGTTCATCTCATCTTGCAGAAGGTCTGAGCTGCAGGGCTGCAGGCACAGACTGGTTGGGCAGCTTCTCAAAGGAGCAGCGTGAGAGCTCTGCCCATGCCTCGGGAGAAGGGAGCCAGCTGACGTAACCCTCACAGGCTGCTGAATGGCTTCACCACCTCCAGTCTTGTCCCTGCCTCTTCTACACCACACCCTCCCCAGCTCCAGCTGCAGAAAGAGCTTTTCTCATAAGGAATTCCTACTTCAGCTCATCTTCTAGAATAAATGATCTGTACTTTTAAGGCTTTCACCTGCAGTACTCGTACTGTGGCACTGGTACAGCTGGCACTAGGAGGTGTTCACAAAAATATGTCTGCAAGGCCCTAATTTTGCTCTGCCATCTTACTGAAGTCTCTTAGATCCAAACACCACAACTGTTCTTGTTGTGTTCTCCAAGACCATCATAAAATAAGAATCAGAAGAATATAAGATGTAGTTTCCTTGTTATGGACAGCACAGTACCTGTTTGTGTTTTGTTACTTTTGCAGGATTTTGCCCTGGTTATGGGGTGGTTTGTTTTTACTTAACAAAACCAAACTATGCAATAGTTAAAGCTTGCTCTCAGAGCCCTGCTAAAAATTCCCCACACAGTTGGCTGGGTAGGATTTAAAACTCTGCCCCATTCTTAGAAGTGCATATCTGCAGCAGTTGGAAAATGCTAGGTTGCAAACAATGCAGTCCTCAACATGTTTAAGGCACCCATCCTGAGTATTTCAGATTCTTTGTGGGTTTACTTGTTTCAGTTTACATTTAAAAAAAACAAAAAAAAAAACCCTGAAAAAAAAAAACCCCAAACCACCACAAAACACAGTCCTCTCAGTTATCTGAGCACCTGAACACATTCTATTAAGAGTCTCCCATTTGATATCACCACAATAATTATGCTTAAACTATTCACTGAAGTGGGATTTTTAGATGAGACACAACAGAATGTTAAGGTGCTATGGAAAATCTTCCACATCCACATCCACATCATAAAATACACAAAACTAAGAACTTACAAGTCTGGGAACATGAAACACAAAACATGGTTAACTGATTAAAAAATAATCGGTATAGTTCAACAAATTTCACTGTGTAATTTTAGAAAATAGGGGCAGGATGGTCCCTATTTAGCACAATGAAATTTTTGCTGGGTTCCACTGTATCTTATCAACAGAAGATAGACCCCTAACGCAGAAGGGACACCTAAGCCTGTGCTGCATTCTAAAACCTCTCCATAGCATTGAAAGATGACTGAGCTGCAGATGTACCATAAAATATGGTTTTAAAAATCAATTTGTGAAAAAAACCTGATGATAATGACAAATAACGGGTTTTTCAGTTTGAGTTTAAAGCATTAATATATTTATAGTTATGAATAGCAACAGGAAGGGAGTTGTACCAACTGAAACATAATAGTCCAAGGCTTTTCCTCCCAGAGATTTAGGGTGTGTATCTATTCAAACAAGTAAATGAGGTAGAATTTAGCTTTATAAAACTGTATAAATCTGAGATATTTGGATATTGTTTTGCTTCAGTGAGAGGACACAAGAAATTCATTATGTTAAAAGACCTGCCCAGTAGGGCATTACTTCTCCAACGTCAGTCTTCAAAGCAAAATTTAATCCCTCCTGAGAGCTGGCAGATATTTTGTTATAAACTTCCTCTAAGATCCTAAAATGTATACATTTTTTAATAATTTCAAATGCATACTTGGATGGAGGGACACAAGCCTTATTTAGATTTTTAAATTTCTCTTTCTTGTTGGTTTATTTTCTACCTGTAAAATGCAAACCCATGGTTCTAGGTGGAGAAGAGTCTGTCTCTCAATCAATTGAGGCACCCCTGATAACAGACTTTTGGGTCAGCTGACAGGGTGGCTGAAGTAAACATTTGTATTGAGAGACCTTCAATGAAATTTATCTCCTCCCTATTCCTGCTGTCAGAGTCAAGACTACATGTAGACAAATGCGTAAGGGCAGTACATTTCCTTACTGTAAGAATATAAAATTCCTTTTTGTAGTGAGTCCAAAAGACCCTTTTTATGTTTCAAACACATTTACCAAAGGCAGCTCATCACAAAGCCAAATTATCAAACCAGTTAAGATGACAAAATATGATTTCATGAACTACATAATCACTCTTTCCAGACAGTACAGGCTATGTTTTTAGCTGATAACAATCTAATCAACTCCATTCACTTCAAACTCACTTTTTGAAAAATTGAAAGCTTCTTTCTCCTTACCTTTAATGCAATGTTTCTTCTCAGAAGCAATTGTTTGCTACTACAATAATCTATATCTGACTGTACCTTAGGCTAATTATGTGTTTCAAAAGAAATCCCAGTACAATGAGCAAGAATAGAACTGAGGAGAATATTGTATGTAGAATATGGCCAGGGAAAGCCACTACAGTTCTGAAGACCATTGCAGGACTCAGACATTGCTCCAGAGATGAACAACAGAATTTGCATTTTCAGCTCTGAAAGTGCTTCTATGGTCCTTCTAGATTGCATTCTTCTGAATTACCACCCCTTTTTCTGTAAGACATCATAATGGAATTCTCTCACCTTGTACTGTAGATTTTCGTTATTATTCCTAAATTAGGTGCACAGTGTGAAAGGGAAACGAACAAAGAAATAAGTGAAGCCAGAAAATCCAACGTGTATGGCTCATTATATGATACACAAACATGTTCTGCATCACTCAGAGAGCCTATTCTACCAAAAGAAAAAAAAAAACCTTTTTCTTAAAGTTGCAGAATAGATAGATAGTTTCCTCTGGATACGTTCCTGGCAGGCAGGTTCTGAGAAACTTTGTTCCAAGAATCCTGCAAACTGCAAACACGGCTGCTCAGATTCACTGCCCTAACCTTTACTCCATAGATACTCCTACTGGTAAGGCAGGCTTACCAGGCAGACAAAATGACAGCTGGTCCATTTCTTCTCTTGCACATAAATCCCATTTAGAATAGGATTAAGAGAACTGGAAAACAACCTATTGACTGAACAATAAATCCTGCCTAGCAAGGGGATATATATGATTCAAACAATTTAAAATATTTGAAGTGGGTTTAAATACTTTCTTAATAATTTTCACCTAAAACCAGAAGCAACATTCTAGAAACCTTCTTCAGATTACCTCATTTTACTGGCTTACATTAGGAAAAGACATGTTAAATACTTTTCCAGTCTGTAACTACATATGATCCACAAGTAGGATTTTTAAAAACACTTAATTTTCAAGCATAAATTTAGGAGAATATTTTAGATTATAAAATTTCTAAGCGATGTAAACCCATTCATTTTAATTTGATCTTCAAATACAGATCTAATTCCCCCACCCATTGAGTGTAGATCCCATTTATTTCAGAGTACAGATTCCAGCCCAAAACAGACATCTTTACTTCTGATGTAATCCCTTGCTGCTTTAAATATTTTTTAAACACTCTGAAGTCCACATACACATTTAAAATTTAAGATGAACTTCACAGAGGACAAAAGTAAAATAGGTTGGTTTTGGGTTTTTTCAATGTTTGGTAAAGCAGGCTATACTAACTTATGAAAGCTTAAACAGAAAGACTGTCTCGCTATTGGCTTCTGCAGCAACAATATATTTATTTTCACAGGGTGGTTGAATTTATTCCCTTATCCATAAACAAAAGCTATTTAAACTCCCATGTAATCTGTCTCCTGATACACCTCAATATACTTGCCTTTGAACTTCACATTTGCTTTAATATTGTAATTTTTAAAATTTCAGGTGCTGACCAAACAAAGCATATATTAATATTTTAAAAATAGAAATCAACTCTTCACTGAAGAATAAAGATTGGGGTTTTGCAAGTTTGAACAAAATCTCAGGGTGGATCAGAATATAAAGAAAACAATAATGAATCCTTAATCCCCAGTGCAGAGGGGGAAAATCTGCTCACGTATACAGAGGAGTGATGACGTGCTATAAAGGAGGAAATTGAAATTAAATATTTGTTTCTATTGAGTTATAAGGCTGTAATTTCACCATCAAGTGTTCAATTCTGTAGCATCTTAGAATTTGCTAATAATGAGCTTGATTTGCCACTAAGCTTCAGGTCACTGTACCAACATGTAAAATAAACCCCGTCACCAAATCCTGCTGAGTTGAGTAATGTCAGTGAATTAGCAGGAAAAACCCAAACATGCTGACTGACTCTTCTGCTGGTGTCCTTACAAAGACCTAAGTTACGTGATACTGAATGTAACAAAGGGATTCCAGATTCACATTACACCTTTATGCTGTTTGATTTGCTTAGAATTTTTTCCACAACTGGATTTTACTAAGGCAGTTCCACTTGTTCTGCAAGTTTCCTAGATTGATTTTGGATGGCTGACTTTCACTCAGGTAAATGGAAAGGTCAAAATGTGCGCCATCCCTTAAGGCACAGAATGCTGTTTTCAGCAGAAGACTGCAGCAAGTCAGCTGAATAAAAATCCAGCCTGAGAGCCACCAGCATTTTAGATTCATCTCGGTAACACTGCAATGATGATCCTGAAATCCTTACTTAGACAAAGCTTCCCCTGAGTCCCAGAGAGCTGACCAGTAATTGCACAGATTAACATTTGTGTATAATGAAAGACCTGACTGCCTGAAGTTTATCTTACTTCAGGTTAGCACTTCTAAAACTCTTCCAGCTATAAATACAGCTTTTCTAAAAATTTCATCTGCAAAACTAAATTGAAATAGCCATCTTAAAAATACTCCATGCCATCTACAATGCTGATACTACAACAGTATAAAATATACTGATGATATAAGATAAATGATCTAAAGAATAAACTTTATCAGTTTAAATAAATTTAATAAGTTTCAAATATCGGTTTATCACCAGAAGCATAGAAAAAGAGAGGAAAGAGAAATAGTAACATCATAAAAGTTTACTTCAATCATGGTCCTGTAAGAGTCTGTTTTGGGCATTTAAGAGTTAAAGAAGCAGTGGCATGCTAAGCGAGCACATTAAAACAAAGAGTTGGCAGCTCCTGAAGGAAAAGAGCTTGTGCTCCACTGTTCCAACTTGTCAGTCAACTCATGCCAGCACTCTCCTTGTCTGCCTCTTCTCCACACCCTCATTACATGTGTCTGTCTGGACTGATCTGCTCATCTGTTCAGGGACTCTTCTGACAAGTCAAAAATTCTGCCTCTTTCTGCTCTGGAATTGGATCAAATCACCTCAGCTTTTTTTTTGTCACCCCACCAGGAGTTTTTCTTTGCTTATGGTCTCATTCTGTTTGCCTTCACTACTTGTCTGTTTTTGATTTGTAGAATGGAGGAAGCCGAATTGCTGAAAGAAAGATTCCAGGCCATAACAGTAAGTGCTCATGGTTATAATTCACTACTAAAAAAAAAAAAAGGCTTAAAACTAATATTCTTAATGAGTTGCTGTGTGTTTGCTAAATAATGATTTATCCCAGGACAGAAAAAGAAAAGACTTTATGTCTGCTTGAAATTGTTACTTAATAATTCTAGTTTATAAGATATTGCTTTAAGACAGCTAAGTTGACTGTACTGACTTTATTATGGGTTGTATTGGTTTTATTGCACTTTAAAATTAAATTCTAACAGTGAAAGTATGTGTGCAAATCACTGCTGGTCAGTCTAAAACACACATTACTGAATGTCTGCCTGAAGGTTAAAAGGCAGCTAGAGAATTCCAGAACAAATCAATTTTTACATTTCACAATGTGAGATTAGAGATTTTTCATTTGCACTGTGGAATTAAATACAATTACTGAATTATTAATGATCCGTCATAAGTATCTCTGTCTGAAAAGTAAAACCAGACAAGCTTGGATTAAGCAAATCCTTACCTGTCAGTTTTCAGAAGAAGAATGCTGGAGACATTAGAAAACATTTTCAGTTTCTCTTCTAAAGGGAAATCTGAGTGATGATTTCTACTGTATAAAAGGAACAACTAAACTATTTTTAAAGTAATACAACCTGGTGTTATAAAAATTGGCTGAAGCCAAATTCTCCTCTGATTTGATCTCCAACTGAACTTATTCAGTTACAAAAGACTGAAACTAAAACAAAATTTGGCCCTCTGAGATGAAAGGAAGGTTCACTCACTCTCTTAGTTAAAAACCAATAATGGAAACAAAGGTATTTGTCACTACTCCTAACATGATAGATTAGTCATGAAACACTGCTAGCAGAAAAAACGGTGGGAAGAATTAAAAAATACCTTATTGGAATCAAAATAAATGTTAGGAGGCATAATTGGGAATCTATGGGAATCTAATAGGTTGTGTTTTAATTCAGCTGAGTTTAAATTATGGTACTTGATGAAAGCCAACAAGACCATTTATCATATTTACTTCAGACCTGACACAAGCCCACAGTAAGGTAATTTGAAATGTTTCAGAGGGTTTAGAGAACCTTTGTTTGTTTTATTGCAATGTTGCCTGAACCAGGGTCATAACCCGGACTTTGCCTGTGGTGTATGGACTCAAAAGATAACAGCTGTTTTGGCACTCCAGAGGAGTCCAGGCCTCACAATGCTTTATGCTCCTGGGATCCAGGAGCAGGAATGGGGCAGCACTCTTGGCTGATAAGGACTCCTGTGACCATACTGAGGTTGGCATCCTCCAGCTGCAGCTTTGCTTCCAAATGAATACTGGATCAGTATTGTTTCAAGAAACTGGGGCAGCTTCCAGTGTCTTGCACTAGAAGAAACAGGAAAGCATATTTGGGTTCTGCCTATGATTTCATTTATTACACTTGATGTGTAAAGGAGCTGTTTGCTATTTCCATCAAGCCAGAGCATTCAGTTGAAACACTTGGAGTGTTCTGACTGCAGAAACAAAGTAGCCTAAATAAGGTGAAGTTATCAGCCTTAACAACCTGCAGGAGGAGTTGTCCAGGGGAGCAGCACACTGCAGTGCCAATAGCAAGCTCCTCCGTGGCTCTGGGAAGGTTTGACTCAAGTAAAACACCTGGGAATTTCAAGTGCCACCTACCAGATGTTTGCTGTAAAGGATCTGCCAGGATAGCAAGGGGCACTCAGAGAAGTCAGCAACTGCACCTGCACTAAACCTTACTGGTTTCTGTTGTTAAATACCCGTCTCCTTGACAGCAACAGAGCCAGCAAGAGTTCTCAAAGCCTTCCGCAAGTCTTTTCTCCATATAGCAAACAAAAAGGAAAACGTGATTATTGTTTTTGTTCATGATGTTGTTGTTATTAAATATTTCAATGTTCCCACTGCTCTGAAAAGGAACTTTTTCCTTTGTTATGTAGCTACCACCTGCTGCTGGTGTATCTAGAATATAGAAGTAAAAAATCAAATGCCTTCATTTTGTTAGCAAGACTTGCATACCTTAAAATATGAAAGCTTTAACACTTTCAATGTTTAATGGGTTTAAATACTTGGAAAATTACATGAAAATAAAAATACATTAGCTAAAACATTAGCTGATTCATGGGATTTGACAGTATGTGCCATTTACCAGGGTACCTAGAACACTATCTTTGGCACCACCGTAGAACACTGACACAAACTAATGGACTTAGACAAGATAGCTCACAAGGCACTGCTCTGGGGATGTGATTCCCTTTCTTTCAGATAGATTCAGTTTAGAACACAATTCATTTCTGTGCACAAAAGTCAGGAAAGGGTCCCACGTGTTTCAGTAGGACTGAAAATTAAGACTAAGTCTTACCTTGCATTGTTGCACAAGAGAAAGGAATGGCTGAAAATGCTCTGTCATAAAAGCAAATCCTGCTCACATTAACAAGAGAATAGTAAGAGATGATTCAAAGACTTCTGCCAGCAACATGATTATCTGCAGGGGCAGAGCACAAAGTTTAATAGACTTATGGCTCCCTTAGCCATCCAGGAATAAACATTTATTCCATTAGATGTACAGTCAAAGCTTGGTAAAGCAAAACATGATGTACAGACAAAGTATAGCAGAATGCACTGTATAAAGTGTTCTAACAGGTTTCTAAAGATATTTTGGCACACAAAGTTCAAAAAGATTTCTCATACTTCTTAGCTTCTGGAATTAGCCTAAACTATATAGATATATAGACTAGACATATAAAAGACAATCTATTTCAGCCAATTTAATCTGGACAATTGTATAATGGATATTTAATACCAACCAGGAAATTAAAACATGCTAGAACACCAAAGGATACAAGAAGAAAACTTTCAGAGAAAAAGCACTGGACATAAAAGAAACATGGACCTCTGAAAAAAAAAAAACAGGCAAAAGTTTCTTTACTGAATAGGTTCCTTATTATACATTCAGTTTAAAATGCACTAATTTCTGCTTTTATACTCAGATTTCTTTCTGCACAGTAGTTTATATACAAGTACTCATTTCAGACCACCCAAACTCTTATTGCATCTCCACTGGTACAAAAAGAATATTCAAATTCACTTAGAATATTTTTAATAGTATAAACCAAGTAAAAGTTTGTTCTCTGGCTAAGAATCTTATCCAGAACTTTAGTAAAGAAAAAAAGAGTTTTCCTTAAAGAATTGTAATAATTTGCAAACACAAGCTCTTGTCACATTACTCACCTAATGATGGCTTATTTAAAGGCCATTTATACCATGAGATCAGGAATATTTCCTAAGTAAGGAAAAGTGTGAAGATCAGAGACCAGATACTCTGTCTTCAAAATCAGGTCTGGCTAAGAAAAATCCAGCATTGTAGCTTTTGGATGAAGTCTCACACAAAGATCATTGCAGAAAAATTACATATTATAGTGATCCTAAATCAGTAACTCTGTTAATTGTATTAAAGAGCATTGGCAAAACACAAAACCACTGCAGAGATAAAAATAGCATGTATTTTGAGGAAAGAGCCCCACCTGTTCTGTTTGGAGTATTAAAAAGGTAGACTAACACCATCAAAGAAAAATTGTAAAGAGTTTACAAATAACTACTATACTTTGCAGACTGCAAGAGACCAGTGACACTCTGATGTTCACCTCCTAAATCCCAGCATAGTATCAGTAGTGCCTGGCCAGCCTGTATCCTGCCCCCAGTCCCCATAAAGCTTGGAGGCTTCTTCCACTCCCTATCCTATCCTTCAGAAAAGGGTCCTTAGAGCCTGTGGCCAGCTGCTAATTTCTAATTTCCAGTAACAGTGGAGTGATTCAGCCAAGCACACCACATCTCTTCCTGATTCCAAATCCCAGGGAAATGGTGGATAACAACTCCCAGCTTTATGTCCAGCACTTCCTTACTGACTTTCTCCAGTCTTTACACACAGCTGGTTCCTCAGGTGGGCTGAAAGGGCAAGGCTTTTCCTCTGTTTGTGAAGAAGTTAACTCCTTCCTAAACCGTACTTGCCTGAAAACGGATTCTTTATAAAAAAGCTACCACTTTTTTTAAAGAGTCAAGCTGTTCTAATTGAAAGGAAAGAATGATTAGCCTCCAGTCAACAAACATTTCTGCACAGGGCAACAGATTCCATTTACTTCCCTAAAATGTATCAAGAAACAAGTACAAATTTTTCTTGATTGGCACATGGCAAGATGCCGTGTCCAATAACAGAATTTTATACCATTAAGGCTGACCAAGACAATAGCCTACTAATACACCTTATTAAAATTACTTTGCTTTGGCATGATATCTTTTCCCCTGGCTGCTGAGGACACAAGGTACTAAATCAGTGTTTGGCCTCACACAGAGGAGCCACAAGGTTACTCCATGTGACAGTGCTATCCAAAAACAGCAGAAGCTCAAGCATTTCCAGCATTCAGACATTGTTCACCCATTTCCTTTTTTCTCTAATCTGTAATAAAAAGGATTAAGGTGGCACTAGGACAGACTAGCACTACACAAGGTTTCTCCTTCTAAAGATCAGCAGCCACGAACACAGCCTGCAGACAAGCCAAAACTTTTTTGTTATTGAGAGGTAGCAGCAACATATATTACATTTCTCTTTTCTCATCTTTACCATTATTTGACTAACAAAATAAATTTCTAAGTCTTTGTTTATTCCTGTTTATTTCAGCTGTTAGCCACAGGACACAAACTCAGTGCTGGATTCACTGACAGCCCATTTCATTCAGTGATGTATCACAGCTGCTCAGTGCAGACCATGCAGACTCTTTCCTCTCCCAAACGATGTGTGGGCTGCCTTAGGAATTTTGGTCAGGACCCATTTTTAGTCTCACTCTGCATGTATAATTCTGCTCAACTGTACTTTCTTCCTGGTTTTGTCCCCTACCTTTCTCAAGACTAAATAATTTTTATTTTGCATCATCCCTCCTTTGTGGTCATTAACAAAATGAAATGTACTTTGGAGAAAGAGCGCTGGAAATCATACCTGCGTAGGATTAAGTTATTGCTGCAAAGAATTATGAACCGCCTAAGCGCCACATAAGCCTTAAAATAAAGCTTTATTTGTAGGGATTGATTTCACCCTAGTGAGGAACACCTACATAATAATTTTATTAACAAGTAATTTCTCTAAACAAAGTTTTATTGTTCTTCATTTATAGGACAAAAGAAAACTGCAAGAAGAAATTACACAGAAACGTTTAAAAGTAGAAGAGGAAAAAATGAAACATCAGCATTTAAAAGTAAGTAAAGTGTTAGATTTATGTAACTAAATATAGCCTCAAGTCATACAGCACGAATAAAGGTTGGGGATTTCAGAATGCAAATCTTGATGCATTTAAGTCATGCTTTTACTGTCAAATTTTTACAGCTTTGTGGAGCCTTGCCAGGACTCCATTTGACTTTAATAAGCATCACTCTTTGAAAAAAATTACACTGGGGAGCTAATGTTACTTGATAACTTTCATGGCATAAAATGAGATCATAACCAGGAAAAACTCACAGATGAAAATTAAGCCTCACATTTCAGACTGGGTGTGTTCACTCCCTAATCCCACAACAGCAGCCTCACTTGGTACAGGGTGCAGCACAATCATGAGGTCTGATTGCATTTTTTCCTAGAAAAAACCCAACCTATTTATTTGGCTCTAGGCTTTTGTCAGCTCGTTTAATTATTCTTTAGTAAAAAAATGCTGTTCCTTTGTATATTAAAAAAGGATAAATGTTACAAATATTTTTCTCAAATATGGCCTGGTAAACTCAGGATTACAAAGTCCAAAGGCATGAGAAACCTAAAGATCCACCTCTGTAGAGAACTGAAATTGCCCACTATTCTTAATAACACCACTATTCTTAAAATATTTATAGCAGTTTGGCAGCATGTGTCATTTACGGAAATGAGACAAGATCTATGCTTCTAGAAATATACAAGGCTTGGTATTCTACATACTCTTTTCATTATGTGAGCAGATAAACAGTCTCAAGAAAGATATATTGAATCTAACACCAGGAGTGTGGTGTGTCTCCTCCAGCAAATCTGAGAGAAGCATATTTAAAGCAGACTCCTCTTCAAAACAGACACCAGATCCTGAGTTTCATCCACCCTTTTCTTTTGTGTCAAGCCAAAAAAATGAAAAGCCATGATAAACTAGTTCACTGGGCCAGGCAAGCCAACACACAGCCATGCCCAGATTTTATTGGAAGGTTGGTTCAGTTACTCCAAGGACAGGCTTGACCATTTGTGTAACATCTTGTCTAAAAGGGAGGGGAATATCTTCCAAGTCCTGTAACCTTTGAGTAGCAAACATGTGACTCCTCCATCATGGTGCATGGCTACATTGAGTACTGAAAGTTATATTTCAAGTTTCCATGTCTATAAATCCAGATGACTCTTCTGCCCTTCTTTATGGAGGGATAAACTGATCTGTTGTAGAAAGCAGCTAATCCTCACCACTGCTGTGTGCAGACAGAGCCCTAGGGCAGTTTCCTCAGAGACTTAGTACGTTTGTAGCTAAAATTAATAGGTTCAATGGAGTTTTAAACGTAAAGAAAGCAAAAACCAACCTTGAACTTATTCTAAAGAAATTTTATGGAGTTTTTAGAAAGGCTAATACACTCCTGGAAAAACACTACTGAAATGGTTTTACACAGGAAGAGAATAGAGGATGTTGTATGAGAAATCATACAAATATCACACAGAACAGCTTTTAAATTAGATCAGTCCTATTGCATATACAAGGCAAAGCAAGGATCTCTTGAGGAAATTATTCAGTTGGAAAAGAGGAATCAAGCATATATTTAAATATATACTTTAAATACATACTTACATACACACGTATGCCGTGTAAATACAAACATATCATTAGTTATTTGGAGCACACAAAGTGTAGACTACTTTTTCTAGCTCAGGAATAAGACAAGCACTTTATATGAAACACAACATTAGTACATGAACATCTTTTGCTTTATGCTCCAGAAGCTTTGTCCCCTAATGAACATTTCTGCTTCAGACTAATTCAGGTACTTCAGTGAAGTACAACAACAAAAGGATCCAGTGCATATATTGCTTTAAAACAGATTTAGACTTCTAAAATATTTAAACACTATTGCTAGGGATCATTTCCCTAGCAATTCAGGCTGATTCCACTCATTTATACACATACCAATTCTGTGCACGGTGAAATCCAGAGCTCCATGATTTATCAACATAAGTCACACCTGTCCCCTAGGAAACTATTGCAGGTTAGTAAATCTCACTGCCATGGAGATTTGTTAGATGGATATCACTGTCCTGTTCCTCATTTTGTCCTTCCTATTTATAACCCTTAGCAACAGGTTTATTAAAAGGTTGTTGGTTTGGTTTGTGGGTTGTTTTTGATTGGAGCTTTTCTTTGGTATGTTTTTTGTTGTTGCATACAGAAGGTAGCTCTACTTCCATTTTGCAAATAAGAATCCCTGCTCTGGCTTCTCAAAGACTTTCTTTGCTGTCCCCAAGCAAACTTCTTACTAGGAAGACACAGATGAGGCATCATGACAGGTCTTAGTTATCTGGTAGAAGTGGAGAAGAAACACTTATTACCTACATGTGTGCTTCTCTCAGATGAAGTGGAGGGCATGCCAGCAAATACACCAGTGTGGACAGGGCTTCACAGAACTGCAAGGGGTATTGGAGGCTGCTAGTGTGAGTACAGGGGAAATTCTATCCAATATTTCTAGATGCACCAACAACTAATCCTTCCTTCTACCTGGAATCCTTCTCACTGAAGCAACAAGGGAAAGGACCAGACAATTGTTTGAAAAGCAGAGTCAGCACTGATTTGAATGCACTTTCTAAGAGCTTTTACAGTTTAGTTTATTAATTTTCAGGCTTCTGAAATACTTGAATTCCATTAGTGCTACCTTGTAGGTGCTCATCACACACCTCCTCCTTCCAGTAGTTAAGTGTTGAACAACATTTTTTATGAAAAAGATTGAGAATTATTTATGCCTTCACCAAAATGTTATAAGGTAAACTGCCATACCCCTGGGAGAGCAAGACCCACAGACTCAAAACACCTTTGCTTTGCAGTGAAGGATGAATCTTTCAGTGCTAGTCCAGCCTTGTTAAGGATGGTAATGGAGTTGTAACTGGAATATACACTGTAAATTTTTCACAGAATCTGCAGGATATTGTCATTGTACTTTTGATGTGACCATGAATCACAAAACAAAGTGATTATTCTCCAGCACTCTGGCCCTTCCCAGGGTTTTATCACATCACAATGTACAAGTATCCATCTCCCTGAACACACGGAACCCAACACAAAATGAAAGTGCCTCCATGTCAGTGCTATAACACATGCACAACTTGGTCCTGAGCTAGAGACACTTTGTCATGGAAGGAAATGTTAGACAGCAGGAAAAAACCTGTCAGGCCCAAAGCAGCTGCTCCTGCACTGGCTTGTGTTACTGCCTGGATGGAACAGACCTGAAACCATCTTTTATTCAAAGGTGTTTTCCAAACTACACAATGTGCCATTCTTTCAAAAACGGCTACTTAAATGAAAAAGATTACATGGCATTTAGTTGGGAGTAGAAGCAAACCGCTCTAGAAACATGCAAAAATAACACTATTGTGTTATGCTGGTATTTAGGGAGTTTGTTTTCTTGGGCCTAACCCTATACTTACAGAAGCTTCTGTTGATTTCAATAGACGGTATTGGTTTCTGAGGTCTACAGTGCCAGCCCCACTCTAAATCTCACAAGGAATTATAAATTTATTTTTGGAGACACTGTTCCAGCCAAGATGAAAACCTCACTTTTCCAGAAGCCCTACTTATCATTAAAATCTAAACAGCTTGATAGAAAGGGAATTAATAACTATGTGCCCTCCAGCCTGAGAACACAGTATTTTGTGCTCAGTAAGAGTTGTGCCAACACCATGCTACCTGCATCTACCAAATCATGCAAAAATATCCTATTAGAATATTATATTAGAAACATATATTTCATTAGAACCTAAAACACAACTACCAGGGAGTGTTGCCAAGTGATTCTACACAGAGTCAAGGCTCAGAACATTAGTTTTGAGCAACCTGCGTTTGCTAAGATTTCCTAGGATCCAGTGTAGAGAGAGACAAAATACTGTCCTGCAGACTAAGGCAACTGTAAACATCACTCTTACATTCCACAAGTAAAAAAATTAAAAGCACCATGGAGTGCACAGACTTCTCAGTAAGCCTGTTTGAGACACACTTTCTGTGATATTGTGTGTCAAGTGGAAAACTGCTTTTAACTGCAATAAAGTCCTACATATATATTCCTCTGCCAGCTGGGCCTCAGTAATAACCTCATGGAAAGTACACAATAAATAGAAAAGTGTGGGAAGCAACAGCTTAAGTGACTCAACACAGGATGCAGGCAGAGATTCCAACAGCCCCTGCAAGCAGCACTGAGGTTAGTTCAGCCTTCTCACCAGTGCTGGGCACACTCTGCCTCAAGCAGCAGTAGTCAAAATTCAGTGTAATCTGCATCCACGTCCTGCAATCAACAAAACTGTATAGGGGGGAAAAAACCCAAAAAACTTAACATGGAAATTAGAAAGCTCAAGTGATGTAAATTATCACTTGGACATTCATGGTTAATTAAAGACTTGATATGTATGCTCCTTTATTGCCTGTTGAAAGAGTACTTCTAAAGAGTCCCAACTCCTTCCCCAAGGCAGCAACTACATTTATACCCCTGAGTTAGACTGAAAGGAGCAAAAAGAGTGCAAGAAAGTTGGCATGGTTTACAAGTTTTAGCCTACAAATAGGAACTTACCTCCAAGATTTGTTTTTTTTATACCAGGAGTATATTTGAGAGCTCTAATGACTTTCAGGTACTACCTTTCCCAGTGTAAAGCAGTTGTAGGAAGCGATCAGTGCATACAACTGTATTTTTTCAGAATTCAGAACACAGCTGAGAGATACACTTACCTGTGCACATGTAATACATGTGGCCCATTGTAAGCCCATGTAAGCCACCACTGCACAGAAAGAACTCCACAGGAACTAACCAGGTCAGGACCTAAATACCTAAGCTCTGGATTGTCCCTGCAACAGCAGGTCTGCTGAAACATTAACCAGGCAGCAGCTGCCCATGCTCCACCTTTGCACTGCCCCTCTTACCCTACACATCTTCACCAGCTGAAATGTGAGTTCACTATCATAAGTACTCAAGATCATCTTAAGTTCCAGGGGTAGCATTGCATCACTAACTCCCTAGAGATCTCTTACTCCTATACAGTCTTATTTACAGAAACTTCTCATCTTTTACATCTTCTTCCAGAAGCTATGCAATGCCAGGACCCCAGAAATTAGGGCAATTGAAATAAAACTGCTGTGCTCCTGACTGGAGCCTTTCACATGTTATATGTATGTTTGTATTACAAACATTTTGTTATTTGAAGACACACACACCACTGGATCCATTACCAATATTAATCTGTAATGGATAGCAGCTGATATACTCCACATTTTTGTCGGATGAACTAATAAAATGAGACATTGTTCTTAGAGAGGTTGCTTTTAAGTCAATCTCAAAATTCAGAAGTTGTTCAGTATTTCTCTTCCAGTGGCACTCACTGCAGTCAGGTTGCCTTATGCTGGATAGAGCACATCTGTGGCATCAAGACAAATACAGGAAGTGGTTAAATACCCTAACTTTTAGCATTCACTTACTTGTCTATTTTTCCCCATCAGAAAAAGGCCTTGCGAGAAAAATGGCTCTTGGATGGCTTTAGTTCTATGACTCCAAAAGAAGAAGAAGAAATGCAAAAACAGAACCAGGAGGACCAACAACGGACTCATGAGCTGGAGCAAGACATTTTCAGGTAGGGAAATACCCCATCCTTGTGTCTGGGTTAAAATGGTCCTATCTTAAAAGTTCTACCTTATTTTGTAAAAGATGAAAATGTCAACAAGTGTTAAACATGGGGAGAGTAAAGTAATTCTTGTCATGTTTTCTCGTCAGTCAGAATTAAAGAATACAGAAGGCAATTTTCCATAGTGTAAATTGTAACTACATTGCAGAGTATTAGTTTCTCTAATTCCAGATATCCTTTCCATGCTGTATTCAATACGTGTAACCCATAACATATGAGGCTTGTTACGAGATAGCAATTGTTGAATCAGAACTTCAAAACAACAATAAATTTTGAAAGTTCTTCAGTTTCACTAGGTCCTGGCACAGCCTTTAACACCTGAGTTTCACCATAATAGCACTTTGGAACAGTACAGGTTCCCTAACTCCATTACTAACACCTTCAGTTTGTTGTGTGTTCTGTACCCAATTTAGTCCCAGAAACCTGCTACAGCAAAGGTCTCCTTAAACCTTTCATTAGAGCTGTTTCTAAAAATCTCATTTCCTAGTGCTTCCGTATCACACAGGACTAACATTTAACTGCAGAGACAGTCTCATGAAAGACTCTTATTTACCATGGCCATGGTTCCAGGTGCTTACTAACTCCAGTTAGCCCTTGTCAAATACCACAGAGCTGTGCACACAGTTAGCTCCTTCCCTGGGTCCAGGCATACTGACTGGTACTACCCCTTAGCACCCACAGAAAAGATGAAATGTTCCTGTTTCTTTAGATTCTGGAAAGTTTCATCATCCTTTTTCAAGTCTTCTTCCTCTATTTCAATTCAATAGCATTTTCCTCTCTACTTTTCTTCCACTGTCCTCCTACACACACTCTTTTGGCAGAGCTGTCACCAAGATTACCTTCTCTGGTGATCTCCCATCCTCCTCCCTCCTTCCTCCATCTCTGACACAGATAATAATTCTCTTGGCTGACAGGTAGCAGCCTAGTGCTAGTTTGTCCTATAATTATGCTGAGTTCAATAGCACTTTTCCCTACAGAACATCTTTTTACAGACCTCTGTAGGATTCATTGTTGCAGAGGTAGGAGGTAGACAGCATGCCCTGAAAACACTCCAGGAGGCCATCATTTTAAGGCATGCAAGAGGGGTCCACACAACCGTGTGAGTGCCAGAAAAGAACAGCATCTACAGCTAGAACAGGCTGAGGGGCAGCAAGGAAATGGTGCTGAGCAAGCATTTCCCCATCAGATCACTGGAAGCTCAGCCCTTCTCTAAGTAGTGAGAGGAAAGATTAGATTCAAAGTCCTGTTGACCATGAGCAAAGCCTAAGCTAAGAATTTATGCAGGTTTATTCACATGTCTTCTGCTATAAATTAAATTTCCTACCACTCCCTAATAGCTGTTTAGCAAGGGCATCTCAAAAAACATGCACATTGCCTTCCAATTAGGAGTACATCTTGTTTATACAGAAACCTAGGAATAAAGTCCACTAATAAATATAAAATATGCATCATACAGTTCTTGCACGGTGCTTTTGCAACACCATAGATATCACCAAGCTCAGCCTGTCTGACCTCTGACCTGCCCTGTAAATTAAACATTGCTAAATTGATCATGTAAACACGTCATACAGTAGAAATAGAATTCTACTGAGCCTCTCAGTTTTTCTTCTAAGCATTTGACTATTAAAACTCATTTGATTCAGAGATATTCAGTTGACTCTGTTGATTATTCTATGTGTGTTTTATCGTCAGTTAAAAAATCATTAGTCACTTAAAAGACTTATTTGACTACCTGTAGACAAGACTTTTTCCTTGCTGCTGAGAGGACAATTGCAGTTCTTGGCAGATTATTTACAGTAGTGGCATTGGCCTTGCCATCACCTTCCAAAATTGGACCTCTGTTTTGAAACATTCTTTACTTGGGTGTCAAATTGAGCTGGTGTATGTCTGCTAATAAGTTCAGATTTGAGCATTTTTTTAATAAAAGGGAGAAGTTCTATTCTTTGTATTAAAGACAAAACAGTGAATAGCAAGCAGCCTGAGCCACCTTGGAGACAAATGGCTGAATGCTTTGGTTACTGACAAAAAATTGCATTTACATTATCTGTCCTATTTAGCCTCTTTACACATTTAGAAGCTTCAGTGAACCAAGTGAGCACATCCTTGGTCAGGGTACAAGCTGAATGAAGAATTAAGAGTCCTGTTTTCTCACTTAATCTTCAGCTAATAACACTCAGTCTTGATGGAATTAGTTGCTAAACAACATATTTAAAAATGCAAAACAACTAAGGTCTATTCAATTGCATTGTGATGTAATGAAATCATGATGTGTATGTAATGAATATGCAATGTGATGCATGAAAGCAGACTCAGGCTATACTACAGAGCTGCTAAAGCATTTGACTCACCTCAAAACAGGTGAGGACTTGCTAAACTGCCTTTTCCCCTCAGTCTGGAATTCCTCAGGGTGGTATCTTCCTATCTGCTTTTCATTCTCAAGCCATTTATTTTTTTTCCTGGGGTGGCAGTGATACCAACTCCAGCAGATCAGTTGGTGGCCAGCAGCATCCAGGCAATCTCCATAGATTTTCTTAATTCAGCTGCTACTTTGGCAGAGAAACCTTTCATCTAGCATCTTGACTTCTAAGGTTTCTTCTCTTATCCACACCTCTATGTTACTTGTTTTCCCCTCTCAAATAATCAGTGCTACTTGAAAAAAGGACAAATATTCAAAGGATTTATTTAATACAGTAGCTATGTCATATTTCCATTTCTCTCCAAAAAAGTACAGTGCTGTAAAAAAGGTCATATAATTGCTAGAATAGTGCTAGACCCTTTCAAGACAAACTGTGATATAACTGTATTAAAATGTCATTGACTTAGAAGTTTCTAAACATTTAAACACACCAGAAAGATCCTGGCCTAACTTTTCAACTGCATGATGTTATAGGGGCTTCAATTTCTTTGAACTATACAAATTGCGTCTCTTAGAAGTTTTCTTTCCACAAATTCCTGTGTGTGCACTCACAGCATGCTCTAAAATTGGACCATAAAATCTGTTTTTGCAAGTATAAATGTAAAAGAGATACTTAAGAGTCTAGATGCAATTCCCATTACATGAGTATAAGAATTTCCCTCTAAACCCACCGAGCAATGAATTAGATCTCTTAATTACCATATAAAGTGGGTGTTGGTATGGGTGTAAGAACATATATAAACTGTAATTTGTATTTTGATCACCCAGGTAAATACACATTGTTTATAATCTTTGATTTATTTGAGGGTTTGTTTTCTCTTTTTCCCCACCTCCCTTTTTTCAACTATCTCCATAATTTTTCCTTCTCTTCTTACACTTGTGTGTCTAGGAGTGTTTAGAGCCAAGACTGAAATAAATCCACAGTGTAAGTTAATGATTTTTCAGCTCATTATGCTTCTGTGAGTTTTTAATGATTTTCAAATTATGATAATATGGCGATCAAGTCTCATCTAAAAATAAAACATCTCAATATATTAAACAAAGACTGTTCCATAAGAGCTGCAGAAAATGACACATGGTCAATACCTTCTTTTATAGCTGTCCAAAAATATTCATCCCCATTGCAAAAGTTTTTAAGTTTTAGCACTCTAATCAGTACCTTTGATCAGAGTTCTAAGGCCATCTTGCAGAGCTCAGGCCCAAAGTGTGTGCAGCTTTTAAATGGTTTTTTTTTTAGCTTTTACTTTCATTGTGATGAGTTTTCACGTATCCATTCTGAGGTCTGTGATACATTTGTATATCAAAAAAGAGGACATTGTCACCAACAGAGAAAAGTCCACGTAGCACCTGTTAGTGTAGCTCTACATATCTGAGTTTAAATAGGGCAAGAGCCCTAATGGTAATGCAGATTCCTTAGCCACACAGAAGGAAATCAATAATGCTTATCTGTCAACCTGCATTCAGCTTTCCTAGTCTGATTACTTTAAAGGGATGACAGACTTTAATCATTCATGGTGACTTTGTGTAATATTGCAAGTCCTAGCACACAGTAAAGAAGTCAAAATACAAAAATACAACACTTCTATAACCCTGTCTGTAACTTTGTCTCAGATCTTATAGTTGTAATTATTCTGACTGCTCTCAGCAAAATGTGATATCAGTTGCAGCTGCCTTAGGTCTACAGTCATTGATTTCCAGCATGGATTTAAAAAAAAATAGAAGGCATACCTCACTCAAATATGGAAGCTTTTGAAATTTCCCTTTTTTTCCCTTAAAGCTAAAGAAGTTCTTTTAAAAAGAACCAGGAGACTAAAGTTATACAGCATTAACTTACAGAATAAGACATTCAGTTTGAAGTCTCACGTCAGAGTTAAATCTGGAGTTAGATTCTAAATATTCATGGAAAATTGACTTCCCAACTACTCAGCTAATAAGGCAAATTCCATCTAAAACCCAACAAATATGCACTTATGCAGAAAAGAGTAGCGTTGACTAGAAAGAATAAAAAATAGGAAAGAGGATACCTGTTAAGTCACTGCCTTACTCAGCTAAGAAAAATTTGGCCAACATACTTTACTTTAGCAGTGTGCTTTATACTTGGATAACCAGGAATAGTTTTCTCCCTCTCTGACACAGAGATTCAATTTTTTATCTTGGACCTTTCTGTCTAGAAGTGTTTGTCATACACTAAGAAAATAAAACCTCTGATCAGAAAAAAAAGATATCTTAATCATTGTACTCAACCTTAACATGAAAGAAACCACACAACATAGACTTAACACAAAAGAAGGGCAAGGAAGTAACAGCCAAACCTACAGCAAGTGTTGATAGCCCAAAAGAAATTTTGTGTCCTGATCCTCAATATTCCTTTCACATAACAAAGCTTTTTAAAATAAAATGGTTAACCCATCAGCCAAGTCCTAAATAGCAAAATAGTTTGTGTTTACACGTGGAAGGCTTTGTTTGTTGTTGGGTTTGAGGTTTTTTCTTTTTAAATGAAAATACTATTTCACACTTATTTCTCAGTGTGTGTGAAATTCTAAGTTGATCTCGTACAAGAGTAATGTTTTTTAAGGTAAGTAGAACCAGCCCTACTATTGTCCATATTCTGAAAGCATCAACTCTACAATGTTGCTCTCTGCCTGGTATTAAATCAAATGCAACTGTGATTGCAGACTAGAGAAGGAAATTGAGGCTCTGGAAAGACAAGAAATGGAAGTCTCAGCTAAGGAAGAAGCAATTTTAAAGAAACTGAAGTCTATTGAGAAAACAACAGAAGACATAATAAAGGTTAGTGCTATATTATTCCAGAAATAGAATTTATTACTCAATCATCATCATATCCAGGGAAAGGGGAACTAGTTGGATCCCATGAGTGGTCATGAGCTTTTGTCTGAAGTGACAGCAGTTCAGAGAGGTCAAGATGTTACATTGTTTAAGTGCCTATATGCCTCCATTTGCTTATTTATGGGGGTGGGGAAGCAATTCTTATCTTAACTCATCTTCAGCACATCTCTAAAAACAGCACTGCCACTGACACCCAGCAAGTTTGCATCTCAGCCAGAGAAAGACACACCAGGTACAGACCAGGTTCAGAGGCTGGTCTATTCACACTCCTTCAGGTGACATGCCCAGCTAAACTGCATTGTGCTCCTCACCAAGTCCCTGACAGAGATTGAGGCATCTTAATGTTATCAGCCATTAGTCTTTGTCAAAAGGTAACTTTAATATTTTTAAATCATCTTAAACAGTCTCAAAAAATACAGTGATGAAACTAAATTTCAGTTCTCCAGCTGTTCTTATATACACATTCTCTGAAGACAGGGAGATAAGTAAAACTGGAAAACCAGTGTAGGACCTTTAAAAAAATCTTTGACACCAACCAGGTTGGGCCACAGTGGGAAGCTAGGTCACTGTTTAACACTTCATAATATTTTTGTCCTTCCCTGTGTGACTTGGACTCATATTGGCAAAAGACCACAGAAATTTCACTTCCTCACTCACCATGCTCCAACTGAGCACATTTCACTTTTAGCCCCTTCTCTGTATGAAGCTGTGCACACAAAAGCTTAAAATATCAGGGAAACCAAAGCACTGTCTAGTTAACAGTCTGTTCCTTAAAAGTAACTATCACATTTATTGTTAACGGTTCTCTTTCCCACCTAGTCTGTGAAGACTGAAAAAGCTGGATTTGAAAAAGGTACGTTTAGTCAAAAGAATATTTTTTAAAAGGTTCTTGCAGAAGTAAGTTAAAACATACTAATGCTTTGTGGATCTGTGGATCTTCTTTACTCAGAGGCAGCAGACTACATATATGCCAGCATCCCTGACCTTCCCAAAGATTTCAGACCTTCTGCACTGAGAGGTACAGCACATGCTGACACAGATGACGAAGAAAAGAGAAAAGGTATTGCTTATTAGTAACTCCAGAAGATGTCAATATGTACAAAATCTTCCTCTATATTGAATCTAATACACTTTAAGCAAAGAATAGACATTACAGATATGAGACATTTGTTCTCATTTAAGCTGTGTTATCAGCTAGGTCATCAAAACTGAGAGGTGAGACAGTGGTGTGAGACACTTCTTTCCAGTACTTCATTCCTCTGCTTGTCACAACTAAGTACAGACTCCCTTCATATCATTCATTTCACATTTTCTATCTGCACTTACAGCTGTTGGGCAGCCAGCAGTAGTCTGGTTATTTCCCAACTACTACAAAGCCTCCTAACCCTTCAGAGTGCCCAAGACTCTCTGGCATCACAGTACATTGAGCACTTCAGCTGCTATTGCCCAGCATACTGCCTGAGGCCAAGGTTAAATCTGGATTTCTCACTCTATCCTGTGATGAAAACTGACTCCTCAACAGCTGATTTTTCCTCACAGAATGAAAATATGTTTTTCCACAGTATAGAAGGGGACATTCAAAATGATAATCTAATATATTGATTGTATATTTGATAATTTCACATATTTAATAATTCATTCTGACAGTTATTCTCTACCACTGTCAGAACTATATTTCTTGCAGCTACTGCATTACCAGTTTAAGCACTTGTTTCTTTCAACAGCATTGTTTGCCATGGAAATTAAAGTTGAAAAAGACATGAAGACAGGTGAAAACACAGTGTTATCAACAATACCTCTTCCCTCAAAGGAGTTTAAAGAGACAGGAATTAAAGTCTATGACGATGGCAGAAAGTCAGTCTATGCAGTGTCCTCAAATGGGAGCACAACACAAAATGGGATGGATGAACTTGCTCCTGTTGAAGTGGAAGACCTGCTACGGCAAGCAACTGAAAAAAATTCTCAGTCTCCCACAGAGTACCATGAACCTGTCTTTGCAAACAAATTCTGCAGGCCAGTTACTCCTCAGAAAGACAAATTAGTTCCTGGACCAAAACCAGAAGGCACTGACATAAGAGAGATGAATGGATTTAGCAATCATCAGAGAGAGTTCTCCTCCAAAACAGAGCCCTTTATGCAGCACAATAAAGAAAATGGCCTTGATCTTCCAAAAGTAATACAACCAAAGTCTCCCTCCCCAGTAATTTCCCATACAGAGAAAAAAGTGCACACTAATCCTGAGAACAGAATGATTCATAATGAAGAAAGGAATTCTGCACATGAGGAAATAAAACCTTACCAGAATACAAGGGAAAGACATAGTGATAGAAGGTTTTCAAATCCCTGTCATCTTAATGAAGCCTCCCCTGCACCTCAGGATGAGGAAGATGTTCGATACAACATTGTCCAGGCTGTCCCTTGTTACGTGGATGAGTCTGAACCTGTAACAATGGTTTTCATGGGGTATCAGCGCATTGATGATGACGATGCAGAAGCAAATCAGAAGCTGTCCCCATATGATGGGGTTATCCGTGCAGAACTAGTTATCATTGATGACGATGATGAAGATGACAGCAAATCTGAGAAACCAGCATACCATCCCATAGGCCATTATAGTCAAGTTTATCAGCCACCAAACAGGAAAACCACAGAAGCCCAACAGACAAACCCTGTGAGCAGTTTGGGTGCAAGGCTGAACAAGGTACCCCACAAAAATTCCATCTCCCTGCAAGAACAAGAGGAACGCTTAAGCTCACCAACACACCCTGCTCATCTTCAGAGCCAGATGTCTGGAGACGGTACAGAAGATCCCTCGCTAACAGGTAACAGAAAAGGAAAATCATGTTACTGCTGTTTGCTCATGTAGCAAATTTATATTGCTCTTATCTGCTGGAAACTGTGTCACTTGTATTGTTTGGATTGTTTCAGACTAATATGCTATTAATAATAATTTCTTTGCTCTTGTTTGTTAACAAATACCAATCTATATTTTGGATCTGTTGAATTATTTTGTCTTTAGCAATGCACTAGTTACCATATCAAAATCTGGAAAATAAACTAACCGCAGAAATGCCATTCCTGTAAATTTCAAAGATTAAAAGTGGTTCTCTTTCAAGTTCCATTAATGTTACCAAAATTAGCAGAATTAGTTCTCATTTCTTGCAGGTAACTAACAGCATTTCCACTTAACAATTCCTCCTTCCTCACTGGCATGTTTTTCTGCCTGTCTGCATTCCATCTACTTCCTGGATCATCCAAGTTATCCCCTTAAATAAGAAAGGCTGCTTAATAACCAGTTTTACTCTGTATTTTTAAGGAACCAACATTGCCAACGTTGTCTTGATAGTGTTTATGCAAGTTTTAACATTTTTTCATTAACTCGAGTTAGACATTTTTATAGCTTCTGAAAATAATGAAACAGTTTTCATCACTCCACACACTTAGTCCAAGAGTCCACAGCGTTATTTTTGAATACTTTTTATATTCTATCAATACATACAGTATCTATTTCTTACTATAAAATTTTTTATTGTAAAAGTTTGAAAGCAATAGCAAAATCTTCCGAAACAGAAAACTCTTCTTTCTGATAATGTTGCACTTCAATGCATACAATTAAACACCATGTAAGTATACTTACAGAGCAGCAGATTTCAGACAGTGGTCACATTCCACTTGAAGGAAAGAACACCATGGTTCAATTACAGGAAGATCAGGGGTCCTGATCCCACATTCTCTCCCTCCAGACAATTTGCAGCAAAAATGTAGGTTTGGTCCCTGCCTAAAGCTTTATTGACAGCCCAGGAGTTCTTTACACTACATGTAAAGCCAGGAGAGGGGATGATCTTTGGACCACGTAAGAACTTTCAAGTATTTTTGCATCAGTAGGGGCTTATTGGAAAAAACTTTTCAGCAAGTAAGACTCTCAGCTTTTAGGAGTATTAATATCATGGAGTCATGCACACAACAGTCAAAAATATTCCAGCAGTGCTGGCCACCCTTTCTGATCAATAAGGCCACTACACTTTCCCATTACTTGAGAGGACCTTTGCTTTCCTCAAGCACCCATCCTGCCATCTGTGTACTTCCCTGTGTCCTCCAGTATCAAGGGCTGCTGCCAGCAGCTCTTATGCCTGCAACTGGAAGCAGAAGTAGTTAGACAAGATAAACCACTCCAGAAGCTGCTCCAGCCCATTATATTTTGGGAATAGGCCCTTAATTCCCCCATCACACAGGTATAGGAAAATGGAGAAGGGCCACTCAGCCACCAGCAGGTTTCTACCGAAACAGGTCATTCATCCTACAGCCTGCTGAGTGGATACTTCTGAACGTGTCCTGGGAAAGAGTTGTCCAAGTAGTAACTACAATCTGGCAGTACCATCAGGTAGGCCATATAGAGGCCATAGGATGTTAGCTGAGCACCTCTATCCATACCAACCCCCACTTATTTTTGTGTCCCAGGAGAAGCATCCGAAATTTCTACATTTTTCCCCTTCCGCTCAGACACTTCCCAAACAATCTGGGTTCTCTCTCATTTGATAGTAGTGGAAAACAAATACTGACTTTTAGGAAAGGGGACTAAGCACAAATACAGCAAAGATATTTGAGAATCTGTCCCGTAAACCTGTATTTGGTCTCAGCCATTTACTTATAACTATTCCACCAATAAGAAAATGGCCAGTTGGGAAAAATGGATCCCAGCTAAATTAAAAGCAGTTTGGCAATTGCCTCAAGAATTCCCCCAGTCAGCACTGACTCCAAGTGAGTATCTTCATGCCTAGTAGAACTTGGAACTAAGCCATATTCTTCTTTGGCCCTCCACTCATTTATTGCCACTCCCTGGGACATTTTTGATCAGTGGAAAAAGCCAGGAAGTGACTCAATCTTTCCCAAGCAGCCCTATAATCCTACTGAGATTTCTAAAAGGGAAACAAAACCAGGAAAGCCTCTCAATCTAGAACAATGTATTATACAGAGCTGTTTCTTAGAGAAATATATTGTTTTCAAAGCACTCATTGATGCCCACCCTAGCAGGCTCACCCTAAACGCCACTAAAGAACGGAGTCAATTTTTTTTGGTTGCTCATCTTGCATCACTAAAACAACAAACAGTAAAACAGAAAAACTAATCCTCTTGGAAACTAAAGCTTTGGGAAGCCTTTGCAGCATTTAAACATTAAACAAGCACTGAGGACTCTGAAAGACAATGAAAAGCAAAGAAGCACAGGACAGACCAGAATGATGGCCCCTTATGTAACAATTTTTCTTTAGGAAAGAAATGAACCATCAGAACAAGTTACTGAATTAGTTAGTGATGGCCAAGGACAAGGAAGCAGAGGCATAGTTCCATGTGCTAATCTGTACAGAGACATATCAGATTAAATTAGGAGCTTTTCAATCTTTTTCAAGCTTTGAAATCTTACAAAGATGTAGGACATACCTCTTTCCATATAGCAGCAATTTTCCTTCCCCCACAAATATCTCAAAGTATGTGCCCTCAGAAAAAAACATGCAGAGAAAAGGATGACAACGCTGTAATTGGTACACCCGGATTTGCATTATTAGAGCTTATTTTCTTCTTTAAATTTCAGGCAAATTAATTCAAGTGCAAATGTTTTGAAGATGCAATACTCACTAGGGAAATGAAAAGTACTTGGGAGGGAACAAAGGCTAGACATAGTGAAACGAATAAGGAAATGCAAAACTAAAGCTGAATAAGCAGCAAAACCTACTGACAGCGTGGAACAAGCTCCCATGGGATACCAAGGTCCAAGGCTTTTGGCAGCTAGCTAGTCTAGATGAGCTATTTTTTTTTCCTACCACTAGAAGCTTTGCAACCTTCAAAAACCACAATGGAGACAGCTCCATTTGTGTTGAAGAAAGTAAATATAAAAATCCTTTTTTAATGAAGATTCATGCACACCATCTGTTTCTGCAATGTATAGAGCAAGACAAAAACAGACTATGAGCTATAAGTGAGGAATCAAACTGACTATTCTTCAACCATGACCAGGGCTTGAATCCTTCAGAATTCTTCAGCCTGTAAAAAGTACACAGTGTCTTTGTAAGAGCTAAGGTTAACATCAGTGGCTCTATGATATAAAGTTACACTCAGATGCTTCTATGATTTGCATCAACTTCAGCATTCAAAACATAACTTGAGTTGGACACTTGCTGACATGTGTAAATCAAGTAAACAGCTGCTTTGACCCCTCGTGCCTCAGCAGAGAGACATATGCAGGGTGCAGGAATGAGACATGCTATTTTTGGTGACTCTTCAAACTAACAGGTCAGAGTAATGGAGATTATTCCCATTGCATTCTCAGATCAACAATGTGCTGGGGGGAGGCTTTTACATATCAAACAACAGCATTATACTGCTGTTCTAAAAATAACCTTAACATTAAATCATTGGCCTTGCACTGCTCCTTGCAAACTTACCCACATTATAGCCAGTTACAGACAATAGCCATACTAATGTTTACACAGGTACTGTTACTGCATCAGATTAAATCAGGAACATGACTAACTCCCACTCTGACTCACAACATTGGGAAGACAGGAAAGTTTTCTCTGAGCATCACAGAAAAGGAAAAGGTTTCCAAACAGTTACAGCCCCCACTGAGGAGTTTAGTTTAAACAAAGGGTTTGTTTAATTATTCATACATCCTTTTAATCTGTCAACATCCAGTCAAGGGCAAAAGCAACTCTGTGTAATGTGTTAGTGAAGGTAACAGAGACAAAACAGAAGATAAGTGTGGTAATTTTTAAATAGCAATTATGGAGTAATTTCTTAATATACTCACTTTATTGCAAAATTACCAGAACTAACACCTTCTACTGATCTCTTTCTATAACACTAAAACAATGCTTATTCTGCTGGATTAACCACTGGAGGTATGTGTATTCTTCATTTTTCTAAATAAGGAGATTTTGTTTCAGAAATAGAAAGAAAGACTTAAAATGCAATGGCTTTGTTTGTTTATTTTTGCAGCTCTGAGGATGAGAATGGCAAAGCTGGGGAAAAAGGTGCTTTAACAGCTGTAATGGCATGGAAGTAAAATTTACCACTCAAAGCAGATAAAACTAAGAAGACTTTCTTCCACATACTTTTTCTGGATCATAATGCTTGTTTTGCTACTCTGTTTCATGGGCTGTTTTGCCCTCTGCATCGTGCAATGGACTTTAACAGACTTTCAGATTTGACCAACTGCCACATACACACAAATCACATTCTGGATTTTGTTAAAAGTAGTGGAAAGTTACCTAAGGCCATAAATGCAGTGTATATACAAGTATGAAGACAAGTGCATACCTGTTCTCACAATCAGAAATATGCTGTTGCTATATACAGATAAACACTGTCTCCATGGAACTTCATGGAACATTGTTTCACATTAAAGTGTGCCAATCTATCTGATTTTGACTGAAAAAGCTGTTTCAGCATACTTTTTGTAAAAGCACTAGTTAATAAAAAGCAAAATGTGAGAGAGGAGCAGGAAGAAATGTAAATATAAAAAGTGTTTTCCAGTTATACTACCTTGGATGAAATGTAAAGCATTCCTTTTTAAGCAATAGCAGAACAAACCAAAAAATAATTAAGCCAGCATATCTAAATATTTAGCCATCTTCTAGAGCTCCACAGTCCATTCAACTTTCTATGTTACATATGACAGTGTAGCCATCCTCACACCCTGCTCTCTTCACCATCCCACAAACATCCTGCCCACCCACAACCTCAGAGATCAATCCTTGCATAATAATATGAACAGCCTGACCTCCTGAGCATGGTTTCACCTCCCAGCTTGCTGAGAAAGCCCTGCTTTTCCAAGAAACTAGTTGCCAGACAGGCAGTGCCTGTCCATCAAAAAAACCCAACCAAAACAAGCAAACACTCACAGCCCGCCCCCCCCAAAAAAAAAAAACAAACCAATAACCACATTGTTTAGGTTTCAGTTGGCTGGGGAGCTAAAACCAAGCAAGCCTCCCACCAGAAATACTGAGTTGCCAGTGGCTTGTCCTGCAGCTGAAAACAAAGATCTGTTACAGGTGCAGCCACTGCTGGGCATGGCTCTCCAGCAAGTTTCAAGGCTCCCACCAAAAAGCAGTTAATTCTTACCACATGATAGAGGAGGAGGTAAGGGCCCAAAAATCAGGTTAAATCACACCTAGAAAAATCACATCCAAGTTAGATTTTACAGTACATAGTTCTTGGGGAGAAAAAGTGCCTCAGAGCACACTACACCATTACACTCAAATCAGTACAACAGCTTTAATTCACTAGGTCTTAGCCTTATTTGTAACTCTAAACAGATAAAGCTCAGGTTGTGTTATTCTCATATAGTTGACCCAAATTATGCACCAGCAAAAAAATAAACTGCTTTAATTTTTCACTGGTATTCTTTTCAAAGCAGGAAACTGAAGTTACTACCTCATACTGAGGCACGATGGTAGTAATTGACTGATTTGTAGCCTCTAAACATTTGGTGGCTCCCAGTCGGATGTGGGTAATAATTTCAAATTTTAATACTTGTCAGAAATGGTTACCTGGAGAGTGGAATAGTAAATAAAACCAAATAAATTTTATTATAGTACACTTCCTCTATGTCTATCCTGTTGTTTGTTGTTGTTTTATAGTGGGTTTTTCCTAATGCTTCTTCTGTTATTTGCTGGTTGTGAGAGCACAAGGCTTCAGCCTCAACTCTTAAGAATGCACCAAAAAATGAGAGTGAGTAATATTAAGTAACCACAAACAGTTTTTGTAACAGCATCAGATGGCTATGGACACTCATTCTCTGCTCCCCCAACAACCTGTAATATTAAACATGGGAAAGTGAGCAACTACCATCACAATACTAGTCAAAGTAGTTTAAAGGAAAGATTGCAAAGTTTTGTGCTTCTGGAGAGCAGGAATGTTCATCATCTGAACGCTACAGCCCCAGAGCTTTCCTGCATCCTGTATCAATAAGAACAGAAATACAAAGTGGCAAATCACCTTTTTAAATGTCAGTAGAGACGCCATGCCAAGCTCTAATTCATCATTAAAGCCAAGTGATTTCTAAGGCCCCACAAGACAAAAGTATCTCTGAACCAAAGCTGAAGCTGCACTCCTTAAGTGCAGGATCATTTGTGTGGGATGATTGTCATAAATAGCTGGTTCAGAGTGATGCAGTTTTGTGGTTTACATTATGTAAAGTTACTTTTGCACAGCACAAGGAAGACCAACCAAAGATAGTGGTTGAAGTAGGTCAGGTATGAATTTAAACAGGTGGTTCCAAGCATGTTCTGAAGAAGTTGTCCTGTGCCAATTCTGCTGTGTCACTTCCTTGGGTATACGCAACCATTTCCCCCTTCACATAATCCCTTAGAGAAATCATAATCAGATTTATGCTAGCAAAGAATTTCTCAGACCTACTAGCAGATCACCCCTGTTGACCATCCTTCCATGCACTTGGACTCTTCTTGCTCCAGCCTGCTGCAAAGATCTAAAATCACCAGGGTGTTAACTTCTGCATAGAAATGCAGAATACTACAGCTTTTCCTTACAGATTGCTGATCATTTTTAGTTGTCTGGAAAAGGATATACCCACATCACAAAAAAAAAAATCATCCATACCTGCTCAAACAAAAGCTTAAGAGAATAGATATCAAGAAAACAGCCATTCCAGAATGTCTATCTGTATGAGCTGGCTTGAATTTAAAGATTGAGTTTCTTAAAAAAACCTTGAGAATTTTTCCAATTAGTTCATTTAGGAACACTTCCTATTTTGCAAAACCTTTACATGTCAACCTCTCACTGTCAGTGTACAGAAAGCAAGCAAAACAGAAGTGCTGTTATTTGAACAAGGGCGCCACGTAGTGTTACAAACTGATGGAACACAAAGTAGGAAAGCTCTCCTTAGTCTTCCCTGGGTAAAAGAAAAACCTGGCCATTTTCACATGGAACTGGACCTCTCCCCATCTTGTGATTTTTGACAAAACAGAAAACAATGTAGCATTCAGTGTAAGAAGGAGAAATGGAAATACGCCTTCCCCTAGCTCCTGCTGCGGTCTGAAACGCCAACTTAGATAAAAATTACTTAAAGTAAAACAAAGTAGCTGTGAACTCCACTACATTTGCACCAAGTAATTCTTGTTGAAAGCACAGGCAAAGAATATAATTTATAGCTAACCAAGACCAGATGACCAGTATTTGGAGGCTGCACCTAGAAATCAAAACAGTAAACTACCTGAGACTATTCACAAATTTCTACCTGTCATCTATATCCTGCCAATATGAAACCTGTCCACAGATTTTTTTCAAAGGAGTACACAAAAAACTTTGCAAGACACTGGAATACAATGAAACATTACTTCCTCTTACTAGTTATGCAGGAAAAGGGCAGGAGTGGTGGTGTGAACAGAAATTACACAAAATTAGCAAGTCCTTCAATCAATTAAGTTATAATACTACACATAAGGACTTCCATAAGAAACTAGACAATACTGCAAGCAGTAGGAAAAAAAAGTTACTCAGAGCAACCGACAATTTTGCCAATATTGAAGTCGCACTAGATGTGGAACAAGGAAATGTTTATTCTTCCTGAGGAAAAGAAACTGCTTTAAAAAGTGAAACCATATTAACATTCAATTTCAAAATTAGTTTCTCCAGGAAGGATTTCCATAGCTTTAATTTATAAAATAACATCTACAAAAAACAGACAATCCATTTTTCTCCTAAGCAACACTTTTCTAGTTTCTTTTTGACAGCATTTTCACATTACTAAAAGGGACAGGAACTTTTATTGAGCTATTTACACTCGTGTTTTAAAACACATGTTCATTGCCACATGTAAATGAAATAACCCTCAGTACAGCTATTGTATTACAGAAAGAATCTGACATTATCCTTAATTTAAAAAGCCATCAATCATGCCTAGGTTGAGTGATTTTTCTTCTATAAACTCACAGTAGATGAAAGAGTCCCACAAAACTTTAGCAGTAGATGAGCCTGAGATTCCCAGGCTTTTGAGACCAGAGTTCTCTAAAAAAACCCCACACCCACACAGTTGGCCCAATGCTTCTTGTCCTTCAGCCCGGGTTGTAACTCATTTCTTTGTTGTCCCCCTTTCCCAATCTGCACATGACTTTTCTAAGGGAGATGATTCAACTTGGACTCACTTGCAGTCAGCTGCTGCTGACAAAGGGACTAATCCCAGCTCCATAAACACCCTTATGGCTAAGTCAGATATCTGAGCAGCTACAAACATGTAACTTCCTGAATATTACCTGTCCATGCAACAGGCTGCACTATGGACTTGGGAAGGTGGAAGAAGAGACAGAACCAGACAGCTTTGGTAACTGCAGAGAACCACCACCCAATCCACACCTCCAAGTATTTTAGAGCTGGCCACACTTGCAGAGATATTACTGTAAAAGTCCATATTAAGTCATGCCTCACTACTCACTATTCTATCCAATACTCCCAATACCTTCATTGCCAGCTGCCTTAGTAGCCCTAGCCTAAAAATATATTTTGAGTTGTTACAACTAAAAATCAATACTTTCCAGTAAGAAAAAATGAAGATGTGTGGGAACAGGCTGTTTAAAGCCATATAACACAACTACAAAACACTGTAACTGCACATATTAAGGTTTAATTTCCAAAATGCCCTTTCAAGAGTATCCTTCCATACTTAGGCAAACCATGAACCAAAAAAGTTAAACAATATAGTCTCTTTCTAGTCTCGGTACCTAGCCCATATATTAGGAGAAACCTTTTGTTGACTAAAAAATTGCCCTCCAATATTCTTGCAGAACAGAATTGTTATATAATTATAATAGTTTTGTCTTCTAGATATGCCAGCTCAAAGGGCTCTGACTTAACACTAACAGAAGCTGCTTTTCCTGAAGTCTTCTACCTAGCTCCCAATTTACATTTTGCTCAATAGCACAAAAACAACTGCAACATTCCAGAGCAAGTATTTTCAACCCCATTAAAGCATCAATTGGCATAAATCTTATTCTCACAGTCAAGTAATTCAAAGCAACCAAAGACAAAAATCCACAAACACAGCTAGGTTCTTCCTGGTTTGAGTGTTGGATAAGTTAGAATAAGTTTTAATGCATTTATATTGCAAACATGTTTTCTCTTTATGGTTTAGAAGCACCAAGAGGGATGAGACAGAGCAGTACTTCAAATGAGGCAAATGGTGGTTTTACTAAAGGACTGAAATTCCCAAACTCCTGTACTTGGTGTGTAAGTACACTGCTCTTACAGCAGACAGTGCCTTTTGCATTTTATTTTTAGCTATTTAGCTTATGCATCAACCTGTATTTGTGACAATTTTTCACCAAGTTTCGTGGTTTGTTTGGTTGAGGGTTTCTTTATGCACAAGACCATCAAAAGCAGGAAGCTGGCACATCACATATCATTAGAACACAGTAAAGTGGACAGATTGATCTGGATCAGTCATATCTTACCAGTTCCCTCAATAATATTCACAAGAGGTTTACAGAACTGACTATCAAAATAACATTTTCAGCACACTTTCTCAGTCTTCTCTTAAGCTATAAGCTTCAATCAAGTTAACTAGTGTGCTTAAAAAACAGAGATTTCATTCCTTACTCAGGCAAAGGTTCCCACTACAAGTCCCATCAGAAGACAGCTTTTGTAGGACGGCAGTATTCCTCTCTAGATTTGAATTCCCGATCTCCCTTAAACTGAGCATGACGTGCATGTGCTGTTATTCTTCAATTACATCTTCAGGGACACGTTGAGAAAAGTTGTAATAAAAAGTACTCCTTGCAGATTTTTCAACTGCATGGTATTTTGTCACAAAATTCTCTAATACTTATTTCATACTTGGTTGATTGCTATCAGGAAGGCAACAAGGAATACTATATTTCCACAGACATAGATGGTTAACACAACCTGTTTAAATAGACGGCCCTGCAAGAAAAGGTGAAGAAAAGTCATCAGTCTATTGGTTTAAACAAAGAATCATCCCATTTCCCAGTAGTTAGTTTCCAAATTGTGACTCACCTCTGCTTCTGCAGATGTGAGTGACTGCAGTATCTGTACTCTGTCATCATCTATTACTTCAGCTGTTCATGGGAAGAAAAACAGAAGTCAAGTCTGCCCTTAAGAGGAAGGAGGGTTTCATTTTTATACTGCAGAAGTCTAGATCCTGTGACTAAGTATTACACAGCATCAAATCTGAAAAGGACTTGGAAGTCTCATTTGACATTTCATGGCCTGTTACTATCACACTTACAGCACAAATGAAAAATTATTCTAGACCTGACCTACAAAAAGTAAATTCTAAACATTGAAGTAAGAAAACATTTTGCTTGACTGAATAATCAAAACACTGAGTTTTGAGCTAACACCTTTTCCTTTTATATTCTGAGATAACTGGATTTCACTAAGAAGTATTTTCATTAGCCAACATAAGAACACTCATTGTCCAAACATTTCAGGTTAATTTCCCTATTTCTAGGAAGTAATTACTGCAGTTAAATTTAAATTCACATCTTTTATAATCACTTCTTCTCCACATGCCACCTTACACAGACTCTTAATTAATCACACTTCTTCAGTTCTGCAGCTGTCTCATCTCAGCCTTAGACCCAGGTCATTCACATGTGCAGTCACCTCCTCTCCATGACACCAGCCAGTGAAGATAATTCCTAGTGAAGTTACTACCCATCTCTTCCCTAGACATACTGGAATCAGGATTTCACATTCCTTCCCCAGTCTGTCAAAATGGTAAGCATTCAAGCTTGCTCCTGCAATAACAGCAATTTGTCAAGAGCTAAATGCAGATGAAATCTGCATGAATGAATCTGGGTTTAACATACACACCTGGGGTCAAAATTATGGCAAAAAATAACAGTCTCAGAAAAGGTTACACATTTCAGTCTCCTAGGAACTGTGGTTTGAGAAATGAAAAGCTACTATTTTAAATGGCACAAACTCCACTCTTCAAGAACACTTTTGTCTCAAAAAATGGTTTCCTTCCATATTCATTTGTCTACAGAAGATAGAACACTATTACTTAAGAGTTACTCCCTTTCAGCTTCCAAGCTAGAGGCCAAAGAATACTTCCTGAAATTCAATCCACACTGGTTTTATGCTCAGCAAGCAAGGGGACAACGGGAGTTTTGCTGGATTTGTACCTTTACGAACGAGACAGTAGCTGTGTATTTCCAGAAGAACATCAGTACCAACATGCCAAGCTACAAAGCCAATCATTGCATAGGTGTCCCAAGGGTCTGGCAGGTCAAGTGCTGGCAGATCCATTCCCAAGAACATAGTCACAACTATTCAGTAAAAACAATAAAGAACCAATAAGACTGTTGTGTCAATGTGCTTTAAAAATACTCTCAATGCTTTTGTAAATAGATTTCCCATGAATTACCTAAAACTGCTTGAGGAACAAGGTTAAAGGAGTTCATACAGCTGAAAGTTGTTGAGGGTTTTTAAGGGTGGGATAGGGGGTTGTTTGGGTGGGGTTGTTTTGGGGTTTTTTGGTAGTGTGAGGGACCTACCAGGAAGACAGGAAGAAAAGGAAAAGGCCAAGATGGTTTTCAACGTGCTTAGTGCCCTATCACATTCCAGCCACACAACCACCAGCATTTGTATCTACCAGTAAGACCAGTCACCACAATTTTGGTGCTTAAGGTTCCTGTGGAAGCTTGTCTCTATTACTAGAATTAAATCTAGCTTCTAGATCTAAAAGTGAAATTCCTGTCTCTCATTCAAAAACATTGAACTATACTACTGTAAGAATACTATTCTCATATCTTCCAAGGGAAAAAGAAATTATGAAGGATAGGTCCTCATTACAGAGGAACTTCAGATTTGTAAGTAATTCCTTTGGTTTTGAAGTCACTTTTTCTCTAAGTTATATCCAATGGCCCCTTAAAACTCACACAAAAGATGGCCAAGAAAAAGGATTGTCAGACATGCCTGGACTGGATGTCCATAGATGTTTTAGAAGAACAAGAGCCCAGATGAAGGGCAAAGCTCCTTTAAATCAGTTAAATGGGAGTTACAACTATTACTTCTACTCACCAGCTAATATTCTAGCTGTTGTACCAGTACTCCAGTGAAACCAGTTAAACAATTGCCTCCTACAAAACAATGAAACACATTTTATTGACTACACAGTTGAGGAAAGGTGGCAAAAATCAAAGAACATTTTTGCCTACTTTCAAGCTGTATAAACTTTCCATTGTAAAAAGAATGTTTAAGGAAAGAGTCACACATTGAATTCCTGTGGCTGTAATTTAATGAGTCAGTTGTACCTTGGTGCATGACGAGGTGGTCTGAAACCTGCCATAAGCGGTTGAAAGATTGTCAAAGCCATCACAGCACAGCCAAGATAAGGATGAAACCCTGCTTGCTAAACAGAGGACATTTTTCTTAAATATATCATCTATATAAACAGACAGAAAATACACAAAAAAATTGCAAGTTTTATGTATTCTTGTATTAGTAAGTTACAGTGGAGCAGCACTGGCAGAGGCAACAGGACACAGTAAGCTGCCCTGCAGCCAGATGGAGATTTTTGCCTCAGTAGCAGACACACTGGTATGTCTGTTCAGGGTTTATCCCACCTTTTGGCTTTATTGAGAAATTCTACCAGCTGAAGAACAGACTAATATGAGTATAGAAGCCATAGTCCAAGCTCTCCAGCCTCAATCCCATGTCTGCAGGATAGGCCTATTTTATAACTCATCCCAGCACTGGTTTTCTTTCTCACACTGAAACATTTTATTCAATTTCCCTAGTTCACACATGTGACCGTATTCTCCCACCTTGGATTCAGATACTCTCTAGACTTTCCAACTTTTGATGTCACCTAGCATCAAATAGAATACAGCTGACAGCAACAGGTATACAATCTCTATCTAGCTACTGCTTCAGACTAAGCTTATCACTGGATGCAATTATGTCTAAATTCACAAAAACACTTATTGCCAGCAGGTTAATGTCAGTGTTTAATTAAACACATAATGTCAGCTATCACACCCTTACTCCCCTCCCAAATTCATATTCTCTAAGGAAACAGTAAGATCAAAATAGCACATAGAGATACTATGAACAAGGAATTTATTTAGGAAAAAGAGGAAGGAAGAAAAACACGGAAAATTTTCAGCTGTAGTTTAAAAGATACAACATTCCTCTAGTGTGTTGCTAGGATTTGAAACCAGCCTACAGAAGAACAGCTTTCACAGAAATTTGCTTAGGAATAGTCATAACATATTAGTTGTCCATGGACTTCCTCATTCCTTTAGTCCCACCTTTACCTTTGAATTAACAAGCAAGACAAAAAGTACACACTTACTTTGCTCCAACCTCCTCGGTATACAAAAGGCAACACAAAAGAAATGCTTGTCAGCATGACTGTGGTCAACATAAGCATACGATGCACCTAGGAAAGTTAAATTTGCTTTTAGAAACTCTACAGCTTTCTTAATACATCATTAAAAGACATAAAATAGATCTACAGTTAAAAGATTCTTAATATCCACTTTAGACTTTACCAGTAAAGTAGGCGAACTTCTGATTTTTAATTGTTCCAGTTTATAAGATTAAAGAAAGACATAAATCATGTCATGTTTAGTCTATTTCTTGGATCTAGTAGGTTTATAATTCTGCTTGCAATAATGCTACAAAATACAGCTAGAGATATGTAGAGATTTTGCCCACCTGAAACCACAACTCCTTTCCAAGTAGGAATGAATGAGACCAGACAGGTTTGAAGAATCGTGCAACAATAACACCAATACTAACTGTGGTAATCCAAGCAACAAACATAAGTGCTCCTGAAAACAGACAAAAAACCCAAACAAACAACTCAGCAAGGTAAATGATAGGTAACTTAAGTGCACATGAATACAACTTCCAAGACAATGTAATAGTTTAGTCCATATGTACACAGTCAGAATTTACCAATGTTAAAAAAGATATCACCTGGTTTAGGCTACAGCTTCATAGCCTTTATCTTACTAGAGGACAGAAACATCCACGCAAAAGGTAATCGTACTTTGCCCACACAGCACAACAGAGCAGCTCTGGCTACTGCACACTTCACACATGCTAATACACTTTGTACATACAGAGAAACCATTCTATCACCAACTCAGACATCAGAGGATGAAGGATGACATTGCTACAATCTGTGTGACAAAGAATGAGTGGCAGTTCTATCATGAACCTGCATTAAAGTCCAGCAGCATGGGAGAAAAAAATTCCCATTAACTTTAGTGGCTCCAGACTGCCAGTTGAGTGGTTTCTCATTTCAAATAGAACTAAACCAAAAATGCAACTACAACAATTTGAAATAGAGAGAAAGAGCTAAACAAGTCCCAGTTATAAATTTAAGGGGAAAGTCAAGGGCGGGTTCACTTTCCTGGGCAAAAAGAATCTTTCCACACTGTTCTTGAAACAAAAAAAATTAATAACTTCACTCTGCAACAGAGTATCATATCTTGCTAGCCAACAGAATACACAACATAAACGCCAGAAAGACAAGAGAGAATACCAGCTCTGCAATAACCCTCCAGTCTCAGCAAGTCTGGAACTGGAAGACAACACTAGAAACTGCAGCTTACCATGAGCCTTGATAAGCCGTGGGGCTCGGGAACCTCCGATATCCTGAGGAAGGCCTGTGACCTTGTACTGTCCATCGGTGACCAGGGGCTGACGACGATGTTTGTGTATGACTCCACCTGAGCAGTGACAAAGTGGTTTATTTCTTGCTAATGAAAGCCACTGCTCTTTTAAGTGTGCCCATTCCTCATGCATGAATCCAAGTCCTGTTGTGACCACTGCACATAATCATACAAGCTAACACACCATATGGTAAGAACCTAACATCATCTAAGCTATCCTGCACACTTCATGTACCAAACACTACTCACCCAGCTACAGGAAATACCATTTTTCTCTACTATATAGACAAGACATGAAGAATAATTCCCTTTGATTGTAGTCTCCATTTAAAAATGGATGTGACCAGTTCTCAAGAAGTCATCAGTTCCTATCATCAAGTGAGCATACCACACATATGAGTAAATTTGCAATAACTTCCACAGGCAAACTCATGATCCAGAGAAGCAGTAGAAGTGACTGAATTAAAGGCCTCAAACTTGGAAACCTTAGTTCAGACACCAATTCTCACCTAAGCCATATCTTACAGAAGGGTTACTAACTCATTTGGAGCTGTTAAAAGAAAAGCAACCATATGTAAGTCAAGTCTACCTTCACTAGCTTCCCCATCTGCCAGAAAGATGTAGTAACTGGTATCCAGATTAAATCTCCCTTTATAAGCAGGGAGACGAATATTCCTTCTGAAAGAGCATTGAAGAACACCATCTGCAAGCCTCCACGACACATCTTCAAGGGCATTCTGTAAAACAGGAGATATTTAATACCCAGCGTTTTCTGATTGGCAGAGTAATTGGCTTAAAAGTAACCCTGCACAAGGCAAGAGTGTCAATGACAAATAAAGAAAAAAAAGTGAATGATCCAGGGAAGGGGATCCCTTCTAAATTTGCATGTAAGAGGTATGTCAGTAAGTCAATACAGCAACTTATGGTTTGAACTTATTATCACTAATTTTTACAGCCTATAACAATGTGTAACCCAGGACATAGCAGTTACAGCTGCAGTTCTAGCAAAGGGACAGACTAATAATAAGAACAAAGTTTCTAAATAGACAAAGCTCCCATCATGTGACTACCTTTACAAATTAAATTTAGACTTCCCAAGTTAACATTTACTAGGAAGTAAGAGCCCAGCCAATATCACCTTAGAGAATTATGGATCCACCTCAGTATTTGCACGTGCTGTGCAAAACAAAACCACAAAGCAGCAGCATACCTTACTTCAAAGCTACATCTGTGGAAGTGTCCGAGTTGTTTTAAAACATACCTCTGAATCCAAGAGAGGATAACTTCTCTCCTTCAGACAGGCAGTGCTCACATGAACACGGTGATCCTCATTAACACAGAGATAAGCATCATCACCACCCTGCAGAGTTGAAAAGAGAAATAGCTATAGCGCAATAAAAAACACTACTGGCAGTCTCCAGAAGGTCTTTGATTTAATATAGGCAGCAAGACCTGAGAGATTTCTGTAGTTATCAAGCTGTTATTTCCCATTTTTCAAGCACACCTTAAGTCAAAGAGATGACACATAGAAACAAGCATTATGATTCACACTCCCCTCCCAGAGTAACAACCACATTATAAGAAAATTCTTTCATAATTTAGAATTTACTAAATTAACTAGACAAGATAGAGATGGATGTAGGAGCTATTTAAAAATTCACTTCAGTTACAAGATTTTTTTCCTCCACAACTGTAAAAAAAGTATTGTTAAGAACCAAGTGCTCCTGCACTAGGGATATGAATACAAGCAGCACCTCTTGTGCAACAACTAGCTTATATGCATTTGTCAACAGCGTCATCCCCTCACTTTAACATAAGTGAGAAAGAAGTACCTTTAAATATTTTTAAGACTGTATAGGAGTAACATTCAAGGATCAAATGCAAATATTTTTCAGAATAACAACTCAGCTTCGGAGGGGTAAGATTTTTTTGGATGGGTAAATAAAGATTGATTTAATCAGGAATTTCAGTCAGACAAACTGAATTCTGCCATAAGAGATATCCAAAGGGAAATTCTACTGCAATTATTCAGTCCTGAGCTAAAAGTGAATATCCAAATACAAGAAATAACCTGTGTTTTAGCACTATGGGAAAGTCACACTTTGTGTGACATCTGACAGTATTTCCATTTCCCATATGCATTTCCATTCAAACTTTACTAACATCACAAAAGCAACTACAGAAAACAAAATAGAACACTCACCATCCACTGGTCATGGGAAAATGCAAATGCTAAATATCCTTCACTTGGACCACTCATTTCAATAAACACTGAATTCTCCTCTTGTTGGAAGGATAGAAAAAAGCAGGAAGCACTTCCAGGATCACAGTTTGTAGGGTTCCTAATGCAGAATTTCATAATTCCACAACTTGATGCACTAAACTAAACAATTAAGCAAACAAATAAATTGTGAGCAATGAGAGTTTCCATTCTCTTCCTCCTTTCTACTCATGGTAGAAGAAAGCATATAAGGAACAACACCATCTATGTCTACACACCAATCTCTTAAACCATGTCTACAATTACCCTAGGACTACTAAATAAAATTATAGTGAATTCCAAGCTAAATTTGAGTTGAATTTTTACTTTAAAGACATTACAATAGAAACACTTCGAAAAGTCAGTAAGAACTTCAGAAAAAATCTTCCTCTAGTTTAATATTTGGAGATGTAATATCAGCTGTAAGATGAGAAAGAAAAGAAGGGTACTACAGCTTTATGCTTGTTTTTTAAAGTAGAAACTCCACTGATACATATTCAGAATACACATTGATTATAAGTCTCAGTTATCCTGGATCAAATAGCAATGCTTGCTCAATCCATTCAAAACCCAAAACCAGAAGTCAGTAACACAGATTAACCCAGAGAAGAAAGCTTCTGAGTCTGCAGTTGCTAAATAGGAAGTGATGAGTCAAGACTAGATTAAGTCTTTTTCCGTCTCTTGTGACATGTATGTACAATGTTTTCTGATCATTTATTTCTAAGTGTTCTGTTAATCTTCTGTATCTGGCATGAGAACATTTAACCCTGCAAAGTTCAGGCAACTCAGCTAAGGGTAGCTGTCATGTTCATAGCCTTAGATATTAGTTACTCATCCATCATCTTTTCTGTTAATAGGCTGTATCAATGTCATCTCATTAAATTCCATTCATCGCAAGCATTAAAGATAGCCTGATTTAGCTTTATCATTACTTACTGGCTTTGATATATGGGAAACTGGGTGTGAAGTTGACATAGCCTCTGATGTTGCATACAAAGGTGGTGTTGGGGACAGCACATCAGGCTGAGAAACAATGGGACCTGGAACTTTTACCCAGAAAATCCTGTATTTCTTCACAACTGTGGCTCTTAAAAAACACAACACATAGAGTCATTACTGTATACATTTATAGTTGGCTGTTACTTTAAAAAGGGGAAAAAAAAGGAAAATAATCTATAGTTCACACAAATTATTTGTAAAATCCCCATCTTTATGGAGACCTCTACCATTTTAGGGATTGAAGTAGGAAAATACCTTAAATCTCAGTAGAAAAAATTTTAAAAGATAATAACACATGCTGCAGTGGGTATAAGAAGCGTTCATGCCTATGTCATAGATTAGAACTTCAGAGAAGACTTGCATTGCTTTTATCCTGTAGTTCACAAAAAGCTAGTTAAGTACAGCAAAGAAAAATATTCTTAACAGTGTATATTGCAGGTATGAGAAGTGAGAAGGTAGCTAGAAAAACTAAAGAAACCCATCTCCAAATCCCCTTATTATCTCCCTGGACAAAAAAAAAAAAAGAAAAAATCATCTTCAAGCTCTTCCTAAAAAACAAATGTCTGCATTAACATAGACTCTGCAGCAAGTAAGGAGTGTTGACTTTTCAGACCATGGGACCCAAGAGCTTTTCAGTTGCTGATCAATATTTGACACAAAGGTACAGGTTTATCTTGTCTGCATTTTAATAAATTAGAATTGTTACTAGGCTTACTTACAGAAACTGTACATGTTTTGGAGCATCTCCAGGAGCAACCCAATAAACTTTTATGTCTTTCTTTTTTGCTTTACTTGTGTGACTGACAGCTGAATTCTGAAAACACACACATCAAGAGTTACACAGTGGATACACATTTGGTTATTTAAACACAGTCAGCAGAGGCAGTCACTAAATCCTACAGAGACACTGCACTTTTACACTGCACAACCCCAGTGCAACTGGCTTTTTCCCAGTCAGTCATGATCAGTTCAGGTGAGCACTGCAACTTCCTCACACCAACAATCTTCAAGACTAAAAGGAGTGACTTTCAATCCAGAAGACTCCAGCAACGAGGTAGAGGTCCCTGCAGCATTTATGCAGAAATAGTGAGGTTTTCTTAGTAAGGAAATGCTCTATTTTTTGGCAATAAGAGGATGAAGAGACAGTGCAATGGCTCCTCCCTTTAATATTAGGAATACACTATGTTCATTGTGTAAAACTTTGTTACAGATGCTGCATCTTCCTGCAGCAGTCAACGGCCTTCTGTCACCAGGATAGTTTAAACAGCTTATAAGAATAGTCCAGAGCCACAGTGAGTCATTCCTCTATACTCCAAGTTAGACCCATTTCCCCAGAGTCTCACTGAACTCGAATAAGGTTACACTGATTAGCTCTGTCCTACTCCAGTTATATTCTGGTACAAGCCCCTCAGTGCCCAACAAAACGCTTTAAGGCACTGGACTCTACCTTGGTACGACCACATGTCAGCAGCTGAGAACGCCTCCGGTCAGCTAGCACAAAAGAACCAACTGCAGGGCTATCCAGGTGTTCTGCATCTCGGGCTTGTATGAAAAACCCTTCAAAGTCTGGTCCAGACAGGTGGACTAAGGCAAGAAAAATAAAAGGAAGTTTAACTCTACTCCAGAGGAAGAAAGAAGTATTTCAACAACGGCTATCAGATGCTCATTTTACAAGTACTGAATGATGGTTAATGGATTAAACAAGATTAAGTTTACAAGTTAAGTTTACAGCTAAACAAATTCAATTCCTTAGATAAATCCAGTATAGAAAACTGAGGAAAGATACTATAATACAAAGAAACAATAAATTAAACTCTTCAGCTGTAACTGACACAATACCTTCTATGTTGTCCCCTGGTTTAAATTCAGTCCCATTCACTGTAATGGTGTGCTCAGGTGACAGCTGAGGAGAGCCACCATGACAGGGTACCATGCTAGTACAGGCTTCTCTTACTTTTCCATTTGGATAGCCAACCACAGATGCATAGAAGCAAACAAACATCCAAACAGCAAAACCAGGCAGCTCCATCTGTATAAAAGACAATTTACAGGCAATTAACCACAATAAATATTTACATTACAAGTCATGACTCCTCTTTAGAAATCAGTTGAATAGTGGAATACAAAACTATGTTTAAAAAAAAGCATTCATGAGAGGACACCACTCCCAGCTGCTGAATAACTTCTGCTTCTGATCACTGCCAGACATTTTTAGAATGTTCAGATAACATATTTCAGGCCATCTACAGGTTGTCAATGGATCCCTCTATCCACTGGGTGGATTATTTCCCTCCATGCATTTTGACAGCACTTTTAAAATATTTTTTGTCAATCCCTCTCCTGCTCTCTCTCAAAAAAAAAAATTCCTTAAACATCTGCACAGGACACAGATCTTAAAACATGCTTCTTAGATATATAAAGACTGACAGTATTAAGGAACTACACAGCTAGTACCAAACCTACTTTTATTACTCATAGCTTCAAATTTTGCATCATTACAGACTGCCTTTTGTTTCCACAACTCGTGTCTATTTGTCACATATCACAAATAATTCCCCAATAACAAGTTCTTCTTTCTGTACGGAAACTAAAGTTGTCAAATGTCAGAAATATATTTTATATATGCAAGACTGAGAATTTGGTATGAAGATTTAGACAAAGAAATATGTATGTTTGTTGCAGACAGGCACAAGACTTCTGCTTAGACCCCTTCCTTTTGGATATTGGACCTGTGGACAATTAGTCAAATGGATTGCTTGTCACACTCTTGTCAAGGGAACAGCATGCATGAAAGACATGGGATAGTAGGACCCCAGATCCTAAAACGTTTATATGAACCCCAACCTCAGCTTTCATCATACAGTGTTTTGCCCTGCCACAATACTGTTTTCATAAAAGCTGTGGCAATTACTTTGCTGCTCAGTAGCATGCAAGGCTTACAGCTGTACTGTGGTTTACAGAACACCTTAGCCAATAAAAGAAAGTGTCTCCATATCCAAAAGGCCAGGAGAACAGAGATAAACCTCTTTTCAATCCTTAGGCACAAGAAGTGAGTTATCAGCTCTGGTGGAACATAGAGCAGCCAAGTTGGACTGCCTTCTGGAAGTACCATGCCCATTTTGCAGCAAGTGATAAGAAGTATCAGGTTATGAAGTTCCCTGACAGTATGGATGGACATGAAGATAAACACACAGAGCCATTTCACATGGAACTCTTGATAGCTAAAAAGTAGTCAAAGGAAGACAAGGCACATCATTAGTCTTATACAATAGGAGTCATCAATATAAACTCTTCCAAAGTTCTCACATATGGAAACCCACAATTTCCAAGGCAATGCTAAATTTCTACTTCAACATATGGGCTCCTCAGCAATTTTACACGACTATAGAGAAGAAAATCAGAAGTAAGAAAGAGTGTGTTGAAAATTTAGGTTTCAAGAACTAGAAAATAAAAACTCAACACTCAACTCCTCCCAAATATTCAAGATAACAGTATGATCGTTATCTTTAACTTTTAGTTAAAGCATTTCCTTCTAGTTTCAACACTTCTCCAAAGTATTAAAAGTTTACATCTAATTGATTTTATACATAAGTTAAAGATGCCTATAGAAAGCTAAAGACTAAGGTTCAGTACAATTTTATGTACCAGAGAAATTTTCAAAACAAGAAGAGATAAGGCTGCACATCACAGAGCCAAGAAAAAGAGTAGGGTAGTATTCTGCTTTAAGTAGCAGAGGATGTGGTAGGGTTGTAAAATGAAACAAGAAATATTCTAGTCAGATTCAACTGACTCAAAAGCTGGCAGAAGAAAAAGATTAAGTAGAGATTAATGGAATTTTAAAAAGACCAAAATATGAAAAAGATTTGGATAAATGGAGAGCAGTAAGGTACTTCTTCCTATATTGAAAACAACTCCTACAGTCCCTGCAGGTATCAAGAGCTAAGAAAGCCCTGGTAGCCTAATAGCTCATGAGCCAATGCTCACACTCCAACTCAGGATCTCTTCATAGAACTTATCTTTTCTGAGCTGTTTAACTTCATTAGCATACACACCTAAGCACACAAAACAACAAAACATACATACCTCAGCATCTTCTTCTTTCTAGGAAAAACGATTTCAAGGGCATACATGTTTCAAAACTATTTTTTGTAACAGTTTGAGTGTAGGTACTTACCTTACAGCCAGCCCTGTTACAGTGACACAGTCTGAGTAAAACTGCCATTGGCCCTCTACTTGTAGTAAAACAACTTTTATTACTTTGTAATCTCTTCTATTTGGTTTGCATCTAACTGTATTAACCTTTTCTGTATCCAGGAAGCTTGTCTGAAAAAAGAAACAGTACACACACAAAAAAGTAAGGTTTATAAGAGCATCTTTACTTCAGGCATGTATTTATACAGCCTCCCCACACTTCAGCTGAAATGCATGATGCTGTAATGAAGCACTGACCCTGCAGCTTCCTTTGCTTTGTCAGACACTTCCCCAGACCTCAAAGAGCTTCACACCAAGTAATTACTTATCTTCTAGTACAGTTAAGGGCGGGCAGGGGAACCTACAACCAGCCTTTGATAACTTCCTCCTCCAAATATTAGTTAACACAAATTTGCAGCATGATTTTAAAACCCATTATGCATTTACTCCCTATCAAAGGGATGCTTTATTTTAGAAGAAGAAACAGTTTCAAAAATATGGTAACTTTGTCTTTTTTCCATATATCTCACCAAGAATGAACAGGAGGCAAGGATTTTACCCTGTTCATTTGTTTGCTTTAATGATTTTACTTGGACAGCTGCTCTGCATAGAATCTTCAAGGCCTCAACCCTGCAAACTTTTATCTGTGTGACGAACTCAAAAAGGATGTCGTTTGTTACCCCAACAAGTAACTTCGACTATAGCATGAGCACATTTACTGTCACAGTGATCATAGAGCCATCTCCTATGCACGTTAACAAAAAACAAAATAAGAAACTAATATTCACATAACAAGAGGCAAAAAAGATACCAGAGGAACATGGCATGGCTTCCAGATAAAATAAGCCATAGCTTACCTTTACTCATTAAGGCACTCAGGAGTTTTCTCTAAAGCAATTCAGAAATCCTGCATGAAAGGCAGCAGCTACAAGGTGCTTGAAAAAACGCCACCAGCTCTTACTTCGCTTCATACCTGCTGCAGATATTCTATTAAGCAAATACACTTTCCAAGAAGCTTGCACTTAGAGCACTCACGAGCATCAGTTTAACCAAAGCACTACTACAAAGGCTACAGCAGCTCCTCAGCCCCGCACGCCCTCGCTCCAGGGAGCCCCCACTCTCCTCTCCGGCACCGCAGCGGCAGAAAGGGGTGAGGGGGACGGTACGGCTGGGCCAGGCAGCCCCTCAGTCTGCTCCAGCCTCCCCCGTGGCCGCGGCGCTTTTCTGGCTGCGGGGGCGGGCACACGCGGTGCCCGCGGGGCCCGGCCCGGGCGGGGCGGGGCGCGGAGCCGCGAACCGGGCGCTGCCAACTCTCCGTGCGCCCGCCCCAGGTGCTGCCCGCCGGGAACCGCAGAACCGGGGCCCTGGAAGGTGTTAGGACACCTAATTTCTTTGCAGCCTCCCAACGCTGGAGGACTGGATGGCCGTCCTGAGTTAACAACCAGAGTTTTACTGAGAGATTGGCCTTGTCAATGCTTACAGAGCTCATTAGCGGTGCTATTCGTGGGCCGAAAGGTGGTCACATATACAGGCTTGCAAAATCAAGCCTTTCTTATCAAGAAAGCAAATAAATACTGGCTGTAACTGGGGCTTTGCTGGCAGAAACTGCACTTGCTTACACAGGCTTCTCTGACTTCTGTATTGTTTAAATCCAAGTTCTCAATTGCTCACAAAGTGGCACAAAAGGACAATTACTTAAAAATCAAACTGGAATTTTGCCCTCCCACAGAATATAAATATTGTGTTGTGTTAAAAAACACCTTTACTGGAGCGCTCTAGTGATTCAGTTGCTTATTAGAAGTTCTGAGAATTCTAGAAATCCTAATACTATTAATTCAGTAATATTTTCTAAAAAAAATAACTATCTACTAAAATATAACAGACTAGGAAATATTCTGTTGGTGTTCAATCTTTTCTCAGTTTCTATAAAAGCAGCATTAACTTTTAGAGGTACCCTGTGATAACATATTTTAAAAATACATTTAATATGAAAACCAATAAGGGATTACTTTGCCTAATCAGAAGAATTATTTGGCTGTTGCACTTGTATTATCTTGCTCATAGGAGTCACTGGGAAGCTGAGGTCTCACTCAATGTTCAGTAACTGAAGAAACATAATGCATAAGCAACAGGTTGAAGTGAAATATGGCTATTTCCCCCTAGACATTCTTGACAATATTTAGGTTCATAACTTTCACATAGTGGAATTAATAGACAAATATTTTAAGATATTATTTTAGGGTCTTGGCTCATTGACAGAATGGGGTATATATGTCTGAAATATTATAATATATATAAGTATATATGGAAGTAATTTCCTCATTAAGACCCACAAGGAGGGATGAAAACGCAAGCAACAATTCTGTTGGAAATGGTAATCAGAATTTAAGAAGGAAAAATAATTTTTCTGTGAAAAGTTATGGGGTGAGGGAGGGAATACTGTTTTGCTTATCATTGTATAGGTTTTCTTATTTCAAAACATGTTAGCTATTGCTAAAGAGCTGTAAAGCAAGAAAACCAAGAAAACACCAAGAGAACCAGGGAGAAGAAAAACCAACTCTGTAGCTACTGAGTACAAGTCCCCATACTACTGCAGGGGCAATCATCAATCTGTCTGGAAGGGCTCTTTTCAAACATACCAGCCTCCTTAAAAAAAATAATAAAATCAATAGTTCTGCAGCCTTAATGAAAAATGAAAATGTTTCTATGAAAGGGCACTACATGCTAATTTGTTAAGTGTCATATCCAGTATAAAGTAAATAGAATGCATTAGGATATATGAACTATAAAATGTCCACAGCTGCATCTTCTTTGTAAAGCGTACTGCAACTGTTTGTTAGTATGCTCATAACAATTCTGTATTTATAACAAAGCAGATGTTCTAGCTTAAGTAAATGAGATAGAGACATAGAGGGCTGGGGGGTGGGGTTGAATTTTCCTGCAAGTCTGAAGAGAGAAAGCTGTGTAACCTACTTCTGACCTGTGTAAGAGGATGAGGATGTCAAGTGGCGGCAAACAAACAACACAACATCTAATATGAAAAGAAGCTGATGAGGTTTTTTGCATGGTTTATTACAGGCACTTAAGGAAGTAAGTGAAAGGTTATAATTTTGAAAGCAACAGGAATTTCATAGAGGAGACTTCATTCCAAGTATATTAAGGGGAATTTCTCTTGCTTAAGAACCGAGAAAGCAATTAAGTAAATATATATAATTTTGGAAATTAACTATTGTGCAATCCAAGGTTTATACTGATAGCTATTCTATTTTTTAAGCCCAAAGCTATACGGAAAACAATAAGCCATTGAAGAGAACCCATGTTACTATGTGATTTCTTCTAATCAACCTTCTTCTTAGGTATTAAGCTAACTATTCAGCAAAACTGTGGCATTTAGGTCAGACCTTGCTCAAGTTTCATATATGTGCATTGAGATCTGTATTACTGGCAAGGTTATCACCATAAAACATCACTGGAGTTCAAATTGAGTGATGTGCAAAAAGACTGAATCCCTACCAGATTGCTTAGATGATGGATAACTGGATCAAAGAATTTTTTGTTACTATGTTACTAATTTTGTGTTACCTATTTTGAAATACTGAAATCTGTTAGAAAAAGTGCATTTGGATTTGGCTAAATACGTGCTGGATACTAGGCTTTCTCTGAAGGTAACAGTCCTGGCACCAATATTTACTCGCCTCTCTCTTGCATAAACTACACACATGCATTTCAAGATTTTTCAAGTTTTCAGCATTTTCCAAGCTTTTTAGCATTATTTTCTTAGTTAAAGATGTATTAGGGAATTAACAACAAAATTTTTATCTTAGATATGAAGAATTCTTCCTACCAAACCAATTTGTATATGCTGGGGGGATTTTGTCACAAACAGAGCGGAATGTTGAGTCATTGAAACAATCCTTACCATCTAAAAGGAAATAAATTATGATACAGTCATAATGTAGGGTGATAATTTTTTTTGCATAATTAATAATTTCTTTTCCCTTGAGCTTTGGCACTGTTTCTTACTTACCTGTTTTATACCAACTTACTGTTAATTTACAAACTTAAAGCATTACAAATTAAAAGCATTCCCCTTATATTCAAAAATTTCCTTCTGCTGTATGCATTTTTTTGTTTTTTACTAATACATAAATTTTTGAATTTTTTTACGTCACACATAAAATTCAGACTTGGAACTGTATTTATATGAAAGTACTTCTTTACCTAGAGGTAAGACACATTTTACAGTTTTCAGTCAATGACTGTAGCAAGCCACCTGGTGGCAGTAGCCAATCAGTCAAGTAAGGTTTGCAAGTCGACTGCACAGAAACCTGCTTTGGTTTTGCATGTCTATTCTGACACAATAGCTGAAGTTCCTGACTCTTAGCTTTCTACCAAAATATGTATCCACTTTGACTTAAATAGATTTTTTTAAGTACTTCCTTGCTTATCTGAAACGAAATATTTAAGATGGGTTCCCTGATACCAATTTGAGACGGGTGTGTATAGGTGTTACGAGAAAAAATTATACACAACCTGTCACTTTTCTGAGAGTCTCCACTTATGCAGTGCACAACACATAAATTGATAAAGGGCTTCAGTAAAATCATTTCAATACGTCCAAGTGATGTGGGTCAGTGCTTTATCTGATGCACACTAGCAAGTTTTATCTGATAAAAGTACTGCATTATTAACTTCATTGAGTTTTCTGTATTTTCTGACCATTGCTGTAATGTTTTTTTAAATTATTGATTTCATTATATCAGCAAAATGTGATAAGTTTTTATTGTTCTGCTTTACAGGGAGCAAAGAGCTTGCTGGCAAAGGCATTGACCTGTAAGTGCTTCAGTGTAAGGCACTTTAGACCTGATTACAGAATTCATAATGTGAAGCTAAGATTAATTGAAATCTTGTACAACATTCTCTCACACACTTACCAGTTTCTTTGCCAGCCAATCTCAATTCCATCTTTGCCCCCCAGCTCTTTTCCTCTGACCTTTCACTTGGATTAGGAACTCATTTTCCTACCCTTTTTCATCTCATCTCAGAAATCTTTTCACAGACAACCCATTCCCATTTCTTCACCTTTTCTCAGCAGCTCCTAATTTGACTACTTCGTGGCTTCTAAATGCATTCTTTGTTTAGACCCAGCACACCTGTGGGTTTTGCAGCTGCTCTGGGTTCACCCACTGGCAGTCCTGCTGGAGGGATGATGCACAGCACTGTTAGTTGTGGCAACATTCTAATTAGTACACGCCCAGTGCCCTGTGGGGGAACCATGTGATGATGTTTGAGTACCTTCCATGGGAAGGGCTGCAGGGATTTTAGCTCTTCCTTTAGCAAGTCTCGCCTGAAGAACAAGGGAGAGAAGATTGTTTCGTACCAGTTTTCAAGTCCTGTAAGCAGCAATCCTCGACTGATGAGCACAGGGAAGTATCAAGCATGGTTTAAAGGGACCCAGTCCAGACATGCTATGAAAGCTGCCTCCTGCACAGTCAGGTTAGTACATGGTCAATTTGGAAGCCAGTACCTTTGAGGAAGTTCCAAATTTTCTCAGAAGTAAAATATCAAAGCTATTCTATTGTACGAGACACTAATTCCTCCAGCTGAAATGGACAGCCAGTGCTTGGTGCAGAGGTAGGATACTCAAAAAATCTGAACAGCAGCAGCAGTTTGTCCCAAAATACAGCAGTAATTCCTAGGTCTGGGTGTTCACATAGGAACCACTGCCCAGTTATGGGCAAACTACTTCTCATCAGTAATCCTAAACTTAAATTCATGGATAACCAAATGACCTGATGATGAGACAAAATTTGTCAATGAGACAAACACAAAGGACTTTTATTTTCTGGTAGCAGCATTTGGAGATGGTTCAGCTGTAAATGTTGTTGTGCTCTGATTGCTGTACAGCAAAAGATTTGTAGCTTTGTAGCACTGAAGTGCAAACCACTCTTATATCATCTTCCTTGTTCTTCCTTCTCACGTTTAATACCTTTTAAAACAAATGCTTGCGGCAGTCATACATTTGGTGAAATATTTTCCTTCTGCAATATTTTACACCATGTTAGCCTGTTCAAATTACCCTGGCTTGAATTCTGCCTGCACTGAAAGATTACAATGCAGGACTGCAGTCCCCAATATTAGCTTTCAGATAACTTTATGTAATTATTTCTTTGCTTAAAAATCAGATGTCAAATGTATAGAACAGAAAAGCAAAATCAGTCGGTTACCTTTTGAACTCAAAGGCCTAGGTAAGATTTAAGGATTATTATTTTAATGGACTGGGAAAATATTCATGGTATTCTTAGTATAGTTTGATATTTTAGGAAGGAACATTAAAGGAGATGGACTGTGCAAGAGACACTGAATATTTATTTTTGAGGAGGAAATAGATCTACTTGATAAGACATGGCTACAGTCATTCAGGAGTAGATCCACTGACATCTTCAATCTCAGCATATCTCACTAGTGTTACATGGAACAATTCACAGGAAGACAGAACTGGTGGTAGAGGTTCAGCACTGGTATGATATCTTCTCTTTCTACAACAAAAATTGGCCCAATATATGTGAATCAATTTTACACTTAACTAAGTTAAATGGTACAAGAATATAATTCAGATACTTAGTTTTGTTTGCCAAGTTCCCACGTTTGCAGATTATTAATATCAAATTAATGGGATGCTGTTAGCTAAAGCACAGTCAAATGTATCTTAAGCACTTATGTGAAAAGCTACCTTAAATGACATTTTATATGGTCCTCTTTAAAGATATTTGCATTGAATTTTACAATTTTCTATTAAAAATAAACTCTATTAAAAATTAACTTTCTGTGGATGTTGGAGCATTGATTGTTTGAGGCCACACAGTAAAAGAACAGCCAAAGTGGAATTGAAAACAAACCCAAAATGTTAATCTTTGAAAGGTCAAACCAACACTGCCTTACATGAAAGGCCAGTAAGGACAAACTAAATAGGTTTGTGTCCTAGCCTGTCCAACTCATATGATTTCTGGCTTAAATAGACATTTTTATTCCAGCCTATCATTTATTCACTGCCCATGAGGGTATTGCAATCTGTTTAGCCATCTAGAAGGGACTTTTTAAAAAAAAAGTCACCCATATAGGTGATTATGTCAATGTTCGCACTAATGTTTTCACTCAATACTAGATTCTAATGCCCAAGAACATACCCAAATTTCTGCTGAGCATGTAACTAAGAAAGCACTTGTTTTCAGTCACTGCATAGCAAAGATCTAACTCAGAAAAGACTACAGTTTAACAAAATGGCAGAGATACAGTTTTAAAGAAAAGGAACTTTCTTTCAAGTTTGCATTTCTGGTTGAGAAATCCTCATTAAAAAACAAGAGCTAGACAGAAGACTCAACACCTCTTAAGCTTCTTGTTTGAACAATAAATAATACGGTGTTAATTCATGAATTTACTGGGCGTGAGTGTGGAGCATTGAGAAAACATGTGCTCACTTTAAATTTTATAAAGTCTCATATTTCCTGTATGCAGGCCAAAGGAATCTGCTTTTAATTTCAGTTAAGTTCTCTCTGTGCTTAGTTGGCTTTTACTGTTGTTATTGGGAATTATTTTTCTGTTACTAAAAATAAAAAGCTACTGCCACCATGTAAGTACTCTAAGTTCCCACACTTTACAGTGTGAGAACTTAAAGTACTTTTTACCCTTTAGAACAGGCATAAGCAATATGACATTAGTGAGATGTGACACCTAGTGAAAAGCTCCCCAAAGTGTATTGACACCACTACTAGGATAAGTGTTCTGTAACACTGTGTTCCAAAACAGAAGGCAAGAAAAGAGGACCACTAGGAAGGTGTATGTAAAAGGACTGAGGAATTCTGGTATGAATCCATTTGAAAATGCTGCAAAATTATTTCCTGATGATTAACATTGATATGGTACGTACTCTTATTTTGAAGCAACTATTGATCGTTTCCTGCTGTGGTATATCATAATCACACACAGAGAAACTGCAAACTGATGATAAAATGGCACTATGAAAACCACCCTTTAGATGCCAGTGTAGCAAATGCTCAGTTGTGTCCTAGACAAAAGTACAGTGCTCAAAGGTAGCACTTGTGCATTCATATTTTGCTGGTGTGATTTCCATACAGAGAAAAACTGCTCAATTTACACATGGTAAATGAACACAGACCCAAAGTCTGTAAGGGATGGGCCAGCATAAGAGATGATGCTGATGGAGAAAGGATTAGAGAAGTCTGCTCAGTTCCTGATTTCACTTCATCAAGAGACTTGCAACATTCATTATCTTTGAAACAGTATTTTTTTTCATATTGAATTGAAGGCCAATGAAATTACACTGTTCCAATTATTAAGTGATTTCACAGTACCTAGGAAACTTTTTTGCTGTGTAGTGAATCAAATCCTTTATTTACACTGTTACCATCTAGTCTAGCTACAGTCACAAATTATGTCAAAATAACTGGCTCGGGCTTGGTTTTCTAATGATATTTGTCCAAGACACTAAAGAAAATTCTTTTTCATAAACCTGGGTACCTTTCAAAATCTGTCTCAATGCATAGCATAGAGATGTGCCACTGCAAACCTAGTAAGGGTAGGGTGAGTTTCTGGATGGAGTAAGGAAATCAAAAGAGCCACATTTTCAAACTTAGTAACAGGAGAGAAAATGCCTTCAAAAATACCCTTTTGGTTCTTATCTTTCTTTTCTCAAAGTATTCAACATGCATTTTAGAATAACTATTTATGCAAAGGACTTGGCTTCATAGGCATTATTTGCTCTCCCTGAGAGCACTGTGTAAGCAGCTCATGAAATTTCTAAATGCCAGCCAATTTGCAGTACGTGACAGGACAACAGCAAGCCTGGAGGAAAAGACACTTGTGCAAGGCTCTGTGGCAGACCAACTGCAGTCACTTCAAGCCACAGAAGCTTGCAGAGGGCCCTAGAAAAAAGATAGTCCAGATTTCTTTCAATTACCTCTGTCGGTTTTGTTCCTATGACTTTCATTACTGTTGAAGCTTCTTGTATTTCCCATTCCTATGTTGTATCATCTTCTTTCCTGGGACACATCTATTCAGAGGAAACAGCCAGCATGCCAAGAGAGCCAGGGTTCTGCTAGGTGCAAGTCTGTCCTGTATATGAATGCAGGCCAGCAAGCTGAGTAAAGAATGAAGGGGCTGAAAAAGACAAAGGACAGTGGGAGAATTTACTGGGCACTCAGGAAATAGCAATGTGAAATAACTCAGATTGTAAGTATCACATCTGAATCATATCTGAATGAGCCTTGATGAGGTGAATCTTGAGGGAACTGCACTCACAGGGGTGCTTTTTCTTTTTCCCCCATTCTGTCTAGGAACCCTAATATATGCCAAGGACATACCAGTTGACATATTCACCTGCACCAACATGAAAACCTTTCTCAACAATACCAAAAAACATTAACTCTAATGAGGAACAAATAGATTTCTTGAAATTTTCAGAGGGAGGAGCAAGTGAAAGAGAAAAAAAAGGAGAAAAGCTATCAAATAATAAAAAACTCACTTCAGTTTGAAATGAGTGGAAGTGTTTCCATGAATATCAAGACCTTTGGACTTCCCCTAAATGCACATATATGTCCATATATGAACACCCTCAGCAAAATATAAGGGTATGCATGGGACGGCCGGAAGTATATGGTTAAGCCTAAATTGTTTTGCAGATTCCTTCCAATTCTACAAAATATATCACTTTCCAGAAGAAGAAAAAAAAAAAGAAAAAAAATAAACTCAGTATAACACAGTGACTGTAAATTGAGAGGTGCCTTTTTAAAACGTATTTCTAGGCAATAAAAATAGACTGACCTTCCAAAGCTGCAAGGCTGACCTTTACACTGGGGTGCAGTTAATGACTTCGGTCGTGAGAGGCCTGGAGCAACTGTCCCAGGTGTTCTGCAATACAAAGCAATGGTAAGGGCAGCCTGGTGTCAGCAGTTCGGATGACAGTATGCTGCAGAAAAAGGTGGCGGGGGGGTGGGTTTGTTCTGGTGTTTGGGATTTTTTTAAAAACCATGCTACCTCTTGGTCAAAGACAGATCCACGGAGTTTGTAGTCTTGTCCACACACTATATATAGCACTTAAACTCTGGCTGACATCATGTTTTTCCAGCAGCGCAGCCTATCAGGATGGAGCCGGCCGCCCGGCGCTGGGTGCCGGCCCTGAGGCAGCGAGGCGGGAACGCTGAGGGAACTCGGCGGAGCGGCGTTCCAGTCACGGCAAGGAGCGGCTGGGCCCAAGAGGCATCAGCCGGGATACTCCAGGCAACCTTTAAAGCCACCCAGCCCTCAGCGGAGCGCCCGGTAAACAGCACAGAGCTCCGGACTCAGGTGCCCGGGCCCCGCAGGGACATCTCTCGTCCCTGTGCGCACCAGCCGACTGTAAAGGCGCTGGTGGGGCTGTGGCTGTACAGGCTGAGACAGGAGGCAGGTACCACCACGCCGCGCTGTCCCACAGCCCTGCCGGGCTGCAGGGCCCAGGCTAGCGGAGAGATCAGCCCGCTCGCTGCCGCAACAGCGCGGGCCTCGGGGGCAGCCCCTGAGGTACCCCTGAGATATCTCTAGGAGAACCCTGGGGTAACGCTGAGGGAACCTTGGCGTAGCCCTGAGGTATCCTCTCCCTTCAGGGCGCGCTTCGCGGGGCCGCCAGCAGAGGGGCGGTGCCGGGAGCCAAGGGGCGGGATCGGTTCGGCGGGGCGGGGCCGAGAGCGGAAGAACGGGGCCGGGCAGGGTGGGGCCGGGACCGACGGGGCGGGACCAGCGAGGCGGGACCGACGGGCTGGGACCAAGGCCGGAGGGGTTCTAGGCCCTCCGGGTGGGGCTTAGAGCGGAGGGGCGGGACCTGACGGGGCGGGACCGACGGGCCGGGACCAAGGCCGGAGGGGTTCTAGGCCCTCCGGGTGGGGCTTAGAGCGGAGGGGCGGGACCTGACGGGGAGAGAATGGGAGCGGAGGGGCGGGGTGGTCCTGGCCCGGCCGTCCCGCAGCGCCGCTGGGGTGGGTCTTGGGCTCTCGCGGGAGCTGCGCCGGCGCCGCCCGTCTCCGAGCGCGGCCGCCGCGGAACCAATAAACTTTGTTTAAAAAAAGAAAAGGCAAGAAAAGGGCAGGAAAGGAGCGGTGCTGCCGCGGCTGCGGGCAAGTGCGTCACTGACCGCCGAACCAGCCCGGAGCGGCCGCTGAGGGCAGCTCCAGCCCCGGCTCCGCTCGGCCTCGGCAGCCGTCGCCCTCCGCGGGGAGCGGCGCCTCCGCCGCTCTGCGGGCCCGCTCGTGAGTATGGTGGAACGGCTGCGGTGGGCAGCGCTCCCCGCGGAGGGCGGCGGGGCGGCCGTGAGGGGCCTGGCGGGGCACTCCGGCAGCGCCGGGGCGAAGAGTGACAGGTGTCAGGCTCCCCCTCCCCGGGGCACTCCTGTAGCTCTAGCTCTGGCTGCGGGCCGGGCCGCCCTGTGGGACGGGAGCTGCCTCCGGGCTGCTGCCGGCGGCGATCCTCGACCAGGGCAGGGCTGGGCGCCGCCTGACAGCTCGTCCCGTATCCGCCTCCCCTCCGCCCTGCCCTGCAGTGCCGTGTCTCCGCGCTCCCCCGGGACCGGGGAACATGTAAGCGCCGCCGGCGGCATGAGGCGCTTCTGAGCGGCCGCGTCCTGCCGGGGGTCTCTGCTGACCCGCGGGGTTTTGTCTGTGTTCCTTCACGGCAGGGCTCGCCTCTCCCTCCCCGCACTGAGAATCCCGGCGCGGCGGGAGCGCCGGACGGGCGGCCGCAGCCATGCCGGGCGGTAAGGAGACGCGGCTGCTGCACCTCGGCGAGATGGAGAAGCTGGATAAGACCCTCTTCAGGCTGGAGCAGGGTAGGGCGCAGTGCTGGGGCCGGGTGAGAAGGAAATGATCGGGACCTTGTCATCTTCTTTGGATGGCAATGGAAAGAGAGCTCAGCCTGAACTGGTGGGGGTTTGGGGGTGTGTGGGGGGTGTTGTTTGGATTTGGTTGTGGGTTGGGTTGGTTTGGTTTGTTTTGATTTGTTTCCACTGCAGAGCTCTATGGGCTCCGCGCACGGTTTAATCTGACCCGTTAAACTCTTGAGAAATGAAGAGTAGATTGGCCAAGAGCCGTCAGTCTTCATAGGGCTGAAGCGCAAAGCATTTTTTAGACAGGCCTTGTCCTTCTCCTTTTATAGTCTGTACTTCAGTGACCTGAAAAAGTCCTCGTAAGTCAAGGTCTCCAGTGCTTATCTTCTTATGCAGCACCCCATGTTTTAATATTATAATTTTGAAATCTATCAGTAATACTAGCATTTTGCAAAGTCTGCAGGTTTGAGGTAGTGTTTCAGAATATAAGCTCTTTAGCAACTCCTAAATCTTGTTATCAGATTTGTTATATTATCAGAGGTATGTAGTCTGCTGCATACTGCTAAGAACTTGATGTTATTTCTCCCTGAGGGTGTACAAAAAACTCCAAAACCAAAAACTATCCCCTAATTGGTCCACTATTATGCTGGTCAGCAAATTTAGACTAGAAAACGAAAGCCCTTGTCTTTAAAAATCATTTTTAACGGTGCAACAATTTTTATTAAGAGTTTTTGTGGATTTTATTATGGTGTGTTAATAATCTAGGAATGTAGAGGAGCAAGATTTTCGTTCTTGAGAATAAAAATTCTCTTCAACTATATTTATTCCAAAATTTTCTAACCAGCCTAATGTAAGGAAATGTCAGTAGTGATAAAGTGTAGAGTTGATCCTAACTTCCATTTTTAACTTATCCATCCAGTTGTGAAAAATTTCTTGGAAGGAGGGAAGCAAAAGTGCATGGCTGTCAAACATTCAAAGTGCCTCTGCTGGTAGCAGTCTCTGAGAGAGCATAGCTAATTTTGAGCCCAGCATTCCTGATGTCAGTATAACTCTTAGAGGAAATAAGATATCAATGGCATATATCCCTGTGCTCTAATTTTAGTAGTCCCTGTAACAAAATGTCAGGCCAGTACTGAAGAGAGTGTACTTAACCTTCCAGAAGTGGATTTTATACATGTATATATTGCATTCAAATGAGCTTCATTTTACCTGTCAGACATTCAGATCAGAAAACAACTGCGTTGCCTGGTGGGTTTTGGTGCAGTGGTGATTTTGTTAATAAAAGAAATACAAAGTTGGATAACACTTATATTTAAATGTATTCAGACTTTGAATTCTGGTATTGGAGTCCCCATGATTTTACTTAATAAGCAAGTGGGTTTTTTCAACTTAAAATATTGGAACTTGGTGTCCAGAATTTTTTACACTTTCTGATTCATTATCTGTGTACTAATAATTTTCTCCTTTTTTTTTGCAAGTACTCAGGTTTCTTTTACTCCCAGTTTTGTAGACTGCTAGGGCTAGTAGGTGATTTACTACACTTAAGTACATGACTGGCATGTACTGTGTAAGAACTTACATCTGTTTCATTCATTTGAAAGAACCCTATAATTAATCACTTGTGATGGTGACCCTCATATGTGCAAGTGGAAACCTTTTCTAAAACTTCCTGATTAAACATTTTTTTTTGGTGTCTAACTCAGTAGAGTATATATACTTTTAGGTTCTAATTTTTTAAAATTTTTTCTCATTATCACAGGTATCCTAAGCTTAAACTTAAGCCTCTTTCTATGTGTGTGTGACCTGCAGCACATATACAAGACTCCCTTTGGGTTGCTGAGATCTCTGAAAGTTTAACAATTCGTATATTGTAGGTCACACACAAATATATATAATTTTTCAGTTGAAAGCCTAAGGAATTTAATTGTTTGGTGAACCCTCAATGAATAATGAAGGTGTTTGAAATATATTCTGGTTTTAAATATGTTCTGATTTTTTTTAGATGTTTTCATGGGTCAGCCTACTGTATAGACTTGTAAGTACTTAAGTACTGTAAGTACTTAAGTACTTCAAGACTACATAATCCAAAATGTACATAAAATTTTATGTAGTCAGATGATCATGGTGTTTTGCTGTAGTTTGTTTTTAAAACTTTCTGTATAGCAAAGAGACACAAATTGGAAAGAAGATGAATATTGCCACGTAATAAAGGAAAAAGGATATATGTGAAGTATGCAAAGAACAGTGTTAGAAAGGAAGGGAGAGATGATGCAGTTTAGAGTGCCACAATATAAGAAAGGTTTAGAGCAGTGAAGGGCCTTGAGGAGAAGCTGGCTGAGGCTGAGGTCACTTGGTCTGTTCAGCCTGGAAGAGAGGAGACTGAGGGGAGACCTCATTGCAGCCTGCAATTTCATTGTGAGGGGCAAACACCAATCTTTTCTCTGTGGTGACCAGTGACAGGACCCAAGGGAACAGCATGGAGCTGTGCCAGGGGAGGTTTAAGTTGGATATCAGAAAAGGTTCTTCACCCAGAGGGTGGTTGGGCACTGGAACAGGCTCCCCAGGGAAGTGGTCACAGCACCAGCCTGACAAAGCTCAAGAAGCATTTGGACAATGCCCTCAGGCAGATGGTGTGATTCCTGGGGAGTTCTGTGCAGGGCCAGGAGCTGAACTTGAGTGGTCCTTGTGAGTGCCTTCCAGCTCAGGATATTCTATGATTGTGTGCTGTAGAAATACATAATTCTGCTGAAATTCTTGGCAGATATGATCCTGTTATTAACATAGTAGCAAATTAGGAATTGTAGTAAGAGACTAGAAATACCTAGTCCTCCTGATAAAGTGATTTAATCTTTTCTCTTTTTCTTTTTTTCTTGAGGTTTTGAGCTACAATTCCGATTGGGCCCAACTCTTCAGGGCAAGCCTGTTACTGTATACACAAATTATCCAGCTTCTGGAGAAGTATTTGATCGCCACAAGTTTAGGACACTATCGTGGCATAATCCCACAGGAAAAGAAGATGATTCTGACAAATACTGCAAGTTGGATCTCCAAATTTCTGGATCATACCAGTACTATTTTAGTCTTGGGTAAGTGAAATTTGTATACCTGCAGCCAAATGTAGTTTGCTGCCTTGGTCTACATCTTAACCTGAAAAACCCCTTTTTTTTCCGTGCATTTTTCAAATTGCAACCATGGGACCAATTAGAATGCACTAATGAAAGATAGTGATTGGTGGTTATACAGTACTTTCTGATGCAGAGATACTCTGGAGAACATACAGAACCAAGTTGATCGACTTCCTGTGAATGTTGGAGAAGCAATCTATTTTTACAAGTTTTCAAATTCATCAGCATTCTGAATATCTCAATGATTATTTTGTACTTTCTTCATTGACTTTGAGGGTTGTTTTCCATCTAGCACAGAGGTTCTGACATTCTTTACTTAGATCTTTTATTTTGTCTTTTCTTTTAGTGGGACAACTGCAGAAGAGAATGCCACTATCTGTGATAATTGTAGTCTGGTATTTTGTGTTTCTGGAAGATGGGTGGTTAAATTCTTCCAGGCTAGGACATTTACCTCAGGTACCTTCCTGAGGGTGGGGCTCGAAATGTAGATCTACATGTAATAGATGGGCAGTCATGCTTTCTGTGTTTCCATATGCCAAAAGAAGGAACCAGTACTCCGTCTCAGAAAATAGCAAAGATATCTCACTTTTCCAGAGTTTTAAGCTCTGTATCCCATTTTTATTTTTTAAGTCCAATAGAGAGATGATGCTTGAGGGATGAACATCTCAGTGTTTACTATTTCCTTCATGTGTCATGCAGCCCTGCTCCCTCTCTCCCTCCAGCAACTGTATTGGGCTACTGTGTTTCTGAAAACCTATGCTATTTGAATTCTCTCTCTGAAACTGACCAAATGGTACAATAGGTGTTAATTATACTAATGAAAATTATTTTTTCCTAGAAATGAAAAAAGTGGTGGAGGTTACATAGTTGTGGATCCCATTTTGCATGTTGGTGCTGATAATCATGTACTGCCTTTGGATTGTGTTACACTCCAGACGTACCTCGCCAAGTGTCTGGGACCATTTCATGAATGGGAAGATAGGCTAAAAGTGGCAAAAGAAACAGGTAATGCCAATACACATATTCAAGGATAGAAGTTTTGTTTTATGATCAACACCCAAAGTTACATGGAAGAGCTTCAGTGTAAACAATTCATAGATTCTTTGTTGATTATACTACATTCAATTTTGTTAACTGATTAAGTCAGTGAATTGATTAAAGTATTGGCAGAGGTGGAAAAATTAAGGGATTTCCTAGTATGGGAAACCTCTTATTTTATTGTTTTCATTTCAGATAGACTTGGAAGTTTGTTGAACTGACAGGGTGATTTTTAAAGCTTGTGTTACATAGAATTTCAAGGGGAAGATTCAGATTAATTTACATTGGTTATTTCAAGCACTAGCTCTAAGTATATAAGTTCAGTTTACTAGGTTTCTTTCAATTAATTTTGGCTGATTTTTTTTCTCATTAAATAAATGGGGTTTTATTGCAGGTTACAACATGATTCATTTTACACCACTACAGAAGCTTGGACTATCTAGATCATGTTATTCATTGGCTGACCAGTTAGAAGTAAATCCTGAATTTTCAGACCATAATAAAAAGTGCACTTGGAGCGATATTGGAGCGCTTGTAGAGAAAATGAAAAATGAATGGAATATGCTTTGCATCACAGATGTAGTCTACAATCATACTGGTATGATTTTCGTGTGTTAATAACCAGATTGGTCCTATAATTATATTTCATTATTTCCCTTAACTTCTCCCTCTTGAACCCATTTTTAGTAGCTGTGTTAAACAATGTAATTCTCTGTCTTTGAGTCTCTCAAATCCAGGACAACTCCTTGCAATTATAACTGATATGTCTCTGTAATAGAATAAAAGGACTTAGTGTTGCTGCTGGAAGGGTGAGGAGAGACTTTCTTAAAAAGAACTAATAAGCTGTGTCTCTCTGTATTTATATAATAAATATCTCCATGATCTATGGTGTGCAGTTCCCATATATTTGAACAGAGTCTGTATTATTAATTGTTTGATGAGCATAAACTGAGTAGTTTCCTGTTAAACAGGGTATTATGCTTGTAGCTGCTTAAAAGTAAACTGCTCTAACATGCAGACAAGAAATAGAGTTGGGACAAGAAGGTAAGATTAAGTAATGGGAAAACGTTACAGCTCAGTCTGTGGGGAAAGAAAGAAGAGCTTTGAGGCAGGCTTTTTTTTAAGCATAGATATGTTAGTACATCAAAGGTATTACTTTTCTTAATTGCTTGAGGGACGGTGGATTTTCTTCTGTGTGATCTGATGAAATTTAAATTGTAGTACTTAGTAATTTAGTGATTATTCGGATAGTGAGTTTTCTTTGTTTATAATGCAGTTGTTACTGCATAATGTAATCTAAAAGATCATAATTGTCATTCTCATAGCAGAGACTACAACAAGGGGTTATGTAGATTGATGTCTTTTGAGGCTCAAAAATGCCTAAGCATAAATAATTCGTGAATTTCAAGCTTTATTTGCTTTAGTTCTTTGGTGTTGACTGTTGCCAAATATTTCTGTCCAATCAGTCTGCAACAGAGTGCTTTCCCTGTCTGTTAGTTGAGAAGTTACTAATTGTAGAGTGTTGGCTCTGTGTCTGAGGGAATCAGGCTTCTAAACATCCTCCCAGTTCTGGATAAAAAATTTCTTAACACTTTTCAACTAGAAGTCCAGTTTCTTTTAGAGATACTTGAGATCCTCTCATTTTTTAACAGTGTGTGCTACTATGGAGAATGTTTTTTGACAAATAGAAAGATCTAACTATAGTAATTAAACAGCAAAATATATTTGAGAAGGAAAATGTCATGTTATTAATGGCTGCATTTGTAGAAGGGCATTTTCCGGTTACATTCAGAGTTAAAGTAATCTTCATTGGAATGACTCAACGTTTTTACTACGGTGAAAAGATGTTCAAAGTGTCTTCTAAGAGAATAGAAATACTCAGATGATTGTGGCTTTTAGATCATTAAGCAAGGTATCCTTGATGGCTTTGTTGCCTTTCGTGACCCCTCAGCTTACCATGGTTCTATCTGTTGGTAGCTTCTGCTTTCTAGTGGAGACCATTGTGTAAAAGTGGCCTTGCTTCCCCTCTGCCCCTGTGGGACCAGGCAGCATCACCTGCAGGATCAGGCGTTAAGCTCTGGAGTGAAGTCCACACTGTGGGCACAGCAGGGAACAGTGGGAGTCAGCTCTGGATGTCTCTGTGAGGCTCTAACGAAAGGCAGTATCTGTGGCCCAACTTGAAAAGTGAAATCATGCACTGATGTGAAATATCCTCGAGCCTTTGGCATCTTTGCAGGAGTATCACAGATAGACTTGCAGACTCTGGTAACTGGGTATATTCGAATAAGAAATATATTCACATTAACTTTTCACCAGGAGATAGAAGAAAGACAGTTGGAGTTTTTTTCTTCTCTGAGTTTTCCATGGCTGTAATAAATTGTATAAAGTAGTGAAAATAAAGTGAAGTAAATGATGGATTCCTTTTCTTTCACAAGAGGCTACTATTATACAATTGCAGTAGAACACTTGACTAAATCTTACTTTCAAGCACTTAGTCATATCAAACACCACCTTTTCCCAGCTTTATAAGAGATCAAAAAAAAAAAAGAAATCTTGGGCCATAAACATCATAGCTAAATATTAGGTTTGTGTTTAATTTATGTAAAAATGAGTTACTTAAGAAAACCATTTTAAGAGTCACTTAAGAAAATCATTTCAGATTTTTCTAAGAATGTAATGAATTTTAGAAAATTTTCTGTAATTCCTCATCTTGGCATTTCCATATTCCTATACTTACTTTATTCTATATGCATACTGTTTACTATTCTTATTTTCTCCTTAGCTGTAGCAAGTGTAATCACCAGTGATGTTTTGGATAATTTTTCTTCTGCAGGGTTAGATTTCTCTTGTTGTTACATTGTGAATCACTGGAGCTTACCTTCTAATCAGGGAACATTCTTCTGTTCTGTACCAGAATTAATGGAAGGCCTGTTGACTTTTTTTAATGCTAACTCTTTAGGTTGAAATTATATGTTGTCTTTTTAGAATTAATTGTATTTACTTATGAAATTCCTTTATAGTAAATTATGGTTCTTGGTAGAACAGAACAAGCTGGTTTTGCTTTCTGGAGAAGAAAGTTTTTTCAGAAGTAGTAAATGATAAAGAAGAGAAGAGCAGGAGGAAATAATCTGTTTGGCGTGGAACAGCCTTTAACAGCCTAAGCTTAATATTACTTTACATAACTTTAAAACATGATGGGTTTAGTGGTGGGTTGTATTTAAATCATAAGAATTTTAATTTCCATAAATGGTTTGACTTTACGATGGAATTTTGCTGTATCTTGAGATAAAATGTAAAAGGGTGCTCAGAAGCGCTGTTTACACTATAGGCTGAGGTAATACATTTTTTTTTTCGCTTTCACATTTTTGTTTTAACTTCTTTGAACTAAGAAAACTTGGGATTTTAGATGTTGTTTGTTCTGCTATAATTCTGGACACATTAATGACTCTTCACAGATTCAGTATAATAATTTGTTATATATTGTCCCATGTTTGAAGTACTGAAGTACTTCTGTTTTTCTCAGCTTTTCTTAAAACCTGTTTTTTGTTCTTAGGCATTCTGTGAGGTTTACTTTTACATTCAGAAGAATATATGAAATGTATTTTCAATTAAACAGTGTTGGAAAAATACAAAGACATTAACTCTTGGATTCTTTTCCCAAAATCTTTTTTCAAAATCAGAATTCCATGTTATGTTTGTATTTACCTGTACTGCTGCACGCATGCTGTCTGTATTAGAATACTATACCTGTGTTCTAGTGAAGACCCCTTACCTTCTCGGAGTTAATTTTTAAGGTTCAGCATATCTTCTGGTGCTTGTTGATGCTGCAGGAGAAGCTTGGCAAGTAGACACAGAGTGTAGTGTTTGGCCTGAATGAGCGTTCCATTTGCATGCCCCAGACAGTGCACTCATGTTGCTGTGTAACTCAGCAACTCAGAGACATTGCTTCCTACAACTCAACTCCTTTCTATGGACACAAGTGTCACAGTTAATCCTTTCTTAAATGCCCATTTAACTATATTTTTCATTAATTATTTTTTGGATGTGTGCATTCTTCCCTGACTGTTTGTGGCATCTTGACAGGATGAAGAATATTAAAAAATAAACAACTTATAAGTTTGGGACATATGTTTGGCTTTCAACACTCAAAGAATGTCAGTATCTTACATTCAGTAATTAATGTATTACTTGGAACAAAAATTTGGGTGGTTTTTTTGTGTTTTAGAATTGGTGATACTATTGCATATTTTTATGTAACAAAAAGTTTTCCTACAGTCTCTGCAGCTGTATTTTTGATCAAAAAAGTCAATCAGTAAGAACATTTCCACACATGATTTTCTGTTGATGTGGGAAACTTTAGTTAAAATGTGAATGAACTGTATGTGCTATAGTACCTCAGCTTCTTGGTGTTAAGATGTTTACAAAATACCATGAAGGGTGCAGCTCATGTATTTACATTTTTGTTTGGGTTTTTTCTCCCTCTCTTTCTTCACTAAGCTACTAACAGTGAATGGCTCAGGATGCATCCAGAATGTGGCTATAACCTTGTAAATTCTCCTCATCTGAAGCCAGCTTGGATCCTGGACAGAGCTCTGTGGCATTTGACTGGTATGGTGGCTGATGGAAAATGTATTGCCAAAGGGGTCCCTCCCTTGATTGAAAATGATCAGCACTTGAATGTAAGTGAATGAGAGCTAAGTATAATCTAATGAACTGCATAAGTAGCTGAATAAACCTTTAATATTTCTAGGGTTGTGGAAATGCAAAAAAAAGGTGTATACCTTGCAGATATATTTAGTGAAATAAGCCCTTACTCCCCCTTGTTTTTAAACTTTTCTTAATTATATTAACAAATAACCTTAGTAACTAATGCAATTTTTATTTTTACAGTGTTTACGTAAAATAATTTATGAAGATATATATCCAAAAATTAAACTATGGGAATTTTTCCAAGTGGATGTTAACAAAGCTGTGCAGCAATTTAAAACCCTTCTAACTCAAGGTAAAGGAGAATTTTGTTACTGTAGCATGTGAGTTCTATACTTATAGTTTAAGAGACATAGGTAGATTTACCAGTTAGACAGAAGACAAGAAAGTGGTATATTTTACTATGTGAGACATCCACTGTGCTGATTTAAGCATCCAAGAATGCTTTGAGGGCTAGGAAAATCTTTAAAGACTTTGTACCTGTTCAGTGCCTTCATCCACCCACATCTTGGCTAGAATTATAAAAGTTGTATGTCTGTTAAATGTAGTTCCTGATTTTACTTTGACTACTCATTTCTGTTTTGTTCTTAGGCAAAATGGGCACTAAATCTGATCCAAATCAACATCTCCAAATACTTCAGGACCCTGATTATAGACGACTTGGCTGTACTGTAGATATGAACATAGCACTGGCAACGTTCATACCACACAGGTACCATGTTACTGATTACAAGTTAAAATCTAAGCGAAGCTAAATTTATAAAGCCAAAAAAGACATTATTTTGCGACATGAGGAAAAATTAACTTTCGATTCCTTTTAGTAATTTATGCTGCACATTTTAAAAAATTTTTTTTCTAATTGTTCTCTGCTTTTAATGTCCTCCTGATAAGCAATGGACCAGCTGCAATAGAAGAATGTTGTAACTGGTTTCGCAAGAGGATTGAGGAACTAAATGCTGAGCAATACAGACAAACTAACCATCATCAAGAACAGGTGTTGAAATTACTGTTTTAATGCTGAATTGTTTAAAATTGCAAATAAATGCAGGCACTTCAATAATGCATATTTCATTTACTTCCAGGCTGTCAATTGCCTTGTGGGGACTGTGGTTTATGAACGAATCGCTTGTAATGGTCCTAAGCTGGGACCTATCACTAGAAAACATCCCTTGGTTACCAGGTATATACATGTTTTCTTGTTTGTTTGGAAACTATTAGAATCTATCCAGGGAAAGCAAGTTCAAAGTTTAATAAAAGTATACATTTATATGTATAAATACACTTTTTCTTTCACATGGACAAATGCCACTTAGCAAATTGACAGGGTTTTTTTAAGCAACAGCAGTAACTATTTCATAAACAAATGTGATCAGAAAGCATGAGACAATACTCAGAGCACATCAAAACCTTGCATAGTGCAAATTGCTGTTGTAGGTGGAAGAGGAGTGGAACTAGGAAAGTTTACACCTTTCACGTTTTATGTTCTTGATGCCACTCATATCTAAAGAGCTATGGCTTTAATCTTACATTACCAGCTGACACCAAGATAGTGGCAACATCTGTTCTTGCTCCTTCAAAGCTTCCTTCAAAATAGAAAACTTCCCATCATTTATGCAAGTTGCTCTGTTTTTTTATCTGTGTTCTTTACAAGCCAGTTCATAGCAGATACTTTAATTTCAAAGATAATTAATTGCAGCTTAGGTTACCATATGCGTTTGGTGCTTATCTTGTTGTTTTCTCTTAATTGCTGTCTATTCCATAGGTATTTTACATATCCATTCAAAGAGCTGACTGTGGAGGAAGAAGAAACGATGATACATCAGCCAGATAAAGCTTGTTATTTCATGGCTCATAATGGCTGGGTTATGGGAGATGATCCGCTTAGAAACTTCGCAGAGCCAGGTTTGTAAAAGAAATTTGAATTCTTACAAACTATTTGGCATTCTAGCCAAAGCAAAAAGGATCTTATTTAATCTGTCTTTTTTACAGATTAATTCTTATGAAGCTACAGAATAGCAGATACTAAGCTTATAGCACTTTAATTTCCCATTCAGCATACAGATGAACTGTAAGAACTGGAATTTGAGGTACAGTTTTACAAGATTTGAGAGGGAAATTACCAGCTTTCTGCCACTGAAATGGGGACGTCCTGCCTCCCCACTTTTGTCATTGTCTTTGTTGCTTACTTTGTACTTTGTTCCAACACCAGTGCTTGTTGGCATTTCCATGAGACAATGACAGTGTGGCAGAAAAACTAATGCAATGAAAAGGTGAATAGTATTTTACTGCATTAGTGAGCAAAAACTGGATCCTTGAAAAGTCCACTGAGTGGCAGTCAGGCAGTCAAGAGATGACCCAGTTAATCCAAATTAAGTATGCAGATTACTTGTGAAGGTAAAATAGGGCATGAAATCACTATGCACTAAAATACTGCATTCTAACTCCTTTGGGGACAGTGTTGATATCCAATAAAAGCAAAAAAAGCTTGTATTCAGAGTAGCCATTCACCTAGTAAATTAAATGAAACAAAGGCCAATTGTAATTAAAAACCATCTGAAAGTTTGAGTCTGCTTTACAAGATAATCTGATGATACTTCAGAGTGATCTGTAATTAGAAAACATTTAATTTTTACAAAGTAATCTACACCCCTTTCACTAAATTTTATTTACTTTTGTTCATCTTCTCAAGAATTGATACAATGTGGTTCAAGAGCGGTTTTTTTCAGTTGCCTCCTGCCCTTTCTTCTAGGCAGACTTTTGTAGGTCTTTTTCCTCAGTCACTGGCTTTAGTTAACATTCTTAATTTCCATTACTGAGGTTTCTCTTGTAACTCAGCTACAGGTTTATGGGTGCTTTATGTTTGTGTTATGCCTTTGTTTTATGCCACACATTATTTCAGCTGAGAACACAATGTGAAAATGTGGTACAGAAAGGCACAATAAAGGAATTGCAAAGCAAATGCAGCCAGTTCTCTAAATGATCCTTGGAAAAAATCACAGCATGCATCCAAAGAAACACAGTTTTTCTGTCCATCTGGCTGTACTGCTATTAGTGAAGAAAAGAGTTGTCTGTGCTTATGTGAATGTTTGGGAATTTGTGGTAATTTACAGTTCCTGTTTTTTACTTACTGGCTTTGGAAATCCATCACAGTATGCTGTTAGTAGAAGATAAAATTGTAAATTGTAGCTGTGACAGATTATGGTAACACAGTGAGATTCTTTTTTGAATTTGGCCAGTGTGAAAAACAAAACTACTAATTTTGTTAATTTGTTTGATTCTTTTTTCTTTTTCTGAAGTACTGTTTTTATATTACTTTGAAGAATTAAAAGGAATTTTATTTCAATCTGAAGAATTGTTTCAGTATCACTATAGAAGCTAAATATTCCCATGGAAGAGTGTGAACTCTTATACATCAGTGTAGCATATGTAGATTTCTGAGTTAATATGATTTTGTTAGAACTTTTACTGTTCATTACAGTATTTCTCTGCTCTCCAGCAGTAGAAAATAAAATGCCACATTTTCATTTTGGTGCACGTTCTGTTATGTATATTTTTATATGCACTAAAGTGAATTTATTTCCTTTACAGGTTCAAATGTGTACTTGAGAAGAGAGCTCATTTGTTGGGGAGACAGTGTGAAACTGCGTTACGGTAATAAACCTGAGGACTGCCCGTACCTCTGGGCACATATGAAAAAATACACTGAAATCACTGCCAAGTATTTCCATGGTGTTCGTCTGGACAACTGTCACTCAACACCTATTCATGTAGCTGAGGTACGCAAAATTAAGCATGTTTATTATAAAGCAGCTTCCTGTCTGTGAAATAGGTCCTGCAGATCTCACAGCAACAGTGCAGGACTTATGTGGCAGAGTTGAGGTGGGAATGAATCTTCCTCATGGCATAAAAGCAAGGTTTCTTGTCTGGTGATGTTCAGAGATGGTATCAGCTACGTTAAACAGAGTGGTGTAGCTATTGTACCTTTTACATCTCTACTCCAGCTGAAATTCTGTGGATGTGGATGGGCCTGGCAAACTTTTCCCTCACTGAGCTGTGGACGTAATGCAATGACTGCCAGTATCCAGTATGTCAGTTTGAGCTGGAGTCACTGCCAAAACTTGATTGACAGTCTGACTGGTTTATTTTTTTGCCGTATATATTTTGCCATTGCTAAATTAAACAGGAACTGTTTCACTTCGCAGAATTTAAAAGCTGGTAATCAGCTCCTGCAAAAAGTTTAGTCTGGCAGGTGTATTGCTAAGACTAGTGCTTCTTGTTTCCCAGGGAGCTAACTGCATCCAGAAGTTGTACTTGCCTAGTAAATTAGCTTTAAATACCTTTGGAGTAGTGCAGCTTGTTAGCACTTACTCTTAACGTTGTAACAGAGCTTACCTAAATCTAGGAAGAACTCTCTAAAAAAAGTTGAGTTGCCCACACAAGTTGTAAATAGCTCCTAAATGTGGCCCTTTCAAAACTTCTGCCATTCTTTTGTTTAGTGTTACTATTTTTGGGATAGTAACTGCAAAGGCTTAAACTGAAGTGCTGCTCAGATTTCTTAGTTCAATAGGTATCTCTTTTGTCCAATCTTTGCCAGTGTACGTTTAAAGATGTTGTTTTAAAACAAAGTAGTAGTTAGTCTAAAGTCTACAGAAAATTTCCTAGAATTACTTAATTCATAAGTAATATCTGTAAAGTATAACCATGGTTTTCTGAAACTTCCATGTTTTCAATATTTTTAATGTGCTGCATATGAATGATTCATTTCTGTTCTGTTAACATTCATGTTAATGTTTGTGTATACATAGCTGACAGTGGATGTCTTGCATTAAAAATGTATTATGATCTATAGGAGATGCTAGCAACAGCCAGATCAGTCAGACCTAATCTTTATGTGATAGCTGAACTCTTCACGGGCAGTGAGTACATTGACAATGTTTTTGTCAACCGCCTGGGAATTACCAGCCTGATTAGAGGTACAATAAGCAGTTGAAAATTATGTAGGATTGTCATGTATGGTTTGGAGTTTTAAATGTGAAACTAACATTGGTATGCTTTTTTATTTTTCTTACATATTCATGTTCTTTGCTTATGCAATTGTCTTTTCTTCTTCATGTTCTGTTCAACTTCTCCTGTGTTGTATGCTAATTCTTGGTTTTGCTTATGTTTGTGTGTCCTCTTTTATGTAACAACTTGTTATGTTCCTTAATTTTGGCTTTCTATTTGTCTTTGCTGCATGGCGTTTTCCTATTGTCCAATCCCTGCCTAGCTTTGAAACTTGTCCTTTTTTGTATCTACCTTTCCCCTTTCTGTGGCTTTTTTGGCTGTGCTTTTTGCAGTACATGCTGGACACAGCTAGAAAATTGCGAGCCGATTTGTATGTAGTGGCTGAACTGTTCACAGGAAATGAGGAGCTGGACAATATCTTTGTGAATAGGCTGGGCATTACCTCCTTAATAAGAGGTAGGCTTGCTGCGTGTGTGGTCTCTTTCCAACAAGAGATTATAAATGACATGCTTTTTCCAAGAAAAAGTTTCCTACTGGATTATGCACTTTAAATTTCATACTCCGTATAATCAGAAGTACAGGTTGTGTGTTGTGACTTTTTTGTACTTGGCAAAAAATACAGTACTAGCCATAAAATAAGAGAAGACCTCCTTTGTTAGTTTACAGAAGGTTAAATATTTCACTCTTGGTCTAGTGAAGGAAAAAGGAATTGTAGCACAGTTCTGCTATGTAAGTCCTGCGTCATGTCTGATTTTTGTTGCATGAGTTTTTTAAAGCCTGTGAGAAATAGTTTGATCTCTGCTTTTTTATCCTTTTTTTTTTTTCCATTAGCTTTCTCTGCCTTAATACATTAGTAAATTGGATATTCCAAGGCTATGTTTCCACACTGGAGAATATAGCTATATGTGTTTGATTTATTTTTTTTTTTTTTAATGATTGAGTGCACCAAAATAACAACTTCTAAATGCCACATTAACACCTTTGTGCGTGCTGTCCTGTGTGGTAGTTATTGTTATGCAAACACTTGGGTATTCTGTTCTTTAGAGGCCATGACTGCCTACAATAGCCACGAAGAGGGGAGGTTGGTCTATCGGTTTGGGGGTGAGCCTGTTGGATCTTTCGTTCAGCCACGTTTGAGGCCTTTGATGCCAGCTATTGCTCATGCACTGTTTATGGATATTACACATGATAATGAATGTCCAATTCAGGTAAGCACCTAAACAAAACAAAACAATACCTTTAATGTTTTCTGAAGTGGTATTTCTGAACTGTGGGAGGCCTCGATGCAATCTGGATATCCTGAACAATATTTAGAACAAATGCAGTTCAGTTCAGTTCAAGCTTTCATGCACAGAAAAAAATTTTGTAACAATACTCTCTGACATTGAAGATTTTGTCTTTGAAGGGGAGAAGTATATAAAGTAACTAAATAAGCTGGTTTGAGTCATTCATCTGGCTGCTGTAAGTGGATCTGTTTCTGCTTGTTGACCTGTTCTCCTGAGCTTGTTTACAGGCAGGAGTGAGAGAGAGTGGTGGGCAGGGAGTGCTTATTTTGATGATTTTTCTAAAGTTTTTCTTAGTTCATTTGTAGAAATTTTCTCCAATAATTGTATTGTAATTGAGGAAGTGCTGACCATGGGATTAGCACTTCCTTTGTTAAATTGAGTGTATCTTCTGTATACTGAATTGGGAGGATTGAATTTTCCTGGTTTCACTATTTATTACTTATATATTTTTGATGCAGCACCGATCTGCGTATGATGCTCTTCCTAGTGCAATGATTGTTTCCATGGCATGCTGTGCTACAGGAAGTACCAAAGGTTATGATGAACTAGTACCACACCAGGTGCGTGTCTCCAGTTCAACTTCTAAGCTACCTTTAAAAATACCTTCTATTCTCATCCTAGAACATGTATTTTAATGTTGTTTGTTTGAAATTCCAAGCAGTTTGCTATCTGGTATTACTTCAGATTGTCCAAGTTCATATGAAATTTGAGTTTATTACACAGTTCAGACCTCAAGGTGGGGTAGTTTTTATTTTCCAGAGTAGTTAATATTTGCTTAAATTTGTTTTTTTACAGATCTCTGTAGTATCTGAAGAAAGGTTTTATGCAAAATGGAATCCAGCAGCACATCTGACCTCTGGTGAAGTTAACTTCCAAACAGGAATTCTGGCAGGAAGGCTGGCCATAAACAGGCTGCATCAGGAGCTTGGAGCTAAAGGCTTTAATCAGGCAAGAAGTGAGGGTAACACTGGGATTTCTTCATATATGTGCTCTGAGTGAGCACAGTTGCAATGTTACGTCTTTCCTAGGTGTATGTAGATCAAGTTGATGAAGATATAGTTGCAGTGACAAGACACTGCCCTAACACACACCAGTCTGTTGTGGCTGTGTGTCGAACTGCCTTCAGGGATCCGAAAACTTGTTTCTACAGTAAAGAAGTACCTGAAATGTGTATTCCAGGTAAACAGACTTTTTTCCATGAGCTGTTGTCCTGTACAAAAATTTCAAGTTACTCATGTTTTTTAACTTCAAGCACATGCACATTGAATCCATATGAGAACTCTCAGTATATAACACTCCTTTTATATGTACAAATATATATGTCCCAAAAGTGGTTAAAGAACCAATAACAGACTTCCAATGCTTACAGTTTTCAGAAACGTTCATATTGAATATATTCCTGCTGCAAGCTCCCCTTGAGGGTGTGTGGGGCGTTATGGTCTTGTTTGTGAACTAGTGATAGTTAATAGTGAGATGGTTAATTGTACCATTGGAGCTGGGGGGATTACTGTTTATTCTGGTATACTGAGGAAAAAGGCTAAAATTTTATCCTCTTTGTTGATTTCATTGCTGTTCACTTTCAAATATATACTATTTTGTAACTTGAAAATATATCTTGATAAGAACTCTGTATTGAATAAGTTAATGTAAAGACAATATGTATGCAGTAAATACATAATATTATGTGCAGAGTATTTACTGTACTTAAAAGTAGCAAAGTGTAATGACTTCTATACATTACCTAGAAATGTTTCTGAAGAGAAACTTTCCAAACTGGCGCTTTAAATATACTCAGTTCTTTGAGTGAATGTGTGTGCTTGTTTTAAAATCAGTCACTTTATGTTTTAAGGTATTTATGTGACTTGTATACCTTATGTCTGTAAGTTACTTAAAAGGATAGAGAAAACTAGAATTTTTATATTAATAATAAATTGTTACCCTTTAAAGATAAACCATCTGTATTTTGGAAAGCAATCTAGCACAGTCTCCTAAAAGATAATAGGGAAACTTAAGAAAGCTAATGACCAGTAAAAGACAGGTTGTTATTCTCTTGTCATCTTGATTTTAATGATTAATTTATTATAAAATAATAAAAATTGCCATTTTAAATACAGTACAGCATGAGAGTGTGTAATGAATATTTATAGATATTTAAAATACTTGCCGTATGTTTCTGTTCTTCTGCTAACAGACTTGGATATTGAATATTCAGGTTTTAAATTTTAGCTTTTGTTTCATAATTTCAAAAGAATCACTTTTTCATTTCAAATATCCTGAGAGCTGCAACACGGTTTAACTTTTTCTAGGAAAAATAGACGAGGTAGTACTTGAGGCAAGGACTATTGAGAGAAGTGCTAGTCCTTACAAAAAAGATCTACATTTTATAAATGGATTGCCTAATTTCACAATGGAACTCAGAGAGCATATCCAGGTAAGTAGCCTCCTTCACCCATGTTCTGATGTAATATTTTTTAAATTGCTATTTTATATTAGAAAAAAAGTGAATTTCAGTTACAAATTTGTTTTCTTTTTTAAGATAAAAGACAGTAAAATAATAAAGCAAGCTGGAACTGCTATAAAAGGGCCAAATGAATTTGTTCAAGAAATAGAATTTGAAAGATTAACACCAGGAAGTGTAATAGTATTCAGGTATGTTATCATAATTGCCATATGGCTTTGTGAGTTTGAAAAGAGTGATAGGAGACTGGAGAATAGTTCTTCTAAGTGCTGTATTTCTACAAGATATGCATTCTTATTTACAGAGTTAGTCTGGACCCAAAGGCGCAAGAGGCTGTGGGGATACTCCGCAATCATTTGATCCAGTTCAGCTCTCATTTTAAATCTGGAAGTCTTCCTGATGATCACTCAGCACCAATATTAAAAACACCATTTTCTTCGTAAGTATTCTTTAAGTTTCTGACATAGAACCAAGAGAGCTACTGGAGAGCAGAGAATATTATGCACACCTATCAAGGGATTACTGAGTTTTGGTGGTGGTGATACAGATGGATTTGAATTGTCAGAGTGCAATGAAAATTCTGAGACATCTTCTTATATGTATAATACTAAGTGGGGCTAATACTGAAAAACTTCCCAGTTTGTGTAATTGCTGCCTAAAGTAGACTTTCTAACATGGTCTGCTTCTCAGTGTTGGGGTGTGATTGTTTGGGTGTGGCTTTGTACTTAATTCTGTGTTTCTAAATAAACAAAATATCTGAGAATATCTTGGAATATCCCCAAAAAATCAGGTTCCTAATTTCCAAGATGAGGTGTTGAGAGAACTGTACATATTTTAGTATTTCAGTTTAAGTCTGAAATGAAAATTGTTTGTGTAATCCTTTCCCTGTTTCCCTACTGATGTTCTTTTGGGGTTTATTTTTTTTTTCTCCTCTATTTTTTCAGAATTGCATCTAAACTAACTTTGGCTGAACTAAATCAAGTGCTGTACAGATGCGAGGCAGAAGAACAGGAAGATGGTGGTGGCTGTTACAATGTACCAAACTGGTCACCCCTAAAGTATGCAGGCCTCCAAGGTAATAGTTTCAGCATTACTTTTTCTGTTAAGTAAAAAAAGTAAATAAGAGCTGCTCAATCTAGATCACATTATAATGCTGTTGTATTGCTGCTGCTGTTGTTTGTTGAAAAAGGTAATTTTTTCTGCTTGACCATGCTACTAATTGGTGTTGTACCCAGGAAATCTCATACTAGAACAAAACCCTTCTCTCTCAATGCTTTGAAACTTAAAACTGCAGCCCAGGATGTGTTTAAACACCAGTGCCTTGACTTCTAAAGTAAAAGGAAAGCAAATACACTTCCGGTGAAAAGTTGCATTAATCTAACCTGAGGCATTACTAGATTACTGCAGAGTATCTGTCATTTATCAAACATTAAAATTCCATCACACTGGTTATTTGCAATGATTCTCATAAGTTTCTAGGATTTATGCTGAGGAAACTAGAATTGGGTTATAGTTGAACTTGTTATGTAGATGGAGATGCAGTCCAGTTACAGCATCTGTTGCTATGTACCTTTTCCTTCTGAATTGTAATTGCTGTTTGTGATAATGGTGTGCCTTTTAATAGAGAGTTGGGTTTGTATCTTCAGGGTTAATGTCAGTGATGGCAGACATTAGACCAAAGAATGATTTGGGTCATCCATTTTGTGATAATTTAAGATCTGGAGACTGGATGATAGATTATGTCAGTAATCGTCTGATTTCACGTGCTGGAGCCTGTGCAGAAGTGAGTAAAAATACTTATTTGGTAACTTTCGGGTTCTAATTTGCTAGTTTATTTCATTTTCAATTACTGATACATTTTTTTAATTCAGACTGTCTATAACATATTTCCTATCTAGGCAATTTCTTCTAGTAGGTTAAACCATTATTATGTTTTTCTTCCCTCTTCTCAATCCTATTTAAGAATAGACTGCAAAAGGGAAATGAAAAATATATAGGGCATGAAGGTATTTTTAGCTCTTGCATGAAGGCTTGCAGGCCTCCCTGTTTTATTTCTCCTCAAATAAAAAATGAAATTACTGATTTTTTTTTTTTTCCTTAGGTTTTGGGGGGGTTTTTTGTTTGATTGGTTTTTTTGTTTGATTGGGTTTTTTTATGAAAGTACTTTCAAGAGAGTTCCTAGATGCAGTATACTGCATACATGAGTATGATACAGTTGCAGTCACCCAAGCACTGGGAAGACAGGAATTTCTGAGATTCAAGTTTGCTTTATAGCTGTGTTACAGTGCAGTCCTTTTCATTGTTTCTTTTCCTACATGGGAACTTCTTTATTTCACAAGACCTGATTTTTGTTACCTAACAAATACAACAATAAAGGCTTTAATATTCTTATTTCATTTTGTTCCTGAAGTCTAGTAATACAAAGTAGAAGAATGGATAAAACAGTTTAATTAAGTGAATGCTAAATCTGCTCTGAGATAAAGCTTTTCTAGAATACAACTTAGTCTGATACTTGCCACATTTACTGCTCTGCAGAGACTATTGCTTTTTTTGTGTATTTTTGAGTTCTTAATTTGTAATGTCTCATTCTGTTTCAAAGACTTAAGTCATGTGAAACTAAACTTTACACTTTTGCTGTTAGTATAGTCTCATCATGTTATTTTGACAGGTGCATTCTTCTGCAAGGCTTAAATCTTTAGTCACTAACTAGAAAGTTGTCATAATGTTATTTAGCAGGACTAGAAGGAAAGAAAAATACTTTTCAGGTGTCAAACATTTTGCAATGATACAAGATGTGAAGCTGTAGAATCCTGAGTCCAAGATACAGACCTGCAGTCACCTTCACTAGTGGCTCTACTAATTTAGCTCTGATAACTTTTTATTCCTGGTCTTAAGCTTCATCTCTTCAGTCCTGTCTTTTTAGCAATGCAAAACTTCCTTCCCATGCTTGGATTATAATGAGGCCTTTTGAGTTGTGACTTTTCTTTGCTACTTAATTTTAATAACAACTTCATGATAGTTCATTTTTGGACTATAAGACTAGCAAAATATATTCACCTTCTATACTTCACATTTTGGCTCATTTAGTATAGATGCAATACACATTTTCTCTACTACTCTTCTTAGAGTTCATGTCTTTTAGCTGAAAGTTTAATAACTGAGTAACTGGGATGTAATACATGTACAAAAACTGTAACAATATGGAAGGCACTGGCTTTTGAACTTCATGGACCAAGTTCTAATTCTGTTGTGTTTTAATAGGTTGGTAGATGGTTGAAGGCCATGTTTGTCTACCTAAAGAGAATTCCACGTTATCTCATCCCGTGTTACTTTGATGCCATATTAGTGGGAGCATACACAACACTTCTGGATGTGGGATGGCATCAGATGTCGAGGTACGTGTGGCCTTTTCGTTAGAGCGATAAAGGCATCTGTATATATAGGAGCCTTTTAGCTGCTGGAGAATGTCATTTGAATCTTTTCATACTCCTCTAACATGAAAGGGTGAAACTGGTAGAGAATTATCAAGTCCATCTTCTAACAGTGGTGGTTTGGAAGACTGAGTTCAGACACCTGTCCAGGGTTTCAATTTATAACTACTGTTGCCACTATGCAGTAGGAGGAGGAAACCCTAAGCCAACATCTTTTTTGCCAGACACTGGAAGCTGTTCTTTTATTTTTCCTATAATTTTAGTACCAATTCCTTAAAGTTCAGGTAACTAAGAAAGTACCAGATTGTATTTGATGTTGATGCTTTGTTCAACACTTCTCCATTCCCTGTTATCTGAGCACTCTGCTTACTTTTTGACATAACTGTTTAATCTGAAGTCTGCTGCTTTTTTCTTGCAAAGGGAGGTTCATTTTGTGGAGGCTTTCTTCTAGCTGTGAATATGCTGAACATGTCAATATTGTTTTGTAAAAACAGAGACATTAAAATGGGAATAGAATTTGGTATGGCTGTGAAATCATGGAACGTAATATATTTTATGAAAAAATACTTGGAGATCAACTAGTCAGGAATGGAGTTCAACTATTTCAAGCGATGCCTTAATAGATTTTTTGATTTGCGTTTCTTGTATATACATGTAAAAATAATGGTCTTTAAAAATATTGACTAGCTTTGACAAACTTTTGTTCATAGTAAAATATTTTTTATCATATTTTTGAAGTCTTAGGTCTGTGTATAGGCATTAACTAAACCAAAACAACTTTTTCTTTAAACTGTTTTTTAGAAGTACATGTTATAAACACTTCCATTGGCATTAAGATTTGATTAAGAGTCAAATAAGATTTGACTCTTAACGTTGGGCACCCATTTTAGGAAAACGAGTGATTTACAAATTAAATCTTAGATAAAAAATCAGTTAATTCAAAATCTTACTATTCATTCATTTCTAGTTTTTTCTTGCATGAAATGCTTGTCATAGCCTTCTCTAAATGAAAAAGGGTACATTTTATAGACTGCTATTGTTGAATGCAAAGTTGTTTTAATTTAATTATTGTTGGATTACAGCTTTGTGCAGAATGGATCAACGTTTGTTAAACACCTTTCCTTGGGTTCAATCCAGTTATGTGGGATAGGAAAATACTCTTGTCTGCCAGATCTGTCTCCTTCCTTACATGATGTTCCCTATAGGCTGAATGAGATTACAAATCAGAAAGAACAATGTTGTGTTTCCTTGGCAGCTGGTAAGTGAGAACAACTTCTTTAAAAAAGAAGTCTTCCAAAGCAGCTAAACTGGTTTTAGTAACTATATTAAATTTTTCTGCAGCATGTTTGAGAGCCATATGTTAGAAATGATGTATAAAATATAGCAATTTCATTCACTTTTGCCTTATGTTTAAGGTAAAGATTTGCATATGTTAAAAGTATAGGAGTTTTTTCTAGTAGTACTCATGGGGGTTGGGAGGTAAAGCTTTATATATAAATGCTTTATTTAGAGACTTTTTTTGCAATATTTGTTGTTGCCATATATAGAGATCTACAAAAATGTTGTTTTCCTTTCCAGAAGACTTGCCTCAGATGAGTATACTTGTCATAAGGGGTTTTAGTTTATCTTTTATAAATGTGAATTTAAAAAGTGAATTGTAATGGAGTAAACAAGAGTGAATTTATGGTTCTCAGAGCCATTAGCAGACCAGAAGAACTCTGATCTGAAACTCCTGATCTGTCTCCAAAAGGGAAGAGCATAAAAGCAATCAGCAAGAAGTATTTATACCTCCAAATGTTCTGCCAGCATCTGGCAATCTTCCTATGGGCATTTGCCTATGTCCAAAGTATTATCTTCTGTGGCTTAGAATGAATTTATTTTGCTTCTGAGTTGGCTCATTCCTTTTCTGAAGCCCTGGAAACTTTTAAACTTCCACAGATGCAGTGGCATCTCTGTCAGTGGAGTGCTTTTCTTTTTTGCCATCACTCTTGTGTAGCTTTATTGCTTTTAGTTTCTGGATTTTAATAACATTCCATTTGCCTGCTTTAGTGTTACCTAGAAACACAGAGGCACAGTGTTCCCTTAAATTGGTCATAAAGATTAATTGTACTGAAGGGTTTGGTTTTAAATATTCCTTTCACATACTCACTGGTAGTTGCGCCTGAGATTTTAAGTTGTACACAGATTGTCATTCTCAGGTCCTGCTGCCATGTACTATAAATTTACAGAGATGTGGAGGCCATATTTGAGAATTAGCAAACACCTTGTTAAAGTAAGTGATAGAAGTGAAATGTTGTTCTACCAAGCATGTACAAGAGACTGCTGGTTTAAAACTTTACCATGTGAAATTTCTGTTTAATAGATCATAAAAGGAAATAAATGGAAGAAAAGACAAGTGTGGACCTTACTGTTGTAATTATTATGCTTTATCAGTTAGAATCATTCCTAAAGCTACGTGTTATAATGTCTGCTGTAAAATGTAGTTCTATAAGCTGCTGGAAAAGAGAAGCAGGATGTCCTTCACAGTGTCTGAGAACAGTCTCATCCTCTTTATGCTTCTGAGATGCCACAACTCTCATACATAAACTCTTGCCAACAGTGTTACAATCTTGTCATAGTTCTGATTTTTTTGGTTAGTTTTCTTTCTTTTTCTTTTAATTAACTTTTGATTAAATTGCCAGGTGATTTAATAAAAATTGTCAGTGTTACTGGTATGAGAAATGCTTTTGTGTGATCTTGAAATTCTAGAAGACATTGTTCTAGAATAAGGTGTATTTAATTCTATCAAGAACTCAGTCTGGGAGATTGTCTATTTGAAATATCTTAATCTAGGAAAAAATTATAAATGTATATATATTTTTTACTTCTGGTTATTTTATACATGTGTGCTATATCAATAACTTAGATGAATAATGACATTTCTTTACAGGTTTACCTCACTTTTCTTCTGGAATTTTTCGTTCGTGGGGAAGGGATACTTTTATTGCACTAAGAGGTCTACTGTTAGTTACTGGGCGCTATCTAGAAGCAAGGTAAGACTGGCCTAGCCTTGGTTCTTGTTGGCTTTGTACGCAGTTAGGAAAAAGCAATGCTCTCAAAACCTGATCTGATGCACAAGCTGTTAGAAACAGTTGATGTGCAGTATAAAACTTTAACGGCACTAGACATATTTGGGAGCTCCCTCTAAGTGGGATTAAAAATACTACTCAAGTACTTTTTTGCCTTCTTAGCACTGATACAAAGCTGATGTTCTGTAGAGATGAGGTAGTTTTAACCCCAGCAATGCTACTGTTCTTGAACAAAGTGATTGTTTCACTAGTACTTGCATCATTGTTGCTAAGCAATAATTTCAAAATTATTCACATAAAAATTTGAAGTCGAAAACTACTGTTTTAATCAGAAAGTCATGAATGCAGGTCTGTCACGATTTTTTGTAACTGTTAGTATTTGTCTGTTGATACTAGCTAATTGTGCATTCTTGCAATCCAGTAGCTATAAATATTTAACCTGACAAATGAGCCATACATAAGCCAGATGAATTTGTTATTTTGATTAATATTAATATTAATTTGAATGGAGTTTGGCACATAATAGAAACATAAAAATTAGTTGGTGTAAATCAGCATGTATTTGTGCTGTTGTACATTTGGCCAACTGTTAGCTTTTTCATGTAGAAATCTGCAGTCAACTAGGATGCTTCTTTAGCCTTTTAAAGCTAGTTGGAATCCATGTTTTCTGCAAGGTATGCACAACGGTTCTCAAATGAAACTTCTCATAACCTCAGTTGCTGTCACCTCACTATTTTAATACAAATTTCCCATCTACTCCTTCCCTCTGTCCCCATTCCACCCCACCCATCAGAATGGATACCAGGGTAATCATATACAAGGTCAATAAAAACCTTCCCTGTGACCTCAGTGGGATTTGGATATAGGATCTATATCACTACCTATTAAAAAGCAGATTGTCTTTTCCATATGAATAGATGATGTATGTTTTGTACAAACTGATTTAAATGTATTCATGTTGAGGAATTTGTTAGGGAATGGGTGGGTTTTTATTGTAAAAGAAGTTCATACTAAACTGAGAAATTTATTGCTTTCAACAGCAAACTTTTGGCATCTGTCTTTAAAATCCTGTTTGTCTTCTTGCTATTAACATTACCCTGTATGCTTTGTACTTGATACTTGGTCCAATAATGGCCTCGAAGGCAACTTAGTCAAGACTGTGATTTTCTTTTGTTCTAGAAACATCATTTTAGCCTTTGGTGGGACTTTAAGACATGGTCTCATTCCCAATCTGCTCGGTGGGGGGACGCACGCCAGATACAACTGTCGTGATGCTGTGTGGTGGTGGCTTCATTGTATCCAGGAGTACTGTAAAATTGTTCCCAGTGGATTAGACATTCTCAGGTGTCCTGTTTCTAGGATGTACCCAAGAGATGACTCTTCTCCTCAGCCTGCAGGCACTGTGGTAAATTTTTTTCTAATTTAACTATTGAACAAAGCTATAATGTTTTAATGAAAATATGTAATTTTTTCTAGCTACAAGAACCTGTTGCTATCTGCTGTTTATGTTGAAATTTGATTATAGCACAAGAGTTCCATATTTTAGGCACTTCTTGCATCACCTGATTAGACCAAGTGCAAGGAAGAAAAAAATTCCATCAGCTTCTAAAAATCTTTGTGCTCTTTGTCTTGAAAAAATGTTTATATGAAAAGCTGTATACAATGTATTGCCATTGCCAAGGATGCTACTTGAAAATTTTGGATAGTTTGGGAGGTTTTTGAAATATTGTATAAACTATAGGTTTAAGAAATGCTTTCTACTCATTCTTCATCTTGCCTTTTACATGTCATCCAAACATGTAATGAATCTAGGATCAGCCACTTTATGAAGTAATACAGGAAGCAATGCAACGACATATGGAAGGCATAAATTTCCGAGAAAGGAATGCTGGTCCTCAGATTGATGATAAAATGAGAGATGAAGGTAACATACAAAGAACACTTGCTGTGCAAAACAGAAGTTGATGAGTAAATTTTTTATTTCCTTTTCCTCTTATTTCTGCTTTCTATTGAGCATATTTTTTAGAGTAAAATTATATTTATTGTATCTAAAACTATATTACTTTATATACATGTAATATTTTTGAAGTGCCTAAATAATAGTTTGTTATTAGCAACTTGATCATGTTATCATGCAAGTTATCTTTAAAATTTCACTTAAAGTGCAGTTGCCTTCAGAAACCTACCTCAGGTCTCTTCTGGGAAGGTCTTTTTCTTTATTAGGATGTTTGGGTTGTGAGTGTGGGTAGTTGGGGTTTTGCTTTGTCTAAAAAATGAGCTTAATACCTGATATCCTTTCTTGCCAGGTTTTAATGTAACTGCAGGTGTTGACCATGAAACTGGCTTTGTCTTTGGAGGGAACCGCTTCAATTGTGGCACTTGGATGGATAAAATGGGAGACAGCGACAGAGCTCGCAACAAAGGAATTCCAGCTACTCCAAGGTATGAAAGCTGGGCTTTAGGAAGGGGAGTTTTTAATTCTTTTTTTAACTTAAATTCTTCGGCAGAACCACTATGAGTTCTGTTGACACATCTGAGAGGTTATCTCTCAAATGTTCTAAATGTTTCTACCTACTAAAATATTAATGCAATTTCTTTTTCTTTGTGCTGATTTGAAGTCAAAAGCTGCGTTCTTGGGCAGGTGAAGTCCATGGCTTCTGTCAGAGTCTTAGCTCCATATGAAGAGTTGACATCTGAATACAAGTAGTAAAATGTAGTTTAGCAAATACTGTATACTTGCTGTACTAGCAGTACTTAGTCATTCAGACTTCTCATATGAGTTATATATTGATAATTGTGGTGTTTGAATATGTTTTAGTTTTGAATTCAAAAATATTTACAACATCTACATTTTTAGAGTTGAGATTAAGCATTTTAAAACAGGCCCTTTATTATGTGCTAGCAAACTGCTGCAGGCATCCTTGCTTGAATTTAGTACAGTATCAGTTTCAAATCAATTGCCATCCATGGGTGAGAATTGAGGAAAATGCTATCTTGCTTGTCAAGTCAAGCATTTTAATTGGGAACCAAGAGAGGTTGAGGTGCTTTCTGAAAGAGGCTGAGTTGGTGATACGAGAGAGAAAATTTCATCTAGTAGACAGTAATGCTGAGTATGATACAATATGAAATATTTGCATATATTGATTACATTAATATTTCCCAAAAAAAGAAGCAAATCCAATAAGTGCATTTAGTGTTGATTTTAATCCCTTACTTTTGACTTGAGTTATCTCTTATGGCAGAACTATTACCTAAATTACAGAAGTTTATGTGCAGTTGTGAAGCTTTGTATTGAACACAGTTTTAGCATCAGAGGACTACATTTGGGGTTGATCCTTTTTTCGTGTTCTTTATCACTGATAAAATTATCTTCTGTTAGTGCTAATTAGCTCAGTATGATAATACTACTTTAAATAAGGCTGTTGGACAGAAAGAGGTATTTGCTACCCAGTTTTACAAGCAAGCTCTTTCCCTAAGAAATAGGGTAATAATAGGAAAATAAGAAAAAAGAAATTGTCTAAATAAGATATGTAGGAATCTAAATTTTTTAGTTACTCACTGAACTTTAATAATCTTCTTAAAGTAAATAATGAGGTTTTTTATCATTATTTTAGAGATGGCTCTGCTGTGGAAATAGTTGGCCTGTGCAAGTCGGCTGTTCGCTGGTTAATGGAATTATCTGGGAAAAACATATTTCCATTCCGTGGAGTCACTGTAAAAAGACATGGTAAAAACAGGCACATCTCATAACTGTATTACTGGGCTATAAAAATAACTAAAACAATGAAATAGTGACCATGTAACCTCAGAAGAAGGTTTAGGGGTAAAAGGGCAAAAACTTGAGAAAGTATCTTGTATGATCAAAATTGTTTGTTACTATAAAAACTTACTAGGAGTTTATATTGTCTTTTCAATATTTCAAATAGTTTATTCAGTGGGATTACAAAGGAATTTCAGAGCCTGAATATCTTCTCTCAGAATGGGTATAAGTGATAAGGTTACTGTGCATTATGATGATTGTATCATTCGTTACAAGAATTCAAAGTAAAATGATGCAGGACACTTGTCTTTCTCTTCCTGTCCTTCCCCCAATAGTCATAACACAGAAAACCCCTTGCTGGGAATATTTACATAAATATCATTGGAAGTCCCTTATGTTCTAGAGGGAATACTCTTCTAATCACAAAGTTACTTTAAGCTTAGCCAGCCCAAGTGAATATATGCCCTGTGGAGATGCTGATGTTGTTTTAGTCTTCCCTAGAAATTTCAGTGAGCTATTGCTCCTGTGATCTGTACAATTGGCTTAAATGTAGGGAATCACAAACTGAGAGAGGTGATCCTAGATCTGCTCCTGTTATATGAAGTGTCAGGAATTCAAGAAGCATACTTCTGCAGTTGTCAGTGTGGCTGATTGCTGAAAATTAAAACTGTGTGTAACATCTTGCAGGAAAGGAGGAGATTATCACATATGATGAGTGGAACAGGAAAATTCAAGGACACTTTGAAAGGCTGTTCTTTGTCTCTGAGAATCCAGCAGATCCTAATGAAAAACACCCAGATCTTGTACACAAACGTGGAATTTACAAGGACAGCTATGGAGCTTCGAGTCCATGGTGTGATTACCAGCTCAGGCCAAATTTTCCAGTAGCAATGGTTGTGGTAAGTGTGGAGGAGTGGGAGGAGGGCTTTGCACTCTAAATGCAAGCTTAATTCAGTTATAAAGAAAATTTCAAGGTCCATTCTATCAGGAACATACATTGCTTGGAATGCTTGGAATTGCTTAGAACTTTTTACAAGGAGTTTTTTTTTAATATGCTTTTAATATTCATCCATCTTGGACTATCCCCTGAAAATGTATCAAGACAGGACTTGCCAATTTACTGTGTTCACTGTATTCAGAATATCTTTTATGGCTAAGTCTGGGAGGCTGCTTTTCCCATCAAATTGGCTAAAAAAGGATTCTTTGCCTTCATAGGATTTGTAAAGAGCTTCAGTAATAATATTTGGCAAGAGTATATAAAATAAAATGAAGATTGAAAAAAGCACTGGATACCTTCTGTTTTCTTGCTTACTCTGACTTTCAGGTTCCAAGTTGATTCAGTAATGCAAAACTCAGGCTTTTTGTTGTTTTCTGCATTTGTATACAGAGGTATGTATATGCACAGAGATTATTCATTAAATCTTTATTATTTTATTAGGCCCCTGAGTTGTTCACACCTGAGAGAGCTTGGAAAGCTCTGCAGATAGCAGAGGAAAAGCTTCTTGGTCCATTAGGCATGAAAACCTTAGACCCAGAGTAAGTACAGTAGATATAAGATCAAGTGGTAATTCCTTAAGACAATAAACACGACAGTAGAAACTGTTTTATGTAGGGCAGGGATGGTGATGATGGTGTGAAATCTTCATTTATACTGATGAAATAAGACTTCAGGAAGTACTTCCAGAACAATTGTTTTGCTGTTCTGGAAGTCCATGCAACTAATTTCTTTATGTAGGCAATGACTGGGTGGTTTTGGATGCCTCACAGTAAGCAAGTCAAATTTGGTATCATAGCCAGAAGTTGAATTTGCATCTTGGGACATACAATGTTTTATAAAGTGTACAGCATTACAGTATGAGTAAAAGTGAAAGGGTAAAATTATGACTCTTAAATCCTTTCAAGAAGTTGACCATTTTCCTACAAATTTAAACTTTATTTGGAATTTCCACGGTCATGTAAAGTACAGAACCTGGTGGAGACCTCCCTAACTTAACCATCAATAAATGCAAATGACAAGTTTTTTCGTTAATTTCTGTTTTCCTTTTCTGTGTATCATTTTTAGTTAAGACTTTGTTTGCATAATACATTTTTTTTCTTGCAGTGATATGGTGTACTGTGGAGTCTATGATAATGCTCTTGACAATGACAACTACAATGTAGCCAGAGGGTTTAATTATCACCAAGGACCTGTAAGAGCTACTTTCTTCAATTTTAGAAAAAGTCTAATCATCTTTTTCAAATCAATTGCTTTGATAATCATCTCTTTTCATTCTTTAGGAGTGGCTGTGGCCAATTGGATATTTTCTTCGTGCCAAACTGTATTTCTCTAAGTTGATTGGTCCTGAGATATATGCAAAAACTGTAGTTATGATTAAGAATGTTCTTTCTCGCCACTATGTTCATCTTGAAAGGTAAGGCAAACAAACAGATTCAAAATATTCAAAATACTAAACTGGTGCTATCCACCATCCAATTGCATGTAAGAGTAGAGATCTGTATAAACAGGATCTCTTTTCTGGATAGAAAGTGTTCTGCTATATGTGCAATTGCAGGTCTCGAGTCAGGTTTCAAATACAGGTGAGATCTACTGCCTTTTACAGACTGCGGAATTCCTAATACTTACCCATGCAAAGACTGGGTGAAATAAACCTTATGTAAAAATTAGGATCTTATTTCATACAAGAAATCAATTTCAGAAAAAAATGTCAGGGAGTTGTTTTTTTAAAAAATCTAAGTATTTAAAAACAAACTTTGTAAAACATAAGAGTAAAGGGCAAGTAGTGACAGATTAAAATTGCAGCAGATAAAATGATGCAAAATAATGTTAGGGTTTATTGTATTTTAAGTGAGGAAACTAAGATTCTGAAGCTGTCATGCTAATAACCTTGTTTTTCTAAGGAGACAGAGGAACTTGCATTTTTCCCTCAAACCAAATCACCAAACCCACACATTGTTTTTCCTCATTTGCGGTCTCTTTCACCTAATAAGAATTTGAGGCAAACTAAAATAAACAAAACACCTTGCCCTTGATATCTCTTCCATATAATCTATTCTGTAGCACATGAAACACATATTTATTTGTACCCAAAAGAGTAATTCAGGACTCATGACAAAAGAGTTTGTCTGACCACACAAGGAAGAAAAAAGGATTTGCAGAGCAACATTTTGCCTTACGTAGTGTCTTGACCAAGTCTCTTGTTTGTTAGCATCAGAAATAACTTGCAGTTTGGTAACACTCTTTGCTTTTTCTGTCTTACTGAAGTAATGTGCTATTTTTTTTTTCCCCTCTACTTTGATACTTCATTTCTGTACAGAATAATTAATGTGGCAACAGGCTTTATGTGTATTTTTGTAGGTGTGCTAGTTTGTAGAGGGCATTTGCTCCTAAGGAGGAAAAGAAGGTTTATGTAATCATGCTGTCTTCCAGCTCTTGTCACTTTTTAGCACCGTAATCAATTTCAAGTGTAGTTTGAATACCATTGTTATCTCATTTTCCAAATGCAAAACCACCAGAATGAGAAACAGGAGCAGCACACCAGTTGTGTAAGTGTAGTTATTAGTAGCAGAGAGTCTGCTTTGAGGAAGAGATACTTCTACTACAATTAACAACTGCAGGTGAAAAAAATATTAGATCTCAAAGGATATACCGTGCTTGTGGGAGAGCAAACCTTTAGTCAAGCTTTCCAGTTTCCTACTGAGTTTATCTTCCAAAAGGCTTTAAAATGAAATGTTCTTTTTATTCCAATCTATAATTTAACAACAATATTCACTTGTGTTTTCTTTTATCAGATCATCCTGGAAAGGGCTTCCAGAACTAACCAATGAGAATGGGCAATATTGTCCTTTTAGCTGTGAAACTCAGGCCTGGTCGATTGGTGTTATCCTTGAAATTCTTTATGACTTGTAAAAGTTTATTTTGATTGATTTATTGAAACTTCTGTGGTCTTACTACTGGGCATAAATGAACACTTGGCTTACACTGCAAGGGAAATTACCTGTTCTGCACAATCACTTAAGCTGTGTCCTGACTTTCAGAGATGCTGAATGCCAGCAGCTTCTGTGCCCTATAACTGTGTGGGGCTTAGGTATTTTGAAAATCAGGGCATGACAATAAAACAGCAGTGCACACTTGATGCAGAAACTTATAGTAAAGAATATGCACAAACTTAAAGTAGCTTTGGTTTTTTAGCTTTTTCAAAACAAAACCTTAATGTAACAAAGTAAGTTTGCTCCTTCCTGAGCTAAAATAAGTAGCACACGTCTCATGTTTTCTTTCCTTTGTCTCTTAAGGAGTAAATGGATGTTTTTGCAAATGCATGCTTAAGGGGGAGTAGACTAACCTCTAGCTTTCTGAGTTTGTTGGTATGCTTTGTGCTCTAGCACCATGCATTAATGAAGGCATAATGTTATCTCTCCATTGAACTGTATAATGGGGATGTTTTTGTATGTGTTCAGTTGAACACTCCACTAAGCAACCACAGAAATTAAGTGTATGAATACTGTAATAAATCAAACTTTGAAGTTATGTATAAAATTTTGAAAATGTTACTTTGAGAGTTAAGCAATAATGAGGTAACATCCAATGTTAATCTGTCTTTAGATTTTAAATACCATGAGCCATATAGCAAACCGGTTTTTTCATTTATACCTGGTTTTTACCATGGGTAGTTCATAGGAAGTGTGCATGCAATGCACAGCCTATATGTTAGGGAAGGCCAATATGCCTGACTGCTTATGAAATTAATTTATTGAAGAGATAGGGTCACCTGAGCCCTTCTTTCTCGGGGAAAATCCTAGCTCGGTTAATCAGGTGGAAATGCCAAACACAATGGAAAGACACAGTAGCCTACTATCAGAGAGGAGAATATGAGGCTTCTGGGCCTTTTGAAATTGCACCAATAACAATAAGCATGCTACCTCTGTGTGGTGTCCTGTGGGAACAAATCCGGTGAAAATGATGCAAAACGTGTTTTTTCATATTTGGATGCCTGCATGTCCTTATTAACTTCAGGGTTCACAAACTGAGAGAGGAGCAGTTGGTAATTCTCAACTCTTCATACAATTTTTCCATCTTAGTGCAATAAACAGGCAGAGAGTGAGGTTGACACTTCCCACATTGCAAGGCAGAAAAGCAAAAGCACTATTTCTTAATGTTAGACAACATATGCTGAAAGAATAAATACAGGATGTAATTATAATGCACTAAAACACATAGATCAAGATTTTATTGTGTCTGAATTTTAAAGTTTCTGTATTCTGTCTGAAGTACAGTGCACACTTGCTGTCTTGTTCAGGGAGATAGATGTATTTCAGGTAGGTACTGTAAGGGCAAGTTAACAGGTTCAAGAGATGTATTGTAAGAAGTGGCTATACTCAAATACTGTTTGTTTGAAAGGTTAGTAAGGATTTTAACTCCCTTGCTGAAGTGTTCAGTCCTTTGAAGTTAGGGATTGGTAATGTCTGTATTATACCTGAACTTTTGAGCTGCAGTACATGGGTTAGGAATTTATTTTCTCACCACAATGCATAAGAAATGTCATTTGATCAAAAATGTTACTGAAATGTCAGCTACAGATTATTTTTTTAATGTGCAAGAGGCATAGAAAGTATTTTTCATACTGCACTGAACTTTCCAAAATTCTTGATAATTATATTGAGGTTTATGTCCTACTGTTTCACTAGCTTTACTGTTTTCCTGGATACTTATTTCTTGTTTATTATTTCAAGGTATGTTTTTTGGCTCCTGTGGCTTAGAAAACAGGAACAAAATGGCAGAAAAATTTGTTCTTACTTCATGAAAACATTTTAAAATTGGAAGTAAAGCTTAAGAGCTATGACTGTTGATTTCCACCAGACATCAAAATTATATTCGTTGGCAATAACACTCTTTGAGTGTTAGGAAAAAAAAATGAGAAGTTTTTCATCAAAAGCTTTCTATGCTATGTACAGATTGCTTTCCAGTTTTGCAACCTGCACTGCTGATAGAGACTGCATATTTGTCACTGCTAGGGTTTTTTTCTAATTTAATAATAAAATTTTAAAGATAAACCACCACTGTGTACACAAAAATACATATGTTATGAAACCGCTAAACATGCCCATTTATAATGTTGCTTCTGCACTGATAAGTTGAGTATAGTTTTAGTGATAAATATTTTATATAGGGAAAAATATTTATTGGTTGACTTTGCTGTTAAGTAGCAACAAAAGTAATATTTAAGGTTATTAACTTCCTTGGGGGGTGGTGGTTTATTGGTTTTGGGGTGTTTCTTTTCTATTTTTTTCTCAAAAAGCTACTCAACACTTTGTCAAGCCAGACAGTTTAAAAACTAAGAAGGAAAAAAAAAAGTTAAAGGTAGCCTAAATGAGCTGGTATCCATATAGATCAAGTCATTATCCCCTAAAAATTGCTGACTTATATTGACTGATGCCGAGCTGTAGCATTATCATTTATATTTTACAATCAAAAACTTCTAGTAATGCAAACTTAAAATTGGTAAAATAGAAATAAATGAAATAACTCAGAACTGTGTATCCATTGTGTTCCAGTTGGTGCTTCTTGATCTATATTGTATTAATAATTATTTTTCCTCCAAATTGAAATAATTTTAGCTGTTATGAATGTTCACACAGTTAATAGCTCTTGATTTATTCAAAGATGATTAACTTGATAATTCAAGTAAACTAATGTATCATTCTCACACTGCATGTTGTAATGTAAAATGGAAACATGAGCTTTACATGTCTGTCTATCACAGCAACAACTGATTTTAGAAAATGTCATTATTCCTTTCTGAAATGCACAAAATAAAATTCTTTAATTCAGAGTTAACCTTTTCTTGTGATTGTTTTTTTAAAAAGTCAGACTTCACAGCTGATGTTGTTTGTTTACTTCTTGCAATTTTACATGCAGGGGAGAGATTAACTCCTCAGGTTAAATGTTAAAGTGCTAACAACACTTATTACAAAAACAACAGCTTATTAAAAAAAAAGCATAAACTTGAGATTCTTATGTTGGTGTCAATGTCAGCTCTCCTAGCTGAGTTGAGTGGCTTTGGGCTAGCAGATTTTCTGCTATGAATGTTTATATAAATTTAGGTAATAGTATTGCAAATTCACCAAAACAAGCCTTGATTAACTGATTTACAGATACCCAAGTGATACAGTGATTAACTTTTGGAGTAAAATTCCTATCACTGTGGAGAAGGCATTTTCACTTTTCAGGCCTGCTTTGTGAAATCAAAGTCTCACAGCACAGGTGCCTGGTATACTGAATATGTTTTGCAATGTCCCCACTTCATTCCATGCTTTATAAAAATAGGATTTTTTTCTAATTCTCTATTCAAGCATTTTCTTTAAGAAGTAGTTTATTATTCTATTATTATTCTATTGTATATACTTTTAATAAACATTCTATTGGAAAATGGTTAAGGAAATGAAGTGACAAGTCCCTGAGTTGTTGGAGGGAGTAGGAGAGGTCAGAGCTGCCACCTCAGCCCTCACGGCAGCTCAGTCGAGGAATAGATGGATGAAGTGTCAGTAGTGACTGTCAGGTTTTTCTTTAACGCCCCTCTGGAGTTTGCAGATGGCATCTGCGGCAGCGCCTGCAGTCAGGACACTTGAGCTCTGCCTGCGTTGCTGTGTGAAGTGAGGCAGGACCCCTCAAGAGCCCGCTGATATCGCCCCCTGACAGAGGGCCAGGCGGGACCACGGCCCCAGCCCGGCCGGGGCTGCCGGAGCCCCTCAGCGGCGGCGCCTCACAAGGGCTCTGTGCACACCGCCGGCTGCGGACGGCTCAGCCGCGCACTGCTCGGGAAAACTGGAGAAACCTGCCCCAGCTGACAGCTTGTTTTCCTTTTTGAATGTGCCTGGAAACAGTAACAAGGAAAATGTACTTGCCTGTGAGCATCTGGAGGTTTGTGCAAACTTGGGAGCTTGTATGCCTGTTCTTTTAATGTAGCGGTACAATGGAGAGGTCAGCTCTATTCACATTCTGCAAGATTTGCCTGTGCATTTGGTGTTTCTCAGAAGTTACTGACTAAATTTAAACAGAGGCTTCTCAGTTCTGAATTTTGCATAAAAGTGCAAGAGACCAAGTGGACCAATGGCCATTTCTAATGGGGAGTGTTGATTTCAGAGCACGAGCAGCTGAGCAAGGCACAGAGTTGACTGGTATTTGTTTCAGTGATAGCTGGTTTTTACAGGGTCAGATTCTGAAGTTGAATTAACATATGGTGGTACAAAAGTGAACATGAAAATAATATAGAAAGCAGACCTAGCAGTCTGGGCTATCTGTGCTGTTCTGGGCTCTCATGTTTCTATAAGCAGTTGTCCAGTCCTGTTGGCCTGTGACATGTTTGTCTCATTGTGTACCACCTCCTTGGATCTGTTTCTTTCAGAAATCCTAATCTCTGCCACGTGTCTGTTCTGTTTGCAACCTTTCAGCCACAGGTGGCTGTTCACCCTGTGTAATAATCTCATCATACTACACAAAATTCAGTACCACTATAATAAACTTGACAAATAATAAATTTGTTCCCCTCAATTCTATAAACTTATGTAATCTGTGAGATCCATGAGCACTTCCCTTTGTGTGCCACAGCAATATCTCAATACAACTTCAGACAGAGAGACTATTCTTCATATAGTGCCTTTTTGCAATGAGAATGAAAGCTGGCCGTGAAAGAAGACTATTTTGCTGCAGCCTGGCAAGGGTCTTAAGTTGGATGATGTGGGCTCCAGGTACTAATGGAGGTAAGTTTCTTGTGGAGTTCTGTATTTCTTAGTTTGAACTGGCAAATAAACTGGAGCTTAATTTTGTGTGGTGGTGAGAAACACAAGATGATGTCTTCCAATCAGTTCTGAAGGAAGATATTTGCAGTCACGTGATTTACAGACTTACAAGTACAATTATCTTAAAGCATAATGCTCTAGAGTAGGATTAAATTATTAAAATGTAAGTCTTTTTAGGGTGGTTTTTAGAGTCACAACCACATAATTTGAGAAAGCTGAAAGATCAACCCTTGCAAGTGACGTCTTAAGGAAAAGGTTTCTTCAAAATGAATAATCTGTTCTTTTGTGGGATACATTCAGGGGCTATTTTTAAAATTTATTTGTAATAGGTCTTATCGCTATTGTCTAGATACAGCCTAGACCTAGAGAGAGGTACCTGTTTTAATAGTATGCAATGAGAAATTGATTTCAAATGCAGGAGTAAGGCTTACAGCTGCTTATGTAATACTCTGAAGAGCAGCCAAATAATGAGATAATAGTGTCTTAGCAAGAGCAGTCGTTGAAGGGCAATAGCAGGTTAAGTGTTGCCAAGATGTGTTGTAGTATTATACCTAAGGAGAACTTGGGGTAAGGATAGTGCAGCTCCTTATTATAGGTAAAAATTAACATTTCCAACCTGGCAGCAGAGGGTGGCGCCAGTTGGCCCCAGTGGCCCTGCTATCTCCTGCCCAGGCTGGGCCGGGCCATTGAGCTCCCCCGCGCTCCCTACAGGGCTCCACATTTCTGCACAGCTACACTCGCTGTGCTGGCTTTGAACGGCTCAAGTCTCTATTCCCGCATGTCAAAATCATAAGTTTTTAAATGTTTAGAAAATTTTTCAGTAACATATCCTCATGTAGGAGAAGTGGGAAAGGAATACATCTTTGACGGTTTAGTGACAATTTGATTTTTTAAAGGGATAAGTGGAACTAATGAGTATTTCAGTATTAAAAAATCCAGTAATCTATTTCTCTGTTTTATTGAAACATTCAAGAATCTACTGATCTCCTAAAGAATGGGAAATGAAACCAGGATATGAAACCAGGTGTATGTTGGTCATTTATTTATTGTTTGCATCATAGTTGATCTAATGCTTCTGTAATTGCTCACAATTTTTTTCTGTTTCCTTAAATGCTTTGTTTTCACACACAAAAAAAAAAAAAAAAAAAAAAGTGAAAACTGAAAATAACTCTGCCTGGGCAATCTTTCACTATAACTGTGGGTATTTTAACTTAAGTATGTCGTTACATGGAATTTTTTTAGTGGCATTCATTGTATGTTTAACAAGCTGCATTTTCTAGAAGTTATGCCACTTGCTGAAGCTGCATGGGAACACCCACATTTTCAAGGTAATTTTGTAATTTGTAAAGCCTGTAATCAGACCTACTGAAACAGCTGTTCAAGAGCTGGTTTTGTTTTCTTGTAATGGCTGGCTGGCCGTAGTGCTGGAGGTCTCCCTGCAGGCCTCTGGAGAGCCAGATTCATGTGTTAGGAACAGTTAGGTTACTGCAGAGCTTTTGCAAGGCCTCCAGGCACCATTTAGTTAAATTTAAGAACCAGATGCTGCTATCACCTGGATCAGAGTAAATACAGAGTAATTTAATTTCCATGCCTTGAATAATTGCAGGTTTTTGTATAATTTTGTCTTTAGACAGTTTATACAACTTTGCAAACAGCAGTTAAAAGCATAAATCAGATTAGCAATGTGATAGGGTTGTTTGTTCCAGGGTAGGGAGTCGGTACTGTGCTGGGGTTCATTGTCACAAGTTTCCTTAAAGCACTCATGCAGAGGGGGTTTTTGCCTTCCTTGTAAGTACCTTTGCTGAAGTCTAACAGAACATACTCTAAATTCTGCTGTAGTCCCAAAAATCTGGTAGACTATTGTGTTCTTCGGATTTACCAAATCGGTGAAAACATTCTCTTCAGGAATATTAAAAGCAAATAAAACCTAGTTGAGTATCAGGGTGTGGGGTGGTAGTAATAGTCGTAGACAGGTGTTCCTCTGGTTATTTCCATAATGTTTTCAAAGATGACCTTACAAAAATTCCTTAAAAGCATTAGGATTTGGAAATTTGTACCTGTGTTTTTAGAAACTCTTGGTTTTTCTGTGCTGGAAGTTTGAGCATACAAGTCCAAAAGTTATATTTTAAAAGTGCATATTTATTAGTTTAATAGCTGAGATAAGAAGCCTTCAGTTAGGTAATTAAGTGTTTTTTCCAAATTTCAGCAGATACTTTTTATTGGTTATGAAGTAATTTTTCTAACCTGAATATTAATTTTAAATGTCATTTTGCTTCCTATCTTACTCCCTGATTTCATTTAACATAAAAAATGAGACTCCATTTAATTGTGAGGAGTGGCTGTTTCTGTGTTTACTGTCATTCAAATTATAAAGCACTTCAATATTTGTTTAGAGAGAGAGCTGCAGTATTGCTCTTTCAAAAAGAATCTCTTGGAGGGCAGAACCCCAGTGTTTGAATTTTAACTTAATATTTGACTGTCTGAAGAGAAACCCTACTGCTTGGTGGTCAGTGAATCCTGCAGGAAGATCAGAGATGGGGTGATGGTTGAAGATGGGTTATAGCAGCAAGGGAGAACTTCAAAGTGAACACCCAAGAGAGACCAGGAGGATTTTCCTCACCTGTGGAGGAGGAGTGTTTCAAAAGGAGGAAGCAGGAGAGAGAGGAAGTTCTGATGTCTGATGTGTCTGCATGCTGTAGTACAGCAAAAATAGTGAGAGAGGGAAGCTGCAGTTTACCTCAGTCAGGGCCTCCTGGCTGGTCTGTATGGCCCTGTGTTTCAGTGGAGCAGACAGCACAGCCACAGGGCTCTACTGCTGTTACACCAGAATGCAACACTGCCCTGACCAAGAGTTCTGGACCACTGAAGGGGAGAGCAGCTTGAGGAACTAGTTGTAACCACAGATGAATTTCCAAACTTATTTCAATTATCTCTTGGTTTTCATTTCTGAAAACTAGAAACTTTTTTAATATTGAAATCAGATGGGCAGAAGAACTCCTGTAGAGGCTGAAAAAACATTTCTACTTGGCTGAAGTGAAAATTTGGCATTATTTTGTCAGCCCTATTTCCACCTCTTCAGCCAGTTCACTACGGTGTCTTAAAGCAGACTCAGTTTCTCCATTTTCACCCTTCTTCAGCATAGCTAAAGTGCTACAGTGAATTTCACCCAGAAGTCATCAAAATCCCTGGAAACCTAAGTACTACATCAGACTCAAAGGTTTTATGTGCTTGAATGTAACATTTTAGTCTTTTGATGTCATATACAAAAGGTAACTCAGAATAATAATTGCTGTAATAGTATCTTTTGTCTCATAAATGTAATTCTCAGCGTACTCTATTTAATTTGCTATAATTATATACTCAATGTACCACTAATAAATATACTCATTCAACATGTATCTGTTTGATGTATATATTTTTTCAAACGTGAGGGTAGCAATAGAAGTCAAGGATACTATATCTTTAGCATTTTTCACTATTAATGCTTTGTTAAATATCATGTTACATTGAATTTCTTTTCAGGAAACTGACATGAGGATGCTTTGAAATGCTAAGTAGTTGTGACAGTGATTAGTACACACCACTCACATTTGTGTTTCCAGTGCTAAGAATTTAAGGATTGCTCTGAATTAACTGAAGGGACATTGGCATAGTATGTAGGCATCTCTGTGCACTTACCTTTCTTTCTTGGAAAATTGATTGCTGTACTCTGAGAACTTTTGGTAGCATCAGAACATGTGGAAAGTGGATGATAGGTAGTACTAGCTGGTGAACATACTTCTTTTTGGAAAATTTTGATCTTTGTTTCTTGTTTGGTCATTTTCACTGCTCTTCAGAAAATGAGAATTCTGCTAACCCAAATCCTACTTAGCTGAATCTAAGATAAGAACCATTGATTTTGCTGCCACTGTTGCATGTGATTTCTAAATGCTGCTTCCACTGCTGGGTGTACTATTAAAAGAAAAAACCCTCCTGTTGTTAACATATGGATAAGGAATACTGGTAATGGGTCATAATTTTAGACAGCAGCAAGTTCAGCAGAACACAGATATTTAAACACAGGAAGTCCAGAGTTAGTTTCCCATCTGTACAAGTGTTAATTCTGCCTGTTTAGGTCACTCCCACAGTGCCCCAGTAGCACTGATGTTTTGTCTGAGCACTGCCCTCCTCAGGAGCTGCTTCTGCCCTGTCGTCAGGATCCACCTTTATCTGTAATCCCACTGTAATCTGTGCTTGATCTGTAATCCCACTGTACGTGTGCCAGGGATTATACAGCTCTTCACACCATGCCAAATCTCACCATGCTTTGCAGCAGGCCTGCAGATCTGCCGATGCATGTGCCTTTAGATTGCACTACCTGTAGTTAAATATTTAGTTAATAAAATATAAATGCTAATCTCCTAAAATTTACAGTTCCTTTGTTCTCACATCTCTCACATCACATGTTTAACCTTCAGGAAACCTCACAGCCTATGCTCATGTCTGACCTAGCTGTACACAACTTTCTGGGCTCATTTCAAGCATGGTCTGCAGACTGAGTTCTGAAATGTGTCACAAAAGTTTCCAGAACAGTTCTTTCTTTGGATCATCATATGATTTTGTACAATGGAACACTCAAATATTCATCAAATGCCTTTAGAGATGTTATTCACCATGCCACATTCTGCAGAAAAGAAATGGCATATACACTTAAGGAACTAATTCATGAAAAGTTGTGTCTACATATTACTTTTACACAGGTTGATTTTTTTAAAAATTATTCTCTAATTTAGGCCTTTGGATGTGTAGACCACAGGTTTACCTACTACACTAAAAACACACAGTTCTATTACTGTTACTGGAAGCCACACACTCCTACCTTTGTTTTGCTTCTACATCAATAGAGAAAGCACTGGAAATATTAAAAAAATGCCTAAAGGTGAAACTCTTTTTTCTGTGACGCTTATATTTGAAGTTGAAAATATCTAGCTCAACAGCTAAAGGCTGTGGAGTAACTATCTATGAGATGTATGTTCTTCCTCAGGTACTTTTGACTTGAGATGGGTTTCCATTTTCCTTTTTACCCTTTTCCTGTGCTGTTTTGCAGCCCTCTTTTTTTTTTTTTTCAGTTGTATTACTTTTTTTGAAATTATGTTGGGAACAATTTCAAGTACCTTCATGTTTGTGGATGTTTAACCCTTTTACAGCAGAGTTGCAAAAGGCACATTTGTGATTCAACAGTGCACAGTGCGCTGTGACTGTTGCTGTAGCACCAGGGATAATGTATTTTCTTGAGTGGCTGTGGAAATTCTCACTCAGTGCTTCATGAATCACTACAGAGTGATGAATCACTGCAAAGTGGTCCTTAGACAACTGACCTTGAGTTGACCCTCCCAAATATTTTCCTTTACTAATCCTAATTAAAAGATGTATTAAGGATATTTATATTGTTATATCTTTATAATTACGGTTGCTATAAGGATGCTACTCTTTTGTGAAAGGGTGATAAGATGTTAATAAATAGCCTTTCATACTGTGGATAACATCATACTAAGCTTGAAAGTCTTTATAATAATGGATTGTAGTAAATTAATACTTTTCCATAAGGAAGGTTATATATCAAAATTGTGTTCAAACGTATCACAAAAAAATAATGCATTCTGTAAGGAATTTATTTAGTAGATGGAACATCAGATTGCAGGAACCCAAGAAAACTAATTCGGCAGTCCTCATGAGCAGAAGTCCCCGGATTGTAGTTATCTGATGGCCTTAAGACGTCAGGGCAGTAGATTCTTAGTCCAGAGCAAAAATTAGAGGACTTACAATTTAATTTGCCAGACATGCTACTCAGTAACTGATTACCCTGGCTCTCTGTATGCCCTGTCACTACAGGCCTAGAATGGCAGTGCAGGACCCTGTACCCTCAACAGTCTTGATGGTCAGCAGCTTCGCTGTGGAACCACCCTAACAAACAAGTCCCACTGAAGAGCAGGAGTGGCCTAGACCTGCACTCCATAGAAACATAAAACATTAGCTCAGAAGTGTCATGGAACTCAAATCTGGATTTGTCCAAATTATTTTGTATCTCATGGATATAACAGGGCTTTCATGTTCCATGTGGAGGAGCTTTTATATTGTGAGGTCCACACCTAGTGCATCTTTGCCCTTCTGGTAGAAGGCTCTGTGGCTCCGACTGTTCTCTCCGTGAGTCACCTCCTTCTCCTCCCTGACCTCTGGCTAAATGGAGGAGTGGATTACTAGCAGAGGAATGTAACACTTCCAATTTGCCAGGTAGGCGGTAATTACTGCGTTCCAAAGAGGTTACCACAGCAACCCCCTCAGAGATACACCTACATCACGCACTCCGCTTCCAGAGTTTGTTACAGTTATAAATCATGTTTAGTGTATACTTGGTATACTTTAACTTAGCCCTGTCAGCTCCAAGGAAAACCCAAATAAATAGGTATCTGTTTTCTCAGGTGACCAGCTTCTCACACTAGTTTTCCCTGCCAGTCCTAATAGAAAGTAATTACTATGATCTCAACCATTTCCTTTTCCTCATCTTCCTATTTTCCATTACACAACTATAATTATTATCGATTGTACCTAATAAGGATTCATTGTGCTTCAAAGTTTTAATACTTGGTCTTTGCCTCTAAAAGGCAATAATCTTGCATTTAGGCTTAACATCATGAGTAATACAAGAGACAAGGGGACAATCAAATGCAAGGACAAGAGCCACCACTTCAAAAACATGATAGTTTCCTTAGTTAACAAGCCAGTTATCTGTAATTTAATAAAGTCTAAGTTCAAGCATTTTCATGACTAGCATATGGAAGGGAATAGTACTAATCTGAAGCTTATTTATTTATTTCAGAAAAATGTGTTGTCTTGAGGGCAGTAGTATGTATCTGTATCGAGCATGCACTTCACTGGTCTGGTAAATTGCCTGGCTTGCTTACACATCAGGAACTCTCTTTTTCCATTGCACAAAAAGGTACCCAGTGAGTACCTTTTTGATTCCCTGTCAACAGGCATTTTTAGATGCCCATCCCTCATCTGTTCGCAGCTCTTTCTTGTTATGCTCTCTTCAGTTAATTTCTGCATTTTCTTCTATGTTCAGGTCTTTGTGTGCACTTTATATCCAGGGTTATGCGATACTGAAACAATGACAGGACTTCATATATTCCGTTCCCATTGTCCTCCAAAACAGATTCTCCTCTTCAAAATACTAGGAGTTATATGTATTCTCACGTTATTACTTCATCTAGGAAGTCACATGACATCGTTAATATTAACACTTGCCTTATCTTGAAAAACGGAGACCAAAGAACCTGATTCTTGAGTACTTGAGGAAAAAACCTGATTTTGTCGCCTAGTTAAAATTATGTCATCTCTGGCTTGGTCTATAGGATGGAAAATTTTGGCCTGGTAAATCAAGCCTCAGGACTGAAAGTATTGCCAGAAGAGCATGAAGGTTTACAAATTGACTTTGCCAATAGGAAGTTCATACAAACCACAGCTCACAGAGGAAGGTCATGTTCTGTCTGATGGTAGAGTCAGTGATGTTGTAGGAAATTGATTAGGAATGAATAAAAAATATATAGATCAAAAGGCCTCTGTAGACATGTTTTGTTTTCAGCCTCTAGATCCATTGTCTCTTCTTCTGCTAACTGTAGTGAGCAGTCTTTGCAAACTAAAGCTACTTGCACTACTAAAGCATGTGTTTCATTAGTTGCTCTTTGTCTGTTACAAATTCTATTACTTACTTGTATTAATACTATCTATTACCGTGCAATGGGAGTCCCAAACAGAAGCCATGTGCTTTCATTTTGATAATGAATTTGTGGGCATTGTGGGGATGAAAATGTAGATATTCTAAACACACTGAACTTCTAATTAAGTATTCCAGATATGATTCCAGGAAGGTCTACTATTTTGAAATAAAAGACATTGTTCCAGCTGGTAGCAACTGACTATTTATAGAAAATGAGTTGGTTTTTTCCTTCTAGTAGATTTCAAATTCACCATGAAAAAAATGTTACAAATACTGAACAAAAATTGTTACCTGACTATTCCTTATACTGTTAACTGCTGAAGGAGTGGGAATTCACCTGCTTCTGCATTTGAAAGGGAAAACTCTGTGCAACCCAGGTGACGTGAGAACACATCCTGCGGTGACTTCTCACTGCTATGCAGAGTGAAAGGAAGGGCTTGGGAAACAGTCAGGGAATACCTCTGGAACTATCTAGACTGATTGACTGACAAGTCCTCAGTGCCAAGACACATGTCCCAGTTCTGCCACAGCTGGAGGAGACCTGTAAATACTTAACAATAAGTATCAGCTCCTTCTACTGAGAAAGGCCACAGTTAAACAGCTTCTTAGTAGGCTTCTCTTGGGCCTTCCAGCTGTCTATCAGAAAATTAATGTATTTGTATTAAGGCTTTCTCTGGAAGCTGCAAGGTGTTCTTGTGTTAATTATGATGCCATAAGCAATCATAACCCTTGTTCTGGTAAACTTACTAAATCTTCTTGCAAACATTTTTTTATTTATCTAATAAGTGTCTTTTTATTTTTACAAATTTAAAGAATCTAAATGATGGAATTGATAATTCATTATCAAGTGAAATAAATTAGTCAGTGTAGTAGGAATTTAATCCAATAGATACATGCGACATCTCCATGTTACCGGCTCACTGTAGCTCATCAGTAGCTACTGAAACGAAACACAAGAGAAATCTTTCACTAAGTATCTTTCTCTAAATCTTTGTGTTCAGGTCACCAAAGCCAAGGTATTTTAGATGAATGAGTGAAGCAACTTCCAGACCCCAAAATATTTTAAAAGTTATTTGCATTTACACAAAATGTAAGAATAGATTGCCAGCAGGACTTCATTTAAACTTACACATAGAAGAGTCCTTCTTGATACCATATGAGAACTACCTCTTAATAGAAGAGTGTGAACAGTTTGTGAGAGATGCTGACTTGTCATAAATAAGGACCTGGTGGATCAGGCAGAACTGGGCACAGTATAGTTATTGCCATGGCTAGATGCACTAGAATGACATCTGCAAAGTACCTTTAAAAAACAGAGGAATAAGATTTTGTGAAATTCATGAATACAAGTGCTTCAGGAGTGATATAGATGTACTCCTGGTCTGAACTATAGCATTAACACAGGTGCAGACAGACTTTGCTTAGAATCAGAGGACTGCCTGAGATGCAGCTGCCCTAATCAGTCATCTACTCTGGATTATAATTTACATTCTCAGATTCCATCTTGGATCACTAAAATCTCCTCACTGAATTTTTGTTAGAAGTATTAGTTGACAGTGACACATTTGTTTTGTTTGTTGGACAAAGTTTTCAAATATGTTTTTGCTCAGTCTTTGGTATTTGGACTTATAATCTACAGTCAAATTTACAAAACATATTTCCTACATACAGTCCAAGGCAGGGAAGCTAGACTATGAGGGAGACTTTTTCAGGTTTAAGCAATTTTTTCACCTTTAGGGAGTTCTCAGGTTGGAGGGAAAAGGAGTATCCTTTTATGTCATCACATTCATGTTTTTCTACTCCAATTATCAATAGCTTTTTGCTAAACTTCTTATTTAATTAAGCTTAAATTAAGATACTGATGCTTTTAGGAATAGAGTAGATACACCTTCACCAATTTCCTTGATTTATAAGGCTAAATATTCTACTGGTTGATTTTTATTTTTTTTTAACCAACAATGAAGCTAGCTAGTTTATCAGAAGTAACCAGTTAACAATGATAGTATTATTTCCAAAATCTGTAATGTGGGAGCAGACCTTTTCTGGATGCTGTCTTTCAAGAACTAATCTGTTGTAATTGTTAATTATTTTCTTTTTTTTTTTTTCCTAGATAGTGATTGTTATTGTGGTGAGAATCAAATGGTTCTCTGAGAAAGGAGTCCATAATAAAAGAATTTTCTTGTTATTCTTTTCTCTGTGGTTCCATTTGCTGCATCTGTATGACAAGATTTGTATTTGGCAGAAAAGATCACTTAAGTGGTTGTCTTTTAAAAATGTTAAGTCAGAGTATTTGGTCTTATACATAGTTTCGAGCACCAAAAGTTCTAGAAGTAATCTAATAGTAATTACTGTGAATTTTAAAAAAAGTTTGTATATTTGAGTTATGTTTGGCTTATGAAAGCTTGCTGAAGATGTAGATGGAAATTTTAGTTCCTGAATAACAATTTTATACATCAGTTTTGAAAACATGACAAGTTACATGATTTCTTGCTTAATAATGTTCTGTTGGATAGTCTAGAAGTAGCTCACAAGATGAAGATATAAGGAAATTATTGACCATCACCAGTAGTAAATTTAGCTGTGCTACACAATGCTCATGACTAATACGTGCAAGTAGTTTACATCCAAGAAATGGCCCTTGTTCCAAGTCATCGAGAAATCTTTGTTTATATAAATTAGCTAGTTGAGCCACTCAAGCAAGTTTTTTCTTCTGACGCTTGAAAAAAAAGATGAATAAATGGAGACAAAATAGTTATTGTTATTTTCAGTTAACAACCTAACTGTGTTTAGATATTGGTGTGCTTCAGATTTCTCGTATGTTATCAGTAAAGAATAAGACTACCATGAGCAGTGTCACTGATAGGTGCCACCTGAGCCATTCATGTTCTTCCTTATCATTTTCTGAAAGTACATTTTCTCTCATCCTAGTACTATCAAGTGCTTTGAGATGAATCTTCTTTTGGAACTGCGAAAATGGTTTGTATATAAAGTAGAAGATGGAGTTCTGATGCAATGCCACCTAATCAAGTCCTGAAATAATTATCATAGAACTGATTTCAGTGCAGTAAGCTATCTGCAAAAATGATAATAAGTATTGCTCAAGCCTGGCACACCTAACTTCGTGTTTCCCAAGCCATATAAATAAATAGTCTTCTTTGCGGATCCACACCTCTCCTGTCACACCATTTCTGAACAAAGAAGGGTCCTTCATCTAGATTAGCAAATAGATTGAAGCAGACACCCTCCTATTTTCATAACACTAAGTATAATTTTGCTATGCTTGCAAGTGGAGAGTATAATTATCATTATCCTCTGGTACTATAAATGATATTGCTGTTACTGGTTCCCAAGTTTCATTTTTAGGAGCCAGTTTTTATCCAATACCACCAAAAAAAGCTACTTTAAACTTCAGCTAAGAAAATGATATTTTCTCTAACTTTAAATTTAGCCTTTTATTATTACACATTTCGATTAATAAATACTTTTTTTTAGGAAAAATAGTTTAAGAAATAGCTGATTCTGTACTTTTTGTTTCTAGTCTTTCCAATACACTGAACATGTTCTACAGATAGTTTTAGCCTTGTAAATGAAAATTGCATTAGGCCCTCATATAGCGTATGCTATGCTTTTAAGTTTAGTTCTTCATTAGCACTTCAGTCTTGTATGATCCACTGGATTTCTGCATGTCAAGTAAACAATTTTTTAAAAATTCAATTTTTTTCTCATTCAAGCTACAAAATAATATCAGTAAGTCATAGCTGATCAAGTAGGAAGTAGATCAGCTTACTAAGGTATGTTACAAACTCCCCAACATTCCAAGACAAGACTAATGTGTCATCTAGAACTTTGGAATACAGCAAATCATTTGCTTTACAGACTGTTGATGAACTTGAAAATAGTTTACAGCTTAGAATTATCATCAGTTCAGTGTGAGATTCTGCAGCACAAAGCCAGGAAAGAGCAGATATCCTTAGGGTGCTGCAAGATATGCTTCAAAAATTAATTGTAGGGTAAGTCTAATGAAACTGTTGAAAACAGGATATGATGAAACATGAAGCACTCCTTTGGCTCTTTCACAAAACCCTCCTCCTGTTTCTATATTCTCTCTCAAAATAAATAACTGTGGCTGGGCTGAAATCAGAGTGCCACTAATGCTACACTTTCCATTTTATTTTCTGGGTTTCTGTGATTGTTAAATACTGGAAATTGAGCCATAAATAGATAAAATTTTCAGCGATCTCCCATATTTTTTTCCTTTTATCCTGATTTTGGAGATTATCTCAGTTATCCACCATGTGTGTTTGTTTAGACAGAAATTCGGGGCCTTACTTGGCCCCTATAGCTGTAGGACAGTGTGGATTAAACCTGCTCCCATGTTGCAGTAATAAACTCATGGTTGCACTGTTCCAAACTTCACTGTGTGGAAAGTGTCTGGCTTAGTAATGCTGCAGCCTGTGTTTCTCAGTCTTGTATTGCAAAAATTAAAGGAACAATTTCACAAGGTTTCTGATATATAAGAGGATGGTTGAAAGGGTCTGACTAAAATGAACACACCTAGAAGTTTGTGTCTTGAAGTCATTTGAGCACACTTTTCCTGTTCTAGCAATAAGTGGAAAACACTGCTCTAATTTATTATTATTTGCATTTTTAGAATACATGAGAAGTTCTAATGAATTTATTTAATGGTTTGAAATGTCTCTCTCAACTGCTTACAGGAATTTCAGTTTCATTTCCACAAGTGGCATTGCAGATCAATAGCAGCAGTTTGGCCGACATCCTAAGCCAAAGCCATGGGAATCATTAGATTTTGGTCCAACTCCAGTGTTGGTGTGAGGGAGTTCTACAGCACCAGAGTCTCCCCTTTAGCTAGAAAAGCAAAAGCACTGGGAATCCCAGATTGCAAATTCAACCATACAAACCCAGGAGAGTGGAAGAATAGTAATCCCTGTTCTCAATACTTAAAATACTGACAATATTTTCCTTTTTGGGGAACAGGCAAAAGCCTATCAGTTGGATGTCTCAAAATTAATTTGCCCAGAATTTCTGTTATTTTTCTCTTATCTCCACCTCATCTACATTCAGCTGCGACAGCACACTGAGACACGTGTATACAACTAGCTTGTGTTTCCACAATGAGGGAATTGGAATCAAGGTTACCATTAACCAAGAAGCCAGAAAAATTTGTGATGTGTCTCCACTAGTGACAATATTAATTCATAATAAATTAAGGGCCATCCCACTTCCCTAGGGCTCCAGGTCAGTGTCAACCTTTGAACTTTGTGTTGAACCCTTCCAACAAAGTGGCCCTCTACAATTAAACATCACTTAAACTTTTCTGGAACACAAATTATAAATATATAAAACTTCAGGTACCTTGCAGCTAAACACCCAGACATTACAATTTGAGGTTTATTATAGATATGAATAATACAGAGTGAATTCCTCTACTCTGTACTTATTAACACCATATATTACAATATGAATTATAATGGAGTTAATTTTTATGCTCTGAAACTTCCTGTTGTTGCCCATTAAACATTTAATATTGAGATAGGAAAAAAGGGCAAATTTAATTCAGAGGCTAGCAAGGTCACCAATCATTTTGTTGGTCATCTCTGCCTTGCTCTTGTAACTCTCTGCATGGGGATTTATGTGGGGAGAAAACAGATAGCTTATGATTTTCAAAGACCTCTAATTGCTCTCACAAAAAGCTGACTGGGAAAGAGCTGCATATGAAGGTAACGTCTTGTAGTATTCTCAGTCCTTTAGAGCAGCTTTAAGGTCACTCAAACCTGAAGCTTTCTCAATGTTAAGTTGGAAATCACGTATTGTTTGCAACCCTTACTTTGGGAACTCAGTCCAGTCCAGTCAAATACTTAACTTTGCTGGCTCTTTTCTCTACTTTAACTTTTTCCATTTCAATGTCTATATTCTTCTGCCTTCTTAGCAAGGCACAAGAGTTTGTCCAATTTAAGAGCTCTGCAGTCTTGGTATGGTAGTTTCTGTAGGTGCATGGTATGGTATATCCTTTATAATTTCACACAGCTGGAATTAGATGGAAAGATAATCACCTGGGAAGTTTGAGAATGAGTGGCTGGGCTCCATACACAGTATTATATCTTTCTTCATTTACCTAACCAAACAGATTTCAGGGGCAAGATTCAGGGAGAAAATAAGTAAACTAACTTCTTCCTTCAATGTTTTAAATGCCTCCCCCCATTTTCTTTTATTTTGTTAATTCCTAATTTGCATGAAATTTACATCCACCTTCTTCCTAACACTTTTTTTAGAGTGGTTTACTGCTGCTATTTTTTACATATTGACTGTATGGTAGCTTGTCCCTGTACAATCCTTCTGTGAGCATTTCATTAGAAGAAATAGGCCAAATTTTAATACTCTCGACCTTGCCCATTCCAGTTCATCCACTCCCAGCTGTACATCTTCTAATGCTTACCTTAGTCATGCCAAGCTCACATTTTTCTCCACTGAGTGTTAAGTCCCGCTGGCAGACACTGCCTTCTCAGTTAAAAGTAGGGCTCATTCTCAGCTATAAATCTCTGTGGTGTTCTAAGCAAGCGTAAACCTGTCCAGACCTGTCAGCAAGATCAGCTTAGAGTAGTTACTGCATTCCTTTTGCTGAAAGCAAGTACTTGGAACTTAGATGCCCTGATGTAATTTTAAAACTAGTGATTCTAGAGTATAAACACATGCTAGAAAAGTCTCAGCCTTAATGGATAATTAGTTTTAGGTCTAGGATAGGTCTTGCCCCAGTTCATCTGTTTTTCGGCTATCTACAAAACAGATGAATCTTCTTGTTTTAAAATAAAGAGTAAATTAACCTGAAACTTTTCGGAGGTTTAATGCTGTCCCCTGTAGCATATCTTCTATCATTTGTCTTGCAAGAGTCTGAACTGAGCATCTTAGTAGAAATATGTATTGAGATTATTCTTGTTGCGAAGGGTTTACTGAGTACAGAACCAGATGGGAAACAGTAGCAGAAGTGGAGCAGTCTGTTCAGGTATTCCTGCATCTAATTTCTAATCTTAACATAATAGTTCATAATTTGTCATTGATTTAAAGTACTGATACTAACAGAGTTAGCATTATTCACACACTACCAAACAGAAACATTCACTTTCAATATGTGCTACACATGCCTTATTTCAACTCATTTATGATTGGGATTTTGAAATTTGCTATAGTAGATGGTAATTTTTCTTCCTTTAGGGATTTTGACTAATTAGATCATGTGTGTTTCCTAATGCACTAGTTGTAGAATGAATATTTCAACCTGCTCACTCATTGTAATAGCTCTGGACACATATATATCATAATTTGCCTTCTATTTTGCTTGTATTGATGTGAATCAGCTCATTTGGTGATAGAACTGAAAAGTGCAACTAGCTACCAATCTATTGAAATTACACCTTTTGGTCCTACTTGGAATTACTCACTTTCCAATGATCCAGTAGTTCAATAAGCACTAGTGCGATGTTGTGGAATGTCCTGATCTTTAAGATATGGCATCATGAAATGTGACGGGTAGGAGAGGATCCTTATTTGGCTGTGTAGTTGTGGACAGATTTCAGTACACCATTGCAAAATGGCGTGCTGAAATCCTAAATGCTGTTTATCTAGCTAGTTGGCCTGTGTTTGACCAATATGTGAACGTCACAATTGTTCCAAGATATCATATTGTTTTCTGAACTGTGGCTCTCCTGCACACAGGTAATGTTTCCTAGAGAAAATTCAGTTAGATTTCTAAAGCATTCTGAATTGAATGGACCAATGGTACAGTTTGTAGTGCCACTATGACTGGAAGACTTTATTTCTGCTATGATTGTAATACATACCTATAATCCTGTGAAAACCATGAGAATGTCTTTGAGAATGTCTTCTGTCAACAATGATAGAAGAATAGCTTTCTCTGTCTCTCATATACTATGTTCTCAATTGTATAATGGTGCTGTTCTTTCTTGGTATTTAGTAATGTGTATTTGGTAAAAGGAAATGTTTGATTAAGTTTCTTTTTCAAGTAAAAAGGTGATTTGTTATTTCCCGCACTCAAGACACTTGCTGTGCATATCAAGATTTTCTATTTGTGGGGTATTGACTACTTACAAACAGTGTATATAAACAGATATATTTCCTTTAGACATTTTAATTTGAAAGGGGAAACAACACACAGTCGTTGATGTTTTACCAACATTAAAATATCACAGAGAATTTAGGTGACCAATATAATCCCTTATCACAAATGAAATGAGGATTGCTGTGGTGGAAGCAGAAGCATTAGTTTCAAGTTGTTGCCCAAAAATATGTTTCAAATCATTTTGTCAGCATGAGCTGTTTGAGGTTGGAGGAGATAGTCATCACATTTTTCATGGCTGAAAGCAATTTAGAATCATATTTGATATCCCATCATCTTCTCACTTAAAGGAATGTAAACCTAAAAAATCCAAATCCCAGCAAATAGAGATAAGAAGATAGATGATGGGACACTGGGGAGAGGTGAAGCTTTAGGAAATTAGAACTGCTGAGTGTGTGAATCTAACATTAGATACCTACATCCACAGGGGTGTTCCAAGAAGTTTGTGTAGGGTTTTTTTGAGATCCTAAGCTGCTGTGGTTTCCACTGACTGTATGAATATTTATTCACAAATGTATTCAGACTCCACAGATGCGTTCCCATCTAAGAGTATATGAATGCCAGATACACTGGTTCAAGTCCCTTTGCTTTCTAGAATATCAGAGGGAAAATCAATAAAGAATCAATATATGTGCTAGTCTATGACTAATCTGTCACACAGAAGGTTGTACTGATCCATAGCAGATTTCAAAACCCACAGGCATTTTTCTAAATCTTTCATAGGCTGGTGTTTGCAGTTAGATTCTAACAGTAGAGAAAGGATATTTCATTTTCTAAAGACAATATCTCTTTCCATAGACTTGCAGAGCATTAAAAATTCATCTAGATTTTGGGGTCCAGACAGTATGCACAGATACCACAAATGAAGGAAAACACAGATTTCTCACTAAGTAACTCACTTGCTTGACCAGTCTTGTCTGTGTAATGCAGAACTGTGATATTGTTACAAAGTGACTCTCCTATAACCTTCCCACCAAACATAATCATGCTATTACTGTTTACTCTGACAGCAGCTTCTTTCCTTCCAAGGAGCTCAGCAAATTTCACAACCATTAAGCCTCCCAATGAAATAGTTAAATGCCATTAACTCATTTTCTAGATGAGGCATATAGAAATTAATGAGTTGCTAAGAGTCATACAGGAAATTTGTGACAGAGGAAGGAAGAGATGGCAGCTCCTCCAGCTCTCATGCTTATTTTTTCCTTTTCAAAATTATTCCTTTTTTTTCCTCAAAAAAAGGGCACTTCTGGTTTTAGAACAGCACTGTAAGTGAATGAACTGAAAAGCTCAATCATTGAGTAAGTAGAAGAAAAGTACCAAGAGCAGCTTTGCTACTTGTCTAGCAATATAATGTAAGAATTGTGCTCATATTGGCATAGGATTGCTTTTAAGTAGAAACACACCAGAATGCAAGAATCCTAGATCTCAATTTGAAGAAGGTGAGAGAGGGGAAGGAGGACCTCAGTACTTTGATATAGCACCAGAAACCTGGTGAGCAGCACAGAGGAAATGGTTCTGGTTGATTTGCTATCATGCCTTAAATGTGCTGATTGATCACTGGGTTTTTTGATTTGGCCATGGCTGAATCTCAGTATTTCTGTTTAAACTGAGCAAAAAGCAGTGTTCACTTTATGCATCACACATGAGGTTCATTTAAGTTTCTCACACCTAAAGAAATCCCCATTAAGTCCACTGACTGTTCTAATACACAAATACAAGGAAATAAGATGTGGTATTTATCACATTAGTGCTTACACATAAAACACATCAGAGATTTTGTTTGGAAAGTTACTGTAAAAGTGAAATACTTTAGGATGTGTGTTATAATTGTTTTTTTAATCATTATTCCTAATTTTTACTATTTACACTTAGATATTCCTATCTATAGTGTAACACTGTCTATACAGGAGGTATTATACCATCTGTATGTGTATGTGTGTGTGTGTGTGTATATGTGTGTATCCACATTATATGGCATGAATTTATGAAACTTTGAGCTGATTTATATTGTATAGGAAAGGATGGTGGAGGGTTTAAATGCAGGAGTAGAAATGGGAAGGCTTGTGTCCTCATAGAAATACACAGGAAACTTTGAAAATAATTACTGCATGTATTTATTGTATGAATATTATCCTGCCCGTCTGCTTAGGTTTAAAATAGAGGAGTCCCTTAGGAGAAATTTATGGCAGAGGTGAAAATAAAGTAGAATCCTGTAGATAATCAAGAGTCCCAATCAAAAAGTAAGAAAGCCAGAGATCTTGCTCAGCCTGACTCTGACCTGGACTGATGAAGTTTCTTCTTCCAGCTAAGGTTAGGGTGGAAGATGATACTTACGAAATCCTGAAGATGCTGGCCTATGCAGAGAAAGGGGTTGAGTGAACTTTTCAGGGAGTGTCACTGAGTGCTGACAAGGACTGACGCATGCCATGAGTGGCAGCAGACTTTCTATATGACCTTGGCCAAGTCACTTAATCCCTCTGTGACTTGGTTTCCTCATCTGCAGAATTGGGTATAAACAGTAATACTTCCCTGCCTCACAGGGAGCTGTGGGGATTACTTCATTACTGTTTGCAAGGCGTGTTCAGAGACAAACAGGAAAAATGCAGTGGAAGTGTTACTATTTGTGCTGGAAACCTGTAAAATATCAAGTGCCTTGTTGATTGGGTCCTAGAAAATATATTATTAACTGGCTAATTCTTGGGAATTGGATAATTTTGGAAATCGCATGAGCCCATCATACCTTCCCTCTTTGCTCTTCTTCCTTTCTGCTCTCCAGTAGTTGCGCACATGTAGTTAGAGAAAACTGGACAACTTTTCTTCCCATAAAAAGTATGCCTCTTTCTAGGATGACAGCTTTTTGGCTTCTGTAAATGATGAACCTGGGACTCCCCAAATCTACAATCACATTCTCTTACCTAGGAACAACCTGTATAGATTGACACAAAGATAAGTAATCTTCCTTTAGTCACACTTTTGGAGGAGTGAGTAGCACATGTTTCAAGTTGTTTTTGAATTCCAAATGAATGTCCACTAGTAAGGACATTTCTCTCTTGGCCTGAGAGACTGAAAGAAACTCTTAGAAGCTGCAGTTCTATGTTTATTAATAACACATCCATGCCTTTTTTTGATCACACAGTGGTGCAGGTCTCATGGGTATCTGTTACAGACATGCAATTATGGTGGCCCCCAAATTAGCCAAAATTCAGTTAGCCTAAGCAGCCAAAATTTTTCAATAACTGGGCATACATCAGCAAAGGGAGTTTATACGATCCAGTTTTGTATCCTATATCTATGCTGGTTTTGACCCAGTACTGTTGGGTTGGCAGAAGCTCTAAACTTGAACTTACATGTTCATCCCAGCTGCTCACTCACGAGTGGGCCGTATATGCATAGATGTGCTCTGCCTTAATCCCACTATGCAGGAGAATTCTCTAGGCCACAGGGATTTAGAAATAGCCTATAAACATATTTCAATGGTACTTGAAGTATTCTGGGTTTATAAATACAAATTACAGTCAAAGAGAATTTTTCAGTGATACCAGTAGGTTGTGCATGTAAGAGAGATCATTCTTCTTCTCCATGACTGGGAAAACATTGAATTTTCATTGTTAATATTAAGGCTCCAGTTTTCTTGTGGACTGCATATCTTTGTAGTAGGATCTCTCTATCATTTCTTCCATTTAGTTAACAGATATTTAAGTTTACCTAAATCGGAATATAGTATCTGGTAAATCGCTAACAAATGGTAGTCACTGTGGCTTATATGAAGTATTGCATACGTTTGCAGCCACACCCAGGCACTCACCTTAAAAGCACATAGGGACAATACCACTTGTTAGCTTGCACAATGCATGAGATAAGGTGATGCAATGTTCATATGTCATTGCTCTTGTATGTGCTGTTCACATCAGGTGTTTCTCCTAAGCAGCACGTAAGTGCATGGCACCCATCAACTCTGCACAGTCTTGTTCACCCTCATCTCTACTGGGACACAAAAGGTTTGGTAGAAGCAATCCATTTGATCTCTCCCTCTCTACTCTTATGTCAAGTCAAATCAAACCTTTTTTTTCTCATTAATTCTCATGTTAGGCTCCCAGTAACATCATCTATCTAGGACTTTCAGGGGTGTGCACCATTCTGTGATTTATAGAGTTATTTATTTATTTCACTGATGTTGATAGGGTTTAAATCAGACCTGAAAATTGCTAACGAAGACAAGATATTAATGACAACAATATGCAGGAAAAGATAATTTTCATATCTTTTTTTTTCCTAGAAAAATGTGATTTGCTGAATTATCAGAGTTACATGTTTATCAGGAAGACCATTTAACATATTTCCTTAGGAGTGCAAAATACAGTATGTAAATTTTAGTTGGCTTTTTCAAAGTCTTTTTTTAATGTAATAGTATTTTTCTGAAGAATAACACTAGCTAGAGCAATATGTAATATTACTGTATGATATGTTGGTGTATTTTTAAGAAGGAGATCTATTTATTGAGCATAGGAAGTAAAATGTGCCTTTATAAACAAAAAATGTGGCAATACTTTAAGTCCTTGGAAACAGGATGTAAATATTGACATGCTAGTATAAGGCAGAAACATGCTGGTTCTGAAGGAAGACTAAATAAATTTGTCTTTTCATTTAATCATTATGATACAATTCACATAGCTGTTAAGGATCCTTAGCATTAAATTTAGACTATAATGTTTCTGAAAATAACTTTTGAGGTTATACACAGGAAGTATGCAATGATAACATCCTCTTATCACACTAATACTGTACACTGAGAAAGCCACTTTCATTTGGAGATGAAATGTGGGATATTACAGAAATTTCTCAAATAGTCAAAATAGATGTCAGGAGAACAAATTTTAATTCTGTCATTTGTAGGGATTCTTTACCTTCTCTGTTTAAGCAAGGAAGAAACAAAGAAAAGGACTGGGAGAGCTTGGGGAGGCACCTGGCACTTAAGAGGAGTCAAGGATATCTTTTACTGTTCCATAGAGTCAGTTTGGGCTACTTAACAAAAAACTTAGATTTTTATAAACTCAGCTCTTCATATCTGTAAGAGCACTGTTATGTACATTTTCTCTGAAATCATTTTGGAATGGCTACTGTTACAACATTCATTGAGTCCAGCATATGTGAGGTGTCTGACAAAGAGTTTGCCAATTCTTCTGCACTGGCCAAGACTCAGGGGTGTATCATCTATGGGAAACATTAAAGCAGTTTGATAAGGATACCAGACCCTGATGAAAATAACACCACCTATTTTACCATAATATTTATATATGTATATTGGCATTAGCTGAAGAGTTTTTTAGGCTTTCTAACGTTTCTTCTTGCAACATAAACTGCCAGATTAAAAATAATCTTTGGCTCAGATCTTGCAGTAAGCAAGCAGAAAGCTGTTTAGGGTCATGAAGGTGGTTGAAGGTCCTGATGTCAATGAGGAAGAAGGAAGTGGACTGCTTACTCTGATTTATTTTAAACTGCTTTTAGTAGAAACAAAGTAGTACTGGAAACTGCCAGGCTTTGCAGTCCTTTATTCAAGAAGACAGTCTTTTGTTTATGTGAGTAGCTGACTTCCCCTGTGTCCATCATGTGTCCTTCGATTTTTTCACCCACTGCCCAGTAGGTATTCCCTTCCTTTCAGTGTTCTGAACTCTGGCCTCTCTGCCATGTTCCCTGGCTTCTTCCTAAAATGAATTGGCCCACTGTCAGTGGCACAAATCGAATGTGATTCTTTCAAAAGAAGACCAGCTAACTCCGTATGGGCTATGTACAATCAGAGATCTAAAAAAAAAAGGCTAGTATTCCCACGGGAATTTTCATTGAAGGCATTCCAAGCACCAGGGAATTCCATGTGTACACAGTGTAGTGTTGTTCTGCACAGGAGTTTCAGTACATAGCAAACTTTGTAATCATGGTTTCACTAGACTCGGGAGTTTACCACTTGTTCAATTGCTATTTAAATTACGATCTCAGATGTGTCCTTTCAAGTGTGTAGACCTGAACAAGACTTTTTTTTTCAAACTGGCATTTTGGAGTACAGGTAAATTAACACTGAATCAGTCTCCTATGTTTGATTCGGTGGGAATACTGTTCCTTTGAAATAAACCGCAAGCAAAGTGTTGTGTAAGAGGGACGCAGGTTTACAACTCTCACAGTGTAAACTAATGGTCTGAGTCTTTACCAGCTTATTCACAGTAGTATTTTATTAGTGCTACAGCCAACAAAAGCATATTGCTTGTGTTATCTATGATTCTTTATAACCGTATTACCGAGATTACAGCAATTCATTGCCTGACATTTATCTATCTGACTGTCAAATCAAATATTCATGGAGTGCTCACTGCTGCTCAAAGTAGCCTGGAGAAATAGTTCTGATCCCTCTGGTTACCTCTCAGTATCTCCTAGCTGGTTGTTAGGGAGGTCTTGCATTATGCATTTGCAAGATCCCATCTCTTTGGTTATGTGTTTCTGGTGTGAGCACTTGTCATTCCTTTACTGTGTAATTTATTTGATGGTGTTACTGGTATGCTAATGCATTTGTGGTGTGCAGCATGATTTTGCATTGCTCTTTATAGCATTGGTATTAATGGTAAGTTTGGTGGTATAGTAAGAGAGGAAAGATTATGATCTCTTCCCCAATGGATAGCAGCAGATAGGAAATAATGTATTTCATTATGGAACAATGTAAATATAATGCTACTCATCAATTAAAAGTAATTAACTGAAAGAGAATACAGTTAGTTAAATGCACTGAATCTTAAAAATAGCTAATGTTCTTTAAATACTGTGAGCATTTTGAATTTAAATACATTTTATATGCATGAACATTAAGGAATTGAAGAAGGTTCTTCTGAGCAGTCTTTGGTTAAAGAATTTCCATTAACCAAAGACTCATAGATTAAGCATTAACCATGGACTCATAGATTCACAGAATTCCCTGGTTAAATAAGAATGTCTGTCATATTGTTAGGGTCCTGGAAAGTGTCCAGAGAATGGCAACAAAGCTGGTGAAAGGGCTGAAAGGAATGTCCTGTGAGGAACACCGAAGGCTTTGGGGCTTGTCTATTTTGGAGGAAAGGAGGCTGAAAGGTGACCTCATTGACCTCCACAACTTCCTGAGAAGGGGAAGTGGAGAGGGAGGTGCTGATGTCTTCTCCCTGATGTTCGGTATAGGATGTGTGGGAATGGTTCAAAGATGTACTGGGGGAGGTTCAGAGTGGACATTAGGAAGCATTTCTTTACTGAGAAGTTGGTCATGCACTGTAACAGGTTTTCTAGGGAGGTGGTCAAAGTCCCAGGCCTCAGTGTTTTAGAGGCATTTGGACAGGCATGAACTAGACAAATAATTGTAGATCCCATCCAACTGAAAATATTCTACTATATTTTATATGTCGTTCAGGTTTTGGACTTCTCCCAGTCTCCAGCAGAGACCTTGAAGTGAAAATGCTTCTGAAGAGTAAAAAAAGAAAAAGGTTTGTTTTCAGTGCAGGTCAGGTGCAATAACTTCAGATTCTTCCTACCAGGTGCATGAGTAGAAACAGCCTTATTTTTTCTATTTTTGCTCTGAGAAAATGCTTGGAATTATGGCAATCATTAGAATTTTCCAAGTCTTTTCCAACTGTAAAAAAGGAGTAGAAAAGTGAAAAAGCAGCAGCAGAACAGAATTGTTCTGCTGTTATCTCTGTGGTAACAGATTAATAAGACTAATATCGAATATTTTACTGGAATTGTTTATTAGTATAGAAATATTAGTAAGGGAGTTTTGTATAACATAATTCTTTTGATTTTAGTCAACATACTGGTTTAGGCTACCAGCCTTCAGAAGCCCTGCCTGTGCCAGATGCCTCGATAAAGGTCAGAGGGGTGTGACTCACCTGTGAAGAGGGTGTTGTCACCGCCAGCTCTGGGCAGGACAGTCCCACCTGTGGTGTCCCAATTTCCAGGGCAGATGCACAGCTGGCCCGGATTGGCCGCGCTGGCTCCAGCCTTGGCACGGATTGGCTGAGCCTTCCTCCTCCTCTGTCTCATCTTCCTGGGGCACTGGCAGTGCCCGGCTGCAGCTCCTCCACACTGACCACAGAGGGACCGGAGGATGCCCACGCATCAGCACTTGGTCGATAAGGTGTGTTGGTGGGGATGTGGTGGACAGGGTGCACACTAACCGATGATGCTTATTCTCAAAGGCTAAAGAATAAGTCTATGGCTCATCAGGAGCATCTAGGAGAAGGAGAAAAGTATTCATAAAGAATGGGAATAGAAAGGAGTTAGTCTTAAACTGTTAGCAGCATGGACTTGCAAGTACTGTGTTTTTCAAATCATGGAAAGGTATTTATCATATTAATGCTCTATATTTAAAAGCTTTTAAAACAACTTTTGTCTCTATTCAGAAGTTTGCCCAAGGCTTTGGAGGAGCAAACCACCAAAGTGTCTCTTCCCGAGTCCAATATACTTTGAACGCAGTAGCTAACTAGCACTCAGGGATTTAATTGTTGGCCTGAAGTCGTATTAGACTAAATATGGAAGAGGATTCTTAAGGTAGCATCTCAGGTGTTGGAAAAGTGAGGGCCATGTAGACTCATAGGGAGAAAGGTTTGAATCTATGATAAAAAAATAATTAGAATTTTTCCATCAGACGAAGGAACTGAGGATATAGTTAATTTTTCATAATTATATCCAATTAGAAGTTTGCAAATAACATTTATTTTCCAGAATTCCCTATGCTTCTATTTTACAAATATTTAATTTTTGTTTCTTTACATTTTTCATGGAGAAAATGTAAAATATGTGATGCAAGGTTACATGAGTGCATTGAGTAAGTATTGGAACTCGGAGCCCATGGAAGTTTTCTGCTCAAGTCTGGACTTGGAATTTTTTAAGATGCTAATATCTCTCTTTCTCATCTAAAAGCTAGTTCCAAAAGATGACATGATGAGACTCTTAGAATACCTCTTGAACTGTTAAATCAGAGAGCTGATGCAAAGAGAAGGCATCTCAGCCATGTTTCAACACGTTGTACTTGTATTTCTGGCTCTTTTCTAGCAAGAAAAAGAGGAAAAATTTCAAACTGGCTTTCTTTCATGGCAGAGTGCAGTTTCAGACCATTTTCCAATCCTAGCTAAACTAGGACTTTGGGCTTTGCAATGGAACATCTAATTAGAAACAGACTTTTTTTTTCCACCTCTCCATGAGTCAGGCAGAGATTTCAACAACACACAGACTGGTTCATATTAAATCACTGTTTACCGCATCTGTTGATACAATAGCACCCACATGCTGTATTTAAAACATAATTAGAGGTGGGCCACGTCAAAATCGTCACAAGAGATTGGATAACCGCACCCAGCGTGATGATACCAAAACATGATGCTTACCAGGATCCTATTAAAGTGGCACTTTGATGAGGCTTTAGAGAGGTACAGTCTTCATCTGCTTTAAAGGCACAATAACTTGTGTCTATCACTTTCCTGGTTGCTGCTCTGAGTAGTTGTGACACCATGCAAACCTACATCCTCCTCCTTGGAAACCTTTCAACATTTCACAGTCACCTGTATTATTATTTGTTGACTCAATGGTTTTTTAAAAAGTTGTTGAAGTTCAGAGTTAAGTACATGAATGTTCAGAGTTGTATATTTTTCCCCTGCTTCCAGATGCCTCTGTTACTTATTTCATTAGCACATACAAAACCAAATGATCTTACACAGTCATGAATGAATTAAGAGGTAGATGGTACGAATTAAACATATCTCTTACATTGTGTTTGAAATGCTTTTAAAAATCTCAAGTAAATACCTCCATTCTTTCTGTTACTCTCTGTTGTGTCACACAAGGCAATCCTGTAGCAGACAGCATGTAAAATAGCATTATTAAATACTTTTGGAGATTTAACAGTTGTATCAGCAATTTTGTAGCTGGAAGAGTGAGTTGTTCATAAGATGTAATGGCCGTTTAAATTATGCAGTGCCATACTTGAATGTTTAGACTTTGAACACAGGCTGGAAAATCTGCTATTGAACACCTGAGAATACTATTGGGAAATGTTTCCTTTCTTTCTTGGAAACAGTTTACCATCATTATCAATACTGCAAGTGAACTATAAAGAAAATACATTTTTTCTTCATGGACAATATTGGAAGATTGTACTTCAGTCTTGTCTCTTAGTTATTTTTTGTGAATTTCTGTACTGGTTATAGTTTATTCTTTATTAATAGGAAGCATGCATTAGTAATTTAGTATTTTTAAACTGTTTAGAAGTTGCAGAGGGCTTTGAAGAATCTTTTGTTAAGTCCTTCAGGAAACAAATACTTTGAAAATCCTTAAGAGTACTCCAGGGCATTTAACTAGACTTCTCAACTGTGTCTTGGAAGTGAGAGTAGGGAAAGCAGTCAAAGGAAAGCATGCTAATCATGGTTATATCTACAACTTGAGAAAGCAAGCATTCCCTCTGAGTTCTTGCATGGCCAAGGATCTGAGCTAAATCTGCTAGTGCAACAATGAGGAACTTTGTTTTAAGGACTTTTGTAGTTCAAAGATGTAATGCAGCAGACATGGCTGTTAATGGATTGCTGACATGTAACCTGAAAATTTAAAATTCCGTTAATACTACAGTATTTTTAAATTATAATATTTGTGTATCTTATTACACTTTTCTGCCAGTGTATATAAGTATTTTAAATTCTTTTCTTCAAAATACATGAATGCAAAGAAAGAGCAGCTTTCTAGGCTTGCTTTGTTTGCTGTCCTGGCGAAAAGCAGATATTTGCCAAACATGGCAACTACTTAAAAGAAGTTACTATAAACTGTATTGTCTTTTTGTTCCACAGATGAGGAGACACTCTTGCTTTATTTTTCTGTTCTGTGGGATACTTGTGCCTGGAATCCTTGGTTTTCCACAGACAAATACCTCAATTGATTGTGATTCTCTGTTACCAAACTATGAAGCTGAACCACAGACGTCTGCACCACCATATATTATTGCTGTATCTTTTGATAACTTTGAGCCAGGAAATGAAGTCCAAGGTAAACAATCTGAATGTCATAAAATCTTTTTCCATGTCTTCCAGAATTACCAATCTTCATGAAAATCCCCCCATTTCCCTCTCAGTCTAGATAATTTATTTTTTAACTTCAATCTTGATCGTGTATACCTGAGATATTATTAATTTTTATGTTTCATATCTGTATGTACATACTTGTATAACTGAAAATGTACTTTCTTTCTTTTTTCTTTATCTAATAAATATATCTTAACTTTATGATGTAGTTTTTGTGACAAAATTAAAACTAAGTGGGACAGCTGGCCAAACTGGACTAACAATTAGTTGCTCTTTAACTTTGTCTTTGAGTATTTGCTGTTGAATCAAGCCTCTGCAATACAAAGGGATCATGCTCGTTAGTTCTTCACATGCTGTCATCCTACAGGAAAATAAAAATTCACAAGAGTGACACATTTTGAGTCACCTTTCTAAGAGCTGCTTCCCAGATTTTATCACATTGCAGGAGGTGGAGCCATTGTGGCTTAAACTATCTTGTTATCTTCTTAATCCCAAATTGCCCTCTGGATAGAGCACCTTAACAGCCTTTTTTCTCCACATCATGATGCCACCTCATGGTGCTGTCACACTTCAAGTCACTTATGAATGCTTCTTTTTCTAGCCATTCGTGCTAGAAGAAGCACAGAAGTGGAAGAGAGTTGTGACCTGCCATATGTCTGCTGGATCTCAGTAGCTGAAAAAAAACATTATTCACAAGTAGTTACTCTCTAGCTAGGATTCTGTTTTACTTTAACCTAGTAGCATGATGTACTTCCTTGGAGAATGGTGAATATGGAGAAGAATGGAGAAGCCTTAGAGTCTTGTTACTTTCCTTCTTGGGAAAACATGTGAAGAGCTCCTTCAAGGATGGGAAGGCTCTGTAAATACTCTTTAAATATTTGTAATACTACTGACAGAAAAATGGTGGATGGATTTAAGTATATGCAGACTGTTCAGCAAGTTAAATGAGGTTAATCATGACAAAAATATTGAATCACAGATACTACTAACCTTGCCTTTTTTATCCCTTTTTTCCCCTAATCATGGCTTTTTTTAGCCATACTTTTTTCATGCTCCCAACACTAAGCACCCAGTTTATGGTCTCAGGGAATGTCACTAGGTCCCCTTCCACTGAGTCTGTTGCAGTTTCACTGTGACATGCCATGCGCCGCTCCTACAGGTCAGCCTTGCTGCATTTAGCTCTGCATTCAAGGGCTCTATGTCATTGTTTCTGGGAGACCTGGGGAAAAGTAGTTAATTAGAACTGAAAGGGGATGACAAATTTGAAGGCTAATTATGCAGATGTTTGGAAGGACTAAATTATCAAGGTGTGATTGGTCTTTGCCTTGATTTTTGTGTCATCCACCACTGTTTTTAATGATGACAGATAACTCTGTTCATAAAATATTATTCTAATTTTGTGTGCCAAAGTCCCTAATAATGGAATTAGCAGAGAAAAATTATAATAGATCATAGCAAACTTGTTTATGCCTTTTGAAATCTAATTTCAGTTTTGATACACATAAAGCAGGAAACTGCTCTCTACCATATTTTTTGAGCTGCTTCGGTAACAAAATTGATTAGCTCATATAAATATTAACTTTTCATATTTAATGTAGAACATGGAAGACAAACTGTAGTGTCTATCTTTCCAGGTGTAACACATAAAAATTGTTTCTGCATTTCAGCCTTATGCAAAAAGCTAATCTTTTCTTTTAAAACAGAGGTAGCAAGAAATGCAATTCTATTTCTCCTGTAGCAGTTTTGACTTTGTAGGCCTAATTAGGCCGAAAATAAATAACCATTTGGTCAGCAGGGCCACTGCTCATTTGGTAGAGCAGAATTCCTTTTGAAATTGTCAGTAAATCATAAATTTCATGTTACTTTACAGAGATGCACCTTTCCAAATTTTTTCCTTGTCTTTATTGTCATTGTCCTTATAAAAAGTGTCCTTAATAAAAGTTTTTTAAATGGTTTTTTAGAATTGTACAGAGCTTAAAGTAATTTCTGCACTGTGCAGAATTCTGCACAAAGCAATCTTGTGCCTTGGAGTGAAGCAAATTACACAGTAAACATTTAGACAGTTTTAGTGGTATATGAAATTTACATTTCTCAAAATGCCTCTTTTCACAGTAACTCTAGAAGCACTTGGAGATGCTGGGTTTAAAGGATTTAATCTACAAGCTCGAGAAATAGATGGAGATGCTCCTGTTGGTACTTTTAAAATTACAGATCCAAACACTAAAGGCGTGGAATGTCATAACATGACGGTATGTGTGCAGACTTTGGAATACTTACTGAAGCTTGGGTTTCTTTTAAACAATAGAAGTAGCGATCATTCTTTATACAGCAAAGCTATTTCATCAGTAGAGTTTAAAAGGGTAGGTTTTCTCAAGGTCTCCCTCTATCCTTTATATGTGATATGAACCTAATGTAGAAATTCCCTGGCCCTTTGTAGGAGGACATCAGTGTAACCTGTTGTAGTAAAGACAGTTTCTGTAATAATATAGGTAAAAGTCACTCTTGCATCTTTTATAACTGTATGTATTTCTTTTTAATTGCAGAATTCAGCAGTAAGTCATGCCAATTCAGATGTAAAACAGAAAGTTACAACAACATGGATTGCTCCACAGGACGCTAAAGAGCTTCAATTTATGTAAATAGTTGTTTTCCTTTTTTTTTTCCTGTGAAATTTTATTTCTATGTTGAGACAGACCTGTATTGCTGTTTCAGATATTCTTGTCCATCATAGTTTTTTTCATAGTTTGCCATAACTTCACACTATGTCCATTAAATAATATGATTTCCATTTCAAGATATAATTGTAAAAGTTAATGTCCTAACATCTTAATGTATGTAAATAATTCCATTAAGCATAATGTCATTAATGGTTCTTCAAGTAGCCATTTTTAAACTTTGAATGCTTTAATTACAACAGCAACAAAATATGAATGTAACTCCTTCCCTGAAGAATTGAAATTCAGACTCTGTTCAGTTATACGTTTCTTGATTTTGAACAGTAGCAGAATAGTAATTTGATGTAAATTCTTCTAATAAAAATTTTAAAATAAGTGTATGACCTATGAACTAACTTCTGAAAACAAGAAAAGGTGTATTTAGCCTACCTTTAATGCTACATTTTTTGCAAATGTGAAGCTTGTAAAAACACCACCTACTCTAACAAATGCATGCTAGAAGTATATTGGAAAATACTTAAATATTTGATAGCTTATATTGTATAAGTGCAGATTTATGACAGGGCCATCTTTGCCTTGCTTCATTAAATCTTGAGGAATACCAAGAACAGGCAAAAGAATCCAATACCACAATTGCTTCCACTCATTATTGCCATGAGAATCAGTTTACTGTCATAGATACAGATTGTCAGAGCATGTGGGACAATTCTTATGGACATTTGAGCCAATGCTCCTCACTGGAGTCAGTGCTTCTCCAAACAGGGTCTATTCTTCTGCTGCTTGTGCTCAGCATCTGTTTCAGTTATCTTCAAAATTATGCTGGATGATAATACTTTGATAGAAAATAAATTATTTTGTTTCTTTCCAGTGCAACTGTTGTTCAAAATCTAGAGAACTTTTGGGTTGGAATTGAAAGCAAAACTCTCACACCTACGCATTCTGGGTCAGTTAATGCGACAGGAAAAAGTAAAAGGAAGGTATGTTTTAGTGTGTTTTAATGATAGAAATTAATATAGTAATTAAAGTATCTTTGGCTTGATACAAGACATACACACTTGTCATTCATTCATTAACTAAGATGGCCAAAATCATTAGATGTTTTCAATAATTTTAATTGACCTGCCTAATCCTCTTATAAAATGATGCAAAAGTAAATATTATTTTTCTCTCACAGAAATAAGGAAATTAATAATCTAAACAATTAATGTCTTAAAGCAAAAAAAAAAAAAAAAAAGGTTATAAAGAGAACTCTACTGTACTTCTCATGCACAGTGCTGTTTTTAACTGCTCCCCCAGGCCCTGGGAACTGTAACAGTAGCATGTTCTTGAAAGGAGTTGGTAAAATTTTTTGACAAGTATTATGCTTATATGAAACATATGAAACACTGGCAGCTCAAGTAAAGGAAGTGTCCTCAAATCTGCTCTACTGGACTGCAGCAGCACTGATTTATGTGAACTTGTGATGTAACCAACAGTGAACACCTGTCTTAAGTCTCTCAGTTCACCAAGTGGATTTTCTGTTTCCTATAATAAGTTTGGTTGGTTTTTTTTTTTTTTTGCAGTAAATAATTTTTAAATGATTCCTCTTTTTTTTTTTTTTTTTCCCACAGCTTATGATAGAATTAGAATGTAACAAGGTAAGAGCAATTTTTCTTCAATTTCCCAGTTTTCAGTTACCTCCGTTTTAGAATTCTCCTACTGGTCCAGTTGTTTCATGCTCGTAGCATGAATATTCTATTGTACCATTCAAATTACTTTCCTAGCAAGATGTCAGTCATGCTTTAATTTTTGTATTCAGTTTTGAATGTATTTTTATTTTGAATTAGTTAACATCAGTTTACAGATGAGATTGTTAAAATGTGTAATATATTGTCAGCAATGAAACACTTGATATCTTCACTCAGACCATCAATGTGGATTCAGATGATTTGATATTTTTACACCAGCCAATAAACAGTAACTGGAACTTGTATTCTCTTGCAGCGTGGAGGGACTTACTCAACAGGTCGATGCATCATGGTAAATATTCTTTCTCCAAAAACATTGAGATACCGCTAACTGCCCAAAATCTCAAGGCCTAGTCAACAGTTGCTTCTAGGAATCTCTTTATCCCCCTTGTCACTCAATTTAATTTTCTTTTTGTTAGTTTATCTTTGTTGATTAAAAATCCAAAACTATCTAGATGGTTGTCAGCCTTGTTACCATTTTCTTCTGCAGATTCTCTCTTCTAATCTGAAGTATCCCTGTAATAGTTTTCTTTTTTCTTTTCACTCTTTATTCTTAGTGTTTTCTTGCTGTTCAAGATCACTTATTTCAACAGCTCTGAAACCTTACCTTTTGAAAATCATGATCTAGATATAAAATACAGCTATTTGATTTTTTTTTTTCCTTTGAAAACTATCACTGGCAGCTCAGTGAAGAAGCCTCTTTTCCTTCTTTGCTTTTTCACAGCAAATATGCTAATGATTACATAGTCATATTAGTAAAAAGCTTTCATCTACTTTTTAATGATTGTGATGGTGTAGATCTCCTCAATTATGGATATCAAGTGTATGAGGTCAGATAAAAAAGGATGCAAGCAGCAGAATTATGTTATTTATAACAGCTGGATTGGCAGTTTTGATTATTTGTCTTGAAATATCTCTGAAATAATTTAAATAGTATCAGTTAGTGGAATGAAGTAATAGAAAACTACTTTGTGGGTTCTTCCTTTCCCATCAAGTAGAACTTTCTTTCCTGAAAATCACTCATATCAAAATAATTTTTCAGCAAGATAATAAATACCAGTCTGGTTTCTTTACAGGTTGGACCTTCCAGTTCCTCTCAGAGCAGCTATTCAGGCAGTCAGGTATGAGTCCTAGATTGCAGCCTTTATATGTTTTCCTTCAGTAACCTTGAATGAATAAATTTTGGAAATACAGAGTAGTGAGGTGATTTAATACTGTACTGAAATATCTTCTCTGCTAGTCAACCCAGAATGCAGAGGTATTCATCCAGCAAACAGTATGCTTGTACCTGGGCTAAGTTCAATTAACTCCACTCTGTTGAACTCAATAGCTTGCTCCAGTTTAATGTCTGTACTGCTTTTAACAGCAGACTATATCTGGGTTGAAAATTTGGGGATATTACTGTCTAGTTAGCATTTTAGAACTTCTGAGGTATGTGTATCTGCATTGTCACCACTTTTTCTTCATTAATCACAGCAGTGTATACTTGGTTTTTAGTTGATTATCTCCACTACCATTAATACACCTATTTTCTCTTTAACTCTTAGAAACTTTTTGGTATGTCTCCAGTTTCTTGAACAGAGTTTGTCAAGAACATATTTCTTACTACTTACAAGTGATTATATTTATTAGTGAATTATCTGGTAATATTCCATTTCTTCAATCTTTACTGCTTCTAATGAATTACCAGATACAGAGAAACACAAATTATTTTGATATATATGCTAAAATCAGATTTTCTTCCTTGTATTTTTAATATATAATACATATTCTTTTCTAAGAGTTGAGTTTCTCATCTTGTCATAGAACTACTTGAAGTTACTAATTTTTTTATAAAATATGAGCCATTCAGTAAAATTTTGGAAGATTTCATGACCAGTGACAGATCTTATGAAAGTTATATGAAATACAGATAATGACTAATGTCTCACACTAAATTAGAATTATTACAGCCAGTGCCAGTGAACTGGTAACCTCTTTACTTGCTTATCCCTTGCTTGCACATGCACATTGTCAACTGCACATCATTTCATGCCATAAACAGCATGGTATTGGGCTTTTTCTGTCTTGCCTATTTGAGTTTTTTATATGAAAATAATTGACTTCTGGTTTTATTCCAGGGTGGAGTAGTCTACACAATAAGCAAGAGTGGATGTGTCCCTGTAAGCACTGTTTTTACATTTTCTCTTTTTGTCTCCAGCATAACCATAATCATAGTAACTCCTAGCTTTCAATGGCATTATTTAATGAATGTTCATGTGGGAGTCTCTTTTACGAATAGAAAATACTGATGAAAAATAACTGGTTTATTTTTTGTCTTAGGGAGGTGCTGCTGGTGCATATGGCCAACAAGCCTGCAGAGATGTAAGCTGGTTATAGATTTTTTACTGATTGTCTCCTACTATGCTTCTTAACTCATCTTCTTATTGAAAAATGCATTTGATTCTCTTCTTTAGAACTACTGAAGTGTTCCTAAATATATTCGGGAAAATAGGGTTAGCTTGAGGTATTATTCCGAGATTAAAACCCAAAATTAAAAGGTTTTACACTGCCAGTTCCTCAAAGCCTAATCATTTATGTTTTAAGGTGTATATGCATAGGTGATACCTAATATAATCTATTAGAAATTCTTAACTTGTTTCCCTACTAAAATATCAGAATTCTTATTGTGTAATGCTTTTTATCAGGCAAAATTATTTTCTTTGGATATTGCCTATTGTGGAATATTATTAGGGGTTTTTTACAATCTTTGCATATTAATTCTTTAGTCAGTAGAGAAATTTCTATTGTCCATTTATTTCATTTTCACATGAAAACAAATTAATAATTAGAAAATTATTGTATAAATAAATACCTGATTTATATGTTTATTTCAGACTGCATCCTTTTCCGGCAGTGGTCTTACTTATGGCCAGGTAACTGTGTTTTCCAACATGTTTCTAGCTTGTATAAGGTATTCAAAAGCTTCCTAAGGTATTCAAAAGCTAAGCAGTTATGCCCAAATTTACCAAACAATAATTAAATCTGTGGAAGGCAATAAAGGTAAACTCTCTTCAAGTGACTTAGTAATGATCATACCTGGAAATAACTTCATCAGATGAATTACATATTTGGTGGTTGTTGCCATATCCCTACTTCCATTTTCCACCAAAAATCAATTATATTTATTATATAAATGGACACTAGTTACTTTTATTATGCTTTTCCAAAAGTCAGTGCTTTCTTTGATGGTTACTAAGAATTAAAAGGGGTTTTTTGGCTTTTGCTTATGCAATTCTACTTATTGTTTGATGAAATGCAAAACATCACTGCACATTATTTTATGTTTCATTTAAATAATTTATCTTGTTTTGCCATACACATCTCAGTTTTTCCAGATTCTATTTCAATGGTAGGCTTTTTAAATTGAGCAGATGGGTTCTGGAATTTGGGTTGGGTTTTTTGGATGAAGGTAGAAGAGCTTAATTTTTTTTCCTACCAATAGATTAGTTTTCTTACAAACTTCCAATCTGATGAAATTTTCAGCTTTTATGTAGTACTCTGTAAAACTAGCAAAATAATTGGGCTTTAAAAAAAAATTAAACCAGTTGATTTATTGCAGTTGTTCATTTATTAATTGCCAATACATTAACATTTTTCTTCAGATTCTTACTTTGTTTGGTACTTCAGGGGGAATCATGCTAGCTGTAATATTCTTGTGGAGAATAGTGCTGTAGTTAATTTGCCATACATTTACCTAAGCAACAAATGAATTTTGTATTCTTTACAGTCTGTCCCTTCAAGCAGTTCAGATTCTGCTAAGAAGGTAAGCACTCCTCTTCAAAGGGTAAAGAATTCTTATGGTTATAACTTAACATGACTCCTGTTATTTCAGTCAAGACTCTTCAAGATTTTAACCCAGATTGATTTATATTATTTGAGTTGGTTTGGTTCTTAGAGGTGGGGAGAGCTTCTAAGGAGAAAACATTAACGCAGCAGAAGATACAATTATTGCATTTTGCTTAAGCTTTCTTTGAATGAACTCAATATAAAGATTTTTTTTTTAGCTTAATACTGAATAAAGACAAAATAATTGGATGTTCTTGTTTGGGCTAGAAAGTTTGAATAAAGGCAAAATAAATGGATGTTCTAGTTTGGGGTGGAAAGTTGAGAATCAAATAGGGCACACAGTACACACCAGTAGATATGGTACAAGACATGAAATCTTGCTTCTGCCACTGCAGCTGAATCATTATGTGGTTTGGGGCAAATCTTTAATCTGCTTATACTCTTGTGTAAACTATGCATAAATATATATATTTCTTTGCTTGGTAATGCCATTAATTTTTAATAAAAATGTTATTTTATAAATGGGATTTTTCCATAACATTATTTTCAGAGTTCATAAATTTAAAAATGTAATATTCTTCATTTTTCTGACATATTTAACAATTTAAATAATCTCTGTGACGAGTAAAGAGCTCCCTCTGGTTTCTCCATAGGTAGTGGTCGTTGCCAACAGCAACCCTTTTCCACCTGTGGTAAGCTGTTGTTCTCTACAATACTCATTTTCTCTACAATACTCATTTTCTCTACTAATAATTTTGACCCAAAAAGCTTTCAAATACCTACATTTTTAATTTTTCAGAAATATTCCTGGAGACAATATTTTGGCAGGCAGGATTTACCCTGTGTGTATAGTTATCTTCAGGAAAAGCATGTTATAAGATAGGTACAACCTTGTGGTTCTGTGACTGCTGTTATTACTTGCAGAGACAATGGATTAGCTGCAGACACCAGGTCTCTCCATGTATGCAGTCTCTCTGTTCCTGAATAGTTTTGATTTTCTGTTTCTATTGCAATTTTCATCTGTAAGTTCACTTCCATTCTTATTTTTAAGTTATTACATTTCCATTCTTACTTGGAACTAAAACTAAGTTTAGTCTTGAGGTGCTTGAAGTGAGCGTTTATAATGTAATATTTTATAGATGTTTAATTTCTAACAGAACATGTTGCTCTAACTTGAATAAAGGTTAAGATGCATTTATTCTATGCCATCCTTTTATAGTCTTTCACATTCCACTATGTATTGTATCTGAAATATAAGGGCTCTTTTTTTCCTTTCTCTGCTGCAATATTCTGTTTGGGCAAGCCCTTGTGCAAAATAATGAAAGATTTTTCTGTTTCTTTGCAGCGTCACACCTTCCCTCAGGTAAGCATACTTATTCTTGTGGTTCCTATAGTATCATAACAGTTCTTATGGTATTAAACCAGTAGTCTCAGGATGGTGTGTGCTACTCTTCTACATTTGTCCCTTATGCCCCAGAATTCAGCAAAAATTTCCTGGATGAGGAAGTGGATTTGTATGTGTTGATGTATGTGCAGTGCAGGTGACAGTGAGACAGGTTGGAGGGGTGATGATGTCTCAGCTTCCCTCCCCACATCTGGAAAAGCCAAGCTGACTGATAGTGCAGAAAGGTGTTGCACATAAACTGTGCTCTGCTGCTCTCCACAGCAGATGTAAGAGTAGAAAAGTACTTAGTAGAGCCAGTCTGCCTCCCCAAACCTTCAGAACTGAGAATAAACTACCTTAATGCTGGGCGTTAAGAGCTGATACACAGTACATCATGCATACGACCTTTCTCTTTATTCTCACAAATTAAATAGTTCAACCTAGTATTTTCGTTTAAGTGCATTGCATTAAACAACACAATTAAATGTGCTAAATTATGTTTCTTTGTTTCTGGTTTGTTTTTTCTTTCAGAGTTTGGGAAGCTCTGCCACAAGGATCATAGTACAGGTAGACTTTTTTTTCTCCATTATACTTGAGCTTTAAATGAAGATTTGTCTTAGTAAACTGAGTAATAATTCCTGTCTCTTAGGGAACAAATAAGTGTGGATAACTTAGAGATATTTTAGATGTCCACAAACTACAGTGGTGGAATAGGGCATTTCTGTGACTACAGCAAAGGGGATATCTTAGCTGGTGGCTTAATAAAGACTATTGAAGCTGTTTTCTACACTTAAAATATTTGAAAATCTCTGTATGCAAATTCCATTGTGCTCTCAAAACTGGCAAAATTTAACCATCTCAGTCTGCTCAGGAAGGAGGATGAAATTCTAGAACTAAAGTTTGAATGTTAGTCAGTATCAAATCAAATATAAATTACAACCTGCACAGTTCCATTTTCATTTAAATAGTCCATTTTTTAATGGAAACACCCAGTTCAGAATTACATTTTTAAAATCCTGCCATTAATGCTTAGGTGAACTGTTGCAATTTTACTGCTGCTTCTTGATAATCAGGCACTTGGAAACTTGATTGCAATCTAGTCGCATTAAGAGCATGCTTATAAAGTATTATGAATACTATTCAGATTTATTTTTCTGGGTTCTTTGCCATTTTGGCATCCATCCCACTCTAATGGCTTTTCAGTTCATTAGATGCCAGTCCATCTGACTATGACAACAAATTCTCACCTTCACTGAAAGATTAGTAGCAGGCTACCCCAGCTGAAATTTGTCTTTCCAAAACCATCGCTTTCAAAATGTACAGCATTATTTTCCTCCATGACTAGTGATGAATGCTGACAAAGAAAGGAATAAGATTTCCTTGTTATTTTATTTCTTGTTATTTATTTATGTTATTTTATTTATTTAAATGTACAGTGTTTTGATTATGCAGGTTAACTGTTTTCAATGTGTAAATATAAAAATATTTTATTCTCATAATCCATATATTTTGTGGGAATCAAAATATTTTTTGCAGTGGTGTTTCCTTACATTAAATTGTAACTGGATTTTTCAATTTTTGTTTTGGCAAAGTCTTTGTCAAAAGTTTGTTGTGCTTATTAATAAAAAATCAGTCATAATGTGAATACAAATAGATAGGAATTAAAGGCAATTTTTGAGGTACATTTGAAAGGTAGAATTATTTTAACTCACTTCAAATATCACAACATGACACAAAGATGTATTATACAATTAATTTTCATTAAGAAAATCGTATCAAGATACATAAATACTTTTAACACTTTATTTGTGTAGGATTTTTACATACATTTTATAGCACATGGAGATGGCATAAAGTAAGAAAAGGTGTAATGAACTCTGTGGCTTTCAAACTGTCTAGTAGATAGAAGGACAGAGTTGCTTCTTGAAATGGCTTAGTGCATAAGCAATTCCTCTTAAAAATAAATAACCTTTTTTGCTCCTGTGTAGAGTGGACAAAAACAGCAATCCAGCAGCAGTACTTATATTCAGGTAAGTAAACTTAAAAGGTGCTAATAAATATTCCTGTCGACTTCACTTAAACAGGGCTAGCACAACTTAGGAATAAATAATTTTCTGCATTTAAACATGGATTTCACAGGTGCAGGTATTTCTATTTCTCTGGCTTTTGTTCATGAAAATACCATCTGATATTGGTGTTCAAATGATTTTGTTTGTGATGCTCACAAATGCATTTCCATGTGTGATGGGTTTACATGAAATGAGTGTATTCCACTCCGAGCATAAAGGTCATGGTCCTGAGAGGAAGCGATTCCAGGCTCATTACCACACTATCAGCCCCATACTGATAGATTCAGAGCCCATGCACATTAGACCTCAAATTGCAAAAGTTGTAAAGGGTTGTTGCTGAGCCAGACCAAGAATGATGAAAAATCATAATCGTGGAACTATGTGCAATGTCTTCAAGTATTGCTTAAAGCCATGAAGATAAAGCTACTTGTGTGAAAAAAAGTAAGGGAATTTTAGAAAATACTCACACAGTGGCATCATAAATTATTGCAAACTAAAACTTGAGAATATTTGTAGTAGAAACTCAAGTATGAAGGCTCTTTAGGTCTTCCTCCTCTTACAGGCTGAGGGTAGGAAGGATGCAGAAGTCTGTCAATATTCTCTATAGCACTACACGCAACCAGAAAACTGTCTCAAAAAGGTAGGAATGAGTTTTAGGGATCAGGGCCACAAGGAGGTCACTATTCAACAGCACAAATATTCAATATGCACAAGGTTGGCAGTCATGGCTTCTGACAAGAAAAGGACAATCTATTGCAGGGCTGTTACCAGATTGCTCTATCTCCTTTGTGCTTTTTGAGAAATCCCCATGCAGCTGTATTTCTATACCATCATGCTCTTTAAGGAAGCCTCCTTGTCAAGGTGTTAATTATCTTCTCTTTATTTAAAGGGTTCCCAAGGCAGCCAGTCCTATGGCCAGGTGAGAGTTTGTTGCTGACATGTCTTGAGCTTTTCTGTAGGAGCCTTTCTTATAAATGGGCTTCAGGGCGTGGGCAGTTTTTTTACCTTCTTGATGTTTCTGAGTGGTCCTTGATTCTGGTTTGTAACACCGAAATACCATGAAGGAAAAAATAACACAGTAGAGAGGAACTTTAATAGGAAATGGACTTTTCTGTTGCTGCTGTACTAAGACAGTACAGCTTTGTTTACTAATATATTCTTACCTTCCTTACAGGCCTACAGACCTCAAGGTGGCAGTTCCTATGGCCAGGTAAGCATCAGTCAGTCACCAGTCAGAATAGAGCATTTCAGAAATGGCACTATAAAAGCACTCAGCAGTTCCTCAGAATTTGAACTTTAAAGGACACCTTTCTCTGAAACTTTCTATCCTCACTCAACATTTATGCACGTGCTACTTATTGATCTGGAATCCCAGTGTGTGAAACCATCACACTCAGCATCCTTGTGAGAGCCAGAAGGGGGCTAGCTCTGCATACTGCCCTGCATAGCTTTAGGATGTAGTTGCTTGCTGTTGCTAATGCAGGCTGGATCCCTTTCTGAAAGGGAAGTAACCAAATGCTGTCCTTGTCTTAGGGTGGACCAAGTTTCTCAGGCAGCGGCAGCAGCAGCAGCTCTTACGGCCAGGTAAGCACACTGGCTGTTCTGTAGAAAGTTCTTCACTGATCTCTCTGGGAACTGGCATGACTGGCAGACTTTTGGGAGTGATGTTTCCCTTGGCAGCCTATGCCTCAGCTTATACTGCTGAGAATAAGACAATGTGCTGCACATGTGCACAGCTGTTAGCATATTGTTCTGTGTCCTTTGGCACAGGAAGAACCTTTTAAGGAATCCTGCAATGCAGCCCTTATTTCCATAAACATCAGGCCCTTTTTAAAGAGGTCTCCTTGTCAAGGTGTTAATTATCTTCTCTTTATTTAAAGGGTTCCCAAGGCAGCCAGTCTTATGGCCAGGTGAGACTTTGTGCTGAAATGTATTGAGCTTTTCTGTAGGAGCCTGTCCTGTAACTGGGCTTTGGGGTGTGGGTGGTTTTTACCTTCTCAGTGTTTCTGAGCAGTTCTTGATTTGGTTTGCACCACTGAAATACCATGAGGGAAAAAATAACATAGTAGAGAGGAACCTTGATTGGAAATGGGCTTTTCTTTCTGGTATTCTGGTATTCTACTGCTGCTGTGCTGGGACTACAGTTCTGCAGCTCTGTTTACAAATGACGTCTTGGCTTTCTTACAGGGCTCCCAGCCTCAAGGTGGAAGCTCCTATGGACAGGTAATTGTCAGTCAGAATAGAACATTTGAGAAAGTTAAGTGCCATTGCCCTGAAAAGTTAGAAGATTTTAAAATATTCTGCTTTCAATTCATGTTGAATTCTTAACTGAATGTATCTCTGAATCCATTTAAAGTATTTTGTTGCGAACATGACCATTGTGTATTTCATGGATAGATACAGGAATCCTAGATTTCTTCTGCTATCTTACCTTTTCCATGGGTTTGGATCTTTATAAATTTATGGTAGAAAAAGTCTATTTGATGCTGTTCCCATTTCAGTTGCTGGCACAGTACAAATTTATAGTCAGCTCTTGCTGCCTCATTTGCTCTCAGCAGAGAAGCAGTGTAGAGAAACTAAAAAACATGGGGTCAGGTTTTCAGACCTGAAGAGTTTTTTCAGACCAATGAAGAGCTGGTCTTGGAGCCTGCAACCAATGAATGCCTACCTCCCTTCACAGTTTTTATGTAAATTAAAGCAGTCCTAAGATAGCTATGGATTTTTTCAGGATCTCTATGTCAGATAGCAGAGATAGGCAGGATACTTCAAATACTTTTTGGTAATCCTTCTCTTCATGACTCTCTCAGGCAGCTGGGCACACGTCTGGATGTACGTGAAACAACTGCACTTTTTCGAGGTTATATTGAAGGCAGATCGCAACAGCAAATTATAACCACTGTAACTTTATATTACTGAGAATTTTTTTTTAAGTATGGTCATCCTTGGCTAATTTATTCAACCTGCTACTTTGAATTGCAATGGCTTATTTCCATTTTATGAACCTATATTTTTTCTAAGATTATTTCCTAATTTTTAAAAACTATTTTTCACCCCAATTTTCTTTCAGAGGAAGGGAATTTTGCAACTGGGGCCAATGAAAAATTTGAATATATTAAATCAATATTCACCTAATATACAATATTAGCCATCTAAGCCCATTGACTGAAAAACGGAAGGAAAAAGAAACATAATAAGAAAATTTTATACCCCTTCCTGGAAAACTCTTGTAAGTTAGAGTAGTGTCTGAGACAGATGGCAGTCTATTCTATGATTGACATTCAGTAAGCACAGTGTGATCACCTATTTCTCCAGAGTAAGAAATATCAGAGTTCCTCTAGTTTAACATTAGAGTCTGTACTTTCTCTTATTCTGTTTTCTACCCCCAAAAATAGACATTAGAGAGGCATCAGCTTCACAAATACAGTAACTGTGAATCAATCATTAATTTCATACAGGGGTACCAGCCTCAAGGTGGCAGTTCCTATGGCCAGGTAAGCATCAGTCAGTCACCAGTCAGAATAGAGCATTTCAGAAATGAAACACTGTGGCACTATAAAGGCACTTAGCAGTTCCTCAGAATTTGAACTTTAAAGGACACCTTTCTCTGAAACTTTCTATCCTCACTCAACATTTATGCACGTGCTACTTATTGATCTGGAATCCCAGTGTGTGAAACCATCACACTCAGCATCCTTGTGAGAGCCAGAAGGGGGCTGGCTCTGCATACTGCCCTGCATAGCTTTAGGATGTAGTTGCTTGCTGTTGCTAATGCAGGCTGGATCCCTTTCTGAAAGGGAAGTAACCAAATGCTGTCCTTGTCTTAGGGTGGACCAAGTTTCTCAGGCAGCAGCAGCAGCTCCTATGGCCAGGTAAGCACACTGGCTGTTCTGTAGAAAGTTCTTCACTGATCTCTCTGGGAACTGGCATGACTGGCAGACTTTTGGGAGTGATGTTTCCCTTGGCAGCCTGTGCCTCAGTTTGGGCTGTGGTTACTGCTGAGAATAAGACAATGTGCTGCACATGTGCACAGCTGTTAGCATATTGTTCTGTGTCCTTTGGCACAGGAAGAACCTTTTAAGGAATCCTGCAATGCAGCCCTTATTTCCATAAACATCAGGCCCTTTTTAAAGAGGTCTCCTTGTCAAGGTGTTAATTATCTTCTCTTTATTTAAAGGGTTCCCAAGGCAGCCAGTCTTATGGCCAGGTGAGACTTTGTGCTGAAATGTATTGAGCTTTTCTGTAGGAGCCTGTCCTGTAACTGGGCTTTGGGGTGTGGGTGGTTTTTACCTTCTCAGTGTTTCTGAGCAGTTCTTGATTTGGTTTGCACCACTGAAATACCATGAGGGAAAAAATAACATAGTAGAGAGGAACCTTGATTGGAAATGGGCTTTTCTTTCTGGTATTCTGGTATTCTACTGCTGCTGTGCTGGGACTACAGTTCTGCAGCTCTGTTTACAAATGACGTCTTGGCTTTCTTACAGGGCTCCCAGCCTCAAGGTGGCGGCTCCTATGGACAGGTAACTGTCAGTCAGTGGTCATCATACAGCATGTATGTGATGTTCTCATATATGTATTGAGAATTCTGTGGTTTCTTACTTGAAATAGTATAGTAAGTAACTCTTTAGAATTAAGTCTTATGAACTTTTTTCATATGGCTCTAGCAACAATAGGCTCATTGAAGCAGCACTTTCCGCTGTAGGAAGGAGTGCATGCAGGTGTCAGCTTTCTGATGAATTTTAGTATTCAACATACTCAGTACTTTACCATATAACTCACAGTAGAATATAGTTGGGTTTGAAGCAGCCTCGCAGCTAAAGCCCTTGAAAATTCATATCTGTGTTAGAAATGGAGGAAAGGAATATTTGTATCATGAGCTATTCTTTTCTTTTTTTTTTCCAAGCAGGGCGGATCTGCTTCTTATTTTGGCAGCAGTGGTTGTGGACAAGTAAGACTTTTTCTCCAAGCTATTTGAAAACTAGACCCAGCTTTCTTTGCAATAGTAAAATAGTGTTTTTAATAATTTTTATAATGTTTGTTTGAAATCTATTGTTTTCATTGTTACATGAACTTATCTAGCACAGAGGCCAAGAAAGGCTGATATTGTTGACTGTTTTAACAAATATGAAGTGGCTGCTCCCATTTAGAGTTGTACATGGAAGACAAACAATCTGTCTACTCAATAAGTATATAAAATCTTTGCTTGGGAATTTTTGGATGTTGCTCTGTTTATTTTCTCTAGACAATAACAAAAACAATACGATTGGAGAGTGGTTCAGATGGAATAAGACTTAAATTAGTCATTTTCATCCTGGTTCCATTTCAACTTGTATGTCTGAAATGGTATAAAGACAATGGCTTTGATGATGAGATTCCAGGTGAAAGCATAATGGATGAGGCCAATAGTAAACCTATGTTTGAATAAATATATTGAGGAGGGCAATCAGAATGAAAGATAAGTAGAAAACCAGACATTTTTAGCAGAAATATTAGGATTAATGGAAGTTAGACATGAATGGAAATGCATCTGAAAGCGTCTCAAGGAGCAGTACAACAAGAACACAGTTACCAGCAATGAAAATGTTAAACACTGAATGGGTGATTTCCTCTAAGGGGTGTCACAAGTTGACTTATCAAGAGAAGACCCTCGCTGTAATAATGGGTGGGTGACAACCAAGGTAGAACTCTTTCTATGTACTGTTCCTCATCCTATTATCACAAAATATACACAGGCAAATGAATGGCTCTGAGCAGAAGCCTTGCCTAAAATCCATGGTGGTGAATCTAGCAAATGATTGATGGTGACATTTAGATAGATGGTCACCCAACAGTAACAGTTACTTCCAAAAAACCCCACCAGTAGTTCATCTTTACCAATCAAGAGGAACTAGGATGACACAGAGAGAAATCAATTACCAACCTACCTCTTTCCATGTGGCTCACAAATATTCATTTGACCATCTGTGTGCAAGTGTCTTGGTGCTTGTATGGGCATATGAGAGTGACAGAGGGTAAAGCCACACACTTAAAGGGTTAAGTAAAATTAAACTCACTCTCTGTAAAGTTATATGTTTCATTTTGTTACACTAATTGTCACATAGGAAATTTTAAGGAAACTAATTACTTTGCAAGAAAAATGGCATTTACCTTTTTATTTGTTTGGTTTTTGACAGGGTGCCTCCTACGATAGCAATCCCTGCCACCAGGTAAATGGTCTTTCTCCTGTTAAGATGCATCTGAAATTAGTTTTGCCACTAACCCAATTACTCCCAAATTCAGATTCATATTGCACAAATCCATGTAATCTTATGAATTTTGAGCTTAGAACTCACTATCTTCCTGTTCACAGGAGTATCACAGGGGCTTTGGAATCTTTTTTGCCACTTTTTCCTTGCACTACATTTTGAAATGCCTAATTCTACAGGACATTAAGGCCCTGTGAAAGAAAGAAGAAAGCTGCTGCAGAATTGTTTAACTGGCGTGACTTAAATCAGGGCTGGAGTTCACCAGCTTCTCTCTTTCTATCAAAAGCCAGAAAATATTTTAGGACTGCCACTTGAGGTCCCTGAAACAAACTGAGTTTGTACAGTGAACTATAGATAGCTACCTGAGTTTTTGTTACAAGTTCAAGTGTTGGAGCTCTACAAAATGCTATCCTAAAAGATGTCAGCTATGTTAAGGAAGTCATCTCTGTGATGTTAAAAATTAGGCAGAAAATGGCAACAGATGGCTTCCATTTTATTCATGATACTTTTTTTGATTCTTCCTGAGTTTTCACAAGAAACAGAAAAATTGGATGGATTAATTGCTTCAACAAATGCTATGTTTTAACAATATAAATATATACTATATTCATAAATATGCAAACAACATAGATGTTGCTACAATATATTATTATAACATGGTACATTATATACAATGCACCGTATGTAATACATTTTTCTCAAGGCATCACAGGTCACAGCTTTCTGTGCAATAATGCTAGAAGGGGAATTTGTATGAATTTATTTCATTTGTATAGATTAGGTTTTCTACAGGAGAAAAAAAAGATACATTCTCTAAAGAATATTCAAAATGGAATTCATCATTTACTTAAAGTTAAATGTTTGAAATTCCTTGATTTATTTCTCACTTAGTATTTACCATTGCACTACTGGCAATCTGTGCTTAGTACGTTAGAAATTATATCCAAATATGGATATATATAAGAGTAAATGCTTTTTACTCTTCCTAAGCAAGTATCATAGATTTCAGCAAAAATATTCTATGACCAAACAGTGAGTGTCTAAAGCATTTTTGTCTGATTTACAGGGTGGATCACAGGGTGGTCAGGTGAGTACATCTTTATTGTCCGTTGGTAAAAACTTTTAAAGCAATTCTAATCCACACTAGTTTTTTTCCTCATGGGGATATAGACTCTTGCAGAGTGTCTCTGTGTCCAGTCTGTAGGTCATTCTCTGCAAACATACTTTTTATCAGCTCTGAAATTCCATTTACATGAAAGTTGAAGTTACATAGAATTTCCATAGAACTCAGCAACCTATGATAGCTGTGTGAACTCAGATAAAATTCAGCTCCCCACCATTATGACTGTTGCTGTTTTGTTTTCACGGGGTGATTCATACTCTTCACAAAACTATGGTGGTAGCCAAGTAAGTATTGCCTCCCACAGAGGTTTTATGAAGGTTTTAACTTCTATGATAACTGATCAATATCTCATTGGCAATATGGTAATTTCAATTCTAATAATTTTGTTGTTCTTTCTTAGCAGAGTGGATCATCATCCTCCCAAAATTATGGTGACAACCAGGTAAGTAGACTTTGACTTTCTTCTGGTAAGAATTTTTATAATGTTTGATAATTTATCCAGATACCTTGAAAATTGTATTTGTTCAAAGGAATCCTAGGTAGTTGTTTATTCCACCTTTACAGCCTCTGAAGCAAATCCCAGTTTATTCTGAAATGGAGTTTATATCTGTTTGTTTTATAGGATGGATCCTACTCACAAAACTATGGTGGTGGCCAAGTACGTAATACTCTATTTCACTACTTATACATCACTTCATATAAACTTTAGCCTTTGCTCAAAATCAGGTTTTCTATATTCTAACTTTATCCAATTTCTTGGGTTTTTTGTTTGTTTTAAAGGGAGGCTCATCCTCAGATACCTATTATGATAATCAGGTAAGTAGTTCTTTCTTTCTCCTAGTTACATATTATTTGTAATGCCTGCATCAACTTCCTTAAAGATTTAGTGAAACATAATTATTTCTGTGTTCTTTGTGGTTTGGATTTGTTTTGCTGAGTTTTTTTCTTTACTGAAGATTGGAACATTCCCAGTCAGCCACTGTTGCATCTATGGATTTGGCTCCTTTTTGTCTTATAAAGATCCTCATTTCATTTAACTCAGCTTCTTCTTTGCATGAGCATCTCTTCCATCTTGCAGAGTAAACAGGAAAGTGTATTTTTAACAATTCATTTCTGTGAGGAAATAACTGGTATCTGATGTCCTCTTAGGAGTCACAAGATTCTTCATATGATAATAACCCCAACGCTTGTGATGATGTGAGTATGCTTTCTCTAATATATTTTCATCACAACATTTTTCACGTAGATGAGAAAATACTGCTCTGCTAGATGCAGTTTTTGGAGCAGAACGATCCAAAAAGAATGCTGAGTTTCCACACTAACAGGTGTTTCAGCAACTTCCTCTTCTCTTGCTGAAAATTGTTATATATATGTTTACAGATACACTTAGTGCTTTTAAATGCAATTAACTTGATGAAATGAAATATGAATAAAAATACTTCAATGGCCTTGTGGTAACATATACTTTCCTCAAAATCTAAGGGTACATTTTACATTAATTAAAAAAAAAAACCCGCAAGAAAATCTTAAATTACATATAATGAATGCAAGAAGAAGTGACAGATATTCCACTGCTTTTCATGTTACATTTGTACCAATCTAACATTGTTATTACAATGTTTTTCAGACTGGAATGGTAGAATTTCAAACTAATGTAGACAAAACTGTGGAGAATGGGAGCATTAAGTGATTTTTATTATGTTGTATGCAGTACCAGAAATAATTTGTTTTCTTTAGGCTTACTTTATTTAAATAATTCTTTTAAAAATGAAATAATGTGTTCTTTTCCAGAATGACACTACCTACAGTGCCAATAGTCAGGTAAATACTTTGTTCTATAGTGTTCAAATTCTAATGATTAATGATAGTGTTAGTAACTGAACACTTCTATATTAGACCTGTGGATCTTTAGTATATGATTGCTTTATAATACCCTTCAAAAAGTTAATTATTTCTCTGTACTCAAGACTGCTGCACAATTACTTCAAATGGCACAATACTTCTAAGGATATATACTAACACATGTTCTTCATAATATATCCACTTTTACTGGATAATTTGGGAATCAATCACCTGTGTACATGAGGCATGTAGCCACCTCAAGCTTTTCTCACTCATTCAGATTTAATGTCACTTACATGCTGCTGTTGTAAAGTAACACTTGTACCCGGTATGACCCAGGATTACCTCTCTGTCAAGACTTTCCCTCTGTCCTGCAAGCAGAAACAGTGATTAACATGAATTGATTGTGACCAAGCAAATACCCTGTTGTGTAAATAAATTGCATTTTCTGTAACATTGTTTCTGTTCATAGAAAAGCTTTTTCCATCTGTCACAGCCTCCTTTTGTTTTACTGCCATCTAGAGTAACCTTCTGTCATCAGCTACTTGCCTTTTCAGTTCTCAGCTCTTCACTATTCTGCTTCATTGTTTTCCCTATTTTTCCTCTGTAGTACTTAAGTATTTCAGCAAACGTATTCTAGAAAGGAAAGAGGCCTTCTGAAACGATCTTTTGTTTTGGCTTGTATTTACGTTGAATGCATTGCACTAGGTCCAATTTAAAATGTTCTGAAAAAAAAATCCTTCCTCAGCAAGCACTGTTTAGGAGCCTCCTCACTTCCTCTTGGTTCACGAAAGATGTTAGTATTCCCTTGGTTATCTCTATCCAGTCTGTATGGCATTGTAAAAGTGTTTGCTTCTAAACTTTCTCACAAAGAAGGACGAGGAATACTAAAAAAGAGAGAGAGAAAGGATCCTTATACAGATTGTGTACTAAACTACAGTGGTTCAGCTTAGGGAAGCTCCCCTAAGCAGGAACTTCTGTTGAAAGAGATAAACTGAAAACAAAGAATATGCTTTTTAAGACTCTTACTGCTAATCAAATGAAATCTCTGGACACTTGCTTTTTCCAAACATCACCTTGACAAGTAGTAGATTTTTGCTAAAGTATTTCATGTAAACAACTACAGTTATAAAGTACTAACAAGCTTGTGGCTCCTTTGCAGCGTTCTGGTTGTGCAAAGAAGAAAGTTGTTGCCCGAGTAAGTAACACTTTTTTTCTTTTACTTTTTGCCTGTTTGTAGGATTTTAGTCTCAACTATACCTAATCTATCTTAATTATACTATTTTTTCCCTAACCATGTTTATAGTAGTTAATATCCTCCTTCATAAGGAAAAAGTAAAATAAAATTACTTGGGTATTTGCTCTTTGGATGAATATCTTTAAAGAAACTGTATATATATATATATATATATATATAAAGAAACGAAAATCATGCTTTATACAGGGCAGCTCAAATTCCTATTCTTCATTATGCGCATACAGAGTTGGTCCAAGCTAAAGTTAAAATTAAATGAGTATCATCTAAAGGACAGCTAATATTTTAGCTGAAGAAAGAATAATAAGTAAGGAATAATAATGTTTCCTAATTTATTATGCTTAGTGGTTGTGTAGCAGATACAGATATCTGTATTGTATAGTTGCAAGTCAGACTCAGTAATAGCCTATAAAAATTATGTGCAAATACCCTTTATTTTATAATAATGCATTTCTACTCAATGTAGACAATAACAGGTGTGGAGCACTTATAAACAAATAATATGGAAAGGGAAAAGAACCATTACTGATCATAGAATTTTCATCTCTAATTGTAAATGTTATTACTTTTTTACAGGACACATCACATGTTTTGAGCAGAAGGGCCTATGATATACAGGTAAACCATTCCTGTCCCTTTTGCTGAGCTACTGATGGTGGTAGTAATAAGCTTATAGTTCCTTGTGTATTACCTACAAAAAAGAAGGACCTAGTGTCCACAAAAAAGAACTAATTCTCTTTAGGGTTAGGTAATTCTTTCCTACTAGAACTATGTATTTTATTTTATTACCTTACAGATATGTGTCATTTTTTGTTTCTTCACAGAATGCATCTTCTCCTTCAAACAGCAGCCACTCTGGCATGCAGGTAACAATGTAGTGTCAACTGCATGATATCAAGGAGCTTTCTGATAAATTATATTTCATTCTGAAAGTTATGTTCCAGTAGTTTTTCTGTGCTGAAGGATGCTATTTTGATTTGACAGCATTTTCCCTATAATGTTATAGTTTTGCACAGCTGTAAATAGTGATATTAGGCCCAGAATATATAGTTTGTTTTATTCCTTCACCCCACTAAGTAGGTAAGAATTGCAGGTGTTTCATTACATAAAATTTTGTAAAATTTATTTGAAAAACACAAACTATATCATTTCAGATTCTTATTTTAGAAACATTCTTGCATTCTTGATTGTAATGGCCATATACATGATTGTTTCATTCTGCATTTGGTAAGAAGGTATATCTCAGGGATTACGTACTTCTGTTACAAAAGTAGGTTCAACTTTCATATTCTGAAGAATTATTTACTGCTGCAGCACTGTTTATTTAGAGAATGATATGAAATTTAACTGATTCAGAGTGGCACCTAGTTCTGTTTCTCTTATTATCTTTGATTGGTACCCATCAGCTTCCTAGGGGTCTGAAATCCTGCTGTACCCAGCATTATGTAGATTTAACAGTAGCATAGTCCTCTGTCTCACAGACTTTGAAGTTTAATTCAATAATGCAGACAGATCTCTGAGCTCTGGAAGGTAAGAGTTCTAATTAGTTTTCTTAATGCCCATTCCCTGTGAATTATATCAAGTCACTTAATTAGCTTTCATCCTAACCTACGTTTTCATAATAATTCAACAGGTTATGTTCATTGATGCAGGGAAGTAATAGAGTTTGTAATAGCTTTTCTCACTACATAGTTTTATACTTTAGATTCTAATAAAATGCTTTAATAAAATATAATTGTTTTCTTCACAGGGTGGATCATTTATTGCAACCAGTGGATCAAGTAATCAGGTCAGGATTTTCTTTATTTTCAACTAGTCTTGTTCAGATAGCTTTTTAGTAATTAAACTAATTCAATTAAGAAATTAGAGTTTAAGTAGCTTTACATGGAAGATTGGTGATGTTATTCATTAATTTGCAAATGAAGTGACCCTATTCATATTAATTTTATCAGAAATGGCTCTCTGAAATCACCTTTTAGCACAGTTTCAATAGAACATGTGTTTTATGGGTGATAGCCCAATGGGATACTCCTGACTACCCTGATACTTCTCTCTTGCTGAGGCATCTGCCATTGAGACATCCCACTGAGAGAGGCACTATCGGTCTGACTTCCAAAGCAAACGTTAACTGTACACATCTGTGCTCTCCCCTCATTTGTTCTAGGTACAGCAAAAGTCACACCTTCTCTGTAGTCCTACAGACTTTCTTCCCCTAAACAGTTTTGCATCTGAAATAAGATTTTATTTTAAATTTCCAGAAAGCAATAATTATTTTGTTTGTTCATTTGTTTGTTTGATTGTTTTGGTGTTTTGAATTTGTAGGGTGGTTGTGTTTGTCCTGATGGAAGCAGTGGTCATAGACAGGTAATTATTTTTCTGAGTTTATATTTCCTTCTACATAATGGAGTATTTTGAATTAATCACCTTGTAAATATGGACATTTGGATAACACTAATGGTGATTTCCTTAATATGGGTAGAACAATATACAATTAAAAGAAAGAATTAGTTCCACTTAACTGCATGATTACCATTTGGCCACTAATTTTCTGTAACTGTGCTTGGTGATCCACATGCTCTGTCACTTGACTATTATGTGCCAATTGTTTTCAAAAATCAGTCAATATACATTTTAGTAACCATAGTACTTAGTTGCATGCAGCTTAGTTTCCTTGTCTTTCTCACTGGTGCAATAAAATACTGTGACTAAAATTACCAAAATTTGATAAATATTTCAAAATATAATCCCTTAAATCAACATTTAAGCTGCTCTTTCCCGTAAAGAGAATCACTGAAATTTCAATGACAGTTGCACTGGATAAACTTTTCCTCTTAGGCAATGCCTCTGGGCCAGGAAAAAGGCCAAGGAATGTGCTTATGTGGGCATTATAGATTAGCTTTACCACGCTTCCGGCTGTTGAGTTCACCTTGGATTTTAAAGTAACCTGTCTTCTTCTAGGATACATATTTCTGAATCTTTTATTGGAGCTGTATTTACAAAAAGCCATTTGAATGGTGTAGTATTTTTTTAGTTTTTGATTTCAACAAGAAGCATTTTGTAGACTTGATCTTTGGTTTTGTAGTCTTATCTACATATTCTGTCCATGGCCCTCTACACATGGCAGCTGCAGTGCTTACAGTAGCATGTAAATAGATTGGCCATGATAGGTTACATTCTAATAATAATAAAAAGCAAGGTATAGGTAGATGTATATGTACAAATAAACTATTATTCATAAATCTTACATAAAAGAGGGAGTCGTCTGCCTCCTAGAGAAATGGTCACAGTCCCAAGCCTGACAGAGTTTAAGAAGCATTTAGACAATGCTCTCAGGCATATGATGTGACTCTGGGAGCTGGTTCTGTGCAGGACGAAGAGTTTGACCTGATAACCCTTTTGAGTCCCTTCCAATTCAGTTTATTCTGAGATTCCTTGAAGGTCCCTCAGCACAGGAGAAAAACTCTTGCAAAAAGCTTTCTTTTAGATTTAAAAGGTGTGACTTCACACAGAAGTCTTTTCAAACTTGGAGAATATTATAAATTAAGAGTCAGAGCTATATGTATTTAAACCATCTTGTTTCAAAGGAAAAAAATGGTTTACTTATGTGGATCCCCATATTCCTCACACTGCAATTATTCTGCTTTTTCTCCAAGCTTCACCTAAAGACAAGATCTTAGTCTACAAATAGAGGAAGAATTCTAACCACAGAATAATACTTCCCCTGTTTTGTATATAAGTGGGAAGTGACAGTTATAATGACTGTCAAGAACTGGTAAATAGTCTTGTCTTTAAGTGGTGAGCTCAAAAATATGCTCTGCTAAATACTCATTACATTTTGAGAGTCCAGTATTCTGGCAGTTTTTAAAAAGACCACCAAGGTCATGATCATCTATAAAAATACAGAGAGTTTGTAAGGTATGATACAGGCTTCTGCAATTAGAAAGAGTAAAACTAAATGTTTGTACTACTTTCAGATCTTTTAACCTGAACAGGAAATAACAGAACCTGCTACAGGTTTCCTTATCTCTAAAAAAAGTACAAACCAGCATTCTCTTTTAATGGTTGCTGTAAAGTTTTATTTAAAAGAATAGAAATTCACAGTAGACTCATTTATGTAAATGTCTGTTTGCAAGAAAATAGCTAGTCTGTGTTTTCATTTCAGGGAGCCCCAGGTTCTTCATACAGCACATATTCTGGTAACCAGGTAAACATTCAGATAAAGTGCCCTATTCAGAAACTCCATCTAAAGCCTTCCCTGAAGGAATAGCCAGATATAAACCAGTAACCCATTCTGTCTTCTGCACAGGGAGGGCCTTTCTTCTATCCTGGAGGATCCTATGGACAGGTAGTAGTTCCTCCTCCCTCACCAGGATAATACAGACTCCCATCCTCCTGGTTCCTTCACACCCAGTATTGTGGGTGCTGTGACATACTAAAATTACAGACCTGACTGTTGTCCCTTAGAGCAGAAAAATTAGATCGACCCTGATATAACCTCGTGGTGTGAAGTTCTACAGAGAACAGTACAGAATGGTCTCTGCATTTGCTTTGCAGCATTCAAGTTTCAGCAGGCTAAGAAAATTGATGCCAGAAGATTTCTTCCACTTTAAAAACAATGGTCTTGAATTTTACCTAGGCACATAAAAATTAGCTCAAAATTGGGAGAAAGCATAAAGTAAGAACCAGATGTGCAAGTATTTAAACTCTCATCTACAAGAAAATAGCTGGTCTGTTTTGTTTTTTTTTTTCAGGGTGGCCCAGGTTCTGCACACAGTTCTTACTCTGGTAACCAGGTAAATATTCTGGTCACTGTGCCTGCACAGGAGCAGCCTAAAAGTATTCTTTGAGAGAGCATTCAACTAAAACCAGTAAATTTTTGTGTTTTCTCTGCAGGGAGGGCCTTACTATTATCCTGGTGGATCTTATGGACAGGTAGGTGCTCTTTGTAGAGACAACACACTTCTTCTATCTTCATTCCTATATTCCCCATGTAGTGGCTGCTGTGAAATGTAACACACAAAAGTTGAGTCTGTCATAACACCTGATATTTGTATCAGCTGTCTGTACCTTGCAATTTGAAATCTGTCAGAGAAAAAGACTAAATTGTGCTTACAACTTCCATGGAATGATCTTTCATCTAACTAAAAAATCAGTGATAAGAAGTCCCTTCTTGTTTAACAGTATTGGCCTAGAGTGTGTTTCAGATACATTGGTATTTACACCATCCTGTTGCAAGAAAATAGCTAGTCTGTGTTTTCATTTCAGGGAGCCCCAGGTTCTTCATACAGCACATATTCTGGTAACCAGGTAAACATTCAGATAAAGTGCCCTATTCAGAAACTCCATCTAAAGCCTTCCCTGAAGGAATAGCCAGATATAAACCAGTAACCCATTCTGTCTTCTGCACAGGGAGGGCCTTTCTTCTATCCTGGAGGATCCTATGGACAGGTAGTAGTTCCTCCTCCCTCACCAGGATAATACAGACTCCCATCCTCCTGGTTCCTTCACACCCAGTATTGTGGGTGCTGTGACATACTAAAATTACAGACCTGACTGTTGTCCCTTAGAGCAGAAAAATTAGATCGACCCTGATATAACCTCGTGGTGTGAAGTTCTACAGAGAACAGTACAGAATGGTCTCTGCATTTGCTTTGCAGCATTCAAGTTTCAGCAGGCTAAGAAAATTGATGCCAGAAGATTTCTTCCACTTTAAAAACAATGGTCTTGAATTTTACCTAGGCACATAAAAATTAGCTCAAAATTGGGAGAAAGCATAAAGTAAGAACCAGATGTGCAAGTATTTAAACTCTCATCTACAAGAAAATAGCTGGTCTGTTTTGTTTTTTTTTTCAGGGTGGCCCAGGTTCTGCACACAGTTCTTACTCTGGTAACCAGGTAAATATTCTGGTCACTGTGCCTGCACAGGAGCAGCCTAAAAGTATTCTTTGAGAGAGCATTCAACTAAAACCAGTAAATTTTTGTGTTTTCTCTGCAGGGAGGGCCTTACTATTATCCTGGTGGATCTTATGGACAGGTAGGTGCTCTTTCTTGTTTGTAGAGATGACAGACTTCTTTTATTTTCGCTCCTATTCTGTCCTTGAAAGATGGAAAACACTTTCTTGGGAGAATCAAATTAATCAGCTTTTTCTTATTTTCTGTGCAGGGAGGGTCTTCTGCTTATGATGGCAGCAGTGAATCCTATGGCCCGGTAAATACTCTATTTTTTCTCTTTGTGAATATGTTGCTGAGGGCCAATACCCTGGGTGAAGTAAATATATAGCTAAATCTGTATTTTAGCGCTCACTATATTCTAATGAAAGTGATCTCTTCTTTGAGGAATGAGTAAATTTGTATATACTTTTAACTAAGTAGCCTGAAAGTTTATAGGAAAGTAAAAGGTGGGGTGCCTCCAACCTTTAAGGCCTATTCTTCTCACCAATTTGAATTACCTGCAAGATGAAGTTTTTTTCAAAAGTGGAATTAGAATTTCCGTTAAAAAATATGTAACATGAGTATTTTACAGGGACATAACTGAGTTGCTTAACAGTTCTGATAACTAAGTAAATAATCATATTTTTTAGTTCTGCCAGAAGAAGATCCCTACAGAAAGCATTAAAAAAAAAAAAAGTCTGTTGGCAATATGAAAATTATTTATGTTTTCTGGACAGGGTGGATCTTCCGCATATAGTGGCTCTGAGGCTTATGGCCAGGTAAATGTTATTTGTCTCCTACATCAAAAGCTCAAGCTTGCTGTGTTGGTTCTTATGTGTACTGAGTTCTATGTTTCAGTTATTTTTAGGTGACAATGACCATGAAAATGCCATTTTAACTTTTGTTTCTCTTTGCCTTTGTAATAACTCAAAATGTTTCCATAATGTAGAGAGCATGAGGTACTATGTATGCTGTTTTTAACTGTGCCCTGTGACTACTCGATGATTTAACTACCTTATTGTTCATGTTACCTCATTCAAAAAAATATTTTGTGCATTTACTTTACACACCTTACTTATGCAGAAGTTGTTGAAAGTTTAAATAATAGGATTTTTAATATAAAAAATGATAATTTTGCAAATTAACATCACTGAAAAAATTTTCCTTATAAAAATGCATGTCTGCAAGGAGAGCTTTTTTCCCAGCCTCTTCTGTTTAAGCAACAGGTTAAGTTACATATTTTCTCTTTTCTTGCATATTCCTTAGTTTAAGTAAAATTGGAGATTGTAAGTGCTTAGTTAGTTTTATTCTTCTATTTTATATTCCCCACAATTAAGAACATGTAAGAGTCCTTTTTACATGAAAACAAATGTTTTTTCATTCCTTTACAGGATTCACCTTCCATAGGAGGCAGTGAAACTGAATATAGTGTAAGCATTTCTTATCAACAATATCAACATCATAATTCACTACCTTTTAAAGTATCTAGGTGCTTACCTTATCTGATGTCACATGATTGTGCTATACATGATAAGGACTTCATGAATTAAAACTGCAGTTACAACAGTTCTGACTTCTAACAATCAAACATTTGAATTGGTTGTTAGAAGTAGCAATTACAAAGAAAGCTCTTTTTATTTCACAATTTCCATCAAAACTCAGTACTAGTACATGACTACTTCCCTCTTTCCATCCACAATTCACACTACATTTGTTTTTTCAGTGCCAGACATAAAAGATTCAAGTTCCTTCATCTATATATTGCATAGGAATGGTCTGTTTCCATGTAATGTGGTGAAAACTGTCTGCTTTTCTTTAGAAGATGCCTTTTCTCCTGATTAAAATATATTTCCTATTAATTCTGCTGAAGCTGCTTATAAAACTTGACAATTCTAAAGTGTTCTCCAGGGTTCTTATTAGTAGGAAATTGATCTCTACAAGTAATTATAAATTCAGCTGTGCACTTTAGTCACAAGTATACTGTGTCAATAGCTTCAATGCTGTTTCTGTACCAAATCTTCTTATGGATATTCAAGAAAGCTAAAGTATGATACTTCTTTCTTTCTGAAAGAAACTAAAGTGTAACAACATATGTGTACCACATCCTGGTCTTAAAATACGAAGAAAGCTTTTAAAAGGCTGATGTTTTCACCTGGAACATTCTGGAGGAAATAAAATAGATTAAGATGTGACCTCATTCCTTTATTTCACTATATCACGATTCAGCCTTTAAAATAAAGAAATGCCATTTTCCAAAAATGAGCAGAGAAAGAATTTGTAGACTGCTTATCATCCTACAGCCTACATCTTCAACCTTCCCACAAGCAGTACCTTCCTTTGCTTCCCACCCGTGCTTAGAAAGAAATAGTAACATTTGCCATGGCAGTAACTAGATTCTGATATTTTTTAGGATTCATCCTCTCCGTCTGGTGGCCGCCAGAGTGAACGGGTAAGCAATCCTTCCTTTAGGTACTGCCAGGTGCCAGCCCCAGTGCTTGGCAACTGCATCTAAATTACCTCTCCTGTGGAAACCCTGAGACATTCCAGTCTGGGACGGAACATCCTCAAGCACAGTGGGAATGAGGATATGGCTAAAGAGTTACAGCACTGCTAGAAATCCCAGCTGATGCTGAGGTGTGCTCTTGAATCTCAAATTCACATCACAAATGTGATGGCATGATTTACTTGTTCAGGTCTTTGAGCTTTTTAAGTCATTGCTTGACTGCAAAGGGCTTCAATACCATGATTTGTCCAGCACTTGTTCTAAGTGCAACCCTTTGCTTTGTTGTGCCCTATGACTTACCTATGAAGGTTTCCATTTTCCTATCATTCTTACATGGCACATATGGAGAAATTACACAGACTGAGAAATTATTTTGTTGAAGATATAACTCTTTCAGCTCTTGTATCCTAGAAATATCTCCCACCAAAAGAGCAATTATCAATAGTCATGAAAGGGTGTGTGCTGTTTTATACAGAAATACAGCTTTTTTTTTTTTTTTTCCTGAACAATCCATGAAAGAGAATTAAAGAGGAGTGATTTTCTTCCACTCTGATCTTTCCAGTTTTGGGGGTTTGGTTTTTTCATGTAATTTCAATACATTTTTCCAGGATTTTTATTCCCCAGGAGGCAGCCAGTCAGGTGGACATGTAAGCATCTATTTTATTTATTATTTGCAGTTCCCTTCAAAAATGTCTCTACTGTTTAAAAATTATCCCAATGAGTAAATGACACCAAACCATTTATTTCCTGGAATTTCTCATGACATCTGGCATCATGTCTTATGAAATCAAATTACAAATTATTTGAATTTAAAAAATTAAAAATTGTGGGTGCATAACAGTCTTGTTCTCCAGAAGCCGTTTCAAACAAAAACATAATGGGTCTTCTTTTTGCAGGGGTCATCTTCTCAAAGCGGTGGTTACTCCAGTGGACAGGTAAATACTTAGTATTTTTGACCTCAAGTATCTGTCATACAATAGTTTGAGGCCTCATATTGTATTACAGAAATTTCTAATCTGTGAACAAGATTGATTCATTCACCTTACATACCTCTATGTAAAAGCAATGCAAGCAGGGTAGTCAAACATAATTCATGTATTAACTGATGTTTTAACACCTGGAAAAATGAAAGTAATAAATATTTGGCATTAATTTATATATTTTAAACATAAAGTAAGTGATTTTTATTTTTTCAGGACTCATCCTCATCTGGAAACAGCCAGTATGGTGGGCAGGTGGGAAATTTTTCTTCCTTGTTGTTATTGTGAGGGGTTTTTCCCCCAGTGTACATATTTCAAGAAAATATTACCAGATTGATAACACCTAAGTTTCCAGACTACTCTGGAAACCTATTTAGACTACTCTATTTTATCCTCAGTAATCTTTATATAGATAAAATGACATTCTTAACCAAATAGATATTTTCAAACATAGTTAAAAGAGTAAAAGACAATACTTCGTATTTAAATGCATGTGTCAAAAAAATTTTAACTGAGAATGTAACATTTACAGGGTTCACCTTCCTCAGGAGGCAGCCAGTCTGGTGGACAGGTATGAATTTCTTTCTATAAAATCTTCAGCTGGGTCGGTGTCGGGCACTCAGATTTACTCCTCTTATCTTTCCTTCACAAGAACTGTTTTCCTTTACCACTCTCCTTCTTGCCCAAAGCCTCAGCAGCGCATTGTTTTCTTTTGCCAGGTCATTTGGCCATCCTTCAAGCCAGAGTAGCCAGTAGTAACTGTTTGGCACGTGTATCTCAGCTTCTGTACCTGCTTTGGTGCTAAATAAATTTCATGTATATTGAAAGTGGAAAGTGAAACTCTGAATGGTGAACTCCTGGGCATCTCTCAGTTAGTTTTATCAGAGTAGAAATCACCTGGGTTTTGTATCATCTGTAACATGAAACAGTACTGCATGTACTCCAGGTGCTCTGACCTGTTTAGGAAAAAAAAATTGCTTGCTGTGGTACTACTCAGAATTTTTTACTCATCCTTTTGATGAGTAATGTTTTTAAGGTAAAAATTGTAGGTAAGAAAATTTGAAGACAAAAAAATTAGCATTTTGTTGCCCCATCAGAGCAGTAAGTCGAACAGGATGAACTAGACTCAGTTCTAGAAGTTGGGCAGTTAAAATGTAGCTTTATGGTTTACATGCCTGGGATGGTAGAAGTAATTTGAGTTGTAAATAGAATCCATTTCAGTCCTGTGCTCTTGATATCTTAAATACTTTCTGCATTCTTTACAGGCTGGATGTGATTGTTCTGGGGGAAGTTCTGTAAGTGCTGTTTGTTCATTATACATTTTCTTTAACTAAACTATTAAACTTGAAAATTATGTGAGATCCTATTTATTTCCAACTTACTTATTTGAATGTAATCTTAATTTTACATTCATTGTTCCTTTGGTGACTTAGATGGTTCTGATATGGTAGGAGTTATTTCTTATTATGCCAAGATTCAGTGTTACAGAATCATTGAATCATTTAGGTTGGAAAATGCCTCGAGTCCAACCATTAACTCAGCATTGTCAAGGTCACCACTAAACCATGTCCCTAAGTGCCACATGTATGTGTCTTTTAAATACCTCTGGGCGTGGTGATTCAGTCCCTTCCCCAGAAACCTCTCCAGTACTTGATAATCCTTTCAGTGAAGAAATTGTTTCCTAAAATACAATCTAAGGCTCCCCTGGAGCAGCTTGAGGCAATTTCCTCTTGTTCTACGGCTTGTTACTTGAAAGAGGGGACCAACTCCCACCTGGCTACAACCTCCTTTTAGGGAGTTGTAGGGAGTGGTAAGGTCTCCCTGAGCCTCCTTTTGTCCAGGCTAAACAACCCCAGCACCTTCAGCTGCTCCTCACAAAGCTTGTACTCCTGACCCTTCACCAGCTCCATTGCCATTTTTGGACACAATCCCACACCTCAATATCGACCTTGTAGTGAGGGGCCCAAAAGTGAACACAGGACTCAAGGTGGCAACCTCATCAGTCCCCCCTCAGTATAGGGGACAAACACTTCCCTAGTGCTGCTTTGGCCACATTATTGCTGATAAAAGCCAGGAAGCTTCAAAGTTGGCAGCGAGTTGCATTTCTGAGCAGTGATGTCAGTTGCCATAAAATATTTACAGAGATGTGTATCTCTTCTCAAAGAACCACAAAAAGATTGCATTAAATAGCAAAATTTCTTGACAACAGATCTATCGTGAAAGAAAGCTGAAATAAAATCAAGTCTACAAAAGTGCCAGTCATAAAAATTTGTATCAAAAATCAATGTTTACAAAATTTAAAACATAAAACAAAAACCTGAACCTTGTCACTTGTGTTTTAAGTCTATATGAAATTCTTTAGGGACTATGAAATAGGGTAATTCCTTCTTTCCAAAGCAAATCATATGTGGTCAATCAACATGTAGCATGTAAAGGTCATTCCTGCACCTTGGGTAATACTCTTATTAATTGGACAATGAGTTATAGGTAGATACAATATGATACTTCATGATTTATGATCTTCTGGGCCAAAAAAAGGCTATTTTCTCTTTTGGCAAATTGATAAAAGTAAAATAAGTGTAAGTGTAATTAATTTCAGTCTGTGATATTCTTCCTTTGAAATGTCATAGAACAGATATTCTAAGGGTTTTTTTCATTTCTAGTTTATGACCAAAGACAAAGGCTGATTTTTCTTTTCTTTTTTTCCTCTATAGGGTGGATCTCCTACTTTAGTCAGAAGTGATTCCTCTGCAAATGTAAGGAATGTTCATCAGCTTTTAAGTGTGTCCTCTGCTTTATCAGTATAATGGCTAGAGAGGATAAAGAGTCAGTGCCTAATAGAAGTCATACACTTGTGAAAGTAACCTCCTTTAATTACAATTAAAAATACACACAGGACATTCTTGTTATTGTAACTAAAAAATGCACAAAGGACATTCTTGCAGTGGTCCCAGTTTCTCTTTCCATTTGAAATAGTTTTTATTCAAAGAGAAGTCTTACAATGAAAAATGTTGTCACAAACACAAGTAGATACCAATATAATTTTTTTACTTTGGGAGTCAATTCCACTGGCTTCCTTGGAATTATGTAAAAAATCCCCCAAGGACATGGATTTATGTGATTGATTCTTCTTAGATCATTTACACCAAGAAAGTTTAGTATCAGTATTTATGTACTGCTATTTTTCAAGAAGTTTTGCTTCAAAGTATTTCTTTTAGAGCAAAATAACTGGTGGGTTTGGTGTTTGCTTTTTTCCCCAGGACTCATCTTCTTCTGGAGGCAGCCAGTACAACAGCCAAGTAAGCATTCATTCCAAAAGGAGAGCCAGTTTGCCACTTCTGAAAATGATTGTTAATTCATTCACTCAAATTCAGTTTTTGTATGAGAACTGGGTAAAAAGAAATGAAATTCATCATTGAGTTAGATATGGACTAAAAATTATAACAATGGGGGTTTTAGTAAATGCTTACTGCCCTTGCTTTGGGAAACTTGCAAAATGAAGCTCACAAAAACAGTGTCTGGGAAAAAAAGAAATCAAAGTGCATAATTTTATATTTCTATTGGACCTAATTCCATTATGAAGAAAAACAAATCCAATCCGTCCTCTTTAAAGAGACCTCTTTTTGTATGAGGTTTCAGTAGGTTTTCTTAGTTTGGTTTTTCAGAGTCCTGTTAGGTAGCCAATATTTTACTCCTAGCTCTGGCCCAGCATTCAAGCTTTCCAAATAAAAAAAATGCCATTCTCCAGAAATGAGAGAAAGAACTGGAAAGAATTCCACTTTAACCTTCCCAACACATCACACAAACAAAGCACTATGTCTTTGCCTTCTACCCTTGCCAAAGATATCAGGTATTTTCCTAACTTACCTTGCTCAACTTAAATTCTAGTTATTAAAGCATTCCGAAAGTCCTGTTCACCTGTCTTCACTCATATCTTGCTTTCTTGCCCCTGTTGTCCTAGCAGAGTCATGTTTTGATTTAAGGAAACCCTACTGCAGGTAATTCACTCATCTTCTACTCTTTACAGGATTCATATTCCTCTGGAGCTAGCCAGTATGGAGGACATGTAAGCTCTTACTTTTAAAATATATATATATATATATATATTTAATAAATATTTGACTCACAGTAAGGATCTCAATTCAGTATATCAAGAAAATTGACAGTGGTCTATACTCTGTAGTAATATTGTAAATTTAGGGAAGACAAAAAACCAGAGTTTATTCTGGGATAATTACACACAAACACTCAAATAACAAAATATAGATGTCTGTGCCACTTCTTTCCACAAATTGGATAATCAGAAATAACTAATTATCAATTTTTTTCCAGGAATCATCTTCTTATGGAGGCAGCCAGTATGGTGGACAAGTAAGCATTAATAGTCACCATTTTTGTAGTTTATTTATTGTCCACCTAACTGTCTCTCTTAGCTTTAATTTAATCTAAAATATTTTCAGTAAATCTTTCTCTGTAGTGTTCTGACATTAATGTAATTTAAAAAAACAAGTTCAAATGAAGACTCTTATCTAAGACTAAAAAAAACCAGAATGTGAAATATGTTGTTGACTCAATTGACTCCTGAAATTAGCAGGACTAGATATCATGTCTCTCTAAAATAATAAGTAATCACATTACTTTATGAAGCTAACCAGAATTTTTAAAGCCTCACAAAATTATTCTATGAGGCTATGAAATAGGTGTTAAAAGGTTTCAGTTTTCATTTTTTATTTATTTTCAGGGTTCACCTTCCTCAGGAGGCAGCCAATATGGTGGACAGGTGAATATTCTTCCCTTGTAGTGTTTTCTAGTTTATCAAAGAGATTTGGTAGTTCACTGCATAAAAGAGTGCTTTAAGGAGGTTGGGGTTTGGAGGGTTGTATCCATTTTCTGTCTAATTTGTTGTTAAGTATATAATGGTTATAAATGTATGTGATGCCAAGCTGCAGAAGAGTTAAGATGGAATTTCTGATGCATCATGGGAAATGCAGATGAGCCTCACCCATTTTGGCACAGTGGTTCAGACCATTCACATTTCTGGAGTGAAGGAACCTGGGTACTCCTTCATATGAAGTATGGTTTAAAGGAGTACTATGACATGGATATAGAGATAATTTAATTCTTTTTTGTTCAGGGTTCACCTTCTTCAGGAGGCACCCAGTATGGAGGACAGGTGAGAATTTCTTCCTGTGTAGTTGTTATTCTAACACACAATTTCTACATCAAAACTTGGTACTTTTATATTTTGTGAAAAAATATTTTGTGAAAACTCTGTTTATCTGAGTACAGATAGATATCTAAAGATATATGATCTGAAGCAACACAAAAACTATGGGGTTCTGCTGCTTCTGTTGTATTAAATGCAGTTCTGTCCTTTTTCTACCCTCCAACCTGCCCTGTTGCTGTCAAGGTTTCTTAGTTCTAACAGTAAGGAGTGATTGGAAGCAGATTCATCCCTCCTCTGCCTCACTTCCTTTGGAAAAATGCACTATTAGAATTGATATCTGAAAAGCAGTACAGTTTAAATAGGAAGAAGGAAGAAGGTGAGGAGTTACTAAGACTCCTCATGCCCCTGTGAAATGAAAGATGACAGATAGAGTTCCTAGTGCTGTCTGGAGGTATAGCCTCTAATGTGGAGTGACACATAAAGAAATAGGCTGAGTATTCATCTTCCTGTAATTTTTCATTGTGCAGCAGAGGAAAAAAATAGTGTTTCTTTAAAAAGCTCTTAAAGAAGGCTTTTGATTTGAGAAAAAAATTGACGCTGTGCTACAGGGTCCATCTTTCCCGGGTGGCAGCCATTATGAAGGACAGGTGACAACTGTTTTTCTGTTTATGGGTTGCTTTTTCCATTGTTCACTTTTTTTTTTTTTTTTTAATCAGAATATTTTTTAAAGGGCTGTCTTACAGCAAAATGGTGTTTAGCAGACTTTCTGCTATGTCAGCCCACCCACATTAATAGGGCATAGAAGGGTGCTGCAAGCACATAGTCCAGGGCAGCAGCACTACTCACACCTGCCTGGAGCTGACTTTGATAAAAACTTCATTGTTCTGTTTAAACAGCAGCCTCTGTAAAGGCTTTCAGTGGTTTTCAGTGTGGTTATAAAGTAAATGTTCATGTCCCTGTGGCACTTAAATCCAAGGAAGACAAATAAAAGTGTGTTTTTCTGTGACAGGTCATAAGTTAAAGAATGTGCAACAAATATAAATGCTTTTTCATTTCTTTAGGGTGTAGCTTCTTCAGGAAGCAGAGAGTATAGTGGACAGGTAAAACTTCTTCTTTCATGGTATTTGCAATTCACAGTTCATCAAGGAAACAGACAAGTATTTTGTGCAAAAAAAAGGAACATTCTAAGATAGAATAGCTTTAAGCCAGACTGAAGGAGGATTGCTAAGTATGAGATTCTAAGATAGAATAGCTTTAAGCCAGACTGAAGGAGGATTGCTAAGTATGAGTCTGTCCGATATAACAGATCATGTTAAGAGCAAATGATATAGGGGCCTGTGACACTGCATGGAAATGTTTCTTCAACACATCATGGTTTAAGAAGCCAATTTTTTGTGTTATGTTTAAATAGAAGCAATTTGAAAGACTGACAACCACAGAGAACAAGTGAGAATGTTACTCAGTAACACAGAAGTAATTAAGTTACTCATTTCTTCCAGGGCTTTTCTTCAGGAGTCAGACAGTCTGGTGGACAGGTATGCTTTTCTTTCTCTGTACTGTTCAGTTCTGCTAGAGTCATATACTCACAAATTGCTTTGTGTAACTTTCCTTCACAAGAGCCACATTCCACTGAATGTGGAAAGTGAGACACTGAACAGTGAACCCCTGGCCACCTCTTACTAAGTTTTATCAGAGTAGAAGTTACTAATAGGCCTCCACTGGAAGTCATCTAAAGAGCACTATATGTATGCATAGGACCATCGAGTCCAACTCCTGCCCCTGTGCAGGACACCCCAAGAATGACATCATGTGCCTAAGAGCATTGTCCAAATGCTTCTTGAATTCTAAAAGGCTTGATGCTCTGGTCTCCTCCAAGGAAAAAAAAAAAATCTGTATTACTACTCTTTTTTTTTTAACTTCTATGAGTAGGTTTTTATTGTAAATTTTAAATGAGAAGTTTGAAGATTCTATTTAAAAATTTGATCAGTTAGTGCACAGCTAGCCTAAAAGGGCAGGGGAGAGATAAAGAAACTGCCTTTTTAAATGGAGCTTGGTAAGTTGATGAGCAGTGTTTTATAGTCCATTTTCTTAGAACAGCAGAATGTGAGTTTGATTTACTAATTCAGAGGCCTATTCCAATCATAGACCCAGGAAAGTAAGTTTGGTTGTGTTTTGTACAGGGTGGGTGTGTGTGCCCCGGTGGAGGTTCAGTAAGTATTGTCTTTATATATTTTTCATAGTATGTGCACATACTGGAAAATTCCCAAGGAACTACATTTCCTGAAATAATTCTGTCTGTGAAGTTCTGTGTATGATGAAAGCTTTTCCCACATTATGCTAAAATGAGCAATTTTCAACCTGCTAAGGCAGAAATATTAAGTGGCTTGCAACCATAGTGTTGCATTCAAAACTAGCTAGTTTGTAAAAGAGGCTAGGGTCTTTTCTAAGGATCTGTTTCCCAAATATCTCATAGTGTACCTGCTGGGTTTTGGACTTTGCTCTTATGATATTTATTAACAGTATGATTGAACTAGTAAAACTTAGATTAAAATCTTGGCTCCAAATGCTTTCAGAATGGAGCAGAGAAACACATTTGGAAAAGTGAAAGCTTTTTCGAGTTTTTTGTCTAATTAGTATATTTCCTATTTCTTTGTAAATTCCAAAAAAAAAAAAAAACCAAACCCAAACCAAAAAACCCAAAACACACAAAATCTGCCCCACTGTTTTGCTGAGATAAAGTTAATTTACTTCTGAAGGAGGGTTCAGTTACCTGGTTTTTTTCAGTACAATCAAAATTACTTGGATCACCACTTCACTTTATTGGTCCATGTAATCAAGCAAAGCAACATGCCCAAGTATATAACTCATGGCATATATGCTAATTCTGAGAATCAAAAGTGTTGAAAACAACATCTAAATTAGAATATCTATAAATAGAAATGATATAACAATACTCACTTATATACACATTATATATACTCACGTATATATTACTTGACATATAAATCAGGATGAATCAGGGTAATAGTAAGCAGTGTGGATGACTTGGTCATTGCAATATGAACTCTGTGACACTGGAGTTCATACAGAGTAAACATTGCTGTTTCTGTTGAATGCAGGGCTCTTACGCAGGAACCAACTACCACGGTGGACAGGTAGGCAGTTTGTCTCTAACATTTACACAGATCCGTTCCTCAGGAATAAACAGGGCTCAGTTGTCATATTTGCCAGAAGCCATTAAATATTGAGTTCAGTTTAGTCACAGAGATAGGTACAATAACTCCTGGGAGTGCATGGGGCTTTTATTCAATCACTCTTGACATTTCAGTTGTATCCTTCTAAACATAAGAGACAAGGTTTTACTTTGTAGTTACAGAAACTTTCTTACCTTAAAAAATTACTGAAGAATCATCCGCAGGGCTCATCTCACTGCATAAACCACCAATATGATTTGTGGATAATTAGTCATTTGCCACTGCATTAGTAACTGTGTAAAGTTCTTCAAGTTAATCAGTGTCATGAGTATTGCTTATATTAGGTCCAGGATTTTTTTTGCCATTTAAAAATTTTGATACTATTAAAAAATTATTTATAAAAATTTTGCATTCTTTTTACAGGGTTCATATCCTGGAAGCAACCAGTATGGTGGACAGGCAAGCAAATTTTCTTTGTTTTCAAGATCTTCTTTCTACTTGCAGTTTATTAAATGAAAAATATCATGCAGTACATATACTGACAGTATTTTAAGGTCATTTTACTCCAAAAAAAAAATTTGAAAACAGGGACTGTCCATAGCTGGAGTCTACTCAAAATGGAGTAGCATGAACAAATTTCCATGTAAGGAATATTTTAATGAACCCTTTTTATATTTACATTAAATACTTGGAAAATTTAGTACAGAATAATCCAGCAGATACTGCTTTCAAAATATAAATTCTGGTGTGTTGCACACAATAACCATACTTTCCTCTTCAGCTTCAACTCAAAACTCTTCCTGTTAAGTGTACCTTATGCAGATTGTTTGCCACTGATTCAGAAATTTTACTAGTGCAAATAGCTGACAGATGAAATGGATAACCCAATCATAAGATAGAGCTTATTTTTCATTAATATTACTGTGTTTGCAATGTCTCACTCTGCCATACTAAAAAATAAATTTCTTTTTACTCCACTGGCAAGTATTGGATTTCAGTATCACTCTATTAAAAAGATAATCTCAGGTAGAATGGAGAGGATTCTTAACAGCTGCAAATCAATCTTTTTTTCCAAACTACCTATTTGGTAATATTAACAATGTTTTTACAATAATACACATAGTGCTCTCTGACCATGTCTAACATAGAAAAAAATCAAAAAGAAAGTTGATTTTTTTTCCCTCTTGAATAGAGCCACATGTTAGAGACTTTTGATCCATTTATTTATGTAACAGAACAATCTCAGCAGGTGTTTTTTGACTGTTTGCCCAATTTACTACTTTCAGCTGTGGAAGAACTTAGAGGCATTAAGTGAGAAGTCTTTCACTGCATCATTTTAGACTAACATACTTTCCAGATTATGGCTGAGGTCTCCTGTCAAAAGTCCTGTGATGTTTCATTCTGCACAGAAAAACAAAAAGTAACTGATGTTAATTTTCTGTGATTTTTTTTAATAGGGATCTTATCCCTCAGGAAGCAGCCAATATGGTGGGCAGGTGAGTATTCTCTTTCCATCCCATCTTTCCTAACATACTTTCTAGATCAGTTCAGTTACTTGATGCTGACACATTAATTTGGCCATTTTATTAAGTTTAAACAGTGCAGGTAATACAGATCGAAGTCATTTCAGTAAGGTGAATAAAAGATTTGGTTACAGAGTTACTGCTCTATATAAAATATTCCTTTGAACATACTATAGTTGCCAGGCTGTATTTCATATCACTACTTTCTTGATTCAAATTTCCATTGTTGTGGTGTACAGTACAGAGTATAAATTTTAGGTACTCAATTTGCCCTTTTTTGTTCAAAGAACAAATTTTTGTTTAAATAAGCTTGCCCTAAGTACTGCAGAAATTGTCTCAAGACAGTGATAGAAGATTTTTCATTCAATTAATACAAGTTTGATTGACTTCTTACAGGGCTCATATCCTTCTGGAGGCAAACAACACGGTAAACCAGTAAGTACAAAACATTCAAATTTACCTTCCTCTTTTCTTATACACCTTTTAACAAAACCTATATCTGGTTAGTTATGGACTAGACAGTTTTCTGAGAATTACTTTAATATGCAAAGAATGCCAAATGATTTATTTATCTGGGATACTCTCAACAAATGCAAACACAATATTTATTTTCACAGTTTTGAGACAGCACTTTACTATATAGCTGAACTTGTAGTAATCACAGAATGAGGCCATTGGATTTTTGTGTGTGTAAGGAACTCCTCAACAGCTATTTCTGTTTAAATTCATAATAATAATACACTTTGTGCTCAGAGCTCAGTTTTTCATTGATTTTATGTTCATTTGTCTTAAGTATTTCTGTCTTGTTTAAAGAAAACCCTTTCTTTTCAAAGGTAATAGTAGTTGCCATTTAACTATTTCAGACTACTCTTTTTACTATGTAATTTGGACCTCGCTCTTGCCATTCAACAGCAGATACAAATGTTTTAGCTTATCTCTTATAGAAAAGATGTATTTGTTATTAAAAAGTGGCCATAAATGTTATATTTTCTAATACATGAATCCTAAAGGTGAGACATTTTCTGTACCTATTTGATGACATTTCTTGAAGACTTAATGCTTGTAACATTTCCTCTTGGCATTGCCATTCAGTTAAGAAGAGCCACTTCACCAGAAAACTGAATAAGATGCTTTCAGAACATCTAATTTTTCTGTATTCACTTTTTCCAACTACTTTTCTTATTAGAGTTTTCTTTAAGTAAGGGCTGTAAAGGCCTCTTATCATTTGCCCTTTTTTTGGTGGTATGTTTTTTTTTCCTCAAATGTAACCATAGACTGATACCAGGAGAATTATTGATTAGTTGGACCTTATTCTTTTTCCCATTTCATATGTTAAACACAACTATAAAACAGTTCCTTTTTCTTGAGAATTTTGTGTTAAATTGTCCAACCATAACAGAAAGATGTTAAATACTTGTATTTCAGATAAGGTTTTGCCAGGGATTTTTTGATTACTGGATATAAAACAGTGCTCATTCTTCTTTGGTCTTTAATTCCAGATAGCAAGAATATTTAAGCACAAATAGACTTAGATTCAAAAACAGGTATCTTTTTTCAGGGTTCCTCTTCCTCAGGAGGCAGTCAACAAGGAAAGCCAGTAAGGATATTCTTCTTTCAGTATTCTGCAACCAAATTAGAAATGGGATTTGGGGTTTTAAGATAGGTAACAACAATGAGGGTGAATTTTTAAATTATGTTACAATGGTAAACACATGAGAAAAATTACCAATAAAAATTGGAATATTTTGTTCAAACTTGAGCCTTAGGATGAGTTTTTACATTTACTCCTCCCATAGCAAAGTTTTGATATACTCCGTTACTTACTCATAGGAACATGCTTGGGTCATTCTAATAAGAATGATGTATTAAATATGAGGGTAATTGTTTCAGTTTCCAACGTTGTAGTTCAAACAAGACACATTGCTTTGGCCCATTCCTCTGAAACTCTTCATGCAATAAAAAGGACATAGCTGTGCTTATTTGAGACAATCCAATTAAATTAGGGTGGAAAGTGCAGTGAAAATGGTAAAATCAAAACCACTATCAGACCTGCTAATATCCAGGGCACTTTCAAGATTTGCTGCACGCTGTTTGGATGCTGTTCACTGAACCCTTGTGTGACAACATTAAATGGTTCATAATTATTTCACAGGGTGGCTCTGGCTCAGGAAGCACTTACTCCGGGAAACCGGTAAGGATACTTTCATCACAGCACTTTAATCTTCCTTTCTTTGTAAACAAAGAACCTGAGTAGTGGCTAGAAAAATTTGGGGATGATTTGGTCTGAAGAGGACATTCTGTATTAACATTAGTTCAACCTTCCTCTTGAACAACTTAAAACCATGCTGTGGGTTAAGCTATTAAAATCTTGTTGATCACAGGAAAAAACTGTGTTCAAAATCATTGGCTCTATAAATTTGTTTGTTTGTTTTCAGCAATCACCTTACTCAGGCGGCAGTCAAGTGGTAAGAATTTTTCCTCTTCGTAGTTTCTACTTGTGTCTTCCTATAAATGTCACAGAAAACTGAAATCTGTCAAATTTTCTACATCTGGATAAATGTTTGAGAACACATGTGCAACATAAGAAATGAAAGCCTTAACAAAAATTAAGAGAAGTGGGACCACATAGGTGCTTTATACTTTTGACCGTGACTATCACTGAAAAAACATGTGTTGATAGAAATGTGGCACATGATCTTTTGACATCAGAAGTGTCTACATAATAGATGGGGCTAATAGAAAAAGATTTCTCAGAAAATTTCTATGTTTTTATAATAGCAATAAAGAACTATTTAGGAATGGGCTTATCAAATTTCTCTCTTTTTTTTTATAGAGCTCTGCTGGGAAACACGCCACTCCCCAACTCCTGATGTTATTCAGTGTTTTGAGTGCCTTTGCTCTCTCTGCTGCTGTATCAAAATGGTCTGTGTGAACTTCTGAAGTGTTACTTCACATCCTAAACACGGATTATATTCCGTATTATTAGATTACTTAATGCAAGGAAAAAAAGTACCATTAAGTCAAATTGGCAGATGCTGCTTGGCTGTTATGTTGCATGTCTAGCTGGTATGCCATGCCCCTCATGAGTTCACCTCTGGTTTTAGTCAGTAGTAGATATCATTAGTTGTGTCAGTGTTTTAGGCATCATTTTAAGAGATCATATTGTACCCTACCTACATGATTTATTTTTATTTCCAATAGGGAATGCAATGAACACCTACCTGAAATGATTGGTGTGACAAATGAATACCTAGGAAATATTCGGTTATTAACCAAAGCTGACAAGGAGAAATAAATTGTTGTATATGCAAACTGTGCCTGGTAATCATCACATAAGATAAGGTTGATGTAAACTTTTGATAAGCAGTTCTCCATGGGACAGAAGAAAAGATGCTGGAGTAGTGTCAGAGTATTGGTTTTAGTCTGTTGTAATCAAATGCAAATCCAGTATGGAGACTGCAAAGCAAAAAACCCCACAAAAACTCCACAGGACTGAAAATTTTGGGGGTTAATTAAAGTTTATTCATTTAAAAAAAATGAAACAGCTCAGAGCAAAGACATTATGAACTCCATTCAAACCAACTGCAAATATCTAGAGTTCTGTAGAGAAGCATATGAGGCAAATGTTCCCCAGATTAGGCTGATAAACCAAAATCTGCTGAAAGCCTTTTTTCCTTGGAGGGAATAGAAAATCTATTAAATTCATAAAACTAATACCATCTTGGCTCCTTTTTTCAAATATTTAGTCTAACCTGTATATCAGAAAGGTTCACTTAATGAGTGATGCTACATCTGCAAGCAGGTACTTTTGTGTGCTTGCTGAAATACCACGGCCCATTTTTGAGTTCAGGAGCAGTTCCACACCTTGCAGCAAACTCTTCAGGAGCTCTCAGAGCCATCTTTTTGTTTGGTGTTAACAAAGCGCATTCACCTAAAGCATATTTCTATTAATGTGTTATTAATCATGTGCCTGCTATTAAAATTACCAGCGTTAGTAGCTTTTCTGTCACGGTTTACAATTGGAACTGGTGGGAGAGGTTTCCATTCAAGTTCTCCTACCGACTTCCGCGGGGCCAGGATTTCACCCGGTTTTGATGTGCAGCACTACCCTTTGCCAGCCATCGGTAAATCAACCTGTAACTGAAGCACAAAGTTATGCCTATATACGATCTTCAAAATTTCGGTTACAATTTGTTTCTTCGGACAACACAATAATGTTCTGTTTGAAAGGTCCGTACCTTAATTCGAACCAGCCCTGCCATTCTCTAATAAATTTGTGATGGGTTTCATACAAAACGCTCGTGTCAGTGGCTCCCGAAGTTCCCCGTTCATAGTTTGGGCGGAACGCGGTCCGGGCCGCAGGGGCTGCAGGCTCCGGGAGCCGCCCGTGCCCCGCGCCGCTGCTCCTCACACGGCGGCCCCGCCAGGCCCTGCCCGGGCCCCGGCCCCGAGCCCGCCCGGCCGCTCCCATCTCTCGCTGCAGCCGCGGCCCTGGGAACGGAGCGGGCGGGGCTCGGCTGCAGCCGGAGCCTTTGCGGGACGGGACCGCGGCTCCCGGAAGCACCGGGGGCCGGAGCGAGCCGAGCTGGGCCGGCGGTGAGCGGAGAGCGGCGAGCGGGGCCGCCGGGCGGGCGCGCAGGTGGGAGCAGAGCCCGGGCGGGGCCGCCCCGCGGGGAGCGGTGCGGGGCTGTGCGTGAGGGGGAGCCTGAGGGAGGCCTGTGGTGGCGGGGGCGACGTTTGGGGTTAGTGGATGGGGCGGGAAGCAGGGCTGTGGGAGCAGGCTGGGGAGGGAAAGGGTGGGATTGAAGAGATACCGAGAGAATGTCTGAAAATGGAGTGATTTGGGCAAGAGGGAGGAGAGGGTGAAGTTGAGGTTGCTGTGGGGAAGCGGCCGTGTGTGAGCTTGGGAAGGGGCACGGATCTGGCCGGAGCTGTGTCGGTGCTGCTGAGGTGGTGACTCCCTTGCTGGTGCTCTGCTGAGAAGGTGCTCACTATGCGTGATATGGTGTATGTAAAGTCCACAGAAATGCACATTTTACAAGTATTTCCATGGTTATCATCATTTTATACGAAGTTTTTGAAATGAGAAACGCTCTAGCAGTACAGCACTTACGGATTAGCGGAAACTCAGAGGATAGAGATAACAAATGTAATAATGCGTATCATGGAATAGACTAAAGGTAAGGTAAAAGATAAGTATCGGAAGGTACCCGAAGTTGTTTCATTTTATTAAATCTTATAAACTATATTTTAAACCAGAGGGAGGAAGACTTGGATTCCAGATAAAATATTTTAAAGTACTGATTGGGTGGAAAAGACTGACACAGCTTTGAGCAAAAGAGGGGTGTGTTATTTGGGACACAGAGAACGTATGCAACAAACCTTTCTAAAACTGAGTGAGCTCCACAGTGGGAAGTTTTATTTTTCATGGTGGTCTTTACACAGGAGGATTGGGATCTAAGACAACCTTTGTTTTTCAAAGACCATATGTGCAGAATGACAAAGTGGATCTGAGAATTAACACTAGGTAATGGGCTGCTTTTCTTGAAATCTGTGGGGTTACCTATCTCCATAGGCGCTGCACTTGACTTATCAGTGTGCTCGCTGAATTGAGCTACAGGCTGCAGGGTGAGTTTGAGGGAGGTGACAGTTGTGGAGAAAGTGATTTACAATCATCTCCCTTTGGGAACTGTAGTTCATGATTCCCTTGTACATTGTTAGGCATTGTGAGAATAACTTGTGATTGAAAATCACAGTTCTGGGAGATAAAGATCCATTGGTTTGGGATGTGTGATGTTCTGGTTGGTAGAAGTAGTATGTGTAGCAAAAATACTGGTTTGGGGAAAGACTGGTTCTAGTAAGTATAAATTTTCTTTTGAGCAATGTGTTGTTAGGAGTAACTCTGCCTCCAGCACTCCCACAAGCTGCCTACGCAACCTAATTCCTTATTCTGGTGATGCTATTATTTGCAATAACAAGAAAAACGCAGGGATCGTCTGAGCCAAGTACCTGTGGAATTCAAGTCACGTGTCCCCTTAAAACAGTTCTGGATTTGGCAGTGTTAAGGGAGCACAGCACATACTTATCTTTGGGGCAGGCTTGCTAGACACAGTTATTCTTCCCATCTTGTTCTTGAATTGCTTGCTGCCTGGGATTATTCTTCACCGGTTACTTCAGTTCTTACCATATTCAAGCTGCCTGTGCGGGCTGTGTGCCTTTGCTGGAACGCAGGGGGCTGCACAGCTGGATCACATCAATGGAGGATGTCTCTAGAGGGGAGGAGAGATTCTTAACATCTGTACCTCTTAGAATCTGGCATGATAATGTCAGATGGTTAGGAGTTCAGAATTTTGCCACTGGATTTCTGATCCTTGTCTTATATTTATACCCCTTCAGTGCCGTTCAATTGTCTCATTTTATTTGTAATAACTAGCATGCTGCAGTGCCTACAGATTGATTTTCCCTGTGTTTCTCTACTCCAAGTAGGTCACATTGATGGAGGTGTTTGACACTCTGTGTTGCCTTGAGCACCTGGACCTGACTCGTAATTCATAAATAGCATAAGTGTAAGCTGCGGCTGAACCCCAGCTGGATTCAGTGTTCAGTCTTTCGGTGCCTTAAATCAAGCTCCTTCATTGGCTTGATACATCTGCAGGAAGTGCAGCAGGAACTTCCAGCAGCCCTTTGGTTCACGGCATTGCACTCCTGTGTGCTTGAGGAGGGGGGGCGTTTGAACTGAAACTGAGGACTGAGTGGCTCCTTGCTCCCAGAGTCTGAATGTGGCTGCTGGGATCTATCCATACTGTGATCTATACAATGAACACAGTGTATGTATTGTGTGAAAACGAGATGTAGTTCAGGCAGTTTGTATCAAATTTCTGTGCTGGCAGGCAGAGTTTGGCTTAATGACTGTTATGTCAATATAAAACTATTGCACTACTGGGCAGAGTTTAAGTCTTCATCTTACAACAAATGCTGGTTTAATATTTAGCTCAAGGAGGGCCTGAATTTCCAGAGTGCTAAATATTTATACTCAATATGTGATTTGTATAATATTCATCAAACCAAATTTTTGTCAGTCAAAAAAATATGATCTCTGGATTCTTAAGTTTGGTGTAAAGGATAAAGGTGGTGGGCTTCAAGAGCACGTAACCACAGATCCCACATTTTAAGATTCACAATGCTTTATTCTTCTTGCCTGTTATATAGATTAGCCCCACAAAAGAAAGAAACAAACAGAAAACCTTTGAGAGCTCATGAAACAACTCACCCAGCTTCAGCTTTCTGCTCAGTTTTCTGTCAACATGTAAAAAAACCTTGCCTGAGTCTCAAGCAATTTATAGGTTTCTCTGGAATGAGACTAGTTAATATCTAATTAGTTTATATCTAATTGCATTCCCTTTGTTAAACTTGGCAGTGATGGAATTTCCTGGTTGAGTGATAGATATGGCCAGTGAGTCACTGATACAGCCTCCACTATCTTTGGCAGAAGCTATGGTTTTGGAGCAGGGTTGAGAAGAAATTGTTGGTTGATCTTTAACAGTTACCATTTAATGTGTAACTATTTTGTACCTAGGTGCACTTGCCAATTTTGAAAACCATCTGCTTGGTTTTAAAATGGCCAAGAGTTGTGGTTTAACCCCAGCTGGCAATTAAGCAGCACACAGACACTTGCTCAGTCCCAGTGGGATGGGACAGACAATCAGAATGGTAAAAGTGAGAAAACCTGTGGGTTGAGACAGAGACAATTTAGTAGGTAAAGCAAAAGCTGCACATACAAACAAAGCAAACCAAAGAATTCTTTTACCATGTTCCATGGGCAGGCAGATGTTCAGCCGTCTGCAGGAAAGCTGGGCTCCAACGTGTGGAACAGTGACATGGGAAGACAAACACCATCACTCGGGACCTCCCCACTCCTTCCTTCTTCTCCCAGGTTTATGTACTGAACGTGACGCCATATGGTCTGGGATATATCCCTGTGGTCTCTTGGGATCAGCTCTCCTGACTGTGCCCCTCCCAACTTCTTGCACATTCCCAGCCTCCTCCCTGGTGGGGTGGGAGGCAGAAAAGTATAATCCCTGCTCAGCAATAGTGAAAACGTCCCTGTGTTATCAACACTTTTCAGCACAAATCTCAAACACATCTCCCTGCCAGCTACTGTGAAGAAAATGAACTCTGCCCCGACCAAAACCGGCACACAAGATACGGTTGTACCTAGGGAGCAGGATGACATTGCAGGAGCAACGGTAGGTCCACCAGTGATCTACTGTGTTCTACTTGATAACCTTGTCTTACGAATATCATTTGAATGCAGTTATGTTTTTAATTCTTTTCACCAGTTAACACTTTTTTATGTAAATGGAGAAATTGGAAATACTGCCTGAAGGAAACCTTCATGTGAAAAAATCTTGTTCCTCAGTTTCTGCTCAAAGAGTAAGGAAAAAGCTTTGCTAGAGGATTTGCTTTTAACCACATATCTGAAGAAGTGTACAAGCTCCAAGAGAAGCACAATTTTGTTTTTTTCATAGTGTACTTAGTGCGCTTTATAATGTCTCCAGCAAGAAAAATGAGTAGCAAACTGGAAAACAAGAGAAAGAGCAAGGTAAGTTTTAAAATGATGAAGTGATTTGCAGTGATTTAGTGCCAAAGTGCCGGGTATTCGGGGAGGAACAGCTGACAATTGTACGTACTTATGGGAGGGGACAAATAAGAAACCTGTTCACAGTATGCGGAAAATGGAAAACATAGTAGTGACATTTTAAAGTGATAAATGCAAGGTTTAAGATTATTAGAAATATTTAGGATGTGCAGTACTACAATTACAGTGACATGATAGATTTCATCTTGTGGTGGTGAGGGCAGAAAGAAATGTATTGTCAAATTATAGCAGTCCAAACATGGCCATTAAATTATTTGTGTGTATGTAAAATCTAATTCAGAATGCAGTTCAGCAGCACTTAACTAGATTTGGAGAGGTCTATGTGCCCTCTGTACCATGTGGGATATTTGTCATAAAACCATTGAATGGTTTGGGTTGGAAGGGACCTTAAAGATCATCTGTTTCTGATTCCCTGCCATGGTCAGGGGCACCTTCCATGGACCAGGTTGCTCAAAGCCCATTCAGCTTGGCCCTGTACACTTAAAGTGGTGGAGTTTCTCCAGTTCTCTGGGCAGTCTGTTCCTGAATTAGCCCAGCTCACGTCCAGGCCCTTGCACTTGGCCTCGTTAAATTTCATGATGTTCCTTAATTTCTTCCATTTATTTCTTTACTTAAAGTATTTGTTGTATTATATACTACTTTTGATAAATACAAAGCTATATTCATTCAAAAAAAAAAAAAAAAAGGAATATTTATGGAATAGAACTTTTCTCTAAGGAATGTAGTTGTGTTGCAGAAAATTACATGTTACTTGTGTGTTATCCAGCACAAGGAAGAGGGCAATGCATGTAGAAAGTAAAAGTATAGAAGAAAGTCTTATAGGTTCTTCAGGTTCTGTGAGTTAGCTCTTACTTCACCTTCCAATTGTGTTTTTCCTTGGTTGACAGCTTATTGTATTTGTATAAGTGTAGCATCAGCACTAGGTTCATATTTCATTGGAGAAATACGAGAACACCATCCTGTTTCTTTAATCTGTTATCCTGATTTCAAAGCAAATGCCCAGGAAGTTAGTCCATACCTGTACCACTGGAATGACACAGAGGCAGACTCAATCAGTGTTTATTTTCCAGCAGATCCCATATGGAGAATTTGGTGTGGTAGCACAGAAAATTTAAATTCTGCCTTTGGCAGTTTTTAGAGGCTGGTTGTCTACTTCTATGTTGGGCTTTGCATTTTGACTAATACACAAATGCCTTTTACTTGGTTGAGCAATGTTAAACTGATTAGTCATAAAATGTTATATGACCTAAGAAAAGTCACTCTTGTAACTTGGCTTTTTCACTCTAAAAGTGTAACATTTAGAGTAAGTGAAAACATGTCACAGCTAGGCTGGAAGGAATTTAATTCATGTGATGACATCACTGTGAAGATTTGGAGCATGATACTAGTTAGTTTATTTTTCTTTTTTTAAATTAAACTTGTGACAGAGTATGGAGGAGTTAAGAAATAGTTGCCAGTAGCGGCTATTTTTGTCAAATCTTTTGGTGAATTTAACCTACTTTCTTGTTGTGAGACTTGCTGGAATTTACTGTTAATTTTTTTTTTTTGTCTATCATCTACTTCTTCAGATAATGTTGGCTGCTTGGAGTTTTCATATAAGTTTCTCTGATACTCCCTGTGTTTTGAGTCCTTCTACAAAGATTTTGAGTCCTAGAAAGTTAAGAATAGAATCAGTTCATAAACTAATCCTTAATTTTGCACAAGATTTTGCAATGGTAGATACTTAGCAGCTGAAAACCTCAGAAGTTTATACCATCAGATCTTTAAAAGACAAAATCTTAAGGTTAAGAAAGGTCCCATAATCTTACTGCTCTGTAGTAAAATCTGATTAATATCAAGGAGTTTTGGTGTGCTGTTCATTAAGTCAAATTGATTTTGGCCTAATTTCATCTGCAAATATTAGAATTTACCAGTATTTCAGGAGGAAAAGCGTAGGGATGAAATAAAAATAAAATGTAAAATATTAGATTTTAGCCTGGGTTGGAGGTATTACAAAGGAAGATGAAAATCTACAAGGCAGAAATGTATTCATTTTTGAGTTAATATTATGAGCTGGAAATATGTGATTTTCCACTTTAAAAAAATCTGCTTCCTTTGAAGAGTTATTCTTTAGACTTTGCACAGTGTGGTACTTTGAGCTGAGAGTATTACTTCCTGAATAGATTGCATGCTTCGGTTTGTGTTCTGAAAACCTTTCCGGGATCCTTCTCCTTTTTACTTTCCTGGAGAACAGCTCTTCACATAGAATCCATCTGTATTTTATCCACCTGTGTATACTGTATCCAAATGTTACGTGGCTGTAAATCCCACCTTGACTTCCTGCATATTGGCTCCTGTACAGGGCTGCAGGGTGTGTCCATGGCACACTGAAGAAATGACGCAGAAGGGGCTGGTTTGTTTTTTTTTTTTTAACGTAGACTAACAGAAGAGAAGAATAATGAGCCCAGTCCCTGAGATGAGTTATTTATTTAGAACTACAGGTTCTTAGCACACCCTGCTGTAAGATACAGTTCAAAAGGCAGAGCTCATGTCACCACTTAATTTCCAGTCTTTGAATTAGGAAACCTAAATCTGAGTTTTCAAACAGATGCATTCTGCAGAGTACCAAGCAGTGCATCCAAGGCCCAGTAAGAAACCTAAGTTGTTACTCTGTACAGGAAATGCAGTGGGAACTTCAATGTCATTGTTGGTTTAAGGCAATCCAGGTGTGGGGTTTTACTGAAAACAATAATTCATTTGTTCTGTGACTGCAGCACAGAACAACAGGCTGTTGCTGTCAGGGTAGCAGGAGCTCATGGCTACAGTTTAGCACTTACACCTCTGATAGTCACCTGTAAATCTAAAGGTGGTGTGAGACTGCAGTTGAAGACAGCCCAACTCTTTAAAGTTCAGTATTTTACTGCTTTTGTGGAATGTTCCCAGTTTGCACAGAGATCCATGAAGTAATAAGCAGGTCTTTTAAAAAAGAAGGGACCAGGAGAGCTGATAAGGTGTTCTGTATGCTTACGAGAGAGTGGTTATATGTACATTTCAGAATTCTAGTTCCTGCTCTGTGAACCAGCTGTATTTACAATACAGCATGAAACTTCACTCACTTGCTGTCTACATGCCTGTCTTGTTGACCACTGACAGGACAACCTTTAACAAATACCCTTATTTCAGCTATCATACTGGACACTTAGCTTCCATTCTATGTGAACTTTTGAAGCTTTGAAATGCATTAGTGATGTACAATAAGGAAATACTTCCTGCTACTGGTGCCTTTTTGAAATACATTGTCTGGGGGAAGTTCCCCTTTTCATCATGGCTGCTGTGGAAGACAAGACAGAAGTTAAAGATAATGTTGTGGTATGCATTCTTTATGGCTTAGCTGAAGGGCTTATCAAAGTGTTCTGCTTGTTGGTTAATTTTCGTGCTGATTGCTTTGGTTCTTGCTCATTAACAGCATACTAGTGATTTAAAATCACATTTTAAGCTGCTTCATAAATAGATGATTGTAGTTTAACAAAAAAATTACTGTGAACATTATTTTTAATATTATGACCTGTTTTGAAGGTTTCAGAATTGATATCTGATGATTTTGAACATTTGTAAAACCCTTTGTCATTTTACAGGCTGACAGAATGCAGAAATTTGGGTCCAATGTATGTTCCCATTATCTGTATTTTGTTCAGAAGCCTTTTAAAAATTAAAAACTGAAAAAAAAAAAGCCAAACCAAAAAACCCACCAAAAACCCAAACAAACCAACAAACAAAAACTTAAAGTTTTGAAGACTTATTTATCTAGATGTGCTTCTGTGATATTCAGTGGTTTCTGTCTTAACAATATGTTGCGCTTTATTTCCAGTTTTTCAGGTCTGAATACTAAAAAATGAGGTAGATGGAAACAGTGAAAGAAATTGTTTGTTTAAGATGGCTCACATAAATGAAAACTCAGTTTTCTCTAGTATCATAGGCAAGCCTTTTAGTGAAATTCAGTCCTGTATCTTCTCTCTGTAGGTTTGGGGTTCTTTTTCCTTTACCTTTTTCTCCCTCTATCTTCTTTGTGTTACTTCTCCAGAAAGCGTGGTCTCTGAACATGCATGTCCCTTCTTCATCCCTTGGCAGGAACTGTTCTTTTTTTCCTCCTTGTTCTCAACTGTAGCAAATGTATTTATCAAAGTTGTTGTTCTTCAGCTAACAGTTTTATTGTTTAAGATGCATAATTCCACAGGTCACATCCTTGTGTAATGGATTATTCCATCAGAACCAGTGGAAAACAACAAATCCTGAGTATTGTCTGCAGCTTTCTTCTCCTTCATAGTTTATATTTCTGTCTGATTCATATTGCTCCATGCAGTTGCATCTTTAGTATTTGTTTCTTCAAAAGTCAAATGAGATTATAGTTTGTACAAAAGTATCTCCTATTAAGATTCCTTAATGGAACCTTGTGTGTTTCTTCCTCAGTTTCTGCATCCTGGCATCTTTTTCATCCTTATTTGCCAGTATGCTTTTACAAATATTTTTACAACAGCATGATTTTCAAGATAAACAATTTTATTGTGTAGGACACAAGCGTGTACTTCATATCTTTGTGGCTGTTGAAAATTCTCTCCTATTTGCAGGTTACTGCAATGTCTTTCAGGTGTCAGTGTCGTATAGGTAATAATTTGACTTTGAATACTTGACTGGAGAAAATCTATAAATACTTAGAGACAAGATAAGGGCAGAAATATTTGAAGAGTGTAGCTCTCCAAATGTCTACAAAACCAGCAATGAAATGCATCTTGAGCTAGAGCAATGCAGTCAGCAAGAAACTGCTTCACTTCTAGCCACAAATATTTAGAGGTACCAGCACATCCTTGAGCAGTATGGACAAAACTGGATAGTTAGTGAGTCAGAAGTTGTGTGCCTGCAGGTGTAAAATACGGGGACAACTCTGCCATGTGCACCCAGTAAGTGTGCTGTGTCTAGACTTGTGACACTGAGAACCACATGTATTTTCTTGGCTTCTTACTCTTCTTTTGCTTGTAAACATAGTTGTAAACTTCTAGTTATTGATTTGATTTGACTTTGGCATTATAAAAAATGGCTCTGGTTTTGAGTAAGTGGGCAATGAAGGGAGTAGAAGTTAATCTTTTACAGAAAGCATTAGTCTGTGCATGGAAGTTCTTTATATGAAGCATAGCAAAAATTATGTGATACTCTGAGTAGCGGCAAGCATTTTTTAAATTTCCTTGTCATATATTGTGCTTGCAAAATGAAAATTTCTGTCTCTATTAGTCTTCTGCAATAAGTTAATCCTTTAAATTGGTGGCAAATTGCAAAGAAAACTGCATCTACTTGGTGGAAGTTCCTGGTAGACATAAGGATGGTACAGCTTTACTAACATGAAGTTTGTGGTAGTCAGTGCAGCCTGAGAAAGCAGTTGCAGTCACCTAGTCATCAATATTCAATGAATTTTTTTCTGAGCAAGATGATCAGCAGGACAGGTTTAGTGCTGCCTCCCCTAAAGCTTCTCCATCCCATGTTTTCCTCTCTTTCCCACAACTCTACTTTCCCTTCATTTGCTAGGCATACCGCTCATTCTCATTTAAAGCAGCCCAACCCTCACCCTTCTTTTGCTGGCAAGGTGCCACCTGGCAAGGCAGAGACTGCAACCTGACAGACTTGGGAGAGGTGGAAGAGTGGGAAGATCTCTTCAGTCTGAGAACAGCTCATTGCAGCAGGAGTACTGGGCATTCTGCTGTACTACAGCAGAAAACACCTTCACCTTGAAAATGCCTTCTGAGCCTTCACCTACACAAAGAAATCTGTGATTCCCAATATCTGCAATATTACCTTTGGGTTTGTTTCTTTTTTTCTGTTTCAGAAAGAAAAAAGTCAAGAAATGTCTGCCAATTTAAAGTACCTTTCCTTGGGCATCCTGGTTTTTCAAACCACAAGTTTGGTGTTGACCATGCGCTATTCTCGGACACTGAAAGAAGAAGGACCTCGTTACTTATCCTCTACTGCAGTTGTTATTGCTGAACTTCTGAAGATTTTGGCCTGTGTTCTATTAGTCTACAAAGACAGCAGTATGTGTCAAATTTTGCATCAAGTAATTTTCCTAATCAATATGCTGTATTGTAGTGGCAACTGCAAAGCAGCCGTGTGAGTACAGGCATACAACAAAGCATTTCCCTTCTCCTTGTGTAAGAAATAGTCTTGGAAAGACAATAATCATACTGCAGTATTTGCTTAAGAGAATGTGGATACTGAGGAGTGCAGGAATGAATTTTATGCTAATATCTCAAAGCTTGTGTTTGCTCAGGCATTTTAAGAAATGTATGTAGAAGTAGGAAAAAATGAAAAGCTTTAAGTGTGTCCAAAGCATGAATGATAATTAGAAACCTGTGATAAACAGCAGATGCAGAAGGGAAGAAGCAATTTCATTGTTACAGGAAGAATCATGGTTTTAAGCTTTAAAAAAAGAAAACTATATTCACATTTACTCTAGTTCTTATTTTGTATATTTTAAACTGAATTTACCTGGTTTCTGTTTAATTTTCAACAGCTTAAAAATGTCATTGTCTATGCATAAATATTGATGACTCTGTAGGATTCTAAACATGCACTTTTTAGGTGGTACTCTTTGATATATTATCTTAAATTATTACTACAGTTTCAGTAAGTTAAACTCAAAGTATTTTGAATCATTTTCATTCTGATATTCCAGGCTGCAGGAAGACACTTGCAGCCGTATTTCCTTACATATACAAGGCTAGTGAAAGTCAAACAAACATAGATGGTGTTTTCAGGTCTTAGCATAGTGATAGCCATAAAAAGGGGCAACAGTTAAAGAACAGAACATTGCTATGTCTCTTTTTTCCTCTCCTTTTTTTTTAGTGAATGTGTTTCTTTTACTCTTTCTTTGGGTAGAATGCAATTTACGGACTCTGAACAGGGTGCTACATGATGAAATCCTTAACAAGCCCATGGAAACTCTTAAACTTGCTATTCCATCAGGAATTTACACTCTTCAGAACAACTTGCTATATGTAGCATTGTCAAACCTAGATGCAGCCACATACCAGGTATTGCATATTTTGAATTCTTTGTAAGTTTCAAAAAGACCCCCTATGAATAGTGGCATAGTGGTAGTAACTGTTCCTGGTTCTTCTAGGTTACATATCAACTGAAAATTCTCACCACAGCATTGTTTTCTGTGTCCATGTTGAGCAAGAAACTGGGTGTATACCAGTGGCTGTCGCTAGTAATATTGATGACAGGAGTGGCATTCGTGCAGGTAAATATTAGCAGGTGGTTTGTGGGGTTTTAATGTGTTTATTCAAGAAACATGGATTTCTATACTGATTATCCAGCTTTCTGATTCTACCAGCTGCACACGAGCACCAGAGTATAGTCAGGAGCTACGAATCACAACTGGCCAGGTCTGGAAGACACCAGAAATGGTTCAAAGGCAGAAGATAACACCTCTTTTGCAACCCAGTGCTCTACTGTAGAATGTGACAGGGCCTCTGGAGCAACCTGCAAGTAATAATGATAGCAATTTTTATTAGCACATTTCTTCAGGCATTAGCAATTCACAGATCTTCTCTGCCAATACAGGCTGTGTTCACTTTGGCATATGGATTCAGCATGGCAAATTCACTTCGGACTACTACAAAAAGCAAAATTGGTCTCAGTTCTAAATAGTGCAGGTACCAGAGTTCATAGTTTTCAGAGGGCAGGATTATGGGATAAGAGACTATTCTAAGAATTTTTAGCAGATTTTAGTATATCCTAGGAATTTTTATTTTGAAACTTAAGAATTTGGAAGAAGATATGGTGATTAAATTCCATAATGAAAAATGAGAACAAAACACTCTGACAGTATTTAACAGACTCCTCAGAAAGCTTTTGTCCGTAGCATTGCATTTTATTCAGTTAGCCTTAGACACATTGCAAGATTTAATTGGTCTGCACAATCACCACAGAGGGGCATATGAAAAAGACAATTCATCCCATCTTATTTGTAAGGTAATCAGCTGTTGGGTGGCACAAGTTGGCGGCAGAGAATGACCATGATAATTCACACTGGGATTCAAAACTAGTTCTTGTTTATAAAACATAAATCCTGCAGCTGTTTAAATTGATGAGTATTCTCTCAGTTGAGGCACAATTTTAGTCCTTACAAATACGTAGAAAAAACCTGTAGCTTTGCAGTCCTTTAAAAGTATTTATGGTGCAAAATACAAAACTTTACAAGTATGTTGTTGTCTGTATTTAGTTACTGTTACTGTTGGTGGAAAACAGATTTGCATTCTATAGGTGCTCATGACTTGATTTCATCAGTGAATTTTATGTAACTGTTTTTACATCCAGTGGCCTTCAGACTCTCAATCAACACCTGCTAAGGAGCAGTCAGCAGGATCGCAGCTTGTAGGCCTGATTGCAGTTCTCATAGCCTGCTTTTCTAGTGGATTTGCTGGGGTTTATTTTGAGAAAATTTTAAAGGAAACTAAGCAGTCTGTGTGGATCAGAAACATTCAGCTTGGTAAGTTTAATTTTAATCATCTGTTAGAGATATTGCATTCTGAAGCATTAAGATAATTGTGCAAAATAAATGTATAAATAAAAAATACCACCAACATTTTAGTATGCTGCATATATGTTATTTTAAAACCAAAAGTCAAACACTGCTAGATGGAATTATAGCAGTTACTTTCTGATTTCAGTCTAGTTCTTGATTTACTTTGTTAATAGAGTATCTGTACATTTGTGAAACTGTGCATTTGAAACTGTCAATTGAATTTTTTTTACTATTTTTTAGAGAATATAGGAATATTAAAACGTTTCCAAGTAAGTGTTTTGAGATATTTTAGAGTTAACATATTTTTTTCTCTTGTGCCTGAGTAGGCAGCTTTTTGTGTTAAATGTGCAAGCTATTAAATCTGCTTTGTTTGTGAGTAAAGTTCCATTCTGTGTGAATGGAACACAGAATAATATTTCAATACAAAAGGTGAATTTCTTTTAGTTGTGTGCATAATCACTGAGGGAGAGGCATATGCAAAAGACCAGTTCATCTTGACTATTTAAATAGCTGTACCTACTGCACACCTATCAGTGGGGAGCTACCTTTTATTCCCAAAGCAGTCTTGGATCTTCCAGACCCTAGATACTAAAGGCAGCAGAGCTGATCTGTGTTCCTGAGTGAGTTTTCCCTTTCTTCAAAGCAATCTTGTCTAGTTTAGAGGGTTGAAAACATGACATCTACAAATCTTATTGTTCCTGTTTTACAACAGGGATAAAACTTATTATTGCCTTTGTTTCTCTAATGGAATCCCTCTAGTCTTTACCTGTAGACAATAACTATTTATGGCATTTGAATGAATGCATTGAGCAGAGTTTGACCTTCCCAGTACCTTAGAAAGGACTAGGGATCAAATCCACAGTGTAAAGTTAAGTCATGAGATGATTTAGGGGACCAGAGCTATGTACTGAGTCTGGTAGAATGTAGTGCAGTATTTCAAGAACAGGAGATAATATGGCTTCTTTTCCAATTACTTGGTCAATAAGCTTTTTTCCTTTCTTTTCCTACTACTCTGTTTTAATTATGAGTGGTTTCAGTTAAAAATGCAGAAGTTAATTTTGAATACATTATAACATTTTTACATGACCATAATGTTTTGAAACCTGAGTATAGTGGAAGGAATCAAAACCTCTCCTTACCATCTGCTTGTATTTCTGGAAACAGTGTGTATTTAAACGAAGCTTTCCTGAGCAGGGTGTAGTGGATACATCAGGAAACATTATGTTAAGGGAATTTTGGGGGCAGAGAAGGGTTGCTAGCTGGGGATTGGTCCAGGATTTAAGGTAAGATTTGATGTTCTGGGTGGAGCTGCAATATAAAATCCATTGCCAAAGAAAACAGGTTATTATTATTATTACTCTCAGTTTCCATGTTAAAAGTGCTTTCATGGGTAAGAGATATCAGAAATAATTTCCAGTAAGAATCCATAATTGTTGAAAAATCAATAATCTCTTCTAAAACATTGTTCAAATTTTTCTGCAGCGCAGGGAAGTATGTACACTTAGTTTGCTAGTTGGCCTGGTCATATATTGAATGTACCAGTAATTGTTTGTGAAACAAGGAGATCAGAACAGACTCTGTCTAAATGCTGACTCTTCAAGGTTATGAGTGATTAGCACAGTGATATATGAAGACATAAATGTCTGATTATAGTGAGAATCAGATCATCTGAGTTTTGTATTTATTTTTGTAGTGAGCTTAATCTGACTCAACAGGAAGTTCAGTAGAATGTGTTCATTATTGAGCTTGTTTTCAGTTCAAAAATAATGTCATATTCCGTAAAGTTTTTAGAAACTATTTAAATACATAAATACAGTTAAACAATACAGATTAAATACATATAAAAATAAATACAGCTATTACAATACAGCTTTTACAAAATACATAAAATGTGAAATCACATTTTCAAAAATATGATAATATCTTCTTTCTGCAAGTGCAAGGTAATAGTTGCCCACTTCAGACATTGTATTATTCAGGAGCAAGGCATTCATAAGCAAGAGCTCTGAAGTAGAGCTCTTCTTAAAACACAAACAAAAACCCATATGTCCAACCAGGTTTTCCTTTTCATATCCATAGAGAATTATTAAAACTATAGAAAATAATGGGAAGATAAATTAGAATTAATTGTTTTAAAAATCAAATTTTAATGCACACCAATGTCATAATAAGTATGTATGAATAGGTGATTGTATTTCTTTATTTTAGCAGTATTAGTATTTTACAATACAAGTAAATTATTTAATCTTAATGAAACCTACATTTTTAATTCTTCCTACAGAAATAATTAGTTCTTGTCAAACAGAAGGTGTTATTTTGTTCAAAACCATTCTGCCTTTTGCAGATGCTGAGAAATGTGTTGAAAATCGCCTTTTCACAGAGAAAGAATAGAAAAAAGTGTTGCCCCTTTCCTGCTCAGGACTAGAGCAGATATCAGTCACAGGAGCTGCTTACATTACGTCATGCTTGAGGGATTGGGAAAAGCTTCCCATTTGATAGGAGAACACTGGACTCGCCAAATTAAAAACTCCACAGTCTCACCTCAGATTCAGCTTTTGACATTAAGTCTCTACTAGTAAACATTCATTGTGTTTGAGACTGGCTTGGGAGAATCCCATTTCAAAGATCCTGAATTGGCAAACTGCTAATTGCTGCTCCTGCTATGCTGAAGACCTTCTCCTCCACTGAGTGTTTTCCATTTTTCACTCCAGGTTATAGGGTGACTTCAGCCTTCAGTCATGACTAGTTTCAGGAAAACTGAAATTGTATTTAAGTGAATTTTGCTATATGCCATAAACAAAAATCACTCCATTCCAGTAGAAAGCAATGGAAGATAAGTATATAAGGATATCTTAATGGAAACAATCAAGACTTGTTTCAAGTGTGGAGAATAGCTTTTAAAAGAGAACAGCGAACTGATTGCATTTGGATGGGATGGTATTGCAAGTGACAGTCCAATTTTAAAATCAGAAGTATATGAGCAGCCTTTAAGGATGAGGAACCCATTTGCATGTTTTTCACCTGAAGCTTTTAAACCAATCTTGTACTTCCAGGTTTTTTTGGTAGCATATTTGGACTGATGGGTGTTTACATTTACGATGGAGAACAACTGTCAAAGAATGGATTTTTTCAAGGATACAATAAACTTACTTGGGTGGTGGTTGTTCTACAGGTGAGACCTTGTGTTGCATGTTTCTGTGAAGACACTCAGGGATTTACTCTTCTGTAAATAACTGGAGAAACTAATGGGTGTCATTGAAGCTGCTGAGAATTCTATAGTCAAAACTCTGATCTATCATTACTAGCATAAACCTCTAAGTGAAAATCTGGAAAATACATAGCAAGTATGTGATTAAGTATTGTGCAAATTAAAAGCATGTAAGCATTATTTATTTTGTGGTGTTTGAAATTATCTCTCTATATGCTCATCCTCATGTGGCAAAAAATGTACAGTGCAAGCATTTCCACTCATTTAATGGTAGTAATGTCATCAACAATTTCTTTAATGGGGAAAGAGCTACTCCTCCAATATCTATTTTCAACAGTACATATCCCTAATATAAAATAAATATTTTGCTCCTCAACATAGAGAAAAGCTTTTCCTAAAGTAGGTGCAGGGCGTTAAAATAGATGTTCTCAGTCAAATTATCAGTTTGTGAATCCAAACCTCACTATTTTTCCAGGCACTTGGAGGGCTGGTGATTGCTGCCGTTATAAAATATGCGGACAACATTTTAAAGGGATTTGCAACTTCTCTCTCTATTATACTGTCAACACTGATCTCCTATTTCTGGCTGCAAGATTTTGTCCCTACAAGGTAAGAATTATTTTCCATGTATACAAAAAAAAAAAATTGTGGAAAACTTACTGCTTACCAGATATAACTGCGAAAACAAATAAGAAAACAAGTCTTGTCCAAGCCGCACTTTCAGAATGTTTAGGTCCAGCTTGCACATCAAAGTTTAGCCTCATCCCGTAGCTAACGGTGAGTTTTCAGGCGGGTGAGGAGCCTCTGGCTCGAGGTCCCGCGGCGGCCGCGCTCCCTGCGGCTGCTGGCTCTGCCCGGGGCCGCTGCTCCGCCCGGGCGCTCCCCCTGCGGGCCCGCATGGGCACTGCACCCCTGCCGCTGCGGGGCCCGGGGCAAGGGGCTGTCACTGCTCCTGTCCCGGGACAAGGGGCTGCCACTGCTCCGTGCCCCGGGGCAAGGGGCTGTCACTGCTCCTGTCCCGGGACAAGGGACTGTCACTGCTCCGTGCCTCGGGAGAAGGGACTGTCACTGCTCCTGTCCCGGGACAAGGGGCTGTCACTGCTCCTGTCCCCGCACTGCGGGGTGGCACAGGGACATCGCCTCTGTGCTGCCTTTCATCACCCGCACCGCAGGCTCTAACACAGGTCACTGCAGACACGCACCGATGGAAGTGACACAGCAGCACTGAGTTGCCCAAGGGCACCCAGAAGCCCAAAAGCAGAGCTGTTTCTAAAGGCAGTGCCACATTAGTAGTGAGAACAGCTGAGAAAGAAGAAGTGCTTGCTCTGTTCTTCCAGGCCCCATACAGTGTCCTGATGCTTTGGGGATCAGACTGTGATGGCTCTGTGTGCCACAGGTTTTGTATGTGGGTAGGTTGAGAACACTGCTTGTCTTGGCAGTGCACGTTCCTGTATGGAGTGTAGAATTAAAATACCACTTCCAGGTATAGGAATAGGATTTTGCATATGACTGACCAACACTCCTTGCATATGTTACTTGTACTCATAACATAAAAGTATTTTGAATAATATTTACGACTCTTGTATCTGGTACGAAGAAACATCTTTTTATCTAGAAATATATATTTGCAATATTGTGGTCCCTTCTATCCCTGCCCATTCTATGATTCTATATTATCAGGGCTTTACTTAAACATTGGAAAAAGGAAATGGACTAGCTGTTTAGGCTTAAGAAGTGGAAGACATTGAACTTAAATTATAAGTAGATTATATTTATCCCGTTAAAACAAAAGTAGAAAGCGTTTTAAGAATTTCTGTGTGCTCAAATGGAAAATTAATAAGTAACTTAACAGCTTCTGCAAACATGTTGCAAAGTAAATAGAGCCAGGTAGCAGTATGTAGAACTTGGAGCCATCCCATTTAATGAAACTTGATTAACTTGAGTTAATCAAACTTAATCTTTAGTACCTTGCCTGTGCTAACAATGCATTTGAACTGAAACTGTATAATTGTTTCTGTCACATCAGCAAACAGTTTAGATTGGAGTAATAGATGTTAAGTACTTAAATGCTTGAATGTGTTACAAGGGGCCATGTCCCAAAATAGGCTAAATGTATTCTCTGAAGGACTATCATGTCATATGCCACAGTTTTTTTAGCATTTGGTTCAGAAAATGAAATTGTTGACATTGTCATGTATGTGAGAAGGTTCTTTTCTAAAATGTGTACTGTTATTTTACTGCTGGCTTCAGGTTTTTGTATCAGACTTTAACTATCAAAACAGCTTGAAAGGCCAAAATGTCACAATAGAAAATATGCCTTTGTTGTGTTTTCATGAGACAAATCTTTTTGTATCTGCCAAAAATTAGATTGTACTGACTTGCAAACTGGTTCTTGGGCAGCAGTAATTTGTTTTGACATAAGCTTTGGACTTGAAAGCAAACACAGCTTCAATAACATAGAGTAGATAATATGTTAAGAATGGGTAGGTAACCACAGTAGCTGCTTTTCTTCAGCTCCTGCTTCCATTTTGCACACATCTTTTGGTAAAATTTTAACAAAAAAAGGATTGATCTGATTGCTTTTGGCAATTGTTCCATGAAAGTGTCATTTTACTTTTCAGAATATGTTAATATGATACATTAGTTTGTAGTTAGAGGTTTCTTGCCTCAACAACTGTCTGCCTCTAAAATAAATACATACAAATTATTTTGCTCTTTATAAATTGGACAAATATCATTTATCTTCCTGTTTTCCACATGGAAAAATGTCCTTTCTTTTGATTGTATTGCATAAATAAATTTGCATAAACTAAAACAACCTTTTTTTTCATCCCTATTCTATTCAGTGTCTTTTTCCTCGGAGCCGTCCTTGTAATAGCAGCTACTTTTCTATACGGTTATGATCCCAAACCTGCAGGAAATCCCATTAAGGCATAGCAGACTTTCTCATCAACCTGCTTCTCGAGATCATGCACTGGGGACCTTGCTAGCACTGGCATGTGGAAAGTGTCACTGTGCACTGCAGGGGAAGGATGACTGCCCTGAATGTATTGAAGAAATGCTGACGAGTAGTTCTGAACAGCCAGAGGGATTACAGGTGGAGGGTGATGCTGTCTCTGACTGAAGGGGGGGAAAAATGTCTGGGGAATGCCCAGCGCAACTTGCTAATAAAAACTTGAAAGGAACCAAAAGTTTCCAAGAAACTACAATTAGGAATGTTTACAGCTTTGACTAAGATTGCATCAAAAGAATTACTGTATTGACTGCTGCAGAAATATGTCCTATGCACTCTTTGAAAGAGCACACGACAACATTGTCAGATTGTATGTTTTTGCGATTCAATTCTATTTAATCTTAGTAAATATGTTTTTAACTGTTTGTCTATTTACGTGAAATGAGCTGAACGTCAGTTCTAAAGTGATGGTTCTAATTAGGTACTCCTTATTAAAACTGTGAAAATTGAAATAGGATTGAAAGACACTTTCACAATATCTAATATTTTTATATTTTTAGAAGGCTGACTTAATAACAGAAATCTGTTATTAAATGATAATATTATAATTCTGTTGCTTCTATAAAACTATTGTAAGAATGTTAACATTCTTACCGAAGTACAAAGGGAGGAATACTCCAGCCCTCATCAGCCTGTAATGCTGGAGCAGATGGAATAACTCTGGGAACGCCGGCTGGAGGTTACCGTGCTCACCTGGGAGCAGGAGTAGGGTATGATGGGTGCTTGCTCAGATGTAATGTTCGTTCTTGTTATTTTACTGATTATAAATCAACTTTTTGGTAGAACCTTAAAAGTAGTTTCTGTGCTTTAAATAGCCTCTGAAGATTTTTTTAAACCATGATTTAAAAAAACAAGAGCCCATAATAAGCATTATCATTGTCTGCAACAGCTCCATCTGGACATATTATGGTCTGGCATCTGTATACTGTACTGTACTGTACTTTATTACAGAGATGTTTTTTAAACAAGTGTTGTTTACTCATGAACTCTTCCAGGCTTTTTCTGTATATTTCTATGTAATTACTTAATTAGAGTTTTGGTGGGGTTTTTTTAATTATTATTTTTTCCGGGAGTCCTTGAGCCAACAGACCAAAATGAGTTCTCTGGACCTATTTGTTCTAGTAGTGGAATTACTTTAATAGGAAATATAATTAAAAAGCAATTAATTGTGCAATAGGTAAATGTAAAAGTGTGCTGTTACTCTGTTTCAAACAACAACAAAAAAACTTCACAAAGAAACCTTGCTGCAATTAGATCAATTAGACTGTTACGGACACTTACTTGAAGTACTTGCATATAGTCAGAAACACTAAAAAAAATCTGGAACTAATTTTAAAAAACTGTCTTAAAAATCATTGGTTTTCAGGAGACTGTTCACAATGGATGTTAATGTTGGGTGACTCATGTGACACCTGTGATGGTGCATTTTGTATAAAAACATATCAGGAGTCCCTTACCAGTAGAACAGTAAGTGGTAAAAACATCTTTATTCCCTTGTTCCCTGCCACCACTCCCTTCATGCTTTTTCTCACATCTGTCTTGTACTAAAGAAAATGTGTAAGAGAAAGGTGTTTTAAAAGGTTTACCAAAGTACCTCATCTGATTGACTAGGAGATTCTGTAGAAGTGCTTTGAGATTTCTTAGTGAAGTGTTGTAAATGGGAAAGGAGGAATTCCACTTATGTCGCTCAAGTAAAAATAATGTTCTTCTTCTGTTGGCAATTACATGTTTTATCAACATTTTTTTTGTTTGTCTTACCAGAGCAAGACATTAAAGAATTACCAGAGCTCTGCCTAGGGCTTGCTAAGCTTTGTGAACTGTGAATCAGTCCCAGCACGTTGTAATTGCAGGAGCTTTGCTACTTGGCAGTCAAAACTGTCTAAATGGGCATTCTATATTAATATTAAATGTTTTACGTGTAACATTCAATGTGGCACAATCTTTGGAAAGTCACATTTAGCCATTTCCCCCTGCAGTGCAGCCTGAGGTAAGACGTGTGCATAGAGCAGCGGCTCACAGTGATGCCAGTGCAGAATGGGACCTGCACGGCTCTGAAATGAGCTGGGAAGTGTTGGTAGTAATCTTTCAATGGGAAACTGGCCGTACACAGTGATACTTTTGATTTCATGAGTCACAGCAGCGGGTGTGTTCAAGTGATACAATTGGTTACTTTCCTAAGAAAAGTCTCCAAAAAACGTAAGAAGCAGATTGAGAACACTTTAAAGCCGCATGTACAGGAAGGGACAAAAAAAGCCAATTAATTACCATGTGGCTGGAGCTCTGTGACATGTAGCCTGGTTTTAATATTACAAGTGCACCTGTCATATTTGCCAATAAGGATGTTTAAAGGAAAGATCAGGAATATGTGCTCTTTGCTTTGGAATAGGATGCCATGCAGCTTTGGAAACCTGCCTGCTGTACTAAGGAACAGTAACTCCTGTGTGTAAATCAATTACTTCCATGCTTTCACTTGACAGTCCAATTCTGTTTTCCAGCAGAAGGATAGATCTCATCATAGACTTGTTGCTGAAAAGGAAAAACGAATTTGCATTTTTGCTGTGTTTCCTCAGGCTGAGGAAAGGCTCTTTGAGGTGTGACTCTGGACAAGGGGATGTAGCACATGTTTTGTGAGAACAGAAGGGATTTGGGGAGGGCTTACTGATTTCCATAACCTTTGCATTGGAGAGCATATGTGCATTTTCTCACTGAGATACTTTTGTATTTGGATTTTAATTTTTTTTTTAAGTAGCTTTAAGTCTATAACTCATTAACTAACCAAAGAGGAATACCTAGCACAGAGCTTTGGGAAGTAGTGGATAATGTGCTCTGAGTTTGCCCTAAAAGCAAATGCTGTAGGAGTCTAACTTCCCAAAAATAAACTTTTCTTTCTGAACTACTTTTCTGACTTTTAGAAACTGTTTTGTTAGGTTAGTTGTATATTTAGGAGGCTAACCTATACTTAGCAAAATTTTGTTTAAATATTTATAAAGTTATTGAAGTTATAGCTAGGTATTTATTTGCAATAACTTGAATTATGTGATTTTTCTTTCTAGACTTATATATTGGGTATACTAGTATTTATTGAATACTTGGGTATTTGGTAGTTTTATTTGAGAATCTCTGGGATACGTGATAAATGGTCAAGTAATGATAAACTTAGGACTGTCTTCAAAGCAAAACAGATCAGTTCAGTGGTGAAAAACCTTGGGTCTAATAAAGTAAGATAAACTTCTCTTTCAATATTGTATTTCTAAGCAATCCACAAGTGCCCAAAAATGTATTTTCTCAAAGAATTCGGATAATTATATATAGTTTTATTCAACTTCATTGTTTTAGACAAACTTTAAGAAAACCTCCCTTTTTATTTGTTTCAGTAAAGGTTAGATTAATGTTCTAGATTCAACTTCAACAGTGTAACACCTTTAGTTTTTTACTACAATGTTTTAGTAACTATTGTATTATTTTTCCTCAAAAAGACAAAATAATCTCATTTTGCTTGTGTTTTATGCACATACAGGCCTCTCACAGACTCTTAGTAGTATGTAATTCTTTTGTGTTTGTAACTTGTTTTTATGGCTGTATTTCAAAATACTGTAATAGATTTCGTTCATTTTTTAAAAAAAATTGATAAATGAAACATTGCATTTCTTCTGGTTTTTGTTGTCAGTAACTTTCATATTTGAATGTATTTCCTGATCAGCCCTGCATGTTCTGTTGTATTTAAGCAATCATCATTTTCTGAATTTGAATTTGTTGCTTGTTTTCCTCCTGGTGACAATCTTGATGGATATTGTGTTAAGGGGGATTATTAATTCCTTTCATATCTGAAATCTATGTTTTGTCTGAATGAGTTATTAAAAAACAGTAAGGGGTTTTTTTGTGTGTGTATTAGAAAGGTAATGTTTATCTATAACATGGTATTATACCATGTATGTGTAATGTGTCATTACCTGAGGTGGTGCATTACTGTGAGAAAGTCCAAATAGTGTTTCCTTATCTTTGTTTTAATTGTTCTTTTCATTTTTAATGCTGATTATTTTCCACAGGAAGAAGGTCCTGCTCTTTCCAGGTAAGCTCATTATATGTTTTTAGATATGTAGAATGAAGACATTTTACTACAGAAAAATTTGAGGCAAAATGCAACAAAATACTTGGAATTGATTAGACATATCTTCTGCTTTAGTTACTGTCCAAAGTCCTGTTCAGTTGAATTCTTAACTTGTTCTAAGTATTTCTCAACTGAATTTATAACTCTTTCTAGAAGAAAAGAACCTGTCCTGACTTGCCATTCAGTGCTTGTTCTCGTTCTTGAATGTCTGCTGCACATTTACATCCAAGAGTAGACATGGCACATTGTCTTCAACCTCCCGTCATCATTCTGTCTATAATTAGCCATATTAATTTCATTAGTGATTTATAGCTCAGTAAGAATTGCTTATATGCTAAGCATATGTTTGTGTTTGCTGCCATGAGTATAATTTTCTTAGAATTTTTTAAACTTTGTCTTTATTGTCAATACATGAGCCCAAATAGAAATAATTTATTCAAACATTGTAGCAAACTTTTTTAGGTAGTCCTTGTTTTTTATATGTTGACGTTAATATTTGTGTGTGATTACACTGAATACAGTTCTAATATATGGTGTTTCCAGGCAGTTTGGAAAAGGTTATATTTTTTGGTATAACACTGCTGAACACTGGAATGCATCTTACATGACAGTCTTTTTAATCCATATTGAGATAAAATGCTGTATTTTTCTTTCTTCTACATGTGTAGATAATATAATAAACTGGTTGAAATTAAGCACTGTCTTTATTAAGAATATGATTTAAAAACTGTTTGAGAGCTTTGTTAAAAGGAGAGGCTTGCCTTATGCATATTTTTGCAGAAATAAAAAATGTTTTCGCTATTGTTTAATATTTCACAATATTATTTTAGCATAATTTTCTATAAGTTCTTGAAGGCTGCCATAAGATATTTGTCAATGGTATCTTTTAGCATACATCTTACTGAATGTTGCCTGCAATTTAATTTTGACTGAGACATGCTTCTTTTTGACCACTGTGTCATGACTTCTTTTGGATGACATTCAAGAGCAGTGTTGTGACACTCTGTGCTCTGCAGGTATGAAACCCCAGATGTGCCCTGAACCAGGGGTGGTAGGAAGCACCTGGGTATCAATACCAAGTTATAGTGGGGGGTGTGGTTGCAAAACACTGTAAGGAGCTATGAATAGCTATAATTTACAATATATCAAAGACCTGAACAGAGTTCACAACCAATTGCTATAGATAATGGATAACGTGTTTCTCTGCCCTTTCTGCAGATTCATATAATAAAACTGGGTCGTTTCACCAGTAATTTTCAGGACACTGTATTTCTATCAGTTTCTTTTGTCAATTTTGCCCTTTTCTTAACATTAACATGCAACATGATTTAAAATGAAAATTTTATGCCATTAGGTAACAAATAGATTATTCATCATCTAGGGGCAGTGTTCTTCAAGATTGGTGTAAAAGCACTCCCTGAGAAATCTGAAACTAGTGAAACCAGCACCTGCCTGTGCCTTGGAATCCCCGTAGGGAGATAAGTGCTCTGTCCTTTTTCATCCCTTTTCCAAAATGATAGTAATGTCTTCTATGACTAGCAGGTAGTAGTATGCATTCATTTAGTATAGAGGGTTGAACACTGCGGGTGTTCAGATGTAACAGACCATTCTTGTTTCTCTTCCTCAGAATTTTGTGTTAAATACTGTTAAATATTAAGGTTAATGTTATGTTAATATATAAGTTAAATAATGTTAGAGCAAATTACACTGGGACTTGTGTAGGTGAGTGGAGTTTAATACTTGAAAAGATGTAGCCGGCTGAAATTCATGACAGCAAAAGCAAGTTTATTTTACGTTCTCATTATCTGAGTTTATTCTACATTCCCATTTATTTGAATCACCTGCTTTCTCTGCATAAGCAAACTTGATACTTAAATACATTTATATTGAGATAATAACATCAGTAACAGGTGTTGGTCTAATATGAAGGTGTGGATAGAAAACCATCTTGTCAGTCTAGTTACCAAGTGACTTCGCTGACATTGTAGTTGTGTTGACTTTTTACCTGAGTTCCTTACATGTCACATACAGGTCTGTGTGTGACTTTCCCACCAAAATGTAACAGAACTCTGAGGAATAGACTTGAAACTATGTCAACATTTTAGGACCCCTCTCCTTTTCAAGTAGAAGTGGGACAGAATTGTCAAATACTTCATGTGACACCCTAATACTTACAACAAATGACTGATAATAGCAAACATCCCAGACCCACCAGATGCACACTTTGGTTCATGAGCTGGAGTCTGCTTGTCTTTGTCTCACCGTGACTAGATCCATTGGTCTGAGTAGGGCTGTGCCTCAGCAAGTTCTAGATTTCTTAGAAGGTGCATATTGATGAGATAAGAGGTGCTTGATCTTAAGGCTAAGGGTTTAACTTAAGCCCACACGACCTTAAGTGGTGAGTGATTGACACCCGTTGGGTAACACGGTGGGAGCTGCAGTGGCGGTCTGTACCTCAGGGATGAATTCCACTGTTGGTAGGGACAGTACGCTGTTGATGTGTAGCTGAGGTTCTGGGGGAAACGAGGATGCCACAGGAGCTGGGGAGACAGAGCTAAGCAGCAAGAGAGCTGAAAGACGGAGGACGAAGAACATAGAGAACAGACTGATATATGGATAAAGCCATGGAGACTTGTGTCTGTGTCGTGAATGTAATAGTACCGCATGGACAGTTGTTGCTCCTTAAGTGGTGCCAGACATCAACAGCAGATGAATTTGTAAGCCACAAAAAACCTAGTAATGCCAGCAACATGTTTCTAAAAGATTTTCTCCTCTAATTGGCTTGCTGTCATGGGGAAGCTGATCCCTGTTATTTTGTTACTTGCAGGCGCTGTGGTAAATCAGAACCTGGGATGACCTAGCCGTTTGAAGGTGTTGGAGTTTTCATAAATTAGGTTTAAAACTTGATAGTAAGAAAGAAGAATATCTGTCTCTAAGCTGGCGCTTTAGGGTGGATTATATCTGTGTTGGTGTACTCTGGCTCTAGGAACGTCAGGTATATCCCGTACGAACTGCCTGCCTTTGTTCCTTTTCCCCGGGCGCCTCAACAGCTCCGGGAGGGAGGAAGCGGGGCCGGGTATTTCGATTCGGGTGGGAGGGACGGGTGATGCTTGGGGGACCGCGTTCGGTGCTTTATCCCGTGGCGTTTTCAGGCTGGGGGTGCCGAGCGGCGGAGGCTGCCCGCGCCCCCACCGGCGCCGCTGTCCCGACGCAGCCCCGCACTTCCCGGCGCGGGCGGGGCGGGGCTGCCCGCACACGTGACGGCGCGCGGCCAATGGCGCGATCGCGTGATGCGCAGCGCCGGCTGCGCGCGCGGTAGGGCTGCGCAAGATGGCGGCGGGCGCGTGAGGGGTGGCGGCGGCCGCGCCGGAGGGACGGAGGGAGCCGAGGCCCGAAGGGAGCCGGGAGGGGCCGCTGCTGCCGCCGCCCCCGGGGTGCGATGGTAAAATGACCCAGGCGGGGAAGAAGAAGAAGCGCGCCGTGAACCGCAGCATCATGCTGGCCAAGAAGATCATCATTAAGGACGGCGGGACGGTGAGGCCTGGGGCGCGGGGCGGCCCGGGGGACGGCTGACGGCGGCGGGGGCGCCCGGGCTCTGTGGCTGTGCGGGGGCCGGCCCCAGACGGGTAGGGTCCGGTCCGGCGCGGGTCGGTGGGCCCGTGGGCCTCGGGTGGCCTCGCCTGTCCTCGCCTGTGTCGGTCGCGGTGCCCTCACGGCCGCCGCAGCCCCGGTGGCCGCGCTCGGCAGCCCGAGCCGGGGTCCGCGGGACGGCTGCCCGAGGAACCCCTGTGAGCGAGTCGGGCTGCTTTGCTCCTGCCCTAAACGCAGTTTGTTCCTCGCGTGGGCCGGGTTTGGGGCTGCGGGAGCGAGTGCGGCCTTAGGCGCTGGGCCTGGGCCGCGGCGGGTCGTTAGGGCCGCCCGAGGTGAGCGGAGCATGACCAAGCCCGCCCTCACCGAGCGCGGCTCCCGTGAGCGGCGGCTGCGGGGCCGGCGCCGTGCGGACAGGGCCGCGGAGCGCGGCTCGGGTGCGGGGCTGTCGGCGGGGGCAGGGAGCGCTGTCAGACAGAACGGGCCCGCGAGGGACAGACGCCAGCGCCTGAGCAGTTCCGCAAACGGCGCCTGGAAGAAAGATTTTGCGGATCTTCCCCGTTTTGCTTCTTCGTAAATACGTAAATTTGAAAAAGAAAGGAAGTTGTTTAGTGTTTTGGCTGCTGGAGCTTGGACTTGGTTTGGGTGGGGTTTTTGGTTTTGTTTTTTTATATTGATGAGTGCCGTTTCTTCCAACGTATTCCAATTGCCCCTGGATTTTTTCCACTGTGTAACTTCGATGTGCCCTGTTCTAAATTTAGTGCCGTTATTTCAAATAAAGAGACATCTTGACAGACTAAATTGCTGATAGCCCTTCAGTTTGTCTTTTTGGAACAATAATGGAGAAGAGGCAGGTGTCAGAGTCACTATACTTGTTCATTGAAGTGGCCAACTGGCTGGATTACTGAACTGTTAGGAAGCAAAACAAAGTCTGGTAATGGTTGTTGGTGTTTTCCAGGATGTGTTCTCGCTGTTTGTAAAGATAGAAATGTATGAGATTACCTTTTACAAATGCAGGTACTTTAGATTGAGTAGTACAACCAGAGTAAATATTGTTACTCGGGAGACGTGGTGCTTCATTATTCCTCTCTGGAGTATCATTGATTAAGATACAGTGTGTTTCCAAGCGTACCTAACCTCTCAACTTTGACTTCCTTTTGCCAAGAGAGGAGAAAGTATGTTACAATTCACTGCATTCTGTGATACTTGCAGCACATCGTTCAGTGCCTGCCATTCGTTTCAAAAGATGAGCGCAAACTCCCTTGAGTTCTTATTAATTTAATTTTTGGAAAACATGGAAAAATGAGCCATAAACATTAGCTGAAGGTATGCAGATCGTTGTTAGGCAACAAAAACTTCTGCTTGTAATACTTTCTGCCTTCAAGTAAATGTTTGGAAATTTTTTAGTTTTAAATACATATTTTTAAATTATGAAGTCCAATATAAGAGTGTTCTTTATAGCAACAGCAGAAACTTCATGCATAGAAATTTTTTTTAATATTTGCTAAAAGGCTAAGTTGACCTTCAGTGCTCAGTGTCCTCAGGGTGACATTCGTTACCCAGGGTGGTGTGTGACATAGTGGAAAACAGGTACCTGAAAATGGCCCCCATGTCTTCAATGTCTCCCACTGGCAAACCAGTAATTGACCAAGCATCTTCATGTTCACTTTCCAGCCTGGTTTATTTTGGAACTGTTTGACATCAGAGAAAATTGTGTGAGCCAGAATGAATGTACAGATGGTTAATGAGGTAGTGGCACAGGCAGAAAGAGTTTCTGATTGGAAACCAGAAAAAAACCCCAAACAAGCAAAAAGGAAAACCCACCCATTGTTCCTGCAAAGCCTCTCCTCCCACTGCATTTTCTGCTGGGCCTCCTTGACAAGGCAGTGGGTGGTGCAGGAGCTTGGGTTGGTGCATGGTGGTATTTTTGTGTTTTTCTATTTTCAGCTTCAGTAGCTGTATCACAGAATGAATCCATAATGGTGTGTTGTACTCAAGTGTGTGTTGTTAGATTTCACCAAAGGAGAGGCAGTAACACCAGTGATGTGGTTTCATAGAATAACACAGGGTTTGGGTTGGAAGAGACCTTAAAGAGCATCTATTTCCAACCCCCCTGCTATGGGGAGGGACGCCTTCCATGGACCAGGTTGTTCAAAATCCCATCTAGCCTGCCACTGAACACTTCCAGTGGCAATCATAACGTCTGTTTAAACACTTTTTTCCCCAACAATTTTAATTTTTCTGTCCTTTTTGTATTCATCCTATGTATGATGAGGCATTTTTGAAGCAGTTATGAGATGAATTAGCGATTAGGATTTCATTCGGTGGTTTTTTCCTTCCAGCAGAGGAGCAGCAGCTCCTCTTACACAGGATGCCTTTGTTGCTTCGATAGTTATTCTGTTGTCGCATGTGTGTTCTTAGGCTTGTCTGGCTACACTTTTTATCACTGGCATGACTGACAGTACAAAGTGTTAGATTAAAGGCATCTTCTCTATAACCAGAGGAAAAGGCATTCTTGGAGCCCTCTTGGTGCCACAGGTTTAGCCAGGTGCAACTGCGCTCTGCTCTGGCTGCTGGTAACAGAGGAGGGTTGCTGTTACTCTGATTGGAACGTCTCAGTTCAGCTTGTTCACACAAGGGCTCTGGATCTTTTTTCTCCAGGTCTAGGGCCTTTGGATTCAGCTGCACTTAGGCCATTGCATTACACTGTGTTAGCCCATTAGGAAAGCACAAGGGGCGAGTTTGTAGGGTAGGGCAGGGCTGGACACCCAGCACCTGCACTGCACCTCGGAGAGTGCGTCAGGCTGGTGCTGAAACCTTGTGGACTGCATGCTTGTAATGTGTCTTAACACACTGCTGTTAACTCCTTATCCTTCCCTTGCTCTTTCACCTCAGAAGCATCCTTGCTACTTGATAGTTGCTACCACCTTTAAAAATGGCTGTAGAGGTGATGATCTAAATGTGACTAAATACCTTCTTTTTTTTATAGATAAGAACAAATAACAGTACCTGTGATAAGTGAGCACTAGCAACAAGAAAGCAGGGAAGTTGCACCGTAGTGATCTAAATGTCACTTCAAGTTTTTATCAGCGTATTGGAAAGCTCTGTTGGTGTTGCTTACAGCTGGGTGACATGGCAGAGGGCAGCAGTGACCCACCTGAGGCCTCTAAAGTCAGCAGCAGTTCCCCTGTGCAACACAGCCACTGCTTTCGTTCTGCTGTTTCGCTTTGTGCAGGTGGTCTCGGAGCTGCCTGGAGCTGGACGAGGGCAGCACGGGCACAGATGGCCTTTGAGCTGACTCCTGTTTGCTGGGAGTGGAGGTGCTCTTGACCCCCGTGCTGGGAGGGGTGCGATGGTTTGTGACACCTCCCTCGCTGTCTGTCAGGCCTCAGGGGGTCATGAGCCAGCAACGTGACGAAGTCTGGGGGCTGTCAGATTGAACCTGATTTTATGAGACTGAGTCAAACAGCTAACATTGATATTTGCAACTTGTGCAGAGCTGGATAAATTTTTAACCCAAAGCTAAAATAAGGGTTGTGGGTGGAAAGGGAAAGGAATTGTGGGAAGAGAGGATAATTATAGCTGCTCTCTGTACCTACAAAGACTGTTAATTTACATCCTTGGGAGAGTAGGCAGAAAAAATAGCAGAAATATCAGTATGGTATGTCTGTGTTTACTGAAGAGGGCTTGGGAAGGAAAAACAGCACAGTGCTGAGGTACTTTTGTAATTCACCTTTTACAGACTGATATGGTTACTTTTGAAAACTATAATCTTTTCTAGCAGTAGGAGTGAGTAGGCAGTGAGGTTTTTTGTATTTATTTCCTATATTTGTTCAGTGAGCTTTTTTTCTTTTTCTACATTGGAACTATTGGAATCTGGAAAGAAAAGCTAGATATGGCTTGCATAAATCTCCTAATAAAAGAGATTAGGAGATTTATAAAGATTATAAAAGACTCCAGTATTACCTAACTGCAACTTAAAATTGTGTAGTATTTGAGGCTGGATGACACCTCCAATGTCACTATTCCAACTACCCCAGTCTCTTACCCCAGGCAGGGTCAGCTGGAACTCAGGGCTGTGCTCAGGGCTGTGTCTAGTGGGGTTTGGAGGATGGCAGCCCCACACTTAACTGAGCAGCCTTTTTCAGGAAGGATTGCTTTTTTAAGGTGCAAGTATAATTTCTTGTATTTCAGTATGTGCCTCCAGTCTTGTCACTGACACCTCCAAGAAGAGTCTGGCTCTTGTATTTACTCTTCCATCAGCTACTTACTCGCATTGATAAAATCTGAATGAGCCTTCTTGGGAAGCAGCTGATGTCCTTAGCCTGTGTGTGTGCTCAGTGTAAATGCCACGTCTGACCACATCAGGGCCACTCCATTAGTAACTCGCCTTTGCACAAAACTGGCAAAGTGGATGTTAAGGTAGCATTTCTAAGCTGAAAGAACGCATATGAGATTTCTGAGGAGTTATTCATACTGTTTTCATATGAGAATAATTAGTGAACCCTATCCTTAATTTGCAAATGTTGAACTGTGGCATGTTGTTTGACAGCATTTACAAAGTCTACGAGATGAGCAGGTTTTCCCACCCATGCTCTTTTTGTTCTCTTCAAAAGCTACTTCTGATTCTACCAAATCACTGAAGAATTTCAAGTTCCTTTTGTCAAATCTTTTATCTCCATCTCTTCCTGCATTTGAAGCACACTGTAACTGATAGGCCTGCACTCAGTATTTGGGAAGTGATCAGTGCTGTTCCTGAGATTTGCTTCTGGTGTTATTTTAGTTTCTTTCCAGCTATGTTTTGTATGGAGCACTGGTGCCTTTTAGTAACAGAAGAGCTGTTTGATAGACCAGGTAGTGAGATGTGGGAATAGCTGAATGTGAGCACTGCTGTGTTTTGAAACCATGGAAACTTGATTCCATGTGGCTTTGTGTAGACTTTAGCACTTTTCTCAAGGAAAACCAACTAGTTGTCTGAAGAAGAGTCTGTTTTCCCCTGTAGCATCCTTGTTTCCCAGATTGGCAGTGTAAGTGGTTTATTTTTTGAGATGGCAGAAAAGGATTCTGCAGAGTAAGAGTAGGACATTAGCATCAAAGGGTTAAAGAAAGGAGTTTCATTCCATAGTAGTTAGTTGGGTAACTATTCCCAAGTTTTGAGTCCTGTTTCATTATCAATCAATCTGTTTATAGTGTTCAGATACATTTCCCATGACTGATAGATGATCACATGTTTTAATCACCTGTCTCTTCTCCTGTTTCAGCCTCAAGGAATAGGTTCACCCAGTGTCTACCACGCTGTTATCGTGATCTTCTTGGAGTTTTTTGCTTGGGGACTCCTGACAGCTCCCACTCTAGTGGTAGGTGATCCTTGGGAGCTCTTTCTCACTGTATGGGAGGTGGGACAATTACTGCAAAGGCACTGAGCATCTTCTGAATTACATGAAACGAAAATTACATATCACTGAGCTGCACTGTTGTGCAAGTGAAAGGTTCTTATATTTTTAGATGGTATCAAAAAAATTATTTATTTCATTACAGCAGTGTAATGGTATAGCACAGCTGTCTACATGCAAGTCTGCTAACACTCAAGCTTACATGTAAATAGTTCCTGATTGAAACTAGTAAGTTGGTAATGAAATTATCTTTCCTTTCAAGATGCCATAAAACATTGGCATATTACAAACGTAAGGGCAGAAATACACTTGAAATGTGGTAACATTATGCAAGCATGCATGTAGGTAAGGAGGTCTTTGCTGACCTGGCTGTGTTTTAAGTAGAAGCTTCAGAGCACAGACCCTATTACACCAGTCAAAGCATCCCTGTGATTAGTGAAACAGTCATACCAAAGTGTTTGTACCAAGGTACTTTCTCGTGTAGTTGGTTGCTTTTAATTTGGATTTAATTTGTGAGTGATACATGATGACAAATTAAAAGGAGTGAAGGCTTAAAAATCTCCCAAGCCAACTCCACTTTAAGAGCAGTCTTGGTGCTGCTCTGAAAGTTGATGTTACCCATCAACATTGGGCATGGCACGTCATCACTGAATGGAATCCCTCTCATCCAAACACAAATCAGACTGAGACAGCTGCGTTTCTGGATTCTGCTCACCAAACTGAGAGCCACTTCAGGATGGTGATGTCTCTCCTCTTTCTCCCCAGTCCCCAACAGATGATACAGTAGCATTTGGAGAATCTGGTCAGAGATAATTTTCTAGGTTCTCTGTGGTTTATTTATATTTCAGGCACTGAAATCTCACAATGCCTTCCATGCAAATTAAGGCATCACATTATTTGTGGTTTGCTGTTTTTTCTTCAATTTTTTCCTCTGTATTCTATGAAAATAAAAAAACTGCTGTGCCTCATAAAGTTGGATGTACCATGAGCAATATTTGTAGTTCATATTGTGTAAATGACTGTATTCGTATTTCTTCTCCAGGTTTTGCATGAAACCTTCCCAAAACATACATTTCTAATGAATGGTCTAATTCAAGGAGTAAAGGTAAGTTGACAGAAGTTAATCACAAGTAAAATTTGAAGTGAATGGTGGGAGGAACTGCCAACTGAAACAGTCAAGAGGTTTTTCAATATGGCTTTCACAGTATGAATAAAATGGGAATAAATTACTGCTGAAAGTGCAAATGGGCAGCTTTTTACTTTTAGTAAGGTATTGCTTGGTCTGTATCTTCTCTTTGGGTTCAGGAAACAAAAATGTAGTTACTTAATCCCAAATTATGCGTATGATGCTAAAAGTGGCTAATTTTCACTTGGAGTTTGTTGCTGCAGTAGACTATAAAACACAGTTCATGAAACTGCTTGTATGACTGGATCATCTGCATTTTGAATTTTGTGTAGCTCTGAGATAACAGATCTCAAGTTTTATGTAACCAGATATGGGATAGCAGATCAGTGATGCTCGGCGACATTGCCTTTGGTGCACTGCACTGTAGCCATTGGCTTGAATGAAACCAGAGCCTGGGCTGCTCTCAGACTGTGTTGTGGTCAGCTATCAAGAGTCTGACCTCTTAGTTCTAACTTCAAACGTTTTGTTTCACTTAGGGCTTATTGTCATTCCTCAGTGCCCCACTCATAGGTGCCCTGTCTGATGTGTGGGGACGAAAGTCCTTCTTGCTGCTAACAGTATTTTTCACCTGTGCACCAATACCACTAATGAAGATCAGCCCATGGTTAGTAAATTGTTTCATGCTAGATTGGCTGTTGTTTTTCAAGGTTGCTATCTAATGCTTATGTGTGTAGCATTGTTGACAAAATGTTGTTTGTGCTTCATGGAGGGTTGAGGCTTTTGTATTATTTCTGTGCAAAGCTGGGAGAACAGTCAACCTGAAGCAGCTGCCATGAGGCCAAAGACCTTGTTCAAAATTTCAGTAGCTGCTGATTTTGCTCTGTGCTGTAAGCCCTATGTCCAGCACATCTGCCAAAGCTGAAGAACGCTGTCCAGTGAACTGTGCAGGTCTGGATTGTGGCCACAGTTCTCACTCAGATACCAGCAGCAACGCTGAAATCAAAACCGTTCCTAATGCGGGTGCATGAGGTAGCCATTTGTAAGCTACAGTGTCGCAGCACTTTTAGACCTTTTGTTTCTCCAGTTCTAAAATCGACTGGCTTTCATGCTGTGTGTGCACCTTACTGACAGGTTAACTGGCTGGAACATTGCCCAGGTAGGGCAGGAGTCAGAGCCCTGGGCTTGCTCCTGACTCGTGCTGTTCCTGAAGGTGGAGCAGCTAGTGGCACAGCCTGCACTGACACAGGCTGCCAGCTGAGCCAGCTGCTCAGGCAGCTCCATCAGCCTTTCCCTTTCCTCTCTGCTCACACAGGCTGCTCAGCCCTCTTCAGAAGGAGCTTGTTTTCTAAGTGTTCATTAAGGTTTCAAATGCTAAGTGCTAGTGTCTATAGCATAAAGATATGGCTAATGTGGAGGCCTTTCAATGGTCAGGTTCTCAAAACACTGAGGTTCCTAATTTGCTTTCGGTCATAGACCAGTTAAGTTTGTTAGCTGGGCACCTCATTTCTGAGTAGTACTCAATCACAGCAGCTGTTTGTAGATGTTACAAAATCATGCTGCTTGTACTTGGTGCACATAGGAGTTTACACAATTCTATCAAGACACAGTCACATTGGCTTTATCCAAGATTATCTCAATAAATTGTCAGGATAAATTGGACAAGGTGATTTACTGTTTAACTGCACTTGGATTGAATAGACATTTTGTTTCTATTCAGCTGTTCTAATATTTTTTTATCCTGTTCTTAGGTGGTACTTCGCTGTAATCTCCGTGTCTGGAGTTTTTGCAGTGACATTTTCTGTAGTTTTTGCATATGTAGCAGACATAACCCAAGAACATGAGAGGAGCATGGCCTATGGTTTGGTATGTATTGTTTGGGCTCTTTTCCTGTGGTATTTAATACTAGGCCCTTCAGTTTGTAATGCTTTTCAAAGCTGTGTTTTTGTTTCTTCTGTGGCAAGTTGATTTTAATTTGGAGTCAGGTTTTTCTGTTTAATTGTTCCGTCATCCAGTCTTGTATCTCTTGAATATTCTGTTTCTAAATGAAACAAAACATCACCATGTTTTGTTAAGACAGCTGTCCTGCCTGTCTTAACGGCTGCTATCAGTCCTAATGATGTAATTTGAGGAGCTTTAGTTATTCCTGCATTGTTGCCCACACTGGTACTACTCTGTCATCTTTTCAGAAATCTCACCTTTTGTTCTGGAAGTGCCATTGTGTGATACTTGACTGCCTCTGCCTGTGTCTCCAGTCACTCTGCTGAGCTGCAGTTCAGAACAAATATAGCTGAGTTACTTGTCTGTTTGAAATTCTTACAACTCACCTCTGTTTCTGTTATCTCCTGATAACCTGCCAGGTGCCAGGAGCCTTGACAACCTCAGATTATTATGGATTAGCAGAATTATTTGTTGTGTTTAAGTTACAGAAACCATTACCATTCAGCAGGAAGAGCTGAAAGCAATAGATATAGAACTAAATAGTTTCTTTGTCCTGTATACATCAGAGCTTGAGATATGCTGAGAAGGTTCTGTTTTTTAGTTAGTATCTTTCACAAGGTTATCTGATTAACTGACAACTACTGAATTGGATTAACCAGCATATTACATTTAATATACCCTTTATACATGTGCTTATTTTTAATAGACATTGCTTGCTTTGCTAGTATGAAGATTAAATACAGCTCATTGCTTCCCAGAGGTATCAGAAGAATCTAGTTAATTAAATCTAATAATGTCAGTACATGCAAGACTGCTTTGAGCCTCACATTGCTATCCAATTATCAGAAAAAAAAATCTTGAAAAATTGTGATTGTCTAAAATACACAGCCGCTACCACGTAGGCATAGGAAAAAGGTTACTTTTAATCACTATGTGATTATAATGGTTAGGCTTCTGAAAAGGAGGAAATGTGGGTAATAACACTGCTGACTTGTCTCACTGAAAATCTTAGCAGCTGTTATTTATTTCAGGTTTCTGCAACTTTCGCAGCAAGTTTAGTCACCAGCCCTGCTATTGGTGCCTACCTTGGCCGAGCGTACGGCGACAGCCTGGTGGTGGTGCTGGCCACAGCAATAGCCTTGTTGGACATTTGTTTTATCCTCGTTGCTGTACCGGAATCGCTGCCAGAGAAGATGAGGCCAGCATCCTGGGGAGCACCCATTTCGTGGGAACAGGCTGACCCCTTTGCAGTAAGCTACTTAACTAGGGAACATTTTGTTATTTGTAGATACTGAGCTTTGGATACAGGGAGGAGAAAGAATTTACAACAGTTCAGGCTTGAAAAACAAAGCCTTTGATTGCTTTTTTGAAATGAAGGTGGAATGTTTTGTTACTTTTTTCTTGCCGTAGTCCCTGAAGAAAGTCGGCCAGGACTCCATTGTGCTGCTAATCTGCATAACAGTCTTTCTTTCCTACCTCCCAGAGGCAGGCCAATATTCCAGCTTCTTCCTATACCTCAGACAGGTAACGTAACATTTTGGTATGAATGTAAATTTACAGGATTTAAGAAAGTTTTCAGTATTACTGAAGTAATAAGGAAAGTACAGATAATTCATGTAATCTAGAAGCTCCCAGCACTTTATTTAAGTCCCCTTGTTCTGATTTTCTCTTTTAGACAGGGAAAAAGAGAAGGGGAATGATAAATGAGTTATAAAACAGTTTATTGTATTTTATAATTATTTGCTTTATTCTTGGACTACGAGGTTCACTATGTTAAACTGGTGTTATTTTTTGAGGGAACAATTTAATTGTTTTTTATTTATGCCCCTTTATTTTCATTTACTTGTTTGATGTAATGGAAAAAAGATGAGGAGCTGAACACTGGTCTTCTGCATTATGTATTCCCTCAGTGGGGTTTGTGACATCATGACACATGGTTTATGGTTAATAATCAGATTGCTTTTTATTTTTAATATAGATAATGGGATTTTCATCTGAAAGTGTTGCAGCATTTATAGCAGTCCTTGGAATTCTTTCCATTATTGCACAGGTGAGTTACTGCTCTGTGTGTAGTTGATTTGGGAAGCACATTTCTTGCTAAACGACTGCGCTTTCTTTTGGTAGAGGCAAATACTGCTTTTGAAGAACACTACTTTGAAATAATTCTTCTGCACGTATTTGACATTGAGAATAAAATGTTTTCAGGTTTTGGGTTTTTTTAATTCATTAACTCATCAGCTTACCTGTGTTTAACATTTAGAATAAAACATTATTTTTCTGACATTTTATATTTGCCCTCTCTGTTAGACAGTCGTGTTGAGTTTACTGATGAGGTCCATTGGAAATAAGAACACCATCCTGCTGGGCCTGGGGTTCCAAATACTGCAGCTGGCCTGGTACGGCTTTGGGTCAGAGCCATGGTATGCACATTTCACTTTGGGCTGGCTGATGCGGGGTTGGTCTGCATTTTATCCCTTCTCTGAAGGGTGTATGTGCAGGGTACTCAATGCAGCGTCCCTGCACTCGCAGGGCAGAGCTGCAGCCCCAGAGCAGTCACTGCAGTGTGTGTTTTGCAGGATGATGTGGGCAGCTGGCGCTGTGGCTGCCATGTCCAGCATCACTTTCCCAGCTGTCAGCGCCTTGGTCTCACGAACTGCTGATGCCGACCAGCAGGGTAGGTTTGCTCCTGGTTCTTGGAATTCTAGTTGAGGAATACTGTGCAGAGGTGCTTGGGTCTGGGCTTGGTGCTCATCAGTCAGGCTGAATCTCGGCAGGGCAGCCCAGATACCTGAGCTTAGGGCACCACGTTAAATCCGGGTTGCTTGGAAGTTGCACTGTGTGTGTAGTGCAGACAAAACTCAATGAGGCCCTACAGTAGCAGAATATTCAGCAAACTCAATGCACTGTTCCTCACTGTTGCATGTAGTGCTCTCTCCTGTGTGAGATAGTGACAGCAAGGACAGTGTCCATATCCTCTGAACTAGCTCAGCATGGCAGGCACTGCGCTCTGCTAGAGGCAGATGGAAAAACCACTAGAATATATGATAATGACAGGCTCTTTGTGCCCCTTGTGACCCATAGTGCAACACCATTTACAGCTTTCCTGCTTGCATCAGCTTGAAGTCAACAAAGTCATTAGAAATAGTTAATTATTGATGTGTAACTATAGATAGATAAGAACATGTATTTTACTTTTCCCAGGTGTTGTTCAAGGGATGATTACTGGAATTCGAGGACTGTGTAATGGTTTGGGACCAGCGCTTTATGGTTTTATATTCTATATATTTCACGTTGAATTGAATGAACTGCCCATGCCCGAGTCATCGTCAGGAGGTACTGTGGTTGCACAGTACCATTTACAACAGGTACCATTCTTTTGTACTTGCTGCTTCCCAAAGAAGTTAGGAAAGGATCCTGTGCTCATCAGGTCTCCAGTTTGATGTTGTGGTACATTTTGTTAGACTGACTGTAAATGGAGGGTGTAGAAAGAGGCTTCTAAGTCCCTCTAGGGGAGGCTTGTTTAACTGATCTGTTCAAATAGCTACAGCTGACAGTCAGAAACAACTGTGACCCTTGTGAGGAGAATACCTTTAGGGAAGTATGGACAGATAGCAATGGTGAATGTTCTTGTTTTGTTGTACTTTTACCGAGCTTTTTTTTTAATTAAGTTTTTGGGAAAGCTCAGCAGAAAGAACTTGCACTAGAAAAGGAAGTTGGCAAGCATTAATAAGAATCATGTGCTCCCTTGTCCTAAATCTTGGGATGTAATGTTCTTTTGCATTCCTTCTCAAAGCCTGCACTGTATTCACTAGTTTGTCAGGCAACGGCTCTTCCAAGTGGGTAATTAGCCATTGTAGGCTGTTAATGTGTGTCAAAAGACTCATTAGCACTTTGTTGTTGTTGTTTTCAGAATTCCATAATTCCTGGACCCCCATTCTTATTTGGAGCGTGCTCTGTGCTGTTGGCACTACTTGTTGCCTTGTTTATTCCTGAACACACAAACCTAAATGTAAGATCCAGCAACTGGAAGAAACACTGTGGCAGCCACGGCCATCCCCACAGCCCACAAGCTCCTGGTGAAGCTAAAGAACCATTACTGCAAGATACAAATGTATGACAAAAATCCAGGAAGACCATTTGACTCTTCTTTCATCAGCAGTTTGGGATACACATTCCAACTCCATCAAAATGTAATTTCTTAAGGTAATCTTAAGAAGTATCTTTCTGCATGAAATCTGTAGGAATTGAAACGGGAACTTTCCAAAGATGTTGCCATTGAACTAAAAACTTACTTGCTTTTATAAACAAACTGTTACATACTTGTCTCTTGCCATGAAATACTGTTACTGCTAAACTTTACATTCTAGTTCAGAGACAAATAATAGAGTCAAGGCATGAGCATGTGTCCTTCTGTTTCCTTACGGTGGTGAGCTTTAATTCTAGTCATGCTATGTCTCAATGAGACAGACTGGCATCCATGTGGACCCATTCGTTTTAATGTTGTAAAATCTTGGGTCAGATGATTCAAAGCCTTAATGTAAATGTACTTAAGTAGGGAGGTGAATTGGTATCATTTCTTTTAAAAGTCACATGGCAGGTTTTTTTTAAGTTTGTACTAATATAAAAATCACACGAGCACGCTTGCTGAACAGTAAAAGTTATTTTTATGTAAGTGCATTTACTCTTTCTATTTTTGAAGAAATGGTCGTATCAAACACTTGTTGAAATACGAAGTGGGTGTTTTGGGCCTACAGATTTTAATACCGGCTCTAAACCTCTGCTTTCCTCTGTACCGTTTATTAAACCACTCTATTTCTGATGTTTGCGTAATCATAAAGGACCTCAAAACTTGAATACACAGACTGAACTCTATAAGCTGATAGCCTTGAATCTGTCCATGTGCTATATAGTGGCCTTTGAGGACTGTCACAAGAACCCTTTTGCATTACAGAGCAAAGTTTTAGTCCTAAATTTTCAGGACCCTTAGTACAGAAGAGAGCTTTATACAATTACTGATGTGAATTTCTCTAAAAGTGTATATTTTTGTGTCCAGTTGTATTATTTAAGTGTTCCTTTGTATAAATTTGTGTATAAAGTATTGTATAGGTTTAAAATGTTTTCATCTTGTGGTTATTGCTTAATGCTTTTTTACCTTTGAACATTCACCATGGTTGACCAAGAGCAGGAAAAAAATGTAAATATACTGTTAATAAAGTTGAATATTTTAATGAATTTTTAAATAATTGTGGATGTCTCTTCAAACCTTTGGTGAAGTTCAGTAGTTGCATGTGTGTTATACTTCAGCAGGTGGAAAAAGTCAGCTGGAGCAGTGATCCAGCATGGAGCTTTACATGTTAGCTAAAGCAGCCGTGAGCACGGCGGGAGAGTCCCCGCTGTCCAGCAGCACTGGCTGCCTGCAGCTGCTCCTTGTTTCCTGGGGATCCAGTGGAACAGGCTGGCCGTGGATCCAGGCTCCAAGGAACCAGTCAGCTGCACACAGCCAGTGGCCAGGGCTGCCCAGGCCCACAGCACAAGTGGTTTGTTTTTATTTAAGTGGCCTGGGAGATGCTGCCACACTCCTGTGACAGCAGCTCCTCTGTGCTGCAGGATGAACACAGCCTCAGGCACTGATGCCTAACTGCAGCTGGAGGGAGGAGCTCTGTGGGGCTGGGCCTGTGCACGGGGCTGGGCCTGGGGCACAACCAGTGACATGGAAAACTGCAGAAAAAGGTAAAGAAAATAGAGCTGTTCTGGTGCTTACCTCAGCTGGGAATTTCAGTACAGTGGAGATGGTGGTTAGTACTCCTGAAACACTAACTAATCAGAGCTTTTGGTAAAAACCATTTAATACTTCCATTAAAATATAACACATGACAAAACCAGACACTATACATTAACATGGTGCTAATCTATAAACAAATGTACACATTTCACACAGCAGAACAAACCACTGAATTGTACAATCCCCTGGGTGCACTTGAGTAACTAAGGTAAAAGGAATGAAATATCTTTACCAGAAGTAAGGAACAGTCATTTTAAGGGTACTTTGCCTGGTAGAAGTCCATGCACACTCGTTCTGCAGGGGACAGCAAGTAAAGATGGCAAGAAAGGGTTGTGACATGATCCTAGCACTTGAACAAGCTGCACAGATGTAAGAATATCTAAAATTTCTGAAGTCTTACAGTTGTAAAGTATGATTTACTAAAATAAAGTAACTTTTAGGTGATGATAACAAGTAATTATTCAGCTACCTCACCTGTTAATGTTTATGCATGGGGGCCTGTGGAATGTAATACTGAGAGATTAACAGAAGTTAAGAGAACCAAGACTGAGAATTTTAATTTTTATTTTACACCTTTGGTGGAATAATTTATCATTTTTAGTATGAGATTATTTTTAAGTCTATATGCAATTCAAAGAAGCTGGTTCCAAAATTAAGTATATTTTTAAAACTAAACTGTGAGGGAAGATTAGTGAGGCAGTCACACCCCCCTGTGAGCTTGACCATTACTAAAATGGACAGCACAGTGCAGTTCTGTGCTTTCCCTTCACCTCATCCTTTCTCTGAAAGAAGTCAAGAAATAGAATTCAGGTTATTGTTCTCACTCAGGGAATGTAAATTTCAGCTGTTATAAAAAAGAGCACTTTGGTGAGTTTTTAGGAGGATTTACAGGGTAACAGACTTCAGAAAACTCTGCCCAGCCCTGGTGAGGTCAGTATTGTTCCCACTAAGGCTCCTTAAGGCTTTATCTTCTACTTAGGCTCAAGCACCCTGAAACATCATCCAAGTCAGTCAAGATCCCCACCTCAAAGAAAACTGGCTCATAAAATCATGTCAGTTCACACTGATACTTTACTAACACACTATTGCAGGTCATTCAAAAATCCCCCCAGTGGTTAAAAGAGGACTCTTACTGCAAGAACCCTGTCTATGATCCAGGAAAATAGGCCGAGGCTGGTGTTCCAGCAGCTTTTGGGGACGGCTGGGCTTTGGCTGGCAAGTATGGTCTCAGGTACTCTGCAGAACAGCACAGGACACTGCGTTGAACCGTGGCTGTCATTGCCCTTCCAGTACTTTTCAAATAAGGCCTTGTTCTGTTTCGTACTTACCCGAGTTTAGTGTGTTTTGACTAAGCCCTCGTAAAGGAATGCTGTCATCTTTTTTCTTGAAATACTTGGATTCCAGCCCCAGCTGCTCACCACTAGAAATAGAAAGGCAAATTAAAAGCAAATGCAGTTTGTCATCAGTGCATCAGAATGAGGGCAGCTACAGACTTGCTCAGGAAAACCTTCACTAGAAGTGCAACTACTGCATTTCTGTGACCTTTACCATGTAAAGTTAAACCATCCCTGAGCAGAGTAAGAACAGCCTAGCACTAATTTTTTCAGTGACCCAGCACCTGATGGCTTAGATCTGTCAGTAGGAGGAACACTGAACTGTTTTTCTTTGGGGCCTACTCCTGCAAGCACAAGTCTTCCTTCGGTTTCAACAAACCAACACAGAATTCATTACCATGGTAACAAAGAAAGGCAGATCACAGAGCCAGGCCAATATTAGAGCTGTTTGTTAGTTCCAAACACACCAAGATGACAAAGGACTTCATAAATGAAATAATACTAAATTGCAGTAGCTGACACTCACTTCTCCTTGTTTGCTGCATGACCAGCTGCAGGCACCGTGTGAGCATCGGAACATCGACTCGGTTTGGAAAGCTGTGAGTTCAACTGAACCTGCAGAGACAAAGAGCTGCAGGTTAAGAGTTACTCCAGATCTGAGAGTCCCCTCCCCTGAGGGCATTCACAGAGCCAAATTCCCAGGGATTCCAGTTTCTACACCTCACTGGCCCTGCTGTGCAGCAAAGCCTGCGAGAACAAGTGGCCTAAAGACAAGCATTAGGGTATGAATAAGTTATAATGCTCAAGGCAGGGAGCCTAAGAGTAAATATTTATTTATGCACTTTGAGAAATAGTCAAAACATTGTGCTTTGATATACTATCACATTCATAATCAAACAAAAAAGTCAAAGTGCTTGCCTTTGGTACTGGACATTGGGAGTTCCCATTTTTGCTGTGTGTCGGGTCCAAAAAGTTCTGGAAGGCGTAGAGAGGAGAAATGGGATGACTGATGCCTAAGCTGTGAAAGGATGGTCGACCAGGCTGTAAAAGAAACAGAAACACATCCATAAATGAGAAACGCAGTATTTCAAGTAACTGTAGATATAAAAAATTCCAAAATTAACAACTAATTGCCATTACAAAGCCAACACTTATATGAGTCTTCCTGATGGGAAGAAAGCATCACTATTCCAAGATTCACACACTTAAGGAAAGCATAACTTTAAAAAACTTAGATGAGGTGAGCACTCTGAGCTAGTAATAATAAGCTACACTCTCTGTCATTGATTAAAGTAATTAATGTATCCAGCTGGAAATGCAGAGACCTCTTTGTATGAACATGTCCTTCCACTGTGAACCAGCTGCTCACCAATTCTCTTGTCGCTGTGACAGCAGCGATCTGTGAAACACAGGGTGAGGAGCAGCAAGTTACTGTATTCAACAATGACTGCAGGCAACGTTCCTTAGCCCCTGACTTTCCTGTTTCTAAAAATCACTAGTTAGAGTATTCAAATAGTACACTTTGGGTTTTAACCTTTACAAAGAGAATTAGTAAGTAGTTAACAACACAAAAATGCCTTCTTTTTTTGCCTTCACTCAGTACTTTATCTTTTCCAAGCTAATTCTGTATTGCTTTGTGTATTTTATGTAAGCAAGAGCTTAGAAGACCTCATGTACAAGGCCCAGGATATCAGGAAGCACCCAACAGGGTTTTAGATTGTTGAAAAATAACAATGCCAAACTACACCCACCCAAAACCGTAAGGCCAGAAGAAGATGAAAGTGCTGTGGGATTTTTTTCCTCTTTTAAGGCCCTGCATTTTAGCAACTGCTGCCCACCTCACCAGTCTGTTATTTACAGCTCTACCTTACCATGCCGAGAGGTGAACCAGCAGCCCTCCCACCAGCATGGGCACTGGCAGGAGTGTCCAGCTTCTTTGCCATCTGAACTTCACTCAGCTGTCTGTTCAGCCACGTGATAACTGCAGAGAGGAAGAAAAAGCTCAAGCTGTTTGAAATGGTCTGTAGCCCTTCCTCACAAGAAGTGGCAGCTCACTGGGCGTTTGTCCTCCCTGGTCCCATGCAAAGCCATTTGTTGAAGCTTCCCGCCCAGCTCCAGTTCTCTGAATACCCACTCCACCCCACAGCCCCAAGGGAAGGCTTCCCTCCGTGCAGCTCTTGGCTGCTGCATGCCCACAACAGCCAGAGGCTCCTTTCCCATACATGACAATAATGGCAGCTCTTCACAAAAACCCCAAAAGCTGCTTCTATCAATTTCAGTAGTAGTGAGATCAATGGGTCATTTTCACAGAGGGAGAAATCAAACTGTAAAAACCTACCATTTTCATTGGTTTTCAGTAACTCCTTACTTTCTTCAAGTTTTTGTATCATACTTTCTAGCTGTTCTTGTAGCTTGCAAACCTGTAATTCCCATAATAATTGTAAAACCATCAGCAGTGTTCTACTACCAGTGTTATACTAACTACAAAGGACAACAAAAAATTTATTAAGTTACTCTAAAAGAAGTATGAATTCAGTTTGTCACAAAAGCAACATGGTAATTCTTTTAAAGGAAGTCCTACTTTCAGCTAGGATTTTGACAAGGTGATAGCCAGAATCCTTTCTGTCCTTTAATTTTCTACGATAAAATAGTGCAAGGACTCTAAACAGGGGAATGTCCTGTTTAATGGAATGGAAGAAAAAGTTTCACTCTATTCCTGTTCTTACTCCCTTCACCAGTTTACACATGAATGTGCCTTCTAAAGGGTGCTGATTCATCCATTACATTGCTTTGTTCTCTTAAAACAACTTTGGTTGCCTTCTATATAAATGGATGGCTTTTACAAATCAGGTTAACATTAAAAATCTGAAAGCTGATGACACATTTAAATAAACATGTTAAATATGCAAAAGAGTATATTCTATTGCATGCAAAGATTTAAGACCTTATTGCTGTAACCAAGTTAAACCCCACAAAACCCAACGAAGTCCATACAACAGCATTTCCAGCACACAAGGTTAACCCATCAATACCTCCTGCTCTTTGAGTCGAAGGGACTGTCCCATCTCCTGTGATTCCCTCTGCTCTTTTTGAAGTTTCTCTTCTTTTTCTGCCAATAGTTTTTCTTGCTGAATTGTTACTGTATTTTTCAATTTTAATTTATTCATTAGAGTTTTCAAATCTCCTTGTAATTTCTTGATAATTTCATTAGCCTATTAAAAAACCCCAAACCATATATTAGAAAAATAAACACCTAAGAATAAGGGAGATGCTGCACAAGGAAGTGCAATGTTCAAACAAACCTTAAGGAGTTCAGCTGACAGCGACTTAATTGTTGTCTCTAGTTTTTCAATATGCCTTTGTTTTTCCTCTGTACTCTCTTCCAGTATCACCTTGAACAGAATGTTACAAAATATAATAAGGCTGTGATACACATTTTTATGATTTCAAATAAAATGTTCACAATTCTTTGAGAACCATCCTTACAAGGAACCAGTCAGTGCTTTTCAGTCAAATTTTATACGATCTGGATTAATTCTTTTTTTTCCTACCAAAAATACCATAAACTATTACTCCAGTATCACAACATTAAATCTGATATACTTTTGATGCCATAATTTAGAATCTTAACTACATTTGAAAGCTGACTGGCTGCATTCATAAAAACTGGTCAGCAGCTACTCTATGGAAACCACAATTAGGAAGGTTAAAAAAATACATGAAGAAACCTTTTGCTCCTGTGTTGCATCTAAGACTTCTTTTGTTCTGGTAACAAGCTGATCTTTGTCTTTGATCTCTTGTTCCAAGACAGCAACTCGAGTCTGCAGCTGATTTATGAGTTTCTCTTTTTCATGACATTCAGCATCCAGAGTTGTGTTCTCCCGGCGCAGGGACAGCACCTCCTGCTTTGCTCTTTGACATTCCTAAATGTTGGGAAGGAAATGAATTTTATTCTTCAAGAAAACCTGTAACAGCAATTTAAACAGACATATTTAAATAGTAAACCTAATATGGAATGAAGAGGAAATAAATGAATTTAACATGCTGTATTTCCTATGATTTGCCCAGGCAGGCACTGTTAATGCTCTAACAGTAGTAAACTTGATTTGGGGTATTGGGAAATCATACATCTTCTAATCCAGAAAGCTTTGCTTTCAGTTCTCTGACTGTGGAGTCTCCTTTGTATCTCCTCTCTGTTAGGTCTTTATTGATGACTTCGAGTTCTGAGAGTCTGTTCTGCAACTGCTGAATACTCTTCTGATGCAGATTTTCCAATTCCTTTTTCTGTTGTTCATGCTGTTGTTGGTACTGAGTTTGTGCCTGTGAGAACAAAGAAATGAAGCAGTTATTTGATGAATCTGACTATTCCCATACAAGAATCCTGTTCATTCTTTCCAACCACTGTACCTGGAGAGCTCTTTCCTTTTCACTTGTCAGCTCCTGTGAGTGTTTGTTGCTCAGAGCTGTAGTGTAGGATGTCCATTCGTTTTTCAGTTTGTCAAGTTCACGGCTCTTCTCTGACAAGCTCTAAATTTGACAAAGCACACAGAGTTTAAAAATGTAAGCATTTCAGCCAATACTGAGTGATTCTTTACTGTTACTTACTAAAAGGACATGGAATTATTAAAAAAAAATCTAAATTTCAGCACCAGATGCTGAAATATGTTAATTTTGTAACCAGGAAAAGTAAGGCACTGAGAGGCTGAAGAGCAGTGTTCTAATGCTGTGGATAAAATAATCTTCATTTCCAATTGCATGTTTTTTCCAACCACTACTTAAGAGTGAAACAACAGCCTGCTGATGCTCCCTACCCTTTTAACACAGAGCACTCTACTGGGGCAAAAAAAGGAAATAAAGTTCTTCAGCAGCATTGTTTCCTCTTTTTGCTTTGTAATTCTGAATTCCAATTCAGTAAACACATTCCAGTAACTCAAGTTGAAACTGCAGACATGAGGCTAACAAATATTCCATTCCAAATATAATTCTTAACAGTTTTAATGGAATTGTTCTGTTTCATTATGATCAAAAAAGCCACCTTGATAATTGCAGAATCTGACCCAAATCATTCTCTTGAAATACAGAAGTGAAGTGATTACTATGCTTACTGCAAAAATCAAAAAGGAGTCATTAAAGCCCAAAACTTCCAATTTATTTACCAGTTTCACAATTTGTCCAAATAAAAGGATTTCCAACAATTCATGGAATATATGAAGTATATTTATCATTTATCTTCATACGACCATACATCTAGTATTCAATTTCTGTGTGCATACACAGACCTCTGCGCAAATTAAAGTACAATTCTGCTTGAGTACTGCAAGAACTCAATTTAATTCTTCAGCTGCAGGCTTTACTCACTCTCTAGAAAAGCTACAGTAGACAATTATCTTCACTCAGTCTCAAGTCAATTATCTTGGCAAGGTAGTGGCTAACCAACCAGCCTACAAAAAGGGACATTTTTCATAAATCAAAAAAAGCACAACACACAAAAGTCAAAAATTTATGTTACCTGTTGAGTGTAGCTCAGTTGCCTGGTAAGATCCTCTTCCGTTTTTTTAAGCTTTTCTTCCAGTATCATTTTATCCTCCTATGTACAAATTGACATCAAGTCAAATCCCTGCCTCCCAAAATACAAGTAGCATTTAGTTCCCATTTAATCAGCACAGCCTGCCTAAGCACCCATATACTCACTGTATTTGTGAAAAGATCACCTTGTTAAATGTCATACTGAATAAGATGTAACTAGTAAATTCAAAAGAAAAGGCATTACCCACAATGTAAAAGCCCCAAATTAAATTCTTACCAAATTTCTACAAGGAAATAGTATCTTATTTACAAGACTTGTTTACAAAGGAGTTACCCAAACAAGAGATCAACTGAAATACTGTAAATCTGTGTTATTAAAATGGCTTATTAGGTGCCTAGAAACACAACAGCACAAGGAGAGACAAATCCCGGGCTATGAAACTGAAACAGACAACAGTCAAACTACGAGGCCTTTAATTGTTCATGAAATCAAACCTAGCACACTACCAAACTGCATCAACATTCTACCTTTAATTGGCTTTTTAATAGTCCTTTGAAGCCCACCAAGCCTCAGAATCACCAGCAGCCCATCCTTTCCTACAGCCAAGTGCAGAACAGAGACTGAGAGGTTCCAGTAAGTCCTGCAGCTGCTCTGGCCACCAGCACAGGCTGTGAGCAGGGGAGTGCAGCAGCCAGGGGAGTGCAGCAGCCAGAGCACTCAGCAGCTGCACACCATGGGCACTGCCTGTAAAACACTTCTGTTCCTGCCACTTCAAATTGCACTGCCTGCCTGAATATACAGAGAGCATCTTCACTGCCAGGGTGACAGTAAGAATTCAGATTTTACAACATGCACCCAAGTAGCTGCATGCAATGACATATTTGGGCTAAAATGAAAAATAAACCAGAGCATACAACCTGGTACATACTTCTGAATTATTCAGAATGAAAAAAATGCTTAAGTACATACAGCATTGAGGCTTAGTTGCAGTTAGGACAAAACTTTCATTTTACCTTAAGGCATTTCAAACCGTTGGCTAAAAACTTCTTTATATCTGCATCAGTTCCTGGCAGGAATTTCAGAGAAAGATGGGTAAGGTGTTTGAAAGGGTTGGTCTCCACTACATTTAAAGAGACAGGTGTGTGATCTAGAGCAGGTGCTGAAGAAACTAACTGCAGCAAAAACCTAGGGAAAAACCAAGATAATCAAATTATCAGTATTTTTTTTCCTAAAACTACCTGTAGATCCAAAGCTATTTCCCAATAAAATGTATTTTTGTATGTGCAGTAAAAGGCTATCCAGTTTTTGCTCAAGAAAGAATTCTCCTCCCAAGACTCAGGTTTTGCCAGTTACATCCAACAACTTACATTCACGTCGGGGCAGGTCAGATTATCCTTTTCTACTGACTCTTCCTAGTCTGAGTGACTGACAAGCATTTTAAGAACTCAACAGGTACACACAGAGTAACATGGCACACACTTGTGACCTACCTTGGGATATCTTTGTTCTGCTCCTGAATGCATTGCTGAAGCAGATCTATAAATTTCTGTGGGAAAGCAGAGAAGTCTACCAAGAGACCTTGCTGGGATTTCAAACTATATAAACAGACAGGGAAAAAAATGTTAACAATATAGAGAACTGTAATTTATTTCCTATAAAATATTTTATTTACACTAGTAGAAAGAACAAGTTCTGATCATGTCATAAAAGTTTATTAGCATGTTATTTTCCTTAGAAGTATGTCCATGTATCACAAAATCACAGAAGTGGTCAGGCTGGAAGGGACCACGGTGGGTCAGCTGGTCCAACCTCCCATGAGCAGGGTCATCCTAGAGCACATCTTGGGTAATAATCCCCAGAGGATACTTCTGATCACAAGAGTTCTTGCAAATGGGCTGCACTCATTAAAAACCAGAAGTTGCTGTGGTGTAACAAATGTGTTCCTTTGAGCAGGCATCACCCTCGCAGCACAGCGTGGAGCAGTGATGGGACAGGCAGAGAGAACAAGCACAGCACAAGGAGGGGAGCCTCAGCCATTACCTGTATCCCTGACTCACCCACTCCTGTGCCCCCCTCCTCCACAGACACTACAAACCCAGCCAGAAACGTCCCACAGTGCAGGCACAAAGCTGTGCCTCCATGCAACAAAGCACTTCTGCACATCTCTCTTGCAAACACTGCTTTGCTTTTGCCTTTTGATCCACACATTGATCACACCTCCCTTTTTAAAAACAACACCAAAGCCACTCCCCCAACCCTGCCAAAACCCCAAATAAACAAACAAACACACACCAAAAAAACACAACAAAAGAAAGCAGAAAACTTAACTGTTCATCTGTTCATGCCTGGAATCCAAATTTGATGATTTATTCAAATTCTGAGCAAGTAAATGAGAGCCAATAGTACAATTATGCAAGAAACCCCTAAGATACAGGCTTAGGTCTGTAAAACCAAGCCCATGCAAACAGACTTTCTTCTCGTAATTACTTCCTGAACTAGTTCACACACACACACACAATAGTCTGTAAGAAGCAGTTAGGATAAACAGAAGATTCCAGCAGAAATATGACCTGTGGCACTGTGTCCCTGCAGGGAACTTAACATCGGGATCCCAACATTCCTCTTTGTAACCTGAGCTGGTCACCCTCCCGACCCTGGGAGGGTTTTACCGGCTGGTCAGAGAACAATATTGACAAAACACTGACAAAACCCCACAACTCAAAACTGCCAAAACTTGATCACTAACATAGATCACTCTAAGCTAAAAATATTCCCTTGTTCTATTTTGCCATTTAGAAATGTTTCACAGAGAAAATACTGTAATTTAACTTACCTTTGAAAATCTTCCTCTGATATGACAAGGTTATAAAGGAAAAAAGGATCAGTATCATCAGTCAATCGAACAGCTAAGTCCTGAAAAGATGTACATTTAAATATGATTAATATACTATAAGCTACCCAGGAGTCTTTAGATATTTAAATCAGCATTGCAAACAGTATTGAATGTTTTTATTGTTTAGTCAAAAATACAGCAGAATTATGCCAACTCATTCAGAAGGTGTACATTACCATGTAACACAACTTCAAATATTACAGCGGGAAAACAAGGAAAACTTTCACAAAAACAAGCCAACTCAAAGCCTTAAACTTTGAGAAGCAAAAGGTTTGAAATTCAGTGTGTATCCATCATTTTTCAGAAAAAAAAAGCTATTTGCTGTTTTCTCCCCCTCATGAAATAAATGTAGCACTAGCAGCCCACTGTCATGGTTCACTAATACCTCACTCCCATAACTGGAAGTCTTTCAGAGCACACTGCTCCTACAGCTTATGAAACCACCAGCTGATTTTATATACTTTAATACAGAGCTCTACAGACTGGATACAGCTGAAGTCCAGAAATCCCATATGGCAAACTGCAGCATTATGCTGCTTAGCTTTTAAATATACACTCATTTGTTCACTGGGGGTCTACAGAGTGTTTTGGAAAAACTGCCTTCTCCATAAGCATTAAGCCTTGAATTCTAAGGATGGGGTTATGCAGTACATTAGGCCAGGCAGCTGCTCCCTGTAACAAGGCTTGCCCCTGTGGCAAGGATATTCCCTAGCAGAGGTACAAAAGTAAACACAACTGAAACTTGCTTCAGTAATTCAGGTGCCAGTAACACTACAGAACTCTCAGCTGGACACACAAAAACAAACTCAGGGATTTACACACACAGACAGGTAAAGTTAAAATTAATGCTACCCTAAGCCAGCTGGGGTGGACTGATGGGTGAGATAAAAATGCCTGCTTGGTCTGAAGTCCCATTAGCTGATCAAGAACTGGAAGTTCTCTCTTTAGACTGATCACTCCCTGATGGACTCAAATGCATTTCCAATTTCCAGGTCCTCCTGACACAGGCTGCAGCTCAGCACACACTTCTAGCTGAACTGCTCTGCTCAGAGGGAAGTACCATTACTACTGCCACCAGAGCAGAATCTGACCAAAGCTTGCTGTATTCCTTTACAAACAAATCTTTACCCAACAACACCATAACCAACCCATGACTAACCTTAACATCATGCTGGAGGGATGAAAACTTTGGTGACAAATCAGACATATAATAGAAGAGACTACAAAATCTCCAGTGGCGATCTCATCACTATTTTCCCTGAGAAAGATTTTTTTTTTTACCCCCAATTTCGTACCTTGAACTAAAGGTATTCTGAAGCTCTAATGTTGCCCTGAGCATCTCTAAATACTTTTAATATGCAAGTTTGCTAAGACCCATCAAGAGCCAAACTAGCCTAAAACAGAGGGCTACAAAAGGCGGGGGGGACAGTGTGGAAAAACACAATATCAAACAAACTAAGTTACTCAAAAAATTAAATAAAAAATAAAGTGAAATGGCAAACACGAAAATCCCATTTTGCTTTTCCTACTTATCCTTTTATACAATGAAATTCGGGGTAATACATAATGAATGACAAAGATAGGATTAATTTACAAACCTTTTTATGAACAGGATTAGAAATTGACAGTAGTTCAATATTCACTCGAATATTTAATCTCCTGTGTACAAAAAGATGAAACTCAGTAATATATCAAGAAAACATTCTCCAAATAACACGTGTTCACAGCTGCATTATAGGAAACAGTGACATTTCAAAAATAAAAATTTAGGCAGAAACATCAAGAAAGTTCCCACCGATGACTACACCTAAGTTTCAGTCATTGCAGCTCCTCAGTCAGAGCTGGTTTTTTGCTGCTTGCTTTGCTGCTTGTTATCCACCAGACTTTAAATAGCAAAGCAGAAGTTTTGAAACTTTGTCCAGAAACTAGAACTTTTGTAAAAGCCTGTTGAAATTTATTAACGATTTAACGCAATTAACGATTGCTCAGACTCCTGACAATCATTTATACAGTGCTACCTTGTCTTCAATGATTCCTTGTCGAGTACTAAGTCACGTTACAATGCACACCACAGACATCAGCCTTTCCACGCCTTCTCACACAGGTGAGTCGGGCACACACTGTCTAATCCAGACAGGACCCATAGTGCCGAAATTCATTCTAGTTTGAAGAGACGCTTCACACACAGAATGTCTGGGCTTCCCCAGACACTAGCTCTGTGCGCACCCTCGCACAGGTGGCTCAACCCCGCGGGTCCCGGGGCCGCTGAGGAGGAGCCGCTTCTGAGGAGGCCGCGGTCCGGGGGTGCGGCGGGAGAGAGGCGGGACAGCCCGCGGGCCAGGCTGCGGCCCGGGAGACGCCAAACCCCGCCAGGGCCCGGCAGCCGCCCGACCCTCGGGTCGCCTCAGCCCCGGGCACAGCGGCGCTTCCGCCGAGCCACTGCGAGTTCGCTCCGCCGCCGGCACCCCGCCGGCTTCACTCCCTCGGTGAGGCATCCACGGCGACCGGACCGGGCCAGACCCGGGCCTCGCCAGACCCAGCCCCTCCCGCGCTCGGAGGGTGCCCGCAGCAACCCCAAAGCGAAGCAGCGCTCAGAGCACAGGGCAGGCAGGAGTAAAAAGCCTGTGGCTCGCAGCCCCTCTGAGGAGCGCAGAGAGACTCTGCAGCCGGCCCGCACTCACCGCTCTTCGCAGCCGCAACCCCGCACTCGCACCGACACCGCCCGGTCGAAGATCCGCTCCGCCGCCATCTTGCTCCCGCCCGCGGGGTGGGGCCGCAACATGGCGGCGCGGGGGCCGCCGGGAGCGGCGATGGCGGCGCCGGAGCCGGGGCGCTGCGCGCACTTCGTGCAGAGGAAGGGGCGCTTCTGCAGGATGGTGCCGGCCGCCGGCAAGCGCTTCTGCGGCGAGCACGGCCACGAGGAGGTGCAGGGACCCTCTCCGGCGGGGAGGGAGGGAGGGCGGGCTCGGGGTGGCCCCGCTCTGGCGGCACGGGTGGGAGAGGCAGCGCCTGAATGTGCCGGGCACTCACTTCAGCCCAGCAGGTACTGCCCTTGCATTACGGGTTTATTCTGTTAGGATGCAGTCAAGTATTAAGTTCTCGTCTTAGTTTCTCCGTTCCGGTTAACTCACCTATTTTGAATAGATGTTTTATGAAGCTGATGCCCCTCAACAGCTTCTTTTAAACACAACACTGAATGCATGCTGAAGTGTTTTCTAAAACTTTTCTAACTAGGAACAAAATGACAGAAAAAGAATTCCGTGCCCTCTTGATCCAAAACAGTGAGTATATGTAAATGCTTTTCCCGTTCTTTGTCAGTATTCACATGATACTTAACTTTTCTCTCCATTTGGCTTTTAGCACTGTATATGAAGACCAACTACAAAAGCATTTAAAAAAATGTAACTCAAGAGAGAAGCCAAAGCCCGTAAGTGCAGTGTAATTTCAGCACTTCATCTCAGATTTAAGGCCTTAAACATGACAGCCCTGCAGAGAATTTTCTGTTCTGACAGCAGCCGTGAGCTGCAGGGCAGCAGTTCTAGCAAAGCACTGGTGTAAGGCAGGGTGGAAGCTTTATAAGTACTTGCTGAAATGCAGCTCACATTCCAGTCCCCTAGGATTCTCTGCCCCTTCTCACTGTAAGTAGGTACCCTTTTTCAGTTCTTGGTTACAAATAAAAACGTCCAATTCATTTTTCTTAGAAACGCACCCAGGGAACAGGCTCTCACTATGCCATTCATTGCAGAGGCTGGGTGAGAGCTTGTCCTAGGAAAGCAAAACCTGCAGGGAGGCTCTGGGTATTCCAGCCAACTGCCCACTGCAGTCAGGCTGGCAGTGAGCCACAGAAAGCTTGGCTGGCAGATGCTGAGGGAAGGAACAGGACATGTGTTTAAACAGCTCTTCCAAGAAAGCAGATGATGGCTTCTTTACTGCCTGCCTTCTCTGCCTTATCAGAATTGCATTTTTAATATTCCCTGGGAAACCTGAAAATGGTCTCTGGAATCTGTCTAGTAAGCACTGACTGCTTAACTCTTATGAACACGTTCAATCTTGTAAAACTGTGTCAGAAGAGTCACTTCTGGCTGGGATTCAGGATCAGACTATAGGAAAAAAATTACTTGGAAGATCTTTGCAGTGGATTCCTATTGCTACATAACCTTACCATAAGAATACTGAAGAATTTAGCTATTTGCTTCCTGGTAATTAACTGAATCAAATTTATTTTCTTTTGGTTTTTTTTAAGGTCTACTTTGTTCAAGATATCAATGCTGGTTTAAAAGATGTAGCAGAAATACCAGAAAAACAAGTGAGTACATTACTTGGTTTTGGGTTGCATTACATGTTGCAATTTATGACTACAGAGACACAGAAAATTTCAAGGGTCTCATATTTACTGATGTAATTTTCTTCTTTCTTAAAAAGGTTCCTCTATCTTCTCTACCTATCGAAGAGCTGCAGAACTTAATTATCAAGTTGAAAAAAGCAAGTAATGGTGAGCTTAATACTAAATACTTAAGATGTTTTAAATTGAATTGATTAAATATTTTGTTGTTATTTTTGTTGTTAGATACCTGTAAAAATACACGATAGGTGCCATAAAACACATATGAAATAATTTATCAGGCAGACCTCCAATAGCTGAATTTTATTCCAAAAAGAAAACCATATTGAAAGAACGATAAAACTCCAATCCTGTGTTCCCTTCTGGTTTTTTTTTCCTGTCTCAGGTATCACTACGCATAACAATATGGCTCTGTTAAACATACAATGATAGAATTATACTCCCAGCAGACAGTTTTGTTAGTGCTACAAACTGAGCTCATGCCACAATTGTAATAATGTGTTACAAACTAGGAACTCTTGGGAACTGGAAAGCTATACCTAAAAGTTTTGCATTTGCCTGCAGGCCTGGAACTTCAACTTAAGGAACAAATACTGTCCCACCAGGCTTTACAAGAAGCCTTAAATGACCCAAAGAATGGGGAATCTGCTTTCAAACACCTGAAACAACAGGTTTGGTCTGATTTACTTCTAACTATAGAGGTGTTTGGACCTGGAATTGTGCTGCTGTAAATTTGAGTGACTGGGTGCATAATGCCAGTTGCTTCCCGCAGAGGAAATCTGATATGGTAAAATAGAAGATATAATCCCTTTCCTCTGTACAAACATCATCTTTTCCTTGATCCCTCACTGAAAGGAAGGCTTACAAAAGCCTTTTGCAGTTCGGTGAAGGAATAATTTTTCTATAAGGCACTACAAAAAACAGGATATATATTTTCTTGGTTCACAAATAATCTTTTGATGTTTGTAGGCTTCTATTTTAGGTAACATGGAAAAATTGCATTTACTTGGTCCAGGAAGGTGTTTTGTTGAGTTTGGAGCTGGGCGAGGAAAGCTGTCTCACTGGGTTGATATTGCCTTAGAGAATGTTGAAAGTGTTCAGTTTTTGCTTGTGGAAAGGGCAACCACAAGATTCAAGGTAAGAGGATATTGTTACATTAGTAAAGTATAATTTTTAAACCATTGCCATTAAAGCTGTTAGTATTTCTTCTTATCCTCAATAAATTTAAATTTTACAAGTTATACATTCCATACTTCACCAATAGCAAATTTATTAGAAAAAATCCTGATGTTTCATTTTGGAAATTCACAAATGTCAACTTGACAAGAAAAAAGTTTGATAATAATACCTGGAGCAAAATTATAATTATTAGTGGCCAGCCCTATGTAATATCTTGTTCTGTTTAAACAGGTGGACGGAAAACACAAAAGGAGAGATTCTGTATTTGAGAGGCTTCAAGTAGACATTCAGCACTTATGTTTAAGTAAGTTCCTTCTTGGCCTTTGTCATTCTGAAATAGAGGCTTACTTTTAAATTTTGAATTGGGGTTCCAGTCAGTTTGTATGTAACAAGCTTAAATGTACTTGGTTCTGAAGATTATTCTCAGTGGTTGCTTGGACATGTTGTTGCTGTGTGTATACACATATATGCACACAGGCGTCTGTGAATATACATAGGGACACATATGCATATATTATAAATGGAGTTTTAAAGTTTTCTACTTTTTATACACTCATATGACATCATTACAGGTGAGAAGTACCAAAAAAAAACCATTTTGAAGCTTTTTTAGCACTTGCAGAATTAAACATGTTTGCATTGTTTGTTTTATGTGTAGAATTAAGCAAGTGATGCACCATCAATGCTACAGAAGCTGTGGGAGCACCTGTCAGCAGGAGATGCATTAATGTCATATTTACCTTTCATAGGCAGTATAAAAAGGCTGAAATAGTTAAATGTGCTTCCCAGCCACAGCATCTTATTCTTTTAATTTGTCTTAAAAGACTCCTTCCTTTGAATAGCTTATAACTGAATGTGCCAATCACTGTATTTTTAGTAGTGGCAAGCATTTATTTCTAAGTGTGCTGAAGTTATATTATTCAGAAAAAACAGATGTGCTGGGATAGTTGTGGATTGCATGGGGGTTTATTGGTTGGTTTGTTCTTTTTTTCCCTCCAGATAAGGTACCTATTTTGGAGAAGAAAAAACTACCAGTGGTAGGAATTGGGAAACATTTGTGTGGTGCTGCAACAGGTATGAATCACAGATGTGTGAACTGCAGAAAGGCAGGATACTAAACCTTACACTCTGAATGGACTGATCTACCAAACTGTCCTTTTAAGCTGTTCTTGCCCTCTAGCCCTTTGTTGGGGTACACAGTAATTAATAGTAATTAATAGATGTAAGGAAACTTCAGGCTGAAGTGAAGCCCTTCTTGGCTTTAATAGATTAGAACAGAGAATTACTGTGTGGTATGGGTTGTGTATTCAAGAGTACTTTTTTTAGCACAGTTGCCTCCTCTGTGAAGCAATTTTCTTTCTAAATTTTTATTGGCTGCCTGAATAATGTATCCCAAACACAAATAAGATTGTGTTTCTGTCCTGATAACTTTAAACTAATACAGTTTTTCTAATGTTATATGGCTACGATGTAGAGAAAGATATCTCAAATGTGACACCTTTAAAGGTAGCATGACAAGCATTAAGCATTTAAGAAGTACATGTGCATATTAAATAAATTGTGTCCTAGATATCAAACGTTTAGAAATATTTGTGTGTTTTACAGGGAGGAGATTCTCCTACAATATGCCAGTTTGTTAACCAAACTATTTTAAGTTCACTTTTGCAGAACAAATATTTCAGAGGATAAGCTCTTAGAAGCTTCAGGGAAACCACATTTAGGGTTTTCATGTTTTCAAAGCATGGTGGTAATTTTTAGTTATTGTTGAACTTCCTTTCTGGCTTAGTTTGTGATGTGTAATTTTATTTTTCTTTGTGGGAAGCACATTCCCAACCATGATACAGCCTGTATAAATAATGGCATGGTGTTTATGGATTTTTTTTGTTGGGGGGATGTATTTGTTCATTCCCAGATCTTGCTTTGAGATGCTTGGTTGAAAGTTACACCACTTGCTGTGATGGAGAAAATGAAGAGCCTGCGCCAAAACGCTGCAGGGCTGCTCAGACTGAGGTGGCTCCTCACAAATCTGCTGGTAATGAAAGCACCACAGAAGACCATAAGCCTGTAGCTGGAATTGTTATTGCTCTGTGTTGCCATCACAAGTGTGACTGGACACATTATGTAGGCAGAGATTTCTTTAAATCAGTAGGACTGGGACCAGTAGAATTCCATTATTTTCAGAGAATGAGTAGTTGGGCCACTTGTGGCATGCAAGAAACCACAAGCAAAGCTTCTACAAGTGAAGACAGTGAAGATCAGACTAATGACACAGAAGAACATGAGCAAACGCTCAGCAGGACAGAGAGTGGTTCTGATACTTTACAAGGGTATGTACATTTTTTTCCTAGCAAATGGACTCCAGCAGAAAAGCTATGTATAGTGGCACATTGAATTGTTTTGGGTCCTCCAAAGGACTCATTTTGCAGAAACATTTAATTACTAAATTTAGAGAAATATTTTACTTTAAAAATACAAATTTCATGGACGTACATTTCAAAATATTTCATTCAGTCATGCTTGCCTGACTGAAATGAACTTACAACAATTTTGGTAGTTTTTCTAAGCTTAACTACTAATGTTAATTACCAAAACTATTTTCTGACAGCTGTTCCTTCCTTCCTTCCTTCCTCTGGAACTAGGATACTGAGTGTTGAGGAGCGGAAGGAGATTGGGTGCCTCTGTAAGCGGCTGATTGATCACGGACGGATTGAGTATTTACAACAACAAGGATACAAGGCTGCCCTGCAGTATTATACAGAGCCTGCTGTGTCCTTGGAGAATGTCCTGTTGACAGCTGTCCCAAATCCTTCTTTGATACCAGAGCCAACTATTTAGGAGATAGATTTGGAATTGGTAGGGGAAAAAACCAAACCCTATAAAACTCATCTGTTGGGTTTTTTTTAAAGCTAACTCATTTCTTACAAAAAACCACCCCTTTTATGATCTTTCCTGTACCCAAGAAAAGGTCTTATATTTTCCAGTTTCACTGGGAATTACAAATATGCCAGCCAGTTCTCATCAGTGGAAAAATAAATTCCCTAAGAAAATTTGAAACCTGTTGTAGCCTCTTTGCTGTGAAGAAGTGTACTTGATATTTTCTTCATTCACAGTTACATTCCTTATTCATTAGGATTCATGACAGGAGGAGAACCAGAAGTACAACTTTCCACATTTCCTGAAAGACAATAGGTTAAAATAAGAGAAGTTGACATACTTTATTTTCACTTTGAAGTTCAGAATAGCTTTGTATTTCCTCTTAGTAGGCCTAAGTACTTTCATCAGCCTGTGCTGCTAGGGAATCTATTCAGAAAGAAAACTCATGTCTAAGGTGTCATCTTAGTATATTTTGGCTAATTTGATAATTCATTCATGAAATATTGATAAGAAAAAAGCTGCTTAGTGTTCTAAATCAAGAGCAAGAGCATGTCATTCATTTTTTTAAGCCTTCACAAAACACAAAATGAAGATCAGAGAGAACATTTTATATCTGCAGTGAAGTGCTCTCTGCAAGTAACAGCTGCCAGCTGAACATCTGTTCAAAAGTGCGTATTTGGGTCTCTTACTGCAACATTAAAACTTACTCTGGAGACAATGAACAGCAAGTTTTTGTCACGTTTTAGAAATGGGATGAAACTGGGGTATTTTGTTAAGTGACTCTATTTTATGTCAGGGAAAGCAAGTTGTGAGAAACATCTGTTTATCTGGTGTTGATAGCTCATTGCTAAAGATGTATGTTGGGAACATAGCTTTTGTCTCTTAATCTTCCTCTGGAAGTACCATCTGGATAACATCCAAAACCAGGAAAAGTTGAGCTTCATGAAGTAAATGATGCTAGGAGACCTTCACTATATAAACTGATTAAATTGCAAATACCAAAAACAGTCATCACCTTCTAGTTATCCATGGTGTAGGTAACTCAGGCATATTTATTACAGTGCTCCATGGTTCCAGTATGTTCCTACCAGAATCTGTGCTGTTTGTAGGGAGACCTTACTGTTCCAACTCCTGTAGAAAGTGCCCCTGCCCTCAGCAAAAGCCTGTTTACAGATTTTTTTGAAAACATTACTTATTGATTAAGAAGATTATTCATGATTCATTTCTATGCATATCCTAGATTTTATTTATCCAGTTTATCCCTCTTGTCCTCACTGTATTGTAGAGAGATGAGAATTGATAAAAAAGCCATGCCTGTTTTCTTGAGTGACTCCTGGATATACATGTGCATGAAATCAATGCCAAACATTTCTTGTTGCTCCTCCTCGTCTGTGTTCTCACATGGAGGGAGTGTTACCTCTAGCTCCAGTGGGTTGTCCCTGAAGTTGACAAATCTAGGAATTCACCAGAAAAGGTTACTCTTGCAGTAAGTTTTGTCCAGAGAAAATAATTCTTTTGAAACTGCATTAAGATTTCTCAAACACTATTTTAACTAAATTAAGCTCTTGTTACACTAAACTCACCACTCTATCAGCAGTATTAAGAAAAAGTAATCTAAGAAGATGCTTTATAACAGTAACTGATTGTAGTGGGAAAAAACCATCATGGTCCTCAGCATTTTGTCTTCAGTTTCTGACCCCACTGTCAGATGTATTGAGCTTCCACAAACAGGTGAATGGATGAGAACAGTGGAGATGGCTCCTCCCAGCTTTGCAAGGCAGGTGCCAGTCCTGTCTCTATTCATGGGCCATCCTTGGGCCTATGCTTGTATGTGTTTAGTTAAGGAGGTGCTTCCAGAAGAGCTGAGAACAGGAATTGTCTTTTTGGGTTAGGCATGGTTTATGCAGACTAGCATCTTTCTCTAAAATGGCCAACACATCCAGTAATCCAAATGAAAATTCTAACAACAGGAAAGTTTCTGTCACGGTATACTAAGGAGTAGTTCAAATTCTATCAATTAAGAATTTACATTTTTTTATTTTACATATCAAGTACATGGGAGTTTCATCCATGTCCTTAAACCTAATCATTTTTGTTTAATTCTAAATGCTTGATTTTTCAATGGCAAAGTTCTATTTTGTCATTTTTATGCCTACAAGCTCTTGCCTTTAGAGAGTAATATTAAAGGGCAAATACAGGGGGAGGGCTATGAAATGAGAAAATGTATTATAGTCTACTTTTCCATGTGAGACTGTAGCTATCATAATTTACTTCTTTAGCTGCATTTCACTACACAAAGCTTGCATGACCAGATCCTTAATTGTTATGAATCTGTGTAATTATGTTGATTTATTGTGTCCACCTGTACAATTATGGTAATGCCTTTTCCTCTTCCTTGCTATCACTCTATCATGCCCAACTCAAGGGAGGCTTTAAATTTTTTTTCTAGTATTTTCATTTATATTTCTGTGATTTTTCTTACCTTAGATTTGTCATGTCCTTCATACAAGCTGGAATATCCTTAAGTTTGTTGTTGCTAAGAACAAGAGTACTTAGATTTTTCATGTTACCAATGGTTTCTGGCAAAGAGTTTATTTCATTCCTTTGGAGCCATAAAGTGTGGAGGTTTTCCATCCTGAAAAATAGGTATTTGTGCAATAAATCAAGATTTAGGAAATTAATCTTATCAGTCATTACTATAAAATAATTTTTTAGCCACATAAAGGACTTAAAATGCAACAAGTCTCAAAGGAAACCCCAAATCCAAGATAATCATCTACTCTGTTGAAAAATGTCATTGACAATAAATACTTACCCTTATAGTTGATATTGAATTTATTGTTAATTGAATGGATTATTCCAGCTTATCCAAAACATCACATTAAGGCTGATAAAGTGACTTTGGAGTGAGGTTAACATAACAATTATCTTTTGAAGTAATATTTATTCATTAGTATTTCAATGTAATGGAATTGCACTAGGATGAGCTTTGAGCTTTATTTACCTGTCAATTGTATCAGGAAGCTCCTGGAGTTTGTTTCCCCCCATATCTAACCATTCCAGATTTGGCATGTTGAGGAGAGCTGAAGGGATGGCAGTAAACTGATTCATGCACAGGTCTATGTGTGACAGCTTCTTTAAGTCACTGAGCTGAAAAGAAGGGGAGATTTAATGTAACTTTGTGTAGCTGTTGCAGCAGTACAGCAGTAATCTAATAATGTTGAGAAACTTCACAACACATTTTGGAGCCAGTAACACAGAACAGTTTTGAGTTCCAATAGCTGATAGTAGCTAACAATAACAGTTTTGCCTGGAAGATAGCTTGGGAACTGATAAGGCAGCAGAACTTTACCTCCCATCCAGCAGCAAGTGCCCTAACTGCTGACTACAATGCAGATATGCCCCAAACCTCAATAAAAAGAATTTTAAAGACAGCACTGTCCTTAGTATTTCATACTCTATGCAATATGCCATTTTTCATTAATCAAATATTTAGATTTTTATGTATCAAATTGCATGGAGTGTATTTTGGAGTGAACCACAACACCTTCCATGCTGTGAAGTCTACTACCCTGGCAAGACATTCTAAAACTGCAACGTAGTATCACAGCACCTAGGTCCCTTGGTGAATCATGCCTTCAGGGGCTTTTGCAATGTTCAAGTGATACAAAGATGTTTTATAGCACACCTGGTGCAATTGTCTCAACACTGAATGCCACCCAAGTGTATATAACCAAAGCTTCCCGCTGTTCACATTGCCGCAGTCTCCATAGGACAGAACTATCGATTTTCTACATTACACACTGCAACCTCTGTCCACATAGATTTTGTAAATTCTGGATTTTGGTTAATGTGTATATTTCCATTAGAAGATTCTATGTTGGCTCTTGCTGTTTGGATTCACTCAATTTTGCAAGGCACTGATTGCTGTCAACTATTGCCAATAAATTAAAACAAGTAAATATGTTTACATACTTGTCATCTCTATCTAAGAGACTAACAGTTACAGATTCAGGTCTCTCACATTTCAGTCTGTTCAAATTAAAATTCAATAGTAGATGAGTAGTTGTTTTCATTCTCATAATTGTTTTCAACATTTGAGAACAACAATTGTTCACCTCTGCACAGGCAGTTGAATAAATCACACAACCCCTTTTCAGATCTAGCAGTTCTAGTAAAGATGCTTACAGCTGTGTCCTGGCATATGGTATGAATTTGTACTCTCAACCATAAAAGGGAACTTCTCTGAGCTAAGGCATCAGATTTTTAGTGGGATAAATCAGTGACAATATCCAGCCTAAACAAATTGATATGGAGTGTGTCACTGCCCTCTATGCACTGCCAAGTCATTTATCTGGCCAAAATGAAGACTGGCTCCTTCAGCTACTCAGTTGTATGTATGTGCTTCTCATGCAGCTTCAGTTTGACCAGTCATAAGAAAGGTTGTTCACATCAGTGTTTCTGTGGAGTACTGTGAAATCACAGCATCACAGCAAATCTGAAAACAGAAATGCAACACGTAATGATAACTGGCTTTAGATAAATTCAAAATATGCATTAAATAAAACTAAACAGTCTGTCAAAACCTGAGGAGGAAGATCACAGATACTTCTGTTGACAGCCAGTTCCAATATTTCCAGATTGATGCAGTGACTTATTTCCTTAGGAACAGATTTTATTCTGTTGTAACTGAGAAGCAGCTCTTGGAGGCTGGTCAGCTGGCCTGCAGAGAGCACAAATGAGAAATGTTCATGTTTATTCTATTTGAGGCACAATATTACTTGTTTTGTCTTATCCTTTTACTGTTATATAAATGCTCTGTGTTCTCACAAAACAAACCAAAATGAAATCACTGAACTGCAAATAATAGCACTTTAGGACTCTTTAGTACAGGACTGCACTCTAGTTGAGTGCTTCAATGAAAAACCCAAAACCAAAAAATTCTGACTAGGCTACTCAAGCTGTGGACTGAAAACATGAAGTCTGTTTTTCAGTCTCACTTTGCTAGCTGCATTCTGATGTCTAGTCCCTGCTATGCAAACAGGTCCTTTTTTTGTCACGGGGAGCTTTCATAAAGATGTCTCTTCCATCCAGCCTCATTTTTAGTTTATAGGGAATCTATGGTGTGGAGATCTCTATCTCACTGTCAGATTTAAATCTTCTGTTTTCTTACTACCCAATAGGATTATTAGACAGGCAAAGGGCATGAAAATGGTACATTTGTGCAAGACCAGTTTTCTTAGAAAAGCAGCTTAAAATAAAAGAAAGCACAGCTCACCAATTTCTTTAGGTACACTTTCAATTGAGTTCCGGGATAGATCCAGAACAACAAGGCTGTGAAATCTTCCAATGAACTGAGGAATTTTCTGCAAACTGGTTCTGTGAAGCTGCCATTCCTGGAGATGGATTAGTTTTAATAAGCACGAAGGTAATGTCTACAACAAGAAATACAAACCAGAAGATATTCAGCTTAGAATACAGGCTGAGGCAGAAGTTTTATTTGAAACATTAACAGTCTGTCCTTTTTCTTAAGCTATACTGTAATCTGTAGGCTACAAAATGAATCCTGATAACTGTTTTCTAAAATATGCTAGAAATAGTGAGCATAACTGATACGATTTTAATATCGTACATATTAGGAAAGGTTTAAATTTTATTAAGGTTTACATCAGTATATTAGGAAAAGGTTCTTCCCCCAGAGGGTGGTTGGGCACTGGAACGGGCTCCCCAGGGCCGTGCTCACAGCACCAAACCTGACAGAGGTCAGGAAGTGTTTGGACAATGCTCTCAGGCACATGATGTGACTCTTGGAGATGGTGCTGTGCAAAGCTAGGAGTTCAACTCAATGAACTCAGCATATTCCATGATTCCATGATCCTGAAGTGAACATCAGTGTGTGTTGTCATTCTGATCACAGATTTAACCTGCCCACTTTTGGCTCCCAGGATTTACATACTTGCACTACTGTCATTGAGAAGTTTCAGGCTTGTTTTTGTTTCTTTCTTTCTTTTTTTAAAAAAAAACTTATAACTGAAGATGAAACTGCTCTGTATAGATACTTGCACATAAAGGGAGATCTAAATTCTATTTCCTATTCTGTCAATAAAAACAGTGAGCAGCTGAGAGCAGAAGAGGGATAAAAAAAGTACAGTGTCTATATGCAAAGAGTTCTGAACAAGGACCACTGGAGCATGGCTGGGTCTGGTTGTCATGTTCTCACTGGCCCAAAGACAAACTAATACTCATCACTTTCTAGGAGCTGCTCTGTGCATTTCTGCAGGGCTCAGAGTGCTGCTGGCCTTCACACTGCCAGCATTAACAGCAGATTACATCTGTGCATGAGAAACAATAATTACAGTGTTCTGGGAATCTACTGGCTCATTTTCACTCTTAGACAACAAACAATAAGAAAAACCTTCATGCACCCAAACACAGGGGGTTTTCACCTTGATACATTTCAGTAGTTCTGGTGTGTGAATGTTAAATGAGAATTTACATAATGAAAATCATACTTTGCAGTGTAAATAATTTCTAATGCAAAAAAGCCTTTTGGGCTTTGTTTTTGCAGAGTAATGCTTAATATTCAGGACTAGAAACCACCCAGCTTGCTTTTACACTCACAACAGTGTGTCCCAATTCACTGTTAGCAAAGCACAGTGAGTATATAATAGAACAAATATAGTACCACTGTAAGAGTAAAGTTGTAAATAGTAGTTTTCTAATGCAGCAGTCATTCAGTACAAGCAGCATTTATTCCTATCAACACTACCTTCCATTCTTCTTCCTCTATCCTTAAAATTGCTCTTCCACCTTCATTAATAACTTTTTCTTTGAGCTTTGCTAAAGCAGCTCTCTCCTCCCAGACAAGCAGTAGCCTACAAGGGAAAGAAGATCTGCCAGTGGTGCCACAATGAATACAGCCAATAATTACTATCCTATCTATTTTCTGGAAAAAGAGACAATTGCCTTATTGTCAAATAACATAATTATATCCGGATGTTAATATACTATCAGTTGGAGAGAAGACAAGCCCTTAATGCTCGGTTGTACTAATTTATAGAAATTCTATTTTACAGTTCTTCAAATTTACATTCAGAAGGAGGACATAATTCACTTTTAACATGTTACAGCAGGGCCACAGAATATAATGTCTTGTGGAATTAAGTTCCAAAGCACATTTTGAAGCAGTCTCCTAAAATGCAAGCCTTCCATTCCACTACATATAAGTGCAAGAAAATAGGTCGATCAGCTTCTTTTAGCTTGATTTCCAACGGGGACCTAAACAAGAACCATGACAAGGTAATTCTCTTTCTTTCTGTTTGTATTCTCCATGAGTAACTTTTGAATTTGTTGTTCCATTTCAAACACAGCTGATAAATTAGGAGTACCAAAAATAGAATCCTATATTTCTTAAAATTTCATAAAATTGCTGGCCAGACAGAAGACCAAGCAACCCTGTTAATACATTCCAATACTTCACAGGTTGGAATATTTACAGAGCAGAGGATTTTAGTATCTGAGTTCAGGGGTTTTAGTCTATATACTAATATTTTTATCACGGACACTGGATAAATTCTAATCACTGGGAATCCTGCTGGAGAAACAACTAAAGAATTAGAGTCTGCATGAGTTTGAAGAAACCAGTTACAGTCTTCTGAAATGTAACATATGGTCTAGCTTTTCACATACTTAATGAGCTACAATTTACCTACCTTCCTGCAGACCTCTGCCTGAATTCCTTTTCTCTCTGTAATTCTTCATTTATCTTGTGTATTCTCACTTCCCAGAGTGTCTTCACAGCAGTGAATGTTCCCAGGCAAACTGCAGTTTCAGCCATGATCCTTTACATGTTCAGATTTGCTTGCAGGAATCTGACTGAATTTCTGGCTCAATGCACCACTTCAGGTATGGGTTACCAGATGGAGACAGTGATGTGAAAACTAAAACACTGCAATACTCACTTCATTGTATTATCAAATTATTTAATGTAAAGAACTGACAGGATTTTACCAACTGCTTTCTCTTTATAAAAATAGATAATTGCATCTAGTTAAATTTTATTATGACAAGAAATGGTATTTTTGCAGTCTCTGCATTCCTATTCAGTGAACAATGCTTCTCTCATTTCCTTCCAATAGTAGGCTAAGTATTGACCATAACTATTAAATGCAGATTTGAGCATTCATTCCCATCCCAGGAATTAGGCTGTTACCTGCAATCTAAGGTAGTTCAATTCTGATAGCTGCATTCTGGCACCTCCCTGATAGAAATACTTGGCATTAAAGGAGTTTTGCACTTTACAGAAACTGAAGTGTTCCTGAAAATTAATTAGAATATTTTATGTGAATTCATTTTCTTCATAGCTTAACTCATTACAATGTATTTTATCGTTAGTAATGCATTACCTTTAGGAAAATGCATTTAAAGCCTTCTGATTTCTCTGAACGTTTTTGTATCCCTACTGAGTATCACAATTCACATTTAAATTCAGTCTAAAATTTTGAAGTTATCTATCCTTAAGTGAGATAATTAATACATATTGTCCTGAAGAGCAGCAAAATAGGATACTCACTCATCCTAATCAGTGCATCCCTCTAAAAATCATTCTTATTGCCATTACTGGAGCCAAAATTCTGATATTCACATAAGCTGGCAGGGGTAAACTTCATGCCAGCAGCAGTGTACTCTGAATACTGATGATCTGAATGCTCCCCTTCTAACTTTTTACTGATACTTGTAGTGGCAAGTAAGAAAAATATCCTATATACGCTTCCAACTAAAAAAAGTAAGGATAACTTTCTTCCAAACAAGCAGATAGGTAACAACAAAAGAGGAATTTCATGTCTTTTCATACATATATTTCTCTACAATTGCTGCAGGTCTGTCTTTTAGAACCAATCTTTCATATTTTTTCCGTTATAATTTCATGTGGCCTGGATAAGCCACAATTACTTACTGTCCATTTTTGTGTTCAAACTGTCAACCATTCTATTTTATGCTTACTATTTCTTTTGCTAATATACTTATTTGTAAATTCTGCTTATACTGAAATCAAGTTTAAATGTATAGGCAAATAAAATGTAAAATGTCAGGATTGCCTCCTGTTCTAAAGACAGCACAAAATCATATTATAAAGTTTAAATCAAGAAGAATCTGGTCTAACACATTAATATTTATGATTCTTATGTGTTCTCTGTTTGTTAAGGAAAAATGGCAGGATTTGACAAGTGTCAAAGTGGCAACCCCAGCGTGGCACAGTGCAGTCTGGCCTCTGGGTTCTTACAGAAGAATTGGATTTTTTCCTGTAAAGAGAGGACTGTATACTTTTTCCCTCCCCCACATAAATGTGATCACAATAACTAGTTTGAAGGATTAGCTCCTCTTTCAGTGGTCATCAGAGTAACTACCCTTCCCAATCCCCAACCCAATATGCAACAGTAATGCTATGTATGCATGAGGTTTTTTGCTCCAGACAGTGGTTACAATTCAAACTGCCTGCTTTTCTCAAGATTAAATTTCTATTGAGATCAACTGATTAACTAATTTAAAAATAATGTTTCTTGTTTAGAGACATTTTTTGAACTACAAGCCCTTTTAGATAGAAAACTAGAATTTTTTTTTATATAAATTGTGCAGAAAACAGACATTCGTTAATAGTTGTACTACCAAACCCAGTATCATAATATACATAGTCAAAACAATACTTATTTCTAGTAAAGCTTACTCTGGGCAACTCTCTTTTGCATATTATTCAACAAGTATTGCCTTAGAATCATGAAATATCGAAGGACCTAAGTATATGACTATTTTCAAGATCATTTCATTATATAACAGGATTCCATCAAAAAGGTCTTGTTCTTAGGTGTTATTATTCATCAAGAAAATAAAAACCATAATAATCTTGCCATCACAGCCAACAATTCAGAAGTGAATTCCCAAGCGTGGCTGTAAAACAACTGCAAATTCACTCCCAAGTAATCAGATCTCCCAACAACTTCACCTCCAAGCATCAGAAAGAGTTTAACAGCAACTTACCTCAATTATTTGGTGTTTTTAAGGATTTTCTGTGACTCATTGCTTTCTGGACAAGAGCAGAGATAAATTATGAATCTTGTCTGCATTACCAAAGCCATTTAAAACTCTCACTCAGACTCCAATGCAATGTCAGTCTGGTTCTAATTTTAACCTATGCTGAGAATAGAAGGCATCACATGAGGCACTTTTGCAACTCCCCCAAGCATTTACCACTGTTAAAGTCTTCCCAGTTTGCTGGAAGCCCAGTGTGACTGGGGTCCCCTAAACTGGACTCCCATTAACAGAAATTGCAAACAAGAAGAACAAAGGAATACTTGTTATGCTACACAATAAGTTTGTTTTGAATTAAAAATGACCATTAGAAATAAAAAAGGTCAGTATTGAATTAAAAATGACCGCTTACTTTAGTAATGTTTCTCTGCAAGGTAACTGAGCTTCAAAGTGCTATTAAACAGCAATATTGACTAAACAGACTAGAAAAGGTATTACATCACTAAGTATTTTACTCATTACTTTTGCCCATGCTGAAGAATTCTCTTGCTGAAGAATTTTACTGCAAATTATTGAAGTCCAGACAGAAAAGTAATCTTTACCAGGATGTGCAGAGGGGTTATTACTCACCCCTTTTCATGGTTCCAATCATGAAACATATTTAACATTCTATTTCTTCAAACAGCCCTTGGAGAAGATAAAAGGAGAACAAGTCTGTCAGAATCTTTTTCTTCAATCAAATGGGAAGAGAAAGACAACAATAATCAGGTCACTATTTGAGGCAGAAGCCATAAAACTGGATAGCTCTAACCAATTGCACTGGAGTATAAAATGTGAAGATGAAAATTTAAAAGTATCATTAATTTGGCCATAACTCTACGACACAGAACTTAATAACAGAAACCCCCAACCCTCTCCAGTCCACAAACAACTAAATACAGGAATATCAATACCTACTTAAAAAGGACAGTAAGTACTTTAGCTTTCAATCTTCTCCTGGTGCAAGTAAAATTATTCTGTCCTAAGTATTTCAAAGTAATTTTATTGCTTTCTTTCATACACTTCTATTTCCTCAATTTATTTTCTCAGCAGTCATCGGAGTAAAAAATATGCTAAGCCTTTAGACTAAGCCCTTACCACGACAATATACTTGTAGGAAAGTAGACATTAGGCTGTGTTCTTTTGGTAGCCTTGAGTACAGTATGTTCTTTAGGGCAAGAAGAAAGAGTTTGAGTCACCCATACAGGATTGCCTGCATAAAATTCACAAATAAAAACAATACTTTGTGGCTTTATGTTTTTTATTAGGAATAAATAAATCTGATAAAAATGAAATATGTGATAAGCATGATATATTAGTCAAACTTTGCAAGAAACAACCTTTTATATAAAAGACCCTTATACCACAATAGAAATATTAATAGCACCTTACATGGATGCGCCACACTCCCCTTTGTACATTACCAGCTTTCCTTTATTCAGTCTCAGCATCATGGATAGCAGGGATTCTACCTCTGGTAGCCTGTCTCACATCTTCACAGCTAAATGCAATAGACAACTTTGGTCTACAATTTTGAAGAACGCTCCTGGTTTTGATATATCTAAAAAAGGAGAAAACGTCTATTTTGTGTGTTACAAATTCACTTTTAAGGCTATGTGTCACTGTTCTTTTCTCGTGTCTGCGTGAAACTTATGTGTTTAGAAGGTGTTTATATCCAACAGTTTTCTTCATATCTCCCATTAAATCAGCAGAGCAATGCTCATGATCTGTTCAGTTTACCTAAAGCCGCATAACTTTTCTGTTCAAAAGGCATTAACTTGAACCTATTCCTTATGTGCATTGTATCTGAATTTAAGAAGTCCTTATCTCACAGTATTAATATTCATTCTTTGTTGAACCTGATTAAGCTATCAGATTCTAGTATCTGAATATCAATAACAGAATGCAAGCTTCTAGATCATGATCCACTTACTGTCAGGCTTTACCTAATGACAGAATAATAAAACAAGACCCTTCTTTTTTTATTTTGTTTTCTTTCTTTCTCATTTGGTTTTAACGGACAGATGCTTTCTATAAGAATCAAAAATAACTGGAAAGCATTAAGAGCTTAAACTACTTTCAGCCTTTAAAAATACAGGATATTCTAGGGAGTATTAAGGCTTTGATAGTTATCAATCAGTGTTGTCAATAAGCATTTGAATGAATATGGCCTCTTTGTTTACAATTTGATAAAAGAGTACCTGTGCAAGTAATTGCCAGAAAAAATGGACTAGCAAAAGACTTAAGAGGTTTTCTCAATTAAACAACAAAAAGCTCTCTGGACATCTTACAGCAGAAGCATTAAAGGCATTTTATTTGTATATGATTTTTGTATAATCCCTTTTAGGAATTCAGATATTATTTGTTAAAATAAATTTACGTGTCCAAAATGGAAGAACTATGGTATTCCCCTCCAAAATCTCCCTTCAGATTGTAAATACTACAGGTGTAGAGCAGTGGCACTCAGTCACACCAGCCTGACAATCATTCTTATTGTAAAAGGCAAAATAAAGACATTCCACCACCATATTCAGAAGCTGCGACCTATTCAGTCTGACAGTCTGCTGTAGAAGAAATTACAGCAATACTAAATGAAAGAAGTAACAACTAATTGAGACTGATAGCAGCTGTTGAAAACTTTCAACCACATAACATTATTATATAATGCACGTAGCAAAGGGCACATGTTAGCAGAGACAGCTTTTATAACTATTCAGTCTAATCCACAGAGTTTAAAGGCATATTCTAGCCATAGTTTCCTTTATTTAAGGTCCAGCAGCATCGAAGCAGGGTTCTCCAAGTAAGATTTCCACAAGTTAGAAAACCGGGCCATTGTAGCTCCATCAATGATGCGATGATCAGCTGACCAACTCACATTCATTATTTGTGCTTTAAATACTTCACCTTTGCCATTAAACCGAGGGAGAACCTAAAAATCAGAGGAAGGACAAAACCAGAATTATTGAATTAAATACTTTCATTAGCAAACCTGTATTTTTTTGTTCTTGCTAATTTGTTGATCTAAATTAAAATATTTTGCTGAATTAGACAGACAGCAGTAGCACCATGCTAAAAACCAAGACCTTTCCATTACTGTTTGTGCTGTGGATTAGAATATATTGCAAGCCTGAATAATAAACAGTTGTAGCCTGTTTCCACCATCATGGAAATACTGAAGTAGTAAAAGCCTTTCCTGATTCAAAAGTTTCTTCCTTAATAGTTTATTGCACTGTTAGTTCTCCAAGGGGCAGTTTTCTTAAAGTACCTCTAAAAATTGCTCAGAGGAAGAACATAGAAGTAATTTCAGTTAATACTAATTTCATTTCCAGCACTGAGCTCAAATGTCTGTATTAAGGAATTAAAGCCTCAGATTCAGAAAATATAAAACTGCCTTCACACTCAAAATTCTGCATGGATTCAGCTACCTGCCTCATGAAATTAAACTTCATTTTCAGAATACTTCTAGAGTTTTCTCCTTGCTGATAGCAAAATTGCTATTGCCATGTTGCAAAACTTGTAAAACTTGTATTTGTTGTTTCTTAGTAACCAGAAGGCTAAACATAGATGTGAGTGAAATATAACAGGATTCTGAAAAATAAATATGAACCTTTTGGTGTAGGAGACTTCTAATTAAACATTTGGTGTGTGCATAGTCATCTAAAAACACCACAAACTTTTCAGTCATGAGCTATGCATTTTTTCTGCAACAAAGACATGTTCCATTTTCATTACAGATGACCTTAGCTAACACTCTCATCACTGTGATAAAGTTAATATACCTGTATCTTTCCAAGTGCTCCAATAGCTACTTCAGGAGGTAGTATCACTGGTTTGGCATAAGTGCCACCAATCTAGAAAAGAAAAAGGTGCGGATATTATTTAGTAACTTTTTTAAAGCAGATTGCCTCTTGAATTAATTGCTGCAGATTTTGTTCTTTGCATATTAAACTTCAGTAGAGCTTGCATTTCAGAAGCAGATTTCAGAAGCAGCTCTCATTTTCCCTGTACTTACTGTGCCAATATTTGAAAGGGTGAACGTTCCCCCAGTGAGGTCACTTGTTCCCAGCTGGCCTGCAGAGCCCAAGGACTGGAGACGATTTAATTCCACAGCAATGTCAAACACACTGCAGACTTGAACATTTTTCACATTTGGGACAATTAAACCTTGCTCTGTGTCCATTGCAACTCCAATGTTGTGTGAAGCCTGCAGCAAGTGTCATTAACCAGACATTAATATAAGCTGTCAACATAAAATGTATTTTATGTAAAAAGCCACTTCAATCACATTTTCCTTACTTATCTTTTTAACCTGGAAAGTGTTGTATTTAGTAAGCAACTCCTGCATACAACTTTGTGGGGAGAAAAGGATGTAATTTTTTTAAAATTAGCCTCACATCTGCAAACTGTAAATTGATGTTCACAATTTCACCTTCAGAGAATATAAAGTCCTAGAATCAGCTTCACACTGAAAACATTGCACTTTGGGATGATCATATGTGTAACAAAACAAAAATAGCAGATTTTAAAGAGAACGCTAACATTAAAAAAAAAAGAAAAAAGTTTGGTGAGTGCATGGTCATCTAAAAACAACACAAACTTTTCCATCATGAGCTATGCAGTTTCTCTGCAACAAAGGGAGACTGCATCTTCCATTTCCATTACAGATGACCTTAGCTAACACTCACATCACTGAGATCAGTTGCTTTTCATTTTTTTGGAAGGAATATAAGGATTCTGAGAGATACTTATAAAATAGCACAATAGAAGTTTATAATGCAAGGAGGAAGTACACATCACTTAAGAAAATAGATACTTGCTGCCCAGAAGCATCAATCCAGCAGCTTGTATAAAAACAATATAACTTTTATCAAGGTTGTACTTTAATATATAATGGTTGAGTGTTGGAACAGTTGAACCACCATGCCATTACTTAAAAATTGTTGTATTAGATTTGAAATGTTCTCATTTTAAAAGCATGGCCCATATTCAGGTGAAAAATAGGAAAATAATATATTAATATGCATCTTTGAAGCAAGTCTGAGTAGCGAAGTGACTCTTATCTAGAATAAGACCAACAATAAATCAGATCTAGATCTCAGAATCTGAACACACAAATTTTGGTTGTTATAATTAGCTCAGACATTCTGAAAAGCCCCTGTTAGACATTAGTTTACAGTTTCTGCTCAATGTTTATCCATAGTTTACAAACCTTGTATGTAACATTTTGACAGTTCTCATCCAAAGAAGCATTAAGAATGGGATACTGCAGCAATCCCAGAGAGGCTGCCTGTTAAATATAACAAAAGAAAACAAAGTAGATTTTTATATTTTATAAGCAGAGAGCTCCATGGAAAAGAAGTAATGGTAAGAGAAAATTTAGATTAATAACAATATGGAATGAGTGTTTAGGCAGCACTCTTACTGCAATGGCATTACCAAAAGTTTCAGACTAAGCTGTACATTCACTGCACATGAGTGCAAGTGTCTGCTCTTCTGAACAATAGAAGGGACAACAGTCAGTGACCTCAGGGATTCATCAGCAATACAAAGATTATAATGATAACATCAACAACAACGATGCATTTCATATGAAGTTCATTTTAAAGGAGCTCAAAAAATACTGACAATTCCAAAAAATTGTTTTGTGCAATTCAAACATCTGGTGGTGCTTACCTCTACATTAAATGATGCTGATTGATTAGTGGCTCAATAAACAAAACACCAGTTGAAAGTTTTCCTGTGACCTGCCATAACTATCCAGATAATAGAGTGGTGCTCCAAACTTACAACAATCATTGAACAGATTGTGGCAAAACCTGTGTAAGTACTCCATACAGGGCTCTGCTGCATGCCTCACCTTTATGAAGAAAGGCATGAAGGAAAGCTTAACTCCCCGGATTTCAGCTAGAGGTTTCAGCTCTTCTCGCAGCTGAACAAGTTGAGTCAAATCAATTTCATCAGAATAACCAAAGTGGGGGATCTTCAGGGCTGCACTCATAGTCTTTACCATGGCCTTCTGAAAACCTGTAAAATATTCATTGTCTCCTTAAACCAACAAAATGAGCTTCTGTGAAGTTATGTTGAAATCTCACCTGTCTCCATTTACCAAGTTACACAACTTACAAAAATAAAAACCAAAGCCAAACCATAACCAAAAAAGAACAGGGCAAAGAACACTTACTGAGTTATTCAGTTCATAGAACTCAATTCTGATGACTGTAATACTTCAAATTATATTACTGCATCTCTCTCCTATGTATGTATGAATTTGAAATCATAATATGATAACCTGCATTACGCTTTCCAGCCTCTCCAAATAAACACTGTTTGAAAGGCAAGCAAAAAACTTTAATCTTCCCCTTTTAATGTGGTTTTCTGTTACCTTAGTGTCTTTCATGGCACTGTTCTCCAGAACAAGCGTGAATGCTACTCACATAATAGTGCAATATGCTATTATTAAGCACTGATAAACCCTTAAATTCACTGCATTTTGCCACTAATTGTATAATGATTCCTACAATGACAAATCCATGTTTAGAACTTCTACCCGTTTCAACATACACTTGAAAAATGAGCAAGTGCAATTTGCAGCCCAACTCCATCCAACCAAAACATGAACAAGTATTTCATAAAGTAATTTCAGCAGAGATGCTTCTTACAGAGAATGTTTTCCTAAATGCTCACTTGCATAACAATAACAGGAAACACACTCCCATCAAAAGGAATCACCTACTCACAGAGCAACAGTTACTGGTAGTCTACTGTCACCATGGTCTCAAGACTTTACATTTCATGATTTACCTGTTACAGGTTCAGTTTTATCTTTTCCTGAAAATGCAATGGGTCTGGAAACAGGTACAGGGATTCTGCGTGCTTTGTCCTTTGGAGCAGCTGGCACAGCCTCTGTTTTCCGCAGAGGTGGGACAATTTCAGCCTTCGGTGATGGAGGCAAAATAGCTCCTGTTTGTTTGGCCAAGTAGTTGAGTATATCTTCTTTAAGGATTCTGTTATCCTTCCCTGTCCCAACAACTTCACTCAATTTAATCTGAAAAGTACATAACAAGCTATGACACTTTAGTTTTATAGCAACATAAAAATATCTTGTTTTGTGAGCTATGGTTAAAAATTATTCCCATTTCTGTTTCAACGTATTTGCAGTTTTCTTTTCATTTCTGTAATTTATTAGGTATTCAACATAGTCCAAATCATCCAAAAGTCCCACTAGTCCCACTAGGTATTTGACTGCATACTTCAAGGAGGAACTATGAATACTATTAACCTCCTAATTACCTCACAGGATCAATAATGCAATATTAATTTGAGAAAAGCTATTTGTCACTTAATTCTCTCCTAAAAACACAATATGAGCTTTCAAAACCAATAGAATATTCATAGGGAAAAAAAGGCATTAGAAAGGCATGTAAAACATCACCTAGTATATCCTCTGCTCTAATACAAATCTGAAAAGCAAAAAGGTGTTTTTTTTATTTTTCCCTCCTACTTTATCTGTAGAGATTTTCAGGCATCTCCTCTAACAGTGTCTCATTTTTATTCTAGAAAGGTTTTCTCAGTCTTCAGCCTAAAGCCTCCTAGCTGTGTTTTAAACCCAGTAATTCTTTTTCTATCCACTATAATCATCTCTTCATAATCCTCTTCACTTTTACAACACTTCTCACACATTTAAAATGTATTTGAAAACAAGTGTTTCCTCTAGATCAGTGTTCTTCTAGTCAGTCAAATGGCCATATGAAAGCTGGCCATATAAAATGCAGCAGGACCTTATTCAGCAAACCTACATTGTTCTCCATGGCCAGGCGACGAACTGCAGGGGTTGCTAATGTTTTGTGACCTTTTATCTCTTGATGAGTGTGCTCTTCATGAGACATAGGAGGTGTTTCAACAACATCTTCTTCTGGGGCAACACCTGCAAACAAAAAGAAAAAAATTAACTTTACTACATTATAAGCATTTGTTAAATTCCAACCTAAACCATTTTGTGACAGCTGAAGTTTTTACAATTTACTTTGAGTTAATGTGGATGGGAACACAGCTGCTGCTTAAGCTAAATATTCACCAGGAAATGTCTAGGACATTTTAAACTCTAATAAATGTCACAACTTTCTCTACTCAAATTTCTTGGCTTTAAAAAGGGAAAAAAATATTTGAAGATTTTCAGAAGGAAAAATTAAGCTTCTCTGTCACTGATTGTTTTATGACAACAAACATAAAATATGCATGAGGAAAAAAAAGGCTAACAATACCTTTTGAAGCATCAATTTCAATGTCTACTAGTGGTTTTCCAACAAAGGCAATATCATCTATGCTGTAATGGAGTTTTCTGATGACGCCATCATAACGACTGGTGATAGTAACAGAGGCTTTATCACTCTGCACCTCACAGATGCTGTCAAACTGAGACACACTGTCACCTTCCTTTATGTACCTGGGAGGAAAGACACAGGCTACTGGGAAACACAGTCAGTGTAAAAACCTGTTCTGTGTTTTCCTTTGGTAAGTTCAGTAATTTACATCCCACAACATGGAAGTGCATTCCAGATGAGAAGACACATTCCACGTATTGGATATGTCTGCTACATGCATTTTGCCTGACTGCCACAGAACTCCCTGGTGAAATGACAACATGATTATGAATATCATTACACACTTACTACATTAACTTTAGTAAAGCAGTTTTCTTGTCAGATTATAGAGCATCTAAAAATAAGAATGAGCCCAGCCAGCTTCATCTGAATGCAAGGAAGTTCTTAGTTTCAACTTGTCAATATACAGTCAGCTTCAGAAAGGAAATGGATAGTAGGGAACACTGTCTTCCTTGCAAAGAGAGGTATTTGTACAAAGAACAAGGCCTTTCAACACTGCCTTCCTTCACTGTATACTTTGATTTTGTTTAATCCACTCATCACTGGCTTTTTACAAACAATTTAGAACTACAAATGTTTTACTAAAAGCAGTAGAGAAGGGGTATAAGATATAATTATGTCAATTCTCTGGACTAGTCATTTGTTCTTAAAGCTCAGTCTAAGTAAACATAAAAGACAGGCCTCCTGAACACAAAAAACAATAATCACTGAAGGAAAAGCCTATATACAGGTGCATCCCATTCCTTCCACTTGTTCCACTCACAAATATATCAGATTGCAAAAAAACAAAATGTAAAGCTCATTATGTACAAGTTTTTAAAATGTGCAAAATGAAACCTGAAAAACTTCACTAGCAACCTAGAAAATATTCTCAGACAACCCACTGATCATACAGCTAAAGCTGCTAAACTACCTGCTGATTTCTTGGTGTATTTCCAGGAAAGCAGAGCTTACCATTCTTTTACAGTCACCTCTGTAATTCCTTCTCCAATGTCAGAAAGCTTAAACTGGACAATTTGGCCACATGAAACTTGAAACAGAGAATAAGAAAATACAGCATGTTTAATATTAAATACAAGCTACCAGACAGAAAAATCTGAATGCATCAGAAATAGTCTACACACCAGCCATATGCAAACACTCATAAAACAGCAAAATAAAAGAAATTATTTTATTATGAAAAAGATTACCAGGAGATGTTCTGAATAATCGCTGTTGATGACTAAACTTGAGGGCAGATTTGTCAAACACGCACACATATTTTGATTTTATAAAGCGAATGCCGCTGCACGATCTAACCCGATGAATGCAAACCTGGGGAGAAAAGTCTCAAGGGTTAATACAATGGACTGAGGATGTAGAGCTTGTTTAATACTCCTGATGTAACACTCATACTAAAATAGTTTCATTCTAGTCTATACAAGAGAAGTTCTTATGGAAACACAATTACACTGAATATGTTATTGAATATACAATAACCTTTACATTAGCAAAAGCTTTGCCAGTTCTTTAACTTCTTTCACTAACACAACACGTGGTGAAATTAAAGCCACAGTGACATCATAACCAATTAACAAAAATCACAACAGGATTTGGTGAGTGATTCATTGCTATTGTTTCTCTCAGGAATTTGCTTAATCAGGACAGACACACAAAAAGCACACATACTGTCAACTACACCAGACATCTGAAATATTCCTTGCAGGATGAATGCTGGAAGGTTTCCCTAGACTGCAGGGAAAACCAGCATATTTGTCTTCATCAGTTCCTATTCCCATCAGAGGTTGATGAGAAGCACTAATCAGAAAGGAAATTCATACCAGAAGGCCCAGAGAGTTGCCCTTTCTTTTTGGTTCCTTTACAGGAGGCAATCATCTTCAAGTAAACATCATTTCAAATCACCTTCAATGATATTTTGTAAGAATTGGCCATGAGATGGTTTTCTTTTATGGTTACAATTACATTTATTGAGAAATCACCTTTAAAGGGTCTACAGACTTTTCTGAAAGATTCTTCAGACAAAACTTTATGCTGTAAAGCCTCTTGTAATCAGTCATGATTGTGATCAAAAGCAAAGCTGGTAGTGCTTGCATGGACATAAACAGATGTTTTATTAATCTCAACACGAGTTAGTTCAGACACATTCTTATCCAGCAAAATCTATTAAATTTAATGTAATTTTGGTGTTATTTTGTCTTAAAAGTGCTGTAAAATTTATAAAAATAACAATTTCTCTGTAGATACTATCTCTAACTAATTTAGAGATATGAAAAAAATTCAGGTGCTGCAATGTACCTCAAGTAGCTCAAAACAGTAAAATTTAGAAATTATCTTCTTAGAGGAGCCAGAAAACAGCACACCTGCATGGGAAAGCTCATTTTAACTTGTTGTTTAAAAAATCCTTTCGGTAATTACAGAGCATATGAAACTTCTTGTTTCCCTCCCCACATCCCAAACTGTTCAACTATTTGCTATCACATTTCATTTTTTAAAAAGTACATTATTCAACAGGCCATACAATTCTGAACTGACAATGTATTCATTTTCTGTATTATTTAACCTAGCACTGCAAGTTATACTTAATATTCCCTTTCTTTAGGAACAAACATTTATACAACACAATCTATCATAATAGACACAAGAAAGTTGTATCATTTGAGTTACCTTTCAGTTGCCTGCCACTAAGATGGTACCTACTGATCTAGAATGAGTATTTTTCTAATTCCTATAACAAGCAAATAGAAAATCTTTTAATTAGTCCTCTAGACAACTTCCCATATTCAACAATCAGGTAACATAGCAATTTTAAGCTATGAAAATCGTATTTTAGGAATACATTTAAAGTTCTCATTAAATTACAAAACTGGTATATAATGTACATCTCTATAATCCTACTTTCTCCTATTTTTAATTCTGGGTTTCTTCCCAGTTGAAGGTTACATGTTTATATAAAAATGTTACTGAAAAAATTGTTCAACTAGACCTTTTTGTTGCAAACTTGCAAAACCCCTCTTCTCTCTTTATATGACCCTAAGTGAAAAACAGTTAGTATTTACCTGTGAAGATGATCACAAGGAGCACATCAAATTTCTGAACTATTTCTAAATGTGAAGTTTCACAATGATTTCCATATGTTTTAACCTTTGGTTACCAATGCAGGTAGTGAATTAGTAATGTCACTGCCAAAAAAAGAGACTGGTGTTGTTACTGAAGAGTGACCAGGCTGTTTCATATTATATCTGTTGGAATAATTCAAAACTACTGCTTTTGTAGTTTTGAAACTACAAAATGAAACTACATTTCATTTTAAAAATGAAATATTTCTGGTTTTCAGTTTTGCACATTCTCTACTAAAAAGTTGGTGTGCTAGTATGCTAAAGTAATAATACAGGATACAATCTCTTCACAGAGCAGTGCTCCTTACTAACAAGGAAAAAATTAAAATTCATTAAACAAAGAGACTGTGCTTACAATTTCAGCATTTAATCACCATAATATTGGTGTAATGCCAAACAAGGAAATGAAAATGACACACAAAAGACAAAATTAGCTCTAATATCCATAGCAGACCCATCTACATATTTTGATGTCTGGAAAAATCTATCAGTAAACCCCAAACATAACTGCTAGTACTGAGCTTGTTAATGTGGCTACTATTACACTGAACAGCAACTTAAAGGCAATAATGCCTCAGCAGGGTAACACCTTTCCTGTGCAGGTCTCCGATGTGTGGAGTGACTCTGGCAAAAAGGAACCGAGGCCACACCAGCCTGGTTGACAGAGCTGTGGTTTCACCTGAGCCCAGAGGGGAGCTGGGTGCACTCCGGGGGAGAACTGCCTTGCCCTTCACGTTCAGCTCTGGTTGTTTCCCTAAAGCAAGCCAGCTCTAGTTTTCTAAATTACCACTGATCCTGAAAACGTATGCTGGCCTCAGACCAAAATATTTTTAAGCAGCCTGCAGAACTGACTACCTGATGAAGTAACACTAAATTTCCAAGTCAAATCGAACAGTTCATGCTCACAGGCAGTGACTTTGCATTAAAGAACACTGCCCTGCTGAACTCTCTTGACTTCTGTCCCACTGAGTCATTTTAATGAACATTTCCTCACATTGGATGTGTTTTGCATACATGGTCTATATTTCCAAGGATATGGTTACCTATATACTAAGGCAACATTCACGGTAATGTGTTTTAATCCAATGTCATCCCTCATCTAAATATCTGGCACATGTCCCAGTGCCCAGGTAACTGCCATGTCCCTACCACTTAACACAAAGGCCCCTGGCTCAGATTCAAAACGTGCCTGCAGGAAACACACACTATAAACCAGCCAATTCTATAGTTCAGCATGCACATAGATAAGATTAGCATTTTCATCTTATCAGAATCTCCCTCTGGATTTAAGGGTAGACGGTTAGAAATACAACTTAAAAGAAAGTGCTATTTTCAATGCTCTTAATTAGTAAAATTATTTATAAATACTTAAAAGTTACTAGCTGAAAACTGGATTACAAAAGTATCGTTTAAAAATTCCTTGTCATTATGCTTTAAAATTACAATATGAATTATCAAGAGAAAAAACATACTAGAAACTGGAACTGATCCTTAATTTTGTTTCTAAATTTCAAATTATTTCTTCTCTGACATCCCACAAAATAGGGGTGACATAATAGGAAACCAACACTCTTCACAATAGCAAGAAGAGTATAATACAAGACAGAACTAAGTCTATGTTCACGAAATTTTAAGTATCCCAAAAAAGCAAACAAGTAGATTCACTTCTTATGGTACTAGAACTACTTCAATTACTTTTCAAGTATCAAGGCTCCTGGGATTCAAAGAAATCCGTTTCCCTTTTTTGTACGTGTAACCACACCGTCTCCGTGCAAACGCGGTACGCAAAGGAGCTGATGCGTGGGCGGAGAAGCGGTGATGGCAGAGCAACGCATAGGCAAGGCAATAATGGGATGACTTAGAAATAACAGAAGAGGAGGATGTCACTGGCTTGTTACAGAAAGGCACGTTTCTTCCACAGAGAGCATGAGCAAGGGCAGGGCACTCCGGGGGCCGCGCGGGGCGGAGGGTGCCAGTTCTGGGGGTCCCTGTGCAGCGTGGGCCGGACGGTCCCAGGCACTGCCGGGACTCGGTCACCTGTGCGGAGCACGGGGAGCGCACATCGGGGAGGGAGCTGAGGCACGACCCGCCCCGGGCACTGCCGAGGCGGCAGCTCCGAGAGCGCGTCGTGTTTGCAGAGGCGCGGTGCTCGCTGTGTGCCCACCGGACGGCAGGAACAGAGGAACAGGGCTCGGGGATGCCGCGCGTTATTCCTCACCCCCTGGCTGGCCGGGAGCGCCACCGCCCGCGGGGACCCGCTCCCCTTACCAGGCGCCCCGCGGCTCGACAGCTGCTCCTCAGCGCGGTCACGGCCGCCATCTTACCCCGGGCAGGGCGGCGCCGCACACACCCCCGGCACAGCCACCGGCGGCGGCCGCGCCCACACAGCCAACCAGGAGCGGCCGGGGGCCGCGGCCCGGGCGGCGCTCGGGGCCCGCACACGCCCACGGGGGTCCGCGAGAGCGGCCCCTGTGCGGGGGCTCCCGGACCAGAGCCGAGGGTGGCGGTGCGGCTTCCCCGGGCCGCAGTAGCGGGAAAGGCAGCGCGAAGAGCCCGGCCATTCCCGATAAACGTGTAATAAAGTCCCGAGCGCCCCTGACAGACCAATACGCCCGTGTCTGTTGTTCTACGTGAAAGGTGACTGTAGCCAGGTGGGGGTCGACCTCTTCTGCCAGGTGATGAGCGACAGGGCATAGTCTCAAGATGCGCCAGGGGAGGTTTGCGTTGAACATTAGGAAGTGTCTCTTCACAAGAAGGGTGATTAAACATTGGAACGGGCTGCCCAGGGACGTGGCGGAGATACCAACCCTAGAAGTGTTTAAGCAAAAGACTGGACGTGATACTTAGTGCCATGGTCTGGTTGACATGGTGGTATTCGCTTATAGGCTGAGATGATTATCTCAGAAGTCTTTTACAACCTAACATTCTGTGATTCTGAGGAAAACTGGCTTGTAACGAGGAGAGCAGCAGTCTGGCCGCTCTCCTCCGGCGGCAGCGCTGTGCCCATGGCTCTGACCTCCCAGGTGCCGCGGTTGTTACGGCTCCGGCCCTCAGGACAGGGGAAAGGCATTGCCTCCAGCGGGACGCCGGGACGCGGTCCGTACCGCGGGGACAATAGAGCTACCCCTGCCTGAACGCCGGCCCGCCGGCTGCTCCTCCCCGCCGCGGAGCCGCCCCGCCGCGCGGGCAGGAGGCGCCTCCGCTCTGCGCCTGCCCGGCACCGCCGCCCGCCTCCAGCGCCGCACCGCAGCATCCCGGGGCGCCTCCGCCGCGAAACGCTCCTGGCCCCGGGGCTGCTTCGCCGAGGCCCAGCCGTGTTTAGGGCCCCGCCGGGATCCCATTGGCGCGGCTTTGCGAAGGACACCGCTCATCGCCAGCTATGGATGGGGACAGGGTGGAGATAGACGGCGGGATCATGGAGGGGGTGAGCGCCAGCGGGCCGCGGCTTACCTAGCCCCGGGCAGCGGTAAGGGCTGGCCGGGTGGACGGGAAGTGCCGTAGCGCTTGACGAGCGCCGTTTCTCCGTGCAGGGTGGGCAGATCCTGCGAGTGTCCACGGCGCTGAGCTGCGTGCTGGGGCTGCGTGCGGGTGCGCCGGATCCGCGCCGGGCGGAGCCAGCCCGGCCTCAGGTGAGACCCTCCCCGGCGGTTCAGGGGCGCTCAGCCTGTCACTTACGGCGTGTGGGGCCCTCCCGGGCGCGCAAGGCTTGGCTGCTCTCGTCGGAAATATTTGTGTTTCCATTGATTTAAAAGAGCCTTTTTACCAGAAATCCCGTCTGTGGCTCACAAGGAGTGAGGGGGAACGCTGGGGCATGAACCGGCTCGGTTCTCGCCGGTGCCCTCAGCGCGGGTCCCGCCCCGGGTCGCAGGCGGGGCAGGTGAGGGCGCGGCCCGGCCGCTGCCTCGGAGATGTTCCCACAGGCGCTAGGCGGAACAGGGTTTGAAACAGGGAACACACTCGTGTAATGCCTGAGCAAAACAGCTTACAGTGTTAAGAACAGTCACTGCATATCCTCAATGTTGTTACAGTTAGTGTATTTCCAGTGTTAAGAACAGTTCGTGTATTTCCTATTTTAAAAACGGAAACATGCAAGGCAAGTAGCAAACCTGTTTAACTCTCTTGTAGCACTGCAGCCGGTTCTGGCTCAGCCATTATTGCCATCGTTAGCCCACTCCATTTCTGTCCAAGCATTCATCAATTAGGAACAGTGACTGCTCTTGCATCTCGTCTATCTATCCAAACCCATTATAGTGGAAAAGATACCAGAATCCTGCATATCCTAGTATGGCCTGAGTGCTGCTCCTTTGGTTCCTGTGAACTCAGAAGTACTGTAGCAACTAGAGTGAATTTCTGATCCTTGTCTGATCCAAAATTTGCAACTGTAGTTTTTTTTGGTGTTTAGTGGTTCTTTTAATGTAACATGAGCATGTAGTCTACTTGTAATGTCTTTAACTGTATTGTCCACTCTCAGACCTCAGCATCTGTCTGGATTGGAGATCGTTCGAGATCTGTGTGATGGGAAGCTGAATGGTGGAGAAATTGGCTCAACAGAAATAACCTTCACTCCTGGGAAGATCAAAGGTGGAACCCACATAGCAGATACAAAAACAGCAGGGTGTGTCTTTGTACACAGCTTCTGATAACTTTAAAATTATCACAATAGATTGGGGGAGAAATAAGAACATTTATAGTTTGGTAATGACCTAGGATATGTGCTCCCTGAGCTAGATTATGTGACTCAAGAACTGTAGTATAGCAGGATATACATGAAGTACATACAAAGTACCAAAGTACATGCAAGGTTTAAAACTGATTGATATAAAAGCCGAACACTTGGTTCATGTTACAAAAAAGCAGCTGCCCATGTATTTAAAACTTTAGGTGTTATTTTTTTACATTAGTATGTTACATACCAGACCAAATGCATTAAATTAGATAAATATAAATATTACAATAAAGTAAATTTTGACATTTTACTTACACTCATAGTGGCATAGTATGTCATACTGGTCTTTTGAAACTGGGGACATATTCCATCCATCTATTAAAACTCTGCCTAAACCTTTTCTGCTACCTAAAGCCAGAGTTGTGATGGCCCCATCAGTATACGAAGATGCATAATGTTTACTTCAAACAGAACTATTAAAGATGAAATTATTGTGAAATGAAAACTTTCATATTTAGGCTTGCTAAGGACATGAAGTTTTAAATTGGTATTTTTTAAGACTAGTAATTTTATAGATAATTTAAAAAATAAAATACAAAAGTAAATGCTCTGGAAAGTCATTTGCCTTTGATATATAATGATTCTGTGGTATTTTAAGGATTATGAGTGTATGACATTTGAGTATCTTATAATTGCTTTTAGGAGTGTGTGTCTGCTGATGCAGGTAGCAATGCCCTGTGTGCTGTTTGCTGCTTCCCCATCAGAGCTTCATTTAAAAGGTGGGACTAATGCGGAGATGGCTCCTCAGATAGACTACACAGTCATGGTAGGGAGAAATTTCTTTGCCTTGGTGCATCTTCCCTGAATGTGTGTGCAATGTAACTGCTCTGTTGCTCTTACTGCAAGTCTGTTTGTGATTATGGAATTAGGCATGGGAATATAACACTATTAGTGTACTGGATTTAGAGAGGAGCCAATGTTTCATGGAATTTTTTGAAAAAGCAAATGGTCTCTTTGGTTTCAATTATTACAGAAAATTTCACTTAAAATGTATTCTTTACCCTAGAAGTGCTGTGAATTACTCTTATTTTTTTCCATAAGAAAATTATTTTACACAAAGTGACATTGAGAATGAAGTGTGAGGAATGTCAAATAAGCTATATGGATGAGACTATCTTTTTTTAATAATGCAACTGAAATTTTTGTGTTGAGCTTTTTTTTTTCTTTTAAGATTGCATAAAATAGTGAGAAATTATCAATGCAAAATAAATTCATTCTGTGTTTTTATATGTTTATTTTTCAGGTTTTCAAGCCAATAGTCGAAAAGTTCAATTTCACATTTAATTGTGACATAAAAAGGAGGTGAGTTGTGGAGCCATGCAGCAGACATGGGCCTTACTGAACCCTGTGTGTGAGCAGAGGCACACACAAGGGGCTCTCAATCAAACTTAGGGATGAATTTATAATACATTAACTAATCTGCATTAGCTGCCCCTGTGGGTACTGTCACCATATGATGAATGGGCTATGATTCTTTGCTGTCATTTTTGGCCTTGCTGAGCATTACACAGCTGCTGTGTAATGTTTCCTGTTGGCTCCCCAGAGGGGAGCACAGGCTGGACAGACAGTGCATTACTGAGCTTTTTCCAAGGTGCCAGTTAGGTTGGTGTTGGGAAGTTAATAAGATGTGCATTACAGAGGATTACTGTTAGAGAACCTAATTCTCTAATAAGGGTTTCTAAGGCACACATCAAGTGAATTTGTATGTACAGTAACAGGGAACATAAAAATGTACAGTGAAATAGATGAAGAGCCTCCTGGCACTTTTCTTGGCTTCCTTGTGATCATTACATTAAATTATATCCAATTGCTGTTTCTAAATAGGGGCTACTATCCTCAAGGAGGTGGTGAAGTTGTAGTCCAGATGTCTCCAGTCAAAGAGCTGAGCCCAATAAACTTAACAGAACGTGGCACAGTGACAAAGATTTATGGAAGGGCATTTGTTGCTGGAGCACTGCCTATCAAAGTAAGTGCTTATCATGGCTCTGGTAGTGTCCAACTTATATAGCTATATAAAATTGCATGCAATCTGCTTAACGTTCCTCTACTCTCCTGTCTTTTGCAGTCTTACACGAGCTAAGCAACCTTATTAAATGGTTTCAATTATTCAGGCTGTAGAATATTATATTGGACATACCTAAAATTCATTCACTGTACAGCAGTGTAAAGCTAAAACAGGAAATGAAAACAGTATCCTCATCCTTCAGTGGACTATTCAAAAGTCTTCAGTATATATTGAGGGATATCTTATATCTGATTTATGTATTTTTCATGTTCATGTAGCTTATTTTAAATTTGAAATAAGGGCCCTTGTTCATAATTTTATGTAATAGGAGGAGGCCAGACTACAACAAGTTTTTCAACCATTTCTAAGGGTATTAGAACAAGTTAAGGGTAGGTTTAGCCAAAAATAAAAAGTACAGAAGTTTGCTCCTTTATATCTCCCTCTTTCTATCCTTCCTGTCCTGAGTGCTGGGATCTCCTTAAGGTTCCTTCTCACATACAGGCTAGGAATTAGTGGAGGAAGGAAGAGAAGCTGAGTTAGTTTTTGAAAAGCTGTGGACTGCTGGTTTTGGTCTTAAAATCTCCAAACCTATGAATATATCTATGATTAGATCAAAGGAATGGGAATAACTTTGTATGTCCCCATTTGCTTGTGATGTAAAAATGTTATTCTATGTATCCTCTTACAGAGTGTATTCTGTACATAATAACTGTGGCGTGGGGTTTTTGCACTTGGTTTTGGGGTGGGTTATTTTTAGAATCTAATGTTTTGCAAAAAGACTTAAAATCATTCTTTTTCTCTATGAGGAAAAGTTCTTGAGTTTCTATTGATATTGAAGTTTCTACATATATTTCTGTTACTGTCATTTGTACAGTATTTAATGTTACCTTAATTCTGTACAAAAACTTTCAGAAAAAAATCATGTTCATTTCTTGCTTGTAGGGGTTTATAACAATCTTTTGTTTTTCTAGTTAATAAAGTAGCCCCTTTATTTGGGGATTAACTGTAATAATTAGATTTATGAGGAAAAAGTACTGCTATATTACATAATTTAATTATTTGGTTTATGTCTTGTCTTGTTAGCTGGCAAAAGACATGTCAGCAGCAGCAGTGAGATGCATCAGAAGAGAAATCAGAGATCTTTACATTAACATTCAGCCTGTCAGAGAACCTGATGATAAAGCTGTTGGGACTGGAAGTGGAATAATGTAAGATGAGGCCAAGCTTTCTAATGTTACCTCTAATCTTTTTGGTTAATTACCTAGATCTTAATTACATATCTGATAAATAAATTGTAATATGAGTAATTTTGTTCTTAATTTTAATTACTTTTCATTTCTGCTTAGCATTGTTGCAGAGACCTCAACAGGTTGTTTGTTAGCTGGGTCATCACTGGCAAGAGAGGTAAGAATTCCATGAATTCTTTGAGACTTAATTGAATATACCAATAACAAATAGAATCTGAAGTATCATCTGTTTAAAGATCTGATGCTTTTAATGTTTCATTTTTAAATGTTTTTGAAAACATTTTTATGTTTTTTGAAATAAAGAACAACAGAAATTAGTAGATTTAAAACATAGTAAATGGAAATTTACAAAAATTGCAGAACTGTTGACTTTACCTTGTATCAGAATGGATAGTCATTGGAAATATTTCTTAACTTTAGGAACACAGACTTTGTGTTTTACATGTGAAGTTTTTGCTCAAGAGTGAATCTAGATTAAAATGAATGGAAGTGATCCTGGTTTTAAATGATTTGAATTAAATGTTTTTCTGACTAAATGAGGCTAGTTCCACTGCTTAGCAAGTATAAACTATACATGAACATGAGATGGGAAGGGTTTTTTTCAAGCATACATTTGAGGCAAGAGCATAAGGTTCAAAGAAAATAAGGTTTTAAAAGTTGATAATTTATTGGAGGGTTTTTTTGTATTTTTAAAACTTTAAATATAATTTTCAGGTTTCTGATTTCTCTCTTAGGAAAGAATGCTGACAAGGTTGGCATTGAAGCAGCTGAGATGCTGCTTCAGAATCTTAAACATGGTGGAACTGTGGATGATTCTCTGCAAGACCAGGTAAGGTTCCCATATATGTTTACATGAAGTTGAAGTAGCAAAAACATGCGTGCACTACTTGTAAACAATACAGATCTGAACAGGGAAGGAGCAAGATGTCAGTAGTCTCAGAGATGCGTAGTCACAACATCACTAGAATTAGCAAATTATATACAGTTCTTAGGAACCACAAATGCTTTTAGCTTTGCACCAACAGCCTCAAATTTTCCCTTTCTCTAACCCTCAGTAAGTATGGAAGAAAGAGGCAGGAATTTGCTTCTGTTTGGCATTCCATGTAGTGCAGTGCTAATAACTCCTTCCTTACATATATAGAATGATTCTAAGGGAAGATACTAGAGAATATCTAGGACATGCTCCCAGTTATCTTGCACCCCTAATTTCATTTCAGAATGAAGGCCCTCCACTGCCTTATCATAGCCTGGTAAGAATCTTGGGCTGGTCTAGCTAGCATGATGTTACCTCTTAGCTGTAAACACCTGGGCACACATTAATATTATGTAGTATAGTAAGTATTTTGGTCTTGGACTCAGCCTACTTTTTTCAAAGCATGCAAGTACAATTGATGGAAACAAGCCAGAGCCAGAGTCGCTATGTATGGGAACTGCACAGAGTTAATCATACCTTGCAGTATTCTTGTCATGATGATGTTTTTAAGTCAAATCAAAGGCTTTTAGGTGTCTGTCTGGTGAATATGTGATCAGGAGGTGTTAGAATTAAGATATCTCTTCCTGAGTTTCTCTCCATATAGGTAATCAACTAACCTGGAGTCTGACGTGACTTTGAGGAATTTTGGGGCAATACAATGGGGAGAGCAAAATTTAATAACAGGAATTCAGGGCTAGGAATTCAGGGGCAAACTCCACTGTGGAAAAGTAGCCCTTCTATAATAGGCATTACAGTAGCAATCTCCAAACTTCTGGAGCCTTGGATCACTCTTCAAAATCAACTTAATGAACTTTTATATCTACAGACATTTTGCATGTTTTGGTTGGGGATTTTTTAATCAATAAATTCCTAGAATCTGAAGAATGACTTAGTAATTACCTTTTCCTCCCTTTCAGCTGATCATTTTCATGGCACTAGCAAAGGGAGTGTCTAGAGTGAGAAGTGGACCAATTACACTTCATACTCAAACAGCTATACACTTTGCAGAGCAGCTAACAAAGGTGAGTCCAAACATTCAGGAAGTTTTACCTATCAGTTTTCTTCCAGTAACTTGGCAGTGTGAGCTGAACTTGATCATGGAAGACAAGCATTGATAAAACAATTGCTATAATATTTACCTGGGAGTTTTTCTGTAGAAAGTGAGCATATTCTAGAGTTAAAGGCTTTTAGAATGGTTAAATACTTTTACCACCTTTATTTAAATGTTTTTTGAATTAAACCTGCCAAAGCTGTAATATACATAAACACGTGGCAATACAGTTATTGGACATCAGATATTGAATATTTAAACTGCTGCATGTGATAACTTAATTAGTGATGTATTTCTAATCCTCTTTTAGGCCAAATTTACTGTGACAAAATCAGATGAGGAAGACCCCAGTAATGATACCTACATCATCGAATGCCAAGGAATGGGGATGATTAACCCAAACTTATAGTGTTTAAAAAAAAATAAAAGGCGGCAAGCTGCCAAAAGCAACACTCAACATACCTCAGTGATGTATTGCACTACACTTCATTGGATGTATAATCTGCCTGAAGAGGAGGAGCCTTCTCTCACATCAGAGTGATTTAACTTGAAGGTTGATGTCAAGCTTTTCTTTGGTATGGTGAGAATCTGTCACGTGAAAAAATGAAAACGACATTTATTTTTTTTTTACTATTAGCAGCAAAATTAGTAGCAACAAGACAGCAAATAGAATATACTGTATGTATGCAAGAGCTTCAGTTAGAAGCTTTGAACTTTACCTAAGTAGAAAATAACTATTTTAGTTCAGTGTTTCTTGCCCTTTTTAAAAATACAAGTTTTATTCTCTGGAAACCTTTATGTTACGAGGTACATGGAATAAAATGCACCATTAAATCTGTATTGCTGTTCTTCCTTAGCAATTTGCTAAATAATAAAGCAGTATCACCCAGAAAAAGGTTAGTATTTACATGTGCTGTTATCTCAGCAGCTTGTGCTTGGGAAGGGTGGATAACTTTTCAGCAGCATTTTTCTCCCTACAGAAAGAAGACTCAATGCATAAGATAATATTTTAAATCTTCTTTTTTCATCTATTTTATAAAGCCTTCTCAGGCAAGCTAAATCAACATTACAGCCCAGACACCAAGTATTAGCTCCGTGATATGGATGCCCATTCAGAAAAAGAGTGGGAAGGAGGATCCTGGTAATTACAGGCCAGTTAGCCTGACCTCAGTACTCGGTAAGGTAATGGAACAGTTTAATATTGAGTGCTATCATACACCACTTCCAAGATGGCCAGGGTATCAGACCCAGCCAGCACAGGTTTAGGAGGGGTAGGTCATGTTTGACCAACCTGGTCTCCTTTTATGACCAAGTGGCCTGCCTGGTGGATGCAGGAAGGGCTGTGGATGTTGTCTATTTGGACTTCAGCAAGGCCTTTGACACTGCCTCCCTCAGCACACTCCTGGAAAAGCTGGCAGCCCACGGCTTGGACAGGAGCACTCTGTGCTGGGTTAGGAACTGGCTGCATGGCTGGACCCAGAGAGTGGTGGGAATGGTGCTTCATCCAGCTGGGGACCAGGCACCAGTGGTGTTCCTCAGGGCTCTGTGCTGGGGCCAGCTCTGTTCAATATTTTTATTGATGACATGGATGAGGACATCGCATTGAGTTTTCATGAGTAAATTTGCAGATGACACTAAGCTGGGAGTGTGTGTCGATCTGTTGGAAGGTAGGAGGGCTCTGCACAGAGACCTGGAATGGTTGGATGAATGGGCAGAATCCAATGAGATGAAGTTTAATAAGTCCAAATGCTGAGTCCTGCACTTTGGCCACAGTAAGCCCCTGCAATGTTATAGGCTGGGGACAGCGTGGCTGGACAGTGCCCAGGCAAAAAGGGACCTGGGGGTGACAGCAGCTGAAGATGATCCAGCAGTGTGCCCTGGGGGCCAAGAAGGCCAATGGCTCCTGGCCTGGATCAGGAGTAGTGTGGCCAGCAGGAGCAGGGAGGTCACTCTTCCCCTGTACTCGGCACTGGTGAGGCTGCACCTGTGTCCAGTTGTGTCCCCTCAGTTTAGGAAGGACACTGAGTGCTGTGTCCAGTTGTGTCCCCTCAGTTTGGGAAGGACACTGAGTGCTGTGTCCAGTTCTCTCACCTCAGTTTAGGAAGGACGTTGAGACGCTTGAGCACATCCAGAGGAGGCAGCAAGGCTGGTGAGGGGCTTGGAACACAAACCCTGTGAGGAACGGCTGAGGGAGCTGGGGTTGTTCAGCCTGGAGAAAAGGAGACTCAGAGGTGACCTTATCACTCTCTACAACTCCCTGAAAGGTGGCTGTAGTCAGCTGAGGGTTGGTCTCTTTCTCCAGGCAGCACTGACAGAACAAGAGGACACAGTCTTAAGCTGCACCAAGGGAAATATAGGTTGGATATAAGGAAAAGTTTATTTTACAGAAAGAGTGATAAAGAACAGGAATGGTCTTCCTGGGGAGGTGGTGGAGTCACCATCCCTGGATGTGTTTAAAAAGACTGGATGTGGCACTCGGTGCCATGGTTTAGTTCAGGTGTTAAGGCTGGGTTGGACTTGATGATCTTGAAGGTCTCTAGCGATTCTGTGATATGACTTTATTTTCTAGTTACAGTTTTCCTTGTTACTTAGCATACTAACTGAGGCTACATTTTCACTGAGCTGGTGTTCTTTTTGTAGGGAGTACCTAATTTCTGCTGAGATTAGGGTGCTGCTGAACACACATATAGACACAGTATCTATGTGTATGGACATGGAGCACTGTAAATACACACAATGTGTAGGCACATAAAATCCAGGTGTGTTATCCCTCATCTGGAGATGGAGTAAAGAAGAGCTTCTACCAGGCTGGTGTTGATCATGCTACAAAAACTTTTTCTGAAGCAGAAAAGGTAAAAGAAGAAATAGGGCACAGTTTGTTTTGCATGTGAAGACCCCAATTACAGAGTTGGAATCACTTAACCAAGACTGTGTAAATGCACTCTGGAAGCTTGAATTGATTTCCAAGTTTCCCAGTCCATCCTGCAGCCGTTGCTCTAAGATCTTTTCCTGTGACTATTGAACCTAACTGCTAAAGACATAACTTGAGGTATTGTGTGCTGTACTAATTAAGATAATTACTTAATGCATTACTGTGCATTACTAATACCAAGAAAAACCTTTGCTAATATCCAAAAAAGTTTGCCAACTATCTACTTAATATCTTTCTTCTTGAGGTTTTTCCCTTAGTGCAAAGGAATGCTATTAATTTCCAACTAATTATTTTTTCTCTAGTACTGGGAACAGTCTGAAGGGGGCAATAGACATCTGCAAAATATTTTTGGGACACAGACTTGACATCCTTTGAAGAGCACCTCTCTGAGTTACTTGGCTGTGCCGCTAATGATTTTCAGTGTTTCCTTTTTGATGAATTCTGAATGTATTAAAAAAAAAAAACAGTTGAAAGAAAATCCCAAAGAAGCTACCGTCTGTGCCTAAGAAAAAAAGCTCTTATAAACTACATTTGAATGGATCTTTACCCATTTTCAGTATCAAAAAATTAATATACTTGACTTGGTTTTTAAATGTGCAGACTTTTGTTACCAATGAAAATTTAAAAAAAAAAAAAATTTAAAAAATCACTAAATAACCCAAAATTCAGCTGAACAAAAAAAATCCCATTGAAAAACTGAAGGGCAATTTTTATCTTCCAGACTTAGAAAAGCATGTAAATGCTCATTTAACAAAGATTAACAAAACAAGGTTACCAGAAATAAACCTTCTCTTGGTAAATGCGCAGTAAAGAACTGCCCTGACACCTCTTGCTGCTGCTCCCTGAGCTCCACAGGCCTGATACAAAGAGCAGCTGTCATTACTAACTGGCAGTCCTTGGTGGTTTCCTGGCAGGCCTGGTCAGGCATCCAGCCCTCGCTCCATGTGACCCGACCTTGGGGGCCAGCAGTGGGCAGAGGAGAGGCTACAGAGCTGCCCCTTCCTTGCTTGCCTTGTCCCCTGATGCTATCCTTGCTATGCTTCCTGCAGTGGAGGGAGCTGGAGCTGATTTGACAAGGATTTACATGCAACCTTTTCTTCCTCGGGATTTAGATGGGAGTCATACACAACAGGTTTTACTCCCCAGTGGGATTAAATTCCCCAAATAATTGTTACCCCCTGCTACACACATACACTCACAGAATTTTTTTACCCAGGCCCAATTCACACCCTGTCACCTCATGGTAACCTCTTACCAGGAAATGTTTGTTCTAATTCCTCTTCTTTTTCTATATGTCAAAATTACTCTTCATTACATATATACTTGAACAAATTTTAACTGATGATAAAAAACATAAAATGAATTTGGGACTATTGGTATCATTTATATTCTACCAGGTTCCTACTTTCCCTTTTCAGTAGGGTTCTGCACCATAAAACCTATATCCTCCAGGCTTACATTTACTTTCATTTCACTTGATTTTAAATCTACAAGTCAAAACATGAGCTGCAGACCTTGTTACATTACACTCCTACATTGCACAGGCTATATGCACTTAAGCTTAAATTTCACAGCATAAATAATTCTTAAAATTAATGCAGTGTGTGCAAATTAGTTGTTGGTAGTTAGTGCTGTAACTTTTTTTTTAAACATCTTGTCCTTTTCGAATATTAACTGATATTTGCAGAGCATTACTTGAAGCTTTTAACTTTCATTTTTATCCATTTACAATCACAGAATTTTTAACTATAAGGTTGGATTAAATCACTTGTGAGAATGTATTAACCTTTTGTTCAGGAAGAGATGAGACATTGCTTGCACCTGCTCCACAAATATGCACAGGGTTTTCTTATGTTAATCAGGCACATTTGAATCTTATATAAAAACTTCAGTGTGGGTGTACAGATACAACTAAGATGCTTACATTTAGTACTGCTCAAACAAGTAGTGGCAATGACTCAGAAGTTCTGTGTACCAAGGAAATGGGATAAATCCTCTCCAACTGTGTGTCTCCGGTGTACTTGCATGAGAGAGAATTGTGTTTGGATGAATGCAATGATCAGAGGCACTGCACTCAGATATGTGGGGACTAGAGTTGCAAGACAAATAATACAGGCATTATATGCGGCCAGTTCCAAAACTTTTTTCAGGAAATACTGCACTCTGGTTCTGACTAAACTCTGTTCCTCTCAAAAAGGATATTTTTGAACCTTTTCTCCTTTCACACCCTTTCACATAGACTGGTGACTATTCCTCTTCTAAGCATTTAGTTCTGGTCACTGAAACGCTAGTGACACATTCACTGTTTTCTAGCCCACGCTGGGAACACTGCATCCAGTTTTGGGCCCCTCCATCCAAGGAGGACACCAGTGGTGAAGTTGGTCTGGGGCTGGAGCTCTGTGAGGAGGGGCTGAGGGAAGAGGACTCAGCCTGGGGAGGGCTCGAACACCAACCAGCAAATGGCCAGTGCCTGCACAGAGGTGAGGGAGGAGATGGAGTCAGGCCCATGGTGTGTGGCAGAGGGTGAGAAATAAAAATGATAGGTGCTCAGGCTGGCCAAAGCCCTGACTGACCCAGCTGGAGCTCAGGGCTCACCCTGCACTGTGCAGCAGTTTTGACCAGAGCCCTGTGATCCCACCTCATCCTATGATCCTGAAATCCCTCTCCGGCAACTAATGATCATCCAAACACAGTGTGGAAGTACTCTCTAAGATATTCCAGCTATATATATATATACAGGTTATCTATAACTGACAATGCTGAAATCAAGTAGAGGTTAAATACCTACACTAAACAAAGGTGCATATAGGAAAAAATTGCCAACACAAATTCTTTAGAATGGGAACAGTGAAGAAATTTTAGAATTAGAGCTACATCTTGAATTCAAAAGAAGTGACTGCAAGCACAGACATCAAATCTGTTGGTGATTGGAGAGAATAGGAAGTTATATCCATATCTAATAATCAAGTAAAATAGGTCAGCTGAAAAGTGCTTCCCTAATATTTGAGTAAAGAAAGATCAGCAAAGACAGGTAAAAGAAGTGAGAACACAGTCCTGCGTAAACTTGGACAGATTTTTTCTTTTAATCTCAGATTTTCTATTGCCTTGAAGACCAAAGTTCAAGGCTTAGGAAGCCTACTGATAAGTGCACTTAAAAGCTAAAAGCTCTTGTGGAGTGTGCATATGGAGAATGTCCCACTGCAAGCTGTGTGACTTTGAATTTTTGTCCCACCCAACTGTCTCTCCTCTGCCCAGGAGGCTTTCTATGCAATGCTTTCCAAATCCAAAGTATTTGGGATCCCATAATGATAGGACATCTGCTAGAACAAGGAATTCTTATTTGAACATCACACTTTCAGATAATAACTAAATCTTTTTCTTCGCATAAAACTTTTTTAGGATTAAATTTTAGACATTTTATGTTACACCATACAAGTTCTCAAAGATCCATAAAAGAACAAATGTTAGCTCAGAAAACATCTAATGTTATTTTTCTTTCTCTCCTTCCAGAGATATTTTTCTAGCTACTTAAGACTTTCATTACCAGATAAATTATTCCTATATAAAAAGACAATTTGTGAAAGGATTTAATGATTCTTTTTCATAGGGAAACCTCTCTATAAACAGAATTTTACATACATTGCACTCTTCTAGTTTATACAGCACCAGCTGACTTGAAGTTTATCCAATGCTTGTAATCCAGAAATGCTCATAGTAGACCATTTTAAAAAAGTGATTAATAAAGCATTCAGTTTTTAACAGAATGGGTCTTATACAAAATCTCTGTGCAGACTAAGACAAATTCCAGTATACTGTGTTTTAGAAATAGCAGTCAAGGCTTCATTGTAATATAATAGCAAACATTTGCTTTTAATATGATGAAACCATGACTATGGGAATTTATATTTGTCTAACTGAAGATGGAACTTGGGCTATAGACATAAATGAAAATGATTATTAGATTATATCATTTGGAAAGAAAGGAAGGGAGAGTAAGCAGTGAGTCTAAACATCATTTCCATTACTTTCATTCTGCCATCATCTTGCCCAAATTCTCCACAGACAACTATGATTTTGAATTCTACTTTGCTGAAATGGCTTGCTAAGAAATACTTTACAGCAAATGTTTTATGCTCACTCAATATACCTTTCAGCCATGAAAATTTACCAACTATATTGGTTTTTACAAAAGTTAGTCCTTTCTTCTCCTGCTCCATTTCTCAAGATTCCTTAGATTTTTCTTTTCTCCTTGATCAAGGAGAGATTAAAAGCTAGGTTCTCTATCAGCACCTGTCTATTCTAAGCTCAAGCACAAAGAAAGCCCAATTCACAGCAATTAAATGCACAGAATATCCAAGTAAGTCAAAGCTGTTGCTCTGAAGCAGCACTGGAAAGCACTGGCCCTGACTGAACAGGGAATAGCAACACATGCTGACAAATCTTAGATAGCTACAGTGGACTCGTCATCAGAAGTGAGGATAAGCACATGGCCCCCTTATGTTTAAGTGATTTGGTGGTGCTGTATAAATATCTCTTATCAGAACAGAATTACTTGCATTCTCTGCTATGTGGGAGAGTTCATTTTCATAATCAAATTATCAGATGTAAAACTATAAAGAAAGACTCTGTAAGCTAAGCTGAACTGTATGAACTCAAAATAGGACTTAAAAATTAATTACATTTCATAAAGACCAGAAAATCTTGGGCCTTCTATCTATTCAAACCTTTCATCTTTTTATCCCCACATATTCCCCACATCATAGCTCTGGGCTTTGAACTTCAGCTCCTCAGTTTTACCAGTGATCTTGATACACGTTGAGTTCTCTGCTGAAGCATTCTTAATATTACCACTGCTGGGGTTTTTTATCTCTTTCCAATCCAAAATGTAGAAGTCTCTGCTCTCAAAAGCACTTGAATATAACTCTTAATTCTGTTTTTTTTTTTCTTTACCTCTTTTTCAGTTCTATAATGGAATTATTTCAAAAAGCAACTACAAAAATATGTCTAAGCTGTTGATTTTGTTGAAGGGAAAGGAAAAGTCCTATGCAGCCATTTCATGGAAACATTCAAATGTGCTGATTTATTTCACCTTATGAATTACAACTGGAAAAATATTTTCAAATTTGTTGGACTTCTGGAGAAAAATAGATAACTGGTTTAGAAGTTTATCTCTTCCAATAGGACAAAGCCTGCTGCTAGATAAAGTTGAGAATATTTACATACCTGCATGAAGTCTTGATTCCAGAAGTGGCCTTCTGTATTCCCACTGAATTTTACAATTGTTGCAGTGTGCTCAGCTCCTCTGAAATTGAGGACATATTTAAGTTTTCTTGCCTTTTTTTTTTTAAAGCACAGCTGAAGACAGATTTAATTAGTAACAATGAAATAGGCTATTTGGAATGGGTTAAAATAGCACAGAGTCATATACTAAACTAAAATACTTTCTATATTAACCCTTTGTGCTTGCAGTGAGTAATTAAGGTAACAATGATAGCTACCTCCAAAGAGGAAAAGGTCAATGTGATGGTGAACTAACTTCCTTTTAACATAGTTTGGTCAGTCAGCAAAAAAAGTTTTTAAACTGTTCTTTTAGACAGATTTGTTTGCTTCTGTCTCATAGCATGGTGACCTCCAGGACAAGATTTATGTCCTCTGACTGCAAGCCAGATTCCTGTATCCTGTTTATTATTTAATATGTGCTCTGTAAAATAAGCACAATTCAAATGCTTTGCCATTCAGTCAAGTGTCAAGCCCAAGCCCATATTTAGACAGAATTTAGGTGTTTTATCCAATGATTATTTAATGATCCTGAAAGAGAACCAATGAAACTTTCTTCCATATGAACACCCCAGTCATCCTGGTTATCATGCAGGAAGAAAAGAGAGGCTCTGTCCCAGAGCAAATTGGACAGCCAGTGATTGTTGCAGTTTGGAGGGAAAGCTAGTTAAATCCATTCTGGCAGAGGAAGAAGTTAACACGTGGATCTTTTACTTCCTGGGAGACGCTTTAATGCACATACTGTGAAAAGAGGGAAACCCTACCATGTTTTGTTCTGTTCTATGACTACTGTGGCTTTCTGATCAAAAGGCTGTTGATCCCCCATAATACAAGAACACAAATGTCATTCCTACAGGGTAAACTGAGTTTTGACCTTATGCACATACCACTTGGGCTCAGTAGCAACCACCAAGGGTTCAGGTGCTTCCCTGCTCCACTACTCATGGGCTGCACAGTGAGCCTGGGAGCACAAATCGAGGCTCCCACTGTCCAGGAATTTGAGTCTCAGAGCCAGACACCACAATCTAAATTTTTTTACATAAAGCTTCTTCTCCCACATGTGAGTGCATGGAATTCAAGTTCCCAGTAAATCATTAGCAAGCTGTTTCCAAGATCCACTACTCCCCTGGATGTGTAGTATGGGTAAGAGAAATAAGGACAGAATTCAGCAGAAGAAAGTAAGAAAACCTCAGCAAAATGTGCACAAATTCCCATAGGATCTCATGGCATATTACAAAATTTCTGACACTTAGCAGGTTTAAATTACCCTATTTATCTAAGCTTATCTTTCTTACTTTCTTTCATTCATTCATTGTGGCATGTGAGCCTGTGAAGAAGTAAGCAATGCCCGTTTTCTGCCCTGCAGAGTATCAGTGTCTCCATCTTGCAGACTCAGTTGCAGTTGAGCCAAGTACTTATGACAAATAGAATCAATTTTTTTTAATTGTCTTTTTTACTTCTTGGTCTTTTTTATATTTCCTTTTCTGCTTCTATTTTTATTTTCTATGTTCTGCTTTCAAGTGAATTTCTTTCCTGTTTTATGTGCATTTCTTACCTTCTCTCCAGCTTTCCAGTTCCCTCATTTCCTTTTCCCCCTTCTTCTCACATTCACATCTACTTAGAGAAGCATTACATTATCAAAGTATTGTTAAACTACAGAATTAGAAGTACAGTCTGGCTCCAGCTAACCTTGGTCCTTGTAAATCCACTTTACTTCCTGAAAACCACAATTGGAGATGCAGAAAACATCCAAGGACATCTCTGGAAGCCCCTCCTACAGTGTAAATGAGCAGAGGCTCAGTTCCCGTGAATGCAGCACCAGCCTCTGTCTGCAGAGACAGCTGCAGAAATGGTGGTTCATGACATCTTATGAAATAGAAGGAATACTGGATTATGGGGTTCTGGGTTTTTTCTGCAGAAATAGTGGAGAGACACATCCTCCTACAAAGCTGGATTGGGGTTTTCTGCATCAAACAATTTGTTATTGAAACCACAAGAAACTGAGGCAAATTAAGCTTGTGCATATAATGCTGTAGCTGAGCCTATGTTTATGGTCAAGTTCCTGGAGCCGGCTGCACCCACAGAGCCTGGAGGGATAGACTTTCATGGGAACCAGGCTTTCCCCATGTCTGAGTCACTCCTCCTGGCAAGTTCTTGGCTCACCCAACTTAGACAAAGTGTAATTAATGTGAGATTTGATGTGTAGGCAGCATGAATTATCTGGGAGTTCTGGCTCAAGGAAGCTAAAAAGTCAGTCAAATACCATTCTTACAAAAATGGATCCCCCTTGTATACATGGAGATTAGTGAGGGCTTGCAATTCCTTTCAGTCCTTAGCAAAATAAGTTATAGGCCCATAGACAATAGATATCTTTGAAAGAAGGGTGTTTTTCTTTTAGTACTCCTCATTTAGGTGGCAGAATATTCTTCAGAGTATGACTAAGACTGCATCTAAACTGCTGAGAAGCTGGGATGGAAATTTTATAGAATTACTTGCGTGAGATTCCTGAGGTTTCCCAACCTCATCCAGGAAAAGAACAAGACTGATTTTTCTCACATAAATGCACAACTGACCTTCAGTTAAACCAAGATACTCAATATCCACAAAAAGCCCAGAAATAAGAGATTATAGAAAATGTGCTCAAATTTTAGAATACTCTCTTTCCCAGAATTTTACTTTCACATATGCTTTATCTACCCTGCACTAAAATTACCACCATATGAGGAAGAGCACTCTTCTGCCTCAGCAGAAGTAATAAACAGAGCGAAACCTACTCTGGCACAGCTTTACAACTGCATGCAGATAGAGACATTATTTTCTCCTTTAACCTTAGAAGCAAATAGTAGTAGTAGTGGTGGTGGTGACAAACACCCAAATTTAGGTCAGGGGATGAAATAACTGCAAGGATGGCTGACAGATCATGCTGTAGTTATGCTCCTCTAGAAAGGCACTGCTGTTGGTTGACATGAATTTTGATGTTACATAGATATGTGTGTAAAGCAGCAGACTCTAGAATATAATGGAAAGTTATTTCCTAAACAATTTCTTTATGAGAAGAGACCAGGAAGACAAACAGCAACTATTTGCAGATTTATGTGCTCAATTCATTGATTTTGACATAAGATTTTGGGGGTTTTGGCATTTTTTTCTTGTTGAGCAAGTGAGTGATAATACAAGACCACAGGAACAAAATGTGTTCCAAACCAACTTGCTGTTGCAAAACAATGCTGGGAAGATGCTGACATACCAATATGTATCACTTGTACAGCAAAACTGCTGAAAGCAACTCAGAGCACCCATTCATCTACAGCACTGTATCTGCTGCCTGGGTTCTGTAGCAAAAGGTTCTGGTTCCAGAGTGCTGGTTTTCTGCAGGGGCAGTGGACACTGAACCACCATGATGCAGCTCACAGCCCTGGGTTTGTACTGGTGTCCTGTTGTTTCACCCAGCTGGGCTCTTGGCTAAAACAGTTGCTGAGGTGGAAGCCACTGAAGAGGTGTTACACCAGTAACACAGGGAAGCACTGGAGTTCATGGGATGTGACTGACATGGTCATACAACTGTAATCCAGAGCGGATGTACAAGTGAGAATTTTCAAACAGGAAAGGAGCAGAAGAGGTGTTTTATGTAACTAATACTGAACAAGAAGTGAAAACTTCTCTTTTACTCAATGTTTATTTATTAAAACCAGAATATTCTGAGCTTGTCCTACAGCAAAGCAAGTTCTTAAAACTTTTCATGGTGAGAAAATCTATGTTTTCATGGGTTTTTGATGATATTGGTGATTTGTGGATGGCTGATCCTAAATGCCATTTGCAATAAGCTGGAAAGGTATATGGCTGCAAAGCACTGCAGGGCAACTGTAGGAGAGATATAGTCTATCATCACATCTTCCTTTGTAGGGGCTGAATTCTGTATTCTGTGTGATCTCTGACAGTCTCATTAATCTTTGCAGTACAGGTCTTCACACTTAAAAGAATATTAAGACAATCTTAAACTCTTTCTGGGAATACAGATTTACTTGCATATGCTTTTCAATCAGGGATACTCTAAAGGATGTCCTAAATGTGGTTATCAAATACACTGAAACTGTTCTGGGAAATGGAAAATATTTTTCAGACAACTAAGTTGGAAAATCCAGGTCAGGCTTTATAAATACCAAAGATCTCCAGAGAGCAGCCAACCACTTTCCGCAGGAAATTTTTGCTGACATGTTGAACAATGACCATTTAGATGAAGTTACTAATAAGTAGGCAATTAAAAATCAGTGTTCTACGTGCAGTAAAAGTCTCTGCTGAGTTGCTTCTGTGGTTAAAAAAAGGTCAGCTAGCAGGGCTAACTGGTCACAGACACTTTCAACTGATGCAAGAGTGGAAGAGATGGCTCTGTCTTCATCCAGGTGGTCACCATCTCTGCCTTGGTTGCACTAGCCTAAATAAGTGCAAGACCCTATCGCAATTTCAATTCAGGACTTGATCTAGTCAAAAATGAACTCAGAACAAAAGAAGAAAGGGAGGGGTGGATGAGAAATTAGTTTTCTGTAAGGAGCAGACCCTCTTTTTGGCTTACTATGCGTGATTGGGATTGAAAACTATGGATATCAGCCAGACCATGCCGGCTTAAGACAAAAATATCCCAAAAATATTCTAATGCAAGGAATGAGATGCAGAATAATCCAAGAAACATTATAGCTCCTTTAAGGTAAATAAATGATGAAGCTTCACTTGGAATAGAAAGTACCACGCTTATAAGTGCTAATGAAAAGTGACACTGCTCTAGAGGTTTTAGAGAGGGTGACAGATTATTCAGAAACAAGAGGACAAAAAGGAGAAGTATTTTAAACCGATCAAAGGAAATACTCTTCACTAAGTGTCTTTTTAAACTCCGCAACTCTTTTCCACAGGAAGTAATTGGGAGAGCACTTAAAAAGGAGTCACAAAATGTCTGGAATTTTAGACTTATGACTATGTCATGGATTTGGAAGACAGACTGAGTCTTATCTCTTCATTTAGACAATACATATCAGATGAAAGATCTTATTGATACTGTAGAAGCAGCTGGTCCTAAATCTGTCTTCAAGGATGTTTCTTATATTCTCCAGTGAAACTGTGGTTGCTGCTTATTGCCAAAGATCAGTGTCTGTTTGAATATTTTTCATCTGATCTTGTATGGGAATTACATTGGTCCTTATCAAAAAAAAATGGTATTTCATGGAAGCCTCTGTCATGCATATTAGAGAAAAATTTAGGCAAGGATGATCACAGGAGATCATCAAGTCCAGTGTTTCACTGAAAGCAGGGCAAACCTTACAGTTAGATTAGATTGATCGTGATATTTTCCAGCTGAATTGCAAAAAACCCCAAGGGCAGAGGTCCTACAGGTGCTGAGGTCCTGCTCTGGCTGCTGAACCACCCTCACCATGTATTCGTTGCTCACATACAGCTGGAACTTCCCTTATCACATGTTTTGGCCACATCCCCTTGGTCTTTTTACTGTTCACCTCTGAGAAGGGACTGGCTCTGTGTTCTTTCTAATCTCTGCTGACTGGAGGGATATTGAAAGGCTTCAATCAGTCCAGATTCACACTTCTCCCTTCTAAGATGTATTTTCTTACTTAGCACCAGTACTTAGACATATCTGCATCTTAAAAACTTCAGATTGCAAAACAGATTAAATGGCATGGAAAAGTAGGCCTGCATATGCCACAAAAATACTCTGCTTTTTAGACCTGCCATAAGTGTATATTTGAAAAAGTCATGCTTTTAACTCAGTCTGTTTGTGACCTCTTGAATGTTCGGAAATCAAATTATCAAGAATTAGATTGGCCAAGCATATTAAATGAAATTTAAGGTATTTCTTCGTACAATTTGTGTTTGGCCCATAATCTCAGGGTGACCTAGAAGGTGCACTGCACTACATTCCTTTAGACTGCAGACTTCTGTCTCTTTCCATCCCGAGAATGGCTCTTTTAAGACACTCAAAAAACATGCTTTCAAGATGTCTGTTCTTGACAGTTCAACTGCAGGAAAGATAACTGAAAAGAGGTATTCATCTTTTAAGTACAGGCAAGGATGTTAATCTGGTGGTTCAGAACTGACAGTTTTTCTTTTCAAGTGTCATAGACTTGAGCTCTGATTACACACTCTTCAGAGGCTCCAACAAAAGAAGCTCTTGTTTCTTCTGTTTCATGCTTCATGCTATTGGTCTATTGTTTCACATATTCGTTTTGATAAATCATATAAAGTGCTACCTTGAAATTAAATTTTTGTCATTAGCAATGGAAAAAAACCTATGTAAACAATTTTTTTTAAAATTCTGTAAGTTTTTAAAAATATCTACCAATTCAGTAAGATTTAAAATATTTCTCTCTTACCTGTTTTATATTCTTTACCATGTTTTATTGTTACTAAAATAAGAATAGGACATTTAACAATGCATCAGCAATTCATTAATACTCTCTGGTCCAGAATTCTACATACCAAAAACATTAGTCTCTCCTATAATCCAAATCTACCTCAAAAAAAATTCCCAGGGTTTTTGTGGAAAGGATTGGGAAGGCTTTCATTTTGTTTGCAAAGAACAACAGCAGGTGTGGTGGCTGGGCTTGCTCCTGCTAGTCCTGAACATGACTGTCACAGCATCCCTTGCTTCATTGTACTTGAATATTAAATATCTAAGTGAGAGTTCTTCAAATGTGAAAGTAATTGATTACTCACCTGTACCGTGTTAAATACAGTAATCAGCAATATAAACTGTATGCAGAATTACTCCTTAATAGGTCTTGAACATTCAGCTCTCCAGCTAGGTTGTGGGATCACTGCCAAATCCCTCTCTCCTGCTGTTGACAGCTTGTGGCAATGCTGTGCAGAGTTCTTCACACTACATTCTCTTGTGTCCCAGACATTATCTGGAAATCTAGATAGCTCAGTGTTGAAAGATGGCTCAAGCTTTCTCCCACTTTCTTCCATTTTGAAAAGAACACAAAACAGTGTAAGGCAGAAATTTCAAAAGCTCCCAACTTCAAAAGCACCTTAACTTCTTAAACTCTGCAAAGCAGTGCTTCTTCTCTTGAAAACAAGGACGTTGTGCATGCTATGGATTTACATAATTTCAACTGACAAAATGAACAGAAAACAAACCCTTGCAAGTTATTACTAAATGCAGTGAAGAAAACTCTGACTCAGGAAACTCCTGAGCTTGAAAGCATCTGGAGGTTGGGAGTGCATTTAGAGAGCGTGTTACCATGCTTGCTGATTTTACAGCATTTTTTAGGCATTCAGTTTAACCTGCTGCTGGTTTAAAAACCTTGGCTTGACATAGTGTGGTCATTCTTATGCTCTACATCATAATGAATGTCATTTCCCTTTCACTGAGTCTTTCTACAATTATGTTGTTACCTTCTTAATTTGGTCTCGTTCAAAAATTATGCATATGCATCTGTAAAAGACTGCAGAAACCTTGTAGGTGATTCAGCAGTAATCTCACACAGAATTTATCTGCTCTTCCCTATTATTTCAAGCCCAAGGCTAAACAGGTGCCTTGATCATAACTCACGTCTACTCACCTGTCTCTCATTTTTGCAGCAAGAGGACTTTGCTAATTAAAAAGCATAACAGCTTTTATAAAGTAGATTTTCATGTTTAAAGAAGTGAATATTGGAAGCTTATACCTTCTCATTTTATTGAATTAACAGTGACCTAGACACAGGAAGATAAACAGGAATAATCACATATACAGTCCACAGGTAAAGTGTGCTCTTCAACTGCTTGCTACCCCAGGCACTACTAAAAAGCAAACAAGAAGGAGAAGAATTAAGTTCTGACAAAAATTTTATACATACAATAAAATAAATGGGATGTTTCAATACATTTGTGTTTTGAAGACAGAATTTCAGCCTAGGAATTTACCTTTAGATGTGGAAATACATTCTCTTGCATTCTATTAATTTCTTTATCTGCTTCTACAGATATACCACTTTTTTTGGCTGTCAGACAAAGCAAGCAGAGCCTGATTCTACCATGTTCTTGCTTTTTACTTCCCCTCAGACAACTTGGGAAAAGTGACTTATGCCAACATTGTCACAATTTCTCAAAAGAAGTGACCTTTAATCAATAAAAACAAAATCTTCCTATCTGCTCTGTGCCTACTCTGTTATCAGCGCCAAGACCATTGTGATTATGAACTAGAAAAAAACCTCAACAACAATGTGGTGCTAGAACTTCATTTTGTTTGTATGAAGGAAATTTTCTTTCCTTTTTTCCAGAGCTTATCTACAAAACCTAAATTAGCTCACTAAAATATTTATTTCTGCATGGTTTTCAGATATGAGTGCCTGAATGATTATTCAACAGTGAAGAATCATGGTGTCTTACCTCATTCAATTGTTTTGATGCTTGGGTATAAATGAAGGGACAAAATATTCAATTTTAGTTGAACGGGAAATCAACAGAAAAAATACTAGATTTATTTTCAATGTCATTTTAAAAACTGAATGCAGTTGTGGTTTAACTGTATTTTATATGCATTTCTGATATTGAAACAAGCAAATGAATGCACCATTTGTGGTAATATTTTGTAGTTTGAGCCCATTAGCTGAAAGTCAAGTAAATACCAATCCCTATGTTCTGAAGTTCTCTATTCAGCTGCGTATTAGTGGTGCCAAAGGGTCAAGTTCTGTTTTCTGCCCTGTACACCAAGTGCCTGGGAATGTAAAAAGCTAGTTTAATCTACCAGGTTTGACTAGCAAAGAGTCTCTGTGGCTCAACTGGTAGCAGTGTCTCAAAGTTACATCACTGTAAAAACTGGTAGTCTCCATTACTGGAAATCTCCAATAAATTTGAAAGAACAACATGAAATATAGCAGTTGGAAATACGTGGGAGTGTTCAAGACATGACATCTGTGTTGGAACATCATATGCCACCATTTCTTTCAGCTGCTGAGAGCAGATGTCCCATATCTGCCTCTCATTCAAAAGGAAAGGAAAAATATTTAAGAGAAAAAACCAGCAGCATTAGGACAGAACATTTTAGTTTTTACAATAACACACAGCAAAGAGGATTAAAATCAAGTGATCTTACTTTTCTAATATGCTCCTGTCTCTTTTAACACATATGGATATAGTGTTTATTACTACAATTAAAAAAAAAGAAAAGGAAAGTAGTTGTTGTCCTCCTTCAAGTCACATAAGCACCGAGTCCCAGACCCCCTATCACATCTATTTATAAAATATATATTTGCCTTTTGAAGAAATAAATCTTCAGGTTTAAATGTTCAAATTTCTTCACATTGCAAAAAGTAAAAGATGCCTTTGAAGGGTAAATTTTCAACCAGTCAAAAAGTGTTTCTCTTGTTTCATTTGCAATGAACCATCAACACAGCAGAACCACTGAGAGGAACCAAGGACCTCATAAACAAGGGGAACTTCCCAGCCCCGTATCTCACAGCTGCACATTTGGCCATTCCGTGTACTTCAGCAGCACCAGAAGGACTCCTCAGGTGAGAAGGGCAAAGGCAGGAGATTCCCTGCTTTTGTACCTGGCAGGTACCCAGGTACTTTGAACAAAACACCACTAAGATGCCTGAGAGCTAACAGCAAAGCACATCAGTCTTGTCACAAGCATTTCCATATTTCTGGTGACATAACTTGCACTGCTTTGGTGGCAGGATATGTAGCATATAGATCCCAAAAGATTGTGAGGCTTAAAGACTGCTGAGCTGCACGACAGACAATGGAACAAGAGAGGGAGTTTCCCTATATAACCACTTCTCTCACTTCTTTCTTAAACGTGAAGTGGCCTTCAAACTGGGTATAGTGTCAAAAACTCTGTTGGGTTTTGATTGCTAAGTTGAATGGTCGAGGTAAAATTCAGACTGGTTAGTTTGACTAGCTTTTCTTGCCTCATGTTAAAAGGTATGTGCAGTGCTGGAGGGGATTTAGAAGAAACTACAAGGATTATTTACTGCTGTAGAAAAGGCCTGATAAATGTAGGCTTTCAACAGCCTTATTTCTTTAGTTTATCAAAGAAATAAGAGATTATTTGATTACAGCATGCAATTATCATTTGGGGAGAATGGTGTGAACGGACAGAAAAATTGGATTAGGAAGTGGGACATGTATATACAAGAGGAAGGGCACAACTAATAACCAAGGGCAATTGAATATTCTCTGTTTGTGATGAATTTCCAGATCAGATCTCTTCCAGGGGAACACGCTCTGCTTAAAGAAGTTATGTGGTCCAGCACAGCAGCAAGTTCATGAAGCTGAATGGCCTGCCCCATTGAGAGACACCAGATCATCATTTTACCTTAAATATCCTGATCAGGCCCTGCTAGTCCCTGAAAACAGGGGGAGCCTGCCCCTTCAAATACAAGGCCACCAGTGTTATCTCCAGCAGATAACAGCATCTCTCTCATGGGATACATTAACTGGCCCCTTCAGTATACCTAAAAATCTATTTGAAATAATTCTTGAAGATATTTAAAATATGTATCTTTTCCTGTTTGAGCTTTACATGAAAGAATACATCCTGAACTGACTTCAGAGAGTGAGATTTTGCAATCACCTGTTAAAATCCAGACTCATATGAGCATTGCACTGTGGTCTTTTTGGACTAAACTCCTGAAGACGAAAAGACAAAGCTATGCTTGAGCACAGACCAGACAGGGAAAAATGCAGATCTATACCTTGTGAAGTGACTTTGCAGAGAAAACCTGAGAGGACCTGTCCCAGCGCTTTTCTTTACAGACCACTTTCTTGATCACAAAGGCAAGCCCTGTGGCAGTGATTCTTACCTAGACCTCCAGGCAGCTCTGAAACCACTTGCTGGGCTGGAGCTGCTGTTCATGACTTTTTGCCAGGGCAGAGGCTCTGATGAGAAACTGTGTAAGGAGAAGCAATATTCCTTCCGTAATTTTGAATAAAAAGAGAAGTTATTTGACTGTGAACTTTCAATCTCCATAGGACAAGTACTGATATCATGAAGTTCCCTGGAAAATACCGAGAATCAAACAGTAGGGCAGGAAATCCCCTGGCAAGACCTTTCTTTGTGGTTTCACTGCTAGGAAGCTCACTGCTCACACAAGAGCAACCTCTCCTAAAATGGGCACTAGTTCTATCTATCCACTTAATGTTTCTGGGGGAAAAGCTGGCCCTTTTGAAATCAAGGGGCAATTCCTATTGACTTAAGTCACTTAATACCTTAATGGAGGTCCTGAGAGGCCAGATAAGCCACGTGGACATTAACATCTGTATCTATATCATAAATACTGACAAAACCAACAGCTGAAAGAATACTGGAAACTCGTGGAGGAATTTCCAGTAAAGACTACTCAAGTACCAAAGCAATGTTGCAAGATGGCTCCTATTTCTCTCCCACCCATCTTTTACATTTTCCACAGGAAAGGCAAAAGTCCACAGGAGAGGCAAAAACAGCACAGGAACTTTTATGCCCCTTCTGCAAGGTCTGGCCCAAGGCTGCTCAGAGGAGGAGTAAGAAGACAAGGCATACCTTGATGGGTCTCACCAGAACCCACCAACCCCAGGATGTCTTTAGCAGTGAAAGACACTATTTCAGAATATCATACACTGGCCACTTTCTCTGGTATATATCCTGAGGATTTCTCAGCTTTAATGGCCATTGAATAAGGAATGTTGTACATACATTTCTGTCTACTCCCTTTTGGTTTTGTTTATGGACCTTTAGCCCATTATTTTTTCCATTCTGCTTTTGAACTAATTGATACTGTTATCCCCCTGGCCCTTCTGCAGCAGCTTCTAGTAGATTAACATTCACCCTGTAAAAAAAAACCTGTTCTATTATTTTTGTCAAACCACTTTCTCCTTAGTTTGCATATCCTGTAGTTCTGGAATGGTGTAATTCATTTGCATCTGTTTGCAATTCAGTTTTGCATCTGTTGTTTGCTATTACTTCACAATTTGGAAAACATCAGTCAGAACCCCTCCTCCTTCAGCATTCTCTCTCCAAACTGGAAAGTCCCAGGCATTTTCATTTGTCCTGTTTTCCAGTCCTCCTTCTCTGTATTTTTCCTAGCTATCCTTCCTGCAATACAGACACCAGAACCTCACTGATTAGGTAAAATGTGTGTGCACCAAAGTTCTGCACAGTGGAAAAAATCATGCTTTCTGGTTTATTCGCAAGACAGCACTGAGACAGGCCTGACATTATTCTGAATAAATATGCCTGGCACCACCTCCAAGAAATTTATGTCATGGGCCTGTCAAAGCTCTCCTCCTCCTCTGTCTTCAATCTTTTCTTCACCCTCCTACTGCATGCTCACATTCCTCCAAGCCAAGTCCACACTGCTCTCCCATTCTTCTGCTACACCCCCACTTTCCAAGCCTCCCTTTCCAATCTAGATAGACATCCTGCATGAACTGATTTACTGTGCACAAAACACTGCTGAACACACTATGAAAAAATATGGGAGATGTGCACCACTGCCTCATCCCAGAGCTAGCACCCACATTTGCACTGCTGTTGGCAGCAGTTGTTACCATGTGTTTAATGTAAAGACATTCTTTTCACGTATCTCTGCTTGAGTTTCTTGTGTGCAAGTTTGGAGGGGCCAGGCCCACCTTCCTGTACCTAGCACAGTGGATCAGGCCACAGTGCATCAGGATGCATTTCAGCATCTCAGCCACAAAGCCTGCACCTCCCACAACTTTGCCTTCAGTGCTGAATATCAGCACCCAGATGAGTCAAAGCACCACTGCTAGTCAGGAGAAGGGAGGTAAGGAGGAATACTATCAAATTCCACCTCTCCTTCCCTCCATCTTTGCTTCTGCACTGGAAGTTCACTATTTTCACAGCCATTTTGCCAACACTGGAAAGTGTGTGGTGAAAGAGGCATTAACCAGAGTGAAGCGTGCAGACACCAGTTCTCTGTTAAAAGGAAAATTGTCAAGCATGTGGTTTAGATTTCCACAGTGAGGAGCTTGGGAAGGGCATTTCCTCAGGAAACAACTTACCCACCATTGCCAAGGTGCACAGATTTTGCCTGTGCCCCCTGCCTATGCCTTGAAGTTGCTGCTGCTCTTGCTTGTGCCTTTCCATGACACCCACAGCTGCTGCTGCCAAGGACAATTTCCTTCCACAGTAATGTGTATTCTGGCATAATCTTAAACAAGCATCACTAGGGGGATTTAGTCAAAGAAATATATCAGTAGTTTTATTTTGCAGTGGAAATCTGTAAAGATCATTTACAATCCGCTTATTTTTACAAGAAGGGTCTGATATGGCTCATTACAAAATAACGGAATTCTGACATTGATCTGAGAATGACTGAAGACAGCAAGAATACCTTAGCAGTCCTAGAATATACTAGATTATAACCCCAAACATTTTTTGAATAATATTTAAAATAAGATCTTTCACAAATGAGCCTCAAAGGCTTAAATTAGTTCAAATTTGTTAGAAATGCATAGCCCAGTGATTGTGTAACTGCATCGAAGGTACAGTTTATGGCAACATCAGTGAAAAGAGAACATTTTCCAAACATTACCACAACCAGACAAATTATATAAAAACATTAATGCTGTGGAGTAATACAAAATAAAAATCACCTAATCGGCTCAAGCAATATTGATTTATAACTTTGAATTAACAAAGTTTCTCTGTACAGTTGCAAGAAGACTTCACTTTTACAAACTGATATTTAATTGAACATATTTATAACACAAATTATACACTATGTACAAATCTAGTTCTCCATAGAACTCGTTGTTCAGAATGCTTCAACACAGAAGTGATTTACCAGTTTCTAGGTCAGGATTCTAGCTCTTCCTTTAATTTAAATACAAAAACACTTATCAAAATATGAAAATAAGCCCATTTTCTATCACATGGTGCTGTTCTTAAGTCACTTGTTTGTTACCGTATGTTACAGAAGAGTAGAACCAGTCACAGCAATAAATAAATGTGCTTATTATCAACTAAAGACTTATATTCACAGAATCAAACTTTCAACCTGAGTGCTTTTACAAGACTGTAGGATCCATTGATCTTTGCCTGTCTTGACACGTAGATCAAAATTGCAGCTGCAGGTACTGCTACTGCTGCTACAGATGAGAATGCAATAATCAATGGTATCATCTGATCTGGTTCTTCCAATCTTGCTGAAACTGGAGACAAAATGAGAAAAAAAAAAGTGTTAATATTGTTTGAAACAGATACATGTGCATCACTGTAAAAGCAGTGTTATTAATAACCTTCATTTGGAACATATTTCTGTTTTCATGCACAAAGCATACTTTTTGTGTTTTCCCTTTTTTTCTTTAGTAACTTCATATTACATACTTTAAGTCCTAGCTTCTATCTTGGTCTTGAATTTGCTATGCAAGTTCAAACCTGATATCATCTACAATGGAGAACATCAAGAAATTCACAAAGAATACAAGAGGAATACCATATATTATACCCAGGAAATATTTGGGTACGTTTCAAGCTCCTGAAATTCATCCTTCAGGGGGAAGACCATGTTTTAAAAGATCAATATTTAGATTTTTTGTGAAACACAACCTTCCCTGGATTAGTCTCACTGTTCATGCCTGTGGACAGAAATGCAGCTGGGAATCCCCTTTTTGTGGCCCTATCCTTAAAGCTCCCACACCAACTCAGGTAAGAGAGACAATGACAGCCACACTGAAAGGAGGTTAAAATACAGCATATTCTGGCCAGGTTGTTTGGTTTGATTTTGGGTGAGGGTTTTTTTTAGGTTAACCACAGTACTGTCATGCAAGGATCAGCTTTGAACTAGTTGTGCTCACCTTGACACAGATTTCACTAAAAAATACAAACAAAATAGGTTTAAGGCAATAGACCAGCTACCTACAACAGACCTCTCAATCTCTCTAATGTTGTTCCAACCTTACTGAAAATATGAAGGACATATATGCTTGTATAATTTTTGGTGACACTGCAAAGTATAAAGTTTCCATTCACTGATGGCAGAATAATTTCTCTTGATGCGCTTTTTTCAGGACCATCTCTGAGGGTGTATGTGCCACATGTAACAGTGATATTTTCTACTTCTTTAACATTTTCTGATGGATATACTAACACGGTAATTTTGGAGAGGAACTGAAAAGAAATGCAAGGTAGGATTTAGCAACAAACAGAAGCAAAATTCATGAGGCATCAGCAGCTTTCGCATGCAAAATACTATTCGAGTTAATGAGCCTACTGTAGTAGTTGAGCACATAGCTTTAGACACTGCTCTGTCACCAGCTATACTTCACCACTGAAGCCAACAGCAGCTGGCAAAAAGAACATTTTATCAATTGGTAGAGTATATTGTATACTTTTTACATCATATGGATCCTCTTTTAATTTTCTTATTTCAAATTCGCTCTTTATTTGTTTGAGTTCATGAAAGGGCACAGACCAACAAACCCAGAGGCCAATGACCTTTTTCAACAGAAGAAAAGGCAAAGGAAGGAGTCCTAAAATTGTATTTTTTTGATCATAAGGTTCCGCAATTTTATATCCTGTTTTTAAAAGATGGTGGAAATACGAAAAATTTTGACGCAACAATTGTTTTATGCTTCTGCTACTTTGGACAGAAGTTTTCATTAGCATTAAGACCCTATCACTTATGACAAGAACCTGTGCAACTCATGTCAGTTTTTTAAAAGACAATTCATTCTTAATGAAACTGAAGATGTCATTCTGTGCAAAACAAACTCTAATATGAACTCTACACAGCATTTATATTAACTAACCCTTGACATAAGTACTATGTGCTGAGACTGCTCCTCCAGTTCATTAATGCTATGCATGTGTATTTTCCTGCATCCCTTAGCCGAGCCCTGTCTGTAGTATGTTTGCTATCTACTGTTTCAAGGGTTGTGAACCCATCACCAACTCTCTTCTACAGACTATTCCTATGAGATGCAACATCTGCAGATATGCGAGGAATGGTAACACTTTGTCCTTGTTCACCTTGCTTGAAGGGGAAATCAAAAGTGTATTTCTTGGTGCAACTATAAAAATAGTAAAGAACAGGGAAGAGAGCTGAATTGGTGGCAGAAGTGATCCCTAAGCAAGACTGTTGCTATGCAATAGGCAGAAGCAGCAGAACTAAAGCAGAGAAGTCTGATTATTATTGAAAATGAAACTTTGCTATCATTCCATCTAAGTTGAGGAATCAGCATTTCTTGTAGCTTAAATGCAACTTGTAAGAGCAGGAAACAGAGTTGTAGCTTAGGGAAGAAGCAAGGAGCTGTAACACAGTGTTTCCACAAAGCAGCTTCAGCATGTACTGTCTCCTTGAATCTTTCCTATGCAGATGTCCATGGAGGCTGGCTTGGAAGGATACTTCCTTCCAGGCACTGCGTATCTTCTTTACCTCATGCATACATTTGTCAGTTGGAAGGAGCGATGGAAACCCAGCTGACTTAACTTTTCATAAACTGTACTAAGGCAGACTTCACGCTTCATTGTTTAAAGCTTCCTAAATCCCTTAGTGACTTTAGGGCCACCTTTTAACTCCATTGACACCAGACACAATTACCTCATTCTTCACAAAGAAGATCTGGACCTAAAATACAAAGACCAAAAAACTTGCTTTCCATCTTGTTCTACAAACCTTGGACATATAATTTCACAGCTTTTTCTTCCTTGCCAAATTGATTATAAGCTTCACATTCATAAAGCCCCAGATCTTGACTTCTCAAGTTCTGTATAGTTAAAGTTGCATTTTTAGAAATTTTCTCATACTCCCCGGTGGCCTTCTTTTTCTTCCAGGAGATCACAGGAGCTGGATTACCAGAACTAGTACATTTCAGTGTCACAGTTTCTCCTTCTTTAAGAGCAGCAGTAGGAACAACAGTGATCATTGTATTCTTTGGTCCATCTGAAAGGAAGAGTCCCATAGTTAATAAGCACTGGATTTTTTAGAGATGGATCCAATGTGTTCTATTGGATACTAGATTGTCACCCTCCCAAAGCTAATTTCTTTTTCACTCTCAAAACAAAAGTAAAGCACACGGTATCAGGGTTTCCATACAAATCCTCCATAGCCTAAACATTCTAACCAAATACTTCTAACCATGTAGATCAGTTTCTCGCTCATTCAGATCTGTACTAAAGACTGTCATCACATTAAAGATTTCATGACTTTGTTTTCTTCATCAACAATGCTCCTTCCTTAGGGAAAAGCAGAGGACTATGGTGATTTTTTGTTCTCACAGGGTTTTGTTTAATTTGATAGTTATATTTATCACTGAAGAACTAACTAATTATTTTTAAATGACTGGGAAAACTTTACATACTTACATTTCACATTAAGTGTGATTTCACTTTTACTGTTCCCAAACTTATTTTCTGCTATACATTCATAGTCTCCTTCATTTTGGAACATCACAGATGGAAGAAGGATACTCCTGGCACTGTTAGGCCCCATGTTTGCATTGTCAGATTTTCTCCTTAAAATAATCTTGGGAGGAGGGTTACTTTCAGCAGAACATTGTATGGAAACACTTTCTCCTTCTTGAACTGTTGTAGAAGGTTCAATGGAGAGTTTTGTAATGACTGGAGCACCTGCATGACAAAAGAAAAGGCCGTTAGAGTAATGCGAAGGTACAAAAGCCAGAGAGTTTTAAGAAAGCAAGAATTTCTTGCTCAAGGATCTGTTTATTTTGGTTTTTGATCCCAGACTCCATCTAAGACTTTTGGCTCTGTCAAAACAGTAGCAATCAATCAATCAATCAATCAATCATAAAATATTATAACAACAATAATATTTTTATGTCCAAAACAGTTTTACCATTAAACGTCTATTAATTTTATTACTAATGACTAAAACTACTAGTTCAAAGAAGGAGACTGTGTGTAGGAATAGGGTAAAAAGCTAGCCTGTCATTTCTTCTAAGTGCAGCAATTTGCAAATTCCCGTATGAAGCTATTTTGAGAATGAGAAGTTCCTTTAACATAACAATCTATTCTGAGGGTGAAAAATAAGTGCACCTGTAATAACAAGGAATTTGTCCCATGAGAATCAGTAAAGAAAATATGTAAACAATCTGAGAATAGATAGATTTGATGGACAAGCAAAATACCTTTTACTAACCAATAGAATAATTAACAAGAAAGCTATTAACCAATTAGAAGTTGCCCTCAAGGTTTGTAAAAACTGTTTAAAAGACAGCATGTGGCCATAATAAAGGGCCTTCTGAAAACTTGATACTATGTCACTTTGTGTGTTGTGACTGTCCCTACAATAACAACTGTGATGTCCCTGTGAAACTGGTAAACACATTATATTTCAAGGAAATAACAGTGTGTGGTCCCTCACCACTTTCTCAGATTCTTTAGAAAAAACACTTTCAGTGTTGCATAGTGGGAAATGTATAGAAGTGTGCAAGTACAACAGCAGAACCGAGAGAATTAGCGGAAAATTAATATAGAAACAAAAAGTACAGCCCATGAGGAGCAGCCTTTAATTGAAGCTGAATTCTGAATATGTAACAAGGAAGGTCCCATATTTTCCTAATTTTTGGTGTTTCAGCATCCTCTAACATAACAGGGATCAGCCAGTTAGGTACTGGATAAAACTCAAATGAAACTCAAGCAGAATTGTACCTTGTATAATAATGTCCACACTTGCTTTCTCTGTTTTATTAGTTACCAGATTAATTACTTCACAGATGTACAGTCCTGAATCATTGAAATGGACATGGGGAATAGAAAGAACATTGTTTTTTATCAGATGCTGAATGCTTTCTTCAGCTAAATATTTACTCCAAATGATTTGTGCTGGTGGGTTACTCTGAGTCACACAAGTGAGGTTCAGAGAGTCCCCTTCCATTGGCGAGTTGCCTGGAGATGCAGTAATGGCAGTATTTTGTGGACCAACTGTAAGAGAACAAAAGGAAGACAAGATCAGTATGTAAATGAAGAATGACATGAACATCTCTAACACAAGCTTTTCTAGATGTAAATGTCACAAATACCAAGAAAAAAATGAATTATGAGTATCCCAGTAGCACAATGGAAAAATTTGTCCAAACTTATTAAGATGTTTTGCTTGCAGCTTTGAAAGCTAACTAGCAAAAGCCCTTGTACAAAAATACTTACAATTTGCATTAAGTTTCTGAGAAGATGTCCTTTCTTTGGGTTCAAAGTCCATATCAGCAACTGGTAACCTGGCCACACAGGTAATCTCTTTCCCAATATCTTCAGCCATGGGATGAAATGTATGTCTCACAATTTTGGTCTCTGTATTTGTGCTGTCATCTTCATAAAAACCTTTCTCATAAAGAACATGTTCATCTTTCTTTAGGACAACTTCCAGGTGTTCAGAAGGATACACATCAGGAATTTTACAGATGATAGTGGCTGGTTCTCCAGCAACTAAGGATGGGCTGATCTCAATGATAGGATCACTGGGGAAAGCTAAAAGAATAAAATCAATTTCTTTAGACTAACAGAGATGAATAGTAGGGTCAACATAAGAGCAAGATCCAGACACCAAATATCTTGAGTTTAGATGACATTCTATCAACATTATTACAAGACATATCTTGATCTGAAGACCTACAGGTCCTTTATAAGCAGTTCATATACTAACAGGAATTTTATTTGTGCTGTTGCTGAAACATGATCACAAAAGACCTAGTAAGATTCAGCACGGCATTTAGGCATTGATATAGCTGCCTAACTATAGGCAGTCAGAGCAATCCATACACTAGTGCTATCCTGTTTTCTGTGCTGGTAGGTTTAGACATCTGAATTACTCCCCTGCAAACTACAAAGGCTTGGATTTTTTCTCCCCCAGCTCTGGGAATGCATACAGGCAGTGTATTTTTTGGTTTTCAAGAATTATCAAAAATAAGAATAAATACTACTAGTGCATACAATCTTCAATGCAGAAAGCTAAGCAGAAAAGGGCTAACAAAGTGTCCTGAACAGACATACAAAGGAATCTTAGATGGAAGTATACGTTGATCTACAACAGACTCTATCCTAGAATTAAAAATTAACTGGTAACCACAATATCTAAAACAATTATTGAGTTTTCTATCAAAATGTATACTATTTAAAGAGAATTTTACTATTTTACTTACAGTAAAGCTCAACTTTGACACTCTTCTCCTTTTTCTCTCTCTCATCACATACGACAGTACAAAGATAAGAATGAGAATTCACAATGCTAACTGGATTCATAGTCAGTGTAGAATGTGTCCTGTGGTTGCTGACTTTTCCTCCAAGGGGGCTGTCCATCTGTGTTCTCCAGGAAAAACTTGGTGATGCACAGCCAGTAGTATTGCATGTGAGTATGAGTGTGCCTCCAATCTGTGCCACAATTCTCTCAGCAGGTATAATTTCCATTTCAAAAGCTTTAACTACAAAAGGGAAAACACAGATCAATTCAGCTGCTTTCTCAATTTTTATCTTCCTATTTCTTCTCGTGTTCCACTCTGACATGAGGTCTTTATGCTTCAGCTCTTTTTGGTTGTGTGGAAGTTAAACTAATAAAGCTGATACAGTGGTTTACATATTCAAAACACCCCATAAACATTGTAAATTTTTTCAAAGACAATACAGACTCAGATGATTTACAGACAGTTTTCATGTATAAAATGGCATAAACCAAATTTAAATAAAGGCACTGGCACAACATAACTTTTTGTTTTTTCAGGTGGATCTGGTTCTAAAACTTAGTAACATTTGAGGGGAGAGGTAGCAGGTAGATAGCAAAGACAACAGCAGAAACACTTTCAACAGGACATTTAGTACCAAACTTGCCTGATACTGTCAGGAATGACAGTAAAAAATCAAGCATGCAGTGATATACTGCAGTTGTCTCCTAGACTGTCTTTTAGCAAACTCAATAGGAAAACGACTGAGTCATTGCAGAGCACAGAAAAGCTCAAAGTAAATGTCAAAAAAGCTTCCTGACATTTTGACAGAGCTACTTAATTGACAGTTGTATTCACTGAAATGAAAAGGTAACTGGAGAAAAGAGAAATAAAGATCAAACAGTAAATTTTAGGTCATTTTACACTTAACAAAGTTAAAACAAGTAAAACAAGCACCCTCAACCCCCACCTTCCCCAACTTACCAGTCCTTAACACACACAAAATTACTAGCACAGCCTGGCTTGTTCTTCCCATCTCTTTAAACATTTGTAATTGCTGTTACTGGGCAAAGAAAATAAATTCAAAAGTCTACTTTCTATTTTCTGTGAAGAAGCACTGTGAGAACCTTCTGCTCTGCAACAGTTTATTACAAGAGCTCCAGCATGCTCTTTATAAAGGCTCTCCTTGAGGCAGTGGGAAATCCCATTTCGGGGAAATCCAGAGCAGGAAGGGACCCATACCGGGCGGTGTCCGTTGGCTCAGCGCCCTCTGCTGCTTTTGTGAAAGCCCAGAAAAATAAATAGTAACACTTGTAAATACAGTATCTACATTTGAAAAACTCTGTTTCAGATCTGATCCTGCTAACAACTGATAAAATGAAATAATATGTATAAGTCCAAGAAATTGAATGCAACTATATCTCAGATGAAAAAGTTATTCAAATTTGCTTTTAATGAAAATATTTTTGTGGGACTGAGTCTTCAGAACACTTCTAACAATGCTCAGCTCTGTAAATAACATTACATGACTCAGTATTTCCTTTGAAAACTGTGCTACCAGTTTAAGAGGTGTTGTTACTCATGTTCCTAAGTATTTTTGATCTCTAAAATTGAAAAAATACATCAGGTAACAGAAGTCTAGAGATCTGACTTCATCAGCTTGAATCAGGCTCATACTGTTCAAATTAACTGAATGAGCTAATATTCCCAATGCCACTTTGCACTTTGCAGTACAAATCCAGTTTGGAATATTTCTGAGGACAACTCTTACTGGCTAATATGGCAGCAATGTTAGGAAAAAAAGTAAAATAGCATTTTCAATGTTTAATTTTCAGTTGGAAAATGCTGTGAATGCAAAGAATGGATAAAGAATTCTAAATCTCAGTTGTTTATTTATTTAACTATTTAAGTAATTTAGGTACTACAGAGGGATCTGGACAGACTGGATAAATTTGCTGAGGCCAGCTGGTTGAGGTTCAATACAGTGAAGTGCCAGGTTCTGCTCTTGACTCACCACAACCCCACGCAGCACTACTTGCTCAAGGAAGTGTCTGGAAAGCTGCACAGCGGAAAAGGACCTGGGGTGCTGGTCAACAGCTGCTGTACATGAGCCAGCGTGTGCCCAGGGGGCCAAGGAGGCCAGGGGCATCCTGGCCCATATCAGGAATGGTGTGGCCAGCAGGACCAGGGCAGGTGTCCCCTTATACTCAGCACTGGTGAGGCCACCCCTTGAGTGCTGTGTCCAGCTGTGGGTCCATCACCTCAGGGAAGACACTGAAATGCTGGAGAGTATCCACAGAAGGACAACAGAGCTGGGGAAGGAGCCAAAGCACAGATCTGATGAGGAGTGTCTGAGCATCTGGGGTTTAGCCTGGAGAAAAGGAGGCTCAGGGGGAACCCTATCACTCTCTATAACTCCCTGAAAAGAGTCTGTGGTCAGGTGGGGGTTGGTCTCTCCTCCCAGGTAATATGACAGGACAAGATGAAATGGCCTCAAATAACACCAGGGAAGGTTTAGATTATATCTTAGGAAAAATTTCTTCACTGGTCAGGCATTGTAACAGGCTGCCCAGAGAAGTGGTAGAATCATCATCCCTGGAAGTGTTCAAAAATGTGTGGCTGTGGCAGGTGGGGAAATGATTTATTGGTGAACATGGCAGTGCAGGTTTAATGGTTTGATTTGATCTTAGAGGGCTTTTCCAGCCTAAAGAATTCTGTGATATATATTGGTCAATTAAAAATTGCTAAATAAAAGCAAAATAAATAAAATAAATTCAAAATTAACATATATGTTTTTAAAATGTCTAAACAAATCATTTAGTATGTAATACTTTGGTCATTTGATGTTTGTACTTTATAAACAACACGGATTTAAATATCTAGTAAGTGAATAATAACTTGGAAAAATAAAGGCTTAAATAACAATGCTGTAAACTTTAAAGAAATGTATTTGCTGAAAAGTTGGCTCTACATCAATATGTGTTTTAAGTCAATCAGAGTTTCTATGGTTAATAACCTCATGCTAGCTCCAAAATACCATGCTCAGATGAGAGTTGTATCACAGGATGTAAGGGTCCTGTTGTCCCACAGGAAGCATATCTTCTTCAGGAATTATTCTTTATTGCTTTTTACCTGACTGCAGCTCCTGCCATACCTTTGCATCCTCATCAAAGGATTGCTGGGCAGTACAAGCTGCCACAGAAACACACTGGGTAAAATAAGAAGCATCAACAACTTTTTTCATGCATTCATCATAAACTCATAAATATAAATGGGATGAAATAATGAAAAGAAAAATCTGTGATCTCAGGCAGAAAGTATGTAATAATAATAATAATAATAATAATAATAATGAAAAAAACACCCCAAGACAATCCAAGAAATACCCAGAAGGCAATAAAACAGGGAAATCTGAAGCATCTAGAAATGCCTAGCCAAAAGTCACTAAAAGTAAAATTCAATGAAATTGCTACAGTGGATCTACCATGATATTTTTTTTATTACCACCATCTTCGTTTTTTTTTTTTTTTTTTTTTTTTTTTTTTTTTTTTTGTTAGAGGAGGAGGAAAAGGAGGAGGAGGAGGAGGAGGAGGTGGAGAAGGAGGTGGAGAAGGAGGAAGAGGAGGAGGAAGAATAAAACACTCCTAAGTGTCACATAATGCAAGCAGAGTACTGTTCTGGAAGTACTGCTATCAAATCAAAAAATCCAAAAGCTATCCAGGATAGGAAACAACACATCTACACAATGTGATTTTACTGCAGAGAAAATGGTTTTGTTGAAGGAAAGTGTACTCTCCCTCTTAAATTGCAAATAATTATTTTGAAGCAAGAAATGAAACTCTTCAATTTGGACTGCTTAAATAATCATCAGAAGCTAAGCTGAAAGAGAAAGGGCAATATTTCCTTGTTTCTGGGAAATCAGTTTCTAGACAGAAAAAAAACTAAACATGGGAGGCCATATCTGCATACTGGAAAAGTTTTAATCAAGTCCTTCATCAGATAACATGAAATAGGAAATAACTCTGATCCTGCTCTCAGTAAATTAAACTGGACAGCTGCCATTAACTTTACTGGAGCTGGATCCTTACCAGAGACTGCTATTCTGAGTGATCAGACAAATTCAACTCAGACAGTTTAGGTAAGAGAGAGTTAGCCAACAAATATTACTTAAGGAAGTACAAATCTGCCAAAAATTTTAAAATTTTCTAAAACTTTCTCTTTACACAATTTCAAATGTGAGTCTTCTATGTGTTTTAAGAAGAATATGTACATTACTGTTGCTCCTCTCAGCATCAACCTCAAACAGGAAAATGAGCACCAAGTTGGGTTATTTTCAGAACTGTCTGTTCTGTCTGTAAATAAACAGAGATCAGCTGACAAGTTTTAGCACTTGACCTTGAGAGTTCAGACAATCTAGCTTTTTATTCAAACAGCACAGAGGAGGATGCGGGGGGTAAAAATGGAGGATGTATCTACATCCACAGTGAGGAAAGTGTTATAGGACCAGCTGGAAGAAATCTTGGCACATGCAGAGTGTACTAAGGACTGGAATGAAACAAGTATTACAAGAATAGTACTAAAGGCAAAAAAGATGAAAAGAATTAAGCACTGGGATGTAACTACATATTTTCAATACATCTAGTAATCAAAAGAGACTTCCAAGGCTTTGATGAACAAACAAAGATAAAACAATTATATGTTGCAAAAGAGAGTTGGAAATACTGAATACAATTTTTGGCCTGGCATAAGAAAACACAAGTGTCCCTCAGGAAACTAAAATTTACATCAGACTTGCCTGGAATTTAAGAAAAGAAACCATTTCAGAACTGTGCTAAGCATTTGCTTTAACTCATACTTCTGCAATCCTGTTAAATACTTACATGACACATTTATTAGTTTCCTCTAAGCAAAAGAGATAACGAGTTCTTGAAATTTTTATGAATTATTTGAACAAAATGCACATTATCCAACATGTTAGTTATCCAACATTTATACACCTCTTCCTGCATTTTTAGTGTACTGCACTGTGTCATAGAAACTATTAGGGAAAAGCTGAAAGGCTAACCTTTTGTAGAATTTGGACTCTTAAAACCTTCACCACAGTTTTATGGCCAAGGATCTATGGGGAAGAGAGACCATCCTTTTGACAGAGGAAATTTAAGAAAAACGAAGGTAGAAGGAAACTCATCTAATTTGATATTCCGTTTCCTGTGTCAGCAATAAAATTCTTCGTGGCACTTCATTCCTATATCTGCATCTAGAGGCACAATTTGGGACTTCTGCTAAAAATACTCAGTGCTGGAATCATAACTTCTGTACAGGACCCCAACACACAATCATATTACTAAAGAGCTCTGTCTCTATCAACTTGAGAGGTCAGAATCCTTCTGTGGAAGGCTTGACACTCTGGTGAGAGGATGCAGCAAAGTCTGACACAACAGTTCTTCAGCCTCATATCAAAGAGGTGTTACAGCAAGTCCATACTTAGGTGCCCCACTCAAACTGCAGTCTTCACCTCTCAGGAAAGATATTCTTGGGATGTGCACTGGGGGTCTGAGTAAAGAAAGCCTCTTACAGAGTTTTGGATGCTCCACAGAAGCAGCTGGGATGAAGAGTTTCCACCCCATGCAAAGAGTGTCTGATACCTGTGCAGGATGATCGTGCCTAAAGGAAAAGAGCAAGACTACAGTGCTGTAACTCAAATGAGAACTAATCTCAGAGGGGAAACTCACATGCATCAGGAAAGAAGGAATACCCTTCAGGCACCACATGCAAGGCCTGTAATATGGTCTTATCTTGGTAAAGTAACTGAAAAAACATGAAGCTGGAGGACATGTATGAAGACTGCTGATTACATGGCTAATACATCAGGAAATTATCTGCCAGCCTCAACATTTTCAATTCTCAGCAACCTCAATAGCCTGCTCCTTGGGTTATACACTATCTCCCTCCCCAGAGGACCTGGATTTTTGGTTCCCAAAGCTTCCCCAACACTTCGTGTCTCCTGACTCCCTCCACCTGCTTTCTCACCATCTGACAATAATACAACCCCTGTATAGCCCCAAGAGGGGGAGGAGAACATCATTGACTCCCTATAATTTTCATCTCCGGATGGGAAGGATGAGATCTACATGCAGATCTATTTAAAGGGTTTTGTCTGTTTCAGGAATTGTAACTTTGTACCTAACTACAAAAAGAACACCAACGCATTACCCTGTAACCCACATCACACCTCACAATTGTACTCCACATCTAACTTGTCATCTATTGCAAGATGGAAAAGAAAAAGAAACATCTTCAGAAAGTTTTATCATCTGCTTCTTTTCCTTTTCTGGAATTTCTTAAATACTGTATGCAAAAATAAATGCATCTTCTTCCTGCATGATCTTTCTCAGGCACCAGCTTCTCCGTTAGGACACTTCCCGTCTGGTTAGTCTGTAGGCAACCAGAATCCACAAAGGTGCCAGATAAAATAATTCAGTAGTGTGATAACTTGCGTAGATTACAGAATAGCTAATTTCTTATTTTCTTCTATTCAAAGGCATTGTCCACTTCACAGAAAGAACAAAAACTTCATCTAATAATAAATAAAAGCCACTAGAGAAAAAAGTCCCTACTTTTTATCTTTGTCTTTTGTTACTGGCAAAAAAACATGCTGTGGAAATTCCAAACTTTATTTCTGAAAAACCAAAAGTATGATTTTAGTGGTGCTGGATCTAAAAATGAAACTGTTGGATAGCCCTGAAATCCACATACTTAAAGTGCCAAGTGCTGTATTCCAAGCCAAACTTTATTAGCTTGGATAGCTGAGCTCCTGTTGTCTTTATAGTGACATAGGTTAAAAAAAGTTTCCCTCCTGAAATATTACCTAATGTATAATAGTCAAATTCAAATATGAGCCTTGGACTATTCAAAATCTCTTTGGGAACTCTGAAGTAAGACTTCAGACTTACTTTCATTTTGATCAGAATATATCAAGGCATATCAAGATCATTTGTTCTCACTCGAGAAAACAGCAAAAAACCTCTAGACAAAACTCATTCAAAACGGACAGAGTCAAAAAATAGAGTGGGCTTTGGGTCAACATGCAGATGATAACTAGAACTTAGGATAAGGCAAGGTAAAGTCGAATGAAAACATTTAAGAAGGAATATGAGCAACTTAGTTAATTACCCCAACATTCCACAGGAAATTCCAATACCATTAAATCTTGTTGTGTACTTTATTAAGGCCAGTATTTTACATGGTCAGAAGAAGTTTATCAAGAAGTTTCTCAGTAGTGGAAAACTTTTTGACCAAATTTTTTATTACTCACCAGCAACAGTTCTCCAATACACCTATAGATCAGTCACTTCCCTCTTTCTCACGTCCTTCCTGCTCTTCGGTCATGAGGTACATGGATGTCCCTGTGGACCAAGAAAGAAAAAGGGGAATGATGAGAGCGAACTCTACGACAGACCACTACACCTGCAAGAAACACAGAACCTGGATTCTCCTAAACAGGCTACTGACAACTGCACTGCTACTAATTGATTATCCTTCAGTTTATCTTCCAGAATATATTCTTTTTTACTCTCTTACAATGGTTCATATTCTGAAATACTGTGCTTGGCTGTGTATTTTTGCTGCCTTGTGTTATAGAAATGTTATCTTGGTTGTCCCACAGTGGACTGGCTCACTAACAGATAGAAATATTACACAGACATCAGAAAGAAATTTAATGGCTTAACTTTGCAGGATTAAAGATTCCTAATTTTTAAATCTTCCAGAAAGGTAAGAATTACAGAGATTGCTCAGTTTATTTTATTTATTTTTTTTTAAAGATACACACAAAGGAAATCTTTCTTTTGCCTAGATTTTGTCACCTTCCCCTCTCTGGAAATGGACTGGAAGTCCTGAAGAAACTGACCTTCCAAATAGAAACAATCAGGAATGAGCCAATTTTTACTTTCATCAAGCCAAAATGACAAGTATCCAAGAGGAAGCATTTTGCAGTAGTAAAATATGTATGTTTGTGTGTCTGTACACATATTGATAAATCAAGTGATGCTTGAAACCAGCTGCAACTCTGTTAAGGATCTGGCTTTCATCTCTTGAATGTCTTTTGACCTTGCTTTTGTCTCTTGAATGTGCTCTACCCTAAATAAAAATCATGCTGTTTTGTTACTTGGACTATTTCTCTCTTTCCCTTTCCCCCCCCCAAGACAGTTAGGTATCATCTTAACTGCTTTGTTTGTTAACACTTCCCCAAAAGGAAAATGCCAAAGTAGGAGTGGCTAAGTGATAGAACCATAAGCAGCTGAATTTTTCTCAACAGGCAAGGGTAAGAAAGATGCGAGTTACTGGAATTTATTTCCCCTTCCCAGACAATTACTTGGCTAGGCATCAAAGCCCCTTGTAGTCTGATATAGACAACTGTGCAAGAATGACTTTCATAGTTGTGTCACCTTTTATCACAGACCATGTTAGTCTCTAGTGATAAGAGAGGCAACTTGAGAAATGTGTCACATGTTTGAAATTGTTCTCAGGCAGGATAAAAGTCTGTGTTGAATTAGTATGAAAAATACCTGACTTTCAACATTCTGATACTTCTTAGCCAAGGATCGCTCCTGAAATTTCCCAAGAATTGTATGTGAATACCAAATCATAAGTAACAGATGGTTTAATGACCCTCTTGACTGGATAAAGTTTGACTTAATTTCTTACTATAGTTAGCTCCACACCATGAGGAATGGATATTGGTACCTCTCCTTCAACGGCTCAGCTCCAGGCAAACCTACATTGTTCACTTGCAGCTGAATGAAGTCACTATTGACTAAGTGAGGTGACCACTACTGCCAGGGCTTTCACTTGGAAGCTGGGACATCCAGCTCAATGGGAAAGGGAATCATTCTGTGCAACCCACAGTTTCCAACAGATAAAGAAGACATAAATGTTTCATAAGCAGAGTTGAATCCTTTTCTGGATCAAGGATCGATCAGTTAAGTTCTCATAGGCTCATGAGCTTGAGATTAATCTTACCTCTGTAGTGCCTTTCAGTACTCAGGATATCAGTAGCATGGTGCGTAGGATCTGCAAGAGCATCAGGATCCAGGCACAGGTATCTCCCGAGATGTATGAGGGTGAATTCATTAAGATTTTAAGCAAATCATCAACCAAGTTTCCTAGACTGTTTGAATGAATGTAACACAAACATCTCACACAAAAAAGAAATACATTCTAGGAATTCTATATTATTGTTTTAAAGTGTTTGATATATACGCATCACCTTATACGTGATTTATTATTACATTTTATCATACTGATTCATCTGCTATGGCACCAAGATCCAGCTGCTGACTTTGTTTTTCTGCACTCTCAGGTGTCTTGTGCCATGACTATTGAATTTTTGTGGCATGAAGAGATTTTCATTCTACCTCTAAGGTCAGCATATGGATCCTGCTGTAGCTCATGGTTTCATAAACTGTGCTGTTACATAGCAAATATAGTTTATCAACAACTTAGGATCTCAGACAATTTAAGAAAAATTTTTTCCCTTTATCCCACATATTGAATTTATTAATGGGAATATTTATTTTAAATTTACTTTTCTAACTCATTAATTGGAAAATTAATAAATAGAAATGATACTTAAAATGACAACTTGACAAGATTTGCACATTTAACATAAAGGAGGAAAAATTTTCAGGTGAAGTCTATAGTACAGAATGATTACAAGAATGAAGAGAAATTTATCACAAGATTGAAATGTAAGCAGTGTATATGTTGAAAACGCCATCACTATCCAGGAGGAAAGCGATTACTAAATTAATCTGCACTATTTACTAGCTCCTACTAGCTCACCGTTTTCCTTTTTAAATAAAAGAAACAACTGCTTTGCAAGTTTTTGAAAGGATTGTACAGTTGATAAATGCTACTAATTTAGACTAAAACTGCATATGGTTATAAAGATGAATAAATGGGGAGATGGCAACCCTGTACAACATTCCTTGTGAAGCTAGTTTTGGTTTTGTGAATCCCTGTAAACTTACCTTGATCTTTTATTTTCTTACTCTTCCTAATAAAATTTAATGTTTCAACGAATTTCCTATTATGGCATTAAGCTGTTCTCATAAAGATTTCTTTAATGTGCCATTTAAGATTCAGTTTATCCTTCCAAGGCTGTTTTAGACAGAAAATTAAAGCAAAACCTCACACAACCCCATTAGTATTTTGACTGGCAAGCACAGTTACCTATGGGACTTGAGTGTGAATAGCACTTTTCTGGCACATAGCTGTAAAGCAAACCATTGTGAATAACTGGAAATCCTGTCAGGATCTAATTCGAAGAAATAGGACATAAAACCAAGTAAGAAGTTGTCTTTGACTTCTTGGTAATCTCATGATTACAGAGTGACACATCAGTTGCAACAATTTCACAGTAACTCCTTAAAGTCGCTGAGGGTTAAACACAGTGCAAGCCTAACTTGACATGTGATTGGAACTTCAGTTTCACCCTGGCTGTAATAGCTGGCTGTGTCTCTGCATTATTCAGAGAGCTCTCTGGAGCTCATGGAATGTCAAGAGCCTGCAGGGAAAGCAGGTGTAGCCTGGTTTGTCATGTCTGGGTTTACAACACACAGAAGTGTTCAGTAACAGTGAGAGCAGCTTGATGCTTCCCATAAGAATATCCAGGAGCCCAAGGCAGCTTTAAAATCTTGCTGTTAAAGAGAAATGAAATGTGCCACTCCTGCCAATGTAACAGTGCTTTACATAGAGATAAATTTTACAGGTTCTTCTCTGAGAAACTTACTACTCAAGGTATGCATGAATGTCAGGCTCTGCCACAAACTTCTTTGTAAAATTTCCACGGTCCACATATTGAGAGGCTATTTGAAAGAGTGTTAAAACAATTTCTTTTAAATATCATAAGTTATTCCTATGCTAAAACTTAAAATATTTCTTGAAAACAGGAATTACTTTCTTGAATACAGGAATTACTTACCATTGCTCCACAAAACACAATAAATAACGCAAATAGATAAAAGAACAAAACCCGGAAAAAATGGAAAATGGGAAGTAGGTATTAAGGAAAACTCTGAAAACATTATTAAAGTCTTGCTTCAGTATCTCATGTACTTCAGGAAAACTTTTTTCTTATGAAGTAGCTCAAATGAAAGGACAAATGGTACAAGCACATACAGTTAAGATAAAAAGTATTATAGAGAATATTCCTATTCTCCTATTATTTCCACATATTACAAAACACATTACATGTTTTGCGTTGGAGGTTAAACTTTTTAACTTCTTTCACCAGAAGGAAACTTTTTCATAATTAAGTGCTGCTGCTGTTTCTCCCTTACATTTAGAACTACTTGCTTATTATCTTTTCCAGAGTATATTAAAAGAAACATAACTGTACACCAAAGCATTTGACAGAAGGGTCTGCTTTTGCAAGAGAAAGAAGGTTTTTCTAGTTAATTCAATATTCCTCTAAACCTTGGTAAGAATCATCGAAAGTAGGCCAGAAGCTCTATAGTACCTGAGATCTTACTTCTATTCTCCCATTTCCAGTCTTTTGGAACTGAAATCCTGTTTGGATGTGCTCATCAGTGTAGTTGTTACAAGGAGACAGAGATGAACAGAATATACCTACAGTGGATCAGTCAGAATTTTTTCAAGCCAGAATCCCATCCCTGACACAGGCCAAAGGCAGATTAAAAGATAAAATCTTGAGAACAGTGGAACCACAAGTGATACAGTTGCTTACGCAGGGACTCAGAGAGAAATGGTCTCTGCACTGAGTCTGTTCTTGAGAGCATATTTCAATACAAGTAAAATCCTGTGAGAAAAAGGAATTTGAGAAATATCTAAGAGATTTGGAAATACAAGGTTACTGACATATTTCTAAAGCTTGCAGCCTTTTAAAATTTATCCTAAACAGCACAGAAAAATAGAAATTAATAGCATTAACTAACACGACTTCAGTTACAACTAGGAATCACCTGCTCTGTTCTGCCACTCTAGAACCAGCGCTGCTGCTTTACTGAAGACTGAAAGGCTGAGGAGCTACTTTGCTTGCTTCTTTGCAACAAGGATTGGTGTAATTGAATGAATGAGGAACATGATCATTTATAGAGCTCCTGTTACGCTGGGCCACTCAACCCAGGGCTCAAGCACAAAGCATGGAGGCAGTTCAGAAGACTGTCTTTGCCACAGAACAAAAATTTGCAGATTTTATCACAAGAATACAGATCTTTGCTTGAAGAGTGGAAGTTGGCTTTGCAAAAGAGCTTGAAAATCATATAAAATCTAATCTCAAAATGCAAAGATGTTTCAAATGAAATATATGAAATAGTAAATCTGTAATGCATATAATCAAAATCACTTCCTGTAGTGTTTCTTTCCATTCTCCTCTTAGGAGAAAGTTGGCATTTATCATTATAGTAACATCTATTATCTCTCTTTAAACATTTCTCAATTTTAGCAGAGAAGCCTCCACCTTCTCCCACTACACAATAGATGAAACCTTTCTAAGGCTTCAGCCCTTTTCAAAACCCAAAGTCACACATGGGATAAAGAAAGAAACAGGATGTTCAAGTAAATTATACAAAAATAGGAAGAAGGTTGTTTACAAAATGGCAACCAGAGTCCTGACATATACAATATTCTCACTGTTTTTTCCTTTGCCATAAGTTCTCTGACCCTTCTGGTTTTTTGTTTTGTGTTTTTTTTTTGTTTGTTTGTTTTTCTGGCTGATTTATTAATCAGCTTTTTCTATCACTATGGCAAAGGCAAATATCCTCTGGAAGGAAGGCATTTTCCCTCCTCCACACTTCCTCTGGGACAGAAAAGAAAGAACATCGATTTATTATCCTGCCAAAGTTGGCCACCTGGACAGAGACACCCATCATTCTCAGAACAGAAGTGCAAGACTAGAATGTGCTCTGGCAAAATCTGCCTGAGGAACAGATCATTTCCCACATTTGTCTTTACTGTAGGTCCAATGCCTCACTTACAGCAATATCCAACAACAGTGGCTTCAGCAGAAGATGAAGACTGCTCATAAATCAGCAAAGTTCATCGTGCAGTTCTTTAAATAATGTCCTTATTTGCTGAGATTATGTCTCTTTATTTGAGGTACGACTTCCTTCTTTAGGTTGTCTTACTTTACCGCAATTATTATTTCTTTGACCACAATGAAGAATTTTTTTTTGTGAAAAACCACAAAATTGTTTTAAAAGTCAAAACCCATTCAGAATGAACAATGCATACAAACATTGGTAAATACTGGCACATATAAATGTCTAATTTGAACATTTTATCTCTGAAGACAGGAAGAAACTTCCCAAAAGTTTCCCATCTACAAATTATCATACAATCAGACAGTATCAGTTTCAGAAATCACATCATACTTAAATCAAGGAAATGCAAAACATTGACTGGAAATGAGAGGAATTCCCACTGGTTAAATCACAGTTCATGCTAATCTTCAGATTTAAAAAGTAATCTTCCTCATTTCATCTATGCTGTGATACTTATAACATTTGAACTGCCTATATTTAGTCTGTGACCTTTACATTTGACCTTTAATTGGAATAAGTTATAGAAAAGCAGATAAAAAGATTTTTTTTAAAAAAAAGAAAAGGAATTTAGAGTTTATTTAGTGATTTATGTATATACTGCAGATTACTCCTGAAAATGTCTTCTGTACGCTACCTTTATTAAAGGTACATAAACACAAATTTGTTTTCCGGTGCCACAAAAATGCTGTATTTGCATCTATTTTGTCAGGATTAAGACTCATTTTAACAACGAATTTATTAGTCCTATTCTCCACACAACAGGGAATTTATAGCTCAAATAATCTCAGATATATTTAAACCTCCATTAAATTAAAAATGTTTTTCTCAACTTGCAGGAGAATGCCAATATCATCAAGTTGTTTGCATGCATGCAAGTGGAGGCCAAGGACTACTCTTTCTGATGGAAACTGTCATTTGACTTGTCTAATAAGCTCAAAGGAAATGGAAAACACTGTGAAAGAACTACACAGGAAAGTTTAGGACATATCAGTAGTAGCAAAAGGAGAGAAAATTCTTCAGTATTCCAAGTTCTATAGGAATCATTCTAGACTACTCAAATGTTGAACAAATGTATCTATTTGCTGAATTATACAAATCTTCAAAAGTACTGTGTTTCCTACAGGGTACATAAAATCCATATCCAAGCAATTAGGGAAGTCATTTTCAATTACAGTTCTCTTTAAAAAAATGGTTGAAAAACATTTTTAATTGAAAACCAATAAATATTCACCCATCTCTTCTTTTGATTTTGACATAACTGTCATGTGTGTTCTCCAAGAGAATACAGAATTCATCTCCCTGATGCAGGTACCCAATTGCTTTCAAAATCCTGGCTGACTTTTTCCTTGTGTAAAACATTCTATTTCTTATAATATTATTATAGTTGGGGTATTTTAGTTTATATTCTATTCATATTTTTACAATGTCTATCAGCATTGTCATGTAGTAAAGCATCCAAGATTAATAATAATAATAATAATAATAATAATAATAATAATAATAATAATAATAATATAGTATTAATTGGGGGGTGGGGAGGGGATTAAGGCAGTTGAGACGCACTAAAATTTCTTATTTTCTTCTCTATACAGAAATGTGTGACCAGAATGATTTGGCCACACAAACATCCGTGAGTCTTTCTTAATGAGGGCCCTGTAAATTGTGCCCCCTAACAGGTATTCAAGTTCTTTACTTGCAATAACTTCAGAGAATTATTAGGAAGGATTAGCACTAGCCATTTAATTTTGATTCTTTTGGACCAGTTCAAAGAGTCTTGTCTTCCTTTGGAAGGACTTCAAAATTATGAATGACTGCCGAGAAAAGCAGCCTGTGCTAGGAAAAAAAACAATACAATGCAATAGGTCAGTGGAACTTTCCCTATAAATTTTTTTACATGCAGCCTTTTAGGGAGCAAAGGGAGGGAGGACCTTCCATTTGAAATAATAAACCCCAGCTACATTACAGAAACCTATGGCTACAGAAACACAGGCATTCACACAATTATTTTAAAGAACATTAGGTGCTTCTGGAGTCTCCACCCTGAAATGGTTTCCTGTTTGTCACAACCTCAGCTACGGATGCTAAATCCTACAAGATTTGCTTTAATGCAGCTCATCTCATTACAGCCTCTACATCCTGTTTGTAAATCTGTCACTGAAATTAAGCTTTCATCCAGATGTGAAGTTTGTCCAAACTGGCCACTGTTACATGCCAAACTAGAACCTAGTGCGAACTTTCTTGAGTTAAGAACCTGTCTTCTCATTTTCACTGTGGGATACCTCATGTTTCTGAGATCCTACAGGAATAACTAAAAGCTTAAAAATACACACAAAGGAAAATTGAACTAAACTCATCTTCCAGTCCTTGAAGAATTTGTTCATACAGCTATAGGGTTAGCTGTAGACTTTAAGAACACTCATTAAAACCATAAAGATACATATACAGAAACACAGCTTCACAGGATAAAAGCAATTAGTCACGGATCAAATACTGTTAATAAAATGGAACTGCTTTGTACTTCCAAACTTGTTCTAGGGAAGATGACTATTGATCAAAACACTTTCTTAGAAACTCCCACATCAATAGCTATATGTAGAAACAAAAAAAATTACATAGTCAAATCTGTATTGACATCATTTGATTAAACAAAATCCATCTCAGGGTCCCTTCCAAGGCATATCTCTGTTCTAACCCATTTTTTCTCTTTGATAAAAAGAGAATGAATCAGGCTTGTAAGAAACATGGAGAAATTTTGAAATTGTCTGCACTCTGAACTCCACTTGATTGTGTAAATTTTCCGTACTATCAACATCCTTAAAAATCACTGCAGAATCATGTCCTAGATAAAATCTGAAAATACTTGACATTTCTTTTGATATTTTAATTTTTTTTCAATCTGTTAAACATTGAATCATGATAATTTCCTACACTTATTTATGCCTGTGTACATCCATATTTTACAAATACAGCAGAAAATTTATTTTTACAGTTCTTGGTCATTCAACCATATTTGAGTTTAAAACTGTATCACCAGTATTTTAGCAAAAACCAGACTGGTCATAGCAAAGTGCCCAATGGATGTCATAGTGTAAATGCTACTCTTGCAAAATAATTTTTAATATCCTGCATCCAAAAACATATAGTTATTCACGTGCCTTATTTTAAGATGTTCTTTAAAACACTCACAACTCTGTGAATTTTTACTGTTTTTTTGTTTTTCTTTTTTCCCAAAAACTTATTTCCCAATGGAGGTATTATCCAAGTATGGTGTATGACCAGACCATACACACACCCCACCAATCCTTCAGAGCAAATAAACCTGTCTCAGCTCTTGCTTACAGATGCCCAGAAAAGTCCTGAATGCACATACATTGCAGCTCAACAGCACAGCTGGTCTGCTGGAGCTGCATTCCCATGGTCTCTGTCAGTATGACCCGCTATGGAGGAATCTTTGCAATGAGATGTTTCATTTAAAATTGCTATTAAGGTTGCAAATCCACATGCTATAAAATTGGAAAGAAGATAATTGAAGTTTGTATGTTTGTATGTTCCCACATACTTTTTTTCCCCCGGGAAACCTGTTTCTATACAAGAAGAGATAAATTGATTGTGGTTACGAGTGAGGGGCTGGACTAAAAAGGAGACTCCTTGTACCTGAACTTTGTCTCATTTGGCCACAATTAAAGTTACTGAACACTCATTTGCCTAATTAGCAAGGAATGTTCATTACTCTGAAAATTCAGGTGTTTAACTTAGGCAATCAAAGTTAATAGAGTCGAGGTGCTCCAAAGAAGTGGGCAGAAAACACCAATAAATTAATCAGTGGCAGTTGTCTGTCATGTTTTGGTGATCTACATCAAGTATGTTGGCCTAGGTACAATATAAACACACATGTTCAATTCAGTACATCTATTATCCTCTGAATAAGTTGCAAGGGAGGAGAAGGTTTTTAAATCCTGTTACTGATAGGAATTGCTGTAATATCCTCATGATTATGAGGAAATGCTTTGAGATTACAGACTAAAAAAAGAAGATATTATAACAGAGTTACAGAGAAAAACAGCTTTAGGCCATATCCAGCTTCTAAACATTTTTTACATGAGAAGTAACACCCATTTTGCCCCATTTCCTGCATCCCCAACCACTTCTATGCTTGGGGCATAGTGATCATGAAATTATAGAGCTCTTGAAATCAGGAGGAACACCAATAAGATTTTTACATTGGACTTCCGGAGGGCAGACTGGCCTATTTAGGAGACTCATTCAGAGAGTTCCTTCGGAAGCAGTCTGCAAAAACAAAGGAGTCCAGGAAAGGTGGGCGTGCTTCAAAACCGAGATCCTGAGGGCACAGGAACAGACTGTCCTTGTGTGCCGAAAGATGAGTTGGCAAGGCAAACATCCAGCCTGGATGGGCACTGAGGTTTTGAAGGAATTTAGGAATAAAAAGAGGATGTATCATCTTTGGAAAGAGGGTCAGGTCTCTCAGGAAGTATTTAAGGGGGTTGCTAGAGCATGTAGGAAAAAAATTAGGGAGGCCAAAGCTCAGTTCAAACTTAATTTGGCAACTTTCGTAAAGGATAATAAAAAATGTTTTTACAAATATATTAATGGTAAAAGGAAGTGTAAGACCAACCTTTGTTCTCTATTGGATGCAAGAGGGAACTTAACTGCAGATGGGGAGAGTTGCTTAATGCCTTCTTTGCCTCAGTCTTTAGTGAGAAGATGGCCTGTCCTCAGGCAACTGTCCTCCTGGGTTGGTGGGTGGTGTCAGAGAGCAGAATGGTCCCCCTGTTACCCAGGAGGAGGCAGTCAGAGAACTGCTGAGCCACTTGGATGTTCATAAATCTATGGGCCCAGATGGGACCCATCCCAGGGTGATGAGGGAGCTGGCAGATGAGCTTGCAAAGCCACTCTCCATTATTTAACAATAGTCCTGGTCCCCTGGTGAGGACCAGATGACTGGAATCCGGCCACTGTGATGCCCATTCAGAAAAAGGGTGGGAAGGAGGATCCTGGTAATTACAGGCCAGTTAGCCTGACCACAGGTGATGTCACCTGGGGGTGATAGCAGCTGAAGATGATCCAGCAGTGTGCCCTGGGGGCCAAGAAGGCCAATGGCTCCTGGCCTGGATCAGGAGTAGTGTGGCCAGCAGGAGCAGGGAGGTCACTCTTCCCCTGTACTCGGCACTGGTGAGGCTGCACCTGGGTCCAGTTGTGTCCCCTCAGTTTAGGAAGGACACTGAGTGCTGTGTCCAGTTCTGGCCCCTCAGTTTGGGAAGGACATTGAGTGCTGTGTCCAGTTGTGTCCCCTCAGTTTGGGAAGGACATTGAGTGCTGTGTCCAGTTCTGGCCCCTCAGTTTGGGAAGGACGTTGAGACGCTTGAGCGCGTCCAGAGGAGGCAGCGAGGCTGGTGAGGGGCTTGGAACACAAGCCCCATCAGGAACGACTGAGGGAGCTGGGGTTGTTCAGCCTGGAGAAAAGGAGACTCAGAGGTGACCTTATCATTCTCCACAACTTCCTGAAAGGTGGCTGTAGTCAGCTGGGCGTTGGTCTCTTTCTCCAGGCAGCAACTGACAGAATGAGAGGACACAGTCTCAAGCTGTGCCAAGGGAAATATAGGTTGAATATTAGGAAAATGTTTATTTTACAGAAAGAGTGATAAAGTACAGGAATGGTCTTCCCGGGGAGGTGGTGGAGGCACCATCCCTGGATCTGTTTAAAAAAAGACTGGATGTGGCACTCGGTGCTGTGGTTTAGTTGAGGTGTTAGGGCTGGGTTGGACTTGATCTTGAAGGTCTCTTCCAACCTAATGATTCTGTGATTCTCTGATTCTACAAGGAAAGAGCACCAAGCAAGACCCAGATCCTCAAAGCAATTTCCCTTGACAGAAGTTCCCATGTTTTGCTATACTGAGTGAACCTGAATTCCAGACATCTCAAGGGAAATCACACGCCTGAACACAGACTGCGATTTTAGTCTTTGGAACAGCACATCTGTGGAGTCCTTTGGTTACATGAAGAAAGCACTTATTTTTTCGAAATGGACCTGATAAAGAACTGTTCTGTGACTGGCTATCTTATAAAACACAATAAATCTGAGATTAACTAAGCTTGGATGAGGAGGGACCCAGCACTTGAGGAGAACCCAGGTGCCCGAACCCAATCCTGCTGTGAGCACCTCCACAGCATAGGCTCCTCTGGGCTCCTACAAGAAAATCTTACAGTTACCCATTAAAAATCCATCCAGAGAGCCCATCAAGCAAAGAACAACAATTAGACTATGGAGAGAAAAACCTTACGCAGAATTTAGATTCAACATTGATTCCTGACTGTAGAGGGTGTTATGTGATGTAACACTTGTAGGATGGAGTTACAACAGGGAAAAATTATTGAAATTTGGCCTGATTAATATCAGATAACTATATTTTTTGCCATAAAAAGATTACATTAAACACACAAAAATATATGCTTTGGAGATTTCAAAAGCTTCAGAATATCCAAAGGCTAGATTTCATCTTGGAGATATTTTCCAATCTTAATGATTGTCTGATTACTATTATCTCCATTTTCAAACTCAGATGGGCCTATGCTATGAGGCAAAAGTTTGCTCATGTTAGACTCTTCTGCTGCAACTAATTGTAGTACCAATCATTGCCAGCTAGACATCCCATGAACAATAGTCTACATTACACAATAACAAAAATAAGAGCCTGCCTTTTAATATGTTTACAACATACACAATTTTATGTACAATAATTTCTTTTTGTTCTTCTTTTGGACAGTCTGAAGTTGTGCAAATGCCTTCCAAGTACGGCAGTGATCTCCACTGATGCAGTGGAGAATAGGAAGTCACAGTATAAATATCTAATGAGCACAAACATGTAAAGACCCTGTACTTTATGAGAAGATAGCTACAAAGAGAAATGCACCCTTGGGAAGCTCCCTCTCTGCCAAGAAGTTTTGCAATGGCAAATGCCCCAAGTTATTTCAGTAAGGTCAAAACTAGGGAGGCACAGCTGTGCAAAGCACTGAAACCATTTACATGCTACTGTTTGAAAAGTATCTGCACAATGCTCTCACAAGCATATAGATCTCCAGATAGACAAAATTGTTCTCAGACTTAAAGGAACTTAAAATATTTCCTCCTTCACTAACACGTCTATATTTCCTTCGTGATTATTGTCGGTCCAGCATCCTTTGGTTCTCTGCAACTGTTGGGCACTTTCCTCCATGCAAACAATAACCTAGAACAATGAAGACAATCTGCTGAATAAGGTAACTTGTTCTGACATTTTGTCTTTACAAATATGTAAAATACCAAACACTGGCTACTCTCCTGCAGTAGAACAGTTGCAAGTGCTAGTATTTAAAGTCACAGCAGGTATATAAAACTTCTGAATCTTTCTTGCAGTATCATCTCTTAAGTACCTGTGCTCTCCTCTTTCAATTTCTTTTCAGCTACCAGTAAATTAAGAGCTATTTTGAAATTCTTCTTTCTGGCAATTAGTTTCTCATCCTATTTTCAGTAGTTCAGCTTGACCATCTTTCTTCTTAATTATGAAATCACCTGCACCTTTATATACTAAAGGTATAAAGTGGGTGTGCAGCACACTCACTTTTCTTTTGCCTGTTTATTTTCTCTTCCCAGATAATCAGAGGGTAACTTAAAACTGCTTTTATTTTCTTTAAAGACTCTCTTCTACACTGACAGGTCTCACACTTCATATCACCATAATTGCTCTTGGAACTTTTTCCAGTCCTCTCAAAATCACATGCTAAATGTTCTCATTTCCTTTCCAACATGCCTTTCCAAAAGTCAGTTTCTTACACTTTGAATTACAGCCAATCTCTCATTCAGTATGCTGAACACCTCCCTTATGCCTTTGCAAACATTTCCTCACCAGCACCTGGAAAAAGCTAGCAAAATCACTCAGATGACTACATTTTTGTAAGCCATTAATGGTTCCAGGCACTACTGAATGCAGCCTGTAGTTGCCCTGATAGTTAAAATACTAGCAGAACTATAAGGTCTTTTATAGCAGGCATATTTGCAGGCATTTAACTTCTTTGCATGTCCTATAACTTCCAATACTAGCTAAACTCTCAAACTCCTTGCTTCCAAATGCTTCCCAAATCTAGCCCTATATTATTTCTTAGTATTGTGTGCTCACACAATTGTTCTTTCCCACCTATTTCCTGCTCTGTCAGTCAGTTACTTCATTTGTATAAAATCCGTACAATTAATTAAGATTTCCTACTATTCTTTCTTTCAGTTATCATGTTGGAATGCCCCCACCTACTCAGAAACATGGAAAAAAATTTCTGATATATCGAAACTGAAACCTACTCCAGGACAATAAAGAAAAAAGAAAAAGAAAAAAAATGGACAAAACGTGGTACTTGTGAAATGAAACAAAACAAGATAGGATTTAAAAAATGATACTAAGTTCAGTGTAGGCTCTCAGCACATTGCACAATCTCAAAACAGAAAAAAAAATTAGATGTTAATTCACAGGTCTATATCTGGTTATTAGTTGTGTAAAACACTGAAATATATACATAACGTCAGTAGAGGGTATTAGAGGGTATTAGTTCCAGTTAACTATGTAATAGAAGCCTCATGTATGCTTAAATGTTTTGCTAAAAGAATCCTTATTGTCATTAAATAAGAATTGTAAACAGAGATATAAAAATGCAAGAAACCATCCCTTTAGTTGGCAGAGCATTCAGCAATGAACTCAGAGGCTCACAGGCTTCGTGTAAAAAATCTCTAGCAAACTTTTACTACAGTAATCACATCTTAATAGCTCTGAACATCTTTTATACATATGTACTAGAGCAGACACTGTTTAATGAGGGTTTCAAATCTGTGGAAATACCCTTGTAAAAGAGAGGAAATGGAAATCCCCTTCCCATCCATTATTACTTCAAAATATTTTATATAAAATTAATATCATTGTCATGGATGGAGTTCAATGTTTAGGAATGTGGAAAAATCCTCTTGCATTATGGATATTTTGTGAGGATCAGTAGGGGTTTTTATGGTTCCAGAATCTCCTGCTTATAACTATTCTTTGTCAGCAAAAACTTCATCTCTTTTAGATATTGGTCCCTTCTTTAATTTATGTTGGAATAACTCTTGTATTTTGCAAGACATCTGAGTCATCTGAGTGATTTTGCTAGACTAGAACTGAAAGAAAAAGGAATGTACATGGTCAAATTAACCCCAGCTTCAAGCTAATGCTGCAGACAGACCAGGCACAGGGAGGCAAGGCTCCTTCCTCTGGCTTGTTACACTGGTTATGAACGTTCTCATCCTTTTCTTTAGTCCTCGCCTGTGCTGGAGTTAGTTGCTTTTTGACGTTCCTGCTGATAATAAAAATACTGCATCTTAGAACTTCACTACTGGTCAAACCTTACACTCAGAGAGAAAACAGAGAGAAGAAAAATAAAAAAACCAGTGAGGGGCAATGGGGAATCAATGGGGAATGGGAAATCTTCCCCCACATCATGGGTCCCAGAAGGAAGCTGCTGCTCCTGGGGAGGTGGCTGGTGGGTGAGGAGTTTTGGGGAAGCTGCATTTAGTCCTTGGGCAGGCAGATGGTCTCACTCGCACATAAATTATTACAGCAATTTAAACAGTTGCAACAGGAGATGAAAAGGAGAATGTGTGTCTTTCCACAAGCTGTCCCTTAACTGCAAATGCAGTAGCAGGCTTGGGTTTGAATCCCAAAGTGAGGCAAGTAGAAGAATAGTCTTTCAGCCTCAGCTCTGACTCTCTGCTCTTCCTCAGCAGGCAGCCTGGGAGACACACTGTGCCTGAATCAGGGCAACTCACTTAGGGTGTCACTGGAAACACTGAGCCAGCACTGGGAATTTGTCATGTAATTTGCAATGGCATATGGCAGCATATATTTACAGATCATTGAAATAAACATCACTAATTTGGCACCTTCCAAGGATGTTAAACAAATTAATTTACCAGAAACTAATTTTTATGGCAGAAGAGTGATTTTCAAGTGACTGTATAAATGTATTCATAATAATCATCTGAAATTCTGATCTGCTCTTCAAATCAGTATGTTGTAAAATGCCATGTCAATAAAGAGCCTATTCAACATCCCATTAGAATGCTGTGTATTTCTAATGATCTCCTGGTATTCCCAAGAAACAAACTTCATTGTAATAAACAATTGATTTATTCAGAGCAATTAACAAGTTCAAAAAATGTTAATGTTTTCATATACTGTCTGCGTCTTCTGCTAGAAGACTCACAAAGCTCTAGGCCTATTTCATAGCCCCTGCTTAGACTTCTTGTGAACAGTCACCAGCCAAAATTTAACTATCCTAGTACTTACAGTATTTTATAAACACATAGCCCTTAAAATACACTGCTTTGATGAACCATCTTGTGAATAAATTCATACAAAGATAGTGAAATGAAATAAGCAGTTTCAATGTGTGATAAGCAGCTTAAAAATATTGTTGTTTAGAATTTCTTTTTAAACACATTCACAGATTCAAAGTACATTAAATTTATCAACTCATGCTATCTTCAGTTCACCTATGACACTAAACCCAAGAACAGTCATGCTGGCTTTCTTGCTGAGTGTGCCTATTTTATGGCTGTTGCTGCAATTCAAAATTAGTACTTTATTTAGTATCAGCACTTTCTTGAAAACAAATACAAAGTTGACAGTTATTTTTTAAGAATGTGCTGCATCACACATTTAGAAAACACAAATAATGTCAGCAAACATGAAGGAGATGTACCTTATAGAGTGTCACAGGAAACAGAAATCTCACAGAACACAAAGATCTTCCTATCACTAATAACTAGAATTTGGACCTGCTATTGTTTATTTAAAACATAGGGAAAACTCTGCTTCCTCTCACTATACATGTATTTTGCTCCATATACAACATGACCCTTGACTTAAAATAGACATTAGAGAACTCCTTGGCTTCCATTCAGTTTAGTTACTACAGCATGAACCTGCAGAAGGTTCAGCCAACATCCACACTACTTTAAAAGGATTTGACACATCATCAGAAAAAAACAAAATATGAGTTTCCTTGAATTCTAGGAGAAAACACTTGAATGGCAAAAAGAAAAAAAAGAAAAGGACAGAAATGTTGCCAGGTCAGACAGTCCTGTTCCTTGTTGCTGAGGCAGCACAAAGCAGAACTCCCAGCTGTACAAGTACTGTCTCAGCCCTACCATATTTCTTAGAGCTTTTCAAGGCTGAAACCTGCAGTCAGCTCTCCAAAGTCCAGAACCAAGTGGCAAACTGCATGGTACAGTTCCCACTAAGGAAAAAATGTATGGCTCCTAAAGAAATTAATAAAAAAAATTTAAAAATAAGGCTGGGTTTTAATAAAGCAGCAGGAAGGTTTCTTCCAACCTAGTAATTCTATGAATTCTGTGAATTCTCTGAATTCACAGTTAACTAGGGACAAGGCTCATGATCTGCCATGTCTGAATACAAGTTGGAGGAATGGTAGTACTCACTGGATGGTGCTCCCCTTCCTGGGTAATCTACAACATCTCTGTATTTGATGCAAATGGGCAGAGCAGCAAGTAGGTGTTGTCTCTAAAAGGTGTTAACAGGAAGGAGAGTTTTTCACATGTTGCTGATAGAAGGGAAAGTTTTAGTAACTGGTTATAATTTCCTCTGAATTTTATTCCTAAATCCCGCTTCTTCACCATTTTGGTGATGGAGGCCCTTTACGTTTTCCATCTCTTGGGAAGCATAATTTTTCCCATTTAAACTTCAAGTATGTCCTTCTACTATACTGATACTAAGTACAGGAGTTATAAAGGATTCTGGAATGACCAAATACACAATAAAGCAGGAGCTGGTAAATTCAGTGTATCTTGAAATGGGAGAAAGATGTTAAAAAAAAAATGCTGTGAAATTAATTCCTTTTTTTTATCTTATTTATAAACAGACTGCCATGCTAAAAGTAACTAATTTTTTGCTCTCTTTGCTAACCTAAAGGATATTTGTTTTGCTACTAGTGGTTGTTCTAATAGCCTTAGATTCTTAGAATTTGCAATTCCACTGCCCAAATTAATATGCATCTACCTCTCTGCACACTTTCTACAAACTTTTGACCTTCCTCCACTGTGCCTTCTGTCCACAGATGATTCCTTCTCTCTAGCCTCTCCTGAAGCTTCTTCGACAAACTTCCTGTTCTCTTGACAGTGATGACTATGTCCTCATCTCATTTTCAGTTCCAAGGAGGTGTCTTGCTCTCCCATTCCTTCTAATCCCATTTTCTCCTCTTTATTCCTACTTCTTTGCTCAATTTGTTTTCCTCCTTGTTCCTAAACACTGACCTTGCAGGATTGCAGTTCTATGAACTTGCTTCACTGACCTTCATACGCTGTCTTGCAAAGGTGCGAGCATTAAAATTCTGTAATTATATGAAGCTTTTATCATCATCTTGCTTACACTTTTTTTGCAGGATTTGCAGAAGTTCTGCAAGTGTTTTCCTAGCAACTATTAACTATGATGCTTTCCTAGCAGTTTCAAAGTAGTTACATGCTCATCCACACCTCTTACTGTCATGTGAATGTCATACTGAACTCTGAAGCAACACTGGTATTTTTTGGTTACCTTCTGCCATCATAAAATCCTACTAAATCAGTTGTTTTTTACATCTCTTTCGTGACAGATGCACATTTGTGTCATTTGTACAGCAATACCTCACCTCTAAGACAACAACTACTGAACTCCTCTTAAAAAAAAGGACTCTGTATAAAGACCTTAATTCAGACATGGCATGCAGCAGTGCAGACCCCTTCACTGCATAAGCAAAAGATAAAAATGAAACAGCCTAGAGGCTGGCTTTACTACACATGCAAACTTGTTTCTCTGACAGAGTTCTATTTACTTACAAATGTTGAGACTTTAAAGTAAGTATAAAGTAAGACCTCCTCAGACTTCAAAAGCTCCCAGATGTTTTTGTTTATTTTTTATTCTGTTTTAACAGCTCTGACATTCTCCTAAGGAATTCTTAAGCCTAAACTGCCTACTTGCGCAGAATTCCAAAGCTTCCAGAAGTTTTTGTTTATTTGTTTTTTGTGTTTTAATAACTTTGACATTTTTCTAAGGAGTTCCTAAGCTTAAGCTGCCTACTTGTGCTCTTAAATAGCAATTACTGGTTAAGTAAAGGCTTTGGTTTGCTTTACAGTTTTAATAAAAACTGTATTACTATATTCTTGTCTGACTTTCATTTCTGATAAAAATACAAATGTATTAATTACATATATTCATTAACTACAAAATAGTAAGAAGTAGAGAATAGAGAAACTGACATATCATAGTGAAAATATATGTATATAAAGACAACTTAATGAGTGTCTTACAGTAACTACCCCAGATATATGCCTGAAGGAAATGTATACTCTGGTAGTGTAGGTCTCTTTACCTTTATTCTTAAATTCATTAAAGGAAGGTTTAATGAGTGCTTCAGGGTGAATTATTTTTCCCCTCTAGGCTGCTGGACCAAATCAGACAAGTGTGTTGGTTTCCTGTAATTGCACACATGTGGTTTGTAGCTTATCTACTTCCATAAATAATAATGTATATAAACAGAAATATCTGAGCATATGTTTAAAAATCACAAATATTTTTAAGTTATGTTAAGGCAATGATGCATAAATTATTTCTCACAGCTTTATCTGTGCAGGCAATCTTAAAGCTGTTTTACATCTGCTTTCTTTTTCACGTCTATATGCTTAAGTTTAAGCCTGTTTGTGTGATAAAACCCAACAGGTAACTAATTGTATCAGCCTGTTCTAGCCCTAATTCCACTCCAAAAATTTTGACCCTGTTTTTGCTGATATTTATTGAATTCTAGAGGCATTTTAGACCAGATAACTCACACAGCTTCACCCTGTTCACCAGCAGCACATGATCCCTTTGGACCATAGTGCCACCTAGCTTCTCTTTTCCTGACCTCAGTAATTACATGTGTGTAACACAGTTGAGTGATGTAGCAAAAAAAGGGCCAGGGAACAATCATTAACAGAATTGTCAAGTTAGTTGACTATTTATCTAGACATACAGCTGAATTACAGGACTCTGACAATAAACCCCTCTTTGATAATTCAGATGTGTGACAAAAGCATATATTTTCCTTTGGAACAGGTCTTATTGCTTCCCTTCAAAATGAGAAAATCAAGATCCTTACTGATGCTCTAGGCAAGCTACCAATGCCTTTGGAAAAGCTCTGGCACCATACCAATACTAGTACACACTTCACAGGATAGCAAGGACAACATGGCTAAATCCTCACACATTGCTGAAGGCATTTGTCTCTCACAGAAAAATTTCTGCTTTCAAAGTTGCAAAATTTGAAGAGATTTGCAATATCCCTTGAGGTGCCTAGAAAGGAAAAATGCTAGAAAAAAAGTATCTTTCCCTTCATGTGATGTGGTGGGAGGGTAATGGACTTCCTTGCATACACATGGAATCTGAGATCCACTCAAAGATGCCTGGGTTTCATTTGCCTTTGCAATTTATGCAGGACCTAACTCTATGCATACCACAAATCCAGTCCCTTTAATGAGGGTATAACTTCAGAACAAGAGCTGCAGTGGTAGAACAGAAAAAGTCTTTTCCAGGTCTGGGTCTGACTCACGTCCTGGGCAGCTTCTGTGAGCCAATCCATTTTGCTTAATCTTTCTTTCTAGTTCACTGCTGTGCTCATTACTACCAGGAGGTATAGATATTTCCTGCTGTGTCCCATGTTCCATGGCCCTCCACTAGCACCATTACATGAACTTCTTACTACTGGAATGCCAATTAATTAATGTTGTTAATGCCTAATAGGAAAACAGTTGAATCTTCAAACACTTACTTCAGAATAAATGTCAAGATAAGGATTTTCCATGAAAAAATCTTTATCTACTAACCAACGGAACATTTTAAATGATCAGGGTATATTAAGGCCTTAATCCCCAAATAATTAACAAATTAATTGAAATTCCATTGGTCTTATTCCCTTCCACACAAACTACCTTAAGTCTGCAAAGAGATGAGGATAAATGGGCTACTGAACATGTAAAGGTGGCATAAATGTGCAGCTCTTAGAGACATGCAGAAGTTGTGGCCTTTTGCAATGGGCTTGTACGAGGGAGAACAACTCAGATCGCTGGCTGGCCCCTGTAAAAGAGCAGCTGCAGTTCAGCAGCCTTCTTGTTCCCCAAGGGCCAAAAGACACAGCTGTCTGCACTGTGACAGCTTCCACCAGCATCAGACACCCTTGGTTAACAGCTACGGACAACCTTGACATCACTGAATGTTTTTTATGGACATTCTTGCCAAAAGCTTGTCCATAGGCTATCCGAATAAAATTTTTTGTACAATAGGTACCTATGCTAGCCTAAGAATGGCTGGCACATAAACAGCTATGTACACTTCTGTTTGAAACTAAATATTGATGTCAAAATATTACCAAATACAAATGACAGCAGTTCACCAACTTTGTTCTCAAAATCAATTTATAGAAAACAGTATTTCAGTATATTACTATATAATTGATGAGAATAAGAAACAAAAGAACACTTCAGTATTTCTATAGGTATCTAATTTACAGATATAAACTTGTATGGGCCATTCTACCCTGATTAAGTTGATCATAATTTCAGATTACAGATAAGAATAACATATAATCAGCTATTTTATGCATTAGGTTAACATAATATTTATAGTGTTAGATGTTACTAAATGAGATAATGTTTACAATAGTCTTCTTTTTACATGTAGTGGGGTTTTATTCTGAATTACTTGCTCCACAAGTTGTCTTCACACAGATTCCTCAATATGCTTTTCCTAGATACCTTTTTTACATTTGGGAAGAGATTGTTTATACGTTTTGTATACTTATGAGACAATATTTTTTCTTTATAATTAAATTAAAATTGTCTCTGAAATATAAAAGAAAATAGGCCAACTGCATTAATAAAATCTGAAGAAGCTGCCAGATAATGACTTTTTTTTTTTTTCTCAGAGTTCTGCCATGCATTCTATGGAAATCAGACCTATTTTATCCTCTGGGAAGCCACACTCTCTCTGCCACCCACAACCTTGTGCAGTTTTCTAAACATATGTCTCCTAGGAGTCCTGATCTCCAGACCACCTTCTGAGCATTAGGGCTCAACAGCTTCTGACACAACAGAGACCTTGGGAGGAGCAGCCAGAACACCTGGGGCACCACATGCTCTACTGCAAAAGGCTATGGGGTCATCTACCACTCTGACACATGCTGCCAAACAAACAAGATTTCTCTGAGCAATAACTCCATTTTTAAAATATTCCTAAATTCCCAAACTCAGCCAAAGGGATGCTCATCAAGGGATATGAAGTTCTGACAAGTTTTGTCTATCTCAAATGAAATAAAGCCATAGTCCAAAAGGCTACATATTTTGTTATTACATACACATGTATGTACACCTAAGTACATAATTCTTGAATGTTATTAATGTAGTAACAAAATATCTTCCCCTCAACAGTCTCAAAATGTATTTGTGTTTGGGCTGATACCAAGCATGGGACACTATCATCTCAAGGATTTTTTTAGCATAGTATGACTACATTGCACAAGGGACTATAATTATAATCTTGACATTACCATAACGACCGTGGTTGCTATCAGGTGACAGGTATTATATAGATAATCAGTAGACAGTAATATTTAATGATGCATGAGATAAAAGAAAATTAATTCAGGCCTTTAATTCAGCTCAGAACTGTCATTCGTTAAATCTGCACGTGACCTAATCCTGTTCATATGTACGTAACAGTTACATGAAACAACAAAGAGCCAAGCAAGATATCTGCTGTGAAATTCAGAGAGCTTATATTTACTCTTTATATACAATGAATAATTCTTGTGTTTCTATTTATCTGTTTTAACACAACAGAGTTCTACTGCCTTGATTTAATTAGCATACAAAAAAAAAAAAAAAAGGAAGCTAGTAACCACAGTGAAAGGTATAAAAACGTCTTTGCTTGAAACCAAATAGAAGCAGTAGTGAGGCTGGCTATTTTTTTCCCACGTTGCAACCTACCAACTCTTTCATTTAACCTGTCCGAGAGAAATAATGCCACAAAATGAGAAAAACTAATCTAGAGTAAGGGGAGATGCTCTGTTGAGTGAAAAAGGGACAATTATGCTCACTGGATGAGCTAATATGGCTGAACATTTCAAATCCTACAAGATTTTATCACTACCTTTATAAAACAGAATTAATTGAAAGAGATATTTTTATGGATAAGGACACTCCTGAAATGAAGCTATTCCAGTATGTGTAGATGGCCATGGGTGACATGCAACAGAAGACAAAGGAGTAATACTCAAACATAGATATGAAGAAGCACTACTCACATATCTTCACAATATTTCTGGTTACTAACTCTGTTCAAACCTTGGTGCTCCTGTCTCCACAGCGACAACACTGCTACAGCCATCTCACTGAACCTTAGAATGGAAGATGCAAAGTTTATAGAGAATTACAGGAACGGTGTTTAATCAAATTACACCAAACTCAGAGTCAGAGGTTCCAGGCTGAGAGGAAACTGGCTATCTCAGCACTGTGCTACACAGAAGCAAGGCAGAAAAAGGGGTCAGAAGAAAACACAGAGGTTATGGAACATACATGAAGCAAAGTTTGCACAATGTTTTATAAAACTGACTATTTTTCAATTCAACATCTTTTTCTGTGAAGCTCTCCCTTTCACGGTTTTCCTCTGTTGCTAATGCTCACTTTGTTGCTTTGTGACTGACATTACACCTCCATCACATCATCAGCTTCAGAACAGATCAGGAGAGATGCAGCCTTCACCTGAAGCATAGCTGTGTTTTTAATTCTGCCCTGAGACTGTCACACAGCAGGTGAAGACAGCCTAAAAACAAGGCATCTTTGGTCTTAAGTGAAGCTTTTCAATAGCAGTAGCTCTGCTCTTGTTCTGTGTGCCTTGGCTCTTGAACCACCAGAGCTGATTCTGTCCAGTAAGGATGAGATTTATTCTTCCTTCCTTTGTGTTTCTTTAGTAATTAATACTAACTATGCTTTTCATCAGCTGTCAAGTCTAGAGCAGCAGGAAAACTTTGGAAGCAGGAGTGAATCTCACAGAAGTAAAGAAAAAAGAGGCATTTAAAGAATGCTGGAAAATGTTGGCAGAGGCACATTTTTATTATTCATTATTTCAACCCATTGTCTTACAAGAGGGTAAGTTCAGCATGGTGAAGTCTAAGGTGCTACACAGCTCCCTTGATTGGCTTGAGCTCCCCTTCCAACTGGCAGTTTGCTTTCCTCCTGAACAACTCACAAAATCTTGGCTCTAAACTCATGACAAGTTTGATGTTCTGGGGTTGCAGCTTAGACAGTTTTCCCTAAACACCAAACAGTTAACCTTCCTGGAGTGGTTATTATGCCTCTTCAGAAACCCAAAGCTTCAGGCAAGAAAGCAGCCACAAGTGCTTTTTCTCGGGATTGTTTACAGTTCTTTATTTTCATGAATATCCTTCCAGACTTGGTGTAGGGCAGGCTGCACAGGGACCCTTACCATATTGAACTCCTTGACAATAAACAGACAAGGTGGTCCACACTCTTCAAGCAGAGCTATTTTCCTGTAAGGTCATGTTTTCCACACCAGTAGAGATCATTAGATCACCACATTTGGTAACAGACTGGTTTGAATACCTGCATAAATGTGCTTATTCTATAATGATGTCACTTTTGGTACATTACTATGATTGAACTCTTCAGCCAAAAAGGTTTTTTCTCCGGCCTTCAAACTATTTTTGGATTTTTTTCATATTATCCTTTTTTAAAACAGCCTTACCCAAATGCAAATATCTGTAAACATAGACAAAAAAAAATTGTCCACAGTAAAAGCCCAAGTTCAATACCTACTCACTCTTTAAATAGAAATTTAAGGATGTGGGATTTGTAAATCACTTGTTTAGTCTAAGTTTACAATTGTCTCCCAATTGTCTCCCAGACTTACCCTGCTCAAGCAGCTGTGCCCCTGATCAGCAGAATCAAGAACTTTTCCCTTAGTGAAGAAAATTACAGAAGATACTGAAGAAAGGGAAAGAGAAGGAAAGAAAATAGACTATTACCCTGGTAAAATGATGACAGTGCATGGGAAGGATTGACATAAAAGAGCAAAAAAAAGTAGCTTTCTTAGGAGTTAAACAGTCACGAGAAAAGCTATTTTCGCTGCCATTTGAGAAAGGGACTTCTGAATTTAAAGAATATTGCAATAATCTAGTTATGTGATTTAAGATGAAATAGAAAGCTAAAGTATATGTTGTCACTTTTTTCTTTAATGAAATGCTACACTTAAATGTCTTCATTTGAAAATAATCTGTATGTGGGTTTTTTTTTAAAAATAGCATCAGCTTGGTAGTTAGAAAAAAAAAAGGTTCACAGTGTGCTTATGGCTGACTGAATCTGGAGGTTAACTGAGATGTTATCTCTGCTTGTCAGTCCAGCACTGCTGTTGAATGCTGTCTCACAAGGCTGCTAATGCAACTCATACCTTTTTTGATTTCAGAGTTTAAAGAAAATTTACTGGCATATGAAATACTTCATTAAAGGAAGAAATTGAGAATGCAAGTACATGTTTTTATTTATTAAGAAAAGCATGGAATTCTCTTTCCTCACATACAAAGAATCAAAGGATTTGAGATGGTTAATTTCATTATAATCCCAGGCCTCTTCTGGCTTTCAGATTTTTCTCTGTGTTGTTTCTCAGGATCAAATTGCTAGTGCCCCTGTCCTGTCTTCTTCACCTCCCCCTGTCATAATTTCCCAGCTTCACCTTGCTGCCTGTGCTTTTATACACACCTTTTTTTGAGGGCAATGATTGCCCAGTTTTGGTGGAGACTCATATTGTTGTAGCTACCTAGTTCCACAAAGCGGCTCCACAGCTTTTTATAACTATTTTGAATTAAGGGCGACTTCAAAAGATTGAACCCAAACTCTAACTTCAGGAATACCCTCTACAAGCAATTTTCACAAATAACCCATGCCTCAGGGTTTTATTTTGAGGCATCACAATTTTCCTTCCAAAAAGCAGGTCCCACATATATTTCTCCGTGGGCAATCCACAAACTGAGTGGCAGATTTATCTGGGCCATAATACACCAAAGGGCACTTTTCAAGCACATCAGTGCAGCTGGCCAGAGTTCATCCAGGCTACCACTAACTCCTACCTGCTCTTGCTTCCAGAAGCCCAGAGAAAAAAGCAAGGAATAGGCAACTATTGCACTTGAGCAAAGCAGCTGATCTGCGCTACTGTATCACTATGGCATCGTAAATTCAGTGCTTTAATGAGCTCTCACCTCCCATCGAAAGCACATGAAGGCAGCTAATAGATGTCAGTGCCAGCCAATCTAGGAAGGGCAGCTTCAGGCCAAGCTCAGACAACTTGCTTGGCACACCACCAGAGGAAAGGAGCAACTCAGTTCAAGGAAAGCTCATTTGAATTGCTGACAGGATTTTCCATCATCTTCATTTACACCTCTTGAAAGAGTGTTTGGTTGAGATATTTTAAAGGACAATTGGCAACATATCCCTTGTGTCTGTAAATTAGTTGTTTGAGCATGACAGCTCAAATACAAACAACTTCAAATACACATTGAAGAAAAGTCACCATTAAACTAGCAGAGGACACATATAAATCATCTGTAAATTAAAGCATAGAATGACAAAAACTAAGAATGAAATCCATTTCCTTAACCAAGAAGCAGTACCACAGAGCCAGGAGAACTTGAGCCAAGCTGAGATTCCATTGCAATTTACCATGGAGTATTTACAATGGGCAAATGCAAAGATTATGGCTGTAGAACAAGGCATACAGGACTTTTCAGAGCAGTAATTTCTCAGAGAAATTGATTTTGAGACAAATACTCTTTCTTAATTACTTTAAATGATTTTTTTTTCTGTGTAATGTTATTTAGGTCACCTGAGTATATCAAAACAGTCAAAGATTTACAGTCAGATGTAATTACATCAAACTTTCCAAGGGATTTCCAGCTGTTTTCTGGAATTGATGCATAGCATAAGGATAGCTGTCTAGAGTTTTGTACATCATAGCATTTTTATTCATGTTTGCATTTAAAACGTGGTCTATATAAAATGCAGGCATTTCAGATTTAACTTGCATGCTATTTTACAAGGGAAGAAGCCCAGAAGTTCCAGTTATCTGATGGTTTGGACATTGAATTCTGAAACATGTTATTGCTTTAATTCCAGACTAACGTGTTCCATAGCCAAAAACAGGGGAGAGTTTTTTTTATTTCAGTTTGATTTTTTTTTTAAATTTTTGCTTATGGGCCCAGTATTGAGCTTTACCAAATGTCTTTAGTTCCTTTAGACATGGTGGGATGGCAATATGCATTCTTCTGTGGTTTCCAGCCTAAGGATTATTTTGTAGTTGAACAGGGTATTACCCTCGAGTGGCCCTTGGTTGAACTTTATTTTGGAAGTGAACCAGAATATTTTCCAGTATTGGGACAGGTGAGGTCAAAGCAGTTTTCCTTCTCCACTTGCTACACAAAGACAGCTAAAGCACAGCCACTGTGATTAGGATAAGATATTACAGCAAGGATATAGTGGCTCCTTCACGCTCCAAGATATGTGCACAGTGTTAATAAAATAAACCTTGCATCTCTTATATGTTCAATGGTTCCTTGCTGGCCCTCCCCATCTTTCTGATGCCATCGCTCAGAGGAACACTGTCTCCAAGATGAAGGAAGAAGCTTTCTGTAAGCCCCAGACTCAAGGAAATTTATTTTACTTTTCCGCAGGTCCTTGCAAGTGGCTAAAGCTGTTTTCAAGATGTTCATATATTTTCAGGATGTCAATTTAAAAAAACAATTTTGAGGCCTTCAATCTTTGTATTTTTCAAATCCTGACCTTAATAAGTATCTCTTCTGTGATGATGGACTTTTTTTTTAATGCAGGGAAACAAAATATTGGTATGGGGCTTTTAGATCTATCGTTGTATCACAGATACCTAACACTTTTCAGTCTTGGGAAAAATACTGAATTATTCCTTTTCTCTTAAAGCATTTTCTGTGGAAACTCAAACTCCATCAGGTAAAGTAAGCAAAGTGTGGGGGACATTACAGAATATGGCTGAAGGGCCTTTTTTGTTATTACCTATCATGTGTGTCTTGTTAATAAAATCATTAAAATATCCTCATTTGAGAGCCCTAAATTTGTGTCACCCAATGCAACAAACTCTTGTTATGACAGTTTCCTAGGTTCCCATGAGTCCATTCTTCTTGAGACAGCACAATTTAGGTGATACTGCTTGTGGATGCCCACAGATTCAGAAAACAACTATCTTCTTCCAGATGTTTTTGCCAAAAGGCAAACACAGCACTAAGTATCATCACCATGAGAGCAACAGCAACTGCGTTGGAAAAGAGGAAGGAGGAAGTCAAGCAAAAGAGAAGGAAATACAAGGATTTTAAGACCATTCCTGGGAGGAACAGGCCTGCCGCACTCACCACCGCAGTTTTGGTGCGAGGAGCTGTCTCCTTTCCAAATGCCATACAGAACCTGTTATTTTGTATCTGGCAGAGACTGTGAAATCATACTTCTGCGATAATATATTTAAGAGAAACACAACAAACTGGTAACTGAACAGGTGAAAAATTAGAGGGACACTACCAGTCTTCATATTGCATTGACTTTATCGAGTGCCCATGGGCAGAGGCCTTTGTTAAAACAGGCCTTAAAGAGCATTCAAAACAAACTATCCAAACCGCATCACCACAAAGGTGCATTTGTTTTTAACAGTTTCCACAGACAGCATCATCCTGAAGTTTGCCAGAGAAAGCTGGAGGAGGGTCTCGCATGGAGCACAGAGAGTAGGTATACCGGGGGAGAGGAAGCAGCTCCCGGTGTCTGTGTGTGTGTGTGTGTGTAATGAGACACCTGCCAGTTCTTCATAAACCAATCTTGTGTTCAGGGAGCTCACTTCAAAGAACTACTTTAAATGCTGAAAGAACTACATCGATTTTATAAAAACAAACTTGCATGTCTCAGAAAGAGCTGTCTAGGTGTCTTGTCTCATACTGAAATCTTCAGAGCATAACAATAGTTATGTGCGTTGCCATATTTACCAGTTATCCCAGATTCCTAAATCCACTGCTTTGGCTGGAGTCCTGGCCGGCTCCCGGGGCGCACAGCAGCCGTGCCCCGAGCGGGGCTGAGGGGGCGGGCGGGAGATCCCGCCCCAGTGTCCATCCCGGTGCCTCGGGAAAGCACCCGGCGCTGCCTGGCCGCGCGGTGGAAGAGGGAGCGGGCAAGAAGTGCGAGGGGTCAGCAAGGAGCAACAGGAGAATGTGTAGAGGAAGAAGCGCTACCGGGGCGGGGGCCGGGGCAGCTCGGCTGCCCGACGAGCGGTGGCCGCCGGCGGGGGTGGCGGAGTGGCCTGAGGGGCCGCGCCCGTTCCCGCGCGCGCCGCCGGGGTCCCGGCGCTGCCCCAGGCCCTCAGCGCGGCGCGGTCGCGGCGCTGCCGCTGCTGCTGCTCCCCGTGCCCCGGCGCCGCGGCAGCTGCGGGCAGGGCGGGGCGCCGGCGGGGCCCGCGGCGGCGGCGGCAGAGCGTGGGGCTGCGGCCGGGCCCTCGCCGCGGGGCAGGACGGAGCGGGCCGCCCGGCGGAACTCCTCGCTGCGCCACGTGTAGAGCAGCGGGTTGAGGGCCGAGAGCGAGCAGAGCAGCAGCCAGCTGGCGGCCTGCAGCGCCGGCGGCGCCGGGCGCAGGAAGAAGCCCAGGAGGCTCACCCAGACCAGGGGCTGGGTGCCCAGCAGGAACACGCAGCAGAGCAGCAGGACGGAGACGCTGCTGAGGCGGCGCTGGGCGCGGCGGGGCGGCGGCGGCGCGGCGGGGAAGGGCAGCTGGTGCAGCAGGTGGAAGTTGAGGACGCTGACCCGCTTGGCGCTGCCCCGCACCCGCCGCACGATGCCGAGGTAGCAGTGGAGCAGCAGCGCGGTCTGGCCCAGCACGGCCAGGGCGAGGAGCAGGGCGGTGTAGCGAGAGCTGCCGTCCGACTGGGCAGAGCCCAGGGTCCAGAGCCCGGGCAGCAGCGGGACCGGGAGCAGGGCGAGGGCCCAGGAGAGCCCGATCATGCAGCCCGTGTGCCTCCGCTGGTAGAGGGCCTGGTACACGCTGGGCAGCTTGGTGATGAGCACGTACCTGTTGAAAGCCACCAGCAGGTGCGAGGCCAGGGAGACGGTGAGGCCGAGGCCCAGGAGCCCCCCTCGGAGCAGCCGGTACTCCGCCGAGCGAAGGGAGGAGGAATTGGGGGGCAGCAGCCCCAGCACAGCCTCCTGGGGCATCCACAGGGCGCACACGCTCAGGTCTGCCGCACAGCCGTTCACGATGAAGGCATTGCTGGTTGTCTGCAGCTTCTTGAAGGAAAAGACTAAATAGATGACCATCACATTGGATAAAGTCCCTGAGATAGCTAAGACTGCATAGAGCAGCGACAGAAAGATGCGGGTCCCGGAGGAGTCCTCCCAGAGCAGCAGCAGAGGCGAGCTAGCACTCCAGGAAGAGGCGTTGGGCATCTCGCTGAATGCAGCTCAGTTTTGACTTTGCCCTGTAAATCCCATCCTTGTCTGGGTCAGAAGTTCTGCTGCAGGAGTCCTCACCAAGCACACGGGAGGCTGTGCAGCTGAGGGATTCTAAGGCAGGTTTCAGTCATACAAGCTGTAACGTCCACAAAACGCTGTTTGCAATAACGATCCAAAACCCAGCAGTGTCCAAGGCAGGTAGGTAGCAAGAGTCCACAGACTGTAGTTGGTGAAGGTGGGTCCATAGGGAGGCAAATGGCTGTTGGCAGACCAGAGCACGACTGAGGTTTCTGTAGCTACGAAAACAGCAAAAGCAGCAGCACCTTGCATTCGGCAGCAGAAACGGCAGCAACTGATACAAAGCTTTGCAGTTTCTCCTGTGCCACAGTACGTACACTGTATATCATTCCAGGAAGATTCAGCCCTTCCACTCTTCATGAATTATTCAGCAGATTTTCAACTTGTTAAATGAAGAAGGGGAAAAAAAAAGAAAAAAAAAAAAAAAAGCCAAACCCTATCATGCTCCAGAAATACGCCAACTACACAGTCTGACTCTTCTCCCTGCCTTACCAGTCTTCTGGGTCTAACCCATTTACAAAACTTTCATTTGAAACAACGTTTTAAACCAGTACCAGTCCATAAACTGTAGAAATTCCTCTGCTGGATACTCACTTTTTAACAGATTTTTTTCTGATCTTATTTTTGTTAAGAGAAAGCTCAATATGCTTCTGCAATTTTAGTTAATTTTAGAACTGGTCTATAAAAACAATATACTTTCCAAATGAAATCTTTCAAGCACAATAGATACAATCCTTGTAAGACAGTACTTATTTGAGGAAGCTGGTTCTCAATCTGAACATTTTACATCTCTTGAAAAACCTCAGCCTGTCTCAACTCACAGGAAATCCTCATTGATCACCCAGAGGTGAACACTGGTGGTGGTGAGCACACAGATAACACAGAACCAGTGTAGTATTTGAAACGGTCTCACTCCAAAATTAGCTCCTGGAGAGATGAATAACAGCTCCTGAGGTGGACTAAAAACTGACTGAAGAGTAGGCATTAACAGTCCGTTCTCAGATGGAGAATAGTCATGGGATTCTCCCAGGAACTCTACCCTGCTTTACTCAAACAGGGACAAAATGTTAACTGTCCTTAACCAGGACAAGACTTAGTAACTAACTCGATAAGAGAACTTAAATTTATTTGAAAAGCTTTTCAGATATGGAATGCTGGTTAATTTTGTGATAAGAAAAAAGCTGCTTTTGCAGGTAGGTTTTGCTTATAGGCTACAAAAGCAAGCAATTGCAGCTCGTCAGGCATTATTGAACCAGAGACCTTCATAAGGCTTTTTTAGATATTGTAAACTCCTGATGCTAATAAATGGCAATACCGAAATAATGTATTAAGAGGTAGTTATAGTTGCAATATGCATCTTTTCAAGTTAAAAAAGTTAACTTGTGTGGGTTAATGGATATTGAAATACATTACATCTTTTATTTGACAAAAAGGCTCATGCTAAAAATTGACAGAAATATTGATCCAAAGGTGGATTTGTTACAAACGTGAATATCTATGTTCACTTTTAATTAAATAGATGGCTCATGTGCCTAAGGTTAAAGACATATCTCAGTGATTGACTTGATCAGGCCCTTAATTACCATATTTTTTTGCCTGCTGCACTTTACAGTGTAGATTTAATCAAGTGTCAAACCTTTTGAGGCCTTCCATTGTTTAGCTGTCAGTAAAGAACAGTTATTATAGAAACTAAAATCCTCCTCTTTCTGCAGTACTGTAATTGAAAAATAGTCTCTGAATTTGTAACAAGAAATATCTCCCTCACTGAAAAGCTTCATAAAGCATACTTTAAGAGATGATGATGATGAACTGTTTCATAAGATGTTAGCCACAGAATAATATGCCCAATAGAGACATTTAGATTTATTTAATCCATCCACTCATGCTTTAGACATCTTGTGTGCTACAGCTTGTTCTCCCAGAACCAGAAATATTCATATTTGAAGGAACAGAAATGGTAAAGTTCAAGGACAAGTGCATACAGGATATAAAATGAATTTCAAATTATTTCTTAAAAGCTACAAAGTTCTAGAAGACCTTCCTGACCTTTCACTGTTCCAATTTTTTTTTAAGAAGTTGATTGTTGCAGAATACTGACTTATTTATGAATTAAAAAAAAGTTGTACATAAGCTGGTATTTATGTATTTCATCTAATAAATCAATAAAAATCTAGAAAAATGCCAAGGGAGACGTTGATTCCTATGTACTAGAAACCTTTTAATTAGCTGTCCTTCCTGTATATTATTTACTCTGCACATCCAAATCACCATCCATTATTCACCCAAATGCAATGGCAAAAGCCACTTTTATCTTTTTAGATCAGACTGTCACCAGAATTTGGTGACAGCTTGGAAAGCATCTGCTCTATTTCCAGCTTTCCCATTCCTTTAGAGTGGCTGTGTAACAGTTACACACTATCCACATGTATTGCAAGAGAGGCTGACAGGAATATTAAGCACTAATAAATAATAGAAAAATAATCATGTAATGCAACAAATTTGCTGAAAAGCAGCAACAGAGTTAAATGTGTTTCTGACTAGTTTTAAGTTGAAGGAAGTAAGAAAAAAGCTAAAGAAAGCTAAATTGTTTAGATTCTTCCACATAAAGAACCTGCTGTTGGTGGGACTAAAGAGACCTGTTGCACATGCAAAAAAGTCAAGTATCTTACACGTGTAACAAAGGGGCCCCACCCAGGAATGACTCCTTAGTTCAGACAAAGCTTTGAAATTACAGTATTTTGAAATAAAACCCCATCATCATAATATTAACATGTTGATTAAATACCTGGCATTATAAAAAATAAATACAAGAAGGTTTAGAGAGATTGTTAAAGATATCTATCATGATAATGGCATTTTGCAATGTCATCCTACTTTTAAGTACATTACATGGTTTATAGGAAAGAAGGTGATTTTGAAGAGTTAAATTAGAGATCAAATCAACAAAAGATCTAAGAAAAAAACAAGAAACACAGAAGCTGGCTTATACAGGCATTTATTATTATTATCAATTAGCTGTATGTATATATATATCTACATTTCAAAATTAATCAGCATTTTATTAAGGAAACTATTTATAACAAAATACATGAGAAAATTCTTTGAGAGGTAGAATTCCCTTACCATTAATCTATAATTCATATACAGTATATTGTATATATATGCACACACATCTGCTACTTTGTGTGTGTCTATGTTACATATACACAGTTGCAAAAATGTACAGTATTGCATGTAAATTTTATTCAGTGATTTTGATTTTTATAGTTGCTCTCAGTATTGCTTTTTAACACTTTCAGTACAACTTTCCATAGCAATTTGTGATCTGATTCTTTTAAAAAATGATGTAGCACTTAACTTCAGTTGTAAAGCAAACACAGAGTGTTCACAGGTCTTCAGGAACAAAGACTGACAATCCAACTAAGTTTTATTTTCAAGTTTCTGCAGATATTGGAAAAACACACAGGTAACTAATCTGTTTTTGTCTTGTACAGGAGGGGCAAATCAAATCCTCACAGCTGCTTATATTCTTTTCCTTACCGTGCACTTGTGAATTCTGAAAATTTTACACATGATCTTTAGTACCTCCCTGTAACACCATTTCACCCTAAGCCTCGTTCCTAATCACACTGGACTGACCTGTACCTTTCACAGAGTAAAGAGCATCTTTACTATGACAAAACCCTTCCACGGCACAGGAGGTTACCTCAGCCATATGCTTAACAACAAATGTAAAGGTTTATGAAGCATCCAATTGATAGATAAAAATTTATGCCCAATATTTACTGTGTGTTGCTAAGGAAATTGTACACATACTGCCAAATGTAGGTTAAATCCTGCAAGTATGCAGTGCTGCCTAATTCATTGTACATTTTTACCAACTTCAGTTTGGTCTGCCTTCATTTTTGCAGCATATATTGCATAGCAAAAGTTCTACAAACATTCTACACTGAAAACAAAACAAATCCTTTAAGACAAATTGAAAGAGTGTTAATTGTACAACTGAGTCATCACATAAATTACTTTTTTGTTGCAGTAGATGTAATTACATCACATCTCAACAAATATTTTCCCTTTATTTTTCTTTCATAGCGTTTCCTTAAGAAACGTTAGCAGCCAGAAGTGGAAAGCAGACTATGTATCAAGTGCTTTTAGTAGATATCATAGTAACAAGTCTCTCATTAGTTAGGCTTCCATCAAATTACCAGAAGACCAAATAGTAAAAAAGTAAATTACATTAGGCTCTATGCAATAATGATGGACCCATAAAACAAGCAAAATCTCTTGTTCATAAAAAAAAATTATATCTTTGATAAACATGTACAAATTCTTTAAAATACACATTTTTGTAGCAAAGTAGATCCTAAATTAAAATATATTCTAGTTTTTACATTATTTTTATATATAGTTTACCAAAATATTCTCTTAATACATATTTTAACACTGTACACAAGTTAATAAATGTCTTAATGAAACTCATTAGAAATATATTCAAGCTGTCTCAACATAAAAAATTTAAATTTGTATATAATATGGGGTAGTAGTTTCCATAAATTCAACTTCAGTGCATCTGCAGTAGTCATTAACAATAAATTTCTGCCTGTTAAGAAGTCTCCTCTTGGTGTTAAGGTTTTAAAACATCTTGTATTGAAGGTTCCTCCTTTTAATGAGCAGCTTCTTTTCTTCTCATCTCCATGATGAAGGACATCGATTTGAAGAGCTCAGCAGGTTTCACCAAAGCAGCAAGGCTTTAGTACTGAACATACTCAGACTGAAGGGACTGTGCAGAGAAGAAAAACGGATTAAAACTCACTGGAGAGGTTTTATTTAGATATAACATGTATTTTTCACTTAAAAGATTAGAGGAAGGTCAGAAAGGAGAAAAATAAACAAGAGTTGGAGGAGGACCTGAATCTCTACATAGGTGAAGATAAAAAAATAGAAGAAATTAAAATCTGAGTATAGTGAAGCCCATCAACTTTTCTCTATCTACACTTACTTTTCCAAACCAGTTTCTTGAGGTTCTTAAAGAAAGTCTTAAAAGTCCTTTAAAATACCACTGCTACTGTAATTGAATTGCTTCCATTTATCCTGAATGAGAATCCAACTGCTACTGTAAGTCAGCTTACTTTAGATATTGATTCAGATAATGATATAGGAAACACATGATGTAGTTCATTAAGGAAAAAAGCTGCATCAGTAATTACAGATGGATAAATTTATGTGATTATCAAAACCAGATGAAAGTGAAGCACTGCAAATGGCTTATCTGGATTAGTAACAAGTCAGTATAATTAGGAGAAAATCATAACCTGCTCCACTGTACTGACTTACATTTCTGTTTCAACTGAAATCCAAAGTTTTATTACGAACTGATTCATCAGCTTAGACAGTATCCAATCATTTTACTAGCCTTTACACAGATGTGTTTAAGAGGTCATTCTGATGAATATAATCTTGTACAGTTATATTGGACAGATGAGCTGTCCCAGATTAGTATGGTTATAAATAAATAGCAAATATACCCCCCAAACATATTTTAAAAGTGCATCAAGTCTTCAGAATTAAACAACTACTGGAGAACCAACATGACTCCTAAGGACTGGACCCTCACAGTCTTCTCTTCCATTTTCCCATTATTCCTAACTAGTCATTATTGAAAATGCTTTTTGGCACCCATAGTGAAACCTGTTAGTAGAAGTGCATAATACATTTATATATACCTTTATAGCTCTAATATCACACAACTACTTTCCCCCTATATTTTAAGTCTCAGTATATATTTTCAAGTTGTCTTCAAATGCATTTTCACATCTCAAAGATTTGAGACCATCTGGATATTCTTCCCTAGGTAGAAAAAGTGCTGTCAGCATAGATTTGAATTCCACTGACTGAAAAAGGTCTGGTTTTAGTAAGAGGAAGGCAGAAGGAATAGCCCTTCATTATTGAGCACTTGAAACTTCTCCTCTCTTAATGATCCTCAAAGGCTTCTCATTTTCAGAAGTTGGAAAGATGGTTACACTTAATTAGTGCAGTATTTGAAATGGATCCATCAAAACTGAATCTGGAGTGAAGCTGAATAATAAACATTTTAAAAAGCCATGAAATATAGTTATACACTCTCATATGTTAGACTACTTTAAGCTTGGACAGATGAAAGATGACCAGAAAGCACAGTACACTCCTAAAACCAGCAAGTGTTAGTCACAAAGGACTGAGAAGACTAGCTAGCCTTTCACTCAGCAGACAGCAGTAACCAGCAATTCTACATCATGATATCAATGAAAAAACCAAACTATAAATTAAAAATTCTGAAGTTTAAACTGTAGTTCTTAAAATTGTTAGTAATCCAAGTTACAAAAAATATGGAAAAAAAAAAATCAAGAAAACATATAAAAACCCCCAAATATCCAGCAACATATATTGTCTGGAAACAGGATAGCATATTTTGGTAATTTTCCCTTACAGATGGGTAGGCAGAGTTTATTTACTTTCAAATGGAGAAATATGTTTTTCAGTGTGTTCCCACCCTCGTCATAACTCTACTTCAAATCCCTCTGATTTCTTCCTAATGTCTCAAAGTCTTTTCTGAATAAAGGGAAATAATTAAACAGCACATTTTCAGATTAATCTATGTGATTTCACAAATTTCTATCACTAAAAACATGGTGATAGTTGGAGCAACTGAGCTAGTGTAAAGTATACAGACTCACATTTGAGTTTGAAAAAATTTAAATATAGCAGGAGAGGCTTATTGTTTTGACTTTTTTTTTGTGGTTTCAGAGAAGTAATTTGTGCTCTTAAATCTCTTCACATATCTGAAGAGATTGACTGTAAAGTTTCAAAGCCTGTAATTGTGGAGGTTTTTTTCTTTTTTCTTTTAAATCTTTTGAGGAGTTTTCTATTTTAAAATTTACATTTGCCATGACTCAAAGTATGGCCTATGCTTCTGAAAGCTTTATTAAAAACAAAAAAACCCCAATACATTTTTACAAGTAATCTGCTGGATTTAACAAAATCTTATTTAGTAGAGTTAAAAATAGAAGAAAAAAAAGCCAAAGAAAATGGACTGCTGAATTGCAAAGATGAGAGTATAAAATCAGTTAATGGAGAAGAAATCTCAATATATATTCCTACAGTGGTCTCATGCTGTGTCAAGCTTGCCATTTTATACCCAAGTAACAGACATTTAAACAAAGAACTAAGAATTAGAGTTTCACTACAGTTAAGGATATCTAATGAAGTTTATGCTAAAACAACTGCTTAGATCACCTTCATGTTTCTTCTTCAAGAGGAGGCACAGAAAGCCTCCTGGAAGAGAAAATAAGCACCAAATCCACTGAGGCACTAGAACTGTATTTGCAGACATGCGGCTGCAGGACCAAGTCAGCCTGAATTTGAATTCTGTTTCAAGACAGAATAACCCTATAGCATCTAAGCCTATTTGTTAGGATTTGAACATTCCCTTTCCCCAGATCATTGCAAAAATGTAACTTCAGTTTTTTGAATTGTCCATCAACTCTCCCAAAACATTGTTGCAATAGGAGTGTTGCTGCAGGCAAGAACTACTGTGAATACACAAGAGCCACTAAACGAACTCAGGATGCATTAGAGAAAATGCACACACACACGTGAAGTGATCCTGTGGGTCTGCTGAATTTACACATCAGCAAGATGCACTAATGTTTGTCTGGTTTTTGCAAAGCTTGTCCTATCTTCATTAATGGTAAGTTCTTACTAAGAAAAACCATGCTACAGGTAAAGATGTATATGAATTTTAAAACACTGCCAACACTTCTCAATTTTTTGGCAATGTTTCCATCTTGCCAGTTTCCATGACAGCTATAGAAGCAAAAGGTGACTCATCTTAAGACTACCCAGTTACATATACCCATACATATACTCCAATAAAAATACATTTTTAAGAGCAATATTTGGACTTAGAACTATTGTAAGAACAAAGCAAAAATCTTATAGCAGTACCTTAAGTGTGATTATAGTTGAAGAGAGTAATTCTGCAAATTGTTATTGGGAGAGATTCTGTTTAAATCAAAACATGCACTTTGTAAAATAAAGCATTTATTCCATTTTACTGGAACAGCAAATTTTATTTTCTTTTCTTTGAAAATCAACCTTTTCTTCTAGCTCATCAGCATAAACAAAAAAGTGGATTATAAGCTTGCACTGATGAAGGACAAAAATCATGAGAAAAAAATACACGTCTGACAACAATAGTTACAGTCACGGTTATTTTTTATTCTTCCTTTTTGTTAAGTGGAATGTGGAACAGCAGTATTAATTGCTGTTTCATTGCAAAACACTGGAAAAAAACCCAGTGAATAACTGTCTCTTCCATACTACGGCAAAAACTCACTAATGAGTTTAGTGAACATAAACTAGAACTGAAAAATTGCTGTCCTAGCCATCTCAAAACGCTCCTGGAACCACTCATGTTAACAAAGACAGACAAGTTAAGAGTGATAAGGTCATTTTCTAAAATAAAGTACTGCATGATTACAGCTAGTAACCCTGATATCTAATTCAGGGAAGGGAGATTTTGGCAATTAAGAGAAAGGAAATTAAATCAGTATCATTCAAGAGTCCTTTGATGAGCTAAGTGAAGAAACAAAGCAGCAGGACATGTAATAGACTTCTGTCAGGTACATCACCTGATGGGCTCCAATTAGAAAGAACACAAACACTGCAACAAGCCTAGGCTGGGCTGTCACAATTTTCAAGTAATTTCAGCACGTAAAGCAGTGAAGTGGAAATGATTAAACAGAATTCTGTTTTTAAAAGAATTAAAAAATTCTGTCAGAATTGGTAGCTTAATACTACTCAGTATTTTGCTGATGAGCTTCAGACCACTGCTAAGTGCCACCAAAAGTAGAACAGCTGCATGTCAGGGGCTGAAGTGGTAAGGAGAAACCAATCTTCCTTAGTGGGTTAATTGGTCCTAGAAGAAGAGGGGAGGGGAAGGAGAGAAGAAAAAAAACCAACCAACCAAATAAAAAGAAAAGAAAAGAAACGATGCTTTTCCGTAGAGTTCCACATGAAAAAAAAATCCCAAACCAAACAAAAAATGCCTCGAGGTATGCAGGACATGGACTTAAATACAAGAAACAGAAGTCACTATCCATCAGTGGCAAGAACTGGTTTTTTTTCCCCCTCCTCCTCAGCTCCCAGTGCATTACAGTTGAAGAAAATAAGAGAAGCTATGTATTTATAAGCAGGATAGCACTGAGTAGCAGCTTTCTGTACCAGGAAGGTTTTAAAAAACTAAAGAATGTGAACACTTTCCAAAAGGAATTTTGAGCTAACTCAGCTTATCAAAAGAAAATCAAGTTGAGATGAGTAGCATGAGTAGCATCTCCATAAAAAGAAAATAAGATAACATATAAAACTGACATAATAAAGAGATACAGAAAGTTTCAGGTTAAAAGTGAAATAGTTTTAGAGCAGTAGGACTGCTTTAATAGTTCAATCAGTGGGACTGATATTTAATAAAAATCATGTTGTCCTCAAAAGAAACCATCTGTATTTGCCAGTGATAGCTCACTACCAGACAGAAAGCATTCAGAGATTAAATCATTGAAAAACCTAATCTTGTCTTAAGCCTCAGGACATCCCAGTAACTGCAGTTGTGCACAAAATGGGTAACAATTCAGTGCACTCCTCTGTGACTGGGAGAGATGCACAGGGCTACAGAGTACATTTAGAAGCAAATGCATTAATCAGAACATATCTGAAAAACATTCCAAACAGGAACACTTTTAGCCATTATTATAGTGAAAGAGTATTACTTCACAGGTAAATCAGAAACTTGCACTTTGCTATGTAGACTTTGCATGGCATGACTCTTGCTAAGAAATGTTGCTTCTTACATCACAGCATATAATATATAAAATAGAGTATTTTTAGCTCACCTCACTCTTCAGAGAAGACTGGAGATAGAATCTCATTTAAATATCTTGCTGCATTTGACTGTGTATAACCTCTACTCCTCAGGAGCAAGCAATATCAAGCCAAGCATTATTCAAAGGTTATATCCTTTATATCCCTTATATTCTTCCTTGCATTACTGTCATCAAGATGGGTAGGAAGAAAATTAAAGATATTCTTAAAACAGGAGAATTGTGCATTTTAGGAAGGCTTTTGTTTGTTAGAAATGTTCTAAAACTTTACACTATGCCTAAGATATTTCATTTTAATCAATGTTTTAAGTCACTTAATCGTTCTACTGCAAAGACAACAATTAATTTCCTTCTTCACTGCAATGCACAGAGCTGTAAGCACCTCTCTGCTGTCAACATGGCTATTTCACCTGTTCATGAATTTCTCTGTTCTTATTCCTTAAACTATGCAGTTACCAGCATTCCTTGCCTTTCTCCCTTTTCCTAAGCCATCCTTATCTATGAGAAAAAGGCATGCTACAATTCTGGAAGATACACTGTAAACCACCCCCTCTTCCCACACAGGTCTGGGGAATTGTGTCAATACCAACTATGTTGCACTCCGAGGGTTTATGAGATTCAGAAACGCAGAACTACCCTAGAATTTTGTAAATACCTAGACACAAAAAACCCCAGAGTGTCACCAATACTTAATTTACTGTCCTATGCTTATGGAACAAGCCCACTAACTTGGCTTTCACTGTCAAAAATAATTTGTAGCATTAAGTTACAGCAACTACTACTCCAAAGGAGGTGACAGTTCTTAGCTTTTAAGATGTTATATTTACATTCAACCTTTTAATCTGCCTGAGGAAAACAGGCTTACTGTTTCTATAATGCTTTAGATTATAATTTGGTACCCTTGTAAATTCTGACCTATTGTGAATGATGTCAGCTTATTCTCATGACTAAGCCATACTACAGTTACAAGGAGTTTCTTCCCCTTAGGGTGCTGCATGTAAGTTACATGCATATACTTAATGCATAATATATAGCTGTAAGTAAAATATGGGGAAAAAAACCCTCTAAAAATGCTGCTGGCAGCATATAAATTAGAAAAGAAACTACTGAAAAGAATGGGACTGGGCTGACTCTCCAAAGAATTATTGTTCAATACGTTAAATATGAGACAGTACTGAAAGTGAGACAATAAAAAAAAGACAAATCAGCCAATTTACCACTTATTATTCAGATGAGCGATTGCTCTCACCCACTGCTGGTATACTGGCTTTTAGTTCCAGTATACTCAACAGAAGCAGTGGACGGAACTCCTGAGGACTGAATTTGGATTAAAGACTGGGAACACCTAAAATGGATTACTTTCCAGAGCAATCAGAATGCAGGAACAACTCAAAGACTCGTCAATGTATCTCAAACAAACATTTCTGGCTTGCTATATAGCTTTTCACCTCTCCTCATCTCTATGCCTGAAGAAATTAAACCGAATTAGTTAAACAAGAACAGTCCTGTTCTAGAACTTGTTTCATCATAGAAAAACTGTTGAAAAAACTCAATTATATATAGTTTATTACAATCCCACGTAGTAGGGAGAAACAGAGTCAAATTAAAGACATGAAGATGTGGCAACATTCAAGAACTCCCTTGCAAACAAGTTACTACTGCTGTTTAAAGTAAAGTTTAATCTCAATTTTAAAGTCAATGCAGAACAGTGATTCTAAGATCATGGAATATCAGCATTTATTTCCAGATAAATTGTAGTGGATAAGAAGCTAATTTTTTTTTTTAAACAAGGAGTGTGAAAGCTCCAAGTATTCTAAAGAGCCTCTTTAAGTCAAGCAGATCCTACCACAGTAGGAAGAACCCACTGGGAGAATACAGAATCATGTTCCCTCAACTAACTTCAATGTTCTGCTTAAATAGATTAGGTTTCACTCACACATGCAATTTAGTTCCACAATGGAACAATGACATTTTATTTCCTATCATCCATTCTCAGAAATAGCAATTCATACTCCCAAGCCACAAAGATGTGGCTTCTGAACTGTGAGTGGTGCCACATCCGAGCTGTTAACAAGAGGGCAGGTCCTCCACTTCTGCAGGAAGAAGAGAACACAGCCCATGAATGATTTTTCCCAGGCTGTCCTAGTTACATGCAATATATGTTATTAGCTGTTTTAAGACAGACTCACCACACTCAAAACCACTAGCACGTATAACACCAGAACTTTCTTTATATTGAAACAATTTGTCAGTGGTAAGGAAACAGAAGAGTGATGTGCAATACTGTGAAGTTAATTTTACACAAAGCCAGTTTTATTTCCACCCAGTAAAAAAAAAATCCTAAGTGTCAGAACTAGTCAAGAGAGGCTGACAGGCTCCCTTAATCACTGGCAAAATCTATTAAAAATAGTGTACTGTTTTTTGTAATTAGTAGGCTATCAAATCCTTGGAAACCAGATATTTTAAATTGGTTTTAGATTTATAGTAGTAGATATGATTATTTTTTCCCTAGAATAGATGAAGCTATTTCTGATTTCATAAATGTAGTTTCTCTAGTCTCTCTTCTCTGCATTTTGGATAGAAATTTTCAAGTTGCATTAGTTTATCTGCACACCCTCTTTAGACAGACTCTTTTACACAGAAGAAGAGCACAAAATAAGCCCAAGGCAGCAAAGTTTTTGAGGAATGAAAGCTGCAATGTGAGACCATTAGAAATACCTTGCTTCTAATACTTTCCACATTAGTGTTAGAAAAGGAGTATGTTTCAAGTCAAGAGCATTAATTGTTCAAATAAGCCCTATCTTTACAGATGTTCTACCTTCTGTTTACTATGATACATTCAAAGGTTTCTTAAAATCCATTACTGCATGAAGATGAAGATACGTAATTAACTTATAGACCGTGTTATGGATAATTTGAAATAAAATCTAAAGGGTAAGAAGGTCCATAAAAAAGTTATCAGAAAAGATGTAAAGTTCAGGCACAATTTATTTTCATGAAGCTTTCATGTAATAGATGCTTAAACGAGATGGAAAAAAAAGCAGCTGAAATGACAGGCAACAGACAAAGGCGCTGTTCAGAAACATTAGAGGAAGTTGGAGAATTATGCTGAATTAAGATATTTTTTTTGCAACTGTTTTGCTCACAGAAGGAAGGAAGAAAAGCATCAGTGAGCTGCCTGAAAGTGCTGTTGTGACTGTGACTTACAGAAATGGACTCTGGTATCGTGCTGGAGGAGTTGTAAGGCCCATAAAGGAAGGCTGGTGCGTACTCATCTGTCACGGAGCTGTGAAAGCTGCTTTGGCTGCTCAGGTTGTTGCCACTACTGCTGTTTCTGTTGTAAAAGTTGTTGTTCAGTTCATGGTTTTTTCTGTGTGGCAGCTGCAAGCTGCCATTCAGGTGACTGGAGATATGGCTTAGAGAAAAACCTGTCCTACTAGAGGACAATGATGTCATTTTGCTCTCACCATCATCTGAAGCAGCGTACAGGTTCCCTAGAGAACTGGCTAGTCTGGAGTTTATGGAAACGCTGAATGGAAAACACATGCAGGGAAAAAAAATATTCACAAGGTATGTAGAGATATATAAAAAAATGTAACAGACAATTAGAAGACATTAGGTGCGTAACAGACCATTCAGAAATAATCTGTGTTTGCACAGAGGTTCATTTCTGAGCTAAGTACACCAAAAGCAGAATTTTTTGTAAGGACTTTGCAAGTTTTGCTTATTCAAGCACTACAGCATGGCCAACCTTCACCTCTGTCAAACCATACTTGCATGGTGTTAAAAGGTTTAGGCAATATCTGATTTACACTGAAGTACTTTGTGTACATGGAACAGTTTAAGAACTCCTCCTCTGTTTCTTGCAGTCAGTTTTGTGATAAAAACCTTCAAGTATCAAGAAGTAATACGACAAAATTTGAGACTGGAAATAGGGTGTCATACCTCAAGCCGGTTACTCTGTTCAGGCAACTGTGCACATAGTTATTAAAAATGTATCAATCATTCTGAGTGTCATTTAATATATAGGACAATAGTAATAATGGAGCTAAGTAGTAATAAATCAAGGCTTCATAAAAAAATTAATTACCACTCAGTATTCTGAGAGTAATAGTATATAGAGTTGTGGGAGTATCTGCAAAACATCTATAAACTGAGATAAGTGAAAGAATTTTCAAGTTGCATTGGTTTACAACACAGTACTGTTTCTGATGACACAATCTCAACAAAACTCTGACCAGTAGGATAGATTTTGAGTTTTGCTTGTTTTTTAAATCTGTAGGCAATCAAAGTTAGGCTAGTGGAACAGCAAATCACTAAGTAAATTTAAGTCTCATATCCAGAACAGCAAGCACTTCATAGGCTGCAGCTGTACTGACAACCATTGTAGGATACTGTAAACATTTGTACCAAAAAGAGAAGAAGAAAAAAAACCTTTTAAGGTTAGAGCCTGAGGACATGGAAAGTCTGCTTATTCTTTCTGCAGATGGCGAAGTAACTGCCACCACTCTGGAGGCCTTCAGAGGAGATATGGATCCTTCTGTGCTACCTGAAGTATTCAGTCTAAAAAGAGTGCAGAGTTCCAGTGAGAAGCAAGTTTTTATAATTAAAATATACATCTCAAACACATAGTCTGTCAGTACATAGACTGGTATTTTAAAAAGTGTGAATTCTCAAGTCTGAGAACTCAACACCAAAAACTCAAGTTTGCCTGCTTATTTAAAAAAAAGCCTTAACATATTTTTAAAAAAACTTTCCAGATATCCACTCCAAGTATTTCCCCTGCTGCACCTTATTTAAAAGTTACAGGCTACTTTTCACCTTGATAATTTATGAAGGCCAAGAGTCCATTTTTCATAGATTAATTATAAGTTTTATCATAAATTTTAAATCTCTAAATGTGAATTTGATTAAGAGTACTTTTTGAGCTTATAGAGCAAATATGAGTAGAAAAACCCAAAACTGTAGCTTTCATGAGGTCAGCATCATTTCCAAATGAAAATTTTCACAGAATTACACAGAACATGCAGCTCTTTCTTGGCTGGGATTCTTAATAACAAAATTCTTCATGTATTGATAATGAGCTGTATGTATGTTACACTGGACTACTCAAATTGTTACTATTATGGCTGTCCACATTAATTAATTAAAAAAATTCTCTAACCCTAGATCAGGGGATACAACAATCAGACCTTAAAGGATGAAAAAACTTGGGTACAAATCTCTGACTACAAGCACAGAAGAAAAATGACATTGAGCAGCTTTAATTACACACCAAGAAAAGGTAAAACATTCATTTCCCATGTGAGCCATCTGGAGAAATCGAACTCAAAAATTCAGGTCACAAAATTGAAAAAAATGTGCTCTTTTTAGTATTAATGCTTGACAATGCTAGAAATTTTGTCTTACATATTGTATTTTAGATTCAATGGGGTAAGGCACGCAATTTGCAGGTGTGTAAAAAGGTTTGTTACCTGCCTATTCTCAGAAGTCTGAAACAGTGATCACATCAATTGATTAACAGTGATCCAAAATACTGAAAACTAGTACCCTAATCAAGTGATATACATTTAGAACTAGAATTTTAAAGCCAGTACCTGAAGGGTTGTGAAATTGACCTGGTGTGCAGTTTCATGTCTTGCAGCCTAAAAAAGCAAAAGCAGCAACCTTTATCCAAGCATATAAAAACTTTTCCCCTTTGCCAAATCATATCTGTGTGTCTCAGGTTGGCTTAAAATATAAAAGTAAGAGAATTATTGACAATCAGTGTTTTAATTTAGTTAAAGAACAAAGAGTTACATCAAAGCTTAATTCCAAAGTTTACATTTTTAGTGGTTCTGAAAAATTCTAAGTTTCTATAAGGAGTATAGAAAAGTAATTATAGAAAAACAACTAAGTTCAATTAAAAATATTTTTTTCAAGTCATAATATATATACTATTATTTATTTATATAAATGATATATGATATATAAAAATGAAAAATAAAAATTAAAAAAATAAAAATATATAAAAATAATTATATATATTATATATAATACATATATAATATAATATGTATTATATAATACATAATATATATATACGTAATATATATACATAAAATACTAGATATAAATTTGAAAATTTTGAAGTATTTTTTACATTATCTTTTACTGCTATACAGTAAGAAGGCATCCCTAAACAGGGAGGCAGAGGGCAAAAAGAAGAAAAATACTAACAAACCAAATCTGAAACTAATAGATACATACCTTGAGAACTTTCCACTGCAGAAGGTGGTACAGTTAGTACCACTGCCTTAAACAAGATCATGTACTTGCCACACAGATCTGACAGCATGGACTGAATTTAAAACTGCAAATTACCTCCGACTGGTATAATTACCTCAGAGCTCCAGCTGTAACTGAACAAGGCTGTCTCCGACTTTTTAAGGCATTCAGCTTATCTCCCTGTGTCATCCCATTCTGAGCTTCCACATCTTTGTCTTCAGAATCATTCTGGGAAACAAAAGGATGCAAGCAAGGGAATCTACCAAATCCTAGGAGCAGTGTAGTTTCAAAGCACTGAGCATCTCCTTCACAAAGATCAGAATCCAGAAGGGTGATCTACACCTAGGTTCTCTGCTACATTTAATGTGCCTCTGTACAAACACACTCACACAGGCCTTTTGCAGAATCTGACTGACCTCTGAGTCAGTTCACAATGCTCAAGTCTAATGCCATCATTTATTTACTTCAAGGAAGTCTGTTGGACATCTATACACACCTACATTATTAGTTAAAAACTTGGAATAAGCAGATCCTTTGTTTCCCCGAGGAAAGCTGACTTTTTGTTTTCTTTCATTCTCAAGGAAACAACTAAAAATCATGAGAGAATTACTTGAAATAATGCAAACCTTTTGAAGCTTGAAAAGCTACCTGTAATAGTTTTAAATACTATTTGACCTTTTTTAAGTGGAGATTTGTTCTAATTATGACCTATAAAAAAGTTAATCTGAGAAAAATCAATCTAATACTAATACAAGCCTAAAAAAGCCAAAAATCTAGAAGTTATCTATAGCTAGTTATTAAAAGATCAGCTTCAGTCTGTTTGAAATTTTTCCCTAACACTCACCTCCTTGCATTGATCCGAGTCCTGTGCTTTATTCAGACTGTCACTGATGGAAATGTCATTCAAGCCACAAATAACTCTGTTAATGTTTCCATCAACTCCTCGCTGTTTCTGCTTGGATCGGATGAGATCTCCCTCCAGCCATAACATTGCTTGCTTCCTTCAGGATACAAAACCAAAGCCATTCAGATCAACAAATTTGCATACATATAAAAAACCATATGAAAACATGCCATGCTTACAGACTGCCAACATTTGAATCTTCTGTTCATCTTTATCTCAAAAAAAATTTACACGACTATCACAAAAAATTTTAAAACCTCAGTACTTAAAAACAACAACAAAAACCCCTCCAGAATCACCAAATAGGTCTGCAGTCTTCACAGTACTGAAACTTAATTTTATCAAATCCTTCTGAGGAAATAGGTTAACTAAACAGGAATCTGCAATCATATTTTAAAGGCTCTTAAAACACAACTAAAAAATAACATAAAGCAGTGCTTTTATATACATCACGTGTAGCATAACTGATGATACAGAACCTTGCAACTCACGAGTATGAGTTTTCTAGATACAGATATTGTGCAGTGAAACTACAGCTGACCTGTGCAGTGCAAGTGGATGTAGTCATGTAAAGTTCACCAGGACTCTAATATTGACTTTTAGAAACTGAAAGAATACATCCTTCACACAGGTGGTAGAAAAATAATAAATCTTTGCTACAATGTGCATGGGCATTTTATTGATGACGCTGCATTATTCCTCGATAAGGAAGTTTGCTGGGTAGGTACCAGTACTGCTAGTTCCATCCAAGAACTGAGACCTTATTACATACTATTGAAATAACATTAAATTACTACACTGAATAGAGAAGAAGAAAAAAAAGAAGAGGAATTAAATCAGAATACACTTTCACTGGAAACTTTTGCTTGGAAACAAAATATTAGAGCTAAGGGATCTGAGCCAACGGCCTAAGCTTGCTCAATAATAAATGCAAAAGGTAAGCACTTCAGAAAATTTTCACTACATCCCTAGTAAACATCACAAGAAGGCAGAACAAACGGGTGGGGGGGAGACTTAGTCCACCTAACAGAAGTAGCCTACAAAACATGTTTGAATTTAAATACCTTCGAAATCTTTCAAGATTATTGCATATGCAGTAACGAACTGATCTAATACACATTTAAGTGGAAGAGTTTCTATTAAAAAAAACCCTAGTCAAACCTCCCTTATCAAACCTCAAAGAACCTAAGAGATTAGGCTTTGACACCTTTGAAGTTTGAGAGATTGAAATTACAAGATGTTACCTTTTTGTCAGATACAACTTTGCAGGCCTGAGGGCTACTTTTATACTAGAAAGATGTAACCAACGTTCTTTCCTAACCCCATTTTGACACCACTGGTGACATCGCTTGACTTCTGTCTGATTGTTGGATCAGGTATCTGCTACCCTTAGGAGAGTAGAAAATTCTTACTGAACAACACTACAGCTCTCAGCTGTGACAAATGTAGGTAGATCTGAAGGATCTTTGCCTATCTATAAAATCAAGCCAAGTATGCCTTCAGTCAAACCAAGAAAAGACATGGCCCTTGTTTTTCCTATCTTGTAAGTAAATAGCACTTACTATTCACATTACCTACTACCTTCCCTGTAATTTTGCTCTATTGTGCAAGTCATTTTTAAGAGTGTATCATCCAAGCATCAGCACTGTCTGAAGAAGACCAATCTGGCTCCAGTGAACACCTGTAGTTTGTGAATGTTTGTGATCTGAAGTATTTTGAATAATAGCAAGCCACCTCTCAAATAGAGGAGTGCCCATTTAGTTGCACTGGAAAATGAACAAAACCCCTCATTCATGCTTTATTTCTCTTGAATTACAGTAATACCTCTTTGTCTCCAATATCCTATGGATTTTAAGATGCAAGGTCGGTTCATCTTTTACAGTATTTACACAGTATCTAGCAGAGCTGATGAAGTATCTTTTTCCTACTTGTAGTGCATTTTCTTAAAATGTTTTGTCCCTTAGAAGTAAAAACACCAAGTAAGTATCATCATGCCATCAACTCAAATATATCAGCATAACCACTACAACAGTAAATGCACAACAAACCACTATGACATTAAACTCACCACCATTCATTTCCAGTCAGGATCAAATCTGAAGCTGTATTAAAACCATATGTTTGTTTGGCTACAACTACTAGCTCCAAATGAGAAATGTATCATACATCATGCTGAGGAATCTGATGGTGATCATAAGCTTTCTACCAAGTACTTATTTAATCTTTAGTTACAATGATGAAAAACCACAGAAATGATACCATTTTAAGATTAATTTTAAGTCCCAAAGATGGTATATAAAGTATTTAAGGACTATTCTTTTGACGGTAATATTTAATAAACCCTTTTAGTTGATTTCTTTTATCTACATCTGTCCACTTCCAACACATTTGCCTAACTCCTAATTCCCCAGAACAGAAACATGGGAGTCTTGGGGCCCTGTGCCCCTTTCAGGAGACAAAATGCACAGAACTCCAGAGAAGCTGACTGCTTCTGAGTAACTCAGATTTCAATCCCCTATTAACTAACCTGAAATATAGTGAACAGGCAACAACTTACAAATGTTGGTATACAAATTAGATCCTATAAAGATGGATGGGGATGGAGAGGAGCAAAGAAGATGTATACATATACACATACTCTTCCAAGAAGTGTTGCTGGGGTCCTATAATAGAGCCTGGGCGACATATTCGTATCCAAGCAATGGCTTCAGCGTGTGTGAACTTGTAGTGCTTCATTATGTAACAGGCAATCAGTGTTCCTGTTCTCCCCAGGCCAGCTACAGAAACACAAGCATCAACAGCCACATATGAAGGGATGAGCATTCCAGAGTTATCAAATAAAAGTATGGAATGTAAAAAAACTTCCATGCAATGTTATTCACCATATTAATACTTGAAGAAATAATTTCTGATTCAGTGTCCCATTTATCACATAATTCAATTTCAGTGCTGTAGATATAGGGACAAATCTTTCATACTTAAAGTTAATGTTTAAAAGAACACCTGCAACAGCAATCACTCATGGCAATTGAAAAGTTCTACTCCAAACTTTGTTTAAAAAAAGGCCAGTATTTTTTAAAAAGCTAGATACCAACTTGATCAAGCTAGATACCAACTTCATATTTATAATACCAGTAAAAAACCATAATCAAAGCATCTTTGAGAAGCCAACACAAGTACCTAAAAACCATGGTGCAAATACTTGTCACATCTCAACAGAGCAACTCAGTGGGTTTTTCTTTTTGAATCAGTTTTGTTGTGAAACCAGCAAATAAAACTATTCAGTTTTCTGTATAAACAGCAATGACTGTTTATACTGTTGACCAGTGTATAATTTTAGATACACATAGATTAAAATAATTTAACCCATTGCCCAACAAATCCTAAACTAATCCTGTTTTTAAGGGGACAACAGAGACACAGAAAAAATTAGCTTTTACTGTCAGCAAAATCTCAAACTACAGAGTGAGAATGAATCTCTTTCTAGCTCTGTGCCTCTAGTAAAAGCATTTCCCCATTTAAACCTTATTTCCCACAAATACAGTATTTGCAATTTACAGTCTCACAGTAACCTACTATTGTTTATGCACTAACAACTATCCAAATGGAAACTCTCTAAGCAGCCAGACATCTCTGCTGACAATTCTATACATAAGTACAAGCTCTTTACATTTAACCAATAACTAACTCTGACTTTTTTGAAAGTGAAGATGATTTAGGTAGGATGCACGTAGAAGTTCACACATAGTGAGGTTCCGTAATTGTAGCTTGGAAGACAAGCTCTGAAGACTCATTTAAACGGTGAAGTATTGATTTCAGTTCTTTCCTCCAACAATCTGCTAAAGTACAAACTTCCCATTACAATCCTTTGCAATTAACTGTTCTATCTCATCCGAGACAAGCAGTTTCTAGTGTAATAGCTGTTCTCAGAACACCTCTGCAATATGAGTTAGGCCTGAGTTAACTGTTGATTTAACACTGTAGAGGATTATTTAGGCTGGTGTAAAAACTAAAAAGAACAAGATTGTTCATTTGCTCACTAAATGGTCAGACGAAAGATCAAAAATACTTCAGTGTAGAAAGCACATCTCTAACTCACTACCAAGTATGTTATATTCCTTTAGCAGCTAAGCCTGGAAAATAACTTACTAACAACTTCCTGCTAATCAGTAGTTTATATTCTTATTTAGCCCATTAGTGGATGCCCATCTTATCAATGCCAGAACTTCTGGGTTCTAGCAACGGTAACAACTTGTTTGCAAATAAACTTGTTTATCTTTGATATACATATTAATTGTTCATGGGAAAGTTATGAAACGTATTATTGTATTATTCTTGCTTCTGATCAGGCAAGACATTCATCTCCACAATGTCCTTACACAACTCTAAGCATAAATCAAGCTGAACCCTTAAAAGCCTTTGTTAATCTCTCTTGACTAAGCATGTTTTGTGCATTTTCTGGCTGTTTGCTGAATTAGGCTGGTTTGAAATGCTGGCATCACAATAACTCAAATCAACTTGAAATGTGGAATTCATACTCCACAGAAAAATGTAGAACAGTCAAAAAGCACAAAGAAAACCTTTTAGTGTTTTGCATTTCCTAGCCAATTATCATAATGCTGTGAAAGCATAATGCAAAAAAGAAACCTGCATCAACTAAATCTCAAGTTTTCAAGTCATATTAAAAAAAACCCACAGAACAATGAACAACAGATTGTCAGTTCCTGCAAGTAACAGTGTAGGATGTAAGAACTGCATACACACAGGAAAATAAATATTTGGCATATATTTATTCAAGCACCGTGAAGCATTATTACTCTCACAATTTGAAAGTGTTTTTACATGCTGTATTTCTGGGATAAACTCTATGGATTTATACTTACTTTGAATTTCAGTCTGAGAAATGAATAGGTGTACATACCTTTACAATGCACTGCAATGGCACCATCAGCATTTTCACAGATGTTCAGGAACCGCTGGACTATACTGTCACTTGGTGTGCTGCCATCGATGAAGAACAGATCATAATGTTCAAAACCAGCATCAGTAAAGCGTTTTGCCTCATAAATTTTTTTGTTTAGTCTTATGATTGATGTGACATTATGCTTCTTGAAATAGGGAAAGTAGGCTTCAGGTGCATGAAGAGGATATCCTATAAAAAAAATTGTTTAATGTCCTAGGTTCATGAAGTTCAAAATCCCACTAATCAAAATTGCCCCCGAAACTTTTTGAATGATCAACACACTAATACTAAAAATGCTTTAATACTTTATTCAGAATAGACATGTCAAGTGATATTAAAAAAAGTCCAAAAATGCTCATTATGATCACTTGTATTATAAAATGTATTAGAAGGCAAAAAGTTAAAACAGGGTCTGTATGAAGCACTGTACTGTCTTCCATTAAGCCCCCATTTCTCTCTGCCAAGGGGATTTATACATAAAGCACATACATGAATTCAGTGTTTCACAACAACTGTTGATCTACAGTCAAGCTGCAGATCAAAGAATAAAAGCATGCTTGAAGAGGAAACACTGTTTATTACGAAAATACATTGCTCATCTATATTATGAGCAAGAGAAACAGTCAAAGGATAAACTGCAGTACCAAAATTATTCCTGTCCTACTGGGAAGTAAGAGAGCTTTACTGCCTTGATTTTCAATTGAGAGACAAAAGGTTCCTCTAATGAAGATGGGGGGACAGGGAGAGAGGTCAGTGACCAACCACAAGCCAGCTGTTCAGGACAAGTCATATATGCATTAGTAAATGCAATTCCAGTCACAACATAATGAGCAAAACATAGCTTTGTAATGTATACTTGCAGTCACCTGGGAGAGGGTTATTTATAGTTTCCTATTTGGATTTTAGGTGTGTTAATTCAATAATTTTCAGTTATACATGGTATAAATAAAACACAGGTTTTCCAAATTCCATGGAACAATTAAAGTTAATTTAGAAAAAATTCTGCAAGAAAGGGCTGCAACAATGATTGGGGAAGAAACCCAAATCAATCAAAATATTTTCATTCTGGATTTTGTTTAAATTTTCAGTGGACACTATGTAACCAGCAGGAGTTCAGTCATAAAAGAAACATAAGAGAGCAGGAGAAGGAGATGGGGAGGGAAGGTAGATATTCAGAAAATATGCTCACATAAACAACAGGATGTGGCACAAATAATATAGTTAAATTCAGGAAAATCCTGATGGCAGTATTTAAATGACTGATTTTCCTTTCAGCTGGACCAAATCTCGAATTTACCTCTGTCAGTCAAATGACCAAGTTTCTCTTTTTTATTATTCCACTAGAATCACATTCCCTAGGTTCTTCACATTACCCAAGCATCATCAGTAGGAAAGGCAAGCTTCTTTGAAAAGTCTTTCCTGGTCTGTGTCACAAAACTCTTAACACAGTCTTCTGGGTTTAATGCAACTCACCTTTAATTCTGCACAATTACTGTATCACATGTCAGGTTCCAGGAGAACAGTAAGCGACCTGAGTCTCTCAGGCACTTTGTCACAGGATGAAAAGTCACTGACTGTTAGAAGAATTGAAATTCTTCTGGCAAAGAAGAATTCCAAAACTTTTTGAATTAAATTCTATAAGTGTATATAAAATGCTCACTGGATGATTATTTCCAAAGATTAAAACTCATCTATAACCCTCTATTATCTTCTGCTCATTTGCTGTGATGGTTTTACACGCTGGAAAAATAATATCATAGCACAGCATTAAAACATACACCATACCATTTTCAAGTTTGCTTTTCGGGTGTGGTCCACTAAAAGCCAAAAATTTTCCTGGAATAATCCAGTTGAAGTCACCATTTTCCACTCGCTACAAAAGTTTCACAAGAGAAAAACATTTTAATATCTGTATATACAAGGTAAAGAAATTACTCAAGATTTTATTTTTTCTTTACTATGTTCTTGTTGCATTAAAATGAAACACTTCAAATGTAATTAGCTAGCTTAACTATATGGGACAAATTAATCATCAGCTGCTTCTTAGATCTATCTTAATAGAATGAAATAGAAACAAAATTTGCTTTAAGTTTTCCAATAAAAGCAGAAAGATCCTTTATGTAAGATATTTCTCCTTGAGAGGATTCAGTGTTTCAGGACACCTATTACTAACACTGACAAACACCAACATTCTTCTTTGTTTTAATCAAAAATTATGGAAAAATGCTTCCTCCTGAAGCACTAGCTAAAAACCTCAATTCACAGAATACAAATTAAAAACCAATTAGCTTTCAAAACAATTACTCTTTCTCTGTAGAAACTGAAATTTACATATTGGCATAAGCTCTGATGAGCCAGTAATCACAGAAGAAAAGTGTAAATTAAATAAAGAGACTGGATTTTAATAAATTTTCAAACTATGACATTTTGCATTTCTTGCTCACTTTTAAATGAAAACCTAAAAAGGCACTTCAAATTCTGTCACTGCTGAAAATGAAAGCTTCTTTGGAAATACATAACATGAGCTGCAGTTCTAAACTGCCTTCTTTTCTTTCTTTAATTGAAGACTGCTCATTCCTTGTTTGGCAATGCAGTTATTCTCAGCATGACTTTTAAGGACATGGCACTTGGTTCAGCTGCATTATTAAGCTTGTGTTTTTAGCTCTCAGCTCATCAGAACATCCTAATGAGTGAAAGGTTCTGATAATGGACATCACTGTAATCAATTCAGCAACTGTTTGCTTAGCTGAAACCATTAGGCTTGCTCCCAATGTCCCTGCACAATGGAAACTCCTGGAAGTTACCCAGGTTGCATAAGGACTGGAGAACCAACCTCAGTGCCAAGCCAAGACCCCTGCCCCCCATTGGTATCACAGACTGACTTGTCAGCACTGCAGCACCCCTACTCACTTTAGGGAAGAAATCCTGTTCAGTAAGCTAAAAATATTCTTGTATTTGTATCACCAGTTTTATCTGTGGATTAAGCTCTTTATAGTTACAGGAGTCATGGTGAATAATTTCAATTTTTATCAATATGAGCTACAGGTATCTCTGTATATGTGTGTATATATATGCTCAACACTACATACAAACATTATTACTAAAAAACCCAACCAGTAATTTACTTCCAGTCCAACAAAAGGGGAATTAGCTGCCTTGATAACATAGGAAGATGAAAGAACTATAAACATGAAATAAAATTTCCTTTCAGTCTGCTCCATTTAAGTTGTATGCAACTTTTTCTACATAACCACACATTTGAAGACCTAACATAGCAAAAACCTGTAACATTTAAAGTTTTTGAAATATAGCACGGGACATAACTAAACACGAAGCTGACCACAATGTGTGAAAAAAAGAAGACATACCAAAAAATGGACAAAAAAATTAAAGATGATTCCAAATTCTTGCTTCTTAAACTCAGCAAACAGCATACTATAAACATCATTTACATGTACATACTTTTCACACTCTAAAATAATGTTAAGCCTTAAACAAGATAATGGGATAGCTTTAGTCAATTATTTTAGGACTTTTTCAAGCAGACTAATGCCTACTATATATACAGAATTCCAAACTACCATTTGTTTTTAGAACACGTTTTTCTTTTTGTACATAAGAGTAAGCAAAAAGCAGCAATTTCATATTTTAAATTTCAGTTCCTGTTCATTTAATCATGGTAATTCTGCAAAGGCTACACCAATTTTTTAAACTAATCATTATGGAACATTGCAGGATACAGTTATCCTTCTTCAAATGCTTTCACATTTAGTGAAACAGGCAGATTTTTGCTACAGACTGCCTACTGCAGACATATATTGTATAGATGTGCTGTCAATTAACTTTTTCCATAGTTTATTCCTCTTCTGACTTCCCTTTCTTCAACATTTATGAAGCATTTCAGTATGCACCTGAAATATATACAGCTATAGGAAATGCTTTTTAAATGGAGATTTTCAAACTTAGCAACTTTATTCTCATTACTTCCAGGTTTTCTGAAAACTGCAACACAAGGGAAGAATACGGGAAGAATACTGGCTACAGTAAAGCAACACAAGTTTAAAAAGAGTTAAAATTATATTCAAATATTAAGTACACCTCTATACACGCTCATATATCTTTCTCCTTAACCAATACAACTACAGGAATATATAGTTGTTCCAAAGACAATGTCCAATAAAGTAAATGATTGTTAATGACTTGAGTAAAAACCCTTTCCCTTCCTTGGAGTGAGACCTGGTAGATAAAGATCATGCAACTCTTTTGGATCAGATGCATGTACATCTCCTGTGCCTGAGAATTTCTCTGCACACAGCCCAGTCCACAGGTACAGCATGGCATATTTTGATATGCCATTGCTTCTCTAAAGCAATGTAGCTTGAGGTAACTTTCTACTACTAGCAGACAAAGGTGTGCATGTGACAAAGTCCTAGAAACATCTAGAGCCAACCAGAGTATCTATAACTGAGTTGTTTGAAAGTTGGCAGAACAGTGAATGGTATCTGCTAGCTTTCTGGGACTTCGTTAGGGAAATATTTTGGATGTATTTCCTTTATTAGAATTCCACATAATGCATCCTTACTAACAAAAACCCCTCCAAATCTGCTTAATCTATGTGGTTATAAAAAATTGGTCATATATTTGGGACTAACAGGAAAGGAAGAAGGAGCTAACAAGTGCTGAAAGAAAACACATGCTGTGGGTCAGCTGAGAGACCTTGGATCATATCCTGGGAGAAGGTTGGTAAAGCATGAGAGAGGTCCCAGAAACCTACAAGAAGGCTACAAGAAAGCAGTAGATTTATGATATGATGCAACTGAAATTGCAAGGATAGTAATCCTGCATGTTCTTCACAAAGAGCAGATAGCTTTCCATGTACATAACTTACATATGAACACTGGGTTTTACTTGAATTAAACTTGTTTCCAGTATGTTTTAACTTCGAGAATATTGTATACTCTTATTTTAGGTAGCCCAAACACATTCAATGCATTATTAAATGTACAAACCTCATAGTGTTCATATTCATCCACATCAAATGTCTTAAAGTCAAAAAATCCATGCTGCAAGGCCTAAAAGGCAACAAGGTGTCAGTTTACACTGAAATACAATATATAATCTCATTTTATAATACTTTTTTGAGCAAAACTAAATCCCTAAATGTTTGTGATTGTGGCTTATTGAAGCTTTTACATTAAGACAACATTACATTTTGCACAGATTAACAACACAGACAACAAAAACTCCAACAATATCACTGGAACATGTTAGGATCATTACTTTCCCTCCAAAGACATGAGGATGGGACACAAGGTTGTTGCATATCACTTAAATCGTAACATTGACTCTCCACAGCCCACCATGTGGAGTTTTTTTCTGTAAGGCAGATGACAAGTTAAAAAGCAATTCCCTTTTTGTCATACACTGATTTAATGATTCCTATGCCAAATGTATTTTCATGCAGTTGGACATAACAAACATCGAACACGGAGTTTATTGATTCTCTGCACTTAGTATGATACTCTAGTTTTAGCACCATAATACCAAGGCAAAATGGCATATACAGAATGCAGTGCCATGTATAATCTCTATTTTATTATTTCTTTTAATACCCATTTCACAGGTAGAATGAAGTCCACTAGACTACATTAGACAGTACTTATTACAAGACTGAAAGAAGTTTGGTATTTGATTACTGTACTGTTATTAATTATGCCACTTTTGCACTAAAAATTTGTATATAATAACCATATTGGAACCAATTTTATGAATATTAAATTCATAGCCAATATTTATTCCAAATTGGTGGAAGACATTTCTGCAGCATCTATTTACACTGAACCTATTGCATTCTGAGAAATATAGGTATTGCACAACATTCTGGAATTAAGGCGTGATAACACATCACAGATCTGTGATTCAAAACCAATAATCCTCAGACTGCCATTATTTGCTACATATAGAGCGCCTTTTTAGGAAAAATGAAAAATAGCTTTGTTATTACTCATTTGTTATGACAACATAGGCTCAGTGACTGGACCTGTCATGAAACCTAAGATACTGAGAGGTTTGTCTGAACAGCTGATTTTGAAAAATGTATTTCATTGAAGCATGGCTGGTTGGCTGCACTCTAGAATTTGCAGGCCCCCTGAATTACGTGTATATGACATACACACAAACAAACACCAAATTCATCCAGGTAAACCAAGAGTACTTTCAATTGAGGCATGCATTTTCTGCCCCAAGTGTTTTAATCTCTGTGAGCTAGACAAAAATTTAATAACAAATTTTATGAGAACAAACGAGGAACAACTGATTCTCACCATCCTTTTGATGCATTAGCTGCAGATACATTACAGTGACTGCACTGACTACTTCAGATCTTCAGGATCTGTAGAATGCCTCACAAATTACAGTCTTGCTGGTAACTGACAGCTCCTTTCCCACCCCCACAGAACTAAAAATATTAAGCTTGAGCTCTCTTTTTCCAATTTTTAAAAAATACTTGTTTTGCCATGTTTTTAAGAATTGCAAGTGGTCTATAAAGTGTCTGTACAGAATTGTTCCTATAGCTTGCTCCCTTCATCAATACCAATGGGAAATTAACAAAATTTAAAGGTCCTCAATTAAGAACTGATGGAAATTTTTTTAAAAGATCAATACTGGAGCTTAATATTTCAGGACTACTTAAAATGACACATCAAACCACTAGTAAGATACACTAATTTTCATTGGTTTTAAACAATTTTGAAAAGATTTTTCAAACACCAAACCAAGAGTTTTGGGGAAAGCTGGGGCCAAGTATATGCAAAAATTGTTCAGATTAAATCACAGTACATCTAGGTATTTGTTTCACTTGACTTCATCGACCTGTCATTCCCTCTCACCAGTGGTTATAAATGAGCTTTTAGCAGATCTATCACAGTGTCTTGCATTAAGAGCTGTCCCCACCCAGGTCTGGTGCATTTGCATGTACCAACTCATGAGGTGAAGTTCAAAAAGACGTCAAAGGCCAGGCCAGACGGGTCAAAGTGCAACCTTCCTCTGCCATCAGTACTCAAACACAGTCCTCAGTAACTTAGACTTCATCACTACTCATTCACCTGAAGCCAGGTTTTATAATCTATTTTAACAGTATTTTTCTTCATGTTTTAAAAATCATTTTAATCATGTTTTGTTAAGAAAAATATGTTATTACCTTATTTACTCCCTGTAAACAGTCCAAGATCGTAAGATTGTATGTGCAGTTCCCAAATGAAGCATCCCTATAGATTTAATACAAATGAATTATTTCAGCAACTAGGGGAAAGGCAGAACACAACAGAATACATTCAAACTATTCAACCCCCTTTGAGAACTCTAATTTAAAGTTCAAAGACATCTTTTTAGAAGCTTGTTCAGGCCAAAGTACTCCCCTACCCAGATGTAGCTCAGACTAAATGGAGTTAGATATTGCAAGCTACTTCAGGTGAATATTTTACATCAGGTAACTACATGCTCTTTACAAAATTATTTATGCTACTCTGGAATAGGAAGGTTTGCACCCTCTCTGGATTGTGTAAAGATAGTAGCAAATAAAGCACAGCTTGCTTTAAACATTAGTCAAGTCTTAACTGAGTTACACTAACAGGGGCAGGCAAATAAGACTACTAGCTTGGAATTAATTTACAGGCTTTCATTTTGATGCCTGATTATAGATGTGATTAAAAGCTATCCCAATATAATTAACTTTGAAATTACTTAACCTCAGTTTACCACACGAAAATTACAACTTGTCTGTAAAAGATTAAGTGAGACACACCACCAAACACACACCACCATAAAAAGCATTGTGGAAAAATTAAAAAGTATTTTTTGAAATGTGCTTCACACCACTTTGATTTTAACAAAACTCTGCCTGAACAGATTATTTCCTTATCACTGATTAAGGAAATCTTTCATAGCTTTTCTCTTAGCCATCTTAGAGTCCTAAGAACAGCAATTTATCAGAATAGTAAAACTTTAGGTTCAGACAGATACATATTTAATCTATAAGTGATTCAAAATTTCAAAATTCAATTTCAAAATCTCAATCTTTCATTGAAAACTTTCATTTCTTGATAAAACTTGCAATAAGTAGTATGTAGTTTGTGGTATGCTCCTTCAATCTCAAGTACTTTAAGAGTAGAAAATTCTCCCCTTCTCTTTAAGAGCAGAATAAGTTTAGCAGTTTTGGGCAGGCAGTGTCCATAGAAAATGGGTTTAAAAGCTACTGTTTTGGTAGTGTCATATTGCAGGCAGGCCAATCTAAAAATGTTTTCGAACTACTAGATTATTAAAATACACTTAGCCATAATGTTTTGGAATGGGAACTTTGAAGTATGTATGAATCTTCCATATCCAAATCCAACAGAGAAGTTTTAAAAATGCGAAGCCATGAAGTATTTTCGTTATGTTGAATAAGCAGAACATATCAAAATCAACAATTGGATCAACAATATTTTGAATATCACATGATAACAGATCATTTTAGCAAACAAAAAGGTCTTGTGAGCAAAAAAAATTAAGGGCCCCAGTGGGAGCACGTACATAGAAGAAAGGGTTTAAAAGATGTACCAGTTTTCTGGAGGGGCTGACAGAAATAAAATCCAAACAAATGCAAATGACAAAATTAAATATTTAGAGAAATAGGAACAGAAGATATGGTTGTAGAAGACAAGTTCTACTTTATATGTTGTTTTGCTGTAACAAGAATATAACTTTTGTTTTATCTGTATGTATATAATTACTTCTTTGATTGATAAGGCATCTGACAGTGCTGTACATAAAAACTATGCTGGGGGAAAAAAAACACGTAATCCCTAATCCATTAATAAGAAATACTAGGAAAGAGGGAGGGAGGATGTTGAAGCTGACCTAGATATACAACTCCAGGTGTACGGTATTCTGAGCTACAGTTCCTGCAGCCAGCTGTTACCAGTGACCTGCAGACAGATGCTGGCAGCTAACATGGATTGCCTCCAGCATCCATGTCTCAAATGTCTCATTTCTGCTGATGTGCACCTGACCATTAAAGTAGGTTGCTGATCACACGTTTCATTACAGTACTCTTACAGGGCCAAATGGACAGCCACCTTACTTTTCAAACAGTGACAGAACTCTATTCACTTTCAAAATGAGAAAAAATTTGAGTATTTCTAGGAGATACAGATTTAGTATGAATCTGAGCTGGCATTACAGAGCTACAATATCCCACATCTGATTTCACAGTTGTTGTAGCTGACCTCAATACTGCATAATGCTTTCCCTATCACCAAACCTCTAAATACTGTCAATAACAAAACAGTTTGTTTCCCCAGCACTTGCCAATAAAGAAACAAACCTCAGAAGCTATAAATCAAAATCCATCTCTGAAATTCATGTCATTATTTAGAGACTGAACATAGTATTAAAATATTTTTGGTTTTTTGTCAATACAGAGTAATTTGAGGTAAAAATCTGAAACTGCTTCTCAGTAGGCAACTGGTATTCATGACAATTTTAAATGGTGTTAGCACTGTTTTTTAAATGGAAGTGAAGATACAGTATAAGATCTTCAAGAGACTAGAGCGTCACCAAGTGACAGTGAATCAGCCAAAAATAAGACAAAAGTTGTCTCAAAGACAGTAGTGCCTTATTCTGCCAAGTTATCTTTAGCTTTTCTATTATAAAAACAAAACAAATTTCCATGAATTTTGTAAGAAAAATGATCTGATTTTTTTCTACCCCTGAACTGTATTTGCTGAAGCTGTCCTTAAATGAAATACCAGCTGAAGACCTAAGCCGATTAGGGCTTTTTGAGGTCACTCAGCTACATGAAAGTAGATCAGTTTCCCAGTGATTACTTCATGTAAACTTACCTCAGTACTCTACAAAGAATCTGAAAATGCTGCAGCTTCCCCCTATTCAAAGTTGTCTATTTTTTTTTCAAATAGAGGACACTTCAGGTATCAAATTAACAAACTTAAATAGTTTAAATAGTCCAGTTGTAGCACTTAGCTGATCACTGCTCACTGATAAACTCAAACTATACAGAGATGGCCTGTATCACAGAAGTTATGTAATATCTAAGTTCCAGGCTGCAAGAATAAATTCAAGTCAATAAATACTGAATATTTATTGCAATAGCAATGATTCCTATCTCCAAATTATTTCCTTCATAGACCTTAGAACATGAGGAAAGGGGTAAGGCATTTGGGTTATGTTTTTAACTGTACATAAGAACTATTTTCATCCTTTTCAAGACACTAAAGGTGTGGAAAGAGCGCAAACTTCCTCAGAGCAAGCACCAACTTCTTTCTTCGTAGTACAGCCTGATGCCAAGCAGATCCAGTACCTAAAGCAGAGCTACTGCTTCCAGCACAGGTCCAATTGCTCGAGCTTCTGTACTCTGCTATGTTTTGCAACAGAGATGGTCAAAATGTCTTCAACATTTTGACAACTATTTCCCCCTCCCCCCTTCAACGTGGTGGGGGGAGGGGGAAATATCTCAAAGGCAAAGGTTGAAAAACCAGGGAAGATGATTAAATTATTTCTTTCCTATTTCCAGCTAATCTAAATGGTCCCAATGCAGGCCCTCATCAGATCTACTTGCCCTTCTCTCAGCACTAGTAATTCTTAAGCTCCTTGTATATACCAACCTCTACCTAAGAATTCAAGACCCAAATAGCCCCTCCCTATCAGACTTCCCATTTTTGATCTAGCTTCTTATCTCTTCACAATCCTTCTGTTTATTTCCTCACTCCTCTTTGTCTCCCCTCCAGTACAGCCAGATTACACACCCATCTTCCCCAGCAGGACAAACTACACCGCAGTAACAGAATCTGCTTAGGCTCTAATCCAGAGGCAAGACCAGACAAAGTCAAAAGCAGGTCCAGAAGAAACATAAGTGCTTTTCAGCCCCACACCATGCAAGAAAGAATACTCAAGAAATCAGGATGTATAATTCTTCTAGCAAAAGCTCCTAACATTATATTCCTTCTAGAGACAGCAAGGCTTAACGAGAATGTCTCCCTCTAATGTCACCAAAGCTTTGTGCTAAAAAACCCAAATGAAGCAACAAAAGCCCAAACATATACCAGATCCCATCCACCCCAGACAAAGCCCACCACAAAAACCCACTAACCGTCAAAAGCTTTAGTTTTAGACAATCATTTCTCTCACAGCAACCTGGAGCTTGAAACAGGTGGAAAATGACTGCAAAGTGGATATGTTTCAGAATATCCTACTCTATAAAACTACTGCTGTCTTCTCCTGAAGTTGACAAATGGAATTATGCAATTATTCTTTCATAAGCATTTTGCCAATCCAGACAGCAAAACCAGAGTAGTTCCTTTGCTGGACTTTGCCTTCTTTGATGTTTTTGGTTAGTATACACTTCCCAGGGAAACACAAAAAGCTCTTTTGCATATAATATTAAAATTATCTCCAGAAAATCTTGCTGTTTCTTCTATTTTTTTGATCCTTCCTTCACTGATTCTAGAGTAGCCAACTATTCTATTTTGGAATAAAATTTCATTAATTGAAACTCACAAGGATTACCAATGAATAATCAATTAACATGTAACAGGAAATAAATTTGTGTCGTTAAATTTGTTATTGTGGTCCCAATCAGCCTCACAAGAAATCAGAGACAATTTCTTTCATTAGTCCTTACCAGTCAAGCAGAAACAGCATCTTCTTATCATTGCTACTACTATCAATATCAGTATTATAAGGAATTAGTTGCAAGGCAAGAATCTATAGCCTTTGATTAGAACAAACAGGGTCCTGTGAGACTGTTCTGCAAACACACAATTCCTCCCAAGTTTTCTGTCTTACAGTTTTGGGATCTGACAAGTAAGTTTTTTTCACTTTGTCAAAACCTCTCTTCTACTCCCTTTAATTTTCACCTTGGCAGGGGTGAGAAAAACCTAAAGACATACCAATTTACTACAATTCCAAACAGTAAATTAATTTAATTGGTCAACAAGATACAGCTATTCAGCTATGGGCCCTGATGAGATGTATCCCAGGGTCCTGAGGGAACTGGCTGGTGGTGCTGTAAGGCCACTCCCTATCATATTTGAAAAGTCATGGCAGACAGGCCCAGTCCCCAGTGGCTGGAAAAAGGGAAACATCACTCCTGTTTTTAAAAAGGGTAGAAAGGGAGAGCCAAAGAATTGCAGGCTGATGAGCACCACCTCTGTGCCTGGGAAGAAGATGATGGAGCAGATCCTCATGGGAGCAATGCTAAGGCACATACAAGACATTGTTTAATCTAGATTATGACCCCTGTATCTTATACAGAATTTGGAGCTGTTAAAAAACACTGACATGTTTAAAATAACTGATTTTTTAAAAATGCATTGTACCAAGCATCTTTTATAAATAGCTGAAAAAAATATGGATACCAGTAGCTCAGTAAACCTCTTGGGCTCTGGAGAGCTATCAATGACCAGGTCAGTGTATAAATTCTCTGTTGATAAAGGCTATCACTGATTTAATACCTTTTTTTTAAAATGTAGCTGATGGTTTAAGATTTTGTAGTCAAACTGGTCTTGACATTAAAAAAATCTACTACCCCAACAGTTTATACTGCATCTGGCTTCTGTGCAAAGTATGAGAAGAGAATCTGATCTTCCTTTGCTGAGAGGCTGAAGAATCAGAGGAATTTGATATAGACAAGGTAAGTCTACATTTACAAATTCATTGGCTGACAGTGAACACTACCTGCAAAATGCAGACTCCCCTAAAAGAGAGGATATTGACCTTCTTGCAGTTGCCTTTTATTGCCAGTGTTTGAATAAGAATACCATGAAGTATAAGGGCATTTCATAGCCCACACCATGAAAAATATTTGTAAGTCTCTCTATTACATAGGCACGATAGATAAAATTCCTTAGATTCAAGCCTCAATGTGACCTTAATACAGAGAATAAAGACAGATTGATAGAAACTATCTATGATTCATTGAAAACATTCCATAACCTTAGTATCAGTACCTGTTCTGTAAAATAGAGAAGATATAACAGCATAAAACCCCCTTCAATCCTGTAAGTCTCACTAGCTAGGGACTAGGTAATTTCAAATATTTTAATGACTTCCAAATGGTAAAACACAATGCATTATGAAGAAAAGATTTAAGTGCCAAATGAAAAACATGCTAAGAACTGTTTTCTCAGTTTGCTAGACTGACTCTTATTTAAGACTTATATCAATCTAAATGATTTATTATTCCCACAAACAGCAAGTAATTACACAAGACGTAAAAAATATTTTTTCTGGAGATCAGTCATTTTGATACAATACCTGTATCAGACATGAAACTCCTTTTTGGGAGGTAATCTAAACCCCAAATTTTTTAGCAAATTTCAAAACAGAGAAGGTAACCTCATTTCTTGTGTTCACATACCTAAATGGAAGATATGGTGGATTAGATCCAGATAAAAGCATCCTGTAAGCTTCTTCTGGTGTTTTCTTCAAGTATATAACCTAGAAGGGATGAGGGAAGAGGGAAAAAAATGAGCCTGAAAAGTTTTTAAACAGACAGTATCTTCCTCCAGCACCCTACTAAGAAGGCATGTTATACTTCTTCATGACATACATAGATCAGAAAAAGGCATGTATGTCTATACGAAGAGAAGATTCAGATATCAACAGAAACATTCTGTTTGGTGTCAATCCCTTACTCTAAAACAAGAAAATTGGAAAAAAAGTCACATACTGCTGCAACTGAGAGACTTTAATGTTGCATAAATTACTGTAAAATGGCTTACATTTAAAGCCTAAATTCCTGCTTACAGACATAAGATCCTTAGAGGGCAGTCCAGAGAACTTCAGGAAAAAGATGAGTTTCCATCTTATGAAGGAATTGTGAATCTGAAGTAGGGGCAAATTCTGGCCCTTCAAAGCTGTGTCTGCTCAAAGACATGCATATATGACACTTTGAACTGAACACTGGTCATTGTCTGTCCACACAGCACATAAAGGCTTGTAATAAAGACACCAGCAGGAAAGAGAAAAAAAAGATACTAAGAACACAAAAGGAAAGAGGAGAGGAAAAGAAACACTGAACAAGCTCCTGAAAAAATCAGAAGTATCTTGGATGTCAAGAGCAATGCAATAACTGAAGGAGGAAGGATAATGAAATGAAGAGGAAAACATTACAGTATGTCTTCAGCACCTAAAAGGTAGTGAATTCCATTAAGAAAAATCAAGAAGACATTTTCTGACTCATCTGTATCAATGAAAAGTCAGCAACCAAAACTTAGCTTCATTTTTAATCTAATATGATGAATCTTCAGAATGCTTTCATTCTGCAGCATACACAAAACCCCACCCCCAACAGCGCAAAGAGCCCATTGTGAGTAGTTTGGATAAACTGATCTGGTATCTAAAAAGCAATGTAAAAGCTTTAAAAAAATACTTTATAGATAGTAAGTATTCTCTTACAGGAGTTTTTTTACAAGGGACAAGGTTTTCTTCCCCTTCCCCGCTGTCACTGCTGTGACTCTAACTGTGTGGCACTGCTACTTGTAAACCCCAGATTCAACAAATACTAAACATTTTTTTCTCTCTGAAATTTTCATTTTTCTGTTCTCAACCTTCTGAGTGATGATGTGGTTCAAAGTCCCCAAAGTTGGGCCATTACACAGGCACATGATATGTAGCAATACTGGCAACATGTACCCACTGTCAAGAGAACTCATATTTCCTAAAAACCTTACAGAACAAAAAGGGAATCAGTATTTTCCAAGTCCACCTTAACACTTACCCACAGTATTTCAAATGCAATTTGGATTCATGTTCTTTCCACCTGCACCTGCCATTTATAAATTAGAAGTATACAGATCCCCTCTAGAGTTGCTTAGATTACCAGCAAACAAATCCTTCATGTTGCAGGTAGGGCTGAGATGTGTAACTTAAATTTTTAATTTAGAAAGAAACATTCCTGCTAGTAAATAACTGGGCATGCCATAGTAGTTTGCTATTACCTGGTCATTTGCTGCATAAAAACTACAAACTTAAGAACTTAACAGCTTTTTTTTTTTCTCACTGGCATTACAGAAATCTAATAAAAGATATTACTACCAAAACAATTGCACTCAGAGGAATCATGCAAAAGAAACATGTCCAGTCCATCTGCTATCTATAAGGAAAAGGAACAGGAACCAGGACAAATAAACCAAATCTCCTCAATTAACTTTGAAACAATGGTAGAGCTGTGGCACATGGTCTGTTATTCTGGGTAGGCTATGAAAATGAAATGAAAAAGGAAATCAATTCAATAATCACTATGCCGCTGGTCTAGTAACTTTAAGAAGGCTGTGGGAAAAATCTTTTCTCCTTCCCAGTCTGAATCTTGGTAATGACATGAGATGCTATTCATCCTAACATGGTCAATTAGAGGTAACTGATTTGGATTTTCAACGTTCAAGAAAATGGTATCCTATGGAAAAACATGCAGGGGATCTGCCAAAGCCATTCCCTAGGTAGTAAAATAAATGGAGATAAGGGATGACAACTGGGCTTCCCTAAAACTCATACAATAGAGTTTTCAAAGACAGCTTAGAGACAAATGAAATGACCATCTGCCCACCCCCCTAAAGGAGCATCCCTTGAGAAGCCGTTTTACACACAGCAGAAGTCTCTTAAGGAAGGTTAAAGTATCCATGTGATCAAAAATACTTACAGCATATGCACCTATTAAAAACGCTGCATTCGCTCGCTTCCGCTGGTCAAAACTGGTGTAGTACACAATCTTCTTTCTTGATAGACTGAAATACTGTTTAGAAGAAAATAAACAACCAGAACAGCATATTTACTAAGAAAAGAATATGCTTTAAGAATACTTCAGCAAAATCACTTCTCCAAAACTGAAAAACAGGTCAGAGAAAATTCTAATCAAGAGGTTCCTAAAATTAAAGGAGAAAAAATTACTGATACTCTGCGAAGTTTTCTTATATCACAGATAAATAAGAGCGCAGGGAAATAGCCACTGTTAGCTGTCCAAAAACATGCTATAAAGTGGAGCTGAACCAAAACCTTCAATACAAAAGAATGGATTTTCCCCCCCAAGTTTAAATATTTGAAATACTAGCTTACGAACACTGATTAAAGACATTGAAATTTTAAAACTAAAACATCCTCCTATATGTTAAACCTCTTTAGCACATAATTCTGTAGAAAAGACAAAAGAAAAACTCAAGCAATCAACCTTACAGTCATTTTATAAGTTAAACACTTCCATCTTACTATTTTAAAATGGGGTGATGGACATATTTAGAAATCTTCAACAGCAAGAATTTACTTAAAAAGGTAAAAAAAAAAGTATAAGAGAAAAGCCTCAAGGAAAGGCTAGGCAAAGACAAAACTAGTAACACTCGCAATTCTTGTTTCTTTATCAAGAAAAGAAGCCTGTGCCAGAATCCTGTGGACAAACCTCCCATTGAAAACAAAATCAACAAGCACCCGGAAAGAACAATAATGACAAGCTGCAGCAAAACTATTTAAAGCCAGAGAGAGACAATATTGTCACTCAAAAATGCAAGTTGAACAATTCACTGAATTAATAATTTTTAAAACTTCATGAATCGCCACACTTCTATTATACTCTGCTACACCACTGCATGTTTTTCCAGACCAATTTTTACAGTGCTCTTACAGTTCTGAGGAAGTCATCAGCAGATATAATAGATTCTGTTTCTAATTATTTGAAGCATTTTTCTATTTTTAAAAGTTGCAATGCCCTAACACCTAACACCAGTGCCGTTGTTACCCAACTTCAGGTTTTTAACTCTTGACACTGTTGATTCTTGGGTAGGGGAGATAAGGTAGCTGCTGCAGAAAAGTTTCATTTGTAGTGCCAACTGTATTTCACTTCCAGAAATCTATCAATGTCAACTCTCATCTCAAAACTTATTGCAAATTTTAGAACAGTTTTAATCACAGAATCAAAATTTTCAAAAAAATCAAGTAGTCAATCAACTCAGGAGAAAACTGATGTAGGTACCACAGTGAGTTTCCTACTCCCACCTCCCAGAGAAACAGCACCTTCAGCCACAGTTCTAACTGCACCTTCCAGCCTGGCCTGACAAGCCACAACTTCCAGAGGTGGAAGGAGCGAGGGTTAATGCAGCTGGGTGTAAACAGGACTGTAATTCCTGAAACAGCTGTTGCTGTTAATTGGAAGAGGTTGTATCTTGAGGCCAACAGCAACACCTCTCTCAGTGTATATGCAAACATACAAAGTACAAGTCGTTACTTAATTAGTGAAGCATTCAATTATTATTAAAACTTGACAAAATGAATCCCAGTACTTTAAGATTCCTCCTTTCTTCCCCCTCCTCAATTTTTTAATTTTAGTGTTCTCTAACTGCAATTCCACCCATGATGTGTAGGTGGGATAAGATTACAGTAGTTATGCAACAGTGACAGAACTTCAATTATAACTTATTGACTACTACTTATTTTAAAGCAAAGTTCTTTGCAGCAGTTTACAGTTCACCTAAAACACTATTTTAAACTGCGAAGCTAGATAGTGAGAAGTAAGTTTTATGTAGTAAGACCATATTTCTTGTTTTATTTTATAGAATGGATTTTTTAATCATATGGGTATATAAAGTAATTCCAATTTTGAGACACTTCTGTACCCAAAGTAGCCATAACCTGAAGTTTCCAGAATACTTAGATGAAAACAATTGATCAGTTTTATTGCACCATTTTCAAAATGGTGTTTCATCTTTGCTATACGAAATATTTAAATGTGCTTTGAATCCTGACTAAAGCTTTACACGAAAGTGAAAACCGACATTAATGCCTTATAGCATAGCAAGCAGCGGAACACAGCAGTACAATTTAAATTTTCAGAAGCCTATGAAACAAATAACTGTTTTTATTTGCACACTAGTTACAGGAAAAAAAAGTTTTACAGTAGGTGTTTGCTGAACCATCAATGCAATGCATCTGTTAACATTAATGTGCAATTTGTCAACTCAGTGCACTTGCATTATCAAAGCTAAGCTACATGATCTATTTTTTAAAAATAGATAAATAAAAAAATATTGATTTTCTGACCATATTTAATAAGCTACATCTACTCCTCTGGCCAGGTTCAAAGATAAGCTTTCACAACAGTTCTAGGAGCTTACTGTTTTTACAGCTCCAGAGCTCCACCTGAATGGATTAGGGCTTTAGTTCCCTTAGTACTGCACAACTCTGAAGAACCAGGGATGTTTCAACAAGGATTTTTTCAATACAAGTCATCTAGGGAATAACTATAGTTGCAGAAAACATAGTTGCCAATAATCTTCTTTTTTCTCCACAACACAACTAAGGTGCACACACTATGAAGCACTAAAAATATTCTTTACCACTGAGAAAATTGTATCAATTTCACACATCATTAAAAGATAAATTTTAACAGTGTAACATAACACTGTCTGTCAAGATATACCCCAGAGGAACACACTGAGAGAATCTTGTGAATTAAAAGCAGAAGTTACACAGAAAGTTTAGTAGTCTTTGCTTTAGGTAATAAAACTAATTGATAAGGTGTAGGAGAGGGTTACAGAATATTTACTTTCACAGTAAGATTACATTTTTTCCTTTTTTTTAAAAGTTCCCTGTAGATCTCAAAAGAGATTTACTTGCAGAGAATTGATGACAGGATTAGAAAATGCCATGGTAGACAATTACCAGATTGATAGCTGTGTAAAATCAACATATTTGACAGTATTTTATATAATGGATATGGTTTAACACAGTTGCACTGTTCAAATAAGGAAGGACTTCAATCTGTTTAAGGAGCCTGGATCTATGCAAATTTTACTTTTTTATATATACAGGTGTATATAGAGATAATATGTACTTGTAAATAGAAGTGAATACAAGACTGGCAAACTTAATACAAAACATTTAATTTAAACGTGCATGCAACCCTGCCTCAAAATCTAGGCTGTCCTAAATGAGATGGTTTGCAGTTACTATGGTTCCATGTGTATGTCCAGCAATTTATATTAGAACAAAAAAGTAAGCCGAATCCCTTTATGATTCAGCAGCAATACAGTTAGCATACAAAAAGTAAACCCCATAGTTTATAAGCCTGACAGTACCTTTCCTCTGCTGCCTTTGATCTTCAATACTTATATCATTTATATCAACAACACTCCCTGATTACTTCTGCTCCTTAATTTATTGAGAATATGTAAGGCTATGCACAGATAAAACACAACAGTTTTTAAAAGCAGTTTTCATGAAATCAGACTTACTTAAAAACAAGAAAAATGTTTTCTTTCATAAATGAAGCCCAGTTGCTTAGTCAAGTGTTTTCTTCCCTGAACAGAATTCAAATACTAAGTAGGAAGACAGACAAGCATTTTTTTCCTCGCTGTTGACTTGGACATTGAAAATCATCTTCACAGCAATCAACAATTGAAAAATTACAAACACAAGGTCAGAAAGGTTTTCCTGTAAGGCACAGCCAAGACTTTGCTTCAAACTTTCTTGGCAAATGGATTATCTGAATCAATTCTTCACCTCTTCAGAACAGAGGTATTTACTGTTTAAAAAAAATCAGTCAGCATAAAATTACAACAGTTTACTTTAAAATGTTGGTCTGCCATTAGCACATTTCAAACCAGCATCCTTCCTCACCAGTCCCCCACAACAGGAGAGGGGAAAGCAGAATACTGCCTCATGTTGAACTTCTCTCCCAAAACAGAAACAGATATAGGTGAAAGATTTGAAAGGGAAGCTTATGGGGCTTTCTAGTTTTAATGTGATCTTATACTTTCATTTCTCCTGTTCTTATCCATAGAAGTTTTAAAATTAAAGGAGCCTAAGTCTTAAATTTGAGACACCATATCCATACCCAAACCCTCATGTTTGTGAATAATTTCTTTTTGTGCCATACTTCAAGACTCTTTTCTTAAGAAAAGTACATTAAGTGCTTACCCAACCAAGTACACCAAATCATCTGGGCTTAAGCACTATGATTGTTTCAAAAGTGTTGCAGTATGGCAATAGCAACCATCCCACAATAATCTGCAGTCTCTTATTTCCTATGATCAAACAACTCCTGCAGGTAGTCACAGGACACTCTTGAGGCAAGGGTGTGCCAGCAGCAGTTTCCCAACAGGGCTCTCTCTCTGTCCTTAGTCCCATCTGCACTTCCCATCTCTGAAACACTCATCTCAGGCTACTTACACATCATCTGGTGCCACAGGAGAATTACCATATTTTTGCTGCTGCAGGGCAGGTAAGACCCAGGTCATGAACTTGCAAAACACCCTAATTCAGGCCCCACAGCTCCTCTTGGGGACATGTGTGAAGGACAGACACAAGAAGATGAGGTGTACAAATGGTGCCTAATTCTGGCCTGGGGAAGCTGAGCAGCAGTCACTGTAGCTAGGCCAACAGTGCCCAGCAGATGCACTCCTCTGAGGCACATAAATGTAAATACACATGCAGAGGCAGATTTCAGTCCTGGGTATCAGTCTTACAAGCCTACTCACCCACTGCAGATGGCATCTAAATTAGAGTGTGGCACAGATTTTAACTACTAGAAGAGCAAAGCTTACATGAGCAGTACTGGCCCCCGGGGTAGTGCCAATCAGCCAGACTGGAGTCCATTCACATGTAAGTTTCTGTAACACTGGCAGTACTCCAAGCTTTAGCTGTTTGATTCCAGGTATTACTTTCAAGTGGTTGCACTATCAGGTTACCCTTCTCTCTTAGGCACTAGGAGTTTAATTTAACCTATTTGGAATTAGCCTCTGGCAAGCCAGCAGCAACAAACTGCACTTCCTCCCAGTAGAGACCTCTCTGTTCTGGTCCTGGCCAGCTGTACAAGAACACCCAGCAGTGAAAGTACAATGACTCTTCTCAAAAAAATAAGAAGTTACATTAAAATTGACATTACAGTTTGCTAAACCAACCCTGCAAATATCAGGGTTAATAGTTCAGTTCCAACTTAGCTGAGTAAAAACCATTGGTCGTGCGTTTGAATGGGACAGTGGCACTGCAAAATAGGGTGATAGATAATGTATTTTTAAGGTGCCTGGTGTTATCAAATGACAAATCCAACACTTTTCCAATATGAGCACAGGCATTGAAAACTACAAATAGTAGAGTTTAACTTTTTATCTTTGTGAGTCTCTTTTTAAAGTAAGAAGCAATGTAAATTTTCACTAGAAGCCCTTCTTTTTTTCCAAGAAATTTGCAGCAACTCTGCAAGCTCCTCAATTTGCAGAACCTCCACTTAAGAATTCATGGAATTCAACATACCCCTGGAACCAGCAGGTAGCATGAATCAACTTAACTAAAGGTTTCATTTTTGCCCCTGGAAATAATGTCATTTTCAATAAAGGGACCCTCTTAACAGTGGCCAAAGCAATCACATCTGTTGTCCCATTTTCCCATTCTGTCAGTAACAGGCCTAATATTTTATATGATAAAGATTTTAAATCTGTAATATTTAGTGAAGGGTCCTCACTATTTGCCCACAAGTTATATTAATCAGCATTTCAAAATTAAAACATCTGTTCCATTTCTTGCAGTTGACAGATTTTCTATACATGCTGCAAATCACTTCTTCACATATATTAGGAGAAGGTGAAGTCTGCAGCTGTACATGTGTTCAGGGGGTCTGGCTGGGATGGAGCTGGGATTTAGGCACAGCAGCCAGTGTGATGCTGTGATTTAGATTTGTCATCAAAACTGTGTTGGTAACACACTCATGTTTTATCTACTGCTAAGCAGTGCTCTCATAGTCCCAAGGCCTTCTGTTTCTCTCTCTGCCCCCTTCCCCTATTCCACTGAGACTTAATTTAAACAGCAGGATTTCAGGATCCATGTTTTGTTCCTTGAGTACCTGTTTTTTCAGTTATTCAGACCAGCACACCTCATTAGCTGCAAACCCTTGACACAACCAGCAGCTTTTGTTACTATTGTCTTGGAAGTGTTAAACTTATGCAAAAAGATGAACAGAGTCTTCAGTCACCTGTCTCATGTCCTAAACCAAAATGAGGGCATATTATTTTCTTTCACTCTTCAGAGGGAATAAAACCTCAGAACAAAGAATATCCTTAAAGCTTAGCAATAACCATTTAGCTAGTGAACATCTAACAAATACTTTCAAGCTGGCTAATTTTATTTCAATTTGAAAATACAAAAATATATGAACATTGTTTTAAAACAAAGCTTACCTTTAATTTCTTATTTAGTTTACAGCAGTATCTGTATAACATTGCCAAATTTAAAGGTCCAAAATCTCCATAGAAACTGGGGAAAAAAGAACAGTATTATTTATATAAAAGAGCTAAGCAAATTTCAACATGCATATTGTTGATAATTAAAGCTGGAAATCAAGGATACTGAGTAGCCAATACACACGGAACAACCAGCTAAGTTCTTTATTGACTAATTTAAAAGGACAATAGTAATAATTAATTAAACTTTTTTGTAGCTTCAGGTTAAGACAGTCTAGTAACTACTTTTCCCATTATATACGCACACTACAGAATTTTTTTCTTCATCCCATCATATCCAGATTGGTTTTGGCCAAAACTACAGAGTGAAGAACCTGAAGACATGATATACATTTAAACCATGCTGATGTTATCCTAAAGATTCTACAACTGCTTAAGATGAGAATATATCATTACCTACTATGAAGAATAAGCTAAATAGAATTTCTTATGGGTGATAAAATTTATTTAATAACATCTAGTCTTGATCTCTGTCTGAAGAGGCTCATTTCTTTATATCCCTTTTTCACTATCCCAGAGATTAGATTTTACAGACACACTTTACATCTAGTTATGTTTCCTTTCGTCCCCCAAATCCTCTTGCCTCTAGGCTGTTCTTCCAATTTATTAATTATTTCATGTTCCAAAGATCAACTTCTCATTTTTCTTGTTTCTCTCTTCTACACTTTTAAACTGTGTTACCTTTGAACAACAATCTCTGGCCTTAAGGTAAGAGCTAGTATCAGTAATCTGTACAGGAAAATTACTGCACAACAGGAGCTCCTTGTAGTGATTCACAGTGCTCTTCCTAGCAAACCTCTATATAGGCACCTTTACAGACTATAGCAGTCTTTATGCACAGAACTTACAGCACCCTCTTCTAGAGCTCCCTCTCTCCATCAGTTGTGCAAAACTGGTCAAAATTTAAGCTGCGAATTTCCTCCAGTAATTCTCCTATTGTGTATAAAAATCTTAATCTTGACGGTCTGTGCAAATTTGTTGAAGCACATGTTATGAATTACAGTGAGAACAGACTACTACTTAAACTGCTTTAATCTGATCTGCCTTAAGCCTTTTTGATAAAAGAGACAGGAAGTTTCTTGCCTACTGACAAAACAAGCCATGGCATCTGAATGCATGCTATTTGGGGAATCACAAAGGAAAAAGCTGTTCTGGACTTACAGTCTTTGAAGGAGTAAAAATGTACTGAAATTACATGATAGAATAGATGGCAGTACCTATGAAGCTTTCTCCCTCCTGGCAAAGGGTTTATTTTTCAGGAAAACAAATCAGATTCCAGATGAACATAAAAAGAAAACTTCCACTTTGAGGGTGATTAAATACTGGGAAGCAATAGCTCAGAGAGGTTGTAAAGCCACAATCAAATTGTACAAGGATTTGAACAACCTGCTGTTGTCAACCTTGCTTTGAGCCCATGGGTCGAATTACATATCTGCAGAGGTGCCTTCTGCTTCACAAAAACAAATTAGGAGTCTTCACTTTTTTAGTGCTTATAACATCACTGATACCCTCCTCCCCACATTCTCTCAAACAAGAAAGCCAAGACCAGTGCACAGAGACAATCATATAGTCTGATCACTCCCTAAGACAAGTAGCCTTCCTGCCACACCAATACTATTTCAGTATCATCTAGTTCACAATATCAAGTAACAACACAAGTGTTGGTTAGGATTCAGTTAAGCACAAAACATTTATGATGTAATTACAGAAGCTAATTAGCTAGGAAAAAGAACAAGCTGTCCAACTACTAGAACTTAATTTGCAGGTTGGACAGAAGTTAACTAAGTCAAGAGAAAACTGCAGCCCCAGGAAAGCAGGGTTTAACTTAAGAATTCATCATCTTCTCTTAGATAAGCCTGCCAGATATGGTCAATAGTCACTTTTAAAACAAAACCCTCCATGCAGTTTTTCACAGAGATGAAACCAAACCACTCTAAGGACCAGTATGAGTTAAACAAGAAGTTAAAACTGAAGCTCTAACAACACTGGAGTGAATGCAGCTACTAGTAAAGCCATATAGAAGGCTTCCTAACATTTCCTCCCATACAGCTGCACTAACTCATGCATCAAACACTTCCATCCTATCTTACTCCATCAATATTAGAGCATTCTCTCACTTAAATGTAAGATGGAAGAGTAAAATGTATGATATTAAATTTTGTTTGAAAAATACTTTTTAAAGTTTTGTGGAAAAATATTGAATGGGATAGTTACTATAATACAGAATACTTTTTAAAAAACATTGTGAGCAAAGTATCTGAAAGATGTAACTGAATACACAGTTCATTAAAGAACTGAAGAAGTACAGCCATGCTTTATGATCATATTTATTACAATTCGTTTGCTAGAAGTACATCAATATGAAATCATATATCCACTTCTACTTTTCCACTTGATTAAATTTGAACAGTAGTGTAGGACAAGTACATTAAAATCAATTTACAGATTTATCCACAAGACAAATTACTATTTTGGTGGGTATAAGGATAAAATACATTTGAGTCTATCCAGGAATTAATTGTCTTTCTGCAAAATGAAGGTTCTCTCAGCCCTCAAGTTAAGGATGTCACAATCTTTGACTATTTCTCCATCACTGGTTACCATTAAGAACCATGTGCTTCTCTTAACACAGCGGCGTAGGGAGTAGAAGTATCTGTGTTTAAGATTCTGGTACTATCCCTGTTTGTCTATGCTGCAGAAACAAGATATTTGTCAGAATCCAATCACAATTGAAGGAAAGGCACTTTCAGTCCCTGTTGCATCAGCATTACTGCCCATACACAAAACCACTGCCAATTCCCAAGTAACTTCCCTACCACCACAGAGGCAGTATATACCAGCTATTGCCTTGGCTGATAAAACATTGTGGTTGAAATGCGAGGCAGAAAGTTAAAATAATGCATGTAACATAACCTTTCTCCATTTTATACCTCTAAATTGGAGCAAGTTAATTATCCTTTCTTTGAGGGGGCTAAATGAAACAGGTGCTTTACAAACCTTCAAATCAAAAGAGTTCTTTGAAAGAAAATACAAGGCTCTGCACTGAATTCAATGAACTCTGATCTACAAAATCTTTCTTCAATTTACATCCCTAGACCTAAATACAGTTTTGACATGTTTAAGCAGAAGAATTTAATTCTATGCACCCTCATTAGTTTTTCTACAAAAGGTCATTTTTATCCTTGAATTAGTGACACTTGATCCTGATTCACCCAAAGGATTTTCATCTCAAGACCAGAATTTTAAGTAAATGTAAGTAGAACATGGGAAATGGGCGGGGTATAGGGAATGAGGATGAAATGACACACCAAGTCACCAGCTGAATAAAGAATTTTATTTGGCAAAAACTGAAGATCAACACAAGAAAAACCAAATAGTCACTGGTAACAATTCATCCAATATTATTTAACTTCCATCTCGTCTACATCTTGATGTTTTAGCTAAGCCTTTAAATACAGTAAAAGAAATTGGAATCACTGTGAAGCTTAAGCCATTTAAGACAGATAGTCATTTACAACAGAGGTGGAAATCAGAGGAACAGAAGGCAGGTATGGAATTAATTAACATATTATTATATTTTGTTTTAATCAAGTATCTAGATGATACCTGAAATTATTCTTCCCCCTCATCCCATGGAGACTTGCTATCCTTATGCTTCTCAAATTAAGTAGCAAAACCCCGGAATATACTAGCTGAACATTTAAATACTCTACTTCAAAAATACTATCATGATGCCACCTGGAAGCAGTAGCATAAGTTTCTGGTATCTGTTTTCTTCTTAGAACAGACTCCTAAAACCATTTCTTCCTACCTATAATTTGTTGCAACATAATATCTGAGGCATTTGCTGTACTGTGTCATAGGAATCATCATCCCCCTAGAAAGGTCAGCCCATTGCTCCACTCTGTCACGCAAACAGTTACTGTAAATTCTTCCAGGGAATTTAATGGTAAAGGAAATGCAACCCACACCTCTTTAGTAAGAAGTAATTTCCAATTGCAGTTCCATGAGATGGCACATGAAGGTGCCACAAGTCAGTTCAAGCCTGAACCAGCCCTTCTGAACGCAAACACCACTTTGCACTAAGCATTTGAATATCTTTGACCCTTATGCTGGAGAAAAATGATAAACAGATTTCCCATCCTGAATGATTAAATGGTGCTATTCAATCAAGGAATATTATAGCCTAGCAGACTTTTAAGTGAATTGATATCCTCCACAGAATCATAGAGTATGCTGAGGTCCCTTTGTGTGTGTTTCCCTCCAGCCTCTCATTCCTCAGTCTGCCCCTACATCCAGGGTTGCCCCATTCCAGGTGCACAATCTGGCACTTGCTCTTGTTGAATTCTGTACAGTTGGTGATTGTCCATCTCCCTAATTTGTTAAGGTCCATATTAACCTCAGTCAACCTATCAGGCCAAGATACCATCCTTCAAAGATAGAATGCATTACTTCTACTTTACTCCAGATGCCTGATACTTTTTCCTTACAGGGCAGTAGTTTTATACTGCCATTCACTTCCCATCAGGGCATGACATTTCTTGTTTGCCACCTTTTTCAGTCATTGGTTTAGTAAAACATTGTTCTGAAAACAGAGGCACCATTTAATAACTTCGATCATTTTTTGGAGTACATAGCCCAGAACTGGAGCACAAGTACTTGTTGAAATACAAAGTTTGCCTTCTTAAAGACTTGTAATCATATAAAGCCATTTTCCTGCCAAAACAGGAGCCCCCCCTAAGTTTGCAATTACTTAAGTCAAAAGATGAAACCCAAGAACCTGGTGAAATAACAAAAATACAGGTTCCTAACTGCAAAACTTGGCTAATTTCTTAGCATTTTAAAGATGTCCAGCTCCCTATTAAAATTAAGCAATGAGACTGTTTCTCTTACTGTGATTCATTCTTCTCTTGCTCCTCCCTCCCTCTTTCCCTATGCAGGAACATTCAAGTTACTACCCTCTAAGGGCCTTGCTGCATCTATTCTGAGCCTGGCCATCAAACAGTACAAGGCCCAGGTGCTGCAGAAGTGGCAAACTGACTATTCAGCTACTTGCTTCAAATCATAAGCTGAACACTTCTCACATGCAACAAAGTCTCTGGATGAGAGAGGATGAGTGTGCACATTCATTACAACCTAACTGCTGGTTGGGAAATCTTACCTATTCAGGCTTTTTTTCTCCAACTCCAGTTTCCTAAAGTGTGTTTCTCCTCCCCACTTCTTAAGCACATGAAAAAAGTTGAGCACTGTTTTTGTCCTCTAGTCCACTGATTCCAGTAACACGTGAATTGTTAGGAGCTTTCGTAACGGGGCCGAGATAAAATTCCTAACACTTAATGCTACTTAGGGATTGCGTGCTTCTGAACAGACAAAGGATGATACAGCAAATAGAACCCTGGAAATATCTCAAGGTAGGAATAATGCAGAGGCCCCGGATTATGCAAAACCCCCCAGGTATTAAGTCTATTTCCTCTTGGAAGTTCCAAACCCTCCTCAAGATCCTGATTCTTCAAAATTCAACAACTCCCAGATCTAAGGCATAGATAATTAAAATACTTATTCCAGATACATGATTTTTTAATCCAGTGCTCCTTGATATAAAAAAAAAATATTAAAAATTAAGAGGTTCTCCCATAAAAATTTGCCTTGTAGAAGAACCTTCAGATCATATCAGAAGCCTAGGACCTTTGGAAAAAAGTCATCTTGACAGTGGCCATAAGGGGATGGCCTCCGCACATGGCCAAGATGCACATAAGCGATTTCCTAGACAAGCTACATTCCCATCCAACATAAAACTGGAGCTTAGAAAGCTGCTGTTTTACCCTGGTACCCTTTTACTGCGAACAAAAGAAAACTCTCCTCAGTACTACTGGCAAATGCTTTTATTGTTTAATTATGAAAAAGCAAAGACAGATACTGTAAAGCAAAGTACAGAACTAAGTTGGGAAATTTCCTTGCTTTAATTTTGAATTTAAACTTACTAAGGTATCTTGGTCATCCAATAGTCAAGGTTGAGTCTTCAAAATTACTGATGTGAACAAGGAAATCCCTGCATTCTGTGTGAAGTGACAGCTCTGATTGTTGTAATAAGGCTAAGTTTAAGTTTTCTTTTTCCTTTCAAATTATTTAAGCCACAGAAAGATTGTGAAGTTCAGGTTTCCTATGCAAGTACTGTTATTGGAGAGCCACAGAAAAGCAGCATTTAACCAAAGCAAAACCAGATAGCCTAACCTATCTATAACCTACCTATTACTCTTCTCACAGGAAAGACAAACTGCTTCTTCGTGTATACACATGCAGTAGAAGAAACAGTTCTCATTTAATATTGTTGTAGCTAAGCACTTAAGAGTCTTGCTCTACTGCTACCTAACTGAAGTAGCTCTCATGAAGAGTGCTGTGAAATGGGCAAGTAACATACCATAGCTTGAAAGAATGTTTCAGTGTAAAGCATGATTTACAGACTATCATATTTACTACTTCTACAGCTGCTTACACCATGTCAGAGATTAGATCTGCAAATGCTGTTTATACAAGAGATCCAAAGTCAGAACAAATGACTGAATAAAACCCATTATGATTTATGAAGACTGCCATTATAATTAATCAGTAAGAGATTCTTATTTCACATTATTTAAATTCTGACTTTGTTTGCGAAAACTACTCAGAAATAAAAAGGACATTAAAAGTTGCTTTGATAAAACTGTGTGAAAGCCAAGTTAACCAGTCAAGTGTAGTATTCTCAACCCAGATCTGCTTACGGGAAGGTGAAATGTGAAAGACGCTATTCTTAGAGAATAAAAAGCTTCTTACTAGTGCCTAACTCATTAACTGAGGTCTTGCCAAGGCAAGGTTTGTCTATTTGCCAAATGACAATCTTCATCAAGATGGATTGTTTCTCGTTAACTCCATTTTTCCAATGCAATAGTTACCTGTACTGCACTATCTTGAAACACTTGTGTTCCCTTATAAGAAATAGTGTAGACTTTCTCAGGAGGAACATCAGAGTTTCAGAAAGACTGAGAAAATCTTACAGAAATAGAACTATCAAAGAAGAGATTCCAGAATTGTGTCATTCCACTCAGATTTCTTGTTCTCTTAACTGAGGCATTTGTATATCACTTCTCTAGTGTAATAGGTTCAAGATTAAATTGCAGCCATTTAACTAAAATAGTGACAGTTCTAGTAGCAAGTTCCTAGTCAGCTAGCATTTGAGATAGGCTTAAGTGGTTTTAAGAACATCTTTATTACCTTTTTAGTGTGCATGTTTAAGTTAGACAGTATTACGAAGTCATCAGAATAGTTCAAAACTTCAAGTGAGAACTGAAGGCTAAAGTGCCCAAGATTACATAACCACACTTTGTGTATAATTTAGTGATAATCATGTGACAAGCTACAGGAGCAAGCCAAACCCAAACTTCCCAAACCATCAGAGCTCTTTTGTTTAATAAATGCTGTATATTTATATTTTACTAATATAAAAATTGCTTCCTTATGCCTATTCAAGAGTGGGGGAAAAAAAAGGGAAGCAAGGCAGCGAGTTTTTAAGTACTATGTGATCCAGTAACAGGCTCTCTAATCAGGCAGCTCCAAACCTACATATTCATGAGGTTTTCAGATCAGATACTGCTTCAGTGAAGCAAACTGACACCTCTGTAAAGTCAGCCAAATAAAATTCTGTAACAAGCTAACAGAATAACAGCCCGAAGAAAAGCAATTTAAATAGAAAAAAGAGCCGAAATAAAAGCAGTTTACTTCCAAGCACAATGAAGTACCTTTGTCTTGTCACTACAATGATGCATCTAAGCAAAGTTAAATCAATAAAGAATTGTATTAATGTAATTACTTACATACCTCACAGGTGCTGAGGATTTCATGCCTGAGCAGACTTCTCCTATCCCCCTCCTTGGAACTCTGGACAAGTAATTTGATTAAAAAGGAGAAGTGGCAGTGGAATTCTAACCACAAGAACCACCCAGGCAGGCCATTTTCATTAAGACTCTGCAAACCACCGTTCTGAATTACAGCATTTCAAAACTCACTTCCAAATACTTATTTTTCTATCATGCAACAAATACTTCTAATCACTTTCTCAGAAAGAAGACTGCATTTTTGAGGAGACCATCTGATCTGTTGTACCAAAGTAACACTCACTACTACTTACAGACAAGTCCTGTCAGGCCCCCTACTTCATGTGCAGCCTGGGATACACAATGGACTGATGTTAAGCTTGCTGACAAGCATAAGGGAAGTTACAGTAAAATTAGCACTTCCCCAAGAACTGAGTCTTGCATTCTATTCCTCAATTTACCTCTTGCCTTCCAAATTCAGAAAGATATTAAAAATATACATAATATGGTAACCCTACTGACACCTGCTTTTACTTCCCTGAGACCATATAAACTTCCTTGGATATGAGAGGGCAAAAAAAAAAAAAATTAAGATCAGGCATGGGTTTATTACCAAATATTGCATACACTGATAGGGACGGGTGCTGCAATACAAATACCAGGGGAAAGTTTAGCAATGATATGTAGAAGGTTATTACACAATTCCTTGGTACCACCTGGTAACTGTCACTTATTTTCATATCACATTTTAGCATTTTATGAGCACAAAATGGAGAGTATCTTATGGTATCAGATACAGGACAACTTTAAAATTGGCCTAACAGATTAGGAACCATCAATTCAGAACATACACCGGAGTTACATGTTCAAAGTCTTCAGATGTGCCCTAGAAGATAAAGGAAACTTTGCTTCCCTCCATTACCTGGTAATTATACCCAGTATCAGGTTACACCCTCCTCATATGTAGTTAAAACTAGGTTAAGGAATATACCTACAGAATTTCCTTTATATGTTATAGAAAATTACTTTCCCCCCCCACCCCCCTCAAATTTCTCAGTACTTTTTTTTTTTTTTTTTTAATATGACACTGTCCTTACACCAATACCTCAGTTACAGGCCTTGGTTAGTACAGCCATCTGTAACTAAGAGTACAGAACTGCTTTCCCTTCCTACCCACAAGATCAAATGCCATGTAAGATTCCTTCACACTTCCTAAAAGCACATTAAGAATTGAAACATAATACTGAAGTCTGAAAGAGATGTAAGTTTCCTGTCTTAAAGCAAGTCAAACACTTTCATACCACCCAAATTGCTCAGGACCTTCCACAGTTGAGTTTTGCTTTCAATACTAGGTCAACCATCCCTTAGGATACTCCAAAGGCCCCTTCCCATCAAAACTCCTTAATGATCATTAAAGAACTTACTCCCAACCTAAGCAGCCCATTACAAAAGTCAACTTCTGGAATGAACCACTGGAAACTCCAGTAGAAAACACACAGCTTAAGACAAGAAAATGTGTAGAAAAGATACCCTGAAACTACAAGCTGTGCATAGAAAGTAAGCTAAAAATCAAGGAATATTGCTTTACATCTTCACAGACGCAGTACTGGTCACTGGAGAAAGGAGGGAAAAATGGTTGATGCTCACAATTGCTTCAAACCATTTGGAAAGCAAGTTATACTTAAAACAGGAACACACTTTTTGTTTCACTTCTGCTGCAGCAAACCCCGTGTCAGATAGGTATATACCATCACACAGGAAACAGTTGATTTGGGAATGCAGTCCGGAGCACCAACTATTTAGCCACTGCACAGAGTGATTATTTAAATAAATGTTTTCTATGTCCTTAAATAGTATTCACAGCTACAATCAATTTCATTTTTTACCTTCTATGTGAAGTATCTTACAAGCATGAACTTTTACTTCACAGAAAATATTTTTTCTGCTGTTCTAAAGATACAAAAGCCATCAAAAAGTGCTATCTCAAAACACTCTAATAAAATCAGAGTTATAAAAAAAGTTGCAGATGCTCTTCAAAAGCACATTTAAACATGGCATTCTTATGATACTGTAAACTTCATACTGTCTATCCAAAAAAATACAGGAAATATAAAACAAACTACTGCTTATCTATTCGTACCAAATAAGTCTTCTACTTAAGACACCATTAAATAAAGTGTGATTAGTCCTCAGAGACCTCCGTGTTTTAAACAAATCTTACCAGGCTCAGATACCCTTCTTCAAGCTCAACCACAATTTAAGCCATTTAACTGGCCCTGCAGTTGTTTTTATGGGTCTTTCTTTTAAGAGTCACCTTGTTCAACTAGCTTCAGCTAATAAATAAATACATTCAGACTGCATGCTCATATTCTATGCAAGTACCTCAATGGGGCAAAAATATTCTACAGAATATATCAAAGTGAGTTGAAGAGACTGTCAGGTGATCACTTTGAATATGCAAAGCACAACACTTACTTTTCATAGACCAGTTCCTCATCGGTACAGAAGTAGTGGGTATTTACGGTACTTTTCGGTTTAGTTCGTAAAGTAGCGAAGTACAACCGATCTGAAAGACAGATTAGAGGCACAACGTCGGACAGCGAAGGCAGCCGGCCACCGCCTTCGGGGCAAGCCTGTCACCGCGGGGCGGAAGAGGCTCCGCCGCTCCTTTTTCTGCTGCGTGAGCGGCGGCGGGAGCGCCTGGGCCGGGCCCCCCGCGCCGCCGGGCGCCCCTCGGCAGCGGCTCCGACCCAGCCAGCGGCGCGCAGCAACAGGTGCCGGCCCCGCGCCTCGTCGGGAGAGCGTGGAAAGAAGCGCCCGGGTGCCCGCGGCAGCCGGGGCGGGCAGCCCTCGAAACCCGCCGGGCAAAGTGGCCGGGGCCGAGCAGGGCAGTCAGCAAAGCTGGGGGAGGGCGGGAAAGAAGCCAGAGGTTTTCCTCTCTGGGGGTGGCTCCGGGACCCCGCGGGCAGGGGATGAGGCGACTCTCACCTTTCACGAACTCCGAGGCTCCCCCCAGCACTTCGCAGGCGGCCGCCGCCGGCTCCATCTTAAAGAGGGCGCGGAGCAGCGAGGCGCGGGGCGGCTCCGAGCTCATGGCGCTCCGGGGCAGCGCCGGCGGGGCCGGGGCGCGCTCGCAGGGACGCGACCCGCTGCCCGGAGGGGCCGCCCGCCAGGGCCCACGGTGCTGCGAGCGCGGCGGCCGCAGCCCGCATAGGAGCGAGAGCGGAGCCGAGAACGAGCCCCGGGACACGGCGGGCAATCGCCCGCAGGGACTCCAACTGCACCCCGCCCCCTACCAGGAGACGCCCCCGGATAAAGCGGCAGCGGGCGGTTACCAGGCGACCGGCGGCGCTCTGGCAACCGCGTTACGGAGCCTTTGTGTCGCCCGGCCCAGGGCTGACGCTGCGAGTGACCGGCCCCCTGCGCTCCCCCGGCTCCCCGGCCCGGCAGCGCCCCTGCTCTGGCAAGCAGCGGCCCTGAGCCCGGCACCGCCCCGCCCTCCGCCCCGCCTGCCCGGGCGGCGCCGCCGCGCCCCGCTGCACTGGGGCTGCTTTTCCCCGCCCGGGGGCGGCCCGTGGCAAAGCGCCCCACGGGCACCGGGCAGGTGTCGCGTACTCGGAGCAGGGCTGAGCCGGAGCGCTGCCTCAGCGGCGCGGGCGGGCTCCGGACGGGGGCGAGCGGAGCGGCGGGGCCGCCTCAGGCATGGGGGAACCGGCGGAGCGCCCATTGCGCTACCTGGGACACCCTTTGTCGTGACAGACATGCCGGTTGACCAATCAGAGGTCGTCCTGCTACGCTTGAAGCCAATGAGCGGGCGGCGCCCGGGAGAGCGCCCCGCCCCAGGCCCCCCGCGGCCGCCGCTTCCCGCTCGGGCGGTGCGGGCCGCCCTCGGGCGCGGGGCTGGAGCGGCCCGAGCCGCTTGCGAACAGCGAGAGACGCCGGGCACGCCTGGGGCGCGGAGCTCTCCTAACGCGCTGGTTCGAGCACTGGGCGCATTCTTCCGCCTCTCCCCTTTAGAAAGAATTGGTAAGTGCCAAACAAGGCAGACTGTCCGTCTCAGTTTTAAAACTAAAGCAGAGGTTGCGAAGGAGAGGTTCCTTGAGGAGAGAAAAAAGGGGGTAAAAAAAGTCACTCTCTTCCCCCAAACAAACAAAAAAAATCCACTCTTGAAACACCTTTAAAAGATGTTGTGATACAAAGCCGTATGCCGCCCTGAGGTTCACGTTAGTATTTTCCCTAACACTAAATAACCTTCTGTAACCACCAGTTCATATAATTAATCCTGGTGTGTCTGCTAATGAGGCTAAACATGAGTGTGAAACACTTCTGACGCTTCAGTTTTTAATCTGGTGTCATACTAGATAATCTTTAAAGCTTTACATGTCAGGTGAAGGACTACAGAAGACAGTGCAGTTGTTTTTGTATTTGCTTATTTAATTTTTGTGTTGATTCTAATGCTTTGTACCTATGTTCTTACACTGCTTTTTTTCAACTTTTTTTTGAAAAGCTCCAAAACTAATGTGTTAAATATGACCCTGTTTGTGCCTGATTCTGAAACCTGAGAAAACCTCATTTTCAGTAGTAAGTACTATTCCATATAAGATGCTTACAAGAATGAGACTGCAGTCTTATGTAGCAGCAAATTATGTGAAGTATATATATAAATAAAGATTGTTGGAAGGTACTTGCTTTTCATGGAAATCAGTGTTTTTAGATTGTTCTTTATAACTTTCACTTCTGTGTAACCCTTAAAATCAAGTATTTCACTGCTCTTTTTTTATTTACAAGCAGTTCTCTTGGGGCACTGTATCCTGTGTAAGAGTTGGGTTATTAAGGGATATTGTCCAGAATCGCAGTTTTTTTGATGCCCTTTTTTACTCAGACTTTCACTACAGTTCAGTGTAACACATTTCTAAGTCAGTGCTGCACTCTGCTTAAGGGGAGTTTGAATGAGCATACTTGAAATAGCTTTAGCAAAACTCTTTGGCAACAGAAGGAAAGATGGAACAGTCTACAGCCTACTATCCAGTATCTAGAATCTGTAGAAACAGTTTGTGTTAAGATATGTATACCCATCCAGCTAGACTGGTGAATCTAGGAGGGAAATATGACCAGAAACTGAAGCCCAGCTGTCAAATTTTTGTATACTGCTTGTACGTCTTCTGCACAGCTAAAAATACAGTTTTCATTGCAGAAGAGTTCTCATTTGTGGCAATTAGCTGCAGCCTTTGTAAGCATCAGAAATAAACTAACCTTTCTTTTCTTCCCTGTAAAAATACGTGCAAAATAACCTCGATGTTTTTTCAATTCCAGTATTGTGTCTCGTAGCTATTAGTATGATTATTTAATGAATTTCACTTTGTAAAATGCTAGCTTTTACAATATTTGCAACTAGTACAACTTAGTTATTCTAATCGATACTATGTACTCGTTTTAACACTTGAGATCAAATATCGAGACTGCAGTGACATCTTGTGGCATTTTTTTGTAAAGAAGCAATTTTCTTGTGCTGCTGTATCATTTTAGCACTATATCCTGATTTTTTATCAAGGATTGTTTTCAATATATCTTTTAGATACCATGTTTAAAATCCTGTCTTGCATTAACCATAATTTCAACAGAACATTCAGAAGTGGTGATGATTCCATTTAGACTCTAAAATATTAACAAATGACATATGGATAATCTCTCAAAAGAAATAATCACATGTATATTATTTTGTTTAAAATACAATTTTTTGGTAATGCATTTTCAGGAAAGAATCTTAAGGCATTTTTATAACTACCAAGGGATTAAAAATCCAGTTTTAAAAAAAAAGCAAAAACCCCCTTTTGGTTCCAAAGTACAATGAATTATGGCTGGAGCTTGTGTCTTATCTTTGTATTTTCTCTGCTAATTAAATGATTAAGGTTGTTGGTTCTGTCTTTTCTTCCTTCATAAGTAGGCCTTACCTAAGTTAAATGAATGTATGTACCACCAAGTACACATTTTAAAAAGAAATCTTTGTGCTGCTCATGCAAACTATGATCTTACTTTAGACATCTTAACACTGAAAAAATTGGTCAATAATCTGAAAATAAATATATCACAAGTCTGCATTCTGTATTTTATTTTACAATGGTGCAAATTAAATTTAACAGTATAATTAAAAGCTTGTTCTATTAATTCTTCCACTGATACAGAAGAACAAAAAAACACCCCCAAATGAAAACAACTCCTCCGCTCCAACAAAGAGCCCAATACTAAGATTTGGCTGACTTGCCAGTTCATTTCACGTTTCAAAAATAAGATTAACAACTGTGAGTCTTCATAACTCTAGTTGATACTGCACAGAACAGAAATCATGGAAGACAAGTAAGTAAATGAAATACAGTAAACTACCACTGGGAAATTTGCATTTCTGGAAAGACCATAGACCTGTTTGTATACTACTTAGCACTACAGCACAATAATTAAAAACTACTTTTCACTATTACAACAAAATTAAGCAGAATTTACATGGCTATGTTAAGATTCTGCCCTTTAAATCTTACAATAGTAGTTTCACTGAACAGAAATCAAATCCTTTAATACTGATAGAACAAGGCAAAAGAATCCTTCATTCCCCCAAAGACTCACACTCTGCTGTAAAGAACTTGTCATATTTTTCACTCTTTGTTCAGCTAACTTATTACAAAAAATGATAAAATTATACACCATTTGTGCACATGCTATTTGTGTACTAGGCATTAGCTGTGACTGGTTGCCCACAGCTACCTTTGAACTGGTTCTAAGAATCAATTAAAAGCTGATGCAGATGAAACTAAATCTGCTTTGGATGCCAAATCTGATTCTGTGATCCAGGAAAATCACTGGCTTTTATTCTCTCCTCCATACCACAAAAAAAGCCCAACCCTTCTGCAACTTCACTGGAAAAGGTTTACCCTGTCTATGTCAATAGAAGGTTTCCAGAACTACAGAGTCCCAATCTAACAAAAGCCATTAACAGCAGCTCTGTTTCTTGCTATAAAAAAAGTCAGGGAATTCAGAGACTAGTAACAGTCCATCCCTGTCAAATATCACTGTACCTTAAAATACTGGTTTTTCATAATGCTTTACCCATTTATTGTATGTTTTAAGTCTGTTGTCATAGCCACCAAAAATAGACGAAAAAAGGAACTAAAAAGTAAATACTCATTGAAAGAGTAGCTAAAAAAACCCAGCAGACCTGCAAAATTTCAAAATGTACACTGTAATAGATGTTGAACACCCTGCTTTTACTAAGATTGTAAATAAGAAATTTTTAACAAATTGAGGATTTTCCTGGGTGCATGTTTGTAACAACGTATATGCAGAATATCAAAATAAAACTAAGTACTAAAGAGAATATTAATAAGTAACATTCCATCCAATTCTTCTGGCTGCTTATATAAGTTTCATATTTCATGTATTCATGTTTCTTATATTTCCAACCACTAGGATTTACCTTTCAGCTGCTTGCAGTGTTTCAGCAACTCTAGGCAAATCAATAATAGAAAAAAAAGCCACATCAGAGATCGTTTTCCATTAACTCAGCAGGAGTAGATATTGTAGGCAATGGTTTAAGGACTGAGATAAAGGTGAGGTACTCTTCGGGCTTTCATAGCAGCTTCAAGAACATCTCAGAACACCAAGTAGCTTATATACAAACTTCAAAGGGGTTTTGTACAGGAGGCCAGAAGCCTGGCCAGCAGTTCACTGTAGCTCTTCTACAGCTTCACTGGAAACTGAGTAGGAGCAGGTGAGGAGTGGGACGGCAAGGAAGCATCTCAACATGTGACTGTCAAAAATATGCCTAGACCTCATTTGACTGGATATGTATATTAAAGGAAAAAAAAAATCCAAATGGTAAGATCTGAAGAGTAGGAGTGCATTTTTGTCTGCATGTTTCTGAAGAACTGGCCTAATTAATTAGAGTAGCTTTTCAGGTTTCAAGGAAAGAGGATGATTTTATCATAGCTAAGCATGACTATATATTCTTTAAGTTTTCTCAAAACTTACCTTTGTGAATTAGTTAGAATGGAAAGAAAATACATGAAAAGCCTAGTGGAGAAAAATCAGAGGCTACAAAGAGGGGATGGCCAAGATGCAGTAATTACACCTTCTTCTCTCCTTGAACTCAGTACAATTCACTGAGTATTGTTTAACATTTAACACCTTAAATTCATTGGCTTACATTTTATTTTTGTGATTGGCATAATTAGGAAAACCAAACTGAGAAATCATGATATTAGAATATTTTAAGGGCATGCCATCATAAATATTAACCAGTTTATTTACACAGTAGGATCTCTGTAACAAATGCTCCGCTCGGTGCCACATTCCAGAATAGCCACTGTTAGTGTCTTTTTCTAAATTTCTTATGTCAACAGGCTTCACAAACACTCCTGAAGGCTTTCCAGTATGCTTGGCTACCAGAAAATTCATGGCAATATCATCACAATTTTGAGTTTCATCTATTAAGGCGTAAACTGCTTCTGGCTGCTGTTGAAAGTCTTCTAAATATCCTCTGTGAAAAAATGCTGCACCGATAAGCACCATAGAATACTGATCTCCATTCCCAAATCCAGGGTTCTGCAATTCAAAGCTGCCATAACTGTATACGCCTGAAGGAGTAGAAATGTGCTTTCTAGGAACAAATCCCACTATATGCTCTGGAAATTGCTGCAAGAAAAAGAAGAAATTCAACACATATTTCACAGCATGGGGTTCACTTAAATGCGTTCATAAGAGAGATTTATGCATTTTTTAAATGAAAGGAGGACAACATTATTGCCAGGAAAGAATTAAATTGTTGGCATATGGTCCTTTGATCAGCATAAATGTTTCAATTAACTACAGTTTCACAAAACTGACAGTCTGCCTCATTCCACATCACATAGTGCCAACAAAACATCTACCCACAATTGACAGCTATGTATTTGGCACTGAAAATAACTTTACAGACAATTTCTCATGTTTTGCAAAACAAAACACACAGGCTAATTATACATTTAAATAAATTCATCAGTTAGCAACTTCATGGTTTTGGAAACTAAGAGTTAAAATGTTATAGATTACAGATATAGATACTACTAAAGAACAATTTTGCAGTTTCTACTATTCAACACTTCAAACTTCCTAAAATCTAACTTTAAAGCTAGAAAACCAATGGTAAAACAGTATGCTACAGTATTGCTCTAATTAAAACTATTAATCTCAAGTGCAACTCACAAATACTTCTAGCCAAGATACAAAACATTACCTGCCAGACGGAAAAGGCAAAAGCAAGGTCATGAGCACTGACTAGTGTGTCATCATCCATCATTAAAACAGCTGAAGGGAGGAAAAAAAAAAGAGAAAAACTTTTAATTGATCAAAAGGTTAAATACATGAGCACAGTATGCAGCACAATACTAGACAAACGAAATATAAAATTTCTACAACTATTAAGCTGCATTGCAATTCCATGAAAGTAGATTGATAAAACATAATTAGATTTCAAAGCTAAAGCAAGGTTACAACCTTGTGGTAACTGGAAGCAAACCTAAGTTTTAGATTATTTGCCAAGCTGTTACAAAACTCAGCTGGAGAAATATGTGTTGAAAACTTGGGAGTGTTTGGCAAAGCAACTTAAAATTCTACTAACTTGTGTAGACACACCTAGAATAGAGTTAGATACTTTTCTTTAGCATATGAAACTCACAAAGGAGTCTTAGTATAAAATTTTACTCATCTCACTACATGAGCAAGTTAAATTGCCCAGGCAACATTCAGTATTATTAACTACAGAAGGAAGACTCTTTGCCTTAAGTTTTAGACAAAAGACTACCAGGAAGTAGAAAAGGAAGGATATTCTTAGATCTGAACTGCAGTTGGATTAAAATTTTTAAAGTTTACAGTTAGCACAGATCTTACTACAGTAAGTAAAACACTTGGGAAGTTGAAGTTTCCAGTGTCTTCCTAGAAATCGTGTTTGGACTAGCAGGCATGACAGGGAGGGGGCAGTAAATACAATTACCTTTACTAATCATGAGTAAGGTCAGCTCTGTAATGCAATATATGGGGTTTTTTTCCACTTGAAAAAAACAGGATTTACTGTTGTACACCTCCTAGAAAGAGCTTAGGAAGAATATTTAGATGAATACTCAAGAGACTGGGGAAAGTACTCTTAAATAAAAGGGTGTGTAATTTGAGATAGCCAGACAGCTAGGGAGGGAAATTTCTCGGAAGAGCAGAACATGCTTCAGAACTTAGTCTTAAGAGGAATGGACTAAATCAAGTCTTTACCAGATGACTTAAGTTCAGATTAATGCAGACACTCAACAAATACATATATTTTGAATTTCAGTTTATGCTACAGAAGGAAGAGAAGCTGAACTATCTATGTCTGCCTCACAGAGGAAATGGAGATCTGTTGCAAAAGACCTTGAAACACATTTGACATTCCTCTTTCTTTTCCTTTACTCTTCACTCACAGCCTAGTGGTGGTGTGCACGTGGTATCATAACACCGGTTTCCCCTATACTAACCACACTCTATGAAGTGGTCCAAAAGATTCATTGATTTATTACACAGTACAATTCAACCATCTCTCTTTTAGCATTCAGATTTCAAGCATGAAAATAATATTAGTAATAGTGATAAGAACTGCTGATTACCTTTTGTTTCCAGGTCAGGGAAATTCTGCAGTCTGTTTCTCATACGATTTACAGTTTGAACTTTAAAGACAACAGGGACAGGATGAGGCCCCAAGGAATTCCACATTTCCTCTGGTGTCTTCTCACCAATGTTGTTCCACACAACTATTACTTTATGTAGGTGGGGGATTGCTTGATAATGATTTAAAAGCTTTAGCAGTAAGTCAGTTCTATTGTATGTCTGCATAATAAGAGTGAATGAATCCAAGGCAGACTGGCTCTGGGTTTTTGGTTCCCTTCTCGAATTGGGCAATTTGTCATCTTTGATAGTGGGGAGCAAAGCTGTTAAAGCACCTGCCACAAGAAGCAAGACAATGATCACCACAGAGGTGAAGCGTAGTAGGCGGATTCCCATAACTCTTCCTGGAAGCTTACAGAAGTGAAAACACCTTTAAAACAAGTAACAAGAAAGGAAGTCATTAAACTATGTACAGTCTTCTCTCTTGATCAAAACTCCCAAAATATTAAGTACATTTTCATTTAAGTAAGCAAATAAGGAGGACTTTAGCACTTTGGCAAATTACTTTCAACTATCAAGACAGGTGTTCCTGGTACTCAGTTTCTGTGTTGACTTGCTTTTCATCTTTTTTATTCAACTTTGGATTTCACTGTTTTGTGAAAATAAATCTAGAGTAGTTCTTTAGAGTGTTCACTGTTTCCTATTTTCTTAGTACTACATTTTTGATTGAACATTTACGTACCTCACCAAGTCTATCCAGCTGAAAGTAGAAAGCAAATTTATACAGAGATTCAGTGTTTTCAGCATTGGAGGAACTCTACCTTAAGTGGGAAGCAAAAAAGAGAGAAGGTGCCTTCCAAAAGCTCTGGCAGGAAGGAGGAAATAAAATGCTTTTTCTGTTGCACAGGCACCACACAGAAGGAACAATCTTTATAACTGATTTGCTGGACATTTTGTCAATAGTTTGTATATCTGCTTGATAATGATAATCAGTACAGAAAATATGATGCTGATCACACAAAGATTATAACACACAGGTGGAGCAAAAGAAACATGTCAGGTGGAGTAATACAGGAATGCAACAATCTCAGCAACAGCTGAAATGATACATCTAGAACTCCTGAGAAAATGGCAATATCAGATGCTACCTATCAGCTAACTTTGAGTGCAGATTTAGTTTAAGGCAGAGGTTTCTGGATCCTCATGATCTTGGAACTGAACAAAAGCTCTTAAAAAGCAGCTTCTAGAAAGTAGCCCCTCAAATGTTCTTCACAGAGTGACAGGACATCCTGAGTTGGAAAGGACTCATGAGGATCATTGAAGTCAAACTCCTGGCTCTGCAGAGGAAAGGCCCCAAAATCTCACCATGTACCTGAGGGCATTGTCCAAACACATCAGGCTTGGTGCTGTGACAATTTCCCTGGGGAGCCTATTCCAGTGCCCAACCACCTTCTGGCTAAGATGGTTAGATACTTCCTAATACCCAACCCTCCTGAAACAGCTTCATGCCATTCCCTTGAGTCCTGTCAGAGGTCAGCAGAGAAAAGAGATCGGTGTTTTGCCCATCCACTTCCCCTAGTTAGGAAGCTGTAAGACAGCTGGGAGACCTCACAGACCCTTCTTCTCCAGGCTGAACAGACCAAGTAACCTCAGCCACATCTCAGATGGTTTCCCCTCAAGGCCTTTCACCACCTTCATAGCTCTTCTTTGGACACTCTCTAAAAGCTTTATATCCTTCTTATATTTTATTCTTATAAAACTGCACAGTACTACCATGAGGTGAGGCTGCATCAGTGCAGAGCAGGACAATCCCCTCCCTTGCCCGGCTGGCCATGCTGTGCCTGGTGCCCCCAGGACAGGGATGTCCCTCCTGGCTGCCAGGGTACTGCTGGCTCATGTTCAACTTGTCATCAACCAGAACCCCCAGGCCCCTTTCTGTAGCATTGCTCTCCAGCCTCTCATTCCCCAGTCTGTCAGTACATCCAGAGCTGCCCCATTCTAGGTGCAGACTTTGGAACTTGTCTTTGTGGCACTTCACACAATTTTCCTTTTCTCCTTTTTTACTTGCAAGATTAGTACGAATTGAATAGAAGATGAACATTCTAAGCTTGCTACTAACTCATCTGTACATATTATTGTAATGCCATTACTCATCTATGCATATTATTCATGTTACTCTGTAATTTCTAGGTTTTCAGCAGGGAATTCTGATCAAATTCAGTACTCAAGGACAGCCAAACAAGTACAATTTTTGATAGAGTATCTGTGTGGGTTTTTTCACAGAATTTTGAATCTTTTTTTTTTTTTCCCAAAGTGCAAATACCATGCTTGAAAATATGAATGTAAATTATTTTAGTCTAAAACACCTTGCAACTTACCTCATTGTTGCCACGTAGGATTGTTTTCCCAGCTTGTTTTTACAGGGCAGTTATTTGTGATCTTTGAATCTGCTGGAAATTAAAGGGACTCTATAACTGGACATCAGCAGTTATCCACATGCTACCTAGTATTCTTTTACTAGTAAAAGTTCCTCTCAATTATTGACTGATATATGCATTCATGGCAATTATCCCATTCCTTTTCCTATTGCTCAGTTGAATAATTATCTCTGCCTTTCAATAAACACTCCAGAAAAAAGTCATTACACCAGATGGTTAAAAAGAAAAGAACAGTCTGTTTCTCTGCTTGTAAAATTGCTGCTTTGTGCCAGTGCAATGTCTGTGTATTCCATCCTTAAGTTCAGCTATGGAGATATAAGGTCTCCAGAATCTGACAGCTGTTCCTTTGTTCACCAGGCACCACTAAAATATATATTTGGTTATCACAGTCATACAAATAAAATAAAATCTTATCCCAATAATATTTTATTTTCTGGGTCACCCCCTTCACACTCCCTTTTCACTAAGATTATCAGTTGTATCAGAGGTTTAAGACACAGCATTTTGGTCTTCCCATGAGGTTTGGCAGCTTGAAAAATATGAGTCCAAGCACATAAAAGAAGGATATGCAGGACAGCAATATAAAAAAACTGTGCTCATAGTTTGTTGGACAGATTTTTGTTCCTTTAAAACTGGCTGAACAACCAAAGAGTTGTTAATTTTGATTTGAAAATGGTACTATGAAAGCTTGGAGAACAATAATTTGTTGAACTTGTTGAATAACTGAATCTCTGTGAAATTCCATAAGAGTAATTTGTTTGAGCTATATAAATTTGCTTCTTAAAACTTCTTAAGAAACCAGATTTTTCATTTGTGTGTATACCAGTCTGAATATATCCACATATACAGGTCTTCCCAAATCTGAGATCAAATCTTACTATTACTTTGTGGAAAGAGGTCACTGAAACGATTTCCAGAAGCTAATTGCTTGTTCTGGTTGCTTCATTTTATAGGAACAAGCAATCATGCCTGACTTCTAAAAATTATTAGCAGCAGTGGCAACACAGCATTTATGAGGTCCACAGCATATATGAGTCCATCAAATGTGCTTTTGAAAAAGTGAACTTCAGATCCTCTTTCAGCAGTTTGCAACCTAGTTGCAACACTTACCAGTGCTATTGTAACGATTAATTAAACTTTAAAAGCATACTTAAAACGAAAATATAAATAGTTTGGTGTTTATGAGATTTTGCTTGCCATACCTTCTAATGTTTACAATAGGTGTAGTGATAGGCAATGATTATATCATTATATATCATATACATTATCAAAATAAACGTCTATTTAGCATGTTTTAAAATTAGCATCACGGCACTTTCTAACAAGCAAATGCAGATAAGTTCTGCCAATTAAGTTATGAAACTGCAATGCCAGATTGACCTCTTTTCAGAAATCATACAATACTACCTGCAGAGAACACAAAATTGACGTAAATAACATCCCTACATCAAAGACCAATATTTCAACCCTCGTTCCAAGAAAAAGAGTTATCGAATGGGGTCCCCTCCCTTGGCGGGCGGCACCTCTTAACAGCACCCCGCAGTAGTTGGGTGCAGCCAGGCAGCAGCACGGCATAGCAGGGTACAGCACGGCGCAGCACGGCATAGCATGGCACGTACCGCTCGCCCACAGCTTCGCTCACGTTCCGCAGGCGCCGCTATCGCCGCTTACTCCGGCCAGGCTGTGCTTCCCCAGGGGTCACCGGCAGCACGGCAGGGCAGGGCGGAGGAGGTACCGGCCCGGCCCCGCCGCTCGGCCCCGCGCAAGCCGCTCCGGTGACTCAGGGGCGGCCGTACGGGACCGCGGCAACGCTACGGCGGCGCCGCCGTGCCCCGCTTCCTGCGGCGCGTCCCTGCGCTTCCTCCCGGCAGGCTCCGGGTTGTAGTCCAGGGTCCTGCGGCGGGCGGAGCGCTCCGGCGGCTCTGACTGTCACCCACCGACCGCGCCGCTCCGCCGCCCCCGCCCCGTGCCGGGCGCTGCCACAACAGCCGCACGGGGAGCAGCCGGCATCGCAAGCGGGACGCGAGCCAGCGGCTGGCACGGGACGGAGAAGAGTTCACGTTCGAAGTGTGTTGTGTTCCATTAGCGGGCGGCACAGCCCCGAGCCCGGCCAGCCCCCGCAGCCCCGGCCCGGGCCCCGGCGCGCCCCCTCACCGCTGTGACCGGCGGCGCAGGCGCGGTGGCGGCCGGAAGCGGCGTGTGGGCCGGCCGGGCAGCGCTCCCGCCCCGCCTGCCCGTCCTGCCGGCCCGGCGCGCCGCGGCCCCGCCGCCGGAAAGATGCTGCCCTTATCCATCAAAGACGATGAGTACAAGCCGCCCAGGCTTAACCTGCTGAGGAAGGTGTCGGGCTGGTTCAGGTGAGTGGCCCAGGGTAGGCCGGACCGGGCGCTGCCGGCGCCGCGCCCGGCCCCCGCGGAGGGGCTGTACCGGCTGGTGCCGAGGCGCCCGGGCCGCCCGGCCAGCGGGTCCGGCCTCCTGGCGCTGTACGGCGGCCGGTAACCCGCGGTGTGCTCCGTGCGCAGGTCTATCCTGGCGGACAAGACTTCCCGCAACCTCTTCTCCTTCCTCTGTCTCAACCTCTCCTTCGCCTTCGTGGAGCTGCTCTACGGCATCTGGAGTAACAGGTAAGCGGGGCGGGGGCGCGGCGGGGCGAGCGCGGCTGCAGCGCGCAGGAAGCGGCGCGTCCCGCCCGGCCAGTGCCACGTCTCCTCTCGGTGGGGCCGGGCCTCCTGGCCCGCCGTCCGGAGGAGCCGCTCGGCAGAGCCTTGGGGGCCGCTGGAGAGCTTCCCCCGACCGGGACCGCTGTCGTGGGCAGCGAGCGGCGCCGGCGGCCCCTCTGCCGGCTTCCGGCGACGCTGTGGCGGGGGGGTGCCACTCGGAGCGTTGCGGAGGAATGCTGTTTGCAATTGCTGTTATGCTCGGTGCTTTGCTGAAGAGGAAGCCTGGCCTTGGCCCGATTTACGGGACTCGGGGGCTGTAGCTGCTGCTTGCCACAGAGATCCTCTGTTGGAAAGTGTGGCTTCATCCATAGGTTGATACCTGGCTATCGCTGCCTCAAACACCCTTGTCTCGAGGGAGAAACTGAATTTGACACATCCTTGTGTAGCTGCGTGGTACTTTACATAGCACAAGAATTCACAAGAGTGGAAAAAATGGAAGAGACTCGACTAAATGGCTACTGAAAAGTCTGTAGCAAAATATCAGAGAAATGCAGAATAACTTCAGTACTGGTGTATAGTATAAAGGTAGAGTAGTATTTCTGTCACTCTTCATTAGTGATAGAGAAGTTGTTTTATGATGATATTTCAGTCTCTCTTAATCAGCCAGTTCAGAGTGGACTGGCGTGGAAATATCATTTAAGTCCAGCAGTGTCCTCCTTACCAAAAGCTGTAATATGGACACAAATTACTAGAGCTCTTAAAAGTCCTGAGTGAATGCAGCCATGTGGATTTGGAAACGGTTGCATCCTAATATTTGCCATGTTGTTCTGAATCTCTCAAATGACACTATAAAATCCTCAGCCTTGAATATAGTAATTGCTACTGTGGCACCAGTGAGAATGCAGTGCTGTCATGGGCACAGACTACCTTGGCAGAACCCTAACCATTTGGAATTGTTTGGTTTTGGCTTTTGTGTTGATTCACTTTGCAGTTGTGTGAGGGTTATTGTATGCATAGTCTGTCTGTTTGAGTATGGGTTTTTTTCTAATAACTCAGCAGATGTAAATATTTTTCTTAGCTGTGCTGATATAAAGAGCTTTGTGTTCATGTGACTTTGTTCTGATGTCTGTGTTTTAAATATAACATTTTTTTTGGTAGTGTGATCTTAAAAAGTCCTGTATATGAGATAACTAAACTGAAAAACTTAAGTGACACTTACAGAACTTTGTCACTGAAGACTATGGCATATTGGAATTCAGAAGACCCTTATTTTTGTTCATACTTGAGATTAAGAATTAGGATTTACTGCATAGTCATTAGTTGAACCTTTTGTTTATATTTCAGGTCACTAGTTTTGGGTATCTCTAAGTCTAGTGTTTGGGCTAGAGCAAAACAGTGTCTTAGCAAGCACTTCTTTAGTTGAGAGAGGTAGCAGAGAATTTTATGAGGAATGTCTTCAGTCAAAGCAGACAGGTCATGCCTTGGAAGAGCAAACAAGGAACTGTATAGGGAGAATCATTTTGTCACTTTGAGGGCACAGTTCCATTGCTCCTCACATGAGAAAGTCTCCTGAGGTTCTGTTTGCCAAATAGATTGTTTCCTGAACTCACAACAGAGTGTTGTCCAAATGCTTCTTGAACTGTCAGGCTTGGTGATATGACTACTTCCTTGGTGAGCCTGTTTCAGTGCTCAGCCACCCTCTGGGTGAAAATCCTTTTCCTAATGTCTAATCTAAACCTCCTCCAACTCAGTTTCATGCTGTTTCCTCAAGGTCTGTCACTGGTCATGAGTTTGCTGGCTGAGATCTTGTTTGCTTGTTTAAGGTTGAAATTTGCTATGTATGCACACTTATTTATTTGATGTTAAACTGAATCAGCTGTGGAAGTGTCTTTATTTAGACACAGTGTGTTTGAGTACAGGGTTTCTGCTAGTTTATACTCTGGATGATGTGTTTGGTTCTACAGGAGTTCTTGCATGTGTCCCATGTTGCTGGTAGTTCACTGTATTGCTGGTCATTGACTGGATCACTTGATTAGTAATCGCTTTGCACCCATTTTTTCTAAAGTCTTGTTACTTTACAGGTCTCTTTAAAAAGGCCTCAGATGTAATGAGATTGTCTCTTACCAGGCTTCCTGCCATCTGTGCAGTTCAATCACTTGTAGCTGTACCTATGATACAGAGCACGGTTATGCCAGGAGGTGAATTGCATTGCAGGTGCAGTCTGCTGACCCCTGCTGATAAATCCACGTGCCTCTGGCCACCTGGAATTGTTAGCTTAGGTCTTGAACGCAGCACAGCTGTTATTGGGTGTTGCACCTAAGGTAAGTCTTGCCTTAGTGAGATTTGCAGGTGTGAGTACAGTGCCATGGTAACTTGCTGCATGATTTCTGGTTATAGAACTTGTATGGGATGTTGTTAGAGTAGCAGTCTTTGTACACTTCTCTTTCCCAGAAGGTTCTATTAAAAAAAAAAAGGCGAAAAAAAGCCCCACCAAAACCCAAACACCTCAGAAAGCAGTAGCTCTCTCTGCTTAGCATCTGCTTACTCCTTCCATTTCATAATCAGTACATCTTAGGGTTACTGTCACTAATTACATTCTACCTGAATGTTTGATGTGCTTTTTGGTGGGTTTTTTTACTCACTGGATTTTCCTAACTGCTCAAAACCAAATCTAAGATAAGCTGTTTCCCTAACGATGGTCACCTGGTTTTGGGGAGGGGGAAAATGTCACCAAAACCCTTCAAGAACTTGATAGAAAATTCCATTTTTGCTGCTTCATAGGCATCCAGCCTCTGGGTCTTGTTTTAAAGTTTGCTCAGAACAGCTTCATCTCTCCTGATTTGGTGGCTACAGCACCTAAGGACAATATACCATGCCATCATCCCTCTGCCTTAAATGTTACAGTTGTGTGTATGTATAACTCTGTATGTGTTCATAAAGTATATATATAAATACATAGAACAAGACACTTGGTATTTCCTCTTCTTCAAACCCACTTCTTCCACTGTTCAGTGTTTCATCTGAAACAGTTAAGATAATTCTTGTAATTGTTTTCAGTAAGGCTGAAGTGGTTCGGCTTTTTAATGTGAAGTGGTTGGAACTTTGGTTAATGAAACTTTGCATTTAACTTCAACCTAAATATGTGTCTATCCTCCAGAACTTGTTAAACCAGTAATTGCTTCTTGTGTTTCAGTTTCTAAGAACTGAGTTGTATATGTAATTATTCTTAGATAACCAAAGAACTGGGAAAATGGAACTTTTGGGACTGTTGCTTAGCAATTGCTCAACAATAACTCTCTATCAAATGTCTTTTAAAATATGAAGCATTTTTTTCTGTTCCAATGTACACACTTCCCTGCAGACTTACAGAACCTGTTCATGAGTAATTTGGTAAACTTTGGCAATGCTTGTGTGTGGTGTTAACCCCAGTTTACCTGTAGCCTACAAACTGATACGAGTTCTACTGACTGGCTAGCTCATGAGCTAATTTAAGTTGCTTTGAACTTTTTAGCATGCTGGTTTACTTTAACTGTGTTTCTCAATCAAGATTGAAAAACAGTTGTGCATTGGTCCTTGAAATAAGCCATGTAAGATGTGGTCTCTCAGCCTCCCAGTCCCTTCAGCTTCTAGACCTCAGAGGTGTATCTCCTAGTCAGTGCCTTGCCACTGCTAAGGCAAAGGTTTAAAGCTGAATTATTTTGATGAGAGATGTGGCTTGTGGGTACATCTACTAGGAGATTTTGGTTTGTGTCTGTGGAAACCACTTTTTACTGTCACCAAAATCATACACTAGGAGGACTTTTTTGCCAAGCACAGAGTGCCTTCTCTCAGCTGACAAAAGCAGTTTTGGCATCATGTTTGTATTGGTGATGAAGCGTGGATTTCTCCTCTGTGCTAGTGAAACCATGCCTGAAGCTTAGAAACACAGTGTATTCTGCTAGTGTGTAAAAGATTAATGTCATTGGGTTTTTTTTTTTAATACTCAACATGTAGCATATGGAACATAACACTTTTTTCCTGTTCTCTTTCAGTTTAGGTCTAATATCAGATTCTTTCCATATGTTTTTTGACTGTACTGCTCTATTGGCTGGATTAGCAGCTTCAGTTATTTCAAAATGGAGGTCAAATGATGCTTTCTCATATGGGTAAGAAACTACAGGCTGTTACCTTAATGTATTATAGTAAGTGCTTAGGTAGTCGTTTTTCACTTACAAACAAAAGCTTTTTGCAGAATGTGGAAAAACTATGTTGAAAGTGAGGGTTTTTTTAAGGTGAGCTATGTAAGCATCTAAGTATATAGAAATAATAAAAATTTGAAGGCATTGCTTTTGGGAAGAAGGTTTATCAGTTCCAAGATCTCTCTGATCATACTTGGAAACGAGTTAAGAGAGCAGAAAGTTGCATTGCCCTGTATTAATGGCAGCAGTGAAGAACAAGGAGCCACATCCTGGATTTGTCCTCATAATGCAGTGTGGAGTGTTGGTGTCCCACTTCTCCTTTGGAACAGAAAGTTACAACTGAAAGGAGCCAAGTCTCAGTGATGCTGCATTGGAGATTATAAGCCATGATTCTTGGAAGCAGCAGGATTCCAGAGCTGTGAGTGCCATTAACACAGATCCCCAAGGCTGAGGTGTGTCAGCCCATACTGCCCTTGGTGCATTTACCTGCTGCAGCTGGCGTTCAACAGGCACTTGGTTCTGCTGAACATGGCAGTTGTGTCCTATAAAACAATTCTGGTGGTACAATATTATTAATTGGTAATACTGATTAACAGCAAATGGGTTGTAGCATGGGCATTCCCCATAGCATTATTGACTTGTCAGCATTTAGCTTCAGCTGTCTTGCTTAAGGATGAATCATATAGTTTGAAACTTAAAGCACACTTTCATTTAGGTGGAAGCTCCAGCGTGCATGGAAATCAATTTAGAGAGAATTGTACCATGAACTAATTGCAGTGAAAGCACATTCTGTATTAATTGCTGCTGAGCATTTAAACAGCTGGTGTTCCATTTATCAGAGAACAGCCACACTTTATTAAATCTGATGTTTGCTACATTGAAATTACATATTATTCTAACTTGGCAGTTTGTTATTGTCAAAATTTGATGTTTGAAATAATTAATTTCTACTTAAAACTTTTACTGAAAATCCACCTTCTAGAGGGGAAACAAATTAATTCATGTCTGATATTAAACATAACACCAGAAAACTTTGATTAGCTTTTGCATGCTTATTTTAGGTTGTGGCTTCCAAATTACATTTATACTACAACTTTGGATAGACATAATCTTAAATGGAAAGATTTTGACATATGGAAAGATTTTTTTCATCTAGATCAGGGAATGGCTGATATGGATCAGGTAGTTTCTGTCAAAGCACACCGTGGTCAGTTTTAGATACTCATCCGTAATTTATATGCCATCTTCCATTTAGCAAATTCCTGTGTAATGTAATTGTTTGAGAACTAGAAGATTGCACTCCAGTCTCTTAAGTTCTAATTTTCAGCATTTAAATGAAAATAATACCTACTATTACTTTTTTTTTTGTTTCAGTTATGTTCGAGCAGAAGTACTTGCTGGTTTCGTAAATGGTTTATTCCTCATCTTTACAGCATTCTTCATTTTTTCTGAAGGTGTTGAGGTATGTTATGAAATCAATTACACTGTTGTTACATTCTATAATTAATACGGATAAACATTTCTGGTTTTAATAGGAATAAATTATTGAAATTAATGAATTGAAAATTTAAATTATGCTCATAATTGATTGAAATTCTGTGATTTGAACAGAGAATAGGGCCATCTGAAAGTGCTGTTTCATGACAGAGAAACCCAGCTTTTTCAGTGCATCTGTACTCGCTTCGTAGATAGTGTGTTTTGTTTATGTGTAATGATTCTGTGAGATGGAGCCTGTCCTTTTTTTTCAGCCATTTAACAATGTCTTAAAAAGATCTTCACTTCTCATTGTTAGAGAACAAATGAGGCCAAGAAGGAAAGGCCCAAACTAGTCCTTCAGAGAAGTTAGTCATAAGTAGCATGCTGAGAGGTTGGACCAGCTTGTTAAAGCACTATTCCCCAAATCTTGAAGTTTGATATAAATGCCAAGTAGTAATAGCTTAAACATTTACAAGGGCTCTTTTCTTGCATTTTTTTTACATGATAGTTCAGGTAATAATTTCAAGATTGAAATTTAGACATTAAGGGCAACATCAAGGATTAAGAATAAAACTGGTAACTACTTCTAATCAGCTTGAATTAATGTTTTTACTTTTTAATGGCAAGTACACTATAGATTTGTTCAGACTTCAAGTTCAGAGTAAGTCTATTGAGTTTTTCTTTTATTAGCAGAGAACTGGGAAGAACTTTTTCTACACTGAACATTTTTCTACATTTATAGGCTTGTAAATACTTCAAAATCAGTTAAAGCTGGGCTGAAATTGCTTAAAAGTCTGGGAAAACTTCAAATCTAGAAACAGGAACAAAACTTAGTAGAAAAATTAAAAACCATGATAGGGTCAAGGGTAATGTTGAAACAATTCTCTTCCTGCTGATCTGAGCTCTCATGCTAAGTATTCTCTTCGCTTGTAATGGTGACTCTCTCTCAGTTGCTTTAAAATTTCACTGTGCTAAATGTTTTATTGTCTTGCTATTTACTGAATCTTTCCTTGTGGAGAGATGGTGAATGTTTTTCTCCTCTGTCAGTAGTAATTTAAACTCATCAACACTTAGCTTCAGATTCAAATTGTATTAGGTCTATAATGTCTGATTGAGAGAAAAAATCCAGAGAAAGTAGGGTAAAAAGAATTGAAAAAATCAATCTAGTTTTGAGAATTTCTAAAAAATGTCATAATTTGTTCTGAGTCTTCATTTCATTCCCCTTGTTGCCTCACCTTTCTGAGGAGAAAGGAAGAAATGGCATTCTAGGCTCTTAGAAGTCTTATAGGTCACTTAAGCAATCCCCATACTGGAACAAACCTGAATGTTTTCAGATGGTGTTGAGCCATATCCCACAGCATAACCAAATCTTATGATAAAACTGAGCTAGACTCTCAGAATATCCTACTGTACTTTCACAGCTTTAATAATAGAACTTTATTTTCAGACACTGAGAATTGATCTGTGTATCATCCCAAAAACTGGAAGTCCTGAGTAATTTTTAATTATGTCTATATATATGTTATGTATGAGAATGTTCCTGTAGCTAAGCAGTTTTGTGGTGCCTTTTAATAATGTAAAGACATTGTGAAACTCTATATTTGCTTTTGGTTTGGTGTTTTGTTTTTTTTTTTTTTTTTTTTCAGAGAGCACTTGAGCCTCCCGATGTGCATCATGAGAGACTTCTTCCTGTTTCTATACTAGGATTCATTGTGAATCTTATAGGAATATTTGTTTTTCAGCATGGAGGTCATGGGCATTCACACGGCTCTGGTAGGATGTCACTTCCAGTATTGTTTCCTTTCTTGGCAGCCTGTGTTCCAGGGCCTTATTATGCCACAGTGAGAACCCCAGTATTACATCTGATGTCTTGTTAATGGCCATTCCAGCCAAATGTGTATGTGACCTCTTGCTATGTTGACTTTTGTGGTTTTTTACCAGCCCTTGTATGCCACTGTTGTACTTCTCATGTTAATATCCATTAACTGGAACACCTAGGAGTCCAGAAGCTGCGTGCTGGAGTTCATGCACTCTCCTGCAGCTTATTGAAAGAGATTTGCAGAGCATTGTTTTGGAAAAATTTAAGCTGGGCATAAGCAAGGTTCTGGCTGGAAGATTTAGAAACAGTATTTGAACCAAATTTTAAGCATGAAATGATTCTGCTTCAGATGCTTCTCAACTTAGTGTCTTTTGAATTGAAATGCAGAATTTATATGCCTAAATACACATGGTCAACACTCTGGGGTTTTTTCTGCAAAGCCTGTGCGTCTCTTGAGCTTGACATATAAACTTAACATACAGACTGTGAAGTCTATATGCTCTTCCTATGGAGGAAGAGCATAGTCTTTGGTCTTTAATCAGCAATCTAAGCTTGAATTTTTAATCTGCAAATGACAGTCAATTTCTGCTTTCTTAAAACAGCTATTTTTAAAGTGCTTATATCTAATGAAGTGTACATTTTTCAAATTGTACTAGAAGTCTAGCACAACAAGTCTCAGAAGTGGGAATGTGTAAAAGCCCTTGACTTTTCGAGCCTTTTTTTAATGTGTCTATCTATATATAAAATATGTCTACATAGCAGAGCTGTAGATGACAAACACCTTGTGTTAAATTTCTTATTTAAAGCCATACCTTAAGATGACCTAAAAGATGAATAGGTTTTGAGTAGCTGAGAAACAAATGTAAGTGTACTTTTATTCATCATTTATGTATTCATAAATTCACTCTGATGGTGATATTTGTTTATAGGGCATGAGCACAGCCATTCTCTGTTTAACGGTGGCCTCAGCCATGGGCACAGTCATGGAGATCATGGACACAGCCATGAACATAAACATTCCCATGGACACACTCATGGTCACGGCCATGGACACTCTCATGGTCAGGATTATTGTCATGGTAAGTACTGAGCTGATAACACAGACCATCCTGACTCAATCTAAATCTACAATTAATATTATTACTTACTGAAAAATCAAAAGAGCATGTTGTCAGCCTGTTGTGATCATACATGGAAGTAGCTTCATTAAATGCCTGGTATGCTCTGCCACCACCGTGTTTTGTGACTCATTTTGCATTTCACTTGCAGTATTTTCAATGTTAGCTTTTAAAGGTTTTGCTTTACCTCTGGTTTTTGAGTGTACAGTGTAATGTTGTGTGTTGGCAAAAGATGGAACAGCTGTATGCTCTTGCAATATAGTGAAATTAGTTATCAAGTGCCCTGTTTCAATTTTTTCAATAAAATCAGTTGACAAAGTTGAGCTGTTTTGCTACTGTTATCCATTTGTATAATTCTACAGCTCAGGATATTGGGAAAAATGAACCAGTGAACTTTGGGTACTTATGGATTGTTAGTTGTACTTGGTTTGTGATCTCAAATAAGACTTTACCCATTTTGTGTAGTTGCAATCTGTTTTAAGATGCTTATGGAAAAGATAAGTTAGCTGTGCTGAAATCTTTTCTATGAAGGCAAACAATCTGAGAAGAGATATTAATGTAAAATATGAGCAGTAGCTTTCACTATGGGAGAAGAGCTTGGGTAGGTACCACCTATTTGAAACAATGTGAATGAAAGCCTTGTGGTAACACAGGGTCGTCAGTGCTTCCTGCCTAAGCCATAAACTTAGATCTGATGTGATCCAAAATGTGCACATTCAGAACAGGAATAGTATGGGAACTATTCCCACAGGAGAAAGTAACAGGAGGTCACAGAGTTTAAAAATATTTACTTGTCCCTTCCTTGCTATTCTTAGGAAATTGGTGTTTGTTTTCTAGTAGTTCTCCTGGAATTTGGTTGGAAAGCAAGAGCTCCCTGCTTCTGCGTCTTCCTTGCCTTCTGCTTGGCTCCTACCCTTGTAGACCAGTGAATGTAGTTGTCTGTCTTTTACAGTTTGATATTCAAATCAGCTGTTGTGTAAATTATTGTATATCTTCACTAGAAGCCTTTTGCTATCCTTTAACGAGTTTTTCTTAAAATATCTTTCAAATTAATGCTACAGAGGCAATAATCTGCTTGGATGAGATTTTTTACTTACTTGTTCCTTCTCCAAGTCTTATCCTTGTTTTTTTACATTAGGTATAAATGCTTGCTTAAGTGAAGTATTTCTGGTTAGCAAATTCATTTGAACCTACTCTTCTCACTTGCGTTCATGGCTTGGGTTCTTGAGGAGTCTTATTTTGCTATATACTAACAAGGTCTTACCTCTCCATTTGTTTTAATTAAGAACAAATGTAGATACTTTATTTTTGTATATACCTATGTAGAAATCTATTGTGTAAAGCGATGTTGTATTTTAAAAAATGCATTTTAAGACTTTAAACTTAATTGCTGCATTAAAAAACAATAGCTTGAGTAAAAGCTGGTCATTTGAGCAGCCTGCTTGTCCAAGACATTTCTGAAAGGAAGAATGTAACAGAAGGACCACTAGAGAGAGCTTTTGTCTTGGTTAATATGTCAATAATTGCCTTCACAGATGACCATTCCCTTGAAGTAATGGCTGGATCCAGCAAACAGATTTTACAAGGTATGATGAGAATAAGTATGGTTTATTTGTTTTATCACAGTCTGCCTGCCTGGGTCTGTCACACATCTCTGTTTTAGAGGGTTCCTCTGGATAAATGCCATGTTTTTCTCAAAGGAGCTATTTAATGAAGTTCCATTCCCCCTGTAAACAGCTCTGCTGTACCTTGTGCATGACTGTTGAGAATGTTGAGACATTCACAGAAGTCTGAATGTAATGAATGCAGTGTCAACACTGTTTAAAAGAGGCATCCCAAAAGCTGGGGTTCAACTTCTTTTATTGATGAAAAGTTGATGAAAAACTAGGAAGGAGTGGTTAAAAGCAGAAACCTAAGGAACCTAATTGCAATTTTTGTTTCTGTAACATGAAGATGCAGATTGATATAATTGTCAAAGAGTACCTGAGCTTAAAACTTGCATTTCATCAAGCTCTTGGAGTTGGTTTAGAGTAGATGGTAATGCATCTAAATTTCTTGATGTAGTATTGGAGTCTCTGATCTCCTGAGCATTAGTTATGGGTAATTTGAATGTTGGTTTTGAGCTTTGGTTGGCTCTTTTTTGGTTTTATTTTGCTTTTCTAAATGTTCAGAAGTTAAAGGGAGACAATTATGAGATGTAGGAGGTAGTAATTACTTGGCATACCCAAACGTACATAGGGTTTTTTCTTATTGGATTTTCTGGCTTGTTTGTAGTCCTTGAAAAGGAACATTTACAAGTTCTTCCAGAATTTACAGTACACTGTATTGTATATATGTATACTCAGTACTTCAGTTGAAGATATTTGAAATATCTTTTTGATATCAGTCTTTTTGTGAAAAACTCATTGTAATTGAAGCATATTAAAAATACCTGATTTTATTTTAATTTTCAATACTGAGGGAGAAACCCCACCAAGTGATGTGAAGACAGTCACTGTCAAGACAATCACAAGCAATCACATCCCATCAGCAGATCAGTGCCTAGGGAAGTCTGAGCAGCAGCTATTTGGGAAAGACAACACTCCAATCTTACTGGGGAGCGTGGTGTTGGATGGTATGAGATGTCCCTCTGGTCTGTTTGGATCAGCTGGTCTGGCTGTGTGCCCTCCCAGCATCTTGTCCACCCCAGCCTTCCTCCTGTGGGGTCAGGAGAAACAGAAGGCCTTGATGTAGACTGCTGTGGATAAACCCAGCTCTGCCCTAGCCTGACCCAGTACAAATGTAGACTTGGAGAAATCCTCAAAGAGCTAGTTTATAGTGGTGTGTTGTTTTTACAAAAGGGTATTACCTCTCTGGAGAATTGCATTCAAAAAGCTGTTTCTGAATGACTTCCAGTCATTGCCAGCAGAGAGCTCCAAAGGCTAAATTTTGACTAGCTGCAAAGTATGTGTTTCTTTGTACTTGAAGGCAGTGTTATTCTTCAGAATAAGAGTGAGGCTTTTCATGTCTATAGTGTTGTTTAATTCTCAAAACTATTTGTCTTTGATTTCTTTACCAAGTAACTTCTAGAAGCTGTTGTCAACATTAGCATGTGTCAAAGCTTTACAGAGCTGTTTCTGTCAACAGTCTGTCCATCTTACACAGATCTCACTACTGTAGACATCAGGGAATATGAGTTTCTGTGCTATAATAAGTGGGTATTGAATGAACAAAGTCTAGCTGCAGCTGTTAATCACTGTTGAAATTAATAGCCTTACTATGAAATACCCATTACTGCTAAGTGCATAACAGAATGTAAATTCTTCAAATGGCCCATATTCTACAAATACATTAAAATCTTTGTGTGTTTAATTCAAAATTGACCACAAATTTAAAAAGTATAGATAATCTAGTTCTTGAAACTCCTTTTTGTAAAACATCTTTGAAATGCTCCATTAGCTTTAAGAATAGCAAGTTGTAATGGTATCACTTGATCTCTTTCAGGTGTATTTCTGCACATTGTGGCAGACACACTGGGAAGTATTGGTGTAATCATATCTGCTATACTGATGCAAAACTATGGACTAATGATAGCAGATCCTATTTGTTCAATGCTGATAGCACTACTTATAGGTGTAAGGTAAGTGTTACTATCACTGGTATATGGTTGGATTTTGATGCTAGTTACAGCAGAAATTGCAGCTCAGAAGAAAAAGAGGTTTTGTTATGTTAATGACTTACAGTATTTGCTTTTCTTCTAAGAGTGGTGTGTTACTGCTGTTCTGTGCTGCCATTCTGGTGAGCTCTTACATGAGCTATCTTTCGTTCCTTTTTTCTGCAGCTACAACTTTCACTCTTAAATCTGCGTATTTTGTCCTTCTTTGCATAATACTACAAAAATGTCTTTCAGGTTCAAACTGTAGAAAGCTTCATCTCTGTATTTAGTACATGCTTATATAAACCAATGTACTCCAGTAAATGGAGCAGAATGGTTTCAGGGCAGCAGAGTTGAGACTGCTGGCACAGGATGTGCCCTTATCCTTGACAAATCAAGGCTGCTAGGTTTTAATTTTGTTTTCTTATCTCAACAAGAACTGTCTTTTCCTTTGTATTTGCACTCTGAGGCATCCTTATTCCTTTTAAGAGCTGAAGAAAATGCTTCACGTACTTCTGGATTTCACAGTTGTTTCTTACCAAGATCACTGTGAATGTGAAGCTATTTGGATTAGACTGGTCAAGCAAATATTTCATTCAGTGATGTTATGAGGCTTTTTTGGCAGCAGTTTCAATGGTGCCATAGGGGAGTGTGCCACAACTCCAGTTACAACCTAATAACTGAACACCTTTGTCTGTTCAGCAGTGGTGAGTGTCATCTGATGAGCTGCAGCTACTTCTGCTCATACCATGTATGGCATGTTTATGGCTTGTGCATGGCAGCACTCACAGGATTATTGATGTGAATCTCCCTGTTAGTCAAAGTAGGACAGCAGGCTTCAGGCACAACGCCCACAGAGAAATGTCTGTGCTAGAAATCACTATTAAGTCACCACTTTAATATAAACTTTGGTGATTTTGACTTCAACGTTCTGTAATGTCATAAATGACAAATTATTACAAACTACTTCTAGTAGTGAAATCTCAAAAAAATGGGAGGAAAATGTGCACATTTCCAAAGGGGTAAGAAACTATTGCTGAGACAGAGATAGTAGCTGAGGAAAACACAGGTTTCCATACATTTTGTATTTTAAGGGTCCAGCTTTGTGCAGAAAATACCACATGAATGGCAATTCATTTTTTTCTTCCATTCATACAGTAGTTGAAATAACACTGAATGCCATAATAGAAGTGTCATAATAATGCTGTTTATAGGTTTTCTAGCACAGATAGAAGGAATGTTTGAGACCCCAGTTCTATGCTGAAGATGCTGGAGAAGTTCACTATTGGATGTGTCTTTTGATCTGATGCCGGACTTCAGCCTGTAACGTTATTTTGTTGGTCCTCAATGCTATAAATGATCAGTAGAATAATTCTGCTATCAGTGCAGTCAGCTGCATCATAGTTGATAGAAGCAACCCTGCATTTCTTGTCAACTGACACATCCTGGCACATCAGAGGAGCAAACACTAATTGCAGGGTTGAGTGGTTTTGTGATGGTATTTTATTTGTTTTCTAAGCAGTCCAACAGACTGAACTATTGATGGTTTTTCTTGAAATGCACTTTAAGGTCATAAATAAGATTACTGCTGTTTTCAGATGGCTGTTGAGAACTTGAGTCCCTTTTTGTGGTTTTGACTTCCGTAATTTTCATTTACACTTCTGGACATAAAACCACTGTTAATTTTGCCTTATTCTTCACTGTGCTGTGATTGAAGTGTCCTTTAAGAATTAGTGCAAAAGGCTTTTCAGATTTTCATGTACGACGGTCTTCTGTAAAGTAATATGGGAGCCCAGGTGATGCTTGCTAGGATATATAATAGTTTTGTACTTAATCTTTTAAAGTTACCTAAATCTAACCCAGAGAAAAAAACTACTGAAGTTCTGTGAAATTAAAATTTGAGGGAATAATATTGCAGAAATACTTTAAGTTGGTAATGATAAGAGCTGTGCCTAGTTCAGGGTGTGTGTGGGGGGTGTGGATATTTGGGGTTTGGAGTTTGTTTTGGTTTTTTGAATTGTCTTTCCGCTCCTGGGATACTTGTGGGTTTGAAGTGGGAAGGACTGGGATGTTCAATTTCTAGTACAGGATTTGCTGTCAATTTCTGTGGGCCAATTTGAAACCTTGATAAATAATTTTTGAGGTAAATTTGGCTTCAGATTAAGTAATTGTCTTCTGTTTCAAGGAATATTTGTTGATTCTGTTTGTGTCCCTTTTACTGTTAAACCAACTTTGGCTTAAAGTGGAGTAAGAGTATGTGTGTGCTCCAACAAGCAGACCCCATTCATGTGTGTTTAAAAATCAGGATCTTTGTGGTTGTAATAAAAGAAGCATCGTTTTGAGCCAGAGATGCAAAAGCCAATCATTCAAAAGTTCTAATGGTGTTTAGGGACTTCCCCCTAGTTGGAACTGTAAGTTCCTCCAAGTTATTGCTTAATGGTCTGAATTTGACTTAGAGTCTGCAGGGTATGAGTAGGGGGTAGGCTAGACCCAGGCTGTTTCCCTGTTTTTTTGTTAGGGTGTTTTGTTGTTGTGGGGTGGTTTTTTTGTTTGTTTTAGTTAGTTTTTGTTTGGGGTTTTGTTTTCATTCTTGAATCTGTATTCTTTCTATGATACTTTTGTATACAAAGAAAGAATTAAGGGAGAACAAAAATCCTTATGGCCTTTTATGGAACTATGTCTGGTGACAGAATATCAAAGCTATTGCATGAGAATGCAGAGGAAAACCATTGCTCAATCCAGGATTGCTTGTGTCTATGTGAGATAACTGCTCATTCATTTTATATTGAGTGTTTGCTTGCTTCAGTGTTGGGCAGCTCTCTCTGGTTTAATTGAGCATTGCCTGCTCCTATTAGTGGGTCTCCTCTGTTCAAGCTTCTGAAATGATGGCCACACTTGCCAAAGAAATCACAAAAATACCTGTATAAGATGACTAAAAAACGCTCTGGTGCAGTGTAAAGCTCTACAGACTCCACTTTGTAACCTGTTTTGCCTTGTGCATGTGCAGAAGGGTTAAGCAGTGCTTCTTCAGAGAAGTCAAGCAGTGCTTTTAAATCAAATGGTTGAGCCTTCTTGTAGACAGCATCTCTAATTAGTGCAAATTGTCAGCTGCTGACACAGTTGCTCTGTAGCTCATGTGATCCTTTGCTATAGGGTGACATTCTTTGCCTAACTCCTCATGAGTTAGCACAGAACATTCTGACTGCAGAGTGAAAATCCTGTGTGGGATCTGAGTTTTCCTGGATGCAACCACTAATATCTAATGACTTTTTCTTCGATTACTCGGTACTATCTCATGCAAGTAAAGCATAGATAGGACGTGCTTAAAATAGACAAGCCTGTCTTACCAGCATTTAAAATTTTTTTTTAACAAAAGCTTGACTATTTCATTGTAATTTAGGCCGACACTTGTCAAGTTTTTTCAGGAGTGTTGTCCACATAATTATAAGTGCCTTGAATCAGTAAACAATTTCCCAAGTCTCTAAACTGCTTTTAGTATTTAAAACTAAATACTTACTTAGTTTTTAATGTTAGTATTCTAAGCCTTATTTGGAAATGTTGAAGCAATTTTAGTATTTGTCAGCTATGTGAAACTAGTCACCACACAAAAGCTACAACTCTCTATAAATCAAGTTTGTCCTAAACCACTACTAGACCCACATGTTTCTAGAAAGGCACAGTAGACTAAATCTGATACTAGATTGCATAGAGCATGCAGGCTGCATATTAAGTGGTCAAAGAAATGAGGCAATTTACTTCAGTCATTCAGTGAAGTTGTTTCCATGGGTTACATAATTTTTTGCATAAAATCTTGAGCTGCTTGAACATGGTATAATATGAAAGAGCTTTAGGGCAGGGTGTGCCAGTAACATTTGAGGCCTTTCATGTTTGGGGCATAGCAATATAAAAAAAATTACTTTTTTAAAATGAAGTGCTGCATTCATTAAGATTCAGAAGGAATTTTCTACAGCAAAACTCTTCCAAACTAGTGTGTTTTTTGTTGGTGTTATTTTAAGCCATTTTTGCTAAATGTCAAGCACTACCTTTATTTACAAGGTAATGGTACCTGCCAACCTTGCTTGAGAATCAAGGTACTACATTGTTATGAGAACAAAGAATTCAAAATCAGTAAAGCAAATGTTAAACCTGTGGTCCTTGTCTTGAACAAAGCTTGCAGTCTGATTAGAATTGCCATTGCCTAATAAAAAAATTTTATTAAAGTTCTGGAATAGTCCAACAATCTTCGCACTGCGGATATGGATGGTGGCTGGGAAAAAAACCCCAGAATCTGGAAAATTTGCTGTAGATTTTGAGCTATGGTATTTGAAGAACCCTAGCCGGGCTTGATCTTTAGCAATGTTTGTTTACCTTCCACAAAACCTGTCACAAGTACCCCTTGTTTTCTGTAGTGCTGAGAGCACTGAATGAATTTCCTGCTGCGCTCTGAGTGCAATGTCTGTCTAAAGGGTTCTTCACCCAGAATTGTTTTCAGCTTCGCAGTCCAAGATCGTGACAATGCCAGGGTCTTGCTGGCTGTGGCATAAACAGGATGGCATGGAATGAGCATGAGTATTATCTGAATGTGTTGCAGGTTAAATAACAGTCTGATGATTTCACTCTTAATTTTTAATCCATCCATATGTGGTAGTGGCAGGCTGGATTTATCAGATTCATGTCAATAGTTAGTTTGTTTTGATTTGTTTGAACACCTTCCACTTCTTCTGTAACAGTGTACGTGCAAATGTGATGTGCTGTAACGTTAGCTGCCTTTGCTTTTCTAGCTTTTGTAGAGGGTATGTTTTTATTCCAAATCTTGCTGTGGGTTAGTTCCTCTTTCAAATTTTATTGTCTTCTGAAAGACTATAACGTTTTAGATTTAAGGCTTGGTAATCAGAAAGCAGTGGAATTGTCTGCTTTAATAGCAAATCTTACTGACTGCTTATGCATGAGGAAGCTTTCCACTTGGCGAGAATTCAGTGTCATTTGTTTTCCTCCATAATCTTATAAATTAAAACAAACAAGATGGGAAGCACCATTGCAATAGTTGCTGTGGAGACAGCCACCTTTTTTTTTTCACTAATGACTAAGACAAAAAAAAAAAAAGCTTGGTGAAAATCTCTAACCAGATTTTCAGCCAGCTTGGTTTTGTCATCTTTGAAATGTTTTCTTATGTTTTCTTCAGTCATGTGAAGTGGAACTGATATTTCTAGTGCCTCATAGGGATTTAGTAATACTGGTTTTAGTTAATGTTTGAGAAAAGAGCATTCTCTGTGGACTTTTGGTGTTTAAATTAAAGGGTTTGTACTTCAGTAGTATGCATGAAACAATGGAAAACATCAGGCATCAATAAACTGGATTCTGTTGTTTGTTGTGTCAGTTTGGCTTACAGTAAGATACCATGTGAGTTAGTACCCCTTTGGATGCAGAGGGGCATCCATGGCCGCCTCTGCTCTGAGCAGCATTTGTGAGGGCCTGTCACATCACTGCAGCTGTCTTTTGGCTTTTCAGCTTTGCAAAAGATAAACTTTGTATTTGAACACTGGCTCTAAGGTAGAGGAAGAAGGTGTGACCCTGGATGTGCGTCAACTTTCATCAACAGTATCAAGCCACATCCTGATTTACCTCTCTTCTTTGGACTTTTAAGATGTTCTTGTTTCATAGCCTGTCTCTTCAAATCTACTTCACAATTAATTTCTCTTCCATCAGATAATATGCATCAGTTTTGTTAAATAGTGTAAATAAGTAGTACAAATTAGATGTTTTTGTTAGCTTTCTTTCATGGCTTTTCTCACTCTTAGTGGTATGTTTCAATAAAAAGGCAGACTACTACATTCTCTATTCCTTTAGTTGTTTCCCTGGGAAAAAATATGCAGCCTGCATGTGTGTGGTTTTTGAAACCTTTAGATGCATATGCTAGAGAGGCCTTGTTAAATTTATGGGCATGGAGTAGTGTTGAAAATTCTTGCATTCACTTTGCATCTTGAACTTGTGTATCGGTCTTTCAAGGTTTTTATTAAGAAGCAAACCTGCATTTTAAATAGGGTGTTAAACTGAAATCAATTCACCAGTGGAGTGTGTTGGCAGCTCCAGCTCCCTTTGATGTAATGCTTGTGACATGGACATTATTTGGTGAGATGGGTCCATTAATAAGAGAACCTTTTTTCCCTAAACTTCTGTAATCCACTGCAGAATGTGACACTCCAATTAAGCTTCCTTTAGACAGATTGACAGTTATTGCATGGCTAAATGTTTGTCTTGGTGACAGGTCTAGTTTAGGCAACTCCTGCTTGCCCCTAATTGCTTCTTCCTATTTCAACCCATGCCTTGGTGGCAGTGCAAACGTGGGCGGCCATGTGCTGGAGAGCACCAGGGCAGTGAATTTGGCTGGAACAACCATTGGCGTGCAAGAAGGACTTAATTTTAGGGTGGTGGTTTTTCCAGGGGTTCATTAGACAAGAGTCACGCAGCCTCTCGCTCCCTCCCGCCCTGGCCAAGGTTTAGCCAGGGAGTGAGCTGAGCAGGCCATCAGCCAGCACTGCCCCATGTTCAAATGGAAACACTTTTTAAAAAATGATTAGGTCATTTGTTCACATCTGCAAATACACAGCTGGTCTGTGCCATGCATTCCAATCACTTCATGAGATTTTAAACAAAGGTTCTGCAGTGTCATTTAACAAGTGGTCCAGTTAATCTCTTACAAATGTTTCAGGTGTGCTTTTAATTCCATGATTCCATGTAGTGCAGCTGTGATGCCAGTGCTGAACTCTGCAGCTTACAGTTTCTGAAATGTATAATCACTTTCGGTCTGGAACGTTAGATGACTTGTATGCTCTTGAAATTAAATTGATATTTAAGCTTTACTGTTGCACTACACATATTTGTCATCCACTTGAAAATTTTAGAATGCTCTACTGAACCAGACATGATGTGCTACTCCTAAACAAAAAAATCAACATGCTGAATACTTAGTAAGAGTATAACCTATTAGTGGTAGCTTCAGGGTATAGGCTTACTGGTCTCCTGGTTTTATTAAAAAACAAAAAGTAATAATAATAAAAAAGAGTATTAAATGTTGTCTTAGTTTGCTGATTAAACAAGACCATTTGGCCAGGAGGGAACCTCTAATTGCTTCCAAATGTTTAACCCTTGAGCTTGGATGAGACCATACATTTAGTTCACTTCAAGAATATGCCAAGTTGTCTGTTTCTGACAAACTAACTGTTGTAGCTGGACTCTTCCATACTAATTTTGTCTTATGATTACCCCATTATTATCTTCATAAGTTCATAAGAAAAATATGCCTTAAACCAAACACAAAAGCAAGCCCAATTTCAGTTCAGTATTTTTATGGTTGCTTGTGAATGATTTGCCATTGAAGTTGGTTTTGAGCTCTACAGCTGCTTTGTTATATAACTTCCAAGACACCAAGAGATTTCATCTCAAATCCCATGATTAAACCATTAATCCTTTGTGACTGACCACCAGTTGACTCTGGAAACCATGGGGGAGAAATAACCTTGCCTTTGATAGCAAGTTTGTCAATCCTTTTATTTTCTGTACTAGGGTTTCATGGTGACTTTCTCAGCTTCTGGTGGAAGATCTAAAGAAAAATTTCTCAGCATTAAGGAATCTTAGGTTGCTCCTTGCACCTTTTGAAAATGTAATAATAGCTAATTTCTTTTTTTCTTTGTAGTATTGTTCCACTTTTAAAAGAGTCCATTGGAATTTTGATGCAACGAACTCCTCCTTCCCTGGAAAATGCCCTGCCTCAGTGCTACCAGAGGGTGAGCTCTTAAGCTGTTTTTGCTTTGATCAAGCTGCTGACTGACTGAGCCTCAGCTGTGTGTATGAGGATACTTTATGATGTTTTTCCAGTAATGCCAGTCAAAGGTAACTTAGAATACACAAATGGAGGTACCAGTTTAAATAATACTTTCCCAGAGTCCTTGATTGCATGTAGCTTCACCTCAGTTGTGTTTTAAAAATTTCCTATGTTAGTTCAAAAAAACAAATCCTGAAGCTATTCCTCCCAAAGTATTTTGTTGGAAGTACATAATGTTGGAACTGTATTTATAAGAATACAGATTACTCTGGATCTGACCTGTTCTTCTACCTAATTTTTCTATTAGTATGCCATGAAGTGCCTTTGCAAAGTTAATAAAAAGCACTTGAAGGAGTGCTACCTTTCCTTGGGAGTTACAGGTTGTAATCATCACATGGAGGGTTTGCTGAAAGTGGAAAGAGGAAAAAACAAAGGGATTGGCAGGATACATCTAAGCCCTCACAAAATTGTAGATGATATATGAATATATTTGTAAAAGTTAGAATCTCAATAATTGTTTCATGGCAAAATACGCACATTTTGCAAAAAGGGCAGTTTTAACTGGATGCAATCTCAAATCCAGTAACTGTGACTTTTCTCTTGTGAACACCTCTATCTTCAAAAATGGTTTCAGTAAAATATATGTAGAATGTAAATGCAGCAGGGTACAAAATCACAACGCATACAGAAAATTGCGACATGGACACAAATCCACATGTTTTCATCTTCCTTACAGTAGCTGTGATAGTAATAAGAAATTTTGATAAAAGCTGACAAAATGCAGAGTGAACTAGAAGTAAAAGAATCCATTGGTTTTTATAATACTTTCTGTAAAAAGCTGTAGAACAGACAAATATTTTCTGAAATACACTTTCTAAAATTTGCCTCTATTTTTAGGTGCAGCAGTTGCAAGGGGTATACAGTTTACATGATCCACATTTCTGGACCCTCTGTACAGATGTTTACATAGGGACTTTGAAGTTACTAGTAGCTCCTGACGCCGATGGAAGGTGGATTCTAAGCCAGACTCACAATATTTTTACTCAGGTATGTCTTATTAGTGGAAATCACATCTCAAAGTGTAAATTGCTTGTTACGTGATGTGGTACTGTAATTCTTATCAAGAAAGGTTAAATATTTCTGAGTTTGGTATCTGTTTTGAAAAGCTTCCCTGCTCCAGCTGTATAGAACAATTTCAAAATACTCAGTTTTATAGATGGAATTACTGTACCTCTCTGCATTAGTTTTTAATGCCCCTTTATGGAAATAACAGATATAATTGTCTGAGGTGTATCAAATGGTTTGATCTATATTGGCTTATAAGAAACTAAGAAAATACATGAGGCTTCTCTTAGGATTTTCTCACCATAGACTAGACCTACTCAGGCTTTTCACTGCATTGGGAGCTTGCACATGTGACGGCTTTCTGGATAGATGATAATGTAGAACTGGTTTGAACAACAAGTCCCATGTTACATTCTTGTGCTTAGCTCCATTTTAAACTGACAGTTCTTCGAGCAGCTTGCTTTTCAGGAAGTTAAACTGGCACAAAAGAAAGCAAGAATTGCTTTTGTGCAGCTTCACATGTGGTAGTTATTTAGGATGAATCAGAAGAGGTAATGTGGCAAAGCTAATGTTAATACATTATTATGTGTGTGCACTTGACTGTGTGAAGAACTCCTTACTCATCTGGTGTTCTCTGAGTGATGTGCTAAATGTAGAGATGAATTACAGAAAAATAAGATGTTGAGGCTTTTTGCTAGGTCACTTACTGATGTGGGCTGAATTTCAGGACAGGAAACTGCTTTGACTTTACAGCGTTTTTAACCCTCCTTCCCTTTTCCACAGGCAGGAGTAAGGCAGCTTTACATACAGATTGATGTGGCAGCCATGTAGTCAATTTCTGGAATGGTGCTGTTGGACCAAAGTTTTCAGTACTGTACTGGTGTAACAACACTTCTTGAGACAGAGCCTGCCTCCACCACATCTGGAATCAACGGAATAGATTTCTGCCCTCGGGGCTACGGAGGGAGTTCACTTCTAAGGAGTAAATATTGAATGAATGTTATGGACTTTGGGTCTTGTTTTTTTTGGGGCCCCTAAAGTTGTACGTTTTTGAGGGTTTTTTAATTAATAAGATTGTGGTACTGGAAACCCTGTCATGTCTTCAGTGAAGCTGCTGAAACCACTGCTCATTCCCATAAAACCAGTGTTATCGGCAATTGGAAACTTGTTTTGTAGACAATGTCACAATGGCTGACATGCTTCAATATAATTGTATGTTTGTACAATTGTTTGTACTTTGCAAACTTGATGAACCAAACCATATTGGGTTTTCAAAGTGCCTTTTATATCAGGAGAGCTATTTGCCAGCATAAATATGGAGCATCAAAGGGTTTTTATTACTTTTACAAATAATCTTGTATGCAGTCTGATTATTTACTAGTGATGTATGGGGGGGGTTGTGTACTTACAGAACTGTAGATGTTAGACTTCCATTATATTTGCATCTTACCAGACAGAAAAATTCTAAATGTGAAAGACAGTGCTGTTGTGAAGAGACTTGCTTCTGAGACAAGCTGGGTATTTTGTTGCACATATCTTGTGAAAATTATTTTAGTCCAAATATTAGATTTAACTCCAATTCTTAGTCTCTTCATACTGTTGAGAGTAATGAGACATTACAGGATGCTGCTCATGTTCAGTCACTTAAAGAATGGGCAGTTGAAGGAAGATGCTGGTGATGGAAGCAGTGCTTGAAGTGTTTTATTTTCCAAATTATGTGGTGGAAAAAACTAAATTCTGAAATTGTGAAAGATTGTCTTCTTGATTTTAATAGGTTGTTATAATTTTTATTAAAGTGATCAAGTTCAAATTTTGCCTTTCCAAATATTGAGAATATTTGTTTCTGGTAGTTATACCCAAAATGGAAATAAGGACTGCTTTTCATGCTGTTTTAGCTTATGCTTTTCCCAGGTTGACAAATCTTTCATCTTCGACTATTTTATTGTAGCCTTTTATGTTTTCATAGGGGAGAAAGTCCTCAGTGCAGTAAGGGTTGTTGGATTGTGTTTTTTTCCAGAAACATTCTTCTGTCATATATTTTCTAGCATGTCTAATCATTTTACTCAGATATCTGAGTGTCACTTTCAAAAGCAATCTGCTATGTTTGGTATTACAGATAATAGTTCCACTATGCTGTAGTAGTTCACTTAGTAATGGAAGACTTTTTAAGAGACATTTTACACACAGAACATGGTGAAGTAGCAAAACAGGCATTTTTCTGAAAAATCATAGCTGCCACTGATTGGTATGGATTTTATGTTTATTTTGGTACCTGTCAGAGGTAACACTAAAATCAAGGCCCAGAGAAGCTGACAATGTCTGTGTAGTAAGTGCTAGGCACTATGAAATTACTGAAGATTGATTTGCAGAAATGGTTGGTTTGCCACTGATATTGTTGAATCCATCACAGGTATGAAGAGTTTCTTGCATTCATTCTGTTGTTCCTATATAGCACCTGATTTCTTTTTATGTGAAAACGCAACACTTGCCAAATTTGATGGTGGTTCCTGAATTTTCCAGTTGAGATATTGAAACATGAATGTTGATTTTGGCCAAATCTTGGGGCTGTGCTCTTGTGCTTGGAACTGGAAACTGAGTGCAAGAAAAATGGCAGTACAAAGCCACCTATAATATTGGTTTTAATCTTTGCTGCCTCTTCCATTGCCATTTCTGATCCTGTTTACTTTACCTGGGGACACAGGCACAGAGTCCCCTCCCAGCAGGCTGCATGTTCCACATCTCTCCTCCCTGGCCTCCTGCCAGGCCCTCTACCTGTCCCACCTGGCAGATGCTGTGCCAGGCCCAGAGTTCCTGACTGGAATATGGAAGTTTCATGGCAATCAGGGTGGGGTGCAGCAATCTGTAGAGCAGATTTGAGCACTGCAGTTTGAGATACCATGTGCGTGTATGTTCACAGACCAGGGGATGAAAACCCGGTTGTGATTATAGGGTGGAGGTACTGTTTTGTAGTGTGGTGCATATAGACTGCTGCTTGCTGGCTGCCAGCAGGACTTCCTTATTTTTTAATTGTTACTATTACTACTATTTGAAGCTAGAGAAGATCAGCTGATATCACTTTAAAGGCAAGCACCAGACAGGTTCATTGCAATTGTGTCATGATCCAAGAGCAGGCTTTGGTCTAAGTCATCTTTACACCAGCATGTTTCAGGACTGATTGTTCCAGGACTTGTTGAAATACTATACTGCTGCCCAAATTGCTGAGCTTGGCCACTATTTTAGTTTGTTAATGAAAAGACAATTGCTACTATTTGTTTTCAAGTGAGAACCTGGCAGAATGGCTGTTTGATTGTGGTGATGGTGTTCTTTTAAATGTACATCTACCAAATTTTTAATATGGGAAATGGAGTGAAAAAGCCTATAAACCTGTTATAATTATACAACAATTTTAATAACTTTTAGTAATTTTTTTTTGCTTATTATGATTTAGCTGATTGTTGGAAGCATATGTACAAGTCTGAATTTTCTAGCCAAGCAAGAAAGCACTTCATTATGTTTAACCTTTTATAGTAAGAAATGTATCATTTGTTTGTCAAATATAATTGGGGATAGTGTAGGGAAGTCAGATTCAAAACAGACTTTACCCTTTTTAGGCTTTCTGAAAAAGGATAAGCATCACAAAATTCTACAAACACAGTGTATGACATGTTCAGTCAGTAGCTGCAGTCACATGTTGTATGTCAGTAAATAAGGGACATCTGATTTTTCACCTCCTAAAGGGGATACCTGCTCAGGTTTTAGGAGAGTACAAACCATGCAGTTGAAACCAAAAGTGCAGCTTTCCTTACCCTGAGAGCCAAAGCACCATTATTTGTGTTTTGCTAATTACTTAACACTGGCTACTTATGTAACACTTTGCTATTGACACTTTACTGGAGATGCAAGGCATGATTTATACAAAGACTTGTGTGAATGACTGACATCCAGAGATGGGTGAATGTCTGCAGATCATGTGCTAAAACTCAGCTTCCTGCTATCCACTTCTGAATTTTGAATCAAGTTTCCAAAGTGTGGTTTTCTCATGTCTTCATGTAGCTGGTATTTACTGTACAGTTACTGGCCTGTCTTTGTGGGTTATTTTTTTCTGTGACTGAAACCAGTAACTTAAAACCCTGTTGTTCCAATGGCTGAGCCTGCAAAATGCATGATTTTTACCATACCTACAGCAAAACAAGAAGATAAAACAAATGTTACAGAGTGTCTGTATTAAAATGCCTCAATGTTTTTTGTGCTAAATAACTGTGGAAGAAAACTCCTCTTATGAATATGCACAGTAAGGACTGGTCCTTTATAGGCTAATCTGGTAAGTGTACAGCTCTGGATAGACTGGCTCCTTTCATCAGGAGGGCCCCTACAGTGAGCTGAGTTACTCGTGCGATTTGCTAAGCTAAGATGAAAAGTAAATAAAGGACTCTGCTTTTTATGTAATAATGCCTACTAAAGCAAAAGTTTAGTTGCATCATAGGCAAGAGCTGCTGACACTATTTTTACACAAAAATTGAAGCTGCTACTAATAAAATGGACCGTAGTGACTTAACATTCTTAATTTACTTTTTTTTAAAGAAGTAAAGCTGGGTTTAAAGGTGAAGGAAAATTAACAGTTTCTCTTTTTAACTGTTGTAAGTCAACCTGTTCTGGGAATGTAAGCAAGATACAAGAGGAGAGAATCTGCTGCTGAACTGCAGTTTTCCATCTTCTGCGTGTAGTGTGCAAACAAATTGTAAAGTCCATGGCGTTTCTTTCACAGTGCAGATTTTCAGTTGCATGCTTTTATAAAATGCAAACTCTTCTTTTTCTTCGTGACATGAAGTCTTTAGTTCAGAGCAACAATTTTAGTTGATAATTAAACCCTGTCCTGTTTCTCCAATAGCCATCAGATTGCTATGATTCTTGATTATCACACCCCTTTAAGCAGGATTTTTTTTTTCTATTTTTTTTTAAATAATCTCTCTGATCCTCAATACTGACTCTGTAGTTAATTTCTCCTTTACACTTTCACGAAAATCCTTGTGTGCAGCTTGCAGGGGTTCCCTTTTGGATTTGTCCCGTTTGTTGCAATGCCCATCCTTGTGGGGACTTCCTTGGCCAGACACTGCTATAATGTGAAGCAATGCCAACCATGCTATGCCTGGCATGCAAAGGCTGAGTCTTGCTGTGTGCAAATAGTGCTCAACCTACTCGTCTGTTTCAGTGAGCCACAAAAGATTCCTGCCTATGTGGTAATTTGGCAGAAATAATGTGCAAAAAGAGCTGGGTATTTCACTTCCCATGTGCATTGGAGCCTCTCACATGTATGCTGGGATCTTGTACAAGAATTAAGTTAATCGCTACAGTATCTTGGCTGAAGTGTGAAATAATGTGAATGAAGCAATTGCCAAAATCATTCCTGGTAGCATACAGCATATTGCTTGCCTTTACCTTTAAATTACAGGAATTACTCTTAGCAGTGAGCTTCAGTTGAATAGCAAAGTGTGTCAAAGGTACCTGTGAAGAAATCTTGCAGGTAACACAAGGCAGCTCACTAAAATTCTGAAGACTATGTATGATTTTGTTCTGGAATGCTAATGTTAGTAGCTTAGCCATGGCTTGTCCCAAGTGCAATATTAAGAAATTTTTTATGTAATCTTTTCTACTTGAATACAGTCTATATAAAATGTTAAATATCCTATATTGCTGAAAAGATATGGGATCAAATTCTTTCCAATAAATCTTCAGTTTTAAAAAAAATGTGCATGCAGGTCTGTTTTGTTTTCATCATACTGTGGAGAATAGTTGAAACAGCAGCCACCATTATCTACAAGCTGATTTTAAAGAGATTTCTTGCAGTCTGTTTGCTGAGACTTGGCTTGAGGTTAATTGTGCTTGCTGCAGTTGAGTCTAGCCCTTCATAGATGCTACCATTAACATAGGAAGAAATCCAGTTCTATTTTAAATTGCAGTCTTCTGAACTAAGAAATTCTGTGCAGCTTCTCCCCCTCTTTTACCAGCCGTCCAAAGGGAAACTGGTTTAGAGCACTCTCACCTGTCTGTACTTACTCTCCCAAGGCAAAGATGGACACAGATCTAACAGGTTTTGCACACTAATGGTTTCTATTGGTAGGAGAACTCCTCTAAGTTTTTGCAAAGTTGAAAAGCAAAATTTAACATCTAATGCACTTAAAACAATCTATGCAGTAGGTTTGGTTAATGCACTACAGCAAGCAATGCCACACAGATACATGGTACTCTTATCCTAGTCAGCAGCCCAAGGGTGGTGTGGATGTCCATGACCTGAACCAAAGGTTTAGAAGTTTCTGGAGGTGTCTGCAGGGTAGAAGCTGATACCAGTAGGTGCAGTTTGCAGCCTTGGGTAAAAGCAGGTCCACGATCCTGCAGCATTGTCCTCTGAAGCAACATAGATTCTAACTACAGTTAGACAAGTCTTTATGCTGGTATGCAATTAAAGATGGAATAAAAATGTGAATGCCTCATTTTTATTTAAGTAGTCCTTTGACATGCATTATTTTCAAAGACAGAACTATCTACAGAGAAAAGTTTAAGCATTTCCAATTCCAGAGGATGCATAGTGCCTGTAACAATTAAGGAATGTAGTGGAGCACCCAATTCCACAGTGGACATCTGCTGTAGTGTGCCTGAAGCAATCTTCTCATCTAGAGCACCCACACGAGCAAGGCCAACACAAATGGTGTTTTCAGTAATTCCTGTAAAAAGAAGATAAAATGTTTAATTTATTGACTAATGGTCCTATCATAAGGGAAAAAGTACTCAAAATGCTTAAACTTTAACACTGCTTTCTTAAACCTCCAATTATTAAATTACTGGAGTGGCCTAGAAAGAAACTTGCTCTTAAAAAAAATAAAGCTTAAGGATGTTGATAAAGAGAAATTCATTTGGGAACTGTGTTTACTTTGAGGAAACTGCTGTGATTCATTTTATGTAAAGGATAAAATTAAGGGCTTTTCATTTTAACAGTATTGAAGGAATAAACTTTTTAAATGAGGAGTAGACCTAGCTGAATTCGTTAGAAAAAATTTCTGTGACACAACTGCATCACCTTTATTTGCTTTTACCCTTTAGCATCTTTATTACCCTTTTACCTTTGTGATTTTACCCTTGGTCTCAATAAATATTTCAGTTTGCTCTTGACTAGTATTAAGAATTTGAGCTGAAAATTACAGTTCTGCATCTTTGGGCTGGCCTAGATTCCTGCTGGTGTTCACATAGGGCAGAGTGTGACCAGTCTAAGTAAAACTCTTCTCAGCAGAAGGGCTGAGATTTTTTTTGAAGCTTAACTGATCTAAAATGCTCAGAATCCTTCTGCCTCCTGCAACTCTTAACGGCTCAAAGAGCTTACAGTTCCACACGGGTAGAAACAGTGCAGGGTTTCCAGATTGAGGCTTTGACTGGAGCCACCAGTGCACCTTCATCGATGCCCACTGAACTGTGCTGTGCTCAAGCTTGGCCAAATCCAGCTCGTGACCAGGATTTAAGGCAGCCCAAATCCACTGCAGAGCACCATTCTGGGAGTCAGAGGAAGGGAGTGGAGTTCAGAGGCTCATCAAGAGGTGTGACTGGAGAGGGGTGGTAGCAGACAGAAGCAGTGCAGTCATACCTGGTTTTTCTCCTTGGAGCCTTCTGTTTTGAATAATGGCAAGAAGCTGTCCTGCAGCTTGATTCACACTCATGTAGCGTGGTGGCTCATATATCTTTTTTCCTCTGCAGGGAAGGAAAAGCAGAGAAATTTCACATACAACCCATTTTGTTATCCCCAGCAATCTTACAGCTTATTTCAAGAGACCTCTAGACCAGCAGGTTGAACTTAAAACAGGCCTAGGCTCTCAGGCTGGGTCTTCTAGACAACAGTGGAATTTTTAAAGGATACAGAAATCTGTTGTGCTCTCACCACACCTGTGAAACAGCTGGGCTCCAGCTGCCCGATCATTTAGATCCTAAATGCAAATTCAGCTGCTAGAAGCAAGATGCAGGTTTTGCAGCTACTCTTGCAGGATGCAGTAGACTTAAATCCAAGGGCATACAACTCTTTTTCTGTTAAATGCCCTGTAGACAGATGATTACAGACTAGAAATATATTCTTAAATGAAATGCTGCTTTCTTTGCCAACTGTGGATTCAGTCAAACAGATTTTATTTTGAAACTCCAGAATAAACAAACCTCAATGATACTGTGAGACTTCACAAATGTTAATTTAGACCAGTTACAGCATGTGTATAAAGGAGCCATTTATATTCACCACTGTCAAAACATACAGATTGCAGAGATGAGTAATAATGTGGCAAAAGCTTTTTGAGTACAGTTAAACGAGCATAAGAGCATTTTCTGTATATTGCTTATTTAACTCTTTAAGAAGGGTGTTATGTATTCTGCACCTTGCACTGTTCCAGCCAGTGTACAGAAGAATAAATTTAGAACACTGTTTCAGATATTAATCTGTTTCAAGAGGTGACAGAAGAGTAGAGAAATAACACTTCATTAACCAAGAGGAAAGCCTGCCCCTTTCTGACTTAGTGCTTCTCACAAAAAAGATCATGTTCTGCTGCAACTCCATTCAGTTACCGTAAATAAAGCCAGGCCCTATTGCAAGGAACAAAAGAGTTTCACTCCTTGTAAGAAACGAAAGACAGTGGCCACGGAGAAGCAAAAGAGGAGAAGGCAGGTAAATTCAGTATTAGACAATGGGCAAAGAACCTTTGTTCCTTGTACAAGAAAACCTTTGTAGGGACACTGTGTGCTTCTATGTATTTTCAAAACGGTGACTCACTTCATGAGATTCTCCAGAGACTGCTCCTTCACTTTAATATCTGTAGAACAAAACACATTAAAACACAGGTTCCCTACAAGTTTCCTACTTAGTTCTCTATGTAGGTAAAGCTTTAACAACATTTTAGCTATTATTAATATTATAATATTATTATATTTAGCTATTAGAATATGGATCACACTGTATTGTTTCATCTGTTATTAGTTTATCTCAAAATGCTGTGACTTTATGCATGTCATTTTACCCAACAACAGATTTCAGAGCAACACAGCCAAATAAAAATCCTGGTAAATATACAAATAGGCATATTTACTATAAGATAGTTAAATACTAGCACATTTGAACACACCAGTTCATTGGGACTACTCTTAAATTATTAGCACATTATGTCACAGAAGGTAAAACAGTCTGACTGCTCGACAGTGATTACATCACTGCCATGCAGGAACCTGACTTTCGTTAGCACTTCCTTCCTGTCCCAATCAAAATTTAGAACAAGCTTCTGTTATGGGAAAAAAAAGGGATTTGTGCAAAACTGAAATAGAGAAGGGGTCAGGTAGGTAAGACTCTGCACAGCTGCAATTTTATGAAACAAATTGACCATAATCTTTCCAAGAGGAATTCAAATGTTACCTGTACTCAAATGCTTCCCCCCAAACTATCATACCGAAAGCTGGATACTTTTTTAACCTTGAATAAGTATTACTTGAATACTTGAATAAGTATTCCTTGTTACATAATCGACTTCTAAACCAAAGTGACTCAGATGAAAGGGGTTAAAATGCAAAATCCCAAGATTTTAAGTGCCAAGTTTACCAAATTGCATCTACATCCATGAAGTCACTTTCAGTTCAAAAGTTTATCAGCACTAACCTTTTTAATGTCATATTTGCTTATCTGGTGATCTGGTGAGTCAGTTGGGTAAACACTCAATACATAGATTAAAAGGCAGGAGAGTGCCTGCTGCTCACCTAGTAAGCACAGGGTGTGCATTCCATTCTGCCTGTTCTTCTCAATCTTGTCAAAGAAGCTCTCTGGCTTCCATGTGTCGGTCCAGAACACTATGGAAATGGTTTCTCCAAAATTGTACAACTGTAAAACAGAGCAAATGCAGTAACACACATATGCAATAAGAAAAAATAAGAGCATGCAATAAGACCAAGTCATGGACTACCTGTAAAGTTTTTACTGCATTCACCTTACCAATGCATAATTAGTAACTTTCAATATACTTTCTATAGTTACTTAATTCTTTAGTCCTTTTAAAGGCAAAAACTTTTTAAGATTAGCACCAAAATTATTATTTGTTATTTCTTACTTTGCTAAAGGGTTTTTTATTTCTTACTATGGTTAAGGTTAGACAGCTTTGAATAATGCCGTAATTCAATGTTTTGATTCTACTGATACAGTAGTGTTTCTATTAAATGCTGCAGATGGAAGCTCTAGCAGACAAAAGAAGTTGCAGTCTAAGGAGACAGTGGATATGAAGACCTGAAGACAGATTGTGCAGGAAGCAGAGAGGTACAACATGGTTTATGCACATATGCTAAGTATATTGCTAGCAAAACACTGCTAGCGGATTCTATGTCAAGCATACTCACTGACTCTATTCTCAGTCTTAACACATTCATTACTCTAAGTCCCTCATCTTGGTGAAAACATTTGAAGCAATAGTCTTGTCAATCATCTCTGGTGATGCAAATGTGAAAGTCATAGGTAACTTAAGGCAGCTTTTGGCTTGGAAGTAGTTTTTGCCCTGAAATAGGGGAAAACCATGCATCAGTTTTGGTCTACTTAGCTCTGGAATGGGGCCACTCCACATGGATTTTACAGCTTGCCGATATTCTGTCTGCTCAAGCCCACCAGAAAAACAACAGCTACATGGCCTATCTTTCCCACTTTCTCTATTCTCCTGGAAGGAAAAACTGCTTTTCTAAGCCCACAACAGGAGACAAAGGCACTGTGAGTGCTTTGGCAGACCCTGTGTAGAAGCAGCTCTGGCAGCCCTGTGCCATGTGGGGATTTCCCTATACATACTTCTGTTACTGTGGCATTGGGCTGTGGCTTTAACTCCTTTATGCTGGTAGAGCAGAACTGGAATCACAGCAGAAACATGTTTATTTTCAAAAGCTCAAAATTTAACCATTCATACTGATAGATCTTATTCAAAGATTCCTGGAATATAACTGAAAACATTTCCTCTTTTAAGTATTTCATTCTAGCACAAGGACAAGAACATAGTGTGTACATTTCACAACCTAAAGGTTCTTCTAGTAAATACAGGTTGAACCAAGTAAGTTGTTCCTGATGTAACTTGTTAGCTATTTCAAGGCTGTGTTCTAGAAAATGAAAAAAAAAAAACCACCCAAACTATTCTTTTGCCTATTTTTCATGTGGCTGCATAGAACTCATTCCCATTTTGTACCAAATCTGTAGAAAAACTATTAGTAGAAGAAGTTTCTCTTTCTCCCCTTCACTGTTAGAGCATCTGGGAGCAAGATACCTTTAATCTCCCTGGAAGCATTCCTGCAATCTTCCACAAGTGCTGCAATGTCTGATACCAACCTAAGTGCTTCCCATCAGCACCTGAAACCACTGCAGCCACTTCCCTAAAGCAGCAGTCCTTGTTCAGGACAGAAAGTGGCCTCAATTAACCTTAATCTTACCTTGTCCCTTTGGCATTTTGATAACCCAAGGGAGAAAAAGGGCTTCCCTCTGCCCTTTATGAAAGGATGTTTAGAAATGGGAAAAATGTTATTATCTGAGAGGTATTATGATGGGAATCAGAACTCCTAAACCACTCTGCCACATGTTAAGAATGAGCTGGACATTCAACTTTATACCCTACAGTGTATATACCCAAGTGTTACCGTTCTCTTTTCCATTACTCATTACAAAGATTCTCCATCCTCTTTGCCAACAAGAAGTTAAGCAAGTTATCCTTTTTTGTACAAGCCCTGCCAGTCATTCACTAATCTGTCCTTTGTTTACTGGGTTTTGCATTAATACTGAAGCCTGGATATCAAAAAAGAGTAAAACATTTTTGTTAGAAATTGCCCATCTATTCAGTAGAAATACCTTCAGAACACCTTCATGAAGCATTCGTATCACAGAAAACTGTACTTACAATCTCAAAAAATACATCTGTTTTATCAGCACCTGGAAAGCACAGAAGTAGTTTCTACACCACTAATAGAGTGGGACACATTTTAATAACCTCCTAGAAATGATTTTGTAGTTTATACCCCTCTACTAAGTAAACTTGTGAAGAACAGATTTCCTAGGATTAATGCACACATATTTTAAATTAAAATTACACAGGGAAGAATACTACTTTGGAAAGTCCCTGGTACACCATCAATCTGAATGCTGAGGAACTGAAATATTAAGTTGATACCTCTATTGTGCTTGAATACTTATAACCAATTACCTTACAAACACTTCTACAGACACAAACCAGTATTTCTTTCTCATCCAGTATTTGATCTCTTTAGATGTGTGATATTAAGCAAACAAAGGAACTGCTCTTCACCAGGGCAAGCCTGCATTAAAGAAGGAACACATGACCGTATCAGAACTTACATTTTAAACACTCTCCCTGTACCTCATGCAGAATTCAATTTGTTCCTAATTTAGTTCCCTATGCTGGGTTCTAATTTCAACCTCTTGAACTTGTGCATGAAGTATTTAACTTTCAAGAAAAGCCTTGCAGCACAGAGAGTAGTAAGTGCCAAAAATTGCACTATTATCCTAAGGATTCAGGGTTACAGAAGATAGCAGGTCCACTAAAGACAAAAATCCACTGAAATTAAAAAGCATTCTTTCCACCAATCATAAAAGGCTGCAGAGGGTTCCAAAATTCCAGGAATCATGCTTTCCACTGAAATAGAACTGTCTGACATGCTGATTAATCAAAGAGTGTTACAAGACAACTAAAGATTACTGCCATACTTTGAGACTGTGCACAAGTTCAGTAAGATGATGAGCTGTGTGTATTTGCAGAGACACGATCAGGCTGTACAGTGGCTGGCACAGCTCTAAAGAGAGGGAACAGCAAATGAAATTTCACAGCCAACTTGTGTGTGCTGCACTCTACATGAAGCACGTGGGGTTTAGGAATGGGCAATGTGTGTTCTGTACAAGCCCAAACATCTCAGGCATCACACTTGCACTGATGAGCAGATTTGTTAAGAGTGCCTACGTTCTGCTCAGGCACAAAATTGCCAGAATTTCAAAGTGGCACAGTTGTGGGTTTGTTAAAATGGTTGGACAGATATTTTGTGTTTTCAGCTTGGAAAGCAAACTTCTTACCTTCTCCTCAATGCTCAAAAACTTCACAGAAAAGTTTCAAAAGGTCATTTTGAAAGACTTCAGTCTTTGGAAATACTCCTTTCTCCACACCCTCCCCCAAGTAGTAACTGGCTTAAGCAAAATTTTGTGCATTTAAATTTTGCAATGCAACAGCTCAGGTCAGCAAAGGAAGCCAGAACTCTCTACTCTGAGGCAATGCCCTGCTGCTAGAGTTTTCCGCCTCGCAAAATACTGCAGAAAGCTGTTCTTCAACTCACAGTTACATCACCTCAGAACAAGATATATCTTCCTATTTTATTTACACACAATATGAAAGAATGATTGACAACTTTGGGTGCTTGATTTCTGTCAGTATTCTAACCCTTCAATTATTTCTTATTTTACTCCTTGTTTATACAAGCAGAATTGATTGCAACTTGAGAGGCCAGAATGAACTGTAAGGGAAAAAGTGCTGTACCATGACCTCACCTTGGAAAGTCTTCATGAAAGTGGAATTCCAATGAAACTGCTGAGCTACTTTGTTAAAGACCAGTCTGAATGATATCAGATACCTGAAACTGTCCTGATCAATTGTCCTCACTTGAAATAGTGTGTGGTCAATCACCACAGAAATTTAGGGCATAAAAGACGGAACAAGCTGAGACTAAATAGGGAAATTAAAAAAGGAAGATCCACCATCCCCTCTAAAAAGTACTAAAGCAAGCAGGAGAGAAGACGCAAAATAATATTAAAGGTCAGTTGGCCAACAGCTGCAGAGAAACCAAGAAGTAAACATTTCAAAACACAGACATTTATTTTTACAGCATCTTTCCCAGAATTATTGCTGTATCAGCTTCAATGGTGACACAGCAATTTTTCACTTAGGAACCTACCTCCTTTCCTAACATTTCAAATAGCTTCAGAACTGGTCACATGTTTGGGCTTCTTCCCAAAAAAGGAGTTACTGCATTCTTCAGACCTGCCACCATACACAACCAAATACCTGAGACCCTGTAAGGCTGAAATGCTATGGAGCTATGTTCTGGTCACAGATTACACTGCAGATAGCTCTCACAGCATAGGTGAATTATGGAAGTTCAGACTCTTCTCAGCCTAATCACAACCCACTGGTAGGAACTAAGAGGCTTTTTCTCCTAAGACTATTCCTCAAAAGATTTAGAGGCTGCAGAGTACCTTGCATTATCCCAGGTACTTCCCAATAGATCCCCATAAGCATAACCAGAATAGCTAAAACATATTTTCTTTATCTTTGTTATAGCAGTTCTGATGTGATCCTATGCAATGTTCATCCTCAAAGGTAAGGACCCTGAGTCAGGACTTTCCCTTTATTCTCCCTAACCTGTTAACAACCGTCCAGATCATATACATCAAATTAAAGGGCTCCTACTGTTATTTGTATTATATATTGTTGCTTGATAGCAACAATATATGCTTGATAGCAGCTTAAGAAGTAGTGTATCATCAACGAAGAGGTAGCAAGAATCACTCAGTCTTTAGGTCTGCTTGGAATTGGTCATATGAAACAACCACAAGCCTAGCTCTAGCCCTTCACACTACCTTATTTAGTACCACAGACTTTTAGCAACTTCAGATGCCTCTCATCAGAACCTTCACATGAAACTGAAATGTTTTACCATTCACATATATGTGGCTTTGACTCCTTTTTGTACTGCAAGTCAAGAGATTGCCCCAGCTGTCCTAAAAACTTCCAGTCCCCTTGGTACATGCCAGAGAGAAAGGAACTGCAAAGAAAACACATTTGGCTGAGGGAAACCCACTCCACATAATTGCAGTCTTCAGAAGGCAGCTGAGACTAATCATAAAAAATCAGTTGAAGGGACAAGCACATTTTGCTTTGGCTGCCTCTTGGATCTGCTTAGGAAACAGCCACTCCACAAGCAGAACAAAATTCAGCTATCAAAATACTAAGAAAGCAAACTTGAACAGGAGAGGATTCGCCCCCCAAGGTAATATCGCCTTATCTTTAAAAACCTTCTAAGATTCTTTCCATCAATATCAAGCAATGTTTCTTTCCTGCCCTGAAGGTGACTTAGGTTACTAACATGAAATGAAGATATCTGAAAGAAAAAAAGAAAACCCAAACCTGATTAAGTAGATGTTTCTGGGTAATGTTTGCTGGTGACAAATGGCACTAAGTTGGACAGCAATTGTGAATAATGAAGTGTGACTAGCACTGATTTAACCTTTAATTGGCTTAAGAAGTGCCAACTTCTTAAAGGCTCAAAAGCTGGCAGTAACTGAAAAAAAATCAGTGACAGAAAAACAGTTTAAGAGTCAGCCATTTTGTGTAAAGTCTCTCCTACTAAAGAGTGTTTTTGAAGATTAAGGCACACAGAGGGGGTGGACTCAGAGGCTCCACTCCTGCAGCTACTACAGGGTTTCTATTTGACTATACTATGAGCACAGTAATTAATGATAGCATCCTTCAGCTTCATCTTTAAGTAGTATTTTTCAACTTGACAGTGGAAATGTACTCACCTGTTCAGTAAAAATTCAAAAATATCGCAGTAAGCTTTTGCTTTTGCATTTAAGTGATCAGCTGCTAGCAAAAAGGCTATTTGTTTTTATAATTGTAATTGTCTTACAAGAATTAAGTGGAATGCAAACAAAAAACCCGAGATGCATCACTGAAAGAAACAAGGGCACATGCAGATGTTTGTTCTGAAGCTATTCAGGTGGAAAGTGGGTACATCTCAAAAGAAAGGCAGCTCTTTGCTATAACATGTTTTTTTCCTAGCTACCCAACCAAATGCTTTCAAAACGAGTGCCACTCAGAAATGAGCGTCTCATTTTAGCCTTTTATCTCATCCTGTGACTTGCCTCCAGCTTTGCACTTCAGTTCTCAATTCTTTTTCTTTATGTTAATGCGATGATTTCAAGCCATTTCAAGTTGCATCATTCCTTCACGTGCACCACAGGTCAGCACGATGCAGAATCTTCTGGATGTGTTTGACCAGAAATAGTTCTACCTCAAGGACAATTACCAGCATTGGGTCAGAGAGAATTCTGTCCTAAGAGCACCACTCTGGCCAGTGGCCTTCCCAAACCAATCTAGGTGTCATGCAGATTAGAAAGGAAGGAGAAATATGCAAATTAGAGATCCTCAGTTTCCTGCCTCTTTATTCTAGGGCTAAAAGCCTTAGCAATCAGCTCTACTCTGAAAAACTGAAGAGTGGGCACAGGTAAAGCCTGTGCTTCCCTGGCAGTGTGTGCAGGTACCAAAGTGCCTGACTGTCCTCACTGGTGTTTGTTCCCCACTACAACAGGAGTCAGAGTGACAAACACACCCATGTGGCAGACTCCAGACAAGGGAGGTGAACCTGCAGAGAACATGCTAAAAGGCACTGACATAGGAGCATTTTTCTTGGCTTCTCTCCCATAACCATATTCATTTGTTTTTAAGGGAAAACAGCTTCTTCAGCCTTAGAAAGAAAAAATCTGGTACAGTGAAGCACAGCAAAACAGTGTAAGAGAGGCACAGCAAATCAGAGCCTTACGCACAGTCAGACTACCACTTTGCGAAGTTATACTGTCCCAGCACAGTTTATCAATCTGTGAGAGCTTCCAAGAAATTTAATTTTCAAAATTAAAACCCCACTCTTTTTTTCAGTATTCCAAACCAGCTTCACTAATTCTGTTACATGAGTAAGACAGTTAAAAACAAGTATTTGAAAATAGATTCACACCCCTCTTTATTACTTGGCAACAACAGCTATGGAATGAAAGTAACAAACCATCACTGATGCTCTACCAACTTCACTAAAATACTGTACAGGAAAACTGCACAGTACCAGAATGCTGTTGGCTGCACAGAAACATTGCTCTGATGACCAGAGACGTTCTTTTGTGACTAGACTGTGCTGTAGCTGCATTTCACTGATGGCCTAATCAGCAGTTCCAGCTCACTACGCACATGGCTCTCTGAACGGCGTACAAAGGTGTTTCCTGTTTTTCTCTACTAAGAAAGAGAGAGGGTTTATCACAATCAGATTAAAACAAGAAAAAAAGCAAAGCCTTTTCTGTGGTGAAGCAAAAGAGGAATCCCTCCTATACTTGACAGGAGCTTTACAGTTTGAGACACAATAACTCCAAAACTAAATTAATGGCAGGAGACAGCCTTCCAACACAACTCAAGTTAATCAAAGGCTGCTTTTTTGTAAGATACACCTCACTTGCTGTTTATGCCAGTAAGGAGCAATCAAGAGTTAAACATACAACTGGTTATATTCTGCCTAGTAATACAATCACTATTTCCTAAAATGCCTTATATGACAACAGGAATGTTGACGTAGGAGAAGGCAGCCTTTCCCAAGCCAGAATGGAAAAGGAGACTAATGCCAGAGTTAATAACATCACATTTCCTTTATGGTCTGCTCCCTTCAGCATGGGATAAGGAAATGGCAATCTAATCTTCAAAACTCTCCATATGTGAATAATCTTATGGACTGTTTATAGTATACTCATGTCACGCTTCCAGTTAACCTAAAAGCTGTGTACTCCTCCTTCCTATGCCTGGCTGAATTGTGGGGGCAGCAAACTTTCAAAAAACTTAAAAACTGTTTGGGCTTTGCATCTTCCTTCCTGATGAATGTAAGAGAACAGTAAAAAAGACAGCAAGTAATAGAAACTACTTGTCAACAGCCTGACAGCAGAAGCTAACTTGGCAACACCATCAAGCCAAAAGGGGAAGGGTGAGCCCCAGCCACAACTCTTGTTTTACCCACCCCAGTAGGTGCAGTCATGCGGCAGCTGCCATGTGTCTGCTGTACACGTAGAAGTCTATTTCCTTCCTATAAGGTAATTTTGCTCAAGTCTTGCAGCAATAGGTAGGTATCACTAAGAAAGTGCTCACAAGAATTATAGAGTGTGAATGATGTGCAGCATTCCCTATAGCATTAGCTAACAGGACAGGTGTCACTACATTGGTTTTCAGCCAGGTCAGACAGGGCACTCAGATTTCTAATCAAAACCAAAGATAATACCCAAACTCATTGCAACAGATTTTCTGCTGTTGGCCAGCATTATTATTTGAATAGAGTTTGGAGTACTGGAGTAAGTCAGTGGAAATCTGAAGATACTAGGGGTTTGTTGAAATTAAAATAAATTGTGTTCGTGTACTGCTAGGAAAGAATTCCTCCTTCAGTGATGGAAAGTTATTGTTCAAACCCCCAACTTGTCTGTAGTACATTTACACTCCTGTGCTTGCTTTTGGCTTTCGTAAAGTGGGAACTTGGTTTAGGCATCCCATACACAGGGAACCATTCTGAACCTTGAGAGGGCAGGTTCTATGTTAAAGTGATGGATGAAAACAAGAGGGGGAAGTGTCGTCTAATTTATAGGTGATTAGTTATGATTTATACACTGCCACAATATCTTTCATGCAGTAAAAGTAATAATAGACCTATACATGTGTAAAAGGAAGTATCTTCTTGGAGAACACCAGACTTTTTCTACTTTAGCCATACAAGATGCACAAAAACTGTCATTTGTTTTACTAGTTCTTGGCTAGGCAAATCCCTCCTCCCTCATCAGATGGGCAACAAGTGGAGACAGATCAAATTTATTAGAGAAAGAGTGCATCATATTCAAGACTTTGGAATTAGTTATGATATGAGTTGGACATATATGCAGGCTTGTGCATGTATTTCTTATATGACAAGATCAGCATAGTTCTCTACAGGATAACAACCTTATGTAAGAATAAACTTATCATGTATTACCTGATACCTGATGCTACCATCAGTAGTAGAAGGAAGCCAACATAAGCAAAGCTTCATCAGTAAAGTAACTTTAAATACCAAAGGCTCCTGGGGCAGGGGGAAGTTAGAAAGCAGAGAAGAACAGAAGTGTTACTATTCATTTTCATATGAGCTCGTCAAAAGGGGCTTTTGCTGACATGTGGCATGCTAAAAGGAAGTGTTAAAAACTTCTAACATTAAGTGTACAGCTGGTTCAGATCTTGGGATTGCAACATGCACTGCTACAGCAGTAGAAGAGCTCACCAATTCTAAGCTTGGCAGTTGTGAAATAACATATATGCATATACAAAAATATTACCTGTAAACCACAGCAGCCCACTGCATTCATTATTGAAGCATTATGAATGACCTTGTAAGGAATCCCCAGTTTTACTGCACGTAACACTAAATCACTGTGTGTCGTGGCCCTATGGTAAGAAAAGGAAGGAATTACACATTGAAAACATGATGTTACCAAGTGCTACTAACACTATGGTTTGTTTTGACATAAAATTAAACCCTTCACAACAAGGACAATGCAGAAATGGGAAAACGGCAACAATATCCTAGTGGTTAAAGGAAAATAAAAGCTCCAGTAAGGCTTCCATGTCATCTTCCCCAGCTGAAATGCCAGGCATCCTCAGTATGGTACAGTTCTTTGCAGCTTTCTAGCATCATTAAAACTGTAACACTATTACAAGTGTTACTTTATAAAGTAGCCTTGGCAAGTACTTGAAAAAGAAAGTTCTATGTATCCTTTGTTTTCTGCAAGTGTCTGTTGAACATGCCTTGAAATGCCAACTCTGTTTGGCACAAACTTCCACAAAACTCCAGGATTTCATTACTGGCTGCACATCCAGGCCCTCTCCCACCTGCACCAATGTGTGCCAGGAAAGCCCCATGCTCAGACAAGAACTCTGAACAGATAGAGGTGAACTGCACGTTTACTTAGAAAAAACACCCTACACTGAATCAATTTTCATAATATTTAATCCAGATTACTCAAATTAACAATGCCTAAATCTGAGTGATCAAGTTTATTCTGAAAGAGTTAAGAATATTGTAGTTTCAAACAAAGCTAAGTTCGGCTCCAGGTCTAAGGCTCAATAAACACCTTGTAGTGATTCACTCCTGCAAGAATTACTGGATTTGCAGTTAAGCAGTTGAGACTTGAGCCTTTCTAAAATGGTCAATACATACAGATTAAGCAAGTATTTGAACTGCAACAATGTTTACATATGTATTTTGCTTGTATGTACGCTTACATATATATGTGAAATATGAAAATGCATCTACCTCTTGCCTAAATTTATCAAACCTGATCAATTACCTTAGACATCTCATTCACAAGATTCTACCACACACTTCTGTGTAGCCATTCCAAAGAAGGAAGAAAAGAAATAACATATGGCCATCAGAACAATAACCTAGGAAAACTGCTTTCACCCTGGCCTTGTTCAGTTACCCTAACAGAATTCCCCTGGTTTTAGCCTGATAATTTTGGTGTTGTGTGTCTGACCAGCACCCAGTCAGCAGATCAGGTGCTTCAGACTGGAACACAAATGTGGCAGCAGCTGGCAAGGCTGTAAAGATCAATATTTTAAAAAAGAAATCAATTTCAGTGGAAGAAAAAAAATGAGGAATGTGAATTTGGGAAATCTGAAACCCTTATACAGCCAGGCTCCCAGACCTAGGAGAAGGCCGTAAAGTGATCTGAACCAATACTTTAGTTATTACACAAACATTGCTCCTGACTTCCAGAAGCAAATGTCTGCTCTACGAGGAGACTGGTTTTACACCCTTTTGTTATTCCCTGCACATACAATGGATAAGGAGCACTGGAGGATTTTGTGGTTATGCTAATACTGACCAAGGGATCAGCTGGCTTTATTCACTGAAATTTGCTCCAGCCAGTATTTTTTTTCTCCCAGTAGATCTGTGTATAATGACTGTAGCTAAAGGCAGAAGTGCCCTTATGAGCACTCAGCTAATACCAAGAAAAGTTTCATAAAGTCATCCCTCCATCCTGTAGCCAAAACTACAGGAGTATTTTCTGTCACTGATACAGACATTATGGGTAGTAATAATATGAATGTTAACACCAGCCTAGAGTGGTGGACTTTCACTGTACTGAAGTTGTCAGGTTCTTGTAGCACATCCATGGTAGTTACCACATACACAGATAAAAACTTGCAGAGAACAACAGTGAGGATGACAGAGCACAGCCTGCTTTATTGCTTTAACCATTAACCACCAACACCTAAATCCTGCAGCTGCCAAGTACTCTGCTCACCTGCAAAGATACTTGAACGTTTGTGATCAGCTGCAAGTGGCTTCTACCCTCCTCCCCTCTGGCCTCTCTTAGGACAGAAACATTCAGTACTCCATCCTAGTAACCTCACAAGCCCCTGAATCCTTAGGGTTCTATGTGAGCATAGGAGCAGTTCTAGCTGCAACAGTAAGAGCTGAGAACATAAACATTTAGAGAGAAGCAACTCATTCAAAATAAAGGGTAGTTTTTAACATAGTATGTTAACCAGAACTGAAGTATTTTGACATTGAAAAGAATGATAACTGAGGTAGATCAGAATACTGCTTACAAGTAGCAGCTACATTTCAATCCATGTTGTTTGTTTTTTTTCATCTTGTGTACCTGTATCAGTACAAGTGGATCAGAGCACAAGGGTACAGGTAACATGGCTCTACATTCTGCACGAATCCTAGTTTTAATGTAAACGTGGACTGCAAGTGTAATTAATATTTCTGAAATACAAGGTCACCTGCCCATAATTAGTTTAATATAATATTCTCTTGCCAATTGCCTTCAACCTGTATTTATATAAATTACCCACTTTTGACAGATGTGCACACTGCTCCTTTTTTCCTAAACTCCATTTTTCCCCCCACAAATAAGGTGCTCAGATTTCATTTTTCCTGTGCCCCTTAACACTCTGGTATAAATCTTGCATCACCAGCTGGAGATGAAAAGCTCTTCTGCATGGCTCGACATTACAGACTGATGATGCCTGACCAAAGAGACAGAAGGAGATCCTTCTGGTCATAGAAAAAGACTGTATTTTCCAGCAGGAATAAAAAGTGGAAACAAAAGACCTAATAAACCAACATAAAAAGACATTTATAATGACATAAGTGATTTTAAAACCTAGCATATATTAAAGCAGATGATACAACCAATAACCTGTATTGATTCTAAAACAACTGAGTATAAAAGCTGGTTTGTAAGTACAAACAGCAACTAAAAGAATATTTCCCCAAAACAGCACATTTCTTATTTACGTGATAAGAAAAAAATAGAATTTCTACTATTAGCAGACAAATCATGAGGCAAAGCATTTGTTATAAAAGGTAGCACAGATAATAAAATGATAACAAACAAAATTATAAGTATCTGCATAAGGAAAGATTCATACATCCTGGAGGGTCCACATTCCTATCTATAATGGACATCTGGGCAAGGAAACTCCAAAGCAAGATAAAGTGTAGACAACTGTATGTATATTTTTAATACAATAAGGAACATACAGACATTAAAAGTCTGTTTCTGGTCTGAAAATCAGTTTCCTCATAAAGAATTACAGTTACAGAGTTGGCTTCTTCCTATTGAAAAAAAGAGTGGTGAAGCTACAGCAATAATTAAAATGTTGCTCAGTCTTACCCAAAAGGATCACCAACCACAAGAAATGCGACATCACAAACATCAGCTTCTTTTAAAAGGCTATCTGCTTCTTGTTCCACCATTTCTCGGTCAGCCAAAATGAGTTCTTTTCCGTAAAATTCTTCCTAGAAAATGAAATTAATAATAAACATCAAAATAAGACACTTAGGAATGTTTTTGTATCTCTCTGGGAGCTCACTCAGGAACACAGCCAATGGACACTGGAATAGGTAACTTCATTACTCTCCACAGCAGCCTGCCCCATTTCTTGGAGAACCCCACCTCTGCTTGCAACAACACCTGAGCTTCCCATAAAGCAGCTCCTGAATGGACAAAAAATAGTGGATGTGAACTTTATCCTGATACTGACTTGGTTTTCCACGCTTTCTGTGCCAGTTGTGGAGCTGCACCTAAAGCAGCTCAGTCACACTTGCACACTGAGGGTACCCGGGTAGACTCCAGGCAGAGTTAATTTAACCTGCTGCTGTAATCCCCTCTCACAGCCTGAGCCTAGCTCTTAGGCTGCTTACAATACTGGCACCAAACCAGATACAAATATCTCACTAGCTACACCACAACCCGTTCTCTCAGATTTTTACTTAGTACATTTTAGCTAACCACATCTAAGGAATGACTTCATATTAATCCTTCATCTTAAGTTCTCTTTAAGAAGTACTTTACCAAGTATACAGGTAAATATATATTTGATCATGTCCTTAATTTTTCTTCAGCAGCTCAGTAATCATTGTGTCTCTTTGTACATTTTAAATGCTTTTATTTCCAGAATCAACTTCACACATGTAAATGAAACTTCAGTTAGTTCTAGAATATGTTTTCTGATCATACTGAAAACATCTGCCATGTTATGTCACCATGCATTTTACATGCTCTTTACATGATTAAAGTTTTTTTCCAGCGCAAAGACCAAGAAAAGTATTCTTGTTCTAAGTAATAGTCAGCAAATATATGGTATTACAAATATTAATAAACTGATAAAACTATTGAGGTCAGTCATTGTCCAGAAAGGTTTTCCTCTGACTTCTTTGCCCACACAGAACAGTGAACTGATGAGGGTAACTATCATACCTGTACAGAAGCGGAGTGGTGCTTCCATAAAAAAATCCATCCCATAGTAAGAGTAATAGGTGTGGGACCTCTGTTACCAGCTTACATTCCCTTTCCTGAATGAGTTCCTGCCCACTTTTGGGTAGGTGCTTCTAACTCTATAAAATCAGGATATTATTTTCCTCATGAAACAGACTGCAACCTGTACAGATTCAACAGAAAGGGTACCAAATAGACGTGTAAGCAAATCTTGCATCTGTGATTCGGAACCACTGACAGTGACCCTGGAGTAATGCTAAGATCTGTACTAAACCAACTACAGCAAATTTTGACACCCCATTGGTTTTCATTAGGTACCTCAACCCAGATGCACATCAGCACAAGGGGAGGTGGTGTGTAAAGCAGAGCACTCCATAACACCACACATCCCATTCTGTGGGCTGCCATTGCACCAGGCTGGCTTTGGCCCAACACTGTGAGCAAATGCACGCTCCAGAACAGATTGGGTGCAGTCCCAGGAACACACAGTTTGGCTTCATCCAAGAGAATCTATCTGCATGCTTTGAGACAGCTCCACAATGCTAATCAAAGCATGCTAAGTAGAGAATATACATACAGTAATATGTAGACTCATTGGGAGGTCACTGGGTCCAAACAGTTCTTTCACCAAACTCAGGGCCAACTTGGATGGTCAACATCAAGTAACTTTTAATAAACATTTTAAGCCATCCCAATAAAGAAGCAAGCCTTGTCATTTGAATTTTATGACCTGATTTTAATACCATCAACACAGGAGGATTTCTAGGAAGTCTCTGCAGGCAAAGATGTGCTCTTTACTCCTTGAGAGTTTTCCTCTAACTTTTCGTGGTGCTTAGGAGAAACTGACCTTCAGATTAGTAAATAAACTATTCAGCATTGTCACTTGCATGTAAACCAGGCTGTATTATAAACACTTGGTTATTAACTCCTATATTCTCTCTTAGGTGTTTCAGGTAAGACAACATTTTCACTTTGTTTTTATTGATCTTTTTTCCCAGTTATCTCATCTCTGGCATTTCAAGGTTTGCAAAGGACTTAAAACAGTAAGAAATATGTGACAAGAAAACCCAAAATAACCACATCAAAAATCGTCAGCTTTTTCCTATTATTCAGTGTTTTATTTTCAGATGGATAGGAATCCATTAATTTTTCTTTTGATAGCAAATGCTTGTTTTAAAAATAAAAATCTCCAAGTAATCCTTTCCATTTAGCAGTTTTCCATCTATCAATCACAAAGAAGAACATTTTGCTTTGAATGGACTGACTACAATTTAGACTGCTTCAGTGTACTGAAAAGAAATATAAACCACAGAGCATATCTTCATACAGCAGATAAACCAGAGACGCTCCAAACATTCTAGCCTACCTTCTATATGGAAACCATGTAATGCTGATTACAAGCTAAAAGTCTCGCATGCTCTATGTATATGCAGCTCTGCATACATTTACACTATGGCCATACATCACCCAAGACTCAGAGAGCTTATTCATCATCTTATTCAGAGGCAAGATCTAAGGTCTGTGGGCAGCTATGCTATTTTTTGGCATTATTTCAGCACTAAACTTCATCTTCCTATGACCATCTATGAACCCTTAGAGTTACGATTTGCACATTTTTACTACCCTTGTCTCCCACGAGGTGTGTTTACTGATGAAAACTTTATCTCCACATTGTCCACCAGCCCACCTCTGACTGAACTGTACCTGTTCTGAGAATCGCAACATGTTGAGGTAGCCTGGCCCACGTGGAAAGGTGGAAATGTGAGATAATCAAATTGTTATTCCCAGCAGGTATGCCATAACACCTCAGGCTGATACAGAGGTGCAGGGCTTCAAAACATGTATTTTTCTGGTGTGACTTTTGGGGGGTTTTTTTGTTGTTGTTTTTAAACAGATTAGACACTTTCTAACCAAGTGCTCCAGTATCTCAGGGTCTGCACATATTGGTAGGTTTTGAGATGAAAACTAGTTCCAACAGTTGTAGGAAGGAACATTTTATTTTTGCTGCAGTCTTCTTGCAAGGTAGCGAAACAATTTCTCCTATAAAACGCAGTATGTGAAGGTCTTGTGTGTATTTCTCCTGAGAGTGGGCACCGCTAATTTCCCCCACAGACCCACCAGCCCCAGCACGCCCCTGGCACGACAGGCCTCGGGCCTGTGGCCAGACCTACCAGCGCTTCCTTGCCCACGGTGAGCACGGACGTGTAGGCCTCCAGGTACACCCTGCGGCAGCGCCGCACCGCCTCCAGCCCCTTCACCGTGATGTCCTTGGCATCCCCCAGGCCCAGCCCCACCAGGTACAGCATATTCGGGCAGCGCGCCCGAGCCGCCACCTGCCTCAGGAGGGAAACCGAAGCGGGGTCAGCCGGGGCGCCGCACGCCCCACCGTTCGCCAGGACCCGGCCCCAGGTCCGAGGACAGCCTGGCTCCCAGCTGCTCGTTTCCCGACTCCCAGCCGCTCGTTTCCCGACTCCCAGCTCCTCGTTTCCCGACTCCTCTCGCCCGGCTCCCGGCTGCCCGCGGCGCCGTTGGGGCGCAGAGGCCGCCGGGAGTTGTAGTCGCGGGCCTCAGCCGGGTTATGGCAGCCGCGGGCAGGCCCGGTCCGGGCGGTGTCCCCGCGGTGCCGGTCGCCAGCGGCCACAGCATCCCGGTGCTGGGGCTCGGTAAGTGGCGGCGGGCCCGCCCGGAGTCCGCCTCCCTGCCAGAGGCGTTGTGAGAGGGCGGGGGTCACCCCGGGACCCGGCCTGGCCAGCTCGGCAGGTTCGGTGCTGCCCTTGGCCTCAGGGCAGCCCGGAGCGGAGCTTCCTGCCGAGCTGCCCGCGCCGAGCCGGGCAGGCCCGGTGCGCCTCCGAGAGCCGCTGTGTTGCCGGGTGAAGCTTCGTGCTCCTGCCAAATGCGAGCGGCTAGGCCTGCTGGGGAGCGGTGTGCTCGCAGCACAACATCGCTCCCCTCCCACCTGACCGGGGGCCATGTGCGGTGGTGCCTTACGAGGCTTGGGAGCAGACTTCTCTTTAGAGCAGGCTCTCATGATAGAATTAACCTTACCGCACCTGTTGAAAGGAGATTTGTATAGGGATCTTAGCATCTGTGAGGGACAAGGGAATGGTGGTTGATGATAATGAATATTTGATGAAGTGGTCTCACACAGTCACTATGTAGTGAGAAAAATGGCTTATGTTGTTCAAAAAAAATTTTTTTTTGGTTGATTATTTTAACCCATAGCACTTACTGCCAATTTACTTTTCTTGGAGACTTATCAAATTAAAGAAAACATAATGTAACTAGTCTTTTTTAGAGAATGGACTTGGTTGTCTTATGTCCATTGTTTCAGTATATGCTGAACTGTGCTTCAGACTGTCTGCAGAACCATTTTTTTATTGGAGGGTGTAATACATTTCTTGGCTTCTGGGAAGAATAAACTGACTAGAAAGTAGACATGCAGAAAGACTCCTTTGTACTCTCCACCCAATAGCTGCTCCCTGTCCTTTTGCTGTATTGGAAAGTTCTGAGTAGTCTATTGTTACACCTGAACTCGTGCCACAGTAAATGGATAGTGGCATACAAGAAAATCAAGTTTGAATTTTTCTGGCCCAGTTACTTCTGCTAGATATGGCTTTCCAGGAGCTTCTCTTAGCTTTCAAAGAACTTGTCTTGACTTATATTGGTGGTGTTGACATGAGCAGGATTTGGTTCTTTGATTTCACTTATTTTTATTGCTAGAGTAACGCTTTACATATTGCTTTATACAGTCTGCAGATCTTTGAGGATTGTGTAATAGATAGGAACCAGTCCGGTCATTTTAAGAAGCCCGTGAAATATGCTGCAAAATGCTGAGAATTTAAGAAAAGAAGGGAGAAAAAAAAAAAGGTGAAGACTTGCCCCACTTGCATTGTGGTCAAGCTATAAATACCACAATATGCAGCCCAGCACAATGGGATCTTTATGGTAGCTGTTCTCACTTAACTTCTCTTTTCCACATTAATGGCTTATTTTTGTTACAGTCTTACTGCATTAACTAATATTTGCAGTGCAAAAAATTTACTTGGAAATGATGTAGGGGCAAACTTTCTTAAATGAGAATGCATTTTCTGCAGGATTTAAGATTTGTTTGGTATTTCTTATCCCTCTAAACATGCAGACCTAATTGTTATCTGGTCTCTCAAAGACAGCTGTAATAGATACTGATATTGCCTCTGTTGCTAGATAATCTTTCTAAAAGCTTCAGAGAGATAAATATGCATAAAGGTGGTTTCAACTATCCGGTTGTGTCACCTGGAAGGCAGCTCAGATAGCTTTGCAAGTTATTAACTAATCCTTTTGTAGTATCTGAGAGCTGAACTAGAAGACAGGTAAGGTGTTTCTTGGCTAGAACATGTTACTCAAGAGAGTGCAACAACACCCTGGAACAGCATTCTGTCAAAAACCTTTCTTTTTCCTGTTCAAGCTTGAGTTATCAAAAGGTATTTGTGATGGTGTTTTTTTGGTTTAGTTTCCTTTTTTAATGGGTTTCCATGTCACAGGTTGTCACTTTTATAGAAGTTCAGTAAGTTGGTCAAGGTGTGATGGAAAAGGGAAGATGGGGTGAAGTCTTAAGTCTTTCCTTAGATTATTACTCTCTTTCTGTGGCTCTGTGCTCTTGCAGAAACTGTTCGTAGTAAGAAGGATCCATTTCCATTAAAATCTCTAGTGAGAAAGACAAATTTTTACACTGGGGAAGGCCATGGAATACGCAAAATTTGCTCAGTCTGAAGGGTTACTTGAAATAACGTGCCAAATTGTGTACATCCAAAATTTTGTATCTATTTAGATACATATTCTTAGTGTCCTGTGTCTGGCAAAAAAAACAGTCTACTAGCAATGGTAAAACACACTGACTTTCCTCAGACACCAAGCAATTATTATAAGGCAGCTCACCTTTATGTTAGAAATACATTGTATGGCTAAAGTTTTAATTAACAGGTAAAAAAAATCTGCACCTTGTTTATTGTATGATTATGAAAACTGCTGGTAACTTTATGTTTCATATGGTTTAATGTTAACTGTTGTGTTAGCCAGCATTATTCATGTGCAGAGGGTCAGGCGTGTTTATGGTCAATTTTCAATATAAAGGCTGCTTTCTACTCTAGTAGGCTTAAGTTTAAAATGAATTGGCATTTTGGCCCTAATACTTGTCTCAAGTGTAAATCTATGCCCCAGAGAGTATATTACCTCACAGTGGCTGTAGATTGCATTAGAAAAAGGATACATTCACTATCTTGCTAATAAGGTTAGTGTTATAGAAGTGCGTGGCAAATAACTGAAATAAAACATGACACTGTTTAGAAGTTACAGATGTAGTTACACTTTGCCATAGGAGCCACATGTGTCTGAGAATCTGTTGGTGAGATTTTGTACTGTAGTAGAAGATGACATTCTTACAGTTTCTTAACTGCAGAATGCTTGGTGCTTACTTAAAGCAGCATCCTCAAAAATTTATCACTTCTCAAAATGGCATAGACAGTATCATCCTTGTCAGGTTTTGGAAGAAAAATGCATAATTTGAACTGTTCATGCTTACTTCTGTTAAGTAGGAAGCTCTCACATAGACACTTGTCACTTCCTTTTTTTTAAGTCTGAGGAGTGAAAATGCTAGTCTTTATAGCATTATAATTCAGTAGCACAAAGGCTTTTCTCCCTGTAACTGAAATATTAGGACCTTTGTCAAGGTCATGTGCTGAATGGTTGACATCTCTTCAGGATTGTTTTGGTACTTACTATTGAAACTCTCTTCATCCCCTTTATATGGTAGTTATATATTCCCATTAGGACAGGGTTTTCAGTGTGTGTGTATGGTGGGGTTTTTTTTGTTAATTTGTGTTTGTTATTTTGTTTGGGGTTTTTTTAGGGATGGTAATAATTAAATTCAGGTGGCTTGGTCAAGTAGCCAGTGATTTCTTAAAAAGATGTGCTGGTGATACCAAAAATACATAGAATCTTTTTGTGTAATGTTGCTGTCTATGTAATCTTTGTGGCAGCTAGATTTAATCAGAAGTTGATGAGATAAAAAAGTCTCAAATGATACCCTCCTATTAAAGATAAAATTAATTGCATGCTTGTTTGGGAAGGGGCATCAACAAAATAATCAAGTCTTTTTATTCATTTTGCCTTATTCAGGTCAAACACAGAGAGTATTTTATCATTAGTAATAATGTTCTTTACACAAGGTCATTCAAGAATGCCCAGGATCATTATTGTAGATGCTGTAGCTGGGAAAGCAGTCAGATACTGCCCTGAGCAGCTTCTGGTGGAACAGCCAAAGCCTGGAGGAAAGTAATAAACACACACACACACACACACACACACACACACACACACACACACACACACACACACACGAGTTCCTTCAGACTCAAGGGAAAACATTAAAGTATCTCTGTCCTCATTTCAGGGTGTTTCATAGATAACGTTCCTGATAGTCTGCTGTACCCTTGCCTAAGTAAATAAATCGTAAAAGTAAGTTTTGACTCATCTTTATTTTGCTGATTGCATGAAGACATTGCATCATTTGCATTGCAACCACTCAGGACTTGTATTGTTCCCAGTTCTTTTCACGACAAATAGACCTCCTGGCAAAACACACAGAATGAGATTGCTCCGCTTTCATTTCATCAAGTTGTATTGGGGGTTTTTTTCATCAAAACACTACATAAATTTAAATCTTAATGGTGAATGAAAGTATTTTAACATTCCATTATGTATTACTAATCCAGTTACCTACTTCTTAAGTATTAATCCTAGATTTGCTTATTCTCATTCTTAAACTTAGCTGTGGTCAAAAAAAGTTCCAGTCCTACTGGACTGGAATAAAATGAGATTTTTCTTTTCAATTCAATGGCAGTAGAATCAAGCCTTCACATTTTTTTTCATTTTCTACTGTTACTGCCTTTTTTTTTTTTTTAAAGATTCAGGACTCCCGTTTCTTCATGGCTTTGGTTCTTAAGGAAATTTATGGAACAGTGGTCCTGGTACCAAGACCTATGGCCATCCCTGCTATTAATCTTATCCTGTAATAAGAATTGGCTGTTTATATCTTCCCTTTGTTTTATGTCTCAACCATTTTTTTTATTCTCTTGAGGCTCTGCTTCTCACCCATGGTTACCAAGTTGCCTTAATAGCCTCTTGTGATGAACAAAATGCCACCTTTATAAATCTTTCTGTCTCAATTCATCCAGTTTTTTCAGTAGATCTGACCTTGAGAAGTTGTACTTGATCTTTGAGGGCCTCCAGATATTTAACTTCTCTCCTGTATGGAATGTGGCCATATCCCAGGCAGCTGGGTGTTTGTAGACAGTGGAACAAAGCTATGTCCTCTCCCAACCTGACTAAACCTGGTGAGCTCCTACCTTCCTTGCTTTCTTCCAGCTTCACCTCCTTCCAGCCTGGTGCTGTTTTACTGCTTAAAAAAGACTGAATGCTAAGTGTTGTTTTAACGGGTACTAATAAATGCATCTGGGGCAAAATGCTGGGCCAACTTTTGCTTACATCAGCGTCTACACAGTACAGAAATATTCTCCTTTTTTCTGAGGGAAGGTGCTGCTTTGTTTCTGCTCTCTTATACACCTACAAATCTATGAGGTCAGCTTTTTATATGTTTGTTGGGGATTTTACCTTACATTATGACATATGAACCATGATTTAATAGCAGAAAAATAGCTTCCTTTCTCACGCTGGATTCTTTTTGCGAATCACTGTGTTGCTGATGTGATACAGATGTAATTTAGATGTCCTTCACTAAGTCTAAGTAATAAATCAATTTAGCTTTCTACCACTGTTTAATAATTAAAACTTCTACCAGTATAAGCAGAGGCACTTCATGTGTATGCTTTTAACTTTCTTTGCTATTAAGGCTTAAATGGTAGCTTAATTGCCCAAGAGAAGAACAAATGATTTGTAAGCAGTTTGAAATTAACATAGAAGGAAGCTCCAGTATATATAATTTTTGTATTTCAGCATGTTTCTTTGGTGTAAAAAAATTATACCAAACTTAGGGGGGGTGGACAGCAGCTAAGCTTTTCTCTTTCAACCTTCATGCAGCAGATTTTAGTCATCATACCTTTTCTCTTTGCCAGAGCTTGCTAGCATAGTTTTGGCAGCATTGAATGGTGATGTCACATGCTGCTGTAACCTGAATTGCCGTAGTTCCTCATGCCACCAAATGGGGAGAAGAGAGGTACTAATTCCTGAACTCTCTTCAGTTCTAATGTTTATGCAAAGTACAGCACGGAGAGTGATACAAAATCCTTGTTAAAGAGGAAGGAGGGAGAGAAGGGGGAAAGTCCTCTTTGTGGCTTTGCAGCAGTTTCATAACTTGAAGGTCTGTTTGTCATTCTTAGTGCCTGAATGGAGGTGCTTTGCATTCTAATGCGTAAAGTTCTAAGGCTGAATGTGCAGTGTGAGAGGAGGAGCTAGAGGAGATGTTATTTGTCTCAGAAACTTTTAGAAAATGCATTTTAAATTCTTAAGATGATGTGGGGGAAAATAAGCATTTATTCAGAAGTGTTTTTAATTGTTCAGTTTAGTTTGCAGTAACGGGAGCTGGGTTATTGCTGTCCTTGGAGCACATGAACACAGCAGTGGGACACCGGGTCTCAGCCCTCGCAGTGTCACGTGGTAGTGCAGGAGGGGGATCTGTCATCATTCACAAGTGCACTTTGCAAGTAAAGGGCACTGGTATGATGTCAGAAATTACCCATCAGTTTGAATTAGGATGTCACAATGGTAATTACTGTAGATACATTTTAATTGTGTAAAGCTATGAGTCACTACAAATCACAGTTCTCTTTATAATTTTTCCTATAGTACTATCTTTACAGTATTTTAAGTAGCTTTGAATTATTGGTCTCATGTTCAAGACTACACATCTTAAATTTGCTGTCCCTCTACATAATTGGATGTTGGCTATGTGTAATCTTAAATTATATATTTTTAAGTCAACCTTTCACAGCAAGAATGATTTTGATAATGTTCTAATTAAGAACAGAATATGGGCTTAGTATTTTATTTTATTTTGATCATTCTTTTTTGTGGAAGTTTTATAGAGGAGAAAAAATTTGTCATGGATTTGTCTCATTTGTAGTATTGGTCTCATTTGTAAAGTATCTCAAAATGTCTAATGCTAATTAATTAATGTCATCCCTATCAGATAGTTCAAGGACATGTTTTAAAAAGGAAGAAAAATAATATTTTTGTTCAGTCTGTTTATTTGCTGCACATAGTAAATATCCTTAAAAGTTATGAAGTTAAAGGTTCTATCAAGGTATGGTAAGTATTGGAAGTAATTTCAATTAAAGTAAAGAATGGAATAGAATGAAAATTATTTAAAACCGGTTCACACCAGCAATTCTTTGCGCACTATTAACTGCTAAGATCTAGTCACAAAACATTATTCTGAGGAGAAAAGGTTTAGTGAACCCTAGAAATTGGATTTGATTTATGCCAGAAAATCTGCCTTTTCACTGCTTGAGATTTCTATGGAAGGAAGCCACAGTCTTTTACCAAATGGTTTCTAAGGTAACATCTTATAGCAGAGCATCTGAAACCAATTTGGTTGTTAATGAGAAATAGTTCTCACGGTGGTGGGAAAGTGTGGAGTGAAAGAGAAGCTTCAAGATTTGGCAGTCTGTCTGTAAAGGCATTTAAATAAATGTGTGCTGCTGCTCTGCTTATGAAATTTCTACATGAATTAGACATTCATAATTGCCTTCCAAATGTACAGGTCTCTTTCCAGATTTTATTGATAGATTCTGCATGATTAAAATATTTGACTACTACAGATGAATAATCTAAATAGCTGGCACTTTTCCAGTGGAAATATCTTTACTATTGCTGAAAAAAAAATTGCATTTTTGGGGTGATAGTTATTTGTGCTGCCAGAAATCCATTAGTGAATTGGTGCCCTATCAGAGCAATAACATTGTACTGATGTCAGATGCCACCTGCAGACTTTCTGGGATTGTCGTGAGACACATTCTGAGAAGTGACTCTTGCAACTACTCTCTGTCTAAGGTTCTGAGGACATAATGATGGGCCAGTGAACAGAAATGTATGGTCATTTTACAGTAGATGATCTGAATATCCTTTGCAGTCAGAGCCTCTTTGGGATGGAGGGAATAGAGTGCTTCTGTCAACAATGGCTCGTTGCCATTTCTTCCTTCCTCTCAGGAAGAGAGAAAACCAGCAATTCTGGCTTCCCTTCCCCTGGATACATAATAAAGACCTAATGGCTCTCTCCTACCCTCTTGCCTTGAGGCAAGGCTGTATTCCTGCACTTTGTATCTTGGTGCCTGTGGAGACTTGCCTGAGTAGAATTGCAGAGTTTCAAATCATGCTTGCTTACTTTTTTTGCTTGTGTTACTGAATTCTATTAGTATGTTCTGAGTTGTACAGGGGAGAAATAGTCCCAGAGTGACACCTTTGCACTAAGCAATGGATCTTATTTAGTAGAAAAACAAGTAAACCAAAGAATAAGAAAGAGAAGCGTTACCAAAGTAAAACTTACATACCAAAAACCTTAAACTATTCATAATCCAAATAACTTTTACAGAGGCAAGAGAAACTTGCCTTAAATGACTGGTTTTAGATAGGCCTGTGTGCTGCTTTCATTCTGACCAATTATAAACCATTGATTATATAATGGGAGTCTGCTTAGTGTCTTTCAGTTATTGTTGATGGTGTTCTACCAGTTTTTCCAGAAGCCCATTGTCTCCATAGGCTCCATTCCCTCAGGAGTAGCTGCCCTATTTTATATACACATTGGGTGCCAGTCCTGTAGTCTGAATAAAATATCCAAGTTATTTTGTAGAAACAATTGTTATTAAATTTGGGTCTCTTACCTTGAAATAGTCTCTAGTTGCCTCACGAAAATCGTAGGGTGTATTTCATGGCGAGGTTGACTTGGGTTTCACCTGCTGCACAGGAAAGCCCTGCACTCTAGAGAGAGGATCCTTGAATACTTTGTCACCAGATGCTGCAGAGGATTTTCAGAGTAACTGACCCTGTTAGGGTAAAACCATTACAAATAGTTTGCTATGGCAGTAAGAACACTTGGATTCTAGTGCTGTGGTAACAGAAATTTAATGTGACATTACTGGCTTGTCTGAGAACAACTGTAGGGGTGGTGTTGGGGAATAACAGAAAGAAAGGCTCCAGGAGAAAAGTCCATGGAGAAGGTCTTTCTGATCCTGTGTTGATTGGCTAGGACACAACTGTGTTTTTTAATTTGAATAAAAGCATTTATTAAATCAAATTATTTAATTGCTGCTGCTAAAGGGGGAACTTGTTTGCTCCATCCCTTGGCCGAAATTTAGTGGGTTTTCCTCTCTGAGGAATTATTCAGGGTCATGAATAATTCTGAAACTGTACTCTTTTTTTTGGCCATTTAACAATCTGAGTCAGCTTGTCAGAGCATCATATGAATACAAAATCAGAAGGAGGATATAAGACAGACAGCAAGGACAGCAAGTGAGGATTGTCTGTCCTTGAGCCTTTCCATAGAAGAGGCATGTGGTTTTGTGAATGCATTAACAATTAACCTTGAAATGTGTTATATGTATGGCCATTTTATGTTTTATCATCACATTTGTTCATGAGGTAATTAGGAAATCAAACTATATGAGCACCAAAAAATTTAATATATTCATTAGATCTGTTATATTGATGTAATATTGAAATAGTAGAAATAAAACTAATAGAATCAGGTATTTCAAATCTGGTATGGTATACAATACCATATATATACAATGAGTGTGTAAAAGTTGAGAAAAGAATGTTTGAGCTTTTGATTTAGAGAGTTTTTAAGTAATTACTTGGAGATAAAAAATCAGCAAGGAATGGTATTTTTACAGGTGTTTTCTTTGTCAACTGTTTTAATTTAGTACTGATGTCAGAAGATCATTAATCTCTGATGTGATCTCTAAATATACTGGCTGGGGTTTCACCAGCAGGAACTTTCCTAATGTTATTCCACTGAATTCAAGTAGCCAAAGTTATTCATATCACTGAACATTTTTATATATTCAAATGAATAATCATTTCACAAAGAACATGACACTTTGCCACAAAGGGAGGGAGAAAGCAGGGAGAGAAAGCAGATCCTGGTTCTGTTTTGAAAAATTGTTGGTGCTTTGGATCTCTTTCTGTAGTTCTACGGCATTGTGAAGGAGAACAGAAAGTTTAATGAGGCTGAGAGATGAGATTGTGCATAAATCTGGGAGGGGGGATAGTGGGTGGTTTGTTACTTGTTTTACATATTTGGTGGGGTCAGGGGTGGAGATGTTGCTGTTTTTCTGTTTTTGAGGTGTTGGGGGTGGTGTCACTGATTGGCATGTCAGGGTGTTTTCCCCTGTAGCAACTGCATTGTGAACAGGAGTCTGCTTTTCTAATAATCTTTGTATCATTTTATGGGTTGTCAGAGCATTTTCTCACTCCAGTTTTGATGGCAGTGTTCTTCAGAGTACCAAGAAAGTGATGAGTAACTGTGGCAAAATAATAGTGTAACCAATTAAGCTTACTTTCCATGGATTTGTGTCCTCTGACCTATCCATATTTTCACTGCAGTATCCTTGTCCCTTACAACCACCAGTTTTTCACAAAATCAATAGGAATGTAATTGTCTTGCAATCTGTCAAATTTGGCTTAGTTCAGTCAGTGAGGTAACAGTGCTATTTACCTAGGAAACAAGTTAAAATGTTAGCTAAAAAATAGGAAGCCTTTCCAAATTTACTTTTATTTGACATAGTTTCTTGAAAAGAATTCCTATTTCTTATCAGCAAATTATAGGGGAAAATATATTAAATATTTTTAGAAACAGGAAGGGGATTGAAAGGGTGCAGGTTCACACTAGTTTTAAATGCATGATTAGATTCTGGTTTAAATATGTACAGTGTGAATTACATCTCTATGAGCAAAGGGGAATCCCAAACCTGTAAGAATGTTGATGTGTTCAAGTAGCATTGTTTGAATTTCTAATAGAAAAAGAATTACAAAGTTCAGTCACTTCACTTTTGTCATCTTTCTGCATCTATGACTAGTAACTGCTTTAATTGCACGTGTAAATACAAGAAAAGTTTGTGTGGTTTCTGAAATCTAGAAGTAGCATAATTAACTTAATAACCTATTGTTCATTATTAAGTTGGCTTGAAAAGTGGTAATATTAAATGATGGTTGATTTCTTTTTAATCACTGTGTAGTGCATAAGGACTGTTGTAGTTCATTTTTGGGCATAGAAATTGAGATAATTTCCTCCAGACTGATCTTGCTGTCTTTGTTTCTTGTGTAACAAGTGTGCATGCCATCACTGAATGGGGTACAATAACAAAATTATTCTGATTTTTCCTTCTTAACCACTCTCTCCCTTTAACTTAAAGGGTTAAATTAAAAAAAAAAAAAGTTGTTTGTCCTAAATGTTCTTACTGAAATCCATTATGCATGAAAAGAGTCCGAGTCCATTTGCAAGACCTCTAAATGAACTCCATTCATTCTGTGCTTAGAAATGTCCATTCAGCCAGAAACAGACACAATAGTTACAACCTCATTTATTTTGCACCAGTACCAGCATATTAAAACTGAAGGGTTTGTTGTGAAGAAGTGTAGTAATTTTCCTGTGCTAGTTATATAATTCTGTATAAAATTCCTTTAGGATTTCAATAATGTAAAATTGCATATATATTCTTTGCCCATAATGGTAGTGTAGTAGCATTGCAGTCATCTAAAATTTTTAAACATTCATGACAATTTTGAAATAGCTATTTTGAAAACCAAATTGACTTAGCTAAAGTTATTTTGATATAAAACAAGTTGTAGAGACATTTATTTCTCGTTGAGTTGGCTCAGAAATTAAGCCAATTAGTAATCATAATTAGTGGCTGTGGAAAAAAAATAAAGTTTTGTCTTTTAGAACATTAAAACTTTGTTTATGTTTGGAAAGTAAATTTCTTACGATATACATGTCAAAATCGTAGGAATTAGTATTACAGTTTCATCACTTTAAAATCCATGAAGATAACTCAAGAATTCACTACTCCACATTTTGTTTGACCTCAAATGTAAAGTGGAAATTGTCCTCCTGTGATCAGCAGGATGTTGTGATGCTGATGTGTATGGGTGGGAGATCAGACCATATTATATCTTTGTTTAAATGACTTTGAGCATTGAGCAAGGCTCACTGGCTTTCCTTCTAAGATCAGGAATGAGAATTTAGGAAAACCTGGTTCACCTTCCATGCATGTTGGACTTTTCTCAGTTCTCCTCATTGATATGTGCTGTTAAAAACATGTGAGAAAGTCCTGCAGCCTCCTCTGGGCGTGGTTGCCCAGTTGGAGTCGAAGGCTCTGAGGAAGAGCACTGTGCTGCCTTCAGTTGTGCCCTTTTCCTGCCAGGCTGGGTGGCCATTTGCAGTGGTAATTTCATAATGTGCAGGTAGTGTTTGGGGTAGAAATGAGTGCCATGTTTGGAGGGAAAGAGAAGGGTAAGAGCAGGTACAAGTTTCAGTTTAAGTAATTCTTTAACCTGGAGTCTTTTATTCGTTTATTTAGATGTAGCAGTGGCTGAAGCCCTGTTGCTGTGGCCTGTTCAGGACTGTGCAGGGCCGTGTCCTAAGTTGGTGATGGAGCCATGTCGTGCCATGTTTTTATGGCATGAGGGCCTTTAAGTGCTAATCGTCAGCTTGGAAGGAGGTGAATTTGGGAGCTGACTGGAACTGACTGAGCATTTCCTCCAACAAACTGTAGAAAATACTGTTTGTGGGAAGTGTGTGGAGTGAGGGTGAATGGGTGAGGGGCTCATGGCAGGAAAAACAACTAACAGGAAAGGGTAAGTAGAAACATCATCCTCCTTGCTCTCAACCAGTTCTTTATCTGAAGTCCTCCTGCTGGTTGCTCTTCCTGCTGAGTCTCCTCCTCCTTCCGTCCCCTTGACATGCAAAATACAGTCCAGTGAATCCCCACACAATGACAGTAACAGGATTTTGTTACTGAAACTCCCTGCATGCCAATTCTGTAACTCTTTTGTAGGATTCCATTGTTTTGGTTACTGCTGAATTTGACATTATGTGAATGGCACCTGCAGTATGGCCCAGCCTGGGATTGTACAATGCAATAATGATTTCAAGCTACAAGGAGTTCAGCAGTTGCACAGGAGTAAAGTTTTCAGGATAGACTTTTTGCAAAATAAATGGTTTTAAAAGTTGTCCAGGGTTTTGGGTTTTTAAAAATATTTTCATCTGTAAATGTTATGTTTCTGTATGGAAATTAAGAGACATATACTAATTTTCCATAAAGTATGTGTTTTCTCTTTGATGATTTTCAGTCTATGCTGTTGATATTTGATTTTGATGGAGTTGCTTCTGATCAGCACCAACTTCTCTCACTTCATGTATTTTCCAAGGCTTAAGATCAGTCAGTTTCCATTTCTTTACTATCAGGAAATGAAAATTAAATAAGAAGGCTTTGTAAAAATATATCAAAAACAAAAAATGAAAAATTGAAAACAATGATAAAATCTGCCCCTCATAATTCACTGCTGACAATTCACTTCTGCTTTCGTGTGTTTAGGTACTTCCCACCGGGGTGGCTATTCCCATGCTGCAGTGGTCCATGCCCTGCAGAACTGTGGCATTCGTCATATTGACACAGCAAAAAGATATGGCTGTGAAGCCCTCCTCCAAAGGGCCATCAGAGAGAGTGGTGTGAAGCGAAAGGATCTCTGGATAACTACCAAACTGTGGCACAGTGATTATGGCTATGAAAACACAAAAAAGGCCTGCTTGGAGTCATGTGAAAGACTTGGTGTTGAATATCTTGGTATGAACCTTTACATATAGCTCATTTATTGTGCTTTCCGTGGGAATACTTGCAAAGATGAATGAATTCTGAAAAAAATCTGTAGTACAGATGGGTCACAGAAACCAAATTGTGCCTCTATTTATACTTTTGCAGATTTCTTCTTCTGTTTGTTCTCTAGGAAGTTCGCATGCATACGATTGATAGTACAGAGGTTTTTTCTTGTTGCAAATGTTTTGTAAAGGGATTTTTTTGTTAAATTATTTGAGGAACAACTACATCAGTTTTGTCTATTTTGCCGAAAACACCCAAAACCTATGAAACAAGGATTCATAAACTTTACAATAATATATTGGCAACAGGGTGACAAAGATGCCTGGTTTCTTCTGTGATCTGTTTTCTTTTGCTCAAGAAATGGGGGTCCTTTCTAAAACTTACTTTGTGTGTCTTTTTAAAATTCTGAATACTGCCTTTGGTTTCGTCTGTTTGATGGAATATTCTTTGGAGAAAATAGTAGAAGTAACTACAAGAATTTAGAAAACTAAAAGCTTAACTAACGCTGCATTTGTAAATTTACCCTGATCATGAACTCCTTGTTGTCAAAGATGTGATATTGTTACTCCCTTATTAGACAGGCAAAGTTGCAGTAAGGATGCCAATTAATTCTTTGCAACAGGTCACAGAAGAAGAGGTATCTGAAAATAACAAGATATTTGCTTATTTTAGCAATAAATTAACTTCAATGAGGAAGTGAATTTTGCTGAATTAATAATGTATACTATTAATGGCAGCTGTGTGCTGTATTCACTGACGTTTTTTGCTTTAGTACTTTACAAGGTAAACAGGGAAAAACTTGTATCTGTTAAAGACAGAGATACTTCTATGCACATCTTTGGCTCCATTCTTTCTGGAAATCCCTTAACTTCCTCCACAGGTACAGAATAATGCAAAATGAATGAAAATTGCTCTTTGTTTGTCCTGTGCAAATGCATGTCACTGCAACGAGACTTTCATAAACGAAGTTTCAAGTCCTGACTTTCTCCTTTAAACTGAAAAATAACATTATTCTGCCTCTCTGTTTTCTGCTTGTTATATTTTGTGTTTGCTTTCTTTTTTCTACTGCTTGCTCTGGCACTGGTACTGAATGTTGATGAGAGGAAAACTTGACTCACTTCCAAGAAGTCATTTGCAGTGATTCCTTCTAGTACTGTGAGTTGTTCTTATTATCTCAGGTAGTAGATTGGAGTATTTGCTCACACAAATACTGAGTTTCTGCTAAGCAGAAATGCCTGAAAGAAGAAAAAGAGTATCTGAGAGCAAGAAATGTGCTAATGCTGTCACCATGTGAGTGAATCCTTGGAATGGCATAAACAGAACTTGTTTGTCAGATGTGTTCAGAGCTGAGACTTCTTGTGCACATATTACTAAGACCAATTTAGGAATGTTACAGCTGCCTGCACAATTAGTCTCCATACTAGATTTTTCCTCATTTTTTATATTTTTGGTTTGGTTCTTTAATTCCCTCAGCTATCTTCCCTCCTTCTTCCATGATGTAGAGATGTCTCAAAAATTTATAAAGCTGTTCCTGAACCACTTAGTCTGCTGTAGTGTCCTAAATCAATGGTGATCAGAATAAATCAGAATTCCCTGATTTCATTCTATAGTATTAACCAAGTATGTGGGGGTTCACATCTTCTGTAGAGATACATAGCTCATAAAGGAAACTGAAAGCTCCTAAGCAATGTATCTGTGATGTTAGATCTTTATGTTGGAGGGAAAGTTAGCAATTCAGGAAAGTGCAAAAAGAAAAAGTTACAGGAGCCCTGACAGCTAAATGTGCAGCTAAGGTCTTTGTTCATGTTAATTTTCTTGAGGGTCCTTATGAGTTAACCAGTCCATTCATAAAGACTGAATACAAAACCTGAGAAATAATCTAACAAGAATTAATAAATCTGTGCATTATCAGTAAATGGAATGCGAGCTGTTGAAAGCAGTTGCAGCTTTTTAAGAGAAAAAGTGCTCCATATGAAATGTTTGTTATGAAGCCTTTTCAGTGAACGCTTTTCAGACAAATGGTACTAGGAGAGCAGTGTTGCAGGATTTTTATTTGAGCTGGTAGATTATATATCCATGAGATGATGGAAATTTGTATTATTTGTGGGTAGTGGTTGTAACTGATACTCTGCTCCTTGCATTTTCTAAATGTGATCTTCGACTAGCAGTCACAGTAAACCAATATGGAATGGCAGCAGATTTTACAGGTTTGGCAGTAGCAGAATACATTCCTTGGGATTTAGATCCAACCTCTGAAGTAACTTCTTGAATGCTGATATGTGGGTTACCAAATTCATAAACAATTTTATTTTCCTTTTGACTGTTCTGAATTTGTCCTATTCAGGCAAATCTGCCCTATCACAAATCCCCAACTGGAGCTGGACAAATGCATTATCAGTATCTTCACTGTAATATATCAACGATGTGAAATGAGTGTATTATCATAATTCAGATTCAGTATTGCTTCAAAACACTTTGTAGATTGTTTCACATTGATCCTTGTTCAATAGGAGGAAACACAAAACAGAACAAAAAGGATTGAGTGAGAAAGAAAAATACATCATATCAATATTAAATACAGTGGCTGTTGAGAAAAGCAAGGAAATATGATTCCCAGCATTAAGACAGCTGGGAAACATTGCAGAATATACTTTTGCTTTTAGGTGTAATAGAAGGCCTGGCTTGTTTTTCATACGATTAGGTTTGTTTCAATCAAATTTGACTTTTTAAAAAATATCGTATTAGGGGCTTGCATAGAATTGCAAATTTTTATTTCCACAGCAACATCCTATTGGCTTTTAAATGTGTAAAATGGCCCTGCACTTTTCAGTTAAGAGGAAGTGTGTTGATTGTAGGTGCTGCAACCACTTAGAAGCAATAAGCCATTCTATTTTAAATGTCTGTGTGAAAGCAACTCAAGTGTTAGTTTTAGTTTTCCTGCACCACTGTGCATTGACATTTAATGACCTTCAGGCCTCCGCTCACTGCTGCACCATTACAGCCTGACTGTCTGCAAAGGATGTTCTAAAAAGCTGTTAAATACAAAACTGGATTGTGAATGTTTGGAGGTTTTTTCCTTCTTTCTCAAGTGCATCTTGATACTGTGAATCAAGGTGGATTTTTTTATTTAAGATAATTTTAAAAAATACATTGCTGAAAGGCATCTCAAGATATTGATTAATCTTTCCCATGCTACAAGGCATGTTCTCAACAAAAATACAGTCTATTCTTAAAAACCTCCAGTGATAAAGTTACCTATTTCTTGACTGCTAGAACTATAAGCTATTTCAAACAATGATTTAAAGCTAATTCTTGCCTGTAAAAGGAATTTAAGAGTGTTTGTCTTCTCATAGTACCCCAGGAGGGAAATATTTTCAGCAAAAGAAAATGTGTGTGTGGGTGTAGGGTGTGAATGTGTGTACAAATAAAGGTGAAATAATAGACCTTGATCTGTGAGGTTCTTGTTGTTTTCATTGGCCTGCAGGTATGATGGAAAGTTTTCTAACAGCTGCTGTAGAAGGTCCTGGCTGTGCTGGGATGCTTTACTCAGGACTGGCAGAAGGAGTATTCTACTCTTTGTCTATGAGATAAGGCACCTTTGCCCCACATCGTTCATGAACACTGCTTGCAGTCAGGAAGACTGTACTTGGTGATCCAGTAGATGTTTTCTAGCCCTAAATGCCAATATTTTGAAATGTGAAGTAATTTTTATTTCAAGGAAAAAGCCTAAATTGAAGTAAACATAATGGGATGATATGGGCATGGTGTACCTGGTAACAAAACCTCTCTACAGTAAAGCACCAACGGCTGATCTTGTTCGCATCAGAGGCCTCAGACACTAATACAGAGAAAGGGGATGTGTTGCATTTCTTCGGATGTCCAAGGCCAGAAATCTTTCAGTTATCAAATCTCTTAAAAGTCTTTCTTTGGAGAATGTTTCAGTTTCCTGAGCTGAGTACAATGCATCTGTGTCTGCGGAAATCCATGATGTAACTGTTTCTGTGAGCATTTGCAAACTGTGGTGTCTAACTGAATAGTCAGGCTTTTAGAGAAGTAACCGGTGGTAAAATTCTGCTGAAGTTTGATTATTTTTGCTACATGACTTTTTTTGCATAGTTAAGCAATTCTTATTAGTCTGGTTTAGAGAACATAGCAAGCAGCAATTAAAAATGTATAATTCTTCCATTTTACTGGGAGGTAGGTATCAGATCCCAGTAACTTACACCTACTTATATATGACACTTGCTTTATACAAGCAAAGAAGTTTTAAATACAAACATGGCAGTTTCCAGTAGCATATATAATTTTGGATCAAAATGAACACCTTATATTAGCAATTCCTAATGCTAATCCTTTGGGTTTATGTCTAATATAAATCAGTGGAAATTTTATTGGCAACAGAATGTGAGTAGTCCTGAGTTTTGAACATAATTAATTTCACCAAATGCTTTAATCAATATCCCAATACTAATTTTCAGTTAAATGTCACAGAATTGGTTTTTATTCCAATACCATGTATTGCTCTTTACTTTTAATAAATACAACTTCATTTCTCAGAGAAATTAGCAAAGAAGTAATTATTGATAGATTGGTGATCAATAAGACTGCATGTGGAATTGGAAGTGGATTTTATGGATAAAAGGGGAAAGAGTGAGCAACTTTCTCCTTAATATGATGCAAAACCAGATGCTGCAGATGATTATGTATGAGTGATTATTGGCTTGTCTGAGCTATTGTATTTAAAAGTCTAAGAGTTTAAAATTGTATTTAAATGGGTTATTGATATCAGGAAATGCAAATGTAGCTTGTGGATTTTGTGACACATCCAAAGTAATGTTTTCCTTGCTACATCTCTAATGTATTTTACTATACAGAATTCTGTACTGTTCTAATTAGATTCTTAAGGTTAAGTAAAGCACTTATTTATTGCAATGATGTACCAAAATTGGAGCTGGTGTATTATAATAATTTTCATGTTAAATTTTCATCTTAAATCAAGGTTGAATTTGTATTTTTAGAGGGGGAAAGCTAATACACCAGCCCACAGATACAGTAAGCATTAGTGTAGTCCTTAAATTGTAAATAAAACTAGATTTTTTTCCTTTTTGTTCCTCCCCATTTCTTCATGATTCCCAAAGCAGAGGATCTGTGTTTTCACAAAGAAATGCTATAAGTGAATGGTGTGGTATATTCAAAGAACAAAACACTCTTCTCGTTGCAAACAAGTCAGGTTTTTTTTTTATTTCTTAACTCTATTTGAACTGCCAGAAAAGGAATATTATAAAACACACACAAAAAATGGTACACATCTCAGTCATCCATTTATTCTCTTTTCCTGTTTTTCATCAGACTAATATATGCAGCAAAGGACAAAACCTGTTTGACTGGGATACCTGCAGTTACCTGTTTAATCTGTAGTTGGAATTTGAATAGAAATGTAATTGTTTTCCAAGTATCTCTAAATTTCTCCTTCAGAACATCTAGTAGTGTCTACGAACTTGGAAAGGAGTTCTAGACGTGTCATTTTTAAAATTTAAATCTAATTTGGAACTCCTGAGTCCATTACATATACATTTCTCAATTTATGTTGGAAGTGCTTCCTTTTTCAGTGGAAGGATAATCTTCTCTTGCAGGAAGGCAGCACACAAGGAGCCTCCTTATGGGGGGCAGCACTGGTCCCTTCTCTCTGGTGACCAGTGACCCAAGGGACAGCATGGAGCAGTGTCAGGGAAGGTTTAGGTTGTTTAGGAAAAGATTCAATGATTCTACGATAATTTCATCACCAGTAAATCTTAAATGTGTTTGAAATCCTCCTAACATTTCAAAAAATGTAATAAAGCATAATTTTGTTCCCTTAAAATATTATTTAAAAATAATTCTTTAAAATAAATCACAAAGTGATATGAATCTGAGACAAAAAATCTGCATAAAGAATGTGCTCTGGTTTCCAACAGAAATTCATAAGTGGAAGTATTCTTTAGAAAGGAAAAAGATAGACCACTGCTGAGGCTATATAAAATATCTGTAGAACTATCAAACATACTTATCTTCCATGAAATGGAAGACTTGCAGTACTTAATAAGTAGTAGTCCACTCATAATTCCAGTAACCAAAATCCTTTTGATTTAAATAGGGCTTGTTATGTGTGGAAAGTTTATTAAGTGCATATGTGACCATGAAATTCTGATTACAGTGACCTAAACAAGAGGAACATGTGCCAGTTCTGCTACCCTTAGCTGTTAATGTGATGTTAAAGAATTCATATATTACAACTAACTAACTGGATACATCCAGTAATGATCACTGGGTAGTAATTGGAACTATTATGATGATAATGTGTTAGGGGCTGCTGTGGAGGGAAAATGCTGTCTCATGTGGTTTGATATATTTATTTTTGGACACTTGAATAAGCAGTCTGGTTCTGTTTCTTTTTTAGATCTTTATTTGATTCACTGGCCTGATGCACAAGTTCCAGGTAAAAGCAATCGAGAGGTCCGAGCTGAAACCTGGAGAGCAATGGAAGAGCTCTATGAGAAAGGTGATATAATAATAAAGCCTATCATAGAAGAAGAAATTACAGTGTGCTTTGGGATTGGGAACTCATAGTGAGAGATGTTCAAAAACTTATTTTGAACTGGATGCTCATATTTCAATGGAATTAAGTTTCAAAAATCTCTTTGAAAATTGCAGCGTTAGCAATTTTGTCCTGCTTGTAAACAATATGTTGTCAGATTTTGTCCATGAGATTAATAATGGTGTGCATACTTTCTTGAGGAAATCTATTGATTCATTGAAATCTCTGTGCCACCACAGAACACCACTGAACACTATGGAACATCTTTGTAGTAAGCTCTTCTTTAAGTATAAATCATGCCAAGTTTTGTCTCCTTTAGATTTTTTTTTATAGTTGTATGATGCCATTTTCCAATTTCTCATGTGTTGTGGTATTTTATGACTGCATTTGTGTCTTAAAAGTTGACAAAATAAAATGGCTAGATGAGGTCATTGGGACTAACTTTTTTGAAGAATTTTTGAAGAGCAGAGCTACTCTGTCAAGTTCAGATAACTCACTTTGATTTTCAGTGCACAGCAAACTTCAGTTTATGTTCATAGCAATAGGAAGAGTAGACTAGATTTAAGAGGAGGATTTTGCTCTTGAAATATGCAGAATTATTAGAAATTGTGTGAGAGAAGATCCTGTCATGCCATTGGGCCATGTGGATCACCTTGTTTACAGCTTCAGAGAAGTTCCACAAGTGGGGAGAAGACTTCTTGCATAAAGTAATCTATCCACTGACCCAGAGTTACTGAAATAGTGATTGTACCAGGGGAGTTGTACAAAGGCTGTTACAGGCTGTGTGTCACTACCAGCTTTACCAGAGCTTCTTACACTTCAGTGCTTGGTTTACTTTTGCTGTGCCTCTGCAAACACAGAATTGTCTTCTACACATCTTTTATTGGGCATAAGGGAAGTTCCTAAAAGTGTTTTCTGCCATGTAAGACATTGTAACATTCAGGTTTTAAAGAAATGCTTCACTGACCTTGTATTTCAAAGCATGAATAACACTTACATCCAAAGATGAACTATTCCACAATGCATTTCCACTGTGAAGGTTTTTTTCTGAGGAGTATTTTAGTTACTGCATGCCATTTGTGCCTAGATATGCCATCCTAATTTGCAAACAGGTTGTATTTTCCACATTCTATAATTATTCCTATCCTATGGGATTTATTCTGCTTTTGTGTGTGTCTCTGTGATCTTTTCTGTCTTACAGGATCTTTCTTTCTCTGTATCTTCCTAATGGAAAAGACTGTGAGCAATTCAGTAGTCTTTTAATAAATCACCGGAAATACTATTGCACAAACGGGGGAATATTGCTTTTCATCTTTGTCCCTATGCATGGTACCTCTTTAAAGACAGCTCATGCTAGATTTATTTTTCCTGTGGTTGCATTTCTTCAATGTTTTTTTTCAATTTCCACGTTGCTACTCTCAGTCTTTTTCTGAGTTTAAGCATTCTGTAGACTCATGATTCATTTAGCTGAGGATAAGTTTTCCAGCTCTGGTTGTCAAAATTACCTCAGATCATTTACAGGGGAAGGAAAATTTAATCGTCTGGTTGAGTCAAGTGCCTTAAAGCCTTAACTTCCACACGTGTGCTTTAGGGGATACAGACTCTGGATGTTCTGACCATAACTATGTGTTCCTGAAATGACATGCAGATGTTAACCACTCTGGAGTTGGAAATGCAGTGATTCCTGAGCAAAATGTTAAATAATTTGTTTGCATGGTTAACCACTAGATTTTCCACTGAAGATTCAACACTTGCTGCATATCTTTGTGACTTGCTATGTGTTATGTGAGCAACATGGTAGCCTTGGTTTGAATTGATTATAGGATTTGGTTAAAATCCTTACTTGAGGAAAATAATAAAATCTTCATTGATTAGGGGAAGAAATTACAAGTTCTATGAACAGGGGAGTTCTTTGTCTTCTCTGAACTTGACATTAGTTCAGGTAGTTATTGGTTCATTTTTTTGAATTCTGTTACTTTTTTTTTTAAATGCTTATTCTGAAAGAAAAATTATAAACTAAATGTTTCACATTCAAAGAGTGACATTTTAAACAAATAATTTGCTTCTGCAATCAATTCAAAAAGATAATATTGAAATTATTCAATCTGGTAGTTGGTTTAGTAGCTAGCTGTGTCCATCCTGAAGAGCATCTGAAAGTGCAGAGACAATAAGCACTGTCCTCTGTAGAAGGCAAATTGGTGTTGTGGAACTGTCTTCAAGAGTCATGCAAGATGGTTAAAAGAGGTCAGTATTGACCTAAGTCTTTGATCTGGCTGAAGTTACCAAGAACTTCTTTATTCACTTCTCTGTATTCACAGATAGTTTGAATGCAGGTATTTGTAAATCTCATTCTTCAATTTAAATCCAGGTTTGTATTTATTCTGCAAAATTCCACCTACCTGGGGCAGGGAACATTATTTTAAAATAATGTAAATTATTAATTATCTATTATTATTAGCAATTACACTAGAAGGAGAGTAAATAAACCCTTAGTACTCAAGACTGTAAAAGTCTTTAATGGATTTTTTTTTAGAGATTGTATTAACTTTTAGATTGGTCACACTGGTCAAAAGTTGACACAAGCAAAATACCAACTCCATCTATATTCATAGCTCTGAGAGAATTTTTTTAAAGTTATGTCTACGAAGATAGATTCAGGTTCATCTGAGAGCTGCTGGGACACAGGGCTGCTGTAACACAACTTGTAGGGCTCTCGCCTCAAGTATCTTCCTACCCACCTACCTGAGGAGAAACAGAGCTTCTGGGTAGAGACCCAGGTCAGTGTGCACTAATTTATAAGGTTGTGTCCCTGAATAACATAAACTTTGTGCAATAAATTTTTTTAAGAACCTGAATATTTGTCAGAATTATTAAAATAAATATTTTAGGAAGGAGAAAACTTGCATAAAGAATTAAACAAGACTCATACTATACTGAGTCTGATTTTCATAAACTCCCAAGTACCTCTGGCTGTAGAGGATTTATTGTTGCAGGCTTATTGCTCTTTGAAGGCAGCAGGTGCCAGTGAACTTGGTGTGTAATTGGTAGATGTTCTTTCATTGAAATGTGTGGGCATCCTTAAGTTTACTGTTTCTTAATCTGTAGCTGCTTAGTAATGCTTCTTATATGTACTGCTAATGCAGGTTTGGAGTTGAGCTGTAACATCAGAATATTATCATAAATAGAAAGTAGTTTCAGGTTTCAAGTGATGAGAGAGATCCTTTGCTATCACTGAAAAATCCCCTCTCTGGCTTACCACTGTTTTTGCATTTCATAAAAAGGGATTTGAGGTTAGCATTTTGTAAAAGACTCTTTTGTCCTGATATGATGTGAACTGGAATTATGAACGATTTAAAATGAGAATCTGAGTAGTGTTGAGCATCTGGTTACCCTCTCCAGTTGATTGCTCACCATACTGAAGTTTTGGGCTGCACTGCTTGGATCCAAAGTGCTTTGGAAACTAAATGGAATGTGGTTACTGCCCCAAGGCAGGAGTCTCAGGAACACTTGAAAGAAGGTTTCATGTTGTAGCACTCTCCCCTGTGCTTGACTCCACTGTTCAACTGCCCAAGGCAACTGAGCAGCTATCTCAAGATCACACTTCAGCTTAAAAACAACTTCCCAGAATCCTCAGGGGTACCATGACAGATATGAGAGCGTGCCCAAAACCACTCCTAGGGATTCTAAAGCCAGTATTGTCTTTTACTGTAACAGTGTGACATACTGCATTAATTATCTGTGTTAAAATAACACACCCTGGAAGTTTTACCTTCTCCAGGTGTTTTAATCCCCCTGAATTGCACCTGGAACATGGTCCTGTGTCTTTCTGGTTTGCCTTGAGCTAGAGAGTCTTTGGGTAAACATACTCATCCTTTCTCCTGGCTACACCTTTCAGTAGTTTATTAGAGTCCAGTAAATATTCTGCCAGCATCTTTCACTCTTAACCTGAAATTTGTATATTTATACCCTCTATCTTCTCTTTGCCACAAAGGCAAGATTATACTTCTAGTTTGTTTTTGTAGTATTCCTATCATATAGATAGAGCCAAGTCATTAAATTTGCTGGTTTCCATTAATACTTTTCCAGGGAAGAATGTTTTAGAGTTCTGGTCAGTAAAGGTAGATAGATATTTATGGTGGTATCCAAACCTATGGCAGTTGTATCATTCCATACCATGAATCAAACAAACAAATTTTATGTACATTTCCCCAAATCATACATCATAGAAAATACCAGAATGCTTATTTCTCATAGCAATGAATTACAACACTGCTTTATTCATGAGACTTTCATGTGCCGATTAAGAAAGTATTCAGTGCAGAGATTTCTGTTTTGTCTTACAATCTGGTGTCTTCCATATGTCTTCAGACCTGGGGATTTGCATGCATTTAGGCCTGACCTTGCTTCCAGAGGGAATTGTGCCAATTCTTACACTAGCTCGGTAGCTTCGGGATCAGAATTCTGCACCTGGTCTTGGTATTCAGCCCCAGTGATCAGAAGATTTTTTTAATGAATGACCTCCTGATCTACGGACCTTCTACTGAGCTATTACAGCTTTTTAATGTTGAGAGTTAAGAACAAGTGAATGGCAAAGGAGAATTATTTTCTTTACTGGTTTTAGAATTTTAGTAGGTACCCTGAATGTATAAAATAAAGAATTTGCAATGGAATTCAGGATAGTGTTTACCTGTGCTAAAAACGGCCATTAAAAAAATCTTGTGAAATTTCTGATAGACCAAACTGATAGCTCTCTATTCATAGCAGAAAAGATCTTGTTGCTAAACTGACTTCTACTAGCTCGGGAAAGCATCGTTTTAATAATCAGTTTATTTTAATGGTGTTGAATTCTTTTTTAATTATTGTTATCTTCTCTGACTTGTTAATCTCCTCCAGTTTGATTGGAGCTGTTTCACAGGAGCCACATGACTCAGGTCACAGTCAGAGTGAAGAAGACTCGTATCTGTACTGCACTGCTGAGAGGTAGAGAATTCTAGACCTGTGTCTTTGTTCAATAGACAATTTGTGTTTTCCTTTGAAGAGTTACAGGATAAACAGTGCTGAGGGAGAAAGGAGGAAAAAAATTCTAAAACTTGGTCAGTGAGACATTTGTGCATAATAACTGGTTATTTCTGTTGTAACAGCTGAAATCAACTAGAATACTTGTAATATCAAGGCTATGGTTTAAATTTTTGTGGTCTCAAAATTGTCCTTTTGTGGAATTATCTTCTCCAGTACCTCAGAACAGAGGCCAGGCTGCCTACAGAATCTATTCCAAGATATATACATTGAGTCATATATTCCCTTGAGAGTTGCAACATTCCTCTATAAGCATTTGTTGGCTGGCAGATGAAAGCAGGGTGGCAAACTGCTCTGACATGGGGAATAGTCTCTGTATGTGCTCACTGGTAATTGGGCTGTTCCTAGCAAAGTGACCCTTTCCATAAGCGATGTCTTTGATGACCTTGATTTTGGCATTGTGGCTAGCCCATCATCTCAGCAAGCTTTTCATACACACATGCACTTAATTACTTGTCCCTCTATCTAAAAATTCTGGGAAGAATGAGGGCTTCCAGCTAAGGCTTTTGCCTGAACTTGGCAAGAGTAGTACTGTGGTGGTTTCAGATCCTGCTAGAACTCACTGCCATTTTACTAAAATTGTTTACTTACCGTTTTAATGTTTAGCAGACCATCTTATGCTGACGTGAAATATTCTTACTTGCCTTGGAAATTCCTTGATGTGTCTTGACATAAGTTTTTGTTATGATTATGTGTATGATTTGAAGAGAGTCTCATAAAAGTAACAGAAATTGTTTAGCCCAGTAATTAAAGCCGTGTGAACTTTTTTCTTGGAAAAAAAGTTGGGTTTTTTTAAATTCCAAGTGAGAGGAGATATCTAATCAACCTTAATATTCTTTCCATCTTCATTGTTAGGCATAGACCAGTTCAGTCATCATATTTTCTTCTCCATTTTCTATCTGTTCTTAAAAGTAGGAGGGAAAAAGGCTCAGTGAACCAAATACAGTTTTTGTGCTGGTGGCACAAATTTCCAGCACATCCTTTGCTAGGTGACATATTCTGCTTTAAGTCTATATGATGAACACCTGACAATTCAAACTGTTGTGTCACAGCTCCACAAAACATTTGCCTCAAGTGTATTTATGGTGGTAGAAGTCATACATGAATGTGCTTGTAAGTTTCACTGAGTGAAATAAAAATTTCTAATAAAAAGCTCATACCTTATTTAGCTAGAAACGGTTCTTTTTCATGTTGACAATATTCTGTCTGCACAGATGAGGATGTCTTGTGGGTTCTTATTGTGAGAAGCACGATTCAGAGATGTGTTTTCATGGGGAGGTGGTTGAAGACGGGAAGATTTTGGTTTGCACCACACCCTCTTCATCAGATAAGACAGCAATAAAGACGTAGAAAAAAAAACTATGTTACACGTATTTATGTTAAAGATCATAAAGAAACCTTCATAATTTTAGTATCTTATTTAAAAATAAGAAATTACCATAAAAAAAGTTCTTTCGGTGCAGATGTAAAAGTGAGAATGAATCTAAACTTGCATTAATGTCTGTGCTCATTTGTTTTGCTCATTTTTCTTTCTTAATGTCAAGGACTTAATGGGTAATTCTAAATGTAAAAATAAACCTTCAGGAGACTTTGTTTCATGACTTATTGTAGTGTATTGTTTATGCCTTTTCTGCTAGCAAGTGAATCCTTCTTGTCAAAACTGTAAATAAGCAAGTTAAGCAAAAAGATTGAAAGCAAATGTTCAGAGTTGTGTACCCATACAGATGGGCCAAGAGATCCCAGTGTGAATACAAGAACTCTTGTGAAAAAGGCAATGCTGAAATATCTTTCAAAGGAAACTCCTTGTCCAAAATAACTTTTTTTCTCAACAAATAATGTACATGATTTGGGGGAAAAGCATAATTTATCTGTTTTGCATATGTTGAAGTAAAGCTTCAGATTCTTAACTGTTTTAAATCAGTATTGATTTATTAACATCAGTTAGGTTGCTGTTACTCATACCAATTGGGAATCATTATCTTCTCTGATACAGAAGTCCGAAAAGTATTCCAGTTCAGGAAACTGTGCCATCATAGTTATAGGGGGAACAAACTCTTTAGAATCTTACCTATGTGCTGTCTGTAATACCTCCAAAGTGCTACTTTTAGGGGTACATATTCTGTTAGCCTCTAGGAATTTAGCTGAGTTGTTGATAATTTTGATCACATTTCCACATCCCAGTGCGTGGTGGCATTATTGAAATAAAGTATGGTGGGATTGATTTTGTCCCATATAGTGGATTGGGTATTTTTATCTGGTCTGGTTTGTAATGTCAACTATAAGGATAAAAAATATGTCAACGTAACTAAAATAATATTGCATTGAAATAGTTAGAATGAGCAGCCAGGGTCAGAAACTGTGCATTAAGCCAGTACTATGCTGCGTTATGCTGTTTAGTTAGCCATTTAACAGTTGTGGAAACTGGCTGCTTGTAATGAGTTTTCAGTCAGAAAGTTAACAATTGGATTTCTACTCATGCCTGCTCTCCTGTTCTCTTCATGGTTTATCGTGGTTCCCAGGTGACATGTAGCAGGAGTAATGGTCACAGAATTGCAAAGAAGCACCTGTACTGTGGCAATAAACAGAATAAAAAGAAATCCTTTGGAGGAGGAAGCATGATTTGTGTATTTGCAGTTTTGCCACAATCTTCCTGTGTGTCTCAGACAGGGGCACTTAGCCTTCTGGTGTCTGTGTGTTTTAGCCAGTGCTGTGGGAGCACGCGTTATTTCGCAGATTTAGAAGTTAATCCCTCATTGATTCTGTCTAAGAGTAGTCTGCTTTTTTTATCAAGGCTTTGGCTTTCAATCTGCATGAGGGGCACTCTCAGCCTACAGCTTTGACTTAGCAAGTTATGCTGAAATCAAATCTTGTACGGTTTCTCTGAGCAATGCAATTTACACCCAGTGTACGTATCAGAGAGAATGTGGACCTTTCCAACCTGTGCAACCTTCGTTAATAAAAATACACTGACTGCAGTTGACCTCTTGTGAAAAGTAGATCCATTCGTGTTTTATTCTGTGGCCTGAATAGAAGATACAACAGAATGGGCACTGTTCACTCAACGTGGGAATTCTCCCTTGCTCTGACTCATGTAGAGCAGCAGGGAGGGGGAGGAAAATGGGCTCCACAAACCCGGTATCCAGTTTTGTAATTTACAAAATCTTTTTCATCTGAACTTTGTATATTTAATATTCCAGAGGGTATTTAGAAGTTTGATAAAAGTTGTTAGTAGTGCTGGAGAAAGATAAGGCTCACTATTGTACTAAAACAGTGTTGTGGTGCCAAGACAGTGTATTTATGCTTTTCTGTTGCAAGACTAACAGTGCCCATCCAACTTTGTATAATTTGGTATTATACAGAGTTTGATAAAAATACCCAATCGTTCTCTAAGCTGCAATACAAAATACTTTAAGCTTAATACTTAACTATATTACAAACCAGTCCATTAGCATGATGTAGTGCTTCAGAGTAGCTGGGAGAAATACAGTATGATGAAATTACCAATGTGGTGGGGGACAAGATTTTTTTGTGTAGATTAGGAAAGAGCCTTACTTTTTTCCTCCATTATAGTTAACTGTTGTTTTGCCCATATGTTTTCTGCTGTGACTAACAGAGTTTCATGATAGGCTTTCAAAGCTGGATGAATTTTTCTGTTCCAGCATTGTGGTCAGTCAGTTTTTAGCATGCATAAAAGAACCAGTGTTCTACGTTTTCTTTCAGCCTGTGAAGTCGGAGTCGCAAGGAATAGAACAAAGCCTCAGAAGATATAACAGGAGCCTTTGGGAGCTAATGGGGAATTGCAAACTCTTTGTTTATTGCACCTGGCACTTTCTCAAAATCTGCTTCATAGGGGCCAGAGCAATCCTTTCCTCAAGCAGATAAGGAGGATGCTTTCTCTCCCTGAGTCAAAGCTCTGTGAGTTTGTAAATAAGACAGTAAAAATGTATATTTTAAGGGTACTTTCTAGAGGGATTGTAGCTAATATATTGCAAACTTTTATCTCAGGAAACCTGAACTTAGGACTAGTTAAAATGGTTAAGCTAAAAAGAAGTATGGACTTTAAAACCACCTGCAATCACAACAGCTGTAACAACATGTATTGTGCCTGAATTGTCTGAAATGAGATTTTTAAGCATTGTAAAGAGGTATTAAATTTGCGGGGGGGAGGGGTGGGTGGGGGTAAGCCTGCCCCATTTTCAAGAGCATTCTGGTGTTTTTGAGACCCATGGCAGGAGCTCTGGGGAGCTTACCTCTGTTGGTGCTCCACGAGAGAGGAAATATAAGGAAATGTGTCCCCTGCATCTCCCAGGCTGTTTCAAGGCAATGAGTCAGGACCATTTTACACAAGTTTCTCAATATACAGAGTTTTTGTTTCTACTGTTGATATGATTTCATGGATCTTGTTTGATAGACATAGTGACAAATGTCAATCTGTCAGATAAAGCCCAGGAGCTAACAAGACCTTCTGTTTCTTATCCATCTTTTCTTAAATCTTCATTCTTAGGAATTAATCCAGAAGATGTAAATGTGGAAATAATTCTGTATAATCTTCTTCTTAAAGGCAGTCTTTCTGAGATTTGGACAATGCAAAGCAACTGTGTAATCTTCCATCAGGCGAATGGAAGCAATTCTCTAGAGTAGAATACATTGACTGATTGTTCACATTTAAGCTCTACTTTCCAGTGTTTTGAATTCATGTTTCCACCATGCATTGAAAAAAGATTTTTTTAATACAGTTAGACTGTACAATTGTTTTATTTTTTTTATTTTATATTGTAATCTAATGCAAAAGTCAAAACACTTTAACTGTCCTATATTAAACTGTAACTAACACCAAGCCCATGGAATTGAAAGTAAGGGTTCTAACTTCACCCAGACCAAATATGTGTATTTAATGAAAGTGAAATGTTTTAAGTGTATTCCCTTTAAAAAAAATTCCTTAAAAAAATTTCCCTTAAGAAAATACTGGTTCTGTAAAAACATTGAAATTCTATTTATTTCTCTGTTTTCTGGGAAAATGTTTATTTTCTTGGCAGTTTTGAATGACGCTTTCTCTGTGGGACATCACTCTAAACACATGAATGCTATAATACTGATTCTAGTAGAAATGGCTTAGATGACTTTTAATGCAAAACATAACTGACCTTAAATTTCTTGATGGGAAATCTAACATGATGGAACAGACATCAGTCTCCTGTGAGAAATATGCTAGAAGCAAAACATCTTAGAGTATACAGCAGGGGGAAAAAATGGAAGCTTTTTGTGGAAATGTACTATTTCATGTCTGTGACTGAATTTTGTTTTATTTCAACCTGAAATGAAAGCTTTATTCTTCAAGGGCAATAATGGCATGTTTTTTGTAACTCCTTGGCTTTCAACAATAGTGTATAATATTTTGGTTCACCATTGTGTTAAAACCGTGTTTTTCTGACTGCTGTGGCATAATGATTTATTAGTGTTGACACTCCAGGGTTGTTTGTCAAAAGCTCAGCTTTTGCTCCTTCTGGCAGATTACATACAAATTATGTAAATCACTATAGTGCAGGTTTTAACCTAATTATGTTATACATCTTGAACAATGATAATTTCTGCAAGGGAAAGGTGTCTGGCATTTTAATTGTTAATATATTTTTTCTTCTTTTGAAATTCCACGAAAGAAGCTGCATAAAAAAGTTTTCTTTGTTGCCGTTTATGCTTTAGCTTATGCTGCTAAAATATGTGAAAGCTGATTTTATTTTTTTTTAGGATTTTAACAATCTGTTTATACAAATTAGCTGTAAGCTGTAACTTCACTTACAGAATTTCACAGAGGATTAGAAAAAGGTAATTTCTTTTTTTTGTATATAGATACACACATCTATGCATTTTATAGAATTGGTCTGCTCAAATAAATACTGGATTAACAACAGTGATGAGACTTGCTGTGTTCACACACAGAGACAGACCTTCTATCTGTAGCATTACAAACTGAAATGCAGCTCAAGTCAATCCAGACAAAGTTCATGTATTGAAGAAATTAGTCTGAGCCATGGTCCACAGAGTGCACAAAGAGCCCAAGGAGACCCCTCCTAGCCTAGCCCTGGTTGCCTTCCTTGCCAGCTGAGCTTGGCAAAGCAGAAGGACCAAACTATCCCAGACAAGTCAGGGCTCAGGGGTGGTGGCAGGGCAAGACTGGGAGTTGGCCTTTATCATATCTGAGGTTTGAAGGAAGACATCTGATTTCTGGCCTGTCTCTTAATTTGTACACATGCCTGGGCACTTGAGGTTTATTTAAAAAATAGCCTTCATATCACCTCGGTCCCATTTGACTTCATTTGCTTGTCAGGATCTGAGAAATCTAGCTACAATTTTTAGCTTCATGGTTCTTGCTAGATACTGCTCATTAAATTGAAGATTTTGCACTGAGTTTTACGTAACATCTTGTAATGATCTAATAGAAAATAGGCAGTGTGACATGGTTTATTTGGGCTGCATGTCCTTGGGTTGTATTGCTCACACCTTATTAGTCTTCAGCAAATGTTCCACTTTCCTTTAGTTTTGGCAAGCTGCTTGGAACACCGTTTCCTTCTTTTCATTCTGGTGGAGTCCAATTGTTCTTTGCTTATACTACATTAGCCTTTCCCAGAATTTAGCCTGGAGTTTTTATACACTGGGGAGTTTCCAGTGTGTTTAGATTATAAAATGATTTCCTAATGTGACTGTGACAGAACCATGCTTTCAGATAACACTGTCAAACTAGATTTCAGTGCTGTTTTTCTGTGTTTCTTTGTGGTATTTTGCTCTACAGAAATGATGTGAAAAATAATTTTATCTCTTGAAAGTGATACTTTTCAAATCATCCATCCAAGTAGTTAGGATTGTCCCGAAACTTTTTCTTGCTCTATTTTTCTTTAGGTTTGTGTAAATCAATTGGCGTAAGCAATTTTCTTATCAGCCATCTTGAGCAACTAAATGAGGACTGTGTGATTACTCCACATGTTAATCAGGTGAGTGGACACATGTATTTAAAGTATCTGGGTTTGGGTTTTTACTTTGGTTTTTTTTTTGGTTAGCAACCTCCTCCCCCCTCCTATGCATGAAAGGCTACACCCAAACTATTTCCTTAGTCATACAATTTCTTTTTTCATTTCTATTAGTGTAGTGAAAACTATTCAGGAAGATGACCCGAAGGGTAGGGAAGTCCTTCCTCATATTTCTCCCACCCAGTTTCTCCCAGTCTACTTGTTTGAGTCTGGGTACAAGACACAAACAAATGGTCCCTGTGATAGTTTTTTGATGATAACCAGTTTAGAAATAAAATTCAAGAATCACAGAACGTTTAGCATCCTCAGAGTGAACCAGTTTTTGGAAAGCCTGTGTTCAAATGCTTTTGTACTTCCTGTAAGCAACACTGAGAGCCTCGGTTAATTGCATATCCCTGTAAGGGTGCCCTTCCCTTGCTCCCCCCTCATTTCCTGTTTCACGTAAATTCAGTGAACTCCTCCTTTAGGCAGGTGCTGTGACAGCCCTGGCAGAATTTTTTTTGCTGCCCTAGGCAGATCTAGGATGGCCACCTACACACCGGCAGGCTTCCAGGACACTCGACAAATGTTCCCTTGTTGCAGGTTTCTGCCTACAGCTGTGCTGGAAGTTTGTGCTCCCATTCCTTCCACCTCCTGCCAGAGAAAGTGTGTGTGTGCTGACAGGGATGTGGGAACTGGAATGGATGGAGTGCAGGCACATGCTTTTCCCCTTTGTACAGGTGGCCAGGATTTCTGGCAGCTGTTTATGATTTAATGTCATTAACAGCCATAAAAGTGTTGCTCAGAGTGTGACTGTCAGAACCAAATAACTCTGATTTTAGCTGTCCACTATACTAAAGGTTATTAAAGGACAATTCTTGTTAAATTAGCATAAAATCATATAAAATATTTAAATTCAGTTATTCAAAATAAACCATTGAAAAATATGTTAAAGTGGGCATGTTGATGACGGTTTAGTAATTGGTGAATTTACCAAGGTTCAAGAAATACACATCTACAAAGACTTACTAGAGTTCGGCATGAATTGTTGCTGCCTGTTAAATAATAGTAGCTTTTCAGTGTTCTACTAAATCACTGCAAGGAAAAAAATAGTGATTTTGTTTTGAAATTTCCTCTTACCCACAGTGTCAAAATGTTACCAGTCTTACTTTTTCAGTGGTTTTTATGGAGACAAGCTGTTTCTTGGTGTTACTTGACAAAACTCTTTTTCTGAGGCTAAAAAAGAGGAGACAAAAAGTTGAGGTGGTGCTGATGCTGAGGGGTAGGAGAGGGCCCCTGCTAGTAATTTCTTTGAGGTGCTACACAGCATCATTCTGAATTGAAAACAAAAACCAACGATGAATTACCCATAGCATTGCCAAGTGCATACCTTAAACAGTTTTGTTGTAGCATTAATTTATGCTTTTTTTAGAGTTAAAGGAATTTTATAAACCATACTTCAGCTTATCCTCAAAAAAGTATGTATTCTGTTTCTTGCCTAGTGTTGGAGAGTTACTGAGTCTGATGGTAAGATTACTTAAATACCATCAAATAAATAATGATTTTCTAAATTCAAATTGGGACCAGAAATGCTGTACTGGGTTCTTATTTCACTGTCCACAATTTATAATACAGCTTTTTTAGTATATTTATGCAGAAAATAGTGTACTGTTTTAATGGACTTACTAAATATAAAACATTTGCAAATAGTCATTGTATACAAAGTCTAAATATTGAACAAACAAATGGAGGAAAAATACTTCCCTTTTAGAATTCAGAGTGTTCTTACAATTACAACAGTCTCCTTGTGATGTTAAAATTGAAAGTTGTTTTTTTTTCTGTGAAGAGGAGAAAGTAGGAACGCAGGAGAACTAAGCAATACTTCTGTTTTACAAACTAAGTTTTAAGTACTGCCTTTCTTCTCAGTTCCTGGGAAAAAAACAGTATCATCTTGTCTTTTAAAGCAGTAGGAAAGGCCTGTCTTTTCAAGAATATGGTATTGCTAAGTTATTTATTAATAAGCAAGCACCTTTTAAAATGTTAGTACACTATTAAAAGTACTGGTAAACACTGTAAAATGATGGCACTTTATTCTAGCATCATGTAGAGTGAAACTTACAAACTAGAAGTTCCAGGTTTGTGTGCCAGAGTTTTGTAATTGACTTGGCAGTAGGAAGTTTGGATTTATGCTCAAAGAAATCTTTGAAGTCTCTCTGAAGGCTCACAGCCTTGTCACTCATTATGGGAAGAAAATATACAAGTATTCAATAAATATATATGTTTCATTTACCAAAGTGATGCACTGAACCCAAATATAAACTGTTCCTCTCTGAATTCCATGTAGGAATGTTCATCCATATTTTTCCAGTCCTGGAGAACTGTGAATTACTGTGTAATGACCTCAGAGAAACTTGGTTACATTGTTGATATTGCCATTAATATTGAGCTCTGTTATGTAAATCTGTACAAGGTAGAAATGCATATGAGACATTAGAAAACAACCCCTTTGTACATAAACTCGCCTAAAGTGTTCTCTATGTAGAAAATATTCATAGGCTTGTATTTCAGTTTCATAAAGAGAAAAAATTTTAAGACAGCATTCCCATTGAGAAGATTACTGAATTCCAGATGTGCAGAAACTTAATCACGTGCAAAGGACCTCAGCAGGGTGGAAAGAGTAAGGCCTCTGTGCACCATCATCTGAGGTATGACTTTCTAGGGCCATGTGTCAGGGTTGTTATTAGGCTCAACTTTTCCCTATTTGCTATTACTGTTGTAAAAGACCAGTGCTTTCGTTGGAGGTCCCCTGTGGCTGGGCATGTAGCAGCTGTGAAGTTCTGTAATGTGAACTGCAAACTGTTCTTTTAAACAGATGCCAGTTTTTACACACCAATCAATCAGGGTAGAGTGCCAGAAAGGATCAAGATCTTCCTCTGCCATCACGTGACAGCCCTTGCCCGAGAAAAGACTGGTGACGAAAATAGCAAGGGTGGGGCAAGACAGGAAGCAAGAATTGTTATTTTGAGGGGAAGCAAATGTTGACCACTCACCTTATGCCTCTTGTAGCTCAGGATCCTAGTGCTTTGCATTCAGATGCTGCTAGAACCTTCCAGAATGTTTTCATTAAAAAAAAAAAAATTCTAAAGTACTTCTTTTATTTGATGCATTTGATTATTTTAGTAATAGATTTAAGAAGAAAAGTACTTGCTTCTACCAACACAAAACTGCGTGTGTCAAAATTTGATTCACAAAATTTGGGAGTCTCTAGATTCAGTGAAAGGCACAAAGTACTATCTTTTCAGGTGGGAAGTAGTTGTTACTATGTATTCTGCTTGTGAAGCAAGCAGGTGATATCTCAGCATACTGCTCTTGATTTAAACATTTCTGGTGTAACCTGGAACCGTGCTGCCTGGAATCTTACTAGACCAGCAAGTAAATTCTACTTTCAGTTTAATTAGTAGTAAATGCTGAATAAGTCACATGATGCCGCAGAGGCACTGCAGATGTTTCAGCATTTGATCCTAAATACAACATTCTTTATTTAATATTTTCTGAGCTAAGGTATTTGCTATACTTACTGTAAAGAACATCTGCTAAAATTGCTTATTATTCCTGTAATAATCCAGTAATATACCCTGCTTGCTCTTTCATTTCTCCCCTCATAGTTTTGCGTAGATACAATGAGACTATTTCATATCCAGGTCAGGTGCAAGCAAGTGAAAAACTATATGACCTAAGCACTGCTTTTACACATATAAACATGAAATACAAAGGGTACTCAAAGGTCAAGAAACATCAAAGGTTGAAGACATGGATGTCTGCTGCTTGAACCTTGTTCCCGAGTCCACCTAGTAATTTAGATCATAGCAGCTTTAGGCTGACTCAGCCCAGCCTTCCAGGGGCACAGTTTTTTCTTAGCTCATGTTGAATGGCTGCCAGCCTATTGTTCCTGACTATTGTTGTCTGAAAAGACAACATGTACTAAAGATGAGAAACAGGAAATGTTCATTTGTCCTCTTTGAGGCAGGAGAAATTTTCCAGATTCCATGTATTGAGGTAATTGCTCAGAAGAGTATTTTTCTTCAAAATGCGTAAGAGTTCAATCCGTGGAACAGTGCTGATGACCAGTCACAAAAATAAATCACATGATTTTGTATAAGAAAACACTACCCACTTCCATCTAAATGCAGAGTGATGTATGCTTCTTACAATGAATATACTGTGAAATACTTATTTAAATAACTTATCAAGGAGCATTATAGAGGTTTTTTCTGGCTTTAGCTACATGCCAGAATATGTCTCTCATCTGAGATCATTACTGTCCAATAACTTCTTTTTCCTTTTGCTCCCAGCAACTTTGTCTTTTTAGCTTATTACTTTTCCTCTTTTAACTGGTTCTTGGCAATTTGTGATCTTCCTTCTTACAAAAGGTCTCCTTCATACATCATTCCACAGCATGATTGCTTCCCTGCATAAGCTGATGGTGACACCACACAAAGAATACAGGATTTGCCATGTGCAATCCATGCCAACAGGCTTTGCTTCCAAGGTCAGGTCCTTACCTTAAGCAAATTGTTCTGGTTGGTCATTTATAAACCCAGCCCCTGCTCATCCCCCTCCCCTCACCTGGGCAATTCAAAGCTCATTAGAAAGAATCATTACTAAAGAAACGGGGAAGGACAGATTTGGGGAAGAGAAAGTAGTCTCAAAGCACCAATAAAAATGACCTGATGCTGACTTCCACTGTGCATTTGTATATATTTCTTAAAAACAGAGCAGTATTGAAAGTCCAGCTGCAGGTCAGGCAGGCAACTGCACCTTGTTTCTGAGGGAAACATAAAATACTCTTGTGCCAGTTTCTGGTAAAATACCCTTCATGTATCTTCTAAAACTAATATACCTTACATCTACTTCCCAGAAGCAATGACTTCATGCATGTTCTATTTTTAATACAAGGGAAAAATTATTTCCATTTTTCTTGATGTTATCTATGAAATGTACTCTTAGAGTTTTTACTAAAAGTTTATTTCTATTTATCTAAGGTTGAATATCACCCTTTCCAAAGACCTCAGCATCTGGTTGATTATTGTAGGAGCAGAGATATTGTTTTTGAAGGCTACTGTCCTTTAGCCAAAGGTGAAGCGCTCACTCATCCTACAGTCATTGAGCTGGCAAAGAAATACGGCAGAACTCCAGCACAGATTTGCATACGCTGGAGCATACAGGTAATGGAGAGTGGTAATAAAAACGTTTCTCCTTTCCCAGGAAAAACATGCAAATAGTTCGGGGTTTGTGCATCAAACCAGAATTTATGCAGAAGGTGTTTCTGCTTTCAGTATGTTGATACTGTGCGAACTGATGGCTGTACTGGAAATTTAGAATGTAGTACACAATCATGCCAGTATTTCAAATATTAATTATTTTAAATAATCTGGTTGTAGAGAATAAAAGCCACCAATAAGAGATGTTTCCAAAGTAAATGTTACAAGCAGTACCCCTCATCATTCCATTTGTGTCATTCAATACAAACTACGAAGCAGTGAAATAATATATTGAGTTGATACACACCACGTAGTGTGTTGGAAATCAACACAGTGTATATAACTGCAGTTGCAAATGGCATAGAGAAATGTCAGTGTCCCCCAGAAAATAAAATTAAAACCTTAGAAAATGCAAGGAATTTCTTGTAATGGTTTGAAGATAGATAATTTTCTTAAAATCTGCAAATTTTAGTGATGAGAAGCATAATTCTTTTCAGAATGGGATTGTCACTATTCCAAAGTCAACAAAGGCAGAACGGATAGAAGAAAACTGCAAGGTAAGATTTGGTTATGCACTCAAGTCTGACTAAGTAAGATCCAAGTAAGAGGTTAAGATAAATTAAGAGTTTTAATATTTTGGTTTGCCTTCCCATTTTCCTTTCCAGTTTTATACATGGGTAACTCAGTCAAAATTGGCAAATGATGGTACCATGAAATGACCACAATGTAGGAAAAAACCTATAACTCACAAATATCAGAAAAAATCTGGAGAGCTAATCACTGTGTATAAAGAAAAATCCATAGAAGACCTTTTGTAGTTGATTTTTGTAATTAATAGTTCTATTTATTACTTGTCTGGTTGTAGAACATCCTAATCTGATTATGGTTATGTTCTTTTTGTGATAGGCACATAGGGCAAATGGAAGGAGTCTGGATGCTATGCATAACAGTTCATGAAAGCTTTAAAACTCACTTGGGGTTAACTCCAACATAAAGACCTTCCAAGGAAATCACAGTCCTGCAAGAGCTGACTCTTCCCCTATCTTGTCCTTCTACTCAATGTGGAGAAAAGCTTCCAGCATGAAGGACAAAGAAAAGTGGGAATGAATGAGAATTGGCAGCGTGATTCCTCCCCCACACCTTTTTTAAGTTTCCTTTTCATATCAAATAGTTTTAATTCATTACTTGCTTTGTCCCTCCATTTCTCTAATCTGAAAGTGTTCTTTCTTTAGGGTAGGCAAAACCACAACTTACTTCCAAAAATATCGCAGGGTATGAACTGCTATATCAAATCTGGAAGAAACTTCTTCCAGAAGAAGAAGTTTGCAAGAAGACAGGAAACTTCTGTCTGCTATTTTTATCCTTCTGTGTGTGTGTGTGGAGGTGTGAATCAATATACATGTAATGAGGATTTCTGCTGGTGGCCATGCCTGTTTATACAGCTCCTGCCTTGACTGTTTATTCTGACATACACACTGCCTTCTGTGGTACAAGCACAGCTGCTTGTGGTACTGTATTGGGAACCAGATCAGAGAACAAAAGCAATTTAAAAATCCTTCCTTTTACTTTCCCTGATAATATTTTAAATCCAGATTAATTTCCCTTTTTACAGAGTTTACTCTATGGGACCACCAGTTCATTTCACACAACTGAGGGAATGTCTTACATCCAAACTTAAAACACTTAAGACTGAGAGAAGAAGGAACTGGCACAGTCATTGAGTGTTGTTTATCACATCTCCCTTCTTTTTCTTTCCCTCATGTTTCTGTGTTGGTCTGAGTCTCTACCACTTCTGGTCAAGTTGGTCCTCATTAAACCCTCAGTACATAATACATAGTGTTTCTAGTTCTCTGACTGGTCCCTGGTTTAAGCTTAAAAGGCTTGAGAGAGCACTGAGATTTGACTACAAGGATTATTCCAGAAGAGTGATCGCTGGATAATGCAAGATGGGAGGAGCTCATTTGGCTACAGTTCAGGCTCCACAGAATCTTTTTATTGAGCACAGAGGAGCTCTGACAAAGAGAACAGAAGCAACTTCCTAATGATAATGTCTCAATAGGACACCTGCTAAGAAAGCACTGACACTATCATTCACATTGCAGGTGTGGCCACAGGAGAAGGTAGTGGCTGTAAGAACCTGTGTTTGAAGACAGGTGATTGCTTTCAAGTTTGAGTTAGTACTGAAGCACTGTAGTACTGTTTCTGTATTTAGCTGATTTGTGAGAATTTTGTCAAAATAGAGTCATAGAAAAGACAGACACAGTCTTTGGCTTGTTAGCTTTGTGAATGTCCTGATACCTCCTAAAAATTCTCTTTGTCTAAAGTTCTGAGAAAGAGAACTGTAACACTCTAAACTGAACATTGGGATGTAAGTGAAATACTGAGCTCATTCTTCCAACAAGATTGCTGTCAGGGTATTCCTATACCTACCTCTGACAGTGACAATAGAAAGTGCTGTCAAAAGCAGCATTGATCCTACCCTTGTCTTGGATCCTTGCCTGAGGCCAGAGTGCTACAAAACCATCTTAACAGTCTGCAAATAAAAATGAGTCACTAGGGGAGCAAAAAACCCAGTGGAGCCTGTCAGCTTGATGGAGTATTTTCTATGACGAAATATAAGAAGAATATTCAGAAGGAAAAATATATTAAAAATTGGGCCTCGAATTTAAATGAATCTTGGTCAGTTAAACACTAGAATATGTATCGGGTTGTTGATTCTCTCTGTGCTCATGATGTTAACTATATATGCATTCCCACAGGTGTTTGATTTTACAATAGCAGAAGACGATGTTGAAATTCTGAATGGAATGCATGATGGGAGACATGTTTCCTGGGATCCAAGTTTTATTGTGTGAATCAAGGTTTGAGCTTTTTTTGCTTCCTCAGGGATCAGTGAGTCACACCATGTAATTTCAATTCAGAGAAGGTTACAGTAAGAATCTAATCAAGATAGTGATGTCTGCTAATAATGATTGCTGATTTGAAATCCTTAACACTGGCAACAGACAAAAGATATTTTTGAGGGTAGCACTTTCGTACAACCCTCAAAGAGATTTTATATTTCCATCTCAAATGCTGTTCCTCAGTTCACTGAAGTTCATGCAGACTCCTGTTTATACCTTGGACCCTGCATCAGGCTGTTTAATTCAAATTTAAACTCCTTGAAAAATGTAGGGCAAAATGTTACCTGCTAGTGTGCAATATAGCTGTTGGGTATGAAATAATTTTTCAAGTACTTTGTTAGAGAAATACAATATAAGAAGAAGAAAAAGCTGCACGAAAAAGATGTTAATACCATTATCATAACAGTATTTATGTTGTACAATATACTGCAAATCTCCATCAAAAATATAATCTCATTGTAATACACAATATCTGAGCATCACCAAAAAAGTTTTATGCATATCACAGCATTACTATGGCATTGACTCAGAGAGTTCTATGCATATTAGTTACTAGCCTGTAGATAAACCAAAGTAGAAATCTTTCCAGATAAGTCCAGGTACAAATAAATTATTTGCAGGGCCGAGAGGTGAGCAGCAAGTTCCAAGAGCCAAAAAGACATCTTTGTTATTACTTACTGGAAATTGGGATGAGATTTTTGTAGCTTTTTTGAGAATTAGTTTAGCTTTCATTTTGAGTTTTTTCAGGAAATCCCATTAAGAGACTATACTGTTCCTCAGATTTCCTTATAAAATAGGTATCTCTGTAGAGAGATGAATATGGATATATGTAGCTCACAGATCTAGGCATATTTTGAGAAATATGCCTACAGAATCTATTGGCTTAGTATTCAACTTGTAGTTGCATTGGTTTGATATTTTAGGAGTTCCTGTGTCTAGAAAGGTATGGAAAATCTGATTATGATTTATATTGTGTGTGGACTTCCTGAGGCAGTTTTCCCAGTGCTGTTCTGCTTTAGTCATATTGTGAAACAAAGCTCCTTAGCTTTTTATCAAGAAGTCCCTTACAGCAATCACAAATTCTAGCCTGCATTGTTTGTCCTCAAAGTGTAGAGCTTCTATAAAGCTTGGCTAAAATCCAGACAAATTTATCTTTTCGATAACAGCTACTCAGAATTATTGTCTAGTTTTTTCTGGTAAACTTGTCCACAAAAATTTGTCTAGATTTGCCTCTAGAATAATTTCTATGAGAAACAAGATATTGTATGAAACGCTCTGTTCACTAATACCTGCACAGTGTGGTGTTCTGAGAAATATACACAATCTCCAGAGCAAGGTTATTTTCTAGTTTCAAGCATGGCCTGCAGTCTGGGCGCCTCCAGTACCTGGGAATGCCACTCTAGGTGTCTAAGAACAGCTCTGTACCTGGCTCAGCTGTGCTGATGAGGGGTTCAATAGTTCCAAACAGTAAGGCTCATTTATAAAACAAATGTAATTTTTAGGCTTTTTTTAAAGCTTTTGCATAAAATCGTGGCAATGACTAAGTGAAAGTTGGAGAGATTGTCCAGAAATAATACTGTCTACCACTGGCTATCAGCTAATGCTGCTTTTGAAAAGTCACTTTCTAGAATAGCGCCTTAGCAATATGAAAAAAATTCAAACTGTGCTGTTGAGGGACTCCTTGCTTCACAGTATATCTGAATTAATAAAACAAGGACTAGAAGTGAGTCATGTGCCTGATATTCCCTAAATACGGCTTTTGGCAGTGATGACTTTCTAAGAATTTACAAAACATAAGTTGGAGTTTCACCTCTAGTTCTCTCTAAAGAAACAGACATCAACATACTGCTTCCAAAATTGTGTCAAAGGAACCAAATCTTTGTGGAGGTTAGCAAATTCTAGCTCCAGCAGGGTCAGTTAGGACTAGCTACGTGGCTAGAGCTCCATGCTCATCAGAACACTTGGGTTTTTGCACTTGATTCTGACTGATCACCTCCCTGTACTGAGCTAATTGGAATTAAACCAGATTTTCTTGCTAATGCCCCACATAGGTGTCCTTAGGCTCCTGTGAGAATGGCTTTGAATTCCTTAATGTATTTCAGTGTTCCTTCTGTCAAAGAGATTCTACAGTGTTTTTGGTGTCTGCACCTGCTTTTGTGAGGAAGGCAAGCCACCGTTTTATCAGTCTAGGTCATGGTATCTAAGCAGCTCAGTGAGCAATGAGAGGAAGAGAAGCATTCTTTGTAAGGAGTAGCTGTAGCAAGTCACAGCTTTAATCTGATACTTTTCTAATTACATTCAGGGTGAATTGTTGTTGGTTCGGGACTTTTTTCTGTGTTGGGTTTTTTTTTTCATTATTATTTTGTAATCTTTCCTAGCATTTCCATTGCTACCAATTAGTGCCTTTAGAACTACAGAGTTTACTACAGAGTTTAATTTTAGCTATGTACTAAGTGAGGTGTAATTTGAGACGATGCAAGAGTTTAAGTGCTGGGACTCAGCTGACCTAAGTTATCTTCTCCCAGGTGTGATGAGCAGTTTTGCACATTGTGCCTCACTAATAGCCATTGTTTTCTGCTAGAAGCTATAATTGCCCAAGAGACTGAAATCCTGTTATCTCTGTGGCCTTGGGATAGATCACTGAAACCTCTTCCTTTGACTGTGGTATTCACAAGTTTTATATCATGTTTGCTAATTTGGAATCATTGAGCAAGTCCTCTTTTACTTTTGGTGAGGTTGCAGCAGGAAACACAGAATTGTTGGATTCATATTTTATGCTCCTATCTACAATTACGCTGGCATTACTCTGGCAGTAATAATTTTCTTCTTAAGCAAAGGCTGCTGAAGAATAAGTCTACATCACCTCATATAAATGAACCTTTTTAAAGTACTCCCAACATTGATCAAAGAAATAAGACAACTAATGAAAAATTGGCAAGTGAACACTAACGAGATTTAGGAGTAGTAGGGAGGAGTGATTTATGGTAAGAGATGTGGAACACAGAAGACCAAAGCGCTGTACATACAAAGCTAGAAAATTTATTTCTGTTTTTTATTTCTTTGGTCAGTTAGCCTAGAAGTGCTCTTTTTTTTTTTTTTTTTTTTTAGGTTTTGCTTTGTTTTAAACTCAGAATTTCTCCCTCAAGTGGATTCTTGGAATTACATGCATATTCTTCCCCAGGGTTGAAATTCTTCCTCTTGTTCTTATTTATGTAAAACAAACTTCCCCTGGTGAGAAAATTTGTTCACCTTCCTATGGTGACCCTTTTTAAGATACATCAGTGCATCCATTTAATCTGTGTAACCCATCAACTTGTGAATAGGATCAGGGAATACACCAGAAAACTGAAGGCACTTTTTCTTCCCTATCATTATGTCATTTATGGTACTGACTGATTGGGATACTCCTTTTCAGTTGAGATAAACTGTTACTTCAAATAAGATGCAATTTATCAGTGCTGTCTACTTAAATGCAGTCAGCTGCCTTTCCAGGAGCTCTGTGACTCCTAATGGAAGGAAACTCTTGAAACAAATAAGGAAAAGAAAAATATAAACTAAAAGTCAGTGGAAAGGGTGAGGCCATTTTCTGTGCAGCCAAGTAGCTTCCTGCCTGACTCTGAGTAGCTCCCTCTCCAAATTGTCTTGCTTCTTTCTGGTTTTCATCTCTTATATTACTGGAGATGAAGGCACCTAAGAATGTTTCATTGGAAAACAATGGAAATTGGTTTTTAAAGTGAATATTCATGTGGTTTTTTTTTTTTAATCAGGCTGCAGAAGTGTTTCTATCACACCTGTCCCCCAACATGACTTAAAAGGCATTATTTTCTGAGTAGCATGTGTAGAAAATAAACTGTAATACTGGTAAGTTCACAGATCTACTAGGTCAAGCCGACTGCATAATATTCACACCTCTGTGGTTAACCCATGCTTTTGAGAATGGGGGTAAAGGTGGTGTAGCTCTTGCTGCTACTGATAGAATCCAAAGCTGTTAACTGTTTCACATTGCCATACCCCTCTCAAAGCTTTGAAGCTCACCTCTCACTATTTTGCATTGGGTAAAAATAACAGATAAGCCAACCTTCTGATAATTTTTTGTGTTGCTGTGTTGGGAGACTTTCTGCACCTAGTTTTTTAACTTTTTGCAACCTCCAGTAAGATAACTACACACTTGAAAGTAAATGTTGAGTATCTGCACTGTGTTTCCTAGTGTTGTGTATCCCTCTGTAAGGCACTGGAGGTGTGGCCAGAGCTGTGGGATGTGCTGCTCAAAGGGGCACTGCACAGACGATTGTAGCAGATCTCAGTCGCTGTGCCCAAGAGGAATGAATGTGGTGCTGGTAATGGCTTGGCCAGCCAGTGCCCTTTGAGGAACATTCTACAGCTGACCTACCAGTAGGAAGTCCAAGAGTATATTAGCAATTTTATCATCCTGCTAATGATTTCTCCATATATTAAAGTGTGCTACAGTTTTGGGTATAATGATATCCATGCAAACTATTGCATGTCATTTTCTCAACTACCTAAATTCTTTTCCTTCAGACTTGAGATTTTCCTAATAATATATTCAGCTTAGTGAGCTAAAAATAAGGTACAGATTCTCACAAAAATGAATATAGTAAAATTTTCAAAGTTGCTTTTTAAAATAAAAAAGGCCATTTAATTACTATTATTTATCAATATCAAGAATTCAAAACCAGATCTTTTAAGTTATAGAATACTAATACTGAAAAATATGTGTGCTTTAGTCTTTGTAATGTTCTCGTGACTTTTTTTTTTATTCTGCAGACCAGGTTTTTGATTCTAATCTGAGGAAAGAAGATACGGAATTTTTTAACACTGTGAATATCAACAGAAAATTAATTCATCTAACCTATTCCCTGTGGAAAGAATAATTTAAAACCAGATTGTTCTAAACTGGAAAAGTGATGTAACTGAAACATTAATTAATTTTAAACTGAACAATATATCTGAATTGTTCTGTTAGGTACTCAGTATACTCAAGAATCATTATAAATGGTTTGTATTTACTCTTATGTTAACAAATTAATAAAATAATTTAATTTACTCTTTGTAGCTTTCTTACAGATACAGAAATACTTCCAGTGTCTTCTCTGCTCCCTTGGAACTTTCTGGTTTAGTCTCCCAGTATGGGTTGAGTTATCTTACAATATTATAACTTTCTTCTGCCTGCATGTACTTCATTTAAGGTGTCATTTGAACTCATCTGAACAAATTAGTTAAGCATATTTTTTCCTTAGAGATTTTGAAAAGTATCAATTACTTGAAGGCACATAAGAGCATGCTACAGTGCATGTAAGTCTTGACAAATTATTCAAAATATGGAATATTTGCTCAGGAATTGCAGCAGAATAATGAATCCAACTTTTATATTTCTTCTAGTCATGAGAATTATGGGGGATTCTGCAGGCCAGTCTTGATAATTTCTTGGTGACCAGACTTGCACTCTGGTACTGTTTCACAGATCTCCTGTCATGATCCAGCACTTCAGAGAAGGAATGGCTCTTTGTGACCTAAGTTGCATCAGAATGAATAAAAGTAGTTTTTGCTTATATGGACAAAGACTTTTGAAAGTGCAGAAGAATGACGTGTTGGAGAAAAATCCTTTGCTAATCTCTTTTGCAGGGATTGTCACTATCTTTTCAAGATGGGTAGTGTTCAGACACTCCTCTGATGCAATTGTGAGTTGTCCAGCTGCACTGGGAGAGTCCGGTCTGGTGGTGTCAGAGGCCACCAGTCTTTTGATATGCAGGCATTGGGTGGACCCCAGCTTACAGCTTCTTTCTGACAAGATCAAAGCATTTTCTTGCAAGGAAATTGCTCTGTGACTAGCCAGGTTTCTGCAATCCCCACCACACTGAGCTCTCACTGGAAGTTCCACAAGAACTTCGGCTGTCACACTGTCAGTATTATTTTGTTGTTGTTCATGACATTCCCTAAAACCTGAGTTTCTGCTCATCCTGAAAACTACTTAAGCATATACATACTCAGGATCCCTGTGAAAAATGCATCCACCTCTCTATGCTAGTAGACATATTGCAGAACATTTTTTAACCAGTTTAACCAGGTGAGGCATCTGTAATGTATCAGTTTGGCATCCTGATGTGTGCAGCCTTCCTGCTGGTGTTTGACTAGTTATTTCTTGCATTCTAGTTATTTCTGAAATGCATTAATAACATTGTGTTGTTCGTTCTTCTTACTCTGACCATAGGCAATTCCAGAGCTGAGTTCTCAAAGGAGCTATATATACACACTGGATTTCTGTAGTAGAAGTGCAAGCTTCCTTATCAGTGGACTAGGCAGTTGGAGAGGTACTGACAAAGAGTTCTCATTCTGTTGGTGGCTTGTTCTCTGGGTGAGGCTGGAATATAACCCTGGTGAAAACCCCCTTGCTAAACACTTACCAGCAACTACAGTTTTGGTAGAGTTGGCTGGATCAACCAAATCCAGCCCTTAAAAGCAGGTTAGAACCTGTGCAGTTGAGCCATGTTAACCTATCTTCTCTGAGGGTTTAGACAGCCTTCAGTGGAAATCCAGCTGATCTGGCTCCATTTGCCTGTGAAGAGTGAAGCTATATTTCAGTTTCCTCACTGCCAAGATGTCAAGAAGGCTCTAAATGTGTGTGATTATCCAAGTTTAATGAGGCTTTTTGTGATGCAAATACCCACCTTTTGGAGTGGAACTGAAATTACCTGCATATTCTGCACCTGGGTTGTGGCAACTCCTTGTATCACTGTAGGCTGAGAGAGGCAGAGATGAAGGACTTGGGGGTGCTGGTGGGTGAGAGGCTGGACATGACCCTGCCATGTGAGCTTGCAGCCCAGAAAGCCAATTGTATCCTGGGCTGCACCATAAGCAGTGTGGGCAGCAGGTCAAGGGAGGGGATTCTGCCCCTCTGCTCTGCTCTGCTCTGCTCTGCTCTGCTCTGCTCTGCTCTGGTGAGTCCCCACGTGCAGTGCTGCGTCCAGCTCTGGGGTTCTCAGCACAGGACAGACATGGACCAGGCATGGTCAGAGCAGGTCCAGAGGAAAGATGCAAATAATGTTCACAGGGCTGGAGCACCTCTTACGAGAAAAGGCTGAGAGAGCTGAGTTTGTTCAGTCTGAAGAAGAGAAGGCTCTGGGATTGCTTTATTGTGATGCTTAAGTATATAAAGGGGGCCTTACAGGAAAGCTGAAGAGGGACTTTTTACAAGAACATGTAGTGTCAGGAAAAGAGAATGGCTTCAAACAGGGCTTAGTTTAGATATTGGTAAGAATTTCTTTGCTGTGAGGGTGGTTAGGCCCTGGAACAGGTTGCCCAAAGAAAGAGTGGATGTGCCCATCCCTGCCCATCCCTGGAAGTGTTCAAGGTTAGGTTGGATGAGGCTTAGAGCATCCTGGCCTAGTGGAAGGTGGCCCTGCCTGTGGCAGTGGAGTAGGAACTGGGTGATCTTTAAGGTCCATTCGAACCCAAATCATTCTATGGTTCTGTGATTTTACACAGCCTCTTGACAATTAATTTGTTGGATGTCACATCTCTGAGCTGGTATCCTCTCAGTTGGTAACCAATAGCCTGAACATGAAAGCCTGCACATCTGACTAATGAAACCCTGAGTCATTCTATCCTTTAATTAAAGCATGTTCCTTTAATATGTTCCTCTTACTTAAAATTATGTGAGAATTATTTCCTAGAGAAAAATGCCTAGTGAAGGCACTTTTATTTAGTATTTTCTATATGTTGGATAAATAAGGGGGAAAGCTTGAAATATCTGGGGTATGTCAGGCAGTTGCAGGGGATACATATGTCAGCCTCAAGCATGATTTATCTCGTGTGCCTTTTCTGACAGTTGTGACTTAACGGCTGTATTTTCCTCCAGGCTCTCAGGAGGCTAAATATCTTTTCAAGTTTCTAGCTTTGTGGTGGAAGAGTAAATGTCTGTTTGCCAGTGTAATTTATCTGAGTCATTCTGGGAGAGGCGTGGAGCAATTGAAGCGTGACTATTACCATAAACAAGAGAGGGACCCTCTTCCTGAGGGTAGAATACTCGTACTGTCTTTCAGAGGAAAGCTGCTTCCCCAGAAAACTGCTACTGCTAATTGATGGGCACGATGCTTTAAACTGAAAGACCAAATATATTGAGCTTTGGCCTATTGTGATAGTCGTTTACATTTCAATTTGGAGTTGACGAGAGCAGAGCAAGGAAGGAAGAGGAAAATTTCTGCAGTAAGTGCAACAGTAGAAACTACCAGAGCTGGCATTTCATATACACCAAAGGTGGTTTTCCTTTTAAAAGTTTGAAGGGAGAAGGAATTAAAAAAGCTAAACTCACTTCTGTGTCTGTCCTTATATAATACAGTGGTAACAGTTAAGTAGTTAAGTAGCCATTGCCAATTTTGTTTCTGAAATAATGCATTAAAAAACTTTTCTTCATACTTTCAGACATAGGTATTTTACAGCATCCTCTGAACATGCAGATTAGTTGCGGGGGTGTAGTTTTTCGGGTTTTTGGAGTTTTTTGTCTTTTTTCCTCATGTGGAAACACCAACAGCTGGTGCTGTTTGGCGGTGGCAAGAACAGAGTTTATCCCCCATGGGCCAGTTCTGGCTTCTGGAACGCAGAGCGCAGCCTGGCACCATCCTCGCCCCATCGGGCTGCTGCCTCGCCGTGGGGAGCCGCTGGTGAGTCACTGCAGGCCACGAGTGCGGGTAGCAGCCACCGGGCCTGCCACGGCAAAAACACACCTTGGTGTAGTGAGAAAATGAAGAGCTTCTTCCAGGTGTTTCCTTAAACATGACTTACACTGTCCTCTAAGAGGGAGAACGGAGTTTCCATATGGGATACTGCCTTTGGCCATAGCTTTTCTGTGCCTACTCTGGGGGCAAGAAAGACGGACGTGCGGGAAGCTGCCCCCGGCACCCCGGGAGGCGCAGGAGCCGTGCTCGGAGCCGGCCGGGCCGTGCCAGCACCTCCTTCCCCGGAATGCCGGGTGCGCCCAGTGGCGGGAGGCGGCTGGAGCCCGGCCGCGGCGTCCCCTCCCCGCGTCCCCCGGCCGGCAGGGCGAGGGGGTCCCCCGGGGGAGTTCTCCGCCTCACGCCCTCCTCTGCCGCCCGCTGCGGCCCCGCGGGATCTGTCCCAGCCCGGCACGGCAGCGCCCGCGGCTGCTCCAGCCCCGGCGGCGGGGCGGGACAGGGCCGGGCCGGCGGGCGGGGTATGTCCCGCCGGCGGTAGCTGGGCCGGGCGAAACGTGCAGTCCTGCAGGGAGGAGACAGAATCGGAAACGGGTGGAGAGCGGCAGCTGCAGAAACATTAAAACCACCGAGTCCCCCAGCCCGCCCACCGGAGTTGCTCCGTGGGCACGCAAGATGTGCGGGGCCGGTCTGGGCTCCGCGCCGCGCTTGAGCGAGGTAAGGCTCGGGGAGCCGCGGCCACGCACCCCCCGCACCGAGGGGACTCCTGAAGTCCCAGCGCTGCGGTCGCTGCTCGGCGCGACCCCCGGGGCCGCGAACAAAAAAAGAAGGGGTGGGGAGGAGGCTACCTGGATACCGGCGCGCCCGGCTGCGTGCCGGGTCCGGCGGAGGCGGTGCGGGACGCATTAGAGACCGAAGCGGAGGAGGAGCGGTGCGAGTGTGAGCCTCGGAGCGGTGCGGGACAGGAGCGGTGCGGGACAGAAACGACAGGAGTTTTTGCCCGGGAGCGATGCGGACTGGCGCCCGGGAATAGAGCAGGAAGCTGAATGCACTGGTCTTGCATCTCTTGTTTTGGCCCGCTTAGGCTGTAATTTAACAAATCTGCCTGTTTTCTTTCCTTGCACGATATTATGGATTTAATTCTTTTAAAATGCCCACTACAAAATCTTTCTATGTAAAGGGAGTTTCCTCTATATGTGTATACCTTAATTATGCCAATTTCAAAAGCTTGCAATACTAGTTATTTAAATACAAGGGGGGGGGGGGGGGTTGACATTCTTTGTTCCAGACCCATGGAATGGTCTTGCTCTCTAGCTTAATTACATATTTTTCTTACTTTTCTAAACTTTTTACTGCTGTGGGTTTTGCAAAGCATGTTCTTACTTGTATTTAGCAAGGGCACCCCTTACCTGTTTACAGCTTTGAGATGATCTCTTGTTTATATTTACATCAGTCAATTTACCACTTGTTTGAGATGGCATCAGTAAATTGCATAACTACCCCCTTCCAAAGTGTATTCAGACTTTATTAATGGAGGAGAATACGGGTCTTCTGTCAAGTAATTTCTGTTCAGACTTTCATGCGTTTGTAGTTAAATCTAATCAAGCAAGCCCTTTCCCTTTTTAAATCTCTGCTGTTGTACTTCCCGCTGAAGAAAAAAGACTAGAACTTACTGCTGGGGAGCTTTGAGATCTTTTGTGTTGGAAGAAGTCCAGTAATGCAGTCCTTGCTGACTCCAACTTGTTCAGTTCTGCGTGACAGAACTTTTTTTGTCTTATTAGCTTTACCTATTGAATATGCCTAACCACCTTTTAAAAGTATTTTACCAGCTGAATGAAACTGATTCATGTGTGAATACATTTATGACTCTGATGCACAGTTAAACCAGCAGATTACTTAAACCCTTTAGCATTTGCTACACTATTTGTCTTCCTTCATTTAAGTCTGGGTTTTGTGCCTCTTGTTCTCAGGACTGCAGTTTGTGAGGCTGTGCAGCAGTGCCGGGCAGGCTGTCGGGCCAAGGAGCTGCGGGGCAGCCACCGGGTTTGCGGTCGGTGTCACCATCCGGTGGCCGCTGGGGGAGCAGTCCCCAGCCAGGCACCATGAACTCCGGCACCACTGCCCCGCAGAAGGTCACCAGCAACCCCACCAACACTGATGTCAACTATGTCATCAAAGAGCATTATAATTACACGGGAAAGCTAAATGAGAGTGTGGACACTGGAATTAAAGTGACGTCGGTGGTTTTTATCATCATTTGCTGCTTTATAATTTTAGAGAACATTTTTGTCTTGCTTACCATCTGGAAAACCAAGAAGTTTCACAGACCCATGTACTATTTCATTGGGAATTTGGCTCTTTCAGACTTGCTGGCTGGTGTGGCTTACACTGCCAACCTCCTGCTATCTGGACACAAAACCTACAGCCTGACACCCAACCAGTGGTTTGTAAGAGAAGGCAGCATGTTTGTTGCCTTGTCAGCTTCTGTGTTCAGCTTGTTGGCCATTGCCATTGAGAGATACATCACCATGCTGAAGATGAAACTGCACAATGGCAGCAACAGCTTCCGCTCCTTCTTGCTGATCAGTGCGTGCTGGGTCATCTCCGCGATCCTCGGGGGGCTCCCAATCATGGGCTGGAACTGCAAGAACCTCTTGTCCAACTGCTCCACCGTGCTGCCTCTCTACCACAAGCACTATATTCTCTTTTGCACAACTGTTTTCACTGGCCTTTTGTTATCTATTGTGGTCCTCTACTGCAGGATCTACTCCATGGTGAGGACTAGGAGCCGCAGGCTGACATTTCGGAAAAACATTACCAAAGCTACTAGGAGCTCAGAAAAGTCACTAGCCTTACTCAAGACAGTGATCATAGTCCTGAGTGTCTTCATTGCCTGCTGGGCTCCTCTGTTCATCCTGCTTTTACTGGATGTGGGATGCAAAGTGAAGGCCTGCCCCATCCTCTATAAAGCAGAGTATTTCTTAGTACTGGCCGTGCTCAATTCAGCCACGAACCCTATCATCTACACCTTGACAAACAAAGAGATGCGGAGGGCTTTCATCAAGATTTTGTGCTGCTGCAAATGTCCCCCAGCAGATTCTGGGACCAAATTCAAACGGCCAATCATTGGGGGGATGGAGTTCAGCCGGAGTAAGTCAGACAACTCCTCACACCCACAGAAGGAGGACGGTGATCATCCTGAAACCATCATGTCTTCGGGCAATGTTACCTCATCTTCTTAGGAGTAACCATGGGGGTGTATTTCAGAGTCTTCCTCTGAAATCAAGGAGCTGGGATGCCTCCTGCTCACAGCAGCAGCGTTGGGCTGAGTGAGCAAGTAGCATTAGTTCTAATGAGGCAAACGGTGCACTTGCGAGGCTGGAGTTCAAGAAATGGGACAGACTGTTCTGGCTTGAAAATCTTTTTCCCTGGAGCATGTTTTGTCTTTGCGCTGAAGCAGCTCAGGATTGTCAGGCGCATTCATATCCTGAAATCTCCTTAGTAACTCTGAAAAGACTGATGCCTTGGTGAAATGATGCCTGGTGTGTGTGAGAGAAAGAGAGAGGGGGAGGAGGGAAAGGGAGAATGAATCTTTTTTTTTTTCCCTGTGAGAAGAATGTGAAGTTTTTTCTCTTCACAGCAAACCACTGACACAAAGATCTTTCTGTACTGAATTTAGTGGTGGCTCTGGTATCGTTGGTAAGAAGTGTGTTTGTTTAGCACATAACATGGAAAGAGATCACACAAATATAACTTAGACCACATACAACCATAATTGGCATAATTTTGTGGAGCTTTTAGTTAATCTATAAGGTTTTATTTGCAGAGTCCAAAGCTCTTGGGGTTTTACTTAGCAAGATCATAGCTGTGAATTTTTGCTGTCAGTCTGTATTACATTTGAAGACCGTGAGCTAGATTCTGCAGTTACTTTTGCCTGTACAATTCCATTGGCTGCGTCAGACTTAATGAAGTAGCTCAGAAGGGCATTTGGCCCCATATTTTCATTGCCTTTTTGTTCTATAGCATTAAATAAACTGCATTATCATGCAAAATGCAAGGAAGAACTAAACATTTCTCTTCAAGATGACCTGAAAGTCTACAAAATAGTGAAAAATACTAATGACAACAGTGAGATTTTTGCGTAAGTAAGAAGAGCTGAAAACTGAAAAACTGGGGTATTTCAGTATTAGGTTCACAGTCTTTCCAAAAGTAAGGATCAGTTGGAAAATCAGAAAAGAGTATATTGGTTTTCAGAAAAAAGAAGAAAGTTGAAGTGAAATGACTATAGATAAATGCACTTCCATAACAAAATGCAATACATTTTGGCACATTTTATTAATGTTTATAATTTCAGCAAAGATGTCTGTATTTTATCATGGAAGAAGTATCTGTTGTTAAATTGAATGTATTTGTTTTACAGTATCATTTTTACTTCTCTATTTTTCTAACCTGTGCTAATGGGGTTGAATGTGTACAATGTAAATAAGATGCAGGAGTCTTCACGCGCCTAGAGTATTGCTATAACAAATGTGGTATATCTGGGATAGCTGAGAGCAACTGACTTATCTACAGTCATCAGCAACTCCTAGGACTGTTATTTTGTAAAGAAAATGTATTGCCTTTGTAGTAAAATTTCCAGTGCAATTAAACTGTTGGGTTGTTTTTTTTTTTTTTATGGTTTAAAAAATAGTATTTAAAATGTTTCTGACTTTTATTGTCCAATTTGCACATAGGTTTATTGACTTCTAAACATTAATAAACTGATTTTTTAAATGTTTCTATTATCAGATTACTAGCAGTTTTGTACTGTTGTGGTGGTTTCATGCCAGGTGTGGTTTCTGCAGAAGTCAGTGAAAGAATTCCTTGATTTTAGTACATGCTGGGATTAAGTCCATTCTGCAGGGACATAACGTGTAATGTCACAGGATCATGTAAAATATAAAATGAATTTTGAACTATAACTTTCTTGTCAGCTTGTGCTCTATGGCTGAAATGCCACTAGAAGAATCAATACAGAGGAGGATTGCATACAATAGCAATCCTCCTCTGACAGCCAGTGAAGCACAAACAGAAGGAAAACCAGATGGCTGCCAGTTTAACCATGACTGCCTAGAGTAGAAAAGTGAAGTAATTCACTTGTATCACCAATGTAATTCGTAAGTTCAATTCTTAGCTTACTGCAAACGTCAAGGAAGTTTATGAAACACAGAACGATGGCCTCAACTGCGTGAGTGCTGGAGCTCCATTGGGTCTGCCAGTGAAGACCGTGGCAGTGTATTTGAACGGATACTGCATTACTTCTTCCAAAGATTTGACTTCCATTTCCTTTCTCGTGGCCGTTCCCTCTCAGAATTACTTTTAAGTTCCATGGAGCTTGTACAGGATGCAGTTGGAGAGTGAAGATAAACCTCACCTTCTCGTACTGTATGTCATCACTGTGCAGGCTTTACTGTGGGAAATGAGAGCCTACTCACCGAGGAAGGCTCTGGGTCATAACCTCACTTCCTGAAGGAAATTCCAAAAATGCCCTGAAGACAAAAGAGTGGAAACAGGCTGGAATTTCTCTCCATCTGTCTGCCTGTATGGAAGGAATGATTTCATGTGTGCTCACTTCCTAGCCTTTTAATTACAGACCTGAGCAGGGCTGGAAAAAGCGTCAAATCTGTATTTGTGCACAACATAAAGTGTCTCTTGGCTCAGGCCTTCATTTGGGCAGGGATGGTTTACCCTGGGTGCTGACAGTCATGAGGGAAAGCACTGCTTTGTCCCAGGGATAAAGTCACTTATGTGCAGAGCACCAAAAATGTATAAACCATGGAAGTCCAAGTTAAACCCTTGTGATACCAGTGAGTAAATAAAGGCAATGTACAGGGATGAGGCAATGCACAGGGACGTCTGAATTTTTAGGGGTGTTTTTATCTGAGGGACTGGGGCCCTTCTGCTCCTGAAGCCTTTCAGGCATTAAGGTTGATTGTCACACACATCTGAGATCCTGTGACAAGGGCTGAGCCTGTGTCATCACAGCACGGTGCCACTGACCCTTTGTGACTACCACCCGGTTTCTGTACTGGGAGCTGTAGCCCACAGGTGAGTCACTTCCCTTCCCTCTGCTGGTATTTCTGTATCCCTTGCTTATCTCATCTAAGCACTGTAGGCCTTTGTGGAAAATGACTATTTCCCTTATGGAGGTGACTGTGTGATGGGAGTCCAGTTCTGGGAGGGAACTCAAAACCCTACGAAATTCACGCAATTAAAGATGTACACACCCCAGAGTGTGGCACTGGGCCATGGGAAACATTTCCTACACTCCTGGTCAGGGTGACTGAAATCTGCTTCCTCCACAGACACTCCGCATGCAAGTCGACAAGATTGAGACAGGCAATAATAACTGTAATAAAATGATAATAACGGTAAGGGTTCCTGCTGTGAAAAAAATGAAAAGGCCATTTTGTCCTGCACCTGGGGAGGAACCCTGCAGCTCCTCAGCCATGGCCATGCATTCCCATACACCAGCAGGTTGGGCCAGAGGTACCCTGCAGTTTTGAGGCTGCAGTGTAGAAAGCACCCTTCTGAGCACTGGCCTGCCTCCTGTGCATGGAAAGGGCATGCAGGTTTGTCCTGGTGATGGCCATGTGACTAAAAGGCAGAGAAAATGAACTGAGAACTGAAAAGATACATTATACCAAATGTCTACGTGAAATAGAATAGCTTGAATTATTCAGAGCAACCTGGTTCTTTGATGTTTATTCTTTTTCCTAGCTGTTCTTCCAGTGCAAGAAACAGAACAGGGATAGAAAATTATCATAAAATCTGTCTGTAACTTCCCTGGCAACTCCCTGCCCAGGTATTCCTGTGTGAGAGCCAGGTATAGCAGGGTGTTTATTGAGCAAGAGAAGAGCTGCAGAGCTGCAGCTGGAATGCCCTGTGGACCACTCAGCAGAAACTAACCTTGGGTTTGCTGTACACCACAGGCTGCCAGGACAGGGAACAGAAAGATGTGAAAATACTGTTATCCATCCTTATCTTACCCTGTCACCTAGGAAATACAGGGATTGCCCAAATGTAACATTTCTTAATTCCTAATCTGGCCCAGAAGATCTCAATACTGATTGCATTTTGTACAGGCTGAGGCGTTATCAGATGTTATAAAAAGGGCCAAACTGACAAAGCATTCAAAAACATGAGTACGCAAACTAGAGCTAGCTCTGAAATGCGGGAAATTCCCCAAGGTTCTGAAGTTTGCCAGGAAAACATCTATTGTATTTCAATAATTCCCCATATTTTTAGTCAGGTGGTTTCTTTTCTTTTGAAAATGAGATTAATTCAATAGAACTAAAGTGTCAAGATTTAAGAACCAAAGAAACCCCAAACAAAATCCACCTAAGTTAAGTTCCTATAATTTGCTTTCACAAACTTTTCTGATCCAATCTTTCTATTCACAGATGGAAAGAGTTTGCTTATTAGCTATCATCTGATTTTTTGTGATGGAACCTTATTTCATTTTACACAGTCGGCAAGAATTGCATACGGTCATAAAATCTTCCTTCAACTATTACTCTATACAGAGGATTTTTCATGGTAATTAACAGTAGTAATTCAATCCACTCTGCAAACATGAGCTATAAGAGCACATGGCACAGTAACTTGTACAAGTTTTCTTATTAAATAAGAAGTGCCTAGATCTGAAAGCCAAGCAGCCAATATAAACGACAATATTATCCAAAAAGATTGTTTGAGTGTGTTTGGGGGGGTGGGGGGGGGGTTGTTTGTTGGTTTGGTTTGAGTTTTTTGTTAAGTCTGGAACATAATTAGTGTAGACTTTTGTGAACCACTGAAGACAATGTGAAGGACCATCTCCCCTGCAGCACCAATCGTTGTGTGTCACAAGTATGAAATGTATCAAAGCAGCAGCAGCAGCAGGTACTGGTGCATACACAATGCAGCATTGTAGGGGAGCTCCCCAGTGCCGCTCAGTACTGCCAGATCCCTTACTCTTCTTGAAAACCCTACACGGCAGCAAAACGGGAAGTGTTTCCTTGCACTTGGAGTTTCCGTGCTACCTTCAGGAGACAAAAAGGCAGGAAATCCCATCAGCCACACCCAGGAATGATCCGGCTTGGAAAAGTCCTAATAAAGCAGAGCTCACAAAGCTCTGTCAACCCTCTGTGAACCTTCCACTGAGCCTGGGGTAGCAGCCGCATAATGGAAATCTGATACAAAGGCCAATATTTATTTTGAGCTTTTGTGAATGATTGCTTGGAGAAGACCCATTTTTAGGTGCACGGTACAATGACTGCACATAAAAACAGCTTGTCAGAAACATGTGTGACCCAAACCCCATTAAATATTAAGATGTGTCTGTAGCAATTGCAGTGTTTATTCAGAATCACTCTATTCAGCTAAAAGTGGGATTAAAATACCAAATGCACAGCTTTGAAAACAAATGGACATTTGGAAAATACAGGCTAGAGAGGAATCACCAAATAAATACTGGGTTAAAATTGTCTGCCGAGCTTTGTGAAATCATGGATGAAAACTGTTTCACTACCTGGGAAAACTCTGGTGTGAACCACAGTTGACAGCTGACACTTACAGGTCCTGACCTGAGCTGTCTGCTAAAGGTAGTTTTGCTCTCTTTAACACAGAAACACTTGGCATAAGCCAAGACTTCTTGACTTAGCAGGAGAGTGGTGTAAATTGCTGGAATATGGTCTCAGACAGATTCTTGCCCATACTGAGCAGCCAGAGCTGAATAATGTGAAAGGTGAGGGTGTGAATTACTTTTAGCAATAGAAATAGAATGTGCAATAACAATTTTAATGATGTAAAAATTGGATTTGGCACAAAATTGTGACTGAGAGTATATGGGAGAACAGGTTTCAAGGACAATTTGGGATTGCTGGGGGAGGGACTTGGACTATACTGTGATATTTTCCACTTGAAATGAAGGAATCCTCTGTGGTAATGCATACACAAAGCTGAGGATTTTGAGAACTTGTTGAATTTTTGCTTGTGAACTCTATCCTTAGATCTGTAATTCTTTCCTGAGCAACTCTGGGCAAGGTCTCGTGAACCCTCCCACACAGAGATATGTATAATAGACACACAGGGCTGTTTACAAGTGAATACTTTGAATTTTGTGGTACTATTCAAAGAGCTTGTATCTGTGTCATTTTGAATAAGGGGGAGAGTCTGCCAGGTCAATTATTACCCAGCTACTTGCAGTTTTTCCTTGTGCTTAGATGAGCTGGATGCTGCTGTATCAGTTACTCTAAGGTGGAACAAAAAAGAATTCTACCAACATGTGCAATCCTATCCTCATATTTGGAAGAAGGATCATGTTAGCTGGAAAACGTGTTCTGATGAAATGCTGAAAAACAACTCACCACAGCCTTAATTGTTATCTTTCTTGCCTTCACAGGCAAGACACAACTATGGTCTAACGATTTCTGCTAATCTGGTGACCACTTCGATGCCTGTTGCACAAGGAATCCATGTGAGCCATTTTCCAAACACCAGGCACTTTTACATGTTTTTTATTTTCATCACAATTCCCACTTCTATTGCTGGTTTAGGCACAAGATAAGAAATTGCTTGCAGCTAGTGTGTATTTCTCTCTCTGATCAGGCTTATATCATCCATGCACCTTTTGAACAAATCCTCTATGTTGGCACAGAGACATTACTTCAAAGCAGACTACAGCTCTATTCCAAAAAGTGTAACAACTCTTTTTTTTCCTGCTGTTCTCAGAAATTCAATACATTTTGCATTTTATCTGCTCTCTTACTGTTTTATATGCCATATTGCAAATGTTGTTTGAGGAAATCTTTCAGATTAACCTTCATCTCAGAGACTGTCCATTTCCCAAGCATAAATATTTGAATTTTATTCTTCTAATAAATAACATAGGTGTGAGGGAGAGAACTTGTCTGCACAACCAAGGTGACAGTGAAGGAACACTGCATCTTTCAACTTGAAATAGTTCATCAGTGAATGTGGCTCTAGTCAGGACTGTGTAATGATACAGGGTGAAGTTTTTCTTTTCACTAAACTTGCTGAAAAGTGCAGAGGCATTAAAGAGGGTTCAGAGGACAACAAAGCAAGGCGCTTTAATAGGATGAACTAACATAAAAGGCTCAGTGAGCAAAGCCTTTTCCCACCACATCGGCGAGAATGGGGAAACACAATACTCAGCCCAGCAGCTACGCTATGGATGTATGCTGGGTGGTACGGAAAGAAAACGTTTTAAAGCTCCAGACAAAAAGCAGAGTCTGTCTATAGAAACCAGAACCAGTTAAAACATGTAAAGTATTTCAGAGTATTTTCAAAGTATTTTGATGTTTGAAGATTCAAAGTACCTTAGTATTTCAGAATATAATTAAGCGTGCTTTGTTTTTATTGTTATTTTATTTCTTTTAAGCAGGACGACTCCTGCACTCGAGCACGGGCTCTCTCCTGCGGCACCCGCAGTCACACCCGCGGCCCCCAGCCCTGAACACACGGCCCAGGCCGGGAACGGCGGCTCCCAGCCCTCAGAAAGGCCAGCAGCGGCTCGAGGGGCACGTTCGGCGGTGACCGCGACCCTCCCTTCCTCTCCGAGCCTTTTCGAGTCCCGCTGCCCTGGCCCCCGGGCCCCTTCCTGCGTGCTGTTCCTGCGCTCCGCACGGTTTTCCTGCCGGCCCGGCCCGGCGCTTCCTGCGCCGCGTTTCCCTTCCCCGGCGCTTCCCGGCGCTGTCTGGGGCCGCGGCCGCAGGGAGCCGCGAGCCACGGCACGGGAACCGCAGCCACCCCCGAACCAACAGGACAAACCAACCAGAACAGACAGAAAATGCGCTGAAAATAGCTTTTCTCTTGGTGATAAGCACATGAACAAAGAGCGTGTGCTATGACGGGGAGAAGCTGAAAGGGTCTCGCCGGAGTTAAAGGCAGTCCCGGGCTGCGGGCGCGCTGCTGCAGCTGCAGCCCCCGCGCCTCCCAGCCCTCGAAAGTTTCAGCAGCGCCTCACCGAGCGTGGAACGCCGCCCGGCTCCGCCAGTGCCAGGCCCGGCAGCGAGTGTTAAACCCAAGCCCAAAAGGTGAGAAGCCAAGAGCGGCAGCTGTAAAGCTGGCCAGCATTCACAGAGACAGTGTTTTTGTTGGTGCTTAAGTACTTAAAGAAGTCTATTTACTGCACAGTATTTCCCAGAAGCACCAAATCACCCCCTTCAGAGCAGCCTTTGAAGCGCGGTGAGCGACCGGGCCCAGCCTGCGCCCCTCAGGCGGAGCGAGGCAGCCCCTGCCCCAGACACCGCCAGCCCCACGGGCAGCCTCTCCTGCCAGCAAGGGGGAGCTTTATGGCATTGTGAAAACGACCAGAAGTCTCGTCTCTTTTTTTTTTTTTTTTTTTTTTTTTTTTTTTTTTTTTTTTTTTTTTTTTCCCTCCCCCCACCCTCGAAGTGCATTGCAGGTTTAAGATTGGTTGTGAAAGGATTTTTGTTGAAAGCTCGGTTTTTATTTTCACTTGGCTGAAGCAGCACCAGCTCAGCCGCCGGCTGTAGGAGGTGGTAGGGCCCAGGCCGTGCCCGGGAGGGCCCCCAGCCCCGCCAGCTCGGGTGTAGCTCAGCGTGGGCGCTGTTCCCTCCCCGAGGCGCGGGGCACTCGGGGGGAACCCGCGGGCCGGGGGCGGTAGGGGGGGCGGGTAGGGCTGGGGCCCAGCATAGGGAGCCTGGGTGAGGCACGGAAGGGTCTCTCGGGCGCTGTGTCCAAGAGGAAGGCCTCTGGTCTAGCTTGATTTGCCTCCTCACACTACGGGAGGGGTCTGTGGTGTCTGTGTGGGAACGGTGAAGATTTACCGCAGTAGTGGTGTGTTTGTGTGCTCGTTAAGTATTTGTGACTACAAGACGATGCCTCTGCTGAAGTGCAGGCAGAGTAGATGCTGCTATTTGAAATTAAAGCCCAGAGTAATGAAGTCTGGGTAGCTGGAGTTTAATTACAAAATTCATTGAGCACACGTGCGAAAGCTGAGGCACAGATGATAGACAAAGTGTTTATTTCAGTCTTGCCTTTACTGTGGTCCTTCAAACTTATCTGAGTGTTATCTCTGATCCACCTGTGGGCAGCCTTCTGGGAACAGGTTACTGAAGACACAAGACACAGAACAGGCTGGTACCACCCCAGCCTGACACCTTGGGAATTATGATACAAATTAATGCTTGCTCGGGCAGAGGACCCAGCTTTCTCACACAGGTTATCAAGCAACCTTCACACTAGCCTTTGTTGATCTTCTGTGCATTTATGCAGATACTTTGTTGATAAAATAATCATTGTTTTGATCTTCCTTCTTGAAGAAGTTTCCTTGGGACTGGTTCCTTTAATCAAATCATTTATTTGTAGGGATAGAAAGGACTTCAAACAAAGTCATGCAGATACACTGGAGAAAGTGTAAGTATTCCTAGAGGTCATGCTTTCTGTCCTGTTTGACTGTGTCCCTGCATGAAATGAGGCCAATATGGCTCTGATCTACACTTGTCTCCAGAGTGAAGTTGAACAAATAGCAAAAGATTTTTAGACGTATTTAAAGGCATTTTGATATGTGCCTCTTGCAGCCTCAGCCTTTTGTGTGGCCTCTACTCTCTTTCTGTTATGGGAAATCAACGTAATAAAACTGCTCCTTCCCTTCTAAGTGAATGTCATTGTTATAATACAATGAGTCAGGAAAAAAACAATATTAACTTCAAAATAATGGCAGTCAGAACTCACCAGCATGAGTTCCCCCTCCTTCCATCAGTCAGCTGGAATGCCTTAACTGTGTTTCCTCATTGTGATCAGAATTTGACAATAATTTAATGAAACTGAAAGTGGAAGAGTTCCCACAAATCAGAAGTAGGATTTTCACTGATATAATTGCATGTATGAGACCTCCTGTTCGGAGTCAGAAAACTGAAAAAAGCTTGTCCCCTGTGAGCATTGCTTGGGTACATCAAGCAAGTCCACATGGGCCAGGGTTTTGGAAGTAATGTAATTATGACTTTAACATGTTCTGAGCCTTTATGGCCTTTAAAAGCTTGAAAAACTAGTACATCCAGGCAATACTGTAATCCCTACATTTTGTTGGGTTATAAGTGTGGAAAGGATATCAAAAATGAGCTCATTAATGAAGAGAGAAGCAAACATGTCTTAAATTTCTGCTCAGTTCTTTTCTAGGGTGGCTGGCTGCTGAGCTGGCTTTGGTTCTGATTGTGACCCTCTTTGGCTCATGGCATGCTGGCCTGGAAATACTATGTAAATTGACTGCCTCTAGAGGTTGTTTGTATTCTGCCATTAGCCCTGCTGCTAGACTTGGAATTTTAGACAAAGGTGGAGGTTGTGGAGGATAAATAAGTCCTGCAAATGAAATAAAATTTTGGTCTAACAGAGATGGTTGCAAACATAATTCATAAGGAGTTCATGAACAGATTTCCCATGCAGTCAGGATGATCCTCAGGGGTGCAGTCAACTCTCACACTGACTCTGTTACTGCTGTGTCCATTACAAAGAAATGTCTGGCCTGTTTGACTAGTTGTGGTTGATGTACAGCAGTTTCTGTCGCTGATGATATGTGAGAGGAGAGTGTAAACACTGTCATTTGCCTTTGACTCCTCGTTCTGAGTGGCTCTGTGTGCCTTTGCATTTCAGTTAAATGAGCTTGATCTGGAGAGTGATTTAGGAAAGAGGCTTGGACTTTCATCTGCCTTGATCCCAGCAATCTCTAAAATGCTGCTGCAGTATCTAGTGAATTTATTAGTTTGCAAAAGTGAAGTTTGAAGGTAAATTAGATGAAAAGCAAAAGAAGACCAGAAGAACAGGCTGCCCTTCTTCTTTCCATTTGTAGCTACATGTTTCTGGAGGTTTGTGTTTGAATTTAATTTACCTTTCACATGGAAGGTACATCAAGTGCAGACATGTCTCCTCTGTGCTTTGACCTGGTCAGCCGAGCCTGAATGCTGTAAAGCTGAGTAACCACAAGGCAACCTAAGCTAATGTACCATATTTTGTGTGGCTTACAAGTTTCAGCAGTGCTAACATGGCTAGCTGCTGTCTGGACTTGATTTCTCTTTCATCCCTCCAGCCCTAGATACTCTAATTTATCTGCCCCCAGGCATACAGATGTACCCAAAGCTGTTTTGATTGCAGAGGCATTACTACAGTTCCGTTTGTGGTTTCTCTGTAAATTTCAAAAGCAAGCTTTTATATGTAAAGTTGTAGGGAAGTTGAAATGAGACTGTTTACTTGTCTTTTCTGGAGAAGGATGAAAGTTGGTATTTTTTGTCTTGCTTTTCATAAGTGCTTTATTTTGTTGTTGTGTTGGTTTGGTTTTTTAAGCAGTTCAGGTGTCACCCCATTATTCCTTTTTCAGTGGTCTGTCACAGGACTCTGCTGATTGGTCTCTAAAAGGCACTTTTGCTTAGTCTTTGTTATTATACAATAGTAATTAGCAATGGGACTATGAATGGAAAGCATCATAAAGCAGAAAGGAGACTGCACGAGTAGTGCAAGGATGATACTCATTTAATGCAGGTAGAACATTTGTTCTTGGAACAGATGGAAGTTGTGGAAGTTCCACCAAAGTTGATAAAAGTTCAGGCCTCTTAGACAAGACCTGCATCTGACACTAAGTGGTCACAGCCTAAGACATTGGCATTGCTTCTGGGTCAGACTTTGGACTCTTGATGTCAGTAAAAGATTTACCATGAGTTTGGATGGAAGTGGTGTTGGAACCATTGTGAAAAATGAATGATTGTTGCAGTTATTACTTTTTCCTCTGCTGCTCCTTGCATGCCGTCTGTGTTTTTGCTCTCCAGCATGAAAGGGAAATCCGGAAAGTTGATCACGCCTGTGAGTTTCAGAATGACAATATGAGATGTTTAGAAAAACCAAATTTCAGCCCCACCCTGCCAGGCAGAGTTGAACGTGTGGTTGAGCAAACTCAGACAGCCTGCATCAGTAAGAAAATAAGCAGTAGCTTATTCATTCTTGAGAATCCAGAATAGAGCAAAACAAGTGAATGGCAGCTGTGTGAAGGTCTATTTCTTTGCATGAAGTGGGATTCATGTCATAGGCACAGAAGTATTTTGTGAAATAATATTTGTCCCAATTTAATGTACAGAACAATAACTGCAAATGGTGGGGTCCTTTCTCTGAAAGGGCTGGTACTTAACAAGACATGAAAAAGCTAAGTCCAGGTTCTCACAACTCCCACCCTGTCAGATATTAAACAGTTAACCAATAGTTTAGGAGATGAAGTTGAAGGTTTTCCTGTGGGCCAAGGACATCAGCACCCATCTGTGCCAGATAGAGCTTTCTGTCTCAAGCCTCCACACATCATAAGAACAATAGGATTATCCAATTAAATACATTTTATTTTTCTTTACTTTCTCAGAATGTGCATCTTTGTCAGAAACTCAGGTAGTGGGGAAGATGAACCCCTTCTGAGTCTGTTGTGCTTGTGCTCATTCTTTTACATAGGGGAATCCTGGAACCTGGCTTCTATTTTTCTTTGAGTTTTTGGAACCTGCCTCTGCCCTTCCTGATTCTGCCAGGCATGGAAGGAGAAATAGTCAAAGTCCTTGGAAAATGAACATTCCTGTGGGGTTATAGTATGACAGGACACAAGGGAAACACTGTTGTATGTTCCATTAGGGATCAGTCAACATGATCTACAAACTTGTAAGTTCTGGAACTGGCAATATCACAAAAATCTTAGTGTTGCATAAATTAATGTAACAGAAAAGATGATTGATAGAAAAATAATGTGTTGTCATACCTTTAACCATAATGAGTATAGAAGGTCATCCTAGAGACGTTTTTAACTTGTTTATATCATCTTTGTGGGCAAAGATTTACAAGTTCTTTTGGCCATCTATCCTAGAACTTTGCTATCCTTACCACTAAAATCCCTAAAATTCTTTTTTTTACAATTTAAGCCCATCACTTCTTAGTCTATATACTTTGCCAACAGAAGTTACTCTTCCATTTGCAGTTGTGGAAAATTTTTATGTATTTAAAATCTGGCAGGCTGCCACCTCATTCTCTTAGTCTTTAGACTAACTTATGAAGTAATCATTCCTCAAAGGTAATTTTTTTCCTATACCTCCAGTGATTTTTATTTTTTCCCTCTGGACTCTCTTTAATTGAATAATGCTTGATGTGAGCATGCATATACATTTTTTAAAGAATATACTAAATGGTCTTAGAGCTTTGAACAGAAAGCATCATGCACGGAAAATGACAATGTCTATGTGAATACATCATGTTATTAGTTTTAAAAATGTCTTTTAAAATTAATTAGAACTCCCCCTTTTAACAAACACTAGGGAAGAGAGTACAAAGGAGTGTTCAAATACTAGCAGGCTGTGCAGGAAATCAGCCTATCAAAAGCTGTTGTGTCAGCTCAGATGAATGAGAAATAGTGGCTATTAATGGGGATGGTTTTCTAATGAAAGCAGGAGAAATGTTCCTGCCTGCATTTGGATTTGTCTGCAGATGCTCTCTGAAATTGTTGCCTGGTTCTTCTTGATACTTTCTAGTGAAAACCGATGGAATTCTGTGCTACTTAGAAGTGAATTGTCTCCCTTGTTTGGTACTTTGCTTGCAGCCTGTCACCTGTAAAAATCGCAGAGAATTTATTCAATCAACTCAGCATATGACAATTTAGCAAACAGGAACTTTTGCTGTTTTCATTGTTTTCTGCCCCAAAATCTAATTTAAACCCAGGTTCCTCTGTGACTGCTGAGGGCAATGGAATGTGTTTTCCTATGGATGTGTGTATCTGTGCCTGCCCAATGCAGTCATTTCTACCACCCTTATCTTTGTTACAGCCTTCTGACATTTCAGTATTCCAGCAGCAACTAGGCCATGGAGAGGGCTTCTCCAGGATTCAGCAGTACTGACAGCCCTGGGAAATCCCACTGCTCCAGCACCTTCTGTTCCTCCCACCTTCACCACCTGCCTGTGTTCACCTCCTGCTTCTTCTAGTCTTATCTGCTTCTCCTTTTCCATTGAAAACTGCTCACTTTGTAGGGCAGAAAAGAGCTGGCAGGAGGGGATTCTTACAGCATTGATTTGGGGGAAAATAGAGGGAAGTGCGTTGCTCTCCTGGAGAGGGAAAATGGTCCTACCCCATCTGTGAATCTTCCCATGAGCCTGAAACAGCTGTCACCAGACCTTTCCCCATTTCTGTTGCATTCCTGGTTTATCCTCCCACTCCTCCTGTCTTCTGTCTAAAATAAGTGTTTAGTTTGACCTTACTTAGATGCCGACTTACATAGCCAGACAAAAAATGAAGAGTCAGCTGTGGAGCCTGTGATCAGGTAATGTGTAATCAGGTAGCAAGCGATTAATTAGTTCACTTCCGAGCTAATATCGCGTACAGGTCTTGGGTGCTTTTGTCAGAGTGGCTGAAACAAACCCTGGCCATGACTCTGAGCTTGGCTTTCAGCCGCGCTGCGGTGGTCGAGGAACCCCGTGCGGGAGTGGAAGTGTCCCTGCATGCATCCCAGCGGCCCTCGCCGGCTTCCAGTCCCACAGAGCGGGCGGGTGGGATGGATCGGAATGGATCCACATGGATCGCTCTCCGGGCGCGGCGCGACCGACACCTGGCGGCGGGACGGACGCTTCTCCTCCTCCGGGTCCCTGAAACCTGGGGCTGGCTACCCGTGCTGCAGGCAAGGAATTACGGGGCGCAGCGACGTGGGCCCGTGCGATATTTTGGTAAAGACAGAAGTAAGATACAAAACCGAATGTATGCAGGGAAAGGATTTAAAATAATCTAAAGTAGGTCATAAAATGTACTTGTTTATAGGAGAACTTTTTAGAATCAATGGTATTTAACATTTCTGTTGTTCTGACTATTCTGATTTAGTCACAAAAAGATGGAGATATGAACAAAAGAGAGGATGCTGTGACCAGATTTTTGTTTGTAAGGCAATACAAAAGTTGAGACAACAGATTTTACAAATGACCTGTGGGGCTGTGACAGCAAATCTATTTCTAGATTAGCTAGAATGTGCCACTGAATCTTAGGGAATCTCACTGGAGACAGTAATTGCCCCAGATTCATAGGATTTTTTATGGAGGCTCTGTATATGGTACTTAGATGCAGTACTAAACTGTTAAAAATACACATATCAACTTTATGTCTCTATTAATGATATTTTTCGGTATTGCTATGGGCCATTGTCTTCCTTGAGAACAAGCAATGTTCCCACTGGAAACAGTGAGAAATAGTGAAAGTGGCAATTTGTAATGAAATTATCTGAAATTACATTTGTCAGCTTCATCTGCTAGGAGGAAACAAAACAAATCAAAGCACAAAAATGCCCAACCTTAGGCTACGTAGAAAAGTTATCAATTATCAACAATTTGCTTTTAAATGCCACTTAGGTATACAAGTTCAGTGAGATTTAAATACCTAGAAGAATTCTGCTACTCTTATTAAAACCAGGACAAAGCCAGAGTTGGTTCTTGTAATGATTAACCTCAGTTACCTAATCTACAAATTAGCAAGGATGTAGGAGGCTGATTAAGAGTAAAACCCCTTGTTGTTAACCTTATTACAGAACAAAGTCGTTTACATCGGAGAACAACCTATGCACAGGGAAAGATGCAAAGGCAATGAGGGAAAGCATTAAAGATGTCAGATCTTAATCAGTTTTGAGGAGAACAAAAGGTAGTCAGTGCAGGTGTACAGCAGTACAAAATCCTTCTATCAGCACTCCAGATTTGAGGATTGTTGACAGGTAACAATTGAAACCAAAAGGGGTACACTAAATTCTTTCTGGAGAGTTTCAGACAGCCTGGCAATAATGCTGGACTTGAGGTGTGATTTGGAACGTGTCTGAGCATCCCGTGGAAAGTGTGACACTGGGTCAGCTGTTGGTCTGTGGTGAGACAAGGCTGGCTGGTGGCTGGGAGACTCTGTCCAGCTCTCCTCTGTTTCTGCATTCTCTCCTGTTCCGCCCTCCACAATCAGAAGGACTGGGGGCTGCCTGCCTGCTGTGCCTCTGCAGAGCTTCTGGCCTAGATATAAGTTGCTGCTGCTTTCATATGGATGAAGGAGGGTTGGTGCCCTGAAACTGTAGTCTGTCTCCACCTATTAGAACTGTTGAATAAGGTAATTGCAGTAATTGTAGTCCATACCTGAGAAATTTGAGACTCCATTGTCCAGACATTCCCTGGGAGGGGAGTAGATGCTATTTTGTCTGAGATCCTCTGTGTATGCACTCTTTACTCTTTTAAAAACATTTATGTATCAGTCCTTGATATGTACAGCTTCTCTTCCCTCTGTGCTGGGGACATGCACAGAGGCCAGGGAAGGTCTTGGGATGCAATTAAAAAGGGGAAGCTTAGGCTTAACACCAGAAAAAAATTCTCCCAATGAAAAGTATTCTGTGGTGAGCCCAACCTCCCAAGAGGAACAGGGGAAGTTCCATTCACTAGAGTATTTAAAACTACTGTAAAAGTCAAATAAATATGCAGTAGGGAGAGTTTTGCCTTGGCAGTGAAACAGAACAGATGGCTTAGCAGATATCATCCATCCACAACATCTACGGTTTTGTCAGATGTTAAGTCTCTAGAAATAGCCTGCACAGAGCTTGTGTCAACTGGAGCTGTATAAGCCATTACAGAAATCCATATCCCTCTGGGGTTTATTTCGTTTTCCTTTTAGAACAGCAGTAGCACATAAAGTACAGGGTATAAACTGGCTGTTAGTAACTAGCTGGGATTAATGATGCTTGGTTCTGTGCTGTGCCATCACTTTTTGCCAGCTGATCATGAATTGCAGGGAGGGTACAACTTCTGCCTCAGTCACAATTACTTAACATTTTATTTCCTTCCCCTCCTGGACACAATCAGCATGTAAAAACTCATATGATCCCCTTGGTCCAAATCAGGTCAGAAGTTGGATGCCTGTTGCTATGTGCTTATGTGATTTCATTGGCCCAGACTTTCTTGGCAACAGCTTAGAAATGTACTGCTATAATAAACAGTGTCAGTAAGTATTTCACATCTTTGTTCTTACAAATAAATCTGCACTGGACCCCAAATCCTCTGCTGAGCCTCACCCTAGATGCTTTGAAACAGTTGTTAACCTGAAATATTTAATTTTTTAGTATTCATTTTTATGGCAAGACTCTAAAGATTTACAGTGGAAGTTGGCCTGGTAGAAAATATAATAACAGCATGAAATGTTTTTGCAAAATGCACTTAAATTTTTGTATGTCTTATACTGTTATCATGCACTCACTTCATAAAGGCTACCTGCATGTAATGTTAAGGTTGTAAAGCCAAACACTGCAGAAGTCAGAAAGCCCCGAGTACCCCTTGACCCAGGGGAGCCTTGACTTTGGGCTCCCCATGACTCTTGGGAAGTCCCATCCTGGGTATTGCAGTCTTGTCTGTAGCTGGTGTTCTTATGGTTTCATTGCCTGGTGGGAAAGGCTGGAATGTGCTGTGTGGGAGAGACTCCTCAGAAAATTCAACCACTAAAGTCCACTGCATTTTTAATGAATTAGCATTGGTGAAGATTTTTTGAGGATTTAGTCAGGTCTTGGTGGTGACCAGGTCCTACAAAGGTATGCTTCTCAGCTGGACCCATTTCAAAGGTAGAGATTTTAGAACTTCCCAGTGAAAGAGAGAAATTTGCAGAGATGAGAAGGTGATTTTGAGATCCCTTGTGTTTCTGTTTTGTCTTTCTGGTTGGCTGGGTTTTTCTTTTCTTTCTTTCCCAACGAAAACGAAAAGCCACATCCTTAGTCTGAGGCAGACAACTCAGTGTTAAATGAAGACAAAATGTCTAAAATCTGGCAATGAGAAAACAGGAGAGTTTAGAATGGAAATACACTTGCTAAGCAGTGTTAGCTGTGTCTATTGTCATTTTTATGTATTAGGAATCATTGACCTCTTCCTCTCCTTTTATGTAAGAGAGACCTTCAGTCATACAGAGCATGACCCAACTTTGTGGCACTGTAGCAAGCTGGCTTTTAAAAATACTTGTATGTTTTGATACACATAAAATATTAGGAGAAACTTTCTAACATATGTGTGGTAGGTGGATTCCCAGCTGCTCTTTGCAGCTCTGAAAGCCTCCTGCTTAATACAGAATCCCTTTCAGCAAGCTCAGAAGGCAGAAATGGACTGTAATCCAAAGTGCAGCTTGAATACCCCTCTAGCACCTTGTAAAAAGGAAGAGCATCATAGTTGAAGCTGATACTAGAGATAAATGTGAATTAGAGGGCTGCTAAGGGGCAGCTTTGGCACTGTGTTTAAATGTCCATTTTAGAAATGCTTTTAACAGTATGTGATAAGTGTATGTTTAAAGGGGAGGATGCATCTGGGGTAGGAACTGATTAAAAATTAATTTACAATAACAGCATGAAAGGTAGAAGAAGACAAGCTAATGTTTTATTTAAATGTCTTTACCAACCTATGCTTCTGCAGTGTGAATTTTGTTATGAAAGCGAAGTCCACAGGATGCAATTCAGTCACAGCCTCCTTGGGGCTGTGTGTGTGAAATTTTACTTTGAGGAAAGCAAATTATATAAAAAAATCTTTTATAGATATAAGACAAGCAAGATCAAAGCATCATGTAGAGAAAAAAAATTAGGAGAGTTGTGTTAGTTTTGAACATGATGTAGTTTTCATTTAGTAAGAAAAAAAGCACAAAGGATGAAGTGTCTCACTAGGTGAAGCCAAGCCCAGAACTGCTGCACTATGGCCAGTGCAGTATTTTCCCATTTTTCATGATGATGATGATAATCCACACCATCTGAATGCTGAAGATCTGCTACCACCCAGACTATCTGAATTAATGTCAAATGCATACAGAGTGCAGCACAAAGAGCAATGCTGCATATCTGCCTCATAATCCTACAGTTTGCTTTTGGAAAAACATCTGGGATCTTTGAGGTTTGGCTGGTCTGAATCTGCTTATAGGAGCTTAGTGCAGAGCAAGCAAAAGAAGTAGCATGATTTTTAGAATACAATCTGCATGCTAATTAGTGGGTCATTTCTGCCAGCTTTAACTAATCATGCTTTTTCCTATGCTAGCTAGAATTCTGGTTTAACATGCTGGCCTAGCAGCACAGCTGGACCTGGGTTAAAAAAAGTAGTAGCACTGCAAGACTGCAAGAAAATCTTTTCTCTTATGTCTGCTATTATTTTAGCTATTAAGTTGTTGCAAAACTGCTGGAAAAATATATGTTTCAGTCAGATCATTGAATCCCTGTGTAAATCTTCCCTCAAACCCCCCCCCCCCCCCCAAATCATCGTAGATTGAAGTAAAGGAATAGAAGCAAATTCTTAAGGAAAAGTAACATCTTCTGGTAATTTCATTTATGGGGAGGAATGACTTCAGAAGAAGGGCAAGTGTAGTAATGGTGCTGGATATGTTTAGTGGTTTTGGCAGGTATTTTGCTTCCTCACTGTCTTAGGGGTGGCTGTGAATGTGGCAATGCAAATTTTACTAGTTCCATTTCTAACAGTATAATTCAATTTTCCCTTAAATGGTTTTCTAAAGCATAATTTCCTTGATTTCCACAGAGATACTTCTTATTTACTCCAGTTTTTGGATCCCAGAATTTTTGCAGAAGAGTAAGTCAATACTGAACAACTAAGACAAAGTTTGTTTTGACTAGGTTCATTAAACAAAATCCAGCCTGTGTGCCGTGTAACTGCTGAATCCATGATGAAGCTGATCTCTGTGTGGAGGGGAACCATTTTTTTGCCAGTGCTGCCGGTGCTGTATTTCCAGCAGAGGGCACATAAACACACCTTTTCCAACCTCTCTAATATTTGCAAAGGAAAGTTCCACTGAGAAAACAGGAGCAGCAAGTTTTAGATATTGCAGATATAGACTATGAATCTGTGAAAAGAAGATGAAATAAAATCAAAACAAGCTTTTCATATAAAAGTAGGGACAAATGAGCAAAATTTTGCAACATCAGCTTTCCAGTTGATGCTTTAGTGTAATTCTTTTTCTAACCTTTTTTTAACATTAATCTCATGACATCAGCTGTTTTCTTTCCAGTTTTCCCCTCTTTGGTTAGTAATTTTCTAGTATTATATAAATGATACATAAGTATGGGGAAATTACATCTACTCTCAGTGTTCTCTGTTGTGCAAAGTCTACTCTTTATTTTTCCTTAGCTGCAGATTCTGATTATCCTCAAGTTTCCTGCCAGATTTCTTCCAGCTGGTACTGCAGCACTCATCCCATGACCCAGCATATGCTTCTCCCTTGGACACCCATTGCTTCTTTCCTGAAGCACAATCTGGGTAATCTCTGGATCTGCCGATTTCAGTTTGGTGAGTTACAAGCAACTTTACCCGACCTGCCTTCTCAACATCTCACCAGAATGACCCTGGTGTCTTCCCACACAGAATCTGGGAGAGTGCCTTCTGCGAGAGTGGAAGGATGTCACTCTTGATGTGAAATTAATTTGCTTCCTGCAGGAAACTGATTCCCCAGCCAGGGAAAGGACATGACAGAGGGAAAATTTGTAGCTGCAGGAATTTCACAAGCCTGCAATTGTCATGCAGAGAAATTTCAGAGGCTCACTTCAGCCAGTGATACCTGGTGCTTATGCCTCAGTCTGACTCCATGTCTCTTGCATCCAGACCACTTTCATTTTCCTGTCATGCAAATGCCAAGATTTTGCTTTTAGCTTTGAGAAAATATTCTAAAGTAGTATTCATATGAACAAATTTGCTATTTTCTCATATTTATGTGAGGCACAAATGCATACTATGGAGCACTATGATTTTTACTATGTCATTGTAGTTTGCTTCATATGTCCTGCAGAGAACATGTCCTATAATTTCTGGGACCTTAGTCAGTATCAGAATGCCTAGGTGATTATTTTCTGTATTTGAAATAGACCTGAATTTTCTTATAGGTTTTAGCTAACTAAGTTAAGTGTATCACAAAAAGAAAATACTTGACTTATAGCTCTTTAAATGTTTATATACAATATGGTTGTATTTTCATTGCATTCCATGTCTCCAAGTGATGTCCAGTGACTCCAGATGTATGTATTTCATCACAGTAAAGTACTTCTGTGACTTTCTGCAAGCAAAAGTGTATCATGTCAGTTAATAGCTGTTGTTATAAATATAGGTAAATGAAGGATAATTCCAAAGCCAAATGGACTTCGCTGTGTTTGTCTGCATGCTGGTGCTACTATTTATAGCACCAGAATCTCTACAAATCGCAGTGACAGACATCTGTGTTGTGGTGCCACCCAGTGAAGGGCTGCAGTCTATGTGAGTAACTACAGATGCAGCAGAACAACCAATACTCCCCTACTTGCATAATCCCAGGCTTTGGCAACAAGGGGATTATTCTGATGATCAAGTATATGACCCAGACTCACAGGCTTTGAGAGTCATGACCTCTCCTCTCTTGGAAAAACTGGCATATCTAGTCACACTCACTTTGCCTTTAACAAGTACTTATTCAGCATATGGAGGGAAAAGTGCTTGGGCTGGATTTTCCACAGCTGATGGTCACACAGGGTTGCTGTTGAAGAGGAGTGTAGGCTAAAAGCCTCTCTCTTCTATGGCTACATCAGAAATAGAATCACCACAGGCTTCTCAGTCCTCTCTTTTGTTGAGCTCTAACAAGTGGCAACAGTCTGAATAGCCAAGGAAGTAAGCAGAATCTAGAAAATGGCAGGGTTTTTTGTTTATTTTTTTCATTTATTTTGGTGTTCTGTTTGTGTTTACAGTGTAAATCAGTAGCCCTTTACTGACAATTTTGTCTTTCACGTGCTTGTTTTTCCCAAAGGCTTATGCCCTTCTGCATCACATTAGATTACTCCTGTATCTGGCAACTGAGTTGAATATGAGAAGACTAAACCTGTAAAAGGAAGCTGGAATAGAGGATGGATGCTGGATCTGGCATGGGAAGAGGCTGTTTGGCTGGCTGCAGCTCTAGGCTGTTGTCCAACAAAAAATCAGAAATTTAATCTAAGGCAAGCACTCCCACTCCTCCAGCCATTTCCCTTTATTTTTTTCATGGCTCAATTTAGTGTCACATCCGTCCATTTTCACAGCCTGAAAGTTTAGTAATTGCATATTTGTAATTCCTAAGGCATTCTGACTGTTTCTGTGGCCATGAAAAGTAAGATGTATTCTGTAATAGAAGCAGATTACTCCAGTAAAAAAAATGGAGAATATTTTTATGGGGCAATAGACCAGCTGGATGTTAACTCAGAGATGTCAGATGACATCATACCTGTGTGACAGAGACAGGCTGTTTGCAAGTTGCAGGGCTATTTTTTTTCTCCACACGGGACATGTAAGGCCATTTGGATAATTTTTTATAGCTTACAGCAAGGGCTTGGTGATTTCTGTGCTAAATGGGACAGGGCTTTGAACTATTTGGAACAGATGGAGAGAAAATTAGACTGTTGAGATAAGAATGGGAAGTTTCTATGCAGATGGATTAAGACCTTTATAATCTAAACTGCTTTTTTTATCTCCCACCTGTGCCCAGCATACAGCTAAATATTTGCATTGCCTATCCTAGTCATATGCACTCATTTGCCAAGCCAAATAGTTAAAAATTCTACCTTTTCTATGAACTAGCAACATCCTGAGATGTATTTTTCCATTCTGTCATAACCAAGAAATACTGTTCTGCAAGTGGAGGATAAAGATGTCTTAAGAAAAAATGTAAGACAAACAAAAAAAAAATTCTGGTAAAAGGACTTTGTCTAAAGTAAATTATATCTAAAACACATGCCTTGTATTTCTGTGGCCAGTGAATCAGGAAGAACTTCTTTATGGAAAAGGTGGTTTAATCATTGGAGCAGGGAGCCCAGGGAGGTGAAGAAGTCATCATCCCCAGAGGTATTCCGGAAACCACTGGATGTGGCACTTAGGGCTATGGTTTAGCTGACAAGGTGTTATTGGTCAAGGGTTGGACTCGATGGCCTTAGAGGTCTTTTCCAACCCAAATACTTCTGTGACTCTGTAGTTTGGCTGTAAACCTGTCTTCCTCTGGAGCTACCAGGGGAACGCAGCTGTCTACCTACAGTGCCAGGAGGTTTGGTCACTCCCAGCATTCAGTTCAGTGATTTACTGGCACTGTTATTCTCCTGCAGCAAAGAGCAGAAAGTAAAGGAAAAGTCACAAACCCCTTTCCTGCCTGTCAGTGGGATCAGTGAGTGGTGCTCTCTGGCAGCTGGTAAGCCCTTGGGATAGCTGCTTTTGCAGGATTGACCTAAATTACTGCTTTACCTATAGGCTTTCAATATATTAGCCTCAGCAAGTGGAGGGGACTGAAGACAATGGCTGTAGTTTTAATTGCTTCTTCATAACTGGTTTCAGATTTTTGGACATTTCCTGCAGCCTTACAAGATGACCATTGTTTGTTTTCTGGGGTCAAGAATATACTTTTTTTAACAGTGTTTCCCATACCCAGGAATTTTCAGATTTTTCCACAACAATTAGTAAATATTTGTATATGTTTGTGAGAACTGTAGGTCTGATTATTTGGCAAAAATTCAGGAGCTTTAAAAAAGCTTTTTAGCATTTCTCAATCTGGTTACCTGGAAAAAGGCCAAGCAATAATACCCTCACGTATCAGCCTGCACAGTAGCACCAAGTCCTGCTGTTTCTATGACAACAGATAGCTTTTTCAGCTCCCTCAGATCGGTTCTATGAAGTACAGTAAGTAGCCTGTACAACAGATTAGTGGGAAGATGACAAGTCTTCTGGATTTGAAGGTGTACGGGTACCTCTAAAGGCTCATATTCCTCAGACCTGGGTTATCCTAGTGCTACAACAACAAAGTGCAGTGCAGCAGGGAGGGTGAGCCTGAGTGAACCCTGGGCTGGGAAGTTCGGATACACACAGCAGCCTGCCAGTGCATAAGGCCCTGTGAGTTCAATTGCTTTGCTGAGAAGTGACTTGTGCATGTTGGTTTGTCTTGTCCAAATGCTTCCCACTGCCGGGAAGCTGTGGTAAAGAAGAGAGATATTCGTAAAGAAAAGCTGTTTAATTGTCTCCCTGCTGTCAGAATTCAATGGTGTCACATATCACACTAAAAGAAATTACTTCAGAGTAGGAACAAATTTTCAAGTTTTTCTCAGGTCTTCCCATGCTTTTTCTTCCACATTTCTGAGAATGCTTTTTACAGCCCATTCCTTTGCTCTTCCTGAATTTTCACTGAGCAGGTTTTTGCAGTCTCAATTCTTTTAACAATTAATTGTTTATTTAATGGCAAAGTTCCAGGTTGTGTTGTCCTTCCAACGCCTTCTCCTTCCCTTGATGCTCACTATTTCTTTCTGCCTTAACTTTCAAAACACAGCTTATCCCTGGAGGCTGCTTCTCAGAATCTTCTCTGGCTGTGTCTGTTCAGAATACCAAAGCTGTGACAGTTAGTGGGGAATTCCTGGCTGTCCTTTGCACCTGGCAGTGGCTGTGCTGATAGCATAGGCCTGCTGCCCTCCAGGCATGTCCTCTAAGTCTACTTCATGGAGCTGCCAGAGTAGCAGACCTTGGTGGACTCTTTCTGATGCAGATTCCGTGAGACTGTTTAGAGGAGAAAAAACGACTGGCAGCCTGCAGCTTGCCTTCTCTGGTGGCAGTGACAGCAGTGAACACGGCTTCATCTACCTGCACTTTTCACTCTGCATCCAGGACAAACGCCTTTCTCACCCATCTGTTGTTACAGCTTCAGAGGAATGTGCTGCCTGAGGAGGCCAAAATACTGATACTTGTCCGCAGGAGACAATCTTTTCCTCTGTGTCACCTATTGAGATTTTAAGTTTTAAAGAGAGCAAATTGTATCAAAGATGATGCTGAACAGACTGTTGCCCTTACCCAGTTGTTAGTAATGTGTGCTGTGAACGTACATCTGTAAATGTCATTCTGTGTTCTGTGGAGAAAAGGCTTCCTCTTTAATCTATTTTCCTTCAGCATTTGCTGTACTGTATTTGTTGAAGCCTTTCCAAATTGTAAACTAAATCAAGAAAACAGCTTTCCCCTACTGTCTTTTAAAGCAGCATTCTCATTTATTAAAATGTGATTTCTTTACTCACATGTCATGGAGAAACAAAATGAACCAATAGAAAAATGCTATTAAAAATCTTTTCATGAAGGAAAAGCTGCTAAAATTCCAGCAGAGTGTGAGTTTGACTCTAGTATAAATGATATTTTCATAAGTGCAAATGTGCCAGCTGTACTCTGCATTATGTCCTGTATTTTTCATCTCATAATGTGGTTATAATTATCAAATAGACTGGAATACAGGCAGCAAAATACATTAGTATTCCAGAAGCAGTGATGGGCCAGGGTTGAAATACCCCCTTGTTCCCTAGGGAGCCCCAGAGTCATGCCAGCATCCTACTGAAATTCAGGTCAGGTATTTAAAATATGGTATGAAGACAGAAAATGAAGGAGGAAAAAAAGGGGGCGGCAGTTTCAATATTCTTAATCAAAGTAAATGAATCTTCCCCTAGATGAAACTGTCTATGCAGGGTTTTTTTAGGAAGAAAAATAGTGTTACAGGCTCCTGTGGTAGACTTTATGTTTGGAAAACCTTTGTCCAGCCAAAACTGAACTACCTGGAAATGAGAGACAATCATAGTGCAAGAAGGAAAACTTTCAAAACCTCCAATGAGATTTTGCTATTTTTCTGATGAAATGCCTGCAGAGAAGCGTCCTCATGGGCTGAGGATGCAGAGGGTTGATGAGGACAGGCTATGACACAGATCTCAGGTGCAGTGAGTACTGCACCAGCCAGTGAGATTGCAGTTTGCTTTTTATCTCTGCCTCTCAGACAATTGTCAGAGGAGACAATGAGCATTTATACATGCTGAGGATGTGAGTGGTTGTTTACACACTTGGAAACTGGTCAGATCCCTTGGTAGGACTGGAATTCTTTCCAAAGACTTCAGTTATGCTCAAACTCCAGGAGCAAACCAGTAATGTTACAGACCTTATATATATTCTCTGCTGCAGAATGGGATGGGCACTTGGAGGCATTCCAGTTAGACGCACCTACCCATTGTGCCACAAAATAATGATGTGTTGAATATGAAGATGATTTATTCATCTTATTTGTTTCTCTCAGACCCAACAAAATCCTGTTGCTTTTCAGTGTAGTGGCGTGTTTTCGATTCATTTCAGTATAAGAGAAGAAACAAGTATTCTTTAGTGGAATTTTAAATTATGTCAACCAGAAGATGTCCTTTGCTGCCATGGCAGAAAATGTCAGGGAGATATCCAAGGGCAGGAAGATTGATGGAAAAGGAATTGTCAGGGGAAATGTAGCAGGAGTTTAAAGAACTGTGTGTGGTAGTAAACATATTATATTTTTTATTTGCCGTCTGCTCTGAGACTTACAAAAAATCAAAGCAATTTTCTTGGCTACAAGCTAGAACTGTAAACCTCATGAATACCAAATATATAGATAATCCAAACACATTTTCAGTCATCGTTTGTACAAGTAGATAGGCCATTCTGTGAGCCACTTGAGGAAATTTGCAGGTGATATGGCAGGGTTTGACCTTGCCAATATTTTATACCAAAAGAAGGAAAGTTGCCATTAGGAGGTGCAGACTTGAAAGGGAAAGGTCAGATAATTCAGTAAAGCCACTATTTAATGTACAGTGTGCTGAGCATAAATGTTGATATGTCAGAACTAGTGTTGATTAAATTTGGTGTTTTAGGCCCCTGTTAATACTGTACCACTTAATGGATTGCCATGGAAAATCATAAGCAAGAAAAACCACAGGATGAACAGCATGATTCTTTAATTATGCAAGGAGTAAGAGGGTCAGCTCTTTTTCCTAATCAAAATTGCTAGCAGCTAGAGAAAATGCGAATTGTTGTTTAATATGTAAGTAATCTAACTCTCCTTTTAAAAATATTCTCTGCTAATGCCTAGTGCATGGCACAAATACTCAGCAGGCCACTGGGAACAGGGCAAATACTGATAATTCTTGTTAGTTTCACTGCCATGGGGAGTATCAACAGTAACAGTAGGACATGGAGGCCCTGCTTCAGCCGCCACCAACACTTTTGACATATTCTCTATTACTTAATAAATTAATAATGACTCACTCAGATCTGCACTGGCCTCTTAGGATTTGAGCCAGTTTGTCAAAGTCACTGCTATGTTCTGGGAATACCTTTGGAGTTTGCAGCTCAGCTCATGATCAGAGATGAGAAATGGCATGGAGAAGTCTGTATCCCATTCATTCAGCTTATCAGTGGTTGAGTGGTCCCTTGGAGCCTGCTGTGATATGACACAGATTAAAACAAGCCTTGGCTGCACTGTAAGGCTGAGAAAAACTCCCTGTATTCCTGTTTGCATGAGCCTTTAGAAACAGAATTGCAACAACAGCAAGAACAAGTGATGGGAGCCTTGTGTCCAGTGTAGGGGCCTGTAATGTGTGCCGTGATGAAGATAAACACTGCACTGATTCTTTAGACACAGGAAGAATTTGCCCCAAAGTGAAAGTTTCAGTGGTTGTGCAAACATCTGCTTTCTGTTTTGATTGATGGACTGGTCTCTTTCTGACTACATCACACTGCTAATATTGGTCATTCCTAGGACTCAGGACTAGGACTAGAATAATTTTGCGTTAGTATTAGCTACATAAAGAATGAAAGACTTGTATATAGTTTTAGATGCTCTTTTACTCTGTAGAGTTTTGTAGCAAAGTCTTCTCCCTGCCTTATCTCTAAGTTTTGATAAGAATAGACGCCATATTTTCTTCATCAGGTGCTTTTCCAAGTATTGATTAAGACTGATGTAAATTTCAGTGATCCTGAATGCAAACTAGACTTTAGCTACAATTGAATTTTAAGCTTCTCTTTCCATGAGATTGCATGTCAAAATCTTATCTGTTATGCTTACACATTAACATAGCAACTAAGAGAGAAAAGTGATGTACCAAAGCTGCTCTTCTCTTCCAAGTAGCCAGCTCATGCTTTTTATGGCTCTGGCAGCAGCAAAGAGCCAAACAGCAGAAGGAATGCCCAGTTTGTAAGAACCTGTTTGAAAGGAAGAATTACACATAGCTAGTTAATTCCAGAGGGCTGAAGTAACAATCCATTGCAACGGATCCTTCAATCTCTTGAACAATTTGTGCCCAAGTTAATATCCCAGGGAAATCCTTCACACTTGGGATTTGTATGGTAACTTGAAACCAGGTGAATTACATGTTGGATTTAATTGATTGTAACTCTTGCAGGGCCATGCCTATTAGCACATCTCTTCCTTGTCACTTTGCTTCCCTAGCTCCATTAGGTTAGTCTGGAGGCACAAGCCAAAGGGACAAAGACTGCCATTTTTATCCAGGCCCCTCAGATTTTTTTTTTAACGTACATCATTTAACAGTTGCTTTTTAGCCTTTTCCTGTCTTCTTACATACATTCTTCAACTTGACATGCTAGAAAGTCAGACACAGAGCTATGACAATCTTTGCTCCTCTGCTCCAACACGCGAGTTAAATGCTCCAACAGAACCCCTGCCTTGGGGAATAGAAAGAGAATATGGCCATAATTCCTTTCTGAAGGTTGTATCAGCTCCTAATTTAAGGCTGGGCAGCATTCACAGCAACTCAAACTCCACTGTCTCACAAGTACCACTACTTCATTTTTCAAGATCTCAGAGGCTTTCTCTTGATGTTACTCAGCATTTGACAGCTAAATATTGTGACTGCTGCTGCAGGGTGATTTTAATCACTTCAAAAGATGTGGCTGTTTAAGGCATATCACAGGTCTGAATGTTCACAAAGCCATTTGTAACACAGCTTCGGCATCTCTTCACGCACAGGTGTTAAAGGGGATAAGTCTTTTGCAGGGAATGCTCTAAAAGACAGAGGTATGGGCTTTGTGGTCCCTTTACCCATGGAAACAAGCACTGTTGGCTTCTATAGACATTCACAAACTCCAGAACTGAGAACTCAAGAATATAGTTGTTTTGAACATAAACTCACAAGAAAAAAATAGTCTTAGCATGGTTTTTGAGAAATGCCTGCTATTGTCTTAACACCATGTCTCATGACATTGACAAAAAAGTCATATAGTAATTATCCAATTTTAATTTTTAAATTAAGTTATAGGGGAACAGGGAAATAATGGCTTTGTTCATGCACTAGCAGTTATCTTCTGTTTACCACTACTCAGAGTATCCCTGAGTCATTTGTTATATCTGTCCTCCAACAGTGTTAAAACTAGGACGACATTGCACTGAAATTTGCATGCAGACAATTTGGTTGCATCGCGCTAACTCAAGATATGACTATGGACAGGCTAATATACAACTGGCAAATAAGAAGTGTGAAATTGAAACAGGAATAAATGCCACTTTCACTCAGAAGTGTGCTGCTAATAAATACAGTCTATTAAAAAGTGCTATGCATAGCTTCCAAATGTATTCTCCAAATGCTATAAATTTGCAGAAAACAAACTGATTTACACATCCAACTAAAATTATGGTTCTTCCATTTGTGACACATCACTTTCAGACACAACAGTGTTTGAAGATAAATAAAAATCTGCCTTTGATATTGAGCCAAAAGCACTAAAGAAAGAGCTTTTGGAAATGTGTTAGAGTTTTTAAATTTGCTACTGGTTTCCTAACTGGGAATTAATAATATCTTTTAAATTATTATGTCACTATTTGACTTCATTAGAAAACATGCATGAGTTAGATTAAAATTGATCTTAAATTACAAGCACTTGTTTAGAAAATGTTCTAAAACTGATGAGCTGTGAAACTTTCTGCACATTGTGTCATTACCAAACCACTGCAAAACAAACTGTTACTCTAAATTGATTGTTCCAGACTTCACAGATTGAAAATGCTGGGTGATGCTAATTCTTGTATAGGTTAGACTGCTCCCTCTAAGTCTGTGCACTGTGGAAATTAAAGTGTTGGAAATGGGAAGAAAATTAATTTGAAAAGGTATTTGAAAGGTCAGACCATGTTATGCTCAAATTAAACCAAACTATGCAAGGGATTAAGGATAGGCTTTTTGTGCTGAAAGAGTTTTGGACTGGCTTTGGAATTACTCCTCTTCTCTTTGCTGTGGTAGCTCACCATCTGCAGTGTCTCCAAATGGCTCCAAAAGCAGGCTAAGAAAATATGCAATTCTCTCAGTTAGAAGGTGACCTTTCTCCTCTGGGCCCAGTGAGTTAGCTCAGGTCACTGTTATAAATGCATGCTTTCCTAGAAACTCTGCTGGAATCACTGTGGATTGAATAATGACTGTGTTACATTTGTCTTTTTGTTTTGGAATTTTAAATTTTTTAAAAAAATTTAAACCAGTTGAAAATAAACCCTGCTGACAGCCAAACACAACAACTAAAAGATAAAACAGTAACAGAGAAATTGTTTGGATGGAAGGTTGTATAAACAACCTCAGACATCCAAACATATGTGTTTATTAGACACATCTGCCAGTCGGAACTTTCTCTGAATTTTATTGGTTCTTTGGGTGCTGTAAAACAATCACCTTTGTAGAGACCTCATCGATTCTGGAAGAGACTGATTCTCCTTGGGTTGATATAATTGTGAGTTTTTTTCTTTTTTCCATTTATACAGGAGCAAAGTCTAGGCTGCATTCTAAAAGTCTTGTAGATAAGAAAATCACCTGTCTGATTTGTAAAACACATTGACTAGTGGTGTAGAATGAGCTTAATGGAAACTTGTCCTGTTAGAAGGAGCCAAGTCCTTTCATTTTTACTTTTTACTGACAGCTGTGCTGTCCTTTGAGCAAAATTCTTTCCACACAAGCACTGGGAGGGGTGGTAGTTGTAGGTGAGGGAGTGGATGGAAATCCTAAATACTAATAGAGCTATGTAGTTGTCATGGAAAAAGGATTTAGACAGACTGAGAGATATAGCAACTTAATTTGCCCCTTATTCACTGAAGATTAATTTTCTGATTTCTCTGTAATGATACCATGATGAATAGAGCACTGACAACACCTTAAAGTTTGTTCATCCCCAGCTGTAGTTCTTCGGGGTGAGCAACATGCTTCTGCCAACAGTGAGCTTCAACAGGGCACCATCCCACTGATTTCAAGGAAGCTGTTGTCGAGTGCCCTGGGTCACTGATAACAGCCCTGACCAACCTTGCTGGTGCCTCCCACCCCAGCAGCAGGATTTAAGCTCAACCATGAGCTGCCAATGTCTGTTTAAGCAGTGCTTCCCGCTGCTGTCAACCTTGGGCACAGCTTGTCCTTGCCCATGGACTCTGGCCCACACATGGGATTCCTGGTTTAGTGGTAGAGCTGTCCTGTCACTGTGGGTCTGTCTGGAAATCTCTAGACTGTGTCTGACCCAGTGACCAGCAAGCGTGGCCTCAGACTTGCCCCATCACCTTGAACCCACCTGATGGATGGAGATCCTGGCTGCCATCTCCAGAGCTGCCCTGCTCTCTGTCAGGTGCTGTGGGGTGGGCCTGGCTGCCATCCCCAGTTCCCCTCTTCACCTTTTCTGGGCTCACACCTCTATCTTTAGACCTCATATCTTCTTCTGCTCAGTTAGTTCATCTACATATAACCCCACATTTATTCAAAATCAAGAGATCAGAAAAATTGATTGTTCTTAAGCTCTTTTCAATTTAGGAACACAAAGAAGCATTTAGCATATATAAATTGTAGAAGACAGGTGCAGAATATTGATGACAATGACAGAAGAAAGTTTTTTACATTTTAAAACTGTAAAATATTAGCAGTAAGAAGTTCTGTATATCCAATTGCTTCAATGCCTATGGTCCTTTGGTGGTAGCTCTGCTGGATTTAGGGTATTTTATTCTCATATTGGCTCACTAAGTTTCTTCTAGTTTCTCCTAGACCTAGTATCTGTTTCTAATTTGATTTTTCAGAATACTTATGAGTCTGTATAGCTAAAAATAATAATGTATCCAAGTAAAAATCAGATTACTAGAGACTGAAATATGCCTTTATCCATCTCCTTGCTTTAATATCTGGAGAAGCATAAGGCAAAAATACCACTGCATGACTTCATATAGTATAGTGCAAGCTAAATTGAAGGTAATTTCACGTAAGCAAAGCATTCACAACAGAAATACAATCTGGCTATTAAAAAAGGGGTATTAGGATCAGGGCTGTAATTTGGCTTGTTTTAAAGATGTTAAAAAGTGTATTACTTTAGTCAGGAAAGACAAGATGTTCTTTATAACTAAAGAATGAGACTCAGTTGTGTGTGCATAAATATATATTTCCTTTTAACAAGTGTACGTATGTTTATGTGACTTTCTGCCAGAATTCAGGGTTATACTGAACAGGGCTGGAAATATAAACTAACTGGAGCTGAAAGAGTGCTTGTGATAAGATAGACTCCACAAAATGCCAAGGGTCCTTGAGGACAATGAAGCAATGATAAAAATTGTGATTTGTTTTTGTAGCCTCTGCTGGTCTGGTGAGGTTTATTCATCCTAGATTTGCAGCTAAGATCAAAGGGAACCTTTAAAATGTTGGCATAAGGAAGAGGAAAGACTGAGCAATTTGCCAGGGGCTGCCCCATGAGCCTTTCTGAGGTCTGATGGGAATGCAAAGATAAATGAGAATGACATCAAGTGAAGCAAACTGTCTTTGCCCATGGCTGAGATGGAGATAACTGGGTTGAATAAGAGCTACTAGTACTTTCAAGGCAAGGTTAAAGTTTAGAAAAGGGTCAGTGTGCAGAATATCAATAAATACCACAGGATATCAAGGCATACTTGAACTAAGTAGTAAAGCATCTTTTTCAGGATGATTCCCCCTGCGTAGGGTTTTCAGTGATCACTCCATTATAATGTTCTTGTACAACAAGTATGAGTGTTCATTGTTTGTCTTCTTTTATAATTTTTTAGTTGACTCAGACTTCCAGAGTACCATTTCTTTCTAAGCACAGAGGAGATTTATCACCCATGAAAGGGTGGCATAACTTCTTTCTTGAAAGCTTTTTTAGGCTGGATTACACAGGAATTTGTGAGGAATGACATATGTGTAGTTGAGTATTTCTTCATGTCTACTTTGAAAACAATTTGAAGTTAGAGCTATGGATACATTTTTGAATTAAATTTTTAACTTCCTAAGAATCCTTGTTTTGATGGCTTAAATAACATTTAAATTTGAGAAGTCATTTCAAGCAGTTTCCCTCCTGCCACACTGAATTTGGTTCAGCATCCTGAACCAAATTTGGTGCAGCTCTATGCATTATCCATGCACAAGGAAATAGAAGTGTGAGTTTCCAAAGTTGCTGGAACTTGGCAGTCTGTTTTATGCTGAATTCCTGTGGCGTGTGGAGACAGATGACAATACATGTGGACAGAAACAAACAAACCCCAGCCATACTACAGTCAATATTTCTTTTTAGACTATAAGTCTTCCCAAATTAAGTGTTTGGTATTCTTAATTGGTCTCATACCCTTCTGATGTTTGTGGATTATGTTATTCCTCCTCATATCCACCAAAAACCACCAAACCATCTGCAAGCGGTTGTATTTGCATATGCTGGGATCTCATAAATTCATGTTATTTCTCGTTTGTTATCCCTTGAATCCTAGCTCTGGGTTTTTTATTGACTAGCTGGTCCTGTTTTCTGCGTGATGAAACAATGTGATGCAAGACTGGCTGAGGCAAATGCAGGCACATACAGAGGCTTGTGGATGGGTACTTGAAACTCCACTGGGAGATGGCCAGGATTTTGTAAGGCAACCCCTTTGTGAGCACTACACAACCATTTTTGCAGCAACCCTGCTAGTTGCCCTACTGCCCCCACAGGAGGTTCAGCTGTGGGGGGAGACAGGGTAATCCATCTCTCCTCCTCACCATGGTGCTGCACCTGGATCCATGAAATAAGCATCACATAGAGGGCTTTTCAGCAAATGTTCAGCTCTGCAGAACTACTGCAAACTGGCGGTGGCTGTGGAAGGTCAGGCCATCAAGATCACTGGCTGGAGATGTGTGGTGGGTTTGTGTACTGCAGCCAAATGTGCACCTAGCTGCCCCCTCACTCTCCTTGTCAACAGGGCAGGATGAGAGGGCAGAATGAAAATCTTGGAGGTTGAGACAAAAATCAGATCACTTACCAACTACAATTATGGGAAAAACAGCTTCAGTCAGGGGGAAATTAATTTATTGCCAATTAAATTATATTTGGGTGGTCACAAACACAGGAAATGAAATAACAGAGTGAGTGATATAGAGGGGATATGGGGTTGTGGTCACTTCATAACAGCTCCTATCTGCTGCTCCTTCCTCCTCACTCTTCCCCCTGCTCCTGCCTGGGCTCTCTGCAGGCTGGGGTTTCCTTCAGGGCATCTCCACCTGCTCTAATGTGGGCTCCTCTCTGGGCTCTGTGCCCTTTGGATGCCTGGAGGATCTTGTCTCTCCCTCCTTCTTTGACCTTGGTGGTTTGCAGGGCTTTTTCTTACACTTTTTTCTTGCTGCCTGGCAGAGTTTTGCCCTTTATTAAATGCCCACCACAGACACCTGATCCAAGGTGTCTGAGAGGGCACTCTGGGGCACATGGACCTGCCCAGCCCACAGCTGGCTGCCCATGGGGTCAGTGTCCTGTGGGAGCCCTACTGCTTCATGCAGGTTCTGGCTGGGAAATGTTTGCAGCTCTTTGGGGTTTAGTGAGCTAGTCCCTGTTGCCCTGTAAAAGTCAGTGAAGCTCCAGCTTCTCAGCAATAAAAGTAAAGTCCTTGATTAAAAGCTGGGTTCTTCATGAAGAAAGGCTCATGACAGTGAGGTCCAACAATGTCTTGGTTGTTTGTTTTCCCCAGGTGCCTTCAGTGAGAGTGTTGGTCATGGCCCTTGTTATTCTGGGAGACTCTAATCACCTGATCATCATTAGTCTTAATTGTTTGCTGCTGATTTCAATCACAGAAATAAATTGGGTTGAGTATATAAGCAGCTGCAGAATAATAATGTGATGGGTTTGGGGGTGGATGGTTTTGGCTTGTGAGAGGGATTAAGGGCTGGAGTGCTGAGAGCTCTGTAAGAAGATGTTGAGACAGCCTTGTCAAAACTACGGAGGACACTTGCTATGAGTACTGGAGTTGATTTTAGTGACTTCTAGAGTTATAGCTAAGGTATGTATTTTTTAGTGCTTTATGAAGCTGTCTGATGTAAACAGGAATGTTTTGTGAAAGCATTTTGGAGTATTATTTCTTGAATATTTTTGTGAAACCGTAATTGGTTTTGTTACAGATTAAGATTGTATTTTTGGTTTTGGTATGTAAGCTGTTTTCTACAACCTTTTCTTTATAAAAAGCTTCTGTGTGCGTTTATTAGAATTTTGCCTTCAACTTTTTATGCTCCGTTTATATTGTAATAAAATATTACTGAAGTTGAAGAGATAATGAGGATGTAGTCTGGTGAGTTCTTAATGGATATTTTTCACAAAATTAATGAAATATTTAAGCAAAACCAACTTGTTTGTTTAGTAGTGTTTTAAAGTGAATTTTAGTAAATATCAATTTAAGCATTTTTCTTTGGTATTTCCAAAGAATATTGGAACTAATTTATGAAGTGTCAAGGATAATGCTCTGGAATGATTTATAAATATTATTTAATGAGTTTACACGGGGTTTTTTGTATTTGATAACTTCAGCTAGTTTTGGTAGGTCTGGCTATTGTGGAATTTGAATGAAACATTGGCACCTTTTCACAACTACATACATTTGTATGTTTACTTATAGAAATATACTAAAGTTATTAGTGTTTGTTCATTAGCTTTACTGAATGCAATTATTACAACTTTTGTGACTGTTTTGGGGCACAGGCCCAAAGTTTGAGTCAAATCAACAGCAATTAAAATAATGGAAGTTGGAAACAAATAGTAGGGGAGTTCACATTTGGGTACTCAGTACAGGAATATGCCAGTGCTTGGAAAAAAAAGAGGTGCAGAAAAAAGTTTCTACTGTGCTACTTGCTTTCAGCTTGGCCTGCTGCAGGAGTGGGGGACAGCTGTGGCAGAAAGCCCCAGCGTGAAGCTTGAGGCACTGGAGGGCTCTGGGTAGTGCCAGGGGCTGGGGGGAGGCAGGAACTCGCTGGGGCCAGCTGCTTCCTGCGCTGAGGGGCTGCAGCAAGCTGCTCTTGGAGAAGCAGAGGCCCTCTGCCTGGAACATGGTCTCAAGCCAAGTGGCCTTTTTGTTCCTCAGCTCCTTTTTGCTGTTATTTTCCACTGAGCTCTGGCTCAGAGGAGGGCTCTCTGCAGTGAGCTGTTGAGCAGTCAGGCTGTTTGCTCTGTGGCTCTGGTGGGTCCTGCTGTGCCACTTCACTGCCTTCTTGGCAGGTCCAAGTTCTCTTGCTGCGCTGTCTGAACCACAGACTTTGGGGGCATCTTCAGTCTCATTTTTCCCCTCCTTCTCTTAGCTTCCCCTGCAGGTCCCTGCACAGTTTTTGAAGCTCTGAAAGGCAAAACATTGCATCACTCAATACAATGTCCACAAGAGAACTGAAAGTAGCAGATGGTTGTTATTCTTTCCAATTTCCAGCACAGATTAAGAAAAAAATCTTTTATTTGAGCTACTGTCCTTTTGGACATTTTCCAGTATTGAGACTAAAGATTTTGGGTTTTAATACCTCTTCTTTTACAGCTTGTATTTGAAACAAAATTTACCCCTTGTGTCTTTATATGGTATGCATTCATATGCTTGTGTGTGACTGTTCAGGAGTGCTTGGCACTGAGAAGGGCAGCAGGGTTGGGGGGGAGCTTGCTAAGTGTGATGAGAAGTGTAGGAAGGGCTCAGTTTGCATTTATAAGGTTGGCAACAGTGTATGTATCTATTTTGAATAATTCATTAATTTTTTTTGTATATTAAGGAAATCAGAGGGTTGGTAATTTAGAAGTAAAAAAGAGCACAAAAAGATACAGAACAAAATAATTTGCCAGTCTAGTTCCCCTGAGGTACAGAAAAAGCACAGTGGTCTAGTCTAGAGCAAGAGGCAGGGCAGCTCTGCCTTGCAATGTCATCACCATTATATAACACTATTTATTAAAATTCTATTTTATGTCTCGGGGAAATATGGTAAAATACAATTCTACAAGAAACGGTTTGAACAGAAGGGGCTAAGTGTTCCTACCACACAAATACCTCTCTGAATTCTCATGCGAATGGAAATCACTGTTATAGCATGTTCTCCCAAAATAATCTCTTCTGGCTGTTAATATGTTGTGCAACATGAAACATCCTGTTAGAATGCTATGAAATACACTTATTAAGGTGCTGTGATATGCCTTTCATACTGTTGAAAGGTGCAGTGCTATGAAATGCTCTCCCCCTGCCCCAAGTGCAGTGGAACCTGTCCCAGGATGCACAAACTAATGTTTCCTAGGTTTTAGACTGTCTCTGGCTCCTGTGTTCATCTGAGAACTGGAGTAGTAGTTGAAGTCTTCCTCCCCGTCCCTATACTCATTGACCTGTGTATTGTGGCTCTCATCTGGGAGGGGGTTCTATCTGTGCCCTCTAATATTGACCAGCAGCTTCATTGTTGACAGATGTCTGCCTGTCTTGTTTTGATTTGTTCCTGGCTGTCTTAGAAGTGCTATTCTGTTCTTTGATCTGGAGGACCTTTCTGTGACCCCTTTCAGCCACTCCATTAGCAGTAGCTTGGTATGGGCTCTTGTTGTGTTATTTTTCTGAAAGGTTGCTTTTTTCCAACCCCACAGGATAAAGAAGACTGTTTCAGCCTGATTCCAGCTGAACGTGGGAGTGCTGCAGTGCTGTGGTGATGACTGTGGTTATAAACAATTGCAAATGGATTTCTCCTGCCTGGGTTGCTGTAGCTATGGAGCAGCAGTCAGCCTGGAGGTACCTGCACTCTGAGTCACTCGTAGTGGAATGTGGAGTACTACATGGGGGTAGCAGATATGGGTCTAAACCATCACAGCTGATAGTTCATGGGAATTTAGTGTACTCCAAGAGAAGTGTGAGGCAGAGTTGTGGCAGAAGAACTGTGTTTACACAACTCAGCAGAATTACATTGAGATTTATGCCAACTCTTTTCCCCCCTTTGACCTCAGTGAGTTCTTTGAATCATAGTTAAGTCAGCTGTGACACTAGAAAGTGCCCCTTTTTTGTTTTTCTGTATTTCTGCAATTGGGCACAGTGTACAGAATGTGTGCTGCGTGATTTGAGAAGAGATGTATTCTGGCTTTTGATGTGACTTCAACATAACCTGTTGCTTTTAAGTAGTCCCAGGGGGGATTGTGTTGGTGCTTGCATAATTTGCAGAGGAGAAAAAGCATGCAGATTTCTTCTGCCTTTCTCACAGAGGATATTATGCTTATTTGGATTGTTCACATAAGGAGAAGTAAGCCTTTTGTATGGAGACCTTCTTTGTGAAGTGCTTTAAAAAAGTTCTTCTGTGGAACTTCTACGTAAAGACTGATTTCTGTGAAGAAAAAAAGTCCCCCGTATAGGGAGTTCTTGTTTTCGAAACCAAAGACAAAAAAATTAGTGCCTTGAGTAAGTTCAGGGAAAAGCCAGTAAGAGCAGCTTAATGATTTGTTCATAGCTGAGTCAGTGGGTAGCTGCTCTCAGCTGTGGGTTGGCTCTTTCCAAGGCCATACTAGTACTCTAAACTTGAGGACTTTTGTTGCTTTGACTGTGTGACTGTTGAGTTCTTAGTTTTTCATTCTCAACAGTAGGGATTTTCTTGTCATTGAAATAATTTTGTGGGGTGAAAAAAAACCCCACAAACATGAAAACTCCAAGCATAAGCAGCTTTCTTATTTCTAACATCCATTACATGCTCTTCAAAATGTTCCTGGCATTTCCCATAACCTGCAAACTCCTTTGTTGGGTAGGTTGCTTCTGTAACCCTACCTCACGGATAAACTTTTCTTGTGCTGTGAAGTCATAACTTTTAATTAAAAAGATACAAATATCTGAATAATATAGCATTCTATTCTATGTAATCCTAATCATTGGACAATTTGGAAACCCTTATTGAAAGTTTTAGGGTTTTTATTTTCCCAAATACTAAACAGGTCAAAAAGAAGTGGGAAGCAAATGGAAAAATGAAGAGTGTGGCTGTGCTCTTAGTTACTGATGTCAAGATGTGTCTCAATGTTTCGTTCACTAATAGCCTTTCTCTATATGAGGAAGAGTATGTTATTTATTCAGTACATATTTATTATGGCTGCCTATTGAGAACAGCACTGAATCACCATATCTCATTTTGCTGTAAATGAGGGGAAGAAAGCCTTTCAACATGAGGTTTGTTATTTATTAGAGAATAGAGCTGTACAAATTATTTTATGAATTCTGATTAGGAAAGCATTTTTAGTTAACGGACTGTTTGCCAGCCAGTCGCAGCTTTAACCCTCTTGTAACACAGTGGTCACTAACGAATAGGTTTTTTAACTGGTAATTTTAGATAGTTGTGTGAAAGAACTGAGTGCCTGGCTCAGTTTATTTTCATTATGATTGGTCAGCTAACTAGGGTGAGATTGGACTTCTAAATTCAGTTGCAAGTTTTCAGTGCCTTGGTATTTGAAGCTTCTGCTTTTTACAGTATTGTCCTGTCCTCTTCCACCCCAAGCCCCAATGTCATCTAGGTTGCTCTGATAGGTGAATATCCATAATTTTGATGAAATATATTAAAGATATATTGTTTAGGAACCTCCTCTCCCTCCAAAATTAATTTTGCAATGCCATCATTGGAAACTGTGGTTGGATATATGTGGCATCATTTCCTATGCCTTCATGGAATATGAGGAATAGAAGTGGTATTCCTAAAAAAATCTTTATTTTATGACATATCTCAAACTTTATTCACAGTGTGCCAGAAATATTTGGGCATGCCTGAAGGCTCTTAAAGAATTCAGAGAGAGTTCTGATTTTCATAAGCTGCATGATCCAGCCTGTGTCTGTCATGCTTTACTGTAGCAAGTGAAAATTAAGAATACACATATATTTAAAGAGATATGGCTATTAGCTTTCTGCTAGTTTTCATTGGAAACTATACTGTTTTGTGACTTTGAGAAGGGCAGTTTTGAGACTGGGTGTGCAAGATGGTGTTTAGAGATGGTTATTCCTGTGGCAGTTTGATACACTAGCAAGTAAATGATGTGGAGCCTATAAACTGTAAATTAAAAAATCTTGTCTGTCTCTGATTTCTTTTTTAATAGCTCAGATGCACTTAAGATCCATTTACATGAGAGAATCTACTGCCTCTGTAAATCCAGTTTTTTAATGTGTCACCATTTCTGTAAGGAAAACCAGTTTGTTCTTAAAATGGAATTGGGTTTTTTTGCAGTAAATATCACTTGGTGCTAGCTAATGAGCAGGCTTTGACAACCCTTGTTCCCTTCTTTCAGCTGTGGAAGTGTGGGTATATTGCCTTTCCAGCTTCCCTGAGGAAGGCTGCAAGGCCCCTTGGCAGCAACCTTGCCTCAGGATGTGTGCAGTTGTGGGGGTAATTGTCATTGCTCCAGGGTCATCTGATAAACCAGAACTCTGAGAGAACTACAGAAGGTCTAAAGGACTGAAGGCCAAGGTTTTAAAAAGCTTAGATGGGATATCTGCAATGGGGTGGCCTTGCTTTCAGGGGAGGAGGTTGCAGAAAAGCTGACTGGCTTTAATGTTTGACCTGTCCAGGCCCCAGTGGGCAGCTGTTTCCTACAGCAGCTGGATGTGTGAAGCACCTTGAAGATGCCTGACTCCTACAGCATGTTGGCTTTTGAAAGCGAATCATTACATGTTCTGGGTACCACAGGCAGGAACACCACGAAAGAAATACTCTGTAATGGTTTGAATACAGCAATCACTTGTTCAAGTACTTTATATTTAGGTCTTAATGAGAAAATGACTGCATGTTAAATCACATAAATCCACTAAGTGAGAAAATGATAATTTGAGTATTATCTTTGGAATGGATGTCTATTTTGTCAATTGCAGAGATGCTACCTGAAGTTAAATATGCTTTGGCACGCATTCTTTAACTGTGGTATTTTAACTAGTTGAGTTACTGCTGCTTTGATTATGGCAGCTGGCAAATATTTCATTATCATTAACAGATGTAGGTTATGGACACCCATATATTTCTCACTCTATAAGAATTTAACCTATTTCTACTTGCATCACTGGGTTGCTAAAACCTTTTCATGAAGAAGGACTGAGTTTAGTTTTTTCTGTTTGTGGGAATTTTAGAGGGGGGAGAGGGAAAGTTAAAATATTCTTAGGGTCTGTTAAAAAGGTATGTGTGATGGGTGATTGTGCATTTTCCAACTATATCCCACTTGGAGGTAGAGAAAATCCCATTCTGGGATCAAGTAGTGACAAAATTAAGTCCTAGTGAGACAAAGAGATAACTCAGCTGCTTAATTCCTGAAACTGTTTCTTTTAATTCGGACAGAATTGCATGAAAAAGGAAGATGCAGGAACAGTCAAAACAAAGCTTCCCAGTTCCCTTGCCCCCCAGGTCCTAAACCCTTGTCCCCTAAGCTGGGAGAACTGCCTGGGGCAGAACACAAAGGAGTGCAGAGCAGCCACCATCTCTCTGGCCCCATGCAGGCTCCTCGGCACCCTAGCCTTGCTGGTGAGGTACCAGCTGGCAAAGATCCTTCCCTAGAACCCTCTTCTCTGGTTGCTAATCCCCAAGTTTCAAACACCCCCAGTTTCTTTGTCTACCCAAAATGGCCCCCGAGGGGCACAGGGGGAGGAAAGCCACATGGCAGGACCATGTCCTCCTTCATCCCACAATCCTTTTTTTCACTTGTCTAATGTTTTTGGTCACCTGACCCCTCCTATCCCTGGGGCACTGCCCCTTCTCTGATGTTGATCACTTTGGCCCCTCCCCTGGCTCCAATCTTTGCTCCTCCCTTGATTACATCACCCAAACCCCCCTCCTCTTCCCTTGGTACCTCCCCTTCCCTGCCAGCTCCACCCCCTGTTTGCATGAGGTCATTCTTGAGCACTGCCCCTCTCAGTCTGGTACTGCCCCTGTCACCTCCCCTGTCTTGGCCAGCTCCATCCCTCTTCTTCGTACTTCTGGTTCCCACGGTCCAGAACCAGAAAGTGATGGAAAAGGAAGCCAGAACTCAGAACAAGGACCTCTCCTTTTTGCTGTACCTGTACATTATAGCCAGACAAGACAAAATCCCATGTGGGAACCATTCTCCTACCAAAACAAAAAAGAACTCTGTAAGGCAAAGAAAGAATTTGGGAGAAAGAGTGAATATTTTAGAAGCCTTCTTAAAGCCACTTTCTCTTCAAATGTGTTGGTTCCTGGTGACCTCCAAGAGTTTTCTTGTCTCCTAGTTCCCACAGAATACCTTCTGTGGGAAAGAACATGGAAATGATCTCTGAAGGAGCTTCTTCCTCAGCTTTTAAAAATTCCTAACTGCACCTTTGATGCTGATGGAAACCAAATTACACTTGATCATTTGTGTGGTGAAGGGGATTGGATTGTGGCACCAGATCAGGCTGAGAAAATCCCACAGCTGGTTTTGGATCATGTAAAAAGAGCTGCCACGGATACATTGATTACAATGCCTACAGTGGTCTGTCATTTTGGTCAAAATGTCTCCCTGCGACTGAGAGAACACCCTCCAGTCATGGTGAAAAATCAGAGACATGGGAGGTAGAGGGTCTATATGGGTTGTTAACCTGGGGACATGGGTACACGTGTATCCATGTTCTCTGGCCTAAAATGGGTCCCTCAGAAAAGGGTAAAATCATATCTCCCTAAAACATCTAAAGATGCCGATGGGAAGGAACCAAAGAACCAGAGTCTTGACCCCAAATTAATTTATCAGATGTTTTTAAGTTGTTACTATGTAATTCTCTTTTCCTTTTGAGGTTATCCCATCCCCAAAAATGCTGATGTACATCCTGTGGCTCCTGACAATCACCATCCACTCTTTGGAAGTGTGGATCATTCCTCAACCCCAAAAGAATGTATGGGTGACCCTGGCCAGTGCATTGAAGCAAGGCCATCTGTGTATGTCAATGGTTTGAAAAAGATAGCTTCTCCCACTTGTGTTTGTGAAATGTGGGGTTGTGTTTCGTGTCAGGTAGAAAAAGATGGCCTTTGTACTTATAGTTATGAAATGTTTGGAAAAGGCCATAGGGTAATTATAAAAACATCTGTTTAATGAACAAAACGGAAAAAGCATGGAAAGGGGCTTTTGAAGTAATATTTTGCTTGCTTATAAGTGAATCATGTGAGCCTATAAGGTTTTTAATAGAAGGTTTGAACTATAGCTTTAGCGTATATATATAGAAAGGATTGTAATCACCCAAATAGAAGGAAGTGAGCTATTCCAAACTAAAATCAATGATCCTGGGAAGAGGAGATGGACCACCACCTGGAAGCTGGACGGCACCAACAAGACTGATTTATAGACTTGAAGAGGAAGACCGAATCTCTCATCTTTGGTGTTTTTCTTCAGAAAAAGGAAATCTGGATGCCACCACCACTAATTTATGTCCTGGGAACCTCATCATCACAAGATGTTATTTCTGACCTTACTGATTTCATACCTTTTGAAGTATAGAAAATTTAACATCACCAATAGAAATTGATCACAATAGGTATAGAAATTATATTTCAAAAATAGAAATTAGGAGGAAACTAGAAAAAAAGGTTGCTGAGAAGTGATTATGGAAAACCTCAAATACCAGCAGAAAATCAACGGTCGGTGTGCAGTTGGAGGGGAAACCCACACTGTACCCAGCGCTGTTTGCTCACACTTTACCATTCTGTATTAATTAATAAATTGATTGCTGCTTGATATATTGGCCGAGTCAAGCTCTTTATTTATAACATGTTGAACCATGTAGTGGTCCTGGGAGAACAACCATGGTGGGAAAAGATCTGCCCAAAAGCTTAAAAAGGTTCTGAAAAGTTTTTTTACACTGCACTCTCCTTTAAAAAAAAGAAAGGGGGGAGATGTTGCAGTCTGTTTTAATTGCAGTTTCTTCAAGTCTCTAACCAGTTTGTACCTATGTTTGGTCTCAGACAGAAAGTTTTGTCCCATGAGCTGTTTACTCCCCAGAGCTGCCAGTCATGTAAGCCCCAACTCTTTTCTGAGGATTCTAAGCCAATCTGTCCCTAAACCAACTTTCATTTATTCATATAATTAGTTTTCCACCTCATGGACTTGCTATTAGTCACCGAAAAGTTTGTTTACCCTCAGCGCTTTCTTGCTATTTGCCAGAAACCGCTCCCTGCCCCAGGCTCGGCGGGCATATAAACCCACCGGGTCCTTTGTTCGCAGTCTGTCTGCCATGGTGATTCAGAAAATCAAATTCTTGATCCAGACAGCAGATGTGCCTTCCTCATTCCCTGCCTTCTGCCTGTGCCGAAAAAAGATCTCTGACTGGTGGGCAGAAAAGGCCCAAGTTCACAATATCAGAGGGCTTGGAGGCTCTATACTTATAGAGAGTCCCTATATTTAAAGATACTTGAATTTTACTATACAGTTTATGTTAAAGTTAACCTGGATGCAATTGCTGAATCAGGTGTATACCAACCTTGCCCAACACTGGCTGAAAATGATGGGACTTAAACAGTGATACAATAAATGACAGGGTTTGTAGGGCCAGTTTGGAATGATAAACGAAAAATGAAAACTCTGTTTTACAATATACTGGTACTTTTTTTTCCCCCTGAAAATGTTGTCCTTATTGGCTATCAAATTAAACTGTAGTTGATGAGAAGCTGTTAGGTTTGTGTTTCCATCTTCAAATATAGTATCTTTTAATAAAGAGGAAATCAATAGCACATATGCTAACAGTATTTTTAGGAATTATTTGCAATGAACATATGTAATTCTTTGGGAATTGAAGGAAAAAAAATCACAAAGAGTCACAATAGCTCCAATTGTTGTCTTAGAGCAAAAAGAAAAAGAAAAGGAGGAGAAATGAAGCTCCTGTAGAGATAATTGAAGCTGAAATGTTTCTTGTGCTTTTGAGATGAGCTGCAGAAAGCAAATTATATGAAAAAAACAAAGGGGGAAATGTCATGTGTCAGCTCTCCTCATTTTCTTGTTGGCTGCATGCCCAGTCTCTAAACTCATATTAAGCTTTGCCATGGCAACGATATCAGTGAGGTGTTTTCCAGTCCAGAGTGTACTTCTTGCTGCAGGTTTAGGGAGTAGAGATTTGGAAACTGTTTGTAATCTTATACTTCACAAAACATGAGCCTTTGGAGGAACTGGGTATTCTGTGTGACCAGAAAGGTTAAAAAAGAAAAAAAAAATTGCTTTTAAAAAAGCAAATGGAACCAACTCTGCATTAAAATTGCTTTACACTTTTTCCTATGGAAAAAAAACTACAGACATGCCACACTTGGAAGGGAGTGGAAACAAGACCAAGCTGTGGGTTCTCTGATATTCCCTACTGAAGAGAACCACAGCAAAGCATTGCTTAGAGCAACAGACTGAGGATCAAAAGGGTGACAGAAATTCAGTAAGAGAACAGCTGGTACTAAAAGAATTTAAAGCTGTTTAGACACATGAATTTTCTATGGACAGGGCATTGTGTAATCTTAACCTGGATTCTTACATTGAATCACTCTATAAAACCTAGGAAGATGAACTTTGAAGAGGCAAAGATACAGCTCCTACCTGCAAATGAATTCATGCTGAAGCTATAATAATATAGAAATATTCCTTTTTGCTGCCATGTCAATTCTTTGAGAAACAGCATTAGAAAGGAATCATTTCACTATCAAATGTCCTGAAATTTTGTAGTAACATATGAGTCCTTCATTTTTGATTTGTACAATATTACTTTGGTGACAAATGCAAAACACAACACCAGCTACTCTGAGGAAAATCAACGGTCCTCTTCTCCCATTTCTGCCCTCTTAGCAATTGTGTAATTGCAGTTATTCAAGGAAATATTTAGTGATCTGAGTTAGGCAATGGAAAGATGAGAAAAAAGAAATGCTCTTTTACCAAGAGAACCATCTCATCATGTGGTTTGCAGTACACTCTCACAAACAGCTGTATCTCCATAAGTGAGGCAGGACTGGTTCATCAAGGTGCTGTTTATCAAGGCTGAGCCTAAAGAGAACTCCTCAGATCACAGAGCAGCATGGAAAGGGGTGAAGGATGCACTACCTCAAAAAGGTAGGATTTTTTTGAGGAACAAAATGTATTCAGTGTTTGCAGTGGAATATGATTGCATATTTTGTTCAACAAGTACATATTGTGTTGAAATAGCAATTCTTTGTTAATTTTGAAATACATTTCCTTGGTAAAAAGGAAATTATTTTCTTATATCTGAACTCAGAACACTGTGCTTCAGTGTAACTGAGTGTATCTACTTCTGACAGCAGAATTTTAATGCAGACTATAGAAGCAAGTATTCCTGTTAGTGCTGCTATTTACCTGAAGGACAGGTCTGTTTTAAGAGCTCTGGATATGGACATGAAAAATCTATGGAAAATCTGTGTCTCATTCTGAGCTGTCATGTGCCTAAAATGTACCCAAAGTAATAATGTATTATGTGTCTTTGAGAACCTGTGTTCTCAAGAGCAAAACAAAGAATAAAGACTTGTTAATCACTTTGTGATTCACTGGTAAATAATGCTGTTTAAAAGCTAGGTATGCTGGTATGACTCATTAAATTAACAATTTAATTAAGCACAAGGCTATGTCATTCTATAATAGGCTTTCTTTCTAAGAATCCTTGAGTAACTGAGTTAAAGTTATTATCTTTTGACATTATCAAAACTTCTTTAAAATTGTCTTCATCTTTATTTTGATCGGCATAAGTACTAGCCTCATTTCTTGACCAGAATCTACCAGCTGGGGAGATTTTGATTTATTCACAGCCAAGCAGTGGAATGGCTGTATCTCTTGGAGGGCAGATGCATTCTCCTGTGCCCTGCTCTGTCTTGTTTCTGATGTCCCCTCCAAAATCCTGTCATGCAGTGTCACGTTTCCCAGCCAACACTCCTCTCCTTTGGAAAAGAACCCAAGCATTTGAGCCAAAAGATGATGGGAAATGACAGATATACCTCAAAATTTACTGGTCTCTAGCATAGAGACAGCTTATCACTCAAGACCATGTAAATGCATTTTAATAAGCCCACAGGTTCCAAAACATCATCACCCTATTAGCTGTTTGTGCTGAGGCAACTTGTAGAGGTGTTGATGGGGATTAGGGCTTCAAATATTTAGCAAATACAATTTAAAAGGTGGCATATACAGTCAGTAGTTCAGACTGACCTTTCTAGATAACAGCTTCAAATCTAAGCTCAAGCTCCCTTAGAACTGTAGTAGCATTAAAAAACCCACTCCCTCCAAAACCCCCATGTTTCTTACCTGTGTGTGTTTGTGTGCACTTCAAAAGTACTGTTCTACACAAGGTATTAAGAACAATACTGCATGTTTAAAACTGCTCTCTTTCTTACGTTTAGAGTTTCATTCTTATTTTACTAGTTTCTTTGCAAGTTTGAGCTAGTTCTCTCCAGAAGAATCAAAGACATGTATTTGTAGCAATAAAGCATAATATAATTGGTGTGGCCACAGCAGAATGTGACAGTGTAAGAGCCAGTAAGCCTCGGCTGATGGCAGATCTCAGCCTGGGTGCAGTAGAATAATATAGGGCTTTATGATGCTTCACTGCACAATCTGTATGTCTCAATAGTGCTTCTGGTAGTTTAGATATCTCCACATTGCCCTTCATTTTGTGATAGAGACATGCCTGGGAAAATACAGTAGTCTGAATTATTATTTTGATTGCATGTATTTCAGTCCATGATACAGATAGTTCTACCAAGGAGCACTGTAAAATTTTGTATTTTGGTGTTGCTTCTTCCTGGAGGGAAAAAACTTTTGCCATTTTAGCATGTAAACTTTTACTGATATAGAATTAGACAGAAAAAAAAGTTTTGTAGTTACTCTGGAGCTGAATGAAGGACATGGAGAAGGGCAAATGGTGAGTGGAAACAATATTTTCTTTGCATGTGAGATCATTCTACTTTGGACCCTTCTCTCTTTTTTTTTAAACTTATGCAGTCAAAAGTTAGCCAATCAGGTTGATGCCAAAGCTTCTAATTAAATAGCTTATTTTTCATAACTACTAAGCTCCTAAGGCCAATAAGAGCAGATGGTTCTCAGCACTTCAGAAGTTTAGGCTGTTTCTTTCAAGTCCTCAGTGCAATTGAAGATGTGTAGCTTTATAGTCTACACTTGAAAATACTGATCTTGCCTATTAAATACTGTTTTTAATCTATTTGCAGAGTATGCCCCATGAAATGTCTAATGTACTTTTCTGCATGAAGAGACACAGTGTCAGTACAGAATCTTTGTATAGCTCTGTGCTGTTTCCTTGGCATTGTTTCCTGTGAGAGTGGGCATGTTCCTCAGCCAGCACTTAGTAATGACAGACAATTGTTGAGTAAGCTCTCAACTGTGAGTACTCTCTTGAGTGCTCTGGTGGTGTCACTTGTATGACACTCATCAGTTGGTGACAGTGAGTTAGAGCAGGGTATCAATGAGACTCTGGCACCTCTGAGAGAACAGCAAGAGGCTGTGGGAAGGATTAAGCAACACAGGCTTCAGGGTGCTAGAATGACTGGTAAGGGAAGCAAGGAGTTGGGGTAGTAGTTGCAATCAATTTCAAGGCAATCAAATCTATTATGTAGCTATTTTTTTTCTGCTCACAAAGAAGAAAAAAAAATCATGTCTGAATGCATTAGATGCTTTGGGTAATGTTGTAATGTTCCACTCTTGGTTCTGATGCATACTGTTAAAATCTCTTCTGTGATGACCCCAGTTTTGGCTTGGAAGACTTCTCCCTATCTCTGTACTACTGTAGCAGTATTAGTTCCACATTCACGGAGCCCAGGGATTCAGGTGTGCTGATGTAGGGAGGAGCAGGGGACAAAAGTTACCACCTTGTATTGCTTTTGGTGAAAAAATTTCTGCATCACCTTGGAACTTGAAAAATAGTATTTTTAAACTAAGCAGAAGTGTCACTGTTGAGGCGGCCATGAAACACAGAGGGAGGCGGTAAAAGCTCAGAGGGCTTCTGTTTGTTATGGCAGCACACTGTCTTTTATATATTCCTTAACATAGTTTATACTTATTCATTGGTTACATAAATCAACACAGTGTTCATAGGTACCGAGCAGTCTCCACCACTGTTTTCAGCTAGCATTCACAAAACTTTTCTAAAAATACTTTTTCCAGCTGCAGGTTTCTTCTGCTTATCTTTTCCTCAGTTTCCATGTCAATGGCCTTTGGCAATGTCAATTTGGCATTGCTGTATCCGTTGCTATATCAAGTGAGATAGAACAATTTTTTTTCTTGTGCAGCCATTTGAATACTTTTCTTTGTTTTTCTTGCAACAAACAAGAGAAAATTGTGACAAAACCCTCCTAACATCTAGCATTTGCCGTCATCTTGACAATTGTTTTAAAAGGATTATTGAAACTTATAGCAAAGTGCTAGGGAGACATAGTAAGTCCCAGGACTGTTCTATGGAGACAGGTCACCTCATAAATGCTTAGCACCTTATACAGTGTATTTTATTAAGATGTCTGGTTTGCACCAGGTAGCCCAACAATAGTGAATTGCAGTTGTCCATTGCTTGTTAGCAAAGGAGGTGCCTGGCCTCTAGTTTTCCTTTTTATATCCCTAAAGGTTGCATTCCTTTCTTAATAACCATTTAATGCTTTTTAAATAATAAAAGGCCTGGACTTGGCTGGTATTGTCAGGAGAAGTGCTTTGGTCTGTCTTGGAAAAGGATAAGGGTCACTGTCTTAGTGTGAAAAATTCCCTCAGAAAAGTTCCTTATTTATATTATGGTTTTTTATGATTTGCGGTTTCAGTGTATCAATTTCCTCCTTGCCTATTTCCTCTTTTCACCCCAAGAAAGAAGACAAAATTCAGCTTTTAGCCTGGAAGGCTTCCTAATTGTCTCAAGCTTGTGCTGTTAACTAACGTGCTGGTTAGGATGGATCTCCAGTAAGATTGTGAATGGCACACATTATCTGAGCCATGATGAGGATTTTGCTTCAGCTCTGGCTTCTGCTCAGTAGTTGCATTCTATCATTTTATACATGCTGCATATTCCTTCAAGCTAATAAAGCAGCTCTTTGCTATGCATGACCTGCTCTGTGGTGTGACTGACTGATAACTGCAGCATTTTAAACCTGGCACTACATTATTAGATCTGCTGCCAGGTCCTGGTTATTTGTCAGAAATATTTCTTACCACTGGAACTTCAGATGGATGGAAAGTAATTTTATATGGCCATTGCAAACTTGTGGGATGTAAAGTGCTGGGATCCATCACAGCCAAGGCATTACCTACCAAACTTATGGATGTGGAGATATGGGCTCCTAAGACCCACCCCCCCCGCCAAAAATGCATTCCCCGTGGTACTGTGTCATTCTGTCTGTATCAGGTATGAAATCACTTCAGCTTTACTCTTTGCTAGAAAGAAATTTATCTAGCTGCTGAGAGACTTTTTTCACCCCCTAATATAGATATGCCTTAATGTGAGGTGGGTAAGATGTAGTTTGGGGAATACAGGGTGGCTATATTCCTGTCTTTGATGGAAGTGTACTATTGCTTTTCATGGGACCTAGGTCCATTTTGTGTCTTAAGGAATACATCTCTTCAAATGCATCCTTAGACATCTTACGATAAAGAGTGGACTTGGTAAATCTGACTCAGTAGTGCTTGTTGGAAGATCTAAACAATGTTGGAAAAAAGCCTTTTCCCCTTACCACAGTGCCTTAAGCCCTAAAGAAGCCCACTGAAGAAACTACCTCTTCCCTCTGACATTCTACCTCAGCTGAGATCTCCAGTCTGAGTTACTTGAAATATGAAGGCAAGGAAATGTCTGGCGATGTATTCTATACAGGGAAGTCTGTCTGCCTTTTCCAGGCCACACTTGTTTAGAGGGGCTTGTGAAGTTAAATGTAGGAATTACTGGTTCACTGAGGAACGGTGAAGGAGAAATATGTTTCCTTTATGCAAAGTATATAAAATGTGTGTTTATCTCTTGTTAAGCTGCTTTGTTTTCTAGTATATGGAAGTGTTTTAAGAATATTTGTTATATTTTCGGAGGAAGAATGGAACTACTTCAGGAATCGAACTTCACCAGGGATGACATTTTTTGGTGTGGGGACCTCTTTGGTTATGACTGCCAAGACAGGTGTGTTGAGGACAATGAAGTTTCTTTAGCAAACTCCTTCACTTGCTTCATTGTCTTAGCTGAAGCAGATAATCAATAAAAAAAGAAACGATAGGTTAAATAAGATGTAAAAAGCTTACAGTGGTACTCTGCTCTTATTTGTGAGAGGTTCCATGTAAATTTTTTCACTTTAGCTGACTACATTTCACATGAAATGTGACAGTAATCACAGCAATGAAAGCTATCATGAGTCACTATTTGGTTTATGGTTTCTGTGTACTGTTTTCCTAGTAATCCTACATCAGCCTAAGTAGACTCCATATCCACTCTCAGACCATGTATTTTTTAAAGACAAGCATCACATCAGAAGGACTTCTCTGAAAAGAAAGTGGAGAAATAAACATGATATCAAGTTATGAAGTCACTGAGAGGCCTTTGGGGAAAATCAGCAATGTGCTGAAATGGAGACCCACGTGACTTACTCTACTTGGTTTCTGTACAATGACTTTTTCTTGTCTTTCACTTTGTTCTAATGTAAAAATAACAAGTTTTGAAAGGCAAGCTTGAAAAATAGCACATTGGTCCTGTTTAGTAGTTTACAGTCATGGGTAAAGCAAGGTGCTAATAAATAAATAGTAGGAGAATACAGAATAGAAGCCATGTATGTGCATGAAGAATCTACTTATAGTAAGGCATGCAACCTAAACCTTGCCTTACATAGGAGGAAATTCTTTACCTTATGTATGCAAATACCCTTCATTTATTAGCAGAGTACATAAGTGTTTCTTGCACATGCCAAAGACTAAGACCTTTAGAGTATATGGAATGTAGTATACTCATAAGCAATACATCATTCTGTTAGGGACCTCATGGAACATCTAATATCAGAGTAAAAATACAAAGTGGAACAGCAGTGGAGGATCTGTGAGTATGAAGGAGACTGTTACAGAGACAGGCATAATTTGCCTGTGATTATTATGCTCTGACCCAAATAGCAGGTTTACCTTGCTTTTCTGGATGGTGTGTTCTTGAACAGAATGATGGAGAATAACACACTGACAATAAAATGATTCAGTCTTATTTTCCCTGTGAGTGTAGGCAATTTTATAAGAAGTTAGTGTCAAAGACTGAGATTCAAAAGTTTGGATGATTTGACTTCTGACTGTCTGTTATCATCACATACATGAAATTGGTTTTACTTTCAGGGGCGCCAAGTGCAGAGATAAATATTTTTATTTTCATCATTTGTAATGCATGATGGATTTTGAAACTCCAGCCAATATTCATCTCATTTTGCTGCAAGAACCATTTTCATGTTAAAATGGTACTCCAGTTCATGCTATTTTTCATTATAAGCTCTTTGAATTCTAAGAGCTGCAGTACAAAATAATTATAGTAATTTGAGGAGTCTTAGTATGTGAAACAATGGCCTTCTGAATTGCCTCATGGTGGCTGGGAAAATAAAATGAATAATGTATCTGCTTGAAAAACATTCTATAGAATATGTCTGACCATGAAAGAGAAAGTAGGAAATAAATCTCATTTCTCTTTAGACAATAATGTCTATTTTTTTCTCTTTAGTGAGAGGTAATCAGTTTGTAGTCAGTTACTAGGTGGCAAATGCTGTACAAACATAGAACAAAGGCAGGATCCCTGTCCCAGAGACTTTATAATCTGTGTACAAACCGGCAGCAGGTGGGTGCAGCAGATGTGTAAAACTAGAACAATGAGAAGAGAGGAGTCAACGCTGGCAGGATCAGAGCTGACTGTGGGTTGTTCCAGTTTAGATGCCATTGAGGTTAATGGCTGTTTGGGAAGGCTATAAGGGAAGAGTATAAGGCGTTGTTCTGGAGAATCCTAATGTACTGGTTACTTATCCTGCAAAAAACACTATTAGCAATTCAAAGCAGAATTCAAACACAGGTTTGACATTGTTTCCTCAGATCTCTTTGGTGGTTTGAGGTAGAGCTTTATGGAATGACCTTTAAGATTAACCATTACTGTCTCAATGCCATAATAATTTAGATAAGATTGCAGTATGCTTCTAATAATGACATAATTTGCAATTCTTACCTGCAGCTGTTTATGGTTTATCTTTCTGAAGTCTGTGGTTGTATCTTATGTGTCATGCAAAGTTTGTATTTCTGAGTTAATATAAAAAATTTGGTTAATACATAATGGGATTAAGGAATAACGCATCATGTTTAGTTATGCTGTTATTGGGGCCAAAATAGATGGTTAATTGCTTATTATTACATACTCTTTATGCTGAAATTCTTTGACTCATTTTTGGAAGTTTCGTCCTTTTTTCTGTCTTGTCACACTTCCTCCTTTCTCTTGCCATTAGACCTCCTTTCCATCCCTTGCTGAAATGAACTGTTGCTCTGTAAACAGTGGCCATACCCTACATTTTTACTCAGTTATTAGAGTATTCACAAAATTGATTTTCCCTTATAGCTAGAAAGTTGTTTATTCCATCTATTCAGTATTTGTGACACACCTTTAATAGCACATAAACATATGCTTTCTAAAAGAGGTGCACAATTTGGTGATAATGCCTTTCAGTACTAATAGGACCTTCTAGCTTTGAATTTTCCTACTAATATAAGAAAAATAAATCTGTAAAAAGCAAGCTGTAAGAGACAAAATTCCTTGGAGATGGCTTTGATGCCTTTTTAAAGCTGCAATAAGTTTACAGTCCTTTTTCCATTTTGCGTAATCAGTGTCACCACTCAATGGTTAAAGCTGCCTGTGGCAAGACATTCAGCATTAAGGTCTCAGAACTATGGATTGTTGGAAGTTGAGGGAGATTATTCAGGGGAAGCATCATTCCACATTTACTCCATTTTAATGCTTTTGCTGTTGTTTGCTACAGCTGTAGGGAGATGAGACTAAATGAAATTCTGTTCTGACCCACCAAGGTTATGTTCTTATTCAGTGTATGCTGATGGGAGCAGAAGTATATTTTGAAGTTCTCTGGGAATAGAGACATGAAAACTTTCCTGTAATATTATAATTTGATGGTTACTCTGTCACTTCACTAAACAGTAACTTCTCTTGCCAAATCGAATTACCAATTAATATAGTTATTAAATGAGGGAAAACAGGGGAAATTAAAGATCTTTGAGTCTCAGAGTCTTTGAGCCCAAGGGATCTGGTGTCAGGGGTGAGCTCTATGGTATGTTTGGGAAGTCCTTATTCCAAGCCTCAGTTTCTTGTCTGTAAAATGTACATCATATTATTTCTTTCCTTACTTCCTTTGTTTACTGAGAACTCAGATACACAGCTAGTTTTATTAGCCATGACTTCAGGTGGAGCCTGGAAGCCCACATTTCATTATAACTGCTTATATTAAAGCAAAGTGCTTCACCTGCTATTTAGGGCACGCTGTGTAATCTATGTAAAATTAAGGAGTCTAAAGGCATGTTTTAAGGTATTTTTACAAATATTTAACTATATGCTGTAATTCAAATACTAAATATTGGGGGTTTTTTTCCCCAGGAGAAAAAACATATATTCAGTTCAGCTCAATGGGAATTTTATCTCAATAATGACTTCAGCACTAAGTTCAAGGGGACCTTTTCCAAGAAAAAGGTTATTGGTGTAATCACAGGTTGCGGGATTAGAACCTTCAGGTAAAAGTAGTCAGACTCTGTAGTTGAAATGGAGCAATAGTTTTAATTCTGTATTTCTGCACTTTCAGTACTGATTCTAAACTTTAGATTTAAACTTTTGATGCAGTTTATTAAACATATGCTAAGAGTTACTGCACAATCTTTTCTGTTTGGCCAGATTTAAATGCTCACATACTCCAGGCAATAAAGTGTGAGTGACTGCTTTTTTCAAGTCTAACAGCAAAAGGAAAGAAATAAAAAGCTGATAAACCTCTTTAAGCACACATTTATACACACTTTTAGCCTGTGTGGGAGAAGCTTTTGTATTCTCTCTTTGCTTACCTGTGTACATTTATATTGGCACTTAGAAAACTGAATTCCCACTCAACCTAGTGCCAGGGCTTTAAATATATTTGCAGTTTTGCACACAGTTGGATATACTGCTATCTGACATGACATTAAATTACGTTTAGTGAGTAACAGCTGAAGCAGATTGATACCATGTTGAAATTACTGAGAAATTTTTAATTTTTATTTTATAATAGTCAAAACTTATGGAGCATGTAGCAGCCCGATGTCCATTAAAAAGACAAAAATGATATTATTCCTTTAGGAATTTTTCCATGGGTTTCATTATGTATTCTTATCACCTTTATTCTGTGTGGGTGCATTTTATAATGTGTTTTCAGTGGTACATGATATTTGTATTCCAGTCAGTACCTACACCACACTCAGCTGCTCTGTTGCAGCTGGGGATACTGCAGAGGAATTATTGGGGCACTGGGCTGTTGGAAAACCTGGCTGGGGACATGACAGGAGAGAAAGCTGCAGTCAAGGGATTTTTGGTTCTGAGGTGTTCTTGGAGAGAGCAGTGAACAGGGTCTTAGGAGAGCTGGGCTTCCGATGTGCAAAATAAATAAGGAAAGCAACTGGGAAAATGAAAACGAAAATCTCAGCTGGGAGACATTTCTTACTTCAGTTTTCCCAGCTACCTCTCCCAGCAGCAGTGCTGCTTAAAGAAGTGGGATGTTGTTCTGAGGGTGGGAGGAGAAGAGTGTAATGTGAAGACAGAGGCAGCTTACTGATGTGGAAGAAGCTGTCAAGCTTCATAAATTTAAATATCTGCTCTTAGTTCTGGTTGACTTTCTACACATACATGGTGTATGCAAACAGTGACTTTGGGAATCTCACGTGCTGTTAATATATTAACGTAATATCTTATACAAGAGTTCTTTTCTCACAGAAACTGTCACTCCTTGCCTCTTTATGCTTGATGTTATTCAAATTGAATGCAATGCCACAGTTTCTTCAGAAGTTTCTATTCAGAAGAACAGATCCTGGAAATGCTGGATTACATTCATGTGACCTGAAGACTGCCTGATTTGTATTCCAAAATGGAAGAAATTTTAAGCTGTTCTTATTTGGAGGAGACCCCCCCCCCTCATCCTCCCAAATCCTCTTCTGAAAGTAATGCTATTAATTGAAAAAGGGAACAAAAAAATCAGCATTCAACAACATTTATTCAGTAAGAATTTATTTAACAACATTGCCTTCTATAGTTTGAAATAATCCCACTAATGAAAGTCTTACTTAAGTATGTGTTTGTGTAGCCCATTGGTTTAATAGGACACCAAAATTTCTGCTTTCTTTGAAAGATTTTTAACAGGTCTCTATCTATTGGGAGAATGTTGTTAACCTTGGCTTAGCATTTCAGTGGGAAGAGCTGTAGAGTGTTGATAGATGTTTATTCTGAATGCTTTCAAATGGGAAGTGAGTTATTATGAGAACTGCACCCCTTTTCATTCTTAAGCAGCTAAGAATGAGCCTTTATTTTGCAATGCTGTCAGGTTTATCAACTACTGTATTATATGAGGTTTTTAGTTTAGTATTATATGAGGTTTTGGTTTGTCTTTTTAAAATAGACTTTGTTATTATTATTTTGACCTGAGATGTTTTAAAACTTATTTGAGTATTGGAGCTTCTATAAGACTGGTTTATTTCAGTGGCACTTGTATACCCAAAACCTTTTTAAAAACCGTGATCTAGGTACTTTTGTGTTTCTTTAAGTTTTTGAATTCCTTTACAAATAGGGTTTAAAATGCCCACTTAGCTCTGTTCCGCTCTCATCTTGAAGTGCGGAAGCACAGGAAGCTGCTGGAGTGTGTTCTTAGGGAGATTGTTGTGGCTGTCTCATCAGAGGTGCCCTAGAGCCCTCTTAAAAGCTTACTGAAGTCGATGGAAAGAATCTCTTTAACCTTGTAAGCTTTCTATTTAGCCCATGAGCTTATCAGGCCTGTAGCTGTCACTTTATTTTATATTTGTACAGTTTTGGGCACCACAAACTATTCTTCGTTGATCTTTGGGTACTGTCACAGAAATATGCAGTTAAATTTAAATATATATTAAGTTTTTCTTTCATTACTTATCATATCTCATTTCAGTTGTGGCACCCACTTTTTTGCTAACAATTTAGGGAGAGGCAGTGGAGAAATTCAGCTTTCTGTTTCCACTCTGGTGACCTTTAGATTGTAGAAAGCATTTTTGAGGTCACAAGGTTGCAGTTTTGGAAATCCATGAAACTGCAGTGTCTCCTTTTACTATAGGCTGGAGTAAAAGCAGACTGTCATGTGTCTTTGCAGTGGAATGACCATTGGTTCTAAGAAAGGTATGGATTTTGTAGGAATCTCCTGGAAGCAGACATGGATCAGGCTCCCATCCTGTGCAGCAGTATCTGGAACAATGCATGATTTGCCATGACTGCTGGACACTACTACAAGATGTGTAGTGTGCTAGAGAATATTATCTGTGTTGGGAACAGTGTGCTGCAGTGGAAGTGATTGGGATTTAGGAAGCTGTTGTCATGCTGCTGCCCTGTAACAGAAGCAAAATGCTTCACCTTGGTTTTTTTAAGGACAAATTCTCTTTTCCTCACAGACAGCAGAAAGAGTGGACTAGAGCGAATGATTCATAGAAACTCCTGAACTCCCATGTGTTCTGGTCATTTCTCACAATGGTGAATCTTGGTCAGGGTGTTGGAGAGAATGTAAAAATAACCTGTGGGGGAAAGCTAAGTTTTGTGCCCATGCTGCTGTGAGTTTTGGCAGCTTGTAGGGAAGATCAATGTCTGTTATACTGTGTAGTTAAGGTAGGGAGAGAAGACTGAAAATGTAAGAAAAGGAAGCATATAAGGCAAGACCTCCAATAGTTTAATGTGCATAAACTTACAGACTCTGGAAGCAAGGGGCCAGACTCCAAATGCTTAGTATGTTCTTGGGATATGTGCTAAAATAGCTGTGCAGCAAGCTGACCTGACATGCAAGACTGGCTAAGGCTTTGTCATGCTGGCAGGCAGTAAAGGCCCTTTCACTGGCTCAGCTGCCTCTTGGCATTGGGATCTGGCTGTGGAGTCAATAAGGATGCATGCATTCACAATCCAAATCTCCCATGGATTCAAGCCTAGGCCTTCCTCATAAGCAGGTAGGACTTTCTGTCTGGATGAATTTTTGGCTCTCAGGTCTTGTACATGTCACTCAGGCCATTGTGAACATCCACAACGTTAAACATCCATGTGCTGAACCACACGTCTAATCAGGTAATGCAAGAGGTTTGCACTTCTGCAGCAACTTTGTATACTCAGCATCTATTTGTAACTTGATTCTGACACAGTCCCCTATTATGCATAATAAGGATGTTTCCATAATACCTTAAAACCGTGCTCAAAGTGCTGGAAAAACCTTAACAAATACCTCCAAATAACACTTTATTCAGCAAAGGAAAAGAGAAGCTGAAACAGTTCCTCAAATCTCCCAAGAAAGCAGTAATACAGTTTTAAATATGTGGAATTTCATGACCCTTGAGGTCTGCTATGTTTTTTGGATACCAGAGTTGGCAAGAGGTTTAAGAAACTTAGAATCCACACTCAGGTAACTATACTGTTTCTAACATGAGGTCTGCTTTTTCTTGGTCTAATTTACTATCCTACTTGTGGGAAATACTTGTGTTGTGATATTACTTACCAGGTAAGTAATATCTTGTTTCATATACTGATCATAACATTTTTGGATAGTTTTCTCTCAGCAGTTTTTTCGTTAATTAAACATTTGGCTTCTGTGCTTGGGCTCAGGGGCTGAGCTTGTTACATACTGCTGTCTGATAACTGGGCTTAAACAGACACAGTGTTGAAGAGCATCTATCCTTAGATTGACTAAAGAAACAGCTATATTAAAAGTAGTGTTAGATTTTTCTGCTTATCTCAGAAAATAGAACTTGTGTGAAATTACCTTTTAATATTTGCTTCTCCTTTTTGAAACACCTGGTCACAGCTAAAGTATGGGTAAAGTTACCACATTCTGCCTTCTATTAACTTCACCCAGCTTCTGCAGGGGCAAGAGAGTTCAAACCTTTTATGTAAAAGTGAATGGTAAAAAATGACTGAAAATAGCCATAGTTTTGGAAGGATGTTATTTTGGTGGATCTGGTAAATAAAAGCATGCATAAAACCCCACTGCTGTGCCCATAGTTTTTCTCCCATCTATAAAATTCTCTGCACTCCAGCAGGTGGCAGTGAGCAACAGTCTGAAATTTGAATGCTGCAAAATGAAGAATAATTTCCACCACTGAAACTGAAAAGATACTGGATACATTTAGGAAGTAAATGACACAGATGTGCCAGGTACCTGAAAACACCTAAACAAATGAAATGCATTTTTTCTCAGACTGGTAACTTCTAAGTCAGCACTTGAAGGTGACATTTTCCTTCTCCCCGCATTGGCTTTATTTTCTCCCTGGGCGGGTGCTACAGCTTTGTGCTGTGGTGCAGTGCTGTGCACACAAGCGTTATTGGCTTTGCTGCATAGAAAACAATTCACTCTGTTAGATTAATAGAAATACAGAATGTGTTTTGAATAGCTCATTTTACATCTAGGCCTTTTTTCATGGAAGGCATAATGAATTGGATTGGGGTAGGCAATTTAATTTATTACAGCTGTCAGCCAGTGAGCACTGCTGCACTTGATTTGTTTCGGTGCCTCTTGCAGGTTGCTGCCGAGCTGGTTGTCATTGCACTTCATTTTGTGAACTACTCAGGTAGGGAGAACATATAAAGGAAAAGGTTACTGGACAGGAGGGGAGCAGAGCTTCCTTTTATATAGATGTGAGGAAAGCACTAGGAGAGAAAAGTTATATTCTGGTTAAGCCCTTTTGTACTGAGGTATACATTGAGCCTTTGTTTAATTATATGACAATTGTGGTTAAATCAAGACCTAAATACATCCTATTGTTCCCTGGTATAGTTTACCTTGCTCTGTAGGGAGGAAATAAATACTTTTGGTAATAAGCAAAACAGAACTGAAAGCCAGATTTAGTAACTGATTTTGTTATTCATTGGCTTACCAGTCTAAATATAGAAATCTAGGTCTTAGTTGCTACTGACAAGCAATGACATCTGTGAGTGTTGGAGGTTCATTTTCTGCTTCTGCTCTTCACCAGCTAGGGCATCTGGTCTTCCACTGAAGGGCATTTTTGTGCTTGAGGTGTCCTGAAAGGTCATTGATTTTTAAGGATCCACACAGACTCCTTGAGTCCTCCATTGCAAGAGGCTGGAAGGTGAGACAAACTGTCTTGTAGTTGCAGAGAGCTGTGATGGTCTGTCTTGCCTAATTGCAGTTGGATTAACCTGTCCTCCAGAAAAAGGAAGTGGGATTTCTTTCCCTTCTGTCTAGACCTTTCCTGAAAGTCAGTGTAACTAAGCTCATTAGCCCATGCCATAAAAGGAGCCTACATCTATTTTTGGCTTGAGTTCCAGTATGCTTGAGCCATAGTTGTCCTGGAAGGAGCATGGCTTAGCTTCAGGGGATAAAAGTGAAGGTCTAAAAGGTGAAGGAACATGCTTCCTTCTCTTCAGTCAAATTTAGGGGAGAAACGGTGAATAAGGGGTGCTTAGCTTCTGCTGTATGTCCTGTGGTGAAGGAAACACTGCTGCACAGTGGTGCTGTTGGAAGTAAAATGATGTCCAGGAAACCACATCAACAGAAGGTGGCAACCATGGCTGGAGCCCCTTTGGTGGGATGGTGAGGTGTGACTGAACAATAGAAGCAGAGTGTAAAATTCCCTTAAGCGAAGGGGGTAGAAATATTTTCTTTGGTTCTTAACTTATCTCTCTGGAGATTAGAAGAGATTTTTGTAGCTACACATGTAGTTCTTCATGTAGAAAAGGAAGATTTTAGATGTGATTTGAGGTGATTTTTGTGCATCAAAGAAAAGTAGAAAAAAACCCCTGTGGCTGCAGAAAAAGGAGACTTAAAGTAAGCCCTTTCACTTTGGCATGCCCATAGGATTTTCAATATTTCAGTTTAGCTAAATTTCTTGTTTATATATGTAAAAATAACAAAATATGCAAAGGGTAAATGACTCAAAACAAAAACCTTCTGGATATGTTTGAATAAAATCTTTCAGATTGAGTAAAAAGAAATGTAGAGAGTTTTTTGTTCCATTTAAGGTCGTGTGCTTTGGTTCTGTTAGTTATTGTCATGGAAAGAAATAAATATAAAATAAAAAAAATACCTAACCAAAGAGCTTAGCTTACTAATTAGGAGTGCATTTGTTTTAATCAGGTTAGTTTGTTATTGAGAAAGACACCATTCCTGTGTAGTGTATCAATATAGATAACATATTTATTGGCATCCTAGGGAGCTGGTTACAAATGTCAGTGAAGGGCAACCCTGCTGCTTCCAAATGTAAATCCAGCAGTTGGTTCCACTGTAACCACAACTAAGAGTTGAACAGGTATTGGAGGATTTAATATACCAGAAGTCCTTATTCTTGAGGACTAAGTAGTAGTCCAGTAGCACCAGAAGTTCTTAGTCTTTCTGTAGGTATAGACACCTTTCCTGCCATGACTGAGTGCCAGTGCCCTGGAGAAAAATAAAATCCTCCCTTTTCAACTCCTCTTAAAATTCTAGTTATACACTGGGAGTAGTGAAACCCTTCCTTTCCCTGGAGTGAGCCATGAGAATCCCTGCATTTGAGATGAATTAAGTTTCATATCATGGTATGAGAAATAAAAGTGCCTCAGCTCTGTAACTCCAGATGCTTTTTCAGTTGCTGGAGAGGTGGCTGCCTCAGTGACCTCTCCTGCCATCACCAGTGCATCCTTCCTGAGTGATGGATTGAAAGGTGCATTTTGCAGCTTCATATGTCAAAACAAACGAAGCAGTTTCAGTCTTTGAGTACAGCAGCCAGTCTGAATGTAAAGAGAAAAGTGAATTATAAAAGATGACTTATGGCACTAAGGTCATCATGGTGAACAGAGCTGAATGTTCTTTTCATAAACTGGAGTACTGTAAGAAGGACAATGAAGAGCCCAGCTCCTGTGGTATACTTGTGTGATTCTGACAAGGTATTGGTGAAATGAATGTCTCACTATGTGCTCATTCAGCACTAAACAGAATCTGGACAGAGTTACAGTGAGAGGAACTGATTTATGTGAGCCTCAAATATACCTAGGTGATCACTGTTTAAAATTTTTATTGGATTCAAGCTTTTGGATGTTGTGGAGACAGCAGGCTTTATCACAAGTTGCTATGGGTTAAAAAAATCAGTTTGAAACAAGAATCCCAAAATTTTGTTAGATGTGTGCTCCCATGCATATATTCCCATTGCAGTAAGCTAGATTTTTTTCCATGAATTTACTGTCAGTTCCACACAACTCTGTCTTTTGGGAGCTAGTGAGATTATACAGGTGGTATTTTGGACTTCTTCGAAAGTGGAAGAGTGCACTCTAACCTAGCTGATCAGTGAAGTGACATGTGAGCAGACTGTGAGGTGATGAATCCTAAATACAGGGAAAATAATAGAGCTGGGTAGGAAGTAGATATTATTTTTGACATGTTTTATATTCTAAAAGAAAACAACACATTTTAAAAATTTGTAAGTAAAAAAGTTTGAAACATTTTCCAGACGGATCTAATGCTTGCATTTTCGGAAAAATTAAAGACAATTATTTCTTTGTAAACTTAAGGACATGTTTTTTATATGGCAGATTTTATACAAGCAGTTTCTAAGTGGTGCCTAACAATGTTGAAAAGGTCAGTTTTAATTTTCTTCCAGAATTAAATTAAAAAAAATTTGTGAACAGGTACTTTGATTTATGACTAATTGTCTGTTTTGCTTCTGTCCTTCTAATTTCAGCTAAATGTTGACTCACAGTAAACAATAAATGGACACCTGATTATCATCTTTCTATAGGGCAGAGTCTCATAAAGTTGGGTCCACTTTGTTCACTCTCTGACTTGAGAGGAACTTATAATAACCTGTCTCAACTGCAGCTGTCTGTTGCAGTGAGTCACTTGTCTTTTGCACCTTCCCAGCATGTTAGTTTTGCACTAACACAATCTGAAAACCTCTCATCTTATGCAAATCTCCTTTGCTTTCTAATATTGTTCACTGTTATTGCAGGTTTGTCTTAGGAAAAGTACTTCATTTTGGTGGAGATGGAGCAGGTTTCTGTTAGGTTTTTTCTTTGGAGCTGTGTACATGGGGTATTTCTGTTTCTATCATTGTTTATCACTTCTGTTGAACTCTTTGGTAATCCCTGTTGGGTCTTTCACTTAACTTTATGCATCCAGCAATGTAAAACTGAGCAAACAATCCTGCTAAACATTAGCAGTGAATTCCAATAATAGAGTTCAGTAAGCTCTTCCTCATCAAAAACCTGTATTTTCAGCATATTATAAATTTGCTGCTTTGAGTACAACAAATCTTACTTTAGCACCTTCTTGAATTAGTATTTGAAATATAAAAGAGACAAACAGTACTGAACAAAATTTTTTTTTGCTATGTTAACAGAAACTACATGTTTTGGTTTATTTAATATTGAGACTGTTTGTAAGTGGAGATAAATTATGTGAGTAATTTTAGACACTCTCAAGGAGGAAGCCAAGGACTGGTTGGAGATGCTGCAAGCCAGTCACTGCACTCCTGTGAGCAGCTGCTCTGTCTGGATGAGGAAGACACACATGCTTTCATTCTTCAAGTGTTTTAGACTATTTATCCTATATAAGAGTGCTAAGCACCAGAATGGGTTTGGAGATGCTTCTACCTTTTCTAGTATTGGAGAAATAGAGTGATGGGATAGGAATGACACTGGACGCCTTACCATGGGTTCTAATTAAAGAGATGCTTGGATTCCAGTCCAATTCCAGTCCAATTTTCCAGAGAAAAATGACTTTTGCATCTTGCAATTGTCAGAATTTGAGAGTATGGGTTTCCAACCCACACCACTGAAGACTCTGAATTGCTCCCTGAGTAGCTTTGTACTCCTTTGAGTTGTTTCTTTGTGTACAGTCCTTGGTACAGTAAAAAATTTAAGAAGAGAGGCACAAGGTTACAAATAACAGAAACTAGTATTCAAAGAAGTAGCTGTGTGTTTGCTTAATTTTTTTTAAGAAGGTGGGAATTAGTATAGAAGTATTGATGTCTTTCTGGAGTTAGCTGCAGTAGCTGGAGTCTCCTTGAGGGCCTGCTGGACTTGCTGCTCAATCCTTAGAATTACTAATATTGTGAAATGAACGTCCAAGAGTATTTGATTAATCTCATGTTCAGTGCTTTCTCAATGATGTGATAGGCTGGTTGGGCTCAGGTTGTGTGAAGGAACCTGTAATACCTGGCAAAATCCACTGTGCTATCATCTGGCTGAAGTAGTATTTTAGTGATGGGTTTAGATGATGAGCAGATAGGGGGAAGAAGTATTGAGTATCAAGAAGGAAGGTGAAGTGGATCCAATTAGATTTTATTTTCTGTTGCTCACAGTTTTGGCCCATCTGCTGCTCTCATAAAAAGAATAGGTTGGCTGCAGATGCATGTCTTGCTGTAATTAGCAGTGCAGTGTGATGTGAAGAGTTTAGTCAAGTGCAGCAGGATGGGTGCCAGTCAGGCTTGGCTTTTTTGGCTTGTTGACATCCTATTGTAAGTGACACTTTCATTAGCTCATTTATTGCACCACTACTTCTGTAAGTGATTGTCAACTAGGAGAACAGGCTGTTTACAGCAGCAAGGTGAGTCAGGATATTTTTAGCCTTCTCCCTTTTCATGAGGATGGCTGACAATCAGTCCCAGCCAGTATCAGATAGATGGCTGCATTGAAACCATTTCCTGTCACTTTTTTTTGAACTGATGTGGCCTCTGCGTGGCTGGAGGATTGAGTGGGCACAGGAATTGATAGTACCAACTCTCTAGTGGGGTTTATTTCTGCATTTGCAGATAAGCTGCTCTTGAGTAGTTTTAGGAGTAATTTTATATCTCATGTTTGAATTACTCAGCTGCTTTTTGCCAGAGGCTTTTTTCTGTAGTTAATTATAGGATTATAATTGCCAATTAAGTGATAAGCCACAAAAGGGCTTGTATTCCTCAACTGCTGGTGCATGCCTTCAGAGTTTTGTGCAGCACAAGTAGCACAGGAAGTGACATAGGATGCTTATGACTGTTTTGTACAAGACCTATTTTTTCTATATATTGTGTATTTTAAAAAGACAAGATGTGGGAAGGAGGTAGGATTTCTTTGTGGACAGTGCAATTACAAAAGATAACAGAAACAGGAAGAGGAAAAGAATGGTTTTTATTTTCTTCCCCCTCCCCTCAATTATCTTTCCCTCCCCTGCTCTGAGTCAGTCCTTCCTTGTGGTTTAATTTCAGTTTGGGTCACCTGGGGTTCAGTTCTGTTCAAAATACTGTGTTAAAGTGCATATGCTTGCTATGTCATTCTTAGGTTAAATTACAGTGGCAAGAAATGAAAGTAGTAGAGGCATTTTCTTTAAATCATTCTTTATGTTCTTTAAAGATCTGTTGCAACAGCTCCAGCTGACATGCTCCAAAACAAATCAAAGTTGACCATTGTCTAGCATCAAAAATAGTGTGATTTAGCTAAAATGCTTATTCTGAATTTGTTTCTTCTCCAAGGCAGCAGAGCAATTTAACTGGAGTATTGCACTGGAGGAATGTGGCATTTCTTGATTGTTTTCATAACACAAGGTGGGAAAATAGCTCTCCTGTCCTCTAAACATTTTAGGCTTGAAAATGTATTAATCTGCTTGTTGATCACGAAGAGATGCTTTATCTTGGCAGCAAATGTTAAGGGAAAACTTTTGTGAGAAACTTGATGCAAATTAGTTGCACTTTGTGTACAATGATGAGGGGTGGAAATCTTCTTTTCTGCAAAAAAGAAAAATAAGCATGCACATTTTACTGAGGTGGAATGCTTCAGTTGTTTCACTTCATTACGAGCAAAATCAATTCTAACAAAGTTAAGTTGTAGTAGTGTGACAATGAAGTCACATCCTGATTTAACAACCAGCCTTCAAAGGCAGGATACCAGGTTAAATGCCCTCTCTGTGCAGAGTGAAGAAATGTACTTGAAGCAAGAATTTATTCTCAAGTGTGATGCTAACCATCTGGTCAAAGAATTGTTACTAGTCCAGTCACTGTGCTAGCAATATTGAAATTAGCTTGTTATTACACCTTACTTGTGATGATAATATAAATAAATATGTGCAAATTTTGTCATCTCCGTTTTTGGCATTGCCCTTTATTCTCATGCTACTTTAGCCCCCAGGTTGCAGGAGTTAATTTTCCTTGAAAGGAAGAGAAGATAGTTTTACAATGAATTGTCAGCACACTGAGCCCTTTGCTGAGGGAAATGTGAGGATGGTTTCTTCCCCCATGATTTTGCACCTCCTCTGACTTCTTTTTGTGTGATTGCTGAAGCAGTCTGTTCACTTGCTTTCCCTCCAGTGAATATGTGATGTTGTATTGAAGATCTGTTATTTGTGTTATGTTTTACACGTGATGGCTCTTTGTTCTTTTGTACTCCAAAACAGGTTTTACCCAGCTCCTAAACTTGCATGCATATACTGACCATAAATCAATCTTTTGTGATTTGTTTTTGTAGTTCTGTGGTCTCCATTTTCATTCTGTGGTTGCTGTTTCAAAGCCTCTGTTGTAATTTTCTCCCTCTATTTTTGGGCTGGTACAACATCTGTTTTTCTTAGATGTCACTCAGGCTGAGGTTAACTGGTGTTCTGTGAGCACAAGCAAGTCTTGTGTTTCAGTTCTTGGGTCACTGAGAGTTCACTCTAAAAATAAGAGATTCACTAGAAGACACACATGAATAGAGACACAGAGCCACAATGCTGTGGTAGCTCCCTGCTACAAATAATCTTCTAGTTATGCCAATATCACTGCTATGTTATAGAAACTGCAGCAATGAATGATCATATAAAATTGTAGTGGCTAGGCAGTAAGAATTATTATTTGAATATATTGGTGTGATTGTATGCTTGGAAAGTACGCTATAAAGGATGAAAAGTCATGTCTGGGGATGTGCATCTGTGGAGTTTATTGAAGGGCATGTGGTTGATTTTGCTGTGTCAGCCATCTTTATTATGCCTTATGAAAAGTAAGGTATAAGAAACAATTAGATTTTAGCAATAAATTTTAACTGTCCTTCTGGACTTCATTTCCAGAATTCTGTAATTTTTTTATTGTGACTGGTCAGAAACAAGCCTTGTAGAAGGAACTCTAACATCATCACTGCTTTGGCATGAACCAAGAATTTAAGACAGTAAAATTTACAGTTTTACTCAGAATAATAACTTTTTTTATCTCCTACAGTTCTTGAAAATTACAAAACACACCTCTTGACAGGAAGCATGCTTTTCTGTGGATTTTTCATGAACATTAATATATTATTACAAAAAAAAAATCCTCTATTTTCCATTGAACAACATTTTCTGTGCAGACATTTTACTGTGAAATTCCTGGTCTTTTCTACGTTTTGTGCATCTGCACTCAATTGAATTCCTGTTAAAGGGGATGCAAAGGTGTCCAGGAGCTTCAGAGAACAATTGAGTGAGCCTTTGAATCAATCAGGAAGGTGGATTCCAAAGGTCATAAACATGTACCTCTTGGAAGTGACCACAAAGCTTTATAGACTCTTGGGCCTCTGCTGAACAGCTCCACTTCACAGACAGGCAGATAAATGCTCTCTGCATTAGAGCAGTTAAATCTGAGCATGGAAAACTAAGCAAAATTTTCTGTGTTGTGGAATAATGAAGTGGTATAATTCCAATTAGATAAGAGTTCTTTATCACCAGCTTCTTAAACCTGGATTTTAAATCAATATACTGCTGGAACTGAGAACAGTGCAGGCCAGTGCATTTTAAAAAAATTTGAGAAACTGTTTTTGGAAGACAATATATCTATATTGTCTACCACTTACCAAAAAAGTTTAACATAAACACAATTCTACAAAGAGAATAAAAGAGAAATCTCAAGTTCTATGACATCTAAAAAAACCCAATCTCTGTCTACTTTCCTCTTGTTTCACAGGTGTGGTTTTTCTTTTTTGTCTTATCGATCATGTTTTCACTACTCACACAGATCATATGCTTCCTGTGCAGGTGCTGTGTGGTTTGGCCCTGAGATTGTTTTCAGGCCAGGAGATTTAGGACTGGGATTTACCCCATGTGTTTGCATATTTCCATGAATCCCAGGTGAGTTTGAAAGAACTAAAAAACTTTATCCATCACATCAGGGTGTTGTATTCATCCACCCACGCAGCTGGACATTGCCACAAAGAGGGCTATTACTGGAGTACAGCATCCATTCCTGGTAAGGTGTAACGTTGAAGCTGTAGCTCTGACTAATAAATGGAAGATTGGAGCTGCAGTTGTTCCCATTATGAGATAATAGGAAAGTTACTAGAACTTAACTTAAGGCTTTCCAATGGGGAAATATAAAAATTGTGTTAGAGGCAACCGAAAGTTTATACATACTCTTTTCTAATGATCCCATCTTATTTCAGTCACTTTGCACGGGACTTCCCAAGTGCCCAAAAATGTATCTGGTATTGCAGTCAATGTAAACTTTATCTCCTTTTGTTTGTGTTTTTGTCAGAACAGAACTTTAGTTTTCCTATTAACTTTGGTTTACATGTATCTGCTCTGCTTATGGGTATGACTTTTGATGTCTAGGGTGACCTGAGCAAGAGCACTTGTGGTGTCAGATGAGCTGTCACAGTAGTGTTTCAGCTCTGCAGAGCCATGATCCCAGCTGCAGATTTGGCACATACCATCAGGATAATGAGGAAATAAAGGCTTGTTGCTCTTGATTTCTTGCTGTAGGAAAAAAGCCAGCAGGAAACCCTGTGTTTAGCTATTCCATAGTGTGTGGCAGGGGCTATGGTGTTTGAAAACTGATGAATCACATAATGAGAAAAAAAGCCCAAGGGCTGCCAAACTTGGGGCTTGTCTTGGTCACTTGATGCACTGGGTCACTGGCAGTGAGTTCACGGTCCTTACTGAATTCCTTTTGCATTGTTCCTGATGCTTCATTATTTCTTTATTGAGCCAATGGCTCTGTGCCATCTTCAGGTGAAGTCTAACAATATTTTATATTTTTAGTATTTGTGGAAATGAAATAAATAAATGCTTGGTTGGTTTGTCATTTTCAGCTTTCCTGTTTCAAGTCTCATTTTGCCTCTAATTTGATTCTGGGCTTTTTTATTCTAGCAATAAACGAATGACATAAAAGCATAGTGAGTTGGCATTGGCTGTTGGAAGTCACACAAATTGCTTTGGGAAAGGAAATGGTTAGTGGCAAACAATGATTTTTTACAAAACTCAACCCTTTGGTGACTAGTGCCACTATGGAATACTTTAAGGATGTTATGGAAATACTTTTTCAAAGTTGGACCTCGCTCAACCCTCCCCCACCCTCACCTTCCAAAACCAAACATTTAATCCCCAGCAATCTCCCTAAAACCAGAAAAAAACCTCCCACAAACTTCATGTTTGAAAGTTATGGTTTTTTAATATTTAATATCATCAGATAGGAAGAGTGCCTCATTATATTTCATGGAGGAAATGAACTTACTGGATAAGCAGTCAGATGGTTACTGCAAACCAGCATAGCATCACTGACACTAGAAGGGGATAGTTGCTTTACTCCCTCTTCATATGATATGGCAGGTATTTGCCTTGATATAAGCTGCAGAGAGAAAGATGTGTTTGTCTGGGATTCAGCTTATATATCAGTTTTGAGGAATTATTCACTGATGTCCTGTTTCTGGTGTGAACATCATAGCAGTTACTCCAAAAACTTGCACAGAACTGTGGTGGTGGGGATCTGTCATGGGCAGAGGACCCCATTTGAGTGGAGCTTGCTGTAACAGTGGGGCCTACACTCACCCTCAGTTCCATCTGTCTCAACAAGAATTTTGTCACAGACTTAAAATGAGCCACGATCACGTCTTGGAATCAGGGACAAATGTGTTGATTAAAGGGAGCCACAGTTTGTAAATAGTGTTCAGTGTTGTCAAACAGGCAGCATTTATCAGCCAGACATTTTCTTTTCTGAACAAACTGGAGAGGAAATCTCGTGTGCTGCCTAGCGAGTGTGAGAGGGACTCACTGCAGCAGGGAAGCAGATGGCCAGAGCTGCGTGGGCTCGCAGTGCCGCGGAACGAGCAGAGCGCCAGTGGGATGGATGGGAGAGAGCTGGGAGAGACAGAGAGCCTTGGCTGCCTTGGAATGACAAGCTGGAGCTGGAGCATCTTTAGTTCCTGAATAAAACTGCTCATATTTCGTGAACAAAAATGGCTTTTGTAGGAAATTCACACTCAAAAGCACAGAGCATAAATAAGAAGTGCTGTACCTTGAAGGGGATGAGACTGCACAGTCAGTGGACAGTGCTTAACCTTTGAGAGATGGAGCAAAACTGAGAGAGTCATGTGCCAGAGCACAAAAATTTTCAGTGAATTGACAATCAAGTCCAATATGAAAAATCTGTTAACGGAATTGAGGCATCCGCAGCTCAAGAGTAAAAGAGTAAAAAGGCTTTATGTCATTGGCATGAATTGTGAGTACATTTATTGTGCATTCATAGAATAGTGAGAATTCTTTGGCTGAAAAGATTTCATTACCCAAAAGGAAATGGCACAAAAAGGTGCTATGTTAGTGAAAATATTTTATTGTCAGTAATTTATTTTTCTTTAGTTCAGTTTTCAAATAAAATATTTGTCTGTAACCTAATTTAATATGATTTCTCCCTTTTAATTAACATGATTTTCAAGTTCAAACACATGCATCTCTTTCTTACTGATATACAAAATAGCAATTTTTTTAATCTTCAAATGAGAATTATTATACATGTCAAATTCTTAGAAGATCGGGGAAATTTACTGTTCCTCATCCTTAATTATATCTGAAATCCAGAATAATGCAATTATTTGATAAGTGAGTTAATTTAACAATAAATATATGAAAAGTCACGACCCACCTTTGTTTAAAAAAAAATTAACCTTGTGGCTGAATTACTTTAAAAATGCTTAAACATCTAATTTGGAGATCAAGCATACTCTGAATATTAAGTAGAGGGTCTTTAACACAACAGTTGCTGGTAGATAAAGATGGCAGATGGCTGAAAATTCTATACAGATCCTGAGAACAGGCTTGGTTGGCGTTTTTTTCATTTTTGGAAAATGGAAAAGTGTTTTATTGTAGATCTGAGTTAAACTGACAGCTAAGTTGTGAGCTGTAAGAGGGGTGTCTCATGTTCAGTATAACAGCAAAGAGTTTCTCGTCAGTTTGACCAGAGTTAAACATTTTCTCGTGGCTATTGTCATCAGCTGGAATGCTGAGAATGGCAGAGCTGTATTTTTATGACTTTTGAGGCTCAAGATAAAGAGAAAAACAAGATGCTAGATGTTATGAATGAGGCTTGGATTAGTCTCCTGCTAATATGTTTTATTCAAGTTGTTGTTATTAGTCCTGCTAAGGTTTGGAGTAATTTATTTCCATTAATCAGTGTTACACCTATATATATGTGGGGTCTGAACAAAATAAAAGTGTAATGAGGCATGATGTTTACTCTGCATTTTGCAGCAACACTAATCTCTGGAAGAAATTAACTGAAACTTCTTTTGGGGGGTACTTATTAATGCATTTCACTGAATATGCTTTTTTTGGTCTCTCCTTCCATAGCAGAAACCTTTTTTTTTTCCTTTGGTCAATTGAGTATGGCACAAGGGTAATAACAAGTCTAATGGATGCTGTAAACCACCACTTTTTAATGCATAATGTAATTGAATCAGAATACAGTGTCTAGACTGATGGAGTCCCTGGTGCTTTAACAACTGAAATTATGATTAGAAAGATCCAGATAATGCTGACTTCTCATATATTAAGCCCCTATTATACAATTTCTTTTCTACAGCACATTCACTTTTACTTTTGAATTATGTAGTGCCATCTTAAACAGTCTAATATTACACTGGAAAAAAATTCAGAGCTCTGAGAGAGCTTTATCATTTCTGTGGAAATACATACAGAATAAATTTGTAGTGGTGCTATATGACTAATATTTCCTCCAAACAGCTCTCACATCAAATTCCACATTTAAAATTGCGTTCTTTGGCAGAAAGCTTATTGTAAAGCCAGTTCTCCTCTTGGCCATTACTGAACAGAATGAAGAGCAGAAAGTGCCTCTGGATTGTGTGCTGAGTGTGGGTGATAGGGGTTTCTGCAGGCTCTGGGATAGCTGAGCTCTTTTCCTTTTATCTAAATGACAAAATCTGAAGACTTTTCCGAATAGAAGTCAGTGGGAGATTGTGCTCTTAAGGCTCCACAGATCATCCAACCAGTGAGCTGCACATAAAATATGTTGTGCTTTCACTTACAGAGAAAATTTCTATATTATTAGCTGACAAGATTCTTCATCTAGATGGTAAAAATAAAAATTTATAATTTCTTTTAGGTTTCCTTGAGGTGATTGAAGTAACTAATTTTCAAAATGGCTGTAATGTAAGCAATTATTTCTACTGTCAAAGAAAAATGATGTTCAGGTGAAGTGGTTAATGGAGTTTTGGATAAACACGAGGCCATGCAGTGGTGGAACTGCTAATGTTGAGTGGGAGCTGCCTACAGGCTGCCGTTAATTACAGTTACCTGACTGAGCTCCTCCTGCAGCCAAGGGCTCAGGCCAGCCCAGGCCAAGAGGTACACGTGGCACAGCACAAGGTTAGCTGCGACCTGAGCCTCAAACTCCTTGATGTACAGCAGGTCTCAGGTTAGGGTCACTATAAGAGGACACATCTCTAAAGGCATTAACTAGAATAACACGAGCTGTGTGGATAAACTTTTCTCTTTTGTATGCTTAGAATAAGAGTATGCCAAAGGAGGGAACATTATATCTTGGAAGTGCCTGCTGAAAACTGGCTAACCATCATCCCTCTCAGTTCTAAACCCTCAAACAGCAACTAGGTAATTGAACTCCTTTCTGTTGCCTTAGGCTAGAAGATATGCCTCCTCCTTATTCATGTAGTTCGTGAAGCTGTAGTGTGATGAAAATGAGTATTGGCCCATGCTCGCTGCCTTTCAAATAAGCAAACTGAATTTTTGCTCTGGCTTGAAAGAGGTAAAAGAGTTTGGATGTATGTGGTAAGAAGTGCTGTACCTTGAAGGGGATCAGACTACACAGTCAATGGGCAGTGCTTAACCTATGAGAGATGGAGCAAAACTGTGGGAGTCTTCTTGTGCTGGAGCACAAAAATTTGCAGTGAATTGACAATCCAGTCCAATATGAAAAATCTATTAGCCCTGAGAACATAGACTTAAACTAGTACCACTTGGTGTCATGTATTCTTGGAGAATTTGGTATAATGGGCAGAGGCTGAAACTTGCTTTTTAAATCTTAAACCTTTGGGATTTTAGTCTAGCATTTATTCAAGAAGTTACTTTCATCATCTCAGTGGGTGTGAGACCCAAGCTTCAGTGAATCAAGAAGCTATGTTCAAATGAAAGCCACCAAAAATTGCATGAACATTTGAGATGGCTGCAAGTATACAAGAAAGCTGTAATGGAAAATGCTATGAAGTACAGCTGATGGATTCATAGTTCATCAGCATTATCACTTCCCTTAATATCTGATAAGCATGTTCTGTTATTGAAATCTGTATCTGTACACTTAAGAATGCTTTCATTAGCACTGTGGGCCAAGTAAGATTTTTCTGAAGATCCTAAAATTCTTAAGGAGCTCTGTACCGACAGCAAAAGCAGACAGTTTTGCTGAGTGAGGATTTGATGCTAATTGAGGCTGACAGAAACTATCCTTTATCTGACTGAACTGTCTGAGAATGTGGAGGTCATACTTAATTTTCAGTCCCAGATTCAGAGATGCTTCTTTTCTAACAGAATGATACAAAAATTCTGGGTATATGCATGTTCTGTTTCTATCATTAATGCTGTTAAGATTAGCAGGGCACATCTTTCAGAATTGAATGAAAAGGATAAGTATCAGGTATGCTCTAGAAATATTTGTGCTGCATCACTCTTCATAGACATCTGGAAGTTTGTGATCTAAGGCTCTTAATTCCAGTTATACTAGATGTCACAGAAGTAACACGGAAATACAGTATGAAAAATAAAACAGAATGCTTCTTTGCTTCAATAGAGCAATGTTTTTTGAATGAGAGTCTTCATTTTAACTGATGTGAATGACTCAGGCTGCAGCAGCCCCATGCCAAAAACAATCAGCCAAATAGCTTGGCAAGTGTTCTGATAAATTGCTTTTGCTGGCAGTAGTTTTGTGACTTCAAATGAGTATTAACCAAATGACAGTCTTAATTTTTCAAGTACTAGCTGGAAATAAAGGTTTTTAACTCTGTTGCATGTTCAGTACACAAAACACTAGGACTTCAGTATGATGTGTATGTGTTTGTACACAAATAGATTCACAAAATCATCTAGTACATCTGGGATTGTAAATCCCTCTCATGGGCTCCAACATCAGCATCACATAGCACAGATGTTGCTGTCTCTGTTTTCTTTTCTACAGAATTGTTATACATTATGGAATATCTTGGGAGTTTTTTCCTATTCACAGTGTTTATCCCAAGTTGTTCCTGCCATAAAATTTTGTTTGTTCTTGTTTCTCAGCTTCTTTCCCCCCCCTTGTAGTAACAAAATTCCCCAAAGTCAGCTATCACAAGGGTAAATTTAATCTACAAGGAAACACGTATGCCCTTGGTGAGATTGCTTGTGGCTTTCTAGGCCTGTCAAGTCTTAAATTTTTAATTAAACACAGGTGGAAAAATGAGAAAAATATTCCTTCACATTCATGACAAAGGAACAACCTCATGCTTGTGTTTCAGTCCACGTGCAATCCCTACTGACCCAATTAGCACCCTTCAGTCCAGCACCTTTCTTTTTCCCTAATGGCTCTTACCTGCGATGTGCTTTTGCAGTGGAGTATGTTAGGCTTTTCTGCCAGGAGAGTTTGAGTATTAATCCTGAGTGTCTGGCAAGTTCCCATCTGAGGTGCTGTAGAAGAGAAGCATCTCTAAAGCTCTACTGTTTCCCCCCTTTTTACTGAAAGAGAGGAGATGAGTTCGTGTAGAGCTAATCCACAACCTCTTTTCTGGTTCAGTGGGGCTGTTTTGTTCTCCTCCACACATGTTCTAGAGCAAATCCCCAAGTGTCTTTTCAGGTGTTAACCTATAGCATGGGTTATCTGTGTCACCCTGTGGGATGAGACATATGAACTACAATGGTGGAAGGAAAAAACCCTGTGTTTAAAATGCATGTGCTAATTTATACGGCATCATTAGTTTGGAATTGTACCAGTGCATACGGATATGCACATTACCTGTGTTGATTGATCTTTTAAAACATTTTCAGTAATATTTAGCATAGAGGAAATGAGGGGAGCTCAACCAGGGTATTTTATTAGATTCTGCAGTGTTTCCTGCTGTGTTGATTTTTCTGGTCCCCAGAGACTTCATAGCCTTCCCTGACTTCATTCTCAAGAGAGGGATGCATTTCTGTATGTTCTTCCCTGACTGCAGAAATCCTGTGAAGTTAGTATATATTCTCAGTCATAAGGGGAAAAAGGGAAGAAAAGAGCGAGTAAAAACACAGTACCAGTATGCCTGATGCTCACTCTGTCTCTGAAAGTTGTGTGGGGCATTTGTATAAATGCTGAGTTTATTTTGCTCTAAGACGCAATGGGAACAAAGTTACAGTCTGCAGCAAGCTGAGAAGCAAATTTCCTTAGAAGTTCTACTGAGCAACACCAGGATTTTCTTAATGTTCACTGCACAGCTCAGGCAGCAGACTTATGTTTATAAGTTAACAAAAAAGTAGAGAAAAATTTGTCTTTTTGACACTATTCTTAGAAGTTTAATACTAATTCTTTTAGCATCTCAGTTATGCCTAAAGTAGTATTAATGAATGTCTGTAATATTCCTATTAACAGTGCTGAGATTGCGACTCATTGCTGATGAGATGTCTGATGATAGCATTGCTTAGACAATATAGTAAAAATAATAAAGAATAAAATCTGAAAAGTGGAAAGATAACTGTCAATCATTTCAAATCATAAGCCATCTCAGGAGATGGTAAGTAAATAAGGTGGATTATAAATGCTATGTATGATTAAGTTTATTAGGTGTTCTTAAACAGTTGACCTATGTTCTTATGATTGCTTAATTGTAGTAATAAAAAATGGTATAATATATTCTTCAAGATCTTTGTATTAAGCCCAAGAAGCACCTTTGAAGTTGACAGCCTTACTCACATGAGGTGTTATGCAACTGTTTAAATATTCTAATGGACTGTAGCTACAGATTTTAAACTCAAGATCTTGAAGTGATTCTTGTGCATGCAGAAATAGTAAATTGCAGATATTGTTTACATGGATGTTTTCTCCCTTTGTTTGAATAGTGAAGTCTCTTATAACTCATTGAGTAAACTCTGTAACAGATGATGTTTCTAGGGATGACTAATGATAGGAATTCTTAATGTTTTGGAGTCTTTCCTCAGAAAAACCTGTTTGGTTTTGTTGTATGAATGTATATATACACACAGCTCTGTGTGTATTTCTCAGCTGTACATATGAGTTAGCAGGGGTTGTAGAAGTGAGCAGGTATTTGCATTTGTGCAGAGCAGATGTAAATCCTTACATCTACAGTGCCAGTTCCAAAATAACAAAACTCTGAGATCAGGAAGTTTATTTTTCCATCTTGGGTTTCTCTTGACTCATGTTAATTACATAATAGCATGGTGCTTAGTGATGACCCAAATGATAGCTGTTAATATGAGCACAGAGGCCAGATTAATAAATTTAGCTTTTACATCTTTCTCTGAAAATTTTGGGGTAAGGTTTTCAACTGTAGTGGCCACCAGTCAGATTAACACTGATTCATCACATGCTCAGCGTTTGTCTCCATTCTACCTGAGCCACCGCCAGATTAATTTTTTCACAAATGCATCTTTTGCTTTGTCATTTATTTCATCAGAGGCTGGGACCTGCATATTTTTGTTTAGTGTAATTTTAGGGTTGTGAAAATCAATCCCTACTTGCATGACAACTGGAGAAGAACTGCAAATTTCTAATTATAAAACAAAATTATTTGTTCAGCTTGAGTTATTAATGTTCAATTGCATTTATTTTTGAAGTGAATATGTTCAGTTCGCTAGAATGTGGCACAAGGGCTTCTTTGTAATGTAAATTTGATTTGATTGAAAGGTTCTGTAGAATCCAGATGTATTTGGCAATGATCTCAGGCATCTGGTAATGAAACTGCAGAGATGACATAAAAAGCAAATTGCTATGCTTGTCTGTGTACATTGTTTGGAAAAGACCTCCAAGGGTATTAAAACTACATAATATATACTTAGAACAAGAAGATTATTAGGATTCCTTCCAAACCTGTGTTCTAATTCTTTACTGTATTCATTTGCCAAGTATTTAGAAGGATATCACATCCTTTCTTCAATATTTTAATTAAGATTGATTTTCTTTAAAAGTTCTATGTTGCCTGACTTCAGCAACTAGGGTTTTTTTTCACATAGAACTATGCCAGTATTAAGTAATGACTGAGATGGGAAAAGATTTAATATGACACCTTTCCCTTTTTCTTGTCTGTATTTGGGTTTTTTTAGTAATTTATATCTCAAAGTATACTGTCTACCACAGAAACTGATTAAAAAGAGTTAAAAATTAGAAATAATAGAATAAGAATTAATTGTAAAGGAAATAAAATAGCTGATTTCATTTTTGGGCTTGACTGTGTCATCAGCCTAAGCTAGAGCAGTCCTAGTGATGCTCATTCTGGTAATGTATGATCAGCAAGTGACTTTGAGGAGGAGGATGGTGTACCTGTAAAAAATACTTTTCTGCCTGAAAAATAGCATTTGCAGTAACAGTGGTGTTATTGGCAACCTGTTAAGGTTATACAAATGTAATGCAGACCCATATTCAAACACTGGCAGTATGGGAAACAAAAGAATGAGGTGCTTTACTAAGTGATGCCATGATCTACTGGGGAAAACCAAACCATCCTTGGATAATTCTGCTACAGCTCAGCCATATGCTCTCAGGGCAGGCAAATGCTGAGAAGAAGCAATATGTCTGTATTTGGCAACTGGCTTTAACATTATCAAACTTTAAACTTCCTCTTAGGGAATAGCAGTTTCTCCTTCTCACACCAGTAACAAATTTAAGAGTGTGGAGGAAAATGCTGTCATTATGTTTTGCAGATAATTGAGACTAAAGCATAGAAGTGAGAAAGTCTTAGTCTGACACTTACCTTAGCCAATGGTCCTGGAGTCCCAGGGGAGTTTTTATGAACAGTTATCTGTCAGAGAACACATAGTAACATCAGTCTCCATTTCTTTTTACTTTTACTGTATCATCCAATCAGTTTACTAAGAAATCAGATTTTCTTCTATTTTCTCTCAACAGCTGAAGCCTAAAGTAAAGAATGAATAAGTTATAACATAGACATTGCATTTAATTGATCACTAGAGGATTAATTGTAAAAAAATCAATTATGTTTAACACCTGAAAAGACGAAAAAAAACCTCAAAAAACCTGACCTAGAATAGAACTATAAGAAACACTTTGGAAAAGAAATAAGCAGGCAAGACAAGCACCAAGAGGTTTGGAGGTGAAAGGCAAATTACTAAAACAAAAAAAAAGGGAAGTCACCATGTATGCACGCTTATCCTCAGGAAGGGACAAGATAATAGATTTTGTAGTCTTAGCATGAGGCATCCAGAGTCATTCATAGACCAAATGACCAGATCCTGCACTGGATCTCTTCCCAGATTTTCCTCTGCAACTTAGTGTGAGTCCTGGTTGTTCCTTGCTCCCTCTCCCTTATCGGCTGGCTTTCCCTTCACAGCAAGTGAAAGATTTCTCCTTTTTGTTTGTTGTGTTCCTAGAGTAATTTCTTTTTTCCAGGCATAGCTCTTTTGATAAATTCCGCTTTGTAACAATGTCCAGATAAAGTTCCCAAGCATCATAATATTTGCTTTTAGGAAGCATGATTTGTGTGGAGTTTTTTTATACTTTTACTGCAGTAGGTACCTACAAATACAGTGGAAGAAAATGAGATGTCAAGTTTTTTGTAAAGCTATTTGTCAGGTAAAAGGTTTATTTGTCAGAAAGATGGATAGCTGAATACACTTGTAAAAATAAAACTGAATTCTTTGGGGACACTAAAGGCTGTCAGTGGCTCTAAGAAAATGGAATCTGGGGATAAAGTTTTTTGAAGGCCTCCACTTGTATTTTGGTTTCTACTGAAAACTATATCTGATTGTGACATATCTGTAAAAATACATTTTCATGAGACGGCTGAAGTGTGAGAAATTTTTTTTTTTTAGGGAATTGTGAAGAAAAGAACATCTTTCAGGTGTATAATAGGAGCACATTGTGCTGTTTGATCATATGATGTCTATGTTTGGTTTATCTCCCTTGGGATGGTGCAGAGGCAAACTGAAGTCCTCCTCCCTATATGTGAGGATGGACAAACTACTAAAGATGAGGAAGAAAATAAGTCTCATATTGGAGAAGAAAAGAAAGAGGAAATAGCTTCTCAAATGCCTTAAAAATTTGGGCAAGATAAGCAAGACAACCTTTCCAACTGCTTGCTTTATGATGCTGCAATGATGATGTAATTGTTGAGACTGCCACTTCCTTTAGGCAGCACATCCAGTCCTGCTCTGTCCTTCTGAGCTGCCTGTGCAATGTTCTGCAGTCTGTTCACCTGTGATAGCAGAAAAGATGGGTTACCTGGAGTTGGCTTCTTTATTTAAAGTGCATTGTACTAAATATGCAGTTTATGGATGCTGCTAGTAAAACATGCAAATAGTTCATTGCACCTAAAGAAAAGGATTCTGAAACAAAGATGCATGAGAAGAAAACACAAGACTTGAAATGAAAGCAGCAATATGAAAAGATATACATTAAGTTAACATACAGCAGAATAGATGACAGCTAAGGAGACAGATCACTTTTTACATTAGAACCAAACTGGGTGTAAGTTGGTATTACTGGTTTAATTATTTTTTATGTAGGATTTTCATCCATTGTTGATTTGTATTCTTACTATTAGAAATAGTTGATCTGCTCAGAATAGTTATAATATGAATTCAGTTTAAATATTTTTGCCTGGAAATGGCTATTGATTTCTAGGGATCTCTTTGTAATTTAGAGGTGCTTGCCAGACAGCTCAGCCAATATATTTGCATGATTAGATGGCTTGGGAGCTGCTAATTTTGAATTTTCATGGTGTGTGACTAGTAACTTAACTCAGGCATTATTGCTCCTGTTCCATTTTTCAGCAGCAAACTTTTAAAAAGCAGGAGAATAAATGGCAGAAAGTTTATAACACATAGACAAGAACATGTTTTCATGTGAACCTAGGGTCTTCTTGGATGCCACTTTTGAAAAATTTTAGGCTCAATGTTTCTGTGAATAAACCCAGGCTCAAGAACAACTAACAGCAGAGCAAATGAATAAAGTTTCTTACATGTGAAAAAACTTAAAAAAGTACCTGAGGAATTTCTTTCCTCAGATGAATGGTGAGATGGGCCATGTGAAATGCTTAATGTGTATGTTTGCATCAGTCATGTGTTTCAATATTCCCTATATACTTGTTTACAAAAATAGTGGAGCTGGTAATGACTGAAATTACTGGAGTGTGGATTAATGAATGTTAGATTTTCCTTGTTTAATTCTCCCAAAAATTAAGGCACATTAAAATATTTTTCAGAGAAACATAATTCAATAATGCCTAAAATTGCATGTTTACCTTCAAACATCTTCAGAGACTATTTAAAGGTTTTCTTTAAATAGCATCTGAAAAAGATATATTTATTTCCTTTTGTTTTTCAAGTCTGTTTTGTTATCTTAGGCAGGCCACACTGGCACCAAATTCTTATATCTCTGTGTAATACTCTGAGGAAGAAATGTTAGACTGGAACAAAATCTTTCCAATTGGTTAATGAGTTACTTTAGAGTCATCCCTATATTTGCTGGTGGATGCTGGCAGAGTGAAGTGCAGTAGAGAGTGTTGTTTATAGGTTTGTTTTTTCTAAAAATTAACTTAATTATATCTAAATGTAGAAAAATACAGCTTCTGTTTGCTTTTAGCTAATATTTTTAAAATAATCCCCTAATGTTAATACAAGTGATCGGTAATGGACTTGTTTATAGGAATTAATCGTTGCTAAGAGATTTATTTCAGGCAATATTATGTTCATTAGCTTAAGCACCTGATGAAGTGTGAAGAAAAAGTCTTACAGCTCAGAGTTAATCTGGGGTTCTGATGGGTAGCAAGCTTTAATGCCAGCTTTGTCCCATCTGCTTTGTGCTGGTGTTACTCCTGAGGTCAGTGGATTAAAAAATAAAAATGTAGAAACTGTGAACTGTACAGACTTTTGTCTCAATGGATTGCTTTTTGCAGATGTATAAGGCCATATTTGTTCTTTAGTCATGTTTATGGAATTTACTGAATACCATGGGATAGTACTGGATATACTTCAAGTAGGAATTAAAACCATGTATTTTCATTGTCTGAAAAGGAAGACTCCCTTCCTTTCTCTAGTGTATTCTGTAAAGAAAAATTAGACAAAGAAAATAATATCCATGCTGTATAGGTCTGAATCTGCTCCCATTTGAGTCAATAGTAAATCTGTTACTGAATTTAATGAGGGTCACTTGGGACAAAACAATGCCTGAAAAAAATAATTATTTTAGGCAATTTAATAAGAAATGGTAATAACATGTTGAAACAAAGCAATTATTTTGGTGGCCACAAATGGAAGTTGCTGCTTATATGTGCAGGTTTTAGAATGGGTTTATCCCACTTGTGCAAAATTAGGCATCTAATCAAGGGTAGTCATCTGGACCTTCCTTCTGGTGCCTTAAGGAAGCTGAACACCCTGAGTGGGTCAAAGGTAATTCCTCTTTCTTCATCCCAAGAAAATCCCCTTGCAAAAGCGTTGATGCTGGTTTTTTTTAGCTGCAATCCTAATTTGTAAGTATGAAGAACTTATCTCTAGTCAATGCAGTTGTGATGTTACAAAGGTCTGCAAGAATATTTAGACTGCAACTGATGTTTTAAGTCAATTGCTACTGTAGAGTGAGGGGTAATGTTTTACAAAGAGTGTTAATACTAACTATTTTCTTTTGTAAACCCATTAATTTCTTTGCATATAAATATTTCCATTATTCAGTGATTAGCCTGTACAAAAATGAGGTGTATCTGAGAGAGTAACAAAATTAGGAGTAGAAGGCAGTGTTTGTCCTGACACTGTCCAGAGAGGGTTTGAACCAGTGTAATGAACAGAGTAGATAATGCTGAAAGGGAAAAGGCTGATAATTTTACCCAAAGGTTAGGAATAAATACTGATGTATATTGTGATTGACTGCACAATTGTAGATTGCAGTAAGAACAGTAATTTGAGATGTGTGGTGCATTAAGCCAGACACTGATGCAAAGCAGAAGTAGGAGAGCATGATTTGCTTTTTCTGAGAAGTGGAGTCAATTAGCATCAAATGCCCTAAGCACTGGAGGTGCAATCTGTCTGATAGTAACCTACAAGAAATAATTGTTAGATAAAAATGGCAGCTCACGGCTTTGAAAATAAAATTATTATGTACAGTCAGATACAGGATGAAGTGGCTTAATATGTACAGTGGTCTTAACTATCCTTCCCAATGCTGCTTCTATCTGTGTGCATGTAAAAGTCCTTTTCTCTTTACTGCCATTTATTACAGGGTCTTGCAAATAAGAAGAAAGTATAGTAAGGAAAATTTATTGTCTTGTTTTTAGTAATATCCTTATTCTTCTATTATCCTGTTTTCTATGGCTTTTTTTGTAAGTTCCCTTTTCTCTAAATTTACAGGGTCCTGAAATAAATGTCTGAGGAAAAAAATACAGACACTATTGAAAATTACGCAATTTTTTCCCTTTAGAATTTCATTTTCTACTTGTTTATAAGGAGATTGTGATTAAACTCTGCTCAGGTAAACAATACAACACTGGACATGGCATATGAGTTGTACTGTCAACTTGTATCCATCTGTACCCATCCATCTATCTCTTGTCCCATATGTGATTTGTGTAACTCTGGGAGCTGCAGGGGTGGTGTATTGTGAAGGGAAGGAAAAGCAGCCCCATTGTTTGTAGAGAATACAACATTCAAGAGCAAGGAAATGGCATGTTCAGCCTGTTCTGGGAACAGAAGGAATGTCTGATTCATTGCAGTTTCTTGCACACCTATTTGAACATACACTGATTATTCCAGTTAGCACTCTCAGTATGTGGTGATGATTTCTTTCTGGTATAAAATTCAATCTTTTTTATGATTTTTCATCACGATGAAGAGTTTTTTTCTTCCCAGTGGCTGTTTTGAGGCTGGGTTATTCTCTACAGTCTGTACAATGTTCACGTTTATTTCCTTCTATACCCTTCTCATACGTTCTCCATGTTCTTCATATTGTTCTCTTGTGTGACAGTGCTTTTAAATTCTGTTCTTTGACTCATATGTCAACAGATTTTTTAATTAGGCAAATATCTTACCTCAGCTTTGATCGATAATAGAAAGGTAGGATTTTTTTCTTCCTTGCTATTATATCCCATTGATGTCTTTCCAAGCATTGCAGTTGTTTCGTGTTGCCCTAGCAGATCCTTTTAATTTTGAGCTCTGTTACACAAGAATTCTTTTAATGATCAGAACTGCCCTCGTGTTGATGTCTTATTGGCTTTCAATAAGATATTCAAAAGATAGTTCAAAATTATTTGGATTCTCTGAATTTGTGACACTGATTTCATTTGGAAAGTCAGTGTCAGCAGAAGTTCTACTAAACTGGTGCTACTGGTGTCTCCAAGTAACACTTTAGTTATTGTCTGTCTTAGTGTCTCATGTCCTGCTTTTCTGAACTCTTTGTAGAATACCTCATCAATATACTGCTTGAATGCAACAATGTATTTGGATTGCAGATATTCCCAGAATTCAGTTCCAGACGCTCCTCTTCCATTCCTGTAAAACACTAATGTTCTCCAACAGCACTGTGGCTACAGCACAGACCCTGCTACTGCATTTCCTTAGAGTTAGTGGCTGACAGAAGGCAGCAGGGAGGTTTCAATAATGTCTGATTCTAAATTTTGCATTCTGTGTTGTGCATTCAAGCAGAATCATCCAAAAATGCAGTTTCATTAAACTCAAACTAATTACAGGATTATATTAAAAAGTCAAAATAGATGCTGAAAATGGTTTAATTTTGATGCAGTTGATATTTTTTTTTTTGTCCATCTTGACCCCTGTTTTGCTTTGGTTTCTATTCCAAAACTTTCATTAATATCCTACTCATTCTACCTTCCACGTTTGATGTTGTAGATATAGCCTATATATGAAATTCAGTTGTTTTTTCAGTGTTATTCAGGTATAATGCCCCAATGTTAGACAAAACTAATTTATATTAAAATGTGTGTTTTAAAAACTTAAATTCCAATTCTAATTCAAGGCAAAATGAAATTGCAGCGTGTAAATATTTCCAGAAAACATAAATGGTTGTTTATGAGATTAATAATGGAATGTTACAGTATAAGGTTAGGTCTGCGTTTCTGATTTAAGAGTTTGTTCTGCTAGTTTGACGCTGTGCCTTGTTTTAGGGAACTTGTGAATGAGGCTTTCAAATGGCTTTATATAATGTTAGAGAGATGAGCTGTATTTAAGAAAATAAAGCAAAATGTTGGGTTCATAGGGAATTGCTGCTTTGCAGAACTTCAGAGAAATGTAACCATGTGTTCACAAGTTGCTGTGAAGTTTTGGGCAAACTTGAAATGTTTGTCCTGGATTTTACTTTAATTTTGCATATATTCCTCATTTGCTAAAAATACCTATTAGTCCAGCTGTCATGGAATTGGAGAAACAGTCACCATAAATGCTATTTCTATGCAAAATTAGTCTTCCAACTAAGAATACATTTAAATACGGAGCATCATGTTCATCTTTCCAACTGATATCTACTGAAGTTGAATTTAGTTTTTTTTATCAGACAGATAAAGAATAATTTTTGCCCGTTGCAGTATTTGAATATTGTATATTCAAAAGTAGTAAGGTTCTTCCAGTTTATTCTTTCAAATTATTTTTAACACTTGATTTTAAAATAGCAGGAGAAGCATGGCATCTCTCTGCCTCCCAGTCAAATCCTGGTCTGACTGAGGACAATGAATTGAGCTGCTGCTGCCCATAGCTTGGGCACAAAATTTTCCTTTTTTCAGCACTGTTTCAGTCTGTAGTGGATCAAGACCCTGTGCTTATCCTGTCCATACATGTTCACGGTTCCAAATAAAGTCAATAAAGCTTCTATTAATCATCAAATATGAATAATTATGTCATGGGGTGTACAATGCACAAAAAGATCTATGTTTTTAGGCACCTTGTGATGTAAAACCCATCAAAATGGACTTTTCAACAATACCTTTAAACCAAGCATTTATATGTATGCATAAATCCTTTCTTGACCTTGTTCTCATCTTTCAGTATGGAGGTACCTTGGGAAACACAACTTCAAGACAATTAACACCTTGTAGAGAAAGAGGACAGACATAAAAAATAGCAAATTACTCTCAAGTAAGGCAGTGATTAATCATATCAGTGTTCAACTCTTATACCTATGCCTTAAATATTTGTTTGATTTTTATTGGTGCTTCATTATTTGCTGTTCAGTGTTCAGAGTTTGTTTTTCTCCTGTTTAAACCATTTTAGTTATTCAATAAGAGCACTAGAAACATTTTTATTTAATTAAGTTGGACAAACATTCCAGACATATAAAAGAGTAGTATGGTACTGAGGCAAAGATTTTACAAGCATCCCAAAGACTCAAAATTGTTGACATAAAATATTCAGCAAACGCTTGCAGGTAATGAATGTTTGAATAAAATGATGGTCATTTCCTAGACAATTTGTGATAAGAGAGGGGACTAAAGTCACCAGAATATGATTCATGATGAATAATTGAGTTGAAGCAGAACAAACATTTGAAAGTTCGGTTTCCTTCATGTTTCATAAATCCCACATCCTATCATTTATTTACCAAGAGTTATTCTATTCTAATTAGTTTTCTAATCTAAAGTCTGAAGAAATCTGAAGTCATATCAATTTCACAGACTTAAAAGAATAAGTTCCTTTACATGGTCCTTGTTTTTTTTTGAAGTTGGTTCTGTGTTTTCATAAGTATGAAAACATAATTTATTTTGTCCTAATGAGGAGAAAAGCTATTTACACATCTGCAGAAAGAATCACTGAAAACATTAAATACCAAACTCTAGAAATTCTGGTACCTAGGTGTCTCATTAAACTTATTTTGGTGTCTTTTGCTATTTTCTCTTTTGTTAAATAACAATACTTCGCCTAAGCATTTTTTTGCAGGAACAGGAACATTAACTTGGGTGAATGTTAAAATGATAAATTCCTTTTTATTTTTGTTGCTGGTCATGAATTATTTGACAACAACTAGAGACATTTGTGTTTCGTGGGAGACACAATGTATTCTGTGTATTTGTCCTCTTTTAAGTTTACCCCTTACCCATGAAGACGTTTCATTTCTTCATTTGAAGAAAGTTTATTTGTATTTTTAATTATTTTCAAAATATTTCTTCAGCTGCAGAGAAACAAGGATGCAGTGTTCTTTGATTTCCTAAAAATATATTTGATACCAACAATATCTGTAGGATGGGAGTTTGCCTCATATAAGGCAGGATTCTGGAGCACATTCTCTCAGGACACGTTCAAAATTAACTTTCAAAAATATGTTGCCATAGTTTATTTCTGATTCATTGGCAGTGTTGCTTCTGCTCCTTTTCCAATTACTCACAGACAGAACATGGACTTAGCTGGTGAGAATTCCAGGCTGCGTGGGAAGTTGTTTGATGTAACCTTCAAATTAGGCTGTTGGCCTCTGAATAGCTTTAGATTAAAAGACAGGAGTTTGTTTTAAGTATGACACCAGCTTGTCAGCAGAAGAAGACTGGACTTCTTTCTGTCAGAGATTTTTAACAAAATTGTAACGATAAAATGGAGAAAACAATGCAATTATTTTATCATGAAGCATATAAACTTGAGGCAGTTTAAAAAAAAATTGTTGCTGTAATTAGTTTAACCATAAATATCATAAAGCTGTTGTGTGTGTGTCAGGAAGGTTTCTATTTGCTGCAGCACATTTTGGATTAGGCATTTTGCGTGCAGGCATTTTGATGAAGAAATATTTTTTTTCCTGCCCCTTGTATGTACCAGTGGGTAGGGGATAATTGAGCTGCATCACATATTTAGAAGTCGTTGAAACATGGCTGATGACACAAATTTTAATTTCACCAGATACAGACCATGAAATCATTAAACCACTTCCATTTTACAAAGCTTTGCTTTTGGAGACAATAGGGAGTACTGGGTATACCCAAATGGCTTGTGAATATTGGAGTGAAAACCTGTGACTCTGTACTGCCTGAGGGCTTGGGAAAAACCAGATAAGGATATCTTGGACCAGCAAACTCAGATAAGGTGAAGTAAATTCCTTGATCCTCAAGGAAGATAATTACTCATTCTCTCTAATCTCCCAGAGGATGTCTCCTTATTAATAATGTTGTATCATATACCAGTTTGTCCCTTATCTAATATGACTGGCTGATTATTAAATTCCTCCATTTTTCTCCAGCTGTTGTCTTCCTGAGTAAACAAATCACCAAGTTCGATTGGCTTCTGTTTGCACTTCATTGCCCCTTCATTTTACAGCCAACACCCTGTAAAAATGAGCTGCCTCAGGCTCTTTTTAATCTCCAAAGGAGTAAGGAGCAAATGCATACATAATTTCTTTAATTGTTTTAATATTATTTTCCATGAAACATAGTATTTAATTTTGAGTGCAATACTGGTTTTTCAGTAAGCTAATGTCAAGGTTACAATAATACACTTTTTGTAGACAGGAAGGCATAAAGAAATCCATCAGTGTTTCAAATCCATTTCTGTTACAGTCCAAATTGTCTTCCAAGAGGTGCAAGGTAATTAAAAGACCAAAACAAGGCTGAGAAGTGTATGGCTTTACTTGCATGCAGTATTTCATTTGGAAATAACTCAAAGCAAGTTAAACAGTGAACAAGCTCTGCTGACATGTATTTGATTTCTTTCCTTCATTTTAGGGGGCATGGATACATCAAGATGTATCAATACCTTTCCAATAGGGAATTATATTGTGGGCTTTTTATATTTCTGCTACAATACATTAACTTCTTTAAATCTTTTCAGCTCGTTTTTTTACATATCAGGTCAGGGTAGATAATTACTAAGTAAAAGGAGTTAAGGAACGAAATTTTTTAAGAAGGTCTTAAAATTTCGGTGAAAACTAACCACAAGCTGATAATTTGCTAGAGCAGTTATTTTACCTGCTAAACAAAAACCACCCCAAATTTTTTCAAGATTCCTTGAAAAAAAAAACCAAAAACCTCCCCTCCACAAGCTTAAAGTCTTGAGTTATTACATATTATTTCCTCTATAATCCTTGACCTTTGAAGTCACTTCCCATTCAAGAGATTTTATGAAATAGTGAAGATAACTTAAAGTAGTATTCTGGAATTTCTTTTTTTTTTTCTGTAATGCAGACAACATGTGTGGAAGTAGAGCAATTCAAGGTGCAGGGTATTTTGTGCCATTACACCTTTACTGGAGTTAAAGGGGTCTTCACATGATTTTTGAGTGAGTGGTGCCTGTAGGATTGAGGGGAGGATGGCAACTGGTCGTCCTCCACTTTGGATATTCTAGCTCTTCCCCACAGGAAGATCAGGGCTGTAAAGATGCTTTGCTTATTATGGTCTGCTAAGTTCTTTAGCACAAAAATGTTGATGAAATAGAACATTTTCTTGTTTCAATGAAATATCTACAGTGGTAAGAATACCTCAAGATAATCAGCTTGTTTAGTGAATATTCTAAATTAGATATTAATCAAAAACTCTAGAGAAGTCTATTTTATCTCTGTTATTAAAAAAGTGAACTAAAGAAAGTTTTTTACAAAATCTGTATTTCCTATTAATAATATTAATAATTTAAATTAATAATTTAAAATTATGATTGAAAGAATGTGAGGTCTTACACTCATATAAAACTATTGCCAAAATTAGTATAACCAATTACCCCCAGAGCTAACACAAAGCAAATGTCAATTTTCAGAATCATGAGGTTCAGCCATACTGGCACTGGTTAGAAATCCATACGTGTGTTCTCTTTATTTATTCCCTGTCTCTACAGTGCCTTTATGCTTGATCTCTTAATGTGCCTTCTGATTGTAAGGCAAGACTTCCCCCTTACTGACCAGTGCTTGTTTATATAAACATGTGATCATATGCATATGAAAATAAATGTGCATATATGGTTCTTCCCCCACATGTGGGCATTACTTTTGCTGTTGATGAGGTCTGGAGCCAAGGATGGTGAATTTAATTTCTGGTAGTAGGTGTTAGTATCCGGTTTATGATGAGGATGGCATGGATATGGCTATGGATGAATCATTTATTTGCTTCACCTTTTTTTTTTTTTTGTGCAATCATATCTGGGTTTTTAAAAGAAAATTATTTAGTGTTCATGAAGATGTGCTAGAATATATTAAAGAAAAGCTCTGTTAGGAAGAGTTAGAGTACAAACTTCCAGTGTCTTCAATACTGGAGTAATGTGAGTTGAGAGAGTAGGAAAATGTCCTTGAATTTAACTTCTTGAAGTGGAAGAGCATTTAAAACCAAAAAATGTGAGAAAGCTGGTAACATGCTGCAAGTACAACCCATGTCATTCAACAAGAAAAAGTGTCCTTTGCTGGGGAGGCAAATTGGCTGAAGCGGTCTGTGAACATCTGTCAGTTTTTGGCTCAGTCTGTTCTTGTGGGTCCTTCATCACACCAGATCCTCTTCTCAGGTTGTTGTGTGGTTTTTTTTTTTTTTTTTTCTTTCTGAAGAACTTCTGATCTGTTGATAATCTATAAGGTAAAGGAAATAAGCAGAAAATGAGTAATATTACCACTCTGATGTATACTCTTTTGAAGTGATCCCTTTTGGCACCTGCCTGAACTTGTTTTCTGTGGTTTGATATTTGATCTCTATCTTTATATTAAGACCAAATTAACAAAAAAATCCCCCAAACCCAATTATATAGTATGATGTTTTAAACTCAACGCCTTTGCAATGCTTAAAATATCTTTTTTTGGAACTGGTTTGATTTATGTGTGAGTTAGCTGGAAGACTCATTAGGCAAAATATATTCAGATCTAGCTATTGTCCTTGATTTTCTTTGTGAACATAGCAGAAACATTTGGGTCAAGGCCACAAAAGAGAGAGAAAGGGTTTTCCCAAAATAAATGCTGCATGAGGGGTAGGGGCCTGCAAAGGGCCAGCCCTCTCTGTGAGCTGCCTGGATTCCTGTCAGGAGAGGACTTGTCCTCTGGCCCCTGAGACAAGTATTCTGATGAGGGTGCAAGGGGATTTCTGGCTCCCTATCCTTGAGACTAACTCTGCTCTTCTGACTAGGCATGCTGTCCAAAACCAAGGAAATCCTTGCTTTGATGTTATTTATAAAAGCCACAAAATGCTGTTTTTTAACAAATTGCCAAATGGTGGAGAGGAATGCCTTATTGACCCAACTGGGTCAAATTTATATATCAACTCAGTTTTAAAAACCCTATCAGTACAAAGATGTAGGAGGCAATTCTGAGTATTGATAGGTGAGAAATACCGTGCTTTTACCATTCTTGATTTCATTAAATCACAGAATGGAAGACAGGTTCTCTGGTTTAATTATGCAGGAGGTAGAAAGGAAATTAAAAACGATCTCTTTGGGGCCTATTAAAGAAAGAGAGCAGGGAATACCAGAGGCTAATGTGGTTGCTGTAGTGTTGGGAAAGGAGCAGAGGATAGCTCTGATAGGAACTGGCAATATGAGAGCAGAAACAGTCCTTGAATATTTCAAGTCTGCAGTGTTCACTCTGGGGAAAATACTCAAGAAGTTAATGGAAACAAGAATTCATTAATATTTTATTTAAGATATTTATGCAAGTCACGTGTTTTCAAGCATTTCCAGGCTAGTTCTATGAGATGGGAATATAATGAGGCAGAAGAATTGAGGAGCAATAACATATCTGAAGCAGGTTTGCTAATTGAGTTTGATCCAGATTGGCCACTTCAAGCAATAGCAAATGAATGAGTTCTTGCTGTAGGTTGCTGCTTGTTGCAGCATGGGAAATCCGTGCCACTCATACCCAAATGATCCCACCATTCAGAGAAGGGGAAGAGCTGGGAGATTCCTGTCACACAAGGTACTTCTGTGGTGTATTTTGACTGAAATTAACAATTCAGGAGCCTTTGGAGAAGATTATTCTTAACTGTCAGTAAAGAAGAAGGACAAACCCAGCTATAGTGAACTGAGATGCTGAAGTGCTTTGTGCTTTGCAGTTGCCTGCATGCAAGACCCCAGCAAGGTTAACATTGAGGAATGAATGAACAGGAGACATGTGGTAGAGAGAGGAGCTGTGCACTTTTCCCCTGTTCTGCTTGTCTCTTCTGCTTTAGAGCAAACTGTCATAATAGTGGTATGGTACATGCACAGCCTTATGTTAACAACTATCTGGAGATGATATTCTATTCCCTTTGGGCAGCCTGCATGCCAGCATTTGACATATCCACAAAGAAAGGAACTGAGAAAGGGAGAGTGGGTAATTCTGTGATCAGCTAGTAACTGGAAAACTACAAGACAGCAGACTATTTAATATGGCTTACTGATAACTTGATTTTTCCCCCACTTTTTCCCTTGAAAAGATAAAGAACCTGTTAGACTTCAAATCCTTTAAAAATATTAAATAGAAGGAATTGACCAAAAAAACCCCCAAACTCCCAACTAACCAGCTAAAACCCCCTAAAAGCTCACCTCAAACCAAACCACCACCACCACCAATCAAAAAGCAAACCCCCAACCCCTCCTTCCCCTTTTCCCCCTGAAAAGCCAAACCCAACAGAAACTGTATCCTACCTGCCTTTTTTAGTGAGTGTTTGACCTCAGTGGAGGCGAGCTGAGATTTGTAAAAGCCTTCTGCAGAGGTGTGATGGATCCCCTCGGCTGTCCCGAGTAGCCAATGCAGAGGTGAGGCTCTCAGAACTGCACTGCAGGACACGTGAGAATAGTGCTGGCCACAGAGCAGTCTGCAGAACCTGAATTACCCAGAGCTCTGAACTGCCCTCCTGAGAGCTCTAAACACCAGTGAGCTCATGTACACAGCACCCTAGTAAGAGAATTCATTACAATTATTTTTCTTTATAGATATCAGATCCAAAGTATATAGGTAAGCTCAAATTTAATTCAGATTTTTAGTTTTTGTGTAAAGAACAATGGTCATTGAACAAACTGATCTTTATACCGTTGTCATCATTATGCTCTTTTTGGAGTTTGTTTTGTTTTAAGGTGGATCATTGAAGACAGTTCCTAATATAGCTTTACATTTAATATAGCATTTACATATCTTTTTTGGATTTGGGGATGAATAGTCTCTGTCTCTGACAAGAAAGTGGAGATTTGTTCCGTTTACTCTGGAAGTGGCCAACCCTTAAATTCCTCTTAGTCAAAGTTTGCAATTTCTAAATATAATAGCAAAAATTCTACCAGTTTGCTATTGTCCAAAATACTTGGTCCATTTCCACCTTCCATACCTTTCTGAATAATAAGGAAATAAGCTCAAATTTATTGCACTAAACATCCTTCTGATAAGGGCTCCTGACAGTATATGAGCACCACTGACCACATTTACAGCCAGTAAATCCAGATTTTCATAGACTTTCAGATTTCTGATGTGTTCTGTTTCAGTGGGAGCTCTGTACCTTCACATACCTTGAAAGTTCATATTATATGAATGTGCTACATTGTTTTTTAATTCAGTAAGCTAAAATATAAATTCTGCTGTAACAGCTATGCTTAAATGCTATTTCTCAGGATGTTAGGTGGCTCCTAATACATTTTCTTAATTTCCTTAATTTTGTGTGATTTTTATGTTATTGTTGAACAAGATCTCGGCAGCTGCAACTGTTCTTTGCCCTGAACTAAACTATTGGCACAATTTTACATTGTCCCAAATTGAAAGGAGAATGGTTGAATTGTGTGAGGGTTTATTTCACTCATTCTTAAATTCAAAGGGAAATGTACTATTTCAGAATAAATTTAGGGGGAAAAAGGCAATTCCAACATATTTAGCTGATGTTTCTATTGTAATCTGTAATGCAGAGGGCAGGGGGTTTTGAGAGCTTAAAGTCAAATATTTTCATTCCTTTAGTGTTTGGTTCATCTCGTTATTAAGAATTTCCTTTACCAACAGAACTATACCGTTTCCCTTGTCTAGCTTGATTCTGAGAAATTTAATGTTTCCAGAATAGCAACTCTTGAAATAATAGGTATTAATAAAGAAAAAGGGGGGTGGGGGGTGGGGGTGGTGTTGTTGTCCATCATGAGGTAGCAGCAGCTTACTGTCATAAAAAACATATGTGACACACTTTATGTGCTGCTCTGGGTTGTGTGTTTCAGTGAGATTTGAAGTGCTGTGGTTTTGCTGTTTCAGTCTGGATTTGTGCTCATATTCCTGACTTTCAAGATCAAATGTAACTCAGAATAGAGTGCAAAAATAACTTTAAGAATTTGGAGTATGGTAGCACCTGTAGATTAGAGTTACAAATGTAGTAAAGCAGTGTCCTGGCAGAGTTTTAGACTGCCAGACTCTGCTCTGACAGCTCCTAAGAAGAGGCAATAAAGCATAAGTGGAGCTCTGTAATTGCAGTTGCTATGGGAACAAGCCTTGGGTTTGGAAGTTCCCTGGGTTCAGTGGATTGAAATTTCTGTCTCAGCAGTGCATCAATATACTATTTTGAATAACATCTCTTTAAATTATCTCTCTGAAGATGTTAGACTTGTCATGGACATTATTCAACATAAAATAGCCTCTTCTGCTATGATTCTTATTAGCACACAGTTGTTTACATTGTCAGTCAATCTGCCTGGAAGCAAAAGATTCCACTTCTATATGAATTTTTTTTGTTTAATTGTTTTAAGTTTCTTCTTTGTTTTTTTATTATTGATTTATTTTTATAATGAGTGTTAAATTCTAAGAATTGACTGACTTGGTACTTCTCGCAGAGCAGCCTTAAACTGGTTTTTTTTGAAGACTTCAGAGAAAATCAACCACTTTCTCCACATAAAGCAACTAAGTAATATGTTTTAAAAACAACTCAGAGGAATTTTTTTTCAAATGGTAGTTCCTGAAAGTAAAGATATATATTTTCAGTTTTTAATTTCTGAGCTTTTCATTAAGGATTGAAGGTCAGATTCTTAAAGTGGCACCTGTTTCCTAGATTCCATTTACCCACAACTTTGGCCAAATTTTCCAGATTAAATCTGGATACTTCTTAATGGTAATCATATGAAAAATGAAATGCCATCACGTGGTAATTTCCATCAGAATTTTTAGAGACCATTTTTAAAAAGAAGCCTTTTTGAAGAGTCACTTGTGATTTTTGTTCTCTTTGCCAAATCTCTTCCCTTGGGGCTTGAGTGGATCTGTGGTAAGGTGTCAGTTGATGCTGTTGGCAGAAACACGTTGTGCATCAAAATATGAGCACTTGCTTGTTGAGGTCTTCCTCAGGGCAAATTTCATTAGCTGTGGTTCCACTCTGCATTAATATGGGCTAGCAGTGTGTCCTGTGTCCCTGCATTAACAAGGTGACCTTCACAAAACCTTTACTAATTTATCAGAGACAGAAATCATGTAAATATAATCCATTAGAAGTAATTATGTGTGTGCTTTCTCCATTACTTTGCATCATGGGAAGCAATACATAACACAAGGTAACAGCACAATGCAGATAAAAATGAGGAAGTTATGGAGGGGTTGAGCATCTTGCTCTCTCTGATTACCATTCTGAGTTGTCTTCCCCAAGGCAATTATGTTATTTCTTCATTGTTATTGCAAAAGGAAGTGAGAAATACCAGGAGAAAATCACCAGGAGAAAGAGAAGTCAAAGAGCATGTAGGAGATAATGGGATCCTGCACAATGTGGGGAAGGGAGGATACGATGGCAACTCTTTTCCTGACTAGCACAGGAGATGACATTTCATGGTATGTACAGCAGACCACTGAACTGAGCTCCTGCCGTTGGTCTGAAGGCAAAGACAGCCATGAGGCTTTCCCTCTTCCCTCCTAAGGAAAACATGTGCTGAAGCTGGACAGTAGTCTGTGTTTTGCCACTGAGTGTAGTTTGCAAAAAGGCAGCAGAGGTTTTGTGACATCTAGTGCTTAGAAACTCAGCAAACTGCCGAACAATGGTAATAACTTTGATAACTTTGAAGGCTTTTCTTTGCCAGAAGGAAATACATCTGGGCAGTCATATCCAGTAGGAGTAGCTGCAGCACGGCCTTTCCTCTCAGCAGTTAGGCTTCTTGTCAAAGTATGATGTCAAAACGCAACGATTCAATAAATTGGTTTTTTTTAATGGCAAAAAATCCTGGCCAAAAATTTTCATAATTTCCTAGCAACAACATATGGCCCAGGTATAGTAACAGGTACATGGGGATATAAACTCTACAGATACTTTGATTTCAGTACAGTAATATAGGAATAAGATACTACTCAGCATGCATAAGATAATCAGAATCTGATCCAGAATGAATATTCACCAGTCTCTAGCTTGAGTTTTCTGGTTGCTGGGACAGAGTAGACTCAGGATTCAGCCTGCTGCTTTGTGCTTGGTATTTTTTATTTTCATTTAAATAAATGAAAATAAAAAATTTAGGCATCTGAGATGTGGCAAGCAATATTGGGTATGTTTCACAGAACATGCTGTTTGGACACTTCAAAAATTACATTTTGAAAAGAAAAACAATTTTCTGTAGAAGTACTCAAGCTTGGCTTTTTTTAATGAACTGGAGCTTTTTCTCCATTGACCATGATTAGAAATGCTGCAATTCTTTGTAGGCATGATGAAGAGAACTGGACTGATTGTGGAAAAGGGTATTTCCCACCTGAGTTAAGAAAGAACAATAGGTCTAATAGTGCTCACATTTCATCTCTCTTGGAGGCTTACCCCCAGGAGTTTCCTTGAGGTTATACTGGGTCATATGAGAAAGTTGAAGCGCCTAGATCCCTCTTCATAACTTTGAAATCTAATCCCTGCTGTGGAAATTCAGCCCAGGCAGAGGCTGTACTCTATTCATTACTCTGTCACTACTTTTGTATTTGTAGACCAGGGGTAACCTAGAAGCATAGGCTGCAGTCTTCATAAAATATTATCCAATCCTCTACAAAGGATTGCCAAGAGAAATCCTTATTTCTTTATAAGTTGCTTATAAGTTGCTTTATAAGATATTTATAAAACACTGTGGAAGTGGTCCAAACTTGTATAACCAAATGTTAGTGGTAATCTCTGTGCAGGTGCTTTTCCACCTGGGAATGTTTTTGAAACCTTTCTTCTGGCTTATTGCAGTGTCTCTTCAAGAGCCTGAAATGACCTGTAAGCCATTGCACATAATCACAAATCCCAGTTGGGGTTTTCATAAAGAAATTGCTGCAGCTGAGTCTGGGGTGAAGTGATGCCTTTTCACTGTGATCTGGCATTTTTAAACAACTGTGTTCTATAGATCAGTGTAAGAAAGCACTCACCATATATCCCTTTATCATGCTGTTTTTCAAAAACAAATCTGCATGTCCAGGACTGCTAAATTATATGCATTAATTGTGTTAAAAATGAGAGTCTAGCAACTGGTTAGTTTAGACAGCTAAGGTTGCCTATTGGTAAAATAAATCCCTATGCAGAAAAAAAGGTAGGTTAGCTGTCTGCACTATTCCACCTTCTTGGAGTATACTGGATTGTAGTAGCCTTTGGCAGGCATAGTTTCCCTGGCTTTTGCAGGAAAAGTGGAATTTAGAATCGGTATGAAGCTATTCTAATTTACATCAGAGAATTAGTATGTTCAGTGTGTCCCTGCAAGGCTTTTTGTTAGGTAAAAAAAATCCATTTTTCCCAAGCTCTGAGCAAAACCTTTTTAAAAATACAATTTGAATCTTTGTGGCTTGATCATAATGAATCTATTCCAGAAAATGCAAAATTCCTTACAAAAATAAAACATGAAGTCACCCTCAAACGTTGTTCTTTCACATCTGTTTTTCTGGTTAAGGTCTCTGCATGAATGGAATATGTTGGAGAGTTGGAAAATGGATCTATTGCCATAGTCACCCTTACTGTAAGATATAGATGGGACTAACCCAGTTTCTGGGTTTGCAGTTCATATTCTGTGCATGTACATTCATTCACATCAGAGAGGTGATGGAACTCTGACCTCCATTCTGCAGATTGTGAGCACACTTGCAAACATCAAAGGGAATGAGACTGTCCCCAAAATTGTTTTCCTCTGCTATGCAATGGAAGTTCATTTTTGCTTCCTGATCTTGTCTATAACATCAAGGAAAGTCTTTGGTTTTCAATATCCGATGGGTTTTGGGAATGTCTTTGAATGAACTCAGCATATCAGAATTTCTTTTACTTTGGACATCCATATTGGAGTAGATGGGGTGGCTAAGGATTTCCTAACCTGTAAGACATCTTGCACCTTAGATGTATTTGTAGTAAAGTATGATTCTTCTTCCTGTGCCTGTGACTTCAGTAGGTGAGATACTTGAATAAGATTTAGTAACAGAGGAGAGTTGGCTGAGTCATGGTTATAGCCCTATTAATTTTGGACAGATTATGCCATAAAGCACATGGATTGCTGGGTGATTTTGTGTTTCAGCAAAGAGAAGTAGTGAAAGGAGAAAAAGCCAATGGACAACATATCTGATCATATCTGCCATTCCTATTTTAATCTGTTTTTAAAACCTTGTAGCTGAAAACATCTACAGAATTTTCATGACAAGTGGTTTCTCTTTTTGCCAGCATCGTATTTTTTAACACATTTTAAAATTTTGTAATCCTTGTATCATTCTGAAAAATGTCAGGCACCACATTAGAAATCTATTGTTTACATGTTTCTGCTGATGTTGTGTGAAAGTGTTTTTCAACTTATTTAATTTGCTTGTAAACAGGTATTTTTATCAACATTAGGCTGCTGTTAGTCATGTCAAATTGCCGCTGCCTTTCCATCCATTTCTGTGCCTGCAATATTCATGGAAAATTAACTATTGAACAAGCAATTAGTCTTGGGTGTCTTCATTCCCTTCGCTTGTGCAGGGCATCCAGAGAAAGAAAATGCTGCAGAGCTTGGAAAAACCTGTGTGTTGAAGAGATGAGAGATACTCTCATCTTCCTTTGTCTAGAATGAGACCAGTCTCAGGCAGCTTTTTGTACAGGTATAATGGAAACAATATTCACAGTATGTTACGCTGAAGCATTGAATCAATTTTTCTTTGACATATGCTATAGTAAAGTCTAATGTACCATCTAGTTTTATAATATTTTTACACCATTCAATAAGTAAACTCATTGACATTATTTGATCACATATATACAAATACAAATTGGGTTATCATAGGTACTATACAAATTGTATTATAAGGGACCATACATTAAGATATCTGGGGACATATTGTAGAGCATTTAAAATCATACTTTAGTGTAATTTTGCAACATTTGATTGAGAAGTATTGTTAACAGCCAAATGTCACTGAAGTTAAAGGCAGCTGCAGCAGTCGGAGTCTGGAGCACACACAGAGCCTGACTCTTACATCTGCTCGTATCTGTAGCTGCTATGCTGGGAGGAACCTAAAAGGCCAAAGAGCCCCTACTAGTGTAGATCTGTAACTTCTTTTAGCAAACGTGTAGATATGGTGTTTCCTACCCAGCTGAGTGCAGAATTAGTGTTTCTCATCCTTATTCTCAGTTTCTTGTCTGAGATCTGCCTTTGTAAAAATCCCATAGCAATCTTCTCCTTTCCTTTCACCGCTTGTGCAGTAAGGGTGAACTGAAATATACTCTGTAGACTGCAGTGGAAGTTTTGTGTTTTCTTCATGCTTTCCTCCTTTCAGCTTGACCAAAATTAAAATAGAGAGGAGCCAGACAGTAGCATTGTGCCCTCCCACTAGTTACCTGCCAGTTCTGGTCCTGCCTGCAAGGGAAGATGTAAATGGGAGCCCAGATGACTCTAAGGCTTCTCATCCTGGTCCAGCTCCTGCCAACCACCTCCTCTCAGCTGGTGTGCACACAGGTCTGGTACAGCCTCGTACTCTCCTGTCAGACCACATCATTGTGAAGGGAGGCATTATAGCTTTAAAATAGATAACCTTTCTCTGTTATGGTGAACTCTTTGACCTTGGAGATAAGTATGCAGAATACTGTGCCAGTATAATACTAACTCAGAAAATATCTTCCTAAGACAACAAACACAGCTCTTGGAGTTTGTGTCATTTCTGCAGTTCTGAAGTTCTTACAACATCCTCCAATTTTTGGACTCAAAATTGTTTGGGTGTGTAATACAACCTGGCTGGTACTTCAGTTTATTTGCAATGTGATTTAATTTATTATTTATATAAATGGTATTTAAACGTTCTAGAGTCATGATTGCAATTTAGGGATGTCTTTTCATGGTCTGAAGATATTGCTTCCTAAACACTTCAGGAGGAAGAGCAAGGACATTTTCTGGCTTGTTGATTCTTTGCTTGCATTATAGTCAGTACTACTTTCCACAGCTAAGATATCAAATATATTTTGATTAAACACCTCATTAGAAATAAATGAATTGTGTACTTGGTACTAGAACTGACTCTTAGTCTGGATTCAGTTGAAGAATAAAGCTGTCATATCATGTAGAGAGATACCCAAAAGCAGTGAAAACAAATCCATTAGTGTCAAGTATGTGTATATTGCTATAACATCATTGCAGCACTAATTATTTCTAACACAACGTAATAAAATTGCACCTCAGTAAGGAGATAGTCTACAGACTGTATATATAAACTGGATAAATGATATGTAACTATAGAAATTCAAATAACTTTAAATCAAAAGGATCTTAAGTTTAAATAAATTGAATAGATTAGCCCCAAGTGACCACAATTTATTGATTAAAGAAGCAGGCAATCTACACTGAAGACCTAATGAAATGCTTAGTAAAGTAAACAAATTTTTAATTGCCTGAATTCAAGGGAATGGTTAGACATATTTTAACAACATTCATTAAAATCTTTTTTTCAGAAGGATATATCTTCTAAGTGAAAAACTTTGGCCCTGTCTTTGCCAGAATATATAAACAAATGTAATCATGGTACAACATACTATATTGAAGTTAATGAGAGGTGATGTTTCGTGAAGAAATATTGAAGATATGGTGTTTATGTTCTCAAAATTAAGAAGCCTGTCCAGCAAAACTCTGTAAACTCAGATAATTTCAGACAGAGTCTAAGCTTTACAAAAGTGTGGAAGCAGTAATGATCGTTGTCCTATTTTATTGGCAAAGAATGGTGGCAGAGGGAACAAAATCCCCACAAGAATTTTAATATCTAACTTTCAATTAAAAACACTTGTTATCTGGGAGGCTTTGTTATATATGAGCAGACAGAAGCATATGTTAATCGGAAATTTGATTAGGCCTAGTTCTCAGCTGTAATTATCAAGACATCCAGAAGACCTAAACATGAACCTAAGAGGTGTTTGCTATGCTTTTATAACAGCTGCAAGCAGCATTCTCTTGTGCTTTTTTAGCATTCAAATGTGCTCTTTGGAATTGCCAAACATAACACAGAATCAGCACTTACCAGTACGAGTGCAGAGCCGCATAAGCTGAAGGTGGCATAAAAACATCATAAGCTTAAACTGCCACCCCAGTGTTGCAGAGGAGTGTTTGCACTCTCAGATCTGCATTTGCTCTGAATGCACCCGTGGGCACTCCTGGCTGTTGTCTCCATTCATCCCGCATCAGAACCGGCTGCTGCCTCAGCAGCTGCTACAGCGCTGTGGCCTTAGGAACTTTGGGGAGGAAAGGATGGGTCAGAATCCAACTTCACCTTGATCTAACTAGTATGTCTGCTTTATAAATAGCAATGGTGGATTAAATATAGAAATACACTCAGTTCAATCTATTTTACTTCAACCCAAATAAAATGAAATAGGTATAAATGGAAACCATTGCTTCACTTATCAAGTTGCATTGCACAGTCACAGTGTTTCAGCATATTGCTGATCTTTTTGAGTGCTTGAACAAATATTTAACTGTGACATATTCTATAATAAATTCTTAGTGTTCATATTTAGCTGTCACTTGTTACTGGCTTTTTGAGAACCTCCCACCTTAGCATTAGTCAATTTATTATCCAAAAATTCTTTGTACTTTTCAAATAAAATATATATTTATAAAAAAAATCAAAGTACTGCTGGCAATACACATCTAAATCTGCTCCCAAGATAGAGGAGTTTTTCTCCTTGTAATTCAAGTAATTCAAAACCTTTTGTAACAAAAATCCCATCAGTTTTGAACTGATAGCCCAGATACAAACCTTCAGCCTGACTTGATTTGAAACTGTCTGATAACAAATGTACAAAATTGGGGACAAAATTGTTAAAAGGTTACAGAGCATTGTTTGAGCTCTTGTCCAAGTAATGCTGAAAAATAATGGGTTTTTTTTCACCCTGTGTTTTTGCATTTATCTGTAAAATATTGCTTTTGGAGTAACTGCAAAGTGAAGACAATTATTCTGTAATGCTCTGTATTTTCTAGATGAGTGCAGGGCTAGGATTCATAGGTGTTTCACTCAATTACTGCTTTCAACAATGTTCTTACCAGGATATTGCTTTTTGGGCACTTAAGAAAACTGAATAAAATTGGATTTTATATAGGATGAACCATAAAGGGAAAAACCACTCCACCAGCACAGGGTTAGGTTATCGGCCTTCAAAACCATAAATTGTCACCTTAACACTTGCTATCTCATGAAGGTTCTGCTATTTTAAATTTTTTTTTAGTATCAGGAAAAGGAGGTATATGAAAAAGTAGCATAATCCACATGAAACCTATTAAACAGTATAGTAATTGCCTTTTATGTTTTGAAACACATGTGGCTCTAATTTTAGAAAAAAATTGTTCCAAGCACTACAGAATCACTTTTGATGTATTATTGGCTAAAAAAGAGTGTGTATATATATATATATATATATATATATATATATATGTGTGTGTGTGTGTGTGTGTGTGTGTATGTTTTAACTACTTCTAGTAATGTTAATTTCTGCTATGGAGATTATGAACTTAATAAAGTATTTTTTACTTTATCTCTTTTTACACATTATCAAATGGGAAACAGCTATATCAGCATTGAATCTTCTTAGGGGGCAAGATCCTAATATTATAAAAGTTAATGGAATTTTTTTCTGCTGTCTTTAGTGGACTATGTACCTTTTTCATGCCTAATAATTTTTTTAAATAAACTCATTCACTTCAAAGCATGTAAGAGTTTGCCAGATATTTAATTTATTCAAGTAACAGAAAGATAAATGAGGGTTGGGAGTTGAAGCAGCTTGTCTCTTTAGTGAGAATATTTTCAGTAGCCTGAATATCCTTTTGCAGTTTCAGGTTGTTACTTGTCCTTCCCACAAAGAACATGGAGCAGAGTTTACTTCTATCTTCTTCATTGCAGTCTCATAATCACCTATCACCATCTGACTCCTCAAGTTTTTTTCCCTACAGTAAAGAAACCAAACTCTTTCAAGAAGAGGCCAGACTTTCCAGATTTCAGATGATGTGATGATCTGGACTTTGCCCTGTTAATTCTCATCTTCCTTGAATGGGATGCTGCAAATTAGATACAACATTACAGACCGTGTGATGAATTCTCAGAGCTTGTAAGATTTGGTTCAAGATTTGTCTAACACCTCTACTTCTATGTGACTTGTATCAACATGCACTTTAGTACAGTTGAATAATTTTTTTCACAGCAGGAGAGTTTTAAGATTTTTTTTCATCTGTAGAATAACACTATCAACTTCTTCTTTCAGAACTGCCATCACTGTTTTTTATTTTCATAGTAGACTAAAAATACTACTTAATCCTCACATCTATTGCACTATATTTCTTCTATTTCATACTCTTTTTTTTTTTCCCCACCAAAGAATAGAAGAAGGATTTCATAATGCAAATTAGGTTAGAGCTGAGGCATCTAAATGGCCATGTCTTTGTTAGAGAGGTTTGTTCCTTGGGCAAAATAGGCATGGCTACTGTGTGCCTAAACTATTTCTGGGCTTGGGTGAATGGAAAACAGTGTAAGATAGTTTGGTGGCTCTTAATAACTGATAGTTCAGGCAAATTTTGAATTGTGCCAGTATGTCTATTTTCCTTTTATTCTCTGATAATTGTATTCCTTTAATGAATAGCAAAATATATAGTGTCAGTAGTTGAGTGTGAACAGTTCTCATTTTCACAGTTTCTTGGTCTTTTAAATAGTTCCACAATACCTTTCAAGGGGCCTCTCCCTAAAACACAGCCATGAGCAGACACCTTGACATACATGTGTGCCCTGAACCTTGGTGCAGATGGGGATCAGTTAAGCTCAGCTATCCCTAGGCAGGGAACTGCAGTACCAAAGTTAAGATTAGAGCTCCCTGAAGTTGTTATCCTAAGGGATTAGATGAGTTCATATAGCTGCAGAGTTCAGGGTTGCCACATCTCTAGGTTAATAATTTTGGTTAAGTACTTAAAGAGTTGGAATGGCTCTGGGCAGAACTGACTAAAATTGTCTTACTTTAATGAGGTGCTATCCAGCTGCATTCAGATTTGGCAGTGCTTGACCTCCTTGAATTAACCTGTATGCATGAAGCCTAGGGCCAGGAATACTTTTACATTACTTGTTCTGCTTGTCCTAAAGGGACAAGGTCTGACAGAGGTGCCTTACATATGTAGCAAGGTTTTCTAACAATGATGTTTGCTATAAATGAGGACTGCTATACCAAAGGCTGCTTTCAGCACAGTGCTTCCCAGCTAGTGCTAACAACAATATGTGCAATTCACTTCAGACAGAGATAAATTGTCTTGGTATTAAAGTTGGCTGATATTACTAGTTTTAATTATTTAAAATTTGTCTACAAGGAAATGTCAATGGAAACTGGCTTCAGTCGATATTTGAAAACACTGTTAAAAAAATTTTAATTTTAAATCATCCTCATTGACCCTGTGAAATGTCAGTAGTTGGCAGATTTTGATTAAGTGTCACACATGATCACTATCATGAACATAACAAAATTTAGAGGTTTTATTTGCTCTAGACACATTTTTTTTTTAATATATGCCACTAATCCAAGAAACAATACATGCTACAAGATGGATTATGTCCCTGTCTTTGATGTGATCTTGGATATACTGTTCTAATTATTTTCTTACTCGTTGTCAGCCTGTGGTTTTACAGACGTGGAAAACTGAATGGAATATTAGAGAAGCACATCTGTGCTTCTCCTAAACTCTGAGGGAGCCTGTGCTCATATACTTTGGTCTAATCAGTGGAAATGTCCTTAAAACTCAGAATCAGTTTGGTCTCTTAAAGCTCAGTACCTGTGTGATGAACAAAGAGCAGGAACAATGAAATAAGGTGCCTGTGTATGTGGTAAGTGAGCAGATCTGAGAAGCAGAAGTTTTCTGGCCAATACACCGGAGATGAGATGTCTCTGAAATGCCTTGTTAAAGATTCTCCTTTACTTTGTACTTAAGGCAAGATTTTTTGTCTGGAGGTTTGGAACAGTTCTTGTTATGCTTAGAACTAACATTTCATTCAACTATGCAAATGGAGAGGAAATGAATAAACATTGATTAAGAGTGAGAATGGGTATTTTGTGTTATATCAGGGACACAGGAGACTCTGTATGTTGCTGAAATAATTATTGTTGCCATATATGCATAGCTGAGGCACAAATGGGAAAAATTGAGAAAGCCTTAATTAGAGATTTCAGCTGTTTGCTAAGTGTAACTGCAGACATCCGTCACCCTTAAATATTCTTTATATTCCTAATGCTAATAGATTTTTTTCCTATGGAAAAGCTAATGAACTATTTAAATTAGGGAACTATCAGGCTGTTTTGTTTCTTCAAATAGATATGTTATTGTTATAAAAGATTTTGGCACTTTCCTTAGACCCTTGTATTTAGTCTGTTGAATTCTTATTTGAGAGATGTTCTTGAAGGATTGTAAGCTTGTAAGCTACTTGTTAAAATGTTACTTCTTAGTGTTATTTAAAAGTATTATGTATGGTATTTTTTTATCTACAAAAATTCTTATGTCTGTTGTAGGAATATTAATGATTTGCTTCACAGGATTTTAGATTTGAGCTATGAGAAGAATAATGTGAGCATCCACAGATACGTGCTGCAGCAGAGGGGCTTTTCCAGAGATACCAAAGCTGTGGTTTTTTTTATATATTTGTTTTTCATGGATCTGATTTCTTTGCAGGGTAACCATCCCACCTTAGGGAGTCAGTTCTGTACTGTTACTATACATATCTGAAAATTCTTTTATGAAGTCATAATTAACTGTGGCTTCTAATATACAGCATTTGATTTTCAGAAGTAAGGTTTGTTAACTGGAAAAAACCCCTCTGATTCTTAAGTGAGGGATTTAAGAGATTTGACGTGGAATACTTTTATTCAGGCATCTCTCCTCTACCAAACATGAGGCAGCTTTTGGCCAGTGGATCTGTTAGTGATGCTTAAAAGGCTGTAGCTTGAGCAGAAAAAGTATGGCTTTGAATATGACTGTGTTCATGGGACAGGAGGAGTGAGAGGCAGTGTCCCTGGGAGGAGGGATGGTGTGGCACATGTAAATGGTGTCTGTTTGTCATTCATTTAGCTGTTCTGGTTTACCTTTTGTACCCCTCAGCTTCTAGGTATAAATGGGAATTGAAGACAGCATTTATTTTCTCTGTTTTTATCCTCTTATCCCTTTTTTCTCTGCAATGGCATGGGAATTCCAGGTGTAATATTCCCCAGACACGTTTTCTACTGCTCAGCGTAAGGAATCCTGTCCTGGAGAGGCTAACCACAGGTTGGGGAAAAAAAGCAGCACCTGGAGTAGCCTGGGGTTCATGAGGGAAGAAAGGACAGAGGGTGACTTGCCCCAGTGTCCTTTGCTCTATGAGGACATCATTGCAAAGCACTCCTTGTTCCACAGCTAAAGGAGATTCTTCTCTTTGTTATTTTCCAGAAGTGAATTTTAAACTGACTGAGACTCTGTTGCAACTCTGTATCAACATACAGAAATGCAGGAAAGACACTATGCAGGTGCAAAAAGCCAAATCAGTCCTGGCAGTCTAGAGTGCAGGAAAGTCTCATTAATTAGAAATGGATTTTGTTACATTGTTACATTTTGAAACATTGATTCTGGATTTATTCTATTGGATTTTTTTTGGCTTATTTTTTGTTTGGCATACAACACTAACGACTGGATAAATAAAAAGGAATTAAGGTAAACTCTACCAAATATTTCTCCTTGCAATTTGAATAATAGATATCTATTGCCAGATATTATGTAGCAAAATAGCACTTATTTTTTGATCATATTTACTATTTCTTGAAGGAAAAAAGAATAAAGAATACAGTTTGTGTCTCTATCTACTCATATAGATAATGTAAATTTCTCTTTTGTTTTTCCAAAGATGAAAAAATTGTGACGCTTTGATTTTCATGTGTCATATTTTCCATGTCATCTTTTAAAGAAAGACAGGCATTAAAAGTGCTTTCAGCTACAGGCTCTTCTAGTTCAAAGAAGGGAAAAGAATAGATACAGCAGTTGGCATTTTTTCTGACTTCTCTTAACACACTTCTTTTCTTCCTGCTGTGGCAGTTTAAATTTATGTATGGTTGTACTGTCAGTGCAGTGTCTATCCATCATATATGCCGGATAAAGGTCAGAGTAGAAAAATGCCACAGCTTTAGGAGGGGAGGATGAAAAACATTTGTCTGAGCTAAAGCACTGGAAAATAAAATCTAGATTCAGCCAACTACAGTTTAACTATATATTTTGATAAAGTTATTTCGTTTAACCAGACACCTTGTAGGGTAAATGAGCTCTATTAAAGTAATCATAACTGATGATTTTGCAGTGCACTGAAGTGAATGAATGGACTTCAGTGTTAGTTAACCTTCACTGCACTTTTCATTTTATGAATATAATTGACATTAGGGTGCACATTTAATCTATTTATCTTATTTATCCTCATGATCGGCAATGGCCAAGGTATGGAACACTGAAGTAGTCTGTAGATTACATAGTTTACTGTATCTTGTCACTCCATCCTCCTGGTTTTTAGTAATACGAATTTGGTAACTGCTGAAGAAAGTGGTCTTAAATCTAGATGCCTCTAGAACATTATAAGACAAACAGAAGATGATGAGGGCTATTCTTGAAGTCACAAACACAGACACATCTCTTTCATTTCTCATTTAGTGCGTTAGAGCCAAAACCTCCCTTTCCTTCAGGGTTTTAGCTCCAATGACACACATTGAATTGTTATCTGAGCTAAACAAATAATATTGGCTTCAATTTAGGTTTGATGCTTTTATGGTGCTTGAATGATCTGATTTTTTGTTTTACATGGTGTTCCTGTGTGGTATGATGTGCTCTCTTGTATTATAACTTTCAGTCATGTGTGACATGAATTCAACAAAAGCACAAAAATCTACTATTTCTGTCTTATCAATACAGCCATAAAGTCCCCTAAAGATCCCTCAAACATTAATTAAAGTACTTGCTGCTAGCCAGTGTGAAGAAAATGGGACAATTTGTTTGAATTTAAATATGGCCATACACAAAGAACACTTAGAATTGCTACAGAATGTAGGAAAAGGCTGTTAATATCAGCTATCAAAATGAAGTTCCAAAGGTACATTAAAACTGTAAAATATGAGCCTTAATAATGGGAAAATCAGCATAGAAAATGCCATAAGGAAATTCCTCAGGAGGCTGAAGACTTACACTAGACTGGTTAAATGTGCATCCATAGAGTTTTTCTTAACCTGCAGTCTCTGGGAACAAGAAATACTTTTGGCTCCATGTGCTTGTCTTTACTCATGCAGCAAAGGTAGGCTGCTCGTGCAGCTGCCACAAGGGCATTATTCAAAAGAAAATGATGTTTCAGTGTTGGTACTGAACTGAACGCTTCCTAAGGACATTGAAGGATCCTTAGAGAAAAGAAAGAATAACACCAAACCAAATATTTTCTTTCTAGAACATGTATTTGGAATATTTTTCATCTTGCATCTTCTTTCTTCACCTGTCATGAGTGTTTCAGAAGAAATTTCTCTCCCTGTTGGATAAGTTCACACTGTATTAAACAAATATAAAAGCTTTTTTCATACATCATTCTATATGTTTAATGACATCTTTAATTTTCAGTGTTCAGAATATTTGAGGGGAAATCTGCTATAATCCCTTATTCTGTATTCCTGGCCATTATGCAAGCTACAGCAAGAAAAGTGCTCATCTCCAGGAGTTATTCTCATGGTTTGATCTTTCTAAGGTTCTTAAAGGTACTTAAGTGATTTAAAATGGTATTATCAGTAATTTCTTGATTTAGGGAAATTAAAACTAATTTTTTTTTTAAAGAATCATCATTATTTTGTTGCTAAGGAACAAGCCAAGAATGCTGGCTGATGTTCTTTCACAAACATAATCCCTTATAGCATTCCTTCTATGCTGCTGATGACTGAGTGAAAATAGGATTTAGTGGGATTTAATAATATTCTCAGTAGAAAAGCTTAACTTAATATGCAAGTTCTAGTGGGAATTTTCTTTCCCAAAGATACTTTATAAGCATTTAGATACTTTAAAGTGTACAAAATAGAGATACAGCTCTCAAGCAGAAAAAGTAAGTCCCGTCAAAGTATTATTGTATTTAAATGTAGACCTTTGTAGAAGCTGCATACTAAACTCCTGAGCATAAAACATGGGATTATTTACTTCAAGGTTTTGAATCGCCTGTTCTCCTTCTTGTTATTGACTACATTTAATACAGTCTTTGAATTTATAGTCTTTGTTATAGTCCAAAAATAGTAAAAATAGAATTTGACCACAGCTGGTCAATGATAAAGAGGGATGGAGTAAGCAGCACCAGCTGAGCACCCCTCATACAGTCTGAGCCCCCTCAGTAAGATGTGTAGCTGTTATTGGCAGTGATCCTGAGAAGGTCTTCCACTCTCCAGGAGTGACAGGTTTGACACAGCTGCTCCACCCTGGTGTGAGGGCACAGGTAAAAATTTAACTGGAAAACTGACTATTTATACATGTTTTTGCTTCCACAAGGTAGCCATGAATCTTTTTTCCCACAAAAAAGGCCTTGGCCTCAATGGTTGTGAACAACACGACTGATGCGGTCTGGCAACTTCAGCTTCTGTAATGAATTATTAACGAGAGAAAAGCTATTTAGTACCTCTGGAAATTGTAGTTGAATGCTAGAATAGCATCTCAGTATTTTTGTAAGTGATACTGATGAATGGGCTCTGTAAAATTGAAATAATGGAAGAATCTTTAGAATATTAATGCAGTAAAAGCTGTCTGCCATGCGTCAGTGACACAGCAACAATTGGTTACTTAGTACAGGTTTGGAGATTCTTGAAGATGGTTTACTGAGCCAGAAAATTGTCTAATAAAGTGCCTTTTTTGTATAGATGTTTTGTATAAATTCATGGTTATCTGCTCCATGTAATTTTGTAGTATAGGGTGAAAGGTATTTATTTCAGTCTTTTCTGCTGAAATTAGATGGATGGGCCTAGATCATTTATTCAAGAAAATACTTCCTGAAGAAGTGATAGCTATTTTAGAAACAAAGGAACTCAGATACTGCAGAAATAATCAGAAAGGTGAAACTGGTGTCTTCATACATTTTCTTAGAAATGTTTCTATCCATAGCATTTTAATGTAGTGACTTGGAAGCTGAGTAGACAAAGAAAATGTTCTCATTGGACTAGTACTGTATCTTCAAGGATGAAAACAAACAAACAAACAAATACCATTAAAACTATTGGGTTTCTCTCTTTGATAATAAAATTAAATGGAAATTTGGAGGTCTCTAACTCATTCCTGTGTATTTGTAAAATAAAAGGTGGTGGGTAGGAAAGGTGAATGTTATTTGCAAGCATCACCCAGGCGCAAACCACAGTGATTAAAAAGCCAGACATAAACGTGTAGAAGTAAGGGTCAGGTTATCTGGTGTCTATTACCTGCCAAGATTATCTTGCTTGTGGTTATTTCAATCTATTGGGTTTTTGTAAGCCATGCTGGGACAGTATGGGTCCCCTGCCTGAGATTTGCTTTTTCTGTTGGACAGGCACCTAGGCAGAGCAGAGCCAGTCAGGAGAATCACTACTGTGGGGGCTGGTGGAGCTCAGACAATCCTTGTAACGCTTCTGTCTCTCCTTACCCACAGGGATTGAGAGGTTTACTCAGCCCAGTCCATCAGCAGCTCATCATCATCTGTGATCTCCTCCTACATAGCTATTGTAAAATCCCTTTTTTTTTTAATGGCAGTTTTCTTAAATTTCTCCAAAAAAAGAGAAAATCCATTTGTTGCATCCCACTGTTGTGGTTCTTGCTTTAACATTCCATGTGCTGTGTTAACTTTACTGTAGTCAAGATAGAGGCCTGGAAGAATCTACAATTCAGGGTTGTAATCATGTCCCCAAATCTTTCTCTTCTGTTTAATTTGTAAACCATATCAATGAGTGCCACATGTATATGGCATGAGACACTTACGGCTGTTTTTGTGTCTATGTGGCAATATCTGTCTAGTTGTCTATGTTCTGTATTTCCCTCAATTTTTTTTTTCTATTTAGATTATTCCATTTGTCAGTTATACAGCTGATACACAGTTGTATCAGCTCAAATAGGCTGTGAGTAGTAGCAGGGAGTTGGAAACAGACAGAAAGAGAAAAGTAGAAAGCTCTTTAACTGGATTTGCTACTACTGAAATGAAGTGTAGAACTATATTCTTTAAAAGTTTGTGATTAGTCTTGATTCCTGGCAAGTCTGTAACAGTCATTGAAAAAACCAGAAATCACCCTACAACATTTACAAGTAAATCACTTATCCAATATACTCTCAGTCTGACTTTTGTGTTAATGACAATTGTTAAAATTGATTCAATTCTGGTATCTCATGTATATTGCCAAAAGACAGCCCAAAGGAATCATTGTTTAGCATTATCTGACTTCATGAAGCAAAAGCTCACAAAGGGTTACTCGTAACAACTTTTATGTGACTTTCTAGATCAGTAATTTCCATAAGTGCAGGAAAGTCCAAATCGATGGAACAATTTTTAAATGTTGACCTTTTTATGTTTCTTGAAGCATTGCTGTGTGTTTACTCAGTCTTTATAAATCTGAATGGAAGAATGCACCCAAAAGTGCTGATAAATGCTTTAGATCTAAATCTGTCAGAGATTCATACAGTCAGAGTGTAAATCTATACTGAATAATGCATTACCTAATCTGACCTTTCCTATTTCACAGACCATTACACTTCTCCAAAATCGACTCCAGTATTGGTTCTTTGTTGCGTCCGATAGTTTGGGATTGACTGAGGTAAAACAGAGGTGAAACTTCTGACTGTTCACACATTCTCAGCATCACTGGGTACACAGATAATTCAGTCAGTTCTTTTACAGCTCTTATTGGTATAAAAATATTTTCAGATATGGTTTCTTAATGCCCCTTTTAAAGTTAATGGCATTGTTTATGTAGAAGGGAAGCAGAAGATTATTTGTTGAATAGATATCTAATTAATTGAAATGCCAAAGGCCCTTTTCCATAAACTAGTGAAACATCTTGTAAGAGGGCTCTGAAATTTTACAGGACTGGGCCCAGTAGTGTCAGTGAAAGATAATTTAGCTGTTAATGTTGATAGGTGGATTAGCACGGACAGGACATCCAAGCATGACAATGGGGCCAATTTCTATTTCAATATATGTAAGCATATGCTATTTTGAATGGGATATTTGGCAGGCTAGAGGAATCCCTGTTTAGTAGCAGATGACTAAGATATTCAAAAAGAATACAAATCAGAAAAAAAAGTTGTGAAAACCCCTAATTAGTGTTTCTAGACTCGCTGTAGCTATCTGCTTATTTATCAGAATTTCTGCAATAAATCTAATAAATCACCCCAGTCTTTCTTCCCTAATTCCTGGGTGGCAAGGTGGCAATCATGGACAAAATGTTCCTGAGTCTGTGCCACCAAGTGGACTAGCTAGACAGAGGCACAAAACTTTGGCAAACAACTTAGGCAGAAGCTGTTTACACTAAGATTGTTTTCTTACAATGCCTGTCACACTGTACAGTTTGCTTGACTGTATTACAAAGATTCCTTTGCTTATTCAGGTGTCCATGATGTGGAACATTAGGATTTGTCAGGACTATCTGCTGAGAGCTTCACAGTTTCCACAGGATGAATATATTGCTGTTTGCACTGCATGGTGGCACTGCTTGGACACGGGAGGCTGTGGCTGTTCCAATCTCTCTGGCTGGCTGCAGCCTCTGCTAGGCATGACTAATTTTGTTCCAGGTAGAAGAAACATCTCCACTTGGGAAGTCTGGCTGACAGGGGAATAGTTTTCTAATGTTGCATATTGGATTGTTTTCTGGCTGTTATTGCTTCAGTCAGTGTGTAAGCTCTTGCCCAGACACGCTATATTCTCTCCAGGCATGGTTGTAAATATCATGTACAACCCAGGTACAGTCATATGTCTGTATGTACATCTGCATCTGTCTATATTATTTGTAAAATTGGTTTTGTGATTTTTCCAAGTGCAGTTTGGAAAGGAAAACACAAAACTGAAATTTATGTAGCTCTTTCATCCATATGTATTTGATATTCTATATACACTGATTTCCAATTTTTATCTTTAATAGAAATGTCATCCTACACTGTGGCATAAAGTATTTCTATCTAACTGTGTTTTCTTGTTCTGATCTAATATGGCAAATAAGCAGTGTTCCATGCTCATGATTATAGAATTTTAAAATTTTTTTTGTGAGTCGGTTGAATGACATAAGTATTAATTTTTAGATCATACATAAATATCCAATTCCATAATTACCTAGTCATGTTATGCATATTATTATTCAGTAATACCAATAAAATCAACTGAGCTGGTATATTCTGTTGAAAAACTATGAATGTTATTAAGCTAGAGCGTATATTGGGAAACACTTAATTGGGACAATTTTTTTAATGTTATATTTTACAGTGTTATTGTCTTTCAGATTAGGAGCTCTGCTGTGTGTCATTTTTCTGCTCTCTATCATGATATTGTACTGCTATTATAATAACAGCATTTTAGCATTTGCCATAAGAGTGCAGTTTAGTATTTCAGAGTGTAATTCATTCCTGGGCACAGGGCCAGGATGAGGCCTGTGAATCTCCCAAGCCCTACTTCAGCTCCCAAATAAGTGCCAAACCATATAAAAATTGTCATGTTTTCCTCCCTCATTTGGTCCGGTGAACAGAACTGCTTTTGTAAATACTTTGATGAGATTTGTGCTGTGAGAGAGCTAGACCAGAGATGTAAGAGCCTAAAATGTGTTTAGGTAGGGACTGGCTGCTCCTCTTGAGCATGGCTGGGCTGTGCTGTGGCTTATGGCAGAGCTCTGTGTGCAAGGTAATGCCCAGCCCTGGCACTGCCCGGCTGTGGGAGCAGCCTTTGGCTTCCTCCTCCATAAAGGGAACAAACTAGCCCCATAGAAAGTGACATTTTTTTTCCTCAGAAATTACTGGAGGGAGTAACCCACGGCAGGCATACCACGGCTGTGAATTAACCAGCCACTTTACCAACGGACACAGGCCTCCTTACTAGGCCAAAACCAAACCAGGCAGAGCATTAAAAATCATTGTAAGAGTGTGGGAAATGAACCTTGGGACACATATATTTGTCTCAGCAGAAGTGAGATAATGAGTGATACGCTGACTTGAGAACTGAAAATCTAACATCAACTGCTGGTGAGCCAAAGAAGCTCTGCTGGGCTTAAGCTGAGCACTTCTGTGTCCAAGGCGCTCAGCCTCAGCAATGAGATTTGTACAAATGTCCTTTCTTTCCTGACAGAGTGCGGAATGGTCTGAATTAGTGTCTGTAAATCACCCTGCAGTCCCCAGGAGGCGGCTGCTCAGGAGTGACAGGTGCTGTGTGCTCTTCCTGCAGGATTGAGCCCCTGTCAGAGCCGCAGGGATGAGAAGCCGCAGTTCTCCTGCACACTTCCCCTCCAAAAGGCATCTGTCTCTCCCAGTGCTGCACTGACGGGGACAGCCCTGAGCCACCATCAGTCTGGGATGTCCTTCAAGGTGACAGCAAGCCAAATTTACCGAGATGAGGGAAGCCTAAATAAATGGCCTGTTTGCATGGTGTGACACAGATGTGGAGCTTAACTCGAGAGGTGTAAGGACCTTTGACGGTGTGCACACTCAGTTACTGTGAGGCCTGATTTCCTGGAGTTGGAAGTGCTGCTGACCACCCTGAGGCTGGCATCCAGAAAGAAAAAATGGATGTCTAAACACGCTAGGGACAATGATGAATTTAATTTGAATTAATTTCTTACCATGACAGATATGAAACAAAATATTTCCTTTAAAATAAATAAAAGGGAAGAAAGTTACCTTGAATCGGTTTTAAATTATTTCTATAGAGCAATCCACGATGTACAATCAGTATTGCTTGTAGGCAGTTTTATGGGCATGCTAGAGCTAAATTTTACGTAACTGGAAAAATAAATTTAAACCTTCTCCAGATGAAACTTGCTGTACTATAAATCCTCTGTGCAGTTTGAGTTCTATCTGAAGAGCCATTCATTAAACATACTGCAAGATGAGAGGAGTTGGGGCAGGTTTAAGTGAAGATCAAGGTGATTAGAACCAATAAAAGAAGAGAAAATGCAAAGAAAAATAAGTTGGAGTGGTTTGTGCATCTGGCTGATAATGTGTGAGGGAAAAATGAGTATTTCTGGCCCAGTGGATTTTTCCTGTTCACTATAAGAACTGTGTATATAGGAATTCAAACTTCTGTACAAAAGGCACAGTAAAATAGATTATGTTTTGATAGGTCAAATCTGACCTGCTATCTGTCATTTTCTTGTGTCCTCATATACTTTCCTGTGCTGCTATGGTATATCAGTCATACAGTTTGTAGGGAAAATGGTACTTCTGTAATACAAGCCCATGTATCTCTGTGGATGCAGAGGTGGAGCCAGAATGCAGTAAGTATTGTATTCATTTATATTGAGCTATGTTTAAAACTCTGCCATTTTTGAAACAAAATCCTGAGGAAAATTTGTTTCACTTGGTACAGCTGAAATGTTTCTGCAATGTAATTACTTTAACTGATTGTTCTGAAGCAGCAAATACAGGAAAACTTCACAGGCTCTTCTACTGATGCTCAACTGGCAAGAAGTATATGGGTCAAGTAGAAATTTCTGATTCTAAGAAAATGTGAATTTTCTTCCATGTTTGTATTTCAAAGACAGAGACAAATATCCTTGGTCTTAAAGAGGCCAGATGCTTTTATGAAAAGCTGGGGCAACTAATCAATAAAAATGATTTGTATTTTAAGAGTGAGGATTTCCTCCAGTGGTGGTGTTGGAAGAAACAGAGTTTTGATATCTGGGGTCAATCTCGAAATTTATGAATAGTCCCTCTAGACTATTGAGAGCTGCAGAAAAGATGTATCCCTTATGTTCGTCACCCTCATGACCTAGCACAATGTGTGTTACGTGTGTGAGAGGCTCCTGAGGAAAAAGAGAGAAATGTAGGAGTGTAGAAGTTATCTTGAAATGCTTACTAAATACACTGATTGACCACAACTAGAAGTCTACAGGAGTCTACAGATTATAAGAATGGTAATTAATCATAATACCAGAATATTCAGGAGGATGATGTGTTTGCAGTTTTGAGAAAACTCCTGCACACCTCAGTTTAGTGAATCTGTGGTCATAGCTACTGCATCAATATAGAATTTCTGTTTTCTAGGGCCAGGCAAATGCCATACTATACAAAACAGTAATTTTTGTATAATTTCCACAACTTGGTGTTGTCTTTCCTCAGTTTCCCATTAAGTGAATGTAGAAACCCTCATAAAATGATCTTTGCATAATCTAAACGGCCTCTTCTGTAGGAAAAATAACATTATTCTGTAATTCTAGGATTATTTTATAGTTTATTTATTTGCTTGCATGTTGATGTCCATGTATATGATCATGTGTTTGAAGAATTAATGAGGAAAGTTCAGCTTAGAAAACAGGCTTTGCTTTTAGTTCTGGCAATAATGAGGTCTCTTTTCTTTGTGGGGAACTGAGTTTCAAGATTTGGCTCTATGATCTGTGGATGGTGGTTTTCATGCTTGAGTCCTTTTGAGTGTGAGCTTCTGGTGGGATGTGGTTGTGACCCTGTTGTGGTGCAGGAGTTGCTCTCCTGGGCATCAGTGGTGTGGGGAGCTTGTCTGCACAGCAGGCTGTGATGCAGCTCTGCCCCAAAGATCTGCAGCTGCAGCCTCATTCCTTTTGTGGAAAAGATGCCCAAATGCTTAGCATTGCCTTCTGCATGTCAAGGATATGAGATTCACAGCAGGGAATGCTCGAGTGATTTATAGGAAGAGGTGCTTATCCAAATGATTTCCAAAAAATGTTTTTTTCCCTGGCACAAACATCAGTATCAAGACTGTTCCCTGGCAATTTTTGAACGGGAACAGGATACAATTTGCTGGACGAGTAATTTGCTGTGAATGGTTTGTTCATCTCTACTCTAGCATTTTCTAAGCAATTGATTATGACAAATTACCAGGTAACAGGTTTGTTCAGGCTGTGCTTTGAAACAAACAGCCTTTGCTGTGGATCCAGCCTGCTGGATTGAGTGACAGCTTGTGCACTTGAGCTTGTCTGAAAAGGAGGATTCTTACATATAAGCAATCTGAGATTAAAACCTTGTATCAATCCGTCTTACTCAGCTATTTTCTTTTAATTTTTCAAATTGAATCCCATCTTTTGCTAGCAGTGATTACAGTGCTGGGGAGGCTTCACAGTCACCCTTCCAGTGGTCTGCTTGGCACACTGTGCCAGACAGTGTGGCAGGCTGCACAGGGCAGGCTGCACAGCCTTCGTGTGTAACAATAGGCTTGGTAGCTACTCGCTGGCACAAATTGCCAGAAGGGACTAAAGAAGATTATTATTCTCCAGGAAGGTTTGCTCTGCCTGTTTTGTCCTGGGAAGTAGTCAGTCCATTCCAGGGAGAGTGCTATGGGCCTTTTGGTGTGCATTGTTCATGTTCCTTAGGCTCCCTCAGGACAGGATGCCTGGAGGATTGGCAGACTTGTGTTCCTGGGCTACTTTTGGGGTTGTCTGCATCCCTTTCTGCTGCCAGCACAGCTTGGTGAAATCTTGGTATCCTTTTTTGGGTAGAGGAGTGACATGATCCTCTTCCATGTTTACCCCTTGAAACAGAAGGTCATTAAGATACTGAAACAGACTCTTCAATTAATTTCCCCATGTTTAAGGAGATGTTTTTGCCCCCACCATATAATATTGGAACCACATTATCATATTAAAAACCATATGCTTCACCTATAAAACTTGTAGGTTGCTTCTACATTATGCTTCTACATTCTACATTTTCTGCTTGTGTTGCCCAGTTATGAAGGTAAAGCTTGTAACAGAAATCTGCTTTTATTGAGGCATGGTGTTTTAAGCCTTATGGGAATATATTTTGGAATTTCCAATTTTGAAAAGACAGGTGATCAGCACATTGACAGAAAAATGAGTGCTACTTAGCAGAAAGTTGTGTTACTTCATAATGTCTCGCCATGTTTTATGCTGATTGTATGGAAGCTGTTATTTCATGTTTAAATACCGGAATCCAACGCGTTGTAACTAATTTAGAAGGGCAGGATATCTTGGTATGACAAACCACCTTACGAAGGTGCTTTTCCTACCCCTCTTTTCCATCCAGCTCTAGCACCCTGTTTCTTTCTTTCCTTTGACTAATAGGAATGTGTTACCCTGTAAATGGTATTGAAATCAGGTGAGAATAATCTTACTGTAAGTATGCTAATTATACAGTATGAAGTTCTTATAAAGAAATATTGTAATAATCATTGCTTTCAGATAAAGTGATCATGACTATTCTTCTAGTTTATGATGATACACTAGAAAGAAGTTTAATTTTTCAATCTAATGACTAATGTTTTTACAAATGCTGTATTTGTTGAAAAAAACTTCTATTTTGTTGAGGTTACTCTGTACAGGGGAAAGGTTGAGGTTGGTTTTATGGCTTTTCATAAAAATCTGAACATACTCCATTGTCATAAAACATCCCTGTATGACATAAAATGTCTTTTTAAATGAGTAGTCATATACATTTTCACATGTCACAGAGGAGGGTCATTGTTAATACAGGAAAGCTGGTTACAGGAGGGAAGTGATTTAATTTGTCTTTTTAGCTGAATTGAGTCTGTCCAAATTCTGTGTGACTCATTGTATGGAATAATAGCTACCATTTCATCTAGACAGGAGAGGGGAGATGGGAGCAAGAAAGTAACTTTTCTCTGGTCATTTTGTAATGTAATTTTTTGTTTGTCTTTGGTGTTTTTTTTTTTTTTTTTGCCTCTTTTATCAGTTCTTGAAACCTTATTAGCATTTTTTTGTTTTGCAACTGGTATGAAAAATAAGGCAATTTGTTCAGCTTCTCATGGGCTTGTATTACAAAGCATATTTGTAAACATATATAGACATATATATTTATAATAATGAAAACATTAATGAGACTTTAGGTGTCAGCTTTAAGTACATTAGGAGAACCAGCAAATAAAATGTCTGGCTTTTCAACTTCAAGGATATAAAAAATAGAAGCTCAGGTAGTGTGAGGAACACGGCTTTCACAGAATTTTTCAGATACCTGTCTTTTTCCATTATGTTAGAGCCCAGCTAATAAAAAGGTCTGATTACAAGTGCTTAATGTTACTTTCTTTATATATATATATTTTTTTTTTCCTCAGTTATGCACACCTCTCCCTGCCCCCCAGTTTCCAATGAGATAGTACAGCAACCCACACAGCTTTCAGAAGTATTTGTTTCTTGAAGGAATCAGTCTGGGTGTAGCTATTCTACTGCTGTCAAGCCCCAAACGTCTTTGCAAGAGCTTGGCCCTGACGTTGTTCCCTAACAAGAATTACGGTGAATACCAGGGGCCACACTGATCATCTGGGCTTTGCACCTACCCTGGTGTATTTTCTGTGATTACTGTCATCCCAGAGAAGAGTTCTGTCGACAGATAAATGTTCTCCTATTATGAATAAGAAGCCAGGCAGATGGAGAGCAGCTTGGCTTTTACCAGTGCTCCTCAGTGCCCCCGAGCAGCACAAACATGGGATGCACTCCCACTCTCAGCTGGAGGGCACCAGCCCCTTCCAGCTTTTGGCTTGTAAAGGGATAAGCATAAACAAGGGCAGTCAACTGGTGGAAGAAGTAGGAGAAAAAGATTGAGAGAGAGAGAGAAGCCAGCAGCAGGAGATAAAAACTGGGCAGAGCGAAGAATTCTAAAGCTGGAAATGGTATGAAGCTTCAAAGTTGCATATGTGCCAGTTAGCACCCCTGGTGAAGAGGGGATCTAGGAAGCAAAGCTGAGAATAGAAATCATGCATCTGAGAAGCTACTGGTCTTCCTCAGAAATAACAACCTTTTATCAGATTTCCACCACTTTCAATTGACTCATAGCCAGAACTGCAATTGAGCTTCAATATATTTTATAAAAAATAGTACTTAGTTTACTTTCACATAAGTGAAGAGATACAATTGCACAATGGTGGTTACAATGGTAGAAATACATACAGTTGATAAAATGTTTGCAAGAGATTTAAAAACATACTGTACAGCACCACATCTGAAATTGGATGATGGCAAAATGAATCATACTCCTCATCTAAGTAAATTAAATTCCTAAACCTTTCTTTCAGAATAAATAAAAAAATACAATGTGCAAAATGCGTCTGACACTACTGAAATGTTTCCTGAAGTTAAGCAATATATTAAAACAAAAAATGAGGTAAAAAAAGACATTCATGCATTTAAGCCACCATTAGTCTCTGACTCTAAAATAAGGCAGATCATAATCTTTTAAAAACTGTCTTTTAGCCATTTAAATCCTCTTTAGTGCTTTTCAAGACAAGGTCTTGCTAGACCTTGCAGAATCATGAGTTAAGATGCTTTTTATTTCTGACAGGTCATTTTTGACAAGTTCAGCCATATTTGAAATGCATTACATAGTAGAAAATGTTGCTTTTGTTTAATGAAGAAAGAAATGTAAATTAAAAGGAACTGAGAGAGATGGATGCTTTTAGAGTTAATCACAAATGAGACTGCTTTGAGGGAGGGAGGTAAGGGAAAGAAAATTATGTGTCATCCTCAGTTTTAATGATGTGGAAAAGGGTGACGTTAAACAGGACTTGATGTCCATTATTCCAGGCATAGAGAGCTCTATCTCTTGCATTGTAGTCAAGCATGGATATATGAAAATACTGATTATGGAAAGGAATGTCTGTGTACTCATAAGTGGAGGTTTTTGTGGAGTAGGAGTAGTAGACCTTGGCCCCTGTTAAGTGCGAGTTAGTGACATACAAGGTGCCACAGATCATGAAGGATTCTCCAGCACTTCTCTTTGGGTAGCCTGTGCTCCAGCTCTTCAGCACCTCCAGCGTATCCTGGTTCAGCTGGCTGATGACAATGTTGCCTGCATTCTGGTTGGTGGCATACACAGCCCACAGCCCAATCTCATCTGCCATCAGGTCGATATCAGAGAAGCCACCCCAGGTGTAAGGGTAGACATTGTGGAAGCCAGCGTACTCCAGGCTGCGCTGTGCCAGCACCCGGCCCGTGTCAAAGCTGTACTTGATGATGATGTTGCTCTGGTACTTGTTGAAGTAGAGGGAGCCATTGTAGACAACGTGGTTGGTTCCTGCCCATTTGAATGGAAGGTTGTATGTCCTTGATTCGGCCCCACTGACGAAGTCTGCGATGGATTTGTATTCACGGACAATTTTATTGTTAGTGTAACTATCCATGTACCAGACCTGGAAAGAAAACAAAGATTGGGAGTGAACATCTTGAACACAGTGTGTGGTACGTGATCATCATATGGCATGATGGAGACACTGCAGAAACAGAAGGAAAACAAGTTTTAGATGTGCAGGCTATCAAAGTGCAACACTGTCCACATTCCTTCATGTTACAAAAGCAGGAGGAACTCTTGAATTTCTGAATCAAACTTACCTGTACAGGTGAACTCTCAACACAACTTTTACTAACTACAGTGTTTGCATTTTCAGAGAAATTTAATTCTGGATTATTCAGTGTTTGGGCCTCTGCTATATGGTGCTTGCTTAAAGATATTTCTAGAGAGAGATCTAAGAGAGAGATGGGAAATGGCATGTGAGATAAACTTCAATTTATACTTAGGAATAAATATGTTTTTTTTTTTTCAGCTGATTCTTTATTCAACGAAAAATAGTCTCTTCTTAGTAAAGGAAACAAAAACAATAGCAATGAAACCAATAAAGTCTCAAAGCCATTTTTTCCCCTTAAGAACGAATTATTACTTCTTTTTAATGTTGTTTATGCAACTTCCATTCTCCCATTTTTTTCCTTCATGCAATTTCCATTTTCTCCTTTTAGTTTCTCAGAGTTTGTTGCTCTCCTAAAGGTAATTGAGATTTCTGGAGTCAGTAGCAAACCTGCATGGACACAGCAGGCAGGGGAGAGCTGCACACAAATCTTAATTTATTGTCATTTTTCTGTTGCCTTTGGGTCTTTTTCTGTATTCAAAAAATTAGTGTTGTGGGTTTCATACAAATGAAACCTAGTGTTTTGACTTCCAAAGCCCTTTGATGGAGAGAGCTTCTCAAAACTGTAGCCAGTTTGAGATCCAAACAACAAAACAGAAACAACCTGGATATGATGGAGCAAATGATCTGACTAGAGCCTACATGGAGCCTAATCCTGCCAATTTGAACCATGCTGCATTATGGGTCCTGCTCTTGGGTAAAAATGTTGATGGTTTTTTTAGATTACTCTGGTTCTTAAAAGACCTAAGCACAATTAAAAATGTTAGGAAATAAAAAAATTGGGTTGTCAGTTCCGATACATGTTTGTCAACCCTGAAAAAGCTGAAGGAAATGGCAAAAAAGTGCTTAGATAACTTTTGTCTTTGGATATTTTCCCAAAAATTCTACTGTTTTTTCTCTGGCGATGTTTCAGTGTGAAAATAACTGAAGTAAAAAACCATGCTTGGGAATGTGACTTCCTAGGGGAAAATACCTTTTAAAAGATTAAAATAAAGCAAGTAAGACTCCAGGACACAAAGATAGTGCCTTAACATACTCGGTTATTTTTCTCTGATGCCAGTGGATCCGTCATCCAGGCTCCAAATCGGGTTCCAGATATCTTCACTGTAATGGGGCCTGTAATTTTCATCAATTTGCCACATGCTAAAATAAAAAAAAAAAAAAGCATTAATGCACAACTTTCCTTGACATCAGTTAGAGCACAAGACCAAATGCTCCAAACTACATGGTGGCTCCAGGGGATTCAGGCTTATGTTGAAGATTGATTGTCACCTTCACTGGAGGAACATTTGCATATTGAAGAATAATTTAAATATGCAAAACTATACATATAAAATTTTATTGGTATATATTTTTGTATTTACATCTTTTGAAGCACAGTTACGGTCTTCGGGCATAAGCTAAAATACAACTAGTAGAATATCTTCTGAGCTGAAAATAAGAAATGAAATGAAGACATAATCCTACTCCCCACTTTTGCCCTCAGAAAGTTCAGCACAAAGCTGGGACTGATGAATGTTTCAGTTTTCCATTGACCAGGGTAAGAAGGGGGTTAAGGGCAGATACAAAAATGAGCTTGTACACACAACATTGCTATACTCAAAGCTTGTACCCAGCTGCCCCCTGCTTACACACACAGCCCTTTCTGTATTGGAGGCTGCCTGAAGAAAGTGAGTATGAGAATTATTCAGCAAGCTTGGCTGTATTGGTTGGCTTCTAATCCATTTGACTGTCTGGAAGGAAATAATGAAAGTCAATATCATCTTGGATGCTGACCTTCCTAACAACTCAAAAATCTATATTTTAGGGGAATTCATAAGATATCTATTAGTAACAAGCCCCGGTGGAATTCATGTGTTTACCAAGATTTAATATCACACAGTGGTGTGCATGTAATTAGGTCAAATAGCATATTTTAGAATAAAAGAATGTAAAAAGAAGTGAAACATTTTTTTAAATTTAAAAATAACTGCTTATCTGTGTTACATGGTTGTGCTATACTGATAACCATATTTATCTAGGAAATGTGAACAACAAATGTTATCTGGAGTTGAGAGTGAATTTATTCAGCTCAAAAGAGAGGGTCATGTCAAGCCTGAATTTTATACTCTGTAACTGGAAAGGAATGTATTATACCAGCCTATTTTGGTCACTTAGAATGGGGTTAATGCTGTGGTGAAAACTCAGAGGCTGCTGGGGAAGTTGTTGTTCCCAGCCAGGAAAGTTGGACGTATCAGAAATGAGGATAACTGAATGCATGCTGAGACCTCAATGAGCAGGGTATGCTGTGTCTATTTTCTGGGTCAATTAAGAGACATATCTCAGTCTATGCATGTTGGAGTATTTTGAAGATATTTTTGGAATTTCCCATTTTACAGAATCTTACAGGTTTTTTAATACTTGGTTATGATGGGACATAATTTTTTATTCTGGATTTTTTTGTAGGTAGGCTGCTAGCATTGTGTGCTGAGTGCTCTTTTTCTATTGCTATTAGCTTGAAAGGTAGAGGACTATAACCTATCAAGTTGAAAGCTTTTATTTTTAGGTGGCCTGTTAGTAAATAGTCTCAGAAGTGGGCAAGAGATAAGCCTTCTGAAGGTTGGAGTTTGAATTTGAAATACTTAATTTGGAATGAGTTATCAGAAAACTAATAAGCAGAAAGAAATCAGAATAACAATTACTCCTGAACTTGTGGTTTCTAGGATAATTAAAACATAGTGAATGCATGAGTTATAAGATATGCTAATACTAATTGGTACCTTTACAACACAGTAGTGCAATTAAAAAAAGAGAAAGCATAAAAAGAATTTGGAATCTGAAGCACTGTTTCTTCTATGAAAAAAAAGAAATCCAGGAAGCTAAAAGTGGACTCATAATGAGTCGTGAAATTTTGCTTCTCAATGGGAAAAACCTATGGAAGAGCCCCTGGCAGAGATGTGAGGGCTCCCTCCTCTGCCTTTTGTGCTGGGGGGCCCAGGCAGGGCAGGGGTGTGAGCACTCCAGGTGGGCTCAGCCGTGCCAGGGCATGGTGGGAGCTCAGGGCCCCGGGGCTGCAGCGGGACAGGGTAAAAGCAGGCAGGGTTTGGGGTCCCTGTGGGGTGTGCACACAGCTCTGCGCCTCTTTGGGTGCTGCTCTGTGTGTGAGGAGCTTTTGGAGGTTAAAGAACAATTCCGAGATTTGTATGCTTAACCGTCAGCATTGTGCTTCCTCTGTTGTATTGTATTTATCCTGAATGTATAGCTCACTGATTAGAGTTAGTTACACATTGTTCATAATTAATGAACCTCCTCAGCCTTCATTTAGTTTAAACTATATCAACTGAGCTGTGTCCTCCTGTCACAGGAGTCAGATGCTTTTAGAGAACGATCTTTCAAAATGTATTGAGATGCTGTTGAACGTGAAAAGAGATGACATTGTACTTCAGCTGCTAAATGATCAGCAGTTTAAGTCAGACTATATTTATGATCAAATTTTTATTTCCAGACAGCATGCAGTGATCAAGAAAGGAGACTCTTAGGAGAGCTGCTCTATAGCTGAGGGGCAGCTGACTGAAGAAGTGACAAAACTTCCCTTTTTGGCATAACACTTTGTAAGAAGCATGAGGATTTTTCTTCTGTCCTGCCCTATAGTAGGTCCCATTTTTCGGTTCCTTCCTCATTAAACAGAAACCCATAGATATACTTATTTTATGATGTAACTTGATGGAACTGGCATTTAAAACTAAGGAATACTACAAGTATTTTTTCCACTTATGATAAATCATTCCCATTGTAGTAATAATTCATATGCCATCAGCAAGCTGCTTCTGTAAACCCCAGTACCTGAGGTCTGCTGACCTACTTGCCAACAGCAGGGACAGCAAAAAAGAAGCAGCAGAGCTGTCAGAGCCCACCTCTGTCTTGTCATCCCAGTCTCCTCATAGCTGAGAGATCCTTATGACTGGGTTTCTATTTAATGAGCAAGGGAAAGAGCTCAAACCAATCAAAGTCCTCTTAGGTCAGAAAGTACTGCTTGAAAGGACAAGGACAAGGCCCCAGAGCAAGTCTTGGCTGAATGGTCAACTTGAATCAGCTGATGCTGTTTGAGACTGCTTAAGGCTGCACAAGTAACTTTTGCAGAAGTCATGTTTAACAGCTCACTGACACAAGATGAGTTTTCTCTTGGTTTTAAGCACTTTCAGCTTTGCTTTGAGTCCAAGAAATTTTCCTTACTCCTCCACCAAAACTGGTAACAGCTTCTTCTTGTCTACTTAAGAGTACTGATCTAATCCCTGTCTGTATTTGCAGCTGCAGAATGAACCTTTTAATTGTTTGGGTGGCTGTATTGAAGTTGATCTTGCATGTTAATTTTTTTTTTTTTGCTAGAGAATGGTAACACTAACATATTGAAGGCAGGACAATTTACCGAAAATTTTTCTATGATGAAAAGTCTGGGATTTTGAAATTAATGAAAATTCCAAATAGATTCCAGTTGAGGCATTTCTTTAGCTCATTTCATATGTAGAGAAATAGAACACAGACAAATATAATGTGAAATGGAAATCACTTTTGGACTATGAATTTTCCATAGCAGTGAGGAGGCTGACAGTTAAAACTAGCCTATGCAATTTTTTTTTTTTTAACACAGCCAAAACCTCCCTCCCTGCCCACACTTTTTTTTTTTTTAAATCCTTTTCTTTTCCCTCACAGAAGGGAACATATGAAAAGTTTTGGTTTATAGCAATTTGATTCCCTGATAGAAGGATCAGATGCTAGTAAAAAGTTAGGTCAAATATGCCTCCCTACTAGCCCATGTGAAGAAGCTCAGGTACTCTAAGAAAAACTTGTAGGCTACTTGTGAACTCTAAGAGGTTCATATGGAGTTTCATAAAAAAGCAGTGGGGGTTTTAGAAGCCCTCAGTCTTTTTCTCTAGGCTTTGGAAGAAGCAGCTACCTAAATTAGAAAGTCCCACCCATAACTGACTGTAGTAGTTGGAAATCATAGAGTCTTTTTACATTCTGAACTGAGCTGCACAAGAAACATGATATGCACAATCCAGGTGTTTCTGGCTTGATTCCTCTCCTGTAACAATCCAGTACAGTGGACTACTGTAAGTCTGTTGATGATTTCCAGTATTCATTTATATTAAGGAAGAAGTTGAGCATGAAGTGACCATTAAAAGGGAAAACAGATGTACTTTTGTATAGCCTGTGGGCTGTGAAAGTCTATGGGGCAGAATGTGTCTGGAAAGCTCCAAAGTGAGCAAGTACTGGGAGGAGGCCGTGATAGTGCAGCTGGAGAGGAGCAGCTTTGGAATAGCTAGAAATGGGTAGATTGTTCCATTCTCTGTGATGTGACTGAATATTGGTAGCTGCAATATAGAGCAACTGAGGGTATCATTTGTACAAGGACTGGCAAGGGAGATAAAACCACAACATTCTCCTGAAATGTTCATAAGCGTCATTATTATGGTTTTTCTTTTTCTTTTTTTTTTAGGTAATAAATAGGGAAAAATGAAGTGGTTTTTTTTTTTTTTTTTGGCACTTGCACAAATGAATTGCAAGTGTTTTACTGCTTGTACTTTTCTGCTTATGGTCAAATTTGTCATAACATACTAATATGAGGGAATGGAGAATTAATGAATGTATCTCTGTTTTCCTGTATAATATGAATCCAGGAAACACTATAACATAGTTATTAGAGTTTGCTGAGAGGAAGGCCCTGGATTTTTCTGCATGGGTACCATGACTTGCTGTGTAATCTTTGGAAAATTCATTTATACTTTTGAGCTGCTTGCTTCCTTCATCTACAAAATAGGGATAAGAATCTATATCTCTATTGCCCAGTTTTATACTAAATGATATTTGTAAAGTTCTTCAAATCCCAAAGGGAAGGATGCTTTGGAAGTAGAAGTACCACTGCAATCAGTATCATAGTCTCATTCCTGCACTAATAGCTCCTCTGCCAGTGATGTTACAGAACTTCTTTGGATACATAGTGATGGCTTATATTTTAGCTTTCATGTTTTTCATATTCTGTGCTGCCTAGTGGTGCACAGTGCCAGTCAGCTCTCTTCACAGAGCAGGGAGACAAAACAAATCCTTTCCTGCTGAAGACCAAGGACAACTTTCAGGCCCAAAAGCACAAACAAGGGTGGATTGAAGGGAGGAGCAAGAAGGATGGGACCTCACAACCTGAAGCTGTAATTGGACAATTAAACCCCAAGATGCAAATGGACCAAAACTTCTAAAAGTTTTGTGTGACGGCTTGTCCATTTTGTGACCATTCTAAGTCCACCTTGGGTGTGGCCCTGGTCAGGCTCTTGTCCTGCCCAAGGTGTATCCTAAAGGCCTTTCAGTAAATATCTGCTTTATTCTCTAGCTCTGTCCAGTCTCTGTTTCAGGTCAGCCTTCCTAAGGCATCAATAGAATATTCTACTTTTGAATTTCTAACAAAAAATGTTACTGTAAAATATTGTTCAGAGTCTACATTATAATCAGATGTAGCTAGACACGAATCCAATATATATCTACTCTAATTATATGTCAGAGTGTTGGCTTCTATGAATGCTACCCATGTAAGTTTTATTCCAATTTCATAACCATGTCATGACAAGAATAGGAGGGTTCCAAGCATACTGTGAAACCTGAATTCTCTTATAAATACCCATGACTTACAGGACTATCAGCAAAGGACCCATACATGCATAATTGCATGTGAATTTGGGGTGTGCATAATCCCATGCACTCTATTCCTACATGTTTAGCTGCATACACCCTTTAAAAGTTTTGCCAACTGATTTCCTAGCTGCTTCATCTTGAATTTTCTCTTATTCCAAAAAGAAGGAGCAAAATTCAGTCATTACAACTGTTGTGGTAATCATTAAACTTCAGTGAAAGTAAGATAACTGCTTAGTGTACTGTAATGAGTGTTGAAAGTGTTGCCAGTGCAGATGGAAGAACCCTTTCAAGTGGCCAGGACAATATAAATAATGCATTATACTGCTGAAAAACACCTGCTAGGGAGAAGAATAGAGAATAGCTATTGCATACACTGATTAGAAAATTGTATTGTGAAATGCAACAAAATCTGTGAAGATTCAAGCTAGATCCAGTGGCACCCTGAGGCCATTGGCTTCTGGCCATCAGGCACAGACAGGCACAGCTGGGTCATCTCCAGCGTGCCCAATGTGGCCACAAAGCAGGTGTTGGCATGAGAGCTGCTTTCCCCTTGTGCTCTTTGATCTGAGCACACAGGCCCAGCTCTCAGCAGTTACAGGAAGCTGAACTGAGGCTGTTTGTACTTCAAAAGGCACAGGGATAGGCCAGAAAAACAGCCAGTCCATTAGCAGGGGACCATAAAAGTCATTTATGCTTTTAAGACCAGGGAATAATGCCAATAACGATGAATGAATCTGTGTTACATCTTGAGAAGGTCCACTCCCTTTTGATAATGGATATGCTTAAAAATTTATTTTATATAAAAATTTTCTCTGCTAATAGACATAATTGTGGGTTTTTTTTTTTTTCATTAGGTATATCAAGAGATTAGAATATGTTGCAGGAATTCAGGATAGATAGGATGTCAATACACCTAGTAATTCTGTTCTACAAAATATGTTTTACACTGTCATTACCTCACTAACTGTTGTTCCAAGATCCTATAAAAGCAAAGAAAAACAAGATACTTGTTAAACTGATGATTTTTGGTATCTCATAACTTACTGGAACACTCACTATCAGAAAATACTGTTTATTTAATAGAATTTTCTTGTTTGCTGCAGTATTGCATCACAGCTGTTTTCTCCTGACTGCCTTCTGTCAATGCAGTAATGTTCTATTAAGTGTGTGTACTGAGGGAAAATAGGATCATAAGAAATTTCTGTTTGAAGAAGTCTTTCATATATTTTAGCACATCATCACTGTGCTATTTCCAGAATAAAATAAAGAAATAAATTATTTAAGATGCTAACTTAACCTAGATTTTTCTCATTCTACTGCGTCACAAAAATAAGGAGGCTCTGCTTATCCAGTTAAGAAGATATTTAATGTCCTGGGTAGGATTTAAAAGTAAACATCCCACATTTGATAACAGACAGTGAACACAGGCCTAAACCTTGAAATTTCAAGTTTACTCATGTTCAGTGTTAAATTACAAAGTGTTTATTTTTCATAAAGGGGCTGGATTGTTTGCGTTAGTTATCCAGGTTGCAATAGGGATCCACTCAGAAATCTCCAAATGCATGGATAGACTGGGAAGAGGGGAGACTGCATTGTGTTTGTAAAGCACGTTACCTATCCCTAATGGAAGCTGAGGCTGATCCTTCAGGCCCTTAGTTTCAGTAGCTGCTACTGAGCTAGTCCTGATTTTCAAAAATGCTCAAGGTTTGACTTCTAACTAGAGGCAGCAACTTGGGAGCAGCCAAGGTGGAGGTGGCCTGAGGTAAACCTGGTGCAGCAGTAGCAATGCATTGCTGCTGTGCATCCTGCAGAAATCATGCTTTGGTGCCTTTAAGTTAGATGTGAAGTTTGGGAGATTGAAGAATGGGAGATCTCCTTAACGCTAATATTACAGGCTACAGACATTACAGCCAAAGTGGCCTCTCAGGTGATACAGCAAGATGCTGGGGTTCTGAGGTGGATATCTCAAAACTGATTCCAGTCTACTTTTCTTTTTTTTTTTCACATTGACAGCCCAAAAATGACTGTAGTTTAAGTGGTTTAAACCTCAGATTTTGAATTTGCTATTTGTTATAATTTTTCATCTAATTCCTTCTGTATACAGCAAGGCAGTACATTATGTCATGTACTTAGAATGATATAACTGACCTTAGGTTGAGTTACTCTTTTTTTCAGGGTAGCACAGATCAAAATATAATGCAGTCTTTCATCAAAGAAACAAACAAATCCCCCCTTGCCCCTAACCTTAATCTTTCTAAAGAGAGAGAACTAAAAGTGTACAGCCAAGGGACCGAATTTGCCATGAACTTGTTAACTTACTGAGCTTTTTCATGCAGTCACGAAGCCTGGTTTCTAAATTGACTACACGCTGGTGTAGTTCCTCATAGTCATAAGCACCAATTTCTTCCTGAATCCCAGTGAGCACAGTAGACAGATTCCTAATTTCCTCCTTGAACTGTGTGATCAACTTGGCATCAGTTTTGTATTGTTCCAGAACTGGAATCAGTGGCAGGAGTTCATCCATCTTTTCTTTCAACTCCTGTTAAAGGCAATCATATGTGCATTAGAGAAGTTTAAAGGAGTTCAATCCCCTAATTTCCTTTAATGTAATATTCGTGCCTGATTATTAAAACAAATTGAAAATGATTATTTATTTTAGTTATAGATCTATTATTAGTCTACTATCAAAGTCTCAGACACCTCAGACTTAATGGTAGTAAGCATGACTTTAATGGTAGTAAGCAGTAGATTAAATGCATGAAAGAATAGTCTTCCTATTGAAAGTGTTATCTTCAAATGATCTGAACCAAACCCACTGACTTTCCATCTAGAGTATATAAACCACCTCTAAGTGTGTCTTTAATCAGAAGATGAATAGGCCTGAATGCAGAATAGTGTTCAAGATCATACCTGGTTTATAGAGCTGTCATACAGAGTTGGTGAGCTGGTAATTTCTATTTCATTCCCTAGAAGTACTAAACGCTTTGTTTTTCTCAATGTCTGTTGAAAAGTGTTGATTCCTGTTTCAGCCACAATGATATATAACTTTTTCTTCTGAAGTAAAAATCCAAGGTTTGTACTCGTCAACTGGCTACATCACTAAATGGTTTTGAACTTGCTTGGCTGACATCTCTTCTGGAATGTCACCAATGGTTTTTTGCCATGTGCAATTGTTGTTGCATTGCCAATCCTATTCTTAAACATTGACTGAAGAAAATAAGGCTCCGCCTTGAAATCTCAGATTGCCCTTTTCTCGGAGTTTTTGAGATTTATACTCTGAGAATTTGTCTTAATCTGTAGCATATATTGGTTGCCTATCTTTCATTTCTTAATTAGTCTTTTAAAAACACTAATAATAGGGCCTTTACTAAATTAAAACCAATTGTTTGAAATTGTTTTTTGTTACTATTCTGTAGAAAACCTCAAAGAATCCTTGCAGTCAAAAGATTTTGCTTTACTGAAATGTAGCAGATATGCCATTATATATGGATTTCAGAGTACTACTTCTGTTGATTCTGCTCTCAAGGGGTCTTCCAATTACAGTATGGCAGCAGAGTTACCAAAATGGGCACAAAGAAGTGAAGTCCTTTTGTTTACAGTTAAAACTATTTTTATTTGGCTGTTTTTATTAAAATCTTAACCTAAACCTACTTCATGTCAGTTAAAATGAACAGTAATTTTTTCCTTGATGACAAGGGAAGTAGGCTTTGTGACAGAAAAAGAATAGCTCCAGAATTTGAACTTAATTTTGATATTATGAACTTAGGCTTCAGTTCTGTGGGACAGAGAATGGCCAAAAACCACAGGTAAGCTGTAATTGGAAAAAATGCAAAGCTTGTAGAAACTCAGGAAGATAAAATGTGTTTGAGTTAGTAAAGATAATGTATTCCTGGTAGGATTTATACCAGCTGATATATCATATTTGAGCAACTTTTTGTAGCAGTCAGGTACCTGCTGCATGGCATAAAGTGAATTATGGACTGCCTATATGCTCAAGTGTGATCTGGACCAAATTTGTACTCCTTGGTTCTGGTCAGCATGAAAACACAGATTTAGAATATCTCACTTCAGTAAAATTGATTCTTGTATTTTCATGATTTAAAAAAAAAAAAAACTGGCTTCTGCTGACACTCTAGAGCTTGTTGCTGCAGTGAGTGGTAGAAGAACTAATTTCTGTTGCAACACAGATAGGTGGTAGTTGTGTTCTGGCACTTTGTGGCAGTTGATGTGAAGGGTTATGTTATATCCAACATGATTTTTTTGTCTCAGGAAAGATAAAGCACTGGAATTTTAGTAGACTAAATTTCAGACCAGCCTTTTGTATTATTTTGACCTTTTAAATTATTTTATAACTGGATTCTCTGGAACTCTGTTTCATACTCTTGGCAAACTGTCAGATTGAAGGTAAATGACTGGCCAATAGAAATACTGAATATTTAAAAGGTTAGAGCACTGGAGTATTCTTCTACCTCTGACATTGTGTATCAGATATTCAAATTTTGATATCCTGTTCCCAAGGAAAACTAAAATGAGGTTACAGGATATATAATGGAATTATGCAAATGTATTGTTATTGTAGCAATAAGGGATAAAAGGAAAAAAAGGTGAACATGTTTCTTATTAACCAAAAACCAAAAATGTGCTCTAACAGCTCTAAACTAAGAACAATGATATAATTTATAAAGCTTGGTAGTCATTACTACATCATTAGTGTACTTAATTCATGATGTTAATAAGACTCATTTGATATTCAGTGGCTCTGAAAAAAACCCCTAAGACCTCTTGGCTATGTAATTATTTAGGTATCTAACTCTAGCACCAATTGGAAAATTAGGTTCATTTTATGTGAACTTTCAGAAACACTTCAAAAAACACTTCAAAAAATATATATTTGCTTAACATAATGTAATCCTCAGAATGTATTTTCTAGAACCTATTTTGTGGTCTCAGTCTTGAAAGATCAATTTATCAGACATGATATTTAAAGAACTTAAATATGCTCTTGAAATATTTTTCTCTTGAAGAGTACTTTAGGTAGCTTTTTTAGAATACACAATGCTACTTGTAATATTTCCAACCCTTCTTCCTTACAAAAGGATTGGCTTGGGGTTTGTGCTGTCATTAAAATTCAGTGGAAATCTTTTTAATCACACAAATGTGTGATTAAATGTGTGAGTAATCACTCCTGTGATTGCCCTTCTCCCCATCCCAAATTCAAAACAGCAGACCTCCAGACATCTTAATTGTACTGGATAAAAATTACAATAAACTGATTTATTATAGCCTTTCTTCCCTTCAACTGCAGTAAATGTCATGCAACACTATGAGTGCAGAACTCTACTTGTTTGCTATGAATTCCACTGGATCTCCCTCTTTAGCATTGGAGCTTGAAAGAATATAAATTTCTCAGTATGACATGCACATTGATACAGAAAGAACAGGAATCTGTTTATAGTGACATTTCTCTAATGACTTAATAATTAATAGGTCCTCCCTATTACAATTAAATAGAACAGAGCAGAAGAGTATCATAATAAAGGAAGATTCATTATGCTTTTCTTTTAAATGGTGCTCTTGCAGGAGCATTTCAAGCTGAGACCTTAGCAGCCCATGCATTGCTACTTAGTACGTTGTTTCCAGCAGGCTTGGAAGTTACTGGAAAATGGAACCTACTTGAAAGTGCTTTGTCATTAACGTCTTCCGATCATCTTCAATTTGCCGAAACTTGGCCTTCAGCCCTTTCATTTGCGTTTCCATTTTTAAAACATACTGGAAATCCCTCTGAGTTCGTAGATTTAAAACTTCAATAGATTGGGACATATTCTGAACCTGTTAAAGAAGAACAATCTCTAAATGCACTTTTTGTTGTTTTGCTTTTTTTTTCTCGTTAAATGTCAGGCAATGAAATGCACTTGGGTCAATTTGTTGTGAGTCATTTCTCCCACAGTACAGTTGTACATTCCATAACTGCATGATAGTACAAACACTGGGGAACAGGGCAAGACCTTGAAGACATAAATTGTTTGGACTACTCAGAGGTGAAGAGAGAGAGATCCTTTAAGCATCATTTTCACCGGGCTCAGGAAAGGCTGTCAGGCAATAGAGTCTATTTTGAGAATGTAGCAGATGTGACTGTGGGTCAGAAGGTGCTCATATAGCATATATTTCCTTCCAGGCTCTTTGGGAGGGACAGGACTGGAAATTGGAGATTTTGGTCAGTACGAGGAGCATGACTTTCATTGTTAGCAGGCATTTATAGAATCATTCCATATAAGGCATTCATAAGACTACCCAGAGATAAGCTAGGGTGTGCCAATCACCACACAGGTGTTTCCTCATAATTCTGTAAGTAAATGTAATATTAGAAAATTTATCCAATTGTCTTAGTGGTAGAAAAACATAATTTTTTTTTACAGATGAAAAGTAGTGAATGTTTAGCTAACTTTTGTAGGGCAAGTGACTGTAGCTGTAGTGAGGACTTTTACCACAGTGATGCAACAGTAACTGTCATCCAGATAAATGATACATTCTTTTAAAAGTTTTTGTTATTAAAGCAATGTTTTTGCCAGCCATAAAAATGTCACATTTTCCAAGTGCAGTTATTCTCTTTCAGTAAGTGTTTTGTTCTCCTAAAACATGAGAAAACTAGACTGCTGTAAATGTATTAGGCACCTTATTGAAGTTTTGGCTCAAACAAAAGATATTGTACCTTCGTAAGAAAAGACAAACCCAGTAGTACTCCTGTGGTATGCAGGAATATGCAATATTTGAATGGATATTCAGGTTTGGAGCTAACTCATTATGATCTACAGAATGTATGTATTTAGAGACTACTCTTAAAAATAGTATACATTAGTTATTTTACAGTTGCCATTAATAATTCTGAGAAAGGATTTTTAATGAAAAAAGAGCAGTCTTTTTTTTCCTTTGTTATCGAATTCTTGAAAGCAGGCAAATAAAGTCCTTTGGATCTTGGAAGAACTTTGAGAATTTCCATTTGGCAGAACACAAATTCATGTAGAGGACTGTATGAACTCAGGAAAGTAGTAATACAACATTATATATCCATGATTACCACAGTCCTAATCATAAGACAACAGCTTTTAGAGGCTGATGATTTAGGTTCATTTCTGTGGCAGCTCAAAAACTGTTGTGATCTTAACACACCCCTCCAGCCCTCACCTCAAAAGAAAGTTGGTGGTTTTTTTTTTTTTCCCAGTAATATTTTAGTATTTGGGGAATATGCTGGAGCAAAGACTGAAGTATTCCTTTCTTAGGTAAACAGCATGAGGAGAGGCAGCTCCTTTTCTGTCTGCTGGCCCATCAATGTCCTCTCTACGCATCTCATGTTATGGGCTCTGCCAACCTGAAACAGTCCCTTCTGAAGATCATGGAAGCACAGGGAGCAAAAATCTATGGGGATCTGGCACTATATTAACACTAGATAGATATTTCTATAGCTAGAAAAATACTAAGAATTGTGTGCCAAAAATGTATTTTGAAGTCTATATTTTATGTTCATTTTTGCTGCTGTTCACTCTCTCAGGCCTCAGGTTCTGTACCACTGCCTGTAATACAGTAACTGTAACCTTGGTTACTTATACAGGGAATGCAGAATGTTTGTGTTTCCATACTTGCAGCATTTTTTCTGTTGATGCAAAAATGAGACCTCATTGGTTTCACCATATATGGAATAGTGGATAATAGTGGAATTAAGAATTGGGCAGTTGGGGAAAACTTGCACCACCAGAAAATGAATAAATAAACTAGAGAAAAAGAAAAAAAGAAAAAATTAGAACTGTTTATGCCCTGCACAGCTTGCTTTGAAGATGCTGTGGTGTCTCTCTCATTATTTTTTGATAAGAGACAAGAAATGACCTTCAGCAGTCTCATATGATTGAAGCAGCAGCTGTAGTTTAAATCTTACAGCACCAAGCTAGTTTGAGCTGGGATTTGTAACTGGTTTTACACCGAAAAATCTGTCCTTTTGTATGTAAGAAAATATGGGAGGAGTGACTAAGACAGAAGATGAAACTTGGGTTGGGAAAGATGTGATGTAAGGAAAACAGACAAATAACAACCAGAGATCAGAACACAGGTAGGGGATATACCCTGAAGAACAGTTTTTATCAGGTAACTCTTCACTAGTTCATTATGTATTAACTGAGAGGGAAAGCAGTAGATTTCCATGGGAAATTTAATGACCAAGAGGAGGAATTTTTTGGGAAGACTTACCTTCTCTAGTAGTTGTCTGAGTTGCCTGCTTTTGGCATCTCTGGAACATAGGTTCTGTTCAGGTGCAACAACAGTGCAAATGCAACGGCCATCAGGATCCTGGGCTGAACTATAAACTTGCCACCCTTCCTTGGGGCTAATCTGAGTCTGTAACAACAAAATAATAACAGGCAAAGGAACTGAATTTATTTTTGATTGCTTGAAAAAACCACTGCAGCAGAATATTTCTATTTTTGCAGTACATGTCGTCTACAATGAGGTTCCTACTAGCCAACATTTATCCCTCTTAACTAATTAGTTGTTCGTTTCCCAGTTTTGCCAGTTCTCACACCTTTGCAATAGTTCTCTAGAAGAGTTTAGCACACAGTTTCCAGAGCGGATGAGAATGGTGTTCTGCTTGTGATTCAGCACAAACCTGGTGATTTAATTCTTTGCAAAGAGACATTGCAGTTTTTCATCAGCAGAGAACAAACACGTCCTTTCAACCTGGATGACTTTTACTTTAGACTAATGGCAACAACAAAGACAGGAGAGAACAAACATGAGCCTGGGGAGAGCACAGTGTGTGACTCACGGGTGGGAATTGGCTCAGCAGCAGTTTGGATGTGGGGGACAGGTTTGCTCTTGAAGCTGCACTCACAGGAACTGTTCTCCACGGGCTTCCACTGCACTTAGCCAAGGGAACAGGGACTTGCTCAGGGCAGGATGCAAAAGTGTCTGGGTAGCCCAGGGGAATGGGGCTCATGGCAAACAAGCCACAGGGCGATAAGGACACTGCATGTCCTTCACTGGGACAGCAGAAATCTGGAAATTCCTAACCTGTTCTTTTTTATAGCAACCATGACCGAGAAAGAAAGAAAAAAGAAAAGGAAGGAAAAAAAATTCACATTTGTTTGCAGAGCAGGGTAACACTGAACTGCATTTAATGCTTGAGTGGGATTTGGTGTTTCTTTAATGGGATGTACAGGAATAGTGCAGGAATGACAGAAAACAATAGAATGGGATGATTGAAAGCATTCAGGTGATGGAACTTAATACAAGATATAAGAAGCAGGTTTTGAACTTTCTTTTTAAACTGCAATTTAAAGTTAATGTTGTGCTTCATTTTTTCCTAATATTTCCTAATATTGTGATGAATTTCATAGTACAGATGCTAATGGATATCATTGAAGTAATTTTGGTTTGGACACAGTTGGAATCAGTTGCTATTTATATTATGCAATTATACTCAGTGCCAGCAGAGAAAGTGATTATTTAAACTGGGAAGCTTTGATATTGATGCTTTCCTGGTAGCTTAGTGCAGGAGTTGCAGAGTTCCTCATTTCTGAAGAGGTGCCAGTATCTCTGTAGACTGAGGTAAGAAAAGAGCAGAGGCTTTTCACAACAGTGACTCTTCTGAAGAAGTCATTGAAGATGACAGTGAAATTATACTGCAGAGTTAAAAGAAAAATCAAAATTGTGCTATTACCATGTTTTGCAAGGAAAAACAGAGTGCTATAAATGACTTGAAAGGATGAGGGAGCTTGGCTTGTTGAGCTTTGAGAAGAGATGACTTAGAGGAGACCTCATCCATGTTGGTATCTGCAGGGAGGGGTCAGAGGAGGGACCAGGCTCTGCTCAGAGGTGCTGAGAAGTAGGACAAGAGGCAATGGGCAGGAACTGATGCACAGGGAGTTCCACCTGAACACGAGGAAGAACTTCTTACTGTGCAGCTGACCATGCATGGGAATAGATTGACCGGAGAGGGTGTGGAGTCTCCTTGACTGGAGATCTTCCAGAATTTTCTGACACAATCCTGTGCCAGGTGCTCTAGGATCATTTTGAGCAGGGAGGTTGGACCAGATGACCCACTGTGGTCCCTTCCAACCTTGCCCATTCTCTCTCTCCTGTAAAAAGATGACCTTGCCTTAGGTTTTGCTAGAAAGGCACAATCAGTGTTCAGTGCTAAAATATACTGCTTCTATGGCATTCTCTGCACCTTAATTTTTAGGGCAAAGGGAATTTAGCTTAAGACATGGAGAACAATAAAAATAAAATAAAATTACATCTGCAGAGACAATTTAAATTGGTTTTGAGAAGTTACTAAAATTGCAAACTTTAACAAGTGAAGCCTTTCAAGGCTGTAACCCTTGAAAAGTGTAAGCTCCGTTTAGCCCAGTAGTTCCATGTCTGTAGAACTTATGGCCAAACAGTGTGGTCATGCAGCAGCAAGGAAACAAAATTTTTTGTGGAAGTTTAGGAACATGTTCAGGAACCCAGAGGTTCTGATTACAATTCCTTTAGTAATTAATATAAGTTCATGGAAAATTATTATATTTGAGCCTTATGCCTTCTACATTTAGATTGAGGAAAACTCTTTTGACTGGATTCAAGTAAGTTTTCTACAGTAGGCAATGTATGAGCCACCAGGATCATGCAGTCCATAGTAAAGCTGTATAATCCTGTCTCAATTATCAAAGGTACTTACTTATGCCAGAGAGGTTGTAAGTGTTTCTCTGGGCTTTATCTAAGAAAATAAGAAACACTTTAATCATTAACATAGTACGTATTCTCTTATGGTGTCCAAAATACATCTGATTAAAATGGTAACTTCTGTTTGGGAAAATATTTCTCACAGTGAGAGACTGGTTAACCAAGAGCATGGTTATTGATTGCCCATGAATAAATAAGCACCCATGTAGTACCAAAATTTAGGCTACAGTTCTATGAATTTTTCTGTGACTCCCTCTATTTGGGATATTAGGCTTCCTTCATTAATTAGGATGGTTAATGTGAGTGATGGCAGAGGAAAAAATGCATGTGTGCAAAGGTGCACTTTGCTTTATTTTTCTGTTATTGTTTTGGTTTGACATTTAATCCCTACTTCAAGCAGAAACTGCTCTGCAGAAAAAGAGCTAGAAGTCATCAAAACCTTACAGAAACTGCTGCATCAACTTTTCAAATGTAGGCTTACCGGTGACACGCCTTAGTAAACAAGCAAGAAAAGAAATAACAAGTGGAAAACAACAATAATAAGTTTTGCTATAATAATAATTCATTTTCTTGAAAATCTGGGGAAAACAGAGGAGTCCCTTTAAAGCCCAATATTAACCACTGCCATGGCAGGCTGTTGTATTATAGACTTATTTCACTTCTGAAAGATTTATTTTTTCACTTGCCCTTTTAGATATTTTGATAAAACTGTTACAGCCACCTCTGTTACTACAATGACAGGTCAAATGACAGTACCTTATTTAGGATGTTTGCTTCAACATAAACAGTATTTTCTGGTTTGTCTTGCACTTTCAACCCTGGTACTGAATCAGAGCTCAAAAGAGGAGGTCCTTTACCTGACCCCACATCCTTGTACAATTCTTCCAGCTGAAGGGTGGAAATTGGGAGGTTTTGTTCTTTTTTTACATTGTACAATATACACAATTTATGAGCTGTGTATGTGCTAGGGGAGAAATTCTGGAAAAATGCTCGTGCTGCAGAGTTCACTGGAGAAGCTGCTGGTGGGGAACTTTGGATGGCAGCCAAGAATCAGTCAGTGAGACTCTGGGGCACTTGGGGCATAGTCTTTCAACGAACATCTACAGTTTTAAGAAAAGCACCAGATTTGTGGTGCTTGGTTTTGTGCAAAAAGAACCCTACATGACTGAAATTCATGTTTTCTTTATTTGGCAGATGTTGCCAAGCTCAGATAATCAAGTTTTTATGATCACTTTCCCAGCTTTACTGGCACTACTGCCACCCTTATCAAAACAAAAAGTATGCATATAGCTCAACTCAATGAGTGAAAAGAAGATTCTTGAAATAATATTTAGAAGGCATTTCTATCAGCAGTGCCCTGTTGTAGCCAAGGGGAGCATGACAGTTTTGTATTACTTGGAATCCAAACATATCAGTATAAACACGTATATTTGTGTGTGTGTATAAATATATATATCATGATAACTAGTGTGCATCTTGTAGTTACTCAGCTGCAACTTTAAACTTGGATGTAAATGTGATAGGAAACTTCTACTTATACAGCCACAAGAACTAGCAATATATACTGTAACTCAGTGAGATGAAATTACATTTAAGGAAAATAAAATTTCCTTTAGAGCATTTCTTCGTGTTCTCATCTTGCTGCTCTAAAAGATAATTGAATTTTTCTTAAAACATAATAACTTTGAAGTAGTAATATTTATAGACTAAATACAGTGATTTTCTGCAGTAGTATTTTTCCTGCATACATAGATTCAATTATTACATGTTGATTACTAAATGCATAATTTTTAGTTACAAAATTCTGAGTTTTGAGAATTACTAACTACTATACAAATAGTTAATTTTATATTTTACATAACCTACTATTATGTAAACATCTGATTGCAGTAACAAAAAAAGATACATAGACAAGAGTGTTTTACTAAGTGTTTAGGAAAATGATGTTCTAATTTAATATATGAATACCAGGATAATGTTCCCTCTCAGACAGTTAAAGTGTTACTTGACTTTTTAGGCTTCTCATGAATTCATAGCTATTCACAGCTTTCCTGTAGGTTTTTATTAACTGAGGTTGCTGTATATGAGCATCCATGATACAAAGTGATATTTCTGTCATTAGTATTATTCCCATTATCAGCCTTTTAAAAATTCTGGTATCTTAGTAGCAATTTTATTTTGTTTTTAACAGCTATTTATTTGTTTAACTGTATTCCAATAAAGAAAAAAAGGAAGGAATCAGACCCTTTGCATATTGTACTGAATAGCTACTAGGTAACATTATCTAATTTTCAAAAAGAAAGCTACTGCCAGATATAATTTTTCTAAACAACACAATGCATTTTTCTGAAGCAGTAAAGATAGGAAGAACAGTCTAGACAAACAAGAAGACATTGCTGTACTCTTTTTAGCATTTCATGCTCAAGATGAAGGCATTTTTCTTACATATTTAAGGATACTATTTTGAAACCTTCCCTTTCATAGTAAGACCACAACATGCTCACTAGTGTGCATTTTTATGATGCCCAAGTAGAAGCATGCATTAAGAGATGATAGGAAGATAACTAGCTAAAAAAGAGACTTAAAAAGAGGCAACAAACTAACACTTTTGCTGGCACTTAAATACTAATTCAGCATTAAGACGGCTTGCAACATATAACAGCTACTTACTAGAGTATCTGAAGTGGTTATTCTGGTGGTATTTAGTCCAACCAGAGAAGGGAGAGTTTGGGACATCCAGTTAGAGATCATTGCCATGGTACTAAGAACAGCACCAAGCTTCAGCAGTGGAGGACTCATTGCTGTGGAGCTAATGAGTTTTCATAGTGAGTGATTATCATCCCAGTGCAGGCTGGCAGTGAGAGGCGTGACTGCAGCACACAACATCCACAGCATGAAAGGAGATCAAGCTACCCAGATTTAATCATCCATTAAAAACATTCGTATCCTCATTTGCCCTCTTTCTGCTTTTACTAACAAATACTTACGACTATCTTATGCTGACCACTAAATAAACAATCCTTTCTATGCTTACAGTCATTGCAGTTTCCAGTGGGAGATGGTGTAGGTGAATTATCTCTTTATAGGTGCTAGACAGTCAATTAGCCCTTAATTAGTTCAGTCCAGGCAGAGCAGTATGTTCCTGTCTGAAATGCAAAAGCCTGAGCACAAATAACTCTCCTATTTCTCATCAGTGCTTTGGCAGAAATATGCTGAGGTCTGTTTGTAAATATGGTTCTGTACTTGTCCATGAGGAAGGGGCAGGACTGTCAACCTGCTCATCAAAGCACCAAAAACCTTTCCGGACCACCCGTGATTTGCTGATCTCTCATAAATTACAAACATCAGTGACTTCATTATTTTCACAACTTGTTAATAAGATCTTTATTGTTCATAAAAGAATACTGAGGCTGTGAAGAGTCACATTTCTCAGTGTTCTTGTTAGTTTACAAGTTTTTGTACCAGGAGTTATTGCATTAATTCCAGGGTTGGCAGACTCACTATGTCTTCATTGGTGCTTGGATGTGAACAGGAGATAAATTGGGGTTCGCACATTTTGAGACTTCTTTTGGCTTTGCTGTTAAATCTACTGCTCCCTAGTGCTGTAGAATGAGCTGCAGGTTCTGTGGCAATTTACCTTACTCATATATTGAGTGTAGGGGGGGAAGAAAAGCAGAAAAAACAGTCTAGAAATCATTGTGCCATAGGGGCAGTTTTACTTTGTAAGAATTATTTGTAAAAGAAGTGCTGAGTGAGGACTTCTAATGGCAGTTATTTAAGAGAAAACTTGCATAAAGTTTGCTGAGAGACAGTCTACTGCATTTTCCCCAGGGCACTTATGGACTTAGTTTCTGAATTTGCTTCAAGAAAGCAAATTACTTTTTCTTCAGGACTTTTGGCAGTTCTGTGAAGGAACCCTGCATGCAATGAAACTGAAGGAATGTATATTTATGGGTGCGTGTCATCATGGATGTATTTATTAAAGCCACTGTAACCCTGCAAACCCTGCAGTTTTTCAGATTCTCAGAGCTTGTACATCAATTCAAGCTGGACATTTCTCTTTCAACACCCATTCAGAATGATTTCCATAAATCTCTGCAGTTTAAGGAAGACACATGTGAACTTATTTTTTAAAAAAGAAATTGAAAACCCACTGAGAGCTATTACATAAACTTAAGGAGTCACTCAGCAATAGAAAATAGAAAATCTGTGAATCCAGGTATTAAGTATCTTGTGGTAGTTACACAATAAGGTGAGCTGTGAAATGTTTCAAATACTCAAAAAATTAATTCACTGAAGAAATACCTGAATACAGTGAAAGGATAAGTTTGCTTATGTAAAGCTTCTGCACAGGAAAATAAGCTTTTTGCTAGTTTCCCTCTATATATAAACATTGCAGTAAAAGACCTAAATATGAAAATAATTAAATACTAAATATATTCTATTTTTATTTACCTGCAGCATACTAACTGCACACAATGGTTTGCCTTATGACTTATTGACTTGCTTTTTGACTTATTTCACATACTTTTTCTAAAAGTCCTGGAACAAACTAAGACACAAGGGCTGTTTTCTGCAGAGAACTAGAATTGCTTTGAAACTATTAACATCTGATAGTTGCTGATGTCTGAACAAGAAAACATGATTTTTTTGCTGATTTACAGGAAAAGCATCCCAGTGAAAAAAAGCTGCACAGGATCAGTCTCCCTGATCCATTTAGCTCCTTTGGCTATAATGGTCAGCTGTGGGTGCTTAAACGAGGAGTGTAAGAACAGAACAGATCTACAGTAATACATTCCTTGGTGTAACCTTCCAGCAAACTGATACTTACTGGGCCAGACTTTGCAACTTTGTGCTCATGACGCTTTCTTCTGAACTTATCAAGTAATTTTTAAAGTCATCTGTACTTTTAGGAGGCACAACATTCACCTGTATGGAGTCCCACAAATGAATGTCTTCTGTGAAAAACATTGCCAGATGTTGTGCATAGATCGCAAATTTGAGGAATGTTATGTGCTCACAGCTGTTTTACTCTGAGTATTTTCTGTATTTCAGGAGATAAAGCTCAGATAAGCTTGGATTGTCTGATGGGGGTAATTTTGTACATTTCTCTGCAGAGAGAGTCCCTGTGGTCCATCCTTGACACGGTGGTTTTTACACTGAGAGGTGAGTCAGGCCTTTACCTCAGCCTGATGAAGAGCTTAGTGGCTGGAGGCATTTGAGCCTCTCCTGAGTCAGGGTTTCTGTGGAGAGGGGCTCAAAGCTGTCCCCCGAACAGATGTGCAAACTGAACTGTCCAGATTGACTTCAAAAGGGAGGCTTTTTGCTGAACTGTCACATTTCATTGGCAATTTGTCAATTTCCCAAAGACCTCCACTGATTACTTCCAATATGGATTAGGTAACATTTGGTAATGTTGGATAATTTTCCAGTTTTATTAGATTCTTCTGAAGTGTCTAAGCATCCTATCTAGACCTAATAGAGAAAAAGATTGTAATTCATCAGTTTTATGACTTTTTTTATTCCTGTCCTCTTTCACAAGTTTCATAAGTACATTAATTCCCTCAGTTCCAAGATGTTTCCTGAATGTAATGATAGAACTTTGTTTTACCACACTGAATTGAAGTTTTTGACTTTTTTTTTTGTTTTCTTCTCTTCAACATTTGCTGTTTCACAGAAGAATGTAATTGGTCTACTCCTGAATTTTAACATTGAACAAAATACATTCAAAAGGCAATAAAAGACTTCTGATGCTCAGATTAAAAATGATTGCTGATTATCCTTCATCCAGGGTATTGTCAGCTCTTGGAAAGAATGCTGTTTGTTATTATGATTATTCCTAACAGATTACATTCTCCTTGGTTCTTGTGACAGAATGTTCATTAATGCTGTTCAGCACTTTATTCTGACTGGTTTAACTGAGGAAGAGAAAGCTTGCTGCCATGTGCTTCCCAGCCTTGCTGCTGGATACATCTTAACAGAACTCAGCAGGAGGTGATCCCCTAGCCCTCCTGGCTGGTTATACAATTTATCATTACCAGGGAGCTGGCAAGCCCGTGGTGCTGAAGCCAGATCTGCTGTAGCTGCACAGGGGCTCCAAAGCCCTTCGTGCTGCAGCTTGCCTGGGAGCCCAGGGGCTGCACGAGTGAGCTCACCCTGGGTAGCTGGGAACCCTTGCTGCTAGGGCTGCAAGTGCATGGCAGCTGCACCCTGGGATGCTGCAAAGGCAATGCCAGCCCCGGGTGTGCTTACACAGGCAGGGACAGCACGTGCTCTGTGGAATTGTCAATACTCCGTGTATCTCATATTTCCTATTTTGTGCACCCATTTGTCAAGTATTGCTTCAGAGCACTATTGCTAGAGAAGATTTGCATGGGAACACAGCCTTAAAAATGTTTCCTTTCTGAACAGTGGAAATACTCAATGAAACTATATTTTGTTTGTATTTTTACCAGAACTGAGTAAGTGTTCAACCCCCCTTTTGTTAAGGAAATAAAATGCTAAAATAATTTTAGCTGTATTTTACCATAAATAATTGGGTAAATTAAAAAATGGCAAGCAAAGAGTAGAAAATTTTTCTACCACATCTGAGGTCACATATACAAAGATCATACCACAGAAGTATACCAAGAAGCCACAGAATAACTGAAGAGTTATTCTCATATTGTTAGGAAGTAGAAACAAAACTTTGTGATCTGTGTTTTATTTCAGCTCTTTATTTCCTTTTTTTTTTGGTTTTTTTTTTTAAAGCTGCAATTTCACGTTTCCAGTTTATGATTAACTGCTGTAAATTGATTTTCTGAACAAAAGCTAGAATGCAGCAGCAATTGTAAAATCTGAACAATATTCTTTATTACCCTAAATTTCTGATGGTATGATAACGTCCTCTTTTAGTTAACTTCTTCTAAAGTCAGTAAAAGCTGAAGTATATATACAGAATAATTTCAGATGCCATATTTTGATCTTATATAAAAGTCTGTCAATCTGTAGCAATTTCAATGTTGTTAATGTTATTGTATGCTAGTCCTGTAATATTCAATTACTGTATTACAAATTACTAGGGTTATTAAAGGTATTATTTGAGACCCTTATTTAATAAATAGTCTGAAGGCTCTTCTAGTCTCTGATATTTACTTTCACTTGGAGATCTTGTTACATTTTGATAGGGATTCAGTCTACTGAAAATGAGAATACATCCCAGCATTATCTTATTACAACTGAGGTAGTAGGATCTCTGTACTGTAAAAAGTAATTAACATCAGTAGTAGGAATAGCAACAGGGCAAATGTCCTGAGTCAGCAACATGTGAAAATATGCCCAGCCACCCACCCCAAAAACTAATTACCTCCTGGCCAGAGGAAAATACTGATTGTAAGAAAGAGGAAATGGTGAAGTTCAGCAGTAGTCACTTAACCCTGATGTCAATGTATTTAATATATGTAAAAAACAATGCTACTTAAAAAATTTCTTACAATTCAAAATTGTGTTCATGGGTGAGTGCTATCATGTAAACACCTGAAAACTTGCATTTTATGTAGAAATAATTGCATACTCATGGCTCAGCTGGCTTAACAAGATTCCTTTGAAGCAGAGCAAAATCAGGAATCTCAGTAAGTTTGTACTTTGACAGGTTAGGTTTAGAAAGAAAGCATAAGAAGAAAAGCCAAAACTTCCTTCATTGCATTGTTGTTCTATAGTGTATTTAGTTCTTTACCTTCATGTGATATATTGTGCTCAGTAGTACATTGGTTTAAAAAATGGCAGTACATTAGTCATATTCCTGAGCATGATTATTTATTCACATTAGGTTAATGCATGCACAAAGCAAAGTCCTCAGAACTGGAATAGCAATTAACATCCATAGAGCTGCAGATGGGCTGAGAAAGCACAGACTTGTGCTATCAGTTCAACTGCAGTTCTCTGAATTTAGAGAATTGCCTTCTTCATCTTACTCTGTTTTTGTTCCACAAAACCCTGTGGCTTTGCAGTGCTGCTTGTGAATAGCAATATCCAAGTTTTTTTAGGGCAGTTTGAGAGGTGTGCCCTTTCTTGAAAATCACTTTTCACAGCTCATCAGCGCACATACAGTGACATTGTGCAGTCAGGTGTCTCCACTTAGAGAAGTATTGAGCAAGAGATTTTTAGTCTGTTGTCCATTACATGCTTCTGTACCAATGCTCTTGAGGTGACCTTTCTGAAGTGGTCTTAGCTATCTGCTTGTTCATTTTCCAGGCTTCAGGGAGCTTCTTTTGAATGAAGGCATTAAAGAACATTTTCATGTTTTTTTCACACCTATTCTCTTGTGTTCTGCTGTTAGCAAATCCCAAGTGTATAGAATAACAAAGTAGTGTCTCCACAGAAGAATTAGTTCATTATGAGACTTGACTGAAACCGGAAGCAGGATGGGCAGTCTGCTTTAGGAAAGTTTGCAGTTAATTGAAACAGCTGGGAAAAACAAATGGGTGGGGAAGGACTGAGTGAAGCTTCTTCTGTTGATTTCCTGCCATTTTAATTTTCAATAACATTTATTATCAGGTACTCAATAAAACCTCATATGCTTTTCCCTCAGATGTGTGATATGATGATGGATCTAATGGGAGAAAGAGCATATTTTCTGAAATATACGGAGACATCTACTTAGTAGGTAAAAACTAAAGATTGTGCAGACAGTCCTTTTTCCTTTAACAGGGGCTGGAAATCTGCATGTTTTTAGAGGATTCTGGGATCCCTTATCTTGTTCTGAGCATTCACAGAATACCAGGGTGCAATGTTGGATGGCTCTGGGTCTGGAATTTGTTGCAGTTTTGCTTTCCTTTGAAAACTGTATGGATTGGATATGAGAATTTATACAGAATTCCTCCTGGATTAATTATCATGCTTAATATACAATTTTGGTTTTCCATCCTCAAAATACATATTATTCTGTTGATGCTGGTGAGGTAGGTGAACTGAATTTCATTGAGAGTAAATTTTAAGAAATTAAAGGAGCTGAAATTGAAATTCCCCATGAAGTTAGATCATATATAATCCTGGAGAGAGCTTGAGCCATGACAAACCAGTAAATTCTGTAGTAATTTAATAAATTAAGTGGTTTCAACTGGCTTTGACTGCAACTAGATGTTTGAAAACAAAGACCTAAGCTACTTAGAGCCAAAGTGCATTTACACTGTGAAAATGGGCAGTATAGCTGGCCCTCCCCCTGGTTAATGTAAGCTTACAGCTTTGCAGTCAGCACTTAAACACCCCTGAACTGGAATTTGCCTGTGGACTGTCTTATTTAACAGATACAGGTAAATTGGTTCAGTGCCTTTTTAAAATCTTGAATCTTTGCAAGTGAGTAGGAGACAAAAATGAAAAAGTGGAAAGTTTGCAAAATAAAATTCCCTGTCAAAGGGAATTTGGGAAAAGACTTAGTGGGGTATGTCTGCACTTATAAATAGGGTTGGGGTATGGGGTTGAATGCTGGCCCATAGCAAACTGTAGTGTTTGTTGGTGCTACACACCCTAATTACCTTTTCCTTTTATGCCTGGGTATGATTCAGTTAGATGGTTTGAACACGGATGCAGCATTTCAAGAGGGAAAGAGTAGTTCTGCTGTGTGGAAAGGAGCTGCCTCTCAGAGCCCAGGAATCAGCTTATCTCCTTTTTAGCAGCAAGGCTGTATTTGCATTTGGCCAAGTGCTGTCTTTGGACCTGAGAGCAAAGGAACCATCTACTATTTGATTTCTGCTGCATTCTGACAAGCAAGTCTTTGTTCTTTGTAAATTTACAGCTTTGCATTACAGAAATACTTGGCTGTATTCTCCTGTATTTTCCAATGCAGATAATTGTCAAGACTGACTAATAAAAAGTAAGGTGGGGAGGGTTATCCTGCTGATTTGCCCTTCATCCCACCATGTTTCCATACATTCTTTTGGCAAGTCTCTTAAACTGTCACATCATGCTGATACCCTTTTCTAACTTATCCCTGTCATATTCTCTGTAGAGATGAAACAGGGAAAAATTCTTTAGAAGTTTAAAGTTGAGCTTACTCCCGGTGGTCTGGCAACCCACAGGGCTACAGTACTAACCAAGAGTCTAAAGGTTTAACCAGCATGGCACTGATAATGGCATTTAAAGGCTGTAGCATCTTCCTGTTTGGATTTTCTAACAATGGTGGCATTAACATTTCCTTCCTGAGAGATAACGACCTTTTTTCTGTAGGCAGAAAGTCCAAGAAACAAAATTACATTTCTGTTCAGAAAGCACCACACGTTTCCTGCAACATCTTAAAATAACAAGATTTTGTGAATGTGTCTCATTGTAAGCAAATCCATTTTTAATGTCTACTGCTTCTTGACACCATCCTGGAAGGCCCAGTTTACTTTTAAACAGGGATGAAAGCTTACAAGTAGTGTAAGTGAATATTGAGAACATTCCGTGGGCAATCTTGCCTACAAGACAGAGGTGTTAATCCAAATGCAGTGGCCAAATTCCAGTAGTTAGCTATGTTCTGTCTAGCAAAATGCTTCTTGCAGTTTCATTTGGAAACTTAACCTGTTCTAAATGCTTTGAATACAATGAGCCAGGTGCTGTGTTTCAGCTCAGTAAAACATGCTGCATTTCAATAGTGGGTAAAACAATGGATCTGCCGCAAAGCATGATCCCAAATGCTTTAAAATACTTTTATGTTTAAATAAGGGTATAAAAAACAAATGCTGTTTTCTAAGGCTGTAAAAATCCTGGATGTTTCTGAACTGAATAATGCTGAGAAGAACTAAAGGTATTTATTTGGGAAAGAATCAAAATTGTATTACTTGAAGAAAAATAGTAGAGAATATCCATAAACCTTACTGAAGTTATGACATACTGTTTTTCTTTCTGCCTTTTTAATTTCCTATGTTTTACAGAACAAAAATAAAAGTTTTAAATAATATTTCACTTTAGGGGTTCAGTTGCTCATTTCTATTAATCTTCCCCTTTACCCTATTTTTTTTTCTTTTTTTACTGAAATCATTTAAATTGGTGTGTGACCCTGAGGGGTTGAGTTAAATCCATCCTTGTAAGGAATGGGTGCTGCCTTCCATAATAATGCTATTAGAAATTGCAGCTTCTCATGGATGAGGAATTTGAGTGTCAAATTTGAAGGTCCAAAGTTCCGTTCCCAGCCCCTGTGAGCAAAAAGAGAAATTGATTGAATTGGTGCTATTGTCTGAAGGTAGTACTGTGGGAAATGTACTTCTGTAATGCACAGCAACGAACAACGCCAAAAACAAATATAAAAAAATCCCCAAAATGTGTCCCCGATCTTCTGAAGATCAGTGTTCTTATTTTTAAGGCAGTAACAGTGGCTTGTGTAAAGAAATAAAAACTGAATAATGTGTGGTTTAATCTTGGCTACCATTTCCCTGAAATGATAAAATGCCAATTTTCTAAGTTTTGATTTGGGTGATCAAGATTTCTGCATATGGGTGAGAAGCAAGATTGTAAAAGCTACTCTGAACATGAAAAGTTTACAACACTTTGTAAAACTCTTAGGAGGAAAGAAAAAGCTGTGGGAAGGCAGAGAAGGGGAAAAATGGCTCTGAAAAAACTGAGACGTACTTAGTGGTGAGCTATTAGGGATTACTGCCTCTTTGCTCCTGGCTTGTCACTTGAATATACCAAAAGAAAGATGCCTAAAAGACAATTCAAAGCACCTTTTAAAATAAATTTAGTATTTATGTATGGGCACAGTGGCAGTCACAGTAGTGTGCCCATCCTCAGCCTGGTCATTCTGTCACCTCGGGCACACTGCCTGCTGTGTGAAGGTTGAGATCCTTCCCTGAGACTTAACAAAATCCCGAACTGGTTAATATTCTTAGTTGCCTCTTTTTAGAGACAAGGCTACTGTTCATATAGCTCTTGATATTCCAGGATCCCAGCCGTGATTGCCACACCACTCTGTAGATTTTTAGTATCAGTACAATGCTCAGAAAATCCATACGGGCAGCAGTTAGTAACTATTAGGAGAGGCCACATTCTTTTCATTACAAGAGAGTGGTGTACATTGAAAGTTCTCATAAAACTAGCACAGAAAATTGTGAGCCAAAGTCAACACTGACATAAATGTAGGTATTTTTTCAAACTCGTGGAAAATGAAAACTGGAGAAATAATCTAAACAACTATGTTCACAATATGAGTATGTAGCTTGCATGGTGGTGCCTAAAGGTTAATAATTTCAACACTCGTGATTCTTCACCCTGTCATGTGTTATCCTTTACCCCCTCACTGTGTCTCTAAAAGAGGCATTGAATCCTGTTCTGAGTTAGGAAATTGTGGTCTTGAACTAATACTGGGTGGTTTTCCAGCTACTGCAGACCAGGATGGCAGCATTTGAGGAGCTGGTGGGAAATGGCAGGGCTTTGTGTTGCTTTGCAGTGGTACAGAGCAGTGTCTGATACTCCAGGCTGTGACAGTGGAACAGAACAAAGCTGTTACAGCTCAGGAAGCACTTCTGACATCAAACCAATCAATGACTTATCCCACACAAAAAATTCACATTTCGTCTTCCAAATGAAGATGAAAATTTATTCTAAAAAACCGTAACAATGCACATCAAGTCACATTACAGTCATTCTTTTCCAGTTGCAATTTATGACCAGAGGAAATAAGGTCATTCCCAATTTAGGACATGACCAGAATTTTGCAGTTTTGTGGGATTTAGTGAGCTGACAACAGTGGAGTATAAATGATGACAACTCAGGCGATACCCTATCAGAAGCCTTCTGTTTACTGACACCCTCCATAACTTACACTTTCTAAAATGTCTCTTCAGCACTTTAAGGCTATTCTTTTATCATCTCCAGCACATCTCCCTGTGTGCAGTCATAATCCTCTGCTTCCAATATCAAAATTAAAACACCATTATTATCTCACAGGAGAAAAATATGAAATGTGTGAGGAGTGAGCATCAATGAACAGCTCAGAAGCAAAGATTTCATTTACAGAGAAAAAGTTTTCTGTCCACAGGATGTTCAGTGCAGGCCTTCTTTCTAGCTTTAATGAGGGGAAATACACCAATTAAGAATCATAAAGTCAGTGAGTCTTTAAAGGGCTGCTTAGCAATGTGACTGTGAGAATAAAATTCATGGGCAATGCTGGTGAAGTTTTACATAAGCTTTTAGATCTAATTAATAAAAAAGGGCCAAGATTTTGATTAATGAAGGCATTTACATAACCTTCAAGATTTGATATTAATTTTAAAGGGAGATTTAACTAACTTATTAGCAAATGACAGAGAAATTTAATAAAATAGTTCTACTAAATCTTGTAATTAGTTTCTGCAGCTTGGCTAGCAGTGCTACAGAAAGTAGCACTTTGTACAAGAGCAAAAAATAACTTTAGACACACAACTTGTGCTGGAGCTCCTGAAAGTGTTTTCAATCCAAAAGTACAATTTAAAAAACATGCACAAACTCATATCAAGGGCCACAAAACAACAAAAGAAATTTTCAATCAAAGCCACTGTACAGTCCAGACCATAAAGTTCTTATCTGTATTTTATAGCCCTCTGTCCTGACCAAGCAAAAATTCTGTTCTGAGTTTTTGTCTTGCATTAGTGTATTCCCAGCCAAGATTCCCATCTCCTGCTTCTAAAAAAGCACCAAGACATTAAACAATAACAGTAAAAGCTACTAACATGAAACTGGAAAAAAAAATCGTAGCCAATTTTTCAAAGTGCTTGTGGTGTTAAGGCAATTAAATAGCAATAAAAAAGCATTAAGGCCCATAACTGTTAGCTTTGAAAATCCATTTTAGATTTATAACTAGAATAAAATGATTTAAAATATATATAAAAAGAGACAGTTTGACAGAAATAGGAAGATGCTGAAGATAATATTGTGGAACTCAAAAGTGGGAAACTGAAGAAACCATTTCACACATACTTCTTTTTTATTGACTTTTGCTTTTGATGGACTAACAAATTATTGCTTTTTTTTTTTTCTTATGAATACAACAGAGTCAATCTGTCACAAATAAGGAGAAAAGTGATTCCAGATGGAATCTACCTAAGCCAGTGCTTTGGGAAAATATTTGTCTTCTTTGGGACCAGATGGACTGCCATAGGGCTATTTGCAAGAATTAGTTTTTGGGGTTTTTTGCTTTGTGTGGGTTGTTTTTTTTTTGTTTTTTTTTTTTTTTTTTTTAATGTAGCATATAATGAAGAAAAAAGAAGGCGAAAATACATTCTCTAGTATGAAAATATGGCTGCTGCAGGGAAACCCCTCCTGTCTGTGTTCCTTCTTCCTGTAAGCTCTCTTGTGGTCAAGGGGGTAGGCAGGCAGGTCACATAAATGCAGGATTTTAGCAGGGGACCATCAGGAATTACAGGAAAACTTGCCTGATGAACAGGCAGTAACAACTAATTTAAAAGACACTGGCTTTTTCAGTAGAAATAAACCCCAAGAAACTGAGCATTAATTTGTTGCTGCTTCTCATCTACTTTAGACTGCTTAGGAAACAGACTTCTGCAGGTCTTATATCTGATGCAAGGGATGACAACTTGAGCCTGAAGACTGTTAATAATACTTTCCTAAATTATCCCTGTTGGAAGATCTTTTTGTTTTACTACCACACACATGTTTTATAGATAAAACAAGTAATTTCCTGAGGGGCACTTCAACAAAACCCAACTTGAATTTAAACCACATTTTCCTGCGAAGATTTAAGGGGAGTTTTAAAATAAAGTGCTAAGGTTTAGCTATGGAGTAACTTAACTACATGACAGTCACTCTGCAGACAGTTTTTGCTCATTATAGTCAAAATCAGTTTAAAGGCTGAGCGTGACTTGCATGATTTACACCAGAGCTCTATCACAATCCTCATGGTTTGGATAGATTACCTTTGCTCACATTGTTAAACTTTGCTCTGGACTGTGAGATTTTTGATACATTGTTCAGTGAACCCAGGACAGAGAGAAGTTCATGAGTTAAAGGAAAACTCAGTAGATAAAGTTTGTGACATGCCCATTTTTCATCCATAGTGCAAATTAAAAATATTTGGATGAATTTAAAATATTAAATTTATCATTAGGGATTTTATTATACGACTGATATAAAACGAAATGTTTTGGAAAGCTTCCTTTTAATCAGTTATTAATAGGGGAAAGACAAGTCCTTAGGTTGTAAATGACTTTTTGTACCTCAGAAACTCATCAATCAAGTCATTTCACATAAATTCAATGGCTTATTAGTAAGAAGAATGGATATTTTTGGCTAAGCAACAAATTCTTTGTCAAAGTATTTAGAATAAATATCAGCTTAGGTACTTTACTTCTTTTGAAAAAATGACAGAGATCTGAAATACATTTATTTTGTTGCTTGACAAGTTACTTATACCCACAGTCTATGGGAATGCTCCAGTGCCTGGAAAGCAGGCTACAAAAACACCTAAATGGGGACATTAGCAGGCTACCTAAATGGGGACATTCAAGCAATCTTGTTTTATCCTGAATTCTACCCTCAGGTTTTGTTGCTGGCTTTCATATTTGTTTATTGGTAAGTTACATGTCTGAGCTATACAGAAGCTGTTTGCAGCTCTTGTGTATTTTTGATTCTTCAGAACTCCTGGTTATGGTTTCTTAAGCCATATAAATTGCTGACTGTTCCCCTCAGCAAATAATTTTCTCTATCTGTTGGTTCAGGAAATGATATAACTTCCTAAAAATTTTACCTGGCTCATATGCATACATGAACCCAGAACACTCCCTTAATGTGTATTAGTTTTCTGTGCTACAGGTTGCTTTCTGGGATTAGAAATTTGAGTTCAGATGAGATTCACAGATATGGATCTCTTTGCAGAAGAACTCTGGCTCCAGATTTTCCTCCTCCCTTGCAGGGCCAAAGACTCTCCTAGGAACTGGAGCTTGAGGGTACCTGTATTAAGTAACAAAGGTATCAGACTGTAGACTTAGCTTTGCTAAAACCTACTAGTACAATAAGCCTTCCTAGTTTGGACTTTCCTCCTTGTTCCTTGAGGGTATAGTGAATTACCTATAAATAAATTTTGGACTGTGCACTCTGTGTAGACCAGATAGGAAAATACAAATTAGTATCTCAATCCAGTGTTCCTTGAAGATTTTCATTTCTGCTGTGAATTCCTAGATGTACAGGAAATGCCAGAGCTATAAATCCCTTGAGCTGATCAGCAGTCAGAGACAGAATATATTGGATTTGGAAATATATCTTTCAAAATGTAACAAGATCAGGTAACACACCAGAGCAAGAAGGCAGAATGGAGGAGATAAAAACTCTGGTTTACAAGGCAGATGAGACTTCAGCTTTTACCTCAGTAGCACTGTGCTCTAGAGATAAAGCTGGGAAACCAAGGTTGAATGTATAATGCAAATACTATCTAGATACAAATGTAATTTCTTGTTTTTCTCTTTTCACATCGAGTCTTGGAGGAATTAGTGTTTAATTCAGAAGATATTGTTGTTCCTGCATTGCTGCAAGTTTATGTTGTCCTGGACTTGGCAAGGATACTAGAATCTAATTACACCAGTATAGAAATGAGGGTTGGGAATCTGTAGGTGCAAGAGATTCACAGAAAAAAAGGTGAAATCTCTTTCTTTGACTCAAAAGTGAGGTAACAGAAGTCAGATACATTAAGCAGGGAGCAAATGAAATCTCTAGTGCAGCTTGCTTAGCAGTCAGAAGAATGTTATTATAATAGCTTTTTAGTGGAGTGGACATATCCAATTTCCCCAAAGACCAATCTGGCTTAGCAGTGCAGACTTTCTAACTTCATATTCTGATACTTCACAAGATGCCTCATTTCTCCTTATGTAATGAATTGGAAACAACATTGTTTCAGAGCACAAAGTTGCAAGTGCTGCTCCATTAGATAGATAAATAATTCTTAAGGAACTTTACAAATAATAAAACAGAGAAAATTTGCCCTACAGTCTGCATGTGAAAATTTTCAAATTTTAAATATTAGATGCCTCTAGAGATGATAATCAATTACTATTTATCTCTAAGACAATGTGGTTGATATGACAATACAGATCCTTTAAAAATGTAAAAGAAACTGTTAAGGGCTGACAGTTGGGAGTATCAGTATCTTGGAAAAGAAAAGCTCTCCTAAAAAAGAACGTGCTTTATCAGACGTGGAAGGACTGATTATATTTCCAAATGACTTAACGCTGTTACTTATGCCAAAGGCATAAGAACTGCAACGTAGCTGTAACACAGTACACTGTTTCATGCATTCTGAATGCAACCATCAGGATAAAAGCCTTTCAGCATTCTATACAGACAGTTAAATTGCTGCACAAAGTCAGTCTTCAGTAATTATGAAGAATCTAAGGCAATTCACAGTCTGTATTCATATTGTAATTTCAGCTTCTGGGTTGGCAAACAGTTGTCTGCAATCTATTGTAAGAGGAAAAAGGAAAAAAAATACTTCACATGCTAATATAAGATTAAAGAAGAAAGCAGGGAAGAAGAATACAAATAAAAACAACAGATTAAACTGAACAAGATAATATTCTTTATTCCTTATTTTACATGATCCTTTCTTAAGAGTTCCTCAGTCTAGTATGGTGCTCCTACTGGGTAATAATACACTTACAGTCTGCCAAAGAAAACTACTGAAAACTGAGCTCTTTCACAGAGAGAGCAGGATGGAAGTGTAAGAGTGAAGGCTGATAAAAACTAAGAAACAGGAGCCTTCTGATTTGTGTTGGGATGCTTTGGGACCCTCCAGCTGTCCTGCAGTGGCTGAGAAGGGATGTCTGAGCATGAAGAGCTCTCTGCATTACATGACTCTTGCTCACTGTCTTCCTGGACTTCTGAGGCTTTTGTTGAAATCACAAGCTGCGCTCAGCTCTGGGTTATGCTGCAAAAAGCAGGGACTCCTGGCAATGCCAAGGCTGCATAGCAAGTGATTTATGACCATGTCAGTCCTTCTCTGGTGTTTTCACTGGATACATGTCAGAGGGTCCTGAAAGGCAAACCTGTAATCCTTAGGAAAATGCAGCAGAAATGCCAGGCTCTAGTACTGAGATAAAAATTTATGGGAAAAGGACTGGTGTGTTATTGCCCCTCCTGAGTTCCTTATCAATAGTAAAGGAGTGTGCATATATCACTAAAAATCTTGTGAACAGTGGTGCTTTTTGACGGTTTTTATTCCATGCATGGAAGAATCACCCTACCCTGGATTTAGTTTTACTGAAGCACATAGGAGTGCAAATATGAATAAAAGTTTTTATGTCTCACTGAAACATTTGTTGTTCTAATCAACAACTGGAGAGTTGTTTTGTGTATGCATTGATTATTTAATCCCTGAAATTAGAAGAGAAAACCTCATATTTCACCTTATGGGACCTTACTGATTGTTATTTCAGCACTTATTTTTGCCTACTTATAATAAAGATTCATGGATATCCTATAACTAAAGGAGTATGTGTAAGAATCTGAACATGGGTTCTGCCTCTGCTGTTGAAGTAATATGCAAATTACAGGTTATTCTTTGAAACGAACACTTAGATTTGAGGAACCTATACTGCAGCTTTTTAAAGAGTTTTATAAAATATAATATGAATTTATAAAACTGTCATACTTTCCATCCATTAGTACATTGCTACTTGCAATGTTACATGACCAAGTATTATTGACTTCACAGCTATCTGTGTTTTAGTGCCTTTCTGAAACAGGAGACTGAGGTAAACCTTTCCAGGCCAGTCCATCCTGTGCTGTACTAAAGAGAAGAGCACTTCCAGAGGACAGCAACACCCCCACTTCCTGAACCCAGACCTTGCACGGTGCTGAAGGAGGGGGGCTAAGGTTGTTTAAATACAAGCAGCATCCTGTTGGTTGAAATAGAAGGGCTCCAAGAAACTTTCCTAGGAACCAGAGTGAAGTCCCTTCTTTGGACTACATTTTAAATAGTCACAATGTAAATTATCATCTTTTTTAACTGAGACAACACTAACAAAGGAGTTAATGAACTTGAAGTGATATAAAGCCTAAAGGGGAACATAAGGAATGCCAGATATCTTTAGAATAACATTCCTGAACTACAGGCTGCATATAATTTTTGACATTTGATCAAGCACTAACTTGATCAACTGTTTTCCTTTCTTTTCCATAGTACAGTATTTAGATCTGCTCAATCACACCTGCACATTCCATCAGCCAGCTCCACACATAGTGACAAGTTAGGAGGAGTGAAAACTCTGTAATGCTCAGACAATTAATTCACTGATTTTGAAGACTTTAGAGCAAAAGCTGCATGGCCTGAAGTCTTAGTTTGAGACAAATGTGTTCATTTCACTTTTGAGAAAATGCTCTTATGACATCATCTGTCAGCATAAAGCATTCATATTTTGGCTGTATTTCTAGGATGATGCAGGGCTAAGAGTTTATGATGCAAGTATGTTCAATTGTGCTGTTTTGGAGAAATGGATTAAAGACATTTTGAAGCTTCCGTTTCTAGTTTATCTTCTGTGATTCTGATGAAGGTAGGGAGCACAAGATTTGTTTCTGGGTGGAGGGAACAAACTGGAAAGGAGAAAAATTTCTGAAGTACGTAAGAGACTTTTTTGATTTTCATTTGAGATTGAAATGGGAGGATAGGATCCCCCCAAATACCATTAAAATGAGCAATGCTTTTAGAGGGCAGAAGAGCAACAGAAAATGAGCTCTTCTGAGCTGACAAGAAACTAAAGCTAATGTCAGAAACTATTGATTAGGCTCTGGTCCACTAAAAGCAGTCAGACAGAACAACGGTGGGATCTTAGCATAGATAAGGCAGCTGTGCCTCCCAGCTGTGCTTCCTTAAATCAGTAGTTTAAGTTTGGAATCTTTTTAAAGATACTGTTTCATTTAAATTTTTCCTTAGTTTTTGTATGTGAGCTCAAACTATGAAGTGAGGAGAAGGCATAAAGAAGGTTAATGGAGCTCTCTGGGTTCATGCAACTCACATGAATTAGAAATCATTTACTAAAAGGAGGCTCACCAAAATCAAATCTAAAAATACTTCATGCAGAGTTCATCACAGACTAAATATCACTTCCAGACAGCTGCAATGTAATTTTGCCAAAATGAGATAAAATAAATGCCAAGTAAGTGTCAGAGTGAACAAAGGAAGGGTCCCTCCTGTGTCCCTTTACAAATACTTTTTCTTCTACATTATTCCTTTTGTAAATAGGGAAGGAATAAGAATAGAAAGAACAAGAAACATTAAAAACCAAAATGAGCTCTGGATGAGTCTTTCCATCCTCTCATTGGTACAGGAGTATATACTCCTGAAATCTCATAATCTGAAGTCAAACACAACAAACATCATTCTCTCTCTTATTTTGGTAAACACTTGGAAGCATTATGAACTCAGCATCATATTGTGAGATCAGCTGTGTGACTGCTGAGGAAGAATGAGTCCTGTTCTTTTGTTCTTCCCACAGGGAGCTATAGAGAATTTCAGAATAGGGAGGAATACAAAACCAATTCTTTTCCCAAGATAATATGCCATCGCAAATGAGGCAGTGTGACAAGAATAGTAAATACTTTCTTTTATTAATAGCAATAATTAACATCTTTGGGATTAAAGGGGGAAACAATTATTTCTTTGTGCTGTTCATATAATAGTAAACCAATCTAATGATCATTGAGGATTGTATCCCCAGGGCATAATTTGGAAGTAGATGACCTATGTCATTTCCAAAGGCTTTCTATAAAATTTGATAAAGAGAGAATGAATGTCTCACTTCATCTGGAAATGAGTTGTACTCTACATGCTAGAAAAGCTTGAAGGTCTTGGAGCACAATTTTCATTAAGGACAAGGGATCAACTTGTGTCACTTGGCAAATAATTCTACTGCACTTTCATCTTTTCAGGTTCAGTCAGTAAAGAGTAGACTAACGGTGCAGTGAGGGTTTCCTGATAGGCACCCTGTGGAAACCCCATGGAAGGGGAAGCTGCCCCAGCAGTGCAGAAATCAGCCAGCTCCTAAGTGCCACAGGAGCTTCTCAGAGAGACTCCAAAAAACTCCTTCATAAGGGTTAATCATAGATTATCTAAGCTTGGGTTCTTTGGTCAACCAAATTTGAAATCACAGGAAATTTTTTAAGTCCGGAACAAGCCTGACCAAATTATTTTCCATTTCATTATGTTTCAAATTTGTCCTTAATTTCTCTTTGATAATAATAATACTGATTTTATTTTAGACAGAGAATTTAACCTAAGGATGTCATAATATTTTAATGTGTTCAGTCCAGCCTAGAAACAAAGAGGAATTCTAAAATCCTGTTACTTTCCATGTGATATGAAGAATGCATGTTCTTGTCACGGACATGAAGCTACAGTTAAATTGCTAAAATCCTGGAGTGACAGCAAGGGAGGTAGAACTGGAAGTGACCTCTATTAATTGTAATTGAATACACTGGTGGTGAAATATAGCTCATGAGGTGCAGATTTTGGTATAATTAAAATATAACTTGTGTACAAGGAAGTAGCACATTTATATGCTATTTCACAACATACGAAGAATATAAATGCATGTGAGAACATCACATAAATGCACTTTGTTTCTAGATTGAGTACAATAAATACTAAACACTAGGTAACACCATATTGTCTCACCATTACACAGGGTAATCATATATTAATAATATGAAGCAACTGTTATGCAGAGCTAAATCCCTAAATTCTTGCTCAGACAGGATAAGGATTAAGAATTTTGTTCCATATTGCCTCTTTACTAAAGTAATTACTTGGTTACAAGCCTGCATGGTAAAAGAAATTGTCTGTCATTATGCCCAGAAAGAATGTACCATTCTCTTTTTCACACTCTGCTATTGCACTGTTCTCAAATCAGTCCCTGAACACTGAGCTGAAAAAAATCCCCCAGAAGTGTGAATTCAAACTACCGTATCTGTGTTTTGTAGATATCCAGTCCTGGTGTTAGCAAAAAATGGAACAGTGACTGCATGATAACTAATAGGAAAATGATGAGCAAAATCCTTCCTGAATATAAATGATGTTTAATTCCATAAACATTTCTGTATATGAAATCCAACTTTGAATGTACTTTAGGGCGGTTGCTAGTGATGACTCTAAGCATTAAATGTCACTGTATTATGCAAGTATATCTATCTTCTCAAAAATAATAGAGGCACATTGTGTCTTCTGATATCTAGGACTAACCCTGAAGTGACTGTTTTCGGTATGGTTCCTAGTTTACACCACTAAGGATGTTACAGTTTTGTTCTGGAAATTGCTTTTGCTCATTGGTTCACCAGACAAACAGAATGAAGACACTCAGGATTATTTTCTTCTCTTTCCAAACATGAAAAACAAGTATTGTTTAGGGTGGAAAAAAGTCCTTATATGTGCCCAATCAAGTCAGAGTAATCTGTAATAATGGATGTGTTTGCTGGAGTATGTTGGTTAATTTCAATATTAAGGTTTTACCAGAATGAAATATTTATGGAGTTTTATTTAGCTAAGGATGAACAGTAAGGAGTAAATAGCAGCATGACTCTCTTTGTTACAAAGGTTTCAAGGAGAGGAGGAAACGCAATTAAGAATTCCACTACACAGAAAACAACCTTCTTTTCAGCACTAGAATGGGTCCTCACTCAGCTGGACTTCTCTGAGAACCTCTGGTGACAGAAATGATGCAAAAAAAGTCTTGTTATTTCAGCTTAGGACTCCTTTAGTGAGGAGGAGGGAAGGAAGGAAATAGGGGCAAGGATATTAAATAATGGTGGCCAGATCTCAGTTTTTAATGCTGTGCTGATATATGCCTGATATGAGGCTCAGGCACAGGCAGTAACTCCTGGCTTGGGGATGGCAGACTCACTCTAGACTCAGTAACACCACAAAATTAAAACTGGGAATTTAGTTAGGGTCAGATCTTTAACTGGTATAACTTGTTTGACTTCAGACAGTGCTCAGGGGCTGCAGCATCTCTCAGTTACAGAGACCAGAGATAACGCCCTAAGTCAATCCTCAGCCTTAGCCACTGGTTTCCCTGCTGCAGTACAGATCCTGTTTGCAACTACACTGGTCCTTGTGCAGGAACATTGGCCTAGGGGTCCTTCCTAGCACATTTTAATTGTATCTCAGACTTCAACACATTCTCTTTCTAGCTATAGAATAAGGAAATGTATTGTCTGGAGATTGTACTATACAAATCCCTTGTGAATTCCATAAAAATAGTCATGTTGTTTGTTCTGCTTAGTCTTTCTCATATGGAAGATTTCTTTTATTTCTTCTACAGTAATGTATGATATCCTCAAAAGACAAAACTCTGGACAGAAACAGAACATCATGGCTTACCAGAAACACAATAAAAATAGTACAGTTCAAAGCAAATTCACACACTGAATCCATTCATAATTGCATATTCACAGCAGGCCTCCAGAACAGCAGCAGTGGTATGTGTTAGGCTCTATCTCACTTTTCTCAGAAGTGCTGAGAGCCCCACTGCCGAGTTAAAAATAGACTGCACTGTATTCTCAATAATAAGGCTAAGCAGAATATTTGATCTAAACAATTTAACAAAATTAGCTTTCTCTTTTACTAGAATCAGTCTACAAAGTATGCTATTTTCAGCAAGATTTCTATAAATAATTCCTAGTGCACAGCTATTTTATGAATAATTCACAAATCTGAATGCTAAAATTCGAGCAACTTTGGATTGATAAGCCATAAATATATTGGCATTTTTTAAGTGAGTGCACAAAATTTGTTATCTTGCACAAATGCAAGTATGAATCATAAATGTGTATTCAAAATCATAGTATTCACCTAACATTCAGCTTCGTCATTGATTTTGCTTGATAGGAAAGTAGTACAAACAATTTTTAACCTACATTTGTTTAAAAATTGAAATAACTATTTGTGCAAGATTTTACTTCTGTTTTTTTCCCTATCTACTGAGGGCAGTGTGTTAGGAAATATAAACACTGAATAATTTGTTTTTTCATCCTCATTTTCTTCATAGGCATCTTGCACTGATGTGCTTGTCTACAATAATCTTCTGTCCAATCTTTGATGGGCACAGGCCTGCTGACCCAGCCAAAGGTATGGGAACATTCTAACTCAACTGATGGATGGGCAGAGGGAGGTATAGCCATAGGGCTTTCTTCAGGCACTCAGCAGTGTATTTTTTAATGAAATATATCCCAGTCCCAATCTACTTGGGTACCGTTAGGCTTATTTTTATTAATAGGTCAGTGCCTTTATCAAAGACAAAATAGTCTTCAAGTATTAGCAAGTTTTTTCAGATATTTCCATTTTCAGTGTTTCCAGTCTGTTCCCAGTAGAATTATTTATTTTAACCTCACATTGTATAATTTAGATTTCTTTTTATCTTCCCTTTCTATTCTTTCAAATTTTCAGAGTACCTAGTACATTTATCACAATGTGTCCATTATATTCAGCTTATTACTTTCATCCTTCTTTTCATCACAAACTCTCAATTTCACAGCCTGTTCATCTGAGATAGATTCTACACTTTATCCTGTAAGGTTCTTATCTTGTGCATTTTTATAAAGTACATATTGTTCCAAATGACACGACTCAAACCAAACAATTTTGGTGCCATGTGATAACAGAAGTTGTTGTCTCAAGGGACACAGTGCAGGTGGTCCTGCATATAGCTTTGAGATGGCTTCAGAGCTCACTTCTCAGAGTCAGCAGTGGCATAGCCTGCATCCACAGTTGGGCATTTAGGGGTTTCGGAATTCCCCATTACCTCCCGTGTTATCTTTGGTCTTCAGTCAGTTACTCTTCAAGGAAGTTGATCTCCAAGTAGAGTCTTGTAATGAACAGATACCATGGCACTCACTTATATTGTGGAATCAGCTTTGTCACTTTTTCAGGCAAGAATTACCCCAGCATCAGTGTCTGTGGGTCTGAGCACACTGTTCCTAATGAAAACAGAAGTGCAAAGCCCTATTGACTGGAAATGGGGAGGACATGCTCTTAACAGGATGTTGCCAATTTTAAAATGCTCTGAATTAAAAGCATTCAGTGGAAAATGCAGAGACTCTGAAGTAATATGAGTGGTCTCCAAATGTAACTTGTCTGACAGAATATTATTAAAAAAAAATTAAAATAACCAAGTAGATTATTAAAAATATTTCTTTACTAATGTTTAAGTTGATGGTGGTAGATGGGCTGATCATTAGTACCTCATGTTACAGTCAATGCTTTATTCAAATAGACTTGTGTTATAAGAGGCCTTCCCAAAACAATAAATATATTAAAAATGGCTCCTTTAGGCTGTGGTAGGTTCTTTAGCCTCCTTGCCTCCACTTCCTGCCCTGCCCAACGCCTGACATGAAGAATTGTAATTAAGCTGATACTAACTGGAGTAACTGATCCAGAATTTGGATATATGCCCTTGGAAGGATAGCTGAAAGTCTTTCCAGTTCAATAAACAAGTTACTAGATCTGTCTCTTACGTACTTTTAAGTAAAATCAAACATATATGAGGCATGAACAACAATCACGTGAATTGCTGGAAGTCTGGGATATTTTTCCTAGGTAAACAGTGAATTTGGCTTGACATGCTCTTATTTGTAGCTCAGAGGAATTAATTTCAATTATTATTAAAGAAAATAGAAATAACAAAATCCAGCATATGAAATAATACAGAAGGAATCTGTCAAAACTTAGCAAAACTCTAAATCTCTCACAGCCAAAAAGTATCAAAAAGATTCCTGGAAAAAGAAGCCAAACACAAATCCCTAGCTGTTGGGGGACCTCTAAGGGACGTGTCTAGTCCGAAAGCATTCCAAGATTGCAAACAAGAAGTGTGTGGGTACATAATAACAATCAGCATTTTAGAGAGAGAAGAAAGGAGAAGCCTAAGGACCTTGGTATTAAATTAGCTAATGATAGCAGATATTTTGCAGAGGAAGCAGAAATACTAGAAGAGAAAAATATCCCATTTATAAGTTTCATAAAATATGCCTCAGTTTGGGAAACTAATGATGATATGATACAGTAAGTCATTAGAAATGTAAGAAATTTATGACAATGGATAAACAAAGAGTTATAATTCAACACAAAAATATTTGCCTAAAAGAATAGTTTCTGAAGGTAGGGGTCCAGAGAGACTAGAAAGAGAAAAGGTAATATTGGTCATTCTGAAGTATTAGGGGCTACTAAAACCAGAAAATCACAAAATACAATTAGCATATATCCAAGAATGTTAATGAGAATGGGAATGTGAGTGTTGGATGATACCTAATTCTGAAAAAATTCTGGAAAATTCTGAAGGAGAAAAGATGCAAACTTTTGTGTATTTAACAGAAGAACTGGGCAGTTAGGGCTTATCAGGCATATTTTTCAGTAATCAGCATCACTCTTACCTTCCATTTAGAAAGTGATTTGGGGAACCACATGAGAAAACCTGAACTGTTTTCAGGGTCTGAACAAGGCTCATGTCCCTTGTACAGACACGGACCCACTGCCCTAATCAGTCTTAACCTTATTTAATTTCTATGCCATTTCTAAGTGGGATAGAACTATTAGCAACAGCAATTAGTTCTATTCCTGAAAACACTGGTGAATGTAATATGAATACCAATAGCCATCTGGGTAAATTTTTCTTCTGTATAAACAACAGTAGTGACCTTAGCCATTAGTGTAGCTTGCACACTTGGCAAATCTAGAACTGGACAAATTTGAATACTTCAACTACTGCCAATATTGCAGAATCTGTGAAAACCCCTTTTCCTTCATTTTCTCAAAAAATTAAAATTCAAGGCTGTCCTAGGTTGACTTTGTGGTGCTTGTATCCCCAGTTGTCTGTTCTGTTGATGCTGGATATTAAGTTCTGCACTTTCAGACTGGTTCTGAGAGCAAAGAGGGGAGAGGCAGCGCAGTTTGTTTGCAGAAACTGCTCTTGCTGCCCCCCATTCCTGCTCCTGGGCTCTGCTGTCTGCAGCACGGACAGCAGGAGAGCTCTCCTTTGCTTTTATGTGGTTTTTAGCTAGCTGAGGCAGAGAAGTTCCTTGGACTGTGGCTTTTCATTTCCTTGGAACTGATGGGCCCTGCTCTGGACTGAAAACCCAGATAAACACTGGGAGCTCACACCTGTGGCCCACCAGGGCTGGGATGTGGCATTTTCCAGAGCAGGAGGGACTGATGAGAGACTGAGCGAGCCGAGCTGCACCCACGACAAGGACTGTCTGAATCTGCCATCTCTTCAGAACAGCAAGAGGTTTTATTGTTTCATATTGCTCATTTTTTTTATGCTTGTGAATACTTTGCTTCTTCATTAAACAGTTTTTTCCACTTTTCTCCAAGGAAGTCTTTTACTGAACCAGCTGGGGAAGAGCTGCTTGAATCTGCTTTCTAGAGGGACCCCTTTGGAAGTTTCCTCCCAAATTTGCCCTAAACCAGGACAGAGGCTCTCCATATTGTCTGGTAGCTTCCTGTACAGTGGCCTTATCAGAGACATCAGGGAAGCCTGATGTCATTGTCTTCTTTTGGTTTTGAAATCTCCAAAGGAAGAATGTTTCTTCACTTCTATTCAGGCTGGAAGAAACTTAAACTGAGCCAACACAGTCCTTCTCCTTGTGCATCATACCCACCAGGATAATTTCATTGTCTAGTCTGACAAGTAGAGGAACAGATGTGCCTGTACATCCCTCCACACACAGATGGTGCTAAAGGAGTTGGAAGAACAGATGAGTGGCATTTGTGGTCATCCTCATGTGCTGCTTTCTGAAACTCAGAGTGGGAGGAGGAAGAGGGGGAAAGCTAGCACTGACTGAAGTATAAATGAAGGTGTTTTAGGGACAAGAAACTACTTCTCTGCCTGCTCTAAAATTCCATAGTCTCGTCCCTGGTGGTGCTCAAAAAATCAAGTTATTGCTTCATGAAATACTTTTAATGATGACTGAGTGTTTTAGTCAATTTTCCTTCTGAGTGCTTCAGATGAGAAAGATCACCTTAGAGAGGGAGAACTTTGTCTCTAAAAAAGATAAACACCATGGTCTAAATAAATGAGGCACTTTGAGAACACTGATTCAGTAAATATTTCCATTCAAAATTTCCTTCAGATGTATGCTCTTTTTCACTGACAAATAGGAGGGGAACTATACATATATATATATGTGTGTGTCTGTGTGTATCTATAGGCTAAAGTTGTATTTTGCCATTTTAAAGGCCAGAACATTGCTGGTGTTGTGAGATCTCACAGAATGGTAACAGCAACATCCACTCCAGAGAAGGATAACAGCAACTATTTAAAGCAGGGTACCATACGTAAATGCAAGGGTAGTACCCAGAACTTTGGATACACTTATTTTGCTCTATCACAATAGTGAAGATATTCACATTCCCTGACTTGAACTTGAAAATCAGATGTATGTGGCTTTATGAGAAAGCAAGTCCAGAGGGCAAAGATCAGCAAAAAACAACTACAGCACAGAAATCTGAGCTTCTTGAATTGTGCTGGACAGACTGCTGATCACAGCAAGACGTATGGAAAGGAAACAAGGTAGAAATATATATTTGTATCATCTGCTAATATGGAAGTATTTCTTTTAGCAGTGTCTGCAGAACTAGTATTACAGAAGGTCATTAAAAATTATTTTTATAAAATTTCTCTTGAAAAGGATCAGAATGCACATCAGCTATTAAACCTTGTATGATCCACAGCTGACAGACCTTTTTTTATGTCATAAGTGAACCTCTTACATCAAAGAATGTAGGATTATATGGTGCATATGTAACTTCAGGGGTTTACAATGAAAATTCAGTAGAAGGGTAAAGACATAGCCACTCCTACTGTTTACATGCCCTCCTACCTTAGAGGAACTTGTTTTATTCTTTGCATCTTTGCATATACTGGTTTCACTGTATTTTTCAGGGCCAGGAGACTTCTGTAAGACTGAAAACTCTAAATTTTGTGTGACATAGTATGGAATATAGCTTCCAGTTTACTGATTTGCCTTTCCAGCTACATTTTTGCATATCTAGTTTAATTGCACATGTTACTGTATGTACATACTGTTGAGCTTGTTGAACAGTAAAGTCTGTATTATTTTAATATCAACATATTAATCACAAAGAAAAGAAGAGCACTTGCAAATTTTTTGTTGGAGATCGAGGAGGTATCCAGAAGTCAGTAAATTCCTGCCTGTTATGTGGCAGGCAGAGGTGGCAGTAGGATTAGTCTCTAGGTTAAACAGTCAGAAGTGAACTTGAGGCTTTAAAAAGTCAGAAATGCAGGAGACGATCCTCTTTGCTTGTGGCTAAAACTGATTCTCATGAGAGATTGTTAACATGTATGTTTTTAGTGTTTTGGTAATTGTGCATGTATTCAGAGACAGGACAGAAAACAGGTCAGCAGCAATCTTTGATTTAGGCTACTCTGCCAGACATGCATCTCTATATTCTTTATGCAGGTGCTCAGAAACACCTGTGATGACAGGAAATACTGATCTGAGATCTCATTATAAATGCAAACCTGTCACATGCTTGGTTTCAGGAGTGGATCTATGTTTTTTGTACCATCATCTACTCTGTGTACTGTTGGTTACTCAGTACAGTAGTTTGTTACAACTACACTGCCTTCTACGTATTTTCTTGGAAAAATATCCCAATATCATATATTGAAAATGCAGTCTTATTATAAGAAGGTAGAATAGTTCAAATAATCTGTAGGAGGTTATACAAAAAAAAAACCAAACCAAAAACCTAAGAAAATAATTGTAGTAGAGAGACGGAGACCAAACAACAACGTAATTAATATGAATAAGGAAGATTGTGATAGGTTTGTGTTTATGAGATCTCAGATCAATAATGTTTGCTGTCATCACAAGTATTAACATATTCTAAATGCAGTTCATATTTGTGGAAATCTGATTTTAAATCTGAAGTCCAAACTCAAATAGCATTTAAAATTTCATAAATGAAAAACCACTTATGTGCTTAGTTGTCTCCTTGAAAGGGATACACTGAATCACATTTTGAAGTATATTCCTCTAGCTGTGGTTCTAAGAAAGAAGTCCATGAAAATCTCTATAAACTATTTTTTAATAACATGCCCCAATAATTTAAGAATAATATTCACAATGTTATGAATGGCACTTAATAAGAGAGTCACTCAGTTCTCACTCAGAATGGAGTCAGTTTTTTCCAATTGTTCTGGTTGCCCCCTTATGGGTTACTTTACAGCTTGAGGAGGGTGCAAACACTATTTCCCAAAGCCATAGCATGAAGAGGGCTTCTTGTTCTCAGAATTTGCTTGGCCTGTTGCTATGCTGACTGATATATGCTTTTCAGTGAAACAACTAAACAGAATCATTAAATCACAGTTACAAGGATTTGTTTGGTTAGAAGGCAGTGCAGCAGACAGATGACTGTTCTTCAGGGGAATGCAGGATGAAAAGCATTGCATTTGTGTTATCTGCAGCTGCTTTAGGTTAGTTACTTAAGTGATTTGAAAGTCTGAAAAAGGCTCAGAAGAGGTCAGAATATTAAAGTTTCTTTAATTCCTCCTGAGGAAAAAAATGCTTTAAATAAAGAGGACTGCATATTTTATGAGTAATTACATAAAATGTTTTTCTTTCTTGTGAAAAGACATAGCTGCAGAAGCAGCTGGGTAGGAATTTACAAAATGCCATATCCATAGGCCTGGTATTGAATCTACTTTTGGCTATAACTCAAATTCCAATTTAAGATTGTTTACTAACTTATGAAAAATAAACCTGGTTGTTTCTTTAGTTTTTCTGGTGTGCAAGCCTCTGTCATGAAGCTGAAGGCAGCCATAGCATAGTATGAAAGTGTTCCACCACCAACCTTTCTGTATGGAAATTATTGTGTACACTCCTATATCCATTGCTACAGTTACTTCTCAATGTCAGCTGCTTGTATCACCAATGTTTCATGCTCTGATTCCTTCCCTAGGCAGGCACAGGTTTTGTGGTGTATTCAGTTAATTGGTATGAATCAGTCCTGTTGTCAGAAAAAGCAGTTATTGGGAAACCATCTTTAGAAGCTGGCCAGTAAAGATGAAGACTAGAGATCATCTAGTTTTATACAACACACACCTAACTAGACAAATGGTACTAACTTTTTTAATCTGATACATCAGTTATTTCCATATTTATTCAAAAATCTTTTAGTCCTATTCCAAACAGGATAGAATGGAGATAAAATAATCTATACGGGGGGGCCTTGTTATTTTGCATTTTGGTGTCTCTTTAAGACAGAAATATAAATTCTTCAATTCCAAATAAAACCAAGTCTAGACTTTAAAGCCCCTTATGTCAGGAATTAAAGACAATAAAAATAGTAATGTTTTTGAAATAGTTTCAAGTGTTCTAGTAAATAATGCTGCTGACTGAAGGTCAGTTTTCTCTGAGTCATTAAGGAAAAAATTGGAAGCTGCAGTCCATGCTTAAAGTGAAGGGTCATTGAATCTTGGAAGTAATACTGTCACATAAGTCATGTCCCAGATAAATTTCAAAGTACTTTTAAGAATAATATTGCTACTGTATTTGCTACTGTAATTTGCTACTGCTAAATTTTCTATTTCTGGTTTCATACTGACTTAGAGCACAAAACCTCTGCTGGCTAGGTTCTTAGGTGGAATGATTAAGGTGGATAGAGCCATGTGCTTGGGTCACATATCTTGGTTTAAAAACATGTGAATAGATCTGGAATTCTGGGTAAATCCAAGAAGTTCTGAAATTCTGAAAGTAAGGCTATTTTTTCATTGTTTTGGAATTCTCACTCATGAAAAGAATTCTGTACTCAAACCCAGGCACACAAAGTCCTTGCTTTCTCTAGGTTTGGTCCTAGACAAGACATCTACTGCTTTGTGGAGTGAAGCAGTAGCATAGATTGTTGTTCTTGTGAGAGATGGTCCTTGTGAGGACTTGTCCCACACATCTGCTGCAAAGATTTACAGAATTTTGTATTTTCCCTGGCTTTCAGTCAAGATTCACTACGAATGCCTAAGTGATGCCCTGAGCCATTTTTGTCATACTGTAGTTTTGAAAAACAGGATTTTAGTGCCCCAAATAGACTGGGCCCTCCCTGAAGATTCTTTGTTCATTTCTTAATAGGTCCCTTGTGAACTTCATGTATTTGAACTTGCAATTTTAACGCAACTGTGTTAAATCTGCAGCCAACTAGAAACACAATTTTTAGAACTGATGTTGTTTTAATAGCTTCAATACTGCATTTCTTGTTCCTGATGGTTACCTTCTCTGCTTCAGCATTTTCCTCTTTGCAGACTTAGTAAATTGATTCTGTTTCACTGGCTCATGACTTGGCCAAACATAGAAGAAAGGTGGAAGCCTGGTTACCTGAAGGCAATATGCCTCTACTGGAAAAATAATTTTTTCCTGTGAGGATATGTCTGTCTGTGTATATGTATACATATACAACTATTTTTGACATTTTGTGTAACATATATAAATTGGTTTTGAGTGCATTCAAATGAGTAGAAGTCTAAATAGCCATAAGCAACAGAAGAATCAGGTTTTAACCAGAGGAAAAAAAAAAAAAAGACCTCTTCCCATTGCATCAACAGTTTTAAAAAGCCCTTAAAGACCACGTGATATCTGATAGCAGCAGGGGAGTTAGCACTCATGCAGATGTCACTCACGGGTGGTTTTGCATATTCTCTTCCAATATCTTAATATATGTTACTTAAAATAATGTAGTGAATACCTTTCTGTTATGATGTAATAGTGGATGTATGTCACTGAGTGTAGATAAAGCTGAAATACACGAAGCATCCTTTTTTTCCCAGGACTGAAAGGTTAGAAGGCACCTTATTGATTACTGCAGGAAGAACAAGAAGTGTTAACTACAATCTCAGGTCTTAACATATTGACTGAAGTTACTAGAGTGAGAGTAAAATATCTGGAATGACACCTGGGAGAGAGCTCAGGGCATATTGATAGTAACTGGATGTTCTTCAATGGCTATTGAGTCATGTTCCTCAGAAATGGGAGAGCAGACACCAAGTGAGACTTGACCACAGTCAGCAATTAATGATTTAGAGCATTCTTAAACCTTGCAAGTTAAATAATTATAAATGATTTTCATACTGACTAACTACTAACACTGTAAACAAAGTAAATTAATTTCCAAGTAGGTAAGAAGATTTAATTTAGCAGTGTATTGTACTCCTATGAGTCATATTTTCAGTAAAATAGTTTATTGTGGTAACCCTTTGCTGTACATAGTATTCTTATAAATTCTTGCAGTAGGGACGAATTAATTTGTATTGCTAACCAGCACTAAAGCTGTGCGCTCTTCCTACTTACAAGTTCTTGAAATCTGGGAAAAATAAAGATTATAGTGGCTATTTGAATAGTCTGATTATGTGTAAAAACCATAGATTTTTAAAATCTAGAAACACAGCCATTCTAAAGGTGCAAAGTTTAAGCATTCAGAAACTGATGACCGATTTCAAACCATCTTTTGTTTCATAATGTTAATATTCCCAACCATCCTATTATCCCATGCAATGAATATAAATCACAGTTCCTTTCTGTAACTGTCCTTAATAATACTACACTTAGTTTCTGTCTGGGATTGTACTTGGCAGTCCTTTTCTGAAATATTTTTTTTGCAAAATTCAAACAACGGAAAATAAATAGATGTAGGATATAAAACCATTATAAAATTTAAAGGCCTAAAGGTCATTAACTGCACTGAAACATGAACATTTTTATCAGATCTATTTAGATTTACAAAATTAAACTTACAAAATGCCATCTAGACTTCCAAAAATGCTGAGCTTGATTTCTCTGTGGAGCAGCTTTGTCACGCTACAAAATGCTTACTTGGTTATACCACAGTGATTATCAAATGATGGTCAGCAAAGCAACCCATATAAAAGAAGTCCACTTTACATACTGTGAAGGGCATTACAGAAAACTCCAGGTGGAGAAAAGCAGCACAGAGATGCCATCTAGCAGTAACTCTTAGAAATTTCCTAATACTGGATACTTCCTTCTTTCAAAATACTGCACTTATGGGTGGAAGAAATTAAGATTTTCTATCCAAGTCCTTTCACTGTAGCTGGCTTTCTGCTGAATGTCTAGCTACCCTGTTGGAAATATATCTTTAATGAAATATATTATCATGGATAATTTTTTTAAAATTTTCCTATGTAAATACAGAGAAAAAAAATAGAATAGTCAACAAATATAACATTTAATAATTATCTTAAATTGAAATTCAGTAATGAGCACTGTGTTAAAATTTATCATTAGTGAGCTGCCTTCCAGTTGTTACAGAAGAATTTCTACAGTTGATCAATATTTTATATCAAGTTTAAAAGAAAGAATTCATGGACAATAAATTACTAAATTTAAATTAAATACTAATAAATGAAATAAAATCTTAATGTTTCAGAGATTGGGGAATAAACTATATATAAATTTTTCTTACATATTTTACCGTCAGATGGCGATACTTAAACACTTTACTATCAGTAAATAACTGAGTAAGTTGGGCACATCATCTCTGTCATAATAAGAGTGCCTGAAGGCAGCAGTCTTGACTCAGTGATAGCCTGGTAGTAAATTAAAGACTTTTTTTACTCCCCAAGGCATTATTTTAAAATAGTTGATCAATAGAATAATTTATTGCCTGAAAATTATGTAGGACATGACTAGAAATGTGTTGTGTATACCAGAAGTATCTGTTGTGATTCATCTCCATAAGCTAAATAGTTTGTGAGTGTCAAGGGCACACAGAAACTTGTTTTTCTAGGCATGAGCATACTGCACAATTCTTTCTGGAAAAGAAAGACTTTACCATCCCCTTGTTTCGTTCAATTAGGTTCATATCACAGATTTGCTTCCCAACCTGTAGGGCAGAAAATCGTTATTCTATTTCAATTTAGTATAAATCAAGATATAAATAATTGAGCACTAGTTCCATTTCTGAAGTGTGTTTAGTCAGAACTTGTACTTATTTGCTATAAAAATGTTGTTAAAAATTTTACATAAATAATTTTCCACAGAAATATGAAATATATTGTTCAACAAAATTAAATTACTGTTTGCCATGTGGCATCTTCTTATGTTTAATGTGCTGTAGGATCTACTTGATCTCCCTTTTTTTAATTTATGAAAGCCCAATTAACTCTGATAAAAACAGATTTCTAATTTTAATGTAATCTCAAGGACTTTCAAGCTTTTTTATTTCTGACCCTTGACAAAGTCAAAAGAGCCTGGAAAAAACATCTGAATATCTCTGCAAATGTCACACAGAGTGATGAATAAAAGGCCATTTTCATGCCCTCTGCAAAGCATGCCACAGCAAAAAGGGCTAGAAGCAAAGTTTCCAAAGTTCATTTATGCCATTCCATTCCAGTGCCTCATCCTGTTCTTCAGTGCTGGATGGTGACAGAGACAGAAAATGAAACATTTTTTCCCAGTGTTATTTTGGGGTCTGAACTAAAAAGAATTGTTCTGCCAGATCTGTTTGCTTCATCAGTGGTTTTACTATTTTCTGGACAGAGAATGATATAAATTTGCTTTTCCTGCTTTTATGCAGTCTCTTTAGTAGATCTTGCTAAGTGTAGTGGAAGACAGAAAAATAAAGAAAATGAGCGTGTGGAAACCTGTAGTTATAATGAGACCATGTGCTGCTATTCACACAGATGTGAAACTCCTGTGTGTGCATTGCCTGATGAGTCTCCTTACAGGTACAGCAACACCTGATACTTTCAAATATTCAAATAAGTTCTTATTTAATAGAACTGATATAACTAATTTCTTAGGTAATGTTATTAATTCTCCATCACCTCCTGCTTTTTCAAGTTGTCACTGTATCTTACTGATTGAAAAGCAGGCAGAATACTGCAGCCGTAAATCAGATTTCCACTGAATTGCTTTTTAGGTTCTGTTTTTGTTTTTAAAGAGGAGCATCCCTTCCATATTGTTGGGCATTCAGTACACATTTGTATATGCACAGATTAATATCTTTATTTTAAATGAAAAACCTGCTAGAAGAGCTGAGAATCGCCTCACATGGTTGTCTGGGACCTAACTGGTATCATTAATATGACATTCACCACCACGCAACACAAATTGTGGCAACACGGTACAGAATGCTGCTGGTAATGGACTGCAACACTATAGCAATGTTTTCTCTTGTCACATTTTTATAATGCTCACAGTTACACGACCGTATGCCACAAAAAACCGACAAATGAGACAAGTTCTACATCTATAAATTACAGCTCTACAGACATCTGCAGACCTGGGGGCTTTCAGTCATTACTGCCGGTAAGTGGTAGAGTGCAATGCTGGTTTTCTAAATGACTTAATCTGAAATCTCCTTCACCAGCCAGGCTGCATGGCTAAAACCGTTTGCTTACTTTTATCATTATTTCAATTTCAGCTGCGGTCTCTCGGCGACTAGAACACGTTTGTAAATAACAGAACTGCAGCATCCCGGAGCGTGGCTATAGTACTAAATTCAGCGTCTTCACGTGACGCCTCCGGTTTCACTCTAAACAAATTTATTTCCAGTCGGAGCTGCCGATCCCTGCTTCCAGCGCCTCGCTGCTTCCCCAGCACTGGTGCAGTCACCCAGCGCTATAAATGCCTCCTTGCCTGGAGCGGGATGGATCGCCGCTGGTTTGCGCTGGACAGCGACCGGCCTTGGACAGCTACCGGGCACGGCAGCCCCGTCCCTCTGCGGCGGGCACAGCTCAGCTGCTGCGAGCCAGGGCTGCTGCCGGGGGCCGCGGGCACCTGCGGGCGTGCCCGGGCCCAGGGCCCCGCTGCCCGGCACCTGCACCCCGCTGGCGGCGGGCACCGCGCCTCCCGGAACCGGGGCCAGCCGCTCCCGACGCGAGCTCTCCCCTCCCTCCCGGCGGCTCGGACAGCCAAGGACACGCACCCGCCTCTCCCCGGAGCTATCCGGCGCATCGCCCGCTACCGCGTACACCGTGTGCGGGCAGGCTCCGCCGCTGCGAACTTGCCGCCCGGCCGGCTCCTACCTTGGAGGGATCGAGGCCGGCCAGCAAGGACAGCAGCAGGAGGTTGAGGATGCTGGCGGGCGCCCGCATCCTGATCCCGGGGCTGCCTCTCCGCGCCGCTCCTCTCGGTCATTCACTCCGCTCCCGCCGCAACGACCGCGCCGGCAGCCGCGCTCTCTGCCCGCCCGCCAGAGCCCGAGTGGAGGCGGCAGCGGCAGCCGCCCGGGGGACGCTCATTCCGCGGGCAGCCTCGGTGCGGGGAGGGCGGGCGAGGACGGCGCTGCCCGAGCTGGCGGAGCGGCTCCACGGCCCCGTCCCACCCCGCCCCTCCCCTCCCCCCGGCCAGCCCACCGCAAAACTTTGGGCCCGGGAGACGGCGGAGCCGGCGCGGCTGGACGGGCGCGGGAGCGGGCGGCGGATGTGACATCAGCGCCGGCGGGGGGGCGCGCGGGCGGGGGGCGCGGGGGCTCCGGGCAGCGGCCGCGGGCTGAGGGAGGCGCGGCCGGGCCGCTGCGGGCGCGGTGCCCCCCGTGAGGGGCGGCCCCACCGGCCCCGCGCCCGCCCGCGGGCGAGCCCCCGACCCCGCACCCGGCCGCGGTTTATCGCCCCCGGCAGTGGCCGGCGGAGGCCCGCTCCTCTGTAGAGCGTAGATGTAGGCGGGGAGGAGCCGCTCTCCCGAAAGGAGCGCCTGGCACCATAGCAAGGGTGGGTTGATGTGGGGAGCTGCGGGGAGAGGCTTTTCCTCAGGGGAGTCGCTTTCTCGTTTCCGTCCAGAAAGTTAAGTCTGGGCTTGACTGAGCTCTGGTGAGGATAAAGCCACCTACGCTTACCAGCTGGCCAAGAGCAGCAAGGGACCATTGTGTCTCCTTGGTCTGTGAGCTGAGGTGGGAAAGCCTGTGCAGGTGCAGGGAGGTGGAAGTCATTTGCTGAGAGGAACCCTTGAAAACCTTCCCAAGGGCGATCAGGAGTTTCCTTTTCCCTACACCAGCCAGTATCTTTGCAGTCAGGACAGCACTGCTTTGCCAGCCAGGGCTCTGGCGTGGCTGCTGTCCGCCTGTGCAGGTCAGTTTCACAGGACAGGCAGGGATGGGATTTGACTTCCTCAGGGATGTGCGTTCAGCACAGTTGAGCGTGGCACAAGTGTAAATAACAGCACTATCCTCTTAACATGGGCGAAGAATCTCAATGGTTCAATTTCCCCTTAGAAGAGTCAAACTCAAGATCTGTGGTCCATGGTAATCTTATTTATGACACAGTCAAGATTATCATAAGGGTGGTTTTCAGCTTTGTGTGGTAAAAATGTATTAGCTTTACAGTTGGCAATGTTTTGGCGCCTTTTTTTTTTTTTTTTTTTTTTTTTTAGGTGCTGTGTAATCTTAACTAAGGGAAAAGTAGGCTAAAAATATCCTTAAAAAAGCAAGATTTAAGTGTTAAAATGCCAAACTCCAGACAAAACAAACCCTCAAGTTTGGGAGGGTGTTAGGTTAAGCGTGAACAGAACGTGATTTCCTAACTGTCTCCAAGTCTACAAGATTGGTGTTTGCCTTCAGGAGCTAAAACCACTGCTGAAAGACAAATGGAGTTTTTTGCTTACAGGCTGTCTAAAAAGATTGCATATCCTCGGCATAGTGTTCCCAGATTAAAAATGCTGACTTTTCCTGTGATTTCCAGTGTTTTATTACATTTTTGAATTGCTTTTACAATTTTTGTAATTGTAATTGAATTTTACAATAACTAGATTTTGTTTTGTGAGTGAATTAAAATGTATGTTTTATTCTAAAATGTCTTAGACACCCCTTTTTCATCAGCAGTATCTTTTACAGAGATACAGTCTTTCATTTCCTTGGAAGGCAGGTCAACAAATTATGTTTCCTTACGGCATGGAAAGGAAATCATGAATGAGCTTTCATTGACATTCCAGGGTCAACAATGGAAGGAGACTCCCCTCTGATACAAATGCTTTTGAATTACCTTCTACAAGGAAGATATAAAAGATACAGAAAAGAGAAATTTCTTTTACCCTCCTGTAGAAAGTATGTAAAAGCCCTATTTTCTATTAAATAGCACTAAAAAAATATAAAAGGGGACAGCCACATAGATTCATACGAATTCAATATAAAATAATGGTACCAATGCACTGAAAACCTCAGGTTGTCCAAAGGACAAAATGAATGGTGCTTTCAGCAGAAGCAATTTCATATGAAAAAAGAATGTAGATTCAAAGCCACAAAGGCAAGATTGAAGGTATTTAAATCTTTTCTAGAGCACCTCAGTTATTAGTTCTCTAATTTTCCCTAGCTTTACTTTCCCCATGCTTTTCTCCCCTTCTTTTTTTCTCAGTCCATCATAGGTAAAGTTGGCAAAGCATATGAACTCTTAAATTAATCATAGAATGCAAACTTTTTAATGAGCTTCAGTGATGCAGTATATTTTTCCACTTCCTGATGCTGCTTGGAATATCTGTCTTTGGAATCAGTAAAATATTGAAGAGTAAAATTAAAAACTAAAACCAGTGGTTCCCCTAAAAACATAAGCTTTCAGAACTCCTGAACTTCTCAGATACTTTTGTGTTACAAATGAATAATTTGTTTGATATATGAAAAGGTACCAAAACAGGCTTCAAAAGGATAGCATAAAATGACCCAATTATTTTCTTCTTGATTTTAATGATCCATTCAGAAGAAAATGAAAATATGTAATAGACTTATTCCTCCACCCTCTAGCAACCTGACAAGTAATTTTATTTTGCCAGAAAAGACTGTCTGAAGACTGGTGAGAATCATTAGCAATTAGTACCTGAAATAATTCTGTTTGTTAAAGTTTATCTAAAAAAATTAAACAAAATTCAAGTTCTCATGAGAAGTTTTCATTTCTGCCGTATGCCCTGAAGCAGCAAGGGAATACCTGATTGTGAAGATCTCTGACTAGCAAAGCTTTTAATCATCCTTAAATCCTATGAAATTCTGTGTGAATGACATTGCTTCCTGAGGTCTTTGTATGGAGACTGACTGCTGCAGTCAGTGTGAAGTACGTGATTGTGAGAGAAAAGAGAAGAGAGACCAAAAGCTTTCCTGCAGGCATCAAGGGACAGAGTATTAGCAGAATGGAGGCACGCTGTGAATACAGCTTGTCTAGATGGGGAAGGATGTTCTCAGTGTATGCCTAAAGTTACAGCAACTTTTCTTCACACCATAGTGCAAGATGTATTGCTGGCGCTTTAGAGTAAGACAGAGACTTGTTCACTCGGGTGCACAGAAAGTGAAGTTGATAAATTGGCTGTAGGTACCAAATTATACATAAGTAAATAAGTTTGAAGTTCTGCAAGCTGAGTTTGGCAGCTTGAAAGTACTGATGGGAGTTATGAAAAGGGATACTGATTATGTGCAGCTGTGGAAAGGCAATCTTTGTTTACCTTTGTAGCAGGTAACATCTGAAAACTTTTGAATTGCTGTGCTAACAAATATTTTTTCCAAACAGGAAAATTCTTCATTAAATTGGTCTTATACCTAATATTTTGTGGGTGTTGAATTTTCTACTAAATTAAGAAGGTGGTCTGGATTTTAAATTTTAGGCATTCTCTGGATTGTGAGAATTAAAAGTTTAGGGAATTGGAAAGAAAGGTTGAATATTGACCCTTGTTGATGTTAACTGCTCTGAAATGTCCTTGAAAAGGAAAAATTGTTCTTCACTACATAAAAGATTTTGGTGTCTCAAGGAAGCTAGAGAGAGAAAAAGGTACAAACAAAATTAAGCTAGCAATGGTACAGAAGCTAAAATTTTGACATATTATATTTGTTTATGTTTGTAAAGAACATGACAGAAACAGAACACCTGAAGTTCTTTAAAATTAGATGATTATAAAAATTAGTAAAAAATAAGGCTAATTTAGCCAATGAAAAGTACATAGATGTTATATAAAATATAAAAATATTGCACATATGGGATAAAATTCAGGGTGGGACTACGTTAAATGATTAAATTTGCTAATATTTGGGTAGTTTTCACCATCAGATTGAAGTACAATTTATAATTATCAGTCATATTAGCAGAGTACTTTTAGGAATCTGTCAATACTACGACCTTGCTTTCTCATCCAAGTCTATATTACTTAAAATATCAAAATGAGGCTTTAGAAGCATGTTTTGACAGTGTAACTGTCCTAGTGATGATTATTTTTCTAAACAGAATTTTTTAAAGTCCTACTATTACCTGAAAAACTATTTTGATTTTTTTGTACATTATCAGAATTAAAAAGTAACTAAATAATTATTGCAAATAAACTTATGTGCTGATGTTTTTCGTACTCCTTTCATTCTAGAAGTGAATCTTTCGAAAGAATTTTTGTTGCTCAGAGTTGTTTTAGGAACTTTTCTGTGAACATTACATTTCTTTGCATATCTCTGTAAGAGTGCACTGGAAGTAGTTAAAATCCAAGTTTCTGCAGAGCTGTTACTTCCTGGTGAGCTCGTGCCGATGCCAGTGTGAGGTGTACTGTGAGTCAGCATCAGTGTTACTGCCTCCCTCAACAAACACAAAATACCTGACACATGGACAGAAATATTTAGGTACTGGGTGATGTAGGACAGGTTTAACAGAGAACCAGTGAGTCAGGCACCTCTTTAACTCTTTGTTTTTAAAGCTAATCCATATCTAGAATTTACTTTTATTGACGTTTAAGTCTGACCTTAATTTTCATTGGAGAAGAAGTGGCCTTAGTAAAGTATTCCCACGTATTTACAGTTCATATGAAATACAATAAAGACTTAACTCTGTGGAAGTTTAAATCATATATAAAGCTAGAATCAATATTTTTTAAACATTTCTGTGATTTGAATTGCTTTGTTTTTCTTTCAGATGCCATGCTTATTTATTTACTTTTTAATTCAGGACTTCATAAATGCATCAAAACCAAATCTATAAAATAAATCCTCTTTCTGGCCTTTTAGGAGTTAACATAATCTTTAGAGTACAATATAGCTACAGGATATTCAGATTTATAGTTCAGTTATATTTGAAGCACCATGAATAGAAATGAGGAAATGTAATTAAATATTTCATCAGTGTGAAATGTAGGAAGGGCATTCTTTGTAAAAGTGACAGCATCTATAAAGAATGTTTCTCTATCAAAAATGCTTTTCCTAGACGATTATGGAACTCTGCTTTCAGGTTGTCTGGCATTTTCCCCTTCCAATATGGACAAGTACTTTACAACAGATCCCATCAGAATAGCCTTTATTGTATTGTTGGTTATGTGTGACTTTGATAATTTTAAATATTGTAAAAATTAAAAATTAAGATTCTCTTCTACAAGATCACAAAAAAATATGATCCTGTAGAATAAGTGAAATTTGGAGAATTAAGATTAAAATACTTTTTATTTCAGAATAGAGTGCAGATAGAAAAATCTAGAAATTGTTTGATAGAATTTAGTTTGCCCAACTCAAAATGAGTAAGAATAATACGATTTTTAAATGCTAGAATACTCACTTGGCAATATTTAAAATTGAATATCATCTCTAAAAATACATAATTTTTAGCCTGTCAAATCACAATTAAAGTTAGGCTAAGGAACTGATTAAGTCTCCCTCTCAGTCACAGGAATCTGTGGAGTGTTTAATATTAAATATCTCTTCTAATTTATGTATTTTCTCTGTACTTTGCAAATACAACTGCAGAAGTAACAAAGAGCAGTATTCTGTATGATGACACATTTGAATTTATTTTGGTATATTCTCTAAATATTAATATGCAGGCAAATAGTTTGTGTCTCATAGCAGTTGTATGAATATTTATTGACCAAAGTGTTCTAGTAAAGAGGCTGCTTGCAATATTCTGGTGTAGCAACGTGAAATTTGTGGGAATTGAAAGGCCAGAGTATCCTCAACTACGGATCACTGTAGAGTTCTTGGGACTCAGCATCTTGCAGGACTGGGTCTCAAATGTAATAAAATAAGGAATCACTACTGAAAGTTCAGTTGCAATACCAGTCTTTGTCATAATCACTAAGGGTGCATTAAGGGAAGGATTAGGTCATGATTACAAATAATGCTGCAGACCTGATGAACTTTGTGTTCTGTTTCATTTTAAGGTTTTGAATTAACCATCATACCTGATATTTTTCCCAGGTGAAGAGTCAGTGTATGTAGTATCTCTTTCTTGGGTGCAGAAATTTCTGCTGGGATGGAGAAAGAAAAGTTTGCATAAGAACTTGTCACAAAGACAAATGGGCTTCAGAGGTGGGTGTTTTCTGTATTACAGTAGTTCATTGCTTTGATTTTTAATAAGTTTTAATTTTTAAAAGACCCTACCAGTGTGGTGCTATTTGTGGTACTATTACAATATTCATGATTCTGTCCCATATAGCCAAGGGCTTGTTATAGCTGATGACATAAACTCAGGCACTGTTAGGGTACTTTTTGTAAGTTGACACATATTTAATATTTTAATTCAATTTTAATTAAGATAGATGTTGGAATATAATTAATTTTTTAAAAAAAGGTAATTTTTCAAGATGACGCTTACTCAAATCCCCCGGGTGCTTCTTTATGATTAGATTTTGAATAATGCTGTGGGTGCAGTAGAAGGAGCCTGTCAGTGTGCTCTCTGAGATCAGTTTGAGTAGGTCGGCAGCTTTTTAGGAGGTAAATGTTAGGAAGAGAAATACTTTAGAAGATGGCATCCAAGAAATACTTTAGAAAGGTGGTCTACAAGCAGTGCAGTGAGCTAATAAAGAGTTGTGCTGGCTGGGCTGAGCAGCTCAGCTACTTCTGCATTCCACAATGTTGTGTCATTTGTTTCTGATTTTCTCATTACAGTGTCAGATTTAGGAGTCTGCAACTTGCATGTGGGACATGTTATCCCTTTTTTATCCTATTCCATTTGCCCAGTATTACCTCAAATGCTTGAGAGTTGGCTCTTATATTGTTTTGATTTTTCTCCTGTCCTGTTGTGCAGCAGCCACAGAGGGACAGATAGGATGGTTCCACTCATAGCTCTGGCTATGATACTTGGTCAAAGTAAACATGGGGTCTCTTCTTTAGAGAAGAAAGTTTATAAAGATTTTATTCAAATTTTTGTAAGATATCAGCCCATTTGTAAATTGTAGAGGGAACAATTGGATTAAATAAGCCATAAAAATAATTGTAATAAAGCTGTGCTTTGGAGCAAAATGTCACATTTTTCCCTCAAACTGTGGTTTCCATTCCAGTAATTTTTTTATCTTTTATAAAGATACCCCTGATTTATAACTAGTGTGTCTAAAAAGTGAGTCATACCTACAATATTTAATATTCAGGGAGCATAAAAACTACAAATACCTCACATTTTAAGACATAAGGAAACTCTTTTTCACTATTAAGTCAAGCAGTGGAACGGGTTGTCCAGCAAGGCTGTACCACCCAGGCCCTTGGAGGTTTCCTAGACCAGATTGAATAAAACTTTGAGTAACTTTGAGGTCTAACTTTATGGCTGACCCTGCTTTGAGCAGCAGTTTGAGCTGGAGACCCCTCTTGAGGTCTCCTCCAGCCTGAGTTATCCTGGAACAATGTGAATGGTGACGATCTACACAACTGGCTTGTCTCTTCTGCCGTGAGCAGGACTTGGAGCCAGCCACCTATCTTATTCCTCAGCATATCTGAGAAAGTATAGGCGCTGCATTTCCCATCAGTATGGATTTTTTGACCGATATGATGTATATTATATAGTTTTATATATATATATATATATATTGCAATGTAGACCAGTTTAATATGGATTTTAATTACAGGAACAGTACTGTACAAGTTGAAAATGTGTGTGTTTTTGGAAGATTTTTTTCAGAAGCTAGCTGTAGTCTTTGTATGAATGGTGTCAAACTCTTTCAAAATTAATTATTCTAAAAAGTTGCTTCTCTGTGGTCTCTGACCATTGTTTTACAGGAAATTTAGCTTGCACATTAATACCACCTTTTGTTTTGTCCCAAGCCAGAGGAGAGTGCTTTAAATCAGTGTAATACTGAGGACGGAAAATGAGGTATATAAATTGTGAAATTCCTTTCTCACTTCTGTGCTGCATGAATGTTCATATATATCTAATGATAATTTTGAATAACCTAGCTTCAGCTGTTAAGCAGTGGACTCAACCCCAAAGTTTTAATGAATTTGCTGAGATAGGCTCCTTTTTAGTTTTAAACCCATGGGTGAAAGAACCCATGAGATGCTACCAATTCTTCTACAGAACATGAACAGTCTTTATTTGACTTGGGAATGAGGAGTTTGATAACATGCTTCTTGGGAAGCAGCACAGCTTTTCTTTCAGAGAGAGTAGTACAAATCCATTGTTGTCATATTCAGCAGATGGCAGCATGCATGTTAGCTGGCTGGGTATCTGCTCGCATCTTTTAGCTGCCACACCATACTGATGAGCAAAGTAATTAATTTGTGAGTGTCTTTAAGGTCAATCACAGTGGAAGCTTTCAGTGTGTTAATATAAAATATCATATTTACCCTGAGGGTGCACTGTCACAGCAGGTAGAAATTAATTGTGGAATTAGATAATTTTCTTCCTAGAATACAACCGTGTTGAAAGAAAGAAAATTTATGAAACCAGTACAGTACAATTCAGAAGCCCAGTGTTTCAAATGTTAAAACACAAATATGACATTTCCACAAATACATATCTGAGTGGCACCAGGATCAGGCCATGAAAGGTCATGCAAAAAGGAAGAAAAAAAAAGACAAAAAAAGAGGCATGACCAAGCAAATGTTTGTCTGTGATTATTTAATGGCAATACTCATGTCACTTGAATTTGGCTGGTTCTGTTTTATAATAGCAGATCAGGTGTGGAGTAAATGACATCTTATCAAACTCTGAATGCAAATAATGAAGGTATCTGATAACTATATAAAACAAATTGCCATTTTAGGTAGAAAAAACCCCTTGATTTTTCCAATCCACATGGTGTTTTTCGTTGTTGTCTTCTTGTCAGACTTGCAGAAACAGGAATAACGGGATACTTAAGACAAAAATCTAAAATGCTATCTGAATTTTTCAGCTATGCTGAATTTTGTCCAGGGCTCATAATGTGAACTCTTCTGTGTGAAGAGTGCTATAGACTTTGACTATTGCTGAATGTTGTAAATATTCCTTTTTAGCTGTCCAAGAAATATTTCTTCTATTTGTGTGTTTGTAGAAACTGAATTTTAAAGCCTGCTGATGGTATTTGTGTAGATATGAAGAGAAATTGGTATCTCGCTACCTTCCATATATTTAAGCAAGGTTAGTGGAATATTGGAATCATCTAACATAAAGGAATCATTTTATTGTGGCCCAAAAAAATCAATCACACAGGAGACTTAATTTATGAGTGCATATTGCTGGTTTGTACCAAGTCCTGTATACCTCACAAGAGATCTTACAACTAAAATTGGTTCAGAAAACTGTGAAAATTTCCCATTGAGTAGATATTTTTACCTAGTTACAGATAATTAGCAATAAAGGAACATGATATTTTTGCTCACTGATTTAATGAAAAAAGATATTCATTACAATTTAAGTTCTCTCTGAAGCAGTGTAAGCTCCTGAGCCTGAAGAGATTTATATGCAGAGTTATAATCATAGATAAAGTTGGTAGGAACATCAGCCAGTGAAGTTAATAAGAATGCTGCCTGTCTGTATTTCCATCACTGTGAAGTGGTTGCATTTATTACAATTAAGATGAAATATGTTTGTAGATCTTTGTAAAAATAGAACCTTCATTTAACTAGGTTTGTTGAGGTTTTTTTCCCTCCCTAACTCTTAGTACCAAGTTCTAAACGAATTATTTTTGGTTGCAGATTTTTTTGTTAATTATAGATGCAGAATTCTGGAACTTTTTTGATGCCTTATTAAAATTTTTATATGGTGATATAAGGATGTGCATAACCTTTAGCTAGGTTTCCAGTAGAACTGTAAGGAAATCGCATCATATTTCTATCCTGTGTTTGATATTATGGAGGCTCCCCTTCTACACCCATCCTTGGAAAATTTAATTCCTATAATATAGGGCATAATGGGTTTATTTCCAAACTACTTGATTTCTGCTGTTAATATGGAATGTGAGTCAGGTGGATCTTCTATAAAAGTCAAGAACAAACTATTATAACATATTTGACAGGATTTAGGGAATACAATGCATAAATCAGTGTTCCTGCTTTTGTTCAAGTGTATTAATTTCTCAACTGATTAAAGAGGACTGGAGAGAAAGAAAAGCTTTATTCACATAATAACATCTATTTTTCTTTCATTTGCATTTAAAGGCAAATATTTGCTTTCTCATGTTTGATCTTGTTACAAAATAAATGCCCATATAAAACCACAGCTCAGAATATTAATGTAACATTGAAAGAATGCGATGAAGGAAGAAAAATAATTACCTCTAGTCTAGGAAGTCTTTAAAGTTTTTTCAGACAGGCTATGACCATTAGTTTTGATAATTCATTCAGCCAAGAAAACCAACAGTTTGGACCACTGTAAGCTTTCAGTTTGATTCTTTTACAGCTGTCACTCTGTTGTGCTGAGATGCCTGCAATTGAATTAGAAATTATTGGCACTGTCTAGTGCACTACTGAATAGTTTACATGTAAATCCATTGCAGTGGAAATTCTGTTTGCCTTGTTCAAATAAAAACTGTTCAAATTATTGTAGTCAGTTTTTGTATGTAGACTTTCACACTTTAATGAATACATACAGTTAAGCATAGTATAAAAAAGAAGGAAAATTTCTGAGTGAGCAGAACTGCAAGGTGAACCAGGAAAAGAATGATAACAGCTTGTAAATTTTTAATTACTTCTAAATTCTCTATGTGAATTAGTTATTTGGAAAGTTACTGAAGCCCTTAATGCCTTAATAAAATATTTTCTATGGGCATCTGTTGGTTTAATTTAATAACTGGATGCTAGAAATCACAAAGAAGGCACACAGTGGCTCCAGACAAACTTCAGACAGAAGCTGAAGCCTCATCATCCAACCCCTGCATCATTTAGTTGAGAAGATGCTATTTCCTTCTGCCAAGGTGTAGGATTTCTTTGCTAAGATATGAGGCTTAAGTTCCAAGAATATTAAATACTTGAAAATAATTGTCCAGAAGAGGAAAAATAATGTGATGCTTTTTGGAGGACTGTTTGAACAGTAACAGACTGGCAAGGCATGAACTGTGTTAGAAAGTGTTTGGGTTGACTAGCTCAGAGTTTTTTTGATCCTGTTTCCTACAGGAGTAAAAAGCAAACACTTGTTTTCTCTGTCCATCTTCCCCTTATTTTTTTGTAATGAAATGTTCGCTAATTTATTCCAAACTCGAGAGGGATAGATGTGTCAAGGAAATTATTTTAATATTAGAATTTTGGGGAAAAGTAGTAGTGGTGGTACAGGGGAGAGATCCATATGAGCACTGCTTGCAGACAGCTCTTAGGTTTCACTGTTCTGTTTGCTAGCATGGTGATCAGTATATCTTTACTTCTGAACCAGTCGTGGGCCAAAGGAATCTCTTATGCATTTCATACTGAGAAGTCCTTGAACAAGGCAAGCACATTTTGAATGAGAAGTATTGCTAATCTTTTATTATGAATCTTTAGTTGGAGTCAATGACATTGATTTGATAGTTTCTTGTTAAATAATCCAGTTTCTATGTATAAATGCTTAGAAAAAGGATATCTGGAATGTATTAGTTTTCAGATTGATCAATACCTGTCTGTATGCTATATGGCTCTGTGACAAAATATATTAGAATAGTACTAAATGGTGTTATCTTATATACCTGTAACTACCACTCATATTCAAGCATGTTTATGTGTTAGATAGAGGAGTACAATTACCTTTGAAAGGACAGGCTCCCTGGGCTGGCATGAGGCCATTGTTACTGACATTTCCTTACTTGTTAGATTCTGTAGGAATATGGTTAGCTATGTTCTAAAACGTAATTTCCCAATTAGTTGCCTTCACCTAAATGAAATTAAAGGTATTCTGCGTGTTTTGATTGTTCAAAACCGCTGAACTAGAGGAACTTGATTTTATTGTTCATTTTAAATTGAGAAAATGTGTTGCCTAACTAGATTTAGCAAATTAATTCTATGCCTTATATTGATATTAATCTAAGAATTAAAAACTACATTTTTCAATCAAAGCTCTATAGAAATCTTGCTAAAAGATTTTTAATGGTCTCACTTTTTCCAAAGTATTAAATGATGGCTTTTAGAAACATGCTAAGGATTTTAATGCAACTTGGGTCTCCCGTTCTGTGAGACTGACTGAAACAAGATCAAAGCAGGATCAAAGACATTCATAAAAAACAAAACCAGATACAAACAGTAGGTCCTTCCTCAAGAAGCTTTGCACAACACAACAAAGTTTGTGAAGATGGCACAGCTCTCCAGGCTAGTAAGGGAAGGTATTAGAAGTATTTAAATAAGATTCTGCTATTTGTATTTCAGAACTTCTGTAGTTCTGGTGGAAGATGTAGTCGTCAGGTGGGTCAGTTGAAAAGTTGCATGTGAAACTGTTTATATTAATTTGTTTTTATATGTATAGAACTTACATACACAGAGGAAAGACTAACTGAAATAGTTTTCCTGGGTTTTGTAAACAGTTTTCATTACTTGTGAGGAAAAATGGTGGGGTTTGGTATCTAAGAGAACACGAAGTAGAAGGAAATATTTTTGTTTAGTCTTGATCTTTTCTGGCCTTATCAGTTACAGATTTTTTAAAAAAGTTTGGAGTCATATCTTACACACTGTTTATGGAGTGCAGGTATTTATTATGCCCATAGCAGTAGAAGGGAAATGAAGGTAACAGAAGGAGAAAGGCTGTGAATAGAGGTAAAAAAGAGGGAAATGACTGAAACAAAAAATATTGAGTGACAAGCAAAACAGAAACTGAAAAAAATCCAGAAAATTATGTAATTTTTTCAGAATTTCTGATTACCTACTTAGCTTAAAAAGCCCCAAACTTATGCACATGTAAAAACACATGCCTTGCTGAATTTGTATTATTTTTAGTTATGTTATAAAGTTTGAGTTTCAACTAACTAAAACTGAAAATGCAAAAAAATTCCCATGTAATTGCGTTTGTAGTGTTTATAATCAACTCTTAATCAGCAAGGACTTGTGATACACCCCTGAGTCATAGACACACTTCTTTTTATAGATACGGCATACCATACTTACAGAGGGTGAGCTAACTTGAAATTGAGGAACCTGTTGAAATTTACTCATCATTAATTTGCAATATGCCATTCCCAAGAGTCTTGGTTTGCTTGGATGCTGACATTTAAGTCACTGTCAGTCAGTGTAAATGACATATATAACATGCATACATGGCTAAGGAAGCTGTTTCTATTGTGTAACACAGAACCTTAGAAATGTTTAATGTCACTTAACTTTCAGGCAGAAGAAAACAACCCCTTAGGATATGGTTGGGGTTTTTTTTTACCCCCTTGTATAAGGTATAGTGATCTTAAAATGTAGTTTAATTGCACAGATGATGAAGTGTCCCTTATACTGGAAAATATTTGTGTTTATGTTTTTGTTGTCCCTTTTATATCCCAACATCTGAGTCATAGAATTGAAAGAAGACTGTCTTTTCCTCTCTCTCAAAAGCTGTTTGAGAAGAGCTCTTGAAGAATGCACACCTGCTGCCTTGCTATCACAAAGTAGCATCAGGAAATATGAGTGAGCTAAACCTCAGTGAGGTATAACAAAGAATGAGTACAACTAGCTGGAATTTACCCATGTCTACTTGGACAATGAAGAGTTTACTCAGTTCTTACTTTTTTCCTGGGGTGCCAAATTCAATTATTTTATCTCTTTATTTTTAATTGTGTTTATAAAAACTAGCACAGTTTTGTCTTCTGGTTTCTCTACTAGGCTCAGACCAAGAACTAGCAAGTAAATACTGGAAATATTGAGACTAAGTCTAACAGTTGTTGCCAGTTAAAAACAGTGGCGTACACAGATCTTGGGTATCATTTTGTTTTTTCTATAAATTTCAAAGGTGTAATTGCTAGAAAAATGTTAATTTCCTATGAGCCCCATGATTGGCTACCCACATTGTGCCCAGTCCCAATTTGTATGTGGGTGAAGTCAGGCACAATTTGGTTGGTGTAGCAGGTGTGCTGTCTGGAGTATTTTGCTGATCTTGTATGTTGGTGTTGGTATGGTACTCCTTCATATTACAGAGGTCTGGATCATTGCAAATTAAATGAGATTAGATGAAAGCTCCTTGTTTGTATTTGCTCTGCTCTCTAAGTGTGGCATATGGTCTTGTACAGACTAGAGTTATTTCTGGGCCAGATTAAATACTCAAAATGTCAACAGCACATGAAAATTTAGCAAAAAGAAGCATCACAAGAAAAATGGAAAGCACAAAAGATATCCATAAGTGTAAGTATATAGCATTAGGGTCTTCGTGTTAACAAATATGTCAAAATCCATATAATTTTTCACTCTTGTGGAAATTTAATGGTCCCAGGGCGTTAGCTCATAAATCACTTGCAACTCTGAAGAAGTTCGTATTCCTTACCTGTTCCAACTGCTTTGTGTATGAATCACTAAAAGAATGGGCTAGTATGGGATCTAACGCTTATGAATTCCTGTGGGGAAAGACGGGTCAGGAGAAGTGGTGACAGAATTTAATGTCATTTGGTTGTACTAGACCCAAGTGTAGACCCTGTCTACCCTTGCTCTCTGTATTCTTGTTGGAGGAAGCCAGGGGTCCTTTGGAAGATGACTCCTCTTGCTTGGGAACCCATCTGAGGGGCTCTCACAGTTTCAGACACTTAGCATGTGCCTGTATGAGGAGGACTATAAATGACATCGATGCAAAGAGGAGATAAAGAAGGTTTTCTCTGACTGGACAGTATTTGGTAGTGTGGTAAGTGCAGTAAGTTTCTGCACACAAGATGGATTGTCTACAAATCCTATGCACTCTCTGGCTTGAGCTCTGTCCTGCATTAAGAATACAGCTTCCAACCTGCCATGTGTCTGGGTTTTTTGTCAGTTTCAAGTGTGTTAGAATGGGAAGCTTTTCCTCTCAGGTTAGTGCAGGTTGGAAACTTCACACCTACCAAAGCACTTCTGTGTGTCTTGTTTATTGAGAAGATAGTTCAGAATGCCACACTTCATCAGGTAACAGATTGCTGGCACAGTTTGGTCAGAAGGGAACTGGAACCTTAATAAGCCACTAGAGCACAAGGGCAATCAAGAAGGTGCTGAGGAGGGTTAGAACACTGAGAGAGGAATTGGGTAAGAAGCTTCAAGAGAAGGTTGTGCAGCCTCAACAGTAGAGGGACTGATGACAATTCTGTCATCAAGAGAAACAATCAAGTAATATACCGTGATCTTTGCTGTTTGAGGCAGTGCTGAACTAATGTTTTCGCTTAGGTAAACCATCTCTTGCATGATGTCTTTCTTTCCTGATTTCTGTTTAACAATTCCAACTACCTTTTCTGTAAAATAGCATTCATTGAAAACAGAAATAGTTCAGTTGTGAAAATAGTAATGAAATTAATTTTGATATTTGAAGTTTGGAGGAATAATTCTCCATCAAACATTTTAGACTCAGAAGTACCACAGCCAAGATGTATGCCAAGTTGTGGTAGAAACTGTGGCTTTGTAATCTAACAGCAGTTTTATCTTTATTGTTCTGTATATGTAGGTGTGAATATATATGAAAACAGGAGTTCAGGAATACCTGCGAAGTTCTTTCCCCTAAACCTCAAAATTGCAAGCAATTATTTAGGACTCTAAGTGGATGTGGTAGTATGTAAGTTAATCCACAGACCTTCAGTTTATGTGAGTTCTTCAGTGAAGACGTGCTGAAGACGTGGTTCAATTCACCTGTGGAATGTAATGGATAAACTACGTACAAACATTTCCACTGTTTCTCCTAAATATGTGCAGTACACTAAATCTCAGTTTTGCAGCTAAGAAAAGGTGACAACAGTAATTAAAAAACTGAAAACATTGGCATGTGTAAATCTAGTGAGAAATGTTTTATTACATTGAAAAAAATTCTGAAACCCAGTTAAAAATTAAAGCAGAAAAGCACTAAAATGGGATGTAAAAATGTTTCCTGTCTGAAAACAGCAAAGTGGCTGTCAACTGAAAAAAATCATTATATTTGCTCAATAATTTCATTATTCATCCTTTAATTTCATTTGTATGTGTAAAATTTCATTGAAAATTCTTACAAATTGACTCAGAATCAAGACTTCATTGTTTGGATGAACATGAAAATGCTTACCTAGCATTCTCATCAGTTTGCTAGTAACCCTCCAGAGGTACAAGCAGACTTAAGAATCCTGGTCAATGTCTAATTACTGTACACTCGAAATGATTGTGAGGACTTGGAGAGAGTGGGAAAGAAAACAATTTATTGTTGTGTGAAAGCAATAACCTGAAAATGAGATATGCCTGGTTTTGTGTTTATTGATGGCTCATCTTAACAGCTCCATAACCACAAAGGAAATAGCTTTCTTTTAAGGCACTATAGAGAAAATACTATCTGAAGAGGGCTTATTGCTTCCTATCCTTCATGAAAAGATGTGGCTTTTAATGAAATATGCATAAAAGTCATTTTAGATATGTGACCTACATAATCACACTCATCCTGAGAGGCCAGGGTAGAAAATTTTTCTATTCAGAATAATTAAACTCCCCCATTGTATTATTCCTCATTAATTCAATATTCTTCTAAAAAATAAAGCTCCCGCAACAGTTTTAGTAATCAGCTTTTCAGATTTATGAGCTATTTTTATGCTAGCATTGTTCTGTGAAACAAGGCTGCTTGATCAATTGCCAGGTAGCTGTTTCAGTCTTTTCCCAACACCCTACTAATCCAGCACATTATTTTTAATTGAGTAACTTCATTATTCAAAAAATCCCCTTTGTCATGATTCTGTAAACATTATCAGTATCTTACACAAACAATTATCTAAATATAGTCATGTTGCTTCCTTCATCCCCATATCTCTCTTATGCAGAAAAAAAAAGTTCCCAAGCAAAGAAGGAACATACTGGAAAAATTAAAGAAGCTTATTATCATTGAAATTTTTCCCCAAAGTACAAGACCAGTTTTAATCAGAGGTCCAAATATAAGACAGCTCTAAGAAAAAATTTTGAGAGGTGCTTTCAGTTCACTTTTATGTATAAAAGCCCCAGTTATTCTGCTTGTCTGCAGGGAAAGGTTCTATCTCAAGCCTTCCTAAGTACACATACAATGAGAAGGTAAAAATTAAGACTAAATGGAAGTGATTCTGGTAGTGTATTTTCAGGTTGAAATAAGGAAGAGATTACAGGGACAGTTTGCTTTAAAGCAGTATTTTTTATGTTACCCAAAATGATGGAATCATTGAAATTAATGTTCATGCATTCTTCGTTGCATAGTTACAGGGTACCAGCTCCCTCCTTTTCAGCTGAAGAGTGGCTTTTTGAGTTCAAGTGCTCATCCTGAAACACTTTATTATTCCAGCAACAATCACAACAATGCCTCTCCTAAAAAACACCCAAAAGGAAATGAAAGGTGTGTCTGAAAGGATCAACAGGGACTGAGGGAGAAGATGGTGTAGCTGCCTTTTCTACAACATCTTGTTTGTTCTTGTAATGACTCAGAAATGCTTGACATTCATGACAGAAGAAGAAATCTTTGCTCTCTGTAGTGAGGACTTTGTATTTTATGAGTTCTTGTAAAAATCCTTCACATAACAGTATTCTGATTTTTACCAAGGGTGACAAAAATGTATTTACATTGTCTGACATATATATTCAGTGTTCGCTTGATCAAAACTTAGGCCTCCAGTATCTTGCAGCAGATGCTAGATGTAGCTATAGAAGATACCTGAGCTGCCATTATAGCTGATTTTTCACTCTGCATGCTGCTGAGGGTCAATTATTATTAATTCTGTTAATTTTTCACCTAACAGCAGCTCACATAGTAGACCTCCATAGCTTTCTGTTCATGACCCATGCTCAAGGCAATTAAGACAGAAGGAGTTTCTACCCAGACTTCAAGCAGAGCAGTTATACAGTAGCTGATAGGTCAAATAAAACCCTCTCTTGATGGAAAGAGAAATCTGCACTGGACTTCAGTGAATGTGGTGTAACATGACTTTAAGGCATCCAGACATCTGCATGAATGATTTAGAGCCTCTATAGTGAGTAATCAGAAGTTGATGTGTATTAAAGGCAAACTTTTGGAAATCAGCATAAGGAATAACAATCTATACTGATATGATTGTTTTTGTATAGTCCTTTGTGGAAGCCTTTTTAGATTGGACAGAAAATATACTTGAAATTTGGAGGCTGGACTGCTAAACCATGAACCTTAAGTGTATAAAATTAGGCTGTGCAATTGTCCTCCCATCCATTGACCAAATACACCATTACATGCTGAGATACCATATGAGTTAATGTCTGGTTTTGCTAGTAGTGTTAAGTACACTTTCACTTTTTGTTGATGAATTTTCATGAGAAAATGCATCTGGTTTACAATCCAAGTAATTCCTGATTAGAGGCTTGATCTCCAGTCAAATATTCAGTTGTTTTGAATTGATCTTGCAAAGGAAATTCAGTTCCAAATAAATGATTGCTAAAGTGGATGCAGCAAGATTTCTAATTAATGAAGTAATATGTGTTGTTTTGTGTAGTTTCTTTACCATTTTGTATTCCGTTTTTTAGTTTGAAACTTACTCATAATTTCTGTCTTTCAGCGTTGAAGCTTTTATCCTGAAGAAACACGCTGCATTGTCTCTAGCTAAGCTCTCTGCCTAACGTCTGCAAGTGCATATTAAGGTGCTGAAAGGGTTTTTTTTGTTTGTTGGTTAGAATGACCAGGATTATACCTAAGAGGTCACCTGAAGGCTGCTGAGGAGCAAATAGCAGCCTGCACATTGATTTAAGTAGGTATGAGCAAGTGCCACAACCCATGTGACCCTGCAAGTATGTCACAAAATCTGAGTGCAGTAGAGTTCTTTAGCTTGGGGTAATTCAAGTTGAAACCCACCCATGACAACTGCTGACTGAGATTAATACTAGCTATTAACACTGTGGTACTGGCTACTGCTGCTACTAATGCTACTATAAACTATTCCTCCTGCTATTGAGTACTGATCATGCAGCCATTTCTAAAATTCTACCCGCCAACAGAACTTACCATGCTTCCATTTACTTCTGTCATTGGTGTTCTTTGGCATTCCTTATGCAATGTGTGGTAGAGTCTTTAAGACCTCTTTAATGCTTTGTTAATTTAGTCTTTAATGGAAAAAGTGAATGCAATATCAATATATATATGCCTGTTGATCTTTTTTTTCCTTCTCAATTGTGCCTTTGTGCAGACTTGTTCCACTTTCTTCATAAAATATGTTTGCATAGAGTTGTGTGTAGAGGCTGATGATGGTAGAAAATTTCTCCAATTGTCGAAATTGCCTTAATATCTCTATGTGATAAATGTATGGTAAGTTGTTTTTTCAGTTTTGTTTATGGTGACTTGTAGTGTGAAATACATAGTCTTTTGCATATTTTTTCTCTACAGGCAATTCATTGATGCAAAACAAGTTCTGTCTTGTTTTGGATATCTAACCCCACTCATTTATAACTGTTAAAGACATGAAAAACAGCAAGGGATTTTATTCATTGCCTGTTACAACCCATTCAGAAAAGTATAATGAATGAGATTTTTATTCCTACAGTTTAATAGATAAGAAAAAGAGTCCCAGTCCCTCCAAAAATGTCGCGTCATGTATGGTAGTGTGCCTGATTTTCTTTTCCAGGAAGGTTTTGTGTTTCTTGTTATTCAGTGGTCTGAGTCATCATTTCTGTTGTCAGTGTATCCTTGAATGCAGGCTACTCCTATTTATACTGCAGTGTGTGAATTCTGTCAATCATCCCTGCATTCTCAGTTCATGCCCCTGCTGTATCTCCCTGCCTTATGCTTTTTGTCCAGCTATTTCCCGGTTTCTCTCTCTGGCAGTTTCCAGTCACAGTGACTGACTGTGCTGTCCATGCTTCAGTGTCTTCCTTCTTATTTGGCCTGTGATATACCAGACTTCTGGATAACAATACACAGTTGTTTCTGAACTGGAAAAATTATTGGGCAACTACTAAGAAAAGAACTAAAAATGTTCTTTTTATTAAATCCTCCCTGTTCCTGTGGTTTTGATATTTTAGTTCTATGTTTCTTATGGTTTCATTCTATGTTGGTAATTAATTTGTGTATGCAACATCTATATTTACATTTACGTTATCCGTATATATCTGCATTATATCTTTGTATATAAATCTATAATTTAGATATCAACTACTGATCATCACAACTGGGAAAACTTTCTGGGGAGAAAATTGTTTCAAATTCTTACTTTTCTCCTATCATAATTTACAGTTACTAAAATAATTTTTGAATTTTGAAAGGAAGAAATCAAATTATTGGTGTAACATGGTTAAAACAACAGAAGATGGATGGAATAAAATCATGCATCACTGTTTTTAGTGTATTCAATCCTTTCTTTGTACTTCAGAGGAAGCCAGAACTGGAAGTAGGGTTTTTCAAAGGGAGTGTCAATTCCAGTGCTCACCATTGTGCACACAAAAAGGATACCTAACACTGCACTAACTAAACTAGCTGCCTATCAGATCTCCAGTACTGTAGTAAAGATCAAAGGTTGTAACTGTAGTGTGCTACATGAAGAAGATGTGGATACTAAATGAGCCTTGTAGATATCTCAAAATACAGTAAGTTAATTAAAAAGCTGGGAGGGGTATTCATGCTTCACTGTGTGTATGATGGTGAGGGGAAATTGCTGATCTGATGTGGAGAGGAAACCCAAATACCTTTGACTCTGAAGTTGGCAAACAGCATGCAAATGGAGGTCCTGAGGGATATTAATGAAAGCAGGAACGAGGCAACCTGGTTTTGCCTCCCTGGAGATGTAGTGCCAATACTCTGTGGCTCCTTGTTATAATTTATGCATTTTCTAGAAAATTGGAGTGTTGTGCTCACATTAATCCAATCCTTTCAAGTTTTGTGTTTTACTGAAGGAGAGTTGGAATTCATAGAAAGTAGATATTGTGAAGAAGATGGAAGGCTAAGTATGGGTTTGACCTTGTATTTAAAAACCCAGGAATGATTGCTATTCTTAGGCTTTTGAATCTTTTTGCTTGATGAAGAGTTTTATTCCTTCCCTTGTGTGCCTTTTGGAGGAACATAGGGTAGGGTTTTATGTACATCAAGGCTATACTTTGTTTTACAATATTGAATTATTGTTAATTGGAGTAGAACCAACTCTGAATGCAGATATTCCTGCATACTCTCCTGTTACCATTTATAGAATGAGGAAAAGTGAGATTATGGGGAAGGACACTTTTGGATTGGCCTTTTCAGGGACCAGTAACCATGGACTACATTCTCGTATTCATACTTCTTTTTCACAGACACCTCACTTGGTGCACATTAATCTTCCTGCTCCTTGTAGTAGAGGAGGACTTGCCTAGTCTTATGTGGTTTTGCAGGTACTGGGAATGTGTTAATCCATTTGGCACTGAGCATTATTGTTTATACAGCTGATTTTTAATATCCAGCAGTTCAAGAACTATTTTTTTATTCTTTCTAAGGATTTTAAAGAAAGTTTTTCAAGTAATAGGTTGGACTTTTCCTGTCTTTGAGCATTGTTTTTGATATCTCTTTCACCCTGGAAGTCTACCACACTATTTGGAAGCTGATCACAAGGCTCGAAGCGATATGTCTGCCTGTATTTAAATTCAACATCTATCAGCTTAAATTATTGTACTTTAAAGTATATTTATTATAACATGAAGCCTTTATTTTCCTTTTCTCTCCCCTGTCTCCTCTTCTTGTCTTCTGCTTTCTTTCTGCTTTTATTAACAAAGACTGAAAGACTTCGATACTCAAAGGCAGATTTACATTTCTTCTATTTCCAGTCTAAATACATTCCATTTGCTAATGAAATTAATTTTAGACATAAAAGAAGTTCCCTTCCAATTATGTTTTTATACATTTGTAGTAGTGAATAGTGGTTTTCTTCAACCATCACAGAAGCTTTATGAAGCATTAGTATTGTATTTATCCTCATGTATTTATGGATGAAATAATACTAATTTCAAACTGTCTCTTCCATTTACAAAACGTAATTTCTCACTGTAAGGATTTGTTTCTTTTTCTCTGTGCACAGGCTTTAAAAAGCTTATGAAGTACAATTTATATATGAAGTTCACTCTCTTGCACTGGAGCTATGGATCTCCTAAATGCAGGTTAACTGTAGCAGGACAAAAGTAGTTTCAACACCAAAGGGGATAAAACGACACTAAAAGATCAGTGAAGCTGGCAGTTGGCTGTTGACGAAGGGGGGGGGGTTTAGGTTAGGATTCTGTGTCTGCTTTCCCTAGATATTATTATTTAGTTTGTTTCTTGATTTTTGTTTGCTAAGTCTAAGACCATATGAATGTTTGATGACAACATCAGTGAGGAAGGAGGAAAAGTCTCCAGACCACAGTTTTCTGGAGTGAAGGCTGAGGAAACCACTAGACTCAGAGTCTGACAATGGCCACATAATGCTCTCTAGACTCCCTCTTAAATGCCTGTGTAATTCTGAGGACATTGACTTCTGGCTTCCTGAAGTTCTTCACTTGCTTGACAGTCTGGCAGTAATGCAGTTGTCATGCTAGATATGATGTAATTTAGCCTAAACCAGCTAAAGATGATTAAGAATCTAAAACTTTATGCCTTAGAAGGTGGTAATTTACAAACCGATCCTGAATCTGTCTGTCTGTCTGTCTGTCTATCTATCTATCTATCCATCCATCCATCATCTCTGTGAAATAATTTCTACTACCTGCACCTTCTAGCATTAGCTATAATGGAGTATTGAGGGAAGCTACCTGGTAAGAATTTTAATTTAAAAAATGGCCATATAACTTCACATTTTGCATAACCAAAGATCACAGCAGCTGAGAGGAGAAAACTGCTATTTTAAATACATATGTCGTGATGAAAATTTAGCATATCTCTTCAATCTAAATGTAAGTACATTTTGTTGTGTATTTAATTTCTTCTTCCTTTCTCTGGTTTTCACCTAGATGGTTCCATTTTAAAGAGGCACAATGAAGGAATTAGTAATGCCTGAATGTTATCTTGGCTCAGCCTAAAAACAGTGCCAAAAGGTAATCAAATGTTAATGTAGGTCAACATCATCCCATGAGTCAGCACTGACATAGAGCACTAGATACTTTTATGTGTTCAAGGTCAGCATCAATTTCTTCCTATTAATATTGTTTGTAATACTCAGTGAGGCATGGATTTTGTTCCTTGTATTTGAAGCAAGATTTTTCTTTTGATACTGCATGCAGACAGAGAGCTTTCTGAGCTAGAGTATTTTTTTCAGTTTATATATGTGTTTAACAATTTAAAACCTGGATAAAACCACTTTGGAATATAGCTCCTCCTTGGATATATATTTTTAAATCGTCTTCATAATTGTTATTTTCTCATAGAGAATTTGGGAAGTATAAAACAATAAAATGTCTCACAAAATAACAAAGCAGTCCAGGAGTGCATGCATTTATTGTGTGTTCCTCATAAAATCTGTCACACTCTAAGTGACGATTCCCCATATTGAGCTCACAAAACAATGTTAACACATCCCTGTATTAAGGAATTATCTAATTCTACATTTTATAGCACATCTTGAACAAATTTTAGTTTATAATTAGTAAAAAAAAAAAAGGCCAGTTCTGTTAAATGAATCAAAAGACTTGCATTCTTACCTCTGAACTGTAAATTAACCCCCAAGTACTGGAAACACATGGAACATCAAACATAAAAGATTGTGAGGAATTACTTTTAGGGTCAATTTCCTGTGATTTCTTTGTGAAGAAAAAAACCCAGGCCATTTGGTATTTTTAGATTTTTGTGGTTGAACATTCTGACTGAACATGAACATGCCATTAAATAGCAGATGTCAAAGTAAACAAATTCCAGAATGCCGAGAGAGATGTTTAAAAGTGGTTAAAATATCATCATCCTTTTATATTTCCTATCGAAATACAGAATGTGGAGCAGAGGCACATAAAACCACTTGAAAAGACAGCTTGTCATACTTCTGGATGTATTTGGGAAAATAACACATTTCACTGAAGTGCCATGGAAGATTAACAAATTAATTATGTATAAGCTGACCTCTTATATCCTTGGGCTCTCACTGCTATCTCACTCTCTCTCAATGCCACTCTGATACAAATTTAATTGGAAACACAGTTCCTTATGCCAGTTTGACTTTGGGTTTTGTTGTTTTATTGCTGATGTCTTGCATGGGGAAGATTACCTCTAAAAGCAGGAAACATGCATTGTCTTTAATAGTTTTTTCTCTGCTTCAAATAAGAAACCCAATTCTAAGGAATATGGAATGCAGAAACTGCTGAACTCCATATTGGCATCAGGGTTAAACAGAATTTCTTTGGAGAGTCCTCAAAAATAAAATAACAGCATTCTGTAAACAGCATTGATTAAGTACGTTACATGCAAGAGACCTTTTAGAGAAGAGCAGGTGCAACACATACATATTAACTGCTAAACTAGTCCACTACACACCTCCAGCATAAAGCTTTTATGCATGTTTTTCTTTAGTGTTTTAAGGACCATTTAAAAATGAATCAAGTGATGTAGCAAGAGAAAAGCATCAGTAAGCAAAGCTCTGCATTTTCACCCCTGGAATTCTCTCTTGCCTTTGCTTTTCATTAATTTATTTTATTCATTTATTCTCCCTGCTTCTAATGACTTGCTATTCATAACATTGTCATTAAAATATCATTTGCACAGAAGCATAAACAGTGTCAAGAACAGGCTGCACAAGAAGCAGCATAAACAATGGGAGAAACTTTTTGAAACCATATGTCCTTGAAATCTTTACTGCTTATGTGTTCTTCCTTCATGCTACTGGAGATGTCCTGAGGCCACACTTTTCAGATCACTGTGGGGAGCCACAAGCAGCCACATCATGCAGCTGCAGACAGGAGCACGAAGTGAGCCCGTTCTTTCTCTTTGCTAACACTGTACCACTTTGAGTGAGTGCTGTAGGAAGGATCATGTCTGTTGTGTGATGAAGGAATATACCCATGAACTGAATAGAGGTGATTTGGGTCATAGTGGGCATGGGCAATAATTGCTATTTTTTCCAGAGATTTGCAGCGTGTACTGGTGATGTACCACAGGCCAAGTCTGGGATCTAACTTCATTCTCCAAGGAAACCCTTCTATGTTGTCAGTTGCACACACATTCGCCCTTTCCCTTGTGTTAAATTTTCTGTTGGTTTAGAAGTAAAGTTAGCTGGTGTAAGGTGGCAGATATATCCTGCAGGCTTAACCTGACCTTTAGAGATTAAATTAACACACTTTTATCAGTAATAGTATTTTTTCTCTCTTTAAATTTCTTGGACCTGCCTGGTCCCACAATATTATTGATACTTTTCTGAAACTATTATGTAAACTGTTATGTAAAATCTCCACTTCATGCTAAGCCATAAGGCAATAGCTGTGGGGAATAACAGCGCAGATGCTTGAATATTGTGAATCCAGTGCTTTAGACTCTGCATTTTGGAGGGAGGTGTGAAGAGAGATAGAGGTGCCCTGGAGCATGCTAGAGAAATGCTGGAGGAAGGAGATAGAGTTGTTAGATGGGGAAGAGGTGTGCTGTACAGCACAGCCCCTCTGGGAATGGCCCCTGGGGCTTGAGTGGTGGCTGCTGCTGTGGCGTAGAAGCCTAAAACAGAAGAGACACTGCTGCACTCTTTTATGGAGTCAGTTGACGATTATAGTGCCAGAAGATCAGAACTCAGTAAAAAGTCTTTTACTGACAGGTTGAGACTGTGGTAAAAAAGTATTTCCTTCTAAATTCTAGAAATGCAGACTTGTAAACTTTGGTGAGGTGAAAATTAGTTTCCAAACCTTCAGCTTCAGTATTTTGACAGTTTATTTTGCAGCAATGTTTTTCTTATCTGCTCAGCTGCAAGTGAATGTAAGTATGTGCAAGTGTTAGGGAATAAGAGATTGAAAAATTTCAGCAATGAGAGTATTTAGAATCTGATAAATCAGGCCACTTTGAAGCTTCAAAGAGAACTGTACTAGAGTGACATTTAGTAACAAGACATATTGCCAGTGCCTCATTTGTAAAATTTATTAATAACTGTCAGCACTTCAGAGCAGTCAAATCTTATTAACAAGCTTATTCTAAATTAATGGTGGTGCCACAGAGCTGTAGAGTTAGTGCTGATGGATGTGGTCGTAGTCACCGAGATTGAGATATCAGGCTGTAGAGCTCTTTGCTGAGAGGAGATGGAAGCCAGCCTTCCCTATTTTTCCTCTCCCACTGTAGGTGTTTCTATATTCCTTGCCCATTTTGTTATTATGTTTTATACTTATCTGCATTACTAAATGGTTATATGTGATGACAGTGTATGTTTGTGTTAATTTAGAATACCTATGCCTGTATTCAAGAGAAGCAAATATTAATTATAACCTGCCCAATATATTCCTACTTTATGGGTTAAGCAGGCCTCTGCTCTTGCTACAGCAGTAGTTTTTCTTCATTTATTTTCATTGCAAGTGTAGTCTGTGATTTTCCTGCAGTCTAAGCTTTTCTAATGTAAAATTTAGGTGCTTGCCTTGGAAAAAATGATGCATATCCTGAGTTTATGTTAGTGTCTGGGAAGAGCAGAGATTGCCAAAGGATCCTCTCTAATACAGAGGGGAACATATCATGGTTGGCCTGTGTGGATTCCCTGGGTTCAAGCAAAAAAAGTTCTTCACTTGTGAAGGAAAAATATTTTTCTGTGTCAAAAGAATGGAATGGCCTTTTTGCCTTTCTCCGTATTTCTTAGCTTTCACGATCTTGTTAAAGTGTGAAGTGTTTCATTTTTACACTCTATGGGCTTGTACTACTTAGTGCCTTATACTACTGAAATTTTGGACTGTGAGGGCTCTAACTTGGTGGTATGTGGCTTTCTCAGCATCTGAGGTGATTTGACTGTGAGCTGGTCACTTGGTGTCTGAATCCTAACGATTTACAGAGCAAAGAGCTTCTCTGAACCCTAGGTGAATAATAAGAGAAACTGCTCTAGTATTGTGGATGGAAAAGGGACAGGCGCTCGGAAGATATCGGTTTGTAACGGGAAAGAGCAGAACTCCCCAACCCCCCAGATAAGCTATCACTCCAAGAATGTAAAACCCCCTCTAACAGACATGCCAGTACTTTTCCATTCTCCCCACTAACACAGGAAGTGTAGTAAGACCCCTCTGATGTGGGAAGAACCAGAGAGTATTTAAACTGCATGCTTTAGATAATAAATGCTTTTAACTATCCACCAAACTGGTGTCTGTATGTTATTAGCCCGAGCTCCACACAGAGCATGTGGTAGTCGTGCCGTCTAACCAAAAACCAGGCCACCGCAGTTGTGGCAGAAAAGCAACAACATAGTATGGCAAGCAAAAGCCCTGTCTGGATCAATACAAAAAGGACTTCCCCTGAAAAATCTTATGGATATTGAGATATTAAATTTAGGACCCGGTGCTTATTTAATATCTGTGTATTTGTAATACAGATGTCTCAAAAAATCACCTCTAACTGAGTAATTTAATACTCTGAAAAAATATTCTGTTGTTTCCTTACTTCTTGTTTAATTTTATCTTTCTTGCAGTGCTCTTATTTAATAAATAAGATAAATAAGATAAATAAATTACTAGCCTTATGCTCATCACTTGTTTTTCTTGTGTTGTATGTTGGCAGGATTGTAACTGTTGTGACCCTTGTTTTTTTCCAATTTCAACATCTCCTCCTTCAACATCTCCATTTACAAACATGTAAAAATATTTACATAGAAATATATAGTAAAGACACTGGAAAGGCAAAGAAGTAGAAATTTTTTATTTCAGCTTAGACTTTTTCATACGTATCCAACTGAAAGCTTCTTTAAAACATGGAGTGTCCCTGAACTCTGTCACAATTTAAAATGAGATCATTTCATATTCCTTTGCTTGACAATTGCTAAATGAGATCTGGAGCAAGCACAGCTTTGATATCACCTTCAGACACAAATTTTGTGTCTAAGCACAGCAGATACATTTTTAGCTCTTCACCTCAGCACTTCCTATGACTAATACCTTTAGCATTATCTTTTCTTCCCTGTTTTTAGCTTCCTTACCTACCCCCATAATTATTGGCTGTTTTTCTGTTTGTCAGCTGGGCTATCTCATATTGTGCTTTTTATCACTGTGCTTTGAATAGCAGCTTTCTCTAATGTTTTGGTACTTTTTCTAGTCATTGAGGTTTTGATTTTTAAAATTATGCTTATTTTAGCCAAAATACCCCCCAAACTTTAAACCAACCAAAATCTTAAAAAGACAAATCTAGACAAACTTATAAAGATGCAACAAATTCCATATTGCTTTACCAGGATGGCAAATTCTTCAGTACTACAAATACCATGAAATTATGAAGGAAAATTTTCTTTCATGTGTTTTCAGTTTGTCTTTTTTGGAGGAGATTTCCCCCATTAGAACACTTGGTAGCCACTTGCCAGTTAAAACCAGTTAGTTTTCAGTCACCAGTTAGTTTTCTCACCCCTGGTGAGTTATAAGGAGTGAGTGCATGTAGATGGTGGATTCTTAGAATCATAGAATGGTGTGTGTTGGAGGGACCTTAAAGATCTGTGGGCAGAAACATCTCCCACTAGACCAGGCTGCTCTAAGCCCTATCCAGCCTGGCTTTGAACACTTCCAGGGATGGGACATCCACAGCATGTCTGGGCAACCCGTGCCTGTCTCACCACCCTCACAGGGAAGAGTTTCTTTCTAATGTCTAAGGCTACTCCCTCTGAGTTTAAAGCCAATGCCCTTTGTCCTAGAATTGCATGTCCTTGCAGGTGTTTAGAACTTTCTGCTTGTCCAAGAAGCATGACCTCAGATAATCCTGCTGCAAGACAGTAAGGGAACACATCCATGTGAGCTCATTGCTCACCTGACAGTGAGCTTTATTGCAGGCAAATCTGGCTGACTAATACTGTTTCTTTCTCCAGGCTAATATATCAAGGTGTAGAACCGGCTCATTTTGTTGCAAACACAACAGGCATTGTCATTGTGTTCTGATTGTGAATTTCCATATTCTCATCTGACTATAGGTTTCTCCAGGTTTGTGCAGTCTTCAAGAGAAAGAGAGTTTTAGCAAATTGTGAAATATGTTAAAACATGAATAATAAATACTTTATTTTTCTTACTCCTGAGGGGTCATTCCTGTTACTAGAGTGGCTCACTTAAGAACCTTTTACGATCACAGCTTTGTGCCTTTTAGAGAAATGATGATTAGTAAGGAAGATGAGTTGTTAAATGCCCTAAGACAGCAGGTAATTTAGGGTGCTAACCACAGAGTTACAAGGGCAAATGTGCTGGTTTATGCTACAGTATTTCGGACAAGTGTACTTCCCACCTGTGTTATATCTAACCATGTTTATAGATGATGATGTTTTTTGTTTATTTTAGAGTATTGCAACACTGTCACTGGAGTTGATATATTTCAAAGTAACTTTTGGAAATGAGGTTCTGTAGTTGGAAATATTAAAAATATATAGAATTGAGGAGGCCAGTCATAGTAAACAGTGCTGTATTTAGTTGGTTTTTATGAAGAATCTTATTGAGGTGAAATGGTTATTTAGACTTCTGGTTGAACTAAAGTTTGAATCCTAGAAAACCAAAGCTGCTTTTGTTATTCTAACTACAAATTTGCCTAACAATTGAAAATCCTAGGCAATTGGTTCCTTTGGTAGGATTCCCTCACTCTGAAACAAGCAAGATCAGGTCATCCTCTCACCCCTAAGAATTTTCCCTGTAAGTCCATATTGAGATGTGATGGCAAGTGAAGAAAATAGTTTTCCTTGTTGCTTGTGGCAGAAAGTGAGTCTTGGAAGAAATTGGGACAGGCAAATTAGAATTCTCTTGAACTTGGGAAGATCATAGAAAATACTTTAGTGATCCCAGAGAAAAATATACATAAATCTAAACTGATAGGAGAGTAAGAAAAGAATGCTTGAGGTTAGAAGGAGCCTGTCAGGGAGGAGTTCTATAACAACATGTATTGAACCCATGTAGCTGAGCTGACACAGTACACTGCAGGTCAGGTATTTTGGGGAGTACCATATTCTACCAAACTCTAGTTAAGCTCCAAATGCATCCTTCTGTTCTGTGCATTTCTTTTTCATTGCAGATAGTTTAGATATTTACAGGTGAATGTAACCACTGTGTAATACTCTGTCTCATCTTTTTTCTGTACTTCTGTACTATCAATGCAGTTGTCCTTTCTAGCCTGTCTTTATTTCTATCAGGTCAGCAGATCTTGTCCTGCAATGATTTCCTTTCCTTCATCTCTTAATTTGCTTAGAGAGTTGAGAGTTCCTTAGAAAGAGATCTTGTCAGAACCTCGAAATCCTTGTGTGTTCGCAGTTAATGAAAAATTGTGTAATAATTGAATTTAAAAATATGCATAATATATATGCACATATTGTGAACCTCTGTTTTGCCCCCAGCAGTATTCAAAAGGAAGGTGAAAATAAAAGCATTTTAATAGCTTTTAGTTAGGGCCATATGTTTCTAATAGGTGTTAGAAAGGCTATTTCAAATGTAATGTTTTCAAAATTCAAAAGTCTATGGCACATGTTTACCATCAGTGGAAATAGATTGTTCCCTAGAGAACTGGCAGTGACGACCTAAAAATCATTTGTTCTTGTTCATACGGTGTGTTATGAAGAAGGGATTGTGGGAGATGATATGAATCATAGTCCATCTCCTCACCATAAAAAGAATTGCAATTACACTGGGAAAATATTGAGTCAGCTGCATGTTGAGAGAGGTGCTCTGGTTTTGCACTCTGCAGCCAGAGCCACTGACTGCAGCAAATCACTGACCAGTTTAAAGATCTACAAATCAATGTCAGAGCCTGTAATTCATTGCAGTGTCCTAAAAGGGAGCTGACAATTTGTTCTGAAAGGAGTTTTCTCCTCCAAGGTGGCATGGGGGTAATACTAATACAAGGAATTACTGGGTCAAACTGACAGTCATGCCTGCAAGAGTCACCCAGATTTCTAATGGCTAAATGCCTTATTCATCAGAAAGTCTGAATCTTATTTTCATGCAATTAGGAAATGTAGGTCAAAAGCCTAATCCCTTGTACAATGCCATGGACTTCAGCTGGATTTATAGTGAGAATGAGTTTGCTTCCCACAAACTTTCTCACTTCATAACTATTGTAACTATGAATTAATCATGCTTTATGCATGTTTAATAATCATTGTAGAAGGACATCCAAGTATCTTCCAACTAATTTATTAATTTTCAGAGAAATTGACCAATATTTCATCTTCCTCAGAAGGAAATTTCATGTTTTCCCAATATACAATGCCAAACAAGAGGATGTTTCAACTGGAATGCTGCAGCAAAAGTGCTCCTAACACAGATGTAATAAATTTAAAAGAAAACTATGGATTTATGGTAGCAAGTCTAACAATGCTGCTTTTAGCTCAAGTAGCTGCCATGATTTTAACAAAGGTATCATAAGTAAGAAGCTTAAATTGTAGGGTAAATGAGAGCTTGTCACACTATTCTGGGTATTTAGGTAAGTTTTAATGTTGCTGAATGATATTTAGATCATTCAGCATAATTCAGCAACAAAAGATCAAAATTACTGTGTTTTTAAATAAATTTTTGTTCTTTTCTTTTAAGGCGTCAGTTTATAAATAACATTGTGCTTCATTTTTATATTTCAGTTCTCATTAGTAGGTGAGAAAGAAGAAGGTAAGTATTATAGTTTTCTCATTTTCTGTGTGAGAAAAACTATGGTTTTCTTTATGTGGCTCATCAGCAGAATGGACACAAAACCAGAAATCTGTTGTCTCTAGTATACAGTCTAACAAACCATTTTTAAATTAAGTTCTTTAGGTTATTAACATGATTCAGTTCAATTATGAAATTCTCTTTAATATTCAGGAAGAAACCTGCAGGCTATCCTTGAGAAGCACTTATGCAACAGCTGCTAGAACACATAAACACCTTTTATATTGCTTGATGTAAAGGCTCAGCACTCTTCATGATCTCCTCTCACATTCCATGCCATAGGAAATGAAGTCAGCTGCTTTGTGATTTGCAGATGATTCATTTAACTACTTCAACACTATTTTAAGTGTTTCTCTCTTGCTTCATAGTGTCTTCCTTTGGACTAGTGGCTATGATATAAACTCGGGTGGAAAATCCAGCCATATAAATACAACCATGGTCTGAGTTGTCTTGGTTTTGAAAGAAGACAGGTATCTGCTAAAGAGAGGCAGGGCCTCTCTTGGAATGGATAATTCAAATCCCCTTGCCTCAAATTATTATAATTTAGAAAATTAAAACGGCTCTCAGGCAGAGATATGGGGATAGGAATAACAGTTCTTTACTAATAGGTATAACAAGGCAAACAAACAACAACAACTACAGCAATTAATAGCAAACAAAACCAGGGACCTTGACAGGGCTTGGTTTCACAAAACCCGGGGCAGTCTGGTCTCTGGGGACTCTAAAAAAAAGGTAGTAAGCTGGAACGGTGGGGTATCCCGGGCTGGTGGATCAGATGAAATTCGGAGCTCCGTCGGTGGTCACTGGAGGGCAGGGATGTCTGGCAGGGAGGGCAGTGTGGGCCCGCGGTGCAGAGCAGCTCTAAAACAGCGCCGAGGCAGTGGGACAGGGCTTAGCTAGCTCTAGCAGAGCAGCAAAAGGAGAAATTAGGATTTTCTTGGGCACACGAGCAGATGATGGTAGCTCTCTTTAGGATCAGATCTCAGTGGTGCCAGTGAAAAAACTACGCAGCAACAGCAGCCTCGTCCTCTCCCGACACAGACCACACCAAAAGTGCAGCTGCCCCCCAGCCCCCCTCTTTCTCCCCCGCCCTCGGGGGGAAACTCTCTGAGACAAAGGGTGTAGCCAAGTGCCAGCCTCTACCCAGCCTCTATGCTTTGTTTCACTTGAGCACTGATAAGTATTCGGCAATTAGCTGCCTTGCAACTCTTGGGAAAAAATTCTATAGGTGAAAAAAGAAACAAGGCTAACCCCTAACATGAGTGTAATTTGATCTGCTTTAAACCAGGCAAAAACTAGACCAGAAAAACTATCTGTTCATAATTTTGATTAATTAACTTTTAGGTTAAATTCACTGGAGGCAGTTTCTGGTCTCAGTTGTTCTTATTTTAGGCTACTCTAGCCTTTACTATGTAGCTCACATTTCTCATCAGTGTGAGGAAGGAAACTCGTTCATAGAATAGTGTGGTTTGTAGTTATCTTCATATTTCATCATTGCATTTCTTTCTTCAGTGAATACAAAGGGTATTTTTAATGTGTTTGAAGTCTGATTTTTGTAATAGTTTATTTTGGTTTGGAACACAGCACTACTATTAACAACCAATGAACCAGAAAGCCGTCCTATAAGCTTAGGAAGGTAATAAATGAAAGTGAGTGTCAATCTCTTGTGATGTTCTTCAGTGCCAGTGTATAAGGAAGTCAGTGACTGATTCTTTGCCATCAAATCAGTAAATCACATTTGTGGAAGTTACAGCAGTTTCAAAAGAAATGTTTTACTGACTTTTCTGAGTATACAAATAAGGGATGGAAATAAAACTTACAGACCAGTAAGGTCAAAATTCCTTTGTGTACAGCACAGGAAACCTGAACCTGGACTAATACCTTCTGTTTTGGGCAGCAGTGAAGCAGGAACGTGAAGATTAATTGGAAATAATTCATGGAGAAGCAAAAATATGTAAAGTTGAACTATAAATATCCTTTAAAACTGTGTAAGATCTATGTATGTAGCTAAGATCCTACTTGCTGAAAGGTAATAAAGACATTCTAGCTAACATTTGAAGTGAGAAAATAATGATGGGAATGGTCCAGGCAGCAGGAGGCATTGGCACAAGTCACCAGCAGCACTGATGTTACAAGAGTCAATGTAGATCCATTAGAGTTGTGAAACTTTGGCATGAAGCACAGGGAGTTAACTGCAGGTTGCTGTGACTGCCTCCTGCTGCAGAAAGTGACTGTAATTCAGTGCAATTCAGACTGACCCAAAATAGTTGTCAGGGGAGAATAGTGACCATTAGTGAATGATACCCAGACTCCTCAGTTTGACTGATGTTCTGAGCAGGTCAGAGAAGCTTCTTGGAGCTGAAAGTCTGGATTCTTCTGACAAGCCATGCTGTGCCTGTGAAAGACATTATATCTATTATTGTATCTATTATATAGCTGTGCTCTTCTTAAGGAATCAAGCCAATTAACTTGGTCAGAACTGTCAGGGAATGAGAAAAAGAGCTGCCATAAGTTATGGGGAATATATGAAATTCTCACAGATAACAGAGCATTTATCTGAGGGAAGGATTTAAAGCCATTATAAGGCACTTGTGATGCAGGAGAAGCTGGTTGCGTAAATCAAGCTTCAAAAAATTGAAGAGACATTCAGGTCTCTACTGTCTAGCTGGTCCCAGTTCCAGGTGGATGGACAGTTTATTTGCTCGAGAGCATGACTACAAAGTTTTTGCTTATATGTCTTTGCCCAGCTGAGGGCTGTGACTTGTGCAGCAGGGCTGTACATGAGAAAGGGATAAATAGTGTCCAAATTAAAAATAAGTCTATACATCTCTACATTATTTACATGCAGTCCAAACTGACACTGAAATCAAATATACTTGTTAAATTTCAAGACTCCCAAATTGGCCAAATCCGCTCAGATTTCAAAATCAGTAGAAAAAAGATCAGACAGAATTTTGTGTAGTGTCATTGTTTTTCTTTTAAATGTGTGAGGGTAAACTGTTTTTCTCCTAGATTTAGGAATTATGTGTAATCTATGTGTTACCTTGACCAGTGGAGTCAATTATGAATGGCTGCATTCCTTCTTTCCATATATCAGATCACAATGCAGTTGTGGTAAAAAGTGGAGCTGTCAGTGGCATTTGCCCTTGCTCAGTTTACTGCAGTGGGATGCTGAACTAGGAATAATATTTCCACTATTTATATACTCCTAAGGTGTCCACTTTCTTCAGTCAAAGAGCAGTAACCATGACAGTCTGTGTATATGGCAGAAGTTTTATGCAGAGAAATACAAAAAGAAAAATTACTTTTTTTTGGCCCTAGTACTAATGCTGAACAAACAGGACAATCTTTTGAGTGCTTAAGATTTTGTTCATGTCACTGGAAATTGGGAGCTAGGTTGACTAGAAGTTAATAGGCTACAGTTGAACTTGGAATAAAATAGTGCTAAGTTCTATGAAAACGAGCTTTTAGGTACCTTGCTCTTGAATGACTTTGATTAAGGGAATCTCTTAGCTATTAATAATAAATTATTTTTGATTTGAGGGTCTTTTGATTTGAGGGTTAATTACTTACAAATGCCAACTAATTACTATGGACCTTTCAGTTCTTTCTAGCAAGTAGACAGTTGTCCTTTTGCTGTCTGTTGTAGCATAGGTTGATTGCTCACACATGGTTCAGTCATCAGATGGAGTTTTAGAATGACTTTTTAGTTAATATCTGTATAGCAGGACAAGTGATATGTCTGTAATAAGTGTTCTGTGAATGGCATCACATTATTGATACCTCCTTTTTGAGCTGGGTCAGTCACTGCAGCACATAGACAAAAATAGCCACTACAGTTGAATTAGTCTGTTTGTTTTTCTCAAGACAGCAGCTGTGGTGCATGTTTAAATTGTCATACTTCAGTCACGTGGCTATGGAATGTGATAGATAGGTGCACTGCAGTAAATGGAGGAAGGAAAGACTTGCCAGCTCTGGAGATTGTCTATAAAGTAATAGCGCCCCTGGTAATAGTCATGGATGTTTGCAAGGCTCTAAAGCAGCTACTGGCCAGTACTAGTTTCATACACAGGAATCTTTCCAGGGACTTGAAAGTGGGAGGTTGTCTGAATTAGGCTTAAAATAAGAACCTGAACTTTGTTTTCCATTAAACCCAAGATTTGTTTCATAATTTATATTAAGGCATATGCTTAGGTGCTTTTCTTTCTGATAGCTTGTGTGCATGAGAACAGAATTCTAAATTTCAGGAATTACAAGAACATTAAGCATATCAATTCTTGAGTATGTCATAGAATTATGGAGTAGTTTGTGTTTAAAGGGATCTTAAAGATCACCTAGTTCCAACCCCCTGCCATGGGCAGGGATGTGTCCCACTAGATCAGGTTGCTCAAATCCCATCTGCCTTGGCCTTGAACACTGCCATGGATGGGGCATCCACAACTTCTCTGGATAACCTATTAGAGTGCCTCACCACCCCTACAGTGAGGGATTTATTCCTAATATATAATGCAAATATGCCTTCTTTCAGTTTGAAGCAATTCCAGGTTGTGTGATCTGGTTTCTAAGCCATTTAATTTCTTAATCACTTGGCTGATTAGGATGACAGGGGTGTTGTCAAAGTAACCCTGGTTTTGTCATCTCAGTTTCTTTAAAAAAATAAAGAATTTTTAAAAATAGGAATTTCTAGATATTGCTTTTTCTACTGGGCATATTCCTTATGGATATAAAAGTACGCGCTTTTCTAGCTGACCAAATCATAATAATAATTTTAAAAAAACCCTTACTGGAAGAAGAGCAGAGGAGCAAATGCAATATCCAAAATAGTGTACTCTCAGGTTGATTGCTTGTAGAGACATTTGTCAAGATTTTATATTCCAGTCTCAAAGTTTTATAAGGGATAAGTCTTGCAAGTTAGTAGAAAAATACTAGATCCATAGATCATTTATATTCTTATTTTAGTAAATCCATCTGGGACAAACAGATTCATGCTAATATATTTAGAAAGCAAGCTGGATAAAAAAAATACCATCTTCAGAGTACAACTCAAAATACTGTGCTAAATACAGATCATTATTACAGAACAGAATGGTTTCATAAACAGTAAATTGTGGGTTTATGTGGGTGAGATATGTGTTAAACTCCCCACTTTTTAAAATATAGTTTTAATCTTAGGCCACCTTGCTTTTCCACCAGCAGAGCTGAAGTCCAGCCTGGTGGCTCTGATGGTGTCAGGGTATGCCAGCAGAAGTTTTGCTTTGACTGAAAGTTGGGCACTCTTTATATACTGAAGTTACTTTGAAATAATTTACTGTGTGCGTATTAATGTGATGATGAAAGTCAACATGCAAATGTTGTTAATCTCTGGGCAAGCAGTTATTGGATGATAAAGAGATAAAGCCAGGAATAAGTACTGGTTGCTTTTGTTGAAAGTGCTATTTTTCTAATTTATTTTTTTAAAATATAATACTTGTAATCTCTGTTTAGGGGAGATTATAAATACACCATGTGTGTGTTAGCTTTTCCAGATAGTTTTTTTTTAATAGATATGTAAAAATCACATCTTGAAGAAGTATTTAAAATAGTAAATCCAAGCAGAGCATTTGGTACAGCAAATGCAAACAAACATGGCTGGGAGGGGGAAGCAGAACTCTTGATCTGGAAAAAGGGTCCAAATTTGGACTCTTAAGACTGGAAAGGGCCATAAGGTTGTTGTGTAGGTGAGAAATTTTAATTTAAGAAAGCATTTTTCAGGTAAATGAAAGAGCTATTACAATTTGATATTTCTCTCTGTAAATACTGACTTTAATACAAATGGTATGTATTTAATTAAATATGCTTTTGAATAAAATTGTAGACACAGTTTATTATTAAAAATCATATTATGCTAACTTGTATCTGCTAGCTATTCACTATTTTCCATGTATATATAAAGTATTAATTTAGAACTTGAACAATACTGAATTTCAGTGTTTAAATGATGACAACCTATTATGGGAATTCAAGGGTACACCTAGCAATTTTCATCTTGTTCCGGCAAGATTATTGGAAGTGTTTTGTGGCAGTGATATTGTATTGCTAATGATTTCCAGCGTTCCTTTATTCATCTGAACAATAAAGTATATGGAGGGCAGTTTTGATGATGGGGTATGATTCATTGTAATTTAAGAAGTAACTGTTTCTCTGCTCTGAATTTCTTTGCTTTGTGAAACTTGTGTTGAGGGTTCTCCCCCTGCTTCTCAGCTCCTGCCGGATGTCAGTGTTATAACTTAAGGAAAGTTCTGGCACTTCCTCGCACTTGGCTTCAACAGCTCTGGTATGAAACATATTCACTGCAGGGTTTCTCTGAATTGTTATCAAAATAGGAAAGGAGACGTTATCAATAAGTTGAAAGTCTGAAAAATATTTAGTTCCTTCAGACTACCTTTTAAGAGCAGAATTCATTCTGGTCAAACAGTTATAGCAAATGACCAATGATGAATAATTACATTTGCTGTGAAGCTCCTGGTGTAAAGTATATCCAGCAAGGCAAAAAAAACCCAACCCAAACCAACCAACCAACCAAAACCCCCTCAGTAAGATTGGAAGAAGCAATTATGAGGCTAACAGACTGGTTAGTTGAAACAGTGCTTGCAGGTACTTGAATTCTTTCAGGATTTGACTGCACATAGCCAAAATTAAAGAGATGCCTGAACTAAATAATATCTTAGGCCCAGCTGTGTCATGACCATAGGGGAAGTGATCACTTATACTTGAGGTTAGTTAGACCCCAGTACAACTGCACTGAAGAGTGAGCTGCAATTGATTGTAAACTAGAAGGCTGTAGTGACAAAGATGCATTCAAAGATAGATTTTTTTAAAGTTGCAGTGTAAATTCTTCCTGAAAAAAAGAAAAACTCTGACCTCAATTCTTAAATCACTTAGAAAATTCTTAAAATTCAAAATTTCCTTTTCTAATACACTGGGCAATTATAGAAAGTTGTGTTTTCTGAGAGTCATTATATCTCCAGTTGTTTTATTTAATTGGTGGAAAAAGTTACATTAATTGACCACTCATTCAGTGCCATAACAGCTTTTAAAGCCATTAGAATAGTTTAAGTTTAGTCAGGAATGTAAAGGATTTTGAAACTTTTGATGCACTTCCTGTAGATTATGCATGCAGTTATTTATAAGTGCCATGGGTGCTTCAAACTTACCTGTGCAATTTTTAATTTTTTTAATTATTACTGTTTACTCTTGCCTGGCTTTTTACAATATTTTTGATTCTCATTTATTTCTTCCTTCTGGAGCAACTTAGTATAAGTATTAAATGGTGTGTTTCAGTAGCAGTAGATAAAAACACACCACAGCCTCCACTATAAATTGAAAACTTTAGCATGTCTGCAGCATGCTCACAATGACACTGCAGAAGGGGAGACAAAACCTTTTCCATCTAAATTAAAGAAGAATTGAATAGATAAAGTAGTCTCAAGAGCACAGCCTTGTGTGTATGTGTGTGTATAATCCTTTGATTACAATACATATAAGAAAGCTGAATGCAGCTTTAGGACATTGATTATTTTACCTTTGGGCTGTATTGGTTATTTAATACCTTAGTGGTAATCCTCACATGAGAGATTTCTTTTCTTGCTGTCTGAGCAGTGCTTGAAATTTAGAAGTTGGATATACTAAATGAAAAATTAAGATGATACCTTAATATGCTAACAGTGGAGAAGCATCAGTGCCAGCACAAAACATAAATCACAGCTGGAAAAAGACTTGAGGCTTTGTGGGTATTTTCCATGTTTCATCATGCTAAAAGAAACACTGTTTTAGTCTAAACCTAGTCCCATGTATCTGACATGCCCCAGAGTTGTTGCCTGAAATCTTTATAAGATTCATCACTGTAAGATGAAGTCTGGGGATGCTTCTGACAACCTGGACTATGACAGAGGCAATATGAAGACAGCATCCTTACAAATGTACCATAAATCTTAGTGAGTCACATTCTGCAGGAAAGAAAAGAAGGGCTTATTATAAGAAGTAATTTTAACAGAATGGTAAACCTTTATTAGGTGCATATAAGAGTAAATAATTTGATTTAGTAAGAGTCCATGGAAAATATTTTCTTATCTCCGTGGATGCTAGCTTTAAGATTTGTCTGGGAGAGTTAAATGGATAAATAATTAAAAAATAAATGTAAGTGCATCCTCTTCATGGTTTTCAGAGTGTTTGGAATTGATCAGCATTCTGTTCAAACAAAAACAGAGAATTGTTCAATTTAGTGTTATTTTATTTCTTACTTTGCACGTCTGTGACTTGAATTTCACTTGAAATTGCTTGAGAATATAAGTGAAGGCATTGAAGATGTCCTTGTTACCTCTTTCTGGAAAGGTCTGGAGACATTTTAAGACACCAAGAATCCTAAATTCCTGCATTAAGATTAATTCTTTTGTCTACACCTTTAAGATAATCAGAAATTACAGTAGTTGAAAGGAGTGTGTAGAACTGGACTCTTTTCAGAGCTATAAATAAAGTAAATGCCTTGAATTTTTTTTTTTTTTTTTTTTTGTGGTAGAAAACATGACAGTTTCTCTACATTGATCTAAAGCATCTGGCATTATCAGTGGATGAATAAGTGGTTTTGTGTCAGGTTTTGACAAAAATGTAATAGACAGACATGTTCACACAAGAGCCTAAAGATCCTACTCTCTATGTTCCAAATGAACGTAGTCCATAACAGGAAAAAACCCATAATTGCTTAGTAGAAATAGATCTGTATATTTCTGGAATTTGACACAAAACACCATCAGCTGAACTTCTCTTTTTAAATCCTTTCCAATAGAAATTTACAGTTTTTATTTAGAAGAAAATGGGCCATGGCTCTGTTTGTATCCGCAGTCTGCATTACTTTTGTTTCCTTATAAATGAATGCTGACAGAACTTAGCCAAAATGGTAAATGCTGGCCAATACTGTTTAGACTAACAGTATAAATTAGAGCTCGAGAGCTCTCAGCATCCACAAGGCATGTAATTAACCACTCAGCAGCCTCCTACCACCACTTACTCAGTTTTTACATACCACTGGTGACAAAGTTAAGTGCCATGGCTTTTATATTGGAACATGTGCACAGGAGGCCTTCCCAGGGTGGAGTTGCCCAAGGTGTTGCAGGTACTCTTACTGAGGTAGATGCTGGTAGCCCCTGATGACCAACAGAGAGAAGGCAGTGCCACACCATGGAGTGAGCAAACACAGGAATGGCAGGGTTTGTTTCAGCCTTCAGCCCAAACTGCTGGGACAGACACAATGTGGGTGAGGCGTTTTTCCAATAAGCAAAGTGACTGCTGGGAGGAAGGAAATGCTTTGATGACAAAGTAAAAGAGAATGGAATGAATGGTAGAGTGGCAGTGAATTGAATATACTGCAGAGAAAGAGAGAGAAAAGGAGAAAAGGAGCTCAGAACAGCCACTTACAAAGCATGGAGAGACAGAACTGAGACATAATCCTAGACACTCTTGGAGAGTCTGCTGCTATTGCTGGGCTGTTTCTGCACCTGTTATTTTCAAATTGCCTTTACTTCCCCAACAGGAAGAGTTGCTAGTGTCTCTGAAGTAAAGGAAGGATTTTCCTTCCCCTCTCGGCTTTTTTGCTACTCAGCATTTTTCATACTAAAACTGAATTAATAATAAGTAACCGGATGAAATTTTACTCTGCATTTTACCAGTATCAATCAGATGTTACTGACTTCAATTTGCCTTCCTGTTTTTTTTGTTGTTTTTTTTTTTTTTTTCCTGTGTGAATGTATCCAGACCAAATTTTCTAAACAAAGTTTAGCCCAGTTGGTTCCTAAGAGTAGAGCTTTGATTTGCGTTCTGGGGATACAATAAATTCCTATGTTCATGCTACCAGTTACACTGTGGATAAAATTACAGCAGATGGGCCTCCAAATGAGATGTCAAAAAGTGATATGATGTGATTTTAATTATGGAAAATAGCAGAATGTAAAAAACAATGTACGATATTTAATCAAATTGTCTCTTATTTTAACTGCCACAGTCTGGAATTCAATAAAACCGCTAAATAATTTTATGGGCACCAGACACAATGGTAATTTTATTTTTACTTTCTAAGATGTAGTGAACTTATTAAGTACATCACACAGCAATGGAAAATTTTGCAAAAGGACAATAATCATAATGCTCAGGTAACATTTTGAATATATGCAATTATCTGAACTGTTCACATTTTGTATGAATTCATGATCAACTTCAGAGAAAATGTTGCAGTTCACAACATGGGGAAGGTACAGTGACCCCTCCCATTGTGAAAGCTCAGTAAAAGATAGGTATGTAGTTCGACAAGGAAGGGGCAATACATGGACAGAACACTCTGATCATTCAGCCAGTGTAGTCTGGCACAAACACAGAACTACTACCAGACAGGCACCAGACCAAACTCAGAGGACAGGCATTTTATCATCTTTATGTCATTGTTTATCCACATTCTTTCCTACTTCTCAAAGGCAGAGGAGTAGCAAAGGAGATGATATACTGTCCTGTGGAGGAATGAGAGGTTGCAGATGTGCAGCATATCATTAACCATTATCTAGACTGGCTAGAAAGTCAAGGGAAGTAATTTAATTTTTGTCCTGCATAAACCCATTCTTTGCCTGTTTCATGTTAGTCACTAGGTGTTTCAAAAGGTAACAGGAATGTCAGATGAGCTAACCTTCATTGCTCAGATGATGTACCAAATTTCAGGAGCAAAGAATTGACCTCTTTTCTGCTCCATTAGCTCCACTAGTATCACAAGGACAGTGTAATTATTTACTCAGCTCAGTGGGAAAGATCAGCTGTACTCCATTTAGCACTTCTTCTGCTTCATATCTGTAAGCAATGAGAACCTATCATTAGGAATACTTTAACATTATAAATATAGTAGACAGGCATGAGACTGCCCAGAGACTAACAATGTAGTATCTAGTAATTTCTCCTGGATTCAGGTTTTTTTCCCAGATGGACTGGCTCCTTGGTAAGCCCATACTATTGTATGTTGCAGAGCATTTCATTGCAGTGAAATCATTTGTAAATATTTTCTTCATTCCTACTGTATTAATAAGTTAGTGCTATAATACGTAGAGCTTTAAGTACTAACTTCTGGATCTAACCTTTAAGTTTAATCATGAAAGGATAGTACAGCTTGTGTGCAACCCCCTTTTCACCCCTCAGTTATACTAGAACTCCCTGTCTAGTCAATCATTAAAAAGACATTTGGGATCTTCAGATGGTGGAATAGAAGATGCTGTAAAGTATTTGTACTCATATGTGGAATAGATATTTTGTTCAATACATGAAAAACAGCCTGATGGGAGAGAGGAAGCAGTTGGGATTTTTTTTTTCCTTTTTATTTTTTAAGAATAAAGCTTTAAAAATTTTTCTTGTTTGTGTTCCATGCTTTCAGCATTGTGATGGACCTTTAGAGTCTGAACAGTCTTTTCTGTTAGGAGCAATGCAAAATGGTGCTCTGCTGTCACTGCCAGGTCATCCATGGCTCCATGCCACTTTTTACTGAGCGTGCAGTGCCTTCCTTGGTGAGATGTAAGAGAAGCAGGTATGGTGGTATGATTCCATTATGCTGATTTCACACGAAGAAGCTATTTTTGAAACTCTAAGTCAGTCTGCTTAAAAGACTTTGCAGTGAGAAGCTTTGGAATGACAGGTATCCCTGTAGAATTTTCAGGTATTTCCTTCACTTGTTTCTTGTATTCCCACCAGCTACACCCTTCAGAGGCTATTTAAATCCCTGTAATATTTTGAATATTCCCCTTTTGGATATTGTTTTCTCTAAAGCTGGAATGTGGTAGGACTCTAATTTTGCCTTTTGAATTTCATACTAATGTTTGTTATTGTTTAGGCAAGGAGAAGATGGCTTAGCTCAATGGGATTTACATATTTTATAGAAAATGTATCTTCTGTATAAGAAATTTAGCTTCAATTGCATAAAAAAATTAACTAGGATATGATGTTTCTACTCCAAGAAAATGGAAGTGGTACTGGGTGATACTAGTAAGAATAAAATGGAGGGAGCATGGACTAAGATGTAAGAGGATACTGAAATAACTTAAAATTCTGAACCCATACTTTACTTTGTAAGAGAAAACTAATCTTTGTCATGAAAAGTTTGATAGTAGGTCCCTAAATAGCATTGTAGAGATGTTTACAGATGAACATGACAGAATTGTCTTCAAACCCCATCTCAGTTTCTTCAAACTGAACTGTGTTTGGAAGGAGAGCAAGCTCTGTTTGCTTTGAGAGAGAGAAGAGAGAAAGAGAGAGCGAGAGAAGGGTGGCTCAACCTTTTCATATTAAAGGAGGATGAGAATTTTGGCAGTGGAAAGGCAGAGTGTAGCAGTAGAGCTAGGAGGAAAATCAGGAACATGAGATGGCTTTAGTGATACGCTAGGATTGTGTTTTCCAAGGAGTGTCTGCGTTTTAAAGTGCCTGAATGGTTAACTCTGGAAACTAATGACTTCAAGTCTAGCTGCTTAGTATGCAAACCAGGCTTCTTCTTACCTTTCTTATACATTTGGTACCATGCTAACTGTCCATCTGTTTCTTTCACATGGTTTTAAGCTTTAAGGTCCTGATCATTATTGTGCTTTTCTTGGATGATGTTTTAAGGTCTGGGATTTCCTTCCACTACTATCAGCCAGAAAAGAATAAACTATCCAGAAGGTTGGGTGAGGCCAGACTACTAGCTCTCACCTGCTAAACACTTCAAGCCAATGTTATTTTTTACCAATTTGAAGCAATGTGAATATCTTATTTCTTCCATTCTTGTGCTCTTTTCTATTGATTTTCACTGTAGCAGCCTTGCTTGATTTAACTCCTGGTGGTCAGGTGAATTGATATCAAACTGATAGCCTGTTTAGCATATGCAATCCATAAAAGCAATGCATAACTGCTTAATTCTCCACAGAAGATGTCTGTGATACTCTTGTATGAAAGAAAATTGAGAGATATGTAAACGTGTTGTTTTTATGGGGATGGTGTTCAGTAATGTAAAACAGTCATAATTTCACGCTGGACTGTTTTTGCATTAAATGGGTTTTTATGAAATTCTGTTATTAAACTAAGCACATCCTTGACAGTATTTCAATACTGTAGCCTAATTAATACTTGTAGAAGGTGCTTTTATAACGAAGAAGTATTTAAATGCAAATGCAGCTCTTCAGACAAATGTCCTTTCTTGTGTTTGAACAATGAAACAAAGCAGTCCTTGTTACTGATTCACTGCAAGGCTGTCATTTTGCACAGTTCAGCCTGCATGACATAAATCTAAAGAACAAAAGCAAATAAGTAATTTCACCATTATGGAATAGACCAAGCTTAGCACTATAACCTGCAGTGTCTGTAATGTAAAATGGGGCATTGGTGTGTCACATGCAGTATTTAACTCAGTAGAAAACAAGCACTATGATAAGCTTTGTGATGTGAATACATTGACCTATTTTCACTTCTGTTGCTGTTCACTGCATATTGATTTTTGCTAACTGATCTGTTTATATTACTGCATTTAGTATATATTCATCTATAGCCTTCACTTCTGGGATATGGGGGTGATTAAAACATAAATTCCTGTGTATTTCAGTAAACTGTGATGCAAATTTTGTGGATGTTGTACAGTACTTCTGCTTTTAGAGAGTCACTCTGATAGTTTGGGTTTCATGCTTAGCCCTCTATTAAATATAAACTGTTAATGGAACCTTTTAAGGTTTAGGAAATGTATCTGGGGCTTATTAATGCATTACTTTTTCAGGGTTGGCATTTGTTTGAGTGAATTTAGGGAAATCTTTTTCACCATGAGGACAGTTAAACAATGAAGCGGTTTGCTCAGAGAAGCTCTACAGTCTCCATGCTTGGAGATTTCCAAGACCAGACAGGATAAAGCCCTGATCAGCCTGGTTTGGTCTAATAACTGGTCATATGCGTTTTCTAGCATTAATCTCTGCAAGTTAAAATTCTAAAGACCTTACTTAGAAAAAAGCCTGGTCTATTAAATATGCAGCGGTGCTGTATCGATATCCATTAACTATAATTTCTTGAGGCTGGGAAAACATTTTAAAGTGATTGGATAGCAAATGCTTACAAAATGACTTAAGTCATCTGGGTGCACAGAGGTGAGCAGAAAGTGAGAAATCAACTTGAAGTGATTGCAAAGTGCCATTGCTACTTCATCATTGAATAGTTGTGTTCCCACAGTCAAGTAACTCATGCCCAGGGTTGTAATTTGACTACAGACTATGGCAATGATTCACATGTCTGGACAGGAGAGCCACTGTTTAGCTGAACTACAAACATATAAATTAAATACATGGATATTTGTGAGGCATGATAATTTGCTGGAGAAGTATGGTTGTATCATGGTGCTCATGATCGAGTGGCATAGTTACTACACGTTGTATCTGGTGTCCCATAGCCAATGGGCTTCATCTTTGCCAGTGTGTATTCCAGCTGCTGTGACTTTCCTCAACCTAGATCTCTCTACCATTTGCCATAGGCCAGGAGGATCTTCACCCTTGGCAATTTTTTGTATCTGTCAAGATATATCATTAGTTGCTATTCCAGAAGTAAAACCAGAAAACCAAACAAAAGATGACTGGAGCCTGCAACTTTAAAAAAGAGCAGAGTGTGAAAAATTTATTCTTAAATCTCCAGAATTTTTGTTTTGTCAGAAGCTGTGTCTCCTAAGTTGTACAAAATACAGGTAACAAAGAATAAAGACTGTGAGCCATTGTCATGTCAGTACTTTTCACTTGGTTCTTTTTCTGTCCCAGGGCATTCATGTCAGACTGTGTTGAGAATTATTTCTTTCAGGAAACTGATGCCCATTCTCCTGCCAAACACTACCATTGATATGAAAAACACTTTCTTTGTGCTTTCCCTTCTTCCAAGTAACAATGCTTTTCTCTTGACACAGGGTTTTGAAGCATGTTTTTTGTGCATGTTGAAATTCTTTTTTTCCCTTGGTGTGTTTACCTGTTCAGAAAACTCGTTCCTTCTGAGAATACCCTTAAGTCAAATTTAACTAGAATATTGTAATTTAGATTGTGATAATATATTTCTATTTTATTTATCAGTCTTATAATTTAGCAGTCTTAACAACTGGATTTCTACCCAATTAGAAAAGGAAGCCTGTTGTCAAGAGATTCTATTTCTTGTTATTTCTACCATTACCTATCTTTTATGTTTTCATCTTCCTGAGGAAATGTAATATTACATTCTTACCATTCTGTGTTTGCTTTGTCCTTTGTTAATCATATGCTCTTCAGTTTCAATAGCACGAGTGCACAAGTAGGGCCTGTAAAAGAGGGGAAATTTCATCCAAATCTGAGTGAATGATGAAAAATAGTAGGTCTGGACATGGTTTCAGTTTTGGAGATTTGTTTCCCTAGGGTCAGATTGCAGAAAATTCAACAGTTTATAGGAACAGATTGCTTCATTCTTTTGGCAGTTTGACTGAGGTCAGAATTTGTGTGTACAATTTGAGCAAGATTACAGATCAGACAAAGTTCCCCTGTACTGAAATAGTAACAACTTGTCATGTACATGGTGTGAAAATCCTTTATTTTGCATCCTTGTACAACCACAGTTGATTTTTCTCCAATATAATATGCAGGCTTAAATTTTAGGAGTATGCAGTCTGTTTCCATATTTATTGGAGAAAAACCTGGGAAAAGGAATCCTTGAAAAACTTTCGGTAAGCATATATGAGAACTGTAATACTGGCCTTTTCTTAGACCAACAGGTCCACTTGCACGAATGAAAAGCTTGTATTGGTCTCTGTCACCCTGTTCTTCTAAAGTTTTGCTAAGCCTTCTGATGTTTACATTTTTTGTATTGGAGTTCTCATGCACTTTTATCTAAATATATAATTGTTTTGCTTTCCTTCTTGGAGGAGGAGAGAATTGATTGACTGTTGGTCTGACCAATGGGGTTGAGAGGAGACAATTTCATTCTCCAATCCCTGATCCCTGCCGTAACTATAAATTCCAGCTCTGTAAAATAAATTCCCTCTTTTTGCCTTGGACATCTCTGTGTGTGAGTGCGAGTTCATTTTGTATCCTATTGCGACAGGTCTCTGAGTTGTGAGTTTAGTGAAATTGAAAAACTGTCTTTCATAATGAAACAAAATAAAAACTGAATTCTCTTACTAAGTTACAGGATATGTGGAACCATATGGCAATGCACTGAAAAAATCTATGAGAGATTAATGGTCATAAAGTTTTCCAAGTACAATTTGACATATCTTCTGTATTAAGTCACTCAAAATCTAGGTATTGTCCTGGTATGGTAATTAGGATGTGTTAGATTGCATTAACCTGACCAGTTGTGACAATTCCTTTTTGTTTTCTCTTCCCCCTGCCCTTTATTCTTGCTTTCTTTTAAAAACATCAGTTTTAATTCTTCAGTAGAATCTTTTCACTGGCTAAACTGGATTGGAGGAAAAGATTGAAAGGACATCATCTTCTTTTTGTAACCTGGCATGAAATAGAGGCAAGAGTTTATACACACACACGTGCACACGCACACACTTTTACCAAATTCAGTAAGCTGTAGTTGTTAAGTATTGAGTTGATTTCAAAGCCTTTGAGTGACAAAATAGAAGGCTAATGCCTCTACTGAATCTGCTTGAGTCTTATCAGTGAAGAGTGCAACTGTTTTTCATCAAAACCATTTCTAAAAAATCTCTTTTATATTATTCTCAATAGTCAGAAGGAATAATACACATTCAGAAATCTGGAATGCCGAATTATACCTGCTTTGCATACATATAACCATGTAGTCCTTAAAAAAACCAAGTATGTCATGTGAATCCATAGATGGATAAGCCCCTTTGGAAATATTTATAAATGTTAAAACACTATCTGTGTCCATATGTGTTTACCTAATTTCTGATAAAAGGGAATCTTTAAGGTTTGATCAAGTGCTTGCCAGAGAACCAGAGAGTAATGAACAAATATTTCTTGTCTTGTAATTGACAGATCCCTCTATCTGTAAGTGTGTCATTTGTAGTTTTCTATTCATGCACCTAAAGTCATATTCACTTTATCCAGGTACTTATGTTTGGGAACAAAAATGTTGAAAGATTTCTTAAAATAGAAAATTTTTAGGAGAATAGACAAAGTTGAAAAGCATTCCTAAGTTTGAGAGGAATGTCCACAGAATTTATTGTTTGAGCTTACCTTCCAAGTAATTTTATTCAGTTCTGGTACTTGTTTTACAAATGTTGTGAAAACCAGTGTTTGAGACTCTCAGGGGAAAGACAAGCTATTTATTTAATTTGTCAGGTCTGGCATAAATCATAACCCTGCTGCACTTGATGTTGTACAAACAGAGTTAATAAATGATCCTTGACCCAGGTGCTTAGGAATTAAGTCTAAGACATAAGATGGTGTGTAGGTATGACAAATAGAGGAGTAAAGAAACCAAATAAATAGTGCCAGTGAGGAAGACAGATTACTTCCTGGCATGTCAGCATCAAGGGTTTTGTAGTCTTCCCAGAAAGGCCAGATTTTCATAAAGGATTTAAAGGGCAGGGGGAGGGGGAGTATCTTCACAGTATTTATAGGGAAATCCTTGCAATCATGAGAGGGAATATGGAAGAAAAGTTGCAGCTGTCCTGGATGGAAGATAAATAGACAAATAAGCTTGTTATACAATTTTAGGACATAACATTTCACTTCTGACTGAGGATGAGATGCAGCTTGCTTTATTAGCATTTTCCTCTAGATTTAGGATGTAAGTAGGAAAAAAGTTAGTAGGTGGAGGTGTTAAGTAAGATACTCTGGAGTTGCTAAGGGAGATTCCAAAGACTGTTATATTCCTTCCTTACTTGACTGACAACCCTGAAGGCTCAGTTAGAACACTCTGGATTTCCCTTCAAATATTTCACTTCAAATTGCATGAGCAAATAATGGTCTATTATGAGTTTCCTAGTTCTGATATCAAGATGAGTTTGGGTAATTACTTTAATAAGTAAACAGATATATGTATATGTATATATATATATCTAGAGCTTGAGAGGAAAATACATAAAGAGAAGACGCTGAGTATCCCATAACAATATAATAAATGGCTTCCTCATATCAATAATAAAGAGAAAATTGGCAGAGCATCTAAAAATGAAGAAGTAAAAATAGTTTTACTTCCTCATTTAGAGGCAATTATCCATTGAGAAGTCTGGTAGACTGCCAGTGCTTCAGCCTTCATACCCAAATGCATGGGACGAATAGAGGGGCAATTAATGAAAGGATTTTTCTTTCATAAGATACAAAGTTTTTTTAATGGTTCTACAGCAACTGTAATTATTTAAGAACAGCACTTATTCCAAGCAGAAATTGGAATATATGGGTAGTTTGTGCAAGCCCTCACATTTGTACTGCAGAATGAAGAAAAAAAAAAATTAACCACATTTATTTACCAAGTAACCGAAAGCAGCAAAAGCTTTTAGCACTGAGAAAGTAATATTATGAAAGCTATATAAGGCAACAGGATTTAAAGAACTAACTGAAATCATCCTGATTCAGCAAAGCTGGCTGAAGTAACTTACACGTTCCATGTCAAGCAATCTTTCTATCACAATGTGATCAGACTGAGCTAAATGTGCATAATCCTTCAGCAGCTTACAGTCACCATAACCTATAAGGAACAACAAAAATGCTGAGGATTTTCTGTGGAAAACAGAAGTTACAATGTACTATTGCATCAATAGACAGCAATATGTGACAGTTCAACAGGTGAGAAAATGTAGACTATCTCAAGGAAGAGCATGGCAAAAAAATTCTTGATTAAAATTGCAAGCATCGCATGACTGCTCTGAAGAGGTAACATGGGTATATCTGAATACTGTTGGTGTCTGTTACTTAACGTAGGTCGGGTATAACTTATTTTCAGTGACAGTACCAATGTCATTCTTTATAAACATGGATGAATACATGGTGGAAACTACAGTTTGTCTCATCCTATTGAAAAGGAAAATTTACTTCTGATAGTTGAGTAGGGCTTCCTTGAAAGTCCAGTCTGGGTGAGCTTTTTCTGTGTGTGCTAGTCTTTCTGGTTTTGTTTCTTTGGCTTTCATTTTTCTTTCTTTTGAAACAAACTGCACAAGCTGTAGTAACTATTTGTTCAGTACTGTGGTTCTGTGATAGAACGTACAGTGTAATAATCGGACCAATTTTTTTGTGTAATTGTAAGTGACAGATATCTGAGGCTCACAGTCATTTTAGTCTGACATTTGCAATTATTGCAGCAGTATTGATGGAAGAGGATTAAGGAGCTCTCAGATGCCAAACCTCATTATTTCAACTTTATGTAGAGCTGTCAGGTCCTCATAATTCCACAGGGATTTAGCCTTTACAGCTTAAAAAGGCGTGCAAAAGGTTTTCATAACAATCTTAAAACTATTATGGACCATCAAAATGTAAATGACCATAGTTTAATGAATATCTAATGACTATATTTTTTAACTTTCACTTAGTAATTTTAAAATTATGCCCTATTTTCTAAGTGGCATAATGGTCAACAATAATATCCCTTAAATAAGTCTTAAAACAGTATTTTTCCTGGCATCTTAGAATTGTGATTCATGAGAGTGCATAGTCTAGTCCAATGAAAATATATCCAATGTGCAATAAAATAGATTTGATAGTTTTTCTTTTCATCTGACATCTTCATGTCAGCAATCTGCAGTCTGGTCTTTCAAGCCTTTTCAAAGGGAGATAATTCATAAAGAGCTTCTGTGCTTTATTTTTAAGACACTTCCATGAAAAATGAGTCATACCTAGTACGTTGCTTAACTCTTTTGTAGTATTGTAGGATACTGTAAAATGAAATGATTCCATGGAGAATTGATTTTAGTCTATACCCTCTTCCTTTGAATATTCTGAATATCTACCTGTAAAGTGCTATTTTTTAAATCTTAGTGTGCTCAGGAAGCTAACTCAGGCTTAAAATCTCAGATGAAAGAAACATATTCTCTGTATTAGACCTAGCTATTTCTCTTTAATGACTCTTTTCCTGACACCCTCTGCAAAGGCAGATACTGGATTGTGCCTTGAATGACCCTTCATATCTGCTGGCAGACCTCTTAACACAAAGACTTTTTCATACTGATGATTCTATTCCTTTAGTAGTTTAAAGTTTCACAAGAAGTCTACATGAAACTTAGCACTTTGACCAGCACAGTTATTTCATCTTTATGGATGAAAGAAGCTGATGTTTTAGAGATAATGAATGGGCACTGAAAGTGTATCCAGAGACAATATAGGCTCTTATGGAATATCAGTATGTTCCACTCAGCTATGTTTATTTGTTAAAAAGTAGATTGACTGTATTCTCTTTTTCTAATTGGATTCAGAGGTGTTGATTTAATTTCACATTTGTAACAATGAATTATAGCATTCTAACAGAGGAGGTGAAAAATATGGCAGGTGCAGAGCAAGAGGCTGCAATATTTCTGTTTGGCTGAAATGGACCTAGGTTTAACTGCTGTGATAATGTGTTTGTTCAGGAATAGCAACAATCTGATAGGATTTCCAGGCTGCTCTTCTGGAGAAAAAATGCCCATAAAATGTAAGCAGAGTTTTGTTCACTTTCTCAAAGTTGTTTTTAGTTTTCAGCCACAACTGGTAACAATTTCATAGTCTGATAAAATAGCCTGATGCTGAAATAAAGTTTGCATTTATCCATTGATTTCCTGAAACATATTCATACTCTTGACAGCCTCCTATGATGTCTTTGGCTGTCTCAGGATGGAAGATGTTGCTTTTTCATGACCAGGCTGTGGCTGCCCTTTCCTTGTTGCAATTATGTGTGGACTTGAGACCACTGTAAGAGCCCTTTTGAAGTCCAGCTTTCTGCACTGGTCCTTTCCAAGGATTATCCAGACCTTTCAAGGCAGATACTGGAATATATCCAGTGAGTTTTAACACTAGTTTACTTTTGAATGAAACTGTCAGTGTCATTGTTAAAGTAGATGCCCACTTTGTGAGCAACAGACCTTCAAAGGAGGCAATAAAGTTATGGAATATCTTGGAGCTGGAAGAGATTCCTAAGGATTATTTAATCCAGTCATTGACTCCCTACTACCTCAAAATGAACCATATGGCTTAGAGTGGCATTGAGATGCGCTTTGGTTTCTGACCGGCTTGGGGCTGTGTCCACTTCCTGAGGGAGCCTGTTCCATTGACTGACCACCTTCTTGGTGGTAATTTTTATTAGAATACATAAAAATCATGTTATTTAGGAAAATGCTTGTTATTTCAGTATAGCCAAAAGCCTGAGATTGGTGGATAATAACACTTCTAACTCCTGGCTATCAGGTTTGGATTTTGAGAAAAATGTAGAGACAGACATCCAGCCCCATTCGAAACATAGGTCTGTTTCTTCTTCAGAATGCCACAGGATTGTGAGAGTAAAGCATTATCTCAGTAAACCTGGCAGAATCCTTTGTGAGATACAAGACTCAAAAGAGAAATAAGTATAGCAGAAACAAACAGAAATGGATTTATAAGTAAGGCAAAACTGAAAAAAAACCCGATAAAACCCTTTGCCCAAATTCTGAGCCCTGTTCATTTTCTTATTCTGATTTACATTGTGTAATTCCAGTGAAAACTGATCTACAACAAATAAAAGAACACAAGGTATACTGAGGTGCAGACAGCAAAAAGGTAAGAAGATAGATTTGTTCAATTGAAAATGAAGAATAAATCTCTTTCTACCTAACAGCGATAGCACTCTAGGAAATTATGTGGCTTTGGGGAAACTTTCTTTGGCCAGAAGAGTTGGAACTCTGCTAAAGTCACAGAAGTGCAGTGGGCATGCTTGAAGGAGGGAGGTACATGGCATCACTGACATGGTAGTGCATATGAAGTTTTTACCTGGCAAAAGTGTTAGATCCCTGGCTGCAGTACTTGTTTGTTGCATGTTTTTTTTTGTCTAATTTTTAGTAACAATCAGTTTTTTATCTGTTACTTATCAATACATGATAGCATTTGGTGTATTCCTCCTTGACAGCTCAGAGACCATCAAGAATTATGGTTTGACTTTCGTGTTTGCTGTGAATGATTACTGTGTATCTTATGCTCACTCTTTTTTCCCACTTCAATTTGTAGTTAGCTAGTTTGCCTGGAGCCCAGTAATTTGTTGCTATGACTGTTGGATGCTATCCCATGCTTATGTCTTTAATGAGCTCAATGGTTTGTTTTGAGCTTCTGCATCTGGTAAAGATAATAAGGATGACATCTCTGTTAGTCACAGCCCTGCCTGCAGTGAAGGGCACACTGAGTTTTGGGCTTAAAATAGATTTTTCTTCTATAGTCTGTGTTCAAGCCTACAATAATTACTGAACAAAATGTTCTTAGACATTTGCCTGAATAGCATCAATCAATGGTACTGTTTATGAAGGAGAAAGCTATTTTTGAGACATAATGAGGCTATGCATATAAGCTGGCATTTACTTTCCTGTAGTTCCAAAATCTCGACCTGACATTTTGTTTCCATTGTCATTTAATCAATAGCTGCGCTTTGATCAGACAGCTAAAAGTCTGTGTGTGCTCCTTACCTACAAAACAACAGATTGGAAGGGCCACTCCCTTTTGTCCTGAAACAATAGACCATTAGCTCTTCATCAAAGCAATAGCTGTATTGGGGTGGTTTTAAGGGAAACTCACAGCATTCATCTGTGCAACAGGAAACTGATAGACTGGGGTGAAATCCAGGGAGAATCTTCACATATTGAGTGATGTGAAGAGGTGGGGTTTCTTTATCCAGAGAACGGGGTTTATTGAAATGGGCTTTGTCTGTCTTCTGTAGAAATTATCCAAGACTAATTTAGCCTCTTGTTCTGCAAGTTGTTCTCTCCAGGAATCCTCCTTGTGACAGGTAGAGGCTTAAACCAGGTAGCTTCTATGGAGTTTCTTTCTTTGAAAGATGCACAACAAGAATGTATCTTCTGGGGCCAGCTGTTTCAGCTGTTAGTAGTCACAGTGGGAATTGGTGGAACATTTCTGTGGAAATACTGTGTATTGGTCTTAAATGCTATAGAAGATGTAGTATCTGGTGTCTGGCAGTTCTCCATGGATTAGCAAGTCATAAAGTCCCATGGTCATGTGAACAGGGCGGATGAGTAATTAGAGCAGAGTCACACAAATGTTGCTTTGGAGTGACAGGTTGGGGCTGGCTGCTGATCTGAAAGAACTGCCACGGGGCACACTCTCAGTCAGCTGCAAATGCAATTAACATTAGCTGAGTACTGTGACTTGTCCAGGCGTGTAAGCCATTACTTAACAAAATATTGTTTGTGATATGCCAGTTATTAAAGAAAGACAAAAGAGTAGCTATATTTTAGCCACAGGGTACAATTAGCTTTTTGGGAAATGGCAGAGCTTGGAGGAAACAGCAGTGCTATCCCTGAAACATGTTATTCATTGTATTTGTTTCATAAGGAGTCCAGTTCTCTGATAAAACACAATCAGGACGGCATAAAAAGTATTTATAAGTTGGGTAAGAATGAAAAAAGAAGAAACATAACATTTCCAGACCTTTCGTCCTCACATGATGACCACTGAGGCCCATGTGGGTTTGAAGAAAGGAAGAGAGTTTCGTGATTTCTTCTATCAGGTGAAAGAAGTCACCAAAGCCTCATGGCTGTGTTGAATAAATTACTGGCAGTGACTCACAAAGACATCAAAGTTAGTAGATTGCCCTAGACCTTGCACATTTGATTTTTTCTTTCCACTTAAAAAACAAAGCAAAAGTGATCATGCATAAAGATCAACAAGAGAGAGAAAGTGCAGTTTTAGAATCTGTAGAACCTGGATCTCCAAGTAGGTTTACAGTGGATTTTCTTTAAAAAAAAAAACAGAAGGAGCAGAGGTCTTTTATATATCAGCAATTTCTGAAGAATCTTGCACCACAGACATAAATTGTGGAAAATTATACAAAAAAGTATTTCAAGAAATCCAGTAATAACTTTTAAAATCAAATATGTAGCTTTAAAGTACTTAGAAGATGCTAGTCTAATTTTGAAAATGTGTATTCATCGTTGTTTTGGTTTGCTACTGCTGAGATATGATAAGTAGCCTTTAAACAGTTATTGTTATAAAAAGCCAAATCAGTGTCCTATTGACAGGAATTGACAAGGAATAGTTTCATTGCCTCATTTTAAAGAGTGCAATCTTGTCTATTAACTTGAAAAGCCAATTATTTGAAAGTGAGTTTTTAATGTGGAAAATTATCTTCATCTTTCAGTATCTTTCTGAATTGGGGTCTAATGATGGAAAAATGATTTCTCAGCTCAAGGTGCAATTTCAGTTTCAGATACTGTTGACTTCTAAATGTAAAACTGCCTCTGTGCCATTTTTGCTGACATTACTATTAACACACCTAAGATGTGTGCAGGGTCTAGGCTATGCATGTTCACTAGGCTTTTATATCTGGATCACATTCAGAGAGGGCGACAGAGACATCTGTGAACCTGGCCATGTTTTGCTGCTGAATGCTTTGTGGAAATGTTGGCAATATTAGAGTTCTGAGCTAGTGGAGAAGGCTATAAATGAAAACCATGGTATTTCATGGTGCAGAGTTATGACACAAAGTAAGTTCAAGTTCATCCTTTCTTAAGCCAAACAGAATTTAAAAAAATACTTCAAGGGAAATAGTGAATTCTTCTGTTATGTTTTGTGTGCAAAACCCATGCTGTTATGAGAAGCAAAAATAAAAAAGTGGCTTCTTGCTCAGTAGTGCTATTTCTTGTTACATTTTTATTGACTTAAAATGTGAAAATTATCAAAATAAGCCCCACTTCTCATTTGACATTTAGTTTAGAATCCTAAAATCTTATGAGAAGCTTTTAGGATCCAAACCCAGCTTTCACAAATCAGACTTCTTTAGTCCAAGCTGAGTGCATCCATCAAACAGGCAGCTTGAAACTGGCATGACTTAGAAGAAGTTGATCTTCTCAGGATGGAGGCTATGACTATAACAAACATATACTTGACAGGACATTTTTTTCCCAAAGGACTGCTTTACCTGCAACTTTTTAGCCTTCATAGAACTCTGCAGAGTTATGTTTCCTGTAACAGAAAGAGTTTCACCATATAAAAAATATGATAAAAGCACTTTTTTGAAGAAGACGTTTGTGGTAAATAAGTCCCTCATGGTATTTAATTAAAATAATATAACATTAAAAAAAAAAATTGTTGTTGCTCTTAATATATGTGGTAAGTGCCTGTGTCCAGTTTCACCGCTTTGATTAGTCTCATCCCCTTCCCTGTGTTTGCATGTTGCCTGCCTCTGTTCCTTTGGGATTCTCAGGAAAGGAACCTTGACTCTAAGACTGGAAATCAATAAAATGCGATCAGAAGATTAATACCATTAAATTGTTGTTGCTGTATTAAAGCCACACAGAAATAGTAAATACCCCAAGTCTTGCTTCTTACTCTAAATATTAAATGTAAAGTTAAACAGGACCTTTAGATTGTAGATTCTCCTTGGCCTGTTTCATAATTTCTACCTTTGCTACTTCAGGTGTTAAGGTGGGAATATGCAGAGCTGTGGCACCTTCAAATCCAGAGAGACAGATTTTTAATCCCAGACATTTTGCTGGGTGATGGGCTGCTGAATAAGATCCTGCTTTCCAAAAATTTTTAAAGGTTTATGGGCAATCTTCATGAACACTCTCCTTTCTCCATTATTCTCTTAACTTCTGCACCAAAATTGATACATATAATTTCAATCTGTATATGTAATTACTACAATATCAGTTAGGGATGCATCTGAGAAGAAATGCATCTGTACAGTTTTCAGATCTGAGCAACTTGTGCTTATTTTCCTTTCCTAACCTAAAATCTTGTAGTGCTTGAATGGGAAGTTTGATAAGTACTGAAGTAAATCTGCAATTGGAGGGAACCTGCTAAGTCTCTGCACAGACTATATTCATTTAATTCTAAAGAATGGTGACACCATAGAATGTTGAAATTTCTCAGTATTTCCTTATTTATTTGGGCAAGAAGACATAGGGAATACATAAGAAATATTTTTTTCTTATCCCATAAATTTTCCTTAGAGAAGTTTCAAGGATATTTCCCTTGAAAAGTAGAGGTAAATCTCTACAAATATTAGTTCTCTGAAAGACTCATCTTTACAGATGAATACATTACATTAAACAATATAATTAATATGTCAATATATAAAGGTCTTACAATGCTATTAAAATATAGTTCAAAGCGAAACTTGGAAGCTTCTCTAGTTTTCCCATAGAAGCCAATAGGACGGTGTAGGAAGAAACAATTGTAATTTTGCATTGGTATGTATTTCCAAGCTATATATATATATTTATTTTTTTAATTATTATTGTTATTATTTTTAAGTGAATGCCTCAATCAAAGTTCTGGCTGAATTCCTGCTATCAGCCATGGATGAATTTACAGCAGGTCTAAGGCCAGCATGTCAGGATACCTGGAGAGACAATGCATGGATTTAATATCGTTTGCCAGTGGAGTTCCTGGGGCTCAAAGTAATAATGTCTTCTACATTAATGTGCAGTGAAGTGAGGGTAGCATTAATCTTCATAGAAAGTTCAGTTCTCTTGAGAATGTGGAAGGATAATATAAACGATGGTAACAGGAGATAGGAGCCAGGTAACATGGGGTTACTTTTATGTAATTTCAATCTGATTAAAGAAAGTTAGAATTTTCTCTCTGCAATTTTTCAGAAGCATGGCAGGATGGCAGATACAAACCATCTCAATACTGTGAGCATGAATATATGGCTCATACATCTTACTTGAGTTTGAAATTTTAAGATCCAATTAATAGAAAGAATTATTTCTGAAGTTACTGTAGCATCATCATTTATGCTATTGTATCTGAGAATCTGGATACTATAAATGCCCTCATTTCCAGAGGCTGCATTTCTTCTATGAGAAATGTGCATTAGGGTGAATCTTAATTCATGATTTACCAGTTGAGGATAAATTATTTTCTATATTAGCAATATTTACTAATATAGCCAGAATTTGTTTGATTGTGTATGGGGAAAGTGATGGAAAGCTGGATGATTTCAAATGGGCTGACTTAGTAGTACAGAAGCGTACAAATGAAAATGTATCACTGCGCTTTGTTTTTCTCCTTCATAAACAGAAATATCTTTGTGTTTGCGAAAGTAGTTAATTGTTGCTCCTTTAATGAAAAGAAATGTAACTTTCCACACTTTCCACATGTAACTTTGTAACTTTCACCTTTTTTGCTGTAGGCATGATTAGAATCTCATCAATGGATTTTGAGCGTGACTTCAAGATCAGAGGGATGTGGGGTAAGAAGAAGCAGAGCCCGAGAGAGTCAGTGAACTTGATGTTGCAATGGTGGGGGTGTGTGGGAGAGAAGGTGTGCTGAAATACACAGAGGATTTGATTAAGAGGTCAGAGTTAGCAGGAGGATAGACTGGTGATCTGCTAGGAGAGCCGTGCCCTGCATTCTTTATGAAATGTTGTGCAGGACCAGCAAGAGCCTTTTTCAGATGTGTCAGAAAAGGATTTCTGTCCCTATGGCTAATCCACGTGACAGCCTCAGCTCACACTTTCTGTTAAGGTCAGCTCCCCAAATACTTGGACAAAGCAATACTCCAGGGATGTAGGAGGAGTAAGATGACAGGGGGACACTAAAGTTCACTTGTATTCACTGAATTGTACCTAAAGCAGCACGACCTTACCGTGCCTTTGTGTCTGCCCTGCAGCTCAGCTGCTGTCTCTGTGCACATCAGGCATTTCATTTTACTTGCTCTGTTGAATCCTAGGCACAATTTTCCACACCCAAATTTTCTTACATGTCCTTTGCCATTTTAGAACTAATTACTGGATCAAATCCATTCATTTTTGTAGCTGAGGAGAGACAAGACTAGAGTTGTGATTTTCTTTGTGCAGCAGAAATCTCAATGATATCAAGGGAATAGGCCTACACAATACCTCAGTTTACAAATGAGAAAACACTGAATTTCTGACACAGTGTAATACTGAGGTTTAATTTATGGATGTTTATGCAACACTTCAAAATTTCTGGATGTATGTATCACTCTGCAAGAAATACAGTGAAGCCTCCTTGATGGGATCTCTTACTGCACACAGGAGCAACCCAGACTCTTGCCAAAGGTCTTGAAATCAGTAAACCAGTCAGCTGAATGCAGTTTTGGTAGGACGGTATTTTAATTATCCCAGATGACAATGAACAAATACAAATTTTAGATAGGTAGAAGTTGTAATACAGTATCTAGATAGTGACATATCTATTTTAGTATTACTAGGTTCCTTTAAGAGTCCACCTCTTGTTTTTTTTCCAGGTATGTAAGATTTTATGAGTAATTTCTTTTACTATCTGCCTCATCAGTGAGTGGTATCTGCTCCAAAAGATTATTAGGCTTCCTTATTTTCCCAAGCATGGGACACAAATGGCTTTTTTACATAATGAGATACATTGAACAGTGTGACAATTAAAACCCTTGTACTTCTACTTGAAGCTTGTATAAAGACACTTGTAGATCGAGGAAACTTAAATTCAGTGTCATGGTGGAGCAAAATTACAACCAACTCTACAACCAATAAGTTGTAGGAACTTTTGTCTTCCAGATGCCTTCAGAAAGTGAAGGTTTTGCTTAGCATTACAGAGGGTTTTTTCACATACACAGTTTATGGACGTAAACATCAGAAATCTTAGGCTACTGCAACTTTCAAATATCTGCACTGATGTGAAATGGTCAGCACAAATTCACTGAGTTCTCTACACTGCCCATGGCTCTTTCTGCCATCTGAACCTTAGACAAATGGGACAGTATCCGCTGCTCAGTTCCTCTCAGGGCTTTCCCACTGTTTTGTGCTGATGTAGTGATGGAGCAAGAGGACAGTTTTGATGTTCACATGAGAATGATGACCAGGTTTCTCCTTCATGTGGGGACACAGGTTCTGATGTTCAAAGACAGAGCACCATCTTTGCGATGACTCAGGACAGTCAAGCAGGAATGCTGTGGGTGCAGAGTTCCACTGGCAGTGCCAGCAATGGAAAGCATCCTCAGGGAAACCCAAGACAGAAACATCAGTCCCTGGGTCAGTTATCTGCCTTTCAGAATACTTAGTCACCACCTCTTCCTAACAAATAGTGGTATCTGAAGAAATGCAAGTCACCTGAATGAGTCCTTAAGGAAAAAACCCCACAAACCATACTGCTTGAGTGATATATATATTGTATTCCATATGTGGGTACACATGTATAAGCAGATCTTAAGTAAGTGTCACAATAATTTCAGAGGTATATTCAAAACTGAAATTATATTTCCTGTGCCTCTTCTCTGTTCTTTGGAAAATACTGTGTTACACAGAAGGAACGCAAGGATTGATTTTTAAATATCTGGAGTGTAGAGTGTGGAAATTTAATAATTACAGCTAATTAGTTCATAACAAAGGGCCATGGTTCATGCCTGTGTGCTGTGAGGTTGTGGATGTTTAAAGTGACAGGAAACAGGTAGACTGACCTGCAAATTAGTTGTGAAATGAATTCAAATGGAGCTGTATTTAGGACATGAGAATTATGTAAGGATGAGTTTTTCATTAAAATCTGAATCTTTTATAGCTTCTGTCTTCAGTTTCCTAGAACTTAATTTTAATATACAATATTAATTAATAAAAATTGCTTTTAAAATTATTATTTCAAAGAACTCCTCATTAAAATAAATTCTGACAATACAAGTGTTCTGCAAGGAGTCCATGGTAAATTCAAAAGGGCTTTTCCTGTATTACATATGATGAGTTTCTCATTGTTTAGTTATTTATAGCTGATACAGTAGTGAAAAATTGACTTTAATCTTGAAGTGATTAATATGTGATAAGGTATAGAAACCAAGTTAATAGGAAAGCATAATGAAATATGAATTCTTCCTTTCTGAGATAAGTGCAGAATTCAGACCTCCATCTTCTCTTGGGCCAGGCAAATAAATGATACCTTGTAGAGGAAGAGTCATCTCTTACAGTATGTGTGCTCTTTGTGGGTTTCTGTCTGCTCTACACAGTACTGAGTTTCTTGAGTGCAGTTTGTAGAGTACAGTGTGGGGTTTTTTTTCACCGATACAGTTTTTTCTTAAAGGTGAAGAGCTAAGCATCCCCCTTTTTTACTGCTTTTCTTCACAGGTTTTCTTGGTCATTACATCTTTCTGTATAGTACCAAAATTCAATCTTATATTTAATGAATCAAATAAAAACCATTGCTAGAAGCAAATGATCATACAGAGATATTAATTGTTTGCGTTAATAACATTTCTTTCCACAAAGCCATGATTTAATGCTACAGTAACAGAAAAACCATTCAAAGCTCTTGAAAAACACTCAAGGAAATTTTATATGTCAACTTGAAAATACTCTTGCCTACAGGTTGTAATGCACAGACATTAGAAATAGAATTTGTGGTTTTTGTCTTTTTCTTCTTTTAAAGGGTGTGAAAGAGGAACCATTTTCTGACTAAATGCAGGCTGGAGCTGGGAATTGTAGTTACGGGAAGAAAAAAATCCTACATTAAAATACAGATAAAAAGGAAAATAAGGTAATTGATAAGACTTTAATTAAATATAAGCTATAGAATATGCTGTTGAACTACTAAAAACTAATGTACATATGAATAGAATTGAATTAATTTTTGTCCAGTTCTACGGTTTCACTTAGCTTTCTTCCAAAGGTCTGAAGAATATTTCCGGAAATAGGAAAACACTTTAGGGAAACACCAATTAAATGTATTCAACTGCTTCTGAAAATTTAGAAAGCATTCACAGTTTATGTGCTCATATAAGACAGCAGCTACAGGAGAAAACAAAGATGTTTTATTATTTTATTGTTACTGAGCATGCAGTATTTTTGGCTGTCTTTGAAGCAGAATTTAGTACTGGATATATGGTGAGCAAAAGCTTCAGTTATAATTCAGAATCCCTTTGATGTGTGGAGACTGAGTAGGGAAAGCCTGAGAAGTTGCTGGAGGAATAAGGAAGAACGTAAGGCTCACTCATGCTTTCAGAAAGTTAATTGTAAGTAAAAGTGGTAAAATTCTGGTGTGAGTCACTCTGAATTCAGGGTGATTAAGTATGGTATAAAGCATTGATTGAAAAATGCATTTAGCACATGCTTTAGTAGTTTGTGAAATTGTGGCCTAACTGTGCAGTTTTACTGGGAAAATATAACTAGAGAAGATTAAAAGAGTTCTGGGAACAGAACCCAGCACTAAAGTTTTCCAGAGTTTGAAACAGATTTCATTGCTTTATCATGAATCATTAGTTTCCATCAAGTCAGACTTACATGCAAGGTAATAGAAAAGCTGAAAATCATTTTGAGATAAGGAGAGATTTTTTTTTAAATGTATTTAATAATCTTTCTTTTGTATTTCAACCTCTTGTCTTTCTGTAGCTATAACTAAGGGAAATCCATATTGCAGGCTTGTGATTATAACTGCTTTTTGTCTTCTATTGAATTTTGTTTTAGGCTCAACAAAGCTGCTGGATGAAGGTGTCAGAGCCATAAAATAGAAGAGTGTGCTAGCAAATGGGGAGGTCGTTTTCCAAAAGAGAAGTAGAAATGGAGAGAAACTATGGTGATTACTCTTATCCTTCCTTGCAACTTGGTCTCGCAGTACATTCATACTCTGTTTAATTAACATATTTCATACATTAGCAATTCCCTTCTTTATTATTGGTTAGAATTTTTTTCTGCTTCACTGGGAGGCATGTTAATACAAATAAAAGCAGTGCAACATCTGCAGGTGATGATTCTTGCCTTTTTACTGTAAAAATAGGAAGAGTATGTCATGTATATCTCTCTCATGTATATCATATATTTTTTTAAAGGCAGTGTTAATTCCTTGTTTCAAAGTTTTACAGTCTCCTAGAAAATGCACGTTCATGTAGAGGGCCTGGGTGTTTCTATCTATAAGGGAGTTAGGCATTGCTTGTGCTAAAATATTTATTTAGAGAACTAGATTGATTTGCTGTTTAAAAGGGAATGATCTTCTGGTTTTTATTTTAGTCTCACTTTGCAGCACATATGATACTATTCTGGAAAAAAGTTGCTTCTGTTATCTGTGCAAGGATGGTGGCTCAATATTCCTTTACAGCTCTCATGGGATGTAACATGGGTAAATTCAGGAGTGGGTTTATCAGTAAGGACAAGGGCTGTGTGATGAGAAAGAGGCTGTGTGCCTGTGCAGCCCTGAAGCCAGATGACAGCTGGTTCCTCTTCTCAAGTACATGCTGGCTTCTTTACTTATATTTGCTTCAGTGAAATCTAGACCAGCTTGTGATTTCTGGAGACATTGTGATCCATTTCTGATTCCGTCACTGGGCTTGCCCTGCAGACCCATTGTGAGTTAAACATTCAAAGTCTGTGTGCTGCTGAGTCCTGATGAGATGAATTTTCACATTGTAATTATTTCTTTCCCAAATATGTAACAATAACATATCTTGATCTCTTTAATGGTAGCGAATTTTTGTTTATAGAAAGTTATTTACTACTTAATGTTTTTATATTCAGAATAATTGACATGAAGGACTCTGTATATGTAATTAAGTTCCTCTGATATTATTCAGGCTAATGGTTTATAGGTAATTTAAGCATTAGATTTGTAGCTTAAACAAGAAATTATTTCATGTGATCTGCATTGTGTAGCAGTTTTAGGTAAATACAGTATTTCAAATTCTTTGCATGAATTATTTTGTTTCACATTTTCTTTTGTCACTTAAATGCCAATCCTATTATGGATGTTATTCTACAATAGATATGAGTGTATTTGAATATTTTATGGGTGCTATTACTATCCTGCCATGGAATGATTAGTATTCTATATGTCTTTGAAAAAGAATTTTCTGCAGCATCTTCCAGTCTTTGGTGTTTCTTTGTATAAATTATAAATTAGAATATAGCTATATATTTATTGTTTGTAAGAGAATGCAGATTGTGACTGTACTTTGCTATCAGTTTTTTTTTCTTATTAATCATGCTGGACCTAAACTTCCTATTTATTGACCTAAGTGGGTGATATAAATAAATGCATTTAAGAATTAGGTTATTCTTGAAATACAATTGCCATATAAAAATTATATTAACTTCTAGCAGCTGTACACCTCTCTGAACTTCATTCATCCCTCGGTAGTCAAAGCTAGTCTCTCTTCAGCTGTCCTTTTTGGACAGTAGTTGTTTTCTGAGATGAAATAGATTGCTCTTGGTATCACAAGTGTCATTTTATGTGTCTGTGATGTTGTCAAAAAGAATAATCTGTAATCTACAATGTTGACATGATAAAATTGCAATAAAGCCTACTTTAATAGCATAGTTACCTAACATTTATTGTAACAAGTGCAACAATGCACCATGACAGGGTCTGATTAAAAACATTGATCAATCCCATTTCTCACTTCCTGCTGTAGACAGTCGTGGGAATTTACTGAAACACCTCACGTTTCTTATTTCTGATTTTTCTAGAGGAAAACTATGCCATGAAAAACACTGGTCAGTGTAACTGTATTTACAAAAATTCCTGTGAAATTTATTAGAATTGATGGATAAATACAAAACAAAATCCTTTTCTACATATTTTTTGCTCTTCTTATATCACTTTTAATACACTGTGCTTAGAAAAACAATGTTTTTGATTAACACAGTTTTTATAATCCAGGAGTATTTTCTTCCATATTAGGAAAAAGAATATATACATGAAAAAAATTGCTTAGAATTTACCGAAGATATTGTGTTTGTAACTGAAAAGTTCCTCTTTTTTATTGATTCCACTTTTTCCTTGTTCTATCCACTCCCTATTGCCTGTATTGCCCATGTCTGCACATGAATCAGACTGGGCTCTACTTTACTCTGAAGTTTATTGGGCAGAGTGATGTCTAGATAACTCTAAGTAATTGCATGAAATATTTTAACAATACACAGTGTATTCATTCATTTTTACAAAGCAATGCATTGAATATTGTTGGGTACTTGCTGATACTGCGATATTTTGAGAGAAAATTGATTTGTTTATTGATGTCCCTTTCATCTGTACTTTATTGTTCTTACTTTATATGCCTTCCTCCTTGCTAGACTTGCTAGAGTATGTGTAAACAGTCCCAGTTTAAGCTGATGCATTCATTCTGAGGCCAAAAAAAAAAGCTTAGGGAAATCCAGTGACAGGAGAGGGTTAGAATTGAAAGCTTCTGAGCCCTATCCATGACCCATCATGCATTCTTTTCCATTTCCTAAAATGTTTCAAATATGATAGGGAAGCATATAATTTTAAATGCTTGGATCTTACATACATTTAATATATTTTCTGTGATAGCTTTTTTTTCTGAAGGTTGCTCTCTGTATTTATCTCCTGTCCCAGGATAGGTGCATGGAGTGATTTTGCCTTGAGATGGAAGGTTGGTCACAAGTCTTTGGTCCCTGGATGTAGGGGGGCAGGAGACACTATGACTTGATGAACAAGACTGGTTTTCTATGAAGGAAAAAATGTAGTGCCAGCAGAGCTGTCTGGGAACAACGTATGGGCCCTGCAATGTGAGGCAGTGGCTCTGGCATTGATCTCCGTGGCTAAAGCAGCTCTGTGGCCCTGGATTTTAAGGGGAAATTCAGATATCCTGCCTCTGCCTGTGTTATCTCAGTAGAGCAGTTTTTGGTCTATGACAATAGTGTATTTCACCCTTAGATAGCTATTGAGATGCTTTCATGTACTCTGAGGTTTAAACTGGTGTGGGGTATTGCAGCTTGAGAAATTACGTATTATTATTTCTATTAGGTTAAGCAAAATACTTGATAAGAGGTTTGCTCCAGAGAGTATCTTCATGGCTGCTGCTTCTTTCTTTTAAGCTGAAGAAGCCATGCCATTGAGAAAAAAAGAACCTTTTGTAAAAAGATAAAGCTGGTGATGTCTGTGTTACCAGCTGTGCTTGGTCAGGTTAAATTTATAATTATCAATGAATTGATTCTCCCTAAAAGCCAACTGACAAACAAGTGACTACCAAGCTCAAGGAGTGAAAGTGTGCTTGTATGAATTGATTAGAAACAAAGACACTAATCCATTTGTTACTCTTAGTCATTACTCTTACTATTACTCTGACCTCTAAAAAATATTCCTGTGGATGAAAACTAATATTTTTTGCCTTGCTGTTCGTATAACAACAGCAGCATACCCACTTCCTGATTAAAGATTTGCTTTTTTCAGGCACAGTGGTGACAAGAAAAAAATGCTTTTCTTGTTGTCTTTAGGAAGAATAGGAAAAACTATACTACTATATGATCATCAAGCTGAAATACTGTCATCCAAGAACTGCAGAGTTCAGTCATATGTACTGCCCAAATCCATTTGGTATTAGATTTGTGAAGAAATACACTGTTTTGCCAAAGTTCTTCTTGCTTCCACAGGGCAGAATTTAACATGCAGGTTTAAAGATTGCACTGAATGCAGGGCTGTTGAACAGTCACTTTTTCCCCCACTATGCTGTTCTGCATTACACTTTCCACCTTCTGCCACGCTCCAGGGAAAACTACAGATGCTGCACTGTTGGTTGCTTCTTCTTCTTTTTTGGAGGAGTACCAGGAGGGATGCTGCTGAGAGCACTATAACACATCTCAAGGGAGCTGGTATGTCATGAATCATGTTACTACCAGGAGCTGGTAGCTTCTGACCTGTTCTTTCCTCTGCCTTTTCTCAGAGAGAAAAATTAATTTACCTCCTAAAAGATGTGCTTAATTTCCTCTTGGTATTTTCCATCAGGAATCTTAGGGCTCAAGCTTGTTTTGAAATTCCTTTTGGAATTCTGGTTGAGCATATGGAAGCTCTTTGTAAAACTTTTGGCATACTATGTCTTCTTCTTGTTTAGTATTAATTTATTTAAGATTATGAATTTTTTTGCTGCCTTAATGAGGTTTAAAAAGGAAAATCAGAAAATCAGCTGACTAACAAAAAGGACTTTCCACACATATGAGTATTAAAAGTAGTAGTCACCATTGAAAAAGATCCACTTCAAAGAGCATTTTCTCTCTCTTATGTTAAAATGACTCTTATGAATGCTAACACTAAAAATGACTTGAAAATTGAAAAAATAACTCACCCTGAAACAAAAGCAAGCATGGATGTCATCTGCAGACTTGTTGTACTGGATGACCCCTGACTATGGACTTCATCTTTAAAAGGAAAGGGTGTCTGTTCCCCTCATTGCTGAGGCAGCAAAGGGTTTACGTTTAAATTTGATTAAGAGCCCACTGTATTGTACATCAGAGATCTTACTTTTCCTGCACTTTTTTCTAATGCTGTTTCTCCTGTGGTCCTCTAGCATTTCACTTTGCATTCATTCTGTGATTGAGTTGGGACATATAAGTGGTTTGGTTTTTGTGTTTTGTTTGTTTGTTTTTCCCTGCATAGCTTTATTTTACTTTTTTTTTGCATTCACATAGTTACCAGTGTTACAAGTAGGGTGGGGAAAGGAAAGCATGTTTCTGACAAGGCCACTGGCCTCGTTTTTATTTGATGGCACTCCTAGCTAAAATCAGATCTGTCACTGATGTCAGCACTTTACTTAAAGCTGCCTGGGTTTCTTCACCACTGTTTTCATCCTCAGAATTGTAAATCAATACCCTTTGATCTAAACATAAAAGCCTGGGAGCCTTATGTTGAGGATATCTTCCCTTGTGCTTCGCTTCATTCAGTTCAGCTGCTAAATCTGGTCTAAGGAAATCAAAAGTGATACTGAATTGACATTTAATAGCTCTCCTCAAGACTGCCAGAAAGTAATTTCTCAGAAAGTTTGAAACAAACTTTGCATTTTTCTGGTCTATTATTAGCACTCCACTTAGCATATGCAAGTAGCTTTTTGAAAGCAGTACATAATATCTGAACTAGGAACTCTAAGTGCTTCTGCCTTAATTAAATTGAATTTTCTGAGGAATAATAAAAAATATTCAAAGGAATATGGAAGGGGAAGATTTCCTTTTGAGGAATTCTGAGGAACAGATGTGTTTTGTAACCTGTACCAGTTTTGACCATATGGAGTAAACTGCAACTAAACTAAAACACAGTTGCCTCCAATTTTTGCAAAAATCAGTTTTTAAGCTTTTCAGTGTCTTGTTAGTTCACGTCTACAGAGTAGTACTCAATGGTGTATCTCTTTTAGTTGTTATTGCACAGTAAGAATTAGTATTTTTTTCCAAGGTGCCAGGAATCATAATGTCTATTAATCAGCTGTTACAAACCTGTGCTTTCTTTTCATTGATTCTGTAAGGCAGTAATGAGGTTTGTATTCAGAATTTTGCAGCATATTAGAAAATTAAAATGTATGGGAAATGTTGAATTTCTGTTTTGGTTGAGTATAAAGTAAATAGCTGCGTTTCTGCCACTTGGACTAAACTGAGGAGATTTCCTGAAAAAGCCAAGCTTTTTTTTGTGTAACTTCTGTTGTAATGTGGGGACTTAGTAGTTAGCTAACTCATGTTTTCAGCATTTGAGCATTAAGTGCTGTTATGTCTGGGAACTCAGCTCCTCGGACAGAAGGAAACCTTATTTCTGTTTGTTTGTCCTATAGGGGCAGCTTATCCATCACAAATGGTTTGTTTGTGACACTTTCCAAATATTTTCAGCTGGGAAAGCCTTGATATGGCTTGCAGTTATAACATTTTATCCTAAGGAATGTGGGTATATGGGAAAAATGTTACTCTCACAAAAAACTTCACACAAAAAGAAACCTGGCATGATGAATGAAGCCTAGTGTTTACTCGGGAATTATCTCAGTATAGGTGAAAGCTGATTTTGCTATTATAGGCTTTTAGACTTTTATTTATTAAAACCTCCCATACTTTTTAGATGTGACATAGCTTTCTGTTTGCTAGTTCAGGTAGAATTTAAGTAGAACTAGAATTATCATTCATGGGCAAAACATTTTGTGGAGAAAAGTCAATGAAATTATACTGGGAGAAACAAGATTGAAATTTAATGAACAACTGTTACAAATACATTTCTTATGCAAGTCCTACAGCACTTAATGTCTGATATCTGCTGCAAACCAGTAATTAATGAAGCTAGGTAGAAATGTGATTTTAAACTACTGAACTACCTGGGAGAAAAAAAAAAAGCTGTTTTGGTTAATTGGACCTTTGCAATTTAAATTTACTGAAAAGCATGAAAATTTAACATGCATATAGAAATGGTTAGGTTTTCTGCTCTCAACAGTGTGTAGAAGTGATTTTCCATTTAAATACAAAAATAGTCAAGTATTTCTGAGATAACCTAAATTTTGTAAACTCAATAGCAGTGGGAACTAAAAATCAATTTGCCCAAATCAAATCAATTTGCCCAAAATTGTCAGTCCAATTTTCAACTTTCATTCCAACTCAGAACAACTAGAGTTCTAAAAGGTCCTAATAAAGATTTTCCTGGTTTTTATTTTATTAACTTCTAAATCTATGTAAAAAATACAAAATTTTTATTTTAGATATTCTCTGTGTTTTATTTTGCAAACTGGTTATTGGGAACTAAAGCAACTGTATTGAGAAAATCATGGCCTAAAACTCAACAGGTGTTCCTTGACCTTCAAGGAAAGGAGTGTGTTGTCCTGCCCAGAAATGTGTAATGAACCATCACCACTCTTTATTTTTTTTTAAAGAATTTTTGTAGGAAAAATAATTTGAGAACCAGAAGGAGAAAGAAAAAATGCAGAAATAAATACATTGTATTTGCAAATTGCATGTGTATTTCATGGGATTTTGTTACAATAAAAAAAAAACTACCTTGCTTCTTCCTGTTTCCAAAGGAATGGAAACATTCTCTTTGATTTTAATCTTAGCAGTGATGTGAACACTGAGTGTTTCTGGCAGTTGAATACTCTTTGTGACAGGTCTGTGGATTAAAATAGCCAATAAAGGAGGGAGGTGGGTTAGTTGACTTTCCTTTGCATGAATGCAATTTAAAAATACAGTGGTTTTCAAAATGTCATTTCTTGATTAGTGCCCAGTTATATTAACATCACTGTGGTGTGGACTGGCTGTTTCTACTGAATACAAATATATTAGAGCTCAGTAAAATGGCAACTGTTTGATTGCAACTTAGTAATGTATGTATTACAAAAAATGCAGTGTGTTGCATGGCAGAAGTGGAAATGTAAATACAGGTGATATTAAATACAGTAAGAATGATAACAGGAAGAATACCTGTATGTTTAATAGTTCTTATCACAGAACTAAGATATTGAAGGTAAACACTGAAACCTGCGTTCAGCCTAGCAGATCAGTAGGAAGATCCTTAGCTGACACTTTCATGAAGCTCAGATGTCAGTGATTGTCACAGCTTTCAGACGAACTTGAATAAATTACCATAAATTTTATATTTTATTTTTAACTTGTTTATCAGTGTTCATACCTCAGTCAGCTGAAGCTACACTGGTATTTCCTTTGGTAATGTATTTCTGGTAATTAAATTTCTGTGTTTATATCAAAATGACTAAAAGATTTTAGTAATTTTTAATTTATTTCTAATCTTCTGGAATCTAATAATGAAAATTAAAGTTTTGTCCTTCCTATTAAATATGTGAGGCATAGATACAGGACAGGAGCTGCTATTTCTTGCAGGTATTTTTAACTGCAGTTGCTGTGGCATCATTTTGCTGGAATTGTACAGAAGTCAGTGTCTTCAGCCATTTTCAATGTCAGGGATGCTGAATTCTTTAAACTGGTGGCAATGAACACCTACAGAAGTTGATTGCTGTTCACTGTTGGATGAGGAGTCTGGAGAACATTTTGAACAGTTTTGATTTCTAGTGAAATTTGCAATCTATTTTCTGAATTGTCATCGCTCCAGAGTAAAAGTGATACTTTGATGTCTCATGTAATTCATCATCACACAGTGTGGGAAAACTAACTATATATACTGATAAGAGAGAGGTACATGGGGGAACCTGTACAGTGCTTAAATTCTCAAATATTTGACATTGAAATGTCTCATTGCTTCTCTGCTTAATAACACTCACTTTTTCCCTTGCTGCTCCCTTCACATGGGTTTCCTATATCACTTCCATGACAGAAGAGAATATTATGGAACTGTGAGATAAAAGTACAAAAATTCTCAAATATTTTTGTTCTCCTTTACCAGTCTGAAATAACAAGTGATAGAAGAGGAGGGAATTTAAAGGCTTTGCTGTCTCCTTTTAGTACATTAACCCAGGATTTCCCATTAATTTAGAGTTTATCACCTAGTTTACTCTTCTACCAGCAGGGCATCTAGTCAGAACTAAGTGCTTAGGACAACCTCTGAGGTTCTGAGTCGCTCTAGGTGCTACTCCACCCCTCTGAGGTGCCACTCTCAACCAGAATGTGTCATTGCCCAGAGGGAGCTCTCACCACGGCTTGTGTTGGGAACCTTCTGAGCTGCCTGATTGCTTGATGCCTGATGTTAGATGAGATTAAATTTACCTCGGGAGTTCAAGTGAAGTCTTTAGTCAACCAGTTGCTTATAAGTGCTCTTTATACCTGAAAATGATTTTCAGGCATAAAATATACCCATGTATACACTGCAGAAGTCTGTCTGTCTGTCTGTCTGTCTATCTATCTATCTATCTATCTATCTATCTATCTATCTATCTATCTTTATTTTACTGTGTACTTGGAAATCCCAGAAATTCAATTCCTCAAAGATTTATTTGTTGGGACCAATTATATATCTTGACATGTTAATCAGTATTGCTGTTGTATTTGTAGGACCATGTTCTGAATATCAATGCCTAACTGTCCCTTCCCACCAAAATAATTCCGTTATGTTATAATTTTCCACTTCTCTGTGTAATGTAGTGGAGTTAGTAGATTTTGTGAAGCCTTTTCATGGCTATAGGGATATTCAAATAACAGGAAAAGTTTATAAAGTTTATGATCCCAACTCTAAAGCCAGGCTTGTTTGCCAGTGGTAATAGGTAATAGAAGTTTTCCAGCTTTCCTAAAGGAGGAATAGCTTTTCAAAAAATTGAAAAAGAAGATTTTATTGGGATTTTTTTTTGAGAGGTTAATAGTTACAATGTTTGGATACTTGAGAAATAGCCTTTATCCATCTTGGATAATAATTTATGTGTTATATGTTATGTGGAAGGTGTGCTTTAGTAGGTGGGAGATTAATTTTAAACTCTTTTAAAATTAATTTGTCATTTTTCCTGTTTGGATTTTGAATGTTATTGAAAACAAAAGAAAAAAAAAATGCCATATATTTTCTCCTGAAGAATTAAGAAGGTGTTTTTTGAACTTTTTAGCTCACCTAAAACTGCAGCAGCTACACAGCAATGAATGGCTGCATAATAATGATAGCAATAACAACTAGCCTGAACTTTTCTGAAAAATATTTTTTACATGGTAGCTTTTCAAGCTGCAGGATGAGATCTAATATGTAATCTTTATGCATATCAACACATGAATGCATGATGCACGTGTTTTTATAAGCTCAGAAACAGTAATTTTAAACTGTTCAGAAATACTTTAAGACTGATTTTTTCATGTTTTATATGAGCAAAGCCATACTGTCTGAAACAGCAAAATCTAAAAGTCTCACAGACTTTTAGAGAGAACCCCTTTTCTCTTGCTTCCCCCCATCACTTGCTTTCTTAGGAATGTATGATAGTCTGTCCATGACAAGGAGAAGCTCAGTCTGCGTCTTCCCAGAAATGACAGCATCCCTGATGGCTTCTTACCTCAGAATCTGACACTTCTAAACACAATTCTGTCTTTTCCTGAGTGAAGTTTCCAAATCTTTGTTCAGCCTTCTGACATTAGATGACCTTTCCATCTTTGCGTAAGTGAAGTGGAACTCTTAAGATGATTTTTCCTATTGTCAGAGATATTTTATTATTATTTGTAATATTTATGCTTTTTGCTGGAACAGGCTTCATTCTGTTTAAAGAAATTACTGCATAAGTTCAAAAAGGAGCCATAGTCCTGCTTACAACACAGAAATCCAGCACAGCGATGCTCTGAGAGTGGATATGAGGGTGGGAATTACTAGAGCTGAAATGTTCAATGAAGTAAATAGAGCAATGCAAATCTCAAGGGCTTCTGAAATACAGAATATGCAAGGACGATTTTGAGAATGTGTATTACATTTCTGAAGCCAAAAGCATTATAATCCTTCCTCTCATACCATCTACCAAACATCTTTTTCCTCTCTTCAGCTTCTAAAAATCAATTTGATGTGACTGCCTCCAGTTTGAAATTAGCGTGATTTAATCTGGTACAGGGAAAATCTCTCTCCATGGAAAAGGCCCAAATGGGAAATCTAATGATAGCATATTCCCCAAGGAAAGCTGCCACCTTAGACAGTGTCCCTGTAGGAGGGAAAGTGAACAGCTGCAATATTTTGTGTATAAAATGTGTGTGTGCATGTGTGTGGTGACATGACACAATGCTTTGTGACAGCTCATTTTATTCTGGGTTCTTCACATGACAGATGAAATGATTTCTGTAATTATTCTTAGGTATAAGACCCAAAGTCAGTTCTGTTAATACTTGGACTGTTTGGCATAAAATACATTTAGGTATGTCATTTAAACATCCCTCTGGAAAAAAAAAAGCTCTGGAAATCAGAAGTGATTGAGTGGATGAGCTGCTACAGTATTGCTTCTAGGCCCAGTAAAAAGGCAAGTCTAAGGGACTGATTTTCATTTCAAGTGTTTCATTTGAGGTGAAGTTTCATCCCAAGGTTTACATAACTAGACTAGCTTTTCTTGTAGTTAAATTAGCTCTTGTTTTACTTCTAAGTTAAATTAAGATCATGACAATTTTATGCTAAGGAGTAGGAAAAGTTTAAATATATCCTTGCTTTAGAACAAAAATGTACATTAACCATAACCAGTGATAAAATACTATTGCAAGCCTTTATCACTACTTAGGATTAAAAATCAATCAATTATATAATTTGACATAATACTGAGGAAATTATTGTACATGCACCTATGTCTTATTTTAAAATAGTTGATAGATTTATAATTTAATGTGAATGTAGAATATTTTAAAAATATACATACTACAATTAGTAAACTAAGTAAGAAAAATGTATGTAATCTCCTAAACCTTGAAGAGGCTTTGTTGTGTCTGTGTTTGCTGTGCAGCAATAATGCAATTCTTATTATTCACTTAGAAAAAATACTGTTTAACTTTGGTGAAAATTCTTTTCTCTTTCTGAACATTCAGTGTGACTTTGTCATACATTTTTAGGTTTCCAGCTGGGCTGGTTTGCTTTCATTCACGATTGAAGTCAGTTGCTGTGTTTCCAGAATTACTGAAAGGTTGAACCTGCTTCAATGGTATATCGGGTCTACAGAATAACAGTTTTGCAACTTATATGATTAAGAGAGAGGGAATATGTTCAGAAAAATTCACTTAAGTCATCTATCAAAGGTGCCAGCGCAGCTAGTGGCTTTATTTCTCAGGAAAGTAGAAAGAGATGGAAGGGCATGAGGGGAGCTTTTATTGATTGCTTTCTGGGAAAATTATTCTATGAGTTCCTTTTGCAAAGAATGTAATTCGCCTGGGGTATAGCAGGAATAGTATGAAAAGTTCTGGGACAAAAAGTTCCCTGATTGATTTTTTTCAGTATGAGGTGATGGTGTTCTTTCAGAATCAAAACTATGTCAGCTCCCAAATATCACTAGAGATGGTATGACTTCATGTGCCTGATAATGCTACAGGTAACTTTTGAAAGATCTACTGGAAGGAAAAAGTGGAAATTGGGAAGTAGAGAGATTATTACTTCTCAATGAACTGTTCATGTAATAACAAAGAAGGCAAATAATTAGTTGTGGGATGTAACACCCTGACTGACTTACAAGGCTACTTTCTTTGCCATTTCTGTGATGAAAGCCTTGAAAATATACTAGTGCAGGTTATGATACTTTTCACCTCTACTGTAACATTTACTGTTTTAAGATCTGAAGCCAAAAGCATTATAATCCTTAAAATTGAAACTGGGACTTGTACAACTCTATCAGTTTTTCCACATCAAATTCTATGCATATAGCTGCCAATCTATGATTCAGATATAGGCTCATCTCCCACAGGTGAAAGCAGCTTAAAATGAAAAAAAAATAAACCCAAAACCCCCTCATTTTAGAAATTTTATTATTTTATAAATTTGTCTACGATTAACCATTTTGCAGTATTACAGGAATCTGGTAAGTGAATTGAAGTTGAAATTTATATAAATGTTTGTGGAAAACTAGTCTTTTATAGTTAGGGAAGGAAAGCAATATTTAAGAAGATAAAACACAAAATAAATAAGAACTCGGTGTCCCTGCATGTGACAGGTGGAAGGTCTAAAGTCTGAGGAAACTGAATGTCACTCAGTTACTATCAATCCTCATTTCTCACTATCACACTGAAGAAAAACAGTTAATCTTTTCTCAGTTGCAGAGTTCAGGCACACACTGACATCATTTCACATTGGCATTAATGTACAATATTTGTAAAACAATCTTGTTGTTGGGAAACATTACTTCAGTAGTCAAAGTGATGGAGTCATGTTCTGAATTTGATACACCGTATTGTTTCTTAGAGCAATTGCAGGCTGTATACTTATTTTTGTGTTCAAAAATCAGGAATGTATTTACAAGAGGTGAATTGTTTTGTCTCCCTCCAGACTAAGAAGAGACCCATATAATTTGAAGTTCAAAAAGACAGCAATCAACAAACCTGCAGAATTATAGATGAAGAACTGTTCTCTGGTGAGTAAACTGAAGCTTTCATACTTTGGGCTTCTTAAGTGAAAATTCTGTGGCACCTACCTCAAATAAGTAGAAATTACAAAGTATCAGTAATTGGTTGAAACCTCAAGGAATTGCTCTTACAAAAACAATACTAAAAATGAAATATTTATTACTGTTTCACTACTGTAGCTGAAGTATTCCGTTCTTCTGCAGACCTTTATTTTTCTTCTGGTTTGAACAATATTCTCACATTTTCCTGTCATTTGACATGTAATACTATATGTTGTAGTTTTTTGTAGCTACAATTTTTGTAGCTGATACCATGAAGCACTTTTGATTGCTAAAAAATCTCCTAGACTATGAGCTTGTATCTGAACATCCCATTGGTGCTGTAGTTGCAGTTAAGTACTGTGGAGTGGCACTTTAGGCATTGACTTTTAGGGACCTCACTGCTTTCATCTGTTCTGGTCACAGTCAGCAAAGAGATAAAGCCCATTCTTGCCAAATTGCATCAGTTCTCACTGGAGACTGTAATGTTGCTGGCATGAGGATGCTCCTTGGTGCAGCCCCGGCCAAACAGCTGAGGGAGAATTGCAGCAGGCAGAACAGGATTCTTCCCACAGGGCTGAGCCCTTAGTGACAGCTGGTAATGCAAAACACTTCCTGAGCTGAGTGCAGGGGTTCTAACACTGCTCCTTTGCTCTCCTGATATGTGCAGTCACCACTTTGCTGGAAAGCAAAGCCCAGGTATCTATAAGTGATTGTGAAAACACTGAGCTTTGGTCCTGTGAATTTGCTCTTTTTGGGGGGCTGACTGTGCAGAGCAATAAATAAAAGAGAGACTAAAATTTAGGAACTGTTTTTTTCCAAATTGTCTCTTAGACTGTTTTACTGAGGCCTTGAGGAGTGACACAGCTGGGTTTATGTAGTGAAGTAAATGGAAATAATCTGAAAATTATTTTGCATGCAGACACTACATTTTATAGCTGAGAAATTATTTTAAGGATCTCTTGATAGTTGCAGAGAAAAAACTCCACAAATTCCAGTGAGATTTCCATGCTTAAATTCTTCTGAACCAATATAATGGTCAGTAGCAAGAAAATGATGGCTGGAAAAACTGTTGCCCAAGTGAAGACATTTTCCTAATTCTCCTTCAAAAGGAAGCAAGGTTGGAGCTGCAGTGGTTTTCTAGAACATACAGAACTTGTCTTAATGGATTAGCCACACTCTCTTGTGTAGCTTTTCTCCCTTGTAACTGTGCAGGAAACCATGTTTGCTATGCAGAGGCATTGAGTGACTACCTCCTCCCCCAGGGAAAAATAAAAAGACTTTCCAGCAAAGTAGATTTTGCTCCTTAGTAGTTGTAATGAACAGCAAGCTTGTCAGTAAAAATTATGTATGTGTATATACATATACATATAACATGCACATCTTTGTTGTGTGCGTATAATATTTGTATTTGATATACATATGTATATGTTGGGTAAATGCATGTGTACTTATATGTATGTATAGCTATATATGCACATATATGAAAGAGAAATCAGAAAATAGCTTTTAAGCTCCGTGGAAGAAATAGAAGATAGTGCTATTGCCTCCAATATGTGTCTCATGGGGGGTATCACTTAGCATGATAGCTGTTGGTTGGTAATGACTCTTTTCAATGTTTGCTCAGTTCTTCAAGCAAAGGTAAGACTGCTGTTAGAGCTATTACATTCTTTAGATCTATTACTTTCTTTCCTCTGTTCTTTATTTTCTGCCCAAAGTTTGTTGGCCCATCCAAAAAGCTTTAGCTGGTACTTTCTGAATGCATTTGCACTCAGTTCAAAGGGTTTTGTATTTCTCTGGCAATGGTGCTTAAAATGAAGAGATCCAACACACCTTGTGATTGAGCATTCTGCCAGCTTAACAGATGGATGTGATTGCTGGCAGCCAAGGAGCCTTATGAAATATCGGTGTCAAATGGTTAGAGACAGCATTTTTAAATCAAAAATACATGCTAGATGCTCTAGGTTTATGCACATGGCAGACATAGTTTAAATGGGTTGACTGAGTTATTTTAAATTTTAAACTATAATTCTGCAGTGTACAGTTAGAGTGTTGCATAACTTTCAGCTGTTATATTTCTGTGTCTTCAAGAGCTATATTTACTTTGCCCTACAAAAAATTGTGTTAAGAATAAGTTTAAAGGACTAATACCTGTGCCGGCTTCTTAGACCATGTGGTGCGTGATGTGATATGATATCAGTATCCTGTCATGTATCCTGATCCCTTGCACACATCTAGATCATGTGGAATTCATTGCAAGCATTAATTTACTTTTCTCTTTTAATATCACATATTGCTGCATTTTCAAGTTGTATTCTTTTATTTTACACAATTTAGTTATGCTGATGTAGGGTGACATTTTTGAGATACAACTGACTCGTTACTACTCTTTTCCCTCCTTTTCTGTTCTGCATGGAGAGGAAATATTTACAGTTAGAAAACAGGGTCAGTTAGGTATTTAGAAGATCCCACTGGATGCTTGTCTGTATCCCTTAGTTCATAATTACCTTGGAAATGAACCAATTAAATAATGTTACACGATATTCAATTTTTATTAGGGTTTTGTGACCCAAAATCAGGTAAGTGCTTTAAGACATTTACCCTAGATAATAAACAGTAGACTTCCTTTTTGAAAATTATTTGGTTATCTTGTTGAGTGTGAAATGCATACTCAAAATACTTGGGATCCTCTGGTTTGTTATACTGCACAGTATAAGCCCATAAAATCAAGTTGCTGCCTTATTTGTTAACATGTATTTCTGTTAATTTAATTTTAAGAGAGCTTTCTGTATCAGAAGGTGAGGGGTGCGATGGTATGTGGAAACTTGTGGTGTGTAATTTACCATCACATAGTGTTCACATCCAGATAAATGAAAGAGGAAATATTTTCATGAAGAAATAGAAACAAGGTGTTCTAAAAAGAAGACTCACAGCTTATAAAATCACTGTAATGTGAAAAATTAGCACATTAAATCCAATCCCATAAATCAATTTTAAGCTAAACACAGATAGTTCTACTTCATATTTAAAATTAATGTCTGAGGATATCTTTCAAAAACTGGGATAGTTTCATTTCAGAAACTATCAGTATTATCCTCTGAAATCCAAAGCACTATTAAAGAGATAGGCAAGCCAGTAGATAGCAGGTTGAAGAGCCATTGGAAACAGGCAGTTCCATATTCTTATCATAAATGTGGTGAAATTACAATAGAGAATGTCATGAGGAATTTAATGGAATTTCCTTCATCTTAAGGTTAAGAAGGCTTCTGAGTTTGCATTTATTCTGTTTCTCAAGCACACTTAGGATGCCTGGAGATGAGAAATCACAAGCACTTAAGACTGCATGAATATAAAGTACAAAGAGAGATAGAATCATTTATAATGCAGTGTTGATGTTTCTGATTTTAAAACACCATCATTTCAACCCCATTTTTTTCTCCATCAAATTAAAAAGAAAATACATGTATTACTCCACAAGAGAGTTTTACTTTAATTCAGGTTTCATATTATGCTTTACTTATTCTGCAGCTACCTAGATATTTTCATGCCAGATATGATAATTAAATTATATACTGGATGAAAGTGTATAGTCAGCATTTAAAAAAATAATAAATATTATCGTCATCCAAAGCGGCAGATTCTAAGATGACATAGTAGAAAAGCTTCACCAGTGTCCATGTGGTCATGTATATTTGTAAGTTTCTTGCCTATTCTGTAAAGTAAGTCCAAATTTAGGATGTTTTTATATTAGACTTGAACCATAAAATCCCCACATAATTTTTAGTCGTGTGTTTGTTACTAGAGTCTCAGCCTGTCCCTCTTCTTCAAATATATAGAGAATTAGAGTTTGGTGTGGGAACAGGGGAGATAATTGATGCAATTGTAAGAATCTTCCAGGAAGTCAAGGAAAGACTTTCAGACTTGTTCCTTGGCAAATGCCTTCAAAGGAGTTTTTGCAGTGAAATACCTCTACTGCATTTCAACTGTCGCTCTTTTCAGTGCTGGCCAATGTGCACACTATTTTCAGATGTACTGTCACAGCATATGCTCCCTCTCTGGCTGAAATAATTTTATTTGATTTCCAGAAAAGCAGCCGAACAGAGCAGGTTGAAATGGTGTTCTTTTTAGAAGTGGCAGAACAGTATGTCATCAGTGTTCTGTAGGATGCTGTCTCTCAAATGTAAGTAAAAGAGAGTTTAATTTTTCCCATCCCCCATAATAAAAACCAGTTGGCTCGAGTTAGAAAATAATTTAGATTAGTTTATGAATTTTCTACACTGCTTTTAGGGGGTGGATAAAAATGTTCTAATTCTAACTGAAAGGTTGAAGCTGCATCAGCAGAGATTAAAATGCTGAGATGCATCTTTTAATTCGTGGCACTGACAGATGAAGTGAAGTAAGGAAGTGCTGGTGTTAAGCAGTGCAGGGCAGTGCATGGGAAATGGATGTAATTCAGAGTGAGCCAAAGGTGCTGCCAGGCTCAGCAAAGGACTGATGCTGACAGGTAGCCCCTGCACTTAGGTCAATGACTTCAGTGGCTGAGTGAGACGCAGTAAAGGGAAGAAGAGATTCAAGCTATTGCTGTAGTTCCAAAAATTCTGGTAAAGGCTAATTTTTCGTGCTACAAAGAGTGTCTGGAGTAGATCTAATGTATAAACATTATATATATATATCATAACGTATGAACTGTAAATACAAATGAGCTAAAATAAGGTGTGAATTCGGAAAGTGGCAATTAACACTAAGCTAAGACCTGAAGCTGGCATGTGCCACTTGAAAAAGAGCCTTTTACATTGAGGGGAAGTATCACTAAACTGTGGATAAGTGATTAGAGCTGGGTTTTTGTTAAGGTTCAGGTGGCAGTGTCATCGAGTTGGAGAAAAGTTTACCTAAAAATGGCTTGGTATTGATGGTGAGGGGTCACTGGCCGGGACTGGGGATTGTACAGGGAAGGATGACATGTCCAGCTTGCCCAGCTTGATTGCTGGTGAAAGCACTGACTCCAGACTGCTGATGAGGCAGGTTATGGGTGCTGGACACTGAGAGGCCACAAGGTACTTCACTTCCTTTGGCAGTCATTCATCAAGGTGATAAATAGCTGTCTTGCACAGGGCTGTCTATTCTTTGGTAAATGAAGATATGACTGCTCAGACATACACACCATGCATCGCAACTGTTTTGGCAGTTACAGAAATTAAACACATTCAACTGTGATTCCCTAAATGTAATATTAAGTTAACCTTTCTTTTATCAGTAGGTTTGTAAAAAGAAAATAAAGCAAAAGGCTGTAGAGCTGGGTGCTGCAACAAAAAGGAGATTGTGAGAGTAAAGAACATTTAAAGAAACCAGAGGAGATAGAAATTGGAGATGACTGGGTTTACTCCTTCCTATTTGAAACCATTTGCTTTTTAGGGCTCAAATTTTGTAAATCATATTAGCATCTGTTTAACCTTTATCACCTTAATAGTCCCTTTGATTTCAGTGTATTTACATGGGTAAAGTTAGAGATTTGCAAGAATCTGCAAAAAGTAAAATAAAGGTAGGCATGGTGGTAATATATTTATACTCTTTCACTCAGTTATACTCTAATGCTGCATGTCAAAATCCAAATGAAATAACACACAGAACACCGTGGTAGTGATAAGCATTCCAATTCTTAAGTTTCCCACTGGGATTTAAATTAGAATTTGATTTGCACTCTTCAAGGCTACATTCTGAAGGCAAGTCAAGTCTTGCTGTAATTGCACTGGCTCTGATTTGTTTCCTAAACCAACTGTTTCTCTCTGGTTGTTCTTATTTTAGGAAATAAAGCTTATGTTTGATGGGAAGGGGTCTGAAATCTTACAAAATACCCTCAGTATCTGTAAACATTTTGGACAAAACCAAATTAACTGTTTTTAAAAAACACAAGTACAGCAGGAGTAGAAATGTCATGTATAGATTGGACAGGGCTTTTTCATTGGGAAATCTATCACATATTTAGATGAGTTTTCCTGTAACTTAATAACTACTTTTATACACCACTATTTCAATGATTACTACATGCTTTTGCTCAGCAAAGGCTTTATCTTCCCTTCTGGCCATTGCTGCACTTTCAGTTTCCATCAGTGGAAGCTCTGCCCTGTGTTCCAAATCTACTCTGCTTTAGCAGTTACCAAAAGCTTGGCAATGGTGGTGGTTCAGCAAGAGAGATCACTGCTTGGCTCTATATTATATTATATTAATTATATTATATTATATTATATTATATTATATTATATTATATTATATTATATTATATTATACTATATTATATTATATATATAATATAAAATTTTTGTGTCTTTCTGTGGTCCCTTTCTCTCAGCCTTTCTCATTTTCATTGAGATTTATTCCTAAAATAGACAGTCACTGGGATGTGGGGTGTTGTAAAAATTCACTTTTAGATGCAGTGAGAGACACATCAGCTCCTAGAGGAGACAAAGGTGAGCTCATGCCTTGCAGGGAGGTACCAGATCACCAGTAGCCTTCTGTCTGAGAGCTGGCTGGAGACACTGCTCAGACTGGGAAACCTCACAGTGCTTCATGGCTTCTGAGGCACTGATCTCTCTATGGCACTCCAAGAGCTAATGCAATCCAGAACACTCCATCCCTACCTGTTCATGGTCTCCATCTCCTCCCCTCTTAAACCTACATTCTGATTTCCAGAGAAAATAAGTCTGTACATCAAGGTCAGACTGAAGTCACGTCCTTCACACTGGGAGCAGCCCCCAGTGTGCATCTGCAGGGCACTTTCTAAATGTTCTTGTCTTTGTTGGTAGAGGTTAAATCTCACTTTTGGGATTGATAGAAAACCTGAACTTTGTCCTAAGGAAGCCAAGTTTTCCTGTCTTGATGTGGTAACTATGATACTTTAGTAACTAACTGTGATAAGAGAAATCCAGGTTAATTTTTCAGTTTTAACCAAAGATGTTCATCTTCCTGGCATGTGGTTCTTGAGGATGCTTTAACCATAATGATGGGATAGAAAAAAAAGAGCAAGGGACAGGTTGAGGAATTGTTGAAATTTTTCCCTAAATAGTTGTACATACCTTGTAGTGGTATAGTGAAAAATTAGAGGAACCAAACCCAGGGAATTAACATTTTAGAAATGTTCCTAAGCATGTCTAATCCTTTCAGATCCCTTGGAACAGCATTATGAAAATGAATTCAAACTAGAAACAGCTTATGAAAATTAATTCAAGCTAGGCATATATGTGAAAAGCTGCTGAGCAATGCTACTGAAACTGAGTTACATTCAGGTATTCAGGTCTTTGGAGAGCTGTACAGTGAGCAGCTGGTGTTTCTTTCTGGTTTGAGTAACTTCAGTGTTAAATTAAACTCCAGTGGAGATTTTAGGATAATTTGGGAACTGGGCTCTGAGTTTTCATGCAAATATTTCTGTGATTGCTTTTCTTGAACCTTGCCCCGTTTTTTTTCAGGTATCCTCTTCTAATGCAGTGCATCCTGTGACTCAAATTTGGAAGACTACTCCAAATAAAATAATAATTTAAAATAATTTAGTAATATCAACGCCAGTAAGGTCAGTGGGATCCACACTGTTCTGGATAGTATTGTAGAGTAATTTTCACTATAGTTTTATTAATAATACTGTGAAATCTATGAGAGTTCTGTTTTTAGCTTCACTGGGTGGTAAACCTCAGCCTGTGACCCTCTAGCTCAGCTATGGTAAAGATATCTGAATCCAAATAATTCCTGCAGCTGCAGTTATGTATTGAACATTTTGTGTTGTTACTTCTGAATTATTGCATCTTTATTTGAAAGAGAAATAGAGACTTTTAAAATCATACTGTTAAGTTAATTAAAAAATAATGCAAAGTGCTGTCTTACCACATTGATTTTGAGCAAGAAAACAAAATATGCTGATTAGTACTGAATAACGGATAAGAAAGAGTCAATAATACACACCTCCCCACTCATTTTTAATGCCTAAGACTAGGTTTTCTCTTGAAGATCTCCTGGAGAATGTTTGCTGAGGAAATTAAATCCTTGCCTTCTCCCAAGGGCCTCTCTCTTTTATCAGTATGGGGAAGAGTTTGGGGACTAACTTATGTCCACAGCCTTCGCTTGTGAAACATTATATCACAACTGGGTCAGATTATACTCTCCTTTAATTTGTGTCATTTCACTGTGTGGGATTAACACTGATGATTCTCTTATGTAGTGTTTCCTTATGGTAAAATGTGATCTTTCTAAGCACATCTAAAAGAAATGCCTGTACATTTCACTCTTAATTAAAAACAACAGTTCTCCTAGGTAGGAAATATTCCTATCGAAGACCAAACTATTTTACTGCTTTTTAAGAGTGTTTCTTTGAAACACTGAGTTCAGCAGGGTGTATATACTTGAAACCTTTGAATTTCCAATGTGATTCATGATATATTGTATATGTCATAGGTTGGTAATATGGTAATATTTCTCAGACTGCTGCTTAGATGCTTCCATTGAGTGATGTGAATTGATGTCTATTTCCAGCTCTTGATAGCATTGGTCAGTCATTATTTAGTGCTGTGAGATGTGGAGAACAAGCTGATTTATGCAAAGGAGAGGCCTGTGGGATTAAGTATGTTTTTAGCAGAGCTTAAGTCTTATGCTGGACTGCAGCATGTGAGTGGATGTCATATTGAATGAATGCAATCATTACAAAAAAAAGAGAAACCTTTTCCATGCTAGAAAGTCTTTAATCAAATCTCACTAACTTGGAATGTATTAAGATTCTGGAGGTTAGGTAACTTTTTCAGAAGATTAAGAGCTGGTGAGTGGACAAATATTTTATAACCTATGTATTGAACAAACTCTTAGTTTGGAGAGCTGCAATAATTATAGCAGGGATTTGGTTTTATACAGTTCAGGAAAGTTGGTTTTTTTGAATTTTGATGGTATATACCAATTTCTTTGATAATTCTGTCTGTAGTTTGTAAGTTTAATGCTGTTATTTGAAAATAAATCCTATTACTCCTATTGGAAATGTGGTGGCATGTGTGACACTTTAAAGTCAATTCATATCCATGTGGTCATGTGGGACAGGACAGGAGGGGATCAGAGAATGGCACCAGCTCTGAGAGAGGGAGTAGCAAGCTTGCTATGAGCCTGCCTGCAGCAGCCAGGTGAACAGAGCACAGCTGCAATGTGCTACATCCATCACCTTCCTTCTTATCACTTCCTTTGGGCTTTCTTATCTTGTAGAGCACCTGTGCTTTAAACACAGGCTCCTGCCAGTCTGTTTGCCTCTTGCTGTACTGATTCAGGGCACCTCCCAGCAGTTATTGGGATGAATCCTCATGATGGTAACTGGGAGCCAGATTAAAACTGAGAGCCTGGAAGGTGAAGCTGACATTGGCTTAAGTTCCCTCCATTTTTACATAGAAAACTACAGCAAATAAAGGAAGTCTTTAAAGCACCCCTATAGCCATTTTCATCTCTGTGACCATATGAGATGCACAGTATGTGTGCCCCAAGCCAGTGACCAGTCTGCACATCTGGGGATGCACTCACTGCTCCTCACTGAGACACTTCAGTATGGCCTCGAGGGAGTGAATTGAGAAAGTCACAGCTTCAATTTCACTAGTTTAATGAGGTTGGTGATAGACTTTGAAAGAGATCACTTGATTGATTTCTTAGCAAGCAGCAATTACAGAATTCCTCATTAAGATGTCTCTTTAAGTCTCTCCTAAATTATGGTGATCAAACAGCCTAAACCTGACCAGGACTAAGAAGAAAAGAAATCAACTTACAAAAGTTTCTGTTTAGGGCAGAGTAAAGTGAGCAATTTAGAATATACACTTGATTTATATCTAGGTAATGTTAGTTCTTATTCCTACATTGTTTAGGTTCATGATTTTTGTTGCTACATGTACAATACAACAAACATAAAGGTTTTTTAAAATGACTTTTTGTTTTAAAGAGGTGATGAGAGGATGGAATTTGGTAAGGTTACAAAGCATGGAATAAAATAAGACCCAAACAAGATCTTAAATTAGGTTTTTCTCTCTTTCTCCCCATTTTACATTAAAATAAATATACTTTAGAAGAAAAAAAGTATACCTGGGTAATTTCAGTTATTTGCATTCCCCTTAATACTTTGCATTCTGCCATAGCACTGCAACCCAAAAGTTGAAAATGCTATCTGTAGTGTAAGAAGTCATCCACTAGCCTATTAAAAACATAAACCTTTGAAAATTGGGACATCTCAGCTATTTGGAAGTTTGCAACATGTGCAAATATTACTCTAGGTCTCCCTGCTTGCCTGTGGGCAATTTGTTGAAGTTGCACAGTCGATTGTCTAGTTTGTTCAAGTGGGTTGTCTCTCTGTGGGGATGCAAAACTGCTAGCACCAGAACTATTATTTGAATGCTCACAAAAATATTGTAAACACATATTTTCCACTGCATTTACCCACCACTTAGGAGGAAGAAGTGGAATCCTGAGGTAAAGTAATTCTAAAAATCTTACGCAAATAATTTCTAATGTAATTTAAACTTTATTGGACTGCTGTTCCTGTCCACAGGCTGAATGGCTACCAAATGTGTAAAGGTCATGCAAGCAGAATTCAATCATCAGTGCATCTCTGTCTTATACTCTTACCTGAGGATACATTCCTTCCTCATTTGCCCATTGTTAAAAACAAAATGCCAGGCTGAATGCATCTGTGGTTTTCACTGGTACTGCCTTCCAACTGTAAATGACTAATGCCTGTTGGCTGTGTTACAACTGCAGTCCCACACACTTCATGAATATTCATTAAAAGAGCAAGATTATTCATGGAAAGTAAACATGAAAAAGAGGTAAGCTTAATATAAAAATCAAAACACTCCAGTGAAATTTCAGAGCTGTTGTGTGCCAACACAATTACCATGGAAACTTTGTTACTGTATTTTTAAAATATTCATAATTGTTTCCTTTTTAGTTAAAATAGTCTTGTTTTCTAAAGGTACAGTTTGTAGGAGATATAAAGCATTTGGCTGGGGGACCATTTGGGGCTGAGGGAGAAGAGTTGAAAGTTATATACAGTGAACTTCTGGAATACTTCTCTACTAGAAACAATTCCCAGTGAAGTAAAGACATTTAAGTGGAGTACAGGTTTTTCATTTGCTTCGGGTTTTTTTTTTTTTTGTTTTTTTTTTTTTTTAATTCTCTTGGTGGCTGTCTCTTAGAAGGTACCATCTAACTGATCTGTTTGATTTCATATAAAGAGTAGTAAAAGTATCAAAACAAGAATGTCACCATGTGTATTTCCAGAAAGGACAGAGTAGACAAAAAAAAGAAGAGGTATTGTGTATTTAAAGAATTAGATTGCATGCTGCTCTTCTGGTGTATCTTTCTAAACTGATTCTATTTCTAGCTTTGGATTCCCTCAAGGGACAAGTTCCTGTAGAATTTCTCTTTTGCTCTGTAAGCCCTCACAAGACAGTAGATGTGTGGGTCAGAGATAATTGTTTTCCAATTTACGATTCATGGCTTACATTAACTTCAAATGTCCTTGTTAAATACTCAGTACAAGAACAAGAGTCTTTATTAGGTAAACATTATTTACAAAAAGGTGCAACAATTTTGTTATATTTTTGAGCTTTTTGTTATTCTCTTCTTTAAACTCCCTGTTGTTCTTTTATGCCTGCCTAAAATCATGATAAAATATTGCAGTTACTATTAGTATTTCAGCAGGTACTGTGGCTGCTACCACAACAGCTAAAAATGTACCAATCTCTGAAGGGTTTAAAAGCTGTTCTGAAATGGAATTAATGCTGCAGAGCTCTGTTGTATTTTTATCATCACAGATTAAAGTCAAGGGGTAAAAAAGACTATTAGGAAAAAGAACTTTAGATATTTGGGAGGAGGAGGGCCCAGCTCTCCTGGGGCAATGACCCCATTTTGGTTACAGCTGGCCAGCAGACACCAGGAAAGCTGAGATGGTCCATCAGCTCTGTTCTGTAGAATTGAAGCTGACTGTACTTTATAGCATTTAATTCCCCTTACTGGTAAAAAGAGAAAATTCACGGAATTGAAGTTATGGTTATAGCCTTAGCTATATGTTCAATTTGTTCAGGACTAGAAAGTTGCTTGAATGGGACTCTATATTAATTTTTTACCTTTTGGGAACGTGAGGCATTTCAGGAACAACTCAGTTTAGTGGAAACCCAGCTCTTCCTCCCACTTGTAAGCTTTGAGGACATAAGGCATGCTTTTATTCTGTTTTATGAGCAAAAAGAGTGTTAATCCATGGCTTATGCCGCTCATCTCTACCCCAGTACACCTCAGCAGAGAAGTGGTAAGTGGTTGCTTGATAATAGACAGATTATTGGACAAAGTTTGGGGGGTGGGTGCAGTAGGGTGTTGGTGTTTGTTGTTTTTTTCCCTTAATCAGCTCTTAAGAAACATACAGGATCAAAGGCAAGCTTTTTCTAGCTGATCCTTCTCCATGACCCATTTGAAATTGAACTGTTTAAAGTGTTTGTGTATTTTATAAAAAATCAGTGTGGGCATGTTTTGAAACCTATTTTTTTTTTCTGATCTGTATTAATCTTTGTACATTCACCAGCTCCTAATATGTGAAATGCTAATATGTAGCTAATTCTAAATGGATCTTCATATCTCTTCCGAGTAATATAAACAAGACAATTCAATTCGGTTTTGTCAGTCTCTTACATAACCTCAACTGTTTGTGCTGTTTTGAAGTACTTATTTTTCTCTGTGACATTCAAGAAGAAAAGATAGGTCTTTCCATGCTTCACTGCACAGCTCTTAGGTTTATCTTCATATTTTTGATGGACAGTTACTATATCTTATTGATCCATACTTCATGGTTGCCATTAAGCATATCTGGATCCGGAATACTTTGATCTCTAAAGCAGAAAGTTTAGTTTTAAAAGTTATTTTTCCAGTTCATTTGCAGAAGTTGAGTTTCTTAATATAAGTATGTTCTTTTTTTTTTTTTAGTGAAAATTAAACCAGTGGATGCTACACTATTGCTTTTCTTCAGCAGAGAAACAGGCTGTCACTAGAGTGCAGTTAAATAGTATTTTTCTGGCTGACTATGATTGCAAGAAAAATTGAGATATTCAGCAAATCTTGTGTTAACTTAAATTTTGGTTCTGATCAAAACATCCAAATACTGGCATCATTACAAATTTTCACACTCAGAAGAGCTAATCATGCTACCCTCTGTAACTGAGCATATACTGGGCACTGACTGTGAATGACTGTGCCAAAGTGTAATTAGAACACCAACTGAGCTGCAGAACTGCAGGAGTTTCTCTTTCAAGTGGGAAAAAGATTCTGTTTCTTCAGTAATTTTCCTGCAAGCCACAGCACTTAAAGGGTTTTCTTAATTTGCCACTATGTCATTGCTGCTATATTTTAGAAGAGTTTAAGAACAATCTTTTAAAGAACTTGAGTGCAAAATCCATCTCTTTTACTTTTCTATATATTCATCTCAGCATATTGTTAGTTTTTTTTGTTTGTTCAGAGTATTTGCAAGACATTATATGAGCATTTCTTGCTTCCTTTTCAAAATCTGAGCCTTAATGACTGTAATTTATTTGCAATTGCAATCCTAAGCCATTGCCATGGTTTAAGCTGAAGGCTGTGACAGTGTAAGTTTTTCCCTCTTCAGAAATCTCCTTCCTTTGCACTGATCTTCTGGAACAAGATACAGTAAAGCAATATATCTTATTTTGTCTCAATCACCAGTGTTTCATTCTTGAAATAAATCACTCTTGTTAACATTAGGTTCATTTCCTTCTCTTCCTGGCTTGTCTTTTTTAATGTTCATTCTCAAGGGTAACTAAAAAAATACATGAAACAAACGGAGGTAATGCTATAACTATGTGATGATTCCTGATGCAGTTTTCATCATGCTAATAGTAATTATTCTTGTCAAGTCACGTGATGCAGTTAGCTTCATCCTCACTATTCATAAAGGGCTCTGTTTTGCAAGTCATTCTGAACAATTGACAATAGTTGTTTTTTTTAAATTGAAATGAAGAAAAATCAATATTCTAATGTTCTGTGCAGATAATTAATTTATGTGAAACAAAGTCACTAGGTACAAGTTGTATGGTTTTTTGTAAGTTGAGTTAAAGGCAAAATTAATATTCATCTCTATCTACTCTCAAATTAACAAATTGCTATAGAACTGCTATTTTTCTGAAATGGAAATAAGTATACGTCTATTTCTGCAAGTGGTTAGTAGTCATTTTAATACTGAAAGGCACTCTAATTTAGTAGGGAAATTCACTCTAACATTGTTAAAACAGCACTGTGAGTTCTTCATATGTAACAAACATTTCCTCACACAGTTCCCAATAACACGGGTATTTCTATTCTGTATGACAGTGGTTTAAAGGAACACATCAGGATTGATGCTTCACCTCTCTCTGAAATGACAGAGCCAAAAAATTAATACAAATTCTAGCAAGCTGACTGTCTCTGTGGCTGATACAGATGCTAAACAAAATCCAACCGACAATTTTTTTCATAGATGCATAGGAATAGTAACAAGGGTTTTTTCTGAGATTTATCTGGATGTCTTTACTATCAATTATAGAAATAAATACACAATAAAAATCTACTCATTATGAAATAATTGCCCCTATAAATGTGCTTTATACAAAACATATCTACCATGAAAAATGGTGTAAATACATGTGCTTCGGTGAACTCTGTGGAAGAGTACACAGACTGTTGTTTTGGATATGGGGAGGTTTGCAAAGAGTTGTATCATCACCTTTAATTGGCCAAGAGTATTCCAAGAGGAGAGACAAGTTTATTCCTAACCACTAGTGTTTAGTAATTATTCATCTCTCTTGAGGAATGGCAGAATATTTCTACTTTTAATTCTAAAAGTAGAAACATCAGGGGACACTAATAGAAGGGTCTGCCTTTCTAAGTTGCTGGACATTGATGGCACTGAAGTTACTGGGGAAATACCCTGCAATTTATTTTGGGAGTAGAAGCTAATCTGGTTTTAAAAGTTTGGAGTAAAGGCATCAAAATAATGGGTGCCTTTAAGGGCAATGACTGTGATAGAGCAGTTAAGAGACCTCTGCCTCCCGTGCACTCTGTCTGATGGGAGATGCTGTGGGGGTAGCAGAGGTTGCAGCTGCATGGAGAATAAAAAGTTACTTTATTCCAGATAAGTTTGGTCTAAGGTCCTAGAATATGCCTAGCCCTGTATGTGTGCAATATAAAAAAACCAAATTGTGAGTGCTCTTCATCACAGCCTTCTGATTTGTCAGCCCGCCTTTTAATTTTCTCTGTATCTTCTGTATTTCCCCTGCCCCTGCCAAGCTTTATTGCTTACATTGTTCATTCAGCACATCAAATATTAAAGGTACAGCCTGAGATAAAAAAATCATTCATGCTGTTTGTGTTGGCTTGGCATTAATAGCCAGCTAAGGACTACTGTTCTGAGAAAGAACTTTTTTGCCATCAGTTGATGAAGCTGCTGGGTGCAGCAGGGCCTTGATGGGTTAGATTGCTTAATGTGAGGTGGAGGCTTTTTGATTTCAGAGCCAAAAAAAAATCACCCCAGTTTCAACTCCAGCTAAAACAAGAAAAATCTCTGTTTTGGAGAAGTAGAAGAGGACAGGAGCAGAAAGAAAAGAGCAGAAAATAAAAGAGAATAGTTGGTGCCTGTATATCTCAGCAAATGAATATTATGGAAATTGTGCTAACTCTCACATCGTTTGATGAGATGATTTAGGTTTATTCAGACCACAGTGAGGAAACTGAAAAATGAAGATGACAAATTAAAATGGGTTGGTTGTTCTTTAATGAAAGAAGTATGCTTAGATCAAAGTGAAAACTGAAAAGGAAATCTAAAAGGTTAGCCATACATTAATAATTCAACATTCCTTGAGATTACTTTCACTATAGTAATTTTAAAAAGTGCTTTAGTCTGTGTCTTGATGTTCATCACTGAATCTGTGTGGAGTCTTTAAGTTGTGATACAGGTTGGCAAATAGGCAAAATACAGCATTTTGGTCAGATTGGCCCTTCTGCTGCCTGCAGGAGGCAGTTTATGTAAAATTCCTGGGCTTGAGAAAGAGCTACAGGGCTTCCAGAGGGGACACTGCTAGTCAGAGAAGGTGAAGCTGAGGAGGCTAGCTAAGTAAGATAATGGTATTCTGCCTAGAAGTGATCCCTGGAAAGGAGAATGAGGTGAAGGGAGCAGCAGAAAAACTTAAGAAGAGAGCAGCCTCAGGACTAACTAGAATTCATCTTTTTGTCTCATTTATTTGTGATATCATAGTGGTGATATGATGCATACAACAAAATAAATTAACTGTTTGCCTGATAACAAAGGTGTCCATATTTTGGAAATCCAACTGTACCTTGTGTTCTTGGATTATTGGGGAAAGGTGCATGTTTTGACATGACAGTGGTTCTGTGTGTGTGTGCACAGTGCATGATATACAGTATAGACCTTTAACATGTAAATATCGGGTGACACTTTAAAACATGTTCATAATGTCTTAAAATGCATCTGTAACAAAAAAAAAGGGTACTTTTTTCTCACTATAATTGGTTATTGGATATTAAGTGTTGATTCTTACTTTCACCAGTTTAGTGCATAAACCAAAAATTTTCCCACATGCAGATTGCTTTCTGAATTCCACAGTTAGTTATCATTTACTGTTTCTGAACTGTCAACGCATGAAGTGAACACAAACTTTAGTTTTAAGAAGTTTGACCAACTGAAAGAGAATATACAGAAGAAATCTATGAAAATAATCAGAATATGTATGTGCACTTGCATGTCCAAATGTCAATTTTGGTTCAGAAAGAGTTGTCTATACATTAGGCAGCTGGCCATAACAGTCCCTGCAGTTTAAAAGATTCAGTGAATCTGTTTTCCCATCATTGAACTTACTGTGAACACACAGGCAAGACTGAAGTTTTGGGGTTTTGTGAATTTGTTGTTTTGATTTGGTTTGGTGTGTTTGTCAGTTTTTTTGCCCAAAAAAGTAGTAGTAAGGGTTTTTCAACAGTTGTTACATTGGAGATCACATGATCATTTCTAACTCTAAAATTGAAATGGGAATAAGCAAAGAGCCAGGCAGACAAGATTTACAAATATCTAGCCAGGGAAAAAACTTCCACATCCAGCTTTGGGAGAATTCAACAGAAATCTTTGGTTTTTTACAAACACAGTTTTAATTTTGGCCTGGATTATTTGTGTGCTTGCATTTTATGTTCCAGTAAGGATGGCTTTCATCAGTTTAGGGTGCTGTTAAGTGTTTCTTGGGGTTTGTTTGAATGATCATGTTTTAACATTTTTTTATTTTTTATTTTTTTAGGCAAGGTAATTGATTAGACCACTATGTTTTCAGCAGGTATGTTATACTTCTACAAGTACACTCACTGCAAAAATGGAAGGCTGCAGGCTTGGAAGGAAAATTCTGAGAGAGAATAAAAATGCAAAAAGCAGAAGTACTTAACCTTAAAGTATTATTAAATGAGATGCCAGTCATATTTATGGAGTGCTGCAGAGAGATCTTGACAATGATTTATGAACTTTCACATAATTATCATTGCTATGGATTCCTTTCTCCCTCTATTCAATGCAGCTCTTTTATTTCTTTTATCCCACCTAGGATTCCTCCTCTGGACATGGTTTAGTGAGTCATTGTATATTGTGTTCCAATAAGAAAAATGGCATGCTAAAGAAGAAAGAAAAATAATTCAAAGAAAGACACCCAAAGGATTTGAAAACCAAATTATTTTAATCAAAATTCATTCTACTTTTGCAATAGGAAGGAACAAGAGTAGCTTGGAAAGAAATGCTCTACTTATGTTTATGTTTGAAGAGCATAATAATAAATATTAATTTTGGACCATATAGTTGATGATCAACAAGATGACTGACTTCTTAACTTCTTCTAATTTTCTGGCATTAGAATAAGGTATTGCAGATCCCAAAGCTTGTATAAGTTTCTTTTCTCCCTTTTTACTAGGATAGGTATTTTTGTGCTGGTTTTATGTAGATATTTTGCTTTGAATTATGATATAATTTAATGTTAAGAGTGGGTCAAAGAAAAGCCCATAAGCTACTCTATTTGCCAGTAGAAATAAAGCCTTCATGTTTTCCCCTTCTTATCCGGTGGCACAACACAAGGTCTCAATTGCCCTTCCTGGTTATTTAACATTCTTTCATACCCCTATCCCAGCCCTCCCAACAGGGATAACTCATGTGGAACCACTTAATTCTTATCATCTTGGCAGTATAGAGCATTTCAGTGTGCAGACCCTTCCTTCAGCACCTCTGCATTTGAACATGCACTTCCTGCTGCTCCAGAGAGCTCCTGCTTTGCAGTGATCTGGGCAAGCATCCATGGCTCTGCCTCACTGGTCACTGCTGTGACAGAACTGACACGGGCAGGTTTTCTTAGTTCTCCCTTACTTTTATGCTATGATCAATTTTTAATGGCTTTTAACCTTTCTCTTAGTTCCTGTAATTTATTTTGTCCTAAATATGCTCAGATAGGTAATACATAATGTATTTGAGTCAATGTACTAAATCCTAGAAAGAAGTCTTTCAAGGACTCTATAAACAATTGAGAAGAATATATATATTTTTTAATGTATAATCTACCTTTCCATTGAATACCTAGCCCATTTCAGATGGTTAATCCTTTCCAGTTGCTCTGTTTAAGAGCTCTAGTGTGAATTTCTTTTCGAGCTTTGGCTGACATTTTGCTGAAGGTTTGCAATCTTATGCAGTCAATACTGTGCAGAGTCATTACAGAAGCCTCCCAATGTGCTTGAATATGCAACATATACAGAGTCCTGGTGGGATTTGTAAATTATTGCCATAGAACAACTGTGAGATGCAGGATAAGTGGTAGAGAAAAAAAGGCTAAGATCAGAATAATTGGAAGAAATGGGTACTGTGTATATCTTAATACTACTTCCTGCCACATCCTCTGTATTTATAAGCTCTCCAAATGCCTTGCAGATCCCATGAGTGAGTGTGTGTGCAGTGCGTGTGCAAGTATCTACCTTGCCACTACTGTCCATTACTGTTGGCATCCCTGTGAGGCAGAGAAAATGTGTTTCATTAAGGTAGTGATCCTCAGCCATTGCAGCCCAGGTATGCCAGGTGGTGTATGCCAGATGGCATAGCCCTGATGAGGGTAGTCTTCCAAATACCCAGCTCTGAAAGACAAGGGAAACATCAATGACGGTGTTACAATGATACAGTGCCCCTGAGCACATACTTTCAATATTGTTTGTTTAAGTATGCCTTGGTTTAGATCTTATCAGAGAATTTGTAAAAGCCAATTTGTTTTTCTCACATTTCTTACAGAAGTGGAACCTCCTGTATGGTGTAAGAGGCCATACAGCTTCAAGCATGGAACTAGCCTTAGTGCCTTCATAATGTTAAAATTACACACAGGATCAATTACCTCAATCATTTAGGACTTTTGATTGTTTAACCACCAGTGAAACATTTCCAACACTTATGTAGCTTTGCTAGGCTATGTGGAGTGTTAGCACAGATGAAGACAAGATAACAAGGTTCACAGAAAGGACTAATAGATCATTAGACTCTTTACAAGGCAATAATTGCTTTAAGTGGTAAGCCTGAAAGCTTAATTGTCCTTGGATGTTCTGATCAATATTGCCAAAACCAACTGTTTCTTCAGGTTGATTAAGTATAATGCCACAGCCAAGGTTGTTATTGCAAATTTGTAACAAGTACTATTCCACATTAAAGAAGAGAAAGATGGAAAAATAGAGAATTCCTGAAAATAATTTTTTCCTTAAGTTTAGCGAAAAATACAGTTAATTCTCATTGCAATGAAACTCTTATCAGCTTTAAAAATTGGTAAGCAACAGTAAAGATGATAGACTGAGTAGATAGATATTTAAAAAAAATTTTGAAGGGAAGAGGGAAAGAGAATTGAAGAGATGTGGGTGTTTGTATCCAAACAAACTTTACTACTGTGTCTGGGGGATTTGATGCCATGTATTTTTATTTTATGTCATTGAGTAGCTTTGCTGCAGAGGTGAGCTCTTCATCTGAGCAGTCTCTTTGGTTCCTGCTGAGCTGTTGTGAGCTTTTAACATCTGACATTCTTAGCATGGAGCCCCTGGTAGAATAAGACCATAGCTGTGTAAATTCCTCCAGTATTTGTTAGTGTGACCTGTTTTATCCATCATTTTCTTTCTGCCATTTCATTTGGAAGTCACAGTCCCTTGTTGTTGTTAAGTTCCAATTTAATTATTTTATAATGTCAGCACTAAATGCATGCCCAGTCAACCCTAAAAGCATAACATAATTCTAACCATTAAAAATTAAACTGCTTTTCTGTTTTGGCTTCTCAAATTCCTGCAGACACCAGAAGTTTCAAACTACATTAATTATGCTTACGGTAATTGCAGCAGTGTTGCACATTTTTATGATGTTGCTTGAGGTCTCTCAATATGGAAGCTCCCTCACTTAAGCTTTCCCAGATAATTTAAATGATGTTGGATTAGAATATCAGTGTCTCTTCTGTTTTCTCTTTTCTTCTTTAGGATTGGTCAGAATTAGAGAGTGATTTTGGTCATTATTAATTGACTCCCAAAACATTTTCCCACAAAGAAATTGACAGTCTTTTTGCAGTGTGAATCAGGTGATATTATCTTCATGAATTCACCTTTCATTTTTATTCTTTTGGAGTTCTCTGTACACCTTTGGAGACATCTCTAGTGTAATTGTTAGTATAGTGGACTAAATTGCAGTGAGAAGATGTCAGTTCAACATCTGTCTTTGCTATTTTGCCTACACAGTAATGCACACCATTCTGCTACTTTAGAAATCTCTGGAGCATAATATAAACTGAGAGTTAATGATATGGAACCTGCTGTTTCAACTGATACTCTGACAAGCTCCTAGCCTGCTAGCTTATGCAAGCCTGGTTGTTTTTTATTTCAGGCTGCATGATATCACCAAAACATTTTTAATTGCAAACTTCAAGGTAAAACTAGTGGATACAGCAATTTCTTGAAAGAGAGACTCAACAGAGTCTCAACATGTCCCAGTAAAGTGTGCCTCAGTGTTTTATTTATTTCTGCTTTCAGCTTCTCTTAGGCTTCACTAGTTTTCTGGGAGGCATATCTCTTCCTATGACACTTATCAATCCTTTATGATAACAAATGTGTGACATGCATCAGAAAAAGTGATTGATTTTTTAACTGAAGTCATTAAGCATGTCCTATACTCTGACAAGTTACAAGGAGCAGGCAGTGAGAAGCTGCCATCAATGTCAGTACATCAGAGTTGGTCTTAGCTGCCTAAGTCTAATCACAGATATACCCATGTATATCTCATTGTACTCTGCTTTTACTGAGATCTGGATGTTGTGGCTTTTTCTCTCAGTGCAGGGTGTCCTTGAGTAAGTGTGTGATTCTTTGTTAGTGCAGTTCAGCTAAATTCTGCCATAGCAGAGCGTAAACTACTTTTATTTAATGTGATCTAACAAAAAAAAACAGTCTCAATTTCAAAAAAGCAGGGCATAGGCTATATGTGGAATTCTTAAAAATTCTGAGTTTACTTTGTTCTATCCATTTTGGAACATATTTAAATTAATGAATAGTTCTGTTCAAAAGGAGACTTTGTGGTCTTTTTAGTAGAGAGAATTCTGGGTTTGGGTCTTTTTACAGTCATTGAAGGTTACAGTAACAGGTAAAATGAATACATTAAATAAACATGGTTAAAGCATTGTGTCTGTCTTTATACATTGAACTAATTAGTATGCCAATTAAAAATTGATTGATTTATTTTTTTAATTGCAGGACACTTAACATATTTGTCTTTTCCTAGTAATTTACTAGTAAGGTACCTTTTCTTTGAATATTGTTCATTCGATAAATTTTAATACATGTGGATTACTTTAGAAATACAAAACCATGTTCCCCCTCAGAGCACTTTTCTGTGGGAATTAAATGTTGGCTTCTATTTTGGAAAGCCTGTAACTGCAAAAACCATTCATGGATTTGGATTTCTCAGCTGACCAAACTAAGACCGCCTGGAAAATGGGGCAGCATCTGTAGGTGCCTTGTGCAGGCTGTCTTTGGAAACTTGAGTTAAAATTAGTCTCTCCATGCCTGGTGTTATAAAACCAGGAGGCCAGGAATTACAAGCATATGAGTTATAGCATATTTTCTTTTTAAATTATAAAACTCATGGCCTGATGAATTCTGCTGTCCTTGTCCTTGTTTGTTGAAGGAGGTTTTTGGTCATTCATACTCTAACAAAGAAGAGGAAACATTTACAATAGTGTGGGTTGCAGTTCTATAGTTAATGTAAAAAAGATAACCTTGTTTTCTAGGCTCAGGGATTATAAAATTATAATATATATGGAATTATAATACAATCATTTATGTTTGTGTGTCTGATCAAATCTTTCTTTTAATCTACTTCTTGAACCTGGTAAGAAGCTGATGTGAGATTTTTTTTATGTTATTTATTATGAAAAATAGTTGAAAATTGAAATATAATTTGAATTTGTTGCTGCTTGTAATCTGTTCAGGAAGCTGTAACAAGAGTTTTAACACTTACTGATGTTAACTCTGGTCTGCCTGAGTTCATACAGAATACTACTAATATTAGAATGAATAATGACAGTAGCAGAAAATATATTGCTCTTTAATTGTAATATTTTGGAACTTACCACAAGTGCCCAAATGTACAGTACCACAGTTTTATTTTTTTCTTAAGTTTTATGAAAGATCCAGTAATACTAATAACATATGATTCCAATATGCTTGGAGTCTTAGGAAAATGAATTGATTTTCCTTATGTTCTGCAATGCTACATTCAAAAAAACCTTCCAACTTCCAAGAACTTTTAAAGATTTGGAAAAAAAATGCATTTTAGTAGGAAGTGATGTAACACATTGATGGTGTGAACAAGTGATGTTAGAAAAATATCTTCCCATAAGTCACTGTAAAATATACTGTGTAGGTTCTAGTCTCTCCCTTAACCTGTAAGCTCAGGGTAAGTAGTATCTCTGTCAGTAAATATGCCCCTTTTTATTGTATTTTCCATTCCAGATAGGTTTCAGCAAGGTTGACATTGAGGAAATATTTTTACCAGATAGTAAGGCAGATTAAGTCTTTTTTCTGGATTAAAAGGAAAAAAAAAAGGAGATTTGGTTGCCATTCTGGTCAAATTAATCTTTAAATTACCCTAGATTGAGAAAATCTATTGATTTTTTTTTTCATTATTTACACTTGAGGAGTTCAGCACTTATTGCAGTGAATTTTGAAGTGCAATCCCAAAAGACTGAAAATTTGCATGTTTTGCCTCTAATTTTGACTGTAACCATAAAAAATTAAAGACCCTGCAAAACCTAGGCATTGAAAAATCCACAACAATTTCTGTTTCTTATGTGCTAAGGCTGTAATTGTGTCCTGGCAGCCCTTGTATGACCTTTCCCAAAATGCAGCCATTTTTGTTTTGGAACAAGTTAACAGCTGTGGTGGGTCTCCAGACACGGTGATCTTCCAGACCAGCTGAACCCTTCTCTGCAGATACCTGTCACTGCTCCCCAGTGCAGGGGTCTGCAACACTGCACCACCTCCATCACCAAATCCTGTCCCAAGACTTTCTGACCATATTCACATGCCTTGAATTGCACTTACTTTCTGGAGCTGTTCTCTGATAACCCAAGCTTCCAAATAACAAGGTCTGAGGGAGAATTATTATTCCGTTTTGCTCCTTCTGGTAATCCAAACTATAAAATTGCCTTCCAAAGTGGACAGTTATACAATCATCCTAGAAATCTCCTTGGGCTATGTATTACCCCAAACATGCTGATGAATTTTAAAATGTACTTTGGTGTTTTTCCAGGTTTTGGTCTTTAACTGACCTGGAAATTCTATGTGTATGTTCCTATTTCTTGTAGTTTTTCTTTGACGCAAAAAACATTGACATTTTCAGACTGTTTATCATGAAAGTGCAGTATGAATATTGACCCTGATGTCCTTTCTGGCTGATCCAAGCTTGTTTTTTCTGCAGATTATCTAATTTTTCTTGCAGCTGTGAAACATACACTAAACCTGCTCATTCAGTGAAAGAGCCAGAGAATTACATTTCCTTGTCAGGTTGCATTGCTTCAATCTGTGCAGCACATATAAACCAATTTCCCTTCATTCCTTTAACCTTTACTGAGTCAAGTTCATCATGATTTTTTTGATGCAGCTTATCTTCAGGAATTAATGCACTTCCTTTTCCATCAGTGAGGGAGAAAACTTATGCAAACCCCACTGAGTTTGTGGTGAGGTGATGTTGAGTTTCTGCAGTGGCAGCAAGTGTTCAGTCTTCATAGGATGTCTAAGATTGCACAGTAAGTTTCTATTTGCCATGCCTTTATTAATTTCCATTCTATTACAGAAAACTCCTTTGTTTTCCTCACTGTATGATGGTGGTGTAGGATTGGGGAGCCTGGTATTTGAGGAGAGGTTTTTCAAGAGCAAGTATTAGAGATTTTTGTACTTTACAATCTGAGTTCCTTACGGATGGGCTGGAGTTGTAGCATCACTTTTTATGGCTTTCATGGGATCATGGAATCATTTAGTTTGGAAAAGTCCCTTAAGATCATGGATTCCAACCATTAACCTAACGCTACCAAGTCCACCAAGACTTTGCAACACTTCTGCAGTATCTCTCCATTAGAACTGTGATTTGATCTGTGGGCTTGATATTTCTGAACCTGAGAGAATTTCAGCTTGCTGACCATTGCTAGCTCCTTTCCCATGGGAAACCTTTTAACAGTTTTCCTTTTTCTCAAAACATCTTTCTGTAAATAACTGCCTTTTCTCATGGCACTTTAAGTACACAATATTCCTTTTTCTGTAACAACCTCTCACTGGCTGTTGTTTTCTATTTCTGTAATTTAACCACTAGAATTTAAGGGGTGTCAATCCTATGGACCAATAATGTCCCTTTTAGCACAGCATGCTATAAAAAAGCTAAATGAATTGTAAATAAATCTTCATTTTCCCTCTTGCCTTCTGAAAAACTACAAGAGTCAACCGTCTTTATTTTGTGTCCTACGATGACAATTTGATTTTTACAGATGGCTCAGGATATATGGCTTATGCACACCATGAATGTGGGAGACACTCTTGAATAGCTGAGTTCATATTAAGCAGAAGATTTTCACTAGTTAGAGATAAATATTTTAATTTTGTGTAGAAGCTACACTCTCTGGTGGAGACCTAAAATGTCAAATTTATGCCTCAGATGAATTATTAAATCTGTACTGCTAGCATCTGAAAAGTTGCAGTTTCAAGGGAAATAAGGAAAGTGTAAATAAACAAGTAAACAAAATACTCAAAATACCTTTTTTTAAAAAAGAAATTACCCCAAATGGTTTTCCTTTCATTTTCCTACTCCCTACAGGACTCTTCTGTCTGCCACAAGTCAAGTTACTTCTGTTTTCTCTATACATTAAAAGATAGAAAAGCTTTTGTTCTGCAAACAAACCATATAACCAAGAATTACCTCTTTTGCTTTTGTTTTTTTTGCTTGCTTATTTCACCTTCTGCAAAAAGCCCGAGGTTTCCTTAACTCAGCAAGTAGAGGGCTGTCTCAAAGACTCCAGGGTTTGCAAATTAACAGGTGCATCTCTGCAAGAAATCCTTATGCATACAGGGCTGTATTTAACATGATCCTGTCATTTAAATCAAGATTACACAAGGAAATTCAGAGAATTATTTAAGCATCTGTTAAGCTTTTTCCAAAGTCCTTTGTGGTATTTTATGTTCTGATGTTCTGATAAATGTCAAATTAGGAAAACATTCACTCTACAGAGAAGAAGAGATTCTCATGATTGAGCACATTAATGAAACTGTGATAAAGTTGTTGATACACAGAGCAAACAATCATCAATGACATTCTCTTCTTGAGGGTCTAATTTATATTAGCCATCATTTGCAACTACTGGGCTTCCACCATATTGGTAATTTTATTCATGTGCTAAGAATAACCAGGAGTGCTCAGCATGGGACTGAAATTCCAGTATTCTCTGCAAAAATAATAGAGCTGAGGATTGAAAATTAGAAATGATTGAAAAATTTCAGGAGGACTAAAGAAAACATTTTAACTTAAGTAGGTATTATAAAAATATTACTCTGATTATGGTCAGATTTAATTGCAGGATTATGTCTGTTGAAAATCTAGGGCCTGGAAATCATATAATTATTTAAAACACAACCCTTAGCCAAACTTACGTCATTTACTATACATTCTGGAATATTGAAATAAACACAGACAAAGGAACAGGGAAAAGCAGCTCTATCGCCTTTCTATCTGAAATATACACATTACTGTGTAATTAAATGAATAATTATAAGAGGTTTTACCTCTCATCAGCATTTTTACTATCCCTCTCCTTTGTTACCCATTATGTTTTTTGGGACTTTTTTGAGATCAAGTGGCTAATGATGATTAATGACGATCACACTGCCAATTTTTCGATGCCTATCTGAATCTGAAGTGTTGGTTCTCCCAAAATCAGAGGGCAATGCTGAATACACAAAGTAAAACTTCAAGTTCAGTTGTCCTAGTAGAGAGAGTAATGATTTCTTTAATGACATATAAATATATCCCCCATATTATTCTTTCCTCAATTCCTTTTCATTTTTGGGTTCCAGCCACAGATTTTCCAAGGGACTTTAGGCATTTGTGACGAAGCCCAGATAACTATCTGCAATGTCTTATACTGCTATAGGTTTTTGAGAGGAAGATAATAAAAAACTTTTATTTTTAACACATATTTATTGCAAGCATTACTTAAGCTTCTTAAAAAAAGTGATTTTCTCTTTGCTTATATGTTCCTGGGCAAATTGTACTGGAGGCTACTTTTACTCCATAGAGCGTATTTACTAATGTTCTGATTGAGGACATTTAAATAAAATGCTCTTTTTTTATTATGCTATTTTAACTGAATGTTATTATAATTTATACAAAGCCACTGTCTCTTTGAATCGTGGAAATCCCTTGATTTCACCTTCAAGGCGTCACATATCCTATTTTTGCCACCGTCATAGTAAAAATATTCTGGAGTTTTTAATTTGCTCATTTAATATACATTAATCATCCCAGCTAACAAGCATCATTTCTTCCACACAAAAGATTCATTAAAACTTAAAAATTAATTACTCATGACCTGGAATGATACTGTGTCTTGGCTGGCATGATGAACACTGTGGTTTTCAAACCATATTTTCTTTTTTTAACCCATGTAACATCAACTGCTATTGATTAAAACAGGCTGGTGCTGCCAACTATCATACACTGAGTGCAACAGCAGAGGATTATCAGGAATATCATTAGACCCCAGCAATCAAACACACAAGTGTACAAATTTACACCACTGTCTCTTAAAAGACAGTTAATTTGTTCATGTTTTCGAAGAGCAATTAACAGCAGGCAGGAGTTTTAATGAAATAAGCTGGTGTTTCCCACAGGGACTATTTATAATGAGCATTACTGAATAGCAACAGCTTCAAAGTGTTTATGTTAAGACATGATTAATAACAAAGCTGTTAAACTACCTGTTAGGTAAAATGAAGACCCAAATCAAGGGATATTTCTAATGAAGTGATCAGATCCATTGGCATATTCCCTGCCTAAGTATATTTTTGCAGAGAAGAAAGGTGGAATTTACCTCTCCTAAACCTTTTTTTTGTGCAAAATCAACAGAATTCATGTCACTTCTTGCACAAGTGTAGTTTTCAACAATGTAATAGTTTAATAAAGTGGGATTGTATTGAAACATTTAGAAATTTTCATTAGTCTGTTTATGAGTTACTTGGAGCTGGACAAATGAGCTGTTAAAGGAATTAATTAATTTTCTGTTAGGGTTAAACAGGACGTTAAACATGCCAGTGGAAATCAATTTTGGGAGTTTAAAAACTGCCAAAAGTTTAATAACCATATTCTTAATTTCTTCATGACTATCAAATCAAACATGCTTTAAAAAAAAAAAAAAAAAAAGAAAAGGAGCTCTTTAGGTGAAATAATTATCCAAAACATGAGAAACATTTTTGAGAAACTTCTGCTAGCAAGTGAGATTTTTAGAAGAACCTAAGTGATTTAGAACCAAACCTACCACTTGAAATCAAGGAGATTCATGCTTCTAAGAAATGCATCAGAAATCAGAAATTGGCATGATGAAATAAATCCCTGGATTTTTCAAAATGTCCTATCATTGTTCTATAAGACTCTGGGATGTTCTATGAATTGTAGTCTGATATAATTTCATACTTATTGGTATCATTGAACTCAAGCTGGTATTTGACTCAGCATGCTTTAAAATACTGTAGCAATTAAAATTCTCTGTTGTGTGAATGTCAGCCTTTTGACAGAGGGGCCTTGATGCTTTGGCACAGTCCTTGCCTTGCTGTTCACAGCACGGGGCCTTTAATCTGATTCATTGTGGCAAGTTTGGGAATCAGAAGCAGTTGTGCTTATAGCTCCTGACTGAGTAAACCAAATCTGCTGTTTTGATTGCACTTGTCTTACTGCAGTCCTTTAAAAGTGGGACACATTAAGTAAAAAATGTACCGCCTTCGTTATGAACCCCCCTCCAAAATCAACATAATCAAAGAGTAATCAACATATACATATGGTGCCTTTCCAAATCAGAATTAATTCTCTTATTTTGGATTCACAGTTTTTTCTTTATGGAGTGCTTAAGCATCACATTTATGTGAGAAAAATCAGTTTCATGTAATTTGCAGTTGTTTCTGTTTAATTCATTAGGCATTCACTTGTGTTTAGGACAGGAGTTGCACCAGGGGCTGTTATTGCATGAGGAGACCAGGAAAAGCAGTGCAAGTGGGAAGTGCAAGGGGAGGAGCACCTCTGCTCTGCATTGCCTCACACCAGGGAAAGAATTTGACCAGGATGCAAAACTACCTTGTACTAATGTGGACACACTAATGTGTGTGCTAATGCATGAATAGTCCAGCAGAGCAATTGACACTGATTTCTATCAAGATGAACCTAAATTTACTACAGTGGTGTGCTATTTTTTTTTCCCCTGAAGTTGCCAATTACTGTTTTCTGTGCTGCTTCAGAGAGTTAGGGAAAAGAAAAGCTAAATTTATAAAATGTCATGAGATCATTTATATTTATAAAATATTATTGATTCTAATATTGGGCCTAAGATTTTGACCTGATCTTTTCATAGAAAAAAAGAACACAATATTTGTGTGGATGGACAAGACCTTAACTTTAGATTTTCTTGGTGGTAAGGTGGATGGTTCCCTCTACTAGGACAAGTTAGGTGAAGAAGGGGCCTGACGTCATTAGATTTACTCTATTAATTAACCCTTCAGATTTAGAAAGGTACCTATTGTAATGACTCATATGAAGCTCTGCTTCATTAAATATCCTGCATTTTCTTCTTCTGATGATGATAATTACACACAGCAGTCAAATTCCTTCTCAAGCCTTTGGTAAGATAAATATACCGATTTCTTTAGAAGGCACTTTAAAAACAAGATTCTTATGGGGGCTGCCTTCTTCTTTCTAATCTTCTCTTTTTTCTAGCAATTGTTTTGCTAAAGCAATTGAAAGGGAGATTTTGCTCCTTCCTAATAAATCCACCTGAATAATTGCTGTTCTCTAGCCTTGAGTTAATCATTAATTCCAAAGCTATTACAATGCTGCTATAAAAGCACCATTACACGTTTGTATCATACAGGCCAATTATTGATGTAAACATTTATACCTATAGGATAAGATTATAAATTGGGAAAATATAGAATGATTTTGTGAAGAGAATAAAATATCCTAAATATGAAGGGAAACTGTTTTTCTCTTTCTTATACAGTAAATTCCAAAATGCATTCCATTTTGGTTTATACTCTGGTGAATATAGCACCAAAGAATTCACAATGCTTATTTCTGGGTCTAGTCCGTAGGTTATGTTTAAGAGGAGATAAGGGAAAATTGGTTCCCCATACAGAAAAGTACAGCAGTGACTTCAGTAGAAGACTGAGTGTTGTGAGATAAACATGTATCTGATATGATGGACTCACGGGCTTCTTTGAGTCAGCTCTTGGCCCCAGAACTCCACTTAGTAGTACAGTACTCCTTCTACATTCCCAAAGTGTTTGCATGCCACAGTTTGCAAAACTTTCCTTGCTGCATGGAAGGATAGCACCATGCCAGGGAGTTCAGAAAGCACAAGTCTCTGTGAGCTCTGTTCCAGCTGCAGAAATGCAGTGGGTTTAGATACTTGCCATAAAATTAAAAATAACAAAAAAATTCCACAATACTTCCATGAAGTATATTCTATATTAATAATAAAGGGCAGTTCTGGAGAGCTTGGATTAAACTGTGGACATTACCATTTCTAAATCTAGTAAATCTTTTAAAACAGCCATTATAATCAACCAATGCCAATGTAATTAAGTACAAAAACTGCAAATCACACATTAATTCTTCTTTTTAATTTTCAGCATCACTTCATCAAAAAAAAAAAAACAACCCAACTACCTCTCAGCACATCTGTTGATATATTATAAATTTACTATTTATAAAATTTTGGAAAAGTACTTGTCTCTGATTACCTCATTTTCATTATATACATATTCAGATGTATAATTATAGCAATTCAAATGCAGTGTGTATTATGCAGTGTTAAACACAAGACAGGTTTCAATTGGAAATAGGGTTTCTATTTTTTATTTATATTGCCTATTTTTAGGTATTTATACTTTATATTTAGGTATTTATTTCTAGATATCTTTTTACTGATTGTTATTGTATATTCAGTATTTTTTTCCTCCAATTCTGTATATACACCAATCTTCTATGTCTGACTAGAGGAAATCCATGTTTCCTACTGCCACCTTAAATTGCTTTTTTCCTGTTGCTCTGTCTATTTGTAAAGATTTATCTTTTTTTCCTTTTTTCTGAAACCATATAGTCTTCTGTAATATTTATTATCTTAAAGGAGGAGTCTTTATTCTCTGTTTGGTTTTGTTAAGGTAGCTTTGATTTAGGTATTGATACTGTGACCAGTAGTGTTCTGCAGTGTATTTGGCACAAATGAGCAAGCTTTTTCCTAATAGTTCACAAGTACCTTATTCCTTAAATATGCCAGTGAATCTTGGTTAAATACACGGATTAAACCACAAAATATTTCAACAGCACATACTTGCATTCTGGTTAGTTTGGTTTGTTTTCATCCAGGTGGAAATGAAGAGCTGCAGTTGTGCTGTGTACACTCAAAAATTATAGCAGAACAAAACCCTCCTAATGGAATCTATCTGCTTTTGAAATGTGGAGTTCCAGCCTGCTTATTCCCTCAATAAACATCACGTGCAGAGAGCTTTCCCCACTGAACTCACGTGAGTTGACTCAAGCTTTGTTGCCAGTCTCTCTGCAGAGGACTGGCACTCAGGCTGCTGACAGAGGAACCCTGCAGATCGCTCAGGGGCATTTCTGCATCGCTTCAGCTGCAGTTATGATCAGCTTTTTAAAGTTCTCCTTGGAGATGGGCTGTAGTGCTTTGAAAGGCAAACAATTCTGATAACAACACCCACCCCCCGAAACTCACAGCAGCTGATGACTTGCCAGAAGACAGAAGGAGAAGTATTACAGTCAAGTTCTAGGTGTACACTGAAATAATTACTTGCAGGTTAATGAAAAATCCTGTAAGGTGAGTGCAGAAGGACGAGCACAGCCTCAGCTATAGTTTCTGATGAGAAATTTAGATAACAACACAGAAAAGTGATGGGATTTGAAAAAATATCCGTAAACACCTATGGTCAGCACTATGGGCAAATGACAGAGCCTGAGCTGGTAAGTGGGACTCCTTTGTGCACAAAAGGTGGTTTGCTGGTCATCTCTTGGGAAATTTGAAATTCTTTTGAAATGGCTGCTTAAAATGCCAATTTAACTTTCTCCCTTTACTTTTTTTTTTTTAAATTTTACATTTTCTGTAATCTGGTCAAAGCCATTTAAAATTCTCATTTTCTGATATTACCTCAATTTCATCAAAATATGTGTTAATGAAGAACACAGTAATGTCCTGGTATGGATAATTTAAATTCTCTGACAGGCTTTACTGTATAATAACACCTCAGATTTTCCATAGTCTGATTATACACGAGAAAAGTTATTGCTAGCTAAACAAATGAGCTTTATCTTATAAATAACTAAATTACTTGAGTACCCTTATGCATGACTAGCCTTGAGTTTTGATTACTAACTTCAGTGTTGGTTAGAATCATGTCAAACTGAAGTTAACCCCAATTGAAGTAGGAAATCCTTAAACCTAGGTCCAAGTGTAATATTACTTTAGCTGCTGCTAATACAGTTGTATATCTGAGATAATGCAGTTTAATGGTTGCTCTTTCTTACAGTCAGTTCCACTGTAGGAAATCCATGTTGTGATCTGAAAACTGGATACAACTCTGTGAATTGCTGCTCTTTTCAGGCCAGAATGAGTCGCAAATGTACACCTTCCATGAAAAGGAAATGTTTCTCTTTTTTTCTCTCTGTGAAATCCAGCTCCATTACAATCTAGTTGAAAATCAGGGCTTCCTTCTCTTATTGGGCAGTCTCCTGTCCAATCCACCCTAAGTGGGACTATCATTTGTTAGCTGCCTGCAGTTTTGATGACACAGAGGTGGTAGCTCTCTTCTGCCTTCCCTTGAGCCATGCTATCCTGGTTTAGGGCAAATTTGGGAGGAAACTTCTGAATGGGATCCCTCTGGGAAGCAAAAGATTTTCCCTTGCTACACAGAATGAAGATAAGCAGAACATACTGGAGCTACAGAGAACTTGGATAGGGAACTTTGGAGGAAAGAGGTTGGAGAGGAGGGCCCTGGTGTAAGTAATAGATGAGAAGGGGATTAACTGAGTGTATAAGGAAGATTAAAACTGGGTGGAAGCACAAAGAGCAGCAACAGAAAAGCAATGCTAAAAAAGCAGTTTTACATGGTGAAATAGAACTGGAGCTATGCCTACCATAGCAGTTTATTTTCCTGAAGCTAAAATAGAACTGAAGACTGTGAGATTTTTCTGTGTCTGTTGTTAGCAAATTACTGGAAGGCTCTGGATTGTCCTGTGGAACTCTGGTTTTCATCAATGTTATTGAAAGTATGAGATATCTCCTGCAGAAAACTGCAGGAGAAAACCATGAGGGACTCAAAGATTTCAGCACTACTTATTGTCTGGCTATATAGTGTGCTGTCATCCCTGGCATTTTATAATCCTATAAACCCTTCAGTTCCCAAGAAAGTACTATTCTCCTTTAAAACAATGTGTCAGTTTTTCATAAAGTGCCTGAACTTGTTATTCTGTGTAATATGTTTTTTGTCACTCTGTTACCAAGTTTCCCTTTTCAGAGGAGGAAAACAAAATAAAACTTATTCAGGGAGATGGGAGCCATCTGCGCCTGTTCCAAAGAACACCAATGGGATTTCACCACTTTTTAGTTTTTTAATCAATGACAGATTGTGCTAAGTCAGGCACCCAATAATTTAAGAAATGCCAGTTTCTGATTCATAGAGCTTTCTGAAAATTGACTGAGTGAATATCTGGTGGCCCATATTATTTTTGAAAACAAGTTCAGTGTATCTTTCCAAAGCAAACCATATGGATGTTTTAGCTGATGAGATACAAATCAAAAAATAAACATTTGGGCAGCATATTTTAAAGGCAGTATGCACCAATTAATATGGAAATGATTACTGGTAATTACTAGACCTGAACAGGAATGGAATTTTATTTTGGAGAAGAAAATGTTGTTTCCTGCAGCTTTCCAAAACTGAGCAAAACAATGCATTTTACTGAATGAAATAAACCCTACAAATGCTCAGTCTTTCAGCTTGATACACTAAAAGAATTCCAGTTTGTGCTTGACCTTTAGAAAATTTTAAGTTTATATGCTATTCATGTTTACAAATGTATTTATTTTCAGGGTATTATTATTTTTCCTATTTGGTATATTTATACTGAAAGTAACTTTTTTCCATTTTGAAGAAGTTAGCTTAGGTGACAGAGCTTTAGCAAAAGGATATTTCCATTCTTCTTACCCAATTCCTTTTTTTGAAATGAAGCATTGCTGAAATTAACACACCCTATCAAATGTTTTCCTTTTGTCAAATTCCCACATACCCCTGGAATTTGCTGGTAAGTTTGACTTCTTTCCCATGCACAAGCAGTTCAAATCTTTAATAATGCAGATAAAATACCCCAGTAAGTTTGCTTTGCTGTATGTTCTACTTTAGTGATCTATCTGGTTGTAGAACAGGTTTTCTTTAAAGTACACAACAAAAAAATCAGGAACACTTAACCCAGTTGATTTCAATTATTCCAGCTTTTAAATTTTTATTTTACTAAAGCAAATTAAAATTTGACTTTGCTGCATCAGAGCATTTCAGGAATTTGAACCAAGATACACGTATTTTCCAAGTGTTTTGTGTTGTATATGTGTGCAAATTAATTATGAAAAAAAATTAAATTAATATTTTCAAAATATGAGGCCTTCTTTCAAGCAGCACAGTGGTACTAAAAATAAGGAAGAAACAGAAGCACAAGCAAAAGTATGTACAGAAAAGATTCTATGTAAGAATAAAGAAGAATGGCAGAGATGAATGAAGAATGGAGGTATTAACCAACTGGCTCTTTGAAAGAGTTATCTTACGTGCTAGAAAAACATTGTCTAGCAACACATAGAGGGCAGAGCTTCCCTTCTGGGTCATGGATACCATGGGAACATTTGAGTCATCGCTTGGAAGTTTGCTCCAATAAAGGCATTGCAACTCTAGGTCTCTGTGCTAAAAGTGTTTACTGCTGGGGGAGGTGTCCTGCTGCTCATAGTCTTTACAGTGTCCTCCACTCTGTAGTAACTGGGCTGCTACACATTTCTCCTCAGTCAAGATGCATTTTCAGTATTTCAGAATGGGTTATTAAGCCATTGGTTATTAACCGATAGATGATGTTACTCATTAGTGTATTCTGACACAAAGGCTGAGTCTGATTGGTGTTACTCATTAGTGTATTCTGACACAAAGGCTGAGTCTGATTGGCTCCAAAGTACTATGGAAGATCCAAATACAAGAGAAAAGCTCCATGAACATAAGCAGTAAAAATACTTTACTCTTAGGAAGTGCTTTTTATCTCTTGAGCCCACAGTTTGTATCTAAATGTTTGCATCTCTGTCTTGTGGTTGGATATTTTGGAGAATAAAAGGAGAAAGCAATTGCTCAGCATCAAATAGCAAGCTCAGAGAAACCTCCTGATTTTGTGACTTTAAGCTGAGATAAAGTATGCTATTTTCTGTCTGATGAAACCCATCATAATTAGGTTCATAAAAGGAATGAATAAGGGGTCCAGCTGATGAGAGAGGAAGCTAAAATTTCCATATTTACCAAATATGATGCAAATTGTGATGTTTTCATACCTTTTTTTCCTCCATCTGTTCTTTTTGCTTATAACTCTCCTTCCCATATGTGGCTGTCTGTAAGAAGAAAAGGAATAACTTTTCCCCTCCTGTTAGAAAGGTTATTGTTTCAGTGATATACATGAATGACTTGGTGTGAAAAGATGTACTGGAATTACCACAGGAAGGTATTTTCCTCCTAAATCTTTTAGTCCTATATCCTAGAGAGGTCAAGTCATTACACATTTAAATTAGATTATTTTCTGGAGTTAAAGCACCTTTAAATTTTCCAGGGTAAATTTCTCCTAGGTAATAAACATTAGTCGTTATTGCCACATTGTTTTAGCACCCTTAGCTGTCTTTTTCCTATGTGTTGAACCTCCCAGCGAAAACCCAAAGCTCCCTTGATCTTCCTTTGCTAAGCTCCCTTTGAGTAATCTCTCTGTCCTCTCCACCTGTAATACACACATTATTTCTGGTAATGCCAGCAGCCTCCCAACTCACTTGTTTCGGTCTGAGTTCAAATTGAACATGGATTACCATAATTGTGGTAGTACACTTAATCACGGCACTTATTCAAGATGCTGCAGCTGTGTTTGCTTTCCCTGAAGATTCCAATTGTTCTGTACAATTCTAGCAAGAAAACATCTTTTCATACTCCACTAGTTTTAATATTAGTCAGGGAACTTCTTATGGGAATTTTAGTGTAGAGAAGTATATAGTAGTTGGAGTTTCTTAAGGCTGTTTTGAGATTCTTGCTTACAGATATATTTGAAAACAATTGAAAGCTGTGGCTGCATCTCAAACACATGCAGGTTTTGGTTTCCATGATTGAAGCTCATTTTTTGCAATACAAGATTCCTAAAAATTCTACTACCAGAGTACAAATTAGAAAACAAGCATTCATATTCTAAGTGAATGTTCAGATGGAAGTGAAAGCCAAGTGAAATCCTCTCCTTTTCATGCATCATGACCTTTCATAAATATTCTGTAAGCTCAGACCCTAAGCTCCACCTGTAGAAATTAATTTTGCAGTGAGGTGGCATAAATATAATTAAAGACAGAAATGACTCTGCAATCTGTAATCCAATTCAGGTCCTCAGTGGTATGAATTATCAGACATTATGAACTTCATTGGAGCTGTTCTTATTTATTCTTGGTACCTGACACACGGTTGGTAAGCCTGCCAATACTTGTTGAGGGAAAACTTGGCTCACTTTCTCCTTGGTTCTTAAGGCTAATGCAATTTAAAAATGTATTGTTTTCTATTCAAGTAAAGAAATGAAACCAGGAATACAAAGCAGAGAGTGGAACAGCTGAGTTGGAAGGTGACATTTAAACAAGATCATTTGGTCTAGTGGTTTTGTGTTTGTAAATTATCAGGTATTATGATTTAAAAAGTTCTGATTGTAGGATAAATTCTGCACTGCTATTGTCAGAGTAATTATCTGCTGACAAGATGCTGCAACATAGAATATCACTCATGGTTACTGTCTGATATAGCTGCCATTTGCATTCTTCCTTTTTCAGGTTTTTTTTTTTCTTCCCTTTTCTTGTAACCACTCATTTCACCATCTTTCAGTTGAATTTTTGTCTTACTGTTTTAGCACAGCTGCATTTCACAAGGTGCAAGCAACCTTACACCTTAGTTATGCTATGTATTTGAAAGACTATATGCTGCAAAGAGATGATCCCATGAAAATAGATTTATGACTCTATAGAAAAATTTGAGGATGACTGTTGTTGGATGACAGCTGTTTGTACAACCTGTGTTATAAAACCAGCGCCACTGTGTGATAATTTGATACCAGGTCATCCTTTCTTCCCTGTGAGTAGGTCTCACTCCTTAGGTTTCCATTCAGTTGACATGTGGTCCTTAATGCCCATGTTGCCTCCTTTCTCTTCTGTCCCTATGAGCCTGAATCCTTTGTTCCTCCATAGCAGCAGGACCCATCATAAAAGCCTAAGTTTGGGGTGTTTTCTGTGACCTGTGTTCCCTACATAGACACTCACAGTAGATGCCCTGCTTGCCCTGGCCTGTGCATGTTCCTTTGCATGCTCCTTTGCATAAGTTTATTATGCTCAAAACATTTTAGGGTGCATTATATTTTCTGAGATTATAATAGCCTTTGCCAAACAATAAAAACAAATTTTAATGTCATTTTGATTTTTCTCTTAGGATAGTTAGTAATATTATGAGTAAAAATATCTATTATGGAGAAATATTTCAGCAATCTGAGTGAAAGAGCTAAATCAGAGTGTGACCTTAAGTGCAATTGTAGCTAAAGAACAGGTTATAAAGGTAGAGGAAATCCATCTTGGAATGACTGCAATCTCTGATACCTGATCGTGCAGGAAAGGATGATTGATCTTCGGCTGTTAAAAGAGAGTACACTGGAAAAGCCTGTGTAAAAAAAGTCAATGGCAGCAAAAAGCAGGGACATGAAGGAAGCTGGATTAGCTGCTCAATCCATAACAATGTCATGTATTTGATATAACTGGCTGACTTGGAAGAGCAGGATTATAATGAAGAGGTTATACATAAAAGAGGTAGATAATATTCCATTAGCTTTAAAAGAAAATTGAAAAATTAGATTGGAGGCCATGGTTCCAAATTATTACCTACAAGTAGCAAGTCACGGGCAAAAATGCTCATGCAAGTCCACCTCAACCCCTCAGCTGTGGCAGCTGTCCATACACATGCTCATGGCTCTCAGGAAATGGGGACACAAACACAGCTCTACTTAAAAGGATAATGAGGGAAAAAAAAAGGAAAGAGGAAGGCATAAAATTATAAACTTTACGGGACTGATTAGCCACAAAGATATCTATGATAAAGGCAAATGTGATGAAAGAATGGATGGAGTTAGGCATTTCTAGGTGTGTAGGTGTTTTGTTATAAAAGCTAAACATTAGAAAAGAAGAGATTGACAATAACATTGGGGAAAAAAAAAAAAGGACACTACCTGGTAACAATGTCAGCCTGCAGATGAAAAATCTAACGTGTGACAACTTATGGCAGAAGAATACCCTTGGACATTGCTGGAAAAGTAATCAAAATATTAATGTTTCTGGGGATTTTGACTTCTTTCCATGTTGGGTGTTAAACCTAGAGAGAAACAGTGCTTTCTTAGGGAAGTTGTGTTTGCTGAAGGAACTTGTGTGTGGTTATCTTGGTTTTTGACAGATGTTGAATCAACTGAATGTTCATAACACTGCTTTTCTCCAGGAGTATAACTCAGTCCACCACAATGAGGCAAAGTTTATACTGACATCATCCTGAAAAAAAACCAACCCAAGCCTATCGTTTTTTTCAAAATACCTGTGTACCCTGAAATTGCCTCATGATCAGTGCCTTTCCTGAGCCTGAGTCAGAAGGCTGGAGCATTAGCCTTCATTTCCCATACAAAGGCAAGTGCCAAGCTATGTATGGACCCAGTGCAAAGCCAGCTGGCACCAGACCCTTCTGACCCGCAGACCTGGTCTGGAAACTATAGGAGCCAGTTCCAGATAAAAAGAAAAGTACTTGATTTTAAAGGAACTTTGCTGAAAATGAATCACAAACCAACTAGTGCACTATAAATATCTTATGAAAGATTTACATAAATAGTACAATTTTATTTTCCATTAGGAAAGAGAAGATACTTATTGCTGAAATCCTAAATAAATCTTACAATGTAAAGAAATAGTAAAATGTCACATAGCCTTTTCAGGCTAAATTATCCCTGTGCTTTAGATACTCACTTGGGAGGGAATGCAAGTCTTTGTGTGTCTTTTCTGAAAGTAGATCCTTTAGCAAAATGTGACTGCTCCTGTTATTTATTTCGTAGTCATTATCAGAAAGCTGTCATTTTGCAAATGTGTTAAGCAAATGCACTTAATTTACCATCCTCTTTCTAAGGAGAGGAATTTACTCTTTTAGCTTGTTTATATTCTATGGTTACATAAAAAGGTCTGATCATGTCTTGTCATGGCTTCTAGCTCCATCATTTCTTAAATATCTCCATTTCACTTGATCCTTCTGTGCTTTACTTCCCTTTTTGACCTGATTAAAGCTGAAAACTTTAGCTTAAGAAGCATTCTGCAAAAAGGTCTGATTCTCTCTGTTTCTACCAATTCTTCAAAATACAAGAAGTCACGGGTTCTCCTGCAGCATGTTACATAACTCAGGTTGTGGAATCTCCTCTGGAGAAATTCAAACCCATCTGGACACAACCCAGGGTGCTCTTGGGGACCTTCCTGAGCAGGGAAGTGGGACCAGGCTCCAGTGGTGCCTTCCAACCCTCCCCATTGTGTGTGTGATTCTGGGATAGCACAGCTTGGGGCTGGGGCTCCTTGCATCTGGTGAAAGTCTGTATGCTCAGCCCTGTTCTTATCGGGTACCTCTGGCATCGTTTGGCCATATTTTTCTTTCTAGCAGATCAACCTACGTGTTTCTCTTTAACAATGATATCATAACAAAGTCAGAAAGTCTTTTCTCTGAACCTTTCTTTGTGGGAGAAAACAGAATGCTTGTGGCGAAAAAGAAAGTTTGAAAGTTTTGGAAATATATTATTGGCTCTATTTTTTGGCTAAGAAAGTAAAGATATTTTGAAAATATAAAAAACTTTCACTGGGGGGAGGAAAGTTGGTATCAAGTGTTAAATATTTTATTGCAATAGTAAAATGCTTTAGCCTAGAAAAAAAGCTTTACTCAGTACTAAAAGCCATATAGCGAATTAAATAATGCCTTGGGTTTTTGGTTTTGTGGGGTTTTTTTTGGTTTTGTTTTAGTTTTTTTTTACAAAAGAACATTTTAAACGCAATTCCAGAATGCCAAAATTAAAATGCACTATTGGGTAGTTAAATTACTAAGGCTTCTAAGGTAATAATCAACTGCTGTGAGATATGTTTTCTTATAATTTTCATATTTAAGATACTAATTATAAAATACGTGGGCTCTCACAAAAGTAAATTTCAGTCTTAACATACATGAATATCTGGGAGAGTTAAAATAAATCATATTAAATCTAATCATTTCCTTACTCACTTAGGGAACTGTGAATTAAATTGTTAAGCTGTGTATCTATTTATGGATTAACAGATTAGTGCTGTGTATTCAAGATCCAGCAGCATCTCTTAGACCCCAGCTCCACAGGGTTATAAAAAGAACATTCTCAGGAAATTATGAACTTTTGCATTACAGAAACATTGTCCTTAGAGGTTTTCACAAGGTTTTATTTCAAAGGGCTGAAGGCAATATTAGAGAAAATGGATTTCCACTGAGTCATGATGACACAATTATAACTTTGCTCCTGAAAAAGAGAGACCCGAATGATATCAGGAATTCGCACAAGGCCCATTTCTCTGCTCACCATAAAATAAGTAATTTGGCTTGGACATTTAGCAAAGCTTATGAAAGCTATAATTTGCTGGACATTTCTCTTTGCTGTATTGCATTTCTACTTCTGATATTTTGTTTTAATAGAAGGGTTTCTGCAACACTATATGTTTGTTTTGATATTTATTTGATTATGTCAGATCAGGAGAAATGACTCATTACATTAGTAATACAATACTTTCCAGAGCTGTGTTTAAAGGGAAAGATACACTGGACCAAAATACAGTTAATATAAATGTTTGAGACTAAAAAGTCCATAAAAAATGCAAGTGCTCTATCAAAAGTGCAAAATGAAATTATGTTTATCTCTCTATTTTACAGAGTTCTCATGTCAGCCTGCACAAGTTAATGTGAACAATAATCTCCTAAGATTTTTGTTCCTTAGACCCCCCCTTATTGAATGAAAACTCTAGATAGATATGTCTGCAAGAAATGGGGTGATGCTATGGAGTAGTGGAATAATTTCAGGGCCGAGAAGACAAAACTTGCTCTTTGCGCAGATGTGCTAGAAGTCACCAGGCAGTGAAGGAGAGCAAAGAGGCTTCCTTTTGTGAGAACATTGCAATGTTAATGAGTTGTGGCTTCTGCAGTGGCAAGAAAATAGATTATAGAATTTTTTGGGGCGGAGGGGAGGGAGAACCCCAAACAAACACTCAAAACAAATGAAAAACGTTTTGTGATTCCCTAGCATTGTATATTTTCTTGTGCTACTTACCACAAATGACATAAAATGGGGCAAGCCTGTAAAAACAATATTTGGTTCACAAGCTGGAGGTGAAGAGCTTAAGATCTCAGGGCAACTAAGCACAAAATAATTGGATATTATGAAGAAATTTGAGCAGCAGGAGGAGAATGGAGACTTAGAAAATCACTATTTTCCTTATAATGACAGAACTCTGATGAGTAATAGCTTGTCTGTGGCAGAATTTATTGTCTTAGTTTGATTAAAGACACCTGTCACTCTCACAAGGGTTAGCTGACCTAGGTTCTTGCCTTCTCAGGAAACCTTTGTCTCTTTATTATGAAGTCTGATATCTGAGAGCAGAGTCTTGCCTTCTGGGTTGAGTATTTTGTCCACATTTACTTGGCATTTTATAGAATCATTCTACATTTCAGGAAATAATGGGAGGGTTCTTTGAAAATAAATTACGATACTGGGGATTCAGTGTAAATAACTTCATGCAGAATGTAGATCTTTATGCAGGTATTACTATTGAGACAGAGAGGAGGACAAAATGGAGTGAAGAAAATATGGGAACTGTTGGCAACAGAAATGCAGGCTCAATTTCTTTGCTAATAAGGTAAGAACAAAGGTAAAGAATGGGAATTCTTTTCATTAAGTACAAAAGTGTCAAGGCTATTGGTCATTTAGTGACCATTCACCATCTCCTTTTAAGGATAAATTATTCTAACATGTGTTATGCTGATAGGTATGTCAATAAGAGAAAAACACACTAATGGACAATCTGGTATAAGGTAACTGAAAGGAGAGCTCTCCAAGTTATCTGTTGTTATCCAAGCCTTACTGTACCTTCCACTAGGCTCTCTGATGTGGCTCATCACCCCACAGACCTTCCAGCTGGTAAGGGAAATGAAGAAGATTGTTCTATCCTCTCTGATAAATAATTTTTAGGCAAGGTTTGTAAGGAGTCACAATGTCATTTCATACATGAAGCATCTGAAGCGTTTGTTTTGAAAAATAAACCTTCAGCAGATGAGTGTTCCTTCATGTGTTCCAGTGGCAGGTCTGAAAACTCCTGTGACATTTCAGCTAGGTGAGTTGCTACAGTCAAATGTTTCCTCTCCCTGTAGGCTTTGGCTTTTGTTTACCCTTAGGCCACTAAGACTACAACAGCTCTATAATAGGAATTTCAAGAGAAGCATATTATATAACCATACAACCTTCTGATCAACCCCATGCTGGAGCACAAATTTCAAAAACCTTTGAAATATTAATAATGCAAATAATTTTGATAAATTACTACGAGTTTCCTATTTGCATTAGGTTCAGATAGAAAAGGAAAACTGAAAAAAAGATTTTTCAAAGACAAGTTTGTAAACAGATTTTCAGATGCTGAAATCAGGTAAGTATATTAATTCATATCCTATAACTTTGAACAGAAGCGATCCTAGGGATAGCAGTATGTGACAGCATCATGACAGTACTGCAGAAAGAAATGGTGTGGGTATGCATGTGTGTATGTACTTAATGCCTATAGCTGCTCAGCCAATTCTGAAAGCAATTCCAATAGTGAAATACACATTCTGACACATAAACATGGCTTTAAACACTTGACAGGCTTTGCTGATATTGCACAAGAAATGTGTTTTCTGAATGCATGACTGTCATCTGAGAACGTTACAGCATCTAGGCACAAGGATGTGTCATTATTGATCATGTTCTACCTGCAGTAGTTTTGAAAAATAAAAAATGTTTTCTGATTATTTTGCCCTAACTGTCTTGAAGAATGTTGGATAAGCTGCACAATCATTCTAATTAATTCTTCAGTCACTGCTGTAGATTCATCCTTAAATGAGGCCATTCTAGAATAGGCCAACAATAAATCTTGTAGCCTTGCTGATGTTGCAATTAACAGGTCAGCCATTGGCAAGGAAATGCATGTAGATGAGACCCATGAAATAGTAAATGAGGATGGTGGATACTTCAAATGACATATTAATGAATTGCTTGCTTAACATGAATACAATAACCCACACATTTCTCAGTGTTGGAAAAATACATTATATTCAGCAATTAATCATTATTCTTCAAAATCTAATGAGCCTGTAGGAAAAAGACACTGGAGTAAACATCATAAGCTGGCTAAAATGCTTAGAGTGAGTGTTCATTATTACCTTTTGAGCAAACTGAAATATAACCAGTCCTTAACATCTTTCTGCAATGGGAGAGAAATGAGCTTGCCTCTATTGGGAACTTACCATTGTAAAAAAAGGGAAATGAAAAAATGAACTTATATTAAGGAAATATAAATTAATATAGGGAGGAAATGGAATTTTGAAACCTGGTTCTGTACTCTTCTACATTCCAAGCCCATAATATTGTAGTTAAAAAGCAATGTATTTTCAATGTAATCACAAGAACAATGAATGCAAACATTTAAATACAAATAGAGTTTTAAGTGTTCTCCATAACACTGTCTGCAGGTGTACCTAGGAGCTATGTTATTTCTGCTCAGAGCTGAGCAAAGCAGCTAATAGTATCCAAAGAGTAGTGATAAGCAGGAGACGCAGGAAGAATGATTAAGAAAGGAAATGAAAATCCATAAAACGAAGAATAGAAGGTTGGTTATGTTGTTCCTGTTAATGGATTGAACCATGTGAAGTGGTAATGGTTAACTGATACCTATGCAATTCATATGCAATTGCATGTTTAGCTCATACTTTGGAAACATATCAACATATCTGCCTTAGTTGTTTTGTTTCGGTTTTTAAAAAATCTTTATAAGAGCTATGACTCAATAGCAATGGAAGGAATACAGAATTTAATTTGATTTCCCTGATTGTAAAGCATTGCACTTCTTTAAAATGGCTCAGCTTTGAAGATGCTCCCAGAGTTTCAGCCTGTTTGCTCCCTGAACTGAAATAATATGATACCAAGCAAATGAAATGGGGCGGTTTTCTTGAGTTTCCTATGGTGGTAGAATTTTACTGTGTCTGAATTCTACCCTCAGAGTAAAAGGCAGAGACAATTTGAGTGAAGTGTATTAAAATCCATGAGGATATTCCTGTATCTGTGCTTTAATGTCAATTTCAGTGCCTTTATTTCAGCTTTTACCCAGAACCTTGGTTTTGCCCTTAAGCCATTACAGACAGGGAATTGAGGAGTCAACTTTCATTATTTTTCTCCAGTGCTTCAAAACCACAGTGTTCGAAATATACAGAAATATACAGAAATATTCACGAATAATCATGATTTTTTCTCTAAAATGTGAATGAGAAGGATGACCTAGTAGTGATGAACATCTTTATCAGTTTTAACATATGCTTTAGAAATCTTCTACGTGGCTTTCCTCTTTCTCCCATGTCCCAGGAGAGATTAAATTTTTTTTCATGTTGTGATACAATTCATGTGTGGTACCCCTTGCCCCCACATACTATTCCAGAAGTCTGATACAGAATTCTTAGATGAAAAAATATTTACAATTTTTCAAATGCAACAGTAACCAGTTCTAAACTAATACCAGTCCACCCATTAAAATGATATAAAAATACAGTCAAGATACAAGTAAAAGGTAACATTGCCTGAAGGAGCAGTAACATGATTGATTGTGTAGATCCAGAGTAGAATAGACAGAATAGAATAGACTATCACATTTGCAAGGGACATACAATGATCATCTATTCCAACTACCTTAGATAATTTTGTTTTCCAAGTATTGCAATGACACTGGAAATAAGAGCAACTAGTATAAAACAAAGACAAAAAAACCCCACAGAATCCTAATGCTGCTCATGAAGGTCAGAGAATTAAATGCCCTCTTTCAAAGCATAAAATGCACACTGTATTTTCCATATGAGCAGCCTGTTTTCAAGGGTGACCATGCTACTCCCTTTGGAATTAGAAGGCAGTGTTATTTTCATGATTATTAAATTATTTGGCTTTTCATTCTACTTGTTCCATAACATAATTATGGCCATCTCTAATGGCAGAAAGATGAGTATGCAAACCCTGTTGTGCCAGATATGCAGAATTGAGCACTGCATGGGAAGTGTAATTGCTGAGCCCTTTATAGAGCATTCACTGCTTGACTCCAAACTGGGAAGGGCTGCAAGCAAATTAGAAGACAAGAGTAGCACTGAAAATAGTGTAGACAAGTAGGAAATATAAAAAACCCAGCCAAAACCTAAAAAATGGAAGGCAGTTCTGTGAAGCCAAGCGCAAAGTATTGTGCATTTTACAATACTGGTAATCAACAGCAGAGTAGAAGGTGAGATATGCCTGGCTTAGCAGCACTTTAATTGAATCTGTCATTCTGCTGTTAGGAAGAGGAAGGAAAATATCAAGGTGTAAAGGGTATAGAATAGTTTGTACTATTTTTAACATAAGCTTCACAGAAATTTGAATATTATATCTCCAGGTGCATGTGTACCAGACTGCAATTTAAAGATGAGAAGTTTACTTTGGAGAAGGGAAATAGGAAAGAGTAGGTTACAAGATAAGATCTTTGAGAAACAGTTGCAACCCTTGGTTGTTTTGATTAGAAAAGCTGCTGTACTGAAACCATCAGAATTATTTCCAGTCAGCTGACTCATGAAAGTCATGAGATGGCTTTTGCCTTGCCCCTCTTGTAAGAGCCCTTGCTTTTAACTTCAGCTGGTTTTATGTACTTCCCTCCACAGCTGAGCCAGGAAAGAACTGTGGAGTTATCCAAGGTGACTGGGTGGGTGGCATAAACATATGACCTGAGATAAATGTAGTTTTGGGGGTTTTTTTAATGGATACTCACTAAGAACAGACATAGTAACAGTCTTCAAATGTTAAAGATTACTGAAAAGAGGAAGAGACCACATTGATCTCCATATTCATTGTGTGTGAAGAGAAAAAGGTGGCAACTACAGCATGAAAATTTTAGTTATTAAGATTAGTTTCTCAGCTATAAGCATTAACACTGCAGGGCATTTCCTAGGAAAGCTGTGTAGTCCCCACCAGTGGGGATGGTGAAGAATACACTAGGCAAGTGTCTGTCAAGAACTGCTTGGGTGTAGTTGAGCTTGTCACGAGGATTTTTTTTCTCAAGTCTTCATTGAAAAGAGCATTTTTTCTTGCTTGTCTGTTCTCAGACACATAAAACCCGCCCAAAGCAATAACAGCAAAACGCTCTCCCCCCACCAAAAGCCCCCAAACCTAAATCAGCTTGCTTCTAATGGTTGCATATCAGTGAAAGTGTAAACTTACACAGTAAAATTTCTACAATAAAAATTAATATGTATGTCCCAAGCCAGAAAATGGCTACTGGCATATGATCACACATGGATTTTTTAAAAGTAAATACTCTGACAATAAAGGCCAGATGCAAGTTATCCCAATATAGCTTCAGGCTGGCTTTATTAAAAGCTCCAAAGACTTTCTGAAGTAACAGTATTACTCTGCTTTGCTTGTAAAAAGTAAGTTTAACTCTCTGATACATACAGAGTAATATCAAAGATCCTCCTGCAAAATTAGCTTCAATTTTTCTGTTGATTTTTTTTGCAATGAGTTTAAAAAAAAAATCATACCTAATTTCCTTCCTATTTATTTTACCAGAATAACCTTAAAAAAGATGTTTAGTCAGTGGTGTATTCTGGCAAAAGACAGTTGGATAAAATTATAGCAGATAATAAGAAACTCACATTTATCATACTGACTGATTTTTCAAAATATTCAACTACATCAAAACGTAAATACTATCAATCTTTTCCTGGTATATAAATCTTGAGAACACACCCTACCAAAGCAATTTCAACTGGAATCTGCTAATTTCTCTTTCCTACCACCTGAATGCTTCTATTGCCATGACAACTAACAAGTTCTAACTCTGGTCAAGGTTGAGTGGGAAAAAACAATGTTTTGTAACCAGCTGATGTGCTTCAAAAATTACACAAAGGGGAGTTTTTTCTGTTAATGGTGCATTTTCAGAACATAATTTTTAGCAATGCTACTAGTTAATGTAAGAATGAATACCCACTGATTAAAGATATGTCAGAATGAGTAATTGTGTATGTCATTTTGTGGGTTTGTTGTTAGAGAGATTTACTTCACTTTGGAATAACCTGCATCTGGCTTGGAAGACTAAGGTAGAAAGAAATGTCTCCATCCAATTCAAGATGACACATGCAGCTCAAAAAAGTGGGAATTTTGGGCTGGTTGCAAGTCAAGGTAGGCAACAGGCAACTAATTTAGTGTATCAAAACTTCTGGCCCCAGAACCATCAAGGCCTGGAACATACAGCTGTTCAAGTGCTTTGCATGCAGCAAAAATGGTATTTTGGTGCAACTGGATGCAAAACCTACCACTAAACCTGTTTTTAAACCCAGGATGTTTTGATTTCCTTTCTCGGAAATGAAATTCCTACTAGTTAAGCTGAAGAGCCTGTTTTGAATTAAGTATCCTTACAACTGAACATGATGGCCTGCCTGATGGTCAGGCCGTTAATCTATTGATCACACCTTGGTGACACTCTTTTTTAAACTGCAGACACCTGAATATAGGCACCTAGCTGCAAGCTCTGGTATTCCCTGCCCTTTCCCCAGTATTTAATATGTAACTGCAAGATAAGGTATGTTTCTAGTTTAGGAATGCTATTTCTTTCTCAGAAAAGAACCCTGAAAGCTTAGCACCTATCTTGTGTCTCAGTGTGGATTCCACTAGACAGCTGAATTTATAATGATTGTTGAGTGCTGGGCCTTAAATCTTGATTTTCTGCCATTTGCACTGATAGGAATTTAGTGGTTCCTTTCAAGTATGTAGAAAATTAAATCCTTTGTTTCTTCTGTACAACAAATTGTGAAGAAGATTAGCAATTAAAACTATAAGTGTAGAGTTGTTTTCCTTTGAGGACACAAAGATTCAGTGAAAAAAAAATTAGATGCTTTGGAGGTCTTGACCTTTTGAGAGGTGAGAGAGAAAATCCTGCCAAATATTAGGTGAAAAGGCTTACTGTTTCCTAAAAAAACATTGGTGCATTCTCATATCTCTCAAAACCCCTGTCTCTGTCAAGCAGAATGCTTAGGAAAAATTTTCATTCTTATTTGCAGTTGAGAAGCTAAAGGACTGAGGAAGATGGGATGGCAGATGAATTGTCTGTCTCATTAACAGAAATTCTTGGGGTTGGCAGAGTTTACAGGGTCCATAGGAGGAATGCAGTGAAACATAAATTGTAAAAAGCCTAAAATCTCATGTGAACTACTATTGAACCAGAATGAGGGAGACTGCAGACAAGATGTATAGAATCTGAAATCTGCACCATCTGAATTTGTCACCCAAATTAACTGCCTGTGTGTCTTTGGACTCTCAGAAAGAAGAAATTTTAGAGCTAAATCACAACTGCTTAAAACACTATGACCTTGCAAAGGAAATGAAGGTATTGTTTTTAACCCAAGCAATTGAAATGCAAGTTAGAAATGACTTGTGTCTTGCAAAGGCACACAGAAATTTCCTGGAGGGGGCTTGTGTGCGTTGTGGTCTCCCTGACCAGTGCCAGGCCACCTCCTGAAATTCTCTGCCAATTCTCTCTGCAGCTTAACCACAACCTCCCTTGAGGTGGGGAGAATCGATGAGAAATAGAGGACCATGTCTAGGAATGGAATTCAAGACAAGGGGAAGAAACAGAGGGAATCTATTGTGTTGGAAATATACTTTCTTTAATTACTTGCTCAAGTCTCAGCAGACATAAGAAAAAATTAGGCAGCTTCACCTGGCTCAGAAAAGGTGGCTGAACAGCAGGCCAGTAGGTTCAAACCAATGAAATAACAACAGGATAGTTGTCAAAGGAAGTGATTATATACAGAAGTATGACAAATTTTAAAAATCAGTGACAAAAGTCTTTGAAGGGTAAAAGAATAGAGAGTGCTTTCTAATGAGAAATGCAAAGATTAATTTATGTCTAAACAAAATATTACAATCTAGCTATTTAACAGCTTTCTAGAGTTAATTAGTGATGGATGAAAGCTCCAGCTCAACTTGCCTACTTTTCAGAGCCAAATAAAATTTAGTTGGAGTCAATAAGGTTCACACAGCCACCCTGTTCTAGAAACTTAGAAGCAGACTCTAACATGAAAATTAAGAAATCAAAATCATTAAGCTCAGCATGTAGTCTAAAAATTAGTATTTGTCACAAAAAGTATATCTAAAGCCAGAAGAAGGAAATTACTCATTTTATAACATGAATAAAAGGAAATCTTGTTCTAATGAAGCTGTGGGAGTTGAATACATGCTGTGGCAGGAGATGGATTGGGCAGAGCACCCCTGCTCTGGAAGTAGCAGAACAACAGTACTTGAAGCAAAGGAGCATTGTCTTGAAAAGAGATGCTGAGGGCTGACTCAGAAGCATATTTTTGCCAAGAAAGCCAATTTCCAGTCCTTTTGTGCTTTGAATACTGCCAACTCTATTATTGATTTGCAAGGAGAGGACACTGACTAACAAGTTGTGTCTGACAAAATTTCTTTGAGAGGTATTAAAGTACACTCAAAGTGGTTTTGTGCTGGTCCTACTTCAGATTCTAGTTGTTATATACAGAAATTGGAGAAATGGGAGGAGTAAAAGCGTCTTCCAGGAACATGTGTGCTTGAATCTATTTTGCATACTGAACTGTATTTTTATTATTTATTTTTATTATTTTGAATTTATCAATTATAGGCTTTTGCATGTATTAGTTAACTTTTAATTTCAATGAATTATTATTTTGGAGGGGAAACTTCTTATTGTGCTGGTGAGAACCAGTTGCAATAACCAAAATATAAACTTCTGTTTTGGGTAGGGATGGGGAAGAAACATTTATCAGACTATGGTCTAGATAGCAAGAATATAGCAGCTAACAGAATTCCACAGAAGCCAGATAATACTACACAAAGCCCATGAATTAATAATTTTGTAAAAGTCGGTGTAGTCTTACTCTATTTTTACTGATTTTTTACAGTAAAGTAATTACTTCCGTAAAAGGTAAAGCAGAAAAAGTAATTTATAATAATAGCAGTAGTTGCAGTTTGCTTACATAAACCTTAATAAAGTCAATCCTGGTAGCTGAACATGTTCTGAATTAGCCTTATCTCAGTTTCCCCAGCTGCAAAAGAAAAAAGGGAGAAAAAATCTGATGTAATGCCTAGTGAAGTACCATGTGAAATGAAGCAAAAAGGTGAGACAAGATACTGAAAAATAGTGCATCTGGCTTGTAATACATCCCAGAAACCAAATGTCCTGGAATCTTAAGCACCTGATGTTGTGTTTCAGTCTTTTCAATTTCTGTGGACAACATGGGAACTCAAAGTATGGCTTTGCTTTTTCAAAGCCCAGTGAAACTTGAAAAATTGGGAGAGGAAACAAACCTCTTGAAACACAATGATGGATTTGAGACTTCCTCTTTTTGCTGGATGTGACTGTTTGGCAATGGTGAAAGATGCAAAAGATCTTGTCTTTGCACAGTCCAAGTCTTGTTTTTTGCCTTTCTGGATACACAAAGTTCTAAGGCTGTTTAAAACCAGGAATGCAAATGTGGGCTTTTTTTTTTGCAGGAGTGGACAGTTGTAGGACCAACTTTGTTAGGGATTTGGGTAAGCTACAGAATGTGAAAATTTCTGCACTGTATTGATGCTGCCTGTGCAAAACCATTCACTTCCACAGTGGTTTTTTTTTTTTCCTGGAAGGCCTTTTGGGAGGTGATTTGGAATATGTAGTCAGTGTGGCCTTTCTCTGGTTCCCCGGCAGGATTAGCCAAGCTACAAAGTGCCTCTGAGCCTCTCATCATTCTCTTATGACTTCTCACTCTGCAGGCCAAGCTAGAGGAGAAAGCAGCTCCTTTCTTTTTTATTTGGGGAAATCTGGGTGCCAAGTCTGTATTTAGCAAGGGTCTGTGGAACTGTGACCACTGTTCAGAATGCCTTGCAGCATCTCTCTTTGACTGAAGACTTGTATCAAATTAGAATGTATTTTATCCTTAACAAAGGTTTATTTATTCAAAGAAGAAATTGATTCATTTTTAAATGACTTGAAGGTCACCTGGAAAAATCTTTACACATCTCCAATGATATCTGAAGGGACATTTTGGATCAGAAGAAAACAGAGATCTAATCTGATGGTAATTTGTTTGTTCCTTGGTTCATTATTTGGTGTTTTCTACTATTCACTGTAACATGCTCTAGTAAGAGAAATCACCATTGCTTATTCCAATGCAATGGTTTGATGGAAAATGTGACTGCAATATTGTTCTGTATGAAAGATAAACTGTGAGTGAGCAGTGTACAAAGAAGAAGAAAAATAAATATGAGATAACAAAAAAAATAGGAGCTAGAGTGAAAAGCTAAAACATGCAGAATGAGGCTGGCATAATGTGTCAGGTAAAGACTTCTTCCTCATCATCTTCTTTCCTCCCTGCTGAGGCTTGTTCACTATCTAGTCCTGCATATTCATATGCTGGAATTGAGCATCAATTTTGCAAACTTAGTAATGAATCCATCAGCAGTATTTTTCTTTTCAATAGATAATTAACTGTGTGGTTGAAACATAAAAATACATAGAAGTGTAGGAAATAAAAGCACAGAAATCTGAAGAAAAGCTTGATCTGAATTATATTAGATATGCCAACCAAATTCAGAAAATTAGGGACTAGCCCCAGATGCTAACCTGAATAAGTTCTGGATTCACTGATTTGAACAACAGAGCTCTGATGGGAAAGAAGTGACTCTGTCAACATGATATATATCAGGCTGCAGAGCCTATACATTGAGGTGAAATTCAATGCTGCTCTTCAAAGTGTTGCAGCTCATAACTCACACCCATGGAACAGCCTATGGCATAATTTTGAAAGGCCCAAGGAACTATCTAAATGAGAGCAATCTGTCTCTGCCTACAGGCCAGCAGCACTGCAAGTTCCTCTGCAGCTCCACCTGCAACAGTCCTGCTTCGGAAAAGCCTGCCCCATTTTCTGGCTGGTCTCAGATGTGTTCCTTTTTGGAGGGTTTGTGAGGCACTCTTTAGAGACTTTATGCATAACCAGTTATTTCACATAGCTGCAAGTGATGAACAAAAAAATCTCATCCCAGGAAAACAGTATTGATGGCTTCAGATACACAGGATAAAACTGTGTTATTGAATGATACAGATCTATTATTTCTACAGCAAAGAACTTCCCATAGGATAGAAATACCTAAAACTGTGAAGTGTGAAGATGATGATAGCAGAATGGTTCCTCTTGCAAGACTAGAAACGATGACGGTGCTTGTTTAAGCTATTGAAGAATCTGTAGGTGAATGATCTGGTGAGATCATCCATATTAGTGCCAACTACAGCAGACTTAGCTCTCAGCTATCTGCAGTAGAGTTAAGAAATATATAAATCAGGGTGGAACTTTGTGTGTAGATTCTAAAATGCAGACGATATGCTTTTCACTTTTGAGTAATTTGGGATCCAATTATGAAGAACTATCATGAAATTAGAGCTATTAGAATGGCTGGAAGCCATTGAATTCTGAGAGGCTCTATATACATGGAAAATAATGGTTCAGAACAATACCAGGGCTATAAAATTGCATTAAGAAGTCACTTGGATAATGAAGGGTTAGAACTCCAGCTTGTAGACTTGCAAAGCGTACTGATTCTGGTGAAGCCACATCAATTTACAGCACCTGAAAAATTTGCTTTAAGAGTGTTGAATAGAAGATAATCATAATCTATTTGAATAGGTGATTTTTTCTTTCTAAGAAAAAATATTTAAAAATTGTTTTCTATGCCAGCTATTCTAAAACTTTTACTTCTGGATAATCTTTCACTATTCACCTAAATTCTTGCAAATAAACACAATTCTGTCTTCTGATTGGGAACTTCAGAACTATAATTTAAATATTTTGTTAGAAAAGTTGCATCAAAAATATAATCACAAAAACAAGGCCTAAGGTATTGCCCTATGTTAGAGCCAACTGACATTATAGTTGACATAATATTTCTGTAGAAAACAAAAGTGTGTTTTAGTTGCAGTAGGTTAAATGTTAAATCAAACAATTAAATATGTATTATTCTTACCAATTAAATATTCCAAAAGTTTTCTTAGAAGCTTCCACTGTGAGCACACCTGTATTAGTGCCATTGAAAACAACAATGAAAGTAAGACAAAACCTGAGGACTAGTGAAGCAGTGCACAGCTAACTAAGGGTAGAGAAAACTTGGCAAGGAAAGGAAGCCAAGCTTGCAAACTGCCAGGTTGAGCCTCAGTTTGCAATATAAACCTGCCTACTCATCCTTTTAGCACTCAATGGAACTGAACTGATTGGCACACAGTGTTTCCTGGATGGCTTTAGATGAAGCAGTGCAGTCTCTTGAGACAGACATTCCCTCTCCCGTTGAAGATAAGCTCTTCTCTCTACTTTTCCTCAGAAGTTAAAGCAGAGTTTTATGCTTACTTGGCAATGTAAAAATAGCACTGCTGAATATGCTTTTGACTCTTAAATCTGCTTCAAACTATTTTTTTCTTAATCCATAACTAGTCTGAAAATTCTGCAACTCTTAGAAGAGAAAATGATTATCATGAGAGACTTTGGTCCCAATGACTTGTGAGCTGTATAATCCAGCAGGGGATTGCTGAGCATCTCTTTCCCGGGTGGTCGAGACAGAAAATACCTTCTGAAAAGAGGCTTTCACTGGTGTGATACAGGCAGCATGGGCTTAGCAAATCAGCATGTAAGCAACATGCTGGCTAAAATATCCATTATTTTGAGAAATTCTTACTGGAGGAAAAATTAAATTTTAAATTTTTGAAAAAATTCTTAACTTTAATTTTTTTAAGATTTTTTTTTTTTTTGGCAGTAGATAGGTTATTTTATCTCTGGAATGTTCTAAAATGTAGTTTCTGGTAAGAGCTGTGAGGACCTAGGGGAGAATAATCAATATTTAAAATGAGATATCATTCAGGACTGAGCAAGATATTTTCTTGTACATATATTTTTTTCCTACCTGACAAAAACTTGTTTTCACTGGTTTAAGAAGGTAGTTCTTCAACACATAACACTTGAGTAGCCCTATGGACTGCAGGAAGTTGAGGAAATTATGGGAAAAGAAACTTTTGCAGACTTCTTTTTGCTGCTCAAACAATCAAATTGCTTTTCCTGTGAGCAATTACTAAATATTGTTTGAGCATACCTTGAGGTAAGGTAGTATTGTGTCCTCCCAGTGCTGGAAGGAAATACCCAGATCCGAGATGATCTCAAAGATTATCTCAGTTACTTCTATGACATAAGCCCTAAGTATGGTAATTAAGAAGAAGTAGTGCACATCTGGTATCTTGTGATAATGGATCATCAGAAATGAAAATTACATGACAGTTTTATACAATGTATAGTTCCAAACCCATAGAACTCTTAAAAAACAACATTCATGGGAAAAAGTAATGGGTGGAAAGACATTGATTAGAACCACCTGCTGTTTACTGTGAGATGTTACAGGTGATTATGATATAAAGAAAAAAACCAAAACACTTATTTCAAGAAAATTTAGGATAAAAATTACATTTGACGTCACTAGAAAGGAATATAAGAGCTGTTAAAAAATAGAACATCAAGCATCTAAAAGCTGCAAAGCATTTAGTACATAGCAAGGTAGGGCAGAATATTAAATAGCTGGAAATATGGAAAAATAAAGTATGAGCAAACAGTACTACTCTTTTATCATCTGTTAGTAGCTTTAGGCATAAATAGTCCTCTTGAAATCATCTAGATTTTTTTTTTCTTTGCAAAAGGAATAAAGTTTTTTAAATAAGAGGAAAAACCATTAAAAGTTTAATAAGCACCCTGTGAGAATTGTGGTAATTATTGAGGTCCTGCAAGTCATTATTGATAATTGAGATCTGATCACTTTTAAAACCCAACATGCCCAAGCAATTGCAAAATGTTATATGTAAGTACACTCTTTAAAACCTTCCTTGAGGGACCATGAAATGAAAAGAGGAATTCAGTAATTTTAAAGCAGCAATATATTTTAAAACTTGTTTAGTGGATGTTTAATTGGAAGTCATAGGTTTAAAAAAAATTATGTGAGAAGGTGCAGAATTCTTTGGAGCTGAGCAATGGAGAGGAGATCTCAGCTTGCATTATCAAAGCTGTGTAAATGAGTTACAGACATGGGCACCACAACTTTCATCACAAGGAAACAGCCATAGAGAAAACATGAGGCAACAGTGTTGTCTCAGTCCCAGAAGTGATTTAAGCCTTTTGGACTGTACATTCAGAGGTATTTTCCATAAAATAAATGTGGGAGTTTCTTTGAAGAGTCTGTTGACTTTCAGCAGAACTTAGACACTTGAATACACATAAATAGAAATGGTAGTGGAAGGTGAAGATGTTTAGCAGAAAAAATGGAAACAATTATTTTGTAAATACAATGTCTGCAAATGAGGAAAAAAGGTAATCCAAAAGTGGAAGTGCTGAGTCCACCTTATCTGTTAACTGGAAAAAAAATGAACAGTACAGTGAACATAATATTAATGTGTGCAAACTGGGTGACAGAACAAATAGACAAATCCAGTATTATCTTGAGTAATTTGACTTTTCTAGTTCCTTTATCCTAGTAAGTTATTCTGCTGTGTTCCCCAAGATCCAAGTTGAAGATTGGCTGGGTTTGAAAAATTGATTTCTCTTTCTCTAATTGATTTCTCTTGATTTCTCTTGTACTTTATCAAGCTTTCAGAGCTCTTTGCTGACAGCTTCTTAGATCAGTCAGTCAGACTACTGTGACTGTCTAAAATAAGATGGCTGCTGGATTATTTTCAGACATAACCAATGCTGCCAAATGTCTTTCAGTGACTCTCTCACTAGTTTGTCATACTTTTTATTTCTACTTAAAGAAATACCACCTTAATTTCCTTTTCAGAGTGCTTGCGTAAGTCCTATATACTTACAAGGTATGCAGCTGCTATGTGAAAATGTAGTACCATCAGGAAAGTAAAAAATATTATTCATGAATGCTAAATGTCTTCCTTAAATCATGAGGTATCTAGAGTACACATCAATAAAGTTTTTTTTTATTTTTCAAGGATTAGGATGAAAAAATCTCTGAGGATGATTAAATAACAGTACTGTGTTACAGGTTTGGCTGAAGAAAGAGGAAAAAATGAAAAAACCCCACAAAAACCCTTTGAAAATTGCCTTAGTGAAGGCAATTCTTTATACATGTTAATACATCTCAAATAAAGATTGAATTGCACTTTAAATTGTCCTCTTTAGTGCTGATTTGGGAACAATTCTGATTTGAGGGGGAGAAAATAAAACCTCAGTGGGTAATTGTTGCCAAAGCCAAAAAAATTCTTGTTGAGAGAAGTGCTATTACCTGTCCTTATGTGCTTTTAGACAGACTTGTGCACTGTCATGTTCCCACCTGTCCTGAGACATTGGCATCTGGGAATCTATTTCAATATTTATAACCCTTTTTTCATTCTGACTGCCTACAAGCAAGGGAAATGCTGTTTCACACCTGCATGCTGCTAGAGCTGACTCTGCACAAGCAGCAAGGGGGGTCAGGCAGACCAATGGGCTAACAGATTTCAAGAGGAATACCATTCCAAACAGATCTTCAGGAATTATAGGAGCTTTAAAGTGCTCCTGGTGGTCTGCACTTTGTGTTCTTGACACTTGGCAGTTTCTGGCCTATTATGTTCCTGGAAGCTCTTAATGAGCACTTACAGAATGGCAGCTGCTACTCTGCACTCGGGGCTCCTCTGTTGTCCACCTGGGTATATTATGACTTTTTTATCCCCCCCTGTGTAACTGTGTTTGCTTGAATGATGTGTTCACCTTGCTGGATTTCTCTGACAGAACCCTGTGACACGGCAAAGATTCTAGTCCCTGGCATTATGGTTTCTGAGAAAAGTTAAGTTTTAAAGCTAAGTTTCAATATCTGATCATGGGAATATAAGACAAATGATCCACATACTGAATAAAGTTAAAAAGAAGGAATCAATGGTGAAAATGAAGTTATTTCATTTCTGTATGGTTATGTAGATTTTCATAACCAACAACACAGTGAAAAACATCACAGTATCTTGCTGAGTGATAGTGGAAATTTTAGATTTCTCAGGACTTTTGAAAAAAAAGGAAATATAATTTGCTTATTACTAGTATGGCAAGTGTCTGAAGGGCATCAACAACAGAGAGTGTTTTCTCTTTAGATACATAGTGAAAGTAAGATGTGGCCCTAGCCAAAGAAAAAGGAAGAAAAGGAATCACTTTCCCATTTGACAGAACAAAAAATATATAGCAAGACAAAGAAATAAATTTCTTTGGATATGATATTTGGACAGTGTCTCCCTTTTTAGGTAGTGCCACTTGTCAAGCTCAGAACTGTCCATTTTGTTGAGATAAATGTCAGTCCTCAAAGTCCTGCGTGTACTCCCTCTGGGATCACACATGGATAGAATATCTTCAGTGATGGAAACCCTGCATTTGTGAATTGAGTCGTGTTTCTCCCTGAAGTCTATTTCCTGTCGTGCTGTTAAATAGAAATGCTGTTTGATGTGACAACTCTCAATCCTTGTTGTATGCAGTCATTAAAGATCCCATTATCTATTTACTGAAACCTAGACATACATTCTACTGTATGAAATCTTCAGTTGGATTCCCTTCCTTTATAATACATTTCTTACAGGTATAGTAGAGATCATGTGAACTGAAGAGAAAAGAAAAGAAAAAAAAGGTGATTTTTGACCTGTCTTCTTCCAGTGAAAGACTGAAAGGTTATTCCCTAGGAAATGTTGAGGTAATTTGTTTCCTTGTTTTATGAGTGTGCTGTTAAATAGTTGATATGTTTCCAATGAGAGATGGCTGCAGTGGTGAAGTTAAATCAATTGCTTTGGTGAAATAATCCCCAGAGCTTGGTAATTGATTGCATTTTACTTTAGGTTTGCACAGTCTTTTGATGTTCTTCAGGACCAAAAGCAATACAGAGTTAGAAGGTTGATTTTATTTATTAATGAGGATTTTTTAGCACTGAATCTACCTGAATGCAAAGCAGTTGAGATACAGAGAAATGCAGACAAATGAAGATTCTATCTCCTTTCTCTCTACCTCTCCCTTTCTTTTTCTCCTTTTCCTTTGGCAATAACAATTGACTCTCTTGGTTCAGGAAATTGCAAAAATTAAAGGAAGGTGAGTACAGGATGAGTAAAGGATGAAGTAATTAACTAGATAAAGACAAATCAAATCAATCATTCCTATTATAGCTTCCTTTTTAGGTGATATTTGGGTTAGGTATAGCCTGACCCTAAGGACATCACATGATGGAGATAAAGAATTAATATTAGCAGAGTAAAATCATGGGGGAGGATTAATAAAATCTCTGTATCTACCTTCAGACCTTACCTCTGAGCCAGGATTCATTTGAACATTGCATATTACCATTCCTAGATACTCGAGGACAACATTATCAGATATATTGAGACAATAAAATAGTGGAGCCAGTTGTTTTCATTTATCTTTTGATTTTACTAATTATTTTTTTCTGCAGAGAAGCTCAGATGAGTTTCTACATTTCTTATATAAACATGGTTTGACACCAGAACATGGCAAAGTGCATCTATTGCTGATGCTTCCTTTGTTTTCCTTACAAACATGAGATAGTGTTAAAACTGCTATGTCTTTCACTTGGGTTACCTAATCAGTAAATCTCTTCCAGATGACTGCTGCTAGTACTTTGTATTGCAGTATTTTAGAGCCTAGAAATTACTGGTAAGTTTGTAAATTCATCCAAATGCTGCAGTCTACCCAAAGGGCAGCTGAGGTAAACATCACCACCAGAGAAATAATGCACAGGGGCACGCACAAGGCCCTTGCTTTAATTTACTGCCCAGCATTTCAGCTCAATATATTCAAATGCGGAGTGTCAAATTTTCAAGGAAATAAAACTTGATTTTCCAAGTATTTCCTGGCTGCTTAACATCCAATACACTTTATTTTTTTTGTAAATTCTTACTAAAACATTCCTTTTTAGCATTCATTTTTAGTCTGTTAATTAGTGTTCCAACTGTATTCACCATAGCTTTATTCTTCTCCCAGGGTTTGCTTAGCTTCGAGAGGCAATTGTTAAATAAAAAATGCCAACAAGGTATTATTACAAACCTATCTACAATAATTCCTTTCCTGATAGTATAAGAACAATTAGAAAAGCTCAGATGAGCAGCTCTGCATTGTTTCTTGGCTTATGTACAAGAAAGACTTTACACTTTTATATGAAACCCAGAATTGGTATTGAACAGCTGTAAGATAATCACTAGAGACTTAAACTTCAGCAATAAGGCCCTCTAAGATCAGAAACATCCTTACATTTTGTTTTTAAAAGGAGAACACTCATTAGGTGCACTTTTCTCACTTGACATCTAGGGAGCTGGTAGAGCTTGCCTCTAAAGAGGGAATCTACTATTCCAAATAAATTAAGAATGGAAGAAATTAGGAGTAGAAATGTATTTTTCTTCTTCTTTTGGAGGGGAAAAATATAAATACTGAATAGCTTCTTAATCTCACAAATCCCTACTTTTCAATATAAGAGAAATTTCCAGATCTAATGGAAGCATCAAGATCGGAATGGGATGATTAGAATGATAATAAAAGACTTAGCATCAAGCTTTATTTTAACTTTTGTAATTATGACCCACTACAGAGTGAACAAATTTAAGATCAAGAGCTTTAAGTGGATCTGGCCACAGCTTCTTCTGAGGATATATTCTGAGGTGCTGACATTTTGTAAATGCCTTTAAGACATGTAAATGACTGTGCCAGCTACAAGATGGTTCATAAATGGTCCCAGATAGGAGGTCTGTAGCACCAGTGAGCAGATTTACCATATGTTGATGAGGTGAGCAGCCAAGTGGAAATTTGGAAGACATGAGTTAAAAATAGGTGGGTAGAGTTATATGAAGAGAAGGATTTAAAGCTAAAGCAGGGAGGATAAATAGGGCAGAAAAGAGAGAAGATATTAATATTTCTTATGGGCAAGTGGAGCAGATGGTCACTTGTTTCATGTAGGGAATTGATATAGGCACTGAATTCTGAGTCTGGTTAATGTAGGTCTCTTTTTATTTTTGGTTTCATAGTGAAATCACCATGATTCAAACATCATTCTCTCTGAGGTATCAGTCCAAATATATGTGAAAATCCCTGTGCAAGAGAAGTATTATTGCTACAGATAGGATGTCTTTGATATTGGCTGGTACACAAGATAAACCATAAATCTCCAGATTTTAAAATTATGAACAGTTGTAGCATGAGCTTCCCCACTAAAGCAGAGTCACTTGAATTTGCTGTATCTGAAACTGTAGTGGAATCATGATCTATTTATTCATTAAAGAAGCAGAACAATCTTATAAGGTAGTCAGGCATGTACCTATGAGGAAGGGAAGCTGGATTTCATGCTGGGTTCTCTTTTTAGCTTGTCTACAATAAGATGCACTCTCAGGATGATAGAATAAAGTATCACTTTCTTGCCTGTTGGGAATGCACTGATCCAAGTATTAGAGAGGAATTTAATATATTTATTTATATTTACTATATAAATTTTTTACCTGCAGAACAGGCAGCCTATCCAATCAGTTACAAACCCTGCTAGCGTTAAATGTTGAGTTGAATGCCTGAGTATAAACAGTCCTGAACAGGGAAAATAAAAGAAAATTTCTTGTTACATTTTGAAGTCTTGAAGGTGAAATTTTGGGAAGGAAAATCTTATATGAAGAAAAGTATGTTGAAGTGATAGTACTTATCTTTAAAGGATTTCTATTGTATAAAATGACATGTTTATTTTTGAAATGCAGATGATAGATGATATGGATAACGTTTAGTAAATACTTCATCTGTCCACAAGCTCTTGCTGTGGTAGAGTAAATGTATCTGATTCCTGATAGGATGACATGAAAGGAAAAAAAAGTTGTGGGTCCCCTCTTAGCTTCCATTTAGTATGTACAACTCAGTGAAAAGCCCTAAATAACAGTGTGGCTTTCAGGAATGAGTATGTTTCCTTATTTGAAGCTTTGCTCTTTTTGCATTGGAGTTTCAATATTTGGCTTTATTTCTATATTTAGGAGGTTTGCCATATTTAATCTTTATACTAAAATCCTATAATCTCTTTTCTTAGATGATTCTTGGGTAGTTGCAGTAACTTTAGTAGGAGAACTTTTGCTTGGAATGATCTTCTGGGAGTTGTTGACTCCAGGCCCCACTGGAGGTGGTGCTGTTACTAGAGCTTGGTCCAACCAGTCCTGGCCTTGGTTTGCTGAGTCTCAAATACCTCTGAGGTGTTCTCACTGAATATCCTGTCCCTGAACAGCATTACCTTCCTTGAGAAAACGTTTTTCTCTGATGTCTATGTGACTCCCCTTCAACTTGGTTTTTGATAATCACTTTCATATTAATCTTGATCTTTTGGAGCAAAAGAAAGCCTTTTGCAGCTTACGTTTCTGTTCTGTTGTCCTATTATGAAAAGCTGACAAAATCCTTCTGTGATTTGTTGTATTTTTTTCACTGAATCTTGCAGTATTATCAGGGAAGAAAAATGAGTTACTTCTAAGAATTCTTTTATACAGACCACAAACTTTTTTTAAGGAGTACACAAGGGGAATAAGAAAAATGAACAGATTTTCAGGCTCCTTAATAAATGAAAACAACCTTTTGTTTCCTTACACAGAAGGGACATTCCTAGTGAAAACTTATGTTTTGGGGTTTTGAGTAAAAAGTGCAATAACTGGTTGTCCCGAATAACTTATAAATTTGTCTGAATATCTATTTATAATTTTACAATAAGAGCTGAAAACAGTAATGCAGAAATCCCGGTGTAGTGGATAATCTGGTACCAGTGAGCTCTTTGAAATCCTTTTACAGCTTCAAAGTGCAGTACATTTCTTAATGCTAACAGCACCTCGTGGCTACAGGATTCTTAGGGGAGCTAATTACTGCTGGCCCAAGGACACCTCCCAGCATGTGCTCTTCCCAAGGCTTGCTCATGTGCTTCAACAAAAACTGTACCTGCAATGAGTGCAAATCTGTTAGGGCCTAACAATGACTTCAGACACCCACTCCTTACCTGTCTTCACAACAAGGGAATCTCAGTGGTGTTTATGGCTTTCAAAGGTACCCTAGGTTAAAAATAATTTTATTTGTTAGAATACTGGCCATCTGAAGCTGTAATTTAAGATTATGGTGGGTTTTTTTTACAATTTCTCAATCATTCTATATCCATAAAGAAAAATTAGGGGAATCTTCCAGTCAAGACTCTTTTTTAAACACACTATTAGATCTAAAATGGACTTCAAAAAGTGGTGGCAAACCACTTGTTTGCTTGTTTTGCAGTTAAGTTATAGAGTCTGTATCCAGAAGTTTCTGTCTGTGGTTTACATTTTTGTTGAAACTGAGACCTCCTATGAAATGAGCCCTGCTAGGACCTGAGGTCTCCTATGACCTTCCCACACAGAGAACAAGAAGCAATTTATCTGTAACTTATGTCACCTCTGTCTCCTCCAGGAAACATTGTACATGGTTGATCTCACTTCCTTACCAATACTCCAGTCCAAGAAATGAGGATGCTGTCCATGTAAGCAGCCTGGAAACTTGAGGTTCTTTAAAAAGCAAAGAGAGTTTTCAGAACAGGTACATTGCAAGGTGGCTGCCTGTATCTTATATTCTCTTGTTGTTGGAGAGTTCCTATTCATAACAAACAAATTCTATTTGACAGTTGAAACAGAATGAGAAATGGAGGTCTGGATAATACATCGATCTAGGCTGTCAAGCTGAGGGTTGATTTGAAGGTCAGTCATACATGTTCTTTTCCCACATATCCAATAAAATGATGACTATAATGATACATGTGTAATCTAATTTGGGAAGAACAAAAAAAAGGGTTTTCAGTTTTCAGACTATATTCTTGTATTAATATATGAATGTAGATGTTTCCTTTTTATTGATACAGTTTTATACATCAGCATCCTTGTACTGTTACTCATCAGTGTCATGCCCTTTTTGCCTTAGGTGTAAACACTGACAATATCAGAGCAAGCTGTCCTGCATGAACTTGTTCCTGATTTGGTGAGATTTCAAGGGGAGTGGGATGTCATGCTGAATGCTTTTCCTCTCTCCTCAGAGAGCAGAGTAGGCCCAGATTCTTAGGAGGTGCAGCTGCAGTGGCAGTACTGGGGTTAGCTATTGGTAACATACATTGGTCAGGGAATTTGACAAGGGAGGTACATATAAATATGCACACTAAAACCCACATTAGTTCAACAATTAGCAGTTTAGCAGATTTGATTTACACAGTCACAGTGCAAGCTTAAAACAACAAACATGAATACATGGGAATATATTTCTGGAAAAGTGCTGTAGAGGGGCAGGCAGGGAAGAGAGCTGAGAAGCTCTTCAAAGAGAAAGTGGCTTCCAAAGCTAGTCTTATAAAAAAAGTTAGGAAAAAGGTGTTTTAGCATCAGAAATATAAATGATAAGAGTTTAGTTAACACAAATGGACATAGATAATTTACTGGACTGCTGCTTACTCACAAAATTAGAGTTTGTGGTTTTTGTAGCTGGGGCTGGTCTCCCTTGCTGGTGGGGTTTAGGTTTGACTCTGCTGGTGGATCGAGGCATTCTGAGTTTGGATAGCATCACTCTGGTTCCCCTCAGCTCTGTATCCACGTTCATAATGTGACTGCTACGCCAGTGAGAGATGAGTGATTTCTTCTGACCTACCTACTGCTTCTGCATGTTCACTGAAATTCACTTTGAGCATCTTATTAACTTCCATATGGCTAATGTGGAAGGATATTTAGGTGTACATAAAGGAGCACATAGGAACCCATCCTTACTTAATGAAAATGTTTCCTATCCTGTAGGCATTTTTAATTTCAGAGAAAATGAAAATTGCAAGTGTTTCTGAAACACATCTGCATCTGATCTGACCTCAGCAACTCATATGCTGCTGCACAGTGACAAACCACTTTGCTTCTAAAAAAGCACTAAACTTCTTAGCTGTGCACAGCTCCCATGAGCTCCTTTCATACAAGAGCTGGGGAGCAAACCTGATATGCCGATAGAAGTTGATTCTTTAGTGAAGTGAGGAGTACTCAGTCAAATTAATATATCCATTTGAGTGTGCATTTTAAAACTTACTAAGATCAGTACTGTAAAAGGCAAAGCTATCCTCTCCTATCCACACACTTTGGCAGGAGTTACATTTCTTTTTCTACCAAATGTTTGAGGCCAAGGACTCATAGTAAAGGACTGTTATGTCAAAAGTAGTGCTGGAAATGTTGAGCATAATTAAGTGCTAGAGACAAAATTAACATAGGGACTTTGTACAGCTGTGTGGGATTAGTCTGGTCTGGGATCCTTAATCCTCTATGATCAGCACAAGCTGATTCAGAGGATAAAACCAGCAGCAGGTACTTAACAGAGACAGTGTCTTCAAGGAAAGTTTTGCTTTTTAAGCACAGTAGAGATTGTAGCTGTGCTTCACATGGAATTTAAAGTCTTGCATCTTTCTAAGAACTCAGTATCTTGAACATCTGCTAGATATTCAAAAGTGATTCAGAAGTGATTCAGATGAGGTCTCTAAAGAGGAAAAGTAGCAAGGGTTTGTAAATATTATCAGATCATACAATAATAACTGAACATCAGTGCCAGCACTAATGAGAAAAACAGAAGGCGTTAAAATGAACTAGAAAGCTTTTAGGCCTATTAGTCTCTCTGCCAAATGAACTTTTGAGCTTTAATACATAAGCTTTTAGGATGTTCATGCAGTTAACTCTCTCTGTTTTATAATGCTTGTCTTGTCAGTAAAAGATAATAATTTCACTGAAATACAGCAACTTTGGTGAAAATATCTGCTATTTCCTGGTGGCCTAACATTCTGATTTCTTCTGATTTCCAATCCCATTGCAAGAATTACAAGTGAAGAAGGACTCCTATACAGATGCTTCAGGAATTGTTTATCTGCAATGGCACATTTGTTTTCCATCTGAGTGTTTGCCTAAATTGCATTTCATCCCTCATTTATATTTCTCATCTTCATGGTAACGTTGTGCATGCTGATGCAGTTTCTCTTGCTATCACCCACATGACACTTTGTGACTTCATTTGACACTGTATTAAGGTAAACCACAATCTTGTTAATGGCAATAAGCACCAAGGTGGTTGAGTGCTCCTTGGAATGAAGACAAATGAACGTAGGGAAATGTAATGACTATGCACACTGTGAAGTAAAAGGGCTGTCTTAATGGACTAAAATCAACTTCTGTGGATAAAATGACTTCACTAACACACAGCTGAGATTAACTTGACTGATTCAGCCAACAGCTTGCTTAAGGTATCTTATTATTGCCATATCACTAAGGTCTAAATCATGACAGGTACCCTGAGTCTGATACCTCTGGTAGCACCCGTGCCTGTAAAACCTAAATTTTACTCCTGGGTAGGTACTTAGTCTAATTTATTTCACTACCTAATGCTTATTGCAGAGAATATATTTGGATGTAACATTTGTTCTCAAAGTTTTTGAAAAAAAAACCCCTCAGCTACCAGAATGTCCTATGAGAACAAATGGCACAAAAAGAGTGGCCAATTCAGAGAATTTTCAATAAAACTGGCTCTGAAATCACACTAAGCTTTCTCTATTCTAATATTTATGGACTGCTTGAACTGTCAGCTGCTAGGTGGCACAATATATTTCCAGTTGCAATAGGCATTCGTACAAACACTACATTTTACATGCAGGATAAACACATGATAATGATTTTATTATAGTTAATGGAGCTGTAGAACTCAACACAGTGGTACAAGATATCTGCAAAAAAGGTTTGTTTTCCAGAACTTGGTAAGACAGTTAAATTGGTAGGAATACTGGTAGAAAATAAACTTTAATATTTGAGAGATGGTTGAAATAAAAATAGTTTGAATCCAATGGAAGATTAAAAAAAAACCAAAAACAAATGGGAGTTCCCTTTCTTCGATCTTTATTTTGTACTTCTGTTTCTAACAGATAAAAACATCATTGTCTTTCAATTTCCAAAGTATTTTTTTTTTATTATAGCATTACTTCATTTTGTCTAGTAGCAAGTAACATCCCTGGAATTAGTTCTATGTATGTATATGGACAATTTTTTCAAGTATTTTTACTTAAAAGTTTTGATAGGGGGAAGTGTAAATGTAGTAAGGTACTCTATTCTGTATGGCAAGGACTTCCTATCTTAGGAAAGATGGACCACTCATTTGCCAAGAATTCTCTGGAGAGAGAGAACTTTGTCATGTCTTTTATTTTTGAGAGTGAATTGTACACATGGGTCAAGCATGGATTCAACCAAAGAGCACACTTTGAGGAAACCCTGATGTCTTGGCAAACCATTTTGGTTGGTTGGCTAGTTTTGATTCAGTATCAGCATGCAGAAGATAATGAGATGGAAGGACAATGCCCTAAGGCAAGTTGGGCTTTGGGTGACTTGTAGCCAGTCTCTTACTCCCGTGGTGCAGCTGACTCTGTGGAGACTCAAAGCAATGGCTGCTACACCTGGCCTGTGCTGAACTTTCAATACTGCCCACTAGGACCTGCTCATATACAAACCATGGAAACTTGAACTCCAGGCAAATGCCATGACATTACATTCAGAGTCTTAGTGATAAAGTAACTGCTGCACGACTTCAAACTTTGCTAAGTATTCCCCTGTTCCTGACTCCAAGCAAGCAGCTGATTTACTCAGAGAATAAATATCAGAGGCAATACCTATGAATGCTGCTTTGCTGTTTACACTTGGAGTGATTTTTTCCCTACCAACAGAGTCTTTGAAATTGTATTCTCCTTAGTCTGCTTTCAGATTCTTAAATAAAACAGGCAAAGGGAGGGGCTGCCAGCTGATTCTCCTGTGGTGCACAGTACTCTTTGCTGTGCTGAACATGTCTGAAATGCTGACCTACTGTTTTGCAGCTTACCGTTTTTTAGCAGACTTTCTTCTTCAAAATCTTATGTCAATGAGAGAGCAACGCAGTAAATATGTAGGTACTTGACTAGAAACTGCAGCTGCTGACCTGCCCTCTAGAGATGTTTTTACATTTCCCAGCATGCATCCATTTTGAAAGTTATTGAGGGGGATTTCGACTTCCAGGCCACTGCAGTATAATCACTGAACAGTTATTTGCTAGAGGCAATCACCATTATTATGGCCCTTACTCCACATCTTTTGAAGGCACTGAAGGATTGATATTGATTTTTGAGTAGCATTTATAAGGGGCCTGTGCACTTGAGAGTAACTGGACCATATCATTAGACTACCTAGGGGATTTTCCATCAACCATATTTCTAAAGGTAACACTAGTAGAAGAACTCCTAACCTCTGAATCAGAAGATGGATGTATAAGAGACATTAGTATTTTAAAGGAAAGAACTTCAAGAAATCAGCTGTTAAAAGACTGTTTGAAGTTATGGATCACAAGCTAACTCTTGATTTATGAAGGCAGCATAGTAACAGTTTCTTAATTACTTGATCTGATTGTTCTCAAGAGTGTTTGAGTAGTAATATTCACAGAAGTCAGTGATTAGGAAAACCTATTTCTTGGCATCAAATCAAAGGGAAGCCTAAGAAAAATAAAAGACTGTAACAGGTGCTTGGCCACACTCATTGCATCGGTGGCAGCAGATGATGATGTAGCATGTGAGTCCTGGCCAATGGACTGACTCACCCAACTTTCTCCTGTGACATGGTCCCTCTGTCAGTATTTTAGGTATTCCCAGCTCTGACAACACTGGGCACTCAGGAGCAGTGGCTGTAGGTGCAATGTGACCCCAGCCCATGAACAAAGCTGCAGCCGGGGCTGCCAGTGTGACCCGGGCCCCCGTGCTGTCTGAGATACTCTGGCTTGCATTAGGCTTTAGATTCACACATCTGAATGAGCTGCAGAAATCTGGAATTTCGTAACAGGATTTTAAACTCAGGTCAGATTAAGATAACTGAGATTTAGATGAGATTATACTAAATTTCACTTCTAGTTAGCTGAGCTCAGATAGCACCTCAGCCAGAGAGTCTGTCACTATTTTTAAAGAAAGAAACAGATTTCACATACAAGCTACAAATAAAAATTTAACAGCTTAACTTGGAAAAAATATCTGCCACACAATGACTAAAGGAGATAGAATTAAATAAGAAAAATCAATTTGACCTTTTTCTCCAAGTTTCTCTTTTTAAAAAATTAGGCATACAACTTGTCTTTTGCCTTTGATTAGTTTTAATCTCAGGCTCTTATGCAACCTAATTTACTGTTATAAATAGAATCCCAACAGGAAAGCTATTTTTTAAAAGAGAAAGTACATATTCCCAGGGTTTTACACTCAGAATTAAGCAAAAACATGAGGAAAGTAGTCTTCAGCTTTCAGATTTTTCTTACTTACTATGGTCTGGTAGTTATCTTGGCCACCATCTTAGCTAGTAAATTTACCCACATATGAGTTCTGCATTATTGTAATTACTACTGACAAAATGCCTATGAATAACCTGTCCCAATTTGTGAATTTTTTTAAGAAGTGAGAAATAGGAACTTGAGAAAGCCAACACATTTTTATGTTTATTTAGACTCAATATATCCTTCGAAAGGACACAGTTTCCCCAGAAGTTTGGCTTTAAGAAGTCAAAAGGCTTTTGAAAATATTTGCTTAAACCTCAAAACTTTGCATGTGTTTCCCTTGTAAATAAAGGATAATGTAATGCAGAAGAATCTTATTTAAACTTTGAATACAAATATGCATGAATGCCAATTGGATTCAATTTTCCTGACTTAATTTGAATTAACTGATGGGTCTTTTGACACAAGCTGTACTAATTGTTGCTTATTTGGGTGCACTATATCAGTGAGCATGGCAATCAAAAACTCAGCCAGATGTTCATGTTTTCTTTGATTTCCCACAGCCTTAGGTTTGAAGAAAAGTCAATCAGCAAAATTATTCTTCTTAGCATCTGTCAAGGTACTGATCACATTATCATAATGGCAGTCAGAAAAGCAGAATGGCTCTGATTCCCTTTCACTTAACATGGTATCAGCCTTCAGCTCTCTGCAGTCTTAGTTTGATATCATCATAAACCACGGAAATTTTGTGAAATTAGACCAAGCGTATTTTTAAGTGGTTGAGTTCACCACAATGAAGAGTGAATGTACTTTTATCTTCATATAAACTTATATTTATGTGACTAACTTCTATAAAAGTATATTTTGTATGTTTTATACTGGCATATATTTACAATGTCTTATTGACTGATGGGATTTTTTTTTTCCCAAACTCAATAAACTTCATATAAAAGCTTTTAAGACGTTGAAAAACTAAATATATTCCACTTATGTACAGGAAATCTAAGCCTACTGAAACAGTTTCTTTTGATTTGCTTTTGGACACCTGTAAGCTACATAATTTATATTTTGAACACCTGTAAGATACATCATTTATATTTACAGCTCAAGCAATTTATTTCAATTCTTTAGAATTTCCATGAAAACATTAGAGAAAAATAATTTTTGTGAGTTTGTTTTTTTCCAAGTTCTAAAAGCAACTGCCAGAGACAATTTGTGTTTATTTTCAGATGGGATACAGATCAAGACTGTCTTAACCTTTCTCTCTTTTCATTTCTAGGTGTTTAATATGTGTCTTTGCATTTCCTGCATAACTGGATCCTAGCTCATTAAGGGTAAGACCTTTTTTTGCAATCCCCATAGGAGCAGTGCCTAGCAAGGGAGAATGCATGGTTTGCACTGTTGTTAATTTAAGAATTTACCATGGTCTAGAGTTCTACCCTGCTCAGGAGTGCTTTCACTTGCAATCCCCACCTGCCCACCTGGCAGCTGAATATTTTGAGCAAGACTTCTCATTCCATTTGTGTCTACAGGATACCTTCAGCCTAAGATAATTCACAGCTAAGGAGAGCCAGGGCAAGAGAGGCCAGCCTAAACCACAACTGCTAATTTGATGCTTGTCTATGTGTAAGACTGGTGCAGGTCCCTCACTTTGTTGTACATGTTGCATAGAAACATCCTAAAGCTGTGAATGTAGAAGAATCCTTGCCATGATCCTTAAAGGTGATGGACTGTGGAGAATTCTTTATTTTCAATTATTTATCTTTAAAATTCTTCTGAAATGTCCTTCATTTCACCAAGTGCAAAGCTGTGGACAGCAAAAACACTCTGTGCTGCTTCTCCCTATTGAGTAGGGAAACTTTTGTTCCTCTTTTACAGCGTTTAATGTGTGTCACGTCAGAAAGATGAATTTAACCTGACAGAGGAAGATAATAGGGGAAAGATTCTGAAAATATTATTATGGGTGATGAGCTCCAGCAGCAATTAATTCAGGAAGGAGTTTACTGAAGAAAGCTCCCAGGCTCAACCACTAAACCCTTAATGTGGCTTAGTTCTCAATCAAAGCTTTCAGAGAAAGAGATTGCATGAAAGAGGAGCTACTGTATCTGCCACAAAGCTGCTTAATATGACTCATGTCTCAATGGAAGTGTTTTCAGCATAAAAACTCTTCAGATAGTGCTTCAAAACCAATGACACACATCCCTAGCTCATTTATAGAGTTGTTTAAATATTGTTCCAATGCTCACAGCTACCCAGGTTTTGCAGCCCATTCTACCACAGAAACAGCTGGGTAAAGAAAACAAACCCTTTTTTTTCCTTTGCTGTAAAAAGGTCGCTCACCTCCAGTGCAGACATCAAGCTCTGGAGAGAATGATCCCCAGAGTTGCTAACTCATGGGAAGCATTTTGCATGGCATGACAGGGAGAAAGGTCAGAGTACCATCCCCCTGTGAGATCCATGGGCATGGAGTTGGAGTTCTCAGGAGGAGAGGGCAAGGCTTGTATTTGGTGGGGTTTGATATTTTGTTGGTGCATTTTTTTTAACTTAATTCTGCCTTTGTAGGGGTAACAACTAAATGCAAATCCACCTCTTTCACCTCCACCTCTTAAAACTCTGTGGGTGGTACATTTTTAATATGATGCTTTCAGGAGAAATAAGAGTTGGGGGGAGGAAAATTCCTGACAAAAAGGAATTTGAGTTGAGTTTTGGCTAGGGGTAAGTGGAGGTACATCTCTTTTGGCACACAAATGGGCTCAAGGTCACGTTGTGGGCTTTGGAATCACCTGGTGGAGCACAGCCCCCCTCAGGCCAGGGCCACAGGCCCTGAGTGGTCACCCAGGGGCTGCTGCCAGGAGCACCAAACTCAGGTCTCTGCAGGGAGTTTTAGTCAGAACAAACACCTAAAAGTGTCCTTAAAGCCACCTCTTAAAGGAGGGCTTTTGAATGTTTCCTGGAGTACTAAACTTGTAAGTGTTGAGTGTAGTTTTGGGTGCCACAATGGAAGAAGGATTTAAACTATAGGAGAGCTACCAAGCCAGTGAAGGGCCTTGAGGGAAAGCTAAATCAGGAGCAGCTGAGGTCACTTGGCTTGGTAAGTGTGGAGGAGGCACAGGTGAGACCTCAGAGCAGTCCACAACTTCCTCTCAGGCAGAAATGGAGGGGCAGACATTGATATCTTTCTCTGGTGATCAGTAGTGGGACTCAGGTAACTCATGTGAAGCTGAGAAGAGGCTCAGGTTGGATATGAGGCAAAGGTTTTTCCCCCAGAGGGTGGCTGGGCACTGAAATAGGCTCTCCAGGGAAGTGGTCACCGCACCAAGCCTAACAGAGCCCAAGAAGTGCTTGGACAATGCTCCCAGGCACACAGTGTGACTCTTGGTGATGGGCTGTGCAGGGCCAGGAGTAGGACTTCGATGATCCTTGCGAGTCCTTCTGAACTCAAGATACTCTATGATTTTATGAGCCCTCAGCTGTATTTGGGCATCTTCCTCTGCAACTCTCCCTTGTCACACATACATTGTTTGCAGGCCCTGGGCTTCATCCTTGACTGTTTTTTGCTGTGTTGTTACAGCCCTGACCTCTGTGTGTAGGAGTCACCCTGTATTTATTTACAGAGATCTGGAGGCACACATCAAGCTCTGTCTTCCTTCACAGTGTTTAAACAGAAAAGAGCAGAATGCTATCTAGCTATCAAAAATATTCCAGTGTTGCAAGAGAGCCCTTAAGTACTTTGTGGTTTTTCTTCCTCTGAGTTATGGGTCTGATTAGAGTTAAATGTATCATTTCATACACCATCACAGCTGAGTTCCACTTGGGTAACGTGCATTCAAATTTGCTGTATATCTATATGATGTATTTATTGTTCTGCATGTTAAGAGGGTATTAGCTAACTGTACTTGCATATGTTTCAGGCCTTAGTTAGCTTTCAAATTTGTGATTTTGCTTCCATCTTAGTTTTATAGTAGATAATTCTAACCTTCTCATTAAGTTTAATGAGTAATCACATTGGCTCACTGCTGTTTCTACATGGTACATTGTGCATACAGTCATCAGAAAGATTATGCAAAACATGAGAAATGAATGCACACATGCAAAACTGCACAATGCATTGAAATAGTCAAGAATCATTTAATCAGGAGCATTTTCAGGTATCCTCCGTTCATGTGGACTGTCCAGTTTAAATATTTTTATTGCTTTTTTCAGGAATATTTTCATGGAAAAATTTTCATGTGATGCTAGTTCAAATGTGGTTCCTCAAGATATTGTGGCTTTGGTTTGAGGTCAATGTGTTCAAAAAATAAAATAGGTCAATTTTAAAGTGCAGAGAGAGGTTTCAAAGGGTCAGCAGTGTGAGCTGATCTCCCCATTGTTTCAATCTGACTTTCCTTTCAGAGACAGCCTTCAGTGCTGCCTGGTCTCTATGCTTCTCTGTGGTAGGAAAAGGACACAGAAATTGCCTGTTCCTAATCTGGATGGTCCACACAGGCTTTATATTTTATGGGTCTGGCAGAATGCTAGTGTGGGTGTATATTGATTTCTGAGCCTGCTCACCCTCCCCCATCATCCATTCTCTCTTCACTTAAAAGTTAAGCATCTCATCCACCTTTTCAGATCTCCTGTGCTTTCCAGTGCCCCAGCAAAATGTGGCTGCTCGACAAGAGCAGAGGTCCTGCAGAGGAGGCAGTGTCAGGAGTGTCTGAGAGAGGTGAGTGTGGGAAGGGAGGGAGGGAGAGCAAGGCACAGGGATGTGGCTGCAGACAGTGCTGGGGTGTTTCCCACAGAGGCCTGAAATCTTTGCTACTCTTCAGGTGTGTTTTTTATGAACCAGATTTGCTGCTGCCTCCTAACTACGGGACCAGTGCACCCTGCCTTTGTATTGACTGTGAGAAACCTGAGCCCTGCAGTACCAGCAATCTCATGGGATGCTCCCACACTGCCTGTAAAGATTTCTCACCCTCCTGCCCCATCTTGAGGGAAGCAAGTTCTCCTATCATTCTTTTCCCACTTATTTTCCCACTGCTTTCTTATTTCCTCTTTTTCCCCCTACTACATTTTCCTCCTTTCTGTTATACATTGACAACTATTTTATTGAGCCTTTCTTTTCTAGAGGTGCCTTTATTCCACTGTTAGTATTGTACTCAGCTCTTGTCTCCCAGCACAGGGGAAAAAAATCTTGGTGAGGGTACCAGTGGACTTCCTCCTATCAATCAAAGGCTTTCAAAGAGTTAGGACAAACACATCTCATTATTTCAAATGGAAACATCACATATAAAAAAGGGGCAGAAGTTGAAGGTGAAATGTACTTTGTTCTTTCCAGAATTTGGAGTGCTGTGGAAAGTTTTCACAAATTAAAAATCCATTTTTGGCCCTTTCTGAAAGTAAACAGCTTTGATCATAATATCTGTGCACGGAACATCTCTGCAGGCTTAGAGCAAAGTGGATATTTCTAAAATCCTTCTGAGGAATGACAAAGGAATGTGATCCCTATACCTCCAAATCAGAAAGTTACTGAATAGCGAATGTTAGGAAGATTATCTATTTATGCATTCTCTAGAGCCTGAGCCCTGACATTGTGCTATGTTATTTTTTGAGCTAATTTGGGCACCAGGACCACAAAGCACAGCTATTTTCTTACCTGAGCTGTGATTGAGATGATATTGTAACAAAAAAACAAAAAAACAAAAAAACAAAAAAAAAAAAAACAAAAAAACCCCAAAAAAACCAAAAAAACAACAACAAAAAAAAAAAAACCAAAAAAAAAAGGCACAGCCTCAAGAGACTGTAAGGATAGAATGTAAAAACTTACCTTATTTTTGTTTAGTTAATATTTGACAGAATAGCTTTTATGTCGATAAAAACAACTTCATTCTAAATATTTCCACCTCTCATTCCACTTAATATACTTTCCTGCTGTAACGAGGAGGACTTGCTCTAGAAGTCATGCAGCTCCATGATATACCCTGGCTGACTTGTGTGGGCTTTCTGAGTAACATTCTAAGTAAACTAACAGATAAGAAATCAGTATTTCCATTTCAGAAACAACAATTATAGCATAATGTTTTTATTTTGTAAGTCACGTCTCTTGGAAATTTTGTCTCCTGAGTCTCCTCATTTAGTTAACATTTTTAATTTAAAAACTCAGCTTTCTGGCTCTGCTGTAGCTATGTTTACTTTTTACTTGTGAGCTTGCAGGCTGGGCCTCTGCAGGCCGCAGCTCACTGGCCTTGCAGCGCTGCAGCCCACGGGGGCTGAGGCCAAATGCAGGATCTCTGGCTGTGAAATATTTCAGGTGAGAGGGGAGCCGAGGGTGGGGCTCCTGTGTTCCTTCCTGGTTATTAAGGTGACCTTGGGGCTCTGGGCAGCCTCGTCCCAGTCCTGTGAACTCAGAAAGGTTCTTTTAATTAACCACTGAAAACACAACAGAAGATCCAGTTTAGGGAACTTCTGGGACTAGAAGAGAATTAATTTGGTTTCCATCCAGCACACTATTAGAAGGACTGAATTTTTAATTTTCATCCACATTTTAATCACAGTGCAAGCTGGAGTTCTTTCATGCTTTAGCAAGATTTAGATGCATTGCCTTTTTGATGTTAAAAAAATAATTTCTTAGTTTATAACAGGGAGCAGAGGAGGCACTTAGATCCCAGTCCCACTGCTGAGTTTTTAGCAACTCTTGTCTGTCCTAGTGAAATTATGTGTGTTTTGACAGAGATCACTTCTTCAACCCTTGAGATATTTGGAAACAAAGCCAAGGTCTGCCAAAGCTCCCTGGACAACCTAGACAAAACATGTCCATTGTGGGCTTTGGCTGCATCCTCTCTCATTAGAACAGAGCCTTCATTCACACAGCTGAGAAAGAAACAAGGCCAATTTTGGCTAGAGCAGAGTGTCTGAATATCTGTAAGCTTGCAGCCTTCCTCACAGTATTAATCTTCAATGTTCTTATTGTAAACAAAATGTATAAATAGCTTTAGAGCAATCTACTCCTTGGCAATAATCTTGGCATTGCTTTTCACTGAACTAACAATGAGCCTCTGATAATTTATGTGCTTTCAAAAGGAACACAAATAAGACACGTTTCCAGGTAAATATAATAGATATGACATTTAATATCCTGTCTTTGAAATTTTCAGTTCTTTTGGTGCATCTACAATAGAAGAAGTTCTTTCACAGAAAAATGAGTGTGCTTGCAATAGAAAATCAGTGGCTGTTAAGGATCCTCCTTCCAGCCATTAGCAAGTGAAGATTAATTTTAAAATTAACAAACGTTTTCCCAAGGGGAAGAATCTTAAGGAGCTCACTGTCTTTATTTTTTGAAACTTTGTAGCTTCTGGTGGTGCAAGGTGACTGTTGATGTTAGCCATAATGGCTCTCACTTGGACTGGAAAAAAATAACTTCATTGCATTTTATGAAGTTTTCCAAGAGATGTGCCAGGTATGGTGAGCTGGTGCTGCCCTAACCTGGGTGAGAGAGAGAGAGGCAAAGAAACTCCAGTAATGCACACAGAACAGTTTCTGCCACTCTAGTCATAGCTTGTCATTTAAATCTCTCTCGTATGTTCATGTAATTCTGGACAGAACATTGCCTCAGTCTCGGGTATTTTTGGGCTTTGTTTGCCATGTGCTGAGTTATCCATTTCCATGCAACACAACCACAGTCTGTGTTTGCAGTGAAGAAACCATCTCCAGGATGGCTTTCTGTTTAGAGGGGCTTGAGGCAAACTTTCAAAACAAATTGCCCAGTCTGCTTTAGGTAGGGTAAACCCTCAAGATCACAGAACATCCAAGTTCTGTTTCTAGAGGTAAAATCCAGATGTTATATAATAATTTCTTTTTGTGATTGCACAGGTCTTTAGTGTATGAAGAATATTGATCATTGTTTTATTTTGGGTTTGGTTGAGTAAGGAATTTGACTTGCATAGTTTTGGAGGCTTTATTTGTTTCTATGTATTTTTTAATACCGTATAATGAATCTGAGGTTTTATGTTTTTATGGCTATTAGGATTTGACAATAGAATCAGGAAGGATAAATCTTCCTTTTATCACAGGAAGACCAATATGTGAGTTTTGATGTGAGATTTCTTTCTGTTCTGAAGTGCTCTTTTGGTTTGTTTGGATTTTAAGCACTGCTAATAGCAGACTTCCTTCAAGAGAAGAACAAAAGCATAATTTTTGCTTGAAGGCAAGAATATATAATGGCATTTTTCCCCCCTTTAATCTGAAACTTGGAGAGAACAAGAACAGCAGATTGAAAAAGAGAATGGACAAAGAGGTGTTAGTTAACAAGCAATGGTGAGATGCTTTCATAACAAGGATAAATAGTAAGGTAAGTGGTTATGGCCTTAAGAAAGGTTAGAGAATAAACCAGATGGGTCCTTGCTGAAAGGTGTAGAGAACCAAGTTCATTTCCTCCTTTGTGATGTTGCCGACACAAACCTTGGCAAGCTGCTTGGACTAATTCTGGAAAAGATCTGGTTTTGTTTGGCTGCTTGAATACATAATTGCATTCTTAGAAACAACATTCTGCTGCAGACTAATCCTGATTCTGCAAAACCACAACCATCTTTATTTTTTACCCTAAAGCACTCAGCCGAGGAGGGTTTTTTAGATATGCTTGAACAGGTCAGCTCCTGACTTAACCCAACCCCCTTGAGCAGGGTGGAGTGGCTGCTCCTCTGCCAAACTTATTGCAGCTGCCCTCACACCTTATTTAGACGTAGGCAGAGTTAATAAAGAGCAGGTAGCAGATTAAAAAGAGAGAAGGTTTTTTGGACAAGGGGGCATATGTCATATCACTGGACCCATCACTGGTTCTGGTTCCACAGTCTAAAACAAGGTGCTGGACATTTTGTGTTCCACCACTTTCCAAGTCTTGGTCTCATTCTTGCCTTCCATTTCCTATTAATAAGTAGGGTCATTTGCTTACCTGATGGAGTCCTACAAGGATAAGCACAAGACTGAGGAATGGACAGTCACTGGAGGTTGTGAGTGGCTGGGGAAGGAGTATCAGGCTCCTGCCTTGTGTCTGATGGTATTATCTGGACTGCTGGAGCTATAAATCCATTCCAACCCGGTGTGCACTTATCCCTGCTGCCTACTGCCAATGGCCAGATCAGCACCTCTGTGTTAATATTTCCCAGTGCTTGCCAGGACATCTAGTCACGTTCCTTTTTTTCGAGCCTGGATGGTCTGGAAGCAGAATGAAGTTACAGTAATGCCAGTGGGTGAGTTTTGGACATTGAAATAAGAGAATGACCAATCCAGATAAACAAGACTTGATTTTATTAATAAAATTTGTATTTCCCTCTTTGAGGTGACAGTTACAAACTTTGGTTCAAAAATAAAAGAAAATATGAACAGCAAGAAGTTGACTTTTGGAATCTCACTTTTACATGTATAAACGTGCATAAGAAAATACCAGTTGGAAACGAGCCAGCAGAAACTAGTACTATTTAATTTAACAATTTATAAGAAATAGAAACAAACATTTCTTTTCAAGTCTTACATATATTATGAAAAATAATTACAAAAGGATTTGTGTTGTAAAGCTAAAATGTAATTTCTACTTCCAACTACCTGAATAAAATGTTCAGAGGGAAGGCCAAACCAACATGTTGTTTTGGTGAGCTTTGAAGAGTGAATTGTAAGGGTTTGGGTCAAAGACAGCTCTGTAGGAAGCAGTCCCTCTCGTATGTTGCTTGGCAACTGTGTAGAATCACATGACCTAGACATATTGCATCCCTGGCCTTCAGGTGGGGTAACAGGAAGAAAAATAATTCATATTAATGGGACGGGCAAATATTGTATAGACTATTCTGTGAAACCTTTAGGATCCAGTTCAGGAAACAAACATCCATCATTGCTTACATAAACATCTAAGTAAACACTGCAAAAATCCATAAATAACTGTTTCAAATCCAGTTTTTATATTTATGTAGCCCAAATAAGCACAATGGAAACAAATCCAGATGAGATTAAAAAAAAAAAAAAAAAAGGAAAGCTATATTACTAATTTATTTCACAGATTTTAAACAGTTCTCTTACACAGAAGTTTGGGTTTTTTCTTACATATTTTCCCCACCCAAAAATATAAACTTGTTTATTTTAGGTATATACAGTTATCTTATGAAATTATGGAATTAGAATAGAAAATAAAAAATCTGAGGTATAGCACCATGGAACACAGCACCTTTGAAAGTGCTTTCATTTCATTATCTAAATTCACAGAGATATCAGCAGAAAGGAGTTGTTTGAGTGTGCTGCTCAAGATCTTCCAGTTTTGCCACCTTAATTTTACTGGCGACTTCAAATAACAAAGCTCTTCAACAACAATATATACAAAGGGATTTTATTATTAATCAGAAATGGAATTGGCTTCACTGGCAATTACAGTTTTATTTTTTTCAGAATACATACACAGTATTGACAATGTCGTTTTTAGTTGTAAAATAAGAGCCAGATGCAATTTAGAGACACATGCAAGTTTTGGAAGTGGACAGAGAAATCACAGTATAGTACTGTACATAGAATAATTACAGTTTATATTAAACACTTTCTAAACACCTCTTTGTTGTAATGGAAGGAGCACCATTGTCGTTTTTTTTACAGCACCAAAGGAATCCAAAGGGGGTGTTCCTGAAGTGAGCCCTATGTTGTCTGTCTGTGCCACAGCATCTTTGCAAAATAAGTTTAAGTCATGTGATTCTGGCCCTACAAGGGCAACGTTTACTTTCTAGACAAGACATACATACACAGCAAGACATTTTCTATGCCATCCTTATTCAAAACTTGCATGTGGCATGAAGTGGGTTGGTAGCACCAAAGTGCAACATTTGTGTTGATCTGATTTTGTCTTAAGCTTAACCGAGGAAGCAGACAGGACCGACCTCAAATCCAAACTTCTGGTTCTGATCACCAAAGTCATTGATCATCACATCAACTATGGGCACTTGGTCTATTTTGGGTGTGTTGATTTCCAGCACCGTCTTTCCATAGCCCTTTCTTGACTGTTAAAAAAAGAAGAAAAAAACCCCAAACTGTTATAAATCTGAGCATTTAACATGTGCTGTAGATATATCTGCATAGTTTATCTCTGAAGTGTAGAATTTTTATATTATTGCCCTGTCATGCACCAGATATTGCAAACCCTAAATCTTATGTTTTCTTATGATTTCATTTTAAAAATGTGACATGGAATGTTTTGATTTTAGCTGGAGAATGGCCCATAGGTTTTTTGCTTACTAAAGTAGGCCTACAAAAGAAAAATAATCTAAGATATTTTATATTTTCTTAGAGAATTCTCAGTTCATGTCTATAATATTTAACAAGCAATAATATTTTCACAGCACTGCATACCTTCCCTGTGAAAAAAAAAATCACTAATTAGTTCTGAAAGAGAGAAGATCCACTTCTTAGAAGAAATACTGTAACTGCCTGACAAAATATTAGAGCAGCTGTTTGGACAGGAAAGAAAGTAGTATTCTGACAGAACTGCCAACTGCTGCACTTAGAAGCCAGTTTTGAAGGCACACCCTTGCTGCCTGAAGAGACTCTGTAGTTCCTCTGTATCACACAGCCCAGTCATCACGTCACTTATCAGCACTGCAGTTCCTTTAGGTGGTCTCTTAGATCTGCTGAGACCCCTTTCAGCTACAACAGGGTCTTGGAGTTCAGATGAGCATCCAAGCTGACAGACCTGAGTGCTCTCAGTTTAGTGACAGTTGCAACTTTCAGCTCTTGCTGGAGCTCTACATTTATCTGCTGTGAATAACAAAAGTGAAATGAAAATACAAGGCACATAGAAAGGCTGACATGAAGCAGTTGTGTATTAGAGTGTCACTGCTGAGGCAAGGTGCTTTGCACTTCCTGAGCTCATCTCTGCCTCAGAGCCAAGTGTATATCCTGGCACCTTCATGTCTCTAATTCTGTATCTCTGACTTCTCAGAAGCTGCCTTCAGAATGCTCCTATATCAAACCCAAAATAATTAATGAGGCTTCAACTGTCACTTGTTCTTTTGATGTCTTTGTTTCAAAGTGTTAAATAGAGACTGTGCTATTTCTGAGAAGTGGTAACAGTTGCTATGCCCACAGAGACACTGAAAGGGGAGTGCTCAGAGAGTTGATGCATGGTTGGACACCTCTGGGGATTTTTAGCTAAAGGAAGATTCTGAAAAAAAAAATAAACCAAACCAAAAACCCAGAAACTTCACCTGGCTTTGAATACACAAAACAAGAAAAGGAAATACAAAGTCACATATCAAACTATTAAATTAATTCACTGTGCTTGGGTACATACATAGGACTTATGTGATACATGTTTTTGCTGTATTCAATACATATTCTATTTGTGTATACCTTGATTTTTAGTATAAATATATTCTGCTTATAGGCTGCCTCCTCTTATTATCTTTTTTTGCTTCTGCTCTTCCCTTATACTGTGCTCCTACACAGTAGCAGATAGTCTGCTTTCAGCACAGGGGGGCTGACAGCTTTCATCCATTCCAAGTTTGTTCACTTTCTACTACTAGGCTTGAGGTTATTTCTTTTTTGGAACATAGGTGAAAATTGAATATGGCACTAGTGTACTGTGGTTAAAAATCTACTAAAAATCAGTATATGACAAGTAAAGTATTTACAAAGCTTTTCTCAGAAGAAAGCTGTGAAAAAAATAGATGTGTTTGATTTCTACTTTAAATGACAGGTTGGTTTTGTAAAGACTGAAGCTCTACTTACTGCACAGCCATCATGGAGAGCTTTGATGTAAGGATTGTTGTCATAGGACATTTCTTCATCATTGGATCCTAAGAACCTTAGTGCTTTGTCATAGCTGTCAGAGGGTGCGTCGTGCCAGGCTACAGACTGGTGACAGTTGTAAGTGAAATTTTGTCTGGCAGAGGCACTCAGTAGTTTAAGGAATGTCATTTGGACCATATTAATGGAATTGCCTTCAGCATCCAAATAGGAAAGCTGGAAAACATAAAAAATTAGATGAATATTTATCTGTTTTCTTTGGTACAACGCAAACCAAAATTATTCTTGACAAAAGAGAACCATATAACTGCCCTTAATAAAAATATCAACCAACATATAACATTTTATGAAGTTTTAAAGGTCACTACAGCTATGACTCAGTAAATAGATCTTCATGATGTAGCAGTATATTTAGGATGAAGAATTATATATTTCAGCTTCGTTCTACTGGGAAAGACAGTATAAAGTGTATCCTTATAGTGTAAAGCAGCAGGATCTGTTTGGTAATCTGGTTTTAGTTAATCAAAGTTAGTCAGCCTGCAGCATCACCTCTGCACATTCAGTATTTTTCCAATTATCTAGACTGGGAGATCTGTGCTCCAGCTGCTTTCCTAAGGTTTTGGTGGTGAGGTGTTTCTGCCAGAGGCCAGATCCTCACCACCAGCTGTGCAGGTGGTGATCACTGGGATCTCTGTGGGACAATACAGACCAGGCTTCTGATGTCCAGGGGCAAGAGGCCACATAGATGCTGTAATATTTAGGGAAAAAAGGCTGAGGCTCTTTTCATTATGTAAATATTTATAAAATTCTCCGTGATCTGCTGATTGCTGAAAACATGTACCTAATTTGTGAATACAGTTATATTGCAGTGACAACTTACAAGTTTGCCTCGCTTAAATTCACTAAACCAAGATCCTGGATTCTCCTTTGGCCACGATGAAATTCTAACCTGTGTGGTCAAACAGCAGAGACAGAAGGATTTGAAATGTGTTGACAGATATGAAGGTTTTACATTACTTGGGACAAATATCACACCAGGTAATAAAGAATGGTTCTTCCTGAAATCTCAGCCACATTTAAAAGGTCTAAATCAGAATGTTTTTCTTGTAGAGAATTCCTTCCAATTAGTGACTTCAAATGGAATCCAAGAGAGAGTTAGTTCTATTTGAGGGAGATGGTTTTAATCTGTTAAGGGTCAGGTAAACTGCTGGTATAAATTGTTGCTGTGGAGTATCTAAATGAATTTTCACCAAAGCTGATGCAAACAGATCCCTGTAGTTCAGGCAAGATTTCAGGAAGCTTTCCTCTACACCATATGTGTCAGCAGATGTAATATTTAACAGTGAGTAAGGACACTGTTAATCCTGATGCCTAGAGAGGCTGCCTGGAACAGAGGCTAGACAGTGCTAAAGGAATAAAGTAGGTATGTATCAAGAAGGCCTTCAAAGTTACCCTTGGGCAGTACAAGAGCCTGGCCATGGCTCTAGCCAAGATGGACCCAAGCTGGATTCCGAGTCATGAATTTTCACACTTTTATAAGTTTGGGTCCATTTATATTTTGGGGTCAATTGTCCAATTACAGCTTCAGGTTATGAGGTCCCATCCTCCCAGATTGCTCCCCTCAATTCCCTGTTTATACTTTTTAAGTCTGAAGAGTGTCCTTGGTTCTCAGGCTGGAAAAGGATTGTTTTGTCTAACTAAGCTGTGAAGAGAACTTACTAATGCTTTATATGAAGTTTAGAGTTACATACTAATGCAATACAGAATATAGAAAATATGAAAGCTAAAACTTAAGGCATCAATACTGTCTTTTACATCTACTTTGCACAGGAATAAACAAATAGATTTAAATGAACCCATAAGAGAAACATGGGAAGGTTTAGCTTTTAGGTGTCAAATACTAGATCATGTACTGCAAATGGCTGCTCAGCTGTGTTGCATTCTGAAATGTAGTGAAATGTTAGCAAGCAGGTGCATAGATTCCCTATCTGAAGATGAAAATGGTGTTTGTTAACTCTATGTACCATTTTACTGCTCCATTCAGATATATGCAAATGTAAATGTAATTAGAAAGCCAGATACATGAAAATGTGGCAATGTAATTATCCTGTTTAGTTTAACATTGTAACAGCATAGTAGGAACTGTCAACAGCCAACTGAAAACACAGATTGGTACTTACTCCTTCAGATTTCTTATCTGGGTAGATGCACGTTTCCCCACCTGCTGTGAAATTGCAGTATACTTTGAAGGAGTCTCCAGAACAGCCCTGGTTAGGATCAATCCAATATTCCCCTAAGATAAATGAGAAAATATTTGCCTTATACAGTAGAAATGGTATTCAAAAGCACCACGCTTTACTGCTACCGAATGGTCCTCCAAAGTTTGTAGGAAAGTTATTTTATCTGAATGGTTTAGGTCAGGGAGAAAAATCTGGAGCAATTTGCATCCTTATCTGCATGGGGCTTGGTGGGGTTGTAGGTGGCACAAGCACCCAAAGCTTCCACTGAGAGGGATCCACCTCAAGCAAAGACCTTTTTACTCCTGGGTTATGAAGCTGCAATGCCAGTGAAGGCTGGGCATGAAAAGGCCTGCAGCCCATCCAAGTTCATTCACAGTCAGTGCTTTTTAAAATCTGCTATTCTAATTAAAATGATTTCTGTGATGAGGGTTCTTCAGATGTTTCACAAACAAGGCAGCAAACGACTTTCTGACAACTACAGTTCTAATCCAGTTTCAAACAAACAGTGGAGGTTTCAAAGGGAAATGACAAATCCCTTCACCAGTTCTGTCTTTTGAATATAGGGCATAGACAAAATATTTATGGGGTTTAACAGTTCTGTTGATTTAGGCTGTATATTGAAAACAGCCTTTCCTTTCTGTAAGTCTTATCCCTGGAGAATTTTGAATTTTAATGAACACATTTGCTTTTATTTTAACCAAAATAAGATTACTTTTATATGAAGACAGCTCTAAAGAAGAATCAAATACTGGTAAATGAAGAAGGTGAATGTGTTCTGTAAAAACCATTCCTTATTATGGAGAGTACTGAATTGTAAAATATGTCCTTTTCATATAGTACATACACTGCTTAACTACTCCTCAAGGCAACCATCTGTTCTTATCTATCTAGAGTGAAAGCAATAAAATATTATTAAACTGTCAAAATCTATTTTTCCTCCCATTTAAAAGCAGAAAAAAATATTGCTTTGAACTGGGAAAAATATGCATTGCAATTGAAAAAATTATGAAAGGATGAAAATTTAGTGTAGGCTGGCTTTCATTTAAACGTTTTCAGAGGGGTAAAATTATTTAGAAGAAAAAAAAGAAAACAACAAAGAATAATAAAATCAAGATAGTTCTTAGGAACACTAGGTCTCTTTATGTTACTTTGTGTTTTATTACACTACTACTTGGTAGCATTAAACAGTATCAAAAAAACTTCCATGCATCTTTGCTGGCTGATCTAGAAAAAACAGTGCTGATGCAGTAGAGAAAATTATTGCTTCCAGGACTAAAAGACTAGTAAAGTTTTTGAGAATCATTATTGAACATAAATCTCATATAATACCAATACTGTTGCATATTGGTATACTAAGCTCTTTCATCACACTCCCGTTTTGATTGTCCTGGAAATGCAAGGCCCACCTTTCAAAACAACAACTGCTTTTTAGTCGTCACTTTAGAAGGTTTTAGCTCAAAAACTAGATCAGGATATGTGTTTAAAGGACTTTGACTCTTACCAAGAAAATGGATTCAGTGAGACTGTATTTGTTGAGCTGCTGTATGAGCCATCTACCAAAACTGGGTTAATGCTGCCAAAGTGCCCTGGCAGAGCCCAAGCTCTGGCCTGTGCGATGTGAACTCACCGTCAGGGAAGTCAGGGTGGCAGAGCTGCAGATCTTTGCATGTCCGGGCTGGGTTATTCTGGGTGCCCATGGGAAACTTCATGTGCTCAATATCTTGCTTCAGTGAATTCAGGGAGCCAAAGATCTCCTCCATGCCATCGGAATAATCCAGAATATTATCACCAGCATCAGATAACATATAGTCAGGAGATCTTCTTGTCTTCTTGGGTGACTGAATTGGCAGTGGCTGGATTACCTCACCTGGAGGGCCCTAAGTGGGAAACAACATATCTGATTATATCTTCTGTTAGTTTTTCAGCAGAGAAATACCACAGAATGTGGCTTGGAGATGCTTTGAATAGGCTTTCTTCAAGACATTTATTTCTTTATTTCACCTTTTTTTCTTTAGATTCATATCTATGTGCTTTGACTAACTTGAAAAAAAAATGTAGAAGGCCACACCACTGTTGTGCTCTAAACTCTTCTCTCTACATTGCTTTTTCGGGAAGAGTGTGTTGCCCTCACAAAAGTGACATGCAGAACTGACTCACAGTTGCCTCTGTATCTCTGTTAATTCCCTCAAGCACAGACATACTCTATGAAAATTGAAAACTCTGGATGTTTCCTACAAAAAAGCTGAAAATTCCACTTGGGGTCTAGGAAACAATATTTGATTTCAAGAAATTGAAACACTTCACTCAGATTTGGACTCTTCATTTTAGTTTGTTATGATATAAAAAATGAATGTGGAAACAGAAGAGTATCATCAGGGGAAACCAGTAGAATTCTGTTTTCTGTGCCTCAACACAACACATTAAATAATTATTGCATGAGGAGCTTCTTTGTTTGGAGGGGGGTTTATAGGGGTTTTGGGGGTGTTCTTTTTGGTTTTTTATTTATTTGTTTTAAGTTTCTTCTGGCTTTTTGAGTGCAAATATGTCTGTTCCTGGTGGATGTGTTTCCTGAAAAATGAATTTTCAAACAATCATTCATATTTTAGTTCCCAAATGTTGTTTTGTACCCTTGTCAAAACAGGTTCATCATGCAACAGGTAATGCAAGAAAAGAATTCTTACTTACTGGAGGACCAGGTGGACCAGGTAAGCCACTGTCACCCTTCTGACCAGCAGGACCCTACAGAGCAATGAAAGAAGTGCAGTGTTGACCATGCTACACAGCCAGTAAAAATAACACAGACACAAAAAAGGAAAAGACCAGAAAGTATGGAGGAGAGTTACTCACACTGGATCCTTTGGAACCTTTGGGACCCTGGGGACCCTATGGGCAAGAACATATAACTGGTTAGAGTGTGCTGCACACAGCTTGGGGGTGGTTAGAACAGGAGGGCTGGATGAAATTACTTACAGGTAATCCAGGAGGACCAGGGGGTCCAAGTGGACCAGCAGGACCAGAAATTCCCTAAAAAGGAATAAGAGAATAAGCACAGAACTGAAGTATTCTACATACTGGACTGTGTCAAAAAATTGTATCTATGAAAAAGGTGGTCCCATTAAGCATCCATCTGTGGTGAGTTTTGAGTTAGGCCATGTGCTAGAGGCCAAAATAGTTGGCATGTTTAAAATATTATCTGACAATGTGAGTTGCTTGTAGTTGTTCTTAGGGTGACTGCAGTGGATTGTCACACCTGTGTCCCTCTTAAGTTTGGCTTGGAAACCTCACATTTTACATAGTGCCCTAAAACCATGGCTTAATAGCAAGAAGAGAGGGAGCTGCTTTGGGGAATGCAATCAGTAAATGTGATGAGATTGCTGCTGCTACTTTTATCATGTTGCTAACTTGTTCTGTGTGCATATTGGGGTGTATGTGTTTCCTTCATTTTCTCAAACACTATAATTTCATTTTAAGATGTTTAATTTTGCTGTGTTTGTACAATGCCTAAGAAAGTTTTAACCTCTTGCAGAAGACTTTGGGTGTTAAATTTTTATAACAACTTTATGTCTTTCCAAAGGAAGCCTGGAATATATACTCCTTGCTTGCATGGAACTTGAATGGAAACACAAGTATGTAGTACTCACTGCATCACCCTTGGCTCCAGGAGATCCCTGTGGGCCAGGAAGACCCCTGTCACCCTTTTCACCCTGTTCTCCTGGAGGTCCAATCAGGCCAATCAAACCAGGATGTCCCTAAACAAGATTTAAAAAAATATAGTTAACATACATTAATGTAAATGTGTTTTGCAAACACATAAATTAGACCTTTCACATATTACCACTGTTGCTTGTCAACAATCAACCTGAAAAAAAATTATTCTAAAAGTGTTTTTATTGTTGTTAGATGGTCTTTCAAACTTTCAGATTATTTGCAAGTTGTGACTGCTTATTCAGTGAAAGATCTAAGTGCAAGGTAGTCCTAGCTGAAACCGGTACAGAAATCACAGTACCCTGGGTACAAATTTCATTCCAATTTTCACATGGATCTGCTATCAGCATCTCACAGAGTTCCATGTGTGATATGGCTGCATAAACAGCTGATCCAAGCAGATAAACAAAACCTGCAGTTCACAAGGCACAGTCATATTCATGTCTCTTTCTCTACAGTTTTTCTCTGATACACAAGCAATCAATATATTGTTGGGACTCCATAGGAAAATGCTATCCCAGGTGTCTCAATCCATTATTGCAAAAGGAAGTATTATAGCTGTTAAATATTTACATTTTGTTCTTTTGAAATAAAAATTTCCAATACTCATTATTTCTACTTGCTTTTTTCTTGTAAATCTGACAGGTCTCTTTACATCAATATCTTCGGGATTTTCACTGCAAGGATCACATGGTCAATAGATTACCACACAGGCAGTAATTTTTTCTTTCTAGGTGTTTCCAGGATAATGGATATGGCTTAAAACTTCATGATGACTATTAAGGCTGTGGGAAGCTGTTTGATGGGCATGGTACTGTGCCTTGCTGATACAAACCCTACTGCTTCTGTCTGCTAATTTTATACAGATTTTAGACTGGGCTGAAGTTATAAAGACAGAACCAATTAGCAAAGCATACCTTCTCTCCTTTGGAACCTGGGTCTCCCTTCAGTCCAGGCAATCCAGGTGGGCCCTATATAAATAAAGGGAAGTAATGTTAAAATAAGTTTTAACATCCTGCTCAGATCATGTTTTCTTGAAATGTTCTTAAAGGCAGTTCAAATCAAAGTATACATTCAGTGATTGATGGTTGTGATTGATGGTGTGATTTAGAGCCCAAGATGAAGTTGAATTGTATGTTTAAAAAACCATAATGATGCTACAGTGGTGTTTAAATTGCTTTATAATTAGAAATCTATACAGGGTTGTATAATTAGAAACCTTATGAAGCAGAGTGTCAACTAAATTCTTGATTTGAGAAATTTTTAGATTTTATAAGAATAACAATCTGACTTTGTGTAATTTATACAGAATGAGGTAAAAAATGCAGGGCATGCAGTGCCCGGGCAAAAGACATGAATTTTTCAGAGGCTGTTAATCTCACACTGCACATGGGTCCATGAGGAGAAGAGCTGCTACACTAAGTCTGTGTCTCCTCACCACTGCTTTCCTGGTGGCAGTGGACAACTGCTGCTATGGATAGGAGTGATAAGAGGCCTTTTCCACCTGGCACATATTCAAAAATGCCATAACATTTCATGTACAAAATATTATTCAGTGCTTATGCTTTCCATCTCCACTTCAGGATATCACTAGATGCAAAAGCCTAGGCAAATCCATAATTCATGAATGAAATGTGAAATTTTTAAGCTTTTGGAATGCAGAATCAGACTTTTCACCTGCAGTGTGTTGTGTGCAGTGTCTACTGCAAATCAGGCTTCACACTCTCCTGATAGCAATCTCTATCCTGTGGAGGATGGGAGGGGGAGGAGGAAAACCTAACCTCAGAAACTTTTACATATCAACTTTACTCTCTTAAAATCCAATATTAAGTTGCAGCAATGCATTGAAAATTTCTTGTTGAGCTGACAAGAAGTATATGTGTTTGTATGCATACAGTTCATTAGCATAGTCAGCTCGAGATTTTAAGAGAATATTTAAGCTCTCAAATGTTAGAAGAGAGATCTTTTGGTGATGTTTTTGGAGGCTTTATGACTGACATGTGGGAAGAGGATGCTCACCAGAGGTCCAGGAGGGCCGTTCTGACCTGGTGCTCCAGGCATACCTTGCTCTCCCTAGAAAAAAACAAGAAGCTGGCTTTACCAGAGTATATACAGGAAATGCAACATTTAAAATATGGTGTGCTCCGTTACTTACCACAGGGCCAGGAATGCCCCGGAGACCCTCTGGGCCAGGCTTTCCTGCAGGTCCCTGTGGACCAACTGGCCCTGTTTTTCCAGGAGCCCCTTCTGCACCAGGTTCACCCTGGAAAGAACAGACCAGGTCAGAGAAGGGGGCTGACTGAGTTTGGCACTGGAGGGATGTCCAAGAGGCAAAGTGCTTTCTAAAAGCCAGAGTTCTGCACAGGATGATTTCCTGAGTGAAATGTCTGTGGCTTCATAGAGAGATGTGGGGCCAGCAGAGGCAGAGCAGGCTCCCCTTGCTTGTTACAGGTGAGCTGTGTTGGGCCTGCACTGCTGGGTCCACTCCTTTACCTTTTGCTACTAATTCTGGGTCTGAATTTGGATTTTACAGATTAGCTATTATTACTTTCAAAAGTTCCACACTCAGTGCATCATAAGCAATTTACTTTTAATTTATAAATAGTTTATACTTCTATGCTTCAAAAAAAAATCTTTAGTGTATTACCTTTGCACCTTTTTCACCTTGTCTGCCTTCAGCACCCGTTGCTCCAGGAGGTCCCTGTAAAATAGGGACACTGAGCCATAATCTCAGGTTTTTTCAAATATAACCAGTGAATAAATTCTGAAAGTGCATTCACACCATATTAATAACTAGCAAATGCTTACAAAATAACATTACATTTCTTTATTGACAATTGATTCACAGTATAAAAAAATGCCAAACAGCTCTTATTCCCCTATAAAATTTTCTGGGTTTTTAGAGTATCTAAAAGATGATGAGGTTCAAACCAAAGAATTAGCTTGGGGAAAAAACAAACAAACAAACAAACAAACCCAAAAAAACCCCACCACAACAAAACAGAATATAAAAGAAAAAAGCTATAGTAATTTATATGTACAATAAAAATTAATTTTAAACTTGCTTTGCATTGACTTCTATCTATTCACGGTGGTTTATCCACTGATTCCAAAAAGCCCTCTCTTTCTACAGTGCACAGTGTGGCAAATACATCTTTATTCTCTAAGTCAGGGATGGGCTCAGTAAGGGGCCTGATTACATTTGGACAGCCAAAAATTGACATACTATCCACTAAATATGAAAGTGAAAAATAAAAAGACATTTTTCTCCTCCAAAACATCAAGGGCTGATTTTTAGGTCAGGTAATTAATATTCATAGCTTCAGTTATGAATAGAGGCAGTGTCTAGAATTTAATGTACTCTTCTGAAAATGGTTCTCTTATATGCTTAGTTTAGAAAAGATGCACTCAAGATAATGGACCAACTGTTCTCCTACAAGGTTAATTTTTAGCCTGGGAATGTCTTTATTACAAGCAGCTATTTCTTGCCAACCAATGAGCAGTTTAAAGGAAAATGAAAGAAAAGTGACCACGCTCAAATGCTGTCATTTTGTGAAGCTATATAAGACTCATCTGTTCATTAATGCAACAAGCAGATTGTTATGTAGAAACTAAAAAAAAAAAGTTCTGAAGACTAGCAACAAGAAAAATTCAATCGCTTCCATTTATTTTTTGCTTTTTACTTCTTAACAACATATAGAAAAACAATTCAGGCTCCCTAAAGGTAAAACACGAGGACAAAATTTAATTTTACAGATAAGAACTGTTCTTCTAGTCAAGCATCTGCCTGTTTGCTTTGTGAGCTCAGGGCTTTGGATCAGTGTTTGACCTAAAGCCATTTTTTATACTAGAGCTGAATTTAGCCCAAACTTTTTATAGCCTGATATATTTCACTATCCACTGCTACTGGCACATACCTTGAGCAACTCCACTGGTTTTAATTCCTGGAAATTTATATTCATTTTATAGCTATTTACATAGGAGTATATGTAATGTATTAAGATCATTCATTTGCTTATGAAATTAAGCTTTCTCCAGGGTGACACTGAACATCTGCAGCACTGCATGAACCTTTTGGCCAACAGAGATAGCTCAGATTTACATCAAAGATAATGGCAAATGAATTGAGTTACACACACAGGACTTTGACCATGTGTTGTGGGTATCAACAGCATTTTTCTTTGGTATTTTTAAGAGCTGTAAGGGGTAAAGTTTTATTTCTTCAAAATACACAGAAGCTTAAAAGCCCAGGGCCAAACACTGACTCTTTAGAACAGGAAGAATATTTTAAATCCCTGCTGTTCCAATAATAATTAATAATGTCTGATGCATGTACCCCTTCATGTAGGTTGTAATTTGTGGGGTGGATCACAGTTTGCAGTGATAACAAGATCAACAGGTACATATATAAATTCAGAAACATTTTAGAAACACGACTTATCTTACATGAATTAATTTACATGCCCATTGTCTTTACTGCTTGAAAATTCTTTGCCCTGAAGTTCCCATATGGATTATAATCCACCCTACCTAAGAAACTGAAAAGGGTTGATTTGTGGCAGTTTGTACTTGAGAAACATGGTCTCTGCATTATCTAGAAATGCAGCTGCAGCATGAATTAATTAGCAGGGCTAAACCAGTGTGATGGCTAAAATACAAATGGAATGACTGACGAGCGCAGAGCAGGGGGTGTTCGTGAGCAGGCAGTGCCAAGGCTGCCCCAGGCACGGTGCCGCTGCAGGAGCCACTCCTCGGCTCAGGCTGCGGCTGCCGGCCTGGCACGGCCGGGGCTTCTGCGGAGACAAAGTGCTCATTATTATTCATCTTTTACCTTCCTGCACTGCCCTTGGTGGAGCGGCTGGGAAATCTTAATTGACAGAAAGGATCTCAGTAACAGTATTTTACATTAATGCACGATTCTCCCCCTCATCACCCCAGGTACCATGCTGATTTTTATGAACATTGCATTGTCATTTTGGACATACTGCCTGATACATTTTATGAACCAAGAAGACAAAAGAAATCATGCACAAACAAGCACGTTCTCAATTTTTGTTACGTGAACCTATTGAGTATTTTTCTCTGTTCTTCCATATTTCATTAAAATAATTTAAATTGTTGTTTATAGCTGTCTGTCATCTGGTTTAAAACATGATTTCCAAGACAGAAAACCATTACCACATTTCATCAGCCTGTTGAGATAGGAACCTGGCAAGTTGTTAGGTATTCTGTGCATTTGCAATCAACAGAGAAAATCAGCTAAATTTTTAAGTGGTGAGTACACCCTGCTGAGGCAGTGTCATGCTGTAGCCAAACTGGAAAAAAATCTCCTTCATAGAAACACTTTATTTTTTCCTAATTTATTCAACATTGTATTTAAAGGCAACAAACCAAATAAACTTCTGCTTTGCAAAATTGCTGGCTTTGCTTCAGTATTGACATCTCTTCTTTTAATAGAAGGAAATGGTATGCCCTCCAGTTGAGAACAAAAATATATCTTAGTCTTGAGCTTTAAATTTCTAATACTTTTTGGTTGGTATATGGAGGTTTATGTGTACGTGATGTGAACATCTGAGTGTCACTCCTGGGGGAAAGCAGCCCAGCAGCAGATCCCAAAGCTCAAGTGCCTGGCACACTGAAGGGCAGGGAGGAGCACAGGCACAGAGTGCTGTCTGTGCTGATCTGTATTGATTGCATATTGATCTGAAGGACAAATACTCTCTGATGGTGTCTTTTCCTCATGCTATTTTAAACATTTGTCAGATGGAAATCAATGAATTCAAACTAGACATGCTACCCAGTACTGTATGGCAAACCAAAAAGAACTCCCAAAAGTAAGAGCAAGGGATTAAGTTTCAGAAAAATAACGACATAATTGTAGAAGGCTTCAGTCAGTATCTCTATTTCTAGATAAGCAGCCACAATTACTACCATTACTTGCAGCTAAATTACACTGATGTATAAAGCCTTCTGAGCATTCATTTTTCTGATCTGGTGCATGTGCAGGTCATTTAAGAAGTCAGACTATGTAAAATAATAGTTACCATTTAATGAAAATTTAAAAAAGCACTTTAAAAGACTTTATCAATTACTATGTCACAAAAGTCACCCTTTGTTTATTATGGTTTTGGCTTATAAATTTCTTAGATACAATGGAAAAACGATTTCTGTCCATGTCTTTCACTAGAACTTGCTTCCCAGAGATAGCTGCAGAAACTTTGTAACTCTGTACCTAAACAGAGATTGCTCAAAACTCTGATACCCGGTAATAGACATGATTTCAGAACACTGGGCAGTAACACTGAGGTCAGGTCAGTTATAAAATAGAATGGAAGAGGTGAATGAAAATGAATAACAAAATAAATAAGGAGCCCACTGTTGAGGATTTCAAGAGCCTTTAATCAAAAGTATGAATTCTGAGCTCTGCCAGCTTGTTATATCAGAGACAGAAAACCAAAAAATGGGGTGGAATATTGCTTTCTAGTAGTATAGCCAGAGCTGCACTGCACAGACAGCAGTATTTACTACTGAAACTGTGTGTCTGTCTCAATCCAAATTAAAAGGCTCTTGTTGGGGCATTTTCTTGAAATTTATTCTATCATACAAGTAATGAAAACTATTGAGAATCATTTTTTTCCAGCTAAGTATGAACCTTTCAGTCTTTCACTGTTTCTTTCTAGTGTAACATCAACATAATACAGATTTCCTACAAGTTTGAAATATTCTGGTACTCAAGTAATGTTGAATCTGATTCTAAAAAAAGTTTTCTTCAAAATTCAGAAAGGAACTACATTGCAATGTTTAGCCATGCATTTTCCATATACTGGAAATGTGTCAAACCACAGGGAACGTGGAATTTGTGCTTTGAAACTGAGTTTTTTAGTCTAGGTACAATCGGATAGAATATAGCCCATCTGTGAGGAGTGAGCTATTGCCTTTCTGTATTAAAAAGCAGGAAACTTTAATTTGATGTCACGCAAACATACTAATTGCTAATATTCAATCGAGCCATATTTCAGTTCTAGTGATAAGGTTGCTAATGTTGCCATAATCATTTAGAATATTATAAATACTTTGCATGTTGGTGGATCAAATAGATTACTGTGTAAAATAAATACAACTAATTAGGCATGTCAGTTCACTCAAGCCCATTAAATCAAGCAATTAAACATATTTTGTTAAATAATTCTCAGCTTACCTTTAATAATGCCTCTTCTTCTGTTTTTTAAAGTGTAAAAACAGCATCTAATTGCTCTCTGAAGCAGACCTAAGGGTTGATACATCTACTACAGTTCTGGGATTGCAACATTATTTACTGGGTTTGATTAGCTATATTTGTAAAGCCTGTGAACCTTCAAAGGCTTTAGAAATAATGGAATAGCTTCATAAGTGACAGAAAAGTCAGCCTGTTAATTTTGTATGCAGAGGGGATGACATAGTTTTGCACAGTAGCTGCATTGAAATTATTTTATTTCTGAGACTAAAGACACCAAAACAGACACATTCTTCCTGCTCCCTGATAGCAGACAAGTGCCTAAAGCTGATGACTGCTATTACTGTTATACCAACTCACTGCTGTTAGCAGACTGATTCAGTAGACACTGAATTCTTGAGTGAAAAGAAAAAGCACCTTTATGGGTAAGGAATATGTTCTTCCCTGTGTATTTTTGTTCTTATATTCCATGTTAGCCATGTTAAAGAGCCTTCTCTGCTGTTTCTATTTATTCATTTCTCTCATTACATTACATAAAAGAAATGACAAACATAATATATGAGTGTCCCAGCATGGAATAAGTAGCTGAAATTCTCTAGGACACAGTGTCTCAGAAAGAGAAGTGTACAAGAGAACATGAGATATTCCTTACTCTTTTTCCAGGAGGACCAGGTGGGCCAGCTTCACCTGAAGGACCTGGTGGACCCTGCAACAGAAAATTAAAAACTTAGCAGTAAAAAAAGGATGAAGTTCTCATCTTTATTAAATACCACATCTTTATTAAACACCATGTGTTAGCCCCTTTCAATGGACAGAATCTACAGAAATAGAACTTTGATGCTTATTATGGGTATTGCTCAGATACTGCTTAAGATCTTGGTTTAATTTCATTAGTTCAGCTAATGAAGATTATTTGGCTGCAGCATTTCTTTCTTATGCTCAGAGCTGCTCTATTTTTAGTGCTCCTCAGCATCTCCAGCACAAATCCTTTAACACATCACTACTTCTAAAAGAAATTTGGCTCTTGCTTGTGTTACTGTAATATGGGCAGTTCTACCTCTGCAAGGAAATAAATAGTTATTTTTCAGTATAATAGAAAAAGCATCGACTCTGAAAATATTTTTAAGGGTCTGAATGCATAGAAACCACTGATTTGGCAAAAGATACTTTCTTATCATCAGCAAGATCATGCAAGTGAAATAAAATAAGAGAAAAATCTTACAGGTTGACCAGGATCACCATCTTCACCCTTCTCTCCACCAGCACCATCCTGACCCTAAAGAATTCAAGGAAAATAAACAAAATTAAAAATTCATAAAATTTAAGTCACTAACTTTTTATATAAATATAAGAGCACTATTTTTCTACAGAGCCTTTTCCCAAGGACATGATTTTCCAAAATTTTTTAAAGATTTCTAAACATTTTTAAGCCTCGAGAAATGCGTGAACAGAGAAGCAACGGATCTGACAGGCAAGAGTTCATCCTCAGACAAGAAAGAGACAGGGTCAACTAGAATTAAGAGCAAATTAAGACTAGGACCTAAAACTGTTTTTAAGATATACTTACAGCTGGACCAGGTTCCCCAGGGGGACCAGGATCTCCAGGAAAACCAACTGGGCCCTAGATAGATCAGGAAAAAAAGCAAGGAATGTGTCATCCATTGCCAAGCAGGTAGCACTCATCACAAATTTTTATGAAGCATATAATGAACATAGTGCAGTTGTAGGAAATGCTATGGTTCTGTATTCACACAACTTCAGCAATGCTTCACAGTGGTTTGGGTTAGAATTATGAAGCTCACTTACTGGGTTACCTTTAGGCCCATCATCACCTGGAGGTCCTTTAGCACCTGGTGGTCCAGCTGCTCCAGGTGGACCAGCTTCGCCTTTTTCTCCCCTTTCACCTTTGGGACCCTGTGGAAAACACAAAAATGAACACAAAAATGCCATCTGGAAATGGAATGGCCAAAAAAAGGATCACAATGGCAAACTCGTTTTTCAGACAAGGACCATGTCACTCCTCAATGAATACTGTCATGTGAGTGGGAAATTAGGACCTTTTAGGTCAAGTGACAAATTCTGTGCCCAGTTTGCATCAGTGAACTGTTTCCAGAAAGAAAAACATGCAAGCCAAAGTTAATACTTATGGAAGGAAAAATAGGCATTCTTTTGGGAAGTCTCCATCCTCCATTAGTACAAGATGTGGCTATGACTATATGGAAACAAATATAATTTTAAAAGTATAAGTTCTTCACTGAAAATTCAAAGAAAACATACAAAGTGCACAAGTGATCTGAGGAAATGCTTACCAAAGCAAGGACTGCCAGGCACCTCAGTTTACCATAATATATGTTAATGATAACACAACAACAAAATGAATACTCACAGCTGTTCCAGATTCTCCAGGAGGTCCAGGGTTACCAGCTTCTCCAGGCTCACCCTATAGATGCATAAGGATAAGTTTATGAGTTATTAAGGAGAATATTTCTATGAATTTTCTTCTGTTATTACATATTCTTCTCATGCTTATTTATGTAAACAGCTTAGAAGAACTGTTTTTTATTTGGTCTGCCTAGAGGGGGTTGAGTTATGTATATGGTTTTGCAGAACTGGAGTCTGAAATTTGAGAGATAATACATCAAGCTAATATTTTCTTGAGCCAGGGAGACTAAACTTCCCTTTGGGCTTCAGGAGATGTTCCCCTTTATTATCCCATATACTGCAAATTTCCTGTTTGTGATTATTACTATAGCTACTGTTAGAAGAAGAAAAAATTATATACAGAAAAACCTTAGGATGAAATAATAGCATTATTTAGAAAAATTTTCTCCACAAGCTACAGAGGTGTGTGTTGTGTATTTACCAGTGATGGAATTTAATTTGTAAAGCAGATGGCTTTCAGGATGATACCATATGAAAACAAAATCTGTGCAAGTCAAAGATTGTGCACTGTATTAAAGGAACATTTAAGATAATTCAGTCTCCTTCTGAGCTAATTATCTCAAGGACTTTCTTTTCAATTCTTCATTTTAAGGTTTAGTTATGACAAATTATTTTCTAGCTCAGTGGTCAGATGCATAAACTTTTATAGAAAACTCTTCTGTTAGTAGAATATTTAGTTATTCCACCATCACAGAGACGTGGAAGGGTAACAGAATATGCTTTGTGATTGTTATGGAGTGCTTAGATAAGAAATACATACTCCTATCCCAAAGGATTTTTCAATCCAACTGCTAATGGGAAGAATTTTCCCCCTCAAGTATGTTCTTTTTCCAAACCAAATGAAAGTTGCCAGTAATTACATCTATGAACAAGAGTAGTTCAGTGCTGAAAATGCATTTTACCCAATCATTTACTGAATTCACAGACTTGGAATAAAGTTGTGTATCCTTCCTAACCTGTGTGACTTGCACGCCCCTCTTATTTTACAACAATTCAGTTAATTCATGCATGTCTGTCATTTTCACATGGTCAGTAAAAGCTGTAAATCATAAAATACAATTTTAAAACAAAACTTATGGTGTAGGTACTGAACTTTTTTTCACAGAAGCACATAGCAGCATGATAACCTCACTGGGACCAGAATTTGGCCCAGTGCAAATATTTCATTAGATTAAAGGAAAATATTTCAGTACCTCTCAACTGAATTCCAGACTAGGATAATTAGTTATTATTATATATAGTTATATATAGTTATAACATTTTAGGAGCAATATTAAAATGCCCTTTAAAAAGGGCACTATCAAAGGGTGAATGTACCTTTAGAAATTCTGGTATATTTTATTAGATATATTTAAATTTGTAGAAAACTCAAAAATTAATGATCCCTTTTAGTGTTTAATATTTACTTCTGTGATGCAGCATTCATTTTAAAACAAAACAAAACCTGTAGTGGATGCTTCAGGTCAATAAGCATTAAGTATGTTTTCCAGGAAAATTCATAATCTTCCTTTCCTTACTCTCTGCACAGCATTTACTGAGTCTGCAGCATCATTAGCATTGGGGTTTTTGTCCATGCCTACTATCAATCAAATGAGATTTTTGTAGCAACAGAGAATGAAATCTGGAATCAGCAAATATGTGTTATTCAAGTTAGTAGGCATACACTAGCCACAGAGTCCTCTATATGGAGCCTTTCCAGAGGTGAGCCCATGGCAGGACAGGATAAAGCAGTGACATAAGAGCACTGACTGTGCCCAGCCTTTGCTGACAAGCAATGGTGCAGTGTAATCCCCTTGGCAGCTTCCCAGGAGGGAGTTCTTTTTCTGCCTTTCTGCCTAATGATATTGTAATTTATGATGATCCACATTTGATTTATAATACAATTCTTACCCTTCCTGTTGACAAACACATCTTTGTTCTCTCATGCAACACTGGGCTCCCCCTGCCCTACACTTGGGAGCACCAGGGGAGCACTGGGGTGCCTGTTCCAGCACACAGTGACTCTGGCTCTGTGCACAGCAGCTCCCCAGCAAGCAGCAGTGTGGAAAACTGAAAAAATTGGAAGGGCTAGAAAATGTCAAAATGTTCCCTTAAAGGGCATTTGTGAAAGATGAGACCAGTTAAAGTTTCATCTCATATTAATATTTCTATATCATTGTTGTACTAAAAAATGTGCCTCTTCCATGTATGTAGTCCTTGTTTTATCTGAAAGTGACTTTTATATTCCAAGTATTAGGTACTATGAAATGCTGTTTTTGGTTTAGGTAACTGTTAAGGGAATTAAACAGTGTTTTGATGGAGAAGACTGTAGCTGATATATATTTACAGAGTGCATCTTTATAGCTGTGTACAAAACCTGTGTAATCTATAGCTATTGTTGGCCTCATCTTTCTTTTCATTTTTAGTAACAATGGCATTAATTCAGAATCTGATGCACCTTCTCCATGGGAAATATTTCATGTTCTGTTGGGAAACAGATCTCATGATCTAATAATAGATTTATTCCATCACTGGAGATTTTTCTCTCTTTTGTTAGCAGCTCAGATCTTTTAAAAGTTACTGTGGTCTTTCTTAGGCAAAGCCTTCCTCTGACAGAATTTCAAAAAGGAAAGACAGACATCCTAAACTACAAGGGGGTCATTTTGCAGACATGCTCAATTCTGAAAACCTCCTTGGATTAAGCAAGTAGAATGGTTTCTACCAAGCTAGGCAAAGTAGTTTAAAAGTTAAAATTTAAAAAACATTTTTTAAATGTTTTAAGGTTTAAAAAGTGTTGTTTTCCTTATGATCAGTTCTCGAGAACTGTCCATACAAAGCACAGAGATAGTGGATGGAAGGCTGCCACCTTTTGGTTAAATTCTGGGACATGGTGTTTCATTTTATACCAATGAGAGGCAACTCTGCAACTGACTGGGTTGTGAAAAGTTAGTTTTGCTCCTTTTTGCCATTCTCATAAACAAACAAACAAATAAACAAACAAAAAAAGAGAAATTGTAACTCTAGAAGAGAATCTCTTGCATAGGTCTGCATATGTTCTCTTTGTGGAGAACTGAATTTAATTGAGAGAAATTCTAAAGGCTGTGTTTTCTGGGAGGCCTCTTGTTTACAAGCATGTTGGAGCGATGGAGAAGAATGAGAAAAAATGACAGTCAGTAGGTCATGTGAAGTTATTAAAAGTAATTTGTTAGGATGGATATTCAGGTAGCCTAAACTGTCACAGACATGCCTTGACTAGGTACTGTAGCAGTGCCTACACACAGATGTGTGTAAAAATAATATGCACACACAAAATGGTCTTTGAACATTTATCAAACATGTTCCTGAAGTTAGAGCCAGGATACTCAATTGATTTTATCCTCTCACTTCCATCTGCAGTGTAAATCAATGATTAAGCATGAGAGCTATTGATCTCACTTATTTACTGTGTTGGACTCCTTATTAGTGTACTACTTTGGAAAATTTTTTAGGACAATATAATAGGAAGAAATTTAAACCCAGATGAGTACAGTGCTTTTCAAACACCAGACTTTTTCATGCAGTAAACCAGGTGTAAACTCTGAGAGGCTACAGAATGAATGCTTAGGTTCTGCAGACACTGGGTTTGCAATGCTCTCTAATTCTGATGGTTTATAATGTGCTGTGGAAGGGAGAAGGGGTAGAAGAACAGCACAGTGCAATTATCACAAATTAATCTAAATTAGAAGGGCAAATTTATTCCATTAGGTTTTGTGGAAATGTGGGGTTAACATTACTTGGTCTGTTTCCCCTCTGTGTAAATTCTTATGTACGTTCTAAGGCACAGGTTAGAGAAATCATGAGCAGCTTCCTGGCTGTTTAGAATATCTGCATGTTAGACCTTTGATATCAAATTAGAGATAAGCATGTGTAGGTACATTTTGGTTTTCCATTTTTCTTAATTAAAAGCAGAAGAAAGCGCCTGCTCTCGGTGTGGCAGCTGGATTGAAGAGGTTCTGCTTAGTGGAAGTGCCAGGCCCTCGGTGGAGATTTCAGCATTAATAATGCAGGGCTACAGGAATTTGCAGTGCTGATGCCTTTGAACGTTCAGGCCCTTGTGTGCAGAGCAGGGGAAACAACAAGCTAGTTAAAAATGCATGGCACTAAGTGTGACAAAAATTGTTTATCTCTGCCAGAAGGTAAGGGGGCTTTGAAACTCCTGTATTAATTAAAAAATATCTCCTGGTCAAACCTTTAAAAATATGCAAGTGAGAAAACCTACTTCTCAACAGTGACAGGGATGATACGAAAATGTTTTTCCACATTCTACACTCACTGCATTGAATTATCTGTAGTATGGTGTGCCTTTCCTGAAAGGGGTGCAGAAGCCAAAGCATGCTGACATAATAAGAAAAACATTGGGAGAAAAATGTGTGGGAAGAAAAGGAAAAGCAAAAATGCATGTTTTGTTTAAAAGCATAACCTGTCCTCCCATTGCAGCAACTCCCCCTGACAAAACAACTCTTGATGATATCTCAGCTTGAAATCTCTTTAAATGGAACTGAAATTAAGGAAGATATCTTAACAAGGAAAATACCCTGGCATGCAGTCAAACTTGAGGAGGAGGGAGGAAAGTAATTACAATTTATATAAACTTCCAAAATAATACACTTGGAAGCTTCTCTTTGTGAATGCAGAGAATATGGGATATTAAGCTAGAGGAAATAAAAAATGACAACCCAGTGATAAACAGTCTGAACTTCATGTTCTTGAATTAAATTTCATGGCCTAATCATCACAAATTGTAATTCTAAATCACACAGATGAGTTGCAGGGAGAAACAAAGGAGGAAGCAGTTCAATATAAGACAATGTGTTTAGAAAATGATTGGAATATAATTTGATCGTGAAACACTGAAAATTAAAGAGGTGACTGAAATGAATGGCAAAATTCCTATCAAGTTCAATGGGCCACAATATTATACAAGGTGGGTTTTTTAAAGCACTTAATATGATTGGGTGCTACCCTGGATGTTGTCATAATTAAAATTTTTCTCAGTAATGGTCACAGGAAATTTTTTTTTTCCCACAATGCCCATTATCTTCTATATTCCACTGACATACAGACTCCCTTTTCCCAGTAACTTTTTATTTCTCTCAACTCTTAAACTCTTAAACACCAAAATGTGTCGCATTTTGGTACTCTTCCCAGAGAGAAAAAACCCAAATCCTGCAGCCCTTCATGAGGCCAAGATCTTTTCTAAAGTAGACTGCATGAACAATGTCATGAACTTGGGACCTTAGAAGGAATATCCTTCTTAATAATGCAGTCAAGAAGAAGGGCATTGTGTTTTGTGTGTCTTGTGCAATTTTGGGGAAAAAAGATTGAAAATACCAGAGTGCTGCTGCTCCCGAGGGGTGAGCTGATGCTCAGAGTCCCACCCTGAGAAAGAAGCACTGCAGTGATGCACTGCCAGCTCGACACAATGACCTGTGTTTGGGCTCAGTACCCTCTGGTGTCAAAGGACAAAAAGGGAGACAAAGTAGGATATTTCTCCATCAAACCAAATATTATGTTATATTATTCTAGTGCGCTCTTTGCCACATCCCAGAGAGCTGGCAAGTGATTTAGTCAATGGGAATGTAGGATAAAAAAAACTATGAAACACCTGAAGATTCTTTTAAAAGATTATTTTAGTTAGAAAAAGGAAAATCTTGCTTCATGTTCTGAAAAGCTAACAATATGGAAAGCTTTCTGAAAAACTACCAATACCGACATTCCTAGAGATGTTGTCTCTAGGATTCACTGACATCGGTGTTTCTTTGAATAGATGTGATACTCTCTGGCAAATCATTAAATACTCAAGAGCAAGCTACATAGTTTCTCAATAAGCAATTTATATAGTTGCCTGGAATATATTTCTATTTTATTTCCTCCATCTTATGCTCCACTCAGAATCTTCTTCCCCATTCCAAAGTTCAGGAAAAAAAAAGATAAATCTGTAACATTACAGCAAAAGGCACAAATGTGGTTGAGGTCACGTAGCTTGATAAAATAAACACAAACAATTTAAGACTCTCTTGAACTTTTTGCTTGCACTATATAATAGTTTACTCTGTTGCTTCAAATAAATCACAGAAAAAAAGCCTTTATATCCCTGCATACCTCATCTTTCCTTTAAGAACAAGGAAGATACAATCTGGCATGCTGCTTGGGTAAAATATGAAAATAACAAATCCCAAACAAACTCACTCCATATCCTGGCAGACCATTTTCTAAACAGAGAACTGAAAACAGCAATGAAAATAATTTTAATGAATGAATGTCATATAGCATTCCTATTCCAATATTTTCTCTTTCTATGGGATTTCCATCCACACTCACCTTTTCACCGATACCTCCGACAGAGCCGACTGAGCCTGGGGGGCCTTGAGGACCCTACAGTGGTAAAAGATATTTGTTATCCCAAAAATTATTATCTAAAATAGAGTGCTTGTTACTAAATTAGCATGACAAAAAAAAAAAAAGTTGATTCTTACATCAGCGCCATTAGGACCCTGGGGACCTCTGGGACCTGGTGGGCCAGGTGGACCCTGTATCAAAGAGACAATGTGATATGACAGACTCATAGAACAGATATAATATAGTTACAATCAGGAGGAATTTCTGAATAATGAAAAATAATATACTCAATCTGCAGAGGGCTTTTAATCTTCACCATGCACCAGGAACAGCAGGGCCAGATTGCTGCCTGCTGGATGAGTTCAGAGGTGACAGGAGAGCCAGGCTGTGTCACACAGTACCTGAGCTGGACATCACCTGATGCTTAGGACCCCCTGAGGATTGGTTCTTTCCCTACAGGTTCCCTACATGCCCGTGCCACTGACAGAGACCCTGGACCAGCTCAAGTGTCTGTGACAGCCCAGGGGCAGAACTGCACCATGGTGCCTACAGGTGGGCAGGAGTGAAGCATCCAGACTTGGCACAAGGTGCTGGAGGTGAATGTAGAGAGGAGAGAGCTTGCATGGCAGTCAGGAACAGCCCACAAGGCATTCTGTTAGCAGGAGAAACAGCTGGAAAATGCATCACCCAGGGAAAGTAAACAGAGCCAAACAGTGTTTACCATCGTCTGGCCTGCAAGTACCTGACACTGTGTGTTAGTAACAACAGCCTGAACTTTGGGAAGGCAGCTCCAGACTCTGGTGCAGTGGTACCTACTTTTTCTTTCCTCAACCTGATTGTCACTGTCCTGTCCCAGGCACACAGGGCATCTGCTTTGCTATCTATTTTTCAGAATTTTCTCAAGTTACATAAATCTCAATATTAATGATGAGGGGATATATGTGGGAAAGCAAAGTAAATCCCAGAGAAACACAAAATATTTCACTTGGTCACCAAGTTCAGGAGTATCTTATCAAATGGTGAGCTATAGAGAAAAGACAATAATATATGGAGAATATTTATGTCCTTCAGAGTGACAAGTGGGGAATAAGTCTTACCATTGGTCCCACATCACCATTTTCACCTTTTTCACCTGGTGGGCCAGGCAGACCCTAAAAAACACAGAAAAGAATACTTTAAGTAGGGTCCCTGGAATGATGAGTTATAAATCAATATGAAACAATGTAAATCAGATCTACACATCAAACTTGTGAACTTGGGAGGGGGCAGGATGGTAGAACAAGAAGAAAAAGACCTATTTGCATTAAAATGGAAAGAAAGGGAAGGGAGTTTTTCATATTACAGTAAATGTATAGGTAGTCCTAGGATGGTGACACAATAAATCTGGGGGGGGGGAAACTGCCCAAAAAATGCACAGACAAATGCTGTACTGGGTGATTTTAAAATCACTGCCAGGATTATCCAGAGCTCAGGTGGGAGTCTGGATAATTTATGCTCTGATACATATATATATGTATAAGTCCTGGTGCATTAAATCTGTTGTTTATGCATGAACCCCATCAGTGTGGGATCTTTCAGTTCTAATTAAGTCATGCCATCATTTATTTAATAGAAGACAGTAGTCATTCAGTTTCTGACACAGAAATCAGTGTTCTTACAGATGTAAGGTGAAATAATATAGGAATTTACCTGTAAGCCAATAGGACCTGGGGGCCCTGGGAAGCCTCGAGGACCTTCATCACCTTTTTGCCCAAACATCCCTTGCTGGCCTCTTGGGCCTGGCTCTCCATCACCTCCCTGTTTGGAAACAATGAAGAGCAAAACTATCACTATAACAACAGGAATATCTCCACGGAAATTACTAGAAACCAACTACAAAAGGGCTCAGAATCATAACAAGTGTCTTTACAAATGCATGTTCACCATCTTGGCTGGATGAAATCTGTTATACAAACAGAACACCAGCACATGCTCTGGTTTAATATAGGACAATTAGTTCTGCATGTCTCACAAAAATTTTCCCTGAATTCTCCCACTCTATCACATCTGCATAAACATTCTAGCTGTTGAATACCTATGTAAATATGAGTAGCAAAGAGTTGTACCAATATTCAGGGTAAAAGAATTCAGAGCCTTCTAAATAAAAATAAGAATTAATTTGCTTGGTATCAGGTAGATTTTAAAAAGAGACACTCTCTTTTAACTGCATCTGTACTGAGCTGCCAAACACACCACCAAACAAGTTCACTGAAAGGATGGCTCCCTTTCACTATTTACAGTATTTAATTTTTAAAAATTTTGTCAAATTCTTGCCCTGCTTTAAATCTGCCATGCAGTAACACCCATGCTGGCTTGTTTACAATAAAGAACTGCACGTAAGTGGGCAGGGACAGAACTGTTTGTGGTGTTTTGAAACATATTCCTGAGTAAGGAGCAAAAGTTCCAAGAGTCGTATCAGCTGAGTTTGCAAGGTTGGGGCTGGCTCTGAAGGAGCTACTTACAGCAATTCCTGGGGCTCCAACAGGGCCCTGCAGACCTGGGGGACCCGGAGGACCCTGCAACAAACACACATCCAAAAGGACAAGTTAGTGATTGTGACATCTGCAATGAGATTAAAAACAAACACAGACAGAAGAGAAAACCCGACTTGCAAGATGACAATCTATTCAGTATTTCCGTGTCTCTCCCTGGAGGATGTAGCATCATTCACTAGTCCTTTCCATTCACAACAAACTATTTATCTCTCAAAACCTCAGATTTTCACATCTATAATAGACAATGCTGGCATTTGCTAGAAGCTCATTTTCAATGAATAGATAGAATAGTTTCAGAATAGATTTCTGGGTGAACATGAATCAAAATGAAATATTTTTTTCACAAATAAAAATATCGAAACTTTCAATAAGATTTATGCTAAATATCCCTCAACCTTTAAGGCATCATCTAAAAACCTATCTTTAATTCAAATGCCTATTACTTGGAGTAGTTTTTATGAAATTGCTAATTATTTTTGCAATGGCACAAAGCTTATTTTGACCTCCAGGAGACATGAAAAGTGCAAGTTCTTGCTGAGCACAGGGAATCACATTCTCTTTGATACTAAGTCTCTTTTCTACAGAATGGCAAAAAACCCCCAGTCTCTGAGAGGAACTTTTTTTTTCTTTCTCCCTGCAGAATAATAACTAAGTTATATTGCACATAATTAGAAGTCAGTCATGCAGATGTGATATAATGAAGCTATCAGAGTACAGGAATGCAAGACACTACTTTATGATGAGCTTTAAACGATGAGGTAATTTGAATCTTTTTTGCAACACTAGAGGAAGTAGACTGATAAAGAGTGACACAAAGAGGGCACAAAACTTAACACCTGGCCTTGGCTAATTCTAGTCCATTTCAGATGCCAAGTTGCCTGCAACTTCTAGGCTTCAAATTCTGGTTTAGAGCAGAATAGTGCTGGGATTTATAAACTTTACTAGGGCTAAAATTAGATTATTATGCTCTTTATAAGGTGAATTAAATAAAGGGACTTCTTAAGTCTTGTAGTCTCTTTCTCTGGGTTTTATATATATTTTGGAGCATTTTATTTTCTAGGAGTATGAAGCATCAAGCTCTGTATTTCTTCTGTTATACAGTTTTATTTTTGTCCCATACCTGACGGCAATACATAAAACAAAGCTTTCTAGCCTCTGTGGTTACATATCTAAATAAAAGGACTCCAAGGAATGCTACAGCTGACTGGGAAGGGAGCTTACCACGAGAAAGGGATTTGGCATGCATGGATTTTTCTACACTCTTTGAGATGCTTCAATGTGCTCCTACGTTTTATAGGCTCTGGAATGAGGTCTACACATTTTTAAACTCATTTAAAAACCCATTTTGATATAAAGCACTGTTGGAATGTACTCTGCAATTGATTAATGAGGAGTTATTTGGACACATGGCCAAAACCCTTTTTTCCATTGCTCTGGAGGGCAAATGGAGAAAGACTGATCAGAATCATGAGAGAATCTTCAGTTAATTAAGGCAGCTGTGATAACTGTGGAGGTTTTGAAGTTCAAGAGAGGACAGCACTTTAACGACAAAATTGTGCTGTCTTAGCTAGAATACGCCAACATAGTTAGGCACAGTATTTTCAAACCCACAAAAATAAATCTTAGTTTCAATGGGGAATTGAAGATTTTTCCAGCTCTTCTTAAACAGGAAAGATGAATCAGTTCTTTGATCAGGATCCTTGCTGTGATCAGGCGCTAAATGCCCACCAAGGCCTTTTGTGAGTGGTTTGAGATTGTAAATATCTGTTCTTTATGTCCTGTGATTTCAGAACTGGGTACTTCCTCTTCAGAACCTTTCAGAGGTGACCAAGTCCTTTCTCCCTGCCCCAACAGGCATCTGTCAGCAGGTTGAAAGGAAAGCAGATTTAAAATAAACACGTTCTGAAATTGTCAGGGTTGAATGACTGCAGTTGAGGGCAAATAGATTCAAGACACTGACTTCAACTGGACTTAGATTCACTTCACTAAGGCCTCAACACTGAATCCTGTATTTCAAGAAGAATGTGTAATATTCTCAAATGCATTAAGCCTTGAGACTGGGAGTCCAGGATACATTCTCAAATGATAATGCTGCAGACACTTCATTTGTAAAGCAGGTCTGCTGGAACAGGCCCAAATGCATCAGTACTCACTATGGGAACTGCGGTCACAGTCTAATGCTCAGCATAACTAGCTATGCTAAAATTATCTGAAACAGAAGAGTTCAGCTTGTGTTTTTTTAAAAGGCATGGCAAAGGGGAAAACAGGATGTGCCTGTGATCACGTGCAAAGCCTGAAGTGGAACTAGACCAGAGGTTGGAACTAGCTGATCCTGAAGTTCATTTCCAGCCTAAGCCATTCTGTGATTCCATAATTCTATGACCTGTGATTTGCTTGAGTATGTACATATCCTCCCATAAACATCATCTGGTAATATGCAAGCCATAGATTTGGTAATTTTTAGAAGTTACATACTGTTCTGTAACTTGTTAATGTCAAAAATCACACTGTTTTCAAGGTAAATATATTTAGCCATGAAATTTAGCCTGTGTTGAGTTCGGAGCTTTGCAAACTGTGAATAGTGTTGAAATACAACAATAAAAGGGATCTTTCTGCCAGTACTTCTCAATTTTTTCTTAAGGAAAAGTATTCAAGTAAAGTACCAGTTTATCTTGAAATTGAACACAAATGAAAACAAACATTTTTTAATTCTTAGGAAAGAAACCAAAATCAAACAGAAATAAATAAATTCTTCTTTTATTCCCTCTAGCTTCAAATTTCACAGTGAAAAAAGCTTAATTTTATATGTCTGGCCTAAATACAAAAAGGAAGTGCTTGAACTTTAGAATTAATTTTTGAAGACAGAAAAATGTCAAATCAAAATAGCAGAAACCTGATTAGTCCTAGGTTCACAAATAGGCCTAATGATAATATATGAAAACTTGTATAAGCCATTTCATCTGCCATCAGTTAATTGTGCTCCCCAAGAATTAGGTACCCTTTAAAATTTTAAAATTACATTATTAGATTCCTCTACTGAGTCTCCATAATTTTCATCCTCATGGCTAAGAAGCCAAAGCTGGGTATGTTGACACAATGCAGTCAGTAAAGTTCAACACAGTAAGAGAATGTATGGGAATTCTTGGTCACTCCAGTTCAAATGCAGAATGGAGGAATTTCAGTGATACAGGAAGGGTGTTTAAGAATGTAGTTTATATTCTGTAATGATTCTGTAAGCTCTAGGAATAGGAGCAATACTAAATACGTCTGGATCTGTAAGTACAAATCTCTAGTGCTGCATTAAAATTATTTTGAAGGAACATATTAGGAGTGTGTCTTTACTTCTGCTCATTTATGTAGCAAGGCTACCTGCATACTTCATGCATGAATACCTTTTATTTATAAACAACAGATGTAATGCACAAAGGATTTTGCTACTCACACTGTCTCCTTTGTCACCTTTACTTCCTTTCTGGCCTGGTTCACCAATTTCACCCTGTAATTGAAAGTTAAAAGTTAGACTTGTTTAAAATGGTCTCCTTCACATCCTAGCTGATGTCAGTATTATGGTATCTCTAAATGTTCCCTTTGATATGATTATTCTATGTTTTATGCTGCTGCTTCAAGTATGAAAGCCTAAAGGGAGCAATTCTGCAGTAATCAATAATATGTCATATTAATCCAGATATTGATTGCTGAAAAGGGCAACAAGACCTGGCTTTGAAGTATGATGCAACAGAACTCTAAATAAAAGAAATAGTGTTGCTCATGTCACCTTCAATATGAACTTATAATGAAAGTACCCTGATTTACAGACTCACATAACTGTTTCAGACTGAACAACTGCTTCTCACTGGAGTGTACAGTATTTCAGAACTTCAAAATTATTCAAATTACCAAGAAACCATGTTAAAAAATAATGTTTTCATTAAACAATAATAAAAGACAATGAAATTAAATCACAGAAAATACTGTCTGTGGAATAAAAAACACTCATGCATCACAAAAATGAATGTTGAAATCTTCACCTTTACCCTGTGCTAACAGAGAGGTGCTGGGTCAAGCAACCACATCAGATGATCCTGAAATGTGCCAAATTCTAAATTTTGCCAGAGGTCAACAGAATATCTCTGCTGTGAACATAATTGTTTTGATACCCTCAACCCATCAGCACAACCTCTGGTGGTTCTGAATCCCTGTATATTACCAAAGACACTTCATCTTACTCATTCAGTAGACCAAGGTTGTAGAATAGGCAAAAATCAGTTTTTGTATCACTTGCCTTATTTTGCCACTCTTTCAGCCTCATGTTATTCTACTAGTTCTTTAACAAAAATCCTAGTGTCCCATGGCATCTGTCCCTCAGAAATTTGGTTATAGAAGAGGTTTATTAGGTATTTTTTGCAGTAGGCCGAGGGAATTTGGGTGAGGCAGGGATAAAATTTGTTGCTTCATCACCCTGTTTATTGTGAGGAAAGCTACAGAGAACTGTACTGACAGATCTTCTCCCAGATGCACTAGTACCAATTATAATGATTCACCTTGTCACCATCTTCTCCTGGAGAACCACTAGGACCAGCAGGACCAGGAAGTCCTACTGGGCCCTGTATTCCATCACGTCCAGCTGGACCTTGGGGACCTTTTTCACCCTGGTTTTAAAGAAAATTAAGCAATCCACATTATCACAGGAGAGTAATGAAAATTCCTTCAGTACAGGGAGTCACAGTACCAATACAAAATTAAAAAACCCACTCCCCTCCAAAAAAAAAACCCCAACAAAACAGAAAACACCACAACAGAAAGAAAACTATCAAGGGAAAAGAATATATAAGAGTAATAATGGAAGCTAATGTCAAATACACTTGTACTGTAATGCAGAGTGGCCAGGTCCAAAGTTTTAATGAAAGTGATTTATATCCACTCCCCGCTGTGATATTAACAGGTTTAATCCTTCCTGATCTTAGAGAGCAGGATAAGAAACGTTCACTATGTACACATTTGTAACTCTAAAATGAGTAGGTTGGGTATTCTGAGAATATATATTGAGCAGGCAAATCCCCGAGTGGGGACAAGGAGCCTTCTGGAATGGCAAGTGTGTGCGGGGCCAGCTCCGCGGGGCTGTGGTTACTCACGGGAGCGCCCTTCTCTCCGGCGGGGCCCGGGGCCCCTGGGGGCCGGGCCGGCCGGGCAGACCGATGGGGCCGGCGGTGCCCGCGGCTCCGCGCTCTCCTGGCGAGCCCTGGGAAGAGACACAGAGGAGAAGAGAGTTCGAGAGCCCTGGTAGTGCCGGTGTTTTTCATGAGACAAGCCAACAGAGAAGCTGTTCATCAGTGCCAGTTCAGCTGGCCGAGGGTTATGCATCCATCACGTGTGTAAGTAAAGAAAAAAGGTGGAAAGAACCGACTTGAAGTTCATACTCAGTACAGTTCATACAACACTAATTTCATTTTTTGTGAATACCACTTCCTGTATTTGTTCATCATAATGAGAGTGTCCTTAAAACTAGCCTGTTTTCAAGAACTTATTTCCCTCTATGTTTTCAAAAGATATTGGCATACTATTTTGATGAAAGAGTACTCACCATATCAAAATACAGAACTAAGCCACACCACAGCCAAAATTTTTAGTAAAGTTTTGTGCTATTCATTGCTGTGATCACATTCCTGCATTTCAATTCACCACTGTAAAAATCCATTCAAGTATAGTGACTAAGTTATTGTGTTCTACAGAGGAGGATTTTTATATACAGGCATCTTTAGATAAGCACAGGAAAAGTAAAAATCCAATATTACAAATTAAAAGTGAAACAACAGGCACTATGTATTGAAAACCACTAAAACGGCATATTTGTTTTCTGTCTTTTAAATAATTTACAATTTTTGCTTTAAGAGAGTGCTGTTAAATATTTGCTGTACAAAAATATTTCCCCAACTTTTGAGCTTTACATCTTCAAGATAGTTTGCAACGCTTCGAAGTTATGATTGGTAATTTCACTTCATTAATTGATATAATAGAAGCAGGATGATAAATCACAGAATAGAAAAGTAATAGATGGTGTACCCTGAGACCCTAAATAGCCTTTTTTTCATGTTTAAGCGAGATCAAATTTGTTGTCTTTTAGATATTGGAATTTTAAGATGCTTTCACCTACGAGGACACTATTTGTTTTTGCTTTTACTCATGACATACTTGTCCTGGACTGACCTCATTAGCATAACTGGTACTTATTTCATAATAAAGTGCTTTTCCCGCCACATAAATGTTACAGAAAAGAGTGCTGAATGGTTTTTCAAAATATTTTAGCAGGTTATTTCAGTAAGGTCTAAATTTGCATGAGTGTTCAAACAAAGTATTTGTATGGAAATCATAGATGACTTTATCCTTCCAGGTGTTGGGGTTTTTTTAAGTCTGGGTGGCTGCCTAAGTTTCTGTCCTATTTGTGTTATTTTAGTTCCTCAGGCTTCAGTGAATTCAACAAGAAAAAGTCATTACCCTACAGCTATACTACCATGGTCTCTGATCCTGTCAGCTCTCATAAGCGAAACAATTTTAGGTTATCTCATCAGGAGGATGTAAGAATAGAGAGGAAAAAACCCAAATAACTCATAGATCTCTCCTGTGTCAGACAACAGACACTAACAGAGGCCATAATTTCCACTAGCTCTTTTTATTCAGCCAACTTTTCACATTTATCTTTGCATTTCACATGAGTTATGAAGAGGGACTACTCCTTCTGTTTTCAAGGAACTGCTCCTTTCTCTGAGAGAATGGCCTCTGAGTACAGCAGAACATATTAAATTATAGGCCCAACTTAGAAAAGCATTTTAAGCAGCTTCTCAAGTCTGTTCTCTCTTTCTGTGTTTGTTGTTTTGGTTGGTTGTGTTTTTTTTTTTTTTTTTTTCCTGGTCACTTATCTCACTATGAAACAAGCTCCTTATGTTATGAAACCACATATTAACCTTTGGTCTTGTGGTACTCACATCCTGGAATATTTTTATTAATTCTTTTTTTTAAACTTTTCTACAGAATGGAGGTGTCATGTTTTGTCTTGTATTGCCACTATACAGACTAAAAACTCATTAGCAACCTTGGGTTTATCTCACTTCCTGTGAGGAGATACGTAATGACAGCTATTGTATACATTGCACAGTAGTAGCAATACTTTTGCTGATGGTAACAAAATGCTCAACAAGTGAGGGTCCCCATGACTGTAAAATGTTGTCAGATAGATGAAGATAGCTCTAGATAGTTCAGTACTGATAATTGGGTAGCCTACAGCTGGCTTATTCTGAGTCTAATTTTGAGCATCCTATTCCTAAATGAGCAAATGAAAAATGACTGCTTGACATTCCAAAGAGCTTTCACTCATCAGGATTCAGCATTCCACATGGTAGTAGGAGAAGGGAAGAAAACAAACAGAAGCAGATAAACAAAGAGAGCAGATAAAAGAAAACTGTTAAAAACCCTCAACCCCTCCCCATAATAACAAAAAGAAAACCACAGCCCACATCCCCCCCCCCCCCCAAAAAAAAACCCCAAACCATGAAAATTCCCCTCCTCAATCCTGCAGAACCCCTTCTTGCTCTGACATGCATTCATGCATCTCCTTCTTTTGTCCAAATCTCTCTAAACAGAGTAATTGGCATGCACAGTATTTGGAGCAGTCATTTGTTTGGTATGCTTGCAGATGTACGCAGCAGCCAAATAAAGCGTATAATTGACTATATATGCTAGTTAGAAACAATTGGTATTGGCAGGGAATTGGAGGAGAATCATCCAGTGGCATGGATTCTCTTCCTATTATAAATGGCAAATGAAGGCTCCAGTACAATTACACTTCTGTGTGTACCCGCTGTTGGCTAAAAATAGATGGGAAAATATTTTCGGACTATTTGATGCTCATGGTCTGCTGTGAGCTTCTGTGAAAAAAAGCAAGCAACTGTGGTTTAATTGTGTGCTTGAAGGTGCACAGAAACACAGTATTAAGGGCACCTACACACCTTTTTTTGCTGAAATACTGTTTTGAGATAACAAGGTAGTAATTAAAGACAAAACAGATACAAATCCTACTGGGGACTCTTGGAATAATTTAAGGGCAACTTGGTCCTCAAGGGTTGTACCTCAAGTGCCCTGCTTGCACTACAATGAGCTCAAAATATATTTTAAAAAATTAAAAATTTTGCCCTTCAAACTCTCTTTCAACTCCTGCTACCACAGCATCTGTTTCTTAAAGACTAGAAAAACTATATGCAAAAAAATTCTCAGCCTCCTAAGGATTTGCTTCTATGACAGTTTACCTTAGCAGGAAGGGTGGCCCCAACAGGCATGGGTTTATGAACTGCAGTCCCTAGTAGTGTGCTCCTGATACCCATACTCTGTGTGTTTCTGGACTATAATTAATGATGATTTCAGTCTGGCATTGAACTCCCATTAGCTGGGGAGCATTAATAGTGTTCCTTGATTTTCCCTACCAATTTACTTGCACATGAAAGGAATACTATGCATGAGCTCTGAGAGAGCTCTGATTTGAACCAAAGGATGGTAAATGGGGGTAATTGAGACATCCTCCTCAAAAAAGCTCTGATGTTTTCAACTTAAACACTAACTTATACACACCCTATAAGAACCTAAAAAACATGGATCATCTGAATTTCAATTCAAACATATGTATTTCAGAATACAGACAACTATCACTAAATAAGGTATGTATTTTGCCTCACATCTTGTGTGATGTGTCTTTCTGAGGACCCACGACAGGAGTGGCAGAGCTCCAGTGTGGACAGTGCTGGCTGGCAAAGGGGGCTGTGTCACACGTCAGCTTTGCCTGTGCTGGCTGCTCTGTGCTGCTCAGAAGGGCTCTGGGTCACTGCACCTGAACCATCTGCTTGAGAGCTCAGTCCAGCCTTAGGGGCTCCTTCAACAACACATCAGGGCATGACCTTTAGATGGAAGAGACTGTTCTGGTCTATGCTTTCTTTACTTTGATTCATTCTTTCTTTTAACATTTCAGGTTCTTCAGATGGGTAAGATGATATCCCTTTTCACTCTCCCCACTAGATTCCATTCCATTCCATCCCCTCCCATCCCTTGTTTTGGTGCCTTTTGGGAGTATACATGTACTGCACAGTGTTAAGAACTGTAAATTCAGGTTTCTGGCATTAAGAATTCAATAACTCATTTTAAGAATTCAAGTCCCATGTATTACTTGTACTGTACTATGTGTGGCTTTTTTATCCTTGTTTAATGCATTCTAATCTGAATATGAATTGCAAAGACATAAGAGCTTTGTTGAAGCACATAGAAATTCAGCTCCTCCATTTCTTTTTTTTCTAACGTGAATAGCTGTGATGATTGATTCTTTTCTTTTTTAACCTCAACTGCACTGAATGAAAGAAATAAGTTGACAAGATGACTGTCAAAATCTAAACAATTCACATTTGGGAATAACTCTACCATGTTTTGAATGCCAGTGCATCCTTGTAGAACTTCTTTGCATAAAGCATGACAACAGAGAATGGGTAACTTGAAACATACTCTACTATTGAGCTTAAAATGCTGAGAAGGAAAATTGCAGCATGACATGATTTTACACAGTTTTACACAGTACAAAGGGAACATAGGAGGCAAGGGTTTGGTAGAGGGGGACTACAGGGCTGACTTCTGGGAGAGGATGCCACTTTCCCCCATGTCCAACGGAGCTCACAGCAGCCAGCTCCAAGATGAATGCACGGGGTGGCCATGGCTGAGCCTGTAAGTGACAGGGGTAGAACCTCTTGGATAATCTATTTAAGTGGGGAAAAAATGCACAACAGAGAGGGAGCAGAGATCCCATGGAAGCCCATGGAAGACCCCACACTGGAGCAAGTGGATGCCCAACAGAGACTGTGGCCCTGTGGAGAGCCTGCACTGGTGCAGGATCCGGGCAGGACCTGTGGACCTGTGGATAGAGGAGCCTGCACAGGAGCAGCTTGGCTGGCAGGACTTGTGACCCCATGGGGGACCCACACTGGAGCAGCCTGCTCACGAAGGACTTCACCCTAGGGGGGACCCAGGCTGAAGCAGCTCATGAAGAACTGCAGCCTGTGGGAAGGGCTCACGTTGGACAAGTTTCGTGAGGACTGCCTCACAGCCAAAGGACCCCACACTGATGAAGGGAGGGTGGGGAGGTGTTTTCAGACTGGTTTTGTTTTGCCTTATCTATCCTTCCCTGATTTGATTAAAAATAAATTAAACTAATTTTCCCAGTCTGTTTTGCCTTTGATGTACCTAGTGGCTGATCTCCCTGTCCTTATCTTGACTCACAAGCCCTTCAGTGTATTCTGTCCAGCTGAGGAGAGCAGGGATAGAGCAGTTTGGTGTGTACCTGGCATCCAGCCAAGGCAAACCCACCACAACAGCATGAGTCCACCCATCACAATCCATGGATTTTTCCTCTGTGGAGAACCTCTCTCATCTCAAAACCAATTTGTATTAGTGACAAGTATTGAGCAGCAAGTAAATGTCATAACTAAATCTAGTGACAGAAGGCTTCAGATATTCTCTACCTTCACAATCCCTGCATGTTTATTAGTATGGATACTTAGTAGAAGTCTGAAGAAGTAGAAGTCTGATCTGTCTGCTGTTTTACAGACTGTGTTAATGAAAACACCACAGCATCTAAAGAAGAAAAAAGGTTATTAGGTCATATTGTTTATAGATTCATAAAATTATTATGTTTACTTACCATTGGGCCAGGTGGACCCTGTGGACCTTCCCCTCCTTTCAGACCAGCTGGACCCTAAAAAATGGAAAGGAAAAAAAAAAAGCTTGTGCTACTAAACTGGAAAGTTCAAGAGTAATTTTGCAACACACATAATAGGAAATGTGTAAATATCCAATGAAACAAACCTAAATAAATTCCTTTCTTCTTTTTTAAAGAATTATATTTGACAATGATGGATGCTCTGTTCTCTTATTGCATTTATTTTAAGCACAGTAGAAGGCTCCATGAAATAAAGGAGTTAATACATTGTTTAATTTATTTAGAAATATCACAGCAATTGCTCTAGTGCTTGTATCATACCTGACCACCTGGAAGGCCTCTCTCTCCAGGGAAACCACGAAGACCTGCTGGTCCATCTTTCCCAGGAATGCCTTGAGGGCCTGGATCACCCTAGGACACATATTACATTTTGATTAAAAACTATGTTTAAAAATTAGGTGTACAATGAGCAACGAAAATTAACTACCAGATCCTAGTTATAGTAATGAAAACAAAGATTTTGCCCCCAGCTATTCACCCACTAATTCTTTTATCAGTACAATAGTCTGTGGTTAAATTTATAATGAACTTTGACAAAATACAGTACCAGTTACTGAATACAAATGGTGAAAAACACAACAAGCCATAAAAATATGTTTAAAGATACATTCAATTAAAAATTTTGATACTCACTTATAATCAAAAATTGAATAGAATTACATAGTAACTAGGTAAGTAACATTTTGCTTGTTCCTTATGGTTGCCAAAAATTAGGCAAGGAGTTAAATTTATTCAGTGAAATTCTGCCTTTTATTCACTACTACACATCTGACTTTAAATGCCAATGTGCAATTTTCTACCTTGGTGTGAATATGTCATTACTAAGTATCTCCATATTGAATGCATATTATATGCAAACGATTTTTTAAAAAGTTTTTATTACAAAAAAATTAATTTTTGGCTCAAGAGAATTCTCATTATTTCAGTGGAAGGAGACACAGCTCTAAAATTGGAATCTTCCAGTCTTCCAAGTCCTTCTGGGTGAAACCTGCCAATCATGATTTTACACTGTATGTTCTGATTTTATTCTGCATGTCTACATGATGATTTGAAATGTCACATTGTCAGCAGTTGATCCTGTTTGTTCCCCAAAGCCACATCACATACCTTAGCACCTTCTTTTCCTGCAGCACCTGGGAGGCCTTGTTCACCTGGGGGTCCAGGAGGACCTGGATGGCCTCTTTCACCAATTGGTCCAGTCTCACCAGTGGGACCCTAGGCACAAAAGTACAACTTTAGTCACCTGAAGTTATTTAATGTCTTGCGGGGTGTGGGAGGAAGTGGAGAGGAGCAGATTCTCAATATCCAGCTGTTATGTTACCAAACAGTATTGCCATTGGTTAGTGTACATTCCTCATCTTCCCTGCAGGCAAGGCTGACTTACAAAATATCTTTGTCCTATAAAATAAATCTTGCATTGCATTTTGCCTGCAGACACGTCTGTGCAGCTTCCAAAGAGTGAAATCCTGACCTTGTTCCTTAAGCACTGAAGCTTTAAAACACAGTGTGTATGGGAGAAGGTTACAAAAAGGACACGGGAGAGAAATCCATGTACTATTCTTGTCTTGAAACACTTCTGTACTGTTGTTTTTCTCACTAATAGGAATTGTAAGGAGGGAGAGTGGAAAGATCTCTCTTCAGATTCCCTAGCAAAAAAGTTCCACTAAGGGAATTAGCTAAAAAAGCTCTAAATGCTTGATTAAGTTGTAAATGAATAAGGTTAAATCAAATGAAATTTTGATAATTTATCTCTCGACAATCTAAAAGTCACTGAAATTTTTTCTCTGGCAAGAAATTCACACGTTGCATTGTTCTTTCTAAAATGTTTAATGGTAGAGAAATCTGTCTCCTTGACTTCTGTAAACCACCAATTTCATAATCACATTAAAAAAACCCTGAACCAACAACGAACCAACAAAAAACCCCAAACCAAAACATAAAGTGGAAAGGTAACCCAAATATTTTCATTTTCTTTTTTGAATCACTGATGATTACTAAGTACAGCTTTCTAATACTGTTATGCCAGTTCTGTTACAAAAGTTAATATAACCATTGATATGGTTCTTTCAATACAGCAAAGGAACTGCCTCATCCATAATATAAACATTAAACATTGGTCTCATGAAGTCAGCTATGAAATGAAATTATGTACCTGAGGGCCAACAACACCACCAGGACCAGGAGGACCAGTTTTTCCTTGAAAACCCTGTAAAATAATTATAGAGTTATTTACAAGTTATTGAAGAGCAAAATTCATATCTGTGCTGAAGAGGTGAATGAGAAATTCCATGTCACACATTCCTTCTCTTCTGGAAATAAAAAAAGAGAAATAGTTTTTCTCTGTGTATGCTTAGAAATGAAATGCTGATTAGTCTCTTCCATCTCTCAGTTCCTATCTCTCTGAGGTGGTACAGCAGTAAAAATTGCCATCAGTTTTACAGATCTCTCTAGGAGAACTTGATTAGATGAATTTGAATGCATAAGTGATGCAGCTAAAAGACAGTTGAAAATACATTTTTACATATGTATATTATGAATCATAAAGCCTGACATAAAAATGCTTTTTAAAGAAAGACACAGATGGAGAATTAAGTCAGAAGGGCATTAAAGTGGAGGTGAGACAAAAAAAATGAAAAGAAATAAAGGAAGGTGAAGGTTATCTAGGAATGGTAGAAAAGGCAACATGAGTGCCACAAAAAGAATGAAGTTAATGAGAAATCAATGTGATGTCAAAAACAGAATAGAGTGGAAATACTTTTGAGACAATTTTTTAGAACATGGGCAAATTTTACAGGATTTTTATTTTCTAACCAGTGGTCCAAGATTTCAGGCCAAAATTAGTCAATAAACAGAATGAGAATATCACTTCATAATAGCACTGTTTAATGCATCTTTGAGTTATGCTATATTATTCCTTTCAAATATTGGAAGAGTATTAGTCACACGGGTGGGTCACATTAGGGTCCTACACAATATTGCCTGCCTATCAGCCTGTGTCTGCCTCCTGCTCTCCTCACCTGTGTAAAAGCAAAGGGCTCATCTGGCCCCAATTTTTTGAAATGTTGGGCGCTACTCAGCTTTCCTCTGGGCATAGTTTGACTGATAGTTGCCCTATTTCATCAGTTCCTGTTTGAGCTTTTCTGCCTCAATCTGATTCTGTTCTGGCTGCCAGCCAGATGTTACCAGGGTTCAGTTTGGCCCATAACTCGAGCACTCTCTCAGACCTCTGAAATGATCTGGATTAAAAAAAAAAAAAGAAAAAAAAGACAAAAGCACCCCTTTGTTCTACTGACAGAAAATCAGAACTGCTCCAGATGGAATCATTCCCACGTCCCTTCCTTCACACAATCAAAGCTTCTGCTGTAAGCCTGTTGTCAGGAAAGACAAAGAAGGTTGAACATCAACCACTTACTGAAAGCACCTTAAGAAGATCTGCTAATCTCAATTTTGCAGAATGTACTGATACTTTGTTTCTTGATGCTAATGATGGGTTCACTATCCTGCTTTCTGTCTTTTGTTACAAGCTTATCTATTCCTACAGACCTAGATTTTTAAAAGATGTAAAAAGCAAAGGAGATTTCAGCAGCAACTGATCAAGAAAACCTGAACCTTCCATGGCTTCATCTAAAATATTCAGCAATAAAAAAATTTACACTAATGCCTCATGTGTGTTTTGAAGTGCCTAAGTAGCCTCTATTTTTTTTGTTATTGTTATTTAATGAAATTATTTACTGTAGCAAGAAGAAGGCCTTCAATTAATTCTAATAAATGACACAGGTAGTATATTTCTATTTTATCTTTTCACAAGCAAGAACACTAGATTCTTCCATAACAGCAGACAATCTAGAAAATTTCACTGTTGATGCCTCCTGCCAAACTGAGATTGACATCACTGAAATTTATAATCACTTCTAAGGGCAAACTGGCATAATATTGGTTTTCAGTATAAAGCTTATTCCTGCACTTATATACCAAATTATTTATCATAACATTACTGTTCCTATGTCTACAATTTCAATAAAGAATGTCAGTTCTTCAAAGTGCATATGTCTTACTGGGGGAAAAAGTTGCAGCCTCTTCTCCACTAATAGTTACCTTGGTTGCTGTCAACATGAGCTTATTATTCCATGAACAAACAGCAGAGTGCAACCTGTGAATCTGGCTCTCTAATTTCTTAAGCTTGACTATGTCTCTTATCCTAATTCCCTAATTGCTGAAATGCCCACATGCACCAGTGAACTTTATAATAAGATATGTGTCTAAATAAGAAATAGAATTCTTAATACCCTTATCTACCAGTGAGTGCAATGCAAGTTTTCTATTTATACAGTTTTTAAAAACTTGAAGTGGATATGTTCATCAGGAAAGGAAAGTCAACATGCTTACTGATTGATTTAAAACCATCTGGTTTTCTACAAGAACACATATGTGAGAACCAATGGGGGAAAAATATTTTAAACATAGTTTTGGCCTAAGTTTACAAACACAAAGGGCAGAAAACAATTCTAATTAAAAAAAAGCTGCATTTGCTGCTAAGTTACTCAAGTTTTTTTATCGGTATAACCCTACTAAACCCAAAGTGAGACAAAATTAGAGAACCATAGCACTGAGGAAATCCTGAGGGACGTGGTTCAAATTTCACACAGTAGCAGTCTATGGTTTCATTGTATTTTGAATATTTTGTTACAAGTCGGATTACATAATCAGAATGGTTGAGGTTGGAAGGGACCTCTGGGGTCATTTTGTCCAAGTGCTCTGCTGAAGCAGCATGCTGAGAGCTGGTTGCTTAGGAATATGTCCAGATGGCTTTTGAATACCTCAGATGGAGACTCTGCAGCTCTCTGGGTACTCTGTGACAGTGCTGGGTCACCCTCACACAGAGAAAGCATTTCCTGATGTTCAGATGGAACCTCCTGTGTTTCAGTTTACAAGAGGCCCATTGCCTCTTGTCTTGTCACTGGGCACCAGGGAAAGAGCCTGGCTCCATCTTCTTTACAGCTCACTTCAGGTGTTTCTGCACTTGGGTAAGACCTGAGCCTTCTCTAGGCTGAGCAGCCCTAACTCCATCAGTCTTTACTCATGGCAGAGATGCTCCAGTCCCTTAATCATCCTAGTGGCCCTTTCCTGGCCACTCTCCAGGAGCTCTCTCTTGTCCTGGGGAGCCCAGAACTGGACACTGCTCCTGACCTCAGCAGGGCTGATCAGAAGGAAAAGATCCCCCTGCTGCAGCACAGGATGCTCTCTTCTTTCTTTGCTGTACTGGCACATTACATGTTCAAAGCAGTAAAACTAAAAGGAAAATTACGACTTTTTAACAGCAAACTAAAGAACAAGTTTGAACTTCCTGCATTGTAAACAATGATTACAATTGATCCTTACGGCACACAACACAGTCTTTGCATCATTGCAAAGAAAAGAACAAAGAAGGAGTCAATCATGTTTCACACACAAAAAAGCCACTATCGTTGCAAAGCATTGCAGTGTCAAAATGCTACAATACCAGAAGAAAATAGAGATTTCCAGAGGGATGCGTTACTCCAAGCTCAGTGCTCCTCCTTCCAGCATTGGAAGTGACTCAGCAGTCACTAAGAGTTTTCCAGTGAAGCTGGAGCCTAAACCACATTCTACATGCTGAGAAAATTTCTCAATAAATTCATTTATGGCTTTCTCTAGCTCTGAAAAATCCAAGTGAGAATTTTTATTTTATAATGGAATATGAGTAACATTCTGACAGTAGAGAAATAGTGTGTTTTTTAAAGATAATTCAATTTAAACTATTACATAGTATTTTTTCATTTTGATGCCAGAATTTATTTTATTGTAATAGGTTCAATCATTCCTGATCCTACTTTCCAAAGGTCTTGTCTTTTCAGTTTTCTAGATGTTTATCATCAATAAGACTTTTTTTAATGTTACTATTTTTGGTACATGGCGTTCAGTGAGAAAACTACTGTATAGTAATTGTTTGAAAAATCTTAATTGAATTTGAGATCTGGGTATTAATCTCCTTTACTTCTATTGAATATTTAATCTCATTCTGATGTTACTAACTGGACACAGCAAAGAATAACCTCATACTTATATCATGAGATCAAAATAAAGCTTTCTCATGCCCCATCTACAAGAAAAGTACAGTTACGTAACCTCTTGGTGCCAGCCTCTTCCCCTTTTCCCTGTTGTCTCCGTTTCGTTGGTTTTGATCACATAATTGTGACCTTTAGGACAACACTAACACAGCAGAGTACATTTACTTACAGTCTCACCCCGCTGTCCTGGGTGCCCAGGCAGGCCATCTTTTCCAGGTGGACCCTGAAATTATAAAATACATAAATCAAGCATTTCTTAGCCATCCTCAAAAAAAAGTGTGCAATTAGCTGTCCAAATCTCAGTCTGTTTATTTCTAGACTAGTCCTTGGTAAATTTTAACTGCTCCTATATTAGCTAGCTAAGATTTTAATAATATTTTTCCTTGTGTCCTTCCAATTGCATCTTAGAGCTTGGAGAATCATTGTTGTCAAATGCAAACATGTTCAAAAAAGATAGATTTCTGTAAATTCAGAAATCATGGAAAGTCCCTATACTTCCACTTTTCTTTGGTTAATGAATCAACACAAATCCAAGCATTACAGAATTACTTGATGAAATTTCAAGTTTTGGAATTGGAAATAAAAGTAACAAATGCACGGGAGAAAATAAAATCACAAGTGGTTTGTTGCTTTAAATACTGCACATGAGCAGAGGGACACCAGAAGAGCACCTAAACTGGTTCAGGGGGCAGCTCAAATGTGCTATTACTTCTATACGTTTCTGCTACTAATGAATGCCTCCTTCTTCTTCATTTTTCCTCAGTGAATCAATCATTCAAAGGAAATATCCAGCAGCAAAGTAGCATTTTGCCTGAACTCAGTGTGTCACATGGTCACTGGCAGGACATACCAGACTTGCAGTTTTACTGTTTTACTCTCAACGTTTTAAGAGCTGCACCAATGACTATGTTAAATATTTGAGTCCAAACCCTTAAGGCTCAACAAAAATATTTGTAATCTATACATAAACCATTCCTTACATAAATTTTCAACTGTTCACTTCAGAGGCACTCTACAACAATTACCATTCCTGTTTGTTGCACATATTTAATAAAAGAGATACTTACTGGAGGACCCTTCGGTCCGGGGAATCCAACAGGTCCCTGAGGCCCTTGCAGACCCTGGATTAAAGGCAGCCAAACAAGTGAAGTTTTACTCAAGCTGGATTGAAAAGTTTGTTTCAATTATAAAATATAGGAACCCTGCAGGTAATGTTCAGATTTAACCATAAAAGCCTCAGCCACACTGTCATAAATATTGGTAGCAACAATTCACATGCACAGACACCAGAGGGATTTCCTGAAAGCAATAGTGCTTGTGTAGAAATGCAGTAAAAAAAATGAGGAAAACTACTTAAATCAACTATGTTTACACCTTACCCCTGTGCATAGTAAAGTAGGAACCAACTGTGAGTTAGAAGCACTGTATTTCCATGTTGCATAAACCAGGGATTTAGTCAATAGTTTGGTCATCTTTTTAACTTTCAGTCAAACATTAGGCAGTTCCTAAAGCCTGATAATATTTCAAACCAGTACAACAGTACAAAATTCCAAATAGAAGAAACTTTTCAGAGTTAGCTGGGATTAAATACAGCATTTTTTGCTATTATGAATAATAGTTAAAAAATCCCATAATATATTTTTATAGTTTTGTATATATACAGATATATGAAGAGAGAAAATTTTCATGCAGAGTGGTTTTACAAATTTAGCTAAAGATGATCAACTGAGTGCATTGTGCACACATGTACATGCATGTATGTTCACATATAAATATCTATACACATAGATATTTACACTAAGTACTAGCTTACATGACTTTCTGAAGTTATGATCAAAAAAAATCCCAGAGGTCAGCTTTTAAAATTTACTGTTGACATGCTGAAAAGTACTATGTCAGCTTATGAAAATCCTTTTTGCTCTTTAGTTTTTAGTGTACTAAAGTGAAAGTGAAATCTTAAGAGTTTTATTCATTTTACATAGTTCCACAGCTGAGTTATATACCCATATCATATGTGCAAGACTTCATCCTGTTCTATTTGGTGTATGATGTGTGGGTTTGCTATAATATCAGCTGTCCAAATATGTTAGAAATGTTGGTTTGATGCAAAAGACTTGAAGCATGAGGCCACATCTCTCAAATTATTCTACCTTTTTGCTCTTCAGAGTTCAATAAGCCTCGTTCCCTAGAGCCCAGGCTTGCAGAGCACAGCTGCCTCCTGTAGTGGCCAAAGCAGTGCACAAATGTAGCTGGGGAGAGGATCCCTTGTGCCCAGCCTGGGAGAATTTGGTCTTAAATGAATCTTATTTCAGGGCAGACATCTATTATACTGAAATACTATTTCTGAATCAATGAAGAAGTGCTAGGCAAAGAGAGAAATCTTTGTGATCTTACTGCTCTATCCATAATATCTTTTTTTTTCCCAAGAAGACATATAAGTCTGTTTCTGAAACCTTTGTAACACAGAAATATGCTCCATATGAGGGTTTGGGTCCTTTTCCAATATGCCATGTCTGTGAACAAATTAAGTTTCCTCATTTGTTTCTGGGTATAAGATAAAGCTTCAAACAAAAAAGGTGGAGCTTTATAGAGGAAAACAAATAAAATTGACTCAGCTACAAAATACTTGAATGAAATTGGTCAGTCTCAGAAACTGGGTTATAGGAACACAACTCAAAGTTTTACATTTAAATGCACCTTCTTTCTCAATAATTTCCCCTGTTCTCATGCTTTGAGGCTTTCTAAGGAAAAAACTACATTTTTCTTTTCATCTCAATATGGCTTGCAGGTTTCAAGTCAGTAGACTGACGGATTATGTGAGAAAAAGCACTAGAATATTAACAGACTGCTATCAAAATTACATTTTCATTTTTGTTATTAAATTTAATTTTAACAATAGCTACACAGGATATATTATTATTTTCATGTTTGGTAGCTGAAATAGTCTCAGAGGAGTAGAGATGACAGTTTTATTTTTTGGCTGGCACTCACCCCTCTTGGGAAGCAAATAGATGCCTCACACTTATATTATACAAGTGATGAGAGACATGGTGCTCTATGATTCTTCATCTCTTTGCTTTTATCAGTTTCTCTCCAGGGATGCCTTCATCTTAGATTGATCTGCTCATTGTTTTAGTACCCCCACAACTTCTCTTCCTTGCAACCTCTTGGAGCTGTGAGCAAACCCCTCTTCCACAAGGATCTTCTATTCCCCTTCTGGTAGGCTGCCTCTGATCCTCCTCAGTGTAAAGCAACCTACATTTCCTTTCTTGGTCTATGCCTCATTCTCTCCATCCCACATCCTAGCTAATGCCAAAAGAAGTGACATTATGGAGCTGGGGAAAACGTTCAAGGAGCTCTCAACTGAAGAATAACACCCCTACAGAACACTGGGATCTTGCCATGGATATGGGGAGAAGATCTTCCTATATGAAAAATGTTAGCATTTTAATGAAATATGATTACAAAATAAAATTTTAAGCTTTGCAAAATACTTTGGCAGAAAGCTCATCCACCTAAACTGACTGGGTTTTCAAGTGCTGCCATTACAAACACGATTTATTAATACACTTTTTTCTTTACAGTGCTGTACAATGAGCTGCATAGTGGCTTTGTGTATTGATTGGTATGATAATAGCAAGCAGAAAATTTTGTTTTAGAGAGAACAATAGTATTTCTGAAGCCTGCAGAAAATAGGTTGAAGGGAATTAATTCTTAGCTGATCCGAACAAAAAAACCTCAGCTGCTTCAAAAAAGAATTTTCTGGATGTGGCTTGTTTGCTAATCCAATGAGCAGGCAATAAGCTGCAGTAAGTGAAGAATTCAGAAGAGCCTAAGCTGTGAGTACACCTGTAGTTCACAGGGATGTACACAAAACATATGGATGTAACACAAAGTGTGTATGTACTCTCTGGGTCCTATATGTACATAACTGAGATACAGCTGGAAGCTTGGAGAAAACTTCAGGCACCTCATTCATAACTTTGTGAGAAGCATCATTGAAACTGAGGTTTTGTTAGTTCTGGTTACCCTGGTCAAAACACAGAGATATGAGAGGGGGAACTGAAAATAAAGCAACCCTCCCACCCTCAAATCACACTCCTATATAGCAGGAAAAAACTTGTACAAAGATGGCTTTCACAAACCCTTTCGCCTGGTGGGCCAGGAGGACCATCATTGCCTGAAGTGCCCTGGAAAGGAAAGACAGTACGTTCAAGGATTCTCATTTATTTAAAAGAAACATCCTGTAGCCAATCTATACAGTGTGCTTGACAATTACCTTTGGACCTGGTTTGCCAGTGGGACCTCTGGGACCTCTTGAGCCTCTTGGACCCTGTCAATTTAACACAGATGTACTTGATGATAAATACTGGATATTATAATCTAATAAAAGTAATTCTTCACAGTACAGTGGAGGCAATTTACACAGGGAAGCTTCTAAACTGCAAATCAAAAGAACTTACTGTTGGTCCTCGCTGTCCTCTGGGGCCTGGTTTGCCGTGCAATCCCTAGAAAGAAAAGTTCACAGAAATCTTAGCAGGCACTCTATTTGTGAGATTAAGATTTTTTTACTGGAGGCAGAGAGCAACTCCCTTGAGCTTAAGTGTTACTTTACCTTTAACTATCTACTTTGCATTTCAACTTACAGAATCATGGTCCTTGATAAAATTGGTTATCTTTCTGAGTTCACTGGGGCTTGTGGCTAAATGCACTAAATTTGCCTGAGAGTCAGATTCTGTCAGAGGCATTAGAACGTTTTAAACTACATTAAAACAGTGGCACAAAACAAGCAGAGTCCCTCTGCAGTAGTCTAAAGGACTTGGCATTGTGAACAGCCTTAAAAACAAAGTTCCCAGGTTCCTGTGGACAGCTCCACAGGTTAACAGATAAAAAAAAAAGGGCAAACCTCTCTTCATTTTTAACAGAAATGGGCACTGTAATACCTACCAAAATTATGCACACTTGACAGAGATACAGAACTTGTCAGAATACCAGTCCTTAATTTTTTTGCTTTAATATATCTCCTGTTCATGCTCAGTGTGATTTTTTTCTTTAGGCTCTGCACTGGAATTGCTGTGTCTTGTAATGCAAAGAATCTTAAAATTCAAGAAATTCAGGAGGAGAAAGGAGTCTAATGGCTAGTACTTTCTAATCTCTGAGTTAAACAAACCAGCAACCAAAAAAATCATCCGAGATGTTTTAGCACAAAGCTTCCTTTTATTGGAAACCAATTAAATGCATTCACCTGTTTTCTTGACAGGTTTCCACCCCCCCCTCCTTTTTTTTTTTTACTGTTGGTTTTATTTCACTTGCCAGAATAAAATTTATGTGTTGTTTTTGAAATGCTACTCAGTCTGTGATCTTCTCAAGGACAGGCACTGTCTTTCTTAGTACCTGTATGCATGGTAGCATAAAACACCATGATAACCCTCTAGGCAAGATTAACAATATCTTATTCTCATTACAAAACCTGCAGTTATGGGCTCATTGATGATGAGCATAATATTTCAGCGTACCAGCAGTTTGATGGTATTAATTACCTGGTTAATACCCTAGCTGAACTTAAAGCTTTATGAAGGCCTGAAAACAGATCACTATAGTAAGATTTTTATAATTTTAAGCATCCTGTTTGTTCCTATAATTTTGTGCTTTTTTTCCAAACTGCTGCCTTTATTGGAAGTTGCCTCATTTTTTCACAACACAGATGAACAGAGCATTGCTTTGTTGCTTGTGCCTGTACATAGCAACACACCTTCATCTTAGCTAAAATAATACAAGAATAATTTAAACCATACATAAGTGATGCAAATGCTATTGGATTTCATATATTTCATTTTAAAATAATGAATTTCTGCTTTAATAATAATAATATATATTACCTGTTTGACTTGATGTTGCTATCAGCTATGAATTCTGACTCATCTCCTAATTTCACCAGCTTTCTAACATACCCTGCTATATTCAATTGAGTTTTAGAGACAACAGTACAGTGACCTTCTTTCTAATCTATTTTTAATTGTTATAGTTTGAAGAACATGCTTAACACGTTTCCCCTCACCTGCTTCAAGCAAACAAAGCAGCAGAAGATGTAATTTTACATTTTTTTAATATATGTAATAGTACACATTCTTCATCTTGCCTGGTATATTTTGCCTTTTTGAAGCTAAGCCTAAAAAACAAACCCCTTGTGGCAAGTCAGAATATTAATGAAATACAAGTTGAATTTCCTTGAGGCTAAATTGCATGGTAGCAGGATAATTCATGGGATACAAGAAAATACTGCTTGCCAACTCACTCAGCTAGACTGTCCAAAAAAACCTCCAAACCCTTCAGCAAAGATGATTTTTATTCTCTTTTTCAAATTATATAATTATGGCAGTATGTGCAGCAAGTAAGTGTCCAAGTTCTTGTACATTTAGATTAATACCCTAAAGAATTGCAAATAGTTCCTCAGTATGTCCTGTTTTACACAAAGATAGAGGTCTGTCTTGAATGTGAAAAGCCTGTTTCTAGTGTTCTTAGATAGTAACTTGTATCCTTAGGTTTCAGGCTTTTCCCCAGCACTGAATTTTAGAAGCTAATTAAGTGTTATGCAAGAATGAATTATCATACCCTTCCACCTTTCTCTCCATTGGCACCTGGAAATCCTGGGAAACCAGTTGAGCCCTATGTAAGAAATCAATGCAAATGTCAGAGGATATCAAGAGCAAAACAGTGGAGAGCCAGCATTTAATAGACACATAAAGCACAACTCCAAAGTCATGTACATTGTACATGTCAAACTTGCAACTGTAACAGCTGTAAATAAACTTACCATAATGCCTCAAGTCCAGAAAGCATTGAAAAAAAAAAAAAACCAATGTATAGAATGGACATTATTTGTCATCTTATTTGACAACAAAATATTCTTTAAATCTGCATCTTTTTTTAAAGTAGTGGAGTAATTATTAGTAACAGCCCACTAGAAATAACTATCATAATGAAGACAAACAAACAAAGCCTTGTTGTCTCACAGTAAGATAATTATTTTAACAAATAATTCCAAAAAATGGTAAGGATTTGCCACATCCTCTATTCACTCTACTGACCTGTAAATTAATTACTTCAAGTTCTTTATTCACTGTAAACCAACCAATGGATAGTTTCATTTAACTGATCCATGCAACTCATACATAAGCAGAATTTATGAGATTATCTGACTTGAAACTGCTCCCAGCTCTATTCCTGCTCCTTTTATCCTCCCCTTTCCTTCTGCTAAGTGTCCAGTCCACTGGGAACAGAGTGATTTTCTTCTTTGCTTCTGGCATAGAGGTTCGGTGGGACAGCAGACTCTTCATCTGCCAAGGTGGTAATTTTTCCTAAGGAACTTGGGAGGCACAGTGGCAATAATCGTGATAAAATATACTTTTAACTGACTGGGGAAAAAAATGAAGAGAGTGTTTGGTTTGGTCAGCCATTAAAATTTACTAGTCAGAGTCCCTGCTGTCACAATGCATCTTTGTCTGTGCAGCTTGCTGTTAGCATTTTAGTGGCAAAAAATTGCATATAACAGAAACCTAAAATAGAATTTCTTGGTGCTCTTTCAAATGAACTTTTTTCTTTTTTTTTTCTTTTTTTTTTTCCCCTCTTGTTCTTACTCCTGTTTTTCCTCTAATGAATCTTGTTTTACCTAATCATTCCAAGTATTCATAAAACACACAGGGGCAGTACAACTTCACTAACACAGATTCTAATGAAACCCTTACTGATATTGACTGGTGGCAGAAAAATAACCTTTCCTTTCCTTTCCTTTCCTTTCCTTTCCTTTCCTTTCCTTTCCTTTCCTTTCCTTTCCTTTCCTTTCCTTTCCTTTCCTTTCCTTTCCTTTCCTTTCCTTTCCTTTCCTTTCCTTTCCTTTCCTTTCCTTTCCTTTCCTTTCCTTTCCTTTCCTTTCCTTTCCTTTCCTTTCCTTTCCTTTCCTTTCCTTTCCTTTCCTTTCCTTTCCTTTCCTTTCCTTTCCTTTCCTTTCCTTTCCTTTCCTTTCCTTTCCTTTCCTTTCCTTTCCTTTCCTTTCCTTTCCTTTCCTTTCCTTTCCTTTCCTTTCCTTCTTTTTAATTCTTCACTAGTTATAACTTTATATAAGAATAAAACTAAAAATTCTTGTCTGTGAAGCCCAAGCATGTTCTTTAAAATTAAAAGGCTGGAAAAAAAAATCAGACCTAATGATGGGGCATTAGTAGTCATGACTTGGCTATAAATATCTTACATATACAGTAGTTTTTGCAGCTGTGCTAATCAAGATGACTGGATTGGAGAAAAAAAGAGTGTACTGAAAATTATCAGACAATGGCAGTACTCTAAAAACAATTCTTAGAAAAAAACTTATGAAAAGCAAGTATCAAAAAAAAGAATGATGTCAACTTTCTTGACAATACTAGGACAAAATTTCCTATTTGCTTTACATGGCTAATATATTTTTCTGCTGCTTTTTTCTCACTCCCTCATGTTAATTTGAACTGGCCTGTGACTCAGTTCCCAAAGAAGTCTCTAGTGAGTTATCTATTGTAGCTATCATTAGTCTTTCTTGGACATTTAAGCAACAAATTTGAACAGCTACAATGAACGCAGTTGGAGAACTATTTTCAATTTTAACATGATAAAAATTTAATGCAAAGAAGTTCTTGATCAAGTCTTTGTTAAAAAAAAGAATCAATCGACATTTATGTGAAATGTTATATCACTTTTTGTTCTTAGAACTGAATAATGCAATACTCTTATCTCAGATTTTTCAAAAGACTATTTTAAAGGAGAACAATGAGACTAAAGTCTCAAACATTTTGAGTTAAGAAACTGAAGCCGAAACCTCTGTGTCTTTCAAGGTGAATAGTTTTCCTGAGTACTTTCCATAGATAATTTTAATATTTTTCACTGATGCAGTGTTCAGTGAATAAGCATTCTTCAGATAGTCCAGTCACTTGACTAAAAAGGGTCAAAGTATAGGGCACAGTCAGGAAAACACTTTGTTAGTCAGGAAGTTGTATTTCATCATCCAAAATCCCCCATAATTTCAAATTTGGAAATAAAAATAAATCCAAAGTAGAGCAGAATTGAGGATTTTACTTCAGGTTGATTGTTCAGATGTGTAGGAGTGGTAAGGGATTCTTTTTCTTGTGATATTTACCTAGATAGGTCTTCCTTGAGAGGGGCTGGAGCTACAATGTCTCCCTAATGGTCTCCTTTACACAGTGTCTGTAGAGCTTTGCTTTTATTCCATCTTTTTTCTTTCTAACCTCAGAAAAGAGATCCTGCAATTAATTTAACATGCCCATTTCCTAAAGATGTGTTAGGATGAATTTGATAGAAATTTATTTAATAAAATTGTTTTAAGCCAGAAGCCCCTGTGTGGTTTTCTATTGCAATCCAAATATGTAAAGTAGCTGAAGGATAGATATAGACACTTAGATTAACTAAGGATTGTGTTTTGTCATGTTTGTCTTTAAAGAAACTAAAGGAAAACATGAGGAAAATTGTAAATTATATGTTTCAAAGAAATATGGTTTATTCCATGGAAGAAGCAGTAATGACACAATTGGAATCCCTGTACCACACTGAAAATTCCCATCACTATCAGCATCCATTTAGTCAATATAGTGCCTATTCTCTTTCAAGAATGTCAGCAATTTCTTCCTTTTCCAGTTTAGTGCATGCCACTCTGATGCTGGCACAATACTCAGGAGAAGATGCTGAAGGGTAGTACAGTAAGAAGAGGTGCTCCATAAAGAGCCTGACATATGGAATCCCACATTATTAAGGATTTTACTTCAGAATATGATTGTCAAGAAAGAAAACGAGAAAAATGTCTCTTTCTTCGATGTCCACACCTCCTTCCCCAAACACAGAAATGAAATAACTGCCATTGTGACCAGTGTCAAAACTCTCAATATACAGCTCATTTACAGCTCACCTTTGGACCTTGTCTTCCTGGGTATCCTGGCAGTCCAGGTACGCCAAGCTTACCCTGCAATGAGAAGGCAGCATTAAATTTTACTGTATCCTCCTCTGTGGTTCAGCAAGCTTCTAGACAAAATAATTTTTCCACAACATAGAGTGATGATACTCCATGGAATATAATATTAAATCAATTTCTCATTTTTATAATTAATCACCAGTGGGCTTAGTGTCCCAAACTTAAATAAAAATCCCACTCCAATGAATGAATCCAGAGAAACCAATACCTCAAAGTTGGTTTTTTTTTTCCATGAAGTGCTGTGCAGTTCTGTGTAGTTGAGATCATTAAACAATAATTATTCTCTAAAAAATCAGGGTGTTAATAGGTTTAAGTGAGAAGAAATTATTTTTAATTTATACTGTGTGATAGCTGATTTTCATGAACTGGCATTTGAAGGATCAATTCTTTTCCTGAATAGTTCTAAACCAAGACTATGATAAATTATACCCCACTGATTATTTGCTGACAATGGATTTGTCAACAACCATTACCAACTTGCTATGTTCAGAAAAGACTGATCAGCACTGACATCAACCATTCCCAGAAAAGAAATGCAGTACACTACTCTATTGAGTTGGTCTCTTTAGACCTCTAGAGGATGAGTGATGGTTTGCCATTTTCAAAGGCAAGGGAAAGAAGTTTCAGATTTTGAAAGATGGGAACTCTGGGAAAGAATTTCTCTTTGTTCTAGAATATCAAGTTCTGGAAAAGATCTCAATGGAAAAGATGACTGTGAAGTATCATATGGTACTCTGCAGTAACCATAGATAACATAACACAGGAAGGAGAGACTTGCACGGAGAAGGAAATTTTCCCAAAAATGTCTATTGGTAAAAAATACAACATATAAATAAATATGTTGAGTATTATCATATTCATGTAAACACGAGACATTATTGAGAAGAATTTTTACATTTAAGAAACTACTTACAATGCTGCCTGTTATTTGCTACCGTGAAACAAGCTGCAGGCATCACAATTATTTAAATGCTTTGCAGCATGACAGCACATCAAACTCTTGCCAGATTCAGTGAAAGTTTTGATTTTTTTGAGTCAGCAAGCCCAGTTGCCTAGGTTGTGAGTGTGAATACAGATTTTTTTTTTTATTATGACATCATTTCTGATATGTTCCTAGTTTTTTTGGCACCCTACTTGAGATTTCATTAACCAAGCAAATCCAACTTTAGACCTACTTGGGAAATAGAATTTTCTCATCATGGAATGAGATGAACACAGAGAATAAGAACTATTGCAGTAATTCCATTACTTTCCTTACAAGAATAGTACATTTGTATTGAATACATGATAGGAATGACAAAAGAACAAGACATTTATATTTGCTCTAACAGACTTTCCAAATCTTGTGGGAAGATCTAGAAGTTCACAATGACTACTCCAGTTTTTGCACTAATATAAATAGCACAGGACCAGCACCAAAGAATTCCTCTCTGACCCATTCCATTCTGGCCAAGTATCCATAGAATACCCGTAGAAGACGTGTGTCTTCCAGTGAGCAAGAAAAGCTGTAAATATTTGTAGAAAAGAGAAAACTGTGGTCTAAAACTCCAAGGCCAGCTAATAGTGTTATCAACAGAAACAATTTTTTTCAAATATCTTCTGATATTTAGGGCTTCAGGTTCTTGACTTGTATACTGGGAGAGTCCCAAATATGTCACAGTGAAGAAAAAATAGTTGAAAACCTATATTCATAGTGAGTAATTTGAATAAGAACTAAAAATAACTCAATTTTGAATTTAAAAACCACCAACTAGTAAAAAAAAAGGTTTGCTTTGTTTTGATTCGGTTTATGCACCCGCCTTCCTATTTTTTTCAAGAGAAAACCAGAATTGAAGCTATAGTTCACCAAAAAATTTAAAGGGAAATATTTTCATCAGCATCTTCTCACTTAAGTGATACATTTACATGTATATAGCATATACATTTTTGAACCATCATTTTTCTGTTATTTTGTATTACCATACAGCTCCAGTTCTTTATATTACCACTGCTGAAATCATCTTTCCTTTCTGACATACCCACACACGCATTTCTCAGCCTCCTTTCCATCCTTTATACCAAACTCAAATGGTTTTCGTTGAAGCCAGGATTCTACAGAGATTTGTACCTTGTGCTTGATCTCTATCACCATCCTTTTATCGGTCCTCCCTCTTAACAACCACTTTCCCTTTTGCCAACCCTATTTTGGATTTTCATTCAGGAAATGTTTTCCATTTAAAAAGATTTCCAAGTCACTCCAGTCCGTTTGTTGTAATATGACTCAATATTAATTCACTCTTCAGCAGCACCTTTATCCTCCTTTGTGTCCAGCTATTTTATTTGCATTGTTTTCCACAGCTGGCATGCACTGTATGTAATTTGGGATAAGAATGGAGTTGCTTTACATACTGGTGGAGTACTACAATGCCTCTTTGTATACTTGTAAGGATTCCCAATCCTTCATCAACTGGGAACTCTGGTGGTCTGCTGCAGTAGTGTCACAAAAAGAGTTTGCAGATCTGAAGGCCTGTTTTTCAGTGATGGAGATATGGGTTCCAGCTATGTAATGAGGCAATGGCATGTTTATATTGATTTCTGGCTACTGACCTTTTCCCCAGCTGGACCAGCAGCGCCTGGGTCCCCAGATGGACCTGATCGACCTTTTGGACCTTCTGGGCCATCTTCTCCTCGTGGACCTGGCTGACCAATTTCTCCCTAAAATACAACAATGGCCTTCATGCATATATTGGAAAGATATACCTACAATTACTTGAAAATAAGATTTTAGTAAATCTAAACAGAGAATAGAATCATACAATAGTTTGGGTTGGAAGGAGCCTTTAAAGGTCATCCAGGCTTCCTGCAGTGCACAGGGATGTCTCCAAATAGATCAGGTTGCTGTGAGCCCTGTCCAGTTTCTTATTAGGAAAATATCACTACTTATGTTCATTAGATAAATGCAAATATATAAAAATTAGACAGTGAAGATCACTTTCAGAGTGTTAGAGCCTACTTGTCTTGCTTGAAGACAGCTGCATTTGGAAACTGTATTCTTATTTTTCCTTTCCCAAATTTTTGAGAAGGCATCCTGGCAGTCCATAGAAAGAAATTTGTCTTTATCTAAGTACTTATGTGGCTACCATCTTCACAGTTATTTATGTATACGGACTACAGACACAGGCAGGAGCCTCTTATGAAAAGTTTTTTTACAACCTCCACAATACTTCCTATGAAAGGAAGTAATTGCTTATTGGGCTGCATAAATAGCATTTTGGCAGAGATGTGCAAAATGCTGGGCTGCAATGGAAATCCTAGATGGATTGATCCTAGATAGATAACTTCTCCTCAGGCAAATTCTGGAGATCTTGGAATCTGTAAAAGGAAGTTCCCTAGGAAGAAGCTCAGTGAAAAGGATATTCAAGACTGACATTCTCTTTCTCTTTATGATTGTGCCATTTTTGATTCACAAGAACCACATCTCTGGATCAGATTTGTGCATGTACAGGGAATAGAAAAATTTTAAAATATTAGCCTTTATTTTATTTTTGCTTTAAGTACTTCTGTTCACTTCAGTCATCCTTTCAGAACAATAACATTTAAACTTTTAAGAATATTTGGGCTATGAGTAAATGCTTACCCGGTCACCTTTAAGACCCATGTCACCTTTAAATCCTGGAAAACCATCTTCACCCTAAAAAAGGCAGAAATCATGTGAAGACTTAGTAATACAGAGGAACTTTTTTTTTCCTGCAAGAAATGTAAGAAAATAAATTTACAACAGATTAGAATAACCTGTATAGATAAAGTGGGAACTTCAGACATCAGAAAATCTAATCTGGCTACTACTACTTTATAGTATGAATTTTTAGTTTGAAAATTCTTAATACCAGTTGTTCAAAAATCTATTTAAAGGTAAAAACAATGTCACTATTCTGTTTTAATATAAATTGTCTTGCAAAGTCCTTTCTTAGGTCCTGTTTCTGGTTATCATTCTTTTCAATATTCATCCATTCAATTAAAAAAATTGGTGACAAATAAATCAACATTATTCTTTTGATAGCAGAACTTCTCTCTTAAGTAGTTTTTCTTTATATCTAGTGCCTTAATACAATCATGAAAGGAAACAAAAGTTGACTGCTCGTAACATCTTAGTAAATTGACACAAATCCCAAATATAATAATGCTTATAACTTAAAAGAAGTAGTGCCCACTTTACAGCAGTTTGATATCCAGCAATGCTCAGCCCTGCCTACTCTCATTGGCTGAAGTGATTGAAAGAATGTAGAAACAAAATAAGCATTAAGACAGAATCCAAAAATAGTGGCAGAACAAGTGCACATTATTGCTATTTCTAATAAAAATTATTTATTTACTGCCTAGCATGGGCTGGACTTGATGATCTTGAAGGTCTCTTCCAACCTAGTAATTATAAAAAAAAAATCTGTGATTCTGTGTGACTCATCATAGAACTACTGTTCCAAAATCCAGGCAACAAAGACTCCATTTTCATCTGATGCTTAATTATAACATGGCAGCAAAGGTCTTTGTGATGAATAATAACATAGTAAAACGTTTTACTATGATGTTATTAGTTTTTTATATGCTAAAGTAATACTGCTGACTTTGAATCTGAGTAATATTTGGACTGTCAACAAAACCAGGAGAGAGTGACAATGTGCTCCACATTACTGAAGAAAAAACCAAACCAAAAAGAAGCAAGAAAGCTTTGAATTTAATCCTCATGTTCAAAAAGAAGTTTGCTTTTTGCACTCCTGGGCCCACAAAAGTTTTATCTTCTCCCTGATCACCAAGTTAGATGGACTGCAGCGCTAAGGCCATTTTGAATTTGGAACTAGTCAGAGTATGCAACAATAACCATAGAAAGAGTGATAGAAGTAGATCTGCTAGTGGCAAACAACTCAAAATAGGCAAGGAGCCATCAAAAGTGAAAACAAAACAAAACAAAAAAACCAACCAACAAACCCTAACCAACCAGCAAAAACCAAACCAAACCTAAAACCCAACCCAACCAACCAAAAAAACCCAAACTAAAACAAAAACCAAAAAAACCACAAAGCAAATCAAAAACCAAAATATAGTTTTTGAATTAAATGTGTTAAGGTAAAAAATAACCCAAAAGAGGTGACAATATAATTCATTGAAAAAATATACTAAAAACCAGTCTAAAAGCAGTCTTCCCATGCTTTCTATATGATGAAACAAAGTTTTGTGTTGTCATCTTATATTGCATAAATTAAAATTTTAAGGTGGCTTTTCTTAAAATTTAGAAAGAAATGAAAAAGGCAGCGTGAAGAATACATCAAAAAAGCTTAAAAAGTTTTAAAAGTTGCTCAGTTATGGCCAGTAATATGGTCAGTAATAATTACATGAGAACCCTTAGCAAGGACTGACAATGTGCCAACTACTGACCAAATGGCTGCCAAATGAACTGAAACTCTTCTTCAGCTTTCACAGTGAAGTTCCAACTATTGAGATCTACAAGAGGCTGATTTTTATTCTGTGTAGGAGGAGAGAGCTGAATGCTCTATTTCCTCCTCTGCTGGTAACAAAAAATAAAATAGCTAAACAGTTCTAGTCACATTTACTGGCCAGTACAGAGATAGGCATTTTCTGATATCCCAGGACCATTTCAGATCTATGGGGCCTTCTCTGAGTTATAAAGTTATTTATTTTGTTGTCCTGCGTGCTTTTCCCCATGTAATGCCAGCTGAATGATAGCAGTAAAAAAAAGGTCTGTGAACACACCCCTTAAGGACTAAGAGAGCAAACTATGAAATATCATTGTGTGACTTTTGAAGGTATTCAGTAGAATTCACTCTCTTACTGCAACTGTGAGATCAATTTTAGGAACACAGAAGTATTGTAGACATTGTGTTAGTATTCATTGATATACACAGACATATATACACACATATATGAAATGTATTTATATACAAGTCCTGAATTTTGTCCAAGCATGATATTAATCATCCAATAAGGCATAAGAAAAAGCTGGGGTTTTGAACAGTCCAGTCTCCATGGATGTTAAACACACTCTATTCCAGCTTAGATTTAATAAGCAACTCTAAAATGAGCATGCAGTCTAGACAAACTGTGGTTTAGGAAGGCTTGAAAATGTACAGCAGCTCTTGGCACCTGAGCCAAGTTCTGAATCAGGGCTTTTTGGCAAGACTGAGTCTTCTGCTTCAGAAATATCTATAAATATCTATATACCTATATATATATTAGCCAGCAGAGCCTCAAGAGTGGATCTGCCTGTGTGGCCATGAGGTATGATTGATGGTGTCTGTTGTGTGTCTCTTATTTTAAGTGCTGAAGGAAGTGTGACTTTAAACCAACACTGGCTGCAGTTTCAGCCACCACAGACCATCAGGAGTCAGTCCAGATCCCAGTGGTTGGTGCTTGCTCTAGGAAGAGCTCTACACACAGAATTAACAGTATCAGGGGAAATAAGAGCTTTCTTCACATTCATATATATGGATCTGACTGGGGCTGTCCATCACTTGGCAAAGCCAAGATCTGGGACAAAATACCTTGAGCCTAGAAAGCCATTGCCCAATGTACATAAAAATACAGATCTATCTTATGGCTCTATCAAAACAGATAAAACCCAGTATTGTCACCACAAATCTCTCTGATGCACAAGCCTCTCCATATCCACTACAGTATCTACTAATAAGGGAGGGGATGTCGAACTCTCTACTCAAGGCTGCTTTAGAGAGAAGTTACCTAAACTGGTACAAAGAGGATTGAAAACCATTCTAATAACTGAAGGTTTTATATCACTTTGTAACAGTGTACAAAGTGAATATAAATAACCATGAAGGTCACTGATTTAGGCACTGGGCTCAGTATGTCTTTAGGGAAAGGCAAAAATAAATTCACTGCTGTGAGATAAAGCACACTGCAGTGAAGGAGACAGAAGAGGCTGCAGTGTAAAAAGGGAAAAGGATTAACTGCAGTCAGATTTACCTTTTCACCTTTGGATCCCTTGAGTCCACGTACACCATCAGCACCCTAAAGGAAGAATATAAAGAATTACCCACAAGCATATATTCAAAAGGTGTGAGAGAAGGAATCCAATAACTAAATCTTACCTTTACACCACGAGGACCTGGATATCCAATTGGACCCTGAGGACCTGGAGGCCCCTAAAATATATTGAAGCAAAGAACCTTTATTTGTACAGTTTTTGGTTAGCAAGCAGTTCTCTTCAGAATCTAATCCCTATTCTTTCACTATAATGTATGAGACTGCAAAATAACACTCGGCTGCTTGCCTCTAAGAAAAGTTAAGGCATTAAAAAGCACCATGTCACTATAAATGATTAATAGAATTGTGAACTTGGATTTAACTTGTATATTTGGGAAGCATCTATCCATAATATAAATTACCTGAAACAATAGTAATTGTAAAAAGGAACAATCAATCACAAACAAATGAAAATATGCCAGTTAGAAACCAATGGTGTTTTATTGGAGAAAATTTAGAGGCTAATTATGATGATGACACCAGTCAAAAATTGAGAACAAAATAATGGGAAAAATAAAAATCATGGTCCTAAAAAAAAAAAGGAACAAAAAAGATATCTCAAGCCTGGAAGCTAAAAGGCTTATGGTGCTATCAATACTGACTGATGCCTGGATTCTTTTAGTTACAATTTGCTGAGTATTTTAAAGATGCTCAACTTGGATCTATGCAATCTGATGGGAGGGCCTAAAGAAACTAAGTTCTGTGAAGGGTGGAAGCCAGGAAGCCTGGAAACATGATACCTCTGTCGGAGGCTGAGCTGCTCTGCTGATTCTCCCATGTCCAAGATGGACAGGTAACAAAATCTTTTACTAATGGGGACATTGATAGAGTTTTTTCCTCTCTCCAATGTGTCTTTTCACAATGCCATAGACTGTTAACGTCTTTGAGAAACTGAACTTTCTATCAAATTTAGCTGAAATTGATCAGTAAATTCAAAAGGCATAAGAACTGGCAGATGGCCACATGCCTGGACTTTCAAAACATAAATGCTGTGTGTAAGCATGAATGTCTCATGGGTTTTCTACTGTCTTCTTAAATAGCTCTTGTAAGCAACAAATGTGTCATAAAGATGAAAAACTACCAAAAGTTTTCTTGAAATCGATGTAAATAAATGGAAAAGTTTTAAAACTCACCAATGCACCTTTATCTCCAGACTGACCCTCTTTGCCAGGATGACCCTGTTTTAAGAGAAATGTATCTGATGTGAAAAGCAATAATTTTAAAGGAGTGACATTTTACTATAAAAGCGCAATTATTTAAACATTTGAATTTCAGGTCATTAATCACATTTCCTCTGCATTAGAATAGGCACATAAAATTTTGAAGAAAAGTTTTACTTTCAATACCAATTTAATTTACATAACAAGGAAAAAACTGGACAATAGTTACATTCATGTCAATATTTTCAGGAATATGCTGACTAGTCCTTCTGTTTAGTTAATGTTTCAGCAGTAAAAGGCTTTTAAGGAAAGAGACTCTCACCTTTGATTTTGAAACAAGGGTGATTTATTTTGCAGCATAAAAAAATTCCTAAAAATATTTTTTAAATTACAGAATTAATCAAAACATTCAATAGAAGGCTGATTTGGTTTTAACATTCTATGTCTCTGTTCTAAACTGTGACTTGCTTTTTAAACAAAATTAATTTACATCTTAGACTTGGTTCTATATCACTGATGTTAATACTACAGCACTCAAAACATTAGCCAATCCACCGTTTTCCCTTCTTACAAAATTTGCCCTTAAATTTCAAAACTTGAAGGCATTTTAATGAAACTAAAGATTAACAGATAATTGTGGCTAGGCTGCAGGAGGGCACAGAGCTGTGAGGGGACACAGCTGGGACACAGCTCCAAAGTGACCAGGGGAATATTCCATACCATATGATGTCATACTCAGTAATAAAAGCTCAGAGAAAGGAGGAGGGAGGACATTCATAACCAACTTCCCAACAAGTGACTGGCCATCTGCCTGCAGACTGGCAGTAGTGAATGAATCCCTTATTTTACTCTGCTTGTGTGCATAGCTTTTTTCCACTTATTAAACTGTTGTTACCTCAGCCCAGGAGTTTTCTTGCTTTTGCCCTTATGATTCTGGCCCCTGCCCTGCTGTGGGAGGAGTTGAGGCAGTGAGTAGGTGGGTGCTTGGCTTCTGACTGGGATCAATCTACCATCAACATCATCAACAACAGGAGTGTGTATCAGGTACACACCTGTGCTGACACCTGATTGTCTCTTACAGCATATTCCCCCTGCTTTGAAGGTTTAACAAGATGCAGATGACAAATAATGCCTGTGTTGGGAAATGAACATTGTTTCCCGTATACAGGAAAGGATAAGGGGAAACATTCAAATGTTTAGACAATGATTCAAGATACAGACACTCAGCTGGACTATCATTGCACACTTAACATTCTCCATTAAATTGGTACTTTGGCAGGTAAAAGGCTAGATTGTGAGAGCCCTGGGAACAGTTCTGTGTTTGCAATGTATTTGCAATGACCTTGTTAAACCTTGCTAAAAGTCAGGTTTAAAAAATGCAGATTTCACCTGCAAGAAAAATTGTAAGGGACAATTGCATGGGGAGGATAGACAAGGTCTCAGAAATAACATTGTCTAATGGCTCTTAGTGAGATTAAAAAAATACTTTTTTGCTGCAAGAACAAGTGTATGGGCATACCATTATGGCCAATGATTCCATTTAAGCTGAATGCCTAAGCCATGCTGCTCAAGTGGTTACTGTTCACATGAGCAATTGCAGCCTCAGAGTGAAGCTGAATTCCTTGGCAATCACAAGATTTGGCTTAGGCGTGTCCCAGTCTAGACAATGCAAGAAGCACCTCAAACACATAATATGGACCTTAGACCAGGAAGCTGAGAAAGATGTAGTCTGTTCCATGTTTCCTCAGAGAAAAGTGGTGAGCATTTTTACAGGTGATTTGCTCTGCCATACTGACAAGGTAGGATACAGTGGAACAGTGTCTGGCACTTTGTGTGTTAGTAGGTTATTTACACATGCCTGAAGATGTTGCAGATGCATTTCATCATCTGGGACCACATTTTAAAAGTCCACAGATGTTTTTAGCAGCTGCTACAAAAATGTAATTCTCTTAGTTTCAACAGCTCAAATGATAGAGGGATTTTAGATGGATTATATAATGCTGTTGCAAACTAGGACTACCACTGTTTTTCCCCTCCATTCTGTTTTTGTAACACAGATATCCAGAAGTTTTTATCCCTTAGTAGAAATAGTTAAACATTCAAAGAATTAAATATTTCTTTACTTACAGGAGGCCCATCAGAACCAGGAAGGCCAGGAAGACCAGGCTTGCCTTGTGGTCCCTAAATGCAGTAACAGACACACATCTTAAAAACAATAGCAAACATTCCAACACATGTGACCCTGAGAGCTAAGGACATAAAATGCAGTCATACCTAAATCCCTTGATATGGATATCAGGGATATGCCAAAAATAAAACTAAATCCAGAATGACACTTTCATACCATATATAAATACAAGGCCAGTTCTTACAGTCTTTAACCTACAAAAATGATCCATAATTTTCCATGAGATGTTTGCCTGAGAATAGGCTTCAGGACTTACCCTATGAAAATGCACACACATAACATAAGATGGGGAAGAGTTCTCTAGTGTACAAAATTAAGTACCATTTAGAATTTCAGGAATAAAAGGATTCACCAATGAAAGTTATCAACAAGTTCAAGAGATGAAGTGTGCAGGGTACAGAACCCCATTGCTCATAGCTGAAAGGCCTGGCATGCTTTGTGAAAGCCTACGAAATGCTGATATCGTAGAACTTGTCCAGAACTTAAGCACACTGACAGGTAAAAAGTATTAATTTCTCCAAAAGGATAGAGTAAACAATGAAGAGGAAAAAAAATCAAAGAATGAATTGAGCAGGAATTCAGCAAAAATAAAATTAGCATAAAATTCCATAGTGACATTTTTAAATGAATAGAAGATAGGTTTCAAGCCACAAGAAAACGTGCAAACAGATGAGGAAAAAGGCACCAAAGGACACTACAGAATGTCAATTAGACTGCAGAGTTATGTCATAATATAATCACTGAAAAAAGAACAGAATCAGACTTGAATAGGTAAAACTTTGTTATAGAAAACAGATTAAGAAAAATAATTTTTGCAGCTGGCTGTGAAATCTAGTAACATACAGGTAAAAATTGTTTAATATTGTAGATGGCATTCTGAATATAATAACAGAAAATTAATCCAAAATAAAGGGAGGAAGTTATGTTTGTGAAAAAAGTGTATATGAGATGAAAGCCATTGGCTATTCACTGGTTATTCATTTACTTGATGATTTCAGGAAGATCTAATATTCAAATTTAGCATACTATTCCATAGAAGATAGCAAAGCCCTGAAGCTCATAAACAAAGTGGCACAGAACTGACCATGAAATAACAAAATCATGTGTAACTTACTTTTTCACCAGGAGGCCCAATAGGACCTTGAGGACCAGGAAGCCCCTATTAGAAAGAAACCAGTGTGAGAAACCAAGGAGAACAATGTACATACATTCACCCTACTAAAGGTCTCTCATTAATCTGTTTAAACACATGGGCAAATATAAGTGGCTCTTTTTTTTTTTTTTTCCTTCACTTACAAGTTAGATCAGGAGTTTCATGTGAGCCTTTTGCACAAGCCACTATTCTGGCAGTAGGTCTGTAACAAGATCCTATTCAGAACCTTCCTCCAGGTGTGGCCATTCCTGCTGCATTCCAGGAACACTGAATGAGTCATTTTACTCCTGAATGAAAAATCCCTCTGAAAACTTGCTTGAAAACTCTGCTCCCACTGCCCTTGGCACATTTGCAGCATTATTTACAAAATCCTCAAAGCTTTATCGGTTTTGCACATGAAAAGGTAACCTTTTAGTAATTTCCACCTATTAAACATTTGCTGCACATTACATCATATTTTTTGAGAGTTCTTTTACACTTACTTGTGGGCCTGGAATTCCTTGCTGACCAGGAGGTCCTGGTTCCCCTTGAGGACCCTACCATGCAAAAAAATAGTCAGGCATTAGGTTTGCATTTCTGCACTACAGATCTTCATTGTCAGGACTAAAAGGAGTACAAACTCATCTTTGTTCCTCCCTCTTTAAAGTCTACCAGCAACTTTCTCTCCAGTATGAATTTTTTTCATGCTAATGAATATCTTGACCTTTTCTTTAATAGAGAATAACAGCCCACACATAGGACCTAAGCTGGAGTCCATGGTGCTAAAGGAGTCTGAGAAAAAGCATGGTCAGGCCTTTTGGCTGAAAACTAAGAACAGAAGCCTTGTCTTTTCCATATAAAATCATAATGAATCCAAATAGTTGACATAAAAATTTCATTAAATGGAAGGGATGGCATATTTGCAAGGATGAGAGAATGTGGAAAGCATTCTTAGAATCTTTCTAATTCCCTGTTTACTTACTCACCATGTTTCCCTTTGGGCCTGAAGGTCCATCAATACCTGCAATGCCCTACAACAAACAACATAACAAGAGCAATTTTCAGTGGGCTTCCTTTTTTCCTTCTGGAAACTGCAAATACTCGACTGCTCATACGTACAGGTTGTCCAGGGGGCCCAGGTGTTCCTCTGGGTCCCAGTAATCCCCGTGGGCCCTGCAAGAAAAGAAACCACTATTGACACCTGCATGACTTTTTCTGAACAGAGATGCCTGTGAGCAGGACTGGCCGAGGAATGGAATAAGGAGTAGGAAGGATGAGGGGAAGGCAGCATGTTTGTTTAGGAAGAAAGAAAGGAAGAAAGGGAAAAAATCACTGATAACAGATTTTCCTCAAGGGCATTATATTCCTGAACAGGATGTCAGTGGAAGGGCAAGCTTTGATTTAGCCTCTTTATGGTCACTTCAGAGAAAGGTGGGAGATTGATATTTCCTGGTTCAGAACATTGGCACAGCATCTTCCACTAAAATTTCAGCTATGTCTTGGCCTGAAGTATGACCTGAACAGTAACATACATATTTGTATTCCTTTCTTTTGAAAACCTGGTGGTGTGTCATACTCTATGCTACTATTCTAATACAAAATAGTGGTTACATCTGCAGTAAGGATCCAATAAGTAATTAAAAGTTGCTAGTAATTTTAGTACAATATATACATGACATTCTGGAAACAAAACTTAGATTTTTTGCTCTTATCCCTAAAAACATTCATAAAAGACCAATGGCTACTCTCATAATAAAGGTGAACAAGATTTTGGTCTATAACAAAATCTTTTGGTTCTGTATTATGTGAATGAGTGCTAGTTTTCATTATTGTGTCATCATTCATGTTCTGCTGCTAAAGTGGGCAGAATTGAGTCTCCAGTCTCCTCATGAATGATATAGTCACAAATCACTGACACTGACTATAGCGATATCTGCGTGCTTTGTGAGCAGGCAGCAAGAGATCAGAAATTTAGGGTAAAATTCCCCTTTCTGAGGCTTGATTTCTTGCCTGCAATGCAGAACTCTGTTCTGCAGTGACAGCACCTGCAGAATTCCAACTGACAGGAGTGGAAATTCTGTACGTGAAACAAGTGTAAAATATAGAATGAGGCACAGTAGTGTGAAAAAAGAGGAGAACCCAGGCCTCACTTTCTAGCAAGTAGATATTTAGGTAACACTTTAAAAGCAACAGGGGCTTGGCTGTATTCTGATGAATCAAGGACGGCAGTGACTGATTTTACACAATTGGATAAGAAATAGCATTTGTGATTCTGGAAGTTGTATATACTTAGCTGGATATATCCTTAATTCTAATCCTGTAAGTGGTGTTTCAACCCTAACAAAACTGTCCATTTGCTTTTCAGCCAGAAACAGTATTCTCTATATACAAACACATAAAATAATTTTTATACCTGCAATTCAGAACAGTTCAATAGAATAGAAAAATATCTGAATGTGACTTTTATTTGTAACAGAAACAAAAAAATAAGAAAGAGTTGCTTACAGATTCACCTGGGAGACCTCTCGGTCCAACTTCCCCATCTTCTCCCTGTTTTTGTGCAAAAGAAAAACAAGTTTTAGAAAAAAACAAGCATTTATCATTACCTTATCCCCATTATATGAGATTTTCCTGTGTGGACAACGACTTACTCTTGATCCATCTTCACCAGGTAAGCCAGGGGGTCCCTGAGGGCCACGGTCTCCCTGAAGGATAAGGAAAGTCATTAAAATAACTGCTGGAAACTTTCTAATGCTGGAAACAATAATGGATGGGAAGGGAATTGAAAACAAATATGTTAGCTGAAGTTTGATGTGTCAAAACATGTCTTGACACAGTGATACAAATCTGTAAGTTATAGCACTCAGTAAAATCTTTCATTACCTTAGTATAGGAACAGATGAGCATTTTTGAAACAATGAATAATTTGTGTACAATTTCACTCTGTACCAAGAGTTGGACTTGGTGATGCTTGTGGGTCCCTTCTAATTCAGAATATGCTATGATTCTCCGATTCTGTGATTTTTGGCCCCAGAACACACACAAGCTATGTCTACAAAAGGTAGTGTTACCCACATTTTCCTGTCTCATCATCACCTTCCCTCTCCCCTACACAATGTATTACTGCAGTAAAATAAGACATTAAGAAACCAATTGCAGGGCTCAGGAATACACAGGGATTTACTAACCACCTTTCAGAACCAGGCACCCTGGCACCAGCTACTGAGAGCCTTGGGACTGGTTTGTCTGAGGTTTTGGAAGGCAGCCAGACTTCCACACTTCCCCTCAGAGGCTGGGGCTTTTCAAGTCTATATATGCAGAACCTCAGTAGATTCTGGACGATGCTTTTAGGATTTATTTTTCTTTCCCAGTTCCTAAAGAGAACTAGTGTGCTACAGAGCTCAAACACCACTGACTGACCTCCTTCTGGGCAGCAGGCTTTGAGACTGTGACTTCCTTCTGGCATTGGACAACACCCAAGTATTCATGCTGTTTGCATTAATTTTATCAGTGTCTCCAAGGAGCCTGACCACTGCTGGGGATTCTGGTAGAGATATATGGAGTCACTGTTCAGTGGCTCTGCTCTTTAGACTTCCAAGCTTGCCTAGGGAATTTTAGGTAACCTTCACATACCCAGAGCACATCCCCGAATACTAGGGATGGCAGGATTTTATTCTACTGACTTTCTGTCCTTCCCCAGCATGGAAGAGAAAGTGAAATTTTATGAACTGCTCTTTAATACCTTCAAGATGAATTCAATACATGAGTTTCTACTCATGTATTTTGCTAGGTTCTGCAACTGCTCTACGTTAACTGCAGGTAGAGAATGTTCTTCTACCTGTTAGATGACACTTCTGAAAGATGACATGAGAGGCATGGTCTTTCCTCTGGCTTCCAATTTTATATCCAGGTGAAGACTGTCTTAGGCTTTCAAACACTGAAAATGTTCATCCCCTTAAGGACTACCTTTCTCTTCTTGCAGTCACATGGTACTTAGATACAGATTAGGAGCGTGCATTCTGTGTCCTGGTATTGTCATTCAGTAAGAACAAAACTTCCTATCATTATCAGCATTCTCAATTTTTCAGCTCTATTTCTCCCCTTCAAGTATTCTCTTAAAGCCTGAATTTCTTTTTTCTTGGATCTATTTTAAAAGTATAAAGTGTCTTGCTTTTATACTGAAGAAGAGTTGTGCATCTAGTAAATCTAAATAAGAAAAGTTCAAAGTCACAGATAACGAGGTTAAAAGAAATATGACATCAGATGAAGTGATCTGCTCTACACTGGAAGTCCAAGAATCTCATTCAGTAACTCCTGTCTGAAAACTTGTGTTTGACAGAGACATAACCTAAGAGAGACATTCATTTTGCAACATATATGTCCAATATGACTAATTCTAAAATCAGTCCTAAAACTTCTACTCTAAAGTTATGGGTTTTCAATGCTGATTCTTTTACAGCTGAAATATAACTTCAACAGAAGTATTTCACTTTTCTTGCTGTGTTTATTATTGTAAGCCAAAGAGAACTGAACATTTGCATTATATGTTGTCACTATCTAACACTGCAAGAGCTATAACCATCTTATCTGGCTTTGAACTGAGCTGCTTTCACAACGACAACAGAGCATACTTTTACAGAAGATTTCCATAGAAACACAAGAATCCAGTGATTTTTAAGTAGTGGGATGAAAAGAATATGAAAACAAGTCATTATTTTCACTACTATTTTGAAAATTTAAACCTAAACTTATTTTTCTATTTTTGGGGATAGGGAGGGGAGGTGTGTGTTAAATTTTTAATTTTGGGATGGAAATACGGAAAAAATTGAATATTTGGAAAAAAAACCCAAATTTTTTTATGGCTTGGAAGGTACCACAGACAAGTCTAATATTCCAGGCTGGAAAGCAGACACACATTGCCTGACTCAGGCCAAATTTCTGCTCAGGCCTTTGCATGCAGGTGGCAAGTGCTTAATGCCTAGCCCCCTCTGCTGTTAGCCTGCTGAGCACGCTGGGCTTCCATTATGGGATGCACTGACAGCTTTACACTCTACCTAAGCAGGGATGATGAAAGAGGAGTAAAAAACTTCTTGATGACAGCAGAAGTTCTTTACCCATTGCAAACAGAACTAAAGAGAGTATCCTTAGATGCTATTAAAAAGAACTACATTAGAGTCTGGTAGCCAACACAGCCCAGCTTTTCTAGGAAGTACAACTGTGCTTACCCACTGAAGGGTGAGGGTGAGCTAATAATTCCTTGGTCACTGAGCTTTAGCACGTTTGGAAATGGTTTTGCTGACATTCCCATTCACTGTTTCTTTCATGGTGCACTGCACTTACCAGGACAACAATAAAGGAGGGACACTCAGCAGGGTGCTAGCACCCACATTAGGGGTATAATCTGAAGCAGAAATCCCTGGCCGTGTTTACTTCTGCACTTTGTAGGGAAAGATGAAGTCTCATTCCATAGATTTGTATGATAAAAGGAACAAGTACTTTAGTTGTTTTAAATATTACTAAAAAATTTCCTAACTTATCTGACCTTACTGTGACCTTTCTTTAAGTTGCAGTTGTTGGAATAAGCCCCACTAAACAATTCAGTCTATAATTGAAATATTCATATCCACTTTTTTGAACAACCTTCTAAGCAAGTTAAAATCTGGCATGCTTCTGATACAGAAACTTCATGCTAATTTCCTTTCCCTATTACTCTTTCCTTTAGAGCAATGACTTAAAGTCCAACAGGCAAATTCCTGAACTAAGAAAAATTAGAACAAAACCTAGTTGAAGATGTGATCTAAATTCTGCAAATATATTTGAACTATAAATTTATATATTTTTTGTCGATTGATATTACTCAAAAGTTTCATGAGGAATACATTGCCTGATAGTAAAGCTATTATTTGTAGAGTGAAAAGCTGACATTCTGTTTTAACTTTCCCCTCAGTCCTTAGTGCTTGTTCTTAATGAATAATGAATTATTTCTAGGACTCTATTAGCTTGGTGTTGTATAAATGTACATATTTTTCTTCTTACCCGGTTACCTTTGTCACCAGGGAGGCCAGGAAGACCATCAAATCCTCTGTCACCCTAGGAAAGAAATCACAGCTTTAGTAAATGACTTAAATTGTCTAAATAAATTGTGCCTTCCCCCTAAAAGCTGATTTCTACCCTTAGGTTGTATGTACACTTTTGTTACTGAATGAAACACATGGGGCTGAGCATATGGATCAAACTCACAAAATTTGCTTCTACAAATTGTAGCAATAGAAGATGCCACAGCTTTTCACTGTGCTGTAGTTAATGCTATTTATAAAAAGAATTTTCACATTGAAATGAAAAGCTTGATTCTAGCTGCGCTTTGCAGTTGCAAAACTGACTTTACTATTACTGATCTCTTCAACTAGAGGCTAACTCAAGAGAGAGAGAACTCATGCCCCAAGAATCAAATTTCTTTAAAGTCAGACTACTAGGAATTACCATTAATTACCATATTTTAAATGGATTATTCATTCTCAGCTCTTGCATCTGACCCAGCTCTCTGAAACCTCAGTATTTTCATTTTAGAGAAGAATTTCGGGTTGGCCTGGATGAAACTGCAGTACCTACATAAAATCTGTCTAGCCCATTCCAAGACTGAACTAAAGCCTGAGGTCTCATTATTATTTACCTTTGCACCAGGTTCTCCTGGCATTCCTCTGGCGCCATCAGCTCCAGGACGTCCCTGAAAAACCCCAAAGGGGCAAACATTTGAAAATGCAATGGAATTAATTAATATTTAAATACATTTAAATAAAAACTATTTACCCAGAGCAGAACTATCTGTATGCTACCTACCCTTTTGCCAGCTTTTCCACTTGGACCGGGGGCACCTTGGACACCACGAGGACCCTGAATTTAAAGAGGGTAACACTTAGAATTCCATGAACGTCAGCAAAAAGCTAGTAAAAAAGTTACCTCAAGAACAAAGTAAGATTTTTTTCTACACAAAACTGCATTTCTTTCCCTAGGAGATGGATTCTTGTTCCCAGATTCCCAATAGTTTTAAAAGTACATGGGCATCCAAACTGGCCTTAGCACTACGAATTTTAATGCCGGTTTTCATGAGACAGCACCATACATGCCATAAGCCATCCTTTTAACATGTAAGTTTCTTACATTCTTTTCGTGGCTTTAAAGATCTCAGTCCTGTAGTTTGAAAAACTTTCTTCCTCTCATGCCAAAATTATTTTATTCCCATTATAATTATTTAGTGAAAACTAAAGAGTGCTTTCAGATATATGCACAAACATGAGTTGTGCTAGTAAAGAGCTCACATGCAGTCTTAGCTTTACACAACATGGGTTTTACTAGAGAGACACCAAATTACCCCAGACTGAAAAAACATTCCACTTTCCAAACATATGTAACTTTCACTGACAACTGTATGGGCATAACTGTGGAAATTTTCTCACCCCATACCCAAATGCACTTTCAGGTGAAAAAAAGCAATGGTAAGGACAAGCTATCCAAAAATATTGTGTAGGAAAAGAAAAAAATAACATTAAAAATGTAAGTAAGCAAACTGAAAGACTATACAGTTGTTCAGAATGCTTTTTTATTTTCTTTTTTTATTGTTTTAATTTTCAGCTGCAAGTATCCATGTGCAGTTTTAAGACAAGCACTTAGTAATATATGAAATACAAGATACCACTTGAGATCTGGCAAAATCATTGTTCTGGATACTTATTTCATGAATTCTTTCACAAAATCCTTATTGCTTTCTGGTTTAAACAGAAAGATTTCCATGTGTTTCAGTGCTCTGTGACATGACTGTGGAGAAGTTTATATAACAGTAGGCTGAGAAACCAAACATGCACTGATTCCTAAAGATTTATTCCTGCTCTGTCACATATTTCTTGAAAGTAGCCTGTTTAATTACCAACCAAATTCAACCTCCCTCACCTTATGAGGGAGGTTATCTCTGAACTTATCTTAAGTTCAGAGCCCAAGGTCATCCAGTTGCAGACTAGCATATCATTATTGAACAGAGAAAAGAGCCTGAAGTGATAGTATTAAAACAGGTTTTCAACTGATGACATTCTACATGTGATAATTAGTTTTTGTTATACAAAGATTGTTACTTTCATATTTCAGAATGAATAATCAAGCTATTGATTTTAACTACAATTTTAATATTGATCAAGCTATAGAAATTATAAGATTATAAGATAGTATCATGAAGGATATTTTTCTTCAATCACATGCAAGAAGCATATAATTGATTGATTTCTTCTAATTGGTATGAATAAATGTTCTTAAAGATAAAACACGCTTAAATATAACAGGGAGTATTATTGTACCTGAGGACCTGGTTCACCACTTTCACCTTTAGCACCTGCTGCTCCGGGTCCACCCTTGATGAAAAAAACCCCAACAAATATTGTTTAAGTTTACAAAAGCCTCTTTAAAGTAAAAGTTACTTTCTATTTCCATACATGAATTAAAGGGAGAAATAACAAATAATCCTATATTCATCTGGAGGTGTGAACTCAGCATTCATATCTACAGATTTATCTACCTTGACTGATCATTGTCTAAACACTGGGCAGAAATATTTCTCTTACCAAAGAAAATTCCCACGGATTTGAATGCAAAATGTAACTCTTTGTTCCGTATTAGTATTTGAGAGCTAAGTATGAGCACAGTAACATCATAAGTAGTACAATCAAAAGTACATCCATTGTAGGGAATAAGACAGAGCTGAAAGCCACCTTTTTTACCTTTATTTCTGTGCTGTACAGAAAATAACAGTCTCAGAGTTCAATCCAAAGATCACTGTAGTCAATGAAAAATACCCTGTCTAATCTTGTAATGAACTTCAGTGATGTTTTAATCAAGTCCTTTGTGCACTTGGCCCTGAAGAAGTGGAGAATCTATATAACTACATCTCTTTATTACTATGAAATGAAGATATAGATTCTAAGAGTAAATTTTAATCATAAACAGGCCAAAACCAGATATTCATTCATATTGTACATGAAATCAAGGGCAGAATTAGTGAATGTAAGTTAGAGGTCTCACAAAACCAGACAAAATAAACCAAAAAAATCTTGGCATGCACACATAGAATACAGTCTCAAAAAAGAAGATTTGGGAGTTTGTTACTCTGTGCAAAAGAATAGTTGCGTTTTTGACCTTTGAAACAGGTTGTGACCCAAAGTATGTATTAAGTATAAAATAAATGTTGTAGACCTTTACAAACTGATAATCCTTCTACCTTAACATAGGAAGGAAGAAGTAATTGAATGGCCTGGCTTAGTGCTGAGTCTCACATCCCGGAGTAGAAAGATCCCCAGTGACTATGTAGGTATTAATTCAAGTCCTAAGCAAACTGAAAATCAGATCCTAAAGTGGTACTGGCAGTGGAGAGAAGATTGGTTTTAGTAGGTGGTGATTCTCTCTTGGGGTTTCTCTAGTGTAAGCTCTGCTTTTAATTAATATAATTGATTACATTTACTATCTGTAGGCAGACATTTATTTTTTATGCCATGTTAACTAAGCATGTGAACACCAGACTCAACTTATGCTAGACTGGGGCTTTGACACTATGTTTAAGATTTTTAGTAACTAATACATTACTAAAGTATCTTATTGGCTACTAATTAATTTTAAAAAAATAAAATTCATATAAAAAGTAAAAGCTCCAACTTTTTTAAAAGAAGCTGGATAGAAAAACAACTTACAGACCAAGAAAATTGCTTTTGGAACTGTAGGCAAAAAATGTTTCTAGAGCAAAGAGTTGGATTTCTAGAGCCTCCTGGTGGTTTAGAAGCAAAACAACTATTAATACTATTAATTTGCTGAAATTTGCATACAGGAATTCATGAAGGCTTTTAAAACACAAAAGTGTGAGTATGAAGGCAGGTTATACCTCTGCTAAATGTATCCAACCCACTGTCAGTATCATACCAGCCTTTGCAAGGTCCTCCTGGCTTACAGCAGTTCCAGAGCTTTGTCTGTACAGACTGAATGTTATCCTGCAGGTCTCTTGAATTAAATACATTGTTGGAAATATTGTATGAGTTTTTATATAGACCAAATATATTTGACTCTTTTTTAGTATTGCATACCAAATTGTAATGATTCAGGAGTCTGTGAGCCAGATTCTCTGCTTGGTAGCTATTATTTACTTTGGAAGAATTACTCTAAAAAGAATTGCGCTTGTACAGATCTGCTTAAAAATACAAGTGTACAAACACTAGGATATTTTAACTCCACAGGGCCATTTCCAGATCATTTGGTGTTAGCAGCTGAGTCAAATTCAGGACTGAAATAAAAAAGTGTAATCCTTCTAGAAATCTAGGGCTCTTAATTGTTTATAGGAATGCCTCTTACAAACTTTTCAGGTTTAGCTTAAATATTGAGCAAAGGTGATTCTGCAAACCCTTCCTTAATATCTCTTTCTGTAGAGTTTCATATTTACTACAACAAATTGTATTAGTAGTATTACAGAGGTGATTGGCTGTAGAGGCATATTTATGTAAAACTATTCACTATTTTTTAACTCCAGCAGTGTGTTCTGTCTGAACACCACAAAACCTACAATAAAAATTAATTTAGTATTTAGGTTGCATTGCAGATCTTGAATAAGAACACAAACTATAACTTCAATTATATAATATTAATTTCAAATAAGTACAAAATAAGTACAAAATAAGTACAAATATAGAAGGGTAAGCAGGGCCAGAATGAGATCCATGGGCTACATCACCATATTCTTAAACCTGAGCCCCTGTTTTTTCTACTTACCACAGGACCTGGTCTTCCAGTGAGTCCCATAGGACCAGGTGGACCTCTCATAGCAATCTGAGAAGACAAACAAACAGAACATCAGGTGTCAAGAAGAAGCTGCCAGCCAGCATACATATTCTATACTAACAGAGTTTTAGAACATTTTAGCAAATATCCCCCATCTTTGACTTCACATCCTGCAGAATAAAAAACAAATTAGGTTTGGCTCCTTGTGCTCACCCTAGCTTGCTGAAGAATAGCTTGTGCTTGAGCTTCCTGAGCTGAGATTGTTGGGCCTTTCTCACCATCTCCACCAAAGCGGAACTGCAAGTACCAAAACAAGAAAAGGATTTAGAATTTATCACATCTAAATCATACTTGTTACTTGCTGCAACAGTGCAAACACTTCAAAGTCACAAGGTCTCAGTCTTTAGCTCATTCTACTAACTTCAGAAGATGGCTGCATGGAGCCCACTGCATCCACCATGAGTATGAAGTCATTGGTGATTGTAACTGAAGTTTAAATTTAATCCCTTATGAGCAAATACTTTCTGATTTCATAGGATTTGGGTTTCCATTCGTTTGTTTGCTTGTTTATTTAAAAAGAGGCCAAAATAGACTTTACTTGCCTGCAAAACATCAATAAAAATAAGTACCTAAATTAATTAATTCTCTGTACACTGGTTGTTACCCACATTAAAAATATAATTTAATTTAAGGCAGACACAGATTTGAAAAATGCTTGGTATCTCAAATGAAACAGTTTTGTGTAATTTCTGACAATTTCGAAATAAATTACAGAATAAAAATTTAAGTGCTCATTCCTGTGCTCCTGCACTGTAATTGCTAATGAGACTGCTGGCAGAAGCTTTGCAATGTTGCAGAAATGCTAGGCTGCAACAAAAAGCACAGCTTTCCAAAGGTATGGCATAGGCACACTGGGTATCAGGGCCATGAATCTTGCACTGCCCACAACAGTTTGTCCAGTTTGCTCATGCCCAGAGTGGACACAGATCTTTTTCATCCATACACACACTTAGGAATAATTAATTCTGAGCACACAGCTTTTCGTACCCCAGCACAAGATGCTTTAACAGCTTTGGGCTTGTTCCTCCACCTGCTAAAACAGATGGTGTTTTGCTTTGACTCCAGTGGGAGCAGAGCTGGCTATGTGCATATATTTCTATTCAAAGGATGCAGTGACTCCTCAAAGAGGACACTGAAGTCTGACTTGAAGCATGGAATACTTAAAAATCTCTATGTCAATGAGACTTGAAAGCACACATGCCTGTTAGGAGTACAGGCCCTCTGTACTACAGCAAACTCCTTGTTTCGGGCATATAGTAGCAAAATACAGTTACTGTTAAAAATATAAGGTGGTTTTCACTCTGAAGCTTCCAATCTGTCAGCCATGCAGGAGCTAAAGCATATGTTGTTTTGAGGAAAAAAAAGGCATCATATATATGAATTCCAAATATTTATACCATAAAAGAAATTCTGTATCATTCTCTCATTCCACAGTCAAAATTAGATGAAAGAAGAAAAAACCTAATCATTTCTTGAAAGATACTTCCAGTTTTTGTAGGCTGCTTACCCCGTAACCATAACTTACCGGCAACATTAACATGGTACCTGGGGGACCTGCTAAACCATCAGCACCAGGAAGACCAGGGCGACCAGGTGGACCCTAAGAGAACAAAGACATGAGACAAAAAAGGTGAGAACAAAAAGATTATCATGTAAGAGAAACCTTTTGAGTCACTTAGATAAATTTACACTCATAGAATGGCTTCGAAAATACCTCAAGATCTAGTTTCAACCTCCCTGCCATGGGCACGGACAACTTTCACTAGACTAGGTAGCTCAAAGGCCCATCCAACCCTGCCTTGAATACTTCCAGGGATGGGCAACCTATTACAGGGCCTCACCAATGTCAGCATAAGGAATTTCTTCCCAATATCTAATCTAAACCTGCTCTCTTTCCATTTAAAAACCTTCCCCTTTGTCCTATCACTATGGGCCCTTGTAAAAGGTCTCTCTCCACCTCTTTTGCAGCCTTCCCCCACAGCTCAGCCTGTCTTCAGAGAAGAGGCACACAAGAGTGGCAGAGAGGCAGAACCACCTCACTTGACTTGCTGCTCACGCTTCTTTCATGCAGCCAGGATACGGTTGGCTGCAAGTGTATGTTACTGGGTCATGTCAAGCTTCTTGTCCACCAACACCCCCAAGTCCTTCTCTGCAGGGCTGCTCTCAATCCATTCTCCTCCCAGCCTAATTGCTGCAATTATATATTTGTGTCATGTCTGATCCATGACAGGCACATGACGTGCTTAGTCAAGAATTTCCTTATGATGAATTCAGTAAGCAGCCAGTAACAAAACTAAGTACCATTGGTAGTTCCATTACTAGGTGTTAAAGTTACCATTTTACAAGTTCAAATTCTGGAATATTTAATTAATCTATAGGACAGAAATATGAAAGAAGTGTGGATGCCAACTTACTAGCAAGGTAAAACGTTGGGATTCTAATATTATCTCATTATACAGTGATATCATCTTCTCAACATCTTGTATATATAAATACAGCATGAACATGCTAAATTCACTGCTAAACTATCACTCATAAAACACAGGGAAGTCTTTTAGTAGCTTATTTTCCTCAAATAAATATTTAGGCTGTTTTAAAATTGGTTTTGTGGTGGCAGTAAGAAAAGGCTTACAAGAACATGAAGACTAAAATAATAGCCTAAATTTTAACTAGTTTCATGACTGAATAGGTTTCTCAAGCCATATATTATTTAATATGACAAATAAATTTTTCCAAGATCATCTAAATATTATCCATCATTTTCAATATTCTCACGTATTTTGATTCTGAAAGATTTTTTTCCTCTATATTTGTACATATTGTAACTGAGGCCATAATAATTTTTTTTAAATTTATTCAAATCCACAAGAAATGTATATATCTGTTACTTTAATATCTATTTCAAAACACATCAAAACAGAAAAATACAAACAAATCAGAACTTAAACTTCTTCCTGTATTTACAGCATATATTTCTACTGCGAACAAAATGTTTGTCCAGATTCTCAGTTGATTTGTTTAGCTGAATGAATCAGCCTCAATTCCACTGAAGTTTCCAACCTCTGGATCTATTTCAGATCAGGATCTAGCTCACCCTTGTAGCAATTAGTGCAAGGTATCCCATGAATGCATGGATAATGTGTTTGTTGACTTACCCTTTCACCAGGGTCACCTGGGGGACCAACGGGACCTTGTAGACCTGGGGGACCTGTAAGACCCTATAGAAAATGAATGAAATAAGTATGCTGAATGCTTGCAGACTTTTGAACTATTTTTTCTCTGGAAAGTTATGATGAACACATATTTGGACAAAATAGTTTATAAGACAGCATATTGTTTTTTCTTACAAAGATTTATAATCAACATTCAAAACTTAGATTTTCTTGTGCCCTCAGCTTGTAGCCTGCTGTCACTGAAAATGTGAGAAGACCCTTTTCTAAACCCTTCTAAAAGTGCTAAGTCCGAAATTATAATAAGGCAAATATTGTGTTAACTTGTGAATAGAAAAGCACAGTAGATAAACCAAATGCAATAAAGGAAATTGTGATTAATCTACTTACAGCAGGTCCTCTTGGTCCTGGTGGTCCTTCAATGAGCATGCCCTAGGGATGGATGAAACACAATATTACATTTATTAGTTTGTAGGAAAAAAAAATCTTTTAATCTGAAATACTAAAGTCTACATTTCTTAGAGTTTTGATAAACTTCTCCAGGAATCTTCTTTTGACAGTTACTAGAATGAGAATCTGAATCGTTGTGTGGCATTAAAAGTGAGGAAGGCTTCCTTGCCCTTGCTGAAACCTGCAGTGACGGTGTTACCTGTGCCTAAGCTGAAAGTTATCTGGGCAGATCTGTCTAAGATGTAGTTACTAGATGGCCTGAAGATCAGATCAATGATCTGTTTTCCTCTGCACAAGATTCTCTTTTATTAAAGAACATATGGTTAGTCCTTCACGTAACTGAAGGAGTAGCTGGAACAGGCCACTGTCTGTAATCACTTTATACCATCCACATTACAGGGACTGTTTCAGAGACCATGGATAATGTGGATGCTGTCATCCTATCATGGACAACAAGGTTTGATAAAGATGCATTATTAATGAATATATGTTATACAGTGCTACTGAAAAAACTCCCTGACATCTGTACTTACAGGTTCAATCACAGCTGGTTCTCCCTTTTGGCCTTTTTCTCCATAAGCCCCATGTCCTGTCACCTGACAGGTAAAAACAGCCCCAAGAAGAAAAATAATTAGAAGGTCTAAGGACTCGGTACAATAAAGAAATGCAGCAACTTGTAACTGAAAGCTAAAGCTGGAATTGGTCTGTACTATAAAAAATGCATCACAGGTACAAACCATATAAATCAAAAATATTTAATACATGAGAAATGGAAAATGCAAAAACTGTATTCATGCTTTCTCCATTATTGGATATTGTCAATTTGTACTTTTTGAATGAGATGTGCATCCCATGAGTGTTTATCCCATTCTTTACATTAGAACTTTGAAATTAGAATCTAAAACTTCTATGTGCAAGTCACAACATTGCTTCTTTTCTTATTTGATTGGAAATATTCTTGGCAATTGACAATAATACTTCGTGGCTTTATGAATTAAGCAGCTTAAAGTAAGATGGAAAGAAAGATCCCTTGGTCCAATATGGACAGTACCTTTCAAGCCCCTAATTTCATTCATTAGACATCCACAACATGTAAAGTAACCCGAGAAGGGTCAGTGATTTCATGGCATAAATGAGAAAGGAGGTAAGTGGCACTATGCACACTAAAGAATATTTCACAGATAATCAATGATGCCTCATCACTACCTGAATTAGCATCAACTGCCAAATTCTTTGAGGACCAGCTCTGTAGGAAGTTTTGGGTTCAGGATTAAGGTAAAAGAAGTACCTAAAACAATTTGTCAACAACACATACTAATGGAAGAAACAGATTCAAGTTTCAAAGAAAAAGGAATTGATTTTTTTTTTTTAAACCATGAGATAATGTATTTTTCTTCAGAAGTACCTCTCTTGATTGCTAACATATCAAATAGAAATTAAGTTCTGACCAGTTTAAAATTTAAATTTTAAAAGCATTTAAAAGGCTTTTTTTTTTTTTTAATTTCAGTAGAGTGATTCAACATTTACTCTAAAATAGCTGGGGATTAGTAAGAAGAGCAAGGATAATGTTACAGTATTTCTATATGAAATATTTTGGAATGGAAAAACAGAAATTTACAGACTATACATTTTGCACTGATTTATAAAGGCACAGATCTCACAAGTAATGATTTTCATAAACCCATTGGTAGTTCATAAAAATCAAGTATAAAAATCATGTTTTATTAGATTAACATAAATTACTTGTAAAAAAATGACATCAGGGTCTCCATCTTTGGAAATATTTCCCCTTTTTCAAAGTTCCCAGATACTGAGTACTTTCCATCTCGCCTTTTTTATCATAGGTAGAACTTCAGTTATTCTAAATATGTCCATATATATCAAAGGAAACATACACATCTCTGGTTCAGCACATGAGAACTGTGATAAGGCTTGCACAGACCAAAGCCTGTGTTCTAATTCGAGATTCCTGACTCCTTCAGCTTTGTATCAAGGTGTTTTAAGTTGAAATTTACACCAGGGGATAGAGTCTACACTGTCATTTGCTTAATGTAGACACAAATGGTGCCTTATGGGCTCTTTGCTTCACAGATAATCTGACCTTTTCTGTGTCATTCTGCCACAGTGTCCCCATCGGGGCTAGAAGAAAAAGAGTACACTTGTATCACATTGCACAGATAAGGATCATTAAAAAATACAATGACCCCAACAGGGTTTAGAAAGGAGTGGTAAATGAAATACAGAAGGCTGGGTTTCAAAGTTGGCAGAGAAAAGCATCCTCACAGCATTTGCTGTTATTTCTTGGATCCTTTGTAAACTGAAGTTTTGTCTTTGTGAGGAGAAAATAAAGATAAGACTTAGCAAATAGTGCTAAAAAATTTCTCCTTTTCTACTATATTGAAGGTCTTTCTAACTAAAAAATCCAAATGGGATTTTCTTTTTCTTCCTAGTCTTAGCCATATTAGTTGTCTTTGCAGGTTCCACAGCTGGTAAACTGGTAAACAAAGATCTTGGCACAACTAAAGGAAAGTTAAAGCCTTGCTGTTTAGCCTATGATTAAGTCAGAGGGAAAAAGAGCTATAAAACTCAGAATGAAGAGCATGATTCACAGGATCCGCCATGTCATTCTATCTTTCTTTATATATACTGAGCTGTTAAATCACTTCTGCAAGACCATAAACCTGTCACCAATGACTAAACTTATTTTCATGAAAGGGTTCAGGCCTTAACCTTCCCACTCATGAATTCTCTTCTTGGAAAGCAGCAAAAGCCATAGGATTCTAGACACCTATATGCATTTCAATTTAAGGTAATCATATAAAAATATTAATTACAGCACTTGTACCTGCATTAGAACATATGTTTTTCCAGCTTTAGCTCTAGTTTAGAAAGATTTTTAAAACTGTTCATTTTATAACCTATTATTTGAATTTCACGTCCTCTTTCCTTTCCCTCCCATCTTCCGCCCCCCTTGCTCCCTTCAGCAAATGAGACAAAAATCTTACATGATAAAAATAAAAAGTTGAAGATTACTAAAACATGAGGATGGCCTTGATCCAAAGGCTATCAGAAATGAGAATATATCTAAAATGTACAAGAAACTCTGGATCAGGGTCTGTGCAGCTCTGAGACTGTGCAATTAGAAAAGAATTGTTAAATTAGATTAATCTGCATTATGCCTCCAGTAAACTTACGCTTGTTTCTGTGATATCGGTCTCTGCAGGAACACCTGGACCAAACTCCTCATTAGTGGAATCAGTTGGTTTTTCTTCATATTCTTTATATTCATAAAAATCATATTCTCCTAAATCTCCATCTACCAGCAGATCAGATTCACTGAGGTCTACTCCTCTGCTTCCATATTCAGTTGCCTCAGTTTTTTTATCATAATCCTCTCCAGTTATGTATTCTTCAGCAAATACTTCTTCAACAGGATTTTGCTATTCGTATCAGTAGCAAAGATTTGGGAATAGGAGGAATATGTAGGTTATTGTTAGTAAAGCAATGTAAGCATACGCTCATCCATCATGATGACTTGTCAAAAGAAGAAAGAACAGTAGAACTACAGCATATTGTCTTTTAATTAGAGTCTGAAGGAATGGAAGCTCAGCCTTTCAGAGTAATTAAAAGATCTTTGTAAAAGTAGTACAAAGAAGTAATGTTTTCATACGCTTTGGTTTTTTATTTCCAAAACCACTGAATTCAATATATCCAGTATTATGTGTACTGCTCGCGTAATGTTACTTTAGTGCCAAATATAGCTGAATTTCGCTGCTTGGTTTCACTCTTACAAGTATTCATGAATGAACACATGTAATGAGCAGTGACTAAATTCAGATCTTTTTACAATAGCAATGTGGAGGAGGTGCAAGCATCACTTTAGTTAAGCCCATCCTTTTTCATTATTTTCTGTCTATAAATACCAACGCTGAGATAAACTTCTTTTCTATTGTTAACGATTTTGAAGTTTATTTGCCAGTAAAAGTCAGGACTCGTGTGTGCCATGGTAATTTACATTTTTTTTTGTCTGAGTCAAAGTTCCACCAGTATAAATCAGATTAATTTTAAGATTTCTGAAATCTAAGCTTTCATCTTAAAGTATGTAAGCTGTCAAACCAAGCAAGCAACATAAAAGCACTAAAACAGTTTAAAAGAATGCTATATTTGAGATGTACAAAACCAGTTGTGAAATAAAGGAGGATTGCCCTATTCTGGTATAGAGGTCTTTTTATAATTTTGCATAGAGGATAATTTTTAAAGAAATTGAAGTTCAGATACTACCAATATAAAATGATCAGACAATATGAAGTAGTATGATCTTGAAAATATTCAGAAGCTAATCAACATCCAGTGTAATTAAAAAATCTTAATCCAATAATGACATTGAAATATATTGCAATTAAAATAGAAGGCCAGATTCTGATTTAATGCTTGCCTAATTCCATTAGTTACAGGAGCATGACTTCTACCTTACAGCCAGAATAAACACAGAACAGAACCAATTCTAAGCCAAATTTTACCTTTATGAAGAAATGCTCTCACCAAGGAGAGCACTTAGCACTTTGAATGTACCTCATTACAGCTCTACTATTGTACAATCAGCTTAGAATTGCCCAGGAAACTGAATGATTTAGATACATCTGTTGATCAACTTGTGAGAAGCAAACATGGGACTGAACACAAGAATGCTTTACAGCAAAATGAGTAAAACATACCTTAGTTCACCTTCACCTTACATGATATATAGGAGGAAAACCATAGAAAAAATAGGGACTCTTCTTCTCTTTTCAAATATTCAGGGGAAAGGGGAGAGGGGGAGTTTTGTACATCTTTTAAGCAATGATCTTAATTTTGAAAGGAAAAGATAAAAGAAAAATGAGAACAATGTTTCTTAAAATCCGCCATCATTTTTCTAACACTAGTGTTAATTAATATGCAAACATATTAATCAACACTGGCTTAGGTGCAGTAAGTTTAACAAAATAATGTTTAGACCTGTTATTGTGGCTTTCTAGAAATGCATTTTCCAACCTAAGTCAAAATAATATTTTTATCTATTTTGACAGTTCAAATTATAACATTTCTTTTGAATCGAACAAGTGAAAATCAAACAATTTGGTTTTGTTAGCTGAAGAACTATTAAAACTAAACTATGACTTCTGACTCAACTTCCATATGCTTCTACAGTGTCTTGTGTTAGACTCTTTTAGGCAGTTAAGGCTGCACCTTAAAAATTACAGGAAAAATTAGAGACTCCTCCTCCTATTAGATCAGGAGGACTATGTCTAATACCTAACCTAGTTTATGCTTGACATAACTCCATTCACATCCACACTGAAAGCAGCAACACTACATTCCCACACAATATATCACTGAATTATTTCCAGAATCATGAACTCTGCAGGCTGAAGATTCAGCAGATCTTGACAGAATTAGTGGGAGTTCTGCCCAAGAAAATAGTAGTTTCTGATATTGGCTGAGAAAGCATAGAATCACATTAAGTGCTGGTAGAGTTTGTTATCTTTTACATAGAAATCCATCCTTTTAAAATGCATTTGTACTTTTTTAATGACTGACACCTGGTGGGACAAGTATTTTCTTGAGAGTCCTTATTACCTCATTTGCTTCAGTAGCTCTGGAGGGAGCTTCTGTCTGTGGTCCATAGTCACTTTCAGCTATGCTGTAATCTTGAAATCCATCAATAACATTGGCCTAGTATGGAAAAAAAATACATCATTAAAATAAATAATTTATGAAAAAATCAAGAGGTATTGCTGTTATTCAGGTTATGGTATTAGCCAGATGTATTCATCTAGTGGGGTTAGGTAATTTTTTTCTTATTATCAAAGATCTTCCAGTCTTGGTCTGAGAAAGATCTTGATTATTTCTTGGCTACCTTTACCCCTAGTTTGGCTTTTGTTGCTGCTTGATAAGTTTTCTTCTTCTTGAATGCATATTTTTCAGATTTTTTTGTTGTGGCCTTTTGAGGTTTGTCCTTTGAGCTAGCGGCCACTGTCCTCTTCTTCTTTTTGACCATGGTTTTCTTTTTCTGCAAATGTTATGAAAGATGGAATGGGAAAACATAAATAAAATGAAAAGAAAATTGAGAAAGGGTGAATGAAGGAAGGGTAACCAAATACGAGATGAATGCTGTCAGCCATGAGACCTTCCATCTCCAACTGAAAGCAAGAGTTACAGCCCCAAATAAAGAAATGAATGACAGGAAAGTATTAAGCTCATATACAAAGACACAAACTGACAAACCATGTGGTAGGAGACAGCTGGACACCACACAACAAACAGATCAGATTCTGTTACCTCTGTTTGTGCTACTGTCTCTTCGAACAGTGGGAGTCCCTCTGTTACAGAATCAGTTTCTTTATAATCTGCATCCCCATACTCATAGTCATATTCGATAAAATCTTCTGGTGTGTACTACATTGCAAATGGAAAAATATCAGGCATTCCCATGTTAGTGGTAGCAAACTAGATTAGCAATACTGGAAAGTATCTTCACCTTTACTTAAGAATAAAGTTTAACAAAATTAAGGAAGTATGAACAATTCAATGTAATTATTCATTTGGGGAAAAAACCTCACAGCTTCTTATTTCTTTCAAAGCACAGTATAAAAGTAGTAAAAAAGTAAGCAGCAATGCCAGGAAAAACCTCTCTTTTATTGGACTGCAAAGAAGAATCAAGTATAACTTTGACTACTGGGAGCACCAACAGATCTTTGTGAAAACATATATTTATTTAATCTTTAAATTTCAAATAATACCTCTTTTACCTATATTTTTTTCGGGTGACCAGAAGTGCAGAGATGCCAATATCTGACATGAATAAATAATTTCAGATACAGGAAACAGGCCACAGCTCACAAGTAATCATGGCTATCTTCCTCTTGTTTGATGTCGAGTTCGAAAACCAGGGCAGCTCCATGGTATAAATTCCCTGAGCAAATGCCTCATCACTGTTATTTCACTTCAGATTCAGCTTCTGTAAACTGCTCCATAGCTCTGTTTCTATAATTTTTTATCAAATAAGTATTTGGCACACAAACTTTTACAAGAGAAAGTAGTTTTAGAATTGGCTTGTGTAGTGTGAGCTCGATCTAGGGAGCCAGGAACTCCTGAGCTGTACTCTTGGCTATGCCAAGAAGATCCTGGTCTCCATATTATCTGCACCAAGTACAACTCATTAGCACAGAGAAAAAAGGGCAGCTTTAAACTATCTTTCCATTCCTACCATGCTTGAAGCTACAAGAACTGGTTGGTCTTGTAAATTAAAGCAGACTCCTGGTGGCTACCAGTTCTCTTTATGTGCCCAGGGAGCCAAAAGAAGGCAGAATCCTGGCCAGAGTCTGGACAAGTGTTTGCTTTCCTTTTAGGAAGAAATATTCAAATGTGCCTCATGAACTTGTCCCTTCTGAAATCTCTCTCCTGTTACAAGTCAGCATCATTGTCTGTAAAATGAAGACAATATCTGTTTGTTTCATTATATTGATGAGAGAGAGAATTTGTACATTAATCACTTCCAAATCAGTCTGGGGATTCATAGAAGTCATCATTATTAGAAAGAGATGGACATGTTAGAAGAAATTACAAATTAAAACAGATCTCCATATTCCAAACTATATTGTACCATGTGACCAGAACATTGGTTTAACTGTTCCCTCTGGCAATGTTTTTTGATATAATTTTTTTAACTTATGATTTAATGCACAGAAGTTGATTTCCATAGCAAGAATAGGACTAATGCTGAAAGGCCCTTAATCACTTAAAAATCCTTTTACATGGGTTTCTACTACTCCACTCCTGAGACTCCTCAGTCTTACTATGATCAACAGCTTTCTTTAAAAAGAAGACAGATATTTTTTCGGAAGGCAGATGCTTTTTGCTCAATTGTCCTTTGATTATTTGTACCCTTGCACATAGAAACTGGACAGTCATGAGATTTGATAAACATTTAAAAAGGATGCAACATACTTTTGGTACTCGTTCAATACTATATTGCACATTAATAAGAGCACTTTAAACTACATTGAAATAATGAAATACCATTTCAGGTGGAAAATATCCTTTTTGTGAAGTATATGGGCACTTTATATCATAATGGAAGCAATGCTTTGATTTCATCAGTAGTATCTTTTCCATTACCAATAAAAGTTGACACTATTTATACTTTTCAAAACCAGCAGCATTTTAGACTTAACCATGGTAAGTAATACGTGATTATTCTCTGCCTGTTCAGTGAATTAAGATTCAGTCCTAACCCCAGTGAAGTCAATGAAACCTGTTTGACCTATACCTGGTATTGTTGAAGGGCCTCACATGCAGCAATTATACATTTACAGGTCTGTCAAAGTATAAAAACATATTTTCTGGCTTGTGCAGTTCTGGAAATTCAACTCAATACAGCTTGTCTCTAAAGAAGTGTGCAACTGCCACCCAAAAAAGAAAATGCTATGATAAGTTTCTAGTAGACCACAAGCAGCCACAAAAAGGAAGTAAGGGAAGAACCACATAGATAAAACCAGATTTTTTAAAATAGTAACAGAATAGCATTTAAATTGCAGTATATATTTGGAAATTATAAAAATGTCTGCAAGTGATTTGCTTACCCTCTCTGAAGAAGTCTACAAAAACTAGGTTTATCTACAAGGCAAAAAAAGGTATTCAGTGGAATATACCTCTCTAAATTCAGTCATTCCACCCTAACAGTGGTAACCAATTCTTTAAGAGAACTATCATTTTTTTAGCCAGATTTAAGTTTAATATGCTGTTAGGAGTTTGTTTTAGTAACTTATAGACACATAGATTCCTCTTTAGTAGGCATTGTAAACCTACTCTGAAACTGGAAGCATTCATTCCAGTTGGTCACTTTGACCAACTGACAACTAAAATATAACTCTGTGTTGCTCAGTATTATAACTGTTTTGCAAATCCCAGCTTTTCTCAAGGTAAGGTGAATGGCTGCGCTGAATTGTGCCAACCACATGACTAATAAAATTGCAACAGTGAGTTACAAGTAGTTTTTCAGAGGCCATAAACTAAGTAGAAATGTAGATCGGGGGGGGAAAAAAGGAAGGAAAAATATCTCTGCCAAGTATGCTAGTATTAAAAAGAAAGTAGTGAATAGGCCGATATTTATGCTAAGAGGCCTAGTTTAAAAAGTCAGAAATTTATGAATGAGAGCTAGAAAACATACAAAAAAGCCCAAGTATGTGGACAGATCTATTGCATCATGCATAATCACACAGAAAATATTTTTGGCTATTGTGCTTCACTCATTTCTGTTAAAGGAAGTGAAACTTTCCTTCTATGCAAAATGTGATCACAAGTACAAGAGTATATTTTGGTTGCACTGATATGCAGGCACGCAAAAAGAACTAATAGGGATGGATGAGAATTGGGGAATGACAGTTTCCATGCTGGAGTCAGATTACTGCCAAGCAGGTGAAGATCATCCACTTTAAAAGCACAGTATCAGAGGGGTATTATAAAAATTCTTGAACTTACAAGCTAGGACATGTGGCCACTGTGCCAAAACCGTATTCAAGTAGTTTTGAAACTGCAGTACTTTGTAGTCCCACTGATACAAGGAGGACAAGTGAAAATATGTAGTACCCTAAATTTTCTACAAGACAAACTTTATTCTTAGCAGTCTTTCCTTTCCCAAGATTTTTTTCTGAAAGACCAGCCACCCTCATCTTTCACAACAGCTAATAAACATTAGCTATTTGTATTGAACTCCGGGGCTCCTGCTGCAAAGAGTTAAATATAGATGCAAAATCTTCCAGGTGTATTTCCTGAGGCATAATTTGTCCAGACGGAGGAACACATCTCTACACCCCTAGCTGATGTAAAGATGCACTTTAGAATTATGATTTACTCACAGAATGGTTTTACCAGCTCAGCCTGAAGAAGACTGTTCCCTGTTTTTAACAGGAGACAACAGGACTAGAGAAGGACTAGTCAGGTAAATGAAGACTAAATATACAAACATCAGGGACAGATTTAATGGCTTTAGTCACTTGCTGTGAAGCTGGCAATTCACACTTACCCTGCTGTTAACAGTTAAGTCTGGATATGTGGCACATATCCCTTCTTTTTCTGGAGCTACACAACCAAAAGATCACTTTTATCAGATGACCAGAAACGGGTATGATCCACGCAGTTTGACCTCAACAAACCTTGAGAAAAGTTCCATTACATTTTGGATATGCAAAACCCAGGCCCTGCTGATAGTTCACAGAAGTTGGTGAGTTCACAGAAATCTATCATAGTTGCACTATTAATCAAGAAAAGATAATGAGTAGACTCTTGAATATACAGGAGAAAGGATCTAGAATTTCAAAATAAATATTGGGTTAAACTCAGCAAGGGATTTCAGCTAAGAGACATCAGGTAACACATACTTCAGATGTGATGCAATTTTCTTCCTCTTGCTTTTCTATCTTCTCTAGTAAGACCACCAATAGTTACTAAACAGCCATTCTTGTAATGAATATTGCATATGACTATTTTCTTACAAATAAATGAAAGGAGGAATGAAACCTGCTGCTTTTTGATGGGACAAAATGTTTCCATCATGACCTCATGCTTTCTTCACCAGAGCGATTATATTACTCTACCAGATCATCATGCAATTCCAATTTAAAGAGATGAACTGTTTTCTTCATCAGATGAATTTTAGAAGCAGAGGATCAGCAGCATGCAATGCCTATTTGAACTGGGAAATAACTTAAATATTCTGAAGGAAACTTTACTGTGGAAACTGATTCTTCTGCTATCCATACTCTAAAAACTTAACCTCCCATTCCAAAATGTAGATTTTAGCAAATTTTGCCTTACATATCCAAATTAAAATAATTAATAAACTAAATCCTAAACCAGAGAACAGTCATAAGCTCAATTTTTCCATTTCCTAAAGATTATGCTAAATCATGTGCAAGCTAAAGAGGCAAAGATGACTTTGAAATATTCTAGGCTCACTCACACTTTAGAAAATGCAATAAAATAAAGGATGCCAAACAAAGTGAGAGTTCTAAAAATCAGCTGTAGTAATAGAAACAAATAAATGGTAGAGGATGTGAATCTTAGGGCAGAAGTAAAGTGAAAAGATTTAAAAGATGGCCTCTTCTACCATATAGTCCTTATATTATTCATAGAAGTGACACAAGCAAGGAGATAAAAGGAGATAAGAATATTATCTTCAGTTTCCAAAGACATCCTATTTCAAAAGGAGAATAAGACTCTTAAGGTTCTTTATTATGGTATTCCCTTATATAAAAAGTCTATATATCTATGCAAAGAAAAAGAGAGCTAGGAAGATCACTATTTTTAATATCTGCTAAATCAGCTAACTGCAGTTCTAAAGATAACAATAAACATAAAATTAAACATAAAAATCTTCCTGCATTTTTCAGAAAAATAGTCTTTCTGATTAGTCAAACACACAAAAGACACTAAATTGACACATTCTGAAAGGATGCTTGAAGCCTCCAAGTCAACATATTTGGGGGCCATTTGCACTTTTAATTTGCCACATTCATTTCATTAAAGGAAAACATTTCATGTCTCCAAATAATCCATTAGTTTGGGGTAGATCCAAGATAAATGAAGCTGAGTTCCTTTAGGGAGCCATTTACTTCAGCAGAAGTCAGACTGTGTGATTCACTGTGTTACAGAATAATTTTCCAAAAGAAGATTTGAAAGCCTGATAGCTTGTTCCTTTGCAAACTAGACTTGATGATACTACAGAAAATATACTGCCCAACATCAAGGATGATGAAGACTGGCTAGGTCTGTCATTGCTCTAATTTCTGTGAGCTGGCCAAGCATATGTGATTGAACTGGAAAGGAATTTAATACATTTCCATTTATAGTAAAAAGGGGTTTGAAAAAAAGACAGAGGCCAGAATATTCACAAGATATTTATAAGAAAAACATAGGTGTGTATCTTTTAGAAAAACAATGTTGATTTCAAACCTGTATGGGATCCTTAAAACCAAGTCATACATTCAATGTGAAAAAACCCCAAAGATTCCTGAACTTGTAGGCAACACCTTTTTGTGTAGTGCCAACTGCTGAGGTCATCACTCTGACCTTGACAAGCTACAAAGATTCATACCTGGCTATTCACAAGCAAGAACAAGGAAGACTGGTGCACACTTCAATTAAAACATGTCTTGAAGGTGGAAATAAATGATGATAAATTGAGTAAAAAGAGTAAAGTGTATGGATATTACTATTAATCTACTGCTCTCCTGTTTTCAGACTGAATAACACTTAGGTCTGATGAACAAATCCCAGGGGAATAAAAGCATTCTGTATAGGGAGGGTTCTGACATGTATCTATCCCAACATCTCAGCCTGAACTACTCACACAGAGCCCACAGTCCTGGCCAGCAGCCAAGGGCAACACATTCTGCAGAGCCTGAACACAAAAGGTAGTTAGAGGTTGCCCAGTTAAATAAATCTTGTTTAGGCATATAACATAGTCACTTGGGTCCAGAAAGGGACTGACTGAATTAAAATGGAAATATAAAGACCCCATCAGGTCCAAAGCTTATGTCTTGAAATCCTCAGGTCACCCCTTGTAGGAAGGGAGAGGCAAAGATGCAGGAGCTGACCTTGCTGAGAGGGAAGAATGGCACGAGGGATCAAGACAGCACAGCTGGGTAAGCCTGCAGACAAGTGTAGAATTTAAGGTAAGTCCTCCCTTTCTAGGCTGACTAGTTCTGTGTCTTTATTCACAGCTTGCTATTTTTGTGAACCCTACTGTGAGACGCTTGATTCCTCCTGAACTTTGTTTAGAGTAAACTTGGCACTGAAGAGATCCTGTAAGTAAAAAGTAGGCATTGAAATCCTCTCTGTTGGATCACCCAAACTGCAGTCTGAATGAGAAGCAAAAGAAAATGCAGTAAGAAAAAGGAAATCTCACTGCAGCACTAAAGGTATCATTAAAAAAGATAACAAATGATTACAAACCAGTGTCCAGTAAATTTACATATGAGAGCACAGTGAAGGTCTTAAGGCTTTGAGAAAAACTCATATATTTTAAAAGCAAATATTTCTTTTCTGATGTTGCAGTGATGTGACATGCACTCTCAGGCTCATTTAATGGAAACTCACCACAACATATTCCAAAATTTTCTGATTTTATGGTTGGTAATTATTTTAGTCTAGATGAAATCTTAGATCCTTCCCACAACAAACACATAGACAATTAAACCAGCTGAACTGGAATAGTTGAACAGCAGTTCAATAGCTGAACAGCATAGGGTGGAAATAAATTCAGAGAATGACTCATTTAAATCAGCACTACTATTGAAAGAAATTCCCCCAAACCTAAAATGCTGGATATTTGCTTATTTGCTCCTTTGGAGAAAGAAGCACTGCCTAGAGCAATAAGGATTACATGCAGCTAAACAAAGTACTTATGACCTTAAACCAATATCTTTTTACCTAAATCCTTTTCTCTCAATGCTTCTTTAGTGGTCTAAAAATAATCCAGCTTTTCAGACTGAATGCCTTCCTAGGCTGTGAGTTTGCCAGGAGACTACAAAAGTGTGCAATTTCAAGAGAAATCCTATTCATCTTCCTAAATGCAACTTCACAAATATAATTTTCTATTTTACTGATGAAAAGCCAATCACTTCCTTTGGGTTTTGTAATCAGTGCTGGAAACACACATTATTAGGCTCTGAAATCACATAATTTACCTCTAAGCCAAGTATCAATTTCTTATTCTGGGCTGAAATAATTCAAAGGCTCAGAGATGTAAGGCCAAAAGGGACTATCAGACCACTATGGCAAACTCTTGTGTACTTGCAGACTTCAAAACTTCTTACAGTCACTCTGTAACTGAGTCAACTAAAGTATGAATAACATTTCCCCAAACTTTCAGAAAGGTATCTACCCTTGGCTTGAAGATACCTAGAGATCCACCATTTTGGTAATTTGTTCTTTCTCTCCTAAAAATTTTAGTGGATATTTTCTTAACTGAAATTATCTTTCTTCTCCCCCCACCCCACTCATCTGCAGCCAGTATTTTCTTTTTGTCCTGGATCTTTGCATACAGTGAGTCATGTGTGAAGGTGCAGTCTATGTTTCAAGTGACACCATGCAGAGGTAATATTGCATCTGAATTCTTACTTCTTTATTTACAAACCAAGATATGAACTGTATTATTTTGGGAAAAACTCTTTCCGTTCTTTAACAACCAGAATATTTTGAGGTTAATGCCCAACAAATATTTTCAGCTTCTGCTGGTTTAATCCAGACTCTAAAGGCACAATCCTGCCTAGTCTTTTGCCCAGTTTTCTCTCTTCCCTCTTTCTACCACAAGAGTTTGTGTGAAAACATTGAAGATCAAACCATAAAACCAATCAAGCTGAACAATAATCTTTCCATGTTGGCTTTCAGCATGATTAGTATCCCAGATGGGGACAATCTGCTGCAGATGAAAGGTTCTTCTGTTACCACATGCACGCAGGCTGTTATTGCAGTGTACTTCTGAGTTATTTTTTTGGCTTATGTGTGTGTAACATTGCCTTTAGTTGGGTTACCATCACTGTTTACTGCTCTGCAGTATCATTAGTCTGACAATTTTTAATGCCATCCATTTTACACACATTTCTATATTTCTAGCACAATTACTAAGAAACTCTACTAAAAATTTAATTCAGAGACAGCTAGCTGTTTATAGTAATTTCTGAAATAAGGCACCCAGATTCAAATCTCTTTTTCGGGTACTTTACAATACAATACTTTTTTTTTAAATTAAAATTTCATATGTTGACAAGTCAGAAGCTTTGCAAAGGTCTATAAATTCTATGAGATATCCGTAATCAAAGTTGTAATCTGCTCAAAACATGTCATCAAGCATTTTAAAACAAACATTTTCTTTGTAGACTAGATGCAAATATATTTTTATATTTTAACACCTTATTTAGTTTTGCAATCTATTTACAAAAATCAGTACTGCTATCTTCCATAACTTCTTTCAGTACCTAAATAAAGCTTGTTTCATTTATTTCCTTAAAATAAATTATCTGCATATTTACAGGCAGATTTGCAGATTTGACAGGCTGCTTCTCAAAGATAACAAAGTAGCCTGCCTCAACAAGCTGGTTTTTTACTATTTAGCAAATATTTCTATAATTCTATAAATTCAGTCAGTCATTTAGTCTATTGCATATGTATCATATTGGTAGCATTGCTGATGGGATTATTTTAGATCACTATTACACATTAAAGAGATCTATTGACTTCACGGTGAATATTTATGCAAAGTGACACAAACTCATGGAGCACAACAAGAAAATTATGTCTTACGTCAGAAAGCTAAGTAAAATAATCTAATCACCACTCTCAGCAAAAAAAAAAAAGACATAAATAGAAACATATCTTCTCCATTAAATTAATTACATGTGCTTTTCAATTTGTTTTCAAATTCATTTTAAAATATTACACTACAAATTAAGATCTTTGATTTTACTTTTTTCTCTGTAGGTACTCCCACAAATTCTGTGCTACCAAGAGGGAAAAACAGGCCTTTGAATAACATATTAAAAACCATATTAACCCCAAGAGCAACCAAACAGAAGCAAAGCCCAAGAAAGTTCCCAAATTATCTTTGAAACTTAATTATGGAAAGAAAAAATTTAGATCTTGCTATCTTTTTTGTCTTTACATAAATTACCAACAATATGCTTTCAATCTGTTCTGGTTTGGAATATGGAGATCCAGGTATGCAGGCACACAGACAGCAGATCTTCTGGGTTCCTCCTGAAAAGCCCAGACCCCAAACACTGTAATGCAGTCTGAAGTCCTCTGCCTGTATGTAGGTGACTTGACACCTCTTGAACTACACCTCAGATGCAATGGATGTGGGAGGGAGTCCCTCTGAAAGAAATTCTGCACCCTATGGGCCTTTGTCTCCGGCTGACATAATTTTCAGTCAGAATAAATAGTAACAACAAATAAAATGGCCATGTGTTTAGGAGAAGTTCACTCCCAAAACAGGCTCAAAGCAGACACCTAAGAACAATTCAGCAAGTTTTTAATGCCGATCTCTTGAGTAATCAGTAGAAATAACCAGTCAGATCACACATGGTGTGCATAGTAGCTGTCCAGAGCCAAGTTCAGTTATGACTTGTTACATTTTGGAAAAGCTTTTCGCTTTACACTGTTCAATGCAAGTACTTAGAATGTGTACAGCAATACATAAAGTGCTCAGAGGTCTAATTTGAGGAACTATCTTGACCTTGGTGAATTACTCAGTTTGTGGCTGTGAGAACTGTCTACAGTGACTAATCATTTCTCTAAATATCTTTCATGTTTCTGGGAAAAATTCCTACTCTGTTTTGTCCTTGTTGGTTTACCTCCTATGAGTGGAACTGGCTGAAATACTTTTGTGTGCACATGCATTTGTGCATGGAGATCATTAAAACACAGCACACTTTTAACAGGAGAAGTTTACAATTGTGGCATACTCAAATCTCCCACACCTTTTAAATGTGGCATTTGTTGATATCCAGCACCAGTAAAATTATAAACCTACACAGGAGGAATAAATATGCATGAGTAGACAAACTCATACTGCTATATTTTTTTAAAAGAATTACAGTATAACTTCATTGAGAATGCTGGTTGTTTAAATACCATTAGGGTGATAAGTTCCTTCAAATGCTTGACATAAATGAGTGGACAGCAAAAATGAATGCGTTCCTGCACCCGATTTCTTCACCTCTAGAACAATGCACACCATTTAGCTGAAAGTGTTCCTTGGGTAACTTTTCTCCAGCACAACCACTAATGTGCAATAAATCCAGTAATACATGACTGATTACTCACCTCATCAACTCGAGGATCTTGAGCCTGAGCAGCATTGGGCACTGGGGAGTCACAGTCTGGGCTATAATGCTCACAATAGTCAAATGCAGCTCTGGGATCAGCTATAATCAACAGCTGCTGGATCTCACCCTGCAGAAAAGCATATGCAGATTAAATAACCAAACCAAAGGTAGTCTACAGTTCATCATTCAGAAACAAAACCAGTCATATAATACTTAGATATTTCCATCTGTGGTTATAAATAACATATCCACTTAATTTCTGCTGCTATTATGGAAAACAACTATTGTTCACATGGCAAAACCAATGCAGATTTATACCAAATGGATTAGGTGCAAAATTCTGGCTTAACATCATATCTGGTTTTGAAAGGAGAGAGTGGAAAGGTATAAGTTCTGATGTGTGATTTTCATGCTGTTTGTTTACTTCTTCACTGGGAATCAGTCTAAATTCCTAAGATTTAATTCAGGGCACTTCCTATTACCAGCATGGAGCTCAGCATGCAAGTTATCAACAGTATAATTCTGAGTTTGCATTACATATGCATTCTCAAAGAAATAAAATAAAATAGTCTGTACCAGAGACAGTTTATTTGAATAAAATATAATTAAGTGAGCGCTGTGTAAATACACACTATAGAATGTGTTGAAAAAATGTAACTGCTAAAAAATGCTGGGTTTGCTTCTATTCCCATATATCATGCATAAAAACAACATAAAGACCCACTATTCTGGATAATAAAAATGGCTTTGCTGAGATTCCCTACAGAGACCTTGTATGTTTATCATTTTCCACAGAAAGCTGTCTGGTATCCAGTGTATTTCTTAACATAGTGGTACTATTTAAGCAGTATTAGGTTAATTCCGGCCAACATTTCCACTATAAATTTTCTCATCCAGGAGCTTCTTATGCTCACAGAAAAAAAAGGTTTGCTGGAAATTGGCACACATCCTTGGTCAAAACCCATTAATTTCAATCTCTCACTATTTCCCCACAAGGAGGTGATTTTTAAGACTTATACACATCTAACATGATTTTATTTTGGTTTTACCCAAAATAGGGACAAATCAATACCTTTGTTAGTATATCTGTGTCTATTTTGTCTTTCAAGACAAGATATCATAACTGATGAAAATCTACAGGTGGGAAATTTCACAATTCTCTCAGCATTTTCAGAATCACTTTATATCTATCGTAAAAGTAACCTTTAACAAATTAGGAAAATTGAATATTTTAATATTAATACTAAATATTTTAATATTTTATAATAGTAAATAATAATTGCAACATTCCTTCCTTTCAAATTGAAAAAACAGAGACATAAGTGAAATTTCCTCAAACTGAAAAAAACCCCAAATCAAACAATAATCTGCAATTTTACTAGTGCGACAATTTTTTTACTAATTTTTCAGTCATAAAGTAGGAAATAGTTTCATAGCACATAATGGCTATATGTTACAAGTCTGCTTTTTACAGTATTCCAAGCCCACTTCACTTTTATAGACTCATGTGTGTCTCAGATTAATTTAGATTATTTTTTTCTAAGCTTCCATAAATAGTAGAAATGCAGCAGTTTGTTTCTGTCAGCATTTCTGGACTGTGTCCTTTATTTTCCTTAATTCACTAATGCTTCCTGATTTGGACATCTTACAAAATCTACGACACATACAGAAAAATTCCCCCTTTGATTTCTTCCATGACGCCCTCAAGAGCTGGAGTGCTTTGAGAGGTTTTATACAGTCACTGTCAGCCTGGGCTATGCATCCCCTATCTCCAGCAAAGAGTTTCCAAAGTGCTCTGCCCTTTCTCTTTCACCAACCACATTAAAACCAAGTGAGGCAGAGGAAAAAATGAGAGAGAATAAGCAACTGTAAGACAAAAGAGGTAAGTGACCCTTTTGAGCAGCCTGGAGGTGGATGTATAGAACCTCTGTCCTCACCCTGCTGAGCTCAAGTCATGGTCTTGCTCTTTGGCCCTGAGCATTCCTGGCTGTCTGAGGTGCCTGGACAGATCTCCGTGTCTGCAGAGTGCCAGCCAGCGGGAGCTGTGCCCAAACAGCTCCTGAAACTACTGTTTAGTCGGAGAGCCTACGAGAACACAGGGCCAGGAACACAGCCAGTACTCTGGAGCTTTGTGCTGCTCTCGAATGCCATGGAATTTTGGCACTGAGTTCTGTTGGATTGTGTGTTTGCGAGAAGCACTCAGTATGCTGTTACCACTTGGCGTAAATGTTCCTAAATTGGTTAAAGCTGGTCCTGATCCATTGACTGTATTTCCCAGCCCCGCCTGTCTGCCTGTCATGGCTCCACATAGATGGAGGCCCTCAGAAATCCTGCACAGAATACTTAAATTTTTACAGAATACATACATTGCTACTGGCTATTCATGTGCGAGAAGTTTACTGAAGAACCAATAGATTTTACATTTGGAATCCCAAATGTTAATTTCCCTGTTTTTCCTTCAAGATGACCTATAAAAATATTTCCAGTAAATTATTCATTTTCCTTTTCTATTTTTTGTTTTAATTTTCTGTCTTTGCTAATTAAATTGTTTCTCTGAGTATTTTGTTCTGTGAAGCATTGGCTGTACGGTAAGAATAGTCCAAGATCTTTCCTTTCAGATCAGGTCAATTATATCAGCTCATGAAGTTCCACATGCATTACTGCAGATTTCATTATTGTGATTTAGTTACCATTCTAAGGTATTTGTTGGAAAAATCCACACTCTTCTTCTCTGAAATTTTTTCACAGAATTGCTTCAGTCTTTACAAACACATTCTTTGATTTTAACTGCTTGACTTTGTGAGACCAAAATAGAGTTTTATAAAGTTCCTTGCAAATAAACTACAAATAATCTGGTCATATTTCATGACCTGGAGTCATAAATGAGGCATGTAAAGATCTACCTGCACAAGTCCTGAGAACTTTGGATTGTGGGTTATTAAGAATTCCAATAGCTGACCTGTAAAAACATACTGAGGTATCTAAACATATATGTACATGTCATATCATTTTACTTATATGAAAATTTCAGGAAAAAAGGAAGTCTCAGGGGTAGAGTGATGAAAGCAAGAGAGAAAGCAAAAATGGAGGAGGAGAAAGAAAAATAGATTAAAATGTACAAATACCCTTGAGCATCCTCTAAAAAGTGCATAGAGAAAAAAAGGAAGTACAAAAGGCTGCTGTCTATAGGCTAGTTCTTCCTTCTCTATGAAAATTTCATGACCACATCTGTTGGCAAACACTGCTCAGGCAATTTCAAAGTTGTAAGTTGGTATCCAGCATGGTATAGAAGTAAAGCCTTTCATGTCCCTACTGAGACACTCCATCCACCGTGCTTTGGTGCCAGAGGTGTGTGGGACGGCAGCAGAAGGCAGACGCAGAGAACGTGAGGTGCTATCAGGCAGACATACACAGCCACTTTTCCGTATTAATCCTTGTAAAAAAGTACATGCTGAACTTGCCTCAAAAAGCTCTAAAAGCCTAGTTTGCCTTTGAGAATCATAACCTACTGCCTTGCAAAAATCTTTTTTATCCTGGATAACACTTAAAGTATTTTAAACAGTGGTTTGTCAGATATTTAATGTAAATTGCTAATTATGGATAAAACAAGAGCTACATCTCGGTTGCCCAGAGGTAGTGGAGAACATCCAGCAAGGTATTCTACCTAACATTAACCATACAAGTATTTTGGAAGTAACGTGGATCAATTTTAAATTTTAATATTTAGTTTGGATCCTAAATTCTTTATAGAAAAATGCACTAAGTTGTTCTCAAAGCAGACACGTAACTCACAAAGGCAATGTACAGTTCAATAATTCATTGCAATATGGAATAAAAATAGTTAAAGTCTATGAACATTTTCATTCCTCCCTATTTCAGGGAGTTCAATTAAAATCAAAGACTTTTGAATCAGCATCATGGTTATATGATAAAAGCTGCCTGAGAATTAAAAAATATCTTGTCCACCAATTTTGCTTAGTGTGAAAACATGAAACAGAAGGATTCCTTCTAAGAGGTACTCCACTAAGTAAGTTATTCTTTGCAGAATCCTCCAAGAGTACTAAAAGGAGTTGTTCTGATTAACGAGCTATTCACTTCTTTGTTGCATGCCAGAGTAAATGTGGAGAACCAGGCTAGAGAACAAGAAGTCAAATCAGTAGAACTCCTGCCTGCTGGAGCAACTGCACACATTCACTCATGTCAACTATTCTACAACAAGGAAGAGATCAGCTAAGAATGAGAACGTGTGCTGAATTCACTCATTGAAAATTCCTCTCTGAATCTCACAGACATTCCACACTGACATCCTAATTTATAAGAAATAAGAAAATTTATGTGTATATACACTTCCAAGACTTGCTGAAAAACTCAAAGCAGTAATGCACAAGATGCACTGGAAAAATAGCTTGGATATGAAAACAGTGCGACACTAGAAAAATGCAGCATTGAATATCAAACAAAGGAAATGGAGACCAAATTTTCAGGAAAGCAGTAAACTAACAAGTTATCTTTTCAATTTTGGCTACATCTTCATATGATTATTGCCTTAGTTATCCTCATGGTAATAATTGCTACATGTGATTCCAAATTTTTGGAGCCTTCCTTAGATTCCACAGCAGAAATAGGAACAAAGAATATCTCCAGTTAGATATGGTGTCAGATTTTCTCAATGAGGTAAACCATCAAGTGCCTGACTAGTAAGGAACTAGTTATTTTATTGTTATATCAGTAAATCCTAATGGCTGCTTATTACCTTAATTACTTCATAAAAAGTTTAAGATATTACCTGCCTTCTTGAAACATTCTCTTCTCCTTCTAGCTAGGTAATCTTACTAATGCTTTCTGAATATGGTGCATTAGAGAATTACAACCATAAAGTAGTCCATCTATAGTCTATTTATTATCTCAAAGTTCCTATCATTGAAAAAAGGCACCTCTATTATCAATGGCCACATTGCCACAAAAAGGCAAAAGTATGAATTTATAGAAGGGCACTGTATGAAGAAATCAGTGCAGAAATTAATGTTTTCTTCTAAAATTTTTATGGTCTAGTTGTTCTCTAGTTCTACAAGAAACTCAAACAGTTCAGAGGCAGATTTTGGGATATCTCTTTTACAAGAATCTTAATAAAACAATAACTCTGCCACGTGACAGTTATTCTGTCCAGGGAATAGCAGGTAAGCACTACTTCAGAAGCTCTGCAGGGAAAAAAAACAAAAACCAAACAACAACAAACCCCCTCCCCCCAGCAATTACTTAAATAACTAATTTATAGATTAGAAGTTCAAAAGTACTTTCTAGAACTAGAATGTAAGGGTTAGAATTAGAAAATTACATCTTCCTGATTCACACTGGATAAAATTACTACTTCTTATGTGCTTAATAAGGATAACTAGCTATTTACATAAATGGTGATAAATGCAGAACAAAAGCAGTGCTAGGCACAAAAGCAACTCAGAAGAAAAAAAATCACTATCTTTCATTTTAATATTATGGCTAAAGCCTAAAAATTACAAAGTGAATTTTTCAGTAGAACAGCAGAAATCAGCACAAATACCCTAACCTGTGTATTTATGCCAACTTTCTTTAATTAGTTATGTGACAGTACAGCTATAGACTCCAAAGAACAAAAGTCTAGACAGCATGGATATTATTACTATAGAATTTACAAAAACCTGCTGCAGAATTCATTTAATCTTGCTGCAAAGATTTGAGGGATTGAGGAATTCCAGAAGCTTTTAATATAATATTCCATAAACCAGGCCCATTGCATAATATAGCTGGAGAAAGATATTTAGAGCCTGCCAGACTGAAGCACTGTAAAAGCAATAAATTGTGAAAGCAGAATAGTGTACAGGTCAAAGTTTCCACAGAAATTGATGTTTTCTTGATTCTTTGAATACCATGCTTATAAATTCAGCTTAGTTAAGAAATAGGTTGATATGCCAATTATAATTTTTTACTTTCAAAACATAGCTGTTCACAAAGTCAACTGCAATTCTTGGCTGAGATATTAGATTTTACTACAATGCCTGTGCGAGAGCAAGTGTACACAGACACAGGCACGCATGTGTGCCCAAGGACATCCTATTTTCTAGATAAAAGATCTACAAATCTCTTACATTTTCATGTATCTTTAAAATCATATTTATAACTGTTGTTTAAAACTGAAATGTATTAGACATAATAATAAATGAGGTGATAATAAATCCTATTTGTTAAATCTTTTGAAGCTGATGCAGCATTCTTTGATCCCAGGTTGTTAATTTTAATTGTAATTACAAACAGTTTAGTTAAATGACCATTCCTTTGTTTTTTGGGAACATTCCTTGAAAGTGAACTTGAATTCCAATGAATTACCAGAATTTTGCCGCCTTCTTCTCTCCCCCTCCTACTTCCAAAAATAAGAAGGGGAAACTGGATTTACCTTTGTTCATTGAACATAAATTTGGAAATACTATAAAAAAGTAATAAACACCAGATCACCAATCTTTGAGATAAAAAAAGAATAAAAAGTAAAAAAAAAACCCAAGCCAAAGAGAACGCTTTTGTAAGAAATCCTGGTTTTTTTATTAAGTGCATCTGAAATGAAAAAATTGTCAGCTTTGCTTTATTTTTTTTTTTTTTTTTTGTGTTGGTTTTCTTTTTTACTTCTCAGTGCTCAAGTAGGACACTTACTCTGGTGTTGATATCTGATTTTAAGTATTTTTGCCTGGAATGTTAAACATTTCTTTTTAGTCTGACAGACAGTGGGTCAGCAGCAACTACTACATTCCTATAGTGGGAATAAGTTTGGCAGTGTCTCGGTGAGCTGGTGGTGCATCTCCACAGGGCAGTGTGAAGCAGAGGATACTGAGGACACCTCTTTCACACTCCATGTTGAGGGGGCACTCTGGGCTGGCTGTTCTGTTCTACTTCAGCTGTACAGCAAATCTGAGCAGTCAGTAAAGTTCTACTCGTTCTGCTCCAGTCTGCCCTTGCACTCTGGGGCTTTCCAAGCCCACAGATATGTGAGGGACAGGTCCTCCAGCGCAGGCTAACCCACATTGCGGCCAGGGCACTCTCAGTCTATCTCCAACTGCTCACTCAGCTATTCCTATTCCTTTAAATAGGAATCCCATGCTGTACACAAGTGATTTATTGCTTTTTTTAAATGAGAACAGATTAATGCCTAGTATCAAAACCTATACCCTTTATTAACAAGTATTACTGCAAGGATTTAATCCATAAACTCTGTGCTGTTAAAGCTTTCATTGACTTTCAATGAGATTTTTATAAACCAGGTTTTGTCTTATACTCACTGACAGCAAAGTGCCTAAAAAATTATGGTATTGGTCTGATGTGTGGAGTTTTGAAGGAAAAAAAGTGTCTATAGGGAAATATCTGCATAAAGACTGTTAGGTAGTAAGTTATTATAAAATACTTAAAAAACTTTGTATTGTTCACACCAACAGTATTAAATGAGGAGTGACAAATCCTTAAAGCTGGCAAAGAATAAAAAGATCCCTATTATTTATAAAACATTTAAGCTACAAACATATTCTAATGGATACAATACAAAATTCCTTTACTAGGTGCCATGTACCAGCATCTCACACATTTTTTGTTCTTCTTTTTTTTCATTTTCTATTCTTTTTTTTTTTGGTTTGCATTTTGGGAATTCTCTTCTTTGCAGCAAGCACTTACAAACCAGCTGTTCTTGCAATATGTATTTGAAAACACAGAAGACATTAATTTCAAAAGACACATAAAAAAGTTTGAGGAATGTTGTGACAGTCTTTCAAAAACAAGCATTTACAGATTAGTCCCACTGATATCAAAAGATTCACTTCAGTGAGCAAGGGCTTAGCAGTGTAAATGAAGGTCTCTTAATTTGGCAGTTAATAATAATACAGTTTCTAGACAGCATAATTTTATTATTTTAAGATGCTTCATGGTTTATAATTTGCTTCTCATCATTTGTATGCACCTGATGCTTAGTGCTTGCTGAATTCACTATCTTGTTTTTCACATCATATTGATTTCCATATTAACAAAGCACAGTGTCATAAAATCTCAGATTAGCACTTATGTTCAGGAATGAGCAGCAGGCAACTCCAAATTGGAATTTTCTCATATAAAACACATAACTGCCCACTAGATCTAGAAAACACTTTAGATAATTTTTTCTTGCTTTTACAGCTAAATCAGAATCTTTCTGACAGCACCACTAAAAAAAATGCTTCTTAGCTTTAGCACCAGTAGGCAAACTTACCAAAGAATATTTTGTGTTTTGGATATGCAAAATCAGCAAATTTGGTAGCGATTTATCACGTTTTCAGGACACTAATCAGCCCTTTCCTTCTTTCAGTGATCTACCTGACCCCTGGACACCCAGTAAGCTTACTTATTCAGAAATCATTGATCATCATAGGAAAGTTATGTCATGAGGTCATGTCTCACCTATTAAAATATATGCACTTAAAATTTGCCAGTGTGCTATAACATATTCTTGTGTTAGTAAGAGTCAGTCTGCCAGAATCAGAACAAAGACAGGATAACTGCCTAGAAAACAGATGTTAACATTAAGAACAAAAATAAAAGGAAATGGTCAAGAATTTAATTTAGCTAAATCTTGTATTACAAACTTAAAGTAACACAATTAGAAAAAAAGAAGAATACTTGAGCCACTGGGATGTAACACTGTAAGTGTGAAACATCCCTCACGGGAACATTAGTTATTCTGAAGTTTCTAAAGGAATGATCCATGAAAATATGTTAGAGCAATATGACTGAAAGAGTAATTCCTTTTTCAAAAGATACAATCAAGTTGTGAGGAGGTCAGAATAATGTAATGTAATAATACCTGTTTTGGACTCATTTGTGTATACCTGCTTTCAATGGGAGTGAATTACCTAAGAGATGCAGCAGGGTTTGGTGCAGTTATGTTCTGCTGCACACATTGGTTCAAGAACAAAAAGAAACAGTATCATCTTCGATTAGTAGGTCACTGAAGTCAGAGTCTATTATATATCTACAGGTTATTATTTTGATATTTTAATTCAGTTTGAGGAGACTGAAGAGTGCTCCACTGCTCCTATGATCAATCATTGGCTTATTATGAGGAAAAATATGGTTATTACCCAAGATAAGATGACCTCTGTGATGCATGGATACAATATTAATCCTTCTGACATCTGAGCAAAAGGAAATTGTTTTTAGGGGCTTCCTACATTTAAGCTAACAAAGGCTGTAAGTGTCATATAAGAAGTCTGTAGTGAACAGTTTTAAGTCTTAAACAGTTAAATCTAATGTCATGACTAGTTAACTTCTGTAATTTCCTGCACACAGAAAAAGACACATTGCATTATGTGTATCTTCAGTGACTATTGCGGTCTCAAGATACAGCAGGGCTCATAACACAGAAATACTAACAAGGAGACCCATGAAATCACCACGTCTCTCTTAGCTGCCATGAATGAGAAAACCAGAACATTTAACACACAATCACACTTTCAAGCAGGGACAGATTTCAGAAAACAGCACCAAACTTTAGAAATTATAGCAGCAGTAAATAAGGGATGGATAAATTGTTGTTAATAAAACAAAAATAATGCTGTTTAGAGAGTAAAAAACCAGCAGACAAACTCAAAATGAACTAGATTATGTTTTGTTTGGACAGACATAGGACAAGAACGCTTGGCTTGTTCACCCTAGAGAAGAGGAGACAGAGATGAGACCTCATTGCAGTCTGCAACTTCCTCAAGAGGGGAAGAGGAGGGGCAGACATTGATCTCTTCTCTGTGGTGACCAGGGACAGGAGCCTAGGCCTGTAGTTGTGCCAGGGGAGGTTTAAGTTGGATATCAGAAAAGGTTCTTCACCCAGAGGGTGGTTGGGCACTGGAACAGGCTCCCCAGGAAAGTGGTCACAGCACCAGCCTGACAAAGCTCAAGAAGCATTTGGACAATGCCCTCAGGCAGATGGTGTGATTCCTGGGGAGGTCTGTGCAGGGCCAGGAGCAGGACTCAATGATCCTTGTGGGTCCCTTCCAGCTCAGGATATTCTATGATTCTATCATTCATTAAAAATTGATATGGCCCAGTATTTTGTTTAAACTTTGAGGTACATTCTAATGTCAGCATGCACATTTTTACGTAAAGATTCAGATAATTGAACATAGGTATAAATTATTCCATGGTGGCTGTACAGTAACAAAGAAAGCAGAAACCTATCCCAAAAGGATTGCAAGCTTCTAATTTAAGTAAGACTTGAAACTAAATCTAAACCCCCATCAATTTCAAGAACAGCCTTACAAGATGGTAACTGATTTCTCTGAATATAAAAAGAGAAGTGCACTCAGTTGAATAAGAAAACCTAATTACTGAAGAAATTCAGAAATGTACAGAGAGACTAAAAAAGGTAGAAATGTTGATGTGCTCAGTACTGGATCTTAAGACTCAGCCTCTAAACCAACCTTACAGACAGCTGCACAATTTCTTTTGTGAGTCCAAAGCCTCCTTCTTAGTGGGTCTCAGCTGGAATTGAAGCACTGACTTGCCATGTCAGTGTACCAGATTTCAGAAAAAAAAATCTGGCAGAGAACCAGCTACCACTACTTTCCTTTTCCCTCCTCCCACAAGTGACAACACCCTCAGAGAAAAGTAACTAATTCTAGCAAATTCTATATATTTATATTGTTGTGTCCATTTTGACTTCACACAAGTTTGACTTCAACAAAAAGGCAGGGCTATTTTTGAGTTTCTTCAATTCATCTGGTAATTCTGATTTAAGTACTAATTTCAATTTGCTAAGTTATGTCTTCATCCAATTTTACTGACTCTTTCAACAGTTGCTTACAAAAAAATAATTGCATTCTATCAAATCCCTTCCCATCTTTTAGGGTAAATGATAAAAGAGATATCTCCCTTTATGCACATATCATAAAAATTATTTTCAAACAGGCATGTATGATTATTTCAGCACCTCTGAAACTTCAGATAGATATTTTTATTTAGCGATTGCACTGAGTTAAACAAACCAAACATCGATGTTTAGCTATTGTGCATTTCCCTGCTTGACAACTTTAAATATGGTTACAAACTTCGCAAGAACAAGACAGACCCTGCTGCTTTAGCTTCTATTATAATCTAAAATCACATGGGAAACACTAAAAAATAAATTAGTTTATCTAATTTTTTTTTTTGGTGAATTCTTTTTTATTTATGCATATCCACATTGCACACATTTTTGAGTTTATTGTCAAACACAAATATTGGGGAAGCTGGTTTCTCATCTATGAAAGAAATACAAATGAAAACTTAAAGTAATCATCCCATGAGAAGACCAAAAAATCCTTGTCACATCCCAGACAGAGGCAACTGTGGAATTCATCTTCAAACAGAAAATAATGTTCCTCAGATGTGCAAACCGTATTGGGAACTACAGGTGAATTAGGCTGCAAATACTAGACATATCATACTGATTGATCCACTAAATCACCCCAGAAATTTCCATATTCAAAAGGCCCACAATTCATCATGCCCATGGAAAATAAAGATAACAATCCCACAATATTACACTAAAAAATCCTCTTTCCCCTCTTGATACCTATGCAGCTTCTCAAGCATATGTTCTGCTTAAAGCTAGGACTAACACTGTGGACATTTAGAGAGCACAGATGTTCTGTAGATAAAATAACTACCAATCTGTAATTTCTTATTTTTCATTTTTAATTTAAATTTTTCAATTTAACTATATGTATATGTATATATGTATGTGTATGTGTCTGTGTCTGTGTATGTATATTATAACAATGTTATAAAAGAAACTCAATAACATAAATCTAAGGAGCTTCATAATTAGTCTGTAAAAATAATTATTGACATAAGCATTCTACCCAGAAAGGCCTCATGATTGGCATTTACTTACTTCCTTAAAGGCATTCTACCCTTCCTATATGTACTTCTTGGCCAGTAAATGATGGAAACATATATGTCCTTATTGCCAAAGTATGTTCCATTTACTGGAAAGAGTAATAAGTGGGATAAACACTATAACAGATTCATATTACACAGGAAACTTTCCAGGTCCTTCCCCCCTGCTCTCAAATACTGTCAGCACACACATATATCTGCAAATGTTTAAGAGAGACAGAAAGACAATGATTCAGTATCATACTACACAAATTTTCCGGATTAATTCTCCCAAATATCTCAGGTATCTCAATATTAGGCAGAAAGACAAAAAAAGCAACTCCCTTCCAGATATAACAAAGAGGACAGAAAAATGCACCAAATCTTCCAATAATACTCTTCCCTGTTTTACTTCTCTTTTATTTCAGCCTATCCTAACAGGTTCTATAAAAAAAGTTACTACGTTATAGCTGCATTTGACCTAAAAGATTATTCTGGTTTGCATTAAGCACTTCACTCAATACAAAATAACTCAATTCCATTTTTTCATTATTGATCTGTACCTCAAAAACTTCTTCATCCAGAATTCTGGTTCCAAAGACAGTGATGCCATTGGTGTCCACAACTGTTTTGTCACTTCTGTCAAGTGGCTTTGTAGTTTTTTTGTTACAGTCAACAATCATTGTAACACTCTTTTTCTCCACGCTGATAGCTACTCGATGCCACCTATTAAAAAAACCAAAAATACTTTGACTGTAATTTATGGTTCTAAAACTAGGTCATCGTAATGACTAGGTCATTAATTGGTGCACCATAGGAGATGGTGCACCAATTAATTCACAGGTAAAATTTAAAATGTCTCCTTTTATTTCTTTCTTTTATACACACACAAGTGTACAAAGTGTTTTGACTATTTGCTGTATACATTCTGTCCCTCAGCTCAAAGGAGTCTGATCCGTAGCTCATTGTGAACACCCTCTGAAAGGTGAAGCTCAAGCTGAGCTTTCTGCAGCTTTAACCAGAGAACATTATCAAACTTAAATTAGAAGCCCGTGCACAGTTTACATTTTAATAGACTGAAAGATCTGACAGCAGATTCTTTTTTATGAATGTGCTTGATTTTCCAAATTACTTGTGCAAATATAATTAACCCAGCAGGTTACTATTTACAATTTACTATTTTTTCTGTGTGATCAACCACCAAAATTTTACCATGTTCTTTTGCATATTTGAAGGTATCCCATAGCTATAGATATTTTTCAAATACATACAACAGTTCAACATAGAAAATCCTCCAGATAAATATATATTTACAAATACTTGGCACTACTCCTGCAACAACAGCCTTGCCCATATAATAGCCACCAAAAAGTGAATGAAGTGATTCAGAGTACTGACAAGTGACTTTATTTTACAGATATTTGAGAATAAAGTTTTGCACTTTTTGCCTAAGTCTACTATATCCTTTGTGAATAATCATGACAAACTACATTAATTTTGTGAACCTCTCTGCTATGACAAATGTTTAAGAACAAAAGCAGACTGCTCTGTAATCCAGCATGGAGCAAAAGGTTAAAGAATCTTTGATAGACCAAAGCAAAAAATACAAAATATGTCATGCTAGTTACTGGTAAGAGGAAGGCTGGAATCAAATTATTTTAGTTGGTATTTGTGGCATTAGGGTTGCCTAAATCAGAAAGAAAGCTTAGATCATTGTTACAAAGAGTGTCTGTGTATCAAAAGGAACACCTTGAAGCTAATGGAATCTGACTGCTAAACAGTATCACTGAGCCAGAACTATAATTCCATGTTTTCTCTGGAATGTTGTTAAACACTATCATTATAAAAGCAAACTGGCCATGCATCCTCAGGCATATTACACTGTTCACACTTTTTAAATATATCTCAGTTTGAGATGAAGATTGTTGTCCTAGATCCTTCATAAAATAGCTGAGTCAGAAGAAAATTGTTGGCTTATCTTTTGAAAGTGTGTAGAAGCTGAAAGCATGAAATCATAGCTCACTGTGCCTAGGATTGACTCCAGCTGATTGAGAAGTTGTATAGTCTCACTGTAGGAAATTGTACCAAACCAAGTTCATTTTTATTTCTTCATTTTTGCAAGTTTATCAACATTTTGGATGAGATTCTGTCAAAGCTTTGGTATTTAGCAAAAGTCCATTGAAAATTCTGCTTTGTTTTTTATCACTCACTCCTTCTGCTAGGGAAATAAATCAAGTCTAGGTTACATCATATAATTTCATTGTCTGGTAATACTAGGCCAAGCAGACAATTACTTTCCCCGCTTTTTTTTATTGCTTTATAAACATATTTATATTGCTTTATAAACATATTTCATTATAGTTCTATTTTTGCCCTTCCTCACTGAGTTTTCTTTTGCTTTAGTAAAATTTGGTTTTGTGTATCTCTGAAGACTGTGACTGCTCCTCTTGGACTGCAGCATAGCAAATAAAAAGTCTTTGAAAGAATTAATGACATTTTACAAGCACTAGAATGACATTCCCAAGGAATGATTGCTTGTCTACAAAGCTACAAAAAACTAACAACAGCATTCCTAATGCAATGGGTGTTTGAGATTCATTCCTTTACTGGGGGTGCTGTATAAAGCCTTGCAGCACTTGGGATAATTTGTCCAGCTTACTCTTTCCTGATTTCCTTATACATAGAATTTCCTTATATATAGATATCACAAACTATTTCATTTATCTGCTGGTTTGGTTATCTTCAGGACAGAAGAAATTCTATGTGTCTTGTCAACTTTTCTTCGTGTTTCCTACCATCTTGAGGTGGACCATACATTTCTTTTAGTGAGACTATTCTCTGAGACTTTTTGAAAACAGTTCCTTTGTGTATTGCACAGGAAGAATCTTCATAGGTTTCGTTTGGGTCAGATTAACTTCTATGACTATTACCTCATCCTTGATTTTTAAAAATGGCAGAAAAGAAAGGTGGTTTGTTTCATTTATAGCTGTATGCATTATTTGGAGCTGGAACTGTATTCTACTGCAAAGCTTCTCTAATTTTGTACTACACCAGTCCAACTACATAGAAACTATGTTACTGACTTATTTAAATATTTAAGGAAACTGTTTGTAAACAGACAATTACACATGCAGTGGCCTGCAATATGTTTTCCATTTTAAAATTTTACACTTACTTGCCATCAGCGATGTTGACTGTTCTGAAAAGAGGATAGTCTTCTGGGGCAGGTTTTCCATTTTGGTCTTCAAACAGGAAGACAGGGGATCTACCAACTTCAACACCTACTTGCTGAATTCCTTGTTCATTGTAGATAGACAAAAGGAAAGACTGAATACCCTTTTTAGGTTTTACTGTCATTAATATTGAAAAATCTTCTGGAAAACCTCCACCTGTAAATGAAGTGATATATACAGCTATAAATTCAGAAAAGATGAAACCATTTTTAGATTTTTTTCTCTAAGCACATAGGATCCAGCATAAAAACTGCAGGGTTTTCATGTACTCAAAAATGAGTACATAAAAAACTTCATTAGGAACATTTTCTATGCCTTTTTTTTTTTTTTTTTCTTTCTGGTCTCACTTAAATTCCTGAAAGGTGTACCTTAATGGTTCTTAAAAACATAACTTGTAAATCATACAATCATAGAATGGTTTGGGTTGAAAGGGACCTTAAAACTCATCTTGTGCCACCTCCTGCCATGAGGATGATGCCCCACTAGACCAGGTTGCTCAGGGCCCCATCCAAGCTGGCCTTGAACACCTTCAGGGTTGGGGCATTCACAGCTCCTGTGGGCAACCTGTTCCAGTGCCTGACCACTCTCTGAGTAAAGAATTCCTTTGTAACATCCAATGCTACTCTCTCCTCTTATTCTTTAAAGCCATTCCCCCTTGTCCTATCAGTACCTGCCCATGTAAATAGTCCCTACCCCTGTTTTTTATAAGCCCCTTTAAGTACTGAAAGGTTTAAGAGTACTTAAAGGTTACTGAAGGATTCCCCCATAATGGGGTGTACTCAGAGCCTTCTCTCCTCCAGACTGAACAAGCCCAGCTGTCTCGGCTTGTCTTTGTAGGAGATGTGCTCTAAATCTATTGAGAATTTATGTAATAACACAAAGTATGAAAGAACCACAATAGTTTCACATTCACTGCTTTTAAAATTTGTCTTCTGTTTAGCAACCTTCTAATTTAAAAGTGTGCACTACAACTTCACTCAATATAACAAACATTAGTACCATAGCAAAGAAGACTCCCAGGTACATCAGCAGCCCTTGATAACAATCAATTTTAGTTTCTCTCTCACAATATATATTTGAGTCTTTCTGGAATTATATTGTGCATCACATTAAAAAAAAATACACAATTAGTTTTCTTTAATGGGAGATTTAAGCAAAATCAAAGAATATTACTTTTTCTTATTTCCTAAGGCTTTCTTTTGAAGTTTGATATATCAAACACTGTTCCCACCTTTACAACTAAAAATAAACAAAATTAAAAGTAGATATAGTTTATAAAGGAAGTACTGAAGTACCGCTCCTGTTGAATCTTGTGGTAAATCTGTATTTCACTTGATGCAAAACTCTATTACGCTTAATAACAAACAAAGTGTAAGACTGAGATTCTAAAATTCAGAATATGCTCTGGACCCATGTGGCTTCAGCTGCAATTTGACATACAAGAAATAGATGAGAATCTAATAATAACATTGGCAATGAATATAACTGCAGCTTTGTGTGCAGGAGAGTGGATAAAATGTTCTTAAACATTTTAATATAATAGAGGAACAAGTTTTAATAAAATAATATCTTGTGGTTTTGGAATGAATTAAAGCATGTAAGAATTCATCAAACTCTGATTTTGGAATTTCATCTTCCAATGGAGAAAATATTGTTTCCAAGACAGGTATTGTGGGAAAACTCAAAAGAGTCTAGAGTCTTCATTGAAGGCAAGTTTTGACGTCTTGAATTACAATGTGTATACAAAATGTGTAGAATTTCCCTTGCTCTTTAAATTACATACTGCCCTTCTAAACCAGAACCCCTTGGTCTTACATTTTATGTTATCTGCTGCAATGCTACTCTGCGTGCTTTCTACCCCTTTCTAACTTTTTAATGGAAGCTTGTTGAAACACTGTAGTAACATAGACCATGTTTATACATCGTTTCAACATCTTATTTTGAAGGGATCAAAGCTCAACAGATAGGAAACATTTCATTTACTCCGGTGAGTCATTGGTAAAAATTTTTCATGACAGGGTAAAGCACATTAAACTGAAAGTTATACCTTCTAATGTCATGGCAAATAGATAACCAAAAAAAAGGAAAAGAAAGAAGACAACTGTCAACACAGGCCAAAGAAACTATTAGAAAAGCACTGAGTACCTGCCCTATCTGTACTCTTAATCTGAAAGAGAGGTTGAAAGTGCTTAAGGTAGGTGATAATAATTCAACTTGTCTGGGCATGTGCTCTTCAAACATATAACATCCTAGAGGAAAATGTGAGCTGTTTAAGAAAGGTGACTGAAAATGAGTGGTGTCTCAGCTCAGTAGCTTCTGTAATCGCTGCTATGACATAATCATCCCAAACATTTTATCTTGAATCTACTTTGGGTAATCAAAAGAAAATTTCCTCCAAACACAGCTTTGATTGAAAAAGTCAAAAGAGAAATGACATTTTAACATGAAAACTATATATGCATATATAATTCTTGGACATGTATCTGGATAGTCTTCAAAGCTTTCTCAAATAGTTTTAAATTTCTTGTTAATTGGAATGGTCCTATTTGGACAATAACTATGGATACCAGTAAGAATCAGAGGGAAAAAATATTTTTATATATCTGGGTTATCATTCCTTTATGCTTTTGTAAAAGAAAACTAAGAGCACGTACAACAACAGTACCACAAAAATCTAAGTAGTTTCCATATCAAAATCATATAACACCTTCTAGTCAGTGAAATCAAGGTCCATTATATTCTGTGAAGTTGGTAAATAAAATAAAATTATTTTTTTAAAAGATGGAAAAAATACTGGATCTAGTAGATCCTGATGAGTTATAGAAGTTAGATGAAAGCAAGGATGGGACACATTAAAATGTGTATTGTTTAGCTGAAATGATATCTCACAGCATGATCTTATCGTGGATATCTTCTAGCCTTTCCACTGCTATGGAGCACTAAGAAAAAGGGATATGATCACTCAAATTTCTTTAAGAATAATCTGAAAAATGAGGATTTCTTGTGGTGAGGAAAAAGAATGCCTATTCCACAAGATTGGAAAGGAAGTAATTACGATAATCACCTCCAAAAATTGTTTTGATGGTTTTTTACTACTTTAAAGGATAGCAGGACATTTTCCACTCAGCTTAGTTGAGATGATCTATTAAAACTTGATGGACTGTATTAAAAATCATATAAATATCTGTAGTTAATTTTGCTTTGATCTTCCATCAATAATAAGTGATGAGTTAAAGGAACATGTAAGTTACTCTTGAACTGTGTATAGCTGATGCTCTGAGAACACATTATTACTACAAAATAAAGCATGCTTGACTCTTTTCTGGTTCTGAGTCATATCTATACAATTGCTATTCTGAAGGATCAAAAAATTAAAGCTTTTTTCTTTGCCATTTCTAATCTGCATGTATTCTGTATGACTTGTTCTAACCCTAAATGATGTATCAAAACACAAAATTTAAATCTTCAGTGATTTTGGGTTTTAATATTTGTACTATTATTTTCCTCAACAGTTTGAGTCAAGTGACAAGTGATAGCAAAATAATGGAATAAAAATCTCTCTGTAACATCCAAAGAATCTTTCCCAAAATTTGACTATTCCATTTTAGAGAAATTTGAGAGAAGACAATATCACAGCTATCCAAAACTAGCCTTGTTTAGTCCCCCAAACACCCAGATATTCTGAGGTAATTCTTACCAGATGGTACTTCTGGGAATGATTTTGCAACGGCCAACCACAACTCATTTCTCCCACTGCAGCATTACTCCGGGAAATACAACTGCTCTTAAAGGCACTACTGAAACAGGCAGAAACTTGCCAAAGCCACCAAATTAGGTTTCCATCAGATAGCATCATGAAAGAACAGGTAATATGACTTACAAGTCAATTCCAGCAGTGACAGAGTTTGATGAAGAGTTTTATAACTGAAGCCAATAAAAACTGAATTATTTAGTGGCTAGAGCCCATCCTGCCATTCATATGCTGACCCAACTCTAGGGATAAGAGAAGTGTTTTGTGCTACTGATGATGGACTATATGCTAGGCTTTAGAGAACATAAAAACATATACAGCAAGGTAATGTACAAAAATAACTGCTTTCTGCCAGTCTTACCTGGGTACAGCTGCTTTGTTGGGGCACTCAGCTGTGCAGTTTTTGAAACTCTGTAAGCAACATCCGATCCTTTTGAATTCCTTCTGTTTGTGCAAAATCCTGCTGTTCTTGTTACTCCTTCTGGAGAGTTGTGAAATTCTAATGCTTTTAGCACATCAACGGGTTCAGCTGACAAAGTCAAAAAAACAAAACCAAAAAGAATTATTTATCTATGGCATGCAGCTTCCAAAAAGGCTTTTAATTACTTTGCAAAAGTATATGTCTAATCAGAGCAGTCGCCACATCTCATTTTAACTTATTGCCCATTACTCCTACACCATAATATTATTTTAACAGGAGTATTATTTTTTAAATATGTAAGAGTTCGTCCCATTCATTGTGACTTTTATGATCAAGCTACGTATGATCAAACAATTTTGAAACTACTTGCCTACACACTAAAAATCATCAATTGCAAATGCTGAGGATCTTGCTGGTTCAAACTTCCAATACATGCTTTAAATGAGTGACTTCTGAGAAGTGGAACTAATCTTCAAATTTGCACAAAACTTTCAGAAGCATTCAGCTTCCAATAATCTGCTACCACAATATTGTCTGTTGCTAACATTAAAATATATTCTGATTACATATAACTGCTTTCTCAGACACAAAGGAATAAGGAAGCAGTTAAACTAATTTCACATCCAAGTTAGAGAAAGAAGTCCTGTGCCTGCAAGGACTGTGCCTACAAGGACTACATGGACAGAATTGCAATCTTTCATTATTTCCAAGTCAAAATGCAAATTTATACATTAGAGACCAAGTACAATAAGATTGCATCTGTGCTCAGTGTCTAACAGTCTTAAGTTGAAATCCAGAGATGTTATTGCACTGATATTCATACAAATAAAAACAAACAAAAAAGCCTGCATATATATGTAAAGCCAACAAAAAGCCTTAATATATAGTTCTCCATGGCAAATAAAAGTTCTCCATGGCAAAAGGACAAAGTACTGAACGGCAAGCACTTCAAGAGAGGTAGTGAGAGAAAACAGCATACTGTATGTCTTTTTTTCTAGGAAAAATTAAGGTGCTCATTTCATTATTTCTTACAAATCATGATTTTTTAATGTATTTTTTGAGTGGAAACAGAATGTCAGTAGATTTTTTTTCACCTGGACTATTCTGCAGTTCTTATATTGACAAACTCATAACTTTGTCTTTATTTTAAGACAAAATTTTATTAAAGTTTTAAATGACTTTCCATGTTAAAGCTGAGAAATGAGCTTGGTAAATCTAAATCTGACTTCACATCTTTGCACTGTGGCATTAACTATAGCTGATTTATTACTCATTCATTTTACATGTCAACAATTATCAACTTAAAGTTCAAAATTCACTGCCTCTGAATATTCAACTATTTAAACAACTATTTGCACAGATGTGAGCGAAGTTTGTTAAGCTCATCCTATTCATCTCCTGACACTGCCAAACATGAAAAACTCAACTTTGTGGTTAAACCAATCTTTGTTTTCTCAGTCAGCCTAAAAGGCACATAACTTCTTCTTTCTTAAAATAGATTCACAAGAAAATGCTTGGGAACTTCTAAAATTTTTCTTCACATCTTGCAATTTTTCATTTCCTTTTTACATCGGATCATCATTGTGTTATTAAGCTTAAACCAAATACTCAATGTTTGTTGCAAGCTAGCACATTGGAAATGAATGTTACAGTACACACCTGAATTTACCTAAAATCCACATATAAGGCAAAGGCAATAAATTATGCTTAAACATTCTCAAAAGAAAAGTTTCAAAAGTGTGAAAACACTGTGGGATTAGCCTAACTTCTCTGTTGAGTACTGAAAAAATAATTTTAATGGATATAATGTATTTTCTATAGCCGTTCCACACAGTTCTGAAGGAATTGCCACCCATACTGAAGGAACATTCTGAAGGAGCTGCCACATTTTTTTTCTAGTAACCAACAGCTATTTTTGATGTACCTATATTAATTTGAACCAGTAATGTAGAACCAGTCACCAGAAATATTAGCAAAAATTTCAATTCACTGTGTAAGTCAACCACTGTGACATTCCTTTATCCTTTGCTCTTTTCTATAATTTGTACCAGATTCTTCATTATTTTTTAGAATAATGGTTTTTCTTTGCTTGGCCGACTGGGAGACTATTCACCCATAAATAAGATTATTCATTACTCCCTGCTAGTTCTGCTGCTAAAAAACTTCCAGACAAGAAACAGAATAATAATAGGACAATCTTCAAACCACAAATTCCAAATAATAAGAACAAACATTCTGCTAATAATCCACAGTTGACTATTTATTTATTTCCACAAACTGTGATTCACAAAACATAAAATAGCAGGACTAGTCAGTTTGAAATAATTACTAGGAATGTAATTTTTCATAGAAGCAACAAGTTAGGTGAAATGATAAATTATACAGAAATGACAAGTTACATGAAATAATTAACACAAAAATGGTAATTAGTCTATTCCCAAAGATAACATGGCTGACCTATTAAATTCATATAAATTACAAGTAACAGAAACTGCTTCCCTAATTTATATTAAAGAGTTCAGATAGCCATTCTAGCCAATAAGTTAAAAATAAAGAAGTTCTTTACAAGTCTTAGATAACAGGAATGCCAGGCAGGAATGTATAAGAAGCATGAATCTTGCTGTGTCATGGCTGGGGTTACCATATACAGAGGTTTCTGCTGAAACCTCTGTATATCGTAGAGAGATTTTGCCTGTAGAGATTTTGTCTCAAGGAATTTCAGGATTTTTTTAAAAAAAATTATTGCAACAAGCATTCAGTAGGCTTGACAATGCTGCTATTACCTTAGTTTTAAAATTCTTGATGAGCTCACTGGGCCTGCTCAGATGACATGCTCAGTGCCTCTTCAGAAAGCAGCAGATGCTGTTGCCACAGAACAAACACATGTAGGAATACAGTCTAAAATAAATAGCTCTCAAAAAAGCACAGCTCAGGCCCAAATGGCTACAAGGTAACCTGCTGAAACTGTAAAACACAATGGGCAGTCCTCACACAGCAAGCACTGCCTGCTTAGAAGACCAGGGAAAGAGGCAGGAAGGTACCTCAGGCTGGGAAGAGCAGAGTCTGTGGCTTCTCTCTACCATGGTCTGCAGTGTTCAGTGTCACTGAACAGCATCCTGACAGCTTCTGTTTCTTCTGAAAACTGCATCTTCTCTAGCATGCTGCTCCCACATGGTTTCTGGGAGTGGTAAGCAATAACCAGAAGGAGCACCAGGGCTAAGGGCATGCAGTTTGCCTGCTTGTGTGGTCCACAAACTAAGACCTCAGCCTGTATTTATATGGGGTAACATTAATATAACCCATATATTGACAGGTCAAGGGTCTTTCATGAGACCTTCCTTATGGTGCATAAAACAGCTTGCCTAAATGATTTTACCTTTCCCCGACAGTTTTCTCAAAAAGTGAAGAAAAATGCAGATTAATGGTATATAATGTAATGCTTTTGTATTCTTCCAATATGGTGTCAAGATTTCAGATGGCAAGGAAATAACAAATATGAATCACGCAAACAGCTCTGTTCACCAGTTCTTGGGATGGAGTTATTTCTCATTACAAAACTTTCGATGTCCTTACCACATCAGCTTTGAAAAGTCAGCTGTTTGCCAGGGCAAATTTGACAAAATACAAGATACAGACGTGGAAAGCAGGTCCCTTACGTAAGTGTTTATGGCCACGTTGCACAGCTGCTTGAAGGCTTGAAGGCCTCCTCTTGCAGGCAAGGCAGACGATACCACAAGACAACCCTGTGAAAAGAAGCCTGTGCTCATCAGGGCAAGCCTACAGTCTGCAATCAAAATGCAAATTTCCACTCTGCTACTTTTGCAGAGGATTACTCTGCACTAATGACTATAATGCAAAGTTCAACGGTGTTATGTCCTTGATTCAAGAGAGTTCAGAGAGACATGTGCCGCTCTCACTGCCACTGAAAGACTGTGCAGCAGTGGCCAAAGCAGAAGTGCTTAAAAATACCAAGATTTCTGGAATGGCAAAGGTGAATTCTTCAAAAATCCCTTTTTAAAAATCAGAATTGTATGAGATGGGAACCTGAGCGTTCCTGTATCTTTCAAGATACCAACTGATTATTCATTTATTTCCATCATGAACTCCTTTATTTTCAAATATAATGAAGGTAAAACACACAAATAAAAATTAGTGGTGTCATATCTCAAGACCTAAAATGACTTGTAACTGCAATATTTAAAACTGTAGAGTCGAATTCTGGTCTTCATTATTGTGGTATGACTGAAGTAGATCCATTCACTCAGTGAGCTTTCTATATTTACAGTGGTATGGATCAGAACATTTGGTCCAGAACATTTCATATTAAATATAACTCCAAAGCCATATTTACTCTTCCTTTCCTTTCCCTCTAGCTTTCTTCCATTAGGAAACTTATGGAAAAAAAAATCAGAATATCTCTGCTGGAAATTAAAAGGATTTACTGAAGCTAAGTAGTTGTAAACTGGATGCTAAAATCACACTTCCACATTGCAGGTCAGGAGTACCAAGCATCAAATACATGAGGGGAGCTTAATGTGTTTTCTGTTTACTTGGAGAGGAAGAAAATGCATGTAAAAATTTGCTTCCAATTTTGGTTAGCATTTCCAAGCCTAGATTTCCTCTACAGACAATGATGTATTTGTTTTAAAGGCTATGACAATGCTTTTTATTCTATTAATTCATAACCCTATATTGTAAAAATAAAATGCCATTGTAAAAAGTCTGTAGAAATCTAGACTACATTATTATCATATAATCACATTTGAAAATATCGTAGCTTTCATTCACTCCACAATATCTAAATTGAAATGGAATCTCATTTGAGTGATAGAGATATAGAGTGATATATCATTATTAATAATACTGGTACAACACATATGGATCAAATTCTGCTGTCTTTTATTGCAGTACACCTAACAATTACTACCATTGCTCAATGTGGTATGATCTGGAGTTAAGCAGGATCTGGTGAAAACAGTAGATTAATTTCTGACATGCCCTAATGTCACAAATATAAACAACATTCATTATTCAAGTTCAGGATACTTGCTTCCTTTGCTTGGACTTCCTGACATTTGAACTGGAATCTGTTACACAACATGGCCCTGCCTTTCTCTTGGTGGAAACTGTCTGTGGAGGAGGTTCCCAGGTACCATAACAATACAAGTTATGATAGCAGAGAAAGGAGGGGCTGAGAAACTTAAAGGAGGGCAAAAACTGAAGTCCTTTGGACACACAGCCTGTACTCATCATTTATTCACTGTGTGACTTAAGCCTCCTCCTCTTAAGGATGACCCTAGTTTTCAGTAAAAATGCTTAACAATTCCCCATCTCCCTATGGGAACGCTAGAAAAGACATTACAAGAAAGGGACAAGTTGTAACATATGCAAGAAAATTTGCATTGGAATGGTCATGTCTGGTTCATTACATTTGGATTTATTTAAATGTAGATACTAATTAAATGAATGGTGCTTAATCATATCTTAGTTAATGAAATATGTATCCTGTCTGTAACTGAGACCATGGAGAACTTAGTCTCTCAGTAAAAAGCAATAAAATTCCTTGTTTCTGCTTCAGCAACCACCATTAAATTTCTGCATTGTGACAAAGCCTATCTGACCCTGCAAATGCAAACTACACACAATCCAAAAGAGATGGAGCAACGGTGCATCTAATACAGCAATATCATCTTTGGAATCATACCAGCTGCAATAATTTTGAATAAAAGAGTAAAAACTATACATATTATATTTCTAGCTAATAACTTTTAAAAGTTAATTACTTTAGTGACTTTGCAATATTGAAAATGTTCTGATCTACAACATGATTTTTACAAAGTTTTACTCAGATCAATTTAGTGAGTGACATTACTGTCAGTGTGAGGTTTGTAAATTTTAGGCCATTAACACACACTGAAAACAGAGCTGTACTGTTTCACCTACGTAGAATGTTCTGTCCTGTGTCACCCTAAGTAGGTAATGTGTATGCGTCAATAAATTGACATTTAAGTATATGAAAAATCTGATTTTCTGTTTCTTAGCATACATATCATCTTCCACTCACAGACCACTAATTTAAGCCTGCTGTAGTCAAAAATAAATTGACAAATTCTGTATCATATTCTTTTCATTCAAATAAAATGACATCAACACTTTGTTACTGGAAATTCTTTTTCTGAAGAAAAAAATTACCACATACTTGTGCTTTTTCAGAATTTTTTTTTGACCCACCTAGGCTAGCTGGCTATCAGCCAGGTTTCTAACCTAGGTACAGCTGTATTAAGAAGCAGTTTACATGCCAATTTCATGAGTGGCTGCAATTCCACATTAGTGTAGATCTCACGCGGTATTTCATGTCTTACTCAGATCTGAAGAGGTCAAAAATTTAGAGTTCTCCTATCCCAGATGTATGCAGTGGTTCTCAGTAGACTTGGAATACATACAGATTGAAAATCTATTGCTCACTGAATAGAGCACTTTTGAGTGAGTTTGATTATTCCTTAAAAGATAACCATGGAAGTCAGAATGGGCCTATCTAAAGGTCCAACTCCTTAAGCTTTCTTCTATTTAACATGGAACATGCTGCAAACCGCTTAGAAGCTTCAGTGGGAATGGAGCCCTGAACCTGTGCAGATAGGGTGTACCAAGCTTGACATCTGTTCTCTTGCTATAAACTGTACAGCAAAGCACTTTTGAACTGTAGATGAGGGTGCTGGTGCCTAAGTACCAGACAGTTCAAGACAGTTATTGAAGATAGGGTAAAATCATATTGAAGATAGGAAACCATCGTCTGCATTTTCAGAGGGAAGGACTTCACTGTCACGCCTCAAACTGGAACTCTCCAGGACTGACAGTAAAGTGACTGCGGTGGCAATGTGTGGCTGCAAAACTCATCCCCATAAGAAATTGTCCAGGGATGAGTCATTTAGACTAAAATGTGTTTATTCCTGTCCAATTACCTAATAAAGCAAAGAAGTTAAAATCCTATTATATTTTGATTTTGGTCTGTTAACTCCTGGATGTTAGTCTCAATTTTATGAGAGAGCACAGACACAATGATCCTTCCCTATTTAAAGCTGTGTTTACCTACACAATTTTCAAGATGCTTCCAGATTCCCTACTGGGGGACATACTTCGAGTGCAAACAATAACAAAACTCAAAGGGAAAGAAAAGAGGCAGTATTCTTTACTTTACAGATACACCTTAGCAAACTGAGGGTGCAACTCAGTGCTTGCTATACTGTTAATACCTACAGTAACTCTGCTTTTCCTTCTTTTTTTATACAGTAAAGAGTACTTTTAAACAGTATTATATGTTTTTCTGATATAATAAACAGACAAATTTTTGAGTTCTCATAATTCCTCAGCAATGCACTTTTTTGATGTGAAAGTGAAAATCCATCTGTGTTCGCTCCACAAAGAGCCTTTAACAGTTACAATCAATAACTCTTAATTAGGGAGATACAACCCTGGAGTAGAAAAGAGCTTAAATTTCCCCAGTACAAAGAATTATATGAGAAATTTAAGAAGACTAATGTTTCTAAGTTACTACTATTTTACTTAACATTTTTCCATGGAAATAGGCTTCATTCTGCCAGTAATCTGTTCCAATGGAACCACTGCAAAAACTAAAACTTAAAGAGCCTTGAAACATTAATCTTCAGTTCTAAATGGAGTGTTTGGTCAAAGTTTAGTCCAGTTTTATGTCACTGTAACAGATCATTTAAAACCTACAAGCTGTGATGGCCTGGTAGACTAAAATGTGTGTATTTGGTGAGTACTAATGAAGGGACTCCTTATATTTGTGGACAAGATTTTAAAAAGAAGCTACCTCTAGTTGGAATTCTAGGTATATATTTAAGGACCTAATTAGAAGGTACTGACTGCACCACAGGTTTTTGAAACCATGCTACCTATTAAAGACACAACCTATTGTTGTTTGGTATATTTACTTTTCCTAAAACTTTGAATCTTTATCATTCTAAGAGCTCATTCTAAGGACATTCCATCTATTCCATAGGTGAATAAACACTACTGACGCTCATTAAATGGTCCAGGATCTAATGAATGTAAGAGGTCTTTACTACTTTTTTACCAGCAGCATTAGAATCTGGATTTGACAAAAGTGATAGTTTGTTGACTTTTAGGGTACAAAACAAGACCCATCAATTACTAGAAAACTATGCTATTTCTAATGTGATAAGACTATATCTGTTCTTATTTTTACTCTTGGACACTTATAGTGGGCATTTAAGTAAAGTTTACTTATGCTGAATATCCTTTAAAAACAGAAATACATATAATATTATTATCTACACTTATTATTTTACTGTGTTCTTCATCTGTTAGGTATTAATACAGAAGATTCAAAAGCAGGAATTGAAAAGCATGTTATGCCCAACTGCTTAACTGAGCTTTGCAGTTCTTATGAAGGACTCCATTACCTTCCCACTGCAGGCTTTAGTCTCTATATCCCACGAAATGATTCCCTACAGTTCAGCCATAGGTGTCTAAGCCCCAGAAAAGGATCAGGCACTCTTGTCCTCGCCATTTCTTACTGGCCAGCTCTGGGCAGAGCTGCCCTTCTCACAGGCTTTTGGGCTTGGCAGTCTGAGAACCAGCTGTCTCCCAACTCTGCTGAGAACCCAGCCCTGTAACGGAAGAACTGCTCTGGGAACCAGCATCAAAGCACTGCTTCTGCAGTGTCCTTTGGGAAGGTTCCAGTACTTTTCATAGATGGACTTTATAGAGCTGGACAAAATGAATTCTCTGTTTTATGGGCTGCAAAATTATAACTCTGCATTGAGTTACAGAGCATCTTCAAATGAAACCAATTGCCTAATTACATAGTGCTCCTGAAAATTAAGCTGTTTTTTTTCCCTAGGAATCTGCATATAAATCTATGAGATTAACTGAATATATTTTGAATATATATACTTCTAGGGACATACTTCAAGGTTGTTTTACCTGTTAAGAATTTTCCTACATGAATTTCCTACATGAATTATGTAATAGGAATCTTGACTGGTGACATTTTTAGAAATAGGTGTTATTGCAGTGCTTTCATATTTAATGCTTACAAGAAGAAGAGATTATCCAGATGCATACAGGAATGCTTTAAATGGCCTAGGACCGACTATTTCACCAACAGAGGCTTCTGTGAAACTGCTCAGAACTGGCTACTTCTGTTTCCACACCACTTATTTGAAATTTTTTCATTGACTTCCTATGCTGCAAAATCTACTAAATACATTATAGTATTTCAAAGGCTCTGCAGACAGTCTAGGCATGTACAGGAGGCAATTTTGATACTCACCAACTACTAACTACATCTCACTTTAAAGACCAACCTGTAACACTCATACAGTACAACCCAAAACCTCCAAAAACACAATCCTCTCCCCCCACCACTTATATCCTATATTGAAACCAGTGGAAAACTTGCCTATGTGTAACTACACATTCAGATCTTTAGCAACATTAGCTTGTAGGCTGATTTAATTACTGGACATATTCAGAAAAAAAAAGCATAATACTTTTAAGTTTTCATTACATTGCATAATTCTGAAGTGTAACCTAGATTTTGAGGCTTTTTATCACAATGCATTTCACTACAAAATGCGACTTTTGTGTTATTCAGAACCCTCTTGAGACTGGATAGATTGTACTTTTATCATTTGTTTAGCAGCATTGACTGCCATCAAGCACTACAGACCTGGTGGTGATTCCATAACAGGTTTCACTTGCTACCCCCAGACGACTGGGCTTGTTCATCATCTTGCAGACCTGTATTGATCCATTATTTTACAATACTTTAACATGTCTCCATATTTCTATGGACTTATTTTGCACCACAGCAAAATCTTTTAGGACTGCATTCCAAGTGTCCAACTATATTGAGGCCTCTGCTAAAGATTCAAAAAGTTCTTTTTGTACAGATTGCAGACACAGTAGTTTCAGCTGTAAAAATCAGCAAAACAAGTATGACATTCTTGAGTATCCTGTTTCTATTACCATATAAAAAAGAGACACAGTCTAAAAATGGTCCATGCTACAGGAAGAGACAAGGTGATCCCTCAGCAATTAAATGTGAAAGAAACTGAATCCACTTAAAAGTTTTGTCATCAAGGCATTTATTGAGAAATAATTCAAAGAGGAATTTAAAAATATCTTCCAATAAACAGGAGTTTTCAAGTATGGAACATTTGTATATATTTCAGCTTTAAACATAGAATACAGCCAAGGATAAGGTTTAGAAATTATGCCAGTTAACGTAATCCTATCTAATTTGATAGAAACAACCTGTACAACTAAAATCTTTCACTGTATTTTCCCCTGATGTCAAAGGTATCATCTCTCTTGTGGGAGCAATGCAAGGAAATCAGATTCAATTCTGTATCCTACCAATATTAGCAGGAATTCCTCTTAAACAGACACCAAGGTAGTAAAGTCTTGAACTATCTATAAATGTGAATGTGGATAATATCAGATTACTATGATAATTTGAGTAACGTAAGGTACACAGGTAAGGGACAGAGTAGGTAGCACTTAGTCTACTTTAAAAATGTGACCATAATTTGATTTACTACTAAGCTAATTTCTATCATAGACAAAGCTTAGCTGTTAGTGACATTATTTATAGCAGGATCGGGATTTAAGTTGTTTTTTTATTCATCTTTTATAATACATCTTTCAATTTGGTTTGCAGCAAACACTCTGCTTCTATAATATGAGCTCTGCCAAATACCTTCTATTTCACACATTGTGTACATTAACACTTGGGCTTGCAGTGAAGTCCCAGATCTGAAATTCACAAAGGTTTTTACAGTCCCTTATGTGTGCTAATGTGCTAAAAAGAATTTAAGTTCTGCCAGATTCTACTACTATTGTAATAACCGAGTCAACAATTAATCCTTACATTTACAGTCTGTAAACTTGGTATTTAATACTGAGTAGAACAGTTATAAGCCCTTGCAACAGGCATGTGTGTTAACCTAATTCCTTTTAAGCCACTGTTCTCTATTGTGTCCATCCAGAGGGCAAATCTCTATCACTGCATGAGACTTCACATTCTTAGAACATGAGAGATTTCTCTCAAGCTCCGCTTAATTTATTCCCCCCTATTATCAACAAATACTCAGAACAATGATAAATTAACCAATGCTAGGAGGATTTCTTCTCAAAAGAAGCAGAACGCTCTACAGAGAAAAGAAAAGCAACTTCTTAATCTTGCTGGCAGATGGAAACCCTACTGTTCACCACTGTACAAAACAAATCCGGGAAAGACATAATTGCTCCAGTGTGTTTTAGGTATAACCTCAGCAGTAATGCCATGGCTCCTTTAGTATGCTGCAACTGCGTCAGAATTAAGGGTTCTCTTTGGGGGAGATCAAGTAACTTTGGCCATGACAGTTGTAAAAAATAAGTATGACAACTTTTTTCCTACATTTTATATCTGCTGCAGACACCAATTTTAGAAACAATTGTGAGCTTTGGGGGTGGGTTGTTTTTCATGGGTTTTTCTTAGTAATAAGAACAAAAGATAGCACCAGGAAAGTTTTTATATCAAAGATTTTTTTTCCAATTGTCATTTCAATCATAGGTTCTAGGGAAGATATTATTTCAAACCAAACCCACAGAGTATTTGTGCACCTTATATACGGTTAAATTTGCTAAGATACAGACAAAACTTCTTTTCTACAGAGGTAGGAAAGAGACATAGTTTTCTGCAGCCTGAATAGTCCTTTCTTGTGAGGTCTCCTAAATTCAATGCAAGGATACACACTCTAGAGAATTAACAACACATACCAGTCATTTTTTCCTGTGTCTGATGTCTGCTGCTGAAGGTGAAATAATTATTTTACCTTAGAAAAAAATAAGAAATCGAAATTGCATAGCAAAACAGAGGTATACATGCAGGTGTTTCTTGCAGTATTCTGGGAAGATTGGACCATTTCACTTGCTGATCCTTGGGACTCAGAAAAATTTCAGCTGAAACCACTAGCTGCATCTAATGAAAATACCCCTTGATTTATTCACTTTTGCCAACTTTGGGAATAACTATCTGAGAAATGCACACAAATCATCACAACAAGACAATTTCACTGAAAAAAAAGGGAATACTTGTAATGCTACATTCTTTTTCAATCTTTAAAGTTAATTGATCAGTTAAAATCAAAAGTGCTTTACATCACAAATAGTTCTGAGAAGAAATTTGAACATTTCTTGTTTAAAACACATTTTGTACAGGTTCAGACTAGCTGGACGCATTCAAGAGCTTTCATCCAACAAACAGATCCATCTCTTCCTTACAAAGCAAATACAAATAAGTAGCAGTGTTAAGTGTGCATCCACAAAGAAAACTCCCCTTTTGCCATCACTAATTGGCCCAGTTCTGCATTCCTGCTGCACCTAGAACTCCCACTACTTTCCAAGCCTGTGTGTGGGAAGCACAAGGAACCTTTATATTTCCTAAGATGACAGCAAGTATCTATTTATTTTAGAAACAAATCTGCTCATCGCTTACACAGAAGGTCCAAAGTTTTCTATATATAGGTTCATAGCATCATTTTCAGTAAGGCTTCTTAAATCCTTTTTTCACTCAGATTAAGAGCTAGATTTCCATTTGCTTGAAAAAGCTTATAAATAATAAAAAGGCTGATTTTTCATTTCTTGCCCATGAAATTTAAATCAGCATCACAATAGTGCATTGATGTCAAGCCCTTACAAAAATTTATAGTGTTGAAGCCATGCCATTTTGACTAAATGAGTTTATTCATTCCAAACACATTACCAACAGCTTTAGTACTAAAGGTGAGGAAGGGGAAAGGAAATCAAAGGATGTCTTTAAAAATACTGAATTTTGTTTACTTTAGCCAAGTCATAAAGCAAAAACATTTTCTGAAAAGAGCTACTTAAGAGCTGGTGGGCACTGAGCTGACCAAGAATGAGTCACTGCTTTTCCCATTCAGTTGATTCTCACTTCTGTAACTTTTTCTGTGTAAAGAAGAAATAACTCAAGAGCCCAAACACTTCTTCGCAAACCATTTCTTAAAACTATGAAAGACACCTCATACTTCTCTATGTGTTTTGTGTGTGTGTGCGTTCTTTTTTTTTGGGGGGGGGGGTTTGGTTAAATAAAGAAACTTTTTTAAAAAGTCAAGAATTTTAGGAATCTGTTGAGGTTTGTCTACATGGAATGGTTTCTGTTGTTTTTAAAAAGTCATTGCTATATGATTAACACTTTATATGAATACACCATATAATTTTCTTTCCATAGAGATAGTTTATGAAAAGAAAATTGAAGAACAGAAGATTTAAAAGAGTTTTAAAAAGCAAGTCATATTTTGCCCAGCATTCATATTTTATCCAGCATTTTTGTTTAGTCATATTGTTTACCTGCCATTCATGCTCTTTTATTTTATTCCTTGGTATTTTCGCTCTCCAATTTTTAAATGGAAATCATTATGCCCTATGTTATCTTTTAACTACTTTAAATAAGGTTAGAATGCATAACAGATGATTTAGAAACAAGTCCCTTGTACTCTGTTAGAGAAATTAGGTCAAATTCTAGTCCCTCTGTAGTCAATGGAAAAACTCTTACTGACTTCAATAACAGATCAAGCCCTGAACACACAGCTCCCTGTAGTTCCTAAGCAAATAGCATACTGTATCCCAGAAAAGGTCAAGGACTACGTTCTTTTCTGAATGCTTCTACAAAGAATAAGAAGCCTGTAGTTCTGTATTTCTGAAATGTCCTTTATCCAGAAGACTAGAAGACTATCAATATAGCCTTTTAGTTTTGAATAAAGTTACCACAATCAAATTAGTCTGCCTAATGTTGCTGAATACAGTCCAGTAAGTATCAGTTCTGTTGATTTCAGCGCAAGTTCTGTTGATTTTTCCTGTGCTGTTTGGGTTTAGATTTTCTTTTAACTTGTCATTTGCGTCCAACCCATTATGTAAACATAGTCTACATAAACTCTACTTAATTTAGTCAGTTCTACCGTGAAAAGTGGCATAAGAAATCAATCACGCCTTTGAGGACGGTATTCTTCTCGAAGAAATTTAGCTTCCACATAGTAACGAGTAGCCGAATGCTTGAAGTTCTGCGAGGTTAATTCACCCTGGTGTAACTCTAGCGAGTCCGAGGAATTGCAACAGGGATGAAATCTGACCCCTCCAGTCCCTGTCAGAAACGGGGCCAGCAGGGGGCAGGAGCCCTGATTGATCTGACACCGTCAAGGTTGTGCCCAGGTATAAAGGTTTGAATGGAAACTGATCACCTTTCCCTGCTCCCTCTAGGACGCCTGTTGATTCTGGATTCAGATCGAGAAATACCTCGTTAAAATAATAAATACATAAAAAATTAAACCTTTAATTTCGGAGAGTAAAGCCCTTTCATTGATGTCAGACCCACAAAAAAAATAAAAACCTCAGTCCCAGCCAGACTGGCTTCCAGATGCGCCTGCGGACTCCTCTGGGAGGGAGGAAGGAAGGGAGGAAGAGGCAGCGTTTTCACCCCCAGTAGGAGAGGAGAACTCTCCCACCACCGGAGACTCCTCACTGCAGCTCGGTGAACTGCGAGCTCAGCCCAGAAAACCCAGCTGGGCTGGCGGCGGTGCGGGGAGCCCAGGGAGAGCAGTGCGGACGGGAGAAGTGCGCAGAACGCGAGGGGCGGTGCGGGGGAGGGGGCGGCGATTCCTTTCTGCTGAGGCTGCTCCGCTGCTGCCAGGCTCTTGTTTCCCCTGCAAGTCCCTCGCGGGCCGCACCCTGCCCACCAGGTCCGCGGACACCTAAGGGACCACTCGATACCCCCGGGAGGCTGCAGAGCTGGGAGGAGGCAGGGGACGGCTCCCCGGCGCTGACACCGCCCGCGGGGAGCCCAGCGATCCTCGGGCTGAGCCCCCCGAGCCCCCCCCGGGCATCTCCGGGTCCGGCACCGCTCGCACCAGCTGCGGAGTGCCGCTGCCCCGGGAGCTGCCCTCCGCAAGGGCTGGCAAAGGTCCCCTGCAAGTGTATTTTCTCCTCCGCTTGCGCCCTGGAAAACTTTTTGACCACTGAAACCCGTTGCAAAAGGAAAGGAAGAAAAAAAAAAAAAAAGATGAAAACAGAGAAAATCAGAGCAGAGAGTTCACCCCCAACTTTCCCTTTCCTTGTCCCTCCGAGAAGGCAGATACTTGTCGGTAAATTTCAGTCACAACCTGGTGAACTTCAGCAGCTCAACAAAACAAAGTTGGACGCACACTCCACAAAGCAAGAGTCCAGTGCTGTAAGAGGATAAGTCTCTCTGTTCAACAAGTATTTCTTTCATTTTCCCACCCCGCCAGTGCATGTCTTTTACCTCATTAAAAACACATCCAAAGTTTAAGCCTGACCGAGAGCCGTCCCTCCGCGGCACCTGGGATGGACGTCTCAGCCCGCGCTCTCGCCTCCCCAGCACCGGGAGTCCCTGTGACAGGTCTCTGAAACGCGGCCTCAGCCGTGCCCTGGCTCCTTTCCCCGAGGAGGGGAGAGAGGCGACTGGACTCCCGGCTCCCCTTTGCTTTCTTACCTCCTCTGACCTCTGCAGCCCGGAGAAGGAAAGCCAAGGTGATGAGCACGGTTACAGCCGAGTCCCAGGGCCACCTTCTCGTTTTCCACCTTGTGGACCATCTCTGCATCTCCATGCTGGGCACCCACAAGTGTGAATTAAACACGGGCGCCTTCAGTTTATACCAGCTCCGTCCTTTCCACTATATTCCCAGAGATGACTTCTCCTATAGAGCCATACGTGATAAACCGAGAGAAGGTTTTCTCTCTCGCCCCGCTCCTGCTCTGCCCGGCCTTGCACAGGCCCTTCCGACCCGTCCTCCCCGGTGCCCTGCCTTCAGACTGAGGGGAGATGAGGGGCTTTAATCAAAATGCAAAGAGCTCCGCATCCCCCTAAAGGCTTCATCCCGTCAGAGGGCTGGGCGAGCGGCTCCCAGGGCCACCCCTGGAGCCCGACTGACACGCCAGCCGCCGGGCGGAGGCCAATCGCGGGGCTCCCCCGGCCGCCCACAGCACCGCCCTCCGCCTCGGCGGCGGCACACCGGCCGCTCCGCGGGCACCGCCGGCCCCCGCGGCGGCGGAGAGCGGGCCCTCCCGAAGGCGCTCGGGGGACGCAGAAGGCGCGGCGGGAGCGACCCGGGGACAGGGCTGGGGTGTCCCGCCACCGGGTCCCCGCCGCCCCCCGCCCGCTCCGCTGCGCTCCGCGCGGGCCCCCTCACCCCGAGCATGCGCAGAGGCGGCCGCGGCGCCCCGCGGAGCGAGGGCGGGGGCGCGGAGCAGGGACGCGTGGGGGTTGTGGGGGACGGGCAGGGGAGCGACACTGGGGACAAGCGGGGGAGGGGGCCGCCAGCAGGGTAGAGAGCGAAGCAGGATAAGACTGAGGAGAGGAATGTGCGTGAGAGGAGCCGGGGCGCTGAGGTGAAGCGTCTGCGGGGTGGCCCTTCGGACTCCCCGAAACCGCCCGCTGGCTTTGGTGCGGCGGCACGTCCGGCCCCGGCGCTCGTTCCCCCTCACACCCCTCCAAAGGCGCACCTTGTTCTCACACACCCTTGGGGGAGACCTCCGGGGGCTTCGCTCTAAGGCGGCTGTAAGAAAGGAGCGAGCGGGGTGGTGAAGGAAAAGCCCGCCACCGAACACCATTCCCCGCCTCACCACATCCTGCAGCCCGGGGAGCCGGGTGTCCGCTCCTCTCCGGGAAACCCGCTCGCACTCCTGTCCTGTCCCACCTGTGCAGCAGTCGGTAACAGGGACCGGCCCGTAGGCTGAAACCTCTGGCAGAGCTTACTTGTGCAGCAGGTCCAGCCGAAATCCTCGGCTGGGATCTGGTTCTGCCCCGGCTCCTCTGGAAAATGAGAGAAAACCATGGTCACGTTTTGGTGGAAATAATAAAAAAAAAAAAAATCACTGAGATCTTTAAGGCCTTGCATCGATTAATAAATATATGATTAATCAATAAATTGCGTGTTTCTTTTATGTGTCAAATTATATTTCAGAAATTTGTTGTCCTTTCATAAAATATCTTATATTTTGCTGCGCTCCAGTAATATGCCTAGCTCTTTCTGTCCTTGGTTTCCTGAAACAGTTGGTATCATTGTCATTAGATTTGCATCTGAGGGGGCTGAGGTGCATGGCACGGTTACAACTGAGCACCCTTAAGTGCTGTTCTGTGCACTGGGTGCCATTCAGTGAAGAGATACTCAAGGTTATTCTCACACTCCGGGTAGTTACCCACAGTACAGCTGTGGAGCACCAAAATGCCATATGTATCTGACCTTTCTGTACCACAGTTTAGGCATGGAATCATTAAAGTTGGCAAAGACCTCTAAGATCAACCATTTAACCCAACAGCACTGTGTGCACCACTGAACCATCTCCCCAGTGACTGTGAGACTACCCCCAGCACCTTATGGAATATTTCTTCCTGTCTTACAATTGTCTGTCTTACACTCTAACTGCATACAAGTTCCCTTAAGTCTGTACTATTATTGTTGCTCTTCTCGTCTGTGTGGTTCTCAGTCTCTAGATGCTCTGTAGAACAGACCAGATTAACTTGCTGTTTCAGCCTCCTTCCTTACAATATCAGTAGGTAGTCCCAATGGCAATTTATTATTTTTACTCAATAGTTTGTTGTGGGAAAATCTCATATGCTATTAAGTTTCAAGTTTCCTTTTCATGCTTATAAATTATATATCTTTGTCACCAGCATTCTTGCTGCTTCCAGTCTCTTATCACACATTGCTGCTCTGACTTTGTTTTGAGCTTTTCTGTTTACCTGAATGAATACAGCTAAACTCTTTCCTAGTAAAAGGGAAAAAAGTCTGTGTCTGCCCAAGAGAAGAAATGGAAGTATTTCAGACAGTGGTGAAAAAGAACAAGTATTCTCACAGTGTAGAGAACAGTAATTTCACACAGTGCCTGTACAGGTATTTAAGTTTACGGGATGTGGTTCATCTCCCAAAGTGGCAGTGGAAAGAGACCCACTGATATTTGTGGTCCTACATCAATCCAAAATAGAACAAAAACAAAAAAATGCTAAGTATTAATTCAGGTGAGGTAGCATACTTATATTAATATAAAAATCTATATAATTCTTTGTGAATTCTGGTACCAGGGCCCCTTTGATTTAGAGCTAGTTCCGTTATTTTTGCATGCCAGCATGTCAAGTCATGCAGACATGTAATAAATTGCCATCAGATTCAGCAGTTACAATAGAAAAGTTACATGCCATTTAGGTGAAGATCCACATTTTGCCGCCCGTCAAATTATTTATTTAGGGATTATTGCTTTACATTTAATTGATTTAACTTTAGCTTATTTTCCTAGTTATTGTTCATAATCTTCTAAATTGTAATGATGGTGTTCTAGTGAAGTGCAGAGTGAAGTAATTGCAGCCGTGAAAATGTGTCAAAGAATAGGTAATGATTTGGACCATAGATAAGCTTTATGAATGCCATAAAATTAAAGATATTTGTTAGAAATTCTCAGCTCTTAGATGTAATTTCAGGAGAAATATTTTCTTTCTTGAATCTGAAAGAGGGCTAAAATGTGAAAATATTTTCAGAGAGAAACAGAAGAGAAGTGAATGATGTTATTTATTAAATCATCTGTGATCCATAGTGGTTTGTGCTTTCTGTCGGCTTTTTTGTTCCTCATTACTCTTCAAGAGAGTTTTAGTGAAAAGAAAGACTAAGCACTGTGACATTCATTATGTTCTGTCCCTGATACATCAACGTTGGCAGATTAATCCATGTTTAAATATTAGGAATTGCTCTCTTTTATGTGCACAGATGGGTCATTGTTGTATTTTGGGGCAGAGAGGGGGAGGGGTTAGGAACTATGGAGAGGAGAATATGTTTCCTTGGACCACTGTAGGTCACAAGAAATTCACAGCAGCAGCTCTTTCACATTCTTCAGGCTATGGGCACCATAACGAAATGTAACTGTAAATATGGTGTTCTTTGGCTCTCTTGCAGTCACACTATGTTTTTCTAACATATTCCTTGACATCACCAAAAGCGAAAGACTTCTCTCTATATACAGAGGGGTCATTTCACTAGGAATAAACAATGCACTGTAAAGAAGAGTATTATGCTTTTTTGTTGGTTTACGTGTGTCTCAGGGATATTGGCTTGACTTCTTTTTTTTCTAATTTCACACAGATGTTGATGCCCTCTCCAATTCTATTCACAGCACAGAAGTGAAAATTGCAAAATAAATATCTACCTTAAAAGTCATCCACTGCCTTCTCTGTTGCTTTAATTTTTTTGGTTTAGGTAGGTGGATATTTTATCATTGTCTCATTTCTGGTGCAAATCTATGTTTGCTGAGAGTTGTCTGTTATATGATTATTATTAGGAAGAAAAGTGAGTTATACTGCTTCAGAGAAGTGAACCTTTGTAAAAAAAGTTGTCTTACTGATGGAGATCAGCAGAATGATCTCTGCTAGAGGAAATACTAATCAGCTCCTTTATGTAATTTTAAAGGGAGGGAAATATATAAACACATGCATATGCACAAAATAATGGCAGCGTTACTTACCATGATTCTATCTTTAAGAAGGATAATATACCTTTTGCTAATATGAATAATAGTTTATAGCTTCATTGAACTCCCCCAGTACCATTATCTAAGGTTTTGAAGGATGAAGCCAGGACTTTCTTTGACCCTCAGCAAACCTCTTTGGGCTAGGGAATAACTGTGCCTATTGATTTTTTTTTCTTTCAGATTCCCAAGAACTAGGGAGGAAAAAGGATAGTAAAAGAAATTAAATACAAAACAGCATAGTTCAGTACTCGTTAACTCAGGTACCACAAGACTACAGAAATTTTAGCATTACTGTTTCTGTCCTATGGAGAATGTATTGAGAATGACATAAGCAGAACTGGAGTGGCAGCTGCACTGTGCAACCTACACATCCAAAAGCAGATCTGTGATGTGGCCAGAAATTGGATGCATGTTTGTTGCTGTGTGTATATTGAAGGTTGGATTTGTACAGTGTTGGGTGAAAAAATCCTTACAGTTTTAAAATGAATGTGCACTAAAGGGAGTTGCTACCAGAAACATGAGAGGTTAAAACTTCTAGGCCTGAGTAAGGAATGAAGTCAGTATTAAGGTTAGAGTTAGGGATTGAAAGGAGTTAAATGACAATTGCTGTTTGAAACAGTCTACTGATTTGGAAGGGGGCTGTAGTTGGTAGGAACTTACACATCTCTTGCTGCAGGGGTTTATCCCTTTGTTTAATTATATGGTTAAAACTGAGAGTTAAAAATGTCAACCATCAAACTTGTATCCTGTTCTCAGCATCATGAAGATGAGGACAAATTTGGAGAATCTTATCTCCAATTTTCTTAGAAGATAAGATCAAAGCAAGAAAATAACCTGTACTGCTTTTCACTTCAGGGATGATACCTCAGAAATGAGTTACTGGAATCCTTCTTCCAGAACTTCATTGACAGAAACATGGGATATTGTTAACAATAAGTAAAGGGAGATTTGGCACAGGGGTGTGGGGCTGAGGATTTTCAAGTCTTAAAAAGGCAGATTGTTTCTGTTCCTACCCCTGGAAATAGTAATTGTTTTGATAGAAACCTGTGCCTTTGTATTAGTCCTATAGGAAGTAGAAGACAACTACTTAGCAATTGGGCATGACAATTGGGTTTAGACCAAAGGTTTTAGCTAAGAGCCATAACACCTTCCTACACGTTCCCCCAAAGTGGTAGAAATCATTGACTAATGCTGCCATTAACTATGGGGTTTTCTCCCTTATGTGCTAGTTAATTCAAGTTCTAGTTAGCATTCTAGTAATAGTGTTGGGGTTTGAGAATTGTAGCTGTCATACATGCTGAGTAATGCAACTATGTAAGACTGCCAAAGATGAGTAGCAAGGAGGAATTAATAGACTCTGATGTATTGTATTGTGATTTCCTGTAGAAACTTGTGCCCTTCCTAAACTACAATTAGAAATTACTTTAATGCTGATATTTGCATTCTTAATTGTCACAATGTCTTCTTCCATTTTGAATCTATGGGAAGCAAGGAGGTAGGAAGGAGTAGAAGCCAGAGATTTATACCAACTGGCAGAAACCAATACCTTAGTCTCCTGTAGGCTGGGAAGAAATCTAGTATAAAAGAGAGTGTTTAAGTCTTAGAAAAAAAAAAGATCAACAAGTAAATTCATTTCACCCAAATGCAAAATCTTGTCATCAGTCTTTGTAGTAATGTAGTTGGTAGCCAAAGCTTTTATGATTTTCTTCCTCAAGAGAAATAGTATTTACATGAGGTAGAGAAATAAATAAGTGTCTATATTTTGTTTTACAATTAGAATTCATACTCTAGATCCGAACAAGTCTTCTGCCACACGAGGGGTTTTTTACTATGATGTGTCTGCATCCCTGAGTAATGTTCAGTTGTACAGGGTCTCCTGCAGGGAAGCACAGAAACAGTACCAATGGAAAGCAGAGACTGACGCTGTCTTACATTATAACAGTAGGTTGCTGTGTGTAAATTACAAATTAGCACTGGACTCTGCACATGCTACAGAGGTGAGAATCGGGCAGACACTGTTATAGGGCTTATGTTGTGTTTTCCTCTTTCAGTCTGTGTAGGAATACTTGCTCTAGGAGGGTGTTGTTAGGATTTGAAACAGGTTAAGAGTAGGGCTTTGGAAGAGGATGACTAAGTGTAAAGAACATACTTTATGCAGCATCTACGGAAATAAGAATTAATAAGACTCAGCTCACATGAAGAGAAGCCGTTGGCAGTAATTGATCTTGTAGTTATTAATAATGCAAGAATTATAATTAGGAGGATTAGGAATTTAGGATTAATGAGTGAGAATCTTTATATTGAATCTAGTAAATAATCCAGGGAATGTTTTATGGCTCTGAGGTGTCTGGTCTTCTGGATGGACTGGACATAAGATTTATTATCTACAGTCCAATTTACTGTAAGTCTCTGGATGGTTTTTAGAGGCAGGAAAAAACCTGTGATGCTAGAAACTGATGGCATTTGTTCTTTTTCAGTAATGATTGACTGTCTTTCAGATTGAGATTAGGAAAGTGTCAAGACTCCAGTTTACAATCAATTTTTACAGATTTGAAGTGTTAGGAAGGCTGCTGTCAACAGAGGTTGAGGTGAGGACTATAATTCATACACAACCTAGTTTATTGGATCTAGAGATACAAAATGGTCTGGTATTGTCAAGTTCTAGCATCTCATTTTCAGTTTGCTATCTTTCTGCCAGGTCTATATACAGCCTTCATTAAGGTTATACTACAAGAGATGACCTCAGGAGACTGAGTTATTGCTGGGGAATACAAAGCAGCTTACTGCTAGCAGTGGCAAATGCCTTGTTTGCAGCAATGGGCATAGTGAAGGTTAGGGATAAGATTGGCAATGGGCATAGTGAAGGTTAGGGATAAGATTGGCTTGAAAGTTAGGAGGGAAAAAGAATATTTTCAAGACCCACATTTAAAGCAAGATTCTTCAAAGCTTGAAGGAATAGGATGTGCCATGGAATTGTTATGAGTTTAAATTCTTTTTGATACCCATGTGTATTCATATAAAATTAGGAATTGGGGTGGAGTTAGGAAGTACCATTTGGAAAATGAAAACTTAAATATATGGGGTAATTGTTGGAGATAATTGTTTGATTCTGCACAGCTCCCCAAGCAGCTCTCATGTTTTCATGGGCTGCTCTCCTAGTTCAGGTATGCTGTAAGTGTTGCTGAACAGGCTACACCTGAGGTTATGATTTACCAAAGTTTGTACTTATCCACCCCCTTGCTGCAATGAAAATAATGTTTAGGATTGGAATTACGTCCAGTGCTTCAGGCAATAAAATTGAAGAGTCTGGTTTTCCCAGACACTGCAGGGCTTGCCAGTATTATGTGAATCTTTTGTTATAAGTGCTGGTTACGTAGGTAGGTGTTAAAGGTTGGACTAGAGAATTCTCTGGAAGAGCCTGAATTGTCAGTTGATTTTCATGTTTGCTGTGATTGTTATTGTTCTGGTTATGGTAGTGATTTAGGAAGAAATGGATGAAGAACGCTCCACATGTGAATTCTCTGTGCATCAAAGGGTGAGGAAAGAAACTGCTATTAACAGAACTTAATGCATTATTTTCAAGGTTTGGTTTTGTGGTTGTTGTTGGTGGTTTTGTTTACATATTCATAATTGAGATGCTTGGAAAGAAATTAGTTTATTGCTCGCTTCTGACCTGTCTGTACAGACAGGATGAGGGCATGTGTTTTGGATGTGAACCTCCTACCCCCACTTTGATGTATACCGCTGTGTCACACAGTCATCTTCCTTCATGTGTTCTACTCCCTAACTCTCCTTTTGATCAGTGTGCTTCTATATTTTTATATGTCAGGAAAAGTAACTGCATTTACATAAAATCTTGCCACAATTAAGGAGCACCATTTTTTCATTAACTTTGTTCTTTTCATTGATCAATGTAGTCTGGCAAATTTGTGATTCTCTATGAAGATTCTCCTTTATTGCTTTATATAGCTTTAATATGCAGTAAAAGTAAGCACTGTTTTAATGCTGATACAGGTGATCTCTTTGAGAAGCTACCACATATTCCCACTTGTGAATGGAATATATTCTGACCAGAATTTTTCTGGGAATGTGCTATGTGTTTGGCCTCAGGTTAAAACAAAGTAAATAATCTCTGCCCATGAAGTTCATTGGAGAAAAGCAGCAATGACTGTGTTTCCTGGTGTCATTGACTTAGCTGGATCTTAATCATGACTGTCTTGTAGAATAATCTGGTTTCCCTACACCTCCCTCCCCAGAAAAAGATTGCTGAAATAGTGTTTTACAGCATATAAGCAGCACATCTCCATCTTGTTCAGCAAGCTGCAGGAAGTATTAAGTATCCTGCAGCATTACCAGCTCAGCTTTGTCATTTGGTTCAAGTTTTTGGAGGCTTATTTCAGCCAAACTCCTCAAGCTTTCAAGGCTCATCTGCTGGTATTTTACAGGACTGCACTGTGTATCTGATACAGCAACCCATCACTCTTTTAATGTGTATGAATTTTTTTTTGAGATCATAGCCTGTTGTAATCGTAATTATACTTCATTCAAGAGAAAAAACCAAAAAGAGCAATTAGTGTAATGTGCATTACATCTTCTAAAATATAATGCATAAGGGATACCAGAATTTTCCTAATTTAAGACAACTGAAAATGAGACACAAATATTTGATGCTATTTCTCAGTTTCTGTTTAGTTTTTACATATTTCTATTACACACCAGAACTGCCAGAAATATGCATTTTGATTGCCATTTCTGAATTTTTCCAATGGCTGACTAAAACTTCAGTCAGTCATGGTTTTGCAACACAACACTTTCAAATATTTGTCTTCAATCTTCAATTGCTGGTATCTTTTTGGTTCCAAAGTATTTCCTCGTATTTCCTCTCTCTCTCTCGCTCTTCTCTCTCTTCTTCTCCTTTTTTTTTTTTTTTTTTTTTTTTTTTTTTTTTTTTTTTTTTTTTTTTTTTTTTACATTTTATCTGAAACTTCCTTTTGCAGCAGACAAATTGAAACAAATACCTGGGCTGGGAGAGCTAAAAGGAGACAGGGGACAGTGAGGCAGGCTCAGTTACTCACATTGGCAGCTGTTTATCACGTTATCAAAGAGAGTGTCCCTGTTTAGTTCTGCTCTAATCAGTGTTCTTGAAGCAGTGGGCCAGTATCTACATACCAGAATCCATTTTTAATTATGACTTGGGACAAATTATGAACACAGATGTTTAAGTATAAAAGGCCTCTAAAGTGCCTCTTCGGCATTGTTTTGTGGCATTGTTTTGTGTTGGGGGAGCACTGGTGGCCAATCTCCATACACAAGGAGGCAGTGCAGGCACAGACTAATGGTCTGCATGTGTCACACATTTGTAACATGTTTATTAGTTTTTGGCAACATTAATGCTACCAGCCCTCACAATTACGTTTAAAGGGAAGAAATTAAGACATGCAGAGAGTTAAGAAGGTGGATTTCTAACAGCAAATGTATTTATGTCCAGCCATGATAGTGCTGTACTTCCTCTTCCTATGCATAGAAACCTCATAACTGATCACTTGTTAAAGCATTTTGAAGTAGAAGAGTTTAGCCTGTTCTGTAAGAACACAGAGAGAGCAAAGGTAACATTTCAGGGAGGCCTTGTGCCTCAGGAATCTCCATTTCATACCTGCCCAGTTTTGAGGAGATGAGGGACAAAACATAAAGTAAATCTAACTAATAACAAATAATTAGTAGTTTATAATTTAATAAATATAAGAGTCCCATTTTATTTAAGTCGTTCCTCCGAACTGACACATCCTCTCAAAGAAGTCACAGAGGTTGCCAGTTGATGATTGCTTTGGAATATGAGTGCTCTCAGACTTCAAGTATTTTCTATTATCCCCCTCAGTTCATAAAATAATGGTAATTTTAGTCGTCCAAGCTGATGAAAACTGAATCACATGCATTAGCATGCCATGTAATATATCTTCTCTAGCCCAAATTCCAGTTTTATCCCAGAAAATAAAGAAACCCCTTTGAGGAAAGTGGTTGAGTTACATGTAGCAGCTTTAAAATTTAGGCTCAGAAAAGCTTTTAATTTGAGTTGGTGCCTTTTAATTGTCTAAGAATTGAAAACTCTGTTTAGGGCTGACCATTCCCTTTTGAAATGTGAGACAGCCTTCAGTACACAGTCCCTACAAAGTCTTAGGGACCAGTCCCAGGAGCCCAGTGGGCTGGGCGTGTTAACAGCAGCTCCCAGAAGGCACTGAGTAGTTCATGTGACAGGGGATAGTGAAACAAGGATTGCACTAAAACTCCCAAATTGCCTTAAGCTTCCTGTCCATGGGCATAGATTTCTGCAGAGCACAAAATTCCTCTCTCAGAGGTGATGTGTTTACATGTTGTTTGGGAATTTGTATGAATTTGAAAAGGCAAATCAAGATCATTGATAATGTAAAAAAAAGTGAATATTTTCTTCTGATATTAGGGCAAAGAGGAGAACATGGCAGCTTCGTGAGAATCACAAAAGAATCAGTAAAGGCAGGATGAGCATAAATTTTTGCATACACATTTTCTTATCTGATGTTATTTTGAAACCGTGACACACCTTTTTTCTCTATGTGTGTTAGACTAAATGATCAATATGTTGATTTCTACTTCACTCACTTTTAGTAGTGTTCCTTTTTCCTTAACACTTTAAAAACATGTTTAACATATGCTTACAATCCTTCAGTAATTCTGTTGCAGTCAGTAATAATCTCAGCTGCCCATATTCTGATCGTTTTCCAGGAAGTGATTATTTTCTAGTCAATACCTTGAAAATGAATAACTTCATCAGAAAAACATCAAGTTTTTCTTTCAACATGTATCTTCAAAGCAGCAGTGGGTGTCCAAGCCCTGCTGTCTGCCAGGCACATTGCCCAAACTATAAAATAATTAGATTCATTTGTAGCCAGTCTGGACTGAAGCAAGAAGTAACAAGATCTACTACTGTAGTGATGGTTGAGGAGATGAAAAGGTACAAAATAAAACTCTTGATTAAAATATATCTTAATTTATTTCTATCTTAATGAAATTCTATAAAGTAGGCAGTAAAAAAGATAAGAATACATAATTTCACATTTGGATTCTTAGTTAAAGAAATCCAAGTTCCATTACATTGCTTTTTCCACCACTCCATTATTTTAAAACTCATATGATTGGACACTCAAGATTAAAGGGTATTGATTATCAAACTATCATAGCAATAAGTAAATGTTGTACTACATAACAATCTTCAGTGATGCTGATGAGTCCCAAATTCATATATTTCAGTATTAAATTAGTTCTGGTAAATTTTACATGGATTATGAGAATGTAAATATTTTGCTTATTTACATAATTAAAGTTATAGAGGCATAATGAAAAACATTTGATGAATTTATACATAATATCTTGAGATAAGATTGCTAAACCAAAACATCGTTCAGAAAAAAATCTGAACATTCCAGAAAGTAGTACTGTGAAAAGACTATAAAATCAGTTGCAGAATTTCCAAAATACAGTGGGAAAAATACTGAAGGTTGAAATTGGCTTATTTGTTTGTAGTGCTGCGAGACATTAAAACCAGACATCACCTGTGAGAGCTGCACTGCTGGTGCAGATTCTCAGTGTTTGGAGAAAGTAAGGCTTTGATATAATTATGGCCTCTACACTGTATATTTTAAGGTTGTGAAGCACAAGAGGAAATGTTTATTTTATACTAAGGATTAACTTATTGTATCCAGTATGATTCCAGGTGATGACTGCAGCAAAATCCCAAAATTTATTATATAGTTTAGTCTTCTATTCTCTGCCAAATTGTAATCAGATATGAGAACAAGACTTGGAGATGGAGAGGAAAAAAATACTCCAAGTATTGGCTATTATATGTATGATACCTTGCTATCATCCCAGATTGCTCAGAATCCCTTAGTCCTCCTAAAGATAGACCTTAAGGATCATCTGATTTGCAGACAATAGCCTTTTCAAAGCTGGGCTTTGTTATGCCAATAGGATTTTATACATCTGTTTTTATTTTTAGGTATGGAAAAGGCTCAAAATTCATTCCAGATGAAATATAGCAATCTTGTCTTTAAGTTTCCCCTAGATAAAAACATCCAACCTATCTTAAGCATAAATACTCTTTCTGTTCTTTATTTATTCTCACATCTGCAAGCCAGCTATGATTATGATCCTTCTAGTATTTTGGCAGGTGCCTAATTTTTAAACATGTAAATATATCTGTGTACCTCATTGGGGTTTATATTTATCTGTCTTTTCTATCCTCAGGACTTGTTCCAACTACTACAAGGCAGCTAGACATTTCTAAAATAAGTGTATGTAACTGGGAGGTTTATATAGGAAAAGTAGAATCAATATATATTTCCTGGGCATTTGTACGGTGCTAAGAAAAGTATAAACCAGAATGACATTACCATCATTCTGAGTCGGAGAAATGTTGGAGTGGATGAAAAAAATCAAAAAAGATGATTCATTCTCTGTATATACTTTTCTGTTGGACCCAAGATGATTAGAGTACTGAAAATACCTGGAAAGACCCAGAGGAAGCAGTGAATGAGAAAGGCTCATTTGCAGTGCACTGCTCTTTGGGAAAGGAAAATTACTAAATGAAAATGGGCATTCAGTGTCCACCATTCAGTTATGCCTGTGCTGTGACCAGCAAGGGGAGGAGATTGTTGAAGTGTTGATGCCAAAAACCCAGAAGAACAATTCCAGATAGTATCTGAGATAAGCTACAATCTTGCAGTTTTGCTGTTTGAAATAATCCCTGAAATTCTTACAAACCTGTGCTAAATTGCACCTAATTGAATAGGTCAGAATTTCCCACATTTTAAGACACTGAGACAAAATTCTTCATGAATGTATAAGCAAGCATAGCTATTGACTTCAGTGGGCTCGTGTCAGATTGCTAGAGCTCTGAATTTGGCCTGTTTGCCTTAGGAGCCCAGAGTGTTTTGTGAATGACAGTGTAGCAAGAGAGATGCATTTTGACAGGAGTGAGAATAATGAACAGGCAGGTGAAAATACCTGGGCATGTTATGCTTCGTGGCAAACTTCACAGGCAGGAGAGCTGCTGCCTTCAGAGTTGCCTGTGGGTCTGTCACTTTGTTGTCTCTGTCAGGGTTCATTTATCAGAACTGCTTTGTCTCCAAGGCTTGTATCCCTGATGGCTTACCTTAGCCTGTAAGGAATTTACGTATTATCTGCTTTGAATATGTCTCAAATTCCCAAGAAAATTCTGGAGCTATTTCTTTATTATAAAAAGGAATGGCAAAGAGATGGTAGCTTGCCGTCCTGTCATTTAGAAATGTAACTTGTGTTACTTTACCTTTATGATATGTTTCTGAAACTCACTGGACCTACTGTTTTTGAGAAATAAAAATAATTTAAAAGTTTCCATTAAATTATCCTACAAAATGAAGCTGCTAATTTATTATACATTATTTACCCTTACACTGTTAGTCATATTGTGGAATTTAATCTGAAACTGCATTTCTGCAATCTGAGAAAGAGGAACAATGTTTTAAGAGTTGTGGTGATGGAGAGAGCAGTAGCACACTGTCACAGTGGATATTAATAAAATTTAACACACCTACATCAATCAAATAATAAAAAATGGAATGAAAGAATGCACAGTTTGATTTCAAACATGTCAAGCTGGTACAATCTACTAACTTCGAAACCTGACCACAAGTTTGCATTACCCACTTTTCTGTTTGATTTCCAGCTGTGGGAGCCACAGGAATGGGCTGCAGGCATGGGAATGTTGCTGCTGTCCCTTCAACAGGGAGTTTCCCTGTTCCTGACTTCCCCTCCCCAAAGGCAAAATGGTCTGGCTTGTAAAACAGTGGCTTCTTTCTATGCAGAAGACAGCAGCACAAAATGCAGGAATTATTTTATTTTTGATAATTTTCCCTGAAAAACAGATGTTCAATGCTTTGCTTCCTCTCTTACTTTTTAGGCATCTTACTTTAAAAAATGTACTCATCTTCATTTTTTTTTAAAATTGCTGCTTTTATTTAATTAAATTTAAACTAGGTATTCTGACGATCATGATTTGGTAGATATCTCAGATCTGAGTTTTTTAATAATATGTTTAAAGAAAAGTTGTTAAACATCAAAAGTTGCTAAAAATTGAAGCCCACACCAGGCTTTCATAGGTCTATGTCAAACCTATGTTTGACAACAGGTTTGAGGCAAACCTGCCTCAGAAAACAAACCCTTTTCTGCTGTTCCCTCACCAATAAATTGGCCTGCAACAGAAATATGGTCCTTTATTCGTCCAGCAAGTGTCTGAGCATAAAATGTAAAAGTCTCATTTTAAGTGAAAAGAGCAGAGATCAGTGAGCTTTTGATCAAGCACACATTAAATACAAACCTTTTGGAGCTCCTTGTATAAGAGCTCCTAAGGATTCTCCTCTGTAGTGGTACTGCCAGGAAGCACAACCAGGAGGGCTGTGTGATACAGAACATCCTGCTGTACTGGGACAGTAAGCAAGCTAAATTTAGCACTAAGATATTTTTTAAATTAACAATTGAGCACTGTATTCCATCCATGGTGTGATGGAAGGTGTATTGTATCACTTGTTTGGTCACAGCTTATTGTGCACTGCACTTATAAAAAGATGAAATTAGGCCTGATGAGGAATTTCTTCAGTTCAGGTGAACTTTTTCGAAGGGAAGGGATGTTGGGGCTTCCTTGGAATTAGCTTCTGAGTGTTACTGGCCATGCTCACCTAGCAGAGCTTTCACAGCTCAGTATAAGCACCTGGGGAGTTTGCAGAGGACCTGGGAAATGCTTATAGAGCAGGGAGCAGACATATAGCTACATGTAAAGGGAGAAGAAAAGCCACCTTAGGCTTTAAAAGGGATTGCTGAATGTGTAGTAATCCAAGGCTTGAAAACTGCTGGACCTGGGAGCAGGATTTGGATATACAGGCACCAAGGATAGGGAATGAATTGTTTATGAATTGTTGTCTAAACCTGCCTTTTTTAACAGGTCTGCATTATGTCTGCTTGAAAAGCAACCTTGCTCCAGTTTGGGTTCTACTAAAACCTAGCTTAGGAATGGAAACCCTTTAACCACTTTTGAACTGCTGATCCTAAGGAAGGTGCAGATAATTCTGCCTAAAGTCTTGCCTTGCTCCCTGCCCTGTCACCCAGGGTTATAGAAGAAGTCTCCTCTAAAGCAGATACATTGATTCTTGTGAAGCTAAGCTGGGTCTGTCTCTTTGTCTGGCTTTTTGCACATGGCTGTTGGTGTTCCCATGGTGTGTCTGTTATGATAAACCTCGGTTATCACCCATCTTTCATAATTTCATTTGTATTTGAATTTTCAGCCAGCTTCTCACAACATGGCTGTAACACTCCAAACATTCAAGCAGTCTCTGACAGCTGTTTTTTTTCTTTCTTTAAGTGAACTGCCATAAAAATGTACCTTTATGTATTCTCTGTGGCAGTTATGGAGATTCATCTCACAGTTATGGTATCCTGAAAAGCAAAAGGGCAAGTTTTTACTCATGTTGAGTTTGTTTGAGGTAGTCTATTAGACAAAAAGAAACAAGGAGTGAGAGCTAGGACTAGGAGAATAATGTAATTGAAAAGGGGAAATTCTCCCAGTTAGTAAGTCCTGAGATGCCAGGATTTAAAGCCCAACATTCCTATGTAAAATAAAACTGATCAGGTTGATTTAAAAACAACCAATAAATAGCATTTCTTGGTTATACTTTTTCTCTTCTTCCAAGTCTGTAAAATGAGACTCATCAGACTAAGGCAGTCTATTTCGCAATCACAAGAATTTTAAAGTATAATTCAATTTAAGTATGTTAAGTTGAGGAAAATGCCTAAAAATACTATATATTTGTTTTGTTTTAAAAGAAAATCCAGCTGTGTAGTTTATCATGAAGTTTTCATCACTCCTTCTTATGCTGTAACTTGATGCTAATTCCTGCTGTGGTAAGTCCTGTAGACTTCCCTTCCACTCTGTGTATTTTGATATCTACTATAGAATAAGTATTCAGAAATCAGCAGCAAGGAAGATGGCTAATGACAAGCTTGAGTTCTCAAACACAAATATCTCTGTAAGAGAACTTCAGTTCAGGCCATGCACAGTGTAATCTCATCCTGATGCCACTTTTATTTACATGGTTGTTTAAATAAACTTATGTCCATCCATCAATAAGTGATATCAGAAGCACATGATTTGGTCTTCATTAGCTGAGATTATGCTGTTCATTTTTTCACAATGAGTCTAAGAAAATCAATGTATCAGAAATACAGAGATTTTTTTTTTTTGCTTATACAGATTACTATAAGCATATTATGAAATTTTCTGTCCCATGCTAATCAATATGTTACTAGGAGTCCTTTGCCTATTGTTTTTTGACAGGTGCAAAAATGTATCCTTATTTACTATTTCAGTACTATGTTACTCAACAGCAGAATTAAGAGGTAAATTAATTCTGCATGTCTATACTCCATATTTTCTGTTGTGTTTTCTGAAAATTTGCTGGACTTTTAATTCCTTTAGATCGTTGTTATTTTACATTGGCCAGGGTAGTGGCAAAAGTTATGCAAACTCTTCATAATTTTTAAGAACCTTAAATCTACTTTTTCACAAGAAGAAAACAAAAAAAACATATCAATGATGTATTAAGGTTATCATAATTTTCCCTAAAATTATGAACAATGGTGAGGTAATGAAAGTTGCTTCTGGGGTCTTTTTGTTTATTTTTGGTTGTGCTGTTTTTCCTGTCTCTTACTTGAAAAATAGTTTGAGACAGAGGAATGGAAAAGAAAAGAACATCTACCTAAGCAGTATTCAGGTAAAGATGCTATTTCCAACCCAAAGGGTTTTCAGTGTAGAGCATAATTTAGATTTCCTAGTATCAGTTTCCCTTTTGCCTATACTCTTCAGTTAGTGTCAATGAATGCACATCAAAATACACAGAACAGCTCATCCAGCATGCTTTCCCAGTATTTTGGAACTTTGAAATTTTGCTATCATCTTTGTAGGAAGGAAAGAGGTGGGGAACACTAAGATTTGAAATATACAGATGAAGAAACCATAGCAAACCATATAGCTACAGGCTGATCTTGTGGATATTTTCTAAGCTGGAATAGTATCAGTTTATCCATATGGGTGTTTGCAATAATAAGGTAAAAAATTAGTAGATTCTTGCCTTGTTCAGTAGTGGTGAAAGCAAATCAGACTGGGTAGTCGAGCTCACCATGTTTTCATTCAAAACAATAGTGGGGATTCTAAACTTGTATTTTAGTAAAATGCCAAATAACTGAATTTAGAAATGGATAAAATCAGGATTGTCGATTGTTGGAAAACCTCCCTAAGAAACTGGGCAAATTACTTACTCCCTTTTCTAAATATTAACTGGATTTCCTTTTCAGGTCTGAAAAATATTTCAGCCACTTGTGCTGTGTTGAGTCAGTATCTGCATTCCTTTACCTTCTTGCCTGGTCTTTCTATTCACCTGTGGAAGGTTTGAAGACTGACTCACAGTGTGATTCTCTAAACAGTGAAGCACAAATCTCCCTTGGGAGTGCGTAAAATGAGAGGCATTGTGTCTGTCAGTACAAGTAAAGTTTCTTTCCCTTCCTGCCAGGTAGGCATCCCTGTAACCCCAGTTAAGCTGTCTTAACATCTCTGGGTAAAGTTTCCCAGCCCTTCCTGATGGTGTCAAGTCATGTACTGTAAAAGTATTTTGAATAAAATAGATACAACTTCCTGCTCTCCATTGTTTTTCTGTTCCTGAGTAATGTTCTTAAGTAATTATTATAAACCACAAATTTCAGGCTGTAATAGTATAGTATGATAGTATGTTTCAAGCACAGTGCTATTTCATCTCCAAGGTAATGATTTCACAAAAGTTATTTTTGTGGAACACACTGGCTGGAATTTGAATGTACAAAAGACTTTATATAAACTTTCCTCACACTTCCACATTCAACTAGGATGGGTGTATATTTAAGTTGGAAATTACCTTACAATAATAATAATAATGACTTGAAATGTGAAACTTGGATTGTATAATGTAGTTCAGTCCATGAAAGAAGATTAAAATGGCAATAGGAGTAGGAAAATGTTGGTAACAGACAGAAGGAATTAAGAATGGGTCATAGAGTATGACTTATTTACCATCAAGAAAGAAGGAAAATGCATCATGAGTTGTTTGAGGATGGGGGGGACCAGCCATTTTGTGGGAGCTAGTGAGCTAGTAGATGTGTTTTCTGGATGATTAGAAATGTATTTTTCTGGCACAATTGCTTTTTAAAAATATTTTAAGGGGAAGGCTTTGGTTTATTTTTAGTTTTTTCTTTTAGTGTAGGATAGTACAGAGGTGGCCACATCGTACTAAGGTAGAAGGACAAAATAATACAAACTTGGAAGCCTTGGTAAACACACAATCAAACCTACACATGGTTGATTCGTTTCAGAGTTTGTTGCTGGGCTAAACACAGGGTCTCCAACTTCTGAAACAATAGCTCTGTTATGAAGCAAAAGAAACAGCTCCCTGAGCTCAAGCCAGCTGAGTTTGTTACATTCAGTCCAGACTGCTTTACAACCAATAATTTTTCTAGTTTATGTACAGTACCCTGCTATTTCCAGAGGGATGGTTTTATTTGACTGTCCATTCACCTAGGATACAAGTTTAACTTAAACTTGATGGTGCCAAATATGGCAAGTTGATCTTATACCTCTTTGATATCCCATTTTGCAAAGCCAAAGCAAGCATTACCAAGCTCTACAATTGTGGCTTACCACATTTACCATTAAATGCAGCATTTTAAAACTTACTGGGGCATATCAAAGCCATGTGATCATTGAGATGCACAAGACCAAAATTACAGTGACAGAATTGTATCATTATATACAGTTTCCTGCATTTTTTTATGCTGTCATGAAGCACAAAATGGATGCTAAAGAACATAGATCAAGCAAGAAAAACATTAAAGCATTAGCAAAACATTGCTATACTTGAGAGGGGAAGAAATGTGTAAAACAGCAAGAAAATAAAGTCTATTGTAAATTTATCAGGCCTCATCTGAGATGAGTTCAGTTGTTTCTGTAACTGAAAGATTGTTCCAAAAGTCCATCACTTGATATTAAAAAGAGCCTTGTAATTTGCAGGTTACATGCCTAGTTTATCATATATTTGCATAAAAAGTACTTGTTACTTTTCTTGGTATATCGATAGTAAATTATTATATTCTCCATTAACATCAGCTTTGGTAGACTGAATCATGCAATACTTGCAGTAATTTCTTGTAGAAAAAGTTCTTAGTTTCTCTGTTACTTTTTTGCATCCATTTCATTTCGAATGCATCTTTTGAAAGAAATGCTTAGAGTCTTTGGGTAAAAGACTTTACATGAAATATTTCTGCATTATTGTTTGGTAATAAATTCTGTTTTGTTTGTTTCTTCTATTTTTTGGTCTTGATGCAAATTTCATGCTGTAATGCTAATCTTGGATACTTTTCTTGCCCTCAGCAGAGATTTTTATTGATTGACAAAGTATACCAAATCTTGCACCTTGGGCCCACATTTTATTCTTCTGGACCTTTCAGACATGAAGGAAGCTATGCAACAAGTCCCATAAATATTCTGTATTTATTAAGATTTACTCTCAATTTGCACTATTCTTCACAAATGTATGGATGATAAAAATCTAATGCTATTGGGCTTATATAATAGCTTTATTAAAATGCAGAAATTAATTAAAATGTGAAGAAAAAATCTCAATCTTCCAGAAGAGCCACATGTCTGGATGCAATAATGAACCAGAGCTAAAGATCTTGCTTTAGGCTTAAATCCCATTAATTACTTTCACTAGGAAGTAGCTTTCAAAAAAAGCTTTAGGATTTTTAGCAAAGTTCTTGATATTATAAGGATGCTTGTTTTATTTTGTCAAGAAAAAAATTATAAAGATCAGTTCTATTTGCAGTGATTATTTACAGGTGCAGTATGAAGACATTTATTAGATATATTTTAAGTCTGAATATGAGAAAACTGGTTGGTTGGTACTTGAGAGAAGGGAAACCCCTTCATCCATTCATTCCCAAGCTACCCCAGCTGACAGTTGGAGACAAAACCCAGTAAAAAATGGCTGAGAGTAAAAATCTATTTAATGATTCTGTCACTCCTGTTGTATGCTGTCAACTTCATTTTTTTTTTTTAATCATGGGCTGACTGTCAGGCTTAATTGGATAAATTCATTACTAAAAGATTTTCCCAACATAAATAATAAGACAGGATGAACTATACAGTGAATTTGCCATAGTGATATTTGAAGATGAAATAGTTTTAAATTCTGTATCTTAAGAATAGTATTATTTCCTCTTTTGCTATGTTGACTCATTTTAGTCAAATACCACAAGACAGGCTTTCTTTAAAGTGTCACATGAATTTAAAACATTGGCTCATGGATTTGAAGAATCTAAAAGAATACCTTCTGTGAGAAGAATTGATTTTTGAATATAGGTTGCTTATTATATAAAGAAGAAGCAAATACTACAAAACAAAATAGAGTAGGGAAAACCTATGCAAATAAAAATTTCTGGAGACAAACATTGGGAAAAAAGGAAAGATCTAGAGTAGTGATACAGAACAAGAAATGAAACTTTTTGGACAATATTTTTTTTCTTCGTGAGATACTACATTTTGCATTAATGTCTTTTTTTGTATCTGTAATGTACTGATGCAAAATAAATATCTTGTGCACCTTTCAATGAGTGAAAGAGATGCTTGATTTTGTAGCCAACCTTTCTGAACAAAAAAGATTCCAGTTTCTCAATTGTTTCTGAGCCAGCTGCTGATTGTACAATAGACATTTGACATAACTACTGTGTGCTTAATATTTAACTGAGGCTTCATAATGTGCATTATTTTCTTGCTTCCTTCTTAAATGTAGAGAATTTCTGTGGGGTTTTAAACTTCAGTTTAAGAGTAAAAGTACTATTTTTTCAATATTTTTTCAATTTCCCTTTTTTTTTCTGCGTGTATGTGAATAGCTACAACTTACTTAGTGTTTGAGCTAGCTCTTCTTGAGTCACTGAACTACCTTAATATAAATCAAGGCTCTATCACCTCAACAAGGCAATTTTTTCTTGGCCTTAAAAACCTCAAAACAGAGCAAAAGGTGTAGGTTCTACAGGCACTAACCAGTTATGAATAACGTCCTTTGGCCTTGGACAAGTGGAACAATGTACTATGGCTAGAACCATAGCTGGGAAGAACTGAACTGGATGAGTGACAAGTCACTTCAAATACTCCCAATGTTAAAATAAATTAATTATTTCATTTAATAATCAAATAATTTGATGCAATTCTATATTAGAAAGTGACCTGAGTTATTTTAATCCGCTTTAGTTTAGTCTCATCATGCAAATTTTTTTTTTTTACATCAACTTACTTCATAAATCATGATCTTGAAAAATAGAACAATTCTATTAAAAAATTGTCAGCTATTTGTTTCTGTCTCCACATTAAAGCTAGAACAATCTCAGGTAGTCTAAAAATGAGATTGATTCAGGCAGTCATCTTGCTGTCTTAAGGAGCTACAGTATAAAATGCAATATTGTCTAATTTTTTTCTCCTGCTTTTTTCTGATAAATGATCATGGTTCTTGTGAGCCTAAATGTGAGTCTTCTTTACACAAGGCTTGCCTTCCTTAGTTGTTCATTTTGTCCTGTCTCTTGCAGCTGTGCATTCAAAGGAAGAGAACCGTTGGTGTAATAAAGAGTCTTCATTGAAGACACTCTGTGATCAGCTGTTTCTCTTGCTTTCATATTCGGTAGAGCTTCAGTAAAAGGGAAATGGTAAAACACTACATTGCCTTTCTTTTCAGTAAATATATTGATTTACTAAATAGTAGTGTTTTTTAAACCTGTGAATTTGGAAAACTTTTTAAGAGATACCTGCCTTTCCTACTTGATGCCTTGCCTGTACATATATGCTATACATCTGGGCTCTCTCTGGGGTTTCTGTTACTACTGTATTTGCGTCACCTAATTTAAAACAGACTTTCTGCTGTTTTCCACTATAATGGGTTTGTGGCTTAGTATGTGAAATAGAATTGACTGCACAAAATGTGAAATTCTGATACTAGACATTCCGGCTAGGTCTCTACAGACAGGAATGTGCATTTGTCTGGGCAAGCATTATAGTCCTAGGGGTGCTTAGCTATTTTGGTGACAGCCTGAATATGTTGAAGTTGTTTGATTAAAAAAAAAAAAATTAAGAAAAGAAGAGACTACCTCAGCACATCTTTAGCATTTTTGCAGTGTAAATCTCATGCAATACAACTCTGGAAAAATTAGTGAAAAAGACTGAAAGAAGAATAAAATTTCTTATGCATATAAAGTACGAATATTAAGTAAGCTGTGTTAAATAAGAGGAATGTTTACTAGCAGGGGTATATCCTACTGAAAGAATGTGATGCATAGATTGCTCCTAATTATCATCTATTTATGATACTGAACTGTATCTGCAAAGGAATGCAAATGTATTAAGTCCACAAATCCCCTAAAAGTCATTAAATTTTAAAGCATGAGATGGCTTATCCCCTCTTCAGTCCTCTTTCTGTCTTTTGGAGAAAGCAGATACTTCACATTGCTCTGGTTGTGATGAGCACAAGTCACTAGTACAGCAACAAATGTTTCATAATCAGAGGGCAAGTGGTTAAACTGAAATTGTCCCTGTGGGAAAGGGATAATCTCTGCAGCAAGGTTAGGAGAGAATGGAGAATGAGAGTGGAGAGACTCCTGCTCTTGGATAGGAGAGAGAATGGAGTTTGAACTGTTCTATGACAGAAACTTCTCAGGGTGGGCTGATGTGGCTACTGAAAGTTCAAGTACTTGGGGTTTTTTTATTTCAAGATTTTATTTTCAAGTTTCAGAATAGAGAAAATATTTTTCTCTTCAGCCTTCGGCCAGCTGCTAAGAACCACCTCTTCCCTCTGCCAGAAGCAATTTCAGTCTGTCCTATTATGGCTTTTCATTCTGGAGCTGCCTATAAAACCTTCAGTCATTGTTCCCAGGGACAGGAGCAATCAAATCAACCCCTCTGATCAACACACAGAGATGTAGCATGACAACATCATCCTCCAATAGAAAATCAGCTGAAAAATACTTTGTTCCTTATTCCTGGCCCAGGCAGTGCCAGGGATCTTCTACTGCAAACTCTCCTGATTTTCTTCAGCAACCTGGCTATCTGAATTGGTAGGACTCCTCTTAGCAACTCCCACATCCCAGATCACTAGCAGGATTTTTTTTTAGAGGCTCCCTGCAGCTCTTCTGATGGCTTCAGTTAACTCCTGGAGCAGAGTGCACAGAGTGGGAGATACCAGCCATAGACTGACACTGCAGAAATAACAAATTTCTGACAGTTCCTGTAATGTTAGTTTTATATGTTGGACTTATATAGCATGAATGGCTCATCACTTGCTTTAACCAGTTCTTAAAAATACTGGAATGGAATGAAAATAGAATAGCACATGGTATGGATCTGTTTTTATCATTGGCATGAAACTAATTTCCAGAGTAATGTGTCAACTTAATTTTAATTTGATTTCTTTTCTATGAATAAGGAGATTTATTTTATTATGAACTGTAATGAAAATGCTGAGAGAAAACAGAGCTCATTTTTATATTGTATTATACAGTAAGGCACGAGGCTCCTGAAATACAAGAAACTGATTGTTTGATTTGGTAATTCTCATTTTTTTCCATTCTGAAACTCTATCTGCTCTGAGGACCTTTCTTGTGTCTACTCAGGAACTAGAGATGATTTCCTGTCTATTGAGGAAGAGTACAGTAGCTAGAGGCAGAACAACTTAAGCAAAAGACTTGAAATTTAAATCCTACATGATCATTGGGAAAACTGTATCATGCAAATTCCTTTTCTAGTATCTTTGGAAAGCAGTACGATGCTTTTTTTGTACTCATATGCCATTGTATAAAATGGAAAGCACAGATAAGGTGTCAGATCCATGATCCATCTAATCCTTTATTCTGTCCCAAAGAGGGGCCAAGAGTAGAAGCTGACAGGTGTGTAAGAACATCTCTCAGTGCACTGTCCCAGTTTAAACGAATTTGCTATAGAAGATGTTTCCTCTTCAGAACATCTCTACTGTCATGTTAGAAAGCTGGTGACAAACCCATTTTATACTAATTTGCTTAAGTCTTTTGAATCTGTATATTTGCATTCAAAATATTGACTTTATAGATGCTACCATTTCAAGAGTTAATATGTGAAAAAACAGTTCCTATTCTTAACTTTAAATCTACTGAATTATCACATCTTTGTGTGACTACCAGTTTTCTTGAATGATAAGAAACACTGAGAAATAATTTCCGACTATTTTCTCTATTACAATGTTTAATTTTTACATCTAATGCAACTCATATCAAAGCGGAAGTTTCTTGATCTTTTAAGTTTATCCTTGTTCAGAAAACGTTCAATACTTATGCTTGAACTGATTACATAATGCAATATTGAAGCATCCTTTTGTGAAAGGTGATCGCTTGTAGCAGTTTTAATGTGTGTGCTAGAGTTCTAGTTGGTGTTGAATATTTATATATTTTTTTAAAAATTTTTGTCTTTTTGTCAGCATCTGAGTATTGAACTAAAGTTTTCAGAAAATTATCCAGAGTAATTCTAAGATGTTATATGCATATTTAAAGTAATACAGGCAGTCTGAGAAACACAGGTCTCTTTACCAAGGCCAAAGCATTCTGCCATCTTCACCAGTGAAATCACACTGGAGCTCTGTGTGTAGCAGGGGAGGGTTGGTATTTAACACAGTGGAGCTCTGAACAAGTCACAGTTCTTTTGAGCACTGTAGATTTTGGACTGCAAATAGAAACTATATTTTTCTAGATGGACAGTTTGAAACACCTCATACTGACTGCAGATTTGCTGTGACTGCTTTCTAGTTCAGATTAGCCACAGAAAAAGGTGTACTGGTGTAATATGCACTTAAGAAATTTAATGCTCTTTCCAGGTTATCTAAAGTGTTTCAGTATATATAACAGAATTTCGTATGCTTTGTATGATAGTAAACTGTTGAGAAAGCAGTTTGGAAAATTTCTGTCAAAACATTTATAACTAACTGATACACACTTTAAAAGCCTGTTTTCAAGAGCTTGTTAGTGTTGCCATGTTAAAAGATGATATTTCAGCTTTTTTTTTTTTAATCATGCATTAATGTAAATGAATGTAGAAAATTTTCAGAAAAAAATAAGATGTAAATGAATGTTCATGAACGTGTACCTCAAAAACTGCATCCAAGTCTAATAATTTTATGCATGCAAACTACAGATAGTGAATTGGTCTTGGTGTCAGTAACAAAAAAAAAATGTATTATTCTAATCCTTAATACTTAGTGTTTACCAGCAGCCAATATATGATCTAACTGCTAATTCCTAAATTAAAAACTCTAGAATAATTGTCCTCTTATTCAAGCCAAAGTTACTATACTTAACCAGTAAGTTTCTAACCACATTTTCCTGTGTTAGCTGCACGAAAATAAGGCTTTTTTTGTAAGGCTACATATTTAGAGAAAATGCTACAAAATTGCCCCTGTATTAATAGAATCCAGAGCATTCCTTGGTGGTGGCTCAGCACATTGCCATGTGAGTTGCCTGCCCTTGAAAAGGCATAATTTGATCTTAACAGTTTTCCTGAATTCTCTGGTAGTTACAGAGAACAAGTGACCACAGTTCAGCTCCTCAAGCTGAAAGCTGAGATTAGAACCACAGTGGTGCTGACTTATATATTTCTGAATTTCAACAGGAGAAGGAAATTTTTTTCTTGCAACCGAGTCTTTCTGATTCTAGTGAAAAGCTGGAAAACTGAAAATAGCAAAGTGGTCCCATATGGGTAGATTTTTTTTTTTTTTTAATTTAATGAGAAGCTTCTTCAGTCTGTCAGCTTCTATAGATATCTCCGTGCAAGGTAAAAGGCTGGGTCATGTGTTAGAGCCAATAGGGATGTCTGGTGAACACTAGGAAGGGCAATATTAGTACTCTTTAGCCTATAAAAACTACACATTTTAAAAAATATTTTCAGTATTGTTCAGATTTGTTTTAGCACACTTTATTTCCATTTCTAGAGATAAATCTTAATTACCAAGGAAAGGAGTGGTAGTAACTTAAGTGATATCAAAGGAATAAATTTGCCCCAAACCCAAAGGATTTAATAGAAGGTTAGAAAGCCTAAAATAAAATAAATAAATACTTCCTATCAGCTGCTTTTAAGTGAGAGAATGGGGTTCAGAGGCCAGATGCTGATCTTGGCTCCAGTAGGGCAAATCCAGAATGGCTATCTGGGAAAACAGTAGAATTGCTGAAAACTCACATCATCATGAAAAAAATTAAAATTTGGCCATTCGAAACTTTATTAGGAGGGAGTTTATCTTATCCTGCTAAGTTTGTTTTATGTTTCTTATATCCAAACTTTGGTAAATTCTATTTGTAGTTATTGCTGCAGGTTTTTCCTTAGGTTGATTTTTTTTTCCTTGGCTTGGCTTTGAGTTGTCCAGCAGCATAAGGGTGGCCTGCTATTAGGTCTTGATTGTGTTTTATTTAAGTAATGATGGCTTTTGGATTAGTGAGATGATGTGAAGTGGTATTATTAATGGACATTGACCAGTAACAAAACAGAGCTGCTTAGGCAGATCTCCAGTTGGCACAGTGAGGCACAAGTTGGAAGCCAGCCTGGATCAGAGGAGGAGGGAGCCTCAGCAGGGTACAGCACACAAGATGTCTCTGGCAAGCACATACAAGGAGCAGCTGAGGGGATTTGACAGACTAGCACAGATGGCAGATACTGGATCTCCCACAAGGATAAACAGAATGCCAAACAGATAAATGTGGTTTATAGCTTACCTGTGGTATAGCTAAGAAATGTGCCATAATTGGACTGGATATTTATTTACCTCATAACTTTATATCTCAGAACTTGCTTATCAAGATGATCTCAGCAATTTATCTCATAGCTAAAAAGAAAAAAATTGTTTATATGCAATGAGAAGTTGCATTGCATGCATAGAACAGGTAATGGAAATATGATTAGTTAATCTGCTGTTCAAAAATTATTTAAATTAGAGATTTATTTTTTAACTCCATAGTTGAATTCAACCTAATCTCTGTCTTTGAGATAATAAAGCCTGCTGAGAAAGGAAAGAATTTCTCTGTTGTTTTGTTGTGGGTTTTGTTTTGATTCATTCTTTTTTTTTAAATTGAGAACTTAACAGTTTATACTGAGAAAATGTTAAAGTGTGATCCTTTTCTGGAAGTTTGCTCTGGGTTCCTTTTCTTGTGTTTCTGTGCTGACTGGTCCATCACCCCCAGCTCCAGGCCTTGCACTCATGTGAGCGCACACACAGATGCACAAACACAGCAAGATCTGCAAGGCGAGCAGTCTTTGAAATGGCAGAATTGAACTTGTAATTTATTTCTTCAGGCATCTCAAAATGCTGACACCACCACCCACAGAGGAGATGAGTAAGCGTGGATGGTACATGAGAGAGAGACTGAGGCTCAGGTTATAAGAGGAATGTATGATGGGACAGGGCCTGGTGAGCAGGAATTTTTTGTGCATGAAGAAAGGTGGAAACAGAGCTCTAGAGCAATCTGACATAGGGCAGTGCCTTAGTGAAGTTTCTCTGGTATTGCCATGGTGGCATAGGTGGCCATGACCCTCTTATGCAGTGACCCTCTCATGATTTCTTCACAACATATTGGCAAAGTCACTGGAAAATGCAATGCCAAGGATCAATATCCAGCCACAATACTGAGTGTCTGGATTGCCTCCTCCTCCCCTCCTTCTCTGACCTCAGGGGTCACAGGGCTGATTACTACACTTTTTTCCTCACTGCTCACCACCTTTGTGGCATATTCCCCTTAAATATTCCCTCTCTTTCAGAGAGGCACCAGCAGCTTCCCCGAGGGCTCAGCTTGTCTGGCTGTGGGTGTTGTGGAGCTGGACGGGCCTCCCCTCATGGCATCCGCCCCTCAGAAACCTGGTGCAACTGAGATCTTGCAACTTTCCTAGGAACATTTTTCATTCCTGCTCATAAAAACCTCCTGAGAACAAAATAGAACTCGTAGGTATCAATGGAGAAGGGAATAGAGGAGGTGGACAATGAAAATTTGTTTCTTTGTGGTGTGATTTGGATGCACAGCACCAAGTCTGGGAGAACAACAGGTGTGAATAACCTTCAACAAGATTCCCGCCCCTAACTGAATTTATATTCAGCAGCCTGGGATTTTTTCCTGCCTTTTACATATTAATGGTTTGGTTCATTAACAAAACTGGGGACCTACCTCAAGCTGTCTGGCAGACCCAGGAGGGTGCTGGGGAGGGCGGAGAGGTGGCACTGCTGGCTGGCAAGGCGGGCAGCAGTGGAGCTGGGTAGAGGAATCCCCCAGTTGGGACTGCCTGAGCCCCTCAGGAGCCCCTCAGGAGCAGTGGGAGCAGCTTCCCACAGCCCTGCTGGGCATGAGAGGCACAGCGGGACTGCCTGAACCCCTCAGGAGCAGTGGAGCAGCTGTGCCAGCTTCCCACAGCCCTGCCAGGTGTGAGAGGGACAGCACTGGGCAGCCATGGCTGTGGTTAGGCCTGGGCTCTGCGCTCTGCACTAGTGTCACCTCCTCTCTTTGTATTTTTGGACAGTTCTTAATTGGAACTCATTAACTGATTGAAGAATTAAGGGTGAAGATGTGGTGGTATGAATTAATTTCAGGTATGCATGATAAGCTATTTAGTGGAGCAAATTTTTTTCTTTGGAGTATACTCCACAGCAAAAGAGATGAAACTTGAAAATATACCCCAAGTTTGTAAACTCCCTCTTTCAGTGCCTACTATAAATAAAATATTTGTGTCAGATGTGATGGATGCTGGTTATATTCTTTTTCTTCTACTTCTTGTCACTGCTTCCATAAATGAATGTGACAGAAGTAAGAATGGAGCAGAGGCAAAGGAATGTCATAGCAGGCTGCTCTGTCAGCCATCTACTGGTTTTATTACTTGCTGCCTTTGGTTTAATTTCTTTTTTCATAATAATAGAGACAGAGGTCCGTGGGGGGATGAGGATGCCTATGCTGTGAAGTAGATGTAGATTTCTTATGAATTCTGGAATGCAAATTTGGCATTATTCTTGGTCAAGGATTATCTTAGTCTGGTTTTAATTTTGTGAACATATACATTGACATACAGAAGGCAAGTAGTGGTCAATGCCAGATGCTTCAGAATTAACTGGGAAAAGCTGCCTCATGCTTCTAATTACATCTTAAATAAAGCAGATATTTTGGAAAAGGGACTTCTACCTAAGAACTGAACTGAACCATTGGGACACGGAAGAAGATGGTGAAGGTATTGCTGATTTTAATGTTGCTTACCCGTACAATTCTAGAAAGACAAAGGAGGGACTAACAGGCTTGCTCAAAGGTAGCTAAAAGGGGGAAAAAGGAAGAAATGGGAAGGTAACTCAGCAAATTATATGCTTATGTACACATCTGCTTGACTCATTCTGAGTAACGCTATTCATGAGTATTAAGTAAAGCCAAAATGAGAGCTTTGTAGATATATTCCTGGAAGTTACAGTATGTGGAGAACTCAAAACCTGACCTGAGAGGTTGAGATAGGGTCACTAAGAACGAGCTAATATGAAACCAGAGTTTGGAGTACCAGTGATAACTTTGTATTTCATAGAATCTGTGTTCTACTGGTGTTACCTTTGAGTGAACCATCTTGCACGTACTCACAACTTTTGGATGTGAGTATACATGGTTTTCACATAAAATCACAAAGAATTGGGATGCCTTCTGGACACTACAAAATATGAGGGAATTTGACTACTTACCCAAAAGCTTCTGGGGCATTTTGAGAAATATTTAGTGGAGATCATGATGAATTCAGAATGCAAAAAATATTGATTCATAACCATAAAATACCTATTTGAGAATATTATTGTATATTTTTCTTTGTTTGGTATTATTATTCTATTTGTTACAGTCAGCTGAAGGATTCTTTTTCCTCTTATAGCCCCTGGTATGCAGTAGATACTCAGCTAATTATTGGCATGTGTTCTTGAAATGGTTGCTCAGAAGATGGCCTGTAGACTAAACAAAATCTGTGGAATCTGTTGCATGACTTAAACAAACCAAACAACTGGCCCTTAAAAAGGCAACAGGTAACACTATAGTAAGAAGTTATCTTAGCCTTATTTCTTTCTTGTCTGAGAGGAAAAACTGCATTGTGTATGGGCCACATAATTCTTAATCCCTGATTTCAGAGGTAATCCAGAAGAAATCAGGTCTATCAAAAATTAATTATTCCTGAGGTTCAAGAGAGGTCCTAGAATTTGCTCTGAGGGAAGCTTTGTTTAATTTTAGGGAAAAACTACGCAGCCATGTGTGATGGTATTCAGCTACCTTTTCTTGCATGTCCAGTCTTATTTTTTCTTAAATTGGGAAAGAAGTTCTTACATTTTTTTTCCTTTCTTCAGTATCTAGGGGATTTCTTTCCTTCTTTCACAGCTATCTATTGTTTTGTTCCCCCATTTATACTTGCAGCTTGCTTTTAAAGGTCTGAAAAGTTTTGATCCAAGTCTATTTTGCTAAATTTTTGCCTTGTGGTAATTTCGTAACTGCCTTGAAAATAGTGAATATACTGCCTGGAAATACTATTGTTTGCTTCTATTTTTTTACCCATTTTTTGCCAGGTGTTTGGTGATTGGCTGTTGACTCCCCTTGTAATGTCCAACTAATTAAAGTGCCAGAGATAACACAGAGGTGAGGACTAACTTCAGGTGAGGTTTAAGTAGACCCCTACCTCCAGCAAAACACCTGTGTCCAGTCCAGATTCCTGAAAAGCCATGCTCACTGCAGCTGCAGATCAAGGATGGGAAGGTGTGAAATTCACTAGCTGTTGCACTGAGGTTCTTACAGCTTGCTCTACCTCACCCACTGGCAAGGTCACCTCTGTCTCTTTCACAAGGAAGTAAAATTTTATTTTAACATTACATCTGTGAAATATACATACTTGCTTCTAACAAAGGAACATTATGCCAGATGTAGATTGGAGGTCTATGGAGTGAAATCTGAGTGACGGGAAAATTTAAAAAGGCCAGGGAGGAAGTGGTGGCTCTTCTTCCTTCTGGGGTGTTTGGAGATTTCACAAAATAAGATGCCACTTTCTTAGTTCAGTTTTTAAATTAATGATCGAATATGAAGTATATCGACTTTTATTATCTGTTCACTACTCTTCCAGAGGGGCTTTACAGTAGGAGAGCGAAAGTTTGGGAACATATACGGAAATCTCTAGGTTTGTGGGGTTTTTTTTACTTTTTAATACTGTTTTGAATGAAACATTGGGGTCCCATAAATATGTTAAAGGTTTATTTTTTTTCAGGGAACACCACGTCTGCTTGATGTCTTTTTCAGATGTGAGGAGGTATTGGAGTTGGAATAGGTTAAAAATAGTCTTTCCACTTTTGGGGAAAGGAGATCCAGGATTCTGGTTGGTTTAAAAAAAGAATCTTTCCAAACCAAATCAGAGTACTAACAGACCTGTTAATACTTATTATGAAAAGCTCCATTTTCACCAATATCAGGCCTTAGTTTCATACAAAAAACCTCAAGGTCACTGTGTTTATGGAAAATCTTAAAGCATTGCAAAAGTAAACTCTGTGTGTGTGAAAAGTGATAGAAAAATGTCCTCCTTATTTATTTCAAAGTTGCCATGTACATACAGCTGTAGCTTGATCTCTTATTTAAATTGCAGGTGTCAGTATCCCTCTGCAGGATGGGAGAGCTAGAAGTTGATTGTGGTGAGAATGGTGTCTGCAGACATAACTGAAAAGGTAGGTGACAATTGCAAGATATAAGGAAGGAGTCTGATAAGGAAAAATTATTTCCTCTCGTATTTGTTCGAAAGATTTGATTTTAGAGCCTCTAAAAAACCAAACCAAAACAAAATAAACCCTGAGCAACCAATTTCCAAAATGTTAAAATATCTTCTTCAAAAAAATCCACCCTTTCATGGAGTGGAAGTTTCCTGGGCAAAGCACAAGTTCTCTGGGTTATTAAGTGTGGTGCTGGAGCTGTGGCTCTGAACACCTCTCTGAGCCTGGGCTGGCTACCTTGGGGCTGTGCCAGCTGTGGGGCAGCTGTGCCAGGGCCTGGGCTGCACTCAGGCTGTTCCTGGGCCTTTACTGTCCCCACAGCCTGGCCCTGCTGGGGGCTCTGCAAATGTTGCCTGTGGTGACAGTAACACCAAGGGTCTGGCTTAACACAGGTGAAAGACAAAGCACTAAAGAATTGCATCATTTGTGTACAAGGTCACTTCAATTATAATTTTTCCAGACTGACCCCTTTCATTTACCCCTTGCATTGCAATACTGGCATTTTATCTCCAGAAAAAACACTTAACTACAGGGTTTCTCTCCTAAAAATGAGATACAATTATTACTTTAAGTATGTTTCTATTGCATTTTTTGCCTAGGATTTGTATGTCTTTCCAGGTGGTGATATTTTGACGAACTGCATAGAGTTTCTTTACCCAGTACAAATGAAGGAGGGGAGATTATTATCACTTGATAAAGTGTTTTATCAAAGACATAGTGAGTGGTCCAATCTCTCTATATTTAGAGCAGCTGGAGGTTTACACGACTCAAGAATATGGATGAATGCACATTGATCAATATATATTTGTCTTCTAAATTAATTTTGAAAGTATATTTTAACTCAGCTGTTAGACAAGACCTAAATAAAAATTGTCTGAATTATCTGCTTTTCCTGACAAAAATTGTAAAGGAGTAGACTGGCTATATGTTCTTTACTCACTTCTCAGCATTCCAGCATCTCATTCCCTCAGTAAAGTGTAGGATGTGGTGCTAAGCTGTATCTCACACAGAAGTGTGTTCATGTCTGATTAAATAAGTTTATGATTTGATCTTCCTCTTAGTAGTTTGGAAAATCTGTGATTTCACTAGACAATGTTATATAGTGAATATAGGCTACTATATTTTACTTACATATTTCATACAGTTAATTAGACCATCACATAATGGTTTCTATTGACCTTATTCTAATTTGTTCAAGCTTTTTCATGTTACTTATTAGAATATCCACTGGGACATATTTTTAAAAATAGTTTACTTCCTGGGATCAATGTAACTGGGTTGGTTTTTTTTTTGGTTTTTTTTTTTTTTTTTTAAGGTAATGGCTTTTCTCCCTGTTAAATAAAATTGTGACTTCCTTCCACTTCCTCCTTTGAACTGTAGATGTATTCTATACACAAAATTTGATTAAGTTAAACAAAGAACTAGTAGATTACTTGTTTATGATCTTGAATTTCACACGGATCCAGTATTTAAGTTTGAATACTACACACCACTTTTCCTTAGAAATGGTAATTCTTTCTTGCTCCACCATCAAATATTAGATTATTCTGGCAGATTGTTCTGCTGCTTCTGCTATTTCTGATGTATGCCTCCCTCAGAAACCACCTTTCAAACCTCGAATTGTCAAAATTAGGAAACAATGTGAAAAAATAAATTCCGATTGGAGTCCGAATTTACTCGCTCATTATGAAGTCTCACTTTGTCCCAGTAAAAGATGGATAGATACGTGTGGAAAATAAAATGGAAGTATGCTATAGAGTCTTCTCTAAATATCTTTAGGAGAGAGAACAAACAAATAAATGTAATCCAGAAAGTATTTCTGTCAAGAACCAACAGCATATAATTAGCAGCCAATGTGTAGAAGAGGTTTTCCCTGATATATATCTTGCAGCAAAGTACTGACTTCTGTCTGGAAATTCCATTTTATTATGTAATATATTTTGGAGCAAATCAGCAGCTATGGAGCCAAGACACAAGTGCTACAAGAAATGGAATTTTCATTACTGCAAAACCACTGCTGTATCTTTCAACTGCTTTAAATAAATCACTGAAAGAAAAATGTAGGAACGAAAGCTGGTACTTAAAAACCAATTTCCACAACTTGCTGCATGGTTGTATTGAGTATTTCTAAGAAGTGTGGTCTACCTTGTTGCAACAAACACTAAGCTAGAAGTTTTAGAAAGACTAAGCATATGACCTAATTGCTCTTAATTTTCCTCTTTAGAACATGATTATAGATTTAAGAATTTCAGGAAGGAATGAAGATTATTTAGTTCCTTCACATATGACCCCATGTCCTCATGATTTGTACCCGTGAGAACCCAGTTCCCTTTTAGAATGGCTTTATAATGTGCTTGGTACCAGATAAAGTCAGTGATAATCTTATCAGGGCTAAACTCTGAGTTTGGTGGGGAGTTTTGTTTTTTTGTTTTTTGTTTTTGCCTTTTTTAATAAGTATATTTGTCCTTAATGATGGCAGGCGATGAAGTTGTATATTCTATGAAGTCCTTAATTTTACTTGTACAGGATTCTGTTTTTTGAGACTGTGGAAAGATGAGAATTCAGAGACAAAGCAGAAAATATCTCTATAGCCAGGAGTATAGGTGCATGCTGGTTATAGAATATTCAGGCTGTGTAGGTACATGGGCAATACGTGTGAAATATTTTAATCAGGCAAAGAAATTGGGTGTCAGGCTGACTCAGCTCTGTAACATCTGGTGATAAGCACAGGAGACTTACCATCAGCATCTTCAATAATCAAGCAGAAGTTTCAGATGTGAGATATGGAAACAAAGCTGGATTTTGTTTCACAAATTCTCTGGTTTTAGATTTAAAAATTGCTGGACTGCTAATTTCATACCTGACTGACTGGAAGTTCAAATGCATCTTCCCAGTAGTGTTTAAGGGTTCCATAATCCAGTTTGGAGCTAGTTATATGATATAACAATCAGTACTCAAATAAGCTTGACAATTACTGAGAAAAAGAAATATATTTAATATGTGAGAGAATCTCATTGCTTTAGTAGCAATAACTAATAAAAGTATTTGAAGCAATTTTGGTTTTTTGAAAAATTAATCTTGCAAAAAACAGGAAAGCTTAATATGATTCTTACTGCAGAACAAACCTGGTCATACTTACCCACTGAAATACCTATTTATGAACAACTCGTCAAGCATTTGGAGGAGTTTTTTGTGAAAATGTGTTGATAGGCCTGGTAAAACTACTTTATTAGCAGTGTTTTTGATACATCTCTTGATATTCAGTGTTAACTCCCTTGAAGACAAGTTTAAGAATATAGACATACTCTTTTGTAACATCTCTCAAAATAAGAAAAGCAACTGAAGTTCATAAAAAGCCCTATAATTGTTAAATACTGAAATATTCTGTTCAGGGTGGTGTTGGGATCTCTCTCTTGGGCTATAGTCAAGGCTCAACTGTACAAGGCCTTGAGCAACCTGACCTAATTAGTGCTCTTTTGAGCAAGGGGGTCCTTTCCAAAACTAAATATGCTATTATCCTAGACTTAAGGGAATACAGAAGTAATTCACCCTTGTTGCTGAGTTATATTTCAAGCAGGGAGTAAATCAGTAATTACCACAATATCATTGTAGTGTGATGAGACACTCTGAGTTCATTTGATTCTGTCTTCAATTGATGAAACCCTACTTAGGTGTGAGTTGCAAGTCACACTTCCTGAAGTAGCTTTGGTTGATGATTCATGTTCAGGAGAATACTTTTCATACCTACATATGTCTCTGTGTTCACATTATCTAGGGCTTGCACAGCATAGAGCCCAATCTCATTTTCTGACGTTTACAACAAATAAGGCGTGGGGAACCTAGTGCACTGAAATTTGTCTCTGTCCCAAGGAAGCAAAACTGTGAGTTCTGATCATACCACACAATCTTTTTTGTCAATGTCATTGGCTGTACAGCTGGAAGGTTCCCCTACTGTAGATTGAAAATGAGCTATCTGGTCTTACTTTTTATATGAAGAGCAACTTACTCCTTTGTTTGTTCTGCATGTTTTAGAGTGCTTCACTGTACCTTTCCCTAGTCTGCTTTTTAGAGAATAAATCCAGTTCTTTCAAAAACATTCTGCACACTCGAAAAGTTTGCACTTTTTCTCCATTCCTGATTCTCCCCATACAGTTCACATGAAGTGGGATGCCCAGACTGTGATACAACCTTCCGGAGAAGTCTTTACCCGTGCTCTGTAGGATGGAAAGATTTAATTTTGTTTTGTGTCAGGCATCCCTCGCTGTACCCCAAACAGGATCTATTGCCTTCAAATAAAACTTTCTAAAACTGTTTGGTTTAGGTTAAATACCTAATTTTTAATGTAATTGCTGTTCTGAATGCCTCTTGGCTTGGTTCAAGTTGCTGCTTATCTACATGTAGCACTTCACTCATTTATGTGTAAATACAGTTTGTAGTTTTATAAGATTACTCTCTGTTAATTTTCAAGGCATAGAAAACTGGTTTTTTTCAGCTGTGCAAGATAAAAATGCATTGTAAGTGCATTCAGAGCTATAACAATAATGTCGGCTCTAATTCCCTAGGCAGCTCGGGTATTAGAGCCGGTTTTGAATGCCACCACTGAAGGACTTACTCTCCTGGCAGCTGATTAAAATTTCAGTCAAATCAGAACGAATTATGTCTGCGACAGAGAATTGGCATAATGTAGTGATGTGTGTTACCTTAAAATACCTCTTGATGAGAAAGGATCTGTCTACAAATAGATGAACAATTTCACTGAACTTGGGTTAAAAATCATACTTTAGTCAAAAAAATGCAAATATGAATGAGTCAGCTGTAGGATTTGGGTTTGACTGTTCTTGCTCTGAGGTAACCAGTTTCATTTGCTAACTTGCACTCATTTAGAGCTGCATTCAGTATACCATGAAATAAATGAAGGGGTTTTTTTCCATTTTCTTTAGATGAGCTGAATGAAGTCATCAAAGAGAAACATTTATTTTGGTATTCTAGCTACTTTATCTGGTTTTGCCCACTAAAAACCTGGTCTGGTGGAAGGTGTCCCTACCCATGGCAGGGGGTTTGGAATGAGAGGATCTTTAAGATTTCTTCCAATCCAAACTGTTTTATGATTCTATAAAATTACTAGAGAGGGTTTTTAGCAGTAAAACCCCACTTTAAAAGTGAGACTTGCTTAGGCTCAAAGAAGCCCAGATGTTCAAATAAAAGACTAAAAAGCATACTTGAAGCTTTGAGCATTTCTCTAAAGATTGATAATCTGAAAGTTGTCACGTTCCTTCTGATTAGCTTTTGGGCAGAGGATCCAGAGTTTGTTTCTTTTAATGATGCAAGAGAAAAAACTAAAATAGCTATGCTTGCGAAGACTTCACTTTGATGGAATGCCAAGAGTCATTGTAATTTATAGTTTGAATTAAAGATTACTGGTTTCCAAACACAATGCACTGTGTCCCAGAAGGATATTATTATCAGGTCCTTGTTAGTAAAAGGCCTCACAGTATGTAAGTGCTCACATTCTCTTTTTAGTGGTGTTTGTAAGTGGTCTTACAATGCTGTGAAATACCATTTCATAACAGCAATGTGACAAAATTGTTGCCTTATTATCTATTGTAGCAACTTTGTGAGTTAAAAATAGAATTGTAGAAAAACAGTATATGTGGAATAATCAGAGAAATAATTTCCTTTCTGATAGTAACTGATGTCAATAGCTCTGTTTATTTTCCTATTTATAGTACCAAGTTGAAAGGAAGTCTTTAAATCTACTGTGTAATTAGTACATATTTTCAACTTTTTTTCTCTGACCTGCTATCCAGTTCTTAGAGGGAGAAAGAAAATGAGTAGAAGACCTAAGAGTACAAAGTTCCAAATCTGCAACAGGAAAGTAAAATAAATTTGAAAAATTAATCCCTTTGGGCCCTGGAGTCCAATTTTCCAGACACAAGCTCCACTGGAATCCACTGTTACCACTGCCAAGGAGTTGAGTTCCTTTGATATATTTTGTTTACTTATCCAACTCACTTTGACTTTTTGGTCTAGTATGTTTGATTCCCCACCTACTGAAAATGTATCAGCCTATTTCATTTCTAGAGACAAACCAAAATAAGCACCCCAGCTGCATGGGCAGGAGACTATCAGTTTAAAGACTGGCCTCTGCTTCTCTTTTATGCTTTTTTTTCAGCAATAGTGGTTCAGACAGCCAGGTTAAAATGGTGTGGTTCCTGGCTGGTGTGTGACCTCGGTTGTCATCAGTCTCTGTTTGGTCAGAAGGGCAGGGCTACAGCAAATCTTCCAACTCTGTCCAACATCTACTGAACATCTCTTGGGACAGGGATGTGGTGCATATGAAAGGTTGTCTTAGAGCATATCAAGAAAATGAGATAAATGTAGTTCCTAGTATGTACAATTCCATGTGATGACACAACTGTTTGACTTTTGAAAATATTGTTACCCATCCCAACAAGAATTTCTACTCTCCTCCCACTGCTGCAAAACCAAAACAACCAATAAGTGAAACAACAAACAAAAAAAGAATGATTAAGGAGCATTTCTGAAAGAGCTGGTCTTGACTCCACAGCAGTAAACTGCTGACCTCTTGCTTGATGGGACAGAGATTCCCACTGGTGGGAGAACTCATGTTTTTTCAGCTTTACCTTCTCCAGAAGGAAAAAATAATTTTGCTGCAGAAATCAGATATTAAATGGGAAAGCTGTTCTCATATTCTACCTGAGCAATGCAACACTGCCTGTATTTGTAACAAAAAGTTGAATAATGATACTTACTTTCAGCAGCCATATTATCTAAACTGATTGTTTTTCAGCTGCTTAGCAAAACAGTTTCTGTGCATTTTCTTAGTGAACTAAATAGTATTGCTGCTTAGAGACTAAATTTATGGTGTTCAAATGTTAATGTTTGCCCTTAGGTAAAAGAAAACATCAATTGTTAAATGGAGACATGAAATATATTTGAACTCATAGTGGCCTTTCACTGGAAGGAGTAATATTGTTGTTTGAATAAATGAAAATCAGTGATATGTAGGATAATTGTTTTATTAAGCAAATTTGATCTATTTACAGTAAAAGAAATTGTTCCTTTTCAAGTTAAGTTTAAAAAAAGCTAGTGTATTATGCCTCAATTTCAAATGTCTAGTGGTTTTAATACCCCACTTGGGAATGATGAGGAGGGTTCATTTTAGATGTTTATGTAGCACAGAATTCATATTTAGTCATATGTAAGGGAAGCTGGAAATTGCAGAAAGTGATCTAAAGAGTTATGATTGTCTGTGAGCTGCACATGTATGGTTCTTCCATGAAGAACAGACTCACAGACTCCAGCATCAAAAGTAGGAAGTATTTTGTCTTATAAAAATAATTCTTACAGAAAAGAGAGAAAAACTGCCTCTGAGCTCACTGCAGCATTGCTGGTTTCAGTGCTAACAGGGACTGGTTTCTTCCCAGTGAGCACTCACTCTGAAAAACAGCCCAGTATCCACCAGCAAGGTGAAGCCTTTTCTAAGCATTTTATTCCTCTAAAGAAGCAAGTGTCTCAAATTAAATTCATCCATAAGTACTGCAGCTTGAATAAGTTTTGTTTGGAATGCATTACCCAAATAGTCAATACAGTAAAGGATATACAGGTAATTGTAAAATAGTAACTGACATACGAATGGTAGAAATAAACTCAGTGATGAAAATACTGTAAGGTATTACAGTACCTTATCTAATACAGGTAAGGCCTGGGGTACTGCTAACTGGAGCAGCTTTGTGTTCTCCAGATTTCTCTTCTCTCTTGGGCTGGGCTGACTGACATCAAACTGGTTAGCAGCTGCCATGGTGCTGTTCTCTCTGTTGCCATGGTTTCTTGTATGGTGACGGATTACACTTTTTACTAGATGGAAGGTATGTACCTGGTATGTGATGGGAGGTCCCCAGAGAGTGCCTTGTGTAACTATATTTGTCCATTTGCACAGAAAAGAGGTTCTCCCACCAAATGAACAGTAGAATTTTCAGCTTAGTGGTTCACTGGAAGATGAAGTCCAGCTACTTGAAATTTGAATAGTCAAAAGCAGCATTGCTTAAACTACAGCTTGTGGAGTCTTTGTGGATCAGTGGGATAATTCCTGGGATCTGTGATACACTAAGTGATGCTTATTCCTGGGAAACCAGAAGTCCCCTCCTGTCAAGTACTGGCTTCGAGTCTGGCTTTAAGGAAGCAGCAGGCTGGCCAGAAGGCAGCCATGGGGCTCAGGGGATGACAGCTCTTGGGAACTGGCCATATTTACTTGTCTTGGATCTGGCACTCTGTTTCCAGCCTCCGTCACTGCTGGGCCAAAGAGTTTTCAGTGTGGGCTGAAAGCAGATTCTGGGCAGATCTATTGCATATTGATTCTACTACACATAGCCCAGCAGTGTCAAACACAGAGTGTCACACACACACACATCCAGCAGTGTCACACACACACAACCAACAGTGTCACACACATAGCCCAACAGTGTCACACACACAGCCCAGCAGTGCCACATACACTGGCATCTTTCTAGGGTTACACTCCATACACTAATACTTGAGGATATCCTGCCTGTCCTACCAGAGGGATTAGTCACCACTGCTGAAATGCAAATTCTGTAGCTTTGAGTTAATTATTTAGCTCAATTACATTTTTTCCAATTAGTCTATTTTTCTCAAAAAAAAAAGTATGATAGTAACACAATTGCTAATCTGTAATTTAATGGGCACGTGGTGCTGTAAGACTGAATTTGAAGCCATCTAATTAACTCCTTGAATATGTCGGAATATGTTCATACATAGAAATTCAAAAATGGGTGGAATAATCGAAACTTCCTTTGCCCTCTCTTCTGGGGTGAAGAGCAACTTAGATGCTAAGCCACCACATATCTTTGCCTTGCAGCTTTTTGTTCTTTATTTGCAGAGAATAACTTTTTTGTCCCAGAGTATACTTGTGTTCCCAGGTCATTCATATCAGCCCAAATAGAAGACAAAAGCTGGCCAAGAGTACATCTGGAAACAATGTTAAAAGCAGGCAATTTCTGTATGCTGAGCTATTTGGAATATCTGAAAGATGAACAGAGAGGACTCACACATCTGATCTTCCAATATGGCAGCAAAATATTTGAATTACTCTTGTAACAATAGCTACCTCTTTGATAGCTCTCAACAGCTGATATTTATGGTATTCAGTTGTTTGTTTAGTTTGTTTGTTTGTTTTTATCAGTTTTAATCATAAGGTACCCTTCTAATCAGAGTAATCAATCTCTTACACGGGTCTATGGCCCTACCCTGTTCATTTTGAGAGATGAATGCAGATGCCAATGTATGAAAATAATGTCCACTAAAAAAATGGTTTCTTCATATGCCTTTACAGCAGCCAATTGAACCAATTCCGTCTTTAGCTTTAGTGTAACAAGGGAGTATTTTTCTAGCCCACTACTAGCTCAAAAATCTGAAGTACTTTAGTTATATCTTTACAAGATCCTAGCTTTCAAGTTATATTTGGCTTTGTTTTGTTGCCTTGTTTTCTTTTCCCCAGTTTTTCTAAAAGTTAATCTGGCAGGCTGCCCTCTTGTTACTTCTGCAGCAAATGCTGGGTTTTTTTCCTGGAATTCTCAGCAGAGGATGATGATCTAGGGTAGCTGAGCTGTTTAAAGCCTGAGCATTGAAATGTTATGACGTGTTTAGCAAGTGCCACTCTGGTGCCCTAAACCTGACTTTTAGTCTCTCACTTTGGGTCATTACACTCATGAAACAAGGCAAGAGAATTTTGCAGTAGCACATTTGCTTTATTTTGCAGTCTTGCTCCCTTTCGTGTACCATCTTCTCTGTTCCTAAACTTTTGTGTGATGTGTTTTAATGCTCTTACCAGCTGCCACTCTAAGGCAAATGAAACTTTTTAATGCTGAGTTTCAATAACTTCAGATTCTTCAAATGGATCAAACTTTTGTGTGCTTATCAGGAACCCAGTTAAAATCTTGGGGCTGTGGGGAGGGTAATAGAGGTAGAAAAAAGGGCTGCATTTCCTTTAGTTGACTGGAGAGTAATATTGTAGATCTAAATCTTATCTTTTCCCCTCTATATTACACCCATTTACCTTTGGGATTGTACTTGCCTTCCTGCTTGCTTTGCTTTCATTTCTTCATCAGAGCTTCATTCAGTTCAGTATTATATTTCTAACAGGAAGAAAGGAAATAATTCCACAGATTAAATGATCCAAAGAATAATATTTTCATACCCCTTGTCTTGCTATCTTTAGAGATGTTATTGTAAACATTTTTTCATTCTTTTAACTATCTTATACTGGATCTATCATTATCTTGAGAGGTGCTTGAGTAATTTTAGGTCATCACTTTTTTTAGGCTGTAATTTTTGCAGTTTTATACAACATATGTTGATGCATTTTATTGTTGGTTGGGCTTTCTTTTTTGTTTTTTTTTTTCTAATTATTATTTTACTGCCATCATTGAAAGTTTCCTGTGGGATATCCACAGCCCCACGTTGTCTTTTTCCTTTCCAGATAACTTCAGTGTTTTTCATATTCGCTGTTCGATCCAGTGAACAGAATTTGTTAGCTTGGTTTAAACCAAAATCAGATTTCAAACCACTAATAAATGACTGGCCGCTGTCCTGACAGTAGGCCTGGGTAGCCTCTTCTGACATGATTACTGCAAGTACCTTTCCCTCTTGCCTATTTTTATGGCAGCTGCAGTGCACTGCATCAGCCCTTCATACTTTTTGCCTGTTTAAATCCTTAACCTACATTCCCTATTGGGCTGTAACACTTCATTATTTCTGCTTTGTCCCAGCACTCACACTTGGCAGCTGTGCTTTGTCCAAATCAGACTGCAGAGAGACGTGCAAAAGTAACAGTTCAACAGTCTATACTGAAAATTACACACTTGGCCACTGTTCTTAATCCTGCTGATTTTCAGCTCTTGTCTTCTGACATAAGGGATGTGATAGAAGAGTTTTATAATTTTTCTGCAGGAGAGGTTATCTGTTTTCATCTAATGCCTGACTTTGAGCTGGCCATGTTTTTTTCTCATGAAAACTTACTCCAGGGAGTCAGATTCTCTCTTGGCAGAAAACATCCAATGCTAGTTCCTGGCTTTCTCATTTAGAAAAATAATTAAATTAATCAATATGAAATATTTTATGTAAATTTTCACACATGTCAGGAATTACCACAATATTTGTTGGAGTGCACTTTGGCACAATGGTTGAAGGGGCTTTTATAACAAACAAACCAGTAAAAGTAGGTAAGAAGAGGTGAATTATGGGGTAAAAGTTCTGGAGGAATCATTCCGAAGAAAAGTGAATTGAATACATTGACTATTTGACTTTATAAAACTGACCTGTTTAGAAGTAAAGAGCACTAGTGCAGAGAGTGGACTGTGCTAGTGATCATATCCAAAAATTTATTCCATGTGTTCATCACATTCTCCGATTTTCCTCTTGTCCATCATAACGGTTCATGAGACTGTTTTGCTTGTGTAATGTAAATATTAACATTGGTTGTACTGTCTTTTTGTTCCTGGAAGCAGGGAGAGCAATCTGTCAGGTACAGACGTGTTAAAAGAGCCACTTGACAAGTGATGACAAGATGCTTGATTCCTTTTTAAGTATTTTGTGTTCTGAAATCCATCTCAGTTGAGATTTCCCCTTGAAAGTCTGTGGTGTCTTTTAAGTGCCTTTGTTGTTACATTCTGAAGTTTGTTTTGGTTTGGTTTTTATTTTGTAGCAAACTCTCTGCTTGGATATCCTAGCTTTTTCCATTCCAACTACAGTGTAGACGAAGCTGTAGCAAGTTGAATTTGGCAGATGACAAGTATTTGTTATAAAGTCAGGAGAGCGTGCATCCAGTCTGGACTAGTCATGCTGGAGACATCATCCAGTCTATGAGAAGAAAATGATTGTAGAGAGTCCAAGAAACATTTCAGAATGTAACTAAATAACAGCAGTGAACTTTGTTCCTTTTGTAATTAAGAAGGAGTCTGGCAGAAGGAATCATTAAATGCTTTTTCAGTGTTTAATATCTGTCAATAAATAGTGAAATACGTTGGATTTCAGTTTGAGTAATCTAAAAAGTAAATGAGTAGAACAAGTATAAATAGTATTGTTTTTTCCCTACTTAGAAAGGGAAAATCATGATAAATTATTATCCAGTTCAGTTAGCTAATGTGAACAGTTCAGATAAGAGTGTAAAAGCCCATGAAGACTGAACAGTGCAGCATTAGAAAACTGTACCTTTTAACCATGCTACTTGAACTTCCTTCATGCTGGCAAATTCATTGTCATAATTAAATGCGCTTTTTAATGTGTCTGGTACAAAATGGTTTTCTGTGGTTAAGTGGCAAAATACAGCTTTTAAATTTTTCTCTACTTCTAATTGGACCCCCTGAGGTTTGCAAAACTAAGGACTGTGACTAAACAGACAGGACTGAACTTCCTTTTTAAAAAGGTATCTGCCAACAGGATACAAGATTAAAGGATCTCAATAAAGAAGTCTTCTTTTTTTACAGATGAAATCCTTCCTACTACAGTCAAGAGTGAAACTCCCCTTGACTTCCAGAGGGGGCAGGATTTCATTTCAAGAGATTAGGATGTGAAATTTAGATTTCCCATTGGCTTTTGTCCAATCTGTATCTCACTGGAATTAGGCACCTTGCAGCTCCTTAGCAGAACATTATGATATTGCCAACCCATAATTATATAGTATCCAGAGTAAAATTAATTTAAATTATGCTAATATTCTAACTGTTTTGAGAAATATTGCTTAGCACTCATTCTTTGATTCATGTATAATCTGAGGATTATATAAGGTTGTAAGGTGGTTCTTAGGTTCTATTGATGATCATTCTGCCTCTATAAAAAATATCAATTTTGAAGTACAACAAAGTGTTTCTCACCTCTTGATGAAACTGATACTGTTAAATATAATTGGTCAGTTGCATTTTTCTTTGTTAAATTCACTTATACTAACCATGTAAATGAGCTCACAAAGATTGTAATTGTGTCTTTATGTGTTTTAGAGACTAATTTTAGTAAATTTGAGGGCTTTTTATAGGGCAATTGAAATAAGTAGCAGTCAGCTGTTTCTATAGTTAATGCACAGGGAGTGTCAGAGGTGGAACTCCTGGCATGGCTTCTGTAATGTTATTGTGTCTTCACAGGACTTTCCATCTGACATTGCATGTTGATCCTGGGGGAAAATAAAATAAATCCATGTAGATATGTGGTGCACTGATAACTGTTTCCAATCTGTAAAAATAATTTTTAATTTACCTGCTTTGGGATGTTTCCCATGTCTGAAAGCAGTGGTTTACATGTTACAGTGATTGCTCTAGCAGAAACTGTAGAATCCATACGTTCACTGCTGTGTTTATCTGGGAATATTTTCTACAGTCACTAGAAGTGTCATGAGAGAGACACGGACACATGCATTTTGGAGTTGGACATATCAGTTTAGAAGTGTATTTACCTCCCTAAGCAAAGTTTTACTCATTGTCTTAGAGCATATGCCAATTAAGAAATATGAAGAGATCGTTGTGGTCAGGCAGCACCGATCCATCCACTTATCTACAGATTGGGATTTTGCAAGGAGCTAAAACAAGACAGGCTCCATCTAAGCCCCCTCCAAAGGCTAATATCTACCATCAACTTTCAGGTTGGGAGTCAAAGGTGTAATAGTGATTAAAAAAATCAAACCAGCCAAACAAAAAACCCCTACAAACAAACAAACAAAACCCCCACAAAACAAATAAAAGCCCAAAAACCTGATTTGCCTTTTCCAATTTTAAACCTCTCAAATTAGACCTCCCTGCACATGATCTGAATTTTTAAGTCCCTACCTGAAACACACTTCTTACTTCCAAATTCCCCCCAGTCCATCCTGAAGAGGAAACGTTTCCATTATAAAATGTGCATAAAAGGTAGAGCAAAACCAAATGACAAATGTTGGGGGTTTTTGTGCTACCTGGTCCTGTGTGCTGTCTCTCTCTAACTGCAGATACATGGTGGCAGCACTTCTTACATTTCCATGAGACACTCAACTGCTTAAAATCCTTACACTACTTGTGGAAGATATGACACAGTCATCACCATCAGAGAAAAATACTTGATAATAATCTTATGTAGAGTGGGTGAACAAGAAGTAGCTTTCTAAAGCAAAGAAAAAAAGATTCATAGGCAGAGAAATAGAGTTGTCTTTCTCACTCAGACCTAAGGGACAAAAATTCATAATTCAATTTTGAGGACAAATACATGGTGTTGATGGATGTGCTGAGTCTACTGAATATATGCCAGCATTAGTATTTCCTACAAGTTTCAAGCTGAATTTACTTGTCACCTTAGACATTAAGGCAAAGATGTGTGAGCCAAAATCTGGAGAAATTTACTACTGGCAATATTCAGAAAGATTATTCAATCATTATTCACTTCTGTGGATGGAAACTGTTTGCTCCTTGACTTTTAAAATAATTCATTGTGGCAAGTTAGCAAAATCTAGCAAGTATGAATGTAAACATATATCTGTAGTAATAAGAGGATACCAACAGTATACCCAGAACACCGTATTGAAATAGATTTTTTTTTCTGAAACAATTTATTACTATTAAAAATAATTTTATCTTCTTGAATTGTAAAGTAGGGGATTTTTAGGTGGTGTAATTGGTAGCTCTCAATTAATTTCTAATAATGAAGACACCATTTTGTACACCCAATAACCAGTTGAACAGTAGAGTAACAGACACTGAAGGCTTTTTTGCTGGGTGGAAAAGGAAAACTGGAACTGACAGTTGCACAGAATATTGAGACCACCTGGTCCGGAACACCAGTTACAATAAAAGCATTTTTCTATTTTTCTCCCCTCAAAGATGTTTAATTTGATTGTATTAAAAGGACAATTGAAAGATAAGAGGTTTTTTTTCCTTCAAGGAAATGTTGTATTTTCATGTCTGAGAGTCTATTGATTTTGTTTATAGTGTTTATAGTATATTGATTTTGTTTCCATGTCCAGCTTTCTGGATTTTTTTACATCTTCTTATATATTTCTATCTATACATATATATTATGATTAGTACATGAACTGAGTCCAATCATTTCTAAAGGTTTTTTTTCTTCTCTTATGGGAAAATGAGTAAATAAATGCAGACATGGGAAAAACCTGTGGTAATGCAATCCTTGTGAATGCATACTGGCTTTAAAATACTGACATAAAACTATCCAGGCAAACAAGAAAAGTAGAAAAGAACATAAATTTTTGTTCTTGTATTCCTATATAGACACAATTGCCTAAGAAGCTGAGGCCTTAACCAACATTCTTGTAAGCAGGAATGCAACAGCAGTAGCTGGAAGGTAGGACTAGTTCTATCATTCTTTATTTTTATCACCCATAAATAAATAAATTATTAAATTTATCACATATTTGGGGAGGATTGTTGATTAAGTGATGGGGGTGGCTGTTTTGTCTTCGTTACAGCCAGTCCCTGGTATGAGCATATGAACCTTTGGCATCAGTGTGACCTGCTCCAGCACACCTGAGTGCTCGAGAAAGGGTGGCAAGGACAGGGAGAAATGGGCTTTCCCTCAGGTGCTGCATATTTCTGGCGTGCCTTGGGAAATCCTTCTGTTGAGCTATGGACTCAGGACTAAGGAATGAGGCCAGAGTGTGGATTAGTGTGCCTATGGAAAGACAGAGCAAAAATTCTTCTACTTTACAGTCATGTTAAAACCTGAATTGGTCCATTTCCTCCTCTGTGCTGGTGCAGTCCTTCCTCTGCTTTTCCCTCTCCACATGGTTTACAGAATTTTAGACTCTACCTGTTTAATGGAAATTGCACAACTGGTCATGGCAGTGGACTACCACATCCACATCTCCCACTTGGCAATATATACTTGAATCCTGTCAGGCTGAAGAGGATCCTGGTTGGAATTTCATGGACAAATAACCTAAGCATTAGGTGATAAAAGGGAGGAACAACTTTGCTTCCTTTTTTTGCTTTGCAGGTGACATTTAAAAGGAATGTGTGTTGGGAATGGTTTTATTTGCAGCTTGGCAGTTTTCAAAACCCTCGTAACGCATTAGTTGAAATAAATTACAGAGCAGCTACCTGCACATTCTGAATATTTTTAGCTCTTTTAGCTCATCTTGTAACCCAAAAGCCTCAAGTTGAGCAGCTAGGGAGCTGAGATCCATAGATAAGTCATGTATGTGTTTTGATTTTGCTGTTTGGTTTTGTTTGGTTTGCTGATGTTTTCTTCCATTAGGCAGTGCTTTATGGAGGTGGGGAGAGCTCTTGGACTTAACTTCAAGTAGGTGAACATCTGTTGTAATTACCAAAATGAATGTATATATTTCTGTGGCTGGTTTTGTGCAGTAAATATATGATTATGTTGTATGTTGTATTGTAATCTTCTGTATCCCTCTCTACTTGCAAGAGAATGCCTTTCTCTCTTTTTTTAACATTTGTTCTTTCATAAAGCCACAAATGACAACCTAAAGAATAACTAAATATTCACTCTACAAACCCGATGCTTTTTTCATGTGTCGTGCCTTTTGCATTAGAACATCACATGGCAAAATTGCTTTGTGCTGAAGGACTGATGCATGTCTAATTGGCAGAGGCAGAATTTTATACAATGTTTAAACTAGAAATGGTTGGAAATTTAATGTAACAACAATATGTTCTCAATAGGTAATGCAGATTTTACAAACAAAACTTTTTAATGGATGTTAGATTTTTTTGAGTTGTTTTTTCAGATGCTGAAAGTCAAAATTAATTCAAGTCTTTAAAATATGCTTCACCCAAATCTGAATTTGGTATTTCTTATCTGAATTAAACTGGTATTTCAAAACATTCTAATAAACTACATAACTGTACTGCTCTCTAGGGATGTTGCTTTGATTCTTTATCATTCTAAATAGGTCTCCCAGCTGGCTTATAATTCCCATAACTTATGTAATATTTGTGAGATCTGGAGCTGCAGTACTATTGCGGATGTAATGGTGCAGTATTAATTTATTAATTTAAGAATGGATTTAATAAAACTAAATTATTTCAGATTGCTTTTGCAAAAGGAAAAAAACTCCTCATTCAGTTTTAAAAATGTCACAAAAATAACACTGAATAACCAAAGTATGGTGCACTCTGAGTGCAAATCTTTACTGTGTGTTTAATCTCTTTGATAACACCAGGATTTTATGTTTCTTTTAAAAAATATGTTGGCCTACAGCCTTTCTAGCACTGTAACCAAACTCATACTTTACATAAAAAGTCTGCAAAAAGGTGCTGAAACATTTTACTTTTGGGTGAAAATACTTTTGTGATAAAAAATACCTTTACAAGAGAGAAAAGTGGCTCTTTCTAGTTTTATGCTGCAAGCTGACTATACAGTAGATAAAAAGAAAGCTTTTATGCAGGACCCAACAGAAAACAAACATATACCTGCATTTCTCAAGGGATGATGGGATGTTTCACTGCCTTTTTGTGCCATTGGCAATGCTTACCCCGAGATGAGCTCAGCTGGTTGGAGCACAGCACTGATAACACCAAGGAGGTGGGTTTGGTCCCTACATGGGCCATTCACTTAAGGTTGGGGTTGCTGATCCTTGTGGGTCCCTTCCAAATCAGAGTATTCTGTGACTCCCCTGACGTGCTCCGTCTACTGTTCAGTGCTCTCTGACAGAACTGGTTTCTGTGCTGCTCTCCCTTTTCTGAACTTTTCAAGCTAAGAAAATAGCTGCTAACAGATGCCAATACTTGACCTAATTTTAGGCGGTTGACATATGTTACTGATGAACCTGTTTGAACAGCTTTCCATAGACATTTAATCAGATAAAGAAAAATGAACTGTTACAACCATATAAAAGTTCAAAATCTGTGAAGAATTGTTTTTATTTCAAAAACCTGCTCCAAATCAAACAAATTTCTTGTTTGAAAAGATTTCTTGTTGTTGTTATATGCTGAAGTTTTGACAGTAGGAACTCAACTAGGAGCACATCATGAATTCTTCTCAATCCCTCATTATATCACCAAACAATATTTTAAACAAGGAGAGTTATTCTGAAGTATCTTAAACCCCAAGAATGCTGACCTACTTCCCAGACATACCTACTCCTCCAGCTCCTTCAAATCCTGCTGAAGATGGTGTGCAGATACGTGTAGCAGCAGATGGTGTTCAGTTGAAGTAATTGCAAACTTCTATTTGATTTTCTAGAAGCAGGAGACTAGAAAACCATTTGTTAGTGGTTTAGTGGATTCAACTTCAAATAAATATAGAACTACACCTTTCAAATGTACAATTTTCACTGACTAACCATAGCTAAATTTAAAAGACAACTTCTTTTTTTCAAGTTTAATATTTAGCAACCAATAATTTAATGCCTACAATGTTTTACTAACTAGAAATAAAACTGTATGCTTGAAAACTTAAAACTCTAATCTTGAAGGACTTCAAGGTCCATTGGGGCTCTCAAATGAGCTTTCCAAATAACAAAAGTAGATTTGAAGATTTGTTGGGGGAAACTCCCCCCCAAATAAAACCATAAACCCCCCATAATTCTGTAAACAAATAAAACCTCACTTATAAAAGTGGAATTTGTCAGTTATGACTAAACCTTGGTTGTAGTTGTCATTAAGAGCAAGACATAGGGCCTTTATCTATGCTGGAATTATTATAACTTTGTATAGCATTGGCACGTATTGTGAAATTAAGTTAGCTGAAAATTTATCTCACAGCAGTCTTCTACAAAGTCATATCTTTATTATAATAATCTTTGGAAAATGAAAAATGTAGTGTTTGGAAAGAATAGAGTAATCAAAGTATTCTAAGGGGAAACCTGGCCAAGAATGAGAATGGGTGGTGGATCTTCATCTATCACTTGGGAAAGTCACACAAAATTATGATGTGAGAAAGTTACAACAATCTACTAAAAATGGTCCACAGAGGAAAGCATTGATCATGATGGTGTAGAACTGGAGAGCATAACAAATAATTTGAATTCAAAGGTTAGGGAATGGTCTAAAAAAGGAATTAAAGTGGAGTTTAATACCAACCATCCTGACATGTTTTCCTTTGTACTTGTCCATCTGAAAGGGAATTCCAGTTCAGTTTTTGTTCTGTCATTGTTACTGCAACACAGGAAAGGGAATTTTAAATGATATCTTAAAATAGTGTTTTGCAATAACAGACTTAAAAGAACTTCTACTTAAGATATATGAACTTATCATAAAAACAAATGATAAATGCCCAGCAGATAACAGACTTATTTGTAGTAAAAGCAACACATTAAAATGGCTGTGTGAAGCACAGCATGCATATGGCAAAGCAACCATCCATAAAAATGTGTTGTAAGTACGATGAACTGTGAAACAGAACTACATGTAAAAACATACTAGGCAGCACTAATCAGTGTTGCTGCTAATAAAATGACACTGTTCTTCACTGGTTTCTACAAACTCAAATAATATTAAAATAAGCAAGAATGAATGATAGAAAATGCTTTATATAGTCAAAGTGTGTTGCCATCATACTGTTTTAAGAATTAAAAAGCATGAAGAAGTAGATTTGAACGGGATGGGTTCATTTTGTGGAGCAGGAGGTTGTGCATAGGCTGCAGCGTAACATGGAAATAGGTGTGATGACACAGGTGTTTAAGTGCAGGTTGTCAAACACTTTGCTATTTACTTTGTAGAAATATTGAAAAGACGGAATAGCGAGGACAAGGTATATATCATCCTGTGGGGATACACATCATTATTGTACGTGCCATTGTGAGCAATAATAAATTGCATTTATCTGTGCACAGAAGCAACAGATCAGACTTTCCACAGAAGAACACTAGAAGATGCTGAGAAAAAGCATATTGTAGCCGCCAGAGTTGAAAATTTGATCATGTTTTGGCAAAGTCAAAGTTATTAAAGATCTGTGGAAAAGGTCATCAAATGTCACATTACAGTGTGAGACTCTCCATTGTGCATAAGCTCTTTACAGAGCTGATTCTCTGTCCTCTGACTTTAAAATCATAAGAACAACACTCTGTAATTTACAGCAGGAATATTTAGCTTAGGCATCAGAAAAAAACGAGTAGAAAACTCAATTAAGAGTACCTTAATGGGAAAAAAATCACTACACCGGAGTACCTTTTATGGTTTTGCAATCCTTCACAATTGGAGATAAGGTCAGACAAAACCTTGTTCTATGTGTATCTGGCAATGCCTCGTTTCATGCACTAAGGTGTGAATTCTGCAAGAAAGATCTCTTGCAGTTGTACACTTCTGTGACAGCAAAAGTGCTGAGCAGAGTATGTCCTGAATACTGCAAACCTTCAACTGTCTTTGTGGTAAATTTATATTCCAGTGGTTCCTGTGCAAAATTACTTCAGCAGTCAAGACCTACTCATTGGGGAAGATGAAACAGGAAAGCCTTATAAATATGACTGCTTAGATTTAGAGAATATGAAACCTATAAGTGAAGTAGAGTTGAAGGCAAGTTTTGATATCTAAGATGCAAAGCTTTAGTTACTGAACAACTGGAAAACAATAGTATGGCCAGCTGAAGGTAATCCCCTTTTGATTAAACAATGCCCTTCTCCTTAGCAAGAGTCCAAGGGTCAGAGCAGACCCTACTAGCTTCGCAGAAGGGGTCCAAAGAGTAGTTTTTAGGGTTTAAAATATAACACAGTATGGTAATGTAATGCTTCTTATAGTCTGTATGTAAATGCTATAGGATTTGTATCTTTTACTGGATTGGTTAGTGTAAATTAGAATATTCAGTATAGAAGATTTAATGTATTGTAACAGGAACTTTGCTTTCTCTTCTCTTCTCTTCTCTTCTCTTCTCTTCTCTTCTCTTCTCTTCTCTTCTCTTCTCTTCTCTTCTCTTCTCTTCTCTTCTCTTCTCTTCTCTTCTCTTCTCTTCTCTTCTCTTTCTCTTCTCTTCTCTTCTCTTCTCTCTCTCGCCTGCTCCGAGCTGCGGCTGGCAGCTCATAGCAGGGCCCCTTCACCCACGCCCTATGCAATAAACTGCATGCTCCAAAACCAGCCTTGACTCCAGAGATCTCTCATCTCTGTCCATCCCATCACCGTCCCGACTGTCCTACCTCATTCCTACATCTACTGGTTTAGAGATGCTGGATGGGTTGGAAGTAGAATGGTCTCCAGCTTGCTGGAATTATCAGCAACAGAAAAACATTCATATAAACATTCAATAAAAATAATCCAAAGGTATCCCATGTTTCACATTGTTATATTTTAAATGGTACCTGAGCAGTTTGCTTATAAAATCAAGAGCAGAGTATCAAATTCCGTATAGATTTCAGAATATGACAGCTTTCTTCTGGGTTTAGGATATAACTTTTTTGCAGGGCTTATAACTGTTCCTAACTACATTGTGGGAAAGTATTGGCTTTGTATAAAAGTGTTCCAGATTCAAACAGGATGAAAATTTAGTATACAAATGAGTATCCTGGAACATGGACATCTTTCCAACCTGTCAAGATCACTAAATGAGGCGTGTTCCCTGAACTGCTGGGGCACGGCTTCCCAGCTGACCCGGCAGCCCTGGCAGGGAACCGCCCCAGCCTCGGTTAAGAAGCTGCAGGCGGACTGGCAGCTTCCCCCCGGTGGGTAAGGCTGTCTAGCGATGGAGCGCTGGTGAGCGAGGCGATGGCGAGAGAGCGAGAGGGAGGCTTCAGTGAGGGTGCAACAGGGAGCAGTTTATTGTCACTCTGCAGCAGCCCAGACCAAAGGCCAGCTGACAGAGCTGTGCAGGGGGTTAAAAGGGAAGGGGAAAGGGAGTGGCTTCGGGTCAGGGGACCAATTAGGGTAAAGGGGAAGGCATACAGAAAGCAAATCAAATTTAAGGGGTGGGGGACTTCCCAGGCCTGCTCCAATCCAGGGCCGAGTCTCTCCAAACTCTCTGGAAGGAGGGGAGAGGCCTCCTGAGACTGGCAGGCTGTGGGAGGGGAGCAACCGATGATTGACACATAACAGTATCTGGGGAGAACAAAGGTAGGGGATTTCCAGGGCGGGAGATGTACTAACTGGGGAAGAACACAGGGGGAACTTGGAGGAAACCATTATATAACTTACATAGAATAAAACTGCAAATCTATAAACATCAACAGTAAAATATGAAAACAAAACACAAAGCAACAACTAAACAAACTCATTCTCACTTTGTCTGAAATAAATCTCATTCAGTTTGTTCTTTGAACACAGCTTAGAATGGCAATGGGATGACTGAAGAGCTCTCAAGGGGGCATTCGGTGCTGAGTCTGGAGTACCAATGAGTGCAGAAAGATCATCTGAGATGCAAATTGACATAGAGTTGAAGCAAATGTAAGAGTAAGAATTATGTTCAGAGTGTGGAAAATGTCATGGAAGTGTGATTGAGGGAGACATCATGATGGAGAAATACCATATTTGTTTGTTTTGCCTGTGACTTTCAGATAATATTTTCAATGAAAAGCTGTGGTGGTAGAGTTGAACTCTGGCCTTCCTGCATTGAGGTTTGTTGGTTTTTTTCTCAGCAATTGTGTCATTGTGTCTCAAACCAGAGAGCATCCTGAAGAAAAAGATGTGATAACATTTGCAGCTCTGTGTGTAAACCCATAGAACTGTGCAAGGTGGGATTACTTGAGAAGGAGGGAAAGAGTAGAGTTCACTGAAGAGCAGGACACAGGGAAAAATAACTCAGGAAATGCTTGATTAATCTCTCAACCCACATGCTGCTCTCTCTTGGGTCATGTTTCTCTTTTTTCTTTGTGTCTTCTTTATATGTAACTAATCTGCAGTCAGCTCCTCTGCTTGGACCATTTATCCTGGTCAGCAGCCAAAAGAGCTCCGAGCACCCGCTCTCTAATATCCCGAGTAATGTTTTCACAGTTGGATAAACTGTGCCGCATGAAAACCTTCCTCATACCTTTCACAAACACTTGCTATTTTATGCCTTGATCAGGTACTGCTTGTTCCTTCACTCTGTCCTGGATGCCTGTGGCTTATGTGTTATGCAGACATTTACCAGCACATAGCAAAGAGCACTATTGATAAAACCTGTCTTGGAAAGTGAGGCAAATGTAGACCAAGTGTCAAAGGCTAAGAGGAATTTATCTAAAAGTTTCTATTCTGAAATTAGTTTAGATTAATTTTTTTAAATATAAGTCTCATTTCTTCCTCAGGGATCTTGTTCTACATCCATAAAAACTGACAGTTTTCAGTTCAAAACAGAAAATCCCTACTGTTGTCTGTCTTGAGCAGAGTGAAAAAATGAAATCCATATATCCTCATGACAGGAAACACAGAACAGGTACTACATTGAGAAGGTATGTATTAACCATGTTACCAGCTGAAAAAGCTCCTTCTGGCCCTTATTAGTGCTGTAGATAGAAGCATTTCTTAAAAGGCAAAATGCATTTGAGGCTCTGTTGTGCTTTACTTTATCATATGGTGACCTCGCACCTCTCCTGGCACACTGGCTGGGTCACGGCTGTGCTGCACCACCACAGACTACCACAGGACTACCATTTATACATATACTACCACCACTACACATTTATATCTGTGTCTCAAACATGGTGAGCAACTGAGTGTTTGAGCAATGCCACCAAATCTGCCATCCTTGTACTTTTCAAACGATTCTTAATGGGAAATTGTTGATTATAGCACAAGGCTAAGAAAAGTCTCAGCCCAAACCAGTTGTGTCAGAACTACCAAAATTTCTGAAAAACTACCTCCTATTTTCCTATTTCTTTCTCCTATTTGCATTTTAATTTGTTATTTTCAGTTACCAGCACAGTTCATATAATTTAAAAACATGATTGCCTAGATAAGTCATATATAATTAGTCACAACTCAGAAACTTATGGAATTTTGGTGCTACCAAAATAATGGTAATTTTAAGTGACGATTTTTGCAAAAATTTTGCCACTACAACGTGGTAAAGTACAGTGTTTATATAAGCAGATGCACTAATAAATATCCCTCTGATGGCCCAGACTGCAGCATGAATTCAGCACTATGTAAGGAATAATAGTAAGTGATAGGAAGGTATAACATATACTCATAAAATAAGGCCTACTAGCAGAGGTCTCTAATCTTAGCTGGCACAAACATACAAACCCCAGTGCATCCAAGCTCAATCCAGAGGCAGTGGAGCTTGATACAGTTCTTACCACTGAGGAGTCACCTCTAGAGCAGCCTAGAGAAAAATTGTCAATATGGGCATGGACATAAACAGCTTTGGCCAAAGCCTGGCCAGACCTGACTCACAAACTTCCATTAATTTAAGACTGTTGCCTACTCAAACATTCCTCAAAACAAAGTCAATCAGGTATTTTTAAGTTTTTTTAAACTACCTACTTTTTAATTCCCTCTGAAATACCAACCTGTTTATTTGAAATAATAGAATTCATTGAAAGTGATCTTAAAAGGTTTAATAGCAACATAGGAATATGTTTTGTCCAAAATAACTGTTTGGAGACTTTATATGGTTAAGATTACAGAAACAAACTATAATTGCTGAGATCCACATGGTAGCATAGGCATGTTTTTGTGGCTGGGACATAACTGCAGATTTCAATTTGAAAAAGCTATGCATGGTGTTTTGAGGTTTTAGAAAAGATAGATTACAAAACAGATTTCCATCCAAATCTTTTTATATATTGGTAAGCTCTTTCATTCAGGATTGGCAATACAATAACAAAAAGGAAAAAATACAACAGAAGTTGTACTTGCTGCACAAAAGAGGGGAACAGAGCCAATGCTTTTTGTTGTTTCTATATATCTATGGATGACATTCAATGATAATTTCTGATTGCATTCATCACAGGATGAATGAGGCGTGATTCTTTCCATGTTCATGGAAGAAGAATCCTTCTCTTCAAAAACTGGTTTATGTTAAAGTTTTCTATTGCAATTTGTGTTACCACTATATTATTTCTGTTTCTGAATCTTTTAGTTGGTTTTAGAGACTCAAAGAGGTTTTGAAACTCAGAGGCTGTGGCATCCTTTTAGATCTAGTCCTGAACTGAGGTCTGAAATCAGGTGTGTCAGTGCAGAGAGGCACTGGGGATATTGAGTGTAGCTGCTGTAACCCCTGGCTCCCTTTCTGCTTCTCAGCTTTGCAAGGAGAATCTATTCCAACTGCAGATAAGGCCAAACACATGCTTCTGCACACTGCCCTTCCTCCTAGCCCACAGGACAGAAAGAGTAGAGCAAATGCTCTACAGGATCCATATGAGAAAAAATTTCTCCAGTTTGAAACACTTCATCATGAGCAGGGAGTAGATGTTATTCAACTGACATGAGCTTGATACATAAGGGCCACTTAGAACAATTAGCACTAATGGAAGAAATGGCAGTTAGGTCATGTTTAAAAGATCAATGCCAGTGTCTTGAACTGCCTATGCTGTCATAGCAGCACAGATATTACCTCAGGCTGACATCCAATTATTTGATTTGCTTTCTAGGTAGGTTCTTGGGTTTTGCCATGGCTGCATAGCCAGCAATGCTCAGACCACTGTGGCTCTGCTTCTGCCTACCTCTCATCTGCACTGTTCTTCTTAGAGAACTTCCAGCAACAGAAAAATGGTAGCACAGATATAAGAAGGAATATACCATACTGAAAAGTTGTATTTTGTATAAATAGCCCACTACTCAGAAAAAGCTTTATTCTGGCTCTGCTCCTGCAGGCAATAGCTGGAATAAACACACTCATTTTTGCACAAGATAAGTGATGTTGACACATAAAAATAGAGCATTCTGGAGAAAAGTGTGAGATTTTGGAAACGGCTCAGTCCGTCCAAATGACCTGGACAAGGAATGAAAGAAATACCCTGCATAGACCTAATGAATCTTTTCCTACTTTCCTGTATACTGTGGTTGGACAGAGGCTGATATGGTTACAGTGAGACAGGCCTGCAGGATAAACCTGCTGCAGCTCCTCTGCCCCATGTAGCAAATGTGCTACAAAATTGCTATTGCTCAGACGATCAACCTCCCCAAGCAAATCAACGCCTGCCTGCTCTTGAAGTCCCTGAGTCCTTTTGTCTTGTTAAAGGACCAGAAGTCAAGAAGTTACTGTTGGCATTCTCTAGAATCTTTCTCTTGTTTGTCCACAAAACTGGGGGTTTATTTTTCACTAAAGTTTCATGTCAGGGTAACTTCAGCTTCATGACATTCTCATAGCAGTAGCAGTAGATGTATAAATAGGGTTCCTTTAAAATAATGTAGAATTAATTGCCAGCAGTTTCTCAGCTTGAAATACTTATGTTCGTGGAACATCTGTGCCGAGTACAACATCTCTAACATGTACATTACCAGTGTGCAGTAGTACACTGCAGCCTCATGAAGAAGTTTTTGGAAAGCTTGTTCACCAAATATATCACCCTGAGTGAGGTCCTTTGTTGAAAAATGCTTCCAGCTACCATAAGAGTATTCAAATAGCATAAAATTCTTTTATGTGTCAGGGACTTATCTGGAACACATCCATGAATGGCTGGAAACAGTGAAAAGTCTATTACCAGTGTCAAATATCAAGGATCCAACTTCAAGTAAATGTTCTTTCTATATAGAGGAGAGTCCAAGTTTTATATTAGAGTTAAATATTAAAAAAGTTGATCCTGATACCTTTATTGGGGTGTTAAATATATTTGATAGCATCAGGAAAATTGTGTATCACATACTGTGGAATAAAGAGAAGAATGAGCTAGTATTTTTCTAACTCAAAATACGAAACCAGATTCCAGGGCAGATTATGACTTCTAAAAAGAGGTTCACTATGAATGGAAGAAAAGGAACCGTGCCAGAGCAGGGCTCCCAGGAGAACTGCAGTTGCGTCAAGTTTCTTTTTTCTGGAGACGGTAGAGTTAAGAGGGTGAACAGAGTAGCACAAGGTCTGATCACCTTTCCACATTAACACATTGCACTATGCACAAATTTTACTCTGACCCAGGGTTTAATTTTTGCTAATTATGCAAATTATCCTTCCTGTATGCTCCACGTTAGTGCAGGACAGAAGGAATTTATAAATGCTAGATGTGATATTCATTGTTTTAATAAAAGTTTCAAGTAGAGATAAAAGTTCTGTTTGCTTTGGAAAGCAGCCATAGACAAAGTTTATTTGCTACTTCAGTGCCAAGTTGAACTGCAAATAAAGACAGCAATTCTCTTTACCCTGACCACAAAGCACTTGAACCTTTAAGCCAGCTAAAGGAAGCCCCTGTTTGTGAAAATTAATGTGAACATTTCAATTTATGCAGTCTATGCACACTTTCTTGTGTTTAATATGGTTCTCCTCCAGGATTTTAGAAATACTTTAGTATCATGAAACTGCAGCTCTGACTATCTATGTGTAAAGGCTGGAACGTGGCTAACAGCTGGTGACTAAGGTGTCACCAGCAGCTCTGACATATGGTTCTTTACAGTCCAGAAAATAACTGTCACTGCCAGCATTTCCATCCCCCTGTGGACTTGCACAGGCCCACTGTGCTCCTGTACCTCAGTGAGTGCAGATTTGAGGAATGAGTAAGTCAGAGGTAGGAAATGGGGGTGGTTTTTTAGCGTGTTGATAACTTATGAACATTCTTTCCCATCTCTGCAATGAAAAGGACTGTGATACAGCCCAGCTTGTGTCCTCTCAGGCAATTTTATTCTATGCATGATTTTAATGTTCTGTGAAAAATACTTGGTGCACCCTTTCTCTGTTTAATTAGTTTGACCCTGAAAATCTTTTATTTCCCTTAATGAAAACTTTTATGAATCTTTCTTCAGATTCATTTTCCAAGAAAGATTCTCACTCATATGCTTCCAATGTTGATAACAGCACGGTCTTTGTAAATGTAATATCCAGCCTTTGGCTTGCAAACAAATCTACTTTTGTCGAAAATGTAAACCTATGTACAAATACATCATTCACTGTGTTTAATAGCAATGATAGAGGTAGAAAATGTTTAACACAAACACATAATGTTTGTCTTGTATAATATTTAGCTCATGGTTAGGACTTTTCTTCTGATGATTGTCACTTCTGTGTCACTTCAGCTTTACTAAAGATTGTAGATTGTAGATGTCTTCCCAGTTTCTACCCAATTATTGGAAACAAGATATTTTCTTGCTTAAGGGTCCCTAAAGCAAGGTACAATAAAGGAAAACTGAAAGCGTAGTTTCCCAGGGCCTTTCACATGGCACAGACTATGCTAGCAGTGATGTGGGAATTGTCCTTCAGTAGAAGATTTTAATGAGCAAAGCTTCATTCTCCACTGCAGAGAAAGAGGTTTCACAGCATTTTTCAGTGGTGTCACATATTCCTTTTCAAACTCCTTTCTTCTGCATACAGAGTATGGCCAGACAATACCTCCCTGCAAAATACAGAAGTCAGTAATATATAGGACAAGAAGAATTTCAAATTAATATTTGTCAAAATACGACAGTTATTATGCTGCTATTGGAATGTGTACTGAGGAATGTTACATGCTTGATAAGATAAATGTATCAATTTTCTTACATAATTCACAAATTGGCAAGTATGTAATCTAGAATTTTACCACCTAAAGTCCACCTGAAATATGCTTTGCTTTGTAGTATCTGCTCTGTGGCTAGAATTTTTTACCTTATTTTGAGTCCCAATCCTTCTCACACTGACTTCAGTGGTATAGACCATATCTCAATGTATTCACTCAGTTACTGATTGTGAAGCCGTTTATCTGGGATATTGCTCCAGATTTTTGAGATTTTCTTTCCTAAATATTAAGACCAGCTTTAACTTTAGAAAGGATCAATAAACCAGCAGACTGAAAGAGTTTACAGATGAATGACTGACTACTATTTCTGTTTTTTCCTTTGTCGTCCTCCCCTTCTCCCCAATAATGGTTTGGTTTGTCAAGAGATGTGTTTGAAAAGGCATATTATTTTTTAATAACACTGAACCCTTTAATAAAATTAAACAGAAATATTCCTGGTCTCATGAGTGCTTTCTCTTTCCACAAACTGGTGTTTTCCAATTAAAAAAAAAGTTTTTTGCAAAAGTTTCTGCATGCCCTCCAGGTGTGAAATCCAGCATCTTCTTCATTGGCTAAAAATGTTGATTCAACAAAGTCAACCATAGCCATAGCAAAGACTGTGTTAAAGACTAAAGTTGAAATTACTTGCACTTTATATTGCATTTTATGATTCACATTTTCATTCTTTATCAGCTGTTAGATTTTCTGGAGTATGCCAACAGACTTTTATTTAATGTTTCAAAAAATGGTATGGGCTTCTGCTTCTTCATATTAAATAGGAAATATTTTGATAGTCCTTCCTGTCTTGCTGAGTGTGAGGTTGTGCAGTTGTAAGAAAAGTCAGAAAAGGTTTAATTCATAACATTCGTGCATTTTTCTTCATAGAATTTTGCAGATGTTCCTTTTTGGTGTGGCTTTTTTATTTGGCTTTGCCTCTGCCTTGTTCTCATGTTTCAAATTTCAGTATGAAGTAATAAATGACTGTGGTACACAGAGAATTTGCAGATGGATCATGATTTCCATACCGTTTTGGAAAAGTCATATTGCATTCAGCTTCTGACAAAATGCTTTAAAAATACAAAGGTCATTAAGACTTTATTGGCACACGTTCCACAAAAGCTGAAGTGAAAAATATAAACTGCTGAAAACAAGACAAATTAGCATTTTCAAAGAGTTGGGAACACTGAAAACGGCTGGTGAATTACGAAAGTAAAAACTGTGATGGGCAGATTGCCTTAGAGGGCGATTGTACATTGAAACACTGAGTGACGTTGTGCTTCTCTGTTGGAAGCGCTTCCCAGGTTGTCCCAAACGAGCCGTTCGGTGGCAGTCGGTAGCCAGACTGCCGGATTCTCTGACCCCTCTGCAGTCGGTAGCCAGGCTGCCGGATTCTCTGACCCCTCTGCAGTCGGTAGCCAGGCTGCCGGATTCTCTGACCCCTCTGCAGTCGGTAGCCAGACTGCCGGATTCTCTGACCCCTCTGCAGTCGGTAGCCAGGCTGCTGGATTCTCTGACCCCTCTGCAGTCGGTAGCCAGACTGCCGGATTCTCTGACCCCTCTGCAGAGCCCGAGGAGCAAGGCCAGAGTCGTGCCGTTCTACTGGGCCAGAGTGGGGGCAAGAGCCTCCCCAGGCGTGCAGGCCCACCTGCACTCCGTGTCACAGGGCCCTGAAGCCCATGAGCTCCGGGCTGCTGGCTGGGAGGAGGGAATGGCCCGCACAGCCCCTGCCGAGGGACAGCCGCTGTGACCCCCTGTGATCCCTGCCCGTGCTGCAGCCCTGCACGGCCAGCGCAGCATCCAGGGCCTGCGCCATCTCACTCGGCCTCGGCTGCACCCGCTCAGCCCAGACAAGGTGACTGGCATGGTGAGAGGATGGGGGCAAAATACTGAGTGCAGCACGGTACCACCACTCCTGGTTTTATTTCAGACCCAACGACACCTACAGACATAAACTCCCTTCAATATTCTTTAAATAAATCTGGCTTTCTCTCAAAGCCATACAAAAGATCTCATTATCTCGCTTCCTCACGCACACAAGCACACTGCTTCTTTTTTCCTTTTCTTCCAGGAAACATTTAAATTAATTTCCAGGTTTTGGAATTTACAGGGCTCACACAGATAATGAGATAATACTAGCATGACATTAGATTTTGTAAAAAAGGAAAGCATTTTGACTGGATTTTGACTTCTAAAAAGAATATTTTTTATGTTAAAGATCAAAAATATGTTGAAAAGCTAAAAGCACTACATGATAGTGTCAGTTACTGAGCTGTTGATTTTTTCCTGCAGAAAGTCAATCCCATAGGAATGTGTCGTAGATGTACAGAGTAGGTAGTGTTTTTGTGTTTTTTTAAATAACTCTCGTTTGGTTTTTTTATTCCTCTTGGAGAAATTTTGCCTTGCCACAGGTTCTTACCGAGATCCCTGCTCTTTTTCCAGAAAACGGACTGTGTTGACTAATATTAACAAGCACCCCTTTATACCTTTCGTTCAGAGAGCACAAGGATTCTTTTGAGCTCTGTAGTGAAGGTTTCTTCCTGAAATGCACACACTGAGCTAAGCTCTGCCCTGGCTTTGCAGCGCTGCATCCCCATCGAGCAAGCTCGGAGGGGTTACATGGGGATAACTGAAGCTGCCCTCCTGACTGCCATTATAATAAACAAAGAAGAATTTTCTTGCTTCCTTTATAAAGGTCCATTTTTATTGAGTCTTTCTAAAAGCTACATTTTGAGACTTCAATTCATATTTTGAGCATCCAGGCAGAGAACCCTAAAAGCAATTTGTTGATATAAAGCCATGATTTATCAGACATTCTGAAGTAACCCAGCAACAAATCACTTTTCTCTCAGTGATGTGGAAATGGGACTGCAACAGAGTCCAGGAAAGTTGATAGCACTCACACAACTTCATGTGTACCCTGTGTGCAGGCTCTGGGCTCTCACCAGGAACTATAGATATTTCCTGTTTGGTGAAATTTTCTTGAGCCAGAAAGTGAGTGAGGAAATTTGAAAGAAAGAACTTCAGGCAAAATGCATCCCTAAAAGATATAAGTTGTTTGGTTTGGATTTTTGTTGTTGTTGTTTGGTTGGTTGGTTTGTTGGGGTTTTTTTTGTTTGTTTCTCAGAAAAAGACAGTTCTGACTGATATTTACAGTACATTTTCTGTAAATACCTGTATCTTCTCCAGTACATACAGCTGTGTATGCAAGTGTGTGCACGCAGTCATTGGGAGACATGTCAGGTAAAACATGATCTGCTCACCTGAACCAAGGATGGATATTTTGTCATTGGCTTTGTGCCCCAGAACAACTCCTGAAATATTTGTTACCTTTCTGAGTCATCTTGCACAACAGGAGGTGTCATATTTCAAAATGCTTTTTTAACCCAAATCATACTCTGTCATGCTCGCTTCTCTCTCTTTCCCTCCTCCTTCAATCTTAAGCTACTGAATAGTTCCAGCTTTCAGTGGTTTCAGTTCATGATTTATTAAAGTTATTGCTATTTCCTGAATATCTCTAGATTCTTTTCAGTGGAAAATTCTGACAAGTCCTTCCAAAGACAGCTGGAAGCTACTTAAACCTGCTCCATTAAAATCCAGCTGCAAATATAATGCATAATTTCTCACTGCAAACAGGTACATTTCTCTGCTGGAAAGAGATGGTTACATATTGTAGCCATGTAATCAAGCACTAGTAAGAAAACATATCTTTTATTTATTTTTGCTTTTTCCATGCACATATAGAATTGTGTGCTCTGTGGGCTTTAAATGCCCTCCTGGGAGGGCAAGCTGATATTGAGGCAACCATTCCTATGCAAAGGAATAACTCAAGAACTGTAGCAGTTCCAAAATGTGCAACATTTTTGTAAGGTCAGCAATGTATAAGGAACTACATAGGCAGAATAGAAACCTTGAGATTAAAAAAAAAATAAAAGTGTTAATTCAACATGTATTGATTAAGCAGGTATTGGCCTTGCAATATTTCTTAGTTGTCTCTCTACTTCACTATTTATCAGCTTTGCTAAATGGTGTGTCAGGGAGGAACTGTCTTCAGATAACTCCTGAGAACTGGGAGCCTCACAAAAAAGAAAAACAAAGACCTCTGGATAGCCTGTGTTCAAGTGACAAACATTTTGTGTAGAAGCTGCCAAAAGAGATGGGACCAGAAAGGAACAAAATGAATAGAGGAAATGATGGATAGCTGAGAGGGACTTTTTTATGGCCCTGAAAGTATGATGAAATCCCAGCTAGATGGAAGATAGGCAGAGCTTTTGAAGAAGAAGCCGTAAGAGAAATAAACTTCACTTAGAGGTGTCCTGTGTTCCATGGCATGTGTTAGTGACTGTCTTAGACCTTGGCATGTCTTTTCAGATACTAAAGAGGATTTCATCAAATCCTGCTTATAACTGATACTCAGGATGTGAAAATAAAGTGCATACAGTGGTAAAAGAGTTAGGTCTTTCATTACGAGTGTGCATCTGAGAGTGTGTGAGACCTTGATCTTTGGAGTTTGTTGTTTTAGTGAAGACCACTTCACTAAATTTTTAATGATTAACTTCCTTAAGTTCATTTTCTTTTTTGACATGAACACTTAGAACTCACATGCCCTTTTTTCCCACCTCTCTCAATACTGCTGTAGATTAGCCTAGGGAAAGGAAGGTCAATTCTTTGATTTCTTTTGCTAATATTTAAAAGTATCCAATGATTTGGTATGGCTAAACATTTAGTTTGGTTTAGTCTTGGTAGTGGGTGATCTCTAGGGAGCCACTTTATTTTGCGCTAAGGCCATCCAGGTTAGTATTACAGACTGTCTCACATTTGGGATTCTACAAACATTTGCTACCTGGAGCTGTGCAAGTTCCTCAGACAGCTTTCCAGACCCACACAGACAAAAGTTCCATTGAAATGAATGGCTCTATTCATTTGCAAAAAGGAGGGAAAGGAGCAAGCAAAATTCTAAATGACTCTCAGTGCATTTATATAGCTCCTGCAGAAGTCACCAGCTTTAGTTCTAGAACAAGTCTTTCTATCCTTATTGTTACATTGCTTTGACCATTTCTTAATTGCTCCTTTGGACTTCTTCATGCTCCTGTTTGGAATCGTTTTTAAGTGTCTCCCTTACTAAAACATGTTCCAGCACATGGCAGGAACAGTGAAGAACAGATCCAGGTTTCTAAACTCCTACATACATGAGGAATTTTAGTAATAGGAATAATTCCAGAGAAGTAAATGGGATTTACTATGCAAGTAAAATTACCTACATGTATGTTTGTAGGATTGGACCCAAGACATTAATTATAAACTGTAAGGTTTTATATTTTTTTGCTTCTTGTAGGCTTTGAATTTTTAGCCAGAAAGGCTGATTTGGCACCTCTGGAACTACAGCAACCAAAATAAGGAAGAAATATGGGCAACAGCTCTGTTATTCTAACCTACTAATTTTGGGTGGTGGCAAAAAATTGTAGCATTGTTGCTAGCACTCCTCAATCTCAACCAAGTGAAACTTCACCATCTTTTTTACAAACTGAGGTTTTGTTGTAAATATAGTGACATTTCATACCTTTGAATAAATAGGAACACTATATACATCCTACTGGAATGTTATCCACTAACCAAAAGAGTATACACTTTTCCAGTTCCTTGTTTTCATTTTCACAAAGTACTGAGGGATTAAAAAAAGGGGATTTTTTTTTTCTTTTACAAAAGCACAAATTGGAGTATAACTAAAGAATGATGTCTTTTGCCTTGACATAGATCCACATTCATCACAGAAGCCAAAGGATACATCCCAGTTAAATATATTCAAATCTGGCTGGTGTGAAGGGTTTCTGCAGACTTAGTCTTATTGCTTTCTTTAGTTTCCTGTGCTGTTCCCTCATCCTCATCATCTCCTTGACAACTCTTGCCTTCCTCCAGCTGGACTTTTCCAGTCTAAGTCTTAAAAGTCTAAGGCTTTGCTGCCAAAATTGTCATTATAATCTATTCTAAATGCATTTCCTTTCAGCATCTTGAACCCATTTACTGACTTCTCACCTACTCAGCACATTATTCTCCTTGTTTTTACCTTGAAGATGCTGCACAAAATAGAAACCACTTTGGCCTATACCCTCTTTTTCTTCCATTTGCTCTTCTGCTCCTTAATATCTCTCATTACATCTCCTTTTGCTTACCCATACCTATCTTAGCTTTGTTGCTTACCACCCCTGTCTTTTGGAAACAATGAAATTCAGAGGGAAGAAAGCATAATTTCTTTGCTGGCAGTTGCCTCTATTATGTATGGATTCAATTATTTTCTTACATCTTCTTAAGGAAAGCTAATGTTGTCACTCTTCACCCTCTAGCAACTGAACTTCTCATTATTTGTCTGGCCAGCATGAAGTCAGTTGTAGGATATTTGGGACTTTTGCTTTTAATGTTCTGAGTAGCTGTGTGTATTTATAATTCCACAGAGATGTTGCAGAAGCAGAGGCAGTGAATTGTGAGCTGACAGATTAAAGAGAAACAGCAGAGTTAAAATGCAGCAGGTGATCATCTTGATCTCATTTCCGAGAGCCTGGCCTGCCTTCCTTACAAATCGACATGGATCAAGCAGATGTCCAATCAGATGAGAGCAGAGATGTTGGGGATGCTGCCTGGGGGACAGGCAGTCTGGACTTGTACCCTCAGTTCCAGGCCCAAATGATCTTGGAGGCTCTTTTGCACTCTGTCACTCATTCCCCCTGCTCACCGAGTCCACCCTTCCACCCCTCCAGCTGATGGGCGACTTGTATTTAATCAGCTGGACTTGGGAGGAGGTGCAACCCCCTTCATGGTTTTCTTCATCAGCAGAACTGGATGTGACCACAAGATTGATACAATACCTAGGAGATCTGTTGCTTCTGTCAGTATTTTACTGTTTAATCTTAGATTTCAAGGACAGAAGCTAATTCTTTGTGTACACTGATTACAACAAACCAGTTTCATTTAGCTTGTTGAGCCAAACTGACAAGATAGAAAATACATACAGCAAATTTTAGCCTCCATTTTTCCTTGTTGGGACAACTTCAAGTTCCTTTACTTCTAAATAATAATTAGCAGCAGGGCCATAGTTTGTACTGAGACACAATTTCCAGACACAAAAAATAAAATAAATTCTGGGAAATTTGGACCTTGGGTAACATTGTCCTGGTGACTAACATCCTCTAAGCAGAGGGTATCAGGGACTGACCACTGAACATTGCTCTCTTCAGCCCAAACAGCTGCCCTACCAGCACACTCACATAGGGAGCTCCTATGAGTCTTGGAATGGTTTTGCAAGTGTAGAGAAGCCATGTTTGACTGTTCATCAGAGCACAAATATCTCAATTCAAAGAGATATTTGCTGATCTGTTAAAATTATTTCCCTTTTTACAAGCATGTATACTTCAGTGTAAAACTATATAAAGCACCCTAATTTTTTCAAGATGACAATTTTCAGAAAGCTTTATTCTATTATCAATGTTATCAATATCATCAGTTATTATTATTATCAATATAGTTAAATAACAAATGACCAAATAATGTGATGTCACATAGAGGCCATTGTTCTTTTTCTGATGAAAACTTAAGTGCTTCTAGGCTCTAGTATGGGATGTAAGGATTCCCACTAACTTCTTCAGAACATACAGGATTAAATCCATGCAGAATAGACACAGTTCCTTCAGTGAGGCCAAGGCTTTACCCATATTTGGCAATGAAATTTAAATCACTGGCAGACTAAGTAAAATTTTCATTTTTTTCACGACCTTTCTTTCATTTATAGAATTTATACTTTCATTGCAGTTTAATTATTACCATTTCAGAGCAAGGGTGTTATACTGATGCTAGGTATTTTGAAGAATATTTAAAAATAGTTGTGTTAATGGAGTATTGATTTAAATGTCTCAGCATATGTGCAACATACTCTTCAATATTATAAACACAATTTTTACAGGATTTGTGGATCATATATTTTTCACATGTATTAACATGATTCCTTTAATGAGTTCGTTAAGAAAGTTAGAGAAGGAAAATCAAATCTTGCATACCAAGTATGAATTTCTTGACTTTGTGCTTCCTCTCTTGAAACAGTTCTTTTCTAGTCTACATTACAGTTCTCTGTGAAGAGACTTACCCTTTTTAAAAGTCTTTTTCTCTTTCCTTTCTTTTACTTTCTTTCCATAAGTATCTTAAAAGCACAGCTACCAAATATGGCCACATTTGTAGAATGTATTTTATGTTTGAGCAGATCATCTAAGCAGCAAAGAATGGGAGACTGCTTTGCAAAGTCTGTTTCCACTCAATGATTCCAGCTTCTAGTTCTACAAAGCCTTCTGGGAATACATTTTCCTGGTCTGCATTCCAGTAGCTTTTTATTTCCTGTAGCTGTGTCAAAAGCAGTAATAGTAAGTCTAAAGAATGGAACAGGTTACTTTATAATATATGTACCATATGGTTTTGCAGCCTTCTTTCTTCATTTGTTTGGAAATGATTGCAGAGGATAATAGTGACTCTGTTCACTAATTGCTGTCTCATGTGCCATATTCATATATTTGAACCGGGCTGTCAATGAAGAATTTATCTTTTTGTATTTTCTCTTAGATAGTATTATGATCAGAGGAGGTTAATTACCATTTTTTAGAGAAACAGTAATGTCTTCTGGATCATCACAAACTCCGTACACTATACATACACTCTGCTTTACTTATTGTTTATATTCAAGTCCACTTTTCTAATAATGTCACTTTTTGCACTCACCTATTTCTTAGCATCATGTGGCACTTTGGCATCTCCAAATTGACAGTGAGAAGATGATATTTTACAGAAGCTGCAAATTATCTTAATCAAAACTGCAACATCAGAGCTGCAGACCGTAGTGGGATAACATTCTTTATGATATATTTCCATCCACAGTCTTTATGGGCTCAGATATCGTTTATTAAAAAAACCCCAATGTTAATCAATGTGGTATTTCCCCAGAGTGTTGGTCATCTTTAATTTAAAAGTTAAACAAATAACATTTTGTTACAAAGTAAATTATAAATTTTACTGTACACAGTTATAAAATATTATTGTATCAATTTTTTAAAAAAGCATTATTAGAAGACAGTAATTTAAGTGCTGATATGAGAGGCTCCCTTGATATTGAAGTACTGCCTACACTTGAGCTTTAATAATAGTTTTATTTATTAATTCTTTTGGTTACAAGTTTATACAGGGTGTCCTACAATGTAATAAATAGTTTTAATGTTACATATTGCGTAAAAGTTCAGTGTTCTCTCTACATTCAGTGATTTTTATTTCTGGTTCCTTTTTCCTATCATTATACAAATTGCGCTGGGGGATTAGTGCTGGCAGAAAGCTGAGTGCATTTCTGAGCTTCTGGCTTCACCTGGCTAATTCATCTGAGCCACAGCTGAGGCTGGGGGGAAATCAGTGGGAAAAGAGGGTTTTAGCATTTTTCCAGTCTTGAATGGCAAGACAGTAGAAGGGACATCCACTCACAACTGTTAAAAACAGCAGAAAGAAGAAAGAGCAGTAAAAGAGCCAACACTCAGAGGTTTTTGTCCAGTGGAGTATAAAACTGAACGATGAACAAGGTGAAAGGGACAGGGTGAAATAAAAGACACTGAACAGCTAAAGGAGTTGTCTGGAATAGTCTTGTACTTACTGATATATTTAGTTTATAAGTCAACAGTGTTGAAAGAAGAAATCAGGGATGTTGATGGAAGAGGGCAGAAAGGGCAAAGGAATCCTGACCAAACAAGCTTGTCATTTAGCTTTAACAGACATTCTGGATAATATAGCACCAGGATGGACTCCTGAAACAAAATGAAATGGGGCTTTTATAACTTGCCTTTAATTCTGACACTTTTGAAAGAAACTCACAACTACTGAAGTGTAACAACTCTGGAGAAGAACAAGGCTGCCTTGTGGGGCCAGCACACCATTAATCAGCCAGGGTGAGAAATGCAGGCGGTGGGTGACTGGTGGGATGAGGTGAAGTGATTCCTTGGCTGCACAGACTCCTGCCAGTGGTCTGACTTGCAGCCTAGCAGAGATTTCCTACGTGTAACTGCAAAATGGTAAAGCAAATTTTCCACTTAAACTTTCGGAAGACCTTAATCTTGTAAACCAAAGAAAAATCTTCTTATTCCAGCATAGGCCAGCCATGAGGCTGTGAGAGTCACAGAGCTGCTGGTTTGTCAGAGGGAACTCAAGGCTGTCTTATAGTACAACACCAATAATTCTGTTTATGTCTATAGTGTTGCTAAAATGTGTCAAGTGTAAAACCAACATCTTGAAGCACTCAAATTCGGATGAACAGCCAAAGCAGAAAAGGAATAGAAGGAAAAAAGACAGCTATTTAATATTACACTGGGCTCTTTCACACTACCTAATTACAGTTTGCTGTTTTAAAATGAGTGATTCTGAATGAAATACTTTAAGAAACTTTTAGATGGTCTCTCTCTTTTTTTTTTTTTTTTGATGTTTAGTTCTCACTTCTCTGAAATTCCAAATGCCTGAAGACTTGAAATTAGTATGTTCTTTTCCAGTTTCATCTTGTTCACCATTGTACTTATTTCTCAAACTTCCTGTCCTTTCTTCCTTTCAAGAAGAAGGACAAAAGGAGAAGGGAAATACTTGCCTGGCAGCTGAAGACTTGAAGAAGAGAATTATCCAAGGTCTAGTGGTGGCATAAATGAATCAAGTCATCAGATGAGAAGAACAGAAAAAAGTAGCTAAAATATCAAAATAAGAGCCATAGGGAGCAGCTACAGATGGATAATGTGGGGTTTGCTGGGCTACATTATCAACTCTTTTACTTGTTCTTTGCACTCTTTAACAGAGAAGAGTGACCTATAAAGTACTTTTAAGCCACAGCACTCTGGGGCACTGAGTTTCACTAGTTAACAGACTTTATGATTCTGATCTGATCCTAAAACCTTGTTTGATGCTCCTTGTATCTTGTACTAGGAGAGACTAAGAATATAAATTTCTTACTCAACTTTTCCATGTAACTATTAACTTAATGAGTATTTAGCTTAATTGTATTACTTATTTTAATCATTCCCATTTTCTTCTTTTCAAGGTGTAGTTCTAATTAATTTGTTGTAAGGAGACAGTCCTGTGCCAGCATCCTTGCTGTCCTCTATAGCTTTGTCTGTGCCTGTTTATTCTGTGATGAAGAACTAGAACTGCATGCTAATCAATACATGTGGACCTTCTTGATTAAATACTGTAATTATAATGCTTCTGTTTCACTCTCAGTTCCTCTCTTAATACCTAAGATTGTAATTGCTATTTCTGTATAACACTAAGCACAGGACTGATTAGGAAAATAGGCACTGTCCTTTATGTTACCCCTTTCATTGCTATAAACCACTAGAATAGGGAACTAGCATATTCCATATCCACTGATCCTACTACCCAGCCTGTCTCTGCATGAATTGTCATTAATCCATTTGATGCCTTGTAACCTCCACTGGTTGCAATAATTGCCATGATGGGCAAGCTGAAGGTTCTGCTACATGGTAAAGCCTGTCTCAAGCCAATCCAGGAATTTTGTGTGAATCAGAAGTGCCTAAAGTTGACTTCTAGGTCTAGGTTTATCCTTGAGACATGTTCTTAAGGATGTCTTCACATAGAATCCAGAAAGGCTGCAGAACATGTGGCCAGGACATCTGGCAGTGCTTTTGTGATGCAATCTGAGTTAAAAAGCAGGACCACAACTCAGTGGTGCTTGGTAGCTCTGCAGAAGGCCATTCTGGAACATGTGGAATTAGAAGAAAAAGTTAAAGTGAGTCTTGGGAGTGGCCAAACTCTTCTATTCTTCTATTAGTTGCAATCTACTCTTAACTGAGGGAAAACCTCAAACTCCACTTGAATACAGGAACACTTGTTTCTAGACTCTCCTGCTTACTCCACTAAAAGCTTTACTTTATCTCTGCCCTGAAGAGGAATGGATTTCAAAGGCTATGTCTATTTCCTGAAATTTTGCTTTGCCCAGAAAAGGAGGCTTGTTTTGAGGACATATTTCTTTAAGGCTTTCTTTTGCTTTTTGTTACTACAAAAAGAAATCTGTGTTTGCTCTGACTCCATCTGACAACTTTTTTGCATTATTAGTCCAAAGGAAAAAGAGAAAGAAGGATTTGTCACTATCTAGACAAGATAGTTTGAGGAATAAATCCAGATGTTGGCATAACTTGTGGGCCTAAGTAAGAATAGAGCATCACAATACAAAGTAAATAACAGTTTATCCTTCTGCAGTTTGAATAAGTGAAAAAAAATCCAGGCTCAGATGGTAATTTCCAACAGGTCTTTTAAAATCTCTGTTGAGAAAACTGAGAGGGTAACAGAAGGTAACGGAGAGGTTTTGTTCGTCTCATCAATGTGTAACACTGTACTATTTTAGAATATTTGCATAAATAATTAATAGTATCTCTTGATACCTGATGCAAGTAAAGAGATCCAGTGTCTACCACACTGCCCTGACAAGCGCAATACAGTGGTTGTACTAAAACAAGTCCTTGGCTCAAGGCAGGATCCTTTCCATTAATATGTTCAGCCTAACTTCTTCCTAACAGGGAAATTGAGGATTCCCTAGGGTAAGCTGTAGATAGCCTGCTGTTACTTTATGCCAGCCATTATTGTCATAGCTTACTCTACCCACTGCAAAAGACATTTGGGAGCTTGGACTGAGGGGGAAAGAGAAGATTTGGGACAGAATATGTATCTCATTACTGAAAGGGTTCAAGTTGATCCCGGGTACAGCAGCCCTGAACTGCTGCTGTCTGTGCTCCTGCTCAGCTGTGCTGAGTAAGAGCTAGGCAGGGCTGAGCTTGAAGCACAGCTTCTGGACAGTGAGCATAATTATCTCTGGTAAAAAAGTGCTTGCAAAAGGGAAGACCAATGCTCAATAAAGACCTAGTCTGGCAATTACTTAGATATTCAACATATGGCATTCCTATTTTCAGTTGCCAGGGTATGTCTGAAATGTATTTTCTGTGTCATTTTGTGGTAGGAAGGAGAGCATATTCATAACCCAAGTATCCATGTCTCCTTATCCACTCACATACAGAACCTCTGACTAAGATTTCATGTGTAAATTTGCAATTTCAATCAGGTCATTTCAGTTGAAGAACCCATGTGCACTTGTGCATAGCTGTGCTAGACATATTTCAGCAGACTGTTTCTTAAGCATCTCTACTATGAGTGCATTTTGCAGAGTCTGAAGTTGAGTAGATAGCCTGTGGGTTTTGCAGTACTAATTCAACATGTTATTTTTTAATGCAGAATTTCACAGCTTTCTATTTTCATATGTTGCTCTTCCCCTTATCTGCTGATCTCAGTTTTGTTTTGGTGTGGTTTGGGTTTTTTTTTTGTGGTTGACAAAGTATTTTGTCTTAAGGTTCAAGATAAAATGGAGACAATGTCTGTGGTTTGATAGGGTAGCTCACTGGAATTAATGTGGTAGAACACAGTGTTTCTGCTTGCAGCAAAAACAGTAAAGAGCTACTTTGAAAAAGAATGCTTGTATTTAACCTTTTTTAAATTTTCTCCAGAAGGACAGACTGGAACTTGTCAGCTTTAATCCCATTTGGAGAGGTTAGCAGAGGGATGATGCAGTCCCCTATCCCCACTGCCATGATTACCCAGTGCTGGGAGCCTCCTGCACGGATGGCAGTGTGTGTCCACCCCAGCGGCCTTCCCAGCACTGCAGGCGGATCACAGCAGAGAGCAAAGTGCAGCTCCCAGGCTCTTTCATAGCTCCCCTCACTGACAGAGTGTCTTCTGGGAACTCTTGCCAGCTGGCAGAGGCTGGAGCAGCACACAGGTTGCACTAGTGTGTCCAAAGCTGGGAAGAACAGAAAAGCAAGGAGTGCAGCCAGCTCCCTGATGGTCTCCTCTTTCTGCTTCAGTGAAGCAGATAATGTAACACTCAGTGCTTGTGTCAGACATAGTCTGAAAGGATGGCTCCCGGTGCTGCTGCTGTTTCATTCCTGTCCGTCTCAGTAATAGCAGAAAGAGACCATGATCCCAAGAGGGGCAGAGTGCCATGAAGTGCTGTGGAGGAGCTGATAAGCCCCATCTAAGTTTTCACGTGAAGGCAAGAGTTAGCTGTTGGCTTCACAGGAAATAAAGTGCTGTTACTGCATCACTGCCAGCTAAAGGTAATGTGCTGAAAATCTGTCAGACCCATTGGTCAGATGTCAAATGCCAGAGGTCTTGTTTAAAACAGCAGTTCAAATGAATTCGGAGATATTCTAACTGCTCTTCAACCAAAATTTAATAACTAAATTCCGGACAGATAGCATATCATACTTCCTTATGGTTCAGAAGCAAAGGGAGTTCAGCCTAAAATTCATTTGCAGACATCTGTAAAACACATTGCTGTGGAATGACAATAGAGGTGATCCGCAACTTGACGTGGGCACTTGTTCTTTATTATGAGATACAGATACAGTGACACAAAGCACTGCTTTTCAAGTAAAGTGTGCTCAGTACAGTCTACAAATGCAATATAACTTCATGCCAGACATTGATTTTCTGTTGCTGATGAACATCTGTTTGATGTACACAGACATCTTGTGATTAGGCTCTGCTCGGTAGCTAGACCAGCAAATGGTAGGGGTGGAGCGGGGAGGATGAACAGGCGTTCTTTCTGCAAGCAATAAACAAACCATAAATGTGTTTATTTCCATAAAGAGTGGAAATAAAGATTCAGTGTTCAACAGGTATTTGCTTTCAGCACGCTTTTTCATTGGAGCTGGGTTTACTTTTTATTGACAGTCATCTATAACCCAGTGTTTGTTCTGGCAGAAAGAGAGCTTCATCTGCTGAATTTAAAACTTAACGAATAAGGAAATAACACGTATATTAATTTATTTTATGCATGAATGACAAACAAACTGACTTACAAAATTAATTTTCCAAAGCAGCACAGAATGAAAATGCTATAAGCTTTTGTTCTTAAGAAATGTTACATCTCACCAGGGTTTAAAATCCTCTAATTCTTGTGGGCTGTCATTTCCAGTTGCAGAAATTTCTCCCTCAGCTCTGTACGTCATTGCAATAAAATCCAGTTGGGGCCAGATGTGACCATGATCCCAGTTTCTGTTCCTGAGTGACGAGTATCAGCGCTGCTGAACGAACCGGACATGGGCTCCGTCTGCACATCCAAACCAGTGCATCTCAGCAACTACAATGGCCAAAAGAAGTGTCTGCTCTGGCCTGGTAGCCAAGTTACACATCTCATATTTGCAAAGATATATTAACTAGCTTATTTTCCCTTCCAGTTTGTTTACTATGTATTTTGGAAAGAGGACACAAAATCTCCAGTTAAGGCACTGGTTAGAATATTAGGCAGTAGGGGTTCAGTTCAGAGATTTGTTAAGGATTCTTAACCACAGTCTATAGGTTCATCAACCTTCTCAGTAATATAACTGAGAAACTCTTTTGCTAACCTCATTTCTGCCTGGGGCTTTTTTGCCACTTGAGAGGATGTTCTGTTCTATAAAGCCACAAGGGATCCTTTCCTTTATGTCTTGCAAGTCTATCTGTCTTGCCAGATAAAAAACCAAAAGGCTGAAAGAGCTCTCTAAATTAATTCCTGTAAGAAAAACTATTTTATTTTTAGAAATTCTCCAAGCACCTACATGAAGAAGTAGGGAATATCATCCTGTACTATCATCCTGGCCTTTTCATTATTCTCAGTATTTGCTGTCCCTCTACTCTCAATGTGAAAGTTTACCATAGGGCTGGAAGAATCCAAAAGAGATTGAATATGTGTTCATTTCATTACTGAAGAATGCCTATCTAATGGATTCCTTGTAGTGGAATTCTGATTTTTCTCCAAGTTATTATGATTTAAATGCTTTTCCCCAATATCTAACCAAAATCTTCCTTTCTGCACACTGAAACCTATTAGTTGCTATCTATACATTTGCCATTTCTGGTAAAAATATTTAACACAACCATCAGGAACTGATATCTTAGCAAATAGCATTAATTTAGGAAGTACCTATTGTCTTCCTAAGTCAATAAATTCTATGGATTTTTTTTTAAATTTTTTTTTTTTTTCATTTCTGGTAAACAGACATACCTCTTTCAAAAGAGGTAATAAATATCGAGCCTAGGATGATATACTTTTGGCCTTTTGATGTCACCTCTTGCACAGTATGTGGTTAAACTCTCCAATCCAATGTCATAGATTTTCTGCTTGTAGAAATCAAGGAAATTGTGTTCTGTCCAACTGGCAATAAAATGATAAATAAAATACACTCTACTGTATATTGATTACTTGACTATTTCCAAAAGACTAGAAATGTACAGGTGAGGTTTTTTTCTCCCTCTGGGGTAGATACTGAGTCTCAAAGAACATTCATTGTCCTGTAAAACACAGACAAGTGCCTTTGGAATACATAGCCTTTCTGACAGGAATATCTTTGTATTATTCTATAGATGGATACCTGGAATATGACATAGAATGAAAAATCAAGTCAGAACTTTATACACGGTTCCCAGAAAATAAACTTCAAACAACTTGTTAGAGGATACTGCTGTGTATTTTGAAGTCTTAGATTTAGTATTAAACATGCATAACCTATGCAGTAGTGGTTTAAAAAGATCCCATAAGAACATTCAGTGTTTTAAACAGATTGTTCATACTTGATGAAATTGCAAACCAACCAGTGAGCATATATGATGATTATATCCAGGTATTTAGCCTTGGTTTTTTTCAAACTTTTGGCTTTAACTGTTGCTGCACTTTTTCATGGAAAATGAAAAAATTATGCACATTCAGGCAAACAAAAATTGCCCTGAAGATTATTTCTAACAGATTTCATACTTAGGAAAACAGCACCATTAAAGATTTACAGATCATTTCTTTTTGTTTTTAAGGGCCTAATCCAAAATCTGTTTAAAGTTGATGTGAATGTTTTTATTGAATTCCATGTGCCCATAACTGCGTTGTAAGTGCAAAAGAATTGCTTTCAACTAGAAGGAGACTTATTAAATACACTTATATATTAACTTACATCTAGAAGTACATATCAGTATTTTTTCTAGGAAATGCAGATATATTTAGTAGACTATTTCATAGTAGCATTCTAACCAATTTCTCCTCACTAATGCTTAATATTTGGGACATGAAACAGTATCTTTTCTTCAGAAGAACACAATATTACGGGTCCAATAGAGACATTGCTACTGTTAGAACATATACATTCACTTCTCTGAAGTTAGATTAATTGTCAGTTTGCTTATAAGGAATACATTCAGTAGTATCAAGATGTTATCCTTGAGAAATTCCTGCCCCTACTGCAGAAGTAAGTGAATATGAACTTTGGGTATGAATGTGTGAGCTGGTATCCTTATGAAAGGTATTCATGTTGCCTGCTAGATACCTGCTCAGTTATTCTGAATATCCTTCTGATGGGTCAGTTTCCTCCCATTGACACAGGAGGTCAACATAACACTGAACTTGATACCTATGTTTCATTTGTGCTTTGTAAGGGGAAAACCAAAACCAAAACACAACACATTTAGAAAATATCCAGTAACCAAGAGTCACAGGAGTTATGGTAAGGCACATATTGTATTATATTATATGACAAGATCAACCTCTGAATTTAGCAGTGTAAGGTTTTACCTGGTTAACATATTCATACAATTTTTATTATATCTAATTTTTTATATCTATCTATTATATCTATTTTTTGCATGACACTATAAAACATAAACATGATGACCCACTGACTGACAGTTAGCTAGCACTAAATTTTAGATTAATTCAGAAAAAAATAATTATCTGTGATAGATTAATAAACTATACATCTGAACATCATAGTGTTTCATGGCCTAGGAGTTTAGACACCACAAAATTGGTGGAACCCAAGTGATATTCCACCTGGAATTCCTGTTTAAATCCCTATGAAGGGTGTTGGTTATTGTATGATTATTTGCATTATGAATGCTTGGAGTGATATCTGGTTTTATCCTGGGTTTAAATTAAATTAGATTCCATTTATAAAAAATATTTACTTTACTGTGTCCAGAAAATTGTTTGTTCTTAAGCGTGAAAATTATTGAGTGGTGATATATACCACTACACCCTTCATCAAACTATGCTGAAATCAGTGGAAGAAAATACTATTGGAAAGCAACAGCATTTGTAAATTACAATGTGTATTCCATTGGAAGTGTGCTATTCCTGCCTTGCACTCTGAAATAAGGAACCATGTAGCCTATGTAGAATTCACAGTGCACATGCTGGCACTCAGAGTCCTTGTGCAGTGTCATTCTCACAGGGTCAGGGTATATTCTGCATGTCTGCATGCTATACTGCTAAGCAAATATCACAAGAGAAAGTGTTTTCTCATTTCAGGAACAACAGAAAGAGAGCTTGACCTACCAAAATTAAAAAAACAAAACAGGACTGAGATTGAATTTTATACATTTGAATTGAAAATTTATATAAGAAAATTTCATCACCCCTGTCTCACAGCATTCACAGAGCAGTGAATGACTGGAGCACAGGCAGACAAAAGAAATCAGAAATTCATGGTTTGTACTGATGTTGCTGAGGGGGCTGGGAGTCCAACCACTGGTGGGGCTGAGATTGGTTGCTGCAGTCAGAGGGAGGCACCTTTTGTGTTGCAGAGGGTTTTTGCCTTCTTAGTGCCAACTCAAATAAGCATGCGGCAGCAGCTCATGGCAGGTATGTTGCTCTCTGCTAGGGCACAGCCAAGCCTGTCACTGTTAATTGTCCCTTTTCCTCCAAATATGTTGCAGGCATTCAGCCTGGCTAAACATGATGAAAGTAATGCTGGGTTTGCACTTGAGGAAGGAAACAGTTCCCTACAAAGACTGCAAGGAAGAGGAAATAGTGACTCCATGGGAACAGGGGTCATGCCACTTTGCTACAAAAAAGAAGATCCTCTGTTTCTTTGAACTAGTGTTCACATATGCATTTTTCTTTTTGATGATTCTACCCAGTCAGACAAAAATGTATGTGTAGCCTTTTCTGCTTCTCAAATTTACTTTGTGTTATGAGTTATTTCCTCACTGTGTAACTAGTCTATAGAAAACACTTTCAACATTACAGGGAATGAGACCTACAATTAAATTTACATAGTGTTTTCCATTTTAATTTCCTATTACCAGTACAGATTTTAGCTTTACGATATTTCTGTGAACTGTATAGAGATTATTTATGCTGAGTAGCCACAAAGCTCTGAGCGGTAGTTTTGGGGAATAATGTTAGGTATTTAAGTGATGCTATTAGTGATTAAAATTCATCACTTTTCTTAGTTCAGTTTCTTATTTGATATCTTCTGGATACATCAAGGTAATGAGAATTTAATAAAAGTGCAATAGTTACTTATATAGTAGTCCACTGGCAGGAACTGTGAGGTGCCTCATGGAAAAAATGTACTCATCAACTGGAAGCTAAGGCTTCTTTTTTTTGCTGATAGCTGCAAAACTGAATCAACTAATTGACTCCATCTCTATTTTTACAGTTGACTTATAACAGATTCTGAAGTTGATTTTAAATTTCTGTTTCATGCTTCAAGAACACACTGCCTTTGAAAATGGTCTGATCACCATTATGCTATAAGTAATAATCAATTTATAGTAGGGTAGAAACACAAGCAGCATCCAAATATACTCTACAGAAATATGGGAGTCCTTTAACCTGGACAGTTTCTCTGCTTGGTACTAAGAAATAACACACAGAAAAGAAGTGCTAACAAATGTTACTTGTCATGCCTTTACATATAAAGATGAAGTAAACAAAAATTATTCATGTGTAAAACCAGTGTGAAACTGGGAGATTTAACAGTTACAAAGTACTATCTTTGAAATCAGGGTGGGTTTTTAAATTCTTTCATTTTAAGTATTTTTGGTTCAAAACAACGGAAAACAAATTTAACAGCATGCCAGATTTTAATTTTTTCGGAGCATTAAAATGACTCCTCAGAGATTGCAGGAAATTATTTATTCACAATAAATTAGAGCTGCTGAAACTGCCAGCCAGACTGTCTGCAGCAAAATGTACAAATGTTTTACTGTCTAGCATCATAGGAGTCTGTCAATAAAATTGGGCTTCATTCTACAGTCAGTGAGATATTGTAGTCCCTCTCTATAGGGTGGTTCATTCAGTATCCCCTCACGTGGTGTGTTTATGCATGTGTGTGCATGTGCACTGACAAATGTGTGCTCTAAAGAGGAAAATCAAAACAGACATAGCTGAAGACAGAGTACAAGTACCTTATATTAACTTATTTTCATTCTGAAACTTGTTCAGAGACCCAGTAGTGTATATTGTCTTCCAGCATTTATGATTTATAGTGGACTAGTTAGCTGTAAAAATGAACTGTTGTTGAAGACTTTTTGTGTCCTTGTATTTTTGCCTCTTCATTCAAATAATGAAAAAATTGTTTTTGAATTCTTGAAGAGGTCACAGATGAACCAAGAGTGACACCCACAGTATGGCCCCAAATATACTTTGAACAGAAGGACAGGCCTTATCTATATGGTATTTGTTTCAAAATTTATCTGGAAATAGTACTTAAAAATTGAAAGAAAGATCTTTGTTCAGTCTTTAAAATAATAATACTAAAAAAAAAGATTGGCAAGGCATGGAAATTATAAGGGGAGTAACTTATAGGGATGCAGATAAAGGTCCAAGCAATGTGCCTGGCAGTAGGTAAAGAAGTAGACTGAAAACATCTCACCAGACATGAGAGATCTGTAAGAGTTATTGAGGCTCCTTCTAAAATGCTCCTCTCTCTAGCCTGGAGAAAAGGAGACTCAGGGGAGATCTTATCACTCTCTACAACTCCCTGAAAGGTGGCTGTAGTCAGCTGGGGGTTGGTCTCTTTCTCCAGGCAGCACAGACAGAACGAGAGGACACAGTCTCAAGCTGTGCCAAGGGAAATATAGGTTGAATATCAGGAAAAAGTTTTTCACAGAAAGAGTGATAAAGTACAGGAATGGCCTGCTCGGGGAGGTGGTGGAGGTGGAATCCCTGGATCTGTTTAAAAAAAGACTGGATGTGTCACTCAGTGCCATGGTCTAGTTGGGGTGTTAGAACATGGGTTGGACTTGATGACCTTGAAGGTCTCTTCCAACCTGGAAATTCTGTGATTCTGTGAAATCTTTAGGCTGGCTGCATCAAAGTCAGCTTTGGATCAGGTACCCATGCCTTTCCACAGTGGGCCCACAGAGAACCTGAGCACAGAGGGAGAAGGTCCCAGGCCGTGGTTTCTACCATGGCATGGCTTCTGAGGAATGCCTTTCCTGTTGGACATTTGTTTTTACAGCAGTCTGCTCTGACCTGTTGGCAGATTTTTATCTTAAACATTTAGGTAAAGCAGTGTACCAATTTCACTTTTTAATCCTATCAATAAAAGTAGGTGAATCTAGAAGGCTGAGTTACAAATGTACCATCTCTGTGAGTGAAGTTGCCTCTGCATGTCCCCAGTTTGTGCAAAGGCAAGTAAGTCATCAGCAATGAACTCACAGCACAGAAAGAATAGCAATAGCTGTGGGGGTTTTTGGTTTGTTTTTCTGGTGTTATGGTTTTTTGTTTGTGTCTTTGTTTGATTTTTATATTTCTTTTTAATTTAAGCTTATGACTTTGATAAAATGGATTAAGTAGAGGAGCAAACAAAGGGAGAAGGGAACCCATGGAATTTTAAAATGTATTTTAAGGGAGTGTTCTGATCCTATTTCAGCACTCATTCAATCAACACTCTTGTCTCCCACGTACCTGAAACTGATGTTGCTTTGCTGCAGTGTTAATAGAGAATCCTATAAAGCCCAGCTGTGAACTTGATAAAGGAAAAGGAGAACAAATTGTCCTACAGCTCAGACTGCCTACAGTGTTCTTCCTGAAGGGAATGCCATAACAAACAGAATACATCAAAATGTAATACTTCCAGGGCATTTCCTGTAATTCCCCCTGCAAGTTTGGAGAAGTCTGAATCTAGGGAAGCTTATTTAATTTCCCATTTCAGTGGACATTTGAGAAAGGTTCCTGAAAGGGGCTTTGTGAAACCTGGGTAGGCTGAGGGAATCAATACCAGAAAAGTAGGTTTTAGCTTCCCCTCCTGCAATGGGAGGCTGCTCTACAACTATGAAGAAGCAGAAAGAGCATGAATAACAGGCCACCCAAATTCCTGTAGTCCTCAATTAAAACCTACTTGTCTTAATTCTTTACACTTGAGCTTTGAAAGACTTAGCATTAAGAAAGAAATATTTTTTTTTTGTTTTCCACAAATAAATTGATTGATATTAGGATTGTATTTAACAAATAGTATGATGGAAATTAGAGATCTCTATAGGTCTGTGCTGGCCTGCTCATGATGGGAGATGCCATTAGTAATGCACAGTAATGTACTTCTGTCATTCTTTCAAATATATACTGATTGTTCTGTGAAGTAGCAAGAAATGTAGAATTTGATTGTCATTTGCTAGATGATTACTGTATTCCTGCTAAAAAAATGACTGACGGTACAAAAAGAATTCTAGAAATTTTTTTTTTGGACAGTAATGCAACTTTCTTTGTAGTTTCATTACAATTAAATTTTATACTAGCTATTTTGAAAAGAGAGAGTCTCCAATACTTAAATAATTATGACTCAATTTCTGTTGCTGTTGACAAAGAATGTTCAGTCAAAAGGTCCTTGGGCTTTTCTAATAAAGTGAGACTGCTTTACATCTTAAATTGATTCAGAGATTGTTTATGTATTTCATTCCTGCAAAGGAATAAGAGGATTTTAGTCTGATGGTTTTTGCTTGGAACTGATAAACACTGCTCTGTGGATCACCTACATCCTCCTGGCTCTTTCTAGGCCTGAACTCTGTGTCAGGGTAAAACTCCAATGTACATCTTCTAACAAGTTTCCTTGGGCTACCAAGAGCTCAGAATTCACAAATGCTTTTTATACCCTTCTAGCCTTTCTATTTTTCCTTTATTTTTTCTGAGGGGTTTGTCTTTTCAAGGCCTTCTATCTAATCCTGACTTATGGAATAGGAACCCCTTTGCTAGGTACCAGTGCAAATGTGAATGGGAACTAGTAAAGAGAGCTAAAATACTCACTCTTGATGAAATACTGTCATTGAAAGCAAACCAACATTCCATTAAAACCTATGTACAGTAAAAAGGATGCCAGTTTGCACATGTAGGGTGTAGCTTTTTCATCATCAGTGCTGTGGTTAGCACTGTAGGAGGCATCTTTACATACAGGGAGTTTTTTATAACTTTCAGAATTCTTTCTCTGTCTCTGTATGAATGGCCCTATTTACTCCTCCAGGAGTGGGGAGAGCAGGGTGTGAGGTGGGGAAGAGAGGGCACATTTCAGGTCTGAGCAGCAAACACTGAGCCCTGGAGTTCTGAGGTTCTCTCTGGGTCAGGTTTCATGTAGCTATTTTGGTTTGCTTTACAGGTAATGGGTACTACAGATTTAGCCCATCTCCAGTGGCTAGCACTCAAAAGTGAGAATAGCTGCCTTTGGGTAGCCCAGTGAAGGAAAATATCCATTTTTGTGCTAACAGACAGGCACTGTGTGTCTCACCAAGAACACTAACAGACAGCACATTCTGCCAAAGTTAGAACTGATAGCATCGATTATATTTGTCTTGCTCTTCCTAGCTGAAATTCCTATAAAACCTTGAACATAGCCTGTTTAAAACTATTTTTCTTTTAAGGAAAAAAACCCACCACCCAAACAAAACCCTCACACCCTTTTTTATTACTTTGTAGGAAGGAAAAGGAAAAGGAAAACTGATTGCAGGAATTCTGAGCATTTAATTTTCTTATTGATGAAGCATACATATAGCATTGTAGCCAGATATATAATCAATTTCACCTGTCTAAAGTAGTGAAAGCTTGTGAAAATTATAAAAATAGAGAGATAAATTGGTTCCTTTAAGCAAAGACCATCATAATCTTTCTGGTTAATTTTACCTCTAAGAATGTGTCATTTAGATTTTAGCTGCTAATCAGGAAGGCATATCAGAGAATTATTTGTTGGGTTTTTTTTTCAATACCTCCTGATGTTTATTTTCCCTGAAAAGAGTAGACTACAGTGAACCTTCTATTTCTATTTCATCAGTTTCTGGACCTCTGTTTGTTCTAATAAAAAGCATAGCACTGCCAACTCAAACAGCAATGTGGTGAAACAGAGTTCCAGCAAACAAGAAAAAACAACTTCTACACGTACAAATAAAGGGACTGAATGGGACTAATGATAACCCAAATACCAAGGCAGTTCTCCTGCTTCTTTCAAAGCTGCAAGCCATCAACAGTTCAAACTCTGTACTGAAAGGGAGACTTGCAGAAAATCTGAAATGGAACTTCAAGGTGTGACAATGATGGAGAGTTCTTGAGGATTTCTTGTGGTAAAGCAAGACCAAGGTTGCCAAAAGAGCTATTCCAGTAATTCTAAAGACCTTTGTGTTATCCAATACTGTAGTTATTAAATCAAATCTTAAAAAAATGAAAAAAATAATTTAAAAATAGTATTCCAACAACATCCTTCACCTCACATACCTCTGCAATGGTTCCCAGTCTTTTCAGTAGGACTTACCCCAGGAGGGCTGCCCACCAACTTGTCCTTGCTCGTGCCAGTAAGGCCTGTTTCTCTGCCATATGGGTGGAGTGGCTGTGGAAAACAATCTTCATCCTGCAGGAAACTGCACCAGCCTTTGTGCGGGTGGCATGGCTGACCCACTTTCTTTGGAAAACTCCTCCAAGCACAGCACAAGTTCTGTGAGCACATTCCAGAGCCCCCTGGTTTCTGTTCACCCCAGAAGCACCTTGGCAGCCTCTCCTGGGTGCTTCACCCTGACTTTTCCCTGTCAAACCCCCTCTGACTGTGCTGCTGCTGAGCCTGATGATGTGGAGGCAGCTGGCAGGAATGGGCCAAGACCCCTGCAGCGTGGCTTTCAGCTTTTGGATGGCCAATAAAATAGGCAGGGAGCTTGATAGATATTTTTTCAGTAATTCTAGAGTATGGTGAGAAGAGCTTGAGGAAAACAAGACCAAATATAATAATTGTACAGGTATTCAGCAATGGTAATATAAGCACCACTGATGGCATTGCTGGTGTCCTCAAAATAGCAAAACCAACTGCTGAGGATTTGCAGGGTAGGCCTGGCAACATTCTAACCTGAATTGTCAGGCCTGAGGCAGGGCAGTATGTCCATCCCACGTTTACTGAAAAGTTTAGAGAAGTATATTCTTTGCACAGCACCAAGGAACATCTCTGACCTAGTGGTTTTGCCAAAAAGGATTTTAAAAACCCATCTGCATGTATGCAGTGAGTGAAGAGGAAATGAAGGATGGAAAGAGTAAGTTATGAAACTTTTGCTTCCCTTCAGAAAGCCCTCTCAAAGGTTACAGTCAACTTTGGATTCAGCATTTCAGTGAAATGCATATAAACAGTTATGTTGTAAAACCAAGATGGACTTAAAGTAAAAAAATGTTCTCCACATGTCATGTATGAAATTAACCCCAGTTCCTCTTGATTACACAAGGTAAAGGCTTCTGATCTTAGTCACATGAACCATTTCCCATTATCTCTGTAAACATTTCTTGATTTATTTGTACACCAAATTCACATTTTCATAAGGGAAAAAGGGAATTGTTCTCTTTATGACATTGACAGGAAAACCGAAAAGTACACCTTCATTTCTCCAAGAGCAGAATTTAAATTCAAGATGGAAATGCAGGCTGAACTGCAAGAACCTGTTCCCTGACAGTAAGTTGGATTTTTTAATGGGAGAAAAGCAGGGGAACACTTCTTCATTATGGTACAAAGACAGGAAGTGAAGTAAGCACCAAAGCAGGCTTCCCCTTGTAATAGCAGGGAAGAGCTATTTCAAAATCAACATTAAATAAAATCAAGGCAACTTTCCCCTGCCTGGATGAGTTAGATCAGAGGCTTAACTCATATATGAAATATTGGTCTCTTACTAGTCAGTCATTATTTAGCTTGTCTTACACATGTATATTGGCCCCTTGCTGGTACTTTTGCATATCAAATGACCTGATTAATTCCCTCAGATTTGCTCTCAGAAAGTAGTTCAGATTTGAACTCTTAAGTGAGTTTCAGTTTTCAATTATCCTTCAAGTTCCCCTAAAGAAAGTTCACTAAGCATAATATTCCCTATAACATGTTGGAGGCAGAGAGTGCAAAAGTTCTCAGAATTTCAGAGGCAAAATACTTCTCAATTTAACAACTGCCATATGAAAGTGAGTTGGGATTTTTTGTTATTGTTTTTTCTTTTTTTAAACTATGTAAAGAAACTAATCTTCTATAACATGAACTGGTGACACATTCTAGCTTAAGAATTCTGAATATTTACTAAATCATCTGGGAGGCATCTGTAGTTGTCTTCACAGAACTGAGAGCCCTTGTGACCCTTCAGAATATTGTATTTGGATGTTTGGAGTATGGGGGATCTGCAAATCCAACCTTTTCCTATCCTGAGTTCACTGTGTTATCAGTGCACAGGCAGCACTCATAGCATCCCATTCTGAACATTTTCTAGTGAATTTGATCTTGTTGTCCTAACAAATCAGCTGGAGTGACTGTGATATGCTTCCTGAAATGAGGGCACTGAAGGACACCTCAAAGGCCTGGATTCCTGTATGCCTTATGGGCGCTCTCCATACCCAATGCTACATCCCCACAACAGCTTCCTTTAACTTGCTCTTTCTCAAGGGGAAGTTCTGGCTAAGGAAGCATGAAAACCATTGTTCCAAAGCACTGTGACACTGCTTGGAGACCTGGTTCCTGAGCTCTGTGGGCTGCACAGCCCACGCCTGAAAAAAACTGAGAGAGAAGTTGTGGCGTGAGGTAAAAGACAAATTTAATGCTTCATGGGGGTCTCCTGAGCTGTGGGTCTAGGTTAACTTTTTCTGCCACTAACCACTTGTGCCAGTGCTTCCATGATAAACTCTGTCTTCACTTTTTAAAATGCTCACAGGCTCCTTGTGCATGGGATCAAATGACCACCCTGTTCCCTTCACCTGTGAAATTTCAGAGATGACTTGAAAAGGGCCATTGTTTCCCAGGAATGCCAGGCCTAGTCCAGGAAAGAAAGTCTTCATTTCTGCAGGAATTTGGAGTCTGCTTGAGAAGGCCTTGCAGTTAGTAGGTGAAAGCTATGGCACGTTCATTAAACCTCTGAAAATTTACAGGGGCTGGGCCTCTCCCTGTCTGGGCTCTTTCTCTTCCCCTGCCGAGTGGGTGGGAAGGGGAAGGAGAAAGAAGGAGAAGGAGAAAGGAGAAGGAGAAAGGAGAAGGAGAAAGGAGAAGGAGAAAGGAGAAGGAGAAAGGAGAAGGAGAAGGAGAAGGAGAAGGAGAAGGAGAAGGAGAAGGAGAAGGAGAAGGAGAAGGAGAAGGAGAAGGAGAAGGAGAAGGAGAGGGAGAAGGAGAAGGAGAAGGAGAAGGAGAAGAAGAAGGAGGGCTCAGCCTCCACACACAGGGTTCTCTGTCCTTGCATGTGTCCTTACTCACATGACACATGTGCTGTCATGTGAGTAAGGCTGTATGTTTAGTGAGCATTTTGAAAAACATTTCTAGTAGATTATTCTTGTATTTGAGTACAAGGAACAATCCAGCAAATGTGTTCAGGTTCAGACAGATGATGCCTGCTTCAACAAGTTCAAAGTCACTTCTAGGGTGAAAACTGGGAACAAAAGCTATGACAATACTTTGGTGTTTTTAAAATCATTTGAAGCATGAACACACAGGCAACAAAATATACTGTGACTAGCCCACAATATCTAAATTTATTATCTTCTTGTAAAATTTCTGGGCTATTTTGTGCAGAATGAGTCGAGAATGTTGCCAGGATGGACTGATGATGCCAATAATCCCTATTAGGACTGTTTGAGTTACTGTCATGAAATCTTTAATGCATTGCACAGTACATGCAGAATAGAAATGTGAAACACAAAGTGATAATGAATAATATTATTAAATTTGTAACCAGATGGGTAAGGGGAAGATGGGAAAACTCTTCAAAGGATTTTCAACCTGTTTTTCAAAGGAAGGAAGAATCTGACCTGCATATGAACTGATGATAATACGTACTGTGCTTAGTGAGCTAAAGCACTGGAAAATTTATTTTTTGTACAGATACATTTTTTCTGTTTTGGTTTCAAACCTCATTTAATCTCCAAATGGTAACACTACTGACATTAAATACTCAGATTATAATAAACTGACTGTGACTGTTTTCTGAAAGTATAGTCCAGAATGTAATAATAGAGCTAATAAATAATGTATCTTAGAAACCTCACAAATATAATTTATGACAACTTGGATTTTATTTCTTTTCTTTTTCAAGAGGTTTCCTGTGATCTAACTAAAAAAAAAAAAAAAAAAAAGTTGTAGCACTATGTGTTCTTAGACCCTGGTATAGATGGCACACAAAAGGAAGCTTGTCCTTTTGGGACCTGGCTCTGAATCAATTACAGACGACAGAGAAATACTCTTTTGTGGCTGCTAAAGTTCAGGAATGAAATCTGGCAGGCTCAGCCAATTCCCTAATGCAGCATCCACATTACCAACATCAAATTGGCAGCTTTTGCCTGTCCCAACGGGGACAGGGTAATGAATAGATTTAGTTAAGGTGTCCTGACTCATCTACAAAGTGCCTGGTATGTGCACCAAGGCTCTCCTGTGTAACTTCCAAAAAAGTGTCATTCAAAGAAAAATGAAGTTAAGAAGGTTTGCTGGCTAGCACTGCTATAGCACACGACTGAGCTTCAATCTGCTCCCACTGCCCTAGAAAAAGCCACTGTTCATTTTCCTTTTAACTGCTACATACTCAGGCACTGTAAGGAAAGTACGTCTCTCATCATCTGTGATTTTTCACTATGTTGTCAAAGAAGATAATTTCTTTATGATCTTCACACTTTTTTTTCCGCTGTCACTTCAAAATCATTTACACCATGTCAAAAGACTGCTCAGCCTAATAGTTATTTTAGGTGATTTTCCTTGGAATGAGGCACTGCCATTCTTAAATCCCCAGGCAGTGTGCTTATGAATTTCCAGAGTGTGATGCAAACATAATTTTCCTGTGAGGCTCTTCCCCCTGACTGTGCAGTGAAGATTGACAATGGATCCAAAATTAACTACATCAGAAAGCCCAATGAAATTCAGCTTCTACAGTTGGGATTCTTTTCACAAGTATCTCTAAACATCTACTCTTTTTTTTTGTTTGCTTTAATAGGTTCTTAAAATTCTTAAAATTTCCTTACATTTATTTCTAATGCAAACATAAAGAAATGGGAAAATTTTTAACTCCAATTGTATTTAATTTTTTCTATTCTCACTCATGTCCCTAGAATCTATGCCAGTGCTCAGGGAAAAAAAAATCTAATGGAACAAGGGTAAAAATTTTGTCTTCTTATACACACTCTTCTTTTTGACCTTCCCTTTCCCTTCATTGAGAAAAATGAAAGAGAATAAAATAACCTAGGTTAAGTTCAAGTTTCCCTGTTTATTTTGGTTGCTTCTGCAAAGATTAGTAACATTCACACACTCATGAGGCGTAGGTGATCCAGTGCAATAGAAAGATAATAAAAAACCAAAGTCATTCGAGTTATTGGAGTGATCTTTTGGACTGTTTCTTTCAATACAAAATGGAACGCTGAGTTTTTGAAGGGCTTGTGTCAGTAATTCTCATCTTCAAATACTGTAAATGAGTTTCTATTTCACTGCACAAAATTGTATTGGACTGGTGTAATTGGTCTAATGTGTTAGGAACTGAGCCCATGTGCATAATTATAAATATGTATATATGGATGTACAGTCTCCATAGGATTTGTTTGTTCTTCCAATACTTTCAGATTAGTAATTGATTTGCTGCCATGCAGAAGTCCCTCAAGGAATTACATTAGAGAATCATTTTAAATATTTGCAGAACCTTCCAAGCAGAATACATTATAAATGTTGAATGCAGAGAGAGATATCATCCATTTTTCACCCTGGCTGTGATAAGCAATATGGGAAAAAAAAGAGAGAAAGAAGTCTCACAATAACAAAATCCACATTGAAAAGTTAGGCACTTTGAACTTTCCCATCACCTTACCAGTGTTTCCCCACAGGCTGTCTAAAAGACAACTCAGCAATGTCTGAATGGGGCTGCACACAATGGCTCCTTCACAAGTGGGTCTTTAATTGATTACGGCTGTGTTTATAGAAGCAGAAGAGAATTTACTCAAAATGACAGATTGCCTTTAGTGTTAAAATAGTTTAGTAATGTTAATAGTAAAGGAGGTCCCCGCCACCTCCTCCTCAGCCGCATGAAGCCCTAAAGATGAGCTCTTTGTTACTGCAGCCCCCAATCGCTTTTTGCTCTCCCTCCTCCCTTCCCGCTCCCCTCCTGCTCCCAGAGAGGGATGCTCCCGGCTCCAGGGACCGCACACCGGGCACTGCACACCCAGGGAGAGCAGCAGCTGGCCGGCTCCTGCCGAGGTAAGAGCCTGCAAAGCTGCAGATTCCATCGGAATCTGCTAAAGTAGAAGAATACAGAGCACAGGCCTCCGGCAACGCGTCCCAGCAGTGCCCCTGTGCTCAGACACCCCAAGGCAGCGCTGGAGAGCACGGCCGAGGGGCCAGCCCACCCCGGGCGCTGGAGTAAGCAGCTTTTCCCTACTGATGTTCCAGCACCCGCAGTGACGAGGTCCCGGTGCGGCGGCTGGATGAGCCGGGAGCGCTGGGAGCGCTGGATGTGCCGCTGGGAGCGCTGGACGCGCTGCTGGGAGCGCTGGGAGCGCTGGATGCCCCGAGAGCGCTGGACGCGCTGCTGGGAGCGCTGGATGCCCCGGGAGCGCTGGACGCACTGCTGGGAGCGCTGGGAGCGCTGGATGCCCCGGGAGCGCTGGATGCGCTGCCGGGAGCGCTGGGAGCACTGGATGCCCCGGGAGCGCTGGATGCGCTGCCGGGAGCGCTGGGAGCGGCCCGGCCCCCGCCCCGTCCCGCGGGGCGCCCGGCGCGGGGCCGCATCTGCGGCCAACACTGACCCCTGGCGGCCAGCGCCGGAACAGCACGGCCAGCTCCGCCGGGACTGCCGCCCCGCTCCCGCCGGGAATGCCGCGGCCCGAGCTCCCCGCCGGGAATGCCGCGGCCCGAGCTCCCGCCGGGAACGCTGCCGGCCGATCCGTGGTGACGCGCTGCTCAGCTCAGCGTCACGGCACGGGGCAGCTTTCAGAACTACAAAGTACTTTACAGCCTTATCGCACCTGCCAAACCCGGAGGCAAAAGTCATCCTTGATGTTCTAATTTTTTTTTTTTTTTTTTTTTTTTAATGTCCCTCCCTCTCTTCCCCCCGCCCCGATATTTTAAGATCCCCATAAACAAGGAGGTAACTGCCCGAGTCTCAGAGTAATTTGGTTGACAATGATGAGCCGTGGAGTTCACACACCCGGTTTCTTCCTTCTCCATAAAGGAAAGATAATGATTTCAAAGTCTTCTCTTTGGTTCTAATGCAGCTGAATTAGTTGAAGTTTGAAGTAAGCACAAATAAAAACCCGACCATTAGAGATGATGCTGTGTAGTTAACTCTGTATTTGGAAGGCAATGTTAATGTCATTAGACAGTATATTTGATTAAATATCAAAGGTATTTAAAATGGATTCTTTCTTTCACCTATATGACTTCTAGTATCAGGAGAGAGCCATCATTTGGCATTCCAAACAGACATAAATAAATAAGGTGAATATGATCAATAACAAAATATCCTGAGGAAGACTCAGGGGGCATAAATATCCCTGCCAACTACCTTCTAAACTCTGGTTGTGCTGAATGACTCTTGACTGGAAAACATCTTGTTGTGATGCTTTTTAGTGAATTTTTCTTTCTCAGATTTGAGGCTTGACTTGCCGCTGAATGACTCATCATGCTGCCTGCTTCTATCATCATGCTGAAATATGCTGCTAAAACAACAATCTTGTAAGGAATAGTAATATCTCCATCGTAAGAACAGGAAGAAAGAACCCATTCCCAAGGGTAGTTTGGGCAGAAATTAACAATGACTTTTGCTAGGGCAATCTGCCCTAATGAGATCAAGCCTCCCATGTACTGCCAACCTCGGTGCGTGAGGATGCAATTTAGAATGGTGAAGTAAATGTTGTTAGTGACATGATAAATAATTTATAAATAATACCCGTGGTTTGCATATCCCAGACTCCTTAAGCTCCTTTTGTATCTAGAGGAGAAGGAGGTTGCCCAGAGGGGTCAAATGAGGAAGTATTGCTTACTCAGCTTACAGTAGGGCTGTAAAACTGGCACATGAATATAAATCTCACTTCACTTCTCAATGATACCATTATTGCACTGCAAGGACAACACGTGGCTCTAGCACCTTCCACACCTGCAGTGTCAAGAAAACCAAGAGGAACTGTCTTTGTACACCCCTGAGTGCACATGACTCTTCCTGGTCTGCTCAAAAATGGAACCTTATTTTTGTCTTTCATCATCCGTTTGGGCTGTCTTTGCACAGTTTTTCTGAAGACTCAAAACAGAATGGAACTGCTTAGATGAACTTGAAATACTGAAAATACACCCTTTAAAAAAAAAACAAACAAAAACCAAAACTGAAACATTTCCAGTTTGCAGTTTTGGAAAATACATACCACCTGAGGCTGGTAAAAATACACACATATTCAAAAGCTATGAGAAGGCCAAAAACAAACATTAATAATAGTCCCACTGCAATCTCGTACAGAGTACATATTTATGCAAGAAATTTGTGACAGAAACAATATATCTCGTGTGAACTCAGAGCTATAAATACATTCTCCTTATTTAAGCCACAGGAAATGTCAGAGTTGTCAGTTCCTAGTGCAAACACATTCAGAAATTCAAAAATAACTATATGTAATATTTGCTCTTGCAGATGTACATCCCATTCAGAAGGCAACTCAAGAAAAGCAGGATTAACCCTCCAGTCATTAATACAGTCCATCCTGCTAGACTGGAAAAATTAGTAAATGAAATCTCAAGGTGAGTTTATGAGTGTGATCCTGAGTGTATCAGTTAGTGGGGCTCCCTTAACATCAGTTTGGCTAATGAGGAATTACTCTATTTACTCTATTACTTTATTTCTGAAGAAATAAAGTTGCCTTTGCTATATACCTGCTTACAATCCCTGTAGTTAACAGCCTGGAAGGGGAATCTGGCCTTTGATTTTTAAATATTGGAAAGGCTATTAAATCCTTGTGCCTAACATATAATTAACCTATGAGGCTGCCTGGCACAGGCTACTATTCTGACAGAAGCAAAAGCAGATTAAAAATCCCACTCCACAGGAATGGAATGAAATCTGGCAGGCATTAACAATGGAATGAAATCTGATGACATTAACATTGCCTTCCAAATACTGCTACTTGCAGTAGCAGTAGCTAGGACAAAAAGTAATAATAAGATCTGTCAATCCTGAGGCTTTGAGGAATATATTTCTTCACTTGCACAGAGGCAGGACTGTTTATTACAGCATTATGTCATCTACTACTTGCTACTTTTCCTTCAAAACCTGTCATTAACAGGGTGCAAAGTGGTGAACAAGATGGAACAATTAGTCTCCTCCTTAGACACTTGCACTCTTTGGCCTTTGGAAAAGTATGTACATGGAGTCAAGGAAGCATTGAGGAGTTGCCTGAGGCCTGTTTTAAAATGCAATGGAACTCTTATGGGTGCTTCTAATTATTACTTATTTTTGATTAATAAATGTATTAGTGGAAATGAGGTGTAAATCGATCTTGGTAATCATGGAAAAAGCAAACAATTTTATTAATCTGCTCCTCAAACAAGAGGTAAAACCGTCCCTTTGATTTCATAACATTATTACTGAAGCTGCAGTCCCAAAGGCAGAATGACATCCTGAGCACAGAGAAGGCTGTAGGTTTGCCCTTTGGACATGTGGAAACACACGGGGTGGCTGTGCACCTCTTCAGCCACCTAAACAGAAAAAACAGGCCTCTTCTCAAGTGGAGGAAATGCCCCAAAGAAGGGGAGAAAACAAAGAGAAGGAAGTGGTTTTAAAATGCTCAAAGATCATTCTGAAGCACAAATACAGAGAACGTAGTATTGGTTGTATAGAGCAGACTATTAGTGCTAAATAAGCAGTGAAACCTTACAGGATTCCTCTACTATCACACATTTGCTTCTATGAATATGTCTTAGTTGTCTGACAAAGATATCAACTCAGAGAATATCTAAAACAAAAAGGCTATATTGTATTTACATTTCCAAAGTGATACATGTTGTGGAGTGTGTGCTGCTTCATAATAAATGGATAATTTTGTGAGGAGAACTTTAAAAGATGCCATTGTTTTAATGAGGTGCTGGTGTCCTCCCTGCCCAGATTAAATCCTGTCAGGAATGGAGCAGCGCTGTGGCCCTTGCTGTTGTTCAACCCAAATTGAGCATGAAGAGAACTACAGAAACAAGAATTTCCTTGCTCCCACTTCTGATCCAGGCAGTAACACGGGTATGCATTAAATGAGGATAATGTGTGGCAATCCTTTAGAGCTGCTTACCCACACTGTGGCTGGAGCTCTGCCCATCACTGAAGTGTGGTGCCAGCTGGGCAAAGCAGGAAAGCTGGGGCCCAGCTTTGCTCTGGCACCGCTGAAATTCCACACAAGTGGTTTGGGGTCAGAAAATATGATTATGTTAACAGATACAGGCTAAAGAATATCCCTTACTAATCTCTGCATCAAGTTCCTTAGCTGGGCACTGAGTCTGATCCAGCTCTTGGTGACAGCTGCAGGATTTTTTCAGCTGACATAAGTGGATCATCTTTGATGTTGGGCTCTTAGGAGAACGAGCAGGGCTTTCACTGTGTTGTTGGGATGGACACTTTCTCATGTGGTGATTTGCATGGATTTTAGTGACTTTTGCAAGGTGCCATCTGGGGATAAGTGTTCCAGTGAATCAGCACCAATTGCTGACAGCATCTGGACATCTCAGTGTCTCAATCCTCATGTACTGTGCCTGGCCTGTGGTCTAACATAATCACAGTCAAAACACAATCAGAAAGAGGGCATGGTATGTGACAAATGTCTTTCTCTACTGCAATAGTTTATAGTTAGGGATTGCTGCTACATCTTGTTACAACTTTCTATTGACTGAATGTTCACATTCAGTAAAATGTTAACACATAGGGCTTACTTTCATTCTTTTTGTTACACAACCAACATAAAAGTTATCCTGTGTCCAGGAGGCTCCAGTTGCCTGACCTTTGTAAGCTCAGCTTTGTCAGGAGACTCTTGCTTCTCTATGGTACATGCTGGAATTGATAAATCAAGTTTTACTTTGAAAAAGTGGGGGAGCCTAACTCAAAATATGTTATGTATCTTGCTAAGCCTTTCTCTCAAGAGCTGCTTTTTTAAGAATTGCATATTCCTTACACACACGACTAATGTACTTTGTGTACTGCAATATGTGTATGTGTCCTAAATGAATCCATTTAAAATTTCTGGGGAAGCTCATTCCTCCTTGTACTTATATGTAGCATATTTCTGTCTGTGGCCAATGTGCCCAACATCAGTCATATTCACACCAACTTGTTTTAATCACCTTACTCAGATGCCAATTCAGGTAAGTTTCCCTATGAAATTACAGACTGATCTGTCCTGTAAAAGTGACTTTATTTTTGTTTCCTACCAAGAGTCTTCAGCTCCCAGTGTAAGTACCTGAGATGGAAACCTAAGTGTAGGTGATCATGATCTGAATGTCTGCCTCTAACAATGCAAGCTATTCCTCGGTGAGAATCTTTCTCTGATAATTCCCTGGTGTTTTCACAGTCTGAGACACTTATTTTAAACAGCAGAGCAGTCTAAATATATCAGTGGACACAGATGTTTTCCATTGTACACATCCTCTGCAGGCTTTATTAAGTTGTCTGTAACCAAGCAGTAGGAAGGAGCCTCCTCCTTGTGTCACGCCTTCTGCTGGCCTGTTCTGGGTAGGGCTGGGTGCTGCAGCCCAGTTAGACAACCTTTGGGCAAACCCTGGCACACAGGGCATCCTGATGTGCTCCTCCACATTTACCTTCCACTTGACATAAACCATGGAGGAAATTCCAGGGCTTAGAATTCAAATCCCGATATGCACAATGACTATTTTTTCCCCCATATAATAATTACGAAGCCTTTATGATCATTATAATCCTGTTTTGTACAGAGCCCTAATTAAAAAAAAAGCTTGGTGTTGGCCCATAACTGGCTTGTGATCTCCTCACATACTCATCAACTTACCTTCTGCATTTTGCTTTTATTTGCCTCTTCTTGCACATTTTGCTTTGCCAAGAGATGCCACAGTTAGCTTGCCAAATTGCTAGTTGGAAATTGCATTTACAGTTTCCAAATTATATGTTAGGTTTTCATAATACCTTAAATAGACAAACATTTGAAAGAAGTCTCAACAATACAGTCTCACATTTTCCTGCCTTCTGAGGTAATTTTGCCAAGTAAACTATGAAAAGACAAGAGTTTGGGATGCAAATCAGGTCTTTGTTATTTACATAACTGAAGTCCTTTCTCCTCTTTTCCATGTAATACTTGAAGTTATGCAGACATAAAGAAATAAAGACAATGTATTTCAGTGGAAACATAGCTAATCCTAAGCGCCTATTTTCTATGTGAAAGAAAGAATATTAATAAATTATTAATAAATAATAATTATGATTAATAAATAATTATTCTTCAATAATAAGAATACTTTATCAATGTAAATCTATCTACACACCTAAATATCATCAGATATTCCAACCATGCCAATTATAGGGAACTTAGGACTGTAATAAATTTCCTAGAACATGTAAATTAGGACTGTAATAAATTTCCTAGAACATGTTAAAATGAAAAATAAAAAAGTTTGGTTCATCATTATGAATGCAGTCATTTATGTCTTGATTTGACACAACCAAAAATCACATATAAGGAGGTCATTCAAGATCAGAAAATGCAGATAATATTTTCTTATTCTGTGGACCAGAAAAACTAATTCTGACAGTTTGTCAGTCCAAATACTCTAGGTAAAGAAATGTAATTTCTCTTTTGTCATTTTGACAGCAATATTATTTTCTGTTGTTTTCAAAGACCTACTCTACTTGAGTTGAATATTATAAAATGTGAAGATTAGTACACTTTTCCCTAACAGGACTGATTGTTCTCCAGCTGTCATACATATGTGATATGACCCTTAATATGAGAGAGCTGGAATATATAAATTACAGACTACATGTCTGTATGCTGGTCTACAATGGAGTGAAAGACCTCCTGATGGGAAATAATGATTTCTTTGACGAAATAAAATGGACAGAGAGAAGCATTTCCATGTCACCCACTCAGATGATTGCAGAGAGGCTGATGCTTTAAATGCATCATTATAATGTCAGATGGCTTTTCCCTCTCAAAACTTTATCATTTAGTTTTAACTGCAGAGCTTTGAGTTTTGTGAATCTAGATGAACATGAGTCATCTGTATACATGACTCATGTATATGTCCTTGGTAAAGATTATATCACAGATACTGATGCATAATAAACTTTAAGGAATAAATGAGGTCAAACAGATATTGCAGGATTCTACACTGAGTAGAACGGGGCCCTGCTGTTAACTGAGAAAATGGCTGGGAAATCCCCAAACTGGACCACCCTGCTGTGGCATTCTCTTCCCACTTGCTGTGCATTCCTCCTCTTTGGGCTTTTAATACTTTGTGCCATGAACTCGCACCTGGTGTGAGCAGGGTCTGAGTCCCAAGTGGCACAAGAGGTCCCTTTTTGGGCTGGGTCAAGCCAATGATGCTGATATGGCACATTGTCCTGCTTGCCTCTGTTTGGCACAGGCTGGGTGATGCTGGGAATACTTTCAATCAGAAATGCTTTGATGTTCCATCAGTTACTCTTTGCCAGTTTTCTCAATGGAAAAAAAAGAGTTTTTGCAATAGTACGTAGTAAAATTAGAATATATTCTGTTTCTTTTAGATAAATTCTTTAAAGCCATTTTCAATGGTAGAATGGGTTTAAATAAGGGTCAATTTTAACTATGAAAACTGCTAAATAGAGCAGGTTTCTTAGCAGTTAAATTGTCAGAAAAAATTTCATTTACAATCAGCTACTGGTTCAAAAGGTGTAAAGCCATCAGGATAAACATTAAAGCAGAAACTTTACCATTTTACAGATTGAACACTCAATTCTGAATGAAACACAAGTTAATGCACATATATACATTTCCATTGAGCTTATGATATTATCACATAACTAATTTTAAAGAGATAAGAAACCACACTGCACATTGGTAAACTTAGAAAAAGAAATACAAACATGTTCATAATAAACTTTTTTTTGGTACAACTTCCCCAAAGTTTTTTCAATGTATTCATACTATCTTGATCTGTGGATTAGACTGGACATTCTAGTGAATATTCAATATTGGGAGCCTCAAGTTGAAGCTTCCTTTACTGCTCACTTGTCTCAAAACAATTTCCACAGACTGGAACTGTCTGTGACAGGTTCTATAGAAACAAGGTAAAAGGAAGTATTGCTTCAGCATATTTAAATTACATACAAGTTTTCAAAAATCCACTAAAATTAATGGAAGGAACTTGTTATACTTCAACAGACAGTGGATGAGGCTGAGCAGCTTCAGTCTCCCAGTCCATAAATGAGGCTCTGCCCCGGGCTGTTCCAATGGTGGGACCATGGCCTCATTTCAGACCTCCTGGCACAACCTGGCAGAGTGAGCAAGCTGGAGAAGAGAAGGTCTGAAAAGGGAGTAAAGATGGAAGGACTAGGTATGAATAAACCTTACAGGTCAGAGGTACTTTCCTGTTTATATGTAAATAAGATAAACAGTAACAGCACCAGACTTTGCTGCCTGTCCATGGCACTGGCTCACATTCAGTGTGCCTGTCACAAGCTCACTGTTATAAGTGTACTTGTCTTGCACCTCTAAGGCACTGATTTCCTGCTGTCTTGTACCTTGTGGAGATACTTGTCCTAGAGCCAACTGCCTTAAACTGTACTGGATTTGATGGATGAGCTTTCTTTGCAGCAGCTCTTTCCAGATTGCTGAGGCATCTTTGATCTTTGTTGCTATGTACCTGGTCAGCAAAAGAGAATCATAAGCAAGATGCAACATTCTTAGCAGACTTTTTAGCTGATGCTACATTTTAGAAAATGATATCTTTTATGTATGGTTTCACTCAGATAACTGCTTCCTGATGCCTTCCTTGGTTCTTAGACGTGATGTTACTTAAGGCAAGCCCACAAACCCAATATCCTGTCAATTCTGGATGCCTGCAGCACAAAGGAAGGGAAAACCAGCTTTTTTCCTGCATGGACTAGAATATATTGTTTAACTGGATTTTTGATGCAAAAGCAGCGAAGTTCAGTGGCAATTGAATCCTATTAAAGCAAGATGAAGACCTATTGCAGACTTCTGGTGACTTGTTAGCTGTAGTATGATTTTGCTGAATAACAGGAGCAGAGGCTGTTTTCTGAGCATTTTAAAAATAAATTATACAAGTACAGACTGTCCTAGACACTGCACAGAAGAGTGGCTTAGCACAATTGAATGACCATGGAAAGCACAGCTGTCCAAGATAATTAAGAGAATCCTGGGAGATCTGCAGCTTGGTCAGCCTTGTGAAGGGCCAGGACATTGCAGTGCTTGGGCTGCAGGCTGATCACGTTCTCACTCTTGTACTCACACTTTCTAGCTAAATAGTAACCAGGAGGCAGAAGAGATTATCAGTAAGGTGAAAATCTAATACTTCAAATACTCTGTTCCCTGTTTTCTAGTAATGCAGCACCAACACAGGGTATAAAGGTTTCTAGACTCCTGCTTTACTCTGATTTACTGTAATACCAGCTGTAAAATAATATAGAATTATACCATTTTTACTTCACTATTATTAGGCTTCTGTGAATTACTTTCCCTCATCACTTAATGAACTTGCAGTATGTACATTCTAAGAAATAAAAGAAGTACTTTTATATATTAAACTTTTTGAAAGATCTTAATTTTGCATTTACTTTTATTTAATCATAGAGAAGTGCAATTACTAAAAAAAATCCCGTGACTCATTTCCATATCTTCTTGACAGCCAAGCAAACGTGTTATATTGTACTTACAAAAATTATGTATTTAATGGTAACATCCATAGCTGGCAAGACCATTCCTGATGTTCCTTAGAACCACAGTGTAAAGTGCCAATGACAGATTCATTTTGCAGTATAATTCACCAAAGAATTACTCTAGTTCAGTGATATTCACTGGGATTTTTTCTTCTTCAATGGTGAGGGATTTAAATGCAGAAAAACTGTGGGTTTAGGCCATGTTAATAAACAATATACTCAAGGAAAAAAGTAAATTTTCTTAACTTAAAACCTAGAGTTGGGATTTGAAAGTTATAATTTACTTTGAACTTTACACTGTCTGCAGTGTAGAGCACCTTTTTTTGTTTTCCAACTAGAGCGTTTCTATAATGCTAGAATAATACAAGTCAAATAAATGGATTCAGAATGAAAAGGCATGAATTTGTCTACCGTGAGTTATGGTACAAAGTAGAAATATACTTACCAGAGACTTTTTTCCCACTGGCTACTTTTCTAAAACTCAGCATTTATGGAGACTGTTTTCTTTGAGGGAGTTTTGGGGTGTTTTTTTTGCTTATATTACTCTGATACATACATATGTATATATACATATATAAATATATATAAACTACAACTACTATAACTTGTAAAAATACAGCTGGAGAACCAGTAAACAAATTAGAATAAAGATGTTAAAATCTGTATGGTTGCTTTCTGAAATACTAATCTCTTGAAACGCGTCAGGACAGTTAAAAGCAATGACTACAAAAAAGTGATACGGATATGCAACAAAAATGTTGAGCTATTGTTTATTGTATTCAAATACAAGGTCACCAAATTAATTAACAGTCTTATGCACTGTTATGGACAGAATCCAAGCAACTTGCTCAGAGTTTTATTATTTACTGCTGGCTATTTATTAGAACACTTGCCTAGAAGTGGAAGGGTACCTCAGCTTTTTGCATTTGAACTGTGGGATATGTTCCCTATCTGGGAGATATTACAGCTTAACAGATGTCTCCCAGATGGTTCTCTGATCCAGTCATACACAGAAGTCAGGTCAGCAACTTTGGAAATAAAATTCAACTCACAGGAAATACTTATATTTGATTCAGCATGCAGCAATATGACCTTTATTAGTGTTGAAGGAAAAAGAAAAGAAAAAGTTTATATACGTAGAATATACTCAGCTTTTGGTGAAAATTTTTAGTTTGGCATTCCTAGGGCTTACCCAAAGTCAAAAAAAAAAAAAAGAAAGAAAGAAAGAAAAAAGGTTTAATAGAATAATGAACTTTTTGGTAAAAATAATAATCAAACTTTTAGTTTGCTATTCCTGAGGCCTACTCAATGTAAAAGAAATTTGTCACAAAATACCTAATCTTTCACGTACCCTAAGTGCCTTTTTAACATGCAGACACCCAACTTAGGCACTCTGCAAACCCTGCACTCAAAATGACAATGAATATTAATGTTGGTAGGTATCTATTTGAGGCGTTTTTTGCAAAGACTAACTCCATGATCCCTAAAGCCAACACAGCAAGAAAAGCTACTAAAAAGTGCTCTGTGTTATAAATCTCTTCCAGGGCAGGGAAGAAGCAGCATCTCAGGCACATGTTCAAGAAAGGGAAACAATCCTGCTCTTGTGGGGTTAGCTCGCAGCCAGCCCAGCAAGCAGCAACCCCATGTGGTGGGACAGGAGGAGCACTCGGCCGGCACGGGGAGCACAGCAGAGTGTGTATGCTTGTAATGTTCACAAAGAGGCCACAAAAGAAAACAGATGACTAAAACTTGCATTTGCATGCAGTTTCAGTTACTAGTGTCATCTTTATGGCAGTGTCATTTGATATGTGCTCCATTTTTTTAGTGTGCTTTGAAGCATCCTTGCTGCACACCAAAATAATTTTAAATTGGCTGGTGTGGTACTTATTTGTGCCAAATGTAACAATTAGCTGTAAAGTGGATTTTCATATCCTGAAGGTAGATGGTACATTTTAAAGGCCTAACAGAATGCCAAGGTCACTGTGCTGGTGTCCCCTTGGTGTCAGAGCCCTCAAGCACCAATAGGCTGTAATGGCCTTGACCAGCCTCAGCGGAGCCTCCACTCACACCCCTTGACAATAGGCCCAGGAGCTGTTTTTATTTAAGCTGAGCCTTTGGCTCTCAGTGCCATGGGCAGGACTCCTGGAGGAGTGCTGGTCTAGTTCAGTGCAGGTCATACCTGCACTTGGCTACTGAGCTCCTTGATTTGGGCCATGACCTTCAGACTTCCCCTTGGACTACTGCAGTGCTGTGGACCTGCCTGGCAACTCTTGGAACTGATCCTGGTGTGTGGGGGCTGACTCTGTCCCTCCATGTCAGAGTGTATCAGCACAGTGACCTTGTCCTGTGATGTGGGCTCTTGGTTGGATGTGGTGGCTGTCTCTGGAGGTTTCCTGCTCACCTTGCTCAGGTGCTGCAAGGCTGTGCCCTGGCTACTCCTACCTTGCCTTTCCTCATGGCCGGAGATGCTGCCCACTGAGGCTTACTCTTGTGCAGCTTGTCCTTAGTCTTCTGTGTATCTTCTCATAATGCAGTGGTAATTAATATTTATTAGATTTTCTATTCCTTTTTCTCTTCAGGTTTCCAGTTGATTTTGCCCTTCCTTTTGCACCCTTCTTCTCAGGTTCTCACTAGGCCTCCTAGCTGTGGATCTCACTCCTCTCTCTAATTCCCATCTCATTCCTCTAGGAAATCCCTAACAGTTGTCTTCAGTAGAACTACTTCATGCCTATCCTTGATGAATGAAGATTTATGACTTGATCTGTCCCTAAATCAAGCACTTCCTCAGGCAGCTTCCTCACAAAATACATCAGAAGAATTTTACTGTAAGTGAAAGGGAGAGAAAAATATCAGGAGTTACAAGAGAAGTAATAATTTATTATCTACTCTTAGTGAAATCCAGGAAAGGTCACTGCACTTGGAGGATTGAGGAAGAGTGGGGGGTTGGGTGTGGAATAAAACGCCAAACTCTCCCTTAATTCCTCTTTAAAATATTCATGCAAAGTTTCTCTTGCCAAGATAATTGATGAATAAGCAGAAAGGAAAATGCCATAATGCTTTGGTTTGATTTGGTTTAGTTTGATTTGGTTTGGTTTATTTCTGGGCAAAAGTTCTGGAATAAGTAGTAAGTTAGAAGAATGTTCTGCAGTAAATGCAGTGTTTGATAGATGTGCCTATTTCAGAGCAGACAAGAATTTTCCTCTGCTAACTAAAGCTTGTGCAAAATCTAAACAAGGTTCTGCTATTTAGTTCCTTCCATCAGGGGGTACAAACCAGAAAGATTACTAGGAGATATCATGAACCCCATGCAGGCTTTGTGGTGTATTTTCTACACTGATGAACTGATTTACAAACGAAAGGGCTAGGTGGGGAAAAAAGAAAAATAAAACCAACAAACCCAAGCAAATGATAAAAATTTAAAAAAAACCATCAAAAATCAACGCCAGAAAATGAAGCAAAAGGAAAAAACCATTGCAAACCAAAGCCCCCCCAACAGCACCTGACTATGGCCACAAAGGGACAGTAGGGCTCTGCCTCAGCAGAGCTCTTGGAAGCACCACCAAAGCAGCTTCCTCTTATCCCTGTTGTTACAGTGGCTAGGGGCAGCTCTCTCATGAAGAAAATAATTAATTTCCCACTCCACCAGCATTTATTTTCACAGCTTTCTGGTCCAAGTGTTTTGCTGAACATAGGATTGGGGTTTCTTTGGGTTTTTTTCCCCACTATGTCAAGCAATTTAGAGTGTCAGGTATTGGTTCACTACAAATTCTTTTTCTGTGACAGGAATCAAACCATAGCAGCCAAGGTTTCTACGTTTCCAAACCTTCCCTTTGTCATTCTGATTGTCAAAAGCTTTTTATGGCCTCCTGACTACCATGTTCCCAAGGCTGTGTTCAACAGTGCCTTGTTCCATTTGTTCCACCATTTCATTTCACTGCTACAACCCTATAGCAGATGCAAAGGCTACTTTAGTAACTAAAAATTCCTTCCTCCTAAATTAAGGAACTAAGAGTAGGAAATTCCAGCGATCCCCTAGACAGAGTATGCCATCTGTGCGTTCTCCTTTGATGAACAGTAAATTTAAATTGCAGCTTTCCTGGTGGCTTTCTGAGCTGAACTACATTGAATGCTCGGACTTCAATCCAGCCCGTAATTAATGGGACTAATGTGCTTCAGCTCGCTTCTCAAGGGCTCTGCCTGAGGAAGAGGGCTCAGCCCCAGGCCCACAGCAGCTTTTGGCAAAGGGAGCAGCCTGTGTGTGACACTGGGATACTGTGAAACTCCATGGAGTGGCCTTGCCTAAGGTAGCCTGGTCTGACAAATGTCTACAGGCAAAAAGGATTACTAAGATGATGATCTTTCACTTGCAGCCCTCTTCCAGATCATTCTGGAAGCACACAGATGAAGGCAACGCCATGCTTCACTGCATAGATGTTATTAAAACTGCACTACAATAACTGTTGTAAGTGTAGAAACAACTTGGTTAGCCCCAGAGTTTTTTTATCTAGAAAAATAATGTTTGTCTTGGGAGGATAATTAATACTTAAATATCATAATATAAACATGAAAATAATTTGTTTTATAAAAGCTAGGGGGAAAAAATGGACTTTTGAGAGTGTGCACTTGAAAGCTTTTCAAAGCAGTCATGCTCGTATTCAGTAGAACCAGAATAATAACATGCTAGATAAAACCTCTAATTAGGGTACAACAAGCAGGTCCTAGGGGGAAATAAAGCCATTTATAATTGTGTCTTAAATGAAGCAGAGCTGCAAAGTAAATTTTATAGACACTCTGCACTGGAAAGAATTTAGCCACTAGTAAATATCACTATGTTTTGCTGTTTGGCTTAAAACAGTGTCCTCTCATTCTTTTATACTTGTCCTTTTAAATAAGACCTGATTCCAATCTCTAGGCTGACTTTGGCACAATATATAAAGAGTAGATGTACACATCACACCAGTTTGAGCTCTTCTATTTAGAAGTAAAAGTGGGAAGTCTGCTTCATTCCCATATGAAATTTGTTATCCTTTTCTGTGATTTACACAGAGTCCTAGTGATAAGTGACCTGCTGTAATACAAGTCAGTAAATCTCCAGAAGACTTTTAAAGTTTTCAAAGAAAATTATTTTTGCAGCAGAGAAGCTTCCTCTGGAAGAAGAATTAAATTCTCACCAATGAAATTTTGCCAGAGAAGAAGTAGGTGCACTTCCTAGCATTAAAATAGAGTTGAGACACAAAGAAGTTTAAAAAAAATCACTCAAACAGAACAGGAGTCTGTTACAACATAAGACTCCTCAGAGTTTGGGAAATATATAGATATTTTAAATGGAAATTTTGGTGATGAAGCCTCTTGTATGCATTTTAGTCCTTACAGTTGCATACCAATAGTTTTAAGACCAAAATAAGACCAGGTAGATATTCTTACTGCTGATCTTACTCATACTGAAGAAATACTTCATGCAGTACCTGGATATCAGTGGGACTATTGGTGAAACAAGGGTCTAAAATGCCTGGTTATGGGGTAGAAGGAGAAAAACAAGTGGTTTTAACCATTGCTGTGAGTCTCTTGGAAGCCAAGGCTGGCCTCTGGTTAAGGCTGAAGAAAGCCAGGGGATTTTCTGTCGTGCTGCCCCATTAGAATGTGTTACTGCAGGGACACTGCAGCTGTGTAAGCATGTGCTGGACACTTGGGCTCCCTCAGGCTGCCATCCCACTGGCACAGTATTTTCAGCAACTTTTACTGGCAAGTTCTTCTCCTGAGGAGTTTTAAACTTCGGGTACTTGTTGCCTACATAAGTATATAATTTTGGAATATTATATTTTATTGGAAGGCAGTATTAGGTGTTTTTGAAGGTGACACTAAGATTACACCTGGAAGTAAAATGAGTATTTTCCTATGTATTCAGCAAAATTACTGCAACCTGGTGATTTTATACAAGCCTACCTCGAAGTAAATTAGTGAAAACATGTTCAAAATGAGAGCACAGTTATGTGACAGGAGCTCAGTTTCAGTATATTTGTGAATGAGTTTGCAAAACTGAAGCTTACCTTTAAAATGAACGTGAATTATTCCTCACCTCAGAGGCTGCTGTGGATAGAACAATGTCCCAGTGAAGCTGGAACTGTAGTGGCATGTAGGCATTTCCCAACCAGACCCCAGTGAGTGGCAGATGCCATTTCAGTGAGGGAAAAACAGGCTTTATGTACTCCTTACCTTTCAGAGAGTGTAATTTCCTTGCTTACATATTGAAAATAAGATCCAGATCTCTGACTGGCAGAAGTGTGCTACATGCATGTCTGAAAGTGGGAAAGGCTGATATTAAGCTAGTTCTAAAGCTTTTTTCTGCTGGAACTGTCGGGCACTGACCTAGCTTGCAAGCTGTTCTGAATTGTGTAACCTGTTTTCATTCCTTCTCTGGTTTTGACATATGGGGATCACCTGAACGGAGCTGTGCCTTTAGCACTTCTGTACAAAAGGTAGCTGGCTGAGTATGTTTGCTTTGTCTGCTGCAATCAGTTCAGCCTTATTGTATTACCATTTCTGATAAGAAGATGGAAGAACTGTTGCAAAAAATAAAAAGTGTTCGTAGGAGTTCACAGAAATGGCAAACAGTGAAAAACCATTAGCTCACATGAAAGAATGCTGTTCTCTTGAAATCACTTTGAGAAGATCGTCAGTACAATGGTGTCATGTGTGAAAGTCTAATGGAGCTCTTGGCTAAGACCCCCAAGAGTGTGGATCAAACCACTGCACCTCTAAATATAAAAGTGGGAAATAACTTATGGAAACAGAAAACAGAAATAATGCCCATGCAAATAAATAGGATCACCTATTTCTTAGCCATAATTGCTAAATAGAAATGTCCTCCTTAATTCCAGATGCTCTTACAGCACAGATTCCAAATAGATTCCAAAACTGAAACTAAACTCACCATTCTGACTATGTAGCACAGATAAACAAAAAGAAATATAAATATAAACCTGAATTAGATATCTCAAATCTCTTCTCAGTATACTTTCCCCTTTTTGCAAAAGTCTTTACTCAAAGCAGTTCACATCTGCATCTGGGGAAAAGAACATAGGAACAGCTTCAAAAATAATTCTGAAATTCCCCTTATTGTCAGAAAAACCTATGGCTAAGATGTCTGATCTATATTGATTTGTATAGAAACTAACCAGCCTATATGTGCTGACAATGTATGTAAGAAAAAGAAAACATCAACTTTTCATAGATAATAAATGCTGCAGTTCTATAAAATAAACCAAAATGTTAACAGTGCAGTATCATTTACAATTAAGAGTCACAGCATCATCTAGTGGTCAAATATGAAAAGGAGAATTCTTAGTGGATTATCCATGGTTTTTGTATTTTATTCAGACAGAAATATTAAAAGCATAAAGAAAATGGCTGCTTATGCTCCGGAAAGCAGTTACCTGACTTAAAGCCTTTTTTAAATATCAACTTTCTCTTTCTGCAAAAAGTAATTTTGACAGCAATCATTTTGCAGTCTCTGAGGCTGCATGTATGCCTGTGTAGCTGTGGTGGGTTGGCCTTGTCTGGATGCCAGGTGCATGCAAAGCTGCTCTCTGCCTGTCCTCCTCAGCAGGACGGGGCACAGGAGATATAACAGAAAGCTCATGGGCTGAGATATGGATGGGGAATCCCTGTCTTGGGCAAAACAGAGGCAGGTCCACCTTGGGGCCAGCTCTTCTAGAAGGGGAAACTTCCAGCAGCTTCTCACAAAAGCCACCCCTGTAGCCCCCTGCTACCAAAACCTTGCCACACAAACTCTGTGCAAGAGGACCTGACAAAATACAGCTCACCCACACCTGGAGCCTCTGTACCACAGACACCATTCTAGCAGTAACAGGCAGGATCCTGCCGGCCTCACCGGCGTCCTTCTGCTGCCCCCTCTCTAAAGCTACTTTCTTACACCATGCTGTTGATATGAATAGGAAGACAGTTACTAAACTGCCACCATGAAAATCAAATTTTACCCAGTAGTGTTGTCATTGTCACCCTCAAAGTTGCTCTGGTGGTTTTCTTTTTTATCTTAGTAATCAAAACATTTTGGCCTGAGGCTTCCAAAACTCTTAACAAAAAAACACCTAGCTAGGCTTGTGTAGCTCACAAGAAATTAGGCAGTAAAAATGTCCTTTGGGATACTGAACATCTAATACTGCCTATAACTCCAATATTTTTGATCTACAGAGTTGTTATTGCAGCAATGACCTAGTAATACAGGATGTTGGCCTGTAAGCCAGTAAATACAGTACTGCCATTATTAATAAAGAGCCACAGGCTTTCAAAGCCTCAGGACTGAGGGATGTCAGATTTGTTTTGCTTGAACTCACATAGGCTTGTCTGGAGCTCTGTCTTAACTTGTTTAGATGTAGCATCAATTTTTCTTGTGAGGTGGCTATGCCAAATTTCATTTACTTTTACCTCTGCACCATAAACCAGATTTGATCTAAGCTGTAGAACCAAGTAGCCATTCTGTGGAGAAGGAAATATTTATCACTAATGCAGAAATACAGGCCTAGCATGACAGCAGAGGCCCTGGAATCAATGATGTGTATGCAAATATACATGAGCAGCTTAGAAGCTCTATAGAAACTGGAGTGCTACACAGCATTTGGAACCCACATTTTGATTTTATTAAGGAAAAGTAAAAGCAGACTCCACTTTGAGAACCACTTAAACAGCCCTGCATAATCTACAGTTCTGCAAGTCACTGTTTGTATAGTTACAGATCAGACTATCATTCTTACCACTCAATAAATTTTATCTGGAATTTGAATTTTTGTCTTCATGAAGTTACGACACATTTATAAAAATATAGTCAAGTTCAAATGGATAAAAAAGGGAGAAAAAAATGACTAGGAGGTTAAGGTGTGGAAAAGCTTGTCTATGCAGGCTGTGGAATCTTCACCCTTACGGCCTTTTGATACCAGGCTGGAGAAAGTCCTGAATGATGTGGTTGGATTTCAGTATTGACCCTGCTTTGAGTAGGAGACTGGACTAGAGATTGCTGCAAAAGGATCTCCCTCCTTTCCCACCCAAATGAGTCGGTACTTCTGGCTCATATTGGTATTGCTAAACCGTTTGCATTCAATCTCTATATAAGCAAAGAACTTCTAAACCATGGTTTTCAACACAAAAACATGATGCATTGGTGTTGAGGAACTCTTTTGTTCAAAAATCTACAAATTTAACATCTTGGAAAGTAAAAATGGTAACATATTCATATGTTTTGACTCTAGACACGATAGTGAGAGAACTTTTTACTTGCTCTGTCTTAGAAAAAACACATGCACATTTTTTATCAGCTTGACGTGCATGTTGCAATGTTAAACCTCTGCTCTAGAGGTGTTCAGCTTCAGCAGCCTGGTCTAACAGGGTAAAGAGACTTTAAAAGAGTTGTTCTCTTTTTTATTTGAGGGGGATTTTGTGCTAGGAGGAACAGGTGGACTGAAGAGCCATGAGATGTTAGTTGGGTCAAGTGAAAGAGTTCTTGTCAATTCTTCAGTGTAACTAAAGAGTACATATTTTCCTCAGCCTTCTCTAAGCAGAACTGGGAACAGTGTTCCTTAGGTCTGAGGGGAAAACATATCTGAAGTTATATCATTGTTTCACCATCTGGTGAATCATGTGCAGATTAATAATTGGGATGTACTAAAGCACTAAAAGGGAAACAGGAAGGTATGCTTTGCCTACAAGTTTCACAGATCTGCTGCAGAAAACGTTCTCTGAAGTCATTACCCAGGAGTGAACTACAAGTCAGGCCAATTTAAACAGGATGCAGCAGCCCAGCCACCACAGGCTTGCTTTTACCATTGTTATCTTCCCATCTGCTACAATTGCATGTTCACCAGCATATCCCAGAAAATCTTCTGGACTTAATGCAAACCACAAGCCACACACAGAACTGGCTAGGCTGGCCCGTGTTACTTGTAAAGTTCCAACAACCTCAGAAAAAACACAGTACTGCTGGTGTTAGCAAGAGAGAAAATACACTACTCTGTTTGCACACTGTGTCAATTATTCCACCCGTTTCCCAGTTCATAGATAGCTTATACTTATGGCAGCAACAAAAATGCAGTAACAGATCCTGTAAGAAATTGCTCCTACATTTCTGCTTTTCTCATAGATCCCTTTAGAAGATCCTCTTTTACCTAACTCCTTCCCAAACTCATTTGGACTCATTTGGAATTTGGATTGTTATCTGATTGTCCTAACGAGACTGCTGTGACCACCCACAATGGCCAAGTTTTGCCCAAACTGTTGCTGATCAGTCACCAAATATGCATGGCCAAGACCCTTCAGGTGCACTGTGAACACAGTGCTAGGTCCATCATGACCACTCAGGAAAACTGAAGGGGCCTTGAGGACATTATGCACTGAAGGTTTTGCTTTTTGTATGGAGAGGTGTAGGAAACACCCATCCCTACTGACTAGGTACCAAGCACGTTTTCTGTGGTTGGCTCCAGCCATGCTAGAGGCTGGGGTCCCTGTGTGCTCCAGCTGCTCACAGGGACACCAAGTCCTCCAGGCTCTGCACTGCAGCATCAGGCACTGGGCCTCTGTGGGACCCACAGCAGGCAGGGCTTCTGCCAGCCAGCAAACAGCGAATGAAGTACGGTGGGACCTGAGATTTTAACAGTCAAGGCTGGGGATTTCACCCTCTTTTGAGATCAAAACACGGCAGGCTTTGGAGCCGCCTACGTGGTTGTGGTGGTAGGTGTCAGGAATCTGTCCATCCCCACTGCTCACGCTGATTATCCCGTCACAGGCTGTAATTACGGCTGTGCTTCCCCTGCCCAGGCGCAGCTGCTCCCCGAGGCAGCACGTTCACGCCTGTCCCAGACATGCCTCAGTACCTCGCTGTTCTGGTGAGAGAGGGACAACTCTCTGCAACTGAAGGCTGAGAAGGCGGCACTTTTGAAAGCAATACTTCTTAGGATTTGGTGTGAAGACAAACTCCTAAGCATTAAAGGGTTAGGGAAGGCTCCTGTTTCCCTCGTGAGCAACACCGCGGACCCGCCCAGGCGGCCTCAGCCCGGCGGGGGCCGGCCCCGCCTCAGCGCGCGCTTCCCGCCACCTCGGCCCGGGCGCCAGTCTCGCGAGACCTGAGGCAGCGGCCTCGCCCCGGCTCTCGCGCGATTTGCGCCCCTGGCTGCGGCGGCGGGCGGCAGTGCAGGCACTGCGCGGCCATGGCGGCGCCGGGCGCGGAGGAGCTGCGGGCGGGCGGGCCGGGACCCGCGGGCGGCCCGGGGCTGGGCGCCGTCCCTCCGCACCCCGGCGTCCCTCCGCACCCCGGGGTCTCGCGGCGACGCGGGCGCACGCTGCTGGTGCGGCACCTGCCCGCCGAGCTGACGGCGGCGGAGAAGGAGGATCTGCTGCAGCACTTCGGGGCCGTGTCTGTGCGCGTCCTGTCGGACCACGGGCGGCTGGTGAGGGCTGGGGCGGGCCGCGGGCAGGGCTGAGCCTGGGCCCGGCAGGGCTCGGGAGTCCCGCTCCCGGGGAGCCCCGCGGGGCGGGCGGCACAGCGGCCGGCTCCGGGTTCCTGTCCCGCCCGCCTCAAGCCCGCGGCTTTGGCCTCTTGCTGCTACCGCTGAGGCTGGGGTTAAGCAGTGCAGAAGGGCCTCTTGGCACGGGCAGGGATGCAGTTTCACAGGTCTCTTGAAATCTGTTTTGCTTTCTTCCTCAGGATTACGAAAATATATGTATTAATTTTGTGATAAATGCTCTTCATAAAGAGCCTTGTATTTTGCAGAACTGCAGATGATGTCTGCTTATTTTATCAGGGTTATGTCAATTAGGATATCAGATATACTGACTTTGTTACAATGATTTTGGGTATGAAATCATGTAGTGGCAAGATGGGGTAATAAAGTTCGTTAAAACAAATTTAACTTTAAAAGGTGTATTCTGTGAGGATTTGATTTAATTTAGAAAATTAGGGGAAAAAAGTTAGAAACCGTTCAGATGTTCAAAGTACAATAGTTGCAACTCTTTTAGCAGGAGGAGTGTTAGTTTAAGGAGTTATGTTGATGAAAATGTTTTGTGAGGTGCTCAGATGAATTTTTGGGTTTGGAAGAGGATTAGACCACTTCATCCACATCTACTTTCTTGCAGTTTAGAATGGTTTTTCCTCACTAGAAAAAACCACACTTGTTCTGTATTCCTCAGACTGCTGAGCTCATGTCATAATTTTGACTGCAGGAGGTATAAGAAAAATGTTTTCTAGTCCTTCATGTTTGCCCCGAATGGGAATTAGATGACTGTCATCTGGAAGCTTTCAAATAAGTAAACTTGAACTAAAAAAGTGCTTGTGGCTCAATGTTTTGTGTGCAATCTCTTACCTTTTTGATTCAAGTACGTTAGAACTTTTTTTTGTTTGTTTTCTAGAAACATACTGCTTTTGCCACCTTTCCCAGTGAAAATGCAGCTGCAAAGGTTTGTATTGAGTTTGTCATTGAGTGTTTTAGCAAAGCACTGAATTGCCAGTTTACACATCATCTGGTACTTGGTGCTAGGAAAAAACGAAGCAGCACAACGTAGTATTAGAGTTCTGTTTCAGGATTTGCTTGCAGGACTTGATAAATTCTTGAACATGTCTGTAGAGTCCTAAGAAAGATGGACTGAAAGGGGTTTGTGAAAGTCATCTGTTCCAGCCTGGCAAACTTACAGAAGCTGAGACTGATCAGAACCCTGTTTAGGATGTGTGAGCATTTATATACAAACTATAAACCAGAGTTTCCTTGTCTCCTGAGTAATTGTGTATTGGCCATTAAAGTCAGCCCTAGTGATACTTACAATCCAAGTCTTGCCTTGAATGCCCAACTTCTATAAGAAAAATACTTTATTAATAGAGGGCATGGATGCCAAAAAGGTAATATTAATAATGCTTTTTAAATAGTAGTCTGGTTAAAAAGCCTATGTTAGAACTTCCCCCTTATACCTTGGGGTGTTGTTTTTGTTTTGGTTGGTTTTTTTTTTGTTTTTTTGGGGGTTTTTTTGCATTGCTTCTATTTTTTTTAGGTCACAGTTTAAAGGACTAAAAAAGTTAGACTGTGTGAGGTGAACAAGGGTGAATTAATTGCTTGTGCCAGTTAGCAGCCTGTTGGGTTCTGGACTTGAAGAATGCTGGATGTTCCTAGTGTCATTGTTAGAATCTTGATTTTAAAATTCCTACCTGTTACTGACAGAGTTTAGTATGTTGGTTCTTCATGAGCAAAAGGTTGGTTACTTGAAGTTCCTGCAATTTAGCAGGCTGTGTGAAAAGTCTGGTTGCTAAGGCTGCTGCTGTGCTCAGGTGACTGGCCTCTGCAGTGGTTCTGACCGTGCAGCCTGGTCCCTTTCATTCCTGCCAGCAGGAGATGCTGCTGAAAGCAGGGCTGGGAAGACACAAACAGTGCAGAACTCTCGTGTCCACAGTAGCACAGACTTAGCTTAAAGCAGCTGGGACTGCATCCTATGGCCAGTGTACCACTCAAAGGAAAAACAGTTATGTTTTACAATAAGTCTCATGTTTTTCCTCTTTCTTTTCTGCTCTGTAATTACTTGAAGGCTTTATCAAGACTGCATCAGCTGAAACTTTTAGGTCACACATTAGTTGTTGAATTTGCAAAGGAGCAAGAGAGTGCACAGGTACTTAGTCAACCTTCTGTCTCAGACAAGCACAAAAGGTATGTGCAGAATAATTTCTTTGTGGTGTTTGTGGTCAAGGAAAGGGGATTCAGGATTCATGATACTTTTAGCTCAATGGATAAATTGTCACCACTTGAAAGTCTTAAAAAGCAGGTTCAGATCTATAGGAAGGTGACTGCATTCTTCCCAGCAGAACTGTGTCATTGCCTGTAGAGTGTGCCAATAAGTGATAGAAGCTATGTGGTAGTGCTTAATTAAAAATACTGTAGTAAAGTTTTCAATTTATTCCACTTTCTGAATATGAACAAATCAATAATTTAATACCCTTGAATTTATGGTCTCTGAACAGAGTGTGTGATAAATAATTTCAGTTCTTTTCCTATGAGTGGATTTAAGTCAAGAGTGTTTGAATATAGGGAGACTTACTTAAATCTACATAAGTATTTATTTTAGAAGACTGTCAATACTGTAATTATTCACATGTATTAATTATGAAGAATTGATAACAGCTGTAGTAATGCAATTTGTTAAAGATGTTAGAATACCTGAGCTAACTTATTTTTTATATTTATTAATACATGATGCATACTTTATGTATTACATATGGCATACTTAAATTTTGGCTGGTTTTAATTAAGACTAAATTAATTTTCAGTTTAGAAGAACCAGTGAAAGAAGAAGAGAAGATAGAATCAAACTGTGTTAAAATAGAGACTGGAATTGCACCCAACCATGGGTTAGTGTTGGGGTTTTATTTATTAATTGTTTTATTCTGTTACAGATTATTTTGAAATGTGTTACGTACTCTTGAACAAGAGTTTTGTTCCCTCCTGTGCTGCTGTTCTTCATGCATAGCTATAGGAGCTATCATAAAGATGAAGTTTCAGTTCCTCAAGTTTAGAATCCTCACAGCTGGGTAGTGACTGGTGCTTTGAGCTGTGAAGTTGTGGATTGCAGAGCAGCCTTCTAGCACTAAGCATTGCTTTTGTGGGGTGTTGGAGGGCTGAGGGTCTCCCAGTGTTAACAGCAGAATACCACTAACTTGGTTTTCCTCATGTTTCTTCCTTTTTTTCTCTCCCCGTTTTCATTTTAGCATACAGGAAATAGTAAATTTTTTGAAGCTAATGCAGCTCTTTGAGCATTGAGTTTGATATTTGTACAGCCTGCTATGCTGTGCTTTTGGTTTTGGACATGTTGATTGTTTCTGTTTGCTTTAGGCTTTTGCATGGCTTGATACTTTCATTATGCCCAAGCCCAGTAAATCTGTCATGCATTGGGGACTACTCCTTGATGTTAAAGGCATTGTAAGTGGCCCAAAACTGTTCTAGGGGAAATAATAATATTTCAGTGTTACTTCAGATGTAATCAATACTTAAGCCTCTAGTATTCATTAATTGTTAATGGTGATTAAGTGGCAGTAATGTTAAGGTGTCTTGTTTCCAATCTTTTTTCCTCAGCCTCACCTTTCCCATCAATTCTTGCCTCAAATATTTGTATCCACCACCTTCAAGTGCAATTCTAGCAAATATAGCAAATGCCTTGGCAAGCGTGCCCAAATTTTACGTACAGGTAAGTAAAAAACAAGAAGAAAATAATATAAAATTAAAAACATTTAACTTTTCCTCTTTAGTGATCCACAGAAGTAATTATTTTTGTCATAATAAAAATCTAACTTGGTTTTTCTGTGATAGTGTTAATCAATCTTAGTTTTTTACTATGCTGAGGTAATGAGATTTTATTAAAGGTAGATTACTTAATTGACACTGAAGACTTAACTGGATATGCTCTTCCTAATTAGATGTGGCTTGAGTACCTGGAATTTCATTCTGAGAAGATGCTGTACTTTTTTTATTAGCCTTGTTAGGGTGTTTCTTATATTGACTATTAGTGTTGGATGTCAAGTGCAGGTTTGCCACTATTCATGATCATTAAAACTGTGCTGATTTACACCTGCCAGGAGTGATTGGCTGTTTCACCTAGCAAGGAACTGTTATCACGTACTTATTCAAAGGAAACCTATTTATTTTGGCTCATTTCAGGTACTTCATCTGATGAATAAAATGAATCTTCCTCCACCTTTTGGACCAATTACTGCTCGCCCTCCCATGGTAGCATTTTAAATATGTTTTCTGTACTTTGGAATTAATTCGCAATTTAAAATGTTAGCAGCATAGTAGGAGATCTAAATTTTAAGAGGATTGCAAATCCTGCTGCATTTTACTGGGTATTTGTTGGTCTTCTAAAGCAGTTCTTTTGACTGTACTTAGAACAAAAAAATACCCATCTATGGTAGCAGCACTGGAATGTTTCAAACTCTTTGTTCACTGCTGAAACTGAGATGGCTTTGGAGCTTAAGCCTCCACCCATATGCTTTGCCTATATTCTTTTCGGGCAAATCCTTGAAGCTGAGTGCAAATTAAAAATCTAAGGCCATGGTTGCTGTATTTTTTTATCAGCTCAACTTAAAAGAATTAAAACATTCACTGTTATGCTTCAGAAGGCAGATTTTTTTTGCTTGTGGAAAGTTTTTCATTAGTAATGTAGTTTACCAAAATGGTATCTAGATCCCTGTAAGTATGCTTTGAGAAAATAGTTGTTAAATTATTTGTTGCTTTGACTCTTTTTATTAAGGGGAACAAGATACATTTAGATTTTTCCCTTAAAAAGTTGTATTTCTTGAACTTCTCCCCCGTAATTAGTATGAAGAGTGTTTGCCAGTGCCTGTGCCACCTCCCCCAATCCCCCCTCTGCCTCCTGAAGAGCCTCCTTTGCCTGCAGAGGAAGAGGAACGACTGTCTAGTGGGGATGAATCAGAATATGAGAGTGATAATGATGAGGAAAAGGAGAGGTATGCGTTTTACAGTCATTTGCAAGGTGTTGGGCTTGTGTAAAGTGGTGGTTTTATTTTCTAGCTTCTAGTTCAGCAGATGGTAATGTTTGCAGTATATAGATGTAGCATCTAGTAGAGAGTAGGTAGAAATCTTTCCAGATGCTTACAGAAACTCCAGAGTGCAGAAGGCCAGTGCAGGTTTAAATGCAGTAAGAAAAGGAAAGTGGCCCTTTGGTGTGCAAATTTTCATTTGTTCCCATGTCCAAAAAAACCCAACTAAACCAAAACTCAGCTTGAAGAGTACAGATGGAAGGAAGCAGAAGTTAGATTGTTTTCTGAACTTCTCATTGTTACACATCTTTCTAAATTAATTGACTCCTCAGCCTGAATCATATCGCACCAACTTCCAGAACATTTGTTGCAGGGGTGCAACATCCTTTGCTAGGGGTGATACTTGTGTTGAGGTCTCTTGCAGTTTTGGGACTGAATTACATCCTAGCTGTTTTTTTTTTAATCTTTAATACTAAATTAAAAAGCAACTTTTTTTCTTTGCTGTCTAAACTTGGAATTAATTTAATTAAATTAATTTAATTAAAAATTAAATGCTGTATTTGGAAAACCACATCATTTGGAAAAAGGTACCGCTGTCGAGTGTTACAAAATCAGCTTCAGTGTCCCACCCAGGAGCATGCTTGGGGAATGAAGGGCATCACTGAAATATCAGGATTTTGGTCAGTCCTTAAGTGCTTTGTGTATATTGATTTGCTGTGTCTTACAGTTTCAGTTTTAATGTAGTTAGTTTTACAACTATATTCTGAAAAGTTTTATGTCAAGGGCTTTAAGGAAAGGGAGGAGGTTCTTAAAATGAGTACTTCCAAATAAACTGTAAATATCTTTGTTTTGATTTTGTTTGGTTTTGTTTTTATTTTTGTTTAAAATAGAATGACCAAGTTGATGGAATTAGCAACCCTTCAGCCTAAGAGACCAATAAACACAAAGAAACGTGGTGTTAGAAAAAAGCAAAGAATTAAAGACATGTTGAACGTTCCTGTGTGTACTCCCCACAGGTTTGTGGTTTTTACACTTACTCTATTGATTTTTTTGCTCTAAAAATCCAAATTTTCCTCTAGTTTGAGCTAAAGACTTTAACAACCTTTAAGTGTGCCTGGTTCAAGCTCTGTTTCTCTTCCTGTCAAACTATTAGAAATTCCTTTTCATAAAAAGTAACTAGTTTCATATCACAGCTGTGACAGAAGCAATTTGGATTTATTGTTTAGGCTGCTTTTTAAAACAAAAAGTTAAAAGTATGACACTGGAAGAATAGAAACTGGCTTGCTTTAAAATAAGTTTGAGTCTTGGAATTGCAGTTCTATGCTACAGCAGACAGCAGCACAGTATTTCTTTGTTGTGATGAGTGATTGTGAATGCATTTTTACTAATGGCTGCCTGCTTCCTCCAAGTGATTTGCTACATTTTTTAAAAATGTAGTATATTTTATACTCTAGGTGAGAGCAGCAGTGAGGCCAGTTATTTTTTATGCTTAAGTTACTGATGAAGGTTTTAATAAATGCCTGTGTGTATTGTACTGTGGTACATGACTGTTGGTTTTGCTCCCACTGCCAGACATACCTACTGTATCTGCAGTGTTGTAATCACCTGAAACTCTGTTGGGTGAAATGTATGAAATGGAGAATGTGTGTCTGTGGTAAACAACAGCATAAAATCTAACTGGGAGAAATCTTGTATTTGACCATGCATTCATCAGTGTCTGAATCTTTAATGAACGTGTTGTTGTCTTGAACAGTAACTCGCACCCTACACTGTCACCTTCAGATGTCTTTGAGCAGCCGCAGCAAGTAGGTCATAAAAAAATAGAGTTTCATATTAGTACTGAGATCCCAGCTGTTCTTCAGATAAACTCAGAAAAAGAAGAAAAAAATGGTAAGAGAGTTTGTGCTTCAAACGTATTTCATGTTGAAGTCATGTGGCTTCAGTATGTAAAAAGGTGCTGATATTTACACCAGGAAATTATTTTCTTTTCCCTTATTGTATCAGAACTTTCAACACCAAGTTGCATCATATTTGTGTTTACTGTTTTTCCCATGTTACAAGCCTTGGAAAGGATCCAGAGGATTTTCATGGTTTCTGTCCTATGTGCTCTATAGGTTTATGGTGAATTGCACTGTCTTTTAAATGTTAAGATACAAATGTTACAAATTTTCAGTATTTTATGGTGTAAATGAAGAGATTAGACTAGTTTCAGATTTTCCTTTTCCAGCTCTTAGAGGGCAGCATCCGAGTGATTGCCAGTCCTTTTCTCTGGTACACTGATTTTCTGCCATAAAAATCCTGGGCAATGATAGCAATGAGGTGTGATGGCTTTTTTAGAGGGTTATAGTCAATCTGTGGTTCTTGGTGCTTTACAGTAATATCCAGTTTCTTCAAAGGAAAATAGGGAAATGGATACAGGATTGAACAGCAAGGCAAGTTTTATGCCAACTAATGTGTGCCATGGCCTTTATTTGTACTACATGGGGTTTTATAGGACTGTACAGAGCAGGTGCTTTTGTCAAACCAGGGATTAAGACTCGTTTTAAGGATGTATTCAAATTGCCTTACAGAGTCTGCTCTGTTACAGTGTTGCTGGAAAAGAGTATGGTTTTCTTGCTGGCTCTTGATCTTGGTGTGAATAAATGTGCAGATGACTTACATAATTTGTTTAAATTTCAGACCTTTATGCAACCACAGAAGAAATCAATAATACAGGCTTTGGAAGGATTTTCCCAGCTCCTAGCTCAAATGATAAAATGGAAACTGAAGAGGAGGATGATGAAATACCATCAGAATTTATTTCTAGAAAGGATCTAGAAAAAAACAGACTTTCTAGAGAAGGTATAACTGAGAATATCTAGTAATATCTTTTTGATTTGTTGCAACAAATAGGTTAAAATAAGTGTTTCTTTTCTTCACTGAGCATATAGTAAATTATTTTATACTAAGCAAATGTGCAAAGTAAATGAGCTAAAGCATGGTTTATTTTTTTTGTCTTCAAGAAATGGAAAAATATTCTGTTTTCAAAAACTATGAGCCAGGTGATCCAAATTGCAGGATATATGTGAAGAATTTAGCTAAACAAGTTCAAGAAAAGGTAGGTAAACATGCAAATTAAATATCTATCAAAAGGCTTTTTCTTAGCATTTTTCTTACACCTACACTTTAATTTCAGGATCTTAAGTTCATTTTTGGAAGATATGTTGACTTCCAGTCAGAGGTGGAACGCAATATGTGAGTTCATTTCGTACTTGGTTAAAATTAAGCCTTTTATATTAACTTCTATGATGCTGCTGAAAACTGGGATTTTAAAAATAGCCATATTTACATTTTCTGTGTTTCTGCATAAACAAAAAATGTATTTCTCCTAAAAATCTTCCTTTATGAAGATTAAGAAATTGATTTTATGAACAGTGACTGAAGACCCTATTATTTTGCCTTTATATTTTCATTCCCAGATTTGCTTTTCTTGGCTGTGTGACACAGAATGAACTGTGTTTGTGTGTATCTGATCATTTTGCATGTGTCCTATTTAGTAGTATTGCACATCAATTTGCCATCCTGCAGTTTAATATTACCTTTTAGTAAATGGTTTCCCCAAGCAAAATGGTCTCCAGGGACATCATGCTTTCTTGTAGGCTTTGCTTCTGTTTCTGCTGTTTCTCCCACCTTAATCGTGAGAATGCATTTGTGCTGTGAAATCTGCAAGGTTTGTTGAAAATGAGTAATTCCCACTTCACTTCACCCCTAGGTTTGATATCCGTTTGATGAAAGAAGGCCGTATGAAGGGACAGGCCTTCATTGGACTTCCCAATGAGAAAGCAGCTGCTAAAGCACTAAAAGAAGTAAATGGCTATGTCTTATTTGAAAAACCCATGGTGGTTGTATCCTTTTCTTCAAGCATTTACATTATATTCTTTGTAATCTCTGCCAGTCTCTGGTTTTGGTGTCATAGTGTTCTGCAAAATAAAAAAAGCCAAAAGAAAACCAGTCAGCATAACATACTGCACTATTTATGGTAGCTGAAAGAAACACAGAGGCAACCCTTCTGAAACAGGAAAGTAAAAGTGCCTTATTTAAGGACAAAATTCACTGGTCTTACATCTTTGATCTGCATAGACAATACAAAAGATAATTTCGTTTGTATGACCACTGTATTTAAATTAAATACAAGGGGTTTGACTTGGTTAGGCTTGTGTTTACAGAATCAAGAACTTAAGAAATGTTCCAGTTAGAGTAAATGGTTTCTAGACTGGTTTTTCAGCTGGAACTGTCACTTTTTGATTGCATAGCACTGGTTTTTTGTGTGAAAGTCCTTTCTTATTTTTCACTTAAGTATTTCATCGTTTATTTCAGTTTCTGTATACTCACTTTAACCCCGGCACCTGCTGATTTTACTGTTTTTCCTCCCAAATACTGAGACATGAAAGTTAAGAATTAACATGCTGGGTTGGAAGTTTGTAAATATCAAGCATATATCCTACTCTAGCTACCCTGCTTGCATCTAACCCATTCCCAGTTTGTCCTCCTTATAGGCTCTCTGATAACTTCTGTACTGTGTATCAGTGAGGTCCCAATCTTTGACTAATAGACTCTGTTGTTACAATACTTTGTACTGTAGTGAAATTGATTCACAAATAAAAGTCACCCTCTAGACTAACTTGCAGAAGTGATCCTTTTTGCCTTTCTTAATAGACTGCTACTTATCAGACAGTTGTAGTCCATAACAGAATCTCAGCAATTTGCTCGTTCAGCTAGACCAAAACAGGATGTCAACGAAGGGAAAAGAAAAAAGTAAAACACTGCACAAGGTATGTACTCTGCCTAAAAGTAAAAATAAAGTATTGGGCTGGGGGGGTTTTGTTAGTGTTTGGTTGGTTTTATTTACTCTCTCTTTAACAGCTGCTTTAGGAATACTTATGATGGAGAGGAAATGTGCCATACAAATTTCTTTTCTTAAATGTGTGCTTATATCAGAAAAACAGAGTGCAAGGTATATGGTTGGTGTAAGTTGAAAACTTCGCTTTTTTCTTTGTTAAAAGAGTCAGAGACCGATATTTTCCTAATCTCGATATTGTAGGGCACTTGTCAGTTCCTCTAATCTTTGATCTACAAAGATAAGGAGAAATATTTTGTGGGATTGGACCACTTACCTTTTAGTAATCTTCCAGGGCTTTGGTATTGAAAAGTGTTGCCTCGTAACTCCTTCCTTTCCATCCCTGCCACTGTAAAGTGATCCTGAAGAACTGGTTCCAGCAATAAACTGCTAGCTATAAAGGATCTTTGCTATCTTTAGAAAATGAGTTCTTAATGCTGTTGCAGCATCCTTTAAACTTCTCTGAATTAGTGAAGGATATTCTGTTGGAAAGTGCGGCTTAATGTTGCATTGATCAAGGCTTCCTGTGTTGTGGAGTGTGTAGCTCCTGATTTTTTGGCATTTAAACATGATGAGAAAACTTCTAGCAGAAAGTTGTTATTTAACTTTATTTCTTATCATGTAGCTTTACTTCACTGCTACCTACTCTGAGTGTTTCATTTATGTGAGAGTAAGCCAAGCGAAATCAGCTCTAATTTACCTGAGTGGTTTCATGGCCTGCAAACATTTGCATAGTGAGCTCTCAAATGACCATGTGAAGTAACTGGTGCAAGAGTAAAAAGCATTTATTTCTCAATCTGCACCCTCTGATACATGAGCTAGCTCAAATTTAAAGGGCATTGACCTTAATTTCTGGTTACAGTTGAGATCACTCTGGTTATGCTTCCACTTAAAACAAAATTAACTGAAATCTTAGCCTGAGTGCTTATGAAACATTACTTAACCCATGGTGTGTTTTTAATCTGGAGCTTGATCCTCGTTACTCTGAAGAGAACCTGAATTTGAAATAAAGGATGTGAACAGTTGTTGATTTTTACAAACTGGCTATAAAGCCCACAGTGTGGTTATATTTCTGTTTTTAACAGCTACTCTAATTTTAGATTCTTCATTCTATCCATTGTCTACAGATTTTTAAAATCAGATTTAAGCTTGTTTCCCTTGTGGCTGAGATGCTATTTGGTCTTGCTTCCTATTTTGTGTTATTGTTTGTGGTTTGCGAAATCTGTGTTTTGTCAAAGATCACTTTTTTATAGGCCTTCTTCTGTAGTGGTCATTGAAAAGAGAGAAAAGAGCCTAGAGTGTTCTATTAGGATCAAGTATTTATGAGAATATTTCAGTCTTGTTTCTCCTTTCTTGTTAGAAAAACCTTTTTATTTGTATTATCTAGCGTCTAATAAGACTACTAAGGTTTCTTATATTAAAAAAATTGAAGCATTTTAGCTATTGGAGAGCCTGATAGATGAAGTCTGAGAACTTTTATTCTTTTAGGAATTCCATGTCTTTTCAACTAATTTTGTTCATTAATTCTGAATTCATTAAACATGCTAAATACTTGAATTGCATAAAGAAAATAACAACGCGCTTATTTGTTATTATGTTGATGGTAAACTCAGAAGCTTTTTCTAGAGTGAGCAAACCATACTCAGGCAAGATTTAATTGTGCACCTCAAAGTCTTCTATGAGTTACCATCTTACAAGTGTCCCTGGTATTCTGTCCATGGGCAGAACTTCTCGCTTGACTGTTTATATGTTGTAATCGTAACAATGTGCCGTGGAGTTATGCAGGTTTCTAAGGATCCATGACGTTTAATTAAAAGTATTTGTTGCATTTCCCAAGTAATGGTGAAGCTGAACCCTATTTCTGCATGACTCTTTTTCTGTTCCTGCTGGAATATTCCAATGGATGCTGATTTATGATGCAAAATTCCATGATAAAAACCCAAGTCTAGAGTTGTAGGATTTTTGGTGTGTTTTTTTGGTTTTCTACAAATCCTTTTTTTTTTTGACAAAGCAATACACATGGTTTATAAAAATACTGCAGAACTCCTTGCTGGCTGAAATTTTTTTTATTGATGGACTGGCAAAAAGTTCACCCAAAGTGACTTTTTACCATAGCTAAACTACAACTTTTTGGGAGAAAAGCTATGTGGAAGAGACTGATATTGAGAGCTCTCCAGCCTCTTCATATTGGGTTTTGAACCTGATGGAAATAAAGTGAGTCTGTAAAATGGCAAAGACTTGAAGGAGATGGAAAAATCTGCTGTCCTAATAGTTCAAGTTATCAGAAAATGTATTTACTTTTGAATATGAAGTTTAGTGTTGATCAACTCATCAGCTCTCATTAAATCTCATTAGGGGTTAGAACTGTTTTTTATCAAAGAGGCATATTTGCTTTTTTTTGCTAGGTAACATAAAGTTATGTGTGTGCAATACTGAGAATCAAGTAAAATTAAACCACATTCTGCTGTTCTTCTTTAGAAACATTCCTGCGTAAATACTGCAGTAATACTGTCATGCAGAGTGTATCCTTTCTTGTTGTATCCTTTTTTGTGCAATGTTTCCTGTAGCACTCAACTGCATCTTAAGGTTTCATATAGAGTAGGTGTGGGGAGGAGTTAACATGTTTTAAGCTTGAGCTAATCTAATAATTTTAAAAAGCAAATTTTTTCGGGGGGAAAAGAAACCAATGAGTTGTCTGTGTTGTGTGAATAGACACAATGAAGGTTCTTAGTCTTAAAAGGTGTCCTTCTCCTTCTTCCTCAGGCACCCTACTAATTTGTGGTCCTATTCCTTAGTGGAACAGTTCTAGCTCATACCAGCTGACCTGTGTGAGGCTGTGCTGAGCTCACACTGACCAAGTTACCTTGTTTTTCTTTAAATACATACTAATATAATAATATTGGCTAAATAAAGTTGGCTAAAATATGTTGCAGAGCAGTCTTAAGGGGTTGACCAGTATTTTAGATCATTTGATGATTACTGTTGTCCTGGTACATGAGAAACAGTCTGGAGTTGATTTAGTTTATACATTTCTTACTTTGTCTTTTTTGAGTAAAGAAGAAAATTAACAATATCTTGCAATTAATTATTTGGAGCTAGACTAATAATCAACTATTAATCACTGCTACCTTTTTGTTGGTTGTTTGGGTTTTGTTAGATTGCTCTCTGCACTGAGGTAGTGTTGTTGCTAGTGACTTACATGTTTCTTGTGGGTTACATACTACATTACTGTTTAGCTTTCTATAATATAAAATTAATACAGCCTGCATTTATTAAGATGTATTTTTCACAGACATTAAGCACTTTTAAAAACACTAAGCATCTTTCAATTTAGTTGTCAAAAGGCAGTATAATGCTGCTATTTTTTGGTAGTTCTTACTTTTAACATGCCTTTGTGATGTTCCAGGTCCCTTTTGTGTTCCATCTCTTTCAAGTATTACCAAGCTGGGGAAGAAGCAGTGTAATCATCAGGACTCTTGAACTGTGCGTAGTAGCATTTCTAAAGTATTTAAGGCAGAGAATAAATTTTACTGTCTTAAAGATTCCACAATATCTTTAAATATCACAAGACTTACATAATAAATGTATGTTAGATTGCTTGTAAAATCTAATAAATTATTTCCCTTCTCTTCCTTTGGCTGCCTTCTCTTCATTTTGACATTTGTTCTTGGGGTTTTGAGTGGGACAGATCTGTCTTGGAGACCAAGCAGACGGACTGTTGCATTGGCCTGAATTTGTAGTGTGAATTTGATGTTCTTCCTCAGCAATCAACTTGCATTGTTCATCTGCAGCTTGAAAACTGTCACTGGTGAGACTGAAGTCATTAAAACCAGAGCAGCAGTTGAAACTGGAGTAGATGTGGCCCTTGCCCTGTTGGGGGTCATAACAAGAGTGGTCACATGGTAGGATTTGCTACATATTGGGCTGGTTAGTGGAGCTGTCTAAAACCATCTGGGAAACATTGCAATGACATTTAATTGACAAGAAATCCTAGTCCAGTGGACTTAAAGAAAAAGTTATTCCATAAATGACTAAATGATAGTTGATGGTGTGGGAGCTGGCTGGTGTAAAAGATTTATTTTGTCATTATTCCAGCTGCAAACAGTCTAAATCACTAGTATTGGTGGCTGGACCAAAGTTAGTCTGTCTTTGCCATTTTCTTCCAATATGAACAGATTTTAAAGCAGATTGCTCTAAAATGCTTTACCTGGAATAATTCTTAGCTTACTTGCTACATTCCCATGGGGACTGTGTAATTGTTCGTTCAATTCCGAGAGGGCTTTTTCAACTTAAATGCTTCTACGGTTCTACAGTAATATGTCCTAACACCCATTGTTGAGCTACACGTACAGGACCAAAGGCCCTCAAGTGAATTTTCAAACCGCCGAAGCAGGGTGACAGCCAGGTGGTGCTGTGCTCCAGGATAAAAGCTCTCTCTAAAAAAGTGCGGGCAGTGCGTATTGCGAGAGCTGCGCCCTGTGCGCGGTGTCCGTGCGGCGGGCGGGGCCGTGCCCGGCCCGTGGCGCGGCGGAAGGGGCGGCCGCAGCACGTACGTACCGCGCTCCGCAATGCCGCGGGCCCTGCGCCGCCGGGGCTCCGGGGGGGGGGGGCGGCCAAAGGAGGGCTTGCTTCGCCTGGACGGAACACGGGGCTGCTGAGGGGGGCTCTCTGGGGAGCCGCTAGAAGGGACAGGTTATGCTTCCCTGTGACAGCCTTTAGCAGCTGCAGCTCCAGCAGCTCCGCGGCGGACGTCCCCAGATCTCAGAACGCATGCAGGGGTGTTGGGGATGGCGGGGGCAAGGTGACCCCAGTTCCTGTGCCGGCCAAGACGGCAGCAGGGTTCTGCAGAGACACTCCGCTCTCGAATTCTCTGCATTGCAATCAATGTTGCTCTCTTCCACATGGCTGCGTACTATTTTTCCAAGCTTCAAAAACATTCTGAGGCTAGAGCCTTCAGAGCGCCGTGAGGATTTCAACATCCCCATTCTGTTATCATTGCTTGTATTGAAGGCGGAGCAGCCATAAACCTGTTAAGGAGGTTTAACTTGTTTAAGAGAAATGAAAATCTCTATTGCGTCTTTAAGATCAATTAAGTCTTTTAGGCTTTGGAGCTGGTTGGGTTAAGGTGCACTATTCTTACTACTTTGTGTAATTTAATGCTTTGTGTATTTACTGCTGTAAGTAAAACTTGCCAATCTGATAAATGGCTTCCCTTATCAGAGAAGATCAGAGCTAAGATTTTCTTAGCTCATTTTCTCTTAATGTATGTTCCTATCAGGGCCAAAAAGCATTCCTTCAAAAACATGGAAATATGCAGAACAACTGCTTGTGACTGAAACTTAATCTGTACACTTTACTGAAGATCTGCAAGTAAATAATTGTATTAAAGTTACTTTGTTCACGAGCAGAAAAGCAAACTAAATATACCAAATGCTTAATTCTAAATAACTCTGCCTGCTTTTGAAGAACAATGGCAGGTGATAGTAGTAGGCTCTGGAAGGCAGGTACTACACTTACAAACTAGTATATTTAAATTTACTCCAGATAGTGCTCCACTACCTTGAGAGATAAGGTTCTTCCTTTCCTTGAAGCAGAAATAAGGGTAGTTTTGTAGAAGTCACATAAAATTTTATATAAACTTATATCTGGATAACTGTCACAGCAGGTTGGAATTTTCAGCAGTGTGTTCCCAAGTTGTATTAAATCAGGAAAAGCACTGGTTTCGTTCATGTAGCAAACCTGGGGGCCCTTGTGTTCATGTCTAAACCTTCACTGAGGTGTTTGGTTTCCCCCTGACTGGAATCTCTCTTTGCTCTGTGTTGCTTCTGTAAGATAACTTGTTATAAAGAACAGATATAGGAAAGTAACAAGATTCTGTATTTTGTTATTTAAGGGAACTATTAGTTCAGCCATTTTTTGTAGAAGTTCTTCTGGTAGGACTTCTTTGTGTCTCAGACTCTCTAAATCACCTTCTAAACGTGGAGTGTGAAATAAGGTTCTCAATACAGGTTCTCAAAACATAAACCGTGATAGTTGTTTAGTTTCTGGTTTGTTACATGTTGTATCTTTCTAGGTGAGGAAAAGGAGAGGCAATTTTCATATAAGGGTTGTTGTCTTTGTCCCTAAGTGAATACAAATAGGATGTGAGTTGGGAAATGCAGTTCCTAGCCTAGCTCATCAGAAGGGAATGTAGCTGATTTCAAGGCTCGGGAAAGCTCCTTTTGCAGAACTCTACTTGGGCACTCAGAAGGAGATTTCTTGGTTATGGAGCTTCACAGCAGTTTTCACATCTTCATGCTGTTGTCCATGTTCCTAAAAGGAGAATATGTGCAGAGATCAGACATTTAGCATTTCTGGGTTTGAGTCACTATAATTAATCATTTCTGTATCTGAGAGATCTTCCATATTTTGGGCTGTTGTTTGAATGAGAGATGTCATGCATTTCATGAATGACAGACTCGCATATGTTAAACCTGCAAAATATCTGGGGTTTCATAACAAATCATGATAAGAAATATGGTGCCTCTGCAAGGTCTTGTCCAAGTAAGTTCAAGTTGCAGCAACACCATTTTGAAAAAAAAAATGCCTCTCAAGGATAAATAGGAATGTAAAATTATGTACATTAAATTGAGAAACAAAATGTCCATTTCAGTCTATGTAAGTATTGCTTTGCCCTTTAGGGTAGTTTTTGGCTTTATACTAATAAAACCACAACTTTTGCATTCTGGAGGCAGCCTGCATTAGGCAGCATCTGAATTTTAACTGCATTAAAACAAAGTTACTGTTAATATGGGAATTTGATATAGTTTAGATAAAATCCAGTTTTCATACAAAGTGACAAGTAAATAAATATGATGCCAGAGATGGGTGTTCACCTTTAAATGTGTATTTTCTAATGTGTACTTTACCCTCTTGCAGGAACATCAACAGTAAAAAGAGCAGAACTGATCACAGAGCACTGGATGGGGATCTATTTTCTGCTGTTAATTGTAGGGCTTTGCTGGGGACAGTACAGCCCCAACACTCTCCCTAATAAAACCTCTATTGTGCATCTCTTTGAATGGCGCTGGCAGGATATTGCTCTGGAGTGTGAGCGCTACTTAGCTCCTCATGGATTTGGAGGAGTTCAGGTATGTCTGTTCTCATCAGTAAGTAGTAAAATTGCTACATAGATGATAATTTGTTTTTCACAGAAAGCGTTCAATTCGTCAAAGGACAGGTACCAAACAAGAAAAATAGAAATTGGTAATGGAAGTAGTAAATGCTGACAAATATATTGTTCAACTATCGTCAAGTAAGCATGAATTTATTTCATTGCTCCAAAGTGCATGTTTTGTAGTATGTGCTGTTACATTTAGATGAGTTAGAATTGCACATCACTTGCTATTTTTTTTTTTTACTGCTGTGAAGAGTAACCTGTGTTTATCTGCTTGGTATTATTTAAATCAAGGGAAGCTCTTAAAAGCTAGATAAATGTAAAATGGAACTGTGACTGAACAAAGGGCTTCCAAAGAGAACAAAAAAGTGCTGAAGGCTTTAAGTAATTAAGTACAAAAGGCTGCTAATTGTGTTCACCCAAACTGGTAAGTTTCTCTCTGTAGAGCACAGTGTCACAGTAAGCCACCAAGAGACCTTTCTTTGCAGTAATCTGGTGTGAACAGGCAGAAGTGACCTGAACACAGGTTCTGATGAAGATGTCCATCTGTGATTCAGTTCTGTCTGAACAACAGAGACATGTTCCTGTGGAACCAGTACTGGCACTTGGGTGGGGTAGCATGGCAGAACAGCCACTTATTAAAATATTTCAGTTTGCCTGTCAGATTGCTCAGGAAAAACTGGTGTGAAGTCTGCCTGTTTCTTGTAGCCCAAGAAATTGCAAGCTGGCCTGAGTGAGACCCTTCCCATAATTTTCAAATAATCATCTTTGCAACCTTCTTTCTGGGCACACAGACCAGATGGATTTTAAACTGATTTTTCAGACTGTGGCCTATGCCTGTTTATCTTTTTAATCCATTCCGTGGCAAGGTCTCAGGAAGTTTCTTTCAGATGACTTGCTGAGCTGGTCAGGAAGGTGTGGCAGCTAAGAGGCTGTAGGGATCTCTCTGAGAAATGGTTGGATCAGGTTGTTATGCCCAGAAGCTTGGAAGTAGCAGCAAAAGCTTGTTGCCTAAAATGTATCCTGAAAAGCCTGTAAAAGGAAGAGGTATAACTCACCTGGAAACTTACACGAATTAGGGCAAGAATGCGTTCATCCAAAACATTCCCAAAAAATGGGAAGTTGGATCAATTTTAAAGGCAGGATGTTCCATTAGTTGTTATGCAGTCACTTCCTTCCTCTGCTGATGTAATTCTTCAATTTCAGATGCTTCTTTTTGAAGCATGCAGTCACAAAGACAATTAGGACATTCTGTTCATGGACCTAATTTTTGTACTATGGTTCTACCTGTTGAAGGCCAGGCCTAAGTCTTTTATTTCCAGCCTACTACAGTGTAAGCAGAGGATACTGGTGATCTAAATGGGTTACGTTCTTTCTCTAAAAATACTGGGTAAACAAATTAACCATTATCAGTATCCTGTTACCAAGTGCTGTTGTTTTATTCACAGATTTCACCTCCAAATGAAAATGTTATCATTACTGACCCCCAGCAACCATGGTGGGAAAGATACCAGCCTGTCAGCTACAAGCTGTGCACAAGATCTGGAAATGAAACTGAATTTAGAGACATGGTGATCAGGTGCAACAATGTTGGAGTAAGTACTTGTAAAACCTTCTGGCGTTTGCAATGCAAGGATATAGCCAAGCAGTGATTCTACCATTTAAAAAATGGATGTAGTGTTACCTGTCTGTCTGTTGAGCTGCATGTTTTATCACCCTTGCTGTATGCTAATAAAAAAAATTGAAGAAAAGGTTGGGTGAGGCAAGCAAGCAGAAATAGGGGGATAGGGCATGAGGTATGGGAGAGAGAACATTAATTAGTGGTGCTGTGGGAAGTAGCTTTTTCAAATTGTTATGTGGTTACTGTTCTCTAGGTGCACATTTATGTGGATGCAGTAATCAACCATATGTGTGGAGCTAATGCTGGGGCTGGTGACCATGCTACTTGTGGAAGCTATTTCAATGCAAAGACTGAAGATTTCCCAGCTGTGCCCTATTCTGGCTGGGACTTTAATGATCATAAATGTAAATCTAGAAGTGGAAACATTGAGAATTATCATGATGTATCTCAGGTAAACCTACAACTACAGTTTTTATGTACATCTGTTCCTGTGCTGTGATTTCTTTGCTCTCATTTACAGTGAGACATTTTTTAAAAGGAATAAGAAAAGCCATCCAAATTAATAACAGAGGTTAGTGTTGCTATCAGGAACACCATTTCTTAAAGGGATAGCTGTACTTGAGACAATGGCTCAATTTCAGATTCAGACAAATGTGCTTAAGTAATTAATAAAGACAATTTAAAGCTCATAAAATCTATTTAGTGCGTTAAAAAAGGTAGAAATTATTATTTGCCTTTTATTATAATTTGGAAGTTTTCCTTGGTCTCAATTTCAGAAAAGAGGGGTAAATGCAATTTCTTATTGCAGCCTCTGTGTAGGTGACTTTCCAAAGGGAAGATATGCATGGGGAACAAAGGCTACTGAAGGTTTTATTTGGCATCGTAATATAGGCGAAGAACATTCAAAAGTGTGTGGAACAGTACATCAGGTTTATTCAATGAAAAGCGTTTGATTGGAGAATTGTTGCCCAGGTGCGGGACTGCCGCCTGGTCAGCCTGCTGGACCTGGCCCTGGGGAAGGAGTACGTGCGCTCCAGGATTGCCGAGTACCTGAACCGGCTCATTGACATCGGTGTGGCGGGCTTCCGCATCGATGCCGCCAAGCACATGTGGCCTGCGGATGTCAAGGCCATTTTAGACAAGCTGAAAGATCTAAATACTCAATGGTTTCCTGCAGGAACTAAACCTTTCATTTACCAGGAGGTAATCTTTATTTTCTTAAATTTTACTTCACAAACATATTTCTTGCAGGCCCAGTACAGAGTCAGACATGGCAATGCTTTGCATGGGCTGAGCCCAAGCAGATCTACAAAAATCATCCTCAATACCATCCTCAACCATAGTCTACGAATATCCAATTTGCCCATAAATGGTAATTGATGTGCAAAATGCCCTATTAGTTTTGGACCTTCTGGAATTAGGTAACCTGGAAACTTTATTGACATGAAATTTACTACACTGAAGTTAGTGTAAAAATTCTATTGGTTTAAAAAAGAGATTTCATTTCCTGAATTTTAAATTCTGGATAAGAAATTGTAACAGAAATCATAAATGTTGATTGTGGTCTGAAACTTTATTTTCCAATGGCGTAACAACAATTACTTGATATTCTAAATTTGTGTTTTACATTTGAATAACGAATTGGAGCAAGCAGGTAAGTGTTGGTTTCAGTCAGCAGAAGCTAAACTTGCTGCACACATTTTATTAAATAAGAATCATGTCTGCAAAGTCTAGATGAAGAGAAACTACCTTTAGCACTGTAGTGAAAGGATGCAGCCCAACTGCTGGAAGCAGGGGCATTGGTGACTATACTAAATATACAGTAAGTACAGCCCAAGCCTTAAACATGGATAAGTGATCAGTCGGGATACAGAGATATAGGATAGAGATGGAAAAGAGATTCACAGCTGGGCTGAGCTAAAAGGAGAAAATAGCCTTACATAAAATTTTGCAAGAAAGCCAAATGAAATAATTAGCTCAAGTACTGTTTCCTTACATGAAACAATGTCTAAAGCAATGTCTTTTATTTGTTTGGTTTTTGAATAGAAAGAAATGCTCACTCTTTCCTGTACCAGGTAATTGACTTGGGTGGAGAGCCCATCAAAGGCAGCGACTACTTTGGAAATGGCCGAGTGACAGAATTCAAGTACGGTGCCAAACTGGGGACCGTGATCCGCAAGTGGGATGGAGAGAAGATGGCCTACCTAAAGTAAGGATGAAGGAGCTGCAACTTACCCAGGATTCCCTGGATACACCAATTGACAGAGTAGCTTCAAGCCTGTGTTTTTGTTTAGGAACTGGGGAGAAGGCTGGGGCTTTGTGCCTTCTGACAGAGCCCTGGTCTTTGTGGATAATCACGACAACCAGAGAGGACACGGGGCCGGTGGAGCTTCTATTCTAACCTTCTGGGATTCCAGGTAAGGGATTGCTCTTGTCTGGGTGACGCTTCTTGCTTTTGCTTGTTTGTCTGTGTGTTCTCTGGCAGGTTTGTCCTTCATTCCTTTTTTGTCCAACACACAGGCTCTATAAAATGGCATCTGGTTTCATGCTTGCCCACCCGTATGGGTTCACACGTGTGATGTCAAGTTTTCGCTGGCCAAGATATTTTGAAAATGGAAAGGTGAGCAATTAATGCTGGAGATGCATCCATGGGGATTATAGGTCAGAACAGGGCCAGAGAAGTAGTTGAGTGCATTTCAGTTTGTCAGGTGATTTCCCTGTCCCGTGCTGGATGTAGCTGGTGAAGCTTTGATGTTCCCTCTAGCTTTGCTCTCCAGAGGGACTGTCTGCATTTTCAGTGAGAAGATATGAACCTTTCTTTTTCCAATGACAGGACATCAATGACTGGGTTGGACCCCCAAGTAATGCAGATGGCTCCATAAAGCCCGTTACAATCAACGAGGACACGACCTGTGGCAATGACTGGGTTTGTGAACATCGCTGGCGTCAAATCAGGTAGGGCACTGGGGAGAAAGAAGCAGTAAAAAGCAGTGGCTTTTACTTCCTGCTCCATGTGTCTTTAGAGCTGTTGCAGGCGCAGTGGCAGGCATTGCTTGTGTTTGCAGGAACATGGTTATCTTCCGTAACGTGGTGGATGGTGAGCCTTTCTCCAACTGGTGGGACAATGGCAGCAATCAAGTGGCTTTTGGCCGGGGTAATAAAGGCTTCATCATCTTCAATAATGATGACTGGTGAGTAAGAGGGAAATATATTTTAATTTATTATGATAATAAATAAATTAGTATGTATTAAATATGTATTTTAAAAATCTAGTTAGTGATGAAACATTTTAAGGTGTTGCTAGCTTGAATAGATCTAATGGATGCCTCAGTTGTTGACAATTTAAATTTGGCATTTACCACTCTACCATAGACAGTCTTCACTCTTGGCAGTTTAGGCCTTGTACTGTGGTCTTTCTGTTTCCCATTTCTGAAGCTGGCTGTGTCACTGGGCCTGGTCAGCCAGCAAAGTCTAAATTTATAGAAGTGAGGGAACTTGTGAATTCAGGAATATGTTCCAAATGTGACAGTTTTAAAAATTGTATTGGAATCTTTTATGCAAATATGAGATGATAAGAGAACAGTAGTATGTCAGGGCTGTAATAATTAGCTGTAGGTTGTGGTGATGAGCAATTTGAAGCATGTAGTGATTGAATAGATTAGGCTGTGTCCAGAGAAGTACTAGAGGATGACTCCAGAATTACTTAACATCTGAGGTCTCCAGTATGATTTGAAGAGCATTTTAGAGTGCTCATAATGCTTACTGCACTTCACTCTTTTCCAAAGGTCCTTGAATGTATCTCTGCAGACTGGTCTGCCTGCTGGGACTTACTGCGATGTCATTTCTGGGCAAAAGGAAGGTGACTTCTGTACAGCAGTTAAAGTTCATGTTGCTGCTGATGGCACAGCTAATTTCCTGATTGGGAATGAAGACAAAGACCCATTTATTGCCATTCATGTTGATGCTAAATTGTAACCAGATGTGTTGTGTGTTTGCTGTTCCTTCTCCTCTGTATCTTTGTGAACAGCACACAGATGTGCAGAATGTCCTGGCTCTCAGCACTGCATGAACTGAGACAGAGCCAAGTGTGTTAGCTGTAATACTAATGAAATAGTGAGCAGCTGCTGTACAGAGGTGGGAACTGGTGGTGCCAGTGCAGCTCTGGGAGTGGTGTTCTACATCTGTGTGCATCTTTAAGTGCGCTTTATTCAGTTAAGATACTAATAAAAAATGGAGGGAGAAGATTGATATTATTAAATTTAAAATCGTGCTGTTCTGTGTGCATAAGGGGAAATGTAGTTCTCTTTAGGGGCAAGCAGGATTGGGAATTGACAGGATATCCAAATACCAAGACAAGACCCCTTTGAGCTGAAACATGACACAATTCAAGTTGATAGCAAGTTAGGTCAGTTGAAAATGTGTTTCTTCTGTTGGTCTGTACATTCTTCTCCGTGTGGTGAAAAATGGCATTCAGATCAAGTTTATCCCTTTTTGTGACTAACCAGACATAGGGCCAGGGTCAGAAGAAGCTGGTCCGTGCCAGTCAGTTATTCCAGTCTATGGCTCACAGTCAGCTTGTGCCTGTACAAATCAAAACTACACATCTTCCACTGTTACCTCAATATTGACTTGATCACCATTGCTGATGCCTGTGATGCACTCACCATTAGGATGGTGGGCACTCCCAGTTATAGGAAAGGAATATGTGGGTTGAAACCAGCTGAAGCCCATTGCTACCTTCAGAAAACTTTTGTTAGTTGTTAACTTTGTATAGTCCTTTATGCTGAGCTGTGTGTACACTCCTCCCCAGGCTGGTCTGGCTAAACCAAGGAGCCTTCACACCCTTTTAACTAACACTCTCAGCTGATGCACTCAAGTGGCACAGTCGTTTATCTGAAATAAAGGCCACCTATGAGCCCTTTGTGCTGACTTTTAAGTCAGCATTTTTTTGCAGCCTGCTTGAACAGTCACAGCCTGCAGAGCCTGTCGTGGGGGGGCTCCCAGTCCCCTTTGCCAATGCCTTTGCCGTCCATTGCATCACGTTATTGAGGATGGGTCCATCCTGTTCTTGGCTGACAGCAGTGTATTTTTCACTGGAAAATACATGCCATTGGAAACTGAAAGTCATGCAGTGACATTCTATCACTTCAATGGGACTCCACAGGGAATGGTGATGTAAAAATTAACCTCAGGCACATTTGGTTGCTTTTAGTAATATTGAAGAATGAGGGAGTCTGTTTTCACTGAATTGGTAATCACAAGGTGCAATCACTGACTGGTTCCTTGCTGTTAGTGAGTAGGCAAGGTCATTTGCAGTAACTTACTATTTCATTGCACTAGTGGAAAAAGAAGCTTTTAATAAGGTCTCGATATGAAAATGAACAGGTGGAAAAGTGGGAGCTGCTTGTGTGTTCTGTCCTTGAAGACCAAATCTGGGAAACAGAAGGATGCATGTGACCCACTGGCATGGCTAGTTTCAGAAAGAACACACCAGAAGCAGTTCAGGTAAGAAGTGCACTGATGTTTCTTTTCTCCTGGAGTAACTGTGACATTTTTTTGGAAAATTTTTGTCCTCACAGGTATTCATCAAATGCCAGTGATTTTCAAGTCTTAGTATTTTCTTGGAATATTGGTTTATTGTTAGCATGACTCAGGTCTATTCACGGAGGATTGTCACGGAGATGTTGGTCTTGTAAGTCAGTTCAAAATGAAGACCTGAAGTCATTTCATGAAGAAAAGTCAAAGGTCTTTTCTTTGAAGGAGGAAATTGTAGGAAATACAAGAAAGAACTTGGATAACAGCTCTAGCTTTCTAATTCAGTTATATGTCAGGCAGCTAAAACTCTTCTGCACTGTCATTTACATCTGATTTTGGGGTTTGTTCCTTGACTCAAATGAATCATTGATCACGTAAAATGAGATGAAACCTTATGCAAAGTTTCTGCTAGAGAGGCAAATGCAGCTGATCACTTTCCATCAGCTGCTCTGCACAAAGGGAAGTGTGAAGAGAACATTTCTTGGCAGGGGCTGGGCAATGACATCAGAGAAACATTAGGTATGAGAAAGTGTCAGTTCTGAGTTGCCAGTGAGATTCACCTGGTGAGCACCCACAATCTCTTGTGTGATAAATCTGTTACTAATTAAATATTGCTTTTGTATTGGTTTTGCACGGCCTGGTTTTTGGTAGCCGGAGGGTCACAGACGTGGCTCCTGTGGGAAGCTGCAGGAAGCTTCCACCATGTCCAGCAGAGCCAATTGCTCTGCAGGTGGACATGCTGCTGGCCAAAACTGGGCCAATGAGAGAGGTTGGTAACACCTCTGTGCTGACATATTTAAGAAGAAAATCAAAACAAAGTCACATGTTTTTTTTTCTAGTCAGAAAAGTGGAGAAGGTAAGAACATGTGAGGGAAACAACATGGAGACACCAAGGTCAGTGCAAGAGGAGGGCAGGAGGTGCTCCAGGCCTCAGAGCCGAGATTCAGCTGCAGGCCGTGGTGAGACCATGGTGGAGCAGCTGTGCCCCTGCAGCCTGTGCAGATCCATGGGGGATGCAGAGATCCACTCACAGCCCGTGGGGATCCATGGGGGATGCAGAGATCCACTCACAGCCCATGGGGATCCAGAGGGATGCAGAGATCCACCCACAGCCCATGGGGATCCACAGAGGATGCAGGGATCCACTCACAGCCCATGGGGATCCATGGGGGATGCAGGGATCGACTCACAGCCCATGGGGATCCATGGGGGATGCAGAGATCCACCCACAGCCCCTGGGAATCCATGGGGGATGCAGAGCTCCACCCACAGCCCATGGGGAAGGTGCCCATGCTGGAGCAGGTGGATACCTGGAGGAGGCTGTGATCCTGTGGGAGACCTGGTGGAGAGAGGGAGCTCTGCTTCCAGGCTGGAGCAGCCTGTCCCTGGAGGATTGCACCCCCTGGAAAGAGAGACCCACATTGCAGCAGTTTTGGGAGGGCTGTGTGCCTGTGGGGGGGACTCAGGCTGCAGCTGGTCTGGTTTGTCTGCTGCTCGTGGGAGTGGAGCCATACCAGGGAAGTTCATGGAGAACTGTCTCCCATGGGAGGGACCCACAGCCTCACAGGGGAAGAACTCCTCTCCCAGAGCCGTGGAACAAAATCTCTGTAATGAACTGACCAAAACCCCCATGCCCTGTCTCCCAGCACTCTCTGTGGGAAGGAGGGAGGGACTAGGGGAAAAAGGTGTTTTAAGGGCATATTTTACTTCTCATTATTCTCCTCTGATTCTGTTAGTAATAAACCCACTTTGCAACCTTAAGTTGAACCTGTTTTACCCTTGAAATGTTTTCTCCTGGTCCTTATCTCACTAATGAGCCTTTAGTTAATTTTTTTTCCCTCTCCATTGCCCAGCTGTAGCAGGGGAGGGTGAGGGAGAAACTCTCCTGGGTGCCTGGCACTGGGCCATTGTCAAGCCATGACAGTTTTCATACCCTGGTCTGAACTCAGTCTAAACCTGAGAGCAAGACACCTCTGAATGCTGACAAACTTACTTATTCCAGTCATCTTTCAATCACCTCCCACTCCTTTTACCTTCCAGAGACCCCGCTGAGGGTCTGTGTGTTATGTTTTGGAATACTTTTGATAAAGTATCTTCATTTGCCTGATTGGAAAGGGTGCAATTCTGGATTTGGGTGCACTGCTTATGGACCACTTGGTTTATGATGGCGTATAATCATTGTGAAAAGGTATTTTATCTTCAGGTGTTGTGTAATCCAGGAGAAAAAATAAACCAAAAGAATGATATTGAGCTAGCTATCTAAATAATAACTGATAGCATTGATCCATGTGAATTTCGACACCTGCTACAGGAACTTTGTCATCTTGCAGGCACATAAATAGCCAGTGAAGAGACCACAGCCTTACACTGAAGGCATCATGCATGTCCTCTTCCTCCTCCTCGCAGCTGCAGGGCTTTGCTGGGGGCAGTACAACCCCAACACTCTCCCCAGGAGAACCTCTATTGTGCATCTCTTTGAATGGCGCTGGCAGGATATTGCTCTGGAGTGTGAGCGCTACTTAGCTCCTCATGGATTTGGAGGAGTTCAGGTGAGTTGTTTCCTGTGAGTAGTAGGAAAATGGCATTGTAGTATTTTATTAATAAGCCAAAATGCTTGAGCTGGAGACAGCCATCTCCAGCTGCTGCTGAGGAGGGGGGGTTGGAAGTAGTAACTGCTTTTAAAGCAACCCTAACCCTGCAGGACCAATGAATGATGGTCTCTAGCAGAATCTTTACAATGGGGCATGCTTTCCTCTGAAAGGCTTCCCCTGAAAGCTAAGTAGAAGGTAAAGCTCCTTACCTTGTTCTGAAGGAAGTATGGAAGCAGTGAGGTTTGGCATTCCTAAGGCTATCACTATTACAGGTAAAAATAATTCCTGTACCTTCAGCCCTTCCATGCATGTGTCCTTGAAAGCAGGTCCATGCTGGAACTGGGTAATCCACAGGAACAACCCAAAATGTCTTTCTTGCTAGTGTACAAGACAGACATCTCACAGACCTAAACTTCTGCTGTGGGAGAGAGACTGGGTTGGGTACTAGCTTTCCTCTGAGTGCAGAAGTCCTGAGTGCAATTTTGCCCTTAAAATGTTGAAATAAAACCATTTGATTTCTTATCAAAGTACATAATTTTGTCTGCAGGTTTCACCTCCAAATGAAAATCTTGTCATTACTAACCCGAACAGACCCTGGTGGGAAAGATACCAGCCCATTAGCTACAAGCTCTGCACTCGATCAGGAAATGAACAGGAATTCAGAGACATGGTGACCAGATGCAACAATGTTGGAGTAAGTGCCTTGATAAATCTGTGTCCGATACAGCAAGAAGTGCTCTATCAGCTGAGAGATGGTGCTGCTGTCCTCAAAGGAGGTGTAAACTGAGAAGAAACTGAAAGGGATTTAATCAACTTAAAATCAACTGGACAGTGATGTGGTAAAGCCCTGGCTGTCACTTCACATTTGCTACAAAACATACTGAAATGCAAATGAAAACTGCTTTTCCAGGTTCGTATCTATGTGGATGCTGTCGTCAACCATATGTGTGGGGCTGCAGGTGGCTCAGGCACACATTCTACCTGTGGAAGTCATTTTAATGCCGGAAACAGAGATTTTCCAGCTGTACCGTACTCTGGCTGGGATTTCAATGATGGCAAATGTCACTCTGGAAGTGGAGAAATTGAAAATTATGGTGATATATATCAGGTAAGTTCCTCTTGTAAAATTTTAAAATCTTTTTCCTTTTTTTTTTTTTAACATGTTCTGTTAACTCTACAGTAAAATCAAATGGTGTAGTGCCTCACAAAACCTGTGCTTAGTCACTTGACAAGTGAATGAAGTAGTGACCATAGGTACTTGTGGCGCAAAATATTCTAAGTACTGAGGAATCAAGAACCTATGTGCAGAAGTTTGCTCCTGAACTGAGCCCAGTGTACTCAGCTCAGCTTGTGAGCTCATTTTTATAGCTTATAAACTCATCTGATCATGATAGGGAGCCCCCTTGAAAAATTGACAGCAGTACAAGGTGGTGCCTTGGTTACACAATTTGCTGGTTTTTGTTGTTAGAATATGTAGCAGTTCTTTCTCAAGCTCTCCCTTCAGGCACTTTGCAACAATACATCATAGTGTTTCTGCACTTGCACTGCTTCATGTAAGGCTTGTCTTTCATTGGTTCAGGTGGCTCCTGCTATGGTAATCCCTATAACACATCTCAAATCCTGGATTACAGCAAGTTAAAGCTATTTCCATTACAATGTCCACTCCCAGTTCCTTCGGATAAGACTATCATGTTTAATCTTGCAGTGAACTCCTCCCCTTGGCCCTGCTCTTGCTAGGACTTACCCAGAGACTGCAGCCCCTCAGGGCTGTACCTGCCCCAAGTACAGCCATTGCTGTGAGCCACAGGCTCTTCAGGGGGATGCCTGCTGCTGCATGGGTTTATCCACAGCCACAGTGGCTCTGAGGGGCAGCTGTTCCAGCACAGCCCTGCCCATGGGCCTCAGTTCCCACTGTCTCCTCAGAAAACAAACCTGCCAGCACGGCCTCACCCACAGCCACTGTCCCCTCAGAAAACAAACCTGCCAGCACCGCCTCACCCACAGCCACTGTCCCCTCAGAAAACAAACCTGCCCAGCATGGCCTCACCCACAGCCACTGTCCCCTCAGAAAGCAAACCTGCCCAACATGGCCTCACCCAAAGCCACTGTCCCCTCAGAAAACAAACCTGCCAGCACGGCCTCACCCACAGCCACTGTCCCCTCAGAAAACAAACCTGTCCAACATGGCCTTGCCCCGGCTGCAGTCCCTGCAGGGTGTTCCTGCTCTGCTCTGGGTTTATCCATGGCCACACGATTTCAGTGCTCCAGCACGGCCTCATGAACAGCCAGTGGTGCTTCCAGGTGTGCCTGCTGCAGCACCGACCTGTCCTTGGGCCCCAACACCTTCAGGGGTGCACCTGCCGTGGCACTGACACAGCCATGGCCACAGGCACTGCCAGGTGTACCTGCTCTGGTGTGGGCTTTTCCATGGCCAGAAACCCTTCCAGATGCAGCTGTCCCTGTGCACTCTCAGCCACAGGTCACAGTCCCTGTGGCTGAGCCTGCACTGCAGCTGCAGCCTGTCCAGTGGAGCAGCACAGCAGCAGCAGCGCTGCCCGGCCAGGTGCCAGCCCAGGCCATCGCCAGTGCTGGGATCAGAACGTCCTGGGCTGGATCAGCAGCACAGGCTGCAGCTGCAGCCAAAGCACAAAGCAGCCACTCAGGAGCCCTGGACTCTACTGCACAGTGAGCCCCATGGCAAGCACAGGAGCCTGTCAATAATTAGTGAAACAGCAATAACAGCTATAAAATCCATCTAGCATATTAATCATAGCCATTGTTAATACACACACTTTGAGTCCCATGTTGGGCACCAAAGAGGACCTGTGATTTAACCCAGCCAGCAGCTAAACACCGCTCAGCCTCCTGCTTTCAGTGGGATGAGGCAGTGAATTGGAAGAGTAAAGCTGAGAAAACTCATGGATTGAGAGGAGGACAGTTTAATAGGTAAAGAGATAGCCATGCACACAAGCAAGGCAAAACAAGAATTTATTCACCACTTCCCATTGGAAGGCAGGTGTTCAGCTGTCTCCAGGACAGTAGGACTTTATAATGTGCAACAGTGACTTACTTGCAAAGACAAAAACCTTTACTCTGAATATCACTCCCTTCCTTCTTCCCAATCAAATACAACCTCATTAACCACCACCCCACCTCCACTCCTCCTTTGATACAGAGGTATACACAGGTATCTTTATTTTTTTCTTTTCTGTTGCCCAGGTCCGGGACTGCCGCTTGGCCAGCCTTCTGGATCTGGCCCTGGAGAAGGACTACGTGCGCTCAAAGGTTGCGGAGTACCTGAACCGGCTCATCGACATTGGTGTAGCAGGATTCCGTCTTGATGCTGCCAAGCACATGTGGCCTGGGGACATAAGAGCATTTCTGGACAAGCTGAATGATCTAAATACTCAGTGGTTTCCTGAAGGAACTAAACCTTTCATTTACCAGGAGGTAATCTCCACATTTTCTCCTTTATGTTTTCCTTTGCCTTTTGTATCTTTTTTGTCTCCTCCTTCAGAGGAACAATACATCTTCATCCAATCACCCTAGAAGGAGCTTACCATTTACTTAGAGCCGTCTTGCAGACAGAGGTAGTTTTGATTTTTAAAAATGCCTCCACAACAGATTTTCAATCAACTTTACCTTTCCTTTCTTCTGTCATGTTTTTACGTCCCTCATGTCTTATACTGACTTTGTGTTGATCTACACAGCACAAATACATAAATACTTTCTTCTAAATGTAAACAAGAACTTGTGTTGAGTTCTGTGCACTACATTGTTGGTTATTGTGAGACAAGAAGGGATGCTGGTTTTCTTTCTTGTACCAGGTAATTGACTTGGGTGGAGAGCCCATCAAAGGCAGCGACTACTTTGGAAATGGCCGAGTGACAGAATTCAAGTATGGTGCCAAACTGGGGACCGTGATCCGCAAGTGGGGTGGAGAGAAGATGGCCTACTTAAAGTAAGGATGAAGGAGCTGCAACTTACCCAGGATTCCCTGGATACACCAATTGACAGAGTAGCTTCAAGCCTGTGTTTTTGTTTAGGAACTGGGGAGAAGGCTGGGGCTTTGTGCCTTCTGACAGAGCCCTGGTCTTTGTGGATAATCACGACAACCAGAGAGGACACGGGGCCGGTGGAGCTTCTATTCTAACCTTCTGGGATTCCAGGTAAGGGATTGCTCTTGTCTGGGTGACGCTTCTTGCTTTTGCTTGTTTGTCTGTGTGTTCTCTGGCAGGTTTGTCCTTCATTCCTTTTTTGTCCAACACACAGGCTCTATAAAATGGCATCTGGTTTCATGCTTGCCCACCCGTATGGGTTCACACGTGTGATGTCAAGTTTTCGCTGGCCAAGATATTTTGAAAATGGAAAGGTGAGCAATTAATGCTGGAGATGCATCCATGGGGATTATAGGTCAGAACAGGGCCAGAGAAGTAGTTGAGTGCATTTCAGTTTGTCAGGTGATTTCCCTGTCCCGTGCTGGATGTAGCTGGTGAAGCTTTGATGCTCCCTCTAGCTTTGCTCTCCAGAGGGACTGTCTGCATTTTCAGTGAGAAGATATGAACCTTTCTTTTTCCAATGACAGGACATCAATGACTGGGTTGGACCCCCAAGTAATGCAGATGGCTCCATAAAGCCCGTTACAATCAACGAGGACACGACCTGTGGCAATGACTGGGTTTGTGAACATCGCTGGCGTCAAATCAGGTAGGGCACTGGGGAGAAAGAAGCAGTAAAAAGCAGTGGCTTTTACTTCCTGCTCCATGTGTCTTTAGAGCTGTTGCAGGCGCAGTGGCAGGCATTGCTTGTGTTTGCAGGAACATGGTTATCTTCCGTAACGTGGTGGATGGTGAGCCTTTCTCCAACTGGTGGGACAATGGCAGCAATCAAGTGGCTTTTGGCCGGGGTAATAAAGGCTTCATCATCTTCAATAATGATGACTGGTGAGTCAATGGCAGAAATAGTGTCTCCAGGGACAACAGTAGCATCCCTCATCAGCAATCCAGCATGAGTCATTTGAGTGCATACCGGGTCCAGAGTGCTAAAATGGGAGTATAGGAAGGGTAGGATCAGAAAGCTCATGCTTTACAATGCCCTTCAAATAAGGGAGTTAGGATCAGGTTCAGAAATGTTACACAATTTGAAATACCTGTTTTAAAAACATTGTATAAATAGTGTTTATTTTCTCATAGGAATATGAATGTCTATGTGCAAACTGGACTGCCTGCTGGTACCTACTGTGATGTTATTTCTGGACAAAAGGAGGACAACAAATGTACTGGAAAGCAGGTGTTTGTTTCTGGTGATGGAATGGCTAATTTCCAGATTAATACTGATGCTGAAGATCCATTTATTGCAATTCATGTTGATGCCAAATTATAATTCGGAGAAATGTCCTCCTCTGTTTGGTCTGTGTATTACTGTTTCCCCTATATGTTAGTCCGTGTTTTTTGAGCATGAGTGACTCTCTGTTGAATAATAAATGGCATTCAAATTGAAGAGTAATGTTTTTCCCTTAACAAATTAAATGAAACTTCATCCTCTCTTAACTAGTGGTGATGCACTGGTAAATTTTAAGGCAATGCAGCACTCCAGTTCCTGTGTAACAAAAACACTGGAGAAAAAGAAAGAATCCAAGCCAGCACCTGGCTAAGCTAAAATGCAGTATTTCTAGGGCTGATCCATACACACACTTGTATCCCAGAGCAGCCTCCTTGTGGGCTGTCAGCTACAAGCAGTGCCTACATAGAGAGTTTGTCCCTTCTTATGACAAACCAAGCCTGGGCTCTGGGTCACTGAAGGAAGCTGATCCATGCCAATTCATTATTCCAGCCTGTGGCATCAGTGGTTCACAGACAGCTTGTGCCTGGACAGAGCAAAACCTCATCTCTTGCATCATTCACCCCAGTGGTTTGAGGCAAGCGAACACTCCCTGTGCTGTGCCGAAGGTGCCTGAGAGCACACTGTGTATCCAGGCATTGCTTCCACCTTGTGCCACGGGCTGAGGCATGGCAAACTCCTGCCTCTGGTGTGTTGGGCTCCCTTCTTCTCTAATATCTCCAAGAATTATGCAAATAGAGCACAGGTTGGGCAGCTTTCCCAAATCCCTTGTCAGCTGTAAGAAAACGCTGAGGTAAAAGTGAGTGTACAGGCCTCGCTTTAAGTCAGAATCTCTGCTAGGCCAAAACTGCTGACTGCATCCCATTCTGGAGGGAAAAATGAAAGGAGGTTGCTCCAGTTTGAGGCCAAGGTGTACTTTTAAGGGCTGTTTCCTTTCTGTGGTGTTGGGGGTGGATATTGGCTCTCAGTGTTCCCTAGGGCTCCAAATGTCTGTCAGGGCAGCCATGGTGGGGAAGTGTCCCTGGCCCAGCACTGGACCTCCATCTGTCTCCCTCACTGGCTGTAGCCAGCACCTCCTGGATCTATCCTCTCAGCCCCTGCATCCACTGGAGAGGTGCCAAAGATCTGGGGACTCATGTGGCAGGGCATTCATAGTCTTCACAGACCTGTTCCTTGCCCACAGGTCAGGGAGTCCTTGGGCCCCTCTGAAATTGATAGGAACTGTCTTAAGCCCTGCATTCAGCTCTACCCCTCAGGAACTAGGGTTCCATGCTCTATTATTCAGACACTACCCATTCCCAAATAGAATAATCAATTCACACTTCAAATTGCAAATCCACCCCCAAGCCCCACAGCTTTTGTGGCAAATGGTTGAAATGACATACTGATCTGAAATGACACACACTGAGGTGTCCATAAATCAGCAGGCTGAATATGGAGAAGATTGTCTGTGCCTGTGAACATACATGGATCCACTTTCCAAGGATGTTGGAGTGCAATGAATGTTTTGCTTAATGTAGGTTCATGTAGCTCTGTATTTCACAGTGGCATTAAATAGAACAGGAAGAAATCATGAGACACTTTCTGTAGGTGTAAGTAAAACTTTGTGGGCTAAATGTTCACTGCTTTGAAAGGACCTAACTTGCATTCAGACCTTGGTTTTTGTTCCTTTTGTTTCAGGATTTTGGCACATTGCCTTATAATTTGATCACAAAGATGATGAAGAAAGCAACAGTGTCATCCAGAGCAGCACCAGGTCTTTCAGACAACTCACTAAACCCAGAGTTACAGTCAACATTGCTGCTGATCTCTAAGTTTTCAAAAAATGTTAGTACTAGGAAATGTTTATCTTTATTTTTATGATTTTTATTGCTACTCTTCTATGGGAGGTGATTAATTTTTTTGTACCAGTAATCAATGACAAATTGAAGTTATGTTATGAAATTTATCAAATTTAAGGTAAGATATTTGCTGGAGCATAACAGGATAGCACAACAGATCTACTGAATTGTAAAATTTTAGAATTTTGTGGTAAAATGCAATATTTCATTTTCTTTTAGAAACAGTGCTGACTTTCATTGGCCAAACAGTGAATTTAGCTGTGTAATTAGTCTCTGATTCTATAAATGTATAATAAATTTACAATTATGTTCTTTTTTTTTTTTCCATTTTTTTCCTCTTTCTCTTTTCCTATTTGTTTTTCCTTTTCTCATCCTCTTTTTTTTTTTTTTTTTTCCTTTTGGGAATTTTTCCCACCATAGTTCTGTCTCCAAATGAGGCTTTCAGCATAATAATGATCAGAATTATGGAAATGATGCACAATAAAGTAAAGTGAATAGCTGCGTGTATGTACAACTGCTCACTGCTCGTATTAAGTAAGATAAACATATATATATAGAGAGAGATTCAGGCAGTAAACACTTTTGCATTCATCCAAATAGAAAAAAGAAACTATGATTTGATAATTCATTCTTCTAGTGGGTTTAATCCATAAAATTCTATATTTCTCAGATAAGGGGAAATAAACAGTGAGATTAGTGAAAAACCATTAACTCCTAGTGTACTGTCTATGAGTGGACCAGAAAGCTGTTTACTGAATTATTCATGGCAATTTATTTTCTCAGCTAAGTGCAACAGCAAATATAGAAACTTTTGTTCAGCTCTGCATGCCTGTGTGTCAGCTTATTATCTCCCTGAATCACTGTTACTTTTCTAAGAGAAGAAGAAGTTATGTAAAGGGAAACTAACAATCTATTCTCTCTTTAGTGTCTCTTTTATGGAGACTGTAAAATTTTTATTCAAGTTATTTTCTTTTAAGGGGAAACAAATGAAAAACTCAACCCACAACACTAACTTTTAAATTGCTGATCATGTGTTTATCTGCAATCTGTGTTTTAGCAGTCGTAGTGTATTAGTCTCATTGCACAACTCTGAACAGTATACAGATATTTCCTTTGCAAGTGTTTAATGCTGTGGCAATTTTAATTTTGCCTTAATGTTAAATCAGAATGCTTGTAAGAATGAATGCTGGTGACACTGTTTGAGATGATAGTGGTGAATTATCTCCAGTCACTAGAGTCAAAGTAAGAGTCAGTGCTTGGATTTTCACCCTGTTGGCTCACTAAAGCATTTAGGCAGAGTCCTGGAATGGCAAAAGCAGGACTAAAACTAGTAGTTCAACAAGCACCATGTTTGTGTCTTGTAGATAGGACATGCATGCTTTAACTGGGAGAAGAAATTGTATCTTAGAGTAGCTGTGAATGATAGAACTTTATGATGCTGTAACCTGTAGCAAATTGTCTATTTACTTTATGATAAAAGTAAAGACCTTGTGCTGACAAATAGATTGCCATATTTTAGTATCAGGTTTGTAAGCTATATAAGAATAGGATGTTAAAATCTCTTGATAAGAGAGCTCAGGTGATAAAAAGAAAGAAGGAAATGTGTCAGAAAAATATGAGCACTGGATTTGGATCTAGTTTTCTACAGTTCTTTGGAATCCATTTCAGTGTCTACAAATGTTTAAAGTTAGTCATTTTTTACATATAATAGCTACTATATTCATTGCCAGCCTCGATATCATAAATTAAGTTGTGGTCTCTACACAAATACCATGTTGCTTGCTGAGGGAAGAGAATGTGGCAGTTCTGCAAAACATGTAAAAACTGCCAAAACAGAAGCCAAAATAGCTGAAATAAAAACCCATTTTCCTGATTTTTTTTTACATTGTGGGAAAATGTTTTCTACAACTCTTCAGGAGGAAAACAGCATGTTATCTCTGCTGATGTTCCTTGTAGCACTGTGTGGGTTTCAAAACCTCATTGTGCAATCACAAGTAATTTTTTCACCTCACATGAGACTGGACAAAATTTGTCTTAATAAGCCTACAGCATGTTTACAAAACTGAGAAACTGCAGAAGGGATGTAACTTCACTGTGGAGGGTTGTGGGTTTTTTCTAAAAGAAGGAAACATCCCATAATTCAGCCATGATTCACTGTCTTCCTATTTGTTATGGATGAGATACAATTGCCCTTTTACATGTCTGCTAACTTAGGAAAAATACTCATCTTCTAGAGACACAGGTGGCTTCCTGTTCATTTGATCTTCACACTCAAATGCCATGTTCTGTTTATCCCCCACTTAGAGATCAGAAGGTTGGATAAGACCATTGGGGTCATTTCAGTTGCACTATAATTACAAGATGATCTTCTCAACACACCTCTTAAATGTTTTATCTGGTCTACTTTGAACATGACTTTGTTGATCCATCCATGACTTCTTTTGAAGTGCTACTCTACTGCCTAATGGACTTTATGGGCAGATTTCTTTTTATCAGTAAGATAAAATTTACATTTTCATATTATGGTTCATCATTCTTTAATTGCCTTAAAAAACACCTTTTCTTTCCCCTGACAGTATTTCTTATCAATAGCAGGAAACTAAGTGTATGCTGCATGCCAGTGTAGTGCTGATTAACAAGAATTAAATCAACTGCCATAAAATGAAATGCACTTTCATTTTTCCTTTCCTCTTTTTTATCTAGGTAGACACAAAAAACTAGTAGGAAGATTTTTCTAGTCCTACGCAATTCAGTAGAACTTTGGCCTCAATCTGATACACACTTATAAAATTTGTTTGTTAACCTATAATAATTGCAGGTGTAAATAACCTTCTTTCAATGCATCTGTCTACCCTGAAAATATTAGGAAACAGGTGGTCTGACTAGTGTTTAATCAAGTAGCATATAATTGTGTTTACATATATATATGTATATATAGTGTGTGTATCCATACACACACATATCCACACATCTCACACATCCACATCTATGTGTTGAGGTCTTTTTTTACTCCTTAGGCTTCCAGGATATCCCTTAGGCCCTTAGCTGGAAATTAAATGAAATATTTATGGATCACTTTATACTCAATTTCTGCAAATAACTTTTTAGGAATATGAATTAGCAAATAAGCTTTTATTCCTGGGAAAATTAATGGTGCAATCTCACATTTCTTGTGCATCCAGAATTTTCATTGAGATCAAATAGATATCACTATAGGAAAAAAATTAGCACTGAGACTGACAAGATACCGTTAACTTGTTTTGTTTATGCATATTTCCCTGAAAGTTTTTGAAATATTGAGTCTTATTTTTTATTGAGTTCTAATTGAGATTAAAACATCTTTAAAGATGCTGGTATGATTTTGCAGTGAGATGGAATTTTAATTTACCCTTATCCTAACACATGAGAGAATAATGAAGAACTTTTTATTGAAACCCAACACCCTTTACACAGTAAAGCATCTTCAGCCTGAACTCTTCCTACCGCTTCTATTTCTCAGAAATGGCAGTTCTTTTTCAAATTTATCTTTATGGGTTTTTTTTTTTTAAAGGAAACCTGATGTCTGTCCTTCTCCCTTCACTATTTTGCAGGAATACATTCTGGTTCTACAAGGCCACTTGAAATATTTACTATGGTGGGAAGTGACTTCAGACTTGGAAAAAGGAAAAGAGAACACATGATTTTCCTCTCTCTTCATGTGGAAGAGTCTCATAAAAGAAAGCAAGAGAATTGACAGGTCTGTTTGGTGTCTCATTTCAAGGCAGTCACATACAGAATGAAATAATTAACTTGCTCGACTGTTCAAAATATATTTGTGCTGCTACTAATTAAAATTACTTTGGACTTGTAGGAATGTAGTGCTGTAGAGCACCTTGACAACAACTCTTCAGGCTGTGGCTCCATGAATTTTTCTACCATTCTTGAAAACTAAAAGGCTCTCAAAAAACCATCAGGAAAACACAATTCCTTGTGTCATGCCATTCGAAAACGCTTTTCTTCACAGCTGTGTAATATTCTTTAAGATACTCTTTTACACTTTGCATCCTTTGCCTGTTTTCAGCTTGGAGCCGTACTACACAAATCCACAAAGGCTTGTATCAGCAAAATTGAGGACTTTCCAAAGTGTTAATAAGTGTGAATGTACAAATTTTCTGAAACAAATATCTAAAGATTTTAGAGAAACTGTCAGTGCTGCCATTGAAATCATGGGCACAATTTTGCTATTTTAAACTATACTGCTGTTTACTTTAGAAACAATATACACTAAGCCAGAGATAAAGAGTCTATTCAACCAAAATTCTGTTGCTGTTTGATTTGGAAAGCATTTAAATTGTGCAAAGTAAATATATTCTTTCTCTAGGTACTGGTGTATTTATATTGCATATACTCAGAGATACACAAAAAGGCAGTGTTGGATCTCTATTTATAACACAGATGACATCATCTGTGTGTTTAGAGACCCTGCATTTGTACGGAATGTAGCAGAGTTGTAAGCTTTGCTGAGTATCTCACTGAATTGAAATAAATAGCTTAGGCTCTTCAAATTCCATTTTTATGCTCAACAAACTGTCACTAAGGAAGTAGCTTTGCACAGTTTATGACATTTTCAAGAGATTTGCAGTTGTGCCCTGAATGCATTCAATTATACTTAGCATCAACCTTCGGAATTACTTTTTACCATTACCCTGACAACTTTAGCACAGAGGAAAGTGCTTTGTTCAGAGATAGTATGCTGATGTCATCTATTTGAACATCTGACATATTGAAACAGGCCACTCTCTGTGGAGGAAAAAATGCATCAAGTTTATATGAAATATCAGAGGCCATTTTCCCCCAATTTGCCTAGCCCAGCAGGGTAAACTGCAGTGACAGGAGGTTGAGGGGGACAGGCTGAGCCTGGGAAATCCCAGCTGCTGTGAAGCTGGGTAATGAAGAGAAGCATTGATTTTTCTTTTTAATTTCAAATCATCTCTACTCCTTGAATGCCATCCTGTGATTTTTCAAATAAAAAGTGTTGCAAAAAGATCATGTGTAATTCAAAGATAAGGCCCAATTGCGACGTTTCTGGGAACACAATGTGTCAGTAATGAGTCTCTAACAAAAAAATAAAATTAAAAACACTGTCTACAGAAGTGCACTCTTACATAGACATACTGATGTGCCTAATTAAAGAAGCTGAATCATGATCGTCAGGGTAATGTAAATAAATACTAGTAATGTTAATAGCTTAGCTTCGTCTAAATTGGACAGTTCTGGAAAATAGCCACTAATTGGTATTGATAGGAAATAATGAAGTAATGTAATTTTTGCTGACAGTACCATACCCAGCACACAGAAACAAGTTCACTCCAATGCTAGACAAAAGATTTCTGCTGAACTGCAAATAAGCACAAAGCATAAACGGTGCCTTTTGCTAAGTGCTAAGCATCAACAATGCAGCCTCAATTAGAGAAAACTTCGAGTTTTGGCAACTGTAACAAAACGTTGTTGGCAGGGTTTGGAGGCCCAGGTCAGCCGGCTGGGGCTGCAGGAACAGACACGTGGGGGTTTCTCGCTGGAGCAGCGCTCAGGCAGCCCGAGCCGGGGGAGCCAGGCCCCAAAGATCCCTGGTTCTGGGAGATTTCCCTCTTTGAGAAAGTTAACGGTTTGTTGAAGTCTTTACAACCCTGCAAAGCTCCCACATTGCTATTGTTAAAACTAAGACAATAAAATTCTGCCAGGCCAGTGATGGCTGTTCAAGCAATACTGAAACCCATTAACTAAGTCAAATGATCTGATAATATCCTGTTCTCTAACACTTTTCTGTTATTGAGCACTGAAGTAGAGTCAAGGTTTTAACATCTGCCTCTTACTTTCCCTCATAAAATGGAATGTGCTCTTCTGCAGTTTGAGAAATTATATTAAAAAACCAGAACATTAAAAAACTCAGTTTCTCATATTAAAAACTACTTTGCCAATTTGTTGTATGATTGTATTGCACTTTATTTTTATGCAGTGATAGAACCTTTCTGCATTATTGTGTACCCAGAAATATAAAGATAAAAGTTCAGTGATTTCATTGCAGACTTTAGTATCACCTTAAGAAATATGTGTATATTTTAATTTCTGTGTTGTTGGCTTTTATAGGTGTCTGAAATTTCTGCATTACAATTATACAGAATGACTCTTTAAAGCAGTACACCTAATTTGATGCCCTTTAGTCATTGATAGAGCCTAAACATTTAAACTGACATTCTGCTTTCTACAGCTCCAGCTGCTGATTTTGACTCAATGAGTATGTATCTGCTGCAGGTCACCATCACTCCTACAGATGGATACCATTAAAATGTTGTTTCTGTTAAGCGAGAACAAGGTACGCAAGACAGGTGATCTTTTGATTTAGCTCTCAGAACAAGATCTTTGCTGATGACAGAGCAGATGGTCAGCTTTGTTGAACAGGAGAATTAAAATAACTAGATATATTTTGGCAGATGTTCACTACATTCATGCACAAATAAATTTAATTCTCATCTTTTATCTCAGTCAGGTTCTAGGTGTAAAGAATGTGCAGTACATTATGTAAAGTGTGTTCTGAAACCTGAACCATCACAACACTACATTTTCTGGTATCACTGCAGTGAAAGAATGATTTATTTTCCTTTTATCCATCAGAAGACATAAAGATTGTTAAAATCTTAATTTATTTCCGTATGTTTGCTTTCTGGTCTCTTAGAGAGGGAAAGTTTCTTACCAAGCAGAATAGTGGTTTTGGAATAGGCTTTTCATTTTTTGAGTAAAAACAGGAACAATGTAGCACAGATCTTCCAGCAAGGCTCACTGCTCATGGAAAAAACTGGATGTCAGTAAGTGTTACAACTCAGTCCTGAGACTCAGACCCTATTTTTTAAAATACAGACCCTATCTTTTGTGTTTAGCATATTTCCATTAGCAGGCTACTCACTTTGGGACTTTGCAGGCTGAAGATAGTACTTCCACAACCCTTCTATTTTGATTAGTGGCCAGGAAAGTTAAAACAGAATACTTCAACAACATGTAGAGCTTTGATGAGCTTGAATATGGAGAAAGTTTGTCAGGAATCCTTGGTTTATCAAGAAAAGTTTTCTGCCAATAAAATTCTCTCCCTAACAATGTGGTGTCCCTGGATTTTAACTCCAAACCAGAAAATTCTTCATAAACTCAGTGTCCTGAAAGGACAGGACATGACTTCAGGAGTTCATGTACACTATACAGTGTTTCACACTGGAGAGATTTTCACAGGTACCTGTTTAGTAATTGGCAGATTTCTACAGGACCTCAAATCCAGAATATTGAAAACTACTGATTTTATAGCAAGTAGAACAATTCCAAGATGAGTGTAAAAGAGCAAAGACCATAGAAGCCATTGCTCACTTACAAGGCCTTGCTTCACATATGGAAAACCCTGGCTCTGGGTGTATGTTGGGTAATACTCTCTTGGGATCACCAGAAGATTGATGAGACTATAAGAAGTTCTAATATAAGACTTGCTATTTGAACAGAAAATAAGTAGCTTTACATTTTTCTTAAGAGAGAGAAAAATGTCTTGCCTATCTCTTAATCTGCAGCAGAAGTCACAGCCTCCTTCTTTCAGTGGGAGCGTGTAACACCAGGTGTTATTCAGCACACAAGAAGAGTCCAGACACTTGCTGAAGGATAATGTGTCTGAAAAAAACTAATTTCAAAAGTGGGCAATAATTAATAAGGCAGCCCCTGCAAGCAGGTGTCTCACAATGACCCTACTCTCTTCCTTTCAGTGGAAGAGGATAAAATTACTGTGTTAAAGGACTGATGAACATGCAGACATATTATGATATTCAGATATAGGCTTTTTTCTTTCTGTGAATCTTTTATTACTGGGGCAATACTTATTCTGTTGCTTGTGCTACAGCATTTCAGGAATTCGTGCCAAAAAATAAAGATCAAAAAGTTGCAAAAAGAAACAAAATTATAAGACTTGTTGTACCACAAGATGGCAGTACTGTTTAAAATATCAAGCTTACTCAACTGAAACAAGTGTTAGGAGCATCCATAGCGCATAGCACGCAGATCACTAGTTTACAACTACAGTGTAAGATGGATATTTTCAAGGAAGATAATCACAAGTTAGTGATATCTGTACGGTTTGTTTTCATTTTCCTTTTAAGAAATACTGTAGAACAGGTTCTTGTTCCATATTGTGGCTCAGACTCCAGTGGAACAATGTAACTGCATTTCAACAAAAAAAGTGTAGAGATAAGAAAGAACATATTGCAATCAATGAACATACTGTGCACTCGTTTTCTCTTTCATGTCCTCTGTTTCTGAAAAAGAGAAATTTGAGGCCACTAAATAGTGTCTGGCAGCTATTCTTGTTGATTAGCTATCACGTTAATAATTACAGCCACTTTCAGGCAGCAGAGAGAGCAGATGCAGGAAGCTGCCATGGCATTGCTTCATCAATATAAAATGTGCTGCATGCAAAAGGTGTCAGTCAGAGCAAGCAGATAAAATGATACTGTGTACTCAAGGGTAAACATCATATTCCCTTTTCTGAGGGACTGCCTGGTTATGTTATTAAATTGTTATTACTGTTGTCTCTCATAACAAAACAATCAGAGTATGGTGCCTCTGCAGCAGAGCTCAAAGACAGGTGGGGAGCTCCCAACATGGGAGCAAGAACTGGGTGGTGTCACAGCCAGGCAAAGGGGGTCCTCAAAGGCAGAGGGACTTGGGCACAAACACACACATGCAAGCTTTCACAGTGCTGAAAGGAGTGGTGGAGAACTATAAAGAAGTTCTATTCCAGGAAGACACATAATGATATAAACCCAGAAAATCTAGTCTTGCCTCTCCAGTAGTGGCCAGAGGAGTCCTAGACACATGCAAGCCTCCATAATCATGAGGGAAATCACTCTCAGCAGGTTAGCCTTTGCTGCTTTAGTCCCTGTGTCAGGCAGCACTGCTGGGAGCTGGCAGTTGCAGCTGCAGAGCTGCTGATTTGCCACACTAATGATTTGTCATGGTGTAGTAAGAACTTGTTAGTCTGCTCATTGCCATGACAGGCCAACATTTCTATTTCTGTTTGCAGTGGCAGATGCAAATAACTACATAAATCACTACTACAGAGCCTAATTCAAGGCATGTTTTTCAGCAATGTGAACACAGTGCCCAGTAGTGGTCTATGAAGAGGAATGTTATTATATTTAACTGCAGGGTGTATCTTTTTTCCTTGATGTATACTGTAGTATGTAACTCCTATTAACTTTAAAAGGCTATAGACTCTAGGAACATCAAAGTAGAACATACCCTGAGAAAAAAAAAGTCTGTTCTTGGATGCTCACACACAGCTGCCATTGACATTAATTTAAGAGTGCAGTTCTTAGCCCTAAGTATGCCCCTTTCTACTGGATATGGAACTGAGCTCAATTCTCGTGGAAAAGTTTTACAGAATTTCCAGAAAATAACAACTCTTAAGAATATGTTTTAAACCGAACTATTTAGAACCAAAGCTTTATTAGACAATGAGATACTTATTGCATTGCACAAAACTAATTTCAAAATAAGTAACAGCAAGTATCTCACCCTGCTTTATTTGTAGGTCTTACTTGTCTCATATCTTGAACTGCACAGTTTCAGTCTTGCAGATTCTTTTCAAGGAGATGATATCAAGCGCCAGATGAACCCACCTTTTCCACTCATTGCTTGCCTGGAAATCCAAGCATTGTGAACACACTGCTCAGCCATGATTTTTAATTTGGATTTTGCTGCATAATTATCATCAATATCCATCAATATCTACTCTTTATGGAAGCAAAAACTTCACATTAATCTCAGTGTAACTTCTGTGTCATAATTCAAGTTTTCCTGAGAAAAAGTAACAGTTCTCCACACAAGTATTAAAAACTGAATTTTCTCCTGTACCACCAGTTAGATGTTCATACCTACTTACCTGTTTGAGTGTCCCATTGGGGAGCTTTGCCTTTATAGGTGATTAGGCAAAGAACTCTCTTACCTGCCTTCCAGCTCAAATTCTCTCTCATCTTATATGGAGGGTGAAGGATACGTGTGCAGCAGGCTGAGAATATACAGCTTTTAGTATCAAGTGTACAGGATGCTGGTCCTTAAAAACAACCTGCCATGATTCACCATAACAAGCAAAACCTGCTACAGGTCAGGATGCAAAAGGATTCACTGAAGCAGTGGAGATCTGGGAGGTCAGAATAGGAAAGGATTTAGCAGAACTTTTAGTATTTTCCTGTGCAAACATGGAAACACAGTGTGGGCCACACTGTGCATTCATAGGTGTATCTTCAAAGCAGTATGAGACATACACACACACAAAAATCATAATTGATATTGCAAATTATTTTATTCACTCTGCACTGTAACATTACCTACCTCCCCTAAAACTCAGAATCTCTTTGCTGCATTTTTTTTGTAGCATGACAGTGTGGAAGAAAGCATAAATAAATAATAATTTAGGCTAATATGCTCCCTAGTTCAGAAGTATTTTCAAGTATATATTTTAAGATGACATGCCATTAAAATAAAAAATTAATAAACAGAAGCAAAAAAAAGCAACATATTTCATTTCACATTAAATGCATCTAGGTAACTTGTCACTTTGCCACACCTTCTCAGAGGATGACACAGTGAACAGGCTCCAGGACCAAAGGACAACAGCTGTGCTGTAAGTCACCTTGAATTTGAGTACTGGATCTGCTGTGCCAGAGCACAATCCCCACATATCCTGTCCAATATTCTGTCCTTAAAATGACCAGCATCTATAGAAAGTGCAAAAAAAGGATGAAAGGGAATATTATGGGATAGCCAATTTAGATGTGAGGAACTGCTCAAATAAATAAAGCACAAAGCACCAAGGTTTCTAGCCTTTGCACTTCTTTATTAAATCTTCAATATAACCAGATCATTCCTTCACAATGTTTTCAGGTTAAAGAATCCTTATTACAGCAACAAATATTTTGCTACCATTTTTATTTGCTATTAAAGAATAATTCTGCCATAGAGGCAAGGAGCAAAGGTTTTATTTTTGTGTTTGAGAGGGGCCAGAAGGCACTTGAAAACAGAAGCCACTGGCAGAAAATTAGAATAATGCTATGGCTGCAAGACAGATCTAGAATTACTAAAGGTGACACAAATCAGGGTGTGTAAGGAGGCATTTAGCAAGCAGCAGCTTCTCCCTGTGGGCTGGCACTGGAAGTGGAATTGATTACCTTGTGTGTTTTGCCTGCCGATGCTGTATGAAGGAAATTCATAGAGGAAAGCCCCTTGCACTATTATACCTTCATGTTTACTCTGCAGTGACTTCCCACCAGCTCTAACAGGTGAAAACCAACACTGTTATGACACTGAAAGTTTGTGGAGACAACCATCAGCAACAAGAACCTGAGCTCACAGTGAGTGGTGTATAGCTGAAATATTGCCTGCTAAAAGATGGCTTCTGGCCATGTTTCTGTGGTTTTGTTTACCCCAGTCATTTTAGCAAAACCTGTCTGAATCTCATCTACATCTCTAGATCTCTTTGTACATGTTTTTCACATCTTTTCTATGAGACTGCAAAAGCTTTTCAAGGCTTTATATTCTTTCCCTTGGTACTTGAATCCATTTTTTGATTTTGAAAAGTGACTGAATTTTTGACAGTTTTCCTAGCAAAAGAAAGACAACACTGTCTACAAGTCAAATGTGCTTTTCTGCCTACATTCAACATGAACAGGGAGTCATCATTCTGCTCCAAATTCAACATCTCCTTCCAATGTCTTGTTAAAATTACTCTTGGTTTAAATTTGTTGTCATTGAAAGATTTGGAATATCTCCCCAGCTTATCTCCTTCTACTCCAGAGTATTTAAAAACTTGTAACAGTAGTATTTTGGATTTTTCCCCCACAGAATCAGACTAATATAGAACTGCTAGAAAGAGGAAGAGGAATTGATAATGAGCAGGAAAACATGATAAGTTTTTCAGCAACATAAAGCAGCAATAGGAGAGATGAATTTTCAAAACAGAGACTTAAAAATAGTAAAACAGGTGTTCTGCTAAAATGTTAACATCAGCACACTTGATGATACCAGATATTGTTATATTTCCGTCATATCTATTAAAAAGCCTGAGATAGTTATATGACAATTTCAACATTTTTGCATGAAAAGTGATCCAGTAAGCAAATATTCTAATTTTATAGAAGGAAATACAGCACTGTAGATTTAGCTTCTCAACATGTTACTGCAATACTGACCAGAAGGGTAAAAGCCAAATGAGTGAGCAGATTTCCCAGCTCTTTGAACACCCAGTGCTTACACTGAGCAGCCCTAAAAGATTGCATGTTTTCAAATTGCATAGTCCAGAGAACAATTCAGACAAAGCTGTCTGGGGGCTACTTTTGTGTTTACAAGTATTCAGCTGAATTTCTAAATCGGAAGAATAGAAGCTTACATTTGGCAGAAAGGTTCTCAAGAGCATAGACTCTTCTAAGCTCCATCTCAGTGATTTAGCTGGAAACTTTATGGAACTAGAGGAACCTGCTAGGATGGTTTTACTACCCAGTATAATAGAACCAAAATTCCATCAGTTCATATTTACTCTAAGACAAATAGCTTTAAATATACTTAACATATTTAAAGCATCTAAGATATTTAATATTGGAGTCCTCTAACTTTTCTTCCTTTAAAAGAAACATGTTCTATCCTTCTAGGAGAAAGTTTTAGTTCTAGAAATTCACATTAATCACAGTAATAATTTGTTCCTGTCCTGTGAGAGATGAGCTCTCCAATTTTTTTTTTCTAGCTTTAGCCAGATGAAAATAAATCTTAGAAATTGTTAATTAATAATATTTGTTTAACCGAAAACGTGTGTGGAAAAAGGCAATCTATAGGATTACTGAGAAGGTTATTTTATTTTATATTTTTCCCCCTAAGGATTGGGCCTATTGGTTTATATGTAGTGGAGAGGATATGGAGTGCCATTGCAGCACTGTTTCCTACAGGAAACTGGATACTGACAATATGATGGAATGGTAGTGCAATATCCCTGCATTTGTTTGTTTTCTCATGCATAGAAAGCATGAGAATAAGCTGCTTACATCATCAAAACAAACTCTCATAGAAATTTTATAAGCCAGCAAAGCACAGATGGTTGAAGGCATATGTTGGATCACTATTATAGTTTATTCGCTTAGGAATTCTTTCTCTGCTCAGGTCCTCAAAACTTTCTGCTAGAACTCAAAATGAGCAGGCAAAGCAAATTATGTAGCATATCTGAATAAATGTCCTTTCATTCTCTATAAGGCCTTTCCCAAAAAAAATGTAATTGAAGTGCTTTATAATAGTGAAAATGTCCATTATTTATAACTGTTTCTACTAGTTTTCTCTTTAGTATACTTTTATTTTAATAGGCAAGGCCAAAGTGCAAATCACTAAAGTCAGCTCATGTTAAAACTCCCCATGTTAGATAAGGATGGAAGGGTCAATTGTTTTGAAGATTCTGCAGCTTTTAACATTAAAAAGAAAAAATCTGTGAATGAGTTTTTTACTCTATGTGCTGTTTCATAGGTAAAGAGGCAATTTTAAAAAGAAGCTTTTCCTTTCCCATTTAGAATTGTTCTTGCATCTTAGTTCATATGGATTCAGGTAAACCTAGGATACCCAATATCAATCTGGGTGCCAAAACTGATCCACAAATCCGTGTTTTTACATCTAGAAAGCTGCAAACCACTGTTAAAAGCTCATGGTGGCTGGAATTTAGGGAGAACAATATTTTATTTTCAGCTGTATAGGTCTTTAGGGCTCTGATGTCTGACTTACATTTTGACACATATTTTCATCACACCAGTAGTCCATGAGAAGTATCTGAGTCACTTTTCCAGCCAGGGGTCTTCCTGGCTAAAACATCTAAACCACACTGCAATTCCTCATTGTTACTATGCAACTGCCAACAACAATAGACTTGGGATAAAATCTCATAAAGGATTTTTTTTCAGCCAACCTTTCAGGCACCTCAAAGCCTCAGATTTTTGGCCTTTATAAAATTTAATCAAGCATTTTATTTCATAAGGTTCCAGAAAAAGCAAAGTGGCGCAATAACAAAGCCCAAGTGTGTTACCACTTCCTCTCAGATTGACAGTGCATTAAAATAAATTCCAAAGAGTGATGAGACTTCAAATATCTGAATAGAAACATCACTTACACATAAAGATGGGAAAGCCCCAGCAATCCCTCTGTGCACACAGGCACACACACACTGCATCAAGCAAGAGGCTCTGAAATAGACCCCACTGAATAATGATTGTCTTTCCTGCCTCTCTCAGCCATTAAATCCAGAATTTGTCTTTCTGCGCAGCAAAGGCAGCTGTGCACACCAACAGCAGCAACATGCATGGTGGGGGAAAGTTTTCTCTCACCAGAGCCTTAACAGGTCAAAGGAAAAAGTCTTGAGACACTGACTAAACCCATGAATTAGATGTGAATCTAGCAAAGTTTAGTCTGGGCTCTAGGAAGCATTTCTTTCCTGAGGGTTTGGTGCCTGAGTTTCAGGCACTGGAACAGGCTTAATTGCAGTTTTGTAGTTTTAGATAATTCTAGACAACAAAAATCTAAGGCATACATTCTAATCAGTTCTAATCAATGAAAGGCACAATTTGTCTTCTTAGCCATTGTCATTCAGCACAGTCACAAATATATTCATCATATGAGTCATACTTATAAAAAATCATTCACATATTTTAGTCAATAATACCATATAACAGATACATGTGAAAATCACAATATGTATTTCAGGTGATTTATCATCAAAATAAGTTTGAATCTTACAACTGATTACTGAGACTTAATTCTTGACTCTAAAGCAACACAAAAGCACATGAATATTTGCCTGAAATTTTGATGGGCTGAAGTACATCAGTACTGTTAGATTTAAGTATCTTAAAATCAGTCATGGTTAGAATGACCATACTAATCCATCTCTAATTTGCTTCTAATTATGTCTCATACATCTATCATCATTCAAGTTGCAGTTTTAGGCTGTAGAAATACTATGGAATTCACATGTCCCTTGATGTGCATATTTCTTATAAAAAGCTATACTAAATACTGCTTGAAAATAGTTGTTAGTAAGAGTTGTACACCAAACCAATATAATAATTTCACAATAGCCACTCTGAGGTTATGTTCAAAAATGTTCTCTTTATATATATTTGTGCACAGAACATTTGTAGCAGAGAAACTGTGGAAGTACTGGTTCCTTTTGAGACAAGATAAAAATCAATATTTCATTAAGCATTTGACTCTGCTTTATAGATCTCTGTCTACATTTTCGTAGGAAAACAACCATCTTAAAACAAACAAATAAGAAATAGCCACTGGGAGATATTATTAAATTAAATAATCAACACTTAATCCAGTATTTCTAATTTTCCAGTTATGGAGCACTCCAAACTGAAAAACATGTAGTCTTCAAAAGGAAGCAAGGAAGGAAGGACCTTATTAATAGATAAATACAGCTAAAAATGAATTTCCTATGTTAGGAAGATGAACGTTTTAAACCAGCTTGAAAGGCTGATCAAAAATATCTACAATGGAGAAATGCTTTCTCTTTAAATACAGCCCACTTGAAAGCGACAGTGAGGACTGAGACACTGAGGGTAAGAAACTGCAGATTTATTAAATTCAATGTTTTGTTCCTGAATTTCTTGATTAGAAGCAAAAATGAAATGCAGTAGGGACCGTATTTCTTCATGGGATAAAGCTGAAATTTGGAAATGTTTCAGGTTCAAGTAAACGTCTGTGAATTTTAGTTGTAATAGGTAAGAAGAGATGAACAATGAATTTTGCCCTGCAGAGTATTGAATTTACATGGACTTTATTTCAAAATATATAGTTAAAAAAATTCTTATGATGGTTAAAACTGTATTTAACTTGCTTTTCTCAATTCTTCATTCTCAAGGTCATTTACACTCACACATAAACATACACGCACATTTTGTTGCTTAAAGTTAATTTACTTTAGTTGATTATTCAGCAGTGGAAGTCATACACTTCTCCCAGTAGCATCATTACAATGAATTAATAGCACTGTTCACTGTTATTTTTATTGGAAAAAATGACTTTCAACTATTATGTCTCAGCTGGAGCAATCATATGACATCTTAGGTTATCTTATTCATGCCACATCTTAAAAATAACTTGAGTGCCAACCTTAATTGGATGAATATTGTAGGATATATTCAGAGAACATAATGAAACACTTTATTTTCTTTAGACATTTCCCAATATGGGTTTAATTAAACTCCCTTTTTTGTAGTTGTTGTTAATTCTGACCAAGTTTTATGAATCAATCTTAAAGAAAACTAAAGAGGAGACATTTTGTGTCCTAGAGACCCAATTCTGCATTTATTATTTGTGATGCTTCTATAGTATTCTACTAGAAATTTTAGTGTGTAAGGACAGAGGAATTACACCTTGGCAAAGAAACAAAAAAAGATAAATCAATTTACCTCTCCTGAGGACCAAACAACAAAGAGTGAGAATATATTGATTACTGGAGCACAGAGCAAGGCTAAGCAGGGGAATGGGGCTTCCAGTGTGCAGGAGCTGCTCCCTGGCTGTGTCTCACCTGCAGGGCAGGGGACAGAGCCCTGCACACCCCTGGGATGCAGGAGCTGCTCCCTGGCTGTGTCTCACCTGCAGGGCAGGGGACAGAGCCCTGCACACCCCTGGGATGCAGGAGCTGCTCCCTGGCTGTGTCTCACCTGCAGGGCAGGGGACAGAGCCCTGCACACCCCTGGGATGCAGGAGCTGCTCCCTGGCTGTGTCTCACCTGCAGGGCAGGGGACAGAGCCCTGCACACCCCTGGGATGCAGGAGCTGCTCCCTGGCTGTGTCTCACCTGCAGGGCAGGGGACAGAGCCCTGCACACCCCTGGGATGCAGGAGCTGCTCCCTGGCTGTGTCTCACCTGCAGGGCAGGGGACAGAGCCCTGCACACCCCTGGGATGCAGGAGCTGCTCCCTGGCTGTGTCTCACCTGCAGGGCAGGGGACAGAGCCCTGCACACCCCTGGGATGCAGGAGCTGCTCCCTGGCTGTGTCTCACCTGCAGGGCAGGGGACAGAGCCCTGCACACCCCTGGGTCCCATGGCCTGCCCGCCGTGGGCTGTGCCAGCGGGCAGGGGCTGCCTGCATGCCCAGGACACTGCTCTCAGGAGTCAGCCTGGCTTATCCTTGGCTTCCATCAACCCCTGCCTAAAGGACTGAGGGAAATGATTAGGAGGAAAGTAGTGCTATAAAAGAAGTCACAACAGCCCATACACTCATGGCAACTGAAGGATATGTGGGCTTGATTTCTCTCCTCTGCATGAAACAAAATTTGCCCAGGTGACCTTTTGCCCATTAGAGGTAATGGCTCCTCTTTTGCTGGCTCCTGTAGCAATGTATTCTCAGTTTGTTGCCTGTCTCAAGAGTAACCATCACGAAAGCCAGACAAAGGCAATCAGCAACCAGGAACAAAGCAAAACAAGACAGCTTTCCTTTTCAGCAAAATAAAAACACGGATTGTTTTTCAGCTTACTCTTGGGCCCTTCTTTTTATAAAGTGATCATAAGTTTAAAGACAGAGGAAAATTGCCCCAAACCCAATAAAATTTAAAATACAAAGCTACCGGCAATACCAAGGGATTTCCAACCAATATATTAGCCAACAAATCAATAACAAGAGTAAATCCTTCTGCATTGAGGGCAATCAAATGCTCACTAACAGGTACTATCACCTATATTAATATAATCCCCCAAGTGTCAAAGTTAATACCAAAGGAAGCTTATGCTTCACATGTGATAAGCTGAAGGATATTTCTTAATAATGGTTTAAATAAAAGGAAATTGCATGGAGATTTTGCATTAAATGATCCTGAACTGAGTCGGCTTGGCTGAAGTTTCTTCTTTCTGGATATGCCATGTTTGCTTATCCCAGAGAACATCCTGGTCCATCAGGACTGTTATGCTAAGCCTGAAATGAATTCACAATGCTTTTAATCCAAAGGCTTTCTTAAAGTGGCTTTCTTTCAGTATCAGGAAGTTTGCAAATACATTTTTTTCCTGATCTGTGAAGGTCAGGAAACACACTGTAGTGTTTATTTCAAACTTACTTACTACCTGTGTAACTTTCTAGCTGAGAGTTTAATATTGCTATTTCAACCAGACACTTGTCATTATTGTTAATAATATCTCATCTGGACTGTGATTACATAAGTATATAGTGGGAATTTAAATCTTTTAATCTGAAAATTCCTACTGGGGTTATTTTGTGGTTTTGTTTTAGGGGAAGAGGTATTTGTTGGGTATTTACATCTGTGCATAGTCCAGCTCCAGAGTTTGGCCAGTCTATCTGTTTTTCCTGGTCAAGTTATCTTTAGGATGTTCCTTTCTGCTAGGCTGTTCTTCTATGAAAGTGCACATAATAAATAAATGAGAGAAAAGCAGATAGAGTAACCGTGAATTGTCCTTGCTGACTCAAATCAGTTAGAGGTAGGTAGGTGAATTTGCCTTTACCTTATCTGATTAATATTTTCTTGCAGTTAAGGGCTGGCTTGGAGGCCTTACCTTTTCAGAAGGAGCAGTGTTGCATTTAAGCCATTTACTGGCTTCCTGGAAATTCAATTGCAGAGTTACTACAGGTTCTGGGAAAACATACTTGATTTCTCCTTGTTTTACTGATCCATACTCAAAAAGATAAAACACATGATCTCCTCTGTTGCTCAGCAAAATGCACAACAATGCGTTTTTGGGCTGGGGTAAGCTCAATAAGTTAATGGTAACAAGTGACATTCATCCTGCATATTCCACATCACCAGGTCTGAATTTAGAAGCCTACAAAAGAACATTCAGGATTTTGCAGAGGCATGTGCAAAGCTGGCTATGTGCAAACTGATTTAGTCAGCTAAGTGACAGAAAGCACTGAAACATGAGACACTGCAGTTTGCCAGGGGAAGCAGCATTCTGTGCCTAACTAGGTGTTATTGTTATGGTGGTTATGAGCAAGATCAGTATTTTTTAATTAACAGAAGGGAATTTCAGATGCCAGACTGATGAATCAGAAGTTCAAAGAGTAGGTGTTTAAAGGATATTTGTGATATAAAGCAGTAACAAGCTGCCTTTCACAAAGTGAAACCATTTTCACAAAATGGTTTACACCTAAATAATAGCACTCTAAAAATTGGTGCAGGGCAGATGTTTTTTAACTAAGCAGCACATTAACAAATTGAAAGGTATTTCTCAGATACAGTCAGAAAAAAGGGTAAGAAAAACCTGCTCCTTTGCAGTAACACCTCTCTAGACATAAAGAAATGAATTCTCATTGCAGAATACAAAACAGATAAGATGGGGTTTTACACCTATATTAGTGAGGACAAGTAGTTTAAGAGAGAAAATCTGCTGTTTAAGAAAGAAGACCAAAAAAAGATCATGCTGATTCTAAACTGAGTGTACTTGTATGTGGATCTCTAGCACCAATGAGGAAGAGAGAAATCAAAATGGCTAATTAAGAAATGATGAACACTATGCATCTGATTCCAAATGTCCTGAAAGCATACATCCATCAACATGTTTCAGGTGAATACTCACGCTGCTTTTCATATTGTCACAAATCTGATGCCCAGGTGATTGATAAAAAGCTAGTAAAGAAATGCATGGAAAACTTTAATACAGGCTTAACTCTTCTGTGTGAAGTACATTGCAGTGTTCATGCTAATTACTTTATATGATTAACCACAGAAATATTTTGAGAGTATTTTATGGCCTGATTCTACAAGAGTAATCTATATGCCTCTGTCAAAAAATATGAGCAGTCTTCTTTGCATCATTAGGATTCACATACTTATAATTAGCCATGTGAGTATTTTTTTTTCTTTGTAGGTTAGGGCTTTTGCAGAACTAATGAAACACCAGATGGCTGGATGGCACTGAACTTTAGAAGATGAATAAAGAGTAATCGTGGAAATGATCATCTGGCAAACCACATTACATTCCCTAGGAAAATAACAGAAGTGAGGTTTTGGGGTTTTTTTAAAGGAAAGTAAGCAGCTGACAGCAGAAACACAAGCAATAAGCAGCAATGAGTGAAATTATGATCCCAGACATACGTGTTGGAGCACAGGCTGACTACAGTGGGGAGTCACAAATTTGTAACCCTAAGCAATTTTGGATCTTGTATCCAGTATCAGTAGACAGCAGATGCAATACCTCGGAAATCATACTTGAAAAATTAAACTCAATTGGGTTAGAAATGAGCACTGTCCATGGATTTTAAATTCCTATAAAAGAAGGGCAATGATAGATGGTGAGACATTGAGCTTAGGGAAAAAAATGCAAGAAGCAATGCTAATGTTTAAGCACAGAACAATTTGACTGATGGGGAACATCTATGAGAATCATGTACTGTAGCTGAACATTGACCAAGGGTGGCATGGTAACTATAACTGTGTTGGGAGAGGAACTTCAGAGAGTGGGCTGAGAGAATAATGCAATACAGAAATTAGAAATAATGGGACATTACAAAAGCAGATGAAAATAAAGGAAAGTGTCCTGACCAGAAACCATTTTTATTTAGGAATAGTCTCCTGTAAGAAAAGTTGCCTCATCTATGACTGGGTTTAGATGCCAAGAAACTTTGTGGACCAACTCTGCTTATAGATAGGGAAGCTGTGGCAGAGAAGCCTCATTTCCTGCTATGATAGGACAGCATAATTTATATTTACTGGCTACTTTTTGTGTATAATATTACATTTATCTCTATTCTAGAATTATTATCCTTCATCTATTTATTCCATTATGTTATTGCCATGTGAGCAAGTGAAGAAATTTAGATTTGTGCAGTCTGTCACCCATGTACTCCCATGTGGCCATCCACTGTTTTCTGTTTTCATGTGGAAAAACCAAGGCTGGCTGCAGTGCACAGGAGCCATCTGTATCCACAAAGAAGCAGGATTAAATTCCGTAATGCAGATCAAACAGAGAATGAGCATGCATTGATTAGTCATGTTCACATGTCCTCCACACCCTGTCTCCTATTTGTCATATTATTATGTTTTTGGCTAAAAAATGCTTGAAGAAAAATGCTTATTAAACCTTACGTACAGTGAGATAGCTCTGGTTTCTGATGTTCCCATTCAATGATCTGGCAGGGCCTTCATTAACTGAGGACTTTTCCAAATATGCAAGGTAGTTATGATTCAAGCCTACAAGTGCTGTCAAGGTGACAGGTATCTGGTGAAACCAGGAGTCACAACAACTTTTACAAGTTAAAAATCTGGGGTAAAAACAAATCAATAAACCGACTGAAGTTATTTCTAAGAAAGAAGAAAGAAAGCAAGAAAGGAAAAGTACATAGGTGAAGATTTCACACTGTAACCATTTTCTATCCCCAATTGCACTTCCTCAATTCTGCTAGCTCATACACTATTTATTGATTCCCACATTTTTCTGTTCCACTATAGTAAGAAATTTCATTCAGATTTAAAATATGAACAATAAGGACACAGATTACACCTCCCACTCTAATGCTAAATAGATGTTTTCTCTTACCATATTTCAAAAAGTGATTTCAGTTGCCAAATAATCAAAAAAGTTATAGGAAGAACACAGTGGATACAAAAAATTATTTTAACTGGCCAAAAGTCAAATTCTTTTAATTTAGCATAAAATTGAATATGTAAACTTTTTTCTCATTGCATGGCCATGCCCTAAGCATGTATCTGTTATTATTACAAACTGGTATTTTAGTTTTAGGAGGGGAGTAATACTGCCAGGAAACTAATTTTTAAGGTTCTGAATCTAAATGCAAAGGGACCTAAATAACCTGCATGTCTGAAAACCCTAAAATTTTGCCTGCCTTCAGAAGGCTGAATATTTTCCTGGACAGAAGTAATACTGTATTTCCCTTTCTCCTTGTATCCCTAAAACTTTCACAGCTGCACTATTTATAAAGCAGAACATTTGTGTAATTTGCTCTCAAAATCATTATAAACATCAGCGACTACTAAAAAACCTTTATTCACCAATAGTTTGCAGAAGCAATGCAAACCTTCTGAAGGCCTAAGTAGATAAAGATCTTGGATCACCAAACTCAGCCCGATCTATCTTCAAGCACTCAGATTTTTAACTCTATTATTGCTTTGCTACTTGACTGGGCAGAATGTGGGCCAAGGTCAGATGATAATTTCTTGCCAGAGGAAGATTGGTTGGGAGGGGATGTCCTCCTTCTCCAGGGCCATCAGTGCAGTGACACCTCCTGCAAGTCCAGAGGAGCCGGCCTGGGTTTTAAAACAGCCCCATAAAACTCTCATACCAAACTCAGATTTTCTCATTTGAGATACACCATACAACACAGAAAAGCAGTTCTTTTGCTGGCTGAGAGGTGTGCCTGCACTGCACCCTCTAAGAAAGTATTTTTGCCTTGCAGTTTCATTCATTCTAATGCATCTCTAATATGTATTTTTCATTCAGTCTTCCTATAGTTCTACACTTGTTGTTGTACTCCCTCCTGCTTTTTAATGGATTTATTTCAGTCACTCAGAGGCTGCTGCTGTACAGAAGTCAGAAAGGAGTTCTTCAAGAAGCCGACCCCACACAGCCGACTGTGTTTTGCACCTCAGTTTTTCAAGGGGCCTGTCTATAAACCTTCTGAATTGAAGATAACTTTTCCTGACAGCTCTGTCCTGTAGTGGAAATCAATCACTTGTCTTGTGAGTCTGCTTGGACATCTGGGATGCCAAAGACAGAGTTCTTGACCTATGTTTATAGGGACTTCCCTGGGACCAAGGCAGGTACAGCAGCCACCAGCACGCTGTGTACCGGGTCCCAGCATGATGTGCAGTAATGATCTGTCAGGGAAGCAGCCTGTGTACCACCAAACTGTGAAATGTCCTGGGGGACTCTCTTGATGAATTCAGCATGCCCTCAGGCACGAATGAAATCACACATCATTTAAATATTGTTTCATACTTTTCTTTTAGGGTATCTCATCCCTTTCTTTGGTCTGTTCAAATATATATCTCTAAAAATTTTCAAAATAAAGAGAAAACCCTGAAAAGACCATTCCAACCTTCCCACAAAAGTTGTGTCTTTGAGGTTACTGATTTTTTCACACACAAACCCTTTTTATCTCAATAGGGGTTTGAAAAGGCAGACAGAATTTTTTTTGGTTTTGCTGTTATCTGATAATTTTAAATAGGAATTGATTGCTTTGTTTTATCATCAGAATTTGGCAGGCATTTTCAAGGAGTACATGTTGATGGGGAAGCAACTTGCAAACAGTCTTGGAGAAGAAATGGAATCTTTTTTCATGCCCTTAGTGTAATAAGATGGTGCACAAAACCAGTGAAATCTCCACTGGACGTAACAATAGATCCTGAGTCCTTTATTTGCCAATGCCTTTGTCTGCTGGTATTTTTTCTTTCAGCAAAGACAGTAGCTCTGCCATTTTAGTGTTCTTGCACCTTCTGTTTTTTCCCTGCAGTACTGATGTTTGTTCCCAGGTACAGAGTAGATGGCCAAGGTTTTGTCTCCCAGGCTTGCTGATGACCTCTGTGGCTCTGCCCTCCTGCCAGCTCCCACACCCAGTGTGGCACAGCCTGCAGAGGGCTGAGGAGTCTGCCCTGTCCCTGCTTCATCCTGGACTCTTGTCCAGCTCTGGGCCAAAGGAATGCTGAGGGTTGCCAAGATTATATGATTTGTCCAGGTCACACAAGAAGGGGTAAACTAGATTTCCTTACTTCTGATGAAATGTAGTAAATATGAGTCTGCTCTTGGAAATTGTTTGTGGTTACAATAGAAAGGGATTTCCATCTTCTGAACATCATTGTAATTTCTATAATTGTAAATTACTGTACAGAAGAAACTTCTTTTCCTTGTGTGCTGAGCCCCTGTTAAAATGTCCTCAAAGAAGCATCATAAATAGCCTAAAAAACACCTCTGCATATGAAAGCCCCATAAATGACTCACAGAGACATGAGTCAGATGGAAAAAATACATTCCAGGTATCTGTAAAGGCCTGCATGCAGGGCCTAAAATGGTGTTAATTTCCATGGACTATGAAATAAAAGTGTAGGCATGCACTTTGTTTTCTCAGCAAGCTCTCACTGATAACAGCAATTCAGAAGCTTCATCTCTTGGAGCTATACATTGTTTCCACGCACTTGAGAGCTAAAAACCAGCAGCACAGACAAGAGCTACCTCGACCAGAAAACTTGCACTCTTTTTTTCCCTTCATCATTAGAGAGAGTGCATCATTAAAAGGTGGAGTTGCTAGTCCTTCTATTGAGAGCTGCAACAGAATGGTTACACAGGGAAACAATACTTAAGGGGAGAAACTCAAACTACTTTGATCAAAAATTCTGTGCCTCTGTTTCTTGAAATGGGCTTATGGGTCAGGAATATATGGCTAGTCAAAATCAGTATTTCTTTTTTTTTTTTTTTTTTTGACTAGCACAGCATAAAGTCTACATATCTTGTTGAAATATTCAGCAAGTCACTCCTGCCCTACAAGTGCATTATTACATTGTCTCATGCTAAATACAAAGACAAACAGCTGCAGAGAGATTTTTGCCACACTTCATATATATCTAACACAGCAGATGTAGCAGATTCCTTTTGGTAGCAGACATTCTTTCCTGTATCTCAATTGTCTCTGAGGTATATAAATGAAGATGGGATTATGTCTTTGCTGTAGCAGCAGGTGAGTGAATCACAAAAAAGCCTCAGTCAGTCTGTAGATGAAACATGATCATTTTCCAGGCTTTGTGTCTAAATAAAGAGCTGCAGAGAAATGGCCTGATTTTAGAAAGTGGTGGAGAGAAAGGAACTGGCGGAGAAATGCTCATTAAAATAAATAAGGTCTTCATCTATTGATTGACTGCCTGATTTAACTTTAGATAAGTGCTCATCACTGTTCTTAACTATTCACATAAGCAGGTAAAAGTGTGGTTATGAAGGGGGTAAAGATGACGGTTCTGTTCCATAATGTATTCAGCCAAGGTGCCCTTGTTCATGTATTATACACATGGGCATTTTTAATATGCAGGTTGCAGCTATTTAAAACCTTGCTAATGCTTCATGGAAAAAACTGAATCAGTCTACTGAGATTTCACCTATACAGTCTTTTTTTCCCCCCTCACTATTTTATAACCAGAAGCTTTTGCACTAACGCTGAATCTTTCTCACTAAAAAGTTTCTCTGATTTTGTTCTGAGATGCTTGGCTGAAGTTACAGCCCTCACTGATATCTCTTGGTGTCTGCTGTGATGACACTAACTGGTTCCTTTTTCCAGAGAGAGCTTCTAGACTTTCTGAAAGTGGCAATAAAATCCTGCTCTCTCTCAGGTTGAGCAGTGCAGTTTTTAAGAACTGTGGGTTTGTCTCATCCTAAACAGGATTTAAATCCTTCAGATTTTTATTACTGTTGTGTTCACACAGAATGTTTCTACAATGAACACTGAAATCAGAGGTTGACCTGCCCTTCACAGTATTCTTTAATTAGAAAAGTATTTTCTTTCTTGCTGTTTTAAGCCACACTGCATTCAAATTCTGAAAATAAGAGTATTCTGATCTGGACTGTTTGATAAACATGTACAAATACTCTATTCAATAAGGATATTTACTTATTGATTCTGTTTGGCAAGGTAATTAAAGCATGTTCATATCAAAAGTTTCTCAACTCTTCTGTATTCCTTTTCAGGGAACTACTCACATGGAGAAATAAAGACAATGGTTAATATTAAAAACATCACACAGCTGAAGAATGGCATCAACAATCATGTGTACTGCAATGGTTCTCATCCAGTTGCACAGACAAAATGTACCTCAGTTCTTAACTGAAAGAGCTCTGGCTCATCATCATATGAATTGTGCTGATATCAGAATTCCTTTGCCTCTTTGACTACATGTAGGTACTGTAATACCCACAAGAAATAAGATACCATGAGCTATCTTCAATTATAGGTCAAATAGTCACTGTTTGTTTGAAGAGTGGTGATCTTCTGTTATTCAAAGTCTTACTCATCTCTGCTTAGCCTCTGCTTGAGTATCCTAAATATAAATGCTTTCAAAGTTTTTCATGACCCTTGCCAGGCTTTTCCTTTTAGAACAGTGGCTTGAATCCAGCACAGGTCAGCAGAAAGAAGCTGGAATTATGTTCCTAAATAGACAGTTATTTGTAGCAGCTGGAAAAAGGTCACAGGGCTTGCTCTGCTTCCCAGGCTACTGCTGCTCTTGCCACAAGTGACCACTACCAATCAACAGACTTACTGGGCATCTCAGCAGTAAGTGAATTAAAGGGTGGCTGAGTATTTTCATTCCCCTACCCTAGACAAGAGTTTTTTGTACTCCTGTTGCCAATTAAAAATATAGTGAATGTAGATAGTTCTTAAAGAAACCTGCTGTTTACATGAAAGTTGTGAATAACGTTACCACCTTAACACACAGAAATGATTATATGTGCCGGTATTCCATTAGCTTTGCTGTTACTGAAATATTAAATATATAAAAGCTAAGGCATTTCACTGGCCTGCAGGACTTTTTGAAGTGCTACAATAAAATACTTTCCATAAATGTGTTCACATGCATACATATCAAACACCTCTATGTAGTCCATCCTTATTGCAGTTGCACTGTTGCATTGCATGGGCTTGATTCTACAGCCTATGAAATTTTCTTCTCTCAGAAGCAGTTAGGAATCATCCTCAGCTGACTTTTCCCTCCAGAACAATAAAATCTGAGGCAGTTTTCTATTTTTTTTTTACATTATTTGAATTAGCTATGGATAGAGCTCATACGGTGACACAGGTAATACCACACCATAACATGCTTCAGCACCTCAACTCAGCCAGATGTCCTTGGGCCTAGAAAAACTTGTTAATCAAATGTTTAGATGTTTTGAATAATGCAGTTGAACATAAAAACTGAATTCTATTTTTATTCAAGGTAGATATCGTAAGCAATAAACTATATTTTCAGTTCTAATCCTTCTCAGTGCTGGTTGAAGTTCCATTTTTCTTTCAGAGAAATGGTATAGGGCTATAAGCAAAGCATAAGCTCAGCCTTTTTGTTTCTATCACAAAAATTACTTTTGTTAATTAACAGTTTTCCTGGCAGGCTTGGCAAAATGTCCAGAAAGACATTTTCAAGAGCCATCAGATTTTCACACTACATGTTTTTTAGATTATAAACAACACACACAGCCTGTCCAAATAATAGGCCGTCCCACCCCACTCCTGGAAATGCACATATTGTCATTGAATTAAATGGCAGGAAGTGAAGCTGAATTAAATTGTAAATATCAGAAATGTACATGACATTTGATAGTCACAACATGGAATAGAAAGCCAAGATGGGGGATCCCATTCCTAATTTCATCACTTAACTCTCCCATCGATTTGAGGAAATAGCTGATCTGTATGTTATCTGAGTCCTACCAGCTATAATCTGGGAATAATAGCAATATTCACAAAAAATACTTTGAAATCTTCCTGATAAAAATGATAAGCAACGTAAATACCTTTAAAAACGTTCTGATTTTTTTTCTTTTCCCATATTTCCTGGGGTTTGGTGCATTCCTAAAATAGCAACAAGTCAGCAGATGTAGCACAGCTTTCCAGGACAAGAGACCTACACCTGCCATACATTTCAGGCAACAGAATGAACACTGGAGGGTTTTTTGTGCAGAACTTGCTTTTAGGTCACTAAAATCAGGCACTGTCACAACTGGTGCCAGCTGAAGTTGTGCCACATGTATTGATAAACTGGGCTGAGGTTAAAAGACACAAGATGGCCTGGTCCTGTCCAAAGCAGCAGAGAACATGGCCTGTGTCCTGAAAAATAACCTGGAGAGAAGCAGCCAAGGCACAGCTTGCTCTACAGCCACGACTATCACTGCAGCTGTGATATGTCGTGCACAGAAGTATTAGTTTGGGGCAAAAATAGTAGAGTCTGTCTTCTGAAATACAGATTGTCCTTGTCATGATAGCAGCAGTGAGCTGGTTATTAGCAGGCCATTACTGTCATGTTGGAAAGAGATGTTCCAGGTCAGCAAGATAACGTGCACTAAACCTTCTGACATCACAGAAGATTTTCTTCAATCTTCTGAGTTTGCTAAGAAATCAGTTCCTACCACCCACTCATGTGACAAGCCAACATCTTACACCAACTACAAGACTTCCAGAGGAGCAACTTCACACTCTTTGCTGTACTCCATCCTGTTAAAGAGCTTCTGAAGGAACAGCTACTGGAGGTTTCTTTTCAATCTCTTTTATTATAATGCACCAAAAGTAAGAGATGCTATCACAGTGCTGCTGCTTAGTTTCACTGCTGCTTAGCATGCAGTGTCATGTCGTCTCAGAGCACTCTTCTTATCTGTCTTGATGTACATGTGTTATTTTTTGTCTTCTATCCAGATTATAAGTTTACTATGGCATTAACTAAATGGAAAAGTGAGACAATGCCCATGTCTCTGGGGTGCTATAATATTTGAATAATAATTATGCTAATAGTATCTTCCCAAGAAAAAAATTGGGACTGGCAGACAGAGGCCAACAGAGTCAGAAGAACAAATATTGTAATGATACTTTAAAATGACACTGGTGTTCTGCCAAGGCAATGTTAGCAAAATCAAAGGGAAACCTAATGCTACTCTAGTGAGTAAGGTAGAAAGAAGAAAAGCAGAGGATATACCCTTCACCTGGAAATTGGGAAGCATTTTCTCAGTTTGGCCATTACAAGCAGAGTATTGGAAAGTGACAAAGAAAGGCATCATGGCTAATCCACAGGAGTTCATGTAGTACATCCCTATTTTAGTTTGGTAGAATTGCAAAGAGGAATCCAAACACCAATGGGAAAAAAATCCCCTCATATTAAAAATGCCATGCATTTCAAAAATTCTTTTGTGACTTATAGCTACTGGATATAGAGTTTTAAATACTTGTGATATTAGTGATAATTCTGTGGCATGGGATGCATTATTCATTAGTGTATCCTGAAATTTCAGCTATTTCCACTGATGATACTCCACAAGGAGAGAAGAGCTGATCTGTAATGTTCACTGAAGGACTGTGACTTAAGTCTGCATTTACCATCCTTTTCATCTGGATTTCTGAGATGCTTCCACTGTGAAATTCAGATATAGATAACAGATTTATAATCTATTTTAGAAGGATGCAGGAAAGATATAAAATGAAAACTCTTCAGCCCAGTGAGTGATTTAATTTTTAAACTTTTTCTTCCTGGGAGAAATCTAAATGGGAAAGCTGGTATGGCAATAAATGCTGACACAGGGAAAGGTGAGACACAGCAGCACAACCTAAATTCAGCCTCTTAAATCCAGGAACTGGAGTAACTCTGGGCAGATTGCTGGGATATGTAATGGGTGTTTATACCTATTGCAGCCTATTTTACCACTTTACCTCAACTAACTTTGAGAGGAGAATTGATTTGGTCATTTGGTTAATCGAAAAGCTTAAGCAAAAGGTTTTGTTTACACTGGAAGCAAGTCTTTCATGAAAAGCTTTGTCCGTCTTAAAAGAGAGCTCACAAAGCAAGGGAGACGTGATGGTGGCCACTAGAGAGTGGGAAGATGAATGTAAAGTGAATTGCTGCCTGCGAAGTGCTGCTTTGCCTGTCTCAGGAGAGCAGCTGCCAAGCACACTCGAGAAAGAAATCTGAAATCAGACATCTGTATGTGCATTGCGTCCACCATGTTTGCTCTGAGGAGAAAGAACCATATGAAGCAAGACAGTAAAGGTGAAATCCAGCAAGACATCCTACTTTATTGCCATGGCAACCCCACCCTGATGAAAAGTAGAAAAACAATAAAACATCTTCAGGAAAAAAAAAATCAGTGCTATCTACCAAGGGAATTGAGGAAGATGCACTTTAAGGAAGAGCTTGACATTTCCACCATTTGGTGACTCTTTGAAATAAAGGTATGGCTGCAGTTTTTGCAAGCTGCAGAGTTAGAACATATTGTACTTGATAAATTATTTAGTTTGTTTAGCAGCTAAAGTCTGAATTATAAGTGAAAGCTGTAGTTACAGATTAGAATCTTTAATGCCGCTGTAGCCAGACAGAATACTATTATTGTGATTTTCCTTGATGGCTTCTAACATCTGTCGTCCTAGACTAGATTAACACCAGGATCACCTTTCCTGCATTATACTTTCAAGGATGGGTATATGTGAGTGTGGATAAGTGTGTGCACCTTATGTAAGCTTATATCTTAGTCTGAATGTCTGGGCTTGGAAACAGTTGTATGCATTGTGTGGGCTCTCTCTGAATTGGTTGTTGATTTTCAACGTGAATTGAAGTTGGTTACATACAGAGCCCATGTAGGGGCTGTGGTCAAGGAGCCCAGCAATGAAACATCTGCTTGTAAAGAAAGCAACACCACCTCCTGCATCCCCATACCAACACAGAACCAATATGTGATAACAGAGGGTGTAACTCATGCTGCCAAGGGGCAGAGCTAGGGCAGGTGAAAGGCTCTCACTGGGCACTTTGCACAGCTCCTGTGAGAGCTGGAAACTGCTCTCACACCCCTGCTGCCTCTCTCCAGAAGGCTCCTGGAATGGCCAAGCAGCTTCAGTGGTACAAACTGCCATTCCCTGCACTGAGGTATTCCTGTGCAGCATGGAAGGTGTGATCTGTCCCTCCCCCAGCCTTAGGGAATCTGATCTAGCACTTGTGTTTGCCAAATATAATCCTTTCATTTTCATCTGCTATTTGCAAATATTGTTTCTTGTAACTAATTTGCATGGGCAATCGTTATTCTAATTCTGCACAGTAATGAGAAAAGCAATAAGACTATCTTACCAAAGAGCACTTTTAAAACTAAATATATTGCTCTCTGTTTTAAATAGCTTGTATCTGATGGGATTGTTTTTGTTTGTATTAACTGCAGCTAAGCCCTTACAGTGGCATCTAGAGATCCTGTTTCAGGTTATAATTCCTGTGTACAAGGTGGTAGGTATACCAAAGAATAGAAAAAGTAGAATTTGTCCTAGAAATATGATAATTTAAGATATGAAGGTGAGAACTGATAGTAAATCACATGATTCCCAGTTCAGGACTTGATGCAATCACCTTCCCCTATCTCCATATACATAATGGATTGGGAGATGAGCATTCTTCCTTAGCTCTGTCTGGTCACCACTGCTCACATCACGTGGACAGCCTTGCTCTTCAGCACCCACCCAAGCAGTGCTGGCCCTTGGAAGAGAGAGGGGGAAATCCTCCCCAGAAGCAAAGCCCTTGGCTGCCCTGCCACGTGGATCCCTGAGCTCGCACTGACTGTAGCCAACGGTCCTGGCACATATTCTACAGGAGACTCCAACCACAGTCCTACAGAAAAGCCAATGGAAACCACTTGGCAGGCGTGCTAACACATTTTTGAAAGGGTTACTGAAGTTTAATGCCTTTGTAACTCGAGGGATAAAAAGCTCCATCCTGTAGTAAATTCATACCATTTTTACTCTGAGGGGAGGTTGTGGCATTTAGTCTCTAGTACATTCATCAGGAACCATGTCGGAGTTTAACGTAATCCTGCATTAGTGCATGATGTAAAATGGAGTTATGATGACAAGAACTTATAGTAAATTTGGTGTGTTTATGGCAACAAGTCAGCAGCGGGTGTGTGCCACCCTGTGCTGTGAAGAGCATATACAGACTTTTCTTTGAAATAGCACCAATTCAGAAATACGTTTGCTTAAAAAAGCCCACAGAGATGACATGCTCTCTGGTTCCAAAGAAAAGAATGTTTGGGCTTTTGCAGAACTACATCATTCATGTAAGGACAAAGCTTATGCCTGGTGGCAAAGGTCATGGAGATTTGGATCATTCACAGAAAGACAGCACAAACTGAAGTGGTTTTGGAACAGAATTAACAACAGCTCAAACTTTCTCATTGAGGATGTGTCAGGAATAGCTTTTTCCTTACAGTGAGTACAACTTTTCCCCTAATATTAATGGGAGATATGGCTTCCTGCATTCTCCATCAATATTAATAAGAGATGCACGTGCCACTCGTGCTAATGAGAAACACATGTGTATGTAATTCCCATTAATGATCATTAGCTGCCCACAGGAGAACCCTCATTAATGCTAATGAGTGTTGCATGTATATGTAATTCCCACCAGTATTAGCCCGAGATCTGTGTGAGTGTATTGCCCATTAGTGTTAGTGAAAGATCCACATGCATGTGGCTGCAACTGCCATCAGTGGTAATGGGATGTGTGCAGGAACTGACAAAATGATATACTTTACCTTGATAACAGGAACTTGCCCTTGGTGTTTGGGTTCTAGCTCATCTTCAGGAAAGGCATTGCTTTCTATTAATAAACCAGTTTGTGAATTATGCTGTGTTCTAAGCACTGTGCCAAATGAAGGCAAAATGCAGAGATTCATTTTCCAGGCAATGTGAAGCCTCTATGTCACAGATCAGAGAACAGCAATCTCAGTGTTTATGCTGGGGTCAGTATGTGGAGTCAGTAAATACATGCCTTGAGTCAATGGAGTTTGATCAAAATTGTCTCTCTTACTGAAAATAAATCTCATCCAAGGCTATACTCTGATCGGTACTCGTGCAGCTGTGATCTGCCTTGAACTTGGGTCCTGCCTGCTATGCTTTCATTGGACCTGTGACATTTGTGGCTATTTATTGTACAAATTTTCTTTTGTAGTTAGGTGCTTCTAATCAATTAGAGGCTTTGTGTGGAGAGGGGGTCTGAATTGTATCCTTCAGTGAAAGGAGTTAGTGGAGTTTACAAACTGCAAAACTCACATATGGGCTGCAGCCTTTGCTATTTCTGGGGGATCATTTGTGCAGATACCAAAATTTGCTACATATCTTTCACATCACCAAAGGCCCGTAGATAGACTGTGAGCAGACAAGAACCCAAAGTATTAAAGATCACAGTCAAAATATAAATCCCTGCATAATTCTTTTAAAAAAGAGTGAACAGGGCACATCACACCCTAACATCAGAAAATCCCAGAGCTCCTTACCTAAAACAGGTCCTATTATGTGCTGGCTAGAAGCATGTAGAGCCACCTTTACCTTTACAAAGCCTCCTGAAGTAGTAGAGAATATCATCCCCACGTGGCACCATACACAAGACTCCTTAAGGAAGCACCCAGAGAAGTGTGGGTTTGTCAGAACTACACCACCGTAAAATATCTTGTGTCCTTTTCATCCCTATATCTGTTTCAGGATTGGTCTTTTTTAGATTTGTTAAGACTGGGAGATAAGTGACTGATCAAAAAGGGAACTTGTCAGCTCAGTAAGACTTACCTATGTAAGGAAAGAGAGTCTCCTGGATTGCTACACTGTTTTATGCTTAGAAAAATCTAAAATGCAGCACTACTGTGTTTGTCAGAGAGGGTCTGTCTACAAAACACACTCATAGCATTGGTATACCAAACCTGAGAAATTCTTGCCCCTCAGCACATCTCTCCACAACCCTTTCTTCCCCTGCTTCACCCCAGGGCTCTAAGCCATGCCAGCACTCTTTATGGAACTGTGCAAAGAAATAGATAATTGAAATCAGCTGCTATAGAGAAAGCACACAGTACCGGGGTGCTCTGCTTGTCTTTTTGTTTTTCTTGTGGCCAGGTGATTTGTATGACCCAATTACCAAGGACAGTCATATCAGGATAACTGAGGGGATTTAGGACCACTGTGCAAAGACAGGAAGAGGCAATTTTAAGAAAGGTGGTTACCACAAGAGACAAAGTCCCACCAAATTATTCTCAGGTGCAGCAGTCAGTCTTCAAGTCAGTCCTCATGACTCCTGGAGCCAGCAGAAACCCAGCATCCTCAGATTTTTGAAGGACTAGGGCCACACCTGGATGACAATTAAGAAACAAATTAAAACCTGTGGCTTATTTTTCCTGTTAATCATTTTTTCTAGATGCTGCATCACATTCTTCAAGCTACACCTGCTCTTAATTGCTTTATTGCTACCAAGCCAGGAAACAAGGGCATTCCAAGTCAGAAGAGCAAATACAAAATGAGAAGAAAACAATCCCAAACCCAAAGAAAATAGCCACAAAGCATGCTTCTGGAAGAGCATGCACTTCAGTCTAGGAACAAGGAATTAAATTTGGCACTGGGCTTCATGTTAACTAAAAACTAACAGAAGTTTATCACAAAGCTGCGACTTAGGGCTCAATTTTCCTTTCTGAGCATGTAACCTTTGTTTACATATTTGCAGCTCTGGGGCTCAGCACTGTAATCAAGTAATTAAGTGCTCCTGCTTTTAATTAAGGGAGTAAAATTTGCATATGCAAACTCCCCTCTTACTGGTGTTAATGCCTCAGCAATGCCAGCAGCTTTGAGGGAACTAAAACAATAAAAGGTAGAAATAAAAAATATCCAACAATTAATGAATTTTGTTTCACAAAAGTCAGGGAATGCAGAGAAGACAATAAATATTTCCAGTCCTAAACCAAACATGCAGTAACTGAGATTCTGGACCATGTTGTAACTATGGAGGTGTTTTCATAGGTAATACAGATTCCTCGTCCTGTGAAAGGGCCTGAGGTAGATAACTCAGGAGCAGGGTTTTCATGCTGAGGGAAAGCCAGGCACAGGTGAAAACACTTGTAGTATTGAGAGACTGCTGTTTACAGAAGTGCTGCTCCCTCATGCAGCCCAGAGAGATGCTTCTGGTTTGAGAAGCAAAGCCTGGCACCTCAGGCTTTCCCCAGGACACTCCAGCTTGCTGCTTCACCTTCCTTTTTGGATCACCACAAACATACAGATCTCCTCTGCAGGGAAACATTGACAAGAATCAATGCAAGACAAAGTGGGTGGTATTTAAAAAACACTAGGTTTGTGGGGTTGAGAGAATGTCAAGGAGATATTCACAGATGCACCAGAAAAAATAAGATTTTCAAGCAGGCAGACAGGGGTTACCAGAAAACAGGAGGAAGTTTTCATTTTTTCATTTTAGTTTAACCATACAATCCTCCAGTGTAATTTGGAGTGTACCATTAAATCCCACTGGCCTGCTGACAAGAGGGAAGGCAAGTCTCATTTTAAGGAGAGAGACAGAATCTTGGTATAACATAATGCTGCTTGGAACAATCTCCCAGTCCAGGCAGGTACCTGGTTAGGAAGGAATCAGTCCTTAGGTCTTCCTGAAAGGGCCCACCATGAGTATGCCTGGATTAGAGTTGGAATTGCAACCTACTACAAAATGCTGTCCAACATAACAGGCTTCAGAGGAGCCACTATGGTACACAGAGTGAAATGTGCCCTTTTATAATTGCCCAAATGCATTTAGACATGATAGACCAAAAATACAGAGCTGGTCTATTGAATAAACACTGCAATAAGTTTCAGAGATGTTACAGCTTATTCAGTAAATAATGAAAAGTTTTAAAATGGTCCAAGCATATATTTTCACAATATGACTGAATTGCTTCAGAGAAAACGATTGTGTTGATTCCCAGGCATGTCCATGGGTGATTTCCTTTCTTTTCCTTTTAGTTTCACCATTTAGCCTGACTGTTATGCATGACACTTGCATAATGATATCCCTGGGCACAAATTATAAGAAACCTGTTATAAATTCACCCCATGTTAAAGTGGTTTAGCTGCTGTGGGTTTAAAGACCAACCTCAGTAAATATTTTAACATAATCTGGGAGTAGGGGCAATGAAAGGTGATGGTGAAAGATGGAAAGGTATTTTCTAGCAAACTGGGAAGAGATGAAGAGGTCTTTCTCTGCCTGCTGCCGACTTTACCTTCTCCTTCATTTTTTGTCCTTTTTTTTGACTTGATTCTTCTTTCCTAAACTAATAATGGAAGGAAACCTTTTCATAACATTCCATTTCATGACGGAGAGAAAAGACGTCTTGATCCATGTCCATCATTATTCTTGATCATAATTTTATTTAATCCAATGTCTTGAAAAGCCTTATAGAGAACAAAACTAATTACAAGACTGATTCATCTTCCCTGTAAAATGAAATAAATTAAGAGCACATAAAGCATTGACTCCTACAGCTAAGTTAAAAAAAAAGTTTGTCTAATTACCCAGGACCAAACTATCCATAACTGACATTCTCACAGCCTAGGAACAGCTACCTTAATAGGGCTGCATTTTGTTGTTACATCTCTAAATCAGAAGATACTCCTCTAGATTATACAGCTGTAATTGTAAGTGGAATATGTGAGTCTGGAATACTTTATGGGCTGTCTTATGAGCTTTTCTGAGCATTTCCTTGAGGAGATAACCCTGACTCTTCCTTGGTCCCACTGAGAGCCTCTGCACTGGAGGAACAGAATAACCCCATTCACCCAGGAGGCAGATGAGAGTCCCAGTAGCTGTGAGATGTACAGAGCACTAGAGACAGACTTTTCACAGCATCCCTTTTGCTTAAATGTGAAATAGATGGAAAAATAAAGAAGACATATTCAATAGTGTGCTAATCATAAAACAAACTGCAAAGATAAACAACAAGCAAGGTAATATTCTGCTTTAAGATCAAAAATAGAAAGTATGCAAAGAGTTACATAAGTTGTAGGATAAGGAACCCAGAGTTTCAGAAAAGGAAATGGTAATGCTCAGGCTAAGCCAGCCCTTTCTGTTAGTGAAACCAAGGGATAAGCTTCTGCAGAAAGAAACTCACACCTCACCTGGTCCTGGAACTCCACCAAACAGGCTGCTAACAGGCTGCTCAGAGAAGAAGAAACTAGTTTAATTCTCAGACAGTATAAGTTAGATGCAACTAACTGTGGACATGGTTTCAGCAGCTGAGGTTTCAACAAATACATCCAATATAGAATACAAGGCATCACAGCTTATTGACAAATAACAGATATGTAGCCCATGTTAGAAGTAAAGAATGTAACATCGTAGGGTTCTCAGTTTTTATTGTCTTTCAGTTAAGAATAAGAAGCAAATCCAAAGTTTTACGGAGTCCAAAAATTGCTGACAGCATGAAGAAAGAACCATAGTAACACTGAATTTTTATGAAAACTCTAAAGCAGAATGCACTTTAAATTATTTTAAGTTTATAATGTATCTTTCAAGCAGCTACAATAACACACGGCTTCCAGCAGTTACCAGATTCACTGCACAGAATATTCAAAAGTATTTTCAATACGGAAAGCAACATTTCATTTATCAAATAATAACTTTAAAAACAATGCTTAAATAATTACTAAGACTATCTACCATTTCCATGGTGACTTCACTAATTTTCACTTGGAAAAGGTTTATCAGTATCTTCAGGGTTTTTTTTTTTTTTTATGCTGGAGAAATGGTCAATTCTCTTTGGTTCTATGGTAAAATAAAGCAACCCTAGGTGTTTACCAGCAAGGCTGTAAATCATGACAGCATTTTTGGCCTTTTTATTTTAAGGCCTCATTATGAAGACTATAATGATTTGCAGTGTTTACTAGTATGATTATCTTTCTACACATAAAAATCAAATAACTTCTGTTTGGGGAATTTTTTGTACCTACAAAGACACTGTATACTTTTTCAGGTAAGAGAAAATCAGTATTCTTACGGAAAAAATTGTGGACTCTTATTTTGTTATGGTAGGGTTAAGTGAATGGCTTAAGGCTGAGAAAACAAAGCTGTGGCACTTCCATGTATGCCAAATCCATCAAACCCAGTGCTTTTCAATACTAAAAACTGAATTAGTTCTTCCACAGACAGCTGTTTAATTTAGCAGAACTCCTGTTTTGTATTTCACGGAGTCACAATCCCAGGATACTTTCCCAAATTCACATTAAAAAGTCCACTGTGACCCAGGCACACTTGAAGATGGCAAAGAAGTTGTTCAATGGCAGACATCTTGTGGAGCAGCTCTCCTCATGCCCCCCAAAAGCTGTGCTCTCTGGCCCTGAGGAAACCTGGCAGGAAGGTGCTGCACACACAGGGACATGTTTGGGAGTGGCCAGGCCCTTTGCTGGGCAGTGTGACAGTGTCTGGGCCGTGTATGGTTTGGGGTGCATGGCACTCACTTGCTTGTTATGACCTACAGAAATTCCAGGCAGGAATTAATGCTGCCAGGGGTCTGTCAGTGCCTCCACCAGTGATTTGGGGAGATGCTGGCAGACTGCTCCTACCCCCAGCCAGCACCACTGCACTCCTGTCTGAGCTACCCAAGGGACTGGGGAAATACAAGACTTCATCTTGATTTGGCAACTTGTGCATTTAACAACCGGTTCAGGATTTCACACCTATTTGTCACCTGGCTAAAGGGCACTTCATTTTGCAGAAACTAAGTCAGACCTCTTAAGCAGAACATATGCCAATACTATCTTGATTAACCAGCAGTCAATACTCTAGACTGTCACCAGTTTCCCGGGAGATAGACCCAATAAAGCAGCTAACCCTATTCAGTATGGCCCAACTGAGCACCTAGTAATAATATTCTACATTTATATACACCATTCATCCTCAAGCACTTCCGAGATTATTGTGTTCTGATACCACTATGGTGACTGTGTCATAGCTACTTCTATCCAGCCACGCTGAGCCACAGCAGCTTTTCTACCATGGGTGCAGGAAGAATGCTGCAGTGTTTCTGAGATAAACCCATGACACTCTAAAAAAATAAAAAAGAAAAAGAAAAAAAAGTTTGCTGAGTTTCTGAATCTTTCTTTGGAAGAAAGACTTTTAGCTTTAGAACTAATCAGAACAAATCCATGTAATAAAATGCAAAGACCTCAATCAATTTAATTTGAGAAAACAGCCAAGATATCTCTTCCTATACATAATTCCACGGATCCTGCAGATTAAATATTTCAAAATCTCTTATTAGGACTGCTAAGCTCATTTTGCAAGTGACTGAATGCTGAATTACTGTTGGATGCGTTTTCCTCCCTTTAGTACCTAATTTCAGTTTTATTTCCTCTTTCTACCATAGAAAGTATTTCTGACTAACCATCCTCTTCTACAGCCCTTCATTTTTTGTTATAATCCTCCATTTTATAAACGCAGAGAATATCTCATCTGCAGCCACATTTTCCAAACGACAGAGGGAATGAAAATGAGGTATTGAATGCTTAGCTATTACTTTCTCTGCAAGAGTTGTGCAGTACTTTAAATACATGGCATATGCAGCATCTTGTTTAGTTGGTGTGGATGGAGTGATGCATTCGCTCATCAGAGAGAAGCAGCAATATATCTGATTGAGAAAAGGCACTGAGTTAACAACACTGATTTAACAAGACTTGATGGCGAGGTACACAAGAATTTACTGCATAAAAAACAGGATCAGACAAAACTTTCAGGAAGACCAAGAGGTTCATAAAGGACCTCCTTGCATTCTAAACATCTCAGAGGAGAGTTCATGCACAGCTGAATCCAGGCTTAGTCCCAGACAATGGGTTTTGTCCAAAGGATATATACTCACCATCCATCCTTTATGTCGCTTAGTTAGGATTTCAGAATTTCACTGTGTCTATTCCTAATTCATTTACCAAGTATCTGATGTGATAAAGAATTTCGCAAACTTGAATAGTAGAAACCTTGAGAGGCAACCCTACCGCAGGGGAGATCCTGGTGTGCAGCCCACTGCCAGGCAGGAGAGCTCAACGGGCTGTGGGCTGTCCACTATTTATGGAGTAAAATCATAGAATCAGAATTCCAAGTACAGATGTTTATTTCTTCCAAATTTGGCTGGAATCAGACACTGTCAATACACCCACTAGGTGATGTATCACCCACACTAGGTGGGTGTATTGCTCAGTTAGCTCTTGGCTGTTGAGCTCTCTGCTGTCTCCCCTGGATCTGCTTAGAGCTGGTTGCAGCCATCATGACCAGCACATGCTGTGTGACTGCTGCTGGTGGTTTTCACTGGAGCAGGGTTATGGAAACAAAGCTCAGGCTGAGTGGGGGAGGCACAGCATAGCATAGGTCAGCTGTACCATGCATACATCCTTTTCCTTGATAAGTGTCTCCCTCCAAATTCACTCAGGACTGACACTGAAGCTGTTGCAGTGCCCGTGGTTAAACTTGCCCAGCTGCCTATTGAGAAGCACCCTTCCCATCTGCTCTGTTAAGCAAATATTACCTTCAGCAAACAGGGCACCTAAACGACTTGTTTAGGAGATTGTGTTTGTCTGCTGGATGTATTTCCCCAGAAGAAAGCTAAGGGGGTTTCATGCCAAGTCTTGCAGACCAACCATTTTCCTTTAAGGGTGTCAGCTTTCAGTTCTTCAGACCTTCTGCTGCATTTTGTGAATGCTATGAAAATACTATTTATCAAGTACAATATTTTAAAATGCTTTTATGAATAGAAGTTCAGTAAGATTATTTGTCTTATTCCCACTCTCTTACTCAAAAATGGATGAAGAAGTTTTGCTCAAACGTGCCAAAATAAAAATGTTACTTTTGAGAAGGAATAGGTTCAGAAAGATGTTTTAGTCTGTGTTTAGCTCTGGCATATGGTTACTATTTGTTGCAAGGGGACCTAATTCATTCTCAATGCATTGTTTTTGAATAGAGAGATTTGCTGGAATTGAAGCTGAAGTCCCAGAAAGTTTAGGCGTCAGAGACAAATGTTTTGGAAGGTTAATAGCCTGTGGAAATAGAGGAGCCCCATGTTATGTTTAGTACTCACTACAGTTGAAAGATGAAATAGAGACTCTCTTCACCCAGGCGCTGAAATGCAGCCACCTGTGGGGAGTAATGTGCCAGCTCTTTAGTGCGACAGTGCAAAACCATTTAAGTGGGAAGTGGAGCGTTATGCTCAGTCCAAAGGGAGTGTTTGCCATTGCTATTACTGAACAGCATGACATTTTTCTCTGGGTGGAAGGCACTGTTTGTGTAATGCCATGTTTCAAAAGAATTTGACTTTAGATGCACAGGAAATGGGATCCTGCCATCAGTTAATCGATAACCCACTGCCATGGACCAATCTCCCTACTTAGCACTGGAAGAAACCAGCAGAGGCAAGAGGAGAAACAAAGTGAATGTTACTTAATGTGAGTGCCCTCTCCAGTAGGGGTACTTGTATTTATAATTGTTTTTTCACTAAACTTAAAGAGAGATTGAAATGTTTGCTACAGGCAAATAGCTTTGGGAATTTTGCTATAGATTTATATTGCTGATTAGTTAATTGTAAATTTCCTTTGTTTTACAGCAGAACTAGTTTTCACTCCTTAATTTAGGGAATTTCTATTATAAATTTAAGCCTAACTTTGACCTGAATTTCAAGCAAGCCAATTCTATTAACTTTAAAAATCATCTTTATTCTTCCATATTAGAAAGGGAGAACTTGGAAGAAGTTTTGCAAGAGGCAAAGCCACATGAAAGTAAACTGCAGGATTCTAGTTCTCGGAGATGATTTGTTCAAGGAAACCACTCACTATTTGGGTTTAATGTATTAACTGTGGTGCTTTCTTCCACTCTGCTTTGTTTTCCTCAAACCAAAGGAATTGAATTTCCCCAAATTCAGCACACCACCCTGTCTGCCCTTCTGTGCTCAACTGTCAGAAGAAAAAACATAAACATGGTTGAAAACTAGTTAAGATGAAAAATTGTAAGAGTTCGTGTGAAAAAACTCTGCTTAAATGTTTAGATACACTTTCACCTGAAGGTGGCAATATTTAATAATGTTCTGAAGAAAGAAGCTTGCCATATAGATACCTTTAATTAAAGATTTTATGGTTTTGAGTGGATATCCTTCTCCCCCATTATTTTTCACAATGTATTGAGAGAGAAGTATGATGAGGTATCATATACTTGTTTCAGACAATCTTGAACATACGTCATGCAAAATTATTTGCAATTAAAATTAAAGCTAACATATATAAGCCATCATTTTAATAATAAAAATATAAACCTTATATAATAAGCCAACCCTTCCCTGCCGTCAATTTAAAAGCAATTTTAAAAGAGATAGGCTATATATTCCTTTCACTTTATTACTACCAATATGCTCTTAACTCCAAACCCAAATTGGGGCTGATTCTTTCAAACCAGACCTTGTCTTTATGCTAAGTTATTTCACCTGCACTCAGTACATGCTGTGATTTAGAATGTGATGCATCAGCCAGGCAAGAAGAAGCAGCATTCTGGGTATTGTGCTGTGGGATGGCAGGACTGGGGTGCCCTGCAGACCAAGGGCAAAGTGCTGTGTGCACTCAGCATGGGCTAATAATCAGTAAAGAAGCTTGGCCCAAAGCATTTTCTGTAGAACAGAAGATATAAGAATTTTAAATACAATTCCTTTTAAAAACACCACATTTTATAGATTTTTTCTAAAAAAATAAAATATAAATCTACAGATATCTGGATTTGGATTATTAAGAGGATATAATTCTATAAATTTCTTAATCTTTCTGTCCTAATTCATCTTTCACTGTTTTCCACTGGGCTCAATGATTTTTCCTTTGATTTCTATAAAATTCAGTGCTTTCTGCAATCCCATTGATTACTGTCCTTGTGGCTACATGCAGTAAGATATTATACACGGAATTGAAAGGTTTTACACAGTCCTGTCTGGTAAGGCTACATCTGCAATGCTCTGAGCATTCCCTGCTAGGAAATCATGTTAGATTTATAGAAAAAAGGATGCTGAACTAGGGCAGGCAGCAAACAAAAAAAAATCATCAACGTTCAGAAGACAGCAGCTATTGTGTTAAAAGTAGTTAGGCAAGAAAGCCAACTGTTGCATTTGCCCTGTCTAGAGAAAAGATGAAATGATAACAGGCTATGAGTACTTAAGAAAAATTAATAACAAGAAGTTGGAGGGTGGTGTGGGAGGACGGTTGGCAGCATGGGGAAAGCAGGTAGAAGTATAGTAATAGCTCAGAATTACTGAAGGGGAAAATGTAGATTAACTAGGACTAAATGAGACAGCAGGGAGGTAATCTGGCAGAGAGGGTCACTGATTTCAAGGCAAATATTCATCCCTGAGGATCACGTCAAGCTACATTGTTTGCAGAGGCTGGAGCTGGTGACCCCAGAGGTCTTTTCAACTCTAATATTTATGGGTCAGATGACTCCTGTCTTTGGCAACAGCCGAAGGAGGAGTGTTTTGTGTGGAGAGCCCTGCTTCCTGGGGGACTGCCCCATGCAAGGGAAGCTGGGAGCCTGGCTGTGTGCACCCTGCTGGCTCCTGCACCTTGGGAACAGCCTGGAGCTTTACCCAGCATTTCCAACTTGAAAGAGGAAAGAATCTCTCGCTAATAATGGCTCCTGTTGGCTCTGGGGACAGGCTGATATAAATAAAGCAAAAACAAGGACTCTAACAGTTTGTTGGAGTACCATTAGTTGGAGTTACCATTATTTTGACTAGAAAAAGTGCCATTGATGAATTGATGGCTCTAAAACCAACTAGTTCACATAATTTTTGACAGAAGGTTTATTTTGCCTTCATATCCATCCCTGAGCAAAAGTGAACAGTAAATTATTATCCTTCCAAACCAGAAACAAAGGCCATTTAGGAGGGAAGGTGAAGAAAATAAGGCTGCAGTCATTTCCTGCCTGTTCTTCCTGCCCAGCCATTTGCCCTGCAGGTGTAAAATGGCAAATTCCCTGATGGTGTCCCAGCTCTGGGAAACAGATACAAACTGGTTCCCTCAGGGTATGAAATGGGTTCCTACTACACCAGAGCACAGTCACAATCTTCCTCTTAAAGATTAGCCATATTTCTTACTGGGTGTCAAAAGTTTTTTGGGGAATGTCTCAACTCCTTTTTTAATGCATCCACTCTGTGACATTCAATGCACTTAGTCATTAAAGTAGGCTCACTACCTTTGGCATTTCTATTAAAACTGCATGTTCAGGAAAGGAACAGTGTCTGAGTGAATCACTGACAAGAAAGTACAGGTATTGCAGAGAGGAAAAAGGGTGATTATCTCCAGGCATATTCTGCTGGAAATGGAATAACCTCAATGAAGAATTGAAAAAGTTGCAATAAAAGCCACAATGTCACAAGGTAACAAGGCAGAAAAGCAAATTAACACAGTCCTGAGCCTATGCATTCAAACTTCATAATCAAAAAAAAAAAAAAAAAAAAAAAAAAAAAAAAAAAAAAAATCATAACACAAATGACAGAAAGACTTCCTGTATACTCTGACACCAGATCATTCACTAAGCAAACATGACACAGTATGTTCCTGAGCAACAAGGTATGCAGATTAGTCATTTGCCACAGCCATAGCTAAAAAAGATTTTCAGCCTGCAGCTGTAGGGACAAATTAAGTGCACTCATGAACAGGATGGTCTCAGTATAAGAAGCTCAGAAAAACATAAGTGAAAATGAATTGAAATAAAAATAAAGGAGTGAAAATAATCTATAATAGATAAAAAAAGATAAACCACTGTGCCATCCAGAAAGTTTTGCTACAAATAGAGAAGTTTTTATCAAAGTGTCCAAAGCAAATGCTTTTGGCCCTTCTTAGACCTGGTGGGATTTCAGTCTGCAGGCCTGGATCTGCAGAACAAAGCAGCCACGTCCAAGCCTCAGGGTCACGGCACTCATGCTTGGCACAGGGAAGAGCAGAGGCAAAGGCAGTGCTGGGCTCCCCAGTCCCAGAGCTGACACTTGAACAGATCCCAGGCACAACACTGCAGGCACAGGGTTTGTATCTCAACACAGTGCCCACCCTCAGGGGATCACTGAGCACCATCTCCAGCACCTCTTTGTTCTCCAGCAGGTTTGGCCTTTCCCTGAGGCTCTCAAGGAAAGCACTCTGCTGTTCTAGGGTGGGATCTGCAGGGGGGTGCCAGGGGTGCAGAGTGGTGCAGCTCCCCTGATCTATGGTCTGGGGAAGTTAGATCTTCAAATGATGGGAAATGAAGTACTAAGGGTCTTCATGCTACAGGTCCTCATAGCCCCTGCCACTTACCAGGACTGGCTTTGCAGGATTAGCAGATCCAAAACCCCAGGGCCTTGGCTAGAACACTTCATTATGGTAAAGCACTGCTAAAGCTATGACACGTTTTGCAAAGAATAGTTTAATAATAAATTTTAATAGAGTCACATGCTCTACTTATTTGTGCTTTAATTATTATGCCTCTCCTCTCCTACTCTGCTGAGTTGTGCCTATTTTATTTTCAATAAGGACACTTGATGAAGATGAATTAAAACCTGTAATACCTAATTTAGCACAGAATAAAATATTTAGTGTGTTAGTTCATATTCTGATGTGCTAGGCAAAATTTTCTCACACTTAACAAAATTTAGGGTCAGTCAAACAGCAAGAATCTGTCAGGTCCAACTCTGGCTATAATGATCTGTGGTTTTGCCAGGATCTCTTTCACTAGAGAGAATCTCAGTAAATCTTTTTTCTTGGTGAACTCACATTGCAATGTACCTTTGGGACAGTAGATTCATCTAGTTAATGAGACATATTTCCAATGCACATGTAGGATGGCAGTGGAAGGGTGCTGGGCTTTTTTTGTTTCATTTTGCTTTTCTAAAAAGTCTACACAGAAAAAGTTCTGTTCCTTTTGGGTTCTCTTGCGGTTAGTTCAGGGCCCTGGAAATGGTTTTATTTTTTATTAACCAGCGGGTCATCTCTATTATCTCAGATGGAACATACTGTCCTATTTACAGCACTGCCTCTGAATACATTTTCTGTGTTTCCATATTTTTCCTTTACTAAAAGATCCCACTGTAGAAAAGCAGAAAAAAAAATTTAGGTTGAAGAATCCTTTACTAAAAGGAAGAAGTACCACGGCAGAAGAAGCAGGTCATTCCATAAGATTCAGTTGCTAAATTTTAATGTATGCCTCAGCAGGGTGGCATGAGTATAATTGGATTTGAAAATTGTGTAATAAAAGCCATATTTGCCAGGCAGCTACAGGAAAGCATTATTCCTATTGGGTCTTAGATTTAAGGGACAGCAGAATGAAAGAATGAATAACAAGCATTCTACAAAATACCCTTCCACATGACTGTGGAATGCTGTGCAACTTCAAATCACAGTTCCAAAAAACAGGATTTATATTAGGTTTATGTTGTCTCCTACCAACAACCTCATATTGATAGAATACTCGGGGGGAAGCTTTAAGGAAGATTAGCAAAATAATCCTTTCATGCTGGGAGTTGCATTTCTTCAGTTAAATGGCCATTGCAAGCAAGGAAAACGCAGGAAAAACTGCCAGTAAAAGAAGATATCCACAGAAGACTGAATCTGAGTGTTTTCTGGAGTGAACTTAAATTATCTGTTAATGAACAGCTATCACACACATCCCTCTTTCAGTGGAAATGTGTAATCTATATTATAACAGCATCTGTTAATGAAGTGCCACTGACACAGACAATATTGTATTGATGTAACCTGCTATTCAATTTTTTTTTTGGCTGGACAAAAATGATATGAAGTTTAGTATTTAGATTTTTCATTTATTTCCTGTTTAATACATTTAGAAACATGCAAAGGAATTACACATGCACTGTTGAAATCTTGTGAGGGACATAAAGGTTTACTCACAGCATTTAATAAAGCTGAGTTTTTCCTTGACCTCACCTGCAATGACAGACCAAGGAGAATTTTGTTCTTAGAAAAGACTGCTTCCAGAAACATAGCTTTCTTTAATGTACAATGTATGAATAAGAGTTGAGGAGTACCTCTACAGTCAAATGTGAGAGCAGCATTTGACCTATGTTGAATAGAAATACACATCATCTTTAAAAGATACCCTGCACAATTACTTTTACATGAAAATCACTGTCTTGAGTTTGGGTTTTTTTTTTTTGTCTTCTTTATTTTTCCATATTTTTGACAGAATAAACCAAGGCTAACTCCATTTTGCTGTCTGACAGTTAACTATTTTATTTCTGGGTCAGCACCCTCCTTTAGACACAAAGACTCATGAATAAAGTAGCTGATCTCTTCAGGTAGCCATAGGTGATATTGCTATTTCCCAGTCATATTTTACAGTGGTCTTGCTATGAAATCAGCCACAGAAAACAGGAGGCAGAACACTGCCCTGCCTAGGATGTGACACAGCATCACTCAGGCCTGACGTGATACAAAATGATGGAGTTTCACCCAATGAAAATGAGGGAATAAATATTTATTTAATTTGCTTCCTACTCAGGAGATTTCTAATCCTACACTGAAGGGCTGCACCACAGAATTTCCACTGCAGAGGAGAGAGATTTTTTTGAGTTAAATGTGAATCCTAAGATGCTCACAATGAGACCTTTTCCAAGGAAAAAGTGATCATTTATGGGGAATTTGAGCATCACCTCAGCAAAAGTCCATTTGACCATATAAGATGCAACAGTGGGAAAGCCTTGGGATCTCAAGGCCATTTTCCTCTCTTTCTAAGCAGCCAAAATTAAAAAGGAGAAAAAAGAAAATCAGTTGCAGACCAGGGACATGACTATGATCTAATTCTACTCTCATCCTGAAGTAAGTTACTTGACCGCAGTGTACTTTCATGCAGGTCAATATAAGGATGGAATCAAGCCAAATGGATTTACATCAGTATATGTTTTCACAGTTATTGTGAGAAACAGCCCCCAAATTCCACAGCAGGTCAAGCTGTATTCTGTCATAGGCTGGCAAGGAGGCAGGTCCCATCTCCGTGTCCCTGTGTAACATATGTGAATTTACAACCTTTTTTAGAGAGAGTTGTACTCATGGAGAAAAGACTCTGAGATTGATGGTTGCATCCATTGTTGTGCTCCTCGCACCATTACCACAACATTAACCTGGAGTGTTTTCAGGGGTTGCTGGTTTTTTCAGCCAATGCCAGAAATTAAGGCACTGGACATTAGTGCAGTTTGAACCACCTCCCTGAATGCCCTCTCACAAAATGAGAGAGTCATGAAATCCCCTTGGCCATCCCTGCAGATGTGTCAGCTCATGGTTAGTCCTGTGTCTCAGGGGCTTATATTTGCTACTGAGAAAAGTCTCTGCAAAGTTCTCCCATCCTCCATATGCTGGTTTGAAAGCAAAACTAGTGAGAGGCTCCAAGTCAGAAATACAATTTAATTGTCCTAGGTTACAATGTAAAATTGTGCCCAAGGTTTGTATTCTATCCCCATGAGCCGTTGGAGCCAAGGTGGGGCAGTGTTTTTCCTTATCTTCTGTTAAAGAGCCTAACAATGCCTTGCCACATGACTCATAGATAACTTCCTCCGGGAGTTATCTCTGTTTAATGGGCCATCAAGGACCCACTGCATGACTCATACAATGAGATCAGCCCATTGGGAGATGCTCTGCCCAGGGGGAGGAGCCAAGCATTCCCACCTGGATAAATCCAGGGTTTGGGACAGCACAGGCAGCTTTTTATCCACTGGACTCCCAGAGGAGACAAGAGCTACCAGACCTTTTCTACAGGATCACTGCTTCGACAAGACCATCTCATCTGGACTGCCACTACCACCCTAACAGGGTGTCAGGTTGTATTCTGACTCTGTCAGTGTTTTTTTTTTTTACTATTACTTTTATTTTACTTTCTTTTATTTCTTTTCCTCTTATTAAATTGTGTTTCTGACTTAGAGTCTTTCACTGGTTTTGCTTTCAAACCAGCACATTAATAAAGAGGAAAAGAAGCAAAATAAATTAAAATAAAGTAAAATAAAATAAATGCAATAGTACAAAAAAACCACTGACAGAGTCAGAATACAACCTGACACCCTGTTAGTTAGGGCGGTGGTAGCAGTCCAGATGAAATGGTCTTGTCGAAGCAGTGACCCTGTAGAAACATCTGGTACCTCTTGCCCTCTGCAAATCCAGGTAAGGGCTCCCTGTGTTGTCCCAGATTATATCCAGATGGGAATGCTTGGCTCCTCCCCCTGGGAAGAGCATCTCCCAATGGGCTGATCTCATTCTATGAGTCCTGCAGTGGGTCCTTGATGGCCCATTAAACAGAAATAACTCCCAGAGGGAGTTATCTATGAGTCATGTGGCAAGGCATTGTTGGGCCCATGAACAGGAGATAAGGGAAACACTGCCCCACCTGGTTTCAACAGCTCATGGAGATGGGGATAGAATACATACTTTGGGCACATCTTACGTTGTAACAGAGGACTCTCCAATACTCTGCACATTCTAGGGATGGGAAGTATTACCAGGATCTCAGAGCAGGCAGCACCAACATCCAGTACTTCCTTTTTGCTGCCCAGATCCCACCTTTTACTGTCAGTGATCTTAGAAAATGCACCTCAGAAGATTAATTGCTAACCAATATGACAGTTCTCACTCAGATGTCAGCAATGATGCCTTTTCAGTTAAATAAAAGCTATATTCCACAGAGATTTTTCAGATGCTGATACATTTAAATAGCAAAACAGTTTAAGGCAAGAGAGCCAGTTTTCCAGCTGACTAACCTCAAGTAATAACAAATCAAAATTGTATTAACTGGATTTAGCTTTCTTTTTCCATCACTTAAACTCTCTTAATAAATGCATATGTGAAAAGATTCCTCCTGAAGTAGCCACTCTTGAGGAATGCATGGAAAGCATTAAAAAAAAGTCCTCATGTACTGCTGGCTATTGCTCTTAACCTGCCTATATATTAAACTTCTAATAGAGACAAGGTGAAATGGATGTGAATGACAGAAAAAATTATTCTCTTGTAGACATGACTTGTGGCACAAAAAAGTGGTGGGTTTTTTTTTGTTTAGTTGTGTTGTGTTTTGTTTTGTTTTAAACAGATTAGGAGGGGTCCACAGTTTATATTCCCAAAAATAGTCAGTGTAACTCTAACTGGTAATTTGAGCTCATCAATAATTATACTAATTATCTCCAACATACAGTAAACTGAAAATTCTTAGTTTAATTATTTTTCCTTTAAAGCATGCATTCTTTATTTGTGTTGTGTCAACTTAGAAAATGGTTCAACCTCTTCTTCTCATAAGAGAGAAAGAAGAAGGTATTTTTTATTTTACATGTGTGTAAAATAACTTTTTTTTGCCCCCATCTTTATGGTGGTTTTTGTATAGTTCTAAAAAACAATTTTGCACCTGTCCTGAAAAATCAGATGTATAATTAAAATACTGTTGCATATGGAATTAAAGAAATAAGGAGATGCAAGATGAGCAACAGCACCAGTTGACAGATAAGGGAAATGAGGAATGTTGGTTTTGAGACCCAGACCTCTCTGGGTTATTAATACATCTAACTCCCTAAATAAAAATGTAGCTCTAGGTTCAGGCTGACACAGGATCACTGGTGATGGCACCAGAAATTGCAGTCAAATCTAGAAAGCCCCATCCAATTAGCAGCTCACTGACAAGGCAATTTTACACCTTTCATTTTCAATGCTGACAGAATTTTTATAGATAATGTTCATGAAGATGTATACTAGCTTTTTTAAAATACACATAGCTGAATAAAACTTACATATGCAAATTCTAAAATTTCAGAGTAACTAATATAATTGAAAGCAAGAAAGGGTCAATAATTGATAGAAAAGAAAATATAAAAACAAACAAAAAGCATGGGAATGCCATGCTGATCTTCCTCATAGGAGATGATGAGACAGTATTTTGAACTCACATACCAAATGTGATTTTTCAATTATCTGCAAATAAGAAGTTTTATAGGAATTTTTAGATAAAATTATTTGGAGAAAAATCAGATCTTATATGCATATTATTTCAATAATACCCACTTGAGGTATTTTCACAACTCCTTGTAATGGATGTATTCTGTACCAAACCCTTTCTAGTTTTTGAAACATTTTAAATTAAGCAAAACATCCTAACTTGCACAATTCATACTTAGCTATATTACTTATTTCTGCTGTCTTTTTACATTAGATGATAACATGAGCTATTGCTCTTTTATTTTAGCTTTCTACTGATTTAGCACTTCTACAGCCCTTCAAACCACAGATTTTGGAGTCAGTTTGAAGATAAGACAAGCCTCAGGCCAAGCTGAATTTGCCCAGCATTGCTTGTCCATTGCTCTTACCAGACATTTAATTAGCATTACAGAAAGAAAGAAAGAATATTATTTTAAGGAAATCACAAGGATATTTCATGATTTATCTGACAAAATATGTTTTAAATTATATTCAAAGGAAAAGGCGATGGAAAGGCATTGTACAAATTGCCATTATTCTTCCTCTGTTGGACCTGGTACTCAAAAAAATCTCAGAACTAGGTCTTGCATCAAAAATAGGGAAGAAGCGAATCACAAAAGTCAAACGTATCTGAAGGCCGTGATTAGAATTGGGAACTTTCTCAGTTTTGGCACCCAGGCATTTGGACACCATCACCCTAAAAAGTCACAGTAAAAGTAAAAGGAAAGGGACTCCCATGGGTTTGGTGGGTCTGTGGGTCAGGACTCAAGCACAGGCAAGGGCAGTGACTGAGCTGATGGTGTGAACAGAGCCCCTGGGATACACTTAACATTTCTTGTCAGGATCCTGTGTCCCCATGGAACTTGGCAGCATTTGTACACTTGCTCTGCACACACATGAGGAATTCAGGAGGCAGTGCAGAATTGACACAAATGCAGATTACTCACAGTAAAAAGATGCAATTACTCATAGTTAAAGTGATATTCCAAAGCTGTGATTTTGCCAAGATGACATAACACCTCCTGTTATTGTTACTTTTATGTTATCATCACTAGGACGGTTTAGGAAGCTGCACCATCTCAATCTCACCAGCACTGGGCTAGAAATTGCACAACTTCTCAAACACAATAAAGGCTCATCAGCTGCTGCTTGGCCAAACTGAGTGATGTATGTGGTGTGTTCTTCACTAGCTGGCATTCTAGTGGTGCAAGACAAGCAGTATTGTGAACGTGAAAGAGGCAGAATAAAATATACAAAACCTCCAAAATTTACCAGAAGGTAATTAATAAACATCAATGCATTTAATTAAATTATCTGAATGAGAAATAAGCTCCTAGATACAAAAGGCTTGCATTCAGCCAATATGTATTCCCATTCTTCTATCCTGTCCCATTTTCTGTGACATCCTTATGTTTTCTTTCACTGAGCTCTTCTGTCATTTGGCCAAGATCAGGTTCAAAATCTTTTCCTTGCCATTAGTAATGACCTCTTGCACACCCTGGGAAATCATCTTCTTTTTATATAAAAAATACTTCACCAGAACCTTTGCTGTCAGTAAGGTTGAAGGGACATCTCTACCACCTAACAAACACAGGATAGATTTAGCAAGGAGATTCAGAAAAGTAGGAAAAAAAAAAAAAAAAAGAAGAAAAAAAAAGATGAAAATGTAGTACAGCATTAAAGAAGAGAGCCTTGAGACTCGCTCAGAAGATTAAAGGATTACTTCTATCTTGGAAGCTTGTGAGATGAAGGGTCCAGGTAACCTAGGCACCTGTGTAACCTGGCATATTTAACTTTCCTGATAGAAATTTATTTTTCTGGCATTTTTAAAAGATAGAGTAGTTAATGGAACCAGTCGTAACGATGGCGTTCAAATAATGAGCCCTCTATCAGTGAGGCTGGAATAAATTCCAAGATGAGAATAGTCCACTACAATTTAATGAAGTGTTATTTTACTGTAATTTGGTTCTCATTTTTACAATTTATCTTGGAGTTCTAGCACCTTTGAATTTTCTTTTTTGCCTACAAAATGTTATGTAGAGTATAAATATTCTCCCCTAGGAAAGAAACTATAGTGTCCAACACTTTTGGGATTAGTTGTGATAGCCTATGCTAAAGTGCTACAAATTTCCTTCTACACCAGATATTAGAATCAATGACACAAATTAACATAACATAATACAATTACTATAATATCATATGTTTGCTCAGGAGTGTTGTTATTCACTTGCCCAACTAGGTTTCTTTTGATACACCAGGACACTTCTATATTTAAATAATTAAGGAAATCTGGAAAAACCTGTATTGCACCATTGTATTATGTATTTTGACATTTTCTTTTCATGCAGTGTTAATGTAGTTCTTCATGCCATCCCATTTTCTTATTCTTACTTTCAGTAACACAAAATATCTAGAATTTTAGCTAAACACCTCATTGAATGAACTGAGTTAATGGGTCCAATTTTGTATTGTCGCAACCAGACCGAGAGGAGACCACTTCAGGTGGGCTTTGATAGGGAAGTATCCTGACAAAATAATGGGTTTTACCCATTTACTTCATGCCTTTCAATGAAATAGTCTATCTGCACCTACAGAAAACTGCTTTTATCAGCACATTTCACATCTGCTCTGCACATTGGCAGCACAGCTGTATCACTGTGAGCTCCTAGCAGAGACAACCTGTCCTTCCCAGCCATGGAGTTCAAGGGCAGCTGCAGTGCCTCTCTTATCTGGCCCTTCCAGAGCACTGACTGAAGCTTCTCCAAAGCCAGGGACTACAGAAAGGCTAACAAGGAAACTCGGTGTGAAATAACCCATTTCAAAGTGAATTTTGGATTTTGAAGTTTTCAGAGACTGTTAACCACCAGCAAACAGACCAAACCCATGAAGGCACTGCCCACATGTGCAGCAAGCATCATCCAGGGAGTGCTGAGCACCTCCAGCTGCAGAAGGAAGGGAGATCCTGCAGACATTGCTACACTTGGGCTTTAAAAATTGATTCCCAGCTTTGGCTTGTCAAAGTAGATGATCTAGTTGTTTTTATTTAGCAAGGAAGCAGTTGTACAGGAGGTTTGAGGGTCAGGGAGATAACTTGCTTCTGTAAATTATATAGGGATGGGATGTGGCCCTGAGAGCATCTGTAATTCAATTTCCAGGTAGTTTCACTAACAAGTATTGCAACATCTTCTCCACCTTACTGCTTTTCAAGGACTAGTAAAGCTCAAACATTTACTCTGAACTTCCAGGTCATGTAATTCAATTCTCATAAAGAAACATGCAGAGCACCTGACTATCATAAAGATGCCTATCACTAAGGCAGACTTGCATGTAAATGTAGTAAATGTTTCTGTTTGGGGTTTCTTTCTCCCATCACGTTGTAACAGGATTCTATTATGATAATGAGACTTACAAGGAATTGTTCCCATCATAAATTTGGATGGAAAAGCTGAGAAGTCTATTTGACCCAAGTCATCATCATGCAAATCTATATAAAGCAATAGACAAAATTAATTTTCTTGCGATATGAAAGAGGAATAAGATTCATTTTACTTTTTTCTGTCTTACACATTAAGGTAGCAGGTATTTTAGAGAGAGCACATTACCTATTCTACATTATCATGGGAAATGAAAAGATTGAACACATGCAATTGGGTATGTGCATGTGCATCTGTTTTCCAGTAGTTAGTGTTAGAAAGGCTAAGCTACATAGTCAGAAATTATCCTTTTTTTTTTTTTTTTTGTAGTTGTGAAGGTTCAGTGAGTTCATTGAAGTTCCTTTCATCCATATTGTACCAAAGAAGAATCAGATTAATCAAAATTTAAAATCCTATTGGTGGTCTTGGACAAAACTGATCCTTATGCAAGCCAACTTTAATTTTGCAGTTTCCCCTGATTTAAATTCCACTTAATTTGACTGAAGGCAAAATCATAATCCTGCCTTTGTACCTCACTATCTCCTCAAGTGCACTAGGAAAGCAACTAAAAATGTATTTAATAGGCTGAGCTATGTATTCTGCAGGTCAATAATCTTCAAGGATCAAGAGCAGAAGAAAATGCTGAATTATACCCTGCCAATGACACTGTCTTTCTTACAACTGCCAAAATACCTGCAGAGGGTTATCTCAGCTCATCTCAGTTACAAGGGCAGAGCATGACAAGAGGAACAGATTTGAAAGATCCGAAGAAGAGACTGAAACCAAGAACCTGCACTGAATACAGAAACAGTACATAAAATCTATCTAACACTTGATAATATGCTCTGTGCCTACAATGCTGCTGAGCTGAAAATGGAAAATAAACCTTACAAGATGCTCAGTGTAATTGAAGCTGGGAACAGAAAGCCATGGATAACCATTCTGAGGGACCTGGACAGGAAAGGGCACAAACCCTTTGGCAGCTGCAGGTGGAAAAAGTGCTTTTGGCATCTTTATGGCACCATCCAGAAGCAGATGAATATCCAAAAAGACACTTTTGCTACGAGCTTTATTAAGAAAATGATATGCTGTTTGTCCAGATAGTTATTCTACTAAACGGAATTATTCTTATTTGCCGCAGTTGTTTCACTTCCCAGCTAACACATGTCTGAGTCCTTACCAGCAATGGAAAGAAAATCAGAGAAAGAGAATTTTAACACTAATGTTGCATGGGATTTCACTAAGAATTTAAATAATAAAAATCTTTAGCATCCTCAAAATATCATTTTTCATTTGTCTCAGGAAATACCAAAGGTCTGGCCCAGAGATTTTGAAGATACTAATGAAACCTTTGCTTTGTAAATTCTTTCCAAGAAAGTCAAGAAGTGTCAGGACTATGGAGGACATCACAGGGCTCTGAAAGTCCCTCAGGAATAAAATCCTTTTCTTTCAATCTTTACAATAAAATGTAGGGACTTTTGGAAGTGAAAAGACATTTTTTCTAATTTTGACATTTCCTTAAATCAGCTCTACAGCCACTGTTACCCTTTCTAGAGCTTAAAAGCCTTCACTATGTTTCTCCCAACAGCTAATTCCAGCTAATTTAATATCATTCATTTTAATCAGAGGGATAACTCATATATGGCTGTGAAAAAATAATGTGTTAAAAGACAATTCTTGTATAAAGTGGTCTATAAACTAAAATCTGACTCTTTTTCCCAGTCATGAGGGTATCCAGTATTTTATCTGATGGAAGGAAACCCGATCTGGTGCCTGAATCACACAGCTCTCCCACAAACATTGTTCCTGGGTTTGGGACTCTGTGGGTGCCCTCAAAGGGCTACCTCTGTGTAACAAGAGGGACCTAATATGTTCTAGATCTCAGGAATAATTTTTTTAATGAATATAAAAATTGAATTTTACTGATCAGGTTTATAGAAAATAAAAAATGTGTTTAAACTAAACAAGAAAGAAGCTTGTACTTTTTTTTTTTTACATATGTTTGAGACTGAGCACTTTCAGACTAGGAACAGAAATCCTGCCAGGCAATAACACCCTGATCTAAAGCTGGGGTCTGTGACAATGCATGAGGCAAAGCACTGATAACCCTCTCTGGTAAATAGACATCTAACCCTGACCCAGTATCTTTATTAAGAAATTCACCCACACACTGAGCAAGCCATTGCTTTCCAAGCTTAGTTCACATCTATTTACTGTAATATTTTTCAATATAGAGTATAATACACTTAGAAAGCACTGAGATCTGGCCAGACAGCATTTATTCTTTTACCAGGAGGAATAAAACATTCTATATTGAAGCAAGCATGCAAGTTCCTTTGATAAAAGGTCTTTTGCCAAAATTTGTCATTGCAGTTATTCAAAAAATATTGATAAACATGGTTCAAATTGACTAAATACCCACTGAAAAATGTAGGCAATTTAAATCATAATATTAGTGTAGAGAAATTTCCCTTTGGTGGGATAACCCGGTGGGTAAGATGACTGCACAGTACAGGGTTTTCAGTGGACTGGGTTCTCAGAAACCCTCCTACCCTCTTGTGTAAAAATCTTTAAAATCCATTAGCTTTGAGTAAAAGAGAGAGGAAATTACATGACTGAGCATGTTAGCGAGAAAATCCTGACTGGTATGAAACCTTAAAAGAAGCCCCTGTAATTCGATTAAGAAAATTCTACTTTTAATTTCATACAAAGAGAAAACCCTTATTCTGTACTCCTTCCCTTACCCTTTCAAAGTGATCTTAACTATTACAACAACTCTAACATTCTGCAGTCACCACCAGCGATACTACAAAGTACTGAAAAAAAAATAATGAAGAGAAGAAAAAAATAGTCCTTGTGAACTTGGGTGGCTCAATTATGGCGTTACGGTGGTCAATCTTTCCAGCCACCTGATTTATGAAGGCCATAAGTTACTCAAAGATATAAATCACCACCACATTTCCTAATTCTGTTCTGGATATTATCTCTCTGTTTTGCACTAACACATAAATTTCTTCATATTCATAATTCACTGTTACTATTTTCAGTGCCTATTTTCAAATGGGCTTGAAGAATGCAACACAATGTCTTTTGTTAGGTGTGAGTACAAGTGTATCTGCTGAAGCAAGGGATGACAATAGTATTATAAAAAGTATTATAAAACTCTTTCGGGTGAGTTTTTAAAATTGGAAGTTTTTAAAAAGTAGATACTGTCCCAGAATACAGAGTTTTGGTTCAGCAGGAGTTATTTCTCTCCAAATGGAGGGTACTTATGAACAAAAAGAACTTTTCTTTATGCGACATTTGGTTTATTTGAGAGGGCCATATTTGCTCTGTGATTGGTACATAATAACAGAGCAGGGAAAAGTAGAGAACCAACAGAAGTGACTGTGTTTTCAGAAGCCATGAAACGCTAATGAAAACATCCCAGAACTGCCTATACACATCCTGGTCCTTCCCTAACAATGAGGGGAGCAAGAGGTCTGGAGTTTAATTTTCCTTTAGGGCAGCACAGTAATACACCTTCATTCATTCAGTACTGACTTGATCCTGACTCACATATTCCTGTAAGGCCACAGGGGAAATGATGGGAGGCTGGAAGGGTTATTTCTCTCCTCCTCCTGCAAACAGCCAGTGGCAGAACTGTCTAAGGCAGCAGAAATGCCAGACACTGAAATAATGCTGGAATGTTACACAAGCTAAGTGAAATGACAAAAGGCAAGGCACACTCCCCACACCCCCCCCAGCCTGCTCTGTTTTAGCCAGAGTCATCTCAAGGGCTTCGTGTAACAAGAGAAGACACAACATTTTCAGATGGAAATGTGATTTTCAAGTTGACAGTACAACTTTAATTAAATGGGAGTCCAAGGAAAGAACATAACACTGGGAAATAAATAGGCTATAAAAGAAGAAAACCACTAGTGTGGATAGCCAAGGAAATTAAGGGAGAGAACAGGAAAGAGCAAAGGCCATGTGAGACATCTATTACAAAACATCAAGGTTAATGCTACAAGTGGAGGCATAGACAGCCAAAGTAATAGAGATTACGGAAATGATCAAGGAAGCAAAGATCAAACATGAAAGGAAATTGGCAGATTCTTACTCAGTGCATTCTGTCTGCACTGACCTGAAAAAGAGAAGTTTTGTGTTTTAAAATGTTGTAGCTGAAAAAAAATGGCACTGAAATGTATTGTAGCTTTTTAGACAGTGAATTGACTTAAAATGCAAGCAGCTATAGAAAGCAATTATTTTAATATTCTACATAAAATTACAGACTCTTTGACTTCCTTAAAAACTGTGTCCTAGATTAATATGAAAAAGCCACTTTGAAGTATCAAACAGAGGACTTATGATTCTCTAAGAGTAGCTCCATATCTGAGAACTTCTGCCATTTTCCATTTTTCTCCAAAAAAGAACAAAAAAAGAAAAAAAAAGAAAAAAGAAAATTGCTGCCAAAAATATTTTGGAACTAAGGAAAAACTGAACCAGACACCATGGTGCAGCTAGAGCATGAGCTTCTGCAGCTCCCAGTGGGAACAAGGACACCCTGTTTGGACAGGACACCTGGGCTCTGAGGCAGCCTGAGAGGCAAATAAAATTAAATCAGTGTTTGCTCCCAGAGCTGGCTTGTGCTGGCAGGTTCTTCTGTCACCTTGAGGAGTGTAATTCTGCTATTATGTTGCTTTCCTAATGGTGACGATCCCATCATGGTCACATGCACACACACGATTCCACACTGCTGTCTGCTACTTCTGCTTCATTCTACCTTAGCCAACTTTTTACTGCACCTTGTGTTCTGTTTGCTGTAGTTATTTACTTAATTCGGCTGAGCCCAACCTGATGAGCCACAGTCAGACCCTGAGCAGACAGGTAAAAAGGACATTTACTGTTCTGGAAAGCTTGTACTTTGTGTGTCAGGGAAGAAGATGTGTTCTACACCATATTCAATCAACCTGGCATTAATCCTCCACATATTAATTCAATCATTATGACATCTGTTTAGACAGCTATTATTCTTATTAGTGAAACAATAAAAGAACACAGATACACTCATGAACATTTGAATGAGGGATTTTTTTTTTTTTACTTTTTGTTAAACCGTCAGTTTTAGCAATTATTTTGCCTCATCTTGAGACTTCTGTCTTCTCTATCTCCAGTTTTAGATTGTACCTGTAGCTCACATATTGTAGTCACAGGTTTTCAGCTCTTGTACTTGAACCTAGCATTTAACAAGAATTTGCCTTTGAGATAAAAATGAAACACACTAAAACTGACAATTTCTGAGTCAGCCCAACTTTTTTCTCTATCCTAAGGGGAGAATTTCAAAGGAGCAGCCATACTCCTGCTTCTACAATTCTAACAATCATTTTCTAAGGAGGATAACATTATCCTATCTGCGATTCAACATTTATAGCAAATCTAAAGTGAAGAAAGGCAAGCAAAAGTAATTAAAGAATGTCTATTTTTTCTTCCAGAGAATTAAAGTCTATTCTTACAAGATTTTTGTAATCATGCTCTAGTTGCACTTGACTCCAAGTGTTCGATTCCCTAAGGATTTAGGAACAGTGCTACTGCCTATACATTTTCTTCAGAGGACTATAACGGGAAGGGTGAAATCCAGTCTGTTGGAGGAAGTCCTGCAGAATGCTCTCATTGCTTGGATTAAGGAGCAGAATCAAGGAAAGGAGCAGAATTGTTGTCTTCCGAGCACATCACAGCCAAATTTCCTGTCCAGTTCCACAAAAGGGTTCATAATTATCTCTTCCAGTGTTGAGGTACTAATTCTCTTTGGTGAGTGGAGACAAAATCACACCAGTCTTGACAATCTTCTCTGTTTTCCTCTGCTGGCTTCTCCCTTCCCAAAGAGCTGGGTAGAGGCACTACTCCTTCAGCTCCTGTCTCTGTGCAGGGGGTGCCTCCCTGGAGCTCTGGCTGATCTCACAGAGAACATCACATCACATTCCCCCCAGGCACAAGGGAACACTGCCAGGCACAGCAGGAAAGGGAAACGTTGTCATTGGACTTCTGAAGAATGTTTAGAAGGGGAATATGCGTGCACAGGAGATCAACTATGCAGAAACTCAGTGGGTACATGACAGCTGCCTACAAATACTTGAAGGAAATAAGCCCTGCTTTAGTGAAAGTATTTCTCATAAGCATTGGGGAAGCAATGCAAACACTGGATAAACACCTGGGGACTGAGATCTTTTAACTTGTAGAGTCAATTCCAATATAAACATTAAAACATTTGCAATAAAGGCATAATTTTAGGAAGGTAGTTTGAGGCCCTATTTGACTATAACAGAAAAACACTCAGAGACTGAATGGGTTTGGAATAAAGTGTATTTACAAGCTTTTTTCCACTTACAATCTCTTTTTTTTTTCCTCTGCAAATGTAGAGACACATGGTCATTTTAAACCTATGTTGGTCCAGGTTTTTTCAAGCAAAAGAATTAATGCAAATATAATACATGATTTTTAGCACCCTTGAACCAGTGTCTGTTCACTGGGATGTGTTTAGACAATGTAAAAATGGAGAGCAAATGCAGAGAGCTTTGAAAGGAGGGGTCAGTGAACAGTGATGAACAGAACCAGCATTTCAAATTTGCTTGGAAAAAATGTTTTATTTCTTTCTAGCCTTTGAAGGAAAAGAGTATCTGGATTTTTTCACTGCAGCCTCATAAAAATAAAACTATACCTGCTCCTTTGGGGTAGCCAGAATACAGCTGTGAATCAACACAACTCCTGGCTGATTTGGTTCTGGCCTCTCCAAGGCAGAGTGGTCTGTTGAATGCCCTTTCCTGTAAGCAAATCCTGTGGCTGCTGGGAGAACAAAAACCCTGAGATTATAAATATATTCCTAAGAAACCTTTCCATCCTCGTTTTACTGTTGGGTCAATATCCATGATTAAAATAACCTTTGGACAGTATCTCTATTATTTATTTTTATGACTTAGTCAGCTACTTCAGAATGGAAAAGACAGTCAAAGCTATGGATGATGTTGACAAAGCAGCAAAACTTCAAAGATCAAAAGATGTTTCTACTTAGAACTATCACAAGTCCTTTAAATCTGTGTTTACCAGCTCAGTTTCCCATACGCCAGCAACATTTTCTTCTGAACTGATAAAATTCTCATTTTGCAAACTGAAAATTTCAGAAAAAATTTTTATACAGACATAAAAATCAAATTTACAGAACAACAAACTCAGTGTAGAAATGATGAATGTTCAGTATGTCCTTATATCCTTAATGAGTAACAGTGATTTTTTTTTTGCTTCATTTATTTTAATATTATAGCACCTGCAGCTTGTTTTGGCTCTATAGTCCCTCTTGCAAAGAGTCCTCCTTTTACTTTTAGTCATATTTGTACAAATACTGCTACTAAATACTTATTTTAAAATTTGCAACTCAATGTGCTTTTTTATTCTATTAATTTTTTTTCTATTTATTTTTATTCTATTTATTTAAAAAAATCTAGTCTCTGTCATCACTATCTCCCTCACCTTTTTGACCCCTCTTCTTCTATGGTTTCTGTTCATTAACCAGTCTTTTTCATTTCTCCTTTCTCTTCCTTCTCTCAACATTGCCTTACCTCTTTATGACACTGCTGGCCTCTCTTTTTTCTCTTTCTGTCCATCTCTAGTCACCACCAGTTAAAGGAGGAGCCTTATGTCCGGAGGCCTCCCTTGGGCATCCTCAGCCTTGTGATGGAGCACAGACCTTGGAGGGGCAGATGGAATTGAATGCAAGCAATGAATATTTTTCTTCCCAAGCTAGAATGGGGAGACTGTGAATTATCAATCAGAGACTGGTGGAGAAGGGGTTCAGGACATCACAGAAGACAGAGTTGGAGAAATTAGTTCTGGTCCAGAACTGAGGTAGAAGGAATGGCATTAGAAGGAGAAAATATTGTTCCCTAATGGTTGTGGCCAGCTAAAACTAGATATCAAAACGCTTTCTCGGGTATTGTCCTGGATGTGAGTCACATCCCCATTTTTCAGCCATTTCATTGTTAAAATGTTTGTCATTATTAGATGACTGGACAGCATCTACACTGAAACAAATAGCAAAGCCATTCTAATGATTTCTGGATATTTAATACTCTCCAGTTCTTAAGTGCACATAAGGCCCATTAGGTCATGAGTCACACAGGGTAAACACTAACAGGAAACTTAAGCTTATAAAAAAATGACTCATTGTGTAATTTTATGCATATGAAATAGAAGAAAATATTTCAACCATCATCTATTCCAGCAGAGAACAATGTGGGGAAAGGTTTACTGAGAGAGAACAACTCATACAGAAGAAAAGATAACATGTTTTAGCACATTAGGACTCTCCATTATGCATTTCCTGTGATTTTAGCTTGTTCCTATAAGCAGTTACATGGTCAGATACAAAGTGTTCTTTCCAGCTCTATCAAGGAATGAGACATCTCTTCTGCTTATGCTGTCTGTGTGTTTCATTTTAAGCAAGTGTTCACAAAAGTAACTTGCATTAAATTACCCAGATGTAATGTAATGCAAACAGCCAGTGAAAATTATGATGAGTGTTCCTAGTTAGCTGATCATCAAGCCATAATAATTTTAGGATAAATTAAGCTATGGATATTATGGAAAAGTAAAGAAGTGTTAGTGCCAGGAATTTTCTGGTGCCTTTTTTTTTTTTTTTTTTTTTGGTATGTTGCAGGCAGACAAGAAGGGCAGAAGGGGTTTGTTTTGCACTTAACCTCTGTTCATTTGTACTAAGTAAATACAAGTTTCTCAAAGCTCAGAGCAGAAATCCTGGTTTGAACTGAACTTTTCATTACCAAATGGGATTTTCAGTAGTGAAGAACAATTTGTTTTTGTCAGCTTTGACCCCACTTGTCTTCATCAGGTTACTTTTTTGAAAGAAGACTTCAATGATTACCTTAAAGAAAGAAATGATGTACTGATTTAAATGGCTCTGAGTGGTATTCTCAGAAGTCACACTGCTGTCCTGAAAAAGGCTAATGAAGAAAGACCATCTCCTCTTCTATGACACTTTGGTGGCTGACAATACATTATTAAAAATCTTTTATATTCTATGATACAACTTAACAGAAAAAAAATAGGGATACATAGACTCATTATAATCTAGGTAATACTGCATGTTTGCAGACATAATTATGTTTAAAAAAATTCTAATGTAGCAATTGCTAGCCAATATAAAAGACATTAAAACTGCTTAATTTTAAGCACAATAATCTTCACTTTGGAGGTCTTTCAATCCATTTTAAAATGAATGGTGGTCAAAACCATTATGAAGTATGGACATTCCAGTAACACTTCTGTTTTGATACCTGGGGCAATTTAAGAAGGTCTTGCTTTTATGGGTTCTACGAGATTAAGTTCTCTGTTTATACATGAACCATGGCAGTTTCAATTTGTGTTTCACAGACACTGCCCTCAAAGCCTTCCTTAAGATTTTAGCTCTGGAGTAATTATGCTTCATAATACATTTGGGCCCTCAAGTTGGAACGAGGTTGGCATGGCAGATTAGCACATACTGGATTCATTCCATGAATGCAATGAAATTTTTCCACTCTGGTATAAAATGATGAAAATTTCCAGCGATGATGAATTTAGAATTTTAATAGACTGAAATTAATCTTTTGTACATTTTTCCCCCCTAAATCTAACATATCTACCTTCCATACTGATTACAAGAGTGGCTGTAACAGTGTAATTTGTCATGCAAAACAACAGTTTCTGGATCTCCTGTTACACAGAAGTGAAGGAATTGGGTTTGGGCTACGTTTGGAGCCAGGGAATGTCAACATATAATAAATGATATCTAAGGGTTTTTCCTTTTTCTTTTGATAGTGTCCCAAAAGAGATGAAGCTAAAGTAGGAGAGGCATTGTAAAAGTTCAGTCCTGTGCTTACTGCCTTCTCTCTCAAGCTTTTTGAACACTATTACCTCCACAGAGCCCCATTATAATAAGTGTCATTTATAGGACTCAGTCTGATACAGGTGTTTGTGTAGCTGCAGGCCCAAGTTTCTTTTGACCAACTTGAACAGATAACCTTTCTGCAGTGCTGCCTTTATATTTAAAGGATTTCTTTGTATAAAAAATCATTCTAAAAAAGCTAAATAGAAACAAAGCACTGATCATTTCTAAAATATCATATATATAAATTCATATATATAAAATATCATAAACAAAATACATATACATTATATCATATAAAAATATCATAAACATCATATAATGTGCAGAATTGTAACCATGAGAGATGTGTATCATGTATCGGAATTTCATTAGTTCAAACACTGACCTCATTAAAAACCTCCTTAAAAGGGAAGTATTAAATATTATTGCCATCTCTGGCACTAGCTAATAATCACAGAATCCATTTAGGAATCCACCTAGTGTTTGCACAAAGGTGGGAAGAAGCAGCATGAGAAAAGGTGGATCAAAGGCTGGGCAGAATTCCTGCCTGAGCTCTGCAGATGTCTGAGAGAAGACAGGAACTGTGGGAGCTCAGCACGCTTCTTTGGGGCTCTGTCAGCCAAATCTGAATGTCACCTAAAGCTCAGGAAAAACAAATAAATAAAATGCATTCCTGGAGGCCTGCTGTGGAGGTCAGGGGAGAAACAAAGAGTCTCTGCATGCATGCAGCAAACAAGGATCCAGAACTTAAGGACCATGTTTTCCTCAGGGACAAGTAACCCCAGATACATATTTTGAGGTATCTCAGACATAATTTTGATGAATTTGAGGCAGCTGCAGTCTCTTCTAATTTAAAAGAAAACTGTGACACCCAATGGCTCTAAAAAATCAGCTTCTCAGTTTCAAGCAGGACAGTTCAAAAAGGAGACTCTAAGAACTGAGTTACAACTCTGTCATGTCAGGTTTTTGCTTGGTTTATTTCCTTTTTCTTTTACAGGCAGTGTGTTTGTTTGAGATTTTTCCTCATTTAATTAAAATGAAGTATTTAATGTGAAATTCAGTATTTTCTACCTACGTAGAAGAATTTTAAATAAAGCATGAAGTTCTAAAATTAAGTGTAGACACATGGACAGGCTTGTCCTTTTAAAATGTTTTATTTATTTCCCCATCAGTAGTTTGAGCAGGAATCAAATTTTTCACCTGATATTCCTTACCCAAATTGACTGAATGCAGAGGAATCCTGAACACAGAAACATTTTCTGAGGCAGCACACTGACTTTTTCTGACTGACCTAATTTACTTCCAGCAAATGAGGGGAGTCAAATGATCATGCAGGCCCAGGCCGGGTTTAGTCATGTACAAACTGTGCAAAGTAGTTGAAAATAGCAACAAGGTCAGAACAAAAGGGTTTTCTGGGTGCACATCTAATAGATGCAAGACAGAAATGAAATTAACTTCAAAACCAGCTTCTTAACTGATTAGTTCTGGAGGAGGAGGACCTATTTTTTCAGTCCTGTAAGAATGTTTACGGTTTGTTTTTTCTTTTTTACAAAATACAGCCTTTTTACAAGGCTCTTTCTATAGTGGTTCAACCAATATTAAAAAAAAAATAGATTTATTCCCTGGACTCTTCAAGAAAGCTTTCTGTTGCCTTTCAAGCTTTCTTGCAGTCATGCAACCTCTCACATTATTTGATAATGATGGTGTTTTGTCACTTGGCTCAAGTTAAGGTTTCGTACCACAGCTCCTAATACAAACCTGGGCAAGATCACAAAGACCACCAGATTGTTTTGTATCAGATCCCATTCTCAGTGGGAGAGGCTCTGTGTTCTGACATTCATTGACTGATGAGAAGTTAACATGTAAACTCTTTCATGCTGGACACTGTACATGGCAGGAGGAACCCTGAAGCCATATTTACCTTATTAGTGTCTATTATGGCAAGTGTTAATCACCATGCTTAGTCTGAGCTGCTGTGCTGAAATGACACCACAAGATGGGAATGTTGAAACTCATATCTTGAGGAATCTTTGTACACAATAGAAGCAACCTTAGTATTTAGTGAGGGTTCTGATGATTTATTTTGCTCACTACACACCAATTAAACTACCTGTATTAACATTAAAGGACTTCTATTTTTTTTTTACCCATGCCACCCTAAATACCATATTGAGCTGAACCTCATCTTTGGGAAGAAGGGGGAATAGCTGAAAGGAGGGAGAGAGGAAAAAAAAAAAAAGGAGTACACATAAAATTCCTTTTCATTAGAAGAGCTTCCATTCCTTCTAGCATTGATAAGCTAAAATTCTGACTAGTGGTTGTGGTCATAAACTAAAACACAAGAAGTTTCACCTCAACATGAGGAAGAATTTCTTTCCACTAAGGGTGGCAGAGCCCTGGAACAGCTGCCCAGGGAGGTCATGGACTCCCCCTCTCTGGACACATTCCAATTCTACCTGGACATTCCTCTTTAATGTGTTACCTGCTCCAGGTTGGATTGGATCCAACCCTAAAAATTCTGTGATTCTGTGAAAAAAGTCTGCAGGACTGCTCATGCCTGAAAGTTACAAAACTTCTAATAGTTGATAAGAAAAGGAAAACATCATAAATATACGCCCATAAATAGTCACAAGTCTGACCAATTCCTATAATGACAGTGCTGAAGAGTAAGATTTGCCATCTTTGATGTAGCAAGTAGCAGTTTCCTGATAGCTTCTAAAGCAGGATTCACAAACTTTCAAAAACTTCAAACCTGTCCACTCCATTGCAGAAAATATCATTTTTCAGTTGTTACGAGTGAACAAGTAGGCTCTGCAATGAAATAGCTCATAGACCTCTTCTTTTGCATAGTGAGGCATCCTTTGAAGATCCCTTTACTCTTTTTTCCCTTTGATTAAGGCCCAGATCTAACACTCAGTCTCCCAAGGTCTATTTGTGAGAGCAACTGGCTTCTCTATCCTGAGAAAAACTTCAGAAGTGGCTTCTTGGAAAGTGCCACAGCAAGGTAAGTCATGACAAAAACCAGCCAAAAATAGAGTGTTAGATTTTCTTAAATTAATCTTTGATTGCCTCAGAAAAGACTGGATGGAAAATGTTTTATAGTGACAGTCTCTGAACATCTTTAATCTAATTACTCATTTTTTCTGTTCTATTTATTTAGCTAGCTATAGGGGGAAAACAAACAAACAAACAAACAACACCAAAACCCCCACAAAGTATCTGTGATTTTGTCTACTGTCTAATTTGTAAAATCCCAACCTGGTCCTGGCTGCAGCTGGTGCTGCTCTCACATCCCACTGCTGTTGTACACAACAGATCACATACAGCCTTCACTACACCTCACATACCAAGAGAAACAAAGAGTTAGCAACACCATTAGGACTGATTAATCACTTGCACTGGGAAAAAATTCCATCTTTCCACATTCCTGGTTTTAGTTTTTGGATATTTTTCTTGGCTGATATTTATATCTCCACAGCTGGCAGAGCTCAAACCTGCTGTAGTTCTAGCTAGGTCTCAGAGCTCTCCATGCAAGAAATCAATAAAACTGATTAATGAAAAGCATCATTCATCAAACCCAGCTCTTGGATACAGCACTGCAGTTGATAAAATAACTTGGTTGTCTTATCCTTTAGCTAACTGTCTCATGTGTGGCACAGGGGATTAATTGATTGTTTGCCAGTACTCAAACTTTTGATATATTTTAGCTTGTAACAAGATATTCTGAGGAGATCTACTTGAATGTTTTAATTATAATAAAAAACATTATGCTGTAAAAATAAGAATCAATTCTGATAAAGAGTAAATCTATAAACAATATTCTCAGTTATTTTTAGTGAACAATACAACATTAAGTAAAACTTAAAATCTGGTGACAAGGAACAATAATACACATGGACAAAGGTAATAAAAGCCTAAAATAATATCATGTTCAGTTAGTTATATTACTCTTTGACCATTAAAATGTTAACATCATGATAATCAATCTTAAATCAATTACCGTGTAATTGCTGAGTCAATAGAAGTGCAGTTAAATATTGATAAGTCTCTAAAAGCTCTATCAGGACGTATTGACAACTGGAGAAATGAATGCAGGCCTGTGCAAAAGGAAAGCTTGACTTGCACAGCTTTGATGGAAAGCAGCACAAGGCTGAGTTTACATTCTTATTACCAGTTAGATGTGGCGATCGATACAGGCTGCCTCTGCCCTGGCAGCATGGAGCAGTGAAGTTGTGTCGGTGTTATTTCCACTCTTTTCATCTTTACAACAGTGTGGAGATGACCAGCTGACATCCTGGGTAACAGAGGACAAAGGACTTAACAGTCCAAAGGAAAAAAATTATCAAGTGATATGAGAAAAAACCTATTTATGTCCAGAAGGGTCAGTGCTGTTTCTGCTTAGCATTCTCTGGTGGTTGCTAAGGTAGTCAGAGTAGCCTGCAGGAACACTCACTGGAGTGGCTGTGCTTATAAATTATGAATTAAGAGTCCTTTTATTTTGAAGGATATAAGCAAAATAGCTCCAAAGATTTACACCATCTTTTGCAAAATTACAGAGACAAGACACATTTTAATAGGACACAGCTTTTTTTTATGATTCTGTTTATCAAAGAAATCACCAGTCTTGTTCCCTGAAAGTGGAATAGTCATCTCTATCCTCCTGTTCTTCAGTTTATGAAAACTCTCTTTGTTTCTACAATACTGAGCTACTTGTGTTCCATTTGTTTGAAGAAGTCATTATGTTGAAGCAAATACCCTTTAGTATTTCTTTTGTATCTATGAGTGGATGAACAATTGGTATCTAGACACTAATATTCTTTGAATGAAACATGCTCAATTTTATCTGTAGCCAGCAGCAAAATATAAAGGAACAGAGAACAAAACTATTTGGCTTAGGATTTGGGTCAGATAAGGTAAGTATTATAGTAAGCTCCAGTAGCAGTAGCTGGTAAGGTTAAGTCAGGAGTGCCATTATAACTTTCTGTTTCTTTTATTCAGATAACTTTTTGAAATATTCTCCTTCTCTGGTTATATTTTCCTGCTTTGTGGCTGCCCAGGGGCAAATGGTTTTTAGCAGGTTTCAGCTAAAACTGTTTAGCCATTTCCCTTTACTGAAAGAATAATTTTCACTTCCCTCTTAACCCCTTAGTATATATTAAGGCAAAGTTTTTTTCTTGAAGCAACAGCTGAGGGAACCTTTCAGGCCAGCCTTCATGGCTCATTTTCTCCTTGTCCCTTCAGGCTGGCAGCCAGACACAAATATGTGAGGACCATCTTCCTCCAGCTGCTGGAGTCGTAGCAGACATCACCTTCAAGGGCTCAGCCATGGGCACAGAACATGGACAAACTGGAATGCAGGGAATTCAATTCAGAAGTTTCTGACAAGAAAAATCTGTGTCATACACATGACTTCCATGGCACGACTTTTAAACCCCACTGCTGGAAACTTGCCCTAGAATTCCCACAAGCCCTGTGTATTTTGCCAGCTGAGGAGAAACCTTCTAAAAACCCTGGCCCCACAGTATTTTGCGGGGCCTCACAACTCCTCAAGTCTAACCACATCATCAGGGCTCCAATTTTCCTTTTGTGTCAGGAACCTCAAACACTTACATTTGTCTCAGAAACACAAAAGGGCTTGTGGTTTTGCTTGGTATTGTATTGTTCAGCAAATAAAGGATGAATGGCCCTCAGTAACTGTGACCCTTTAGCTTCATGAGGCTTAGATGTCATTGGACAAGATGAGCAGCTTAGAACAGTCTGGTGCAGGAGACTAAATGGAAGTTTGTTGCTCACTGAATAACAAAATGTGTTTTTATAGCCCATTTACATTGCTGAATTTGCTCCTAATAGGGGAAAAAGAGAAGCACCTATAAGTTCAGTTTTATTTCCATCACTTATTTCTTCTGCAAACTTCAAGAATGAGAAAGTCTCTATTTGCCTGGATGGTTGGTGGTTCTGGGAGTGGAACAACTGATATCCTCAGCAGGAAAAAAAACCTGATGAACATTCTGAGGCCAAGGTACAGTACACCCTTATAGAGATACGAGAGAGCTTTTGGTTACTGTTAAATTGATATGACTACCCAACTGCAACACAATGTGCAGAGTGGCTGCCTAAATTCAGGAGTGCAAACTGTGTGGATGCAGAAGTGAGCTACAGCTCAGACAGGCAGAGCAAGCAAACTTCCACAGCTGTGGATCAACACTTTTTGTGCTGTTTTGTCTGTGCAGAGTGGGCAAAAACATACATCTGTACAATTAAGACATTGGTGTCTTATTTAGATTCAGAATGTGAATGGGGTTATTTTCTAGCAGGAATAGATTCTCTCTATCAATCATTGCCATTGATGAAAAAGTCGCTCTAATGGGGAAGAATGTTACTCTTTCTAACAGGCAGAAATTTTTTAAAATGTCAGACTTTTGATAAGTCTGTTAGAAAACTCAGCCTGTGTCTGACTACAGACTGGTTTTATCAATTGTTTGGACATGCTGCATGATAAGTTATTATGCTTTAGGAATCATTTGGAAAAATGAAGCAATAAATTATAGATTAACGCCTCTGCAAATGAGATCCCCATTTTAATTAAAGCTCTTTAGCAGATGAAAAAGATAGGAGTTCAATAGTGTCCAACTTTTCCACTTTTCCATCTACAACAAAGCATGCACCGCTTAAAAAGTGAAATCTAAACGTGATGTACTTATTCAGATAATGCAGTGAGTAGCAGTGAAGACAAATAGTATCTTTAAAATTGTGCTGAATTCAACCTCCAAAGGAGATACAAACTATATTTACAGATTAAAAAGGAGGTTTAAGGTGCTTAGTAAAGATGACAAGTCAGTCTTAGGGTGAGGTGTGGGGCAGGGGTGCCACAATCCCCGTGCCAATCCTTGTGAGCTGGGCCTGATGGCAGCACAGTGCATACACAGGGACAAAATGTCTGTTCTCAGTCAGATCTCTCCCATGACTACATTTCCCCAGGTAAACTCCTTCAAACCAGCCAGAGTCAAAGCCCGCACTAAGCCACTATGAAGATTCAATTTGGTTTTTAAAATTGGGTGTCTACCCTCACCGTAGCGTGTTGTTTAGAGACCACATCAGGGTGACAAAATGTTGTCTGATGCTCAGTTCCTCAAAATAGGTCTGAACTGAAGTGCTCACTAATGCTGCTTTTAGTGTGGAGAGAGAAGCAAAGATACCTCACACATTTTAATAAGTCTAAATAACTGATACCAGCAAAGTACTCATGAAACAAATCAATTTGACATGGAATTTTTAGTGTTAGTCTCAAACAAAAGTATGAATTATCCCTCAGCCTTTTCTATTTCCCAGTGGACATTTTGAAAAAGGAGGGCTATGGAGTTGCTCATGCTCTCTAAATGTTTTAAAAAAATTTGCAAACCCTTTTCATTTGGAAAAATAAAAGAACTACAGAACTACAGTTCAGAGGTTGAGATTACTTAAACAGCAAGCTAATTACCTCTGAGGAGAGAACTTGTTATTTATTTATACAACCACTGAATAGATCACCTTCAGATCTCCCTTTGTCACTCACTCCTCATTAACATAAATGTCACATATTGAAAAAGAGGATTTTAAAATGTAAGTTTTAATACATTCTTACTATTAAAATATGCCATATATAATTTGGGATACGCAGCTTAGCTACATTGCAATTAGAACATCCCAACCTTCTAAAATATTCTGATTTTGAGTGTCTGATATTACAGTGCTAGCACTGCATTAATGTACCATTTTGAAACACAAACTGTTTGTATTTATTATTAAATTTATAGAAGTGGTTCTGTACTCCTGTAGAAGTGTGAAGAAGTATTCTATATATACCCCAGTACTCCTGCTAGGCCTCTGCTTTTCAAACTGACTGCAAAACCAAAAGAGGCGTGACACTCTTCTTTACAAGCATGACAGGGAATCTGTTCAATATTTATGACCTTCAGATGTAAAAATGCTCTTTATCAGCTCCTGTTTTGCATTCTATTCAGCTAAAGTCACACCACAGGTCAGCTAAAAAGACTATCACTAGTGCAAGATAAATGAGCAGCTAACAGCATATGTGAAAGACTGCAAGTATCATAGTAGTCTAAGTGGATAAAATATAGGATTTGCTTTTACAGGAAAAGTCCTTTGAAAATTATTAACAAGGAGTGAATTAATTTGTGCTTTACACAAAACACCTACTTTAGTAGGAAAGAGAGAGCATGAGCTTCAGCTGTGTGATTTTTAAGGAAGATTACAAATGGGAGATTTGTTGTTGCATTCAAGGCTACATCTTGCAGCATTTGTCAATCATGCATGTCTTCTGCTGGTGTCCCTGTTGCTCTGGGCCTTGTGCACCTTCCAAATATGGCCTGTGCATATTATGGTTTTGACAGAAATAAAAAGTGTGCTTCTGTCCCAGCTGCCTCACTGTAGGGCAGGAAGCACCATGCACTGGGGTCTGTGCATCAAGGGCTGGGGTGGCAGCACACAGTGAGGAAACCTGTGGAAATACCCCATTTTTACTGACATAGTGCTAAGTTCAAGGAGATTCACCCTCCACGGGAACAATCTGTCTTTAATGAACTGCACTGGTCTGAATCCCTGGAAGATAAAATCCTAAGGCCCCCACATAGAGGGATTCAAGGTTTATAAAGGTGACTGCTGGTTGTTTTCTTTAATAGAGCGTCAGTTTTGCAGAAAGTGGTAAGAAGGGTACTACTGTTAATCAAATAACACTTTTTTTTAAAGAAGCCATTCCAAAATAGTGGAGTTTGTTTATTTAATTTGTTTGAAATTGCCTTTTCCTTCTGTCTGGAAAGTAAAAATACACAAGCCTTGGAATCACTGGGCCAGCTTGACAGGAGCAGGAAAGCTGATAATGCTATTCCAGATGAACTGTAAGGTGGTTGGACACTTTTATGTTCCCCTGCACAAGGGGAACATAAGTAGAAGACCTGTGCTTTTTCAGCAATATACATAACCATGTGAATGTCCAGACAAATAAGGACTGTTACAAACAAAAAGTGGAAATACTTTCCATTCCAAAGGAGGCAGGAGATGCTGTTCTCCTCAGGTTCTGCTCAGCAAGTCTAAAAAGGTGATCTTTTTCCAGTTAAAAGGCTTTATTTCCCACAGATTTAAGAGAGAAATTGCTGTATGTATTAATTACACAATATTGCTGAGGCCCCACAAGAAATACATGCTTAAAACCAGTTCTGGCTTTGAGGGGATGCCATTGTCTGTCCTGCCACATATACATTATCTAATAGCACTCCTAAAGATTTCAGATCCATTCCTAGGTCATCTTTTCAAATCACAGGTGAGTGCAATGATGTTACAGTGCAAGAGTTGGCCATGGATAAGTCAGTGCTCCCCTTTCAACAGGGAACATTTGTCATAAATTTTTGTTAAAAGTGAGCAGCTCCAGTGTACATGTGCAACTTTTACAGATAAAAGGAAAAGCTGACAGGAGGTACAAGATATACCACTATGCTAGCAAAGATTTTAAACATGCCAGGAAAACTGTCTTAGCAAATCTGTTAATTGAAAATGAAAATTCAGATTTTTACTGTCACAGATTCATCATCACTCTAGCAATTTTTTTTTAACAAAATAAATCTGCTCCAGGTCTCTCTACAAAACAAAGCATTTATCATCTTTTTATGCATCACACATTTTCTCTCAAGGCATGTTCAATCATTTATTTCAGGCACTAATCATTTAAGGCTATAAAATTGATTCAAAATAGAACTCAGTGTTGTACAGGTATATACTGACTTCACCTACGGAATACTAATGCATTCAACTGCACAGAGTTTTTCATGGTAGATTTTGATTTGACTTTGAGGAAAGGCTAAACACAGCATTTCTGACTAAGTTAATGCTACACATCCACAGGTGTATCATGGGGAGAATGTGTAGTTGGGGTTTAAGCTGAGAAGCTGAAAGAAAAATTCACTTCAGGAGGTTTTTTAGTACCAGTATAAATAGCAGTTTCTGTTTAAAATCTGTCATGGTATTTCAGCTTTGTATACTGAAGAGCCCTGAGCAAAAAAGATTTCTAAATGTGCCTTCTAGTTATTTTTTCTAATAGTGTGCTAATTACGCAGAAAGTATGCTGAAAATTGGTACACTAAATGTCTTGGTGCACTCTATATTTTTCTCTGAAAAGCGTTGTGTTTGTTTCACTGAGCTGTTTTCAGTCTCACTGGTGGAGAAATTTTCCAGTAATGATCCCAACAAGCCCTTCCCTAGGTCTCCACTATGGAGATTAGGCTTTTCACTGAGGCAGGCTTCATTCCCACAGCCACAGGAGCCCACAGACCCTGCCTGTGACACTGGGAGCATGTCACAGGGAGCGTGACACAGTCCCAAGTCTGGCTTTTTGTCAGTGATGTCAGGAGAGCCCACTGCTCCCTGCAAACCCTGCCATGGCAAGGCTGACATGGCCGAGATCCCGAACCAGGGAGCTGGAGGGAAATCTGAGGGAGTGGATTACACACCTGCAAATCTGAGGGAGTGGATTATGCACCTGCAAACCCAGCCACGAGGTCTGTGCTTTGGGGGTCAGTGGTGCACTGAATGCAGTGTTGTCACTCTGGTCAGCAGCAGGAAAGGAGCTTTCTTTGTGTGCTGACCCCTCTATGACATCTGGGCTGCAGGACAACACTGACAAAGAAAGCAAGCATCTTTTTGAAACATTTTTTGGGGTTGACGGCTGAACACATCTGATTTGTATTAGCTTTACTAGTTTACTTTTCATAAGTTTGGGGCAGTATCAAGATATGTCTCATCTATGGCTTCCCACCATCAAACAGTTTGCTTGTCAATTAGACTGGGCTTATTCTATTTGGCATCACTCTAGGGTATTCCCAGAGCATTGCAACTCTCCTGATGCTTGCAATGCTGTTATTTAATATTTTGATATCTATTTAGATATTCAAGCCAGGTGACAAGCTGCACAATACAAAAAAATAGTCAATTCCCTTCAAATATAGATGCTAGATGTGCTTTTCTCTTCTTTGTCTCTTTTGTCCCTCAAGATACCTCAGCTAGTTCCTTGAGGGCTCTGCTGCAAGTTCATTTTTTGTTGTTGTTGTTGACTTTTTTTGTTGACCTCTGATTTCTGTAAAATTATCCTGCAGTCTACTCTTTCCTTAACTTTGGAATATCCATGTGATCCTTTTTTCTTAGTTTTAGCACTATCAAACATCTAGTAACATTAAAGCATTCTGTAAGGCAGCAGCAAGAGAGCATTTAACGTTCAATATTTTCCACATCATCCATTATTTGTTGCCTCTTAAATAACAGACATCCACAAGCATTTCCTCTGGTTGTAGAGAAATTATTCTCTTTGATTCATGGGCTGTATATTAGAGCTAAGAACCTCTATGATAAGAACACTTAGACAAAAGCTGCCCGGGAAGAGCTCTACTTTCATCTTTGAAACTTTCCTTGGTTTGCAAGCATTAGAGAGGATTACCTAACACATTTTTACATTAAGAGAAAAATAAAGAGCATAGACCTAAAATGTGAAAGTCCAAATGCCTGAAAGTAAAACACCAGAACCACGGACCACTGTCAAATCCTTTGATTGAGTGGTCATTTCCATTAACTTGTATATTTTCCTTTAATTTACTCCGTATTACTGTACTTTGTGGCTTTCCCCTGGGGATTTAATTTTGTTCTACCTCAGCCTAGTATAGTATAAAGCATATTTTCAATACAATAATTAATTTTTCAGCTTTGTATTGCTTTTTTCATCTTCTTTTATCAATGACCCCCAGGTTGCTACACAGAGCAATTTTTGCATGTGACACCGACAGAACAGCTTTTCATCAGACCAGGAGACAGCAGCCAGAACAAGGAAATTTTACATTAATGATGAAGGTCCTGACAACAGCATTAGAGCCAAATTGTTTACAGTTACTTTCACCTACTTTTGATTCTGTTCTTCAGTGTGGTAATTAGGTGCACATACAACAATGTACTGCCTTTGTAAAAGAGCAGAGCCCAATGGGTTTTGGTAAGTTGTATGCTTGTTATTATTTTTCATCATGCATTCATTATGGTAACTACTACAGTTCCATAAAGGAAAAGATAATGAAATCATTAATTACTCCTGGTTTTCAACTGAACTAGAAACCACGTGCATAATTTCTAGAAGGCAGGAATAGGAGCTGAAAAGGGGAGTTGTTTTTGAAGGGTATGCTTACACCTGGGTTATGTGCTTCTGTGTGACAGTACTGGCCTGGAGAGGATACAGTACAGCTGTGTAGCATATAGATTCATCAGAGTTCTTCTTATAAAATGTATACACATGAAGAAAGATATTTTATGTCTGCAATTAGCTATCATTTCTTTCATGGTCAGTAGTACCCCTCCATTAGGGATTATCTTAGGATAAATGAAAAGAGAGTTTGGTTTCATATTATTAAGATGCACAGAATGAAAAAGGAATAATTGCCACTACAAGTTACTGTTATTTTCAGCAGTAACTCAATAGGATAGAAAACAGAAGGAGCTGCAGTTTCCTTTTATAGGCAAATTGGTTTATGACCAATATTTAGGTATGATAGAAAATTCCCTTTGCTTCTCAGTTAATTTTGATCTTACTGGACTGCTTGTACAGCACCACCATGCTAATATGAAGAGAGACATCATCTGGTCCATGCAGGCAGAGTACACTTGTCAGTGTTTATGATTACAGAAGTCAAGCTGCTTTCAAGTCACATTCAGAAATGCTGAAAATGTGCGTCTTTTGATAGCCTGCCAGTAGTGTATAGATATATAACCAGTATGGTTACAGCACATCATAAAATTTTATTTCCTGCAGATTTGTCTGCCACAGAACATTTACTCGCTGTCAAAAAGGTAAAAAAAAATGCTAACAGCTCTGGGTTTCCTCTACACACTCTGAAATTTCTGAAACCATCCCTGCAGCTACTGGTTTTTTCCTTCTTTCAGCATTTGATGTACTCTACTTTTGATGTATGAGGAGAATTTATCTTTAGAAATGGATTATTTTCATATTGGTATCTAGGGAACAGCAGCTTCTGGAGATATGATTTAATTTGGGTCTCCTCTGTGAGGCTTAGGCACGAGCCTGCCGCATGGCACTTCACATCATCTCTCTCTGGAATGAGCCTTCACAGAGCAACATTTACGTGGTTTGTTAGATCCAGGTATTGCTTCCCTCAAGCCTGTTTAAGCAGAGATGAATACAGAGCAGACCCATTGCCAGCTCAGTTGTGTCGTGGTTGCCAAATACTGGGGCTAAGAAGTCTCTCCAGGGCTTTCTGATGGAGCAAGTGTTTCTGTGCTGTGTCTCAGGACTGCTGGTACAGCACCAGAATGCAGGTGAGGTACAGGCTGAGCAGTGGCCTCAGCTAAATAGTTAGAGACCAATCTGGAACCAGCTTGAACTCAGCACTCTTTGAACTCTGTAGGAGCTTTACTTAAGTCATCCTGTATCATCAAATTAGCTGAAGATCTTTATGCCAAATCCTTCTTACAGCTGGGCATTCCCTCCTAGTGTAACATAAAACAACCCAGGTGTGATCCCACTGCAGACATTGGTAAGCCTTGGTTTTACTGCTTTTACTCAGACCATCCCTCAGTGTACATGGATAAATCCCACAGCACTCATGCTGACAAGTGCAGGGAAGGTGTCCAGCTCACATCCAGCACCTGGCTCAGCTCTTCCCAGCAAGTGCTGCTGGCCCAAGGTTGAAGAGGAAATAACTCATATTTAATCCTCACGTTCAGGAAACAAAATTCAGGCCCATAGCAGAGCACAGCTCCTGTGCCAGGAAGAGGTTCATCCAGTCCTTTCTATTTGGGGGTTCTCCCAGCACTGATAGCAGTTCCCCAAGGATGTCCCCCTTCCCCAAGGCAGCCTCAGCAGAGCCCTCGGGACTGACAGCCCTGCTCAGTCCCGGCTCAGCACTGCCTGTGCAGGGTCTCAAGCAGCCCAAGCTCAGCACTGGCCCCAGCATTCAAGTGTGCAGGGTCTCCACCTGTTTCTGCTGACTCCAGGAGCTACCCTACCTGCACCAGACTAAGTTTTTCCAGGAGGTTCTCTAATGACACTGTACATGTGAGAGAAGAAGCCAGAGCCACCAGCTGACTGAGCTCAGCCACCACCAGAGATGACACGAGAGCTCTGATCCATCAGCAATAGCTGGAGGTACTTTCTGACACCATTAAGGACTTCTTGAACAACTCTGGCCATGCCATAATCCTCTCCTTTCTAGAATTTTAATGAAAACAGCTTTCTTTCATGGTATGTGTGGCATAGAACTTTTGGGGAAGGAATATCTTACACAATTAGCTTCTAATTAAATTTTCTTTCTGTCCAAAAATATGCAGCAAATCAGGTCTGACAGGTAAAGGTTTTCCAGTCCTAGATGTTTTTGTGTTTAAAGAGGAAATCCACAATTTTAAAAAGCCTGAACAGACAAAACCTGTAAAATTATATCCTAACTAAATGTTTAATTTTAACCTTAAACCTTGTAGCACATTCCATGCAGGAAACATCAGAATTATACATTTAAATGAAATAATTTATTACAATAAATTACCCAGGAAGCAGAGGACTGTTTTCTGAGTAAAAATGATTAGTTTTAGTGAACAAACAGCTTCTAGCATTTTTTTTCTGAAAAATTCCCAAGCAATTTTAATCAAATAATAATACCACTTCTGAACTCCATTTGTGTGCCTTTACTTTCTCCTAAGTAAATGGAATGCTCTCAAGATTATATGGAGGAAAACCCTCCTAAGTTTTAGCATTTGGAAAAGAAAGCATAATAAAAACCAGTGCACTCCTGTGAGTGCATGTGCAACCACCCCCACACTGCATCTGGCCGCACAGCAGTGCAGTCTGTTATGAGCAACTGCATCGAAGTGAAGTCACAGACTCATTTAGATTGAAAAAGCCCTTTAAGATCATCAAATCCAGCCATTAACCCAGCACTGTCAAGGCCACAGGGAACCCTGTCACTATGGATCACATTTATATGTCATTTAAATACTGCCAGGGATGTTGATCTCACCACTTTCCAAGACAGCCCATTCCACCCAGCTAATAATTTTACAATTAAAAACTGAGAGTCTTTCAGTGACAGACAGCTGAAAAAGAAACCCATTTGGAAGAGTTTTCACCAGCCTGGATGAAAATATTGGTATCTCTGTGCTTGGAAAGACTCTCCACTTCAAAGCCTGCTGTGCCTCCCCCAGGCAACTGAAAATACTGACTGATGAGCACAGCTGAGGGCTGGATTCAGGCTCACTTCAGCAAAAATGTGAAAATCAAGTTATTTCAGATTTTACGCTAGAGCCCCTGCCCCTTGGGCGCATTTCCCTACAAAAGCAAGGAAGGACTTTCCAAGGACCTCTCTCTGGGTGCAGGCTTTGAACTGGAGCAGAGCTTGGGCCATTGCAACTCTTTTAAGACTACATTTTAAGCAACAAAGCTAAGCTTTGCATTCAGAGTAATGATGGCCCAAACACAGCAGTGTTGTGAGCTTTATGTGCTATTTTCTGCATTATTTTATGTGCATCAGCTCTGAATGTCTTCTGTCAATACTGCACAATATTTTTGTTTGGTTCGGTGCTCTCCTCATTATGAAAGTACAGTAGCATGTACCTAATCCCTGCTAGGAAGCCTGGTTTACACAGACCTCAGAAAGCTACATTTGAGTTGAAAACAATCTCTGTATCTGGGGGTTTTCAGAGAGTCATAATATTTCTATTTTTATTGTCATTGTGTCTTTTTTACAAATTCCTAAGCACATGCAGAATAAATACATCCAATTCCCTGTAGAGTTTTTCAGTAAAATAGGCATTTATGACAAGTAAATTGCCAAGAAAACATTTGCAATGCATATAATTTTCATGTGAAATCAGACCTTTAAAATAGGAGTAATTTTTTTTAGAGTTCTACAGTTTTTACAGCAAAAGCTTGAGGAAAGAGTGTTTCCCTTCTGAGAAATAAAGCAATAAGATAATTGCAGAGCTGCTGTGAACCATTTGGCAAAAGCTGCTTGCCATATTTGAGATTATCCCTATGGTAGGTTTTACTTTTTCTCATAAACCTTAAAGCAGCTATTAGATGAATAGTAATGAATGAGCCTGGAGAAATACCCATATTTGGCCATGAAGCCAAAAGAATATTAGAATGTTAGTGTTTTACTCTAAGGAGCTAAGGGAAAAACAGATTAACTGGAGGAAAAAATGGTTGGATCATGTTCTGTGAGAAAACAAGATGAGTCTTAACCTGGACATTAACTAAGAATGGAAGATTCTTGAAGGGAATCAACCCAATTCTCTTTTTATTTTAATAATGTGACATCCTTTTATGTTTCTAGCTAGCAGGTTATAAATCCAATGGAAGGAAAAATTCAAAAATGGAAATGAGAGCATTAAAATCACTATTTCAGAAACATTTCCCCTTGAGTTTTCCCTCCGTGTAAGAGAAGACATTAGAAATCTGGACAACTGCAGGCCACAGCAAGCAGGCAACAGTAAATCTGAAGGGGAGTTGCACTTCATGAACCAGGAAATTAAAAATAAACAAATAACTATTAGCACTGGAAAGTGTGGATTTCACACTTTCCAACAGCATATAACATGTGTTGCTAGCTCCAGGAATTTGTGCAATTATGCTCTATGGTGCAACTGCTCTTTCCAGGCCAAAACAGGGCAGCAAAATCAATCAGGCAGAGAAGCCAGAAATGCCCTGAGCACCGAGTCAGCTTTCAGCCACTCTGTGGTAATATAGTCATCACAAATACTAAAATCTGTCACAAATAATATTGCAAGTATTTAAGATGCTTACTCTGCAGAGTCCAGTGTTTTCACCTGAAGGCTGGTGGTAGAACTACAGCAACCAGGGGTATTTATGAGGGGCTGCTTTTCATTATGAGACGTAAATCTCACCCTGTCTTTAATTTCAACTGTCAAGCCCAGTGATATTTCTAAATATGCCACTGAACACACTTAGCTATGTAGACCTTTTATAAAATATTGAAATTTCTGAAATATGAGTGAATATACTGTCACCGCAGTTAAGAATAAAGGGTAGCTCTATATTAATAATTATAATAAAGTCATAACTGAATTTGGTTTTCTATCACAAATAGCCACTCATATTGTGAGAACTGAATGTTGACTCTGATCTTCATTGGGGCCTACATGGAAAAATGTGATGACTTTTCAAACCTACAAGAAACTGAAGAAAGAGTTACTGTATTTGGTGTTGTGTCACTGAAGAGTCCCTACGACCACACTGAAAAGATTTCTCTCTTTCTCTCTTTCCACACTCAACAGCCTGAACATAAATTTAAGAAAAACTACAATAAATCAAATTTCTGACACGCCAAATGCAAAGATTTTTGGTTTGGCTGTTTGTCCAGTGCTGTAGGAGTACTAGACTTATTTTGTGCAGGTTTGGACTGATATATTTTAATTTCAGGGTTTCACACAGCAGTTATGTAGACTCTGTTGCTGGTCTCACCTCTTTAACAATTTTATAAATCTAGTAAATTATTAATGAATTATTAGTCAGATTTGGGGCTCCAGCCTAAGCTTAAGATGTACTACATGAAATCAGAGCATGTTGTAAAACAGGACATGGGTTTACTAGTCCCAGATTATGACAAACATGGGCTATTGTGAGCTACATTTCCTTTTCAGAGAGCTCATGAAAGAGGCTCTTGTGAGGCAGCAATGATTTGCATTATTCCTTTTAAAATAATGTGTGCAAAGAACCAAGAGTAGGAAATAATGAGTGGGATTTCTAGAGAAATTGTAGAACACGAACCTTCTCTGTAACTGCATTCACAGCCCCACTAACCATTTCTAGTGGTTGCACTGACAGGAAAATTATATGCTCTTGTTCTGAGTAGGTAATACTAGCTATGAGCAAAGGTGTGCCTCTGCACATCTCATGAGAAGAAGAAATTACCGTCAAAGTTTGAGAAGCTATTTAAAGTAAAAATGCAATTCTGCTGTAGAGGAGCCCCGTAATGACTACATTTGCACAGATAATGACAGTGTTTCTCCAGTGTGCTAATGTGTATGGCTTGACTCCTGTCCCTCTGCATCATTGTGTGACAGCTAATCACACAGACACAGCGGTGGGGTACTGAGACATTTATTGCAAGAAACAAGCTGCTTTTATACATTTCTTCACAAAACAGTGCTTCCTTATGAGGTATTTTTCACTAAGCCACCTATCACACATTGCTACGTCAGCAATACACTCTAATGTCCTTATGTGGGGTGATCATGTGCTGTTCACTTGTCTGGCAGGCTCCTCTCTGTAGGGTGTCTGCCACGCCCCGTTTCTTCCCCCAAAGGTCTGCTGGAGCCAAGCTTCTCTGTGCTGCCACGGAATTCTGCAGGCACGTCCCGTGGCCTGAGCCTCAGCTCCAGCTTATCTCCTTCTACACATCCTGGTGATGTGATGGTGCTCTTCCTGAAGATGCCAGAAAATAATATTTTAAGTAAAATCAGCACAGGAAACAGTGACTATTGGTCTAATCCTCAATTAGTGTGCCAAAACTGTGTATAATATTCAGAAGAAAACTAACAATATTTCCTCTGGGATTTTCCAGGACTAAACTATCCCTTACTTTCTCTGCCCAGGTTAGTAAGAGAGCATTGTGCCAGTGACCAAGGTGAAATGTCCACAGGGTATGTTTTCATACTTTTTGACAAAAATACTGAAAAATACTAACAACAGGCATAAAATGAATGCAAACTAACCTGTTATTTGTGTATCCTATGTGTCACCATACTTGAAGTAGACACCAGAGTCATATTACTTGCATTTATTAGCTAAAAAAATACCAAAGCAGATCCCAACCAGAAAAACAGAACCTGGTAGAATTTTGTCCTATTTAGACAGGAATTTTATCTAATGTATCTGGATAAGCCATGTGAGGTAAAGGAAAGCAAAACTCATTTTCCAATTAATATTCTTTGTAATGTGCCTGTGGAGGGCGAAGACCACTGTTTCCCATGACTGTTACAAGCCTCCTAATGTTCTAAACATGTTAGAGCACATAAGAAAAAATTAAAACTCATCCTTTCTAAATGCAAATCCTTAATTTCAGTTTTCCCACTGATGTGTATGGCTTATTTTTTGTTTTGAAATCTAGCTTGTTTGGTTACACACTAAAAATCAATAATAAATTCATAAATTAATTACTAATCTGCTTTGTTTAATGATACTATTCCACTTCCAAAATTAGGAAAGCCACTTTTTTTTCCATCCATATACGACTTGTTCTTTTAGATATTCCCTTTACTTTCCCATGCCTTCTGTTTAATATAGATTTTAAGCCAGAAAAAGTTAAGCAATTAAATCTTTGCAGAAGATGATAAAGTCTTCCAATTAAAAGTAAACTCATATTTTGACCTGCGTAGCCTTTTATAATGTACCTTCCTTTATTTATTCAGTGGAAAGCTGCTACAGGAGAATTTAAGGTGGTAGCTATGGTACTTTTTTCTTTCTGAAACCTGAGTCTATCTCTGGTTATTATGCTCTCCCTTGGTTGCCTGCTGCTTCCTAATCTTTCTGTCCCTGTGCTTGGGCTCACTGATAATAATCCATTTTAATTAAAGCTCTCTACCTCAGTATTAGGTCAAAAAGGAAAATGTAAGAAGTGATGGTTAAAAACACACATTTCATTATATTACTGGAATCAACCCAAACCTCTTTTGCTCTGTGCCTAATTTCCTTTGCTGTGAAGGAAATCTTTTTCTGGTGCTATTTGGTTTATTATTTTGTTCACTATTGTGCATCGAAGTATTGAAAAAATGAGCTTTTTTGAGAAAGTGGTTCTGAATAGAAAAAAAATAGAATTTGTCTTCTATTTGAAATGTGCAATTTTATAACTGTACCTCCCAATTGGTATGACTGTACCTCCTGCTCAGATTCCCTTCATATCAGCCACAGGCAATGGACTTATTTTACTTGCACTCAGCAAAATTTTGAATTCTGTATATCTGGCATGGCTCCAATACTTTTTAAATGGTTTGAGAGTGAGATGCTTGGATACACAATAAATGGGAAGAGAAACATTTTTCTCATGTTACGCTACCATGATTACAAGAAACCCTTTTTTATATAAGAAAATATTTGTGACAACTCTTCATAGTTTTCTTCTTCATACAGTTAATTGAACTTTGAGTATCCAAGATATTCTATGATACCTCTGATGCCAATATAAGAATTAATATACTAATTTCCAGCCATGGACAAGATGTAATTTCTAGTAGAAAATTATTTTTGGTGTTCATGATGTAGCATTTATACACTGATATCATTATTACAGTGTGGTAAAAACCAAAAGAATATTAGAAAGAGGGAGACATGAATGACATAAAAACGTTTAATGGTAAAGGTGGGGTAAAAGCCTTTTTTCAAGCTTGGTTAGAATGGCTTGCTTTTCACAGACTGCAGTCTCATTTGCTGATAATTGGATAGTGGGTAGGAATTGTTCCTATCTTTTCCCATCTGAGAGGTATGATTTAAAAATTTATAGGAGGACTGAGTTGACTGTCTATATTCCAGATAGATCTGCACATGAATCAGATATTCCTGTTTCATTATTTTATTACATACAGTTAGGAAACCTTCCTACCACCCTCAGCTCCAGTGGACCTCCCTGGATGCTGAGGTGCACCGTAATTAACTGCCTGAGTTATTCATAGTGGGTCACAGGACAGTCACAAACCAAACTGCATAAGCTACTGCGAAATAGCAAAAATCACTTCCGAAATAAAAAGGAGCCTCATTCTAGAGTTTTCTTCCACTGTTAATTTTCTATTACTTTGCAGTTTTCTAAGAAATCTCAATCAGAGAAGCTTGTACTTTCAGGATGATACACTAGTTCATAAGTGGCTTCACCTGTGTGCAAAGTGAAAGTTAGTTGGAGAAAGACAGATGGTTTGTGACACCTCTCAGATACAGAAAGTATCTCTTAACCTGTGCAGGCAGAATAGTGACCATAACGTAGTTACACATAATTGAAGAAAAATTGTTAGATTACAAAGAGCGTTATTGGCCAGTGAAGTAGTTGACATCAGCACACCCAGCTGTACTCTCTGCGTGGGGATGGCATCCCTTTGCAGCCCAGTTGTCAGGGGCAGATGTTCTGCAAAGTACATTTCTATTAATCAATTCAATATTCCAATGAGACTAAGCAAGAAAGTTTTCCTGGCTTAATTTTTAGCAGGAAAAAGCACATTTCTGCTCTCAGTGAAACAGTGTGTGTTGATTTAGGAAAGGGATTCACTACTAATAGTTTATGGAGAATATTGGTAAGCATTGAAATAATGCAATTACATTCAAATAAATACTGTCTTCAAAGAAAAGAACTACTGGAAGAAAAGGCCTTGGATGGTCTTTTTTTCTGGACATTTTTCCTGGACTGGGGAAAGATAAAAATATTTTAGTGAAGAAAAGTATTTAATAAAAAGTTCTGCAAGCCTGAGCATAAAGAATTTGAGTAGTCTGCAAAGGTTATTTAAAAGACCAGAAAAAAACTTCTTTCTGGATCTTCTCAAAGTGTCATGAAAATTTGGAACCAGGTTTTAAACCAGAGGAAAATGCAGATGAATAAATTCAGGCAACACAAAGCATGATGGTACAGGAATAGAAAGAGCGTGCCACCCACATTCCTTTTTGCAGCTCTGGCTTGGTAGGAGCTATACACCCTCCAAGAACACTTTTCTTTGCAGAGGAAACTGACAAAATTTAGCTTTGCTCAAAACTCTAAGTATTCCTGCAGAATTTCAGTGATGTATTTTGAACAGTAATTTCAACAACATAAATTTTGAGGACTACAAAATAGAAAAATTACATTTTAAAAAAATCGTGCATTTTCCTGCCATCTCTCCCTGATGTAAAACCAGCCAACTAATTTCATTCCTTTTTCAGTTCAGCTAGCAAAATGAGAACAAATCCAGCCAGGAAGCAAACCAAGTAAAGTTAGTGCAAGTGCTCATAATAATTCTCCAATTTCAGCCACCTTGAATCTCAGGGATTGGCATTTCAATCATTGCACTTACAGAAGGAAACAGGTTTATGATCTGCACCATCCCTGCTGACTTCACTGTGACATTAGGAATTTTTCCCTAGCGCATAGTTTTTATCATATGCCTGGTCTCTAGCAGAGATCAGTATAGAGATGATTTAAAAGATTTAAGTAAGGCTCAAAGGCTTCTGAAATGGTAAGTTTCAAATGAATCTGAATGGGGTGTGTTTAAAAGCTGTTCACCTACACTAATCCTTTCATGGTGAAAGGATGGGAGCAAAAAGGAGATGATGAGAGAAAACAGAAAGAAGCAGAGGTTGAAAAGATGAACAGTCAACATTAAAGCAGGCAATGGATGCAGACTACAGCCATGCCAAAGACGGCTTGGCTCCCAGCACTGCACTGTGAGAAAACCAGTTGATAGATATACTTTTTTTTCTTTTTTTCCCATTATGTAAGGCCCTTCTCTGACTTTATTTCTTATTTTGGAGGAAGTTTTGATGAATCACAATCAAAAGCTTATTCCTAATCAAGCTTCCATAGGATTTTATGCCCAGGAATACTCAGAAGCCCCTGTGTCTATCCATCTGCATGTTAGTTAACAGAAACTTTTCAAAATCTGGCTTTGTGCTACCACTTGTCAGAGCAGATTGAATTGCTGAACAAAAACTACTGGGAGAGAAATGTGTGGGCAGACATTCAGAAGCAGAGGTTTTTCATGATCTGGTTTCTTTACATTGCTTGAACATTGCAAAGCTGACAGTCTGTTCACAACAGGCAAACAGAGATTGTCCTAATGCATGAGAACACTGCACTCCACAGAGCTGTTAGATCCATCTCCCAGATAAGCAATGCCACCACCTCATGCAGCAAAGGAAACAAGAAAGAAGCTTTTGAAACAAAGCAAAGCAAAGAAACCTTTGGCATGTCAGCCAGATGTGAGTTCTGCTTTGATACTATAAAGTATATATTGTGGTGGCACCAGTGTGATCTTTGCAACTAAAACTTTGTAATCTCTGCTTGTATATTCTGCCTGGAACAACAAAGCTTCTGTTTCTGCCTGAGCTGGTTTCAGCTGCATTCAGTCTGTTTTCTCAACATTCATATGAATAATACTGCTGCTTCAGGTTTTGCAGACATTCCTTTTAATCATGAAAACAAGGCCAACATCTGCAATAGTGCACTCTAATTTTAATCACACATCTCCAAGAGATAAATTTGTGACTTATATTGTTATTATAGCTACATCAGTACAGTATTTCTCAACCTTCACCTGGTTTGCTTATGCTTATTTTTTTTAATGGCATTGCGCAATTTTATCATTCATTTAATAAGGTGAAGTCTGTTCCTTGGTGGGTCATTTGCCTCTTAATATATGTTGGTAGCACTGAGATTTCATGGCCAACCTAATGACAGAACGAATATTATATTGTACCATTTCACAGTGTTATGGTCTAGTGAAACACATTCTGATGCACAACTGGTCAAGTGCTTACTTTAAAATGGGCTGGAGATGGCCATCTGCAGTCACAGATATTTCCATGTGTTTAGGATATGCATGTTTCATGCATTGCAGAGCCTGGTGTCATTGTCCTTCTCCCACTTGGCATTAGAAAGATATTACGTTCCCATGAATGATGACTGACTACGACAGTTCTGGCACTGACAAAAAATGCTGCTATTGTAGGATATGCAAAATATGGCTTCCAGCAGAGACCATCACGGCATGGTTCTCAAAAGCCTGGCCAGAAAGTCTCTTTCCAGTTATTCAACAGAGCCCCTCTTTATTGAGCATTGTGGTTTCAGCACAACAAATGTACAAGCCCAGACTGTGATAAGTCACAAAGACAATGCTATTTTAAAGATACCTCAAGAGCTACATTTTTCCTTCTGTGGTATGGAGGTAAACCCAAGATTCTACTGGGAACACGTTGAGTCTACATGTTCATGCACTGAGTTCTGCACAAACACCAGCTAAGGAGAAAACAAAGTCTGCATCTTCCAAATGGATTATAGCTGCAAAATAGATGCTGACAGTTGTATAAGTTTTCTACAGTGTATGACTGTGGGCAATCCTACAGAAACAGTGTTTTTCTGGTTTTCAGTGGTTTAAATTAATGGGAATAAATATGCACACTGCATAGGGAAATGGATCAGTGATTAAGTCTGGTTTTGCTTCACTGAGTTTAATAAGTATCAATTTAAAAATTAATTCCTAAGGAAACCCTTCTTTGTGCTTTGTAACCTCAAGGTTCCTTAAATTAATCCCAGGTGATCATTGCCTTTCTCCAGCAAACACCTCTGACCCTTTCATGTCATGAACTTGATGACATGTGGAAGATGCTTGACCTCAGCAACGAGGGCTATTTTAGATAGTGCTGTGTGTAGTTTATTGACTGAGAGAAGCAAATGAGAATCAATGATAAAAACATCTCTGACTGTCAATGAGGAGGAATCTGATCTGCTGGCCACTGAACTTAGTCCTTTTTTTAATGATTTCAGAGGGACATTGGCTTACACACACAAAGCCCCTCACCTGTCAAGAGCAGAAGAGGCACCACATTCCCAATTCACCCATGGCATCCAACAATGTTCTTCTCAAACAACCCATGTGATTAATACAACACAGTGAGTGCAAAGATTACAATTTTCCTGGCCACCAACCAGCAGTGTTCAAAGCAATAAATATTTAAAGCAATGATGTTTTGTATCAAGCTCTACCAGCCCATCCCTGTTACACTTCTTTTCATTACTGTTATTAATTTAGAGCTGCATTTTCAGCTCCAAGAAATCTATATATGTGCATGCTCAACATCATTCAGTCACAATTTTCCTTCAATCTTTTGCTGTATATATCTTGAATGATATGGATGACTATATGTAGTTACTTCACATTTTTACGTCATGTGTATATCCTCTTCCTCTTTTTAAAAATAGCTTCTTTGTTACACTACATTAAAACAGGATAAAATTTTCTGATAAACCATTACCAGTTCCTGGCAATTCAACTGTATAGAAAAACTTTTGTCATCTTTAATATACTTGATGTTTAAATTCAGTTTCTAAGAAGCAAGAGGACATATATCACCCTGCTGCAGAATTACATACAAGGAATGCTTCAACTAAGAAGTTGCACAAGTTGCCTACAAAATTTTCCATGTATCTCAGAGAGACAAACCCCTTCCTATCAGGATACAACATACTAAGCCCTCAGATAAGACTGTTTTTAAAAACAGAAATACCTCTTTTACATTTAACTTCTCTCTTTTTCAGGTTTACATGCCCCTTGGAGGCAAACTAGCAAATTACACAGGAAAATTTATGTGATAAGTCAGTAATTTCTTATGCAAATATTATGTTCTGCTTCAGGGTGTATCCCTAAGCTGCATCAGATATTTACCTCAGTTTTTGAAAGAATTTCTTCTGCTAGACCAAAATGCTGTCTTGTAGAAAGGAAATTATACTGAAGTTTGTGATAAAACAATCTGCAGGCATTTTAAAAGGCATTATCACTAGAATTGGTAAAGAATACGCAATGAGATTTTGTTGCCTAGCAATCTTCCATGTATTTACAATTCATATTGGGTCACTGAAAATTACAGAGATGAAAGAAACAAAAGAATTTTGCTCCTTAGAGCTGCTGGAATGTGTCCAGAGGACAATGGAACTGGGGAAGGGTCTGGAGAGTCAGTCATATCAGGAGAATCTGAGGGAGCTGGGGGTGTTTAGCCCAGAGAAGACAATATTGCTCTCTAAAACTACCCAAAAAGATGTTGCAGTCAGGTGGAGTTTGGCCTCTCTCCCAGGCAAACAGACAGGATACGAGGGTTGGTTTCAAGCTGCACCAGGGGACATCCAGGTTGGACATTAGGAACAATTTCCTCTCTGAAAGGGTGAAGGAAGGGGCTGCCCAGGGGGGTGGTGGAGTCAACATTCTTGGAGGTATCCAAGAAACAACTGGATGTGGCACTTAATGCTTTGGTTTCATTGACAAGGCCCAGTCAAATGTTGCACTTGATCTTGGAGGTCTTTCCCAACCTAAGTGATTCTGTGATTCTGTTTAAGCCTTTCTGACACAATTCACATTTACTTTCCCATCAACAGCCTCTGATCTTCATGACATAATGCAGTATGAATCATTAATTCACTATTTCTTCATATTTTGTACTCTAACTTGTATATATTGTCCAATTAGCAATTGACAGATTTCCTTTACATCCTAGAATTTGAGATAAAATATTCAAAATTACCTGGTTTTTGTTTTTTTTTTTTTTTTTTTCATTTCCTGACTGTGTTCATAGATAATGCTGAGATCTCAATGTTAACTCTTCTGACATTACAGTGACCTGATTTTGAGTTTCTAAAGTTAAACATTATGTGCCAATTTCACATACACAGCCTTACCATTCTGGCCCACTTCAAAGCATTGAAAGGTCTCAAGGACATCATTCTGAAGGGTGTGAATGAAAGTCCCAACTATACAGGCTTCCTTCCTGGAAAAATAACACCTTTGAATTGGGTGGGGGATGTGCATGAAACTTCTTTAGATGTTGGAACTTCATTATGCAACTGTTCAGATGTACCCATTACCATGACTGAAAATTCCAGCTGCTTTTTACTTCAAGGCAAAAATTCAAGGTTACTTTAACATAGTTTTCTCTGCATTTGATAATACCTCTTTTCTGCTAAGGAAAAATTAGTTTAGAGCTTCCCCTGCTTCACACTGCAATTATTTTTTTCATCAGTTAGAGCAGCTGCCAATTTACTACACTTTGTGACCTGCATTAGGTTGGTTTAGAAGCCAATCTAACAGTAATAAGCCTTGCTGAGCAGGAAGAGCCTTCATGTTCACTATTCAGGGGATGGAGAGAGATGATAGCATCAACAGTCCTTATCAGATAACAATTCCAAATCCAGTTCTGACTCAATCCTCTGAGAGTTATGAATCGATTAGTTTCCTCATAATATTTTAACTCCAAAATCTGTAAAACAAAGAATGCATCATGTTAATGAAAAAAAAAATAGTTTCTAGAATTCATCTGAGTTCTTGTTATGGGCATTTCCCATTTTGAGTATGTCACATTTGATGATACCGCTGCACACAAATATTTGACAATATTGAAGCCAATACAGTACATCTGAAGATAACTCAACAAATAAGCTGCAACTTGCATATATAATTGCATTTACAAAAGATAATCACTACTAAATTTATTAGAGAAGTCAAGAAAAGAAAAATGTGAATTAAGAAACAAAACTCATCTCTTTTTCTGACCAATATTGTTGACTATATTATCTGTAACAGAAATTAGATTTGACATCCAGGAAACATTTTTAGACACACTGCTACATGGCAAATTAGTAGTTTGGTCCTTTTTTTTTTTCCTTAAGGATCATTGTCTCTTACTTGAATTTTATGGTTAAAAGCACTCTCTGGGTAGCCAAGAGCTATTTTTTAAATTGTTTCTATAATATTTCTATTAATATTTCTATTAGTATTTCTATATTTGCATTAGTGGTAATTATTACCCTTTTATTAAAAAAGTTATATCTCTGCCTTTGCAAAAGCTGGGCAGAGACTCCAATTTATTTGGGAATTTACTTTGGGATGAATATCCCTGGGATCCAAGAACTCAACACTTCTGCCCCAAGTGCAAGAGACTATTATTTCATCTCTCTCTGTAGCACAAGTAAACATGTCTCATATTTCAAAAATAGCAACAGAAAACCATACCAAAGGAAAATATTCCCCTGCAAGTCTAAGGAGAGTATAAGGAAGCAAATATGCTGTGACAGATTTGGTTACTTAATGTACCACTGGGAGGTGCCCAGATCCTGAGGTAATAAACACATTACAAAAATTCATACAGAACAGAATAGTCCAATTCACATGCAAAGCACTGTGCCCAAAGCATCAGGTGCTCCCTAGAGGGATATAATACAGAGGTGATGAAAATAACGGAATAAAAGAAGGAAAAGTATTTAGAATAACAAATCAAATAAGTCAGAACAGCTGACACTTCACAAGGAAAGATATTAAAGACAAGGAGATAGAAAAGACAGTGACTCTGGACATCTGAGATGACTAAAGTTCAGTCTGAACCACAATATCTCATGGGAGTCAAGGTACACCAGAAGGTATAGTAAGATGCATGTGAAGTATATTAAGAAATCCAGTGGTAAGGAAAAAATATCCTATATATTGTTATGAAAACAAAACCACAATTTTAGAGATTGTGAATATAATCTTCTTTTTCTTAATGAGTTGAACTTTGATTTCAATCCTAGATCGCTTCTATTTTTTTCACTCTCTATAGAGACAGAGAAGAATATACACATTAAAAGAAAAAAAAAAAGTCATTATTCTTTACAAGATAGATAACTTTTGGTGGAAAAAGGCCCTGACAATGGCAGCTATGTTCAGACACAAGAAAGGGTCACCTCACTGGTGAGTGTGTGTTACTCACTCCTACTAAATGTCTTCCATGGTTTTACCTTTAAACAGGTGTAAAACCATGAAACTATCTGAAGACAACCATATCCTTTCACCAGAATGTTAAATTAATAAGGAGTCATTATTCCAGTCAAGCCATGTTTCTCCTGACAAAGTTATACTACACACATTTATCACATATGAATGGAATGCAAACCAAAGTAGCATAGGTTACAGTTATTTCAGCACTTGTTATAAGAAAACCCTATTAATTAAAATACATTTTCTACTTTGGAATATCTGCCTGTGATTGCATTTTCAACTGCTCAAATATGGCTATTTGGTCATATCTCACATAAACGTGGGAAATACTGCTGTTTAAGGGAATAGATCATGATGTGTATTCCCACATCAATCTTATTAACAGGAAATCACTCATGCAGCATTTTTGTATAAGGGATACCACTTTGGTGAAGGATTCAGATTTTTAATTAAAAGAACATTATAGAAATAAAAGATCGGGAGTCATAAATTAAAGGCACAGTAAAAAGCTCTTCAGTTTCAACTATCTCAACCCATGATGAGCTCAGATCCAGGATTTTCACTCAGTTCACTTTATAGCTAATCTGAAGAGACTTACAAGATTGAGATTCTGACCACCACTGCAGGTCTGGTGTCCAGGTCAGTGTCCTACTTTGAGTCTATTGCAAATAAATCATTAGAAAGGGCAAACTTGTTGAAAATATCAGTCCCTCAAAAGGCAATTTTTTTATATACTAAAAATAGGAAATATATTAATAAAGAAATAAAATGGCTCAGGCTGTTATTGACTCGTTACCTGGGGTAACCGTTTTTACAGAGCATTTGTGTTGAGATTCAGACATCTTTACAACCAAAATAACTCTTCTTTATGTATGATACATGCTCAGAATAGGGGATTCTGAGGATCAGGATAGAGGGTTCATCATACTGAAAAATGGAATTATTTGCAGCAACCCTAAGTGTTGCAGGTATGCCAGAAGCGAGCCTCACTGTGCATGATCATGTTTCAAGAGCACATATATGTCAAACTTCAGTTGTTCTGTCAAAAGGGATACTTGGATGCATAATAATGCATTTTTTCTTACTAAGAGCCACTTTGTGCCATACAATAAAAGCAAAACTGCAGAAAAAACTTTCCAATGTTTCTGTCTAAAAAAATAGATATTGCCTAATAATTTTATTTGCATCTTTTCTCTATGATAATTTTTCAATGGTCAAGTACAATTTAATAGGTGTGATACCCATTAGGAATTATCTTTATCCTTATTATACCAGTTCACTCCTTAAGGCATTTCTGGGGTGTGTCAATCAGTATTCCCCTGAAGATTGTCTTACACAGCTAGTGCATAAATGCTGTGCATCTGGAATTGCTCACGCAAATCCAGAGAGGAAACTTAATGTGCATCTCAGATGTTTTGGGAAACTGATCTGAACATTGGCTGCATCTTCCCTAAAAGTAATATACAGCTTCTACCAGATAAGAACATGAAGATTACAGAAGCTATTTTTATTTCAAGTAGATTTCATAAACATAAAATCTAAAAGTCTCAGTCTACAGATTCCTATAGTTTGAAAAGCTCTGGGTTGATAGAAATTATGCCACGGAAAATATTCCAGAGGCCTTGCTACAAAAGATGCCACAGACGAGGAAAGCAGATGATACATGTTCCAGGAAAAATCAGGGCTATTCTGTGCCGTAGAGTTACACCAAAGCAGCAAAGAAGATCAACAATGAGAAGCAGCGACACAAGAAGCTCAACAAGACCCAGAAAACTCTTCTTGCAGCCCAGAAAGCCAACCATATCCTGGGCTGCAGCAAAAGGCTCGGGGCCAGCAGCATGAGGGAGGTGATTCTGCCCTTCTACTCAAGCAGCACAAAAAAAGTGGGGAGGAATTCAACAAATAATTTTTTTAAATCCTTATGCAATTATATATCAATTCTCTTGAAAAAGGTTAATTTTCTCTATCAGAAAGTCAATCACAAACATTTACTGATGTCCAATTGTTTATATTTTGATTTTAAGCAGACCGTATGTGTAATGAGAATTTTCTGATGAGCATAAATATTTGTGAGTGTCAATTAAAGACATTTCATTTCAGGTACAGCATGGGTTGTTAACTTCCAGTACTTCCAAGAAGTAATACCTTCAGTTACATTTGGGTGGCTTTGCCTTATGAAAGTCACCCTTTATCTGACGTAAATTAAACTAATAGACAATATTAACTTCTACAAAACTGAGGATTAGAAAGAACTGAAACACTAGGGGAGAAAAACATACAGAAGAAAGGTACTTAATGGCTTCTTCAGGGAAAGCCTATTATTTTTTGAACATTAAAAATGTTCAGCTCTTTCAAGTCAGAGTTACAAAGTGATACAAGCATTTCACACAGCTGGATTTTCAATATTAGACCATTAGAAAACCAGAAAACCTGAAGAGATATTTTAATTACTGGTGAGAGTACAATCTTTTTCTGGATCAGACATAAAATTTTTAATCTCAGGATTCTTCCTAAATATGATAGAAGGGTACTAATGAGAATCTTTTCTGTTGTCACATTGACTGTTTTAGTCAAATAATTTAATGATGCCATATCGTGCAGATAATGAGGTATCTGGGCAGACACCCTTTACTATTTCTCTGTATATTTATAAGTAAAACAAAGCTTTTATTGGCAAATGGTTTTATTCTTTAATTTTCAGTTAGTAACTCTATACACATTTCAGGTTATTTACAACTATTCTGCAGCATAATTAAGCAATATTGAAAATTTATTTTATTTTTCATAGAATCCTTTTTGTTTTCTAAATTGAAATCACAGACAGCTCTACAAGCTCCTAGCAGTTTTGAAACTACAGCTACTTTCTTTCTTAATATTGTAACAGGGATGGATTTCAATTATGCCTTATTATCCTCACTATTATCATCTGTTTACTGTCATCTATCTTTCCAATATATTTTGGTAACAAAGCATAAAAGACTCCATAATGCTAATGACATGAATGCCTAAAAGTGAGTAGTTAAGCTTCCCAGACAAAAAGGAGAGTAATGACCACTAAAATTTGGAAACAGGTAGGTACACAGATGAGGGGTATTTCTGTCCTTCATAAGAATCTATTTTGCATCAATATTGGTAGCAGTTCTATATATTTATTATAGACAGTAGATTTCTACCACCTACCCCTCTGTGGGGCTTGATTTTGGCCTAATTACCAGCACTCACAGCCTGAACAAGCCACATCACTGGATGGCACAGTCTTCCTGTATCATTCCTGTTTAGTTTTTCTTCTAATGTCACCAAATAAAAAGTGGGAAGTATGATGATTTCCTTTTTTGCAATGCAGAAGCGAGGCCAGCAAAAGCTTGCTGGAGATTGACAATTAATTTATCTTAGGACAGGCTATGCAATGCAATTATGCTGCCTTCCAGGCATGGCAGAACTAGCTAAGGCTCACACATATTCAACTATCCTAGCCTAAAACCATAAAGCATTCGCATGCTGTTAGAAGTATTTCTAGTTCTCTCTCTCTAGCTATCAAAAACTTGATATCACTGGGTGCCAATCGGTGCAGGGTTAGGATTACCATTTGCAAAGCTATTAGTGTTTGCTCTACTGCACCTCCACCACATCTGAAATGATAATTTTAAAAAGTCAAAAAAGAAAGGAAAAGCAGTTTCTTACATTGAAAACATAGGTTATATGACACTGGTTTCCTCAAGGAGAAAATGCAGCCTGAAGGTTACAGCTCTGACAGTTGTTTTCTACTGCTTCTGCTTTTCAAATGTGATAATGTCCTTTTATAAGCACCCCAGTAAGAATTTAAAGTCTCCTCCCAGGGATTGTAAATCCACTGCTTTTCTCCTCTAAATTTTTAACAGATACTATTGTTTCCTTAAATTGCACACAAGGGGGTTGAAAGAATCGAGATTATCCTCAAGTACATTAAATTCAGTTTCAAGGCCCTTTATGACACACAAAACTGTATCAAGGGACAGTTAATAGCATGACAGATTCAATCCTGGAAGGTGAAAGAGCACTGCACCAGCAGATAAGCAATGCTAACCAAAACTACAACAAAAACCATCAGAAACAAGATGTGCTGCCCTAGGAGTCGCTGTTTATTGCAACACCAAGCCATTAATTAATATAAATGCAATACCAAATAGTTCTTTTTATTTAACCCTCTTTAGGTCAAACACTGAGCTAGTTGAATATCTTCCAGGCATAGCAGAGCACAGATGTGTCTGACAGGACACCTTCACTTGCTGATCCCTCTGTACAGACAGCAGAGTGGCAAAAACCATTCCATCCAGCACAGGGAATGGGCTGGGTTTGGAGGCAATAGAGCCCTTTCTAGAGCAAATCAGAGTGGGAAACCCTTGAGTCACCTCCACAGCAGAACACTAAACCTCAGTACAAGAATCTATCAGAAGTTAAGTTTTGAAACAAATCAAGTTAGTTACTCTGCTACTTAGCAACATCCTGACTTTCCACTACAATTTAAAGAGTAAGTTAAAGCACTGCATCTGTGTGTTAGTGCTGCTGGGAGAGGGCACTGCACAGCTTCCAGGACTGAGCTGGCAGGGCTGCACACTCTGCTGTGCTCTGTGGCCATCAGCTCCCCATGGAGCCCCCAGTCCCTGCCAGCTGCTGCCAGCATTCCTGCCACCTCTGTTAGATACACAGCTCCTCGCCACTCCAGTCTGAACTCATGTTCAACAACTAAATACAGGATTTCAGGTAAGAACTTAATGGTGCTTTAGACATGGAAATTTTTAGCTCCATGCACACCTACTCAGACCAGACTGTCAGACACACAATAGGGCCACAGTGTGTTCATTCAAGCCCTTGGCACACTCATGATTCCAAATTATCTGTGATGCATAAATATTCATTCAGATAAACTACTCATCATCAAACCATGAAAACCTCCAGTCTGTAGAACTCTTTGTTGCATAGTTGAAGGGCTTGTGATTAAACCTTGGATGTGCTTTAATAACTAGTGTTATTTCATGTGTATTATATTAATAAAGCCTTCCAGCTTGCTTTTTTCCTTCAGGCAGTTTTCTCACCATGCTATATTATTATTTCTTTGGACCACTCCTATACAGATCCTTAGGGAACTCATCCACTTTGGAAAGCACCCCTCCACACATCTTGTCATCTCCTCTCCAAGCAGCTCTTTGGTCACATCAGATATTTCCTCCTAGCCTTCATTTATTCCATGTGCATGATTTCCCAGGTGATAGCATATCAAAAGCCTTACTGAAGTCCAGAAGCATTTCTTTCAAGCTTTTGTTGCCATAGTACATTCCAAGCTGGTAAAAATCTTTTCTACAGAGAGATTGCTTCTCAAAGAGAAGACATTGAAGATGTTCTGTAAAGCATATACATGCAACTCTGATTTTGCTTTAAATATAAAGATGTTTCCTACTTTAACAGGCACATTATTTTATATTCTTCATTAATCATAATGAAAGATTAGACTGGGAGGAAACAAACTCTGTGCTTTTGCACTAATTAACTGTTGCACATATATGTGTGCATGCAATAACAATGAAGGATTGAGGGAAAAAAAGTGTTTTGTTTTGATTAAGGATCCTAGTGGAACAAAGCAAATAGTGCTATAATCAAAGCTGCTTAATCCTAATGCTTTTCTCAATTTTTTTGCAGCTTCATTCCTGTCTGGCTTTCTGCCACATCCATCCTATATTTCTGCTTGCACATTTGTAAATATAGAAAATACATGTGGTAAACCTAAGCTCAATTTAGTGAAACCTCAATTAATGTTTTGTCTCGTATTTATTGAAGAAATAAACAGATATTTCTTAAAACAATTCTGTCTTCCTCCTGCCATAGTATTGGCACAGTGACTAAACATATTTCCCACCATGTTTTAATTCCTCTAGTAAGACTGACAATTTATACAATATGCATATGTGGAAACACTTCCTTTTACTGTTCTGAAAGCAAGATTAGTGATCCTTATACTGATTACCTTTAGCTCTTCTAATTCAATAGTGATGGATTTCAGAGGAATTCAATATGTCTAAAAAAATCAGCTTTGTATTTACAGATATCATTTTATAAAAGGAGGGCTAACTAATTTTGCTTTTCAAAAGAAAGGACAAAGCCTTTGGAAGCAAGAGTCCATTTAAAGTTAACAAAGCAGTCCTTATGTTCCTGTTCCAAAGTGTTATCTTTCATTTGAGTGGTTAAATTGCTTTACATATATTCATTTCCTTTCAAACATACAGATCTACTTGCTTACCAAAATCATAGAATAATCAAGGTTGGAAAAGACCTCCAAGATCAAGTCCAACCTCTGAGAGAATGGCACTTTGTCAGCCGGCCCATGGCAGTCTGGCCCAGTAGTTTCTGGAATGCTTCCAGGGATGGTGACTCCACCACCTCCCTGAGCAGTCCATTCCAATGATGAACCAACTTTCAGTGAAGAAATTCTTCCTGATATCCAACCTGAGCCTCCTCTGGCACAGCTTGAAGCCATGACCTCTTGTCCTGTCTGCCCCTTCCTAGGAGAAGACCCCAACTTCCACCCTGCTGCAATCTTCTTGCAGGTAGTAGTAAGCAGAAATAAAGTCTCCCCAGACCTCATTGCTGTATCAATTTACACCAGTGAGGTCTATATTGCTTTTGAAATCAGATCACTGATTTTAGTGTTGACATTTAGGTTTAGATGTCAACTTCTGGGTACCTTGTTTTGAAATTATGGCTCTGATGGACTCTAATTCTGTGAGAAATCAGTTCTTACTCTTCTTTCTGCACTCTCTGGTTCATAAATGCATTTATCTTTGCTTGAGTTCACTCTTCTTTCCCTTTAGGTCTCTTCTACTTCTCCCTTATTATTCAGTTGCTCATTCTCTTTTTCCCCCCCTTCTCCTTTGTCTCTTTAGTTCCTTAGCCATTTATTTTTCAGTTGCTTATTTCAAAGCATTTTACAAGGTATGCTAGTCTGCTCACATTTTCTCAGTGCTGAGTAGTCACATCAGGAAACCTTTTCTCCTAACAACTTAAATTTACCACAATACCTGTTTAGTTTTCAAGCACTCAGCCCAGCAGCTTTTGTGGCACCATTTATACATTGAAAGAGCTGAGATGTTGAAGCCAAGACTTCTGGCCCATTTACAGGGACATTGCTTGTCATTCAAAGCACCCATATAACACAGCTTATGCTGGTTGCAGAGTTGTAAATTATAATTCATTGTTCTCTCATCCCCTCCTGCTTTCTGGGGATGAGACCTTGCTTAGGATCTGGTGAGAGGGTCATTTCTGACACATTACCCAATACCTCTGGTTTCAAATTGAGGCATCCTCTTCAGAAGACAGCCCAAAATACATGTTAGGGGTGATATATCCAGTCCAAAAGAATACCTGCATAGCACTGACTGGCTGGTCAGCAAGGAAAAACAAGCCCTGGACTTTCCAGGTTAGCCTACCCCAACCTGACAAACACACCCCTTCAACAGAGTGACAGGCCAGGCTCTCACATGCATTTCAGCATAGAATGGAAGATCTTAGTGCAACCAGAAAAACTAGGTGCCACAATGCATTCATGGTAAAGATGCACAGTAAAGCCAACTTCATTTGTATTAGTTACTCTGAGTTTTCCTTTGTGTGTATTAGGTCACTACTGGGGCAAAAAGCACAGATATTACAGGTATACTGGGCTACATGATACAGCTGAGCACTGTGCAAAGAAGACAAACTTATTTTATAGTAAAAAGGACTAATTAAAAATGGAAACAGCTCCCTCTTTCTAGAATATTTATCAATATTCTGTATTGGATAGGTAAGACCAAACAATGTCTGACCTAATTCAAGACAGATCTTTCTCCCTCCATAGTATAAATGTTACATAGTGCACATGTAACCTAAGTATCTCTGAGGCTGGAAGAGCCAGTCTATGGAATAACATTTAGCAGTAACCTATTTCACATGGATAATGCAACAAATATTGAATTATTCAGCATTGATGTAAGCTTTGAGGTCTTAAATACGTCTTCCCACGTGTGTGTCCTGTCTGAGCCAAAGTACCACTAGGGAAGACATTTAAATAAAGCATACAATTTTCTAAGCATACTCAGTCAAAATGTCATTTTATAAGCTATATATCTTTCCTTCTTTTAGAGGAAAGAGAGAAATAATTTTCTGTGTGTATGCATAGAGTTCTTTTTAAACAAGAATAACATAGTCTCATATATTTTATGTCAAAAGCCATTGACCCAAAGCTGAGGTAGCTGGGGTTATTTAGTGTGAGGAACGTGCTACATGGTGAGTCTCTATACCTCCCATTGCAGATGATTTGCACAGGTGGTCTCTGAGCTGAGATACTTGGATATCAGATGAAGGGGATGTACTCAGCCAGATATTCTGAAAGCATAAGCTCACTAGCCATTATTTCCAGGTTATTATTAGCTTTGCAGCACTTTCATGTAGTAGCAGCCTGCTGCTTCACAACCAGCTGGTTATCATTTTCAAAGGTCTTCCAAATTCTTTCTGGAGTTTCTTTGGACCTCCCTCCGGAAAGATTTCATTTTCTTTGGAGTTAAGGGACATCAAAAGATTAGATTGTGTCATACTTTTTAAGAGCTAGCTTTATTCATCTCAGAGTAAAAGAAGAATTATCAAGCTACATCTAACAATTCCAGCCTTCTGAAAAATCTTTTTGAAAATGTTAAAGACTAGCCAAGTCTGATCATGACCTTGTTCTATATTTAGTACTAAATGTATTCTGAAGGCATACAGAAATTTGGAGTTTGGATAAGAAGTACCCAAATGAGAGAGATCAAACTGAATGGAATTTAATTGTAGGGTAGCTAGCAGTCCTGTATAGAGGGCTTTTAATTAAACCAGGAAGAAAAAATATATTAATTTTAGATGAATAATAATTTCACTACAACCAAACTTCTAACATATTAACTGTCCCTATACTTATAAAATAACATCATAATTTCCTTATGAACAGCTTTATATGCAAAAGGATGAAAAGCCTATAAAACTGAAATACCTGGCAACCCTGAGGTAAAAAAGCTTCTCAGGTCCCTCTGCTTAGGACTGCACCACACCACATTCACAACCCCATCCTGTGTCCAGACCTGCCCAAGACCATGGGCCTTGAACTTAGTCCAAGCCTCCAGATTTACTGTTGCATAAATAGTTCTCTTAAAGTCACCATGTACATCTGGGAGTGGAAGGCAGGAAGGTGCTCAGCATGGCAAAGCTGAGACACGAACGCACTGGGCCCCAAGAGCCTGGCAGGGAAGCAGTCAGGAGCTGGGTTTAGACAAGGCACTTGCCAGATTTACTCGTGCCATAGTTGGTGCCTTCTTGCACAAATGTTCAGTGGAACATTAAAAACTCCTGTCTCTTTAAAAACCCGTAGAAGGCCCAGATTGCATCTTTGGCACTAATGCTTTCTTGTAATTTTTAGTTATTTTTCTCTGTTAGACTTAGCTGTTCTTTGACATCTTTATGTTCATTTTCCTATCAAGCAATGCACTATGTTACTCATACATATTTAGGAGATGGTACTTTATACATTTATTTGCACAAAGCATGACCAAAGACAAGACTTCACTATTTCCAGTGGCTCATATCAGCCTTAAGGAGACAATAAAATTGCCTTGCTTCATTTACTCAGAGAATTTATGTACTTGTCCTTAAAATGTATTAAGTACACAACAAATTAATTTGCAACTAGATAATTTCATAAATTACTAGTGTTTATTTCTTGCATTTATAACATTATAATTACTTGCAATTGGAATAACAGAAAAAAGAATTGCCATATATCACCAGCTTTTCAGATCACAAGAAAACTGTACCTTAAATTACATTTTTGGCTATGCACCATAAACACCTAATGCAGCATTCTCATTTTAAATGTTCAGGTCTGTAAAAAGATATTTTTTTGCATTTTCACTTGTATAAAAATGTCATTGGTGGTTTATACTCCATGAGATTCCCTCAATACAATAGGAGAATTATTTGGCTGTTGCTGATTAATGCTAACTGGCAGAATACACACAAATTCCTTGTTGGTTAATGAAAAACTCCACAAACCCTTTCTATTTGAAAATCCTAAGCATACAGAGATTTCAAAATATGATTATGTGATCATTTAAAGATAACCAGTATTTTACCTTCTCTGGGCTTCTCTGGTTTTAATTATAAAATATATCTTATATTTAAAACTACAGGTCCATCCTCTGTTATTCCAAATGTTTTGTTCCTGTTCATAAGTCATCTTTTATTAGGAGTCCTGATCATAAGTAATTTTAACTTCATTTCACCAAAAAGAAAAAAAAAAAGCTTTTAGCACAAGATGTTTTTATTTAAGAAAAGTTTTGTTTGTTACATAAAGTGGATTGACTTCTATATGGTTTATCTTGTATAAATTCAATACTGGAAGCATAGAAACACAAACACATTCCTGATTCCTCTGAATGTCATGAGCTCAGCAGGAGAATAAGGTGACAATCTGGCCTTCACACTTGTATTCCATTAGTAACTCTTCAAACAAATGTTACACATTAGAAACTGAACTAATAGAAAATACTAGTGAAGGGTGACATCCCTCAAATCTCTCTTCAGCGCTGTGATTCTGTCCAATATTGTCAATTAAAATCTCCACAGTTCCTGATGGTTGAACAGAGAAATACATTGTAACTCCTGAAGAGTTTAAAGTTTTATAATCTGAGATGATAAACACAATCAAGGAAGACAAGTATTCCGCCATTTACTTTCCCTAGCACTAATGACTGAACAAGAAAAAGTTGTGCTCCAATTAAATGTATGAGAGTCTGGGATTATTAATAATGATACTTTGGCTCTGACACCAGCTCCTTTTTTCAGCTGGTATAAGTCAACCTGATATCACTACCCACTTCTTGGAGAAAAAAAAGGAGTTAATGCCAATCTTGGACTGACGTCTTCTCAGAACCATCAAATACATTTGCAACTTCTCTTAGTACTGAAATATGCATTGCTTGAGGTTATCAAAATATAATAAGGAAAATTCTCAAAATTATGTCAAAGTTATTCCTCCTAATGTCTAGATCAAATACTGAATAAATCAAATCTGTGACTCAGAAACCCTTCAGAACACCAGTGAGTTTGAAGATACTTGGGACAGACAGGAGATGGAGCAGCAGAATAGAAGGGAGGCATAGATGTTGCTCCCTACTGTGAAGTGAATGGCAAAAGATAACCTGCTTTCACATTTGCCTAAGTATAATTAATAAACGAAATAACTCCATCTCCTCCTGCCTCCCTGGGATCACAAAGCTGGAGATCTGCAACTGGAATGCAGGACTGTCACATGGAGGCAGAGCTGGCTTGCTGCTTCCAGCAGCTGGTGGGAGCAGATTCCTAGCTAAGAATCAAAGGAGAAATGAATCAGGATGTCCCTGAAGCACAGGGAGATGGTCACTCTGTTTAGGATGACCGTTTTAATGTAAACTAGAGAGAGGTATGCCATCTCCTACTATAACAACACTCTGTACACTCTTATTCTACACAGACACACAGCAAGCAAAAATTATGCACAGGATTCTCTCTGGAAAAGCAACAGCAAGGATGAACAGGCATTTCAGAGCCTGTATCTGACCCAGCAGGGTATGTCAATCTAATCTAGCCATGCTCATAGGAATCTGATGCATATTCCAAAATACGTTCAATGTTTTTCATAAACAAATTAAAGCTCTGCTTTAAGCCTTTTAACCATTTAGTGCTTATCAAAAACACTTTCATAAAAAAGTAGTTTCAGCTGCATTCCATAATAACAAAGGAAAAGGGAACCTTAGCAGTCCTCAGACTCTAGGATTTGGAAAGCTGATGGTAGAGCAATAAACGATACAAGCAAAAACGCTCAAGAAACAGCTCACACCATCTGATTTAATTGGGTTATAGAATTAAGTCTTGCCAGGAAAGGATTTCAAACTTTGCAGTCATTTTAACAGCCATGGATAGATAGTTTAAAGGCCATCAAAGTGGAAGCTCATGATAAAATGAGTCATAGAACTGAAGCTGCCAGAAAATGTGAAGGGCATACATAATAAGTACTTACTAGGGATGCTTGGCTATTTGGTATGTACTGTACAATCGATTGCTGAATGCACCACTCTAAAAAGCCATAACACAACAAATAAATAAAAAAGTAGAATCCTTCAAAAGCTTTTGTCTGACTAACAAAATTGTTACAAAACTGTCTCACTGCTCAGCTTTATTCTTTCCATTGTAGGGGTGGGATTTTCTCAGAGTTCATCCTATTTAATTGATTTTTTTCTTCTGTATCTTAGGATGATGTTTCAATTTGGTGAGCAGGAAAGGGGAAGTGTGGCTAATGGCCAACCAAAATGTAATTTAGACACTAATAAATATTTCAGAAGAAGTTGGTTAAAAAACTAGTAACATAAAATATATGTCCTATATTTGGCTCTGTATGATGAAAAAGACAAGTAACTTCAAACCTTCCCTCACTGAGGAGAAATGGCATAAACTTGCTTCCCTGCTAAGCGATAACACAATTTAGTGATCATTATCTACTACCCCAAGATACCTCCTGGGTGTTGGGAATTGGCCTGAGCAAAGCATAAAGGTTGAAATTTCTTTGCTTCATATTTAGTCCTTTTTTATAAAAGGCAAGCTGTGAGTGAAGGATATTTGGTAGTGATCAAATGGGCACTGCAGAATTCTGTGACATTCCCTCGGTGAGCCCATTCTCAGCTCCCAACAAGGAGGAGGGACTGGACACCTTCAACAGCTGGTGTGCACATGAAGTGCACACAAACAAGCAATATATAAATAAGAAATAATGGAAAAATACATTTACATGCCATGAGGATTTTTGCATGCTCAAGTTACCTAACATTCTCTTCTTTTACAAAAAATTCTTGTGTGAGAAGACAAGAGGGGACTACTTTAGGAGCAAATTTCTGCAATGTGCCAGAACTTTTAACCCCCTGGCAGGGGGAACTGCAGGCATGCAGTCCTGCCCCTGTTCTACTGCCTTCTGGAGTTCAGTCCAAAGTTCAGTCCAAAGACAAACTTTTTTTTCTTTGACCTAGACATTTTCCTTAAATATACCAGAACTACATCTCACTCTCCCAAATAGAAAGAAATCTTGTCCTTAAACAGCATGCCTTTTTATGGTTTTGTGAGAACAGACAGTTAGCTATTTCGAGGTTAAATCCATGCTGTTAGTAGTTCTCTGCAGCACAATATCTATTCTGGGAATGCATTTAAGACTTGAGGATGAGCTAACTTCCCTACCAAAAAGGTAGGAAAGGAAGGCCATGTGCCACAAAATCACCTGTAGCAGGGCTGTGCTCACATAAGGCAGATCCTGAGAAAACAGCTGTGTGTCTGTGGGAAGGCAGGGGAAGGGGAAAGGGAAGAGCAGCAACAGAGTCAAACTCAGCTGTGGTATCATCCAGCTGCCAGGACAGTACATCAGAGCACAGCCTTCATCAGCCAGGAGATGCTGTGGGAGCAACAGATGAAGTGTCAGCACAGGGCCAGTGGTGAGGCTGCATTACTGACCACGGGGTGATCTATCAGGTGCAGCACATATGGGATGAGGGCTGGGGCAACCACCTTCAGCCACTCTCAGCCAGGCAGCCCTGGCTTGCAAAGCAGGATAAGACCACCCTTGCCCTAGCAGAGGCTCTGGAGATGCTGCATATGCAGGTCCTTAAGGTGGGACCCTGTGCACAGAACAGTGCTCCTGACCACAGCCCCAGGTCATTGCCACTGCTGATTCGGGCAGCACCTTCTGCCAGGGCCAGCCTCACCCCAACAGGCCCAGAGACAGGTGCTGCCCTCAGGGGTCACATCTAAAAAGGTCACAGACACACAGTTACACCTGCCCTGCATACCCCAACAGGGCCAGAGACAGGTGCTGCCCTCAGGGGTCACATCTAAAAAGGGCACAGACACACAGTTACATCAGCCCTGCATACCCCAACAGGCCCAGAGACAGGTGCTGCCCTCAGGGGTCACATCTAAAAAGGGCACAGACACACAGAGCTACACCAGCTCTGCACACACCAACAGGCCCGGAGACAGGTGCTGCCCTCAGGGGTCACCTCTGCAGGGGCACAGACACACAGAGCTACACCAGCCCTGCATACCCCAACAGGGCCAGAGACAGGTGCTGCCCTCAGGGGTCACCTCTGCAGGGGCACAGACACACACAGTTACACCAGCCCTGCACATCCCAACCAGGCTTCCTCCTCTCCCTGACAGAGACACTTTGGCACCCACAGCACCTCACTACTCAGCATTTACAGATGGTTTGCACAACAGAGAAATCACCCCTTTAACCACCATTTTTTACTTGTATGTAGGTGAGGTCCTTTGGGCATTTTTCCCAGATTGCCCAAGCACACCTTCAGCTTAGGAATACCAACCCCAGCAAAGCTGAGCAGCAGAGGCTTCAGCAGCGTGCTGGCCGTGCTGCTCCCAGACTTTTGTGCAGGTGCATTCAAAACCTGACATGCTCAGAGGGTCTAAAAGAACACTGCACGTGGAGCACTGTAGGGCTCAATTCCCTACCCTAAGGTTTGGGGCTATCTTGTTTGGATAATCAAGGAAATTTTCTCTATTATTCACAAGCATCAAGGAACAGCACCCTGTTCTGAACAATGACTTTCCAAATCACTGTGGTTTATTTAGTTGAATTTGAACTGTTCATGTAAACAAAGAGGAGAGGAAGAAAGACATTTGAAGAAATCAAAGGAGTGAATCAACCACAAGACCACAGAAACCGAGTATTTCCCTTGATGGTTGGGGAGTTCAATACAATTTGATTATATTCAGTAAGTAAAATTTTGGCTTGTGATATTAATGGGCTCATAATAGCTTCCTTTGGGATATGTATTACTTCCACTTCTGTTAAAACTTCCTTTGATAACTTATTCATCACTTTGCCTTTTAAGAGTTACAATGTGTTTCTTGATACATTTAGTATGCAAGTCCTCCTGGAAAAAGGTTTTTGACCTTAGGTAATTTGAACTCTCATGATTTATTGTGCCAAAATTAGAGAAGGTAATTTAAATTGTACTGCTCAGAAAGATCAAGGAAAAGACAAAAGAAGAAATAAAAAGTAATTTTTGACTGAGACTATAATCCCAGAATAGTTTGGGCTTCATGAGAATATTCTAATTTAACTATAAATAGCATAAAAATAGAGAGTGTTTATAAAGAATGCTAATAATGGAAAGATATTGTGGTAATAAAGACAACCAGGCAAACATGGCAATACTCAACATTACTGACCATTTCACAGTTAAATAAATATTTCTTTTATAGCTAGTAGTTCTGACAGTAATTCACGTCAGTAATCATATGGTTTAAAAAATTGCTGTCCCTTCTTGACACATTGCTGAGAGAAAATGAGGGTCAGTGGAGAAATCAAGACTGATTATGAAAATAAGCAGCAAGCTTATATTTGCACACACTTAGGGTGTTTTAATATATCTATGAAATGTTTATGATTTTATCTATGATATTCTACTTCAAAAATGCCTCCAGGTGCATACACATAAATAAAACAAAAGTTCTTTAAAACACAGGGAGACAGAGAATGAAAGACATCAAAACAACCTGAATCCCCAGAACACAGGAGCTTATAGATAGAAGTCACTGTTTTGCTCTATACAAAACAAAGAAATTGATAAAATCAGATACTTGATGGACAGGCAGGTAAAATTGATTTTAAAGGAAAACAAAGAACATCAATTTTTGGGCTTCCCCGTGGAAGGACACATGTACAGAATGACTTGAAATGAGACATTTACTTCACAACAACTACCTAGGCACAGCACCTTCCTTGTGAAATGCAAGATAATCTGTACAGTAGGGAGACATGGGCTGTTCTCATATGGCAGAAAATGTTTACTTAGAGAAGATTTTATAGCAGAACAAGTGAGTCATGGCATAGGTTACCTAGTGGTAATTTTACTACACATTTCAAAAATAAACCAAAAAATTCAAAACCTTTGAACAAGTAGAAACACACCCACACACCCACCCTCCATCCCAAAATAAAGAATTAGGAAGCATTATTGTATTACCATCATATCCTTCTGCATGCCGATACTTTCAGGTCTTATTCAAACTGCAAGCAATTAGTTGTAGAGGGGACACCATCTAAGTATTTATTTAGGTTTGATGACATAGCTGAGGGTAGCTCGTTGAAAGCATTTGCAACACTGCCATCCTTAAAATCTACTTTTCCCAGTGTTCTGTGTACACACTAAAATGAACCAACAACTTCCTATAATAATGAAGCTTCTGGAGAGGCAAATACATAGAGCAAGCCTCTTAAGTATCCCAGAATGAAAAAAAAAAGAAATGCTTATAATCACCATCAAATTGCTATCAGCAGTCACTGAACTGATTTGGGGGATACAGTGCTTGAACTGAAGCCCCCCAGCTGACCTTACCCTTGAGGAGGAGATGGAAAAAAATAACAACTTTCTGTCTAGTGTGGGGTGCCTCCACAACTGCATTAAAATAAGGCTTCAAAACTAGTGGAAAACATTATTCTCCCCTGAAAATGGGGATGTATAGTTCTAATATTCCTGACTCTAACATACCTCTCCTGAATTGGCCCAAGAGTAGGTTAACAACAAAGGGTAACAATACCTGCTTAGGGTATTTCAGATAGAGATTTTACACCCCATCCCCCAGGCCTCCCGCCCCCAAAGAAAAAGATTCCTGATGATATCGCTTTTTTTCCATAATTAACTTGGGTGTTAAAGTGCAAGACACTTGAATGTTGCAAATATTGCTGTAGGGCTGTTGGGACTTCTGAACTCTGAAACTCTCATTGTGTCTGTCATCCAACATGGATATTTTCTACTTCTCACTCAAAAAGAAAATACAGCATCTGGCATAGGGCAGCTTGTAATAGGATTGTAAAAGTTACCTGATTAAATGTTGTATACAGTTTGACATCTACAATAGATTTCAACTGATCTAAAAATTAAATTTCAGAACTTGGTTGTTTAAAGAATGGACAGAAAGGATGGGGGGAAAAAGGTCCCTGTCCCAGGTCCTTTATAGAAATCTGTACTTTCAACATTGATATTCTTGGCTCCACTGAAGACTATTTCTACACATCATAGTCTGTATTTGATTCTAAAGGCAACAGATATTTTTGTGATCTCTACTTTGCAAATCTTTATCCCTACTGTAGTGCATAATCCATGCATTTTAATAGCTCAGCAAATCAATTTTCTATTTTGCTCTACTGAAGCACTAACATCAACAGTTTAGATACGTTACTGAACAGAACCATGGAGGAGAACATTACTAGCTTTTTGACTTGTTCTGAAAAATATATCCCAAGATAGTCCAACAAAGGTGGTAGTTAATTACATCACTTAATCTGGGACTTGGAGCTGCTTAAAATTACCACTTTGCATAAAGCTTACAGGAATATTGTTATAAAACTGAAGTGTGCCTGTCACAGGGCATTTCATGCACTGCTTACAGGAAAGATTAGGGATTTTTTATATTACAGAAAAAATCAAATGTTGTTTGTACATGTGATAGAAACTTTTGAATTCCAGTACTTTATGTCTACATGACTCAAAGACTTGAATACAGTTCAGTGCAAACTCCTACTGTATCATATCATACCGTCCCTCATATGTGGATTAGATTAGAGGCTCAGGAAATTCAGATTTTCAGACAACATTTAGCATGTGAGCATATATATAAAATAGTTATATACGTGTACGTGTAGACTGATCAGTGCATTAACACTGTTTTGGGCTTTGGGTATTTTTGGTTAAGGTTTTTTTGTTTGTTTTCTGAAGTTATTTCTTCTCTGGTTTGATCACTGGAATATGGTTCATTCTTCTGGTTTGATCACTGATCTCAAGGTCTCAGCACCTGTTTTGTTTAATATCCCCACAAGGATCTTACATATCTGTTGTGAGGCAGATATTGCACAGATATTAACATGGAGGCAGAATTTTTCTCTCCTGGTTGATGGAATTCACGTGATGGGAAAAGATACAGTCCCTCAACCCTAGCTCAAGACACAGAAGAAGCTAGAAGCAATTTCCACACTATAATCCAAACAAAACCATTTCTGTTGCTAAGGAAGACATAAGAAAAAAATTCTTCACTGAAAGAGTGCTTGGGCAATGGAATCATCTGCCCGGGGAGGTGGTAGAGTCACTGTCCCTGGGCATGTTTAGAAAAAGACTGGACATGGCACTCAGCGGCATGGTTTAGTTGATGAAGAAGTGTTAGGTCATAGGTTGGGCTAGATAATGTCAAAAGGTCTTTATCAACCTAGCTCATTCTGTGATTCTGTGAAAGTACTGTGCTGTTGCTTGAGAAAATCCTCACAAGCAGATTTATAATCCAAAACTGATTTTTTTTTCCTCCTTTCCTTTCTGCAGACCAGCAGGGATTCTCCAGACCCTCATTTACATCAGTCTCAAAACTTTGTTGCACCTGTTCCATATCTTTCAAATATGTTTTACTATTTGAGTGTCTAGTATTCTAGAGAAGATTTGACTTTATCTCAGCTAAAAGAAGTTCAGCTGATACATCTGTGTTTTTCACAGTTGCAACTTACAGCTGGCCCCTAGCCAATATCCAATTAATTAATGCTCCAAGGGCCTTCTGGTGCTCTGGCCTTCTCAGCTGAAGAATGCCTGGCTTATTGCTGAAATTTTTGTTTTTACTTACGTGCATAGGTTTGCACTTTGTGTATTATAGCTCATTTGTTGCTTTTCAAGCCTAGCAAATCATGTTGTCAATAGATCTCTTTTGCACACAATTTCTTTCTTCCAAAATCTGTGAAAAAAAAGCTGTGAATGCTTATTTGGTTAGTTTGAGCTGTACGTAATTGCAACATCCAGACCAACTCCAGTCACCTCTAAAATGTTTAAAATAGCACACTCCACTCCCTAGGGAGAGGCTATCACCCCAACTCAGCTGCTGGAGGGAAAGTCCGGTCCTCTGTGCCAGACATTCCCACACCCCAACTGCCTTCAGGAGCACGTGGGAGGCAGGAAACAAAGTATTGCTTGGAGTATTCAATGAATACTTCATCCAACAAGAAAATGAATTGATTTTTCATCACAGACCCAATCTAAACCATAAAAAATGGTTTTTGTTCATCCAAAGCACATCAGAACTTAAAAGCACCTATGAATAAAAGAAGTTGTTGCTTCCATGTAAGCACAGGCCTTCAGAAGTATGGGAAGCATTTTGCTTAGAACTGGATTGAGGCTGAACAGAAAGATACTGGCATTCTGCAACACAGTATAAGGTCCTGTACCAAGCACTGTTTGTCAGAACAATTTTTGTGTAGCTTTTCTAACAAATGTTAGGATTCTGAAAAATTGCTCAAAGGTATAAGACCAGTCTGGACCATGTGACCCAGCATCTCATTTCTGTCTTCCACAGTTCAGCAGGTCTGTGTGAAACCTCAGCAACTCTGTAAATCAAGTCTATGATTTATCTCCATTGTTTTATTTCATTACTCCAGTGCATCAGATATCAGTTGTAATCTTTAACTTGAAAGTGAAAAGAGAATGCAAAAATAATCACTTGGAGAAAGCCAAGCTCCACATCAGTGGTTTGGTGTTCAGGCAAAGTTTAAAAGTTGAAAATATGAGTCCCCCGAATGCCCTGTGCTGCTGTGTCATGCAGCACACAGCGAGTGTATGCTTTGCCTGTTGATGATACAGATGGAGGTCATGTCATTGCCTAGGTGTGGCTTCAAAGAATGTCAGTGGGCTGACTTGGCCTTCCAGATGGTAATCCTACATTCATCCCCTCCATGTGCTGCTTTTTCATGGAGTGCTTGTAAACAACATCTTGGGAAAATAGTTTTTCTTTTGGATAATTATTGTCTGAGGTTGAAGTAATTTTCTGCTATGTTATGTTTACAATATAGTCAAAACCTAGGACACCTGAAAGACATCACTAAGTGATTCACAAAAAAAAAAGTCTTTTCCTGGTGACATCATGATGACTTGAAATTTATGAGAGGCTCTCTCTCTCTCTGCCTGCTCTTGTTTATTTTTTTATTTTCCACTGACATCAACAATTTACCTCTTGTCAAGCCCTTTTCCTCTGCAGGTGCTACTTTTGCCTGTCTGCTTTTCTGTTCCTGTTGCCCACATTATTCCAGCCAACACTGTGGTAGCTGCTGTTCACTTGATTTTAAAATTCCTTCTAATACCTCTGTAACATTTTGTTCCTTAAAAAACCAAACCAAGCATGCAAATAAAAAATTAACTCCAACAAAAATAAAAAACCAAACAAACAAACCTACAAAACCCCCCAAAACCCAGAAAAAGACAATGAAAGAAAGCTTATGACCCATGCTTAATATCAGTTAAGAATTTAATCAATATCTAGAAGGTTTCAAGATACTACACTAATTAAATAATAAGGGAAGGCTGAAAGTGCGGCTGATCTGGTGCCCACTGAAGCTATGACAGGCACACTTGTCCTCAGTAGACATCAGATCAAGTCTGACTTGAGTGTCAATGTTTCAGCAGTTCTGTAGCTTAAAATTTACTACCTTTCAAGGGAAGTCAGTGACTTCACTATCATTTTATGACATAAAACTTTACTGGCATTTCAAGGCTGGTTACGAAATCTTGAGGACTGAGAAACCAAACATATTTTCTGTCAGAATATCTGTGTTCTGCAGCCAACATGGAATGGCTTTTAGCACACTGAAGAACCTGGGTGTTACTCATTACTGAATGCTACGCTGAAGTCCTTCATTTCTCCTCCTACAAAACCATATCACAGATAAGATGTCAGTTTACCGTTTCTGTTCATTGTCAAAATAACAGCTTTAAATTAAACAAAATATAAACCAGTTTTATTTCTAGTTCAGTAATTGTAGCATTTATTTGAAATTTGAAAGGAAGCTGATGATTTTTGTTTGCTAATCAAAACTCTTGCACCTACTTGTACCTGTTCAGACATTCCATTTCTATTGTTGCTGTCAGCTTTTTGAAAATCCATTTTGTGACAGACAAATCTAAATGAGAAAAACCTACATTTTATTCTGCTGCTTTCTTTGATCCAAACACCTTTTAACCCTGCTCTTCCAATCACACCTCAAAATCTACCATCAATTAATTAGATACTGAGATTTTTTCTTGGTTGACAAGAAAACCATCACCATTCCCCATTTCATCACCATGAAAATTAGATTGAGCCAGTTTTTTCAGTAATAAGTTATAACTTAATGCCATCTAAACTCCGAAAGATTAATTCTTAATCAAAGTTTTCACACTTCCATGGTGCGATTGGTTTTACTAAAATCTACTACAAATAACATTCACAAAAAATTCCTAGTAATTTGTCCTTAATATAAGGTTATAAAATGCTCAGGTTTGCCTTATTTTCCTGCTAATGAGCCATTCAGAATTTATTCAGGAGAATACGCAAGTCGGTCACATAAAGACAAAAGTCATCTGAGAAAAGCAAAGATGAAAAATGAGGCTCAATGTTTTTCCTGAATGGAATAAGCATTAAAGCCTAAATAGTTTTATTGTATCATCACGCGATAAAAAATCCTTTCTTTTGCTTCAATCCCTTGCTATACTGCTCTAAAAAAATGCTACTGAACCACAGATGCTTTAAGCAATGTAAATTTCAGTATGCTTATAATCATTTATCAAAGCAGAGCTTTACTGTCAATATTGAGCCAAAGGTCCTCCCTTTTACTGTCAGACCTGTGACTCTTTAGGCATGAAGCACAGCTACAACTCCTGCTTTTCTTTTTATAATTAGTCTGCTCTTAATGGAAAACATTAATGACATTCATTTACATGTGTAAAATACTGTATTGTATTCATATGAAATCTTACAATAGCTCAGGATCAGTACATTCACATTTTCATGGACTTCCCTACATGAAAAATTACCTACATTGGCTGAGATTTCTTTTTGGCCAAACATCAATGTGAGGATTTTTGGTTTGGTTTTTTTTGTTTGTTTGTTTGGTTTTTTGGGTTTTTTTTTTTTTTTTTTTGAGAATTTTAGAATGTTTCATTCTCCTGACCAAATTAATTTCGGTTTTTTGTTTACAAAATTGGTGTCAAATTTAATATCAAATGTTGCTGCAAAGGTTAATTTACCACATCTAGTAAGGAAGCAAAAGTGATTATTATTTCAGAATTATCAGCTAGATAATAATTTTTAAATAACTATCTTGTGAATACTGCAGGAAATAAGGTTGCAAGAAATTGTTATATGCAAAGATATTGAAGTCTTTTCTGTGTAAGAGTTGTATTAGCTATTGGTTTGGGAGTACAAAGTAATCTATGTAGAATGCTCAATTTACCTGATAAATAAGCGTTCCTCTGTGAATTCCTCTGAGAATGGCCCCATCCAAAGCAGCAGAACAGCACAAAGTCCAGCACCAATTTTACCCACAGGCAGGCCACTTCCCTAGGAAAGGGTAAATTTGTCAGAAATCATTTCAGAGAGTCAGCTGGCCTGAACAGTCACTGAGAAATGGGCCCAGAGGTGCCATCTGTAGGCTGAGATGATTATGGTAGGCTTAAGTAAAAGTCAAATGTTATTTTTTGCCTTTGCTGAGTTATAACAAAGGGTCAGACATGTGGGAGACACAGAACATTTCTGAAATTATATGGTACATGAGGAAAGCTGACTAGTCAATATGTTAATCTTCACTAAATCCATTGATTTCAGAGAACAGATTGATTGGTACTGGGAATTCTTAGTGATCAATCCCTGCTAGCACAATAAGGTGTTTGGTCTTGAAGTGTAATCTGAATATTTTAATTACATGGATGAGCTTGATGATGTGCTCAGAAACACCTACAAGGAGCAGCATAGCACAAACCATGGATACATCCAACAGCAAAGCACACTATTATAGGCAGAGACCCCGGGCTGGGGGAAAGGAGCAGCCAGCACACTCTTATAAAGCCAGGGATGGAACAGGGCAGAGTCCCATAAAGTTCCCAGACCTCACTGGTGCACAAACAGATGGAGAACACTTTCCTCTCTCCACCATATGTGTTTCACCAATAGGAACTGGGTTGGGAGCTCTTCCTTCCCCTGTGACCCTTACTAGGAATCATGGGGACAGCTCCCTCTCTCCTGCTCCATGTACTCTTGGACAGGCCACCAGAGTGTACACCTTCCCACTCTTTTTCACTTTTTATATTAAAACTAAATATTCCTTCCCACCTCCCCGCAAAATGTAATGAATAACATATGCAGTTCTCCCCAAATGAACTCTACCCCCACACCTCCATCCCCCTCCCTTTCTAGCATCTTGGCTTTATTCTATTTCCTTCTAATACTGCTTTCTTTGTTTTAGTAGCTTATGACAATGGTAAAATAGGTTAACACATTTGATTCTCATAGTGTTCTAAATAAAAAATATTCAAATCATCTGGAGACTCATGTGTTTTAAAAATAACTACTAATCAACTTAACCTCAGTAAGATCAGATTGTGTAAGTCAGAAACCCTTCAAAACTTAGGTTGTCTAGAGAACATAATGAATTGCAGATAAGCTCCTTTGGGTTATGCTGGATAAAGCTCACACAGTTTCATGCTTTTGTTTATCTTGCAAGTTACTCAATACCCCAGATCTGTCCACCAAACCCTGTACCTCCAAGGCTCCCCAAGTTAACCCCAGGTATCTGTCAGTTGTCAAGGACATGATTATTGACTTGAAGTGCAAGAGCCTTTCTCAGAGCTTGGATTTTCCATCAATCAACACAAGAAAGAGGCAGGCACATGTATATGACATTTTAAAAACACATCCCCCTTGAGAACTTACTGATCTTTCACATTTTAATTGTATTTTAATGGTCTAATTGGTTTTGGTTCTTCTATGTGCAGGCAACTATTTGAAATGCTTTTATGAATAGCAACATATAATTTCTTCAACACTTCATGTTGCAGACTTTTTATTGCTAATAGATAACAGGATCAAATGAAACTTTCAATTTTCCATACCTCAAGATAAAAAAAAATTCTTCCTCTAAAATTCCTAAATAATTTCACATGTTGCTACTTTGTATTTGGTTACCTGTAAATTCTTGTTGGTTCTGTCAGTGAGGAGTGCCTAAGAAAATTACCATCTGAAAGTTACTGATTTTCTTTATAATTCTGAAAGACCATAAAATGAGTCAATAATGTGCAAGCAGTTTCTGTTCTCACATGTTAATGCCCAACTTTATGCTTCTTCACGAGAATATAAAACACACATTAAAGCCAGAAACAAAGTACCAGTGAATCTGTCAGCCATTCTGCAGTTTTCTATGAGCTGCTTCTTTCAGTTTGGTTCCTCTGAGTCCTTTTTTGTTTTCTCTAAAGGGTCTTTTTAATACTTTTTTTTTTTTTTGAGAGTAGAATAGGAAAAAGTCCTTATCTTCATAGCACACCTATTTTAATCTCTTTGATGCACAGTAATCCAATATGCATGTAACCTGGGGCTGCTTTCAAAAAAGATCTGCAAATGATAAGAGCCATGTAATTCAGCATGACAGAATTTTAAAAAGGCATTTGCAAGGCTATTTACGAGAAGAGCAGAAACTAACCTTTCATCTTGGTCTTGTTGGTATGGATCAAGATGGTTAGACATAGATTGAGTAATTCTATATTAGTCAATCAACAGCATCTCTGTAGCTGCTTTTAAATGTTCATAGTCTCGTTTGTGAGCACTTAAAGGAAAGCTATAATAGCTCATGCCATAAATTCAGTAACTATATTTCTATGCACAGGCATGTACATGTGCACATAATGTATAGCTACTAAAAGTTCTCTCAGAGCACGACACATCAACAAGTTTGTCAATGAAAACAAAGTGTTGCTTTTATGGAAGAGAAACTATTTCAGAGTATCCAGGGAGTTAATGTCAACAAGAAATGCATCAAATCAGTATCACTCCCCACATTCCTTCCTTCTGGGTTGCTTGCAGACTGCTTTGCCACTGCACGAATGAGAGGTTCAGTGTTACCTCAATGAGAGAGCCCAACAGCTGCTGTTCAAGCACTTGGAGAGAAGTTCTCTCCAAAAATAAGTGAGGAAACAATTATAAGCAATTTTTACAAAAACTGAAATCTGTACAGAGAGGCAAACTGATGGGAACTGCAGGATTTACCTAACCTGGGGAGAATCTTCAGAGGGTTTCAAAATCTGTAACTGATTTCTTAAAGGTGGGTCATCCTGATAACACTTGGGATGTGATATTACAGAATCTATAAGGTTGGAAAAGGCCTCTGAGATCATCAAGTACAAAGGCTGAACCAGACACCACCATGTCACTTATACCATGGCAAAAAGTGCCATGTCCAGTCTTTTCTTAAATATCTCCAGGGATGGTGACTCCACCTTATTTCTAATAGGAAAAAGGAGGAGGTTTCAAAATGGGATCTCTGACAAGATCAGGAAGCAATCTTTTCCTCCCTGCACTGGCAGCAGTGCAAAATCAGCAAGAGGGCTGTGTGGTTGTTCACACCAAGCACAGAGCATCTCTCACAAATATGAGTCAAGGCATTTTAAGCAATAAACAGAGTGGGCTAAAAGGCAACTCTGAAATTTTGAAAAGAGGGAAATTTTAAAAGAGATCTCTTAAGGTTATCATGATGTTTTCACTGCTCCTACAGGAATATGAGCTTGCCCTGCTCACAAAAGCTGTAATTGGGACATTGCCTGTTCATTGCCCACAGCTCACATACTTCAGTGGCATGTAACAAATAAGTTCTGTTCTGCTGTTATAAAAACAATCTCAAGGTCATCTCCCACTGCAGATTTCCTCTTCAACACTCATGTTTCTTCTCTTGGCTGAGGAGGAGTAAGAAGAAATGCAATATAGCATTTACTGTACAAGTGATAGGGTATCTAGAGAAACAGTAGCATCAAACCCAGTCAGGAGCAGGAGACAAACAGGATTCAAAAGAAATTGTCCGGGACCTATGCCCAACACAGGAGACAGGGTGCAACCAGGCAGGGTACGACTGTCAGAAGCTGCAAACTGTATTTGTATCTGTTCATGTTTGCAAGCACCCTGCGCAGGCAAGGCAGGCACCTTGGATATCCTGGCAGGGAGAATGGCCAGCCTTGCACTTCCTACTTGTTTCTCACCAAGACGACTCACTAGTACATCCTTATATCTTGACACTCCTAATCCTCAACTGGCTGGCACTATTCAGGCAGGCTTAAACAAGAAACCTTATTTCTGGGCTGTAATTCTTAAAATCGCTATAGCTGGGGTAACACAAGCTTTTCTTTCTTGCCAGCACAGTAAAATCACACTTTATTTCACTTGGATCAGTGACTAAAAGATTAGGACTAACATTGCCAACAGTGACTGCCACTGGGGCATGGTGTATTGTGGGGTACTAAAACACTGGTCAGCAAAGTCATATCCAAGCTTTCTGCCCTGTAGGTGTATGCTTTGAATGGGAGATGAGACAAAGGTCTGTGTTCAGATTGATTCTCAAAGACATGAGTCAAAGGAATTTGCAGAAGGCAGTGCTGTTTCAAGAGCTCAGGGTGGGACATAGCTCAGAAGAGTTTTAGAGTACCTGCTGGAGCTATTTCTCTCCAGCTGGTTCTTCCTCCTCAGGACCCTTCTATTACCACATTTTTTTTCTATCATGGACATTCTCCCTTGACTGTCCCCCATTCCTGGACATTCCCATAATTCTTCTGCTGGTCTAAACCAATCTTTCTCAGTTCAAATATGACAGTCTGATTTTCAGGCATAAGCTACAAATGACAACCCTTTGCTCTCCTTGCCGAGGAGCCCACGCTCCCCCTTTGTGGCAGTGCATGACTAGACAGGGGAGAGAAGGAAAGGACCAAGAGCAGCACTGACTGCTGTAGGTGGAGCAGGAGATGGGCCAGGCTGGAGCTCCAGCTGAGGGAACAGAGACACCCTTGCACACCATTGCCTTGCTTGGGCAAGGCACAGCTGCCCTGCTCGAGAGCCTTGCAGGGCCTGGGCAGAGCTCAGCCCTGCCCTGCCCTGCCCCAGCCAGCCTGCTCAGCCCAGGGATGCTGCAGGTGTTCCTGGCTTTGGGGAAAGGATGAACAGAGGACATATCCAGACAAGCTGTGCTAGAGTGAGCTTTTGGCAAAGCAACAGCTGCTAGAGAAAGCGCTTGATAATGTGGTGCTTTAGAGGCAGCTCAGCCACCCCCTCAGTTCCTCCTGTGCTGAAATCATCCAGCCCTGTGCCTTTAGCTGCTCTTCTTCTGCAGAGTTTTATGGGCAAAAATTTGAGTTTTAGACAGTAAAGGAGGTGAGAAATCTTGCCAGAGATGCCAAGCCAGAGGGAAGCAGAGGGCAAAAGGACATGTCCCAGGATTGTCATTTTTCCTTTAAGAGCTAAGGAAATGAGAGAATAGCATCTCTGTCATATACAAGTATTTACAGTCTTGAACAGGGAATTAAATTACAAAACCATCAAAGCACAGAAGCATCAGCAAACCCTATAGCTCCCTGGACTCCAGAAAGCAGCTGGTTCAAACCTTCAACCACCAGGTAGCTTTTGTTTTCCCCAAAGATACTGTATTTAAAACTGCTGTGTATCTTCAGGCTTTTACTTTCAAACTCTGGTTACAGAAAGTTCATTATTGATGAAATATGTGCCAGGAAGGACCCATCTTGAATTTCAGATTCAAGCTTAATATTGAGTTTTTTAGGGTGGAGGAAAAGTTTAAAAACCCACAAAAACCACCAACTAAAAAACTTTTGAAAGTTTTTCCCTAATGCAGAACTTTGCTATTTCCATCTAAACCACAGAAATGGTTTGTCGAGCAAAATTACTTTCTCAAGCAATCCAAGTGCTTTCTGGTATTGTCCTACAATAGCAGCAATAGACAAGATTTTATAATAGCTGTCAAATGTTTTCTTTCTTATCTTCTGTTAAGTGCAGTTTCCCTACCAAAATAAACAAACATGCTCAACATCTTACTTGCACTAGAAGCAGCACTACTATTGAGAAGACATGCCTATCTACTGCCTCATATGAGAGGACAAGTCTTTGTGTAGGGGAGAAAACTTTTACCCTGATGATAGTTTATAGATGTTTCAAATTAAGTGAAATTCATACAGCAGAATGTTGAAGCCATCAGAAATAAGGCATTTCTGTAAGTTTTATAATCAGAAACAAAATCATCTTTTTTTCTTATCCATTTAGACATGCAAAGCAAAGGCCTGGTCATAGCTATACACTTAATTAAAATATTTAAACATTTAAGGGCTTGTTTAGCTGCAACCTGAAAAAGTGGCTTCAACTTCAGGCTGGGAAAAAAGTTTCTTTTATTGCACTGCACCCTCCTTGCTCTAAGGTTTTCCTGGGTGTTTGTACAAACTTTTATAATAGAAAATGCTGGCAGAGATTTAAAAAAAATGCAAAAAAACCCAACATCAACAACCAAAAAGCAAAACCCATACCAGCAGATGTACAGAATTTGATATTAACTACAGCTTAGAGATTTACTTGGAGAGATAAATACCTGGCCTGAGTGGTCCTAGGCACACACTCTACCCTGTGCAATAAACAATAATGAGCCCTTCAACTGTGCAGCTTCCATTTCTTTACTTCACTATCTTAATAATCAGGGACATTTGTGCAGAAAGTTGCAATAAAAACCAGGGAACGTAAAAATTTTGGGATACCTTTAGGTTATGCCTAAATACATACAGGGAGATATACTAAAACTTTAATTAAAATAGTATTAATTACTAAAGGAATAGCTGAATTACTGAGGGATAATGAACATGAAGTAACTGGTTTCAGATGGTCTAACCGGGGCAAATTACTCCCCAGAGAACTATATTGTAGTCACAAAATCAGAACATTATGGATGTTAACATATGAAAAAGGACAAATGAAGGTCTAGTTAACATTGTAGCAGCTCATTTTCAGACCAGCACAGAACAGACATTTAGACAAACTTCATTGCTTAGTACCTGTATGAAGTTTAAGTAAAAGAGGAAGCCATTCAAACCCGTCTTCTTTATGTAACTTTAAGTGAAAGGATATTTTAAAAATGACCCAGTGAAGTCAGAGAGAATGAACACCTGAGCAGCATCTCTGCTCCATCCTATCTTCTTGCCAGTGTATGCAGTTGTATCACTGCTGTTGATTATGGGAAGAATGTGATCTTTGTCCCATTGTATTATGAAAATGTATACTTGACAGAAGGAAAAAATTCCCACGACCAGAATAGATGTCTTAGGACTAGTGTAGCTCTATCAATGAAGTGCTGCCATAATATAAATAATATTTTTGTCCTGATTCCTAGAGCAATGAAACTTACATGACTGCACTGCCTGTTTCACTGTTTTTTTACCTTAATAATTGAGAAATTCTGCTGTTTAATTTTATCCAATTGACACAGGGTAGGGGACAGAAAAATTCTCAGAGATAATTAAGTTCCTGAAACTTTCAGGAAAAAAATGTGCCTGAAAGAGAAAGAAAACTCTAATTAGTGTTCCCACAGATGGGAAAGCAGGTAGGCTCATCTCTGGCTTGCAGCTAGTGACTGACTAATCTACACTCTGGAAATTGCAAACCTTCCAGCACACAGATAGCTCCAGACAAGCACTGGAAAAAACAAGATTATTCACAGAAGCTGAAGAATAAAGGACAGACATGGGTAGGAAAATGGCTTAATTACTATGTATGAAAAACCTTGAGTTAAAGCCACACCCCTCATTAGTTAGTGACATTCAGTAGAATAAGTAATTAAGCATCCAGTTCCCATACTGTGAAACTCCCAAGGGTATCTACACTTTCATATAAAATGCATTATAGACATACAGCAGCTGAGGTTCCCTTTGCAGTGATAAAGCCTCCATTTACAGAGTCCTTCCAACACCAAAGCTACGGCCCATATAACTTCTTCAGGCCAAAACAGCTTCTTCTAATGTTGCTAAAACTCCTGTGCTGGTTCTGAATTACTATTCTAAGCTAAATTGGACTTACTCCCCCTCCACTTCCCCACCACGTGCATCTTTTTTCCCTTCCATCCTAGCAGGTTTCTAGCTTCTCCCCGTCCCGCAGTTTGATTCCTTCGATACCTTTCCGAACACCACACCTTTTAACTTGGCAAACATCAGGCCCTGTGCAATTTTGGTACTTTCTCTACCTTACAATCTGACGGGAACATCCTCCTTTTGACTTGCTATTTAGCACTGACAACAGAACAGCAACAAGGCTTCCTGCACTCAAATCAAGCCCAGCATGACTAAAACCATTAAGCCTTGCAGTTATTTAGAAAGTCATATTCTGCCCTGAGCTGCTGCATATTAGCTGCAAAGCCTGAGCAGAACCTGAATGGGCAGGGGTGAATTGCAAAGCTTAACTCAGAAAAAGATAGACCTTTTCTGCATAGAAAAGTTTGCAGATGCATCTCTGACAAAACTTGCTCCCTGTTAATCCAGTGCATTCCAAAAAACAAAACAAACAAAACCCCAACAACACATAAGAAAAAAACAAACAAACCCTAAAAAACCAAGTGAAAACAAAAAACCCTACAAATTTTCCTCATAATAATAATTAGGCTCAAATTATCCTGGACACACTCACTGTGTATTGTTCTCCAAGAGCTAAAATTTTCCAAAATAGGTACTCTGTACATGCTCTATGATACCCATCTTTTTGATTGGACTTGCAAGTTTTTAGACATAAAAGTATGCTTTTTAAAGAAAAATCATAGCAGTGGTTGAATTACATTTGCAAACACTTACATGGTCTCTTGTAACTTCATGTCTGTTGTGAAGTGAAATTTTATATATAATGGGAAACATTTCAGAGAAGCCAAATACTTAGTCTCGATCTTTCAAAGAAATCCCAACAGCAACAAAAAGCCAAGAAAGAAGGATCATTCCTTCTTGTCCACAGAACTATGCTGAACAGGTTTGAAGCTGAAAAAGGCTCCTTGACTCCTTTTTGTGGCTGTGCTGTTGGTAGAGACATGAGAAAGTCCAGTGCAGTATCAGGTAACTCCACTGGTACAGTAGCAAAGGAGCAGCTTCCAAAATATTGCAGCTGTCAATTGCAGAGGTATCTCTCCATATGTATGGTAACAAAACCCTTTGTGTTCTGCTGATCTCTTCCAAGGACAATGGAAAAGAAAACTCTGTGTGTGTGTGTGTGTGTGTGTGTGTGTGTGTGTGTATTCATGGGAATACATGACTCCACACTCAAACTTCATTGTATTTTCTGTTGAAAAGTTTTGTAGGGAGGCCTGTGTTTGGTTCCTGGCTGATTTACAATTCAAATGTATTTTTCTTGGAAGGTTATTTTTTTCTTTGCTTTCCTCAGTTAGAACACTCACAGCAGAAATGGACAGCATATTGCAGCCATTCGTGTTTGTACAATTATTTCTACAGATAAAACAGAGGCAGCTAAAATTGGGAATTTCAAGGCATCATGGTCTCATGATGCTTTCACAGTCATATTTCCTGTATCCCTGCCTGCCCTACATAGAGCAATAAAACCAGAAGTACTCTCACTGGGAAGTGTGGAGCTCATTTCTCCAGTGCATCAGAAAATAAAGAAACCTTGTTGGTACCTAAATACCAACGTTTTTGGCAATATTAACTTCAAGTTTTGCAGTTGTATTTAGTTATCATGGCCTGGGTGGGAAAAACTATTGTTGAGGTGTGTATGAATTGAAATGGCATTAGATACAAGGCAGACTATGCTACTTTGAAGAATATACAATTTATAAGCTGCATTCTCTGATAACAAGTAGCTGTCAGATGCACTAAATGCTATAATGTGTAGAAGCAGGCTATCTGCAGAATGACACAGCTTAACCCAGAGAGAATGAACACAATTTATAGCCTTATATTTTACAGGCAAAATAGGGTTGCTCAGTGGGACACTATTTCCTAAAAAATAAAATGTTCATTCAAGGTTATATATGTGCAGTTATAAGTGTGTGTATATACATAACATGAACATGACTACAGAGTGCATGTGCATGGAGCCATGAAGATAACTACGTTTTGAAGGTGTGTTTCTTTTAATATAAGACTGCAAAAATACAAGTGAGGCCTAAATATGCTGATGGCAAGAGCTTCTCAGATGATAGTCACAATATTTCTTAGTCTCTCCACCAAACAAAGCCATGGAGCATATTAGTTGTTTTGAAGAAAACTGTTCACATCAAGGATACAGTGGGGATTTGGGCACAGTCTTTAACAAGCACTGTCTTGTCCTGTCATTTATGTATTTCTTCTGCTCTAAGTATATGGCCATTTTGCACTGGAAATATATTAGCACTTAACTAAGGTAGACTTGTCAAAGGAATGGTCTAACACTTTCTATTACAGAACTGCCAGAGACAAGTGGCAAAGTTTTAATTCAATACAAAAGAGTAAATATTAAAGAGAAAGAGAAAACAGCTTTAGGAATAGATTGGAGGGTACTTTGTAAAATGTGCTGTCAGAAGACGTTGCAGACAGTTTCTTTGAAACTAATGCACTCAAGTTTCCTGAGGCTGGTGCAGCCTAAGGCTGGAGCATCATGTGAACGAGACACATTTCTGTCTAATCCTGCTGAGGACAGATAAGTCTGGCAATTGAGACTGTGCGGGCCTGACCGCCAACGGCACCAGCTTTGTGATAGCACGAGATTGATGCTGAAACACCAGCAAGGCAACACTTCTTGACAGCAAGAAACCAACACACATTAGACAAGAAATTGGAGACAGGATATTTTCCAGTCAAACAAGATGTCTCTTCAAAGAAAACACCAGATTTACCTTGCTATAAAAGTTCAATATTCATTTGATTGCTGATGTTTTATACCTCCTCCTTTCAGAGGTGCAGTAAAATTTAGAGAAATAAGAATGAGACTTCAGTGCTCCTCATGCTTCTTAACAAGACAGCATCCTCTGTCATTTCTCCCTCAACCAGGAACTTGAAATACAAATTTGAATAATATTTGTCAAAATTTTCTAGTATTCAGCATATTTAGTGTTCTCAGAGTTATCTTTCACACTTGCTTTATTCATTGAGGCTTGGAAGAGATTTAGATAGCTTTGTACAACCTTATCATAATCCGCTCCTTTTACCCTCATTTCCTGCACAGCTCTATATCAATGACTACATTTGCCATTCGAATCTAGTTCAGAAATAAACAAAGCTCCCATCCACTCAGGATGGTAATTCACCATAAACAAAAGAAAGGATTACATCTGAGGACCAGATTTTTCTTGTTCTGAAAGCAGAAGAGAGGAAAAATGGAAGGGAGTGAGGCCACTTTACAGGAGGAATGATTAGTAATTGAAATTAACCAAGTCTTGTTTCTAAAACGAAAGATGTCTACATAGTCATTGGTTTATAAAATGGATAATAAGCCACAGTTTACTTATAACAGCAAAATCCAATCAAATAACCAGAAGATCCTTCCACTGCTATAACAGGATTCTCAAAAATATCGATCTGACCCAGAAATCTAACAATTTTAAGAAATTTCCAATATTTCTGAAGAAAAGTACAAATTGTAAATTTGACAAAAACCAGTCCTAAACACTAAATCAATAGGAATTATAAAATTATCACTTGTGCACTCTACTCTGCTTCCAATTTTCAACTTGAAACTGAGTTCTGCTTTTTAAGGATCATTTCTCTTGGATCATAAATTACTTTGTGCTGGAACTATTAAACCACTTTGCTTTTATTAATATGAGTATTTCACATGGACTTACATCTAAATCTGAATAAAGAGCATCTCCTTATGATTAAGAAGTAGGCAGGAGTCTTGTTCTATGACAACAAAATTTCAAAAAGCAGCAAGTCTTTCATTTTAATCTCTCTCAAGTACACTACATTGTTCACCTTTAAAAAAAAGAAAAACAACAACAACAACAACAACAACAAAAAAAATCAAAACAAAAAACCACCAAAAAAACCCACAAAAAAACACCAGCATGCAACACAGGACTACACTTGAAATCATAATTATATTCCAGTGCTGTCTGACAGAAAGAAATACAATTTTGAGCTAATATATTAAAAATGAGATAAAGGAAAGTCAGAAAATGGAATTGTGTTAATAAAAACAACTGCATCAAAAATAATTTGATATTATCTTATAACTTCATATTTTAAGACTCTTTTACAGAATACCTTGATAAATAAGTACTGGAAATTCAGTTCTAAGCCAAATTGTACTGCTTGCCATTAGAGCACTTTTGCTGGCAGGAAAATCCAATAGAGTGGGATTTCCAGAAAACATAAATTGTTTATCTTTTTAAGGAACCAGAAAAAAAAAATGGAAATATGAAAACAGATTTTTTAATCAGCTGATACTAAGAAAGAGAAATGGAACATTAATTTTCTCCCAAAGCATGCAAAGGGAAGCACCTTTGGCATTGCAGGGTTTGCAGTGCTTGGAACCAAACCGTGTCACTGCAGCAGTTTTATTTATCTCCAGGTACAATTGCAAGCAGACACTGCCTGCATCTGGAAGTGTGGACCTAGATATCAAAGTCTCTTTCTTGGGGTTTTGGGGTGGGAACCATCACATAAACTAGCATTCCCTGTTCCAGTGATTTCCTGATTTTGCTGAAAGGTCAAGAACTTGCAAAAAACCTGCCTTCAATCATGCTGACTGAAATGAACCTGGGCTTAAAACATCCCATCTTTGGGAAGAAATGTTGACTTATTTGAGTTACTGTCATAGCATATACTGCTATACACTTAAAGGAAGAAAGCTTCATTTCTAGCATCCTCAAAGAGCTGCAAGTATCCAGGAAAGTCTGCCTCTGGTGGTGGCTGTGACGGAAGTATATAAAATGAAGCTTAAAGGAAAGAACTGTGCATACACCAAATAAAAAAATTAAATAAGGCAGTAATTTGTTAGTAACTTCTAGAATTTACTTTAATGAAGCAAATACTAACAGCTGATTATCACATACACAATGTCTTCGACTTCATAAAATCAAAATGAACAACAGATATCAGAGATTTCTTTTCAGGGAATGTGCTTCTCTTTTCTCTAACTAAACCCCCAAATACGCCGTTTTATCCTTAAGCCTTGCACATGCATTTGCAAACTGCATTCACTGGCCATGCACACAACACCATACATAGCATTTTTCATATTATTGTTAAGGCTTTCCCTTAAGCATTTTGATAGTATCATGTCTATTGTTAAAGGTTTGCCACACATTAGCATATAATTGTTTCTGAGTACACGCCATTACTGAAATAATCTATAATCTATAATTTCTATACTGAAATCTTGATGATAAATGTCTTCTTTCATCCAGATTTCCAACTCCAAAGCAAACACATGATGAACCAGATCAGCTGCTATTACTTCATTGACAAGAGCAGGTGACCTCAAATGGTTTATGATAAGCCAAGAAATATTTTATTAATATATCCACATTACAAAAAAACCCCAACAAACTAATAAAACCCCAAAACAAAATCAAACAAATAAGAGAACGAAAGAAATTCTCCCAGAAAATCCTGAAGAAACAAAAAATACTTGAAGAGAAAATTCAGAGAAGACCACAACTAAGATATGCAGCAGGTAAGGGAGGGTAATGTAGGTTTGAAGCAAACATAATTTTGATAATAACTCAGACAAGACATGAGGATGAAACAGGCATTAGGTACCTCAAATTTATGGTGATGAGGTCCCCAATATTAAAATATGTTCTCTTTGTATCACTCTAATTAGTTTTGAAAGCAAAGTGCTTGCAAAGGATGCAATAAATTGCAGTGCACAGACACTGGATTTTAATTAGAATTACCTTTTATAGGTCACAACTCTTTATTTAATGTTTAAGTAGTTCAATTTGATATCATTGTGCTGTTTACCGACTCAAAACCACTGAAGTGTGCTCATTCAAAGCTGTTTGCAATGTTATTTACTGGCATTTTTTATTTCCCGCTTCTCCCTGTAACAAATTCTTAGCTTTTAACTGGTTGGGGAGTATTAGTAGTTATTTGAACTCGAGCCAGGGGGATTCAGGTCTCCATAGTCACTGAAGTGATCTTTACTGAGCAACACTTTATATTTTGCTAAATAGTATTCTAGAAAAAAGCCTTACCTGAATGACCGAACAGATCTGGTTTCCTACATTTCAGAAGGCTTTTTATAGTCAATGACAATTTTAGATATGGACTCTCTAATATCTTCTTACTGATCTCAAATAGTTAGGAGAAGCTTGCATGGATTACTATGAAAAATTCAAAGCTGCAAATATCAGTGTCTCATAGTAAGCTACAAACCAAACAAAAACACGTACTTAAAATTAAGTATATAAAGTTCAAGCTCATTCACATCTTCATTTGAAAAAGGAATTGGGATGCATTCTATTTTTTACGCATACCCACATTTTTCTATTTTAGGCATATTCTTGCTACAGCAGGCAGTTTTGCCTTATTATCTATAACTTATTAACTTCTAAACCTTTTTTTGGAAGAGAAAATGGAATAATTTAATAGAGCAAGTCGTGAGGAGAGCAGTACCAGACTAGCAATTGAACATGTGGCAGGAATTTGCTATACCCCAGGTTTCAGGTAATTCCCAGAGCTGTAGATTATAGCCTGCATTAGATCTGTGTGGACTATAGATATACAAAGCCAACTTTCCAACGAGCTTTTATCCACTGAATGTAGCAGGTGATTTCACAGTGTGTGTTGAAAACGAACTGAGATGTGACCTTGTAAGGACAGAGTATGTCATAACTTTAGTGACTCAAATGCCATAAAATATATTTAAAATACTAGTGGCCAGTCCTTAACTAGTGGCTATTTTCCTTAACAAAAGTAAATCAGTTTGTAGCTATCCCAAATATTAAACACAAAGACAGGTCTAGAGTTGGTTAATCAGGTGTGGCTTATTATTTTCTGAAATTCATAAAATAGTTCTCCAAAAACTGAAGGCAGAGTATGTAAGTTGGAAAAATAGTCAAAAATTGAAGTAAAATCCATAAAGAAAAATGGACAGAATACCCAAAGCTTTCTTTATCGGCTTTTGCACATCATGTAAAATTGTATCCCCTGCATGTTCTTCTAAAATTGAAAAAGGAAATATTTCCTATGGTCACCTGGTTTCCCACTTTCTGTTATTATCTTATTATGCATTTAATCTAAGATACCTTTCCTCGTTTTGTTTCCTCTTGTCAATCCCCTACATTTTCTTTTGTTTAAATCCCTTTTCTGAAGGAAAAGTACAAGAACAAAAGGAACCTAGTGCTGTTTTCCATAAGCTTATCGTCCCTTAGTATTTTCACTATTTCTTTCATTCTAGTTTACTCCTAATTCTCCTCCAGTCTCATCTGTTCTGAAAGTGTATCCTTCTATACCTTTTTCTCCCTCCCTTACACCACTCATCAGTTCCTTGAGTTATTTTGCCTTACCCCCATGGTTGCCTTAAATATGTAAACCCCCAGGTTTCCCCTGGGGCTGTGTCCCCAGGATGCAAACCAGGGGTTCCCTTGCTCGGTGCCAGGGCTGCCCTCTCATTTCCAGAGCCACCAGAGCAGAGGGTGACAGCTGACGGACTAAAACCACTCTGCAAACTCTTCTTACACTCCTGCACTGGAAAGCAACAGCAGCTGCTGCTTTTCTTCTTTCCAAAGGCTGAAGTAACAGAAAATACAGAGCTATTCAGCTGTCATAAGAAAACCACCTTATTATTTTCCTTAGTTGAGGAACAAAGTTCTCCTCCTTCTGAGCAGAGCTCATTATCAAGGACAAGTCATGTAAGAAAAGCAAAGTTGATGTTCCCTCCCTCCCAATCAGACAGCAAAGCATCCATTAAGAGAACCACTGTAAGGTGTCAGCTTTTCACAGAACATTTGTGCTTGTGCCAGCTGGCTGGAGGAGGAGGTTGGTATCTCTAAAAATGAGATTGCTGTTATGACAGGGAAAGAAACAAGATTAGAATACACAATATTCCAAACATCCATCTTTCAAAAAGGCCTGATTTCCCAAGCTTAAAATAAATTAAGAATAAAATAAAGAAAAAAAGGAACTTTCTCCAAAACCTACTTACACATCAACACTCTTTACAAGAAAACTTCAATTTCAGAAATATATCTCTGAAACTGTCCTCTTTACCTCTGTTTGTTCAGAAAAAAACCCAAATTCTAGAGAGGTGAAATCAAAATTGGCCTTAAGTGATTTAAAAACCCCAAACTCCACATTATTTCTTTCATTATTGAAGTCAGAGTAGTGATTTTGTTTGTGTGGGGAATATTTCTAACGTTATGAAAGAACATCTACTTGTAGAAGTCCATGTACCACCCCCAGGTACCCTCGGTACACCCAACACATCCTTGAAGCAAGGGGCAATTCAGAACATGGGGTGGCAGTCTGAGGCAGCCTGCCAACCATGAGGGTCTTAAATATTTTTAAAGTATCTGTTTAAACTTCCTCAGATTTCCCTGGAAAATCTCAGCCTGAATGGTAATTCCAGTCATCTAATTAAACTCCTAGCTAGGGAACTTGTTATGGAATTGATCAAATGATTCAATTCCATAAATCAAAAACATGGAAAACTTTGTTTTAGATTAAGCTGTTGAGTCCTCCAAAAATATGGAATTTAGGCAGATTTTGTCAAAATTCTCTGTATCCATTTTGAGAAAAACTAATATTTAATATTTTTTCACACAAGTCCCTTCATGAAAATCAATGAATATATATTCACTCAAGTTTAATGGTCACACTTCTATTGGTGAATCCAGTCACATGAAGAGAGGAATGTAAAATGCAAGCTTTTTCTTCCCCACAGTCAGTGAAGGATGGCTGTTCAGCAAGTTGTGAACCAAACATCAAGTGTCTAATGGATATAATAAAGAGAAATCTGGATGTGAAATTCTCCTCCAGTCTCACAAAGGCTCCTCATCTCTCACCAGGATGAGCTCTGGACCATTTCAAGTAGAGCTCATGCATGAAAGAAGAAAAGACCCTGAAGCAGACTCCATGGGTGTGTGAGAGTGAGATGCAGGCTCATTTCTATCTGTTAGATAATCTGTTCAGATTGAGGATTTAGAACTCTATCCCTACTGAAACCAGTATATAATTCCTGCAGCATAGACTTGATTTTAAGAAATCCACATTTCTGGGAAAGAACAGTAAGAGGTTTCAGAAGTTCTGCAAGAGCTTTATTAGTTCTGGTGGTTGCTAAAGTCTTTTCCTTCCCAGCTGTATTACATGAACTTAGAAAAGAGTAAATCATAGATCTTGAATCAAAATACTGATCAGAGATGCTCATGACAATACAGCACCATGTGGTTCTATTTCAGAAGGGATCTATTAGCATATATTAAGAGAATTCTTATAAGATACACAAGGTAACTGTAGTCTAAAATAACTTTCTGACTTCCAGCAAGAAATTTAGGCACTGTTGAGTCAGACTACCCATTCCATCCCAATTTGTCATATTTTTTTTAACCCACTTACACTTTTTTGCTTCACTGTGACACAGGATTGGCTCTACCACTGGAACATTGGCCTTCATAACACCATGCCTTCGAGGAAAGTTTGCCGCAAAGTGTGGCCCAGTGACTGAATCAGAGACCTTAATACCAGAACATACCTTTCATCAGAAACAAGCAGTTCTGCCTAAGTTCCATGAAAGTACTAGAAAGAGAGAAGATCAGTGATTTCTGTCTTTAAGAAAAAATCAACTTTTTAAGTGCTATTTGAAAACACAGGAGACTATTCTTCTCTCATAACTGTAATTTATTGGCACTTCTTCAAAGTTGTTGTCTGTACTTTTATCCCTCAGATAACAGGATGAATCATACAAGAACACTGCCTTCTTGTAAAATTTGCATAATTAAAAAATACAAAATCTTTCAGAAAGATATCTTCCACCTAAGCAAAAGTAGTTTCAAGAAGCAACAAAAATATTTACAGACTAATTTTCTAGAGTTACACTGTTTAATTTCTATGCAGTCTTTATAAAGAAAAATATATTGAACACAGCTTTTCTTTTCAGAGACATGATTTATTACTTTCATTCTAATTTGAACCTTGACTTTTAGGATCAACCCCTATTTGCCATGTTCTTCAGCAAACACGGCTTGTTAAGTAACTTTAAAAGGAATCTGGAAATCAGCCTCACAAAAACCAGATGCTTTAATTCCATGTCTGTAGAACTGTAAGACTATTTAAGACAGGAAGAGCTTGACCCAGCATTTCTTTTTAATTAGTCTGATAGGAGCTATACAACCTACTCAGGAGGTTAACTACCTGAGGCTGTAAAATAGAATATTCAAAGTATCTCTAAAAATATTCAACAGGCCTTTGAAAAAATTCTTTTAAGCTTGTCAACAGCATTTCTGGTAAGTACAATAATAACATAGGGAAAAACATTAACCAGACTTTAATATATCAAAATAATATGAATTAACAAATGGCTCAAACCTATTGAGCCCATCCCTTTTTTCTAAGGTGTGATTTATTCCTCTAGATTATAGTCAATGTTGGATCAATGTAGTTTTATCCCCTTGCTTACATCACCATTATAGCTAAGCTTTGTTTCAGTTTACATAAATGTCCTCCAAAGATCAGGGGGAAAAAGTCCCTGTAATAAAAGGAAACTGATACACTGCATCAGCAGCAAAACCAGAGAATACTGGGACAATCAATGTTTTCATAGACAGATGGCAGAAAGGAAGGACGGGAATAAAAATAACCATGCAACGCAATCCAGAAAAGATTTAAAGATTTGTTTTGAAAAAGCCAAGCCATTTATACTGCACTAGAAAATAGAACTTTTGTAGTATCATTTCTGATATCAGTGCTGGAATTTCCATCCCTGAGCTACATCCTTACACAGAGGTAAATATATTTACATACTGCATATCTATCTAGAAGAAAATGTGCTGGTGAATAAACTTTGTATATGCAAACCTTAGACTGGTTCCCTCCACATTTCCAAAAATATGTGCTAGTGATAAGTCTGCAGGTTTCTATCAGGAGCATTGATAGAATCAATCAGCATCATTTCCATGACAGGAAGGAGTCAGTTTCTCATTATCCCCTTTTCCTTTATTGAAGTCCCATTTAGAATATTTGCATTAACCTTCAATTGAAACATAAGCCTGCACTTACAGTCCTCAAACGACAGCAGGCTGCTCATTCTACAGCTCAAATGTGGCCACATACATTTTTACTGGTAAAAACGAAAGACATCTAGTAAGAGAGAGGACATTGCATTGTATTGGATGATTCTTCTGATACACAAGCTGAGAAAACTAAGACAAAAATTTTTAGGCTAACATGAGTTTTCTTAAGTAAGCCATTTCTCAGCTAAAATTCTAGATATTATTTACTTCTACCCAAATAATTGGGGTATTACTGTGGTATTTCACAATTCTGGTGATATTTTCCTATATATATATTGTATATTCCACATTCTGTTCTGTTTAATTCCTTACAGATTTTATTTTTCCAACTTAAGGCCATATTAATATATCCAATTAAAAAAAAAAAAAAAAAAAAAAAAAAGGATTTGCCACATTAATGCTTCTCATGTACCTGGCAGGAAAATAAGTGAATGAGGCTTTTTGATACATTTAACTATTTGACCTATTTGCAAATCTTTTTGCCCTTTATTCCTGGCATTATTATTCATTTTAAATCATTACCACATACAAACAGTTATTGCCAGATTAAAAATCAATTTCTTTCTAGGAAAAAAAAAAAATTACCAGTTTTCACAAATAGCTTTACTGAAACCTCTAAACTGAGTTAGGAGTTTCAGGCTAAGATTATGCCTCCCTGTTTTCAGCCTCTTTCCAACAATGCTGCTCAGAATGCTTCCCAGGCAGGTTGTTTGATTTTTTCCCCTTCCATGTTTTGTTGGGGTTTTTGTTTGTTGTTCAGTTAGGTTTTTTAAAACCCCAAACAATTTCTAGACAGCACCACTGAAGTTAGAGCTATATAGACATATTTTAATTTTGGCAGAGCTCTCTGATTTGTTTTAGCCCTAAAAAATTTGTTTTAGCCCAGAAAATTTTGACTAGAAAGTTGATGATTGTTTTCCTTTTCCTAGAAGGACATGCCTCTGCTATTTTTGTCCAAATTAAAACTTACCTAGATCCATGTTCCTACATCTAAAGTATTATGGAAGGGATTATAGAAATCACATGCATAAAAAATACCTTATGGACAATACTCCTCAGAAAAACCAGTATAATTTATCTGTAATGCAGTTTATTTCCAGTCATAACAAGTGCAGAAAGTTGTTTCTATTGTGAATTTGACAGGTTATATGATGGGATGCAACAGCCACCCCTGTTTATCTGTAGGAGCAGCACAAAACATGAGCACCCAAAGGCAGGGATTGCTTTGGGCTTTGCTACCCATGGGAAGCCAGGCTGGTTGATGCAGTGGAATCCCTTCCCAACGCTGTGGTTTGGGGGACACAGGGGGTGCTGGTGTACCCCACATCTCCCTGCTGAGTGCATCAGTGTGCAGCCAACTAAACAAGATCTTCTGAAAAGCCTTGGTGGCATCCTAAGTGCCTTTGATCCATGGGCAATCACAGGCCTTGAGGCTGCAGTGTACTTAGCGTGCTCATCAGCCAGGCTAAATAAAAAGCCTGAAACAAAACAATTAAGCTTCTTTATGGAATGAGATAAAGAAAATAAGAGATGCTACCATTAAAGATAGATCTACGCGGCAATATCAGAGCAAGAGCTAACTGGGAGAGAGAAAAGCACAGCTTCCCAAGCAACTAACTCCACACACAGGACTGGATACATTGGTGTGCTTAAACTGAAAACATCAGAAAAAAAAAGCAGGAATTCAAGGAGAAAGCTCCAACACATGAAAAGACAGTAAAAAGCATGAACCATGGCAAAAAAATCTGGTAGTGCCAGTTGCTTTTGTTTGTTTGTTTTTTTCCAAACAGAAAACACACAGAACAATGGTTAAATATTGATTATTTCAGGGATTCCCAAACCTGCATTTCCTGAGTCCTGACAATGCTAGGGAAGGGGAAGGTGGTGCTCTGAATTTATTATGTGTTATTTATGGCTGGCAGCAGCTGCAGATCCCTGCACCCTGCTCCCCATGACACATAGAAATCAGGTGTTCTTATCCACCCTTTCCAACTGTTCTCATCAAGCAACTTCCAGCCCACCAGTGCAGCCTTACTCAGCAATACCTCATTCAAGAATCACACCTTCAAACACTTTTTTTACTTCCATTTCCTTAGATTATAAAATATTTCCAGCTCTACAATCACTTCTAATCCAGATGTGCCCTGTCTTGGCTATAAGTGCTGACCCTTCATCTGTGCACAGGTGAATAAGAAGCCAGCTGCTGACTGCCTGCAGAAGCCATGCCATCAGAAACTGAAAATACATTCCATCTGTCCCCTATTTGCTGTCTAAAAAGGTATCATATGTTGGCAGCACTAAAATTGCATCAAGTGTATTGAAAATTCGTTATATTTTTCAGCCAGCTGTGAATAATAAAGCATGCATAGTTGCACATGAATCAGTATAAGGTTCTTTTCCTCCTCTTCTTCAGGCTCAGTAACACTTTCAATGCCTCCTTCGCTTGTTTATTCTGAATTATTCACAATCAAACAAACTGCTTAGGCTCCCCTTTAATAGGTTTCTCATACAAAACACTTCCTAAAAATCTTTTTTGGCCGTGGGCTGCTCAGGTGCAATTACAGCTTAGCTCCTAAATTTACTTCTGTGAATTTAGTAAGGTCCCAGTTTTGAAAAGAATATTATTTAGGGGTTTGAAAGCTTGAATTTGATATTTAAAGCCAAATTACATACTCTCAGAGATGCCTCTACTGAAGTTTTCTTGCAGCATTCTGTAATTCAGTACTTAAACTGAACCAAAGCACCTCCAGGAGGTCTTCCACTCTGGATTTTTTTGTTCCCCACCTGAAATGCCAAGTGCCTTTATGATACCTAAGAACACAGTACTTTAGTGAGTCCAGCTCAAATGAAACCAGTCAGGTCATTCTACTTCTTCAGCAGGCAAATGTATTGTGAAGCAGCAAGGTCCCAGCTCAGGAGACCATATCACAGAATTGCAAGCAGACCTATTAATAGTAGCAATGTAAGTTCACTGTAATTTACTCCTAGAGAAAACTGGTAACCTTAGTGACAGAATCAGGAAATCCTCCATTATGTTACTGTAATATTTACAAAAAATGTGTGTGTGTGTGTGTATATATATATATATATATATATATATATATATATATATACACACAGGTAGTGAGTCAATCTTAGTTCTCCATAGTAAAGTACCACCTAAGAAATAAAATATCGTAGTCTAAGCTGAAAGGAAAAGGAAATGTTTAATTGCTTCCTACTTTAACTTATCAGAACTCTCACTGAAAATTACTTGGATATGTATAAAAAAATTAAGGAAGGATTACAATAGGATTCTATCTGCCACAAGAGCTCTACTCCCACTGGTAATAACATAATTATTATGTCTCTTGTAATATTCTCTGTGAATGTGGCTGTGTGTCAGTGGGTCAAATAGGTTTCTGCCTTCCTTAATTTTGTTCTTTTCTGTGACACTGCCATCCTAAGATAGCACTTTGATACAAGAGCTACGGATCTTTGTCTGAGGGCAGGAGTGGAATCTCAATGAACTACATCATACTTGTGTAAGTAGTCACAACTAAATTAGGAATACAGTTGCACATCTGAGGGTTAGTGGAGAAATATTTAAGAACACACACCTCAAACAGTAAATTGTGTAGGGAGCCATTTCTTAGTGCTCCCAGAATGCAGTCAAGCTACTGACAATCCGCCTAGCTAGAATTATTGCTTTTCTGTAAAATACACTATTTCACCCTCTGGCTTCTGACAATACATTAAAGAGAAAGAGCACCTGCTTTTTGTGTATGTATTATGATACAGGTCAGCAGGTTCAAAGAGCATAATATATTGAAAATTTGTCATCTTCCAGATTAATGAATTTGTATGTACTAGTGGCAAGGTAGGAAACAGACCTCTTGGGCAGCTGAAAGATCTCACAAGGCATGTTATGTATGAACCAACTTAAAGATATCAACCCATAAGTCTGGCGAAAAATATCCTAAACTTTGTGCCATCACCTACTGTGCTGGATGTGCATCTACTTCCTAGAGCAAAATTCCCTATTAGAATTTTAATTTTGTAGAAAGAAATTAAATACAATATTTAGAGATATGGAAAACCCCCATGTATCATCTGTTCATAGATATATATCCAACTGTTGACTAAATATTAAAAGTAATTCAGATGGGAACTGCATAATTGATTTCTTTTTTTCCTATGGGACAAAGCAGAGTTAAAAAATAATTGCTTTCAAATGGTTTGCTGAAATTATTCCTGTTGTAGTTGCATTATGTCTAGTACAGAAAAAACCTCTTGGGTTTAACCTAAGCCTCATTGAATGTTATTAAATCATATCTATACAATTAATGGTTTTTTCTGTACATGCTATGTAGCCTGAATTCTGTCAACAGCCAAAGAAGTCATTCAGGTTCCATGTACAGCACTATTTATGATACCCCATGGAATCTATAAGGCAGAAAGAATTAAACTGTGAGAACGAGGACCTTGAGTTAATGATCTAAGGAGACCAACCATGTTACATCTTCAGGATTTTTTTGGTGTAGGCCCCATTTTTCCACGGCTTCAGCAAGTGCTTTAACTCTCGCTTGGCAAGGCCTGTACCTGATCCCAGCACCAGTGCAATGGAACTCAACACTGAGAGCAAGCTGGTAGTTAAATCCTCAGTTATGAGGCAGAATTCATTCTGAAGCTTGCAAATATTTGCTCTCAGCTACAGTGAGTGACATTAAAGTGTCCAATATACAAAGACTAAAGGAATATGTAGTGGTGCGACTTTAGTTTCGGGTTTTTAAATGCTGTTTTTACATTTATATTGTTCAAGTTGAAAATGGTTTGTTCCAAGTTTCCTCTCCTATTTCTTCCCTGTTAGTCTATTCCCTTCGTGGCTGGAAAGTCCCGAGTTGTTTCCATGGAGACTGCTCCCTGCCACCCCGATGTATCCCTTGCCTCGAGACCTGCCACTCTCGGGAAGGCCTCTCCCCTGGTTCCAGAAGGTTCAGGGGAGGTCAGTCCCTGATTGGGGCAGGCTCGGGGAATCCCCCTCCCCCCCCATCATTGGTTTCTGTATGTCACCCCACTCCCTAACCACTCCCTAACTCCTCCCTTGCCATCTTGTGATTGGTTGTTTGACATCCCTTATAAGTTCATGCACAGGCTTTGCTCTGGGGCTTTGCTCGGAGCAATCCACAGAGAGTAGACCCTTTTCGTGATGCTCCAACGACGCCTCCTTCTCTTCTCTCGCCGCGGCTGCCTTCCACCTGCTCGTGTGACAGCACAGCTTACCCACCGGGTGGGTTCTGCCGGTCTGTCCTGCGGAGCCCTACCGAGGCTGGGACGGTTCCCCGCCAGGGCTGCTGGGCCAAGCTGGGAAGCCGCTTGAGAGCGGGCTAGGGGAGCACGCCTCAGGAATATATGACTGAAGGGAACCTGTGGAATGAAGTCACCACAAAAGATATTATTTGATACTGCTGGAGACAGACAAACATGCTGGGTTTAAAAAACATGGGTTTAAGGGTTTTTCTGTTTCACAGATCTGTAGGAGAGACTGTGACTGTAAAGAATGAATGTGTAATTAAATTTCCAGAATTCAGAAGTCTCACTGGGCACAATACTTAAATATTTATTTTATGAAATTTTGTCAAAATACTCCATAATATATTTTAATATAATGGGTAACCTCTCATTTGATCTGCTTTTGCCAAAAAAAAAAAAAAAAAAAGGCATCAATTCATTTATTTAACATATTTTATTTAACAGCTTCAGTTAAAAGATCTGCAACTGTAAATGCTCTCTGACACAGCTAAAGGTTGGCTTTTTTAATATAATGATATCTTTAATGCTGAGTCATATATTTCATAAAGTGTAACCAAAAAAGGGCTAGCTCAAAGTGTGCCACCACCAATCAGTGTGCTGGTGTTGTTCCTCCTACTCCCCTCTGAGTGTTCTGTTTTCTCATAGAAATTTTAAAATGTCTCCTTCTGTCTCCTGAGGCATCATTACAATCAGACACCTCTCATGTAGATGCATTTCCTGAAGGTGCCACAAGCCTGTTAGATAACAAAATGCATAATTTACACTCTGTATTTGATAATTCTGCTAAATTAAAAAAAAATCAAAATAAGTTTCTTAGTCAGATCCCTTGCTGCTGACTTTCAGTGAATATTTTACACTTCTACCTGAGTATCAGAGATTACTAATAGAGTTGAAGAGGTCTTGAACAATAACCATGTTCTTATTTATAACTGTCACCTTTTCCCTAAGCAGATGCATTTCCTGTTGGATTTTATACTGTAGAAAGAAATGGTGGAGAAAGTCTCAGGTAAATATGGGAGTGCAGCCGTAGCAACCTCCAGAAATCAACAGGAGTTTCTGCCATAGGGAGACTGTGATCAATAAGTGTCTAATTGAATTGTGATTTAAATGGATTCTCTAGAAGGCTGTTTTCATTCCCATTTCAAAGATGCATATGCTCCAGTAAGTTTAATTTTAAATACATTTTGATAACTCCTTTCCCCAAAACAGAGATCTTGTGCAAGTGCTTTTAAGTGCATGAAGAAAAATCAGTTTGCATAGCAAGCTGCTTTTAAATAATGATGACTCTGTTCTGCTCCAATCCACTTTGCTACATTAAAATAAAAAAAATGTTGCTGAAATTAAGGATTTCATTTACAATCTTCCAGTTATCAATCTTACATTATCAATCTTTACAATCTTCCATTGCTTTCATTTCTGTGTTTTCCTACATGATCTCTTGCCATTGCTGCATCGATGGAGCATGGGAGGGATAAGCTGCTCCTTTCTGCGCTCCACAGCAGGCAGAGCAGATGGACCCACAGGTCCTGCACAGATAAAAACATCAGGACAGGAAGAATGAAAGCTGATATCAGCTCTCAAGATACCACAGGAAGCACAACACAATACTGGCCTATGAAAAAGTAACAGGTGCTGGTTGTGTAACAGTTTTTGGGAACATCCTAATGTTGTGCTAACAAGTATTTAACTGATTTCAGGCACGTGTCACTGAACTCATGAGACAGTGACAGCAGCAGCTTTCAACACTGGTGGTCACTAGATGATGACTAGAGAGGGTGAAAATCTACTTGCTCTTATTATATTCTGAAACACATCACACTTTATCATTTATTTTAGGGACTGCTTAGGCAGTGTGCACATTTTATTTCATTGCTGTCTTAGAAAGTGTTTTCCAAATATATTTAGAATAGTAAGCAATACATTTCTTTAATAAAATCCTATTTCAAAGTTGTTACAAACAGGTTATAAATAATTCTTTTTCTCTGATCTTCAAGAACTTGCCTACTTCTTCCTTCATTGAAAAATCCATCTCTAACATCTACGTAGTCTGCAAGTGTGGGTGCATTTGTTTAAATGCAGAAATAGTGAAGAATGAGTAACAGCTTTGAAAGTTAAATACAATAAAAATTAAATGTGCAGCAACAGACTCATTAAACCACATACACCTAAAAAAATGAATGCACTGTGTCAATGAGTACATAACTGTGTGAGAGTTTTATTAGACTTTTTGAAGTTTCTTTTACTTTTTTCTTTGGCAAATTTAGTGTTCCTCATGGCAGGCATTTCAACTAGATAATCAATAGGCTAATCTAAAATTTTGCACACATGGACTGAACATAGCAATCAGTCAGCCAGCTGAAGTGCTACATTATCTTATCAGCTCATAGTTTCCTCCAATTAGGAATGTATGAACCTCATCACATTTCCATTAAACAATTAAGCCATAAGAATTGTAGCTATAGAAACACTGCCAATTTATTTCGTTCTTTATTTCATGTTCTTGTCTTACTACTTAATCATCCTGGAAAATAATGCATGGGCCATGAATCACTTGGTTCAGTGAAATGATATATGAGCTGTAGGTGTTGCTGGACAAATATAATATCTGGCTCTGGTCAGAGATTGCTTTTCCACATATGTGTGCTAGATGAATTAAAACTGTGAGCTTTTAACTCATACTTGCACAGGACACAAGTTTTTTTAATCTATAATTCTGAGAATTTGTTTTCACATGGTCTTATTTTTCTTCACATGCTGCCACACACACAAAAGAATTTTCTGCAGTAGTGTGGGCTTTCCATGGAAACCACCCACTGAGCAAAAACATAGCTCTGCAAATTCTACCCAGTTTCGTTTTTTCCAAATGAACTGATATGGCACTAATTAGTCTGAGAGTCCAAAAAATAATTTAACTTGCTTAACAAGACTTGGTGTAACACCAAAAATCATTTGCTACTATTGCAACCATTTTTCTTGGCAATGTCTATTGTTATATAACTTATTTTGAGCAAACCAAGAGACAGTAATTTACATTTCCACAGAACACTTGAAAACTGACAAGAAAAAATTCTAAAGTGTTCTAAGAAGTTAAACACCTCCAGTTTATCAGTTTTCAGTTCTATAAAGAGAGAGGTACAACAGATTGCTTATTTCAAAAAAGAATTTAGAAACTTACTACAGGCATTTATTTTATTTTAATTTTGATAATTCAAATTATGCTTAAAAAACAACCAATGAATCCTTTGCTCAAAGATTTGCTCAAAGTCCTTCTTTCTCCACCATCATTTTTAAAAAGATGCTTTAATCACAGGAGGCCAATAGCACTGTGAAAACACTGTCAGAGGGGCTTGAGCTGTTCAGATTTGAGCTGTTTCCTGCAGTGCCACAGCAAAATATACATCAAGAAAAACACAATTACAGAAATTGATGCTACATTTTTTATATTATTAGACTGTAAATTTGGCTGAAAACTAGAATCCACGAGCAAGTAGTACTTGAATATAAGTGATGTTTGGAAAGTGATGTTTAGAAATACAAAGTCACATTATAGCACTATGTAAGAGTGCAATGCAATACACTGTAATCAAGTGGTACATTAAGGTTTTAGGGCACTTGCTCTAAAATATAAGGAGATTTTTGGAAACTCCTTGGACGCCACATACTTCAGAAGTCACAGCATTATATTAACACAGCTTTGGTTTGCAGTGCCACATTTCATTCCAAGCCACTCCACAGGGAGAACAGATGAAATATGAATTTGTTGGTAAAATGGTTCTTACAGGTAACAATTCCCATGATAAATAAGTACTGTCAGACTGGAAGCTGAGATGCTCCTACAAAACTTGGTGCTTTCTGCCTTTTTCCAAGAGCACGGGGGCCCAGATCACCCAGAGGACTGAGTACTACTGAGCTAAGGAGTTTATTGTTGCAGTAAGAAAGATACAAATAAGTCTTTGCTATTTTCAAGCCCTGTTTTTAGTCTTCATTCTACCTCTGGTACATGTCTGGACATAAATAATCCAGATTCAGTCTCAGACTTCCTGTGACCTTAATGCTGCAACGACTTGAAACAGATTAGGATCTGATCCACAACCAGGCACTTGCAACCCATCTGCATTGCAAAACACAAGTTCAGCTGAACCCATCTAAACAGTTCTTTGATTTACTTTCCTTGGTACATATCAACAAATGTTGAGATGCCATTAATACCAGCACATCCAGACATAATTCATTACAAAGTCCCATTTCCCAACTGGACAGTTCCACATTTCCTGTGGTCACCTAATTAATGGATATCTATCAGCCCTATCTGCAAATCTTACTAGGTAATACTTCCACAAAACTAAATTGAGCTTGCCACAGCAGAAATGATGCAGTACCGTGGGGTACAATTAACTATACAGAGACATACTTTATCCTAAGCCTTAGGCACAATCAATAATGAGTTTCTTTTCTGAGATGTTATGGGGATGTTATAAGCACGAGATGATAGCCTTGAATTACTTAAGTTTTGGTGACCTTTTTCTACTTGGATCTTAACTCTCAGCAAATATGCAGCTAGACAAAGCTTTATAACACAATCATAGTCCCTACCAATTCTAAAATTAATAGGTTTAACTGCCTAAATTTTTCTTGTCAGTGAAAAATTTAAGAGTTATAATAATAATAAAACAATAAGGATCAATTGATATTTTTTCTATGCTTCATTTTTCTGGACCTCATCTGCCTCTAGCTGCTGAAGCTTAAGCACACAATACATGCACATTCCCAAATAATAGATAATCTCAGCTGGTAACGTGTTGGGTGTCTACTGCCCACACACTAACCTAGAAGGCTCTCGGATTAAGTGAGACCAACCATCTAAAAATCTACAGAAGAGAAGAGAGAACAGATACAGTGTCCAGGAATCACCCCCACCTATGTTTTCCCTCAACCCACATGGTCTCCAAACACCTCTAACTTTCTTGAAAGTAGGTATTCAAGTAGAACATGGGGAGTTTTAAGTGGATAAGAAAATCAAATTGTGCTGGTGGTTTGCCATGCCAGTCAAACTGGTTTTCATCCTTTTAACTTTAAACAGGTCACGAGAAAATTATTCATTTATTTACAAAGAATTTTGTGGCAGCCATGAAGAAACAATATTAGAATGTACAATTTATTACTCAGTACTTTAGAAGCCAAGCTATTTCAGCAAAAGCCTAAAGGTGATTCTCTCGCAAGACTATAGCATGGGGGAAAAAACCCACAAAGAAAGTTAATTTCAAATCTAATTTCAAAATTCACAATGTTTATGCCTTTCCAAGGTCACACAGTGAGACATGTGAAATCAGGGAACACAGCCTGAAGCACTGGAAGAAAAATGATTGGTATAGGCAGTAAGTGAACAAGCTGTAAAACCAATTAGCAATTGCGTGTTATGATGCATTAGGATTTGTGCTGTATAGGAGGGCAGGCAAAGCTGCCTGGGCTTGGACTCGAGCTGCTGGGTCTACTCAGCTTTGTCCAGCTGCAAACATCAGCCAGTGCTACCCAGCTGTGCCCTCCCACCTGCACTGGCTTGCCCACCCTGTTTCTGGGATGGGTCCAAAGACTAGGGGGCTTAGTTAGGACCAATGTAGAAGGGGAAAAAAGACTAAATAAACATGTTTGAAGCTGGGAGATAACTCCAAAAAGATGGAGAAACTTGATAGATAATGATATACAGAACTAGGGAAAGCTAATGCTGTTCTTTCAATACCTTATTAATAGCTACAGACAAAGAGATATTTCTTATTGAAACCCCCCTGCCTCACTCCCAAATGGGTAAATGTATATTGCTTGACTTTTATATCCTTGTTCAGGTACTAGAACAGTCTAAAATATCCTCCAAAGTTACAAGTCATTTAAATTTCCTAGCTTTCCTTGTTTTCTTATGTGGGGTTGTGAAGCTGGCTATTTTAACTCTCAAAGAATTATGAATCTCATCCTTCAGTTCCACCAAATTTAGTAATCCCCCAAGAATGTCCCCAGGATGAGGCCATCTCCAGGTAAAGTAATACTACTGCATATGCCACTCCCATTTCCTTCACAGGTGCAAGGATGCTTTGCTGTGCCCTAGAAAACCTCAGTTTCCAAGTGGACTTTGGAGAGCACTGGCAGCTGAACATAAAATGGAGCAGCCTAGAGGCTACTCTAATTAGGAGGGGGATCCATCTTGACCCTTGCTGTGCCCAGAATTACAGGGGCTTACTTCTGCTACCCACATGTATTCAACTTCACCACTGCTAGACAGAAAATCATCCAAGGTGGTTTTATAGAGCACTTTTATGTAGGCTCAGAACATTCAACAATATTTATTATCTACTGTAATACATGAACTTTATGAAGCAAAGTTGATTCAGTGGTGGTCATAATTCAGAATTTTCTTTATGCTCTGTTTTGGCAATGGTATTTCTGTTTACTTCAAATGTAGGGTAATTTCTTTGGCTTTTCCCCCTAAACACCATTGATAGTACAAAAGTTAATTTTCAAACTGTATGATACTTCCATTAAATATCACTCTAAATAAATTTTAAACAGAATTAATTCAGGATTGAAGGATTCCACAGTGAAGTTATTTTATTGGTGCGTTTATTTCATTATGCAGTACTTGACTACGTAGTGTCTCATTTCCATTTTAGATTTTAAAAAGACACCAACAAATCAGTATCTTAGGAAGAAAATTACAGGAGGTTTCAGTGTGTTTTCACATCCTGAGCTTTCCCATGAATATTTTCTGATAACAGATTATGGGTTGCATTAAACTTTCACAGTCCTGCAAAGACTAAAACTACTTCAAAGAGTGGTATATTCCCTTGGGTAATATCTATGTGGCAGATATTAACTTTACTTAGGACCTAGCCTCCAGGATTTATTCAGCAATCATAAAAGCTAGCTTGTCAGTGTTAATAGGGTTATACTACAAATACACAGTACTTGCAAGAAAATTGATACCATTCATTACGTACAACACTGTTTTCAAAGCTTGGTAGTCTGTACAGTGCAGCAAAAAACCCCACAAGCACCATGGAAACAAAAGAGATAAATGTGTGGGAGCAAAGGAGGACAAGATGTTTTGAGCCCAATGTATAGGAATGAGAGCCAGGACTCCTGGGTTCTCCTCTCAGGATCCCTTTCTTGTGTGACCTTGGGAAAGCAAACGTCAACTCTCTAATTGTCAGAAGGCAAAAAACCACAAAGCCTAACTCACATTAATGAAAGCACCTCTGAGCATCAGTCTGAACAAACTTGGTGTGTCAGCAAGGCAGCTCTATTACATTGGTCCTGGTGCAACACAAAGTTGTTAGCAAGGAGCTTCAAGATCAGTCCTTGCCTGAGGGGAGCTGACACCACTTCACATCCTCTTACTGCAATAATGCTTCTCTTTCCCGCCCCTTTGCCAAGAAGTGGGAAAAAAACTCTTGGCTTAGCTACAAGTCAGATGCACATCAGCCTCCCTTCAGAGGCATTGTCTGCTGGGTAAGCTTACACTTTTTAGCACTGCAAGAGTGGTACAGGGTGTTTACCAGGTGAGCAGCAGTGCCAACCTCCACAGAACAGGTTCAGAATCACTTGGTCAGCTCATGCAGTGACAGTCATAAAAAAGCCAGAGCACCTTAGGTCTGTAGGAGAAATAACATTTGAAAACTTAAAGGAAAAGGTCTCTTTTGCACATGAAAAATGTTTAGAAAGAGGAAAGTCTGAACCCTTTTTTCCTGAAGTACTTGATATCATGGTTTTGAATTATAAACTATGTTGTGCTTATCATACCCCACAGCTATCCAGTGTTTGGCAGAGTTGTGGTGCCTAAACTCTGCTTTGTAACTCGCGGATCATTGGAAAAATCAATAGGTCCAAGAGCGTGCATAAATGAACAGAGATATTCCTTCTGCTCATGCCAGGAAAAGAGATGTGGCTTCAAATCCAAGCTCATCTGCACCCAGCCAGTTTCCTGCAGGCAGAGCCAGAGTACGAAAGTGAGCTCAAACTGCGCCCTTGCTCCAAACCTCAGATGGTGTTTATTGAGAGTAGTGGAGACCCACAGTGCAGTGACTAATCCCTGTGAAAGCCTGAGCCTGGAGTGACTCATCCAACTTTAGAAATTAAGACATTAGTATTCATTTTTTATTTTTTTAAAAAAAGCTGAATTTAGCTTTCTATTTAGTGGGGTCAATCAACTTTTGCTCACCTCAAGGAGAGCAAACACTTATCTTTGATTTCAATCAGACAGTTCTGGAGCGTGGCAGTAGATCACATCTGTCAACATTTGAAAGCTACCATATGAGGAGAAAAATAGGGATAGACCTTTCATTGAAATACTCCATTGAACTCTATTGAAATGCATTAGTCTAAGAGATCTTTTGTTCCAGGGGAGCTTTCTAGGGCACAGAGCAGAAATGTGGCTGCCTTTTTTTTTTATTTTTGCTCTCTCCTTTTTTAAGGAGATAGCAATAGAATAGCTAATAGACAGTAATATAAAAATGCTTTCTAAAGAACAGTTGACAAATATATGGTTAATATTTCTAATACACTTTGCTTTAACGAGGCTAGTGCTTGTGAATAATTTATTTACTCCTTATGACAAATTTGAAAGTAGCTTTGAGGAAATGCTTCATATACTTGATAGTTAGCTTTTAAGGTCAGAATTGAAGAGTCTAACCATGTAGTCTGATTACTTCTATGACTGTGGCTATAGATTGTCAGTCAGTATTTTTCCTTATATGTAATTGAAATCTAATTGGCTTAATAATGTCATTAACTTCTTTAACTAGGAAAAAATAGAAAGCAATAATAGTCTCCAGTATTATTTCCAGCCAAACTTTTCATTTCAGTCTGCAGCATTTCCTAAAGGCTTTGCAAACATTTGGGGTTAAGCCATAGCTGAGATAGACATAGTCCAAAATGAAAGCAAAAATCATTTTTCACCACCCTTCATGCTTCCTTCTCAGTGCTCTGCCAGGCATCTCCACTGAGATGAGTGCATGATGACTACAACCTGAACGTAGTTCTGCTAAACTAGAATACGTCCTGAGGACTTGACCTCTATCTTGATGTGTCATTGATGTGTCCTACAGTAAAAACCTAACAAAGTCCCTCTTGACAGTGTCTGGTGGTTCTGTCCACCAAGGACACCTGCACAGACCTTGTTGCTATTTCTCCTAATTTTCAGCATTGCCAGTTTACTCCACATGCCACGTCCAGCACTCCGTTGCCTCCAGGGGTCTCTCTCATACCATAAAAGAAGAGATAACAACATGCAACCTGAGAGGAGCTGGGTGATGCTATTCCAGTTCAAGGATATCTAGGATTTCTAATGTTCCCAGCACGCTTGGGAAAAGCCTTTTTGGATGAAAGCGTTCAATAAATAGTGACCTCAAAACTTGAAAACAGCGTAAGAATGATCTAAATGTTTTTAATTGAGTGTATTAGCCAAGAGACCAAAACACACAAACCGTTCACCAGTGTCTCCAGTTGCAAAGACTGGTGCAGCCTGTGAAGCAATCCAAATGATGCCTGGCTCTAAAGTGGGAAATATCTAACAAAAAGAAGCTACAGCAGTCTCTGCAGTGGACAAAAGCCAGTGGTGTTAAGCTATTATAATAGACACAATCCCTAAAGTAGGGCAATTTCAAAGGAAGTTATAATTTAAAAATACTGCTGTGTTCTTCACTATTAACCAAGTACTGTTCCCACAAAAAAAAGATACAAAGAATATCCTCCAAAAATTGTAAAGGAACAACAGCTGCACTAATTCTATATACATGGTTTGCCAAACGTAAAGGCTAAAGAAAAAGAAATGTATTGCACTTGCAATACAGTGAACACCACACTTGAGCTCACAGTTATTGTACCTTTTTTGGTGGTGGGGAGGAGTAAAACAAAAGACTAAAACACACATGCTAGCTGGCTGAAATTATCAGTAGGTAAGATGGTGTGGTTACGTTCTATAAGTGATTGCAAAATAGCTTTGAATAAGTCTTCCAGGGGAGCAGTGGTTTTTATACCTCAGCTTCCACAGTGGTTGGTGTGATAGTTACCTTTTACAGCATGGGGCCTGCTGTGGCTCAGCCTAAAACGTATTCAAGCTTATCTCTCCTCCAAGGGTGATTCTTATTCCATGGCTTAGAATTTTAAATAAAATGTTTTATTCAGTTGTGACTTTGCATGCAAGTATGTTTTCCATGGAAGCTCTTACATGCCACAGCTGACATTGAAAGTTTTACATTTAGTCAGTGACAAGTAAAAACTTAATATATATCTCTGCATCTGATAGTGATATAACAAGGTCCTGTGCTGCTCATTGCCCAAAGGAAACATTTCTGGCATATAAACAAGCTGATAGTTACAGCTACTTCCAAACAATGTTAATGATTCTTTATTGAAAAAGATCCCAAAATGCCATCGTCCTTCATGTGGTGTCCTTCCTGCAGTCCAGCAGCAAAACAACTGCCAGTTAAGCCTCTCACAGCACATATGCTCAGCTCGTGCTACTTTCTGCTAGATTCGGCTATTGATGCAGCAGGTCACAATGCAATTTAGAAGCAATTAAAAGGTAATGAATGTGCTGAACTGAAACCACTGCCTGGGAGGCTTTTTCTGTGTACAAGGGAAAGAGATAGATTTGTGTCCTTCAGTGCTTTCTGTTAGTGAAATGGCAAAGAAAAATGCTTCTGAAATGGGCCTCAGATGTCTGAAGGACAGTCTGTTTTTGCAAATGTGAGCGCTGCTGAAGTGCTGTGATACACCAGCTTAAACTCCCACACACAAAATCAAAGAAACTTCTTAAACTGGTAACTATCCGAGAATTCTCCCTCCTTAATAAGGCTTTGGGGAAAATGAGAAAAAAAAATTATCATACCACTCTTGGGATACCATGCAGCTTCCACATACTGCTGCATAGCTGTGGAATTAATATCCTATTAAACAAGGTAGGCATTATCTCTACAGTTAATGATGGTGTATGTCAAACACTGATTAAAACAATTACATTCTATTAAGCCACATGTACCCAGAGTGGTTTATCCTCATTTAAAAGCTTTATTTGAAATCACATTTCATGGTTCTCTTTTCTTTAAATTATTGCACTCTGTATCTCCAAACACTTTGTTGATATTTCACAGTGGGTCAGCCAGGTGCAAAGACAGTGTTCCTAAGCTTTCTACACCTCTTAATTTATGTGTATACCTTTCTTTCATTTTTAACCCTTTGAACACTCTTATGGAATTAACGGATTAACTGTCTTTAGACCTATTCCAGCCAAGAGACATTCAGGATGTCAGTCCTCTTAGTATCCAAACTAAGCAGCTACAAAAATATGGGAAGGAGATATACACACTAGTGTGCACAGTTTTAAAACCACAGACTGTATATAGTCATACATTAAGATAGGCATATACTGTGTACACACAGAAATAGGTTTGAAAATGGCCATCTAGATAATACTGTGTCAGGACTATATCTAACAAAATATATTTTTGCATGCACCCTAACTTCCATGTACCAGAGTTTGCTGCCTCCTCTCATACTTAGCAGCATCTGAAGAAGCAGGAAATGTACAGCACATCCAGGCAGTTTATGCTCAGATTACCCAGAGACTGTTTAGCAGTGTTTTGAACTGTTGACATTTCCAAGAACTGCACAGAACTAATCAGAACATTCATTGCATTATATTCTGTTTTATGATCTGTGAATTGTTCACAGGCCAATTAGATTTCTTGAAGCCAGCAGCACCAGGGCTGCCAAAAGCCTCTGGTGCCTCTCTGGCCTCCCCAGGGCTCCATGCAGGGAGAGGAAAGGGGACAGTATTTCTGGCATAACAGACTCACTAGTGACAAACACTTCTAGACCAATGTATTCAAAGATGATTTTCTCTAGGTATTCCAAAAGTGACAATTCTGACCTAGACTTTTTCCAGAGATCAGTAACAAATAATATACAGTCATGTTGCATGTTGAATTGTGATACAGGATTTTATTTACTTTAAAAAAATAAAGCTCTCATGTCAGCTATTTTTAGAAAATAATTATCGTCTTTAAAATATTACAAGATGGTAGTCTTCAAAACTAGCAATATCTTACTCTTTGGAATAGAAATTTAAACTTGACTGCTGTTCCTTCAAGAGCAGGTGTCAAGTCACTAGGTCCAAAACCTGCCCTTTTGGAGATGACAGAAAAGTATACCCTTAATTCTAGAATATTTTTCCTGTGATTCCACAGGTCAAGAACATTAATTTACATACAATTTTTTCTACTTTAATTTTTCTAAGATAAAAATAATCTCTAATCTGCTGTTTAGTACAGTATTGACAATTCAATGAGACAGCTGTAAAATAATACATAACAGACCATAATAAATTGAGGTTTAATACACTAATCTTGTGGGCCCATAAAATATCCTTATCAATAACATCATTTCAACAGTTCACTCCTGATATTTGTAAAGGATTCTGCCAAATAAATTTTATATCACACACACACAAAGAATCTTTTATAAGCCACAAAACATTAAGGTATCCTCATGAAAACCAACTTATAAAAAATTGGCTAAACTTCTTCCGAGTTAGCATCCTTTTCTGATATTAATAAAGACTGCAGGATCAGGCTTAAAGAAGGAAAGAATCTCTATCAGACTACTCTTGTACATGGCTGTGGATTCTGTTTAAATTACTATTTCCAAGGCTAGGAAGGAAAGAAAAAAAAAGTTCAAATGCCTGGGGGTGGCTTTCCAGCTTGCATTTTGTGAGACTGAATTATTTCACATGACAGAGGATAACTGCACATAACCCCATTTAATGTGGTATAGCACTTTTTTAAAGCAATTTATTTCAGCTGCTCATAAAAACATGATGAAATCTTATTAGGGAGAGTCTATCAGGGCTGCCTGCTGTAGCTGGTTTACAAATATAGGTATTCTGACTCTACAACAAAGGTTAGTTCTGTTACTGGGTAATACTGAACAGCACAGAGCAGCCACCAGCTCTCTAGGATCGAAATCTCTGAGAACACAGTCTGTGTCTCAAAGTAAATTGCTATTTTGACAGGAAATACTGAAATGTTTACAACAGAAGAGAAAAACAGAGAAACCAGGAATCAAAGGAAAAATGACAGTAATCGACTTCAGAGAGGCATTTTCTGAATATGACAAAGAGAAACCTTCCCTCAAAGATGCCTGTAACAAAACCTGCACAGTCTGACTGGTGTCAAGGAACAAGCCTGAATCCATCCCTTCCAGTGCAGCACTCGAGACACAAACTCCACACTTTTGTCTGATACACTTAGAAAATTATTCTGCAATTACAGGAAATAAGCAAAATAACTGGCTAAGAATGGCTGAACACCCTCAAGTTCCCACAGCAGCCACCTCCAGACCTTGGCTGTAGAGGTAAAATGAGACCTTTGGAAGATGAACTGCAGCTGCTGGAGCAGCTCCAAGTGGCGAGGAGCAAGAAAGTCACAGCTGCTGCCTGAGGTGGAAATCCCACCCCTGGGGCTCCTGCTGCTCTCTGCACCCCTCATCTCACCAAGGGGGGCCCAGAGCACATGGGTCATGGTCACTATGAACAACCCCAGTGCTTATCACTGGGAAAGAAAAAGGAGAAACACTGGACTTCTGAAAAAGGTGCTTTATGCACATTGAGGCTGTTATAAAGAATAGGGTGAAGGGAAATAGACTTAACTCCAATTTTTGAGGCCTGTATAAATGCAAGTAAGTGAAAGCTTATGTGGGATCATGAAGAGAGTCAAAGGGTTGGGTTTTTTTTTCCAAATCACCTTTAAAACACAAGAAAGTTGCTACTGACTTCAGATGACAAAATTCTGATAACCCACAGAAACAGACCTGAAAACCTCCCAAAAGTCAGGTTTTTTTCTTTGTTAAATCATCATGTAAAAAAAAAAAAAAAAAGAATAATCAAGTAGTCTGTTGGTTTTTTTAGTCTTTATACTAGGCATTGGATTGAGGGGTCCCAGGTAAAAAAAAAAAAAAAAATTAGAAAATCTTGCCTTCACTGCTAAAGACATGACGCAGTCTAGCTTTGGTGTCAAACTATGACAGAGCTACTCCTCACAGTGGCATTGGGAGGGCCCTATAGAGCTCACTGTATCCTTCCCCTGCACCTTTAATTTTACCTCTGCAGAGCACTGCTCCAAATCCTGAATGTTTGTTGATAAGATAGTTTTTCTTCCATGATGAAAACGGGAACTGTACCATGCTCAGCATCTCTGGAAATCAACCTACTGATTTCTGGAGATCCTTACTCACATGGTAGTGCAGTTTCAAGCCTCCCAGGTTATCCACGTGGGGCTTCTTAAGTTCCTTGACAATTCTGACATACTGACAAATCCCAGTTCCCAGCTCTGTGTCCAGTGCTGCTAAACCCATTAACAAGGGGTAAAATCGTACAAGTAACCCTGAAGTATGTAAATTCTTGAAACTTCCTGGAATTGAGTATTTAGCCCCAATTTATCTTGGAAAGTCTTCTTTCATTTTTGATTGTAATGATCTGAAAATGTCATTTAAGAAGCGTAGTAATTTTGGAGAAGAAACTTAGCTGGATCCAATTCTCCCCTTCTAGTATAACACATTGTCAGAAGAGGCCTGGTTCATATGCATATCAATAATACATCTGTAGACAGAATAAGTGAAAATGACCCTGGAGACAACAGTAGCAATGGAAATAAAATGGTGCAGATCTTTATACATGGAAATAAAAAAACGAATAATTAGCATAGTGATCTTAACCTCAGGAAGCCTTAGCCTCTCCCTTTAAGAGCAGAAAGAGCAATTCCATTTTTACACACCTATAGTTGCAACAAAAACAGCCTGGATTTGAATAAAGGAAAGGCAAAAAGCAGGAGTTTTATGATGCTCCAGTGCTAAAGCAGCATAATGTGCCTCTCTGGCTGAAGGTATTCAAAAGCTCTTGTTTTTCGTTTGGGCCTCTGGGTACCTTAGAGGTCTGATTAAAAGCTGTGAAAGTAATGAGTCTTTCCTCCAGCTTCAGTAGGCTTTGGACCAGACCCTGCATCAGCACAAAGCAAAACAGAGCACGTATTCTGGAGAAAGCTTAATCACTCAATTGTACTCTAAGTCAAATAACCAGAAATAAATGCACAACTCTAGAAACAAGCATGCCATACATTTGTGCTACCAGAGGAGTTATCCTGGATGAATTTTCTCTCATACAAAAACATGCATGTTCCTGCAAACCTTTTAAAGGATAAAGCTCGCAGAAATCTCACTGCAGAGTTAAATGTATGTAAGAGCTAAATTAAACATGGAATTGCACACTCCGCCTGATTCAATAGGATACTTAAAATGCACTTACTCTAAGTGCATTGACTTCATAGGTTTGAAGTTAAGAGTATGTGTAACATGCTGGATCAGCACTCAGGAATCCATTTTACTGAGACCCCTTCCCAGGAGACATCACCTACTCCCTCAGACATGTCTATCCCTCTTTATACTCCTTCCTAAATCCTCATTTCTTCAGCTCCCTTGTTTACCTCTGCAGGCTCTCTCCCTTGTCTGCTTACCAACATATCAGGTTACATTTCTTCTCCTTCTGGCCTCTTCTACCACCACAAACAGCACTTCCCCTATTTTCCATACCTCCACAGGGCCTTGCCCTTCCCTGTCCCCCCCTTGCCTTGGGGTGGCTTTGGTGGCCCTTGTCAGCCACATTCCCCTTGCTGCTTGGGGACAAGCATGCCTCAGCAGAGCTCATGGTGTCAAAGCACACCGCAACAGTGTCAGGACATGGCCACCTTCAAATTCTGATGACAAGCATTGAACTTGTCACAGCAATTAATTCTGAACCTTTAATAAATCTGGAAATGCATAAAAAAGTCCAGAAGGTGAGTTGCTGGCTAAATATAAACCATAACTGGTTACATTATTCTTTATTTCCACCAGACATGAAGGTTGCTGAAATCACAAAGAGCTTCTTTCCACAGCCCTGTGTGCAGCAAGGTCGAAAATTCAAGTAACTGAAGATGAATATTAAAAATATCTAATGGGACAAAACACAGCATTGTTTCTGGTCAAGTTGTCTGGTCAAGAAAACCTCTGGTAACTTTTTCAAGAACTCCTGAGCTATTCCAAATGAAAAGATATGGAAAACCTGACCATTATAACAAAGAAATCCTCTCTTTCCCTGGTTAAAAGAGAGAGAAGAGATGACTACGTATAGTGGAAAATGCAAATAAAGACGAGCATTTTAAAGGGAAGAAAAAGTGTCCACAGCTACAAATGTAGTTAGGGGACAAAAGTGAGTGAGGAGCCATGAAGAAGACTTTAAAGATCAGGATTCTAATTTTGCTGCTTCTTTCTCCAGCACACAGTCCCTGCTCAACCCCCAAAGATAAAACTTATCTGAAAACAACTGAAAAGTAAGACACCCCCTCTATCCTTCGTAACTGTGCAATTTCGCAGCATGTATCAGGTGGGGAGGCCTCCTTTGAGAAATAAGTGTTTAAAAATTACACATCACGAGCAGCTAAGGCTAGAAGCAGGTATTTGATACCCCTAAATCCAACCAATTATTTTCAAGATAGATGACAAGGTAACAAAATTCTTGAAGTGTCCAACATCCAAATATACAATGGATTCTTTGAATCTTAAAATGTTTTTACCTGCAGATTTTAGCAATCTTCCCTTGAAATGCTGTGTCCTAAAGCACAAGGTGACATAGTTTTGAAGATTAAAGATGTGTGGAAATCAGAGGTAAAAGCTGTTTAAGCTTTTTTATTATCTTTTAATGGTGACATTTCTATGACATACAGCATCATGAAAGGCAAGATGATACAATTCAATAAGACATTCTCTGGCATGTGTTTACAGTGATCTCCATACTGCACATTTTAATAAAGCCAAGGACCTACTTGGTGGTAAGAATTCAAAAGCTTTCTTGAACTGGGACACCCAGTCCCTCAAATATCTCACCCCTTTCACTGCTCACATAGTTTACAGGCCTCCTCCTCTGATTTATGCACCACCACCACCACCACATCAAGAAGTTGTTCCACACTTAGATACAAATCCACAAACAGTATGTGCTGATACTTGACTCCATTTCCAAAATTAAACTTATACAAGTTAAACTAATTTTTCAGGCTTTTTATCTTTTTAATAAAAGGTCACAATTTCCTGCTTCAGTAGTATACATCAAACCATACAATTCTTCAGGGAGGATTATTTCTAGCACATTATTTCCTAGAGCATGACTATTCTGTAATATCCCTTAACAATCAATTAAGCCTGAAACAAAGTCTGATATAGAGTTAATGGCTTCAAATCTTTCCCCAAATCCTTTGAGCAGACCAGTACCTTAAAACTGACTACATTTGAAAAGCCATAGAAATGATAATACTAAAACTATTTAAAAATCTTTAGGCTAATGCTAACTTTGGCAGTACTGCTCTAGCATCCTGATTTTTCACTCATCCAATGAATTGATGAAAATCATGGAAGCATCACTATGATGGATATTTTTAATCTATCATTAAGACTCATTGGCCATATTCAAAGCTTGTTAGTCAAATGAGACATCATAACATTGTGTTTTTATCATAAGAGTTTAACACAGAGAGGGGGGCAAGAGAAGGAAGTGGTGATCAGAGAAATCTGTACCAACCTCATGCCTCAGAGAATAGACACCAAACACACAATTACCTTTTCTGCTTGTGACCAACCCTCAGGAGCTCAGAGGGGTTTTTTCAGGGCACAAGGATTTTCACATGCATAAATATTTCAGAGATGAGCTTAAATTCTCAGAGCCTGCCAAAATACCTGTATCCAGACATGGTGCAAGCAGAACAGGAATTTTGCTACATACCCTGCTGCTACCTGTGCTCCCCATGGACTTTCTTTAACAAGTATACTTCGAATTCAGAAGATAGTCTGGAATATTGAGGTTATAATCAGCAGCAGTTCCTAAGATATTTTGGCACTTAGTACAAGTTCAAGAGGAGCTGTGTCACCTGTAGATGGCAGTATCTTATCACATTGTCCCGATGAGAAGGTAATTCCCAAGTTTTTGTTCTTGATGGTGAAGCGGGGGGAACGGGTGCTAAAGAAGACGACCCATTTATGACACTAGCGAGCTAAAACTTGGGATTTTCAAAGGTTGTTCATTCTTAGTAGGATCTGCAGCGATTTTTTTTTTGTTGGTTTGTTTTTGGTTTATATCCTAATGCATTTCTTTGCCATTAGAAGGTTTATTGCATTTATTACCCATTTTTAAAACAGGGGTACTGCACCTGGACAACACTAAGTTTCATGGGCAAATCAATTTACCCTATCAGCCTTGCTCCTCCATTCAGTTTTCCTTGGCAGGTTCTCTGATACTTTGGGGCAGTGGTTAAAATATTTCCTAGAAAGCAGAGATCCATGCCAGCACAAGCTGAAGTTGTGTGGATTTTCTCTGCAGCTGGATATCAGAATATGTGAACACAATCTCCCTTGCAAGTGGGTTTAGATTAATGGATCCCCCCATGGCACAGCATAGAAAAAGGTTGTTTTTTTTTTTATTGCAGTTGCTAGGACCAGAAATCCTTACTTAATATGTAATTTCATCATTTGCCATAATTAAACATATAAGCAGCTTCACTTTGAAACACAATGAACTCCTTCCAACTCAGTCTACCACTGTCAATCTCATTCATAATGCCTTGTTCAGGTGTCACATTTCAAAGAAATTTTGTGGTTGCTTTGCATAAACTGTGCACCTGCCTTTGAATTCACAATATGTTTTTGTATCAATTGTAATAATTTTCAATATACTATAGAAGAAGCCATACAAAGATCCACAGCAAAAAATAAAAAAGTAAACTAACTGAAACATAAGAAATACCTCCTCAAATAAAGGGTATTATCCCCTCAAGAGAGATGCATCTCCTTCAAATAAGTGGAGAATGATAGTTGTACAAAACAGGGAAATCCAGAATTGTTAAAGCAAATTTGTCACAGTGACAGAAAGAAAACTTATGTGAGAAATAACTTCAGTGATGACAAAATCTTCATAAAGAGAAAGGTGGACAGGCGCACACAATAGCTACTCATCAAAACTTAACTTTCACCAGGAAGGCCTCCAGGCTGGAAACATTCACAAAAGGGGAATCATAGAAGAATAAGTCTTATTCTTCCACCCTAAATTTACAGAGTTCAGGGGGTGTGAGGTTTCTCAGCACTCTAAACAGGTGACTCTATGACAAAATACACTCACCAGTAAGAGATAGACATACCTGCTGTCAGAATTTGCAGGTTTTGTAATTCTATTTCCATTACTTTATTAAAATGATACAGCAAGTTAGATGTTGAATTCAGTAGCTCAATTTCAATTCTTAATTTTCATCTCAAAGCCTTTAATTAATCAGTTTACTCTTTTTAAAGTTAACTCAGGATTTTTATTTCCCTCTTTCCAAGCTCCCTAATCAATATATTCAGAGAAATCACTCTCCCTTAGTGATCTCCATTTCTTAAGGTAACCTTTATTGCTATTTATTTATTGCAGATGATGGATACATTTAAGGAATTTCTTTTGCTCTTTCCTTATTTCTCCTTTAGGGGAGGCAGCTGTATCTTCCCATTTGCCTCCTTGTGTAGCCACCCATGCTTACATCTTAGAAAGCAACATCAGACATTATAACATTTCTCACTTCAAATAATATCCATTTTGGGATGTTTGAGGTAGTTGGCAAACCAATGTAACTGATTTCAATAGTGACTTTTCTTCTAGGTAAAGATGTCTGTTATACTGAATTATTTAGCTTGAAACAAAATCATTTTTACAAACCTGAGGCTGTCAAAGGCAAGGAGGAAAACAGGAAATTCCTCTGATCAGTAGACAGCAGAGATCTGCATCACACGATGCAAGGAGATGCATTTCACAGAACTTCCACCTCACCCAAGGTAGTGCTCAAAATACTTGGTGTGAAGGAGCTGGGATATTGGAGGGAGGACCTCTAGCTAGAGCACGTGAATGTAGTCATGGGTAAAAACATCTCCATGAATTCTCTTCTGTTTTGCTTGCATGCAACACCTTTCCTTCACCCATTAAACCATCTTTATCTCAACACAGGGTTCTCACTTTAACCCTTCAGATTCCTTCCTCTTCCTGATGTGGGGGAGAGGAGCAGCTGTGTGGTGTTCAGCTGCCAGCTGTGGTTAAACTTCTGCTTTACTCCATGCTGTTAATTGGATTGTAAATAAACCTGACCACGTTTCTGCCTCCGAAAAAAAAGACGCCCATCCCCAGCACTTCCATTATTAAAAGGAAAATTTACCAAACCAGCAATGCAATAGTTATCTGGCTTAGGTATTTCCTTATATTTGACTTAATAAAAGTCTAATAAATTTGACAGTACTTACCACTGCACCAACTCCTGTACTGCACAATAAATATATCGCTGTAGTTTCCTGAACTTTATCATTCAGTGGAAATGAACTAATGCATTTAGGCCTATAATTTTGTGGATTTTTGTTTGGCTCTGTGCTATGACCAGTAAAACATTATATATGTCTTACTGGAGCAGTTTGGAAGGATTATACTACAGCTGTATGCTCTCCATGTGCATGTCTCCATGAGCTTGATCCCAGCTCATAACTTGTCTCCTAAAGGGCTCAGTTTGAAGCAGTTCAGAGGTGTACTTTGACACTGCAGACCTCTGGTTTTTAACTCCTCCTGGGCTACTGCTTTCCAGGGAGCAGAGGTGAGAGCACAGGAAAGGGAGGCTCTTTGCCACAGCACTGCTCACAATGGCCCCAGTTTCCTCCTCAAGGAAAAACCCTCTGCAGATGCACATCCATGCTCCTCAACAGCTTCTATCACTCACGTTTCAGGATTCCAACAGTAGGTCTTGCTGGAACGCAGCTGAAAGCTGTGGAGAAGACATCAGGACCCTGTGTTAGCTAGAGACACTTTCCCATGGACCCCACAGCAGGGGGAATATGGAGGTTTGGCAAGAAAGCAGCACCTCTGTGCTGCTGGAGCAACGGCAGCCTGGGACAGGGAACAGCCTGAGGGAGATTCCTGCAGTGCCCTCAGCTCTGAAGCACACACCAGCATGTACAACTATGCCTATAAGGATGCAGCTCTCTTGCTATTAATTTATACACATATGTTCTAGATACAGTTTTATGTCATTATATAGACTGAACATACATATTCATTATACATCTAAACACACTTGGGATAAAAAGGATTTTCCAAGAGATAAGATTTAAAAAAAATTAGCATTTGAGAATAGTTTTTTAAATTAAACCTAAATCATTGTGTAACATTACCCTGGAGCCAAACTAATTTGAGCTTTTCCAAGCCCTTAATTTGTCACGCTCGTAGCTCAATAAATAGTTACTGGATTAGTTCCTTCCATTTAGCCTGCTTCTTCATCTGTTTTCCCACTTTGCTCATTTCTAGATCTTACTGAAATTATGAATAAACACCATTATCATTGACCACCAAATTATGTTTTTATTCCTCTCCTTGTCTCTAACTACACTCCCATAAGTTACCAATATTCTCCAGAGAATTGCTAAATTATTGTCTCTCAGGAGGAATTCAGTGCCTTTTATGGTCAACTCCACAGCCTGCATTTATTCTCTCTTGCTCAGAACATGGCTCACATTTCCTAATATATGACAATGTTTTGAAAGATTTCCTTGCTGATGTTCTTGCAAGTTACATTAGTGGCACTTCTGCTCAACCAGTAAATGCTGTTTCAGAATCCATAAAATCTAATCTAGTACTTCAGCTTGATCACAGTTGCAGATAAACAAGTTAAATTTAATGTAATAAGTAAGATACCGAAAACATCACTCTGCAATACTTAAAAATAATCAGAATTGGTTAAAATTTAACCTTTGCACAGAATGGTCCTGTCAGATTCACTGTGGCCCCCTGCTGAGAGTGTCAGAGCCTCAAACACACACTAATGGCAGAAGCAACGTGATAAACCATGTTCCTCTCCTGGGCCAGCATTAACAGCTTTGAGCTCAATCCTTTGAGCTTCAGTTACCACTGTTAGAAGAAAAATGTGTGAATGGGGAAAGTGGTGGGGGTGGAGAGTTGTGAGTGAAAATAGGTAGCGGTACTTCAGCTCACTCTTTTCCTAACAACCTTGTACAATGCAATTAACAGCATCTTTAATGCTGAAAGCACTGTTTTGGCCTAATGTCTCTCTCTTCACTACATGCTGTAACAGCACCCTCTGCATCATCTACAGCTCTCTCCATTCTGAGAGGATCTGTGCATGTGAGTCATCCATGCAGAGAATGTTTTACAGGATTACCTGTCTTCCACTTTGACACCTTAAATGGAGCTTATTGTGGGCCTGCACAAGCCTCTGCACAATCTCCAGTGGAGCAGCTGGAGAACAGGAGTGAGATTGCTTTTTTCAGGGACTGGTGGCTCTCAGGATGCCTCTGCTCTGCTGAGCTGCCCAGCTGCAGGAGAACAAACGTGTGAGGACACCCAGGTCCTGTTCTCCATGGAGTTATTAACGGTGAGGACACTGGGACTTATCGAACATCCATTCCTGCTGGAGCATCCCATGGCTCCAGTAGCACCCTGTCTTCATGACTACAGCCACCTCACCTCGTTATACTCACACACTGATCCAGCACTACTTTTAACACCAGTCATAGTCTTTAGACCCCCACTGCAATTACTGGAAGGCTGCTGGAGAACCTCTGAAGTTACTTAGCCAAACATTTATCCTTTACTGGAACACACATTTGTTCTGAATTTAAATAACTTTTTCTCATCCCAGCACAGCAAAGCAAAAGCTGAAAAAGCAAACACTTTCATCAAGTGCATCAGAGGTCTAACAGTTACACCTTTTCCTTTTCCCTTTTCATGGTAAGTCATCCATTCACATTACTAGACCTTTTCTTTATCTATTCACATTTGAACCCATCTTCTTGAATAAGTCTGAGTAACCAGAATTGCAGTCAGCTTTTTGGAGGAGTGTCACTATATTACTTTGCTAAACAACATTAACATTTCCTATTCTCCCTTGAGAAGAAAACCCACATATTTTAATGCATCCTGAAGGATCTCATTTATCTTTCTTATGTCTCTATCTCATTAGTGCCTGATTCTGTGAAAGAGTACACAAAGTCCTTTCCTCCCTCAGCTGTTTCCAGTTGATGAGCTTCACACTTGGTGCACAAATCCCTATTGTTTCTTTCAAAGGGCATGAATTTGCATTTTATATAACTAAATTACAATTTTATTGCCTTTATTACAGTTCTCAGGTTCATCTAGTTCTTTCTTTGTGGTACTGTGATCCGCCTTTGTACTGGACACATCCACATCAGCAATACTCATCTCCCCTACTGCTCAGGGAAAGGCCCTGATTAGCTACACCTTTCAGCCTGATAAATCTTTGATTCATTTACAAAAAAATGAAAGAATTTTAATTGTCAAGAGGAAAAATTAAAGCCTTTGGACTTTTATAGCCATCCTTGTATGCAAGCACACACAACTCAAATACTAACATTTTATACAAAAATCATAACATGCAAGTGATCTTAAAATTTGCTTTTGCACTCAAGCATGATCAAACCATTGCAGAAAGAGCTTTACATTTATAATCTCTTTACTCAGATATAATCTGATGTTATAACAAGTTCTTTATGAATAGATCGTCATCAACATACACTTCTTGAGTATTACTTTATTCCATTGTTAATGCCATTATTCTAGTAAGTAAACAGGAAAGAAAAAAAAAATCTCTAATTAGGAAACAACTGTCTTGACAGGCTGACATCCAAAGCAGGACCAGATTAGGCTCTCTATTAGAAAACACTAGAAGTCAGAAAGAGCTAAGCTCAACTCTGTATGAACTAAAACACCTTGTAAGAACTCTGTAATTAGGGTTTCTTTCTTAAGTATCTGAAAACAAGGGCATCATCTGGCTTTTTATTAGAATCAAGGGGTCAGCTGGTATGTAAGTTTACACAGATTTACTTTTTGTACTTTCTAGACATTGTAAGTTAGCTTTGTACAGGTGTTCTGCTTTGGGTTTTTCAGTTTGGTTTCTTTTTGTTCGATTTGTTGTTGTTGTTGTTGTTGTTTGTTTGTTTTGTTTGGGTTTTTTTTTGTTTTTTGGGTTTCTTTTAAAGAAAACACCAGAAAAGACATTTTGGCTTGAAACTTTGTTGGTTTGCTATAAAAGAAATTATGCTGTATCACCTTTTCACAGTTTCCTTGGGAGACCTACCTCAGAAATAAATTTTACACTAAGAATTTTTTATTGAACCACAGGGGATTGAAATATCTTTCTCTGTTAACTATACCCTCCTACATATTCTTAAAAATGCATGCATTAATTCAATTATAATAAACCTGCCTCCAAGATTCAGTTTTTGAAAGCATCAGAAGTAATCTTCCCCAAGGGAACAGACTTGAGGTGTGCAAGTGGACAGCAAACTTATACCACAGTGGCAAAGCATTAGGAAAGCATCCCTATGTACCAGGCACCAGCAGAAGAGGAGGGAAGGGAGTAAATGTTCCACTAATTACACCATTTTCTTATTAAAAGTGCTTGATTTAATGGGGCAGAAATTTTAGTATGATCCAATGTTAACGCTTAAACAAGAACTGCTTCTGAAACCAAATTTAGGAACTCTAATGACCTCAGGCCCTAAATATAAATGAAGCAAAAGGAATGTGATTTTATTGCTCCATTGTGAGGATAGCATACGAATTCAAGTGGAAAAGGAAGTGAAAGGTGAAAACCGTGGTGTTAGAAGGTTATGGTTGAAAATCTGGTAGAAAGAATGGTTAAGCTGACATTAATGGAGGTAGACGTCAGGGATCTTCAAGCACAGACCTAGGTCTTTTATGTGATACAACCACTTTTATGTGGCAAGGCAAAGGACTCTCCTCTATTTCACAGAATTAAATATGGAATGTATTCAACCAAAAAACAGTACACGTCATTTATATCTTCTGAACTTATCATTAATAACTTCTAAACCCTGTCTGAGGGCTGTGCCTTGGTTGTAGCCTCCCAACACCTGTTTTGGACAGTGCCACTACCTGAACCACCCAATTGCAGTCTGCAACTCTCTTTTAATCCATGTGTCCCTCCTGCAAGTACAGAACCAGGCTGGGCCTTTACTCTGCCATGCTGGGACAAGGCTGCTTGCTACCAGTGCTCTAATGCATCCTCCCCAGGGTACAAATGGTCAAAGTTTGTCCTCCCTACCATGATGCCCTCAGAGCCACTGTGGGAGAGTCAAAAAGCACCAATCACTGAAAGCTGCTGCACAATGCATGCCATTTTCAGGATGCAGGTTCTCCTGTAGGTATGCTCTTGGCCAACTCCAGATCTGTTTTTTGGAAAAGAGCGTGTGCATTGTGCAGTCCCATACTAACAGCATAACCAGCAGAACTAACATCACTTCGAGTTTTGTAATACATTAAATAAATTCAGCTACTTCCTCTTCTGAGAGGAGAGCTTAGACCTGTAGGTCTATTTAACACCTGGTTAAACACTACTTAACCTCACTGCACTAACCCACTACTTTTCATGGAAGCTGAATTTTGGCTAATAATGTCCCAATTAAACAGCAGTCATTGTCATTCACTATCATTAGGCTAAATTGGTTTCCTGGGAAATGTCCCAATAAAACAGCCATCCTGGTTAAATGCTTACCAGTTAAGTAAGATATGTGACACAAAAAAGGGTTTGTGCAAGAAGAAATTCAATCGTCTTTTTACCTCGTTCTATGCAGATAATTTGCCAACAATTTTAAGATCACATGCACTGAACCACAGAAACTTTGACTATTAGTTCTCAAATGTAGGGGTATGTGAATTACTAGCAGGTAGTAAATAGCATGTGTAAATCCTATTTCCTTGCAGAGCCAGGACAATGTATAACACAAACTTACATAATATATGCCCTGTGAGAGGAGAAATAACAAAATGCTGTAGGAACAAAAAAATTAGAAGTAGCTCTGAAGCGCTCTGTGGGAGTGGGTTCAGAAGGTTAATTTAGAATGATCTGTGTTTAATATTAACAACTGAGAAAAACAATTTCAAGATTATTTCTCAGAAGCCTGGGTCTTCCTTTCCAAAGCTGGCATTTGAAAGTGTCTACCCAGAACTGCAATAAGCTGGGCACTCAAGGTAATACACAATTCATTTAAATTTAGCCATTTAGAGCATGATGTTGAACCTAACCCAGTTGTTGAGAATTTCTCTGATGTCAAAGCAAGGCACTTCTGGTTCGAAAATCATTATCTCTGATAGGAAGAATGAATAAATTTCTTCATATACTGATTTATCTCTAATCCCCATAGTGTGTTCTCATCCAAGTTAGGAAAGGCATTTTCTACTTTTAAACTGCACAGAAGCTGCCCCAAAGGTCTGGCAGAGCTGAGAATGTGCCTTTCACTGTGTTGTCTTTTTATAGGATAGAGAAGAGGCAAGCATCCCTGAGATAGGCAAATCCAATCATTCACCTGCACGGGGCATGCAGCAAGGAGCACAGGCTAAAAAGGATGAGCTGTATATCAATCTCACAATGTCTTGGACAGAAGAACAGGCCTGAAAGAAAAGCAGCTTTTAGGTGATCATGTCAAATAGATATAATCCTGTGGACACGCTGTCATGAAAAGGTACTAAATCACAGCTCTAATAGCAGGAAAAAGAAACAACTGTGTTAGGATGCTGTCTCTCTAACCCCCTTTCCAAGTTAACACACCCTGATTCTTGGAACACAACCTCTGTGTAAGACAACAGGACCACACTGCTGTCTACTTTCCCCAGGGTGCAGCTGCAGCCGGCACCATGGCTTGCACTTCATGTAGGAAACAAAACTGAGCCAGGATTAAAGCAAAGTGAGGTAGTAAGTACATCAAATCACACCTTCCTTGCACAAAGTTCTGGGAGCAGCCGACTCACTTGGAGCAGAGACCAACACACACGTAACTTCCCACTGTTACAAAAATTCAGCTGAGCACAGGGCTCTGTGGATGCAGTCACAGCTGCATGAAGCAATTCAGACCTCCCAGCAGCTCTTTTATGGTCGTATTGCCTTAAAAACCCAGAGAGATTTCACCACTGCACAGTTAAGTGGTATTTATAAAAGTTCCCTCAACAACCAGGAGTAAAGAGAAGGGATTTATATGTTTTAAAGGAAAGCTATAAGATTTTAGTACTATTTAATGTTTTTAGAGTTTGTGACCTGTATGGTCTAAGCATTGAACTGGCCTCAGAACAGCTTCTGTACTTCTGTCAGCAAAAGCCTGTTCTTCTAATGAACTCTTCAACCCTTTTCTTTCTTTCATGGCAAGAGTCAACAATGAGTTGCACAACTTGCAAATGCTGACTTTATGGAAATTAGGAAATAAGCAAACATAACAGATTTTTTAAAAGCAATATTCTGAAAGGGAGCATTGGGTAAAGCTGTGAACTTCACTTGAAAACTTCTGCCAAAGAGGAAAAGAAAAAAATTTAAAAGTTGTTGCTGAGGTTAAAGTATGGTTGGTTTTCCCTCAAAATAACACAGTATCTGGGACAATAGGGCCACACCAGGGACACAGGAAGAGCTCAAGGAGCTGAATTTAAAAATTCTGATGCTGGCATATTGTAGAAGTCTATACCTCTGCTTTATTCTATGTTTCTGCTTACAGATATTATGACCAAAGAATAACATGTTCAAGGAAATAGTCTCAGCCGAACATCTCCACAATGAACCACCAGTGACTTTAAATAAAAACAATTAACATCATCTTTTGTGCAAGAATGTAACCTCCAGCTGCAGGTATGTGAAAACTCTGAATCACCATCCAACTCCCTACAGTCTTGCAGGCAATTTAAAGACCATGAAGATTTCTTTTTCTTGCTGTCTGTCCCTGCCCCAAGAGGAAGATCTCAGCACTTCCTGAGGTCTGAGGTCTGCACTGCAGCCTCTCGCTTTGGCTGCTGTGGGGAGGCTGATCAGCCCATACATCTTTTGAAGAGGTGCATTATTTACCCACGTTATGGCTAATTAGCAGGAACTGAAATCCCGTCTTTCATCATTCTCATTCATCTGCCCCTTGAAGTACATTAGTACCCATCTCTCCTTGCTTTGTTTTTCCTCCTTCAGCTCCTTGCACTTTGGAGTATTGTCCTCACCTGCCTGAGTGCCTGCCTCACTGCCTCTGGTCAATAAAACGTGTTATAGACCCTGTCCTCACTCTGCTCAACACCTGGACATGACCTTATCTAGTTATGTGGCAGTGCAAGGAACATGCCAAATCCTGTCTGAGCTTTTACTAAGAATAGCTAACGTGATAGCTACCCTGAGGTAAGAAACCCCACACCTTTCATGGCAGTGAACCAGTTGTGTAACCAAGATCTTATTGCTTGACATTGGGAAAATTTGTTTTAAATATTTTATCCAATGATATCAAGTAAAAAGTGAATGGTAGATCAAGCACCAGCACTGAAAATCAATTCACATGTCCAAGTGCATACAATAAAAGGTGCTAAACTCTTTTCACCTCTTAAGCACAGATAAAATAGAAAGGCCAAAACCCACTTACAATTTATCTATTTTTACATGTAAGTTATTTTGAAGGAACCTAGCTCTCCAGTTATTAGACATTCCTGATTGCACCAAAGTTTTGATAGCAAAAACCTAATTATTCTGGAGACAACCACATTCAACATCTAATTAATATTTATACAAAAAACTCCAATTCTTGAAGCTTAACAATTCAAAATCCCAGGCAGTTTAGTTAATGATTTTTCTGAAACACACCTACAAGAGAGGAAGTCATAGGTCACACATTTATGAACATTTTGAAAAATGAAATACAGCCATTACCTGGAGAAAGTAATCTCTTTGATGAAATGTTATACCAATCCAATCTCAATTACTAACTACTCTTCCCTCAAAGGCTTGGAATACTAAATCCTGCTACACTTGGGATTGCTACTGGTAAACAATTACTTTAAAGCATGAATGATAAAAGCTTATAGCATTTCTACTCCAAATTTATGAGTCTGAGCACTGATGCTGCTGCCCTTTAGTGCAGCAATGGATGGATGGGCCTGGGATCTGCACCTAATGCATAACTGAAATGGCACTGAGCACGGGTGCCACAGCAAACAAAGTGCTGCTCTGGCCCAGTTTTTTAATAGATGATTAAATCACAGTTTTAATTTGCTCCCGCCACCTTCCTGAAAACTTCTGTTGTATTTAGCTACAGCTGCCAAAACATGTCATTTGTATTGCACATTTAGGGGAAAGGAGGCAAGTTAAAGAAAAGACAGATTTTATAGGATGATCTTTGCTTATATTCCTTAAGAGAAAACAGAGTTTTCATGCTGCTGCAGCCCAGGAGCACATGAGAGTAACTTCCCCATGTCTAATCATCCTATCTGTTCTCATCATCTTTATTATTTATGCCAATGACATTGCATCACAAAGATGTCTCTACTGAACAGTAATGGTATTGATCTGCAGAGGTTTATTTCAATAGTACCATACATTAGAGGTGTATTAATGAGAACTGCAATATCCCTATTTTTTACATTTTGTTGATATTTATCTAATAAATTCTGCATCCTGAACATCCTATCAATACCAGAGAAGCACTGCAAGCTGCTCATGCAAATTATTGTCTGAACTTCTGTCCTATTTCACCAGCAATAACTGCATAATAGATAAATGCCTGATTTTTTAAGCTCATTGGAATATTTTTAATGTGAACTGACCTTTGCAATCAATTGCAGCTCATTCTGGTGCTTGCTTTAAAAATAACTAAAAGGATTAACGAGTTTGGATAGCTTTTATGACAACTTGGGTATTCCTGGTTGAATAGGGTTTTTTTTTCATGCCAACAAGACAATTATAACAAGTTATGGTAATACACAGAAAATAATCAAGGCACCAAATTCGAAATTATTTTTTTTAAAATATGGACATGGATGTGTTTTATGTGAATAGGATAAGATAGAAGCTGGGGGGGAAAGAATGTTGTAATTTAGGACAAATCAATTTGCAAGTGCCAAACTCCAGATGTTCAGGGCAATGGCAAGTGTTATATATAGAGGATAAATTCTATTTACTGTCTGGCTTAAGGGGTTGGGTGTCCCACATCACTGGGGATGAACACTGGGTTTTATCAAGTCTGTCTGATGTCCAACACCCATTTTGCTTTCACTGCACTTTAATTATCAAATATTATGCTTGAACATGATAGAACTAAGCACTTTAAATCTGTTTGCTGCTTAGCATTTACACACATCTTTAGCAAAAAGAATAAGGGTCACATTTACATTTAGCACTGATAAGCTCATTTCACTCTTTCAGCACCTTTGTCTTTCCTTCTCTGCAAAGAACAGAGTGAGCAAATTCTGATTCTATATTCCATGTGGAGTTAATGTAGGCAAAATATGCGACACTTCTGTGACATTTTACTACCTTTCTTCCTTAGGCAAAGTTCATCCCTGTGCAAAGGGTCAACATAAAGAGTGTTCAGCTGTTGCTAATATGAAACTTGAGTATTCAGTCTCTGCACAATAAGAATTTCAGCCAAAGTATATATTACACAGATATATTTTAAATTATACTGCCTCTAACAGGCTCAAATACGCCATTACTTTACCTACAGCTTTACAGAAGACAAAATGTGAGCACAAATATCAGTCCCAGAACTAATGCTACATGCCAGAGCACAATATTCATGTACTCTGCTCGAAATACTGCTCATGCCAATGAAGACAGGACCTATGCTTGCAGCTGGTAAATGCAAGTATAAATGCTATTAGAAGAGTTCCCCATTCAGATAGGAAGTTTTGTCTCAAAATTTTAGAATCAGTTCCCAATCCCCTATGTTTTTCTGAAATTATCACATGCTACATATCAACTTCTCTCTGTCAGCTTAAACCTGTTTGAAAAGCATCAACTGGCCTAGCTCTGGCAGCTTGAATAGTAGGGTCATCACGTGCACATACCCACTGTGGGTTAAGCCATTACTGGCAGGGGATCCTGCATTAACATGGAATCCTAACCTGTCTTTCCACTCTTAACAATTTTAATGGTGGAGAGGATTCCAGCATGAAAACACAAGAGCACCTTAAATATCATAGCTGCTATTCAAAACTTTCCTGACCTTTCAAGGTGTATCAGTTTTATGATATGAGGAATATCTTATACAAGTTTTAGATCATAGGCCAGTGCACTGAGGTTCTCTGTCCCCTTCCCTTTGCTGATAAACAGAAGAATTTACAAGATTTAAAATTAGGTATTCCAAATCTTCTTCCTTCGTCAGAAGTGACTTAAACTTCCAGAACCATGATTTATAGGCACTCTCCCTCCAGCTGACAACAAACCTGAAATTATTTTACTCACTCCCAGTTTGGAAAGTGATTCTACACTTTAATATGTTCAATATATCCTCTCTTGACAAAATCAGAGAGAGAACTGGGGATAGAAAAATGTTGCCAATTAGGGGTGTAAATTCCTATAGAGAGGCTAAAATTGCTAGCAGGGATGCTTATCTAATTGCACAGGTACGAGAGAGCTAAAAAGTCAACAGGGAGGATCAGGAATAAAGGATATTGCAGAAATCACATGTCTGTATGTTCCCCATAACACTTGGCTGTAATTCCAGATATCTGCAAAACTAAATGCATCTCTTGCAAGGTGTGTCATCTGGCTTCCCAAAATACAAGCAACAAAGAAAAATGTTTTATTTAGGCCTGATTTTCTATGTTCACTCCAAATAAAACATGATGGTGAATTTGTCAGCTACATATAATTTTATCAAAATTGAGGATTTTCTTATACATATTTCTGACCCTTTATTTTAACAGGAGAGTAAAAACAATTTTATGAAAAAAACTACATTTTAGCTTAATGAAAGTGTTTAACAGATCCTTGACAAAAGAGAGGGATGAGGGGAGAGCCAAACAGGGAAACTGTGTAAAATATTGTATATTAATATTCCAACCTCCATGCTGTAAAAAAGCAGCAGGTTCCCATAGACATTGGCATAGGATGCTTACCAAAATGGAAGCAGCATTGGAAGTACCATGTGAAGATTTATGTAACATCTAAACAGACCACAAAAAACTACTTTGTCTTTTTCACCTTTGCAACTCACAGATCCCTTTTCAATGAGAATGGATGGTAATAAATGGGTACCCTGCTTGTCTAGGCAGCCAGGCTTCAGCAGCAACCTGCCTCTTCATCAATCCATTTATAGGCAGGAATACCAACTTTTCCCATTTTGCAACTTAGCTGCCAAAAAATAAGCTAATTCTGTAGTTTGATGTCTTCCAGAAACTGAAGTTCTTGCATAAAAATAATCAGTTGCACTAAATACAAGCAACTATTACAACAGCTGGAAAAAAAATTACTGTAGCCACAGTTTAAAAAGTAGAATAAATTTACACTTGAAGATTTTTATTGTATATAAACTTTATTTTCTTTCTTCCTATGGCATAGCTCTTCAAAATGAAAGAAATAAGATGATGCATCTGGGCAATAATTCAATAGTACAACAGTGTTTATTACAGCTTCTATAAAATCAAAGGACTTTGTTACCTCTTCAATAACATCAACAATTATGCTAACAGAGTAACAGTCACTGTGGAGGTTAATTAGAAGCGTGCCTTCAAACACTGTATACACAATTTGCTTTCCTGTTGTGTTGTCTGTGCAGAACTTCCCTGAAACATCTCCTTGAACAGAGAAAATTTTCTCCCGATATGAAACAGATATGCACATCCCTTGGACTCCACAAACCTGTGTGTCCTGGTGACCTTGTGGTAGCCCTGTTCTCAGAGATACTTAGGGAAGTTGGGTTTAGCCCTAGAATATTCTGAAAAAGCTGTGAACTTCAGAGAAACCATTCTGTCCTCCTGTTGAATGTGAACCAGTGAGGAGAGATGAAAAGGTAAACTGTTCACACTTTGTATGCCTTAACAGTTTTCAAGGCATTGCTGCACTAATTTAAACTGTGGAGTCAAGAGGAGGCAAGGAAGGCATTATGAAGGAAACAAAAGGACTCCACTTTTTTTTTTTCCCCCCACCATAATTTTACTAAAAACTGTGAAAGCACTGTAAAGTGCTACTGGAAAGCTCTAAGTGGTAAACTCTCTGCAGGCATTTCTATAAAACTGGCACATAATGTTCTTATGGGGACATGTTGTTAGAATACAAGATCCAGTATAAAAACACTGCATGACACTTTCTGGGTTTTATTAGTCTTATATCACCTATAAAGGATTTTATTTTTTTTTTTCAAGAAAGCAACATGACTAGTACTAGGTTTAATTTTCTGATGCAACAAAGTGAACTACCTGAAGAACTGGTTGTACCTGAAGAGTTGAATCAAGATGAATTATAGACTTACTATTTCTACATTTGAAGTATTAAATTGTTGTTTAAGAAATTAATCACTGTCTGAATGCTACCACAGTCCTCTTCACTGGCACATTATTGTGCCTTACACTACAATAAGGCAAAAGAGCTTAGCAGCCAGAAAATCAGTCTTGCACAGAATCTGTAAACACTCAACTGCCAAACAGTGCAAAATAGGAGGGATAATCATTTCTCATAAGAGACCCTCCAACACAGAAAGGAACTGTAAGTTCGAGTGGATAGAATTCGACATAGGGATGCTGCTGCCTGCTCACAGTGGGCCAAATGTTACTTCCACAGGGGTTTTCCTGCTGGAAATCAGCAGGTGTCCCCAGCTGGCAGTGGGAAAAGGGAGGGCATCACAGAAGGGATCATGTGGGTCCAAAATGCCGTGGGACAGGCCAGGAGCAACCAGGAGAGTCAGGCTTGGACAAGGAGAGTCTCTGTGTGTCACTGCACACACTCTCCCGGCCCCTTCCCAGGGGCAGGCACCAGCCTGAGGCTTTCACAGAGGCAGGAAAAGCAGAGCTGCCCTTCTGCAGGACAGCAAATTCTTAATTTAAAATACAGATTATGTATTTTAGAGCACAGCTTTGAGCTGACACCCTAGTAACATTCTGAGCCTGCTGCTCAGTGTGGTAACCCTCAGATCAAACGTATGTAAAACACAGTGATTAAAGTCTAGAGCTTAAATCACTTAAAACAGTTTACCTATAAAAGAGATCAATACCTTCTGTATTTTTGCTCTGTCTTCACATCACTTGAGGAAAAAAAGGTAGTTTATATCTTATCTGAGCACCCTGGTGAATTTTACAGGCTTTTTTTTTTTTTAAATAGCACCTTTTTATTACTGTCACAGGTCAAAAGGTAAAGTCTCCTTGCTGCAGCTCATCCAATGAGATAAATTGTACCTATGCTGATGTGAAAACTGGGAAATATGCTGCTAAAAGGGACTGGGGTGGCACACAGCTCTACCAGAATGTGGGAAAAAAATCTGACAGCTTCAGATTTCACACCAACCCATGTAAACCCACAAATTTTGTGTGAGCATACAGATATATATAAAATGTAAACAGGATTGCAAAATGGCAGATGTAAGGAAAGATACAGCACTCAAAGATAACACAACCATTATTTTGAGTTTCTGATTACAAAGTTTTAATTAGATCAAAATGCTGCATATTAAGCACATGGATATAGTTACCAACTGCCCCACTCAGTACTCCAAAGGTGTTCACTTGCCACGTGAACTTTATATGGATGCACTGATAATTTTATGATCCATTTTGCTTCTCAGACAATCAAATGTTACAAGATTCCCATATGGAAATACCTCAAAATAACTCTTCACCTCTAAGACTCAGAGAGCCATATTACAGTGTTAGAATAGTTTAGTATCCCCAGATGACAAGAATCAATTAATACATAAATAAGGATCTAGTGCCTCTTGAGTGAAGTTTCTATAAATCCAAAATGTCACTCTTCCTTTCTGTGCAGTTTGATTAAAAAAGAAATTATTTTCTAATCAACTTTAACAACTGAGGCACAAATGTGCATAGATGAACCAGCTGCCAATTAAATAAATGTGCATCGTTAATCCAGAAAAAACTGGGTAATCCATCATAGTAGCAGGAAGAGAAGCTATATTTCTTTTGGAGGTGGAAAGGAAGATGTGCAAAGTAAAAAAAAACAAAAACAAAAACAAAAACTTAGTTGTGTAAACATGCAGAAACACACACCAAAAAGTTTTCTTTCCAAACCAAACAAAAATATCTATAATCTCATTCTTGAATGTGCTTCTATTATCAAATCAAGGAACAGAATTGCATAAACCTGAACTATTGCCTAGAAAGGTCTGACATTAATCTATCCCTTTGGGAGTGCTCATATAAGCTTGTTAAAGGGTTTTTTTCTTTCCCCCAAAACTTTCATTCTTCTTTCCAGTAATGGGCACATTCAAGCATATTAAGTATTGAGGTTTCCACAACCATGTTATCTTTTCCCAAAGTATATGACAGACCTCACTGTCTGAAATTCAATTAATAAAACTTACCCTTTAATTAACCTATTAAGTTGTTAAATGCTTGAAGAATCGCTTTAGCACCTTATAAAAGCTACAGCTATGTAATAGATAATAGGTACCATTGACATGACATCATGATTAATTGAAGAAACAGTGGGAAAAAATATCATCAATGCAATACTGACTCAAAGTCTGTCATGGAATAAGTAAATGAACAAATGTAACATTGCAGGTAAGAATTTTTTCCCAAATAAGTATCTATGTCTACAGAGGATCACAGCATGAATATTTGGCAATTATTTGCAAAAAACCATCTATTTCAAGGGAGATATAGGAACAGGAATTGACAGCTCCCAAGAAAAAGGCAGTGTATGGCTTTGGCTTCAGCTACTGCTCTGCTGAGCCAGAGGCACCCACCCTACATCCATCCCTCTGGGCAGGTGCTGCCAGACACTCCCCTGGCTGGGAAAAGGACCACCTGTAAGGTTCATAATCAGATCCTGAGCATCAATCTAATCACACCTGGCACGGGGCTAAATGCCCAGAGGACAAATAGGGAGCTCTTAAACTTTTGTGAGGATAACAGGAGCAGCAGCACCTGCCACATGCATGACTGAGGGAGCAGAAAAAGGTCAGACATGAGTTCAAAGGGTCTGTAACTTCTCTTCTGGAGAAATCCCATATTTCACACTTCTGAGTAATCCCAAATTACCTTAAATCTTGGCAGCAGCTCAAAGCTTTTTTTATTCCACAAATCAGAAATCCTACACACCACCTTCCAGAGCACATGGGAGGACTTATTATGGCTGGTTAATTTTCATAGCAGCTATCTACTGAGAAAGACTCTCAGTGAAGTTATTCTTATCTGTCACAAATTTTTTTTCCTCTTAGCCCCTAAATTCCTTACCAAGAAGCCAGTAACTAACTTAGAAATCCATGCCTGGACAGAATTACAACAATCTGAGGGAAGTTCAGTGACCTTCTGGAAAAAAAAAAAAAATTTCCCACCTACTTAATGTCCCTGCCATCTGAAATCTCTTGCTGTTGTAGTAAGTCCTTTCTTTCTGTAAAATCTTCCTAGATTTTTATCTATCTACACCTGAGAAGATAAAATGCAGTTATAATAACAAAATTTTGCCTTTACAAACAATCAACAAAAGTTAAGAGGTATTTTGCCAGGTCCCCAGTGGAGTAAGAGATACTGCCAAAACAAATTTTTTGGCAGTAGCTTAGGATATTTGTTTGTCTAGAAAATTGACACAGTATGTAAGGAGGATTTTTTTTTAAACACATCTGAAACAGGTACACTGGAAAAGCTTCAAAATACAGATATAGCCCAGTTGCAGCATCTAATTAAGAACATGAACAGCACAAAAATGATGGTAATTAGAAATTATATCATCATCTGTTTCAATACTGAAAATATTTACAAGCTACAGGATGCTGCTGCCTCAGAAATTAAACCTCAAGAGAAGTGTTTCAGTATCAGCCATACTCATGAGAAAATCTGAATTTCAGACATGCCTAAACTGAAAACCAGCAAAACTTCACCTTAAATTCCTTTCAGTCCATTCACAGGAAGGTGACAGATAAGGGCTTGCAATGAAGAGCCTATTGAGCCACGTAATATAAGTTGCATCTTGTCAACATGAAAAGCAAAAGACAAGTTATCTATGCTGCAATATCACTGTCATACACTTTTTTTTTTTTTTTTTTTGCAGTGCCAGAGATATTTTAAAGGGAGATTTGGCTTTTTGAACACCTTTAATAGGCTTCCTCAGAGTTTTAATTAGTAGGACATCCAAGCAGTAGCTGACAGCTGGCAGAATCTCCTGTCGTGAGTTAAAGTCAACCTAATTAAGATTCTGGAAGGAAAACTCATTCTTCCCAACACCCTTAATCAGTCAGGCTTGGTTGAAAATGCAATGCAGAACCTTTTGCCTTGACAACAATATAACCTTCAAAATATGGCATTTCCACACAACAATAATAGTGAATGATTTCTTCACATGGAAATTTAGTAGAACTCCTGCTAAAGCTCTGAAATACATTCTCCGCCTTCCCCTTAATAAATGTTAATATAATTTAAGATTATTTGTCATACTTAAGATTTGACATTTCATGACTGAGACATTTTGTGCTATCAGAAGCACAGACAACGACACATAAGCTGCCCCTAAGAGATGAAGCAACTTTTTTTCCCTGGCACTTGTAGAATTATCTAACTATTTACAGCTCAAGAGGAAATACAACTAGAACAGTCAGGCTGAGCCTGATATACATAAGCAAAAGGAGATTTGTCTTCCTCACCAGCCAGGGGCTCTCCTGTCAGCTGAGGTCCAGGTGCCAGCCTGCACCTCCGGGTGTCTGCACTCTCTGTGCCCTGCCCCGTCTGGAGTGGGCTGGCTCTCAGGGCAAAGAAACCCTGGCAGTCAAACTTTACCTCTAAAACACTACAGCCGTTGCTACTTCAAACTTTGGGCTTCTGTAAGCTTGATCCAGACTTTAGTACAGCAAGCAGAAATCTGCTTATTGTTTCCTTTTGGTTTTGTTTGGGTATTTTTAAGTGAACTGACAACGCATTTTGGTGGCAGTATATCATACATATCAGTATCAGATTTGCCTTTACGTTTACCTAAAATCACTGCTGCCTACAAGCAGTTCCAAACACGTGGCCCACTCCTGGCATGGCAGACTGCAGAGAGATGAAGAAGATCTGGCACGTAACCCAGCTAAAAATAAACACCCCAGCACAGAGCACTGTCCAGAATAAGAGTTGCTTTGAGGATCAGTACGATTCCCAGCAAGTTCAAGCACTACAGCACACAAAGATAGATTTGAATAGAAACCTCATTTAGAATTACAATATAAAGTCTCCACTGTCTTTTTTTCTCCTTCTACAGCCTTTGTCTATCATGCCTTCACTTACACCTCAGAAATACCTTCATACACAGACTTTCTACTCATTCTGCCCATGCCCTGGCTCTTCATTGCTATATGCAATGTACAATCAATCTCTCTGCACATGTAATAGCACAGCCATTCTAGTGTCATCACATATTATAGTCCTTTTAGACAGTTGGAAATTACTGCAGAAGGTACAAGGCAGTCAGGAATCAGGTCTACAGTACTTAAGAGTGATTACAATGAATATGACAATAATCCCTCTCTTTGTAAAACAAAATCCCAGGAAATGTGTATACACGGAGGTTAAAGCCTCTTGGAGCAGCTGCTAAGATGCTGCTTAGACTACTCAATTATGCTATTAAACCAGCAGCAGCCACCCAGGTGATTTGATTCTCAGCACAGAAGCTGTGAAGTACAAAGTATGAGATGCTGATTTTAATAGCAGATCTAAGGCAGTCCGGTCAGCACAAGGTGCAACCACCATGAAAGAAGCTGTGCCAGCAAACTCTTCTGCTTCCCCAGTCACACCTGAATACTCTAAACAACAAATGTAATTGTGGCAGCTAACATCCCAGACCTATCAAGTAACTCATGAAAGACACAGGGAGCTCTGACAAAAAGCACTGGAAGCAATCCTTCTGCATGCTGCCATTTTGTACTGTGATAATAAAATCTATGACAAAGAAAGCTACCCTTGAAGCCCAAGACAGCATTATTAATATTAATACTTAAAATTGGCCCAGTCTTATTTATCTTTTGGAGAGTGCTTTCAGACCTGCAGGATATAGCTCTCCTAGCAAAGAACAGGGAAGAGCTGCCTTTTTTCTCCTGATGTATTGCTCTTTAGATATTCAGATGGGTAGCTACAGGGCCACAGCCAGGAAAGCTGCATTTCCATTAAGTTACCATATTCTATAGACAGGCAGTCTCCTTGTTTTTCACTTTCAGGACTCCACATTTCCTTTTTCAAGTCAGCTAATTTTACTTCTGCCTTTTTCACTTCAGCTCAATATCTAAGTTACAGTTCCAAGTCCAGTGCAGTTAACATCTTGCTCTCTGTCTTCTACCACTGTGTTTTCCTCTGCAAACCCACAGCACACAATTTATTTCCATTACCAGGATACCTTTCCTGACTGAAGCTGCTGTGACAGTCACACCAAGCACACAGTTACAACACTTCCACTTCCATCCTCACTTCTGCCAGCAGCCACCAGGCAGCAATGACAATCCTCTTAGCATCAGCCCTCTCCTCCCTCAGCTGTCCACAGGCTGCCCCAGTTTCCCTGAGCCCTGAATATCATCTTCCAGACTGAGTTTTCCACCTGTTCATCTTTCAAGGACTGTACCTGCACCTCTACAAATGCTCTTACTACGTTGTGCATCTTCTTTTAGCATTAACAAAGCAAATATTTAAATGAAGTAAAAAATGCAACACACAGTTGTTGCACAAGATGTGATCAAAAGCTACCTTTACGCTGGTACAACATCACTGACTTAATCAAGTTATGTTGTAGGCCAAAAATTCCAGCTAACATTTCATCTCAGCTCTAGAGCACACCACCTAAACCCACATTCTTTTAGAGACAAACAAATGAAGCTAGACTAGGATTTTTTAAGAGAAAAAAGCAAATTAGGAATGAACTACAGAAAATTTCATGCTTCTGGACATCAACTTAAAACCGACCAGCAAAGCCCCAAAACCCAACCAGGCAGACACAGACCTGAACCCCCACCCTCCCCTGGGGAAATCACTGCCCCTCATCATTTGGAGAGGCCTCAGGCCACACTTTGATGAGGCAATGAAGGCAGAAACTAATAGAGAAGAAGACAGGTTTCAAAAATAGGTGAAGAAAACAGGAAAATACCACTTGTTTGAGGTTCCTTCCCACTGCAGTTGACCACGTGAGGGGTCCAGGAGCAGGGCTGCAGCCAGAGGTCCTTGCATGAAGCTGGGGGAAAAGAACCTCACACAGACCAGCAGGGGCTGGCAGGGGGCACAGGCACCCTCCAAAGGCAGGAGGCACTGAGCCAGAAGAGGTCTGAAGACAGCTCAGAAATTCAGAGGAAAGCCCCAGAGATTCAGAGAGAGGCTGATAGACCCTTCATTATAGACTCAGTTATGGTCAGTAACAGCCCCCACCCAAGGGAGGACAGTCAGGGGCAGTAACACCTGCTGGACCCTCAGCACCATCACAAAATGAACTTACTTCCCCAGATGGGGTTGCAGTTTTCACAAACAAGCAGGATGACTTCAACAATATAATTTCAAAGCATTAGATTTCCCCTAGTTCTCTTTACCAAGGAGCTTGCTGTTATCGTACAACTTTATTCTTATTTATGGTTGAAAAAAAGTCAGAAATTGGCTACACCCAAAATAAACCCTAATTTTCATCCCAAGTCATCACACACATCATCAGTCACTCACACTACACCTTCTAGACCAAGAGAGCTGAAACAGTCTTCATGGGGCAAGGTAAGCAGCATTCATCACTGCCTTTACAGCGACAGAAAAATGTGTAGGTGGCCTTACAAACATATATTTGTGGCTCAAAAATGACTCTACAGCCTCCTTAAAGTACCCACAGAATTCTTCTGTCCCACAAATAGAGAAACAAAGGAATTCAATAGTTAAGTAGAAGATGCTAAGCAGGTGTGAAGCACTTTAGCTCCTCAATTCAGGTGATGTTTTGAAAGGTTTGCGTGATGCAGGACTTGGTACAGAGAACATCTGATTGATGCCAACAAATTTACACACGAATTTTCATGCAGAAATATTAACCAGGATATTGGAATTGAAGTATTTAGGATTACGACATGATACAAATCAAAGACAAACTAAAATCTGAAGTAAACCATGCTCGAATGCAAACTGCTCCAGTGTGGAACATCTCCCACCCTGAAGAGTCAATTTTTGAATAGTATCAAAGATCCTCTTCTATAGGTTCTAGTTTGTTGAACTACTGTTCTATACAATTTGGTACCCTGCCAGAAAAAGTGGACAATAACTGATGCCTTCAAGGACTTTCTGCCCTGTGACAGCTGCTCTGCTTGCATGAAGCAGCACAAAAACTGAGGATATGGAGTTAAATTTTTCCTGATCCCTGAGGCAATCAGTGTATTCCTTGGAGTATGAAATTTGATTACACTTATTATCTTAGCTTGCATAACTCTGAGTGTGTTTACTGCATATAAAATATTTCAGTCCTGTTAGAGATCCTGTACAGCACTTGATAGGTTTCTCAGGCAGGAGTGCTACAGGTGGACTGTGCTGAGAGTCCCCTAACCCAAATGGCAAAATATTAGATTTTATCTGTAAGAGTTTACACCACGGGCCAAGGTGGATGCACATGATAATGAGGCAGCCTGGGGAAACTTCAACAGTCATTGTAATGCAGCACTTGTCCTAGAAGTTTAATATATTTATACTCCATCCTCAGTGGCTGTCAATGCAAGCCCTTTCAGGGACACTAACTTTAACCTCAAAATTTGACAAATGATTTTATACTTGGCAGAAAGAGAGAAACAGTCAATGGAACCTAATGGAATAAGAAATCATAAAATACCTGAAATGGAGAATATGTTTTTAATTGCTTACTTCACTCCCACCCTAACGTCTGTCTGTGATGGATGATGTGACAGAATAATCCTCACTAAATTCTAAGTAAATTAGAATTAGCAGAAGTGGCACTACATTTATCTTATTCAATAATGCTTCTTTGTTTCTCTTTGGTGTCATCCTTTGATTTTCTAGTTGATGGCATTATTCACTGTGAGGGATGAGATAAAAAGGCTAGAAGATTAATAGAGTAGAGGGAAGAGGTGAAGGCCAAGTGTTCTCATGACATGCAGATTAAGTGCGTTAAAGAAACACATTATGATCAAAATATTTCTTTCTCAATGACAGCATTTGCTAAATTACCCATTACAACAAATTGTGCTTCTGAATGTGGCACAGTTTGCTTTCATGTGGCTGACAAAGGCACCTGCACATAAAAGGGAAACTTGCTTTCGCTTTCTTTTCTTTCCACAAAATGTCTTACCTTGTTGGCCATTAAAGAGGTGAAGGATAACAAAGTAAACTATTTAAGCAGTAATGCATTTCAAGATTCAGTGCAAGAGGACCTATGTCTGCTCAATACAAAAAAAAAAAAAAAAAAAAAAAGGGATATGTATGCTATTTGCATTTGCATGTTATTCTAGGAAAAAAAGCTTGGTCTTTTGACAGTGGTTGTCCAACAATACATAGGTGGTCTCTCCTATATACCAGAATTATCTAGCTAATTCTGATAAATATTGCCTGGGAGAAAGCACAACATACTGAGCCACTGAACACCACAATTGCAGGAAAGGTCCATTATTCACTGTCCAAATAAGCCACATTCACCACATTTGAGAATACAGCACTGACTCAAATGACATTGTAATTGTAAGCTCATTTATTCAGCAAATGCATGGAATGCTGCAACTTTCATTTACTGTAGTACTACAAGAATGCCTCAAATATAGGAATAATTATTTAACAAAAAACATGCTGCCAAGGTTGAGAGAAATTAATTTGGAAACAAGTGGCATATTCATGAGTATGTTTCCTTTGCTATTTGTATGCCTCCAACACAATCCTAATAAGCATTTCTGAGGAATAATTGACTTGGCCATTCAATCTGAACATGTATTTGAAGGTTATTAAACTCAGACACATGTCCACAGAATTAATATATTGAAAACTCAATTAAAATTGAAATATAAAATCAGTCATGTAATTCCTAACACAGTCATGCTGTCTCATGACAGTAAAACAGAACAGCTCTCACATCAGCTCCTGACACTGCATTCACCCCCTTCTCAAACCTTGCTTTCTCTTTTGCCTAATTCCCAATTCAGTTACCCATTTTTTGTTGCAAGTCTGAACACCTGCTGTACAAACAATCTTACTTTTTTTAAAGCTGCAAACCTCTGTGTGTGTATGTATGTAAGCATATAAAAGAATAAACAAGGAGCTGATTCAAAACATGCCATTGAAAGGCACAAATGCCAGTAGCCATAGGTAATTTTCTTAAAAGCTTTTCTCCCTGTATTGTTTATCCCAATCTTTCCTGAAAAACTTGAGGACTCTGATCAAGTTTTCTTGGAAAAACTGTGCAGTTTTTTGACCTAAAAATGGATCTGAAGGTACAAGAGCTGAAGATTGAAACAATACCAAAAAAGCTTTGAACACATCCATGCACGTCTGTTTTAATATAAATAAGAGATATTAATGGTGCCAATTTGTTTGAAGTTTATTTATAGTCCATTTATATGCTGACAATTTTCTAGTAAAAGAAGAATTTAATTTGAGGTTTAATTCAATCTTAAATCTTAAATTAGTAAGACATCCGGGTCAAACCCACCCCACATTAATAACAGCTGTACAGTCAAACTAGCACAGGGAAACTGGCCTGTAGCATGAGCTGCCATTGTCACACTTAGCAGGATAAAAACCTCAACGAAAAACACTATTTTGTGGGTGCAAATATTTGAAAGATCCCATAAAATATGAATTTTATGACTTACTATGAATATAAGGGATCCACAAATAATAAAATATATTTTCAGGGTGACGAAGATCTACAGCTCAAGTTTATACATTCTGAAAAATTTATGATAGTTAGATAGATGAAGATTCATGGCAGCAAATTTGAGTTGTCATAGTTGAAAAAGTGATGGATTGTCAGAAATAATAAATACAGCAAAATACTTCAGGTCTTATTAATTCTCAGATTTCATCTTAAGCATCAATAATTTCCATGTCTAAAAGCATAAATGCAATTAATTAAATTGCAATTACAGAATACTCTCTTTCATCACACCAGATTAATTTATCTCAGACAGATTGTGTTCATATTCTTAATCCTGAAATGTAAAGAAATTAATGGGAACTTTCAAGCAGGGTAGCTCTGGAGATGCAGACTACTTGGATCTACTATCCTTTTAGGTGAGTCAATAAAAAATGAGTTAAATTAACAGTTTTGCCTGTGCTATTGTGGGTTTAAAAAATATTCAATTCAGTCTGCAAAACAAGGCTATGGTAACTAAATGTGTGTTCCATTTTATTTTGAAGCACTCGTTCCCCATTACTGACAATGTAGAAATTCTAATAAAGGAACATATAAATCAGGTACAAATGCAAATTAACTATAAAATGAGCTCAATTATGCTAGTTGTAGGATTTTGCTATGAGGGTGTATCAACAAATCTTTTAATAATATATATATGTATCCATTTGCATATTAAGCATAGAATTTTAATAAGTACCCAGGTGTTCTGGGAACAAGTATTTCTTTGTCATTCACTGGATCAGTTTTCCTGATCCAGCCTTTTTATAGTGGCACGCTGACACCCAGGGAGCCCCTGCACAGGGACCTTAACAAATTAGGGAGATGGACAATCACCAACTGTACAGAATTCAACAAGGGCAAGTGCCAGATTCTGCACCTGGAATGGGGCAGCCCTGGATGTAGGGGCAGACTGAGGAATGAGAGGCTGGAGAGCCACAGAAAGGGACCTGGGGGTCCTGCTCAATGACAAATTGGGCATGAGCCAGGAGGGACATCCCTGTCCTGGGGGCAGCAGGCACAGCATCGCCAGCCAGGCGAGGGAGGAGGGAGGGGAGTTTCCTGCTCTGCTCTGCACTGGGGCAGACTCACCTCAAGTGCTGGGGGCAGTTTTGGGCACCCCAAAATAAAAGTGACATTGAGCTGTTAGAAAGCATCCAAAGGAGGCCACGAGGATGGTGAAGGGCCTTGAGGGGAAGCCATGAGGAATGAGTGAGGTCACTTGGTCTGTTCAGCCTGGAGGAGACTGAGGGGAGAGCTCACTGCTGTTACAGCTTCCGTGTTGGAACTGCACGTCCCCTCCCTCTGTGAGGGGAAGAGGAGGAGCATACACAGATCTCTTCTCTGGGGAGACAGAGATAGAACATGAAGGAATGGCCTGAAGCTGTTTCAGGGGAGGTTTAGGTTGGATATCAGAAAAGGTTCTTCCCACAGATGGTGGTTGGGCACTGGGACAGGCTCCCCAGGGCAGTGGTCACAGCACCAAGTCAGACAAGATTTCAAGAAGTGTTTGGACAACACCCTTAGGAAAATGGTGTGGTTCTCGGGGATGGTCCTGTGCAGGGCCAGGAGCTGGTCTCGATGATCCTTGTGGGTGATTTCCAACTCAACATATTCTGTGATTCTGTGAGTCAGTAGAGGCTTACTTTGGTTTGAGTGGAGAAATTCTTCTTTCTTACATTCAACTGAAGTTACAAGAGATTAACCTGAAAAGAAGTTATCTGACGAAGCATCACCTGCCAGGGATACCACTGCTTCCCATTGCTGATAGAGCGAAAGCAGCAGCTCGTTTAGGAAAATAGAGTGCTGGCTCTGATTCAGGGTCTGTTGAAGGACTTTGGTGTGCCAACACAACTTCTGCAGGCTCCTCAGATTCATCCCCTGGACCTGCTTTTTGGCAAATTAGTAGATTGTGCATGCTTGTACATAATGTTGAGTATTCTGGTTATTTTCAAATCCTTAGTTGCTGTTACAACGACATTGGACACCGTATAAATAACATTGATGAGTTTATATAATAAAAAGTGGATATTCAGACATGTCTTTCCCAACTATTTTTTGAATTGTGTTCATGCAGAAATGTGACAATCTCTGAGAATGGAAATCCAGCTAATACAATGCTTTCTCTGACTTGCTATAAGGACAGTATTACAAACTAATTTTTGTATCTGGCAGCAAATTGGATTTTGTTTGGGAAATTCAAGGCAATAATATTCACATTATACACATGTGCATATTTTTTCCCTGTATTTAATATTTGTCAGATAGATCTCATCTATTCAAGATGAAATTTCATTCCCTTTAATAAAAATGCAGTGATTCAAAGTTTACACTTGAAAAGTTCAAAAATAGACACTAAGTGGTCATTCAGTTGTGTAACTTTTAATCATGGAACCAATATCGGTTCAATACAGTCAAACCCAGTAAAATTGCTTTTCCTTCTTTCAACTCTGAATTTGGATATTTGACTTCAAAAGGACTTTTATTAAAAGTTAAGGTACTACTGGCACACAAGGCTGGAGGTACAGATTAGAAATATTACTGAAGAAGAAAAATAGGCTGAAACAGTTGAGACTTGGAGTGAATGAAATCCAGCTTACATTCCTGTTGGGGACACCACATTACTTTCAGGCACTGGACAAATCACTTAAGATTTCATGTTTAGGTCCTCAGGGATGAAAACAAAGGAATCTTTTCTTTCTATCTTTATAGATGGTGTTCCCTGAGTTTTAAGGACAGTTTCTTACAAACATTATGGACAGATGTGTGCATGTGTACACATAACATATATTTAAATGATCACCTACACACATATTTGCAGTCTCCCCTTGAAAAGCAAACTCTGTTGTGGATTCCAAGCACTAATGTTAAATAAATCAGAATTTAACTGTCTCAATTCAGAAGCAAAGGGGTATGGAAACAGAATTTCCTGGTGTTTCTGGATATCTATTTTCATCTGTCTACAAGGTTGCCCTGTGATTAATCCAAATTATAGTGAAAAGGGAGGGAAACATAAAAGTAGATAACACATGAATGGCTTAACATTTCTTTGAAATTTGAAAAGGGAATGTGAACAACCCTTTTTCACCACTGGTATGCTAAAACAAAGACATACAACATATGAAGTGACATAATTTACATTGACACACCATCATTATTTGTTATGATAAATTAATAAGCAGCACCTTTGGGTGCTGCCAATTCATTCAGTTCCTGTCACAGCTGATTAGAATTTCTGACTAAGATGTAATAAAATGGAGAGTGCATTAATATATGATAGTTTCCTTTGTTTACTTAATGCAGAACAATTGCTGCTTTTTTACTTCCCCAATCACAATTTTCTCATAAAGAGTGGGCATTTCTACCTCTTGCTTACAGTGTTGATATGGAAAGTCATTACTCACAGTTTATTATTGCCCAGAGCTCTTCGTTACAGTGAAATAGAGGAGTTGTGGTGATTTAAATATGTAACATACAGTCTAACTAATCACATTTGTTCCAAAGATCTATGATTAGCATTATTAAAACAAAATCACAATGTCTGAACATTCTATAAATTTAATCTTAGAACATTGTACCCTCATTAATGATATTCCAATAGTGTGTACACTGTAGACAACTTCTCATCAGCTTGACTATTACAAATATGAGTAGCTTGAACCCTTGAATCATCTGTATTCCACTCCAACAGCACTGGCTCTTGCAAAATATGTTCAGGTCATCCTAAATTAGTTTCTCGCTCTTTACACACTGCAAAATCAAAAATACTTCAACTTAATTTTTTTAAAACTGCCTTTGATTACCATCATCCTGTGGCATGTAGCAGACTTCTTTTCCTGTTACTAATCTACATGATTGCTTAGTATCCCTTCTTTTTTAAGTTTACTGCTGCTACACCTTTGCTTTGCAGGAATACTCTCCCATAGTCGGCATATAAATACTTTAACCAACAACGTTCCATAGGGAACAGCACTATTTTTGCTTTACTCTCTCAAATCTTCATTAAAGGGCCTGATTCTATTTTAAGGTTATTTCATGACATTCTAGCAATTTAAAGAGTATTTTCATGCTCTGTACAGACTATTTGCTGCTAAGAGCAGGTAAATGCTTACTGCACATAGGAACCAATCCTAAAGGGTTAAACAAAGGCCTAGCTGAATTTGTGATCAGTGTAGTTACTGACCAGTCAACCCAAAATCCCATTTTATCTTCATTATTTATGCTGAAGATCTTCACTGTATGCTGAACTTTTCCTGCTAACAGGCTTTATAATAAAGTTGGACAGTGTGAATGCTGTATTGGCTGGCAGGAGTCCCCTAGTTCTACTGCTGATCTGATGTTCCCACTGTGTCTTTTGATAAGTTAATGAAGTTTAATTTAGGAGGAGCTGTGGGTGATAAACATACTGAAAATCCAACCTTTTCTGATGGGTTTAAATCACCTAATTTCGAGGAGTTAGTCTCCTGCACCACTGAGAAATTTCAGGCAATAGGCTTGTAGTTACACTATCAGGATTGATATGCTAAAACAAGAAAATTTGCTAATCATTACCATCCTATAGAACCACTTACACATAAACTTTAACTCAGTTTTTCTCTGGGATATTTGAAACCACAAGAACAAAAAAAATTGTGAACAGGCAAACATCTGCCTTCTCTACACTTTGGAGTCTGATTATGGGTAAACCATAATAAAAACCTAAGGAAACCTTTTCCATTAATATTTACTGGAACCATATTTTTTAGCTAAACACTTTTAGGGATTTTATTTGCATAAGAATGTTTCATAGTCCTTAGCAGATTTCATCTGCAGATTACCTTTGGGACTTTCTATTCTTCTCTGAAGACAAAAAAGAATAGGAGATGGGTTTGGCCAAGGTCAGACAGAAATTTGGGCTGAATTGCCAACTGAAATCTTTAAATGACATGGCTTTTGCCTCCTACCAGTTTTTCTTCCACAATTCCGTGCTGTAAGAGATTTTTTCTGAAGTTATTGCTCTGATTTCTTGTGTCACAGAAATACACAGGGCATGGGAAAACTCAGCAAAACATGCAGCACACATGGGGAACAGCAGTTTTCAGAAGTTCTAATTCAAAGGCTCCTAGAGAGAGCCTGCTGCAGCTCCTCCCAGCACAGCTCTGTGCCAACTGCAGCCATCCTGGATGGCTGCATTCATTGCCCAAGCTGTTGTAGCCCGGAGGCAAAATCAAGGGAATTAAGCTTTCAAAGCTCCTCTTCTTTCTTGCAGTTGCTGTCCAGAAAATTTTCTACCTATGATGAGGAAGTAGCCAGCAGCTCTCTTGGGAGAAGATGACCTGTGTGTCACAAGCTTAGGCCAGCTCCAGAGCCCCACGGTCACCCTCTGTGAAAAAGGCAGCACACTTTTTGATGTGCTGCAAACACCACTGGTGGTGATGTTCACCTCAGACGTGATGGAGAATTGAACAGATGTTCTTTTTATGTATCTTCGGTGGAATGTCAGCATCTCATGGCCCTGGTGCTTGGGCCACTTCTCTTTCATTTAACTAAGAAATGATGAAATGTGGGCAGTGATGGATGGAAAGGGCCTGGTCCCAACCCCAACAAGCTCAAGGGAATGACTCCTTCAGATAAACGGACACTGCATTAGGGGTTAAGTGCCACATGGCTGTACAGACTGCTGACACAATCACTGTAATTTCACAAAATAGCTTGTTCTTTAGAGACACCCTGAAATCTTCATGTGTTTAGAAAAAAGAGAAAAAAAGAAAGACATTTTCCTCCTAAGTCTGTCTAATCTTCTTAACTGTATCAAAAGGCATGGGAAGATTTAGGAAAATGAAGCTCAGAGGAAAAGAAAGAGCCAGTCAAAGGATTTTTGAAAGGATTAAATATTACTAGGGGATGATATGAAGGAATACAATAGAGCCACAAGGTTTGAAGATTTACCTGTTCTCTGCCATTAGGTGCAATGATTATTTCCTCATCTGCCATTGGGAAGCGATGCTTTGAGGGTAGAAAAGGCACTTTTGTAATCCTAACCATCACTCATACTGTTATTATTAAACCCTTACAGAAGGGAAATCCAATAGGTTCTTTGAAAAGCAAAGACTACATTAAAGAGGAATTTCATTTGTACATATACATCCTGTAAACATGAGGGACAAAAGGTAATACAAAAAAATACAAACCAACACTGAAAAAACCTCATGCAGTTATTTTAATTATTGCTGTCCCGGATTTAAATTGCAATTAGCTTTTAGAGGTTTTGTACAAATGAGATGTACTTGGGGTTCTTCTGTTTCAGGGATACAAACTTTGAAGCATCTATGCACTGATAGTGCAAAGCCTACTCTGATAAGATTTAATGTTGTCTAATATAAACAACAAATGATGGCCAAAAGAGCATCCAGGCACCTGGACAAAACCCAGGAAGTCTAACTCTGCCATTTTGGATGTTCGAACATTTCCACTGGAGTTTAACATATATGTATTGCTTCTTCTTTTAAAGAATGCTTTATGAGCAATAGTGTAAAAGGTAACTGCAGTTACATGCAGCTTGGAGAGAAATAAAGCAGGCTTATACAGGTATCCATAATTCTACCACAGGTTCTAACTTCAGGTTCTATGCATCGTGCCTTCTTCACACACGACTCTGAATTTCATGGATTCTTGTTCCGTATGGCATTATGGGCTAGATGTTCAATGCACATTGGGTGACATTTGGCCTAAAGTATTACATACTGGAAAAATTGTTCCTACTATTCTGTGAGTACTCACTCACTTTTGGATAAATTGATCTGGCTGTGAGACACTGAAATGTTATGCATTAAAAACAAACAAAAATTATCCTGCTCTCCTATTCTTCTCCTCATACCATCTTCTATTTCTTACTACTGAGATTCTTCCTGCCCTCTAACACATTGTTGACAATACTTACAGGTAGGAGATGGGTCAAGTGTGTCAGGCCTATCAACCAATCCTTCTCCTATCATTCAGGTAGAGGAACTATAAGGGAAGAAATACAGGAAATATGTTCCCTCAAGTTTTTAGCACAAATAATGGAAAACGAAAGAGCTGAAAAGCTTCCCACCAAATACATAAAATGCTGGTGTAATGCTGAGGGAAGAGAAGGGGAACAAAGGCCAAGCAGCTTAATCTGATACTAATAGGTCAAGATTTGTGAAGTGTGAATGGTATTGGTATAACCAATCATAGACAGATTCTACACCTAAATTCCATACCAAGAGGAGTTGAGTTTTCAGTCTTTGCCTTGACAAAAGAAAACATTAGCACAAATATTCTACACTATATTTGCTACAGTAAAAAAATTAATTTATTATGAATCATTAACATTCAACTACCATTCGCAGATATACACATAGCTTAAACATCATTGATATTTGAAATAGTTATACCAATGTTTGCATTACAAAGCATGCATCCAAAAATAACTGTAGGCAATAACTGCTAATACTCAAAGGGTTTCCAAAGGAAATCTCCACCTGGTTATAAGTAGCATTTTATTGGGAGCAATTGGAGAGCCAGTAATTGTGCGTATTTTGGATCAATCCTTGTTCTCTGCAGTAGTGCTGTGGAACTGTCAGTTCCATTGCTGGAAATGATCCTTATAATGTAACCTCAATCAAAAGATATAATAATAACATTGATTTCAAATCCAGCTGTTAGTTTTCCAATAAACTCCAGACATAACAGCTTCTATTTTTTCTCCATGAATCATATTTTGACCATGATCTTTTTGTGCAACTGCATCCTAGTGGGTTATTAGTAAAAAGACCACAACTTACAGCTTTTCTCCTGGTTTTCATCTAGTCAAATTATGTATTATTTCCTTGACCTTAATAGCAGAATCTAACCTTTCATTTATTTAACCTTAGCCAGAGAGGAAAAAATACGTTTACAGTCCAGTCAAGAAATCAGAATAAATTGGTACAGTGAGTATAAAGTCCACAGGGTAATGTGTAAATGTAGATTCTGCTTTTCATTATAAAATACAGCCATGAAGTACTTATATGTAAAAGCTGCACTAAATTTTAACAATACACCACAGTTGTAAATCTATATTTTAAAGTGCTGGGATGTTTTCTGTTACCAAATAAATTTTTATTTGTGAAATAGAAATATGGCCTCAGAAGCCTATAAATATGGGATTTCCTTGCCTTGGAAGCTTGTGAGATTTATCTAAATATGAATTGTAGGTAACAGCAATGACACACTGTAACTTACCATGATTAGGTGAAGATAGTAACATCTAGAGAGCTGTTTCTTTGTATTAGAGGAGTCGTCTTTGTGGGAGGATGAAAGAATAATGTCATGTTTAACAGACCAGAAAAATAAAACAGCACTCCACTCTATGTTTTTTCAAAATTTCAAAGTAAATGAATCTCCATTTTATATTTCAGGGTGATATATAGTAAACATTTGTGGGAAGAAATATAGGTAGCAAATGTTATTTCAACTAAAAATCATGCAAATCCACAAGGACTTCATTTTTTTAAACTTATTTTACTCTTCTATCACTGTTAAAAATGGTCTGTGTCTTCAATAGCATTTCTCATCCAGCAACCTCAATATGTATGTTGTAAAGATGAATGGATGAGGTGTTTAGAGTTAATGATCTGTATCATATTGCATCCATTTAGCTAAAGATATATAATCCCACACAGTTTGGTTTATATTGACTCTTATTCAAGAACTACATCTTTGAAAGGCCATCATGCTCTCCTGACAGGTTAGAAGATGAGAATAAATAAGACAATATACTCAGCTTTCTGTTTTATAGATAAAGTCTACAGGCTATTTGATAGTTTTACTTCTTATATTTTACAGTGATATTAGAGTTATTTATTACCAAATTACAGTCACATTGCATTTTATCGCTTTAACTTTTTGTGCTTTGGAAACATTTGTAGTTCATTTTATTTCTGCTAGCATAAACATATTCTATATCTGAGTGTGCATGAGTATATATTCTGAATAAATACATCTGATTTCAATGATTTTTATGCATCCCTATAAACTGCATCCTTTTATGCCCACAGAATGAGATCTACCTCAAAGTAACTGTTACCACAAAAAAGATGCAATTTTAAATAAAATAACTGCAAAGAGACTTGGACAGTATTGGATGTAGATTTTGGAAGAAGAATGATTTAGTATGTTCCTGAGCTCAGAGCTGTCCTCTGTTTCTTGGTCAATGCTGCCTTTTAGGATTACGCTAACTGATAATGAAGATCACTTTTCACAGTGGTTGGAGGGAGTTAACTGTGGAGATCTACAAGTATCTGCAATAGAACTGGTGTCCCTCAACATATTTATTAATGATCCAGAAAGAGTCTCTGCAGTGACAGGATGAAATTTGCTGATGTGATGAAGTTATTCAAGGTACTAAAAACAATATGTGAAAAAGACTGAAAAGGATCTTACGATACAGAGTGACTGAAAAATAAGAGTGGCAGATAAAATTCAGCATCAATAAATTCAAAGTAATATATCTAGAAGAAAACCAATTTTAACCACATGGATACACTAATGGCATCTAAATTCGCCAGTACTCAGAAAAGAAATCATAATATTTTTGTGAGCAGACAATAAAAAGAGTTATCTTAAAAAAGGGATGATGATGAAGATGGTTATGAATTGTTAAAACAGACTCAAAGAGTTAGTCAGAAATTACAACTGGTATCACTGCATTGTCCCTTGGTTTACCTGTACCTCGAATACTGCATGCCTACTTGCTTTCTTCACCTTAAAAAAGATACAGCAGAATTAGGAAGACTTAATGGAGATTGACAATTATGATTAGATCTGATAGATCATCCTCTGTGAAGGGGGAGATTAAATAAGATAGGATATATTTATCTGGAAAAGAGATGTCCCAAGTAAAATATGATAGAAAACTATTTAAAAAATACTAGAACAGAACAACAATAGATAACTATTTTACATTACTTTTACAACAAATTAATAAGGAACATAAAATGATATAGTTAAGAAACAAATATAAAACTACTCAAAGTACTTATCACACAGAATCATAAGCAAATACAGAAGTTCACTGCTGCATGATATTCTTGAGTAACAAAACAGGTATTTGTTGGATTTGGTGGGGGTTTTTTAAATAGCACTATTTGAAGAAAAAAATCACCAAATGCTACTAAACACTAGATTCTATCTTAGCAACTCCATTAGCCAGAGATTGCTGGAGAAATAAGTCTATCAGAGACAGTTTGACTGAACTCTTGATCTGTCCTTACAGTATTTGCTTCAGCTTTTAATGAAACAGGTTGCACGTTGTGCTCTGTCCGTACACTGCCTCATTGACAAGTTCTCAGCAAGATAAACGTTTGCTTTCCAAAGTATGAGCACACCTTCCAGTGCATTAAGAGAAACTACTGCTTAATACCAGAGATTACATCAATTCTACAGATTTTTAAATGATCTCAGCTGAAGAAGCCTAAGTCTGACAAGGCAATTGCTGTGGGTGTCACTATAAACAGTGTCAGTGCCTGACACCAGCCCTAAATAAATCACTGAAATTACTTCCATTCCTGTTCTTCAATAGGCTTATATCTTAACACACTAGAAACAGCCATGCAGACCCTGATTCAAAAACCAGGGAACATTTAAAAATGCATCCCCAGCCATGAGGTGCTAAATGACAGGGATGCATAGAGTTGTACTTCCAGGCCCCTTTGTGGAATACCAGTTTTAAAGAAGGAACTATGTGAACACTCATCTCTAATTTCTGTAGATTATGAGGCACAGACCATGTTAGTGTCCAGTGTCTGACACACAGGGCCAAAGAGCTGCAGCTTTTCAAGCTTTGATGAACCACATTTCCTGCTTCTGGAAAGCCCTGGCTCTGAGCCTTCGTGCTGCTGATATAGAAAGTGCGTGTATGAGACTGAGACAGGAGGCTTGAGCATGTGAAAGGTGTGTTTCTATATTTCACAGATAGCTGCAGTTTGTGTATGCAGAGGAAGGCCATACCTGAGAAGTTCAAAGACAGTGGAAAAGATACAATCCTCATTTGCAAAGGTACAGAGTAACATGGAAAGTCAGGGCACCGTGCAGCTCCTGGCCAGGTGACATTTTGGAACACTGCTTTAGTCCAGCCAGCCCAGTTTTCTGTAATCCTGAAAAACACAGGTGTCTGCAGCAGAAGAAGGAAGAAGAATGTTCATATCAAACAGCAAATTTCAGCATAAACTTTCTTAACACTTGTCCATGACTTCTTACTCACCTCTAGATTGAAAATCTCTTCAGAAAACAATCATACACTTTGTCTCCTTCCTGCTCAGCAAAATCAAAACTCACTCAAATAACCCTAACACCACTGCAGATGATGTGACCTGTTGGATTTTTACTCGTTCATTTATATGAACTGCTGAGAACTCCAAAGGGTCTGGAAATGGTGATAAAGGGGTCATAGAACATTTGTGATGTTTATTTTGACAGAAGACAACCTGAGCAGGGTATATCAATTCACAAAAACAGTGAAAACCTTTGGACTGAAAGAAATTTACTTTCCCAGTGAGTGGGTCCATTCAGCTGGCAATATGCCTGGAGTAGACTATAGGATTTAGCAGACTGTTGACAGTCTTTCCCATTATGAGCCCTTGCTCCCAGACTGCTAAAAATGTAGACTGCTGCCTTTAGCCCCAAATATAAATGGTTATATATGTAATCATTTATATCATTCCATATATAAATGGAATAGAATCATGGCTGGGGTCTGCAAGTCACGTTTGCCTCTATTTCTTCTTCTGCTCAAGAAACAAATGCAAGGTCTCACTGAATTAAAAAATGAGCCTTGATGAAGTAAAATATTATGTGTTCTGCTATGCAACCTCTCCATGGAAAACTCATTCTGTGTCATTCTTGCTGCTCGGCAATATTTCTTTTTCTCTTCTACAACTGCATGAGGGTGTAAAACTTCTGTTACTGTTTTCCCCCAATTTTCCCTTTCCCTTTATTTTGTCATCTCCCACTTCTTTCTTTACATATTGTCTCTCTTTCACTATATCAGGGACACAAAATTGAAGCAAAATTGGTGAAGAACTTGTCTTATCAGAAATGTCATTGGCTACAGATGTTTGGTACAAACCAGCACTATTTATTTTTCTGAGTGTCGTGAGATACACACACAGAGGTAAAGCTGAGCTGTGTCAGGGAAGAAAACACCTGCGTCCATAAAAGTGATGGAAGGAGAAAGAGGAGGGACAGGAACACAAAGCAACAATGAAAGAGTAAACTGCCAACAGTACTAATCTTTTCCTTCCTATATGGCTGCTTACCACAAAGTACCAGGGACTTTTTAAAAGTGGTGATTTTGTGGAATATTAACTGAAAAACAGTAGCCAATTTCATTGTGCATAGGTTCCTCTTCATTCCTCATTTTTTTCTGCATTCATGTGGTAGACTTTCAGGAAGGAATTATCTATTTAATTTTCCATTCATTCATGCTTCTGTCCAACAATGCATGCAAGTACTACATACCTATGGCACATCCTTTTTGCATTAACTTACAGATTTACAAATTTTATGTGTACTCCTGGACAAAGTGGCACTGAAGCAGAAATACTTCCATTGCTGTGAACACTCCAAAGAGGAGCAGGTAAATGACACCCAAACCAGCTGCCCTGGGAAACAAAGGAACCCCACTCGGGTGGGACAAGTGGAAAGGCTGGAGTCTCTTGGCTTTTATCAGCTCTTTACATGCTTTTTCTCCAATGGAGTTCTGATAGTTTGACGCCAGATCTCACTGTGTTTAGTGATGAGCTGCACCATGTCAGACACCACGCTCTAGGCCTTCACTGCACAAGAGCTGCTGCACCCAGGGAATGCATTCCTGCTGTAATGTGGCACTGTGATGCCTCTTCAAGCAGAATAAATCTGTTTGGGTTTATGATAAAAAATAATGTGCAGCATGCTCAACTATGCTCACACTATTTTTAAGTGTATTTCATAAAACTTTATGGTTTGATACTTCCATGGTTAGGGTGGAGGGTTTGATGAAAGGCCCTGTGAGTGACAGGAAGCCTGTGAAGATGAGCAAAGGTAGAAACTTACACTGCCAGGAGCTGGGGCTGAAACTCAGGTTTGTACTAATTCCCCTGGAGCAGTGGTTTGATATTAGTTTAGAACTTCTATCTGTTTGCATTTAAATTAATCTGGAAAAAGCTGAAAAACAGCAAAGAGAAAGAGAAGGCAAAATGAGGAAAATCTGAGCTCATGCACAAAGAGCCATTAGCATTCCATACTGAAAACTTCATCATGCACAGATCCCTTAATATTACATCCATATGTTATAGAAAAGGGAGAAATGAAAGAAATTCAATTTGACCACAGCAGAAAGAGATTTTTAGAAGCATAAATATAAAATTGTACTTAAAATTTTGATATAAATGAAATATTTATATTTCATTTCTATGTTTTCTGAATAAATATTATGGCAAAGAACATATCAACATTGCAAGTTCTAGTCTAGTCTATCACTACAACTGCTGGCTAATTTTATTTGAATGCTACTCTGTCATCAGTCTATGGTTCAATTACAGTTATATACATAAACATAGTTGTTGCTTAGCATTTAGAATACTCTTGCCTTATGTTCACTGATTTTTTTTTTCTGTCAAATATTTCTCTACATCCTTTCAGCTCCTCTGGTGAATTTTTGTAGTCAACATCACCATCAGGTCTTTCTGCTGCTTTTAGTTCTAATTTTATTTTCAACTTTAACCTTTTGTTGCTTTTTGCTCATCTGCACAGACTGAAGAGAAGTCATGAGGCTGCTTCCTGTAAATCCCTCTGGAATTAACCTTCCTGCCCTCCCCGGACTATTAACTAATATATTCACCTCTTCTCCTGAAACTGGAATCATTGCCATCTCTTTGTCTGTGGTCATCACATCTGAAACCTCATCCTTAAAGCCTGCTGCAGACACTAAGGATCACAGTCTCCCTTGCTTCTTGGACTAGATGACACAGTTTACGTACCCCCAAGCTTTGTTTTCCACTACATGAAAGGAAGGGTTTCTGGTCCCTGTCACAAGGCCGCTCAAGGCTGATCTTGCATTGATTCCAGAGCAACTCTCAATGCACTGATACTGAAAATGCACAATCTGGGATTTTCTACAGCTCTGAAGAATAGCTTCAAAACCCTTTCCTACCTCATAGTTTTAGATTTACAAAATCCACTTTATCCTCTTTCATGTTCTCATCTCTTCCACATTGCAAACAGGAATCTGATTTACCAGGAAGGGAAGTGTGACTGGTGCTGCTGGATGGCCAAGGACTGAACTCATTCCTTCTCCAAAACTGATTTGTCTTTCTAATCCCGTCCTCTGTCTCACCCCCTTTTAGCTTGCAAATCCATGCAGGGTCTGTGATTTACAACACATTTATATATCTCATGGCACTGCCTGGCATGTGCTGTGTTTGGTTTCAAGCAGCAATTTAAATTATCTGTATATTTTGTAGAGTTTTAGTTTGCTTTTCCATAGTCTAAGCAGATGAGAACTTTGCATATGAACAAGTATTTTTTTACATTTTTCCTCTTATTTAGTTAGCAATTAGAATCAACACAAACAATCACAGAAGGCTTTATTTACTTTAGTTTCCTAGAATTTTTTCCATCTAGAAAGACACAGATGACTAAGCCCATTTTAGGTGTGATGGTATAAAACTAGAATTGTTTTTTACTTTCATTTTCCTACCCAGTGATGTATCAACGATGTGAAGAGTGAAATTCCAGAGTCCATGTCAATAAAATGAAAAGAGGACAGGCAAAACAAAAGCAGACAGAAGGGAATGAACAAATACCCACTGAAGATGGAAACAGAGGATAGAATTACCTTTTGATCTGCTTTTCTGAGAAGTCCCTGATGTAGAGGGAATTATTTCCTTTCCATGGAATCCTACAGAAACACAGACGTTTGCCTACTTGTTAAATACAAAAGGTTAAGTAAAGTGTTAGGAAACTAATTCAAAATTCAAGACTAATTTAGATTTCCTGAAATTATCATTATGACTGCAGCACAAGCCTCTTCTTATGTATTTGCCTAAATAATAGTTATAATAAAGTTAGCAATAATTTACAAAACTTTCTTGTCAGGAGAGGATTTCATGCTCAATCCTGAAGAATGGCACTTGAATGCCGAAGTAAAGGGCACCCCTACAAGATACTAAATAGATTAATTGATACACAAAAGCTGAATTAGGAATTTGAAAATATCTTGAAAGATTAAAACTGTTTTAGAGGGGGAAAATGAAACAATTAAGGAAGATTGCAAATTACAGAAAGAACAGTCTGAAAGAAAATATGCCTAGTATAAAAGATTGATTAAAAGACATAAAAAAGAAAGAGAAAGGAAAGCAGATGAAAAGAAAAAACCTTATAGACACAGTAAGCCATTATAGCTCTTTTGTTTTATGGAGGGTTAGCTTTAGTCCAAATTTTGCCATGTCTCATTGTTGTGGTGGATTTAGCCTCTTTCAATAAAACATGAGCCTGTTGTGCTGGCCCTTGAGCAGATGCAGTTGTGGCACTGGTCCTTGAGCCCCTCAGAAGAGAAGCTGCTGAGCTTTGTGAGCACAGCTCCTCTCTGGGTACCAGCATCACCTGGGCAGCTCCACCCTGTCAAACCAGCAGCTCTCGGGCAGGACGCTGGCACTGGGGACATTGATGGGCAGCCCTTGATTTCTGCCATTTTCTTACTTCTTCTGCCTTTTAACCCCACACTTACAGTGGGAGTGAGCAGGGGCTCCTGGTGACACCTCAGCAAAACAGGAGGGTGCAAATGCACTGACTCTTGGTCATGCTCAAGTCCTGCACACCCTCCCAGGCACAGGCCAGCTCCTGCCAGGGTAGTGGGAAAGGAACTTATATCTGCCAAAATTTTCCAAGGTCTTCTGTCAGTAGCCTAGATATAATGGGCTTCTCCAGGAAGCAAAAGTATATACTCGGGCTTTTTATCCTCACTTTAAAAGTAGACAGCAATTTCAGAAATCTCTAAAACATATCCCAAATTTTGGTATTGACAGCTACATTGCTTTGGAGAAAATAACTTCTCTCAGAACCAAGAGGGTTTTAACTTTTACCTATGAATGACTTCATACCTGACTTCTGTATTTTTAAATGTATGTGCCTCTAAGGTAGAAGACGTAAAATCTAAAATAATTACTAAGCCTTGTAGCCAAAAGGAAAAAAACTATTAGAATCGGACTTCTGTGCTGGAACTTTAACCTATCAGAATTACATCAGGCTCAGGTTTTCACACTGGCCAGGGACAGGCTATAGCATGCTGAATAGGATTCTTTATCTAACAGTGACACCTGAGAGTGTTAAATTACAAAATAATTTTCAAATCCAACTACTGGAAAAACTGCCTCCACTTGGGTTAGTCACAGTTCACAAGCAGGAGCAATTTTACCATTTTATACTTTCAGTGACATCCCCTTTTAATATTTTTTTAAAAAACCTTGTCTCCTAGAGTTTTTGTCCTATGCTGTTGCTAGAGGATTTAAACTTTAAATGTCAAAGTCTATCAGAAATGAAAATGTTCCTCTGGAAAGGTGAATCAACTCATGCATTAAGGAAAGCATGACATGAATAAAACCCTAATGTTCAGAAAAAAAACTAAAGCTGGGTCTATTGATAAAACAAATGCTCAGTTCCAGTGTTTGCTTTTCAGCCACAATCAATATGGTGGGACTGATCATACAGGCAAAAATAGGAGCATGAATAAATGCTTTTGAGAGGACATAAGAAACAAGCAACAATTTTTCCAAGTAGACTGATGTTAATTAACAAATCATTAATAAACTGAATAAGTATCTTCATATGGGGTCAAGTGAGGATTTATATTAAATAGTGTATTATTCCTATGATTCATACTGAAGGGTTTAAAAGAATTTTATATTTTAAAAGAGCCACTCATGGTCTCTAAAGGATCTCTAAATCTATGAAGAGAGATTCTGATGGGAAATGATTTGAGTTAAGCAGTACAATGTCACTGGAATGAACTTTTTTTTCCTAGAGTTGATGACAATTTTTTCAGCTATTTTTGTCCAAAAATCTACTGTTCTTCATTTCTGCACAAACTGAAACAGAGATGTAACTCTAAACACAGAATTAAGTAATTTTATATTTACAATGGGTAGTTTCACTACAGAATCTACACTAATTTTTGGAATGCCAATTCTGACTTCATTATCATATAATTACATTCTAATGGTCTAGATTGGTTACAGTATTTGTACTGCTCACACTACATTTAATAAACATTATTGCATTTAAAAGATTAGATATTTCATATCTTTCAAGAAATATTTCTTAATGGAAAATAGAATCTCAAATAATGAAGCATCATATTTCACGTAGCAATGTAATACAGAGAAATATCTTAACTGATGTTACTAAATGAAAATTTGACCAAATCCTGACTACTATTATTAAATTCTAACCGGTGCTATTTAGCAAGATGAATCTCAGTAAGTTCATGCCAGTTTGCTGTGGCAGTGCCAAGAGGCAATGTCAGTAAGGAAGAGTCACACAAGCTGCCTTTGAGAGGTGGATGCAGACTGTGAAAGGAAGCCAGCCTCTGGAGCTCCCCTGGAGATCTGCCTGCCTGCTGTGAGGGCCAAGGGAGCCTTGCTGGCTCAGTACCAGGCTTCTACCATCCCAAGCTTACAGATGATCAAATGAGCTGTATTCTGCTGCCTAGCAAGTGCAGGGGGTTATATCTGTTTATATTTACTATATATACCCCTGAAGACTTGGGTCTGGAAGTACTGCAAGCATAATAAACATAAAAATAAACATAAATCTAAGATGTTACATAACCATAAATCTATGAGGCTGTTTACATCTCAGCAAGAACTTGGTGACCTAGTAAAAGTTACATCTGTGTCTGTGTTTGAACATTTCACTGAATGAAGATTGTTCCCCACGTCGTGACCTATAAAAAACCAATTCTGCATCCAGGCAATGGCTTCGGTCTGTTTTTCAGTTCTACTGCTGTATTTATGTATGGATAGGATACAAGGGGGTAAAAAAAATCTGGTAAGTGCTGTAACTTTATCTGCCCCAGACAGATCTACCAGAACTTGTGTGTTTAGAGCTTTTGGGCACCAAAGTGACCTCCCTGTTATAAGTGTCATTTTGGGAATCTTGCCCTTCTGTTGCACTCTTTCCATTTGACATCCTTTGTCTGCACTTTGGACCCTTTCTAATACATCAGTGGATCAGCTGCATGATGCACCTTAGCACAGAACAAAACATGGCCACTTCTTTGCCTGCTATTTCAGTTTGGTCTTGTTATTTTCTTTTAAAATCACTGTCTGGAGAGAAGGGAAGAAAATGTTATTTGGGGACCTGGAATATCCTCTAGGTCATGATTCTCAAGCACAGTACTGCAGCTTTTGCAGTCAATCACAATTGCACATTGTAACAGAGAAGATGAAGGCAGAAATGTCTCTGCCTCCTCCAGTGCCCGGGCACTCCCTCTGTGGAAAACCAGCCATGGTACACACTGACACACAGCAGCCTGGATAAATGCTGTGTTGGGTGATCAAATGGACAACCACAAGGATTTCCAGCCTCCAGATATGGGATGTAATAGTAACAGAGAAGTCATTTATGTATAAAATTTACAAGTGTGCTGTAGGCTATTCATCTCCCTGCTTGTCTCTCTAACGCTATGAGGTTTAAAAGGCTGATATACATTTTACATCCCTTCATCATGAATGAGGTAAGAGCATACAAAACCTCAGTATTCTCAGGTCTAGGACTCACAGACACTGCAGACCCCAGCACCATTCCCTGGGTTCACAAAAAGCTCAAGTTTCCAACCTTTAAAGATATTAGACTCATGATGTTGTAGAAGGCTGGTTATTTTGATGTTTATGCTTGAGAAACAGAAACACACATTTAAGTGTTTGTTTTAAAACAAAGAGAAAAAACCATAATTTTCTGACTTAATACAAAGTTTATCTGTGACCTTGACCTCAAAAATCCCTCCCATGCTGATTAAATATCCATTAATTCAGTGTTTGACAAAATATTTTACTTAGAGCAGGCACGAAAGACCTAGACTAGTCCCAACATTTATATATTAGATACACAGTGCACAACTATGATTATAAATCTCCTCTAGATGCAAGAGCTAAAGATCTCACTAGCCCTCTGTTATTCTGAGAAAAGAGGAGGAAGAAAGGAAATCTTGGAGAACTCACCTGTGGCCTGACAAATCACCTCATCCACTGCCACTAATATGAGCTTACCAAGCTGAATTAATTTCTTTGCCATCATGATCTCTTTTCTAGCCCAGAGATCAAGGTCATGGTACACCCACAGAACATCAACCAGATGTGTATTACTCTTCATGAGATGTGCTAATTCTTATTCTTGAGGCAGTAGCCACTAGTGGCCTATTACTATTATATATTATAAAATCTTTCATATATTTCTGTCATTTACACCTCCTACAAACTGCCCTTGCACAATGTAGTAATACATAAGGCTTAGGAAACTGACCTCTAAAGAATATTAAATAGCTGTGTGGCAGCTAAAAAGCAATTATCTCTGTGACTATTTAGATATACCTAAGTAATTTTTAGCATTTATAGTGTTGTTAATGATCCCTCTTGGTGCTTTGATATCCCAAATCATGGCTAATCTATACCCACTGCTTTGTGTTACAAATGCAAATGTGTTTGCATTGATATAAATACTAGACAAAATTAAATTAATGCCTTATTATTTTCAAGCTTATACATGCAAAGCTACTTGGAGCTGTCATTTTCTTTTCTATGATCTAATTACAAAGCCTAGAGGGATACAGAGATGAAACCAAGTATTTGAGGAAATGGGATATACACGCTCCAAGGGTAGGCACGAGCTCTGCAGGCTGCAGGAGCAAAGCCCACCAAGCTTAGAACAGGGTAACAGCCAGCAGAATGTGTAGAAATGATAATAAATATCTAACTACAGATGAAAAAAGGCATCCCAGGAGAGCAGTGTAGCTGCCATGTGGCTGAACCTGTGCAGGAAACAGCTATTTTCTGCATTGCTACCAGAATAAGAAAGAAAGCAAAGTTTGTGTGCCAAGGTTGTGCTCCCTTTGTTGCACCAGGCCCAGCAGGACCTGACTTTGGTGTCACACTGACAGATGAGTTCTATTTCTAATGAAAGCACCTGTCCTTAATGGTAGCAGGAAATTTCTGAGATTTTTTACTCTGACTTAGTGATTCTCCTGTTCTGCACAGATTTTTAAGCATGCCTGGAGACAATTCCATCAGAGTAATAAAGATAATCTCAGGTGGTTTGAAGGAGATTGAGGGAAATAGGAATAATGATGTTTTATATGATCAGCTAGAGTAGCATTTTTAAAAAGTAGTATCATGGAGAAGGAAGTAGTTAACTTGTAAAATTTTTCCTGGGGTAAAAATGATCCATTATGCAGTAGTCACATAGCCTGGTTCCTCCCAGCAATGCCTAGATCAAGGCTCAAAACTTCCCTAAATTTAGATAAAAAAGGAATAAAATTATTCAGGGTTCTGCATTCTAGTACCCAACAGAATCATTTTTACCAAAGTTGCCACACAAATATTTAAACTACCTGTACAATGTACAGAGCTCTGCATGATTTAAATGTCTTCCCAACTTCCGAAATTAGCATTGCAACTCTGCAGCTCCTAAGCAAGTTGCTTCTACAATAATAGAACTTTAAAACTCCATGGAAGGATATGTTAGAAATTGCCTGTTCAAAGAAATTTATGATTTTATTATAGCTGCATATTGACTATTCCTACAATAACCTGAAGGCAGAACCAAACAGTTTATTTATTCAAACTGCAAATGAAATCGGGCAAGAAAAGTAATTAGCAAGCAACAAAAAATAATGGAAAAACACCATAAAAGCGGTTTTGAATTTATGTGGGTTGTCAGATAGTTAGAAAAATAACAGCTTAAATTTAAAAAGATCAACATTTTTATTTTTTTTTACTCAGAGCACACAGTATATAAAGATTACCCATGAAGCTGGTTTTGAAAGAGCCCAGAAATCACAGAGTACTCTGCACATTGCCCAGCCACTCCTGCTTATGAGTGGAAATGTGAACTCAAGAATCAGAGGTGCTCCTACAGGCACCCATGGGGGATAGATTGAAGCTATGCAAATAATACAAACTAAAAGAAACTAATTTTCCAAAATACAGATCCTGTGGAGGGTTCTTCCCTCCACAGTATTTAATTTTTATATTAATAGGCTACATTTCTTGTCAGTGAAAATGAAAACTACTTGGAACAAGGAAATTTTCTGTAGGCCAGTGATCTGCTCTATTTTCCTCTTAGCTGTAGCCCTGCTCAGCAAAGTCGTGGCTAAAGCCCCAAAGCAGCTCAGGCACGGCCTGGGTCCATAACCAGCAAGTTCAGTCCCTTTGGCTTTCTTCAGGTTCTGCATTGCTACCTAACCTCCTTACTATCCCAGGAAGGACTTCAACTTCCTCATCAGACAATAGCTCCTCAAATTTCTAAACTGATTTTAAGTCACAAGCTAGCCATTTTGGGGAAAAATCTGTGTTACTTCATGTAGTAATGTTGTTTGTCCCACATTTAATCCAATATCCTTTCTACTATCAATCCTCTGCCTTAACAGTTCAATCCCTTCCATTCTAGTTCTAAATCTGCCCGTTGCAGTCTTGGTTCAATTCCCTCAGCTGGTTTCCATTCACAGGTGTCTGCAGGCTGCACTGACCCCTGGTGCTGCCAGTCCTTTCCCTGCGAGGACAGGGACGTGAGACTGCTGGACACAGGAAAAGTCAGGCCAGCACAGGCTCAAACAGCCCAAGGGCCCTTGCCAGGGCTGTGCCAGGGCAGAAAAATGCACCAGCAAAAAAGGTCATCATGTACTTTGGGTTTTTTTTAACTATGCTAAAACCTTCTCAAAAGACACTCTGCTTCAATAGCACTCTCCCATCTACCCCTACCAAGTAATTCATACATGGTTTTACCCATGCCTCCCTCTATTCCCCTGCAGCAATGCTATCTTTGTAAATATTTTTCTACTGCTTAATGCAGCTATGAATTTCATAAAGCTCAAGGTAAAGGCAGCCAGAAACAGCTGGATTATCACTTTGCCAGTTCTGTTTTTGTATGGTCACTTTGCTGCCAGCGTGGAAAGAGAGTAAATAATGGCCATTGCTATTTTGATGAATAAGCCTCCACTGAGGACATAATCACAATTTCAAAAATAAAAGGGTGAATTCTTATGCTTATTCAGAATATTTCTATTCCTTTTAACTGAATGGTGTCTTATACCATATTTTACTAGCAAGGCATATAATTTGTTTCTGTTTTAAATCTGCAGCAGAATGTTCCTGAATAACATAAAATCCAAACTACAACCCCCATCATGCAGCTATGACTTGTAAAGCCAGGCTTTGCAATAGGATTTCACTGAAAACCATTGTAGGCTTTTGTCTTGAATTTTTATAAAATATGCTCCAGCAATCAGATGATAATCAATGTTCAAAGTCTTGAAAATCTGTAACCATGAGAATTTGAAACAAAAGAATGGCAAGAAAGAAAGAAAGAAAGAATGAAAAAGTTATTGCTTTTGATATTTTGTATTGTATCAGTAGCTGCAGTTCAGTGACCAGTCATTTGTCTGAGACGAATATCTAAAACCTGTCTCCTAAAAAAAGATGAGTGAGGAATCAAACTAAATATTTTAAAGGTGCTTCTAAAAAAATTTGAGAAATTAAAAGAAGCCAAGGAAACAACACATGTAAAAAAAAAAAAACCCAAACGAAACAAACAAACAAACAAAAATAAAACCAAACCCCAAAAGAAACACAGAATGTACAAAAAATAGCAACATTCTGAAAAGAAAAATATCAGCTGCTCTTTTAATATTTTATAGTCTCACATTTCCTTCTCCTTTGAAAAATAAAGACAGAAAAAAGCACTCTAACTGGCAACAATAATGTGTATAATCCTTCCACAGACAGACTCTATTTAAAAACAGAGATTATAGAAGTATTTTAGTACAGAACAAGACTGCACTTTTGAAAAGGATTGCTTAGTTATCCTCACATCATACAGTTGCTTTTGTGTCACAGACTGAGCTGAGAGGAAACAGAAATGAAATATTTTCGCCTTCCACTTGAGGCTTAGCCAGATGTGGTCCAATGAACAATTCTCCCTGGACAGAACTGGGTGGAGCCTGAAGTACCTCCCATGCAATTGGTACAGTGTGGCTGTGGCTTCACCACACAGGTACTGGTCCCAATCATGCCCACATGTAGATGAATTCAGCAAAATTTTTGCTTTCAACCTGCACAAATTAGGTATTCCTTTCCCATGCTCTATTGAGATGGTGGCATGGATTTTGGACAGAATTATACAAAGTTTCTATCTGATATAGTCTGTTTCTTTTCAAATACTTTCATGGGGACTTTCTCAATCTGTGTCAACAGCAGAATAAAAATTATGTACATTGCGTACTCATGTCTACCAGGTTACTGGTTGTATATCTGGGTATTTAATCTAAAATAATCTCACTTTAATTTCCCAATGGACACATTCTAAGGCAAAAGGAGTAGCAAAGAAATTTAAAAATTCCCTAAATTTTTGGATGCATTAATGCAAGTTAGTTGCATTTAAGTCCACAATTAAATTCTTTACTAGAGAGGAGTCTGAAAATATCTCTTGTGTGTTATCTCCTGGCTTCTTTCATGCACTGCACTTTATCTCAATTAGCTTAAGGCTATAACACCTCTGACAAATTACCATTATTTTACATCTGTTGTACAGATATAAATCTGTAGCACAAATATTATCAGGTTGCATACGAGAAGTTCTAGCAAAGGTAAGTTTATCATAAAAGAATCCAGCTCCAAAATCTCTATACTCCAAGTCTTTCACGGGATATTAAAATCCATGGATTCAAAACGTATTTCAAAACACAGCAGTGTGCAGGCTTATGTCAGATGGTAACAATGACTGGGCTCAGCCTCTATGTCTGTCCTCTTCCCAGCTCCTCTCAAAAGGCAAACCCCACTTGCTTATCTTTGTCCTCTGCAGAAAGGCTCACAGGTGCTGGCCCTGAGAGTTTACCTACAAAGTGAAATCCAATTCCTGCTAAAATTCCTACTGACACCAATACAGCCATGATTTCACCCAGTGACTTCACCACAATATCTCCACAAGCAAGCATGGAAAATGACCTTATGCTGATACTGCAGCTCCTTGGATTCAGCAGTCAAAACTCTGCTGTTTTTCTCAGAAACACTCCCAAAAAGGAAGGTACAATTAGGTGGTGTATATTGAGACATATCTGGATAGCTCTGGATACTCCAAGTCTCAAACACCCACAGCTCTAACAGAACAGCTTTACACACAGGAATGACTGCTAAATGACAGATCTTAATCAAGAATAATACCCAAGCTCAAGCATGAATAGGAGACATGTACCAGGTTACTCTCTAATTAAATATGGAGTCAAATACTTAAAATGAATTAATATGTTAAACCCTTGGGCTTTATCTCCAGACAGAGATTGTATAAGAGAATGACTGTATACATAAATTATCTTTCAAGAGAACAACATTAGTGTTTACTAGTTCATTTGTTTTGCAATATTACTTCCAGAAATAACCTCCATATACATATTCACCCACATTACATTGATCTATAATTAAAAGATGCTTATTAAGGTTACAGTGTTAAACTACCAGAAATTAGACATATTCAGTCCCAGTTTCCCTTTAGGTGCTGACTCCCAGTCTTCCTTTCTTCTTCCCCTCCCCTCCCCTCCCCATTCCATCCTGTTCTGTCTCTCCACCACTCTAATGCAATCAGCACTCTGGGCAGGTGTAATCCCAGTCCCTCCCACAGCTCTCCTTCTCCCAGACATGATGCCTTGACTCCTCAGCAGTGCATCAGTACAAGGTCTTCCTCTGATTTCTGCAAGCTGGCACCAACATCGTGTGATACTGAGGAAAACTCATCCCTGTGTTCACAGATTTGGAGCTCAGACCCCACACAGTCTCTGCAAGCAGGAGGTCTAATGGCAAGGACTGCCCTGCCCAGTGTTGGAACATGCCCAATGCAAACAATATTTACGGTACTCAATCTTTAAATCTGGATATTCTTCCTGGGCTTGTAAGTACTCAGACGTTTTCAAACATCCAAAACTTGTCTAAGTTCAGATGCTCTTTACAGAAATGGTGAAAGGAATGCATCACTGGCACACAGAATGAATTTTAAGACTCCCTACACAAAGAATCAAGACTCCTCAAGGAATATATTGTCAAAATACTTCAATATGTTAATGCAACCAAGTTACCTAACAGGTTCCTTAGAAAAGAATGCTGCTGTCTCACTTATGAATGTCAACACAAATAATAGCAGATTGGGATACTGAAACATCTCAAATAATGTCTCCAGTTCTGACACCTTAAGAAGACACAAAACTTCCACCCTACGTGTAGTGCACTTAGGGAGAGCTCTTCTTAAATTGTATGATTTGTGATCTCTGTTTTCCATTTCCACAGAACTTCAGTGAAAATCTTGTCAGTATGCAATATTGCCAGCACAGAGGAACAGAAAGTCACTGACAGCAGTCAGTAACAGAGAGTAATCTCTGCCACAGAGACACTCATAAAAACATGCAATGGGATGCAGCAAAAGCATCCTCTTCAAAATGTACACCACCTTTTCTGCTTAATTCTACCTCAGTTCAACAAAGATATGCATCAGAATAAATTTAATCACTTCTAGATTTTTCTATTATAAGCAGGGAAGGAAACAGCAGAGGAATGAGATAACAATGCTGGGGATATCTTCTGGTGAAGAACTGAACCTTAAAGGTACCTTGTATGTATTTTGATGTTGTTTACCTATACCAGCAACTCATATTCAGTAAGGAATAAAGGATTCCCATACCCTTCTGCTCATTGAATTAAGATTAGGTTCACCAAGATCAACTAACGGTTTATCTAAGATCCCCCAGTATGTTTTTTATGAGTATATTATTGCTTTCTTCAAAACAATTCTGGAAGATTTCAAAACCTTAGCATGACCAGAGAGGAACTATACCATTTTAATTCCTTTTCCATTCAAAAGAAGCACAGCTAATCATCTATAACTGCTTGATAAATGTCATTCTGCAGTGTTATAAAGTAGCTGGTGTTTGTCAAGGAGGTCTCAAAGGGTAAATGATTATTTATTTCAAAGTTCAAGGGGTAAACAGAAATTTAGCTGGCCTTATGGCAGAGATGCTCTGGCTGGAAGAATATCAGCAAATGTCTTGGGCAGCTTTTCCCAGTCTGTTGTAAAGGGTTAATTTTCACTGCCCTTTGCATGGCCACCGAGAGGTATTTACTGCCACTTTTCTGTTCCCTACTAGCCTTTAATTCACAATTCTTTCAGTAAGGTTGGCCTGTGAAGGCCTGAGAAGTCATTGGCCAATTCCTGAAGTGCTAAATCCAGAGATAGGCACCATCCCAAGGCATGCAGAGCAGTAAAGCAATTCACAGTCAAAGCAACATGAAATGATTTGAGAATGACAGTGATTAAATAAACTAGATTTATATTGGTTTATTTTAATTCTTAAATAAGCTTGTATAGTTTTGCTGACACACAGGTTTTCAAAACAAGTTTCAGGATGGAAATTAAGTTCAGAAAGGTTTAAAATACACAAAAAAATCCCAAGAAAAAACAAAACCCTGCAGGCTGTTTTAGGAGCAAATTCTGACATCTGTACTCCAATTTAGCATTTTGAATCAGGCTGATAAAAACATTAAGTCGTCTCTAACTGGTGATAATGAATGCAATCAAGCCATCTCAAGAGAATCATGTTTCTGAATAAATGCCAATTATATGATTAGAATTTACTTATCACTGTCATCACTTTATTCTGAACAAAACTAAGTTTTCTTTTTTTCTTTTTTGCGACTGCTAGACATACTGTATATACAATATGCCATTAGGAAATTAAAAATCACACAATTGCCTCAGGATAAGATGCTTAAATTATAACTACTCATTTTGCTTCAAAAATCTCTCTCTATCTGAGCAGTATTTTAAACATATTTTAATATACAATCTCAGTAGACTATGGTGTGCAAATATAGCATTGTATGTTTCGTTAGAAACTAGAAACCATTTCCAAAATGCTTCACTTTCTTGTAAGTGAGCTTGTGTAATTTTGAACTTGTGGTGTTGTCTCCAGTCCCTCAATGGATCCCAGCACAGAAGCAGAAGGGTTTCTTTTGTTTTCTTGGCAGAGGCCACTGATACTCCTGACTACAGGAAGATACCACAGGTCTAACCCATAATGCTCCTCAATGGGCAGGATTTTGGAGTTTTCCTGCAGAAGTTTTCTCTTGCATAACCCCAAAATGCACTGCAGAAGAGACTACTTGCCTTGAAAATAGTGGGAGTCCTATTCACTTTTATTTTATTTTATTTTATTTTATTTTATTTTATTTTATTTTATTTTATTTTATTTTAATTTATTTTATTTTATTTTTTGCATTTCATTTCATTGCATTGCATTGCATTGCATTTTCATTATTGGAAAGTACTTCTCAAGAAATCTGTCAGGATATTTTCCTAAAACCACATTTGAGTGCAGGACTCAGTCAAAAAGAAATTGAATGATTAAGTAGAAATAAATTGCCTTAAAGCAGAGGGGTAAAACTAACATCTCCACTTCCTATCAACAAAGAACAAAATTCCTTAATTAGTAAAAAAGAAAGGAAACTTTTAAAAAGCTCTATAAATTAAATGGCAGCAGCAACCTGAAGTAGTCCAGACAGTAATGACCCACAGGTCAACAAATGATGAGTATTTTAAGCAGGGGTGTTTGTTAAATTCAAAGCATGTGAATTTTAATTAACTTCTAAGTAAAATTGGTAATAGATACATATCCTTTCATGTCACATAAGTAGCAAAGATATCTTACTTTTATTCAAAGAAGGGATCTTTATGCACAGGTCTCAGCCATCTTCTACCTGAAAAGGTCAGAAGCAGTATATCAGGTTATGGAGAGTCAGAATTGAGGAAAAGTTTGGATTCAGGACCAGAAACTTTGCATTTTTTCATGTTTGACAAGCTCCTGCAGCAAAACCTACCTGTGTCAAATTGAACAAAATAATCTTGGCGCTGCAGAGAGTCCTTACCTGTGGGAGTCATTGTAGGAAAACACAATTTCAAGTAACGTGATACTGCTCATGCAATCTGAGACACAAATATCAAAACTGCTTCTCCAAATAACATACAATGGGGACTTCAAGGTTTGTAGGCTTTTTGCTGAAATCTTGTGTTGTGATTATTATCACATCCAAACTGGCAGACTAAAAACAACAGAGCACAAACAACAATATCATGCCATGTGAGCAGTGAGTGAATGACAGAATAATATAGCATTTCCCCTTAAAATAGATCTCTATAGCCCATTCTCTGTGGTGCAGACAAAAGCAAGATGAAATTAGGCAAACAAGTAACTCTACCATTTGTCATGTGTGGCAGGAGTAAGGGTGTGTTTCAAATCTCAGGTGTCCTGGAGAATGCTTAAACAAATGTGTTAAATGACTGCTTACTCTTAAAATACTTACCTAAAGTGATTCTAAGATTAAATCATCTTATTGCAAATTTAGACAAATAAATCTTAAGCATGCACTTTTTGAAGTGAATTAAGAGCAACCCATTTTTCTCTTGTTTCCTTAACCCTTTCAAAAATACTATCCTCACTGTGCTTTATTTTTGTTGTAGCTTTAGTGGACCAACAGAGGTTCAATTCTTAGAACACACATCTATAAAAACACTCAAGATGTTTACCTTTACTGAGATTTTTTTCTTGCCAGCTGCAAGAGTGCTCCACATTCCTGTGACTACACGCAGTGGGGCTAATTCCACATCGAACTGGAAGAAATGCACACAAATGTAGTGAGACATCCTGCTTTATACCACTGCAATAAAGAGAAATAATCAGCACAATCATTTCTTTTGGGATGAAAATGCATGCATAGGGATGAAAAGAATGCATAACTCACTGTAATTAGGATGAAATTCACACTTTCAAGGAGATAACACAGAAGGAACATGTAAACAGGACAGAGGGAGCACCCACCAATTCATGTGCCTGGCAATGAGAAGGAACTTGTCCTGGGAATTGCAGACACACACGATGCCATATGGGCCCTTGCAGACTAAGAATGAATTCTTCTTCCAAGATGTCTTTATTAAATAAATGTCTTTAACATTTATTAAAAACCTCGGTCTTCTTATTTCTTATATAGTTTATTATAAGTTCTTAATGGATATGATGTGTCAGAGAGCAGGAGAATCAGGAAAAGAACTTCATTTTCTGATCCTACCGGAGACATTCTAGCATTCACAGATAATAATTGTCTGACACACCAAAACACGAGGAAATAGATTGATTCTCCTGCTTGCCTCTGGCCATTTCACCTGGTCAGGATTATCATGTTTAACACCTTGTCACAGGACAGGGCTGGCACTCATTGGTTACTCAGTCACAATTAAGCCCCCCATATACTGAGCAAAAACATGGAAGTGAAGTGTAAAAAAATTTTTAATTATTAACGTTTACATTCTTGAAGACATAAGTAAAAAACCTTCTACAAAAACACGTTGATGGATGTTGAAGTTCGTTGATGGATATTCAGCTGGGAGATATTTTTTCCCTCAACAACTGACCATACCTGTAATAAAAACTCACCTGGAAGCTACAAAAATAGTAAAGTTCCAAGGTATGAAAATAGTGACACATGAAACAATGAGCAAGTCTCCAAAGTTCAATGAATTTTCAAAGAAAAAAAGGAAAGTCGTGAAGAGAGAATTAAAATCAGTGGGAAAAGAAGAGCTCGAATAAAACAGATTTAATCATAAAGTTGATTGAGATGTCTGTGAGATAATAATGGCTGGCAATAAGATTTATAAGTAAATTAGGTATAATAAAAAGGTGTTAATTTTTAATGAGATGAGCTCTCATTAGAGACAAAAAAGAAATCTAGACTTTTAAAGTTTTACATTTCATTTATGATGGTATCAGAATTTGGTCTGAACTTGTGACACCTTTACAAGGCTTTTTTGTGATTTCAAGGAGGTTTGCTGTCTGTGTCAGTTTGTAAAGCAGTCATTCCTTTTTGGTTTCTGCATCTTTCTGATGGCTTCTTAAATATAATTTTATTTCCTAAAGATCATGTAGATATTTATTTCCATGTACTTGGACCATAAGTCATTTCTCAGCTGTACAGCACTGCTGTTCTATTGCTGATCCAGAACCACAAAGGAAAGTTACCATTTTTTAAAGAAAAGGAATAGGAAAAACAAAGGCAGTGCCCGCAGCTCCATGCCTGAAAGACACTGTTTCAGGAGGGGATTCACTGTTGGGAACTGCAAATCTATATAGGCACCTTCCTTTTACCTTGTCAGTGCTCTGAGGTTGTGAGAGGACTGCAAATTATACATAATCTTGATGGCACTGATTCTGTAGGACAGGAGAGCATCCTGTCACGGACACTGTTTTGCAGGACACTGAAGAAATGCTGCATAATCTCTCACAGAGCTAGAAGCTGCCATTTCAATATTAAAGCCTAGCAGCAGTGCCAGTGGCACAGACAGTGGTCACACCTGCCAGAAGAGTTTGTGAATCTCTGCTGTGAGTCCCACTCTGCTGCAGACATGAAGAAGTTGCTACTGCTGAAGAAGTTAATACTGAGCTGAGCTCCAGTACTCACCACTAAGCTCATCCTGTTCCCAACCTACCTTTTTGAAATATCATATTTCAGTTCTTAATGCACACAGAAGCAGAAGTTATCAGATAGATCAGTACTCACAGCAGTGCTGGACATTTCACACCTTTAGAATGCATTTGTTGTTCCTCTCCTCACTTGGGACAGAGAAGAGCTTGAAAGATCTTTCTTCCCATATTGATGTAGCAAAGAATACGGCAAGATAGGGGAAAAACCAGCAACCCAAAACCATTACATTAACATTCTAAAGAGAGATGAAAATGAGATTTACAGTGTAAGCAATTAATGTACATATTAAATATGATAGAAAAATAAGACTTATTATTTGAGCCTACTTGAGCCTACTCCTACAGCATCTGTAGTAGTTATGGAAATGGCTTTGAAGTCATAGTGTACTAATGAGAATATCAATAGATCTCAGCACCTTGCATCATATATTTAGCCACTTACTTCTCCCACAGGTCAAATATCTTGTCAGACAGCACCAAAATCCAGAGAAATTTTACAGATCCATGTTGTGGAAACACTTGATTACTCTTGGTCAGAAACATTCTTCCCCATTTAATTCAGATTTAAACCCCAGCTTTGCTGTTTCTTTTTTACTGTGTTCTACCCTTATCACATGCATCAGCTATTTTCTCACACGACCACTCAATGCAGTTTACCTGTGACACTGCAAATATCACTTTCTGTATTCTGGTGTCAAACCAAGGATTTTCCTCAATAAAAGCATTATTAATAACACATTAGCCTGAAATGTCAGCACAGCTGTTTTATAGGACTAGCCAGTGTTAGTGTTAGGGATCCTACATCCAGGGCTACTAAAACAATACCTCAGACCAAACGCTGAGCAGATGTGTGTGCAGGCTGAGGATCCAGGCATTTTTCACACAGAGGCCCTGGTGTTCCCTGAGCATGAGGCCAGCTGGGTACAGTAGAAGCACTGCTCACAAGGCAGAAATACAGAGGTGTAAGTGGGTATCTTTAAACTCCTCAGCTTTGCAACATGCCTGTTTTACTTTGGCACATCATTAGCCACAGGTATATCACATTACCTAGTAGCCTGTCCTTTGGGGAGGAAATACAGAATTATAATCCTCCATAAACAGCACAGGATGAAGAGTTAATAGATTCTGAGTTATATATAGTTTTCATATTTATCGATAAGTCACACATCGATGCTGAACAGGAAATTATATTCTCAAAATCATCCAAAGCACAAAAAACACAGTTTGGAGATGCAAAGGCCAGGCTAGAAAAGAAGTCATGGGATAATTTCATTTTCTGAATACAATTTCAGAGGGTAAATTTTGGATTTTAGAACTAAGCCATCTGACTGTCATTCTCCATGAAGTGCTATGAAGAGAACAAACACTGCACAGCAAAGGTGACCTTTCTTACAGCCCTTCAAAGTTTCATCCCACAAGAGGACCTGATCACAGAGCAAAATCTTAGTAATGCAAAGTATGGCTGCTCTATTTTCCCTTGTTCTTCTATAGTAAATACTATTGACTTCCATATATTCATCTTATCGATTTTTTAATGATATGCACAGAAAAAGTGATTCCCAAACGTTCACTCTGTCACTGTGACTAATCATTTTCTCTTTTGTCTAGATTTTACACCTTGACTTGCATCAATGATATTTTCCATTAAAGTGTCCTGCAGATGTCAAGAGATAAGCATTAAGGGCCAGATAAACCTTATAAAAAGCAGAATGCTGTTTAAATACTAAATAAAACCAATAATCAATAAAGAAACTAGAGGCTAGGTATTAATTTGCCCATTTAAAAAAATTCCCTTTAGTCATATAAAATGCAGTGCTGCCTTATTAGTTTCTTTCTCTCTTAAGTTCTTGAATGAAAACTCTTTACGCCTTCCTTCTTATTGCTTCCTTCTAATGGGTTGTTGCAATGTTCATAAAAATGTAGCTGTAACACTAAATTCACTAAGAAATATTCCAGACTTTTACAATATGAACAAATGTGGCTTTGTTGTACATTATTTACTAAAAAGTTACCTCAAATGAAATTTGAAGCTTGGTTTAGAAAGCTGTCTAGAAGGCAGCCTGTTTCCAGCTTTTTGGGATCTTCTCAGTTTTATCCAGGATATTTAAAGCAATGGCCAAAGAAATTTCTGAGTTCATAATGGTTATCTTACAATGTTGGGACAACAAAGCATCTGTGTTTAAGAAAAAAAAAAAAAAAAGGTAAGAAGAAGAGAAAGTAAAAATTACAGGCCAGACAGTTACCTTCAGTTCCCCATAATTTCTCCAATAACTTATTCAGTACAGGAAACACTGCACACTGTATTGATATGTCAGCACCAAATTTTCTTTTTCAACAGCCTAGAGGATCTTCTGTATTTAAGAGATGGGAAATAAACCCTCTTGCACCCCAATTTTAAGAAAACTAAGACAGCATCGCACTTGGCATTCTCATCAAGACTCGAAAGTACACTGGGAAGGTAAAAAAAAAACAAAAAAAACCGCCCAAAACCAAAACAACAGGTGCAAGACCTGGCTGAAAAACCATAGCCCAAACCTTTTTTTTCACCATTTGTTACCAAAAGCAAAGGAGATTCCCTGGCAGAAACCTTCCTGGGTTCTGGATCCATCCAGAATTTTCATTAGGACTACTAATTACTTAGCTAATGAGTGTGTATTTTCCAGAGATGAGGATGGCATGAGATTGAGGACTGCAAGTATATGGTAGAATATCAAATTAAATTTTCAAATTGAGGGTTTGAATAAATTGAAGTAAATATTAGGATAAGTAAAATTTGATACATGAGTAGGAACATCAGCTGCACAACAAACAAACAAACACCCCAACATTGCATAGGAGTTCTTAAAAGTGTCAGTAAGGGGAAATAATCTATGGTAAAGTGAGCACTCACTTCCAGAATTTATCTTACTGTCAAGACATGACAGCTAGACATATGCTGAAATCTAGTATATGGTAAGGAGTACTCCATGCAAAGAAAAAAATAGAGCAAAAAGCCCTTTAATATTTTCATAAGTGGTAATTTGATAACTTCCAGATTAAGTTATTCACAACCCTCTCATAAAAAAAAAAAAATTAAACCATTTTCTGTTCACTGTCAACAGTCTCACTGCCAAATTAAAAGCTTGTTCATATAGGAGTTACTTTGATCTCCAGTGGCACCCAAACTGCAATGAGAAACATTCATCAAAGATAAAATTACAAATGTATGTAAAATACAGAAAAAAAGTATCTGAACACAGAGATGGGTTACTAACTACCACTTATTGAGGGAACATATGTTTATTTTCCAGCAGAATGGTGACAGTGCTCAAAGAACAGCAATCATGCTCATTCCAGAAATAACCCCTAAAGAAAAAAAGCAGAGAAAAGAGGCAATAAAGAATCAGAATGTTGTATTCACTGTGCAGAACCTTCACCAGCTGTGGCAAGGATATTACCCCTGTGACCCTGCTGGGTAAGTGGTATGTTATGCTTTGCACGCACCAATTATAAGGAACACCTTCATCAGAGACATTTAGAAACTAACTCTTTAATGCAAATGATCACAAGAAAGTAATCAACTTTATTCCCTAAAGTCTTTAAATTTTAGGTTTTTGCAGAGCTGCTTAAAGTATAACATGTAACTGGACTGGCCCATGTGGAGTTCTTGAGGGTACTGTGACTTCAGTGCTCCTATAGTTCTTATTTTTGCAACCTCCATCAATTTATCTTTAATGATGCACAGTCTCTGACCAAATTTAACTCCAGGACTAGAAGGGACTGAAATGTGGAGCCATGGAATTTGGTTCATGCCAACGTGGTCAACATGTTTTCTCCAGTATGCAAACAGAAGAGCAAATCTGCAGCAACACGAGACCTCCCTCCCACAACCATGCGTGGTCCATCCATTCCACAAAGATTTCAATCAGTGCATTTTTCATCATGACCATGACCATCATTTTCATCATTTTCATCATGACCATAAAATACAATGAGACATCTTTTGTGCCCTTACCACTTAGCAGGGTAAGTACTCATGTCCCATGAACAAAAAGGGTACAAAGGGTATAAAAAGCAATTTGTGTCCTGCAGATGAAACAGTGTGTGAAAAAGAAGGGCTGCCAGAGAAAAATGTGTTGAAAGAAAAAAGTTATCTACTGTTTCTTCATTTTACTATTTTACTGTAATAATTTACTGTAATATTTTACTGTAAAATATTTAACATTATTCACCTGATTTTAAGCAGTACAACTGATCTGCAGTCAATAGGAGAAGCAAATTTTTCAGTATAGTTCTGTCCTTAAGTCTACAAAACCTACTATATTTCACACTATGAGAAACTGGTGAATAGTCCATGAATTATAAATTATTCCATGATATATGTTATTTCATACTTTTCATTCCTACATTTTTTAGTCTCATATAATTGACCTGAGTGTCAAACCCTACATATGGACCTTGTGGGCTTATCTTGGAAGTCTAAAGAAATATTTTAAGAGCAGCTACTCTATATATGAGAAAAAAGGATGAGAGTGAAAAAGTACATGTGAGAAAAGATAAAACACAAAATCAGTGTATAGACTCAATTAGACTCAGAAAGCAAAACCAAACCTGGAAAAACTAAAAATAACTCAGGCAAGGGACAAGCAAGAGATTAAGAACAAAAAGCTAAATCTCAGCTTTACTGAAGTAATTAAGAGTTAACATACCTTATGATTTCTAAGGTTATTTGAAAGCCCAGATAACCACAAAAGCTCACTTTTGCTCTTCTCTCAGTTTAAATCCCTTTCCTGGGGAGTTACTGGTTTTGAGGAAGACCTGGTCCCTAACTGGGTTCTCACATGGAGATTTTACTGCAAATCACTTCTTAATGTAGTTCCATTGCAAGTATAGCTGCTTACTGTGATTATTCTATCACACTTTAATGAGCCAAATGGGTCACATATTTATGTTTGTGCTCTAAGAGCTAATTGAACTTGATAACATAAGTAATATTAATAATTATAATTATAATTGTAATTATAATTATACAAATGCCATTATTGATATTTAAGGCTGGTATAATTGTTAATCATTTAATCCAGCTTTGCTGTGCACAGTCTCAAGACCACATTGAGTGTAGCTGTCTAAACGAATGCATCTCTGGCTCCTTTCTAAAGACAGAAACCTCCCAGCAGCTGAAATCTCTCATGAAAGGAGGTTTGGTTCAGGAGAAACAGTGATACCCTGGGAAAAAAAATCCCACTCAGCTTTGATGGTAGGGTTGTCATATAAAGGTTTGGGAACACCACTCTTGTTAATTGTCATGGTTTTTAGATTATCCACAGTCTACAAGTAATTAATATTTCTTCAAATTGTTTTCCTGAGGTTATTACCTTATGAACCACACCACAGTTAGGTTTATAAATGTGAATTTGTCACCAGAAATTGAGAAACTAAAGAAAAAATGTAATCTATTTCTGAATTATGTGAGACAGAGCAGGCACCCTTTACCCCTGTTTAGAAAGCTTAAAGAAACCATTTTACAGGTCCTCTAAATTTTTTTTTCTTTAGCTCAATGTAGATTTTCCTGTGATTTTAATTGGTTTGTTAACATGTGTTCACTCATTAACTGGTTCACTAAGGTTAACTAAAGACTAATGTCTTATTTAAAAATATTCTGTCATTACCCTGCACCCACACATTTCAGCTCAAGAGCAACAGAAGGTGTTTGGCTTCCTGCAGTGTTATTTAAAGACCTATAGAAATAGACATAATTTTAACCTACATCTTTATTCACTACTTTAATGTGGGCCTACAGCCCTTTTTAGAATGTATTGCCATTAAATAACTCATCCACGTAAAATAAAGATTATTACCAGACTCATTTAGATGTAACAAATCTGACCTTTTCTTGTTTTCATTTTGAAAACAATAACATGAAAGATTTTTTGTCTTAGTTAAAAAAAAATCAAGTTCATATATCTGTATATCTAAAAATCTTTATCTCACAAGAAAAATGTCAGTCAAAGAATCATAGGGGAATAGGGTCGCCCATTAGGCTTATTTTGTTAATTCACTTTTTCACTATTTTTGACTTTTTAATATTGCTTTTTCCTTTCCTTTTATTTTAATTTTGTAATGTTGAATTAGAATACCCAGTCTAATGCTGTGCTTGTAACCATAGAAAAAAACTACAAATTTTTCTAATGGTCTTTTCTTCTTTAATTACTACATAGATAATTACAGTTCTAGATTTAGACCTCTTCATGTAATAATTTTTCATTTCAGTCTCAATAACAATGAGTAGTAGAAACTCATAAGGATTAAAATATACAGACTTAAAGATAATGAATCAATTTCCAATTTATGGTTCACTTTGACATAGGTAAACCAAAAGGCAAGAGACATTTACATGAAAATAATTAACAATGCTACATCAGTAAAATTATTTTCTGTGTTATAAACAATCTGCATCAGGGAAAAATTACACCAAATTTCTTTGTAAATATTCTGCTAAGGGAATTTAAAAAAGGTTGTGGAAGGCAGGACACTAAGTTTCATAGCTGCACAAAATATCCTCCAGTAGACACTACAAACAGCAAGTAAAACCACCCGAAAGCACAAGGGTGGGACACGCACTGAAAGCAGAGACATGAGAAAACAATTCATTCATATCATTTAGCAACTGCACTGTGTTGACAGGGTTTTTAAAAAATGCCAAGAGCTCCACTTTCCCCACTCCTGCACATGTTCCTGCATCAGCAGCATCTGATCCCCAAGGATCAGATGGGAACTGCTCAGGCTGCGGAGGGGTGTGCAGGAGGGCCTCAGTTCATTACGGACCAGGCACAATTTCCCTTCCAAACACATCCTAATCCCAACACTGCTGCATAAATCCCTGCTGTAAACACCTGGATCCCTCATTCACAATCTCTTCTCACAATGTGCAATAAAATTCAATAAGACATCTTTTATCTTATTCTGGAACGATGTCACACTGAAATATATTGAGCATCTAGGACACATTCTTTCCTGGAGAGGAGAGTACAGGATTTTTTTTCTGAAAAAAGATGGATATTCCTATTTGCTCCACAATTCATATCCCCCTTAGTAAACAGTTTGGAAAACTGACTAGCTGAGCATAAAGGAAAGAGGTTTCATGTGTTTCTAAAGCTGTAACTTAAACTGAAAAGAGCATTTTTCTAAATAAACAAAGGAAGCCATGTGAAAGTAGGACATGACTGGTTTATGCATCAAAATGAATGATAATAGTATCACTGTGCAAGAGTTTGTCACTGTTTTAGATGCTCTATTTTTACTTCATTGCTTTGGCATGCTCTTTTACCATGTGAGACAAAAGTAAGAATTGTTTCCCCAATGGTCAATACTGCACACAGGCTCCAAACAACTGCTACTGACATTTTATAACCACAGCATAAAAAGATGTGATGCTGACTCTATATGGAATGTAGCTGGAAAATCCTTTACTAATGCCCTTGGCTGGAATCCATACCTTAACAGTAACAATTTATCCCGATTCTCATTTTTATAGAACAATCCATGTACTGCAGGACATCGGTTACTTAAGACTTCTGAAATGATCAAGCTTATGAAATCACACAAGGTTGAACAGGGGGAGTCAGTCACTGGTTTTGTTAAGTGAATTATACATTCCAAAAGTTCAATAATTACAGTAATTTTTTGTTGATGGTGTTTTAGTAAGTCAGTTGGTCAGGTTTTTAGGGGGTTTATTGGGGTTTTTTTAAATTTTCAGTGTCCTTTTAAATCCTCAATCTGTTGAATAAAAGATAAACAAGTGAGACTCTGAAAGCAGGCTGTGTCTGCTGATTCACTAGGTCTAGAAATCACGGGAAATTGTGTTTATCTCTTACCTATAAGCCATTATTCCTGATGTCTAAACTATTTGCTGGGAGTACAAGACTAACACGTGTATCTGTCAACAAAATGGGTCACCTCTATACTCCTCTATATTTTCTTTAGTTGAAATCAATAAAGAAGAAATCAGAAGCATCAGACACTGGAGGGCAGGAATGACGAAGTGCTTAACATTTCTGCCTGATGTCTGTATCACAAGACACATGGCTGCTTTCCAACTATTTTATCACTTGTCACGTTTTACCTGTTTGTGCATCCTCTGGCCCTTCTAATTCTTTTGCATGCTAAGACTTTTTTGCCTTTGTCACAAGGTTATGAATAATAATGTTGAAACATATTATTAATTTAATTTTTCATACTTTGCATAAAATTAATAAGCAAAACACACAGCTCCAGATTACATCTCCCTCAGTACCACACATACAGAAATCAAAGTGCAGGGAATAAACAAACATGTAAACAATGCAGTGTTAATCCTATTGTAACTAATGTGTATTGTTTTCATTGACACATAAATGAGGGTTGGGTTATAATTACTTCACTGTAAAACTTCATTCATTATAAATAATTTATATTTTTCTAATAATTTAAGAGAGATTGCTTTATGACCTAGAATGAAAGCCAGCATCAGCATCATATCACATACAGAGGAGTGAAATATAAATCAGTATTAATGCAAAGTAGACACAGCAGCACAAAATCACAAAAAAAAGTAAAGGAGACAAATTTTCACCCTTTCAGAATGCATCCTCTGAGTATGCCTTGGCTGCAAGTTCATCAGCTCCTGAAAAATATAATAATAATAATGATATAAAACCTGAAAGTATTACTCATTAGCAGTGATATCACTACAGATGTTTAACCTGGTAACTGATTATGGACACCTAGTGAGGCACAGAGGTAGGTTTCAAATTTACTAGGTGACTAAAATAGAATATTTATGGGAGCTCTTCAGAAATCCAGCAGAAAACTGCTCATATTAAGATGCTTTTTTGAAATGAGAACAATGGGATGTATACAGAGAGCATTTTCTGCCTTACTATCAGTTTTTTCTTGGGGTTTTCCCACTGGAGAAAACTCACATGGAAGCCTAGGACAGTCCTGCCAGAGAGGCAAGGTCATATTATATCCAAATTCTATATAGAAAGTAAATATTAAAATGCATATTTTAAATTAATACATATTCCGGATTAAAATCTCATAATTCCAAACTATGGATCTGGATTTCAAACTAGTTCAAATATCAGAGGAATTGAGATATATGTATTTTGATTTAGACCAATCTCAATGAATGCTGGAAACACTCTTAGGTGGCCTGGAGAGGCTGTGGATGCCCCATCCCTGGCAGTGCTCAAGGCCAGGCTGGAAGAGGCTCTAGTCAGCCTGGCCTAGTGGAAGGTGCCCCTGTCCCTGGCACAGGGATTGCAATCAGACCATTTTAAGGTCCCAAACCATTCTATGATAAAATTACATACACACACCTCATTTTTTTCTCCAACTAATTGGCACACATCCATCAGAACCACTCAAAAATATCACTGCAATGTTTGTTCACTTGAGACAGAAATAAAGAAGCATGGTGTAAGCTGGTTTCTTCAGTAATATCTGTGTCTACACAGGGCTTTGGAGAGCAGAAGAATATTGCTGGGCTGAACTTTTAATAAAATATATGCAAACTCTGTCAAAATTTGTATTTAACTGTTTGAATCTTTGTTCCTAATACCTCAATATCTGTTTGAATTGAAAATATCCATGACAAAACCTTTGTGTCTCTGAACCATTTCTCAATTTTGGTAGCAATTTTCATATGTAAGGGGAATCAATTCCTTTAGCAGACCCATATTGGTACTGCTCATCACCAATTACCAGGAGATCCAAGTAGAAAACACAGAGAGCACCAAGGGAGAGTATTTAACAGCTTAAAAAATTGTTTAATCTGGTGGGATTTTTACCACTGAAATACAGAATTCCCAACTGCTCAGATTTATTGAAAATCCTTACAAGGGTTCGGAACTAAGAACTTACATGACTTTAATAGCTCAGTTTAAGCCCTGGAAACCCATGACACCTCAGCACACTGAACCTTCCCCCCATGACTGGAAACACATCGCAGTGCACTTTTCATCTGACAAGAAAAGTGGCTAAAATATCTCAAAAAGATGCAGATGTCAAACATTAATCATAAGCAATGCACACTGCTATGGCCCAGTAACTCTTGGTACTTAATTTCAACAAAATCACAATAGTCTCTCAACCTTTTCTATGCGGCTGTGTAAACATGACAGCAACTTTAAATCTTGTTGACAGTGACTTCCCTACCTGTCAGCAGGCAGGCACCTGCAGTTCAAACAGTGCTGCACACAAAAGCACTTCTGAATTCCCACCCTGAGATCCAAGCTCAGCAGTGCACTTTGGGACGTGGTTGAATGCTAAGTCAAAAGTGCCCCTGCTTTACAAGCAATTAAACAATTAAGAAGTATGTCTAGGAAGCAGGGAGCAAAAGTTAATTAGAAAGGAAAATCAACCAGAATTTGAAACAGGAAAGAAAACTTTTTGAGAGATAATTAAATCAAACTTGTAAAACCACAAATATAAGGAAACTATATCTTCAGCAGTATACCTAGATTATCATAATTAGGGTCATGATGGACAGGTAGGTACTTTTATTTAGATTACACCTACCTGCCTACATACATAAAAGTTGTTATCTAAAATGCCCATTAGTAAGTGAACTAGAATTAAACCATGGTTTCCACTGCCTTTACTAACAGATTAATTTGAGAAGTCTGAGTAGAGACAAAAATTAGAAATAAATTCATTAGCCATTCTACAAAATTCTGTTGCTTGATTATTTTCTTTAATAATCTATCTTAGATTGTTTCTCTGAGTATGTGTATTTTTTATTTAGTAACATTCTGTTGATTGAAGTAACTCCAAACAGCAACACACACACTAATAGGTTCAAATATAGAATGGCTTGAAGGACTTCTGGTTTGTCTGGAGGCAGAATATGATTATCTGATAAAAGATTTTAGGAGAAATGTCAGATAAAGAGGATATGTCTCAAGTTGGTCTAAACAATATATTTAAGCCTACATTCTCTGTATATTTTTGTGCTTGGGTTTTTAATATTTATCCATGTGAATAACATGAAAGATCAATCTGAAGTTGTAGCAGGGCCGTTTGTCTTCAATATCTCAACTCTGCTGTATTTTAGGACATCTATCCCCAGAGAAATTTTAGTCACCAAAAGCATCTGTACCTGAAGACTTCTGGTTTACAGAATTTTTGTTGAAAATAACTAGTATATTTCTAATTATTTTCAATCCTCTGGAGAGAATCCCTGCATTGTAACTGCAGCCTGACATTACAGTGTGCAGTTTCTTGAACTAAATAAAGAAAACATTAGCAATTTGCTCAGTAGAACCTGATTGCTTTCCCTTCCTCATTTACAGTTTGTTAAATGAGAAGCTGCATAAAACAAATAAATGAAGCAGGTGCATGTCAGGTTCTGGTTTGGAAGACTGCCAGCTGATCAACTCCACCAAGGTTTTATTATCTAACCGGAAACATTTTGGTGCTCAGATTTCTCCCTCAAGAATAACCTCTGCCAGCTGGAAACAGCTCAATGAACAAAATGCTGTAGCTACTGAAGATTCAGGTAAATGCTCTGTAGCAATCACTGTGCCCAACAGGCTCTTATCCCTCTGTATATGCATATAGACACACATATATGCAGGCTAGTCAGAAAATATATTCCAAATTTTATGTCAAAACCCCACAGAAATAACAGCAGGCCATCAAAAAGAGAGATCATGTTTTTCCACTGACTTTGTGGTAAACATTAAAACAATGATTGAACAGAAAATCTCATATTTGTTAATTTGGAGGGCATATTTTCCATCTGGAGAGCTTCCTTTGCACCCCCGTAAACAGCTGGAGGGGATGGACAGAATATTTGGTAATACTGTCCATTTGGCCTTTCTTCTGCTCTCATCAAACTTTAAATGGTTTGCAGTGGAAAAGCAGGGTTGTAGCATCTTGTATTGGTGCCCAGTGCAAATAATTTGGAGGAATGTCAGACAAAGTGATCTGCCATGCCACGAATGTTAACAGCTGTAACCAAAGCTTTAATGCTGCCCCGAGTTCTTGTTAAGTACGTGTTGCAGCATTGTTGAAGTTGCACTTGCACTGAATTTCAGCCCCTGGGCACTGTTTTTAGCCCTCCTCCCAGCTTAGATGGGAAGATGTAAGTCCTGCAGCTAACATAGATACTCAAGAATTTGCTGTCCTAATAGGAGCTGCAGTTTTGTAGTGGAACACATTTTTAAAACACCAGAATTGCTACATGCAGGAGTATTTAAATCAGTTCAGACACTAAGACATTTCTTCCACTCTGCATTATAAAATATTTTAACCTGTTTATTGCTCCTCTTCTCAGCTCAAGGATAGTACTCATAGTATGGGAACACATAATAGTGTGCTCTCCCTTGGGAAAATGTTCTATGAGTAATGTTTAAATTTATTTACTTTGCATACTTTTTAATATCGCTAAGGGAAAAATTTACAAAAGCATATTTATGGTAGAAGACTAAATTGAATTGTTCTTCAGCAAGGCGCATGTACTTTTGCAAACTGTATGTCAAATTTGATAGTAGAACCCATGTATTTTTATTATTGCAAAACAGTTTATAAAAAAGAAATCTATAACCTTTCAGAGAAAAAAAGTTGAGCCCTGATTATTTTTTAATATATGGGTAATGTGTGTGGAAAATAATAGAAGAAATAGTTGGAAGAGACTTCCAGCAGTCTTCTACTCTCAGACTCCTACCACAACAAAGGATTAAAAATATCTAACCTATATTTGGCAGATGGTTGTACATCCTGTTCATAAAATCCCTTGGTGATGGAAATTTCACTGTATTCTATGAAACTTCTGTGAGGGAATATCTCCCACTGTCCTTACTTTGGGAAGGTTTTATTAAGGCTATATATAAATCTCACTGTCTGAAACAGAAGCTCAACTTCCTGGGAGGTTGGGGAAGCTTGTTGCATTTTTCTTCAGTTTTCTTTAAATCATTTGAAGACCTGCCATGTCTCAAGTCCTGTCTTCTCTGTTCTTAATACCAACAATAACCTGTTTCTTCTTCAGAAATTACATTTGCTACACTTTGGATCCTTCCTTCTCTGCGTCACTCGATCCTCCCCAATTTTTCCTTACATTTCTTGAAGCTTATGTCAAAAAATAGCAAAAAGACCCCAACAGAGGCTTTATTCCCACTGAGTGGAGCAGAATGATTATTTCCTATTTCTGAATACACTCACAGCTTCACATCTCAGAATGAGGGCTGCCTGCCTGTTTCCACAATAAAAAAACAACACTGATTCATGTTCAGTTTACAATTTGCAAAGGGGCACTTGTAAATCACCAGGCTTGTGACAAAAATACTGCTATCTAATGGGTCAGTCTCTAACTTTTATACATAAATTTCCCTCCTTAAGAGTAGTACTTTGAATTCTCCTTAATCAACTATAGCTTTTCACATTGGACAATTTTTTTCAATTCTTGAAATTGTTTTGAATTGCAGTTCTGTCCTACAAAGTGCATGGATCCCCATCCAGCTTGGTACCATCTGGAAATTTAACAAATGATCCTCTATGACTTGAAAGCCATCCATAAGAAGCACTTAGAATATCTGTGTGATAACAATCCCTTTTCTATCTACATCATCTATCTATCTGATGAGAGAACTGAATTGCCCACGGTGACAGAACATTCTCTAATCTAACAGAACCAAGGTTTTCTTCTTTTGCAGAATTCCAGTTTCATGTTTCTGTACCGACGGCCCTCACTGCCCACTGTTCCACAGCTCTTCCCACAGCCTGCATAAAGACAAGGGTCACTGTCAGAAATACCAGTGACTGTGTTGTACCCAAGACACCCATCAGCTGGGAAGATTTGTTCATGATGTTTTATGTGGGGTGGGGGATGAAATCCTATCATTTTCTCACTTTCTAAAGCACTAAATAAGAGAAATTGTTACAATGTCCTTGGGTGGCCATCTGAAAATTGTCCTAGAAAATCAGTCCCAGTAGCCTGGACTGCTGAAACAGCATGGGGCCTTGAGCAGCTGCCTTTTCTCTGTCACATCATCTGCTGGCTGGCAGGCTTTTTTAAAAATGCAAGAAATGCAGTCAACACCTTCTGCTAAAATATTAAAGCTACTGCCTAAAATAATGCTTTCACAATGAGACAATGCTGTAACACCTCTGCATAAATGGTATCTGCCCTGCATCAGCTCCCTCCCCTACACCATTTGAAAAGAACTTGCTCACCTAAACTTTCTGCACTTGAAATCAAGCAAGAGGCTTTCACTTCAAACTGAAAACTTATTTTGAAAAAGGATGGCACAAATTGTACGTTCAGCTACAAGGTAGGGGCTGTAATGCATGGATGCAGCTTTGCTCCAAAGTCTTCTCAATTTCCCTTCAAAAAGAAGGGAGAGACTCATGCAACAAATGTATGATTCAAAGTGAGCTACACCTGGTATACACTTAGTGGAATAATGTGATGTACAAGTGAGCTCAACAGGGAAGTTAAGAAAGATCCATAACAAAGGATAATAACTTCATTGTGGGACTCAGATTTCCCTGTTCCAGCCTGGGTATTCATTCAGGGCTGTAGCCACACTCCTTATTTTATTGATCTAGCAGAGGGAAAGAAAACATAGGGAAAGAAAATCTCTACCTTAGATTTATTATGAGATGACTTAAAACCTTCACCTTCTAGATCAGCATAGATCATTTCTAAGAGATTTTCTGAAACTAAACTTTTCAAACTGTTGGAAAGAGAAATCCTACTGAGAACTAATTTCCTTTGGCCTAATAGAAACCAATTCATGGTTTCGGAACAGAAGAACACTGTGAACATGTGGCATGGATTCAAATAGCTACTCACGTGTTTCTGGTGCGACCCCTGACAAGCCAGGCTAAGTAAAAGGAATTTAGATTTCATGATTTGTCTAGAATCTACAGGATCAAGGATTCACTACTAAGAAAAGTCATTACAGTTTGGCTGAAGGGCACACAAACTTTTGCATACACAAAAATTGAAAAAATCAAAGGGATGAGAGGCAAAAAATATTTTTTAAAAAGTCTCTAATTATCTATTGCAAAACTACAGTAATGATAAAAGTGGCTTTTTCAAAGTATTCTGGCTAACAGTTTCCTCAACATGAATCTGATTCAGGGTATGAATATGTTGTTTGCAACCTTTGTAATGATCTACCTGCTGCTACCCTTAGTCTGTCTTTCAGAGGTGCTCCAAGCTCAGTTTTTATACAACTGTTACCTCCTCTATTCTGGGATAGAATCTACCAACTGGTTGAGAACCAAACAAAATTTATGCCCTTCTTCATCTTCCTCTTCTTCATAGACCATCACCAGGATTTAGGACACTACCTGAGAGAACCATTCTGTATGGCCTTGATGAGGAACGAAATCAAGCCAGTCATGACTCCCACAGTAAGTCACAGAGCATAAACAGTCTGGAGAAGTTTGCCTGGTTTTGAGATGCCAGATGGAGGTTTGAACTGCCTCCTTCCAACCCTCCCATTCACCTCCCCTTCCACCTTAAGAAAACACAATTAACTGTGATCTGCCATTGCTCCATGTGGTCCATGCCACGACGCCTTTGCCATTTGAAACACGAAATTGGGTAATACCACTGGTTCTGTGCTGTCTGTGAAAGGATGAATCTGTCTGCTGAATCAAACCCCCAGTTTTCTGTATGAAGAATAGCAAAAGTTGCAGACATTAATGCTTCTCCTCTCTATTTAAGGCACTGACAATATGACATTATCTTGCACAATCCAACACTTTATGCTGGGGAGGCTCCATTGAAGGAAAAAACAAAAGCAACAAAAAGGGGACCTGGGCTTTTAAAGTTAGTGGTTTATTAAGTAATCTGTTTAGCTGTGATTCACTTTAGAACACATTAAAGCACCTAGAAAGGGTTGTTTTTCAAAATACAGCTTATTCCCAGAGACATGCGTTCATAATGCGTGGTTTCATTTGGGATTTTATCCCCCTAGTGGGTTAAGCCAAGAAAGGTAGAGAGGCAATTCAGAGACATGCATTTATTAGGTAGCAAAAATTACAGTGAAGGGAAACATCTTTATACAAATTAGAAGAAAATCTATTGGTCAGGAAAGAAACAAATTTCTGAAGATAAGGATAACTATTATATTGCTCAAGGGAGAAGAACTTGACAATTAACCTAACGGGCAACCAGGACAAACATGCCAGTCACCTCACACAAATTCAGAAGAAAATTTGTTTTCTATGCTTTATAATCACAATGAAGCAGACCAGGACTGGGATTATATTCTATAAAAGGACTGCCTACTGTTTCTGTTGCAAAGCACATTCATTAACCCATGAATCCACAGAGAGCAATACAAGTGTGTTTCTGATGTGTTTACAAAGGCACTTTTATCTATGAAGCATTTACACTTGAAAACTGTGAGCACCATAAATGTAAGAACTTGGCTGACTTGCAGGACTGGTTTAATCCATGAGCAAAAAAATGGCAAACCTTGCTACTCCTCCCTTAGTAGGACCAAAAGCAAGACAAATTGAAAGAAACCAGGTGGCTGACTGAGAGGAAGGAAAGGAAATATTCTACTTTTTGTATTAGAGGCACACATCTCTGTCCTAAAAATGAAAATCTGATACACATTTGAACATCAAACTGAGATCTCCTGAGTCACTTCTGTCCCAGTTTCTTGCAGATAACTACATCACACAAGACATTTAGGAAGCTTCAGTAAACTTTTGCTAAAACTACATTCTCTGCAACATTTGTTTAGTTGTAAAGTTATAACTTCTAAGTTACATAACTCCTGCCTTGTGCAATCTTGGGAATGAGAGATGTTAATTGCAGGGAAAGAAATGAGCAATGTAGCTATTTTAAAATTACTGTCCAGGGGCTTGGCTGTGGCACTAAAAATTTCTTGTTGATAAAAGAACTGGATAAATATATTTAAAAACACATCAACATGGTTCCTGCATGTATTGAAAACCTGCCCTCTGAAGTAAAAAAAAACCCTCTTAAGTATTGAGACTTAAACAAACCAGACCACTCCTCAAAAAACTTACAGTAAGAATGTCAAAAGCTAAGAGAAAAAAATTAGAAACTCGTGATTAGCTACATATAAGAATGTGCAACCCTTAGCCTATTCAAGCAACACCATCTTCTAGTACAGAAATATTAGGCAAACATAAGCTGAATCTTTCTAAAATGAACTTGCTACAAATACACACCACAGTAGAGTTAGAACATACATAAACACACTGTTTCTAAATTCCATGTGGCTCCCAAAAGGAGAAAATAATCTACTGTAAAGTGGACAAACATATTCCATCTATCCATACTGATTCTGCTTTTCTCTTATGGAAACTCTACTGCACTTTATAAAGAGTCATAAAACCTCTGGAGCTGCTCCACTTGTACCAGTTTTTTTAACAGGAGGCAGGGCAGCAAACTGGAAAGCAGGGACAGGGACCAAACTTGATTCTCTACAAGAACAGATCCTCTTTCCCTCTTCACCCTGTCTTTCAGTCAGTACAGAAATGTTCAGCTGCTGCCAAACCCCTGCACATATTGCAAGTACCTCTTTCCAGACTTGGAAAGAGCAGCACAGTTCTGCCAACATGAAGCATGTATAAAAACAAACAAAAACCAGGCTCCCAAAACCTGTAAGAATAAATAAACCAGTGACTTTTCACAAACACCACCATCTAGACTTCTTTTGAGTCTAAGAATGAAGAGAAACTTCTGATTTCTGAGTATATTGGGAATTCTTAGTTTTTTCTAGACGATGTTTTTATGTATAAATGTATTCACATGGCACCAGAGACCGATGGTTTTTTACAATCGTCTCCTGTCATTAAAAAACCACCTAAATTCACCAATAGTGAGAACTGGGAATTTTCATACACTTCCAAGTTTGAAAGTTTTAATTACAAACACTGTCCCTCCTGAAGGTAAAGAAGGTTCAGTTTTCTCAATTACTACTTAGCTTATCCAAGGGGGGGAGGCGGGGAAATAATAAACAAAACCCAACTTTATTTTCTCATTTCTAATAATACAATTTAAAAAGAGATGTTCAGAAGATGAGATCTACCAGTTCTCTAGCTCTGATATGACTGAGTAGCTCGGCATTTAAGCTCTGCTATAAAACTCCTGCAAAGTAAATCAGTTTTGGCATAAATTTGTTAAATTTTATTAAACTTAACTCTATATACACATGTAGACTTGTTTAACTAATAAAAAAAAGCACAAAATAATTCTATAATTCCATCTTAATTTCCATTCGAATACCAATAAAAGGGTAATTAAAGAAGGCTTCCATGCACAACAAACAGCAGGAAATTAAAACATATATAAAGGAAAAATTGCTTTAAAAAATGAAAACCAAAGTATTTCTGCCTCCTGAGTAGGAAAAAAAAAATGTGTTTTCTGCAATTATCTACTGAAAATTTATGTATTGGGAAGTTCTAACCAATGAGAGCTTAAAATTACTTCAGAGAGGGGAAAAATAAAGGAAGCTACCATCAAAGAAAAAGGTTAAGTGAATTATTAAAAATCAAATTCCACATCACTGCTGTAAAACATGACTAGATCTGATGATTTAAAATAATCCACAGTATACCACATAAAACTGCTTTTAAGGGACAATTAGTAGACAACTGAACATTCAAAGGTTACTAAATACTTCTGTAAGTGAGGAGAAGGAAATATGTGAATGTTGTGACATCATATTTAAACTTCCAGTACTAAAGGTAAGACAATGCCAACCTGAAGATTCAATGCATAATCTAGAAAGTAATTAAGGGAGTAATACAGCAGAGTTGTAAAACTGAGCAATAGTCATTCTTTTCTTCAAACTCTAAGAACTAAAACCCACTGTATTAATTGTGTTTTATTAGACCAAGAAGCCTCAGAAGGTTGCAAGACTGGATGCATGGTGAATGACTGGATGCATGACTGGTTAATGTTTCCACTAGAACTGAAGAAATTTTTATTACAATTCTACAAAAAAAAAAGTCCCCAAAAAATGAAAAAAGAAAACACAAACCCAAACCAAGCCAAAACCCCAACCAACAACAAAATTCTGCTAACAAAAGTCAAAACAAACAAACAAAAATACCCCAAACTAACTAAAACCCAAAAACCCAATCCAACCGCTATTAAAAACATTTACACTTCCTGCATTTTCAGATTTGGCACTGCTTGGCCTTTGCACAACGGTTTCACAAACCAGCAAGGTGCTCCCCTGTTGATTTCTCACTCCTTCATTTTTTGGTCAGAAAGTGATTTGTGGGTACGTGATAAGATTCAGGTTGTTTACATTTTTCCTTTATGGGTTCTCATGGAACAGGCCCTATTATTTAAACAGATGCACCTATTTTTCCACTCAAGAACAGGTTGTTGTGCTAAGGAACCATTCATACCAAGATTGTTTTTGCACGGGAACTTGCAAGTTGCTTAACTACACTTGGAAGAGATGAGAAGCTAGCTATTAATTTAATAGAGCAGGCCTGATTTTATGAGGCCTTTCTTTTATCGTTCCTCCACCTGTCACAACCATCCCCCTGAGTTTGTTAACACCAAAGCCCTGCAGTTCCAAAGGGGCTGGAGGTGGTGTAAAGCATTGGAGAGGGAACCAAGCTGGAAGAGCGTCTGGTGGCACCTGGGGCTGTGGTGCAGCCACAGCTCTGACATGAGCTGAGGATGCACCAGCAGCAAAAGAGAGACAACTGCACTTCCAGGCTTTGCAGAGGGATCCGTGGAGCCAAGCTCCCTTTCCTTCAGACATTGCCCAGCAGCAGGCAGCAAGGCTTTGCTCTGCCCTCCTCCATTCCAACAAGGAATGGCTCAGTAGAGGCTGCTCCTCCTTACGGTATCTCAGAACTGCTTCTGATCCGCCCCAGCAAAATCCATGGAAGAAGATCAGGCTGCCCTGGGATCTCCATGGCAATAACTACACTTCATAAATAGGTTTATACACAATCAATATAAATCCTTGCTGGAGTTTTTCCTCAGCTATACCAGGTTTGAACTTTAAAAACATCAATTAAATCAGAAAAATGATAAAAGCTTCATATGACCTGCTTCTCTACTGGCTTTAACTTTGAAAATAATTTATGTCTGCTCCAAATGGGTTCAGAGTACTACCATCCTCATGGGGTAATGATTTATGAAGTGTTAGCACACAGGTGAATGTGTGTAGTGCAAGAACTTGCAGATTCAAACCCTTTGTTTCCCTTTGTTGCTATTTAATTATGAGTGAAGTGGAAGCAAAGAGTTTATATAAACCCAGTCAAGTGTACATTGCCAAAGAAACACCAGAGGATTCAACAACTTATTATAACTTTTGATTGCTTTTTAAATTTGGGTGCAGCCCAAATTATGCAACTTTCCCCACACTCATTTCACTTTGTTATTTTCTCTGTCAGATTATTCTCTATTTATTCTGCAATTCTACTTCCCCCTCCCCCCTGAATCAATTTCTTACTAACACATTTCTGAAGACAGGCTCAGAATCTAAGGTGTTCATTCTCCCTCAGCAAAAATGCTGCCCTTCCTTGGGTTTCAGCCTTCAATGGAAACCTCATCTTAGAAGAGCACTCAGCAAGGAATCAAGGAGCCAGTCTGAAGACAACTTTTGTCTTGTCTAGCTCCTGTTGGTCTCTAAATTAATGAAACTGCTGCCTTGTCCTGTTAAAATAATGGGACATGCACCACTGCTCTGCTAAGCTAATAGTCAAACTTTACAGTTGTTTGTCTTGTAACCAGTATACTAATCAATGATCTATATAGATATAACTAACCAATAATAGATATCTCAAACTTTCAGTAAGATTTTCATATATGTCAAAATAATCCATTGTGAAAACTAGAGAGAGAGAACAGATTTTAATTTAAAAAAGAGTTGAACATGACAAACAACATGGATGGTGTCATTTCATACTGTATTCCTTCAAGCTAAAGGGTTTGCATTTTAGATGATCTGTCTTTAAAATGTTAGGGTAAAAAAATAAACCTAAATCACATTTTCTTTTAAAAGAATAAATTAATTGTTACCATCAGTATAGAAAATCATATCAATGAATCAATCCAAATTCTCTATTCCATTGCATTATCTAGGATATAAAACTGTTTTCATGTTAGCCTATAATTTTATATTCCAACAAATGTTATTTGGGAACTAAGATTGAAAGATGAAGCATGGAAGAAAATGACATTTTGTGTACCATCTAATTACCAATTATCTGCCAGTGGAACTAATCAAATTGTATAAATTTAGACTGCAGATTCATCAACCAATTACCTTAGAGAACATGTTATACCCCTCATCAGTGATTCAACCAACAGTCCAAGTATCTAACAACTTACTATGGATATTATAGGGATCTATTTTATTCAGGGAAACACATCCCCGAGCACAGTAATTAAAAGCTGCTGCAAGTTATATTATTGCTAAAATACTACCACTGATGTAAATGTATTTTAAAAGTGTCTGATAATAATTTAAGCTTGTAATTTAACTTACAAAGAAAAGGAATGATTTACTATCCTGGATTAAAGCAGATTGAATTTGATGTACTGTATTCTACAAAAATCACACCTTCCATAACCTCTGCTTTTTATACAGTCAATAAAATAATGAAATACAGGTCTGACTTCTAAATAACCATTCATGCATTAATTGAGCTGCTTCCTTTAGATTTAGAAAGAATTGTTTAGAAATACAGCATGCCACCTCTTATCTCTGAATTTCTTGTCTTTACACATGAATATTAACAATTAAGTGTAATTCTATTTTCATACCCCCCAAATTTTACTTGAATTATCTGCAGACATTAATTTGAAAACACACCACCTACTGGTGAATGTCTTTCAGGATATATTTCAAAAGAAGAAAGAGAGTTGTACGTTTTGCTTCTTTTCATCAAAACACTCAAGCACATAAATATATGCTGGTTAAAAGCACTAGGACACCTACTTATCCTAACACAATCTGGGCTTTCTATTATTTTGCCTGAGCATTCTTCTGGGATTAATTTCTAATTACGTTTACAGCACTATCCCCAACTTGCTAGGGATTACTATTTCAACATTAATGAAAATATTAATAACCTCTTGAGAGTCAAACAAGCAACTGGAAATTTGGCTCAAAAAATAAGCTTTTACCACACCTCTTTCTCTGCACAAACGATGTGTATAATTCAAAAATTTCTTATTTGATCATTTAATATGACATGAAGTAAATTAAAAAATATATTGGCTCAATTTCAATCTTTATTTGATTTATGTTTTAAAAACTCCAAGTGTTTCCCAGTTGCTGCCATGCAGCCCTGCAGACTGCTGAGTGCAGTGTGGTAGGAAAGAGAATCCCACATGTTCAGGGTGCAGATCACAGCTTTCCCCAGGCAAGGCCATTCCCTTGAATCTCATCTACAGGCCCAGAACTATCAATAGTGATAGATGAAAATTACTCAGAGCAGCTAAAGGGCCAAGAGAAGGGACATGGAGCAACTACTGAGCACACACAAAATTAATCACAAAGCAGCTCAAAGGAGAAGCCGCAGCCCCACGAAGAGCAAGGTGTAGAAAGCTTCATAAAACACAGGAATTATCAAACCTTTGGAGAGGAGCATAAACACCAGCATGATTGTTCCAGTGAAGGTGAGGAAGAAACCTCCATCAGCAACATGTAATTCCTTGCAGGATCCCTGCAAGCTGCTGACAATGCACTGCAATCCCAAGATGGCCTCTGTACCTGGAAGGGCAGCAGCAGGTTGAACATAATACCAAAAGGCAGAAAGGCTCAACATTCAAGAGTTCTTTTAATTTTTAAATGTAGATAAACAGTCTGACTAACACAATGCTCTGAATAGGAGTACCGTTGTAACTAAACCAGTAATCACCATTGTATTTTGATCCTGTTCCTAATTAAACTAACAATAAATTCTGGGCTCCGGATACCTGATGCACAAAACAAGACTTTGAGCATAAGAATATATAGATGTGGAAAGATATTTGTCCTGTCCGATTTTCATGTACTAAATTTCAATATGCTGCATATAAATAAGTCCATATGTTCCCAGAATCCATTTGGAAATCACTGCTTCCTCAGAGTGCTCATTATACCCAGACAGACTGCTTCCTACAAGCATCCTAATCAGGCAGTGGTTATTCAGCTCCCTGATGCCTCCCAAAATACCACTCCTATTTCCAGTAGACAATCTAAACTATGGCAAAGTCAGGTCTAATTTTCCTAAATCTAGGGATACAATCAAAGAATTAGATTTCTAAATATTTGTTTTGCTTTCAGTGGGAAAGCTCACTTCTTTAAATATAATCTTTTTTCTTTTCCATTTAGAAAGATGTGCACTGTTTTTGGTAACAAGTAGGTGTACCTACTCAGCACATCATATTGGCCCCCACGGCCTCAGACTGAAGGTTGCACCTGTGTTTTCCACAGAGTTGATTTAGAGAAGGTAACAAAACAGATTAAATTAACTCCTACTGTCATTCTCTTTACCCAAAAGAAGAATTGAGCTCTGATTCCTGCTTTCTGAATGGGAATGGCATACACGTTAAAAGTCAGCTTTGGGAATTCCTTTTCTGTTAATACCATGAACATAATATCTCCACATCTCTCTTCAGACAATATTGTCAGTAATACTTTGTCTAGCTGTAATTCTCCCTTTGGGAGCCAAGTACACTAAGACGACAGCTTTACAATTTAATTAAAGGCAACAATGAAAAAAATATAATAATAAAGTGAGCATAACATTTCATGAGTCAGATACAAAGGAAGACATTGTTGAGGATCTCATTGATAAAGCACTGAAACCATTTTACATTTTAGAAATGAGAGTAGCAGTCCCAGGAGTTCATGCTGAAATGTTAAAGCTTGTAGGGTGCCTTTACAGTCTCAGACTGTATTTAGAAAGAGAGGAAAAGGAGGCAAACCCAATATTTTTACAGCTAAAAATATTTAGCATCCTGTTTGTAGGTAAGTATTAGAGATAAGACAGAGTCTACCTGTATGAGAAATTTATCAATAACATCTATTTACCAAGAGTTTCTGACTTTTGACAGCAATGCCAGCCAGAAAACAAGATTTTAAGGAAAGATGCTAGGTCTTAAATGTATATACTCTATTTTTACAGCATTGTTGTAGTTAAAGCATATTATGTATAGTAATATGTACATTCTTTGTTTAACTACTGCTGAGAGACATTGGGCTGTGTACACCGTTCCTTCCAAAATTACTCAGGAAGCCATTTCTCTGAGACAGGTCTAGTTTTTGAGTGGGAGGCTTTGCAATGTGGAAGTCTTGGGAAAGAGAAAAACATAGAAAAGAGTAACAAGACAGGTTCAAAGGATAGGGAAAGGCAGCCTAGTTCTGAGATGCAGCCACCAACAATACAGTGATTTTAAATAAAACAAACAAGGACAGATTAGAGGGGGTGATTGTATTAAGGCTTTCTCAGAAGTAAGCAGGCAGTCATTACCTGCCATGCAGTTACCTTTCCTACCTCCCTCTCCATGTGGGCACCCCATGCAAGCCTTCAGAGTGTTTGTTTCAGTGTCTTGAGAACTCTGTCACAACAGACTGATTTATCTTTACTGGATTCTCTATTATTCCTCTCCTGATCACTTCTTTGCACAGATCTTCCCCTCTGTCTATTGGTCTCGGAGGCAGAAAGAGAACTCCCTACTCTTCCCTTTTATAGGGAAGAAGTTGTTTAGCATCTTCTTCCAAGACAGGTTCTCTCACTAAATATATTTTTTTTAGCTCTTCCTTGTCAGGTGAGCAGCGACTAAGAGTGGGTGTCCAGCATCATCTGTGACCTTGTGTCAGCAGGACACAGGATTTCACAGTGCACTTTGGGTGGAGAACAAAGATTGGCATGTGCAGGAGCAGCACAAACCCACACAGCCTGACTGTGGGCTTGGGAGATATTCAGAGTGGCAGAGCCAAGATTTAGAGAGAGGACATCCCTTTCAAGAGCTAGAATTTTTACTAGAGGGAAGTTTTACACTGTAAATAGTAAGAAGGTAAACAGAGTGTCCATAATTCCTTTTCTAGTGCCTTTTGATTCCTTTTATCTCTCAGTACAGGCAGTTACACCTCCTGAGCACAAGACACACAATGACATCAAAGAGCTCATCTGACATTACCTCCATCACTGCCACTATGACACTGATCATGGCAATAACAGCATCTGAGGAAAGCAGCTCCAGGATATAAAATGTCTTAATTTCTGTTTGTTTAGGGTTGTTTTTTTTTTTTAATCTGTGGATAATGTCTGCCTGAGATCCCAGGAAATATGGTAATTAATTAAAAATTATACAAATATGTGTGATTGAAATGAATATTTGCCAAATCCAGAATTTTCACACACCTGTTCTTTCCCAGATATGAGATGCAGCAGTTGGCAGCAAAAGCAAGTAGAGAGAGGAAAAAAAGTCCTCCTGTGCAATAGAAAGAATGTCCATTAGGTAAATAGAAAAAAACCCAAGATGACAAAGGGGAAATAACAGACTAAAAAGTTCAAGAATCCAAATTAGTGTTAACAGTTCAATTTATCTTGCATAATATTACAGTAATTGGATTGTGTCTATCATACTGCTGTTGTGACACACTTGGTTTGCTCTCTTTGTTCTGCCAGCTCCCCACAGAGACCTCTGTTAGATGGAGATCACTTTTGCAAACTCCTGCATCTCTGTTCTCCCTGCTAGCAGTGCTGAAACACACGGGGCAGGCTGGGCTTCCAGCACCCTAAAGTGCTGCACGCCTGGGTGGCCTGGACTGCTCCTCTTCACTACAGCAACAAGACACACACAAGGTGAAAAAGTTCTCACATATTAATACTTTAAGACTAACTTAATGTGGCTATTAAGAATGTCAAAGCATATTTCTTGTCTTGGTGGTTTAGTCATCAGCAGTGAAAGGTAAAGGAGTAATTTTCATCAGCCACAGAAGACTGAATATAGGTCATGGTGAGTTCAAAGACAAATAATTTAAGAATCAAAGTCTCAGTGGAATGCATCAGAGGTAATGCCAAGTAAATCACTGTGTCAGTATGACTGATTAAATATTAGCAAAGAATGTGAATTGATCTTTAAAAAGAAGAAAAAAGAGCTTTGTATCTATTATGCTGTAAATATTTTTTCCATGTTACCATTACATTCTCCATTTTATTGTATTGACCTATGATAAAACCATAATGTTTGCCTCAATAAGGTTAAGCATTTTAATTTAAAATCCATAAAGGTGAATCTCAACTAGAAACAATGCAAAGCTAGTGAACATTGTATAATACTCATTCAGAGCACTGTAGTTTTTTCACATAACTCTAAAAGAATAAATGCTGCAATTCATCTTAAATCTCAAAAATAAGCACTGAATTTCATGTGACTAATGTTCAAGCAAATTGTCATATTTCATGTGTAACAACAAAATCTTCAATCTCAGCGCTGTAATATTACAGATCAGCTTAAAAAAATAAAAATAAATTAAGAATGTGTCCTGAAAAAGGTGAGTAGAAAATGTTGATATAGGAAAAAAATCCCAAAAATCATCCCTTTACACAAAATGAACCTCTGGATTTTTTTTTTTGTTTTTTTTTTTTTAATTCCAAAACAGCCCCTCTATGGTTTGAAAGTTACCAATTTAAATTGTAAACATACTGGGTTTTATTAGAAATGTCATCTTGTGATGGGATGTTAAGAGAAAATAGTCCAAGTTGTAACTACAATAACAGCACTAATCATCCCAGAAACTGCTTAAAGGGAAAAATTAAATGACAAACACTAAAATGCTTTTGGGATGTACTCTATTTGGATAAGAAGATGTTTCTAAACATGCCATGCATATATGAGAGAATAGGAGAAAAGCAGGGCAGCAGCGGACAGGCTTTGTTAGATTTGTTAAGCAGGCATTTCAGACTCTCCAGGAGGAGGACTGCTTCTCACCATGTATGCACAGCAGCCCTGGATTTTTCTTGAAAGAACAGATAGGCTGGCCATTTATAAGTTATGACCTGTCCACTGTAAAAATTGCTTCTTCTTTGCTTGCATCTTCATGGTTAAGCAAAAAATTCAAAGGGGATATTACCAGAAGACATCCTTCTGTGAATTTCTATAGGTTACAAAATAAGATATTTAGACAGATTGCTCTTCTAACAAGAAAAAAAAAAAGTATTTAGACATCCAGATATAATAAGCTCATCAGCTACAGAAAGGAGACATTTTACTGTCCAAGTAAATGTGGAGTCCTTTTGTTCAGTGCTGGTAAAGGCATCAAAATTCCTCTCACTCTTTGGACATCTCATGAGATTTCTCCAGCCTCAGGGCTGCAGAAACTAACTCTGTGCTTGAAGGTGGAGGTGCACATTAAAAACATAAGTTGAACAATGAGAGACGTGGAAAGCTCACCTAAGCTGCTCTTAAAACTGTTCTGTAACTCCCACATGTCTATTCATGGTTTATTTATAGGGGCTGACCCGATTGGTTACAGCAAGTAAAATGTACTCTGGACATTCATCAATATACCCGAGCTGAACTATTAACCTGAGTTATCTTGACAAAGCAAACTTCTAAAATCTAGCTCAATATACAGTGTTTTAGTAATAATAGAGTCACAAATTTCACTAAGACTTCATTCAGTATCAACCTATGTCATAGGTTACATAAATGATATAACTATACCTTGCAATGATTTCACCTTCTAGTGTTATATTTGTTGGCATAAAAAAAATTACATTCAGTTATAATCTTTGTATTGCAATTATTTCACCTTGGATAACTACAAATTCTGAGCTCTTAATTTAATTGCAGATGTTAGTCCTCTGGATCTCATAAACAGTTTGAAGACATCTTTTTTAATATTCTAATATTTTTTCCCTGTGCTATGTTTAATCTCTGTTTCCTGTTTTTCTTCTAATTTTCCTTTAAAACACAGCAGCATTTGAGAGCTTTTTATCCTGGGGAAAGAAAAAAAAAGTGTGTACAAAGGAATATTTTTATCTAACCATAAAATGATGCCAGAAACCCAACAGGGACCAAACACCATGTTGGAACAAAAATAGTCCAGAGATACACTTTCAAAGTTGAGCACCTGCTGTAAAATAACCATCTGTGTTTAACTGTAATTTAATTATAGGTTCATTCCTTTTGTGTACACTGGAAGGATCTCATAGGCCTTCCCTAGTTGGTCTGCAATCAACTTCTGGCATTTTGCAAAAGCAACAGACACATTCTCTTAATAATGCTTGCTAACTTTTTTCGTCCCTGTTTCAGCAAAAGTCTTCTGGGATTTTACAATGTTGTTGAGAAACAAAATAAAAATTATTACTAAATCTGAAAAATAAAGCCTGCATTAATTAATCACCTGCCCTAAAAAGCCAATATTATTGGCTATCAGATTACCATTTCCCTTTCCACAAAAGTAAATCAAGAATCACAGAGGTAGAAGATTTTTTATTATTATTTTTGAGGGGGAAAGAAAATCAGTATTCTCCAAAGATCCCCAAGCTACCATGGCAATCTATATTAATTGAAAACTGCAGTGTTCTGCACAATACCTCAAAGCAAAATAAAGTTCATAGACATTAATACTTGCTGAAACTAAGCCAGTCTATTTGAATTTATTGGAATTAGAACAAAAAAACAACACAGCAATTTCTCACGGGTAAAAGGATCCAGTCAGAGACCCCAGATTTCATCTTAGTATGACCAACACATTAGGCCAAATGATTCAAATATTAATGGCCAAAGTTAGCCATCTAATAAAAGTTTGATGTCAGAAGAATTTTTTCTACGATTATTTGATTGACTACTTAATTAATTACAAGATAAAGGATTGAAGTGCATTATGTTTTCAGTGTACCTTTATATATGGATCAGTTGTAGCAATGAGGAACAAAGAGAGCTGGACTTCCTTATGCATCTGAAGGAGATCTTTTTATTGCAGAAATTACCCTCCTTTTATACCTTTAGCCTCAAGCAGACAAACCCAAAACTGAACAGAAGAAGGGCACCCAGTGGCTGCTCAGCAGAGTGTTGCTGTCTGTGAGTCACAACTGCCTGTCACCTCCACAGCCACCCATCCTGCAGCTGTGCCTTCCCAGCAGGGTCTGCTGCTGAACATAAGCCTTTACAGCTTTAACAATTATAACCCCATATCCCACAAACAGTGGCTGACAAATATTGACATTAGCAGGATACAGGAACTTTCATGTAATGTTGACTATTAAAAACTACAACAAAATCAGCAATGAGGATGTCTACTCAGACTTAGATAAAGCAGTAGTCTCCCCAAGACCCTAAATCACACCTCTCTACTTCTCTAGTACTATTGCTGGTTTTTTACCTTTGCAAATCTCTAGGTACCTGAAGCTCATATCCTCATTAAGCAAACTCCTGCAAGGGACAACATACTTTTTAGGTAACCTAACAATGCCAATTATCACTCAAAATCAGACCCACATTCTTTCCTGACAGCAAATCAATGCAATCTTCTGACCCTGAAGTAACTGTGAGGTAGTGAAGAAGAGTGGCCAACCCCAAATTTATATGTAAACCTAGGTGTCGTTAAAAAATCCTGCACTTTGCTCACTGAGTTGGAGCACAATTGTTGCATACTATTTGATTCTGTGTGAAGCAAAAACATTTCATCTAGTGGCATTCTCCCTTTTGGTGAAATACCTTCAAAGAAAACTCTTGGAAATGACACTGAAATTAAAGTATTCAACAAGTTCTGTTCTGTCAAATGTTCTCAGTGCCACACCAATGTAAATCAAGTACAAAACACCTCAGATCTCAGATTTCTGTTAGTACTTGCACCCCACACAGACCCACAGCAATCTTTCAAACATCCACGAGGAAATGCCATTCCATTACAACCACCTACGGGCAGAGAAGCTTTTCCTGCTTGAATGGGTAGCAACAGAGGCCATTCCATGCAATGCAAGCATAGACAGGATGCACCTGAAGGAAATGGGCACCTTGACTGTCACTCTAACCTGTGAGGAACAAAGTGAGCAGACGGATGCATCCTTGCAAATGGACAACCTTTCTTCCTTTTCTCTTTTCTTTCAACAGCTGTGAGTTGAATTCAATAGCAATTCCCTACCCATCAGCAGCTGTATGCATGATTTAGTCCAGCTGCTAAACTAAATATCAAACAGGTGTTTTGATGCAAGTCTGACTGAATGATCCAGTAAAAAAATTCTCAGAATAATCACCAATTCTAAAAAAAGAGAAAAACCTGGGAAAAACCCCCACCTCACAATGAAAGGTGGAACTTCAGTAACACCACCAGCAAACCAGGAAAAACCATGAGCAATTCCAATGGTTTTACCACATTGTTGGTACCAACCTTTTACTCACAGCTGCACAACCCAGCTCTGAGCTGAGGGTCCTCAGCCCTGAGACCTGCAGCTGCTCCAAGGTGGCGCTGGCTGATGGAGCCCTAAGCTGACAAAATTGGACAAAGTCTCTTTGGGAAACATCACAGCGGTGGCCATCCCTACAGCCTTCCCCCACTTTTCATCACACAGGCTTTCCAGGCTGGTCTCTAAACTCCCAAATTCCATGCCCTCATTCCAGCAGACTGGGTGTGTATTTCACAGAGACTTGGGTCACATCTTACAGGGGCTGATTTTGTACAGAAGATATTACAAGCCTCCCTCTGTTGCAGAACGTGGTGGCAGAGCAGTTAAAGGTCTGCTACTATGGGTTTAAAGGGAGAAGCATAAAATCAGAGTCCAAATGACTGCAGAGAGACAACAACATATACAGGGACAGGAGGAATGCCACAGGAGCAAAAAATCCAGAAGACATTATAGGATGACAGAGGAGAACATCCACTGCCCTGCAGAGGTGTCTGAAAAGCTGGGTTTGACCCTGATCACTAGGTTCCTTCCCAAGGAGCCTTTTTTTCTCTGTTGAGGCTTAATAATGCTGACTAGTGTAAAGAAAAGGTGCAGGGGAAAATTCATTCACAACTTTACAAATTGCACAGTAAATGAGAAACTGAAATTACAGTCTTAGGCCCACAGTGCCCTAAATAGTACTCAAAAAATACAGTTACAGGATTTTACAAAGCAGAGATGACACTTAAACCATTTTTTCCTCTCCTAATTATTAATTACAGTCTCCTCATATTCTGGATGCCCAGCCAACACCGCCTGGGTTACATGGACAGTCATTCTAGATGGAGTGCTTAGCTTCATAATGTAATTTTCAATTTTTCTATTCAATTAAAGGGCTAGAGGTCTTTTTTGTCTGTAAAAAAATATTGCCCATAAATCACTTCTTCCTGCTTCCCTCTCAACTCCAGAAAAAGAACTTTCTTTAAAAGCTTTTCTCCTAAAAGCTCAGTTATTTGTAAATCTCTCTTTTTGCCTTTAAGAAAGAGCTGAATTTTCTTCTGTTTACACTATTCCCTTAATTTGCTTACAGCCAGGATTGATTAAACACATAATAATTAAACCTTCTCTTGAAAGGCAATTTGCAATGGCCATGCTGCCGTGCATTTTAGATTATTTTTTTAAAAAAACTCTTTCCTCAAGGGTATTTCCTAACCTCTAATACCACTAAAGATTTAAAGGTGTTGCGGTGTGGTTTTATCTAATGATTTAAGTGTAGTTTTCCTTCTGTTTTGTAAAAGTTTATTTAATGGTTCATTCCATGTTTCCCCCTATTCCCTTCCCCACTTGGTATAGTCCCCGCCCCTGGAAATCCCCTTGAGTTGTTTACCCCAAGTCTGTGTATGTCAATCATATATTGCTCCCCTCCCAGACCTTGCCAGTCTCAGGGAGGCCTCTCCTCCTTCTAGAAAGCTCAGAGAGGCTCAGTCCCTGATTGGGGCAAGTCTGGGAAATCCCCCACCCCTCGGTTTTCATTTGGTACTGTATGTACCACCCCTTTTCTGTTACTGGGCTTTCCTTGTGTGACCACTCCTACTGTCTGTACCCTAAAACCCCCTACGCAGCAGCAGTTCCGGGCTTCGCTGGGCTGTGCCTGGGGGATCCCAATAAACGTCACCCCATGACCCCTCAGGGAAGTCTCCTTCTCCTTCCTTCGCCGTAGCCGCCCCTCCACCGCCCGTGCAGCAATGCCCTTACCCACCGGGTGGGTCCTGCCGGTCCTCCTGCAGACCCTACCGAGGCTGTGACCGTTCCCCGCCAGGGCAGCCGGGACCAGCTGGGAGGCCGCTGGTTAGCGGGCAGGGGAATGTGTCATAAAGGTTTGCATTTAAGAATCCAATTTCATATACAAAATATAACTCTGTTTACTACAAACCCAGTCTTCCCATTTCTTTCCAAGCCTGCTCAAACTCTGCCTCTAATATGCATTCCTCACTCTCTGATCCTGAAGTTATTTTTAACATCAGGGGCTTTGATGAAATATCAGATTGAATAGAACCTCCCAAAGTCTTTTAAAACCATTTCTAAACCTTTTACCAGAACTTTTTAATGCTGTTCATTGACCACAGGTGAAATTCTCATTACTGATAACTAATCATATTGCTTCCATAGATATAATCTGTTATTTATTGCACATGCTGCTCTTCCTTCCAGTGACAGCCTCAGCTAATTTAGTTTTACTTCCATTTTACATGAACGTTCAAACACATAATTTCTTAATCTAAAAAAAGGGTTAAAATCTAATACAGTAGAATGAAAATAAATCCCAGTAACAACACAGATGATTAAGTGGCTGAATTCAAAATTTAAAAAATACATGTATACTTTATTTTATTAAATACATGCATTAGGAATGTATTCTTTAAGTGTTTGGGTTTTGCACAGTTTCTGGTGAATATTAATTACTAGAGCAATTAGCAACATAGAGAATACTTATAATGAGTTGAAGTCATATGCTTTACTGTCACCCTGGAGTTTTAAAGCACCTGCCATATGTTCTCCTAATAATTGCTAGTTTTGCTTTCTGACTACAGTAAGGGAATTTATTAACTTGAGAGGCTTCTGAGATATATGCACTTGTGACTGGAAATGGGGAAGGAATGCCAAAATGTTGGTTCATTCTCATGTAGTCTGATTTAATATGAGGTTAGACCTAAGGACAAAGGCTGAAATGATACATTTTCATGGAAAAGCAAACATCCAATGAAAAATTATCCTTTTGAAAGCATATAAAAAATTAGGGAAACTCTTCTTAGTTTAGCAGTCTCAGGGATTTTCAGATCAAGTCTGTCTGATGGGGTTGCATTCCACCTGTAATGCATTTCTGTTGTGTTCTGATTATTGCTATTTTATTTATATCCATTTTCATTATTAACATGCTGTGCATGAAGGCCCCCAGTATTCACTCATTAAACAATAAGGTGTTAGCTATGCTTGACATTTGCTTGTTGCAACAAGCTGTACACAAATACATGGAGTTTGATGCTATTTGTGAGCAGAATTTCTATCAATTTTGTACCTGTTTAAAACATCTCAAACTCTAAACAGCAAACATAAAAATTAGTATAGCATACAAAGCAGACCTTTACAAAAAGATCCCTATATTTTATATATGCTGAAATTCTTCTGTTAAAGAAAAGGAGTCATATTGCAAATAAAGGAACTCTAGCACCCTTATGAAGGAAGAAGCTGATCATTTAAAATGATCCTATGCAACTTTCATTCACTACATGGAAGAGCTTTATTGTTTTGTATAATTAAATATGTAATTTAATGCAAGTCCTGTCATCCAAATCTAAAACATTAGAGAGACTGGTCCTAAATTAATTGCCAATATAGCAATTTCCTTTTACTTCATTGCCAATAAATGCAGCAAACAAAGTTTTAATTCATCATCTTTTGATATTTTGGAGTTTAAAATAGCATTAGCTATTCATTTTAAAGCCATGATAATATATTTCAGTAAAACTACATGCTTTTTCTTGTGCTGAAATCCGGGTTGTGTTGAAGCAAATGAAGAATTCACTTTTTACCTCAGTGGAGCTGAAATCTCATACTAACATTTAAAGGAAACAAACCATCAGTCATAAAAAAGACATATTAAAGAGATAAGTCCAATATATCAATATTTTTCTCATCAGAGGCTTCATACCAGAACTGGTTGAGGAAATTGGTTTTGAATGGTTTTGAATCCTGCTCTTCTTCAGGAGCTACCCTGACAAAAAACATTCAGAATACCTCAGTATCACTGGAAAAACACCAGGCACAGTCGCCCTTGTTAAATACAAAACAGGGGTTAACAACAGATCACCCGTGGATCTATATCTCTAATCTGCATTTTTATGTATACCTATTTATCTTTGTGTCTCTTCATGCAGAAATGTGTGAGGCCAACAACTGAAGAGTATTCCTTTGTGGAAAGTTTAAAGTTTTCTTCAATGAAAACTGCTAGAGCCCATTTCTTCTGAAAATACCTGAATATTAAACAGGACATTTCCTTGAGCAAAGCACAAGTGTCTCTATCCCACCCACGCCAAAACTTCACAGAGGCAGCATTTCTGGCATCTTCATATTGCTATGTGTTTAAAATATTCTTTTAGCTTGATGTTATAATAGACAGTCCAATTCCCAGGGCTTTGATACCTGCACTCTTAGCAAACCTTTGCCCAATGTTTTTATTAACTCGATTTAATGGAACCTTTTTTATGGTGACCTTAAGAATTTAATAACTCCACAATGCAAGGACAATACCACCTGCAGGCTCTTCTGGGATTAAACTGTGGTAGTTCAATATATCTGCAGGAACACATAAAAGAAAAGCAGAAAAAAAAATGTCAGGACTCGCACAAATCAGTCACTCATTGCTGAAGTTGGGAATTATGCCTGGTTATGGTGTCCTGCTCTGAAACATGTGACATAAAACTGCATCTGATACATGCTGCAGCCTACTTAATGCTGCTTAATGGTATTAATCTAGCTTTGATCATATCAGATATGCTTGCAATTTTCAATTCCAGAGTGTCTTCCTTTCTGACAGACACTCTGCATATCTTACAGATACGATCAATACATTATTAGTCAACAACCTGAGAAGAGGCACATAAATTAATCCTTTTCTGTCAACCCAGCAGTTTGTACTTGAGTGAAACCTCACCCTTGCAGTATGCGTGAGACTGATCCTAATCCAATTAGGGTAAAATGAACTTTTTTTCTATGGCACTCTCCATCTATGTTAACTCAACATCCTGAAGACAGCTGCTCTGAGGAAATAAGTTTATGCTTGACCTTTTATGGGCAAGGTTAAAATCAGTAGAGATACATACATATGCAAGGAAAGTCAATAAGTTTGCTCTGTCTCAATTCCTCCTTTAACCTCCACTAGCACCTGTGAAATAATGCCAGGGAACGCTGCTGATTTCAAAGTGACAGGGATGTATTTATTTTACTTGCATAAAGGACTCTGTCACTTCAGCTTTACACTGGGAACAGCATGCACCTTTGTTTTGCTGAGGGGCAAATTAATATGGAGTGACAGCCTTGTCTGTAGTATTGTAGGGTTTGACAAGTAGAGGATGTTAACAGCCTACAATATGCAAAAAAAAATATCATTTCTTCTCTTTGTGATAGTTATCAGATATAATGACAACCACCATTAAGGAAACAAGACCTGCTTGGTGGTGTTATTTCTCCAGTAGGAAATACAGGAGAGAGGCTAGAGCTAGAGTGCATTTGAACCCATTTTGTTGAGAGTGGAATAGGGAGCAGTTCTCTACTAATGATGCAGTGCAGGCTGGAGGGGGTCCTCAGTAAGGTAGTACTTAACTGATTCCTTTTTCACAGATTTTCTCACAACAAAATGTCCATGGGCCATGACTACTCTTCTTTCACCTAAACTTCCTCTAAGGATCTCCCTGGAACTTACCTAATGTCCCTGTGTTAAAATTAAATTACTAAACCCCACGCCATCCTGCTGACTAGGCAGGGCAAGGAGGGTACCTGGAAGCAGGTTGCAACAAGTGTTGCACCCCTGTGGCACAACTCCTGTGCTGCTCCCTCAGCCTGAGCTCCTGATTGCAGCCAGGAACAGAAAATAACACAGAAGAAAAGGCTGCTGCAAACTGCAGGAGCAGCCTTCTCCTGGGAATCCCTCTGGATGTCCCTTTCCCTCGCTGTCCAGTCTCACAGCTGTCCTTGCACACCTTGTGACAAGGAGCAGGTGTGTATCACACTGCCTCTGTCCCTCAGCCCTGCCCAGATCAGGTGGGGTATTCACAGGAAATGTTAACACGTCAAATAATTACCTAACATCTAAAGGGAGAAGAATCAAAATCTTTGGGAAGTGCAATGGGCACCAGTCTCTTTTCCAGTCTGGATTCCTTACATACAACATCATGACACTAACAGACAAAAAAGAAAAAAAACACAAAAATTTGTTCTCTGAAAACTTCACAAGGCAAAGAAGATGAAGCAAAGACTGCTATTTCTCTATGTAGAAACATGTCATTTTTAATGTTATTTATGGGACACTGCAGTAGAGACTGCAAAATCATCTTAAAATCAGCCCAATGTGTTTCTGAACCACTGCTCTTAGCCTCTGCTTAGTCATACATAATTTTAACAATCATTTTGCCTTGTTTAAAACTTGAGCATTTTTATTCCAGCTAAGACTTTAGTCCCGAGGTTTGTTCTACTTGATCTTTTTTGTTCCTGTCTAAAACAGGTAGCTTCATTTAATCAGGAAAGTCTTATTTTCCAGCATAATTAAAAAGGATAAAATAATTTTTTCAAACTCTCAAAAGTAAAAATAGCTCTGAATAAGACTAAGCAAAGAAATCTGTAGGTCTAAAGTCTTGAGGAGTTATGGAGGAATAACACATCCATAATAGTGTAAACTTACATCCCATCACAACATCTTAGTACCCAACTCCAAACCTTTAAATCATCACAGCATGCCTGTGCTGTGACAGGATCAGAATGAGCATTCCAGGTTTGAGTAGACTATTTGTCCAGCTAATAACTGTTTTCATTTCCTCATTAACAGCATACCAACATGTATAACTATTTCAAATGCTATCTGCACAGCTCCTTCTCTAGACAAAACTCTGTTGTCAAATTCAGTTCTCAAAAATACCTACCTGAAAAAGACTCACATCCCCCTGGCACTAAGTGTCACACCATGAAGGACAGGAAAAACACACACAGAGATGAGATGAAAGGCAGTGTCTTTGAAGAAATATTTCCTAAAGGTAAAATTGCATTTCCACTCTTTTTCCTGAACTTCCTAATCCCAACAAACTCCTTGGGAAGTTGGGCTGGATGTTCTCAGGCAAGAAGAAGCAAGTTCACTATCAAAGCAAAGTTCTACTTTTCCCCAATGTCAAAAGGTTTTCCATACCCAAAAAATATAACTTCAAGGAAGAAATTATTGTTTGGCAATGTTCTAGACAGCTTAAAAGAAGATAGGAGCTGCATAGCTAAGAGCTTTGTGTGGCACAAACTGTCAGAAGTGCTGCTGAATTTCTGGTTCTAATCAATGGTGGCAGTGATCCCTGTCTGACTTGACTCAGTGAATTTTTCAGTTCCCGATGAATTCGATCATATTCACAAATACATCCTGCAAACATGGAACTAAACTAGAGTTTCCAAGAGAAACAGGAGTTTCTTTCACGGGAAAAAATACTACCTGCATATAGATCTTCACATAGAAGTTGATATTAATGGGACTAACATTTTATTTAACACCTAAACAACCTATGTAACCTAATTTATCAGGCCACAGCTACCAAACAGCAGAAACAGCAGCAGTCAGCAGTTCACAAGGAGACTGTAAATCCAATTAGGAATACTTACACATACAGGAAGATGTTTTTTCAGAATATCTTTTCTTGCTAGTGGCATGCCAATTGATAAAGGAAGTGTTGGTATTTCAAAATAGCATGCAAGAAAGCACAATAAAATTAAGAAATCAAAACAAACCTAATTGCAACAAGGCCAAATCAAACTATTAATTCTCTAACCTGGAACACAGATCCTTTCAGTTAAGGATCATGCTGCAAGGTGTAAAGTTTGGTTGCAAGTTCATTTTTTTTTTAATTGCAACAGTTTCCTGCTTATTGTTTGAAGAAAGAGTTTGATTTTAGTGTTTTGATACAACAGAGGTACTCAATCTCTCATCACCAAAATGCTGGGCTGCCTTTCATAGCAGGAAACTCACTGAAATATTTTCTCAGTATCAAAAAGCTGTTTGGGTTATTTTTTCTACAGAAGATACTTTCCTCCTTTTATCTTTTAGTACACCTCAGACTAGAACTGGGAGTGTTTTGTAATTGGAATAAAGGCTCTGAGAAGTACTATCATGCACTGAAGAAAACCAAGAATTTGAGGTGCTTTAAAGTCAAAAGTTTTAATAACGTATAAATTAAAATACTCTACAAGCAATAAGAGGGAATTAAAAATGTGAGGCAAAGAGCAGTCATGAAATGAAGTTCAGATACTGGTTATTTCTTACCTGATAAATGGAATGACAAGTAACACAGCGTGAAATGTTTTGTAACAAACAGTTTCATAGTTGTATTTTTAAAAAACACTATCCACAATGGCACAATTGCTGCAATTCTTAAAAGATTTCAGCAGTCCTGGGTTTCTCCCCAGATGCTTTTCCTATCTTATAGCTGAAAAAGTTAAGTATTGTAAATCTTAGAAAAAACCATTTTTACCCATTTACACTTGAGGACTATTAAACACAACATTCTGTAGAGGTAAAAGAAGACACAACCATGCCTACATCTCCTTGGAGATAGCCAAGGCACAATAGACCAGATCTCAGAAAGGGCAACTATCACATTATTGCAAGCTTCAACCTCAACAATGAAATTTTTATTAATAATTTCAAACCTTGTCTTAGGTTTTTCATCAAGAACGAAGAACAATTAAGCTCTTACTATCTTTTCCCTAATGGCACTTGGAACTTTTACTGAAAATTTCTGATTTTACCGTGTGCCCAGTAAAAAAAAACTGCAAAGAAATACATTTAACCTTTTCTTTCATTTCAGTTCACAGCTTCTCTAACAAGGCTACTGGAAGCATTCTAATATCTGAGCCTATGCCTATGACATGCAATAATGAAGTATTTTGTTTGTATGCTACTTGAACCCAAGCTGCATAGAAGAAACCACAGTTCAGCCAGCTCATCTCTTTTCTTATTTTTAGTTTAGTTTGATTAAATGCTCATGAAACTTCTGACTACTCCAGTGGGGCAGCATTGGGTAGATGTAATCTGAAGATTACCACACTGATTTTCACAGAGACTGACAAAGACAGTTGGGAGGAACGACTTGGTCCCAATTCTTAAGGTGTTTCCACTTCACTGCAAAGAAATACTATTTGAACTGTGGTTCTCTTTCCCATTTCCTCTTTTCTCTCTTTCATTTGAAAGAGACTGATAGAAAATATAACTGAATATTGACAAGAAAGTAAAAGCAAAAATGTAGAAGGTGGGGGGGAGGGTGGAAGGAAACTACACAAGGCTTAAGAAAAGCAAATTATTTAACATGGGAAGTCTTACATTTCCTTTGCTTGTGTGCATGGCTTTGGTTTTCCCTATTAAACCATCTTTATTGCAACACATGGGTTTTCTCACTTTTCCCCTTCTGATTCTCCTCCCCATCACACTGGCAGGGGAGGGAGTGAGCAGCTGTGGGGTGTTTAGCTGCCAGCTGGGCTTAAACCATGAGACCTACTCAGGACCCAACCAAAACCACACTTGCTGCAGAGCCACTGCTCACACTGAGACAAAGCCTAGCTGCCAACAAATAAAATGTGCAGCCTCACACTGCACAAAGAAGAAAAGAGCCTCAAATCTGGATATTGCTATGTATCTCTCTCTCCCAGTCAGTCCTAATTAAATATTATCTTAATAAAGACAATTTTTTTTAATCACAGAATATAGCATTTCAAAAAATATATTATTGTTTCATATAAAATACAGTGACACTGCCTCAAGGAAAAGTAAAATCTATTTCCAATCTCAAGTTTAAAGGAAAATGTCAGCAACACTCAATTAATTTCTCCTCAATAAATAGCATTATTCCAAGAAGCTCAAATAAACTATTTGTTAAAGAATAACAAACTGGTACATGGTATCTACCTCTCCTCATGAGTTTTGCTAACTGCATTAAAAAGGAATAAATAAACCCTGGAAACCCTGAAGAATGAAACAAAACCATGCCAAGTAATTTGATAACCAGTAATCAAACCAGTTTTCAATCTTGCTGAAAACCTTAATGTTTTTCTGTAGTGTGTTCTGAAATAATATTACCAACTCTTTTGTTGGTAATAAAAATTCTTTTAAAAAACCAGCAGAACCAACAAATACGTTCCTCATCTGGGAGTTACAGGTGAGACCGTATTCTGTACACTACAACTCATCTGCCAAGAGCCCTGGAAAGGTGCTGAGGTCTTGTCTTCCCCAGCATTCAAGTGTTTCTCTAACAAGCCTCAACAATGGCTCTGGATGAAGCCTTGACACTGAGAGTTCTTCATCTTTCATTCTGCTTTCAGAAGTTATTTTCCCTTTATAAAGACAAGCTGAAATACCATCAGTACTTAAGAAATCTCTGGGATTAGAACATTCTGTAATGAAAAACCAGTTTGTTGCCTGGGACACTGGGGCAGAATTTGTATCACAGCACTGTTCAAATAAGACAGACAGAAACAAGACCTACACAGGCTCAGGGCTCCCAAATGGAGTCTGAGTGTGTAAAACAATTTTTTGTCTCTTGGGATCCTGTTTTCACCCCATGTCAATATGTAAAAAACCATTTTCACTTAATTTTGAGTCAGGTTTTTGCTTATCCAGATGAGTTATTTGTATGAGCATTCTCTTAGTTCCCTATTTCTAAAAGGTAGGAGAGGGATCTGCCTTACCTGACTTGTGAGTCCTGCCAGCCGTGCCGATTACTCCCTAGCAGCTCATGGAGACACTATGCAGCTGATCTGTGTTAGGCTTTAATTTTGAATGAAATGGATAATCTGCGTGGCAGACTAAAACACAGACTTGTTGATGTACAGATGCCTTTGCTTAGACTGATGGATCCTATCTTGCTTGCCCAAGTAAACCTGAGATTTTGGGAATACAGCACTAAGGTACAGAAGGTCACCTAAGATGCAATTTGAATAAGTAAGTTTTGTTTTGTTTTGCTGTAACTCTGTAACTCTCATAATTATTGGGATTACTAGAATTGAAAATCAAGAGACAAACTAATGGCAAATATCCTAAGTTAAACCATAATAAAACACTTGCTAGAAACTGAAGTACAAGAAGATTCAGATCAATCCAAAATGGATGACAGAAGGAGAGAAAGAAGCTCACTGGTCTTCTCCATCCATATTGACAGCATAAGGTCGAGAAGGTCAGAACGCAGGCAAGAACAAACCATTTTTCTCTTTCTCTTCCACTCATCTCTTTCCCCTCTACTACACAGGTTCATACTTCATCATTTTCTGAGGCTAGAAAAATTTCAATTTCTGTGTTCTTCTAATGAATTTAACATGACATCATCACACCAAACTCCAACATTTTCTGCTGCAGTGTGCACTTTTCCCAGGAGTGATTCTCAAGGATAGGTCAAACCCACAAGATTTCATCAAGTTCTCTCAGCAGAAATGTCAGCATATTATTACTGACCAGGAAAATTTATAGCAAAATAAATATCTCAAGGGTAATTTCTTGTTCTATTAAGCAAGAGAATATTATTTCCAACAAGAAGGCTGATGTGACAAAATACAGTTACAGAATTACAAAATGAATGATATGAAGTCTCCAGAAAGATGTTTAAAGAAGTAACCCAACTATCAGTGTTCTTGACATGCCAGAGGAAATTCTAGATATGCTAACCTGTACTTTAAAATGAACTTTTTGTATGGTTTATGTTATTATTGAGAATTTGAAGCTAACAAGCAATGAATAAAATGCAAAATAAAATTCCATCTTCCTGATAAAAGAAACTGATTACTTTGGTACATTGCTTTCTAGGAAGGATAACACTTTCTGAATTTAAAAGTGCCCTTCAGAGCATTCTGCAACTGTGGACTACAAGATGTCACCTAAAAAAAATACTTTATCATCAAAATAGAATAAGAGAAAAGTTTATATTCTTTCCTTATACATGTAAACCATGCTAATATATGCCTGGCAGGGAAAAAAAAATAAAAGTATTATTTTACATGTAGTACAGGCTTATCATAAAGATTTTCCACACTGTTTGCTAGATCCCTATCAATACACACAGAAGTAGGCACTCCTTTGATCATGGGCCTTGTCAGCCACCTGTTTAACTGACACAGCACAACACAACCCCATTGCTCAGATGCTGCACAAAGACCCCGGCAAATGAGGCACTCAGAAAGGGGAAGCATTGCTCAAAATATTTAAGCCAGACTTGATGCTTCAAATGAATGGAAAAGTTTGAGTTGGAAGGCACACTTGAAGGCCTGCAAAGACCAGATTCAAAGTGTGATCAGGTTACTCAAGGCCTTGCTCAGGCAAGATCTTTAGAATTGCAGGGTTGCAGTTTCCACATTCTCTCTGGGCAACCTGTTCCAGAGCATGACCTAACTGACATCTTACCTTATAGTTTAAAAAATTCTGATTTCCAATTATTTCCCTTTATTTCTACATATGCATTTTACAATTTTCTAGCACTACTGGAAAAGAAAATGAAATAGATGCTGATAAAAGCTATTATGAGACCATAGATAATTGTGAAAAGCTTAAGTATAAAATGCACATCAGAAAACACATATTTATTAATTTCATTTCAACATGCTATTATATCAGTGGCCTTCAATGATCTTTACTATACCATTTTCTTGTTTCAAATGTCAGATACTACACTGCAAGGAATTTGGTTTATTTGGTTTGACAGACACTGGAAAAAGACTCAGCAAACGGACAGCTGACTATTTGCAAAGACTCAGAAAGCCTCCCATCTTTATCTGATTGAAAGTTTCTCTGATAACCAAAGTTTGGGGGGTAATGCAAACAATTTTTCTGACAGTGACCTAGTAACACATGCAAGTCTGCTATGAGATACTGCTCCCAATAGTGTGGTCAGCACACAACTTGAAATGTTCCTTTGGTTACCACATGCCCAGATGCCAAACCAGGTTTTATACCCTGGGTCCTCTTAGAACTCTCTCTCAGTGAATTATCCTGCTTAATTAAAAAAAAAAAAAAAAAAAAACAAAAAAACAAACAAACAAAAAAAAACAAACAAACAAACAAAAAACAAAAACAAAAAAAAAAAAAAAAAAAAAAAACGGACACTAAAGAGGTGGGAGGACATTGCAAGCCCCTAAAAATGAGCAGTGCAAAAAGCTGGAAGCTGACAATGACACTAACCAACTTGGGCAGGATGGTGGGTGTCACCCCCTGCAAGGTAAATCATCCTGAAGAGGCAGCAGATGTACATTTTTCCTGGTTGCTACAGAGAAGAGTGAGAAAATGGCCTCACCTCCTGCTCTTAGGAGACTCTGGCATAAAGATGTCAGCAGCCCTTAAAATTAAAGGAAGGCGTTTATGTATGGTGGTTCATTTTCTGAAAGTGAGAATATATCTAGAATTCCTATTTCTTTTAAATTGTCCAAAACAAATTGCTGCTTCCTAAATTTTGTTTAGAATTTGCTCCTTTTGCCTGCAGCTTCATTTCCTTTTTGAAATGGTGGGGTCTTTGGTGAGCTACAATGCGTACAAGTTAAAGAAATTCCAATCTTGATTAGAGTAGTAGAGCATCTACCCTACCTGCTAGTTCCAAATACTTCTGAATAAGTCATAACAAATGCTGATTTTTTCTAAAGAAAGCATATGCTCCTGTTTCCTGCTTCTTTTATCAGTTCCAGATGATAATTCCTAAAACCATCCAGTGTCTATCTATATGATCTTTCAGGTCTCTTCCAACCCCCTCCAGTCCTAACCATTATATGATTCTATGAAATACTGCAAAGCAGCAGCCTCTCCTGACAAGAAATATCCTGTAGAGTGGACATGTTTGTACTATTAATCTGGGGGCTTTGTGTTAAGTTTTCCAGCACCAGCACTTCCCTGTTTAGCAGTGCCAGCCATGGCATCCCTGTACACACAGAACTGTTTTGCTGTGGGCTCAGAATGAGACAATATGACAGTTCTGACCTGAAGGGATGCTCAGGTCATGAGTCTTCAGATACATCCTCATGACCAATGAAACATGGAAATGTGCCTGATGTAAACAAACCCTCAAACTGCAATAACTCTAGAAACCTGGTTCTGCATTTTTATAGCTCCTATTCTCCTTTGAATCTAAATTTAACTAGCAATTAATTAGTGACTCAGGAAATCCCCTAATCTCAAAATTCTTTGCTATTTTCAGAGCTCCCTCTCACACTTAGCCTTCTAGCTCTCTCACCTTCATGTCATACCATATGCTTTTTATAAGCTCACCTTCCTTTACTTACCTTCTTCTGTGATATTGGTGATGCAAACTGATTGCCAAAGCCCACATAAACATTCTCACTCTTCCCCCATCTCTTCTTTAAGGGTTTAATATTCTTCTTACTTTATTACACAGTGATTTTTCAAGAGCCTTTAGCTCATTCCCTTGGCAATAATGCACACATTTGGCCAACAGTCAAGAAACATTGACACAGACCTGCTTTCAAACCAGAAAGGACTCAGCAAGCTGAAGGAATGGCTATGTGGTTGGATTTCCTGGTTTTCCAGCCCATTTCCATGACTGGAGTGTTGCAAACTGGTTGCCTCTCCTCCTGCTTACCCTCCTCCGTATCTAAGATAAAAGAGGAACACATATCATTTTCTCCTGATTATAGTAGGACTGTTGTTTCTCTGGGGGTTAAATACTTGGGTGTTTGGATTTCTTTAGTCAGAAGATGAAAATTGCATTCCTTTAAAGCTCGTGGATATATAAGATTTTCTGACTATAAACTTGTCAGGTGCAGACTTATCCAGACAGGAGTGACTAAGAAGCTGTTCTTTATTCTCTTCTACCTGCTGCATTACTTAGCACAAATAAAAAGACAAGTGACCACACTGTAGGTCTGCAAGCTGAACTAATATGCTTCACTGCCTCTAATCTCCCCAATTACTGCTGAATTTTCAGTCAAGAAGCATGACTGATTTTATAACCCAAATACCATTTTATTTTCTTTGGTTCTTATATAACTGTGGTTATTTATTCTTTGGTACTTGAGAGTCATTTTTCAGTAAAATCAAAAGAGCAAACTGAACATATTGCCAGTAATCCAGTGCAAAAAATCATAGTGTTAATTTAATGAGAGCTCTGCTATTCATTTGGCAAATGAGACAGTGGAGTGGCACTGACATATGTAGAGCAGGGACCAGTCTGAGATGAAGTGGCAAAGAGCAGCTTAATGTAACTCGCTGATAAAACTGTCACTGATCTTGCTCTCTATCTGGCATTCCAAGAGAAAATGATGGGAAAGACATTCTGTGCCATTAATGATAACTGAGTAAAATGTGCCAATGAGAGATAATAATACACCTACATGACACAGACCATTAAGCAGCCAGTTACAACAGTCTCAAATAACACAAACAAATGGAAATAACACTTATGGTCAAACCCTTGTCTTATTAAGCTGTTGAACACTTTTCAGAGTAATTAATATGACCTGGAACTTATAATTCAAAAATTTAAACTACTGCCCTGTCTGCCTTCCCCCGTTAATAATTATTTAATCCAGCAATGTCAAGATGTGCAGCAGTAATAAGCAGAACTGTGCTGAAGGAAAGGCTTTTGGCTGCAATTACATCTGCAGAAATAAATAGAAAGGACTTCTAGCCCCATGAAAAGCCACTGCCGGTGTGCTCTCCCAGGTATGTAAATAAAATTTGCTTTGAGGTTAAAAGCAAAGATTAATAAAATTGAAAAGCATATGAGAAATATCTGTAGCATCCTATTTATCCTTTTCCCACTGCACTGGAGAGGTGTATGAATATTTTTTATTCTATTTTTGATTTCTTCTCTAAATAACAAGTACACCACTCTTGTCCTTTCTGCACACATGGGGCTGATGCAAGATCTGGCTGAAAGAATTTACAGATACCACTCCCATGGCACTGGCCACCTTCCTTATGTCTTTATGGGAACTTCAGGTTCAGTCAGGAAGGGAAAAGACAAAGGGTTCTTGAAAATATCCTTGAAGCCACGTGATGGTCACTTACATATGCAAACCCAAATGAGAGCTGTGTGCACCCAAGGTATTGCATCCTCACATATTACATCTTCGACACTCTCAGATGAGAGTGTTGACAGGACCACAAGAGGCAGCAGCCCTCTGTAAGGACAAAGTGCTCCTCCTCTTGTTCCCTCCCCTGCCTTGGCCCACGCAGAGGAGGACACTGCTTCTCCCCGACAAAGTGAAAGATTATCAGCTCCTGCTGGGCTCATTGCAGGGCTGGGAACACCAGGTCCATTACTCTGGATCACTTTCAGTATCCAGAGAAATGAAGGCAATGCACAGCTGGCACCACCAAAGCTGTATGGATTTAACAACTCTGGAATATTGGGGCCTGAGGGGAGCTGGGTCATAAATGCTTCTTTAGAAGCGAGACATAAGCTAATACTGTAAAAAAACAAGGGCAACCCCTAATTAAATGAAATTATGTTCTTTCAAGCATTTTAAACATCTTTGCAAATATGTTTAAACTTGCCCCATAACATTTTTATATTTCTTTTGCATAACTCTGTTCATACTGATTAATATCCAAAATCTTCTTGCAGCAGACACAATTTATAAATCAAAAGTATGAATAACTAAATGCCCAATTTAAATATTTCCTGCATTGCAATTTAGTGCCACAGTTTTCAAACACAGTTTAATTTCAATACTTCTTAGTATTTTCTGTTGTGAGTAATGATAAAATATTTTATTAGGAAAGCCTAGATTTTATTTCATGCCAAATCAGATCAGATTCTGTAATACAATGCTGTTTCTTTAAGTAAAATGAAAAATTTATAAACCTTTTTAAAAGCACTTTACTGGTTACCTTTTAATTAGGAAAAAAAGAAGTTTGAATCAGGGCTACATAAATTTCTGCATTAATTTTCAAATAAGAAAAGTAGTTTTACTTTTTACTGAAGCAAGTTAGGTTGGTGAGTGTCTAGATTCTGAAACAAAGCAACCAGAGAACAAATCTTGTGCATGTTCCCTAAAACAAGGAGATAAATTCAGGTATCTTTTACTGTGCAGATTCCTACAAAACATAACCTACTAGCTTTCCACTTTTCCCTTTTTCAAGATTATCAAAGTAATCTTTTAAGTGAGAGGTACTTTAAACAACTCTCTTCTTCCACTGTGATGTCATCTACTTAACTTGGTTTAGTTCAAGTGCATTTTGTCATTCTACTCCAATGCAGGTGCTTTGTTTTTTTTTTCCTTGACTTGCTGCTTTGTTTTGCTTTTGGCAGTCTGGTTGAAGATTCTCTTGGGCAAAGACCAGCTGTTAATATGCACAGCATCTCTTGCTGTAATCAGGACTTTTGAAAGGTTGTTACTAATGTTCTTGGAGAACTACCATAAATCATGAATAAACAGGAAGCTTACACCTTGGCTGTTAGATCACATCCTTTTATTTTCCTCTCTTTGCACATCACTTCATACACCGGTGACAAAATAAAACCTTGGGCATATATACACCATTTAACCCAAAATGATGTTCAACCATCCTGTCCTTCAATTCAAATGGATATTTTTTCTTAATGTTGTGCTCCAATCACTGCATTCTGTGACAAAAAAAACCGAACTCACCTTGCTTATCTACTTGTCCCCTTCAGGGACATATGTCATTAAAAGCCTTTTGGTGCAGTGTACCCTTTCACAAACCCTCCAAGGAAATGTAAAATGATCTGATCTGTAGTTTTTGAGACAGTACAAAAACTGTAGTTTTTGCACTGTCTCAAAAAATCAGTACCAGGATTCCTGATATTATTTAAAATAACCTGACATGGAAGTAAATCCTTTTATTGTGCCAAGTATTTTATGAATTATTAATTGGTCCATTAAACTTTTGCCTGCAATAGGAATAAATTTAAAAAGGACAAAAGTACTTTGAAAGGTGAAACTTCAAGAGGTCCTGCCAGATAAGCCAAATTCCTAGAACTGCATTTGTGTTTACAACAAAAGCTCTCTGCTAGTTTTAGGGTTGAAAGTTTGTGGTATCACCACAATGCATAGTTCAGTGAGGGGATTCAAAGAGGAAGAAGATGGTAGACACATTTTGATGAAGTGTAGCTGCAGTGTCTAAAGATGTCTCTGCATATTGCTGTTAATGGCTCACTGAATTAATCTGTTCAATTTGTGCTATTTAATGAAGCAGAGCACCTGACACTTTATCATAAGCCTGTATTGGTTAAAAGTGTTTAGCTAAATGTCTGTATTGCTAATGGTATTTCCATGCCATATTTCACTTTGCAGATTTGTAAAATAATAGTGTGGATAAATTCTAGGTATTTCAGACTTTGGAAAGCACACTTTGAGAGGCAAAAGACAGACTAGTAAAGAAAAGGCCAAGCAACTTTATAATACAAAGAGTGTGAATAGCAAATAATTGTGCCATATTAAAGAAAATAAAACATGTCATCATTCTTCCAGGTAGAAAAAGCTGGAAACCAATCACGTCTGGCTTTAATAGTTCCAGAGCTCTTGTGTGGTATAAATCTAGCAAAGTAGAAATAAAGGCTACACTTTCAGAAAGAAAACATTCAGGTGTTCACATTGCTTCATTCTACCCATCAGCTTCTAAAATTTAGATAGGCCTTTAACAGTCTTGTAAAAATGCATTTAAAAGTTCAGTATTCAGTATATTGTATTTGTTTTTAATAAGATCAATACATTCTGTTTATAACAAGAAAATTAACTTTCTCTGTTCTTGGTGGCAATGAATAAAAACACATGTAGGAAAATAAAGCACATTTTGTACATTTAATAACCTGCATTTGTCATTGGACTGTTGACACAATTAGAAAGATCTCTTAAAAATTGTCAAAAACAACAAACGTGTTTGCCCAGTTCTATTCTGGGTCCTCTGGAGTTCTAAACAGTTTCATTTGCAAATGAATCAAGGATGCCAAGGCCAAAATCACATTTCACTAAACATAACACATTGTGAAACATATGTTCATCATGTGGATTGGTTCTTGTTTTATCTCTTCTGTATAAAATATACCTTGAGACTTTCACTCTGGGTTAATTTGGACAAACTTTTAATCAGTATTAGCAAAATAGACATAGTCAAAAAATTCAAGAATAACCTGGTATATGAACCCCCTCAGATTGTAAAGAAATAATTCAGAAAAAAAACCTGAGTAAAGCATATATATCAATGAGAGAGTAGGCCTTTCAAATAGTAGCAATGACTAAATGCTACAGAAATTCATGGTTTAAATTTTTTTTTTTCCACTACTGTACCATACTGCCTTTCAAATACTTCTAAAAGTAGAGAAGTGCTTGATAGCAATGTGATCACAATAAGCTGGTCTTTGTATTCCTGAAACTGGTTTACTGGTTCCATCAGAATTGACTCAATTTGCATCAAGGTCCATTAGTAGCTCAACAGCTCAAGAATGCTGCCTTGAGCCTTTAGCCTTCCATGAGCTTCATCATGGACAAGCATATAATGAACATCAATAATCCCTCCCTGTATCACATACCTCAGTCCATATTACATGGGGACCAACTATTGCATCAAAAGGTTACATATAACATGTATTTATGCAATATTTATATACTACCTTTATACAGTACCTTACCCAGTGAAACATTCTATTTCCAGCTGCTCTCAGAAATGATTGAAGACAGTACCAACTGAAGAAAGAAACCCACTCATTTACTAACTCTGTGGTCCCCCACTTTCAGACCTGTAGAACCACAGGTACACTGAGAGAGGACAAGAGGAGCTCCTCTGACAGAGTAAGCTGGCACCTTCTCACCTTCCAGAACAAAGAAGCACCACAGAATCAAGAGCAAAGGAAAGATAACCTTGGAATTCAAATTTCTGGCCAAAAATGGAGCCAGTTAGCATTCAGAGCTGAGCTTGTCTACAAAGCTTCACTGTAATTCTAAACCAATTCAGGTTGGATTCAAGTCCAAATTTTGGCACTGTCCCATTAAACTGTTTCCTCACCAATTATGTAACAATTCTTGAGCCTCAATAAAAGACTGCTGCAGATAAAAAATATAGAAAAGAGCAACTCTGTCTCTAATTTAAATGGCGATAAAACCATTACCTAAATACCAGACTTGCCTATCTTGATCATCCAGATAAGAGTAGGATAGTCTATTTCTGTAGGGATGGGAGGTACTCAATACAATAGAAGTTCTAATTTTTGTTGAGAGGCTGCACATACTTTTTTAATAGATATAATATTAAAGGGTTCAGGGGAAAAAAATGCTGAAGCACAGAAGGTACAAGATAAAAACCTACACCAACAATTTCTAACCACCTTGCATAAATAAAATACTGCCTTTTCTAACAACTCCAGTGTCTGGCCCTAGTAGAGAATATGTAGAGTTAGGAACTAGCAAATGTTAATGATTGCATTATGTAGTTTGAACAAGAAATTGTATTTTTTAACAAAGACAGTAATATAACTTGTGAAATGTTAGGTCCAAACTAATTTTACCAAAGCCCTCACGATTACAGTTTCCTGGAAAAATTTAGGCTCCTTTTTTCTGCAGTAGAGAAAGGAAACTAAAAATCTTTGACATTCCAGTATAATTTTCAAATTAAAAACAAAACCCAAAAGTCTCCTTACTAGAGAGACTAGATATTTGTTGGTGTTTACAAACATGTTCACTGTTCCAAATAATCCCCAAATACTAAGTATTACTTTCCATTTACAAAATTGAAAGTCAGGTACACGGCATTTTTTCCCAAACAGATGGTCCAGCACCTGGAGACTCAATTCCCACAAGGTGGTAACAAGCACATGCAAGTCACAAGAGTCCATAAGTCTCAAAAAGTAAGGCAACATGCTCCACTTTGTTCAGAAGCAAGTCAGCATGACACCATTGCCTGAAAAAATGCCCAATTGCCCTTAATTCAAAGGAATATTTTGTTACAAATCTCGTCCTGATTTATAATTGCCACAAACACAATCCAGGCTGAAGCACTGTCTCCTGCAAAGACAGGCTGAAAGAACTGGGGTTATTTAGCCTGTGGAAGGGAAGGCTCTGGGGAGGCCTCATTGCAGTCTTCCAGTCCTTAAAGGGGGCTAGAGCAGGTTTCCCAGAGGAGCTGTGGATGCCCCACTCCCAGAAGTCTTGAGGGCCATGCTGGATGGTGCCCTGAGCATGCTGATGTAGGTGAGTGACATCCCAGCCCACCGTGGGTGGCTTTAAGGTCCATTCCAGCCCACACCACTGTATGACTCTTCCTACAAGCTCTCAACAAGATTATCTCAACATTATTACTGCATTAGTGTACCCTCCATGCCGTACAGCTCAACCCACTTTCTAATCTTTCCTGACTTTCTTAAGTGCCCTGAAGTTGTCCAACAGAATGCTCAGCTACATGGTATCAATTCTGGTTTTGTAATTCCAGTGATGCTGTACCCCTAACCACACCTTGTGCCTGCTTTCCTTTTAAACCCTGCCTCATCTGTGGGCTGGATCTCCAGCCCCCTAATTGAAAGCTCTGAGTCCTCAATTTCTATCTCTTGCTGCTGCTGGAAATTCACAGTAGATTCTTATTCCCTTAGCACACTTTGAAGTGTTGCTAAAGTAATAATCCTGCATGTACACTGCTCGGAGCTGGTGAAGCAGCACTTGTTGTTATCCAAAGCACAGCAACAAAAACATTCAGCCTGGCTAGGCATATTGGGCTTTTTTCTGCACACAGAATGTGCCCAGAATTATTCTGGTTTTCTGAGTTCCATGTTAGCAGCTTTCTTTACAGAGCAAACTTGACAATTCACTGCTTTTAAGGAATTTTACTTCAGGAAGTCTGCTATTCTTGGTGTCTGCATAATTCACACACAAATAAAATCTAGTATTATTATCTTCACATTAAAATACACTTTGGATACTGCAGCAATCAACATGCAATATGAAGTTATATTTTATGGGGTCAGCCAGGCTGATCATAGCCAGGTTGGAAAGATTTTCAGTAGGAACATTCCCTCACCTCTCAAGTTGTTTTTGTTTTGTTGAGGAATTTTAAAATCTGCAGTCTAAAGTAAGAAAAGGACAGGAAAAAGTTAATCCCCTCAACTAGAAAGGGCATCATGCTTAAAACACTAATTCCTGACATGTTCAGTTCCCAAGATGCCCATCTTGAGGAACTGAAGCACTTGCACAGAATGATACACTGTAAGAGTGGCATTACTTAGCCCAAGTTAAACAGAGAAGTAACCCTATTTCTTCCCTTAAGCACCAAACAAGGGAAAACCACCACTTAATCTTTGGCATTTGCTATTTACCTTGTAAATCATGGCTCAGCAGGGACACTTGCTACTTCTCCCCTGTAAATATAACTTGGTTGGAACAGAATGGGCTCACGGTTATCTTTGCTCCATAAAACTGGAATAAAAGAAGTAAAAAATATTGATTTTTTTAATAAATAAATAAAGATCCTGAAGGACATTGATTAAATAAAATGCAATTTAAAACCCAATAATTTCAAGCATCCTCTCTTTGAAGTAATTGATAAAGGTTTTGCCTTTACATTTCTCATGGAGTAGATTTCAGAACTGAAACAAGCTTTCGCAAACTAATTCAACTGCTCTACCTCTTGTATGAAAGAAATACCCAGTATACTCCTGCCCCTATCTAAGCACTGTGTAGCTATTTCTCAGCCTTTTGGTATGCACCTGTACTCACCAAACCAACATGTATCTTACACTTGACAGTTGCTGCCATTTCGAATCCATAATCCCGTGCTGTTGCCAAGGGCAGACAAAGGTCTCTTTTCACAATGGGTAGGTTTTGCACAGTTTTACAGGTTCCAGTACCCTTTTTCTCCCACTTGGAACAATTAAAAAAAAAAAAAAATTCAACAAGTCTTGGAAGAAAACTATGCAGGAAACAGCAGGCAGTTATATTCATGCAGATTTTCAAATAGCTCAATTAAAATATATTAAATGGAGTTTAAAATATTCCCAGTTGTTTTTGTGAAGGTGTGACAATGTTTGTTGTTTCAAATTCTGGGTTCAACTGTTTTCTGCTGTTGCTTTTTTAATCAGGCACCAGATTTTCAACAGAAGGGTGTATGCCAAAACATCACAGCCAAAACCCCAAAAGATATCAACTTAGAAACACTGCCACAACACAGCAATATCATTTCACCGATCATTTTCACATTCTCCTAGTGGGTGAATACAGTATTTTTAAAAAGATGCAGCTGAGGAGGCAACCTGACTCAGAGATGAAGCTACTGAGCTGCAATCATTGAGAAATAGGGAAAAAAAAGTGAAATGCAATCTTCAAAAACATCTTTGAGCAATTCATTTTTATATGGCAAACTATTCAAAATTAATCATGAAAAGCTTATTCCAGTTCTGTATTAAGATAAAGATTCTTAGTTGTGTTCAGAGCATGTTTGTTATTATTTAAAAATCTGCAGTTAGTGCTGGAGATAAATTAAAACTTAACAGTTACTAACATGTTGAATGAAAAAGAGCCATAAATTAACTAGTTAAGCTTTCAGTCAGCTGTACTTCATGTAAATCTAAATAAATTTTTAGATTAAACTGGAAATAATCTCCTGAATGTGTTTCTTACCGTGCCATGCAGAGAGGTCTGGATTGGCAATGCTGGCAGATTTCAGTGCAGAGACAGCACCAGTGACACTTCAGAATGAGCTCTCTGAGCTACACTCAGAGCACAGCAAGGAGGATCACTCAAGGCAGGGTCTGGCAACCCAGCTATAAAAAGTGCTGCTGCTGGGACCAGACTATGCCTAAACTGCGTTGGCAGCTTTATTACAACTAATAAAACTTTTATTAGCTTTATTTCCCATGATTTAAACCACTGGTCTGTGTTAGGACTCTGGAAGGGATCATTGCAGTTCATCTGGAGAGAGCCTTTCCACTTGCAATACCATGGCAGTCCTCAAATACCCAAGACAGCATTCTAAAAACTCAGCACAAAGAACCTATGTCTTAGAGTCTCTCTTTTAAAATTTAACATAAAAGAAAATTTATTTTGGAAAATCTTGACCTTTGAGCATAAAAAATTTAGGACAGTCTAGGTAAGCATTCTAGCAAATATTACAAAGCCAGCTTTTACCAAAACATGATTGTCACTCTTTCTCCCTTTGGTACAGTTTGATGCATCACTTAATTCCCTGACATGTAGAGAAAGTGTAATTTCTAACATGGATGAATCAGTTACACCAGAATATACAAAGATATAATTACAGCATTTAGCATTAACTTAGTTATTAAGCAGTTGTTAGGGAGACAATGCCTTTAACAGAATTAGCTCATTTCCACAAACTCCAGCACATAAAGGAGAATGCAACTTTTCTTAAGCTCTGCAATAAAATAAGCTGAATTCAGATACAGGATTATTTTCATCTGGATCTGGCCATTAGGGGCTGTACCTATCATTTAGATGCTTGTTCTTATAAGAAATGTTTTAATATTAAGAGATATAAGGGACTTTAAAAATTATTAGCTTATTGATTTACTTTTGAAAACTTTTCAATAAGTTTCACTAACTGTCTAAAGCAATAAATAATATAATTTTATTATCTCTAAGTTGTATTGTTGATTTTTATATTTTTCTTGAGATAGGATTTCATAAATCTTGAGGAGCAAATAAGATTTCAGATTTTTCTAACTACTCTCTGATGTACTTTAAGTTTTTTATCCCCCACTTAAATTTATACCCCCTTTCAATTTAAATTCTAAATGCTAAATGGCTACAAAACCATAAAAATAATAAAAATTAATTAGTTGTCTTTGCAATTACTTGAGAACACCCCAAGTCAGAAAGTTACATTAAATACTGTAATGCAACCAATTTGCATGTAATTTAATGTAATTAAATAAATGTAATTAAAAATGTTAGCACTTAAGTAAAGAGTGACAAATCACAAATTTACTTATAGGTGCAATAATTGCTCTCACTTACAAAACAAGCAGCAGTTCATTTGAGGGGGCCTGCAATTGTCAAGTCAAGAGGCTGAAAGCACAAATTCAGCCTTGGATTCTCGCTTCCTGCACATGAGGATAACACTTGAGGACTCCATTTCCCTCAGGTCTCTGCTGTTTCCAAGTAGATTATCATTCAGCAAAAATGCTGAACTACTTTGCGGTCACACATTTTACTGAGAGAAATCTCAGTAAAAACCATACATTTTATTTGGAAAGGGTAAGAGCCAAGGTCATATTGATCACAGATGGTAGAAGTTAAGCACTGCAAGTACTTGACTGGCACATCAACTACCAATGTGCATCTTTTTAAAGTACAAGCAAATCACAAAGAGCCCATATAACCTTTGAATCTGAAGAACCTTCATAACTTCAGTTAAAACCTCACTTGGAAATAATGGGAAAACAATCTCTTCTCATTTCTCCATCCTCTGTTACTGCAGAAGGAGATTCATGGACTTACACAAGCAACTGATTTTGCACCTGTGCTTGGTGTTTGAGAATAATTTTCCCACTGCAGCCGGAGTTATGGAGTTTGTAAGTCCTTTTGTTATAGTTAGATTACTGGATGACAGAGCAGTGCCCGGATGCACACTCAGTTCCCAGGATGGCCCAGAAACTCCCCAGTAGTCTGCTACACAGGTGGGAATAGAGCAGCTGGAGAGCAGAGTGAACCCCCAGCTGCCCCCAGGGCACAGGATAAATAACCAGGGACTCTGCAGCAGGGACCCCTGAGATGTACTGATTATGGTACCTTATGCAAAAATTCAACAAGTTAGGGGTTTCTTTCTCTGCCCATGAGTGTCTAACATGATCCAGAAGGGCAAATTGAATAATTTCCATGTTTGTGTGTCTGCAGCAAAGGAAAAGAGAGTAAAACCTTCTCACTGAGGTGACACTAAAAGCTTTCGGTGTCCTCCAAAATACCTTGCCAGTTCCTTCAGTATTGTTTGCCAGGAAACACAATACAGCTCTGAAGAAGGGCTATGGAGGGTTTGCTTGTCAAAAAATATTTAGTATTGACATGTTTCCCAAGGAACAATTGCGAAAAATGTACTTTGATTAATTATCCTCTTTACGTAATGCTAGAAAATACTAAATAAATATCTATTTGAGGTGACACCATTTGACATAATAATGACCTACAGGGGAAAAGAAGTATTTCTAGAACTTTAACTTTTCTTAAAAAAAACCCAAAGTAAAACAAAACAAAAATACCCACCTTTTCCCCCTGTTCATTTTACAGATAGATGTCAAATACTGTAAACCTTCATTGAACTGCATCTAAAAAAGATTGAGTGTAAATAAAGGTTAACAAAAAAAATCCACAAAAGGGAACATGAGCATTAGCACACTAGAAGTAACAAAGAGAAGCAGGGACTGAATAAACTGAAAAATTTGTATCTCATTAAACTCTTTTTTTATTTCTATTCTATTCCTATTCTATTTAAAAATAACATAAAGAAATTTTAATATAAAACTTCTAAAGCAAAATGACATATTTTAGGTTTCAGGGATATGATGACTAATTTTTAAAAATCCGTCAATCTGCCAAAAGTGAAAAATAACCTTAATTAGCACTTTAAAATCCTCTGTTTCTACGGACCCTTATAGTCCTTCATGAAGCAAAAATGTTATTTTTATGTAATGGTAAGAGACCACATTCTTGGAAGTTAATTTTCAAAAGTTACTATAGGATACTACTATAAGAGTAAATTTACTGTGCTGAATACTTAGAGAGAAAAACAATACTTTGGTTTCAGATTTAGAGAGCCTCTTGCTCCAGTAGTTCTTATTTGCAATTCCCACATGAATCAAAACAATCATATTTCCAAAAGTCTAATTGGAACACACATCCTGAAGCTTGACTTATTGTCCTCTGCATCTTCTACTCCTTTGATAAAACTCTGGAAAACACTTTTACAAATTGCTAATTTCTATTTAAAGCCACCTTAAGAACTGTCACACTGAATTTAAATTTTCTGGGCATGCTGCTGCAGCTGTAGCATACCAAATGCCAGTGCTACCAGGACTGCAGGATTAAGTTCCTTCAGGATTATTTCAGCCAGAAAACACCACGCCTTTCTGTATCCATCACATTTGCCACAACAATTTTCTTATCTTTCTCAGTCCAAACTGGACTTCTGAACACCAACATACCTTTGCAAAGCCAATGTTTTTAGTGCCAACTATTCCACAATATCAGGCTCAGATTATTATTTCTAAGAAACATTCGTCTTCCCCCACAACTATATTTTTATCAAACTGTCTGAATGCTTTACATCAGATGCATATATCCTCTCCAGTACAAATGCACTGTCTTTTGTCCCCTGATTTCAGAAAAGGACAGAGAGGTTAAGCATTAGGTGTAAAAAAAAAAAGCCTACAAAACAAAGAATTAAATAAAGATAGGTAAACAAGATCTGGAGCCTTGAACATGGTGCTGAGGCTCTCAGCAGAGAGCAATGTAAGAAAATGGCAGAATTCACTTTTGATTGCCCTGCAGATGCTGAGCTGCCTGAGCACTCTATTTTCTTTAACTGCCAGCAAATAAAGACAGAGTGATGCCAAGTGTCCTGCCCTGAAGAGGAAACATCTCTTAGTTCTTCATGTCCACATTTCCTCCAACACAACTCACTTCTATCCTTTTAAAAAACTGAAGTTAAATCTGCCTTTTGTTTGTCTCTTTCCAGGTGACAGTACTAAATCCAACAGTTAGAATCCAACCCATGCAGGAAATAGGAGCATGAGGACTCATTTCCTCTGTTTTTCTAAGAAAATACAGTAGCAAATATCTTCCTGTCATCTAGTATAGCTTGGGTGAGGGAGATTCAGATTTTTCTGCTGAACCAAAAAAGCAGATGACAAGTAAATGTGAAATTGTTTTCATATCCTGAAATGCATTCATTCTCATATGCAGGGTTGGTTTGTTCTTGTAGTTTTGCCTGGGCAATTATAGAAAAGTAGGAGGAGGACAAAATACGTTCATGCCTTTTTCCAAAGAGCCTCTGCCACAGCAAGCATGAAAAAAATACCTACTGAGAGTCTCCTGCTTTAGCCAAAAAACATACTGAATCTTCTCTGAAGCTGGGTGGTCCTAAAGGAGCACATTCCAACAGAGTATGTTATATTTAGTCCCTTAATACTGGATGAATGGTTGAGGGAGGTTCCCAGGTTCCCACACCTAGGTTGCCAGACAGGATGGCTTCCATTTAATTTCCCATGTGTCCCTGCTGATGGCAATAGTTCTTTCATAGCCAGCATAAACATGACAGGTGTGGTGTTCACATGACTTCTGCCATTGCCAAAAGAAGGTCATAGGTTTGCACTGTCCTGGAGAGCAGAGCCCCAGGAGCCCTCTGGGCTTGTGCTGGGCAGAGCTGAGTGGGACTTGCCCTGTCTCTGGTGGCCCTGTGCCCGTGGCTTCCCTGGCTGTAGCTTTGGCTCTGCCAGTGCCAGGGCTGGGGGGCAGCTCTGGGGTACTGAGGGACAGCCCACAGCCTGCTGTCAGCTCAGCCTGGGATCCACTGGGAAGGCAGATAGTGATAAAAATATGGAAAAAAACATATCCATGACTGAAGGGGATCTCCACCCTTCCCAAGGTACATTATGCATTTTAAACAGAATAATCCTTGTGAAGATGTATATTTTTGTATTGGGAAACCAGTGAAAGCGAGTTAAGAAATTTTTGTTTTGATTTTCCCATGCCTCCCAGGAACAGAAAGGAGGAAAAGAGGTGAGTTTCAGTTTCAATGTCAGACCTGTGTTCAGAATCTATTTCTGTTCAAGAACACGAATTTCAAGAAGCGAGGGGAAGATCTACAAAATGCCTTTGCATCAACTTGGTTTCCATTGAAAACTTACTAGAGAGGAAAACTTAAATTCCCTATTGCCCATGACATTATTGTTGAAATGGGCCATCCCTCTTCCTAACAACTAGAGCAACTTCAAACTTCTAGTGGGTCTTTTTAAAGTTTCTGTAATAAAACACTATAGTGGCTTGAAAAAGTTGCTGTTCAAATTGACAAAAGCTTGGTCTGAACTGGTGCCCTGGTGTTGCCTGGACTTTGGGGCAGGAGTTCACCCTTTCAGTGCAAGGACTGCCATGCAGACCTGCTGTCTTCTCATCACTGCATCACGTGCTAAGGTATATGTGACACAGCAATTTCTGGGTCTCTAGGGGATTGTTAGGGATTATCATAATAAAAGAAAGAATTGTATCCTAATGATAGGTTAAAATGATACAAAAGCCTTCTTTTTCATAAGATGTGACAATCATATTTATCACATACTCTGAACACAATAGCATTTCTGTCATTTTGATAACAAGGTGCCTTATTACCACTGAGTGTTGAAAAAATCTGGTAACACCGTAGAAAAGCTTTAAACAAGGAATTTTCATCCAAATAAAACTGTCTTACTAAGCTTTCAAAAGCTGCAGTGTTATGACTCTGCAAAGACAGTTAATTGTGAGATGCACTTAACCATAAAATATGCCAACTGAATTTTACAAATGTGGCATAATTATTCTATATTCCTGCAGCTTCTTCTGAGACTTTAATGATTTGTCAGATTTTAATCTGACAAGCTACCTTTGGAGAGGTAGGAAAGAGGAGATAAGTTTCTATATTTTAATCCAGAATAGCTTGGCTGGCAATGGCCCTTCCTGAAGGAGCTGCCCTTGCATCCAGGAGAAGAAGTCTTGTAGCTGTCTTTTTATGCATGACAGCTGGTTCTGTAGCTGGCAACAATGAACTGTGCTGTTAAACCAAGTATTCAGGATATGGAATTGTCACTCTAATGACTTATGTGCGATGTTATCTTTAATTTAATACATCTTAAATTCTTCGTGAACTTTAAATACAGCGTACTTCCAAATTACTCAAAAGCCTGTTCTGTTAATTAAGAGCTACAGACCAATATAATGTGCTAACTTAGGGCTGGACAATTAGCTTTACATTATTATACAAATGGACTTGTGTTAAATGAGCGAGAAGAGGACAGTATTTTGTGGTACATTGACACCCCAATCTATTTTCAGTGATACTGCTGTAATATTGTGTTCAGTGAATTTACTACAGATTTGCACTGGTATTAATTAAGATCAGAATTTGGACTTTGAGTTTTAATCTACCTTGGCTTGTGTGCATGTCTCATTATAACTGAGCATAAACTGTTACTAAATTATTTCTATTATACAGGACTGGTTAAAATGCTCGGAGTTTAGGTACTTTTTACTGTGCTGCATTCCTCTGAAAGCATTAAATGATGATTGAATAGTTTATTCTTGCTCACACTTGGAAAAAAATGTCCAAAAAAAGAGAAGGAACATTTAGAGAGGCGTAACTTCTCACTGTAAGGTACTTGGTTTCATTTCCTTGAGCTCAGTCCTATCCCTACTAACACAAACCGAGCATCCTTGAAGGCAGAATTAATGGCATCTTTTCAATGTTTAAAAATGTTACACAAATATTTCACTCTCTTTTTTTCCCACTGAAAATAAAAATCAAATTGTGTCATGACTGAAGATCTGAAGTTCAACAGCACCTTGACCTCTATCTAGATCTTGTAACAGCTGCTAAGACCTAAAATAGTAGATAATAAAAGCCTAATGCGAATGATGTAATGGCAATACCCTGGATAAATATGCCCAAGGCAAGATGAATCCAGTGTCACCGCTGTTTGTACTAGCATTTGCTTTTCTCCAGTAGGCAGAACATTACAAGTTCTTAGCACATCTGTAGCTCTGGTATGAAACCAGGGTCAGTGTGCATTTCTGGGGTCCCTTTCAGACCCAGTTTGAATCCAGATGAATAAGAAGAATATTAAGAACCTCCAAACAAAACCATCCCAGTGCCTTCCCATTGCAGGTCACTGGAAATGTGGGTCACCAGGTCTCTGCCCACTGTGGCCCCTCCGGAGGGGGATGAAGCTGGGGCAGGGCTGTTGAGGACGACTCCAGCAAAGCAGTGGCTGATAAGGGCAGGCAGCAGCAGCAGCAGCAGCAGAGCTGACCTTCTCCACAGCAGGGCACCACAGGTGCCTCAAAAAGCAAATGGAGCTTCGCTGACAGAACACGGGTGTAATGTATAAAATAATGGGAACTGAATGAGGGGGGAGAAAACAGGCCACTCCAATCCACCCACATAAAAATGGTTTTTGTTTATAAATGAGCAGCTGAATGTGGATGTTGTCTGGATTAAGATTCCCACATTTTCACTTGGCCTCAAACTGTCCATAGCATAGATTGAATTTCCTTACAAACAAGAAAAAAGAAAGGAAGAACAAGTGAATTGAAACTTACAAAACAAGATTTAGTAATATACATTAATTTGGCATGCCAATTGAACTTGTCAAATGCAAGATAAAGCTTTTAAAATCGCATTTCATTAGTTTAATTTTATAAGCTTTCAACTATCACTAAGAAAAAGTGTAGCTTTCTGCTACAGGATAAGTTCAAATAGTTTCCAGCCATGGGTTTGGATTTTTATGGAAGTAGCTCATATTCTGAGGAAGTAGAGGCAAGGCATATTTCATTTCACAACGTTGCAAGTCTCTGGCAAGTACTCCTGACCTAAAATATGGTGGCTTCGATAAAAATAAAGACAGTAAGCAACACTTCTATCCATTTGCAACCTTTAGGAAAGTAGTTGTCATGACTTCCCGAGCAGATTTTTAGTTGGTTTCATGTCTCAGAAATCAGGATCCTGGTCCTGCCCAAGGCTGGAAAGTGATGGTCTGGGAGGCTGCTCACAGGGGCAGCACTGCAGCTTACCCTCCCAAGCAAAATCCCAGGTCCCAGATTTTCACTTGGCCTCAAACTGTCCACAGTATATATTAAATTTTCTTACAAAATAGAAAAACAAAAGGAAGAACTAACACCTAAGGATTAACTTCTCTGTCAGGATTGGCCACACGCACAAAGTAGCAAGTGCTGAAAAATTGTGAGACACAGCATGTTCAGGGTCTATCTTACCTCAGTGTGTTGGCAGTTCCAATGGCCACACTCTGCTGCCTCTCCCCACAACAGCACGGAGCCCCTCTGCTGGGCGCCTCACCTTGCTGGCACACCGTGCCACACACTGCCAAAGGTTGGAGCTGCCTTCTAGCAGGGGAGCTGGGGAGGGAACTGTCAGTGCTGAGCAAAGGCTGAGACTGCAATCCATGGGATATTTTTGGTCCCTACTCTTGATTATCTTTAACACCTTATCAAACTATTCGGTATCAGGAAACACTGAGCTACTTAGAAAGCATTCAAAACAGTGCATGATCATCGCCTGAAGTGCTGTACTGCTGAAAAGAGCAGAGTCCAATCTGTACTCTGCACATTATTCAAGCAATATTGCTGAAACTGGAAGAAAAGGATTTAATTTCTTTCCTTAGATAAAAGAAAGAGTGTTAATACACAATACAGATACAGTCAGAAACATCAACAAGAATATGTACTCACATTTCTCTTTAAGCCGAATTTAGAAAAAAGAGAAGTAAAACCTGCTCAGTTAAAAACTTGGAAATTCTATTTTCTGTCAGGATATCAATAGAGAGAAATATATATTATTTCAAAAAGCTTGAAGCTTTTCACAAAAGTGCCTTGATTACAATGATGACTTTCCCTGTGATGTGGAGGACGAAGGTCATGCAAAGGTCACACCTGCACAGGTACTGCTGTGACTGCACATCACCCTGGCCACTGCTCAGCACACACTGAGGCTGATTCACAAAGAGCCATTTCTAGCAGTGCCTGTACTTTTCACACAGTGCAAAGCAGGATTCAGTCTTGGCTTAGAAGCTCTATCAAAAGTTTGTACCATTGTGAGCTGCCATGTGGCCTTTAAAAGACCCTACCATCCAAAAGCTTGGACATCCTCAGAGCTGAGATGGACGCACATGCAGCAAATGCTTGCTCAGACTAGGAGATATTATTAAAGATATCATATTAAGATGTTAATTATATATTATTAGATTATATTGAGATAGTATTATACTTATTAATCATTCCCTCGAAATCTATGGATATAAATGTGAAACAACATAGCTTACTTTAGACTATATATTAGGCTTTAGGATGCAGTTTCAAAGCCACAGATCAGTGATTTGAAAAACAATGAAGCAATCAACTATAAAACAATTCTACAGGAAAAATATGACTTCTAGAAACCAGGGCTCTGTTGCCATAGTTAATCAGGCCTGTCCTAAATGAGCAATATTAAGTGCTGAATCAGGTTTACCCTGAAAAGGTGAATATTTGAAATATTGCTTCTAAAAAAATAACATCTAACTTTCAAAAAGAGATGAAAAAAAACAAAACCAAAATCCAAACATGACCTTTTTTTTTCACTTGACCAATCAGAAAGACCAATTTCACATAAATTTGATGCAGTTATCTATAATAATAAAGCATATATGAGCAAACCAACAAGATTTTTTCCTAATAATGTGTCTCTTTGTCAGCAACAAGCCTCAAAACAGCCCCCTTCTTTTCCATCTTGCTTTGAGACATGGCACTGATGGTGTTAATTCCCCATTACTCTATCTGCCTCTCAGAACTCCCTGCTGTTTTCCTTCATAAACACATACATATTTAATCAGCACCTAAATCACATGTTTATTTTATCAGTCTCCAGACCATGCAGTTCAGCCCCAGTTCAACCCTCACACTTTGTGCTCTGGACAAGATTCATGAGAGTTTTCAGATGTCTTTTACAGAAGTGGGGGGGGTATCCCTGTGCTCATACAGCACATGGCAGCCACCTATGTATCCCCCTTCTCTGCTGATGGGACTCTGGGCATTATTTTCCCACATCTTTCCAACCAGTGGTGCTGAGGTTTCAGAAACAGGCAGTGATACAGGTAGTTCAAGGAGTCACTTTTTCCATCTGCCATCCCTACCACAAGATGCTATTTCTTCATTCATGCCCTGATCTCAGTGTGACTCCACAACTGACGGGATATCATAAAGACATGAGCCAGCAGTCAGAGATCAGGGAAGGGACACAAAGGAAAACCAGCAGTGGGAGATCCTCAGTTTGACACTGCTGCCAAAGGTTCCCAACTACAGCCTGGAGCATGAGCAGCATGAGCAGCATGAGCAGCATGCTGCATACCTTGACTAAAGGAAAAAGATCTTGCACTTCCCACCACAGAGATACAAAAAAGCCACCTTGATAGCAGCTGATTCATACAATTTAGGTAGTTTTGATGTTTTAAACTATACCAGGTAGCAAAAGGCATGCTAAGGTTAAGCCCACAGAAGAGCAGTGTCCTGCCCCATATCCCTGATATTCCCCCCTCACCAGCTGAGGACTCCCCATGCTAGGAAACTCTCAAAGCAATGAACCACCTTGATGCTGATCCTCACAAATCAGTAGAAAAGGTGCATAGCAGAAAATGGATCTGTAAGTCCATATGCACACCTAGATCAAAGCCAAGAGGACACTTACCTCACAAGTTTAAATTTAATGTCTTAACTCTTAGGAGTGAAGCGATATCAAGGTGGCTTCAGCCAGACTACACAATACCTCTTCTTCTAAATCAAGGTTGTTTTTCATATTAACTGATAAAGTTAAGTGATAAAAGCCATATTAAGTGATAAAAGCCATAAAGAAAACCAAACTCTGTAACAAATCAGTAATGGACTTCAAACTTACAAAGAGCTTAAAATAACTAGAGGTTGTTCTTCCTTCCTGCCCAATCGACTTCACTAGCAGGCGAAAAGGAAAATTAAATCTATGCAAATGTGCCCAGCTTTCAAAAACAACAGCAAAAATATATTGTTCCCTCTCTTGTTTGTGTGTATGAGGGATATGTACTGACTTCATGGAATTACTCCAGCAAGCTGTGAATGATGATGCATGAAATGAAAAAATCTCAGTCCAGTGCACAGGAAGAATACAGAGAACAGCAGGCTGTCAACAATATACTTTTTAGAGGAGAATGGATATATACAACATCCTCCTTGGATACAACTGCTGAATTCATTCAACTCATGGTATCATATGATGAGGGGGGCACTTCCAGGTTCCATTGGACACATTCCAGTTCTGCAAGACAGCACTGAATAATTAATTAAAATTTCAATTTTTATCTAATTGAGCAATATTTTCTGTCTCAATTGCAGGCAGTTGTAAATAGAGTCAGAGGAGACAAATGAAAGTCAGCCATTAGATTACTGTCAGAACAAAATATCCATTCATGATCTATATTCTCCACATCTCTATTTTACTTACCTGTTTTATTGTATGAAAAGGCAAATTCTAGATAACAGAGAGAAATTAATAAACCCTTTTTTCAAATCTCCAGCCACTGACTACAGTCTCAGTCAGGATACAAAGCCCCACTTCATCTAAAAAAAATTCATTCATTGAGGAGATTAAAGTTTTCAGCAGCCAGACATCACACAGGAGCTTCAAATTCCAAGCTACAGTGTACTTGCTCCTGCAAGTCCACTCTTCAAGAAGCAAGATTACTTTTTACTCAAGTCCTGCAAAACCCAAGGTAGGCTACTTTAAATGCATTGAATTAAAAAAAAAAAAAATAAAGCAAAAAGTCAGCCATGCCTGTGTAAGATGACAGATCCAAAGCAATGACACCGAAAGAGGCACACCAGTGTTTTCATTCAGAAAAAGAAGAGTTGTCTCCCTTTGTCTTTTTGGAGTCTAGTGTTTTCTGGAGCTGGAGCTGACTCTGAAACCACAGGGCTTCAGCACAGCTGATCTCTGTGCAGGCCTAAAGGGACAATAAAAGGTTCCCTGTGTGTCCATGTTACTGGTGCACAGGGAGTGCTGGATCTGGAAATTGAGTGATTAGGAGCAGGTTTAGAGCAGCTGACAGCAGAGGTACTTTTCTCCTTTGATTTGGAAGGCAATACACAGGAATGCTCACTGACTAAACATAAACATTTATTTTAGGAGAAAAATGATCTTGCCTTACTACTTGAATATTCAGAAATTCCACAACATTCCAGAAAAGATTCAACAATATATGCCAAGCACAGCAGGGACACCACGAGGGTACAGTGGGCACACATATAACTGCAGATCCAGCTGCCCTGTGTAAGGGGGACAGAGCTAACCAGCATTCCAGTGTGTCCAACCCTCTGCTGGGAATGGGGATGTGCAACAAGGCACAGATAAATAGCACTGCTGGAAAAGCCAAGCAGATGATTTCCACAACAAAAAAATGTTTCCTATTATTTCCATGTGGTACATAAACAACTATTGAAGTAATTTAAAAAGAAAAAGTAAAATATTCTTAACTTACGGACAAGCAACACAGATAATAGCAATGAAAAAATGCTCTAACTTCTAAAATTGTTTGTTTCTTTATCCTATATAATAATCACTTTCTGAAATTTCCACACCATTTTTGCCATGCTTGCAAATCAGGTAATGTATCACCTCTCGGGAAATTTGCTAACACATTTCAAAGGCACAAAACTGTTTAGAATTAGTCCAGTGTAAAATTTGTGTGAGAAGAAAATTAGGTATTGGTTACAGGTCCTGTTTAAGACAAAACCTAGAGGATTGAAAAGCTAAAAATAATTGAAAAAAATGCACCTCTAAACAAACAAGCTCTAGACTGGAGCCTTTAAAAATATTATTAAGAGAAATTGTTCCCCTGATATGTTTCGATATATTAGCAGTAAATAAGATATGCGTAGAACCCCATTAAACACCCCATTAAAAAGGTTTCTACTGCATTAAAATAACAGTTCTTTCTGTCCTGGTAGAGATTGATGAGAAAGAATTCTGCCTGATGATCGTGGTCATTACTGTGCAACTCCTTAAGGGCTCCTGTGACATCATCCATCAGTTTGTTTTTACAGACCTGTCGAACATGCTACAGGACAGCGTGAAGTTGAAATTTATCTGCTGCATTTTTTCCCTCTAAAACACTGTGACAGAGTATCTGTCAGAAGGCAGAATTTGGTAAAAATTTTATCAGGTGAGATAAACAAATACTACCCATGAGTTTCACAAATCAAGTGAATATCAGATTACTAAGCACGTACAAGATAAGCGGTGGTGAGTCAACATCCACCTTAGTCAGACTAAAGAAACACACCTGGGGCCGGAGGAACAAGACCTGGAATACAGGCTTAATTTTTTTGTACACTTGATAGAACAATTTTTATAAAAATATAGAAACACAAGCACCAGGTGTGTCATTCTAATGCCAACTTTTTCATCAACCCCTCTTGAGAACACGTCTTGAGAGAGGAATGCAGTTGATTTCTACTTACCACTGAGAAAGTGAGAGGACAAAGCCTGGATCTCCATTTAGTACATAACCTGCTTCAGAAAAGAAAATGTAATTTAAGCAGGTTAACTGAAGGATTAAATGCTGTTAGCAAAGACTCATTATCACTTCACCAAGAGTAACTGCAATGCTCAGTTTAGGCCTTAGCTGATGCCTGTTTCTGCATAAGGATGCAGATGTGCTCTCTGAAAACACACCCTTCTCCCTGGAGAAATTCTCCTTGCTTGATGATCAGGAGATAGTAGCACCTCCTAAGTTCAGTAACACCCCAGTACGGGGATTGGGACATCCATCAGTCACATCTCAATGAAGATATGCTTATTTAATGTTACAAAAGCATTAGAAAGAGCAGATAACAGTTAATATAAATTTAACAAATTGCACAAAATAGAATATTCTACTAGCCTATTTGGGGCTAGTTTGTGTTTGTCTTTTGTCCTCGGTTGGCACTAGTTGGGGCACAAGTTCGTGAAGTCCTGGGAACCTGCCACTGATTTCCAGTAGGGACATGATCTCCAAACATCTTTTGAAGCCAAAGCAGATGCAGTGCTCTAACGATGTGGCCAAAGGGCCCTGCTCTCTCCCTCCTGGCCAGGCTGCCCTGATACTCCATTCCAAGCAGACAGGCTTCTGACAGGAGGCAGGCAGCTTCCCTGGCTGTGCCACCAGAACCCACCTCAAGGGAAGCCTTCTCATCGCTGCCAGGGACTCTGGACCGGGTCCCAGTGCACTTCAGAAGCCTGACTGCTCAGCCTGTCAAGGAGGATTGGGGTCACGGCCAAAGGCAAAAATCTAGGTTTGCAGAACTTTCCTGGCACAAATATGGCAACCTTCAAAGTCTGGCACATGTTTTCTCTTTTTTTGCATGGATTTGAACTACTTAAATGTTGTGCTTCTCTTCTTGTTTTTGCCCAAGTTGTTCCAGAGGAATGTTTTCTGCATGTGTTAATGAAAAGAGCTGGTTTTTTTCTTTTTTTCTTTTTTGCTATAAAGCAAGAGCAACACATTCAGCTAAAAAAGAAAAGTGGATAAGTGAGAAGTAATAGAGGTTATGGGGGTCAACTGAAAGATTGTTTTGCATCACTTTGTTTTAAAAAACTAACATTTTTTTGTACTACAAAGCAGGAAAAATTTCAAATAAACTCCATACAGCTTCATCTGTTATTTCTACTGTTTCATCTTCACTGTATGCCCCACAACAGCTCTGACATGATCATTATAGCTGGAGGAAGGTGAAGAGCAGAGTAGAAGTAGATGGGACAGCAGGAAGTGGCCCAGCTGTTGTGCTTTCCCAAAGTATCATCACCTGTTGCTGCAGGCACAGGCTGGGTAAGACTGATAGCTCGTCTGACCCTTGTAGCAGAGAAAGGAAACTAAACAAAACAAGCTGAATGGCCAATCCCACCTCAAATGTTATTAAAACTTCATGGAATTGCAAGAATTCCTTCTTTTCCATACTAACTGAGAAGTTCTAAGTTCAGCAAAGCCATGCAATTTCTACTGAGCAAAGTTTACAGCGAAAAAGCAAACTTGGTAAATGCAAGCTAGGATTTTCCTCAAGCATGCTGTAGCCCAGAAAAAATAAACCCAAACATTTCCACCACTGTGATCTTTTCCAGTTGAATCTTGTGACCTTCCACATGCAGCAAAATAAAATAGTGCTTTCAGGGTTGTTTGTTTTTATATTTTTTTCACTAGTGAGTTCTTAGAGAGTTTCAGAGTACCTTAATTGCAATTTGTGAGCTGCAATAAGGGCAATATTTGCAATAAGTTACTGACAGAAAGACTTCTGTTTCCTCTAACTGCATTCTCAGGATTTTGGTTAATCAGTTATTGATCCATTTAGACTTCTTATTCAACATCTGAAATGAATGAAAAGCATACTGTTTCAATTGCCTAGTATATGAAAATAATTCCAGAACACCTTACCTTTAAATAGAAAATGGCACAATTGTACTGCCTCAAATCATTTCCATATTTATTTCTGGAGTAATAATTACTTGAACATTTTAAAATGCTAGATATGTTAAATTTTGAATCAATGTTTTAGCCTAATATGGCATTGACACTGCAATACAATAGTGCCACCAATTGCTTTACTAAGCAATTAAATACAGGTGGAACATGTGTCTTCTAGAAATGAGAAATCAAGGCTATGCATGCTTAAATTCAAAAAAAATTTTCCAGATCAAGATGTTAGCCAAATATAAAGTGGAGCAGTATATTTATTATCTTTCATAACGTTTCTCCTCTCAGAGCCTAGGATGTATAACAATTTCTTGCTTTTTTAAAAGAAGTACTGAAAAGTTGGAATCTCAGAAATTTTTCATTATTATATAGAATATTTTGTGTTGGAAGGGACTTCTAAAGATCATTAATCACACACAACCACCTCTGCAATGAGCCAAGACATCTTCAGCTAGACCTGGTTGCTCAGAGCCCCGTCCAAGCTGGCCTTGAATGTTTCCAGGGATGAGGCATCCACCATCTCCCTGGGCAACCTGTGCCACTGTTCCATCACCCTCATCACAAAAAAAAAAAATTGTAATCTAGTCTAAATCTATCATTTTTTAGTTTAAAGCTATTACCCTTTGTCTTATTATAGCAGGTCCTGCTAAAGTCTGTTTCCATCATTCCCGTAAGGCCCCATTAAGTACTGAAAGGCTGAGGTAAGGTTTCCCCAGAGCCTTTGCTTTCAATTCATTGTTATTACATGGGGAATCACTAGGATAAAATCCTAATGGCAGTAAAGAATTTAGAGCAGAATAACTTGAAAAGTTAACATAATTAAATTTCCAAAGATCAATCCTAGCCCTGGTCATGTCAGAATCAAAACTATTATCATCCAATCTGAATTTCATCCATACTATTTGCCAGCTCTGCAATATGGACTAGGAGCACCCTAAAGCATGCTATTTTTCTGTAATGTCAAATCTACATCAGTCACTAACAAGAATGTGAGAAAAAGGAATATTTTTGTTCAGTTTTGAGATGTTTTTAAAAATGTTTATGCCTACCAGTTTTTTCTAGATTTCTTCAGAATCAACAGCATTTCCCTGACTTCTCTCAGCTTTGGATCAAGTATTTAGTGACCTACATCTCGTTTAGAGCAACTAAAACTCAAAACTCATGACTACTATTACATAATCAAAATAGATAGAGACTGATTGGAATAACCCTCACATACACTGTGATCTCTGCAGCATCAACAGTGGTGCAAAACCTATGATACACGTCAAATTTTAACATAAAATTCAGAATACAACTGCAGCCCCCAGATGTAAAAGACGTAAAAAATGTAAAACAGGATTGGAGTGGGGTGTTGTACTCAGCAAACACTTCTCAGTATCTCCAAGGTAAAGCATGTAGGGAAGTTAAGTGACAGAACAGATCACATAGCACACAGAGAGCGGAATTCTACAAGAAAGGGTCAAATGGAAAGATCAAGCGATTGTTCAGTAAACACAGAATAATCAAAAGCAAACTATACCGAATGTGACATTTCACCAGTTCCAGTGTTTGAATTGCATCCCCATCCTGCAATATGACCTCTTAAAAAAATTCTAAAGAAATCAGAAATCTGAACTAATAAAATCTTCTAAAGTGTAACAATACATCCATTTCTTTATAAGGAACTGAATATTGTGAACCACATTCTACAGATAAACTGGATCATTTGTAGGAGCAGAATGTTCACATATGGCTCTTCATCTTCCTCCTTTAACTTTTAAATTAGATTCTGTATAGATTTCCTACACTGAAGACAGGCTAAAAACTGACCATCTTCTCAAACCCCTACAACTTCCTATTAAAGCTTCCTTGCCTGTTTGAACTATATAACTGCCTTGATATTAAGGCTTATTCTTATAATTGTCATCTAGAGGGAAAAATAAATGAGAAGATACAAACATTATTTCTTTTCCAGAAATATTTCATATTTATTCTTTCAGGTCTCAGCAAGCTGTACATGCACTATTGACTCTGCCATGGCAGTAGCTGGATTACACACCCAGACTCACCATCCTCATCTCTCAGGGAGCAGAGCACTCTCTTGTCATTCCAGTGAAAGAAAGAATCACACACCTCTGTGTCAGCTTACACCTCCTCTTTGACACTAACAAGTCAACTACACTTAGCATACATACAAGTGTAAGTCATAAATGTATTAGAGAGCAATATACTTAAGGGATTCTGAAGGAGTTCTTTCTTCTTTGACTTGCCACTCAGCAAGATGATAAGATTTGAAAACATCTCTGCTTAAATTATCTGCAAAAACAGTTCCTAACTCTCTTCAGGAGTTATTTTGGCATCAGAGATAAATTATTGGAAAGAGGACCATAGTCTGCTGCATCCTAAATCAACATGTGAGAACTACTGAGATGTAATTATAGCTGCATACAGTCTAAAATTTCAGTGCAAATTCCCTTTTACCCAATTTAATCCCCTTAAAACCAATTTAAACAAAAATCTCTAAAAAGACCGAGAAAAATACAGATGGGAGTTACTAATTTTGAAAATACAGTTTGAAAAATCTTGCACCAGATTGCAGTAGATGTTGAGGGGACTATCTTTTATAGCTGGTTAATCCAATTCAATGGTAAATTCTCATTCCATGCCATAACAATTAGGTGGACACAGAGAGGGAATGAGTAAACCCCGTGTATATCCCTACACTTTGCAACTTTAGACCCACTTTTCAGTAGGAAGACAGTGAGCATGATCTTCCCAAAGCCTGAGAGAAGCAAAGGCAAAAGTTTGCCCAGACACAAACATTATCACCAAATTGCCCGCCCCGGGGTGGGGTGTTCCCAGAGCTCCCTGAGGAGCTGCTTTGAGCTGCACACCTGAGCACAGGCCAGCTCAAAGCAGCACAGGCTGCACCTTGTGCTCAGGAAAATCAGAAACATTCCATAACTGACAGAAAAATAATGCTCTAATAGTTCTGCTGTCTGAAGTCTGGCTTTGTGCTGCGTTCATAAAAGGCCTGATGAGCCTTGGCTCAAGCTCAAGATATGCAAATGCCAGGTGGCTGATCCGCAGAACTTTTGTGCAGGTCTCACTGCAATTCACTTTTGGGTAGCTGCAATCTCTGCTCACTCAGTTCTGCTTTCTGCTCCTTGGATCTGGGTGAGGGGCTTATAGCCAAGAAATTCTCCACAGTTATGATTACCTAATTCCCTTGGGCATTTGGAGTTCACATGCAAAGTGTGCATGGATACACACATGTGCACTCATGGTGGGCATGAGCATATACTGCATGTACACAGAGAAAGACAAAGCTCTGAGCATCTGACAGAGACAACAATTATAGGAACTCTGGCAATGCACAGGAAAATATAGTTCTTTTTCTGATGATAAAGTCACATGCCAGATTTTGCTTTCCTATCAGTCTTCTCAGAATTACTTCCACAAACCCTTGCATACGAGAGTTTAAAAAAGTAGTCTTAACCATGCGACTGAAAACCTTCAACATCTGGGCTTGATTTTTACGGTGATTTCAACCAATATTGTCATGATGCAATTTTCATGCTGCTTTAGCCAGTACATCTGTCAGTGACAATGTGGTCAGTCTTGACGAGACAGCCAATCAAAGAACACCAGCTGTGATTAAGCTGTACCCACCTCTGAAAACTTCCTGACCCACTAGTCACAGGATAACTTGTAAATGTCCTTGCAACAGGTGGCACCATTCACTCCCCTGATATCCTGATGTGTTAATCCTGATTTCAGACAAGCCTGAGGAGAAAAATCAATAAGTAGCATTCATGTCCAAAGTGTTGTCTCTAGCAATAAGTTTGCATAATTTTATCTGCAATGAAAATGTACTGGGGAGAACAACATTGAGAACAGAGAGGAGACAAGAAAACAGCTTTTTCTACTGGCTTTGCTTACTGTGTTTCAGCAGGACTACTAACTCTGGTGCGTCTTATCTTTGGATCTTCCGTTTCCTCTTTCCTAAAATACAATGTATATACAAATATATGTATATTATACAATATATATACAAATAAAATACAATAAAAATACATTTCCTTTTAAAAAGTGTGCTTTTAGAAGAGATTCTGTCCCTCTTGGCCCTCTCACCTGGGGAGCTAAAGTCAGTGAACTGAGTTATTATCTTAATACTGCCACTCCACACTAAATAAACCCCCTGTCAAAAAATCCCCTGAAAATTAATGCAGAAGGCATCCAAAAAGTTGGGAAATGCTGCAGCTGGAGGTTAAATGTGCCAGTCACAGCCCTCTGGGAACCACTGGCACAATGTTTGGGCCCTGCTGAATTCTGAACTCCACAGGAAACAGGGACCCATGTAGCACAAGTGCAAAGCATCACCCAGACTATTAGAACAATAGTAGGGGTAAAGATCACGTCAAGAAGCCACTCCAAATCTGCTCCCAAGTCACTCTGGCAAGCTGGCTTCTCCATATGGTCACCCTGAGGACTCCCCTGCTCTGGGGAGCACTTCTCCAGGATATAGAGCTGCTCCATAGTCACCTGGGCCCATTTCAGAAACTTGATGAAAACAGAGATTCTTAGACTAGTATCATCCTTCTACTGCTTGGTTTTTTTTCCCAAGCCCTTATAGATGCATTCCTGCAAAATTTTTGTACCTTAATAACTGGTAGAAAAAAGACTATGTTCAACTTAGACATTTCTAGTTCCATAACTTGCAGCCCTGTTTGAGCATAGTAAGAGAAAAATGAAATTAATACCATTCCAGTTATTCAGATATGAGCTAGAACTGGAATGTGAAGTCATGTGACTTTGGGAAGGTATGGAAGGTAAAAGAAGTGCAGGGGAAGAACAGGGAGAATTTTTGTTCTTAAATTCCTAAACAAAAATCTCAGGTCCGAGCAGCTTCCCTGCAGCTTCTCTGCAGTCAGACTCTGGCCTCTGTAACCTCATGCAAATCTAGATAGCACTTTTTTACTCATCACTACCTTCCCTTGAGTCTTATTTTATACATATATATATATATATATATATATATATAAATATATAAAAAATACAAGTCTACATCAGAAAATGAGACATCTTGCATGTAAAAGGCATATCAAGAAGTAATGACATTTTTCTGTAGAGGAGTGTAACTGCTGGCAATTTCATTAGAACAGTCTCTTTGAAGTCAGGTCCGCAATGTGATTGCAGTACAGGATTTTCTAGTTAATATCTCTTCTCTTTTTCTCCTTATTTCTCCTGTAGGTGTAGTACCCACTGACTTTTAGCTAGAACCTGAATGCCCCAAGGGAGAGGGAGTTTTCTAACTTTCTACTTCTTCATTTCAGGCAGACTTTTAGCATTTCTCTGAAGACTATATATCTGCAAATATCATATCCTTTCTACCACATAGTGAACTACTGAAAAAAAAATTGTCAAAAAGAAAGATAATGTTGCACAGATTCAGATTGAACTATGTACTTTAGGGAAAGCAGTGGGGTTTTATGTTCGGGGTTTTTTTAGGAATACTTGACACTTCTTTGAGAAGACAAAGCAAAGGGACATCCTGGCAAACATTTCAAAGTATAGTAAAGTCAGGGCAGGAATTGTTCTTCAAGAATCCAGGCAGGATTCTCATTATTCAGCAGAAAAAGAACGAATTAATATCAGAGAGGTATAGAAATCTTAATTTAGCTCAATTTACAGTGGCTTTTATAAGAACAAAAACTAAGTTCCACCAGATAAAGGGTCTGAAATTTCAATGCAAGGTAAAAAAATATGGCTTTACAACAAGATTGGCATCTAAACTCCATTCTTATTAGTAGTTATATTTTTCCAGGTTTTTGAATCAGCATTGCAAACATGATCTTTTAAAAATTATTTATTACAATCAAAGCAGCCAACATTCCTCATTTATAAAGATTGTAAGTTGTTCATTTTGCCCAGACTTATTTGTTTGGGTAGAAATAATACCTGAAACAATTTTTACAATTTTTTGGGGTTTTTTGGGTTTTTGTTTTCTAGAACAACAAAACTACAGAAAATCAGCCTAATTGCTTTTATAAAATTACATTTTATTTTGTTTCTGAATCAGCATGAATGAAGGCCAGGTTATTTAGTAGAGAAATTCAACTTTATCATACAAACTTCAAATTTATAGCTATATTTTGCAGTCTGGCAGCTGTATGTTCTGAGTATTTTGTTTTCAGTGGGCTGGGATGTGGGTTTCAATGGCATAGCTTGAAAGGTCTTTTCTTTATCTTCTTTCACCTCACTCAAACTGTCACACTGACCCATTCATGGGATCTGAGAAAAGTTCCTGCTTTTCCTTGACCAAGACACTGGGGCTGACCACACTGAGAGGGAGGCAACAAGTTCTGAAAAGATTTTCCTCCAGTCCAATACCAGATGTATACATAAACAGCATTTCACTAAAAGACAATAAACCTGAAGATTTCAACCAGCACCAACTTGTTTGAGCACATCACTAGAATGGAAGCCCAGAAGAACTCATGATAAACATTTTCAGCTCCTGTTGTTTCCAGCTAAGTTGGATGTCACAAAACTTAAGTCCTCCATTTTGGCTCACAAATGAGGAGATAATAACTTCCTAAAATCAGCCTTCCTAAACCAAAAAGAACAGTGACCTAACATTATTTAACCTTCATCATCACTCATTAGATAACAATTAGTACTCCAGGATACCAGTCTCACAAGCCAGCATGTCAGCAATTAAAAAATAATAGTCAAATTACCTCTGAGCACAGAAGTACCAACCTATTCTAGTTACAGCTGTTCTTACAACCACAGTTTCTATCACTATGGACCATTTCCTGTCATTCTTGGGAATATCACCTACTAGGACCAAATTGACATAGATTAAAACAGAGATCAACAGGATTAAGACTGTAAATCATGCCAACTTTCCATTTATTGTAAAACCACACGTGTTTCCATGAATAGTAAAAGGAAGAAATATAGAAACTCAAAACAAGAGGCAGATTGAGGCAATTAAATTCCAAAGCAAAACCAATTGCCATGCTTCTTTAAATGAAGTCATTACTTTTACATACTTTAGCAAACTATTTTAAAGTGTCTGAATTAGGTTTTTAAGTTTAATTTTTAAAAAACCAACAAAACACCAAATCTGAAACTTTCCATTTCAACAAAGTTGAGGCCTAGGGATTTAAAATGCTTTTATATAAGCAATGAATTGGAAACTTACATCTTTTAACATTTACATAAAAATGTTGTCACTATTATTCATGTGACAAACACTGACTTTCATTCATCATGACAGAAATACATGTCTTCAAATAAAAAACAGCCTATGTTTATAAGATCACATTGCACTGTTTGCTTGCTTTGTTTTGGTTTTGTTTGAATATTGTGCCTATTTCTCTTCCAGAAAGTCCATTAAACTCTGATTAGGTTCCAGATAATAAGAAAAAACAGCAGATGCCATCGTTTTAATTAAATCCAAACACGTGGATTCAGGTCAGGAAATAACTGTTTCAGTTAACAGAATCTCAGAGTGATACCAATTAATTTTGCAGGTATCCCACCTTTTCAATGGGATCAGTTCACAGTGTATTGGGTGGCAGAGCAAGATGCAATAAAAACAGGGACAGCATAACAAGTACAAATTGAAATCCTATTTGCTAATCTACCTCTTAGAACATCAAATGAAAAGCAATTCACCTATAAGGGAGCTGTAAAAAATGCTTATGCAACAGTCATTGCAACTGCAGTTTTAAAGATGTCACTTCTTCTAACTCAGGGAAGAAAAGACAAAATAATTGGTTTAAGTTCAAGCCTCTCTAAATGAATTAAAACCTCATAGTATTCAAAAGTCTCTATAATTGTTCAAAAGTCCATAAAAGGATACTAAATAGAATACTAAGTAGAGTGAGCAATAATGAAACCTGTTGATTTTTTGACCTCCAGCAGATTGCATTGTTCTTTCATTGTATGTGCACATTCCCTCTGGAAGTGAGTGTCTGGTCAATGACAATTATTTGTTCAAATACTGAGAGATGCAAGTGATGTGGTCTCAGTTGTTTCCCTTCCTAAATTCCATCTCATGGATATATAATGTATGGTGTAATGGAGTACTCAGCAAACCTTTCATGAGCACCCCATGATCACAGGATTGACATAGGTTCATTTCATAAAAAGTTGTATGTCTCCAGAAAGCTAAAGAATATTATTAAAATGCACTTTCCATCAATTATTCCTACTCAACATTTTACTTAATATCATACAAAGCTGTTTTGAATTACTAAATTAATGTTTACATAGAATCAAAATCTTCTGCAATTTAATATGCTCTTACTTAAGGCAGAAATATTTGCATTGAGCAACAAATGCAATGGCACAGTGTGTAAAGAAAACTGGGATGGGATGGGGGGCTGGCAGGGAAGAGGCAAACTTACAGCAATAATATGAACATTATTTACAGCTGCAAGGATTAAAAAAAAAAAAAAAAAGTGTGACTTCTAGGTTTTCTTAGTGTTACTATGACAACTTTCTCTACGTCGAGTGGAAGAGTTCCAGGGATGCAAAAAAGCTCCTTGACCTTTGGCAAAATTTTAAATTCTCCAGAAGTGCTCTCCCTGTAGTATCATAAGGCTCAGATGAAACTTAAACAGACAAAATTCTGCCTTTTCAGTAATATCTGTTGAATTTCATTTGAGTCACTAGTACTACACACAGGAAAAAGGAATCCTTGTCCAGTAGTGTTTAATGTGAGTAAATCTCAGGTTTATTTAGATATACTTAAGTGGCTTAGCATTGTTACTAGAAGTCTAAAATCCAATTTCCAACACAAATTAATTTTGACACTGAGGAGCCTTGCGGTTGGCAATGCCTTTATCCCTGGAGCTAACTTCCACTAATTCTACTGTCCCTTTGAAAGTACACACTCAAACAAACACCACAACTATCCTCCAAAAAAAACCCAAATAAACAACAAAACCCCACAACATTCACTGTGCAACAAATTGTCTTCAAGAGCATCCAACACTCTAATTAAAGACTTAGATGAACCTGGAAAACAAGATGTAGCTCAATGCCAGCTATGGATCACACTAGACTAACCTGACATCTTTTCTTCAATAGATTTTCAATACAACACAAGTAAGGTACAAAGAAAATCTTATCTAACAGGATTCCAGGAATGCATTACAAATGGTGTCACATTAGAGCTTGCATTAAAGTCAGAAAGCCAGGATTAGCAGCTGAATTTAAAACTTACAAGGAATTAAGGAGTTGAAGGGAAGAAAAATGACAGCAGCAAAAGGGAACATTACTGGTCAGGAAAAGGTTATTTCAAATTTCCCAAGGATTACTCTCATTAGGTATTTTATTTAGTCTTCTTATCAATGGCATGGATACAAATAGGAGTGAGAAAGTAACATTATCTTTAATAAAGAGAAAGATGAAGTTATCAGAGAGATGGAAATCTTGAGGACTGCAGTAGGAGAAGCATCAAAATTCAATTGCATAAAAAGAAAGTAATTTTCTTAGCCAGCTTGGAATTCAGGCCCAGAAAACACCTGAAGAAAGGGCATGAAGGGAAGGAAAGATGATCATAAAACTGTGATACAGACCCAAGAGATTATATTATGACCTTAGGACACACCAAGTGAGAAAAATAATAGAATTCCACAAGGCATTCTCTGGATCTATGCATAACACATTCATCAACTGCCTTCAAGAAAGAGCTATTTAAACTAGGATTGGTACAGAATGAGACCCTCAGATCGAACAGGAAAACAATGAGCTGAAAGTAAAGGGAGTTTGGGGTTGGTTGCCTGGTTTTGGGGAGGGGCTGTTAAATCTAAATATCTCAACAAGAGAATTCAACAAGTAGAGCCAAGGCTCTGAAGAGCTGCTTTGATGCTAAAGGATAACAAAGCAAAAACCAGAACAAAACAAACCCAAATGAACAGGCAATGCCTTGCTGTGGGTAAATGTGGGCTAGAAATGAGAAAAATCCAAACCGTTGGATCAATGGCATCTTTCACAATTTTCCTGACTGCTTTAAACATTAAGCTCATGAAATTAATGAAAAGAGGATTATTAGGGGACAAAACTTGATGACATTAAAAGTTCTCTCTGGTTTGGAAGGAACCTTATCTTCCTCACCCGACATCATTTTATGATAAATGAGTAACCTCTTTTTACACCTAGAAATCAGAAAACAGCAGATGTAACTGATTTACATTTAAAACCTGCCTTCTGCAGTAGAGGTCAATCTTTCTGTCCATAACAGTGACCTCAGGGAAAAAGCTTGCCATGACACATAAGGAAAACACATTGTTCAGACACAAACCTTTTGAATTGGCTGCATATTTTCAGCATTATCAGTTCCTCATTATTTTGAGATTTCTTGTAGACGTTTTTTAGAATCTATCTATAGCAAGAAAATATAATGGGAAATACAAAATAAAACTTCCCCTGATGAGAGTTGCTGACCTAAAATTTCATAGTCTTTAACATACTGAGCATTCCTTATTCACAATCCATTATCTATATTATATTCCAAAGTGTCAAGAAAATACAGCAAAACAATGAATTACTGAATGAATCACAGTTCTTGCTCTACAAAAAGGAAGATGTTGAAGATAGATTAGCAACATCATGCATAGATATTAGCACTCAGCAATAATCCCAGGAGTATAACTGAATGTGTTTTTAATGGATACATCACCTGATTATTTCAGGGAAAAAGAGATGCCCCAAATAAACCTTCTGTTCTCCCATCTCTGTTTCCTGTCACTATTTCTTTCTTTAACTCTTAGCCTCCTCTTCAACTGCTATTTACAGTTCCTCAGTGCTCATAGCTCTCCTTCTCCCAGCCCATTCCACTCTGCATTTTTGCATGTACTGTTAGACAATATTTTAAATACCACACACACTGCACCCACCCACCCTGAAGCTCATCCCCCTCAACAGGGTCCATACACATATATGCATATGTCACTGTTAAATTGCCCTCTCTTAATTCTGTGACAAATACAGACCTTGCAGCTTTCCACAATACAAAAGTTTCCAGCAGAATTTATAAAAACATTGCAGGCAAGCCCACTCCTGTCACTATCACCGAGCTCCAAGCCCCAGTGAGAGAAGGCAACCATGCAGATTTCCAAGCCAAGAACCTTTCCTAGGAAGCCCAGCAGGCAGGAATAGCACTGCATGCCAAGCTACCACCCTGCCCAAATGCAGTACCAACATTTGCAGGAGGGCTCTGCTGAAGAAAATCTTCCATGTGCACACCAGACCCCCAGGCCAGGAATCAGCCTGGCTCTCTGAGGGCTTGTTTCCATACTAGCACTTCCCTTTCTAAGGGCAGGCTTTCACTGGGAGCACTTTGTGAAGCAGTCATGCTGTGCTGTCCATAGCAGAGAAACAGGCAATTCCAAAGTGTCTTCTGCAAAGTGAAAAACTCTCTCCCTGTGTCTCTGCCTTAGCCTAGGCAAGCAAACTTGGGAACAGTGCTGTTCTCCCTTTGAAAAAAAATACTGCCTCATTTGGAGCTTAGCTTTCAGCTGGAAAAAACATCCAACAGTAGGTCTAACCTAGGAAACCATTTATTAGGTGTACACCTTGCTCTGAAATGTGGAACTTTCTGGTACAGAAGCACAGACCTGTTTCAAAAGCAGCAGTGACACTGTGGGGCAGAGTCAAACAAAGCAAAAAACCACTTGGGCAGCTTTGCACAGCATGTTTTCACATTCATGCTCCTGTTCCTGACCCACATCAACATCCTAGCTGATTTTAAGCAGCATTTTACAACTGAGCTGAGTTAATAAACAAATAACTTAAAATCATTTACTAAGACCTAAATTGCTAAAATGCCTTCTATTGGCTTTCTGAGAACACTTGATGTAAAGGCTGCCTGAGAAATGAGAAGTACTGAGCCTCTAATTTGGAAATTTTGTTTCTCTTGGGCTGATGCACTACCCTTAATTTCAACTGCTGGCAGTAAACAACTTCAATGTGAGGGCTATTAAGAAATAATCATTCTGAGTAAGCCTCATGGGTGACGGAGCCTGCGTTTCCAGGATTCAGTTTAAAACTGAACAGACACAAATATGGAGAAAATGGAACTCAGTGGAATGGATGGATGAGCCAAAAATCAAATCTGGATAACAAAACTTAATATTCTGATTTATGAGTGTGTGTGATTTTAACAAGTATGTGTTACAAAACTTGTGAGTAACCTATTAGAAACTCTGGTGACATGTGGACATATTCCTGAACTTAAAAATCATTCCTAAACAGCTTTTTAGTCCTAGTCTTAAAATGTTCTAGTATGAAAATGGAAGTGTTCTTTTCACCCACCATCCCAGTCTCTATCTTTTCATCCCTATTTCTTTTATAAAAATCCAAAGAGATTTTTGTAAAAGAAAAATGAAACCGGTTTAGATATGGTAATGATGGAATGCCTTTTATCCTATATGTATGCAGAAATACCAGAAGTCAAACACTTCTAAGCCCTCCCCCCTACTCCCCTGAATACTCCCATAACAATTCTTTAAAACTCTGCTGTGGATTTTGAGGCAGACTAATGCAGTGGCTGTTTCATGGCATAGCCTGAGGCTACAAATGCTCCCAGCCCTCAAATGTTATCCTTCAAAGTTTTTAGAGGTTTCTCAATTCTTTGTTTTGCTATCACATGGAGTCTCAAACACAAGTTTCACACAAGCTAACACTGAAAATAATTAAAAATCCCTCTGCCTCTATAAATAATTCAATACAGAAAATACAACATGTATCATATGCTGACTTCATTTCACTGTCAAATCAGAGGTGTGCATTTTGCTCATGGGCATCAAAGGCCAGTTTCACAATGAGTGCATAAACATCACTTCAAAAAAAGATATTCAACACTGATTTATCCCATGTCAGTTTATAATTGTGGACAAACCAATTAAAACCTTACAGCAGGGTTCCACCTGATTATGTTTCTGTATTTTCCTTAAATGTTTAGAGAAAGTAAAGTAAATTAACATAAGTTTCACGAAAGCCAGGAAACAGATACTTTTGACATAAGAACTACTTGGTATTAAGGGCAAACCAGAGTCCATCAGTATTCTGGGAACAGTTATCTGCCTTTTACAGACACAATTTGATTTGGAGAGAGCAGTTATTTCTCTAAATTCACAGCAAAAGTATAGCGTGAGAGTTGAAGAAGGAATTAATTATAAGACAAATCAACTATTGATGAGAACAATACTTTTCAAAATAATTATATGATTTTCAAAGTTTTAATGTTCTAAAAGCATAATTAGCCAACAGGCATTAAATACTTAGATTTAGAAATATGCTTTGAAACAAGCTTGTTTTGTAGCTGGACAACAAAACAAAAAGCTACTACCAATAACTAACAAAAAATTTACATGCAAACTTAAGCAAGCAAACAAAAAACCTGCACATTTTCTCTCTATTGCACACTCTGTTTCTGAGTAATGGGTTGTCACAACACAAGGTGGACTTGTTCTGCTGACCTGCACCAATAGAAACTTTCCCAGCTTCAAGGATTTTAAACCCTCAATACTGTTCATGACATGGGTTTGGAGAAGGATCTCTCATACTGCAGATTAATAACTAGTGCTTTTGGTAGTGCTTCTACAACTCAATATAAGAGCAGAATGAATCTAATAAGATAGATCTGTTTTACTATTGCCATTCAGAACTCTGAGAGAGTAAAACCCTTAAGAATTTTATCAATTCCAGGCTGCTACTCTGAAAGGCTACCAAACAACAAAGGATAACCAAGGTAGAGATAAAAATATTATGTTTCCCCCTCACTGCAAGGCAATGAGGATAAAATGGATGCATCCCCTTCTCACAATAGTGAGAATAAATACACAAAAGAAGGAAGAAAATATCTCAGTAAGATTGCTCCTTTAAGTCTGAATGCAGCCAGACATGCAGGTGGCCAGAGAGAGCAGTTACAGGACAGGTCTGTGCAGAGCTGGCACCATCCCCACTCTGGCCTGGGGCAGAGCCCCCCCATGGCACAGCACCCACCCAAGGGCATGCTCTGCACCAGCTGATAAACAACCAAAAGCCCTGCCCCTAGTCCTATATCTAGGGCTATATATAGCTCTGGCTGTGAACTTGCCAATGGAATGAGAATTTCCAATTGCCTCCTAACTCTAAAAACCTCACCATTTTGTGCAAAGTAACCTTCACAACCAAAGTCCTACCGGCAAAATTAAAGACAAAAGGAATGTGGCTCATTAGGGACATATTGTGCCAAGTGAAACAATAACTAGGGCAGATTTTTATCTCAGTTATTATGGAATGATTCAGCTCTAATTTCACTGTCTTCCATAGTCTTAGTACCATTCATTAGTTTCCTGTGGATGTATTCCAGCATAACCAAGGTTAGAATCAGGGTCATCCAAAGAGATTATAACGTGTCTTGCACAGGGCTATGGTAGTAACCGTGCTGATTCCCTCCGAGTTACTTGAAACTCTACATTTTGACTTGGATATATGTACACCCAATACAGTACTGCTTGCATTTGTAGGATTGGGAAATTAAATTCTTTTTCAAAGACATTCCTTTTGAGCAGAAGTAATGTTTTAGCTTTCACTAATCTTAAGCTTTCAGTTGTGATTAAGGAGATCAGCATCAAAACCAAATGAAAAATGGAGCAATTTTACTTCCTTGAGTTTAATAACTTCTTAATTTAAGATAGGATATTTATTTTCCCATAAAGTATTGGCAATTTTTTGGCTTTGAATACCTTCCCTATTAAAAATGAGGGAAAAAGCAGTCCACTTGTGATTGCTTTGACGTTATATTACCCCATCACATAGAATAATTCAAGCTCTCCAGACCCAAGCTGACATTTAGAAAGCCAAATGATCAAGCCACATCAGTAATTTAGCTCTATTTCTAAATATTTGGGTACTCTGCTTTCTTCTGTGTTTTTAATTGGACACAAAGACTGAAACGTGTCCTCATTCTTTTTCTGCTTTACCATTTCAAATAGAACTTTTTCGTATTTCTAATTATGATTGTCCAAAATGTGAAATGATGGAGTCCAGGAATTATACAATAATAATATTGATTCAAGAAAAACTAGCAATGAAAGTAAGCAATTTTAGTGCTATAGTGATGCCTTAAGTTTTAGCTTTCTTATTCTCCAGATTCTGTACCACATTAATATATAACTATGAACTTATATAAAGTGTTACTAAGTTCTCTTCACAGCCTAGTTAGACAAAACAATCCTTTTCCAGCCTGAGAACCAAGGACACTCTTCAGACTTAAAAAGTATAAACAGGGAATTGAGGGGAGCAATCTGGGAGGATGGGACCTCATAACCTGAAGCTGTAATTGGACAATTGACCCCAAAATATAAATGGACCCAAACTTATAAAAGTGTGAAAATTCATGACTCGGAATCCAGCTTGGGTCCATCTTGGCTAGAGCCATGGCCAGGCTCTTGTACTGCCCAAGGGTAACCTTGAAGGCCTTTTTGATACATACCTACTTTATTCCTTTAGCACTGTCTAGCTTCTGTTCCAGGCAGCCTCTCTAGGCATCAATGGGATAAAAGAAAAAATTGAAAATACGATTCTAAAGGATCATATTTTTTTAACCATCCTCCCTGGCCCATTAGCATTGGTGAGGCTACAGCAAGTCCTCTGTTCAGTTTTGGGCCCCTCACTACACCCAAGACATGGAGGGGCTGGAGTGAGCCCAGAGAAGGGCAGCAAAGCTGGGGAAGGGTCTGGAGCACAAGCCTGATGAGGAGCAGCTGAGGGAGCTGGGGGTGTTTAGCCTGGAGAAAGGAGGCTCAGGGCAGACTTCATCACTCTCTACAGCCACCTAGAAGGAGGTAGTGTAGCCAGGTGAGGGTTGGTCTTTTTAACTAACCAATATCAAAGCTGTGCCTTGATTTGCTGCTGCAGATGCTTTATTTGAAGAAATTTCTCATAGTCTTATTACTGTGGCTAAGAAAATGAGAAGCAGTCCTTCCGAGAGCCTTTGTCAGGTTTCATGCTCATCACAAGCCAGCTGGTGCTTAAAATTAATTACAATTGGTTACCTTAGTAACATTAAATCATGCTTGAAAGTTTCAATATTGTTTATCCTTATAGGTTTCCACAGCAATTTCAGTTGCATTGGTAAAAGATTGAGGACCAAAGTTCATCAGAAAAAGCAATCTAAACTGACCCTACCACTGAACCAGCACCCTTTCTCTCTCCACCTTTCAAAAATGTGTTTATAGCTTGTTGCATTCTGTTTTAAAGCATCTGATCTTTGAGTATCTACCCTTAAAAGGCTGTTCATAAAATGCCTACTGTTCCCATCAGATACCTACTGCTCAAGCCATAGATTCTTAGATCTCTACTAAATTGATATTGATTTATGCTCAATTAAAAGCATAAGAAAACTGGGCTGAAAGCAGAGACTTAGAAGCTTGTTTTGTTGTTTTTAAATAGAGAAGAATAAAGCTTCTTTTATATACATAAGGCCACTCTCAGCAGTCAAAATTCACCCTATACTTAGGATCAAGAGGTGTCAGAAAAACATTAAGTCTTAATAAGTTGCCTAGGCTTGAAAATGAAATTTCATTTTACTGGAAAGAGGGGCTTTGCAGTGTACAGTTTTTGCTCCAGGGTAAGGGGTGAAAGGTTATAAACTAGCTACCTAAATTCTTGGGTATATTTTGATAACCCATTCTTTTCTACCTCAGGTTAAAAAGGTTTTAAAGGTGAGAATCTTACTTGCAATGCAACTGCCAAATTGCTGAATTTTCTACTTGCTACAGAACTGGTTTGAGACTTTCCTCTTAAGTTCTGTATAGTATAAAACACTAACAGCTAAGAGCTCTGAACATTCATATTACTGCAAACTGATGACTTCAGTCAATCAAGTGTCTGTGTCCCTGAAAAACATGTGCTGATAGAGTCATACCACCCCTTACTCAAATTTTATCCTCTCCACCATGACATTTGCCTCCATCTCTGAAATACAAGGAAAAAGTAATCTTTTTGGGGTAAAGAAGTACTTTTTTTTTCCTTCTACAGCCAAGGCAATCCTAACACCCCCACTCTGCAACTGGTTTTCCACAGTTGCTTCTTGCTCTACAGCTTTTGTCACAAGAGCCCAGGGATGAGAAATTCCACCAGATTAACATAAGCTCTCTCTCTGCAGGACAAAACTGGGAAACAAAGCTCAGGGTTTGAGTAAGTCATGAGTCTTGAGAGCTCAGCTACGTGGCAGGAGAGCACATAGCTAAGGCTCAAAGTAAGAAGAAAATCAGTGGTTAATTTTTCAATAACCAACCTTTCAATTCTCACTTCTCTGTCTCCTTGTCAGTACCCCTTCCACACTGCTACCTGCTAAAACATTCAGAGTGAGATGCCTACTGTCTTCTCTTCCTGATCCACGTGCCAATCACCCATGCTGGACACCTGGAGTGGGAGCCACCACATTTGTGTGCTGGGGAGAGAGAGCTCCTAGCAGAACTCAGAACAGCAGAGCTTCTCCTCCAGATGCTCTGGATGGCCTGACTTGGACCCGCACACACACCTCATGGACCATAAAGCAAACACCCAAATCTGACATTCCCCTGCTAATGGGATCCAATGCAGGCAGGGTATGCATTGCCCCTCCAGAAGATTGTGAGAGAATTTCACTGAGTTCCCTCCTTCTGGTAGAGCCTGGAGTGAGCCTATAAAAGAGTAAATTGACAACTGCTGAGCTGAAGAGTACAGTGACCTCCCTTGGTAAAAATACCAGTATATCAATTGATGCAAAATAATGTGTATTCAGAAGGTGAAGAATGTGGTGCAATTAACCTCACCTTGCTCTCGAGGCATGTGTACAGGCAGAGCTCTGGCACCCGTGATCAAAGCAAGTCAAAGGCATTTCTTGAAAAGCACTATTTAAAACATATCCTCTCTTTCACAGCAACAAATAAAAATGTGCTCTTTTCGCTTCTCCAGACGCACAGAGAATTAGCACCACAGAGACACAGGGGTCTTTATTGGTCTAGAACAGCACCTGAAGCACATTAAAATTCCTCTTTCTTTTCACACATTATACAGGTTTTTTCTTTATAGAAAGTATTTCTTTTGCAACTAATATAACAGGTGAAACCAGAATGCTTGACTATAAGAAACCATGCATTGAAGTGAAAGTGTGGAGTAGCTGAGCACTGACCTCTCCCTGCTCCTGGTGCTGCTCTCACTGGCACAGCCACAGAGAAAGAAGTAAGTAGGCTGATCAGCACAGGGCTGTGAGAACAAACCTGAGATGTACAGGGATGGGAAGTCCTCTATTGTCCAGCAGGAGGAGGAAGAGGGGAAGAAAAGCATGCAATTAAAATAATGCATTCCTCCTGAATAGAGACAAAACCACGGGAGTACCCAGCAGGTGAATTTAGGTGCACCATTTCTTGATGTGATCTATTCATAGAGCAGCCTGCTGCTGTTTCATTAACTGCAGATCTGGGGCTGAGATGTACAGCACTGCTTTGCTCCTTGGATGTTACTCCATTCCAATGCAATCCTTTGTCACAATTAATATTAGTTAAGAACTAATCAACAAGAATAAAGGTTGAAGAACTGAGTCATTAGAATTCATGTATTAGATACTGCAGGTTTCAAAGATTGGCAAAATATGTCAGATCCTGTGGAGCTTATTAATTAAGTTCAAATCCAGGCCTTTACCTAATTTTTTCCTAAAGCCTTCCTTTCCTCATCTCACGTTGTCCCCACACACCTTTTCTTGGCTAAACACAACCGCCAAGAGGAATGCAGTTTTACCTGTGTCACTGCAGTGCTTACAAATAAAAGTAAATAAACAATGTTTAAAAGCTGGTCAATTTTTCATGTAGCTCTTATGCAATGATAGAATCCATCAGCTACATTGCCATTTCAGCCAGAGACCACTTTATAGGAGAAACCACCAATCAAGCTGAAATTTCTACTAAGGGGGATGACACCTCAAAAAATTTGTCCCTGCTAATGAACTTCAAAAGTGCAGCTTGGGCTCAGATTTTCTGTGTGACAGAGTAATGTAGCACCTCACTGGTCTACCTGGCTCTTTTTTTTTTGTTCTTAATCTTATGCTGCCTGTATGGGTATCTGCCCTCTGTGTGCACTGCTCATCAGATAACACTAGGTTGCTATAGTGATTGCTTAAAAATGAGAAAAAAGTGAAAGCTGAATTGTGGAGAACTCTGAGGCTAAAAGATGGATAAATTACCAATCCTGAAAATGAAACTTAAGTATCATTTTTCCTGAATTCTGCCAGAACTTTTTGTAAGGAAGAATATTTTTCTTTATGAAATAAAAGTAATTTGTTTCTTCTATTAAATCTTTCTGATTTGTACCTGTGTTGAAATGATACCACAAAAAAAGGGGTAAAGCAAAGTGGTGAAAAAAAATCTGTGTATTAATTTAGTACTTACCCAAGATTCTTGTTTCAGGATCAAATGGGATTAAAATTATCTTTATGTAACACAAAATGGTATGAATCACAGGGAAGTTAAATAAGATGCCTAGGGCTATAAAGGGTCATTACTTCTGAAACCTGAACTCAATCATTCTACATTACTGTTTCAGGTAAAGATTTATATATTAAAGTCCTTAACAAAAATGTGGATGTACAAAGACTCATGCACTTCCTTGGATAATGAATATTTATACACTCTTACAGAGTTTATAGAGAGAAAACAAAATTAGGACCAAATATCCAATCAAAGTAGGCATTTAAGCCTTACAATCCTTTAGTGTAAAGCCCAAATTGTCACACTTTCCTTCAGTGAAGCTGAAGAGCCCAACGTGCTCTGGAGTCTGGGTGTCTGCGCCACCTACCCAGCACTCCTTCCACTGCCCAGGAGAAAGGCAGGAGCCTCTCCCTGACAGACCCTTAGGAAGAATTGAGAGTGCCACAGCATTCAAAACAAACCAGTAAAACCTCAGAACATCAAGCCTCTACTGAAGAAAAGAGGGGATAGAAACACAAGTTGGGACCCAAAGTCACTGACATAAAAGGCAGCATCAGCATCCCCTCAGGGAGCCCTGTGGCTTTCAAGAATTTCCCAGAGTTAAAACAATCACTTGAGAGCTATGACTCAAACTTGCTGGCTTCCTGCAAGTGCAATAATTAAGATTCTAGTAAAATCAAGCACAGAGACAGATATCAGGAGTAGCACCTATTTATAATATTTTAGTATCGTTTCAGTCAAACATTCACTATTGCTCTGAACTTTCAGAGAAAGAGATATCTCTAGATCTCTGTGACATCAGGTTGGTGAATTATTTCAGTAATATAGGCCTATTTGAAGGTAGTTCCATGGACAAATATGGGAAACTAATGCCCAACTAAACCTTCATTACTAACCTCATTTCTTTTCAGTTTCATATACCAGAGGATTTAGCTGCATGTCACTAGCACCTTCCTCAGTGACGTTTGTAGCTCTAATTTTTTTGGATTTAATCATCACACTAAGATTCTTTTAGCTTTAGAATTTTATCCACTGGGGTATGTCAATTCTGGAAAAAAGTGATAAACACTCCAGCATCTGAAATTTTTACCAAAACACTTAAATTGTGTACTTGGAAACTGCTGTGATTTTTTGGTACTATTTTAGTCCTTATTGGCAAGAAATTTAGGGGAGAGTTCCTGCATTTTGGGAGTTTGGAAATTTGAAATAGCTTTCACTTCATCCTTCTGTTTCTTTAATTAATGGTGGGTTCTCTGTCTCTCAAGATACAGAGCCTTTGTCCTGATCCTTGGCTGAAAGAACCCACTTTAAGATAATGCATAAACTACCTGATAAATAGCCATCACCTCCCTGTCTGTAAGGCTAAACCAGCACAGATTTAACCAAGGCATTCATACAAAATTGTGCTCCTAGGGAGAATATTCAAATACAAGCACTTTCTCAGTTACTGAGAAAAGCCATTGGAATATCTCCTTTAGATCGCACAGGAAGCCTGCCAGCCACTGGGACACAAAAAATTTTAATGAAACGAAGGAATCTAATCTAAAAAAATATTTAGGTAAAGTTTCTGGTGAATGGCACAATTTATTTTCATTGTCTCATTAGCTACTTTCAAAGGTTTTTTTGGTTTTTTTTTTTTTTTTTAAAAAGTGACCATTTAAGTTTACTACTTCATCTGAGTGGAAAAAAAATCAGTCTCTTCATTCTGTGAAGGCTTGAAAACTCAGAAACAGAGCGGGTGGGAAGGCAAAAGGAGGAAAAGAAACTATTTGGTAACAAGCAGGTGACTCTGAAGTCTGTTACAATTCCAAAACAAAAACTGCTACATTTTTAAAGTAGATGCCTTAAGGTATCCTGTGTAATTTGTGCAGAAATACAAGTTTAGAAGCATGTGTGACAGACGCAGAGTTCCCTTCCTAGAATGAAGTTAACTAAGGGTATTTAAAATATAATATCTTAATCTAAAACTGACTAAAAGCCATATTTTCTCTTATGGGTATTTGCACATTTGAGATAAAGTGATTACACAATGGAAATTCTAAAAGTAATTACTTCCCAAACATTTATATTCCAGCCCAGAGATTGAGTACCTGTTGGTTGCCTTTCCTACAGAGAATTACTTGAAAGTTTTTGCATTCTCTCCTAGGGCTGAAATACAATAGGAATCCACAGAGAACATCAATTTTCTTTGCTTTTCTAAGGTTTACAACTTCCCTGTAGTATTTATCAAGAAATATACTACTCCCCATAGTTAGAGCTGTGCAAGCTAACAGTAGGAATTCTTGGTGTTGATGGAGCTATTGATCATCCAAACATTAAAATTATGTCTCCTGTAGTAAACGCCAATAAAACAGAGGTACATTAATCAGGAAATCAATAGGCTTGTCAATAGAAGGGCTAACTTTGACAATGTAATGCAGCAGGCAGACTGACTGGATGGTGGACCAAAACACAAGTAACCCAGGCAGTGACCTTTTTGTTTGACTTCTGGCTGTGCCCAAGCACTGTAGGAGTAACTGGAATGCACAGAATGAAAGGAGAGAGGTAAGGAGTTAGCTGTTTAAATTGTTCCATAGGAGCAAAATTTATTGCTACAGTGACCTTTAGCTGCTCACTTGAAAAAAGAAAAAGGAAAAAGAAAATGGGGGAGGGGTGGGAAGGAAAAAAACACAAACTGAAGGAAAATATCACCACCACCTGAAAACAAAAAGCAAAACACAAACCCAACACCCAAACTCCGAACTTCTAGGTCATGTTTTCAATTTCACTATGTTAACACCTTCTTCATATGGGTTAACTGAAATTGCATATTCTAATCCCTGATCTTAGGAGACAGTACAATTTAACTGACCCTTGCACTCTGAAAATTAATTTCTAGTGTTCGCAGCCTGAGCACTGTGCTGTGCAAGATACTTTGGCAGAACTTGGATTGGTTTTATTCCATTTGCTGAAGGATACAAATTTTCTGAACAAACACTTGAAATTTATATGTGAAAACCAGAATTATATACAAAGTGTTGGGGAAAGTTATTCTTCTGAGTTACACTTAAATAATTTACGAAGTATTTGATGAAAAAGTGTGCATTAGACAATAGAAAAGCAAATAGCAAAAAGCAGCCCATTACAGACAACTTATAATTAAAAAAAATACTGGAAAAGCTTCTGTTATTTGAGATACCTACATGTGAATGCAACTTTGGGAAAAAAAAAAAAAAAAAAAAAAAAAAAAAAAAAAAAAAAAAAAAAGATGGGGCAATCATAGAAGGTTCCTGACATCCTGTAACTCTCTTCTCACTTTATGTCTGGACCAATACATTGCAAAGCAATACACTTTTCAAACATGCATTACTACTCCTGCTGTCCAAAATTAATCATTGTTGCATCCAGGCAGGATATTTTCAGCCATATGAAACTGACTGCAAAAACAAAGATTACAAAAATAACCCTCCCCATCACCATCTTGAGCGGTCTCTAAAGTCAAAGTTCTCCTTGTTATGTTTTACTTTCCCAATACAAACTGGAAAAAAAACCTGGTCTGAATCCTGGTAAGAGTATCTAAATCAGAATTTTCCACAATGCAGATCAAGCTTTTAATTAATTTATTCTAAACATTCCACAGTGGGCCAAAATCAATTCTTAATTTTACAAATTCCATATATGGAATTGTTGTAGACTGACCATTGCAGACCTGGCCACTTCATCTTGCATTACTGCTGAATATATTGATTAAACAAAGACCAGAAGCTGACAGGAACTAAAGAGCTGGTGTTTGAGTATGGATGATTCTGTCCATCCAATTTCAGATCAATTGCTAAGCTTCTGTCAGTGAAGTATTTGTTTTGAGGAGGAATAAAGAAAAAAAGAGAACTGCTCACTGACTTGCTAAATAGTGTTGATATATCAATCAGGAAAATTTATAAAACAGCAAAGGAGCTCTATGTGCTACCTGGCGTTTTAGGTGTGTCTAAAACCAAAGGGAAAATAAATTTTACAGAAAGATTTTTAGCTATCCAATACAAAAGCAATATCTACTAGAAAAGCAGCCCACATGCGTATACACAGAGATATTAAATAGGCCACTGATGTGGTGTCTAATACAATGCAGCAGCATTCATAATAATGCCAATATCATATGAGGCAGCCCCAAATGTAACCTCTCTCCCTTAAGGGAAAAAAGGGAAAGAAAAAAATCCCAATGAAAGAAAAAACTTCAACTTACATAAAGAAGCATGTTTCATATTAGTTCTATAAATTACTACTCACTACACTGAAAAAATTAGCTAAAAAATAAAATGCAGTGGATTCACTTAAAGATTCTTTCTGCATGCATGTTGAAATAAAACTTGATTTTATGATACTATCCAAAGTACATAGCAATAGTGCAACATAAAGATAATCATACATCTTGCTAATAAATTATATATGGTGGCAAAGTTTAGATTCTTAAAATGATAATGATGTCTTAAAATGATGTGCAACACATGCCCAAATTTTATTCCTAAACTAAGTTCTGAAGGTGATTTTGTCTTTTTCTGAACTAAAAAGCATTTTTTGTCTCTCACAGCTATCATTTTCCCTCTTTTCCTGTGTTCCTTTTCTCTATTTGTGCTAAGCATAAACAAAGTTGTAACTGGTAAAAGCCCAGGCAACTACTTTTAGGGTAATTTTCTTTGATTGTTTATAAGCTCATAAAAAACATCCTTAAGTATCAGAAATCCATCAATTGCATCTTACGTTTTTCTACATTCTTCTGAGGGAAATCTGGAGGGAATTCAGACTAGCCCACTCAGATAATAACTCCAAAGTCAGCTCTTGATTCAGCAACAAAGTATGACTTTGTAAAAAAAAATAAAGTTTGGACACTTGTTTCTTCAGGTGCAAACAGACTTCATCACAACGGAGATTGACCCTGTAGCCTGCTCTGATTTATCAAGAATGCTGATGATTACCCAAATGCTGCTGGAATACAAAACCATTCCATGCTGATAGAAATGGGTCTTTTAACAAAGATTCATGTTGACCATTGTGATAACTCCTTTCTAGTTTTATTTACTTTTCTAACCATGCTGGGATGTGTGGGACGGTAAAGCCATGCAGTTTTTCATTTCTCCAGTATTTTCTTATTAGACAGGCTCCTCCACTTTATTTTTGGTCACCTCCCTTCCTTTTTAGGTATAATTCCACTTACACCTGGAATATGTTAATTTTTGTTGAAGATATTTATGGAGCAGCAGTCACTACACAATCTAGGTGCTATAAATTTATTTTTATTCTTACCATATTATTTCCTGCTCGCATGTATGTATGACCCAGTTATAGTGCAGAATATGTATTTCATAGCCAAAAATAGCCCTGGTTTTGGAAGCCAAGTTAGATAGACAGACTCACATTGGGAACAAAGGTTATAAAGTTTTTTCCCATAATAAGGTAATTATAAGCATATTTATCACTCACATCTCACCACAGAAATATTCCATCAACACAATCTTCTTCAGCAAGTCAAAAAACAGGAATAGAGCCAGTTGACCCCTCTGCTCAGCACTGGCCAGGCTTTATCTGTCTGGACTACTTCATCTTTTTCTGCTCCCTCCAATTAAAAAGCCTGGATAGAGGGTCCAAAGGAGGGTCACAAAGTTTCCCAAAGGACTGAGAAACCTGCACTTTGAGGACTTCAATAATTTCATCCTGGAGAATAGAAGGCTTAAGTGGGAACAACATCACAGTTTTCCAGTGCTTAAAGGGCAGCTACAATAGGAAAGGGAGCCACATGGAGAGAACAAGGGACAATCTGTACAAGCTGCACCAGGAGACATTTCACCTTGATATAAGAAAGAAATTTTTTTTACAGTGAGAGCAACCAGTGACTGGAACAACCTGCCCAGGTTACATGGTAGAATCCCCACCACTGGAAGTTTTCAAGATAGAACTGGACTGACATTAGATAATGTCACCAAGGCTCCTTTTCCACAAAATGTTGCACCAGGTGATCTTTCAGGGTGTGTCCAAACCTGGGCTATTCTATGATTCTCTGTTCAGAGCTTCAGCATGTCTGGGGTATGAGTTCAGGAGACCTTAAGACCCCTTGGCTCAAAGGAAAAGCTAAAATGCAGCTTCTTTTTCAGTGTCTGTCATAGTATCTCTACAGATTCCGACTGCATTTTAAAGTCATCCTTTCGACTCATCACAGGAGACACCAGATGTGTGTCCACAGTACCCAGAACGAGCATGTGAGCTTAACAAAACCTCACCTCCTCAACCTGGCTGTCCAAGCTGCACCCCTCTTCACTGGAGCAGCACAGAACAGGATGGAGCACTTCAAGCTGAACACACCAAAATGATGTTTCATTCCTGAAAGAATCACCTCAGTTAACTGAACAGTTACCACAGTTAATTGCCTATTAGGAGCTACATATAAAACTGCAAGGTATGTCTTGGTAAACAAAAACAATGTTTAATGATACATCATAACAACAGCAGACTGTTCAGAATTCAAATAAATTTGAGGTTAAAGATAAAGAGGAAAAAAAGCAACAATTACATGCTCCCAGTATAATTGCAAGGTTAATGAAGTTTGCTAAGAATACTGATCAAACATTATGGAAACATTTGCATCAGATGGTAGAAAATGAATCTGAGAAAAAGAATAAGGAGCTAGGTTTTCTGGGTCCAAAAAATAAAAATACTTTTGGAAGTAAGGGGCAGAGACAACTGTCGTATAGGAAGGTGTCAAGACAACCTGAGGAAACACTTTAGGGGATAAGTTCTGGAAAGATAATATAGCCAAGAAAGAAAGGTAAGTAGTTTGAAGTTAAATTTCACTTTTCATTATGTGTTCACAGAGTAAGTAAGCAAGCTCACAGAGTAAGAGGATGAAAAGAGTTTCGTACCAGGGCAGGAAAATAAAAATTTTCTTCTTTACCCAATTATTACATTTTCTTCTTTCATTCCATAGGATTCAACTAAAATTTAAAAAAAGGGAAAATAATTTAATGATCATGTATATTAATTGACATATATTGCTGAAATTGGATTGTGATGTACCCATAAAAATGTGTTTTCATGTAAAACAATAATTTAATATAAAATAAAATATTTTATCCTTTTGATGTTTTATCCTTTTAGCATTTGCTCAGAATAGAAGATAATAAACATTGCTATTTGTAGCTATTCCTCCTTCACAGGAATATCACGTGTATTCACTCAAAAACCAGAGTCTTTGAAAATCAGAACTGTAAGGAAGTAGGATTTTTCCTCATTCAAATTTTAAGGCACTTTTAAGTCTTATACAGGTGATTTTTTGTTTTGTTTTGTTTTTGCATCAACACTATCGTGTGTAACTAGACAGCCCATGAAGATGAATATCCAGCTCTTTGTGACCTCTCACTCAGAAATGCACCTATTTCAGTGCTAGCAGCTGCAAAGCAGAAGTGATCTGCACAAACTGGTCTGCAAACTATCCAAGGAGAAATAGGAAAAAAGATTCAACATCCGTTTTTGTGCAAAACTTCTTTTTCTTCCTGCATCTTCATTCTTGAAAGCTTCTGGAGGGACTCACAAACCCCTTGTGTAAATTAAGCATTTTGTCACATCACACTTGCTGACAGGTAGATGTAGTAATTACCTGCAGAGCACCCAAAGCCTTTAGAAAAAAATCTTGACTGCTAAAACTGTTACTTTTATTTACTTCATCAAACTACCTTAATAACTGAGCATCTGTCAGCTGCAGTTACTGTGTCTGTCCTTTTGTTTATCATGGGAAGATTTAGAGCAGCAGATTATAAATTCTGGGGGCTTTTTTTGTGGTGACAGAGTGAATTAACTTGTGAAAGAGGCCTGTTTGATGGGGGTTTTGAGTGAAATTCAGGAATTAGGCGGAAATGTGTAACTTTTTAGTGTCTCACAGTGCTTACATGAAAACACACATCCTGAAGTGGAAAAATATTATGACAATGTATCAACATATAATCCCTATTTTTAACTGCATTAGAGGACAGAGAGGTACTTTTAGGAATTAGAAATTTATTTAGAGGCTGGTTTAAAACGTACAGATGATATTAACATACACAGACCTTAACTGAGACAGGAGTTCTGCTGCCCTTGACACTGTCGAAATGCATAGAAAAGACCAGTAGGTTGGGAAAAATTATCTTCAACCTTCATTTTATACACATAAAAAAAGTAAAGGAAACATCAGGGGGCAGCAAAGGCCTCTAGGCAGGTGGAGAAGTAGAGTATGCAGGGTATTTTCTCTACGGTAGGGTCTGAGAAATGAAGGGGGAAAAAAAAGGGTTTCATTTGTTTCTTCTGATTCCCCCTTAACCTCTCCAGCTTCTTCCACATACTACATCCCTACTTGCTATGTAGCAACTGTAAGCCTGGAAAGAGGAATGATGCTATTTGGTCCAGTCCTAATGTATTTTTGTACCCTAAAGAATCTAATTCCCAGATTAGCACAACTGAGTTCCTAACAAGTTATCTCACTGTGAGATCAGTCGGGTCAGTATTGAGTCAGGCTGCATTTTCAACTATTAGAATGCTGTAATCAAAAAGGAAGAGAATTAATGAATAGCAGGAAAATTAATGGTACCAATCCTGCAGTGTCTGCAGCCAGAGCACATCTTGGGAACTGTGACAAAGCTTGTGGTTTCCAATTGCAGTGTCCCAGGGGGAGTCATATTCCCTCCTAGCAGAAGTTACATTTCAGAAGCCTTTTTGTTTGTTATTATTATTTTTTTATCTGATTTGGGTTCTTATGACTGAGAGGTTCATGGTATTTAAAAAACATAAACCTGTCCACATCAGAAGGTCTAATGGTAGGTACAACACCTTCATCTGATCTATTTGTGTACAGCAAACAAACACATCACACAGCACATTCAGACAATGTGCACCCATGTAACTTAAACTGACCCTGTCAGATGGATTACACAACAGGGCTAATGGTGGTAGGAGCTCATCGTGGCATTACAAACCATGAAATTCTTCATGATGGGCTGGTGAAAATAACTGCATGGGTTTTCTTACTTATTTCAGCACACATGGCTACTAATGGATTTTTAATGCACTTCTGGTCAAATCCTGTTCAAGTGTGTGCCAGCTATTCACCATAAGGCTATCAAAAGTAGTATTTCAGAAGGAAAATTGATTTAAAGTTGAGGTGAAGTGATTAATCCACTGTCATACAGGATTGGAGGCTCAGCAGCAAAGTAGTATGATTTGTTTGAGAAAATAACCAGCATTTATAATAGATCTGACAAGATTACTTAGACAACCAATCTCATCAACATCAAAAATGCTTTTTAAGTTATTTTGATGCAAGCACTTTGGTGCTACAACCAACTTTCCCAAACTGGCTTGTGGCACATAACAGATAAGAGCAGAGATTCCCATCTTAATACCTCTTCATAATCTGAATTATTTTATCTTTGTGAAATATTGGTTGAAGGGAAGTGCAAGGCCTATGCATGGTATTTGCAGTTGTAGCAGCTGCTCTGAATCCTTAAACTTGCATAAACTTAAATATCTTAAACAGAAAAGAGACAAAGCTAGGAACAGGACATGCTATACTCTCATGATAGAAGAGAATGTAACACCAAGAGGTGCTTTACAAAAAAAAAAAAAAAAAAAAGAACAGATATTGGCTCATATGGAAGCTGTGGAGGATGGAATAGAGTCAATTTCATCTCCTGAAAATAGGCACACTTGGGCCAAAGCAGTTATCTGCAAATGACTGTCTGGATTTATGCTGAATTTTGCCTCATCACTATTCGGCACCATATTTGTAGCCTGAGAGAAAAACAAAAACAAAAGTGGGGGATAGAAAATAAAGAGATCAGAAAGAAGAAAAAAGTATCACTTCTTTGCAAAAGAGATGTATTCCCACCAACATTTTTTTCAAAACTATGGAGTTTATTTTGCAGGAGAATTATCTGAAATAAAGCTGTTGAAAAATAAGTCTAAAGAGGGGTTATTTAGTTAAAAGTTTGAAAATAACCAACTGATTTTAGACCTTGTGTATATTTTTCATTCATGCAAAAAGAACCCTCCTTAGGCACATCTTAAGAATTATATAATCATCATATAAGCTTTTCTTTATAGTAAATGTGATATGAATCACATTCCTCTTACAATGTCTATACTTAGTTCTGCAATGTTTAAGTGTAAATATTTCCTTTTAAAAATAAATGGCTCAAGCACATGATTTCCTCTCACATCATATTGTGCTGACAGTTGAGTACATTAAAAAAATATATTTTTTCTAAATTTAACATACTTAATCAATGCATTTTATTACCTGATCATTTCTATAATATTTTTTGCAAGAAAGCTCCCCACAAATCCAGTTGTCAATGGAAAACCTACTTGTCTGAGCATCTGATGCTGATCCAAGTATCAAATTAGCAACATTGTCATAGATTTAGATTACTGTTATTGTTGCCAACAATTTCATAACTTTATTTTTAAAGGGCAATTACTCCACAGCTGTTGATTGATACTAAACTAACATAATCTTTGTGCAGTTTAAATACTGTTGCACCTGTTTCCAATTCAATTATTAATGGCAATTTTCTGTTGCAGTTATCTTTTCATTTGCTTCAGTACAACTGAAGAAGACAACTGCATACAATGTCTGTCTCTTTTTAACTTTTGAGCCTCATCTTTTAAATTCTTCTAAATTTTGTTACTTCAGATATGGAGACTGCAAAGATTTAAAGAAAAACATCTTCTTGCTTGCATCTACTCCTTCCTATCCTTCTCCAGAAGGTTATTTTCTCCATACCTGACAGGTTCTTCAGATTCAGAAATTAATTACTAGCAGATGCCTCTGCAGGAAACAGATCTTACAAAGTCCATCAAATTTCTGTTCCAACACACTACTGAGCTACCCACCAGGATAGACTGGACAGAACACGTGGGTTTATTTAAACTTCTAACACTGCATTCATGTTAGAGAATCAGTTCAGACTAGAATAGACCCGGAGAATAACAGAGGAGGAACCAAATGCTCCCTTTGGGCCTCTCCCAGTGTACCAATTTTAGTTTAATTATCCAGTAAAAGGTATTTTGCATTTTCCATCTGAGTCTGTATCTCCCACTGTCAGAGAAGACGGGCAGGCAGGGATCAGAGGTGCAAGGACTGCTACTCTGGATTGCCACAGCCGTGGCTTACTCACTTGGTTCCTTTTCAGATGCCAATAATCATTACCTTTAAGACCCAGAAAACATTGCATAAATGGTGACATTTTCATTAAGTTGCAATCAAAGATCATATCGACCCCAGCGATATTAAAAAAACCCCAAACTTTAGTAGAAAAATGTTTTGAATGGATTGAGAGGGTTTTGCCAGAGAAAATGGAGTGCCTCAATAACAGCAGACCCTGAAGAAGCAACTTCTTAGCAGTTCCTTTTGGTTTAGAATTTACAGAAATATATTAAATAGCTATGACATTTGTGATTCATTTCATTGAGATCACCACTTTGGTACAAAATTATTTTGCATGTGTTTTATAGTCTTGAATATTTCAGATGTTTCAACACTGTCAAAGCGGTAATCTCTGAATTTCTTATTAACTTAATGAATTTGATGAATTGAAGTTGCTCTGTAACTTTAAATAATGGTAGAACAAATAATTACATACATTTTAAGTGACTCAAATAATTACTTAAGTTTTAGGTAGCATTCAAGCACGTTACCTAATCAAGCCTGTAGGTACTACTAATTTTTTTGAAGCAAATACCATTGTACATACCCCTCCTTTAACTAAATAAGTTAATTAGGATGTTCTCGTTATCCCAATCCTCAGAAATGAAAACAGACTTGTCAATCGCTGTTAGCTGAGTAAAATCCCTATAATCTTGTGACTTTGTCTCTTAATGGCTAGGTATATTTTAAACCTCTAGAGTAGCCAAGTTAATTCCTCTGTATAATAGTCACTGTTGTAAAATTTGACTTTTACGGCATTCCAATTCTCAGAACCAATTAGCACACTTTATTACCCCATTTGGAACAGTGCCAAGTTTACAGCCATATCGCTATACTTCATTATTACTTTATTTAACCACTCTGACTTAGACCCTTGCTACTGTAAGGTGGTCGGCTATCAAATTCTGGAAGTATTGCATATATTAAACAGATGTCAACACTACAGATTTTTAATTAACTGCTCTTATTTTGTAACATTTACTCAGGCTCCCGAGTACTGGCACAATTTGGTGCCAGACAGATATGATGTCCTTCAAATTGGACAAGAGAGCAAAAGAGGTCATGGGAATGAAAACAATAAAAGGTCAAAGTCAAGTTTAAATGTGGAATAGCTGCAAGACACTTCAGGTAATAGCTTGACAGTGTAAATGTGGCACACAATAGAGAGGTTTGTAGTCCATGGAAATCATGTAGGTTTGTCCTTGGCTTTCAAGCACACAGAAACTCAGATTTTGATAAGTACCTCGATCTTGTATTTTGCAATCTGCTGCTATGACAAAAATAAATAATTAATCAAATCCCTTTTTCAGCAAGGTTCAAGGAAGTAATCAGAAGAGCAGATTAAGCATGCAGAGGAGGAGTAGTGCATCTCACCTACCCTTTTCCTCAAACCAGCAGTGAATTCTGTTTTGTTTGTCCCTATGAAGGCTAAAGAGGTGAGCAGACTAGGCCAGTCAGCAGCTCAGAATTGTTGCCACTTATTTAGAGGATAGTTCACCATTGGCAGCTGTGGTTGAGCTACGAGTCAGCAGCCCAGTGTCATGGATATCCACCTCTGATAACCCTTAAAAGGTAAATCTCCATGCCACTGGAAAAACAACCTGGGCACTCAGCAAGACAGTTCTGGCAGACTCACTCACTACTGTACTTTCTATGTTTTGGCTTTGTTATCCCAAAGAACTCTTCACTATAACTTTTGTTGCAACATTTCAGACCAGTTTACAATAATTTATAAAAAATGCAGTCCTAAGTTTGCTCATTTGAAAAGAAATTCAATAAAGAATTTTGCTGAGCTAAGTCAACATGAACGAGATGAAATATTGCATCAAGAAGTAGAAGTGAAACATTTCTATTTTCCTCCTTTTTTTTTTTACCTATTGTACTTCTCTTTGTATTTTAAGGGAAAAACATTCTGACATCCACAAAAGATCTGAAGATACGGCAATTGCACTTTCCTAACAGCAAAACTTATAGGAGCCTAAGGGAAATTAAGATAGTTATTATTGTGTAGCAAGATAAAAGTCTGGAAAATTAATGAGAAAGGTAGTGCAAGCCTGATTTCTGACCCATTGCTAAGGCAGCCAAACTGAAAACATTTTTAGAGTTGGGGATTATAATGTCAGAAATGTAAATAAATTCATGGCGTACCATTTTCTGTGGGCTGTCAGAAATGGCTGTTAAATGGGGCTTGTGGTTTTTTGCTTTCACATCAAAGGAGTCTACTTCCAGACACTATGATGAGCTTCTACGGAAAACAGCCAACATATCTACTAATGCCATACTTTATTTTCATTATTCCTTCTTCCTTAGGGAGGAGCCAGTTCTGACTTATCTCATGCAACATCCTGAGAGACAGTAAAAGCAAGGATTGGCAGGACCAGGCCATCCCATCCACATTAAGATCCCTCTCCTTCCTTCCAACACACACTCTGAAGCAGCCACAATGGAAATGTCCCTACTCTGTAGTATTTCATCTCTGAAAGTGACACAGTGCGGTAGACACGATGCAACCTCACGAAATTCCCAAATCCCTGTAAAGACCATATGGCCTTTAACAAGACATTCAGTCCCAGAATGAGAAGGATCCAGCAAAGCAGCACCTGAATACAGGAATAAGAGTCTGAGTACTCTGGCCACTGAACAGAGGCAGGGGGAAAGCTCAGCCCTGGAGAGGACAGGCAATTACATCCCTGAAAGAGGCTCCATCCCTACGGCCTCTTCAAGGCAAATGCCAGCTTGAAAACAACAGCCTCTTCTGAGGTGATAAAGCATGAGCTCCTTTCCTGCAGAGGAAGGAAATTTTAGCTGAGTAGGAGATAAATTAACTCCAAACAGACAAAATTCACCAGCAAAAAAAGGGGGGTGAATTTTGTAACTCCCGTGTGGATTTTCGAATTAGCTTTGCAGGTTTTTATCGTCATACTAAAATTCAAGAGCATGTAAATTTTGTTTCAAGTTACATTTTGATTTTGAAAGACCTGCAAAGCCTTACTGAATATGTTTCAAATAACTAGCACAATCCAGCTAAGCTTTTAAACACATCAGGATCCACAGAAGCTAAAACTTTACTCTTAATTTTAATCTATTTTCTGAAGTCAATAAATCTCACATGACTGCACTAGGTTTACACATGCTTCTCTCTCTTCCTTTCACTTCCATTTAAAAAAATCATTTACTAGCTTAGTAACACAGTTTTATCAAAGCTGGATATCACTCAAGTTTTTGAGAGAATCAAATATCTACGGCTGTTGTGAAAAACAGGCAGCCTAAAAGGCTGGTGACAAGGCCTAAGCACTCTGCTAGAGGAAAAATCTTGATATGTGAGTTCTCATTCTGTCAGATCAGATAAAGATCATGGAAAATATTTAATAAAATCACAAGCTGGGGGAAAAAATTAAAAATTGAGAATATTTTATCATGAGATACACATACACTGGAATGAGTGTAACTTTTAGTACTGATAGAACTATTTTTCCCCATCTAAACTGCTTTATTTTTTTCCATACTAAAGACCTGATATTGACCATCTAATATGGATACTTTATTCAAGTTTGCTCTCTATTTCTGTTGGTTTACCTTACTAGTGATACAGTTATTTAAAAAATCTGAAAGCTGGAGGGGCACATTATAGTTTCAGAGATGTAAAAAACACAGAAGATAAGTATTCCTCAGAATTATAGCCATTAAAATATATGGTCACAGGTTTTTTTAAAATTTTCTGTTATTTTGAGTATTTTCTCACTTTCTAAAGGAAATTAATGTATGTCACAAAAAAATGTCAGTTGCTGACAACTGCAAAGATTTCAAAAAGTACTAAGGCATTGTATCAGCTTGACTACTAACTTTGTGGAATATGAAAAAAACATAAATAAAAGTACTATTTTAAAACAAGCAGCCCTTAAGAAATTAATGTATTATACTTCTAACCTGGTAACAAAACAGTACTTTCAATGAATGTAGTGTAAGCCTTGACATGGGAAATATTTTTGACAAATTTGATCATATTTTGCTTGATTATAAGATTATTTGGCTTAGCAATAAAATCTGAGATACCTTTATTTAGTTTTAAAAGTTTGTTCCTCCCCATCTCCCACACTTCAGCTTTTTTGTTTAAAATGACATAAAAAAGTATTTTTATCCAACAAAGCTCTCCAAATTTAACACATCAGCAGTCCAACTTCTTAAGTCTATATATGTATTCAATTTTTTTTTCTTTATGATAGATCACGTGCCCAACCCATCTATCTCAGTTCCTAGAAATACAATAACAGCACGCTGCACCTTTTCTGCCAGGAAAATTGGATAGCATAAGAAGGAAAAATTCAGGTCAACTTCAATTTTTTTGTTGAGAAATATGTAATGTGAAATTGGCAAGGCAGCAGTGAGGAAAACTATGGGGAGATTGAGGAAGTAGGCCAGCAAAGAAAAGTGTGTGTCCCTCCTAGAGCTGGTAAAAGGGTCAGGTAGAATATAAAGTGGGCAGAAAAAGATCAAACGGTAGAAAGCAATTAACCCCTTGGCACTGGGAATTGGGATTTCCTGACACCAACTGCTAATACTGGCCTTAGGGGGTTATAGGATCAAATAATAAGCCAAGTCCTGAAATAAAAGCTATCATTTTAGACAGTAAGGGAAGGCATTTCAAGTACATTCTGGGCTGCCAGACTAGCATGGTACAAGGGGAAAGGCATAGAGGAAAAACACACTGAAAGATAAATGGTAAAAATAGTTTTCCAGATTTGGACTCAAACAGATTTCAACAAACCTTTTTTTTATTTTCCTTTCTGAATTAAACACAGCTTTGTCCTATATATCTGTGATCTGTGACCTCACCCAGCTCTTCTGATACACAGAGAGATTTAACCTCCATTTTTTGAGCAAGTTCCCTCTCATTTTGTGACTAACTTCTGAACATTGTGTATACTAGCTGTAGGTGGCTTACCTAATAGCCTCAAACATTATGGTTCTTTTATTTCCTCCTTCACAGAAGGGAAAAAACACAGAGGAAATAAAGGGAAGTGACAACAGAGGAATTCCATAACAAAAACACCAACAATTGGTAGTCAACCAATCAACAAAATCACACAAATCTAACAGGACTAAAACTATGGTGGTTATGGTAGAGGGGTTGTTTGGGGATTTTTTTCTGTTTTTATAAAAGCTTTTTATTTCAGGACATCTCAGGAATTACACTTATTAACTGTTTAAAAAGTTACTAATTAACAGCTTTAAATTACTCTTTTGTATAAAAAAATACCTGGATTTCTAAACCAGTTGATGATTATAGTATGGAAACTTTTTGAACAGAGGGTGAAGGTGATTGGTTTTCTTCTGTACAAACTAAGCACACAGAAGCTGTTATACAAATGCTGATCTTATCACAAAACTTCAGTGGGTGAAAATACTCCAGTCCTAGTGAAATCAGTGAAACTTCATTGATTTCCACTAGCTACAAATCCAACATGGCTGCGTTCTGAAATTTGCTGCATTTTTCAATGGCACTTAACCTCTTACCACTTAGAAATATTATAGGAAAGAAAAACTTTGACATCTGCTTCAGTGTTTGTGTTTTCAGTGGTCCTGGTCCAGGTTCTGAGAGAGAACTGGAAATAAGGACTTCCAGAAGGATTAAGAGCAGTGGGAAAGAGAAAAAAGACCAAGCTGTAGAGAATCCCACTGTGTTACAGTACCATACAAAAGACAGTAAATGTGTACCTGTTACAAGCTGCTCTACCAAAAATTAATTTAAAAAATAAGTGGATAAATAAAGAAGTGCTCCCAGTTGGCAAGACCAACACACTTTGCAGTTCAAAAATCAAAACAAACACATGACATGGCACTTTGCTAGGTGGCCCGAAAAGATACAGAGAGTGGCACTTCATGCAAAGTTATGATGCGATTCTCTAGAACACCAATCACCAAATGTATCCCTGAGGAAAAATACTTGCCAACAGCTTCCTCTCCCAAAGGGAGAACCCAGCCAGCAGGTTATGTTCCTTTGAAGTGCTCTACACAAACATTCTCTCAGGGAAACATCATATCCAATTTTTGCTTCCCCAAACTTCTCTAATGAACTCTAAAATAAATTATTTCCTGCTAGGACAAAACAGAGATGAAAAGTATGAGTTTGATAAAATATTAAAGAATATTCAGATTATTACCAGCATTCTACCATTCTTCACAGTATTCATTCTCCAAACCATATTTGAGAAGAAAGGAAATCCTGACCTCCTGGAGCCTGAGAACATATTGTGAGTCCTTTCAAGACCAAATAAAGTTAAGTTATTAGAATATAAACTCTACCTTTGGGTTGCTATCAATTAACAACTTTGTTCTGAATTCAACAGCTTCCTAGAAAGCAGGGGAAGAAGATGACAAATGGAAAAGATCACACAGTAAATGATCAAATGAAGTTTAAAATATATGAAACATATTTTACAAATATGTTAAGCTTATTTGCAAATAACTCAGAGCCATACTATTTATGAAAGTCTGCATGGAACTAAGACAAATTCTTTTTTAAATTTGTATTATGCAAGCATATTGATATTCTGATAATGCAAAACAGCTTTCCAGTGAATATTCTAGGCTCAGAATACACTGTTGTAGGAAATTGCATCAGCACCCTGGTAGCATCATTTAGAGTCAGTTATCTGTTCTTCCACTGCACCCTTAGGGAGACAGTAGCCACCATGATATAGAGTTTAAATTCTGTGGACCAAATGAACATAGGTACAAACTGACCATAAAGCTGCATTCTCAAAGCACTGTTCTCTGTCTGTACATTATCTTTGTCTCTCACCTGTTTATCCAAAGGGGATTAGTGATTATAGCAGCCCTGTAGTCAGAGTTCACCACTCCCTTCTCTTCCCTAGAGATATTTCAAAAGGTATTGGGCCACTCTTGTCACACCAAGTAAAACAGGCTTGCTTCTCTCCTCAGAAGCTCCTGCTGTGAAGGCAGAGCTGCCTGGCATCTGCAACAGACAAAGACACGATGAAACTCATCATGACTCAGTTAAAGAATAAAAAATTCCACCAGTGTGCTGGTGATTGCTTGAAAGGGCCCACCCAAATTCCTGGGACAGCATGAGCATGCACTTGCAGAATAGAATTTAAAAACTTAAAGAGGAACTGACATGATTCTCTCTCCATACTTAGTCTTATACTGACTTTTTTTACTTTTTAAAAAAATTTTATGGAAATCTGAGATGGTCCTGCTGAAGTTGTCATTCTCATACTCACTATAGCCATAATCCTTCCCCATGATTGTCAGCTTTGCTCCCCACAACATCTCAAATTCATGCCCAATCATTCTCTTTGGAGACAACTCCAGGGAATTTCATATATACACTGTATGCTGAAAACAGGTAAACTCATTAAGTGCTCATTGCACTTAATTAAGCATATATGTCACTAGTGACAAGAATATTAATTGAAAAAATCCAAATTCAACCACAGTTTTGGCACAAAGACTGAGATGTTCCTGTCAAGTAATCTGCAAGCCTAACTTATGTCCAATAACTTCTCTCCCCCCTAAACTTCTGGTTTTGAAATATTTTCTGCAAGCTATCAGAGGGTTCTGATACTGCTTGATTGGGAGATTAGTAGCCCTAGTTAACTCTGCAAAAGGTCATCTCTCCAAGGTATGTTTCAAACGGAAATGTAAATGCTCTGAACCAACTTTTGAAGGAAGGCCTTCTTCCTTCCCTACTGCCTATGGTGATACATATTCTGACAGGTACTCCAACCAGATCAGAATGCCACCCACTGTTACTACTGGAAGTCATTTCCTACATAATATTGTACAACTACAAGTAAGTGGGGTAAGGCCTTATGACAAGATTAATAAACTGCAGTCTACAGATGGTTAAGAAATCTTAGCTGATCAGAAAAACGCGTTGAACTGGGGATCATAGAAAAGCAATACAAGCTAAATCAAAGGTTGCTTTCTTATATCCTGGGGTGGAGGGTGGGGAAGGTGGGAATTCCTTTTCGATGTCACAATTGCTAGTTAAGGGGCAAGGTGGTTAATGACAGACAGAAAGTTCCCAGTTTAGACCTAAGTCAGTTCCTGGACTGGTAAAAGGATATATCACTATAAACTGCTCTCAACTTCTGGATGCAGTGCACAAACTCTTGTTTATCACTGATAAATCTTCTATTCAAAAAAAAAATCTCTCCCTGCCAGAAGCTCTTCATTCCATGGCTTTTAACAGTCTCCAAATCCTTCATCTGTTCAGGGTTGTGAATAATTGGAAGTCATGCTGTACTTGCAAAATATTTGTCATACGTAATCGTAAAATAAACAAAATATATCACCAACTTGTAATCAAGACTGGTAAATTAGCAATTCTAAAGTTTTATTCTTGAACGAACAAACCTGTAATTGCACAGTATAATTTGGCAGGGATCCCTTAGGGAACACTGTATGAATATACATCATATTATTCTAATTTCATGTAATATTTTCCAAATTATATTGGTATTTATTCAGAAAGTCCAGAGAAAAAAATAGCATCTACACATATCTATTTCAATATACATTTCCTTTTTGTGTATTCTGTAGAAAAGATTTCTCCCCCTCCATAGTTATCCTTGGATTGCTGCAAAATGACAGCTATAATTATACAGGAGAACCTTGTACCTTCCCTGAAGGGCAGAAATTACAGCAGGAAACAGTCTGAAAACCAGCCAAATGCTTGTTTAAAACTGCTTGAATGCTTTGCAAGTGAGATATTTTTCAGCTGGGGCTCTTCTTTCAACCACACAGAACAATGGCTCATATAAATGCAAAACAGGTTTGAGGAACAGGCAGCATGGTTTCCCCAATCTGAGGCTATTAACCATCTGACCCAGCATTGGCAGGATGCATCTCAAGAACGTCACCACTCCCTCTGACACAGCCCAAGGACCAGGGAACATATTGTGAAAGATAAAGGGGCAAAACAAAAAGTATAAAGTCCTCCATCCTCCTAGGCAAAGAAATACATTGCAGTAAAACTTTTAAAGTATTTCTCCCTGTTTTACACAGCTTGCTTTTTACATAAAGGAAACAGAAGGACAAAGTCCTCTCTCACAGACACAAAACCTTTGAAAAGCTGTTTGAAAAGCTTTACAATTTCAACAGAGGCTTCCTGCAGCCCTTTGAGAAGGCAAACAGTGCTTTTAAGTGCGATATTCTTATTCTTTTCAACTTGTAGATAAAGTCCAAGTCTGATGGAGAGCATCCCCCACATGCACTAGTTTTGCAAGGGAAGTCAAATTTATCTGGCTGATAGCGTCATAAGCACACAGTGGACAAGAAAATATATGTCAGAAAATCACCCCAGTAAAATGAATACCATCAAATCTGGCAGATGTGAGCACAGCCTCAGACAGACGCATTTTAGGCAAGGTTATTAACACAAACAAGTTCAGTAATAGAACAGTACAGTAAACATGCAAACTGCCTACCATGTGGCTAAAGACAAGTAGATGATTATAAAGGTGGGATTAAACATCTTATTCCCATCCCAAATAAAGAGTTTCCCCAGTTAGTATCTAAATTACCAGAATTTAATCTCTAATCTCTAAAACCCCAAGGAGCTTCCTTGCAAGGATACAACTTTTCCTTGTGACCTTAGTTTCTCTGAATAGTTTCCATTCTTGCAGTGGAAACCCGGATGTGAAGATACAGAAAGGGACATCTCACATCTAAATACATGCAAGCATTTCAACAGTACTTGCAGTCATGCATGTTCAACACTGTATTCCATGTGCCTAATTGCAAAATGCTAATTATGGTTTTCAACAATAGACAATTACAAGAGGTGCTGAAAATGTTTACCCATTTTTCTTCCTTCTGGCCAGGCAGTGAGTCTTACAGGCTGAAATCAGGTGAGCCTCCAAGAAAAGCACGGGGGTATCACATCCTGTACCAATAATCAGGCAGAACACCTTTCAGTAGGAGTTTCTCTCCTGCAGATTCAAACTGGAGCTAAGGCAAAGGTTCAACAAAATACATTGAGTATATGAGCCTTTTTTGGTGTAAATTGAAACCATAAATTACCAGCTCTTCATTTCAACTGGGAGTTAGACTGTGCTTAAACTTTAGCTCACAGAACGAGGATTATGGTTCTTTACCATAATTAATTTATGAAAGGATGAAATCCACCAACACCTCTGTCTTCTGTGTATTCATATCATCTATTTATTATGAGCTCATGTTTTCAATGTTGATTTTGCTGAAATAACATACATTCAATGTTCATAATTTTAACTTTCATTCAGTTCCATGTCTCCATTCTGAAGTGTTTTCTCTGAAAAAAATAGGTATTTTCCTTTACTGTTCCCCATAAGAAACATGAAATAGGCTGAGAGGGTGCCATTTGATCACATACTCATATTTGTAACAAGAGAAAATTAAAAAAAAGAAACCTCTAAAGAATTTAAAAATATTGTATAAAGTATTTGGGGAAAATCAGTCACCTGGTCTGTGCCACTGACATTCTTGTTATTTAACCCAACTGCAGACCAGATCAGGAAACTATAAAAGGTGACAGATTAAAAGTTTTTTTGTTGGGTTTAAATTCATTATTTTCTGAAGAAACCAAAATTAGACATCATGTGCTGGTTCCAGTGGCAATTATCCAAGTTTGAAATAAAAAAAAAATTATTAATATATGAACATACATCATATAAAGGGATAACTATGCTGTTTTAAACATGATTCTTTCCAGCCAGTATTTCCATGTTATGTAATGCAAGTTACCCGCTGATTAATCTTTAAGACCCAATTCCAGTTTTAGCTCTAAGGGAGACATCTCTGAAGACATTTTCTTAACTTATTAAGGTAAATATGATGTATGGCATTAATCAAACAAGACACGAAATTATTTTAGGCATGCAGGAAATGAAAGTCAATTTCCACATGTATCAAAAATGCATGCAGGTTAAAACTTGCACAAAACTCACCTCAGAGAAGGCTGAAAATGAGTTATTCAGCTGATCTGGGAATATGAAATTAGACTTTGGTGAAACATTAGAATCCTTGTTTTGAAAAATCTACAGATATAATCAGAGACTAAACATTATTAAAGCTATCACCCTTATTGAAGGAATTCATTTTGATCTGTAATAAGCATATACCACATAGGTTTGGGAGGGTGACAGGAATTATTCTGCATACATGTACCAGATTTTTAATTTTTTTTACCTCTGAGATTATCTCAGTTGGTTGGAGTATGATGTTGATAACACCACAGTTGTGGGTTTGATCCCCATATGGGTCGTTCACTTAAGAGTTGAACTTGATGGTCATTGTGAATCTCTTCCAACTCAGAATATTCTGTGATTTATTTGGATTTTTAGTTTAAATTCTGCCTCAACCACTTTCAAATATTCTAACATCCAGAATATAGCAATTTTACTTAACTTACCCATCTATTCTACTATTTTACAGTTGCACAATACTTCTCAGATCAAGATAAATATTTAAGTTTACTGAAAAATGCAACAAAGTTTAACCAAACATCTTCTAATATTTTGTGGCCAAATAAGTGAAAATTTGTTTTTTCACCTGTTTTCAGACCAAGGATGAAAAAACCTGCACCCATAAATATGATAAAAATCTGGCAATAAAAAGAGATTAAGTATTGAAAAAATAAACCAGCACACTGAATCAAATGGAGGAAAGGAACAGTACAGACGTTTGACAAGAGATGGATAATAAGACTATTTTTTATTTATTACACACCTTTGCAATGTGCATCTGGTTTTTCTATCAACCAATACACTGTTTGCATGCTGACCTGCACTTTCCTATTCCTGGACCGGGAGAACAAATCCTTGCATTCTTCCCCTTTGAAGCAGTACTCACATTTACAGGGAATCTAAAGCAGCTGCCTTCACTGAAACCACAACAAGCGTTACAAATGGCACAGTGGGGCAGCACACCACTCCCTACTCCACTGGGCACAGTGCCTCTCACCACAAGAAACCCATTATCCTCTACTCTGCTAGGCATGAAAGGGTTATGGCATTCTGCCATGAATCTGTGCCCTCATTGAATTCCTACTCCCATTTCTGTACTGTGCCTGAATGATCTTTATATACAGGCGTATATCAGGCAGTTCTTAAGCTCTGTAATTATTTTTTTCACTCAAACTTCTGCCAGTTTTGGTTTTTCTCCAAAGAAATATCTATTCATATTTTAGGAGTACATGAAATCATTAAAGATATGCTTGATAATCTGGCACCACCTGTCCCTTCTCTCTTTCTACCACAGTCATCCTTGGGCTACCTTAGCTACAGCTCCTTATATTGCTGTAGAAGAATTGCATAAAGACTGTTGCACTTCTCTCACAAGACAGAAACATTGGTATATTTGATTGACATAAGACAGTGAATTAACAACCTTCAACGGAAAAGACAACCCTGATATAACAAGATTTGATGGCAAGGTACACAAGTGCTTACCATGTAAAGGAGGGTCAGACAAAACGGTCAGGAAGATGCTGCCTTTAAGCCATGAGGTTCAGAAAGGACCTCCTTGTGTTCTAAACACCTTCTCAGAGAGCAGTCCATGGGCAGATGGATGCAGACAGTCCCAGAGCTGGTCAATGGTTTATGTCTAAATGTTCATATAAGCACAATCAATCCTTTCTACCTGTTAGCCAAGGTTTCAGTATTTCGGTTTGTTCCCACTTTGTTTACTGAGTAAACAAGAAGGATTCTCTCAAATTTGAGGATTAGAAAGCTTGAGAGGCATGCCAACCCTACTCCAGGGGAGATCCTGGTGTGCAGCCCACTGCTGGGCAGGAGAGCTCAACTGGCTGTGGGCTGTCCACTCTTCCTGGGGTAAGACAATAAATTTAGAATCGTATCTCATAGCTGTGAGGTGCAAGACAACCCTGGGCTGCAGGGTTGCCATTGGCTCCCCAAAGTCCAGCTGAAGCTGGATGCACACACCCTTGCTGCCACTGGTGCTTATTGCTGAAGTGGGGCAGGGCAGCACAGCACCACAAAGAGTCACTGAACTAGTCAGGTATAAGAAACTCAAAGCAGTGGACCAGCAACATGACCATTTATATTCTTGGTGATTTTCAGATTAAAAGTTCACTAAACCTTTGGTAGCCCTCATTTTTTATGCTCTTCCACTTCTCCCATTTTCCAGTTTTGTCTGTGTCTTCAGTGGGATGACGTGGGAATTGCAATCTATCAGATAATACATCTATACACCAAAACTCAGCCAGAACCAGCCAAATCCCTACTTTGGATCTCAATGGGGCATTTCTCATGTAAAAGTTAATGAAGCTATTCATTAAGCTAATATTACCATCAAAAAAGACAGGCAATTTTAGTGTAACCACTAACAGAATAAATGATCAAATACAGGAATGTGGTGGCAGACATCTGGTAAACCCAAAGACAGCTTCAAAGATAATCCTCAAAGCAAAACCTGACAAAATGCCTGCACCAATACTGATTCAAAAAGTAAAGTGAGCTTATTTACATGCTTCCTTGTTGCAGCAAACCTCACTTTAGAGAGAGAAATGAGATGAGACACACACTCTTGTTCAACAACATGAAAAGGTCTCAGTTTCTTCTTCCTCGCAGCCCGGACAACAGACTCCAGCTCCAGGAGAGTCCCACTGCAGACCCAGACTGACCTCACAGCAACAATTCTCTCTCTCCCCTTTGGTCAGACCTCCCCCAGCCAGCTGACCCACTCTTCTATCACATTCCTCCTTACTGGATAGAGCTGTGACCTATTAAGGCAAGGCTGCTTTTGTAATTAGCACAACTGTGACTTATCAGGGCCGAGGTTGCCTGTAATCCATTCTCCTTCATTTCCACATGCATTTCCTGCTACAACTTATTTAAACATAAAACTATTTGTAGTCCAGAAATTAGTGCCTTTTTACTGATTAAGATAATAAACTTTCAAAGTAACTTAAATTTAACATAATCTTATGACATGAATGTTAGTAAAAAAGTAATACACTTTATATGTTCATCCTACCAAATCTCATACCAGTTTTTACATTTAAACAAGCTCCTATACAATTGAAACTCCAGTCATCTCTAAGGAGGAGGCACCTAAAGGATGAATCTGTATCTGGCATTTCAATGAGCTTTGCAATGAGACCACAAATGGATGTCAAATGAACTTAAAACCATGGGCCAGGTTGGATGGGGCCCTGAACAACCTGAACTAGTAGGTGGCATGCCCACCCATGGCAGGGGAGTGGAGGCCTCCTGCCTGAAAATACAATATATTCAACACACGTTGGGAGGAAAGCAATGTCATCATGAATACTTTGTTTTATCTCTATTTACTACAAGGGTTATTCAGCATATCTTTGTAGACTAAAATTAAACTCTGCATATCCAGATAAGTGGCACTCCCATTTTTGTCTCTAGGTATTTATGCACGTCCACACATAGATAATTCAATGTAAGGTGATGATCCCAAGTATGATCACATAGTGAATTAAGAGTTGTAAATTCCCAATTTTGTGCTTAAGTATATTGTTTTACTTAATGGGAAACCACTTTTCGAATTTAATATAGAATCTCTGCAAAGCGCTCATTTTTGTTCAGCTTTTCAAATCTTCTCTCTCTATGGCAAGTGAGTGACTCAGAAAGAATTTTCAGTAAGTGGTATCAAGTGGGCCCAAAATACCCATTGACCTTGAAAGCAGAAAATGGAAACAGTCACTTCAAACGATGTAATTTGTATTCTCCAGTAGTGTTAGAGTGAATACCATCTAGCTAATCTGTAGAACTCTCAAACCATTATAATTTACCCTATGAAACAGATCATTGTCAGAAGAACTGGCAATATTGAAAAAGTACTCTTTACTCAGCTTTTATACAACAGTCAAGAGATTTCTGATGTTCTCAGGCATGAAACCACCACAAATATTCTGGGGGTAAAGACCCTTCTTATACTGTTTCCACAGACCACAATAATTCAAAAACACCTCCAGACAGTGAATGACAGCAATTTAAGAACAGTGAGGGTTTTCTAAAAACCTTTGGAATTTCAATTTATGAGGGCATTCAAGACTTAAGTAGGACAAAAAATCAGGGACAGGTCAGTAATTTACATTTTACATTAACAAAATGCAATAACAAATTTAATGGGCCAAAACAGCAAATTAAAAAATCTCCCCTAAGCCCAGATGAGCAGCACCGGAAACTCATTATACATAAATGGAAGGTACAATATTATTTCTTGAAGACAATAGTGGTATCAAAAATAAAAATCCACCACCACCACAACCCACCCCATAAATACAAAGTTTATACTTTACAAGTCCATGTTAGAGGCCATGAGCATTTACTACCAGTAAGTCTTGCAATGTAATCCTTCCTCTACTTCTCAGAGGATATTGAACATATCCCTGTGCTAGAATGGTAACAAATATATGTTTCTTGTAGTTTCTAACCTAAATATAAATATTTTAAAAAAAATTACTTGATCCTTGATGCAAACTGGACTTTCACCTTTCACACAAAGCTCCCTTTTCTTCTCTCTCTCTCCCTATACAAATCTATTTCTAGAATGCAATCATATTATCATTAGCACTTCTCCCAGCCTTCTTCATCTGCTCTCAGAGAATCAGCTCTCCCCTTCCTAGAAAGCACTGGCAGCCCACCCAACCATCCTCCTTTCCCAGTGGATATGGCTCTGCAGTGTTAATGTGGCATGGAAGGCAGCACACTCAGGGAATGCACGGGCCATAATTCACAGGTGGATATCTGGATCAAATGAAATGAGTATCATTGGTACTGTCAACTGCAAAGTACAAATGATAAGAATAATAGTGACGATAATAATTCCAGAATCTACCAACAAATGTTGCTGTAAGTAGCAAAATCCAGATGCTATGAAGTTTGGGGCAGGCATCAAAAATATTTTAATATAAATTCCTAAACTTTAATATAAATTCCTAAACTTCTTCAATGAAAATATTTTATCTGATCTCAGGTCAAATTCCTCAAGACTTCTAGCCAACACTATTAATTTTAAATTATGATGACAAATATCTCTTCGTTTGAAAAAAGAATATACACAACTTCCTACTAAAACTGTATAAAATAATGTCAAAAATTTTAACAGAGCCAGGCTAATGACAGATCAGAGATTCAACTCAGTATAACAAAATTTCAGTTTGTTACCTTTCTGAGATGTGCCAAACTGTGCAACTGAGGATGCTCCACACAAAATCACTGCATTATGGAATGGAAATACTATCACATTGAAAAATTATGAAAATCATTTACAACTAGGTTGTCTTGGTAATAAACCATGTGACATGCATCACCTGTGGCAAAAGTAATTGTTGGTATTACACGGAATTTATACTCTTGTTGACAGGGAAGAGAAATCATCCTCAGAAGAGGTAGAGGAAAACAGTGTACACAGAGTTCTAATGAAATATATTGAAAATATTTCTACAATAATTAAATTTGGCCTGTGTACCAGTTCTTGCTATGATCATGTCATGATTTATTCTATTACTTTTAGTTTTGCTGTGTTAGAGTTGTAAATTTGAAGTATTCTCTGCTCTTTAGACAGAGAAAAGACTATATTATTACTACTGAAGATTCTGGCTTAAAGGATGATTGTTACAAAGAATATTTGATCTGGGGGCATATAAGGAAAGGAGATGAATAATGCAAACACAGGGAATAAAAAATGCTCAGACAGAAGAAAGGCTTTGGGTTCTGCACACTAGTATGCAATACACACTGGGAAATAAGTAGGTAGTGTCTGGCCCAGAGAGAGAGGGCTGTACAGGCTCTCTAAAAGTCCAGACTGTTCCCATCAAGCAGACATGACTATCTCACAAAATTTCCAAATCTACTTAAATTTTGGAGGCTCCTTTGTCAATAGAGGGAGGGCATAAATTTTGTGATGTAGTTAAAGGAGTTAAATTCGCCAACCCTTAAATATATTTTAAATATGTCCTTTCATTTTTGTTAGCTCCTAAAACAGTGCTACTCACAGGCATCTTGCATTTTTTACAAAGCACTTTCTTTATGCCCTCGTTTCTATTTTTTTTCCAGTGTAGTGATGACCAGTACATTGGAGCAATATTTCGTACATGAATGGAAATAAATATTGGTTTCTTCCCAGGTAGTATTGCACCTTGCTAAATGCTAATCACATTCTTTAGCTGTCAAAATCACAGCAGCTGCAAATGTCTCTCAACTATATGCTGATATGTCTTGAATGTGAATAAAACCAACTAAAGTCCTACATTTTAACAGATGTAAACAAGGTAATGTACATGTTTGATGCAACACTTTTGCAAAAACATTCAAATCATTTAGCCTCTCTACACAGAGGTCCAGAAAAGCCTTAGTCCACCTGCCAAGTCTAATCCAAGATCTATTTTTACAGACAGCTCCTCCTCAGATATTGTTGAATCCATATTTGGCTCCAAGTTTTGCTTTGGTGTTATTTAGACTCTAGATTGATATTTAGATGGGAAAATTCAGACGTTTTGTAGTTTTTCAATAGTGAAGTGCTATTGACCACAAACAGCCCAAACATATGACTACAGGAATTTTCATTGCATATATTTTCTTCAGAGCAAAACAATCTTATGGCTGTTCATTAAAAATTGCTTAGGTTTACCACCTCTTTATATTCTGCCCACATCCCGTCCTTCTTTGACTAAGGCAGATTTATGAAGGAGTATAAAAGCATGGGCTTGACTTTAAAAAATATATAAGCAATTGCTGGTGAAAATATGCTGGGAATATGTAGGTTTTGTGCTTCTTCACTGGTTTGGATTAAATCTACTGCATTTTTAGGAGAAGACTTTGAAAACAACAATTTGAGTACATTTCTTTGCATCTCAAATAATTTCTGTAGAACTCATGTCTCATCAGAGGTGCGCCTCTGTGGACCTAATTCATCAAATACATTTTAAAATCCAACCAAATGAAACTATGCAGCCTGGGTCCTTAGAGACATATGGCAGTAAATGAAATACTTAACAATGAATGAAAGAGATAATAGCCATCACAAGACTACATTATTCTTAGATGCATATGTATATAACATACAAAAAAGGAAATGCCTTGTGCAGTATGAATAGTAAATGACAACCTCAATAGACAAATTGATAGAACAATGTCAGATGAAAGGTTTTCATTTCAGAAATGACAACTAAAAATCTTTTAAGTGGGAAGAAAATGTGGTTTTAAATATGTATTTCAACCATCAAAATATGTGATTGTGATGTAACAAAAAAAAAATCTATACAATAGAAAAAGTAGATGGGGTAAAAAATGATACCCCCAATATTGCCTTAAAAAGTATCCTTTGTTCTCCTGCATGGGTTACCATAAACCTCACTGAGATCAATGGGAGTAGTACAGAAAGGCCCAAGCTGTTTACAGGTGATGACAATTTCAGGAGTTTGATATAAATAACAGCAGGAACCAGCACCTGCAACCACTCAGTGGCAATTTGATATTATCTACAAAAGATGTGGCTTTATACATCGTAATAGATTAATGTCACTATCTCACAGCATAGTGCAAGTGAAAATATTAATGCCACGATAAATTCAGTTTCAGAAATTGCTGACATTTGAAAAATAAACTAGTTGACACTTGAACTCCTGAGTTCGTTTTACAATTTATATGAGGTGTCCAGAGCAGATGCACAGTTTATTAAAATGCATGTGCTATCACAAATCTAAGATTAAACAAATTCTGCAGATATTATAATTGAATTAAAACTCAAAATATTCTTCTGCTGCACAATCTGAGCGGCTGTCATGTAAATTACCTGGTTTAAAACAAAATCAAGTAATAACTATCTGCAATTTGCAAGGAAGGACATTATGATCAGGCATCAGATACATTTTGCAAAAGAAGCTCCTTGACTTTTGGGCTCTTCTTTGTTACCAGATGGGTTGGGATTTAACACTGGTATGATGGCAAAGGAACCAGGCCAATAAGGAATAAAAAAGTACAATGGTTATAGCAAGATGTATGTATGACTGACCCAAGCTCTCATGACTAACAGCATAACCATTTTCAGCATCCAGCAGGAGCACAAGCAGACATATTTCAGTGGGTTTTTTCAGTGGTTTTTCTTTTTATCCTTTTTCTCTAAAGACAACACAAAACAATTGGGTTTGAAATTAAATGACTGTTTTAATTACTTTTTTTTTTTTACTGATACAGATATATTCTCTCACTTGGCTTATATTTTAGAGTTTTTCATTCATTATTTTATTACTATTGGTCCCTTAAGATTGTCATATTGAGTTTTCCTAGTCTCTGAAGTAATGAATATTGTAATTAAATCTTGGTTAAAGGTAGTTCACAGCCAAATGGTGCTCATTTCTTCCAAGCATCTGGTTGCCAATTCAACTTTTAGTTCACTGGCTTTGACAATTCTTTGACCCTGATCACAGAACTTTTTAATAGAGCTCTTAGTGGCTATTTATATGAGAAGTCAAGAAATTAAGAACAAAAATTAATAAAAAGCTTATTAGGAACTAAAATTATGATGGGTTTTACCCTGTCTTACTCTCCTCTCCTTCTGTGTAATCACAAGGATACAGAAATGAAAACAGGTGGAGTTCACTAAAAAAGCCTGTTCATTGTCCCAAAGGGACTACAAATCACATTAACAGCTCAATCCTGTCCTACTCAGTCCCATGGAACTCAGAGGCAGTTTCAAGTAAAGCAGAACCCAACCTACCTGGCAGATATATTAACAGAGCTAGAATGTGAATACCTAAATTTAGTGAGAGCCTTCTGTGCAGATGCTAAGAAGCAATTACCTCATGAGAGATGAACTTTTGTTGTGATGTGCTTGTAACTCTTTCAGGTGCCATGGAATCTCAGTCCCATTACATCTTGGACAAAAATACATCAGGACAGGAGAGTAAGGAATGAGAAGGGAGAGAGGTTGTTCCATAACACAGAAACCAAGGAGGTCTGCTAAGAGTGGCAATGGGGAAACAGCTGATCTCCAGCAGCCTCACAGACAGAGGGAGTGGCCTGTGAGAGCAGAGCTCTTGTTGGAAAAAAGTGTTTCTACAAACATGACAACATACTGAACCATCACATTCTGTTTTCTTGCTAAAAGTACATCTATTTTCATGACTGTGTAAACAGCAGAGCATTACAGCAAACTAAAACAATCCTCAGTCAAGTAATAGAAAATAATCCATTCTATCCACATGCTCCTCCCACCACTGACTGCACTCACAGAAACTCCACCCTAAACCAGCAGGAATACACCTATAATGGTAAATATGGTGTCCTTGGACAATTAAAGTCTTATAATCTGCACTATTATAGATGTTTGCAGCATTGTCAGAAAGGATCTGGTGGGTTTTTGTTGTTTATTTGTTTGGGGTTTTTAATCTTTATTTGAAGAAGCCTTTTGAGATCCATTTTTAAGGGATTACAGTTTAACAAATACTCCATCTGAATACAAGTTTCATGTATATACAAACAAAACACATGGACTTCACTTCTTTCTCAGCATGAGCTTTGCTATTCCTGTCTTTGATTCCTAAATTGTCTTAAACACAGTGACAAATTATGCCCTCTCACCACCAAAAAAAAAAAAAAAAAAAAAAAAAAGACCCAAAACCCAAGCAGCTTTTGGAGGAAGATTTTCAAGTGGGAGTTTTGTGTTTCTAGCTAATTAAGGTGCAGTAGTTGTGCTTTCCAACCTTGGAGGAGTTACAGCACTGTCAGTGGGATATTGTCGCAAGCCCACAAGTACCTATCTTCCAGGATCAGCTAAATAGCAAATCACGCTGTGTGCCTCTGGTATCTGAACTGCCTTGCAATGGCACTGTACCAACCCTTCTAATACATTTCATTGCAGGCACAAACAACTACACTGTGTATATACATTATACTCTTCCAATATTCCCAGGATACTCTGTCCACTTCCAAGCGAGTTTGTCTTTTTAATAATTCCAGTATTTCAGTAAGGATTAAACAATCTTTAAATAGCAAAGACAGTAACAAACTGAAAACAGGGCTCTACTGATAAAAAATTAGCCTACATTATTTGGAAAAAAATAGCTAATTAAAGTAGTATAGAAAAGGATCTATAACAGATGAAGGGTTGTAACAACTTTTGGCACAAATCAGAACCAACTACTGGCAATGAAACACCTGAATCCTCTTGAAGCGAGTTCTTACGGTATGGATAGAGTAAAAATAGCACTATGTAAGGTCTTGCTTACCATTTACAACTAATGTATGGAATAATTTCTTTCTCCATTTCACCTATATATTTTCTTGAGATAGTAAATTAAAATTCCTTTGTCTACAATGGTTGATCACTTCAATTTTATATGTAATAATCACAATAAAATATTACCCATATAATCTTAAAGTACATCCACTTCCATAAAACCAGATCAGCATGCCTTGGATTGCTGAGATTTACCTGATTTTGGTGACTGACCAGGTATATCAGCAGCTTCTAGGACATGTGTCAAATAGTCATCGTCTTTTGGACTCTTGAGAAAAAAAAAATTAATCCTCTATAGCAACAAAAGAATTTGAGCCTAAAGTCTCTCCTTTTCTCTAACTCCATAAGATATGAGAAAAGTCACCACCCCAGCTTGGCATCAGTGCAGTTACAACTTTAGGCTGAACAAGCTACTAAGAAATAAGAACAGGAAAAGGAAGCTTAGAACTCCTTATTCCATCTGCACTTTTCCTTCTGAAAACTCTCTCCTAGAACCCAAATGTCAGTTTTGTTGTCCTCTTGACAAGACTGCAGCTGCCTTATATGTCACGTATTAATTTCTGTTCTGCAGGATAAAACAAAACTTCCTTTTAATATAAGGATGAATTGGAAATGGAACACGGAAACTTTGCAGAAAATGGAAGTCAGATTTGCTGTTGACATTTGAATCAATGTCCCAAACTAAACCACCCAGCCTTAGCCTAATTTACAGTGATAAAATATTTATCATGCACACATGTGCTGTAATGACCCGAAGCAGTTATGTTTTCAAAGAACATTAAGGAGAATATGATCCCTTCTGGTGCAATTGTTGTCTCTCTCCTATTAAGACTAATGAGAACAAATTCTACCAAATCCTAGACCAAGTGGAAAATTCAGTTAACTTGACAACTGAATGACAATGATATAATTAGCAAACCATACAGCTTCCAAAAGCTCACAATCCCTTAAATGCAATAAATAAAGGAAATTATTTTTGTTTCTGTGCATAAGACATTCTCAAATAGCATCATAGAAAAGTGACCTTATAAAACAAATAATAGTAAAAAAAAAAAAGATCCTCAGGAAAAAATCTCTCTGTATAGTACAGCATTTTTTTTCTAGCTTTTTTGCAATAGTTTATCTTTAGTTTATAGTCCATCCTTTTGGTTCTGTGTTTTTACCTTAGTAATCAGGGGCAGGGGAGAGCGGAAGGTGTCATACTTTTTTCTCTAATACATACAATATGAAATGCTCAGGAATGCAGAGAATTATGTCCTAATGGGATATTTTTACATTCTCACACACTGTTTCTCACAAGACTAAACCCAAGATGATGGATGGCTCTTTCTCTACCTCACTGATAATTAGGTTCCAACTATCTATTCTATTTGTTGCTCCCCTTTAATGGCTTTGAACAGCAGAATTTTTGCCAAATAACAGGACAAAGGCAAGAGTCTGAGCAAAATTTGACTTGTTCAAAGTCAAAATAGGAGTAAAAACATAATTTGGAAAGAAGTTTGTCTGAAAGGTCTAGCCCCTTGTAGATCAATTTTACCCCAAACAAATATACCTCAGGTTCCCTGACTACCTGGGGAATATTTCCCAGGAGGTTACAAAAGCAGGAATTCCTCCATATTTTTTCAAGTTGCATTCAAATCTTAACATTTTCCCTAATAATACAGTATTCTGTTATGTTCCCTTCCTGCTTTCACCAAGAGTAGGAAACAACACATAACTTGGGGAATTGGGTGTATCTATTGGATAGGTAATTAAAGCAAAAAAAGAGAGTATAAAAAAAGAAACTGAACATGAGGTTAATTGAAGTCACTGGGGTTTTGGTGCTGGGACAAACTGCTGGCAGAAAATCACAATTAGAGCCCAGGCTGAAGGCTTCTAAGGTAACAGTTGCACCCACAGAAATTTCTCTTGAACCAGAAAAATGCTGGATTAACTCATTCTATCAGAAAAAAACACGACCCCCTCTACACAGCTGAAAAAAAAAAAAAAACCAAACAAGAAAGACCTGAAGTCTTGTTATTCTCAGTTTCTGTTACTAATTTGTCTCATACCTAAGGATTGCTTCACCAACACGTTATGCCTTTTTATTCCAAATCATCAGGCTGAAGAGTGTCCAAATTTATCTCCCTCAAGATTCCTGCCGAAGAAAAAGTGGCAGAATAAATTTTTATATCCTATCTTTCTTTCATTTAGCTTTATTACTTAGAAGAAAGATTTATTTCAAATTTTATACAGAATTTTTTAGTTTTGGGGTAAGAGATGAAGATGTTTTTAATGAAAGGATATTTCTGAATATGTATATAATGGTATACTCCCACAGAGCAATGGTACATTCAAGAAAATGCAGAGCAGTTTATAGGTTTTCAAATAAAGAAGTGCAAAGAGCATAAAAAGTATATAATTTTTCAAACTGGAATTTGGCTAATGTGTATCCTTCCCAAAAATATACACATGGTGGGAAGAGGAGGGATACTATGTTACATGTGGTCAATTTTAGCTTGGCGCTTCACATAATTAAACCATACTCCTTTTAAAATTGGTGCTCAAGACATCTATATTTTTTAAGATTTAAAAAGAATATCTTCCATGAGAGATTACTTAGTTGTGTTTGAAAACCTGCATATATAAGTATGGAAATTTTTTTAGTTTGTTTTTCCATGGAAACAGTAAGGAAGTGACACTGAGGAGTTCGACTTTTTATTTCCATTTGCTGCCAGCCTTTGAGAATGATACAATGCCTTATTCTGTGAACTCCATCCTCATTATAATGTCACACTTGGGAGTCAAATGTTTTAATCATTACAGAGGATGTAGCAATTCAAGTGGTCATAATGAGATTAATAAAGCAAGAAGGTCCTTCAGATAGAACCTTATGTCATGTTAGGCCTTATTAGAAGAAGAAAGTATCTTGCTGCTGTGCAGCATAATCTGAAGGGAATGTCAATAATTGACGCATGGTTGTTCATTAATTGTGATTCACTGCTTTGAGAAATTTATTTTATATCCAGGAAACCAGAACCCTGGAACTTACTTCATTTAGGATGCTGTAAATTCATACCACGCTACAGCAAATTTCAGGATGCCAAAAGTTTCTAGAAGGTTCCTCTAATTAAGGTGTTCAGTACTGGATGGGAATACAGTTGGCCACTCCTGACCTGCCAGCATACACGCTCTGCTGATTTGCAAACAGATAATGTATTCCTCAGCTGGCTCTGGGTCCTGAAGACATAAATCAGCTTTTCCTCTGCTGGGAGGAACACTATCCTCATGTTAATTAATCCCTTTAAAACACACTCCCAGCATGCCAGGGCCCTGGTTAGCATATTTGTTGTACATTCACAAGCCCGTGAGTGAAAATATTTTTAAGCTTTACTAAATTTACAGCTAGCTGGTAATCCACGTGTTTGACTTTAACTTAGCTGCTGATATTCAAATGGCAACTGAGCGAATCTCATGGCAAAATGAACCCTCCCCCATATCACATTTTGTGTCTAAACAAACACCAGTCCCAGCCATGCTGGTCAGGGCTGGGCTGTGCTGGTGGGGCCTGGGCATGCCCATGGAGCCAGGGCCAGGGGAGGAGAGGGATGGTGCCCCCTTTTGCACCCACTGACCTGGAGCTGAGATACATCAACATCCCAGAGCTGCCATGCACCAACATCCCCGAGCTGCCATGCACCAACATCCCAGGGCTGCCATGCACCAACATCCAAGGCTGCCATGCACCAACATCCCTGAGCTGCCATGCACCAACATCCAAGGCTGCCATGCACCAACATCCCAGGGCTGCCATGCACCAACATCCCAGGGCTGCCATGCACCAACATCCCTGTCAGCCTTTCCCTGTGGCAGAGCCAGAGCCACAGCTGGGGAGGCCAGAGGCACAAGGAACAGAAATCCCAACCAAGGGGCCCAAGAGAAGCCCAGAGAGCTCTCGGGGCCCTGTACTGCCTGGACAAGAGAAGCAATGGCCTGCTACTGGAAACAGCAAGAATGCTGGGCTTTAAATTCCCTCTGCTGGGTCACTGAGCCATAGACGCACTCAGGAGCACAGCAAAGGCACCACCAACTCCACAACCCCTCAGAGTTCTGCACCAAACATAAGAAAAATATCTCAACAGTGTGCTTTTTTTTTTCTTGCCTAGTCTTGTCTCATGACAGGCTGAATAGTTTCAAGCGAGGCTCAGGCTCACATTTCCTTTTCATCATGCATGGCCATCACTTCACCTGGAAAGTGATTGATTTTTACAGCCAATGCAATTTTCACAATCAGCGACACTATGACTGTAAAACTTACAACTAAATGCTGTAAAGTTAAGCTCAAAATTCTTGTTCAGACCACAGTATTGCATTTCAGGGTGCAATACAAAATCATACCTTTTAACACAAGGGCATGCTATGGGGCAGGTCATTAGATTTGAACAATTTCTAGCACTGAGGAAATATAAAAGCATGACTAGTCTTCACATACATGATTATAGGTTGATTAGAAAATACCAATTCCATAAATGAAGTTTAAAAACCGAAACCTTCATATATATCACACATACATTAAGCTGCTGTTTGCTGGAACATTATCTAGAGACAGTTTTGGAACATTTCATTTGGTGAGATGCTCTTCCTCATAGAAAGACACCTCAGAAACATTGTAACCATTCCAAAATTATCACATAAGACCCTTAGTAATCAAAAATAACTGTTTGTACCATATAAAAAATTAAGAAATATGATATGCTTATGTAGGGTTTTGATAGTTCCATAAGTGAGATTTTGTTTTAAAATATTTTTTTTAATTTTATCTACTTCATTTTTATTTTAGACATTAACTTCTGTTTTCTCCTGCCACACTTTACAGCCTCACTGTTTTCCAAGTAAGTACTAAGTACCTTAGTAAAAATAAAGAAGACAGCCCGTGGTGTTCTAAGATTACACAGTTCCTTTTCTATCCTCTATTTCATGATCCTAATCACTCCACTAAAATAATATTGAAAAAAAGCATGATACACTTGTCTTGTATGCATCTGATTCTTGAAAAATTAGCAAAATATCACTCTGTTCATACTATTATTGAGCAAAAGTAGCTGAAAAACTGAAATAAACTTTAAAAAGACTGACATTAAATATTATTCTGTAAGTACCAGTGTGCTAAGCATTTTGGCTTTCAAAACTACAGATTTGTGGTTCCTTTTTTTCCCCCAAACTTTTCTTATCCTATTTCTTGTGATGAAATAACAATATTTTTAAGAAGTCTGCATCCAGTTTTAAATACAGAAAAGATTCATCATAAATAAAATATGCTGAACAAAGACATCTGGGACATGACCCTCTTGAATCCTTGTAACCCCAGAAAACCTCAGAATTAGTATGGAGAAATTGCTACTAGAATATACAGTTATTGCATCCCTACCATAGTGTGTATACATTTATGTTTTATTAGCATTGGTAAATGAGTATAATTTGACATTTATACATCTTTGACTTCAGTAATATTAAGATCAACAAAATTTTAAAAGGCTTTAAAAGATGCTAAATTTGGAGTTTGAGCACACAAGGAAAATTGAACAAACACTTTGATCTAATTTATTCCACTTTACCAACAGTTTAATAGTTCTAATAATATAGACAGTAATGCACATATTTGTAATAACCAGAGCTCTATCTTCTGCTTAATCATCAGTATATGAATATTAACATTACAAAATACTACATTTAAATATTTCTAAGTATGGTTTTATTTATCTAACCTTAATTGCACCCAAAACCACACAAAACTCATCCTGGGATGGTAGTATACTGCAGACATCAGTACAGTCCTAAAAACACAGTTCTGATAAATTTAAAACATTAAGGCTGAAATGTGAGGGAGGAATTAAAAAAGATAATCACACAACTTTCATTTACGCATATCTTACCACCAGACTTCACAGGTACCCATGGACCCTTTTATCCCAGGTCTATAGTATATTGTCTTTATGTTTTATCTGTCTTCAGCTACAGGGGATTGATTGGCTATGTGAGCTTTGAAATATTGTCAGTCATGAGCATCATTATTATTGTCTATTGTCAATAAATAATAACTAGCAACTAAAATTTTTGCCTGAAGAACTTTCAGGATAGTGGGTTTTTTTCCCTCAAATTCAAAACCTACTGAACTAGACTTCTCCTTTAGAGTCACTCAAGTGATCCAGATTCTCAGTTCAAGTGGAGCAGAACTACCAAACACAAGAATGAAATAGCAAGTCTCTGAAAGAAATAAAAGCAAATTTTTGTACTGGCAACAGCCAGTATTGGATTCATGGTTCAGAGTGGAGATTGTTCTGGATATGTGGATGTTCCTGTGATTCAAAGATGATGACAAGTCTAAATCATGACAAAAGGAGCTATGACCAAAGACCTAACTCTGATGCATGTGTATATCACGTGATGAAAATAAACAAAGGAGTACCTGAGCTGCTGCTAGCCACAAGCCAGGCCAGCTACAGCAACCTGCCAAAATTGCCCACTCAGACACTTCACTGCTCTTGGATCACAGCTCCTGTGTCTGGATGTGACATCTGTGCTGCCCCAGGCACTGCCCAGTGCTTGCCTGGTGTTTTGTACCTGTTTCCCTGCCACAGCAGAGGTTTTGTGCTTGCCACCGGCAGATGAGACACAAAACAAAGGTCAAAGAGCTCTCTGTATATTTTCAATTATGGAATGAAGGCAATTACCAATTTACAGGCATTGCTGTACATGGGCATTGATGTGAAATTGCAGCCTAGTTTTTTTTAACAGTCAGTTAAACTTCAGCCAGGTAACTCTGGTTCTAAGGAAATGCCTGTGCCAGAATACATTGCTACACAAAGGCAGATACTAGATTGTCCTTTTTCCGTCTTTAATATTTCTTCCCTTCTTTGGAATTCATCAGGCAAAAGAATTACAATAAATTTCTTCAATAATTTGCACTTCCCACAGGCAGTTCTGACATTTTTGCTAGGCAACATCATACCTTAACACATAATTTTCACTAGAACATCATTCACATCAGTATAACAAAAAAGAGATTGTTTTTAGAATAATTTCTCCGTGAATCATATGCCATAATCAGGTAAAGGGGAAAAAAGGTATTAAGAGGAGATTAATAAAGAGTCTCTTTTCTGTATCTATTCAAATATCAAATCTTTCTTCTAACATTTTCTACTATTAATTATATTATTAATTAATTGCTTTCTTAGCAGTATGGTTCCAGATTTAGATTTTGAGATGCTACAGAGAGGTTTGACTATCTGCATAATCTTTTTTTATCATTTTTGTCCTTGTGGGTCACCTCTGCAAGGTGAACTAGTTTAGCTGGATATAGTCCAGTGAAACAGTGAATTCTCCATGGGTTCTGGATTCTATTCAGTTACTTCTGGTAACTAGGTTTCATTTAAGTCAGGTCTGTTTGTGATTTTGTTTCAATGAAAAGTCAGCTCCTGGGCAGTAATTTGTGAAATGCCTCCTTCAATCAGAAGCTTCAATGGAAACCAGTATGGAACTCTCTATTTGTTTCAGAGATAAGTCATTAAATCTTTGTGTCCATAGAAATGGCAATGAATATGCACAATGCAGAAATCATCTGCTGGAAGAGTCTTATGAAAGATTAAACACTGAGTATACTGGAAAGATCCTGTGAGAATCATGCACAATTGGAAGTTAACGTTCTAGTGCCCACAGCAGTACACAGAATGAAAAAAAAAAAAAAAATCATGGCACAAGCTCTTTAATCATAGATCCTGTGAGTTTTCAATAGAAATCTTGCACATTGTCAATTTATATTGGTCTGTTTTGTAAGCAGTCTGTGAAGCCAAGCAATGGCCAAGATTTTACTTGTCAGAAGGACCCATGGATTTCTTCTGTAATCAGAAACAAATCCAAAAGAAAATAGCTCAAAGTGTATCTCAGTAATTATCTAGGATTCCCCTTTATCAAGGTTATATCAATTTGTCCATTTTACTAGATAAACTAACTTCCAGTAGCATCATGCCTCAAACTGTAATCACCCTATACCCCAAATATTTCACTGGGACTGGAAAACTCTGAAATGTGTGTAATATAAAGAATTAAGAGGAAAACAACAAGTGATAAAGTAAGCTGCATTTGCAAGAAATATTTTATGATTATTGATTTACAAAGTGTTTTATATATACAAGAATGCTCAAACTTCAGAAAATACAGGCACTTTTGTACAAACCAGACATTCCTAGTGATCTTTTATTCATTACACACAAAATTAATCTCATGAAACTTTCCATGCAATATTGCTCCTACTCCAGATGGCTACCATCTAATAACCATCTATTTGCATTAATTTGAAGAATTATACTCCTTACTGACACATACTTCCTGCAAGACAGAAGATCATCTTGTTTTGTCAAGTGTCCATCCATCATGAAATTCTGCTTTCTAAATTTGGCGTGCTCTGGGTTAGCTAAATAATGGTGTTTCTTTTTTTTTCTATTCCAGAAGAAAGTACCAGGTTTGATATACAGTGACATTAAATAAAACTCTTTTGTTTCCCACAAACCTTCTTCACTAACTATGGAATACAATTCATTCACATGAGAACCACAGCTTTTAAGTTACGTATGATATTAAAGAGCTTTTCAAAACACTGGACAAAGACTAGTGTGTAGAACTGGAAGCAGAAAAAATAAATTGTTTAACTTGTGTTTTGGCCAAACTATAAGGTCAAGATTTCTCTTGTTAAGAGGTGCTGTAGGATGCCTTATCAGCAAGTGTGTTAAGAACCTGAGCTTTTAAATTTCCAAGGCTGTACTTAAATTTCCAAGGCTATAGTTGTGATTCATCTGGATACAACAATGCAATCTTAACCAGAAAACCCAGCCAAACAAAAGGGACAAACATATAAGCCAACAAAACACCAAAACCATGCAACAACAACAACAAACATACACACGCACAAAAAAAAAAAAGAAAACCACAAATCTCCCACCCCTAAACCAACCATATAACCAGCACACCCCAGCAGGCTGCATGGCCTTTAGCACACACCAAATCAAAGCCCTCTGCAGCAGTCACAGGCTCAGGCCAAGGCTGTCAAGGAAATGTTGCAGCATCCACACCACCTTGCTCCATAGTGGAAGTATTGCCGACACAGCAAAGCAGACACACCCCATCAAATCCAGCCTGCACGTCCCTGACACTGGAACAAATGAGAGGTGGATATCACCTGTTGGAGCACCACACCATATACAACTTCTGAACTTTTGTTTGACTTCTTCATCCAGGAAAATCCCTCAGAATTTCCAGCCCTTTTTTTTCTCTAAAATAATTACCCATGGGCAGGGGCTCTCAATGTACTAGACATCCAGGGTAATGGGCTAGACACTTCCACTTATGGTTTAAAATATTAAGGATCCGAAGTCTGTTGTTTGATCTCATTTCTAGTCATTTTGAGTAGGAGTCTGTGCCTCATATAATCCAACCCTTATTAGAAACTTTCCTAGGGTAACCCCTTTGCTGATTAAGCTACTTGACATCGGAAGAACGTCCCAGTCAATCTCACGCACCACCACTTCCCACTGCCCTTCCAATCCTGTGTTATTGTTTCTGCATTTTCTGTTCTTGCAACAGAAGGATTTTGCTCCAAGACACAGAAGAAAAACACTTTTCATAAGGGCGTTATTCTTATTTAGCAGTACAAAAGGATTGTACCTATACTCTGTTGAAGCCATTAAGACATTTTGATTCCAAAACCCTTATCTAACTTCATTCTTTACTGTACTTTGAAACACAAAACAAGAGAGAGTCACTGAAAACAGGAGCCAAACATAATGAACTCTGAGAAAAAAATATCAGCCATATTAGAGCTCTGCAGTTTGGCATGACAGGTGAGTATTTCTTTTCTTCAAAGACCTCAGTAAATCAGAGCAATGGTGCTGATGGCATGGGATAATTGTCTCTGATATGCTGCAGTGAGTGTTATTTATGGTTGTTTATAAAATATGCTGTCAGAATGGCAGGCTGCCTAGAACCTCAGCCTTATTTATGAATTCTCCCATCTCCACGTGCCCTTTTGTATGCCAAATTAAAAAATCCCAAAAGTTTCGACTCTATTCTCTTGGAACAAGAGCTCTTCCTTCAGAACACAAGATTTGTCATATTACAAGTCTGTTATTCTTAAGTTATTCTGTGAATAACTTTTGTGGAAAATATATGCAGCTCCAGCAAAATACTTCCCACATTCTCTCTCATCAAAAGTCCAAGTTCTGCACTGAGTAATGACACAAGTAATGATACTGATGCCATCAGCATTATACTTGATATAATTCAGGAGTCTGGACTTTTGTCTGGGGTTTTCATAGATGTCAATGGAAATATATCAACCTGTTCCCCCACAGTTTTAAAAATATGGCCCTCAATATCCAGTATCTATAAGACATCTTTAAAAACTACATAAAATGTTTTGTACAATTTTGAACTCAAGTATCACAAATATCTACTGGGCCAAGTATGCCTTTAATTTAAATTAGAAAAAAAAAAATCCCAATACCCACCAAACCTCTATAAACTTTCAAAAGGCAAACGATGTTCTCATTTTCTGTCAAAGAAGTTTCAAACATGCAGAGTTTTCAAGTTCCTTAAACACCAAACACAAAACAGTTTCTTTGGTAAAGTCTTGCTCTTTTTCAAAAATTACCTTTTAGCATCAGAGCATGGCTTGTAGAAAAGATGCAGGAGAGGTGGAGTTGTTTGAAATACCAGAGCACAGGTATTCAGAAAATGTAGATCTGCAATCATCAGGGTAGATTTTTTTGATTGTTCTGACCCCTAAAAAACTGCAGTAATGGCAGACACTTAAATCAGAATCTAAGAGTGATAAAAGCAAGCAGGCTGATGTATTCATACATATTTATATAAAATTTTTGGCACATAGAAGAGTGCAGATATTGTGTAATAAGGTGTAATTGGTGGATGATATAATAAGAATGAGAATAATTATTACAATAAAATAATGTATTTCAATATGAATATTACAGAGGGACCTAAAATATAATATAAAATGTGAAATATATATTATTAAAGAATAAAATATAAAACAAACAAAAAATGTCCCAATACTTTAACTTCAATCTTTAGGTGCAGCTTGGTATTTCTTAGCTTCATTAGGGAAGTGAGTTACATAGTTACAGTGTGAAAACACCTTTAGCAGTTTACTAAGAGTATTTCCCAAAAATATAATGAACTGAGCTCCTGAGTTCAATTTTAATTGTACTATTTCTGGCCATGTTTTAAAAATACTACATGAAGAATACACATATAGGCTTCAACTGATTCCTTCCATAAAATAAACTGGTCCCAAAATTCTCAAGGAAGTTGAATAACAGGACAGATGACATTCCTTCTTTCACAAGAAACACCTACTTTCCCAAGAAACTTTGCTGTCTTTAGGATTACTTGCTTATATTGCAAAGAATTAAGTATTGCCTGGCTGTTGGACAGAAATCTAAGGAGCAGATTTTGTTACAGAACATAACACCTGTAACTTCAATGAGTAAATTCAATTTGTAGTTGAAATTGGAAAGAACTCATCTCCTGAAGTTTCCTTCCTGTTGCTACAGAAGTAGCAGATATTTGGAGCAGACTGGTCTCTGCAAAGCAAGACATTTCCTTCATCATGGGACCATACAAATTAATTCACAGAGAAAGGAATCTAGATTAAACAAGCCATCAGCTACATGCATTTGCTTAACTTTTAACAGAACACAGCACAGCCACAGCATACAATCAGTCACATTTATCCCAGGGTTTAACATTTTTTCTGCCAGATGTTGTCCTACTTGCATCATTTCTTGCTGATCACAAGCAGTATATGGGGAAGATGTTTCAAACCCTAACCACTTGGGAAAGGCAAACCTTGGGCTGTAACTATTGCCCCTAGGAATAGTAAGAGGCTGTAAATTTTACTAACCCGACAGATTGCCTTAAGACCCCTCCTTGTGAAATCCTACTGGGAGAAACTGATGTTTAAAAGAATTGAATTGCATCAAAGCAATCAAAGACTACACAAAACACAACATTTAAACTATGGAATTCAGGTGCTGACACTGGCAATCACCCAAAAATTCAGGTCCAGAATATGCCTGTCCACATAAGCATTGACTAGAACAGGAGCTTTCTTGGCTGATTGGTCATTAGAGTACTGAACAATTCTTAAAGGCCTTGCACTCATCCAGACATTGCTGGAGTACAAAGATCTTCCAATTCTAAAAAAGGTAGCAAGTATTTCTGATTTCTTTCTGTAAATGTGGACGTGGTCGATTTTTGTACAGAAAAAGTGAAGAATAACAGAAGACAGAAGTAAAATGCTGCATTGACATAAAAGATACCAAGATCTTGAATTTAGGAGGGGAAAGGCATCCACAAGGGGAGAAAAAGGATGCTTTTGGGATGTCAAAATCAAATTCCTCAGTTCAGAAATCGAGTTCTTCATTCATTAAAGCAGTCGGAACTAGAATAAAATAGGATTCAAAGGAGAAGTTGTACAAACATACTCATCCCTCTTCACAGTGATTAGTGAAGGGATAGAGGTAACCATGGCAGTATTAGCTCATGAGGAAAGCAGACACACATAGCAGTGGAAAAGAATTAAATTTTTTCTGCTCATTTGTGATATGATCGAGAACATGCAATACAATGTGATCAATCTGAACGTAAAGGAATTGCTGAGTCTTAATCAGAAGATAAAAGCCTTTTTTATATGACAAGAGAATCGAGGAATTCTAGTTCATTGACTAGGATCCAGAAGTTACCAGAATCTTGCCCAAACTTCCCCTTATCCACTGATTGTACATCATGTAGTAATCATGTGTTTTTTGCTGCTGGCGAGCTTTCAGCACAAAGACAGATGCCATGAGCTTCCTATTAGCACGATACAGACGGTAGCAGCACTTGTAAATCAACATGATGGATTGCTCCAGGAAAAGAGATCCTTCTGATTGCAGCATTAGGCAACCAGAAAGGGGAAGGTTCTCCCCTGCTTATGGCAACATATCACTGATGCTTTAAATCTTCCTAGAAATATATGTGTGTGCATGTGTGTGTGTGTGTGTGTATATATATATATATATGAGTCACATATATTTGGGAAACATACTAATAAATGAGATAATTTCATCAAATAATAGAATGGTTTAGGTTCAAAGAAACCTTAAAGATCATCCAGTTCCAACCCCCCTGCCATGGGCAGGGACACCTTTCACTCTGACCAGGTTGCTCAGAGCCCCATCCAACCCTGCCTCAAACACTTCCAGGAATGGGGCATTCACCAGTGCTTTGGACAACCCAGTCTAGGCCCTCATCATCCTCATAGCAAAGAATTTCTTCTTAATATCTAATTTAGGCCTACTCTCTTTCAATTTGAAGCCACCCCCTTATCCTATCACTACATTCCCCTGTAAAAGTCTCTCTCCATCTTTCTTGCAGGCTCCCTTCAGACACTGGAAGGATGCCATAAGGTGACCCCAGAGCCGTCCCTTCCCCAGACTGAGCAAGCCCAACCCTCTCAGCCTTTCCTCATAGGAGAAGTGCTCCAGCTAAGGCAGTGCCCTCCTCTGGACTTGCTCCCACAGGTCAATGTCCTGTCTGAGTCGAGAACTCCACTGATGTCTCAGGAGAGTGGAGCAGAGGGGCAGAATCAGCTCCCTAATTTCTGCTGATATCTTGTACAAGCATTTCACACAGTGTTCTACCTACAGCAGATAACTGCTTTCACAGTAACTGCTCTTTCTTTCTTTGCAATGCTTGCACAAAACCTTTATTTCTTGTTCTGCTCTTTTTCAGACTAGACATGGAAAGCTAAGCTAATACTACCATAGTCTGATATCAAGGGTGTTCCCAACTTCTGGATAAGACAGAATACCATTGATAAGAAGTTCCACTAGCTATTACTTCTTACAAGGACAAAAATACAGTATTCAGCTTAAAACATATATCAAAATTATTTTGAAAGGAATACCTAAGAGATACACAACAAACTTATATGGCTGTAAAAGTCAAAAATATCTTTCATTAATAGTAAAAAGACCATACAAGTGAAACCTGTAAAATACCATGCTGGTTGTTCCTCCAACAGCATGCCAAGATCGTAGCATCCCACAAGCTAGAAAACTGTAAGGATGAATTAACATCACACACAACAATATGTTATACATAACTCAAAAAATGTCATGGAGGAATCAAACTACACAAAGTAGGTTCAAACTTCCTAATGCCTACAACTGCATTACCCTGCTGCTTGTCCCCTTCATTTGTAGCTGAAGGGCTGCAGAATGAAAAGAAAGGTGTAGGTGCCAATCTGTTCTGCCTGGTGCTGCATTACTCCTTATGCAGAGAGAACATATTGAGTTGCAAAACACATTCTTCTGAGGAAGGATTTTATTATACTAAAATTCTGACCTATTTTGTGATTAATAGTCTAGTTTTAGCAGAAAAAAATGGTTCCAGTCACCTTTGCTGTATCTTTACACATTTTTATATTATTACCTGCATTGCAGTTTTCTGCAAGATCAAAACAAAATAAAGCATCATTTAAATCCAATCTATTTATATACAGATGGAGCCTCACACTGAGCATGGCATGAATAGCTTCTAAACTATCCAAGCTGACTGATTAAACCATAAGTGAACCACTTGATGAAGTGTAGCAACGTAAGGAATCCAACCTGCACGCTTCCTTCACTTCAGAAAGGTGTTTCACAAATGCCAACCCAAAGGCCTTTTCTGAGCACTTTCAGCTACTGGCTTTAGTAAACAAACCTAGGAAGTGAGCAATGTGCTTCATTTTCTGCATTTATTTTCTCCACCTCTTCAGTGCGGGTTCCACCACAGTCACACAAAAAGCAAGTGCACTGACAGCCCATTACTGCCCCGAAGGATGACACACGGCCCCAAACAAGCACCATTACAAAGTGCCACAGCACTATGGGTCAAGCCCTATGGCACAGCTGCTCTGTCTGTCAACTAAGCAGCAAGGAAAAACTTACAGGAAAACCTCATGAGGTTCCCAAAAATATCCCTGACAGCTCCCAGCCACAAGAGAACCAATTCCAACAAGTAGGCTTGTATAGTTGGTTGATTGGTTGGGAGTTTTTTTTATCTATTAAAGATTTGCTGATTCACAGATTTAAAGGGATGAAAAGGAAAACCTTTTCACCTTTAGAGAGCATGAAACTTCCTGTCAGACTAAGAACCGTTACAGAAAATACATATTACTGAAAAAAGCCAATACTTTTCTTCATGAAACCACATTAAATACTTCCATCAACAAAGGAATACTTGAGCTTTTGGCACCATGCATTACAAACACCTCTAGGTGATGGGAGTTTTATCTTCAGTTTAAGTATGAACTGATATTTTTTTCCTTCCAACAGAAGCATTTCCTTAATAATAAGCAATTAAAAATATTAGGTAGTTATGATTCAATCAAATTTATACCTTGTGTCAATTTGTCATGTACCCCTTTAATTTCAAAAATCAGCTGTGGCATCTCCTAACAACAGAAGCTGTAGTGTTCTCTGTTTTGGAGATAATTTCTTTGATTTACTCAACAGCATTAACATACTATAAATGCCTGTCTCCTTGAGTGAAATCCTTATGAATGGTTTTGTAAATGCAACTTTTTCAAATGAAAACTTGAAGTTTGATTTTTAAGATCTGTAAAATTCCTAATAGTCGATAGTTTCAGAAACATCACTATGAATCCTACAAATGTGACTCAGCACTCCAGCATTTTATTATGTCAACCCAAGGCAGCTGGATCAAAATGAAAACATGCTGGAAAATCTGCTGAAGATGGATGCACATATTCCTGTAAGTTTTCTTCAGGTTTCTTGTCTATAAACAAAATGGAATTTTATCACAGGCTGAAGACATGCAAGTTACCATAAACTCAGGTGAAATTTCTGTCGTGAAAATCAAGATCTTTCAACATAGGACAGGTTTTACCACTTCTGTTGCCATATTCTCCTAAGAGCCTGCATTAAAAATTAGCTTACAGCACAAAGAAAGGTTTGCTTGCTTCTCTTTTATGATTCCCAAGTGAGAAAGTTCACAAGAGCTACATTCCTAGAAGACTGCATATGGCAAATTTTAATACTCCAACTACAACTAGAGGTTAGAAGGAAGAAAAAAAACTACTTTACCTATACTACAGAAAAACGTTCTCCAATGACAAACCTAGAAGGTTTGATGTTGTACAAAGCACTTTTTAAACTGCCTTGGAGGCGAATTTCTGACAGCTTCCATCCTTACAGCCAGTGAGGACAGATGGTTTAAATCTGCATTATTTTACTAAGCTATTGAAAAAATGTAAATTTATTCAAAGGATCCAGATTTGTGTCTTCCTTCTCCATGCAAAGCATAAGTAAGAGGGATTGAAATATACTTGATAAATAATTTGATATTTAATTGCAAACTAGAATATTCCAGTAAGAAAACAGCATTGCAAATTCCTATAAGATAGGTATTTCATCTTACCATTCACAGGCCTCAGATAAGCTCCAGAAGGAAACCTGCCCCCCAAGACATGGCCACACTCAGCAGTGTGGGGGAAGCAGCAGCACATTTATAGAAAGGTTCCAGAAATTTCCTTTATCTTCAGAGAGATGTGTGCTGCCAACAAACTTCAGAAAAAGTTGAAGATTCATCTGCACCAGAGCTGCCACCTCACTGAACGTGATCCAGCTACATCTGTGGTAACAGCCATGGAAACCTTTGTTTTATTTCTGGAAGTGCACATGTTGCCATGAGGGCTGAGTGCCACTGCACACGTGGGTCTTCATAATCTCAGAACAGCTCCTGGCTCCAGCCTGCCATGGTCTGTGTGGAGGAAGGCAGGATAACTTCTTCACCAGTCACCCATCCTGGCTGGGCAGCTGGCAGCTTGGGCACAATAAAAGCCAGAAACACAAAGAACTATTTTCTAACAAAAGGAGCACAGCATGGCAGAATCGGACCTCACATTTCTTCTTCACCAGGTACAGAGACACAGATAGAAATTTATTGTACTTTATTAACTGAGCAGTGGAACAACATTACTGTGTTTTTTCAATTTCCTCAAATATTATTAGTAGAATACTCTAGACAAGTTGTTTCAACCCAAGACTTTAAGAGGCACCATGGCTTGCTGACACTCAGCATGGAACGTTTTATCTTTCATCAGGAAATATTGGCATGTTTTACATCACTGTCATGGCTTTATGAACCTGTCTCAATTTACTTGCATCTTTTTGAGCTGGTGACTCCAGAACTAAATACACTATTCTATTTTGATTATACAGGTGACAGATGCAATGAAAGTAATGTCTCTAATGTAGTTTGTTGGGGTTTTTTTCAACACCAAAAAATATATTATCCTTTGACAAAACATCACCTTAGCAGTGTACATTCAACTGACTATGGATCAGTTATATCCATATATCTGTATAATTTTGTAATCATTATTCATCATTCCTCCAAATATCTCTTCACTGCAGTATCACTTCTAATAATTTCACATTTTCTCCCTGGTCAATGAAAAAGGTGTTCCAAATATTAGTCTGAAAAAACGAATACCCTAAATACTGCTAAAAGTACTAATTTAGAAATTCCCTTCATTCAAGGTCCACACTTGACTTAGCACCCTTACATTTTCTCACCTGAAATCTTAAACAAGAGAGGCATCTGTCATATAAAACACCATTACCTGTATCAGCCAATCTAAATCACATTAAAAATTATACCAAGCCATCTTGGTGAGATTTATCTTCCATCAAGCCTGTTCAGGAGTTGTTAATTATACTTCCCAATTGCAATTCTATTATTCAAGCCTTTTTTCAATCACTCAATTATTTTGCATGGACTGAAATAAAGGTGAAGATCCTAAGTCATAATAAATTGAACAGGTGTTAATTTTCTGTTAATTTTTTCTTTTTCATTTTTCTGAAAAAGAACCAACAAAATGTCAATTTCCAAGTTCTTCTTAAGGCAATCTTTAGAAAGAAGTCTTGGAAAATTATGTGGGTTTTCGGAATGTTTTTCTGATTTTTGTAACATTTGTTGTGCTTTTTCAGTTATTTGCCATAAAATGTTTTATATACAATTTTCTTAGTGTATTTACATTCCATGCATTATTAACTACATCATCAATCACAAATGTGATACAGATGTGTAATTTAATTCATCCTCACCTGGGCTGTGGTAATTGTACACATCTATTCCACTATTTACCAGATCACGTTAGTTATTTCAAGTAAATTAATTCAATTTAATACCATTATCAAACTATACCCATTTAACCAAAACCTTCAAGTCTTAGATACTTTTAATGTCTTTTTCTTTTCCATCATCTTACTTTCTGTAATTATTAACTCTTTGTAATTTCTCTAGTTTTGTATTTTTCTTTTGGTTAAAACTTTTTTATAACACTATAGAGTATCTAACTTCTCCCTGCAGTATGGCTGGGTTTATTTGTTGCCTTCATAAGTAAAAGGGGTTCTTTATAATACATGGCGTTAGGCCTTGATATATAATTCACCAAATATTCTGTAAACCTCTCAATTTTTATTCTATTATCCTAATTCAATTTTGTCTTCTAATTATTTTAACCATATTTCCTTAAGTGAGCAGGGTAATGTCAAAGTCTTTGCACTGAGCTGTGAGAATCTTCATTTTCAGTCTTGAGGTACAAATTAATATTTTTTGATTAGTAGTATTCAGGCTACAATGGGGTTGGAAATTGTCTTCTAGGATACTCAGACATGTTGATTTACTTTCAATTTAGTTGAATGCAGAATTTAGCTTGAAAGCCTCATGTACAAATTTCCATAATCTCTACAATAAGGTGTATTTTTTCATGTTACATATAAATAAGCTCTTACAGAAAAGTCATTCTGGTCTTGAGTCTGATCATTATCAAGCAGACACCCACTGTTACTATTTTGGACTTCAGTTCTTGCAAGATTTATCCATTGTCACTGGATGTTTCCCAAGCTATGGGTAATTCAGATGGCTAAAACTGTATTTGGCATGCAGCATCATTTTTCCTCCCCTTCTGCCACGTAAGTCTTCCCCAGTATCTAAATATTGAGTCATGAGAGTTCATGCCAATGGCTTCAGTGTTGCCCTACTGGTATTTATTGTATTTGTTTGTTTTTCTCAGTGGCTGCTGAGCAAATTTTAGAATACCCTCTAAATACAATCTCCCATAATAATGCCATAGAAGCTGTTAATTTCGCATGAGCCATGTTTGTTTAATTCACGTTTTCACTTTAAAGCCCTCACTCTAGCCTTGTTTACAAGAAGGAATATGTCAGAATCATTGGAATGGGATTAAAATTTTTTCTACTCTGTGGCCCTACTGCAGCATTCCTTCTGATATCTATTTTGCTAAAAGTAGGTTGCCTTCTCACTGAGACTGAATTTACATCCTTTGTCCTTCTGCCCATAAAAAAGTATTTCCCTGACCACAAATAAAGTCTCTTCTGAACAGATGATTATGCTGGAGAGGAGCTAAACTATATTTGACATAATTTTTTCCTTAAGAAGCTTTGATTTTAAGCAATGGAATATCTTTGCTCTCGGGAATAATTTCTTTGTTAGACCTTTGCACATACCTGTTTAAAGATTTGATTCAATCTTAGATGATTTCCTTCTTTGAACAATTTTACATATTATATTTTAAGACTTTTTTGAGTCAATGAGCATACTTTGTTAGCACAGAATTTCATTAGGTATTAAAAAAAATTCAGAGCCTTTTCCCTCAATGCATTTGTAGTCTCCAACTTATATCTTCAAGCTATTCTCCAAACAGGATCCAGATGTCTCTGGATGTTATTATATATCAGCAACATGTAAATATCAAAAAACGTCAAATCACTATTGATTTACAACACAGATAATTAGGGATAAAAGTGTAGTAAAGCTTTTTAATGGAATCCTGTCAATCATTTCCAAGCACTACTTTCTCATTATGTATTTGCTGAAACCATATGATGGAATTCTGCCAGTGACATTTGAGTGATAGTGACTTTGATTTCAAAGGAAATGTTTCAGGTTCATTTCATTACCTTGGAAAAGTAAAAGCAAATTTGCCTTATAAAAAGCAATTACTTCTTAGCTGACCAGCGCACAATAGCAATATAAAAAAAGATTTCTCATTCCACTACTCAAATCCTAAACTAGCAAACTAGTGTTTGATTTTGCTTTAAACCAATTTTACCTTGTTTGAATTGCAAAACCATTTAATCTTCATAAAGTAGGTTATTATAATGGAGATCATATTTTATTGGTACAGTACATCAACCTGGGACAAACAGGGGTTTTTTGTGGTTTGAGGTTTTTGTTGGGTTTTGTCTGTTTGCTTGTTCTTATCTTTGTAAGGAATGCTTAAAACTGTAATATCCACACCCTTGAGGTATGTAACATTTTTAAACTTTGTAAAAATATCTGCAATAAAAAGCATTCCAACAATAATAAATAAATACAGGTATTCATGTTGTATTTCTCATATAGTCAACGACATCTCAGATGATATATAAAATATAACATCTCTCTTCCCACAGTTGTTGTGTATCAAGTCCCAATATGTCCTATTTGTTGTTGATCCACAATAAATAGGAGTTGAATTCTTCACTTTCATGGTTTCTACAATGAGTTGTCTAAACTGATCCTTTGTTCCCAGGCTTAATAACCATAATTTGCGATGACTTACACAGCAGCAAAGGTATAACACTAGAAGAGGATCCAGCATAAAGAATTATAACTGTGACCATTTCAGGTAATTGTAGTAGCAAAAACTCTCTTATCTTCCACATTTAAACACAGATTGAGAGTATTGTATCTTACAGTACTTACTAGTCATGTCTAACAATTTAATTCCAATTTCCTTGGAGTTGTCAACATGAGGTTACTGAGCATCATCACAGTATTCCTCAGCACCTTCTATTATAAAGTCACATTGAAAAATAAATAGATCAATATGCAATTATAAGCATCAGCAACAAGCATATCATTCAGCAAATCTACACAGTTTATTAGAAAAAAAGAAAGAAAATCACAAGAAGTTGCCATATTTTCTGACCATATTTAAAAAGTGACTAAAATAAAATCTCTACTTATCGCTGTAATACAGCATGTCTAAATGTATAAATTATAGGTAAGAAGCATAATTCCAGGGCTTTTTAAATCTCTCCAATTGAAATAATCTAAAATTAGGATGCATAAATTGAAAATAAAATTAAGTGGAGAAACCATTAAATCAATAGTAATACAAACTAGAAATCCAAGAAAAAGTTTTAGAGAAGAAGCAACATGAAATATTTTGAGCTAAAAGCAGAGCACTTCCTCTCTGCATTTGAGTCCAAGATGTGAAGTGATATGTGTTAGCAAATGGAAGATTTTAAGAGGTAGTCCCAAATTCATTTCTATCTTTAAAAGGTAATGTAGAATGAATCTGCAGCTTTGACTTTAGGAATAAAGAGGCATTTAACACAAGCACAAACTCCATCGTTGAGGACTGTACAAAGTTGGAGATTAACACATAATTGCTGCACTTGTGAAAAAGGTTAAGGAGAGACTGCACTTGAGCACAAACAATGAAAATATTTCAGGCAGTCCCATGAACCCACTGAAGCCTCTGTTTTGTGCAAGCCTTTAGTGCATGATGCACACAGAGGGACCACTTTAGGACTGAGTTTATGATCTCGTAACAGATAGAGTTAAGCGTTATCTTGAACTTTAAGTGATGCAATTTGTCTTTCTTACCAAGCTGGAGTAATTTCCTGGCCACACAGCAACCTTCCTATTAAGAAAAGATCAGATTATGCTGTTACTTTGCACATAACCCAATTAATTTTTCCCTTTGCACGTGTGTAAACCCAAAATATTCTGGGACCGACAGATATAATAAGGAGCTGCAGAACAATGGAGAAAGAGCAAGCAGATAGACTGTGCTAGTGATCAAGGAAAACTAACTTCAATTGTGTACCTAAATTTGAAAGAGAAATCATCAATGCCATGGCCTTCCAACAAAGGACTTGAAAGGTTTAAGAATCATCACAAGCATAGACAGAAATAAACACATAAAAGTACTTTTCCCTGACAAAAAGTATGTCCACACTTGTACATACTAAAACCTGAATTTAGCTGAAATAGAAAACTTGAATTTTAGGTCATCAGAAAGTGAAAGGAGAAAACATACCTCACAAATGTTTTATTAACAAAGACAACATCTGAACTTGCCTGCTAATAAACCAGCAGGGCAAAATCCAAATCTGAAGTAAAATCATCAACAACATAGTGTCATGTAAAGGAAAATTGAAAATCCTCCCATTTAAAAGAGCATTATATTGAAACCCAACAAGAGAGTTTCATACAGAGGTGCAGACAATCCACTGAATAACAGACGTTACAAGGCCAAGCAGAAATGAATTAACACTGTCCTTGAATCAAGATAAATGTCAAATGAAATTGTACATCATCCTCAGGAAAAGGAAAAACAAATTATGATTCTCAGATATAAATATTAAATGAGGGGAACCAGATATTTCTGAAAGAATGTTGTGTTTAAATCACTGTAAAAAACAAAATTAGTACTGTGAGATTCAAAGGGATTAAAACCACTTAGCTGCAAAAATATATCAAAGAAATAGTTACCATAATATGCTAGCTACACAGAATGTGACAAAGATACTTCAAATAGAAAAGTGATTTCATCACTTCAATGAAGGAATTAAATCTCCCCATAAAAATAATAAAATCTTTTTCCACCATTCTTTATTCAATGGCATTCCTCTTTCAAATGAATGTCCTTACATTTTCTGGATTTTTTTTTTTTGTGAGAAATTGAAACATTTTTCATAATAATATTTTGATTTTGCAAATTGTTATCCCCTCTTCTTAAGCAAAGTGTCAAAGTTTTACTAGAACAGAGACAGAAATTTAAGCATTTTTTCTATATTGAAAGGTGTTTTAATTTGTGGTACATAGCAGCTTCCTTCTATTATTTCCAAAGAACAATAGAAAATAATTTTAACTGGGCTAACAGAAAATTCCCTAATGTACTGCTGCTTTATGCCTATGACCACTTTTATCTCATGAATTATTTCTTCATAATGCAATCATTGATTTGATTTTAAGCCTTTCATAATTTCGTGGGAAAAAAAAAAAAACCTCAACAAAACACACATCACAGATATGTAAAAGGAAATTAATATAAATGGAAATCAAAGTAAGACTTTGCTGTAATAGAACAGCAAAAGTGATTTCAGCAGTAACAGGAACTCTTTCTCCACACAGCTAAAATCAACTACTGAGATTTGTTCCAAGAATTTTTATTATTTGTTTGTTGATTTCTTGTCAATAAAAGAGCCTTAAGAGCAATTCCTCTTTAGCAAAGGTATGTGGTTTTCAGCTATGTAAATCATGGCACCTCCAGCAGCAAAAAAGCTGCAATAATGTTGGTTGTTAAAAGAAATTATACCAGTTAAAAGAAATCAAGGGGGGGAGGTTACAAACTCCAAATAAAATTCAACCTCAAAGATGCCAAGGATGACAAATCCTTTGACAAGTTACAGTGAGCAGGTCTCTGTAGTACTGCAGCTGAAATTCTTATCCCCAATGGATCAGAGAGGCCACAAATGTTCACTGCCTCCCATGTTCCTTCTCCTTTCTATAATTTCAGCCTGAACTACAAAACATTTTCCTTACCTCTGAGGGAAAAATATAACTCACACAATTTTTAAGCATACACTACATCAAAGTGGTTACAGAGATTCCAGGAATCTCAGCATAGTAACAGAGACACACAATTAAATCCGTGCCACAGCAGACACAATAACCTGCTGCTGCTTGAGTAGAATCAGATGGATGCTCATTAAAATCTAGAGTTGGAAGTTAAAAGAAGAACTTAAAGAAGTCAAGCTGTCCTCAGGTATGACACACTTTTTGATGTGACCAAGTGAAATTCAATCAAAGGAAAAAATGAATAATCAAATTAAAAAAAAAAAAGAAAGACAAGGGGAAAATATCACCACATCATAAAGGTAAAGATTAAGGTAAAGCATGCCATAAAACTTTTTTTTAATTGGATTTAGTGTTTCTGAAAAGGAGTCAGATTGACATCAGCAGAAACCAATCCTTTTGTTCCCAGAACAAGCTCAGTACAATCAGCATTAGAAAGCACAAACCCCTGCCACTGACCACAGAGCTAAGCCCAGACCTGGCAGGGGCAACCTTTCTGCAGGGATAAAACAGAAATTCATTTTCTGTCTTCATCCTAGCCTTGTTCTCTCCTGCAAGACTGTCAGCTAGTGAAACAGCTAGTAGGGGTTGGTATGACCTAGTTTAGAGATATCCATATCACAGAAGAAAAAGACCAGCAGCTGATTTACACAGGATATTCAACGAGCATCAAACCCATTTACAGCCAAAAGCATGAATTTTTGCTATATTAACAAACCTTGAGAGAAATGTGGATTCAGCCAGTGATCACTAAATCTTACACACACCTGCATTTTCTGATCAAGTATATGCTACCTGTCAATTTTGGCCAAGATGTGGCCAGATACTTATAAAAATCCAAGTAACCCCATTGTTTGATAGCACAAAGGTCCCCTCTCTTGTCTGCAATGTGGAAATATCTACCTCTAAACTATATCTGGCCTGAGCAGTGAGTTTCCCACACTGCAGGGACCCCAGTTCTCTCTGCCCTTCTGCAATGGCAAAGCTGCCCCCTTGCCTTGGCGTGAGTTGGCCCAGCACTGACACTGCTCTCCCTCCCCTTGGTGATACCAGAGAGACCCCACACACACATCCTCACACACCAGGACATGGCCTCAGAAATACAGCCTTTTGTCTGTGTCACCTCCCTTCACAAAGGGACAAAATTACAGAGTTCTATGTCAAAGCCTGTGGCAGCAAGACTCAGAAACACAGGTTTTCATTGTTATGTGATAAATAAAGCACAGGATGACCCAGACACAACCCACTTGGTTCCACAATGCCAGAAAATAACGTCACTCACTCCCATGCAACTCACTCTCCCTCTCAGTGTGTTAACCACTGCTTGTGTTGAGTATTACACTGGAGCACCTGCTGTCAATGAAATGGTCTGCCCTGGCAATCATTTGGCAGCATTGTGCTGCTTCAAATGGTCATCATCTCCAGTGACCTAGTGAGAAAATGAAATGCATGTTCTCCTCTGTCCTGGTTGTTCTGACAGAATATCAATGAAATTTGAAAAGAATTTATACATGCTTCAGGTCAATGAATACACTTGCCTCCGAGCAGGCATTACAGCCACTGACAGAAGCAGGATCCAAGCAATTAGCAGTCTTGACAGAAAACCCCTGATTGGGCTTTGTTTGCAATCTACTGCAGCTTACAAAGGCATGAGAGCTGCCAAGACCCTGCCACAGTCCCATTGATGGAAGCAGACTTTAAAAATTTACCAGTCAACATGTGGCTCTCCAATCTTCCAGTAAAAACATTTCATTCAGAGTTTGCAGCTTTTACTGATTTTGCAAAGAGATCTTACAGAGGCTGCAATCAAAGCAGCACTTGTCAGGAAAACCTAAGTCATTAAGAAGTGTTATATAAACACACAGAGCCAGGCTCCAAATATCAGAGATCAGTATTAGCCTCTTACGTAGGCTCTTGAGTATTTTGCAACAAATGCATGATTACCAAACTATGGCAGATTACTGAGTCACAGATACATATCACACACTTGTAAATTGTTTTACTCTCCAGACCAGATTATTTTGATTAGCTTTGATTATTTTTCTCACTGATATGCTACAGAACAGTAAAAAGGGACAAACAGGATTTCTTTTCATACTCAGCTCATTTTCACTTTAACAAATGTTTAAAACAACATCCACCTTCTGCAAACAAATCTTCCATTATTGTTTCATGCACTTATTTATTTATTAACATTGAAAATAAATAGTGATTCTAAAATACAAGGTTTTAACTCTATAAATACTCAGCTCTAAACATTGAACAGTCACGCAGAAAAAAAGGTCTTTTTTAATATACAAAGGATTTAATATCACTTTTTTCTTTCTGCAAAGGAAATACTAAGTGAATCCACTGTATTCATGTTATTATTTGTAAAAGTATGCATCTGAAATTAGAACCTGAACATGTTTAAATCCATTTACTCTTTGTTTTCTTTAACAGTGTACAGACAATTGGCTTCATGTCTCTTAAATTTCTGCTACATATACATGCTCATTAAACCTGTGGTATCTCACAGTGTGTAACTAACTCCTGTGCATTTATCTAGCTCTAGCTCAGGACTCCAGTGCCCCTCTGCAGCTCCAGGTGCAGCTCTTCAGAGCAATGTGCCACTGCCAAAGGGAAAAGCCCAGGGCCTGAGCCGCGTAATAAGGCCCAAAGAGACCCAGACAGACAAGGAACACTCTCTTACCTTCAGGCCTTCTTTGGGCACTACAAAGACTCCTTGCCACAGATCTCAGTGTAAAAATTCTGACTTCTTCGCTATCCTTCCACACTGAAATGTTTGTCTTTTCTCCCAGTAGCCCAGTGCAAGGCAGGAGGGACTGCCTTCAATGGAGGGGGTAGGGTTGGGTAGAATGGAAAAGCCTCATACTAAACTTGTTTGCAAGCTTAATTTTCATTATTTCCCCTTGTGTTGCTGTTAATGAAAAGCAAATATGCATCATCACAAATATTATGAGGCCTGGGAGACACCAAAGCCCTAAGGTTACAAAGTGGACAAAATAGTTTTCAGAGTCTAGAAAAGAAACTGCAAAGTGCAGCTTCAAAGGGGGAGCACATTAAAGTTAAACCTGTTCAAGGTAGCAAGAATGTCAATGAAAAAAATACCTCTAGAAATTATTTTCTGCATAAACAGGTTGTGCTTGGGCAAAACAACTCTCCTTGTTCTCTGCTGAGGAAGCACATGTCAAACTCTAGGCTGAGAGCTCCTCCAAACTGTTGACAGCACAAGCAAGTCAGATTGTCAGCAGCAGTATGTTTCATGTTACGGCACTTGCAAATATACAAATTAAATTCATTGAAATAATTTTTAGTGGTGAGCTGAAGGAAGAGTATTCATAAAATCAGACATTGTTTTGCCTGGTATTGACAGCTCTACCAAGCTTTTCTTACTCCTGAGAGGACCAGAGCTCAGAGCACAAAAGGCTGACAACACTGCAATGTAGGGCACAGACAGACTTGTTTCTGCACCCGGGTCTGAGCTGTCTGAGGGGTTACACATCCCCTAAGCATGCAGACTGTTCACAAGAGGAGGAAGTACTTAGGCTTAATTGTCACCAAGGGGATTATAAGCAACCTCATGGTCTGTCTTGGACTAGAAGCATTGTGAAGGATTACTGGGTTTCAGCTGAAGGGAAAACTGAACAGCATAAATTCAGGTACTTTAAACTCAAGAGCAGATTTCACAGTACTCCTTCTGCAATCATCAATCCATATATTAGGATTTTCCATGGACCCCAACCTGTTTGGTAAATAAAATGGATGAAGTTCAGTGAACAAAAGAGTATTTTATTTCATTATTTCTCCATTATTCAATGTGATGCCTCAGGTCTTTAATGCTACGTCAAAAAATCTGCCATTTTACCCCATTTTTAATTCTTCATAAGTTTTTTCTGTGAAGTTTTCTGCTGTACCGTGTGAATGATCAACGGCCACCAATTAATTTACTATCAGGATGTAAAATTGTATTCCCTCATCTCTAGTGGAGAATAAGGTACAGAGAGTACCTGTACCCTGTTATCACAGGGTGACACCAATGTGTCACAGAGGCATTCACAGCATTTGAACAAGCCAGCAGCAGTTTGTCTATGACACATGTGAATTCCCTTCAGACTATTAATCCTGCTGCCCACAGCTAGCTATGCTCCATTTGCTGGTGTTTTGGTTGTCCTCATAATTCAGTGTCCCCACAAATGTAAAGGGTTTACACAGACTTGGGGAATTTGCTTTAAAGTAGTTCTATTTTTCTGAGTGTTTGGCATTCTATTGCACTTTGAAAGATACAACTGATATCACATAACACACTATGAGGCAATTCTGCACAAACAGCCTTTGGATTCAATAAGGAGAAGTTTAGGGTCTAACCCCTCTCTTGAAGAAAGTAGGGGCACAAAAAACAAAAGTTACTGAGAGATGACGAGTCATCCAATTCAAAGGAACTTGGCTATGTAATTATATTAGTTACTTTAAGCAGATTTCCATTAGTAGGTTAAATTTATCACATGGCTTCACGTGACAAAGCAGAGGATGTCCAAGGTGACTCTTAACTGCATGACTTGCCTTTTCACTATAAGGTTCTCCAACAGAAATAGAAAACACTCTACATGCAAAACCCCCTGATATTTTCACCATATATCTTCATAACGAATAATGCAACACACAACTGAGGGGCTGGAAATTATGTTACTCTCTTCATTTAAGAGAGTAAAAAATGCAGAAATAAAGGATTTGCCAAACTCTTCATATTAATTTGACTGTGAGCTACCCAAGCCACAAGTCTGCATAGTTAAGATCTCTTTCCAAAGGAAGCCATCATCAGCCTGCTACTAGAATTCTTATAAATTAAAAATACTACTTGTAGGTTTTAGCATCTGTCTAAAGCACACAGCAGCTATTTGAAAGCTGTTGGCACTGTGAGAAACACAGTACTGAAATAATGCAGAGCAGAACACAGAACGGGTAAAAGAAGTGCAAGTGCAGTCTGTGTTTCTTTACACAGCTCAGTAGCCCCTGAACGCCTCTCCGGACGCGTGGCACCCACTGTAACCATCATAATCCTAAGAGACAATCCATGGGCAATGAAATCCCAGGCAAACTCTGACAGAAAGGTGCTGTTCCAAATCATATACTACTATTTAAAAACATATATTTTTCCTCTAATAATTTTTATTTATGAACTAAATCTTAAATATGAAAAACATATATTCAGGTCACTCAGGATGATAAGGGAATGTTTCCTATATTATGATGAAACAAAAGTGATGACTCACTGTCAGCTTCTGTAAGTACTTTTTGAAATTGGTTCTACTGATTACAGGGAAAACAAATTTCCTTCAACCATCTGCTTTTCCTTCTATTGAATAAGATAAACCATTTGGCATATATTTGGATGCATAACTGCATTTATTACAGTTTCATATTTTATTATTCAATTGATCTGTAAAAGTCTCAAAATTATGGAAAATCCTCTGATGTATTCTCCTGTTTTGAAAAGATACAGATTACATATATATGCAGACTACTGCTGCAATTGAATTTCTTTTCCTAATACAATACAGTGATAAAGGTCAAATTAACTTCCATTCTTGTATGCTTTGTTATTTGTAAAATCATTTTCGTCCTAGGGTTTTCTGAATAATGGTTTAAAAACACTCTTTAAGTATTAAACATACCAAAATACTGATGGATTAAATGAGACCTAGTTTCATAATCATAATGTACAGTGTTTAGTGCACAATGTTTTCTTTGAGTGTGCTTAGTTCTGGTTTTCAAGAGGATCCCTTGCATTTTAAAATAGACTCAGTTTCATTATCATAGATGTTTCCTCCTTTCGAAAACATTTAGTCATTCAGATATATATTTTTAATTTCCTGTATTCTAAACCCCTGGTGGGATAATCTCTTACCAATCCATATGGGGAAGGCAGTTTTGCAGATCAACAAATCCTACCATTATTTGATTTGATCTAAGAACAACTTAATTGAAACAACACAAAGTCATTAAGAAAGGTTCTTAGGCATATCCTAGTAATGTAAATGACAGACAGCTTAAAATAATGAAAATTTTGTTATGACCAGTAGGCGACCTCATTCTCATAATAAGGAAATCCAGGATTTTCTTACATGTACAGAACATTCTGGTTGGCCACAGATAAGTTAGTTTTGTGCCAGAGAAATGGACTGGTTACAGTGATACTGCATGAAATACAGCACAAGTTTATATGCAGTATGAAAGAATGCTGCTACAAAACAGACACGTGCCATAAGCCAGGCAAAGGACCAAGGAAACAGAAATTCTCTTCTGAGATTTTATATTGAATGAGGTTTTCATTTCAATATATGCACCAAAAATAATTATTTTGGGTTATAAAATAAAAATAATGAAATTGCAGTTGACTCATCTAGGAAAAAAAAACTTGTACAAACATGAAGCTTTTATTGCCTTTGCAACTAAAGCAAGCATTTAGCATTCAGCCAGCATAAGAGAGATTTATGACAGAGAAATTAATACGCTACTGAAATATACTCAGGACCACAAAAAAGTCTGTCAGATTCAGAGACGACCTGGTCTCCAAATGTGCAAATATCTTACTGAAGCTACTTCATGTTTTGGTTCTTCTGAACAAACTGTGAAAAAGTAATTTCCTACCTAGAAAAAAAGAATAGATTTTAGTACTAGGCTTTAGGCAGTCAAGGCTCCTAAATTCTCATTATGGACTTGAGGATACTTCTTAGTGGAAGGCAAGTTTTTGGGGTAGAGAGGCAAAAAATTAAGAATTTCTAATGTGTTTTTACTTAAATCCTTCAAGGCAGAAGGAATTTTACATTTTTAAACCCTATTTCAGAAAGAAGAGAAAACCTGTACTTTTAAAGGAGGAAAACCCTATGCCATGAAAAATCTGCCAGTCAAAAAATCTGGTAGCTGTTCACTCTGAAATACAATTAATCATTTCACTCACAGAAGAGTGTCAATACCCATTGCAATTCACTTGTTGTCTTTAAAAAGCTTTGTTGATGCTTTCTGACAACATTTATACAATTAAGTTTTTCTTCAGGAATGTATACAGAAGGAGAATTTCAGTATTCTATTTACGAAAGCTCATGACCAAAAATACTTGCAAAACCTATTGCATTTGCACACTCAAGGAGGAGTAGAAACAGGATCCCACAGCATATCCAAGAAACTGTACCTAACAGGTTATGGACCACAAGTAGGCATTATCCCTGAATATCTAGAAATGAAATTCCAGAGTGAGAATTTCATACCTTTGAGCTGACATATTCAACTTGTAAAGCAAATAAAACCAAGGGCTAAAATAACCGACTTGTTTTCTGCAAATTATCCCCTCTGTCCGGGTATTTTTCTCATATCTGCAAATCCCATGGTAATACAGGTAAGGTGTTTTGTGAGTTAGAAAAATTGATTGCTGCTCTCAAATAGTGAGTTTTTGTTCTTGAGATAACAGTTTCTAATATGCCACAATCTGGTGTGTTCCATGCATGGAAATGAGGAATCCACCCCTCACATCTTCACTGGCGGATTTTCTACACAACAGGCATCATGCTTACCAACAATTCTCTGGAATGTCTCCTTAACTAATAAAATCCGTTTGGCACTTTTCTAGTTTATTCCCTGGTCTCCTGGACCAAACCACATCCTTGATGCAGACCAAATTAACCTGCGTTCAATGTCCAACACAAACTATCGTACTTCGTATGTGTTTCAAAAATATTGTTTATGCTTCAAATTATTGAAGTAGTATTATTGTGATTACCTGACCTGGTCCATAATTTTTTTAACTGGCATATCATGCATACTGTGTTTTTGTAGTCCTCCATGAAATCTAATAATTACCCTAAAGTCATTCAAGAAGTACCATAAAGAAAAACATAGTCAAATATGGCTTGATTGCTCATCAATTGAAGCAATTGTATTTATTCTAGAGAAACCGTATTTGGCACCAAATCTGCCGGGCCATCTCTCATGGAGTATGACTCAGGATGCAGATCACTTTCTGGGCAGTAAATGTACATGTTTAAGAAGGCTTCAGAAAAATAAACACTACCATGGCCTGGTTTTTTACTTTTATTTACTCCGCAGTTATTAATGTTCTTTGTTTTCCAGTTCACTCATTCAGAATGGGTTAATGTTTCAAATCACACCATAATCTTTGTGAAAAGATATCAGAAAATAAGTTCTTAAAAAAAACCAACTGTGCTCCTAACTGTAGGGCAGACAACTGCTCGTTGTGTTGACAAGACTCACTGGAGTTACTGAAAACAAACCACTGCAAAATTGGAATGGCTCACAATTAGTTTTTTCGTATTCTACATTATCTTCTCTCCTTTGAAGCAATACAGTTTCTTATTCTGCATCTTTGTTAGCCACTCTCTATATATCTATTAAAATCAGAGCCTAATAATAGCAAAAAAACAGTTATTCCTCATTGGAGTAAGTGAGAATAGAGTCTTGTCAACAATACATCACTCACACAATGGGAAGAATTTTTTGTTCTATTTGTGTGCCATGACATTCAAAGTCACTGATTTTACTTTTGTTATCTAGATGAACAAAAAAATTAGTTTCTCATTAAAACATACATTGGGTCATGAAAATATGCTGGGTTTAAAAGTTTATATATTCTTTAATAGAAATCATGATCTGCTGCTGCCTGTGAGATCACAGCTGGTTACTGTGAGGATGCTGACAGTGCTGCAAATAGAGGATTATTACTCTAGGTGAGGGGAAAAAACTGCAGGGATAGACAAGCTGTAATAAGGGGTAAAAATCCTGTTATTTGTGAAAAAGGTGTAGAAAAAAACCAAACGAGAAGACAATAGGCTGCAGGTAATACATACAGACAGAATTGTTTAATCACACTACAAAGCTCATGCAAACTAAAGAGTATCTATGTTATGTTGGGGGTTTAGAGTTAGTGACAAAAGGTCAAACTCTCACTGTCATGGAAAAAAACTCTTACATTTCAGTTCATCTGAAAAGGTCTCAAGATTTCATGGCAAATCACTTCTCAAGTTCAAAGAAAAAATAATTAGATTTAAGCCCATGTTTTACACTGAGAACAAATAACCATACCTATAATTCAGACTAAAACAGGATTTCTGCAAAAGATACACCTGGATAGATTTACCATTTAATGATCTTGTTTATTTCTCTATCTGTATTCACCAGTTCATGTAAGTGTATGTAATCATAAAGGAAATCTTAAAAGGACTAATTTCTATCTTGCTCTATTACAGCCAATGCCTGGAAAAACTCAACAAAAATTTTCTTACTCTCTTTGAGCAGAAGAGAGTTATAGATCACCTGCACTGACTCCTGATTATATCATCCAATCTGATGATCCACCAATCTAGAGAGATTGTAAAGGTGGTATTTTAAATGCACTGTCACTTCTGAGCAGATGATTATCACATAGAAGAACCTAAACTTCCCCAAGGGCAATGCAACAGATCATCTGCATCCATGTAATGCATCATTTTCCCTAGGGACACAGAGTGATTGATCGATTGATTAACTGTAGCTATTAAACCAGAAATCCACCCTCTGCCTTGTCACATCTCATTTACAACCTGGTTGTTGTCATAGGCAAAGCCATTTTATATAAATCTTTGTTTCAAACATGTATTTTTGTTGTGGATGGGATAATAAAAGCCAAAAGATAAACCACAGCAGCAGAACCCTAAGCTAAACAAATGGAAGGAATTACAGATGTAATTAACTGTGTTCATAGTATCAGTCACAAATTATGAGGATAATCATTGCTATTGAAATCAGTGAGAGCAGAATGAAATCACCATTTTCTGGGAATGTGATAACACAAAACATCAAACTATACTTCCACAACACGTTGCAGTTGTGTCCTGCACGGCCACTAAACAGATGTTATCTCCCCATCAGTGTGACCAGCTGAAGCCTTAATGTACTTCTTCCCCTTAATAAAGGTCCTGAGGCTGAAAGGATCAGTACCAAAAACTGAGAAGCAGCTAAAGAACAAACTTGTCTCTGTTCTTATTTCATTTCCCCTGTTCCCATTTTCCCGATTTCTTCTTTCTCCTTGGTTTCTTACATCTACCACAATTCACTGCCTCTTGTCCCACTTTTCATACAAATCCTTACTTAAAGATTTCCTCCATGAAGCTCAGAAACAGAAATCCTTTTCAGACACATTGCTACTATCCATAAACAGTTATTTGTGATAATTACTCAAATCAAGGTTTCCTTTATGTCTCTCATCAGGGTGTCGTTCTGTTGTATTTGTGTCCTTTTCTGTTCACACGTGATCTTGGCAGTCAAACTCATTATTCATTCAATAAAGCCAGTGAGAATATTTCCTTGAACTTTTAAGATTGTTCAAGGTTTGATTGCTTTTGCTCTTGCTAGTGAGATTTCATGGAGGTGACAAATTTTTATGTGTATCGTTTACTTTGAAATTTTGACAACAAATTCCAGTGTTCCATCTACATATTCCAACTATCCTACAGACAAAAATAAACAAACTAATTTACACTGAATCCATAAGTTGAGAGTCCTTCCTAATGATGAGAGGTTGAGTTTCTTTTTAGTGTCTATCAATTAAAATCACCTTTTCCACACAATTAGGCATGTAAGAGTCAATGTGTGAATTACTACCAGTAGCTTAAAAAGTCTCAATTAGAAAGACAGCCCTCTTCTGCTAGCCATTAGTGATGAGAGCATCATGGAAAAATGAAATTATTTAAAAGACTAGTAAGTATCAAAGAGAGAGCAGATAGTATTTTAACATTAGTCAAAACCCACACAAGTAAACCAAAAATCCAAATTCATCATTACTTTATGTTACATTTGCTGACATGGCAAAGCCCACTGTAACCACTCCTCCTTTCACTCAGAAAAAGGTGCTAAAATACTTAAGTCTGAAAAAATCAAACACTTCACCTTATTTTCTGAGTCTTTGTAAGCAGACACAGACACTACTGCAGCAGAGAACTCTAGTTCTACATTCTCCCAGAATCATCAACCATTTAAAAAAAACCTGACAGTTTCCTTTTCCATCTGATAACAGGAAATAGTCTCACACAGGTCACAGTACAATGTTCTCATCATACAGTGATTTAAAAAAAAAGAAAGAAAAAAATTAAAAATCATTGCATGCAACCACAACTACCCAAACTGCATCATTGCTCCAGGACAGAACCAGTTTACCTCAGCTTCACCAGCAGAGTGTAGTAGCTTCCAAGATTTTTTATCTTTGAATTTCCTTTTCCATTCATGCTCAGAAAACAAAAACAAAGACAAAAAAAAATAAAATACTCCAGACTATTTTACACAAGCTCCAAGCAATACTATAAGCAAAGAGTCTCTAGAGAGATTAGGATGCTTATACTAATTGTATTTAACATTTTAACATTTTATAAATAAGCCATGGGGCAACTGAATCATCTTGTGAAATTATGGTGCTTAGGATATATTCCCAAAAGAGTAAACATTTGAGTGTGGCAAGTCCTTTACTTGCATTGCCTGAGGCACCAATAGGTTTATCCTTCACATGGTTGGAGTTGGGATTTCTCAATAACCTGTAAAGCTCATGATGCCCTTCAAGAAACAAAAATCAACCTGCTCTTGCAAAGTAACTTGCAAGTCTAATGCAAAAAAATGAAGTGAAAAATATTTTCTTTCTTCTTCTTTTGAAATTTTAGAGAGTAAAATTGGTGGTTCACACTGTTTAAATTAGGGTAAAAAATCCAGGCTATGAGGGAGTGAGTGAAAATCTGCATTAACCTACAGACTTGATTCACCTTTGGGGACAGAAATCCTTTAGGTGATACAGAGCTTTATCAAGAAAGAGAATATTAACCAAGGGGAAAGATTAAAACAGAATTATGCAAACAAGATGTCAAACTGTTTCTTTGGAACTAGAAGAAAGTGGTCTCAGACACAGTAATAAGACAAAAAGAAGTAACATCAACAAATAAACATAAAGCTTATTATTACCCATAACTTACAGCCTGTTAGTGTCATGGTGAGGAGAGAATGAGTTAAATACATATGGTGGATGAAGGATTTGGGAGAGACCAAGCTATGTCTTCATCACCAATCTGGGGACTGGTAATTAAGATGATCTTTTCCCTGGAAAGGTCAAATAAAGGCTTTATTTTTATCATATTCCATTTTGTGAGGGGAAAAAAAACAGTTAACAGTTGAGCAGAACAGTTACACAGCTTCTTCATTGACCAGATTAATACCCTGGAGCAAGTAATATCATCTGTGCACTTATCAATAAACAAAGCAGTTTATTGCAGGTCCCTTGCAGCAGAAGCTGTACTCTGTGCCTGCACAGCCCCTCCGACAGCAGCCTCACACGGGCTGGGCAGAGCACACTGCCATGTGCTTCAGCAGGAGCAGCAAAGACAGAACATGTGGGAACTCACTGTGAGCCCAAGGCTTTCAAAGCACTCCAGCAGGGAGAGGTCACAATTGTAGCAGATTTTTTTTCCCCCCCTACATAACTAAAGAGGTTACAGTTCAAGAGATGCTAAAAGATCCCTTCAGACAGAGCAGTTTGGGAGATTTTTGTTTGATTCCAAAATGTTCATAATACTACAGGCTGCTAAAAGGATATGCAGTGATTCATGCCAGTGGACGTATGTCCCTCAGAAATCTAAGTTACTAGAAAAACAAGGAAAGAACTTCAGATGCCTATGAGTTGCCTTTCCCCAAAATAAGTCAAATCATTCCCAGTATCAAAAAATATCCCCAACATAAAGAGTTTCTGGTCCAGTGCCTGGTTATTTCCCCATCTCCCCACCAATCCTAATTCAGAAGGGTTGATTCTTCATTTCTCAAGCCAAATGAGGGACAGTGACAAGAAGATAAGAAATATGCAATGCAATATGGAATGTCACCTCTGAGGGTTGACTGTCAGCTCAAGAAATAGGGTAGAATGGTGAGAGATGCTTTGAAGCATACAGAGCCTTTTTTTCACTCCAGTGGGCCAAGAATTCACTCACTACTTGATTGTCCTTTCAAGAAAGTATCCTCGAAAGAGAAGGATCCTATTAGAAAGAGTGGAAATATAAAATAATTAAAAGTATGAAGGCACCTCACTGTATTCATGAACATGTTAAAGAGTCCTTATGCAAAGTCCAATTGCTTGGTTTTAGAAACAAAAAAAGAAATATGGAGTTTCCATGTTTATCTTTTTTTATGACAATGGATTTGGTATTAAGTATCCAGCAGAGTAGATGATCTATAAGAGGTAATAGCTTCCCTATGAGTCTTCTTCTCAGAATATATTTTAGCTGGAAGAGAACAAAAATAGAAGCAGAGTCACAGATGGGGGATTGTATTTTTCAGAGTCATTGGTCCAAACTGATTAGGAGTCAATTATTTTGTTTTGTTGAGGTTCTGGACAGAATTCAGATCTGAGCAAAACATTCCTATCCCGTAGCCCCTATCTTACTGATTGCTGGAAAAAGATGCAGAGAGGAAATAACACGACCTAATAAAAACCTGAATGGAATAAGGGAGAAGGACAATATCTAGTAGAACTGAAAAAATCTGTGAAAATTAAGGCAATGGCTGGTGAATATTTAAACACAGTTTGGCCCTAATGCACAGATAAGTAATCACTGAAATAAACTGGACAGAAATGTGTAACACTCAGCACAATCCTCTTCTGAGCTTCAGCCCCTGTTAACTGGTGAGGAAATTTGAGAAGTTGCCTTTACTTTGGGTTTTAGGGCTTTTTTGCCACAGCAAAAAAATGGCTTTTCCACATATTGCTGGACAGGTATGCCAATGATTCTCTGGGATGACAGAAATGGAGCACCTTACCTGTCTCATTCCATTTGAATTTTGTGCCAAAATTTCACATGCACTTATCTCTCTAAAACTTACTTCAAACCATCACAGGTCCACATAGTGTGAAGCAGTTGCATTTCTCTAACATAAACTAACAATTACGTAAGAAAATATCATGAATAATGAGAAGAGAAATGGTATTCATGGTATTCCTACTTGGAACATCAGGAGCGTGCTCCTCAGTGTTTGGAATTTGTCTTCTTTTGCTGTCAGATATTCAGACTACAATAACACAACCTTGTAATAACAGAAGACAATTCTGTTTGATGAGCTTCTTTCATTCAAACTCAATTATTTGGATATCAAAGCTTACAATGCAATACTTTCCTTTTGGAAAGACTTCCTGCTCTTTTCTGGTTCTATGTTTCCTATCCACACTTTGAAATAAGCTTTCTTGAACATCTCAGGTCTGTAGACAATTCCATAGATGAAAAGAGTTACAGTAATTGCTTTGTTATAGTTTTACTATCTACAATCTAAGGATTTTTGAAATTACATTTGTGAAATCTGAACTCTTTAAAGATGGGATGAGCACTATTACAAGTACTTAATTTGAATGGCTGCAGAAGAACCCTGGGTTAGCAGAGAACAGTGCAAGTAAATAATGTTTCCGCACCTGGCTCAAAGCCTCCCTCTCTACTTACCTTCTCACTACTGCTTGTCAAAGGCAACAACAACAGTAAATAACTTTCCAAAACCAGCTTCCCTGCTTTCCTGGATTGGAGAAAACATGCTGATCCTTACAAGAAAAACGCAATGCAACACATATCACTAACCCACAAGTTTCTGCAGAAGTTCAGGCAGGAGGGGAAAGGGTGCCTGGGAAACGCTGGATGGGCTGATACCCTTATTTATGAGGGTGACTCACACCTATGAAAAGTTCTATATACCCTCATCACAGCCCTTCTCTTAAGAAGCAAGTACAAAATGGAGCTTCAGATGGCTTCCTCAGTGCTTGAAAAGCACTTTTCCTACATTACTGTTCATTTAGGTGCATCCAGACATGCTGATAACAAACACATTGTGTACATGTTTCAAGTAAATGACTAAGCCAGACCATACATAGCTTGACAATATATCTGCTTTAAGAAGCACTCAGTAAACTGCTGCTTTCCCAGAGCACTTCATTGTTACAGACATGCTCCCTGCTTTCTAAAATATTAATAAATGTCACAATTGATATTAAAATGGAACATTACTTGCTTTCTATAGCTGTCCCTGTCAACACTAGTGGTTTTTAACATTATAACAAAGCTCTTTCATCACTGAGGTAAATGTCTTTCTAATTATATATGCCAGGATTTCCCCTATTAAAACACATAGATTAGGATGATTTCTGTTTGCAGGGGTGCCTGAAAATAAGCTCTCTTTTTTTTCTTTGGTGGAATGAAATGCTCTTTGCTAACAATTTGTGAGAGAGCAGCAATTACTACCTATAGGTAGTAAACCCAAAATATCTCCCTCCTGATGCATCACAGATAAACTACTGCTGGGAATCTATTTAAGTATGATTTAAAAAAGGAACTGGAAAAGGAAAAACTGGGTAAACATGGCAGATTGTGCATTTATGGCACTTATAAGATGATCTTATCCTCACTGCAATACAGCCATTACACGGATTATGCCTGAAGTGAGGCAACAAGGTCTGTTTCAGAACTGCATTATCTAAAGTACCACAAGGCATTTTCCTCCTTTTACAACTGGTGATGAAAATGGCTGAAATTATTTTTTTCTCTACACATACACCCAGAAATGTGTCATTTATCTGCATGTACTTAATATTCCAAGAAGATGGTAACTGCAGTTTAATATATGATGATGTTTTAATCTACATTAAATATTTTAATACACTCTTAAACAGATGTGTAGGACAGACAAATCAGCATTTAATCACACAGTAACCCAACAAGGCATTCTGTCTTAAAACATACAGAAAGAGGGGGATAAGATATAACCAAGTGGGTGTTATATATTAAAAATATCCCTAAAATCCAAAGCTGGGCTGTAATACACACCCTCCAACTGCATCAGATACAGAAAAAAGACTTAGTAAAAGATAAGCATGTAAATAAACAAAACAAATTATTCTACATATCTGGCATATTGACACCATTGATTTTTTGCATATGTTTATATTTTTTAAACTTTACTTTAATTGCAGTTAAGAGTATGGATATTTCTAGCTCTGAAATTAACTTTTTATGGCTATATATTAAAAATGTGAGATCAAATGTAAAACTCTTATGTATTACAGCACTTGGTGAACAATCAGGTTCATAATAGGGCCAACTGGTTCCAGGCATTTTAAGTTCTATAACATTGAGACAAGAATAGGGTTGAGACACAGGAGTAAGGAACAGATATTCACAGCACTTCAACCTAGTCTCCCAAACTGTAAGAAAACCATTTCAGCACACAGCACACTATGCTTTGACATGTCTTTACTCCTCTGAAAACACACAAGTCATGAAAGCATTTTACAGTATGTCTCAGATGAAGAGAGGGAGAGATGAACAATTAAGTGAAACTGTTCTGCACATGAAATGCATTCTGGGCCAGTGGCATTCTGACTTCTTCGTGAATTTACCTCTACAGTTCTCTCCTGGGTTACCTGAGCCACACAACTAAGCCATGATCATGTATTAGAGACAGGAAAACAAACTGAATAGAGATGCTGACTGAAGCAGCATAGTCAGAAAGAGATTCCCACATTAAAAAAAAAAAAAAAAAAAAAAAAAAAAAAAAAAAAAAAACCCCACAATCCAATCAACAAGCAAAAAAAAAAAAAAAACAAACAAAAAAACCCCAAAACAAAACAAAAAACCCCAAACTGGAACAACTTTGCCCTCTCCTTTTAAAAATACAGCCTAAAAAACTACTTAGTGTAAAATTGTTATTTTTCATGAGAAAAAGAAAAGAGTAGCTATAAACAGAATTCCTCAACTTTGTGAGCTGGTTGTTTTTTTCTGGAATGTTCACTTGAGAGTGGATTTAAGCCAGCCCTCATTATCAGATGGCCTGTGAGTCACAATGCACAGCATATAGGGCAGCACAGGATGGCTTCAAAAAACCCTACTCAAATCTAACAACAATGCAACAATGATGGCACCAACAGAAAAAAACAAACCCACCTGCATTAGAATAGCCTGAGGAGGAAAGCTAAAATTAAAACAGATTAAGAAACCAGTACTTTTCATACCCATGGTTGCTCCACTTTCTGTTATATTGCTTCTATAGATAAAATAACTTCCAGTATACTCTAATTGATATGCTTCAGAAAGACCAGTATATTTTTAAATATTTACTGAAATGAAGAAGTCATGTTGAGGTGAGGAGATAATAATTAAAACAGAGTCAGTTGGAGGTCAGGCAGAGGTAATCACACAGGAGGATGATGCTACAATCACTTTCTATTGCATAAAGTCCACACTGCTGTAACATTTCCACCTGATGGACCAAGGCATTCTCTCTCTCCAACAGATTACCTTTATTGTTTATTCTCTTCATGGTTGAAATAGAGAACTCCAGCTTCTTCAAATTGTTTCAGGATCATTAAGACCCTGAAAACCAGAAACAAGACTAGAATGTGAAGCATCACTAGAGATGAAATAAGTGTTGACATTACTGATGGTTGACACCACTAAGCCTTCAGGAACTGGGAAACCTGAACTCATCTAAAAACCCCTCTTCTCACATAGGCTACAGCAAAATTATCAAAATGCACTGACACACAATCTATGATGCTGACAAAGTAGATGATTATTAATTTTGAAAGAGGGACAACTGTATTCAGAGCAAAACCTTCTGTATCACAGAGAAGGATGGAGAGGGGGCAAGAGAGTCAAGGAAATCTGTTCTTTTCTGTTTGTACTCTAAACTAAGTTTTGTAGACTAAGAATAAACCAAGGGGAAAGGACAATAACTTGCCAATGAATGTACTGCTCATTAGCTGGAGTTTTTACAGATTCCTATATTTTATTCCCTAAAGAATACAGGCTTACATACACAGCCTAAAATATCTGCAGTTTCAGCCTCACAAAAGATGAAGAAGCCACCCGATCTTTTCTGCAAAGAACAACTGTCCTTGCCATATAATGCTATACTGAAAAAGAACAAAAAACCAGAAAAATAAATTCTGTGACTATTAACTGGTAAGTGCCATCTCCCATCATTAAATCCAAACCTAGCCTGTGACAATGGCCCACACCAAGCACAAAAGCACAGTGCAGCACAGTGAGCAGAGCTGCCTGCAGCAGTCATGGAAAACCTGGCCAAGGGAAAAGGCTGGAACCACGTGCCTGCTCAGCCACTCTTCACTTATGGATGAGGAGAGGCTTCATTTGCAGTACCCTGTCTGAAAACCTCCTCGCTCCAAAAAGATAAGCAAAACTTACACTATTCTTTAAAAATACAAACAAAAACCTCAAACAAAAACCAAAACAAACAAAAACAAAACAGCCAGATGAGACAAAAGCTTACTGAGCATACTTCTGATCAACACTTCTACAGAGAAAATGACCATGCAGATGAGCATAGAAGATTAAAACACACTATCTCTGCTGAAGGAGGCTGTCACCGGTTGGACACAATTGTACCGCCATCATCCCACTGCCACAACAGAGACATTTAATAGACTACAGGAAGGGAAGGTAGTCATGGAATTTATCTGCATGTTTGAGCTCCTCAGTCTCTACTATAAGTTAATTTTCTTCAAACAGCTCTTGGAAGGGGGATAGCATCCCTGCTGTTTCTCTTTAGTTGGAGGAATAGGCACAACCCCTGTGCTTTGAGACTCTCACTCCTGCCTGCTGTCACAACCCCTCCTGAGTGTGCTTGGCATGTAGGACCCTACGCACTTCAACCTTTCCTTCCAAGTGCTGCTGGAAGGAGCGTGGTTTGTAAATACAGAACAGCTTTCACTTTAGCAATAGCGAGAGGTCAGTGGGGTGTTGGGGATTGACGAGGCTACATACAAAGGAGATTTGTCTCTTCACTTGTTTCATTTCACAGTTGAATTAAATTTTCTGATTAATTACAGAATATTTGAAGTGAATAAAAAGCAAATCCTGTCTCAAGCTCATTTTTAGACAATAATGTTACTTGGATATAGCAACTCTGATTTCTTTCCATCTGCGTTGTACGTGGCAACAGTGACCAACCAAAATTTAAAATACCCAGATACTCTCATATCATTTTCCAAAGATAGGAAAAAGTGTTTTGCATAGATTTGAGCAATGTGGAGATAACTTGGTAATGCTTGAGTAATAATGCACTATATTTATAGGCAGTTCTTGAACAATGAGATCCCAGATATGCTATTATCTTTACTTTCCAATAATCTGACTCCATTATTCCTCTACTGCAAGTGGATCATTTTCATGAACTCATTTTCATCACAAATCTAAATCTTTTCTAGTTAAAACCTTCATATCAATTTTGATTTGTTCTAATATTTTCTAAGACAAAGCAAAACAAATTTGCCTAGCGTTCTGAATTCAGCCTACAAATCTCAAATGAAGGTAGTTGTCAATGAACTGAGATGGGCATTTTGAAAATCTCTTCAAAGATTTTCATGTTTGAAAGCACTTCACAGTCAAATCTAATGGCTCCTGTTCACCAAAGATAGCAGTGACACAATCCATGCTGTCTCTCAAGTTCCTGAAGGTTGCTCCTTATATTGTCACTGCTACCCTTTGATAGGGCCTGCTCCAACAGAGAAAGGTATTTGCTGAATCTGCTGAAACCATTCTAGGTGAATGAGTGTGTTTATATAGGAGTTAATTCCATATTGTAAACATGGAGAAAACAGCATAACCAAGAATGATATATTTAGTATTTTACTAAGTATAAAAATTACTAAGTATTTAGCTGTTCATTCCTGTATCTCATGGTATGGACCTTGTGTAAACCAGGAGATAATGACAAATGATGAGCTCACGGGACATCAAAGATCTGAGCTGCAGGGTACTAAAGCAAGAGTAAACACAGACCTTGATTCTGCCATATTTAATGAAGGAGGGAAAAACGCACCAGCATGTGTCCCAGCATTCACTGGAAGACCAAACTCCTCCAAACAAATGCTCGCCTGTCCCACAAGAGAATTGCAGTGACTGCCCACTGAGCTCCCAGCTGCTTCTGCTCCCCCGACTTGTTTACTCCCAAGTTCTTACAGTAGGTGCAAAAGAAAACGCCTTGAGAGCCTGGTAGCCCCTCCATGCAATAACAAAAGCACTTTCCAAACACCAAGATTTAAAAGGAAGCACCTCCATTCTCTGGGAGCTCCCCTAACAAAACCCATTAACACGAGACTCCCTCAGCCCAGGAGGTTATTTGTTACTGACACGGTGGCAGACATGACTGACATTTCCACTACAACACATTTTTGCTAAGCTACACGACAATGAAGACACTGCTTAGAACATAAACCCAAAAGCCAGGAGAACTCAAAAGTACATAAAGAACATAAAAAAGCCAGGTGCATTGTCACAAGTCGAGAAAAAAGGAATGGCGAAGCCTTGGCCCTTGCAGGGAAACGAGACAAGGAGGGCAGGGAAGGGAGCTCAGCCCTCTGACTTCCTGGCTGATTCATCTTCCAGCTGCTGTTTGTGAAAAGGTGCCCTCAGAATCAGCGGATAGGAGAGCTGCAGATAGCATCTTCAACAGCCAGGCTCTTTGCAGCCTGACTCACACACAAGAGAGTAGAAATCAGAGCTGAGCAGGGGAACGCTGCTGGGTTGTGACACATAAATGCAAACAAAAATGGATGGAGGTAACATTAGAACTTTTCAGAAAATTCCAATATATGCAGTTGTTTTCATCAAACTTACCTTACAGCTATTGCATCTTAAATATTGTGGTGCTAACGACCTGAGAGTGAGAATGATTATCAGCCCACTGAAACTAACTTCATCCATTTCCCTGTCTAAAGAAAGTGCAATGCAAAAAAGGTAATCAAACAAACAACCTTAACTGTGAAAACAAAATTGGATTTTTAAAATACTGTCATTTTTATTAATCTGAGGTGATATTACTGAGCTGAAGATTGCCCTTTCATTTACAACAAATGTGTTTTTTCAAGTTAACATTCGCTGTTTAACTGAACAAAGAATTATTAAAAAAAATCTGCTGTATTTCAGACAAAAGCTATTTTTTTTATCATGAAGTCAGAAAACCCCATGAAAGAAGTTTACAATGGGAGCATTGACATCCCCTTAACTGAAGCAGCACCAGCTAAGGCAAATGTAATGGGGAAAAATTTCAAAGATAAGAATCAAAGCGTTTTATCAAGGTTGTTCATCCTATTACAATCTCCACTTCTACAAACCTTTTAATGCAGAAAGTCACCTGCTGGACAGAAAGCTGTTGGTATGAATCTGTATATAAAAGAATTTTTCAGTTACCGTCTGTATCTGAAATGCCAATAGGATGTCTTTTGTGGAATTCCATTTTAATGAATTTTGGCTTAAATGATGGTTCTTAAGTAGGTTGAGCTTGTCAATTTTTCTCTGGGCTTTCTGACATACAAAGCTGTGTTCTATGCAATAATTAAAGTCACATTCTGCTCTCAAAAATACCATCAAAGTGAAACCACTGAAATGACATATCCTAGCATAGGTTTACTCTGCTGAGGCCCAAATCAGAATATGATTATTGAGCCCTTGAATGTTCCTGTTGGTCTGACCTTGGAAATACTGAGAATAAGCTAAATGCAGCCCAAAGTACTTTTATCTGAACAAACACACATTTTCAAATATTTTCAAGAAGAAAAGGGAAAGATATTTTAACACACAGCTAAATTGGAAAAATAAATTTGAGATTTCAAAATTAGCTGAATAAATTAAAATTTTGACTATTATCTCCTTTCAATTCTGTTTGAGTTTACTGATATGTAGCATAATCTCCCAAGAGTTAATAGTGTCAGCAAGATCCCACTGGATTTGTTTTTCTGGAGATATAATATTAATTAAAAAACAGATTAAACCACTGCAGGTCTCATTTCACTGAGCTACAGAGCAGCTACTGAAATATTTCTGAGAATTACTGCATGTTTCTTATTTGCAAAATAGAAGTAAAGTATTCCAGCAGATCCCATTAATAAACACCACAAAAAAAGCATTATTGGTTTATGTATTTGGCTATACTCACTTGTTTCTTAGCATAAGGTAACAGTTTCTGGAAAAATATATGTACACAACAAAATTATCTCTTCTTTGAGTTGTCCTTTAAAGGAAATTACTGGACTTTCCAGGTTTGCTATGTATCCACTAAAAGAAATGGATGAGCCAAACATTTGTGCTAATACAAATCTTGAAAGTTAAATCTGTTCAGGAGTGAATAATTTTTAAAGCCTCTCTAGCAAAATATGAAAGATTTTACTGAAAGCTCTTCACCTCCATAATTGTGCTATGAAAAGGGTGTTCTCTTACTCTTATAACACTTGTGAATTCAGAAGCTTAAAAGCACTGTTTCTTCATTTATGTCAACATATCTAAGTCAATGTTTAAAGAGTCAAAGGTTTTTTACTTGGATAAAGAGACAATTTTAGCCAAGGATATTAATCCCAAATTCCCAGATATTAAGCTGAGAATTTTTCTGTTAAACAAATTATTAAATAATACAGTTTCAGGATTCTGTGTGAGGGAATAGTTCAATCAACCTTTTTTTTTCTTTTTCCCATGGGGAAAATTAAAATTATATATAAATTTCAAGCAGAATTAGCCCAGCTTGAAATACTGCAATTGCAATATTGCAAAACACTATTTTTGAGTAAATGTAACATTTTGTTTAAGATATCAGTCGAGCTGGAGTGTCCTCCAGAAGCTCTCAGAAGCACAGCTCACCATCCTGTTTTTGCCCTCCACTGGCACCTGGACCATATGTATGGTGCCAAGGAGTGCTGACGCTTGTGAGAGGCCAGTGATGCTTCACAGATATTTGAGGGCTCTTTTTGTGCTCCGGTTCTCATGGCTGCTTTTTAATCTGGTTTAAATCTTTGAGCACAGAGCAACGAGGAGCCCTGTGGGACTTGGCAAGAAGCATGTCTGGATGCTACCACACCAAATGGCAGGTGACTGGCAGAAATTCCAGGATATGTGTGCGTACAGTTACAGGCAGAATGCCCAAAGCATTGTAAACCAAAAGCAAAGGCCAAATTTTCCAAACTTTAACTCTGCATATCATAATCTATTTTAAAAACACTTCATTCTCCAAAGAACTTGTATTCCCTTACCAGGGTTCTCTGAAGCTGTCCCTGACATGGAATATTCTCTGCAACATCACACCCTTTCCAAGGACATGGTAACACATAATGAAGGAGGCTTTAATTAAGATTTCCCCTTAGCAACAAACTAGCCAGGAACCAGCTGCACCATTCTGGCTTTCCATGAACTTTGCTGTGAGGAAGACAGGCCAACAATGTCAAATTTAGGCCAAAGTAGAAAGGAGAGGCTTAAGGGAATTAGGAGTGCATCCTGTATTTCTGAAATATATTTCTTGTTCATTCTGTGCCAAAAAAAACCTTCTAGAATTTGCTGACAGTACCTTTTCTCACATGGGCTATTTGAAAATCTCTTTTTCCCCCTACTGTTTTTGGGTTTTTTTACCTTATTTCTCAGCCCATTTCTTCCATTCCCCGAGACACTTTTTGATATAAAAAGGAATCCTGCAAACAGAGAAACCTGACATGCATCCACAAACTTGTATAATTTACCATAAATAATTAGAACTTCTATTATGGATCACAAAAGCAAAGAACAAAAAATAAAAACCTTATAATAATTACTTGGTCCTGAAACTGATAAGTAAAACTATGAAACAGGTTACACACCACACCAAAATTGCAAGCAGCAAATGTATTGCAAACATTGATTCTTCACAGGTAAGGAAAAAACATGGGTGAACATAACAGGATCCATTTCAGTGCCTGTTTGAGGGCTGATCTGCAACTTGGTAACAGAATGCAGGAAAGGGTACGGGACCCCAGGCAGGAAGAGAGAAGCCCCAGGCCACTGGCTCTTTGGGTTTGATTCCCATACAGATAAAATTGTTAGGCCTAAGTTCAAGACAGCAGCTGATGCAGCTCTATTATCAGAAGAAAGCTCTCTGACCGAACCCAAGAGAAACCACAGAGCAGGAAATCCCTGTCCCTAAATTTGCACCTGCACTTTTGTCCTTATTATCACCCATGACTGCCAAAACTGCTGAGTGTGCAGCAAAGCCCCCGTGCAGGAGCAGCCTGGGCAGCACACGGGCTGCTGGGGAGCTCTGTCCCAGCACAGCACATTGCACCATTGATGTCCTGCAGCTGCGCTTCACAAGATTAAGGGGCAAACATGTGCAAGCATTTAATATCACTGCATAGAGAAACTGTTAATACTGATTAAATTAATCCTGTTTTCAAATATCTGCAGATCATAAGACCAGCCACATTTTGTTTTGAAAAAGGTCCACTGTTGGAAAATATTATAAGAAAGCAGGAAAATACAGAATGGCATGTCCCTCCAGCAGGACATTCTGTCTAGAAACAGAGGGAGGAATTGTATCTGAAGACTTCATTTTCTTTAAAACCCACAAAATCACACCTTTTCATAACAGCAGAAAGTAATCAAATCCTATTTGAGCCTATTCCCATTTCATATCTCCACCATACCCTCTGACAGGGAATTCCACAATTTAATTACCCATTTATGAAGAAAATATTTCCATTTGATGGTTGTAAACCTATTGCATGATTATTTTATTCAGTACATCGTCATCCTTACATTACCAGAAGAAATAAAAATGCTGCCTTTCCTACACTATTTGTCAGTTATTAGACCTTTACCACTACCCCAGTCTTCTCTTTTTCAAGGAGAAATTATAGAGCACTTTAATTGGTTCTCAACAAGAAACCCTTCTCTGTCTACTATTGTTCTTTGTAGCCCTTCTAGCTCCTTTGGGAACTTTTACTACTCTTGTCTTAATATTCCAGATAACAATGCAACTTAGATTTCAAAAGGATTGCATCCATTATTTTATCTTATTTTTTCCCAGGATGTTTTATAGAACTGTATTTTCCTCTTTAGCTGGTGCTGAGGTGACAGTTTTATTGAACTAATCACAATAATGCCAATATCTCCCTCCTGAATAGTAACTACTGAATCAAAATGCATATTTAAATACATTAGTTCCTTTCCATTTACCAAAATTGAATTTCATCTGCCATTCAGTTTCATAAAAAACATGTTTTACCTGTTTAGAATCAGCTTTGCTTTTGAGCATTCAAACAAATTTAATCAATCAACAGCCTGTATCTCATACTTAATCAGCTCTTTCCAAGGCTATTTACAAGTCTGCTGAATACAACCAGCCTCTGAGAAGCCAGATTTAAAATGCTCCCTTCAAAATTCAGATTTCCAAATATCAGTAACACCCTTACATCAAAGCTTGGTTCAAGGTGTCTTGACTAGGATTGCAAATCTTTCACACTTTCTAGAGATTTTATTCTGCATGGGATTTTAAAAGTGAGAGCTAGTGAAACATGGGAAATTTTTTCAGAACAACTCACTTCAGCAGAATCAATTTTGATTTGCACTCTTTATGATTTATTACTAATTTTGTGAATTTTTAAACATATTTGCAAATACTGATTTTTTTCTTGTTATTAGTAATTTTTTTCTTTGTTTTATGAAAGAAAAATATATTTTATAAGAAAGTAACCCATAAGTGAACAAGTTTCCTAGAAAATATCATATAATTTAATTCTAGCAACAAAACCACTGACATACCAGAACGACTCTACAGCTCAAATCACAGATTTTAATATCCAGATTTTCTGTCCCTATGTTTGCAAAGGGACTTAATTTTTTTTTAAGTTCACCATAAAATAGTTAAGATTTAATTTAATTATTCTTAAATTAAAAGTACGCATTGTTGAGAATATTATCTTAAATTTAATCTGGCCAACTTCAACCACCACTCAGCTCTTTGGCTGCTTCCATGGCCTGTGTAACCTGCTCAGTGGTGAACAATTTCTGCAAATAAAGAATAATATCCATTATACTAGTTTGGGAGAGAAGAATGAAAAAGAGACGTGGAAAAGAAGAGAGCTTCATTTCCAGACACAGTTTTCAAAGTGGAATCCTCCTGGTCAGTCTCTGTGCAGACTGCAATAACAAGCAGTCACCTCACAGAGATTAAGGCTGACATTAGATGTTCCTTCTCAGAAACAACTGGGGATAATCATATCCTGCTCCCAAAAAATAGGAAACCAGCTGATAATGCAGATAACAATCAGAAGTTGCCATTTCTAACCCTGTGGCCAGCTAGAAATCCTATCAGCAATCCCTACCCAGAATAAATGTATTTTATTATTAATAGTAATTAATTCTCACTTTACAGTCCTTATTTTATTATCTCTGCAGCAGTTACATTGGCTTGCTCAACGCCCTAATTTTTCCTCACTCATAGCCATTTAAAATAAGCTTTTTGAAACTTGTGAGCTTGCTGAAGCTGAGGAGTTCTTTTTCTTTTGAACGTGTATGCTTGTCTGGCATTTCTATCCAAGCTTCTACAACCCTGCTTAAGAGTTAAAAACTGTAATAAAATTGAAATATGTTAATATAAAAATGAAGAATGGGATTTGTCTTACCATATTAAGAAGATTAAGCAATGGCTAGATAGTCCTGGACCATCTAGGGTTTAACTTCTGCTTGTCAAAGCTGCTTCCTCATCTCTATAAAGACACTGGATTATAGCCCTTTTCCAAGGTCAGACTACCCTGTCTCTGCAAGTGGAAAACATGAAAGAGATTTATTAGGCAGCAATATACATCTATGCATTTTATCTTTCTGCAGCCTAAACATCTAGGAGAGGCTGGAGGCAGAGTTTAAGAGGAAATCAAATAAATTATAAATGATGATTAAATCCAAATTGATTTAAAACCGATGGGGTTGCATCGTTTACATCATCAGTAATGTTGAGTGTCATTTTAAAAGTTACCTCTTTTTCTGAACATGTGTCATACATCTATTAGCAAGAAATCAGTATACATCAGACTAGCTTTCAATTGGAAGATGAACACAAGCAGGCCTCATATTACAATGAGCTTTTAAAATTATAATCAGTTTATAGGAAGTAGCTGAAGTGGGAACAAGCATCTCCACAGCTCTCATGGGCCACATAAATGCAGACACAGTGTGCATTTCTGTACATGTGTATACACATATACACCTCTCTTCTAGATAATACTGAACAAAAAAAAAGAAGGTAAAAGTAAGGAATCTTTTTTCAGAGGGTATTTTGCAGGCAGATAATGGACTGACAGCTATATAAAGAACATTTACACAGATAAAGGGGAACAGTGATATATAGCCCTGCTAAACAAAGCACTGGCACAAAACTAAACCAGAGAGGTCCCCCAGGATAGGTCACCTCAGAGTACATCCACGGGCATTAAAAACAACACAACATCATTGCCAATACTGCCATGCACAGTATTTCTCCCATGGTATCCCAAAGGCAGGGTCAGTGTTACAATGTCCATCCTGCTTTGTGCCACACATCATCTTTCATATCACTGGAGCACTAAGTAAAACAAAAACTGTATCTTAAAGGTTAGTATTGACCAATCCATTCCTGTCCATTTATTAAAAGAGAGCAAATCTTTTTAAGCAAAGAGTTTAAAAAATACTTTGCAGATAAAAAATACATACTGAAAGATCTGTTCCTCATTCTTTAAAATCAATTTTGTAACAAAAATAAAATATTCAAAGCTTTAAGACAAATTTTTTAGGCACACTTCCCACAATGAACAATTTCAGTTCCTCTTAGTGTCTGTTTTCTTCTTTCCTTGCAAGCACTCAGAGCTAGTTTTGGAAAAAAAGGGGGGAAAGCACCAAACCCACTCAGCAGATGACACAGAAACCGTCCCCATGAATAAAATGAACCAAACGTGTAAGATTGTTTTCACATGAACCCAAGCAGCCTGTGTTTATTATGAAAGTGTCACACTTACACAATTGAGAGTTAAGCTATAATTTATCACACACTTGGTATTCTAAAAATCAACCTAGACAGCAGATTCTGATACCCAAAGTTGCATTCTCCCTCTCGACTCGCCCCTGCTTGGCTCTGGTGGGCACTGGCACTCCTCCAGCCCTGTGCTCACAGCTCTCTGCAGCCCAGCACTGCAGGAGCAGCTTCCAAGCCTTCTTCATCCCTGCCTAACATTTCAAGAGCAAGATTAAAACTCTCAGAACCCCTGGACCTTATTTTTTTTCTGATTTTTCTTTATTACATGAATATTTCTGCAGGTTCTGATAAAAATCTACTGAAGATTTTTATGTAATAAAAGAAATAAAGCCAAAAATTGTAATTTTCCCTAATCCTCAGTCCTGAAAATTCTTCCTAAACACAATCCTTAATGAGTTATCTAGGTGTGTACCTGTAAACAAATGTATGATAGCTATAGATCAAGGAACTCAGAAGTCCGGATTTTTAGAGATATTCTCCCAGCAGTGCTGACACAGTGTCCCGGCTTAGCTAAATGAAAACCCTACCTGTCCCTTAAATTTGGTCTTAATAGAAGTGGACCTATTCAAATAGGCTGCAGGAAATTGGAAGCAGCTTGGGAAGATGAGATTCCTCTGATGAATGTCACAATACAGTCCTTTACATGGTGGAGGAAATTGTTTAAAGTGCTTTCCATCTATTTGTAATTTCTTGCTCCTTCTGAGCAGTTTGGGATGCAGTTTTGCCTATCATCCTTGGCTTGAGATCTGTGTTCACCCCAAATGAGAATGACTCCATAATATGTCATTTTGGATCATGTACTTATCATACTGTAAAGATCCTTGGAATCAAATTCCCACAAAAATGTCAACCAAACCCTTGTGTATTGTTTAGGTTGACACAGGCTATTTAAATGGTAATAGTTGCAAATGCTGACGTGTGGTATTTCTCCTGAATATGCTATCACTCCCTCTCTCTGAAACCACCACCACCAGTTATCTCAAGCTGAAGGTTAAACAAAAACTCTAAGCATCTTTAAATTGGATTATCCAATATGATCAAAGCTTGATGGTTTCATAAATGTCAGCATATCTGCAAAACAGGACTTGAAACCTCTAAATAAAGCCAAGTCCACACCTTTTTCTATTTAAGGATCTTAAATGCTGCTTGATCTTCAGATTTAGAGTGGTAAAAATTAATAAAGTACTCATTAACTGGGAAAAAAAAACCCAAGAAGAAATTATGAGTTTAGGTAGACCTTAAAAAGAGTATTGTTGAAATTATCTCCATCTTCCTATGTAACCTAAACCATTTTACATCATTTAGTTCTTAAAACTAGATTTTAGAGCAATACAAAACCATTAAGAATAGACAAAACTGAAAGATTTTCACTCTTCCTGTTGATACTGAATTTTTTTTTAAAGTCTCTTTATTTCTCTCTATATACAAATTTATTTTCAAACACCTGTAGCTCTTCATAAATTCACTAAAAAAGATTGAGAGGAAAGCCATGTAGCAAACCCTTCACTGAAGTGCCCTCATGTTTCTATCTCAATGGAATGAAAACACCCCCAGAGACAGCAAAATCATTGACGGATTACGACCCACCCCACTGGAAAACTGATTTACCAAAGTGACTCAAAGAAAAGCCCTTCCCCTGCTACCTGCAGCAGTTATATATTTCAGTGATTCCATCCCATACACACTGAAAGGCTTGGCTGTATTTAGTTTTCACAGTTCATCTAACTGGAATGTATTTTTATAGGCCTCACATGCACAGCCTCATTAAGAAAGAGACACGTACATAAACAGGAGTCTAAGGAACTTAGAGCCAAGAGGCAAAGAGATTACCAAAAGCAAACAGCCAAGGGCCCTACTCGAATTTCTGACAACCATCAGCCTGTGGCTATGCAAATGCCACTCTTGCCAATGCCAAATGCTCATCTCCTCGGGCATGGAGTGTGCACACCTCTGGCCTGGTTTGCAGTCATCACCTGGCTCTGCCTGGCAGAGATTTACTCACGGATGTTGGTCCAACTGCACACTTGATCACAGAATTTGTTATGGAAGCAACTGCGAATTTTTAAGCACCACTGTGTATGTAACACCTGGAACCACCTCATTTATAAACACTTTTGGTTGTTGTTGTCATCTTTGTCACAGGGCAACTACTTCTCTATTAACACATTAAAAAATATGTATTTTTAATAGATTGACCAATATGGACCAAAAATCACATCAACTTTTACAGATTTCCTCTCAAATCCTTCTGGGTCACGCCAGAACAACTCTACTGATTCAGATAACTACACTATTTTGTATCAGCTGAGAGACCAGTCACATCTGCTCACATTTTGCTTCATGGTCAGATATGATTAAACTGCTCATAAGAACTATGGCATTCAATATTTCTATTCTATAGCTACTTTTTATAAAGCATACATACCCCAGTATCACAGCTGATGGCAAAAATGGCATTTTTGTTCCTATGTCATCAGAGTTACAGATTTATTAGAAGCAACCACCTGAGGAATTAAGATTTAGCACCTTGAATTGCCAGAAGCTAAAGCAAATTTCTAATAAAGTGGAGCATATAATTAAAACATTACAAGAAAGTGTCAAAACTATATTTCTGTTTATACTGAGGTTTGAACACTGGCTGATATACATACACACAGAAACACCTCCTCCTTCCAGCCAAGGATGGCAGTAATTCTAAGATCCTTTCCAAAAGATAAAAGAGATTCACATAAACTCAAAAATTTTGGTTTTCTTTCCAAATAATCAGTTACATTCCAGGTCCTCAGATATGGCTTGCATCGTTCCCAAAATTTGCTGCTGGTACATTTGTACAGCAAGGAGACAATCTCCCTTTATTAACAGTCTCTGATGATAAATATGAAACCATTGCAGCTCCAAAATTTTTATTTTCCATTTCCCCACTAATCAAAGGCCACATCAGTGGAGATCTCCTTTGCATGTAGCCTTGTAATATTCAATCAGACTCTCAAACACATACTGTAACACAGCTGTAGTTAAACAAAGATGCTAAGCCTCCAAGAGCATTGCTTTACATCTTAAAATTTGACAAACAGCATGCAGCATCTTAACCTGTATCCTACAGGATATAAAGACAATGCATACAGAGTCAGTTGAAACATTTAACAAGACAAATGAGATCAAAACAGATTTTGCTGCTATCCTGCAAAATGAAAACACACGGGTATTCATCTTTGACTGCACGTCTCTCTCACCACAGGGTGTAACTTTAATTTCCCATAAAATGCTTCAGCATTTACTTTTTTCCCTGACAGTCAGTTCCATAAAGTTGCTCCACCTTTCTTGTTCACCAGATATTGTGTGTGTAACAAAGCTTTTTTCCTTGTGCTCCTTGTGCAATAATCACCCTTCTTGCTGGTCAGTTTTCTGATGCCTTCTATCCAAGCTTGGCACACCACATGCCTCACTGCTAATATGACCTGTGAATACTGTGGGGCTTGAGTTTTCCCCCCCTCCCCTTTTTTTTTTTTTTTTTTTTTATTTCTGCATTTGACAAAGGTAAGGATGTCTGCACAGTACTACAGGCCACACACATACCTGACACACCATTATTCTGATCCATCATCTTCCACACAAACCACAGCAGAATAAAGCCTGTGTCAGTCATTCAGAGCAATTCAGCTTTCCCTCTCTTAATGGTGCTAATCTTCTTCCTACGCTGTGAATCCTGGATGAACAGTTACATTGGGTCTGGCTGAGCTGGAGCTCATTTTCCCCATGCAGCCTGCGCTCTGCTCTGCACCAGAAGCTGGAAAGGTGTTGATAACACCCCAGAGTTTTGGCTGCTGCTGAGCAGGGCTGGCACAGCATCAGCACTGTCTCTCACCATTCCAGCCTGAGGCAGTAGGCTGGGAGTTGGCAAGATCATGGGAAGGGACACTAATAGGACAGTGGACCTGCACTGACCAGTAGGATTTTACAGACCATAAAGCATCAGCTCACACACAAAAGCTAAAAGGAGTTGGAAGTAGGGGCATTCTTTGTTTACAGCATTTCCCTTCTGGAGCCACCACTATGAGAGCTAAAGCCCTGCTTCCTGGGAACTGTCCAGACAACATCTGCTAATGAGAAGCAGAAAATTAAATCTCTGGGGTTTTATATTCCTTTGCTTGTGTGCACATAACCTTTTGCTTTAGTAACCTGCCTTATCTCAACCAATGAGTTATGTCCCATCCAATTTTCTCTCCTCTGTCCAGCTGAGCAGGAGGAGTGATAGAGCAGCTTTGTGAGGGCCTAGCATCCAGCCAAGGTCAGCCCACCACAGTCCTTTTTGGTGCCCACTGTGGGTGAGACCATGGCAGTTTCACATTAATCATGCTGTAGTTATAGCAGTTATTGGGTAGCCAGCTCCTCTGCAGGACAGGGAGCTGGCAGATGAGCTGCTTATCTCCTCATTTGCCAAGTTTGGGAACAGGCTAACACAACCAGTGGCTCTGTGCTTTACCCTAGCACTGATGGCCTTGCTGTGCTGGGCAAGATGTTCATTTAAGGAAGATTTTGTGAACTCCCCAGAAAGCAGACCCCTGGAGACAAAGGTATCCAGTACGTGAGAGATTTAGCAGGGCTGGAAGTCATCTATAATGACATCTAAGAAAAACAGTGTAGAAAACTCAACCATGTATTGGAAAAAGGTTCTTCAAGTCCCTGAGTTTGTATCACATGTGGTCAGTGGTGGTGTAGAAAACACCAGAGAGCTCTTCCCAGCTTTGTCACTGGGTATGAATAAATGGAGGTATAAAATGCATGAAGGCACAAAAGGGTAATCCTTTTAGGCTTAAAAAGTTATTTCCTACAGGACTTGTACAGAGAAATTGATATGTTAAGGTAACTCTTGAAATTAAAATACTGGAAGGAAAGTGTACCATTCAAAGTTTACGTAAAGAACTCGGTATATGAATTAAAACATTTGTCTTGCCAGAAGAAATGTCATCAGATGGCCTTTGATTTTAAAAAAAAAAAACTCAAACAAATAAATAGGAGATTAAAACATGCCTTTTGGGGTTTTTTTTGTAGTTTCATACTAACACCTCAATATTTCGGATCTCAATCATGACATAGTAGAATATATGAATGTAACATGATAAGCTTTAAAACTGCTGACATAAAATTCAAAATCCATTTTACACTTTTGAACCAAATAACTTTGGAAGAAGAGTGTGTTTGCTGGGTGAATTTCAATGACTTCTTCCAATTTTAATACAACTGCATTACAATTACCATATTTGCAAAACAAAGAGCACAAACCAGAAAAGCATAAAAAGAAATGGATGATGACATTTGCATTTGCAGAGTACATTCAATGTAAGTTTGATTTTTTTTCTACTCAGCATCACAAATGTGTTTTGAAACCTCAGTGTAGTAAGCATTATGTGTTCATTGGAGGAGTTCCATTTGCATTTAATTTGCCTTCAATGGCTGGATAGGATATTAATTTTGAAGGCTTATAATAATTCCTTATGAAATAATACTATGATCTAGACATGAAAAATCTACATATTTTTACATTTTTCACACATTATCCTGCTTTTATTATATGCCTAAAAGTAGAAATTCTTAGGACAAAGTAATTTCATTTAAACATGTTCTATTTTTCAGAATTTCCCTTGAAATCAATTTTAATGTAGAAGATCACAGAAAAATTTTCATTAGTATCTTTAATACATATTACTAATATTTCATTCTATCTCTTTTTTGATGCTTGGTGTCTTCAAAGCTCTCCAGGTGTCAAGGGCTCATCAGCTACTGAGAAACCTTCACCTGAATCTTAGTGATTAGAAAAATACACCTAAGAAACTTTACTATCCCATGGCAGCCTTTACTAGGGTTAGGAAATCAGGTTCTGGAGGGAAGAAAGAACAGTCACTAGTGGTATAACATCACTGATTCGATGACTGACTCAACAGATAGTCCTTAGCTGCAACACCTGTCCGTTTTAATAACCAAGGAAGATACAACTGATAATGGAAGAAATTAATTTTAGTAGACTTGAAAGTGGGAGAGAAATGGATACACAGAAATGGAAGGCTATTCCAAGAATTAATGCAGCTATAAAGCTTGTTGTGAGAAAAACTAGGACCTTATTCTACAGAGCAGAATTGAGCACAGTGCTGTGTGAATAGAGCATCACCTCTGATACAAGCCTTACAGAAATAGCTCTGCAGACACTGACAGCAAGCGCAGTTATCCTAATTTTTGTCACTAAATTTGATTTCCTTTTTAAAAAAAAAACCTTACCTTTCCATCATAATGGAAATGGTACCAGACAGGAAATAGGAGCAGTAGGGAGAAACCTAGGTTAGATGAAACATATTTTTATTGCAACCAAGCTGGAAAAGTTTTAGTTGCCTAGATATTGCAGAGATGAATAATAGGAAAATAAAGAAGTAGTTAGTTATGTCAGCTTTAACAAAACTAGAAGTAGATTAGGGCTGCACAGGTAAAACAAGAGCAAATGAGAAAGGGAGACCACATAGTGTAGTATTTATCAGGAGTTTACAAACAAGCAGAGAAATATTTAGTCAAAATGGCAACAAAAGCAAAATTATCCTACTATAGTCAGAGAAAAAAAATGAGCACAAAAGCATGGTTGAAAAGCTTCTTGCTCATCTCCCATGAGTGGTCCTCCCCCAGTAAGTGGAGATATCCTCACATTCAAACTCCTATGAGCCTCCTGTTCCAATCACAGTAGAAGCTGTACATAAACAACACAAAATCCCATTTAAATGGGAGTCAAGCATGGCTTTCTATATCTTCAAGTCCTTTAAAACTTTTTAAAGCAAGTATTTAATAGACTACTGTGGGATGGAATTCCTGTAGAATCTGCATTGGGATATATGGTAATGAATTAATTAGACACTTTCTTTTGGGAGAAATTGAAGAATTTAATCGTGTTTGTAAAGCTGCAAGTGTTCCTGAAGAATCACTCTTCCTGGATCCTCTGTCATCATGCCAACTGTACCAGTGCTTGTTCCTCATGACAGGAAAAGAAACAGAGCTGGTATTTATGCTGGTCACAATTTAAAATATTGGCCACTGGGAGTCATGTTCAGTTAAGAGATTTGTAGTCTCATAAATTTCAACAGTTTAGAGAGAAAAATTAGTTCATGTCATTTAAGTATCAAAGGAGGCTGAAGAACAGCTGGTTGAATTCAATGGATTGTTTAATTCTGTTTTTAGGGTCAAAAATAGATAATATTTCAGTGTACTTAGAAAACATTCAGGCACAGTAGGTTCCAATTTTGATAGCAAAATCATTAGTATGGGAGATCTGGATATAGATTCATTAAAAGGAAATTCTAAATTTTTTGCCATCTGTTAGCAGTGGGCAAGGAATACATAGAGAAGCCATTTCTGACAGGTCTACAATGCAATTTATAACTATACAGCATCATTTGACTTAAACTTCTCTACACAAAAATAATCAATTCCAACCACTTTTGTTCCTACTTTCTTTTTTTTTTTTTTTTTAAGGGAGAATTCATTACTTCTTAAACACCACTGAAAAGACGTGGGAAGGAAATCCTACATAATTTTAAGGGGCTGCCATTAGGAGTGGGAATGATTGCATTCATAAAGCTGTTCTGATCCTACACCTGACTGTAGTGACGCTCCTTTGTAAGTTCAGAGATCCACCCACGCTACTGTACACCCACTGAGTTGTAAGACTGCTGCCTTATGTAACCTCCTAATTCAAGAACTAATGAATGTTGGCAGTTTTTATTCCCAAGTGCATTTTTTTCTTTCCTGATTAAAATTCAATTCCTATGAGAAATAGAACTGTATATTATCAGACTGCTCTAGACAGAATATGTAGCACCTTCGCAGCTGAGTAGAATAACACACAAAACCAGGGAGAATTTTGAAAATCCATCTGCATCTCTCTTTTTGTATTCAGCGTTAAAATAAAATCATCCACTCTGAACATTACAGAAAGTTGGACTTAAACACTGCTTCAAAATCCAAAATCAGATCAGTCAGGTCTTAACCACAGTAAGATCATACAGTCACTGCTTTTTATAACAGTAGCATGGTCACATATGGTTACAAAAAAGCCCATTCAATAGCTCACTGCAGAAACAACTCCTCCACAGATTTCCAGGCACTTGGGTTACTTTGTGGTAGATGTGCAGAGTCAACCACAGCCACCTACTCAGCCTCCCCCCCATTCTGAGTGAATTCCTCATCCCAATGCATTAAGTACAGCCTTGAACTGATTGGTTGTATGACCTGTGACAGAAGGTGCAATGATAAGAAAATTCACATTAACATTCCAGCTTTCTTACTCTGACAACTTTATTTGAATAAAATATTTATGAACAAATTATAAGTAAAATTAATGAGAGTAGAATAAATAGAATAATCACAAGATAAAAAAAACAAGTATTATTGCTCACTGATCAAATGCTTTACTTTATCTAAAGCATTGCTACACACTCACTCTTACAATGTAGAGGACATATATTAACCCCTGTGTTTTGCTTGTGGATGAAGACATACAAGAACTAATGCTGACAAGACTGGCTGTGAGATGACTGTGTTGAATAGGGTTAAGCCAGTGATTTGTAAACTCCTAACTGTTACCTCTTTGGATTAGAGTTTTGCTTTTTTGTTTTAATGTGATTTTGTTTTGCTGTGAGATTTTGGCACATTTGGTAAAATCTGAAGCATGACTAAATTTGGGCACTAAAAAAAAAATCATCAAACTCAATCACTGTTTGAAGACTTCGATGCCTAAAAGCCCTATTTTATCATTAGAGCTACTTTTCCAAATGCATCTGGATTTTTGAGCACTTGTCATAGTATATAGCACCTAATTTATTTCCTGAACAGGCATCACTTTCATATGCAGTTCATTCCAGGAATCAACACAAATCGGTTTGTTCCCTCTGAATGAAAACTACATTATAGAAACTCTCCTGCAGCTGCTCTACACTTGAGGTTTTCTTACAACAATGGTACAGCTCATTGTTAAAAAATATAAATTAGTCCATACAGATGTTTATGTTAAACTATTGCTCATGTTAATAGGTCAAATTTCAAGGTTAAATATCGTTGTAGTAGTAAGTTACATCAATTGATCTGCAACCAGTGATGGTCAGATGTCCTTTAGTCTGATAATCAGCACCAGCAGCGTCACTATCCTGAAAAATAGGCCTATGATTCACCTGAGATAAATACAATATCTCAGCCAATCACACTGCCCGAGCTGCTGCCACACGAGTTGCACTGACAGTCCCTCCTGTCCCAGCTGAAATTCCAAACCAGCCAGATGGGAATTCCTTCGGTCATGATAAAAACAGCAAACTTCCCAGGCAACAGCTTTTGCTCAAAAACGTTCAGAGAGAGGTTTTAAAAATCTTTAGACACAAAACAGAGGTGAACTTTCCATTATATTAAACTTTTGCTAAAATACAGCCATTTCTTTGGATGCAAGATAGAGAGTCACTTTTGAAAAATCTGTCTTTGCTGGCAGGTGGGAATAAAGTTGAGTGGGAAGGCATGACTTTTGGAAGAAAAGAAATTCAGAAGCTTCCTATCTTTTTCACTGAAAAAGCCGTCAATACCCATTACCATCTGGCATGGCAGAAATTCAGATTTCCTCAAACTGTGTTGTAAACATGTGAAGTAAATAATTTTGAAAGCTGAGTGGTGTAGACCATTCTGATAAAGAACATTTAAGGGATTTCAGAGGGAAAGAAATCATTGCCATGATATAATAAATGATACAATTGCAATAAATTCCATTAAACTATAAAAGAATCCAACTAAGATCAAGGGTTAGACTGAAGACTATTTACATAAATTAAAGGTAACTGTATTCATGGATATAGCTAAAAATACTGTTTACATGCAAACTTAATGCTAAGCCTGTGTAGGTCTGAGAACTGCCCTTTATATATTTAAGAAATTAAATAACCCATGCAAGGTAATAAAAAGTAAAATTAACAGATGCTACTGGCCTGTGTTTGGAATATTTGTTTAGCTTGATATAAATGACAGGAGAAAATCTGGAATAGAACATTTAACACCAGGTTTTTGCTCCCCTGGCACTAATGTAGAGGAGGCAAAAATGGAAGAAAAAGTCTAGCTCCTAATTACTGAAAAGATGCTGGGAAAAGATTGGAAGATCTTATCCATTATTTCTGTTGTATCCAGGAACAGGCACAGTCTGGTAGCACAGAAACTGAAGTTGCTTGGAAGGAAACTATTGCTCTCCAAAACTCATCTTCTTTGTTTGGTGATAGCAAATACTCCAGGAAGGACATAGCACGCTACATTTTGCTTCTGAGAAATTTTGCAGCCATGAATTTAGACAATGTTTACTTTCACTATGCAAAACACACTGGTGCAACATTGATAGAACCCAGCATATTTAAATCAGTTTGTGGAGTTTTTAGGATAGGATAGAAGTTTTGAATATGTGAGTCAAATATTGATACAAATTGGTTTCCCAAAATTGTTTTGGGAGGCAGCAGATGTATAACATTCCTGAAAATGAAATGGGCTATGACAGTTATGCTAAATTCTGCTTAGATAGCCTTCAGTGGGAACTGGCCCTCCTTCATAATTTAAATTACCTCTCTGTCACATTTTAATGCAAGACACAGGGCCTTCACTCACAGGATTTCCCCAGTTTTTAACCGCTGGGGACCAGTAGGTCCTAGTTTTTGGTTTTATGATTAAGATTTCCCTCACCTTAAGAAAAAAAAAAACTAAACAGTAAAAGAAAAAACAGAAGAAAATATACATACACTCCTGCTTAAAAAACGAAAAAACTAGCTCCTGCATTGTATATATTTTAAGAGAGCATAACATAACTAACACTGAGGCCAACATCACACAGTTCGAGTGCCTCTGCATTTTATGTGCATTTCTTGTAACACGTATGTTTGAAATGCATTCTTTAGTCTTATTAGTGATTCTTTTTAAGTGACAAATACAATTTTATGCTATTGTAGACTAATCTAAGGTAATTTTCTGTGGATTATTCCTAATTTTCTATGGACTGTCTCCAAGACCTAACCAGAGCAACACCTTTCTCATCTAGAATCACAAGACTGTCTACAGCTATTTTCTTCTGTGTGCAAATGGAATTATTAAACCAAAAGGAGACTAGTGGGTCTCTCAAATATGCATTTTCTTTTAAAAACATCCTTCAAATCATTCAGATTTTGGGATTTTATAGCAATGTATTAGCTGAGAGTCCCTTTTAGGAAACAATAATAACCAAGAAATTAATTTTTAAACAATGGGGGACAAAGCCTGTTTAAAAAAAATCCTTTTCATTATTATTCTCTTAAGAAAGAAATATTAAATCAATTTTCTGTCAGACATTCTCAATAAATACCTAACGGCAATGGCATATCTCCTTCAAATGAGCCAAGAAGCCTCTAGTATGCAAATAATCTTAGGAAGATGATACTAGTAGAGTTGATGAAATTAAGTGCAGTACTTAAGTGGCTGTTTATTAGCGCAAAACTAATGAATGGGTTAAAATGTATAATTGCTCAAGTTATTTGTAATATTTGCTACAATTATTAGCTAAGCCACAGCACTTTCCAGCTTTGTCATGAAAAATTACTTTTGCAGAATCTCCAAGACTCTAGTGTAAGCTTTTGTCTCTTGATTTAATTTTTCTTACCTCATCTGCTCCAATAATTGCAAATTCCACTAAGAGACAACATTGCAGCTTTACTCACTCATAAAACACGGCACATCTTTACAACAGCAAATGAAGGACAGTTTGTACAACTAAAGGGATCTCGGTAGCCAGACTTGAAATTATCTGATCAACTTTGTAAACTAAAATACTACGGCCATTACCCTCTATTTCACTGAAAATTGTGGTCTCAAGGGGGCTATCCTTTCATGGTTTTGTTCAAAAATATAATCTCTGGTAAAATTAATTTAATGAGCACAGCAATGTGAGTCCTTTCAGTTTGGAAATACTTTGTGCTTATTACCAAAATACCTCATTTAATTACTGAACAAATTACTTTACAATTATACAAACCACTGCAAAAAGACATTGAGACTTCCACAAAAATTTGCTTCAACCGTGTTTGTCCTTTCCGGTAGCTCTTAATATTTTTTCAGAGATATTTTAAGATTTAGACATGCACCATAATGGTTAAGCCACTGCAGTTTTGTCACAAGCAAAATTTTCCCTTCTGCTCTAAGTCTGAACATTTTAGAGGCTCTGAACCTGATGTGATCAGCCAAGTGAGAAAGGGACATCTTAAGGGCATACAAAATTGACAGCTGCTTAGACACAATTAAGTGCCTATATCTTTTGGATGAATGGTCAGTCCAACCACTGTAAAATTTTCTAGATCTAATTCACAGCCATTAATAAAATATTATGAACATTGCTTGGCACAATCTATTAAATTTAACATAGAAGTTGTTTTGGATATTTACCATGTATTATGTGAGACATTATATTGTCCCAAGTACAAGCATCCACCCAGATTCCAACATTAATGGACTGGATACAAACCACCAGATCTTTAGCAGCAAATGATGACAGAGTTAAAAAATATCCTTAAAAACAAAAAACTTTGCCACAAGTTTGAAGACCAAAAGTTTAGAAGTGTATGACCTAGATTTTTACAGCAGCTGGTCAATTTTGAATCTTCAGTATCTGCATGCTTGACTCCAGGCAGCCTGATTTTCAGAAACTACATTAAGTTTCACTATTTGCAATGCAAACTCTTTTACCAGGTAGTAAATTCAGAATCCCAGAATGAAGGCACTGAGTTCCACTAATCTCTTTCTAAGATCCTGGTTGGATGGTGAAACCCAGATAAAACCAAATCTATTTAGAGATGTGATTTTTTATTTAAATTGACAATTTGCAGCCATGCAATGCAAAAGGAAAACAAACCCAGTAGGTCTCGAAGAATTGTCGAATTATTTTGATCAGCCCACTTAGCACATATCAAAAAATAAAAATGTCATCACTTCAGACAGACAGAAACAGCTTGTCTTTTCTCTGGTTGTAATTATCAGGCTGGTCGATCTAATTCTGACATCAATTTCACAAGTGATTCTCTGCTCAGGGTTTACCAACAAAAATAACTTGGACATGAAAACTAAAGGCTGGTTTGCCCAGCCAATACTTTATTTCCTACTCCCACTTGATATATAAATTGTACTTGAAATTTCATCTTTAGCAATGATCACTTAATAAATAACATACAGGTGTTTTAAGTTGTTCTGCGTTTCTGGAATTTGATGAAAAGGGGTGTAACAGTTGACAAGCACTTGAACTTAAAAGAGAACATATCTTTGATGTCAAGTGTGTCTAAAGGATTCTCAAGTAAGAGTAATATGAAAATAGGCTCACCACCACTCAATCTATTCCCAACAGTTACCTGCTGGTCTAAGTGCCCCTGCACCATTATAAAAACCTGTCAAGCATTCAAAATCAATTACACACAGGATGTCAAATGCTGCCACGCCAGCTGTTCTTTCAGTGCCCGGCAGCTCTCACTGCCCATTTCCAGTTAAAAACACATCGAGCTATGCTGTTGTTTTTCTCAGCTGTGATTCACTGCAGCACAGAATCTGACCTCTACATACCTTAATAACTCGTACAAAAAGATGAATATTCATACACAACAATTGTATTCTAAATATTTGCATAATTACAGGTATAATGAAAAATTAAAGATATTTCAGGACATATTAACATCAAGCTACAATTTTAAGGGGAAACCATTAAGTACTTAAGTTGTTCATGTGTGTTGCCTTTTTCAGTAATTGTATATGACACTAAAATGGAAAGGCAGATTTCAAATATATCTCCTGCTGTCTCCTCTACACAGCACGTGAACTTTAAAGCATTTATTTACCATGACATGCAGTAGGAATGAATAGTGCAATTATTGAAAGATGTGAGTCCAAAAAGAATGGCTCTACTTGGCTACAGAAGCAGCCCTCCCAGTCTTATGAGTCACATATTACTCCCAGTGCTAAAAACTGTTTCATATCCAGAAACTTGGAAGACCAAGAGGCTCACCTAAGTATTGATAACTATATTTGATAATTTAATAAGAAATTAATATTTTATAGTTCAGTAACACTGAACTATAAAATAAAACATCCCATCACTAAGCCCCATCTTCTCACTTTGTGATAACTTACTTTCATTTTACTCTTACTTGTTAAGATAGGGGTTTTTTTTCCCTTTCCATATGAATTTTGACACTATCTTTAGTGGAGGAACTTCTATTTGTGCCAAAAAGATTTAACTCTTTCTGAGAAGTAAGCCCTTTTCCCAGGCAAAGATTTTCAACGGTTTGCAGAATTCATAGAAGATGGTTCTATGGCCTTTCTTTGAAATCAAAACTATAATGGAAACATTTTGTTTTTCTACAATGTTTTTCAGTCCAAAAGTTTTAAAAATCTCTTCAAACTTTTTGAAGAAAAATCAAGGCTTCTGAATTGAGAGCATCTGTTCTGACACAATTCTATTGCAAGAAAATATTCAAAATACTTTATTTTCAGTCCAGTGTGAAAAAAAGATCAAACCAAAGCTGTTGTGTGGAAGAACTGACATATCCCAAAAAAAGCTGAAAAAAGTTTACTGATAGTGTCAGGGACACTTTGTGATAAAAGTGCCAGAGGAATTAAACATGAGTTATTTGTCAAAAACATTTGTATACACACTTACTGTGCGACTCTGTCTAGTTGGAGACAACACAAAATACCCCTTTTGAAACATGATGCTAAGGGAGCCAACAGCAGAGCCCACTGTGCCATTTCAAAGGTACATCTAGTGACAACTGCATTCTTCTGGCATTCATCAGATTCACACTTGCTTTGCAAAACCTCTACAAAATCACCCGCAGTATATTTTAAAAGACCCCAGCCTTCCCACATAGCTTCTTTTGCTGTTCCCTGCAAAGCTGGGTCCCTTGCCAGCAGCCATATGTAGCTGTGAAATGGAGGTTAAGTCATACAGCACAGTGAGGCCCCAGCGTTGGGATTTTAGGAGAGTGTGGCTCCACATGTGCTAATGAGCAGTGTGATGACATTCTGTCTCTGATACACACGATGTATTACAGCTATGGAAAGCTCTAGACATATTTTACTCTTGTTTTAAATCAGAAAGAAAGAGTGCCAAATGTTTGGGGGGTTTTATCATGGAATAATCACATCCTGCTGAATATACATAACTACTTTCAGTAGTGTAACTTTCAGTAACACTGAAAGATGAGGGCAATCCTCAAAAAGATCAGGCTTTTTTCACATCCATCCATTTTAAACAAATGCTAAACTTAATGTCCATGTTTAAAATTGAAAGCATGCTCTCTAGAATAGTGTAATCAATATTATGCAGTATTAATACGCGTATTTTGTGTGAGAAATGATGCTGACTTCTAAAAATTTCAAAGGTTTATTAAAAAACCTTAACAAAACACAACAAAGGACTGAATAAGGAAAAAGAACAGCTTGCTGGGAGTTGGTGACCCAGCCATGAGCTCATCTACAAAATGGCTGCTCCACCTTTGATACCCCTGATGTTACATCGGGCAACCCTGGCCCCTCCCAAAGTCTGTCAATCAATTCTTCTTCGCCATCCATTGGTGGAGGCTACTTTTTTGCAACTTGATTGGAGGGGAGGGGTTACCATGCCACGCCCCCTAGCAACAAGCTTTCCCCATTCCCAGCTGCCTCATGCAAGGGGCACAGGTCCAGCCCTCCCTCCACGTGTCCCAACTGCCAAGACCGTCCCAAAGCAACCTTACAGGGGGAATGGGGACTGTGGAGGGAACAGAGGACATCCAAACAACAAATCACAATAACATAACTATATATCAACAGAGCTTCTCTTAACATGCAACATTCTTCCCTTAATTGCAAGAGCCAATCATCCCATTAGTCATCTATAATATTTTGAAATAAAAAAGGGAAATAAACTCCCAATTTATCTTTACATTTAGTCACTTGTTAGAGCCTTCTCAAAACTATTTTAATTGTCCCATGCACTGACTAAAAGCCCTTTTAACAAAGTCCTCAGAAAAGTATTTATTTAGCAAGTAATAACTTTACCTGTCTCCATTGGGCCTTTGAGCACAATCTCTCCCAAGACTAAATAGAATCCAAGGCTTTGTGCTTCACTGTTCAATGAAGTTCTCCAGTGCTACAAAAAAAGGAAGTGCTCATTGAATGTACTACTACTATTAATAATAGGCTGAGTGATAACAACAGCAGATGAGTCATACAAATACATTTTAACAAATGAAACAGGGCAATTGCCTTTCTCTTCAAAACAATTTGACACTGCTGTAATAAATCGATTGTCTCTCAAATGAACGTATACAATTGTTTCCAAGGTTACAGAAGGCTGCAGTCCTGAATAGGTGTTGTGTTCATTTTAATGTACTGAAAACTTTGCACTCGTGGTTCAGAACAACGGTACTAACATAGTGATGGCCAATTGCATAGAGCTGTCCATGCTGTCGCTGTTGAATTGTTTGTGAAAAACAAAGAAGGATAAAGTGATCTTGTTGGATGGCCAGACTAAATTACTGGATGCAGTACTGTTCACACGATCATCTTTAGAAACTTGCCACTGGAAATCTGCAATGCTAATTTCTTTGAAAGTAGAATGATTTTGATAGCTTTGAAATGTTTCTTCATGTTTGGACCACCGGCCTATAATGCCCGTCTGAAAAGTATATTGTGGGACCAATAACAGAAAAAAATTTAATATTTGTTTCAAGAAAATGTCCCTTTAGTGACCCCACCAACTTAGAAAATGTCACCATCTATCAGAATCATAATCTCAACATAAACTAGCATCTCTGAAAAAGGTCAGAAATCAAAATGAAATGTAAAAAATCCTTACAAAGGAAAACAAATTGGTTCAAATACCAATAGTGCTCTACAGTAAGAATCCTCTAATGCAAAAACGGTTGAAAAACAAGTTTTGGAAGTGCTTTCATGATGAAGATGGTAACAATGAGTTTTTGGTGAGGAATGACTTTTATTTATTGGCTGACAGGAAAAACAGTTAACTGGGACCTAAACCCCTGCTTAAAGAGGGGTCTAAACTCAAGATGGCAAAGACATCAATTTGACATTAGGGCTGCAACCAGACAAACAGCGGCCTTACTTCACATCACCTTTTATACATACACTTTGCCAGCTTATCTGAGCTAAATCTACCTTAATCAAACTGAACAAAAGCGTTGGGACAGCAAACAAATGCAGCTGGGGAAGAACAATAACACAGAAAAGAGATTCTTTGTTCCGCTGACCTGCAAATGTCTGTAAAGTCCTGTGAACCGCTGAGCCCAATGTTACAGAATTCTTTGACAACTTAGGAGCAGACTAATAATTCCCCACTTTGTTTACTAAGAAAGTCTCACAAATCAGTTCTATTTGGAAAAGCTTCATATTAAAATTCTTTGAAACCAATGCTTTTGAGGCTGGTTCATTTAGACCAGGAGAATTTGTATCCACTCCAACGGGAGAATTAGTACACTGATAGATTTGGCTGCATGATCAGAGGAGGTTTAAATGCCATATGACTTGCTTATAATGAATATTATTCCTCCTCAGCTCCTGTTCAGCTAGTCAGAACGCTTCTGAATTTGATTCACCAGAGGGCCGAGGGGGAGACAGGAAACTCACTGCTGGGCATGCTGAGAGAAGCACATAAAGAACGATGTTAAGGGCAAGTGGCATTTTATGTCTTTTTTGTGCTGCTAGGCTGAAAAGTGGCAGCTACTGATAACCTGGTTGTGCATTTGAATGATGTGAGAAAGCCATTTACTTTGGAGTTGAGAGGAAAGTCACAAAGGCGTGTCAGATAAATTACAGCTTGGCTGCCACCGCTGAGGCACAGCCTGACACCCGGTGCTTCCAGGACACCTTCTGCACAAAGCTCCATTTCAGCCTTATGAAAACGGTGAGGAATGTGTGAAAACACAACACACCTGGGTGAGCTGCTCTGCTTCCCAGCTCTCATTATGTGAAGAAGGTTACAGTTTTCTGAATCCCTTTGCAGATTGCATTAGAGAGCACCCAGGGTGGCTTGTGGCATGGAGAGCGCTGTGGCCCTGGGCCCTGCAGGTTTGAGAAGCCCATTCCCACGTGAGGGCTGTGGTAGCCAGGTGTGAAGGGCTGCCCAAATGCCGGACAGATTGATGGACCTGCTGCCTCAACAGATCATTCTGCAGCAGTGAAATACCCTAAGTAGGAAGACACTAAGCTTATTTTTTCAGAAAAAGAGACTATGTATTTTCAAGTAGGTTTAGAATGGTTGTTTCTGTCTTACACAGCATGACAGGAATAAGGCATCCTTCACCAAGCATTGACTATGCATGAAATGACATAGCAAATTATCTATAAGTATCAATTTATTTAATATTTAGCATGGTTGTTTAGTGATTCTCAATTCCACTTCAACTTTCTTTATCTTCCTTTCACCTCATGACTGAACCAACACATTAAATGGAAGAAATAAATGAGCTGGTCTCTATGTCTTTGGTGAAAAGGCTAAAAAGAGAGATTTAGACCACATCAAGACATTTAAGGGAGAAATCATAGTTATTATTTTGGGGACATTATGGACAATTAACCAGCACAACACACCAGGCTGCAGAAAGGCGAGGTGCAATCTCCATAATTTTAAAATGTTCCTGAAAGCATACAGTCATTCATGAAAGCAAGAACATGGATTTGAGGTTTATCTGGCCCAACATCAAGGCTAAAGAAATCTCATATTTAAAGAGGAAAATGCATATGACATGTTACAAAGTAGTATATATTGAAATACATAAAATAGGCTATTACGAGAATGAATCTCAGAAAAATACATTTTCAGGTTTCCTCTTCAGTGATATTCCATCTACTGCAGAATAATAACATGCTATCCATAGCTGGATAATTTTATCATTGTAAATGATCTTTACTTTTGACTTTCACATTACTGGATACTAAACTAAAAAGACTTTAATTCAGCTTTTAGGAAATTGCAACATTTACAAGTTTGGCTTTTCTAAAAAAATTTCTTAATGCTATAAAGACAAAAGTAGGTGTTCACAGCCTGATAGATTGTACCTGTGTTCCTCAAAATTGCTTATCTGTAGATTTCATAACACTTTATAGATTATAGGCAATGATAAGCCCGACTTCAATTGAAATGCATGTTTTAAAAAGATACAATCTGTAAGTTATTAAACCAGAAAATCTCTAGACTGCTAATCCCTGTTACCATCTGTATTTGCAGGTTTGTAACAGAATGGGGACTGATCTCCTTCCTCTGAGACCATTTGCCAATTCTGTCAGTATTCAGTGCAGTGTAATATTATTCTCCAGGTAATGCAGCTTTGTTGCTTAGCAGCAGGTTCTGCTTGCATACCTGACAGTTCTGGCTAATTTAGATAGAAGTTTGAAAAGTTAAAAAAAAAGACCCAAGCCTGGATAAACCCCATTAATAGAAAGATTCTACTATTATCATCACTGGCTATTGAAACAAGCCTGGAAAGTGAAAAGAATACTTTCTGAGCTCTGACTTGTACTGCAAAAAAAAAATCTGACATTATGAAAGTATACAAAACTTTAGCAACACATTGATTCTCACAGAGCAAGAAACAAGCGGTGGTATTTTGGCACTCAGTGGGAGTGAGATACCAAGCAAAGGTGATAGAGTCAACATGCAAATGAGAGAGTCATTTTTTTAATCATCGTCTGTAGAAAATAAAGTTCATATCCCATTGCAGAATATTCTACTAGACTTGGTATAGAGGCAGAAAGTACAAAATTCAGATCTCCAGTTACATATGTAGGCTTAGTGGTACAAGCAACAGACTGGCTTGTGCTATCAAGGTTGACTCATGTAATTTTGCCCAAATTATTAAACAGGACCATGGCTGATTTATTTTATCTCAAAGAAATACAGTACCTAACAATTCATTATCCCCACCTTTTATCTACATAAGTGATAACCACTTCTGCAGAGACTTTTTCTTACATTGTACCCTTTGTGATGCTGTGAAAAAGATGGTATAATAAATTTCCCACTCTGTTGTAAAGCTTAGATTTAGGCTTCACTTTAGATAAGATGTAGCAGAACATATATGGGAAAAAAGTAGAGTGAAAAGATTAATGACACATAACGATCTGCTACCAAAATTTTCTGAAATTCACAAAATGTTGATACAAAAACATGTAAACAAATTGAGAGTTACAGAGTGAGATACAGAGCCAAACAAGCTTTACTGAGTTGTCGGTATATGTGTCTTAGACATCTCTTTCCTTGGGACATCCATGAATTGTTTTTTAATGGGTGGTCTAGCGTTTTACCTTTGAGTGCAGAAAAAAATGTAAATAATTCATGCTGAATCTACCAATTCAGATTCTCATGCTGCCTCACTTCTAGAGTAAAACATTTCTCAGTTTAGGAAACTCACTCCCTTTCTGTATATACAAAAGCAAATGGATTCTGAAATGGCAAGGAAAGAAGTGTCATTCTTCTTTCCTTATCTTTAAGCATTTTACAAAATCCTGGTTTTCACTATCAAAGCTACTTCCTGCCTTAACCACTGACTGAATGGATAGAAAATTATCCACTCTAGTTCTAAATGTACTGGCCCTAAGTACCTGGTGAATAGCACAGCATTTGAAAGTCTTTTCTAGACACAATATAGGTATTTCTCTCTGCAAAACTAGACAAAGAAAAGAAGCTTACAGTGGGTATAAATAAAGCCACTTAGGTTACTGACTTTTTAAAATATAATAATTCACTACAGTTTGGATTTCTTAACTTATAATAATAATATGAAGCACAGGCAGAAGAAACAGACACTGAAATGGGAGAAAACTAACACAAACCCAGAAACAGCCCAGACCCAAACCTAGGTCTAGTTAAATTGAACCATCATATGCTGAGATTTGGCTCTTGAAACTGTAGAAACAAGCAGCAGGTAATGGAATGAATAACAGTATTTCTTTTCAGAGAATGAAAAGATGAGACTGATTAATTAGCTATTCTCCAATTTATATGCATGATATAGCTGAGACTGATGTTTTGATGTTTAACACAAGAAATAATTATTTCACATGCTTTTTTTTTTTGCCAACAGTACATAAAAAGCAGATCAAGAAATGAATAGGACAATTTCTTTTGGAAGGGATGATTATATTTTCTTTCTGACCTAAAAGAATAAAACCAACTTCCTAATGAACAAATTTTAAATGAGATTTTTGCTTGCAAAAATGATCACAATAAATGGACAGCTGATTGAAATTATTATTATTAGGGAAATAGATGACAAAATATGTATTTTGCATCCCTCAACTACAGTGGACAGTCAATCTCTGTTTATTTTCCAAAATACCTTTGTTTCTGTCACAGCTCTAGGTTCAACCACACAATAGGCACTCTCCAATTTGATGAAAAATTTAGGTGGACTTCTTTAGAGGAAAATTCTGGAGAATTTGGTATTTCGTGCTAGAACGAATGTTACTGGAAAATGGAATTTAAGTAGCCAGTGGGCTTTACCCTGTGGACATAGGATAAAGTCCTGATGGCTGATGGGAAACAGCGCCTCACTACAGACTGACTGTCTCAACAATTAAGTCCTACTTCTGCTGGTGTTGTTCGTCAGACTGCCTTGGCACTGCAGAATTTCTTTGCAGTCTTAAAGGAGAGTAACAGTTCTCTTGCTTTTTTACAAAAAGTTCCTTTCATTCATGTAGACAATAGTGTAGAAAAACATTTGAGAGGTGGCTGTCAGAATATTCAAGAAACTACAAACTTTGCTATTCCTTGGTGGAATAGCAAACAATATCAAAGCCAACTTTTAGTCCTTCTAAACCCAAACCAGCTGTGTGTCCTGACGCAGTCCCAAGCCCACCTCAGAGGGGACCCAAATGAGCACCAGATCTCTTTCACAGAAAGAGGAGGCAGCTGCACTGACCAGGATGGCCAGCAGACCATGGCATGACACAATACCCCTACGAGTCTGTCTCTCAAGTCTTGCTGTCAGCTGTGCTTACATTCACAGAAAACTAGTCTTTTCTCATGCACACAAAAGCCAGAAAATTAAAATCAAAAGCCTGTGTATTCATCATATTCTTTTTTCTAGGTTAACCATATCTATTTGAAGAGCTTTAGTATGCTCCTAGCAAATTAGCTGGTTACTGAAAATCAATCTCATTTTCAGAACCTCAGAGCAAAGCCTCTTGCCACACTTGCTCCCCAGTAACACAAAGATATTTTATGGCAGGAATAGCTGTATTACTTTCAGTAAAGAGACAAGGGAAGAAAAGAAGCTTAGCATACCAACAGATAAAATACACTTCAGTTTTGTCTTGTAAAACAGAAGACAGAACCTCTGGGTCTGCATACTACAAATTAATGAAGTGGTATAAATTCTCCTCTAAAAAAAATAAAATGAAACTTTCAGATTAAAGGATTTGTCACTGAATATTTTATAAAAATAAATTTGAAAAAAGCCTTTGGCATTATGAGGAAAACACCTGAGTCTGAGGCAATAGAAACAAAAATATTTCACTGATTAAAAGTTCTTGAATTAGTCTGTGATGCAGCTATCATATTTTCATTTCCTGTATAAAAGAGGATATAGTTACAATACATGTCTTTGTTCTGTCAATTACAGATCAAAAGCAGACATGAAACAAGGTAGAATTCTTTTTTTCCCTCTTTATTACTTCACACCTGTTTATTTGTGACTCCTTGCAAACTCCTGAAGGCCTAAGTCATAACCCAGCTTAGCCCAAAATGGTGAGGTTGTTTCAAATATGCTCAAGCAGCTTTGTAAATGATAAAATCATTTTATCCCACATCTTCATACATGTTTAGGCTGATAATGAAATCAATGCCCTTTACTAATCAAGGAGACAAGCCTTGATTAGTAAAAATAATTGGAATTCAAATGGGAGCTTTAAGAAAGGTTATGTTCCAGAAATAGCATGCCATTTATGTGGCAATAAAAGGGTCAATTTTCACTTTGTCACATCAAAAAGCATTTAAAAGATGAACTTTTTAAAATAAATGGACTATGGACTTTGTACTTTTGTCACTTTTTAGCTGGGAGGGTATGAATAAACACACAGCGTATTTTGTGGTGTACCCAAGGCAAAATCAGTTTGAAGATATGAAGATGATTACTTCAAGATAAAGATAATCCCTGCAGGTTGTATTTCTAGAGGCCTGGCCTCCAACCCTGATGTTTCATCCCAGGCCACAGTCTATGAACGTGTTTCTGTTGCTGTTTGGCAGGGCCAGAAGCCTCACATCACCAATGGATTTCAGAATGCCACACCTGAAAGAGAAGCTAAAAATATGAAACCACTGAGGTTAGTGGAACAGCAGCCTGAAAGGAAAAAAAATTTAAAAAAAAAAAATTTATTTACAAGAAATCATCATACAAACCCCTGTGGAAAACAGTATGATGTCATGGCTTGTCTGGTTATTAATCTTAGAAACATGTGAAGGACATTGTTTTCCGATATTTGAGTCCTGTTAAAAAGAGACAATTTGGATTATCCTAAAAGCACCTCCCTGACACTAGCAAAGATATCTTTTCTAAAAAGCACAGAAAGCTTTCATTTTATAAATCCTTAAGAAGCACTTAAGATAAAGTCTAGGGGTGCCATATAAGCCATGTATCTGAGCCACGTATTTCTAAAGGTTGGTAGCCAATTTTTGCGAAGAAAGAGATCACGTAAATACTGTTTGACAGAATGGTGCAATCACCGATTTAATGGGATGAGCCAAATTAGAAGACCTGGAACAGCACACAACTGCTTAATTTGCCATTTATTTTTCTAATTTTGCAGCATAAAAAGCAAACTGTCTCAATCAGATCAGCCAACAGAATCTGTTTCTTCTCAAGTCTCATCACTGTCCTAATATTCAGAACTTTTTACCTGCTTTAGCTTTATCATTAATTCATATTCTCTTCACATATGGTTTCCAACAGCTGTAATAGGCAAATCATTTTAAAGAAATGAAATATAATCATTAACTACAGAAATATAGAGAAGTTTAATAATTTCAAAAAAAAGCTTTCATCTGGGCAGCCCTTGTCAAAAGCCCCTGGCTTGCAGCAAGACTTCAAAACTTACCATTTTACTGTTCAGACAACATTAGGCTATTACAGGAGCCACCCAGGAATAGAAGAAAAAATAACTTATTTTATATGACACTGATGGATTGGAATTAAAATATAAATGAATTAGGCACATTTAGACAATTTTCATAACTGCAGTTGCTAGATGTCAGAGTTTCAGTGCAAATCTCACATCGAATATTATTTTATGGCTTCCCTAGACAAACAGATGGTCTCCTCCAACAAGAAGGCACACCAGAGAAAAGAATGAACCTGCATTAATTCTGACAGCATACTTTAAAGAGAAATTAATCTCTTCCTCAGTCTAAATTTAAATAATCATTTAGGTCTCAAATCAGTAACAATGTTTGGCTCCCATTCTAGAATAGCCCACATAATGCCACAGAGGCCTTCAGAAGCCCAGCATGACCATCTGCAACGTAGGAGCCTAAACATATTTTTTTCTTTAAATTGAGTTATACCCTTTGGTGGTAGCTACCCGTGTCCTATAATTATCCAGGGGTGCAAATGGTAGCTTAGAAAAAGAAAACAAAAAAAAAAAAAAAACACAAACACAAAAAAAAAACCCCAATCAGACCCAGCAGGATGTGTATGGGCGGTGAGGGGAGATTTGTATAATTGCCTTGTGGGGCACAGCCTGCACACACAGCCAGCTGCTCTGGGAAGGGGCAGCTGCACAAGGGGTGAACACCCAGCCCTGCTGCCCCTCAGCTCCTGGCTTGATTCCCACTGCCCTCTGCAGGGACAGTCCCCTGGACACAGGAAATGCCAGGGGATCCTGCCAGCCCTCGTGGCTGCAGCCCTCTCCAGAGATGGTACAAATCCAGCAGCCATGGCTCCTCCAGCAGAGTGCAGGAGAGGGGCACCTACAGCACTGCCTGGAACTATGCCCAGAGCCCGGACCTGGGGCTGAGTGGTCACCTGGAGTGTGGATAGGGGACATGGGTGAGGTGTTGAGAGCAAAGCACGTCCCTGAGGCTCCTGTGCCATCTCAACTGCTCTTGTGGCACATCAGACACACCTCTGCTGAGGGGACAATGTGGCAGGAATCCATCCTGGCTCCTGCCAAATGATGGAAAGTTTCAACGCCAGCCAACAGAGCTTTCTTCAGACTGCAGCCACCACAACAAAATGTATGTGGGACAACCATGACGTTATCACACAGTGCTACACCTGCACGGCTATGTCCTAGCTGGATTCCTTTGTAACTAAAGGCACATTGGTTTAAGCTGCCATCCTTGACTAAATTAAAAGTCTTCTCTGGGCAGCAGCTTGGTCTCATGAAGCGTTTACTGTTGTTTTTACATGAAAAAATTCAAAACAAGGTTGAGAAATAATGAACGTAAGGGAAACTCTGAAACTATTTGATATTGTCATTGTTAAGAAGTCAAATTATATTTATAATAGGCACTTCACTAGAACTCTGCAACTTTCTCCTGTCATCAACTCACCTAAGCAAAACTCCTGATATTTAAGTAGTTATTAATTAAAAAATTATAAACCCAGCAATAACAATTTCCATGAAGCTGATCTTTTAATACTGAGAGAAACGAATTCGTTTTAAAGTGATGATGATAAGTATAATGCCTCATTATCACAAGTAATTATAAGAAAAAAAAATAGGCCAAAAAACCCAAGACCTGTTCTTAAAAGTAGATCTGTGGGTTATGGATAGCTAGTTTCTTTTTTGAATACTGCTAAACATTTTCAAAGGAACATCAACATCAAACTCCAGAATTTCACATTAGGCTTGAGAAAGTAAACAGATTAGCGATGAGACATCATGAGCTACACTGGTACCAAGTAAGGAACATTTTTTCTTCTAGCCCACAGCATTCAAAAGAAACAAATTACAAAGATCAACACTGAAGGTCCCTAGAAAGTAAACTACAGTAAGTACAGCCAGATATATCTGGTTGTATTTGTAAAAACTCAAATATCATTATTAGATGTTAATCTCTTAAAAAATAATTTAGCAAAAAAAAAATCAAAGCTTCTAAACCAAACAAACAGTAATTCCATCTTAAAAGTGAGAAACCATATACAGTCCTGCATGAATACCACTGCATGAGTCCTACTCACTTGTGGCATTTGCTACACCACAATGGTCACCTAAAATGCCTCCGTATCAGGAGGCTCTTTCTCTCTCAATTAACACCCAGCTACATCTTTACCAGGTCAGCTTCTGCTTGCAGACCTATCTTCCTATTAGTGTCCAGCTTTGGAGCAAGCAGCACAGAATCAGCACGTGCGGGTCAAGCACAGTGTCAGTGCTGTCATTGTATTGCAAACATTAATTTGTAGCAACAGTATTCTTCAAGCATTATCAGTGCAATATGCCCCTTACAAGTGAACAAAACAGACAGTGAATGAAGTGAAAATACAAACAGCTATAGATTCCAGCTTCAAATATTTTTTTTCTTCTATTCCTCAATCCTATTTGTGACTTTCTTTTTCTCCTGAAAAATACCAGACATCACAGTACATACAATTTTAAAATGTTCCTTCTACAGTCCCACTCTAACTTTTCCTTCTTCTGAGCTTAAAGTGTAGAATTTATTAGAAGTAAATCAGTTCTTATGTAGCACTTAGCTGGAGTACATTCACAGAACTTTCACTCTCTTTTTTCAGTCTCCTGGTGTTTTAAAATAGAGCCTGCACTTACTGTTTTTCTGTGGTACTCCATTCCTGTTTGAATGGAACTTTTGCCCAAGGAACACAAGTACAAGCCAGCATTTCTCATTTGTTTCTACTGAAACAAAATCTCAAAGTATACAGGAAATTTTGTTCTAGAAGCAGTAGCACAATTAGCTAGAGAACAATCCAGAAAAGAAATGACAAACCAAAACTTTTAAAAGAAAAATCAGAAATAGAAGCAGGGACTAATATAAATATATAATAGACGACAGCACAAAGACCTTCACAAAGCTCAAATATTTAACTGGATTATGTGACAGCCTCTATAAAGAGCAGAACTGCCTTAAAATGACATTTTTGGATCATGCACTTAAAGGCATGGAAAATGTCTTTCTTATGATGCACCCAGAAGTAGTTAGCACTTTCACACCAAGTGATTTCTACTGCGAGTTTTATATTTATTGTTTCTACTGCAACCCATTCTCTGATGAAGCTATCTGGATACATGCCTTCAGTGGTTCTGGAGACACAGCAATGTAGGACAGCCCCACAGCACAGCAGCTGGTTTTATCCAAAGACTCATGCTCATTTGCAGAGACAACAATGACATTTTGGAATATTGGATTTCTTAAGCAAATATTTTTAACCGTTGTGTATTATATTTCTTATTAATAACTTTCACTTCTCTAATGATCTTGGACTAGACTCAAAAGAAAATGTGCTTAGCAATATCCCTTTCTTTGCAAATTGAGGTGATGTAGATATTGAAAATTTATTCTGCAAAAACAGAAAATGCAGATTTTTCCTCTACACCTCTAGCTACATTAAAAATTTTTGCCAAACACTGGACTCAGAGATTCTTTTGGTTTTTTTTGTTTAGTTATGGCAACCAGTTAAATATGAACTTTAGAAATAAGGGCATTGAAAACCTCAGATCTCAAAATTAGGTAGAAAATAAGAGTCTGCAAATTAAGAATATTTTTATTCTGGAGAAGAAAAAGGAACTTTCACAGTGTAGCAAGTTGAACAGCATTCCAGAAAAAAACCTAAACAAAACTGAACAAAAATATTCCAAAGAAACACACTAACTAACTACAAACATAAATGAAAAAAAAATCCCCACACCAAAACAACACTATAATGCCTTGGTAATTTTACAAACATAGAAATATTTTGTGTGCTTACTTTTGGACCCCAGATTTCTCTTTGGAAGTGCACCCCAGTGAGTCAGCACAGCTGAAAGGCAGCAGTAACCACCGCAAAGTTTTATGTGCCTATTTATTCTGCTATTCTATAAAAATGCCCATTAGTTACTGCTATTTCCCATTTCATGTGGTGTGTGCATACCATTCACGAGATGGAAGAGACTACAAATGAAGTCACACAGCTACATGGAGAATGCATCATGTGATGCATATAAATATCCTTGCATGCAATTTCCAACACAGAAAATACTTAAGATAAATGAAAATATGAAGGTCTGTCATAGTAACAGTTAGGGCTTTTCCTTCCCCCAAGAAGCCTTTATTTCATAGCTATCTTCACTGACACAATAGCAGAATTGACTTACAGTCTATCTTCATTTGCAGCTGACAACACTTTAAAAAAAGAAAATAGAACTTTGTGAAGTCATGTCTGCATTGCCAAGCAGTGCTGTGTAATGGGAGCTGACCTGGGACTGAGATTATTGCTGCTGAGGAACCAGACCCCCAGAGCAACACCTCTGACAGATCTGCTGCTGACAGCAGCCGCCACTACTGGCACATCTCTGCTCTCCCCTGCTGGGCTAAGGCTTTGGGAAGAAATCCCTTTCAGAATGCCCCAGGGCTACCCCACAATGGAAACCAAGCAAAGGAAGTGGGGAACAGTCAAGGAATCCACTGCAGAGAGCAGTACTGGGTATAAACTGAAAGGCCAGCACAGACCCACCCAGAGAACACAAACCCAACCATGGGCTGATCTGATCTGACCACTGCTTCCTTAGAGAGTCAATCAATGAGATTTTCTACAGTCTGAGCTCTTTCAGAGGTTGGCGGCAAGAAAGCACAAGGAGCATGTCCCAGTAGGGTAAATAAAGAGGTCAAAAAATGCCAGAAAAATACTAGTGCTTCTACTTTTACTGTCAACTATCACTGCAAATCTTCACCTATTACAAGGTGACCATATCTTTGAGGTGTGACTGTTGATTCACTGTTTTGTGACGGAAGATACTCCATTAATAGTGAAAGGAGATTTACTGGTCATTAAAATGGTTTCTCTTGATCACAACATAGATGTTAGAGAGATTTTAGTTTTATCACTTGTAAAGATACTTCAGAACAAAAGAAAATCCCCAATTTTCTAATGACTAAACCTGTGCTAATTACTGACCAGCGCAATTAGAGCTGCTCATTTAACAACTAACAGAAAGATAGGCATGAGAAATGCAGTGGGAAGGAAACTATGAGAAAGAACCTAAGAACTAAACTGCAAATAAGAATAAGGGAAGGAAATACAATCACTGAAGATCATTCCTACAGCCACCCATAGCACTTCAAATGCCCAGCAGCAGTATTATAAAGACAGTAACGCTCAGAATGAAGCTTTAGCCATCCAGCTCTTAGAGCTGCTCAAAGTTGGTCACAGGAGTTACTGGGAGCAGAAGCAATTTCTGATCATGAGAGAACTGGTTTGATAGCAGAGCTGGAGGATGACATGAACATGGGAGTACGGTCCATGACAGAGCTGCATTTATGTGCCTGTAGGCATGGATCCTCATGCCCAGTTCCTGGGCTCAGGGGCATCCCTGTGCCGTGCATCCCTGGGAAGGAGACACCAAAGTCTCTCGTTCAAATTTACTGTTGTGCAAACATGGAGCAGGCAATTGATCCACCTTTCCACCCTGGCTAACCACAGTATTTAGAACTGCAAAATTAGCCAAGGACCACAGTGAGAGTTCTTGAAGTCTGCAAGAACTTTCTTATTTTTCTCCTCCTCAGTAGCTGTAAAATATGCAGGACCTGACAATGTGTCAATCAAACTCACCCTGTGAAACCAGTTCTAAAAATAGTGAGAACCACAGTTATTCCTCAGGGAAGGGTCCAGAGCAACCTCTACCATACGTTTTTTTTCCCCAACCCTCACTAAACTACCTATCCAAAAATCATTCACCTGCTAGTGTTCGTACTCCATCAAAAGTGGATGTTGAAGCCCTCCAGAAATGACAGGTGGATAACTGCACCACAATCTTACTGCAGAGTTCCCTGATCTCTGGCCTAGCTCAGACACATACACCATGGAGAAGAACACATGGATAATGCTTTTTTTTAAAATACCAAGAATCCCTCAAATATTTCCAGAATCTGTTGTAAACTGAAGAGAGTTTTTCAGGGTTGTGGGGATCTGAAGATCTGTTCTAAGTGCCAGAAAAATGTTTTCTTTAGACCTTTAACCTGATAGGCTGAGGCAGCAAAATAAAAATTAACCTTGAAAGAACACATGTACCTTATTATGTGTGCAGACGTGACTAAATAAAACTGCAGTTTGAAAAACACAAAATCCTGTGTCGAGGTGACATCTTAGGCTCTAGTTTGATAAGAAAATGTAAATTCTCTCTTTAAGTCTGCTAGAATGCTCAAATTGTATTTAATTGGCTTAAATTAATGTTATATAAAAAAATATTTACCCACAGGGAAAAAATCTTCAGAATAGTAAGAGAAAACAGATGGAATTTGTATGGCATTTTAAATACACATTTGCTTAATGCTTTACTTGTTTAAGAGTTGACTCTCAGCCCTCTTGAAGTTCAGGTCATATTTCCACTTGACTTTTATGAAAACTGAACCAGCACTTCAAATATCAAAGGAAAAAAACCTTGAGATACAAACACTGAATAAGGACAAAATCAGATTTATAAAGTTAATAAAGAAATCAAAGTTTTCTTGTACTCACAAAAAAAAAAAAGCTGTATTGCAAAATCTAAGGTAGAAGGAAGTGCCTCTTCTGCCTAATGTTACAGAAACCAGATATTTAGGATAGGGTTCTGTACAATGCATTAATTGGTTCAGATTTCATGATGCAAGTGTTCAGAAAATGAGTATTTAATTGTTAAAGGAGCCCTTTCAGGGAGTGGAAGCAACTGTTTGAGAATAAATGTAACAGAGCACCATCATCAACAAATACGTTTTTGTTTTAAAAAAATGAATACCAAAGTCTTTATCCTCAGCTTCACAAAAGAATAAAAAACTTTGTGAGCTTGTATAAATAATTAAATTCCAGAGCTATGCATATATATTTATAATATGCTAGACAGCTAACCTGAATATTAGAACTACTGCCTTCTATTTTAACCCCCCTTTTCTTCAAAAGGTGGCCTATTAATTCATCTCACTTTTAGCAAAGTGTTTGAGGAAGAAATTTCCCCTTCAGAAAGAAAAAAAACAAGAGGATATCTCTGCCTCTGACACATCCTGCACTTACAAACTTAAATCTTCAAAAGTGCCTACAAATGTGGAAATCCTTTTAATAATGATTTAGGTTCACTGTAGCACTTGGTATATGCTAGGAAGATGCCACTGCCTTCTCAGTTATATATTCCTATGATGAAACATTCACTTTGATCATAGCCAAGAGCAATATTTCTCATTTGGTTAACTCTTCTCTCTAGAATCACTTCATTTTATTGTCTGAATCTTGCTGGCTTATATCCTGTTGTATATATCGACATTTAAAATTAAAAGGAAGAAATTTATCTGTTTACTTTTTTTAATATGAAGAAGTGACTACTAGAAAGATTTGGAACAAATTTACAACTGGCTCAAGTTGTCAGTTTTCTGAAACTCCCATTACAACAATCTCCAGCTCCCTGACAGCAATATACGTGTGTGGTGTGTTTATTTTAAGATGTGCAAATATCTATTTGTATAAGTTATCCCATATATTCAGTTGGAACAGCAGCTTGATGCTCCTCAAAATCCTGAACAAAATGCTGCTTAAGTGTGAAAAGCCCAGGAACAATATATGTCACAACAGAGAAGTCACCAGTAAATGGGAATTGATTGAAATACCCCATATCACTGAGTTCAGTACACCTATTTCCAAGTCTGAATTTTGCTGGACTCCTCTCTCCACAGCAAAACTCCTGATCTTTGATGGTCCTCTGATTACTTTCTTCAGCTCATCAGCATAAAAAGCCTCAACTGCAGGATGAAGTCTCACCCTTCTCCTGTGGGTGGGAAGGGGAAGATTAACCAGCTTTCAAGCTATTGATAACAGGAACAGCGTCCTTTCCACAATAAAAGGATATCATTTGCATTGGCATTCACATTTATGATCGTTGTAGATGTTGAACAATAGTTTTAATGAAGCTCACAAGACCAGAGCTATAGCCAAAAGCATGGCAAATTTTCCCTTACTCTCAGAGGTATTTCATAATTTAATATTGAAATTTTAAGAACATCCCAGAGTAATTAATTACTATTAGATATAATTTGTATGCATCGTTGTATTTCCAGATCAAAAATAAAACCTAATTTGCTAAGGAAAGTCTTACATAGTGCATTTTGCAACATTACTGGCATTAGAATTAATTAGATGGTGTTTAAAATCCTCAGTCTTCTTTCACACTTTATTGAAAAAAGTTCTATTTTTGTTTTGTTTTCCACCAGGATAAGGAAAATATTTCAGCACTTTGCAATCATTTTGAAGAGAATAAACTAGTAATAGGTGTCAAATGATGATCTGAATATTTATGATGTGACGTATAGAAAGCAATTTGGAACATTTACATTGCAAACATTTGAAAAGAGAAGTCAAAATAGAAATGATGCTATCTAATTAGACAGGTCTTAATAATTAATTCAAATTTTGCTTAGCAGTTTGGGAGTCCTCTTTCAGGGTACCTTGATCAGGTTAATTGGATCCTGAAGAACATAACAGAAACCCCCTGGCAAAACAAGCGTTTGCAGGTTTAAAAGTTGAGACATTATTTATGGGTCTGGTGAAAAAAACAGCTGCTAAAGTGTACTTTGCAGAGGTGCTGCAGTTCAAAATATTCTGCCTAAGCACAGTGTCTTGTTTGGCTTAATATTTGTATAGATCCAAATTTGTTTCTTTAACAAGATCACAGCTATTTGGTACTTTTAGCACAAGTTTTGAGACAACTGTTAAAAGCACCACTGAAACATAGGAGCCCAGTACTGCTGCAGCTTACCTAAGATGTGTATGTAAAACTAGAAATGTTTAAATTAAGAAGTTGTGATCATTATAGTGCTTCTTTGTTAAGGCACTGACAATTTTTAACATAAAAACCTTTAGATTTGTTGAAATTATTAAACTAGCTCTGTTTGTGCTTTAGCTATTGCAAGGGAGTCTCAATCCTGCTAAATTCTACAGAAGGCTACAGCTTCTGCTTGGCACGTTAATTCCTGTCCCTACCCGGACCCAGGGGATTTCTTCCATGTGTTTTAAGGTTAAGAAAAACAGAACCCTCCAGGCCTTGCGAGGAGACAGGAGGAAGAGCCAAACCCTGAAGGTCTCCCTGGGAGTGCCCCCCAGGCCCTATCTCCCCCTCCCAGGTGCTTCTGGCAGAGGCCCGCGTTGGGCCAGGCTGTGGTGGGCACTGCACAGTGGCCCGTGGTGCCCGGGCACAGGACACTCTGCTGCCAACCCCATCACAATTCACACATGGAGCAAACAGGGAGCCTTGGCAGCTCCTTGTGCACCATTATGTTGAAGAGGAAACCAGCTGATGGGAAAATGTCTACCTCAAAAAAAAAAATTTTTTAAAAAGACTTTCTTTCCCTATAATTTCAAATTGATTCTCATAAATTTGGATATTCGTCCACTTCTTTCTAAACATGAAACAGTAGATGCCAAATTGGACAGACACCTTTGCAAATTTACTCTTCATGAAACTTTTTAAACTTACTACAATTATAAGTGATTTCTTTTAATCTGCAAGAACTGATGCTCCCTCTAGGCTCCCCATCTTGCTTTAAATCCAGAGCTGCACTCAACACAGAATTTATCGATTGTCTTCCTGGCTTTGTCTTTATAGAAATAATTCACAGGGAAATCTAAAGTGTAGTAAATAAAAAATGAGTATGAAAATCTGAAAAATATAAAATTCCATTACTTTTTCCTTTTTTTTTTAAACAGAAAAAATAATCCACCTGTTTTTTCACTCTCATGGCATGCTACCATTGGGATAATATAAAATAAATTATAAAGAATTTACCAAGACCTAAACAGGGTTCCTAAAATAATCTCAACCTAATATAATTATAAAAAAAATAAATCACAGACAAGTATTTATAAACACTTTAAATTACTCAGAGTTAGAGTTAGTCACAGCTAAATAGTGCATTAAATAATTACATGGTTTGGGCAAAAAAGAATTTGACATAATCAACACTGCATACATTAATATTCTAATTTTACAGTTTTGTTTAGAGTATAGGCAGTATTACAGTTATAAATTAATTATGCAATGGTTCATCCTTTGTGCATTAACTACCTTCACAAGTAATCAGCCAAGAAAACAGAAAAAAACATTACCCGAAAAATTCATTTCACCATGCTATTCTTTGATCTCTTTAATATGTTGAACATTCATTAACTCTTGGTTATATTTTCATTATTATATTCTGTGTGTAGCTGAAAACAAATCCAGCTTCCTTCAGGCAAACATTTGCAATCTAAGAAAGTCAATTTCTATAAACAAAATCAATCTTAGGCATGAAATTTTAACACACACTCTTTCTTAAAACACTAAAAATCTACAAGCCAAACCCCATAAAGTATCATAAATTTCCATCTATTTAATTGTTAATTGCTATTCTGTTATAATTATACATAAAATAATTAGGGATTTCCACTGGATAGAACAATATCCAAAATTTCCTGCCATATCTTGGGCAGACTAGGTGAGCTTTTCAAAGAAGGCAGTACCAGGTGAAGTTGTCTCTGTACCACTATGATTCTGCCTAAATTAAGTTTATGCATAATTCTTTTATTATTATTATTTTAGAATATTCAAGCATCTTCCAGATATGGAGCAAAGTGTGGGGCTTTTTTTTCTTTTATTATTTAGGAAAGGTTTTCTTAAACAATTATTGTCTTGTACATTAGTTTTGCAACTGAAAATACTCATTTATATTAGAATTCTCAAGATAGTGAGAGAAACAACATATCATAGTACTACCATCAGCATATATGCACATTCAATTGAGACTGTCCTTAAGGGGTGTCTAAAAACATCTCAAGAGAGAACAAAAATTGGCAAATTATTCAAGTCTACAAAAACCATCAGGAGGTGTGGAAACAATGTATTCTATGGTTAAGATTCCAGTTACCTACATTTCTTCAACGTCTTTGTAACCACTCCCTAAGTTAAGTCATACGGCATTTTAGGAGATCATATTCACAAAACTTCATGGTTTTCAGATGAAGAAGAAAATTCATGTAGCTTCAACATTACTTTTGATTTTACCTTCACAAAATTATTTTACCTTCACAAAAACTTATGCAGAAGTTTTCCCTTGCAGATATGTTATTGTGCACAATAAAAATCAATGTTTTGAGAAAACTGAATTTTTAAAAAGAACATTGGACCCTTTAGAAAACAAGCAAATGAACAAAAAAACCCCAACATTATTTTGCACAGAGGATGAAGGAAGAAAAGAGAATCAGCATCTCTAAGGAGTAACCTATCAAGGAGAAAAGAGTTTGTCACAAATAGTTTCCTCATATGGCTGTTACTGTTAGACTCAAATTAAGAGGCCAATCTTCTCATGCAGCAATTTAGTGTCCAACAAATAAAGGACCAAAGAAGAGTTTCACTGTTTCTTGCATGCCTTGTCCTGCCAGAGTTAGGAATGGCCAGTGTGGGATCTGTGCTGTGCTCTTGCAGAGATTGTTTCCATGCACATTGTGCGTGACCGAGCTGCAGCCACCTCTCCGTGTGCAGGGTGCTCACAGGCCTGGGCTGCACCACCAGCAGTGAGCTCCTGATTTATCCAACAGCTCCAACGAGCAGTCCACTGATGTATTCCATCAAAACAGTATTTCACCTAAGATTGACAATTATTAGCCATTATCTACCCTAAGCATTATTTTGTCTAAATACAAAGATTCTGAAGTTAATTGGACAAAATGGAGATCCTGTAATCCATACTATTCACCTCATTAGTGTTAAGCCTTTCCCCAATCCTCCGATTTAATTGCAAATATTTGGTTCACTGAAGCTAATATCCTTTTTGTCATTGTTTTTCAGTTAAAATCAACAGAACTCTGCCAAAGATATAGATTACCAATAAAGGTTTATCCTTTTATAATTACTTCAAAGCTCGTACCAGGCAAGCAAAAGTCATTATTATGCAGGCTAAAGAAAATTACAAAGGATTTTCTGATGCTGAATATTCAACAAATCAATGCAGGTAAGCTGTCTTCATAAACACATTACAAGACTTTATAAATTTAAGGCATTTTGGAGCAGCATTTAGATGTTTCTGGTGTTCAGAGTATTGTTCAAGAGCAAATATGAGTAGCTTTTGAAAACCTTATGGCTCCAATGCATTGTTTCAAAATCCACTGTTTTCAAAGAGAATAGGCCAAAATTAAACTTTTATCTTCTGAACCTATAACTTCTTTTGAATTTCTATTTATGATCTTAATAAAGCTTGCAGTGGTTTTACAGATACAATATTTAATACTTTGGCTTCTTAATCTGATTTGTGATACTCTGAACATGTAAAGCCACAGAATTAACTCAACTGGTCACCTAATCCATTATAAAAGCTGCTCCCATTAGGTGAACTCCAATGGGAACAAGAGATTGCTCTAGTAGCAAAATTAATCACCTGCAGATAATTTTCTTGAAAACATTATATCTCTAATCATGTAGCTCTATTCTATTAAATGAAAACAAAGCAAAAAGGGATTAGATTTATATCCTAGATATTTATTATATAGTCTCATGTATTGCCAGCATGAAAATGAAAGTATATTAACATACATAACGTAATGAAATTATTATTAATTTCAAGCCACTACTCAAGTACATTTACAATGAAAAGAAAACACCCTAGATTTCAATTTTATCTTGGGTTATTGATATTTTCTTGACAGTAGCTAATTTCTATGACAAAGTTTATGTTTTTTTAAGTTTCCTGTGGATTCTGTGGATCAAGTACTGCACAAATTCCTCAGGCCCTAATTTTTCATACGTGCAGATATTCTCACTGTACTTTCAGCAAGTAGCACCGCTTGCACTGAGATAGGAACATACTTCCTGGCTGAGCAGCTTTTTGCCTTCCAAATGCCATCAAGGAAACAGCAACAAGTGAACAACAATACTAAAAAGTAAGTACTGGTCATAGTGATGTACTTTGTTAATCCCATTTTACGTCGTGCTGTAAAGCAGGCTGGGCCCAGTTAGACACATTTATGCTGCAAACCACAGTTATGCCCCTCATTCACCTGGCCTATCCTCAAAACTCAACACAGCTACAAAAATTTATTTTCAGGATCATATGTTACCTGAGTTCTCTGCTTGCTTTCCTTAGATAAATACCAGCACACCGCTGCGAGAATTTACTCTCATACCTTGTGTGATAAAAAATGTGCTATTATCCAAGGGGAGGGAGAAATGAAATCAAAAGTGGTTTGTGAAATAAATAAAAAAGAGAGGAGCCAGTGCTAAAAATATACTGATGCAATCTTAAAGATATGTTTAAAGAGTTTTGGACAAAAAAGGAAAATGAAGAGAGTACCCTATTCAGATGTGAAATAGACAACTGGAAGGAGCTTCAGCTTGAAGAAGTTCACACTTCCATAACCACCTGGTGATAGAGTATTTCTTGATATCTTCAAAGCCATTGAAATTGTTTCTCTTAGATGCTGTGATTTGGGCAGGCACAAGTTCAGGAAAACAGAGATCATACTGCACTTTGCCATCAGGAAGCTACAGATACTTTACAGCCATGCTGGTGTTTCAGCTCCAGAGGAAAACCCTAGATGTGAAGTGTTGGTTTCAGAGAGATTTGCATCTCTTTGGTTCAGAACACAACACAAATTATGAAATACTGAGCTTTTAGGCATCACTCTGACTCTCCAACTTATCAGTTTCAAGGGATTTAGTGCACTCCAGTGAAGGTCAAACTATCTGGCATTCTGGAAATACAATGAAACCAGCTCTTCGGTGTAGCGGCGTGTTTTCTATCTTTTTATTTATTGTTAATATTAATAAGTTCTGTAATGGCTTTTCCCGAGTTCTCCCCTGTATTTCTCCCCATTTGGTTCCCCCTGTCTTTGTTCTCCACAGCCTGTCACTCTCTGGGAAGCCTCTCCTCTCCTTCCAGAGTGTTCGGAGAGACTCGGTCCCAGATTGGAGCAGGCTGGGGAATCCCCACCCCTCGTTTCCCATTCGTTGTCTGTGTGACATCCATATTTCTCTTATTGGCTTTCCCTCTTGTTCCCACCCCCTTCTCCCAACCCCTTATAAGCTGTAACCACGCCTCTGGTAGAGAGAGAGCCTCGGAGACACGTGTGGCTCCCCTGCGAACAGCAGGTGACAATAAAAACCATCTAGGCACAAAGTAGCCTCCTCGCTTCCTACCTTTGTCAAGCATCACCGACATCTCTCGTGCAGCTCTGACCCACCGGGGGGGTGGTGGCCGGTCCGCCTGCTGCCACCAACCAAGTTTGGAAGTATCCCGAGCCAGGGCTAGCCGGGTACAGTTGGAAGCCACTTTCCAGCCAGGCCAGAGAAATATTTTCACTTTGGGTTATATAAAGAAATATTTTGTAATTATTTTCTTAAGCCAGTCAGAAAAAAATTTTTTTTTTCTCCTTCATAGACAATCTAGTCGAAAAATCTCTCTTGGCTGATAATAAACTCTACTGGTAGAAAAAATATTCTGTTTAAAAAACACTTCAGAGCAATTTTTTTTCATTCTTCAAATCAAGTCTTCATATTTTTTCATTTAGCATTTGACTACAATGCATTACAGGACACCTCCCCCTCCCCCCCCCCCCCCCACTCTTTGGAAGCATATAGCAATTTTGTGTGCTATGTACAATTCTCCACTCTCTAAGGAGCAGCCAGACAAGCCTGTGACAACTGGCATTGCAGACATCACTGGCTCAGAGGAAGTTATCCACCAACCTGAACAACCACAGGATTTCTTCTCCTCCTATAAAGATGGCAGAGTCAATGGAAAATAAATTCTCTATGAGAAGTAGACATGTAGGTGGGTGTGGGGGGACACTGGAACAGCCCACAGCAATACACAGAAAACCCTCTGATGCAGGATGAAATTTGTTACCCTCTAGGTAGTTTTCCCCCAGTTTGTTTTCCACTAGTTAGGTTATTCACTTGACACCGAACCACCTGCTTCTCAGGGGTGCCATAGTTGCTCTTTGTTACTTTGTACATTGAACCTGACATTTTGTTTTGCCTTACATCTCAATTTCATTGTCACTCAGACCTTTAGAAACTGTTGATGTAATACTGTAATCTATTCTCATAGTGATATTTAAATACTACGTGCTTTACTCAGAACACTGTGATAGATCCCTTGAAACCTCTTGTCAATATGAATTATCAGTCATATTTTGTTTCCTTTTAATCAGCTTCTGTGCCTCAATATCATTCTGTGATATAACTTATTTTTGCTCCTGCCTCACTGTAACAGGATATAATTTAAAAATATATGTTTAAAAAAAATCAATCTGCCTTTATTCTACAATTCTTTCTTTTATCAAATCAGAACTGATGTTACAGTGGCTATTAGATTTATTTATACACAACTATTTCAGTTTGGCTTACTTGTTTTTGTCAGTTACTTAAAGAACTCAATCAGAAAAGGGTTTCCTGGAGTTGTTCTCTAGTAACAAAGTCATCTCAAAAATTAACAACACCACAGTGAATAATGTAAGAAACAAGGAAAATTAATATATTAGCTTAAAGTTACAATTCAAGTTTCTACACAGAGTTTGCCTGAAAGCTGTGGACATTTTAATTCTCTGCAAGCTCAGGGACAGCCATAAAAATTGCCATTGAAGACTACAGCACAGATAGAGCACACTTCTCCTTCTAGCACATGGGCTGGCACCAGCACATGCATCACCCAAGATGAAAATTACACTCAGAAGGTTTTACAACAAATTCTAAAGTTATGAGCCCTTGTGGAGGACTCATGAAGGATTCATGAAGGAAAAACAGCAGAATCACCTTATAGGCAGGGATTATAACCATGTAGGTAAGAAACTGCAACAAACATTTAGGAACATACTCTTTGTCAGCATTACTATTATTTCCACTGAAGTTCTGAATCAAAAGTCAATACTGAAGGACAAAATAAAAGTATCATCAGCTTCTATGATGATAAAACTGCGGACACGAGTGGTAACCGAGCTGTTTGCTTCCCTGCTTAACCTGGTCTAGAACTTATGCCTATCCATTCTCATGGTAAAGACAACATTGAATTAAAATCTTCTTCCCTGGTAAACACTTATTGCATTTCACATGTTTAGGAAAAGTTAGAACAACACCTACAACTCATACACAGCCCAACCCTTAAACAAACCTTACATCGTATGCCCACACTAACTCCCACCTCCCCTCCAAATATGAACAGGAGTGAAAACCAATGAAGGGATATTGTGCAAAATGTCTTAGTGGGTTTTTTGTTTTCATCCCCTACGAAGATTCTGTAGTCTCATGACTTGCCCCTCGATGACATTATGTTCTGTTCAGAAACACAAAACTTCTGCATTAGCACAGTGAGGCACTGCAGAGCAGTTACAAAAACCTCCATTAAAAAGAGATTTGGTTTCTGTGTTTGGTTTGTTTGGGTTTTTTTGGGGATTGTTTGTTTGTTTTTGCAAAGACAGCACCACAGCATAGACTTCTGGGATGCTTTAGACATTTGCCAGAGAAGTCAGAACTTTCTTTCTCAAAAAGAAGTTGAATATTTAGATTAATTTGCTAATACAATGAGTATGATATAGCACATGGAACTCTAGTTCCCCAAACATTATTAATTCATTCCACAAACCTATACTCAATTTTTAAATAGAAATAGACACTTTAAACACGATAAAATGGAAGAGTGAAAAAAACCCTGTCTGCCTGTCATTTACTGTTCACACTGAAGACTGCAAAACTGTTTCCTTATGATTCAAATTCTCATGACAAATAACTGCACTGTCATTTCTAGTGCCATAGTACATAATACTGAATGCATTGCAAAGCAGACAGTAGTTGATCATACACTCAAGCGAAAACACCTGACTTGAAAACACAAGAGGCTTCTGATTTCTCAAGTTGCCAGTGTTTTCCAGTAGGGCTTCCTCCATGTACAACATTACCTTTCCAGAAACCTGGTAGAAAGGATTTTTCTCACACAACTCCTTGTGCTCTGGTGTCCCAAATCTAAGGGATTTTAAACAGTCTACTAAAGGCTTTTCAGATTATCTCAACTGGTGAGAACATGGTGCTAATAATGCCAAGGTTGTGGATTCAATCCCTTTATGGGACATTTACTCCAGAGCTGGACTCTCTTATCCTTGAGGGTTCCCTTCCAATCAGAACAATCCTTGATAACTTAGAATTATATATATGTATAAAATTCTGATAAGATATCTGGCTGTAGTTTCAGTCCTTTGTCATTATGTCTGCTTATCACAATCACTCTAGAACACCTGAAGACCACATGCAGGATGGACTGTGAGTAGCCTACCTCGAGGCCCATAAAAAGGAAGGCAAAACCTGGTGCAAAAACTGGAGGGGAAAGCAAGGGGCAGAATCCCTGGCCTTTGCCTTCCCTCCCCCACCACCATCACCTGCTGCAGGACACCCTGAGGCCACCTGGAGCACGTGTGGTGATGACCTATGCCATGATTTTTAAAGCAACCTTGCCTTTTAACTTTTTCTTTCTCTTTGCCTCTCTTACTCTTAAATAAAAATATATCCATTTTTTGGCATGAACGTTTAATCTCGTTTGGGTTTTATCTCGGTTTCTTGGGGAATATTTGGAATCTTCAAATTTCTTTCCGTTTTATTCACAGACACTTCATTTCCTTTGCTCCTCTTTGTTTAACCTGGGTTTTAACAACTCCTAAAAAGACATGGTGGACAAGTTGAACAGGGAAGAAAAAAGGTGGCTGGGAAAAGAGCAGTTTTACAGGGTTATGCAGTGCTTCCTCTAATTCGTTACTGGATATTTTAGTTTGTGTAACGGAGTTTTTAAATACCATTCCTCAGTGTTTATAGATGTTAAGGAGACTTGCCTGTCTGGCCATGCAGCCCCCTGTGCTAAGGCTGAGGGTGCCTGGCAGTGGCAGCTCTGGCCAGTGGGTGGTCACTGCTGGGCTCCCCACAGCCACACAGTCATACCAGGCTTCCTCACCAGCCCCAGCCTTCCCATGGCAGAGTTCCAGAGGTCCACATTGTTGGGAAGTTATACAAAATTGAATTTTTTTCCCAATTTTAGTCAGTTTTTTTCACCTTTCCCACAGGGGAAAAGAATTTTAAGTTTCTTTTCAAAGGGTAGTTTCATCACTCAAGGCTTGATGTGCCAAAATCTCAATACACTGGGAGTAGCACAGGAAGATACACAAAAGATAATGACCATCAATTCCAAACATCACCTCTGGCATGGTCAGAGACACCTGGTCTGGAAAAGACTGATAAGAGATATGAATGAGGGCTTAATTAGCAAGAGAGGTGAAGAAATCTGTAACCAATAGGAAACCAAATACTTAGAACTGCATAACCTTGGACCAATGAACACTGAACCATGAATTTCTATGGGGTTTGACTCTGTAGGTATCTGAAAAATCTAGTAAAATTCATGTGTCATAGAATGTTTTTCTCTGCATACCTGGGCTATGTGTGAAAGAAATGATTTCTGTTGCACATCCTGGCCAGAACAACATCCTTGCCAGAATAAAGAAATTGCTTGATTCTCCAGCACGAAAAATATTGTTGGAGTGATTTTTTGTTTTTCCTGCAGTTTTGGTGACAGAAGAATATCACAATTTATGCACTTGATCTAACATTGTCTCTTAATGAACCAAGGGGTTTTCTAGACTCTCCTGTTCATCTACAGAAGACATGCAATTTTTTATAACCAAGCACAGCACATGATTTCTTTCTAGAAATATAGAATACAGATACATTTAAAAATTGTAGCTAAGCATTCAATTCAGTCATTTCAACCTTTCCCATGCATCAGACTCAATGTCAAAGGTATATAGAGCTCATTGCTAAATGAGCTTATGAAATACAGATACGCTTTCTCAGGTTAAAATAATATATATATATATCCTAATCCAAATTTATTTAGAGTGAGATTGTTGCAAACTTCATTCAGATGGGTGATATCTTCATTCACATGCACTCCGTTTATCTGTATGTTTTGATACAATTTAATCAATCAGTCTACACAAGTTCCATTTTACTACTATATTAGCACTTGCCAGTTATTAAGTAGCCACTAATGTCAGCCTCCTTCAGGGAGCTGACGGAAAACTTACAAAAACATTGGCAAAGCAACAGTTCCAAAGCCAACTGTTCCACAGAGTAACACTGAACAATCTGCATGGCTGGCCTGAAGCAGCTGCTTTGCGCATGGAGAGAAAATCCTCTCTTCCGTATTGGATGAATTCTTGGCTTGTACCACAGGAGGCCTTACAGCATGAATGGCTCTCTAACTGTTGCTGAAAAAAATGCCAAAACACATCTATTACCAGGGAAAACACCAGGACACCCAGTCTGAACAGCTACCAGCTTCATCAGTAAAGCCAAGCTGTATATTTGGGATGGCTACAACGTACAAGACATGTTCAGTATCTGTAGCCATCTTTCTTGATTTTCTCACAAGAACTGTGTGGTACTCAGCATTCAACTCAGATTCATGGCCTCCTGAGACATGCAATTACATCAGGTATCTTTCCTGAGTTGAAATATGCTTTAAAATATGATCCAGTTTTCATACAGACTCTGAAACCAAAACGAAAGTGGAAACTAAAATCGAAACTCTCAGAACAGGCATCATTAGGAGCATTCATGTGTCTGTTTGTACAGGCACTAAATGTGAGTCTGGGAGGATTGCAGTTTTGAATAGTGCCTGTCTTAATAGCTGTCCTTTTGTGCAACTGTAATTTATTTTCAATTATTTCTGTGAATAAGCTTTCAAAAATATGTGTTGATACATTAGGATATCTAATTAACTAATAAGAGAAGTTACAAGCAATCAGATATATTTTTTCAACAATTTATCACTCGAATCAATGCTCAGCTTCTTTGAAATATTTGCACGACTTTCCAAGTTTTTTACTCAAGTGCAGCACCAAGTTGCATCCTTTCTTAAATCTGATATTTTCTCTTCAGCTGAGAATTTTCCATCTTTCCTAGAACAAACTGGCCAAGGGAGCAAACCAGTAAAGAGATCAGCAGTGAAACTGATTTTCAAATTGATTTGTGAACAGCCGTAACGCAAAGCAGGCATTAATTTATTGGTGCTCTATAAACCTGTGGGTAATTTATCAGCCCAGGCACTGTGAACTGCAGAGAGCACTTGGAAGGAAAGAGTCAGAGAGAGGTCAGTGCCTGAGCTGCAGCTCATTTCCACTGAGGCCCCGCACAGCCATCGGCCTGAGCAGCACACATCAGACACTCCAGAAGCATTCCCCGGGCCTGCCTTTCCAGGCCAAATGTGGCAAACAACAGGCATTAATAGAGATTTGAAAAGCCTCATGCCCATTCTGCTAGTCCAGCTAATGCACAGTATTTGATTAGATTGCACATGGGCTCCTGCTGCACCGGCAAACCTGACCCACCCACTGCTGTCAGGAAGGGGAAAGCCCACTCACCCAAACCTGTGGGGCACCTTTGTTGGGAGCACCCACAGGCACCTCTGTGCCTTGGGTCAGTTTTGCAGGCGTGGTGCAAAAATCCCTGCTGCACCTCACCTGAGAGCCTGTAAGGCTGGAGTACAACTTGTTCAGAGTCCTATCAACTACCAAACACGAGCAAGCCTCCCAACACAGCCACTGCTACAGGTGGGGGAGCCAGTTCCCTGTGCTCCTCAGCCCCCGTGCCTTCTGCAGGAATGCCTCCTTCCAGACTACCACACCAAGGTGGGAGCTGCTCTCTTAAATTAACATTTCACTTAAACAGCAACATTCTTCACAGGATATTATTAATAAGGCTTAAGGACTACATAAATAGTCAGTCATCTCAAATATATTAAATTTGTATGGGCATGGAGGGAAACATCAGTAGAAAACAGACAAGCTTTAACTTCTGCTCTTCTTGTCTTTTGCTGCACTACTGCAATCAAAGGAATCACTGGCTTCTCTCTTCCATAAATCTATTGTGAGAGGTACATCTCTGTGATTAGAAAAGCTGCAAACCCAACATTCTCTTAGCCCAGCTAGTCTGTTTCTCAGGACAAAGACAAGCGCCTGTTTCCCAGCTTTGAGACAGACTCTTTTGATGAAAAAAGGATTTTCCATGACCAACAGAGGTTGCATGTTAACAGAAGCTATTTCTGCTCAATCAAGTGGCACAGCAGGACCCTGCTCTGGAGAAAAGAAAACCAGGGAAGTTCAAATGGCACAAGCAGGCATGCCAAGGAGATCTGTAGGAACCTCCATGCTGGCTTTGTGCCTCCACTCCTCAGAGGTGAAGGGTGAAGTCAGAAAGGAGGCTGTACCAAGGGGTTGTGCACAGCATCCTCACCACAATCCCAGCCCAGCAGCAGTAAATAGCTTTGCTCAAATATTGAAGCACAGAAATGCAGGAAAACTAATACAGTTTTTTTTCTCAGATGATTAATGAAATTAAATTTCAGGTCCATGACTTCTTAAAAGAGCACTTTTTTCCTAGAACTGTTGCTTTAGACTCAACAAACACATTACCATTTGGGAACACAAGTGAAAAAGTTTTGATACTCCAAAATCTGTTTCTACATCAGTGTCACAGATTAAAAAGAATGCAAATTATTCATATCTCTAAACATATTCAATTGAGGTTGGTTGTTGTTTTAAAATAGCAGTATATCTTGTATAACTTCTGAGATGGCAAAAAAAGAGCAATGCATACATTTTTGATCTGGGATTTAATTTTATATATATTTAAACACAATTTGTTGGCCTACAGCACTAGTTGGGCTAGAGCAAATATTGCATTTTAAAACTTTATGGAACTAATTTATAGTGTAGGGCAGGCACAGACTTGATCTCCTGGCAGCAAAATTTTATGTTTCTATTTCAGCAATACTGTCTAACACAATAATATCAAGTCCAGCAAATCTTAAATATAAGTTAAGCTAACATGATCCATTGCCTTATAAAGCAAAAGTACCCTGTGGAGTCATGCTGAATATGCCAAGTGATTTTTCAAAATTTAATCATCCTAAATGTCAGATAAAGGTGCTTTTGCTGTCATTCTTTAAAACCAGGAAAGAAATCTGAGTGTGCCTTCAAGTTATACAGCAAACTGTTCAGAAATAGCTATGTTAAAATATTAATCTGCTGTTTGCTAAACGTAAAGAAGGAAATATTGATGTGTTTTATTGAAAAATAAAGAATTGTATGTTCTTCCCAATAAAGATCACCAGTTTTCATATCAATATAGATATTATTGTTTCCTTCTAAGGTCAATTTATCTTTTCATGATGCTTCCGTAGTAGATGTTGTACAATGACAGCAATGATATTCTGATAACAAAATTCAGTATGCCACTAATCAAACATGGGTTGACTTTAACTCTGGACCTGGTCAAACAAACAAGGTAGAATGTTGCATAACCATGCTCTTAACCAGCACCACTCATGGAATGGGATTGACATGAAGACTATTCACTAGAAGGCTGCACAAGGAAATGTGATATCACAGGTTTCATGTGGCTGAATAGAAAGTAGGAGTTGAATTATACTGAGGAATTTGAATATTTGTAAAGTACATTATGACTTATTCACAGTGCCTCCCCTAAGGCCACCTTATTGAGGTGAGGGAGAGAGGATGCCCTGAATTTTTTTTTTGGAATTTCATCTTTAGAAAGGGTGAATACCGTTACATAAAAGTAAAATAAAGTAACCAGCATATCACAACTGACATTAGAAAATCTCAGCGAAAAAGAGAGATAAAGAAATACTATGGTTAGATAAATGATTGAATTAATAACTATTGTAAACCACGAAGAATTTTGGATGGTGTCAATGGCTTTCATCTCACCTATTCTCTTTTCTCTAGTGTCATGTATAAAATACTTCACATTTACTGTTTCTATGCTACCACATGGATCAAATCAGTCTGTAAAATTTTCCATGTCCTGCAGCACATGGTATTTAATTTTAGGAGGATATCAGGCTTGGAATAAGCTTTGATCTTTCAAAACCTGTAACCTTACTTGGCAATTTGCAGACAAAAATGAAATGTGCGTAATGAGTCATGGTCAAATTCAGGTAACGCTCCTATAAACAAGGCTGTGATGGAAAACCACAGCAGACATCAGGACTGCAGTATTCTGTTTAGCACACATGGTCTTGCATTCAGGCACAGCAGAATGTTCAAACAAACAAGTCAGCCTCCCCCTCCCACCCATCGCTAAAAAACTCCGACACACAACCAAAGCAAAAACACAAACCAAACCAACAGCAGAACACATAACCCACCCCCCAAAAAACTGAATAGACCAAAAAACAAACAAAAGCCACACAATCAAATCTATACAACAAGAAACTCACCATATGCATCAAAAAACAGTCTTCCCAAAAATTACCACAACCCCCAAGAACACCTTAAGGCAGAGGCAAGGCCTACTTCTTGAAAGGTGCTCAGAGTACCTATGGCTCTGCATGCTGCAATGAAAGTTGAAGAGATACTAAGAACCCTGCCAAAAGATATTCCTGAAAATTATCTTTATAAAACTCACTTTAAGGGAGAAATACCTTTTTATACTGTACATGCAATACAGCCATGCTTTCGACAAATAAGGCTTATCATTTTTATAGCAGTTCACTGATTATATAAATCTTTATATATATATATATATCATTCCTTGCCCCAAGTGACATAAATTATGCTTATGACAAGGCCTCAAGAAGGTTTCTAAGCATGAAGACTAACACCTCTTGTCAGTGAAGCTCAACCACAAGACTAGAGACCTCCAGGGAGTATCTAATGAAACCACTGCCACTGTTTACCATTTCTACATTCAATGGCTGTGTACAAGACATAAAAGGCAGCTGTATTTCTGTATATTAGTGAAATTTAGGAATTTTTTTTCATATTTTCTTTATCAAAAATATGTAAAGCAATACATTTGCCATATTGTAAAAGTCGCTGCCTTTTTTGATAATTCCCTGAGGGAATATCAAAGTGCAGAAGATGAAAAACACTGAGCAATGGACACTTAGAGCCTGTAAGCCTCAGAATAAGCATTTTACTCTGCATGAGAAAGAAAAGAGTTTATGCTTGACTGCATTTTCTACTAAACCCACAAATTACTTCTCAGTTCATCTTGTTAAAAATTCCAATATTTATTTACTTTATTGCAGCTACACTGCTTCTAAATGGATTTACTTGCCCTAATAACTTGTGTCTCCACAACTTACCATCTCCATCAATTTTATTTTTGTGTCATTGAAATTCCTCCCAAATTTTCTTGTTCAAAACAAGAGAAATTTAATTCATAAAAGGAATTAAATACACGTGTATTATATAACTGCATCTCAGTCATTTTTGCTTAACTTTTATCCAATGTCATTGTTCTATTATTTAGCATTCCCTCTCATTTAGCCAGTCAGTCCACGCTACTCATTCAGTTTTGGTGACCACCTGACTCTAACCCAAAAGTTTCTCATTCTTTTCTGATTACTCCAAGACAATCTACATTCTCACAAAGTAGCTAGCCTATGCAATTACTATTTTTAAGGAAAATTCTCCTACTAGCCACAAATAAAATCAGTTCCCAGCTGAGTAGCAATGGCTTTAAAAGCATTAAAAACATAAGAATAGCTTCGGTTTAGATACAAGTGATGGCACAAGTGAGCAAGGTCAAATAATTTCTCCAGTTAAGTAAATTTTTAACAAAATATACTGGGATGGAAAGACTAGGAAATGTTTTTGAAGACATATTTATATAATTAACTTGTCCTACCAGACACTACCTGAGTTTTACCTATCCTTTGCCTTAAGTTGTGCAATACAAGCCTATGAGATAAGAAGACTCTCAGCAAATAAGACCTGATAATTGTCACAACATATTTGTTCTTTTAAGGATCAAAAACACGAATATGATTTCAGATTTGTTAGTAAATTAACAAATAATAAATAAATGAATTAACAGAACTAATAAAAAGAAATAGAGAACTAAGGATTCATAAAAGCAACTAAGATTTGAGATTTTGCTTATATTAGGAACATAGAATTTTCCTTAAACCAAGGTATAAAGCTTAACTGCTAGAAGTTTCATTTTTGTTATCTGAAAGGACCTATTCACATGACAGTCAATCAGATCCAAGATTGGTGCAACCTGCAGTTCAAAGACCCATTCCCTCTGGGCCAGGTGATCATATTCTCAACCATTTCATCAAGAACCTTCGAATACCCCAGGGCATTCCAGTTTACAAATCATTCAGAATTCTGCCTCAGCCAGGTATCCTTGTGGGATTCCTTACTTAGAGCCTAATCAGTGGAATGAGGTCTGTAATGCCAGGATGTAGTGTCACCCAGCAATAATCCCTACAAAATTGCAACAAGGGCTTCAGAAGATAATCTAACACATTTTAGAAAAAAAAATTTTTTAGAGTAAGAACTGCTGTTATTGCTAAAAAGGACATAGTAAAAGTTTGTATTATTTTTATTGGGTTTTTGTGGGTTTTTTGTTGGTTTTGTTTTTTTTTTTCCTTAAAGCAGACAACAAGCCAAGTCAAACAAACTACAATACAAAATGCAGATGTTGTACTACAATATTCATTTCTGGTAAGATATTTATTTTCACAGCCGCTTGCTCCAAGGTTTAGCAAATAATCTGGATATGGTTTGCAGAATTATCATCCTACTTATTAAGCAGATGTAATATTAACCACTGCAGGAGACTGCCAAATTGGAATTCATTATGAGTAAATCTCATAGCAAAAATTAATTCTTAAGAAGTCTATTAATTTGGATTAATTGCCAGTATGTATATCATACAACAAAAATGTGTAGTAATGTGTATATGTAACATAGATAGAACATATACATATAGCTCCTTCTTTTTTCTCTCAAATCTTTCCTGGTTTGGGAAAAAAAGGAGAAAGCTGGACTAGCCACTGAGGATGACACACTTTATCTATCAGCTTTGTGTCCTTTCTAGCTTTGCCATAGCATCTGAGCTAAATCTTCCTCCTTTGGCATCATTAGCTCGATGCTTTGGCTGTGGAGAAAAGAAATTGTGATTTGAGAGGGTTTTGAAGGCATATGATGCCCCTTCAGACTGGAATCTGTTGTGAAATCCCTGGCTTGGGTCAGTATCACCATATCTGGCACACAGAGGACTCTCTCCTTTGAGGCACTACGGCGGGCTGGCCGACCCCCAGACTCAATTTCTGTGCTCTGCCGGGCTCTCTGCACCCCTGCAGCCAGCCGTGCACCTAGCCCTGAAATCCAGGGCTGAACTTACCCCGGTGCACAGGGAGCAGCCTGCCTGCCGTGCTGGCAGTGGGGACACGGCTGGAGCAGCAGGCCCAGCACAGGAGCAGGAGCTGGGTTCCCTGAGCCAGCACAGCTGGCACAGCACAGAGAGCAGCCTAGGAACACCTCTAGTAACATGAGCTGTCACCAGCCCAGCTTATTATCCTGCTGGGATCCTCCTTCCCCCTTCAGCAGAGGATATATTCTGTCAGAGCAGCTGTACAGGCTGGACCAGGATCTCTCTTTTAGCCTTGGTGACTAAACTACACGAAGGCTTCCATCCAATTCTACAGATTTTCTGCCTTACAATGGAATTGAAAGTTAGGGCAGCTTTTTCTTAACTTTTAGCTAAATTCCAATACTTCCAATAAATTCTGTTCATAAACAAATACTTTAAGTGCAATATGCCAGACATCCTAGAGATCAAAACAGTTTCCCCTGAGAATAGTTGTTCTTCATTCACCCAGAAAAAAGAGCAAGATTATTTGTGAAAGGATTATTAAAACGGAACATCATAGTCACTGAAATAAACACAAACCTCGTATTTAACTCAAAATAGTTATGATTTGTGACAACATCAATAACACTAAGTGCAGCTTTAAACTATTCAATAAAAATTATTCTGGTTTTAGAGAGGAGTATTTAAAAGAAGGAAGCTATATACTAAACAATAAGATTACACCATTTACACAAATAACTTCTGGGTTTCTCCCATCCTAGAAATCATGTCATGCATCAATGTGCATAAGCCATAAGAGCAGGATGATGAAGCAGTTGTAGTAACAGAAAGGAACACTGCTAGCCATTTGGCAATTCTATCTCAAATGCCCATTTCCCATTCTGAATTCTGCTCTAGTTCCATTAATGAATATCATATTCACTGCAAGACAGAGCTGCAGCTTCTTGCAAGGGCATGGACTACCTATAAAAATGTCACTTGTTTATATGAAGCATGTCATCCATTTTTCAAATGAAAAACAGTGAAAATACCAGCAATTTTATATACTTCCAAGATAAAACTTCACAACTTTTCACTTTCAAATAGCATTACGTCAAATTTAATTTTATAAAAATTAAAGAGTTAAAAGAGCACTTCTCTGTCAAGAATTTATATTTTTCCTTCCAAGTGATATTATTCAAAGTGCCTCTAAAAAGACCCACAAACCTGTGTCAGATTGATTTATTTTTCTTAATTTCTTTTTACCTTCCTTTTGTTTCAGCAGTCAAGCAAAAAAATCCATTATTTGCCTAGTTCTGCTCTGCTATACTTAATGTTCTTATGGTGCTCTCAGAAGAGAACACAGGACAGCATACCAATCACTCCTGGCAACACACTGGGTGGTTTGCATGTTTAAATGGGGGAAACCTCAGGCAGCTTTTGGCTTCAGAGAAATCAGTCATGGCTGACCCACAGCTGAGACTGTTCTGTATGCTAAGCATTCATAGCAGCAGTCCTTCTCAAAGGGATAAACTGTCTCATTATGGCTGTAGCTGTATTCAGATTGGAGACTAAAATAGACCAGATCCTCAAGGATTTACAATGAGAGCTGTAGGTGTTATTCTCAGTATTCAGCCTCTTTGGTTCATTTTGCGTAATTCTGTCTATGAACTTTGAGGTTCTGCAGGTAGCGATGAGAACTTATGGCCTATATACAAAATATTTTGGCTTGCTATGTGATCCATCTGACATGCCCAGGTGGCATTACTGAAGGGCTCAAGCTCAGTGAGGCCAATAATATTGCTAAGCACTTTTCTCCTGTTTCTATACTTGATTTTTTAGCTCATGTGTTGCATTGGGTCCTTGGTTTTGCAGAGGCCTGGATTAAACTAAATTTAGTCTTGCATGTTTGCAACAGATACTCTCCTTGTCATTTTAGGGCAAGAGCAAGGGGAGTTGTACCTCCCCGTGGGGAAATATAAGGATAGGAATTTAGAATAACGGTGGGGAGTATTTCTTCTACACTTAGCATGTACTGGGATTACTTCAGATTTGGACAATGATTCTTCATATTGTAGACTCCCACTATCACTCTGTAAATGAGCTCCCTGCATCCCAAATTTTATGAGAATATAAATTAATATTTTGTTAATTAAATCTCTACTTTAAAAAGCTCATTTTCTCAATTTGACCATTAATATCCAGGAAAGAGCAAAACAGCAAGAGCACTCCAAAGCAAAATATTTCAACAAGTCAAACATCCATCATGGTGATACAGCACCATGAGTCCCATCAAAATCCTGAAAATATTTGCCACAGCAAGCATAGTTTCACCCTTTTCTACCTTTTCTTTCTTGTTCTTATTTTTCTTCTTTTACCTTATTCCTTAATCTGAGATTTAAAATAGGCAGTATTTGCATCTTGCATTTAATCTCATATAATGATGATTTACTATAACTCTTCCTCAGCTAAAATTATTTATTACAGTTCACATTCAATGTGTTAAAAAGTTTTAAGTATAAACCCCATAACTTTCTCAGACAAGAACTCTAGCATCTAATTCAGCTTTTTCTCAGAAATATAGTAGCCATTAATCATCACACAAAGCTCGTTTTTGCTCTCTCTGGGCAAAATGATTTTGTAGCACCACCTAGTGAGATGACATCACTGTCTGTGATGGAGTTTGAATTCTCAATCAATATTGATCTGCCACTTCCACTTTTGGAAAAGTAACTGGTTTCAAGATTGTTATTCAAATTCCAACACACAATTCATGATACGCAGTGATGCAAGGGGTTGCAGACCACATAAAATATGGTCTTTTTTCCACATTCAGAATGGAACAAGTTCTTTGCCCACTACAGAGATGGGAGAGCGCCTTGACCACCTCCTTCCCATCTCCTTGAGATGTCTGCTTGGAAAACACAGTGGTACCTGCCAGGTCTAGAGTATTCCTTCCTACCTCTATCTTACTGCACCATTGCTCTTTAAAAGCATACTCTGCATTTCCTGCACTACCAGAGACTGCAAAAATGAACTCCATGAGGGCCTGAAAACTCCATCACATTACTGTGAACAAGCAGAGGATTTGAGGAAGAGTGTCCAGGATTTGGTAAGGAGATCCTTCAAATCCAGCAGGTTGCATCTATTAGCAACCTAACATTTCTGTGAGGTCCACATGGAAACTGAAGAGCAGCAAGTTCTTTAGTGCCTAAATCCAAAGAAAACTTTCTCCTGAACTCCTGTGAAGATCAGCATATAGCATGAACTATGAAATTTTATTATCCCTCTCTTAGCTTGCATAACTACAAAGTTTTATTAAAAGTCTGAAAATTCTGCTTTACTGAAGGTTGGTTGTTCCAACCCTCCAACTAAACCAATGAGAAAAGAGTCAGGCATGAGCTGATTTTCAATTACTTAAGACAGAGTAGGGATACACCTGTTTAGGGAAGACATTTACTAAAAAGGGTGAACAACATAAAAGACTCCAAACATTTAAATGATTCTTGTTACCCAGGAACTCCTTGAGAGATTCACAAAATGAAAACTACTGGAATACACTGTGAGAATCTGTAATGTCCTCTTAGGCTGCTTAACAACTAAGAAACATCTTTCTGACTAACAGTGAAACAGGTGCCAAGGGAGTTGGTATTGAGCCACCTTGGAGATTTTCATAACTCGACTGTTCCTGAGCAACCTGACCTAACCTCAGATTTAGCCATGCTTCAAGATGAGGGCTGGGACCTGAGGAACAGTGACCTCACAAAAATGTGTACACACTACTATTCAATTTCCCGCTTCTCTTTGCCAAATCCCAAAACATCAAAACAGCAGTCCCTGGGAGAGGTAGAGAAACAGAAATTGATGTGACATTGTTGTGAATGTAGAATTCAAAATATTATCAAATTTTTATCCATCTTTTAACTTCTAAAAGCCAGCTATGACTTCAGACCAAAGCAGCATCATGCTTAAACCAAATGCTAATTGTGGCAGAAAGAAGGCTGCTTTGTATGACTTTGGACAAGTCATTCAGTAGCTCTCAGGGGAAATCAACTATACAGTATAGAAATTTAAGGAATCCAGCCCACACCTCACCTTTTTATAACATAATCAATTCTTTAATCAAAAACTTTTGCATTAACCAAAACTTCTGCTGCACTTTCTGCAACTGAACTGAAACACATCTTTAAATTAGTTAATTTTGCTTGGAAGCAGAGCATGCAGGTGTACACCAGTCATTAAAAGCACAATGTGATCAATTCATGCTTCTATTCATGTCATGTTTGGATATTTTCTGCGCTGCTTCTCATTCGAGACCACACATGCCTAGTGCAAACCTTTGCTTTCTTTCTGATGGATTTCTGACATTCTGATCATGAGCCTATTATCTGGCTGCTTATCAGTCACTTCCTTGAGCTCCTCAAACTCCCACTTGACAGCTACAGAGAAAACACCAAACTATTTCAGGCCTCCAGCCACACAAACAGTTCGTCCTGCACTGCACTCTCACCCCATCAGCATTGCCCTGACTCGTTAAGAGCACCCAGTCAAAGAAAGGTTCCACAGAATGGAACTTCCTAACTATATATTCAAGGCTAAGCATTACATATTTTTAGGAACCTTTCCTAGAAAAAAAATGAATAAAATATTCCTTATTCATGACAGAAAGTAGGATGCGAGCTGATATTTTGGAGCCAGCTAAGTTGTCTTTCTCCAATTTTTTTCCCATCTGCTTAAGAACAAGCAGCTCTTAAAAAGGGATTTTTCCCTTATTTAATTGTCCTCTTTAAATTTTCAATATTTAATGTCACTCTCCTATTTCTGTCTCATTATATAGCATTCCTCTCTGTTAGCCTTATCTGTATCTGTACCCATTCAAATATATTAAATGTTTCCCACAGGAAGGACTTGGCTACACTTCAATACAATGACAGGTTAATGTTTTCATGTCTTTGGAATACCTGTCCAAAGGTTTACTTGAAATATTGGAAAAGAATGAGAAACCATTTGCATTTCTTTGTCCCTGGTGTTATAGAGTTTCTAAGTAAAAGTAATGTCTAAATACTTTATGAGTGAAGCTAATTTCTGTTGGCACCATGATGTTGAGAGTGATCTAGACAAATACACAAACAGAGTTGAACTGCACCAGGTAACCCTCAGCCAGTGTACACAGCCCCAGTGCTGTTATCTTCTCCCTCCCTGAGAACAGGGAACACCTGTACATGACAGAAAAGGACCATGAAACATCAAAAAAAAAAACCATCAGTGAAAGCACAGAAAAGTATCTGGGAGGTGAACTTTGGTTTTCAAACATTAGAAAAATTGTTCAAATTTTCAGTCTGTTAAAGCTATTTACTGGATAATGCAAGACTATGAGGAAATGGGCTGCAGAAAGCATCCAGAACAAAACACTGAATAACATTTCCTGATGCCACTTCTGGAGACAGCACATTGGGGCACAGCAGTCTGCCGTTATGACCCAGAAACGTATTTCCTATGTTCTTAAAAATCTGTGATTTTGTCATGGTAATTATTTCCTATGAAACTGGTGAATTAAGTGACCAGTGTCATAGCATCCACCTTCTGTATTTTTCATTAAATACATGGAATCCATTCAGTTAAAATTCCAACCATTACTGAAGCAAAGCACATCTTTTAATTCTTGTATTCAGATTGCAGTTAAAGTAAAAGGAGGTTTTTTGAAAAATTGTGTGGACACAGTAAGTAAAGGAATAAAAGCATAAAGATGTGCCTATGTTAATGTTGAAAAGTTAATCCAATGTGAAAGCAGAAAAGCAATCCCTTGGTCCACTCTAAATAGATAGGCACATTTTAATGTATATTCCTGAAAATAATAGCTAGAAGTCTACAAAATTAATAGATATACGTACTAAAAGTAGGTATTATGCATGGAACTCTGATATGAAACTAATGTGATATTTCCCCTGGAAAAAGCCCCAAACTCTCTATATAAACTCATTTTAGAGCATACGTCTTCCTTAATTTTCTGAAAGAAATCTGAATTCATTCAAAAAGAAAGAATTTTATGACTCATGCAGAAAGCTGTTTGGAAATGACCCTGGGTTGCAAGTGATTGTTATGAGCTCTGAGTTATATCAACAACTAAAATGAAAATTATGTTTTTTCACATGGCTCATAATTTTTAATTGGAGAGAGCTGAAACTTTGAAAATAAGAGGCTGATTGCTGATATTCTTGACTCATGATCAATGAAATATAATCTAATCAGGTCAAACTTTCTTTATCTATGCCACACATATTTTAGATGCCTGGTTGCTGTCTATTTCCCTTTTTTTCCTGAAAAGAAAAGGCTAAGATATCTATTGCAAATACAACACTATATCATTTTTTAGATTTCAGCTAAATCTGGAATTCTAGGCACAGAAAATTAATGGTTTTGCCATGCTGTAACCTTAGTTTCAGATAGCCTAAATTTTACCAGCCTGCACTTTAGATTATTCCTTTTTTTTCAGAGACATTCTTCCACTTTAAGTGCAAGAAATATAGAAAATAAAGCCAAAATTTTAAATCAAATTTAATATGTCCAAAAAGCTCAAATTCCATCTGTGCATAATTCCTCTGGCTGAAATTTAAATAATTACAATTTCCAAGCATTTAATTAGGTTTATAAAGCAGTCTAAAAGAAAATAAACATCCCTCAACCACGCAGCGAGCACTGTTTAGGTAAAGAATTAGGTGAGGGCATATCAGAGTCCTAAGTGTAGTCACTCAGAGACAAGAACAGGCCACCCAATTTATGGTTCCTCACATGTGTTTGCTACTACGTGGTTGCTGGAACAAGGTAAGTCTGTAAGTCTGAAGGTAAGTCTGTAAACATATGCATCTTAGCTGTGGCAGATTAATTAAACCAGCTTTATTAATAAAACAAACAAACAAACAAGTAGTTTTCTTTTAAGCCTGCACTTTGACTGTCCAGAGCAAGTGACTTTGCAGTACTCGAGCACAGCGGAGAAGGGAGAAGGTGAGAGAGCCACGCCTGCACCAGCCAGCCTTTAGATCAGCCCTGCTGTTTGCCAGCTTGGAGAGGCTGGATTCTGTCACTCTGAGCAGGCACCAAATCAATGACACAACCACAAATCAGCAATTTAACTTGCACTGAAAAATCTAGTATTACTTTGGGCACTGTCTTCCACTGCTTCTAGTGATGTTATCTGACACTAGTGTTTTGTGCTAGGGGAACAGGTTGGTTTTTTTAAGTATGCTCCCAGTACTTAATTCTATTAAAAATTCATGCCTAAGCCTCCTAACTGGCGTTAAAATTTTCACATATCCTTTGAACAGATTACTTTACATTGTTGCTCTATGAAGCATCACACAAGAGTATTTGTCTACACAAGAGCCTGCTTATTGTTACATGAAGTATTCACTTCCATAGCTTACAAGAGACTTTCTTTTTTGCATACACACATAGACAGTTAAAAGAGTAATAAAATTTTTAGGGTTATTGCCCTCAAAATGCATAATTTTTGGCCAAAGCATGGAAGACTTCACGTTCATTAGCATACTTGCTACTCTGACAGCCCAGGACTGACCTGAGACAAAAGTTTTGCCAGAAGCCCAAATGCCAGCTAGCGAGAACCCTTTAGAAAAGAATCCCTGCACATTACCTCGGCTGGGGGAAGCCTTCAGGAACAATTAAGGAATATCTCCCTTTTTCTTCTTGGAGGGCAGCTTTTTGAGACAACCTCCAGAACTGTCTGCAGTGCCAGATGTGGACCATAGGGAAGTCATCCTCCTCCCCAGCAATTTTCCTACACATTTTCCCAAACCATGACCTGGTTCATGCTGGGAGCTGAGCTTAAAGCTCAGACACTCCTAAGCAAAGGAAGTTATTCATGGTTACACATCTGTTGCTAATAACTCACACAATAACCAAAGCTGCCTGACAGTGTGATCAGATAATATGCTCTGAAGGCATTCAAAATGCAATTGACTGTGTCTGGTATTGATAAAACAATTATCACCTTCCAGTAATAACTCATGAGAAAATATTATCATTTTTGTAAGATCAGCATATTTTGCTGAAGAAGTTAAAAAATAAAAGGATGGATTGACAGAAAAAAGGTATTCTGGTCAGATGCCTCACCAACTGTTGGGGGAAAATTAACCTCAGGCATGATGCACAAATTGGGTGTTAAAATCCAAAGACAAGGTGTCATTTCACCACCACTCTCTTTCAGAGAGTTATGGTTATGTCGTTAAGTGCAAAGCCTAGGGATAATTACTGTGCCCAAGGATAGCTAACTCACAAACACGCAAATCACTTGCATGTGACCACACAAGTTTGTCAAGGACAGCAGGATACTATTTACCTGCTTCCCACCTCACCTGCACAGGTGAGCCATTTACAGCAACTCCACAACACTCCACTGCCTTTACTATTTTTGGATTATTAGCTACCCAAACTCATCACAGTGAAACACAGAACCTCCACCTTTTGTTCCTGAGAAGCATGATGATATGCCATCATTAATTCAATCTCAAAAAGAAACAGAAGAGTAGCAACTATTTATTCACTTTTCCTCAGCTATTCTAACATCGCTGCTGGCATTTCTGTCACTACCATTATATTGCTGTTTTAAGTATTCTTGCAATCAGATCTGAACCTTACCACCAAGTTCTTATCTTTTAACCAGTTTTCTTCTGAAGAAGAAAAGGAAAAGAAAAGGAAAACTGAAGGAAAAGAAAAGGAAACCGAAGATCTGCCCACAGAGAAAACAGAAAAGCACAGCCAATAACAGTGAGGTTTCCAATTCCTGATCACTGTCTACAGAGTAATTTTGCTTTACAAATTGGACTATGTTTAAAAAAAAAAATCTCATCTAGCTGATGATATATGGGGAATTTACCACCAAGCTCAAGGCAGTGCCTAGCAACGAAGTGCTCAGAGTACAATAATCACTAATAGTATTTTGTAATAATTTCAGGAGAAAGAGCAAGAATCAAATGGATTTGATGCTTCAGTGTAGTGTCAAAACACTTTAGCACAGCAGTCAGGGACTGTGTTATGTTTAAGTCCCACACCATACATGATTTCCATATTAAGTCTCTAGTACAGATTATCCTAAGCATTTTAATAATGTTACATTGACTTCACATGATTAGAAACACCCAAACCACCTCACGATCCATTTGGCAGTCCTGCTCTACCAAATTATTCTGCAAACATTCTTTCCCTGATAGGAATCATCTTCCTTTAAATGAACTCATTGTAATGTAGCATGCCTATGTACTTGGTTCTAGGGAAAAAAAATGGCTGTTTACATGTCATTCAAGTCCTGCGATTAAAATAAATGACATGAATAAAAGATCAATTAGATGTTGATAATAAGAGACTTTATGCAATTTTCTTCCCAAAGGATCAGAAATCAACAGCCACAGTGGTAGTGTAAGGTACATTTGGAAAAGAGAACACCCATAAAAATATAAGTAATCTGAAACACTTCAGATAGAAAACAAGCGAAGCTGTTTGAGCTGCTTCTCATCTACATGAGACAAGCTTTTCTGTCTCATTGAAATTACTGTCACAGTGATTCCCAAAGGCTTGAACAACAAAACTTTACTTTTTTTGTATCTGTATTTCAAAGCTGTTGTGCATTGGGTGGGGTTTACAGCTGTTTCTTTTTGGTTCTCCATGCCTGCAGTTTCTACTGACTACTTTATATTATTTATGTTCAATCTGGTCAATTCTAGGCAGTTCCTGCTGCAGAGAAATCGCTGAAATTTCCAGATTGTCCACCCATTATGTTAATCAACACATTTAAGCACATAATTTGTTCTTATAAATTGGGCAACACACAGCGGGAACTGAAAGAGGGAGTCTCTGGGATAGTCCAATATCAAGACCTGCTAATTTTCCTTTTTCCACCAGGTAACTCTTTGCTGGAGCACAGGACAGGCTTTTCAAGTTTTATAAAAGTGATGCTCAGTAAAGCTCTGACAGGGACGGGCTCCCCTGAGACCCGCAAAAAAACCTGCCCAGTCCACCTCCTCAGGTATAAGTTTGACTGAAAGAGAGTGAAAATGTTCCATAGTGGACACTAGTGACAGTGAGAAAGACAAAGGCAGATAAACCAAAGACCAACTCTTTCACTGGTGAAGAAAGTGGAATTTTACAAAACAGACAGGCTACTTGGACAGAAGCTGTTCCTTACAGATTGCCTTACAAATTCCAAATGGCAACAGTAAATGAGCTCTCAGCTCCTGTGACACTGCTCAAGTTGAACCAAATGCCACTCTGTCAAACACTGTAGATGGTGCCTCTTACATTTTGCTCTTGCTCTTTAACTTAATGTTGCTGTCCTAGAGAAAAAATTGTTGACCACAAGCAAAGCCAAAGTGTGAAGGCAAACCAGTAAGCTGTCAATTAAATAAAGCAAATGTTCTTATGATCAGATGTACTGTCCAGGAATCAGTTTCGTTATTAATGTCTAACTTAAGTATCATCTATTACTTTAGAGCCGGCTAAGTTTTCTGCATTAACTGGAAACAAACACCCAGTGTGAAACACCATTATTCACACCCAGTGTGAGACACCATTATTCACCTTTTATGCTCAATTTGCTTACAATCTGGTAGAAGTATAATTTGTTCCTATTATAAACTTATATATTCCTTAAATCATTCCCCTGTGGAGTTTTGAAACTGAGATACTGATGGATTTGCATTGAATGCCTCCTCAAGCCTTCCAACCCTGTATTTTTGCACTCTGGGTTTTTCCTCAACTTAGCTGCCTAAGGATTTTAGAATATGCATAAAAATCTCCACAATAGTAGCTTCTCCACATAAATATTTTGATTGCTGTTTAAAAGAGGGAGGGATTTGTTTTTCTGTGTTCCTAATTACTGCGTCACTTGACTTATTTTTCAAGCACCTACTTAACAAGGCCAGACTTAATTGAATTGCTCATTAGAAGACAGATGAACTGCGAAATACAAGCATTTTTATTCTTTCATATCATACTGTTCATTTTCACACCTCACATCTTGTGAACCATACCTGATTTTACAGGTTTTTATGCTACAACTGTATGAACACTGCAAATTGCTTGCTGTTCTAAATAAAGATTAAGACTGTTCAAAACTGTCTGATGGCAATGCATGGAAATCACATTTGTGACAAAGGAAGGCCACTTGGTCTCTGAAAAATCAGACAGCTTCAAGACCTCCCTAGATTTACACTAAATTATGTACTTTTACTACAGGTGAGGTGGAAGGGGAGAAATAATAGTTCTGTTGAAGTACTTCTATAAATACCTTGTATTTTAAAATCAGAAGACCAATTAAAATTAAGTCTTCATGGATTTCTCTCCTTTATATCAAATTTTCCATTTACAAAGTGTAAGAGTAGAACAACCACCAATCTGAATAAACAGTAATATTGATGGAAAATCTAGCCAAAGCTGAGCTTAGAGTGTTCATATAAACCAGCTAGCCAGCATCCTTCTCAATATTCCTGCATTAAATATAGCACTGATAACCTAGAGATTACATGATTTTAAAAAGTATGTATTGAAATAAAGGGATCCAATAATTCCTTCCCATGAACAATTTGAGGTTTGCTGGTATGATGTCATTATTTTTGTTGAAACACTCTTCAAATTAATTTTTTCTGTTCAGCATCTCTTAACTAGGTAATATACACTCTCCCTCTGGTGGCTTTCTGTCAATTTAGTAAATTATGTGGGTGAAGAAGCATTTAATTTTCTGCCAGAAAAATAAAGTCATCTGTTAAACTAATACAGGTAGAAAGACTTGAAGTTTGACCAGCCAGGTCCATCAATGTTTAAAGATTTTTTTCCTTTCTGTAGTCTCTGATTAGCTTATAAAATGACACTTCTGACAGTTTACTGAACAACAGACACTTCTAACACAGCAACAAAGGAAAACAGAAAGAATCCAAGTTTAAGGAGTAATAGCTGAGGGCAGAGACTAGACATGCATGTGTGTGTCTCTATTCATGAGTACACACAGTCAAAGATACTCCTACAAGTCTCTCAGCCAAGCTCTAAACAGCACTACAAATTCTAGTTTTACACACACAACTGCTTCTTAACTATGTCCCTCTCACTTAGAATAGTTTTGAGGGAAGCAGATGGAAACCACTGCAGTAAATAGGCCTGGACAGAGCTAAGATCCCCTTCAGAAAACTAGATCTACATCTTGTGATTGAGATGTTCTGAGTGCTGAGTCTTTGCTTTCCTTCTGTGAAAAATAAAGGGAACCTTATGAAAGACATTGCTATGGCCAGATGTCAAGGGGAAAAAAGAATCTTTTCCATTCATTCTTTTACGGTAATTAACTATACTACTTTGCAAAGTGAGTTTGGCCAGACAGCCATCCTGGACATAAAAGACAACAAAGAGGATGGGAGTAAGACAGTAAATCTCTAATTTCTATTGAAAGCACCATGTGAACATGATTATTTCAGTAAACTTTATCAAGGCTGATCTAGAAATCTGCAGTCTCTCCCAGCCCTCAGCAGCTGACATTTTTACTCAAGTGTACATCCAAATTTCAAATCTCAGCAGTTTTGTCTCACCATTAAGACAGAAGAGATCGATTGTTGCCTGATACAAGAGTACAGATCTTGTACAAACTAAGTGCTAAGCTAACATTAAATGAGGCTGAAAAACCAAAACATCCTTTTGTGACTAAGTGATGAAGGATGAAGTTGTTCATGACAGGATGTTTAAAAATAAAAGAGAATTTCAAAAAGTCAAGTTCACACAACTGTAACAGTAACACATTGTGCTAAAAAAACACACTGTGGTATTAAAAAAAACCAACGTGCACAAACACATTGTTTGGCTTCAGCAGACAGCAAGCCGTTAGAGACTGAAAAAAGTCCACTGTACCTCATGGTGTAAGGCCTGAACCAGAGACATCTCCATCAAGCTATGTGCTGTAGAAAGATGATCAGTAAGTTCCTTGACAGTGTCCTTTCAGAGAAGATGGCAAATCTAGTAGAGGAGGAAGGAGAATAACCAGGTGGGGAGGAGAGGAAAAAACAGAGAGGGGCTACAGGAGAGTAGAAGAGGAATAAAGGAATTAGAGTGATCTCTCTAGCCTATCTCACTCCAGACCAACTGCTTCTGAAATGGAACCTAACATTTGAGACCCTGTTGCTAAGATCCGAAATACCTATTAAAAGAAAGGGAAATACTAAAAGAGAATAAAACTCAGAAGATATAAGAACTTGCCATGAAGATTTGTTGTTACTTTGAAAAGGTCAACACCCTAAAGAACAAAATTCCCCACCATTTTCTAAGAAAATTGTCTTTTTCCTTTTTCCAATCTTCTTACATACTTCTATTAAGTGGACTACATTTACAGTACAGATAAATTTTAAATTTAGATTAAATTCTCAGTTGCCTTCAATTCAAACATCTAATATTTCTAACAAATTATTCATACATCCTCTTGGCAAGCCAAGTTCATCTGTATCAACAGAAGAAATTAGGCAGAGGATTCCCCACTTACAGTATCAGACTTCAAGAACAAGTCTCCTGAGCTGGAGAATGATACAAGTGTAAAGAAAGACCTCAATCATGCCTTTCATCTTGTAATGAAACAGTAGGACAGTGTTTTCTCTCAGTGAAGTTACTCCGATTTACATAACCAAGAATATAATCACATTTTTCTAGCCCTGATTCTCACACATTTTATGAAAGGAAGACCAAGAGTCATGCTGAAAGAAACAAAACTGGACTCCACTTTAGGGAAAGAAAAAAAAAAAAAAAAAAAAGAAGTATGTTTGCAAGAGCCCCACACAAATCCCTATCCAGCTCAGTGCTGGCAGCACACTCAGAGAGAACTCATTTTTCAGGGCCACTCATATGGCCAGCTCAGCTATAATGGATCTCAGAACTAAAACTCATTAAAGCAGCAGAGATCACAGCCTCTCCTACAAAGATTCTTACAGATCTTGGTCCTGCAACCATTAATCAGGAACAATTCCCTTAAAGGTTTGCTTGAGTAATGATTCAGAGATAAAGACTAATTACAGTCCTCTTCCACTCGGATGCTAAAAGCATATTATTTGGTTGTGTTAATACATGATTTTAGGTTAAAAGTACACTGATTATTTTTCAACATGGAAACATAGGTGTTTAGCCTAGGTATATAACCTATGTAGCTCCACAGCCAAGGAAGATGAGTGCACTCCATCCTAGAAATGGTATTTTTATAGGGGATGAACTGTCCTGTGGACCTGCTTCCCCTCTCCGCTGACTAAAGAGTCTGGGGTAGCGGCTCAATTTTTTTTGTGAGTGAATTGATTGAGTTGCAAAGTCCCTTCTATCAGAGTGTTCAGTCTGTAAAAAAGTTGGCTTCACAGCTGGACCTGACAAGGGTGACTACTGTCTTTAGCTGTATTACAAAAGACAGCATGACCCTATTTCCATGTTTAGATCATTTTGAGAAAGTTAATTTAAAATATTCAAGCATGGCAACTTCTTGCAGAAAGTTTAAATAAATTTCAACAACCTCTAGATATGTCAAGACTGAAAATTACCGTTAGGATAATTATTCATGGTGAGTTTGTGCTTTAGGGGGAGGAGAAGTGAATAGACTGGGAATGTCATCTTTGTAAAATCATTGTTTCTGGTTTTAGTTCTCTAAATAAAAACTTCCACCTATCAAGGTCTCAGAAGGAAGCTGGGAGAATTATTACAAAGAGACAAGCAACAGGTAAAACTGTGTGATGATACAGTAAAAATCTTCTGACCTCTGGTGACAGAGAAACATTTCTCTAAATTTTGAGGAATTAGTGGAATTCAGATGCACCATACAGTAGCAGATGCTATCGGTATGGTGCCTGAATATTAAGAATAGTTGTACCTGGCACTTCCATGGGCCGTAGTGACTTTTATCAGAGAATTGAAAAACACTTTGAGTACATTTGTCTTTCTAGAAGGGTAGGATCTCACATGGCATTGAGTACTTCAAGCAATAGAATTCGAGTGTGTACAGCACAACACTAGAAATGCTTAACAGCCTGGAGAATTAAGTCCTTTGGCATCATTGCAACCTTAAAAGCAACACAACAGAGTGATGTGAAGGGACTTTCAATCGCACAAGCACAGTGTAAATGCAAAGACAGCCAGCGTGAGATTCCAGGGGATGTGTTGAAATGGCACAGACCTGACACTGACTTACATGAGCTGATGTTTCTTGTATCACTGCTGCCATCATAACTAAACAAACGGCATTGGCCTTAACTCCTCATCACAAGAGCTCAAACAATTGGCTGTCTGGGACTCTCACATGAAGCTAACCTGAATCTAACACACAGAAATATCTAAAGCCAGGAAAACATTGCCTTTTTGGAAACATGGTAACTTGGAGACTTGTTGGGCTGTAAATGAGAACATTTTGCCAATGTGAAACAGCACCCCCACAGTCAGATTCTCTAGGTAACTGCAGAACTCTCAGTAATGTTGTTTGGTTTGGTTTTTTTTAAATTCTGAACTATTAGTTCGTATGACCTACTGATAGCTATTTAAACCTGTACATTTCCAGGACCAACAAGAATCCAAACAATTTTGTCTATAATTGTCTAACATATCTAGTCTCATACCATTATCACTGCCATAAAGAGGACAGGTAACAGTTTATGACTCATAAAAAACACAACCATCTCCACCTATTGAACATTAACATCTAGATGGCATTAAACTTAAAACAAAAATGAAAGCTATGTGGTTGCAAAAAGTAATAGAAAAGCCAATCCTTGGGAGAAAGAAATCACAAAAGCCCTCAACCCACACAGGAAAATGAATTTGAAACAACATGGAGAGAGAGATCTAGAGCAGGGGAAAGAAGATGTTATGAAGTGTGAACCCACTGTCTGCTCTTACCAATCTCAAATTTGGGTGAGCCCTGTACTGCTCCATTAATCTTATGAGATCTGTGGCTGTATTCCTTCCCTCATATTCATCTCCACTATGGACCACATGGTCCTGTTAATCAGTGGCTGGTGTCCTCTCCTGCTCTTTGACTGCCACCTGCCTTCCTTTTCTGTATTTAAAGCATTACATAATAAAACCATATGATGAAGAGGAGTTTAATGCCTGTCTTGGCTCACCCTCATAAAAGTTATTTCTGTTATGGGGCTTTCTCCTTTTCCTTTCCTCATCTGGCAAATTCAAAATGACATTTTCCATTGTGATTGTACGTGAGCAAAGGGTCGCTTCTCAACAGGGAACTAGCAAGGGGTGAAACAGGTTTGTAGATAAAGGCTGCTAATTGTGATGTAGCACCTGTGCCCAAACAGCAGCAAATGAGCTGTGGTCAGCAGTGTTACAGCAGCAGCCCAGCCAAGCTTCAGGCCACTGCTCAGAGACAGCCACTGCTGAAAAACAAGGAATAGGGGTAATCAAAGCAGAATCAGGAGCAGAGAATGCCATGGAGGCACAGAGCATGGGGCAGGGCTTAACCCTAAGCCTGGGGAACCTGTGGAGCTCCTTATTGGGTTTCACAGTTCCAGAGCCCCCAGAGTAGCACAGTTAGAGGTTCAACACAAGATAGGATGAAGCTCTTACTCCTTAGTCATTACATACTCCTTCTTTAGTAATTTTACTGTATTTTCTTCAGAGAAATTTAGATAGGAGGTGATTTTTGTCTCAGCAGTGTAGCAGCACTGCACCCACTGTAGGTTTGTAGGGACACCAGCAGCACAAGTGTCTCTCCTCCCCTGTGTCTATGCCTTTCCTGCATGGAAAGGTGACATCTGCTCCATTCACAAACATTGATATCTCTGCTCAAGAGCCACCACCATCTTCTGACACTTGTAACATGGAGAATTCTCCTCCATTAAGCAAACTGAAGCCATTAAGTCATTTCACTCAGGCCAGTGAAGCCAGCACATACAAATGACTCTTAATCTTGCAAATAAGGCAGCACACAGCTGAACAACCCAAAGGTTAAAGCCCCGTCTGCTATTATCTCTCCTGAAGTCAAAGCATCCCACCTGTTAGGAGAGCAGTTGTACATAGGCCTGTGTTGGGGGTTAGGTTTCTTTTCTTTTTCACCTATAGAATTTTTTCCCAAGGGTTGCTTGGCAGCTAATTGCTGGTACTTATCAGTGCTCAGCTGAAACAAAAAAGATGGACCCTGGCATTTGGCTACACCCTTTGTCTCTGCGAGTTTCTCTCGAGGGGGGGGAGAAAGACGGTGCTGGAGGGCAGCCTCATTTTTGGTGTGGTCTTCGTCGGGAGAGGACGAGGCTGCCGTTGCTGCGTGGGTTTCTCACTGGCACCACCGGGATTTGATCCTGAAGAGAGCTACCATCATCTGCTCATGTGCCCAGGAAGATCCTGATTCCTCCTTTGCTGCCCTGCTGGAGCTGGCTCAGCCCTGTCCCACTGCCTCGGCGCTGTTTTGGAGCTGCTCTGCACCGCGGGCCCGCACTGCCCTCCCTGCCAGACATCCCTGCCCTCCAGTGACCACCGACGGAGCTCTGAATTTCATCCGATCCACCAGCCCGGGATACCCCACCGTTCCAGCTTGGTACCTTTTTTTTTGGAGTCCCCAGAGACCAGACTGCCCCGGGTTTTGTGAAACCAAGCCCTGTCAAGGTCCCTGGTTTTGTTTTCGCTATTAATTGCTGTAGTTGTTGTTGTTTGTTTGCCTTGTTATACTATTAGTAAAGAACTGTTATTCTTATCCCCATATCTCTGCCTGAGAGCCGTTTTAATTTTCTAAATTATAATAATTTGAGGGAAGGGGATTTGAGTTATCCATCCCAAGAGAGGCCCTGTCTCTCTTTAGCAGATACCTGTCTTCTTTCAAAACCAAGACAGCCTGCAACACTAAATCATCTATTCAACAGAAACAGTTCAGCACTTCTGAAGTGGAATTTGCAAACACACTTCTTACTACTTTACCTGTTTCTGAAAACAAGACATCTGTATGTATTTTGGGAACAAGGCAACCTTTTCAAAAAGATTAAAAAATTTTACCCTATGGCAAGGAAATAAACAAATTTGGCTTACTTTGGGAAAAAAGGAGTACCAGGATATCCTCTGACATGACCAAAGTGCTGTGGATGTGTAATTCCCCTTTGCCCTACAAGGAGCTGAGGTGCAGGCACCCCATGGAACATCCCTTTGGAAGTTATTCAGTTCCTGAGACAGGAAACAGCAGTTTTACTTCAGCACTCCTACAAACATCAAAGGTAACTTGGTTGAATTAAATAGCTGTGGCAGGATAAAATTAGTATGCAAAAGATACAGACTGAATCAACCAGGTATGTCTATGCATAATTTCACTTACAATTCTCAAATATTAAAAAGGCATCTCTAAAGAAGCCATCATAAAAAAAGCTTTATAAAATCTGCTCTTGGTTTTACATAGTATGAGAAAGTCAACTATTGATAAAAGGCCAGAAATACTTTACAGCTAAAACTATGAGAAATATTCACATATTCACATGAAGCAACAGAATCTTTTTTATGCTGTTCAGAGTACTAAAACATGCTTATCAGTGGAGAATCTGCAAAAAAGAAATTTCCTGCCTTTTCTTTCCGGTACAACCTTGCAGCTCTTGATCCTTAATAGATTGAGAGTTTACAAAACTTTTGATGAGAGTACACCAAACCAGAGTATATTTGCCTGGATGAGTCAAAATCATAAGGTACTCAGTGCAACATGGGCCTTGACTTCACACTCCTGAGATGTTACTCATCTTGAGTTCACACTTCCAGTTAAAATCTTGGACAACTTCCTTTGAGTATCTTTTGTTCTAATACCATAATCCAATGTGAAATTTAGTGAAACAATAAAACACTTGGGTCAGTTTTTCCAGTTCTTAGCTGCAATCTGCACGAGCTGCTGCTATGTGGTGTCTGTAACCTGGCTGCATTTAAAGCAGTATTTGGGACTAGCAAAGACAAAATGCTCTGTAAGTACAGGAGGCCCCCCCTAGGAATGCAGCAGCCTGGTTCACTCACACAAAGTAAAAATGAATAGAGAAAAATTAATGGTATTTTTTCAACCATTTCCACTTCTGTGTAAGTATGAGAAAATAAATGCATTGTAAATATAGTCATGCTCTAGCTCTCTGAGGAACAAAGTAATAAATAAAATTAGAAACCAAAATTGGAAAGGCCTGTTGCTGTCTGGTTTTTCAGAGAACATTAGTGTTAGCAGCCAGGGCTTCCCAATCACATGATGCCACAAAATGACAAACTTTAAGACCATAGCAAAGCTGAGTAGCTAAAGTTACTTTCATCTGTTATTTTCTTTAATGAATAACAGTATCAAAGCCAGAAAAAATATGACAACAGCTGACTGTGTGGGTGGTGATATAGAAAAATAGGGAGAAAAGTATTCTAAGTATTTTTCCCTTAATATCCTATAAACCACATGCATATACCACATGTATTTAAAGGCTGGTGACCAAAATTCATCAACATTGTAGCTCCCTACAACCTAACCAGGATATTTATAGACTGGATCCTTGAAGAGACCAAAACCCCTGTCCTTGACTCTGCTTTATTATTATGCCCAAAATTAAGCTTTTTAACCCTGCCAATAACACATGGGGAGGTTCTGCTGCTCACAACCAATGCCATAATTTTTTTTTTCTAAAAGACTTTTTTTTCTACATACAAGAAAATGAGGAAATGCCTGTGCAGCCTCAGTTTTGCTTCCTCATGACTATGCATTGTGACTCATAGTTGAAACTTATTCATGGGATAATTACGTTCTCTTGTGCCCTAGGAGTTCCCTGCCTCATTCCTTGAGATACCAGCACCAAGGAATAATGAAGAACCAATATTACTTTGAACAAAGGGGGTATTTCCACGACCGTTCAGGTGCATGTGTGTAAATGCATAAACGTAGACAAAACAGCAGTTCTGAACCACAGCCATAAGAGTTGAGCTTTGGAAAGAATAATTTCATCTTTAAAGTTAGGGATCCATCAATTTTTAGTATTGGTGACTTCTTGGCAATTAGTTATCAAAATTTGGCATGTACTTCATGAATCTTTGCATTAGATGCATTTTTATAATGGTGGGCAATAAACAGCAACTCTTTAAAATACTCCAGTGCTGGGTATGCTGACTACAGGGTTATTACAGCTGTTTCAGGCTTACGATTTGCAAGAGGTGGGAGCTAACATGCAGACAGAGCAGGCATTCAAAATGGGAAAACTTTGTCCCAGAGCACTTTGCTACATGCAAGCAACAATCAGGTTCAGTTATTATCATCAGTGCTTACAGGGCAATTCCCCACTCAGAACACTTATCCCTCTATTCACCTCACAGCTACATTGTCACCAGCAATCCACCCACACCGTATGCACCACCAGCAAATGGGCAGCCAGGGACACTATAAATATGAATAACTCTTTCAGAACACTTATTCAGAAACTATGAAATCACATGATTATAAGCACCATCATATTCTATGCAAAAAATTGCTTTTTAAAAGTTGTAGTAGCTTAAACACTCAAGGACAAAGCAAGAATCTGATACAACTTCACAGCTGGATCTGATATCTTGAACACTCCATTCCATTTTGAAAATTGCTTTTCTTCCTCAAATTAAGTTATCTGTTTATAAACGAGATCTAAACCCCTCCTGGGGTTAATCTAATAAGCACAAAATAAAAACCAAAAAGAGAAAAAGCACCTTCAAAGCTGATATTTGCTCAAAACCTGGAGCAGTTGCCATGGAAATCATATTCTTTTGATCCATAAATATCGTCAAAATAGCATGAGTATTTGAACCAGGTCCAGCTAGTTTGAAATAAGAAAATGAGAGGGAAATGAAAATGACAGGAGAAAAAAAAAAGGGGATAAGAATCTCAAAAAAGGTTACCTCCTCTTTTCAAGCTTTCTTCCTAAGACTATGTTTTCCAAATATTAATTTTAATCATTATTTCAAGATAATTTAAAGTGCTGAACAGGCAAAAGATTTAAACAAAGAGACCAAATAAAGGGTAAGATTGTTAAATATTGCTTAACATATTAGCAGTATGAATACTGTGTGCAGTTATTAGTTGCACACAGTCAAGAAAATATTATTGAACCCAAACACGTCTGCATTTGAACTTGTGAATACATAATTTAACTCAGAAGGGTTAGTCATCTTTATGAGTACTCAAGAATCTTTGCCATAAAAGCTACATGGAACCTTCATAAACCCCCTAGAAATCTAGAGATGATGAAGGGAAGGCTTCACCATACAGCTCTGCCCATTACACTCAACATCAGTAAGAGAGTTCGTCTTACATGCACAGATTCTACCCCCAGTCTGGAAACACTTCCCCCTCAACTCTATTTTGCACTTTAACTGCCTTAATTATGACCAGGAATGAGCTTAAGAATTGGCTGCACATTTTTTAATACAAACAAGATCATAACTGAGGAAAGTCAATTTAAGTTAATCAATGCTGCATGTGGTGTCATGCTACACTTCCAGGGGTGTTCCTCAAGGGTCAGCGATGTCTCTGTCCATCCCTGGGTGGTAGGGCAGAGTACCATGGCAAGAGGCACTACACTTGGAAACTGACAGAGGTGATTGGAAATTTACCTCTCTTCCAGGCTCAGTTTCTACAGCTTACCCAGGTAAACCAAGTCCAGGAGACCTAGACTGTCTGCAAGATAACTCGTATTACTTCCCGTTCTCCTTCAAGAACAGAAACAACTGAGCTTAGATTTCCCATCTCTGGATAGTAGCTGGAGATAGGGATGGCTAAAAAAAGGCAAATTTATATGGCCTAGTGTTATTTGGAAAAATATAGACTCACACCTCATACTTCTCTCACCTCCTTGCACCTCAGCTTCCTGCACAGGAAGAGCTTGAGGATAACTTCAGAGTTTGCTGGGTGCATTCTTGGAGAACACACTGCAGAATAGCTACAGCAACTCCTTTTCCAAGGAAAATCAGAAGGGAGGAGGAGTTCTTTTCTCTACTTTGAAATCATATTTATAAAAATACTGTTCTGTGACCTGCTTCATCCTGCAATCTCACAAGTTTCCTCAGAAACTTCTTGCAAAATAACTTTGGGAATGAAAGAGTTATTTTTCATTCACTGAACTGGCAATTGTGTAATGGATGTTCTTTTTTTCAGAAGAAAGTTGCTGCTTAGCAGGCCATATTTTAGCTTACAAAATTGTGTTCCATTGGGGTGAAATAAGATCAGTAATTGCTGCCTTACAGCACAACCTAATAGAGCAGGAAGGGGTTTGTGAAAAGCAAATACTCTTCTCAGTGCTGTACCAGAAGAGATCTCTAAAAAGCCTTTACCTCCAGTTGTATAAATTCTTTCTTTAAAAATGCTGCCTTTAGAGCCAAAGGGCTGAGGTGATGAGTACGGTCAAAACAAAGAAAAAACTTACACTGAAATATAAGGTCAAGCTGCTAAACTGTCCAGGCTTAGGGGTAAAACAAACAAGCAAACAAACTGAAAACTCACACACTTTGCTCAATTACACACACAAAGAAAAGATAAACCAGAAAATTATAAATACCCACATGAAATAAAGTGTAAAAAAAGCCCCAAGAACTGAAACGAAATGCAATGGAGCTATTTTGTTGATGATGATGTATTGCAATGGTCAAGTTGTATAAATCGCCTGGCCTTTGTAAAATGATTTAAATAATATTTTTCAACAAAAAGAGAAAAAAAGAAGTCAGCCTTGCAAAATGGATTTGTTAAGAAACCAATCTCTCACTTGTCATCTAAGAATTATTTTACAATATCATTTCTTCTTTATCTTATATCTGAGATCAGTACGAGAAAGCTGTTACCCCCAAAAATTGAGATCTGTAGAAGAGAAAATCATAAACACCTACATTACAAAATATTTCAGATGTTCCAGTGGAGGCCCAAGTATGTTAGACACTATCCATGATGTATTCCTTTGCTGTAAGGAAGTCCTGGGTAAGACCTGAATAAGAGAACTGCAATCATCTGTCCCCCTTGCTTCCTTCCTGCACACCTTGGTAACATCCTTTCAGGCAGTCTCCAAGATTCAAAGGCACCTTCTGCTTCTTCAGTCATCAGCAAGTCCCCAAAGGTGTCAGGAGGCAGCACAGGCAGGCAGGGCTGGGCAGGATGAGGACAAGGACTGGCACTGGGCTGCTGGCTCAGCTGGAGCACCCAGCACAGACAGGCTCCTGCTGAGCCACCACTGCCCACAGCACAGAGCAAAGGACAAGGAGCCATCAGTGCCACAGACAGAGCTAAGCAACAGCGAGGAACAGCAGCCATCAGTGACTGTATCCATATCCATGCACTTCCTGTTTTACAAGGCAGCTGAGATATCCATGATAAAGGTAAGTGATTTGTAGTCACCACTTTGGAACAAAGATATCCCAGAGGATTTCTCTGGAAACAGGGCTGCATGCTTTTACCAAATTTATATTGGCCATCAGGGAAGAAAAAAAGAAGGAGGAAAACCCATAATCCATATAAAATATTATTTCAGGATTAGTTAAAGAAACATCTGAATGCAAATTTAATGTCATCAAGGAAAGGAGTTATTGGCAACGTCCATCAAAAGATGAGATTAAATAACTCCATAATAGCTAAACAGTGAATAAAGATATATTTAATACAAGCAGATGTTTTCTCTGTTACTTAAAAGTGAAAGAATTTTTCTAAAATTCTGAAGCAATTTGTCCCCAGATCAATAAAGACAATGCGTACTTGGGTCACAGTCCTGCAATCCAATATATACAGGAGCGTATGGATGGGAACAGATTTTGTGTGAAAGTCTTTGTACACCAGGATCCTTCTTCACAATTTTTATCCCTATCCCATAATTTTTTTTACCTTGAAAACCACTAAAACTTATATACTAGTGTTTCAGGAAATTAATTATGTCTTTTTTGACTGGAAGGTCCTATGTGCAAATATATTGCAAATAAAATCTGTTTGGTGCATTAGTGAGAGCTCCCTGTTGGCTTTCCATATTTTGACACTTCTTTTCAAAAAGGAATACAGAAATAAAATATTTTCAAATGTATGTGCCTCAGAGTTCCTTGAGGCATGTGTTATCGCACTGCTACATATTTCTTGTCATATGCTTTTTTTTAATAAGAAGTTCCGGAACAAACACAGTATCTTTTGTTCAGCAAAAGAAAAACAAATTATTCCCATTCCATTTACACTGTGTGACTGCTACACAGAAAATCAGACTCGAACTTGCTTTCTTTCTATAGAGAGGTAGCCCAAAAAGCAGATCTTTAGGCAGGCTGATTTGTTGTGCTAAGGAACCCCATAGAGTTCCTTAGGTAAATTAGACAGAAAATAGTCGCAGATGGTAAGGAACTGCAGCATATACGAGTTCATGTACTACAACCAAAAATTACATATAAGGAAACATAGCTAAAGAATAGAAATATAAATTAAATGTGATCTGCAAAAGATGTTCTCGGTTTTCTCTACACCTACAACTTTCCCAGCACCCATAATGCACAGCTGGAGGAGGCTTGGAACAAGGCAACACCATTCAGCTGCTCCCCACAAACTCCCTCCTCCAAAACCTGCCTGTCCTGATATGTTTGCTCACTTCCCATCCAAAAATGTACCAAGATTTTGCTTAGCACTCCCCATACAATACACCCCTCATATCTTTACTTCCAAAAGGTGTATGGATGACATTTTATTTTTTAAAGTGAGACAGGTACACACAGCTGATCTAAATTGCTCCTGAGATCAGTTATCACTAGTCCTGCTTTAGTCTCACTTCACTTTTCTCTTTCCCACTCAGTACTGTATTTGAAGTCCTACCTAATAAACAGTCCAGGGAAAGCTGCTGCTTCCCTCTGCTTTGCACTGCCAGGAATCCCTTCCCCTGGAACAGTAACACAGCATATACTCAAAAGGTCTGTGACATCCCCATGGCCACCTTCATCTTTCACCACCTGAAGATCGTTGCCACCAAAGTAGACAGTAGGAATTCATCCCCAAGAAGCAGCACCTCTCTACAGAGACAAAAGATTCCCTGGCTCACTCCATAGGATCACAAGAGAGCAACCAAGGCTGCAGGGAGCCCAGGCCAGCCTCCTGCTCAAAGCATGACACAGTTAATACACGCTTCCCAATGACTGAATTCTTTGCCTTGGTAACTGGAAAACCCCAGCCATGCTGGCTCCCGCAGACGCAGACACACACAAACTTCTGAACAGTTCTGAGGTTTTCTTTTGTTCATTTATTTATGAGGATGGGGAGAATTTGAAAGTATTCCGGACCAAATTCTTAATTTCCATTCCCTGCAAGCCTAATGATTTCAGTGTGGAATTTCCTGCAACTGTAATGAAATTAATTCTTTCCTTAAAAAAAAAAAAAAAATCTGAGACTTCAACTAGGACTATAAAAAGAAAACAAATTATAAAAAAGTTCAACACATCCTCAGCATAGCAAAGCAATAAATGTATGCACCCTGTGAACTGGCACCCCCCCTTTGTCCAAAATTGTTTTCAGATTGTGGCTCTAGAAAAATATGGATTCTTTTAATAAAATTTGTGCCAAGAAAAGACTTTGAACTATGAATGGTGACAACATCCTGAGATATTTTTAAAAATCTGATACAAATTTTCAAACAAGAAATCTTGTTCTTGTCAGAGGTTATTTAACAGTATCAGTTTGAAATATCATTTTGAAACAGATCTTTTAGTCCTATCATTGACTTCTCTGGAGTATTCCTTAACAGTATGGAAGAAAGAAAAATTCTAAGTAGAAACCATGAATTAAAAAATCAAAATCAGCTCTCATAGAGTGAGTGAATGATACCATCATAGAAATGTTTATTGGAAGGGACCCCAAAAGGTTATCTCGTCTAACCTCCCACTATAAACTAGAGTATAATCACCAGAAAATCAGATCAGTCTCTTCACAGTTTTCTTGAGAACCTCCAAGTACACAGACTCCTGAATGTCTGGGTAATCTCTCCCTGGGCTGCACTACTCTTCTAGCAAGTTTTATTTTAATCTCCCTAAAGTTCATCCTCAACCTCTCAAAACACAGTTTACAGCCATTATTCAACCCTGATGAGATTGGATCTGTAGTACAGGGTATAGCTGTGGGTGGCCTAATTCAGAAAGATGCTCAGAAGCTTGGGAAGGTGCATTGAAGGACCACCACTGTGGACAGGGACCTCCAGCACGTGATCTAAGAGGCTGAGCACTTGAACTTAGTCTGTTTGAGAAGAGGAGCAATTCAGAAGTGACTCCCAAGCTTTGATGGTAGCATTAAAGGTGGAGCTCAGACTTCCAGAGTGTTCAAGGCCCAGAGGTCTCTTGCAACCAATATTTCTTTGATGCTACAACTCCTGGGAAAAAAAAATTGGCCTCTACATTAACTCCTGGGGCACTCTGCTCATGGCTGTCCACCAGCCCTTCCAGCCTGACAGGAGAGTCAGTTTTCAGCCCACCATTATCCAGTCCATTGTTCCCAAGTTTCTCACAGTCTGATCATTTTATTCTGAAGTTAAAAAATGATTCCAATTACTTACAAGCCCCAATAGATGAATTAGCACAATGCTCCTGCCATCCCAAAGGTGTCAATGCAATCACAAGAAACAATATAAACAGGCATGAATTAAAAGTTGTGAGCTTTCACAGACCACATTTAGAAAACATTTCCTCGTGCATGATCAACCTTGTTTATTAGGACTTTTTATGGAGTAGTTACAACATTACTTTGTGTTATGCAAATACTAGGAAAAAACCCTAGAAAATCTTAAAAATAGGTCACTTGCATGATTTCCAAGTTTTCTCGTGGGAAAAATATAAAAGTATCAGTCACACTAAGTGCTGTCTTTTTTTTCTTTTTTTAATGTGCCTGTAATGGTTCTAAGGTCTGTTTACTTCTTCTGAGAGTTCCAGGAGGGCTTTTGTTAAAATAAGAGATTTAAACTCGTTCAGTAAATCTGTTATGATTGTCTGAGCATTGTTAAACAATTCATCATATTGGCAATAAACATTTGCAGCACACACTAAAATGGTTCCATGGGACTTTATAATGGGAATATGCTGAGAATACATATGAAGAATACCACCGAAAGAAATCCCATTAGCTTAACAAATTGCAAAACCAACTGCAATCACTTTTTTCTCTGTTGACATATTTTTTCCCTAAAAACTAAGCAACTGCTTCACAAACATTTCCTTTAAAGAAACAAAAATATCAAACAGCAAATAAATTCAGATATGGATGCAGATCTCTGCACATTTCATCTGTTACTCCTCAGCATGGATGCAGGCTTCAAATTTGGGATGATATTTTGTGCTTTACATGGTGAAAAACAGACACAGATGGAGCTTCCCTGCCTGAACTCTCTATTCCCCTTTGATTGCTGGTCAGCATTTTCAGCATAAAGGGGAAGAGATGAACTTTGTGGGCTCTGAAGATCTGCAGACTGTGCACCTTTGCATGTGAGCGAGGGAGGCAGAGGGGAATAGGGGAGGAACTACAGCAGCCCACAGAACTAACTTCAGCATGGGAATTATTTTTCTCTGGCACTATATACTCACCTCATCTTTCACCTCAGCATTCTAATGGCAATGTGAAAGGGCTGCTCCTATATTCAATGTATTGTTCAAACTGAAAATTCTTCTCCCTAAATTTTGGGTATGGGGCGTTGTTATTGCTGTTTATTGGCTGGGGTTTTTTGGTTTGTTTACACCAATGCAATCAGTACACTCCTGTTCTCATTTCCTTCCCCTCCCCTTCCTGCCCTCCCCAGGGCTTTTCCTGTGTGTAATGGATACTTGATAACATTAGAACTGAATCAACTTCTGAATCCATGAAGGGCTTTAAGTTGAAGGATAAGAATTTTCTCCCTTATAGAAAAACTTATAGAGTGTTACCAAAAGCAAATGCAAATTCACAGGAGTCCCTTGATATTATTTTCTAAACAGTAGATTTCTTGTTCTGTTTATTTTGTATCTCTCAGGTACCAGATTAATTCCTGGAACAAGCAATGTGTTTTTTGTCAAAGGAAATCCCCAAGCAAGTAATGCAGAAATGTACAGTAATCTTTTGCTCCAGTAACCTTAAATACATATTTTAAGGGAAAAATTAGAAACAATTAACAACAAGTAGGTGAAGCAGAAAGGTGCTGCATATTTAATGTTTCTGCCATGAATTACAGTGGTTCCAAATGTTTTGTGCATATTTCTGCTTCTCCCACACTGAAAACATAAACCACTGAAACTGATTTTATAAATTGCAGGGTCACATCAAAAACTAATTTCATCTCCACCTGGAAATCAAAAAAGTTATCCTCCCATATAAAAAAATCAAAGCTCAATCCAGGTGCATCAATGCATTTCAAACACTAACAATCTCTGAGCAATTCATGGCTTGAAAGCCACCACCAGAATAAAAAAGATCAATTAAAACAATAAGTACATCTCAGAAGATACATTGTGCTTTCATAGAAGATTTGTTAATAAGGAAAAGAGGAGAAATTCATCATACAAATTATTCACTATAGAGTACTTGCTTAACTATTTAACTTTGCAGAAGCACAACAGCTTGGATTCAAATGTCAGCCAGTTGCAGTTTATTAATACATATGAACATATACTTATCTTGAATGTATCATCTTCTATTTCTTTCCTTAAGATACATGAGCCTGTAACCTTTCACACATAATATTCTGGGATAGCAGAAAGGTATAGAAGAGCTGTCATTCATACAAGCACATGATATCCACACCATCTGTGTGAAGCCTCTTTGATATCCATACATGAAGCCACAGAGGGAGACTGGGGAGAAACAAAAACTAAATCCTTTGAATAGCAGTTCACAAACAGCTACAATTCCACAAAAATGTAAAACCGAGCAGAGAAACCAAAATTTTTCTATTCTAGAGCCTATGTTAGACCTCTTCAAACCAGGGGAACCCTAAATCACACCACTTCATGGAGAGAAGTCCTATGACATATTTTAAGAAACCAAAGTCTATTATTTGAATAAGCACTGCAAAAGCAGCCCTTGAACTAACAGACACGAGTTCGTGTTTGCAGCACTGGCAAGTATCACAACCAGCATGCTGAGAGTCCAGCAGAACATGCTCACAGCCAAAACCCGTCTCTTCTGACCCAAAGAAATCCCAGCCAAATGTACCAGTAAGCACAAGAGCAGCTGTACAAGGTACACTTTCATTGATTGCTCAGCCTTTGGAAAGAAGCACCCATCACAGAGTTCATTTTGTGTATTCTGTACTCACCAAGCAAAGGCTCTTCTGCTTAGTTTTGGGTGAAGGAAACCACTTGCCCTTCACCTAAAAGCTGTATTTTGAAGCGCAAATCTCTAACATAACAAGAAAATCTATTGTTTTCTAGAGTTGTTCAAGTAAAGCCTGTGGGACAACTAACAAAAATGCTATTTATGGACATAAGCAAATTTACAAATGCTCCATTTATACATTTGGGAATAACTAAATGTTGAACTTCTGGCCATTACTTCAGTGCAATTCCTCCAGATGAAAAGCTTTGCCTGTCCTAAGGTATATAAGAGATCAAATATTCATCCCAAGATGAATAATCTTCTAGTTAGCATATTTGCATTTTCTCATAAATAAAGTATGAATTATTATTCAACTGACAGGGGACTTAATCTCTCAGCTTTGCTTGAAATTACATGTTTTAGAGTCTGAAACAAAAAAAAAAAAGGCTCCTTCAAGACTTAATTTAGTGTAAAAATCTATTATCTTTTCTTTTCTTCTATATTTCGAAAGTGCAGAAGACAAACTTCTGAACACAGTATGATTTTTTCACAAAATGGACAGAAAATTAACATAAACAACAAGAGGTTTTTTAAAGCATTCTAGAAATATAGTAGAGAACTAAGAGTAGGTTGCCCTATAGTTAATCCTGGGAACGTTAAAGACAGAATTTTGTAGGTACATTTGCTAGCTTAGATTTATAACTGCAGTGCCAATACTGCTTTAAGCATCAAGTCTTCCAGGTTTTAAGTGTGGCAGCAGAGTTGTTTTGTGTACCCTACATACTAGTGTGCCAGAAAGATGCTGAAATTGGTCCTTTAACCATATAGCCAGTGGGTTTTCTGACTCAAGCCCAACACAACTTTTCTGGTAACGTGGCATTAAAAGAATCATTCTCAGAAGCACAGGTTACTTCCAGAACTGCCAAATTCAACGTGCACAGCTATAAAGTCTGTATCTAAGAAGCAGTGAAAATGCAGTGCCCTGAGCATTTGCCCTCATTTTAAACATTTTGCACGTTTCCATTAACTTCTTGAATAAATAATTTGCAGTTCTGATTCTCCAAAAGATCTTGAAGATGATTTACATGAATTCAGGACATTGCCATTGTGTCTGCTCTTTTAAAAGTTTTAAGGACACTAAGACATCTTCTAGAAATCCAGAAAAATGAAAAGAAAAATAATTTGGGTGATGAAGTTTTTATTGAGGGATGGTGAATCTTTTACTGCCTCTGAACAGCTCCATTCCACCAAAGACAATGCAGAGTTTTTCCTATAAGTTTTTGAATGCTATAAATCCTCGAGTGGACTACTTTGATGCTTCTAAAGGCTTTCAAATAATTTTACTTTTAGAAGTGTAAACTGATCTTTGAAAACCGTTAGCGATAAGGCACTTAAATTTTGACACAATCACTTAGTGCTTTTGAAACAACTACAACTTGCTGCAAAGTAGTCAAATACATTCTGAAGTTTGCCTTGAAAAATAATTACTTTCAATTTTTCTATCAGTGAATTACAGGATAAACCAGCAATCAATTTATCACAAAAAAATAAAGAAAATTATGAGGCAGTTTACATTCAATCAGAAGAATGCAGTAACCTTTAATTATTTTAGCTGGAAATGTAAGTAGCTGAATCAAAACAAAATAATCCTGGCCATTCACAAAGCATAGCTGGATATTTAAGGCAATTTTTGCTTCAGACCTGGTATAAGGAAATTGGCCCAAAAGACATAACAGTGTTTGTTATCTAACATGTCTAAGCAGGAAGTTACCCCAGGCAAGTGGAGAAAGCCAAGCAACCCCAGAGGAAGCCAAAACATGGATGGACTGAACTGCTTCCCACAGCAGCTGCTGCTGCATTTACCATCAGCAGCTCCAAAAACCGCACCCCACACCATCACCCAAAATCAGGAGGGAACACCTAATTCATTACACGTACACATCTGTGTGTGGATACTGAATAAAGAGTAATTTGACTTTATTCTAAATATCACTCTTCCTAACAATTACCTACATAATCTTGGAAAGGTCTTCCACTAAGCACATGGTCAGAGTCTAAACAGGGAGCCTGTAATTCAAGTGACAGACTTGTGCAAGGCCACTGCAGCCCTATCCTGGGAATTCAGAGTGCGCCAGAAACCTCGGAAAGCTACAAAGATGCGGGAGATCCTTAACAGAAGCACAAACTTGCTTCTGACCAGGAAAAGATTAATGGTGTACATGGAGAAGGAAGGTGCTGCACCAGCTCAAAACAGAGAAAAGAGCACTCACAAGTGACAAAGCAGTAATTCCTTGTCACAGGCCAGAGATTCCTCCCAGCCTGGGGAGCTTCTGAAGGAGCAGCCACAGCTACAGTTATGAAAATGGGGAATGTTAACAACACAAAACCAAGAGTGAATGCACAGCTAACAGCTGATAAAAAAAAATTCATATTGCTACCTAAAAGCAATATTTTCTCTTTCAAGGGCCAAATCAATCTAGTCTGTCTCAATCCACATGAAGTTACCCAACTCATCTTTGAAGCTTCCTAATGTTTTCAGCAATTATGCAATAAGAAAAATTAAAGCCACTTTTCCTTGCAAATATGCTTACAAAGGCATTCCACTATTGTGTTTAGTATGCAACCTCAAAAACAAATTATTACCAGTCCTGTATTACATCAAAAGTCACCTTTACTAAAGAATGGAGTCTAAAAGTATTGTGAAAATATGATTACCAAATTTAAATGTACACCTGTCAACAGCTACCACTTATATTTGTTATTGCCATCAACCCAAGCTCCCACAGAATAAAAAAATATTATAAACATGATGAAAAATGTGACATTTCAAAGTAGCATATTTTGCTTTCCTAAGTTCCATAAATACTATATAAATAGCAAAAAAACTCCTTAAGACACAGCCCAACAATGTTTAGGTAAGCTAAATATTAAGATCCCTCTTCAGATATTACATGATCATTATTACAAGTTTTTGATCCACTTCTTTAAATGATTCTTATTTTACTATATAAGGCCATATTTTTTTTTAAATTTTATAATCAGCAGAAAAGAATATATGCAGAAGTCCTAACTTATGCTAAATGTGGATGTTTAATCAGTTGTCACAACTTTTATTTAAAATAATCTTTACACTTACATACCTACTTCTCAGGCATTCTGTGCTGGGGGCTTCATACCAATTTCTCCACCTATTTAGAAGACCTGAGATAGCCATGCAGAAACTCAGCCTGAGCATGCAAAAGGGAAAGTTATAAATTCTTTTACGTGGTAATGTTTATTTTTACAATGTGTTATAACAAAATATGTTCATTTTGATAGCATTACCTTAAAAAAACCCCTATATTTGCTCTTTTCTTCATGTTGCTGCTCTCCATGTAGCCTCCCTCATGCTATTTGTTCATTCCGACATGAACATACCCTCAGCACCCATCCAGAACTCTGCAGAAAAGCAGAGTGTCTGTCTCAGGACAGTCTGTGCTGCAGCATGCACACGGCATCAGCACAGGCTCAGGCTCACTGACAGCCCAGGCACTGTGAGCTGCCTGTCCCTGGAACACCCTGGGCTCCCAAGGGGGGCAGAGATGAGCCCAGCCCCAGTTACACTAATGGGGGTATGAAGATCATTGGCACTCATAGATGGGTGCTACACAAGTGGCTTCGGAGAAAAGCTGCTACAGGTGGGAGATTTCAGGCCTCTAAATACTTGTAACTTAAAGGACGTTGCTCTTCCTTGCCCTAATTGAGAGCTGGTTATTGCAATTTTAGATTTCTCACCAAGCAGCCTGCAGAAGGTGGTGCCTAGCTGGGCACTCTGTTGATGACTGTGGCTGGGGTGGCAGCTTCACAACCAGATTTGCCTGGCAGCCTATTTGTGAGTGCTACTATTGGGGCACTTAGACAAACGCCCTGATGCCATGTTCTGTTTAGTCTGGCTGCACAGGAGCATAGCAATCCATTATCAGAAAGCTATGTACTCTGGATGAATAGTATATTGGAGAACACAGTCAAGCAATTACTGAAAACTAGAGAAGCAATAGATGTTGTTAGGTTATTAAATTAAATTTGCAAGAGAATGTCTATGTATTTAATTAGAATCTGACAAAAGTGCTTATGCAGTGAAAGTTACAGATTTACAAAATATCAATTAGTATTTTAGCTATAAATTATCTTATTATCTTGCTTTAGTAGTTTTGTTAAATGCCATTTAAGAGACTACCATCTTTATAACTGGGACAACAGTAATTTGGAGAAAGAGCAGACCATTTCTACACCCACATTTAAGAACCAGTCTTATCTTTCATTGTTCACACCTGCTGCTGCAACTGCAGTCACAACTTACCCTTTTTCAGACTGAACTCTTCAATTCATAACCCTCTCCTCCACACATACTGAGGCTGAAGACACTACTTAGACAAAATCAGCTGTCACGTTTGGATAGTTCTTGCAACTGCTTTGCTTACTAGGGTTCCTTGAATTCTCAGGATGAAGAAATGAACAGGACAAGTGTGTCTGAGAGCTTGGATTATGCCCTATGATTTGATTAGCTTGTACAAACATACAAGATGGAAAGCTGAGGTGAAAATTCAGAAGAAAAGTTCTAACCACTTGAGCCTAAGCTCCTACCTCCTTAGTAATAATTTCCCTTCTAGAGCTTACAGTATTCACATTCACTTTTTTCTTTGTGGCTTTCACAGTATTCCTCAATGATTTCTAGTTTCCCAAACAACCAAGTTGTGCACATACAGTAACTTGAGCTTCTATCCAATTTGCACATATAGCAAGTGCAGTTCAATGTTCAGCTATTTCTTTCAGCAAATGTGAAGGAAATAAGAGAATACAAACATTTTTGGCATAAATGGTTAAAACTTTCCCCAGTGAACAGTAACCAACATCAATCTCGTGATATAATTCCTTGGTTCCCCAAAAATGCAGCAAAAGCATAGGGATGAAAACAGTTTCAAACACATTTGAGGTCTTTACAATCATGATCACTACCTTCCAACGTCCTTGAAAAAGCAATATTCACTACACTAGTTAAGAATAAGTAGATCTCAGGAAGTGATTTTTTTTAGCTGCATCACTAATTCCAGCACAAAAAGGAAACAGACCTTAAAAATTAAGAGCAGCATAGAATAATTTAGCAGTACTTAAAGAGTGTTTGCTTTTTCTGTTATCAGCACCAAGTCTCTCTGCTGTATCTTCATTTAACAACAGGATTGTGGAGGAGTAGGTTAGTTTTGCCTAAGGTGATGGGTGAGGAGGACTGAGAAAAGTATCAAGAACATCATTTCCTCACTAACAAAGTCACAAGTTCGATTCTCTGTCACTGCAGTTAGACATGCAGTCTTGCACGATGCGAGAGAGGAGGTGGTGTCATTTACACTTTTGCAGAATGTTGCCTTCAAAATGGAAGAAGCTGGCAATCCTTTGACTGAAAAACAGACCCAGACTTGAGCACAGAATACGGAATAACACCACTACGCTGTCTCATTAGCTTCCAGTGAGCAGTTTAGACTGCAGACATGGTTAGCAGGCATGCTAATTACAGAGAGACAACACAATGAGTCTACCTCACCGAATATCCTGCACCAAGAGAAAAGTGCCTTAAGGATGGCAGTGAATTTCTTACAGGGGCCAACAATCAAACAGCTATAGACAAAACTAATGGCTTGGTAAAGAAAATAAAAACAGGTAAAAGAGAACCATAAGGAGTGATTAAGGTCCACCGGTTAATTACAGTGCTGAATGGATTTATCTGCTTTAAGTAGGCTGCCTATTAGCACCCCTATTTTTCTCACAGTATGGAAAAAAAGGAGCGAGCTGGAAGAGTGCAAGTTATTGTTTACAAAACACTCCTTTGTTCCTGAGATAGAAACTATCCTCTTAATTTCTTTTTGCCCATGCAGCTTTCAAGACCCCACTCTGGTCTCTGTATTTTCTATTTCCATCTCTCTTACTCACACTGTAAGGATCAAGAATTACTTGATCTGACAGCTGTGTTTAGCAACTTCTCCACAGCCTTTGCACTTCTTCACCTTAGAACCCACCCAGCACACTGAGCACCAGAGCAACCTCAGGAGCTTTCAAGGTTTCCTCTGGCTTCCTAAGCTTCTGGAGAAGTTTGATAAATTGATTGAGCACACTGCTAGCCTGTCACGAGCTCACTGTCAAATGCCAATGCTTCAATTCATCTTAAGGTTGTCAGACACAATCCTAAAGGACACCTGTCTAGCACCAACAGCCACGAACTGGGACCCACTGTCAGTTCAGCTGTCCTGCTCTCTGGGCTGCATCCTGCATCTCCCTTGTCCACACCTAAAGTCTGTGATCCTTCTCAGGGGGCATACAGTTCAGTGCTATGAGCAAGTAGCGACCAGTGAGCTTCAAAAATAGTCCTTCCCTCTTAAAAAAAAAAGTCTTTGATGATAATTTCTGGAGTGTAAAGTCCTCCATGCCCTTGACAATTCACATGGACCATTTGTATTCAGAAAGCCAGGTTTATGAAACTCCTGGAGTGGCTCACCTTGTGCTGGGCGAAGTCAGTGAGAAGTGTGAGGGATTGACCTCCTGATCTTTTCATCATCTTTGAGGCTCTGCCATCACGTGCTGCCCCATCACTCAGCACCAAGGCCCTGCCAGGTGACCCAGTTGCCAAGGTAACCTCTTCCCTGACAACACGGTTTTCCTGGTAGGAGCTGGGTTATTGTCTCAGATGTTTGTATTTAAATAGAAGATCATCTGCATTTAATGACCTTCTCTTATTAGGGCTTTGTTCTCATCTCAACACAGAAGTGAGCAGACACTGAAGAAGGTAAAAGGTCACGCATCCAAAATAGTCAGCAGTTTAGCAGGGTTGGGTACAGTTCACTGGGAAGAATGTATTAATTCTTTATGCATCAGAGACCTTCGCATTGTCAGAGGACTGCTTTGCTAACTGTAAGGGAGCAATAAACTCTTCCCCATGATATGCTCTGCTGTAAACTGATGAAGTGACATGGAACTAATTATAGTATATAATGCTTCCTGTTCTCTCAGAGGTGGAACATCTAAAGGAGTAACAGTCACTAATTAACAATTGTTTCAGGCTACTAGGTTTAAAAGAATCTGGAGCAATAAAAATTAAGGGTCTACAAACATGTTCTATGCCTATTAGCTTTAAGGTGTCCATAACACCAACTTCCTTTCTTTCCTACTCTGCCACCTTCATACTACGTTACAGAAAGTACTCTCATCATTGGGATTATAACCATGCCAAAAGGTCCAGAAGTGCATTGCTCCTGGTTTAGTCCCAGCTCCACACCAGTGAAGGGAGACAGCAACCCCAGGGAAACGCAAAAAAACTGCCTCCTGAAGACACCTTTTTCTGTCTGTTGAAAATACAAGGCTGGAAGACAAAATTTAACATTAGACTTCAAAGTTTCAAGTGCTAAATTTTGGTAGGATCACACTTTAAGCATTAGAAAATAAATGCATATAGCTTCAGGACAGTTTTCACCTGGAGGAAAGAGCACCATGTCTAAACAAAAGGAAAGACAGCTGCTGCAGCAAAGGAAGTAAACTGTTTTCACAGACCATCATGCACAAAAAAGGAAATATTTCACTGTTGCAAGAGACTTAGCTTGGCTAATAAAGCAAAAGCATAGTGATCCTAATAAACAGGTCAGTTGCCTGGAGTAGTAGCACATTATCTTGAGATACTCAAGCCTCCACAGGCTGTGAGTCATTAGGTGTCCATTAGATATAACTGACACTTGCTTCAGACTGGTTTCAGTGTCCATCAGTTTTGTGACAATTTGTTCTTGATTTTTTTCCCTCTAAAACACTTCTCATTTGAATGTGTACACTGAGTGCTTATTTCATATGGGTCAGCCTGTCTAACTGAAGCCCAGTATTTGAACAGGCAAGCAGCCTGGTGGTGATTTGTTGTGCTGAGAGTCAGTGCTTTGGAAAACAGAGGGTGTGAGTCTATGCTGAATGAAACTCCATGCATACTCTTAAAAGCAATCCCCAAAAGTATTTGCTACAATACCACATTTGCCATAAAAAAACATGCATGTGCAAAGAGAAGGAAGTGGCAGTAAACCCTACAGCAGTAAAGAAACCAAAATGACTTTATTAAATTTAATAACTTCTGGGTATCAACAACTGAAAACCTAACAAACAGTGCCACTTAAGCTGACTTTTGAGACACTTTTTGTATTGATATTTAAAAAATGTATATATATAGCTTATAGTTTAATGGTATTTGGTAAGTTGTCACCTGCTGAGAAGAAAGCATACAGACAGTCCTAAACCATGCTATATTGACCTTTTCAAATTTTTTACATTCTAGTTGTTGGCCATTCCTTTTGTTTCCTCTGTCTGCAACCTTAATATTCTGTGAGCAACAGAGAAATGGAATGGTTGCCTTCTCCAAACAAACACACTGTTGTAAAGGTTAAAGTAGTTTAAGAGATTGCTGCTGCTGTTCTGCTGTCATTTGCAAACTATACTGGAAGCCATGACTGGAAGGTGCTGCTCAGATGAGAACAGGGACAGGAAATAAGGAGTGACAGAATTTCAATGCATTTTTGTAATAATGAGCTGTACAAACTTTTCAAGTCTCTCTCAGCAATCTATTAGAAGAAGAGGGAGTTTGCAAGTTGTCCAGCAGGTGCTAATGCAGTACTTTGCTTAGTTTCCAAGTCTTGTTTAATAGTGCTATGTTTTTAGCTAAACACCAATTCATGAAAGTTTAATACATCACATTAGCATAACTTCACAAAGTGATTGTTGCTGTGCAGTCCTACAGGCACATATTTTGATGTCATACTGCATCAGGACCTCACATTAGATTTCTCACACAGACGTTCATAACTTTTCTTTGGTTGCACTACTGGGAAAGGGGGGATTAGTTCCCACTGAAAGCTTGAAATTTAAAGTTGGCAACATGGCAAAGCAGTGCATTTATTACTTGGCAGTGTTACATATTCCTACTGAGTATGTTACCACTGTCAAGATAAACTAACCACTTCTAATAACATTAAAAGTACTTATTGACATAAAATGTGTCAACTGCTGTAAATTATTTTTCATAGAAATTGCTCACAGTACTTTTTCCCCTTTACAATAATTAAAAAGAAATGGCATAACAGCTTTTATTTTCCAGTCTGAATGGAAAATAACGATAAAAATTTAAAAATACATATGAAGGTAGGGAAGGGTGACCTTTCAAATATGGACTAGCTATATTACCTTTGGAAACGCTGCAAGAGTTAGTCATAACTACTAAGCTTCACTCAGTGCAGGTCAGGAATAACTTTCCTCAGTATGTTTTCACATATCTTTTGCACTTTGTTACTCAGAGAATGCATCCTTTAAATAGATCCAGGAACATGCTGGTACTTGAACACTGTTTTTTCAGTCAAATAGTCCAAACTGCAGAACTTGAAGCAACCTCCTTGCCAACATGCACACTATGAAGTCTCATTATTAATACGGATAAATTATTAAAAGAACTCCCTAGCATCAGCTAATCCTCTGATGCTATGCTCTCCTTTCCCTTATCATCCAGGGTTAAAGTTTGACAGTCTCAGCTGTCCCTAAGCAGAGCTGGGGAAACATCTCCCATGGGGGAACTTTACACATTTTCTTATTCCACTCTGCTTCCTGGGACCCTGCTCAGGATGATACAAGCCTACACTAATAGCAAAAGTCCTGTCCTTTACCCTGTTTAGTCCTATCATCAAGTGATAAAGGAAAAAGTCCTATTTAGTGGGTGAAACTGTAACATGCCTTCTCCCCATGGATGCTCCCTTGGTAGGCATTTACTGACTAAGCTGGAGAACGACTGTTTTCAATTGTTACTTTTATATAGTTACATAAACCCTAACTTTAACATAAGTATTTAATTAGGCATAATGTGAAGCTCTAATAATGTATTCTTTACCGTCAGGATTTAAGTTAAAACCACCAGAAACCTTTTGAGAAAATAAATACCCAAGTGCTACAATTTTGCTCAGTGTTCTAAAATCTTGCCTTGATTGAATGCATCATGAGGGTGAATACATTGAACCAAAAATAGCAACTAAAGGGGACTTTGAGGTTTGTTTTGTATTATTGAAACTGAAGACACTTGCAGCTAACTTGAAACCTACTACTCCCTGTTCCACATAGTTTTTGCAAACTACTTCCATGACTCTTCAAAACAACTGGAAAGCCGATGAGCCTCAAAACTACTACCATATTTTCCCCTTCATATCTTTCTATCTAAGAATATATACATAAATTAAGAAAGACTCAGTGGTAGTTCTTGACAAACAGAGGACAACTGGAACAGGAAGTAACACAGGGATTCCTTCATGCGCTCAAGTTCATTGTAGAGTTTGGCTCCTAAAGCTCTTTCCTGCAGTTTATTTACAAATTTTGTCTCCTGCAGTTTCTAAGCTGCAGTAGACTAATTCTGAGTTGTTTCATGCTAAACTGTCAGAGAGCACATCCTGGAATTCAAGGTGACTGGAAACACAACATGCACAGCCTAGAGAAGAAGGTGTTGCTGCAGCAAATATCCTCTGTTGGAGTTCATGGTAACTACTGCTGCCAGCTGCACCCCCGATAGCACTGTAATCACAACAGCTTCCAGCACAGAGTAAGAGTCCAAATAGTTTTAAGGGCCCTTCATTCTATGGAGAACTCCAGGTGCTGTGACTAACATGTTATCAATTCATTTAAAACTAAATCTGACACATATATAAAGGAATTGCAATCACTCTTATCAGCTTAAGGCAGGAATACCCTGAATGATTTTTTTCAGGATTCCAGCTGGTTGCATGCATTAAGAGTATTTATTGCTGCTCACGGCTAATAAGACTTGCACAACTGCCCCTGAGGGACTTGGAATCATTGCTATCATCTGGAGGCTCAGACACCATCAAACTCATCCAAGAAAGTCATGTTTTTGCAGCACACAGAGAATGTTTAAAAGCTAAAATATGTTATACAGCTGGAAGCATAATAGGATACACATGCTGAGCATTAATAATCCTTACAGAAATTTATCACCAACTTTTAATTTGAATGCCAAATAACATTTGATTAGAACATTTAGCAGAACTGTTACCTATTTCCAGAAATTGAATAAGAGTAGAAAGCTCTGCCTACCATTTATTCTACAACAGTCTTGATATCAGATTCACATATGATAATCCCATGGCTCCACGAGGTTGAAAGGGACCCTCTGGAGGTCATCTGGTCACAAATCACCCTGCCCAGAGTCACCTAGAACAGGTTGTCCATAGGTCTGTCTGGGGGGCTTTGGAGTATCTGCATGGATGGGGACTTTGCACGCTCTCCTAGGCAGCTTGCTCAAATCTTCAGTCACCCTCACCAGTGAAAAAAAGTGGCAAAAAATGGAATCATGTGTTTCATTTTGTGCCCATTTCCTCTAATCCTGTTACCAGGCACCCTCCTGTCAGGTATTTGTATAGATTGATAAGATCTTCCTGAGCCTTCTCTCCTTTAGGGTCAGTAGTGGCAGCTCTTATCAGCCCCCCTTACATGGGAGCTGCTCCAGTCCCTCCATTATCTTTCTGACACTTCACTGGGCTCTCCAGTATGTCCAGTATCTTTCTCTTGTACTGAAAAGCCCAGAACAGGACACAGTGCTGCAGGTGTGGCCTCAGCAGCACTGGACAGAGGAAAAGGATGTCCTTTCCTCTTTCCTCCTTTCCTGGAGATCCTTTGCAAACATAGCCCAGGACCTCACCCACCTTTGCAGCAAGTGCATGCCAGAGGCTCACGTTCAGCTTGGTGCCTCCGGGACTGCCGGGTCCTTTTGTGCCGAGCTGCTCTCCAGTGTCACGGCTCCCTGCATGTTTTGGACCATGGGATTGTTCCCTCCCAGCTGCAGTTCTCTGCTTTTCAAACTCCACCAGGTTCCTGTTGGCCCATCTCCCCAGCCTGAATATGTGTGAGGTGCTAAATCTCATTCTTCCTTTTCTTTTAGATTTTGATCCTCGCTCTTAGAGAAACCTGTGGAATTACGAGTGAAGAAAGACTGGCATGCACTGTCCAAACTAAAATAGAAAGAAAATATAAACAGTAACAAACACAAACACCAGGAGGTCTGCCACTCACTAGGGAGTAGGAACACAGTCACTGCAAAGCTTTCCAAATCAAAGGAATATGGAACATATACTGAAGTGCAGACAGTTAATCAGAAAATTCTTGTTTGTTTTCTGCTCATTTGTTTTCAGATGACAAGCCCAACACAGAAATCTTGTCTTCACAACACTGGTTTGCATAATTTACTCATACACAAACTGAGCAAGAGTTTCCACTGCAGTAGCCCCACGTTGGGCCACATTTTTCCAAGACAAAGCTCTGGCCAAGCTGCATTTTTAAATAAGTGTTGAAAATCTCAAAAGGAATACATGAGCAGAGCTTTGAGTATTGTTTGTTTTATAATTTTTTTAGCACAGCAGCTCACTTAAAATTCTTACGCCAATAGTTAAAAATGTACACACCTTTAAATGTTTCAATAGATAGGAAAAGAATAGCTTGAGTCTTTCTTTAAATATGCTTATTATTATACAATAAGTAGTATCTGTTTCACACTAGCTTGTATAAAGTACCTAAAAACAGACATGAATTAAAAAGCTAAAATGGCACTTCTTTGTTATTATCCATAGTATTTGTCACCCTTCTTTCATCCTTTTGTATTCTGATAATCCAAATCTTTAAATCCTTCAAGAACTCATTTGGGGTTTGGGGTTAAGAAAGATTTATTTCAAAATGCTGAAATTTCTCCTACAAATCTATGCCTCCATGATAGCACATAAAATAAATATTATAAAAAATGCATATAATTATAAAAAGTTTTAATGAATGATGAAGTGTTCAGTATTGCACAAACATATTTCACAATAAAGCCTAAATGGACAATGTAGAACTGATAACTTCTAATAACTATTAGATTTCAATACAAGATATTTGAGAAAATTTAAACTACAGCAAGCTTATTTCACAAAAGAAAAGTTAAAAAGAGTAACATGGAAGAAACATCTCTTTAGAAACTAGAAAATTATTAGGTCATTGATCAGATGAAATACTGCAGTCAAACTACTGGTTGTTGTACCAAAAGTCTAGATAAATGCAAAGAGTGAACACTTGTGAGTAGTTTATTTCCCCAACATTCTTCAATAGAGAGGAGTTTCTAAAGTTAATCAAAAGCTTATTATGGGTAAAAGTGAAGAACATTCAGATGGTGCTATAATCCATACTGCTGAGTAAGGCCCTACACGGGTACGGGTGTTATGAAAGACAACCTCACACGTTCCCCACCCCAGGCCATCCCAGCTGGCCATGCCCAATGGCCTAAGCAGGAACCAGTGGGGAACAACTCTTCCTGCTCAGTCTCAACCACATGAAGGCTGTTCTCACAAATTCTCTTATCATACCCTGCTTCCTTCCCACTGGATCCCAGGCACAGGCAGGCAGGCACCCCCTCACCTCCTCAGCCCCCAGGGCTGTGCCACAGCAGCCCCAAAAGGCCTCGGGCACTGGACACAGCAAATGAGCCCCAGCCAGCTCCAGCCAACACAAGCCCCGGGCAGCTCCACAACACAACTGCTGTCTGCAGCCCTCTATGGCAAGTGGGAAAGCTCTCAAACACACCCAAATATTTCACAGCACACTGCCTGGCAACAGGTCTGCAGTCTCAGGTACTGAGCTAGCAAGTAGTTTCTCCAAACTTGTTATTCTTGGCTGCTTCTTACAGCTCACCAGCAGCAATACCAAGTGGCCTTCCATTGCAAAGGTGAAAAAAATATTCAAAAACAATTATCAAAGTGCAATGTCTATTGCATACAAAAAAAGTTCTATGGTATCAAGAGTCTAATTTATCAATGGTTTGAAATGAGAAAGCCTAAAAACTATAAAGATCTGTAGGCAATCCAGGCCAAGAACTAGAGCTAATTGCAGCTCCTGAATGGACACTGCCGAGTACAGGGAGTGTCTGGGAAGGTTTATGTTCAGTTACATTGGAATGGGTTTCCAAGACACCTGCCAACAACCCAGCCAGCTTCATCAAAGGCATATAGGGCACAGACAGTTCACCTGTGTTATCTGGGCACTTACACTTCTTTTGCAAACCTGAAAAACCCTGCATAATATTGCTAACTATGGCATCCTGGGCTCTGTGCCCCCAGAACAGCTTTAACAGGGCTGTGCAGAATTCCTGTGAGCCCACTTGTGTTTCCGTGCAGTAGCTGATCTCCAGTCCCAGCCCTTAGTTTTGGTTTTGTAAGCTGTCATTCTGCAAGATAAACATTTGACAAGTTATCTGCAAAAACTGAGGGAATACTTCAAGGCTTTAAAATGAAAATTAGTACAAAGGATTCAGTTTCAGGTGTTTCAATTTCTTAGTAAAAATAATAAGTTAATGGCAAAATGACAACAGCATTATTAGCATGTAGAAATAATTCTGCCACTGACTAAAATTCAAAGAGGTCAAGAAAGAATAGAGAATAAGGGCAATGAATAAACCTGATTCTTATCTGGATAAAACAAATTATTACTTCGCACAGCTGGAAGTAGACTTTGATGTAAGATTACAAAAAGTACAATAAGATATTGAAGCTTTCAAAGCTATTCTGTGGTTAATAGTAATAGAGGGTGAAATGAGAGCCATGTACATGGGTTTCACTGCAGACCAGGCACTACCGACTCATTCTCTCCTTGAACAGTCATATTTAACTAAAGCAACACAAACTCATATTCTTACTGACAAAGGAATCACAAACTTAAATTATTCACCTTTTTTCCCCCAATGTATCATAAATCACGCAACCCTTTGTGGCAAAACAAGAAAATCCAGCAACCCTAGAAGACCAAACAAAAGAAAAATTATGCTGCTGCATAGCAGAAGTCAAAGAGGGCATGATGATGCAACGTCACCTTGGAACAGATAGGACACCTCCACTATATTAAACTCTTGTGCAAAGCAGCTGTATCAGCAGGGAAATGTCTCTGTTTCTTCTGACCATCCCCGAGGCACAGCACAACACAATTACCATTTCTCTACAAGACACCCTCTGGCACTGCATTGGGGAGGCAAACACCTCCCTGTTGCACAAACCCTGATTGTGCTCTCCAGGTTTTCTGCTGGTTTATTATGTAAGAGCTGTGCACCTCTTCACAATCCTGCTCTTTGTTTCTAGAGCTCAACAACTGGACCAAGTTAAACATGACTAAAAGCACAGCCACAGCCCCAAAGGAGCTTTGGCCAAAAGGCCAATACACCAGCCTTTTATTTGGAAATTAATCTGAGGTAGAGCACTACTAACTGCTGAAATATCAAATTTGATCTAAGTGACATCTTCCAATGCTCTTTTCCTAAGATTCACTATGTATCTTTAAATCCTGAAGATGGCAAATGACAAATCAATGAGGATGTGTCACAGAGAATATATCAGAAAATGGTGTAAAAAAAAAAAAAAAAGAAATTGTATCTCACCAAGCACAGTTAATACATGAGCCCAGAGCCTTGATCCAGATTAACTTTATGTCTCACTTTGTGCATAATATCTTTAACTAGTAGCCTTCCAGGAGTGAAGATATCTTCAGTTTGTATCACTCAGGAGAGTTCAAGGTATTCACATGCTAAATAAAAACTATCTTCTGCAACATGAACCCTTATTTTCATATCAACAGCAATACAAAGTATGTTTGCATCAGTAGGAAGCCTTATCATGTGAGTCAATGTTCACATGCACACCCAGCCAGCCTCAGCAGATGCCAGGTGACTTGTCCTGGCATTAGGTGTTTATTAGCTGTCACCTTGTCTGTCAGATTGTCAGAGATATTTCATCCAAATTCCATGATACTGAAGCTCATAGCTCCTAATATGCTGATATTATTAGAATGAGTGACTTGGAGCAGAGTGAGGTACAGCATCCTGTAACATCTAATCAGCCATCCTGGACCACCCCCTACAAGATGAATCTTTTTTTTCTTTAATACCAGCAGAGGAAAATATTCAAACTCCAAAACATCACAGTGTCTGCAGATTAGATACAGATGATCATAGGCATAACTGTTGGCCTGATTTGCCCAAAGTACCCAATTAGACTCCTCCTGATCCTGGAAATTAAAGTCACTTGCCCTATCAGCTCTATTTCTAACAAGCTCTTTTATTAATAATTATTTTAGGCCCTTTTGTTAATAACAGCTTGCAGCTGCTCACAATACTGTCTCCCTGAAAACACAGTCCTGCCTCCTTTGTCAGTATGATTTAAGAAATAAAATTTCCAGGTCCTACAAACTCTGTTTCTGTTTCCAATTCTAAGTTTATGGTTCTGTCACTGTAAAGAAAAATTATATTCCAAAAGCACTAATAAGACATTTTCCCAAGGGATTGCCTATCAAATTTCAGTTTGCCAGAGACATATTTATTCTCTCCTGCATTATTGCTGTTACAGAATAAGTCTCTCAGGAAGATTTAAATTCAAAGAGATTTTAATAAGCAAAACACAACTCTAAAAAAAACCACTTACTGACATGTATTTAAAGTAAGAAATATGGCAGAGAACCCAGCTACAGAACCCACCTAAAACCCTCTGAGGAGCTGAGACATAACCAGCAAGCATTAAAGAACAGGATTAGCAGAACTCCTGATTGAACTGAGCTGTGAAGAGGTCAGGTCACAGAACACTTGTTGGGATTGAAGGACTGAAAGGCACCAAGGAAGGAAAAGCACCACTTGTGATGGGAAACTAACAGAAGCTACAACAGAAAAGTTACAGCAAAGGTGTATGAGGCACTTCAGTGCAGCATCACAGCATATGATGTGCACACAGTGGATTCCTGACTGCTTTTCCCTCTCCCTGCTTCCATCAGCTACAACATATGCCTGCCACTCTGTCAGGTGTCATGTGATGCCTTTTAACTTACACCCACCATCAGCTCTCCTTACTGCCATCTCCTTTCTGCCAGCGCAGCAATATGGCTTGATCATACTCTTGGAACCCATTAATGCCACCTTCTCACTTCCCAGAGTATTTCTACAGGATCACAGCAAGGTGTTCCTTCCCTTCAATGCCTGCATGCTTTTGCTGTGGTCTTCTCAAAGCCACTTCCTGCACTGCACACCAGACACTAAATTCAAGGACTGTGTGCCACACGTTAGCAAAACAGAGCAGAGAAATAGTTAAGCCCAAGCATTAACTGTGTTCATTTGACTCAGACTGAACCTTGACAGAGTTTCAGCTAGATAGAATTGTGATAAGAAAGACTGAAAATAGTTACGCCAGTTTTCCAAAGTACACTTACACTGGACAGTTTGTAACTGAAAAACCTCCATGTGAATTTACGAGGTTAATAATATTCAGCTAATTAAGCAATCGGATTAGCTAAGAACTATGAGCTTTACAGCAACGCTGAAGATCAAACTGTCAAAGCTGACAGTACCATGTTGCACCCAGACAGAGCAGGAAGTAAAATATAGTGAATTAAAATAGAAATATGAATTATACAGAACTATTCTAGGACAGCAGGAAGATTACAAACTAACTCAATACTTAGCAAGTACCAGAATTAGAGCTGCCTGTGTATCTACAGAACAAGGAAACATACTTGAAACAACTGTAAAAAGAAGCTGATCATAACTGCTAGGCCAGTTTCCAGGGCAAGGATAGAGAGTCAGTAGAATCACAAATGTTGGCTTAGAAGTCTGGTGATGCTCATATTCTACAGCTTTCACTTTGGATCACCAACCCCAAAGGTAACAATGTAAGGCTGTATTTAGGAAACCAGCCCACTCACAGAAGAACTCAGTTTGCAGAGTTGTATTCTCACTGGGGAAAAAGATTACATGGATTCCAGAAGCAATTACTAACACTGACTAGCACTTCCAAAGAGGGGAAAACCCAGCTGAAATACATCTGAACACAAAAAAGAGACATTCTAATCAAGATGTCACCATGCAAACTTTTGCCATCTAACCAAAACCAAGGAAAAAAGGAATCAACATATAAAAGGTCTCCATCAGCTGCCATTATGGGGTTATTGAAGCTTTTAAACATGTTGTAGAAAATGCATCATACATTTAGAAAGGCAGGAAAGAGGAAGCAGGTAGAGAAGGGCACTGATAACTAAACCAGCTATTAGCTAGATTATCTGACAGGTATTTGTTCTTACCCAGCTGGGTGTTATTTAGTCCTGACTCAGTGAGTCTGAAATGCTTTAGAAACACCTCAGGGAGTCAAGGTCCCTGCTGTTAAAATGACAGTGACTCAGTAAATGGGTTCCTTACGTACATGCCAGCATACTCTGCATTTGCCTGCATGATTACATTTTACCTCATTCAAAAAAAAAAAAAAAAAAAGAACAGAAAAGAATCATCTATGAATCTTGAAAACATTGCTTAAACCAGACCATTTTTTGTAAGAATGTCAGGTTTAAAACTTTTATGGTAACACCTGTACAGTAAGCGAAAGATCTGAATAATCCAAGTGACCAAAAGCACTCATTGTTAAGTAAGTTATCCAATTTTACTGGTGGCCTGAAGGTATGCTGCAATCTTTCACAGTACCAAAAAAATCCATAACCCACCATAAGCAACAAAAGGAAGAACAATGGCTGAATATAATAAGGAATAAAAGTCTGATCTACATTGGGATTTTCTGCAGGTAGAGTCAGAGTCTTCACATGCTGAATTCACAGGAAGAAGGAGAGTAAATGATAGACAGAAAAAAATCTGCTTATAATATAACTGCAGTTATAGAAGAAAGTTACATTGTTTCAAGGGAACATGACATTACCCTTCCCAAAAACAGATAGACTCACAATTATCACTTTACTTCCAGACCATGTCAAAATAAACCCAAACCAAGAAAATTGGGCTCTTCTGCATTATGGTAGATTTAGGTTTAAGACTGTTGCTGATTCCACAAGTAATTATTCCCCTTTAATATATTTCTCATACAATTCAAAATTATATTTTAAGATACATGCCTACCATATGAAACTCATGTCAGGAAACTTATCCATTGCTTGCACATGAAGTAGATGTTTGGGAGTGATTAAGAGACCTCTGCTTTTTCTGGTGGAAACTGAAACCCAGAGACACAGATGGCAACAAAGAACAGGGTAAATGGCAGCTTAGCCTTTTGGTTTGTTACCTCCCTTTGCACATTCCCAACATCCCATGAAAAGCCAAAGTTGGTATCACCTTTAATTTTCATAGGTGTCATCTTTCAGGGGAAAGAAGAGGATAAAATAAACAACATCTCAAATACTGTCAGCAAAGACACTACAGATATAAGCAAGAGTACATGCTATAGGTTTGATTTAAAGTACACATTGGGAGCAAACACCTGACAAAGCAACAGGATTAAGTGGATCACTGGCTAACAGCAAACTGGGCAAGATATCAGAGCCAGTATCTGTTGAAGATGTGAACAAGTATTTTAAGAAAAAAATCATATTGTGGTTTTAATTAATTAGACTTTTTTTTTTTAAATTTACCCATTCTAAAGAAGTGACATGTACCCAAATTGTTCTGTCTGCCTAAAGAATCTTCATGTGCATGTTGGTCTGTAAAGCAAAGACAGACATTGGAGCTACTTCATTTCTAAACAGGGCATCTATTTTTAATTCTCTGCAAATTGCTATCAAGCAGGGTATCTGGGAAAGAATGTGGTTTTCATTTTGAAATTGAGCCTCAGCAAACACATATGTAAAACTGACAGTTAGCTGATGACTTTCTTGACTCTGGTAATTACTAGATTTGAATCCAAGTCAGATTTTGCAGTGACATAAAAAGCTGTATGAAAATGCTAGCAGGCAAAAGCTTAGATAATCTACACATGTCTGCAGCAAGCTATCTGTAAGAGTCAGCTGCAAGAGATAAACAGTGCTGCATAGATTGTATTAAAACAGTGAAACAAAGGATCTTGAAAAAAGTGATTATTCTTAAAAACGAAACCTTTATTTTTATATTCTTTTAAAGACTTTTATGCACAAAAGTAAAAAACTGCTAATAAGCTTGTCCATGTAAGGAGATGAGAAAATTTAGAGAGGTCTTTGAAACCTGGTTCTGAAAGATCAGAACAATGGAAACCATCAATATCCTTAGAATATTTCAAGGAATATTAGGACAAAATATAATAGTAGTTCTTCTTGTTATGCATCAGCATCAGAGTAACTAAGTGCATCTAAGTAACAGATTCCTTAAACAACCAAGAAAGATGGGTCAAGCTCCCCCTGATTCCTGCCAGTGCAGATTAGCACGAGCTTCAGTGGTGACACACTGATGTATTGGCAGGACTATCAGCCTTTGGCCAATACCTTTGTGCAATTACACTCTACAGCAGGTCACTGGGGCAGTCTACTTACACATTCTTGATACTCCTGAATTAAACACAGAATAATTCATCCCACTCATGCAGCCTAAGTCAAAAATTCTTCCTTTACATCCTTAAGTATTATTACAACCTTGAATTGTCTAATATGGTTCAATTGATTAGGACAGGGCAATGTGATCTATAATACTTCTGTACTCTTGACCTCTGGTGTAGGTAATCATTTTTTGCTGTAAAAAATTGACTGGCTAACCACTGACAGAGACAGAGTGACATGATCTTTGACCTAAAATAAAGAATCCTCAAAAACTGAAAAAAATGCCAATAATACAGCACATAACTGCAGCAAAATATTACCAGATGATACAGAACTCTGTAACAGTGATTTTTTTCATTATTTATTACAATCTCAACTGTTGCTACCCATTTATTTACACCATAAACTAAATCAATCTTTGTAAAACACTTCTAAAGGCTCAACCTGTCTCTCATAAGAGTCTACAAGGATTATATCTGTAGTGACATTACCCTGTTCACTGACTGCTGATTGTCACCTAACTATAAATGAGCCCAAACATCTCTCTTATAGAGGAGAATTATGATATAAAATGTCTTTGAAGACATAGTGTAGAATTTCCAGCACAAAGAATAAGAAAACATGATAAAAGAAAATTCCAAGGGCATTGAAAGATAACTTTGAAGTTAGAACATTATACTTTTATAAACATGGTATGCTTTCCTAGTATAGAATATGGTGCTTCTTCTGTAACTGCAGAACTGAAAGGCTACAGCAATTACTCAGTGAAAAAAGAAATCCAGCCGTTAGAATTATCCTGCAAGAGCCTCAGACAAACCCCTAAAGTGACACAGGTTTACTCTCTGCAGAAAAGACAAGAACAGTTAGCCTTGCAGAGCAGAAAGCTAAAGATTATAGACACACACTTTTGGCTTGGCTCCACGCAAACATTTTACTTTGTCTTACTTGCCACTTATTCTCACTTAATATCCACTGTGAGGAGAATAATCACCCCTAGTGCATTTAAAAATCAGTAAATACTGACAGTGAAAAACACTTCTTTTATTCCCAAACTAGTCCTCAGCTTAAAAGGTAAATGAGTTTTGCCAATCATCTTTTTCACATCATGTTGAAAGCACAGGAACATTTGTTTAGACAAGTGCTTTGTCCCTGTAAAATTCTAACAGTTTGAGGGATAAGGAAAACTAAATAATATATGAGACCTTGAGTTTTTCAAGTATATTCACACTATCTTGGTGCCAATGACACTTCTAAACTGAAATGCTGAGTAGCAACTTCTGTTTATGAGCTGATATAACTTTGTCTTATGGATGGGAATTTGAGTTGTTGATTGTCCACTGTAGAACAAATGATGAAAAGCTGATGAAAAAGCAATAATTATAACGATCTGTGAGGTATGGGGCATGTGAAGCATTGATGAGGGAAGGTCACAAGGGGAGAGTATTACTGTTTCCAACACACAGATTTTCTTCGCTGTTAGTACCTTCACCTAATTCCAAAGACAAACAGAAAAAAGTAATCTGCACACCTCCTGGTGCAGGATAATTGGTAACACTGCTTAGTGACCAAAGAGCAATTACTCAGAGAAACAGCGCTGATTCCCCTGGCAATTAGAATTTTTATGTTCTTAAATAATTCTGTCTGATCTTTCTGTCTTGGGCCAGCTCTGTCACCTGTCCTAAACAACCACTTTCAGCTCTATTTCCATCCCCAAAAGTGCCATCAGAACTGTCCTAGGACATGACTCCCTCCAAGCTTCTTGCAGCTCTCTGCCCTGCTCTTGCCTTTTGGAAGATCTTGATTTTAATTTCTTACTCAGACTAATTCCTTGTAAATATGCCAAACATAAACACTAGAAACACTAAAATTACTGTATGCAGTAATTTTTAGATCTCAAAATTATTTTAAACCTCTACATCCTAATTCCAACAATGACCCTGTGACAAAGTTACTTCATTCTAATGTTTTAGAAATGCCTACTAAACGCAGAACAGCTAAGACTCCTGGTTTCCAATAAAAGCTTTCATTTTGTATTCATTTTGTATTCATTTTGTATTGATTTGTATTCATTTTAAACATGTCCTCCCTTTCCAGAGCTATTATCTTCCCAGCAGTGATGTCTTTCTTCTTTCTGACACTGCAGAAAACCACAGAATCACTAAGGCTGGAGAAGACCTCTAAAGCCATCAGGACACCCACCTGGAGTGGGGCTGCCAGCTCTGGAGCCCCCAGCACAAAGGCCAGGAGAGGCCACAAAGATACTCAGAGGGCTGAAGCATCTCTCCTAAGAAGACAGGCTGAGAGAAATGGGGCTCTTTATTCTGGAGTAAAAAAGGCCTCTCAAGGTCTCCTAGGAGAAGCTTATAGCACCTTTCAGTGAGGGAACTGACAAGAGACCTGGAGAGAGGTTTTTTACAAGGACATGCAGTGTCAGGACAAGAGGAAATCACCTTAAACTGAGAGGAGGTAGGTCTAGATGAGACATCTTTACCGTGAGGGTGGTGAGGCTCTGGTACAGGTTGCCCAGAGGAGCCATGGGTGTTCCATCCCTGGAGTGCTCAAGACCAGGCTGGATGGGACCCAGAGCAGCCTGATGCACTGGAAGGTGTCCCTGCCCATCACAGGGCAGGTTGGAGCTAGATGACCTTAAGGTCCTTTCCAACCCAAACCATTCTACAGCTCTATGGGTATACATATCCATTGGGATATTTAGAGCAATAGCATGCAGTTTACAGACCAGGAAAGCTGAAGTTTTTTAAGCACTAGATGAATACTTTAAAGTACACCCTTCACAAAAAAGACATCAGCTCTCAAACTGAGATAACAGATTTTTTGCTAAATTCCACACTAGCGCTAAGGCTTTTCTTTCAAATATTAAGTAAATTGATTGAATCATAATTTTTATCACTTAAATAACAGACTTGCTTCTGTGGCATTCTTATCATTAAAAACTCCTAGATGTGCCTCATTTCCACATTTTTTTTTAATAGAACTCATGCAGGCAAAGAATTTACAGAGAAGCAAAGCACAAGCATAACTTTGCTTTTGCATTATTTAAGTGCATAGGCAATACTTCTAATGCTGCACCACCCAGGTATAAAAAAAGCACTCTCTGAAAAAAGTATTTCTTTAATCTCAAGAGTAGTATTAAGAAAATAAAGCTGCCTCCAATGCCAAGCTAAAGGAACTTGAATGAGTAAACAATATTTTCTGAACACATCAGACAGAGAGTCTGAGGAAGAGTATTTCACCTCCAGGAATTCTAGTTTTGCTCCTCCATCTTTGAAGCAAGTTTATTCCTCAGCAGCTCCACATCTGCAGTTATCATCAGCTATCCTCAGGAAGTGCTTGCATTCTGCTAACACAGGCACATATGGTAGAGTCAAGTCAAATTACTCTGCTTGTTCCACACAAGAAATTACTATTCATCTTTTTGTTATTACTGGCACAGTTTAGTGCAATATCAACGACTACATTTTGATGAGACAAGAACAGCTGACCTTTCTCTCCATGCATGAACATTCACAATTAGACACACAAGGCCATCCTGGATTGACTCTTTCTACACAAGTGAAAATTGTTAGCACGCTACACCCAACACTTACGTTCAGAAAAATGACATTTTACAAAAGTCTAAAAACACTAAACCCAAAAAACTCACTTCAATGCACTGATTACAGGCATACTAATATTACAGCCTATCCTGTGGAAAGACACAAACTCCCCAAAACAGCCATTTCCTGAACTCAAAGCAAAGAAGACAGTTTTGAAATAGAGTTTGAAGCCTGAATAAGAGCTAACAATAGTAAATCAAGCAACATCATTACAAGGACAAAGTCATCAGCAGGAGAACAAAAAAATTCAGAGGTGCCAGTCCCAGTCTGAGGGATATTACAGATACAGTGCATATTGACAGATGAAATAAGTTCAGTAATCAGCGATGCTGGAATGAAGCATCAGCAGTGGAAAACAGACACTTTCACCTGAGGAGTGGAATTGGGAAGCAAGCAAACTCGATGAAATGAAAGGTCACAACAAATAAGAGGGCCTGTATCTCAAAAAATCCAAGACAAAGTAGTTGAACACAAATTTGAACAAAAGTATCAAGCACCATCCTCACAAAAAAACCTAATTTCCAGAACAAAGGCTTCAAGGCACCCAGTTCATTTGGGTTTGGAATTGGAAAGTTAAAGTGGTAGTTTATACCAGCAAGAATTACGTTTATTTTTTAACTAATAACATAACAATCTTTCACAAAGCAATAGTTTTGCATTCTCATCAATGCATTTTTTCCTAAGTATGGGGTGGGGTAAGAAAAATTGTATTTCACAGAAAAGTTTAAATAGTTTCAAATAAAAATGATTTTTAAAGCAGCAAGATAAATTCCAATATGCAAAGGACTCCCATATTGGCATGTTGATATGTAGAATTACAGAAGTTAAGGCCAAATGCAAGCAACATCAACTATCCTAAGCACAAAATACCAGTGAATCCTCATATTGGAGAGCGAGGATTAGCTCCCCCCAAATAGGAATAAACATCAAAATATATCTTACACATACTCAGATCTGAAACATCACAACCAGTTCTAGCTTTCAAAATTGTGGTTGTCAAGATGGACACTGCACTCAAAGTGCTTCAGTAAAAACATCAGAAGCTTCAAGCATCAGCTCCTTCTTATCTAAAAGTCTCTTGTACCTTTTCTCTTTAGCAAATCTATGGGGCAGCTCTACACAGCTCCAGCTCCACAGTCTTCTCTCTTCCTTCTGCTGTTCCAGCTCACTCCTTTCTGTCCCTATCACGGCCGCCTAACCCTGTTTGTCCTACGTACAGCATCTCACCCTTTCTGTCCCTTGCACAACCTCCTGTCCCTTCCTCAGCACAGCCAGCAGACTCCAACTAACTCCCTCCCAGCTAACTCTCTTTATCACACCCACAGCTGGGAGGGCAAGGCTGTTCCCACTCTTGGATAATTAACACAGCTGCAATAGATCAAGGGTAAGATTGCCTTTAGTACTAGCTCTCTTTGTCTCCCCACACAAAATCACTAATGCCATTTTTTCCTGAATTTGTTTTAAAGAGTATAAAACTTCAACACTTGAAGTTCATTTCATTGAAAAAAAGAGCCGAACAAGCTGTTCTGCTGTCATCTGTTCTGTTCACGTGAGTGCCAAAAAAACTCTGCAAAACTTATCCTTGCTAATACAGTAGTTATGCATACCCTGCTTTTGTATGGAAAGTCACACAGACTTGTAGACAAGTCAGTTTGAATAAGGTTGTGCCATTAACCCATTGCACAGTATCTCTCTCAGGGAGGAGTTTCACAAGCCTCATCAAGAAATCCACAGGTAACAGTGGAAAATCAAATGTATACCTGAAGGATATCATAGGACCCTTAAAGTAGTTACAGTATTTTCTAACTTCAAGTAATTCCAAGAGGGAGTGTGACAGCTTTTCTTTGAACATACTGTAAAAATCACTATAAACCAGCCAAAAGAAATCACAGGCCTGAGTCCGAATCAAGCCATGCTGAACAATAATTGTAAGGTTTTTTTACTCTTTTATTTGTTCAAGAACAAAGAAATATCTCCTACAAAGATGCTCAGTTTTGACATTTGTGAAGCTTCTATTTCAGTGTGTTAAAAGAGTTTAAATTCATAGAAACTGGTAGAGTTTATTATTAAACACTTAAGAAGAAATTCCAGCTACATGTAGTGGGGAGTCAGCTCCCATCCTACTCTTCTTGACTGGTGATGTCCTTGGACTTTCAAGTTTCCCCTGGATATATTCTGTCATTGATATTGATATTATTGCATAAATTGCTTAACTTTATCCTCAACATGATGACACATTGTTTTATGAACTCAACAAAAAAATCTGCACTGAGTCTGACAGGTCATACTATCTAAATTCTAGGGAATTATTGCACAAAAATTTCTGAAAGAAGAAAACTTGACTTAGCAAAATTCAGATATGGTCCTACCTAATCTGAAAAGAAAAATAGTTCTGGTATTAATGGCTTCAGCAATATGGCCATTCTTCAACAGAGAGAAAACTCCCATAATACATACAAGCTGTTATTATTTTTTAAATTTTCATCTAAAGGAGCCACTGATAGTTACAGACCAGACCAGGTCATGTTTTGGTCATATAAATTTTAAAAGTGTCATATATGTCCTTTTGGGAAGGATGAAAAAGAAAAACCAAAACAAAAAGCAGAACGAAACAAAAGTTATGAGGATGAACATGAGTGGCAAACAGATGAAGGGAAGTGGTTAAGCATGAACACGCAGATCAAAGAATGGCCAAAATCTTGCCTGCCGCAAAGTGTGAAGATTTCACCCCTTCTTTTCACACTAAGGTTTTCCTGAAAGTCTACATGTACTGTAAAATACATGTTGTGACTAGATTTAACCAAACACTGACTCACAAGTGTTTGCTATTTGCAAGGCTAAGCACAAGGGTTAGGTTTGGATGCCTGAAATTTTCTATTTGGGTGATAAAGGGGCCAGGGTAACAGCGCATGCAAAAACACATTAAAATTTGTTAGTAAGAGGAAGCTGTGACTAGAACACCACACAGACTCTTCATCAAATGTGAAATGCATGTTGTAAATGTAAATTCTTCTAAATATGCTTGTCTTGTGTGGTTGGTAACAAAACAGAAACACTTTTAAGCAAACTGACGCGTGTATCGATTTCTAGCACATCCCTGAGACCAGCTAACAAATGCAACAAAGCACTAAGGAAAGGGCCTGACTTCCCTCTCACATCCAAAATGTTCCTCCTTCTCCAGTGCAAAGTTCCATACTGATTTTTTAGCAGACATTATCTAAGACCTAAATCCCATTATCTGTCCCTTTTTAGTAGTCTAAATTCAGTATCAAAGGAGTACTAGAAAGTTTGGAATATTAATGCAATTCTTGGAGGGGTAAAACAAGGGAGGGAGGGATACAGAGGTATTTTGAAGATTACAGCTTACAGGCAGCCAGCTTTGTTCAAAGTCTTACAGAATGGAAAAGCAAAAAGGAACCTAAGGGATTGCAGTAGAAAATACTTATCTCAACACCTTTGGTAGGAAAAACAGATTCTAATAACCAGAAACTGCTGTTCGAAAAGGAGAGCTGAACACAAAGTGTTCATCAAGAATTTGAAGTGCAGGTCAAATGCAGATTATGGAGAAAGCAACTGGAATAAAAAGCCTTCTAAATGCAGCAGCAGAGGGCTGTAACAGTGAGAACTGAAACTCACTGGAGGATGAGAACACCACCACACACTTCACAGTCACCCCAACACATGAATTCCCATAACTGCATTTTAATAGTAGTCTTGTTTTCAGCTTTGCAGTAGCCTAACAATATATTTTTCTACAAGTTTGTACTATTTTTTTTAAATTCTAAAGATGGGAAGCCTTAGTAAAGCTGGCATATGCAAATACTTGGTTTTCATAGAAAGCAACTAACCTGAGCAGTGCAGGCAGCAGCTCACCTGATACCCTTAAAAGCCAAGCATAAAGCAGCATATGAACTTGAGCAACCGCAGCTTCAAAGCCATGATTTATATACACCGCCAGTGTAATTAATCTGATATTATCTCCTGCTGTGCACTGGTATATTAAGCATTCGACAATAATATTTCATGACATGTAGCATACGTGACATAGAGGCTGGAAGTACATTACACACATGGTGGTAAATCACTCGACTGGAGCACAGCTTCTGTCATTCCAGCCAGAAATGACCTACACAACAGGACCACCCCTCCAGAGGAAAATAAATCAGAAACTATGAAAATATTGCGGCACCCTACAATACCTCAGCTTACCAATTATCGTGTTCTAATGGAAACCTGGCACACAGCTGAGTTAATTGCAAGAAAAGGACTCGCAAGTGTTCCGCTGACCTCTCGGGACTCGGCTCCCCGGAGCGGCTCCCAGAGGCAGAGGTGATCTGCGGGAAAAACCTATTTAGGGTAAAAAACCCAGAAGAGACGGGAATCGTAACGATCGGGGAGATAGTGACCAGGCACAACAGCCATTGTGGTGCCAGAATAAAGACATGAAGCGCCATTAAACACGCGGAGGGCCCGGGGCGCTCCGGGGCTGGGGCAGGCCGGGGCCGGGGACAGAACCGCGGGGAGCGGGCACAGAACCGCGGTTCGCACGGACCCCACCATGGGGCCGGGACATCGCTCCTTTCTGCTGGCATCCAACAGAAAACTGCCCCTACCTTTATAAAACCCTGAGAATCTGTATCTGCGTGTGTGTGAAAAAATATATATATATTCTCAGTGTATTTATATTTTTATACGTACATACATAGATATAGATATATAGCATAAGAAGCACCACACTGAGAAACACCAAGAACTGCAGAGGGGTGAGCGAAGTCGGTGGTGGGCGAAGATGGAGCCCCCGGAGCTGTGAGGGCATCACCCGAGGTCGGAGCGGCCAGGCCGAGAGCTCAGGCGATGGCACCCGACACCCATGGAGAATTCTTCTCCACTCGGACTAAAACCGAGCACCCCCCTACGGCCAACGAAAAATTTCGCTGAGTGTGTGACGAACCGCAGGCCGGAGGAGCAGCCCCTGTTCCTCGGCCCGGGTTGTGAGGAAGGCTCGGGCTCCCCCCGCAGCTGCAGGCAATTAACCAGGCATTAATTACAGCTGAGGGCTCGGAGCCGGCCCAGCTGGGCCCCCCAGCCAGGGCACAGAGCACACCTGCACCTCCAGCGGTCGGGCTGCCTCCTCGGACAGCAAAGAAACACCACAGAGCAACTACAAAGCAATTAGAAAGATTCCATCTTCTAATACTGAGTCACAATACACAAAAGCAGATTCCTTAAACTATTTTGAGATGTATGGCTTCGTCGTTTTGTTATTGCCAGAACCACAAAGTACATTTCTTCTGTAAATAGCTTCTGGGACTGCAGGCTGCCTTGTTTTCTCTAGCGGTACCTGAGAGATTTACAAAAGAATACAAAATTATAACGCCTCATTCCAAATATGTGAGGATCTTGTAAATTTTTTTGTCTTGTTTAGATCTTCCATAGAAATTAACTTTAAAAACATTTCATAACAGAATTCTCAGACTTATCCAGTGGATAAAATTATTTATTCCCATCCTAGCGTACACATCAAGAATTGCCCAGCACAGTCGGACACAGACTCCTGCACGAGAATATCAAAGAACATGGGGGAAATTCACCTTCAAGAGTAAAATATTGGAATATTCTTCCAGATTCCCACCTTAAATCCTTCAAACCGAAACAAACCAGGTATTCTGACATTTGTAACCTCACTGGTGCTTTGTCTTCTGTGTTGTCCCATAAAATTTCTCTGGAATAAGAAAGAAGGGCAAGCTAAGTTTTACCGAGTTTTTAATACTGCAGTGCTCTACACTCATACAGCACAACTGCTGGCCCAGTGAAAAAAGAATTGATTCAAAACCCAGCTGGAGAGGAGGCTGAAGTTTTAAAAGGCTTTTACTGCTTGATCCCTTGCTGCTACCTCCGCTTCAAAGCATGAGAAAAACCTAGGCAGAATCTAATAAAACAGAATCAGGCCTCTTGAGATGAATGTCTTATGTTTTCTTTTACCAATTGCTCTTTGAAATTCCTTGATGGATGGCATCAATCGCATAACAGATATGTGGAAGTGTGGAAGGCAAAAGACTCATTTTCTGTCCTATTCACATGCCATATATGTGTAAATGTTATGAATGGATGAGTGTCCCTGTAGGTTGGCAGGTACAGCCATTGACTAGAGCATTGTTAAACATCATTAAACATATTTCAGATTGACACTTACATAGATAGCTCTCTTACAACATGGTGCTAAATGCTTGCTTAATACAAAACAAATATAATGTAACTAATGAAACATTTTCTTTCTCCTTTCCCAGTCATTTCAAATTTAGACATATTCATACACACATAATCAATAGACTTTCTCTATATAAATATGACAGGACCTTCAATAAAATACTTACAATAAAAATAATGGGATCTTTTAATAGGCAGGGTTTGAAGGATACAGTTCATGTTTAGGGTAGTAGACATAAATCATTAAGGTTTAAGGTTAAATCACAGCTATCAGGTAACACGGATGACTTCACTGTAGAGCATATTTGACTCACAACCCCACATCAAAGCCACAATGATTGTTTTGAGATCCTTCCAAATCCCTTGAGAATTCCCTTCCTAAATAGGAGATAATTTCCTGAAAATTTCATGCAGTGTACATTTCCATTATAAGAAAACTTTTGCATCTAGTTAAATAAGCAAAGCAGAGGTGAATTTATTGACTGCATGTCAAAGATGTTTAAAAAATCCTTTTTGAATGTCAAATGGTCTTTCATTTCCCCACCTTGAGATTCCTGTCTCTATTCTTTCTCTATATTTCATGTCTACTTGTTCTTTCAACCTCCTTGGAGTGCAGCCAGGCTCTCAGCCTCCAGTATGAATATGCTGCTCTATTCCTGTTTGATCTTCCTCCCTTGATGTGTCAGTTTCTTTGTGGCCTGCCTACTTGTCAAACCATTTTCACCCTTCAAAACTTTTTATGAATTTTTAACAAGCGATGCAGATCTCAATATATTTGATGAATTTTTCAAGAGCTAATCACACTCAAATATCACAAACATTGCTGTTCATGTGTTAATATACTAAGGACAAACATTTATTTACAAATTTCTTTGCCTAAACCAGTCAGATAGCAACAAAATACATCACAAATACACTGAGTGGTAGGTAAAAGGGAGAATGCACCACTTCTAGCTGTAATGCAAGCAACTGTTCAAAATGTGAAAACCAGGGAGAACTATACTTAAAAGCATCTATATCTACAAGCAAAACACTGAACTATAAAATCTTAGGAAAACAAAAGACATGCAGAAGAAGAAATAACAGGCAATCTTCACTTAAAGTACATATTTTAGAAAAAAAATATAGTGATGCAACTCCTTGTTTTGAGGTGGCTTCATCCTTGTATGACACAAATCAGGGTTCCTTATCAGCTCCAGTATGTGATACCCATCACACAGTGGTCCATCCATATGCATCCATAATGCATAGACCAAAAGATTAATAAACTTTGCAGATTACTGACAACACATTTTTTGGAGGTTAGTATGCTTTTCAGATGGTTAAAATTACTCTTTTTATGAGTTCCTCATACAACAGAAGCATACATCATATACATCAACATACAATGTTCCCTGGGTCATTTGGGTAAATAAATCCTAGAATGTTACAATAAAAGAGGTCTAATCTCTAGACAGGAAACAATTTAAAATATTGTATTAGTGAGGTTGTAAATGACATTGTTTTACTTTTAAACTAGAGTCAGGAATGCCATCAGACAAAAGCTATCAATTAATCTAAAATAAGTCATTATGCCCTTTCCCAGGGAAGGCCACAAAAAAGCACACTAAACTGAAATGTGCAATATGAAAAAGTATTGCTGTCTCTTGGAGTCAATGATACACGATGGGACAGGAAAAATTAATATAAGGGAAAAGGTATATATACTAAGTTGCAATAAATCAGGTTTTAATGTAGAGAATAGTCCAGCCAGGAAATTGTCTGTCCTTCTAGGACATTGAGAAGGTTTGTCATAACCTGTTACATGCTAACCTGAGGACAACACTTACTCTCAGACCACATCTCCAGATATGTGACACCTTCTAGCCATAGCATGACATTTTCAAATTGTATGCATTCTGTAAAACTAAGATTGCATAAAGGAGTCCCCAGTATATCAGTAGAGTTTACATGTAAAAGACACTCTTTTTTGGTAGCCATATCTCACTGAGATTTCCTGTCCCAATTGTAGAAGAAACAACATGAATATTATACTTTTTTTCAAATAAGTTTACATTTCTAATGAGACCTATGGAATATTGCTTCCTTTATTGTATTCAATTTTTATTTTCTATTTTAGAGTGCAGATGCTGGTACATGAATGTGACATTTTTATTCTCTAAGAGAGCTAAAGTATAGTAATGTATTGAAAATAGAAACAAAAATAAGTCCTGGAATTCCAGTACAGTTTTGAAACAAAAATAATTCCTGGAAATGGATTAATAGAATGGTTGAGGTGGACATATGCCAAGAACAGGATGTTGGTACAAACTCAATATCTGTCAAGATTGAAATGTATTAATTTGTCTGTTCCACTTTACAAATCACTCTGATATCTGCACCTTGAGGGATCAGGTTCTCAAAAACGTTAAAGTTACTAGCTCCTATGGAATAGATATGAAAATAGGTGCAAAGAAATTTTTATAGCAAACTGGATTAATGAACATTGACTTTATTATCCCATCAGAAGCCATGGCCTTAAAACAAATCTTTCAGAGCATTGAAAGACTGCTTGATTAGGTTAGATAACTATTAGTTCAATTTTCATAAACCACAGCTTGAGCAGGCAGCCTCAGGGTGCTACTCTTTCAAACCCCAAAGTTTACCATAAGTAAACAAAACTTATCTTTGAAATTATTATTACAATAATTATTTTTGGTTTACTAAACAAAAAAAAAATTGGTCTGCACCATGTTTGACACAGGTGAAATGTATCAGCACCCAGGGGGATGCATGGAAGAAGAACCTAACAAACTGTGGTACATTCAGCATTACTGAATCATCCCTTAATGATTCCAGAGACTTGACTTTCTTGCCTATGAGGTTAAAAATAGTTTCCTTTGATGGGATTTATGTGATCAACCTACAATAAATAACAATTTTTCCTGTTAAAAGATAGAATACAAAATATTTAGGAGGAAGGAAGTGTGGATTTACATCTATTGTGACTTAGAGCACTCTCAGAAACAGCTGAAGGAGAAAAACAAGTGAAAAAGACTGAAATCAAATAAGTACCATGTTGTGTTGGAAAAGGTTGACATCTGAGACAAAGATAATTATGAAATTTCTTCATCTCTTAGCTTAGATTTCATTAACTGAATTTTCAGTCTTATTAAAAAAAAAATTGATGATAAAAATGAGTTCTGAGTGACCTTGAGAACAAAAAGTTTTTTAGAAAGTTATTGTCACTTAGAAGGTTATTAATAATCCAAGTCCTAGGAAGTACCTGACATAATATTAATTTAGCTATGTGGATTCTAGAACATTCATTAGCCTTCTTTATTGTCAAACAATTTTGCTGAAAATCCATAGTAGCAGTAGACTGTAGCATGGATATCAAGAGAAAATCACTCCTCTCCCTCCCTGCTTCACCTGTCACCATAGATTTCACATGCCAACTACATAATTAAACCTTACAGTATCATTAAAAAACTTAATATTCCCTTGCCATGGTGCTGGTGGCAGAGTCAACACACTGCAGTGGAGGGTTTGCTACCTTTGAAAAGTCTATGACAAGAAATCAGAAATTTCAAATGCCTCGGATGCATGGGATGTCTAAATAGGGACTTCACGATATTCAAGCAATTTTTTCAAAGGGGATCATTTTTGTTGTCAGTCTTGGAAGAACAGTGATGGCAGGTCATTATGGGATAAAAATGTGATAGAATTGAATCCTACTCTGACTGTCAGAAATGTCAAGATTGAATTTCATTCATTTTGGTAGTGGCTTTCCTTATACAGAAAGATGTTTCTCACTGTGCCTTCTGATGCGTAAACATTTGTGTACAAATACACATTTTCAGACAACTTGCAAAACAAATCATTCCTGCAGGTAAAAAAATTATAGTATTGGTTCCTCCTGACAGTACTATTTGCATAGATTATTCATCCCTGAGCACAATACTCGATATTGAGCAAGGAGGATGGAACCAGCTGATAGTCATCATAACTCTGAAAGTCATAATCTACGAAGAAGCTGTTTTCAAGCCATGGATGTCAGTGCAACCCAGCTCTGTAGTGTTCAGACTAGACTAGCAGCTAGACTAAAAAAAGCCTACAGATGGTAGGTTATGCCTTGGCATACTATATTTTTAGAATATTTAGGTTTATTTCCTAAACCAACAGGTTTTGCTGTTACTGTCATTTTTTATATTACTATTATGCAAATACAAAAGGCACCATACAAACAGGAACTGTTCACCTTTCTGCTGCCTACACCCAGCCAGATACAAAACACATAGATGTTATTTAATGCCTATGTTAATTGCCAAGTTTCTAGCTGAGTAGGCATAAGAGCCTACACACTGTAGTAAATCAGGGCCTGTGTCTTCAAACAGAGCGGTGAAAAAGTAATGGGAATAAAACTGTTACATTTTGTCATTCTGCTTTTAAAAGGTAGGCAAGGTGAATATTAATTGCATGAAGAGGCTGTGAAAAAAAACCCTAAAAGACTGAAGTATGCGATTGAAGGTAAAATAAAGTGCAGCAAAAGATATTTAAATAAAAGAAATGGAGAAAAAGTAACCACTAAAAGAAGTGAATAGTTCCCTGTGCTGCTAAAAGCTGAAAGCTAAAATTTGGAAAATTTGTTTATGTTTTTCTGTGATTATATTATTTTTTATGTATACATATGAGCATACCTATAAACATGAAAGAGAGGAGAAGGACATTTCAGTAGGCTTGTATAAAGAATTTGGGATTACTGTATTACTAAATTTGGGGTGCAGGCACAGATAAGAATAAAAATCCAGCATACGTGAGTATTGTTTTTTCCTACTTCCAACCATCTTTTTGTTATCTTTTTTTCCAGACACAAGCTGAAGAAAACAAGCCTATATACCTATACGTCCTTCCATAAATTAAATCTTAATGTGGCATATCAAAACAACCCACTGGAGTAGCTGTAGAATACAGTTTTAAATTGTTACAGTGTTATGCTGTCTGAGCTGAGTGCTGGACAACTTGCTAACAAAATAAAAGCTGTGTAGTTCATTGCAAGGAAAACTTTTTTGCCTTGCTTTCCCAGTGGTTTTCTGATGGGAAGGAAAAGTAAAGGTTGCAATTCCACAGACAAATGGATCCACCCTCCACATCACAAGAAGTAATGGATCTGTTCTCCTCACCAGCTGCCAGAAGCAGGAAACCTTAGAGAAGGAGGGCAATCAAAAGGGGTTTCTGTCTATGTTGACTCATAAATACAAATGCAATCTTTTTCTCAATTGCCAGAGTGGTGTCCTCAGATTACAATTTCTTATCCTGAGCAGAGTACTCAAAAGCTTGATATTCTACAGACATTCACCAAATTTTTATATTTATATATAACTATTGGAAGCTTGTTCTATCCTAACCACCAGCACAACTTCCTTTGCCTTCTTATTAGTTAGGATACTGCAAAATCTGGAGAATATCCTGTAAGAATTGGAGACTGCCAAACTTCAGATAAAAAATTAATTGGATCATTCTTACCTGGAACACCTTCTCACAATAGAAGGTAACTCTTAGAGGCTAAGAGATCAATTCTGGAACTTAACCCAGACAACTTAGAACACTAAAGAAGTTCAGGTAGGAAATCAAGTAAAATAAAATTAAATTTCTATGGAATTAAAAGTCACCAGGAAAGAACCTGTGTATTATAGCCCTGTTTCTTATCAGAGATCTATGGATTTGCAGTAACAGAGGATCATCTGAGTCAACAAAATTGTTATGTTCTATAATAAGGTTATTCAAATACAGACATGGATAGGAACTTAACTTTGAATAAATTTGGCCTGGATCTTCCCCGCTCCTGTTTCTTGGCAGCACAAGGTCTCACCAATGAAAATACCATCTCTTGGAGATTCTAGGACCTTTTTGTCAAAATGTCCTCTCAGACAGCATGTCTCCTCAGAAAGAGAGCAGAGCGGCTATTTTAATTACCGTGTGAATTTTAGTGGTTGATCTAATGAGTTATTCCACTGACTGATTCTGAGGAACAGGCTGAAGGTCAATCGACGGGCAGTCACTTTCCACCTTTGCTTCACTCTCACCTTTGTATGGATTTTTTTTTTTTTTTTTTTTTTTGCAGTTGACCTTCCAGCTCTGGCTTCCTGCTCTACATATTCCAAGGTACTTCAATCTTCATAGTTCATCTGAACCGGCTCTTTTTCAGTAGTAAAGTTTGAAATCTTAATTTTAGTAGTAGTAGTAGTAGTTTGAAATCATAATTTTAAGTGCAATTTTAAAAGATCTTTCCAAGTTATTTTAGCTTCCTAGTCTTCCAAGCAAACCAGAGAAGATGAAATGGTTTTTATTCTGTATGATGCAACTGTGAACATTCAATGAGATCTCTGTGTCCAATTTATTATTATTCCTTTCTTATCTCTTTGTTCTAAAAATTGCACACTGTTAAAGATTAGTATATATCAAAGTAATTTCATCATTAAAAGCCTCCTTATAGCCTGTGCTACAGTAACAGCCTAGAACTTGTATTTTGTTGAACCAGCTAAGAATCTGCAGGATGGAGCTCTCTACAAACCCTTCATGAGTGTATATTTCCCTCCTCACATTGGAGGACTGGGTTTTGCACTGGTGTACCTTTTCAAGTCAACCTTGCAGGTATAATCTCAGTTTAAAAACTTAAGGAGATGAGGGACGGAAAAAGAATTTTCTATAGATTAAGGGCCAGCTAATGCTCCAAGTTATCATGATAAAGTTTCAGAACTGATCTATTAGTTTCCAAGAATTACCTTCTGTTGTAAGAATGTGTTCAAAAAAAGGTAAGTCCCAGTGAACTTTTCATCGGAAGTTTGGTAGAGTCTAATTTTCCCTCTTTGATAACTGTCCCAGAGAAAATGGATTAAAAAAACAAACTTAAATAAGATCAGAAATAGACTATCAAATCAAGTTACAAAACAATCAATCTTTTTGCTGCTTAACTATGCCACAATGTAATTTCCATGGCAAAGCTGTTCCTACCTTTAATTACCTCACAATCCTCTTTGGATATTTTTGTGTTGATGCCATAAAACAGCCAATAAAAATAGCATAAACTGTTGTAACTGGTTACGTGCACTGATCAACAAATAGACCTTCTATATCACACAGTCATCTCAAATGAATGGATCTATCTGACTGCTGCTTTAGCTAACAGAGTAACCTCAGATGTATTGTGTGCTTTTTAATTAATATCATATTATGAAAATTAACATTTATTTAAGAGATCTCTTCATGAACTATCAAAAATCTTGAAAATGAGGAGTTCTTTGCCATGATGTGTTTAGAACAAAACACATCTCTGCTTTCAGCTAATATCTAAGTCACAAATAGTGCCAAAACAAACGAGTAATTTTTTTCCCCAATAAGATCATTTATAATTCTTTTAAAAAACAAAATGGGGCAACTGGCTCTCTAAGAAAAGTGTCAAAAGTGATTCAAGTTACAGAAGTCAGAAGTTCACTGAACTTGACTTGTGATTCAACATTCATTTCCAAGCAAGAAAATGTTGATTACTTAGAGGCTGTGTTAATTTGCAGTTCTAGTTTCAAAAACCAGTTCATAACAAAACATCATTCACACAAAATCAATCCCTTTTTAACGGACATTTCGTATCAAACTATTTCCATAGGAGAAAAATAATATTGAAGTGAATTAATTTGTTGTAAATACAGTTTCTTTTTCTTGTTTTTCTTTAAATGAAAAGTATGCATTTGGGAATGACAGCTGGGGTTTTGGGGAGGTGTGATTTTATTTATCAACCTTAAGGACTTAGTTTTAAAATTTTTGTATGACACCAAAAACATCAGGGTTTTTGTTTGATTGTTTGTATCTTGGATGTTTCTCTGTCACTCAAACAAAGATATTAACATTAGGTATTAACACAAGAATATATTATGACTATTTAATACTAGACCCATATATATAGCAAGATTAAATGGAAATGTTGTAAAAAATAATCCAGTCCATCAAAGAAAATTCTGCAACCTCAGATTGGCAGTTCACAAATGCGTAAAGTCTAGTGAAAATAATCATATTTTGGAACTTTGGAACACCTCGTTTTTATGTCCTTTTGAACAATAAGGCAGTTACTAATATAAAATATGCTTTCAGAATTAAGGTTTGGAGATTAAATGTCCTTCTTTTCAATTAAAATTAAAGTCTATGAGGATCTCTGAGGTCCTGGTACGACCTCAGATCTCTCATCTATCTTTATATCTTATTCATATAATAGAATACTGACCACATTAGGTGTCTTGTTTGGGGAAATTGTAAGTAATCACACAAATAGGGATACCATTACTATGTAGGCACATGAAACAGGCAGAAAAATGGGGGAATTTTAAGGTTGCAGCTTTTGTTTCACCACTTCCAAGCTGTGAAGTGTTTGCATGCTTCCAATACCGTTTATACTAACTACATCGATTAAAATGTTCTCATCCTTGGATCTTCATCTTATATTACTTCTCTGTGCTGAATAGCACAGATGGTACCTGATGCCTCATCCTCAGTGTGGTTTTTATGGTTTTTTTTTTTTTTCAGAAAGTGTTTAATAAACCTAAAATTCCTGGCTTGTTCCAGTTTCCACTGAAGAAAATGGGAGCACTCATTTTGACTTAAGTGCTAGAAAAATCTGGCCAAAAATTAGAAAGCGCCTTTGTATGTTTTCTGACATATGATCCAACAAATAATTACACTTTAATTGTTCTCAACTACACTTTATTTATTTTTCCTGCACTGTTAGAGGAAAGAGGGGAAAAAATCCATCATGGGAAATTTAGAGAACTCCTCTCCTCTGCATCTTGTAAAGTTACTTTTATTTTCTTCTTTTTCTGAATGTATGTAGTCTCCATACCTAATGTATGCATCCAATTACTATAATAATGTAATTGTAATTCAAATTATACAGAACTCCTACAATCAACTGTCCAAAAGCAAAAAACCAACTGACCCAGTCTAAACTAAAAAACAACAGTAAATAAAATAACAATTGGCCCAGTCTAAAAAACAACAACTTCTTAATTTTATCTTTTCTGAGGTTTTTTCTTTCCTTAACCAATGTTTTGATATTCAAAATTTCCTTCATATTCATGGACTAAATCTGTATTTAAAAGTACAACAAGTTATATTAACATATAAATAGTACAATTATCTACATTCAAAAAAAGTCAAATATGATTCACTCTCTACAAGACCTGAAAACAGATCAATATCTATCATGGTAATAATAATTAAAATTTCTGTTTCAATATTTAATGTTTTTCCCCTGTCAGGCCCAGACCAAAGTCAATGCAAACCATTGCTGAATCACTGGATAATTAAATATAGTAAACATATTTCATTTGGTTTTATATCCTGGTATTTTATTCTACTGCCATATGGTTTTTGCTTTCTGCATAAATGATAGATGATAAAATGTGGACCTCTCTTTATTTTATTGAAGAGAATTAGTTTGACAAACTCTTCATTACTAATTTTTAAGTACAGTTACCATGCAATTAGTGCAGATTTGACGAAAGAGATCAGGTGTCTGGGTTGTAGGAAGGAATAGCACCATGATTTATGTTTAATGCACAATTTTAGAAATTAATTCCTTGTCCAAATCCCAGAATTACTATTACATTAAATTCTTTCGATGCCTCAAAGAGAAAAGCAAAGTACAAGCATCCAGCACACATGTTGATGTCAAATCTGTAAATATTATGAGGCAATAGGCATATAAAGTAACCAATAACCCATCATTTAACAGCCACAGCTGACGAAGAGTTAAACAGATTGATTATCCCAGGCAAGATCCATATCTATTTTGCGAACACTGCAACAAAGCATGTGCATGTGTGAAACTGATATGGTGCAGCACTTGCCAAAAATACTTCCCAGAACTCTGATTCTGTATTAAGGTTGCACGTCATACCTAAAATTAAAGTTCATTTTACCCACTATAGGCTACATGTGAAGGAAGTGTGAGAAATCAGCTGTGTAGCCCCTTCCACTTGTTTTGAAGCAATTGTTCCTTTATAATGTGCTCCAAACTGCAGCCCTGACATTTCTACCTTTGAGCTGGCCAGAAGCTGCACAGACTGAGCCAGAAATTCTCCATTGCGTCCATTTGGGATCAATGGGAAGAAGCAGAATCTTCAACATCTTTCCTCAACAAGGCACCTTCAGAGAAGCCCCAAGTGGGACAGCGTGGGACTGGGAACATCTGACCGTGGGCCTTCCTCACTTGCTCCAGAAGGATGGAGGGAGTGACTTGTGCTTCCTCAGAGGCACCTGGCAGTGCTGCAAGGCTCTGCAAGGCAGAGCTACAGACAAGGTGCTTCCAGAAACAGACCAACCCATTAAAGACCCCATCCAGCTACACAGCCCTTTTTCTCTTCTTCCCTGTAGGCCAAATCCTGACTTTATTTATCATAGGTAACTGGCCCATCTGCAAAATGTGAATTGGCTAAAAATGTGTTTAAATTCTCTTCAATTCCTGTGGGAAGGAACTCTCTTAAGAATATTGCCAAGGAAACTGGAGCCATTTTCATGCACAAGGCAGACTGCTTGAAAGGCAGAAACCAGCACAACAAAAAAGCCCTTTGTGTTGCATTTCCCACTCCTGTGGTACCAACAGGCTACTTACAACATCCAAGTGTAGGAGAACAAAACCTAAAATTGGTTCAGTTTAAAACAGAGTGGAGAGTAATATAATTTTCAAATATATATATTGTTTTGTCTAGCAGGGGGACACCACTCTTTGTTTGAAATAAGGAAAGGCTGTCACTGTCAACACTAACATTCAATATAAGGTTTAAAATTAGATCCTATTTAATATAAGCAAGGAAGATATTTCCAATGCAGCCTGCTATCAAAACTTGTCTGTCTATAGCTCTTTGAGAGTGCAGATTACTTATTAGCTTCTCAGTACTAGAGTGTGAGTGGACCAAAACTGAGATGATCCTTGTGCCTTAACCCTGGGTTTGCAAAGGTTATAGACGTGTTCTCTGTAGGTATAACATATTCCTTGCTCTTAACAAGAATTTCTGGGAGCAACATTTTAGGTTATCAGTCTCTTTGCATAACTTACATGATAGAAAAGTAATAGATTTGGTATCTATCTGTAACCTCAGTGCTGGGGCTTTCTTTATCTGGTTCTGTTTGGTTGGTTGGTTTGGATTTTTTTTTCAGGGTTTTTTTTTTAACCTTGTAAGCAGCGTTATTACATGCAAAAAATATTACTCTGAAACAGCAGTTTCATTGAATGACACTGAAAAATGTGCCACCATTACAGAAGTTACTGAAGAAAGCCACAGATTGCCTCTACTATGTCTTATTCTGTCACTACCACAGGCATTAATATAAAATTAAATGGAAAAAAAGCATGCAGCACAAAAAAAAAAAATTCCTGGTTTTCTATACTCATCTTCAACACTTGAAGAGACTGACCCATATTAAAGGAACTCCAGAAACATTTCTGAGGCACTTTAGGTATGTATATGTTTCATTGTGTTTTGATAGATTCAAAGATGCTCTCAGGGCTTTAACCTGGTCCCAGTTGAGCTGAGGCCATGATTCCCACTGATGAGTCCTGATGTCAGGCTTAATATCAGTAGAATTCATACAACATCACAAAGCAATAGTTTGTACTGGTTATAATTTCAAAAAATGGTAAAGAATCTCTATTACTCTGGTTTTCCTGGCAAAAATACAAGAGTGCTTTGCCTTGGAAAGAGAACAAAACCCAAGAATTTAATGTGGCTTCAAACCATGATAAGAGCTCTTGAGCTGCAATTTTTTTTCATTATTGGACATTGAATGTACTTTCCAATTAATTCCCAAAGAACACATTTGAAACAGGAACAGACTGTGTAAGTCAGTGCTTTACTCTCTGCAAGCCTGGAACTGTAAGGTAGGCTGTTACTGTTTCCTGCTGAGTTGTTGCAGAAATATTTCCTTTAAATTCAAGCTCTGTGTTAATTTGTGATGGAAAATAACAGGATTATTAGGGGCTATTAACAGAATATTTTGACTTTTAACTAGGATAAATCTCATAATGATGTGAAAAAAAATTAACATTTCCTGAAATGCTGTCATTTACCCTAACAAGTCCAATCTTGCATTGGAACTAGGAAAGAATTATTTTTTTATGTTCTTTTGGGGTTTTGCTTTTTTATTTTTACTTTATTGTAATGAAGTAGTAGCTATCAGATTAAAAAACCAAATGTTACCAAAATTCAGTGCCCTGTATATTCTTTGGAAACAGAGAACCATGAGAGTGAGGTTTGTAGAGCTTGGTACTTCTCAGCAGCCACATTAGTTGAGCTATTCTTATAATGGACTTCTTATTGTCTGCAAATTATTTATTTTCCCTTCTTATTGTAAAAATATCATTATTCATAGACATTCCTTCACCTCCACTCAGGCAAATACATGACCCTCAATGTTCATATGACCACTCCAGCCACAAGGCCAGATGTAAGTGCTAATACTTTGGGGCTTTTTAGGTGGATCATTTTTTATTATTTTCACACTATGTCCTTGCAAAAAGCAAAGGATGGTCACCTCAGGACGGGCATGCCTGTTCTGTGTGGGCACTACCAGGCATTCAGGAGTTTTGCCCCTTGATAACTGATTCTTGTTCACATTTTAAATCAAACATTACAGACTACAAAGGAAAGACATTTTAAAGAAAAATTAAGATAGGACACATTATAAATTCCGTCTCCAGATTTGATTTGAATCAATGCTCTAACCTTTTTAATAACCTTCTAACTCATCAATATTGCCCAACTGGGCAAATTCTTTTCTCATCTTAGACTTTCTGTTGAACATAAAAACATATTTTAACTTATTTGAGGTTCTTACTTGCAAATTACATATCACTATTCCACAGGCAACACCTTTCTTCTGGAATCCTTTTGCTGGGTTCTTCTTTAGTGTTCCTTTCATCAAAGTGCATCAACATTGATGTTTCAGGTCAGACCAACACTGTGTTTCTGAAGTGATTTTTTTCTTTTCTTTGGTTTGGTTTTGGTTTTTGTTGTTGTTTTGGGGGGTTTTGGTTTGGTTTGGTTTTGTGTGTCAACATTGTTTAAAGTCCTTGGGTGTAGCCTCACAGCTTTTCCCAGCTGGATTAAGGTTAGAATAGACTTCATGGAGTTTTAGGTCTTACAAGGTATGGAAGTGAAATTTTGGCTAAAGTCCAATATGCAAATCAAGATAGATAATTCATCTAAGCAAATATCTCAGTTCTAGAATACTTTCCTTGAAAAACTCTTTAACCTCAATCTACATTTTTACCTTGTTCCGTTGGACAACGTTCCAAAGACAGAGCCTTGTTTTAGCAGCCCCAGCTAACAGATGGCAAATCCCAATGCCATGAGACTGAGGCAGTAAGTAACAAGCTGTAAACTCTCCCTCAGTGCGGAGCCTGTCTCCTGACTGGCTCTGTGCACAGCACTCTCCACAACTTGCCCTGCTCCATGGCCAATCCAAGTGCAGAGGCCTTTGGCAGGGAAGAACAACCTTGGATTGTGCCCTCTCCTATGCCAGCCTGATTTTTCATTCCAGCTGTAATTCCTGCTGACTCCTGTGTTGCTGCTGGCTTTTCCTGCATTCCAATCAGGTCAAACCCTTATCAAGCAAAATCTCCTGCATTTGCATATGATAGAGCCATGCCCTGTCTGAAATCAACAAAGGGCATGTGCAGCTTCTCAATACAGATTCAAGTTTATGCCACCATTCCTTCAAGGTGCAAAATCTACTTTGATTCTGCTCCACATTCATTGCTCTTTCGGTCTCATTTTGATCAAGATCAAATTTTTAAGATCTTTTTGGGGCAGAGAGTTAAGATATTTACCAATTCATGATTATTAGAAGAATGTATATGGAAATATGCTGACACATAAATGAGTTTCACCCTACAAATTTTGGAAACTATATCCTCATTTAAATGGTTCCTAATCATATACTCCCTTTAAATTATGCCTCTTTATACATCTACAGTTGTAGCTGGATCTGATACTGTTCCACACATATGCAATTATCAATGACAATTAAGAGAAAATAAAATCTTCTAGGTTACAGTTTGTTATTAATTCTTAAAAAAATTTCCAGAAGCTTATATCAGAAAAAAATGTTAGCTGTATAGATTAGTATTCCAGAAAAAAAAAAGAAGATAAATAATGTGGAATAATGGGGGCACTGCAGGAAGAGGTAGAGGATTCTCGTTACTTGTTTAGAATCTTTTGCTTTTCAATCTCAACTCTGAAGATACTGACTTTCAGCAAAGGAGCAGAAATTAGTATATAATCAGTGGGTTTGTGCATAAACCCACAATCATTTAACCTGCTTAGTATTCTTGTAAAGGGAGAGTGACATTTAAAGTAAATGTAAACAGATTACTCTTACTTGGGTAGTACTCGAAGACCCAGAGCCTTTGTCACACAACTCCATACAGAGTATGGATCCCACCAACTGAGCTCCAAGCAGAGCCCTCAGACAGAAAGCTGACAGAAGACAGTTGTGAAAACAGGAAGGAATGTTTGGCACTCAGCTGTATTAAACCAGAGACTATGAAGTTCAGATAAATTTTGTCCCAGGGTACACTCGGAGGGCTGGGACAGGGTTTGACAGCAGAAGAGAAAATCCAGCAGTTTGCCATGTAGGAATAATACACTGCCCTTTTTTTCATTTTAAGGAAAGAAAAAAGCGAGATAACTTACTATAACGAGGGGACAGAGATGCTGGTGAAATAGATCTTTATGGTGTGATTTTTAATTTCTGAGTCCAGCCAGGCTGGAATGTAGGGCAAGAAAGAATAATGTTCCAGGGTCTTAACACAGGAAGAGAAGAGCAGAAATACTTGTGAACACCTTCTCCTCTTCAGAGCAACTGCTTTTTTTCAGATTTTTGGTCATAATAGCCTAGAAATTTTGCTTTTGTTTTGGCTCCAAGAAAGTTTTTCACTTTCTATGTTAAAATGGGTATTTATCAAGTTAATGCCATTACTTTCATGTATCTAACAATAGCTGCATGATCTACCTGCAGTTTAGCATCTTTAAGAGTAGCTGGAAGAGTTTTACTGCTGTCACATCTCTGATTGAGGCTGCAAGATTAGATAATCCCATTTAAAAGATTTTCCACACAAATGTATAGTATTTTTAGAGATGTGGTCATTTTTAGAAATATGCTCATTTCCAACATTGCAGTGTCTTGAATTAGCTTGAGCTACAGTGGAAATAAAATGTTCTTTGGTCAGACTGTGGGCTTAGCAGAAAGTGCTGAGTCTGCTTCCACCAAGAAATTCTATTCATAAATAACATTATTTTTCTTAGATAACAGCAAACAGAATGTAGTGCCAATAGAGGAAGCCTGAATCTGACTTACTGAGGCATTCAAGCAGTGTGAATATAACATATTATGTGTTATAATAATATCAAAAAACTTTCTGCTCTCTGGCTAAAATGTTCACAGTTTGGACAAAATAAGCATATGCTAAAATTGGATTGTGTAATAAAGGCATTCTAGGAACAAAATAGAAGGATCTTAAGTTTCGCATTACCACTGTAGTTACAATGGCTAATGACCATGCAATCAGTGATAACCCACCACTACAAGCTAGGAAGAATTATCAATACAGTTTATCCATTTTGAATCCAGAGAAGAGAAGCCAAAGAAATCACATATTTTTTTCTCTAATGGAAGCAAGGAGCCATGAAAAAGCAATTCAGTGCTAAATGTCTTAGTTAATCGCTTATTATATGGTTCCTTTCACAGAAACACTGAAGTAAAACTAATTATAGTGAATTTTAAAGCATTAAATTTTGGTAAGTATTTTTCAAAGATTATTGAAACTATAATTATTTGTTGGTATCAGAATAGCCTTTACAAACTCCCAGGTTCCATTAAACCAATCATATTCGTAGAGCATATTCCCTGTGCACAGAAACTTGTAAGCTAGAAAATGAAACAAAACAGAAGAGACAAAATAATTGTGGTTTGGTAACATGGAAATGGGAACAAAAAAAGGGAAACTGGGACATGAGAAATTATCTACTCATGGTTAGAGGAGGAGTCAATAGCAAATCCAGCAAATAAATCCAAGTTCTTAATTTCCGTTACTGAGGACCCATCCTTCCCACTCACATCTCTTGCCATCTTAATTTTTTGAATGGAAAAAGGAATTGTCAGCTATCACAGAAGGTTTTCCTTTTCATTTGATATTTCTATACTTTGTTATTTTTGCCTAACAATATATCTGGTTTATTGCAAATTCTTAATTTGAAAGAATTTTCTTTTGTTTTTTTTGATAAAGCAATCTGAATAAAAACATCAAACTATGGATAAATCAATATTATTTTACAAGACCTTTTTTCTATCTCTTTTTCCTCAAAAATTTCTCTTGATATCATAACCTATGCTATTATAAGTCTTTTACAAGGGAAATATGGAAATACTGGAAATTTTTTTCCAGAACAGCCTATTTTGTTTCTTTCTTTCCCCCTCTTCTAAAACTGAATAACATCTTTGCTCAAATTCCATTCCAAACTTATTCCAAATAAGTAATATTATGTTTTAGAAAGTCAAGTCATCAGTAGATCCCTGCACAGGTATTTCATCCTTCTTGTTCCTGGAGTTACAACATTGTCTCTTAAAGATATTTCCATCGTAAGTGTTCAGGAGCTTTTAGTGTAAATACTTTTGATGATTTTTCTAGAGGATAATGTCAGATCTTTTACATTTTAAATCAATATTTATTAAATTTGAATAAAGATAATTCTACTCACAGAAATATCTTCCTGCTTATTTGCTCCAGTGATAAAATCCAACAGATCAAAGAGAGTTTTTAAATATGACTGAGAAAACATCTCCCTTTTTATTGTCTACTCAATTATCTGTGAAACTGTCAACTGAATTATAGCATATTCTTAGACAAGCTTTGAGATTTACCTAAGTATATAAACACAACTAACTTTTACAACATAAATAAAAGCAGGATGGGATTGCATTTCTGCACTTCCTTTTTAGTGAATTATTCTGGTAATACAAACTGATTTTTTTTACAGTCTTAAAAAAACAAATTAACAAAGAAAAATGAAACCTCTGCCCCTGCCCTGAACCTAGAGACATCTTTTTCCACCTTTAATACTTATTAAGTAATCACCAATTTGATTCTAGCAGCATCTGAGAATGAGCTGCTGGCCCCAGTTCTTTCTCTTCTGGGAGAAGAAAAGTGGCTTGACTTGTGGAAGGAGTCAATCATTTTTCTCTAAACACTACTCTAAGCTGCTTCCATGGCTCTAAAGGGACTCAAGAAAACAACACCGTAGCATCAAACATTCTGCACCATTGTCATGTAATATTCAGCTACAGGGACTCATTAACCACCCACAAAATGTGTGTGACAGGCCTTTAAAAACCTCCACTGATCCTCAGGGTCCTTTATTTGTGTAAAAACAGCCTAAGCCCCACCTTTAGCCATTATTCAGAAATTAAGTACCTTCAATAATAAATCTTCAATTCTTTCTCTCAGCAGAATGAATAAAACTATAAAAGTGACTCTGAATTTTGTGCTTTCTGGAATACAGGAATAACAAGTAAAGATAGAAAGCAGATTAAATAATGCAGCTAGAAAGAGGAGGGAAGCAACTCTATCTCATCAAAAGCACATCTTTATATGTCTAAAATATGCAATACAACAACCAAACCAATGCTAAACCACATGCCTTAATACAGTCTAACCTGTATAGCCCAGCACAGAGACATCTGGCCTAGCTCAAATATGGGAAATAGTAAACTTTACAAATATAAAATCAACCTGTTTAATTTTTTATTTCAACAAGGTGTTTTATTTCCAACTGTCGGTTTTGTGAGCTGTAAAGTGTAGGATCTCCAAGAGTACTGTAAAATATATCCACATTCATTTTTTGAATTACAGCACTCTTGGCCAGAGAGAGTAGGAGAAAGGACAAGAGGAACACTTCCCAAGTTATTCAGAAGAGAAACCCAAAAAGTCATGCCCAAAAGTTTAAACATCACCATTAATTTAAAGTTCTTTATTACAACAGATATCAAAATGCCCACACAATCCCTTCTACACAGCACAATGTCAAGACTCTTCCCTCCTTATAGTTACCAGGGAAGACAGTGATGTCTCTAGAAAATTGTTCACTTATTCCTGGAGCAAAACCTCAAAGAGCTGGAAAATATTTGGCTCAATATGTAAAAAATACATTCAAAAATCTAGACTAAGCTGAGAGTAAAAAAAAAAAACCCAAAACATCAACATAATTTTAGAGTGCACTCACTCCAGCAAGTTAATCTGGATTCTACTGCATGTCCTTAGTATCAAGATTTTATCAAGTATCAGGATTTCATCAGTCATGCTGCCATCAGATTAACTTGGCCAATGTTGCTGAATTTACAGGAACATGAGAAAATGAGTAAGTTGGACAAGGAGCATTCCTATCTTTACTATACTTAACACGCAGTAAAGGGATGTCAATAGCATCATAGGTGCAGAAAAATTAACATTTGAATATTGATGTAGCCTTGGCTGTGTGTTTTATAAAGTATTTCACTCACTATGGGATGTTTAACACCCTGATGGTCCATATCTCAAACGCAGAATGTATGGTCAGTGAACATATTCACCAATGAAAAATCAATTTTACTACATGGTCAATAACATATTAGGCAATTAGGTAATGAAATAATTACAGTATACTTAAACACTATGCTGAAATATGCTTATGAAAGATTGCAGAAATTAATACTGAAATTTCCAACAGCACACATATGCAGAATTCTGCATATTTAACTAGTTTTCCTTTATTTCAGGAGTGCCAATAAATTAGAGGAAATTTTGTTTCACATTAATTTCTGTGATGAAGCAGTACATACAAAGCCCATCAATTTCAGCAATAGAAGTAATTAGGCTTTCAGGTCCTATGAATTAACAGCATGTCATGTTCACAGGGATAAGTGGCATGTGTGATTACCTCTGACTGTATCAATCCACTTAATTTTTAATGAATGTCATAGGATGTATGTAGATTTTAATTGACAATAAAAACAGGTAGATTTATTAGTTGTTTTCAACTTTATTAGTTAAATTTATGCTATGCTAATGATCTTATGCTATGTAATGGAGATTTCTCAGTGTATTATTGAATGCTCTCAGTGTTACATGCTTGGATAGGGTGAGAGCTGTGGCAGTTAATAAATAGCTAAAATGCTAAATGTGGAACAAACCAGCTGCCTTCTGACTCTACATTCCAGTAAATGAGAATCTAGAATAAAGTCATAAAAGGTCCTATTGTGGAGCATGCAAGTGCTCATAGACTCCCAGGAAAGTTGTTAGAGTTGCAATAAGTATTTAACAGTAATTCAAATGGCTCCTTTTTTGTTTTTTTCATATTATACAAATATATCATTTGTTATACTTTTGTACAAAACTTTTTTGCCTTGAGTATTATGAAGCATCGGAGTATAAGAAGGGGAGAGCTTATAAAACTTAGTATATGTTGTACCTCATATATTAAATATTACATGTAGCTAATATTTTTTTTTTCCAGAATTATGAGGCTGGGTGCAAAAAGATAAGATTGGGTCCATTTTGTCCAAATGGGCAGACTACACCAAATTTTTTTTCCTCAAAGCTAAATAATCTTATTTTATAAAATCATAAGCCAGGGAAGACAAATTTTAGCAGAGGGAGATCAAATAATTTAAAATATCAGTATTAATGTTGACCATGATATACATGAAAACTCTGCTATGCATTTCTTTATACATTTATTTATAATCATTTATATATTAGAAAAATGTCACACAAAGCATTACTTTCCAAAATATTGTTTCCTTCTTTTTTTAAACTAAACAAATATATTCATGCTCCACTTAAGCACAGACATACACACTGTAATAACCTAGAAATTGCTGTAAAATCATTTAATCAATATGGTGAATCAGTGCAGCCCCTTTTCAGAGGAACTGGTGAATGAGAACTGTGGTCTCATTGAAAATGTACCAACAATTCAGCTGTGATTGCCTTTGGAGAAATGCATTAGAGTAATATCATTAGTCATAACATATGCTTAGGGCTTTTTTATTTATTTAAACACATTTAATTAAAGGATATTAAAGAAAGGACCAATGAGTAAGGGTCTACTTCCAGGGAAAATAGTGAGGAAGTTATTAACATAATTTTGGTTTAATTTCTGTACTTGTACACATCAACTGACATTCCTTTAATAGTTTTGTGCTCTCTTTCATGTTTGCTTTGCCATCTTTCATTTGCAAGCCTTTTGGCACCTAAAACACCCTGGGCAATAAACAACTTCCTAACATTTGTCATGGAAAAAAAGTGTCTTGCATTCAAAGGCTGAAGGAGCAGAGGCCAGGAGCACATGAAAGTCACACTTCATTTACCATCCATTACCCCAGCCCTCCCCTCCTCCCTGCCTCTGGTAGGCAAAGTCTCCACTGAGTGTGTATGCTCCCCTTCAGGGAAGAGCTCTTGGACTCTTTTGCAATGTCATTCTGCAAATTGATGTTTGAATCAACCCATTCTTTAAAAATTCATGAATTTAATTAATGTCACATCCTGTTGCCTGTTTCACTGGACTCGGAACATTCACGTAGGGTTACTGGCCACAGCTTTTCCTCACTGAAAGCAGTAATCAAAAGCAAACTGTGGGAGTCTTTTGTATTTTTTTCTCTTATTTCACATCAAAGAAATAAGTGAAAAAAATCAAATTTAACATACCAACAGATGCATATTTTAGGATTATTTGTAACTAAGTATAGTCTCTCAAGAGAGGTAGCTAATTGGTTGTCTTAAGGTATAATGCAGCTCTCATCATTAAGTATTTACTACATAAATTGGATCAACTTCAAGAGCAATGGAATTTCACAAAATTTTCTTTTTCTTTTTTTCACTGATCACCCAAATATCTTTCTGAGACATAACTCATCAGGAAGAAAAAATCATCTTATTTTCTCCTCTTCTATTTGACTACCTGTTTTTCTCATCTTATCTTCATGGGGTTTTTACCTTTATTTTAGAAGCTGTGGACACTTACCAACTTCTGCACACAGCTAAGCAAGAAGCAAGATGTTATTGGGTGATCCAGAAGTGGAGAGATTCCAGAGCAGTCTGGAAATGCTTCCACAGTCGTACCCCCAAAGATCACGTGCAGCTCACAAGCTCAGCCACTGCGGTGCTGCTGAGCTCCTGCTCCAGCCTGCAGGGATACAGGGAGGTCATTGGCACTGCGTGCCACAGCATTCACAATTTCTTCATAATAAAGGAAAACATTTCTAAAGTCAAATTTTAAAGCAGTCTATGCTGGTGAAAGTAGTGTCATGTTATCAAAGTAAGTTTTCACTCTACAGTGACAACTCAACAGAAATATTTAGGTTAAAGAAAAATGGAAATGCAGTTTTTACATAAAACACATGTTATTTAAGTAAACAGAAAATACAAGGTAGGAACCCAGTGAGAAATAGATTTGAATTTAATCATAGATTATAAAAAACCTTTAGAATTTCCCAGAAAAGGTTTTAGAGAGAAGATATAAACAAACCTCATCAAATTAATCTCTTCATTGTCTCTAATCTCATGGGCTGTCATACGATTACCAATGCTTGTTCTCATATCAGCTATTAAATTTCCCCCCTACACAATGGCTTGTTGGAGAAAGGGGTGGTTTAGTGGAAGACTAAACTAATATAGAATAACTGAAATGAAATTTTTTAGTACTCTCTAGTTGAGATGTTCTCTCTTAGCCCATTATTAAGTAGCCACAGGAGTGTCTCTGACGAAGGAATTGATGCAAAGAATATCACAGCTGGAAGACATAGGCCACACTAAGTAATAATTTGTCTTAGGAACGTGAACGGAAGTACTACATTTCATGTGCAACATGTCCAGGAAACAGGAGATAGTTTCACATGTTTACTGTGAATATTTTTGGTTACAAACGTGATAAAAGACAGGCAGCAGCAGCATCTCTATGGTCTTTCTTCTTTACTCTTCCATTTGCATGAACAAATGGGGGCAGGAAAGACCAGATCTGAAGTTCTGTGATGGCTGGGAGATTTTATGAGTAACACAAAGTGATAAGAGAAACACACTCGTATGTGAATTGATACTCATGTAGTCCCTGGAAAAGCCTGCTTTAAACAAGGTTTTTAGTTCTTCATTTCTGGAAACTTTTACAATTCTATTACTCTCTTCATCGTAACTGCTTCATATTTTCTTCTGGTTTAATTCTACCATTTTTTTAATTTTAATTTGAAGGAGCACAGTATTTCACTCTCCATTTTTGCAGAGCTGCAAAGTGTCTCTTTGTCCCTGCTGGCCCGGAGGATTCCAAGAGAATGAATCCCCACTGCTCAGCAGCAGAGAAAGGTGCAAACAATATGCAGAAGAATGGTTGCCAGAAACCAAAGAAAAATGTAAAGAACAAAAGGCAAAAGAAGGACTTTGGAGTTACATTTTTTTAAATCCACTCTACCATCTGAGGTTTGGATTAAGTGTAAATCTTCAGCCTAATGGAATAGGCTGAAGGCAGCACATTAAATATCTCTGCCATGTGACTTGGCTATTCAGCAGGTCAGAAGAGAGATTCAATGCAACTAAATAAGCAGGTTTTGGATGAGGTCTTGCTCTGTCAGCCAGGACTCGACAACAGATACAGCATTAACAGAGAGGCAGGATTGTCTACAACAAAACCCAAGCCTAATACATGTACCATTTGTGTTTGCATTATGTGCTTTGCAGCATTTGATTTATTGTAACAACTCTTTATAAATAATATGAAAAACCCCAATATATTTTTACAAAAGTACTTAAATACCTTAAATAGATACTTCCAGAAAGTCTCACTTTTCAAAGATTCTCAGGTTATTCATACAAAATTTCAGGTGGTAATATGAAAATAGAATCAGTCTGCTAACTTCAGCTCCTTGATTCTTAAATGAATTTCAGGGCAAGGATCCTTAGTGTATTATTAAGTCAGACTCCTCTCTACCAACACATCATATTTTTTACAGATTCCAGGACACATTGGTGGTTCAATCACTAGCTTTTTATTCTGCTAAAGCTTGTTGAGTTCTACTTTACACTTTTGAAACACAAGCTTCTAGTTTGCAATTTTCAGAGCTTCAGTTTCAAAGACTGCCAATTAACCACAAATCTTTAGAAAGTAAAGACTTGAGAAATCTCCTAGCAGGACCAAAGAATCCTCAACTTTTTTCCAGTGTTATGTTCTGACATTTACCAAAAGCAGGAAGCAGAGTATGACTCTCATACACAATAATGTCCAAAAATTAGAAGATGAAAGTGCAATGAACTATTAAGATTGCCTGATAATAAACTGAACAGTGGGATATCAGCACAGTGATTTTTTCCCCTCAGTTATGGACACAAACAATCTGACCCTATATGCAGCATTTCCTTATACCATTTGACTGAAAACATATAACCAACAGAAAAACTTCATAAAATAACCTTTTGAAGTATCACAGTATTTGATAAAGGAATCAGATCAGAAATAGAGGAAAATTAAAATTCTCATCATAGGCAGCACTAAAGATTTGCTCTAATGAAATCCGTTAGATAAAATGAAAAGCGTTAACAGCTGCAAAATACTGGGGTACAGACAAATTGAGAAGAAAACAGGTGAGGCAGTTTGGAAATTCCTCTTCTGTCTGCCTGGCCTCAGGGCTATTGCAACCATGTGATTGTGGCCACCAACCCTGTGCTTCTGTTTCAAACTTGATCCTGGAAGTCCTGGGCAAAAAAAAAAAAAAATACTCCTCTGCAGTAATAAATAGTGCATTTATTGTTACAGGAATTTTTGACTGTCAATTTGAAAATTATTTAAAGGTAGGGGAAATTATGAATCACTAAGTCTAGGCATTGAATAGAAGTGGTTTTAGAATAACTGCCTGAGCAGTGTGAAATACCCAGATACAGGTTTCAAGTACATCAAGTACAAGAAATATCAGAGAATAGGGAGAAGGAGAGAGGAAAGGATACTCAAAAGCATCTTGGACCCTGAAACCAACCTGACTTCAGATTTGTGCCCAAATCCTATCAACCTAAGAGCTAATAGCAATTCAGCCAACTGGAGTGAAGGGCTTTACTGACTGCACCTCTTCTGTGCATTTATTGCAGAAAACTGTGGGGTTTAATTGCAGGAGTGCAATAGGCAGCTGGGTTCAGGTGGACATCTGAGATAAAAGTGATTAAATGCCTGCAGAAAATCAAAGACAAGATTAGAGCAGAGATTCTCCTCAGAGACATTTTCAGTCCACTGACCAGAACAGACATTCACAGACTCCAACACCTACTCTGAGAGACTGTTGACTATTGTCATTGCTGCACGGCTTTCTCTGAGTGCAGGGTGTGGACTGGCACACACCACGCTCGACAAAAGCTGTTGGACTTTTGCCCTGTGGTAGGGGATTCCTCCCCTCTTTATAACCAACACAGTGTGATGGCAGCCTTTCCTTAAGTATAACTTTGTTAAACTTAATAGAGTGGAAAATAGAGCCACTTAATAGAGTCAGCACTTCAGAGAAATCAGAAACTGGATAATAAAATGAGAAGGAAATAAGACAAAACCAAAGACCTTTATGGCAAAATAGAGTAAGTCTGCTCAAAAAGAAAGAGCAACATCAGACAGTATTGGTTGAGGGTCTAGCTTAATTGTTGGGTTGTTTTTTCTTTTCCTTCTTTCTTGCAAGGAGCTATTAAGAAACAAAATTACTGACAATATAGTCCAAGGAAAAATAGTATAAGTGCTGTTTCCCTCTTCTCTCAAATCCACACTCATAGTTTTCAGAGCTGAAAGTGTACCAGAAGCAAATGATTCTTTTGTGATTGAACTTCAGATAAAAGCTAATATTTTGTCTTAAACCAAATGTCAAAAAACCATAGAATTGTTCTGGTTGAAGTTTGCAGATGCCAGAAAATCCATCTGCAAAGCAATAATTTCACCTGGGAAACAATAATGTAATTTACTTTTACACCTTGCTATGGCCCAAACAAAGTGTGCTGTAACCACTTAGACAGGAAAGCTGAATGGTTTTATGGACAACTTATTGAAAAACTCTACTCAATATGCAACTAAAATTCAAAAAGTAGGGTACCAGGCAATAAATGAGCATAATTTCTGGCTTGCACCTAGGTAGGTAAGGACAGTAAGAGCCAATGAAGTAGAAAGATATCAACAGTGGAAACAAAGACATGGGATTCCTTCTGGCTGATGACATTTAGTCAATCAAATCTTCAAGGTTTCTTTAGAAGGGCAAGTAGTGCATACTTTCCTTTGCTCCCTACCTCTTATTTATTTTTGTCAGTCATCAGTATTGCAGGTAAGATTTTGATACATCATGAAGCACCACCAGTGAGTCAGTGGAGTGTTTCATACTGCAGTTTAGATGGCAGGCAAATAGGTAAGCAGGAATAATTTAATTTGGACTCAAAAGAAGGGACGCAACTTGACCAATGATTTAAGAGTGAATTTACAGCATAAGTCATTTTTGAGCAACTCTTCAATGAAACATCAATGAAATAGAATGAGCCTCCAAAAGTAAACCAGGACAGAAACTAAACCTCACAGAACTTCTACAGCACTTGATTCTCTGTTGAGAAATCTCTGTCTCAACCATGCCAACAACCATTTCAGGGTCCTAAAACACTGCACTTTTGTTGTAACTACTGCAAACCAAGATACTGACATGAATGGATAATGGAGACAAACCATGCATCCTGGGAAGGCTTAAATTTTCCTCAACAGAGATGTTAGAATTTGAGAGATTTAATAGTGTTGCAGTTAGCTCTTGGTTACATGTGGACTTTTTGTCTTAATCTACATCCCTTCTTCAGCTACTCTTCTCCCTTATTTTGTTACCTGGCTAGACCCAGACTTACTAAGACAGATTCTTCAGCCTCATCATTTGCACCTCAAAATAATAAATAATGTAAACCCAATTATATTTTCTTTCATATTCAGGGTTATTTTAATTTTAAGTATATTTACCATATCCAAACATACATCTCAGTAGTTAGTACCTGATCCTTGTAATTTAGACTTCTGCATTAGACCAAACTTTGTTCTGCTAAAATGACCCGCAAACATACCAGCTAAAAATAATAACAAAAGTAAAATTTCTTCTTTTTTTGAATCACTAGGCTAAAATTCTTATTCTCCTCCTTGGATTAGAATGGAATTCCTGGGTATGCTACAAGCATTCATCACTAGCAAGTTAACTGGGCAATGATCCCTGACATCAGAAAACCTTTCAAATGGGATTTTTCCCCTGAAATAATCCCTCCAAATACAAGGCACTGGAGCCATTGAAATGTAACAAATATGCTCTACAGAGGTTTATATGTACTAAGAGAAGAATAAAAACCCTTCTCTCTGTGACAGTTGTATGATCATTCATTTCACTTGCTTTTATGGAAAATTTGTATAGGAATATCAAATTTGTTTACCCTTAAAGCAAAAATATTCTGATGTTTCATTTTGTTCTGTTCAGTTGCATAAAAAATTTACATACAGCAAACAATTCTTTAAAACAGCAAAGAAAACTTTTCTAGATAAAAAAGTATTTTTTAATACGTTCTAGTAAAACATTCCTTTACAAATATATATTTTTGGAAGACTAATAAGTAGGAATGAATCTAAACTAATATCTGTAGAACAGTGTTGGACCTGGGCTCCTTTAAGCTGAAGTTGTCCTTTAAACAGAGTATTCAGTGACTAAAATTTCCTTTATGTATGTGAAATATCATGAGGAGAGGGTTCCACGTCCCTTCCTAAAACTGACAGAATGAGCACATCCTGTAATCTCAGTTTTAGTCCGGGGAGTAAAAATAATTCTTATACCATACATCTGAAGTCATAGCTATGATTTCACAGTATTTCTTAAGTGAAAAGCAACAACTAAGCATCTTCTAATTTATTTCTGACACTTAAAATCTAATGAAGATAATTGGTTTAAATTACAGAATTTACTTGAGGAATCAACATCAATTTAACAGCTGATGGACCAAGTTTATGATATGGGACTTTTTTTCCACTTAAGAAGTGGAAATTTTCAATTTAAAGAAACAAGAGTTTAGAAAGTCACTTTAACAGTAAGGAGGAACATGGAGATTTTCATAGTTAAATTCTGAGGTTCAGAGGTCTCTTAAAAAGTCAGAACTCTAAAATCCTTTACAAATAATGTTATTTCAGAAGTCCACATACAGTGAACTGTCTAAAGTTCATGGCATGTTTACAATTCCTCCACCTTGACTTAAGTATGGGAAGGACAAAAATTAGATTCCTTTAAAGTCTTTTGCTTCTTACATGTATAACCTAGAAATGAGAGTGAGCTAATCTTTCCCTGCTTGTTTATGACTCTGTTAATTGAATTTGCACACTAAATTCATACATTAAGTTAACAAAGCCATCTTGGTGTTTGTTTTCATGTCCAGATCAATACAGGGAAATTTATTTAACTATTACTGAAGTAGTATTCTGCAAAATAATAACGTATTTTCCTCTTTCAATCCATCAGTCTTGTGCTCTTCAAAGACAGACACTGGGGTGAGTAGAGGTCAGGATGTTCTTATTCAGTTGTTATGGAAAAACTTTAGATTTGTTATACAAAACATAGGTGTTACTGGCTGGATGTCTGCAAGATATTACAGTTTTGGAACAACATCCTCCCCTGATCCCTTAGAAATACACCCAAAATTCTTGGGTTTGACCTTTAAGAAAATGTGGATCATGGGTTAAAGTCTGAAAATGAAATCACAAATCTCACGCAAATTCTGGCATCTGATTTTCAGTTTTCCAATTCTTCTCGATGCTAAACAATTATGAGTTTTATATAGCTGCAATTGTTCAAACTAATTTTGCCTTGGTGTTGGTTTGAGGAAATGCAGGGAAAAAAGCATAGAGCTCCTGCAACTGAGACCAAAAAATATCCATTCTGACTCAGATCAAGCAAATCACCCTGGGTGAAAACAAATTATAGCAAAGGTCAATTGTAGAACAAGAGGAGGGGTGGCAGCTCACCTATAGTTATGAGCATCTCTGAAGTAAACCAGAGATTGATAACGGCACTGCCATTATGTTGGGGAGGCAAAGAGCAGAGGAAAGACTCTTTGTTCATGTTGTCTTTCCTCTGCAGAGCAGCTTGTCTCATAAGATTTGTGAAGAAAAGCAGTCTAAATTTGAAAACACACTCCTGAAAAACAATGTTTCCTTTTTCTGGTGAAAAATTGGACAAAGACACCCCAAAAAACCTGCTACACCTAAGAAACCCAGGTGCCAGCAGCAAAAATAAGAGATGTTAAATTATTAAGTAAGAAGCAATGATGAGATCACCCACATATGGTATTAAATTTAGAATACCAGTGAGCCATCATGTAAGAATAGCTTTTGATAACTAATAACCCTTATGTGAAAGGCTCCTTATCCAATTTCAATTCTGTTTTGCCTTCTCTCCTTTCATATATCCTTTCCTAGTTTAGAAAGCAACTTTCATAGGCACCAAGAAATATTCCACTGAGTTTCATGTATCTAATGAATGCTGATAAGTTATTTTTCTGCCCTACTGGATACTGGAACTAAGCATCAATCTGAGAGCAAAATAACAGACAAAAGTTCATTATATTCAGAGATTATCATCGAAATTCATGTCTGCTGTTACAGAGAATTGTGTTGTAATAGTTATTTAAAATTTATATTATATCTGCTGCAGATATAGACTTTTCCTTTGAGAATTTCTAAAAAGCCAGAAAAGGCAGAAAAAGTTTCCAAAGCCATAGGTCAATAAACCAAACTCCACTGAAATTAATTCAAAAAATTTGCATTGTTTTACTTGAGCAAGGGAATTTTTTTGGGCAATCAGCACAGCAATACCTTCACTACTCATGGTGAGGAATAGATAGCCGTTAGCCTTCTGCCTTGCATTACCTTTGGCTAAAATCATTTATTTCTCCCTGCTAGCTGCAAACAGCTGTGGAAGTGAGAGCTGCTGCCTCTAACTGAGCAGTCCCCTGCTCTGACAGCAGACCTCCTGCAGGCTATTAGTATCACCAGAGGGGTAATCAAAACCCACCTGTTTAAGATATCACTGCCATGTTTTTATTCATGTAAAAAATACCAAAAATTCCCAGACCGTGCAGGTCAAAGCAGCACAGTGAAAATCAGTGGAGTTATAATGGTCAGACAAGATGATCTAGCCCAAAACCCTTACAAGGACTGTTGACAAAAGTCCAGAAAAGCCTGTATTCTTTTACTCCCAGGAATTTGCCATTTTACCATAAAGTGGAAAGGCTCCATTGACAAAGTACTAGATACCAGCAAGGTCCCATCAATTTCAATAAAATGTTGATAAAAATATTGATGGAAAATTATTGATAAAATATTCCAAACACAATTAGAATAATAGTATAAAACTAAGTCATTAAAGTCAGAAACAACACATTAAGGTACTGACATGCAAATTACAGTTCAATCTAAGTATTTTTCTGTGAAAGCTTGTAAAATACATATTTTTGCTCGATTATTGAGAGATTAAAGCAGAAATGCATCCTCTGGGATTCTGTTTAAGAGGTTTGCATTGAAAATGAGGTAATGGAATCCATCAGCACATGTTTGTGATTTATACTACTAATGTTTTTAAAAAGCATACTTATTATTTAAATGTTTCTCTTCCATGTAAAAACTGAAGCGGGAAGGGGGAGGAAGGAGGAGAATTCTCCTTGTTTGGGTGAATTGTTCTGCAGGTTTCCCTAGGCACTGCTTCAGCCTGAGTTTACCAGGTGTGAATTGTCACCAAGGCATCACGCGCAATAAAGTTCTGAGAGGTGACACGAGCCACAGCCCTGGCCCCCACTCCTTGGGAGGGAAGCTGCTCAAACATGAAGCCCAGGTAGCAGGGAGGGCATGGACACACACCCTGCAGCAGTGTCAGGGTGCCCAGCTGTGTGCTGCCACCCCTGCCCTGAGCCAGCTGTGGGACCAGGCTGGCACACCGGGATTTTGATGCACACCTCCTGGTAAAGATCTGCTCTGTGATTTCTTTTTGTCTTTCCCTCCACCTCCCTTTCCTTAGGGTGATTTGGCCGAAGCCAGGAGAACACTGAGGTGTTCTGCCCTGTGCTGCCAGCCTCTGGTTGAGCGTGGTTGTGTGCCACAGCTCTGGCTAAGCAGCACTTGTCAGTACCAGGGCTGAGCCTCAGAAAATGGTTCATCTACAAGGAAGCCATGCACAAGGAAAAAAGCTGACGTGAAGGACGTGTTGGAAACACGTGTTGTACAAAACTCTTACATCTATTTGATATCATTTTAACATCTCTTAGGGGTTTATCCTGTTATCACCATATCCTAATACTTTGACAAGAACAGCCAGAGCTACAGGAAAATTCACAGAGCTGCTGCTATTTTCTCTTCTCTGAGGGAGTAGGCTCTTGCTAGCATGTTTTTATTATGAGGGGATTGGACATGAGAAGGGAATGTATCCATAACAAGAACCACTTGAGGCACTACAACTTCTAAAAAGAATAATTAAGCTACATACAACAGAAAATGCTGCATTCCTGATGTTTTAGAACAGCATACAGAGTTGCTCTCTCATAAACTAGACATGAAAGAAGAACTAACTCAAATATATGCTGAAGATCAAGAAGAGTGAACAATGCCGAAACCCTTAAGTCCACTGTGCCACTTCTTGTTCAAGTAAAATAACAATAGTTTTGCTTTTTTGTGGAAAGATAAACTGAAATTGGAGGACAGAGGTGAGCCCATGTTACAACTCTGCAGGCAGAGTTGCATGGAGAGCCCCAAGTGAGAGGAAGACATAATCTTGTCTGAATTCCTTGACCACTGGTGCTCTAAGTGCCTTCTCTATCCCCTGCATGGAATTCCAAGCTCAGCATCAAAATTCTTTCCTCAGAAAAGAAACCTAATAGCACTTCAACGCAACTTTAGTCCTCATCTCAAACACGGCACAATCAAAACAAAAACTTTTCAATAGCATAAGATCTAGAACTAGTTTTGAGCCCATTTTCAATTTATAGTTCTTAACATAGTAAAAATAACCCATAAAGGCAAACTGAAAAGAACAACTGCTTTCCTGAGGTGAATTTCTTCTGAATCTGCCATAGCTTCTTCATTTCTACATGAAGAAACTCCATTCCACAATGGAAAAGGTTTCAAGTTATGCAGTAAACCTACAGACTATGAAGAGTTCAGAGCAGAGGTCAGAAGAAAAACACCATCCTACATCTTACATATATTTAAGTGTACTTAACAATCGGTGTAATATTTCCATAGCTCTGTGGTCTGGGAGGTATACATAAAAATCAGTTTTTATGAACTGAATTTCAGCTTTTTTTCTAGTTGTGTAGGCACAGTTTTCATTCACAAGTACATATTCACTTAGCTTATACCATAATCACAGTCATTTTGAAAAAATCAGACTCACAGGTTGCACATCCATAAATGCCCTTGGCCAGCAGCATATTTCTCGAATTGTTTGGCTACTACAACTCAGTGCAGTTCTTCAGACACCTTGTATTAGCAGCCTCCAGTCTATCATCATTCTGTGATGCCACCATTTTGTCATTCTTTTCAGTAGAATAATCATAAGCACAGCAGAGAAAAAGGAACTGAAATTACTGCTAAAAAGGAAAATAAAGCCTATTTATGCTATTATACACTCAAACCTCAGTGTTAACCACACTTCATTGCAACATCAAAATACCCAACAAATAAACTATAACTTTATCTTAGACAAAATACTGCACAGCACCATGGAATGCTATGCTTGTTAAGGTGATAGCACACAGTACATTATTTCTAAACATTAAATTACTGTATGATTCACGACCAAATCACTGACAATCAAAACACACAGAAGTTAACTGCTCACATATTGAGAATTTTCTCTCTGCTTTGATCCAACACCATCAAAATACTTGTTAACCTTTCCCTGGATTTGTTAGAAATTGGGATCAACTTATCTGTCATATTTGTTTGGTAAGCCTGAAATTGCTGATTGTTGCTCTGCATTATTGCCTTTGTGTCTGTAGAACCAGTGTTGCTGGGAGTTAGCTTCTCTGTGTGTGTGTCTGCATATGTGATCTGTATAATTATTCTTCCTAAGTCACTGTTAATTACATCTGTGTTTCCTCATTAAAAAGAATAGACTGATAAAAGGTGGCTGGGACCATAAGACAAAGCAGCTCCACAGATAAACAGGCACATGATGATAATAGATAATAATGAATAAAAACAAAATAATGCAACTGAATTTATTGTTCTAAAGTGGCTCTAAAGAACCTGGAAACTAAAAGTGAAAATATGCCTCAGTTGTAGACTAACTCTTGTATATGAAAGTTACTGACTAGGAATTGAGCAGAGTCAGTTTTGAAAGTTTAACAGCCCTTTTAAAAATGTGAATTCAGTCTTAATAAGATTAAAACAAATTTAAGATGAAGTTATAGTATCTTTAAGGTTCTTTTCAGCATGCTACTCTTGTCTTAGCCTAAAATACAGCTCCCTCTTCTTTTTGTAAATAAATATAAATAGCTCTGGATATATGCATAAACACATTTGCATTACCCACATTTAAATCAAACCATCCAGAGTTCAGAAAGGAAGGCTCTGAAGATCAGCTTCTGAAAAGTTAAGTGTTGAGCCCAGTTTGCAACCAGAGTAATAATAAAGCAAAGAAAATACCAGACCAAAGGTTCTTAAAGCTCCATCCTCAGCAGTGGCAGAGTCTGCTCACTGGCTCCATTCACCAAGTTGTCTGTATTTTAAACATGTTGCTGTTACCAAACCAATACACTCAACTTCAATGGGATGTAATGGACAATAAACAACAACAACAACAATTTTTTTTATATGCTGGTGTTAATGTCACTTTTAAAAACACTTCATCCATCCTTAGCAGGAGATCTCTCAAATAACAAAAAAAACACAGCCAAAATCTTGCCAGGCACTAACTAGCTATATCTTTGATTGCACTGTTTGCAAATCTGTAATAGCACTTCTTCCATCTGTTCTGCAGTTTCCTTCCATACATTCCATTTTCAAAATTAAATAAATTGCTTACAGATTTGTTGCAAATACCTCTTCCTAAGAGGTCTTCCAGCATATTGGCTATTGTGGACAATACTGTAAAATTTGGACAAAAGTAATAGAGCATTGCATAGAAAAAAAAAAATGAGAAGAGAAGAAGAGCTGATAGGGTTTTTCAAGGGAAAATTTTAAAGAAATATATATCACTAACAACTCAGCCATTGACTGCCTCTTCAACATAACGTACAATTAGTTAACAAAGCTGCTTTGTTTAAAACCCCAATGTAAAAAGCTAGCTGGTTTTCAAAAGCAGAGTTAAGTGGAATTCCACACATTATGGACAATAATTTTTCAGTAAAATTATCCATAGTTTCTGAAATCAGAGGGAAAAGTTACTCTAGGTATGACTCAGCAAAACAGTTTGGAAGTTGATTTTAAAAGGCTCAGATCCACCTCTGAAGAAGTTCAGAATTATCCATTACTTCATGTAGGTGATGAGTCTTTTCTTGCTCAACATCCCCTAGACAGGAGCAAACATTGAAATAATAGTCACAATTTTAATTTTTTTTTGCATATAAAGCTTAAAATACATGTTAACAGTTTACATTACATATAAAATTACTATTACAGAATTACAAGCCTTTCTCTGATGCAAAGAGGAAATGAGATAACAACTAAGTTTCTTTAGAAAAAAATATTCCTCAGGAAGAATAACATTTAATGTTTTTTTTCACTGGGTGACTAGTTTGGGGTTTTTTGTTTAATTAGCCAAGCATTCAGAAGAGGATCAGATTAGAATTATTTTTATGGCAAATCCTCTATTAAACTCATTTTAATGTTTGTGTATGTGCATCTCTGTTTGTTTGGAACTCCTGTAATGGAGTCAAAAATGAGATTTCGTTTCCTTTCTAATAAGACACTATCTCTGCCGTTGTTGTTCTTATTGCTTAGGCATGGCACTTAAGCCCACAGTTATATCTAAAATGCCAATAACTCTGCTAGGCATTACTACTGTTACTACCAAGTGAGGGCCTAACACTTCAAAGGGCTCAGTAGCTGAGCAAATCCTCCAAACATTGTTAGAATTAAATAACATGGCACTGATGAATATAATATGAATATAGCTCATGTTTCTTTCTTCATTTACAAGATGCAGTGAGTCAGAAAAGTAGCACTTTCTGACAGCCTGCTCTGCAGTGAATAGTGAGCACTGAGTCACCAACACCACCCCAGCACAGCCTCCTTTCTACTTGATATTTGCCATTCTATAATTAGAACAAACGACATTCTTGGGACACACCAAAATGCTTTTAGTTAACTTTCTGCTTAAACCCATTTACAGAGTCTTTACTGTTCCTGCCTCAAAAGATAAGGTACACAATCATGACCTGTGCTATCTCCACTTCAGAGACAGACGTATTATTATAAAAGTAAATGCCACCCACTTGCTAACACTGGAGACTAATTAACTCTGCAATCACTGCTTACCAAAGAGGGTAAAAATCACACTTGCCTGTACCAGCAACTATCCTAGAAAATCAAGAGGATTAGATAATACTATGTCTTTACTGGTTCCCCCCATTCCTTTTTCTTTGATTTTTATTTATTTTTATCATGAAATTCAACTTGGTCTGCTTATAACTATAATTTAAAAACTGGGTTTTGTAAAACATTAAAAGTTCTCACTCTTCTGGTTCTCTATGTCATGAACCCATTTCCCAGAAAAATGTTTCAAAATTCTCTTTATTTGTTCATCCTCTGATTCATTTTTTGAAATTTTCTCTTTTAAAAGCAAGTCAGTTTGATTTCAATAGCTATACTGAAAACTGACAACTGTATAGATTCACTAACCACATGGTGTTGAGAGGAAATCTTTAAATCCCAAATATTTAGGACAAATTTATTAAAATAAAGGTCAGTAACTATAACTTTGACTTGCACTTCACCATCTGCATATCTGTTTAAACCAAACTTGCTCAGTTTAAGAAAAAAATCCAAAAGGATGTTAAATAAATATGCAACTCCTCCAAAGAAATAAGACCCAATAAAGTAATGGCCAAGGCTCACAACACCAACAGACACATACCTGGAGGGGAAAACATTTGTTACACCAGCATCAATAGGAATTATGCAGTTCAATTAATTGGCATTGGGAATAATAGCATAAAGAATTTGCAAAAAATCTCTGAACTGGTTCCATGTCAGTGATGTGCTTTGGAACTTTCTACTTATATTACTTTCTGTCCTCAGCAAACAGTGAGCAAATTAGCTTGTCCTGATTCTCGAGAACAACCAGCAGCAGGGAGGGCATGAATGCAAATACTTTAGAACTTCAGTTCTATGAACACTTTTAATGAGAGCTCTTTTCCTTTTCTATATTACCATTTTTTCATATCTAATATTGAAACCTTTTGAAAAACAGAAATGGATTTTATGGAGGACAGAGCTGTTCAGAAACAGACCCCAGTCACTGCTGGCTGCAATGATCAAGTGAAACACATCTCTGCTACCAACTGAGCTGGTGGCTGGCTGCAAAGAAGTGTTCTTTTTGTTGTTCTGGTGTTCTGTCCCAGCCCTATAACACATAAAAAAGCAAGAGAGTTTAAAGTGTATCATATTGTTGGTTTAGTAGAACTTGCATGGTAGAGCAGAATTGCTAAAACGTCCCTCAGTTGCTACTTTTACAACCTCTTGCTGTAGGGATAAAGTGGAAACAGGGAAGGATGTAGAGGGTAAGTGGAGGGGTCCAACAGCTGGTGTGTGCCACCAGCACCACCCTAGGGCAACCATCTTGTCAGACAGTTACAGGAGATAAAAAAGAGCTTAAAAGAAAGTGTCCCAACAGAATCCAACAAAAAGCACAACGTGGCTGCAGCGTAGGAAGGAAAATTTTAACTATGAGGTTCTGCTTGGCTCATCAAATGCGACAGCTGAAGTCATGCAAGAGTCAACCAGACATGTCAAGCTCTCTGGAAGGCCCTGAGATACAAACAGGAATAACTTAGCAATTGTTGACCTGGTATTTTTTAAAAACAGAACATATGGCCTGTGAAGGCTCCTTCTTTCTTTGGATCTAGTCCAGCAGTCAGGCAGATGAGTTCAACCTTGCAATTGCTAGAGAAAAGTGCTGCAGCTCCCCCTTTGCTGCTGCTTCTCCCAGGCTCAGTGTTCCACAGCCCTTGGTGTGTCACATGTGACCTGGCTCGGGAGCACAGGCTGTCCCTGTCCCATCCCTGCCAGTTCTCCCCAGGGACTCCAGTGTCCCCTGAGTGTCCAGAGAGTCAGAGCTCCCTGCTCAGAAATGCACACTGATTCGCATTCCTCACACTTGGTATTCATAATAAGCCACACCAAAGGAAATAATCCACCCCACAATTCTTTAATACAAAAATCAAAGTGGAACCATATATTTATTTTGGTAAATTTTGTGGCTGATACATTATTTCATATGGATTATGAGTCCAGGTTTGCTGTCCTTTCATGGATTATACAAATCAGCATAGACACACATAAGTGACAACAGTAACCATAGCAGCAATAAATCTGCATCTGAAACATTAAAGAATTGCTATTAAGATATTAAAAAGTAAAGGGATCCCTTACTATAGTAATGAACTATCATTTTGTTCACTACCTATTGAAAATTATTATTTACTGTTCAGAAATATTCCATCATTACAAGATTTTTATTCCAATCATGGAAGAATCTTTTCAAATTATGGAAATTCCTGGTTCAGGCCAGAATTTTATTTTCTTACGTCCTGGAAAATATGCTATAAATTTTCTTTACTCTTGAAATCAGTTGTGAATTAGTCCTGCTCAACTACTTATCAGCTAGATGAGAAAAAAATGTCTATTTTCTGGCAGGATAGAATTGAAAAATTGCAAGAATAAAAATGTTTATTTATCTAACAATTATAAGAACTAGATTTGTTCTCTCAACTTTGACTTGAGCTGAGTGACAGATGCTGTTTCCTCTATACATGATTATCCAAGGGCACATTAGGGATACTAATTAATAAAAAGGGACAAATGTTAGTGGATAACTCATATAACCAGACCCAGCAAGGAAAATTAGTTTATTTAATGTTTCACTGAAGCTTATATAAAATCAATGGCAAATACTTACGGAGGAACTCAGTGTTGCAGACAATAGGGTTGACTTGAGCTACAAATAAAATTAACACTTCAACATCTTTGGGTAAGTAATTTCATTACATATTTATACAGCGCTAAGTATAACAAAGAGTCCATCTAGATAAGATTTGTGGGTACTACAAAATATATGAATATATGAAAAACAAGAAATTAGAAACAAGCTACTACTAAGTACTTAATTTAAGTACTTAGTATAAACTGTGGGTTTCAGATTTTTTTATTTATGGCATATCTGTAATAGTTATTAACATAAATCTTATTTATAATTAAGAATTTTATTTTCTTTCAAGTTTTTCCCCTGCAAACTGTGGTCCCATTTTCTCTTCATGGAACACATATAAGTTCTATTAATACTAATAAGAGTTTAATTAGTACGTGAAGGGAAGGCAAAACTGTTGAATGTTTGATCAGAGCTCTTTAAAGAGTTGCATGTGTGTTATAATGTGCAAATTATTTTCATACCTAACAACATAAAAACATGGAGGGAAATAATAGAAGTTTTCATTCTGACCACTAAGAGTGTGCATACAAGTTCACAAATAGTGCAGATTCAAATAGTGTAGCCACAAAATCAGGGCAGAGAGTGATATAATTAATTTCTTGAGAGCTTTTCACCTTTCATCAGTGCACCACTTATAATGGGTTTTCCAAACCATCAGTTATGCCTTATTTGACTGTAATGGACAAGCTGTGTTTGGAGCTCAGCATTTTCAGCCTATGTCAATGACTTACCAAATATCTATTTTATGATGAACACCTTAATTTCTTCCTTGTAGAATGCTGGCAAGCGTCACATAGCAGAGTTCTTAGCAATAGTGTGTGCACACACACTGAGTGTTGTAGCAATCAAAGACAAAAATAAAATTATAGTGGAAATAAGTATGTAGGACTGAATGAAACCCAGAGAGTAATTGAGAAGGGACAGCTTGGTGATTCAGTGGGGGCTGAGCTGTGCTTGTACGTTGTTCTCGTAAGGCAAAAATGGCTGCCATTAATCATTCTGAAATCAGGCTAAGAAACCATTCACCTGACTATCTCCTACCCTCTGCTCTGCCTCATCATGGGGCTGCAAGAAGCTCATGAGTTGTTTGAGGTTTTCTGGAGTTCTGGGGTTTTTCCCTTGCTGCTCTCAGCCAAGGGACATCAAAGGATTTTTTCCAAGCATCCCCTCAGATATACATCAGCCATATGATCTATGCTCAAGTGTCCCCAAACCGAGTCAGAGGAGATGCAGAGTATGTATGGGCAGACTGGCTGTGTAATCCTCTCCGTAGAAGAGAGCCTTGGATGGTCTTTAGCAGTTCATTAAAAATTACAATGCATTCCACATAATTCACAGGCAACATGGCTATTGTGAGATTTACTGTCCAAAACTCTCCAGCCAGGCCATTGCTAGCCTAGGCATTGAGGCAAAGCTGACCTGATAACAAAAGATTTGATACCTGCACCCAGGGCCATGGAGGCATTTCAAAAACTGCAGGGTGCAGGCGGAAAATCAGAGTGAGGATTAACTCAGTCTGCAGACATGCAGCATCATATGAGACATGATAAAGCCTCTCAGGGGGTGAAACAGATTCATTCTGCATAACTCCTAGATGACTTGAGGAGTGGCTGATGGGGGCCTGAGAGAAGGGAAGAAAAGGTGGCCATGTCCTAATATCATTGAAGAATAATGGGAGACTGCAGAAAACAACACAAGAGTTAGGACTGCCCTATGGCTTTGCACCACATCTCATCAAACGTCATTCAGCTGTAGCTTTACTCATTGTTGTAGGTGTTAATTAGCAGATTTTGAAGCTATGGATTATAAAATCACACAATAGTTGACTCCATTTTCACTTGGAAATGCCATGAAAAGCTGTAATAACATTTACTGTCACCTTGGGGGCTCCCCTCTCCCCCTCCCTTACAAAGCAAAGGGTAAGCAGTCAGAAGAACCTCAGTCAGCAGGCTCAGCACATGAACATCTCACAAGCACTATCTAATCAAATATTTGAGCATCATGCTCTTAAAATTTGCTCAGACTGTGAAGGACATTTGATATGTTTGTTAAATTGTTTGTATCTACTGCTGGCAATTTTTAGCTGTGGATTTACTCTAGAAACTTGACACTGAAAGTGAAGTCACAGGAAATTTGGATGTTGACATTGGCAATAACAGTACTTGTTCTAAAGTGGGAATAATGAGGATTATATATATCATTATTGTTTGGCCAAGTGCTGTTCACCTGAATTCCCATGTGTCTGTTCCAATGGGAAACCTTTCCCCCCCCTTGTAATACACCACCTGTTCCTAAGTTGAGACTCCAATTATTTATTTCCAACCCTTTTTGAATCGGTAGCTAATCTAAAAGCAAATATGTCCTTTAATTTTGTTTCTGTGTGAGAGCTGGGAAGCTAAATGTTGACCAAATTTATAACTGCCAAAACTAATAACATTTTAAAACATTGACATAGGGGAAAGGAGTAGGAAACCATTAGGACATATCCCTTAACCATACTGCAAAGGACAGGAGAGAAAGATAAAGTGTTTGATTTGGAGAAACCAGGTCCAAACCAGGTCTCCTCACAGGGTACTGACCCTATCCCTTCATGCAGGAAGGGTACATAAAAGGGAAACATGAATATTACAGGATCTGTGATAAAAGAATTTGCTAAAAAGATGCCCAAGCTGGTCAGAAGTACTAATGTGTCTTTCCACATCTAAACTTTCAGTGATACATATACAATTATCTCAGTAACTACTGCATTCACAAATCCATTTTCAAAATATGGCCTTATTGTCTACAAATTAAATGCAGTGCAAGGGTATTTTTTGATAAAAACTCCAGTCAATCTGAAGGCTGTTACACAGCCTACCCAGCCTTCACCATCTGACATAATCTCATTCTCTCTATAGCACTACAGCCATTTTATTCTCTGGAAGACAAGGGAAAAGCAAAACTCTCCTCTTTCCCCACCATGCATACCATTTCCTCTAACAAGGACAGGGTCTCCTTTGAAGTTTGATTTACAGGTGCTATAGAGCCATTGTGCTGACTGCATGTCAGTCTCCAAGGAAACAGGTAGCAGATATATTCTAGAAGCATCCCAAGAAGAAAAGGAGTGTTATCAAAAGTATTCTCAGCATAACCTCTGCTATGAGTAGAAGCAGAGTTCAAGGTCTTCTCTTGAATGGTTGAAGGATGCTGTGTTCAAATAAAAGGCTCCTAAGGAAATAATAGCAGGTCAAGCTGTGGATCTGGCAGTAGTACAGTCTCCATTTCTGAAAGAGTTGGAGATTGAAAAATAATCTATTTTAAGTTTTAGAAAATCTTGATATTTGTTATAAATCAGCCAAATTTTAGGTTGGCATCTCCTCTTCCTTCTTAGCACTTTGTATAATATATTTCCTTTTTGCTGCAATTACACTTCTCAGCCCAATCCATTGCCCATCTGTATCTAAAAGTTGATGCTTAACCTCTGTCTAGATTTTATATCACTCATTTAGAAGACTGAAGGATGAGATATTACGTCTCAGCCATCTCTGCAGCCCTCTGCTCCCAGGAGCCATGCAGACAGGTGCCCCATAGCTAGGACAGACAGCCAGTGTAGCAGCAAGGCTCTGTTGTTGGAAAAGGCATCACGTCAAAGTGTGCACTTCCATGATCATTTAAGATTGTCCATGGCATTTTTAAAGTATGTACAGTAGAAACAATGTCATACTTGGATAATAAATGAGGAAATAAATTTCCTTCTAAGTTCCCATCTTAATAAGGTATGCTTGCTTTTTTTTTTTGTCTTAAACAAGTACGGATTATTCTATCTTTGTGAGAGTTTTATCCAAGAACAGCTGAACTAATCTAAATCTAAAGTTACTAAAAAATTTTGGAAACACAGGAAATTATTAGTATTAAATAGTATGACATTTTAATTATTGTTGTTGTTGTACTGAATGTTAGAAACAAAGCTTCTCAACATTGAAGCTCATTTTCTCTATGAGTGGCACAGTTCAATACAACCAAACAAAAGACTATAGCAAACAAAGCAAGTAAAAAGAGAAAAGAGTGCCATGGATTATGGATAGTTTTGTTCCCAGCTTGGATACAAGTGGACCACGCTAATTCTAAGCATTTCCACAAAATAATTTAATTTCATTTTATCTAGAAGTTGAAATTTCATAACCCTCTCTGCCCAAGCGTGTATCTGAACAGACACATACTTGTAAGAAAACATCTGAAGACTGAGGAAGGAAGATTTAGGCATAGAAAAGTTCAAACATGATAGTGAATTAACAGCACTGACTAGGAAAGAGTTAAAAGAAAATTTCAGAGAAAAAACAGTTGAAGTAATCAAAAAAATATTGCTTGCAATTCTTTCAGTATTTTTCTACTACTAAATTAGAAAAAAAAAAAGGCATGTAAACTTAAGGTGTCATTTGCCCCTGCTGTACTTGTACTGCTTATCTTTACCTTTCATAACTATGAATGCTTATGATACATATAAGCAACAACTTCAGTCATTCTCATCAACAGAGAAAATGAAGCTGTTGCAATATCATAACAATGGCCAATCTGTAATTTTCTACAGCAATTCTATCAGACCCAGAAATGAAACAACTCTAAGCTGGTACCATGGAATAGGAGTTCTCACTTTCTGTATACAGAAAAAGATCCTTTTAACAAATAACAACCATGCATACATCTCAACCTGGCTTATATTTTCTTCTCAGAATTGGCAGTAGGACAAAATAGTATTGACTAGACAGTCCTGCCAATACTTGTTCCCAAATCACCTACCTTGTGGGACGTCTTCTGCAGTTACCATTGCATTATTGTCCCATTATGAAATAAGATTTAACACGACATTGTGCAACACGAGAATGTTTTCAAATCCCTATGTTACCCTTTTGTATTTCTTATTGAATTTGTCCTGCATTTGCCATATCAATAGACCTTTGTTATTTGATGTTAAAACATTTTAGGTAAACACAGATATATTTTTCTATTGATTTCCACATCCCACATGAAAACCAGATTAAATTTACAAGATTCTACCAAATGTTAACACTTCATGTGATGTTTTATGCTCAAAAACGTGCTTCCAAAGTAGACAGCAAAGACACACTGCCAGAGATAAAATAGCAGAAAAAAAATTCAAAAGCTTTTTCCTCATGATTTGCATCAGTTTTTCTCTTTTCCTTGGAAAACCTTTTGCAAGCAAAGACAGGTGATAAGAGTTTGATATTCATATACATAACAGCATCAATGTATAGCATTTTACTTGATAGAAAACACAAGTCTATCTCAGCATCAAAACAGACAGGGAATATGACACGCTTCTTTAGAATCATGCTCAAGTGGGGAAAGCACAGAAGATCAGATATTCACAGGGCCTAATCTAGTAGAATAGCAAATACATTCTGAGAAATTGCATATTCCTTCTCTATCTGAAAGGTGATCAAGCCTTCAAATATCAAAGGAATAAAAGAGCAATGTGCAAGTTTACCAAATTCAAATTCTGAGATCTCTAGTGAGGGAGGCAAACAGGGAAAAGAAAGTAATTTTCAACATCTGGCAAGGATGCAGTTTAATGTCTATATCTGAAAACATGCTTATAACAGTATGAAGAAATAAAGGAATATTATTCGTAGTTTACTCATTACAAGTCACTCACCAAAGTGAACAATCCAAGCCACCTAAAGAACAGAGCAACATTTAATTTTCAAAGAAACCACAAAAAGGTTATATGAAAATATCCTCATTAAGATCCATTAACATTTTAAAATACTTGATGGCTTTATGCAGAGAAGCACAAGAGATATGCTTTTCAAACTGTAGTGGTGAAAACATAATGAGCAGATTTTGCCTCCTGCTATCGAGTGCGATACAGAACTGGAGGGATAATGAGCATTCCTTCAGGCATCTGACCATGTGCAACAGAAAATTCTATTCAAGTCCCACAGATCTGAAAAAACCCAAGTCATTCTCTAGGTGAGTTAACTTCTACTTAAGATGTTTAGTTAATAATTCCAGTCCTTCTTGATGCCCTTACCAACTAAAGGAGAACAATTTTCTGTTGCAGTTCTGTTGTTAGTTCGAACAAGAAAGCCTTAATTCTTGACCATGTATTGACATAGCACTGATGCTGAATCCCCCAGTGAAACACAACTCTCATTGGATAACCTAATCAAATGCTTAGAATGCTTTTAAAGCTGTCGATATTGACCAGTGTGTCTTGATTAATCATAAAATTTTAATCTTTTTATTGTAGAATTCAAATGAAAAAATTATCTTCACAGTTACAACAGTAATTGTGCACAGCAGTTACAAAGTCAGGAGTATAACGTTATGGATAATTTGAGAATAATGTGAAATTACTCCAGGAGTTATGCTAGGCTTGTTTTCTCTGTTTTAGATCAGGCTATTTAGAGAACTAATCCTAATAATGGAAAGACAAACGTTACTAAAATAAATAAATTAATTATTGATGTAGTTACTATAGTAGGAGGCAATGCTCTTTTTATCTTAATTGTACAACATATTGAACAATATGTCTAATACTTAAACAAAAGGGAAATAAAAATAAATCCAAGAAAAAATGGTACGGTTGGTATGAACATCTGCTGACTTCTATAGAGGCGCTTAGTTTTACTGACACTTCCCACTACAGCTCCTAAAAAACTGACACGCTAATTATTTAAGCTGAGACTATCACCATTTTGAATATATTTATTTCCCTTTATTTACACAGATTACACATCCTGACCAAAACAGTATGCTAAGTGATAAAACTGGCTTCCATAAAATAGATGTTAAGTTGTTGAATGTCTTTCATTCAGTATCAACATTTTCAAAGGTTCAAAGAATGATCACAGGATCTAATTATTTTTGAAATCATCTGTTTATGCTCACAGTTATCACTATTAAAATCCTACCATTGCTTGCTACAAATATTAATAGGAAATGGATTACTTCCTCCCTAACTTTGTGAAAGGTAGAGTAGGTGCACAGCCAGTACGACTGGAGAACGTGATTTCTGCCACACCAAGTCAAGTGACATTCATTTAAGTGGGATCAGAAGCACTGTCCCATTGGGAAATACATATTTAGAAAACAGGATTCTCTTCTGCCCCTTTTGGACTCTTCAAGCCTATGTATGAAATAGTCTTTCTATTTTAGGACAAAACCATTCAATCTGAATAGAACAACTTCTGCAAACCAAACAATGATGAATGAATCATATGTAACACAAATGAAGATCAACCCAAATTTACTGCTCCATTTCCGTTTGTTTCCAAGCATTAACCTTCCCTCTTTCCAGTTGAGCCAAAAGCATCACCCTCATCCCCACATCCTGAGAGGAAAATGGAGAGCCAGCTTCACTACTCCAATTCAGTTGAAGAAATCTGGCTTTTCACTTTCTTGCCCTGTGAAGAACTGTATCAGTCAGTGATCAGCCAGGTTAGCAGACACCAGACTGTAAGCAGAGGTACAATCCTCCAGAGGGCTCAGAAAATACGCTTGTATTGTAACCTCTTGCCCATGCCAGCAGGCACAGCAAATTTGATTTCCATAGGTGAGCAAAGAAAAGAAAGACTGATATCATCAGCATATAACATCAACAGAATGCCCTTGTCAACAGAGAGAGGACTGGAATTCCCATGCTTGCAATGGAAACCAATGTACTGACCCTTTAGGAAGCTGAGCTCACAAGTGTGTGAGAAGTAGATGTCCCACTTTTTTCTGTCTTTACCCCCCCCACCCCACTGTCTGAATTTCTTGAAATGGAATTTTTACATGTGTATATATTTTTACATCTGTTGGGATTTTTTAAAGTGAACATTTGAAAGCATTTCATTCATCAGTTGAAATCAACTTCTTCTTGACAGAAAATATCATATGACAAAAGCCAATTCCTATTTGAGAAGACATATGAGTTAAATTTACAGTTTTACTATGTCTGTGATGTAACATTAAAGCACAATGTAAGACCTTTTAGATTAACTGAGATGAAGGTTTAGATCTCCCCAAAAACTTTTAAAGAAAATTTAAAATTTTTAAATTTTAAAACCTTATCATGTGTAATGCTTTAGATTTTAAAGTTGTTTTTTCTAAATCACCACTTCTAAGTGATCTAAGTAGACAATGTCCTGACTTTTAATTGTATTTCTATCTCATTTTTTTTATAAAGTTATTTCCACTTCATATTTACTGTATATTTACATTTTTAGTGCTGAAATGCATTTTACTGCTCCCATTACCTGCAAGAAAGAAAACCAGAAAATTTAAAACTATCACTCTAAAAACTTCAGTGGTCTCTCAGTTTACAAACATTCACATCTTCAATTTTACACTTCATTAATGTTCCAGGTGGTGTTAATGGGCCTCTCTGATGTGTGCACAGATCTTGCATGGCTGGCTTTACTCCCTGACCTACGCAGGCAACTGTGGCTCCAGAAACATCTAACACGGATGAAGTACAACAAAGCTTTTGTTCCCTGATACAGGACCAGTCATGAAAAAAAGGAGTCAGCTCTAATCCTACCCAAGGAATTAGGGCTTTATAATTTCTTTTTTTTTTTTTAAAGATCTGCAGCATCTCTCCCGTTTGTTCAGGGAAGGGAGACTCTTGCTGGAATGAAATAAAATGTGGTAGTGGTTGAAAGAGCTGAGTGACACCTGAGATTACCTGGGAAGTTGAATAGCTCCAGTGGCTGATGGGCAGAGTACTCTTTGGGAATTCAAGGGAGGACAAAAGTTACAGAGCACAGGTCTCCCACATGCAAGGTAAGTACCTCAACTGCTCTCTCAGGCCTGGCTGTGCTTCATTCTTCTCTGCAGGTTTTATTCTGTTGCTGGATGTTTAAGAGTTAAACAATGAAACAAATCTTCATGCAAGTGATGCACTTCATTAATTGCAGAAAGCTTCAAGAACCTACCCAGAAGGAAGGAATATTCAGCTAGGAATGTACTAAACTATTAATGACATGATTTTTATTCTTTTTACAGGTATCAAAACCCAAGTAGTGTCTTTTGTTAAATTGCAAGGTATTTAAATTTGGGGTGCATTTTCTCTCTAAGTCTAACCAGATAATCAGATATCATCCTTTTTAAACCAAGACACAGAGGCAAAAGGCTTACCTGTTCAGGATAAATAATAAGAGCTGTGAAAGAGTTATTAACACAACATAGTAACATGTCAATCCTACAGATTTTCATCTCACAAAGAATATCCTTGTAGAAGAAATGTATTTGAGATACCATATGACTATTTCCTTTCTACCAACAAACATCACATTCTCTTTCTGCATTAGGCATGAAGTACACCTGCCATTTTCTTCAGATTAGCACATCATCATCCAAAGTGCATCAATCCATCTGTTACTAAAATTTAGGGTTTTGTTATCAATATAATGTATAAGAAGTTATCCACACAAATTCCTGCAATTCAAAACAATTCAATACCCAGAAGAATATTAAGATATTAAGAACTATTGTCAATGTGGCAGTCTTATGTACCCCTTATGTTTCACAGATCCCTCAGATTTTTTCTTCAAAGCTTGAGAAATAGGAACTAAGATATACTTCACAGAGTAGCCAAGCAAATGAAAAAAACTGGTGTTTTTTTAACATAAAACTGTATCTGTCATTTTCACATCTCCATGAAAGGCAATTAATAAAGAGTAAAATGTTTGTAATTGCTGGAACAAAGTCACCTGTCTTAAGAGTACAAGTTCTTGCTGTAGACTGGTCTCATAAAACACTTAAAACTTGTATTGGGCAACCACCAAAGCAATGTAAAAAGCACCCTAAACTTTTACACATGAAAGAAGTCTTGGGGTTTTTTACACCCATATGCATCAGAGTATGCATAAATATATTTTAATGTACCAATATATCATTTCATTCTAATAAAACAGCAAATATTTGTCACAGATACTACATATGGACCACATTTTTTGATAGTTGTGTGCATTACTTATGCCCAGAATGTAGAAGAAAAGACGAAAACCCTCACTGCACATTTACAGTATGCATTCAAACATGTCTGGCTCTACTCAGAGAAATCTCCTCATAATGATATTGATACACAGATGGAGAATTTCAGGTGAATAAATGGAGGAATACACTGGGGAATGTGACATTTTCCAAATTATATAAGTTGCTAGATAGGAAAGGTGATTTTTTTTCCTGGTAAGGAAGACACAATTATATGAGATCATTGGTAAATATTCTGGGTCTGACCTCTTTCTAGCGAAAGGTAATATCAGAATTTAAGCCAGGCAAAATAGTGACTAAATAGTACTGTCCAAGGTAGATGCTTCCTCTTCAGCATTTTTCATGGTGTTATCTGGTTGTCTCTGACAACTTGATGAAGGTCCAGGCTGCCAAAGCACAAGTATTCAGCATCATTTTGGATGCTGTAAGAGCAGATGTCCTGCCTCCTTCCCTAGGGGCAGAGGATCATCTGTGTCCTGGGATGTATTTACCACCCTCTGCAGGTGACCTGGATGCCAAAGCCACCCAACAAGGTACTTGCCCTGAGGTTTAAGGAAGCCACTCATATCCTGGGTGGGTGACTTGTGGAAACCAGCCCCTGCCTTCAGGAGTGACTCCTTGCAGGGTGCTGCCAAAGGGGAAACTGCAGCTGGCCAAGCTCAGAGCAGCCTGACCTCTGCCTCCAGGTGTCCTGGGAAGTGCAACTCAGTGGAAATGCTGACATTTCTGTCACTCTTTCTCCATAGCTTTTTTGGTGACTTTTAAAGAATTAATTATTATTAATTTTTAATATGTTTTGTTTAATGTTTTGTATTAAAAGAAAAGACCGTCTTCTTAATATAAAATTACTGAAAATAACAGCCTAGGAAATTTGCTTCAATTGAACAAACAAAGATATCTGACATAGTGTCCAAGAAGTAACTTTCTGCCGTCTATAATCCTCATTTGGATTAAAATCAGCCTAAACATCTCCCCATTTCATATGTTTATTTGGTGTTTTGAAGTTAGACTGTTATAAATTTAAGTAAAATATGAGCTGGTGAAGAAATGCAGGGCTACTTTTTCCTTTCTCAGCATATCTCAGCCACCAAGTGCTGAGGTTTTGGCTTTAAAACTTTAGCATATAAAGCATCAGTATGACATGGTTCCCTGCTGAAGTGTACTCCCTGCTTCCCAGAAAATCATTAGATGCCATTGTAGCTCACTCTGTTATTGTAGGATTTTGCTGTCAACTGGGTAGGGACAAAAGGAAGTAAAAAAGCTCAGTCACCTATTGTTTCTCTAATTTTCGTCAGTTGATCCCTGGTACCAAATCCTTCTGACTGAACAAATCTGAGATCTGTGGAGCCAGTACATTTTCCAAATATAGGCCCCAGTTTTATTAGTTTAATGAAATGCATAACTTCTGCTCTGTTGCAATAAACACTTAATGCACAGCCACTTTCTAAGGCTCCTGTTGTTAGGGATGATTACAACAGAAGGATTAAAGGAGATGACATTTTAAAATGCTCTAATAGTCCCTCACCTAGTCCACACCTTACAATAAAGGACAGAAGCAGATAAAAACCAGGTGTAAGAGTGATACATTGTGCCTTTCTGTATATACACTGGCTATCTGCTCTGTTGGCCTTTGTGCTACACACTCCAAAATCAAATCAAGGCTTTGGCCACAAGCCCCAGCAGGTTTGTGGCACATCATCCAAATCCCCTAATGCTGATTCATGGTGAATGTGTTTCATTTGCTGCCTGGATGTATGCTTAGAGAGAGTGAGGGAGGTGTGAGATGCACTTCATGCTGCATTTTGCTGTAAGAGTAATCCCAGTGAAATGGAAGGTTATGAATGCCAGGTACGAGCATGGATGGACACTCGACAAGGAGAAGAAAAAGCATCAACACCAGTGCCAAGGAGGAGACATCCACAGCACTCTAATCCAAATGGCAGAATTTAGTCTACATACAGGTCCTTTATAAAGCTTTGGAGGAGTTAGTATTTAATTAACAAGTCATTAAAAGGTTTTGCTAGCTCTTTTAGAAGTGTAATGAGCTGAAACAAAATTACCCAATAAGCAATAAAAACAAACCTTAGGTATAGAGAGAGAAATATTTAAAGACAAAGGTTAAAAGCAACAGTTCAGTCACGCTTATACTAAAACTAGAATTGAAATGAAGTTAAAAATGTAAAACTATTTCTGAGTACACAAATAAAAGATGTCTGACGTGGATTTAGCAGCACTGAGAATTATGGTTTGGACATGTAAGGAAGGCAAAGAAGAGAATTTTGGAAAAGGGATGAAAGGTAGCCATGAACATCAAAGACTGTGACCTGTGATTAAAAGAAGCTTTAAAGCTAGCAGACAAATGTGACTTGTTAGGGTAATAACAGATCAAATTTTTCTTACACCTGCACTTTTATAAAGAGTTTCTACAGCACAGCAATGTCATCTTAAAACCTCATGTTTCATGTCCCAAGCAATCTGCTTTAAAGCCCTAAGAGCTTTAATGATGAGCAGTCTTTCAAAAGAAAGAATCAAATACATATTTTACAGCCTCCATAAAGTCTAGTGCTATAGTTTTTCTTGATGCAAATTGGAAAGTTTAGGTATCCACTGAAATGTACCAAAAGTCAGAGGAAAGCTGCCTGTTCAGACAGAAAGCCAAAGAGCACATCAATATTAGACATTCTTTAAAAAAAATTGTATTTATCTTAAATTATAAATGGCCCGCATTGTAGTAAATATGATCACTTTCCTATTTCTTTATCATCTCTCTCCTGTTGCACTGTGTTTTTCCAGACTATTCTGTTTCATGAAGCAGGGAATCATCTGCATTATCCATAGGCATGCAATGCCTTCCTTCTGTTTTTCAATAATACTCCTTTCAGTGCAGCCTTGAGAGTGCTGGTTCTGGCTGCAATAGTCAGTCTGCCTCACTGCTGGGACTGCTTTAGATTTGTGCTGAACACAGTGGTGATGATATAAGAGATGTTTTTGTTATTGCTGAGCAGAACTTGTGAGGAGCCAAGGCCTTTTTTGCTTCTTGCAACACCCCACCAGTGAGGAGGCTGGGGGAATGAATGCAAGGAGCTGGGAGGGGACACAACCAGGCCAGCTGCCCCAGCTGACCCCAGGGACGTGCCAGGCTACATGGAGTGACGCTCAGCACAGAAAGGTGTTTGCCTTCCCAAGTAACCACTACACGTGATGGAGCCCTGCTTTCCTGGGGGAGGTTGAACACCTGCCTGCCCAGGGGAAACAGGGAATTAATTCCTTGGTTTGCTTTACCTGTTAAACTGCCTTTATCTCAACCCGTGAGTTTCCTCGCTTCTTCTATTTCTGTAACACAGGATTACCGCTCATGATGAGAAGTTACTCTGTTACTTTGTTTTTAACAGAGGCCATTAAATATTTATTGAAAGTGGCTTAAAAAAACCCAGTAACACATTTTTTAATCAAACACTGTGAGTTAACATTGTTTTCCTTATTACACATTTTTGAATTTGCAACTGATCATCTGGATCTTATAACTCATTTTGTAGCAATGCTAGTGATGTAATTAATGAATTGCACCTCTCTGGAGAAAACACAATAAGCAAAGCATAAAACCTAAGTAAAGGCAGATAATTGAAGGGTCTTTTTATTTTTCTGTGTACATGAAATTTACCTGGTTCTAAATACAGATTCTAAGTGTGGATGAAGTGGAATGCACACATAAAGAGTCACAGAGCCTGGTTTCCACCAGATGTGCTGCTTGTATGGACCCACAGAGCCCCCTGGGAGCCCACAGAGTTCACTCCTTACACAATCTGTTTCCAGTCTTTAGCCACATTATTCTCTCAGCACACACAGAACTGAGCAGAATTGCCTCTGCTGTGCCTGTGGCTCCATTTTCCTTCAGTTCATCAGCCTGCCAGAATTCCAGAGCTTCAGAGAAGGGATTTTGAAGGCCTCTCCTCCTTTATACAACAGCAGACACCTGCTACAGGACTCCCCCATTTCCATTCCACACTACACCAAATCGCTTGCCACAAACAGCAGATAGTATGGGGTGTGGACAATGTTATTCTTTCAATCTTAGGGTGACAGTGACTTCTAGGAAAAAACACAGGAAACATTATAGGTAAGACAGCTCTGTTTATGGTCCTTATGGCACTTCAGGACAAAACATTTTAAAAAAGTTCTAAAGATCAAAAATTATAGCAGATGATGAAGTTGCCTCACCAAGGGAGGTGAAAGTTACAAAATTATTCTTCTTTCCATGTGTGAAGTCAGTACATGGGAATTCCATGTCTGATTAATTTTTTAAGAATTTCTTTTTTATCTGATAGCATTATCTTTAACAAGTAGTCCTACTAGAGTTTTGCTGCTTTTTCCTTCTGCTTAGAGCATTAATTTTTTTCCAGAAGTAATTTTTAACTTTCCTTCAGACAATATTTTCTCCCTGTCAATTGTCAATTCATCCAATGAAAATGTTAAACATCAAGTTTAGATTTGAGGCTGCTGACAACTGGAAAAAAAATTACATTATAGGATACCTGCCAGTGTAGAAGAAGATAATAAAACTTGATTTGTCCATTCTTATTCTCTCCAAATTCTATAAGTTAGGCTGAGGCATGGAATGAATTAAAATAGAACAATTAAATCTTTCTATTTAAGTCCCCAAAGAGAGACACTAGACCTTTTGCCATAACATTCACAGATTAATAGCACAATAATTCCTACCAAAACCCTCCCATCTCAGTATCCCAGGGAATATCTCTTTGCCAGCTCACTAGACCTAGACCTTTAATGCCATTTCACTACTGGCTGATGTTCAGTCATTTAGCACGGGAAGATGAACAAAACTATTGCAAACCTGTCACGTGTGCTGTGTCTCTTCAGCTGTACAGTTTCATCCATCAGCTCAAATTTAAAATCTGCAGACTGCTTTCAGTACAATAATCAAGAAACTGAAGACAAAATAGAAAAAGCATCATCTCATGCCACTACTATTTCACAACATCCAGTAGGGCTAAAACTCCACTTAGTAAAGAGACCTGTCAATTTTCCAAATACATTGTTTAGAGATGGTGAAGGAGCAGCAGCAGAACTGGCAGTGGCACCACAAAGCAGAACTGGCACCCCTGCTTAACTGCACTTCAAAGCATCCTCAGGAACCAAGACAAGGAGCTTTTCAGCTGATCTCAGGATCCCCTCCACACCTACCATGTTAAAAAACACGTTAAGTTTTCCGTATCTCTAAACCTTAGAATTCTACCAAGTTGGATAAACATTATGCAAACACTGTAGATTTACAGCATGTGTTCATAGAAGGTTAAGCCCTATTGGGAAGTACATATTTAGCTGTGCATGCACATATACAATTACAGAATAGGTATTCTAAGCACTAAATTATGTTACATACTAAGTAGGGAGACAAGTACTTCCTGTAAACTGTTCTCATTCTGTGCTAGAGAAAAACATAAAAGGAAAATAAATGCTTAACAGACAGTTCTACTGAAATCATTCAGTGACAAAATAATAAATACAAAAAAAATTTGATGGCAATGCTTCAGGTGTATTGAAATTAGTTCTAACAGGAGGCAATTCTCAGAAAAAAAATCTCAGGATATTTTTGGTATCTTTGTTACCCTGTAGCTGTAAAACCTGTAGAAGTTGTGTATGTTGGCTACGCATATCTTGTCAGCCTTTCACACATAGCCTTATCCTCACAGAAACACTTCCTAAAACTCAGGCTGCCTTCTTGCTTTTCCCTGCTTTATCAGAAGGGAGGGGGCAGAGGCATCATTTGAAAGACTCTCTGGGGTGTTTGAGCACAAGGATGTGCCCCTCCCTACCTACCCTCTTGCAGCTGCAGCATGAAAGGCTTGAATTTATGCTCACTTTTGTCCACTGTAGGAGAGGGAACATATCTTATTCACCCTTAGAAATCTTCATCCCTCCCCTCCTGCAAATGAAAGTGGGTGTTGTTATGGAAGACCCCCAAAACTGCACTAGTAAATAAAGGAGATACGAGACAGCAAGCAGGACATGGGCAGATGAAAGTTTGCTGCTAGGAACCACAGCAGGATTTATTACTAAGTGGCAAATTTTCTATTCCAGCTAATGTTTCTTTTTAGTATGCACGCAGGTTAAAAAAAAATCACTTTTTATATCTTGAATAGTAAATATCATCTACTGAAATTACTCACTAGGCTACTTAACTGATAGCCAGTGATTGCCTTCATCCTGTGTACCTATGGAAAGATAAGCAGGCAGGTACTAATAACCCCTCCTTCTCCTTCACCCTCTTTACTTTCTCATATTTTCCACAGGTTTCTCCTTTTCTCTCTCGTGTTTCTTTCATAGCCCTAAGTGGAAGGTAAACCAAATAATGTTTGAGTTAGGTGTTTGACTCCCTTTGTTAAATTTACTTGGAAATCAGGCAAAACAAGTATGACCCACTTCAGTCTGCTGTTGAACTATGATTTAACAGTGGACAAGCATAAGAGCAAAGAATATTTACTTAAAATGAAGTAACCCCTATAGAGTTTTGTCCTTCTGGCAATAAGGAGGGTGTATACCTGAGTAGGACAATGACCACTTAACGAAAAAATAAATACCATTCTAAGAAATATTTAGCAAGCTCCCACTGAGAACACTTGTCCACCAAGAAATGCTCACGTCCTTTCCAATGCAAGATCACATTCCTTTTGCTCTCATTCCAGCTGAAAGTCACCCATCCAGCTCCAGTTTAGCCCTCCCTGAGGAAAATGCACATACAATTGATGAGCTTTTCCCCTTGTTGGCACTTCTCAGGTGCTCTGCACAGAGAAGGTGCAAGCCCCTTTGCCAGTCTGGGACAGTCAGCATGGTAAAATCACTCAGGAGAGAATATTAGCATTAGAGGACATGGCACATGGCATTTATGAGCAGAATTCAGTTACTAACACTTTGTAGGATGCTCAAAATATTAACAGTAAGCAAGCATGACAAGCATGACAGTGAGCAGACAGGGGAAGCTGAGTGGTAGCCTTGACTGAAAACTCAAACAGTGGCAGGGAGGGGATTTAGGGCTGCGCCTCCAGTTAGCTGGGCCCTAGTGATGCAAAATTCCGACCCCTGTGTGGGCACTGTGTCAGGTTGTTGTTCTCTGCCAGAGAAAAGATAATGAAGCCACAGGCTAATAACCTGGGGTTCATTAACATTTCTGTAGTAGCTGGAATGTATCAGGACTTGAAGCAGCACCCTCGCTGCTCTGCCTCCTCCCGGGGCGACAGCCCAGGATTACGGTCAATTACTTTAGGTCTTTGTTATACAGCAAATGGAAAGGATGGAAACTAAAGCTGCACTCCAACTGAATATAAAAGTAATTCCAATTTATTAAATTATTGCAGACCACACAGTTCTTGTGAAGCTGCTTCTGAAGAGTATGTCTTACTAAATCTCTTAAAATATATTGACTTTGCCAGCTTTAGCCCACATGGCAGCTCTTCCATTCAGTAAGCAAACTGTTTCATGTAGAGATTAACCCAGTGATCCCACACTTGAAAGGGATCGCTGCAGGACTTCATTCATATTCTAACACCACCATTCTGCTGGGAAAGGCTAATTAATCCACAGTAATAGCACGGTGATGAAACCTGAAACTTGATGGAACTGTTGAAAGATGGCTCTGCTAAGGTGCTTCAGTCAAACCAGCAAATTTTATGTATGTGCTATAAATAAGTATTATGTTATCTTATAGGATCAACAAAATTATGGGAAATAGATGACTAAATCATTAGCTGGATATTATATTCATAATTGGCTGCTAAGTATGCCACTTCTGACATGGCGGTTGTGTTATAAGACTGATCCCTGTGTAAGAGGTAATAGTCTACAACAGCTAACAAGGATTTTTTTAATGGTAAAATAGATGAAGAACTTTTTTCTTTATCTTATCCTTGGAATTCAAAAGATTCTCTAAAAAAATTTCCAAACTTCAAGAGCTGTTTCAAGAGAATGCAGTCCTCATACAAGATTTTTGATTTACAACTTTACAAAGTATGCAAGTTCTGAGTGAACGCAATTGTAAATTTGCTCTTTGAACTCATATAGCAGTGAATAATTGTTGGAATTATTTGTTATACACTTTTTGTGAAATACAATTTAAAATACATGCACATATGCTTAAATTCTTAGTATCACACATGTGGGCCACAAATTTGGAGAGAATTACTAAGGTACCATAATTTTGTACAAATGAGTGATCTCAGCAAATACAAATTTCTACCTGAAAAGATAATTATTCTTAATTTGTGGACCTAATGAAACACAAAAAATTTACCTTAATAATCTTAATACTTCAAAAATCAATTCTGACTGCTTTTATTTGCCATTTTTTGTCCTTGATGGTAACTAGAATAGATTTCAGTTAATATTTTCCCCACACCTTGTTAGCCTAGCACAGAGAAGTAGATCCAAAAGTCCTATTTAGACCATGTCCTTTAAACAACCAGTTTCTGTACAGCTCAGAGCACTGTCAGGGAGCCTAATGTCTCAAAGTATTATTGGAAAGAGAGATTTTGTCAGGACACAGTTTAGAGTGCCCTGGGTGAGACACAGAGAGTTACTCCCAGGTGGTAAATGCTCAAGCACCCTGGGCATTCACCAGTAGAGGACTTATTAAACTGCATTTCTCACAGTCAGACTCATCAGTCCTCTTGGAAGGTAGAAATTTTAGTGGGCTAAAAGTACACACTCAGGCATTGGAAAGGTTTTCTGAGCTTCTGAACAGGTAGGAAAAGAACTTCAAATGTTTTCTCGAGTTTAAAAAGACCACCTACGATTTTATTCTGCAGAGGCTAATCAAATATTTGCATATGATTCATTAGAATCAAGCAATACCGTGTTTCTCCAAAATTGTCCACAGGAGAACCAGGACAAACATCTTTACACCTCGACTTCTTGACAAGAGCTGCTGCAAACAACTGCGTCAGAACCTGCGTCGCAGCTTTCCCGCGAGGGAGAAGTATTTGTCAGAGAAGCAGGCTACCTAAAGGTCACTTCACCTCTCCTCACCTCCCTCACATTTGCATCCCTGTCCAAGAAAGCATTAGTTTAAGATCCTCAAGTTCAGTCTGCAAGTGAAAATCTGCATAAAATTCAGTGGATGAGAAGGAATGTGAGTGATGTTGCAGAGCCCGTTTGCTGAGCCAGTGCCTTTCACAGAGCCCTGAGCAGGCACACAGCTTCTGCAGTGGCACCACACTGCTGGCTTTACTTGAGCAGAAATCAGTTGGCTGTCTGAAATAACAGCACAAACCATAAGAAACAGTTTTTTGTGAATAATTTGAAATTAGACATTCTTCCTTTCACCAGAGCAGACTCAGAGATGAGACCAACTCACTCTCGCATGTGAAAAGCCAGTATGGACCATCAGGTGCAGCAGTTATTCAGCTGAAGAATGGTGTGGGGCCCAAAAATACAAAGGATTGTGAGGTGCAATAGGAAATAGGAAATGGTTTTCTAAGAACCAAAGAAAAAATAAGTTAGGAATGACCCTGTGTACATGCTAAAAGCTGGAGAAGATTTGCCTTTGCACTGGAAAATAATTAAGATTATTGCTTTCTTATAGGTGAATAAAGTGAGACCAGGAAGTGGAAGCTGCTGATAAGGCTGTAGAAAAAAATCTCACCAAAATCTTGTCCTCTGTAGAATGGCCTAGGCCAGACAGGCCAAGCTCATAAAATTAGTGAATAATAAATAAATGCCTCAATAAACAGATAATTGCCTTGTTCCTGTTCCGAGACAGTGCACTGAGCCACATTGTCTTTAAAACAACATTTAAATAATCCTTCTAGAAACCCTGAATATAAACAAATACTATTTATCTCTTCTCCAAAGCAGGAAATTGAAGTAATGAGATTAAAATATTTTTCCAAAGCTACAGTTCAAGCCATTTGCAAATAGGATTAGATCTTGAGATTCTAGACCAGCCTTCTGCACACTAGAATATATGAACTCTTTATTAAGCTTTGAGGAATACTTTCTTAAAATAAGAAAAAAAAATCATTTTGTCTAAGTCTGTGTGTTAGACTGTAAATGCAGCAGTAAGAACAATCAATATATTTTACTGCTTAGGAAAGGATTATATGTTGATAAAAAAATCTGATTAGATGGCTGCACACACTGTGGAGCACAGAAATACTTCACACAAATGAGAGTGCAGGGGCAGGTGCACAGATTATTCTGCAGAGCATCAGATGCAGCAGTTGGTTTCACCCATGCAAGCTTTGATTCTGTGGATAACATTAAAACTGTACCAGGGGGATTTTTACCTTCCTGTCTTTCTTGATTTGTAGTTCTGATCCATTGTAATCCAGAACTTAATATTAGTTACAGGGAGAAAATGAGAAGAGAGAGATGTTTATCAGGGTGTTCTGAGGCTTAATTAATATTTGCAAAGCTCTTTGAGCTTCTTTGATGAAAGAAGCCATGGAGGGCAAAGCGCTATCTTATTATTATTTTTATTATTATTAATTAGTTTTCTATTGAATTCATTGTGTCAATATATGGATTGTTGAACCCACTTTCTTCACCAATTGTTGTACTGTGCTCTTCACAAGTGCTCTTTAGAAGCTTCATTGTGGTGATTGAGAATACTGAGGAGGAAATAAAACAGAGAATAAATAAAGTCTACTTACAAGTTATAGACACAAGTTTGAAACAAGAATTTTATCCACTGATCTGGAAGAAATTGGTGCCATAGCAATGGTTACATCTGATTACACTGATTATTTCCTTAGATACTGGACAGTCCCTTTAAACACTGAGCTTCTGGATGTTTGCAAATAGTCTACCAAAAAAAAAAAAAAAAAAAAAGAAAACGCAAAGGTTACTTTTGGAAGTTTAGTTCTGTGTTACAGTTATTACCCTGTATCTTCCCCAGGAACACTCCCCTGGGAGCAGGGTGAGTGCTGCCCATGGTGGGCTCCAGAGCCCAGCTTCAAGCTGTGGTCACAGGAATGCCCAAAGCAGCACTGCTGATGGCCCAGCAGCCTTCCTTTCCTTTCCTTTCCTTTCCTTTCCTTTCCTTTCCTTTCCTTTCCTTTCCTTTCCTTTCCTTTCCTTTCCTTTCCTTTCCTTTCCTTTCCTTTCCTTTCCTTCCCTTCCCTTCCCTTCCCTTCCCTTCCCTTCCCTTCCCTTCCCTTCCCTTCCCTTCCCTTCCCTTCCCTTCCCTTCCCTTCCCTTCCCTTCCCTTCCCTTCCCTTCCCTTCCCTTCCCTTCCCTTCCCTTCCCTCTGCCCAGCCACGCAGACTGCCTGGGAGCCGTTTACTGCCCCTGGAGGGAAACTGCCTGCCTGTCATCCCCCACAAGGGGCAGATGCACACAAGCAATACATGTTTTACCACTAATCACCATCTAAACCCCCACACAGCAGATGAATCATTGAAAAGAAAATCCACATCTAGAATTCATTTGTAAATCAGTCAACTTTGACTTCATATTGAAAAGTTAAGGCTGCTTGTTTCAGTGTCCATATACTTAATTTTTAACACTTCTTTACATCCTCTTTTCTGTAAAGACAGGAATGTTAATTAAAAATATTAATTTAAAATTTCCCCGTAATTATTTCTCTTTTCCATTAAAAATAATAACCAATCTCATCACATCTAAGCTCATTTTGAAGTCTCCAGAAAATAAATATTCTTAACTCATTGCAACTCTATGTACTTGCATTAACTTCAGACAAGAAATCTGAAATTACTGATTCTTTTTAATTGTAATTTTTTTAAAATAACAATTACTGTTTTCTGTTACTGCTGAAGTTAAAGTACTGGCTGTCATCTTATGTGAGTCTACATTGTTGTAGTGGAAGTTCATCTTCCAGCAGCTGAGAATCAGGTTTCTGCAGACCAAATTCCAAATCTTTTAATTGCGTGAGGTGTGCTAGCAAGAGAAAGCTTCTCCCTCCTGTGCACAGGGGTATTCAAAGGCTGTGTCTCCATTTAGAAAAAGCATGGTTATACACTTTAGGAAGTGTGCGTTGATTTATTTCCTCAGCCAAGGATACAGAGGAGCACAGACTCTATAGAAAAAACTGCTTTTTCAAGGGTCACCACAGCAGCCTCTCTTGTGCCAACCACTCACTTCTATCAGTCACTATTCCCACAGCCATTTCTGTACACAAGACAATTTTCCAGCTGGACACCAAGCTTGCCTCCATTGCCCAGATTTGTTTATAGATCACAATTTTCCCCTTTCCCCTCCCCCTGTTCATGCCAGGAACAAACTGAATTATTTTTCTCTTTGTAAGGCCATTATTTAGTTTTCACTCAGTCTTTAACAAGGTTATACTCCCATTAAGAATTAAGCATGTTTTGCCACCAACAGATTTGACCACTGGAACATACTCATTTTTTAATTTAGTGTTCTTTTTAAAAAGGAAGGCAAAGCTAAAATCATTATTATGAAAATTAGACTAGCATTTGGAAAGAAAAGACAAGCACTTTCAAAGCAAACAAAGAGATCTGTAATAATACATCTCTATAGTCAGCCAAGTGCTTTGATTATTTTTTTTAAGCAGTCATTTTCTTTTATTTATAAATTTGGGATTATAATGAAAGTTAGCAATTGAGTAGGTTACCATTTTAAAAAGAGCTGCCAATAGGAATGGCAGCAAGAGTACTGAAATGTAAAATGAATAAGCACTGTGGAGAATGTATAAAATCTTTTACTCTTTGGAAGTTTGCATAAAGCTTGGAAACCATGGGAATACCTGTCACTGCAGGCTGGAGAGCTGTGTGGTGATGTCCAAGCTGCTCTGAATCGTTAAAAATGATATGATCACGGACAAAGACCCTCTAACTAATTAAAGTTAGAAAGTGGTATGTTAATTCACCGGTGGGCAGCATGGGAGTCACCTCCAAAAGCCGTGACCACCTTGAACAAGGTTCTTTTCCCTCTATTTATTTCCCAAGATCTTACACACAACACATGTGCATAACCCTAGCACGTCCCATCCCCGCTCTGTATTAAATGAGGCTATCAGTCCTTCACGCATGCGCCAGTTCTTCTCTTGAGTTGGTGTCAAATTGGGTCAGTGGTTGCAAAGGATGAAGTCAGGAGAGTCTTCATCCGGTCTCTGTGACCCCTTGACATGATCCAAGGTCCCCTGCTTCGTGATTGATATAAAGTCCAGGTGCTGGTCATTGTCCTTACTGGTTTCAATCTGTTCTTATAATGGTTCACTTACTCGACTTTCTTCTATAAATATGCTCATAATATAACAATTAGAGCTAGCTTAGGCCTCTAATAATCATTAACCGACCATTTACTTATCTAACTTACACCCTGATCAATATGAATTACTTCTATGCCTTAGCTAAAATCTTAACTCTTTAAAGTCATGATTCAGCTCTGCCCGCAGAGCCTGAGTGCAGACGCCTCTACAGACCCTTGTCCTGCAGTGCCCTGCTCCCCTTAGCCCCCTGCACAGACCCTGCAGTGCCCTGCTCCCCTTAGCCCCCTGCACAGACCCATGTCCTGCAGTGCCTGCTCTCCTTAGCCCCCTGCACAGACCCATGTCCTGCAGTGCCTGCTCCCCTTAGCACCCTGCACAGACTCTGCAGTGCCTGCTCCCCTTAGCCCCCTGCACAGACCCATGTCCTGCAGTGCCTGCTCCCCTTAGCACCCTGCACAGACCCTGCAGTGCCTGCTCTCCTTAGCCCCCTGCACAGACCCATGTCCTGCAGTGCCTGCTCCCCTTAGCACCCTGCACAGACCCTGCAGTGCCCTGCTCCCCTTAGCACCCTGCACAGACCATTGTCCTGCAGTGCCTGTTCCCCTTAGCACCCTGCACAGACCCATGTCCTGCAGTGCCTGCTCCCCTTAGCAGGATGTGGCTCAGGATCTGGCAGCACGTGGCTCCGTGGCCTGCTCCACTCAGGCACTGGGATGTGCTCACACACAGCTCACACTTTGCAATGCTACTTCAGAAATGCTTGCAAAGCATCTGCATTGCATTGTAGACATGCTAAGGTGTTTAAGTGTTGTGTGCCTTGCTCACACTGATTTCCTAACTCACTTTGACTTCCTTGATTTCCAAGGAAAATTCATTAGGACCAATCTCATTTGTTTCTTCCCATTGACTACCAAAAGTGCTAAATCATTCTATAAAATGTTTCTCAGTTTATTGCCTAGCATGTTTTATGACTGCAATAATTGCAAGATTTAGTTCTTTAATCTTCAACACATCATTTCAATGAATTCACTTTACTAGCTACATTGAGGGCTAAACTGCTTTTGTATTGAAAAACCCTGAAAGGTATCTTAATAGATTTGAAATATGAAATCTTATGACATAATTGCAGATAGCATAATAATAGCCGCACCATTCAAGAATATATCCCATCAGAATGTTTTCATTCTCTAAATGAAGGATGAGAGCAAATATATATCTAAATTAACCATTTGATCATGTCTTTATCGGTCTCGTTGTTTTGAAGCCTAAAACCAGTGTTTCTAACAATTTAAAATACGGGCAAACAAGATTTTTGAGGCTGCTGTTGCTTTTAATCCCTGAAAACTGGATGGTGCAGTCCTCAAAGATCCTTACCAAATGGAAATACCGTACTTAGAACTTGAAAAATTTTTCACCACAGTGCAGATTTCTGGCTCCTGTCCAAGAAACATTCCCTTCTCCTCAGCCTGCTTCTCAATCCCTGTAGCTGTTCTTAGCAACTGATGATATCATCTGACCTTTCCCTCTATTCTCACTCTCTGAGGGTATGTTCATGTTTGGAATTGAATACACTATTGAACTGGATCTGATATTTAATTCTGAAATATTAATTCTGAAAGAAGGGAACGTGCACTGACTGGCCCAAAATGGATGACGTGTCACTAAGGTATCTTATATATAGAAAGTAGCAAAATAAACACACAACTATGAGGTCAATTACTCTAATTCAAATTATATAATCCTGTACTTCATCTACTTGGGATTTTTCAAAGACATTAAGCATTATGTACAGGAATAATATTTAACATGATGGAATTTCCTAGTATTTAATTATTTTGCTGAAATTCTTGTAAACTTAGAGCTTAGTGTTCCCAACAATGCAAGAAACTGGCACAGGAGTGACCTCTCAGGATTAGGCCAGTTGCCTGCATAGTCTGCCCTGTCTTAGAAGGTGCTCAATTAATGTTGTCAGAGGAAAATTTTAAAACCAGAACAGACCTACAGGTTGCCTTTCTAGAGTGTCTCCCAGTTTCAAACTTTGTTTTTCAGAAACTAGCTCAGGCAGAAGTGATGTGAGTACATTTAAGAGCTAGCTGACTTGCTGTATATATTATAGCATATGTACTTTACTCTTGCTGCTGTTTACTACATTACTGTTCAAATTATTTTAAGGCTTTCTTTCACCCTGATGTCTTAGATACTGCCACTTTTGCTATTACTAACAAAATACTCAGATGGCATAAGTATAAACATGTCACTTTCCCCTCCAATTCCTGCATTTTTAAATGCTTTGAAACAAATTTGAACTTACCAATAAAAGCTAGCACAAAAGAAAATGAAATAACTTAATTGTGGAAACTTACTTGGAATTTTTTTCACTTTCAAATAAACATTTACACTTCTTCCATATTTAGACACTCAGAAATCTCAAATTATTTTAATTGCTCTGTAAATTTTGTTGGTAATTTTGATTACACCAAATACTGGCTGCCTTGGCCAAATGAAATTTTTTCACTGCCTTTGTTTAATTCAAGTAATTGAAATGCCTATTTGGCTTCCTCCCATACATACATCCTTGTCTCTGTAATCTCTTTTTGTCTAACTGAATCAGCTTTCCTAATATTCTGTAGAAAAAAATAACTTCATGGAAATTCTATTCTCTAAGGTAGTCTTCTACTTTGACAGATTTATTTCATTGGGTCTCTAAACACATTCTTCCTTTACAGATGCTAAGTATATCATTTCATAGGCCATTTACCTTTATAGTTATGGACATTTTAGGACTACTGAAGTATTAAAATACTAGATCTTAAGTTTTATGCACTGTAAGTTTAAAGATAAATAAATAAACTGAATAAGTGTATATACATCTACCTCTCTGCACACTATACAACAAAGGCACGTACCAGCATGGGGTGGTATAAAGACTTTATCAACACAAATTTAAAGTAACCTCATTAATTCTGAGTGGTGCAGCCCCCAAAATGAATTACATCTGTCACACTATGAGGAGCTATACAATGTCAGTTGAGGCTATTGCAGGAAAGTTTTGCAGAAATGGATAAACTTGATTAATACTGTCTTCTTGATAACCCTTTGCTCTTGAGGTTGGCACTTTAAAATCAGGAAATAATAAATTTCATACATCCCATCGAGATGGGCCGATATCTGTCTACATCACAAAGTCTGGCTTCCTCTACTTTTTTAATAATAATTTTAGGCATGAGTGAAATGCTAGTTTTCCAATGGCAACTTCATACAAAAACAGGTAATTCTATTTTATCTCTAGGTCAGCAAAGTTTCTCAGGACTGCTGCAAAGTAGATGTATCTCACACAGTTCTGCCTCTATGTTGTGCACCGAGGAAAACCTGAAAGACGTGAGCACTGCAGTCATTTCTGTGACTTAGCACAGAAATGTGCTGCAGACTTAGCACAGCACATTTGTCAGGGCTCCTTGCTGAGGTGGCATTGGCAACACAGCCATGGCAGCACAGGGGAGGGCTCTGCAGAGGCTGACTTACCCTGAATGTTCTTGTGACAGCACAGCTTGGCCTAGAGAAGGAAGCTTAAAGCCAGCTTCATGGACAAAAGTGCAGGGGATCACTTCACACTCGTCACTCTTGGTTGTCCAGATGGTCCAGAGAACCTTTATAACCATCCAAAACGAGAAGCAATTCTCTACCACACGATCTCTCACGTGGCAACAACTCCAGGACAGTAATCCACATTTCTGTCTTCACCAAGACACTTTATACAAGAAACTGCCTACACAGACTCTCCAGGGCATCCTGCAGCAAGCCTTTCTGCCAGTGATCACAGCACATCTGTATTCCATTTTCCACATAGAGGAGCAAAAATAAAAAATCAACCGTAAGTTTAGAGTAAGGTCAGTAATTTTAAAGCCTTCAAACTGGCATGGGTCAAAATATCTTGTGGTTTCTTTTGTCATCCATTACACTTTCTGGAAGTGGTTATCATCTAAAGTACTGCAGGGAACATTCCCCTGAGAGGCATTCTCTGGAGCAGAGGGCAGGCTGCTCTCCATCAAAGCCCACAGCTGTGAAATACACTATACTATTGCAGAGCACAATGAGCCAGAGTCTTCACTGAAGTCCCAGGGTAAAATTAATCTTTTTAAACAGACATTTATCCATTAAATCACCAGTATGGTAGCTCAGTTTTCTTATAGAAACAACTTAAATTAATCCTATTTGAAGGAGCTTTTTAAAAGTAACAAAAAAGAAAAAAAGAGAATGGCATTTACTTTTTTATTTATGTCATTTTTAATATAGATAGAGCCCACAGAAATACCCATACTTAATATAAGGAAGCACTTCTCAATGTAACTATCTTGCAGCTGCTCTCATTACACTACACTTTAAATATTTGAGATTAAATTCTCCCTCTGAATGTCATTTAAAAAATAGTTTTAGGAAAGTAATTCATCCATTTTTGAGACAGGGGCATTTTTCAAATATGAAAAATAAATTGGTTATGAGAAAGCTTAACAGCTTCATGATTTGCAATGGGATTTTGCAAAGTTTGGCAGCAACTTGATTTTTAGGATACTGCATTGGAGGTAGAATATGTTCTCTACAAATCAGTCCTAACTGAACTGTAAGGTTCAGAATTATTATCTGTGCATGCTCTTAAAAGGTGACATCAAAATCCCCTAAAAATTTAATCTGTACTGAGCAACATCTTCACTTTAATAAACATGCCCAACTTTAATTTCTTCACTTTTTTCCTTTAGCGTTAGAAAAAGTTACAATCCTGGTAAGCAACTACTACATAATAATACAGGAGAAATATGGTCTTTAAATTCCTTATAGAGAGAGAACCTTATATGAATAAGAAATGTAGCTTATTTAGATTACATTTTTAGTCTATCTTGTTAAAACAGAGCAGAGGTTTTCCCTGATTCAGAGTAAGTCAGGTCATAAAAATAGAAACCATCACTTTCACTTACCTAGCAATCCAATTTACCTCTCCAAACCCTTCAAGCTACTTTCATTATTAACAAACTAGCTCAATGTTACTGCAGATATGCAGGTGCCAAATGAGTTTTTTGTTATTATTTCTTTTTATGTGTGGCTTCAGATACAGAGCTGATATTAACTGCTGCTTATTTAAAAGATAGTACCAAACCAGAGAAACTGAAGATTAATCTGAATTTCTTTCTATTCCCAGATTTTCTCACCACTGGTTTGATTTAAGCCAGCTATGGATTTGCTATTAAAAGAAAACAATCCCACCATAATCATAAAATTAAATATTTATTAATTGCATAATCTTTCCTGTTTATGCTGTAACTGACAAAAACTTCATCCAGTGGCACAAAATAGAGTTGTGGCATCCATGGCAGGATGGATTGTAAGGGCACTTCTGAGAGTTATAAATATTTGTGTCCCTCTAAGACTGGGTCATCTAGCCCAGGGAAGGATTTGTGTGGCAGACAAGGCCACCACTGAGTACATCCCCAGTCATCCTTTCCCTCCAAGGGGAAGAGAAGGAGTCCTGATCTATTGAAATTCTTGGATTTCTCAGGCACAGTGGGGCAGGAGAGAAGCCTTCTCTCCATTAACGTTTTATTTACTGCCCTGGGAAAAATGTTTCCCTGTTAGAAATTGATTTAAAAGTGTATCAGGAGATTTTAAAGAGAAAGAGCTGCAAAGAACTCACCACTGTTACAAGCTTTATTATGAGCTATATTGTACTGCTACAATTCAATAATAGTTGGAGATACTATGCTGGTTCGAGGCATAAATTTCCTGTAGTGGTCTGCTGTTCAGTGCTTAGGTCAGGATCATGAAGTCAGACATTCTATAAACAGTTATTATAAAAGTATTAGCCTTCCTGGATCTCAAAAAGAAGAGAAAAACAAGTCTAAACTATAAGTTATTTTCCTGGCTTAGTAAATCACAGACAGGGTTTTGGTTTCAGTGAGCTGTAGCTCAGCAAGGTATTCCACATTTAAGTTACTCCAGTCTTGTCATTCCTTGTCCTTGTGTCACTTTTTCTAAAGTTGCAGCAGACACATTTGTTAGCACAGGTGTATGCAAAGCTCTGCCATTTATCTTTAAACACAATAGCACTGATTTGGCCCATCAAGAGCAGGCAGGATAGACTATGACAGAGGGAATTAAAGTCTCACTCTGGGGAAAGTTTGATGAGGTTTTTCCCTCTGTCACCTTCAAAATAGCATCAAAGGGAAAGAAATTCCTGTACAGGCTATACCTATACTGGAAGCCCTCCTTTGGGATGCAGGGGTGATCTGCTGGATTGGGGTAGCTGGTGTCCCAGCTCCTGGCAGATGATCTGTGGGGCACGGTGAGTCTAAGCTGGCCCTGCTGATGTGCTCTTGGTTCAGGCTGCAGCCTCTGGGCTGGTACAGAAACTTCTCCTCACACCTTTTCATAAAGGACAGACACATGGACATGATGGAAGGTAGGGACCTTCCTGCAATGTTTTGGAAGCCAGAATTAGAATCAGTAAATTTAGGAGCCATGTAACCCTGTCATTGTGATTCTTCTCCCAAGAAATTTCCCACAGTCTAAACTGAAAACTCAGGCAAAGTGTGGCTGTCTGGGGCTGTGTATTAGGATGGGTACCAAGGAAGAAAAAGCACATTTCTATTTCACCTAAGCAGCTCTATGACCTTTTCCAGAAACTTGACTTCATTTAAATCCATTAGGTAGCCTACATTTTTGTCCATTTGGGCTCATTAGACTGTTAACTCTTTAAGCAAGGGCTGTTCCAGAAAGCTGAATGGTTTTTAACATGTGGGTACTATGCATAAGGGGCTTCCTAAAGGTTTGCTAAACTGATAGCCAAGCAATTAACAGCATTAAATCATGATCACTAAAGTATTTCAAGACACACAATATTTACATTTTAGAACCCACTCTTACATTCTATATGAGTTTCCAACTCTCCCACTCAATAATAAGAAAATATCCATAATTCTTCAATGGCATCTTTTACTGTTTATGAACATGGAGAATGGTTGTTCTGTCCTTGAATACACTTAAAATCTACACAGAAGGGTAAATATTTAGTCCAGCACATGGGGATTTAGCTGTGTGACTTTGATTTGCATTAATAAACACAAATATTTACAGTGTATTTCCCCCAGAATGTTTATGCTCAGATTTGGTGCAATAAGAGAATCATTGGGAATAAAGTATCAAAAAAGTACTCTTCCATCAAGAATATTCTCCAATATCTAATGCAAATAAATATCCCACAGGAAGGACCTTAGCTTAAGAGTGCCCTAGCATGCTTTGCAATAAAAACATTTCTCCATATTAAACCAGAAATATCAGAGGTAACATGAGGAGGAAAGTAGAACATTTGGAGCTTTAGAACCAGCACATCTGTACCAAACAAGATCCCTTTTCTGGGATCACTTCTAGGATAGACCAAAACTTCGCAGAAACTGCAATACCACTGACACACCTGAGCCAGTTTTAAAGCAGCCAACTCAGGTACCAGTGGCAGTGTATCCATGATAACACAGAGTTCAGTTGAGATAGATTTGTCCTGTACCAGTCCATATCATACTGGCAATATCCAGCTTTCTTAGCAGTTTCTACAGCCTCATGCATTACTGCACAGCAGCACAACCTAAACCTCCTTAACTGGAGATCTTCTTAGCCTGTTCTAGGTGTCTAAGTTTCAAGAGTTGCCTTTTTATTGGAAGAGAAAAAACATCAATAAAAAAAAAAAATGTGTTGCTTAACTAAATTAACACTTTGAGCTGAAAAACGTCAAATACATCAAAGATCAGCTCAATGTTTTAACACAGTCAGCGGTGACACTATCTGAATTCTGTATGTTGAGTGGTGGCTCTGGCTCTTCTTCACTTGTTCACTTCAAAGTTCTCAACAGCAGCAACATTCCCTGCCCCACTGAGTTGTGGTGTTGGGTTTGGTGCCAGCACATTTATGTTTAGCACTGAGCCAAAGAGGACTCAGATTTATGCAGAGTTACAAAGTCCTGGTGAGGATGGACCCTCCATGTCCGAGATGAAAACTGCTCCTGGGTGTCCTGCTCAGGTGACCCTGGTTAATCAGCATCACACTATGAAGACTAACACCACAAGAAGCACAATTTTGCTTCTCCACATCCTTTGAAAAGATTCCTGCCATAGTCTCCCATTAGCACTTGGCAAAGCCACCTTCAAAGTCACTCAAATCTACTTTGTTCTTGTATGCATTTTCCTTTTAAAGGCTTCCCATGACAAAGCCTCATGGAATAATTTTTCCTTTTTCCCAGTGGAATTCATCTATTCAGTGTGCCACTATAATTTTTAACAATTAGTTCCTTTTTCATTAAATTAAAAGGCAGTAGGATTATTTTCACTTGCAATCTGAACTAAAATGCAAACTGAATAATGAATATTTATGGCACAATCTCAATTCAGTGATAGAAAAATTAACAGTAAATTAAGAAATTCCACAGATGACCCCATCCCATCCTCCAGACATATAGCCAGTGTCTGCTGTCTGCTGCCTTTCCTGTGTGCTGTCCTGACATCAGACGCACCCTGTCGCCATCAGAACTGCATTTAAAATAAAATGCTCACTTTGCAAGCTGTGAACAACACTTGTTGTCCAGCAGCTCTCCTAATCCACCTTTCTCAACTCTCAATTCTCCACTAGGATAAAGCATCATATAAAGCCAGCTGTACAGACAACACAGTTGTAGCCAACACGCATTCCTACAAGTCTTGAAGGTAAATTTCCTTTTAACAGTTTAACAGCAAAAATCTAGGATTACAGGGATAAAGCTAATAAGCAGCTCCAAAGCACTGTCTGGAAAAGAGCCAATAAAAGATTAAAAATGAATGCAGTGATTAAATAAAATTATATATAATAAAACAAACACAGTCAAGTTATGGACACCACACCATAGGCAGAGCAGCTCTTCTCTGCAAGGAAGAACAGAGATTTTTCATTGGTCACTTATGTTCTGTTTCTCCTAGGGAAAAAACTAAAACCAGAAGCTACAACCCTAAACCAACAGATAATTCCCATCTAAATGGTGTTTTAAAATCAAACCCTTCAGGTGTCTGTTCTCTTGGGAAATGACACACATGAGCACAGACTGCAAATGGCTTAACAGTTTCTCTTTGCCCCAGTGTAAGAATAAAAACAACTGAAGTACTGCTATGGATGTCCTTGATTTTATTCCTTTGTCACCAATGTATACTTTATAGGAACTGAATTATTTTGACTTTTTCCCAAACTTATATGAGGAGATCTGTTTTCATACCTACCAACAGGAACTTTGATGCTGTACAAATTTATCACCAGTTTTATTCTAAAAATCAGGCATCCTCCTCCAGGTCATTCTGTGCCCTTGCATTTCAGAGGATGTTTGAAATGCTAAGTTGGTCTTCTTTTTGTTTTGGGGGTTTTTTTGTCAATCCTCAGTCTGGGATTTAAAACTGCAGTTACTCTAACATTTCTGCAGTTATTGTACAGATAGAACTTTTATTCAAAAACTCAGTAATATTTTTTTCAGAATTCATTAGTTAACCCACAAAACAGATGTTACAATGCCCATTTCACAGATTGCAAATCCTCTTACAGAGAATTATTTCTCGTATAGTACCAGACCGAAACAAAAGTTATGCCAGTATTTCCAGGCTCATTCCTTTAAACTATATTGTCAAAAAAAAAAAAAAAAAAAAAAAAAAAAACCAACAAAAACCCAGAGAGACAGACCAGGTCCAATCCAGTTTGAAATTTGGGGTGTTTTTCAAATGAGAATGAATCATAGAGCCATACATGGAGAGACGACCTAAAAATTACTAAAGGAAGGAACAGGAATAAAAATATAAATACAGATTTTTGGTTGTGTTCACCTATGGTTCTCTGTCAGTATCATCTCGACTTCCCAGTAGAAAACAAAGGACATTTAACCACACATGAGTTAGAGGATAGTTATATACCAAATTTTAAAAGCTGACCATTAGTAATGTGAAATTCTCAAGGTGGAACTGTAAACAGAACAAATTATGTATGATTAAGATTAACTGAAATATTTAGATGGTTTTGCCTTTTCTGCAGAATTGGCTCTTTAAAAGAGCCCCAGAGTTTCTTTGGCATTTCTTTTTGGTAGCAGCAGTACTGGTGCCAGCAATGTGGTTATAGGTTAGCTTCAGAGCTAAACAGCTTGTGGGCTTCAATGTCTCTTCTCGGTGGTCTCTGAAGTAGTAAATAAAATGTTTCACCAAGGAATTGTTGTACATACCTGGGGCTCAAGTTGGGGAAGAAATATAAGGAAATGTGAAAACATAGGATTTAAACATCTATGTGAAACCTTATCCATTTCTTCCAAGACATTAATTTGCTTACTTTCCTTTTTGCTGCTGCACACCCTCCAATAGAGGTACAATCCCTTTTTACTGTAATAATAATAACAAAAGCTTTTTCAACAGATGAGCTTTGCAATAGTAGAGATAGAAAACTTAGTATTTTCCTACAAGTCAAGTAAAACAGCCTTAGGGAGCAACAGTAATTTGCTCACAGTCACTGGGAAATTCTAAAATTATTTATGTCTTTTCAAGGTTTTGCTTTATACCAAGAGCAAAAGATTACCCTTCTCATTTTACCTAAAGGTTAGTTCCAAAGGAGAATCTAATGTCTCTGTCTTCAAAAGAATAATTTCATTCAAGAAAAGAGAAATTCCTTAAAAAAAAAAAAAAAAAAAAATAATGCAATGGTCTCATTGACACCATTTTTCTTCAATTAGAGCACAAAATGCACAATTCTCAGATTTTTTCAACATGTCCAATTTTTTTTCTGTGTACCCAATTAAATGTGTCTGCAATAAACATAAATAGACCTTCCAGGATACTGTAACCTTCTAGACAACAATCTCACAGTACATCAGGTTTGCTATCATCACAAAACAGCTAGGAAAGTGTGATGTTTACAGCTGCTTCTGTATTTCAAACCTTGACTTTTTGCACCTCCCACACATAACACACTTTTTGAGATTTTTCACAAGGTGAAGATCACTGATTGTTCAACACTTGGTGTACAGCACTGGACATAACCCCTTAAAAGAGCGTGGGACTGACACAATGATTAATTAACCAAAAATGAGAGTAACCAAGCCAATGAAACATGGGAGTTTTGTTTTCTGACAGAATTCTTCAAGAGAATGGGTTTTTTTCCAGATTGTCAAGGAGCCTTGGTCTCTGTTCTAAAACCTGCAAGCTGCCTAACTTGAGCTTTAACACCAAAAATATTTGCCATCTGTACTGATTATTGTCTTCAGTAGGGTTTACTGATGCAAGAATCCAAGATTTAGAAATTCTTGTTGATCTATACACTTTTAGAATAACAGCTTCCTGTATTGGCATGGATTGCCTAGCCAAAATATTCAGCATTTTAAATGGAGGAACAGAGAAAATACAGGTGTCATACAATGTATAGGGAAGTATAAAATCTTCAAGTGCAACAGACCATCCCATGTCCGATGGTAAAACTAATAGGGATTCTTTATGAACATTTTGGTTCATTTCTAATGATGAATGAAAGTCCAAATTCTGTGTATTGTACTAGGGCACTCCCACTGATTGCAGAAGCAGGTACTTGAATTGTATTGCTGGTACGAATAGCCAGAATACAGGTTTTAATGTTTGTAAGTATTCTTTGTACGTGTTTTGCTGATAGCCCACCACTCTAACCAAAAGCACATGGCTATGTGGTGACATCCCTGAAAAATCAGCAAGAATCTTGGATTTAGCAGTTAGGGCCAGGGAGTCAGACTGGATGAGTAGTGCAGAGCACTGTAATAAAAATGCCTGATTCATATCAGGAAGAGTGCATTTGATGGGGAGTGTTGTGTTTATGACACATTAACAAGTATGCAGATTGAGCAGATAGTGTTAGCATTTTCATCATTCAGTCTTAGCCACTCCAATAAATAATGCTGGTTTGTGGTCGACAGGACTCTTTTACTGCAGTATCTCAGATGAGTACATAAACATTTATACTTATAGCCACATTGCTTTCCTTTGTAAAGGAAATTAGGTTCAATCCCATTATTTATTTGCCATGAACTTGCCGAAGGTCACTAAAATGGCCTTTGGGAGATCCTGGAAAAGAGCCCAGGTTTATTGCATGTAAATCACCAAAACATTTAGCCCTCAAAACCTGCTGAGTAGAGAAATATAAAATATAAATAACTTGAAATGGTTTTCCCCATACAAGGATCTAAGTCACAGGCTGGCTTTGGCTTAGATTGGATCTTTTTCAATTTTATGTTTTAAATAGTTAAATATTTCTTTCTAATAAATAATAAATGAATTGAGCATTTCCTCCCATATTTGGATAGCATATATTACCTATGACTAGATAAAATATACACCAAAAATAAATTAGAATTATGAAAGAAGACTAAGGGATATAGGACTTTGATTTCTTTGGAAATACAACAGTAGTTGGGTGCCTGACTGCATCAAGCTCTAAAAAAAAGGTCTCAAGCAAATACCAAAATCACTTTCCTCTTCAGGTACCTGTTTACCTGAAACCAAATGTAGTAGCTCTGTTGTGCTTCTCTGGAAGCACAACCAGGCTATATTTACCAGATCTGAAATACCCCTGAATTTGCATAATTTTCAGAATCACTTCTCTCCTTAACCCTAACACAAATAAAATTATTGATTTCTATAAATACTGGAAATTAATACAAAAAGTAATTTGTGTAAAAAGAGGTTAAGTACTGTTAAAGTACTTACATAAACTTCTATAAAGTCTGGGGACTTTTTTTCCTGTCTGTCATTTGAAGGGTCATGTGTGGAAGTTGATGATACAAAGCATGACTAAACTCAGAAAAGATCCATTAAAATAGGGTAAACTTTCAATGGTGAAAATGCCCTAGTTATTAATTAGGATTAATATTTAAAAAATCAAAATGTAAGGTGGAGATAAAAATGCAATAGAAGAGAGGCTGGGAGCCAGAAGAGATGTTGATAATGCAAGGGTTTGATTTATTGAAAATGTGACACATCAGAAATTTGCCAGGCCAAAGCCAAAATTTCAGTCTCCCTTTCGACATTCAGAGAGGACAGTTCAATCTAGTGTCAAGGTTTAGGAATGGTATTCTCCAATTTAGCATTCACACTAAAACCAGGCAACTGCTTCCCCTCCCACCCTGCTCCAGATGGAGGAACAAAAGGCAAAGGTCAGGGGTTGAGATAAGGACGATTTACTGGAAAGAGCAATGAGATTAGAAAATGAACTCCACCAGCACAATATTAGTAACAAAAGGTATAAGAAAGGAAAACAATGTACACATAAAGGCCCTGACAATAAACAAACACCAGACTGCTCTAGCTGCCACCTTTTCTTGACTGGTTCAAACCCCTTTTCCCTGGAAGAAAATCCCTTTCCCTCCACCCCCAGCAATTCCATGTGGTGCTATAGAATAACCTCTGTGTCCCAGCCATGCCCCCTCCTGGCTACTGCAAAAAATTAACCCTGTCCTGGCCAGAACCAGGGCATCTGGACAGACTTCTGAGTCACACCCTTACAGCAAATGAATATTTTATCATTAATTTTGAATGAACAAGGAAACTACATATTAAGTTTTGCATGCAAAAAAGTTCTTATTGCACAGAGTTCCTTTAGGCACTCTTGGGTTTTAGCTGCTGTCTAGAGTAAGAGTTGTAAGAATTTGTAAGACGTACAGGTCGTATTTGAATCTCATCCGCTGTCACTCACAGGACTGCGTTTGGCCACCAGGCTGGGGGCTTTGCTAATGGTTAATCTGCTCTAGAGTCTGTGTGGTGGCAGACCTAAATGCAGCATATTCCACAGCTCATGCCTGATACTGTCCTATAAAATAAAACTATGGACATTCATAGCTTCAAGCAAACTGATGGGCAGTACTCAGAGTAGGAAGAAAATATCTACTGCGTCCAAAGAGCTGGAATCTACCTAAATGGCTTTTGCAGAAGAGAAAATACACATACAATTCCAACAGGGTATGTTTCTGGTTCATGCTGAAAAAGGTCATATAAAATACATATAAACTATCAAATGATCTACAAGAGCAATAATTTCCAAATCAAATCAGCTATATGTTTACTTTTCCAAATTGCAATTAGTGATGGAAAATGATCATTAAATGTTGTCCAGTGTGCCTCCTTCACAGGCACACTGGACAACAGCCCTGTGGCACCCAAAATAAACTATTCCAGAGAGTTAAGAGATAGCATCTCAGGAAACGAACTGAAGGAAGTTCAGGAAAACTTCCTGAAAAAAAGGAAGAGACATAAAGTAGTAATTCTCCATTTTCATCTCTGTTTACTGTTTAATTACACAGAGTTTTTTCTCTATTGTGTTTTCATGTTGCTGAAATAGAGCAAGATGTTTTTTCATTGATGTAAGTAAAATTTGCTTTTTTAAATTAAAGGTTTCTTTAGTATAAATGTTTAAAAAAACAGAAAAAAATAAGAGTAGCAGTTTTTAGGAAAAATGAACAATTCAATGCAGAAAATGGCAGCAATACATAGAAACCCTGGGCCAATGTTTTTTCACATATAAGATTACAGACAACGCATAATTCTCCTAAATGTACAAAGGGTTAAACTTACCCTATCCTAAGCAGTTTGTAGCAGTCTCAGAAACCAGGAGATAAAACCTCAGAAGATGTACAAATAATTGTAAAGGAGTAACATATCAAACCCAACACCATTGTAAAAAATTTCATTATAGGAAAAGGCAATATGACATTACAGTTGCATGATACTGCATATAACTATGTGTGTGACAGCCTACAGACTATCAGAATATTGCCCATTTAGAAATGTCCTAGAGGACATACTGAGAGAATGAATGCTCTGTTAATAATGAGAGATTCCAAAGATGATTCCTGGCAAAAGCAAATTTCACATGGCCCAAAGCAGCAGAATTAACAAGAGCAATGGAAACAGCAAAAAAAAAAATACCAAATCTGCTCCTAGAATGCAAATAGTCAAACTAAAATAAAAGAATCTAGGTGCTAGGAGTCTACACAGTCCATTTTATTTAACTTCATACAATCTAAATGATTCCATGTTTTAAATAGATGATCAGCAAAACAAGCAACCAAAATCAAGCAAATAATTAAAAAAAACTCAAACAGCAAAAAGTCAAAGATGAAAAGGTGTCACCAGACTTGAACAAGCAGAGTCTCCAAAAGAATAAAGGAGAGCCAATACTTTGTGGTTAGAGAATAAACACATTACATCAGAAGTGGAAGAAAATGGGACTTTACCACAGCAAACAAGTAATTCAGCAACCAATTAAAAATATTGTCTATGAGCACAAGTCTTCAGCTGGTTCTCAGTTAAGATCTAGAAGTTGGCAATCCTAGTGGAGCACCCATCACTACACACTCACCTTTACTTACAGAAAACTTGGAGGCATGGGAGAACATAACAAGTTCTCTTGTATTTATAATCAAAATCAGAAACAGATGTCAAATTATATCCCTGAGCTCTTATGCCTCAGGAGATAAGGCACAAGAAACGGGACCAAGTAAGCATGATTTTCCTCTAGTCACTGATTTAGGAACACCACATACTAATGCTAAGAATGTCTGCAGGAAATGGATGCCACCAATGAAGATCACCAAGTTAGAAATTAAGAATCCCATGAATAGACAACATTAAGTAAATCTTAACATGATAGTAAGCCAGACATCTTACAATGCCAGAAAAAAGAGAAAAATAAATTTAAAAATCCCACAAAACTATAAAAAATGTGCTGCTACAAGTAGTCACAAGGGCTGTGTATATTAGGCTGCCATATAAAATATTGTTTGGAGTTTGTCACTTACACTGAAAATTTGTTAAAAGTTACCCTGCATTCTTGGAGTCAGAATTGACAACTGCTTTGCCATTTTGACCTGTGATATTAAATATCTGTCAATGCAAAGAACGCATATCAAGCACTGGAGAGAGTAGGAGTTTTTAAAGACAAAATACATTTTTCTTATTGCTACTGGAAAAAAACCAAAACTGAGCTAAATGACAGCAAAGAAGGAGATTGTAAGAGAATTAATTGCCTCAACACTGTCAAGGGCCACAGAAGGAACAGAAGTGCAGATCACTAGGATGAACAACAACAGACATCAGGTACAACACAGCCAATCCTGTTTTACAAGAAAACCTTTTCACAAGGAGGATGGTCACATTCTAGGAACACATCTCTCAGAAAGGCAGGGCAGGCACCAAAAGCCTGGCTGGACAAAGCTTGGACCTGTTTTGTGCAGAGTGGTGGACTAGAGATGTCTGAAGGTGCTTTGAAGCTTGCATGGTTCAGTGATAAAAGACAGAGCTTCACAGGAATATGAAAAGCCACTCCAGTTTACAGCATGTTTCCTAATTTTAAGATTTTCCTGGTACTTCCTGGTTCTGTCTAAAGGGAAAGAAAGAGTTCCCCAGCTGTAACTGGGACAAGATGAGATGAAAGTATAGTAACCAAAACCAATTCAGTTTATTCGAGGGTCTCTGTTACCAGAGACTGAGTGAGGGACAGGTTTTTCATCTGTACACAGCAGCATTTTGTGAACTACTGCTACCAGAAAGCCCAGGTTACAAAGGGATAACAGGTACATTTTTAAACTATATTTGTATGACTTTAGTTTTGTGAATGAATGAAGGTTTACTACAGTCCAACGACATCCAAGCACATATTGGGCAGCTATCCAGCAGTACAGTTGGAGTATGGTTCTGAAAAAAAAACCCCTAAATTCTTATACATAAATGTTTTTTTAAAAAAAAATTAGTTTTTAAAACCTAGTGATTCTTAAACTATACCATTTTTAGATGATGTATTTTCACTAATTTAAAGAGACGCTTTGTAACTGGACTGCTCTCCTAACACTGTCTCAATAAAAGAAACCAAAATGAAAAGCAAGAATTGACTTGATAAATATGACCTTGCTCCAGGCACTCAGAAATGTACCTTACACCCCATGCAGCAGCCAGCAGTTGTCTTCCTTAAAGTCCCCACTATTGATTTTAAATCTGTGGAAAGTAAGCTCTTTATCAATTCTATCCCACAGTTCCTAATGCATTCCTGAAGAGATTGATGTTTTCTGAGTGTTCAGATCTGGACATATTGAAAAAAAAAAATCAGCATTTCAGAAGCTAACATTGTTTGGCTAGAATATTTTTCATTTTTTTTTTATTGTTTCTATCTATCATGCACAGGCATGTGTGATAAGCAATTACAAAAGATCCTTGATGAAATTGCATTATATTGTGTTATGCTTTGTGCTATATATATGACACAAGACATTTATCTCCAAAAAGTCAAATCAATTAAAATAGGAGATGCTTGGAGGATAATAAGGCCTAGTGATACAATTATTTGACTTGCAAACTGTTGGACCTGATTTTCAAGGTAATATGAAATGTAGTAGAATGTTTCTTTTCTTTTTATTTTTTAGTTCACAACCTTAGAAAATCAATCACAAAAAATATGGCAGTGATGTTAATTACATTCACCTAAAGCTAGTTTAGAACCAGTCAATTCACACCATTTGTACATGAATTTTCTCTGGTTACCTTGAGGTGGCCCCCAAAATATATTCAATATATAAACATATGTGAATATATATATATTCAATAGGTTTCTTCATTGTTATATTAATCATTGCTGTTAGCATGATGTACCATGCTGAATTTTGTAACTTGACAGTGTGAAGTCAGAACAGGGAGAAAGGAGGTCAAAAATAACACTTAAATAAATAACTCCATTCCTGGGATTAGAATGCCACCAAGAATACCAGCATTTTCCTCAAAAATGTACCTAATTTTCCACATTATCCCAGTCAGATTAAAACCACAAATTCTACAGAGAATCTACAGTTCTAGAATTCAAGTAAGATAAGCATCAAATAACTCTAAGGAATATTTTACTATTTTGGAGATATTTTCACAAGTGTGCTGGGACTGATGCATTTCTATGATACCTTCCTGCCTTAGCAAGAGAGAAATTAGACATTGGCCCATTTGCTCTTTTTTTTTTTTTTTTTTTTTTTGTAGATGACTCCCCCTGACCTCCCCTCCCCCAGCAGCAGTTTTCCAGAAATATCATAGGATTTACACAACAAAACACATAAAATACCTTTGCAATAGGCAAGAAACCCCTGAGAATATTTATTCACAAGTATTTAAGGTCCTGTTCATTTATTCCCATAAGGCTCTCAGACATTACTCAAAGCATTCTCCCTAAGCAAACCTTTTCCTGACTGTCATTCTGTTGAGAGCCCTATCTTGTGAATTATGTCTCGAGAGTCTCAGCAGTCCTTTGCCTTCCAAAATTTTTTGGGCAATTCTCTTTTTCATTCTTACAACTGCAAGATGTTCCTTCATTAGCTCCTCACATAGGCAGAGTAACTTCAGAATTCAATCAACACCTGTAGTGATCTACCACTGTTTCAGAGGACTGGGAAGCAATGAATACTGTGTTCTAGTTTTTAAAAATTGTGCAAATAATCCATAGAATTACGTAATTAAATGTGACATTTAACACATGTCAATATTGTCATATGAGAGGCAGTTTTACATGTGAGCCTAGGGAACACTTACAAGGCTGATTAGGAGAAACAAAGTATCTGGCATATCATGATCAAGTAAGGTACAACCAGTAAAATAGTTTCTGTAACTATGTATTTCTCAGGGCGTGAAACACAACATGAAACAGATCCATGTGATCTTGCAGACTGAAGCTTCCAAGAAACCTGTGAAAGGATCCTTGGTTTCATAGGAAACCTAGTTTTCACTAACCAAGTAAAGAGAAATTTCTTACAAAACTACCAAGAGCATCACAAGCAGAGATTTAAACTTCCTGAAATAAGTTTTTGACTTCGGACCCAGAACAGCCAACGACAACACGTCCATTTGGCACATCCTCCCCCCAGCTGAAGGTGTGTACAGCAGTGATGTTGAGGACCTGCTTTTCTCAAAGGGCCAATTGTTTGTCACTTTGAGGTGGCCGATTTCTTTTACTTCAAAGTATCTTTTAGAAACCTGTGAGCAATTTACTGTGGAGATGGCTGAGAAAGGACGAGTGATTTCTGGTGTTGGAGTATTGCTTGCTGGACATGCTGTAAGGTGACGTGTCAGTGGGCACAGTGTCAGCCACTCTCCTGCACGGCAGCATAAGGTGCAGGTGGCTAAGGGAGCTGTCAGCTCAGCCTGCAGCTGGGACAGACAAACTGGGCAGCCTGGGGGTGTGGAACTTGCAACACCGAGTCTCACAAAGGAAAGGGTCACAGGAGCCAAACAGCCTGAAAGTCTGGGAAGAGCTGCATGGCTAGCCTGGCTGTGCTGCTGCTGAAAAGGCTGGCTAGAAACTCTGCAATCTGGACAGCTCTCCTGCCACACCTGGTTTCTACAAAATGCTTTAATGTAATCTCTGTAATCTTGAGAAATGTTTTGATATCATAGAACCTTCATTTTCCAGGAAAAGACCACACAATGGAAATGGAGGTGAAAGCTGCAAGTCCAGAAATGCAGATGGGGAGAAAAATTTAAACCTATGTTACACCAATTGGAATTCTCTTATCACAAAAACACCACAAGAAAGGGATGGAACTATCACTGTGGACAGCTCAGTGAGAGTTTCTCTCAACAGGTAAAGAAATCATAGAAGAAATGTTAGGTTGTCCTAAGAGTAGGACAAAATATAATATCAAAACATGAATATCTTTTCATACATCACTGATTTTGTTTCTTCAAACACCATTCCAGTCATTTTATCTAAGAAAGGTTATCAAAAGACTGAAGGAGCTCCAAAAATAATCAAAGGTCTAGAAGACATTCACGTAGCAAGACATTAAGTATTTGAAATTATTTCCTATAAAAGGCAAAGGAAGCAGAGGGAGCAATAGTGCATGAGTTTCTTAAAGAAACTCAGACAATTTTTGTCTTCCAGGCCTTACCAAAACCACTCATTAAATAAAATTAAACAGTATAAGTTCTGGTAAAAGCTGTTAAGTGGCAGATGACAGAAAAGCAGCCTAAGCAAATATCACTAGAAGTTTGTTCTTATTATATGTATATATATCTTCACCCTCTTCAGACTGAACGTTCTGGGGCTGCTGTGGGAGGAATCATTTGGGTCTGGGCCTCAAATCTAAAATTAAATCTAATCTTAAATAAACAAATGAACCAGCAAGCAAAAATCACCACCAACCACAACCAGATTTGGGAGTTAAAACTGTTTTCAAAATCTCTCATGCTGCTACTTATTTGAATTATGCCATGCTTTGTGTCATTACATGAGCTGTAATTTCCTAAAATCTAATTCAATGAACAATCCCTAAAAACTGGACAAGTAACAGAAATTGCATGGCTTCTTGAATGCCAGGTAAAATGGAAAAATTCACATGTAATCTTAGATATACATCCAAATCCAATAAGTTATAAAAATAGAAAAGCTGATAAGAAACTAAACTATTATTGGCCAGCTGGAGGAAGCCAAGATTGAACACTGACAGTCTCTACTGCTGAAAATGATAGTAAAAGCAGTCTTTTCAAACTTTCAGTCTAGAAGTTTCCTATTTCACCATCTACAGATTATAGAGGATGCTCCAAAGACCATTTAAACCATAAGACCATTTAAACCATAGTTTCAGAAGCATTTAGCATGTATGAAAGCAGTGAAATAAGTAGTAAAATATGTAAAATACCTCTGTTGCAGGGGACAAAGCCTGTCTCAAAATCCAACCTTCCATTTATTTACTGGAATTATGGGACATTGCTTCTGAAATTTTTTTACAGTGTACTTGGTTGAACATTTAACTCATTGAATTTGATACAGTTTGTCCTTACATTTTACTTATGTTAACATCAGTGCCAAATCTCCTAATATGACTGCAGCCTGTACATCCAATGTTCTTTTTCATTAAAATATTTTTATATATATTATATAATATTAAATATATATTGAATATATATTATATTATATTAAAATACAAGTATACTATGACCTCTCTTCCTGTTATTGTGCTTACACACAATAAAAGCTGACAGTGGTTCAAAGGGGCATAGAGACAGAACCGTGCCCCCTGACAGGCTGGGTAGGGATAGTGTGCACCCAGCTAGCCTTCATGGGGGGTTGTGGGCTGCTGCCCATGCCCTGTTCCCTGTATCCCAGCCTGTTGTTGGGGCCTTACCTCACAGCCAAACCTGCTTCTGTGACAAAGAGGATCAGGAATGGAGACATTTTTCCCTTGTGAGTATGGGTACATGTGAGGTAGAAGGGCTGTGCACCCAGGTATCGAGTGTGGCAGTGGCCATTCCACACCTGGCAGGATGTGCTTCACCTCACCGGGCACTTCCCCGTGTGTACAGCTCGCTGAAATTTCCTGTAGAGGAGCAATTGTTTTCACCAAAGAGATGAAATACCTGTAAAGTGAGAAATATTGAGTTATATCTAAAATGTAAAAATTTGGGGTATGTGTGAAAGGGTGGAAGTTACTTTTGAACCTTGTAGTATGTGTGATTCTTACTTTTCTTAGACAGTAATTCTCCTCTGAGAAGCACTAAGTATGGAAAATACTCCTCAGCTAGCATACTCAGTTACAAGTGAAAACAGAGACACAATCCCCAATTGTCCTACTGAACAAAGCAGTGACACTTCAGAATACTTTTTCTTTCTTTTTTCTAGTGGATGGTGTGGGAGACAGGGTGGCAAAGAGTAGGAAAAAACCCATAGCCAACACTGGAAATAAATCCCAATTATAAGATGACCACTGAAGAAGGCAGAATTTTCAAGCAATAAAGCAGCTGCCCATTCTGTTTGTTACCTTCTTATGCTTACACACAGATCTTGGTAAGGATTTGAGAAAATGGAACACTGAATAGCAGCACTGGTACAATGTATAGGATGGTCTCTTGGCTTTCTCTAGCTGCCACATGGCCACCCAGTCTCTCAATCACTCCCCCTTCTCAGTAGGACAGGGAGAAAAGGAGATGAAAAATCTTGTGGGTCAAGATAAAGACAGGAAGATCTCTTGCCAATTACTGTCGTGGGAAAAAATGACTTACTTGAGGAAAATTAATTTAATCAAACAATTAAAATAGATTTGGCTGGTGGGAGTCAAAGACCAGAGTTAAAACAGTAGGACTGGCCTGTCTGCTCTAATGCCACAGACAGATCAGGAGTGCTGCCACAGGGTTAAGTGAAGCTCTTTACACATAAAAGCTCCTTACCTCATCCACCCCCACACATTAAACCATTTGCTCTTGAACTGCTTGGCAGCTCCTGCCTTTAAAATGAAGAATCTCTGATTTTGTTTCTAAGTAATGAAGTAGTGACTGCTGCCATCATCCTGCCAGTGTCTTTCCAGGGCCAGGACTGCCCTTGCTGACACTGTTCAATTAACTCATCATCAGAGGGTGCCATCAGAGCCGCCACGCAGCCACACACTTTATAAATGGTTCTCATGGATGCTCACTGCACTGGTGCAGAGGTAATAGGCAGCCCTCACGTACTGAGGGCTCACTAAGTTTTGTTCTTTTCTCTGTGCTTATAATGCTCCCTGTAACAGCATTCATTTTGTCCTCTCAGCTCTAGCAATTCCTCTTCAATCAAAACAAGTGACCATCAGAAAGCATATTAGAGCTTTACACAACAGGCAGCAGGTACGCTCATTGCTACTGCTTAGAGGAAAACCCTGAAAACGGTCCCAATAACATGAATACAAATTATCTGTGCCCCTCTCTTACCATAAAAAGAATGATTGCTAACCACTTGGTTCATATAACACCATACAGCTTATGCATAGATTTCTCAATGATGCCTTGGGAAGGCTGACTTGAAACAGAGACTAGATAGAGCCAGGAGAATAAAGTAGGTATTTATTAAAAAGCTTTAAAGGATATTCTTTGGGCACTATAAGAGCCTGGCCAGGGTTGTACCCAAGATGGACCCAAAATGATGACAAAAATGGACGACTGGTTACAAGGTCTCACACTTTTATGAGGTGTGGTATATCTACTCTGTGAAGAGAGCTTACTAACACCTAATATGAGGCTCAGAACTACGCACTTAGACAGCACAGAATCTGAAAAACATGAAAGCTAAAACTTTAGGCATCATTTATAGTAATGAAATTTGATTTACCCCATTGTGAGAGTACAATTTAAGGTGATAAAACATTTGCATTTACTAGTGCATTCGGTATTTTTCTTGCTTGCAACTGTGGAAAGTAAAACTTAGTTCAGACTAGATTTTAGGACTATCAACCCTACCAAAGTAATTATTAGCAGCAGCTATCAAAATTATCTACCAACTAAAGATGGTTCAAAAACCATGGGACTACAGTCATGGCTGGCTCTAGAGATGTTTGTGGGTCTATCCTCCTTGCTCAACAAAGTTGATATGAGAGATTATACCACTCAGGCACAATGTCCTGTGGGCATTTATAGCTGAAAAAACCATTCACTAAGAGAGCACTTTAAATCTAATTGCAGAAAATATTTACATCCTGAATTTGGATAAACATGAATCTCCTTATCCTGTTGAAAAGACAGGAGCTTTTCTTTCTCCCAAAGAAAGAGCTTTTCTTTCTCCCAAAGACAATACTCAGCCCTGTGTGGCAGGAAATATGCTAATATTTAGAAAGCTCCACCAATATCTAAGCAACATAAAAAGCAAGGAAGTATACTACTGAGATTTCCTGAACACATAATTAATATTTTCTCACATAAATGGCTAAGAAAAAAATCCCTGCCATGGGCCTCCTCATTTTTTTTTATGGTACACACTCAAAAATACTGAAGTTCATCATCCCCTCCCTTTAGAAATATTTAGGCAGAGCAATAGAGGGGACCACAAAAATGGATCATGAATTCCAAGTGCACCAATCTGAAATGCCATCACAGTTTCCTATTTTGATGATGCTGATCCTTGACTCTGCAATGCTATATTCACTGCTTTCTTCTAATGATACTCTTTACATTTACTTAAATATCAGCACATATTCACTGCTTGTCCATTATTAGAGCACTGCAAATCTTAATTTAAGGAGTGAGAGTTAGCTTTCCTTACTGATCTTATATGAAGCAACTGGCTGTTCCTATTTGGATTTCACAGGAAGGGAAGTAAGGCAGAGAAGAAGAGAAAGGAGGCTCATGCAGTAGGATTGCACAGCTGACGGGAACCAGACCTAGCAACTCATCTCTCAGATGATAAAGAAAATTTGCACAATTGCCCTTGAAGCTGATACTCTGTGATTGGGGTCCAAATATTCCTAAAATGTTCACAGGAGGTTTAATGGTCACAGAAGAAAGCTCTGAAGTCCCTGCCTCTCCTTATGCTTGTCCTCTCTATTTCTCAAGGCAAGATACAAACAATGCTGAAAACTACATTCCCAAAGGGCATCATCAGTTTTGTAAAATCCTGTAGCCTGCTGAAATGATTTGGCCAGAAAACTCCCACAAGAATATTCCCTAAGCCTTTTCCCAAAGGAAAAGGGAATGCTCATCAGGAAAATTAAAATCCAGTCTCCTACGCACTCGACTGAGATTCACTAACTAGTGCCAATCTTCTGGAGGCCTGCAGGAGCCATGGCAAACAGGTGGGAATGTGGAGAAGGGTTTCAGTAACTCACCCCAGCAATGTCTTAACATGTAGCCCTTTCCCAGACTGAAGTGCAAAGCTATCATAGAAATTAGAAAGTTACCCAGCACCCCCCACCTTTGAGTAGCTTGGGAAATTAAATTGTTATAGTGGAACAATATATCAAGATCCCTTCCCTCCTTTATTTTTATGGGTATTGCATCACTTAATCAGGTTAACTTCTGATCCAATCACTTTCCTTACATATAAGGCCCCAAAAAAGTGGTATAATATTGATATCTCTTATACCTACCTATTATATTAAAAAAAGGGTTTCATTATTAAAACAGTACATCATGACTTTTTAATTACAAAGCTAGACTTTTAAAAATGTTAAAAATCCATGATTCTAAAAACTTTATCATTTCTAGTGTTTCATAATTTATTGCTACATGGAGCCCACTGTCATTTCAACCAGTAACATCTATAGACTACAAATGGTGATGCATTCCTGTTTCTTCTCTCTGAGAGTCAACAGATAATATAATTAATATAGGTTCCTTGCTCCTAAAGGTAGATATAGGTGTAAGAAATATTCCATCATAGTACTTTGTTTTCAGTTCTGAGTTTGGGGAATGTAGATTCTCTCTGTCAAATATGAACATAAAAAGTTCAGAGATAGGAGCAGAATGAATATAGTATGCCAATTCTCAAGGATTTTCAAGGATATAAAGCATCTAAATTGGGCAACAGAGTTCATTCATTAATGAATGAGAAAAAAACTCCACTCCTTGGATTTGGCTTTTCCTCTATTCACCATATGAAAAGGATCACCAGCAATAAAAGCAAAGATACTCAAGAGCAGAGAGAATTTTTGGACTAGAGAGCCTCACATTTCTATATCTATAAGATGCCCGTAATTACTAAGAAAGTTGTGAGTTTTACCTTTTTCTGGGGCTACCAAGAGACATAGTTTTAGTATTAATAATCACCTGCAATGATCAGAAGTAATTTGATAATCTGATTTTTTTATTTTTCTTTTAAATTAAAACAGGTGAAATTCCATCTAACCTGTAGCACACTTTAAAATTTATCACTTTCCTTGAAATATTTCCATTCTGTCTAAGCAACACTTTCTGGCAGAAAACCTCTCCATCTAAGCACAGTAATTATTCACATAAGAATTATTCTGCTATTCTTTTCTAGTATTTTACAGGAGAAAGAAAAAAAACAACCACGGCAAGACAAAAGGCTTGTATTCCATGCAACAAAACCAGCAAGAATGCCCAAACTAACTCCAGACCTTTAAGCTACTACTTGAGGATGAACTGGAAACAGTAAGTCTTAGGTGATAGATTTCAGGTGAAACAAACTTTGCATTTGATCCACAACTTTTCTGAATGGAATTCGTACCAGAAAAAGGATCAAATAAAATGTATAACAGCAATACAAAATTACACTTCAGATGCAGAACAATGCAAACTTGTCATTTCTGCCTTGAAATCGATGAAAACTCTACTTGTTCCTTGCAGGAAGTGACTAACATGATGGAACAAGGCAGAGAAATGAATGCCAATTAACACTGTATAAAGTGCAGAAGGATTATTAAGCTCAGATGACACCAGCAGACATTCACATGTTCAGTGTAAGGGGTACAAGTCTCCAGGCACAACAGGGAACCCACAAACATTGCTCAGTTAACATTACGCATTTTAATTAGAAAGTAGTGTCTTTACCATAAATATATCTAAGCATTGCACCAGAAACAATTTCCTCCTTAAAAAATAAGCCCATTTTAGTTATTACCACTCATCCTTTAAATTTAACTGCCTTAATTTGAATCTCATTTCTATAATCCAAGCATTCTTTGCTTTGCATCCAAATTACCAAATATATAGAAAAAAATATAGAGTTAATTACAGATAAAGTTATAATTTTAAGCCCAGTTCCATGTTGTTCCTTGTAAAATCTTCCAGCATCTTGCATTTGAGAGCTGCATTTGGCTCTTCAGCCTCATATACTAAAATACATTAAGAGCAGCACAGAATTCATTTCTTTGTCTTTTCTATAGCCTAAATGGATGTAGATATATTAAAATACTACCAAATCATTTAAAGAAGAGATCAATTTGTTTTTTACAGCTTCGAAGTAAAAATGCACTTATAGCCCATTAAAGCACAAAAGATTTTTAAAAATCTATATATACATAACAACAAATATCACAAGTTCAAATTCAATCCATAAATCACATTTTTATCTTTGCATGGTATTTGATTTTCTATTCTTAACTATTTTCTCAGTGACTGCAGATCATTGGAAAAAATGAACATCAATTCACAGCCTCCAAGCTACAAATGAAAGGTCTCCTGCTATTTCCCTAGTTGGTTAATAAATTGTCCTATAGCTCTGCCAAGGTGTAGGAAGATACATTAAAATGTGTATTGTTACAAGTTCATAGATGTGTAAAACTTATCCAGCACAACTGAGATGTGGGATTGGCCTCCTCTGAAATTTAGGATGGAGACTCTTCTTCCATGAAAATTACTGAAGGATGATGGTTGTCAGAAAGTTTTAAACCACTAAACCTGAAACATCAGAAAAGATTTAAGACCTTAGTACTGCAAACAGCAACTTGTAGAAAGACTGAGCTGGCAGGCACTGCTAAACATTCTTTGAAGGATCAACAGCAACAGTGTGGCCACAAGAACGCTTCTGGAAAACCACAACCTTGGATCTCCTCAGTGCTGCACTTTTAATGCCCAGCATCAGCTGGGATTGTGACCCACTTAAGGCATAATCCTCTTCCCCATATACACACACTAGAATACCTGGCAAGGGTATCTAATCCTCCAATGAATAAAAAAGAAAAGCCTTTGAGATCACAATTGATTTTATATTAGACCAACAATTTGCTGAAAATATGGATGCATGTCATTCTCTGAAATCTGTTCTAAAGTAACCACCCTGCAAATGGAATACTGCAATACTGTAGGTGAGATGAAGGTGAGCAGACATGAACATGCCATACCTTTGGGTTTTCTAGGCTCCAAAATTTTAGATGTACAGAGGTAGAATTGTCCTATGTTAACTTTTGTGTGGTACAATTTCTCTTTAAAACCTTTCATCTTCCCAGGAAAGACTTTCTGTCTAATGCCATCTTCAGATCAATTCTAAAATTTTAAGATTCGGATTACCCTCATATCAGTCATTTGAAATGGGTTTGCTGCTCTTGCAGATTTTATTTCAAAACAACAAGTTCTAAAAATGCCTAAAAATATTTAACAAGATGCCGTTTAAGACTGAGTTAAAACTGAATCCATATGGAAACTGCCAAGTTCTAATGGTTGAAATATGCCTGTACATTAAACAGCTTGCAGGAAAAATGTACTATATTTTCATTAAATATATACTTTTATTCAATATATACTTCTATTTTGTTAGAAAAGCAGCCTTATAAAAAAATTCAAAAGTTTTTCTAAAGGATGTATTCTATAAACTATTTAAGAAATACAAAACTTGTAATAGGGCAGAGACTGTAATATATATGTAAATAACTCACCCCAATGCAGTCATCATTTGAAATAAAGAAAAGGAAAAAGATGTGCTCCCTCTACTAACAGCACATTAGTTCCCAAGAAATTATTTCTCCTGCTTGTGGCTGGGAAACCAAGCCTGCCTGAGGCAGCAGGCTGTGCTCTCTCCTTTCCTTGCTCTGTGCCCAAGTGCCTGTGCACACATCCCGGGGCCTCCAGAAGCCTGCTCCATTCCAAAGTAACTCATGGCAGCACCATTTTCTGCTCCACATCATCACAGGGACTGGGAGCTCCGTGTAGGGATCTCCTGTCCTGAGGAGAGCAAAGAGGATCGTCCCTGCCACATCAAGGCACATTATAAAAGAGGACAGGGAAAGAGGCTGTGAGTACAGCCCTGGTTGCCTTCAGGACTCCAAGGAGTGTTTTGACAACAGTGTTTGGATTGAGGCTCTGGGCACGTTGCTGCAGGGGTACAGCAGACTCTGCAGCAGCAGCCTGGCAACTGCAACAGGCAATTTCCTGTGCACAACTTCACCATGGGGATTATTAGCCAGCTAATACAGCTTTGTAATTAAAAAATACCTGTTTACAAGGGAACTGATATAATTATTTTTGGCCATTTCCCCTAGTTTTGCTGCAGTTTATGGCTTAGTAGAAGGGAAGTTCTTTGTGTTTTTTCTTTGTTGTTGTTATTCTTTTTTTTTTTTACATTTTAAAAGTCATATCTCTGAATACCATTTACAATCTGAGGTTGTTTTTCAGTCCCACCTGCACATATCTTTCTGTCTCTCATATATAATATAGTCATGCAGTCACTACATTGAGCTACTCTTGTTTTCAGGACTCACAAACTAATGATGGGGTATATCAGTGGGACCTGCAAGCACACCTGAGGATAAAAAATCTTAGTGAGAGTATAATGACCATTATGTGCAACATTTAAATAACTCTTCACTGTCCAAATCTTGGCCTTTTGTGCTGCATAGTTTTATGAAGCTACGGATTTACATGTTATTGAGTTTTCCTACACCCCCTATATAAAAATTCCTTGTGATATAGCACAACTTATTGCAATTTTGTTTGGGGCAAAGAGAGGGCCATGCCCTTCTCCCCATCCAACAAGACTGGTACATGTTGCACTCAGGGAAATGTAGATGTCACGGGGATGTTTTACTGCAGCACAGCTGATACATCTTTGTTAGGTCAGCTGAACTCTGGGTGCAAATTAGAAACTCCAGCAAGGTTGAGACTGACTGGAGAATCAGGGAACCAAAGCCAGCTCCGTAACCATCCTCCTCCTGCATCTGAGGAGAGTAAAAATCTATTAGGTCTCTCACTGAAGAGAACTGGTAATCAAGTTACAAGTTGCATACAAAGATTTCAGCCCAGAGTGCCATGATGCAGAAGGAGTCCAATGCAGTAGGAGAAGCACACAGTGATACAGTGCATTACTTTAAAATCTCTCCTACACCCCTGCTAATCATGCCAGACTACAGCTCATAATTTAAATTATTCATTGGGGAAGAATAAAAGTTTAATCAATAAAACCAGGGTCAAGTCACCCACACTAGAGGTTTAGGAAAAGAAGATGCCTTGAAACTCAGCTGTAAAATACTGTATGTTTTGAAGGAAACCTTAATATCTCCCCTTGCTCCTATATTCATTAATAATAATAAACCACCACCTCACCTGACCTCTGCCTTCCTAGGTTTGAAAGACAGTTTATGAAAATCTTTTGCATTACTCATTTCTTTACTACTACCTCAGTACTTACAGTACCTTCAAGAATCCTTAATGTTACAAAGACAGTTCTTGATCTTCCTCCAGAGCTATGTGTAAAACATCAGCTATAAGAAAAAAAGCTTCAAAAGCGGAAGATATTCATAAAGACGGTCACCACTGTTTACTTTTTGTCTTCTGTTTGATGCTTAAGTGGTACAGCACCAGATTGCAGTGTGCATTGATACTCCATCTTTTCATAATTGACAGGGCCATAGGCAAGTGTTAAAATATTCTGTGTAGCTGTGATTGTAGTGCTGATCGATCACTCTCCAAGGCTGCAGGAAAAGCTGGCAGTTAAAGTCACTGCATAGAGCAATCATAGCAGCACTGACAGGCTGCTGTCAAGCAGGCAGGGGCATTCTGGAGACAGATAGCAGAAATGCCAAATCTGAGACAAATGCTCTTGGAATATGTAATAAATCATATTAGCTGTCTGATGCTTCTCCTTGGTGTATTGATCGTGATTAAAATAAACTAATTAGAATCGTAATCATGATGCAGTGATACGAGAAACAAAGAGGTGAGCTATGCAACATAATCACAAAGTGTTTTGTAGCCGTCAAGCCAGACCACTTTCTATCTGCTCCACTTATCAGCCAATTACAGCAACCAGTACATTTTGCATCAGGCTATAGAAATGTCAAACAGAAGCCTGGATATATAGCCCTCCCCTCTTAACAACTGCACATAGGTGCTATATTAAGATTTCAACTTGGGCTGCACTTCCAGGGAAGCTACCAGAGCCATCTGAAGGTGAAGGGTAGGAAGTGGATTCCACGTGTAGCCTTCCTGCAGGGCTAAGGAGACAAGTACACAGCCATGGCCTCCCTGTGACCCTCGGGACAGGTGCCAGGGGTGAGGACAGCCTCTGGCCAGGCACATGTGCAGAGGAGGTACAGAGGGCTCCTCTGCACAGGAGGGGCCTGCAGGAAGGCAGTGCCTTGCAATGGGGGTTTTACTTCTTTCACATGACCAGATATATATCTATAGTCATTTTGAGATAGCCAGGATCAAACAGCACTGATGATGAAGCTGGTTATGCAGGAGTTTGGGCTTTCTTGCATTAAAATTCTAGTAATTCATATCATATTATATTGAGATGCATTTGCCAATTTTATCACTTTCTATATCCATCCAGCACAACCTGAAATATTTAAAATTTTCTATGCCATGTCATGCAGAAGACAATAGTGCACAGTCATATTAAGTTACCAAGCACAGTTGACAAAGGAAATATCCTTATCCATAGTAGGAACACCTTGATAAGTTTAAACAATCATTTAGAGCTTCTGAGATAACTCCCAAAAACATTGGATTTCTAGCATCGAAATATTTTCAGTTCCCTGACATAGATATTCAAGATACACAAAATACAAGGATGTCCCAATGGTTGGTTTAAAAAGGATCAGAGGAACAACTTGCATCTGGAAGCAGATGCCATGCATCAGTCATGAAAATTTTAACATTTAACGGAGTCTATTTTGTTCTGAACCAATGACTCAGTATTACATCTTCATTCTCTTTTCATGCCAATTTTACACCAACTTAACTCTATTAACATATCCCTTACCTTTAAATGGCTTATTTCAGATTCACATTAAACTAGATGAGACAGAAGTCAGTGCTTCCTGGGGTTGGCTCCTAATACATTGTTGATGCTGTCATCAACAGCTCAGAATAAATACTTTATTGCTTTATTTCACCTGTACTTCATTTTATCTACTAAAGGTATAATATTTTAAAAAATCAGATTAACATGCAAATTTGCAAAAACATTTCAGAAGATCTACAGTAAATTTAATCTGTGCTAAATGGATGTGCAGGGCAATGATAGTATCGATGTTAAATCATTCATACAACTTCAGTTATGCAATTCTACACAGATTTCATATATGCTAATTTCTCAGCAACTGTAATTGCCCGTTTTTAAAAGGTCACAGAATTTCATCTCCCGTCTCACTTAAAGCAGCAACCAATGAACACAATGTAATGTTAGGATTTTATCTGCTTGGCCAAAAAATTCTAACTCATCTGCCTTCAGGAAGATTCTATCTCCCATCCATACTCAGCCATTCTGAGAAGGGGCTGATTAGTTAAGTGATAAATGTTAATAGTCACTTCTCTAGGTAGCTAAATTGGATCTAAGTGACTAAGTGAAGGCATTGCTATTTGAACTGATTTGGCCCAAATCTAACTACAAAGTAATTGACAACAGAGTGGAAGGTAGCTGCAACTAAAAAACTGGTCTGCACAAAATTAAAATAGTGCTAGCAATTCAAGTAAGTTGTCTTCACAATACATGCAGATAAAATTGAACCTTAAGGGTTCAATTATGGGTCCTGAGAACACATAACACTAGGCAGGAGTGTAAGTAATCCCACCTGAGCTGAAGCACAGAAAGAGCCTGACAACCTTAAAGGAAGGATGCCCCTCCTTTCTCTCCACTCCTGACCACAGCCTTTATTCCACAACCTGGAATAAAGCCAGCCAGGCTCACGGCTCCTCCTAATTCTCGCCTCTCCCCCCCAAGCCCTTGCAGTGCAGCAGCACGTTTAGGGTCCCCAGGCTGCAAGGCTGGATGTCTTTGTGTGGGAGGAAACAAAGGGAAAACAAAGGAGTTTCCTATGTAAATATAATTTAGCCCCAAGAAAAGTAGTACTGTTTCCAATCTTTCTGTTTGTGATGATTTGTAATCAACTGACATGAGTAACTATGTGACAAGGCTAATGAGATTGATTAACTCAGATGAAAATGAGGCTATGTGAGATACACATGCCTTTATCTATATTGCATTTTGTTCATTTCGTTACTAATCAAAAAAGGAGCTGTTTTCCACATCATAGGAAGCAGCACCATAGAAATGCTCTCCATAATTTTTATCATGGCCTAACTAGACTTATATCACAAAAATCAGATTAGTGTAGATAACCTATTAAGATCAGGGAATTAATTTAATTGAAGTAAAAACCTACACTTTGGCTTTCATCAGTTGTGCCACAAGGAAAGAAAAGTGGAAAGAAAAGCAGAAACTAGAAAATTAAATTAAATGTATATATGCATGTTTAGAATTTAAAAGGCATAGTTTTTACTGGCATGCTTTCCTGTTGCAATCCCAAATTTTAGACTTTGTAACAGATTCACAGGTGGCAAAATTAAGGTCAATGGTGTTGACCTCACTGGTGTTTATCTACCAAACTGCTTGGGATGACCACAAATGCAGAAACACACAAAATGGAAGTTAAACCCAGAACCTTCAAGGTCTGGGGTTTTGGGTTGTTTGTTGTGTCCTGCTCTCTCAAACCTACAAAGCTACTTGACTTCAATGAACAGATCAATTTTCCAAAATACAACAATAAACTCCCTCACAAGAGCTAAAATCTTTCAATCTGTTTGGAGCTAGATGAACCAAAATGCGAGATAATTCCCTTTATGTAGTGAGTATGAGTTTTGTTTTGCTTCAAGTCACATTATTACATAGAAATGGAAAGCTGGGAAACTTGTTAATCTTCTTTTCTTCCTTCTCTTTGCTTCGTATCGGCATAACCTTTTCTGGCAGTAGTGGGAATGCCAACGTTATGTGTTTCTAATAAAAGAAAGAACCTTTTTCAGATTGTACACCAGCTGCTAAGCATTTCTACAAAGTTTCATTTGAGAATTAATGTGCTTTCTTAAACATTTTCTGCAGCTTTTTTTTTTTCCTGCATGAGAGTTCTTTTAACACAACAAAATGACAGTTTCGAAGAGTCACCTGGAAGATCCCTACAAACTTTACTAAGGCTTCTCCAATTTCATATTGGACTAGAACTCCTCTTGTGGTGAGGAGGGGAAACATTCCTGTCAGTGAAACTCAGCAATTTTGTATGCAGACTGAAACATTGGTCACTACAAGAAGCAGAATTATTATACCAAAAAACCCCAATGAAGCCCTACCTCTCAAAAGGTGTCCCTATGCCAAATGGCTTAAAAACACAAGTTAACCAGCTTCAAAAACAGGTCTTGGCAGATGGCTTATTTGAGAATACACAGGCAAATATCAGGTGCTAGAAGTCAGCTGGAAAAAGATACCTATGTACAGCCAAAACATTGTTTTAATTTCTGACACCTGTATGGCTTTTATTTTCATTTGTGTAACTGTAAACCCAGTGTTTCGTCTTCTGTTTTGTTTGAGTGTGTGAAGTACTGATATTATAAGGCAGTGAGTGATTAAATTTTCTTTCAACTCAGTTATTTTACTTGTTCCTTTTTTTTCCCCTTTTAATCCTTCGTTTAGCCTTTCCTTCCTTAACATTTAATATTCTATTAATATAAAATTTCAAAGAAGGCAGTGATGTTTACCCTCACCAAGTCTTTCTTCTTGCTCTTATAATTTAGAAAATAGTGGTGTGAAAAATAAGTAGCACCTATCAGCACGTGAGAAAACCACACCAGCTGGTAACAGCCAGCTCTCAAACAACAGTTCTAAAATGGCTGTTGAGAGTCTTCATTGCCAGCTACATATTCCAAATAAATGCAAATACTCCCAACCTCAAAATCACTATGAACTCTATCAGCTGGCTACAGAGAAACAGTACTTCAAAGACTGGAGTGGGAGGAGTAAAAGCAAGCATTAAAAAAAGTAATGATACAAACAGCTGAAAGGCATTATGCAAATTTCACTTCAAGGATCCTAGCTGAGTATATTTCAAAATACTTGGACTAAAAGCCTGTGACATGTGCATGAGCTCTCAGATCACAGTTCCAATGGTATAAACAGCATCCAAACTGGATGTATTTAAACATCTGCATATTTGATTGAAAAAAATATTTTGCCATTGTGAGGATACTGTACTTACAACTTACAAATAGTTTACAACTGAATTATTACATACTGACAATTGAACAAAAGAATTGGGAAGTTTTTCCCCTCCCTCTCAGCATTTATCAGTGTTTGTAGCAGAGACGCTGCATCAATAATCAGACAGTGAATGGGCAAAAATACCTCCCTATCTCTGAGTGAACTTACTGTCTTCCTGCAAAAAATAACCATAGCAGAAAAATCTCACATGTGTACAGGCACAACCACTGGATTTGGACATTTTACAACTAGAGTGATTATTGCTAGTGATTGCTGCTTTCTTTTCCAATGTAAACCAGGAATTACAAGAATATTTATCAACAGGATGTACTAGAATCCATGTAAATGTGGAAAAAAAAATCTATGTGGGGAAACTCCTTTTTTTTGCTCATTAGTGGGATAACTTCATTGTCAGAGTAATGATGGTACAGGCCTGTTCTCAATAAAGTATTAGAATCTTTTCAGAAAGTCTATTCACAGTTGAAATTAAATGCAGTGCACAGAGGACCTCAGAAACGCTTTTCAACAGAATATTTCTCGTTCATCCATGTCAATTGTTAACTAATTTTTATTTTAAAACATTTTAATAACTTTTCAAACAGAAAAAAAATATCGACCAGGACATAATTTGCATGTAGAGGATGAGTTATGTTCTTCAGCCAGTCTCCAACAAGGCCTCATAACAATGACAATTTGTGAGTATAGATAATTACAGATGTAAATTTGTGCCAGCAATGATGCATATGCATGATTTGTGGCATTTAGGTGTCACACACTTCATGTGTAAGTGACATAAATTGTCTTCAAAATAGTTACAGGTGCGAAATGATGAAAATGACAAACAGAAAAGGGAATATCAACTGATAGCTAAACTCCTGTCTGGGAAGGAGTGGCATTTGCTGGCAGGAACATCTCATTTGAAAAACTCGCTCTATGTAACACGGAAATTAAATAACACATAAAAATACTTGGTGTTAAGTAAACTTAATCAACTCAGGTTTCTAAATATTTATATCCAAATATTCAATATGCACATATGAGATCAGCTTCAAAGACAAAGCATTTCAGAGTGACCTGGATGTGCAGATTCCCCCTCAGTTCCCTTTGATTCAATGGCATTCTTTTGCAGTCATAGCAACATCTAGCTTAATTTTTTAAAAACAGTATTTGTATAAAAAGGAAGAGAGCAGAGAGAGACCGAGCACCTACTCTGGCCCCTGGCTGGGAATAGCAAAGCCAGGTGACCAAGTTTGATTACTATTCCTTAGCAGTAGAGTATCCAGCTGCTCTTTGTGCCTCAAAATGTAAGCAAAAGGAACTAAATGTTACTTTTACCAAGAGCATAGGTACATATTTTAGTAAATACATGTCTGAAGACAATCCTTGAAAAATAAAATTAGTTTGAAATTTCGTCAACACAAGCTTAACAAATTAGTCTGCTTTTTACAGACTAATTTATGTGTTCACACCATAAGTAACACTATTAAAAAGCATTTATGAAAAACTACAGTAGAGCCAGTGGTGTGATATTTTTGTTTTCTTTCTTTTCAGCAGTTTTGATGGAGTTTTTAATGAAGTGTCATTCCCTTCTGCCAGCAGATCAGGAAAGTACTACTTGTTGTGGCTGCAGTGTTACCCACCCCTCCCTTCAGCCCATGGAACATGGCAGTGATAAAAAAAATTAGCAGCACTGCTTTGCTGTGTTACACTGATTATCTAAATAAATTTTAAAAACCTATGATTTCTTCTGTAGTGGTCTCATCATTCTGCACTTTTTGATAGTATAGAAGAATGTTAGCTTGCTATAAGTGAAAAGATCTGGCATTTTCACTCAGCTGTGCAAATGTTACATGAACAACCAGAAGCATAAGGTCTGAAAAAAGTAATATGTTATGAATACTATGTTGCAATATGTCCATAAATAATATGCCATAACATGAGTTACTATGGTAACTATTTGGATTTGAGACCATTGGGTTGGGTTTTTTTTTCTACTACGTAAGAATAAAATATTCACATAATCATGGCATTATCAGGTAGGTTTGATTCCAAGCTGCTTACTATTTTAGGTATTGTTCCCTTCTCACAAATGACTCAGGGAGAAAGCATTTTTGACTCAGCAAGCTTTTCTTAGGTCACTTACTCCATAATGTTTAAGAAAACATGTAACATTTAGCAAAAAAAAAAAAAAAGAAAACTAGCAGATCCTTTACCTGGAAAATGCTCAAGTTGGGCAAGATTTGTTGAATAAAACATTTCTTCAGGAGTGTGTCTTGTTTCCATCCATGGTACATTCTTTCAAATTCTGTAAAAACATTACATGTGTGCAAGAATGAAATGCGAGGTGGTTCTTAATGTAGTGGTGGAAGAGGTGGTGCACGAGTGTTCAAACAGCAATCTGCAAGTGGGCAAAATACAAACAACATCATGTCACCTATTGCTTTAGCATAGAAAAAAAAGCAAAGAATTTGCTATTTTGTTTTAGCTTAATAAAAGAAAAGGCAGTAAATGTTAAAAAAACGAATAACCTAAATTTTCTCATTATGTAATTATGCCTTTGCAATGATCCATATAATTGAAATTTATTTTTAAACATCAGACATAGGAAGGAAGAGAATCCACAACAAAGACTCTTAAGTATCATTACTATTCAAAAATTGCATTTTCAAGGTAATATTCAACTTTTTGAAAACTTTTCTTGGACAGAACAGTAATTCAGTGAGGTTTTAGTTACACAATGCCACAAAAACATTTCTGAAGCTACTTGCAGAGGGCAGAAATAACAGAATATTCTAAGGAAAGCAATAAAGAAATTGGTCAGAGTTAACAAACCATACCTGCTCTATACTTGAATGCATTTGCATATAGCAGGTACACACATATATATGCATGTGTGTACACATAAAATAAAATGGGATTGAAGACAGACAAACAACCCATATCACTCTGCAAATATTTTCTCACATTACTATTAGGCCATTTTATAAAAATCACTGTTTTCATACATAAAACCCCCTAACATTAAAATTAACTCTTGTGAATACCTTTAGTTTCATCTGTGTGCTTTTAAGCTGAATAAATAAAAAATAATATTAATTAAAGTAGTGTGGTGGGTTTAGAGCTCCTATGTGGATTTAGGCCTTGTGACTTACCTTTCTGTAAAATAAAGTAAATAGTTAAGCAGGGGCTGGCTTTGTACAAAGCCCACTGGTGATTTTTGCATGGGTAGTTTTTGGAAGGGTTTCTTTGGTTGGTTGATTGGTTTTTGGTAGTACATTTTTTTACAGCTGCATTTCTCACTCTTCCCTAACAACCCAGGAACACACACAGCCAAGAGCCACAATCATTTAGCTCATTACAGACATATTTTTCAAGACAAAATTGACCAGGGCTCTTGTACGTGAAAACAATAATTCACAACTGCACATTCTACAGCCTTGCTGGTTTAGGGCATGAGTGGGGTGTCCAACCAACCCTCAGCACAAGGCAGAAATTTATCCACAGAAGATTTAAGGTATTTCTGCACTGGATATTGATCCACAAAACAGTCTGTATTCTGCCTTGTGCAGAATATAGGATGCTTTTTTTCACATTTTAATTGATCATTGATATGCACAATAGAAGGCAAGTATCCCTAAGATTTTTTTTTTTTTTTTTTTTTTTTGAGAAATATCAGAGAGTGTGATGCCTCATTTGCTGGATAATAAATGTTCCATCATGGTAATAACTGCAGGGAAGGGTATGTTTCTGAAACAGCTTTTCTAGCTGGAGAAATGGATTAGAGAGATTACCATTTCATCAAAGTGGCAGAACAGTTGAGAGGAAATATGGAAGGAAATTTTTGTATAATTTCTGTAGAGTTGCTATTTGTCAAACCCCACTGGCATCAATCATGCTATATCTTTTCTTCTGATGCAATCACATCAAAAAAAGTTTCTCTTTAATAGGCATATGTTGGAGCAAAAGAAGAGACATATAATTCAAATTTCTTTGAATTGTACTATCATCTAGATAAGAAATGCACAGATGATACTATAATTTTAATTTCAATTTATAAGTCTTTCCCAACATTAAAGGAATTTCTTTATCTTGATCATATTTTCTACAGCACATTTTTAAACTAACATTGCACCATGATTTCCAGCCAGGTACTGAGTCCTGTGTATAAATAAGGAACACATCGATTCTTAGACATGAAATTCACATATAGAAAACTTGAGAGGTCTGACATTCTTGAAGAATAATGGTGATTAACATGCCTGGACTGCATTCAGTCAAGAACCATGTTAATGGATTTTGGAGAAGGCATTCCTATCGACCCATGCAACCCTGTAGTGGAGTCATTAAAGAACAAGAAATAACCAATAAAAGGATATGCTGCATGAAAAAAAGTAGTTGCTGAATTAGAATAGAGGAGCTTAGAAGTCAGATCATGAAGTGTTTTTTATTATATTCTGTTTTCCTTGTCTTCCCTCACCCCAAGTTTCAAACAGAACACATTTTCTTTACAAAATCATATCCAAAAAATAAAACTAGTTGTAGTATGATTTCCATATGTTGTTCAAGTGAGATTTGAGAGGCATCCAGAAGCTTAAACTGGTGGAAATGCTGCCTAGTGCCAGAGGAGCTGTGTCTGCTAGAACATAAAATGTCTGTGGTTGGGATATAACATAAGTGTAGTGAAGATTAGTGTATCAAAGGAGAATACTGAAAAGAAAAGGAAAATACAGAAAAATCAAACAGCTTATCACTCAAAGTTTTGAAAGTCAGCATATGTAACAGCTTATCTGAATAATCACAGCTCTCATGCACTTTGGATTGGCCAAACAGAAAGCTATATGCAGGCTCCTGAAAAGTCAACATCAGAGAACAAAGACTGCAGTTCCTTTGAAATTTTCCTAATAATACAAAGGATCTTAAAAATTATAGCATAGAGGCATAATCACTTTTAAATGGTGTTTGTCAGAATTTTTTATGAGGTGTCCTAGGCCTTTAGCTCCTCATTAAAAGGCTATAGCATGTTTGTATTTTGTTTAGTTATTTGCATAATGTAAAAATATTACCTAGCAATTAAGGTATGTAGATTATATCGCAGTGACACTTCCTCGCAGTGAATTCTGCGTCTCCCTGCAGATGTGTTTGTTATTGTGTCCATAATTAAGCAGTTTTTCTTACACACACCCTGGTATCTAGGTGTCTCTGTAGACAGTGTTTAGATCTCTGCTTACACAGCATGCTCCATACTGTGCTGCTGTAGTTTTCCAATTATCTCCATGATTTGAAACACAAACCTGGATGAATATAACCCAAAGTGACCAGGACAGGGTGTTATTCCTGGGTAATACCATGGGATACTCACCTTGCCATATCCTCAGCAGGATTCCAATGAAAGGGTCACATGCCATGCAATATTATCCTGCTGTACACATTTAAGGTTGAGGACTAAGCCTGACAGATGAACGGAACTCAATCCCATCTTCAATCCATGCATCACCTTCAATGCCAGACCTGCAGCAGGTACAAAACAGGGCTAGCCTGGAATGTGACCTGGTTTTGCCTGCTAATAAAGTCAATCATATCCTTAATCTGGTTAAATTAATATTTACACAAGCTTAGAAGGTTAAAAACAAAATTCATAGCACTGTACCTGATCTTCCCTCAGCATTACCTGAGGATGACAGAGATCAAATCCCACAAACTTTCAGGTCTCCTCCATGTCATACGTACATGCCTTCTCACAAAGCACTCAGATTGAGTAAACTCAAAGGACATAAATTATTCCTCCCCCAAAAATGGGAAATTTCATTTGGTATATTTTTGGATAGTTTCACAACACTACAGCTCAAAAACTGTGCATGGATATGCACTCAATGGGTCCCTTTGACCTATGAGACAGGAATAAAAAAAAAAGGAGCCTCTACTCATTTGTTAAAATTCAGCCTCAGTTCCTTGATCTAATGGCTTTTTGGTCCCCAGGGATCTCAATCTGTATAAGGCAATTGAAATAATTCCAGCTTTTGAACAGTCAGTGCAGACTTTGGTGTGAAAATCATTTGTAATGTATCCGTGTTTTAGACTCTATTCTCTGCCAGGAGTAATGCACCTAGATGGTTCCAGATTTTTGGTCAAATTGTCATAAGTTTTTAAACCAAAAATCTCATCAAGCATTATATGGAATATTTTTTTTAAAATTATTAGTTGAGCATAATGTATCATTTAAGATTTTCATGTTCTGAGGAGGAATATTTTACATAGCTATGGCAATACTTACCAGTTTTCAGTTTTTTATAAAAGGGAGACCACTATAAAAAAAAAAAAAAAGTAGGTTAAAAATTAAGCAGTTTAGACCATTTTGAAATGATAATCCTTCATAGCTTTTGAAAAGTATGTTTCATTATCTAATTTTCGTAACTTGCCTGCTTTACACATTTACTATATTCTCTCCTTGATTCTTCTGATGCCAAAGACTGACAAAAAATTATCTAGGAAAAGTAGCAGTTTTGTTCTTAATAAACAAATGCTGGTTTTAATTGGCATTAAAGTTCTGTAAGAAAAACACGTCTTCATTAACCAGCTGTTCATTCTAGTAAGAGAAGTTTTACAGTCAGGAAATGCACTGTGCCAAACATGTACAAAGTGTTTCTGCACGGGTATAGCTTTTGGCAAGACAGATTCTCCTGCCTTTTCTGGGGTTTTCCCTCCTGCAGTGCTATCCAGAAAACTCAAACTGATGGCAGGCTGTATTCAGCTGAAGGACCTCAGGTTTCTGTGCTGATTGAGCATCTGCAGACCATCAGTAGTTCAAAAGTGTGCGACTGGTGCAGCACAATGTTACACCATTTCATCAGATCATCTGAACATGAGCTGTCCATAATTTGGGGCACACACAGGCACTCAAAGCCTATGCAATCCATAATCACAGTTACAGCTCAAGATATTTCTCCAGGCAAAAGAAAAACTCCATAGGGAAAATGGTGATGCTAAAGCTACCAGGCTGTCCCTGGGCTCTCTCCACTGTACTCATGAGCCGCCTCCCTTGAGAGCAGCACATCCACAACTGAACTACCACCGTGGAGTCAAGCATCGATCTCATTTTCCAGCATGGCACCTATGAAACATGATTGCAGTACAGAAAAAAAAGAAAAATTTACTGCTGCTACATATCATTAGTCTATCACTGGTCCACTGAGGCATGCAAACACTTTTGAATTCTTTGCCAAGACAACAAAATTGCAATAAATATAACACTGCCAACAGCCTGCATGCTAGAAACAGGAAAAAGAGCAAAGCTTGAAATTCACAATGCATTCCCTGGAAAAGAAATACCGCATTTAGAGAGACCAACAGCCCATGTCCTGGTGGTCAGCAGCCCTCTGTCAGGAGAGCTCCTGTCACCTCCACTTCCTCCCTCTTGGCAGAAAATGACACTGCTGTGGGCCTCCTGCTTGTCTGGCAGGGAGGCAAAGCTTTAGATTCTTAATTCAGCTGCTCTTAGAGAACATATTATATTTTCTAAGAAGCTGGGAACTTTACTTAATTTGGATCTACTGCCAGCAAAGTAGCAATGTGATATGTAAACATGGCCTCTTCTAAAATCCTCTAATATTTTTCCTTCTGTCTGCAAAGGGATTTCCAAGCCCTCATGAGAAGGTATAAGGTACCCTCCTTTAACTGGAGATGTAAGCGTGCAGTTATGGCACCAGGCACAACAAAGACATGCAGTGCAATTTTTTGAGCTCATACTTACTACCAGAAAAATAAAATTCAAAGTCAAAAGTTCTCCAAGATTGCCTCTGTATTTATCTTAAAAATTGCCATATATTTATGGCTAGTAACCACTCCTGAATGAGCACCAGCCAAGACAATAAAGGAAAACAACTTTGCCCAAAAGGATTATGAGGACCTCACCCTCTAACAGAAGCTATGAATAGGATTAAAGGATTAGTCAAGCAAACAAACAGCAGCAGCAAAAATGGTTGAACCAGCTTTTAAACAGCACCACAAGAAAAGGTGAGATAAACTGGCCAGAAATATCACAGGTCTAAGCCAAGAGCCAAAACCCACACTGCTTCTGTCTCCCAGAAGAGAGAGACCTGAAGAGGATTTCTAGGAAAGAATAACTACAAGTGTTTCAGTCTTACTTTTATGTACAAATAAAGCAGCTGAGACTGCTTTAATAATGTGGTGACTGCTTGTAATCTCTTGCTGCACATACATAGAGAGCTAATAAATAGTTAACTACCTCTTTCTTCTAGGGCACAGCAGGTCATGGGCATCACGCAATAAAAGCATCATGAAGAACACCTAGACCTCATTACAGGATCAAATGCATGGACTTTACAAAAGAAATCATAATGCATGCTTCTTTCCACAGTACAGCCAGGGAGTTACATGCTTGCTGTGGAACAGAGTATTCCCTAGAGCACCTGTGAAATGAGGAAAATGCTAAGGAGTTTGGTATTAAGGTGGCTGAAAAAGACTACAAAATAATTACAAGAATCCCTGAAATACCATCAGGAAAAAATCATCTTCTCCACAAAATGTAAAAGTACAGAGACTACAATAATTTTTAACATATTATTTCCCTCTTTCCTTCTAATTGTTGAGAAACTTCATAAATTCAGTAATTTTTCTGATAGTCTTCTCTTTATCCATTAAGAGCCAAATACTTCTGCCTGTAGTTCCAGCCCTCTGGATAGTTACACAACAGAATGTGACTCTAAAATACAGTAATAAAAAGAGCAAACCAAATATAAAATGGTAAAACCAGCATTCTAGCAAAGCCAGACATAAAGAAATTTAAATATCATAATTAATACCAATGTTAATTCTTCACAAATTAATGCACTACACTAGTAGCATGACTAGTTATCTAAGGCACCCTTGTTGTGCCAACTAACCATACTGTGACCACACTGCCCTTTGATCCTGTCACTGGTCACTCAAAGCCTGTCGGCATATTTTCCATCTGGCTGATGATGACAGAATGAAATTATGCCCAACATGTCAAAACAGTCATTTGTTTGATTTCAGCTTCTGGCAGACCAAACAGTACCTTGCTCATTTTCTCCAGGGAAATCTTTAAATTACAGTCATCCTTTAGGTTCCTTTCCTGTTCCCCTCTTTCTGCCCCAGTTTAAGGACAAGGACACTTAAAGATCGAAATGTCACAGGGCTTTTGCAGAAGTAAAATGTAGGCTCTTGAAATATAACAATGCATTCAGTCAGATTTCCTGCCTTTCACTTCACAACAAAGTTGGACAGTCACAAATGTTATGGATATATCATCAAACAATACAGCTACAAATCTCCTGTTCAGTTTTGCAGTTACCAAAGCTAAGTAAGGGATAAAATATCCTTTGTTCCCACACATACTATCCACATCTTGCATAGTATCTCTAGCTGTTAAAATAGTGATGAAAGACCCTTGAAGGATGTAATCTTAATCTTTTTTTAAAGCAGATCTCATGCTGATTTAATTTTCATTTCCCTAGATATTAATAAAGGAGCTATTACAATGTAAATATATAAAGTTTATACAGAATATACCAAAGCAGGTCACTGCTAGAAGATTTATACTACTGCCCATCTCTGTAATAACTTAAACCTTGCTGTCTAAACATGACAAGCATGTGAAATCTAAACTAGTGTCCTAGGTTACAATGTAAAATTGTGCCCAAGGTTTGTATTCTATCCCCAGGAGCCGTTGGAGCCAAGGTGGGGCAGTGTTTTCCTTATCTTCTGTTAATGAGCCTAACAATGCCTTGCCACCTGACTCATAGATAACTTCCTCCGGGAGTTATCTCTGTTTAATGGGCCATCAAGGACCCACTGCAGGACTCATAGAATGAGATCATCCCATTGTGAGATGCTCTGCCCAGGGGGAGGAGCCAAGCATTCCCACCTGGATAAATCCAGGGTTTGGGACAGCACAGGCAGCTTTTATCCACTGGACTTCCAGAGGAGACAAGAGCTGCCAGATGTTTCTACAGGATCACTGCTTCGACAAGACCATTCTCATCTGGACTGCCACTACCACCCTAACTAACAGGGTGTCAGGTTGTATTCTGTCAGTAGGGTTTTTTTGTACTATTACTTTTATTTTATTTTACCTTCCTTTATTTTCTTTTCATCTTATTAAATTGTGTGTCTGACTTGGAGTCCTTCACTGGTTTTGCTTTCAAACCAGCACAACTAGGCTGCATGAATGAGCTTCCTGCAACAAAAATCTGTGAAAGCTAATTGCAAAACAGAGTGTAGTAGGAAAACTTTTTTTCTAGGTTTTGGTATGGATTTTCCTTAGCCAGGTGAATATCTCCGTAAGTCAAACAAAGCACACATTAAAAACATTGCTCCAAAACATAGAGGCCAACATGCAGCAAAAATGATGCATTCTTGTTTCATACTGATGACTGATGGTTCAATTTTCTTTCACAAATATTTAAAGTTTCTAAAAGCTTTCAAGGACACTTGACAGACTGAAGCCAAGTATGGGGAACTGTAAGCAGATCTGACTTATATGAGACTTACTGTCCTGATGTCTGCATACAAGCACTTTCTGAAAGGAAGAACAATAGGAACAAATGAACATTAGGAGAGCAAGTGGCTCTAATTCCATCTCTTTACTCTTTCTACAAGATCCCTTATTCATTGTCTTTTTTATTTCCTCCTTATTACTTTTGCTCCAAAAAATCTAGAAGTGGTTATACTGTAGTTCCAACCCATTAAATTGATAATCCAAAAGTTTTAAGAAATAAAACAAAATTAAAGTATATGTAATACATGTTCAACTCCAGAAACAAACTTAATTCTTCCCAATTTTCAATGCTCTTTTTCAGTCAACATGTCTCCCTGTAGATCCTCAAAGGACAATTAACACCCTTGCAGACATTTTCAGCTCTCTTTGTTCAACATTAGAGATGAGAGGAGTTTGGTTCTATGAAGCGTTCCCTGTCTGCTGGCATGCTGCTTTCCCAGCTAGTCCCGCTAGCCCTGGCAGGGAACAGTCTTAGCCTCAGAAAGGTCTCGCAGAAGCGGCCAGACCCATCCGGTGGGTAAGTGCATTGCTGCACGGGCGGTGGAGAGGCAGCTAAGGCGAAGGAAGGAGAAGGAGACTTTCCTGAGGCGCCATGAAGAGACTTTATTGGGGTCCCTCCTGACACAGCCCAGAAAAAGCCCGGAACTGCAGCTGCGCAGGGGGTTTTAGGGTACAGACAGTAGGAGTGGTCACACAAGGAAAGCCCAATAACATAAAAGGGGTGGTACATACAGTACCAAATGAAAACCGAGGGGTGGGGGATTTCCCAGACTTGCCCCAATCAGGTACTGGGCCCCTCCGAGCTTTCTAGAAGGAGGAGAGGCCTCCCTGAGACTGGCAAAGTCTGGGAGGGGAGCAATATATGATTGACATACACAGACTTGGGGTAAACAACTCAAGGGGGATTTCCAGAGGCGGGGACTGTACTAAGTGGGGAAGGGAATAGGGGGAAACATGGAATGAACCATTAAATAAGCTTTTACAGAACAGAAAGAAACTACACTTAAATCATTAGGTAAAAACACACCGCAACAGTTCTAGTATCAGAATCAGAGACTACACCCTTCCAAGGAAATTTCAAGTTTTCAAGATTTTCTCTAAGAGTCAAAAATTCATGTATACAGAAAGTTGTCTATTGAACTTAGCAATAAAAGGTTTAAAGGACACGTTGGACAATGGGTTCAGTTTGTTCTTTACCTGTGGTGATGTAAATCTAGAAAAACCCCAAATTAAACTCTCATGTTTCATTCATGTATAGCTAGTAACTGTTCAATCAGCAAAACTTCTAGAGAAATTGAGCCATGTTCTATCAATCGGCTTGAAGAATCTTCTCTTCAGCCTGCACTATTCCAGAAGAAAGTTCAGAGAGGTCTCTGTATCCATCAGTTTCCCATGTATGTGCTTACAGTTAAAGACTAAAACTAGAGGAAAGTGCTTCAGCCACAGGCTACTGATGCTTTAAGGCTTTATTTTCCTCTTTAGAATTCAGACTGCTGATAGTTACAGTGCATTTGACCTGAACCAACTTGGTCTAAGCCCATTTAGCTGACACTAGAGTTCCTTTATCAGTGAAATCAAAACTTCTGCTACTGACACAGAGCAAACATCACCTCAGCTCTATCTCTCCTCCATTTGATGCACAGCATAAAAGTCATATGCTTCCTAGTGAAGCTATGATGAAAAAATAGTCGTATTTTCTTTTTCTGAAGGACCACATAAAAGAATAAGAATATATATTTTGTCTAGCTAAATAATTTCTAATGAGAATAATAGAGCATAAAAAAATTAGTTGCTTCCTAGTGCAAACCAGGAATTAGTAGCCACCTCAAGGATAAAGAAATCTCCAACTTGTATCTGTATACGATAGCTCTGCTTCTCCAAGGCCGTGAGTTTATTAAGTTTATAATTTTTAATATATTTTAATAGCCATTTGAGATGAAGTGAGATTTTGGAAGTTCCACTGCTATTTGATTGTGGGACATGACAGTACCCCCATCACAACATGCCACATAAAAACCTTTCAAGAAATGGTGATTTGCCTTGCTTGTGGTTTTGGAAGTCTCAGACTGGAAGACAAAAGAAACATGAAAGGGGAGGGGAGAATATTCTCAATAATTTTCAAAAGTTTTTGGCTTTGATCAGGCTATATTTTTACACTTTAAAGGAAAGATTCTTGAACACTTGGCACATAAAATCCTGACCAGATTTTTCTTTGAGCTCAGTATTCAATTGTTCCTATTTACAGAACTTACAAACACATTTTCAGGTTTTGAAATAGCTCACGTATTTGTTCATCAGTGAAAGCTCTCCAAATTTCTGATCCTAAAAATTACCAAAATTCTGAATGAAAAATTTATTTGTGCTGTTTGAAAAACAATGGGGGAGGAAAGTTGCAAGCTAGACTCATTTTTTGTTCCCTGGTTATTTACTGAAATTTAATTTTAGCAGAAATTTCAAAGCAGATCTCATTATTTTTAGCAGGGAAAAATGTAACACCATTCTACTGAATTTCAAGTATATTCATAGGCGGTACATTCTAATAAGACTGCTGATTCTAAATTATCTTCCCATTTATTTTACTTTACACTGAAAGCATATCTAACTTTAAGAATGAAATATGTTACCACAATGTATTTGAATTTGTGGACACTTCACATTTCTCCCTGGGCAGGACAACCTGGGGGTTGAGATGCTGAACACGACCCAGCAATGTGAGCTTGCAGCCCAGAAAGCCAACTGCACCCTGGGCTACACCCAAAGCAGTGTGGGCAGCAGGGCAGGGAGCCCCTCTGCTCTGCTCTGCTCTGCTCTGCTCTGCTCTGCTCTGCTCTGCTCTGCTCTGCTCTGGTGAGACCCAACCTGCAGTGCTGCATCCAGCTCTGGGGTCCCCAGTGTAGAGAAGAACATGGACCTGTTAAAGCAAATCCAGAGGAGGCCACAGAGATGGTCAGAGGGCTGGAGCATCTCTTACAAAAACAGGCTGAGAGCTGGGGATGTTCAGCCTGGAGAAAAGAAGGCTCTGGAGAGACCTTAGAGTACCTGGAGGGTGCCAACAGGGACTTTTTACAAGGATATGTACTAATAGAAGCAGGGGCAATCTGAAAGAGAGCAGATTTATAGTAGATAGTGGGAAGAAATTCTTTATTGTGAGGATGATGAGGAACTGGAACAGGTTGCCCAGAGAGGCTGTGGACGCCCCATCCCTGCAGTGCTCAAGGCCAGACTGGATGTCGGTCTGAACAACCTGGTCTAGTGGAAGGTGTCCCTGCCCATGGCAGAGGGACTAGAACCAGATGATCTTTATGGTCCCTTCCAACCTAAACCATTTTATGAGATCATAAACATGTGATAAATGCACGGCATCACAGACAATAAAGTAGTATTACAAGGTAGAGGAACACTCCATATATTCAATTTCTAAGGGCTTCATGAAAAAGAATTAGGTAATATTGGCAAGAATAATGAAGAGGTGAGAAAAAGAACCCTTTATGGTCAGTGATATTTACAGGGAATGTTCTTAAATACATAGAATACCATCCTAAATCAAAAATGTTACTTTCACTGCATTACAGTATAAATGAACTTAGCCTCTCTAATTTTTGATCAGTTTAATACCTGAGTCTCATCAGTCAAAAAAAAAAACCCAATTATCCATGGTTACTTTGTTAATAAATATGAAAATCATTCTCTGACATATGGCGAGATTTTACGGATTCCTTTACCTTAAAAGCAAGGCCATAGGCCTTGGAAATAGCCATATCAACTATTAAACTTGCAAGTGTTCCAACTGAAGTTGAAAAGAGTTCATTCCTTCCTCTGCTAAAGCCATTGCCAGATTTTTAAATATCCTGCTATGAAAGTAATACCTGAATGTGAATAAGAAAAAGGCTTTTGTTTGTTTTCAAATCAAAGATAACAAACATTTCTGTGTACCAAGAAAAGTGAAGTGCCTCTGACAGAAAATTTTGAAGCAGAAAAGTATTTTATCTGCCAAAGGGGTTGGCTGGAAACATTATTGAAGTCTTGTACAGTGCACACCTTTTTCAATGTTCATCTATGCCTACTAAACTTTATTGTATGGTATTTTTCTCTGAAAATTTAATCACTGAGGATTTGAAAGAGCATTTGTTAGAAAAGAGGAAAAAGTGCTAGACACTTCAAATTGTTTAGGTTTGTTCACTAACCATTGCATTTGTTTCAATATTTTACTTCTACAGCACAAGCTTTCAGGTGTGAAAAAAATCTTCTTTTAAGCCTGTCATTGGATCTAGACAATGTTGGCTATATCTTCCTCTTCTCTTGGGTTCTCTGCCATAACCTCTGACTCCACATAGTAAAGCTCATCTTTACTACAAATCACCTTCCTTCATCTGGTGAGAGGTCTCAACAACTTTTCCTATTTTTCAAATGCTCACCAAACCCCCTCAGGTACTGTGCCTGTAAATGGATACTATAAAATACAGCCTGCCTGCCTGCCTGGGGAAAATTTCTGTTTGCCACCCAAACCCTTGGTATTCCAATAAAATTTACAAACCAGGATGCAGATATAAGTGAAAGTCATGAATGCTTCTGCAAGACTTTTTTGCAGGCTGGTGAATTTCACCTGCCTTTCCTGTTTTTTTCTTACCTCATCCTTGATCTTAGCTATAGCCTGTGTAGCCTACTTGAATCTCAGCTTGTACCCAACCACCCAATTCAAAAGCTGCTGCTAAAATTATCCCTTTCATGCTGCTAAGACCCTGCCAGACATTCATATTCAAATCAAACCCATCATCCTCTGCTTCAAGTTCACAGTTCTTCTCTTAAATACAAGGCCCAGAGAAACACAACCCACACTTACAGCTTGGTTTTCAATTTGCTCTGATTATTTCAAAACTTCCCTTCTCCCTATTGTGCTCTTCAGACTTTCTTGTCTGTTTTATTTTCTGTACTATCCCTAAGTTTAGTGGTCCATCTTGCTGGCTGGATATAAACTTCACAAATTTACCTTCTTCTATAAAACACACATGCTTGAAGTGGGAGAGGTCGTGTCAGGAGAAGGGGAGTTTAATCATCACCTCTCTGAGCCCACAACAAAATCTAGAAAATTAATCACAATTGTGTTGTCACAGTTCATCACACTTCTGAACATTTTAACTTGAAAAGAGATACTTTTAACAGCCACTTAGACACTCAAATTTTAGGTCATCTTACTAAAAAAATGGAGAAAATCCAAGCAACTTCAGTCTAAGATGGTGTCAAAGTATAGTCTTTCTAAAACAGTGCAAATCATCTGCAAAACTCTTTTGTTGTAAGAACAAAAATTAGAGTTTGTTTTCTTTCAGAGTGTGTTCTTATTTTGTTTTCGCTAATGACTGGCAAGCCAAAAAGAGAGCTGACAAAATGTAAAATAATAATGCCCATCTTAAGCCTAATTTTATACTCCTCTGATTTCTTCTCCTAGATGACTGGATTCAATTAGCTTACATTTATTTAATTTAATCTATTTAATCTCTCAGTACTCATCTGTGACTGACACAAGGCACTGTTGATATTACCCTGCAACCGTCACCTGCTTGCCTACACTTTTTATCACTAAGGGAGCTCATCCTTTCCATTTCCTACCCTTCAACAGCCCAGACACCAAGGCAGAGAAGGAAAAAAAGAGAGGATCAATTAAAAAATCAGTTTTATGAAACTCCCCACCTGGTAATGTGTGTTCTCAGACAGTCTTGTGTGTCACTGAGGCTCTCCCTGCAGCAGCTTCCCGGGCTTATCAAAACAGCACTGAGAGTCCAGAGATGTTGCCCATCATCATTTTCATGCTGAAAGCTGGGAGGATATCTGTTCCTTGACTGTGCTTCACTTTAATTATCAGATTGCAATTAACACCCTGCCACTCTTTTCTGTTTGCTCTGCTTTGCTCCATTTCCTGCAAACTGATTAAAAAAAAAAAAAAAAAGAGAGAGAATAAGGCTTCCAGAACCGTAGTTTATCCAATAACATTTTATATCTGAAAGAACATTTTTATCTTTTAATTCTTTTTCTAATTATTTTCTGTGCCCTGCATTCAGCATTTCCTAAAATTTGCCCATCAATGACATAAAAAGATTATCTTTTTCATGTTGCTAGCAGAGAGTCAGAAAGTTAAATCAATCTGAAATTATTCTAAACCCTCAGCTCATTTACCCCAGCCTTATTTCATCCTCTTACTTCCTGATTCAGGATTTCTGTGTTAACGCTGTTGTTATTGAATGCCTAGGGTGAATAGTTCCACATATTGAAGGAAGTTTAACACTTAAGTAAAATTATGACATATTATTAGGTTTTTACTGTAGAAAAAGAGAAAATCTTTAAAGATGTTATGTTGAAATCTTGAAAGTATTAACAAATGCTTTATCTGAGGATCAAACACCTTTTGAAGAATGATAGGTAAAGCACAGCAGCTCTGCTGGGTTCAGCTTCCACAATTTCTTCTTACTTAATGTCTTCCTTTTTTTTCCTCTATGTAGAAGGCTTAAAAACTCTCAAAACCATGGGCATTGGGGCAATTTAATTCACTAAGTTTCTACTGTAGGATTCAGTTTTCAGAAGCCTACAAATCTCTAGGAATTTTTCCATAATTCTTAGCTTTATAGATCATAGGCAAGATGCAACAGAGTTGTTACACAGCAAAAAAGGCCATTTTAAAAATCACAAAAGAAACCCAAAGATGTAACTCTGTGTGTGTGTGTACAGTGAATTAAAAAAACAAACATTCTTTACATATGAAAAAAATTATTATTTAATATTCTGCCTACATAGAAGAACAGAGTAGGCCTCATAAACCAGCTCGATATACCTGCTGACTCCCAGTACAGCAAGTCCTGTTTCCCAACAAAGAAATGTTTCAGCAGATGAAAAAGCCTGTCTGGTTCTGAGCTCCCAGAGACTTGCTGCATGGGTGAGAGGTGCTGTCAGGGCACCAGTGACAGGAATCAGGCTGCAGCAGTCATGCTGTAAACAGGTGCCTTTCCCACTTGAGTCCTGAAGCACAAAGAAGCAAGAGTGGCCCCAAATATCCACAAGTTTCTCTACTGTAAATTGGGAAACACCTTCTTCACTTGACCACTGAACGTTCCCTTCTTCAGAACAATCTTCTAAAGGAGATCATCTCTTATGCTGCAATATTCAAGGTACATATTAAACAGGGACAAAAGCAAGTGTCATTGTGCAGTGGTAGATCTGCAGAGTCAATTCTCTCACATTACATGAAATGTACTAATGTGCAATTTAATTTTTGTAGAAGCCCTTCTTCAGTAGTTTATGACCTTTCCACAGTGCATAGTTAAGGTAAAATTCAGTTATTATAGTTCATTATCAGTAAGGCTTAAGAACAAAACACTTGTTTTGTTTATCCTCAATTGCACTTTGAGCAGCACCATCTCCCTCCTTTTGGAACAGAAAATGTTACACTGCGTGGGGAGTTAATAGGCCTTTCCTTCCCCTCTTGCCATCTACGTAAATGCATATCTAACTGCAGCCACACTACAAGCTTCCAAAAGCAGTTCCATCTGCAGAGCACTCCAGCCAAAGCAAGGTTCCTCCTATCCTTTCTCCTCTCCATGCAGGAATGGCCACCTGTGACAGTATCCTGTGCTCCTCCAGCCATGTTACCATCTCACAGCAAGTTAATAGGAGCAAGAGGAAGCTAACTGCCTGGAATAAGAGGATAAAGGTAATGGAGCAGAAACAGAAAAGGAAATATGAGACATTTTAATTCTGTTGTAACTGCCTGCTTCTAGCAATTTTTGGCTACGTGATTGTCTCATTTAAGATTCAGACTCTTCTAAGTTAACCCTGCACAGGGTGTTCGTGTTCCCTTCCCTCTGGGGAGCACTGTTCTCTTTCTGAGAAAGACAAAGATAACCTTATGTCAGTGTGACAGAAACTTGGGGACTCAGCTGCATTTTAGCCAAAAACCAGGTGAGATTAGGCTGAGTTTGAACCTCAAAGCAAGGGTAAATCTGAATTTGTATCCTCAGCTTATGGTGAAGCTCAATGCTGGCATCCAAAAATCAATGCACTAAAGCTAAAAGCTTAGTATGGAGTCCCCCAATCTGCCTGCTCCTGATTTTTTTTCACTTCTTTTCTTTGACTCAGAGCAGTACTTTTCAAACACACTGGTGTCAAAGAAGGCTGTATATTCTCACAAACAACCCTGAGGACACTCATTAACCTGAGGAATTCATTTTAGATCTTGTCCATTATGCAAATAAGAGGTACAATTTGTTCTCGTTTTCTGTGTAGCATTATTGATTTACGTAACTCCAGGTTAGTCTCAACAACATACTTTTTAATCAGGAAAAAAAAAGAAGATGAGGCTTCTGAGTTCAAATAAAAAGGAAAACTGAATCATAGTTTTTAATAAATTTTAAAAAGTAGGTGAAACTACAGCTAAATATGCAGTATGAAAATTATATTGACCATACAATATCTATTTGATGCCATTCACTGAAGTAAACTGCCCAGAATGGATGACAAAATATTTATCATCCTAGGATTGATTACATAAGGAAAATATATTTATTTTGATATACCAAAAATGGATTGTTCCCTGGGGATTTGACTCAATGACAGACTTCTAAATACTTCAAACTCTGTGCATTCTAAAACCTGCAGCAACTGATCCTCCCCAACAGAGTAGATCTCAGCAGCCTGCCCACGGATCTCAGAGCCAGGTGTGCCTCCAGGGCTGCAGGGCAGGGGGAGTGAGGTCTGCAGCCACCCCCACAGTGCAATCCTTTGGGACAGCTCCGGGTCCTGCGCACACCCTGCTACTCACCACGCTACTTCTCAGTTCTTGTCCCATTTCCTTCAGATAACGTGAGTAACAAGCTGAGGAACTTGCTAAAAACCACATATATAAAATCAGTTTTCCTTGCAGCTCATGGAAAAACTCACAGCCAGCCAAGAGCAAAGATAAATCATTTAAATTGAGACACCAATCGATGCAGTGATCGTAAACCTGTGGCACAAATGCCAGCATTAGAACATGGTGCTTCATCAGAGGCACACACGCACAGGTTGGGACTTCTCCTTGCTACTGCCCAAATAACAGTCAGGCAGGGACAGGAGGCATGGCAGACCATATGGACAGGGGAAGAAGGAAGAACTCTTGAACATGAAAGAGCTGGAGTACAGCATCAATGAGAGGACAGGACTGAATACTTGCAAGAAGCGAGTTTTCCTTCCTCTGAACAGAAAAAGCACATTCAAGCTCCTCTTTGAATTTTGTGTTCTCACAGAAATGCAGTTCACAAAAGTGTCCTTTGTATGAGTGATTACACAGGTTTTACTCTACATTCTCATCAGGATTTTACACTACCTATTAAGCACAGAATGTCCAGGATCACAGTTACTGTGAGCTCTCCTTAGGGCCTAGATAGAAAAATAGGAAAATAATTTAAGATCACCAGACTAAACAGGCAAAAGTCACCCATACACAAGAGCCTTCAATGATTTTGTGTATTTTTTTCTAAGGGGTATGACCCTCAAAAAATACCCTTTCTTTTTTCCCTTCCAATGAAGAGTGGATTTGGATTTTTTTTTCTTTAACTATTTAGGAATCTTGATGCATCTGTTAGAGATTCACTTTCAGAGGTTTAAAAAGGAAAATTCAAAAGCCTGTTGGGGAACTATATGAAATAAGAAATAATCTGTATTGATATAAGCTCCAATATCCTCCTGAGTCCAGATTAGTCACATTTCAAGGCTCCTTTACTCCCTGTTAGCTTTCCTGTTTTGCCTGACAGAGAAGGCCACTAGAATGGATAAATATGGGAATGTTGCACTTTTGTGGTTATGCAGCTGTGGTTTAAATGAAATTTTCACAATAAGGTAAGCAATGGAAAAGACCTGAGGCATTGTGAAATATCCGTCTTTGGAGATATTCAAAATCTGACTGGAAAATGAATCAGGTGACCTCCAGAGACCCTTCTATCATAAATTATTCTGTGGTTCTATGAACTTTGGGTTTTTGCAATCTAATAAAACAGTTGATTGAAGGGTTCGTATTTGACTGTAGCTTTGAACAATTACACTTTAAACCAAGCAAACCTGACTGTGACCAACCACAGTGAACCAGGAGCACCTCTGGGAGAGCTCAAGGCAGCAGCCCCTTCACCTGCCAGCAAAAGAGCTCCCACTACCCAGAGGAGCTGTGCCCAGGCACTGAAAGCTGCCACCTGCTTTCCTCCTGCCTGTTTCAAGTTGAAACATCTCTTTAAGCATAAGTTATCACTGGAGGAATATAAAAATATTATATTCCTCTTCAATTCAGCTTTCAAAATGCATAAATTACTTTTTAACTCATTGGGGCTCTGAAATGTTTTTCAAAGCATTTTCTGTGTAATGTCAGTGGGAGTTCACTCAACTTATCAGTTTAACAGTTCCTTTAAGGAGGTTCATATGTTAAGTGGTTGCTGGATCAGTTGGATAATGAGCATGGCAGCCCAGAAGGATGATGAGCAAAATGCTGCTAACACACCCATCTGCCCTCCATGTGTGCCTCCATCCCGGCTGGCACGGATCCGTGTGTATCACTCGGGCTGATCTCCAGCAGCGATCCCAGAAAGCACCATCCAGAGAGCAGGAGGAGGGCCAAGCGCACGGAGCCATTCCCTTTGGCAGCATCCCCAGAAATGTTTTCCTGACGTTTCGTGCACTAAGATGTTGGCAGGTTTGCAAGTGACAGATACTGAAGGACTCACCATTGTGACACAGCGCAAGAGCAAAGAGCTGGACTAATAGGCTCCTAAGCACCATCTGATTGCTTTGGCTACCAGAGTTAGCTCCATGGACAGCAAGTTCTAAGAATGCAAATTTCAGCTTCTCAAAACGTGCCTGAAAAACTACTTTAAATAAATTAAAAAACAAACCCCCTGAAACCGAGTTTTTCCTAGAATGATGAAGGGATGAAGGCAGTCCTTGCTGAAGAAGGCTGCCTAGCTCTTGAGCACTTTGGTTGTCAATGATGTCAGAAATATTGCTTACCTATGTTGAAGGTACTCTGTTCTCTAACATGTAAATCTCCTATCACAAGATTCTTACCGGAGAAAGCTATTCAATCATGGCAACAATCTGCTCATGTTTAAAAAAGGGAGCTGAAAGTTCAAAAATAGTTATAAGGTACGTCAAACACAGCTGATGCATTAACCAGCCACTTGCCTTACTCTCCTGAGGGCTGTGAAATATTCAGTTTTACTGCAGGAAAAAAGGAGACTAGCAATACAATTTTTTCATCTCATTGTGCTTTCTGCCTGGGATTTAATCCTGCATATAGATACATAATATTATTCCCAACCAAGCTATCTGTTTTGCATCACAAAATGAACCATTCCCCATTTGAAGGGGCTGTCAGTTATCCGTGTTTTGTTAAGCATAAAGCAATACTTGCTATTTCAAATCCCACATTGCTGACAGTTACTTCTTAGGAATCTGAATAAAGTCACTTGAATTATTTAGAATAGTGAATAGAATGCATTATTCCATTGTTCCGTTTCTACAATTAAATCAAGATAACAAATGAGCTTTCAGTTAAGTACATGCCAATGTTTGACCCTGATTGAGATTGAGGTAGATTCAACCGTGCTTCTTTGAGGAATAAATCATGATACTCCAAAAAAAAAGAGGTGAAAAACAGGATATTCTGATAATCATTTTAGGAACAAGGGCTGAGACACTCCAAGCAGATGGGACATGTATAAACAAAATGTAAAACCTAGTTAAGGCAGAGTTTTATTAGTATAGACCTGCTGGAGGACACATCTCTTGGATAAAACTGACTATGAACACTAATAACTGCTGCTTACATAGCCTAGAATTAATGTGTTTCCAGAAAGCAATTCAGTTGGCTGATAGATATACTGGGTTTTTTAATAAGGTGTTTACCTTTTTCGTTCAGAATTTAGGAGGCACAAGATATTCCTGTATTCTTCTTCAGCATATTTTCTTGTTAAATTTTTTCATTTCCCCAAAAGCATGGCCAACTCACAGCATTATGGCTGCTCTACGTGTGCTCCTAGTAATCATTTATGAGATTTTTTTTTCCTCAGGCTTTTGAATTTTATTCTTTAGAAACAGAATATATTGCATTTTTTCAGAGAAAAAAAAAATCCTAGAGACATCTGACCCATCATAAACATTTGATAGAATTAGTAGTTCAATATAAAGAGATTAAACAAGCTGGAATAATGTCTATTCCAGCCCAGAGATGCCCAGTAACAAAGGCTTAAGAGAAAACATCATGGTAGTAGAAAATGGAATTTTGAAGCAGTTCTGAAATTCTCCATCATAAATCGAGATTATGTTTATAAGTAATGACAATGTGAACAAGAAAGCTGCCTACAACTTGTAGCTTATGAAATTGTCAATACTTGAGTTGCATTTATCTCTAAAGCACCATTTTTTTGTAAAAGCAGGAGACAGTTTTGTTTTATACATTGCCATCAAAGACGAGGAAAATTTGCAACATAACTGTCTCAAAACTGAGAATACAGATTTCAAAACCAAACATGGCACCTGAAGTCAAATTTGATATGGAACTTCTCACTAATGGTTTTGACATATTCAAAGGATTACACTGATCTATCTGGAGTTTGCTGAAGCCACTTCTACGAAGTAATTTAACTTACTATTGTCCCCAGGCTATTGTGGATGGTATTACAGCAAATATCTACAGAAACACCAAACTATCCAAAAGTTGTCTGATTGTCAGGTTTTACTTTAAAAACACCCACTGAACCATCATCTTAAAAAACACAAATTGAAAGTACCTCTAAAAGAACAAACTTTTTCAGTCATGTCAGTAATTATGCTCAGTAACAAAGATTACTGGGGTAGCAACGAGGTTCCTCAGAGGATAACAGTCCTGGAATTCCGGAAAAATTCCGGAAAAACAGGAAGCAAGCAAGCTCTCTTCTCCAAGCCACCTTTCCTAACACAGCCATAAATAACAAACCTTCACAAACATAAGCAACATCTTGTCACAGAGAAGCACTGCAATGTTTATACAATTTTTCCATGGAGAAAACATGACAGAACAAACTATATGTAACAGATTAGTCACATTACTAAATGTTCTTGGGGAGAACACACTAAGCCACTGGTAGCACTAGAAGGTTCCATGTTCAACGCTTATCTAACAAAATAGAGTCTCATGATTTTTACAACATAATTTTTCTGAATGGAAAAAAAAATGGTTTTAGAAAAAAATAATGAATATAGAGGATCTATAGAGAATGTAAGTAAATATGACAACAATATGAATGTAAGTAAGCACAATGACAACCAAGAGAAATAGATCTTTACCACCAGGGAGTTGAGGAGGAAGCTGAGTGGCAATGAATACCAAATTTCCCTAACTTTCCTCAGTTACAGAGTTAAAAATAAACTCTGCCAGTACAGAAGACTGCAGTGTGTCCTGTGTTATTAGTTTTTGTACACAAGTGTGACAGTTTGGAGACTATGCTGATGTCAACTCCTGAACTGCACAATTTCATTTGACTTGGAAAATAATCTTTACTATGGACTGAAGCATTCATTCTCCAATTGTAGCTTGACACTTAGGGAGAGACCATGTCTGGAAAACCCTGACAGAGAGATCAGTGCCCACAGTTACTGAATGGCTTAACTCCAGGAAAAGAATGGATTTACTACCAGGAAAGCCATTAGTTTTTCAGTGAGTTTCTCCACAGAAACCTGTTGAAGTAAGAGTCTGGGGCTCCTGCTGCATACGCAGTAATATAAAAATTGCAGTTTCTCTTCCTGCCATTCCAAACCAAATGTCAAGGCTCAGTTTTAAAGATAATTCCTTTTGAGCCAAAGAGTTCAGTTTGCCTTTAAAAGCAAAAGCCCAGCAAGAAGAAATGTAGAGAAAAGACAAAAAAATTGCTTTTGGGCAACCTGCAGCTTTCTTGAGAGGGCAGAGAGAAAAGCCAGTGCTCAGCACGAGTCAGGACATCACAACCAAGCAGGCAGGTGTGGCCTCTGAGGGATCTACCCCTGCTGCAAGGAAATCCAGAGTGCCAGCAGCCATGTGTCAAAGCCAAGAAAGGCATAGCAGACACAAAAAGCTGGTCTGACCATGCACAGCACTTTCCAGGCTGGAAACGGTGACTGGGAGTGTGTGCTCCAATTGTTGTCCAGACAGCAGCATGGCTGCTCTTGTAAAAGACATTCTGACAGTCATATTTTGGAAGAACTGCCTCATGAAGCACTTGCAGAAGGAAGAAGTTGTCTGAAACTTATTTTGACTTCAGCTTTCAACATAGCTCCATGAGTATCTAGTTTCAAGCAAAATAAACATTCTCCTTTATTTTCTCCTTTCTCCTAAATGCAAATCGAGTCCCTCTTAGTGTCTCTCAAGGAGATGGGGGTTGCAAAACCAATTTGGTTTTGTTGAATTGGTTAGCCAAAACAGGAGGTGCTGTGTAGAATTTTAGTTTGATCTTGCTTTCTTCTTCTTTTCAGAGGAGGTTAAAAATGATGCGCTTACACTTTTATGCTCTTGGTGTATTTCAGACTCCCATTTGAAAAGATATGCAAATCAGCCTTCAGTGTCTGGAGTGGCCAGTCCAAGTGCTCTATTTTATCAATTTCAAAAGTCGATGCTCTGTGCTTTACCACATATTAAGTAAATCTTTCTATATATCCCTTATAAAAATTTAAGCTCATGCTCTTGAAGAGTACAAGTGCTAAGAAAAGAGGGGACACCTACAGGATAAGAAATCATTAGAGCTATAAGAGTTCAGGCAATCCTTATTCTCTCTTGGCTTTTTCAATAATTTCAGCTTTGGGAGGAAGGGAGTCAACCATTCCTCCAGCAGTCCATTCTGCATATAAGGCAGACACAGCAAGTCATCAATAACAAGAAAAAGAGATTTTATATCTACAATCCATACGCTGATAGACTTGGGAAAAGAACTATTTTTTGCTTAATATTCAACTTCCTATGCAACCATGCACTGCTTACAAAAAATGTACCAACCTTATTATCAGTGCAGTACAAACGTGAAAAGGCTGATCAAGTCCATTGCATAGCCCTGGCTTGGATGTTTATTGTAAAAATTACAGCAATAATTATAAAAAATACATATCTAATAACCATGTTTTCCCCTTACCCTAATTTACAAAGTGCAGTTTCCCAGGCAACAAACTAGTCCAGGGAGCCTGTAGACCTCTGAATTTTTTTCTTTTAAAATATGAACCATTGTTAACTGAATTTACATCAGCTTATGGGTTTGCTTTTCTTAGCCACCTGGTGTGCACTGCTCACAAGTAATCTCTATATGTGCTGCAATGGACACTTTATGTGTTCAGACCCAGTATAATTGAATTTCCAAGGCAGCAGAAAACTTTTTATGGTTAAAAAAGGTATAGAAATGGGTGCACACAGGTTTGTGAACCCCCCCATCACTCCCTCTTTCCCCACTGCTTTCCTAAGCACACACAGAAAAGAAGAACTTTCACAAACACCAGATTTGACATTAGTTTTTCAACCAAATTGTGTAATATCTTCTGTCCCATAATGTCGAAACCAACCCAATACACCAGTAAAAAACAGTCTACAAAATGTGTATTTCTACATTCGGAACCTATAGAAGTCTTGCCTATCCCTAAACATCACAAATATGCTGAAGAAGCAACTTAGTTACTCTAAAAGTATCACATTTAATTAAGAACATGAAATGTCCAAAAGGAAAACATAGCAATTCTCTTAATTGTGCCATCATTCCTGTAAAACATACCTGAGAAGAAAGCAGTCTGTGACCTGTAAGCATGTGCATAAACGTGTCTCTACTTCCAAGTTGTGCTTTGTGGAGAGTCTGAGATGATAAACTAGGTCTACAGTGAGAAGTTTCTCTGCTATAAGCCTGTTCCTCAGCTGAGCTAAATGTGCATCATAAAATAAGAAGCTATGAAAGAGCCAGTTATGTCTTCCTATTTTGGGAATTTTTTTTCAAACTAACTCAGAACGTATGCAAACTATGTCACTTAAAGCCTAATGCATGTCATAATCTGTTTTTTCTTACATTGGTCATGTATCTTCTTCACAGTCTTGCCAACGAGGCAGTGCAAGAAGCATGTCAGGGACTCCTCACAGCAGTGAAATTCCCATTTGGCTCCGTAGGCTGCTGTCTGTCTCCATGCACTACACAGATGGAAGACAAGTTCACAAATTGAAGACAACTTACCAGGATCTAAGAGTTCAACCAAACACTAAACATGGATTTCTCTTGCAGATCACTCACACATGCAGCCACTGACATCTCTATGGAAAACTGTCAGATATATTGCCTATTTAAAAATAGTGATTTACAATAAAACAGAAATCCAGGGAAAGACAATATTAAATAGGTGGGGTTTTTTTTCTGAATTGTTCTGTTTGCTATCATAAAAATAAGATGATTTATTTTTACTGGTTTTTTTTTTTCTCCTCCAAATTATTATAAATATAGGATAAAGTCTGCTATCTGGGGCCATATTTGCATTTACCATCCCCATCCCAGGGTAAAACCTTTAAATCTGGCCTGAAAAAATATATTAAGATTCCTGGACCTAAAATAATCTGCAGAAAAATTTTGTGCGTCTCAAGACAAGACTGTATGATTTCACTGAGTGTAAGAGAACTACTAATATTTTTTTTTACTTAATACCTCTGACCAACATCTAGCTCTTGTTCTGGTTTTTTCTAGCTATACAAGAGTAAGAGAATGAAAAAATTTTCCCATCTTACCAGCTTCTCCTCAAAGTCAATACCTTGATGTCTATACTGCAGGAGCCTTGCTTAGAAAGGAGGTATCATAGTGACATTGTCATTTTTTAGAAGTTGCTGCTCAACCTAACAGAAAAGTCCCTGTGAGAGAGGTTTTTAAGCAAGGTAACTTGTGTAACTTTTTTATGTATAGAAAGAGACCACTAATAAGAGGCAATAAAGAATTTCCCTCACCCCTTTCATTCTAAGCAATAGATTTTCCCCATTGTAATAGATACCTAAAGGCAATGGTTGCCAAAGGGTTAAAGGTACAAGAGCAATTAACTGTTCAAATCAAAGTGTTAGCATACCAAAATGGAAAGAGTTCAAACTTCTGCTGTGAATCCTTTGTTTCTACTGCTACAGAGTTCCATCTTTCCCATTTCCATTTTTTTTCTCACTTTCAGATTTTCACTGCTGAGAACTGTAGGAAGAGAAAATGTTTTCCAACAGCCATTTTAATTTTAGGAACTTCTATTTGGTAACTGAATTTTAAACTCAAATTACGATATGAATTCAACTTTACTGTCAAGAGGCATTCCAAAAAAGAGAAAACACAAAAGGATTTGTGGATGAGCTCTTAATTCTGATAATGACTTCTTTTGGATTGCCAGGTAGCCCAAGAGTATAAAGCAATGTTGAAGTGAAAGTGGAGATAATTCTACCTACAAGAGTGCAAATGCATATAACATATAGTAACTCTCTACAAAAGTAGGAACTGCTGACAAATAATAACCTGGGAGAAATGGCAGAAAAGATGTGCAAAAGCAAGGCTTTTGGGAACTAATACAGGAATGGCAAGAGGCAGTCTTGGAAGGCCACTGAGGTTAAAGAGCTAATTACAAAAATTGTACATCAAGAAATAGTTTATGTAGTCAGAAGATCTCAGTAGCTATAATCTACTGATCTGGGAATTGGAGAAAATGAATCAATGAGAAACATGGAGCAAATCCATGACATGAGCTGATTAACTGCCAAGAATACAAAAGCTCTTAATAGCCACAAAATTTAAAATTTAGCAATTATTTCTCTTTCTTTCCTACTAGCTGTGGTCACCTCACAAGAAGGAGTCTGTGGCCCTCAGCCATCCTCCAAGGAGGAGATTAACAGCCTCATTAATTATGACGGGCACTCTTTTAAGTGCTATTGAGATCAGTGTTAGTTTCTGCAGGGTCTGAGATCATGCTAACAGTGGCCACCTCGCTGTGACACTGAGCTGTTAATGCCCTACTCCTGTTTCAGCATGTTCACGTCCCATGAAAAAATGCTAACATAGCAAATGGCATCATGATTGCTCAGTGCACTCAGAGCAACTTCACAGGCACCCGTGTCCTGGGAATTTGGCAGGCAGGGAGGCAATCTGGTGTTTATACTACATGGCACATGCATGAAACACTTCTCCACTAGTGATGAAGCTAGCAAAGAAGGTCCCAGCTGTTAAGCAAACAAGTATCAGCTGTCATACTCATCAACCTCCTGAATGTGTCTGCACCTCCTTGGATGAACATCCCTGTGCACCTTCCCCAGGTGCCCACAAACCCCAGCGGCCCCTCTGAGACATGACTTCATACTGCACACTTTGTCCCCTCATTCTGTTAAGCTGCTGACCGCTCTTCTCCAGGGAAATAATGCTGATGGAACAAGGTAGAGGAACCAGAGAAAATGGTTTCAAGATCTGTACAGGTGCAATAACCGGTGCAGCAGGGATGATCCTGACCTCACCACTGTGGCTCTGCAATCTGTCACTCCAAAACTGCTTCTGCTTCTCATCCACTCAGCACAGACCATGTGGCGTCGGCTTTCACTATCTCACACACTTCAGCAGAATAATGATGTAAATTGTAAGTCAAATCTGACTGTGAGAAATACAGGTTCTATCCATAAATAATGAAGACTTTTTTCTTACTGATTCATGTTTCTGTTTAATCCTTCTGATTTGAGAAAGAAAACAAATGTTACAAATTCCTTCGAAAATTCTGTGAATTGTATGTTAGTAGTTGCAATTTCAATTTAGGGTCCAAAAAAAATACTGATTGAGCTATTGGGGACCTAAATGTATCTCTGAAAACTACCAAAATCACAATATATATTGGGCAAGTATACAGATTTTTGATTAAAACCAGAATATTTCTCAGAACATTTGGAATTGCCATGTTGATCAGTAGCTCCGGGGCCCTCTGCAGTTATACAAGACATGAACAATTTAGTTGCTGTCTCCAACTCTCAGTCAAATTTCTATTTTGTTGACCAACATTGAGCAAAAATATTACAACAGGATTATTGAGACAGAGCCCAATGTTAAGGCAAGGTGTATAGGCCACAGGAGAGATAGAAAAATAAGAGCAGAGAACTGAACTTGGCTCTTCCATGTCCCAAGAATTAGACTTAGTCACTCAGCAGAGGTCTGTGAAGAAAACACTGTAGCTCCAAGCCAGTAAATGAGACACTTCCACTATGGCAGTGTGAATCGAACTCCCACATCTTTCCAAATAAGTGCACTGCTGGGACATAATCCAGGTTCATTTCCTCCATTTTTTAATGGAAGCAGATAGGAAAGGTTAAAATTTAATTTCACAGCAAGACAGAGAGAAAGAATTTTTTTACCTTGAAGATTTTTAATAAGAAAACTGTTTCATCCATTTTCAATAATCAGCATTGCTTAAGCTAATTCACAATCAGGAACTAAAAGTTGTTAACTTTTCTAAGGCCACTTGGCTTCTATCACACAAACAAAAGTATCCTGAAATACAGGATAGACATAGACTCCTTTTGCCCCTCCAAACATTGTCTCTGCTCCCCTGGTTCCCTAGTCTTTGTCTTACCCTTCCAAAACGTTCACTTTTTGGGGCGTTTGCAAAGTAAAAATAACAAGCTACATCCTGCTAAGAGTCTTGGTGTCCCAGCCCTGACAGCCGCTCCTGGCTCTGCTCACACCCGCTCTCCCTGCTGCTCCTGAGATCCAGTGAGTCATTGCTGGGAAACACAGCCTCTTCCTCTAATGCCAGATGCTCTCAAAATCAACAACAAACTGGAAATTAATATTATCTCTCTTTCATGGGATAGAACAGTATTTTCTGGCCAGCCCCACCAGTTTTGGGGTTTTTTTTCCATATCTCCTAAGGCTTCAGCTGTGTCATTCCTTCTCCCTCACCCTTGAAAACTGAAAACACAATTAAACCTCATTGTCAACTACCAGCAAGAAAAAGATCACTTTTATAGTTTCAATATGCAAATTTTATAGTTGGGGCAAACTAAAACAAAGAATCCCAGCAAACCTCATCACTTTCTCCTAAATCCATATATTTTCATGGATTTCATATTTTCTACATCCCTTAGAAATGAACGTTATGTTCTCCATGTTTTGGTAGAAATAATTGCCTCTCTACTGACAACTTGTCAGGTTTCAGGATGATGCAGTATGAGAAGACAGAGATATAATCTTCCAGATTTATAGCAGAAATACTCCTCATGGACCTTTAACTAGTGCAGTGGTACCGAGTGCCCCTGCAATATGCAATGATAGTAAAAGTTATGTTATCTGAGGTAAAATGCTTCCTGCACACACCTGAATATTCTCCTAATAATTTTTAAAGTTATCCATAGCATTAAAAAATTACAAAAAATAGCTGCTTTTCACAACGGTCTTTCCTATTTTACATATGAATCCTCAGCTTCTTCTATATTTTTTTTTTACTATTTTGGTTTGTTTTTTCTTTTTTATCACTGTCTCTCTCCACCCTTGGTCTTCATCTAGATTTCTCTATGAACCTTTTACCATGATGATGTCAAGTACATAAGTAGGCTGCTGAAAATGGAAGGATTAAAAAAAGAATAATTTGTGTGTATATGTATGTACAGATGTACCTACATATCTGATACTTCCTAAGGTATGGTTTTAATTGCATATGTGTAAGCAGTGTATCCACCAAGTTCCCAGATGCCTTTTGTAAAGAACTGATTAAGTTCTGAATATTTAAAATTAGAACTAAATATACACAACTGATGTTTCCTACGTGAAATATTCTGTTCATCTCAGAGGGACACAGTTTGTTTTCAAGGGATAAGGAGCCAGTAAGAAAATGCTCAGATAAAAGCAAATGAAAAGAAACCTTCAGATCATAATTTGAGGCATTATGTACTGTTTTTAGATTTGATACACACAGAGAAATCCTTGAGATACTTTTCACACAGCGCTGCATAAAAGGAATAGCCAGAGGTCTGAGAATGAGCAGCCAGCAAGCAAAGAAAAGCATAAGGAGGGCCCTCTCCCCAGAGTCACAGTGCTGCTCCTGGGCAGGATGCTCCAGGAAGTGGCCTTGCAGCAGCCCCCATGTGAAATTAGTTACTGGCAGAGCCCAGCAGAGGCGGCTGCTGTGTGCCCTGCCCAGCCAGGCCCTCCAGCTCTGTGCTGAGGGGGGATGTGCAGCTGCCCAGGCACTGACTTGGCAAGGTGCAACCAGCACAAGGGACTGCAGCGCTTGTCATGGAGCCTCTGCTGCTGCATGAGACATGGCGTTTGTCCCATGGAAATCCCTGCTGGAGACAATGACACCAAGCTGGGCTTGGCACAGATTGGGATCTGCCAAAGGAAGGCAAACTTCACAAAATTCAAAGCCTGTTACCAGCAGCAGAAATGATTCAGGTTCCGTAGCTAGCTAGACCAAAAATGCCACAGAAAGTTAATCCCTGTTTCCAGAAGGCCAAGAAATGAGTGCAAAGTGATTAGGCAATAATCACAGCAGATTTCTAAAATAATGTAATGAAACCGACTCTGATATTGAGACATGCTGGAGACCAACCTAGAACCAGTGCCCAGTTTAAAAAGCCCATGGTACAGGACAGGAGACACAAATGATCTGGGACTGGCAACAGTGCTCAGGGAACGTGCTACAAACCTTAAAACCCCAGCTAAGCCTCAGAAAAGGCTGAATCAGAGCTGTTCATTTTTAATGCTAGAAATTATATAACACCAGCCTGGTTTTATTTCAGTTACTGAGGCACAGACTATGTAGCTGATCAAGAAAGTGAAGACTGTTCTTCCTGAGCCAGACAATTTAAGGGATTGATCACACAGGTCCAAGAGACAATGCAGAAGAATTCAAGTGACTAACAAACAGGAATTTGAACATCTTTTCCTGTCTACCCACAAAGTAGCTGTAACTAGCAAGGTGTACTTGCACTGACATCTCCCTAGTTTTCTTCATGCTTAGCCCAAGCCAGGCTCTTCTTGCTGGACCAGCATAAGCAATGAGTAGAGATTATACGTTGCCTTTATTAAAAGAACGGTGCACTCATTTTCTGCAAACTCTCAGCCTGCAGGAAATCCACCACTTGGGTCTGGTAGGGTGCAGGTGCTTATAGAACCCTGCCCTTTGGCTTCTCTGCCAGGAGAAGTCTATGTAGCCCAGACTGAGCTTTGGAGGCTGTGAGGTTACAGTTCTGAACTGCATCCCAGCGTACACACAGAACAGGGTGATGACAAAGAGGGAAACACAGCCTTACCTTTCCAATAAAGCTGCACCTGCTAAGGCTTATCCTCAACAGTAAAATTAATCTTCCATAACTCTATAGCTGTAGCAGGATGTAAAAACTGTTCCTGTCACATAACACACTTAGTGTTGGGTTTATGTGCACATAAGCCAAGAATGGGGTTACTCACAACCTTAGAGTTGAACACTGTATGAATGTAAGCACTGGCTGGACCAGCTCCCAAGTGCCTCCTTCATTATCTCCATATCTCAAAATTATGATTTCCAATTCAGACTGCTCAGTTTCTCTATGCTATTGTACTTCCTGCTATGCCAAACAGAAAGTTTTCATATTAATTTTAGCAGATGCCTTAATTTATCTTTTATATTATATTTTATTAATGCCTATTGCACTGGCATGTAGGCAGATGGCCAACTTCAAAACCAAAGTTTTATGGAGGAATTACAAGAATAGTCAGGCAAATGGGTTCTTCACAGCTGGGAAGCTGTTACGGTATGGTATATTTATAGTATATAAAAGATACTTGTGAACAGAACAGATGGTAACTTAAGAAATTACCTGAATTTGGATTTTGTCCTGAATTTCAGTAGGTCCTTGTGAGTTTGACATTCAGCAGTTTTATTCTTTCAATCTCTTTACTTTCTCTTCTAACATTACACACCCAGGTTTTCTGAAAAAAGATACTTTCATAAACTTAAAAAAAAAAAAAAAACCTTTCAGAAAGGTTAAGCAATAACTTGAAACTGTTAAGGTCAGCAGATTTCTTACAGCCAAAGTTTGAACAGCTGCAGTGTCTCCCACAGATGTGACACAACACTTTATAAACACATGGCTACCTAAGTGTACAAGTGTGACAAACGTATCAGCTCATCACTTACGTGTTTATTTCATAAGCTATTTGGAAGTAAGCTCATAATTTACAACCCCTTAAGTTTTAAAGTTCAAGCCTAGCTGGGAAACTTACAAAAATGAGAGAAGTTTTAGAGCAGTTCCCTTGCCAGCTGTACCTAAGGTACACTTTACCTTTCCTTTCTGAGGTGATTAAAAGGTTTCTACAGAAGCTGAAAGACTTTGGGGTTGTGCATCATGATTTTTGGACACATAAAGCGTTTACAAGTTCTTTATACCAAATTATGTATTTTACACTTGCAACATCTAAGTTTATCTTAGAAAAAGAATTCAAAGGACAGATTTTTCAATACCTAAATGGGCATAAGACCCTCACTTCCAGTTGATTTACAATCAAAAGAATGTTGGTATTTAAACCTGAAATTCTGCTCCACAGCAATTAATCCATGGCCTGATGACCATTAACTGATGTGCTCTGTGCTGCAAGGTCTCTTTTCTTAGCACAGCCTCCCTTGCAGATTGTTAGGTTGCCTGTAGCAGCATTTCCTGTATTACAGAAGACATGTACAGTCCTAAGTTTAAAACTAAACAAAAAAAGTTAAATGATTTAATAAAAATTATCTTGGTTTCACAGAAAATTTCTAGTCTATCATCTTTGGTCGATTCAGTAGTTAAACTTTACTGGTCAATATCCTAAGTGAGCCTTGGGCTTTTACACAAGCATAAATAGAGATCAGCATATCAGCTATTGCATAACATTTGTTTGTTCTGTTTTGTGTATAGTCACAATCCTTTGTTTTAATAAACTAAAACATTCATTATAAATTCTCTCCAGAGGGATCTGTGAGCCTTTTCTGTGGAGCCACAGAATCTGATTAAATGTAAGAAAATAGATTGTATTTCTTGATTCTCAGATGGCTACCAATCTAGCAGGCTTCCCTAACAGGACAGCTCTGAACTCTAATTCAGCTCTTGCTTGCTTGGATCAACAAGATATGTTCAGCTTGTTGCATACCTCAATTAACTAACCTGCACAAGGAAGCTACCATACAGATAACTTATACAAAATTCACTTACACTGTTTTGGGGGTTGCTTGGTCAGAAAATCCTATCATGTATTAGGATTTAAGGAAAAAACTATTAGTTGTTTTGTTATATAATTACTTGAATGTACTTTTCATTCAAATTCTCCTTGAGACATCTACCTCTTCCCAAAACCTTTACAAGGAGCCTATGGAGTCTTGTCTTCATAGCCTCTCAAAGTAACACACTTGCCTTCCAGGTAAATATGCATTCTGCAAGACTTGACTATACTGCACTGAACTGAAAATATATTAAAGCTGTTGCCAGCTTTTTAGTTCCCTGAAAGTTTTCTTGACATTTATATATATTAGACTTACAGATCATTCTGGAAATATCTTGTTTGCTGCTAAGGTTAAGTGTTAGCAGTCAAGTTTGGTTTAAATATACAGTAGTTGAAATATAGGGTTTAATTATGAAACATCTCATATATGTGAGCATGAGCAAGAATGCAAAGCAAACAAAGACATAATGTAAGTTTAAGTTTCGCATTATTTAAACTCTAAATTAATTTCAGGTTTTTTCCTTATCTCAAAGATTAGCCTTCTAAATCCTGATGTTTTTAGAATTAACCTATTCTACTTTGTAAAACAGGAAATTGCTATCAGGAAAAAACTGTGAAACCATCTCAATCCTTCTGCTTCCCTGGCTCACTTATTGAGGCTGGCATTGGTTCTCTTTGGGTATTTTTTTTAGCATCCATGAAAAACAAATTCTACTTAGCACTAATGAAAATTAAAAAAAAAAAAAAATCCAGCCAACAAAAAACTAAACTAACCTGAGGGCGAAAAAAAGGGCAGCAAAAAACCAAGAACCTAAAACAAAAGAAACCAAGAACAAGCTCTACATCTCTTATTTCCACTGAAATCACTTTGGGCCAAATTCAAGAAAGGACTGAAGGACTTGAAAGGCAATTGCTTCAGGGCTTGCCGTTTCAATGCCTGGAAATGATGTCAAGACAGCTGGTCCCAGGATGGGGTGTGCAGAGCAGGAGCAGAGCAAGTGTCTCACACAGGGCTTGCAGCAGCCAGGCTGTAGGTGGGAGCCATCAGAAACCAACCACTCATTGCTGGGAAACAACAGGGTGAGTTCTTTCAACCCTTCAGCTGATCTACCCATGACCAGGACAATAGCAACGAGCTTCTCTTCCAGCCCTTGGAGCAGAGGAAGAGCAGGGGTTTTGCCCGTGACAGTGGCTCTGCCCGTGCCCCTGGCTCAGCCAGCCCGTGCATCCCAGCCGTGGCACGGCGCGGTCAGAGCCCAGCAGGGCCGCAGACAGGCGGAGGCACAGCCTGCTGGGGCTGTGGCTCAGCCAGCACAGCGTGCAAAGCCTCCTGTGGCACTCCAGCCTTCTGGAGCTCAGGGGACAGCTGCAGTTCAGCCTGCAGCCCCCGCCAGGCCAGGGCTGCCCTGGGTACGCACAGACACGATGAACGGCCCTGGCCATGCCGTGGCTCAGCCAGGAGAGCTCAGGGAAGCGCAGGGAATGCAGCACAGGGAGCACCTGGGGCCTAAACTCAAAGTGAGAATCCTGAAAACCCCTCTGCAGATACTTCCTTAGCTCCAAGTTCAGGCCAAGGATTGGTGGCTCAGCTCTTTCCTAACACGGGTCTCTAAGTCCAGAGTCTGATTGCCTTTCCTCACCTCGGCAATATTTTTTACAAGGGGAGTACACTAATATTTAGGCTCTCTGCAGTAGAATGTATTGCTCAAAGTGAGCAATGGTGGCAGAACCCATTCCAGGGGAAGGAAAAGAAAAAAAAGAAGAGCAATTGCAAACACTGTGGGAAACTTAACATGGACATTTTTTAGCATCAGAAAATTCTGGAGGCTTCCAAATAAACTCATAATTCAGAAGCATTTGAGAGACAGCAATGCATCAATAATGGATTTTTAGTAGGTTATATCCTTGAAAGAAGGTAGATGGTAGAGCAGACAAAATAAAGTTGTTGGTGGCCTAATACATTGCAAGTGGTTTGTCACCTACAAGACTGCATTCTTTAAAGATATCTAACACACACATACAAAAAAAAAAACCCTCAAGTGAATTTATTGACCAAAACCAGTTCCACAGAACCAATTAGTATCTTACACAGGCTGCCCTGCAAGGCTTATGAGGCCATCCATCACTTGTCCATTTAACTATTTAGCATTTGTTCCAGCAATTTGTCACACTGTCAGAATGGTAGCATTTCAGAATAGGAGTTTTGGTTGAAAGAAATCTAACTCAGATAGTGCAGATATTTCTTTTCTAATAAGACTTACACAAGATTTATGTTTCTATTATTTTTAACCTTAAGCATCTTGTCTGGAAGGTGAGGTTAATTCTTTGTATTTCAAAGTTTCCACATTTAAATCGATTGTGTTAGATGAGAAATTAAAAATATTATGCAAAATGGAATTCCTTAAAACTTCATCAATTCACAGTTCTAACATCAGCGAGTGCATTATCTTACAGCTGCAGTGCTTACATTTTTATCACTTTTGCCATCTAGTCAGTTGCTTTCATGTTTATTTTTGGTCACTTTCTAAATTTCACCAAAAGAACCACAAAAAAGTTACCTTTCCATTGAATGAGATGCAAAGTTTCAACATAACATTAGCATGTCTACTCACAAGGTATTTTACATTTTTCAGGCTCTATATATCTAAAGGAAAAGAAAAAAGGATTGCTGACGAGTTTCAATTACTCACCTCCAGATATTTATAAATATAAATTTAAATGAATGCATAAAAACTAAAATGCAAAAGAAATATTTCAAGCTCTGCTATCTCTAAAAGAATATTTGATGTCTATAACGCAGGTACTGGGAACTGTTTCAAAAAACTGGCACTTGCTTTTAAACACATCCAGAACATTTTACCTGAACAACATGTAGGAATTAGACTAACACAATTCCCACATTAAATGAAAGCAGCTACAATGAATATGTCAGGCAACTTGTTAACACCTTGTCAGAGAACTCTTGCGGTTCTACCACGCATGGTGGTGTGTCCACACACCTGCAATTCTGCCACTTCCCAGGCTCCACCAAAACAGGAGCTATTCCAAAATAACCTTAGATTTGTTTATTGTTTCAAAAACAGGACTCTGGTTTTTTAATGGCGCAAGTGCACAGATCAGATTTCTGCTTTCCTGATACCCTGTAGAGTTTCCTGATTTAGATTTCTTATAAAGAGGCTGCAGCAAAGAAACCTGGGAATCAAATGCCATCTCTGCATCTGAATGCTGTTAAGTAGCTCCCATGGCATTTCTCCCTGACTCTCAGTGTGTGTCTGTCACTAAGCTCACTCCCAGAGATAAAACAGCAAATGTGAACTCCTGCGGGAAAGCACGTCAAGTAAAAACCTTTCTTGAAGCCTTGAGAATGCTCCAGCTCAGTCAATCTTCAGGCCTTCAATCACACACCCATCTCACCTTGTATACAGAAGGTTTTACAGTGTACCAGCATTAGGTAGGGATAACCAAATGTTTAATAAATAACCAGAAAAGTTAATATCTCTGTGTAAAAGGCTTAGCAAATTGATAAAACAGCAACTAGACAATATAGATTAGCACTGCTCAAACACCCCCAAACAATCCCCACTCTGCTTTGATGAGTAATCTTAATGTTAAACATGCTTGACAGATTTGAAGTATATATTTTATTTGTCTCTACCTATTTCTGTCTATAATTAATTGCATCAGTCAATTATCTTGATCTCTTTTAAATATCACTGCTGTATTAGTCTGCCTGTCAAGGACGCATCTACCTTAGATGTGGGTTTCTTTGCCCTCAAAATAAATAGTATTTCCAGTTACAGTCAGAATAGCACAGCAATTCTTGCAATACTGGAGAGGCAAAGTGGTAGAAGGAAAGAACCTGCAGGACAGACCAGCAGTTCACAAGAGCTAAGGAGCTGGTTCCAGGCAGACACTGCCAGAACACCCAGTTAGAAGAGAAGAAGGTGCTCACACCCATAGGGGTGCTGAGCCCAGCAAGCAAGAATGTCCAGCTGCAGGTCTTGGGGCTATGGAACACCTATTTACTTATCTTTGGAAGAGGATTTGCTTGTTTGTTCTCTTAAATATATGTCCAACACTAAAAAACAAAATATACTTGGAAAATTATTCCAGCTACAGAGAATGACATGGAAGAAAACCCCAACCAAACAAAAAACAACACCCTGAAAACAGAAGTTTTCTATGTTAAGCACAAGCCTGAGGGGAAGACTGCTCACAACCAGCAAACTGTCAGGTCATCTAAACTGTCTTTAGGGAGAACATGAAAACTTACCAGTAATAGGACAGACAAAAACAAATTGTTTGCCAGCAACAAATACCATGGACTGACTTTGACACAGAGACAGTAGTGAACCCTTCTGCCAGAAATTTGAGGAAATAAAAAATAAACCAGAAGAAATTATATTCTGATATTTACATACTGCACTCCCCTCTACTCACATGCCTTCTGCCAAAAAAATATAAAAAGCAAAAAAACTTCTCGAAGCTTCTGATTCTCTTTTCATTCCCTTTTTAAAGGAAGTTTCAGGTCAGCTCCCAGAAGCTACAGAAAAGCTTTTGGGGGTTTAATAATCCAGAGTTAATAGTCATTCATTTGTCAGGTTTGGTACAGAGGGTGGGCCAGAATTAATTTCTTGCTTAACCAAGGCTGAAATTCACATTTAAAGCATAAGAAGATATAGCTGTTACTGAAGTCTCATTCAGCAAGAGACATTCAGAGTGAGATGATCGCAGCAAGAACTTGTACTGAATATAAAAAGCATCTGGGAACAGGTAGAGTCTCAAACAAAAAGATGAAAGTTGAAAGAGAAAAATAAGAAATAACCCAAATTCATCATGAAGGGCTAAACCAGCCTCTGACTGCCTGTGTGTAGCTGCTGTCAATGACACAAGAATTGACCTCTAAACCATGGCTACTCCATCAGCTGGCACTCTGGGCAGCTCAGTGCACAACTGATTGGAATCACATAATCAGTTCAGAAAGGTTTCACAATGGCCCTAAATGTGGTCACTATCAGAAAGAGGACTCACAGGTATAAAGATCAATTACTATTTAAGTAACATTCAGTGAGATATATTTATACTTCCATCAAGATGGGAAGAGGAAAGTGAGTCTGAGGAAGCAGGATTTCAAAAGTACAGCTGTACTTTCTATTATAAACCTTTCTAGAGAAAGAAAATGCATGAAATTAAATAAAATATCATCTGTAAATAATCACATTAAGCATTAAAATTTCCTGAAAACAGAATCTGGAACTAGAAAAGTTTATGTAAACAAAGCAAAACAAAACTATTGGACACAATATGCCTTGTCCTAGGATGCCCTTCCACATTTTCCTCATACTGTTCCATCTACCTCTTTCCATCTGGTTTCCTTGCCCCACTGATAAATTTTTAAGGCCTCTAGGAAGAAGAGGACAGCTCTTTCACTGTGTGTATCATGCCAAATGAAAAAAAAGACAAACGTCCAAAGTAGTGATTAGACACTTCCATTTAGAAAAAGCAATTTTAGAAAGAATCTGGTACATGATATAGACATGCTGCTTTGAGTTTCAAATTCTCTAGGCATTTTCTTTATATAATCCTTGATGGGATTAAATATTTTACCCCACTTAATATTCTTGGAGTGCACTTGCTAAAAATTTAGGCATGTATAAATAGCTCTTTTGTGGATTCAGGCAATGATTTGTATCTTCACCCCTTTCAGGTATGGAAAAGTAAGTAGAAAATCTGATTCTGAAGACAATAGTGGTGTATTTACATTCATCTTTCACACAAACAGGTCCACAAGCTTGTGTTCAGAGGAATGTCTAGAAAGGATCAAAAGCAAGAGCAAGGCTCCTTGTTGCAAGAGGTTAAGAATGTTCTGCTACACCATGGAGATGGGGAGAGAAGCTCTGATAAAGGAAATGCCAGGGGCCATGTTGCCAGACCTGTTTTCTTGCCCTGTTCTTCCTTGCACGCTTGCTCTACTCCCAAAATACCTAAAGGTGATTGGCTTCTTGAGGTAAGATGGAAGGCAAAATGCTGCATGCAAATGTAAAAGCCACAAAACTGAAGTTTGAGGTAGTAACAGAGGCTGATAACTGGAGTTCACACTGTTTCCAAGGCTTGCTAAAGAACCCTGCATACTTTGAAGTAGATAGACTATATGATAATGTGGCTATAAGTCATGTTCATTTAGAAAGCCAAACATACTTCTAAAGGCATTCTTAGAATGTCTTAACTGCATCCCAGCTCAGAACTGTATCGATTAAAAAAAAGCCAAAACAACAAAACAACGACCTTGTGCTGGCACCACTTCAGAACAAATCCACCCTCTGTAATGTATAGCCTATCTGGCAGCTCATTGATGGGAAAAGATTGTCCTGTACTGAAAGATCACTGGATGCCAGCAGAGATCTCTAAGCTGCCAAGCCCCGTGTTACCATTTCTCTGCACACTGTTGATCTCCTACTCTCAGGGCACCAGGTGTATTGTTACTATCAGTTTGATCTTTCTGACTTCACGTGCTACTGAATATTCTGAGCTTTAATGTTTGCCTTTATAACACAGGAGTGGGCAGTTTGCAAAACAATGCTAGAATTCATAATACATTCTACCATTAATAAAAGTGTCCCACACATGTATCCAGTAAACACAAAAAGAAACCATGAGATGAGTTCCTAATATACATATACAAAAATCAAGTAATATACATACAAAAATCAAGACTGCCTTATCATTTGAATTAAAATTCCAATGAAATAAGTGGCACTATTCCAAATTCATCATAGCTTATCAGAGAAGCAGATGGTTGCACAACACAACATGGGATGAGGAATTTACTGAAGATGGATATTGTTCTCAAAGAAAAACCTGAAGAAAGCACAAATATTATAAAATTCTTTTTCTTTTAAAGTGATTTTTGCTTTTACAGCTAATCTGGCAGACAAAAGTGGATGGAGCTATGTGATAGGACAGTTATATCTTTTATCATATCAGAAAAATTATTCTTGTCTCTTATGCTCTTCCTAGAAAACTCAAGAGAGGCAATCCAATTATAACAGCCAGCATAACGTGAGATTAGTTAAAATTTCAAAATACTGTTGAAATTGTGGAAAGCGCTTAGACTTTTACTCAACAGTTCTTTAACTGAAAATCAAATATGTTATTCAAAGAACAAGACTTCTTTTTTTTTTTTTAAGAGATTAATCATCCTTGTTTCTCATTTAAAGTCTGGGGACACAGCCAATCTTTTCTCTTGTTCTCAGAGGGAGATATTTCATTTTGAAAAGAAAAAAACAAAATTGTTCTCATTTCCTTTATACGTTGTCACGGTAGACAAGTCATCACAAAAAAAAATTCCTGTTTCATATTTCTTTGGGTCACTCCAATGCTAAATTTTTTCTGGAGTTAATGCACAATTTGACCTCTTGATGCTGTATCCGTGGAAAACGTTACCTGAAAAAATGTTTTTCTTATGCTATTTGGGGAGGGAGAAGAAATGAAAAAAAAAAAGTAATCAAAAGAAATTGTAATCAAATGAGAAAAAATTAAAGCTATTTTATTACTCTTGCATTTTATGATTTCCTTTGCAATGTAACATCTCTATCTAAACTCACTGAAAATTTGGAAGCCTAGTAAATCCAGGAACTTGGTAGTAAAGTGCCCTATCACAGTTCCAATGTTCCATGACTCCAAATTTAATAATTTCCTTTAATAGCCTGTGTAGTTAGAAGTATTTTTGCCAATCTGACTGATTTAGTACTAGCCTGAGAACCTCCCTTCAGGCATCACTTAGAGCTCATGATTAGTTGATGCTGGTAGCAATAAATGTTCTCCATGGATTCATGGAATAAAACATTTTACACATTTCAACTTTACATTTGATTGGTACTGTATCTTCTCTTACATAAACCACTTGATTTTATAAGACTATTTTCCCAGTTAAGGAATCTGAAAAATTTCTCATTGGATACAAAGAATTCAGTGAACTGGGCATGAATATTATTGCTTATTACAAGGGCTATCTGACACATTTCATTTGTCTGTAGACACAATGCAGGAGTTTAGGTTTAGAAAACAAATATAAGTACATTATATCTTATATGCATTAGTGTTATATATTTGTAAAAGCTGTGGCGAGATTACTCTTGCTGGACATTTGTACCATGCCCTGTGCAGAGCAGTGCTGATCAATGACCTGGATGGCTCCAATTCACAGTTATTTGTATTGGTTCTGTTCCCTTGTCTGCTGATGAAACTGATCAAGAAGAAAGCAGGAGATTTTGCTTGGTAGCCAAGTTCTTTTTTCTAACATTAAGAACAGTTAGACGGCTAGGATGAAGAGAAGTGGAAAATTTTTCCTCAGGAAACCTAACTAAATCAAATGTGGCCTACAACCTAATAGATACTCTTCTACCATGGAAAGAACTTCTGTCTTAAATGTAGTTTTCAACAATTGCATTCACATGTACTGTGTACATACGCTGCAAAGTGTACCACCAAAACATTCTATTTAATAGCCTCTACACTTAGGCTCTAGGAAGAATTTTGTAGACTCCTTGACAAGAAAGAGACAATAATCCAATAGCTTCATCTCTTTGAACTACGTAACTAGGAATTTGGGGAAAGTCCTTACTAGACCTGAAAAATAAAGGACTAAGATTGCAAGTTAAAAATACATTTACTGACAGTACTTCTCTCCAGCTAATGTCTTTTCCCAAAATATTACAAATTAGAAGTACCTTTGTGCAAGTATTGCTCAGAAAAGATTCTCAAAATAATGAGTCTTTGGTCTTATGTCACAAATCTGCTTATTCTTTTTTTTTGTCTTGCAGCTGTGCCTTGAAACCAGATCTTGCAATAAGGAACAGAGAGCTGTGAGGAGGGAGAGGAAACTAAGCTCCAGCCCTGCTTGCACTTACAGCTCATTCACACAGAAGAGCAAAGACCTGGCCACAGCAGCTCCATTTGTCACCACATCCTACTGCTTGTGCCAGCTCCCAGTGACATGCCAGGCCACTTCCTCAGCCTGCTTTGCATACTGGCACTGGGCAGAGCTGTCTGTCACAGGACACAATTACACCAGCCGTCCTACCAAATAACTCCTGTCATTTCATGAGCAGAGCTGGGCTGTCTCTGCTTCTGTCTTTGGCTTGGACAATCACTGAGCACTCACACATGGTGATGAGCACACTGGCCTCCTCCAACTTCTGGCAAATAAGAGAGGAGCAGCAGAATGGGATTTCCTTTCAATCTATTCCTGTGGCATTTCCACTTTCTTAAAAGAAAAGATTTCCATAGCCTGTCCACAATTTGATATAAGGCCCATAGTAAAAAGACCCAGCAAAGATTTTTTTTCCTAGAATTTTTTCCTTGTTTTAAAAAAAGTCATACGCATTAAACAAGCAACATAGCAAAAACCAGGAAGCTACATGTACACACAAGTACATTTTTCTAATGTAACACATGTATTCGGTCTGCACCTGGCTTTAATAATTTTAGCAAGTATTCCATTATACTTTAACTTGCAATATTGAAGCACAGAAACAGTTACTGAATTGCGAGTTCACTTTGGCATCTAGGGGCATGGATAGGAAATTATTCAGGAACACAAGATCAACCTCATCTGACCAAGACAGAAATAATCTCTCTTACTCTCATAAAACATACCTGGCTTTGACAAGCTTGTCCTCGATCTATAAAACATCTGTGAAATCCCTAAAGAGAGGAGAGCTACCAGCACCCTGTGAAGACATGCATTTAGCTTTCTCCCACTCCTGATAAGCATGAAACCAACTAATTAAATTCTGAGGTCTATTCCCACAAGCACAGAAAGGTGCTGTGCAAGTGAAGGAGAACAGATGCAGTACCACATCAATATTATTTTATTTCCAAAAGTTTCTTCTTAAATGCTGAAACACCTTCCATCATGTAATATTTAAGACACAATCTAATCCTTATGAAATGCCACTAAGGCTGCTGGGAGACCTAAACTCTCTCATCAGGTAAGCTTCTGTTTATTTGCTTCTCCTTCCGCTTCACTATTTTCTTTTATCTTCTTTTCTATTTCCCCCTCACATCATCCTTTGTTAAAATCTATCTTTCCTCTCCAAGCCCACAGATGAAACTCAAAGATAGTTCGTTGCAGTCCTTTCTATTAATAAGGTTTGACTTTGAGTGCAAAACATTGTTTCTACAAATATTCACTTTCTGTGTGTATTTACACGAGCACATATAGACCACTCAAAAATGCAGTTAGTAATTTGCCAAAATATTTTTCTTTTTCTGCACTATGGTAGGTACATTTCAATAACTAAGAGAAACCTGAGCAGAATTTATGGGATCATAAAATACAAAAAAAAAAAAAAAAAGCCATCATAAACTTAGGTATCAATGCACAAAATATTCCCTTTAAGAAGTACAAATATTAATGTTAATATTGTTATCAGTTGTTCCTCTGAGGCAAAAGGAACTTCAATTTGACATTACTAAAATGGACGTTTTTACATTGCGCAGACCTCCAAAAGCTGTTGTCTAAAAATAAATGCTAGACACTTCAATACTTTCAAGTTTCCTAGGTGTGGAACAAGCAATGACACTGTGTATCTCAGTCTCATTCCTCTCCCCACAACTTGGCAGGCTCTAACATAATGTTTTTCCAAGAAGCCTATGTCAGCTATCAGAGCTTCCCCTTTCTCCTAAAAGCAATGTTCCAGTCAAAGAAAGACAACCAAATAAATTGTCCCCTTAAACAGAATCTTTCTTCCCCCTTTGGCCATGTAAAGGATGCAATCCATCTTTGTCTGCCAGGAAACTAAAAAGCAAATCTGCTTACCTACGTAGACCCCTGAGTTTTGGAACAAGCTGGCTGATAAAATGCACATGGTTCACTGTCAGCTTCTTCCTCAAGATCCCAAAAGTTTAAAAGTGCTTGACACTACTCCGTTTTCCAGGATTTGCTTAAGTACAGACAGGAAAAAAGTATTCCTTAAAAACAAACAAACAAAAACCACTAATGGCTTCCTATGCTGCTTTAAAAAGGCTTTACCCAGCATAATCTAATCCAAACTTTTTTGATGCACCTCCTCCTTGCCAGCATCCTTTTCTTTCCATTAATTTCCTCTGACTGTGTTTGAGAATCTATGCCAAGCACACATACCAATTCATGCGTGAAAATTTTAAAACAGCTTTCCATTGATTTTTAGCCATTCCTCCTTATTACAGAAGTCATCACACACAGCCAGGAGTCAAAGAAATAGTAAATTCATATTGAGAACTACACAAGTAAGACATCAAGTTTTCTATTAAGCAGCAGTTTAGCATCTTGGAGCAAGCAGGTGTTCTGCACCATATAATTCTAACTTGTCCCTACCTAGACACTCAAAGGAAGGCTCACAGCCAGCAAGGAGATGCAGACATAAGCACAAACAAAAAATTATTTTTTGGCTGTGGGCAAAAAGAAATAGTTGCTGTCTTCATTGATAACTTCTCCTAGGAAGCATGTCTCCAAAGAAAATTAAACCATGAAAATAAAAGCCTGATATTCTCCTAGCTGGCTGATTCCTGTGCTGACTGTATTTGCCCCTTATTTCTGACAGAATTCTATGCTAATTTTAAAAGTCAGTTCATTGAATAACTAGAATTATTTGCTCAGCACCATCCCATCAGACTTCATTTCCCTTTCAACACTACCCTTTCCATATTACTTCTCTAGACAGTCTTTTGCCAATAACTCCAGGTTCATGCTATAATATCTGGGACATCTGAGCTTGCACCTCGGCTTGAGTGACTTTGACTAACAAAATGCATGTTCAGTCAGGAAACACTGATTCCTGAAATATATTTCTTTCAACAAACTTCTAATTCCTCATGGAATATCTGCTTAGTTTTCCAGTGGATCATAGAGCAGAACCTGAATTTCTGGTCTTTCAGGGGCTATGACATGCTACTACCTTGTCAAGGGAATCACCAGTCACACCCATCTTACCTCTGTCCTTGCTTTCTGTATTCACTGCTGGGCTCTCAAACATCAGAGTCCAAGAAATAGCTTGTTTAAAATTTGCAAAGGAAAACTGTAAATATTTTCAAAGATAATATTATGAGCTCTCTATATCAAAATCACCACTTTTCCTTCAACAGAATAGGTATTTTTTCATAGCCAAATCTTCAAATTTTTAGCAGCTTTAGGCTCAGTTCAGCGGGACTGGTACCTCAGGGAAATGGTTTTCACAATGTAGTCCACCAAGCACTCAAAGTCTGGGGATATCTGTAAGGATAACTTGAAAAGAAAACATTAAAAATTCAAGCTGATTGTCAGCGGGGCTTTAACTCACTATACAGAGATCTGTATCTTCAGTGGAAAAGGTTGAGAGGTTCACAGATCAAAAAAAGGTTGAAAATGACAAGCCTATAGAGTAAAATACAAGGAGGTTGAAGTGACTTGATAATTTTAGAGCAAGGTCTAAATATATCACTCTGCAAATGCAATGAGCCTCTCTCTCCTTTTCCCTCAGCAAGCTACACAAACATCTGCCCTACAGCAAAGGCATGCCTGCAGTCCATATTCCACTAACAATGCCCATAAGGACTTGGGCTGGGGAGCAGCGCCATGGAAACACCTTGATCTGATGGGGTTACCCCATCCCTCAGCATACCTTTGGTTTTGCACTCTCTTGCTGCTTTTGTCTAGAAAGACAAATAACATGAGAGAAGCTGAAACCGCTCTTTTCCCTCTTCCAGGACTGTTGATGCCACCAGCAAAGTCTCTGCAGGCCATTCTCTCTAATTGTAATTGTTATGCTAATTAATGCATCAAGAGGGGAAGCTCACCCCACCATCTCATGCCCCCCGAGCCTCACACCCTCGATAAACCTCTGCTTCTGTCTATTCCTGGAAACAAAGTACTTTTAGCCCAGGTGTGCACTACTTCTCTCCAGGTAACTTAATCCCAAGTGCGTGTTTCTGTGTAACAAACTATACACAGAGGCAAAGGAAAAAAGTCAATTGGGGGAAAATTCTACTGCACCATTAAAGTGAAAAATGCCTTCCTCTCATTACCAACTCTCATTAAGGCACCCTCTGCCCACTTCACTGCTGTGTTTATCTCCTTCCCCTGATGGCAGGAATGCTGAATCATGGCAAGGCATGAGGGCTAAAGCCCAGTCCCAGGCTGTCATCCTGATTTAAGTAACAAGACTGTAGTATCTGGCCCCACAACTCACACAAAAATGGCACTGACAGTCATGCAGCATTTGGGGACCAGTGGGTAGTTTATAAGGACAGTAGCATCAGGTATGGATTTTAATAAATCCATTAGAGATAGGGAAAGATACTTTGCCTACAAATAAAAATAAAATATTTTATAGCATACAAAATATAAAATAATTTAAAGGAAAACCAAGAAGCCTACAAAGAAGCAGAATCTACAAATTACATATATAGTTGAAATAAATATCACACAAGTTGATAGAATGCAATTCACAAGTATCCCCCTGATAACACTATTGTTATCTATAATCCAAATAGGGCTCTTTTTTGTTATTGCAGGACTGGTAGCCCAGAGTCTGTGGAGCAAACATTCTGCTGGAATGTCATTTTGCGTCACTATACTCAATAATAGGACCTTAAATTGCAATAAATATTGAAGTGAATTTTGAGCATATAGGGAAGTCAGCCTGCAGCAAGAACTGTAAGGCATTTATCTAACATGCAGATATAACAGAGATTTAAAAAATGTGTCTCTTTCCCCCTGCACACATTTACCTGGAAATAGTGAAGTATTTGCGGGTTTATGACTTTTTTAAGGTCACTTTTAGTATTAATTATACATATATATATTTATATATGCATATATGTATGTGTCTGTATATATATATATATATATAAGTCTGATTTCTAAAGCAATCAGATTTGCAACCACTCCCCCCATCTCCTTTTTAATATACCAAGAAAACAGTAACAACAGCCACTAGAGAACTGGGCTATCTGGGACTAAGGCACACAATGACTTGGCACTCTCACCTCCCTGGGTCATCACCTTTCTTCTAGTGACTGGCATATGTGCTCCAGCAGAGCTCTGCCCATCTCCTCGGTGGCCCTTTCCCTCACTCAGCCCTCCCAAAGGCAAAGCCCAGGACTCGGCGCTTTGTCCGACACTCGCGTTCCTCGGGAGCGGCAAAGCATTTTCATGAGGAGAGGACAAAGAGGTGAGAGAATACGTCAGTCATCACCAGAAATAATGCAGTCCCAGCTGCACTGCTGATGAAGGAAGAATATTATTTATGTGACTTCTGCATAAATACTTTCATTTTCAGCTTGGAATTGTGTGGGGGAAATAAAAGAAATGCAGAAGGATTTGGGCATCTCTGGCCATTATATGCACAAAGTTTACTCACTGCTCCAGTGATCCTATTTTCCAGTATTTAACAGATTGAAAAAAGCCCAAACACAATTTCTCAAAAACAATACAGCACACAGAAAACAAATATATGTAATGTATTATCAACTCAGAAATATACTTCTCACTCTTCATATTAGCATCTCATCTTTATATTTTTCAGCGTTCAAGAAAAACTGCAGGAAATTCTCTTGACATAAAAACCTTTTTTCTTTTGAACCCAAGGTATATATTATGCACTGTATTCCCTGCTAGTCAAATCAGACAAAGGAGCATTCCCAAGACCACAGGAAGCAACAGCAGAGCTTTTCTGAGGGGAATATTTCAGTCAAAAAGAGAGAAAAGGAGAGATGCAGAGAAGAGATCCCTTCCCATATCCTTTACTTTTGCATACCAGTAGACACAAGAGACAAAAAATGCCCAGAGCAACTTGATGCTGCCAACAAAATGACATCTACAAAATTTCTCTCTCTCTTCTGTGACTATAAAGTTGTTCTGCCAAAAGGACATTCTGTAATGGACAGGAAAGAGTTTTCCACTTAAAACCCGTTAGGCCTTTCAAATTTTAGTGTTATCAAAGAGAAATGACTGAAAACATCTCTCTGCATACATGAAAAGATTTAATTCTTATGTGTCAGAGCAATCAGCTCTATGAGCACCAACTTGCAATGACAATGCCACTTGCTCTGCCTCACCATTGTATTCATTGCCTACTAGAAGCTTGCTGTGTTTTGTGAAATGGTTTCATCCTAGGCTAACTCACTGTACTGTGAAGTACCTTCATTTCTTAATCAATGTTATCAAATTAGGAAGGAACTCAGGGAGAGAAGGAAACACATTGTTATATTTACTGCATGTTTCCCCATGTTGTTGCTTGTCTATGTTATTTTCAGCATTACCTATTTAAAGAAGTTATATATATATATAAATATATATATAAATATATATATATAAGACAGCAGGTAGAGTGATTGACTGAGAGTCAGATGTTAAATTGCCACAGAGCTGTGGAAAGGATAAAAATACTTCTCTGCCTCAATTCATTCCATAGAAAAAGTCCTCTCAGATCTTGCTTCCTTATCATTTTTACACTAAAAGGTTTCAAAGTGAGAAGGAAGAATAAAGGGTAGTGTTTAAAAATAAAAATACACATTTTTGCAGCTTCGTTTTCTTCTTATTTTTCTAAAGAGTATAATATTAAAGGGGAAAAAGCCTGCTTGCTCTCAGTTAGATTTACTAAATCAGTCATGAAGGCAGCTGATCTAAAATGCATCAGCTGTCACCTGCTCAGTCTCAGTTTGACAGTTCAATACCTCCTCATCTTCTGAGAATGGCAGTGCTGAGACCTGAGTAAACCATGTCTGTATGCAAACTGTCACTGATTTTGTGGCATATCATCAGGCCTGATCTCCACGGCTGCAGTGACAACAGGGAACACTACAGCCAATCATCATCAGAGTTAAAATTAATGTACGGGTCCCCACATTCAGCACTAAGCAAGGCAAGCCCCACGAGCAGTGGCCAGTTGATGAACTATGTAATTACAGCAAGATAATCTTATCCCTGCAGAGAATGTAAATGTCTGTCATAAATTCAAGGTATATTTCTACACATCTATATTTTCCCCCTCAGCATTTCTTTGGACCAAATAAGATATATAAATGCCTGTACAGCCTAGTTAAATTCAGGTAGTAAAATTAAATATTATTCATGGCCATGACAGGACAATCTAAGGTACATTCTCAAGCGGTGACAGTCAGGGTCACACTCCCAGTGGTTAAAAAGTTGCACATGCTCATTGCTGCAGCCCAGGCCCAGCCCAGCCCAGCAGCCCGTGTCCCTTTGACATGCTGCCCTGCGCCCCTGGCCCTGGCAGCAGGAGCCAGCCTGACCAAAGCACAGTGCTCCCTCCCTGCAGTGCAGGGCCCACACAGCCAGGGCAGCCAGCAACGTCCCCATGGCCCCCAGCACTGAACTCTTATGCACCTTCAGAGCTGTGCTACACCTAAAAAATGCTACACCTAAAAAATGCTCTAAATAAGTATAAAATGGGCTAAAACTGATTATTATTCAGACTCCTCATTTTTTTGTGGTATTACTTACAACATGAACTATGTTTGTGCAGTCCAGCATAGTTTGTCTAGTTTGCAGTACCCAGTAAATCTCACATACCCTCTGTGTGAATTTATTCAAGTTGAAACCTCTTAACCTATTTGAAGTTGCCAAATCTGAAAGTGCTAAAGACCCAATTCTCCACTACTATCAAAGTGCCTATAACCTTTCACTAACCTATCAAGGGGAAGACTTGGTGATCTTGGAGGTGTTTGCCGACCAATCCAGGTGTCAGATATGAATAAATTCTCTGAACACATTAATGTTGGAGGGTTTTTAGTTAAAGGAATCATGGAAAGCAACATGACATCAAGACCTTATCAATCAGAAAAGTTATACTAGACATATCTCTGTTCTGGGAAAACCTGGACTGAGGACCAGTGTCTTCGTTGGCATATCCCAGATACTCAAGAACCACCAATGAAGTATTCAACAAGACCATTACTCTTAGCTCTAGGACCTAGCATTAATAATTTTATTTTTCTTTTCATCATGACCACAAAACCCCTTAGACAGTGTCAAAAATTATACAGCCTTTGTCATTCTTTTTCCAGCCATCACTGGTATTGGGAATGTCCAGCCTGAAGACAGTTTGAGCTCTTATCTTTATAAATAACGACAGTGCTCCTCTAGCTCTCTACACTGAGGTTTTTGTGAAAATAGTACGCATCCCATGAATTTATCCTAGGCAGCAAATAATTTCAAATAAAACATTGCATATTTCTGGACTAAATTTCATAAAAATTTTCCTTGTCTTTGTCATGAGGGAAAGCTATATTTGTAAATCATTTTTCCTTTACACTGCATCACTTGGTACATGTCTGGTAAAATTTTGCTGTGAAAATACTGCAGTTCTTCCAGTCTGCATGGGGGGATTTGAAACAGTCATGTCAGGGTCCACTACAAGCTTCAAATTAAGTAAGTTTTGCTTACTTTATGTTTCCTTTCCATGGTGGAAGTATTTTGCTAGAAAGTGACTTGTCTAAAATTGTATTTAACCTTTTCATTCCTACAGCCTTTTGAAGAAATTTTGAGCATCACTCAAGCTGACTAGTTGTGTGAGTTAATAAAAGTCACAGGTAACAAAGCCTCTTTATGTCACCATGACGAAGAGAACTGTAATAAAGGTCAGATTTTATGAAATTATTTCTTTTACATAAGAAGTTTCAAGGTACTTGCATCCATCTCAGAGTAAGAACCGTGTTGCAGAGACCTGACAGAAGAGTAAAAAGTGTTACTCTTCACAGAGCTCTCTGTAGAAGATAAAACATTGCAGATCATCTGAGAAAAAATCTCACTAATATTTCTTATATTTTATGTCCACTAGCCTTGTGACTTGTATATAAACATCCTTTAAGGTCTCTTGCACAAGCTGAACCTCAGCTAAGCAACCTTTTAGCTAAAAACCTTATTCATTTTATGAATAATGATTTGTGCATGACTCTTATTGGCTTAATCAGTCTATAAAAATGTAACTTTAAAAAAATCATCAGGAGTAAATATAGATGTACTTAAAACCCCAAGCCTTATCTGCAAGAAATGAACATATGTTTTAGAGCCCTTTATGGTCGAAAGTTACAGCAAGGATAAAATATGTATGGTCTTGAACACTGCCTAAACATTTGAATGCCATAGTTGTATTCAACCCCATTTGCCAAACATTATTATTACCTCATAGATAAATAAATTAAGCGGGCTATAGCTCCACAGCTTTCTCAGTTTTATCTTTCTATGGTGAATTGCAATAGGAAAGACATTTCTCTTAAGGTTAGAAATTCTGTAGTGGCCAGAACTTGATCCAAAACAACTCCTACTCATTATGATGTCCCCACATAATTCATTTGGAGTACCACTTCATACCGCCATTTGGGAACTACGAGGTCACTCCTAACTGAAAAAATATTTCATCTGATGCCATCTCACTGCCGTATTTCTCTATAGTAGCCTTCTCCACTGGCCAATCAATAATAAAAGCAGACACAGAGTCCAGGACTTGCACAGATATTTGAGCTTTACTAAATCTCCATTCCCTTACGGGTTGGGTCATTTTCCTTGGAGGAACCAGAGCACACCAACACCGCAGTCCCAGCAGGAACCACTCCCAGCCCCAGGGAGGTCTGCTCCTCTGGCTTTGCAATCCCTCCCACCCCCAACCCCACATCTCTATTGTACTGGATTTCCAGCCACGTTATCCCAGACGTGATATTTTCTTCACCACATAGGCTGTGCACATTGGGCAGCAAACAAAGAAACAGACTCAAGGCAGCGGCAAATACTTGTGAAAGGAAAAGGAATATTGACATGCATGTCTCAAAAGACTTGGGTTAAGATAAAGCAGGTTAATCTTTCAACTTGGGTTTTATTTGCAATTAAGTAGGTTGGGGAAACACAAACTGGTTAGAAGCACATGTAGGTAAGTGTCTGTATTTTGGAAGTGTTTTTATCCCATTCCTAGGGGAAATAACTGCCAAAGCAATTGCTCTCTGAGCACTACAATATCCATTTCTGGTTGAGTTACTGCCCTTTGGCTGTTAGCTGTTCTCGACTTACGTACCCATACACTGATACATCTTCTCTCTTTCCTTGTTTTTTTCCTCAAACAAGAAACATAATTTTTTCACAGTATAGTAAGACAATTGATGGAGCCTAAAAAAGTATTAAACCTACCTGTAATAATGACTACAAAAGGAGCCAAACATGCAAGCTTAAAATCTCTTTCCTCTATTAAAGTATCCTTCTCAACATTTGGGAGTGTGAAAGAAGAAAATGTCTGACAAACTACAATAAATCTTATTTTACATCAGCATGGTGAGACTCAGATATGTTTTACATTAGTTCCACACCAGTTATTAAAAGATTAATTATTTCTTAATAGCTGGCTTACTATAAAGCAAATCAGTGGTCTGTTTAACACACTGCTTGCAGATTCAGTAGTCCTAAATTATTTCAACACTTCTTACTGGCCTTGATGAGCACTATTTACCATACAATACTTCTGTATGGTTGTAATGTATGTATAGTTGCCGATAATTTATAATTCTTTTGTCAAACAGTATATTTAGTAATGCATCATTTTTACAGAATTCAAACACCTCTCAGAAACCACTACAATTTTCTTTGTTTCCTTCACATTTTATCTTCTCTTCTAGTTCCTTCTACTATGCTAGATCCTTTTGTGTTCATTCAGATCTCCTTCAAATGAGCAAATGCACTTCTGACACTAAAATGCTAAAGTTTCCCTATCTGCCTCTTAAAGATTATTGAAAACAGCAGGCCTAGAACACAACTTCACCCTTTGCTTTCTTTAATGGGTACAAGAATCACAAATGCAACAACTGTATAGAAAAAAGAGATACGATCACAATCAAAAAGGGAAAAAATTCACAGCCACTGACTCTTATCAGGTCTGAAGTACAGTGTCTCTTTGTCACAGCTGTTTTGGATAATTTGAGATGACCAGGCATTGCATAGGCAGCTTTTATTGTTGTGAATATTTACCTGAGCTAAGTAGTTTAGGCCACTGAAGTAAGACTGTTCCAGGCATGTCACAACTTCACTTAATTTTAAGACACAAGCAGCTTTGGAAATTATCACACCATCTGTAGAATGAAAAGATAATCACATGGTAATGAAAAGAAGTTAAATGAAGTAGCTTAAAGGTAGGTAACAAGGAATTCTTTTTCCTTATGCCTCATCTGATTAGAAAATTACCACTTGCAGCAGCTGTACAATTGTGACAGATACCATCTCCGTGGTGTTCAGACACAGAGAAATCCAAAAAGTGTTCAGCTGAATTTCTGGCATATGACAGCTTCTACTGCAAAGCCTGTGCAATATTTTCAGAGCTGCAAGATCTTCAGTAGAAGGAATCCCTTACTATAAAAAATAGGTGCATATACAGAGAATTATCAACACTTGGCTTTCACAGTGCCATGGGTAGAGTGTTCTTTGCTATGAAGGAGCATCACATCTCCCAGATCTTCATACCAGTTCTCTCTGGAGGTTGGGAGGTGGACCTGCTATGGGAAAACTCATGTACCACCCCAGACCCACAGAGTCTAACTACAGCTCTGCTTCTCAGGAGCAGGACCACTGTCTTCCCTTTTTTTTAAATTTCAAACCAGATTTATCAAGCTACGGCATTGTACTGATGCTGCTTACACCTCTTGTATATATTAATGCCTTATTTCATTTCTGTATGTTTTTCCTGGGATTTATTAGTAGCCAGCCACTTATTAAACACTTCTCATTTTGCAGATGCTTTAGTGAATTTATTCTTCTTCAGCTCAAAGAACCTACTCAAAGTTTTGGGAATAACAAGTAAATAAATTGTAGCATGTGCATTTATGTACTTAAAAAGGCAATTTAAAAATTGGTAAATATGTTTGGAAGATAGCTTTCAGTTCTGTGGGAGAATTTAATACTGGAAAATATTTTAGAGAGGAATAGGCCTTAAGGAAAAAAAAAAGGGGGGAATGAGTTACACAATAGCAACATTACGTTCTTCAAAAGCCTGATTGGTTTTATTCAAAGCAATGCTCCTCTCATTGAGAACTCTACAGGGACATTTTTGATCGCATTGAGAATATCACTGCATGCTCTCAGCTGAATGCAAATGTTTATGTTGTTATTAGTGCCAATAACAAAACCTCACCATAGAACTGTTAACAAATGGATCTATTTCTTTATAATTATGTGCCATCATTTTCTGTTTTGTCTTTAATTTTTCATAAGAGAAGCAGCAGAGAGTCTATCTGCAGTTTTTTCTCTTCAGTTTTCTCTGTGGACCTAGATTTCAACCTTCACAAAACAATTGTTTGGAATACCAATTGCCTTGGTCTTCAAATAATACTTGAACAATTGCAGGTGCTATTTACAGACATGTAGCCAATTGTAAAATTTAGATTCTAATTAGACTTTGAAAACGGCTTATTAAATAGTTATAAATACTAACAAATCAAAAAATGCTCAAGAACTTTGTGATGGAAAATGCAACTGAGATTATAAGTCCTTCGCCAAGCAAGCACGTGATAATTTGAGCCACAGTTCAGGTTACTGTGTGGGAGTGGACACAACTCCATGTGAGATCCTACCAGCAGCAGTGAGGAGCAACAGTTTGCATGCTTCTCATCAGCTATCATTCTATTTACATAGAGCAGGAGGACACAGGGGTTTTTTGCACAAAAAAAACCCCAGGAAACTCAAAGATCCACTGCCAACCTCTGTGCTCCCTGCCCATGAGTAACAGCACAGCACAACTTTGTTTTAATAAGCTACTACAATGTCAGAAGCCTTTAAAGCTACAATTAATTGAAAGCAATTGCAACATGAGGATCAGTTGCATCTTTGTCCAGATTCATCTTCTCCCAAACTTCATGTAATAAATGAAGACTATGCCTCCAGTGTTTTTGTTCATCTATCACCATGTCAATGATTATTACGGTGTTACAAAACAAAAGAGAAAAGCTTAATTTCAAGGAAAATTTATGTGAGTGAAACACATTTAAACTTGACTAGATGAGAGTAACCAAATAAATCTCATGTTTGCTCAAACAAAATTTTTTGCAAAAAAAACAGGTTTAAAATGTCAATGCTGAAGTATTGATGTATAATTACCAGTGTAGGAAGGAATAAACACTGGTTAATAAGACCAGAATCAGATACGTGAGCTAGATAAAGACTATCATGCAGACTACCCAGCTGTCATTATCATTTAGTTCTCTGCAGTGTGACCTTCAATACTGTCCAAGCTAATTCTATATGCCTAAAATATCTTAAATGCTCTACAATTTAAAAGCAATAAGCTTAAAATAACCTGCAGTTTAAGAATAGTAGGCTGGGGGAAAAAAAGCAGCATAAACCATCTGATAGCTAATACTGAATCATGCAGGTTAACTGTCCCTTAAAGACAGGAAAAGTGCAACAATAAAAGTATATTTTCTTGTCTTTAGTGGATGTTTCTGATTTAACTTTTCTGCTTTAATACTAAACTAAAATGAACTATCAGCATGATGATGAACTGGTGCCAAATACAGAGAAGCACCTGAAAGGGGGGGTCTGTGCCCTCAGAGCGCAGAGGATACCCACCCCACTGCCACAGTTCAGCATCTCCACGTGTTTAGCTCACTCTCATGTGGAACTTGGTCATTCACACACCCTGCCTGCAGCCTCCCTTTGCTCAAGCAAGAGCACAGGCAAAGCTGTGCAAATGATAATATCTTCTGTAATAGTGTCAAGAGAAATTTCTGTAATATTGTCTAAGAGACTCTTCCAAAAGCAAGTGTCACTACAGGATAAGGCAGGGGTCCCATCACAACCACAGCACCAAAGACATTTTCAATGGAGGATGAGCACCTGGCATGGAACATCTGTGCCAATAAAAACACTTCTCCGTCATTGCATGAGCTGCCAAACCACTACATGACATCATAGCAGATAGTAGTGACAATAAAGACCCATTTGTACCAGAATTAATTAATTAATACATGTTATCAGCTATTATCCTCATTGAGAGGCATTTATCCTTATTTAAAATATGACAAATATGCAGATCATAAAATCGACAAAGAAGGTTTAGGAAACAATGGGAGGAAAAAAGAAAGAATGCAATGACTGCACAGGATGCACAAGTGCAGCAATACGTTCACACAACGCTGCATATTCATCTGTATTAGATTTAATGTGCAGCCTCACTTTAAGTTTAATAATTTGTCAACTATTTGCCAGAATTGAAAAATATCTCAGTCAGGATCTTGAACCTCTACAAACTAAGCAACTACAAAAATATCTTTGTGCAAGGACCAAGCAAATATTGCATCATCTTTGCAATCAATGAACCTACATAGCTTAATATTTAGGGGGTCTTAAAACTAACTGCAAATGCTCTTGAGCAGGAAATCGCTGAGGGCTGAGGAACAAAGAACAAAACTTCAACTCACCAGGGTTTTCTTTGTAAGCTCCCTATCCTGCATATGCATATGCAGCATAAAATGAAAGGCAGAAAAGTTGAGTGGCAAAAGTCTGTTAGAGAGCTCAAGAATCACATTATTTATTTTTCTTCTGTACTATTCAGACACTGACCTGCTTCAGGCACACAGCGCAATGGGGAAACACAGAAAAGCTATGGGTTGTAGGAGGCCCTGTATGGCTTCAGCAAGACTGATACTTACAGGACTCTAAAAAGAACAGAGTCATTTTAGACATATAAAAACTGTAGAAAATGTTCTTCTCTATTTTCCTTCATTGTGTGGACATGCAAAAGTCAGCCTGAACCTTGCTCCATTTTGAAAATTTGTTTCTGTTCTTGAGATCTTATAAGACTCACTTTAATTGTACATAAGACTTTGCTGAGCGCAGTGAGGTAGAAGAGGCAGGTGTAAGGGATGTTCCATCTAGAACAATGTCATTTTGAAAAGAAAAATTAATATTTTTAAAACTGAGTTATTTGCAATTACTTATTAGACTTTCAATGAGCTTTGAAGGGTGATGATCCATATGTTAAAACTTTAAGATCTTAATATATTAAATGATAATGGATCCAAGGGTAAAATAAAGTACTATTGAATGGATAACTATACATTTATAATGGGAAGTAATGGGGATTATGGTCTATGATATGGACTATTAGGCCTATTCTGATATTTATAGAATAGACTTTAACAAAGAACACAATGGGTTCATGCTACATTCAGTTTCCACAAGGGAGCAAGACAACACAGCGGACATCAGTGACATCATCATCACCCTTACAGCTGTCCTCCTTTTTCCATCACCCACAGCAGCCCTTTCAGAGGTCTATCAGCAGATAAGAACAAAATGCAGCAGTGCCCAAGATCATTGCTCCCAAACCTTCCCACAATTAATTGATGATGCATCACGTAACACACTTCATTCAAACATAACCCTGCTTAGAGAAATCTGAATTACAAGATTCACTATTTTCCATAAAAGACTTATTCCTCAAAACTTCTGTATTTGGAAACACCATAGGCCAATTTACCAAATCTCCATTTCAGGAGGTCACAATATTTAATGAAGCTTGCCCTACTTTTTCTTCTGTAACGTAGTAATAAAGCAAAGGATTTTTTCAAACACCTGAAATAATATTCAAACCTCATCACAGAACTAACCTCAAAGTGTAAGATGCATTTAAGCCCCACTCTTTTGCATCTCTAAAAGGAGAAAAATATACAAATATAAGAAAATCCAGACATTTCATACTAATGTCGTCTGTCATTCATAGAAATTGCCTTCCTATATTTATCTGGTTTGTTTCCTGTGAACTCAAGAAAATAGGAAATTCATAGAAAAGATCAAACATAGAGCAGCACAGGGTTTTTTTTTTTCAACTATAGAAAAAACAACCACATAGTGAAGGACAAAAAAATCCATCTGATTTATGAAAAATGCCCATACTAAGCAAGGTTAGCTGATAGGACAAACTCAGACAAGTAAAGGGTATAAGACAGTTGCTGCATGTGTTTCATGCACATAATATATTCATTAGTGAGAAGATAAAGACAGCCTGATTTTAAAACATGAATTATTTTTGCATCTCTGTTTGTAAAGAAAGGATCAATGGCAATTTTCTAGCATCTTAGAATTAATCACACTTCTATATAAATCCTCTATATTTTAAGAACACCAAAAGTGCCATTTCAGAAGAGCTAAATAATGTATGAAATTGAAAAATGTCATTCTTTTAATATCTCTCCTTGTGAAAAAAAGAAGTTGCAATTACAACTGTGATAACTGATTGTAGCCTTCTTTTAAAGCATTACAGAATGCTTTTGCCATTGTTTAGTTAAGCAATTCAGATTCAGAAAACGTGACCTACCATAGCCTGAGGGAGAGACCTATCGTAGCAGTAAGCAATACATCTCCACACACTTGTAATTCAGAGGCACTGAGGCAAAAACTGTCAAAACATTACTAAAGTCGACAAGGATGTATGGTTCATTAGTCTAGGAACTGATGTGTTATGGACCTCTTTGTGATCAGCCTGATAATTTAAATCAAGTTACAAGTTTATGTAAACCTACTAGAACTCTATTATTAAATTTCAGATCATGCCTTCAACAAAGACACTCATAATTGCAGAGATTTATCACAAGGCCATATCTAGCCCACTATCATGCTGACTTAACCAATAATCAATTCATAAAATATCATTACTTTAACATAAAATCTGTAGCTCTTTTTCTTGCATTGACTTTGAGGACCAAACTGCAGCATAACAACAGTAAGCCAGTCTTGTTCACCAACACAGAATTAGACTGCAAAGTCTTCACTATTTCCAAGCTGTTACATGGACAGAGCAGAGTGAGCTGCAGCAGCAGAGTTATCTGCCCCTTCCTTGTGCTGCTCTAAGCCTGTCCAAGATGTTAGATGCTCAGAGTGGTGTGCACCTAACAGTACTGGAGCACACTACCTGAGCATGGAGCTTCTTCATTTCCTCCAGCTTTACATCCATGAGAATGATATTTAAAACCTGCCACTCCCATATACTCCCAGTCTACAGCCCATCTTGTTGTTCAAACAGGACTGGTGCAATTAGAGTGAAGAGATCATAGAGTTGGACTTGCAATCAATGTCTCCATATTTCAATCACTGTAACAAGTCACTGCAAAATAGATCAAGTTCAACTGCAATGGCATTGTTTGCATGTGGTGTGATTCTTGGGACTGTTCTGTGCAGGGCCAGTAGCTGAACTTCGATGATCTTTGTGGATTCCTTCCACTCAGGATATCTTACAGTTCTGGGATTTCAAGTGTTAAGACTTTGCTTAAGAGACAACCTTCTTATTTTCAATGATAATACATGTTGATACTTGTTTTTACAACATGATTTTTCTATCTAGAGAAAAGAAAAATAACCCGGAGATGATAACAGTGCTGAAGACTACAAATGATCAGTGCTACCAAACAAACAGTTCATGTGACAGCCTTGATCCCCAGGATAAATTTGCAGTGGTCCTATATTTAACAGCTTGATTATCATTAGGTAATTTTTTCTGACTTTCAAGAATTAGTCTAGTAATATTGCATTCCATAATTTGGGTACAAAAAAACATAATTTAAAATTTTGGTTTATGAAGTTTGGACACTCTAGTGAAAGTAGTAACTCCTTCCATTCTGCAGTCCTGAGGTGTAAAAAGAGGGGAGTAAGTATTGGACCTGTAAAACTTGGCCTAATTCATGTCCTTCTCATGATACACCAGAGTCCACTTTATTAATCACAAGTTTCTGGTTTTATGCAGGTTTTTATTCACTTGTGAAAATTACTGCATGAAATGTGAAGATATGAAGAAAGGTTAACCCAAAAATACATTTATCTTTCAAAGGATTTCTTTCCAAGTAATTAATACCGACGCACTGCATAAAGCCACAGTAAATTCAGTATTTTACATTTGTGTGATTTCTCCAAGTCATCATTAATTTAGGCATTTATTTCCAAAAGTGCTAGAACAAACATTTCACAAGCTCTGCCATTCCATATTACTCTGTAACTTAATACTTTTTATCATAAAACCAATTTCTGCAGATCAGAGTGTGTCTAATGAAAGCATCCATGGCAGGTATGTGTTACTTCTGCTGCAGAACTGCAGTTCCCTTACCTTTCTTTCAAATACACAGAGCTTCTTGAAGCCTTTTCTCAACAAATTCAGAACCGATAAAGCAGACAAACCCACAGGTTTAAATACCTCAGTTAGATTTCACCACTGCTGAACTGCAGAGGGGAGGAACTGAGCTCCCTTTGTGGGCTGGGTGGCAGCTGAGCTCTGTGGGCAGGGGGACAGGGACGGAGCAGGGACACCCTGCAGACAAGCAATTAAGGACTGGCAGCGCATTCCAACCTTTCAGAACAAAAAACTTGCTTCAGGACACATACTTGTCAGACTACAACTCCAAAGGGCTATCAGTGCATAAACACAACACGTCCCAAATTCCAGAAAGCTTTTTTCTATGCCATGTAATGTCAAAGTATCAATAAATAAATAAAACCAAAAAATTCCCATTACAAGACAAGAAAAGCAAAAATTATCTTTCTATCCAATAAAAAATTGTGCAATAAGAAAATACTGCATTTAGGACAGACATAATGTGAAAAGCTCAGGGGGCAATGTTGCTTTTCCAGGTGCAAGGTCCATTAGCTGCAACTCAGACACTGCTGATATCTGAGAGCTTGTCAGATTGTCCCAAAAATGCCCTGGGAACAAATTGGATATTGTCTGGAATATCTCATTTTGCTGAGGGATGAAACTGTCTCCCTCTAACAGCAGCACTTCACGGTATTCCTGCACAAATTGCAAAAAGGGTGTTCCCCTGCAGGCCATGATCAGAAATCATTGATGCAGAAGGACTTCCAGAAGACTCTGGAGAAAGTAAGAATCTGCTTTCTCTGAAGGGTTTCCCTCTATTAACACTACTCGCATTTCTGTCTGGTTCTACCAAATTACTTACTATTCCTGATCAGCTCTAATGCCAGCACTTGTCTACTTCCAGAGATGCTATTTTGAATGTCAGTTACTGTGGAAAAGAGAGACACGCACACACAGAACATGAGTCTACTTGGGATTTGTTTGGAGAGGTATCATCATTTCAGAAGACAACCAAAAATAGCTTGACTTCTTTAAAGCTGTGTTTAAAGCCTGTGTACTCATTTTGCTCTTTGATGTCAATCCCTAGAAGCAGTGCATGAGGAAATGCTAAGTACAGCAATGAAAGAGTTCATGGCATGCCTAAACCTTTTCCACAACACAGTAACAAGGCTCCAATGATACAGACTCAAGCAAAATCATCCCTGCACTGATTTATAGCAGTACAAGGAAGGTATTATTTAATGACTCAGCTTGAAAAAAACCCAAAATATATTTCTTTATGAGAATTTCCATATCCTCCAAAGGATTAAAGTTTTTAACTTGGAAATTCTTGAGAAAATCTCTTGGAACATGCAGCTACAAAGCTTTTATATCAGATTTCTTTTTGAGCTCAGGGTTAAAATGAAATAAGCTTTCAAAGCAGAGCAGCTTAAATTTCTTCTCTCTCTTGAAATCAGATGACACAATGAATGGTGAAAGAAAGCTTGTCTTGGTTTCCCCAGATGATGTGTGATTTTTTGCATAAACTCCTGTTTTTCAAAAAGAGTCAAGATCATGGCAATGCCATGTAGTTGCAGAATTTTAGTTGCTTACTGATTTTGAAGCAAAAATTTTATATGGATCGAACTTTAACTTTTCACATGAATATTGGTAGATAAACACTAAGGAGCCTATATTATATTATTAAACAGGTCACATTGCACACTATCTTAATAATTAAACAACATCACTATCTTGATGGAGAGAATTCCTGGCTGAAATTTAAATGTAGGGACTCCAAACAGAAATATGCATGAGTAAACATTTGCTGTAATTAACTGAAGACCACAAAATCACCACTAAAGATTTTCTTTTAATATATTTTTTTCTGCAGCTGATATAAAATCCACAATTTTTTCTCATTGATCAAAGCAGAATACTGGAGAAGTGAAATCTTAACAAGGAGCAATGTGTAATTTGGGGTTTAAACTATAGGTTTCCACTTTTTTACCCAGTTCTATTCTCTTTCTGCCTTTTCCCTCACAGAACAATGCTTTTAAAAGAAGATAGAGATTACAGTTTTTACAAAGCTCCATTTGAAAGTAGATGGGATTTTTGGCTCAAAATCCCTTTCAGAGCTCTTATGATTTCCTGCTAATTTCATTATTTGCATTATCTTTTGCACAAACCTCAATTTAGTGACTATATTAAAATTACCAATCTGTCTGCTATATATAAAATCACAAAAAAGTTTACAGGAGACTTTTTTTTTCTCACCAGCAAGCAGAGTCATGCTTGAAATAAATAACACATCCAAATTAGTATAATTTACTGTCTCTATGAAGTCATTATAATTTTCATTCAAAATGAAAGGGAAAAAAAACCTCTTTAGTAATACCATGAAAACAAATAGATTTCCAATTCTTATTTTCTCCAGGACTTGGTCTTGGTGGGCTTAATTCCTAGAGATACTTCAAAGATTAAATAAATATTTTGTGCCCCAATACACCAGTTGGAATACTGGCATTGAGAGAGACCTTAATTTTGCCTCTCCTACGTCCAACTTGTCTCAGCTGGCACTTCATTTCTAACTATCGTGCTGCCTTGTTTGTCTGATAGCTCAAATAATCACCGAGCAAAGGTGTTTGTGGGAAGCTGAGTGATTGTGTCTAAGCCACAGGTGAATGCTGCAATCACTCACCTGTTTATAGGAAGGGGCCCTCGGACAGGCCTCACTTACTCTTTCTACGCTTATGTAGGAACCAGTCCCACGGCAAGCAGCAGGAGAAGGATCATTCTTAGTCAGTCAGCTCTCCCGTGCCCTTGCTTTTGCCATTACAGAAACCACTCAGAGCTTAGGAAAGCAGAAACTCAAACTTCAAATGAACATTCATTTTGAAAACTGAGAAATATCCTTGTCTGGGTATAAGCCAAGCTAAGGCAAAAGGCTACTCAAAGTGCCTGACAGGTGTCTGAATCCTGTAAGGAATGAAGGTTTATGTCTCTGCTACAGGATTAATATAAGCTATTTCCATTGATGGATACAGCTAAATACAACACAGTTGCAATGATCATTCACACACGGAAACAGAACATGAACTGGACAAAAGGAGCTGTGAATTTAAAGTCTCTTTTCAAGAACATATTTAGCATCAGATTTTTTTTTTTTTTTTTTTTTTTTTTTGCAGCAATAGGACATACAACAAAGAGATGTTTTTTCCAGGCTGAACACCAACGTAACTGAGGCTCCCCAGAGCCCTGACATGGGGCCAGCCAGGGGGAGACTGCATTACGAAAATGTGATGAAGAGTTGCAAGGGTTTGCACTAAGTTGTTGTGAGGTTTTAAATCAAACTTGTTTTGACAGGGTAAAGGTCAGGACACCATTTCTCACCTGCCTCTCACCAACACTCCCAATACCAACAGAGAACTAGTTCACAGTCCTCGAAAGAGTGACCAGGAGAATTTTTCCTTCTACTGAGCCATAGAGTTAATGGCCTTTGCCCTTAACGCAGTAATGGCCACTGCCACATCAGGCCAGAGGATGCCTGCAGAGCCCAGCAGTTTTCCCTCGGAACAACAAAGAACACCTAAGTCTTTTTAGGCATAAGGAGGAAAGCACACATTGGATGTAAAGCCGAGAAACTTTGATTAAAATAGTTGGAATCTTCAAGGCATAGACAAAGGGTTCAGTCCAGTTTAGCAGTTACAGAAAAGGAACATGCAATAATACAATAATCTATCATTAAATAATACAGTGTATTACAGTTAAAGCTGGGATATATAGGCACACTTCCTAGTGTCCATTCCTTTCTCTGACAGAGAAAGGAGTGGACTGCTGCTTGGGCTCCCAACACCATCAGGGGGTTGCCAGCTCCCACCAGGCAGGGGGAAATGAGTCAGTGCCACTCATAAGTCAATTCCTTCACTGCAAGCAGCATGATGACAGTGGTTTCTCCAGGATATCTTTAAGGCATTTTTTATATGTCTTTTAATACTCTTTTAACCTTGTTCTTCCTTTAGTGATCCAGACTTACGGTATATAGTAGATTTTGCATACAAGCTGCTTGTTCTTTACTTTCTTCCCTGTCCCAACATAATTTTTACCCAACTCCTAAGTCTGCATTTCTCTAAATGGCCACTGGTGAGTCATTTAAGACTGGGAAGTCTCTGATGCCCACTTGCGTGCCACCTCTCATCATCCAATGCCTGTAACTCCTCCATGGGGCATCCTGTGTCCTCACCTTCAAGGCCTGGCTGTTCCACCAGACTGTTACTCTACACTACATCCCTTTGTTAAAATTACTAATACTTTGTTCTATGCCATATTACTATTTGTCACTGCTATCTTTCTAAAAACACCATTGTTATATGATATAGGTATTACAAATATTTAAGCTACTAGCAGAGTTGCTCTTACAGCAAAATCAAGCATAAAAAAGGCTCAAGACATTGTCATAACAAGCTGACTCAAAGCGTTGTTCAAGGACAATAAGGTACTTTTATGAACCACTTTAGAGACAGTATGTCATTTACAAAATATAAAAAAAAAGACAAAAAAACCCAACAAAAAAAAACCCCAAACACCATCCCAAATAATAAATTACTTAGTACATATAATTAATAATTAAGTAGTAATATTTAGTACTGAAGGTTTTAGGTTTTAGAATATTATTTATATTCTATGGGAAAAAAGCAGGAAATCTGGGTTCTCTTGTAAAAGATCTCTTGAGCAATAAGAACTGAAAATCACAGTGTGTAAGAGAAACACCTACATTGAAAACTATAACTTTTAATACCTTATTTTCTTGAAATGATTATTAGAGATGTCAGATTTTTTGTCTTGATAGCAGTATTTCTAAAAACCAATCACAGCTAAATATATAGATATGTATTGTGCAACTAGATACACTTCATCCAGTTTCAGATGCATTCATTCATTTAACCTGCTTCATCGGGAATAAAGACAGAGCAAAAATAAAGGAATGTATCTGTAACTAACCTAAGAAGGCTTGAGAGCTGCTAGAGTTGTGTGCGCAAATTTTGAACTGCTTGTTACTTTTTACTAGCATGTGATTACTAGTTAGGACTGCAGTGCAGCATATGAAGGTAATGAGCTATTCAGTGTCTATTTTGACTGAGCTATTTGTGTCTAGTTAATGTATTTCAAATGTAATGGACAAATTAATATTTCCAACTTTTCCCATTAACAGCATTAAATAAGGAAATTGCTGTTCCAGAATTGTAACCTTATTATTTATTATACCAAACTCCTCTTGTAACATATTAGTTGGTCTAAGTTTTCTTCTAATAAATCAAAGTGAAAGAAAACAAACTTCTTCCTTCTATTTATGATCTTCCATTTCTGCCTATTTCTTAAGACAGAAAATGAAAATTAATAAAATTAATTCCACTGTTTATATTCAGGTTCCCGATACTGCAGTGTTCAGTTTATCAACTGTAAAAGTTAAGTACATCGTTAAAGAGAGTCTGAAGCAAAAAATAAAATGACAATGTGGAACATTTATGTTTGCCTTGTTGATTTCAATAATGTCTTCTAGTATTAAAGGACCATGTTTTAAACAGTATTTTTTAACTACACCTTTTCCAGAAAACAAGAAGAAAATAGCTTCTAGGCTACTAAATATTGCTATGGCACCCTGACTACCAAGGTGTTCCATGTCATCACAGAGGTAACCAAGACTAGGTCAGGTTTTGCTCCATTTCTAATACTCAAGTATCTCAAACAAGACAAGATCAGGTCCCTTCTCTCACTCAAATACCTGCTTCTACCAAGGATCACAGATTGGATGTTGTCCTGGGGTGACTTTTTGATACTTGTATCCCCAATTGTCTCTTCTGTTTATTCTGTATGTTAAGTTCTGTACCTTTAAGACTAAGTAACCCCTGATAAGTAACAGCTCTGTTAATTAACCAGTACAGCCTTGCCCCGATGAGTAACAGCTATATCCAATAGGGATGACTGAGATAAAGGAGGGATAGCTGGTAAGGGGAGAATGGTTATGGAGAAGCAACCTTGAGGAGCATGAGCAGAGACTGATGAGGCAGGATCCTGGAGAGAGAGAATCACTGCTGTGAGACTGGTTCCGAGAGCGAAAGGGGAGAAAGGAGATGCAGAGAGTTTGTTTTGAAAACAGCATTCCCTCCTCTGCATTCCTGCTCCTGGACTGTGCTCATCTGAGACCTGTCCTGGACTGAAAACCCAGAGAGACACCCAGATCTCAGCCCTGTGCCCCCTGGGGCCCAGGACAGCATTTTCCAGCACTAGAGGAACTGATAAGAGACTGAGCAAGCTGAGCTACCCACAGCAAGGACGTTCTGAATTTACATTCTTCTCCAGAGCAACAAGAGGTCTTATTGTTTCATATTATTCATTCTTTATGCTTGTGGGCACTTTGTTAAATAAATAGTTTTTTCCAGTTTCCTCCAAGGAAGTTCTTTTTTCCTGGACTGGTTGGGGGAGGGGCCTTTTAGGTTTCCTTCCCAGAGGGATCCCATTCAGGGGTTCTCTCACAAATTTGCCCTAAACCAGGACAGATGTTTTGTCTATTTCTTTTGGACACACATTTGCACATGGTTGTTCCTGCTGGTCAGCTGCTCAACTCAAAGGGTAGGGTAAAATGAGGATTTTGACATCCCTTTACATACTGGGTATTTCTAACTTCATATGATTCAAGGCTGCTCACTCTCAGGGCATAACAGAATTAGAAGACTGGCACCTTAGCAGGGCACCACCAACAATCCTACTGGTATTTGTGTCCTGCAAAGCTTGGGTTATTAGGGATACTTGTAAGACTCATTCGTACTGTATAGCACTGATAGGAAGCAAATCCCACCCTGTGCTTCTAGGGGAGAAATTACCTTAAGGTTTCTCCCAAGTTGACAACAAAATACATCTCACAACACTTATGGTCCTGACTACTACTCCAGAGCCATGAACATTTGAGGATACCATTTAAATCTTTAGCTGTTTACAGGCAATAACTAATTAAAGAGCCTAGATAATGCACAGGTCAGTTGGATAACTATTCCTCTGATAAACGTGCCACTATCGTTTTGGAAACAACCATAATTAAACAAACCCAAACCAATTGCACGCATTACCTACAGTTAAAATAATTTATACAAAGTATATATAATGTGAGTAATTTCATAGAGAAGAAAAAATAACCTAGAGATCTCCAAAGTACAGCTATGAATTGTTTTTAAATTAAAGATGTAAATTACACAGTATGCAGCTAAATTAAAAAGGCTGATTTCAGAGGAGTTGATATCCTCTACAGAAATATGTCACATATACAAAAACATTTGTTAGATGAAAGGTAAACAATGTTATGGGACGTGCACTTTTGCTCATGCTCTTTGGGTAAAAGGAGAAGAAATTGGCATTTAAGAATCTAGGAGCATATTTCTTTTACCTACAATCAAAGGTATTCACAGAAAGTCAAAAGTACTACTTGCACTTATGACTGTTGATAAAAATGTTTTAGCTTGCCCTGCAACAGTGCACAACAACTGGAAGAATCCTTGCCTTTGATAAGTGAACCTTCTTATTAATAAAATATAATTCCTTAACCTGGAAATGCTCATCTTCCAATCCTACAGATCAGCAAATGCAATATGACGGAGCTACTGAAGTACTTTCTACAAATTCCATGCAGAGATAAGAATGCAAACACATCCTCACCTCTGTAGATAAAACACATAGGAAAGACTTTGCCACTATGATCCCTGTATTCTTTATCCTAAGAAGGAGCTGTGTGCTCTGTTAGGTATGTCAGCTCAAGAAGCAAAACTGTTGTTTATATCTCATTTCCCAAAGTCACTGAAACATCTTTTTGTGGCACCAGGCAGACAAACTGGAATAGCAGACATGTGTTTAAGCAAATCCAATAAGCAGCATGATTTCAAACTTCCACTGTGCCACAGATGTCGCTTTGTTAAGTGATAGTCGAGTATGTCTGCTTTAAAATGCTTGAACCAGCACAAGTGCCACTTCATTCCTATGTGATGTTTTCATTTGGCTGGACAGGTGCTCTTGCAGCAAAATATCCAAAAAAAGAGCATCTAAAATATGTATTGACCAACATCTGTCTTGCTTTGGCTTAAAGAAGCTACCAGAGTATGCATTTTTAAGTCTGAGCAAAAAGTTTTCCATTCACTTTGACCTTCTAAAGAAGCTTCATGAGGCTATATGCCAAAACTCACTTTTATACAAAAGTAACCTTGACTACCCACAATGTGGGCATTGGCACCTGAGTTGAGAGCAGGAGCACAGGAAAAACCAAAACTCATAACAAAAAGGAACCTCTCAAGCACCTCTAAAAATATAGCACTTAAAGCAATATATTTTTCAACTGATACATTTTGCAATTTTCCTAAAAATGAGGTATCACCAATATGTTGAATATATAATTTTTCAATTATAGATATATAGACATAAAGACAGAATTTTATTTATAGGCTATGTTAGAAATGCCAATTGCTTCATTTGAGAAAATTAATTTGAATTTGGATTATTGTCTTGGTTTAGGGCAAAATTTGGGAGGAAATTTCTGAATGGGATTTTTTTAGAAAAGCAAATTTAAGTGGCCTTTTTTTAATTGGGTTGGGAAAAGATTTTTTTGGAGAAAAGTGGAAAAACTGTCTATTTAACAAGCAAAGTATTCACAAGCATGAAAAATTAATAACATTAAACAATGGAACCTCTTGCTGTTCTGAAGAGATGGCAGATTCAGACAATCCTTGTCATGGGTGCAGCTCGGCTCACTCAGTCTCTCATCAGTCCCTCCTGCTCTGGAAAATGCCACATCCCAGCCCTGGTGGGCCACAGGTGTGAGCTCCCAGTGTTTATCTGGGTTTTCAGTCCAGAGCAGGGCCCATCAGTTCCAAGGAAATGAAAAGCCACAGTCCAAGGAACTTCTCTGCCTCAGCTAGCTAAAAACCACGTAAAAGCAAAGGAGAGCTCTCCTGCTGTCCGTGCTGCAGACAGCACAGCCCAGGAGCAGGAATGGGGGGAAGCAAGAGCAGTTTCTGCAAACAAACTGCGCTGCCTCTCCCCTCTTTGCTCTCACAACCAGTCTGAAAGGTGCAGAACTTAATATCCAGCATAAACAGAACAGACAATTGGGGATACAAGCACCATAAAGACACCCTAAGACATTTTTGGACATTTCTGCATTTATTTTTCTGTCCTATCTATCTACAGGTTAACCTGTGTCGTAGCAGTGTTTCACACTAGATGTAAAAGGTATTATTGGTGTAGTAGTAGTAGTAACTTGATTACTTATCTGTCAGATTTTTCTGCCATGTGTAGTAATATCCAGCCCAAAATGGTTTACAAATAACACACATAAATATTCCATCACCAGTAAAATGAAGAGAAAGAACTGCATGGGGAAACAATAAACTACGCTCAAATAAACATGGAAAAAAATGAGGAAGGCTGCTTGAAACTAAAGAGGAAGTTATTACCAAAAATGTTTGTGTACTAAATTTACACACTTTTTTTGTAACTGGACACTTTGGATTATAAAACTTGGGTTTGCTTACACCTTAGAAAATATATTAGCATCGTAAGGAATTTTATGTACAGTATATTTGTACATTCTCCTGTGTATGTTCCTGGAAGACTTTACCTGTGTATCCATTAAGGTGACAGACCCACAGACACACAGGCTTACAGAGAAAAGCACAGCCTAGCACTGTTTTGTATCTTCAGTCTGGCAGCAACAAAGCAGTTGATGGTATTGTAACATCTTTACATGACTGGTTGTGCCAAACTAATTAATCAAAAAACTAGAATCCCAAGAAGTCACAAGTATTTTTTTCTCCAGAGTAAATTTATCTCTCTATGCCAAGTGAAACTAAAGAGTATTTATCAAAACCCATGGTTTCTTTGGAATTTTGTTCAGTTGTTTTATTAAGGCAAGCACAGGAAAATGGTACTGCAGAGCCATTATTTTCTAGCACAGGATTAATTTTTATACTGCCATTTATTCTTAAACCAAAATATTGACATGAGAGAGAGGTGATGTATCTGAGTATCAGTGTGAGGCAACTCTTCGGTAAATTGTTAAAACAGAAAAGGGATTTTGCCATTGAATTCCCAGTGGAAATAAAATTAGTCCCACAATTTACTTAAAGCTCTGCAAAAATACATCATACCACAAACACAATGGAAGGAGCATCATAACATAGAAAAGAATTAAAGTCATGCCAAATTACTAATACTTAGGTTGAAAAAAATTAATCAGCTATAATAGTCTTTCTCAATCAATTAATGTGATGTTCAGGAAGTTTTTAGTGGTAGAATATTGTAATGCAGAATGGAAAAGCTAAACTGCTGATGCTACCAACCATTGGATAAAGAAATGGAAATGCAAGGAGCCTGGACTGGCAGGATGCTTGCTGTAAGATACAGCTTTGTTTGTACTATTTGATTGTTCATCTTATTTTGCAGTGGAAAATGAGGGTTAATATATCTGTGAACTTGCTACATGTCTAGCAGCAAAGTTAAGACTTTTGTCAGAGTGCAACACCAAAATTCAGCCTGAGAGTTAGGAAAGGGATGCAAAAATATCCAGAGTCAAACTCTTTGCCTCAAATACTATGAGATATCAACATTCCATTAGTCAAACTAGATGCAACTCAGAATTACATGAAATAGGGATTACATAATTTATTTCATGAACATAAAGGCTACTGGCCTTGTTCGATATTCTTAATTATTTTGGAGCAACTGAAACAAATATGTTGGAAATTTGAAAATAATTCTCTATTAAAGAGTGATTACAGAAATTGTGATGTGTAGTGAAAACTGACTTCTGTACATAATGACTGAAATAAGGAGCAAAACACAAATTCAGAAATTTGAGATGTGAATAGAAAATTACAAGTGGTATTCAATGATGAAAAATATGAGGTAGAACATCTAATGGAAAAACAGGCATATTGCATGAAAAAATAGATAGTTGATTTTACTGGAAGATATTAAGAAGAAATAATGAATAGAAAACAGATATGTTCACAATAAAACAAGACACTACCAAAGGCCTACATAAAATTTTGTGGATTTTTTTTTAAATCACAGAAGTATGCATGTCTGAAAACAGACTGTTAAAGTCTACATATCTGAAAATAACTCCAAATAGCCAGGAAATATTTATATTATTGCACTTGTAACTTGGATAAATTAAAATTAGTTTTAGGCAGAGCACTAAAATCAACACATTATTGTAAAACCCTATTTTGGAAGAAGAATCAGAAAATCTAAGCTGTCTTTATCCCTCACTAAATTTTAAATAATTTATTCAAACCATACTTTCAATGCTACAAGAAGAAAAAAAATCTACCTAAACAAGTACTTCCCTTCACATAATCAGCTCTTTTAGATTTACCTTCTACCAAAAAAATTAGCAAGTATTCGTACATGGCATATAGATTAATTTTTAATACTGTTGTAGATGTTTGAATATTTAAGGAGAACACTTTCATTAATGACTACATCAATGAAACAATTTCTTTCAGACCAATCCTTGAACATCTCATCCTGTTAATTGATCCTTCAATCTCCAATTTAAATAAAAATAGATATTACATAAAGGGCTTTCTCATTAAAATGCTTTTCTGACGTGCTCATGTGCATTATCATCAATTTCCTGAGCCAGTGTGTGATCATGGTAAAGAAAGTCAATGCTTTTGTAATATAAACAAGGCAATATTTGTTGTTGGTTTCTCTTCACTCATTTTTGTCATCAGCATTGTTTTTGGGATCAGTGTATTGTGGTGAGCCTTGTTCACATCCACAAATTAGGTTTGTTACAAGTAGGGCAGGCACTTCTTCAGGCTAGACCTTTTCATACCTGTCAGAATATTCCCTTTGTGACTGATATGCCCCAGGCTCTCAAAGGACATGGAATTTCCAGGTATTTATGCAGATGCACATCTTAATGTAAAATGTCCACAGTTGAATCACCACTTATCATGGTGTTTTCCGCAAGACCTTAAAATTTCCAAAAGGACAGCCTCAGAACACTGCAAGTAATCCCATAAAAATCATAGAATCTATCAGGTTTGAAAAGACCTCTTGAGATCAAGTCCAGCCATCAACCTACAACTACCAGGTCCACCACTATACTATGTCCTTAAATGCAGATAACTTCATTTTTCTCACTGTTTTCCACAAAAGAGGTTTAAAAAAAAATTAATGAAAGCCACCCAGAGTCTTCCAGTGACTCCAATGCCCATGTGAGACACTTGATATTTTCACACACACTACACAATTCCTTTCTCTCTTCCTTTTAATAGTCATTTATGAGCAAAAACAAACAATTCCTATAGCAATCCTAACCAAGTAAACATTTTAAATTGAAAAGTAATACTCTCAGGATTATAATGTGATAGGCCATTTATCTGAACAACAAATATAAATTATTCTCTGAAGCAAACCTTGTACTATAGTCTTAAAGGCCTCATTCTAGATTTGTTGTTAAGTCTTGATAGCCATGGGATGAGTGGATGCTATTAAAAATAGGAGCTCTTTTCCTGTGCTTTTTCCACTCCAGGACCGATGCTTTTTGGAAATGCTTGGATTGCAGAATTTGAACCCACTTATCCCTCCCCTGAAAGCTGTTGTGCAAGGCAGGGGCAAGTCTTCATATTGCTCAACTGACATTGCAACTCTCTAGAAGTCTTCTGACTACATCAATATTTCAATCAGCACCTGGGCACGAGCCATTTGATAATTTGGTGGTGAGCAGCTTCCCACCCCTTTGCTCTCCTAATGGCAATTGAGTTCATATTAGGAATGCATTTGCTACCAGGAAATGGAAAAGGTCCTGGGGAATATGGACTTTACAAGAGAAAGGACTTTTAAAGGTTTCATAATAAGGCATAATAAATGAGACCTGTTAGATATTATCTATAATGCACCACCATATATAGTGTGCCAATACCCTCTAGTGGATACATTTGCCTGCGTTTATGTCACCTTTCTCTAGTCAGCTTACTAAGTCCCAAGGAGTCCTATAATCCCTCTTAAAAAAGATTCTCCTAGCTCACGTGGGAAATTAGGGCACTTTTAGAGCAAAAGTCTCCTTAATTGGTGTTCTGCACTCTATTGAGCATGAAGGTTTAGTTAACACAGTCCCTACAACAGCTTCTCCCTCTCCCAAAAGACATAACTTGATTAAAATACTGGTGGAGTTTTATGAAGCACTGCGTGCATTCATGTGGGGTAATAAATAGATATAACTGAAGGCAGCTTGACACTTCTGTATTTATTCCTTTCTGTTTACCAGCCTAACAATATCTTCTGTTACCATAAAATGATTTATACAACTTTGTCAAGCTCAGAACGTGTTGAAGAGGAGTTCGCGTGAGCCAGACAGGGGGTGAGACAGAAGCTTCCATTATCAGCAGAAAGGCAGAGTTAAAATTGATTGCCATACACAGAGAGCTTTCTGAACTGGTAATGTTTTTTTCATCTGCAAGACAAAGTCCTTGTGAATAAATGGATATCCCTACAGCTTATCTGTAATCATTTGCTATCAAACAGCAGCGAGGAAAACAACCCCATCTTACTGGCTTGCAAGTAAGGTTCTGGTTCTTACTTGTCAGCTAATGATGTAAAGTAAAGATTCTACATAGCATTTCCTGGAACTGTTTTCTATCTTTCTAAATTTAGCAAATGTTTCTGCATAAAGGCAAGAGTCTGTGCTCAGCTTAAGGAATTTATGGTTTTCAGACTGAAATTCAAGTTCAAGGTTTTAGAAGGGCAACTAGACTGCATGCATGTATGTGAAGGACCAAAAGGAAAGATCTTTGATGTGCAAAATGTTCCAGCAAACTTAAAAATTAATTCTACACTTACAAGAGTCACGTGCAAGTTATTTATTTGTATGAAAATGTTACTGAAATAAAGGGTGGTGTTCTACTCGAAAACGTTACTAGAATGAGTGATGCTGTTGTATTTGATGTTTTGCAAAAGCATGATTAAAAAAGCAGCCATGCTCACAAATAACACACATCCAAGTGACATCCAAACCTCCACTAGTATTTTCTAGCAAAATGCACAGATGAAAATGTTCTCTATCAAGCTAATAAGTCTTCATAAAACACCTCAGTTTCTTAATGAAATAGATCTTATGCTTACATCTTATAAAACCATTGTTGCACACAGTGTTGCAAACCATTATTCATATTGCATCAGCTTTTCTGCAGCAACTAAAACCCAGAAGCTTTTGCTGATTACTTTATAGCCTAACTGGGCTGAGTTCAGATAAAGATTCAGTTATCATGGTGTGGGGAAGGAATTAAAGCATTGAACAGTAAAATTAAATACAATATTGTATACTCTGGATCTTGACAGACCTAATCAAATAAGCTGCAATTTAAAATTGTGCATGTTGTTCTTCTATAATGGGCTAACACCCTCTACAGATAAACAGGGACAATTCTTGGTGATTCAACCCAAAATCAGATAATTTTTCATCTCAGGATTAAAGTCAAGGCAAAGAGAATCTGAGTAGGTCCTGGAGGGAGAGCTAAGGAAAAAGAATAAGCTAAGGACTTGACTTCTGCTGTGCTTCAGAACAGACGTGCTTCAGCGCTTTTGACAGAATTTGTAAATAAATGGCTTTTTTGCTCTTTAATCACTATTACACAGAAATAGATGGGGAGTCTGCAAAAAGTTCTAATTAATCACTATGAATAAGGCAAAATTAAAAACACTTTAATTAAATTTACAAGTTTAGAAGTTACAGTATCCTGAATTGGGGGTTTGTTTTCTTGATTATAATTGTTTCCCAATCAGATATGTGGCCAGAACTGAAGTAGGAGAATATGTAAATAAAGCAGCAGCAAAAAAATTTTCAGGATAAACAGCTGTCTGTTCCACGAGACAACACAAAAATTGAAGACTTAACAGAACTGACCTCAATCAACGCTGAGATTTAATCTCGTGTTTCAATGATCAGAACTAATTGGTTTAAAAATTGCCTATAATTAAAGGGCCAAATTCCCAAAAGAATATTTTCATTTTGTCTCCTTGGAAAAAAAGCAGTGTTCAGACCTACCCTCCGTAGGAATAATCTGTCAAACACATAATAGAATGAATTTAAACAAGCTTCACAACATGAGAGAAAAGTAAAGACATAGATGAACAAGGAAGAAATAGCATGGGAGATTTAATTCATCTGTTACACTTGAACAGCACTGTTCTGTTTTAGTGCTTGTTTCTCTAACTATTCTGCAGCCTCAATTTTTAGAGTGCAGGTATATAAAATTTAAAGAAAAGGCACCCTTAGCTAAGTGTTTCGCATACATGCAACAGAATGAAGAAAAACATTTCTATGAAATTAATTTTCTCTGCTAAAGAAATGCATTAATAACAATATATTAGGATCTAATGTAAGTCATGAGGAAGGATTCTATGTGATTTAAACCAGGTCAGTCTCTGTCCATCTATTACAAGCAGACTGCAGCTCACTATTTTTCACACAAGTTCTTCTCTTGCCAGAAATTTCTCTCTGCCAAGCTTTCTCTTAGGAAGTAGGGAGCTAAACTCATTGCACACATGTTTAATCGGGCACTCATAAATACAGAAGAGAAACTGGCACCCCTCCATTGCAGGAGGAAAAAAGAAGGGAAGCATCCAAAGTACTAAGATACTCCTCTTCTAGGTTGGCACTTCAAGTGATACCCAAGAACAAGAGCTGCTGCCTTGGCCAGACAGCTGCTTCCTGGCCCAATTTTAGCCTCCAGTCTATTTTCACCAGAACTGATAACACAGAAACACTAATAACAGCTTTATTGGGCAGTATCTGGATTAGACTTTGGCTAGAATATAAAGGCAGCTTGACTCCTTAGAGTTTCTCCCTACACTGCTGTGATATTTTTCTCCTGGCTCTCACCAGGAGTCCCACAGCACCCTGAGCAACCCCAGGGGAGAGCTGAGCCCTCACAGCTCTGGCTGCTGCTGCCCAGGAGGCAAACACAGGACTCTCAATTTGGGCAACCAGAAATACTAAGAACTCACTCAAAATTCCTTCAGAGATGACCAAAAAAAAAAAATAAAGCCATAACCATGCATTGGATTCTTAATTTTGCCTTTTAGCATGGCCTTACAGGAGACATGAGAGAAAAAGATGAGCAAAGGCAAGGCCAGAAGTTTGAAGGTCAATTCAAAAGATTTTTACCCCAATAAAGTCAGTCATGACAGCACACAGACGCTCTGAACCATACATCCCAGGTCCAGACACACTGCTTTGCATCCATGAATATGGACACAGGAAAAAAAAAGAAAGAAAAAAAGAAAAAACCTTTTCCTTCCTACATCCTGGCGGCAGACCAAAAATCAATACCAGTTGCCTAAGTAAAATCTCACCCTGACAGGGCCTCCCTGCTGGCTACGCAGCAATACTAATGGTCTTGTAGTGGTCTTTAGACAACACAGGGATGTCAATATAATTTTGTTCCACTTTTCTTGCTTGCCATCTCCCATCTGCAACCAATTCATAACCTCAGTTACTCATACCTTTGCTCAAATGGACTGACTCTCCACCTACACATTTAGCTGTCCCTTTCCTCACTCCAGTGCCTCTCTGATCACCGTGACAGCCTTTGCAGTGTGTCCCTGCAAATCTGCTTTGCCTTTAATATTTCACTAAAATGCCAATGAAAACTGCCTTCGCCTCCTGGGAGCACAGAAATCTTCTTTTCTTCTTCAAGCACAGTAGACAAAGCCTATTCCCATCAGCCTAAACAAATAAGCAATGGAATCAGAAAATCAGGGACATATATTGAAGGCTTTTCAAATCTTAACCTTAGAAGGCTTCAGAGATATTAGTTAACTCCTTAGGGAAAATATTCCACTTCATAGGAAAATAAAAGTTATATATGCATTTAGCAAAAGCATTTGAAAAAATACAGTGTGTACCTTTTGGTGAACAACAACATGAAAAGTTAAAGCCTTATACCTAAAATATTTACATTTTCTAAACAGACAACTGACTGTAGAGAAGCACAAACATAGCCAGGCATAAAGCAGAGGATGTACAACTGGATATTAAACACACCTAAAGGAAGGATGGCCACCTTCCCATCATCACAGCAGTCCGTCCCTCAGGAGCACTGGGTTCTGGGAGCCACGGAGCCCAGGCCAGGGTCTGCACCCCAGAGCAGCCAGGGGAGCCCCGGCAGGCTCAGCCAGCTCCCTTGGGCACGGCCGCCAAGGAGGCACTGCCTCCTCCAGAACCACCTCAGCTAATGTGGATAAGCTTGAGAGAGAAACCAGTCTGCAATACATAATTCATCGGCCTCACAAGGCCACTGTGAGGGTTGAACAGAGGGGGAAAATAGAATAATTCTCAGTGACCTCCGCTGGGTTTCACAGGATGCCCAAGGCCAGGGTAGTGCTGCAGCCGGGGCTCCCCCGCCTCAGGCCAGGCCCCACAGGCAGGTTCCATGGCTGCCTCTTGCAGGCTGAGAACAAGTCGCACCAAAACTTGTGGTAACACAGGTGTCGCACTGTGATCTTGTATAAACTTGTCTTTAAATACAGAAGAGCCCAGAGCTCAGCTTTAAGGCAGCCCAGGCCTTGCTCTTCCTGCCTCAGCCTGGAGGGCGAGGGCAGACTGAGCCACAGAGCGTTTGGTACAGCACAAACCCACAACACCACAGCCTCTGGTTCTTAAAAGCACAGCCCAGTATGCAAAACAAAGAACAGGTTAACTGAGAGTTAATGCTAAGAGCTGAGATTTGAAGGTACACAACGACAAGGATATGGAAGATCCACAGTGGTCCATGGCAAAACAGTTTGGAAGCAGCCACGTTGATGATTTAGAATAACAGGCTCAGTTCCTCATCCCCATTCCTCAGCCTTCTCTTCACCTCCTACCTCTGTGCAGCCCCCTGATCTCCAGCTATTCCAGCTGCTCTCAAAAACAGTGAACCAACACCTTGTATTCCAGAAATCATTTGCAAGGACTGTAACTGCATTGCCTGGAAATCTGACACGACTCCAGTTGCACTCAATGGACGTAGGAGTTGTTTCCTGTAGTCTGCAATTATTGTTAACTATTGTTTAGGTCCAGATGAAGTATACCAGGTTAAAAAACAAAACAACCAAACCTCTAGATTACAGGTATTGGACTCAAAGACATCACCCTGAATTTACAATGCAGTAAGAATCACTTTAGTAGAAACCAAGTTGATATGGAAGACTCCTCCCCCACATACTCCCTGCAACTCTTTTTTTTTCTGTACTACTTAAATTTGAATCAAATTGAATGTTTCGTATAAGAATTAACATATTTTTTGTTGAAGGGTGAGGATTTAGCCATTGTACCCAGAAATCTTCAGCAGTTGCTTATACATTAAGGCACAGTATAGAAGAGTGGTTCGCATTATTTCCATAACCAAGGACACTTAAGGAGTTTTATTGCTTTCTTTGCTTCCTACAAAACATTTTACCAAAAAATTGTATTGACAATTTCAGAATGCCATTGCTACATAAAGATATGGATTTTTTAAAAAAGCATTTTAAGAAATCAAGAAAAATGAAAATTATCATGTAAATGCCTTATGTGAAATAGAAGCACCAGGAAAGATTAACACCTTGCAGGGAAGAAGTGGGAGGCAAATGCACTAGAAAAGATGAGAAAACTTTCAAGAAGATCACAAAAAGAGCTAGAAATACTGGGAATCATGTACTGGAGCCAGGGAAAAAATATGGAGTAGATGAGAGCCTTTGAGAATTCTTATAGCATGGATGGAAATTACAGATACACATCACTCATAAATGAAATTCATCATTTAATATATGTTTCTCTTGTCAGGATGCACCATCTTATTTTGCTGCTTTATACTATTTGTGGGGTATATTCAAATTCCCAGCTAATATATTATAAACATATGTGTTATAGGCCCCTTAGTAAAACTGATGATAAAGACATCTGTACACAGTACTGCTTTTAGCATATCAGTGTAAAATTAAACAATTTTAAATTTAATTTCCAATACAAAGGTTATTTATCTTTAAATAAAATGCTTCCAAGCAATTAGTAAACATTCCACCACATTACTGTAGGGTGATAGGATTAAAAGAATTTTATTACTTTTAAGCTTGATATAAAATATACTGAACTGTGAATTAACACAAATATAAATGCAAAATATCTCACATTTAGCTAATTAACAACCAACATTAGTTCTCCTCATCATAGCCAAAATATTTGGGCCAAATCCCTGGCAAGTAAAAGTTAGTCAAGTCTGTTTACTCCAGCCTCCACTTCTTGCAGCTCAGATCTTGTCTTATGCCCTGACTTGGGACTTGCACTCTTGCACTAACAGTGAGTCTTATCAACAACTGATAGGATGAGCTTCCTATTAAAATCTCTTGTGTCAGCATTTAGGATTAACTTATTGACCAAAAAAAAAAAAAAAAAAACCAAAAAAAAAAACAAACAAAAAAAAAAAACAACAAAAAACCGCAAGGAAGCAACATCATCAATAAAGCAGAGTTAAGAGGTAGAACAACATCATCAATAAAGCAGAGTTAAGAGGTAGAAAGGTAAAAAAAAAAAAAGAGATAAATCACACTGTTTCATAAAAATCAAAAACTTCCATAGAAAACCAAAACTTTTTACACTGAATTTTCACTAGTGTGCCTACAAATGTAAATTATTTGTGAAGTTTGAAAACTGTTATTTCACATGTTAATAATCCAGGTATGATTCACACTGAAAATAGGGACATTTCCTCATGGAAATTGTATTAAATTCTCACTGGGATAAAATTGCTCAAAATTTGTTATTTTGCCTAGGGCAAAGACATCACATTGAATTCACATGGTAAGTGTTAGAATTGCAACCTCTGTCAGATTTGGACAAACTCTCCTCAAAAACCCATTTCTAAAAACATTTGGAAGCCATCTTTCACAGAACTAAGGGTAACCAAAGCATACAATCTTCAAATATGTCATAACTAGTATGGCCAGCTTCATTATTACATTACAGAAAAGCCAACTTTTCCAAAATGTTTATGACAGAAAGTGAAGGGCATTAGGAGCTCCTCCTTGTACTCAGCTTAAGTCCAACACATGAATCACATATTCTTCAGTTAAACCATGACAGCATTTCTCTCTTCCCCCCCCCCCCCCCCCCCCCCACATAGATACAAAATCAGAGAGCTGGAAAAGTATTTATACTGTCCATTTGCACTAGAGGCAATTCTTCAGGAAAACACTGTGGTTTGTTAGTTCAGCTCCTGAATTTAAAAATAGTCATGATGCTCAGGTAAAAGAAGTAATACATAGGAAAGTGCTCAGCTCAGAACAATCCAAAGCATGGGAATGTCAACACAGGAAAGATTTTCCTCATCAGACTAGAACACAGCAGCAGGTACAAGGTCTAATTCACTCCACTAGCACCTGGCCTGTCTCAGAGGCAGCAAGGTACCCCTTCCTCCCAAATCAAAGCCTAGACATGTCCAGTAATAAGTAAATAAAGGAGTCACACATGCAGCTACAAGCTCTGGTTCCTTAAGTGTGCTACTAAGATATCTCTGCTTCATGTCTCAACATGTATCATATGGTTTTGAACAGCTGTTGGTAGGAACAGATGGAATTTCCCCATTCTAATATTTGTCATATTTTAATTTACTTATATTGCAACTGCTACATTGAACCAAGTGAGACTTGCAGGTGCAATGACACAGAATCCTACTACCTTTACAATAAAATTGGTATTCTTATTAACTAAACTTATTAGTCCTGATGGAAAGCCATAGTAATTGGTATTATGATATTACTTCTTAGTAATTCTGTATTCTTAAATTATTTTAATTTTAGGAAACTGAAAGTTTGAAAATTTCCCATCACTTCCACTATTTATATTATGCCTTTGTAATTCTTCACAAAAAAAAAAAAAAAAAAAAAAAAAAAAAAAAAAAGCCTTCACAGAATAATTACAAATAGAAGGCTTGGGCTTATTGTCTATTATGTTAATTTAGTTTCAGCTAGTGCAGTCCCAGATCCAATGTCCTAGTGTATGGGGCTCCCAACCTTCTCACTCAGCAGCTCCAATTCAGTGATTTTAATCAAAACAGAAAGAACATGAAATTTTTATTACAACTTGATCCCTGACAATTTTCATTTCAAAATTATTCCATTGAAAAGACAGACTACTATGGTTTTTAAGTCCTAAAAACAGTCCAAAGTGAAAAGCAACTGTGGGAATTTCTCTTTCAGCTTTGCTCCATATGTAAACACACACAGAGATTTATACAATAAGGCAGGATAAGATGCACAGAAGAAGAAAGAAAAGCAGAAAACCAGCCAAAATTAAGCATAGTCTTAACTTCAAAAGCTTCAAGGAAATGTTTTTTATTCAATTGAATTTTAATGAGGGGAGTGTGGGGGGCAATGTACGTGTACGGCGAAATATCAGCTATGTGGGCACCAACCAAGACGATGCTCTCAGCAGGGTGAGATGCTACATTTACCCCAGCAGCAGTTAGGATCTGGTAGGATTTGGGATCATACTTCAAGCTCACTCACTAGTCTTTCCCCACTAGAGGAGAAAAGCAGCCTGTGTGCTTTGCATAAGGTCCCAGCACAGCTCTTGCCTTGACAGCTGACAGAGCAGAGTGGTTACATAAGTGTAAAAAAAAGAGACACGAGAACATGGACTTGCCTACACAAACCAAACAGGATATCAAGTCACCATAACCCTGGGTGAGGGATCATAGAGGGATCACGAGCAGTACACCCATGCAGAACAGTTTTTTCTGCCTTATCCAATACTCCTTACTTTAACATGGTAAGGAAGATTCACACATTCTATTAGAAAGCACTGTCTTGCTCTTTTCCTTGGCTGTTGGCCACCACTGAGACCCAAATCAGTTATTGCAGAGGTAAAAGTAACATTTTGCAGAGAATCATTAGAGGCTATTTCCTCAGTTCTCCTTATAAAAGGTACTTTACTATATCAGGAGTGACTATGTGGTGCCTCACTATCAGAAAAGCATTACACATAACAGAGAATCTGGAGCTGAATTTTTTTTTAAAAAAGGTAGATTTTCTATGTCCTCCTTCCTCTGTTCCTAATCTTTACCAGTCTAAAGCTAGGAGAAAGAGAATGGGTTAAAACTAAATGGACCTGCTCCTTCAGTGGTCCAGGGCAAAGAGGAGGTTTGCAGTAACAGTGGAAATCACCAAGGCAAGACCAGCTGGCTCCTTGCAGGACAGCTGACGTGCTGGGGCAGCTGTGAGCACTAGGAAGCACAGCACTGATTAACCTGTCTTGTAACAGTTAAGACAAAATTAAACAAATCAGCCACACTTGTTTTTCTAACTGTGGTACAGCAACAACAACCAAAGGTAATCACCTGCCTGTCCAGGCACCTTTTCTCCTATGGTAAAAAGAACAAAGAGAATTAGGAATTAGCTCAAATCCTGGAATGCTTTGAACTGTCATGACTTGTGGTTCAGTCTTATTCTTTTTGTTTAGCAGAGGCTGTGCCCCACATCAGAGCAGAAGGCATCTACCCCATGCCTTGCTCCCACACCACCGCCAGGCATTGTCCCACAGCTGGATGGTGGCAAAAATCTTTGATAGACAATAAATTTTCCTGGATTTGCCTCACAAACTGTTTCACATCAAAGAAACTGCTGGTGTGTGAATCTCTAAGGTTCAGAGTTCACTCAATTTGGATGAGCCCTAAAGCATTCACAATTTTATTCAAGTCACCCTGCCCAGGATCTCATAGCAGGAACAGACTTCCTTAGGGGATTTCTGGCATTGCAACTTTCTCTTCCAAGAGTGTTGGGATATGCTCCTATCCTTAAAACTGAAAACATTTCATTAAACATTCCAGGGCATTTAAAATAATACTAATAATTCTGTGTGGCCAATTGTCAAAATTTCTGCTAGGTCAGGGAAGTCCTAGTTTCAGATTTCTCCAACTACTTTTAGTTATCAAAGTTTCAAGGATATATTTTTCTGTACTTTTTTACAATCTGGTTTCCCAATTTCTGGCTAATATTCCAGAATTAGAATTTCCTGAATTCATCTGCTTTCATCAGAAAGAAGGCTTGGAGATTTTGGGTTTTTTCTGGAGTAATAAATATAAAACAAAAAAACTCACTGGCTCAGGAAAAAACTGATTAGTCTCCTAACTCTTAGGCTTTACTGTATATTCAATTGTGAGATGCCCCAAAACCAAAAAAGCTGTTTTAAGAATCTTGAGTCTCCCACTTCCACTCTCTCTCCATCTTCATTCTTAAGAATTCCCTCTTCCTGTCCTTTAGAGGCCACAGTAATTTCATTTCCCTGAGAGAACAAGCCCTCATTAGACACAAATATACAACACAAAGTGTTTTGCATGAGCTCAGGCAGCACTACAGAAACTACACATTATTTTACTGGATCCCCCAGATTGTTTGCAAGATGTAAATTTAGGCTAATGTTAATTTTCACAACTGCATAATCACTTGCATTTCCTCAGGCACAGATTCTCTTTATTATATGTGTGTTAGTTCTGCAAGTCTGTAAGTGTGACCTTACAACACCACACTGTCCATGCTTACCACACTAAACACCCCAAACAGCACCTGCCAGAAAAACCTCCCAAGTCAAAAACAAAACAAAATATTCAGGACCTAAATCTGAACTTTTGTCCCCCTTGAAATCTCTCTATCACCCCTTCTTTAAATTTAACGTATCAATTCAATAACAATTTGTCTGTTTCATAGATGATAAAGTTTTGTTAGATTTAAAATAAACAAAACATATTAAAATGTAGCACTTCAAGAAGCCAGGATTAGAAACATTTAATTCCTGGTCAGAAAACAACTGAGGTACAGTCCCTAGAACTGTTCTTACTCTTGATCCCTTTATTCACAGAATCATAAAATAAGCAGACTTGGAAGGGATTTATCAGGATCATCGAGTCCAACCTCTGGCCCTGCACAGGACACCCCAGCAATAACACCCTGTGCCTGAGAACATTGTCCAAACACACTTCATGAAGTCTGGCAGCCTTGGCGCTGTGACCATTTCCCTGAGGAGCCAGGAAATGACACCCAGCTGTCCACTGGGTGAAGAACATTTTCCCGACATCTGACCTAAACCTCCCCCAGCTCAGCTCCGCAGCACTTCCTTGAGTCCTGTCACTGGTCACAAGAGTGCCAAGATCAGCATTTGCCCCTCCACTTCCCCTCATGAGAATGCTGAAGATCAGATCCCGTGAATTCCCTGTTTGTCTCACTCTCATGGTAGATCACAACTCCAAGATACAGTACAGGAGTCCACGCAGAGAGAAAAAACACAGATTATTTCAGGAAATGCTGGCTGTGCTTTCCTTGTGGGCATCAAAAAAAAAAAAAAAAAAAAAAAAAAAAAAAAAAAAAAAAAAAAAAGTCCAACCAGAAAAAACAAAACCCCAACCAACCTAAAAAACCACTCCTAAACAACAACAGCAGAAGCATGGGAGCATTGTTTTCCAAAAGCATGACTTTTTTGGTTTTTAAAATATTTTGACAGATGATTATCAAAAATATTTATAGCACAGCTTGAAGGAAACAATATAGATATCATCTCATTACACACACGCTGTAAAAACCAGTCTTTTACTAGTAAGAGTTCACAAACCAAAACAATGGCATGGATAAGAGGAGAGAAGAAGGGCTATTATCCCTACAGGTACAAGTAGTTACAAGCTCCCTACAGAGACACACAGAGACTAAGGGACATGCTATAAGGCATGAAATGTGACAGAGATAAGAACCAAGCCTTTATTTTCTCCCTCTGCTCTCCCCCACCAGTCTTAGCCACAAGGACATCCATGTTTTCATAAGGCTGGGCACCATTTTGTGGCTTCCCAATTATAGAAACGCACAGATTCAGAAACTTGAAAAATTAATTTTAATTGCCTTGTTATACCAGAGAGTGATTGACAACCACAGCAAGGTCTGAAAACACTCAGGTGTTTGCAAGATGGGACCCACTCAGAATTCTCAGACAGATCCATAACATGCTATTGTATTACCATGAGAAGTTTTGGATAATTTAGATAGAAAATGAAGCCCAAAACCCACAAGTAGGTAAGGGAGAGAAGAAACCATGTTTATAGTCAGAACCTCAGAGGAGATAGATGGAAGAAATACACCTAGTAGGTTTTGTTGCTTATGAAAAACAAGGAAAGAAGGGGAGGGTTATTTCCCCTTCCCCCAAATCAGCTGTGAAAGATCACTTACCCATAGACAACTTTAGCTGATTAAGAAATCTCAGATTGTTTGCCCGACAGTCCCAATATCTCTGCTGTTCACGGGCACAGGTCTAACTCAAGCCAAAGCCAATTTCAAGTTTCTTTGTAGCTTAACTTTACCAAGCAGCACAGCTGTAGCTTGGCCTCATTATGTATATTACCTACTACTGATTTCACACTTGAATCCATTTTAAAGTCCTCCATGAGCCTCCCTATTAGCTTAATAATGAAAAGTGTATCAAAGAATATGTTGCTAAGTTGAGTGAAAAATTCAAAGCACTCCCAGTGAGACAGAGCTGCTGAAACCATGAAATAACAGTGGTCACCGAATTCTGCTCTCATTGTGGTACTGCTAATTATTGTATTTGGGACTAAAACTTGAACATCTGAGACAGGAGAAGGGGACAAGTTTTTGTGTCTTGATGGATCCGCCACTGAATTTAAGAATCAAAAAATTAATTTAGGCAATTAGATGACTGAACATCATTTGTCTCAGCTGTCTTGTACTTATCTGATCAGGGCTTATTGTACATTAATTTAAACACTCATCTATGAATAAGGGAGAGGACTGTCTAGAGATTACAGCACATAACTGCTGCAGCTACAAAGCAAAATTTCATTATAGCATTCTTTTCTTGACATGCAAAAGAATCTCTGTTTCATTATCACCTGTAACAATAGCTGTATTCCTTTTTTTTAATTTTTATTCAATTTAATAAAAAAGCAGTAGTCCAAACTTCTGTTAAAATGAAAGAAAAAGAAATCAAGCCACTGTCTGGAGAAAAGTTAAAATTTCTATACCAAAGTACAAAAATGGGTGGATAAAGCAATTTCTCACTAGAGTTCTGGTGAGTACCTCATTTGAAAGAATTTATACCATCAGTTAAGTAAGATTTTTTAAGAAGGACAAGGAAATATTTAGTTGTCAGTATCCTAACAGTCCAAACTGAAGTGTAATCATTGGGACCACCCATGAGTTACTCGTCATTAATAAATGACAATAAATGATAGCAAATGGTGACATCTACATAACCTGTACGCTCCTTTACAATGTGCCAACACAGAAAGAATTTTGGTTTAATCTCATGATTTGGATTTATATTACTTAAATTAAAACAAACAAACACATTTGCAACAACTCACCAGAACCAGAATATAAGCTGCATTCAGATTACACTGTTTGTGTAGCATATGGGGATGGCTGGCACCTGTTTGTGGTGAAAAGTCAGACTCCCCAGTTTTAAGAGAACAGAAAATTAGTAGAAAAAAGGTACACATATAGAGATAAGCAAAGCACTGACACAGAACATTGAAGAAAGACATAACATATTTTAATATAGTTTTAAGGAACATATCCCTGGTTGAGGGAAATATCACATCTCACAATTTGCCACAGAATTCTCATCACTTACACAAATAGTCAAAGTTGGTGAGAATAACAAAACAAAACACTGAGAACACAATCTCGTATCATAACAAAAGAGACATCTCCCAGCTGAAACAATATTGCTCCACTTTCCTTACTGAGGCAGATATGAGGCAGAAATATCTCAGAATTTCTTTTAGGAAAATGTAGAATGGACTGAAACATTTCAATGCATAATGTACAGGAGCAGAAAAAAAATTGAGATCAAAAACTTACATTTTTTTAAAACTGATGACATTTCTCCGCTACTTGTTGCTTACAGACCTCTGTTATCATCACTTCCCAGGAACAGAAGGTTCAAGAAGGAACTGGAGACATTACTGTGCAAACAATAAGAAACTACTTCCAAGTAGTAATAGCTCAGAGAGAAACAGCTATCCATGTATTGCAAATAACAGTTTATTTCTTATTTTTAAGTACTTGAGTTCCTTTTGTGTATGGCTGTGAAGAGAAGCTTCATTTCAGTGCACTCCAAAGATCCAAAGCCCAGAAGATGACAGAATAATTTCAATCAAAAATATTTAAAGCCGTATTCCCTCCACCCTCTTGATTTGCATATTTTAGTTGCTGATGTTGCTGGTTTCAGCTACCCTAAAATGATGAATGCCTCTGGGATCCACACAGAACCCAAACCATCATAACAATAAGGGATGACAGAGATGTCCCATACTTGCCCATGTAAAAAGCAAAGGGAAAATATTAATGTGGGTATAAATATTGTGCCAAAAACTGAATTGAAGTCAAAATCAGTGTTTCCCAAGTGAAGACAATGGGACAGGAGAAAACAATCTTATCACAGTCTAGGTATAGTCTAGGTAAAGGAACACAAACTTTAGACCTGTTAAGAGAAGAAGGGTCCAATTTCTGTGCTGCTTAGTATTGGTTAGAAAAATAGAGATGAGATTGCTTCTGTGGTTAAGATCAACACACATAATCTCAGATTTTAAAGGATTTGAAAATAGTTTTAAATACATACACACACATAGGACCCTGGTAACATTGCCCAAGGAGTAGCTAATAGATTTGTATTTTTTTCTTATATAGCAACAGGAAAAATATAAAATTGCGTCTTCTTAAGAAGAAAAACATTTAAGGCCCAATTCCCATAGTCATGAGGAGGCTTGTAAATATTTTTACATACTTTAATAGCATCCAATTATAATTTTGTGCTAATTGCTTTAATCAGCCCAACCTGAAGTGTTATAGTATTTTTCCATAATTAAGCAGTACCACATGACAAGCAGTGCTTTTCAGAGCTATTATAGTATTTTCTAATGCTATAATAAACAAAGATCATGCATCTTAATTATAACCAATAAAAATTCCATACACATTTAATTATATGCTACAGTGAAATTCCCATAACTTTAAAAAAAGCTCTGCCATGATTATTAAGATGTTGCTAATATGAGCTCACACTAATGGGCTGTGCCCACTATTAATGTCATTGCAAACAGTTTACATCAGGAATCTGTATCTCCAATTTAAATGTTAATGGACTGAGTCTTTTTCATTTATAGCGCAAGCAAAGGATAAAGCCACTGAAGTCAATGAGATTACGTGGAACTGCTAACTAGCATATTACTGGCTCTATCTCCAAATGCATAGTATGGAATATAATCAATTCTCTCATACCTGTATCCTTATGTCCTGTCAGAACAAAGAAAAATATATCCTAATACCCTACTGCTACATATTGCATTTGAATCAGAGCAAAATTATGGGTCTTTCATGTGAATGAGGCTAATAACAGATCATAAATATCTTAACATGCGTAAACCATGGATTACCTTTAAGCCAAAGGTTAACAAGGCATGTTCCAGTTCAGCACGTGAAACATAAATGGACCCCAAGGCAGCAGGGCCATGCTACTCATCCCTACTGCAGTTCCCAAAGCAGCAGCTCCTCCAAGGTGTCTGTGTGGAGGAACTGCAATGATGTACAAGTGCTGAAGCATCAGAGTTCACTCTGGATGTCACTAATGGATACCTCCCCAGGCACAAAACTATAAGTTTGAACAGGGATCACTTGTGATTTTAAAATATGTGTTTAGATATTATTTCAAGAAAAAAGCCCATGTCTGAAATTTGTTCTTTGTTCGTATATGACATGACATTCATTCAATAAATGCTCTTGATGTCACAGTTTACACATCAACCCCATTTTCAGACAGATCAGACTATTCTATCACACTTGATAATGTGATATTAGATAGTATCACAGCAATAATTCAGATGGCATATAAACAACCATGTAAAAATAAATCTGTCTATAAAAAAAAGTCTAGTAAAATTATTCATATTATTATGGACATTGCTAAGATCTGAACATTTAGACCACATTTAGAAAAAAATTTCCCAAAAAATGGGATAGTTTTGCATTAAAACAATGCTTAGCTGAACAGCTGCTCTATTTCAGGTATTTCCTATTCTATTTCAATTCTGTACTTTCACAAGCCATGGAAACTAGGTTCCATTCTATTTTCCTTCTTGGCCTCAGCAACACTCAGACATTGACATGTCCTCTTGAAGCCTATTACCAGCTCCCACAGCTTAAATCACCCTATAATAAACCCATGATGAGACTACCATGGGACAAATCTCACAAGAAAAGGTAAAGATATTCTCCCCTTCCAAACATTGTTGGGAAACATCCCAACATTGTTGTACCCCCAATTTACAGCCACTGTCATCATGCAGCTGTAAGAGTCTCTACTTCCAAGCAGTTCCTATAGTCTAAAGCAGGAACCTCAAGGGAAGTATTTGTGCTGTGTTTACTGCATTTCCCTTCCAGAATTTCTTTCTTCCTCTCATTTTCTATTTGCTTCTTACCAGCAGTTTCAGAGCAAGACTTAAGTGGCAAGTAACAGGCATTAATTAGGCCCACTGGTGTGCTGTTCTGCACAAGGAACCCTTCCTTGCCACAAAGAGCTTATAGAACATTATCTCCTTTTTTTTAATCCTCCATTGTGCTTTTTTCTTACTGCCTCCTGCCTGCCTTTTTCTTTCTTACCATTTAAATTTTAACATAGAGGTTTTGCAATACCCTCCTATTAGAACTGCAAGAGCTTAGAAAAAAAATCTGTATGAAATGAATTACTTTTTCATTTAAGACTTCTCAAGACGAAAGAAAGCATTATTAGAAGTCATGAGAGAAATATCTGAGTCCCAATCAGGAAAGTTAAGACCAAAGTTCTGGAACTGAATTTCAATGTTGAGTAAGGAGAATCAGGTTACATGCTTAAACAACACAATTGGAAGCTGTAATAACTTAGTGACTTCCTTGCTAGTCAGTGTTAATGCCCTGGGGAGATTATGGTATTTAAAAGAAGATCTTAGACTACTTCATATTCAGGCCACCTCTTAGAGCAGATCTCCTTTCCTGGCCAGCAGTGATCTCAAACTCACCCACAAGCCAATGTGTTCCCTCATGTGACCATGCTCCTGCAGCATCAAAGTAGGACAGTTCTGAGGAGAAAAGATATAATGAATTCCACTGTGCTTGGTTATGTCTATGAAATTGTAATATTTACTTTTTCCTGACTGCTGAGGATTACAAGTCCCATATCTTCCTCTCTCTTAGAAGCAACTTCAAACTTCCCTGGTCATTTTGAGATTCAAGGTTGGCCTTTGCAACCTCATTTCCCTTCTTTCCATTTCAGAAGAGTAAAATGTCAAATTTCTTGCAAAAAGCAGAAAAGAAAGACATTGCAGCACAGGACAGGCAAGTGCTTGATATCTTTATTTCCACTGGCAAGAGGAAAAGGAATTATTTCTGAAGGTTCTGTAAGTTCTTAAAACAACTAGGAAAGCAGAGTTGCCTGAAGATAAATGGATTCTTCCCTAATCCCTTTATAACAGATGGACCACTATGGACTATTGGTGATCCACAAATCACAGCTGGCCAGTTTCATTTTAGACCCTCAGGGATTAAACCTATCATATTGTCATTCTCTTGATAGACTGGGACTTGCTAAAAAGAATGAATTCTCCATGGTATTATTTATGTGCCACTAACCTCATCTAAGGTCTTTTGGAAAAAGAGCTTTTCCCACTTTACTACATTCGGTCATTGTTGTGTCACCAGTGAAACGGTGAATGCCAAACTTGGCCCCTAAAAGCACAGATGTAGTTTTGATTGCCTTCAGTGTTCATTTACTGCAAGTAAACATGTACTAAAGTGGAGTGATAGTGTTACTACTCTGAGAAAAACCGATTAATAACAGGCACTGAATGCACTAATTGAACACTGCACTTGTTCCAACACCAAGTGATTCAGAATCTAAGGCACCTTAAGAAAGAACAGAAAGTAGATAATTTTCTTCCTCAGAACCTAAATTGCAACTAATGTTTCTGCTCACACTGAAACAGCTAAATACATCACTCTTCTTCAAAGGATTTGAATTCAGAAATCTTCTTAACTACGTGAAGATCACTTCAAACGCTTTTAGGCTGGTGTTTTGGTTTTTGGAGGGCATCATAAGCAGGTTGGCAGCTTCTGTTCTCAGCCAGGGATTTTCCAGAGAGCAAAACACACCATTTTTTCACTTAATATGGACATTCCATTCCTTAATATGGACATTGCCTGCAATGTGGGCAATCATCTTACTTGCTCCAACCTAATTTCTCTTCTGTGGTTCCAATACCAGCCCCAGACATTCCAGACATCCAAAATCTGCTCACAGTAAGTTGATACTCTAAGAATAATCTGCAGGTGTAAGGAAAAAACAAGACCGTGTCATATAATGGAATATATGCCATTCCTGGAATATATTAATGACATAGGAACAGGTGAGAATTTTATGAGAGGCCAGGAAGGACATTGCTTTCCTTCCTCCCCTATTTTGATGTCTTACTTTGAGTTGCAATTGGACTAATTATTAATTAAAGTATTTGCTAGCATCAGTAAGGAAGCTTGGTAGAATTTGTACCTGATCAAAATTTGTACAATGAGAGCCATTATGAACGTTCTATTGCTGGTCTCCAATACTCCTTATTTGAGTATCTGTCAGCAGACTTGTTATAAACTTTTTACAGAATTTGTAGCTGTCATTTCAATTGCTTTGGGATGAAGTGTGACCTGTTTCCATCCGAGCGGAAGCCTTTCAGGCTGTCTGTGTGAAACAGACCAGAAATAGAAGTGTGTTCATTGTAGATGCAGCTTCTCACACCAATCCCAATTTAAACCAGAAATATCACAAACAAATCTAAAAGGTGCAGACTTCAAATCAAGATTAGGAGTTTTATATTTGTCAATCAGCTGCTGAGCTAATGTTCTCTGGTACAGAAGAGGGTGGGAACACATCAACAATTTTGGGAGGCATGTTCATGCACTCCAGAACAACAGTACCAGCCCTGGTTTTGGAAGCAAGCTCGTTATGGCAGGGCTTGCCTGGCTTTCAACAGTAGTATTTAACTCATAAGGACCATCCCAATCACAAGTCCCTGGCAGGGCTTGTCCCAATCCTACCCTGCAACCTCTTGGGCACAGCTTGCCCCAGCTACTGTTGTTTGCTCTTGAAGTGAGTTTCAAGAGACACAGCTCCATTCTTGCATCCTTTTGCACTGTCTAAATATTTGAAATAGCACCTTCTTACACAGGGAGTGGGTTTTTTCTACTGCAGCAAAAAAATGTAAATATTCTTTTTAAAAGCCTTGATTTTATTGTCCAGTTAGGCTAATAATTACAGGTTTTCCTACACAACAACTCAAAAATATTTTTAATTTTTATATGTTCTCCAGAATTTGCCTTGTCTTTGTACATATAGTATCATAAATTACTTTTACAGTACCATAAGCATAGCAATAATCAAAAATTTGCAGCAATAAATAATTAATCTTATATTGGGATTTTTATTAGACTAGAAGATGGTCAAAGCTTCCGAGCAGCATCTTCACAGGACTGCTACATGGCAATTTTCTGGAAATTTTTGATTCTTGATAAGCCTGCATGCAATGCTCAAATTCCAGTAGAACCGAACTGAAAGCTCTAGTTTGGCTATAGGCATCTACGTAGGAAGTAATCAGAAACGTTGCACAAGAAGTAGAATTACGACAGCAGTCTATTCAAATAACTTAATTCAGTTCTATTTAGGCCAGGAGGATTCGTCATGGCCCCTGCTGACACAAGGAACACCAAAGTGCTAAAAACCACAATCTTCAATTTTAGCGAACAAAACATTTATGGATCATTAGGCAGTCAACAAAGAAAATTTCTTTGCAAAAATCTCCTTTTCATCCTCTCAACACTTCAGCCTTTGGTGAGAAACAGAGCATATTGGACCAACCTTACCCTATTCATCCCTTTTCATCATTCAGCAAATTACAGCTTACAGGCTTCTGCAAAGTCTGTTTGTGCCACTTACTCATACAAGCAGTAACACTTTTCAGTGTGAATGCTATGCCAGGAGCCCATAAAATGAGACATTTAAACAGGGAAAGATGAATAAAAGGTACTACCATACTATTTTAATGTGACCTAGAAACTGGGAATTGAAACAGTGCTGACAGTGGGAACTCAAGATTTTGCAATCAGAGGGTTTGTAATAGGCTCTTAACACCAGGGAAAGAGCAACTGGATATTTTGTATGAGAGAAGTAGTTACAGGAAATTTTTGCAGAGAAAAAAAGTGGGAACCACAATGAAGGAACAGCTTTAGTAAGCCTTCAGCCCAAACTTTTTTGGATGGATGTCATAATCGGAATAGGTTTCAACAAATCCATTAGGGTCTGGCAATGAGAGCTCATTCTTTGCTGAGGAAGAAGTAGCACATTCTGGAACATTTCTAACTCTGGTGTTACTTCATTGTATATAAAATATAGCTGGGCTTGATAATTTAATATTTTCATTTACTGATATGCAAGTAGGTACCCCCTACCTCTGATTTCAAAAAAGAGATTTACCAGAGTAAGAATGGTCTCTCTCAATCTCAGACATTGTCCCCCATTGTCTTGAACACACAATAATTTTAAAATATTTTAAATACACAGAGAAGTGTTTTAAAGGTTGTGTATTTACTTTTTTTAATTGGTAGGAGCAAGATTTCCTTTCCAGTAAGCAGGAAAAAAATTACAAATGCAGAATCTGAAATGTTCAAAGTTTGATAAATTTAACAATCACAGTGAAAAGGAAGCTAATCCGTTCATTTGCCGTGCCTGAAAACAATGATATCCCAAATTCTGCCAGAGGAAAAATAAATTAAAGAACCACAACACTACTCTCCCATCAATTTACCTTAAACAGCTCCCCCAGCCCCACAGTACAGTACAGCACAGATAATCCCCTTTTGATGCCTCCTCCTGGCCTAACCAATATGGCTAAAGGGAGTCCAGCAGCCTCCCTTCACATGAAACAGTTTAAGGACCAAGCCACACAATGCTTTGGAAATGGTTTCCACACTCTCAGCCCAGTTTCAGTAGTCAGAAGACTACTAGCACTAGTCAGTGCTGCTTTAGGATCGCTGGGGGGAAAAGTGTTTGAACATGCCACAGGTTAGGGAAATATCAGTACTTAAACTTACCACAGATAGCTTAGACTGGTCTGGTTGAGTAGGCAGTGATTTCATAAAACAACAGTAGGTGTACAGGTTTAATATAGCTTTATTCAGAAATTATCAAATACAGTTTGGTCCTTCCCATGGAGAGCAAATAAAAACAATGTTTAGCTATCAGCACTAAATTCTTGATGAATCCATAGTGGCAGAGTCTTTTAAGAGAGCTGAACAATTAATACATTGACAAAGTTGAGATCAGCTCTTGGACAATGCAATAATTTGCAAAGAAGCATGAATTTTTGATCTGAAGAGTACACTAAGTTACCATTTAATGAAAAACTAGTTTTTTTCTAACTGGCCCTAAAGAGCACTTCATAATGGCAATGAAGAGGTTTACAATCCATCTTTGATTTAGGCCAAAATTTCATTGCAACCATCTGAGACATCTGCCTCTTAAAAACATATACTGGGCATCTGTCGTGTATTTCCCATCTGACAGCTTCTACAAAGAGAATCTGCACAATGCTGGTGACAACTGAGGGGATTGCTTTTTTGGTCAAGAGGCTTCTCATTCCAGAAACTCAAACGTTGGAGATTTTCTGGATAAGTCATCTCTTCTGTTCAAGAGAGTATTTTCTTTTCAATCCAATAGCATCCTGCACTGTAACACTTGACCTTGGAAATATTAAGAAAAAAGAAACCAAAAAAACAGAACAGCAAAACCAAAAAAACACACACTTATCAAAAAACCCACCAGCAGCACAAGAAGGAGCACAAGAAACTTCTCACTTAGTTTCATCTCCTAATCCATCATCAACTAGTTGAAGAACTAGGGTCAGTTGTTCTCTATCACCATGAAAGAGTTCAATTTCACAGTACTAAAACTCACCACTTCACAGCAACAGCTTTGATGACACACCAGGGTAAAGCCTTTATAATATAAAGCATGGATACCAGGAATAAATACTCTTCTGAGGTCAAGGGAATTGGATTGCATAGAAAAATAAGACCTCAAAAGCAGTATAATAGAGGTATTCAGGGTGATGGAAGTGCTCAATAAAATAGAGCTTTAGATATTTTTACACTGATGAAATAAAAAATTTAAAGGATCACTCACAACTTAAGAAAAGAGGAATAGCAAAACATAAGTAGATTAAGCTAGGTAGTTAAAATATAATATAGCACTTTGTTTTTTTCACAAGAAATATAAGCTGATACACTACACTGTGTAAAGAGAGAGAGTTCCTGAATGGTTCAGCTAGCCAGTATTGCAGTTCCTCGTGGTAACATTTTAAATGTTTAAAGAAAAGATAGCAAAACTGAAGTTACTGCAGTTAGAGATCCATCAGAGAGGATGTGACCCTCCTTTAACTACAGAGTTATCACACCTCTATCAGGCAGCAATTTAAGCATGATTTGGCATGCTTAAATCTATGGTTATCTTTTCTGATTAATATCAAAATTGCTGCTTACTGATCACTTAAGTAAAGGGGCTTTTGTGTGGCAGAAAGGGCTGACAAAGATCTGATGTTAAGGCACAAAGAAATAAAGAGACAAACAAGGAGTTCCATTTTCAAGAGAATACCCTTTCAAGACATTATCCCCCAGAGCCACTGTAACAGAATGCTGTATTTAAATCAGCAGGTCATGCACTAGAAGATGGTTTAACTGCTAATTAACACTAGATGATATGCTGAAAATTACATGCTAATTAATTCTCTGTAGATCTAAGTGCCCTTCCTTCTATATCATTTTCAGTGAACATATTAACATGGGGAACAGAATAGCATTAATTACAGATTCACATGACAAACATGTGAAGCTATATTAAATAGCTGATGGAGGTTAACCAAAAAGAAAGATGTGGGTCAAAGTTGTAGACCACAGGCCACAGTATCATAAAGACACCCCACATTAAAAAGAAGAGGGCATATATTACCCATTCAATCTTCCTGTCAGTTTGATGTTGCTCTCTTGTATTAGATTTTCTTGCAGGAAGATCACTATTCTGAAAATAGGATTCATCTGTGCAGAATACAGTCTCACAAAACGAAGGCAAATAAATGGAAAGTAAATAATCTTGTTCTTTTAGAAAGTGACAGTGATTGCAGGTTTGGGATTTTTTTATAATTTAACCATTAACAATCCCCACATCACAATTTGAAAACAGCAGAGAAATCAGGTGTGTAGGTTGCAGAGGTAGCTAAGGAATCAATATTCCAACTGGTTGTGTAATAGTCCCACTCTAGAATGAAATAAACCTTTTAAGTCAAATATATATGATGGCCATATCTAGAGCTACTTTTAGCATTAGATTTAGTAGCTTTTAATTTGAGATCTAGAACTAGCCCAAATAAAGTACAATCCAGTCACTACAAACAAATCAAACATAAGACATTGTCCATGCTTCAAGGGTCTCAAATTCCAAGTACTAACTATAGGCCAGCCCAATTTAGAGGTTGAAAATTATACAGAAAAAGAAAATTATAATGCTAAAATTACATTTTCCGTTTGTCATATAATGGTACACCTACACGCACAGCTATTTCTGTAGTTCAAAATCTTGAGGTTTTTCCCTTCCAATACCTTCCAACAAAAGCACTGGCAATTTGTCATTAGAGAAACATCAAGTTACCAAGGCCTTTCCATAAATTCTTTCATTGACCCAGTACTGAGATAGATAGATAGATAGATAGATAGATAGATAGATAGATAGATAGATAGATGGCTTTTTTTCCACACAAAAAGGCAGTTCTTCAATAATTATTGTCTTTGAATTTAAAAAAAAAATTGTGCAAATCTTCCTAAAAATTAAAATTCTACCTCCATAATGTACATTTGTCTATTGAAATTGAAAATTTCTGCTTTATTCATACACATGAATAAAGTCATTTGGGGCATCTGCATTAAAAGTAATGCTCATCTCTAGATAAAAGAGATACAGAAAAGAAGAATATTAAGGCTGTTATGGTTTATTTTATTTAAATAGCACAATAGGTAACAGCAAAATAGGAATCAGGGAATTTGGTGCAAGGACTCTAATGGTCACATGGGATGGGTGGGATATAAAGCAGATGAGAAATCAGATTCAGGTGAATCCAGTTTAGGCTGACCATCAATCCCTGATTCAGCTCCAACTACTGCACTTCATCTACTTGAGAAGTCCTAACTGCATTCATTTCATCTTACATTTTCCACCCAAGATATATTCAGAGCAAAAAGGAAAAAATGTATTGTAGGTAGCATCTAACTGTCCATAAGCCCCCTTGGTCAGGACAATAACTTTTGTAGAGATACCTTATCTTGGAAGGGTGATCCTCTAAAGCACTGATGGGCTTTGAATAGAGCTTGAAAGTTTGTAATGACAGCTGCTGCAGTGCTGGGTGAGCTGACAGGTGTGTGGAGTGAGTTGAAAAGTTTTGAAAGTAGCTAAGTAACTGCAGCCAGGTGGAACTTGTCATTAGCAGAGCAAAGTTACTATACTGACAGCTATATGTCTCACCTGTTCGTTCCAAACTGTGGGGCTTTTGCTGATGGATTACATTTACTGAAGATTTGAAGCCATTCTTAGAATGGATGAGTGAAAACAATTGTTCCCAGGTGCATGTTTTATATGGCTCCCCATTTCCATCACATCTCTTGCCTCAAGGGTCCTCATGAATTAGGCCCAGGCTCTATTCACAAAGAGTTTCACAGCAGCTTGGTATTTATAGACACAAAAGGAATTTGAACTCTGCTTCCTTGCACACTGAAGCTTGCATCACATCTGTTACTGTCAGACAGTCAGGTATTGTCTAACCACCCATCCTGCAAGACAAGCAGAGAACACTTAGCAGAAACTGATGAGCTTCTCATTGACTCCCCCACTAACCAGACGGTTTTGAACCCTGCACCTTCCAATGAGGAGAAAAGTCATCCTATATTCCCTCCCCAGAGCTGCTAGGATGGAGTCACCGTTTTTACCCTTAGGGCTTTCTAACTATTAGGATGCAATATTTTTCAAGCATGAGTAACTCTAGTAGTATCTATTATTTCTTAAAGAGATTTTATTCTCTAAGAAGCACCTACTGAGACACTTAAGTGGGATTTCTATGGCTTTTTTTGACAAGATTTAAGTTAGGAACCATTAACACAAACACATCATAATTGATCACACAGGGGAGCCATCTGAGCCCTCTTGGCCCCAGTTACTCTATCTGAGAGAAGCGCTACAGAACATCATGTATAGTATTTCTTAGATAGATAGTATCTGAATTTCAAAATGCAAGACTTTTCAATATTTTTTACACTTTTTAAGCTTGAATTCCTCACAGGAACAGAGACCACAAAAAATCAACATCTGAAAACATCTTCTTGTACCAGTTAAGGAGGGGTAGGTTAGCCTTGAAAAGGTAACATCATTACACTGGTGGGGGTATGCAGTTTCTTCTATATGAAATATAATCTGAAATCTCTTCACCTTAACTTCTTCCTTCCTTGCTGTGGGAATACATCTATATGAAATTAGTTCCAAAGATTGTTGTAACAAATAGCTGCTGAGTACATAGTAGTGGTGGAATTTATATTTCTTAAATATTAAGAAGAGGATTAAGTTATGGAAAACTAAAAACTACTGCACATTTTGCACTCGTAAACTGCTAAGCAGAGGACCAGAATGTTTTCTTTATTTGATGAAAATTATCTAAACATCAAATAAGCAGGATGGTTTAACCACAGCACCTTAAGTGATTAACACATACACTGCCTTTTTAACTGTAAGTAACTACTGTTCACCACAAAGCAAATACCCAGGGAAGCTAGTACTCCATGAGATACTTAAACACGTATTTTTATTTAAAGATGTGTATTTACATTGATTCTCAAATACTTACGGTTATCTTCAATAAATTAGAGAAACACTTGAGTGTCTGTTAGTGCCTTAGCCCTTCACTGCTACAAGTTGTTGCAGTTGTTCAGATCATGAAATTTTCTCAAAAAGTTCTGTAAATAACACAGTTAAACATGTTAGTTTCTTAACTTGAAGACAAAAAAAAAAGGCTGTATATTTAGATACATATGAATGAGTATTCACTAAAGCATGCAAGTATATATTGACTGCTGAGCTAAATACTAAAAATTCAAGTTGCTCAGTCTCCCTAAATAGTATAATGATGGCATATAAAATGAAGTTGAGCCATCACAGTTGCAGTCGTATCCAGTGGATTTATTTTGCCAAATTTAGACCCAACATCTAGGAAACACAGCTGGTTCCAATGAAGAAAAACAGATTATTATATAGAAATTCACATTTCTTCCTGAAGTTTAAGATGTAGGAAAAACTCAGAAGCACTCACAGAATCAGCACTTCACACCCTTAGCTCTGGGGACAGGTAGAAGTTATTCAGGTGGAACTTCTGTGGCCAGGGCTGCTGCATCCACCCTTCTACCACAGCCACTATGCAGTGCCTGCACTGGCTCTCCTTCCCACTAATGCAGGGATGCCCAGAGCTCTTTCCAGGCAATGCTTGTAACCCTGCTGCTTCCCAGACTAAACAGGGGTTGGGGAGGAACTAAACATTCTAGCATTCCTTTCTGGCAAGAAAAGGCTTTTGTAAAACTGCTCTTCTGAACTACATCCTACAATTGTTGGTACCCACACAACATTTTATTCTCTCCCATCACTTTCCTGCTCTCACTCCAGTCCCCAGCAGGATGTTGCTATCAGCTGATCCCAATCCATAGGTGGGTGCAGCTGGGGCCTGTGCCCCTTGCAGGCCCTCCTATGGGGCAGGGTTCACTCTGCTGCCTGTACAGAGCCATGCCAGGAGCTGGGTGACACAGACAGGAGTTTGTGACTCCTCAGCTCACAAAAAAAAAAAAAAAAGCTGAAAACTTGCAGAAATATCAAAGCTATCAGTGTAACACAGGATGAAGCTTTTGTGCTCTTTAACTGAGCAGACATCTCAGCATGAACAGCAGGAGTTCTGCACACCTAAGGGCTAAAGAATTTGGCTTGGAATATATGAAATTTAAAGTGCCTTTTAAAAAAAGACACCCAAGAATTTATCTGTAGTGCCAAATTTGGCACTAATTATATACCAGCAATTATTTCCGGGTATTTTTCTGCCTCTCCCTCCATTTTTGTCCTGGAGCAAGCAGACATATTTTCCAGTGCAGGATAACACAGAAATAAGTCCCATAATCTCACCGGTGTCTATTGTTTGCATGAAAACCACGAGCGTGGCTGTCACTAAGCTGTTTATTCAGGCCAAGCGCCCAGGGCCCTGCGGCAGCCCCCAGGGGTTTCTCTGGGCACCGCACCCCAGCAGAGCCCGGCTGCCATGGCCAGCGTAGCATCTCCACTGCTGAGTTTCTCTCCATCTCTACTACAACTTCTAAAACTGATCCCTTCAGGAATCAAATTTAATCTGTTTCAGTATATTTTATGCTCCTCTGATTTATTCAAAGCTGAATAAAAGCATTGCAGTGCTTAGGTTTCCTATTTTACTTTGGGAACTATATTATTAGTAGCCCCATTCAGGAACTAGATTAACTTGAGTCAAGCAGATTAAAAACCCAAGCTACACCTGTGGTATTCAGCTTGCTCTTTAATCTTATCCACTAAATTAAAAAAGCTCTGGATAAAAATGAGACAGGTTAACCTATCACTTGTCTCACAGAAGAGTCTTTAGGGTAAAAGAAGACTCAGTTTTCCTGCAAGCCTGGTAAATTTTTCCCTTCTTTGCTGAAAAATACTAGCTCTGTACCAAACTATTCTATTTCATTGAAGAAAACAAAGCATCCCTTTGGATTGTACATGTGAGAAAATGGTTTTAATGTATTGCCAAATACAAAGAAAAACCTCTATATTTCTTACAATTGATTAGTACTACATAAAAAATTAAAGTGATTTCTTTTTTACAAATCTTTACAATTTCTTTTTTACAAATAATAAATCTATTATTAGATTTATTATTTAATACTCTGTCATTTAAGATTACTCTTTTTTTATTATAGTCGAGTCACATTCTGGTGTTAGTGAGTGAGATTTCTGGTTTTTATATAAACTAAAATTGAGTAAGGGGTGAAAATAATAATTGTATGGAGAGATATAAATTATATAGATATAGATATCGATGAATGTTTTTAATATAACATGCATATTTGTATATAAACATACATGAGATGACTGGCTAGTAAATATTTCATTTCACTCTGTATAGGGAAGAATATACCTAGATGAGCTCAGACAGATTGAACAATAAAATGAACATGACAAAATGGGTTTTAAGTCAGGAAACAGAACAGTAAAACAATTTCCTGAGTTATTTAAATGCTTTCATTTAAGAAATGTCATTACATACTTGAATTACACTGGAATATAATTATATAAACACCACAAATAACAATGTTTTACCTAGAAAAACAGAACTTAAGGGAGGAGAACCATTTCCTGAAATATTTCTTAATTCTCAGATCAAGTTCTTGTTGTTATAAGAAATAAATCAAAATAAATGTTCTAAATCTATTTTAGGAGTCTATGTCCTTTAAATTTATACACATACTTATCTTAAAATATCTGATAGGTGAATAGCTCCCCATATTTAGTTCCCTGCAGGTTTAAGATGCAGCCATCAAACAGAAGTCCTCTCTCTGAATTATTTTGGTAACCCTAATCAGAATTTTAGCTTCACAATTTAGCATCACTGAGTATGCTTATGAAAAGACTGCTTGTGAGCAATTAATTCTAATATTTTCATAGGCTAAGTCAGAGGAGTGTATTTTGCTGCTCACATGTTCTTGATTTTGGTATTATACATGCTACAAATTCATCACAAAGATCTACCTGGTGTGTCTAGCTGAAAAGAAAGATCACAGAACAGTATTATAAAAAAATAGAGACTATATGAACAATCTGAAAAGATTGTGTTTACTCAAGAATTTCAAAGTGAATTTTAATAGCCTGAGAGTGGCCAGATGAAAAAATAATTATAAAACATGCATCATAGAATTCTTTTTATCTTCTAGAAATTTTAATATTGAAGTATTTGTAATTGAGCACAAGCTTACTAGCTTATTATCAATCTTGCACCACTAATTTCAGGGATTACTGTAAAAATAATTATCCAGTCCCAAAATCTGAAAGGAAATGGTGGCTCTTCTTTCTTCCTTGCTCATCAACCCAAACAACCCTGATTCAAATCAGGTGTGCATATTGTGTGTAAAGGTCACTGTCCTGCCCATAGTGACAGTATATTGCTAAAAGGATTTCAAGCTGTATTTTGTCACATTGTGAGATAGAAATTTTTTGTCTCATACATGTATTTCTTCATCAATTATTCCATAAAACTGTAGGTTATTATCAAGCAGCTCTCCTCTTCAAAATAATTCTTGTCTTCAACTTAGCACTTGAGAAAAACGCTTGCAAGTAACCTTCTTCCCAAATGAACAGGGCACGTGGAGACACATCCACCCCTCCTCTCATAGTCCCTGCTGATAACACCTGGGTTTGAAATACTACTTGGGTATTTTAAATGCTGTTAATATAGCAAAAGTTTTTGAGAGCTTTATTCCTCCTTGTGCAGACATGAAATTGGGACATTAAAAGAAATGAAAAGAAAGGCAAGTTAGGCTACTCAAATCCCTCAGGATAGGGAGAACTGCTCTAAGGACAAATAAACCAAGTATGAGGGGAAGTGAGGTGAAGTGTAATACCATTTGGGGAAAAAATTAGGCAATAATATTCTTTCCCAAGCAATGGCATATAGTCTTAGCTATCAATAGGAAGTGCTTTTCCTTCAGAGTACATTTATTTATATCCTAGAATGAAAGTGATACATGCACAGAGGGATCAGAAAATTCTGATAGGCTGTTATGAAAAGAACTGTTATTAACTGTAGTATTGTTTCAGATTAAGATTGTGCTTGTTTTAAAATACAGCCAATACTTTAAAAAGACAGTCCACATGGTCAATAAATGTTCAATTACCTAAATATGTGATTTTTCGAAGCTCAAGATGTGGATTTTGGAGGTAATTTGTTTATCCCCAACAACATACTTGTTGCTGTAGCATGTCCCAGCTGCAATCTCTCTTGTAGGGGGTGATGTGCTCCACAGGGTCCCTGCACACACACTAAGACAACTTCTCACTTTAACCAGTAAGAAAAGGAGAACCTAAATGGTACAGAAAGACCTGGAAGAAAAAACTTACACACATAATGCACATTTTACCCCAAAAGTGTCAAGAATGTCATGTCAGAAGGAGTGAGGACCCAGCCTAAAAATCAGAATATTCCAGGCACTGCAGAGAAAATTTACAGTCATGAGAGTACCAAGAAACTAAAGTAAATTTTTGTGTTTGAGGTTACTGCAGAATGGAAATGTGAATTACAAAGAAAAATATTTCTGCTCCCTGAATGGTCTGTTAAAGTAAAATGACATGTTTCTTTAGTAATAGGATTAGAAGGTATAAAATTCTTTATGGCTGAAGACTGTGTTCAGTAAATGACTCTGGGACACCACAGGATTTTATTATTTAAAGTGGTTAACAACAGTAGGTTTTGTTTCTAAGTCTTACATGGCCTTGATTTAGTACAGACTGAGAATAAGTTCCCAGAGGTTTGTACATCAGCCATATTGAGGCAACTACACATGGAAGCACAGAACAATGGGCTGGGAAGGGCTGGGAACACACATAAAGAGGGGATAAAGGTGGCAGAAAAACTCAGAGGACTCAGGAGGTTAAAGACAAGTCTCCTCAGAAAACTTGTTCAACTTGCAAGGGCCACAAGGACTCACGTCACTGAGCACTGCAGAGCTGATTATAGTAGAGCATATTGACAATTCCAGCTTTTGGTCAAATGGCTGCAAACATCCAGCCTTTCTGAGGATTTTCTTCATGAGGAAAGGAGAAGGCAGCTAAAATGACACCAGGAGTGTGTGGCTCCACAAGTAAATTTCAGCCACTCATATAAAAGCCTTATCTGCCATTGTTATATATTCGCCCCTACCTACCTTCAAGGAGTGAGCCAAGTTTATTTATTTGTCCAGACTAACACCATTTAGTGCTGTTACATATTCTCTTCTCTAGAGGAAACAAGCTCAAGCCTAACACTGCCTTGTAGTTCAGACAAAACAAATGACCCCATATTTGACTTGTCATCAAAATGAGAGGGATTAGAAAAAAAAAGAGCCAACTTTTTTTTGTCTTCCTATTGCCTTTAGTTCATAGAATGGTATGTGAGAATCCAAATGAATTAGACAAAAAGGAAGAGAAAAGAATGAAAAGATATTTTCTTTTTTAATATTTTTGTGTATATTTTGATTTCTTTTTTACCAGACTCTGAGGAGCAGAGGTATAACCAGATTATCTAAAAATGGCAGACACCTCATATAGTGAATTAATGTGTTGGCAGGTTTATAAACTTTCCACTTCAGGCAGAGAACCTAAGAAAAATCTTTTTGCAGGTGCCTACATTACATCTTCTTTGTAAACATCCTCTTTCAGCTACATTCAAGAATTGCAAAAATACAGTATGCAATGTCATGCAAAAATGCCTGCGCACTTCATAGATACGGCGTGTAATGCGTGCACAAAAAAAGGTCACCCTTAGCTGGCAGTACACAGCGTTCATGCTGGTAGTAGAAAATAAGGCATTCTCACAAAGCCAACAACAGAAGAATATGCCCACTTCTATTTCAACCATGGTAATAGCATTAATATTATTCATGCCTTTTACAAAAGCTCTTGGCTTCAAGGCTTGTCCCTCTCTAGTAGTGGATACCCAGGTAAAAAGGTTGCAGTTTTGTACTGCTTTTAACATGAAGCTTACAGAAGACGGTAAAATAAGTGTTTCTCTAAATCCCTTTCAACCACTCCTCACTCTAAATAAAAAGTAGCATATTTTCAGTCAACAAGAATAGCTCACCCTGCTGTCAGGCACTGACTGCAGCTTGCAGCATATGCAAAGCTCAGGATTGCAGTGTTGTTGTTGACTGTGGATGTAATCTGCCTAAGGTTCTCCAGAAGACACAATTTTTTGAGATGACATCTTGTAGAGCTTCACTGTTAGGAGGCAGGTCACATTCACATTATTACTGTGGAAACGATGCTGAGGGACCGCACAAGAAGTTCCCATGGTCATAAACAAATAATGAAATGGATTAAAAAATCACCTAAGAGGAGGAGCACCAATTCAGCTCTTTAGGCTGTTCCAGAATAGCACCTACTTTTCATGATGACATTCTCAGACTAGCAGAAATATCAGTAAAAGTGTAACTATGATATCATCAACTGGCCTGAGATCATACCCTTTGATTTTATAATGACCCCCTGTTAGCTTCATTTTACCTTTATCTCGCATCTGCTTCCTTCACAAAATTCTGCCTTGAGCTGGCAGGGCTAGTGTAGGGCATTGATGGAATCTCACTCACTAACAATTATGCAACAGTTTTAACTCCTTCCCAATGTTAAACTGAAATTTAAAATTTTTTATGAGTAAAGTCCATTAAATTAGCAAACTTGAAGAGAGTAACTCAGTGTACAAATTTCAAATACCTGCCCTTCTAAAGATGGTCTGATATTCTGGCTGTCTTTTGTTCTCCTAGCTGCAAAGTTCCTTCTGACCTTCTCTATCCCTTCTTGTCTCTGTCTCCAGAACAGCTCCTTTACTATTCAACTGCCTGAGGAAAGAGTTAAAGAGGGAAGGAGGTAAACATCTACAATTAAATTGCTCTTAAGTTGTTCCTGCCTCTTGGCAACTGCAGGTTGTAATTCAGCAGTTTACAACTCTCCCTTCTCACTTTAGAAAGAATGAATAATGTAGAGACTTACATTCATATTTGCAGCAGAAAAGGAATGCTGGGAGTTACAAATTGCTGCTGAAGACAATAACAGTCAAAGGGACAAAGGCTTCAAAGTTAAATCTCTTAAAGAGGTCTCTAAGAGAAGAAATTCCAAAAAAAAAAAAAAATCAAGTCTGTAATGGCTTGAACAAACTATTAATTCCAGTATGGTTGGTTTCAAAGCAGTTTTTACATCTGTCTAAAGGCATAAGAAGAAAGGAAACTTACCCCACAGAAATCCAAGAAAATGGTCTAGAAATACCTGTAAAGAATTTCTTTCCAGTAGACACCTTTTAAAACTGTCAGCACATGGTTTGCACCACTGCCCACTTTTGTTACGCTTATTACCCTGAGGTTGTACAAGTCTTTAGCAAACACTAGCCCAGTAGTGTATTTTGCACATTGTATTCTCTTGACAATCAAACAAAAGTAAAGCAACTCAGCAAGCAAATTTTAAAGCACAACTGTCTTCAAGTCTAGAGACTGGGGAGTGTGATGTGTGAGCTTTAGAATCACAGACTTTCAGGCTGGCTGCACCAGGCACCTCTGGAGGAGATGGTCTAGTCCAACCCTTTGGTCAGAGCAGGGCTAGCCACAGCAAGTTGCTCAGAGCAAGGTCCCAAGAAGTTTTGAATATCTATCTCTAAAGAAAGAGACTTCATAACCTCTGTTGAAAATGTGTTCCTGTTTCATCATTTCTGCTGTAAATGTTTTTCCCTACGTTTAGCTGGAATGTCCTGTATTTCAGTGGTGCCCATTTCCTCTTGTCATATCTCTTGTCCTGTGGAGCCCAGAATTGGACAGACAACCAGATATGTTTCATCACTGCTGATTTGAGGGGAAAGTTCATGTCCCTGGACCTGGTGGCAATGTTCTTGTTTACCAGGACACCAAGGTGTTCCACTACAGAGCTTCTTTTCAGCTGGCTTCCCCCCAGCATCTACTGCCACACAGGATTACTGCTACCCAGGTGCAGCACTTTGCTGAATTTTATGAGACTTCTGTGAGCTCCTCTCCAGGTCCCTCTGAATGACAGTACCTGGTGTATCCAAGACCCTTCCCAGTCTTGTATCAACTGCAAAGGTTCACAGGGTGAACTCTCACCCATTGGGATTGTAAGGGATTAAGCAGCAGCTGACTCAGTATTCCTGAAGGCTAGCCTTATCAGGAAAGACTGAGGCCAAAAGGTGCTGAGCACCTTGGCCTTTCCCACATCCTCCATCAGCTCCCCGGCCCATTCAGCAGAAGAGCTACCTTTCCCTCAGGTATTTACCTGTTGTTATTTTCAGTGTTCCCTCAACCCATCTCCATCCCAGTACTACAGAATGGGATGCTTGTTCCCAGTTTGGGAGTTCTACCTTCATAAGCAGTTTCAGCTGGACTGTCCCTGGCCTATGAGCTACATCACACATCCATTCTGGTGCCTTTGCTCTTCAGGTGGTTACTTCCAGCTGAGAAGCAAGGTGTAAAGTGTGAGCATTCTATCACTGCATCTAAATCTGTCAGAGCTAATCTGTCAGAACCCTGACTTACATTTATAAAATGCCCAGCTCCTGAGTGCCTCCAATACAGGCAGCTTCTTTCCAAAGGACAACAGGTGAAATATTGTACCAAACAGGTGCAAAATATCTGCTTACTGGACTAGAATTAACTGGTAACAGAAAGCAACCAATAAGTGGGAGTCTCTTCCCATTTTTCCATTAATCAGTTTTCTCCCTACTCTTTCACCACTCACTGTGCAAACATGGAGCAAATTTCAATTTTTTATCCATTGCCTGAGAAAATTTCAGTTTTCATGCACAAGACTGTGCATGACAGTGAGGCGAGTGACATGCTGTCACTCAACACACTGCTTAGGATGTGGCATGTTCTAGAAAGGCAGTGACATATCACAAAGCAGACGTGTGACACAGCAGTCACTTAGATGAAAGGCATGCAAGCTACCCCAAGACCCTGAAGTCTTTGCTTGTTTGCTCTCAGTTCCTACTCACTTTGAAAAAATGCTTGTGCCAAGTGTAAAATGTTTTTTTAAAAATTCTTGGAATATGTAATTACACAATAAACTTTCAGGACAATTTATCTGGTTTAATTTTTTAGCACAATTCAGAGAGCACAGCCTCCACCTACAATGATACTGTCAGTATCCACACTACTTGCAGAGTGTTCCCTTTTGCACAGCTCATTCTGCCAGAATAAATACAGGAGAAATCAGGAATACGCAGTCCTCCTTACCTCCTCGCCAGGATCTAACATGTGGAGGAAATTTTAGAAGAAAAAAAAAAATCATACACTGGTAATTTTTCACCAAAGTGAGCAGTCACAGAAAATGCACATTACCACAGGTTCCCACATCTTTTCTCCAGGGTCCTTCCTTCCTCAGCACAGAAAAGGTGTTGCAGGGAAGTGGGCATGAAAGTGGCCTTTGGTTGGGGAAGACTAGAAAAGGTGAAGGATTTGTGGAGCATGTTCAAATACCTGCTCAAATCTGGGAGTTTAATCACAATACCAGCAGGGAGAAACAGCACTGATGTCAAATCCCATTGCATGTTTAGGGGAAGCAAGATGCCTGTAGCAAACAAACAACAGCTCAGAATTATTTCTTCGGGTGTAAGTCAAAGACCTAGAGGCAACAAGGGTCTCACAGCTCACTGGTTGCAGATTTTTCAAATCAATTTTCAAAGAAAGATTATGACATAGTCGTTGTATTAAAAAGAACAAAACATGGAATAATGTTGTTAAAGCACACAACAGATAGAAATTAGTAATTAAGCAGCAAACACAACCATTTGCACCTCCCATAAACTGATGATTCATTTTATGTTGACAAAATGCAAAAAGAGAAAAATAATCTCTTTTCAATAAGTTTGGACAGTGAAAACTAAATAAACAGTGCAAATAATGACAAATACAAAAGATTAATTTTTTTTTTATCTCTAAATCCCATAAGATGTTATTAGAAACAAAAGTGAAACAATGAAGCCTGAAATAAATGCAGCTTGGTTTTCTGTGGATTTGTATCTTATGATTTACGCTCTAATTTGAGCTTTTCTTCTGGTATGGGAATTTATAACCTCTCACAAAATGTGAGCTTTCAGTGCTGTCTTTCCTTCAGTCAAAATGCTTATGGAGTCTATTTTTCCAAAGCTACTGGGAACTCTATTATCCTTGAGACTACTTCTCTTCTGTCAAATTTGGTTGACACTGGTCAGTGGGTTTGAAAGTTATTAGACATTTGGACAGTCATACACAAACAAATGCAAAAATATTATTGCTAAAAAAGACAGGCTAAAAGTATTTTCCAAAAAAACTATTTTATCTTTTTATGTTCAGTTCCATGCACAGGGAAATATATGACAGCTGGATCCTTATAATAAGGAAATCCTAAGAAACAAGTTGGATTGCTGTTTAAGACTCAAGAGTCTCAGAGGAAAGAGTAACAACACATGATTTCCTAGCAGCTGAAAGCAATGACCCTTGCAAATCTTTGCAAAATAACACCAAATGATACTCATGCTAACGAAAATCAACATCTCACTAAAACAAATGGAAAGGGAAGGTAGCAGGCAGAGCTCACAAGATCAGATAAGGACTAAAGGGCTCAGCTCAGCAATATCTGAACTGATCTCCACTTTCAAGACACTGGTAATCTGTTCAACTCACTAACTTATTGTTTCCACCTATTTGGGTCAGATAAAATAACATGCAATTTTGGATTAAATGTAAAAGTGCAGATAAGCTGCCCTATTTTTATTTATCCCTTTACTTTTTACATCTACACAACCCTGCAGTACCCAGAGTTTACATTTTCCTAAATGAAGTGCTTGAAGTTAGAAGATTGTTAACGAATGTCACAGTTTTTAATGCATAAATTAACCTCTCAGTTGAAAAATAGACCACCATAATATTTAAAGACATAAAAATTACTTTTGTGACACAGGTAATGTCTTTCCATGTATTCATTTATGGGAAGAAAATCACAAATGAAAAGATTAACCTGAACACTGAGGACACATTTAACATAAGCCTTCCCCAGGCTCATCATTACCTGTATGGCACTGCTGACCTTGAAAAGCTTTCATGTTGACCAAAAAAGGATGTAAAGACCTAGGACATAGAACTCAAAAAAATATGCATTGCCATGCAGACTGTGCTCATCTCTTCGGGATTATCACATATTCACTTTGTGATTTATCACATATTTCTACCTTAAAATGACATTTTAAATTTTTCTCTCAATAATTAATTTATTCAGTAGCCTTAATCAGGAGAAATAAACAGAGTACTTGTATAAATTCAAGGAGCATTTCTATGACAAGAGCAGCTGGGATAAAAATATTTGGTACTTGACCTCATATAACAGAGAAAGTCATGGACCAAAAGGCATGTCCCATCTCCCCTTTCTGAAGAGAAGTTGCTCCAGCAGGAGCAGAATGCCAAAAGAGCCCCAGTGGAAAGTCAGGAAGGGGGAAGGGACAGGTTGGGGCTCCCGTTGGGAGCAGGGAGGAGCCTCATTCAGCACAGGGGTCTGAGGAGCCACTGTGCCGCCTCTACAGGGGCACGAGTTGGGCATTGGACAAATCCATCCTGTCACAGGGAGGCAGCCCTCTGGCAGCAGAGTTTTCATGCTCTGAACACTCACAAAGTTCTGCCTGAGGACTTTCATTAAGATGCATAAGTAAGCACTAAGAGCATTTTTAGCAGCAGAACAAATATATTTTATGAGACGCGATCTAATATCACAGAGATAAAAACTTGATGGGTTTGATTATTTGCAGGTTAACAGTGGTTTCCAAAATGTGACAGTGGATAGCATTAAAATCAATCAAAAAATTCTCACAGCAACATCTGTAAAACTTTGTGTACTTAACTCAGGATTAGGCTTCACTTGTACTGAATCAGCAGAGTGTACCCAGTGTCTGTGGCTTGCACCTCTGGAAACCTACCTTTTAAGGAAAAAACCATTAGCAAGACAAATAGGAAGTGCAAAATAAAATAAACATAGATTGCATGGAATGACATAATTTTAATCAGATGAATAAGCACACTCAGCAAACCCAGACATAACTTATCAGTAGCTGACATTTCTCGTTGATCTTCATGGTTAATTTTCTTGTACAACAACAATCATGAGACATCTCTTTTTTTTATTTAAAGGTCATTTTTCCTGTGCTGCCTTCTATAATATGTTGCTTTAATTTCATTCACTCTGTTTAAAATGGAAGGGTATGCTTTCAAAGACCAGCCAGATTTGCATTGTCTTCCAGAACTCTCTATTTAGCTGTATCAAACAGTTTGGGCTGGCTGAGATTGGAAGGTGCAGTTAATTCTACAGTTCAAATAGTCAAAAGCAGAAATATTTGATAATTTTATCTCCAGGCTCACTGTGACAAGACAACCAAATCCTCCCTGGATGTGGAGGAAGGAAAAATGACCACATTAAAGACTTTTTTTCTATTAGTCTTTAAGCTGTGAAAAACACAACAAAAAAGAGCACTAAACGACAGAAAAGGCAAAAATGGCAGCATATGTAACGCTCTCCCAGGAGCTGCCTGTGCCAGGCTCTCCCTAGCAGCCTTCAGTTACCCTCAGTTCATGCTGGTCAGGTCTTCTACTGAAAGAGAGTTTTTCTTTCAGTATTTATGTAGTGCAGCAGGCAACTGTTTACCTCAGAGGCATAAAAGTAAATCCGGATGTGTTTGATCCATAGTGCCACAGCAGCTCTGTTGCCTATGGAAACAAAGGCTCCTTTCAGGGAGTTCACACAGCAGGCCCTGCGACACAAGGGACCCATCAATTTCAGCCACTGGATTATTTGTAGGTATTTTGCTAAGATACACATTTAGACAGATATAGAACTAGTATATATAGTGCAAAATATTGTCTCTGTAATAGTCCAATATGATTGAATGGGACAGTTTCTGAATCTCATATTAATTTTATGTTATTTTATTTAAACATAATCCCCTTTTAAACAAATTGATAGTTGAAATGCAATAAGTGTTCAAGCTATAAGCATCTGGTATTTTCCTCCACCTTTCACCATGCAGGTTGTTGAGTACTTTGTAGACAGCAGCGTGACAAATCTGTTTCATGCTTACTCACAAATTCAGCTTTTGAAGATGACCCTGAGCATGGAGTTTAAGGATACTGCAGAGAATGGATAACATCTCAGAAGCACCTTGTTAAAGGTTTCCTTTGAAAAAAACATTTATTTGTGAATATATTATAACTTCCTAAGTTCCATTCCTGTGCAGAGACCTCTGCACATTTTACAGAAAGCTGATCAAGTATGACACATTTCAACAGATCCCAGTGCAATGTTTGTTACAGCCCTTTCCCAGTGAGATCCCGAGATGATAAAAAGGAACGTGGTCATACCCAGGACCTTAATGCAAAGTCCATGATATTTTTCCTCCACATATAATGCAATAATTGGGTGAATCTTCAGCTGTAGACACTGGCAGCATCAGTTCTAAGAATATAGCTCAATGCCTTCTTCCTATTTACTGACATCATTAAAGAATATGTTCACAAAATTCATACCTAACATGACTTTCCTTAAAGACATCCTTGCATGAGTCTTCAAATTTCAATTCAAGAAGGCAATTAGCAGCTAAGAGCACCTTATTAAATCTACTTTTAATTATAATTCACCAATGTTTATAGCTCACTTATAATTTTTGCATATGATTACATTATTACGGATCAAAACGAGTGAACAAAGCATTAGTTTATGTGCAGTGATAATGTTTCATAGAAAATTAAAAGAAAACAATTTAAACTCATTTAAAAGGGAGTATTATTCTCCATTAGGAATCTAGGGCCAAAAACGCCTTGAAAATGTCATCTGTATAAATATTCATGTACCTGTGAACAGATAACTTCAGAAGCAGATTTGACAGAAACAAAGAATAGCTTCTTCACATTGCAGTAGATGACTAAGATCATTTGAATGATTTATTGATAAGCCAATGTACAAAATAAATACAAAGAGAATGGGCTGGGCTTCTTGTTACCAAAAAAAAATCATTACACCACTGCCTAGCATGTGAATTCATAAATATAAGAGTAGTGTGGGTAGGCTTGCATTACAAAAAAGTCAAACATAATAAGAGAAAAACATCAATAATCCTCAATTCTACTTTTTTGAGGGGGGAATTTTTATTTGCTTGGGGTTTTGGTTTGGTTTAGGTTTTTTTAATAACTGGAAGTTGTGGGTATATCCAAGCCAATAAGCACTAATGTCATAACAACCACGAAGTGGACAATTTAGATGCTGATCCCACCATTCTCCTTGTGTGCAGTGGTACTCACATGAGGAGCCCCACTGAAAACAGAAGGATGGTTTGTGCACTAAGTGCTATTTCATGGAAGGGCAGCAGGCTGGAGGCAGATGAAGTCAAACTTATTAGCTGATGAACTCATTGCTTCCTGGGGGAGGGCAAGGGGAACTTCTAGGTGGCATCTAACCTCAATTCCCAGAGGTACCAACACTCTCCTACTGTAAAAGTCTAGATCCTCCAGAAGTCATTCAAACAGTCAAAAGCCTCACAGGATCATCAGCAGCTGCTCAAGCTGTCATAGGATCAGCTTTAAGAAACACATGCCGAATTTTATTCTGCAGATCTCCAAGCTGAGGCATTGTGAGGTCTTTTTCTTTCAGGGCAATGCCTGTAGCTGTGCCAGCCTGGGAGTGCCCTGGAGCTGGGTTGCTGGTCAGTGTGCAACCCACAGAAACACAGAGGGCTACATCCAGGAGAGACACACTGTTCCTAAAACCCTGCACACAAGACTATGCCAATTACTTTTCCTAGTTTAGTGTAATTTGGAATGTCCTTTCTGCTCTATGACCCAGCAAGACTGGGTTTAGCACTAAAATCTTGCTATCTAAAAAGTCAGATGCATGTGACAAAAATACTTCCTTAATCCTTTTTCATTCTGAACAGACAATAAACCAAAACACAATGTGGCCACCAAGTATTCACAACAATTAACAAGTGGCAATTTTGGTGCTTCTAGGTATACTTAGCAAAGCAATGAACAATTCTGGAGTAAACTCTGGCCTAGTTTTCTCTTAAAATATTGTTCCTAGATTGTTATTCTACGTAAACTCTTGGGATTTTTCTTACTGTGTAGACAACAGAGAAGACAAAATGTTGCTTTCTAAACCATGCTAACTACGTCCTATACTTTTTTGCAACAGCCGAGACCATCCTTAATCTTACCATTCAAATTATGTTCAGAATAGGTTCATGGCAATAACCAAGTAATAAATACATCATCCTATCAACCTAAAAAATAGGAGACAGAAGCCCTAAATAAAGGATGAACATCAGGTGAACACTTTCTAATAATGGGAGCACTGAACTTCAGGACAGTAAACTTAAAAGAGTTAGAATAGGGAAAGAATTTTAAAAGAAAGTCCAGCATTAGCTTCAAACTCAGTATTATTCTATGTTGTGTGCTTTTTTTTTAACTTCTGCCTTTGATAAGAGGGGGTTGAACAAGAGCAAAAATTTATCTGCAAAAGCAGGCACATTTGACAAGTTTGGCAGCACATGAATAGAACTTAGAGTATTATATGCAGCTTAAAAGACAAAAAAAAAATAACAGCCTTCCTCTTAATTAGAGAAGCCATATGCTCTATCAAATAAATCCTGCTAGCTTGTAATTACAACCTTATTTTTAAACAGCTCCTTTTAATTCTATTACATTCTGTATTTCTGATTTATTTACTAAAATATTCAGATCACAGAGTTTTTATGCAAAAGTTCACTTCACAGTTGAAAGAATAGCACGGCAATAATATTGCTACATCTATTCCTACAAACAGGAGATGATAAACAGGGGTCTACATGTTAAAGATTAATTTCTTCTCTGCAGGAAAAGTAAGAAAATAAAGAAGGAAAAAATAACATCTGCCATAGTGAGTTTGTCTTACTCAGTATGGATATGATATTTAATAGTGTTCAAATTAAAATAGGCCTGCAGTACTGCCTACACATTTTAAAACCAGTAGATCACATAGGGCATCTAATCCAAGCACCTATCACACCCTCATTTTAGGACTACTCTTAATTTTTCTTTTGACATGGGAATGGATGTTACTTTTTTTTGTAACTGTGTTTTCCTGAATAGTATAAAGTTTTGACTCATGCTTTTTAGAATTAATTTCACACAGAAAAATATAACTGTACTTCTCCCTGTTAAATGAAAATATCTTTTAAACAACATTCATCCAGAGAACCTACAAAAGATCATTGCCATCCTCAGCACTTCTAGTCACTCGTAATAAGCTGGTTTCATATAGGGACCTATCAATCAGTTTTACAGATGCAATTTATGTTTCTGTAAGTATATAATAGGTATCATTCACAAGCATAAATCACAGGTTTTTGAGGTGCCAGGCTTCCAACACAAAGAAGATCAGCCTATAAAAACATGAATCAGCCCATACACATATCAGAAATGCTAGTGCCTTGAGAACAAAGCTTCTTGCTAAGAAATTTAAGGTAAAATAATTAAATTCAAGATAGCAATTTGACTGTGCTTTTGGTGGTATGAGGCCCAAGTCTCATTCCTTACTAACCCCTCAGGTTGGGATTTTACATTTCCATTGCTCATTGGTGCTGACCCTCACCTGTAGCCACTGCCCATCCTTCAGGCAGGCATTCAGTGCAGCTTGCTTCCCTTCAAGCATTAACAGCAAGCAGCTGAAACAGGCTGATGCCAGTTCTGCTGTTCCAATTGCTGAGTAAAAAGGACAGGAAATCATTACAGTCAAAACATTTCCAACAAAGGTCACTTTAATATGAAATTACATCAATCACCTTGAAAAAAAAAGTACATTTCAACTGATGTCATTTGTTCATGGGGGTAATATCAGCTTTAGTTTTAAAAATTTGGCTGGTTCTGGAGAAAAATCATTAAAAATTAACTATGTCTTTCAAGAAAGATTTAAGTCTTGTGTGAGAAGATAAAATTGCATGAGTTATTTCATATGGTAATCTGAATGGCTGCTACAAAACTTTTTTTCTGAAGACATCACTGTGAAAGTAACTTCAATGCAAAAGAATCATATAGGGAAGATGACTCTGGATAAAGTATTTCTCAGGATTTACCCTGGTCTGGTTACGTGCACCACAGAATCCCGGCCTTCAGCTCACAAACGTAGCATTATGCAAGTGAAATAAGCCAGAATTATTGTACCTATAACTCATAACACATGCTCACATTCAGAACTATTAGACACATTAGATGAGGTATCTGACTTTGTATAAAACTTTTGCAGTTGATTTTGACATGGGCACGTTGTCAGAATATCTTTTAGCACTGCAGAAGAAGCTTTATAGACCTAAAACTTTTTACTAGGGAACGCTAAATGAATTTACAGGTGTAAATGGGGTCTAGGCTTTCAGACATTAAAACTCACATGATGCTAAATTCAACAATTAAATTTTCAGTGGTAAGGAATTATGACCCTATATCTTAATTCAGACCATAAGCTGCTTTTATCTATATCAGAGTACATAAGCATGTGCTTCGAAGTCTGCTTTTCAAAGGAACTGAAGGACAACCACATGTCAATTTATTTGCTGAAGAAGAATGTGTAGATAGTTTGGAGACAGTGATTTTGTCTATGGTGGTAACGTGGAATTGAATTCTACATGCACACAAATTCCTATCCAATGTTATATGTTTAATCTTCACATTTATATATAATTAACAGACATACAAAAACATGGACAAACAATATAATTATATATAATTTTGCAACACAGAGTAAACATGCAATCTCTGCAGTTTTATCCTACATTAAAAATTATCTAGTATCTGCAGCATGTCTTCCAGTGGGATTAGTCCAGTGCCCAATTTTAGTTCCAGTGAAGGTTTTTTCAAGGCTAAGGACTATCCTTATAAATTCATATGTAAGCTGTAATTTTACAAACAATTCCCCAAATATTTTAGTTTTGATTTATCCACAAAACATCTGTGTACAGATTTGTAGATAGTATATTCAAGCTCATTAATTTCAAATCACACTATTTTGAAAAGGCTGGTACAAAATTGAATGTCACTTGATTGTTATTCTGCTTAGGAGAGACTACAAATGAAGGAACAGTAAGGGAGCAGAGAAAAACTTCAGTGAGAAATAGGATGAAAACAAAGTTGAGAATGTGAAGAATGAACAACTGAGTGTGAAAAAGAGAAGCACAGAGGGAGAATATAAAATTCTCATGCACGGGCATTTAAGGGACAAGAAGCTTACATGGGCCACTGAGCTGTGCCATCCTCACTTTTCAAGGGTTAGTAAACTCAGTCAGTGGTAACACAGAGCTTGCTTCAGCAGGAGGTTCACCGCAGAAAAGTTCCTGCATCAAAATAATGGCTCCCAAACTGTAACTAATATCTAAAATACAATTCTGCAGGCCCTGCAAACCCCCCACGCTATCCTTGTGTATCCTCCTGTCAGTGCCCAAAACCCCCAGAAATGTCAGTCCCTTTTAAAAGCAACGAGTGCTTTCTAAGCTGCAGCCCTCCCCAGAAGAGGCACCTGAGATTCTGAGCTTGCTGCTGGAGACACCATGAACCTCCAGGGAGGTTTCTGCCCTGCTGTGCTAGAGACATTCTCCTGGCAGACATGGAGCCACCCCAAAGAGACACAGACTCTGCTGCTCCCTGGCTCTGGAGAGGTCGTGGCCACAGAGCTGCAATGGTGGGGGGCTGAATTTTTCTCCTTCCAGTTTTTCAAGTCATGGTTTCTAAAGGTGACAATGGTAATTAGTCCTAAATGCTTTATGTGCCATAGAGAAAAGTAGAAGAATATGTCCAGCAGGCAACTTTTTTTTAAATCTCTGCCAACACTTTGATCACAGAATGAATTGTCTGGAATACTGTGAACTCTTTACTTATTAAAATGAAACTGGGGTGTTGTATCAATGAAATATATTTTATTGTGTTCTGTCAATGAGACATATGCTATTATATTATCAAGGTACCAATTCAGATTATAAAATCAGCTTTCCATTTCTCTTAATGAGAGACTGTACCAAAAGTAAATTACATGAGTTTTCATCACTGTACTTTTTATAAAAATAGGACATTTTGGCTCTTTTTGTTAAAGAGAAAGCCAATATAGTATTTATGAAGTCTGTGCACTGAGCAGTTAAGGTCTAATACTGAATATCCAAAATTCTAGAGGATCTTTAGTCAAAACGGAGCATGACAATATGAAACACAAAGCATTTTGTCTAGAAAAAAGAAAAAAAAAAAGTACTGGGAAAAGAGGAGTGGTTATTATAAGAAGATTGAAAGGTTATAAATGGTGAAAGAGAACTAGTGTTTCCAGAAATGAAAATGGGGTGCATTTTTTTAAAAGAGAAGATGCCTTCTGGACTTTAGTTGTGTTTTCAGAAAGAAACAAACTTGTAAGTCTCCAAAGAGACAGTAAAGGTAGACACTGAAAAATCACCACAGCATTTGAAAAGAAATGGGATCTTATTTTATAACCATAAAACTATGAACTGCCTCTTTTATTATTTAAGGGGTCTTGCTTTTCTGTTCTATCGAGAAGACTTCAAGGTCAAAATGTCTGTATACTTAATGCCACTTTAGATGCCAATGAAAGGAGATTACAAGAAAAATGAGAACCCTGGGGCTTGCCAGGCCTCTCTGGGATAAATACACCTGGTAAAGTCAAGGTTATATAAATGAAGAGAATCCATCATCTGATGCTGTTGTTGGTGGTTATTTACATTTAAAGAAAAAGAAAGTAAATTAATAATATAAAATATTCAAAGATTGCATGAAAAAGACAATTTTACATTGTACTATGTGCAATAGCAAGTCACAAATTCTTCTTGCAAGTGAGAACTGAGCAATTGTTAGGGGAACAGACACAGTCATTGTTTGGTAGACTACTCTAAATGAGGCTAAACCCTTTTTAAATTGTCATAGTCTGTCCCCTGGAAACTTAAGGACCTGCTGAAGGTAAACCAAAATTGTAGGAAACTTGGTTGGAATCCAAGACTGTAGGAGAAACTTGCCCACATCCGAGAAACACAAATTTTAACTCTAGTAATGTCAGAAAAATGTACTAAAGTTTACAATCCAAGGAAGTGTTTTAAGGGCAATATTTCAAACGTTTACAATCAAGAGAGAAATGGACATGGAGAGGAGATTCCATGCCATGGAGTTTCAGCATTCTGTAATAGCTGGAATCAGAAATCTTGCCCAGAAAGTCAGTAAGGGCTGTTCTCTTGCTTTACTGCAGAATAGCCAAAAAGATTTCCAATGTCTCCACAAGGTCCATTTTCCTCAAGGACAGAGGGATTTAACCTTTTTTTTTTCCTTTTTCTCTGTCTCAGTCTTATCACTTTGTTGGAGATGTGGCTTCATGTCTTACAGGCAGGGTATTGTCCTATGTTATTAGAATCAGAAGCTCAACCTGCTGCACAGCTGATTTACTCTGCTAGGTGCAAATGCTGCATTAAACTCAGCAACTGCAGTTCAGTAGACAGTGCAGGCATTTAATTGCCCTTTCCCTATACCTTGATGGAAGTAAATGGAGGTTTCCTGGGAAGTTCAAGGTCTTGAGGACATTTTTTTCATGCATTAGTGTTCAGATTTGGAGCAACATCCCTCTTTGGCACAGAGATCTAAATGATGCAGACAACAAGTACATCAAAGAGGGAATTACTGCTCTAGAATTTACATCAAATTTCACTGTTACTTGAAAAGATCATGCCTTTGCTTAGAGATACACACTGCTTTAATGAAGGCTGTACATTTAGCAAGGCAAAGAGGGGACTGAGGCGGGCATCAGGGAACAGTTTGTACACAGATTCCAGGAGTAAAAGCTGTCAGGAATGGTAGAAAAGCAAGGAAGAGCTTTCTCTCCATTTGCAAGGGAGCCTAAGTGAGAAAAGACTCTGAGACCAGTCACAAAGAGAAAGAGTGGAGAGAGAGAAGCTGGGCAGGAGGTTAAGTGAGCAGAGTCTGACTACTTGTCCAGACGGACAAATGGTTTTAGTTTAAAAATTTAGTCTGCCAGGAGAGAGCTCCACACACTAGTGGAAGTCAAGGGCTTTGCAAGAACATCCACAAAAAAAAGTTAAAATGCCAATTTCTTATAATGCTACTGTGGCATCCACCTTCCACTACAGAACATGCAGCTCTCTTGTCCACAAAACCTCCCTTGAAAACTTTTGACCTTCGTGCATCTTCCATGGAAGAAAAAGTGCAGACAGAGTAGTTCCTGCCAAAATATTATCCTCTGGTGTTTGCTGTCTTAAACATACAGCATCAGAAAAGCAAAATCAGCAGCTGCAGGTGTTAAAAGACATATTTTAGGAACAGAATTCTACATTCAGGAGAGGTAACGCCCTACACTTCCAAAAGGCACCTCATTATTAGGCAGGGACTCTAACACAATACTGCAAACACTTACCTTGGCTCCAGTCTCATTCCTCTCCTGTGTGCTTTGTAGATTGCCCTGTTCTTTACTAATCCCAGACTGAGCACTTCACCACCAGCCAAAGCTGGAGAGGGGCTCTGCAGCACCAAGCACTTGTCCTGACTTCCAGAAGCAGCATAAGGCCTATAACCAACTTATTTTGCACATAAACTGTGCAAGATTGCCAGCTACATTCTTATTTTTGTAAATTTAAGATGTGCCTATTTCCATAAGGACTGGAGGACCAAGCTGTTATTTTGATACCAAAGTGCTCCAGAAATGTGGACTTCCAAAGTTATAGAAGTAGTCAGAGAATTAGATTTCAGGGACATGCTGAGATTAAGCAAACCAAAGTCCATGACAAGAGGGTTGGTTTGTTGGTTGTTTTTTTTTTGTAACTACCATATTTTGGATCAAAATTTCAATCAAGTTTGTTGATTTGGCCCTGGGGATGCCTGATGTGATTCATAAATACAGGCAGATGTAGAACCTATGTTGTTGTACAAGTTTCTGGGATAAGGAGGAAGGTATTCACAGCTGAAAGCTGCAGTCTTACTATCAGCTCTGGGGATGCTAAAACTGCAGAGCCAAGGCTCCCCATCCTGCCTATGGTTTGCTTCTGGCTTTATCTTGATTTATATCAACATTTGTGAAGCATTATTAATGTCACAAGAGGCAGACCTGTCAACTAGAATAACACTCTTGGAAAATTTGCTCCCACCTACTTTGCCTTTCAGGTTCATCAGATCTGGCATTTGTGTCTGGAGTTATCCAACCATAGATAAGAAACATGAGAAAAACACATTGTCATTAATTACAGAGGCAAACAAGAAGAGCTAAGCACAAGGAGGTTGGGTAAAAACAACAATCCTTTACAGAAGCCCACTGTATTCATCTGCTAACTCCAATCACAGCTGAAAGCAGATTGCAGGGCTTTTGTATTACATTAGAAAGGCAAGATAGGTGCAGAATATGGTTTGTATCCTAACATTATTCCCCCTGCAAAATCAATACTCCCCTATACGGGTTTAGGCATTTTCCAGGGGAGATGCAGGGAGTCCCACAGGGGCAGCTTGGCACATGCAGTAACATTTGCAAGGTCAAGACCCTGTTCTTTTAACATATTCCACCAAGGTTAATGTGCTATTGTGCAAGATCCAGGACAAGGCCTATGAATCACTGGAACCCTTCTCAAACCCCAGCTGCACAGAAGAGCACATTTAAGGCACAAACTGGTTACAATGATATATTTATTCTCTAATAAAAAATATAAATATTCCTTTTTTGTGAGGAGGTATTGTGAAAGGCTGGAACCCATACACATACCTCCAAGTAACCCATATGTACCACATTTGTAAAAAAAACCCTGGAATATCTGAATTTACATGAATAATTAGTGATAAAATATCTGGGATATTTTTAGAGACAAAGCCACTTGCTAGAATGTTGATTTTGTGGCCACCTTGAGCTGCGATAAGCCTGTTTTCCTGGGGGTGATTTATCATGGCAGAGATGGTGCTTTCTATTCTTAGTAGTTGCCTTCCTATAAGAACCATAAAAACAAATTTATCAATTGATTTTAACTGCACTGCAATTAGGTATTGATTTATTGGCACTCAGGGGTAGTTACAAACCTGATACCAAGAAAATGTCCTTCCATGCAACTAAATTGAGGCAGGAAAACTGTGATCTAGAAGTAATCCAGATCCCACAATATCGAAACCTATGCTCTACCTCTGCATGTTTATATCTATAGCAACAAGATAGAGGTTCTAGATTATTTTTTTAATCTTTATTATTTTGATAGAGAGAGTCCTTGGATACAGGGTCCTCAAAGAGAAAAAGAAATTAGACAGGAAAAGCAAATGAGTCATAAGGGCCTGATTTCATTTGGAACAGGTCATGCAAGATTAGTACCCTGGGCTGCCCAAAGCTAAAATTTAACGATCATAACTGTGAGCATCAGGTTTGAAAAGGATGAATGTGTGAGAAAGCGCAGGAGGGGGTTTCTTTCATTTTCTCTGCTTTTGGGAAGAGGGATGTGTGAGTAGAATACAAATCCACTGATTCATACCTATCTATTAGTCATACCTCTGTTGTGCTGGTTGCTTATTCTGTAGACATTCTCTGTTGTATAAATAAGGTGCACTGCCGCAGGGCTTAATATAGTATGTCTTTATACCTTTGTTTTTCTAGTTTTGTTTCTAACCCCTGATCATTCTGCACTTTCTTTCACATACTTTGTAATTCAGCTAAAGAATTTTGTAACACAAAGTTTGTACCATTTACTTGTACTTTCCAACTAAGAATTGCTGGATTTTTTAACCACTGTATGGCCATCCATTACCTAAAGAAAAAGATCTGAGTCTGTATCATGTTTTAGAGCAAAAATATTGTCAATGAATGCAACATTTGAAGAAATACAGAGATATCTTTTTAAAATAATGTATTGTATGGACAGGTGGTTTCTTCCAAAACTAATAGGGGAAGGGAAGGGAAGGGAAGGGAAGGGAAGGGAAGGGAAGGGAAGGGAAGGGAAGGGAAGGGAAGGGAAGGGAAGGGAAGGGAAGGGAAGGGAAGGGAAGGGAAGGGAAGGGAAGGGAAGGGAAGGGAAGGGAAGGGAAGGGAAGGGAAGGGAAGGGAAGGGAAGGGAAGGGAAGGGAAGGGAAGGGAAGGGAAGGGAAGGGAAGGGAAGGGAAGGGAAGGGAAGGGAAGGGAAGGGAAGGGAAGGGAAGGGAAGGGAAGGGAAGGGAAGGGAAGGAAGGAAGGAAGGAAGGAAGGAAGGAAGGAAGGAAGGAAGGAAGGAAGGAAGGAAGGGCATGTTGACTAACATGAAACAGAATGTTTTTAGACAACAAATTTTAACAATTTTTTCCCCTATGAACAACCAGTTTAAGGAAAAGTATTGGCTTGGCTGCAGTTTTGGATGTAAAAACACCATTTTGAATTAGGCTAAAAGATATGCCATGTGAGCATCAAAGAAAATATTGGAGAGAAGCATACAGGAAAAAAATTAAAAACTTCCTTGCAGGGATTTCTAATCTCTGTACATATATTATTTAAAACTTTGCAAAAGACTAGTCTGCAGTGCTGAATAATTATTTTTCATGTACTAGTTCAAATATTCCCTCCTCTGTTTGCTTGTGTTTTCTATTTTGATTTGCTAGCAATTCTTTTTGAGTAAAAAGGAAAATTATATGCACTTTTTTTAACCTAAAATGCAGAAGTTACCACAACATTGGTATTTTTACCTATCTGTTCATACCATATGAATGCAGAAGAAATCTGACTATTTACATAGCTAAACTCACAGTTAAAAACTCATTAATGATATGTGATGTGACAAGGAAGAGGTTTAACAGTGATATGTGATTGCACACGCACTGACTTTCACATTTCAAGTCAAGGGTACAATAATCTCACCTGATGTGGTTTTGAACTTATCAGTTGTGACTGGTGCAGAAATGCAGTGCTGGTGACTTCACCTCCAACCAACACTGAGCTTTCCCCACTCCAGTACACTCCACTCTTTTAACCTTGACAAGAAAATAGGGAAACAAGAGAGTTAAAATGATAGTTTGCTTCTGGAAATGATAGATCTTTTTTTCCTAGTAAAAATGTGGGGGACAGGCTCTTTTTTTTTTTTTTTTTTAATTCTAATGAAACCTCAAAATAGCTCTTGCATAAATACTGCCAACCAATATTTCTCTAAAGCAAAAGACAAAATTCAGAAGCTGTTATTCAAGGGAAATTCACCCTAGCCTCACTTAGGTATTTTTCCCAATACAAGTCAACAGTCATTTTTCAGGATCTAGCTCAGTAAACTTCACCTGATGATCAGGCAGGGCAGTTTCCTGTGTCAGGTTTATGGAGCACAACAATAACATGCTGATAAATAGTATGATCATGTTTTTGGTTCTACCTGGTTAAAAGGAAAAATGAATATGGTACTAATGTGAAAATTAGTTCCCTGGCTGGGGACACATATAAATCCTTTTGTCTCCAATGAATACTGCCCAGTTACAGCCTGCTGGATCTGGAAGCAAGAGTAACCATCTAAACATCTGAGGTACCAACACAGACCCTCTCCGTTACTAATATGAAGTAGATCTGAAACCTTCCAACATCATCCCTTAGAGAGGGAGGTGTCACAAATTTGGCCAGACCATGACAGCACCAGCAGCATGCAACTCATTGGGTGCTTTTGCAGAGTTGAAGCCAAAATCTTGGATTTAAAGAAAGCATCCTCCCTCCTTATCTAGTCACTTTCTCATTTGACCCTTCATCAGGCACCAAGCTTCTCTTTATGTAACAAAAGACACACCTCTGTTGTGTTTGTCTGGCTTTGGTGCTTTTAGTGATGTCTACAGAAATTGCCTATGCATTAATTCATCCTGCCTCAGTCTGCTTATGTCCATTGCATGCAAACCTAATCATCTTTTACTGCAGTTCCCATTCTAGAGGGAGGAGAGTAAATGGCATTTTTTTGTTTCGTTTTTCTGGATTTATTTATATATTTTTTCCAAACAAATTCCTCTCCCTCATGGCAAGAGCACCTGATCTTTGGGTCTATCTCACAGAACATTCTTTGATATATTGTCTTGGCTAGAGGCATTCAACTCTCTGCCTGTTTTGCATCCCTATTTTAAAAATAAAAGGTTTTCCTATTCTTTTAATTCTGTTAACGTTAATACAAGTCTGTGTCAAACATGAATCATTGACAGATTAAAGTAAATGTGTCACAGCGAGATTACCATGAACATAAAACGGTTCTCAGCGTGTGCCGCTTCCCTTTGCTGTGGGCTCAGATGGAACTGCAGGATTATAGAGATGGGCCCGGCTTGATACAAGATACAGAGCACCTTTTATTTATGCAACACAAACTAATGGGGAAAAATATGAAGTCATATTTCATGTTTTCTGTGATTCGTTTAAATTCTATGCCTTTACTGGGGCAGGAGAAGCTTCATTTAAGATTGGAAGGTACAGGGTAGAACGGCCCAAGGAAGGTTCCTGTAATATTGAAATGGAACTGAAATACACCAAACCATTGTGGCCTGCAGTACCACCCAGGAAATATTTTAGCCTAATGAAAGCAAGTAGTGATATCTGAAAGTCAACTGAGAGAATATAAGAATAATATTTCAATGAAATAAAATTATGAGTAGTGTTAATTAATATTTGACCAGTTATTAAATAAGGAAACTTTATGTCTGAGTCCTTCAGCAGAAAATTTAAGAAAAAAATTTTGAACCCCCATAAAAGAACAATTATGAAATACCCTACCATAATTTTTGTTCAATGAATACCAAAGCTTCCAATTTAATCTTTTCAAAAAATATGCATTCTTGCTTGTGCTGGTTTTGATTGGGATTTTTTGCTTTGTTTTGTTATGAAGAGGGTTTTTTATTACTTCTAGGTAAGATTATTGAAATGAGCAGAAAGACACCCAATAATAACGAGTTCAGAATTAATTCAACCTGCTGGAATTTCAAAGTAATCAAACTAACCAAAGCTCTAAAACTGGCACTCTAACACATTAGAACAGCCTCATCTCCCTCTATGTCCCTTTAAACATCTATAATCAGACTGTTTCCTTCTGACAAAATCACCTGCATTCAAAGGAATAATTAATATAACTAGATTAAGAAGCTTTCTGGACCTGCGGTAATCTTCATTATTAGTTGATCTATTTCATGTTTCCAGCAACATGTCAGGTGCTTTTGACACTAACTGTAAACTACTAGTCTAGGGATAATAGCTATTGACACTGAAGATGTGAGTCAGGATGAAAGGGCTTTGGGGTGTCACACATTTGCAGCTGCAATTCACTCTATGATAGCTTCTTTCCACAGAGAAAATATTGGATGCATTTAACCTTCCCCTATTCCTAATGCAAACAACAGAAATCAGAGAGATATCATAATTCTATTTGGTTTTAATCCATATACAATGAGAAAAAAATATAATTACAACCTATACAAATTAGGGTTTTTTGCACTCAATTTTCAGGGTATAAAACAATAAAAAACAATTCCTATCATCATCAAACCACATAGTGATAAGAAAAGTATCACTAGACAAAGACATTAGACCTGTGACAGACATTAGTCTGTCATTTATATGATTAAGTTTCCTTGCAGTTTCATATGTTAGCAAAATACCTACTTCTGAAAGTAAGCTTAGCAGAACACAAAAGTACACTGAGACAGAAGATGAAAGTTTGCATGTGGCAAAGCATTCAATGGAAAGGAGACACTAAGTAACTCCATCCTGTGATTTGGCAGGTTGGTGGGAGGATTTTAAAAATATCCCAAGCCTATCTATAGAAAACAAGAGAAAAGTATGATTTTAAGAATTCATGCAATACCTTCCCATTTTGGATCAAATTCTCCCTCAGTATACTAACTCCTTGGATTCTGTACCACCTACATTGCCTACAAGACAGGCTTTAGGCAGTTTTCGATTATGTGATGCTGTTCCATACTGCAGAGAAGTAGCTAATGAAAAATGACCAGTAAATTTCCAGTCCTTGAGCTTCTGTACTTCAAAGGTTTTCTTAACTGACTCCAGTAGAGAACAAGATGGTGTTCAGAAGGATTGGCACAAGAAACTGTGACTGCTCATTAACTGCTTGGGTCATTATGGTGGATTCCCTCTGCTGTCAAAAGAGAAACCCACACAGACTAATCTGATTTTATCAGCTGACTGTGGGAAAGAGGAAATTCAATTCAATAACTAATTTTGAAAAATTACTTTCTTTTGAAAATGTATTTTTCCCTGTTTTATTTGTACTAAGGAATCTAAATTTAAGTTTATTAGAAAACGTATGAAGAAGGTAGTTATTTTTTTACAGCTTCCTAATGTGTATTGGATGATTGTATATTGTAGTACTGATACCATTTAAGAACAAGGGGATTGAAAGAACTGCTAAGAGCATCATAAGATAAAACATAATCCTTGGCTAGAAATAAAGGCCTTTTCCCTCATGCCCTTAGAGACTATTCTTAATTTTGTGGGGGGTTTTCTTTCCATTTTCTCACATGTTTATAATTTACTTCTCTAAATACATGTTTTCAAAGATGTTAATCTCAGCATGAGACTTTTCAAAATACAGAGGTTTTGTAGAAAGTATCAGGCAGGGAGCAAAGGTCCTATATTTTCTGATCAAACTCAGTGGCAGACCTCTCACTAAGTTCACAAATGATCAAGTTCCATTTCCTTACTTGTTTGTCATATGAGTGGTATATGAAAACAGAATTCAGTACTACAAGTCACATAAAATGCAAGCAAAGGACATGAAAGGAAAATGAGAGCATTACCATATTCAGTAGTGTTTCTTTCACAATGTTTGATTAAATAATATTTTCCTTGATAATTTGGGGGTTTTTTATTTACATAATGTACTCTGAACTACTCCTTTGTTCCAACGCTAGAAACTTCCAGGGAGTGAAGCCAACAGACTACCTAAATCAGAGATATTTGCTAACTTGATTTGTCTTAGAGCATTTCTCTTCCCTAAATTTGGGAAAAGGCTGAACCTTCATGAGGCAATTACCCTGAGTGAGAACATGTTTCCATGAGGCAGCAAAGCAAGGCAAGATATTCTTTGGATATCATCAATTGATTGAATCAGCAATGTGGTGACCCAGATTGGGCTCTATATAAACGTGTCATCTATATTAAGTCCGTCACCTAGTTGGACCAGGGCTTTATTGCCCATACTGAATACTGTCACAGGCAAAGAAACTCAAAAAAGCCATGAAATTCCATATTAATCTGGTCTCATTTTTGACTACTGTGGAAAATGTAATTCATACAAAGGAATATTTTTCTAACCAAATCACTGCTGCTTGAACACACGGAAGACACGGAAGGTCAAAGAAGGGTGAAAAATGTGCATATCGCACAATTCCCTTCTTGCTTAGTCTTAGACAAGGTCAAATAGACATGAAATAGACATGAAATATTGCAGGCAACAACAAACATAGAAGCATTATCATATGGTCCAATAATATTTATCATAATTTTTACTATTCAAGTAGGTTATTTAAAGTTCGAATGCACCCAAACAGAGCCTTCAGCTGAGGTACACAGAGGAGCCCTGGCTCTGTGCCAAGTCATCAGCACGAGGCCTTATTCCTGGATGAGTCCTTCATCTACCACAAGAAATAATAGTTGACCTGGGGTTCCCTGGGGCTGTGTGCCATAAGCAGGGGACTCTTAGCAAAGAGTAACCAGACCCCCTCAGAGGAAGAGCACTTCAAGCCGCACTGGCAGAAACCCGACACCAACAAGGATAATTTCTTTTGCAGTAAAAAGTTTTGAAGGAATAGAGGATAACAAATTCATAGGAATTAATAATTTAAAACCTAGGATGCTGTGAATTCTCTTCTTCAGCTGCTGAACGTTACAGCTTTCTGTATACTCAGAGCAATTCTTTTTAAATTCAGATTACATATTTCCACTAGGGTCCAGATTCTGAAGTGCTTATTCAGAAATTGGTTTAGGTAAAAGTCCTACTGAAGCTGCTGGGGATTTGATTTCAATTGAAACTGCATAAATACTGAGTGCAGACTTCTGGATTTCACCCTCTAGAGTAATAGACTGTGTAAACTAGAAAGAATGATTGGAAGGTCTAGTAAGGAACCAGTGGGCTCTTCTAAGTAATTAATATTTTTCTTATGAAAACACTAATCATTGTGATGCCTGTGACAATTATTTTGGGGGAAAAATAAAAGAGAATACCTATTTAATTTCTAAATAATTTGAAATTGAAATCTTAAATCATAACACTGTCTTGCTGTTGTACCAATGAGTGTCCATTATACAGTCTCACCCTTTTACATTTGTGCATAAGCCAATTTAGTATTCCCACACCTCTGTAATTAACATATAAGCACTGACTGACTATATTGTTAAAACTTTCAGTTTCATATAAATATACAAACAACTTCACTAATGATGAAACAATGCACAAACCCCATTTTGTTTCCCTGAAAAATAATAATTTGTTTCCCTCAAAAAATAACCTGTGGCTGAGACGGGTTTTGAACCCAAAAATCACTGATCCCCACAACACGCAGAGATGCAAACCAAATACCTTAGGTAGCTTACAGACTGACTTATGGTACTGGTAGGTATACATAGATGGCTATCTGTTAGGTATTTGCTCAGCAGAAAAAACCTACAAGTTTTGACTCTTGAATCCTATTTACCCTTTTGTGGTAAAGCAGAGGAAATCAAAATGCCCTGAACTTCCCCTCAGTGTGCACTCAGCAAAAGAGGACCCTTCATACACCCATAAGCAACTGTGGGCTGGAACATGTTGCCTCAGTCATCCTCTCCCCTGGTCACTGGAACAGATTCAGTTTCTCTTCACAGCTCTGCCAGAGATTCCTGTGATTCTCTGGGCAAATCACAGGTCTCATTCCTGCCTGCTGGCAGAACAGAACTTTTCCATGTTTCTCCAGATGTTTCCTTATCCATAAAGCACAAAAATACTAGGTACCACAGACCAGGGTCTTGAGGCTTCACCTACTTGATCTTTGTAAAATCTCTTCAAGTTTTCATTTATCCCTTCAAGGGGCATTACAAAAACCCATATTATGGAGCCACCGGTCAGCATGAATTAATGCTCCTAATAAAGTCTTTCAAACAATACTAATATGAGCTCCTGGTACTCTGACATATTCCATGCAACTGTATAAGCATTAGAAAATGGCCAAGTTGAACAGAAGTTATTCACATGGATAGCAGATGCTGTCTTTAGTAGGGTTATTAGTATGAGCTATTTATCTGAGCCATAAAATGTCAGTCTGACTCTCTCTATGTATTAGTACACAGTAAGTTACATTATTTACACTAAAAGTAAAGTATAATATAAAGTATTATATTTACATAAAGCAGAGTATCGCTGGCAAACTGTTAGGCAGCAGGTGGGAGGATGATTATTCTAGATATATAAAGGGTATGAAACTCAGGGACATATGGTACTTGCCCCATGATTCAATAAAATACAGCAAAGCCAACACTTTATAGAACAAGACCTTGGTTATAAAGAATTCTTCTTAATGACCAAAATTCTCATCCATAAGCACTTCTCCATTAATTTATTTTATAAATTACCATCATGTTTCTCTTTCTAGAAATTTTTAAATGTCTCTGCAGAAAGAGAACACTGAAGTTAAAAGAGAAGCTTGATTCCATTGATTTCCACAAAAGAATGCTGACATTCTTTCCAAACTAACTTGAATTTAATATTTGTTGTTCAACTACAGAAATATTGAAATTTATAAATTGGTTTTACATCAAACCAGTTCAAAGCTTTAAATTTAATCATGCTTTATCTCCATACTATCTACAGAAAAAAATTAGAAAAATTTAGATGCTCCTCTGATTATAGCTTTAAGATTCCCAAAACTAAGTCTTTCCAACAAATAGTTGTAGCTTCAAGTGAAATGATTCGCTGGGAGCCATGTGATATCAAAGATAACTCCTTTCCTTTGCTTTCGTTCTATCTTCTAAAATTCCTTCTACAGAAAACTTTGTCCCCAGAGCAGGAGAGGGGAACAGCATGACCGAAAAAGCTCAGTAGTTTTGCCTGGAACCTCAGTTCACCCATGGCCCATCTCACCATGCACTCTATGGCATTATATGCAATCTACACACTTTCCATTCTGCTCTCTATCTACCCAACTCATACAGCAGAGCAGCAGCATTCAAGAGTGCATTTTTGCACCTCAGAGTGGATTTTTACCCTCACAGAAATCTGGTGCTGTTCCTTACCTAGACATTTCTGATGAAAATTGTCTGTGAATTAAACAATTTTGAAATTAGCAAAATGTAAAGAAATGTCAGCACAAGGCCAGGGATGGAAATGGTCATGGGGCAGCAGTGACAGTGCCCTCCCTCAGCAGCAGCTCAACTTCTGCAGTCACTGATCAGCCTGAGTGCAGGGTAGGGGCCTAAAGAGCTTGGAGTGATTGTTCAAAGAGTTGTGAAATTCGTCAAACAGCATTACATCCTCGGAAAAAAATAACTAAGCAGTCAGAGTGATCTTACAGGGCAAAAACCATAATTCCCAGGTCTCAGACATAAGAGTGTGCCTCTTTTATCCCCAAGATCTGGGAATACAGGCAAGCACTGATTCTGAATGGTATCCCATGACACAGTTAAATCTGGGATCAGACATCAATGAGAGGATTGTTTTATGTAAATCTTTGAACTAAATTATTCTTTTTTCCTCATAGCTAAATATTATAACATTTTCAAAGTTTTTTATTAACATATAGCATGACTTGCTAACATGCTACCACATATCGTATTTTAAAGATTATGTCATAGGTATAACAAATATAAAAAAATATTGCTTGCTTGCTTTGTGGAAAGGATGAGCTTGAAGGAACCTCCCTGCTGTAAGTACAATAGCTGTTATCTTTTTCTGTATCTTTCATTGATCTGTGAATATTAGTAAAAGAAAGTTATTTTAAAAAGACAACCAAAATATATGTTTGCTTTTCTTATTTTTTCTTATTTTTTCAATAACTCAAAAATGTAATTTCCATTAACAAGAAATGCCTACTTTCCAGCAGGAACATGGTTTTACAGTTTAGATTGCTCAGCTCTGATATCTACATCCTTTTCAGACCTGTATATTCATTGACAGATACGCTTACCAAAATAATATTGAGCTTACCTGTGTGTGCATATTTGAGATGAAAACCACTATAATTAACCTTTATTTAAGAATACTTTGTTAGGGAACAGAACTAAGAACAATTTTTCTCAGGTCTTCATAAATGATTTTTATGTGGTAAAGTAATAATCAAAATCCTTTCCATCCAACATGACACTTCAGAACTTACTGAAAAATATTACATGCAAGTAACTACTTACTAAAAAATTCTCCCCAGTGTTGAGATGACATCAGCATAGAGAGCAGAGAACTACCACAAATATTCTCACAATTGCATCAGCTGTGACCTCTTAGTTGTGGTCTGTAAGGAGCTCTGTATAGGCTGGAGAGCACCAGAACACTTTCCTTCCCTGCTCCTCCCCAGCTCACTGTGCTCAAGGCTACCACAGAATTTGGTATTACTTTTGTGACAGAAGAGAAAAAAAAATTATTGTTATCAAAATTAATAAATTAAGAAATATTACCAGCTTTTATTATTGAGCTAAGTATTTTGAAGTATTATTATTTTATAATATGTCAAAATATTGCTCATATAATGTGGAATAAAGGCAGCAATCAACCAGAACAAGAACTTGTTTGGATGTCCTTGTTTAGTTTTCAACACCACACCAGTTCACCTGAAGCATTTGAAACAATTGAAAAATCTGAAACAATTGAAAGCATTGTAAATTTGAAGGAAAGTTGGCATGCAAAAATACAGCACAAAGATTTCTGATTCTAAAGTGGTAATTGACTAAAATCATAAAGTGTTGAAGCATTTCAACTACAACTCTTCTTGAAGCAATTAGAGTATTTTGATTTAGTTTACGAGGCCCTTCTCTTTTCATTAGGCAGCAAAAGACTGACCACAGGTTTTCTAGATTTGAACTAAAGCTTCCCAAAATATGGAACCTGTCTCAAAACCAGAACAGGAACCCATTTAATAAGAGATATCTTTCAGGTTACTTAGCACTAGTCTTTCTCTACACATCATTCAATTATTCACGTCAGCATCTTTACTCATTTTAACTGCAAGAAAACTTAAGGACCTACCAGTTTGTGACAGGACTCCAGCTTGGCCTGAGGTTTCAATTAGACCTCCCTGGACTTTCTAACTTTACAGCAGGTGATGAAAAAGTTTCTAAATTCAGCATAGCAAGAGGTTTTTAAAATATATCTCCAAATGGAGAAAAGCTAAAGTGGCTGGACTGGACTGAACAGAGAAAGGAAAAGAGATCATGGCCCAGCAAGCACAGGAAGCAGAAGGGGTTTGTCTGCTGGAGTTTTATATCTCTAGGCTGGTCTTAGGAACTCCCCCTCAGTCCAGCACACTCTCAGAAGCTGCAGTTCCCAGCTCCTTGCTGACATCTCCCTGTGGGTAACTGTGGGCAGAGCACTTCTCCTGCCCAAGGCCACCCCTCAGCCACCCATGTCTCCTGAAACCAAGAGAAAGAATAACGTAACCTGATGACGTTCACTTGCATGTTTTGGCACCCAGAAGGGTAGCAGCAGGTGCAAGGACTGCTCAGCTCCCCTTCCAGGTCATGCCAATAGCCCAGGCTTTCAAGTTTCTGGCTGCTGAATTTGGCAGTGCTCCAGGCTCAGCCTCAGGTGTCCACTCCAGCTTGGACAAGAAGGTGGCAGACACCCCAGTGCCACCTTTCCCTAAAGCCGCACAAAGGGTTTGTGTACGAGGGCTAGGAGGGCAGCATGAGCCAGGCACCAGCAGCACCCAGGCTGTGGCTGCTCAGGAGAGCCGCAGCATCAGCGGAGCTGTGCATAGAGCTCAGGTCCCCCAGCGTGGGGCACCTCAAGAAGATGCAGTCACAGAGAGTTTACAAAAACCAGTTTAACAGAGCCATGGGCACCACGTACTTTCCTGGAGAACCTACAAGTCCCTCTCAGCAAGCAGCTGCTACTGGAAACCTGGAGCCAGGGTGATCTCCAGGCTTCCCCTGGCACCAAGCTCTCTAAGTGAGGGAAGCACTCAGCAGCCCTGTTCTAAAGCTGACCCTCCTGAACTGTGTTAAAAGAGGCAATCCCAAAACTTACTGCAGAATCAAAGTGACAGTAAAATCTTTCATAGCAATGTACCTTTTCCTCTTACATAATTCAGTTTACGCTGTCCACATATGCTCTTCAGCAGCATGAAGTACATAAAAAGACTAATAGTTTAATCCTTCAAATAAAGCTAATTGTTGCCATCTAATTGCAATAATTAATTTAAAAATGTTTTATATCATGTGTCTAGTTTAACAATGCTGAAGATTTCAGACCAGACCAAAATAGACAAGTGGATGAGGGCTTTTTTTTACTGTATATTTTCAAGAATTAGTAGTATCATTTGCATGCTAAAGAAATGAAATTTTGATTTTGAAGAGGCCACTAAGGATTAATTTAATGATTTGGACAGAGTTTAGGCTGCTTTGCAGTGGGAGTGAAGGTTAAAAGGTACATCTTGATAAATATTTAAAAACCTTCAAACTTTTTGGTGTAAAGCCAACTGATTTGAAGTCCACTGCTCTGTTATCTATACATAAAAATTTTTAACTTGCTTGAAATTTATATTTCTGATCTATAAATCCTTAGGTGTTGTAGATGACTGACTTTTTATGTAGTGATTTATAACAACATTTAAACCTTCACTTCATGCTTTTTCAACATCATTATCTAATTCCCCAAGACTTCATGTTCCCATGGAGAAGAGACACAAGGCTACTCCTTCCAGCAGGGTCTCTTCCCTTTCAGTTCAGGATACAGCCCCAGCAATAATTAAATGGAGCTGTTGAACAGTTCATTTGAGCAGCCCACAGAAAATAAAAAAGAAAAAATTAAGAACTTATTGGTAAATAAGTGCTGTATACATTGATTAGTTGACATCTGGTATTCCCCTCACACACTGTCAAAACACAGAGCCAGTCCATATGCATGAAGGGTTTGGCAGCAAAGAACATTCTGTAGAGCATCAGCTTTCTTTTTCTATCAGATGAATTCTCCTTTCACTATAAATGATACATTACAAGAAATCTGTTCAAAATACAACTAAACTGAGTCATCTTTGTAAATATCTCTGTAGGACATCATTAGTTTATAAGGAGTGTAAAAGTTATACACACAAGCAATAAGTACAAGAAAAATATGAAATGATCTCATAAAAGGAATAGCAAGAATATCTGGTCTTTCAGGAAAAATACTGGAAGGACAACAGCCCCCCTCAAAAAGCTGCCTCCTACAGCTGATTTGAACCACAGACAGACATTACCTGGTAATGCCTAGTATTGATGCTCATGTACTCCAGGTGCATAGATCCACTGTCTGCTCCATAATTCTTAGCTGTTTTCAGATGGTGCCTTTCTTGACCCTTAACATCTCAGACACAGTTTTTCAGATTTTGAGACTTTGATGATGTTTTGTTTAGAGGGTTGATTTTTTTCCTAAGCTAAGAATTCTACAGTTTAGTCTTCTATTTTTTAATCAATGTGCAGAAGCTCAAGGTAATTCTCTCTGACAATGTATAGCTCTATACTCAGGAGTTTCAGTGGGTTCAGTTCAATGGGTGAGCACTGCAGGGCACCCTGCTGAGTAGGTCACATATGAGCTGTTTGTAGGGGAAAGTGCCTCTAACAGCAATAACATCAGAAACACTCAAGCAGAATCTGTCCCTTAGAAAACACTACCCTATGTGATTTAAAACTTGTGAAGGTAGCCCCAACAAGAGTTTCAAATCTAGAAAATTTTTCACAGTTCAAAGGTAAGACTCTGCTGTTTTTCAGATGCTTTATAAAATCCATCTGGGTGCATACCTACCTCTTCTAAAAGTAGTTCTCTGGTCTTTCCACCCCCAAAGTAGCATAAAAATATACTGTCATATGAAACCAAAGCATGAGTATATGAGATTGTATATATTATGCTGATGAATATTCTATATTAAGTATTATAAGCTTAATACATAATAGTAGCAACTTAATTATAGGGTGATCTTAAACATTAATCAATATCAACAGAGCATGTGAAATTTGCTATTGAATTCTAGGGCACAGTGAGTCCATGTAAACTCCCAAATGCTGACTTTCATAAATTTCTGTTCTCAGCAGCAAAGACAAAGGTGATGGATCATCCCTGTATGGCTGGAACACACTGGGAGCCATGTCTTTGACATATGCTTAACTGGAACAATCGTGATGCTTTTGAATAAGATCATTGAAATTCAATATTTTTATTCTTACTATAACTTCAGTTTTACTTCTGGTAATATATGCTGAGAGGACTTTTTTAAATATAAAGGGTTTGAATATAGAGTTTATCATATCAAGGAAATTCAGGAGATAATTACAGTCATTAATTATCAGCAATTAATTTAAAATAATTTCCTGTTCTTTATTAAAGAGGTACTATTGTTGTACTATATATTTCCTTCTTCTAATGCAATTGGTTTTAACTCTGTCTTGTCATTAAAATGCATATTTCTAGAATTATTACCCAAAAAGAAAGACTCTTTATTTAAAAAGCAAAAATGCAACTAACCATTCTAATTGCCAGAATTTGAATCAGCTACAATATGCTGTATGTTATAACTTGATGAAGTCCATGAGCCAGGAACTGCAACAAATAGAAACACAAGCTGAGTCATGAGAGAAGGCTGAAGTAAGTGGTTTAAGAATCCTTTACTTTCAAAAAAAATTAAGCCTACTTCTAATTTCCTGACTAAAGCCATTATGATTTGTAGATGGATGGCAGAGCTGGCTTGTAAAGCCAGAATGATTTGTAGATAGATGGCAGATCTGGCTTGATACTAAATACATCAGGGAGGAAATTAGGTTGGAAAAATCAATGGCTGGTTATGAATACTAAAATCAAAACACAACTTTTGGGGAATAGAGACAGGAGGCAAGTTTCCAAAACTGCCCTATTAAGAACTTCTGGACCTAGACTTGCCTATATTTAAACAGCCAGAGAAATATGCCTGCTCCTGTCTTTGGCAGAGCCAGCAGCAATGTCCACTGTTATTTAAATTAATTCCAAATGTGCAATTCCTTTAAAATATAAATTCACTTCAAAGAATAAACAGATATACACAAACTAGGTCTGGCTGTCTTTGTACTTATAAGAACGGAAAGCACAAATACTTTTGTCGAAAGTACGAATAGTTTTGTTAATCCTAGGTATTATTTAGCAGATAAAGTAAATATTGCTATCTGATCAGTAACATCAGAAAAAAATATGGGAAAATGGGACACCAAAAGACCCATCAAACTACCTCATGTGCACAAAAGCAAAGCATTACTGCATTGTGTTGAGACTGCCAGAAACACGCTGGCTCCGCTACAAATGTCGTGTACTGTAAGCGTGTGTTACTGAAATCTAAGTTTGGTTATCAGTACCAAGATTTGTAAAGTGTGGTTTGTGCTCAGCAGCTGGTAGAAATGCACTCACCTGACCCTAAAAGGCCCACAGAGTAAAAAAGAGCATGAGCTAGGCCATTCCATGAGGTAAAACTGTGACCAGCTCCAGGAGGGCAAGCCTTATTCCAAATTGTCCTCGCCTGCTTTAGAAAATAAAGTAAAACCATCCTAACTGCTGGTAACGATTACCTGAGACACAAGCATGTGATTAAGCCTCCAGCAGCAAATTAGATTCTGGATTACTGGGGGTAAACCCTCCCCTTTCTCCCTCCTCTCCAAGTGTTTCTTACAGAGAGTGAAGCCTCTGTCTTACTCACTCTTCTCTGAACATGCATTCCCTCCTCCAAATTTTAAAACCCACCCTGTTCCACATCTACTGAGAGACCCCTAAGTTTAATGAACTTCTGCTCCCTTCCAGTATTTAAAGAACATAAAAGGAATCAAGAAACCAATACTCAGCTCTGTGTTATTCAACTTCTCTAAGTGAAAAGCTCATTGCAGTAATCAAATGCACCATCACAAGGATTCAGAATCACCAGCACTCAACTACACATGACAACTCGTAACAATAATGTTAGAAACTGAGAAGAAAAAGTGGAATCTGTCATATCTGAAATATTGTGTCTATATTCAGCATTAGCATTTGATTTTGGTTGCAAAAGAGTATTTTGCAAATGTGTTTTTAAATGACTGTATACTGTGGTTATTTCTGTTAAAATATGCTCAAAACTGTGTATCATTTATGATGAATGCATTTCTGCCTCCATGAGAACACAGATTCATGCGTATTGTGAATGACTAAAAATAATAAACAATATTTACCAAGTCCAACTAAATGTTTATTTGAAAAGCATGGGTAATAAAATGTCACAAAGACCAAGACCTGCTCCCTTTATGAAATAATCCCTTTATAAAAGTGTGGATTTGCTGTTCTGCAAGACATAGATCCATGCCTCTATGCCAGATAACGGCTGCCTATTTAATATCATGTGTTTGTACAAAATATTTTGTCAAGCTTTTGAATTTATTTGACAGAGTTATTGTCCAATGATATATTCTTCAACCGAAACTGATTAGCAAATCTATTGCATTCATACAATCATTTAATCAGCTCAAAGGATTAGTTTCCTTCATCCTAATGTTCAACAAAATACCCCAAGAGGGTTGCTAAGCCAAAATTAGACCAGACATGTTAAAAGATAAGTAATTTCTAGAAACTCCAAATCTTAAAAAAAACTCAAATAGATATATAGATAATTTGTGGATAACTAAGATGCACAACGGTTAATAATTCAAATTGGATGTGGCAAATTCTGCTTATCTTACTCTTGAATTTATGTATGAAAGGAAGCATTTACAGCAAAATAAATTCAAAGTTTCTGATTCCAATATTCCTTGTGTAAATTAAAGTAGTCATTATATGGAGACTGACTCAGGTTAAATGTGAATGGAAAAAAAACCTATGAGACTCCATTTCCATCACTAAAAGCTCCAGCACCAACTCAATAAAATCAGTCTACCAGGTAACGTAGCACCTAGCACCTATAGTGCAGGACAAAGAAGCAATGAAACAGCATAGCTTAGGCCTTGCAAAACCTCTTCGTTTTCACTTTTTGTGCTTTCTTTAGAGAATCATAAAAATGGTCAAGGAATGTTTTAAACACACATCTGGAAGATATTTCAAGCAGTCATCTACTGTACTGCTAGGCCCCACCATCAGTCCTGACAGGTTTCCATCACTGCCATTCCACAACTTAAAAAGGCAATCATTTCCCACATCCAGACTCTCTTGTTTTTGCACTGACAGGATTCATCCCCCATTCCCAACATCAATTTTTCTTGCAGAAATCTATAGATCGTTCCGGTCCTATTCATTGTGGAGATGGAGAATGGCTCATTCCCTTCTGGTTTGCAGTAGTATTTTATATCCTTGAAGAGATGTCCTTCTTCAGTCTTTCCCAATTCTTTCCATTTTTCTTTGTAAAGCTTCTGTTTCTATACCAAATACTTCTCTTTCTTTTCCTGTAGTATCTCCCCTTTTTTTCTGTATCAGTCTTGAATTGCAGTGTGCAAACAACCACACTGAAGCTGAGGCTTGCTCAGGAACTTAAAGTTACCCCATACATCTGGCAGGGCGCAGTCGTATCAGTCTCACAGCCTTATCAGGATGATGTTTCCCTAGAGTGTTTATGACAATTCTTTCCAGCCATGCCAAAACTAGCAAATTCTCCACTTTAGACAAACTAACACCATATTTGGATCATGATCCCCTAGAAGCCCACTGCTTCTCCCTGCAGAACTTGGTAGCCAGCTGTTCCTGCTTTCCCTCCCACAGAGCATAACCATCAGACTTCATCCATCATCTTCACAGTATTTCTCCAATTTTTCAATCTAATTTTTGGATTCTATTTCCATCCTCCAACACATCCAAATTTTCTCCCAGATGTACTCCAGATTCAAAAAGCTGTGACTACTCAATCCTCTGGCTCATTCACTAAAAAAATAATAAATGCACACAGAAAATGACCAGACCCAGGACATGAAACTGAATAGCACTGTTCAACATTGCCCTCCATTTTGAATCTGGACCACCAAGTAGCTCTCTGGGTATGGATTCCAAGTAACTTCAACTACATTTTGCTCCCCCAGAGTATACTTAAATTATTTTCCTTATAAGATCTGCTAAATCACTGTTTTGTTTTGTTTTGTTTTCAATTAGACCAGCCTTTCAGAAAAAGTATTTTAGGATTTTTCTGTTGAAAACTATCTTTGTGAAATACCTTGGTTCCTTTACTGCACATTTTGCAAGTTTTTTGCTTGTGTGGGAGGATAAGGTTCTCTTTGCTCTGGAAGGTAATAACCTTTGTAGAAATCACAGATGCTATAATGTTTTGGCTGCCCTCATTCAAACTACCTCTAACTTTAACACTAATCAGCCAGAAATTGCCTAACAGGTACAATCAAGTCTAAAAAAGTATCTGTCCCCAAAATCTTCTCTATTATTAAGTAAAAGAAGAGACAGAATTTGATTCAAAGAATCTGATATGTTCCCTACTGTACTCCTTTCCCATCTCATCCACTTCTCATCACAACCATTTGCCTTGGGTTGCCCTGTCCCCTGCTTACCAACAGCTTCACCCAGGCCTAAAGTCTGGCAGTTCACAGTGAACATCTCACCAATAGTGCACAACATGGCTCTCCTCTCTAGCTGTCACCCAAGGATCAGAGATTTACTGTCCTCCTTGATCTCTGCCTTGGAAGGAGCATAGGCAGATTTCATACACAGAGCCATGACTCTTTTTTTGAAAGACTCTTTTTTTGCCTTTTTTGCAAGATTTTGTCTTTGTTGAATAAGTTCTTCAAGCATTAGTACAGCTGGCACATAAATTACTTCACAAAACTGAAAATTCTCTCCTTTGTAGAGGCCTAACAAAGACATCAAAGGTGATCTGAAAACTTTCCTACTATCATTCTCTGTCTCTTTGAACTTGTCATATAAAAATATATATAAAATTTCTCATTTTTGACTCTGGCCAAGAAACTACACCACTTACTTGCAAATTCTTATCATCCCTTCATAGACCTTAATTTAAAGCCCTGCACTGGTGTGAGGAAGCTCATGAACATTGGTGTAATTTCCAAGCTGAACCAAAGGATGGTACTCCAGAAGAACAGCAAATAAAAATCAGGATTTCAGATGAAGCATTATCACTTTACCTGGTTAGAAGATACTCAGTGGTCAGAATCCCCAAGCACCACATGCATTATAAGATTCCATTAGAAGTTACACCAGCATGATGTTAGTTACATCACTTCTGCATTTAGTCAATGTACTAGTTTGAAAGCAAAACCAGTGAGAGACTCCAAGTGAGGAAAAGAAAAAAACAACAACAACGCAATAGTACAAAGGACCACTGACAGAGTCAGAATACAACCTGACACCCTGCTAGTTAGGGTGGTGGTAGCAGTCCAGATGAAATGGTCTTGTTGAAGCAGTGACCCTGTAGAAAAGGTCTGGTACCTCTTGTCCTCTGGGAGTCCAGTGGATAAAGGCTACTGTGCTTTCTCAAACCCCGGATTATATCCAGGTGGGAATGCTTGGCTCCTCCCCTTGGGCAGAGCATCTCCCAATGGGCTGATCTCATTCTATGAGTCCTGCAGTGGGTCCTTGATGGCCCATTAAACAGAGATAACTCCCAGAGGGAGTTATCTATGAGTCATGTGGCAAGGCATTGTTGGGCCCATGAACAGGAGATAAGGGAAACACTGCCCCACCTGGTTTCAACAGCTCAAGAAGAATACATACTTTGGGCACATCTTACATTGTAATCTAGGACAGTTAATCACCAAAGGAATTCATTAAATCCCTTTCCTATTAAAAGCAAAAGAAGAATAAGAAATTTTATGTTCAGGGAAAAAATTGCAAAGTGTGTGTATAGATATTTGCTTATTGACTAGAAAAAATGAGGTTTTCAAATATAAGGCATATGAAAAGATTTATTGACACAAAGTAGTTAGGACAAAAATATTGATTCAGTGCAGCACAAGCAAGTTTAACCTCCTACCACATTACACTTCCACAATGCCTGTGAAGACATATGTGATAAGCTCTGTGCACAAATTATTTTCCCATTACTTTTATCAAGTTTTTTAAGGAAAGATCATAATGGAATAATTATGTTACTGGTTGAAACAACACTTTCACCTAGTTCAGAGACTCCACAGATGGAGCCAAGGTGGATGTCAGACTTTTAATAGAAACTCATGGACAGAAAACCCCATCTTAAAAGGTTGCAAGCAGAAAGTTGTCTTCTTTTCAGAAATCGTTAAGTTCAAGACAGGAGTACCACCCCCACACATATTTCCAGTTCTCAAAAGCCTCAGATAAACCTGCCTCAGCCTTCAAGTCTTGCAACAGAAAGACTTTAAATTCTTGTCTTTCATTGACTTGAATCAAACAAAATTTTGAAGAGTAACAGCTTAATTAAATTAAGCTTCTGCAACATAAAATTGTCTATTATATTTTTAAGTCCATTAATGCTTTAGGAGAGAACCCACAGTACATGCAAAAATACAGCAAAACCAACAGCATTTTAAAATTAAGTGAGAATGAAATAAAGCCCAATAATTTTTTAGTAGAGTAACCCTGAAAGTCTGCACACAGGCAAGGCAAATGGAAAAGAAGAACTTTCTCCATATTCCTATTTCCATTCAAGTCAGAGTTTGGGGTTTTATTAATAGGAGCATCATTACTTTATTGCCTTTTCCTCACATAAGAAACTGGCATGGGGCTGCGAGAGACAATACTCATGCCTGAGGCCTGGACAAGCCCTCTGTGTCCCAACTGGCAGAAACACCTCCTGGGACCCCAAAATCCCAGCCACAGCAGAGCCCCCATCCTCACGTCAGAGTCTCTGCACTGTCCAAAATGAACCTGAGAAGCTGACTCTGTTCCTTATTGAATTGTACTTGCTTGTCAATCAGGAGAGAAGATCACCATCATACTTTTCCTGTTGCTTTCTTTGGGTTTTTTGGTGGGGGGATTTTTAGGTAATGGGTTATTTAACAAAAACAGCAACCCTATTATAGCAACTGCTCCACAGCTAAAGAGCAAAGAGTTCACATTAGTTTTCTTCTTGTCCTGCTTTGATTAAAAGCTACAACCACTAAATCTGATGATGAAAATCACAGTAAACCAGCAAACCTAAGTTAAGCCAATTACGCCAACCCAATTTTCACCAGCTGAGTATAAAGCCTCAGTAACTTCTACTGCTTTAAATAATCAGAGAAGTAACTTATTTATATACACATATTTATCACCCACTTTGTCTGTACTTCATAACCTCAAGCTGTTTTATGAAATCCATTTTTTTAGATTATCATGGTACCATCACTAAAGATGAAAAGTATGACCACTATTTCCCTGTCTTATAAAAGCCTATTTAGACAGGTAGACTTCCTGAGCAGAAAGATAATTTATCTGGTAAAACTATTAACTTTTTTCCTCTTGCTCCAACCCATGAAAGACAACATGTGACTCATATGTACAAACAATGGTATTTTTTTGGCACCATAACAGCAGGCCTTGAGCTATTTTAACCACACCCCTTATGGGGTAGAGTTGTTTCCCAACAGGCCATTATAAAACAAAACAAGATTATGTTACTGAAATCAACTTCTGTAAAACAAAAAATATTTTGTGCCTCAGTGATCCAAAGAACATGGCAATTTATGAACACTGCAGCCTGCTGTGGCTTGCTCTATCACTGCTTCAAAATCACAACTACTGCCCATCAAAACAGCAATCTGCAGGAGCCTAGAATCTCTGCAATGTCTCACATTAAGTACTTTATGCAGCACTTCACAGTGCTTTGGCTTTGATACTTTCCAAGACAGGTATTTGTGTCAGTAGTGCTGCCTCTTAATTACTCATCAATTCCCTTCTCTGGGTAGATCATAGGGGCTAGTACCTTTACCTGACCCTGTCACAGGGCCAGAGGAAGTTTATGAAACTGAGGCAGGATGCTCTTTACAGGAAACCTTGCAACCAGAAGCAGATTTCTCTAGTTTGGAGGCACACAGTAGCATCTAGAATAGAAGAAAACTGGGCTGTCACTCTTTTGAAGTTTCACAGAAAACCTATTTCCTTGATTTCCTACTACAACAATGCAGCAGGGTGACTTGTCTTGCTGTCACAAGCCTGCTCCACTGTTTCACCTCCTCTATCCTACAAGCACAACGTGTCCTCAATGCTTCCAACGGCAGTGCCGGTGTCCCCAACACAGTCACTCTTCCTTGGGAACATGATGCACTCTGGCACAAGCCCCAAGACTCCCAGGAAAAGGACACAGCAAAGGGAGGAGGTGAGGGCTCTGCTCAAAGACAAGGAGAACTGAAGAGGCCACATGCAGAATATCACGCTGCAGCTGAGAAAAGAAACACCTGAAAGCTCTGCACACCTCTAAATGGAGGAACCAGGGACAATGAGTTGAAGCAGGGCTTAAACAAAATGTTTAAGAAGAGCTTTGTGCTGGTTTTTAGGTTATAAGGCATCTGTTCCTTGTGGCCACAGATGGCCATAGATGGGGCAAATTACACCTTTCATCTCTGAATTTGTTACTTTCTTTTTCCCTTACTTCAGTTCCCGCCTTCTGCTTTAGCATATTTGCCTTTAAATCCTATGGATTTTAAGCTAATATTGCCCACTCTCAGTTTTGCAGCATTCAATATTTCATAACTCTGAGAAAACTTTTATATGCTAGAATCTGGTGATTTTGTGAGTAGGTGAACTTTTGATTTAGAGGCAATAGGAAAAAGCCTCATAAGTACAGAGAAAAGCTGAAAATACATGCCCTAAAAAAGCTCAAAAACTGCATTAGAAAGAACAGAAAGTTTCTTAAATGTCTCACAAGTTACAGTTACATAGATTTTGATGTATTTGTTAGTTTTTTAATGTTTTTCAGTGGCTATATTTTCCCTACATAGTCTTCTGCCTCATTTCTGAACCACCCAGCCTCATCCAAAAAAAGCAGATTAAAAGTAGGAAAAACACAAATTGAAGTTTCTTTCCTGTCCTACCTTGTTTTCTATTTTTCAGTTTTGATTGCTTCAAATCCAAGTTCATGTGATGCTTTTACACATCCTTCCTAGTACTATGACAATAGCATGTTATAATGTAAATCGCAAATAATTAGCATTTTAATCAGAAACAAACAAGTCATACTCCCACTTTTTTCCAGAATGAGAAAATTTAAAAAAAAAAAAAAAAAAAAGACCTTGCAATAATAAGAAATGTTTTGCTGTTCCTGCAATGAGAGCAAATACTGCTTTTATTTTCACTGGACAGTAGAGGGTATGTCCTGCCTCGGACTGAAGGACCCGCTGGACTGACCCTGCCAGCTTTCATTTTATGACCTTTACAGAACAGAGGCTCATGAGTGTTGCAGTAACTAAGTTTCATCTACGGAAACTATGGAACTTTTTTTTTTTACATTCCCCTAGATACAAAGATATACCAATAATATTGCTGTTAAAGCCACTGGAATCCTCTTTTTATATGAGAAATGCTAATTCTTCTTAAAATTATGCTTTACATGCAGATGAGTTTTCACAGCAGACTTCATTAATCAGGATGCTTTTTTTCTTTTAAAGCAGTTCAATTGCAAAGTTTCAGAAATTACAGTTGACAACAATTTTCCATTTTTATTCCTGAGACTTTATATAACATACACCTGAACACTGTTTTGGCAGTCATAAAGCACGGGTTCAGGTTTCATAATCTCTTTGTAATCACCATTAAAGTCATGATTGTTGTATTCAAAACAAGTCTCTTCACACATACACTGTGTGCATGATTCTGCAAATTCTCTCCTTTGGTACATTTTGGTCCACCTTCAGAGGAATAACTTCTGCTTCCAGAGGAGATATGCTCAGTTTTGCAGAAATGTCATCACCTCCGTAATGATCCCGAGGATCAGCCCTGGAATGCCATCCTGCACCCTGGTATATCACAGCATTAATGGGTTCTACACAATAATTGCTGAGTCTTCAGGCTAAAAGCTACTTAGTGCTTTTCTTTCAGCTCATTCCCTTCTTATGCCTGGATCCACATTTGTGCAGAACAGCACCATTTATGTCTGGAGCTCATTCCCCTTTGTTTTATTGCCTGCCTCGATAGCACCTGGGTCATTCTTGGTGCCATGCAAATAAGAGATAATAATGCATCACATTCATTGGCTTTGCTAAAACACATGATCCATTCTCCTCATCCCAGATGCAACGATGTGTCCCTGAACAGTTGAAATCATGCGGTTTTGGTTAGATAAACTCTATCAAAGACAGCCAATTACTTCAAGATCTATTTGTGGGAAGAATGCTTTTAATCACAGCTTTTAGAAGCCTAAATGATGGTGTTAAATAATAGACAGAGACAAAGCAATATTGATTGCCCAGGCTGATGTAAAAAAACATTAATCCATTTGAGAATCTGAAGGTCATTTTATACTGTTATATATTATACTATGTCACTTCATTTTTTCAAAATATTTAACTGTGATCACTTTGATGTTTATTATAAAAATAATAAAAGACCTGAAAGAACCTTAAGAAGTCATCCCATTTATGCCCCAGCACTTGATACAAAGTCAAGTATAACTATGCTGTCCATGCAAGATCTATAATTAAAATTCTGCTGTTAAGGGCATTTCACAGCCTCCACAGGTAACCTTTTTTGGTTCTTAAATATCCATATAATTAATATTTACTTGATCGAAATCAGCTTTTCTTAAAATTAAGGTAATTACTGCCTTTTTTGTAGCCTTTTGATTCTTAGAAACTACAAAAACTTCTTCCCCCAGCCTCTCCTTTCCATGCTAAACAAAGATAATAACTCTTTCTTGTCAAGCATTTTATAAGTCTTGCATGTACTGTGTGATGCATTGTGATACATTTTACATAAATGTATATTTAGGATCAACTCTGAAATTATAAGAGAGCAATAGTGTGTTTTAAACTTGCTGAAACAAAAGAATTTTTTAATATTCTAATTTTTATTACTTAGGTATGTTGTTGTAAAATTCTGCAAATAGTTGGCATTTCTGAGTCAGTACTTTCCAATAAAAAACAAAGCACCAGAAGAAAATAAATACCACAGGACCTTTTCTCTATTGGCAGCATTTTAAAGGCCCAAGCATATCCTTAGATATAGATTATTTACTAAAATTAGGTGGGTTTTTTGCAAACAGTAAAAGTTTGACCTTGCATCAGGCAATAATTGATTCGGACTCATATATTGCCAAAATCGTTTGTAATAACAGTCCTAGATCTTGGTTTCACTAGCGCTAAATCACATGGCTCTTTCCAAAGGAAATTACCTTTTCTTCCCAATCAGCCCCTTATCAAAGACACTGTTGCTTACAAAAGGTTTATAGGATTTCCCTCAGATTCAAAATTAGTCAGTTCTTTCACCAAAACAAAAACTTGCCTCTAAACAGCTTTCTTTCACCAATCTGAATTCTCACTAATAGAGTTTTGCCAAGAAAAAAGCCATCACTACAAACTTCTGGTCTACTACACCATAAACCATGCTTTTATGTGTGACTCTCTTCCTTTGTGGAGCCAAAGAGGAAAACAGAAGAACTGGGTAATTTTACATGAATTGGCTCAATGGACAAAACGTCTGGAATACTTATTAAAAATTGTTTGTGAGTGCTGGGACAGCAGCAGGGAGGTTAACAGCAGCCACTGTGTTAAGTCAAGAGCAAACATCAAATCTGTCTAGCTTCCTTTCAAGACAGACTGTGTGAACAGTAAAGAAGGAGTAAGTGTCATGTTCTTTGGTTTTAGTAAAGTTTTTGACAGTTTTGCATGACATTCTCATAGGGAAGCTTCAGAAATATGGTGCAAGTGAAATTACTATAAGACAGATGTAAAATTAAGTATGTAACTGACACAGAACCAAGAGGGACTGCAGGTAACATTGACAAGCAGGATTAGAGTTTGAAATAATCTTGACAGAGGAAAAAAGGTGACAGAATTCCAAAGTGAGAAATCCAAGTTGCTGTGTGTGGGTAGGGGAGCTGGTCTGTGAGAATCCAAGTGCCTGCCCAGGCCCCTGCACAGCAGAGGTTGGGAGCTGCTGCGAGCTTCCAAACTGAAGGGGAGCCACAAACAGCGCAAATGCTCTTTCGGGAGGCACCACAATAAACAAACCTCTCGAAACACAGCCTGGGATTCCTCCCACCTAACCCAACATGATTAATAGTTGGCTGTCGACACTATTCACACAAGTTCTCATAATTTTAAAGACTCTACAGAGATCTTATGAAAAAAATGATGAGCCCTTTCTTTACCTGCAGCAGCAGTTCCAGTAGGACAATCCTCTGTTTCTCTTCCCTAACTCTGAAGAGAGTCCTTCAGTCACTTGGAAATGTATCACTTGTATGAGTGGCAAAAACCTTTTCAATAGTTATTCATGCACATTATGATCATTATCGAGTCCAGAGGAATTAAAAATTTATCACAAAGCTAAGAAAATAAAATTACTGTATGTTGTTTATCTAAGTTGGTCATAAAACCTGACCAAGTGAATTAGACCCCAGATATGAAGTAATTAGGGGAAAAAATTGATGTCCTGTTTGTCATTAGAAGAGAGCAAGGTATAAAGGAAAGCTTATGTCTCCTGTCAGGTTAGGAGACAAAGGCTAAAATTCAGACTTTCCTTGCAAAGTTTATGTAGCTCCTTTGACCTATTATGTAAAGTGAACCAATTTAAGTGAAAAAGCACTGAAAAATTCAGTATGGGTCAGAGTCTCATATCTTTTTTTGTTCCTCTTGTTTGCTATATTTCAGTCATCTCCCTTTTAGATCTGATCTTCTCAAGTGGGTCAGATAAAGTATATATGTTGCACTCGAGCTCCTGTGGGCTGATTCAGTGTGACTCTAAATCAACAAGTCTGAGTCACTGCCTATGCAATCCTTTTCCAAATCCCTTTACAGGGCCAGGAAAGTGGTACAGAAAGCTAGAAGCTGGATCATTAAATCCTGCAGGTAGTGTCTCTATCCTCACCTTCTTCTGGGGCAGAAAGGGGCATCCCTTTGTCAGTGTGCTCAGGAAGGAATGCTGGTGGGTCTGATGATGTTTGCCTGAAGCACAAAAACCTGATGGGCTATGCAAGAGAAGAGCTCTGACTCAGCTTTCCTGTTTACTCTTTTCTAGGTATCTGGATTTATTATAGCAGGACTTGAACTTGGCTGTCCACTAAGGCAGAAAGCAGGATCAGCTTTAGAGCTGGGACTCAAATACATGTGATCCCTAAAGAAAAAAAGTTAAAATGACATCTGAAGAGTGAGATTCAGCAGGACAACCTTTCATTTCATACCCACTGAGCCGGACTGGCCAGAATATCCCTAATTGCCAACAAACACTCAAACACCCTTGCAGCAGGCACTGCAGGCTGTTGGAGTAAGATACCTGAATGGTGTGATATTCAGCCTTAACACACTTTTACTTGAGTTTTTTGAATAGATTTCCAAGGATCATTTGTCTCCTTGCTGAATATTCCCAACAAAGAAAAAAAAATTTAAAATATCCCTTTTTTCTTTTTGATGATATCCAGTTTTTCCCTGCTATAGGAATGAGTGGTTCATATTGTAAAGCATGACTCTACCCTCTTTCTTCATGCTAAGCAATGTCTTTTTCCTTTAACACTGTTGAACACACAGTATCAGTACTCCTTATCATTGGTAAGGCAGAAGGATTTAGCTCTTGGTCAAGATACTTTCAAGAAACACCAGATCAAAAATCAGTCCCAAGACAGACTGCAGTTTAGTAACATCCAGTTCACAGATAATCTGATCCCTGGAAGTCACATAAATTGTCAGGTCATATAGTTTGGCTAAATAATTATTGAAGAGTGACTTTGTCCAACACACAAATGATGCTCAGCAGTTCCGCAGTCATTTTCAGCTGCTGAAAAGGCTGTCTTTTAATGACAGTTGTCTTACTCAACTGCATTTAAATGAAGACCTCAGACAGTAAAAGAAAATAAATTTTAAAAACTATACTGCGTTATTTCCTTCAGAAAACTCTGGAGTTTTAATGTTTGCTGATGCTATACATTTAATCGAATAGAATTTGGCCATAGAAAAGATGAAATATTTTGTAAGCTGTGTTGACATTTTGCAGTTGGTGGGAAGGATACTTCAATAAAATCAGATTCGAGCACTGGAAATCAATAAAGAATGTGAGCAGAATGAGAATTCTACATTGCAGAGAAGTACCTCTGATTTCTATTGAAAGTGGAAGAGGGATCATTATTCTGAGCATGATACTGTTATACTGCAACTTCATCCACCATGGGCTCCTCAAGGTGGCCTCTGACTTGCTTTGAATTTGTGCAGGTAAAAGATTTCCCTGCAAGGACCAAATGAATGTCACAGAAGACCTCACAAGTACAGAGTGGAAATATTTTGTAGGTAAGAATGAAATAGTGAGAGAAAGTAGAAGTAGCTTTAAAAAAACCCCTTCCAGTACTTAATACAAAAACACAGAGTACATTTCTCAAAGCAAGAAAAGGTTTTTTATGCTGTGAGTAGGGCAGCTGGACATAGTCACAATACCCAGGCAAAAGTACCTCCTCAAGCCTCCTGTACCCTAATAAAGTTTTGTGATATCCGTGGATATCACTGAGGAAGTGTGACAATTTCACAGCTTCTAACATTTCCTACTGACACACCTCCATGCAGCATCCAGAGCAAAAACTTCTGCTCTCCTTGCTGGAGCAGGGCAGGGTACAGAGAGGGCAGCAGTTGCTACTACTGGAATAAAATAAAAAGAGGAAAAAATGAAACGTATATTTTAGTAAAACAATAATTGAAGTAGGAATAATGAAAATATCTCTCCTAATGGACTATGCAAGAAGGAACAATTTTGCTTGGTACTCTAGGTTTCTGATATGATACGCATGAAGTTTCCAAAAGGATCTTCATTCTTCTGGACTATATTTGAGGTGCCATAGATTTTTTTCTGTGCACATTTAAATTCCAGTAACAGAACAAAGTTTCATCTATATGGAATAAGTAAATAAAATTCTCAACCATACATTAAATACTGAGTTTGGAAGTATGGATAAACTAAAATGTGGACCCAAGGACTGGCAAGATCTTCCTTTATTTCAACCATGCAAGAGCTTGCATGTGAAAATCATGACATTTCACTCTTTTACCCTAACAAAAGGCTTCCCAGTGATATTCAATTGCCATTTAATGTACTGAATGACCAAAGACCAAACAGTGCTATCATGCACTGAAAGTATGAAGAAGTAATAACTCATCCAATAAAGCAGCAAAAAAGATGTGCTGTAAACTATTTTTTTTTTCCATAAAGCTTTTGAAGAGCCTTTTACTTTTAAATGGCTTCCACTAGTGGAATGCAAACTTTGACCTTTATGTATTAGCTACCAGTGTTTCAAGGCACAAAATATCATTAAAAACATCAACACCAAGCTCATTTTCAGCAAAGTACCTCTCTGTTTCTGTGAGCAAGCTTAAGCCACCAACACTTTGGGCTTTTCCAAAACTAACTCGCCCTCTCAGCAGACCACCAATGATTATTACCTAATTCCACTAAACCCTTAGGAGTTGATTAACTCACTGGCAGGTTGAATGCCTCTTTTTACAAAGGAAGCCTGGCAAACTGCCTGTTCTATGAATTCTTGTTTTTCCTGTGAAGTTTAAAATGTCAGTCGTACTCAGTCAGCTGTAGAACCTCTGTACATGTGATCAGTTCTGAAAGAGCCATGCCAGTGACTGTGGTGATAATGGTCTCGAGCACATGAGCTCCTCAATCTTAGGCTCACACACCAAACAGCAGTTAAATGGTGTTTGTTGTAAATATAGTAGTAGATTATATTCTTCCTATGACTAACAAGGGGTTTAAAACGTAAGACGGGTTATTCAGCTTTCATTGCAGTGGAATCCAGCCAGTACCAAAATAACTATTAAACTTTCCTTGCTGAAACTTCACTCTCTTTAAAACAGCCTCACATAAGCTGTGAAAACAATCCATTGAAGCATGAGGCATGACCCAGCACCACGCACTCTCCTCCACTTCTACTATATTTCTAGTTTACATCAGTGAGAAGACTAAGTTTGATACCAGTCATTTATAAAATATACACCACTTGGTAATACTTGACTGAGTCAGGTTCTTCTGACAGTAATTTTTGTACAAGTTCACACAGACCTTACTAACTAAAGCAGTTCTGGATTTCTAGAGGTTCAGCTGAGAGCTAAATTTGACCAAAGTCTCAGCAGGACTCTTAGCAGAATTGCACCCTTTTTGCTAGATATAGGATCAAGAACAAATGTGTTAGAACATAATCCTGTAGATGGAAAAAATTCCCTTCAAAATTAAGCAAACGTTATAGTATTTGCCCTATACCCACTATAAATCACAGATACTTCAGATCTCTTGAAAAAGATTGGATAGATTCAAATCTGCTAACAGTTCATCAGATACCATTCTTACCATATTGTTGTTCTCAAAGGACCTGTCAAATGATTCTTAGAGAATATTTTCTGAAGCCAAATTTACCTCAGGGATTATAGTTTTCTGTCAACACATTATATAATTTGTTTTCAGAACTGTTCTATTCAAGGGCAGAACCAGAGCATATGCTGTAGCATACCTCCCCCATGTACTGCTCTACTGCTCCTTCCAGTTAGTGACTTTTACAGAAATTAATTTAGCAAGTATATAGTAAAAATCTGGACAAAATAAGATTTTACTGGATTGTGGCCAAATATCTAGATATAGCACTGCTTTATCCCTATTCAGTAACTAACACATACTTGACAATCAATCTGATACCTCCTCCTGTCTAGAATTTATGAAGGCCAAATCTTTAAAAGATTTTGGATGTGAAATATCTGACATCTGCCTGATTCTTGCCCCAAAAAATATTTCTTAGTATTAAAGTTGCTACAGTCCATCTGGTAGTTAATCTAAAAAGAAGAAGGAAAAAAACCCTTTATAATTGCAATGGTTTTTCCTTAGATTCTAGCAAATTTCTATGCAAATATTACATTGAAAATGGGCACACCTTAAAATTCAGATACCTACTACCTGAAAATATGGGGTTTTTTTAGTTTGTTCCTTTTTCTTTAAAACCTGTCTTTACAAGGCAAATATCTCTAAAGATCAGGCCCATCTCAAATGCTAATTTAGTCACATTTTATTTAATAGGTCAGCTAGTCATCCGATAGCTTCAACCCAAGAAATTAAAACCAGAAATGCTATCATATTATGGTTTCCCCTTACTACTGCCTCTGTGGATTCTTTCCTTTCTCCATTTACTCCTTCACAATATCAATTCTATTTCTCTCCACAAGGAGAGAAATGTGGTGGTTCCACAAGGGTCTTTTTGTTTTCAGCCCTTACTCCTGCTGGTTTAATCACAAGTGCTAGTTTAGTTATTCTCTTGATACTGACAGTCCAAAGCCAGGGATATAAAGGGTCAGTAGATAAAAAGAAAACCTCAAATCTTAATCATAAAGTCTCAACCAAGTTCTAGCTGTCAGATGAAGCTCCCACGGGAAATTCAAACTGAGCAGGTACAACAAGAACAACAAAAAATGCTAACTTGCATAAGAACTGGGAAAACAACAACAAAATCTATGAAAAGTAAGTTCCCATATTGTAACAACTTATGACATAATGCAACTTAACACATGACAGATTTCTGTTCTCTTTCTCTTTTGTTATGTCATCACTGCATATCCCTATAAACTTAAAATATAGAAAATTATTTCAGCAAATTTAATAGGATAGATTCAAATCTATCCTATTCAAATCACTATCCTTTAGCAGAGAGCCATCTGCTTTCTAGACTCACTGCATTCTCCATGAAGCTTTGGACAGAGTTTGGTCCTCTCAGCTTCGGGTTACTCTGACACCCTTTCCTTCAGGCTTGCGTCCACACTACCAGAAATCTCCTGTGAAAATGATTCCATGTCTGGCACTGTACCCATTGCTCTTTGCAAAGTAACATCTTTCTCTCTATTCAGACACACATTTGAAAACAACATATCTGCAAGGCTATATAATTAATTTAGTGCTTAAACTCTATTAAGTGTCGCATGAGGTATCATTATATAATGCATATAACACAGCAAGTTCTACCTTCCAGTCCTGGGCACATCTCTTAGTTCAACAGAAACCTTGGTGCATGTCATGGTGTGTTCTCAGCTACCTGCTTCCAATCCTCCCTCACAGTTTCCATGAGAAACATATAGATAAAATACAAAGATACAATCTAATCCTTGTATAACAGTCCTATCAGAATAAAGCTTTCTCTTCCTAAACAGTCAGTTACTAGTTTGCAATGGCAATGTATCACTTGAAAACCATGCCAAAACTTTCAGACAACTATGGGGGCATTTGCTGTCACATCATTTCTTTAGTCTAAACTCTATTTCTTCTTTGAGAAGATTCTTCCATATCAAGCATCCCACTAGGGGTCCCTTCATATGGGAACAGACTGACAAGAGTCCCTGCTGCACACAGGGAGCCAGAGGCCTCTACTAATCTTAAAAACCTTGCCCATTGCATTCCATCACTCTTATGCACTTCTTTCCGTGTCATATCTTTGTGCAAAATTGAAGTCATTATAATCAGATGCCTTGCATAGTTAAGCTATGAACCATAGAATCACTTATGGCATTTCCAGTAATAATTTGGGTCTCAAAAATTATCATTATTCGAGTTGTTACCTGCCTATGGCACTCCTTAGAAGCTGCATCTTTTGCAAGCTCATTATTAAAACAGTATCACCAGTTTCTTACCCTAACCTATGCAACAAGTTTATTATCTCATTATAACTTTCTACAGCTGGCTTCAGAATCATTGTTACTGTCAGAAAAGGCACTGACAGAAACCATATCTTGGTTAGGAAATAAAATTAAAATCTTTGTTTAGTGTTTCTTCACAAATGAGATCACTTTATATCTCATTCATTCTGGCTCCTCACTGAGAAAGCCTTGAGAAAGTAATTGTAAACATTACTCCCATAAAGAAACTTGGGTATCTGTTTCAGGGATTCTTTTGGTTTGGAGAAGGGGAGCAGCAGTTAGGGGTTCTTTTGTTTTGGAGAGGTTTGTGTTTGGTTTTTTACTTTCTAGGCTAATACTCTTCGACAGCACATTTCATACTTAAACATTTCATTTGATAACAGTAATAGGAAAACATGACCAGTCACAACTGAGTGAATGCGCCTTTTCATAGTTTGAGCCTGTCACAAATGCTGGTTTCTAACTTGGCAGTGAGCATGAAGGCTGCTTTCCATTCTAACCTGAAGTTTGTTTTGTGCATGCCTTAGTCCCATTATAACAGCTTGTTTATAAACCACTGAGTATTTGTGATTATTGGGATTTCATTTGAGTTTTTCTGTGAAGCAGTCCTTCCTTTGAGATTACAGGATGCTCAAAAAGAAGTTAATTCTCTGCAGCTCAATAGGTGCAGCAGAGAGCTCCTCTCTCTCTGTTCTGCTTTACCTTTGCATTTTGAACCACACAGTGTGAAGCAGATTTAATTACCAGCTTACATGTCGTCTTCTTGGATTTCTTTTACAGAAGGAGAAAGGTTGGAGGACAGCTGCCCTTGCAAATCCACAAGGAAAAAGAAACGCAATCTTTTGGTTCATTTTTTTGAAAATTAAAGTGTAGTTACTCTTAACAATTTTGTTTTCTTTTTTCCCCTTAAAAACATATGAAATTTATTTGCCATAACATGAAAAAACAACCTTCAGTCATGTCAAACCCTACCAAGAGAGAAAGTGTTCAAAAAACACCCCAATAAATAAAATACATGCCATGTATTTTATTTATTTAGCTAGTAAAAAAAAAAATAAATTACCCATGCTTAAAATTTTAGGAAGGAAAACCAGAAAGAAGACTTGGAGAATTTTGAAAATATTAAGTTATGCTCACAGACATCACTACCACACTCTTCTTCAGATCCTTAACCTACCAAAGGTTCCATTTATTTAGTACGCACATAGGTTGATTCCATCATTTATGCACCCATATTATAATTTCTTACTAATTCTTTACTCCACAATTTCGTGTGTCTGTCATGGTTAGATGCTGCTAATGAAACCCAAACTTAACATGCATAAGGCACTATTCCTGGCTCTTACATCCCCCCTAGGAGTAATTCTGATCAGAGTGAATTAAAGAATTATGATTTACACTATTACAATACTTTTGCATAAAAAGTGAGAAGCAGACCACAACAAAACATGCCAACTCCTTAACACCAAGTTCTAACGTGAAAACATTTTCCACGGATGTGTTGTTCACTAATACTGGTTAGAGATCCAGTCATACTGCCCAGATTCTCTCAGTAACACATTTTTTATTATCCTTTTCTTTCTAGGATAATTTTTAGTGCTTGATGTGGGGGTGTTCTTCATTCTTTCTTTTCTCTGGATTTATGTGCAACAGCAAAAACCTTTACAGAACCATCCTTTTTTTTAGTTTTTCATATTCTGGCTTAGAGAGGCTGTACCTGAGTCTTATTTTGTAGTTTGAGGTGAAAGGAAGTTAATTAATTTCTTGCTTTTTAAATTTAATCATTAAATCCATTTACACTACAAGTGTTCCACACCTAAAATTATTTTAAAATAGCTCTTTATCTTTTGCCAATTTTCTCACATCTCTTACTCTGCTTATTTTTGCATATTCAAATCTGCAGTCATGTATTGGTTATTGCCATACCCATCAATCTCAGAATTCACAGGACCCCTGGGAATGTTACTTATTTATTCCTCACAAATTTGTTTTCAGGTCATACTGAGAATTCTTATCAATAGTGCTAGGAGATTCAAGGCAATTCCACGGAAGTGGCATAAACATGATATGCCAAAAATGGGGTTGGCTTTATAAACATTCTGAGGCTGACTTGTACACATTTCACAGTTTGAAGAATTTATAATTTCCAATTTTCTTCTGCCAACATGAATTTTCAATGGTGGGGTTACGCCTTTAAGTGAAGAAGCAGTGGACTGTTTACTTTCAGAAGAATACAAAAGACCCAGAGAAGTCAGTGTGAAAGAGGTGTGAGGGAGGTTGGGCATTGGAACAAGCCCCTCTGGGAAGTGGCCAAGTTGCCAAGCCTTTTGGTGCCCAGCAAGCATTCAGACAATGCTCTCAGATGTTTAACACATTGCCCCTGTGTGGGCTCCATGAGCCTCATGGGTCCCTTACAACTGAGGATATTCTTTGCTTCTGTGAACAGACCACTGCTGCTTTGGGCTTCATATGCAAATAAAGTCACAGAAGCAGAGTCCAAATCTTGATGGCTCATCAGATTACACAAACCAGACAAGGTCAGAACACAAAAAAAACCCTACCAAGAGAGAAAGTGTTCAAAAAACACCCCAAACAAATCATAAAACCACATAAAGTGGAAATTACTAGTTGGGGGATTTTCATAAATTATTAATAGCAAACCTCCAAATAGCCTAGTTAAGCACTGTTCCTGGCAGAAGTACCTCAGCGTGTTCAAAAAGATGTAATCCTAAGTGGCTACCAACATATGGTGATGTTTTTGTTGGGTTGTTTGGCTTGGGGTTTTTTTTAATCCTTTCTTAAGGGTTTTGTTTCCTGTTTCCAGCTCAGCTCACTATTTGAAATTCAGTTTATAATTTTGGGATAGGAGCCCAATGATTAGGCTCAGCTAGAAAGTTTTTTGTCATGTATAAACAGCAAGACTAGACAAAAAATAGCAATGACATATATGTGACATATGACACAAGTTGGATCAAATTAAGAATATGATAAAAATAGCTGTATAGCTGACAAAATTCCCTGAAATAGAGGGGAAATAGGTCATATAGACCCCTGCTTAAAACAAGGCAAATCCAAGAGCAGCCTAGGGATAAGCAGGAAAGGAGAGAGAAACTAAATGATTTCTTAGACCCTCTCTTTTGATATCCAGTATTTTTAATTCAGAATTTTCAAATAAACAAATTCTGAAAAAGGGTTTCCTGCTGCCAGGCATTTACAGTTGTATTATATTTATATTTAAATAAGCTATGTGGAGTGAAGCCAGTCAGAATAGGATGGAATTCCTAAAGTTGCAAACTTGCAGTGCTGGATTTCTCCAATGCCAAATTCGGAGATTGATTACTGGTGCAGGGCAGGGGGAAAACAAAAACAACACCTTCAGAATTAATATTTTGAAGGCAAATGAAAGCATTATTAAATGCAAAAGTGTTAGTTTTAACAAACTTCTTCAGCTCCTTGAAATTTCTTTAATGAAATTCTCTTGAGAGGTACAGACAGAAGCCAAAAAATGCCCATAGAATTAAAGAAAGGGATTAGATAGGAATTACTTGAAACAGTTCAAATTCAATTCTAGACTCGGGGAAGGAATTTGTGAATGTATATGCATATGGTTGAGAATTATTTAATAGGGGTATTTGCTTATACATGTATACAGATGAAGAACCTTGAAAAAGTTCCTGAAAAATCTTTGCCATGTTTGAGAAAAAAAAAAATCTGCATTTGGCATACCTCAAAATCTTTCTGAAATGCAATTGCTCATCATCCTTCTAAGGCATGGTTTTCAATAAAGGAAAAGCAATCCTTCATAGTAACTACTTGCAGCTTTCTGGAAGCCCCAACTTAGAGATTCTCTGGGAGCTATGTGATACTGCCAGAAATTCTAACAGTCTGGCAAGAAAACCTAATTAGAGCAGTATTGCAGTAGATCATAGTGCTATAGTTTGATTTGGCCAAGAACATAGTTTATGAAGGGAAGAATTCTAAATGGATCTGGACAGGACTGAGCAACAACTTTTTGTTTAGATTTCAAAAGGATAGGTGTAAAAATATAAGTCTTATGATAAGTACTCTTGATAGCAACATCCCATAGGAAAAGCTTAGAATACCCATAGAATTTTACTTTGAAAAAATAGTTCTCATTATTAATAGCATGGTCTATATCTAATGTTCACCAAGCTTTTGCATTCATTGCTTTAGAGAGAATTTTAAAAACAGATTATGTGGTCTATGCCTTGTAACAGTTTCTGCATAATGTCCTTGATCTGCAGGGAATTTCATTAGCATGTGCCCTGATCTTGTCCTCCAAATCCTCATTGCTTTAGACAAGCATGGATTTAATTGAGAGAAAACCAAGCTGTGACTGTGGCTCAGGTGTGAAGGCTGTTTGCCTCAGCAAATTAAATCCAATGTAATGACTGAGCTTTCTTTTCTTCACTGTCCGTTTATGAGAGATTTAATACTGCATATTAATTATTTTGTTGGGCTATCTTACTATGATATTGTTTTTCCCATCATTTTGTGGGAGATTGATGCACAGATCAAATTGACTGTTTAATGTACTGTGAGGATGATTAACACCTTGAGGATGGATCACAAGGTTATTACAAGTTACCAATTTTCATGTGACTTTTACTTTAAACCACAGCAAAAGATGGTAGTCCCTGCTGACAGCGTGCTGTGTTGGGCTGAGCCCCACAGGCCTTGCACCAAAGGGTTCTGCAGAAAGTCCTGACAGCCTCCCCCATGCCAGTGGGGAGCTCTCAAAGTGACATCAACTCCTACACTGACATCCAACAACTCATTCCTATTTGTCAGCAGTACCAAAGCAAGTATTCAGGGAATATCCAATTTGTGGTACCCAATCCCAGCATAAACTAAACAGGTACAAACCACTTGTCCCCCTCTGAAAAACTGAGAAAAGATGCAGCCCCCTTGAAGATACTACCCCAGCAGAAATAATTTGAAAAGCCCAAAAAGCAGGGACACACTTCCTGTATGGGAAGTGTGTCAGTAGCATAGAATCTGAGCTGGGCCTGATCTACCCAAGATGTTCCTCACAGTCACTAAGAGTAAATGAAAGAGCTGAATATCTCTAATTTACCATATGATGAGTATATTCTATGCTTGCACACACGCACAGTCACACATTCACCAAATTCATGAATCTAAAAGTTGAAGCACTATTTCTCACTTCCAGTCACAGGGAGGGGAGCAATATAACCTCTCTGTTGGGAATGCAAGCAGTAGCTATGCCTGCATGCAAATCCTGTTTATCACTATTGCCATCAAGTTTATGGGCACATAAATTTCCTTTCATAATACTTTTTCATCAAAGATCAATAAGCAGCCAGTAGCAAATCACCTAAAAAGAATGAATTTATATAATTGACTTGCTGTATTACATCCAGGAAATCATTCTAAAGTTTCCTATACAGCATGCGAAGTCTCCGTTCTAAGGAATTTAGTAAATGACAGGAATTTAAGGAATATCAGCTGTAGTAAATCTACCGAATCTTTTATCCTGAGGATTGAACCCAACACATTACTTGTATTTTAAGGTCTTCAGTCCATGAATCGTATTGTTAAGCATGTTAGAGAAAAGCAGGTAGAACCAGCTATTGATAATTGTAAATTAAATGGTTTTATAATGCCACAAAGTTACACCCCAGTATACAGATTTGCACTAAAATTGTAAGAAAAAAGGAAATTCATTAACTCGTCTATTGTCTATCCCCATGGAGTCACAGCATCCAGAAAATTTTGCCACCCACTTAATCATAATTTTACAGTTCAAAGGATACAGTGTTAGCTAGTAGCTGGAGAAAGCAGCTCCTATTCTGTCCTGTGTGCCCACTTAGCATTAACCATTAATAAACAGCCAGAAGTATCAGAAATACTGCTACATGTTTCATGGCCTTTGTGAAGAAAAACAGTCCTGTAAAAAGAGGTAGAACTAAAAACCACAAAGGTCTAGAGAGAATGGGACTGCCAGCTTGGAAAAGCCCCAGGCTGAGCTGCCTCAAGCCAAGCCCTCATAAAACTGCTCTAACCTGAGCTGCTCAGACACTGAACTGCACTGGGCACAGATGTGCTGTTAAAGATGGAGGCTCAGATGTAACCAGCCAGTTGTAGTGCAAGTCTTCAAGTTCTTTCTTTTGTATGGTCAATTTAAAAGTTTATATATTTCTGCTCCAGAAACTTGTAGTAAAATAGAAGTCTTCCAATGGAAACAGAATGAAAATGAGAATGAAGTTAATGTATCCAGAATAGCAAATAAAACAATGTATCTTCTCTTCCAAGTCAGCTAAGAAATAAATAAAAACTTTATAGTCTTAAGTGCCTGAAATGGTAACAAATCTGATCATAATCAGAAAGACTGTTAAACGCAACTGTGTTTCTCCCCCACCCCCTCTTCCAAACATCTCCACTATTCTCTCCATTTCCCATTTTCTACATTAATGCTGTATTTTCCATTTTGTAATTCAGTCTTTCAGAAACAGGGAAAAAAATACTATTTTTCCCCTAAAAAAGAAAAAAAAAAAAAATAGAAGTCTTGGTACTTGATTTGCCCCATTTTCCTCAATTCCAAAAGAGGTGTTTGTACCCATCAAATGACACATTCCTAAGAAGCTTAGCAAGAGCTACAGCCCTGACTGACCTCAGTGAACAAAATCCTCAATGAATAGAACTGTTCTGAAAAAAAAATTAAAACCAACCAAACCACAAAAAATCTCAATACCCTCACAAAACAACAATAAAAAACCCTACAAGCCACCAAACTAAAAATACCCACAGCAACCTAGACTCCACTAGCTGTGGGGTAGCAGCAGCCATATTAATCTGGCATTCCTTCATAAAAACTGACTCTCATTCCTCTGCTAATAAAAGTCTCAGCACATGGCTTTCTAAAGGAAAGACCATTGGTTTTAGCTAAAAATGTACTGTTATGTTTCTGGCAAATTTGCAATGAGCTCCTTACAAGACCACAGTATTCTTGCACATTACAGAAAAGAGCTCCTCCTCTCAGGTTAATCCCCTAAACTATGCAAAGGGCTGTTCATAGTCCTACTGACATGAAAAGCACAGAAGTTGGCTGGAATGACCTTAACCTTGCACCTCCATTATTCAGAATTCTCTAGTTTCATTGACATTCAGCCTTGATAGTACATTGGACTGCATTTTAAAATTTGTGAGAATAATGTAGTGCTTTATAAATATATTTATATATATAAAAATACACAAAAATTAAACACTACATCTACAAAATTGTATATTCTTTTAATGCTCTACATTTTTAAATTACTATTGTGTTCTCAAACTTCTTAGCACTTTAACAAGGTATTCTGGATGGGAATAATAGAAATTGCAAAACAAGAGATCAGATACTTCTTCTTTGAGATTTCCTTAAAAGCCCCAAATGACTGAAATGAAGGACAGCAAGAGAAACTAAAGACAAGGAATGCAAGAAAGCCTGTTGAATCAATAATAGACTGTTTCACTCAGAAGTACTCTAAAGAGACTGCTCTTGGGTCATGAGCCTGGGCAGGTTTTTGAACACCCTACTCTTCGGAGAATTTAGCCTTTTGGCTTTCTCTGTTCTCTGTAAAAGTTATCTCTCTGCCAAGACTGTAAGATGGTATCTCAATCAATATCTGCTTTAAATTTATCTGGCAGGCACTCTGCTCTGGTTGACAACAACCCTTTTTTTTTTTGGTACTAATTTTTGCCATAATTTTATTGCTATTGAATGTTTCAAAGGCAAAAAATATTTATGGAAGGTTAGTATTCTGGTATGAGGCTCTTCTTAAAAAAAAATTCCAAAACATTTTCATAGGATCTAGAAATTAATTAGAAACAATTTATTTTTCTTATCAGTAAGAATTACTTTTTCAAGTTCAACTTTTATTTACATACAAAATGTAATAAATTGTTTTACCATAAGTATAAATATAATCCTTTCGAGAAATTACAGCCCAGACAGATATCCATCCTTGTTCAAGCTGGGAAAATATAAAATTTAGTGTGCTCTTAAATAGTCAAAGATTTAATTTCTTCTTTTCCCCAAAGTGGAAGAACACCTCTGTACTTATAAAAGGCAAAGGGAATATTTAACAAATCCACGTTCCACCAAGAAGCACGGCTTTACTCTTCATCTGGAAGAGTTGGGTGACAACAAAAGTTTGTGTAATTCCTCCTTTATTAATTCATGGATGGGGAAGGCCAATGGTCTTTTGCTAATCCCAGGAACATAGCCAGCATCAACATTTTTTTGTTTTATTGTTTTAAAATATGTCTCTTATTAAACACACTTATTTTTACTCGTATCTTCAGATAGCTGTAAAGCTTTAGGTCACAATTTAGTAATGTCTTTAAATGGGTGAGTCTTAAGATACTCAGCATGACTGTTTAAATATCCTTAAAATGAAACATATACTTTCCTGTACCAGAAGGCTTTCCAGCATTTGTTCCTCAGTGCTCTTTGCAGATCAAGGTCCCCTTTTATAATATTTTCAAGTAATTGTAAAGCAGTTATCAACGAAGACTCATTTAAATTGGCACATTCTATGGTAATAGCTAATGTGGGATGCATAAATACTTGCATCTTCATATATATTCTCAATCTATTCTCCCCTTTTTGTGTCAATATTGTTTCTGTGTGCCATTTTCATGGCAGAGAACTGCTGAGCTACAAGAAAATGAAGGGAACAAATAATGACTGCAGGAAAAATGAGGGTAAGTGGTTAAAATGGGGCTACTGTGAGCATTTGCAGGTTTAATATAGCTAGTAGCACTTCAAAAAACATTTGTCAGTATTTGAAGCTTAGCGTGCTGCCCGTCCTGTGCTGTCCAAGGAAAGCAAGCTGCTCCAGGGACTCTGGGACCAGCCATTTATTTTAGGCCACAGTCAACCACTTCCTCCAAAAAGACCTTTCTGCAGAGTTATAGCCTTGGCTTAAAACTCCAGACACAAAAGTATCTGAGTACAAGTCACATTTACGTCTTTAAGAAGGGACCAAAGCAGGATGGTTTCAAACAATGCTGCTAAATCTGAAGCCACATGGGACCTGGGTTTTGCTGGTTTAGTGCACTTTATAACCACTGAAAATTGAGCTTCTTCAACCTGCTTTGGGACCTGTAGAAACAACTCAGTTGCATACGGAGGTGGGATTTCTCCTCCTGTATTATAAGCTTGACTTTATCATCCTGTTTAACTGATGCTCTCAATTAGTGCTTATTGTTCAAATTCATAAGTTTATGCAACCTCAGGGGTACCAGTTAAAAATAAGTGTCTCTAGCAAAGGTTTTGGTAGATAGATATTGTGCAAGTGGCTCCAGACTCATCCTCTCATTTCAGCTAGTTAGTGAAATGAGTGACTACTTCATGATATTGACAAAAAAAAAAATTAAGTTCCTTTGAACACAAGATTAGACTGACTGCTCAGTCACTGATCCTTCTTCTTAGAATCACAATTATCCTGCAGGCTCTCCATCACAGAGGAGAAGCCAACATCTCCACCAGGAAAGGACAGTGCTGGTACAGAAGCAGATGGCTCCTGTTTGACCAAGAGAGACGTGATTCAGCACCTGTCCCTGGGCAGAAGAAACTCATTTGGCAGAGGGCTGCAGCAGAGCCTTGAACAGGCTCGTAAAGGCCCCCTCCTGTCAGAGAGCAGCTCCTCTGCAATGCAGCTGATCTCCAAGGGTACAAACTGGTGCCAAATTGCTTAAGGCCAGATTCATAGCTAAGATTCAGTGTGCGTTTGCTTGATTTATTTTGTTTTCCATTACATTCTTGCTGCTCTTTTTTTTTCCAGACAGCAGCCCATGATTTTAATGGGATATGCCTTGTTAAATGCTGTTTAACACCCTGAATGCACCCATAGGATCTATTTTGCCTATTCTAAAGTGATGTTATGAAGCTTCAAAATCCATAACTTGATTATTAAAAGAAATTTTTTAAAGTTTTTTTTTAATGGATTACAAGTTAAGTAGGTGGTTCAGGTTAATAGTGAATATGCATTTATAAACTGTTTCTGCAAGTGAGCTGTTATATCCATTCAGTCATGTCTCCAGCCTGGGAGTGCTCTAAAGAAAGATAAGTCCAGGAGTCCTCATGGTGCTGGAATACTGGAGGAATTCAGGGTTGGAATTAGATGATCTTTAAGGTCCCTTTAAGGACCAGTTTGAGGCAGACCATTTCACAGGCTGCTGGGAACCCATCAGGATGCTGTACAGAATCACTCACATAGCTATGACAAGGATTCATACCTATAAACAAGGTTGTTGCACATTAAATCACTGTGGAGGTACAGCCTATCTATCATTATTGGAGGACATCTATAGTTCTTGTCTAGCTCACTGGAGGATGTCTCTCCTATGCAAAAACCCTTTGTGTGGCTGTTAATTTTGAGTGTATGAGAAATACTGAGTGTTGCTGCAGGTGTTCACAGAACTCATTCCTCAAATCTGTTCCCCAGGAAAGGAATAACTGCAGATATAATTCCCTCCCCCTCCTTTCTTGCCAACAGTGAAAGGAAATCAGGGCACACTTGCCTCAAGCATTTGTCAGTGTTTTCTGAAGTTCTTAAGCTGAAACTTAATTTCTTTCAAGATTTTTATGTAGTTACAGTAATGGCCATTTTATTGTCAATCACCTAAAATAATAAAGGCTATAAGTAAAAAAAAAATAATGCTATAATTATCACAGATGTTTTTCTGAGATAATTAAAACCACTTATGGGACAAATAAAAATGTCATTTCCATGATGGTGTCATTTGAAAAGATATCTGGAATTACTCTAAAAGAATGATAAAGTATTTTAGAAATATTTTTACATCAGATGTCAAAATCACATGTAAAACAGTGGCAGGGAAAATTTACATTGTGCATTTGAAATCAAACAATAAAACAAGCATAGAAGTCCTTGGAATTAGATCCTCTCATTTCAAGGCTGACTGCAAATGAAATTATTGGTTTGCTTCTTGCCTGTCAGAAACAGTTTTGTTTCTGTTTTGAATGTATTTTGGTTTCCTTCACTTATTGTTTTCTTTGTCCACAATGTCCAGGTGGACTTATTACCCACTCTGTGCTAGGTCAGTAAAAGCCTGAATCCACCCTGTACTCCAGGAGTTTCACTGCCTTCTGCAAATGCCTCCGTATCATGACAACATTAAAACCACCATAGGATGCAAAACTCTTATCTATGTGAAACAACAAATCCAAACTTCTATTTTTACTTTTTATTCATCATATTTTAATGCCTGAAAACTGAGATAAAGTGTCTCCTTATGCTTCTACTTAAACTTGGGACTTTTGAAGATACTACCTATTAATAATAGCCTATTAAAAAACACTGGAACAAAACACAACCAAACCTTTCAAATAGCTTATTAAAAAAACCCAAACCAAAACCAACCCTTTCAAACAGTGATCTACTTAGAAAGATTAGTCCAAGTCATAGAAATGCAGAAGATGCAGACAAGAGAATAAAAAGATTTCCTGGCAGAGATCATTTTTCAATCATTTTACAACAAAACTGAGGCATCCAAACATCAGAAGTTACTTTTTTAAATGTAAAGGTCATGACTAACACCTGTCTCTCATATTGTCGTGTATAAAATAGAGCTAATGACACTATTTAAGGTTTGCAAAGGGTCTGAGGTTCTGAGATTTTTGGTGCCAGACGGGCCCAGCTGTGCTGCTAAGGAACCAAAGCACCCACTATTTATTGCACATTCTTGTTTAAAGACAAAGGTGAAACCATAACCTTATTCCACTAACAGTCTTCCCTCTTCAACAAGGAACTGCAGACATGGACAGCAACATGATTTCTACTCTCAACAACTAAAACCATCCATCAAACAGACGGGACTGTATGTAACTTTTGTGCAACACAGGCTCTCCATGGGATGTACAGAAGTTAGGAGACGAGTGTTGTTATGAGTGAAAAGGATCTTTGACTTTCATGGATGGTAGGTTATCACCGGTTAAGCTGCATGGCCTAATCTTTGAACCCTGGGCACCAAGAGAAATGAATTATTATTTATCAGGCAGAAGTTGTTCTTTCAATACTCCCTCTGTTTGTCCAGCTATTAAAAGGTTCACCATAGAACAAATTTAGGATATTCCCTTAGGTTAATGAATACCCCTAGATTTTAAAAAGGGGATCATTTTAATGTATGTCACTGTAGCAAGGATGATATTCTCAATTAGGATTAATCCAGTGAGATTAAAGCTGTGCCATAAGGGAATGTGACTTCCAGTGTTTCTCTTACTGCAAATCAGGGACAGTGTAGCACAAGTTCTGCTGCATTACTATACTGGCTGTGTTCTGGCAAATTATTCAACATTGCAAGAGAAATTGAGAAGTAATGCACATCACATAAGGTGTATATGACAGTGCATACTTAAACTGTTTGTCAACAACTATAAAAATCTACAGAACAAAATTAAAAGTTTTTAAAGATTATAGCTTGAAAGAATATACTGAAAATGTGTTATGGTTTGCAATGGGTCAAAGCACTATTTTAGCAAAACCACTAATTATTTATGAAAATGGGTAATGTGTATCATTAGTAATAACCACAATTCTGCATATTGATTGAACTCTTTCAGCTAGAGGATCACAGTGTTTCACTGTCTGTATTCACAGCACAAACCCACTGTCTGAATAAGTGGGCTTCCATCCTGAAAACACTGAAAAAATAATTGGTTGCAAGGCTCTTGCTTGTTCTCAATTGTAGCGATTGCTTTTGTGCATGACATCAGCTAAGCTGTTACCTTCTCTGCATTTTCCTGAGCATGGGCTTGTGCTCTTAAGAACTCCTTACAACATCCCAGAATTTTTGAGTTGCTGCAAAGCAAGTAATACACTAGGGTAAAAATAAAAAAACAGGTAAAGGCAGACCACAGCCCTGTGATGACCTCCTGACATGTTGAAACCAAAAGCGAGTTGTGAACAGAGCTCTTTTATCAACATCATCAGGAAGTAAAGCAAAAAATTGGGGGAAAGGGAAAAAATGGTGAAAAGGGAAAAAAAAAAAATTAAAAATTATCTCAGATGTAATCTACTCAATTATTTCTTCAACTTACTTCTCTGAAGTTAGTCAAAGTGAAAAGTATAGAACAACCACTGTTTCAGAAAAGGCTGTTCCACTGACAGGGAGCAAAGCTTCTCCCAGCACTTAATCAAGTGAAGTGTAATTTGCTGTGAAAAAGATACATGCTTCCAACAAAACAGAGAATAATGAAAACTATGCCAAAGAGATTTGTAATAGTACGTTAACAAATTAATAATGATTTTTACTCCCCCAAATATATTTATGCTTATGACAGAGTAATTACAAAGTGTGATAACCAGTTCTAAATGAATTCAACAAGAAATGTGAATCTGCAGAGCAAGAGCTCCCTCCCAGCACTTCCAGATCAAACAGATTCAGGACCAGCCTTCCATAAGAGCCCAGGGGGTAAATCTTCAAGGGCTCAGCACCCTCACTTGTTGGTGGACAGATTTTTCAATATGCCAAGGTCATATTTAGACACTTTCATGATTTTGAGAAGCAGCTGTCCCCAGTTGCCTTGGCAGTGCCACAGAGATCAGGACTCTGCACACACACGTACAACACTGAGCTCTTGGGTTGAATATGATCACTTTGTTTTGGTGCCTAAACTGGGGATAAGCTTTTGAAGGAAGTCTGGCTCACATTGTGGATAATGACTTTTCTTTTAAAAATCTGTTCCATAGAGCATTCTTTGGATTTCTGACAAGAACCTCCTTTCTCATCTAAATCCAGACAGACCAAGTGGGTGACCTGCTGTGCATAGTTACATGGAAGCTGAAAGCTTATTGCCATCTGAAGTGTGTACTGGACAAGAATTCTAACTATAAGGAATACAAGTTGTAGTCTTTAATCTTCATTTACTGTAAAATTCTCAGGTCTCCTTGTCTTTCTAGAAGGGTTTGTGTGGCACCACAGCAACACTTGACTGCCTATGCAAATGAGCTTTGTGATACTGTATTGCTGCATCACTACCACCACCAAAAACTCCATTGGATATTAGGTTCTAACACATTAATTGTAGCACAAAGTACGTTGAGACAGGCTCACATGCAAAGTGCTATTAGTAGGGTCTATAGCTAATGGCATACTCCAATAGTGCGAGTTATTTTGGTGATAAAAGTGTGAGAACAGGACAAAGAGAAAAGATAGATTGGATCTCTGTCCAGAAACCAGCTGGAGGAAGATGCATACCCCATCCTGGGCATCCACACCAGGGCAGCGGGTTGTCTACCAACGCAGTAACTATTTTGATTTCATCAGGACCTGATCAAACTCCCACCAGGTTGCTCCTGCTTGCAGGAGCAGGCATTAACCAGGGCAGGTGCTGCACAGCAGCTGGTTTGTCACCTTTACACACATTTGTCATTGGGTCACCTGGTGCAAATCAAGAGCTATCATCAACTGCCAGAAAAAAAGAGGTGGGCAGTGAGAGACAAGCCTCTCATTGGTAGTGATCACATCCCATGAGAATTGTACACTGTGTTATTCTGTATTTTGTAGACACATTTGAAGAGCCATTCTCAACAATGATTGGAAAAAAGGACCCTTTGCTCATCTCTTCCTTTGACCAGACACTATGAAAAAGGCAACGTTGAATTGCTATCACTGTATTATGAGAATAGTGTATACTAATGTTTGCTACCTCAAGAAATTCACCCTTTTTAAATAACTGTGTATAAATTCAGGGATCTGTAACAAATAATAAAAATTGCTGATTCTCAGAGAATGCTTTACTCAGTTATTCGCTGTGAAACCACAGGAAGTTCAGATAAGTCTAATGGGTAATTTACTATGGAAAAGATGCTGAGCCCTCCAGGAACACACAGTGCACATGTTTAGAGAGGGCAGTAAAAACTAGGTGCCACTTGAAAACATGTGAAACAGGCACCTGTTTCTGATTTTTGTGGAAATACTGCTTGACTTGAAGAAAAGCCAGCTTGTCAGAGCATAAAACAGGGGGTCTGTACTCCCTGGTTTAGAAACACAGCCCCTATCCAAGGAGTTTACAGGGTTTTGCTGTGTTTCTACAGTACCCAGCTACAACACAGTGTAAGTCAATAACTTGTGCTCCTTGGCAATGTTGAAAAAAAGAGTACATTTCTCTGCCATGTCACAGAGTATGTCATGATGTACTTTCCTCACTCCTCCACTCTTATCTCCTGAGAGCGGTAAAACTCAGAGATTAAACAGTATTCCCTCCCACTCTCCTGTTAAGGATGCTTTAAGCTTTAACTTCTCAACAGGGTGGCCCTGTTTCTCCTTGCTGCTCCCTGTGTAGGTGAGAAAAATGTTTTGCAGACAAGCACTCCCCAGGTTACACATCCTTTTCCTCACAGAGAAACCAGGCACCAGCTTCCTTCAAGGGCTTCTGCTGCATTTGTCCTGCTAAACAGGACAGGCAAAACCAACCCCCTTTGTGCTCCAAGACAGCCACAGGCTGAGCACTTCAGCCTGCTGAACAGGTTAAATCCAACAGGCATAAAGACACTGGCATTAAGCCAGAGGCAGGAATTCATGAGGAAGGAGCAGTTAGTCCCCACCTTGGTAGAGAAGCACTGGTTCAGGAGCAGCTCACCTCTGAAGACATCCCCTGCAAATCCCCAAAGCCCTTACCCCAATCTCTTGGTTCCTTTCTGCTCTCCCTTCCACATGGCCACTTCCAGCACACTCTGCTGGAAAACAGAGTCAAGGCAGAGGTGGCTTCACAAACCACCCGGGTCTGTAAGCACTTCTGAACAGATCAGCCTTTGTGGTTCAGCAACTTGCAAGGCAATGAGATCTGTCTCCTCAGGGAGGAGGAGCCTCACTCACCCTCAGCAAAGCTCCTGGCTGAGGGTACAGCCCCATGTTCACCTCAACATCCATGGGCAACCCCATAGCAACCTCTACCCCTCAGCCAGCTCCAGCCTCCCTCCCATATCAGCCATGCCCATTAAAATCACTAAAAACTGAAGGTGGAACAGCAACATTTTCTTCTTTTCAGCTCAACAGAACCACATCTTCCTGCCCACAATGAGATGGATGGAAAAGGAAAGGAGGGTCAGCCCCTGGGAAAGCGAGGGCAACAAGGCACAAGATAGGGGAGACACTGTGTCACCCAGGGTGCACAACAGAAGCCTTTTGGCAGCCTCAACAGACTCCAGGCTTTCTGGCACAGACTCATGCATGATTTGGGGAAAGATATCCTTCATCTCTTTGCCTTCAGTCCTCTTCATTAAAACAACATAGCACATTACTGTGCAGCTCCAGACAGGCCAGACTCTCAGCAGTGAGGACTCAGTCAGGAATGTCCAAAAATCAGGAGTTATACTGGGCTATATTCCTTGTGTTAAGTTTCTCAATCTTCTTCCTTAAAAGCCCATCATATTTTATTTGGGGAGTAGTGAGGCAGGTGTAACAGCAGGCCTGCTACACTAACAGTGATGAAACCCCAGGCTTCCGCTGTGAGTAAATCAGACATCATCAGCATAAAAGACTTTTTTTTTCCATCTTGTTGTAATGTCTTCAAATTACCTTAACACACCAACTGGCATGACAATGTTCTAAAATTACCATAACTGTTACTATAAAAATGCTAGAAGATATTACTCCTCTTTTTCATCTTTTTTTTTTAGCCCAAATAAAATGGAAAGCTGCAAACAATAATGTTAGAGAAAAAGGGCAAACAAACAACTGGAGATTGACAAAAAATGTTAATATCTTAAATTACTAAATCCTATTTTCATTTCTCTAAGGTTGTTAAATACATATTTCTTCTATTTGGTGGTAAGTGCTTAGGAAATATAATCTGTGTATTTGGTCTGGGGGAGCCCTACTTGTGATACAGAGAAAAACATTTCAATCTCTCCTCCAGCCATACAGAGCCATAACAACAACTGATTTCTGTGGTGCTCCACTACATTTATCCCAGCACAAGTGAGTCTAGACCCTGACCCTTGAATTGTTCACAGAGAATCAAATGCAGCCCTTATTACTCTCGAGAGTAGACACATGTTAGTAAAGTGGGTACTTGGAATAATGCAAAGTGCCTCTTCAATAACGCTGTTTGTGAAGCTGCATTGTGTTTCGTTCATAATGGACAGCTTCAACCCTGGTTCGGCCCTGGGCAAGAGTTCTTAGAGAATGCAACAAAGATCCATGGAGTAGCTACATTACTGCAACAATTAAAATCACTTTGAAGAAGAAAAAATGTCCAGATGGAAAAGATGAGACAGCAACAACTATACAGTGACAGCAGTGTGTGAAAGATACCCAAAACAGAAAGTGATCTCTACAGAACAGAAGGAACTTGTGTTGATAATGCTTTTAAGAAAACCTATCAGAAATAACCCTTTGTCCTAGGGCCAAAATGTTTTCCAGGACCATTACCTCTTCCAGGCTCCTCATCCCCTTCATTTTGAGCTTTTTCCTAGCTGCACTTGGTTCTATTCTGCTGTAATAGCTGTTTTAACTGCTGTCCTCATACCAGAAACGTTAGCAGGTAATCAGCGCTCTTGGGACAGGGACTTGGATCACAAAGGCACAAAGCAGCAGATTTACAGGCCCGGCTTCTCCCGCCTTTGGGCAGTAAGCTGGTCTGAGGAGCGGGGTCTAGTCTAAATGGATCAACAGACACATCTGCCCAGTCCTAGATATCTGCCTAAAGGTAAAAACAGAACCAGCTCAGAGCAGTAACGAGGCAAATGCATGAACACATTGTTTTAAAAGTAAACATAACTCCACAAGCAGAACCCAAGTCACCAGAGCCACAAGATCAGATTTTGATATACTTCTCTAGCACCCTTCATTTTTAAAAAGTAATTCCTGGCTTCTACCACTGCATCTTAGATTAAAATCTAAGCTCTTGTTTTCTCCAGTAAGAACAAATAAACCTGTACTATCTCCCTTCCATTATGCTCCAAAATTGTTAAACTTCTCAAAGGATTGATCCTGAAAGGGATTTTGGTTTCACTTCCTCAGATTTCCTGAAATATTCCATGTAATAAGTAGAATAGATAAATTCGTGTGGATTTAAGCTACTAATAAAAAGCTACCCGAGAATGCCTCCAGGATTCCAAAGTTCCCAAACACATTTACAACTGTAACAACAAGACAGAGCCAGAAGATGGCCCGGCCATTAAGGGTGGACCCTCACTTCACAGCTCTTCAAATCAGATACCGATCTTGGTGGAGATCCTGGATGATCAAGATCACCCCTCCCAAGATGAACTTCGAAAAAAAAAAACCATCAAGGAACCTTTTCATGCAGACAGGACTCTTTTAGAAACAAAGCATATTTGGACTTTCAACAGGCTTAGCCTTAGGGTAAAAAAACCGTATAAAACCCACGGGCTGAAACATAGCAGTGTGGCAGAGTTCGGAGGGTACTTTTGTACCGCCTCTCTGTCCACCCAGCATTCGATCAATGTTGTTTCTTTTTATTGTGGCTTTATTTCGGTGTTGAAATTGTGTTAAATAAATTTTGTTATTTTATTTTGAATTGGCCTCTGACCATTTATAACATTCCATAATGCCATTGCTTTATCTCCCCAGCTACAATTGTCTGCTCTCTCCCAAATGGATTTTTAGAATTCTTTAGCAAGAATTCTGTAGCAGCTAAGACTATTCCAGTATGGTAGAAATAGACTAATTAACATCTAACAGCCATTTTTGCTGTTCTCATTGCACTTGAGCAGAAACTTGATACAAGTCACACATTTTGTGCTCTCCTTTTTCACAGATCACTCAGATCCGCTGTCACTTCTCATAAGGAGTGCAGCGGAGGGAGCTAAGAACCACTGCCTTCTTTTTACCACTGACAAAGGGCATCACAAAGCTCATCATTCCCAAATATAGGCAGGTTCACAAGCAACTACAGGCATTTCTGGCCAAGCTGATGTTGCATTCATGTGCTGTTCTTCCATAGGGTTTCCTACTATAGTTACTTGTAAACACACTGACAGATATGATCATGAAGAAAGCACATAGAAACTCCCAAATACTTAAACTTAGATCACTAAACCACTTCCGTCTCCAGAATTACCTTTTTAATTATATATTTTCTTGCTTTCCTTAGCCCCTGCTAATGAGGTGGATTACTGAGATATTCAAAAATGATTACCAGTTTCTCAAGGATTCAGTATTTTTGAATATTAACTATAGGTTCAATTTAATTCTATTTTTATCTGAACTAGTCTGCCCATTTCTAATGGCTTAGTTATATTAAAAAAAATATCTCTTTCTTATTTAGCATAGAGATTGCAGTACATTGTCCTCCTCATTTATAAATGTTTAAAAGTCTCAACACTACAGTTTTTTCCTCTTTTCCATGTAAGGAAAGGTGCATTTCATTTTAAACTGCTTAATTAATACACATTTTGTAAAATATTTGGCAGTAGTAACTTCCTCAAAATGATGATCTTGCAATTATACATCTTAAGTTGTAATGACAGAAGACCAATTCAGTTGCTGCAAAATTAACATCAGCATCAAACGGCTGTCTCCCTGAGCCTGTTTACTCTTATCTACTGATCTAGAATTCTTATCAAGAGCATGATAAATTATTAAGATGTATGACAACAAAAACTCCTCCTTGAGTGATACTACAAAGGCATTCTTTTAATGCTAAAATTCTTATAATTATCAAAGCAATTGAAAGAGGCAGGAAGATGAAATAGGATCCTGTATAAGATTCATTTCAGGAAGGTGTGTACTTAAGTTCCTACAAGTAAAGAGGAGAGTCAGTCAAGGGAGAATGCAGAATCTACAGCATTTCACCCCAACACTCTTGCCATTTTCCATTCAGATAATGACAGTGGAAAATGCTGAAGAAAAAAAGTTACGGTCCAATATTCCATTGGCAGTCCAATTGGCAAAGTACAGTCACTGGCATTTATTTTGTCATCATAATAGCCCTTGGCAGGCTATCCTTCCCAGCAATACAACAAACATTTTAAATGCTTTTTCAGCTAAGCAGCTTGGAGGGCTGTGCAAAAATAAACCACAAGTAAGCAGTTTCAAACCAAGAGTTAAAGCAACAGCAACTGCTGCTTAATTCCTACCCCTTTGCAGTTCCCATTGTGGCAGCACAAAGAAAGTAGCCAGTCAGGATTCATTGCTTAGATAGAGTGAACAAAACTTATTAGCTGTATAGCTGTCAACTAAGATCATGGAACAGTTTGAGTTGGGAGGGACTTTAAAAATCATCTGATTCCAATACCCCTGCCATGGGCAAGGTCACCTGTCACTAGATCAAGTTGCTTAAAGCCCCATCCATTGTAGCCTTGAACACTTCCACAGATACACAGTGGAGTGTTCCAGTGCCTCACCACCCTCAAAGCAAAGAATTTCTTCCTAGAGTCTAACATGAACCTACCCTCTTTCAGTTTAAAGCCATTCCCCCTTGTCCTAGCATTGCACACCCCTGTAAAAAGTCCCTCTTACAGGCTCCCCTTCAGGTACTCAAAGGGTCTCTAAGGTCTCTCCAGAGCCCTCTCTTCTCCAGGCAGAACAGCCCCAGCTCTCAGCATGTCTTCACAGGAAAGGTGCTCCAGCCCTCGGGGTATCTTCATGGTCTCCCCTCTGATCTCCTCCAGCAGACCCATGTCCCTCCTGTGTTCCCAGCCCCAGACACAGCACTGCAGGTGGGGTCTCACCAGAGCAGAGCAGAAGGGTCTTTGCATGCAGCCCAGGGTGCAGTTGGCTTTCTGGACTACAAAGTTCACTGAAGAGATACACTTGCTTAGTGAAATAGAGTGTATAAGCCTTTGGGATGAGAAAACAGTGATTGAAAACAAACAGTAATTTGCTAATGAATAGGCCTACAGATTGTTGGAAAACAAAAGTTTCTGAGCACTAAACTAATGCGTACTGAGCATGCATCAACAGCAAGTTTCCAGCCCACAGGGTTTTCTTAACTTTCCTTTCATACTTCAATCTTCCCCTTGGATACTGTCCACATATGATCATTTTTATATACGTTCAAATCCTACCTTTTTCAACAAAATTCTCAAATTGCTTTATATTGCTGTGGACTGTAGGAAAAGTGTTCTCATGGAGAGAAATCAAGGAGAGAGGAGACACTGAAGTGCTCGTTTAAAAGAACTAGTAGCTTGGAATGAATGAGATTTTTTTTTTCCCCTAGCACTACGCTTGGATCTTGGATCAGTCACAGCCTAAGTCTCTCTTCTTCTGAGTCTCAGACTCCTAACATTTGATAAGCCTTCAAGACCCTGACAAAGAATATTTTCCCCAAATCAAGAGAATCTCATCTGTTGTCTTCCTAATGCTTTAATGGGGCTAGGACTCAGGTATAAATGCATGTGACCCACAGAAGGAGCAAAGGAATTTAAATTTAGAGAGAGGTCACCTGGTAAGTACTTAAATGTACAAGCCTAGGCCCAATTGCTCCCCAGTACATACTCTCAAATGACACACTCTCAAGCAGCAGATATACTGATCACAGAAGCACAGACTTTGCCCTTCAATCTGTGAATTAATGCCCCTACCAGACAGTGCTCAGAAATAATGTGTTCTTTGGTACAAAATATGCAAGACTAGAAAACTAGAGCTGAGTCATGGGACACCTTGTCTAGTCCCAACTCCACATTACATGATTGTCTCACTAGCTGACTAATTTCCAGTTTAAACTTAAATTTACCCTACTGTTTAGTATTAAGGTGACAGTCCACTGCAACACCCACTAGCAGAAAAGCAGAGGCACAGCCAACACTGGCTGCTTTGCCCTCTCTAGTGCAATTCAGAGGAAATTGAGTCATATGGTCTGCAGGTGAAAGCACATTTCCCACTTACAAGTCTTGCTGGAAGGCTCTATTTCTAAATCAGTCTAAACATTCACAATTTATCTTTTTTTTTCTTTTCTTATCTTCAAATTAATACACATAATGCTTCCAGTCCTCATGCATTTGTCATTCTCCATTATATTTCCCTACATATACCTTTAAACAATACCCTTGCAAATATTTTCTCGCCAACCAAAATGATAAAATTTTGTGCATTCCCTTCACCAGTCACCTTTCTCAATGTACAATACTGGTTTAATCTACCATTGGCAACCTAATTCTGATTGTCTACTATTTATTTTCCTTCTCCTATCACATATTACTGTTTACTTCTGTTTGAATTTTGTTGGGGAATTACTAGTCATTTCATGGTCACACAAAGGTTGTACCAGTTGAATGGCTAAATACTGTACTTTTTTAAAATGATAAATTTATTTAACTGATATGAAATACCTGTTCTCTGCTACAGTTAAATAACCACCCTGAACGGCAATCTGGTTACCAGAGTTAAAAACCTTTTAAATTCCACTCCTGCAAATACGTTTTCTTTCTCTACAAGAGAAAAAGCTACTAAAGGAATGCTTGGACTACTTGAGAACATGTCCCACAAGCCTTGATCTTGCAAGATGATGAGTCATTAATTCTGTTTGAATTTAATTATAGTTCAAGTTCTCAGCACAGTTTGGGTTTGAGTCCCAAGTTCAGCACCAAACACTGGTAAGAAGTTTTCAGAGAACATAGAGCAGCCATAGAGAACAGGAAGATTGAAGATTTTACAGAAGAATAGGTAAAAGGACAGGAGAACTGGAAAAAAAAATTCAGCATAAATCTTTAAACATTTGAAATCTCAGATCAGCAGCCAATGCATATGTTGAATAAATGAGCCATTTTTCTTACTCAAATAATCACAGCAGCATACATTTTGATGCCAGTTTGAAGAGATTAAAGCAGTGATAATATTAGGTTCAGTAAACAACTACTGAACATATATTAGTATTCTGCATCTTTTAGCACTTAACCCTTTGGAATAGCAATTAGTTTTCAGTTTAATTGACCAAATAAAGTTGGTAGAATGACAAAACTGAGGTATTTTATTGATCATAGTTTTTAATGCAAACTGAGGACTGCTGAGGTAGCAGAACTGTCCACAATAGGTCACAGCATACAGCGATAAACTTCCCATCTCCTATCAAGCCTTCAGCGTGCTGTTCACTACACAGTCTTTATCTTCACATGCTGACACATGTAATCTAACATTCTCACTTTGCCACAGTAGAAGCAATTGCTTGACAATTTGATTATGGTTTCCTGTCAGCTCTTACACAGAATATTCTTGGAGCTTTCAAGATCTGCAAAATATTTTGATTTTACAATGATAATAATCTTGCAGGGAAAACATCATTTAAAATATTGATTTCTGATAGGCAACCTGCTCCAGATCTGCATGCAGAAACTGCTGAGAACATCTAGAAGCAGATATGCCATGCATGAGGAGAGGCAGAAACGACAGTAATGTGCAAATAACAGAGGGAGAGGGTCAGTGGATGAAAGCAGTTACTGTCTGACAGCTGCTCTCATCACTGTGTGAAATGAGTGGATGGTCCCAGTCTGAGCTGTGGGAGACAGGCATCCTTCCCACAAAATTCCAGACAGTCTGAGCATAGAGGCCAAATCCTGAAAGGACACAAGAGACACCTTTATGTCTAAAAATGGTTTTGGCAAATCCTGGATGAGGTTCATGGAAATAGGGAATGGCAGAAGACATGCTCAATTGCTGCCTTTTTAGTTGCATCACTGAGATAATTGAGCACTGCACAGCAATTGCTGTCAGTCTAGAGCCTTGGGTTTGTTTTTCAGAACAACATGTTCTGTAGCTCTGTATTTGTGGGCTGCAGCCAAAGAGCTATTGCCCAGGTCAGAGGTTGGGGCCAAAACTGAACTGATGCCACCTCTGCATTCCCTCCACCTTATGGTGGCTTGGTATTAAATTGACCCCCATCATGGGTTGTTCCATTTTAGATTACATATCAAAATCCCCACTGGCTCAAGGTGATGTCTAACACCCTACAGCAAGGTCTCAGTCAAACTCTTGGGCTCTGGCCAGATCCTAGAAGCTTAATGCTTACAGATCTCTTGGTACAGCCAGAGATGTCAAGTGGGCTTTCTGTGCTAACAAAACCACTAGAGCAGCTGCAACATGCTTGGTAAGCTGAGCCCACACGGTTCAGTTTGTTGCCTTCAAATGAAATTTTAAGAAACATTTTTGTAACAAAAGAACACTTGCTTCTCTGAACGTCAAGTGATATAAAGGTCTACATCCTGAGGAACAAATTGAGTGAACGTTTTAAAGACCAGTTTCTTTCACCATATAATCTGGATTCCTACCTCAGACTGAAGCAAATGGAAGACAGACATCTGAGGAGTTTTCCTTAGGTGACTGTTGAACATATGTGGAAACATTATAATAAAAACCAAATTGTCTTGGCACCAGAAATTCAAAGTAGACCTTTTATTTGCTTAAAATATGAAGTATTATGGGTTTGGTTTTTTGGTTTGGGGGTTTTTCTTGTCTATGTTGCTGTTTTCAAAACATCAAAATACATTTTCTTTTCATTTTTCTTGTTGCCATTGTCCCTGAGGACAGTTACATGAAAGAACAAGAGAATAACTACAGTGATGCAAGACAGAGCAGTTTTGGATATCTAGAATCAGACTGTAAAGCGAGCACATTAAAATGGCAGAGATACCACTGAAAATAATCCCATTAGTGAAACTGCATGACTAACAATAATTTATATGCATCCAGAACATATGTGCACCCCCAGAACACAATCAATCACTTCACCTGGAATACAGCCACTCAGCACTATAATATTCATGCACACAAGCTGTTAGCTATCATTAATCAAAAAGCTTTTAATTAATTACTTTAATTTTTAAACAACAAATTTATGAATTTACACTAAATTACCAAATTGCCATCATATCTTTTTTTAACAAAAGGTATCCAGCTAATAATTTGCACTGTGACAAATGCTAGACAATCTTGGTGTGTCATAAGAAGCAAACGTCACATTAGACACCTCGTGCTGTGAAAACCCTCACAAGTGTGAAGAGCTGTGACATGTTGTGAGACGCAGAAGCCTCAGAGAGCCACATGGACCTCAGAAGACTGTGTGTGGCCCCCTTACATCTAATGGGATCACAAGAAATCTCCAGACTGAAAGTATCCAAATGTAAGACATCTTCACTTGCTGTACAAGACACCACAACTCACTGAAGTCAGTTAACTGTTGAACAGGAAGAGCAGTTTAGAAAATAGAAATTATCTAGTGTAACATAAAAGAGGCTTTCTTCCAGCACACAGAAAAGTACAGAAAGCTTCTCTCAGCCTTGTTAGAGGAGATTGTTTAACCTAAGGCACCACAGTTTGAAGAGGAATTATTTAGTTGCAACCAGTTGATTCCACTTTTGTGCTGTAGCCAGTCTTGCCCAGAGTGTTAAAATACCATTACTATTTCATGAAAGACTTTTCATTAAAAAAAAAATGACACCCTGTATGAGAAGGGAGTATGAAGTACTAAAGCAGAGTATTTTGACAAATGAAGTCTCAGATTAGATTAATTGAAAGTGTTGTATTTTCTAAAATGTAATTACATATACATTTTACAACTAAAACTGACTTACACATACAAATGGAACAGAAGATAGAAAGCAATGCTGAGCAAAACATAGCTGAGCTTTTTCAATTCATATGAAACTTTTCATCTTTAAAGTGACCAAAATTTAAACTGAAGTGCTTTTTAGATGGTATCTAAAAGCTGAAGGGGCCTCTTTTCTGTTCTAGCTTAAATTTTTTGTGACCAATATAGCATTTCTCACCAAACTGCTCTTTTCAGAAATACAATATCTAAGGCTGTGCAGCTCAGCATGTAGATATGAGGCTGTGATAAAACACTTCTGGAGTATTTTTCTTCCACAATTCTGTTTTCATTACCATGCAGATACCTTTCCCAGGAATTGCATGGAAATCATGAATTGTGTGGCATCAAAACCACATTGGTCCTTGGCCATCAGATCTAATATACATTGACAATATAGAGAGATCACCAAAAAGAACAGGCTCTCTTCTCTCTGGTTGACTTCCTGAAGCACCTAATTTGTTTTATAAATGAAGAAAATATATTTTTATAATTGCAGTAGGTGTGGAATATAGATAGTTCTTTATTTATGCTAATAATTAAAAATAAATGTCAGGCCTACCACATCCTTGATCATTTAAGTCACTTTAATGATACATGAAACATAAAATAAGTCTTCTCTAAAGGTCTCTAAAGAGAAAAGGCCAACATTAGTAAATAAAGAAGAATTATCATGGTGGGGCAAACTTGAAAGGAGATGGTATTTATCCAAAATGCAATTTACTTTGACAGTAATTTTCTGGTTTTTTCCCTGCTATTATCCAAGATATGTTTTTGACTAAGAACCTTTTTCTTTGAGAACCCTTTCTCTTTGGTCAAAAGTCTTATAGTCCTGTAAGTCATGTGGTAATGGCTTCACCATTTACTATATAAGAAAAAATATCATGGTGTCATCAACTTGTCATTTAGAGCCCTAATACAGGATTAGGAAACTGAAGAAAGTATTTTGGGACATGAATTTAAAATCAATGACTTCAGCCTCATAGACCTGAAATGCCAACAATGGATGCACAATCATTTAAGAATTCTTATTTTACACCAACAGTTAATATGTTGAAGGCATTTCCAGAGATTGTTTCTGAATTGTTATAAGTGATTATTAGTTGTAGTTCCTGTTCTTTGACTTTCAGAGACCTCAAATTTCTCCCAAAAAGATAAAGCATGAATGGCATCAGACACCACCATGACCCCTTCCCATCAAACAGACAGTGCCTGGCATTGTAGGAAGACATGGTTGATAGCACTATAGGAAGACCACTTCAGTGTCACTCAGGCTGTAATCTGAAACATTTTGATATATTCAATGGAAATCAATATAGCCTAAAACAAACAAATTATCATATTTTCATCTTCAACTCAAAGATCCAATGCACCAGTTAGAGGAGAGGACACTGTGAACCAGTTTGCTCCTTCTTTATACCTCAGAGGAAAGGCAGATGCACCCTTCTTTCCCCTTGTCTGCACAAACCAAGATGTGTCAGGCATGGCACCATCTCCTTGGTCCCCCTCACTCCTTGGAGGGCCAGAACACTCCCACAACTCCCAGCTCTCTAGCCCTGGTAGCAGCATTCCCTGGCCTTTACCAACACCAATACTCTACACTTGTTTGCATGCACAGTGTTTCAGACTCTAAACCCTGTTAGGGCAGTCTTCTGGAATAAGTTTGTCTTTATTATTTTTCCCCTAACTGTTGTCATTTACAAACCATGTAGCTGTAGAACAGCCCTTTTGGGGAGCACTCTTTTAGCAATTGCATTGGTTCATGATGCAGATGTGTAAAAATTAGGAAAACCAGGAAGACATCTATATTTTAATGCTATTGTTCTCTGCACAGTTTAACAAATCACTTCCCTTTATTGGCAACCATTTATGCCACAAAAAAAAAAATAAAAAGCATCTCTCAAATCATAGCAACACTGACTTTTTTTTCTTTACCACTGCACTCTCATATTCTTACAAGGTAAAATTAGTTTAAGTGGCAGCATGTTTCCACAAGGCACAGCAATGAAGCTGTCATATCAGGAAAGCTGGTTCATCTCACTAAAAAAAGTTACAGAGAACACAAGCCACAGAAGGCTTTTGCTGAGAAACCATCTGCTTTAACTATCAGACCATTTCCTGCTCACTATCCTATGTTACTGCAGGGTAAGGACTAAGAAGGATTTCTCCCTCTGTCAAGCAATATCCTTGCACAACTGCCTGAACTGTAGACATCTTAGATATACGTGCTTCCAAATGGTTTACAAAACAATCTTAAAGACTGAAAAGTGTCAGAAGTGATGAGGAGAAATCCCCCCATTAGCAAAAAGAGCAGGAGTGACAAGCAACAGCAGGGCAGGGACTGAGCTTCAGCACCTGAGGTCAGAGCCACCTCTGCTTCAGGAGTTCTGAATTTCTCAAAACTTATCCAGCCTGATAGTACTCCTGTCAGGGGACTACCAAAACAAAAGCAGTTATTAAGCGACTATTCATGCTGAGTCAAAGTGAAAAAACAAGGTAGACAAGCAAGCAATAGCAGAAATTGCTATTTAATAGTCATGTCCTTGTCCTATCAAGGACAGCTCATCTACTCTTTCCACTCTCTCTTTGCTGCTGAGTGTCTCCCCTTACACTTCTGAACTCCGCTGCAGTTCTAGCTGTTGTCCTTTAAGGAATTTCCTTGGGGCCTCACCTAGCTTTCTTCAGTAGCCAGCATTTCATTTATGCTTTATTTCTTAATGATTAAAATATGGCTTGGGGTTTTTTCTTTCTTAAATCCCATACCAAGTTAATGCCTTTCTATTCAGCTGGTATCTCTCCAGCAGATGGTGTGAAATGGGTTAGTGACCACTTTCCAGTTTTGTAGCAATCCATACTTGGTTTTGCCAATACATACTGGCATCCATGCTTGTCACATCAGACTGAGCATTTCAGCCCAAGTCCAGTAAGCACCAGATTTCTGCAATGCTATTGTGGCAATGAGGAAGAGTTCAACCAAACAAGGCTTGTTTTCTGAATGAAACATCTGCATTTACCATACAGGCTTCAGCTTGCCTGGAGATATCAAGAGATGGTTGGAGAAGGGACATTTGATCATCTATTGACTACCTCTGGTCTGCAGAAACCCCTGGTGTAAAGGCAGAAATACCAGCAATCTTGCACACTTATCACAAGTAATGCTGCCTGCTGGAGCTGCTCTTGGTTATCTGCACTTAAGTACCATCATGCTGGAGCTTCCCTGCTGGGGAAGGGTCCTGAAGCAAAATGACTGCACAACATGCCTGTCCCACCCTGCTATGCAGTCACTTTTATTAGTGGTGATATCTGCTCTCCTACTGTCAAATCCCCCTTCCCACACAGGGAGCATAGAAAGGGATTTCATACTGTGTTTCCATTAAATACAAAAGCTCAGAAGTAACTCAAACTGTCAGGATTTATTCTGAATCAATTTTTCCCATAATAAATAGAAGTTCAGTTTTCTTGTGGTTAAACAAAATGAAATGCACAGAGTGAAAAAAATTAAAGCTGTCAAGCCATTAGATGTCTCACATTAATGTGCATAAATGTTCAGAATTTAATGGGGAAAGGTGTGAGCTTTAGTAATTAATATTAGATGTTGCCAGTAAAAATTAGACTTAGTTTCAGAAAACTGGTTGACCTCTTGATCCTCCAGATCATTGCATATGAGATCCTTTTTTCATTACACAGTTAAGTGTTCACATACAACATCCTATTTCTGATGAATATAGCAGGCAGAAGGGGTATTTCTTGCAGTGATTTCCCTACAGGTTTGATAAGTGTGGAGTGGGGAAGAAGGAATTTAAGCAACTGGCTGCTGAAAAGTTGGTTTATACCATAATTACTGTCATAAATTATTTTACCTGAATATTCTGCTCTGTATTCTAGTTGTGAAAGGACAAGAGTTTTTATTTTTTAGACTAAGCACTTGAACTATTTAACATAAAATTTTCATGCTAGGTAGTGCAATTCCTGGTCTAGTTTCCAACAGGACTTCTGGAGAATTAGGCCAAAATACTTACTATCTGTTCCCCAAGTGCCAATTTTTAGCTGCTGAGCATGTAGCCCACAGCAGCAGATGATGTGCTGGACAGCCTCTAGGGAACAAGAGGCATTATCCTCTGCTACAAACCTTTGCTAATGCTGAAACTAGAGCCCGTGTTACTCTCTTGCTTACTGCTTGTTTTTATTTCCAACAGAAAGCAGCAGACCTGTTTAATACAATGTTTGGTTCAGCCCAGCTGCTGGTGGGTGGATGGCCATATCCTTCCTTCCTTATCTTTTCCATGACATGATGTGGTCTGGAGCCCATGAGTGAGGGAGGGGCACCTGCTGGCAGCCACAACCATGCACATCGACCCTTCAGAGCCTCTGGGGCAGTGACTGGAGCAACCGGGAACTTCTCTTTTATGTTGCTCATGGTATGAGCACAAAGTGAAGGAGCACCATTTGGAAGAGGGAAGGGGCAGCAGGCCAGGAGAAGTCACTAAGAGCCACAGATGCATCGAGCTGTCAGTGCATCAGTACCTGGACTCACCCTGACCCAAACGCTGTGCACAGAGAAGCAGATCCCAGCCCATCAAACACTGCACCTCTGCTGTATCCATGTGGGGCAGGCAAAGCAAGAGCAGACTGCTTCTCCAGCTGTCCTCATGCCTCACCAGGTACCAGAGGTACTTTCAGACTTCTCTACTGCCTTCTTTGCCACAGCACTGTCATCAAGCTTCCTTCAGTTAAAGTTATGGTGATATGCAAGTGCTTACAAAGATGGAAACTATGAAAAGCAATTAATTTGCACTGGCCATTCAAACTTGACAGAAATGCTTGAACAACCTGGCTGCTCGACCCTTCCCCTCCACTCCCCACCCCCTATTTGCTGCAGCATTAGATCATCCTGAAGGGACAGAAAATGGGATTCTTTCCATGAAAGCACAAATAAGTGATTTTTCTTTTACCTACGAGAACATTTTAAAGAGGAGAAAATTGCATTAAACACACTCAACTATATTTACTAAATTATTAATCTGACTAAAGCCAAGCAAAAATCTTACATTCAGGAAACATTGCATTTTTTATTAATTGGCTGAAAAGTCCCCTCGTAGCTTCCTCTAAGATTGACTATTGTTAAGGAATGAAGAACTCTTGGGAAAAAAAAAAAAGATAAATTGTTTTATAATTAGAATAATTTATAATTCACCAGGTATGTGAACTAACAGGTATATCAATTTCACTGTTTCTACTAATTTGCATGCAAAAGCCCACCCATGCTATATTATACAAAGGACTCACTCTAGGCTTTATACCACACAAAACAGCCCTCATGGCTGAAGTAGCTCCCAAGGTGCCAAAAATTTAGAGGTTGTACTTGGGAACGCAATAGTTCCTCCTTGTGTAGTAGGTTTTACAGGCTATTTCTGACCATCCTTCATAACTACTTACCTCAGAAATACAGGGCTAAAATAATGCTATGTTTTTGCAATTGAACAAAGCAGTGAATAGTAAATTCACTAGGCATCACCCAGCATGCACAGCACTGGCCTCCAGCCTGGCTCAGGTTCCTGGGCTGGGCAAAAGACTTGCCTGTTTCTCTCCTCAGCTACGATATTCACAGAAAAATTACCTGGGGTAGCAGGTAATTTCTTTCCCAGGTGCTGAGGCAACATTCACTCATCAGGATATGTAACTAGGTTCCTGTACAGTTTCTAGTGAAAGGAGGCATTGACCCCAAAGGAAGGCCATCCACCCACCGTACAGGATCTCCAGTGATTCCACAGGTCAGAGCGAGCTTTATAAACCTGTCCTAATCCTGGTTTACAAAGATATCCACTACAGTTTCTTAGATAGCTTCCTCACTCCTGCTGCTAAAAGCAACTAACAAAGAAAAAAAACCCACTCCCATTTCTTCACAAATAAAATCCATGTTTGAGAATCCACTAGTCCTTGAAGTAGTTCTTTTTTTGTTTGCTTGTTTTATTTTGATTTTTGGAGGGTTTTTAGAATTTTTAAGAAAGTATAGTAAGAGTGTATTCAGTTTCTGTAACACATAGATGTTTACTGACCATCATTCAAGTCCCTCTTGGACAGGGACCCCAAGCTGGCCCTGCTCTGAGCTACTGGTTGGAACAGCACTGTAATGTTTGCAGCATTATTTGTGGAAGCTACAAAATGCATAGACTGCCCTGCAATTGCCTTAAAAACAGTTCTCTGGTTGTACTGAGCCAGTTACTAGATGTCAGTCAGAAAAAACCCCAAACACACTTAGTATTACATGCGTTGGTAAACTAAGATTCAAGAACTGGGAATCTATTTGTACCTCAAAGTACCTAGACAATAGATCACCCAACTCTCCAGTAAGATTTTGTTTGCTGATGAAGTTATCTACTAGAAATGTTATTTATGATGTTTTGCTTCTTCCCTTTACTCTTGTCATTAGCAAAAACTTTTTCAACTCAAAAGCATAAGCTGGACTTTTTTACAGAGACACAACTGCTAATGGCTGCAAAGACATTTGGTATGGTTAAACCCAGCTCACTGCAGAAGGTCCTCAGAACTTGGGACAAGTAGGCAGCAGCATTCCCTCCACAGCTGTTTCCCACTTGTGTGCAGAGCTGTGTTTCAGGCTGCCAGTGCCTTTCCACACCGCACAGCAATTGCACAGCAATTCCAGCCAACTACTAAACAGGAGTGAGAGCTGGTGGTGGGCTCTATCACCTGGCAGCAGATGGGACTCAGCCCTGGGCTTCTAATGTCAGCACTGCTGACTTGTACCAGCCAGAGCTGGGCACTGCCTTCACTACCACAAAAAGTCTTTAGATAAATAATTTATTAAAAACTTTTGGCCTGTATTGTATTGAACAACATAGGCTTCTTTCCAACGTGTGCCTCTATAGTGTGTGCAAGCGGTATTTATTCATCTACAATACAAAAACCCAACACCACCTGAACCCCAAACTCCTCATTGCATAAGGAAAGGGAGAAAAGGCAAGTTTGACTTCAGCTTTTAGAATTAATACAAGTCTTGAAGTTCCACTTAGTAAGATATAGCTGTCCTCCAGATTTATCGTCAGCTCTTCCCTACCATAGTTCTTATATGCATAAGGGTATAAAGATTGGACACTTATACATTTAAGTCTAGAAACTGTCTGTGTATTTTTAAAATTTTTATGGCCATAGCTACGTAAATTATATAATACAAGTCTTTATTTTAAAAGCTTTTTCTCATTAGTGTCTGCTCTCAGCTCTATAAATCACTGTGCTATACATGATTGTGTCCTGCCATACAGCTCCAAGTACAGAACGGACAAATGAAGCTGTTATAAACCCATACTAAGTGACATTTTTAACCCATACATTTTGAAAGCTTTTTAATTACATATTTTCTATGATTTCTGATTAAACCAAAATTGCTTTCAATGACACATAATAAATCACACCACAGAATTATTCACATTTTTGCCAAATGTAGTCAAATGATTTGTTTGCCACTTTCGGGACTGAAGTCCATCTTCCATTAAGAAAATAGTAAATTAAAAGAAAGTATTTCTAGACACCCAGATAACTCCAGATCTTTCCTATGACTTATTCTTCTCTATCTCATTTAATCTCCAAGGGAGGTTTACTATGCTTTCTTCAGATAAAAGAAAATTTAACAGCAGGTCTATGGGTAGCACTGCCTGTCAGTGACAGTGCTCTATCTGCTGCCTTCTATCAGAGTTCCTGCACAATCAGAAAGATTGAAGTTTGTGGTCAGCTTGCACCCTCATGAAAGTATTACCACAAAATAATCAGAAATTATCTCATTAAGGAATACAGATTCTCCACAGCCAAAAACTTTAATAAGAAATAAAGTATGGAGCAACTTACTTTCTTCACCTGTCTAGGCCTTGTTTCTCTAAGAGGTGACTTTTTGACTTTTCTCACTGTCTCAAGCCATACAACGCTAACTTCCCCCTCTTTAAACACTTCAGTGACACTGCAGTCAGATTCTAGAAATACCTAGACATGAAGAAAAACTGCTTGATTTGCAAGTATTTCATGTAAAATCCAGAATTAATGACTACAATATTGAAAGATCCTTTTATACTGATCTAAAAGAAGTCTCATTTAATCCATTTATCATCATGGAATATGCAAATATCTGCATTAAATGTAGTTACAATCACTTTTTCACTCATGCGTCTTTATCCCTATATTTCATTGCAATAAAAAGTATGGCTATTGCCAGCTGTATATACACACACCCCCACACCCAGCTCTGTCTCTCAGGGTTTTGTAGCTGTATCTCAGTACTTTGGAATATAATGCCATTCAATGTTCTCCATTTCTGCAAGATACAATTTAGAGTTCCCTACTAGGAAAAAGGTTTTTTTACTGACTTACAGATTACAAGATAGCAATAGAAAGTAATAAAAGTTAAAAAGTTGTCCTTGCTCAGCATTAATTTACCCTTTAGAAGCACACTCCATACAAAACATTTGGGATTTTACAATCCCTGTGACAACCTAGTTTGTCTAACACTTCCTTTGGGAGATAGGAAGGCTGGGAAACAGTGTGATTCTTTGAGTAAACATGAGGAGATATTTGCAATATAGAGACTATTTGTCTTACAGAAACTATTGGATAGAAAATGACTATCAGTACAATGGGAGCAACCACAAGGCTGAGCTATAGCATGCTGACTTCTTGGAGTGGGGGAATTTTCAGTGTTTAAATTCTGCTGTTCATGTAATTGCTACAAGCAAAAAAGCTGTTTTCCCCTATCATATTCCGTACCCTTCAGAGGGCTAAAACATATAAGTTCCTTTCTACTCCTAAGTTCGCGCATCAATTTCTGAGGAAGAAAAGAAGCCATCAACAACTCAAATTCACCTCCTCGACCAAAAGTAGACTAAATTCCCTGGTTTGATTACTCTTTATCTTGAGAGAAGCTCCAGTTTATCACAGCTCTCCCCTGGTAAGTTTTCATCAGAAAATACAAAGTCATAAGCCAAAAGCAAAAGGAAAAGCAGAGGCACATGCCTGCCTTGAAACTTCACAGGGCAGCTACATCGAAGGACAAACCTCCAGAATCAGGCTTCTAAACTGATCACGCAAAACAGGTACTTTGAAACACTGGAAAACAGTATTCTTAAATTCTTCTGCTGTCTCAACTGTTGGTTTCATGTGTTTCTAGGGGAATCACACCACAAAAGAATTTTAATTAGACACTTCTTTATTCAACAACCTGTCTACAAGCTGAATGGCAGGAACAATCAATGCCTTGATGAATAAATTGTCAATCAAACCATATCCCTACATTTGGTTACCTTGAGCTTTCTCAGCCAGAAGAGCACGGTGAAAGAATGCTCCTGCTATTAACCCTCTCTGCCCTGCACTGTCAGGAATAGTATGATTAATCCATTTTCCATTTACCCTTAGCACCACTGATAAAATTGATCTTCACAACAGTAATCTTTCGGTTTTTGTCTCTAACTCTGTCACTTAAGACACCCTGTCAAAAACATTTTTCAGATAATTCTTTTTCTACTGAGCCCTTTTCAGCATGAAAAGCGCTAACCATACAGATCCATTTTGCAATACAAAACATTCAATTAAGCCGCACCAACATTAATGGTGATTACTAGAGATCAAATTGAAGGGCAACCAGAAGTGACTTACCTATGCTCGAGTCTGGTGACCCCTTCCTTCCTTGCCAGCAAATGTGAAGAAACAGATTAATCAAACACAATAGCCATATGTTTGCTTTGTTTTTAAAGAAATCAGATTTCCACAGTCAAAAAAGCACTGGCAAGTTGTTACACGATTTTCTCAGCACCCATGCCTCACAAAATCTTGTGTTTGTAATCTAACTGCAGCAAACAGCCATCACTCTACCTGCATTCATGGCCCTAAGGGAGGACATGAGCAGCATGCAACTCTTACTCCCAGGATGTATTCTGCAGATGGTGAAAAACTCTTTGGCCAAAACATACTGTTGTAGGGCAAGAAAGACAGATGTGCAAGCAGGACATGAGAGAACTACTTTAATGTCTGTCTATATTTTCATAGGAAAAGGCACTAAATGTAAGACATTCCTAAGACCTTTGTCTGAAATCCCTCTATCATTAATAATAAGATTTATAACTTGAAAATTATTTTTACTCCCCTCACAGGCTTCATTGGGGGGGGTGGAAAAGAATAAACATACTGATGAGAATAATCTTATTTTAATGGATTGACGAAGACAATTTTGTGGCTGATGATAAGACTCCACTTATTCATTTTTAATCACAATGTATTAACCTGTGGTGAAGAAGGCCAAAATCAGCAATGCATTTAAGGAAGTCTTTAAATCAAAGCTGACAAACAGCCACACTACTGCTTACCACCATTAAAACATTAAGATGCTTAGAATTAAGCACCAGCTTAACATATTGTTAGATTGTGCCCTTAACATTGGCAGAGCAGAAAAACAGGAAACCTAGAGTATTTAACTCATATCTTACAAATACATTCTATCATTACAGGTTTCTGAATTCATCTGAGGGAAAAAAAAGTTTCTACATTCCTCTGGAGTTAGGGTTGTGGGTTTAAATTTAGGAATTTCATTTGAGATGAGTGACATTTTCAGTAGGATGGTCAGACAGTGTGGCTTACAGGAAAACATCCCAGCCTGAACGGTTACCATTGTGTCCCAGCAGATTATGTAGAACAAGGATTTTGACCCAGTTTTGGCATGACTATTGTTTACAGCTCAACCTGCAACTGACTGGCTTTCCTGGATTTACTCTCTCTCTCACGCCAATGCATTTATCTGCTTTTAGGTTATTTTTTGTTTTCTTTAATAATTCTGTTCTAGACACACTGCAAGGCACCCTTCCTGATGAAGTAGATGAATTTACCAACACCTGGTGCATTTGAAACCCTAGAACAGGCAGATGGTAAAGACACAGATTCTGCAAATTTGATTACAGCAATGAAAGCAGTGCTGCTGCAGACAGAAACGCTCCCTCGGGAAAGGGAAGCAGCAGAGAGGGGAGGTTGATTGGGTCCGGTTTTCCTAAGGACCAGCTACTTACATGGCTGGAAAGACAGCCCAGAGTGCCACGCAGCACACGCAGGCTGCAACCAGCAGGTACACAAATAACTGAGCCTACTCACCATCCTACTTCTGAACTGTCAAAGGATTGCCTCAAAAGCCGTATTATACAGCAGCCCAAACAACAGGTGGTTTTGTGGAGCTTCAGGATTACCGACCTAATCTTCTTAAGGAATGAAACAGAACAGCCATAGAGGGCTCTACAGAGGAAGATCACAAAGTTCATCAGCTGAGATGTGATTATATGAGAGCTAATCAGTTTAGCCACAAAGTAGATCATACTATTTGTTCTTTGGAAAGCTCCTCAGCTTCTTCAGAGATTTTCTTTTCTCCCCTTTCCCTGTCCTTGCTCCTCTTCTGTTTACTCCCTTTTGTCCAGATACACAGAAAACATGCTATGTTAAACATTTCAATTTAACCAGGGAAAAATAAGCATGTATTAAAAATATTTCCTACATACCAGTGTATTACAGCAAGAACCTTAAAAATCTAGGAAAGGATCACTCCAAAATTATCACTTCCATTTGTACTTCTCACTTCTATGTGCATCTATGTTCTCTATGTTGCTGTACTTAGCTCTCAGGAGAAACCTGGGTTTGCTCTGCAGGCAGTATTACGAAATCACTGAGATGCCATAAATCTGCACGGTTAGTCCAGCCAGAATTCAGTCTGCAGGAAACAGCCAGAGTATTTATACTGTTAAAACAGGCAAAACACTGCTATCACCTTCTCTCCTAGTCCAGGCTTCTCCAGAAGCTCAGCTCTCCTGTCAGGGAATAACTCTCCATGTTGCCACAAGCTCATTTCAGACCTTTCAGACCATGAAGTAGCATCCTCCCCCACGAGTATCATTTTACTATGAGCAATCTCTAGCTGTAATCAGAAGCAGCATCCAGTGGACAAATGAAAGTGGAAACCTTCTTGACAGTGTGATTCCTGACCCTTATTTTTGCCTTTCAGCCTCAGCCCCAAACGACAGTTCCAGGGAACTTTCTCTTAAGATTACCAAAACAGAAGTAGCAATAGCTACAGGATTTATTATCTGAACATGCACTTGTGAGGTTTGGATTAAAACCACAAGTTCATTTCACTTACCAGTCAATAAACAATCAGCTTTCTGCAATTCCTCTAGCACTTCAGGCTTTATAGCTCCACACAGAAGCTAAAACACTTTGTACTCCAAAGAAGTACATAACCCCTTTTTCGGTTGGTGGGGTTTGGGGTTTTTTGGGGGGAAGAGGAGAGGGAAGAGAGTAAACTCTTTTCTTTATAAGGCCTAATCTGAAAATCTCTGATTCAGAAACAGCTGCCTTGAGAGTTCCCTGATATAACTTGGGGAATGGGCTGATTGGTCACGGAACAATCACCCCTATCTGCATGCTGAGTCACTCAGGTGCCAGAGTTTGGGTCTTGTCATCTCCTGAGCTAAAAGCCTTTAACACCTGGGGTTGTTTCCATGTAGAGTACTTACATAGATTAAGCCCCCAGTTTGGGGGAAATCCTAATAGTTCATTTTTTGTCCTATGCTTATTTTCTGTTCTTTTCATACTTGCTCTCAATGAATCAATATAACGAAGATCTGTAAGAGAACTGTAAAACTCATGGGGTATATTGATAAGTCTGTATAAATCCAAGTAAAAAATATTACAGAGACTAATACAAAACCCAAAGTGTTTTTACTTGCATAATAAAATTTTAACTAATTTTTATTTGATTTTGAGCCATCTCTGGGATTTGTGTAAGTTGAAAGTTGCAGAAGGCTTCTCCGTTTGCTACTTTAAAGAAGTTATTTCATAATAATTCTAAAATGTTTGATAATTTTTAACCATTGGGACCAATTTAAGGTTATCTACAAAACTGTTCAGCTGCTTTCCCAGCAGCCAGTCCTGTGGTTCTAGGGTCACAAAGGAGCGTCACAATGATGGTGATGTGCTCTGTGTGCAATCAGAAATTGCTTGTGAAAGTTAAGAAATTACGTGACAGAGTTCTTCAGTAACACTTCTACACACAAGGGAAGGCTTGTGTGGGAAGCCCGTCTTCAATAAATGAAAGAAATTTATTAAAGTGCAACATTTAAAGTACAACCTAGTAGTCTTCATTGCACAGATCTAGCAACACCTTGACTCTGGACCAATGCATTCAACAATTATGTCTGACAGGTTTTTTGAGGTTTCCTAATTTTTCCCATTCTGAAAAATTTACAACAGTACTACATACACTTTCTTCTGTCTTAGTTGAAGAAAGAACTTGTACACATTCTGCAGCCCAACTCCCCCTCAGAAAAGCATGTAAACACAAGCATTGCATTTAAGTGCTCTCCCAAAGACATTTTCTTGAGTCAGGACTTGAACTGAGGTCAATAGCACATGGATGAGCAACCATATATTTCTTATACATATATTTCTTTTTGAATAACATAAGTCAACATTAGATCCCTTGAACAGGCCATTTAATTTGCCATCTCAGGAGAGAGGTATTAGCCTGACAAAACCTGCAGAATCAACCCATCCTCCTAAGGTGAATGATAAATTCAAAGGAATTCTGGTTATATTGATATTGCTTACATAGTTATGTAGAGAATTCTACTTGCTGGACATTATTTCTGAGATTAAATTAAAACTATAAAAAACTTTATCGTGCATTTCTATGCTCTGTTCAGGCAGGCTTTTATGATCAACTCTGTAGGTATTATATTTGCATTAAAAAAATGCAAGTAAACTTGCCTAACTAGGCAGCCAGACTTATGCTACAGCACTTTTTTTTTCAGTGAGCTGTTAAAAAAAAAAAGCCATGTAGTCTTTACTGAAAAACAAAGCCAGTACTTGTCTAAAAATGTTCAGTGTTACAGGAATTGTACGAAGGGAACCAAAATCTGAGTTCAAAACTACTTCTCTTTAATATACACCATACTCTAGATTGCCTGTCAAGTTGGGGAACACTGCAGATATGAATGCAGCCAGTGCATATGCCAGCTTTCTAAATAAAACCTGTCAACTTCATATTCAAGGGTCTGTTTTCCATGTCTGTCTTCTCAGGCTAACCTCCCTCAGCACTCTACTGTAAATTCAAAAAACAAACTTCCCAGCAGTGCTACTGTTGATAAAGAGTGGAGAAAATGCTACAGATTTTTGATTACTTCTGCTGCCTCAGCATGGACATAGAAAGAGCTGTGGGCATGTGCCACTGTCCCCCACTCCCAGGGCTGGGTGGTGATGTACTCTGCACCATTCTCCTCCACAAACCACCTAGAGCTACTTCAGCTTTTTCACCTGGTTATTTCAGCCCCCATTGCTGGGCCCATGTTTCTGGGATGGCTCCATGTATAAATTATCAATTATGGCTGAAATTATGAGCTCTTTGAAAACAATGACAAAAATCTCAATGAATATTTAGGAATTTTGCCACTCATCTACAAGGGGTCATTTTGCATTTGTGAATCATGTTTTTTATCAATTAATTGAAAAGTCTCTTTTCTCCCTCTTAGAGAGTTATAAAAGAAGTTCTTGAATAGGTAGTTAGCTAATACTAAAGTAGTTGGTTCACTTACTTCACAGCCCATTTGAGTTTCCACTGTTCTCACACTAATGCCCACATAAATTAATACAGACTCACTATTTCTCTGAGTTCCTTTGCCTCCTGTCTGATTTAGTTTCAGAAATTGCTTATCATAAGGTTTGCCTTTCTGACTGGTGGAACCTAACACATGGAGTCCCCCCTGTGCCTGTAACATCAGATTCAGCAAGCATTCCACTTGGAACTGGAAGCTCTGAGTCTGAGAATGAACAGGTGCATGGGCCATTTCCAGCTCATGTGTGTGAGATCCACAAACTCAGTGGCAAGAAAGGACCATACAAATCATCCTCTGCCAGTTCATGCAGTTTTGGTTTAGTACAGTAGAGTGACAATCTCACAAGTAACTGCAGGGTCTATGCAGAGGGCTTCAGATCTGAGACAGAAATCCTGAACTGGACTGTGTTCAACGGGAACCCAGCAGAGAGCGTAGTGCAGGGTGACATGTTGATGGTAATCTGCATTACTAAGCCAGTAAGTGGCTTGCAGCAGTTAGAGGGTTTTCACAGTATTTATCTTAAGACCTTGATGTAATGAATTGCAATACTGGAAGTTAATAAGCTTATGTACTTGGATCATGATTTCTAGACCTTTCTAAGAAAAGGAGGCTCAATCTTCAATCTGATCAGTGGTGAATAGAAAGAAGTGTGCTTTAGATGCAAGAATACAACATCAAGATAAGACTGCTGGATCATTCCCTTGACAGAGACACTGTGGAAATAAGGCCTAAACTCATACCTCAAGAAGCTAAACAGTTAAATTACAGTATTAGCTTTTTAAATTAAATACTTTGCTAAAGGAATAAAACAGGATAGAATCAATTTTTATTGCTCTATCATGCCTCTAAACTGATTGCAGCTGTAATAAAATTAGGGATCCCATTTCATTTAAAGCAAGGAAAGTAATTTTATTTACTTTTTTCAGTCACACCCCCACACAAGTGCATGCACAGAGCAATCAGCCACTGCACTTGTTAGCTTGCTGATTAAATACTTTGTCACTTAATGCTGCACTAATTAAAGAGAATTGAAGCTGCCTGTGCGTCAGCTAACACGGCATTAACTTAAACTGAAATCCCTACGCTTCATTCATTGCTTCTGTGCAGAGCTGGGAGGAGGAAGACCTGTTCTGCTTTTTTTCAGCCAGTAATTCCAATATATCCATCCCCAGCTGCTGAGATTTCTTTGGCCAAAAACTTTTGATGGCTGTACTAAGCCAATAAAATTTCCTTGTACCTGTAGTCTTGCTGCCTTTGTGACCCACAAGTGCTGAGTGTGAAAGTGCAGCGGTGAAAGGCGGAGAACTGCTCAGCCCTGCGGCTCCAGCTCCTGCCTGATACATAACATGGGGTCAGAAGGCAGACCCTATTAACCACCTCCTGAAAGTGTTTGCTTGGCCAAATAACTGCTAATCGTTAGAACTTGTTCAAAGTCCCACCCCTGGACGTCTGCTAATTTGTGAAAATCATGCCTATGTTTTTAAGGGGCCTAGAGACTAATTAATAAGATTCCCAAGCCATGGGAAAAAAAGGATGGACTTTTACATCTCAAAAGTCATGATTTCTAAGCCAACATCAGCATTCCTGAGAGTGTAACTACCCAGTTTCAAATTTTGTTACCAAAACAGAACTATAGATGAGGGAAAACATACAGATCAGGAAAAGCCTCCTTATTGCAAAGTTAACCACATTAAACATAGGAGTTTGTTCTCTCCTCCACAAATGATATGCACTGAACTGACAAATGAAGTCTAGATTGATTAGCTGCGTAGGTGTGTGTCTGTGTTTGTAGTTCATGGAGCTGATCACTTAATCTAAACTGACACTTAGACTATACATGTTTCACCATCACGTTTTTTTGGAATATAACCAAACAGATGGTGCATGAACATCACAATATAGTCACAAGTTCCCAGAAGGAGTTAACAAATTTTTTTTAGAATGGCAGCTCATTATATATCATAACTAAGGTTGTATCACCCATTTCCCTATAAACTGTGATTTTCAAGGGTTTACAATATAACCATGAAAATCCATTCAGGCAAGAAAAATAGCCTGAAACCAAGAACTCTGTTTTTGTTGAGAAATGTCAAGCAAGCTATCCCATCATAACACAGTTTTCATTTTTTAAAATTCTCCCCATGCATTCTTAAAAACTGGAAGAGGAGGGAAGGGATAGCTCTTAAGTTCTTCAAAGAAGGCAAATAATGTGTATTTTTATGCCAAATTTTAAAGTATAACAGTTTTTTATTATATTTCTGCATGTTATAAGCCAACAAAAGCTGGAAAGCTCAAAATAAAGAAAAATGCTATTTTCTGATCAGAGCGGTTTTTTTAATGTCTCAATTGGAGGGACTTTAGACTCTAGAAATCACTCTTTTGAAATATCCATATAGACTCTGCATCCCAAAGGTTGGTTTCTCCATGCCATTTGTCAGTTCCAAATATTTTAGTCACTACCCCTAGAATATTTAAAAGCATCAGCAAAAAAAGCAAAGGGAAATCATCAGCATCAGCCTTAGCCAGTGCTGTCAGGCTGTAGAACCACCGCCTTGCTCCCACTACAAGATGGCTTAACTTCACTTTTGTTTCACTGCCCTCTCACAGGTGAAAACAGAAGGAGAATAAGGTCTATTCTGGGGCTTACACTATTATCCTTAGAATTTTTGGTCCTATATAAAGTGTGTCAAATCCAACTCCAGGCTTGCTCTCCTTACTTCCGCAAGCTAAGCTGCATTTTATTTCTTTCTTGGAAGAGCTACAGGTTAGACAGCAGATGAGATGACAGAGAAAACAAAAGCATGCAGCATTTCAGAGCTGCCTCCCTATCACTGCATTCTCTGTCTCTCCAGTTTTCATCTCCTTCATGTTCCTTGTCATTTCTCTTATGGCTGGGTGTGTTCTTTCTCTCTCTGAGTCTGTAAAATGGGGCTTCCCTGTAAAACTCCTCAAATACCTCTGTAAGTAATTCCCCATGCACATTGCATAGGTGTGCTTTGGAAGAAAGGCCACGATGGCATGGCTGTGCCAGTACTGTGCCTGTCTCTGGCATGCCCAGCCCAAACAGGCCCCTGACCTGCACCTGGGCAGCGCTGCCGGTGCCAGCCTCAGACTGCCCTCACGGCACAGGGAGCTGGGCAGCCAGGGAAATCACTGGGGGCACGCCAACTGTAGCGAATTCTCCTGACTACAGGACAGAATTACCTGCAGTGGGAGGCCTGGGACACGTCACCAGCTCTGTTGGGACACAGCTCAGTGCTGCCACGCAGGCTGCAGCTGACTCACTTTGCTGCGCCTGGCATGTGCTCCCAGACACCCCTGCAGGCACTGATCAGGAACACAAGTGGGATAAAAGCCATAGGAGCATACAAGCAGAACTAACTGGCCCAGAAATGGACAAAATGAAGGAAAAAAAACATCACCACGGTCTTGAGCCCTTGTCCTCTGCTGCCCTACGACCCCAGGAGGCCACAGAGCCAAATTAGTGAGCAGAGGCAAGTGACCAGTTGTGACCCAGGTTGTGTATTACACATCCCACAGCAGCCCCGGGGCACAGCTCTGGTCCCCAGAGCTGCTGCCTGCACTGACTTTTGTACATCTGAACACACAGGAACTGCAGTCCAGGGTGTTTCACAGCTGTTCCTTTAGGGCAAGTTCTGGTTGGGTTCTACTAAAACAGAGGTCAAAAATGGGATTCTGAGGACATGTTTAATACATGAAAGTATAGGCACTCAGGTCTAAAAAAAAAGAGTTTGATATCTGTTGCAGAAAAATATTAATTAGGTATTACTTTAGATGATGAATTCTGGCCCGTTCCCATCTGAACAGCTGGCAAACATCCCATTACAATCAGGTTGGATTTGGAGGGTTAGGAGTGTTGGGGTTTCTTGATCAAGATATTTTGTTATGATTACAATCTATTAAGACTTTTTATTAGCTTATTAAGACTTTTGCTTGTTATCTGCATGAACTATATTAAATAGCACTTAATTGGATATGAAACAATGGCACTAGAGGCAAAAACATCATCAAATACATTAATAAAGCCTTTTGAAAATGCAGTTGATTATTTAAGTGATGGACGACATTTGTGCACAGCATCCTTGCTTATTCAGATGGTTGAATGCTACATGATCACGATTTCTTTTGTTTTGCTCACTCAACATATGTTCCATGCCTTGTAAACTGCACACCTGTAAGTAGCATCCCATCTTGTTTAGATTAGTAAGATTCGTACATCCTGTGCTCTTTTTCTGAACAGATTTGCCTGGAATGTTTTCAGGCTGACATTAACAAGATATGGCAACATGCAATAGAGATGTGCTAAACTGCTTAGAATCATCTGAGAGCTTAAATGCGTGCACATCTGGATTTAATATTGGCCCACCCATATCTATGATGTTAGTGATGGTCAGTGGTTTCTTACTAAAAAATACTGAACAACATTTTTTCTTGATTTTTCGTGTAACAAAGAAAGTAAAATCTGTTGCCTTGGCATACAGAGGGAAAAACTTGATTCAGCAGTTCCTAAATTATAATATTGCAAGTATACTGCAGTCCTTGGTGGTTCCTCACATGCACAGCTGCAGGATAGAATCAGAAAATTTAGGGTCAAATATTTCCTAAACCTGGTAAAAAATAGTTCACTTTATATGCTCAGTAAAATCAAGAGAAACCATTTGCACCACTGGCAGTAGAATTTATTCTTATCTCTAACATTCTGGGGAAAAAAATAAAATTAAAAATCAGAGTAAGATTGCCTTTAATCACAAACCCTTTGGGGCACAGACTGCCTTTCCTCACAGTACCCAAGAACACACTGAACCCGAGTCATGGCTCCAGCTTTTAGGAACTGGCACAGAGAAGAATGAGACAGCAATGTCTGTTACATGACATCCTTTGTCTTTGCTGACACCTTGAATATGGACTGCTTATTGCTTGAACCCCCTTGAAGAGGCGAAACACCAAGATTTCTGTTTTCACCTGCCTGTCATGCATGTCATTTAATATTTTTAAGACTCTTACTTCACAGTTTGTCACCACATAAAATACAGGAAATTTCACTTATTTTAAAAGGCTATATTTAACACACAGAGAAACTGTATTCAAATGCAAGTAAGATTGTGACAAGCCATGAAATGTGTAAAATTACAAATAATTCAAAATTAGTTTCTTAGTCAGAGAAATTAAAGGTTTCAAGTGCATGAAACCTTTTCCTCCTTCCTATGTAACATAGCAGTACAGAGCTGGTGGCAGGCTGAACAACTGGTAAGTTTGCTATGCCATCAGTAAAGACAGAAAGGTTTCATTTTACTCTCTCTTTCTATGGAAAATTATCTTCCATTTTTATTATAATACAGTGCAAGCATCAAGTTTAGTCTTAGCAGCATGTCTCCACTCATGTTGAGAATGTAATTGTAACAAAGGGAATCTGAAAAGTCTTACTAGTAAGAATATATCTTACTTTTACACAGATCATTTCAGTCAGAGGGGTTCTGGTCACTTGCAAACCATTGCCAGGATCTTGTTTTCAGACCCTCAAGGCAGTGCTCAGCCCTGGTGCCTGACTGTCCCTATCTGTCCAGAGCCCAGACAGAAGCATGCTGGCAGCTCAGCACAAATGATGAAATCATGATGTTGAAAGTCATATCCTGTCCATGAGTCTGAGATCTGAAATTGCTTTTACCTCTGCAAAATCCTTACTTCTCATTGTACCCATCTCCCAATGGCTTCTGGAAAAATATTTCAATTCCCTGGAATTTCTGCAGAAATATTTGATCTTCTTCTGGAACTGGGGTCAAGATAGATTCAGCTTTTGCAAGCTTCTTGTATGTGTTTGGCTGTGAAACCTGTGAAAGGACACTGAAGAAGACAGAAAGATACACCATTGGCTCAGAGAAGGCAAGCTTTGTGAGGACAGTTTGTACTCAAAGGTCATGGATCCTTTTCCTGATTCAAGAGTGAAATACATCTGGATCAGTTGTCTGTTCAAGAGCAGAAGGAAATTTGGGCACAGTGGTGAAAGTAGAACTCCCTCAGAAACATTCCTTTGAACTTTTTCTCTTCTGTTTTGTACAACTATTGTCCACTAAAAGCAAATGCTTCTCTCTGTGTCTGGCTGCAATAACTCTAAATCCTGTAAAATGCATTACGTGACAATTTTGCTTATTTTCATAAAGTATTCTACCATGTTAAAATTCTTGATGCTGTCACAAATAAAGCAGTGTGATGATCTGCTTAGAATCTCTGAGAGGGAAAAATATAAATGAGTAAATCATTATATAATTATCATTTTCTGGATACCAGAAAATGGTACCTTCAGCACACTGCAAATCTGATTTAGTAGCAAGTGATTATTAAAGTTATTTTGATATCGAGTGGAAGAGTTTCATATCTTCTGAAAGTAGGAAAGGAACACTGCCTTGCACTCAAGATGCACCCTTCAATCTAGGAAAGGAGTTGGACAACATATAGAAGGGCCAAGAACTGAGACTTGAAGTTGCATAATGCAAACTTGCATGATGTAAAGATGCAAGAGGACAGAATGCACTATCAGACCAAACACTGACAAACTAGCCTGAAGCAGAAGAGAAATAGTTGAGAGAAAACAGACTTTTAAGGAAACAAACAAACAAAAAACCAAAATAAGTTATAAGAGCAAAAATATAAACAAACAAGTCCTAAGCTAATGAACACCCGTGAAGAAAAAGGCAAATGAGTGTGTGTGTTTGTGTGTCTGCACATGCACTCGGGTAGGCACCCAACCTCCTGTGCAACCAGCATCTTCTTGAGGGACAGCCTTTCCACTGATAAGAGCATGTCTCTTCCTCCAGTGTGGCTTTTGTCATTTATTCAGTTTTCTGGCTAGAAAGAAATGGTTTGGCCTCAATAAACTGTCAAGAGAAGTAGCATCTGTTATGGAAGGCAAATTGGCAGTGGGATTTGAATAATGTTTGTTTTCCTCAAAATTTAGACTATTTCCAATTTTTTTATAGCTACAGATGTAATTAAATAATTCATATAAATTCAGGGCACACACGGGTTTTATTACTGGGCTTGGACTTCAGTGATATCTGAACATACATTTTGATGAGAATTAAGCCTAAATAACAGTCTCCAAAATTCTCCCCTAAACTGGTGAGGACTCAAAGTTAGGGCTTTATTTGCCTCAATTTTATATTTGTTTTTCACACTAATAACCTCTGTGGAATTATTTCAGATTTATCCTCCCATCCTTACAAAGAAAACCCTTGTACAAAGTTTAGTACCAGACAGCAGCTTACAGTCTTGTTCTAAATTTTCTTGTCACATTGCCCTAGTATGCATAGTCCTATTTCTATTCCTAATTTTCCCCATAAGTGTATCAGCCAAAAATGTGATAAATACACATACATATACTGCATTTCTCTTGATTGTGCTGTGGAAAAGTACTTTGTGCTGTAATATAAACAAGTGTATATATATACTAGGGAGCATTAAAATATAGGATCAGTCACTATATTTTGAAGAAGCACTTTCCATTCCATCCTGCATAGGCTTACACCTCTTCTAATAATAACCAACACACAGGAAAAAGGTTTCAGTTCTTTATATTCCTGATATTAACACCTGTACTGGAACAGCGTAGTGCAAACACCACAGGCAGCAACATACATTATCTTTGTTATGCATTCTTATTAATAGAACAAAATGCGAAGTATGTGTTTAATCCAAACTCCTTTAAAAGAGTTGGGAGGACACTAGGAGGAATATGTGGTCATCCCTGCACAAGTTTTGAATTCCTACTTGGAATTCAGCCTGCAAGAGAGGTTGGAGCTGGGTGGCTGCCCCAGTTCCAGGGGAACTCCAGGATGGGTGCCACCAGTAGAGACACAGGAGCTACTCACTGCCTGAAACCAAGGCCATGTGGAAGAAAAGTGCTGAGGTTTGATTTTAACATGTGAAATTGCCTCTGACTGATGGGGCAGTAAGAACCTCCTGCTTTGGCATTTCTGATCTAAAACTTTTTGAAAGTTGTTTGTCTCGTGGAATTGTTGAAAACATAAAGATTTGTTCTAATTTGAACCAGAGGTGCTACCAAATTTTAACTATTTCCCCATGATGGATGTTTCAGTTTCAGACACAGGGTAAGAACAGGGAGGGAATAGTAAGTTGCTGCCATGAATAAGCACATGAGCTGCTTCTGCTTTTCCAATTTTTTGCCCCTCACTGCCATATATACTCATCTCCATGTTTTACCTGAGCAGACTCCCTTTTTTAATGAGAATTATGTCCACAGGTTGTTCCAGTACCAAACTAATGCAGATTTTACACTCAGTGTTGAAAGGCACAGGTTTCCATTTTGCTTCTAATTAGTTTAGGGAAATAAAGCAGACAAGTCAACAGTGCCCTACAATGCCTGTGAGGGGACACTTGCCCAGCCTGGCTACAAACCCTGTCGTGTTCACAGCACATCCAACCAAAAGTGTTGCAAGCATTGCCAGCAACACAAGAGCTGGCAAACCACACTGGAACGTCACTGCAGTTCATTGATTCATAAGGCAGAGAGGAGACCGTACAAAGAGCTCCTGAAAACTGTGCCACTGAGCCACCAGGAAAGGCAGCTCCTTCCAAGAACAGGATCTGCCACAGCAGTGCTGTTTCACCAGGAACATGTCTAGAGGCCAAGGAAGAGAGAAGGGGTGGGCAGCTCCCCAGCTTCCTCCTCTCTGGGCTTCAGAAAGGTGCAGGAAGAAGGAAGGTGGTGACAGGAAACTGGTCGCACAGGGCCCTCCAAAGGCCGATATGTAAGACCAGCACAGCGCTGATAACAGCAAATCTGCCAAGAGGGTAGGCCATGTGCAAGAGCCTCAGTGGGTACCAGGGCCTGGGGGCCCACTGCCCCTGCTCTGCTCCCCCAGGTCCTGCCCTGCTCCCAGGCAGGGGCCTTGTCTGGTGAGTCTGAGAATGGTGACACCATGAACAAAAGCCATGCCAAGATATTTCAGCTCTGGCAGAGACGGGCCTGCTACTCTTCCCCAGTAAAGTTTGTGAGAGGAAGCCTCAGAGACCCAACACAATCTTTCAGGAGTAATCCCAGTGCCTGTGTAGGGAGGTAGTCCAGCTTCTATGGGAAACACAATGCCAAAGTCCTGGGGACGGTGACTGCTGAAGAGTATGCAGCATTGCCTGTAAGTGTGGGAGTGTTAAATATAACAGTATCCAGGAGATACTGCAATTTGGATAAAATAAATTATTCTTGGATTTACAGTCAAACGCAGAATTATCTTTTCTTTCTCTTCCACACTGTTCTGTGATTTTTCTGAGCTACTGTGGCCTGGACCAGAAAGAGGTGAAATGATTTCTGCCTTGGAAAGAAAGGTGTCTTTTCATTTTCCCTGTCTTGTCTATTTTTTTTTTTAACTTACAGAGCAGCTAAAATTGAAATCTAGAAGTAGTGATATGATACCTATTAACTCTATTTTCTATACTATTAAAGCAAATGTGTAAGACTGAAGTGCTTTTATGCTATCCTCGATTATTTCTAACAGTACTTGGTGGGGGGTGACCATCAGCTCAGCTCTGGGATGAGTAAATCTATTATAAATCTGTTATATTTCAAAAGGAACAGCAGAGGTGTTATTTTCCAGCTGGAAACTTGTATTTCTCTTGGTCAACGATTTTTGTCTTCATCATTGTTTCCCCTCTTGTATATTTGCCACTATAGCACTTGACATTCAATGGATCACATCAAGCAGGTAACTGAAAGGGTACGCCTCTATTTCTTTTTAAAGACAGTAAGCTACTTCCTTACTATCTACATGAAATTGCTAGGTATTATATTATTAAATACATTTTTTAAGTGTGTGCCTAATTTCTTTATAGAAAAGCAAATCAGGTAAAAACACTGGAGTTGGAAAACACTTCAAACTAAGCTTCTTTGCAGGTTTGTGACCTGCAAAATGCAGTTGGCTCATTTAAGTTGTGATTTTCTTTTATGATATGTGGGTGGCTATTAAATTGAAATGAGCCTCTTCAAATACAGTTGAACCAAAGTCTAAAAAGAGGAAAAGAGTGTTTTGCTAGATATGCATATATAAATGGAATAATACCAATTAATAATAATAAAAATAATAATAATGGAACATCAAACTTCATTTAAGCATTTGTAAAGGTTTCTGAATTTCTCCTACAAACACTTCTGTGGTAGAAAAAGACAAAATATTTGATGCAGGAACATTAAATTTCCATTCTCTGATGGAAAGCAGGAGGGGGTGACTGCCCAAGTTTGTTTCTTACTGGCTCCTATATCATTGATTCCTTTTGGCACTTTCTATCTAGAACACAATTAAGTTGCTCAATCTTCATCATCATGCTACTTGCCAAGTTTTGTACTGCCTGAATTGTGCTGCTTTATTTCGAAAGAATTAAAATTATCTGCTATAAAGGTTGAAAATATTTGATGCTTGGGTTTTGGAGTAAGTGGCTGGTTTTGGTCACCTGTCAAGAGTATAAAGAACACATTATTGTAGCATGTGCTTTGTACAGCTCATGAAAACAAAGTGTGAGACAAAACAAGATGTATAGTTCATTATTTTTTGCTTTTAAAATTTGTGCTCATGATTACACAAGTTTATCATTATCGTGACATCACCCATCTGATTCTTCTCTTAGTCCTCAGATAGTTAAGACAGAAATTAGCCCATGGGAGCTGAGTCTTAGCTCCTCTGCTTCATGAAATCTTGCAGATATCAAGGCCAGCAGGAGATTTTAGCCATGTCTGTTCTAAAAATTACTCAAAATTAGGTTAGTTTTACTCCCAGCAGATGAAGTTACTGTGCAGCAATGGAGGTACATGGACAGTATCAAAGAGGCACTCCTCTAACAAAGAGCAGCCCAGCTGGTGATGTAAAGCACTGGCCAGCAGTTACAGCATTTGTTGCTGTCCTGATCCTACTGCATGAGTTGTGAGATGAGGAGCACTCTACAATTCAACGTTAAGAAAAGAGCAATATGCCTGGAAAATAATTGAGAAGAATTGTGGACAGCCATGACTAGGAAATTTCTAAGTAATATATACAGTGCTTTTAAATGATCGTGATTAGGTGAGGAACTGAACCCCAGCATCAGTAATAACAAACAACCACATGAGCATTGCACTAATAGGCACTACTGTTGCAAGGCAGAGAGAACAGACACCAGCACTTACCAGTGCTTCCCAACTAAAACTGCTGATCCAGTGAAAGACATTATCCTTCTAAAAACCCTGCCCATTTAAATCCTAGAATATCAGCACTACAAAAACAGTACTATTAGCCTTTTGCATATACAAATATAAATATACACATATCTCCATTATAAAGGCTTGTATTAATGACCAATTTTTTAGGATATTTCTTAAGGGTTTCAGCACAGTAATGATTATCAGGTTTTTGAGTAGGGGTATGACAGAAAGGAGAGTTTTTCTAGCTCATTCACCATGAATAATGGTCAATCCTTATGAATCCTTATGACCTTTATGACCCTGAGATGAGCCCAGTGGGTTAAAGCATAGTGCTAATAACTCCAAGCTTGTGGGTTCAATTCCCATATGGGCCATAAGAGGCTTGATGATCCTCATGAGTCACTTTCAACTCAGAATTTTCTGAGATCTGTGATTATGATTTATGACCAGACAAGAAACATGTATAACTTAGAGCTACCTCTCCTCCAGGATAGATGAGACTATCAAATTCCTCCATTTACTCACAGTTAAAACTACACAAACAGTGCCTAAAATGCAGGTACTTTGTGTCCTAAACCAATGCAAGGAACAAAGGCTGCTTAAGAAGTCCTCTGCATTTAGATCACACTTCACAATTTCAGAATCATTCCAAGCACCACAGACAAAATCCAGAACACCCCATTTGAAAGATCACCTTTTGTTTCCCAAAACACAGACTGAAAAATTGCATGTGAGGACAGAGGTGTGTTTGTACAGCCATGAGAAAGCATACAGCCTCTCAAGGAGCTGGCTTTCACAAGGCAAACCACCTTTTCTTCTTTCCTTTTCCCTCTACCCCATCCTTTTCTTTTTATAGTGAGAGGAATTGCCTGCACTTACTCTGCACAAATTCTGCCTGCACTAAAAACCCCAACATTACTGCTTGGCAAGGCCTGCCCACATGGAGAGCAGCAACCTAAATGGCAGCAAACAACTTCCAAAAGGTGTCCCAGCTTCCCACTCCATGCCAGATCCCCCTTGCCCACCCAACAGGGCCCAGGACTTTTGGAAGGACAAACATGCTCAGCCCTGCAGCAATAGGGTGCTTGTGCCAGCCAGAGAGTAGGAACAGGGCTGGCAAGGGAGACAGTGCTGCTGCTGACTCAGCGGTCTCCGGGCCAGAGGTCACTCCGGTGCAGAAGCCAGCAGTGACCATGGGCAGCAGAATTAGGATCAGGCAGAGGAAGAATGAGGGTCATTAAAATGCTTGCAGGGAAAAAGAAAAAAAAATAATAAAAGAAACCCAAAACCAAAAATCAAACAGCCTGGCAAGTTTGGAAACTACTGTAGTAAGTAGAAATTCATAAAATAAATCTTACTGCAAAATATATTTTTCTGAGGTTTTCTTTTTATAGCAAGCTTTATTTTTTGAAAATTGATATTCAGTTTTATGAGATATTTACAGCTCTTATGAGCACAGTGATTCTTGCTTTCCTTACTGTTTTGATGTTAGAACTTGATGAACACCATCGGATGTGCTGATCTTTATTATCAACAGCAGCTACACTAAACCACTTAAAGGAAAAGGATGTTGGCTCACCTGTTTGCAAGAGCCATCCATTACAACATGCAGAGAATCAGGCTGCACACAAACTCTAATCACAATAAGTAGGAGACCGGAAATATTTGTCACTTCCAAAACAAAAAGGAAAAACAAAAATCACCTAATCAGGGGGTCTCATTTTTATTATTTTTGGTTGTAAAACAGCTGAAGTGATTCTGTTCTGAAGACACTGGACTCCACGTCCATGAAGTCAATTAGCATAGTCACTGTTTGTTCATTACTCAAACCTATGTCCTCCAATTTACACTACCCATATGCTGGGCTAATTTTGTACGGCATAAGATGCCAGAGAAAGGTGCCAGATCCCTAATACATAAAAATTACGGATACTGCAGTGGCTCAGCTGACAGGCAGGACTGCTTCCAGGATGGAGTTCTGGACCAGTCTGTCACAAAATTCACCCTACCCATATGAATCCCTTAAAATCTTTTTTTTTTCTCAGGCTAAAATTAGATTTTAGCTATGTGAGGGGGCAGAAGGGGAAGGATTTTCCGTGATAACTGATTTTGGTGGTGACTGTGCAGAATTGTATGCGAGGTACTGAAAAAAATTTAAAAGATCACTCTAACAGTCTGATGGGGGGAAGGGAGTGCAAACACAGAAATAACTCTTGTAAGACATTATTTTCCACACCAGTCCTCTACTCTGTGCCACAAACAAACAGTATGTAACATACAAGAGACATATGATTACATCTGTGCAACAAGGCAGTACAGAGATGCTGCTGAGGTACAATCTGACGAGAGACCATGTTTCTCAGAGAGCTGAGAGGGGAAAGCATCTCCCTGTTTTAAGACTCAGAGACATTGATCTATGGGGAACCTTACCAGCATCAATAAGAACATGGATAATTTCATGGCTGATACAGAAGGCAGCAGTGAGACTTTCTGGTCTCTGGGGGAAGGAACAGGTCTTCCCTGTTTCATCTCCTGGTGGCTTACAGACACTCTCTCCATGAGAAGAGGAAGTAGGCAAGAACATGCCAGCCACTCACAGAGTGGCCTGGTCTGGATGAATGCTCAGCCTCAACCCCACCAGGACACAGCCTGCTGCAAAGCAAAACAGGGATTTAGGAGACTACTCTTTCCCACTCTGGGCAGATTTGAGGCTCTAGCTGCTCTCTGCCTTTTCCAATGAGCTCACATCCTCTCTTCTCCCACACCGGGCGCTTTCTGCACATCCTTTTATACCAACATGCCAGCACAGTCTAAGGAAAAAGTCACTTCTGTCTATGACAGCAAATAAATTCAGCAAACATTTAAACTTTCAAGCTAAGTGGAATATTGAGAGAAACTTCTGAAAATAAAAACAACGGTGGCTGTGGAGTTTCCCCCTCCCTGCTCCTACTAAGGAAGACAAAGTTATGGTGCAGAGGCCATGTGAGCTGCTCACCATGCACTCACAGTTCATTACAGAGCTCATCCAGCAGGGAACACCAATCAAACAGGCCATGGGAAAGCCAGAAACATGATTAGCACCCAAACAGCAACAAGGGTGAGGGTCCTCTTTAAGGACAGGAATTCAGACGTGCAGCCTCCTTCATCTTCATTATCCCGTAACACAAGCACATAGAGCTGTAAAAGGAAGATCCTCCTGCCGAGACCTACTGCAGAGGCAAACATTACTGTCTCCAGAAATTAGCAAGGCAAATAGATCAGCAGAGTCTTATTGAGGCTTGTGACCGCTATTATATTTGGCTGCCACAGCTTTCCTGGTGGAAATCAAACACTAAGTGAAAGAGAAGAAAAAACCTTTTGCACCTTGCCTGTCAGTGAGCCATGTGCAATCCAGCCTGTAAATAGCTGAGCTAATTCACAGTCATATTTTTAAATGCCACCGAAGTGCCAAAGGGAATGCAGAAATCCAGAGCCATGCATCGTCCCTGATCAGCAAGAACAACACTACCCACCCCTGCTCCTCTTCTGCCAAAGGCCGCTGGGCTAATACAGCTGATAAGTGTAATTCAGAAGGCCAACTGTCAAAGCAGATGAAGTGCATGTTTTCTTCCCAGCCTTGTAATGCAAATCAGTACATCCTGTCAAAAAATGACAATTTCAGGTTTCCTTCTTGTACCTGAATGAAAAAGGCATCGGTTCTCAAGACTCGCAAAGTCATATCCTCTTTGTGCACAGGCCAGTGAGGGCAGCCAGCTACACTCTGAGCCGTGCCAATGTGCTCCATGGCAGACCTAGAGCACACGGGCAGACGCCGGATCAGACACGGCTTTGATGTACAGTTGTGTCCAATAGCAGAAGTTTCTTTTGTGTACAGTGCTTAATTCCAGAGAGAAATGGAAACTCCCTGTTTGTTATTAATTGGGAAAGCAATAAGACTGTACCCAGAAGTACTTTTGCATCTTGTGACCTTGTCAAAAAGCCAGTGTCACCTACGTTACTGCACACACAAAACCGTTCCTCGTGTCTTGCCCCTGGCATGAGAATCTCATTGCTTCAGAAAATATATTTAACATTAGAGGAGTTTAAGTCTCTGCTGAAACCTTTTAAAAATGTCACATACAGCTCTTCAAACCTCCAATCCCAGAGCCTTCCTGAGAATAATGGAGAAGTTAAATCAACTTTACTCTGGGATTACCTTGCCCCTCCAAGTCTTCCCTTAGTCAGAAGTAATTTATTAGAAGATTACCACCACTAAAAACAATTCTCTATCCTCCTTGGAAGTATTTCCTTCCAAAGACTAAAGAGCTTATGCTAGCTAGACTTGGAAAAGCTGGCTAATCAGAAGGACATCTCCGTTAATTTCTCTAATGTTCTTTTCAAAGTGCTGGCATCGCAGACAGGCTGCTCAGGTGTGTGGCCAAGCATCCTGTCCATTTTTTCTGCATTTATTAGAGACACAAATTCAGCCTCCACCAAAGCTGTGCACATCATCCTGCTTTTACTAACATCTCTGACATGCGAGTGGTGGGAGAGCTATCTCATTAACAGCAACTGCTTTCAGTCTGGATATTAGTGATTTACAGTACAATGGCTGGTGCTCTCTTTACATAGAACATAGAAAAGTTTCTCATACAACACAGAAAAGTGTTAGTGAATTTGTAAAGTGTGGGAGCAGACAGGGTCAAAGACATATTATCTTAACAAGATAAATTAATCAGGCCTTGCTAGAACAGGATAAAAGGTGGTTCTGCCAGTAGATATACGTGAAATCCCTATCTGTTAGTCTATGACACAGCATAAGCAAAAGGAGCTTAAATACCACATTTTCTGTTCCAAGGAAACTGCTTCAGAAAACGCATATTTCAGTCCTTTGAAAGGGTGGAGATACCTTTCAATCTGTTTAAATTATCCTTGATTCTTGCTCAATAGGAATAAAATGTGAAAACAGCATTGGTCTTAGCTCGAAGGGAGCTATTATTAGGCATATCCACAACTGTTTTCTGTTTGTACGTACCCCATGCAGCCCAGCACTGCTCTGTGCAGCCTGCTCTCCAGGCTGCCCTACCTCTGGTAGCTGGAGAGCAACCCCTGCACATAGGCAGAGGGGGTATCCCTGTGCCCAGTAGGAACAGGATCAGGCTCCCTGCCCAAACCCCACAGCTGTCCACGAAGCTTTATTCCATCAAAAACCCTTAGACAGTGAGAATTGGGCTGAAAATGTAAAATGTTAATTTAAATACTTTGATGGTAAGCAGACTGGATTTTAGCTGCATTGCTTTAAAAAAAATTAACAAATATAAAGTCATGAAAGTGTAATTTGAGATTTCACAGGGAAGTAGAGCTGGGTTTCATCAATTATGCCCTGACATAAGCAGCATTAGAATAGAGGTTTTCCTCTTTTCTGACATCCCATCTCCTATGTGGTGGTATGAGCTGTATCCATACAAAAACTCTCTGGCATTTCAGATGCATGTTCTACCTGCTCTCCTCTCTCCCCACCCTCTCAATACTCTGCCATTTACAAAAGGAAGGATTTTGATTAATGAGTTCTTCCTGCCAAAAAGATATCCTCACAAGCCACAGAACAAAACTAAGTTAGATTCTATGGAGCCCATAAATACAATATTTCTGCACAAAAATCTCCAATTAGCTGCCAGGCACACTTGCTTATGAGTCATTAATGAATACTTCTATATGCTGAACATTCATATCTTTCTGTTTGTGACACCGCCTCCAAGCCTGACCCCCTGTCATCACATCAAAAGGATCAAGATTTTAAATGAGGTATTAGCAATTTCTTAAATAGCTTTTTTAACAGCAGGGGAAAACTATTGAACCATGACTGTTCAGTCATAGGCAACTATTGAAATCCCAGCACCTCATCTCCTCCATCCTTCAGCAGCTGAAGGCAGGAACACCACGATCACAATATTCTTGTGTAAGAGTGATGGAATTTTTGGTTATTTAGAACCCAGCCACGCAGTGAAGTCTCTGTGGGCAGTTTCCTGCACTCACATTGAAGTTTAAGGGTATAAACAGCAGAAAAGCCAAATTCTGTAAGACAGCATCAGGAGGAACTCACCTGTAATTCACTTTGCTTTCTAAAATGCAATTTGATTCCACCAGGTATACAGATTAGAAAGAAACATGATTAGTATGTCTTTTATTCTGCTATTCTTTCTACTAGCCCTAAAACTGGCTCTTTAATTATCTAGAACTTAGTCTGTGTTTTAAAGTGAGGAAATTACCAAATTTGGGCGTACAAATACCACAGCTGGTACATTTGGTTCTTGGACCACATCACTACCAACAATACCAGTTAGTATCACAAGAGTAGTAAACAAGGGGTTTGAGTGACTTTGGCAAGCAGGAACGGTTTCCCTCTGCTCTCAGCCATCCCCTGCACAGCCAGGATAAACCTTCCCTTTCACCCACCCCCAAAGAAATACAAGCACTACTCATCTGATTTGTCTTCCTCCCCAGAGCCCTCTGCACCCACAATATGTTTGTTCCTGCTTGGTATGGGATTTGTTTAAAATCCCCAAATCTCTGTGGTACAAAGATCCTCCCAGGTTTGGTGTAGCAAGGCTGGCCATGGCATGATCACCAGTGCTGGATGCAATTCCTACCCCTTCCACAAAGCTTTCACAATTTAAGTCCACCACATCAGCAGCTGTGAGGCAAGGTGGCCTCTCCTGGGGACACATGTCATTGTTCACCTTCCCCTCTGATGAATCAGAGGATTTTACTGTAACCTGGTTCACCCAAAATGAAGCAGTAAGATTCAGATACATTCAGCTGCCCTTGCTGCCTAATAAATGAGTGCTGTCAAAAGAAATCCAGTTCTTGTTATTTTGAGGCTTGCATAGGGTCATTGTATGATGATTGTTCCTTGGGGGAGAAAAAAAGGCAATTTTTGTGCTAGATTGCTCCTTTTAGATATAAAAAGGCAGAGTATGTTAAAAAAAAATTGAAGTATGTGTAGAAGAGGTTCACATACACTATTTTAGGCTGGAGGAAATACCTTACAGTAAGAACGCTGAACAGCTCAATCTGTTTATCTTATCAAGAAGAAGATTGAGTGGTGAGTTGATTACAACAGATAAGCACCTCGTAGGGAGAAAATACCAGGCACTAAAAGGATCTTTAATCTAGCTGAAAAAAGTGTAACAAGAAGCAATTGCTGAAAGCAGATTAGTTCAAACTAAAAATTAGGAATATATATTTTTAATAATTAATTCAGCAACCTATTGAGCTTGATAGCAGTCAGGGAGAAACTGAGTAGTGTAACAGAAAGAGGAGATTTAACTGGACAACCTCAAGATCCTTCTGGCCCTGCACTCTGAATTTCAGAAGGCGAGCAGGGGGGAGAACTGGGAAGTATTCTGGTGTAAGAAAGTGCAATTCATATTTCTTGTCAAAGTCAGACAACATCACTTGCTCATGCTTCATTCCTTTCTTCCCCTGGTCAGTAAAAGGAATATTATAAATGTTGTTAATTAAGAACATTGCAAAAGCTAAATCATTCATTTATTTCGATGCACATTTATATTATAATGTGCATCCAGAAGTCACATCCAGATAATTTTAATAAATACCAGGAAGTAAAATTCTCTTAGTATACTTTGTTAGGGAATATTTTATGTGTGTATATGTATATATATATATATATTTCATAGTAACCAAAGAATAAAGCTGGAGAACTAGAACTGGAACCAAACAAAAGTAGCTTCTAAAGAGTCATTAGACATGACAGCTCAAAGGGGCAAGCTGAAAGACAGTGTTCACCTCTGAAAGCTTGACCCCTGCACATTCCACCTCACACTGCACATTCCATCCCAGGGAGGGCACAACACCTTCGCTGGGATGGGCAGAGATGGGCAGAGTCTCACACTGCACAGTGTCACTCAAGGGAGCCTCATCTCAGATCAACAGAGCTGAAGCTTGGGGATCTCTTACATGTGTCTCTGGCCATTTCTTCATCAGGCCATTGGACAAGAGTGCTGGAGCAAATATTTTGCTTATGTGAAAGCAATGTTTTTCTGCATTTTCAGTTTCAAATTGCTGGAAAACCAGCACTGAAAAATAAAGCTTGTATAGAAATTGACTGCTTTCCTGTAGCAGTCCCTGTTGCACTATGGGGAGCTACAAAGCTATTGATATTTACCTTGGGGTTTATTCTTCTATTTACTGTGGATTTCAGTTAAAGCTATTGCTCTGGTAACCCTCATACTAATTAGTATTATTTCAATATATACTGAACGTTTCTTTAAAATGCACATGCTACAAAGGATGCAAATAACATCATAGGAACTCCTCCTTTTTAATTAGAAACTGCATTTAATTAAATAGAATTTAATAAATCAAATTCTGGTCAGTTTTAACAACATAATCCAATGTACATTAATACTATTACATTAATGTAAATTATGTATGTAATTATAAGATTTCGCCCAGTAAAGCATGAAAAAGTCTGAATATTTACTAAAGAAATAAGATAAGGAGCACACCATGATCATCCATCACTTCACCATCATTAAAACAGGTCGTGTAGATACTAGTTGCAACTTTGCCCAGTCGGACAACCTGGTGGATAAAGAGGCTTGGCTCTTGGGAACAAAGTACAGCAAAATCTCCCGACTCGGTATTAATATTTCTGATCATACTCAAGAAGAAAGTTGCATACTGTACACCAGAAATACAAATTGGGTCACCGCTCCAGGTAACAGCCAGAAAGCTTCAGGAATCACCATAAGATATTTGACCAACACTGGAAATTGCTCGTGATGAGCACCTAATTATAAGACATATTGATGATTTTAGAAAATAAAACAACCACAGTAAAGATACCGCTTAAGAGTTTTGCAGTGTGAAGATCTCTTAAGCATTTGGGCTTTCAGTATCAATAGTAAATGTCCTTTACTAATCAGATTGCACAATGATTTGGAATTCCTATGGATAACAAGTCCTTTGAGGTCACACAGGGAGCCTGCACTGATGGGCTACCTCAACCAAAAGCCACTCACAGGAAAGAAAGAGAAGCTTCTATACCCAAACAATACATCAAAAAGTCCACCTGCCAAACAAGACTTAAAGCAAACAGAAAATCAGATATTTAGGTAGTTAAGCAGGTATGGCATGAACATGGAGTAGGCTAAAGCAGAGCAAACCATTCCCATGGACACTGTGTTATGGGAACAAAAAGCATAAACTGAAGACAGCTCAACTTGTCTGTGATACCATCTCATATATTTCATACAAAAATGAGGAGATAGCTGAGGCGAGTCCAGCGATGCAGCAGGTATGGGATCACAGGCAGAGAAACCAGCAGGTCTCCATAAAGAGTTTGGCAGGGAAGTGGAGGATGTTCTATTCTACAGGCTTGGTCAAGGCAGGTTGACAAGATAAGCAAAAAAGTTAAGACAAGAAAAGGTTCCATCAATGATAAATTATCCACAGAAAAATTATTACCAGATTTCAGATATGGAAAACATAGGTAGAAGTCTGGCATAATGAACTTGAGCATTACTCAGTTTAATTCCATCTGTAGTTGTGACTGTCATCTGATTTCCATGGAATAGAAAATATCAGAGAAAAGAGCTAAAAAAAAAAAAAAAAAAAAAAAAGGCAGAATTAACAGCCCTGCTGATGAAGGGCAACTGCAGGAAACGAAAGGCAATAGCCTGGAGGGGGAAGATCCCAGGGGCCTACCCACCATTCAGAAATGCTTTTCAGGGCAACAGATGACATGAAAGGTGGAGATTAATCATGGACTCAGAAAGCAGCATAACAAAAGATGGAGAAGCTGCGGAGGGAGGGGTTTGGGCGGGAGGTTTTTGCCAGTGAAAGCAGTCGTGCAGTATGGGCACTGCCGGCAGCCTGGAGGTCGGGCAGGTGAGATGCAGTGGTGCACCCAGGGATCTTGCAGGAGGGAGGACACAGGATGGGGACCAGGAGAGCCTCTCGCAGCCCTGCCTGCTGTGATTTATCACTTCTGCTGGGGCACACAGGCTCCCAGGCTGTGGAGGGAAAGCAATGCACAGGCAGGCTAGTGCTCAAGTATGGGGAATCACTGTGTAAGCAGCTATTTCTTAGCAGAACACTATTCTGAAAGGGGTTTTCTCTATTTCCTCTCAATTTCAATCTAATCTGGCAAAAAATAAACACAATGCTGAAGGCTTGATAGTCAATGCAACAATAGTTGCCCTTTGCCCATCTATATTTTTAATACATTACTGATGAGTAAGGTTGAATCAGATTTACAGTTAAGATATTTGGTCATGCAATTAATGATGAAGATATCTGGCACGTGTCAGAAGAGCAGCATGGTTCCTGTGAAGGCTGACAGGATTCCACTTTTTACTTCAGTGGCAGCAGAGCCACCCTAATGGTGCGCAATTCAGAACTTTCTGCCTTAGAGCTTTTTAATGCCTTGAATAGCATGGTGTATCCTTGGTAGCATATCTTTGAGGCTATCTGTTGGCATGGCTTAATTACCCAGTATCAGCTTTCAACGATGAGCACATGAATTCTGACATGGCTGTTATAAGTCTAACAGCTCTTTACCCAAAATGTACATGCATTTTCTGGAGTCCTTAGGCACAATTTTTCTTTTCCATCACAGCAAAATGTGACCTCTTTACTGGCATTAGCAGTGATATTGTAATTCATAAACCATCCTTAATTGGGGCTAAAAAGCATAGTAATGATGAGAAATACTTCCCTGAAATTATAGATTCTGCCTGCTGAGGTACTCCCTGACAGCTTCAACACTCAAGAATCAGAATGCTAAAGATATTCTGACTCAAAGAAAGCTTATGGTAATAAAGCATAGTCTGGTATATAGAGGGAAAAGTCATTGTCTTAAGAGTGAAAATAGAAGACTGACTCTGACTACATTTTCTCTTAGTCTTTTCAGGCACCTTATTACACGTCTCCTGCAAATGTGACAGAACTGCTTTAGAGCAAGCCTTCTCCCTGGGTGCAGTCCTGGACCTCACAGCAAATGCCAGTATTCCCAAAGACAGCCCTCTCCTCTGCTCTCAGTGAGAAAAACAGTACTGGTAGGAACAGGCTATGGTGAAAGCTGCTCTTCTAGAGAAAAGCTTCCTAATTCCATTATGATTTTCATTCTGTTTCCATTTTAAAATGTCCAAACAATAAACTCATAAAAATACATAATGAAAATAGTCAGACCATTAACTAAAGTCAAGTGCAATGCCACTGTAATAAAACTCACAGGTGCTCCTGTGATCAGCAAAGCAACAATTCTGATTAAACCAGGAAGAAGGGATTCTTTGAAATCTTTTACTCCTGCTTCCAAATATGTAGAAAATGTGGCTTTAATGTGGCAAATTATGTTTCTTTATGTCATTATTTTTCTAAACTGGATGCTGTGACAGCAGTCTGCATTTCATAAGGCATGGCTTCCAACTAGCAAAATCTATTCTCAACAGGAAATATGCTCCACTTAGTCCAAATGTTCTGAGGACATCAAACATATTTGTATAAACATGCTGTATCATAATTGAGAGGGTTGCTAGTACTTGGGATTTAGACAGCACTTTACAGCTTCAAGGTGCTGTACAAACATTTAACTTATTTATTAATTTTCTAACTAGGGACATAACCTAGATTTAGTTAGAAGAAAGCTGTGGATGAGAAGAGGTTGGGTAAACAGGTTTATCATATTTATGCAAAAGACCATACAGAGTCCTCTTAGAGGTGCTTCTCACCAAAACAAAAAGGTAAAACATCTCAAAAGCTTCTAATCCCCGACGGGGAAACTAAAGGGCAGCTCTGTGAAGGCCAGCTCAGACCACCAGGCTGAGGGTTACAGACGTATTTTTCACTGGTCTCCCCATGTTCTCCCAGAGAAGAAAAGATGATTTCCAATTGGATTCAGTGGAATATCTATGAATATTTTCAAAAACTTCTTCCTGTCACTCAGCCATGTCCTTCCCCAGTCCATAAACTAGAGCATTGCAAACCAGCAGGCTCAGTGCTCCTGCTCCGGCTTCTGAGGTTTATTACTACACTCAGGAATATTTTCAAAGGCTCAGGAGTTATGACCTAGATTTACAAAAATATATAGATTTGTAATTGCTATTAGCTGCTTAACATTAAGTGACATCAATAGCATCTCCGGAAGGATTTTGGGTAAGAACCATTTTACTTCACAGCTGATTTTTGCCCAAATTACAAAATTGCTCTGAGTCAAACACAGTACAGCTAAAATCATCTGACCTCTTTGGGTTTATGTTCTGACAACAGAGGAGAGTGAAACTCTCTCATCTGATATAGGAGTGTCTCTGCAACTTATTACTCTTTCATTGGCACATAGTAAATTGAGCTCTGGCAATAGCAATGCTACTGGGAAATAAAGATAATTAAGAAACATAAAGCATGCCACTCTTCTTGAACCCAGTTGGAATCTTGGTTTTCTGTGTCTCTCATTGTAGGATTATGAGCCTGGTTTTAAGTTTGTATTCTCATAATTTTACATAATTGACCATTTGCAATCTTTTATAATCTAAAATGTCTAATAACTATGCACAGAAAGTGAGCCCTTTCCATAGTATTTATAAATATTTCATATGAACTGGAGTTAATACAATTTATTTATAATGCATGGGAATCTGCAGTGGGTTTATAAAAATAATGTGTGTTAACATGCAGTCATGATTTAATAATCAGAGATTAATTTCTAAAATACATACTGAGAGTGGCTGGTTCCAGTAATTGGCAACGGGATCGAGAGGTGCAGATATTGACAGATGACTGAGCTATGGTTATCATACCATACAGGGGAGAGAAAAGATGACATTAACACAAACTTCATCCTATTCATTCTTTAATAATTTCAGTATCCACCAGGACAAAACTAGAATAGCTTCTTCAAAAATCTCCAGGATTAATTCTATACTCCAGCTAACAACCATTGTGATAGAGGATGCCATTACATATATTATGTAACCACAGTGCAATAAGACCATTCAAGGATTCCTACCTGCTCAGGAAGCTGCCAAGAAGCCATAAAGCTACATGAGCCACTAATCATCTATTAACTAAATGATTCAAAACTGTTAAAAGGGAAGGAAAGTTCTCTCTCTGTTCCACAGTGAACACATCTCTCATCTGATACACTGAGGTTGCTGAAACAATTTCCACACCACTTTGGAGATCTACACAGCAGATGGGAGTGAAGAAGCCTATCTGCAGGAGAAAATAGATGAAGCTATTGGATTGACTGGAGAACATGCACAGAGCTGAAATGGACCTTCTCATTTTGATCTGTGGTGAATAAAAAGATGCAGAAATAAGCAAGTAGATGCAATTGATGGTGATGATAAGACCACAACTGCAATGAGACATCCACACACAAGTTATCATAGAGAGCCCCAAGGCAAGAAAATAGACTTTCCATGCTAATGTCATTTTTGACACACAACTCAATTCATTTCCCATATTCTTTTAGCAGCCTGTATATGAAAAACAACAGAAAAACAATTGGCTGTGCAGCTAGATGTTCATTTCTCTATTTGGGGGAGGGGAGAGGACCTTAAGAGACACAATTAACCCATGAGACCTCTACTGCAGTCATGCACATGCTTCTTGCCTGCAGTTTCAGCTGCACATTGTTTGTTATTCATTATGAGACTAATCACACTTTCTATAATGGTCCACTGACAAATTTACTCTAGATATATTTCTTCACTTTTTTTTTTCACTACTCAGCATCAATAAAGTGTGAAATGTGTTAGAAAACAGTATTTCTAATGGCTTTCTTTTAAAATATGTTTCAGGTTGTTTGTGTCCCAAAATGCTTATCTTTTGAACTCTCAGACTGTTAGGCTGAGCAAAACAGGGCCTTCAAACAAAATTAAAAACCAACCAAATGAAAAATCCAACAAAAACTAGTTCACATCCCTATTTTAAATACATTTTTAAATAAAAATCTGAATGGAGTACACTCTTTTAGGGCAGTTGGGCCAAGTTTCTCAGAAGGAAATGAGAGTTCAGGCAACAACTTATTACATGACATGACTTTAAATATTTCAATTTCCTATTGTAAAAGACTTTGTGTTATCTGTTTGGTAAGATAACCTACATATTAACTTACAAGAGAATGCAATTACAAAGACAAAAGAACCCTTAAGAACGAATATGAAATTATTCCCCTAAGTAAAGGTACTTACAAGCTTTAGCACCTGCAGCTATAAGTTGTATTGCCTCAGCTCTCCTATGAGTATTTATTTAGCACACCCTTCCTGCTGATTCCCTGCCCCATTTTGCCTGCTGGGGATGCCCATTATGGAACATTTCAGCAGGGCCACTGCAGACTCCAATCAGAGCAGCACATTTATATTTCCTGTAAAAATATTGCTTAGCTCCATGCCACTGAATATATACAAATATAATATATTATGACACTCTATAAAAATACATTTTTTAAAAGTTGCAATATCTACTAGTTGAGCACACAGTGTTTCTCATTTTGGATATAGTTTGTGATCTCAGACATCAGGTGAGGCATAGGAAAAATGAGAACATGTATTTTAGTTTATGTTTTTGCATAAGTCAGAAGAATATACATGGCCAATACTTAAAGTAACAGCTGTAGCTGATATTGATTCTGATTTGCATGAAATGCTGGGCAGGACTGCAAGCCAGTGGCAGATTACCCTGTGGGACAGATGCTTATGTCAAAACATGCTCTCCCAGCTCTCAGTCCCTGAAAACCCAGCCCCAGATCTGCAAACAAAGCTGCTTAAATCAAAGAGCTGGAGAGGGTAGATGGTACAAAAGACACCTGACAGGCAACTTTGAAAGAGCCAAATCTGAAGCCTGCACCCACTGAAAGCAGTTGTAGTTTTACCATCAACTAAAATATGGCTGCTAGATGCATCCCCTTGGCATTTAACTTCTGATTTTGGAAACTTTTCTTTCTTTCAATCCTTTTTATGTGTTTGTGAATCATTCTGAAAAAAATTAATTCTGTTAAAATATTTGCTTTCAGAGATCCTTTGTACTTTCTCTTTTATCAGCAGACTACATCCATTGCCCAGCTTTCCTCTCTTAAAAAAACCCCAGGTACTGCTTAATCCAGTTTTTCTTTTCTGAAATTATTTGTCTATTGTTCACAGTTCTTTTTAAGCTCTATTTTAAAAGTGAAACCTCCAGGTTCACATCTTTTTCTCTCTGTACATGCCTTTTTAGAGCATAATACAGTGAGTTCCCGTTCTCTGAGGTCTTGAAATCAGTCCTTGGATCCCTCAAAATGTCCAAACTCAGAGGAGGGGAGGGCATGTGTTATGTTTAATATAGTGTCTTTTCAGAGCATCAAGGAAATGAGAAAAAGACTAGAAAAAGGAAAGCTTACCCTCAGGAACGTTACTTTTAAAAGCCCTGGAGAAACCGACCTCTGAGAACAAACACAAGAAGTCTACAGAGATGCACTGCACTGCAGCCTGAGCTCATGTCTTGGTTTTGAAAGAAGACAGGTATCTGCTAAAGAGAGGCAGGGCCTCTCTTGGGATGGATAATTCAAATCCCCTTCCCTCAAATTATTATAATTTAGAAAATTGAAACGGTTCTCAGGCAGAGATATGGGGATAGGAATAACAGTTCTTTACTAATAGGTATAACAAGGCAAACAAGTAACAACAACTACAGCAATTAATAGCGAAAACAGAACCAGGGACCTTGACAGGGCTTGGTTTCACAAAAACCCGGGGCAGTCTGGTCTCTGGGGACTCCAAAAAAAGTACCAAGCTGGAACGGTGGGGGATCCCGGGCTGGTGGATCGGATGAAATTCGGAGCTCCGTCGGTGGTCACTGGAGGGCAGGGATGTCTGGCAGGGAGGGCAGTGCGGGCCTGCGGTGCAGAGCAGCTCTAAAGCAGCACCGAGGCAGTGGGACAGGGCTTAGCTAGCTCTAGCAGAGCAGCAAAAGGAGAAATTAGGATTTTCTTGGGCACACGAGCAGATGATGGTAGCTCTCTTTAGGATCAGATCTCGGTGGTGCCAGTGAAAAACTCACGCAGCAACGGCAGCCTTGTCCTCTCCCGATGCAGACTACACCAAAAGTGCAGCTGCCCCCCAGCCCTCGTCTTTCTCCCTCCCTTTCAGGGGAAACTCCTGGAGACAAAGGGTGTAGCCAAGTGCCAGCCTCCACCCAACCTCTATGCTTTGGTTCACCTGAGCACTGATAAGTACCCAGCAATTAGCTGCCTTGCAACTCTTGGGAAAAAATTCTATAGGTGAAAAAAAATAAACAAGTCTAACCCCCAACAGCTCACAAGCCTGACACAAGTCTGGTCTCCTCCTGCTCTTACTCATGCCATGGCCAAACTCATGCAGTCGTTGCTCTACAGCCTTCTCTGCTCCACTGTCCCTGCAAGGAATGACATCCCTGTCCTGAGGGTGGAGGCAGGGCTGACAGCCCCAGCCTGCTCTCCCTCCCTCTATAGCCACAGATGCTTGGGGCCCAGGACAGCCCCAGCAGCTGTCAGCCTGCTGTCACACACAGTAGACACTGCCCTGGAAAACTGAGGCATCCCTACGGTATCATTGCACCTGGGACAATTTGCCCTCCTGCTCATTTTTTCTCCCACCTCAGGTGGAAGCCCTACCAATGCATGGAAAGCAGAGCTTCCCAAGATGTCTGAGCATCTGCAGCAGCCTGGGTAATGGGTATACCATACTGAGATAAACAAGTAAACTTTTAGTGCAAGAGAATACAAACAAAATGATGTATATGAGAATAAATTTGTAAATATTACTGATCAAACTTCAGATCAATAGATGTTTTACATACCAGAGTAAACATATAAACTTCACTGCCAACTTTAGCTTTTAATCATTTTATTCATTTATGGATTCATTCATCTTTCTATAATCTGATGTATTAGTTTGGTTCTCCAACATAAAAACCATTATTGCAGCAAATGTCGCCATTTTAATTTGTAACCAGTGTCCCAGAATTTTTCATGAATTAATTGGACAGTCTTGCACATTAAATATAGTAATAAATGTCTTGCAATGCAGGTGAAATTTAAATTTAAAATATAGATAAATGGTGTTGGCTATACGAATGTGAATATCCTGATATTTATGTTTAGTAAGTACACAAGTCTGCTAGAGAAAGTAACTAACATCATCTTGGCCCTGACATCCTCTCTACAGTACTGCAAGGCTGAAGGAATTGTACATCTGTGTGAAAAAGAAGACAAGGAACTCAAGCCGGACTTCTCTCAAATGCAGTTTGGAAGAGCCATCCTGGGGCTGGAGAGGCAGCACCCAGAGGCTCTCTCCCCTGGAGCCCACCCCTAAGCCATTAGGCTCCCCATCGGGTCCTCACTAACTCAGATCTTACAGGGATGATGAATCCTTGTCTATCTAACCCCCTGGCCTAAGGAGCCAAGGGTAGCTTCCTCAGCCAGCACCTACTTTTCTGTGTCTGAAGCACCACAGGTGAAATTCCCACTCTGATACGCACCAGTTAGACTCTTTTTGGCATAAGAGCCAGCTGTATGCCAGAAAGTCTTAGACATCTCTTAAAAAAAAACCTAAAACATTCACATCATGCAAAACATTGCAAGGACACAGTGTCACCACCTGAATTCACATGACAAATATCTCAAATCCAGAACCATGTATAGCTTTGCTTTTACAAGTAAGTAGATGAACTATTGTTAGCATGGACTTGTAGTATAATATCTTGACTCTCCATAGCTTCCTCTGGAAAGTCAAGATATTATTTTTGGAGTAAAAACCAAAACACTATTTTTGAGACGTGCACATGGGCATAGAACCTTTAAAAAGAGACTAAATCGTAGAATACCTGTTAATTTTATTCCCTCCCAAACACCATAGCAAATAAGATAGCACTTTGAAAGGGTTTGTATAAGTTATACAGCTAAATTTTCACACACAAAGAAAAAAAATAAAACTGTTAATGAAAGTTCTTTCCAATATCCTGTTATATTGAGCATAAATATGAGTATCAGACACATAGATCATTAATTCCTATTGAAAAATACTGAAGGAAACTTCAGAAATAAAAGTACTAATCTCATCTACCAATTTGTGTAGAAAACCATACCTCCAGTGTTTTGAACTACAAAAATATCTGTATTATTGTTCTTTACATATTTCTGATACTAATCATATTTCAATTTCCTAAAATCTGTTTTGATGTGTAAACTCTATGCTGCAACCTAATAAAGCAATTGAACTTACCAGACTCTTAGCAAGAGCTTTGGCTTTTCAATAAATGAAATGCCCTTTCCTAAAATCCATTACAAGTAAGCTGTTGATTTGTAACTGCAGAAATCTGGTGAGGATTACAAAAGGCTCTTGAAGTTACAATTTTGCAGTAATACAGCAACACAACCATTTTCATAGCAAATGCAGTCACTTAATGTTTACATCATTGTAAACTTGAAAACATAATTAGTGATCTATCTAGTTACCTATAACAGTTGGATAGTGCTGCCCTTCACTGGTTCATAATGGTATACCACAAATCAAAACTAATGGCTACCTGACAAAACTGTGGCTCACCCACATGAAAACCGAGTTTTCCCTACTCCTCCCTCCAGGACTTCCACATTCCTATCAAATGAACACCCAAAACTGCCTCTTCACAATCCAGGTTTTCAAGTAAGAAATGTTTTTATATACTTATTTATGCCTTTCACTGGAAGGGATAAGATAGCTGCCTCTACTATCCCTGCCCATTGTTCTTGTGTTTTATCCCATGTCAGAGCACTACTGTAATCCCCTCCTCAGTGTTCAATTATGCTTTTCCTCTCTGAAAGAAATCCCTCAATAATAGAATAAAGAAATTTTTTGCAACAATGCTTCTATTCAATATTAAAATATTGGACAGATTAAAAGTGCTACTAAATAATGTCTGTATTTGTGTAGGAGCAGGCGGGATCAGGTAAATAACTGGTAGTTCAACACATGCATTTTGCCCTGCTGAGGGAACAGAATATAGCTGGTTCGGCAAATGTAATAGTCACTGTGTCCAAACATTAAGTTTTATTGGGAAACTGAATTTAGATTAGTTGGTTGTTTCAGCTAGTTGTCATATACATACTGAGACCTATGTACCTTTAAAAAAGCAATTTTTCCAAAGGAAATACATTTAGGATAGTATTAACAGCTAGAAGGTATCTGATGACACACGATGAATGAGTGCTAATTACTGTATGTATTATATGCAGCAAGTCCAACCTTAGATGCATAACTGAGATGAAAGCAGTGCTTGGTTTTGTACACAAACATAAGCAGTAGTCCCTGACTCCAAGTCCTGACAAGTCTGTCTGCTAAAAAAAAGCCCAAGTAAAAGAAGTATTTTCAAAATATAGAATCAAAAGATAGAACCTCCATTTCAAAAACAGGCTCAATATTTTTTGACAAATAATCTATTCCTATTTATAATATATTGTGTTTACTATTATGTTTGAAAAATGGCTGAAGCTTGCATTGGTGCTGACCATTTCTAGAGAACATTTCATTTTTAAAAGCCTTTTTGGAAGTGCAGGAAAACCTTGCTGTGCACATTTTGGATCAATTGTATTGACAGCTGTACCCTATGATCACCCATGCGGGTAAGTAGGCTCCCCCAGAATTCGCTTTGGTCCCAGCAACGTGAGCCTCCATGAAGCTCTGTGTGACTGTGTGTTTCCTTCCAAAAGAGTGTCCAGAGTTTCTGGAAAAAGTGCCCAAACAGAAGGTGAATTGAGCAAAGAGAAAGAAATTCAGTTAACAGGGAATTTTGAAAACTTTCCTCCAAAGCACCTTGGACAATATCATTTAGTGAGTTTGTCACTGTAAAGATGGCTGAGTCATCCCCAGCCCAGTTACTCTGCACTCACCCTTCTTAAGGCACCTTATTTTCATTTGATTAATAAGTATTGGCTCATTAATAGCAACTAGACTTTTATGATCTTTGTCTTCTACAGAATGCATAATGATAGCATGAAAACACTTCAGATAAATCACTTTCTTCTCTTATTCCATGGTGGAATATTAAGGTTTACTTTTTCTAGAAGGTTTAACAAATGTCTGAGGACCCTTATGTCACCCCACTACTAACCACTACCAATGAACTGTCAACAAAGAGTTAATGGCTGGAATAGTATAATAAAAGCAAAACAAATATATAAATAAAAACTCTTTACAAAACAGCCTAATAGAACATCTCATATTTTGTTAAGCCTTTGGTGTCAGTGCATCACTACCTTTCCCAAAAAGCCAGCTCAGCCTACTCTGGAAAGATGGTTATTTCCTCTGCAGTTTAGCAAACCACAGTTCCACGTGGCTTCCCTGAAAATGAGAATTTACAGTGTAAATTTACAATTTACATTGCACCTCGTACCAGAAATCAGTGCTAAAATAGCATCTTATTTGTTAGCCAGGGTTCCTGAGTGCAGCCACAGCTTGCAGCCAGCGGCTGCTGCCGGCTGTGCTCACACCGTGAGGAAGAGCGGTCACACTGTGAGGAAGAGTAGTCACAGCGGAACCGGGAGCAGCCGCACCCTCGGCTGCCAGGTGGGACAGCCATTAGCGGCAATACAACCCCAAGGCTTTGTCAGGAGGTTTCTCAGCTACTGCTGGTTTCTAGGAAGTGATGAAACCTAAAAATACTGGACTCTGGAGGGAGGAATCAATAAGTGAAAGAAGGGTGTACCTCCATCTGCTACCCTGCACCACTCCAGTATCTTATTCTGCACAGCATCGAGCCGTTCCCTGTCCAACTGCGGGAGTGACTTTGACCCCAAGTAGGTCATTTCCTTCTTTTCACAGCAGAAAAGTACTCTCTGATCTTCCCTCCACTGATGGGATTTTCCACATTTCTGTCTGTATTTTGCTTAGGATACAGCTGCAAAGACTTTTCTATTAGCCATGTCCCTTGTTAAAGTAATTATCAACTATTTTTCTTTTTTTTTTTTAAGTGTGAAGTATTTGTTAATTTCAAAGGAAAACATTTAATTTAGTGCCATTTCTGTTCACAAAACCAAGAAAGAGTGATTGAAAATAGAATGTATGCTGCCACTTTGTGAGAGTCATTTACAGCACAGAAAGACCACTTTGGCAGATACATTTATGCCTATACAAGATTAGATTTTGCATTTATTATGTGCATGTGGCATATTATTAATTATTAACACCAAAAATAAATGTTTATGTTTGCAGAAAAACAAGCTGCTAAATTCTGAAAAAATATTGTTGAGGATTTACACATTGTGTCATGTGTGTTATATAAATGGGAACAGCAGAGATTCAGTATTTATTATTAGAACAAAACATTTTTCATTCTGCAAGTGGAAATCCGGGCTGTAATTTACATCCCTCTCTGAATCAACAAGTGCAATACCTAAGAACAACACTTCGTATAAAAAATAACTTACTTTGCCCTCTCATGGAGGGCACATCTCATGGAAATTCTTTGCCTGCATTTCCTGGGAAACTGTATGGGAATTACAAACACACAACTCCCAGGAGACTTGAAATGGTCCATTTTCTACCCTAGGCCTGAGGAAAGAGTAATGGGGTCCCACAGCATGCTAGTAGGAAACAGTCCCATCCAAATGAAAAACGCTGCTGATGAGATACTCTTTCTCCCGGATTTCATACCTACCCTATTTCAAGATTTCAGACCCCAATGTTCTGTTCAGAGAAGCTCTCAGCCCTGAAACATCATTGGGAAAGATCTCCTAACCCTCTAAGAAGAAAAAGTCATTATCAAGCTGTATAGAAATGGAGGCAGGAGTAGGATGACTCGCATCTCTCTTGATGTAGTGCTCATCAGTGTAACATCATACTCCCAGCTGGCAGCCCAGATTACTGTGGGGCGTGCCTCTGCAGGCCTTTCCCATTGGGACTTCCCAGGCCTACTAAGCTGGGTCTGCTGGTACAGAATGCTGTGATGGAAGCTGTGGACTAGACAAGGCACCTGTAGCTGCCAACATTTTTAGTTCTGTCACCCAGCCTGCTCAGAGAAAACCTCTCACACACTGTACTGTGATGGAGGTTTCAGAGCAACGGGTGACTTTTTTTTCAGTAGCTTCCCTCACTGAAGCTCAAGCAGTGCCAAAACACTACATAAGGATGTTTGTGTATTCACTGCTTCACTGAACAGAGATCAGGATTTGTCCCCTGCCTGTACAAATCACAGAATCATTCAATGTCCTGAGTTGGTTTCCAGTTCCAATCCTCTTGACACAGGCAGGAACACACCTTCCACTAAAACACTAAATCCCATCCAATTCCTCCTTGAACACTTCCAGGAAGGGGGCATCTACCACTTCTTTGGGCCACCTGTTCCATTGCCTCACCACTCTCGGAGTAAGAGATTTCTTCCTAATACCTAATATCTATCTCCTTTCAGTTTAAAGCCATTTCCCCTTTTCATATGACTATATATCCTTGCAAAAAAATTTCTCTTTAGCTCTCTTGCTGTTGGTCCAGTAGGTACTGGAAGGTGCTATAAAGTCTCTCCAGAGCATTCCCTTCTCCAGGTTGAACAACTCCATCTCTAAAGCAGGAACCTTTCGATTTTGTCATTTATCTAAATACAATTTCCCAATCATTCTGCTGTAAGCACTGGAAGCACTAAAGATGGAAGCCCAGAACAACACTCAAATTCTAGACAGCCAATTGATCTTACAGAAGGTTAAACTACTGTGGGCAAAGTAGCAATAAAGGGGAGAGACAAGCTCTGCCTCTGGGAGAATTTGCTGTTTCTTGCCATTTCTACCCCTGTCTCAGCTCACCAGTGGGATCCAGGGGCAAATTAGCAACACCCCTACTCTTATCTCCCACACCTTTTGCCTGCTGCTCCACAAAAACTCCTTCAGCTGGTGACAAAAGAGGTCAGAAATATATATGCAGTGTGATGGAGGAGCAGAGCAGCACATGGAGCAGGTAGTGGCTCTGCAGAGATGCGCAGAAGCACCGAGCCGCTCTCTGCACAGCAGGACCCTCCCTGCCAGCTCTCAGCCCCAGCAGCTGCACCCACCACCCCCACTTCTCTGTCCTGCCAGGGCACTGGCCCCACCATCATCAGCCTCTCTGCTTTGAAATCAGGCCCCAGCTGCTGCACCATATCACATCTGCATTTTTCACTGTGGCCCTCAGCCACCACCATGCTGAAACACTGAGCTTCAGGCAGGGAAGCTCCCTGTGTCCCTGGATACATTTCCAGGGACAGCTGCTACTTCAGGCAAAGCCAGGTACTCTGCTACTGCCCATTGCAGCAGTACTCTGCTGTGAGGAAAGGCACTAAGAAAATAATGCTGCTGTATCATTAGAGGTCAACTTGGACTACAGCAAGTAATAAAAGATTCATAATGGCACATGAGGGGATGCACTAAATAGCCAAACCACAGCTTGAAAACATGCAAAGCTTGTTTAGATTTAGGACTTGGTTAAAAACTTGCAGTTCAGCTGGTGTTTCACAAAAAAGTTTGCAATCAGCGATATCCTTTCTGTACCAGCAATTTATGCTGCTTCCAGTATAAATTATGCCTTGTAGCAAGGAGTGTCCTAATAGGCATAGGTGCTCCCATGTTCAGGCCAGTAATCAAAAATTAATCCCCTTCCCTGATTCTGTTAGGGGCCAATGCCAGCTATTACTGAGAAGACATAAGAAATACTGCTGGAAGCACTTTCAAGATAACACTTTCCCAGTGTTGTGACTTTCCATCCTTTGGTATTTAACAACTGGCTAAATCTTCATTTTAGTCAATTTCCAACCCTGTAAGGCAGGCAGTGGGACCTGCAGTGTTTTTAAATATTCCTTTCAAACTTTGGTTAATCTTATCTTCTGTCTATATATCAAATCTGCTCTAGGAGGCCTGCTAAAGTCCAGTCTCAAGGTGCTATGACAGCGAGTTGCCCAGTCCATTTACATGTGAATAATCATTACTCACTACTAAAAGAGCTGTCAGAAATTTAATACAGGTATTGGCACAGTATTTTCAGTTTGGTTATAAAAGCACTGTCCCTTTTCCCTTTAACTCCATCTTATGACTCTAAAAAGCACAAAAACAATACAGATAAATCTCTAACCACTGAATTCTATCTGCTTTTCTATCCTTTCAACAGCCTTTGACAAAGAATTTAAATCAGATCCCCTTTTTCTCATAAGCTTAAAATTTGGCTGTAAAGTTTGGCCACATCCTCAGACTAGACTTGCTTTTTGGCCATCATTTTTACCAATAAGGCACATCTAATCTCATACATGGTGACACTGCACTCAAACCAGCTGCTCTAGCTTTGATGCAGAGGCCAATACCATTAGCATGAAGAAGTTAATGATGTTTGACGTATCAGATTACTCAGTCCTGCCTTTAATCTTTGAGGCCAGCCAGTCCCACCAGGCAAATAATGGTCTCAGGAGAGAGGCCAAAGACTCTGCACAGAGGAGAGAAAACTTCTAACATATCCCTGGAGGTGAGTTTCGGGCACGTGACCGGAGCAGCACAAGGTGCAGAGCAGGTGTTTATGGCACACCTGGCTCTGCTCTCCAAGTACACCACCGCCAGTGGCATTGCTGTGACACAAAGAGTATGCTTTCTGCATGTGGAAAGAAGGCATCCTCTCCCAATTCAAGTCTAAAGCAAGACAACACTCCTCCAGTGCTCCCAAAGCACTCCCCTCGCAGCACCTGCAAACAGCCGATGCAGCCTGGCCCAGAGACAGACAAAGCCACTGCACTCGGAGTGCCACGAGACAGAGGAACCCCACAGCTGTCACAGGCAGCAGGGCTGGTCCATCCGCATGTGCCACTGCAGGGACTTGGCTCAGTGTGTACAGTCTCTTGCACTTTGCTGTACAGCCCACCATCTGTCTAGTAATTAGGAAAACAACCTTTTTCTTCCAACTGCAGTGAAGCTCTGCCCCTCCTCTTTACAAAAGGCCCTATGGAGCCTCGATACCTGACATGCTTCCAGTTCAAGTGGGAAGAAAAAAAGTACTGATTTCCATCTTCTATCCTTTTGTACCACCTCAGGGACCAGGAGGCTGCAAACAAAACAAGAACTGCTTTTGGGCATTCAAAATCCCTGAAGCTGGTTTTTCCCACCCCTTTGATCATTCCTGGCTGTCCCACACAAAGAACTTTTCCATGCATGTGGTACCTGCACTAACATGGCCACAGAGATTCCAGAGAATGAATGGAAAGGCCAAAACAACACCATGGCCCATGTGGGGAAACAAAAGCTAGAAGGAACTAGGAGGCATCTTTTTTACTTTGCTGGGTTACCTGGCTTATGGGAAAGAAGAAAACTGTCCTTCCAAATGGCTCCTGCCAGTTATTTCCACAGCCTACCAAATTCCACGGCTCAAATAGAGAAAAAATTTTTTACTCTTCCAGAAATCCTCTGCCTTATTTCATCTGGTTACCTGCTGGCATAGCAAAGCGCCAAATTTTGTCAACAAAATACAACGGCACTGTTGCCTACATAAATACATTTAACACCTCTTAACATGCAAAACACGCAAACAAACGATAAACGCAGCTTCTGAGCGTTCACAATGCAGCCAGTGTCCCACTGCCCAGCGCTGGCAGCTGCAGTCGGTCAAATTCAGTAACCAGGTAGTTGCCAGGAGTAAGCAAAATTCCTGCACGGGACTTGCTAGTCATTATTTTAGATACTGTTTTGTAGCTTGGAGAAATCTAAAAGGGAAAAGTGCGTGCGCCTCTCGTTTAAGCGACAGAAGTAGAGGGCGCGCAGGAGGGAACGAGAAAGCATAGCAGAACGAGGAGACGGGGTTTTCGCGTCTTTCAGGAGCCTCGAAGGGCTGATACGGGGCGGGCGGTCACAGCAGCACAACAGGACAAGTCGCGCTCCGTCCCTGTGTCGGTGGCACTTCGGTGCTGTAGGCAGAGGACGAAGCGGCGCTTCCCCGGCGTGCCCGGCACTGCGGAGGGACCCTCCGGCGAGTCGGGCGGGACTCTGCCCTGTCCCTGCAGCCAAGCGCGGCTGCGGCTAGGCGCTGGGGTCAGCCCCCCAGGCTCGGACGGCAGCAGCACGGACAGCACCTTCGCCTGTACGTAACCAGGCTGAAGCCGAAATAACACGGGAAAATTAAGGCTACTCCAGCGGGCAGGGAGCAGCCACAGCCTCGCCGGCGGCTGGGCGGCTCCCGCTCGGTCCGGGGCGGCGGGTCCTGTCCCGCTGCCTCCCCCCGCCGCGGGGCAGGCGGCGCCGGCGGTGCGCCCGCGGGGCGGCGGGGCGGGGAGCACGGCGGCGGGGGGGCGGGCGCGGCGGCGGCGCTAGGGCCGCGCGTTGCGCGGGCCCGGAGGTGGGGTAGCTGCCGCCGCCCCTCTCGCCGGCAGTCGCGGCGAGGTCGGTCCGAAGTGAGGAGGCGCTGCCGCCGCCGCCCCCCCGAAGTTTGGCTGCGCCGCCGGAGCCCTCCGCGCCGCAGCCCCGGCCAGGGACGCACTCCGCTCGCCCCGCGCCCCATGCCGCGAACGCCGGCGCCCCGCGCGGGGCCGCTCCCGCCCTGAGCGGCGGTGGCGGGCGGGGAGCCCCGGCGGGCAGGACCCGCCCGCCGCCCCGCCGAGCGCCGGAGGAGTGCGGCCGCCCGCCCGCGCGCCGCCCGCGCCCCGCCAAACTTCGACGCCGACAAGTGCCTGGGGTCAGCCGCGGCCTCACCGAGCCCCTCCGCGACCCGCCGGAAACTTTCTCGGGGAAGAGCATCCCCCCCCTCGTCACGCCCTCCCCGCGGCCCTTCATGCCGCCACCGAAGGAAGCCCCAGCGCGTCCCAGCGCCGCGGCGGCTCCGCGCCGCCCCGCGGTGAGGCTCGGGCGGCCCGAGCCCGCAGGGTGAGTACAGCCCGCCCGCCGCCCCGGGGCAGGAGGGGGCGCGGGGGCCGCGCGGCGTGGAGGGGCCGGTGCGGGTGCCGGGGGCTGCGTGCGGGGGTCGCCCCGCCGGGCTCGGGGCCACCGACCGCGGGCGGATCGGCGCGGGCCGCGCGCCCCCTGCCGCCCGCGCGGAGCGGAGCGCGGCGGGGCCGGGCTGGGGCGGTACCTGCGCGGTGCCTCCTCCGCCGGAGCTCGGAACCGGGAGCCGGAGTTTGGACCGGGCCGGGCTGCGCCACGCCGAGCTTTGAAGGGGCGCGGGCGGTGGGAGAGCCCTGAGGGAGCGCGAGCCCTGAGGGAGGGGCGCGTCCCTCGCGCCGCGCCCGCCCCGCGGCGCGGATTTCCCCGCGGGCGCGAGGGGAGAGCGGCGGTCCCGCTGGGCAAGGCGGGGGCGGCGGCGCAGGGCATCGCCCCGCCGGCCAGGAGCCGCAGGCAGGTCGCTGGTACCCAGCCTGGAAACAGTTCCTCCCTTGCGTCGGAAATTGCAGGCGGCTTTTCTAAACGTTCACATGCACACAGAACCCCCAAAGAAAACCCCTCATGGCGGTGAGCAGCGCAGATCAGCTAAACGCGATTAAACAGATGCTTCTCTACTCTCAAAGTTAGTGCATGTGCGGTTTTGGTCTCTGATTGATATACTTTTATTGTTCTGCAATCAACTTTTCAATATTCCGGATCTGATGTGGTAGGAGCCAGCATTACTTCTACAGAAATGTTAGCGGAGACAGTGAGTGGAACAAGCGGTGGAGATGCTTTTAAAGAGTAAATAAGTCACTGTCTTTCCTAAGGACAGTGCGGTTGAGGATGAGAAGCTGTGGCCTGGGAAGCCCGTCAAACGGAAGAAAACCACAGCAGAACTTCCCCTGGCTTGTTTTTTGTTGTTGTGGCGGTGGTAGTTTGTTTGGAGTTTTTTTTTGTTTTGTGGTTTTCATGTGGAAAAAATAAAGGTTGATTTTTGGTATATTTCTGAACCTTAAAAGGATGATTATCAGAGAGTTTTGAGCAGTTAGTGGCGATATCCTCATGGAGTTATGAACTTTATGTCAACCCTCAACCCTCTGACACTGATAAGCAGCAGCAACTTTCTAGCTATTTGTGTAAAATACAGTAATAGCACAGAACAAATTCCACCACTGGTAGGCATTCATTTTTCAGGCTAAGTACTTTCAGTTAGAAAGTCATCAGCTCACACCATAACTTGGAAGCTTTGTAGCCCTATACCCTGGATACGGCGTGATGAGCATGCATCACCTTATTGAGCATGAAGAATCATTGAAAAAAAAACCAAAAACAAAGCATGTAACTGCCCCAAATGCTAACTTAAATTCCCAGAGGAAAAACTTGCAGAACAGATTGATTCTAGGTTCAGAGATATTTAAGGCAATAAGCTACAATTATAAAGATGCGAGAGGAAAAAAAGCAGCTATGTACTAAGGCTCTAAAATTTAAATAGCTGAAATGCTTTTTACTCCATATTCTGACAGCTGATGATACCTGGCAAGCAATGGCAGTGGTAGTATGATGTGTCAGTCAGCAAAGAATAATGTGTGAAAACCAAAAGTATTTTAAGTATAGTGCCAAATCACAGGGTTTGGTAGCTGTATTTTATTTTCTTTAGCCAATAGATATTGACATTTTAAATTTCTCCTGAGGCAAAGAAATCTTTTTCTGCTAAATAGTTAAATAAGCTGGATAAGAATAGAACCTAAACTTTGATTGGAACAGCATTTGAGGCCAAAGACACCAAAGCAGTTGCTTGAGTATATTGCATTTCATACAAATATTGACAGAAATAATGTGTATTAAATTGTTAAATACAGGTTCCCTTCTTTGAATATGTAAGTAATTTTGTCTTTATAAAAGGGGTTGGTTTGTATATGTATCTCAAGTTGCCTAGGTGTAGAATGGTATAAAATGCGAGGTTAGTAAATGTAAGTTGCATGAGGGTTAGTTCTGTTTTCTAATACACATTATTCCCTATGTTCTAAACCGGCTTTAAATAATTAACAACTGGAGTGGATGCAAAGGAGTTTTTTACTTGGGCTTGATTGGATACATTCATCTGGTTAAGCTGTTCGGGATACAAACTTGAAACATGTTTCCTTTGGAAAAATCTGTTCTGCAGCTGCTGCTATCGGGAGGTGACAGCCGGCACGCCTTGCCTTGCTTCGTTATTTCATCCAGCTCTCCTCAGGCAATGTAGTATCTGGTGCTGGCTCTCGTTCCTGCCCGTGTGTGGTGGTGGGGAACGCTCGAATGCAGGGCAGTGGGACGTTCACTCTTCATTTTATTACCTCCTTCACGGTCCTGAGGCTTGCCAAAGAGCGAGGCCCAAGAGCCCACCCCTATGGAGCTCACAGTGATTTCTCAGCAGGGAGCTCATGCCAGACATCCCGCCGCTCTGGTTTGTGAGGAGGGAGTTATTTGGGGAAGGGGGTGGATTTTCACAGTGATGGAGGGAGGCAACGGAGGAGTGTTTGCCAACAGCCCCTAATGAGACCTGAAGCTCTTCCCTGGCACTGATTCTGCCAAGATGCATTGTATCTATTCTGTAAAGGGGGTGTCTCCTCCATCTGCAGAATTAACACGCTGCATGAGGTGTGACTTCCCCACCTGGAAGGGGATGCGTGTGCTCAGAGCCTCCTCACAGCGGATTTCAGTCTGGGGGCCAGCTGCACGCCATTCTCCTCAAATGGCTGTGACATACTGGTGGCCAGAACGACCGACCGGCACTTCACAGACGGAGCAGCGCTCCGAGGGGAAGGCAGAGAGCAGATGTGGCCTTTGCACCGGTGCCTCCCAGGTGCCTCCTAGTGTTTTCCATAGTGCAGAGTCTGTGGCACGTGGGAATGTTGGAGGCCCCAGCGCTGTTGCCCCACACAGAAGACGCCGGGAGCGGTGTGCTCTGGAAGTTTTGCATACTTTAGCAGTTTGCCATTTCCTCGCCCTCAGCCAGCAAGGACGCTGATCCCTCTTTGCCACCTCTGTGGCCCCCAGCACCCAGGGAGTGCGACGGGCAGGGCGGAGGGAATGGGGGCATTAGACAGTAGTTATTCCTGGTTTGTTTGATTGCCTTTTCTAAGGTCAAGTGCACAGGCATTACTGGGGACAAAAACCCCCACTGTTGTGTGTTGCCCACAGCTAGGGGCCTATCACTGCACATCCAGTACAGCTGTAAACTTCAGAAATCTTACTCTAAACGTGGTGGTTTTGGGGTTTTTTTGCAAAATAATTCAAATAGATGTGTCCTTAGCAATAGGGCACTGAAATGCAAAATGCATATCGTGAGTGACTCTGCAGGAAAAAACATAAGCAAGACAAATTGTATAGCTCCATCAGAAAAAGACCTGGCAGCGCTCAGCACATGATCCTTAATGTGCTTTGGTCAATATCTTTCTCTATATCAATGGAAGCTCATTAAAAGAAGATATTGCAGACTAACTGAGCCATGCCATACTAGTTCTTGCCAAAGCTTGACATTTTTAATACATTAATAATATGTCTGTAATGTAATAGAAAACTATTAATCAGAACTGGTTATATGCCAGAAATTTAAACTATAATTGGTTGCTTCTTGTCAGGAGTGTCTGTTGTACACGGCTACAGCTGCCTAATGCTCAGATGTCTTGCACTCCTCTGCACTTTTTTTCTTGTCAGTGCACTACATTCAGTCAATGTTATAGTCTATAATTCTGTGTAACGACCATCATTATGACTGGCTTACTTTAATGAGAATTCGTTATTTGGGAAGTATTTTAGCACAGTGTGTTAAGGTAGTGGCTTGCTTCACATTATTTAGTCCTACCCAGTTAGTTCTGTTTATTAGTGGATCTGAGTCTCAGCAGTTATAAAAGGTTACAGGTAACTGAAGAGCTAGAAAAGAAGATATTAAAGCAACTAAACTTTTTTTTTTTTGCCTGAATATAAAAGCTTGCAGTCTAAAGATAATTAAACTCAGTTACTTCTTATTTCTACACAGAAAAATTATATTTATTTGCTTACCTACTGTCTATTCCAGCTACAACCAAGCCATGTCCAGTAAAGAGTATTTGGTTTGCCATAAGTTTAAAATAATTTGGAGACTTTTCTAGCAAGGAGTTGTTTCCCATTTTCATAGTGACTGTTCTAAGCTATGGGGTCTTGTGGATGCGTTTTTTTCCCCTTCAAAATAGTAAATACATTGGAAAGGAAACAGAGGGGAAGAAGTGTCTTTAGAATGACAAGGAAAGTGTTCTCTTACTTACCAAATTCCAAAATAATATGCAAATGCTCCCACTGAAAACAAACAAACAAAAAAATAATGTAAGGTTGCTGCAAAATCAACAGTATTACCCAGTGTGTTTCTTAAAGAGATTTAAATTTAATTTGGTCTGAGGTATTTCTGCCTTTGTGTCAAATTTAGATTTGAAGCTTAAATATGTTGAACAAGTTGAGAATTGTTACTGCAGGAAAATTCAGATATTCTCTGCGTATTCCGATAAAATACATGAGAGTTGTATGGTAACAGTTGATAAAATGAATATAACGGAAAATTGCATTTACGTCCATACAGCAATTATTGTAAATTACTTTGCTATGGAAACACAATTCAACCATCTGTTGGCATTTCATGGTGTCTGTAGTTTAGCTCAGTTTAAGATGAAGCATTATTTAAATATAGGGAGGCTGTTTGCAAATAGCTTTGAAGATAAGTTTTGAAAAGGCATATTCGCAATGTGACACGTTAAGGAGCTTACCAGGTCACACACCTCTTCCCGTGGCTCTGGGGTGTAGGAGGGTTCACAGCACTGGCATAATTTAAAGCTGGGCAGCAAAGCAGGCTGCAGAAGGTGGCGACTTACGGTTGTTTCTCAACATCTGTCCGACGGGTCTGCCTAGATTTTAACATCCAGACAAAGGAAGTGTGGAAGTGCTGCAGCGGCTGGCTGAAATCTCCTCCCGCCGACAGCCCAGCGCCCTGGCTTCCCAACTTCGGGTGGCAGAGGCTGACACAAATGCGCTGGAATTCCTAGCCCTGGTTTTCCTTGTTCTCCTTTAGGGTACTTACTCTGTTCTTGCAATTTTCCTCATGGATAATTTGGATTTTTACCTGTTATTTAGGAAATACGTATTTGGAGTTGCTGTGATAACATTCTAGCATTTTATATCTGTAATTATATGATTCAGGTGCTACAAAGCAAGGGAATTTGTAGTTGCTTACTGAAGAGGGGAAAGGGCATGTATCTGCTGTGAAATAAATGCTGAGTACTCAGGTACAGCCACCCTCAAACCTAAGAAAATAAAGGGGGAAAAGCATGCTTACAGTAAGCTACTAAATAAGCCATTATCTTTATCAGTAGCTTGTCATCAATGTGGTCAGTAAATCACAGTTCAAAGGAAAAAAAGGGATTAAAGCTCTTGCAGTGCTAATGAGAAATGCCAAGAAAATTGACTTGAACTTGCCATATCTTAGTTATTCTTAAAATAATAATAATATTAAAGAAATATATAAGGCTTTTGGAGCTCCATGAGGTCCTCTTGCAAGAAACTACCAGCACCTGCTAGCCCTGATGCCCATCTCTGTGTCACTTTAATAAAAGAGCCTTCCTGCTGCTGCCCCGCAGTGCTGGGCTGCCTGCTCCCCCTCCTGCCTGCACCATCTGGGCCATGGCTGAGTTCAGTAGTTTGCTCTCCAGTTTTACTAGGGTGAAAATACAGTTCTGGAAGCAGGAACCTCTAACTCACCTGGAACATTATAAATCTGTCTTTGTTAGAGTACAGTTAAATCCTTCATGTCAAAATACTTTTCACTGTGAATGATTTTGGTCGTTTCTTCATTCTAGCACAGAACCCACAGTAAAGGTTATACATATTGTACCAGTTTGCTTTATATTGTATCAAACCTCCCAAATGTCAACATATCGTATATTTTGTAATGCATTGATTCTTGGACAATAACTCTAATGTTTATTGTTTCTAAAAGGGTGCTGGTGCCAGAAGAAAAGGATGATTGATGGGAAACAGACACCAGCCTATAGACACTCACCCTCTTCCTTCGGATACTGATTTATCAGTGTGTCCAGGCATCCCCTGCCAGCCCTGAACACGGAGGATCACTCAGGGTTATCGACAGTGTAGCTGAAGACTTGCAACTTCACAAATTAATATCTGCTGTTGGACATCTGATACGAGAAGCCCTGACAGATAAGTTATAAGATGAAGGACAAGCGCTGCATGGCTATGAAAGGCTGTCATCAGGGCCTGGGTGGCTTCTACCAAAGTCTTTAACATAGTGAAACAAACATCCTATCCTAATGCTTCACGTTTGAGTTGGAACCTGTTTTATAAATATATACCTGTATATGTACATATAATCTCTATACTGCACATACTCCAGCACTGAGCATCCTTACGAAGCTGACATAAAAGGATTTAGAAATGTATTTGTCAAGATTCCTGTCACTTCACGCCCTCTGGGTTACTGTATCCTCCGTGATGCAGCACTACCCTTCTGTGTGGGGACACTATGACGTGTGTAAGACTCAGATTTACACGGAAGAAGGAAAAGTATGGGATTACATGGCCTGCCAGCCAGAAGCCAGAGACATGATCAAATATGTAAAAGTGACTCTGGATCCCCCAGACATAACATGTGGAGATCCTCCTGAGACTTTCTGTGCAATGGTAAGGCAAGCTTTTCATTTTGCATAATTAGTGGGGATATATTTGTGATAGAGGGCTTCAAAATAGAAGCCCTGGAGGGCACACAAAATTATCCAATAAAATCTGCATCATATTCCAAATGTGAAAGGTTCAGCTGTACAAAACTCTAAGCAGTACATTAAGCTGAGCAATGAGATGTTCTGTTAATAAGGACCTAACTTGACTTTATCTGAATTCACTGTCTCTATACAGGAACTTTTAATGTATCAAAAGAAACCATCATAACACTCCTATTGCTCTAACCCATAACTGGGGTGGCCTTTGCCTGATCAAGAAAGACTTGAATGAACCAATTCCACTAAAATCAGTTTAAAGCATCATAGCATGGCATAATTAAGCATAATTTCCAAACAGGGAGACCACTTGAGCTCAAATTGCTAAAGCTTAAAAAATGGTGGTGGGAGTTGGGCTGTTGAAGTTTTCCCAGCTACCCAAGAAGCTGCAGCAGATGTGTATGGACAGTGCAGCTAAAAACACCTCCAAGCTCTAGCAACCACTCACAGCTTTCTTCCTAGCTGAACCTGTAGCCATTCAAGCAAAGCAAGACCAAAGCTCCTTATTTTACATGGTCCTAAAATAGACTGGGTTTGGAAATGTTTGCCTTGGTAAGTAGATGCACAGGTATAAGAAACCAGGCAGACACAATATATTTATATACACACATGTATATGTGTATATCAGTCTTTTACAGCTGTGCTGCTTCCAGGTGTTTGATAGATCACACTGACAGAAGATGTTTCAGTTAAAGGAGATCTTTAACTTTTAGATAACTTCTTTGTCCTCACACCCACAGAGGATTTCTTTTCTTTTCTTTGCCATTGAATATTTCTGTTAAATAGTGAGTGAAAGATACTGAGTTCCTTGACTAGAAAATACAAGCTTGAGGTACAAAACATGCACACTTACATCTGTTAATACAGCACTGGAAACATGCACCACATTACCTACATTATTTAGGTTTGAAAAACCAATGAGTTCTGGTAAGTGAGGTTATCACAACTGAGGAAAGTCTACAAGATACTTATTTGCCTGTGTACAAATCATCATTGCTGGGTGACAGCATCCCTGCAGGAAGGAAATTTGCTTTTAAATGCCTTGTGGCATCATTTTCCACCACTGCTGTTCTGTAAGGAGTTCAGATCCAACCACACATACATTTAAGGCATTATTTGCACGCATGCAGCTGCTTCCCACGTACATTATGGTAATAGCCATGTGATAAATTGCGGAGTTACATGAATAAATTACATTCACTATGAACCCTTGACTGCACCACTTGCTCTCTGCCCACTAATCCATCTCTGCTGACATGTCTTTGACACTCTAAACCTCCAAGCAGCTTCAAGCAGCCACAGTTTAAAAACAAGTGAAAGTCATGTGCCCCACATAACATTGTCTTACTGTTTTTTTCCTTAATCTTGAAATACGTTTTTTCCCTCTGAACAGTAATAGTTGTGATTTAGCACTCAATAATATTTAGTAACTCATCATGTGATGCGAATAGTTGCTCTTTTAATGAAAAAAAACAAAACAAACAAACCTGCCCAATAAAACTTATTTCTTCCTTTTAGTGCAGATAAGCATTGCAGTTCGTATCTTCAGTAATTCTGTAAGTTTCTGAAGGCCTTTGTTATCAGTATGCACTCTAGTTAGAAAAACAATTTTAAACAAAAACAACCAGGCAAACAAAAGACATTTTGATTAAATCTAAGTGTTAAAAATGGTGCCAGAACTCCCCTTGAAAACATTTGGCTGCACCAGGTCATCAGCGCTGTGATGTGGGATGGAAATTTGCTTGGGAGTGACCTGAGATTACAGCTGCAGCTCACTTGAAGCTTAAGCCTGCGAGATGCAGAAGGCCACCAGAACCCTCACATGAGAAGCAGAGAAAGGGGAGTAACTGGGGAAGAGGGAGAGAGAGCATGCAGAATGAGTGTGTGTATTTACCTACGCAAGTGTAGAGTGACTGACTCTTACATGGTAAACTGTGGGATTTGTTTCCAGGATAGATATAAATTGTCCGTATACACTATATTTAGATATGCCTTGGTAATGGCTTGGCTTGCTTGAAACATAAGGAAAATGACAGAAATATTTAATGTTCCTAAGGTACTCCCCATGGTCCACAGCAGAGCATTCTCATCCCTAAAAATGCTTCATGTCTATCTGTACTATAGCTACCAGTAGGAATTAGATATTTCCTTCAAAATGAGATTTTATATTTTGTAGGGCTGAGCTTTTGGCATTTTTGAGATCTTTCATTTTTGTGTTCACTTTTAGTTTTAGAAAACGAGTTAAGATAGCACTGACATACTTGGAGAAAGTGGGCAGTGGAAAAAAGAGTTCTTTCGTGTTAGGCATGTTCTTGTGCTAAAAAATCCCAAATTTGAAGTGACAAAGATGCAAAGGTTTCTTTTCTGCATGGTGAAGTGCCAAACTGGCTTATACAAATGCTTGGTTTTCTTGTTGTAAGTACTGGCTATGTGCCTGCTAAACCTGTACCACTGTTTTGTTATTGAAATCAGGTTAACACTGACTTGGAAAAGAACAGAGTCTTTTCAGCTATTCTAATAATAAGCAAGGGTACCAAGCAGCCAAGTCTGCTTCTGCAGGATGACAAGGAGGTTGAAGCAGCCTCCTGTTTTATTTGCATGTCAGTTCCTTGATCAGGTTTACTAATTTTCTGTTCACCAAATGGACTAAGGTACTAGCTGTTGAGTCTCTGTCAGCCTTTGGTGTAATATAGATTAGATCCTTGAAACAAACCAAACTGAGAATTTCATTCAAGTCCTGCTGGGAGATTGTGGTAGAATCTAAGGCAGTCTGTGAGAGTAGCTGATAATAATCTGCAATAACACACAATGCAGCCATGCATTGCAATGTGTGCCAGCATACAATTCAGAGGAGATGGGTGGTTAAATTGGCCCCCTACTTATTTCTGCATATTCCCCATGGTATTAAATGTTCTTATGAGTCCGTGATGAATTTGTACTTAGTGAGCTCGTTTAATTGACAGACTAAATAACAGGGCTTTGCATATGTAAATTTGTTGCAAAATATAACAGCCCTAGTTGGCAGCTAAAGCCAGCATTTGGCAGCTCACCACTTGCAGGTACCTTTGTGGTGTCCCCCCAGATCAGCATGTGTGGGTATTATGGGGAGCATGCAACAGGAAAACTATCCCACAGTTGCTTTTAGGCATCTATTCTCAAAATAACATTATAGTTTCTGGTGACATTCAATATTGACAGCTTATGCAATTATTCTGAAACCTCAAACCCCTGGAGTCCTACAATTATGATTATGTGAGATTCTCAGCTTTCATTTAAAACATCATCTTTATTTCGTTAGTCCTTCTGGTTGCAGGGAAGGGTTTGAAAATGAAACCAAGGAGCTCAAAAAGCAGAAGCCAAATAAATAGCCTTCCAAATTATTATTGGTTTAAAATCTCATCAGATTTAAAGTCGTTCAGGACTTCTACAGCTTGGAAAGGATTTTTGCTTCAAGAGAAGAGATGCATAAAAGAAATTTATGGACAAATAAGTGACTAAGAGCAGAGAACACTTAGAATCTCTAGTTGTGGAGTTGCGTATCTGTAAGGAGGATGTGGCAGCATCCTTCCAGAATAAACAGCGCCCCTCCTGCCTACGGGATAACCAGCACTGTGGGGAAGGGTTCACTGGTCACCTCTGGCTTCCCTGTCCATTTTAAAGCAATCTCTAGTGCCTCAGGGTGAGGTAGATATGCTGGCAGAAGGTGCATGACTGCTTTCTGTGGCATTCCTTCGAGGAAACTTGGACGTCTTTTGTCAGTCACAGATCTGGACTGAATAGCCGCAGTGTTTGAGCCAGCGTGACCCCTTCCTGCAGGTCTGTAATTTATGAACTTTGAGCATTTGGCATTGCTAAGACTGTGTCTGGCACCATATGCTTGTGTGTAGTTAACCTAGGAGGAGAGAGAAGAAAGGAGAGGAGAGAGGAAAAGAGAAAGAAGCTTTTCAGGTTTGAACTGCAAGTTTCACTGTGCAGAGACACTAAGCAAATTTTGAAGGACCTGGTGGGTGCTACTTCTTGTGGCCTGCAGCATTTCAGTGCAAAACAAATCTGCTTGAAATCCCTGGGAATAACTATCAGTCAGTGAAATCTACTTCCTGCTTTTTAAAAACAATTCCACAGTACTCTGTCCAGTCATAAAGAGAAACAAATCTGACTTCTCACCACCATCACCATCTTTTGCTCCACCAGAACAGTTCTGAACAGGCTTCTGGCTTTCTTTCTAAAGCATATGCCAGCTATATCCCTGGTACAAGCATCAGGAACCTGATGATGCTGCTCACAGCTCAAGGACCCTGCCGTCCAGTCCCACCTGCCCTGCACATAGACTGGCCCCTTTGCTGTAATCCAGCTTTTAGCATGGGGTTTGCATTCAGCATTACTATGCAAATTCATCATGAATTTGACCAGGAGACTCCTAGTGGCTATTGCTGTAATTTGCAAACTAGAGACGGATTTACCTTACCAACCTGTGTTTTCAGCTCAGATGGCAACATGAAAATATAATTTTCTGTTTGTGTTTAGACCTAGATATCATAATACCATCCCAACGGCTAAAAAATTATGAAACTATCATCAGTTATGGTTGCCTGCAGCTAATTTCCTTCATAGGTTAAATAGAAGCTTGAAAAGGAGCCTGCAGATGGGAGTCCTGTGCATTTGTACAATTTATAGAACAGAAATGCTGATGACAGTAGAAATTTGAGCCCTTGAGTGCTACTCCGTATTTCATAGCCAATCAAAACTAAATTAAGAAACAAAGATTATTAACAAGTATTCTGCACATGTAATTCTGGCATAATATTATGAGGTGGACATTAAATTTTTCCCTCTGAGACTTTCAGCATCATTAATATAGCATTCCTTTAATTACAAGTAGGCTCATATTCCTTAAAAAGGGGGAAATACTGTGTAGCATAGATAGTCGTACCAGTGTTATGTTTACTGAAATAATTAAATGAACAGATACTTTTCTGAGTAATGGATAAATCACAATGTGAAACAAAAATTATTTTTGAAAGCATTTTGGCATTCATACATACTTCCTCAAGTGAGACATTTTAAAACGGTGTTGTGCAATATCATTAAAAGATGCTGTTAAGAAAAAAGCTTTTTTCCTTTATGGGCTTAATTTGAATAAAAATGAAGGATTCTAAATTCCATCTGTAGAGTCTTTCTAGATAGCATGGGTTAGAATGGGAACAGGAAGTTAAAGATGAAGCTATTGCTACTGTCTTGTTTAAAGTGGATTCACATAGTTGTATATTTTGAAAGTATGTACAGCTCAAAGTTACTGCAGACTTTATTTACAACATCTGCATTCACCTAATTTGAACTCTTTGGGCACGTATAAATATTACAGCTGTCACATTTTCATTGTAGGAGAGCACCTTAGCCTTCAGGGGTTTTTATTTTGGTGCCTCCTCTTAAGTTACTAAATATTTCATTTTGTTTCTAATACTTTGAGACCTGTGAGCTTCTCCCCAACAGGGCAGGACAGCTCAGCCCCCAGTGCTGAGGCTGTTGGCATCCCAGCCCCACTGAGCCCCTCAGCAGCCAGTGGGGCAGGAGGGACACAAGGGGCACTGACTGTCCTTGTCTGTGCCCCAGGGACACAAGGGGCACTGACCGTCCCTGTCTGTGCCCCAGGGACACAAGGGGCATTGACTGTCCCTGTCTGTGCCCCAGGGACGTGGGGGGCACTGACTGTCCCTGTCTGTGCCCCAGGGACATGGGGGGCCCTGACCGTCCCTGTCTGTGCCCCAGGGACACCAGGGACACTGACTGTCCCTGTCTGTGCCCCAGGGACATGGGGGGCACTGACCGTCCCTGTCTATGCCCCAGGGACACCAGGGGCACTGACTGTCCCTGTCTGTGCCCCAGGGACACCAGGGACACTGACTGTCCCTGTCTGTGCCCCAGGGACGTGGCGGGCACTGACTGTCCCTGTCTGTGCCCCAGGGACATGGGGGGCCCTGACCATCCCTGTCTGTGCCCCAGGGACACTGACTGTCCCTGTCTGTGCCCCAGGGACATGGGGGGCACTGACCGTCCCTGTCTATGCCCCAGGGACACCAGGGGCACTGACTGTCCCTGTCTGTGCCCCAGGGACATGGGGGGCCCTGACCGTCCCTGTCTGTGCCCCAGGGACACCAGGGTCACTGACTGTCCCTGTCTGTGCCCCAGGGACATGGGGGGCACTGACCGTCCCTGTCTATGCCCCAGGGACACCAGGGGCACTGACTGTCCCTGTCTGTGCCCCAGGGACACCAGGGACACTGACTGTCCCTGTCTGTGCCCCAGGGACGTGGCGGGCACTGACTGTCCCTGTCTGTGCCCCAGGGACATGGGGGGCCCTGACCATCCCTGTCTGTGCCCCAGGGACACTGACTGTCCCTGTCTGTGCCCCAGGGACATGGGGGGCACTGACCGTCCCTGTCTATGCCCCAGGGACACCAGGGGCACTGACTGTCCCTGTCTGTGCCCCAGGGACATGGGGGGCCCTGACCGTCCCTGTCTGTGCCCCAGGGACACCAGGGTCACTGACTGTCCCTGTCTGTGCCCCAGGGACACCAGGGGCACTGACTGTCCCTGTCTGTGCCCCAGGGACACCAGGGGCACTGACTGTCCCTGTCTGTGCCCCAGGGACACCAGGGGCACTGACTGTCCCTGTGCTGTCCCCCAGCTCCCTCCTGCTGGGCAGTGCCACACGCCAGCCTACCTGCACCTCTGGCAGCGCCTGCTGCACACTCTGCAAAGGCTCCTTGGCCCTCCTGGGAAGGAATTCCTTGGTTTCCTACAAGATTTTAAAAAATGGATATACTTAATAACAGCAAGAATAAAAAAATAGTTTGGTAAAATCTCTGTTTTCTTCTAACTGGAAGCAATCTAAAAATTAATAATTGCTCATAAATCAAAACTGAGGATTGGCAATAAAACAGATTTGCATTTTATTCATTATCACACATCAAGATTCTCCAGTAAATCATTAACAACACTGTCCACTTGCCTTTTTTTGTTCTCCTCAGTTACACTTTGGGTACTGGAATATTTTTAAGCCTTAAACAAAACAAAAGCACGCCCACAAACTACTTCAGTTGTTAAATATATTTGAGGGTAAAACTGGGTTCCTAAACAAAATCAACAGTTTCTACATATTTTCAGTTGCAGTTTTAAAGCACATGTCACCAGAAGAGCATGTGTAGAAGAGCATCCTTTTAAGGAGATTTGTATTTTATAAATACACTTTATAAAAGCAGCTGTTAAGCATTTTCTAGCATTGCCTTTATTCCATTTGCTACTCGCTCTTCTAGTTTGGTTTGTTTTCCCCCTGAAGTTAGCTGGGAACAGTAGACATTTTTAGACAATTATTTTAATAACAATTGATCTTAAAAAGCAAGGAACTGTGCCGGTGGAGATTGTGGCTCTCTGGATGAGGTTCTTAAAAATACTTGCTGCTCCCTCCTCCCTGGCCCCCCAAAGCACTGAGATGGGTATGGCAGGGCAGATACCCAAGTACTCTGTGGGAACTTGGAGTTTAAGCCTCGTTTGGGTATGGTATATAAATAAAACATTTACTAGACCTACCATAATTTGAACTGCTGCTGGTGCGGCAGAGGTGATCTCGAGCCCGTGGCTCACTGCGGGAGGATTCCTGACAGGATTTGCTGGGGTGCAGGGAGACAGTGCAGTGCAGCAGCACATCCCCACTGGTGCTCCTTGGCCAGGCCAGGATGGCGCATCCCTCCTGGGCTGACAGGAGGAAGAGCTGCGTGACCCCATTTCTTCTCTGCTAGAAAGCCTGAACTGAGAATTTTTTTCCAGGATGGTAAATCCTCCTTTCAGCAGAGTGACCTTTGTTTCCCAACCTGCTGGTGTCGGGCAGGCAGCCTGGAGGAGTGGAGCTGCAGCATCTCCCCCTCGGTTTGCTTTCACACATTTTGGTCAGGGGCACGATGCCCTGCGCTCCCAAGGGAGCTGTGCATGTCAGGCTTTCTGGGCTGAGGACACTGTACAAGGAGCATGATATTATATTTCTTCCCACTGTCAAGTGGGACAAGTCTCAGAACGTGAATTTTGGATTCACTTGGCAGAACTGAGCAGAGATAGTTTTATGCTGCTCAGGTTTGTTCAAATTATCTGGATAAACATATTTTTCCATCCTCATTTAGTACCTGTACATCTCTGAACCCCAGAGTTTCATGTCACTTTCTTGCAGAGCTTGTACTTTGTAAAAGCTAAGAATCACTGCAAACCAAATGCAAGTTCCTGAGGCACTTCCATATATTAAAATTTCCATTTGTAAGCATCTTGTTGAAACAAAGCCAAGTGAACTCAGCTGAGAGTTCTACAAGCCTAGTGTTCATCAGGACAACCATTCTGGTTAGTGGGCTCCCCAGAGTCCTTTGAGAAGGCAGAAATCAGTAAGTTGACTCTCAAGTAATGATTTTAACATTTAGACATTACTTATAAAGCATCCGGTTCTAATACAACCCAAATCACCTTCATTCAAAAAAAACCATAAATGTACAAACTGAGACAATAATCTGCACTTCCATCCCTTCTGCTCTATGCTGGGAAGCAGATAGGGGAAAAATACAGATAGGCATTAGCAATCCCTCTTGACAAAGTATGGAAATTACCCATCTCATTATGCAAGGATGAAAACCTGTCATTTACTTTTAAAGAGTTTAGAAAGGGATGAATCAGTGGGAGCTGGTCAATTTTATTGTGAGTACTACTGCCACTTTTTTTTTTTTTTTAAATACTGATACTGTTTTGCCAAATCTGCCATTTCCAATACATAAAATAACATACCTACTTAAGAGTAGCTAAACCTGGCTGAGAGAGCTGTTAATCCAAATGCTTCCTGACTTGTTTCAAGGCCTATAGTACTGTCTGAATATGAAAATAAAAAATAATCCCAGATACTGTTAAGGCCATTGACTGATGAGATGCAGATCCCTGCGTACACTGGAACGCTAATCTCCCTAGCTAAAAAATAGGGGTAGCTCTATACCCATTTTACTTGTAGAAACAATGACTGTTGTACACATTTCAGGTATGGAAATTTATGTTTTCACAGGTCACTTGTGGTGACATCATCTTGATCTAAAAGTACAAATATAGCTAAGGACAAAAAAATTCTTGGCATTGAACTGACTTGGCAACATGCATAAGTGATTTTATGTAGCTTTGATGTTTGCTGTGTTGTATTTTCTGGAAAATGGTTTTATTTCTTATCTTCTAGTTCTTTAGGCAGATTGTTTATATGGAATTTAGAAATAAAAAAACAGGGAGGAAAGAAAAGGATGCAAATGAATTTTAATTATATTTACTACCAGCAAGAAATTGTACTATATCAGGGATATTTTATGTCAGGCTTCAGCCCAGAGAGAGTTTTTATAGCTAAGTAGTTGTAAAACCTCTAAAAGAAGACACCATTATGATGAAAGGAGCATTTTCTTACATGTACGTGCCGTGTCTTTCCAACATCTTGGTGCATTTTAGATTTTTATCTGTAAAACTGTCACGAGCCACATTTTAACTCATCAATTTGATTTTTACCAGCTACACCTGCTCATAAGACACTTTCCTCCAGTGAAAACTAGAAACAGAGCTACTTTTGGGTGACATTTACAAGTGACTGGGGCTAGGGGGATGGTAAAAAATAAATAAAAAGGAATAGCAAACAACTACACAAAAGCCCTCATCCTCTAAATACTGTAATGTGCATAGCTCTAGGAAAAAAAGTACAGAATGCAGTTTTCTAACTGCTAAAACAACTTTCTACACATGCGATTTTCCTCATCTATTTTTATCACAGGCTTCCAGACTGACATTCCTCTTGGCTTCCTTGACCATATGGATCTGCCAAGTGGTACAAATACTGTAGGGATAGCCTGCAGAAATATCCTAGCAAGGTGTCTCACTTCGCAAGGGTTGATTCAGACTTCCAAACACGTTGAGTAACGGGTTTAAGGGGTTCAAGCATTGTAGCTTTCCTCACTAAATTTGTGGGGTAAGGTTTTGCTAATCGTTTGCAGCTCAAAACCCTGTTTTCCTGAAAAAGAAGTGGGGTAAGCCTTAGAAAATGAAATGTTAAGAACATAGAAGCTTTTTGTCATCTGAAGCAGTGGCTTTGATTTTTTAGAAAAGATACGCTTCAATAACTAAAAGAAAATTAGAAGTGACTCATCATGTATATTTCATGCCTAAGAGCTAGTGTTTGACTTTACATCAACAGGACTTACTTAAAAATATGATCTTCCATTGAAATTAATATGTCCTGTGTTAGGCAATAGAAGGACTCCTACTGACAGCAATGGATAGTGACAAAATACAGCTTCCTTAGTAGTGAGCATTATCCTCAGCACTGTACCAGTTGGAAACTCTCAACTGGAAACCATAAAAACATCTTAAGTAAAGGTAAAGTTAACTGTATGCCTTTATATTCTAATATTTTTCTTGTCAGAAGCAATTTTACTGAAGTTGCTTATTTCCAGCATTTTCAGTTTTAAAATCTTCTTTACTCATTTTACTGGTGCTGGGTTTTGGATTAGTTCAGCTGTTGTGAGCTTCAGTGCAAGGCTCTTTGTCCCTAGTGACAAAGCAGGTTTTGGATAATGGGACATTATCCATCTTCTCTTGGGTACAGTTTTGAGGCACACGAGAATACACTGAAAGCATCTAGCTGGAAAGTGCCAGCTAGGATACATAAATAGAATACATAACAGGGTTTGCATATTAAAATATACAATTTTAGCTTTATGCATCTCACAGATTATTTGTAAATAATTGAAAAGGACAGAAGACTATTATTGACTAATCTTTCCACTGTTATCCATAACTGCACCATCAATGCTTGTAGCACGCAAACATTAGCCAGGCCATCATCAATCATGAACTTCAAGTTTTATAAGTTTAAAAACAGGTCTCAGAAAACACTACAACAGTTGTCCTTCCTTTGTTAATCAGAAAAGGTGGGGGTTTCAGCAGAACTTCTTGTCAAATTTTAAGCCTTGACAGAAAGTATGCTGGTTTTTGAATGTTAAACAGCAGACTGATGTCCAAAATGCCACATGGGGTTTGAGTTTTTTGAAGCCATACAGACAATTGTTTTCTCTCTGCTACAATCTGAAAGTCCTCAGCTGGTGTAGAGTGTATGTACATTTAATGGGATGGTGCAGCAGGCAGCTCTCACACACCTGCCACTTGTGCGGTCCGTGCGGCCCTCCAGGGTGCCTGCCCCTCTCCTCCTGTCTTGAAAATGGTGGAGAAAACAAAGACTGAAGAGAGACATGGGGAGTTGATCTGAAGAACAGGAGAGCCTGCCTGCCTGCCTTCCTTCTGGCTGCATCCTGGTCTTGTCACACCTGAGAATGCTCTGCACCCTGAGAAGCCACCAGGGCTGATGGGTTTGTTCTTACATAGACTTCTGATACCCCATTTGGATAATACTCTTTTTGGAAATGGTACAGACCACACAGACCTCTTCTGTGGACTTTAGATGGGTACAGGTAAAGTGTTTTCTAAATGTTTTCTAGGTTTAAAGAGTTCAGCAGTAGGATAGGAGAAGGTTGTGCAGGAATGCCAAGTGGTTGATGAGGACTCACTCACCATGCTGCTTTTCCCAGGTGCTCGCTCTCTGGGACAGTAAATACATTGCAGGAGCTCAGAAAAACTCAGCACAGCCCTTTTACAGGGCAGTGTTTGGCTCTCCCAATCAATAACAATCTGACTAAGAATTTGAAGTAAATCTTGTTGTGGTGATTGTGATTTGTCAAGGGCCTCGTACTACTAAGTCATTGTTTTGGAATAATAAAATTATTAGATCAGAATAGATCATAAGATCAGAAACCAAAATCAGAAAGCAGCAGGGTAACACTGAATTTTACCTTAGTATCAGGGCTTTTTTTTGTTCCCATCCTCAAGGTCATTACACCTCTACTAATGCAACCATCAACATCCTCCTCCTGTCAGGCCAGTTCTCATGACTTCAAAAGAAGATTTACAGGAGCTGACCAAGAAAAAATAGTGTTCTTCACAAATTATTACAGAGATGAATGGCATCTGTGCCTGTGATGACCTGTTTTAACACTTTCTTGATGACACCACCATATGTGAGCTTCTCTCAGCTCCTGTCATCTAAGCCACAGTTGGTTTTTTTGTCTTTCAGCCTAGCCAACCACCAAGGCTGCAGAAAGCAGATGTAAGGGCAATGCTGAGCAAACCTTTGCTGTCACTGCCTTTACTCTGAGTTAGTAGTTGTTTTGTTGATTATGAGCTGTATAAAGTGTCACAGGAGAAGCAGAACAAGTTTACTTTTACAGTGATGAAATAAATCATAAATTGGAAACACTTTACAATTCAAAATTAACCCTCCTAAGCAAGGATCAGGTGCACAGCATTTTGCTGAAACCCATGTGAACACTGGCAGTGCAGCTATAGCAAAGTGCAGCTGCTGAAGAAGAGGGCAATAAACCTCCTCATCTGAGCTAGTAGGGAGTCTACAAGGGAATGCTGCTCTTGGTGGCACACCCTGCCCTGTATCCAACACACAGGGTGTTCCAGGGAGGTGCTGCAGACCCCCTAAGCAGGCCATGCACATGCAGAGAAGCATACAGCAACGCTGCATATCAGAAGGTGGTAACAGAGATCCCCCCTATTTCTGTGTGGAACTTGAAAACTTATTTCAAGCCTGCACGTTGGAGATCTTCACACGCCAGATAATTGAGTTCAGTTATTATTACTTTTATTACTATTAATTACTTACCATTTTCTGACCTAGGTTTCTTAATGCTTTATACAGAAAAGCAGTACAGATAGCAAGCACAACAAAATACAGGCAACACTTTACGGGAAATTTACAGAACTTTAAGCTAATGAGAAATAAGAGTCCATTCCCACAATATCTTTGTCCCACTGTCTTATTCTGCAATCACTGAAACTTACAGGCATTGAGAAGCCATAGAAAAGAGCTATTTTTTGATTTCGTTTGGGTTTTTGGTGGAATGACTTTAGCTTTTCCAAGTTTGATGAGTCAGCTTTCAGCTATTTTTTTATATAATTCTCTTTGCTAATTGTATATGCAAGGGTCACAGAACTAAAGAAAAAAATCTAATTTTAACCTGCAGTTGATTTATGAAATGATACAGAGTTCCTTGAGTTTGGGAAAATAACATATACCACTTATAATCTCTGGGAACTGATTTAACACCGTATTCTATCGCAGTGCTAGGAAGAAGCCAAGGACTTGTAACAATCTGTCATTTGCAGCGACATTTTTATTACTCTTTCAGAAAGGCTGTGCTTTAATTGTCTCCTTGCTTCAAATCAACTGCTTAGTTTGCTTTAGCAGTATTTTTTTCGCTATAGTTACCATTGCCCTTGCTATAAGAAACCTAAACTCTCTGTATATTTCTGGCATGGTAACTGCCAACAGGAACAGGAGCAGAGAACCTACCCATGTTCTTCTAATTTAAGAGAGTGAAAATGCTACTGACTGCAAGTCACATTTTCATGGAATTTACACCAAATTCCTTGTAGACCTGCATCCCAGGCAATTCCCCCTTGATTCACTGGGACTGACCTGAGAGAAAATCCATCAAAATAATATACCATTTTTTCCCAGTATTGTGGAGATTGCAAAAAGCTGCCCAATGAAGAAATAGCTTTGCTTTCAACTATTATAAAGAAACTGCAAGTTCTTAATTTAGTAGCAATGTCGCTAGTGCTTTAGCATCTTCTGCAGTGTGCCTCCAACTGATGAACTGAAGCACAACTATAAATAACGATGATGTCTTTGTCAGCTTGTGTGAAAATAGGGTTGGATCTTGGTTTTGTTTTTTGGTTTGGTTGTTTTTTTCACATTTCCTGGAAGTACATGTAGTAAGATATCTCTAATCTCTTCTTTTGCTTGGTACATAGATTTATCTCTTTGATGGGTTACTGAATCAAGTCACCAATTTGTTGCCTGCTGGTTCACAACAAAGCTCAAAGTTCATGGGAACACAGCCCTAATGTTGTATTATATACAACGGGCACCCCAAAGTTTAATGATTCCATCAAATTCTCAACTTTACAGTTCAGAACTTTGAGGTGCACTTCCCTTTCCAAGTGAGTAGCAATTTCCCTCCACCCCAAACTGGACTTGACTGAACCTGGCCAAATGGCATTCTCAGACCTCTGGTTTCTGTGCATTCCCTAGACATCTGAATAGTGGAAGATCCTCTCCCAGCATCGAAAATCCATGGGATCCCAAATCCTTTCATGGTTGTGCACCTCCTTCACCACTCTGTGATAATTAAGAAGTTGTCCAGGGAGCACATTTCTTTGTTCATTTGGATGTACCAGCTCCGTATTTTGAGAGAGTACCAGTCAGAAAAGCATGAAGTTTCACAAATCCCCAGACTGAGGAATCAATGCAAGGATGAAGAGGAGGGACTTGATGCCAGCTGCAGCAACATAGCTGGTCTGCATGCTAAGAGGTTTTAATGGAGCAGATGAAATCCACCTTGGATTCTGAATCACATATGCATTCAGCCAAAATACAATCAGGGGAAAAAAAAGAGTTAATTTTCAGGGCTTGCATGCCTTTGGATTTGTTTGCTTGAGTATATTTTTGGAGAGTAATGTTAGATGCTAAGGGAAAGTTACAGCAAGGCTTGTGACTAATGGATAAGATGCAGTATGCTCTGTGATGCTATGAGAAAAATGCTGATGCAGTTAACTGATATCAGAGAGATAAAATAGCACCAGCATTTAAAAAAAAAAAAAAAGCCAAACTGAAAGATTTTGTGAAGTTTTTTAAATCCCACCTTGGTATCATTTTAGAGGATGTTTCCAATTAGTAGCCACATAAATACTTGCTGATTAAATTGTCGTACAATTCGATTAACAAGGTGAAGGAAAAATAGCAACATTTTCATTTTAATGAGATGTCTGCTCTCTCCTCCTCTCTACTATGCATCTTAATGTACCTTGCTGTCTGCACTGACTTGGGGCTCCAAGGCTTTGTCATTTCCTCGCAATTCTGTTCTCTAATTTCTTCTGACACATGGTGCTTAAATCCACACGAAATGTGAGGTGAGGCAGAGAGGATTCCTGCAGACTGCCATGCCATAAGAGGAGCACTCATTTGCATTATTCATTAGATAAACGCACTGATTTGCATCTCATTCTGGTCTCCTCCATTTCCAGGCAGGGGATGGAGACAATTCACAGAATTGCTGAATTTTTGAATGATATTAATAGTGTTCATTTGGGATTAAGTCTCTATTGTCTGCTGCCCTGTATTTTATCCCATATTTACCTTAAATACCTACAGAAACTACATCCTTTTGTTCTTTTAAACATAGTGAACTGTGCCTATTTACTGCATAATAAAAGGGTGCTAATTTGTTTATCATTGCAATTTTGAAAGTATTTATCAAAGCCATAATTCAATGCTTGATCATTATTTGTGATTATTACAATCTTTTTCCCTGTTCTCAGGTTATGGTTCAAAAGCAAAAGCTTGTAAATCAACAGCAGTGGTCTGACAGCATCTATAATTTTTTTGCCATTCAGGATTCTTGAGCATTAAGCTTTTAAGAACTACATGCCCTCTGTTAACTAGCATGTTAATGCAGTAATGTTGAGAAATAGTATAGCCCTAGATAACTATCAACATTGTGTCTCTCTTCTAAGCTTTATGAACCATTTACATTATGCTTAACATTAATATTTGATTCAGAAATCTGTACTGTAAAAAGGAGGGGATATCACTGTTCTGTCCTCAGGGTATTGGGGGAGGAAGGTTAATTTTGCAGGATGGAGGTTAGTACTATTGAGCTCTTCCATCCTGTTATTAAACACAGGATACTGTCTGGAGAAATTGGGAATTTTAAAGGACTTAAACTAGTATCATTATTGCATCAACACTTTTTGAGAAAACCTACATGATAAACACTTCAAGTGCTGCTGGAAGCCAGAGCCATTCCCTGAACCATCATTTACATCCAAGGACAGCAAATTGCAAAACCAAATAGTGGTTTATTAGCTCAGTGGGTTAGAGCATGGTGCAGACAGCACCAAGGGCATGGGCTCAATCCCTGTATTGGCCATTCACCTAAGAGCTGGACTCTATGATCCCAGTGGGTCCCTCCTAACTCAGAATATTCTGTGACTTTCAAAGCCCTTCTTTACACCTGGTGCTGCACTGGGCTGTATATTGCCCAAAACGAAGGAAAGACATTGCCACCATTTTAAATAGCTTAGAGCATAATTGAAACACAGATGACAAAAGAAAAAAAAAAAGTTAAAAAGTGGGGCCCTGAAGGCTTAGGTATGTGTTAAGGCTAATGATTGTACATTATTTTTATTGAAATTGTGGCATGGCTTTCTGGCTGATGCTATAGCTCTCTGGTTTGCACGCTAGACAAATTCACTTCTTGAATTAGAAGGTGGGAAAGGCAGTGGCCCTGAGGAACAGTTAGTCAGGACACTTCATCTGTAAGCAGGGTTATGGCAGAAAGTACAATGGAAATGGCATATGAAAATGAAAGCAGTTTATATTAGGACTCTGCCTAATACACAACTTAATTATAATTGAGTTTGCCACAAGTTAGTGGCAGCTGAATCTAAACAAATCACCTAGGTAATGTGCTGATTGCACTAACAGCAGTTGTTGTCAGGGGTGGAAGATGCCATATGGCTCCTCTTCTCTACCCAGGTCAAAATATCATTAGGAAGAAGCTTAACTACATCAACACAAACGAGGAATTAGCCAGTCTGGCTCTCCTCCAGCCTGCAGGGTGTGTGGATGTCCCAGGGTCTGGCCATTCCCAGGCACAGTGAGGGGCTACCCAGATTTTTCCAGAATGCACTGAGTGGAGGAGTATCATGGTACCTGAGGACAAACAAAGGCAGCTGGTGCTCAGTTGCATTGCTCAGGCACAGCTTAGCTCTGCAAGACATGCCCAGATTATCTTTGGGCACTTGGTGAAAGGAAAATAAAGTGCAAGTGACACGGAACGCAAAGTGGGGCAGGGGACGGAAGGGCTGCATGACACATGAGCCAGTCCTGCACCAGCGAGGTAGGGTTCAGCCACAGGGAGGGCTTTCTGGGCAACAAGGCACGAGGCAAATCCCAGGCAGTGCATTTGCTGCAAGTCTCCAAAAGTTCGTACAGCCTTTTGATTTTGTCAACAGAGAAAACTGCAGTATAAATCTTGCAGTGCCATGGCCAAGGTGTTACCCCTCACATTCCCTTTTGATTTCAGAATCTTGTCCATTTACAAATACCAAATGCTAAAACCAGTCACTAATAATGATGTAGAAGCTACTGCTCCTGCAAGAGCCACAGAGCCTGCTTGCACTATCACTCTGAAATGAACTTTTAGCATTTCTGTTCTAAACTGTGTGATGCTTTTCTAGGTTGCACCAGAAGTACAGTTTATGCTATATTAAATTGTTATTAACTACAAAATGTCATCCAAAGTATAATGTTGTACCAGTTTGAATTATATATTTTTGTTACACTTCTTGCTTTGAAAAATACACATTAGAAATTTTTAAGTGTGCCAAGTAGGCCAGATGCTGCCCTTCAGAAATAAAAATTGTCTTAACTGGTTCTATGACGATTTGGGTTGTACAAGAGCCATAAAACTTCTGGCAGACTTAAAATATCTTTCCTTGAACACTGGTCCCACTGTGCTGATCTTGCTGTCAGCAAGGGTTTTGCAGATCCTCAGTTATGAAACACCTTGTCACCACTCACCCAGCAACCTGCTCCTGCTTTGCTGTGAAGTTTGTTTAAGCACTTTGTCTGGATTTTGAACTATAGAATATGTTTTTGAGTGATTTTTTAGTAAAGTGGTTGTGGACAGTGCTGTGGTAAAACTCAGGGTAGCTATTCTGAAGGGTGTTGCAGAAAAGGTGAGTAATTTATTATGCAGAAGCTTTTAAATTATTCTAAACAATGTCTACCCTTAAAAATGTCCTTGTCTGGGGCAAAGTGAGGACAGCAGCTGTTCAAAATTTATTTTTATCATCACTCTTCAATGGATATTAGACCTTTTTCTCTTTTGGGGCTTGCCATAGTGTCCCTGATGAATTTACTGCACAGCTCTGCCTCATTCATTACAAACCACCTATTTTATCTGCTGTGGGCTTCTCTGCACTGCCAGCAGCACCTCTGAGTCTGGAGCAAGTCTACTGAAGTCACTGTGGAAGCACCTAGACCCTGGTTTAGTTTCTCCATATTGCCTTCACCATGTTGAGTAGACCAAAAAAAACCAACCAGGCTTTAGGATGGACCAGAGTATTTTTACTGGCACAGGAAAAAGTCCTCCAGTGGCAGAGGATTGGCAAAATCAGCTCAGTGCCATCTGCTTTGATCCTCCCCCTATTTTAGAAGCTTATTCAGGAGATGGACCATGCCAGCAGCTGGAGGACATGGAGCAGATCTGAGAAAAGTCCCTCCAGACAGTCAGATGCTGGGACTTCTGTAACTAACACAAGCTAGAGTAGCCTACAGGATGCTCTGAATTATGCATAGAGTTCTTCCAAGTCTTAATCAGGATGAAATGCTCTTTAGGACTACTTTTCTCCCTCCTCATTTGTGATGAGCATAAACTGGAAACCAAAATACACAAATTTGCTCCACACTGTAGGTAACAATTTCTACAGTATGTTCATAAATTCAAAACGTGAAGCTGTTTCAGATAAGCTTCAAGAATGACAACTGAAATAAAAATCTCAAAACCTTTCAGACAGAATGGAATCATAGAATCACTAAGTTTGGAAAAGACTTCCAAGATGGTTGAGGCCAACCTATTACCAAATCAACTTGTCAACTAAACCAATGGCCCTAAGTGCCACATCCAGTTGTTCCTTCAATACACCTCCAGGAATGGTGACTCTACCACCTCCCTGGGGTGTATTCCTGGATACAGCCTCCTTTCAGGTCATCTTAGAGGGCAAAATGTCTTCCCTGACCTCATTACTTCAGGCTAAATACCCACAGCTCTCTCAGCTGCTCCTCCTAGGACATAGTCTCTAGACCTTTCACCAACTTTTTCTGGACACATTCCATGTTCCAAAATCTTTCCTGAAGTGAGGGGCCCAGAACTGGACAGAGATCTTAAGTGCTTCTTGGTACTACAAGAACAAGTCACTTGCAGCACAGAAAACTTTACTGGATGCAGCCCTTCTAATATGCCTCACTAATTACAGAAAGCTGATTCTCATCTGTTCATCCCTCACGTGTGAAATTCGGAGAGCTGCATCACATTAAGTTCCAAGTATATTTTCAGTTTATGTTGAGAGATGCCACTATTTCAGCAAAAAGAGAAAAGGAATATTGCTTTCCTTCAAGCAGTTCCAACAACAGTGCAAGGAGCTTACATCTGTTACAAGAGGAAAATGCTATCTTTATGCATTTTTGTAAAGCAGCCAGTGGCTAATGGATAGGAAGTCTTTCCAAAAGTTTTGCAAATCTACATAATGTTCCTGAGGACTGGAGCATGCATTCGAATCACAGATTTAACAGAGAGAAGAAAAGCGGGGGCATTTGTGCAGCCAGATAGCTCACTGTTGGTTATGTATCTGAGAGGGGTCAAAATCACAAGTCTTGCCAGCCAAGAATAGCATTATTTTAGGTTTGAAATACTCCCTTTATGATGTTTCCTTTCAGTTTGTAGCATATAAATCAGTGCTGCTTCCTGCCCTTCACAGGAGACCTAAGCATTTGTAGGTGTTGTGCCATGATAAATGTGAATATCAGTGTATGGAGTTGGTCCCTTCTCCAGAGCAATGACTCACTTGTAACCAGGGTGCCTGACAGAAATCCTATAGAGGCATGAACTAATCTAAATTGCAATGACCAGAAATAAATGTGTACAGTGGTAGCTGATTACACTACAGTTTCTTACCATGAGCTGAAGAGCGGAGTTGTAAGATTGCTCCTGAGAAATGCAGTCTCTGACAGACTTTCCTTGCACTTAACATTTGTGTTGTGGAGCAAATGTGTCATGGGGCACTCTAAAACCTGAAGACGTCTGACTCAAGTAACATGATTTATACCATGATCTTCCTGTTCATCTGCAGTGCCTGTGATATCCATGTACTTGCAGTAACGTGCTGTGAGCAAGAGCCAGCACCTTGCACCTCAACTCATGTCATTTCCGCGGATGAGCAGTAAACTTCCCACAGTAGTGCACTAGTTCTAAATGCTTTAGTATGCAAGCTGCTATTGAATATTGTGATTAAGAATTCTCCCAGAGGAAAATTAATATAAGAAAATTATAGAAAACCATACTTCATATTTCCTTGCCTATCTCACTGTTCACTCCAGGTACCTTCAAAAGAATTAAGTATATTTTTTTAGTGCTTTAGAGGCTGTACAGGAGATCACCAAGCATTAAAGTTCCTGCTTTCATATAGAATTCTTAAGTCAGTCACAGCAGTAGCTTTCAAGTAATAGCACTTATTTGCCATGCCAGCTAAATTTAGGAGATTACTGCTATAACTCAGGCATTCCAGTTAGTTGTTTTTCTTTTTTTTTTTTAAGTTGATGGTGCTATTACAGCAACTTAATGTATTTGCATCTATCATTTCTCAATATGTCTCCTTCAACTACACCAAGCAGTCCATATATCCTTTATCTAAAAACCTTTCCATGCTTCTCATCCTTTCTTTGTCACAAGGCAATCAGAGTTCTCTGAACATCAAATAGCATAAGAACAACAGCAGTAACAATGTCTAAAACGTTGTGGGAGTCTGCAGGGGAAGTCAGGCAGAGAGTAATATCACACTCTGCATCGGCACTTAATGATGCATCCTTTCCATAAACTTAGTGAAGATGGGGCTTTAACTGGTTGATTCCCAAGTGAGCATTTTCTATATTGTCACTGTAAAAATATTTATACAACTGTATTATTTAGGGTAACATGTACTTATGAGCCCTCCTTGTGCTTACTTCATGCTGTCCAAACATCTGGGTGATTCCCTACCCAAAATGCAAGCTCTCATTTTATGGACAAGTTGTGAAGTACAGGGAAGTAAGGAATCAACACTAGCCAGCATGAAAGATACTAGTTGTAACAGAGCACACAATTAATATTTAGTACCATATTTCCACTTGCTGAAAAAGTGGGGCCCCTTTAAGGAGATTCATGATCTCATTTCACTGATTTTTATGGAGAACTCCTCCCAAGTGTGAAAAACAGCACAGAAGAAAGTACAAGGTTTCCTGTGTAATAAAAAAAATGTAAGTAAGTAAAAACCAAACAGGTGAGGAGTAAACGCTCTTATCACCAAGCACTGATATGAGGGCAGCACTGACTGACTGATATCAAACTGGAGATGAGTGTGGCAGGAACAGGCAGTGAAGGGTTTCAAAAGTGAGGGCAAACAGCTGATGGCTGATGAGATAGAGAAGGAGTAGCTAGTGCTGGACTGCAACAAGAGCATGCAGTGAGCTAGAAGAATGATCTTAACAGAAGCATTGTGGATTCCTGGATGGTTATCAACAGGCCTAGATTGCATTTGTCAAGGCCAGAAAAAAGGTTGTTTCTTGTAATCAAAACAGGGTGTGGGAAAAGGCTCAATGAGAGTTTAACTAGGAAGATGGATAGGAAAGACTGTATCGCAGTGATATGATAGTGATGTAGCATGGAAGCCATAAATCATCTGGCAGAGCCAGTCCACTGTCAGCAAGGCCAATTAGCCCATGATGAGCGCTGCACTGCCAAAGCGAGGCGTCTGCTACCCAAGCTATCGGGTTTTTAGCTATCACAAGAACATCTAAACAACAGATTTATAGCTAGCTCAGTTCTCTGCTCTGTGCAACTAAATACAGTGGAAACATATTTAGCCTAAGTGTGACTTTCCAAATTAATCCACCTGACAGGCGGGAGGTACAGCAGATCCTGATCGCTTTAAGTCATTCCTTACAGAACATTTCCTGCAATCACAGTTTCCCTTCTCCGCAGTCCTGCTTTTGACTCACAGTTCTCAATTTCAGTCACTTACAGCCTCTCCTCTTGCTGATCAATTTCCCTACAGCAACCCCATTTCCTCCCCCAGCACCTCGAGTTGAAAACTGAGGGTCCAGTTCTGCTTTGTCTTCTGCGGCATTGCAAACAGTGTTTGTCGAGACAGACACTCAGCAGTGAGTACACTGGCAGGAGCGACATACTCAAAGGAATAGACATTTTCAGCATCTGTCTTTTTGCTGGATTTCTCCTAAGCAGCATATTGTCATTTCTCTTGCCTCAGCATGTCAGGTTTGCTGTGGCTTTATTCAGGGCAATTAAGCATATGGAGATTTCAGATGCCTACTTCCCAAAGGATATACTGGTCATTCCGAGACACGCCCACCTTAGAGTCACTTGGCAGTTCCAGGCTGCACTGGTGGCAGGATGCACACATTCCATCACAGGCCCAAACCATTCAATGCATTTACAGTAAAGAATTTTGGATACCTTATAATATTTGAGAGCTTTCTAATGATGCTAAATTATAAACACGGGCATTCTGGATAGGGGAAAACAATGGAATCAAAAATGCTGCTTAAAGTGGTGTCAAAAAACCTTGAAAATTCATGCTGGTTTACTTCTAACCTGATTACTGGGGTTTTTTTCCTAAATGACCAAGATACAAAATTATTTTTTAAAGTATTTCATATACTTGGGGTTACACTTTCGTAGTTATTAATTTGATACCTCCCAGATGTTAAGTCTTGGAAGCAAAAATTTAAAACAAGTGTAATAGTTTTACAATTGCTTGATTGCGTAAAATAAGACCTAGCTACATACACCTGTATGAACATGCTAAAACAGTATCAGTCAATGAGTTTTTGAGAAACTAGAGCTACATTTACTATGAGGTACCTGTCCACAGAATGAGAAATTCAATGACTGAGACACATAAAATTTAGAGGCTAGCTTCAAGCCATTCCTCAGCAGCCCACGTTTGTATTTTTGTGGCTGGGTCCCATAGAAAATGTTCTGGTTAGCATTAGCCAAGCCAGAGGCAGTCATTGTGTTCATCAGCAGTGCTGTGGAACACTGCAAATCCTGGCTGCTGCCCAAGCACTGGTCCTACACCAACCCAAACTCCCAGGCTATGAAGCTTGAGGTTTGATAGAAATGTCAATACTATATTGCTGTGACTGCACTGTTCCTGCACATTTTGGATTCTGCTTCCCCCAGTATTTACCCCGTGTCCTTAATTTGTTCTGATTTCATCCACTAAAACTATTTTAACCTCTAAAGCACTTGCTTTCTTTACAAATTCACAGACTAATATAGGAGAGGAGGGAAAGATCTCAGCTGTAGAAAGGTTACCTGTTGTGACTGAGTGTTAGAGAACATTTGATTTCTATCTAGAATTTGTATTTAGGGTTTTACCTCAATTTTATCTGCTTTAGACCAGCATAAACATGACTTCCCTAGAGTGATATGAAAGAAGGAACATGCAATGTATCTTAGCTTAAGCTTTGGCACAAACTCAGGCTGTGCTTGACAAGTCAAGGCTCCTGCCTCATGTCCCTAAAGCATGGAGCAAACCTGTTCCTGCCTAAAAAAAGTTTTAAAAAAAGGGAGGGGGCAAGAACAACCTCTGCTCCTTTCATTTTTCTGCAAAGCTGGCAATTCAGGATGATGAACAATTAGTGGTATGTTTATAAAAGTCATTATAAAAAGTGTTGTTTTCAGCAGAATAAATTCAAGGGTCTCACTCATCAATTTTAAATGAGAGTAGCAGGACCACAAGGTCAAAAGTGTGAGCTTATGCTGTTGCTGCTTTGAAAATGCCAAGAGGGATTTTCACCATAACTCTGCTTCACTCCAGAGAAAAGCCTCCTCCATTATCTTTTGTAATTAAAATGGAGACCAAAAAGCTAAGTTATATGAATTAAGGGAAGGGACTTTGCACTGTGGCTTGATTTGGAATAATTATAATTGTTGGGAAGTATTTTTCCAAGTACACTTTCTGTCTCTAATTAAATTCATGGAAATGCCTCATTTTTTGGTTATTGCCAAAGTGTGTTTCAAACTCACATAGAAATGTGCAATTGTAATTTCATTAGAATTCCATTTCTCCAGGCTATACAGGTGCAATGAAAGAAGAGGTAAAATTAATTAAAATTGTGGACATGTTTATACCTGCCAGGTGTCATAAAAGGTAGTGGCTCAGACATTTTTCAAGTAATTAAGCAGACAGTTCTGCTTTTTCTGGTGAGTTATTGCCTTCCCTCTTTAATCTGTGTAAGAGATTTCATCACAGAGCTATTGTCAGGTGATGGGATTGCTCTTTACAGTCAGCATCCCCCTCCGATGCCTGTCGTTAATGGAAATCACATCATTGCTGCAGAGAGGCACTGACATGCCATCGGCACGTTTCCAAAGGCAAGCTTCGTGTGCCAAGCTCTGCCCACAATTTAGGCTAAAAAGGGGAAAACACAATTTTCAGTTTAACCATATTTGGATTAAATAGCTTAAGTGTTCATTCAGGGCATAGCACATCTTCTGAACATAAAGCACGGTTCTCCTCAGTGAGGGCAGCATTTAATCAGATTCGTATGTGTTGGTGGTGTTTGTGTTATCGAGTTTTTTCATTCCATTTGTATTTTGTCAGGAGTTTTTCTTCTGGCCGTGTTGAGATAATCACTAGTTTTCCTGAGGGTGTGCAAATTGCCATGGTCACATCCTCAGGCAATATTGTACATAAGACTGTAATGATGGCATTTTCTAAGTTTTTAGTGTAAGTTAGGACCAGAATTTTGTACATTTTCTTTCTTTGCTTTGGCAGTGGATATAAATACGCCTCTTGGCTCCTCTCCTTGGGCTTCCAGTACATAAACACAGCCTCCATGTCCTTCACACAGCTCTGCCTAGGGGAGGAGCAGGTGCTCAGAGCACCCGTGGTGCTCTCTGGGCACAGACACGACCCCACCTCCCCAGTACCCAGCAGGGTCAGCCTGGACAGAGAAGGTGGCTCCTGGGACAAACCACTGTCCTACCTGCAGGGTGTGTGCAACAGCCCTGCTCACCACTATTAACAACCACAGCTGCTCTGCAGCTCCAGTACCATCCCCAGCACGTGAAAGCTGTTTTCCATCCCACAGCCAAGGGAAAGGGCTAGCGCCTGCATTCTATAGAGAGCTGTGCATTATCTCTGCCACTCCTGCAGCACTGATCAAACAGACAACCAAGTCCACCATGCTTTCTCAGGAAAAGTGGTGACTTCTCATTTTTATTTCTTTTTCGGTTGGTTTGTATTCTGCAATTGCTATTAAGTATTTTCTAATGGGCAATTTTAAATTTCTTTTTTTAATATTGCAAGAAACAGAGTCAGTGTAAAATAGATTGCCATGTATTCAACAAAGTGGAAGATGCTAATTACATTCAGTTGCAAATATCCATAACAATGGACATACTTAGAGCAAAAACAATTCTGAATGACAATATTCACTGCCTACTTCCATTTAGAGTTGGTGCCTTCCCTGAGCTTGTTTTTTATTTAATGCTCTGTCTTTATTAACTTCTATCATTTTAATTAAATTACCTTTCATAATATTATAATATTCGCCTGCTTTCAACATTATCCTTTACAAGGTCATCTCTGATACATGACTAATGCATTTGACTAAAATGCACAAATAAAATATGATAGTCACATTAAAGCCTATGGGACTGTGCTGAGAATAACAACTCAGTCCAAGCTTTTAACAAAAATTAAAAAAAAATACAATAAAACCTTGGAGATGAAGGATAAAGGATCATACACTTCTAGTATCAAATTCAGTTTGTGTATACTTTACACCTGCTGCTCTGGGGCTGAATTTGACCTTTTGAGGGTTGAAGATGGGGTTTGAAACGGTTGTTGTTTTCTTTCTTTTCAAGTTTTAAATAGCCATTTTATTCTATTTCAGTACTGCTGTGGTACTGCTTTTGCTACAACCAGCATAAGTCCAGAATCTACCTTGACCTAAATGGTGCTTTGTTGTATTTCTCCTTCACATTTGTTACCTTTTTTGCAGTGCCCAGGCATTCAGTTAAACATCCTGAGATTAAGCTCCATCAGTAATTAATTTAAAATATATTGCCTGTTCCACTGATTTACCTCATTTCATTAGGTAAAATAACAAATAGAGCTCTTCATTTGCTACTTGTGTGCAAGTCACACTATTCTCCCTGAACATGCTCTCATTTTTCCTCCTGTAGCAGTTAGTCCAGACATCTAGTCATTTCCATCACATGATCTTGAGTCTTTTCTATTCTTGCAATGTCCTATGTCAGGTGAGGAAAGCAAAAATATATTTTAAGAGCGGGTACAACAATGATTTATGGAGTGACATCTCAGTATTTTCAATTTTTTTATCCTATTTTTGCATCTTAATGTTATAAAATTTTTTTCCCATAGAAGTTTCTGCTTCATACACATTGTGCTGTCTTGGGTTCTTTTATAGACTTGAAAGAACTATGGTTTCCCACAGAAAATACTTTAAAAAAATCTTCAGTAGGCACCAACCTCCTCAAAGCTTAAGCTAAGATACTTTGAAAGCAGCTTTAAGCAAAATACAATATGGAGTTTCTTAAATTTATCAAGGAAGAAACTTTTCTGAGAAAGTTATGGCAATTGATATTTTCCATCACTTACTTGAGGAGTCGTATGCTTTTAATGTCTTGGAAAACAGTTTGTGTGGCAGCCAGGTGCTTTCAGAGCATCTGACACCAAGTGCAGTCTCTTACTGTTCTTTTGTGAAGTAGGGCAACCTTGGATTGATAGAGAGTCCTTTATTACTCAAACTTATTTAAAGTGCCTCACTAGGAAGGTGTTAAACACATATTGTTTGAAGGATTTTTTCTTTCACAGTACATATCAAATTTTAAATTAGAAAAAAAGAGCTATTCTGATGGTGGATACTCCAGCCCACAGTGGGCTGGACACACTACTGCAGCTGCCCCAGGCTTACCTTCTGATTTGGCATCTCCTGGCATGCTGCAGCCTTCCTTGGTGATCCAAGGGGCCCTGCACACAACCTCTCAAGCCTTTAGCTTTGAAAACTTGAGAACCAACATCATTGCATAGCTGAGACACAGCACTGCCACTGAGGAGATCCAGAACACATCCATGGCAATAGCACCAGCTCCAGCACTGGCTTGACATTAAACAATCAATTTCTTTCCTGCCAGCCTTGTCCTCTTACCATCACTACTTGCTGAGAGCCCTTCCAGCAGGAGCAGACACAGTAACACTCAGCAGAGGTTGGCACACAACACTTTCAGCAGGTAACCACAGCATCAAAAGTAATTGTACTGGCTGCCCATAAAACACTATCCATAAAAAAATAGCTGCAGAATTGTAAGAGAATAAAAACCATTAGTCATATTCAAGTAATTTGAAACTCACCTTGCTCAGAACTGACTAGAAGTCATCACAGCCTTCTAAACACTTGGCAATATCTACCCTTGATATGCTTGCTTAAGCTCTTATTTAACAACCATGATTTACCCTTAATTGGGTAAATTTGTGGAGGTTTTCAAACAGAAGAATCATCTGTATCTAATTATCACCTCACTTCTGAAAGCTGGGTTCATGGTGAGGCAAAGTTTTCAGCACAGCTCTCAAAAGAAGTAAACCTAAAAAATAACAAAATGGAATTGAAAAAAATAAATGCATGCTACAATACTCACCCTTTAATTAATTGGGAACGGAGCAATCCATCAGTACTGTGTTTTTATGTGATGAAAACATATTCATGCACTGCATTTTTAGACTTATATTTGTAGAAGTAGCACTCTAGTGTAGAGATTACATTGGATTTGAAGAATGCCTGTTTTTAGAAGGATAATACTCCTTTTAAGATGTGAAACTGGAAGCAGAATGGTAGCACCTGAGAAAGATGTAGGTGGATAAAACTTCAATAAATAAATCAAGCAGAGCAAATCCACTGTCTACCTTGGATATCTGGAGTGTGTTCTGATGCTTTCTCAGTAGAGGACTTTAATGTTATAAAAAAGTATTAATTTTATTTTAAAAGATCAAAAATCCAAACCTATAAATAAATAGATATCTTGGAATAACACACAGAATCTTAACATTCAGTCAAGCTAACTAAATCATGCTGTTTGTACCTGTCCTCATCCCACTCTTTGCCTAGCCCACATACATGTGTTTTTCTAGGTATGGGATCATTGAATTTTTATATAGCATGTAGGCAGTTATGTATGTCATTATCAGTGTGGCAGAAACAAGTTAGTTCTGATAACTGAACTTTCCCAGTGCAATTTGCTAAGTGAGAAAAGAGAAAACGGAAAATAATTGTGACCTGTCTGTGGCTAAATGTGACAAAGCTGAGCTGTGCCAGCAGGGTCTGGAAAGCTGCAGAATGCATGTCTATACATGCCTATCTTCTCTTGTCTTGGGACCACAGTCCTCTTTGGTTGCTGATAAAAGTAAGATCGACTCCATCACTTCCAGGAATAGAGGCTGAAGCTAGACACATATTTCAGTAAAGCAGATGCTAATCTAGTGAAGCATCTGGAAGAGAGGTGGTAATCTTGTTTGTCACTATTGTCCTCTCTATGGGCAACCACCTCTGGAAGTTTTCTAGTTTCACAGAATCTGATGTTTCAAGTGTCTTTTAATGCTCATTCAACAAGTGCACCACATGGCTGAGGGTTGATTGTCCTTTGCTGCAGTGTCCCCCTCTGCTTGCTGGGGTTATTGTCCATTTCCCCTCAGCAGAGGCCACAGAGGGCTCCCCCACTGCTTCAGCCCTGAGGTCTCCTGGTTTAGCTCTGAACCACAGCCAGCAGGGAGTCAGCAGAGCTGATGAATTCTGCTCTGACGTGAGCAGCCAGTCTCATCTGCCAACTGCTGTGGGTCTGTGACCTCTAGGGAGGGGCCATGAATTCATCCCTCCAGCCAGAGTCACTGGGGAGCAGATGTCAAAGCCCTTCACGAGCTGGAAGTGTCATCGTGTCTGAGCCCAGCAGCGCTTCATGTCTCTTGGTTTTGGATGGGTGCATTTATCTAAACAAAGCTCCTTCTCTGTTTTGCTTTTTGTTTGTTTGCTTGCTTTTTTGTTTGGCATTTACAGAGAGAGGGATCAAATTCCTTAGTACCAGTTCTCTGTATCCAATACTAGTTACTAGCAGAGTAACCAAGGAATAGTAAACTTGTGCTTTCTCATACCAAGTTCTCACCCTCACTTGTTTTATTTTGGCCTTGTGGGAACATCCCAGCTAGTCCTCTCAGACATGGCCACATGGAGTCATAAGGTCTTTTTGTTTCCCTTTCCTGATTTCTTCAGCAGCTGTGTTGATTTAAATCCATACACAGCCTTAGAATGCTGCAAGCCATAGTCCTGCCTGTTCCACCCGTAGCAGAACATAGTGTCTCACTAGCTGCAGAAACAACTCTCCATCTTCCTTCTGGACATCTTGCAAACCACTGTCAAAATTGTTTTGTGTCCCAGTCTTCTGCCAAGTCTTTTTCACATTCAGGTGATGACTTAATGTTTATTCTTCAAGAGGACCAAAGGCCACCCATGAGTCCTTGTTTTCTGGAGCACTGTAAGCTTCCCAAAGTTGTTGAAGATGCCTTGGCCATGTACCATAGGCACCCTTCATCACAGGTCCCATCAGGTGGGGTCTGACACATGATGTCTGTCAGGAACATTCAAATGAACAGCTTTCTTATGACCCAGGAGTCCCAACATGTGCATAATTTCCCATTGTATAGCCAGCACTGCAGCCAGATAGTTTTGTGCTTTAAATAAATCATAAAGTTGCATTTTCAAGGAATACAGTAAAAGTCTTTTCACTTAAAAGAGAAAATTATCACCTTTCTTCTCTATCAAGTTGGCCTTTTCCCATTTTTCTCCTAAAATGGGCATTTCTAAGGGAGGTGGTGGAGCCTTGTACCAACAGGGAGGCCCGGGCTAAGTCCCTCGGGGAGGCTGAGCTGTGATTACACATGACTTCACTGTGCCGACCCCACTGTGCCATTATTTACTTGAGACAGGCAACACAAGGAAATGTTTCCTTCTTCATTTTCTATTCATTTTCTCACTACTTCTACCTAAACCAGATTTTTGCACTAAAGGCTTCATGCCTGGCTTAGTGGGTATACAGTATACTTATACAGCTATTTCAGGGTTGTGTTCTTAGATATTTCAGAAATTGTGCTTTAGTCTGGCAGCTTCCATTGAACTTCATCAGTGAGCAGGCTAGAAGTCTGACCTAAGGGGTTTGTGTATTCGTTTGTGTTAAAGCCATCAGTATTTGGGCAACTCAGGATGACTGTGACTGGAAGTTCAAAAATACAGTGATCTTTTGTGTCTAGTGCATGTTATGCAGGGGAATATTTAAATCAATAATAATGCTATCACAGCGGGAAATCAAATGCAAAATAATTCCCTGGGCTTGCCATGTATAATGACATTTGCTCTTTTGATGAATTGCTAATGTATTCTTGGACAGAAGAGCTGGCAGCCCATCCAGCTTCACTATGTAAATGGCAGGATGGAGAGAGCAGGATTGTATTTACTACTATTTACTGCTAACAAACTACGCACCTTTCAGCATGTCTCTCTGCTATGAATTATTCCTGTTCTGAAAAGGGAACATCTAAACAAACTTTAAGATTAGTCTTTTAAGAAATTACTATTTTCTCATTTCTCAGAAATGTTAGTTTGCTATGTTTGTTTTGAAGTGACAGTACCAAATTGAAACATTATCTTTTTAAACAGGCAGAAATTATTTCAGCTGTGATGTATGCCTAACACTCCCAGCAATTTCCATGACTTTTAATGTAGAGCATTTTTTTCCTCTGTGTTCATTTCTCTTGTTTGTTTCTGACACCCTGCACAAGGGAAACAGCCTGACCTAACCTGTGGCAAACCAGCTCTGGCTACAATGAAATGAACTAAATCCACAGTGCTGTCCAGTGGAGAGATGATGAAGGGATGAGAAAGCAGAGGAAAAAAATCCTTTTATTATTTTCATTTTACACTGGTAGTAATTTGGGGGGTTCATCTTTCACAGTAATCCGCTAAAACTCACTCAGATGATCAAGCAAAGATAAATCTGAGAGTTGTTTTGCTTCTTTTTTTAATAATGTCACTGTAAGGTTAAAAAGGCAATGATTTTGAGTTTTATTACCCTGAATTATTAATTCTGTGAGCATTTAAAAAGAATGGTAGTTCAGAGATTTTTTCTAGACATACTGCTGTGCATGATTCCTTTTCATAGTGGATTCATAAAGATTTTCAAAGCATGAAGTATTTCTGATTCCCAAAGGACTCTGTCTGGAAGATGACAGCTAAAAGACTGTACAGAAAATTTTATTTTGGTATGGGCTCTCATAATTTTTAGCAGATGCATCTTTTTATCTTGAGATTGATTGATACTGGTACCTGTAATATTTAGGTATTTTACATGCTTAACTCTTAAGGTGTCGGTGCAATTGTATGGTTTGTATCTGCAGTCCAAGACAATCTGCATTAATCCTTCTCTGGTTACCTTTGCTGTTTCTGCTGACTGCCACTGAATTCCACAGACCATGCTTAAAAATCGACTCTGATATACAGTCCCAAGACATCTCACAGAAAGTGTGACACTGTCAGAGAACAAGTGAAAGTTTTTGTCTTCTCAACCATCAGAGTGTTTCACTTGCCCAGCAAGCAGAAAAGCCAAGTGCAGTGTCCCAGCCAGCCCTCCGTGCCAGCCGTGGCACGCACAGCCAGATTATCTTCCCTTCATTTCTTTTGCATGCCATGGTCATGGGAATGCACGGGAGTTCGGTGATTCCTTCTTTTGCTCCCCTGCTTTCTTCATTGCTTCAGAGTCCTGCATGCACAGGATCAGGCTCTTTGCTTATGTAAATCACTCAGCTCAAAATATCCCCAGTTGTGTGTCCTGGTTATAGACTGCAGCATGCACCACGCCGCTCTCCCGGCACCAAACAGTTTATAGCCAGTTTATTCCCTAACAGAGCAAGTGCAAATTTTATCAGGGTGATGGATTATGTAAGAAAATACATTTCCCCCATTGATTCACTGTTTCAAAGGACCCATTATCTCTCTCATTTTCTGTAGCATTGCCCTAAAGGTCATATCACTGTTTCTGGAACTTTTTGAGGAAAAAATAAAGCTCTGATTTTTTTTTTTTTTTCAGATCTGAAAAAAGAATCATTTCACAGCTGTTGGCAAGAGGTTAAGAGTGTGCCAACAGCTCCAATGATTAACACAGGCTGCCTCTGCAGCCGTGTTTGCTCATACGCTGTCCTGCATGCTTCTCCAGTTCTCATTGCAGGGCCTGGAGAATCCAGGAAAACTTTCTGTGAGAAAAGCAGCTTGATATCAAAGCAGTTTACTGATAAGATTCAGTCTGGCTCTCTGCTGGCACTGAGAAAGCTTTAGGTGGATAGTAAATAATAGATCTATTTGTGCTGTATGTGTTAGCTGCTGCTACCCTTATAAGGAACACAATCTTGCTGGCTTTTGGCTTTTTGTAATGAAGTGTGTCTTACAAACATCTTCTCTTGTAGAACTTCACTGGTCTCCATTTGAAGTGTTTAAACATTATGTGGGCTATTCATTTTAAAGGATGTCTAAATACTATCAACAGGTCTGTGATACATACGGGCATCCACACATTCAGGGCATTAATCCCCCTTTAGATATAACTTCATCTCTGAACAGAGGAGCTTAAAAAAAGTGGGGATGGAGAGCAGCCCTGCTCACTGTGCTCCTGTGCTGGGGCTGGGGGCAGGTTGTGGAGACAGGCTGCTGAGTGTGCAAGTGAGCACACCGCCCCCCAAGCCCCATGGAATCCATGGTGCCCATGCCACAGAAGGTTTAACCTATTTCTGAGCAGTCACTTGAACTGCACAGACAACATTTCTCTCTTGCTGTGCCTGACATGCGTGCCTTTTCTGACTGTCTCTTCGCCGATCATCAGTGTCATTCTCCATGGCAGGTTTAAACATGAAACTGAACCCTAGTGTAAAGCAGGCACTCTCCTGAGAGGCAGATGAGGAAGCTGCCAACTGCTTGGTGCCAACTGCTGTGGGCATCAAGCCGCTCACTGTATCTTACCCAGAAATGCAGGCATGCATTTAAAACACCCAGCCACTCTCACTGGAGACTGGATCAGTCAAACATTAGATATTCATCTTTCATTCCTGCCTATTACTAATTGATAGCCAAGGTCTTTAGCATGCATCATACCTCATTGCACATCATAGCTGCAACTAAGATAAAAATACAGAGACCCCTTAGAACTAAGATTTTATAGATCTTAGGTTTATGCAATGTTGCTTTTTGTACAGTAATTGCTATTCTTCAGCTGATGCTGTGCTCTGATTTGCCTGAGTTAAATCCAGACTAACATCAGTAGCTTTAGCAGAATTAGTACAACTTTGGTCGCATTTTGTCTATCAACATTAGTATTTTTCAAGTCTCACCATAGCAAGGGTTATCAAAGCATTTAGACAAAATCTGAGCCTATGGAAAGAGGGAGCGATGTGAGAGCAGGGGATGAGATGGGGTGAGGACTGTGCTTCCTCTCCTTCCTCCTGCACCTTGCCCCTAGCCCAGGATTGGTACTGAAGCTCTCCCTTGATGCCATGTCTAGGGAAAGTAAACCATTCTTCAGAGATGGAGATCACTAGTTAGTGGGGATTCTCACTAATTTTCATTAATTAATAAGCCATTTCTAGTTGAGAAATTTGCAGAAAGAAAAAAAATCTAGACTATTTGAATATCTCTTACATTAAGCAGAACTGCAGAGAGGACTGCATGGACAAAGTAAGCTTGAAAGATTACTTCCAGTTTTATTATCTTCTTTCTTAGATTTCTCTGTAAAAACCCTGTAGAAAATTTGCTTGAAATGCTGATCCATCTGAACTTTAGGTTGACATCTGCATGAACTTGTTACCTTTGGTTTTGGGTCAGCTTTTTGGCTGCTGAATATGTTTTAACATTTTTAATCTTTTATTTTTCTAGCCTTTTTGCACTTGCCGGATTTCAACATTTTTGTAATAGTATAGAGGCACCATTTTTTTCTGTTATCAATTGAGGGAAAGCAGAGAAGAAAAGGAAATGAGAAGAAAAGAAAAAAAATAGAAAGAAACTTGAGCAAAAGAACAAGCACCATTATTTTTTGAACAGGCAGCTGCTTCTGACAATTCACCTAAGGTAGTTTTCTTTTTCTCTGTAGGACTTGAATGCATTCCTCTCAAGACTTTGGTATTGATCCTTTTTCTTTTCAGAGTTCCTGACCTTCCTCCTTTGCTGTCCCAGCCCAGCTGGTATGCTTTCATACAGCTTGGTTAGCTCCTCAGCACTTGGATTTTACATTTCAGCAGGGATACCCTTAACATATTTCATCTACTCATGTGTACCAGAGCAACTGAACTGGTAAGAGATAGTCTGTAGATCTGGCTTGGTTTATTAGGTTTTTAATAGGTGGTGTTATCTGTTGAAATAAAGAGGTTGATTTTGTCACAACTATAAAAATCTCACAAATAAGTCATAGTATGTCTAGACCTGACATTTCTTGCTTCTCTATATCCAACTTCTTTCTTTCTTCTTTCCTCCTCCAAAAACCTGAAACAATTCAAAGGGGGTTTTGTCAACATTTTTGAAAACTTATATTTGCTAGACACAGAAATTGGTGGAAATTTTCTTCCAAGTGAAATTTTCAAATTTTCAGTTTGATGTTCAGCTCAGAGCCCAGACTTTGAAATCTCAAAGTCTTTCACGAGCTACAAGTTCTGCCCTCCTCAAAGCACGACTGGAAACTGTGTGACCCGCCTTCACAGTCTGTTCCCATTCACTGTGTGGAGGGGATGCTTCTGCACATCCTGTGCCTCGCCATCCCTGTCACCATCTGAGAGCCCATCTGGCCACCGTATGCCCAAGAGCACACAGGAGCAGGTCCCAGGCACTGTGAGAGGACAGGCACTCCAGGAGCACACAGGAGCAGGTCTCTGGGGCTGTGAGAGGACAGGCACTCCAGGAGCACACAGGAGCAGGTCCCTGGGGCTGTGAGAGGACAGGCACTCCAGGAGCACGGAGGAGCAGGTCCCAGGCACTGTGAGAGGACAGGCACTCCAGGAGCACGGAGGAGCAGGTCCCAGGCACTGTGAGAGGACAGGCACTCCAGGAGCACACAGGAGCAGGTCCCAGGGGCTGTGAGAGGACAGGCACTCCGCACAGCAGGCCCTGGTGAGAGCCCTGCTCGTGGGACATGGCAGGCACAGGGAGCTCCTGCTGGTGCTCACTTGAGAAAAGTGCCCCCAGAGACAGCCAGAGGGAATGGCCAAGCGTGACAGAGGGAGGACAAAAGCAAGGAGGGGGCTTGCTTTCTACAATTCACATCTTGTGTGGAATGGAAGGCAAAAAAAATTGCCTTTGGAGTTGCTGATTCCTTCTGTGGTGAAGGAAAAGAAAGTGTGTAGGGCACGGTGGAAATGGCAACAGGCACTCTTTCAATGACTGAGAAATTAGAAAATAATTCTTTTACTTTCACAGTATATGGAGAACCAGGAAAACATAGATGTATGTTTAGCCGTGGCAGAGGAAGTAAAAACAGGACCTGTCTGTGGTGACATCACGGAGAAGAGCAGAAAATAATTATTGAAGCATTTATTGAAAAATCTTCAATAAAATGTATTTTACATTTTATTAGTTGTGCTGGGATGTTTCTTGAACCATCATTAGTATGTTCCTGTTCTTGTATTCCACACTTCTCTGATGTTTTCCCCTTCTTTTTCATTGCTCCTCATGCTCTTTCTTTGTGACTAAGCAAGGTTATTATCAAAAATTCATTTTCTTCTTGACATGTAACTGCTCAAAAGTTACCTGTCAGACTTTTCCATCCTTTGGCCAGCCCTACCTTTTCATTGACCTGGTATAATATGCTTAATACATAGTTAAATTTAGGTGATGGATCTAATGAATCGCAAGACAATTTCAGTGATATTTGAGAAAAATGCCATGATGAGCATTTCTCACCAGTTCCTAGGGAGCATCCACCCAATCTCAACTAGTGTGAGCTACCACCAGAAAAGGTACAAGGAATTCCTGTTTCTTTTCCCCCGCCATTTTGAAATGACAGCCAAACTAAATAAACAAACAGTAAATAAATAAACTAATAAATCTCTTCTCTGCATGTCTGATAGTGAAAGTCAGTAAGGATTACCTGTATTTGTCCAAGGAGGAGTTTATTTTTGGTGACATCTCTTTAGGCATTTCCTAGGTTAATTTTGGTAGACAGATTTTAAAAAAACAGAAGCTCTGTAAAACACACAGAGGTGTGCCTGTTAGAAGAAGCAGTATTTTAATCCTCAGGGAAATGCTTTTGCTCTTATTAAAAACACTTCTGCAGTGCTGCCGTGGAAACATTACTGTGCACAAGGGCTTCCATCCTGCTCACTGGGGACTGAAACCTACCCACCTGCTTCTAACGCCCAATGCTGATGCCAAGTGAAGAAGAGATATATTCATTTTGTAAAATCTTGAAGTGTTACTTACTAATTCAGATTAAAAAATGTATTGTCTCAAAAAAGTTGCATTACTATCTTCAACTGGACTGAGTAAGATGGCACTAGGCCGACTTACATTGGCTGAAAATCAGCCTGCAGTTTTCAAATTACATGTCCTCCTAATTAATAAAGGAGAGCTTACAGTGCCTAATTTGAACCTGTGCCAAACACATCTCTTTCTCCACCACTTACTGCTCACAGCCCTCGATGGCTTGTCTGAGGCTTTGTGGTTAAAGGACTGGGTTTGCTGTGTGGTTTCTGCTAGGTTTGATGGCTTTGGGTTTTTTGGTTTATGAGTGTATTATATCCTTCCTGCTTTACTTTGACACTGTGTTTTGCCTTAGTCTGAACATGTAAGAACAGACAACCTGATCTGCATGCACCACTTGTGTCACATTCCCCTCCTGAAATTAGTATTCTTCAGAACAGCCCCTATGTTTGTATTGCTTATAACAGACTGTCTGTGACAGCCAAAAAAATGAGTACAGTATGCACACCATTTCAAGCGGATTATATTCATTGCCATTCAGGTCATAGCTTGGATTAATTATTGCATTTGTGTAGGATGTTTGTTAGGAGATTTCCTGATTGTTGTTCCAAAGATTGATTACTTGTTACATTTATCTTGTGGTTTCTGTCAGGAAAACATCTTTAAGGCTTCAACATTTGCAGACATACTGGGGCCAGGCAGGGCCCCTGAGAAGGGAGGATACATACACCTGCCACATCAAGAGGCCGTGACATACACCTGCATTAATACCAGGTTAGAAAGCAGAAGATGCATAAAAGAAGTATTTACTTTAATGTGCCTCAGTCTAGAGATAACAGCATAGCCCTAGGTACTGATGTACCTCTCATAATTAAAATTAGAGAAAAGAAATTTTAAAACTTACAGAAAAATGCCAATTGTCAGATTTGTATAGATGAGACGAATGGTTAACAAAAGAACTCACCTCAATCCTGGCTGTAGCTGGTACGCAATTTGGAAATATCCAAGTTTCCAGGCCTTGAATCTCATTATTTGACAGCAGAGTCACCCAGGCTCTGCAGGCAAATACAAAGAATTGCTTGATGTTTCTCCTAGAAATTGGCTGGTTTGAGGCAGAAGTAGGAATATGAAGCTTCCTGTGGAAAAAACCACAATGTTCCAATTAGTATCTAAATGATTTTACAGGTATTTTTAGGAACACTAGCTTTAATGGAATTCAAAAATATGTTCAAGTCAAATTAGGAGACATCCTTGAGCTGGCGAAGGATTAAGGCAGGAACCATTTGATTTTCGTTTATCTCCTGTACCTCTCCTGAAATATGTTTATTAACCAGATAGGATCACGTCATATTTCCTACTTTTTGTCTTTTTTGTCCAAACACACGATCATATACAGCTGTTTGCAACAATAAAAGTATGAGGTACTGAAAAGAAGATAAAAAGTAAAACAATTCAGCAATCGTACATGCTCTAAATAGGTTTTTAAAATTGCCTTGCAATGCAGTGCTTAAAAAATAGGAATAAGCTATAAGGCTTTGTATAACTTTGCAGCTGACATAAAGTTTGTCTTTGTTCATTCATATAATTCACTTTAATTGCAGGCTAATAAAGCAGAAAAAAATAAATTTTTCTTTAAACTTAAAAATAATCACTAGAGCCTGAGAAAAGATCTTAGCAAGCATTTAAGATGGTAGTAGTTCCAACAGCAGCTTTGTTTCCTAATTGTTTTCCTGGTGGAGCCAGTAGCAGCTCCAGTCGGAAAGGGTTCAGAGGATCCTGTTCCTATTAGTTGCTATAATGAGAAAAACTGTCAAGTAGAGTGTACTAGATGTGGTGATGATGGATGTGACACAGCAACACCAAACAGATAGTTAACAAGTTTTTGACTTGCTGCTGAATCTCTGCATCCAGCAAACAAAATGCTGTGCTGCAATACCTCTCAATGCAGAGGTCAGTGTGAACTCTCACACTGGTCCATGCAGTAAGTCAATTAATGTTAAACTGTCACATCTTTCCCTCCTGAAAAAAAAAAAATATAGAAACACCTTAAGAGGTAGACTTATTTGTCAAACACTGTAGGAGAGTTACCTGCAAGAGTTGCCTAATGCTGGAGGAATGTGGTGTCAGTGAACCAGACCAGCAGTTTATTTTTCAGTGGAAATGTATAAATCTTCCTTCATGCATTTGCTATGTCTCATACTTTTCCTTCTGTCATGCATTTAGTTTCAAAAATGGCATGTTAAGTAAGATTACTTAACATTGCAAGCCATAAAAATAAATTATGGTTCTGTTCCATTAGAAGCCCATTTCTGTTCACAAGCATAGACTCTTTTTAAGAGCATCTTCAGACTATTGGGGGAAAAAGGAGAAAAATACAACTTAAAAAGTTGCACTTCTGGCTGTTCTACATGAGAAGTTCTTGTCCTTACAATTTGATTTGTCATTTAGCATAATGTCTGCTAAGCTAGAGGAGTGAAAGGAAATCAGGCAGTAGGGAAAATTACTTAATGGTAACTCGCTTTTTTGCAATCTAGCCCCTTTACATCCCATTTTCTTTACCCATCTTAAGACAGCGACCTTTTATTTCCTTTTGCTTTCCTTCTTGTGTGCAAAATTCCTCCACTGCCTTCAGAGTGGACACTCAATTCTTTGCCTCATACCCAGCAAAATGAAAGTGTGATTTTATATGCGTGAATGTAGTTCAGAAATTTGGACTGTGTTAGCACAGATTAAAAAAAAATAAAAAGGACACGAATGCCTGCCCATGGAAAGTAGTGAATTAATTCCTTGTTTTGCTTTCCTTGTGTGCATGGCTTTTGCTTTCCCTATAAACTTTTATCTCAACCCACGAATTTTCTGGCTTTTAGGCTTCCAATTCTGCCCCAATCTTCTGCAGGGGGAGTGAGTGAGCAGCTCCATGGGGCTTGGTGGCCAGCTGGCTTCTAAACCATGACACATATTCAGGGGAATGACCTGAAATAATTGAGGACCAAAGAGGAAGAAAACAGTAACAAGAAGTTGCCTTTTTAAACTTCAGTTGGCTTTTTCATTTTTTTTCTGTTCACCTCAGTGCTTCACACCCCTCTTTCCTGTTTCATACCACCAGCATCTCTCTGATTCAGTTTTGTCTGGTGTTGCCCACAATTGTCACTAACTTGTTCCAAGATTCAGTGGTACTCTTTCCTCCCTCTCTGCTCCCCCCTACTTTATTTCAAACTTCCTGACCAAGGACACACCCCAAAGCCTACCTGTAGGAAAGCAGGAGGAAGGGCTGCTGTGCCCTAGAACGGATCCCTGCCATCACTGATCCCATTTACGCAGCAGCACACCCAACTCACACAGCTGCAAAAACTTCATGGTGGCTGTTTTGGGGGAAAAGACTCTGAGCTGTGAATAAAGAATTCACAATTAATTCTCTGGCCACAAGATTATCAACAGCATATGTCAGTAAATGCTGCCTGTGAAACCAACTGCTGCTCCTCTGTCCCTCAAATTTCCCACTTCTGCAGCAGTTACCCATCTTGGGGCACTTTGAAAAGTAAAAATCCCAATAATGCCAGCATCAGTTGCAATTGGTCAAGCATCCAAAATATCATTTAGTTCACATATTCAAATATCAAAATATTCAGCTTCTGAAGTCCTAACATATTTTTTAGAGAAATTTGATTTTGATTAAAGGTACTGCAGAGAACCTAGTGCATGTTTAAAGATTTAATTTCTTAATATTTTTGTTGTCTGTTGCAGCTTTAACAAAGCCAGAAGAGTTATTCCCACTTTATCCTGATTTACAGATTTCCCATAGCATTTCATTAAAGATAGGAATATAAACACTATAGTCCAGATTGTCTATATTTTCACAGCACTAAAGAGTAAATGTGTATTTTTCCAGAGATTTTATTCAGTCACCCTTGATATCATCCAGAAAACTAGAGATAATCTCCCCTCAAACTCTGGAGCAGTTTAGGAATGTAACGCAGAATCTCCTTTGTATGTAACTACTTCTGTATTATGTCATGGAGGAGTGTTAAAAAACAAGAGTTTCTTCTAAAACTGAAAAAGCAAATGTACTGCAAGAAGAGAAATGTATTGCTCTTACAAGTACTTGCTTGTGTTGAATCACTGCAAAAATTAATAAGCCTTCCCCAACCCTTCTTATTCATCTGCTCTGCTACAGATTCGAAGCTCAAATAAATCCTTCCTGCAGCCTTCTCAATACTGAGTTGGCTTATAAAGCAATGGCCATTTAAAAAATTATTTTAAAAAATACAAAGCGTGAAATCACTGCAGTCTGGGGCATTGCCTTTATAGATGAATTGTATATTTTCTTACCAGATCACTCTCACAAGTAATTATTATTCTTGGTATTTCAGCAGTTTAGAAAAGTTTTGGTTCCAAAGTCTAGCGCACACATGCATCCTGAGCGCCTGCTCAGCTATTGCCATGCTGCAGCCTGCCCTCAGAGCAGCAGTTCTATTTGCAGAACAGTCTATTTGTAACTTAATTAAACTCACTTGGTGAATTATTTTAAATGTCATCATTCATAATTGGTGTTTGGCACTTTTTTAATGCAGATATATTAAGGAATAATTAATTTTACATCAAGTTAAGTCCAGTAATAAAATAACGCCAAACAATGAAACACAGTGAATCAGTCCTCATCTGAGGTGACTAGAAGGGCACATTGTTTGTTGCAATGTCATTTTTTTAACCTTTACAACTATTCATCATTAAGAGACTGATTTTATTCGGTGTCCCACATCGAATACAGTGTGCCCCTTCATTATTTTTTCTCCCAGTGTGAGAAAATTTTGTCTCATAAGCTCTTGCTGCTGTTTCCATAATTGGAGCATCTAGGAGCAAGTCTGCTTCAATTTAAATCAGTGCAGAGATTCCCAGAGTCTTCAGTGGGAGTTAAGAGTGACACACGAAGGATTTGTCCATCACAAATGCCAGAGTAACAGCACCAAATACATATATGTATATATGTAAATATTTTCTTCTTATACATCTGCTGCTTCCTGAAGTTTTCCTACTTGGATTTACTCAGGAGAGTAGGATGGGGCTGTTTTGCATCCCCTTCTCCAAGGCACAGCAACGAGCAAACACCTGAGCTTTGCTATGACCAATGCACGCTTGACAGCTTGTCATTGTAATAGTGACAAAAGAGCAGCTGGCCTTCAACAAAATAATAAAACTGACAATGAGAGATATTAAAATGCTGTCAAGATGGGCAGTGCCTCTGGGCAGAGGTTGTCTTCACCCATGTTTGGACAATGGCCCTCAGCAAGCTGTGGGCTTGCACCACTCCATGACATGCCACTGCAACACCAACATGTAAACAAATAGGAATAAATAAGACATTCAACAGAGTGACAGCCAGCAGAAAGCTTTTTTCTTTACTTAGCTTCAACCATTGTGTAAATCTTGTTAATGTAACTGAACTATATACCTTTTACATAGATGCATGGTATTCAACAGTTATGCCCCTTGTACCACCGTGTAAGCTGAAATCTGGCCCTCTGCTGCAAATAAGAAGCAGGATGACAAACACTGAGTTTAGACTCTTTGACATCGATGATTTTTAATGGAAAATGTGGACTATCCACTACATAATCCACATTTTAACACCATTAGTATATAACTCCTGTTAAACTCTCCTGCAGGGTGATAAGATTCATAATTGTATAAAAGCTAGTCAGAACCTCAACAAATCTGCCTTTTCAGTCTAATCTCTTGTAGTTACATCATCCCATGCCTACCTTCACTCTGCTAGGCTAGACTCAACTACTAAAGCCAGGCATTTGTAGGTGTAGGTATTAAAAAAAAAAATCCTATTTGTGGTGGTGACTGACAAACACAGAGCGTCTGAAATGAAGGTGTCCTGAAGGACTTGGAGCCGGCAGTGTAATTGAATTAAGATATCAAAGTGATAGCATTATATCATCTATGACAGCTATTCTATTATAAAGCATTTCTTTAATTAACAAAGGCAGCACCTGAGAAGGCAAGCACTGGTATGAAACACACTTGCCTTACACTCAGAGAAACACAATTACTCTTCAGACTTACTTGAGTTGCGCTTGTTTTACTGCCTTTTTTGCCTTCAGGTGGGGCTGTGGCCCCCATTCCATTTTCATGGACTCCCCACAGCCCCAGGATGCTGCAAGGATCTTGACCTAAGCCTTGCCACACCTACAAGCTCCAGGAGCAGAGTGGTGACTTTTAGTTTTTCCTCAATCAAAAACTGCCTCCTCATTTTCCTCCACTGCCACTGGGGAGAGCAGCTGATGGCAGAGCAGTTTCGGAGAGACTCAGTGTACATGGAGTTAAAAGCTGCTGGGAAGTGACAGGATGATCTGGGACTTCATAAGCACTGGGATACCTCCTGGAGCTTCTATTCAATTGCTATTCAGGTTTTATTCAGTAAGAACATCTGTTGGTTTCAGCAAATTCATGTCTAGGAATTAAATTAATTGAATCTCAGGATAGGATTTGCCTCATTGAAAGGAACTTCAGAGAATTTAAATAAACTATAAAGTCCTAATAAAATATTTTCTGTGGCATAGGGTTGTTTTATAACTACTTAAATATCCCTTCATATATTCAACACACCGTTTTAAATGGTTTTCTTATGTGCTTGCAGATTTTTAAAAAGTCAGAAGTTTCTATTTTTGAGCATCATATCCAAACTTTTGGCATCAGCCAAGTTCAGACACTTGCAAGTATGCAGGCAGTTTCTCCAGGTTTGGGCTGTTATGGGACCCTGCAAGAAAATGTTACATAAAAAAATATATATAGTTGTGATTCTAAGTTTCTCTTATATCTGCAAAATAACGATTACAAAATGAAGTCTAGAAAAGCAGTCTAAGAATTATGAAGGAACTTGGAAAGGAACTTGAGTAGGCATAATATCAGATGGAGGAATTGATTTTATGATTAAAAGCTAGTCAGTACTGTGTTGCAGAATATATACAGATAAGTAGAGAGATACAGAGTCACAAATGTTTGCAAGGAGATGAGAGGTAAACAGCAGATTTCTTTTCTTTAATAACTCCTATGACAAAGACAAGTATCTCTTCAGCTTCTTGAATAAATTACATTAATAAATAATTTCCATAACCTTACTATATCACTATGAATTATTGAAATCAAAGATACCTTAAGAGGCTTGCTTTTTTCTTATATATATTTTAATTATTGGCCAGCTTTTTGAATTTGCATGTGCCCACAATGTATTATTTAGCTGGTGCATTCAAGTGCTATATAACAGAATTCACAAAAATAATCTCAAATCCATTTAAAATTATTTACAGCCTTATGTTTGCTTCCATTATAAGCTAAAACTCGGAGTTATTTTCCATTGATCTCACTGCAGCACTTTCAGTAAATGCCCAGTGAAAAATTAGGAGAAATGAAAATTTAAAAAATCCAAGGGCACATCTTTTGAAGTTGCTTTTTTCTTTTTTACTTTTGCATTAACATATCACAGATGGCCATGTGGAACAGGGTGATTCTGTATGCTGTCTAAAGACATTGTTATAAGCAGAGCTATGCCACTTCTTATCCATAAAACACTTTATTGGGGCCTGAAAATACTCAGATGCTATATGCAAAGGTTTTTTTATATGAAAAAAATGTAAGTGTTGCATACCTTTAAAGAAAGGGGCATATGGCTTTGGTTAGTAGCATAGTAGAGCCCTAAATTCTCTGTCAGATGAGAGAATACCTCCCCTTCTCCGAGGTCTTTTATTTTTGCACCCTTACAAGTACTGACTCATTTTATAAACAGATACTTCTCATTCTAGTAAGTGCACTTCATACAGCTCCTTTCATACTAACTGGAACCTAAAATTCCATTTAAAGATAAATGCTGAGCAGCACTGGCTTGTTTAAATTACAGAGTCCACATGGAGTAGGAACACATGGAGGCATATCTCTCATATTCACCCCTTTCTGGCTTCAGCCTTGCCCAGCTGCCATCTGACACCAGAAGCACATCCAGGTGTTGGGCAGGGACTGTCCCTGTTGTGCCCCTCACAGAGGCAGCTGAGGTGGAGCTGGGCTGTCCCAGTACTCTCCTGTCCTTCAGACCTCTGGGATGCACAGCCAGGACACTGCAGGCTGCTGCAAGGGTTTGACCTTTCTTGCACCTACTACAAGAAGCAGAGTCTGCTCGAAGGAAGTCATACAGTCAACCGTCAGGTCATTAAACAGCATTTCTGCTCAAAATTACTTGAGCAACTAGACAGGCTAGGATAAGAGAATGTAATTTTTCACATTTCAAATGGCAGCACTTAATTGCATTACTCTATCCAAGGTGTTTCTCTTTATCACATCTTCTGTAAGACGTGTGATGGGTAGGACTGATAGGGAACATAATATGCTGTAATTTATTACTTCCCAGGGTGGTACAGTGGAAAGAAGCATACTTAGAGCTTCTCTTATCAACTTGCTCTGTAATAGATTGAAATGTATTAGGATAAAAGGAAACCCTGTCCTTAAACTTTACCTTCAGGCATCCCAGCAGGCAATTGCAGAAAGTCTATTTTTACCACGATAGAAAAATACAGTCTCTTCTTGTGAGAAACTCCTCCACCTAATGCTTACTGAAAGTCAAGTACTTTTTAGGTTGCATTCATTCAACAATGCTGGTGAGTTGCAGCTGTCTTGTCCCAGCATACACATGCAGATTTAATCTCTGTAGGGGGGTTTTAGCACAGGAAAAGAATTGGCAGCACAACGTCCCCATAGGCAAGCAGCATTGAAAGGTCCAGCACTACCAAACAGCCCAGGCTGCCCTGGGCTTACTGAGTTAGCCCAGTTCGTGTGCCATGAATTCATGACTCTTCCTGGTTACACTGGAGGCATGCAGAGGTTCACAGGGAACCCCAGCTTGCAGAAGTCTTGCCACAGCTCTGTAGAGAAAGAAGCCTCTTCATTTTCAGATTTTAATTACTTTATCATCAACCCAGGAAGCAAGTTTGCCTCAGTTCAAGGGAGTTGCTTTCATGGTACACATCTGATGAGTTAATTGAAAGTGCTACACACCTTATCATAAGCCTTTCTTTCACTTGGAGATGCTTTTGCTTTACTTTAGGTAGAATATTCACATTCAGACTTGGGAGGTACTCTGTCATTTGGGTACCTGAGGCTATGAAATCTTGTTGGGGACTTGTTTTATCCCCATGGCTCTGAGGTGCCCACCTGAGGCAGCAGCAGGGATCATGCAGACATTGCACCCCTGCCCTCTGCATGGGACAGGAGCAGCTGCTTTCCTTCCCCTTTTAGCAGCACTGCCACACAACCACTTGGGCTTCTCCATATCCCAACCTCCTATGATGAAATAAGTTTTTTAAATGATGTTGTTAGGAGGCAGTGCAAACACATACCATACCTGAAGTATAAATTTGCAGATAGCAGTATTAATGATTTTAGGAAGTCATTGTATATTTTTCAGGGCTCTGTGGTTATTTTTTATTATGGACATATGTAATAAAGGAAATTACATGACATTCTCCAGCACAGAACTGAACAAATTACCAGTTTATCACAAAGTTTGCAACCCTTCCTCAAAAGATAATACGTGGGGATTTTTTTTGATTGAATTACTTATATTGGTGCAGTATCCTAATGTGGATTTGATGAGCGACTTCATTCTTTTTCAAAGCACTATGTGCGCTAATTTGAATGTGGAGAGACATCACACAATTCATTGTGAATACTAATAAGACATCCCTTCACCATATAATGAAATTCAACATTCAAATTTGTTTCTATAACAATTCCACATTATGTAGGTATACACTGTGACTCATTAAAAATATTTATTTAGCATCCTGACAAACACAAATGAAGGGAAAACAATGTGGCCCACCTTTTAAGAGAAATGAGGTGAAATTGGATTTCACTTACAACTGTCATTATTGTTTATATTCTTTTTCATTCTTCCTTTAAGCGGTTCACATACATGCAAAGGTCCTCTAAGCCGGGGAATCCTGTAAAAAAACCTTACAAATTCAACAGAAACAACTGCAGGTTGTGTGGCAATAATAACATGGGGGTGAGTATATATATTAAGAACAGTGTTTCTGCATAACATCAGCAATTCTAATTGTGGTGTTTGACATTCAGTGTTAATCCATCAGCTCTAAAACTTATTAAAAATGGCAGTAGACATAGTAGGTGCAAAATTGTCAAAAATAATACTGTCCTTAAGAATCAGAAATAAAATTACAGTTATTGTAACAATATTGCATATTGCAGAAATATAATTTTGCATGAGATCCATGAGCACAGGATCATTAACACTCTGGAGTAGGATGAACAGTGCCTACAGATGCAGACAGTCCCAAAAGCTCAGCTGAGACATCCCTAACAAGAAAAGAATTTCTTCTGTCACTTTAGTCCTTTTTATTTGTTGTCTGGCTTTGCACTTTCTTCTTTCTCTGGCATTAGCCATAGAATTAATAAAAAGATTTCTCTTTGAAAAAAATAATTAATAAAAAAAAACCTTTGAAAAAAAAGGCCTGTGAGGCAAAGGAAAAGGGTCTGGCTTAGCCACCACTTGTCTGAGCACTAATTACTTCACCTCTTTGTCTGATCTCCCCCACCTGTAACTTTGTGGGCAGCTGAACATGGTTGTAAGTCATTTGGAGCTTTAGAACTAAAAAGTAGCATGCAAAACATTACATAAACATGCAATATTACATAAATGTGGATTGAAAGGGTTTTTTACAGCTTTAAGTGAACTGGTTTTGCTATCCTTATTCATAGCTACTACACTACATCCTGTTCAAACTGGTGGGATAGCATGCAAAATTAAGGACTGTCAGAGCTGGGGAAGACAGCCTCTCTTGGCTTGGAAAAGCTGTCTAATTTTGATGATAACAAAGTAAAAGTCCAGCTTTGGGAAATTACCGGTTTATTGAATGGCACTCGGCATTTCTCTCATTGGGGTGATTAGTAAAACATCAGCTCACTGTTTTGGTAATGCTCTAATGAATATACGCTTTGCTTAGTGTAGGTTGTGCAGGTATTTGATTAGACCATCTGTTCTAAGAAGATTACTTCTTTAGGAAGAAATAAAATGAAATGGAAGATAACTTTTTTCTAACTAGGTTTTGCATTAGATTTGATGAAAGTTGTTTAACTATTGCTACTACTTAGGAATCCTCTTTAGCAATCTCAAAAGTCTCCCACAGAGGAAGCAGGAATCACCCCAGGAAAACTATTAAAGCTGGCAGTGGTTTGTCACAGACAACCATTAATGAATACCATGGAGGATTTGGTTTTCTTCTGCTCATTGTCTTGCCATAATTCATAGTCAATATCCCACAGATTTTGCAGAATGACTCTGTAGCTGCACATCTAGGCAGGCAAATAGCATCTTTTAAGTTGGTGAAAATTACAAGTGAGAAATAAATTGTAAGATCTTGTTTCTGAGGGTGAATACTTAAACAAGGACTCCGTCTTCACAAAGCTAGTTAAGTTTTGGGATTTGGTTTTGTTAGTTTCTCTTTTAACTGGTTCCTAGTACAGGAGTTGTGCATTTCTGTGTATGAAAATAGTTTTGTATAAACTTCTTGTCAATCAGAATAGCTTGGTACAGTGCCTTTGGCTATCTCCAGTAACACAGTCTGCCAGTATTCAGAGTAAAACATAAAACCTACAATCACAATGACATAACATGATATACCTTCCATCACACTGCTGTACTTCCCAGGTGTAGCATATTCCACATTTCCACTTTCAGGAAAGAATAAAATTATCAGGTGAAGCAAATTAAAAATATAAAGCATGCTCACACAGATGTGTAAATACAGAGAAAATAGAATACTGCCAATAGAAGAAACAGAATTCTTCATACCTGAATTTAGATTGTTGAGATTGCAACAGCAATACCTGCAGTGCAGATCAAGGTAAGCATTTGCAGGTGCTATGTTTACATCTGTCAGAGCGGAAATAATCTGAATTTGTTGTCCTAAATCCTGCTGCTCTTTGTAAGAATAAAATTGTAATGATGCCTTGGGGGAACATATGTAGTGAAACTCATTTTGTTGGGACAGAAATGGTTGTGTCTAAGTCCAACAGACATGTACACCCCCTGAGTAGTCTTCTACAGCATAAATAGCACTTGCACGTGCAAGTACCTATTTTTGTATGTAAGTGACCTTTTAACAGATAAGCAAGAGTACAACAGCATAGGCATAATTTAGCTCTTTGCTCACTCTTTAGGGTGCATTTTTATGTTGCCCTTAAGCCAGTCAATCTATCTGCACTGCTTCACTTCATTCCCAGCTGTTGCATCCCTTCTGGTAGTACCCATACTCATCTGGCCAAGCAGTGCATCAGAGCAGAGACCTGACTAGGTGAAAAACTTTAGACTAGGGGAAAAAGTACTTATTTTTCAGACACATCCAACTCACCAATACAGCAGCATAATTTCTAGGCACAAATGTGGAATCGCCCGAATTTGTAGGAAATTTGTGCTTAGAGAAAAGCAGCCAGCTCAGAGACCATCAGCTCCCCAGCAGAATTGCAGGGGCAGGTGAATAGGGAGAGGGCTGAGCAAGCAGCACATTGCTACGTGTGAGGCTAATGCACACTTGGGGCAGGGCTGAGACCATGGCAAAGGTGCAATCCTGAAGGAAAGACATCCACTGGAAGTTGCTGGACCAGAAAAGCAGCACAACAGCATTTCTTAAATTGTTTTCCAATTTTTTTCAAGACCCCCTCCTTCAAACCCAGAAGAATGATGTGTGTGCTATTTTAAAGAGTAGCCTGATTTTAATTTAGTGCAAAATTTCTTGTAGCCACTGGAGGCCCTTGGTCTGTTTTGCTGTGCTGAGGGAGAGAGCAGCAGGTGAATGGCTGGGAGTCCTTTGGGCCTGTCTTCAACCACATCCACCCAACCTCAGCACTGTGGCCTCAAAACCAGCCCTGTGAAACTACAATACTGCTTTGTAACCATAATTTGAGCTTCACTGAATCTGAAAATTCCCAATTTATTAAAAACTAATTATAAAGCATATTACTTATGTTGATCAGTCAGCCAAGCCTAACACGTAAATTGAGCTATTGTATGAACAACACATAGAAATGCTGAAGTTGTTTCTGCATAATCCTAGAGGGACATTAGCATTTCAGACTTCTACTACCTAGCTTGAACTTGCACAGAAGCCAGTAGTACAGGGGTTAAGTGGATATTATTTTTAAAAAAATCTTCCTCTTATTTGCTTTATGGTAACTGTCTGTAATAATGCAGACTTTTCTTATTACTCTATACTTAAATGCAGTAGAAACAGACAAAAAAGCTTTGCTTGTTTAGAGTAGTTTCTTCTTTTGCACTTTACATTTTGTACGTGTTTATGTAAACCACTTTTCAGATTTAAATCAAATTCAACAGTTCTTCCCTAACTATTTGGACATTGTAGAATAGCTGTGTGCTATAAAAAAAGCTATGACAGTCTGCTTTGGTAGACAGTCAGTTAATAAAGTGATGTTAATGAGCTATGTAATATTTTAGAAAGCTTCTGGATTGAAAAATATCCCAGCCAAGAGAAAAAAGAATAAGGAGCTTTGTACATCTTTCACAATAAGTAAATAATGCATTCAGCATTATCATTAAGCTACTTAAGTGGCAATTCAGCAATGGAGAGTTTTAGTCCAGACCTGTTATGGGTCTGAAGAATTTTAAACTGCAGTATAAATCCATCCTGTTATATCCAACATCTTACCACAATAAGATATAATTAACCAGTAACAGCTTGATGAAAACTTTTCACTGTAATTCCTTTTAAACTATATATGCAAAAGTCATGGTTCTTTCATTTAATAGAGACATCCTGAGCCGTGTAGTTTTCATTCAAGTTGTTACAACACTGTACATTTATTTTCCATTAACTTCAGGATTTTTGTGTTTCTATACTGCTCACTTCTAATCTGACATGGCATTTCATACATACAAGACTTTTTCAGGGCTGTGGTGAATGCTCTACATAAAGAGCTCCAAGTAAGATGCATTTACTGAAATTAGCACAGGATAAGATTGCACTGAACACTGTTGCAGTTCCTCAGTTAAACACCACATCACTTCATGTGATTTACTGCTCACTTCATTTGATGTACAAAAAAAATCAGGTAGAAATTTGCAACCTGGCCAGGACTTGTGGCATCAGTACTTTGCACAAGCCTCCACAGTCATTACTCCAGAGCTGTCCACCAGGAGGACAAGGAAACCCATAGCACAGGAGTGGGGGGCAGAGGATGGAGCTTTGTTGGGAACCAGTTTGAAACCTAATAACAACCCTTTGCAGAAGCAAAATCCATTTACAACCCACCTGCCTCCAGCATTATTACAAGGCACGTTTCTTCGCTTTACCTGTAGGCAATAAAAACACAGAACTAGTAACATTTACATACTCGGTTGTTTTATGTTTTACCAGACAAGACCCTCCTGACACTCTCACACAGCTCACAGCAGCCGCTGTGCCCTGCATGGGAGGGTCAGGAGCCCATCCAGATTGCAGTGTTCCACTTCCTTCACACCAGGAGTCTTCCAGAAATTTTTGCTAGCACAGAATTCCCATGCTCCATGCTCTCATGATCTGATTCTGTACTCAGCTGGTATAAAGAGCTCTCTACTCCACATACTGCCCTAGGGCAAGCTGAGGAGCTTTGCATTTCTGCTGTGAGCATCTCTTCACTCCCTGCATATCCCTCAGCAAGTGCCAGGTGAACAGCAAGGGAAGATGTGCCATCACCTCAGCACTACCCCACACAGCCAGAGCACAGCTGGGGGACACTGACATCCCACCACACACCCCAGGTACAACGAGTGAGCAAAGCAGGATCATCAAGGCAGCCCCCTCAGGAGGAGAGAAGGACCCAGAGCTGCAACACAAGCCCAAGGTGAAGAAAGGATCAGGTGGAGAGCTCAGCCTGAGCTTAAATAGGGCCTGGCCTGGGGCCCAGGTGGGGCTGGTCAGGGACATCAACCCCTGCTCCCAGGTGGGGCTGGCCAGAGACATTAAGGCCTGCAGGGGTCTTCCATGCTATCAAAACCTGTTTCTCAGACTTTTTGGTATGCACGGTTTTCTTTTTTGCACCAAAACTCTGAACACAATCATTTATAGCTACAAAAGAAAAAAAAAGTCAACAAATTTTTTTTTTAGTGTTTCCAGCACCCTGATTTCTCCTGTCCCCACTAGGATGATTTAATTTCTCAGATTCTGATGCTCATATTCCCTGTATGATCACTGTGATCACTGGTAACATCTGTTCATGATAATGGACCAACTTTCCTTTGCGCTGGCTTTTCCTTGCTCAGCAATGACACCTTTCAGCTGTAGTGTTTTAGACTTCTTTCTACCTTCCCAATGGCTCCCATTCTAATCCATGGATAGTCCAAAATAATCAGAAAGTGAGCAAGAAAAGAGCTGTATCAGAACACGAAACCTAAGGTAGAGACACCCCAAGCTGCTGTTACTGGCAGTATAAGCTATTCCCATTGAGGACACCCCCTGTATCTCCTGCACAACTTCCTTGCCAGAGCTCCTGCAGGGCAGCAGGATGGCTGGAAAACTGGCTCAGACAAAAATGCACTGATGTGAGCTGAGCAGGATGCTGGAGATGGATACGCTCTGCTGCCTTGTCCAAGGAGTGCTCTCATGGGTGGGCTGCTTTACCCAGCACAAGTGCCACTGTTCTGAGAGAAGGGGTATTACACCCCCTGGGATTCCAGTTCCTTAAATCCAGGTATGCATCTGGTATAAAAGAAACTCAGTTTTTCTTGGAACATTTGCAGTATTGTTCAGCCAGAGCTCAGTGCAGTGGGGTCCCAGCATCAGGCATGTCATGACACTGCAAAAGCTATAAATACGAAAGTGATTATGTTGCCAGATGCCTGCTGATACAAGAGGAAAACACCAATATTGAGCTTCTGAAATAACATAACCACACTGAGGTTTAGTGCCAGTAAGATCTGCCATAAGGTTATGCCAGAATGACCAAATGGCCAAAGTTACACCAGCAGGGTTGCCAAGTCAGAGACAGTTTCAGCAGCAGAAAGCTACCAGTGAGGAGAAGAAGGATTTTCACTCCCCAGAAGTGGGTAGAAATATTTTAGAGGAAACAAAACTCTATTTGCCTCATAGAGTAAATTGGAAATCATTTTCAAAAAGTTACTGAAGTTACTAAAAATAGAGAATGTTCTGCTAGGAAGTAAATGCCTTTGGCAAATGTACCAATGCATTTGGTGCTGCAAATACTAAAATGTTTTCCTATGCAACATTTTCAATCAATAGTATTGAAAAGAGCAGTAATCTGAGAACTACTCAGTATGCCAGGAATACCTTCACATGATCTACCAAAAGGCTTTGCAAGAAACAGTGCAATATAATCAGGGATTACCGAGTTCATCATGCAAAAGCATTTCTCTCTAATTCTGCATCTATATGTAAATTTGGTATAAGATTCCATACCTTGTGGAGGTGTTGTCATGAAGAATAATTAGCTAGGTTTGTGTGCCACATGGCAAAGTGCCAGATTTTTAGAGGTTTAAATATCTTTTTCAAATCTGAATTACATGGGCCTTCTTACATCAAGTTTGTTGCAGGATCAGGACCATAATCTACCATGTACTTTCAAGCTTAAAAGTGCATGAAGTTGTTAAGCATTATTGTCTATTTTTGGCCAGTCACATCCTCCCTGGTTTAATCTTTTTAAGTCTCCCCAGAAGGTATTGATTTAAACATGCTTTTATTTTCTTTTTTTGCTCATTTTGAAGAATATACATCGTTCAGCCTGTAGCTCAGAGTTCAAAGTGCTAGTCTGGGCATCCAGATGCCCTCGCTTGGGAGCTCTTGAGAGAGCATCAAATCTTCCACTCAGATTTTAGCACTGTTTCTTTCTTAACTTAAATCACTTTAACTTAAAATGCTGTCACTGCAGTGATGAAAGGCTGCTGATGGTAAAATGTTCTTGTCTACAGCCATTCCTGTCATCATCGCAGCAATAATTCTGCAGACATTGACCGAGACGCTCTCAAACCAGCTAATGGATGTAGTGCCTTTGATAACATCAATTATCATGCACCAGATCCTGGGCCTTGCCAATCCTCCACCTCACTGACTGTTTGCCCTTAGCAGAACAACACCTAATAAGCAGTATCTCACAAATAAAGGTTTCATAATATGGCTCTGTCATGGTAAACAAGTAATTCCTGGTTAGAAACCACATGCAAAATGTAAGCATTAGTGCAATTGCTGCTGTTAGCTATTACTGTCTAATTAATCACCTACAATGTACAGCATGCACCAAGTGAATTAATTGTAATGATCTCTTGAAAAGGAAAACAGAAATACTCTATTATTTCCAAAAGTGTGACTTGAATGTAGTAATTTACCACACAGCCACACTCCAGACATAAGTGAGGCTGAATTTATTTCTTGCCTTGTGCATCTGATCTAATTACCTTGTGGCAGTGGTATAAAAATCAGTTGCAGTGACTCACTTCTTGAAAATTTATTTTGGTTCTTCTTAAAATCTTGGCCAGCTTGACCTCAGCAGCCTTTACCAGTTTGAAAATGCAAGTTGTAATCCTCTGTAGGGATTTAGCCAGGTGTCCATTACAGCATGTCATCTGTGATACAGCTTCCAGTATTCACACTACAGAAGAGTTAAGCCCCTCTGTTCCTGAGAGAGAAAGTCCATGAGGTCTTAATGTGGACAGGGAACACATTGAAAGAAGCAACAACTTCAGTCAAACCCTCAGCCTGTGTGGGTGCCACTGAGGAGCTGTACAGCTGAGAGACCAGAGGCTTCACCTGAGCAGCAGCACTCAAACTTCAACCCTTGAACAGCAGCTGCAGTGCTGCTGCTGCTCCCCTGCTGACATTCAGAGGTCACACTACTGCTGGACCTCTGGTTTTGACCTCCATCCTCACCCTAGGGTCACTGCTGTTCCTGGAGAGGCTTTTGGCAGGACACATTGCTGCCCAGGGGGAGCAAGACCAGCCCCAGCACCCAGTCCCAGCCAGGGACATTTGCAGAGCACCTCCAACACCACTATAAAAGTTCAAGCTGGCTGGTATAAAGAGGCATTGCTGTGTGGTAAAACAAACTAAAGCCAGCTAGTTGAGGGCAAGCCTACTGGGATCAGTCAGCCCTACTCAGGACCTTCTCAGGTAACTCTGCTTTTTCCAGCCAGGGCTGAATGTGATCAAGTCATCTGTGCCTGCAGATCAGGTACCTCCTCCTTAAGCCAACACTTACACAGTCAGTAGTTTCAGTAATATTTTCAATTCCATGAGCAGCCAAAACCAAAATCAATAGCAGCTTAATTTGCCTGCCTGCAAGGAGCTATCTAATATCAGTCTCCCATTACTGTACAGGCAAATAGCAGGTTTCTTTTAGTTGGTCATGGTTGTGGTGTTGGGAAAGACTCAGCTACCTTTTATGCTAATTGGCAGTAAAGTGTTTAGAAGTATTTATCAGTATTTAATTATTTAGAACTCTCCTAATGGCTTAAATATCATTTTGAAAAGTTATAAATATTTTCCACATTGTCCTACTGAAAAGCTGCGTCTTGGAAGGCTTGAATGAAGATCTATTTATGGCTGCCTGCTAGGCACAAAATTACTTAGAGATGCTAATGCTCTAGTCCTTCAGATGGCCCCAACACAGACTGAGCTTAGTTTTCACAAACTGGGCAAAGTTTGTCTTTGCTGTATTCATTTTACTGAGACAAAAGTCTTAAAGAGGATTATCGTAGAGATCAAGGTATTAAAATATGTAACTAATCCCAGTTAAATTAATTGTTTTCATAACATGTACTGTGTAATAGTACATGTACTGAGGGACATTTGTGTAGAGTAAGACCCTTTTAGACTGTTTTGGTAATGTAAGTATGACTTACCATGCAAATTACATTTTAGATTAATTAGAAGCAGCTGAAAGCCAAGTTGCTAATAGAGAAAAAGGAAACCTGATTCCAAGCCTCTGAAGCAATAATTATGTTAAATATTTCAAAATTACATCGGCAATTGCCATGTCAGTAGACAGAGGGGAATTTATATAAACTCATAATTTCTCTCCTCCTGTTAGAATGTGGGACATTTATTTTATTGGCTTATAATCAGCTTAGATTTTTTTTTCCTAATTTTCTTTTTTAAGCACTTGAACTCCACACAAGTTATTTTGGTGTCATCTAATCATTCACCTTTTAAAAGAGAATTCTGTGCCATAAAATTAAAAGAATAATTCAGTTTATTGGTGAGGGTATGCCTGAAGCTTTTATTGGGATTCTCACTTGCAGTGATGTCCTTGACCCAGTGTTTGGGTGGCAGGTTGTGGCACCCCTGTTACCACTGGTAAGAGTTTCAGGTGCACGACAGGACAGCACTGTGATTCTGACCTATTTCTCACAATACTCTGGCATTAATTGGAACAGTCTCATCTTTCCCTAAAAAGCTCTGTGCACAGAGTTGTAGATTGCATTTCAGTTGCAAGCTAGGGCTAGCAGCTCTCAATGTCATACTGTATTCACGTTAGCTTGTGGGGTGTTTTCAGAGCCCCTCTCCCAGTTATTCTCTCATTCTGTTGGCACCTCAGCTTTTGCTAAAAAAGACAAAGAGAGTAAAATAAATCAACTAATATAGAGAAAGAAACACTACCTCCCATACAGCCTGGGTTAGCTGCTGGAAGTCATAAAACATGCTTCTTCCAGCATCCAGGGACTAAGGGATCGGAGTGGCTTTAGTTTTCAGCACAAAGAATCACGACAGACTCAGCGGTTGCTTGTGGAGCAGGAGCCTAAAGCCATCCCTCAGCAGTGCTTGGTGCAGCTGTCTGCCTGCACGGGAGCATTCATCTGCTGGGCTTTGATACCTGTGGCTGCCCACTGCAGTTGCTTTTGCCAAAGCAAAAGTAGAAGCGTAAAGCATAGAGGTTAGAGGTACACAGATATAAGTGACCAGATTTTTCTGGGTCACCTCAGACAGGTGTGATTTATGCAATCTAAGCAGCTTCTGATAAAATGATATTTACTTAAAGCCAAAGGGTCTGAGCCTTTCGCAATATCACAATATGTACATTTTCACAATATGTATCTTTTCCCTGAGGCAAATAGGCCTGTGTAAGTTAGCAAATTCTGGCATTTGTATCTGATGTATTAAATGGAGCTTAAATATTAAAAAATTCTGTGTTTTCTCCCTTCTGCTTGAAACTTACTTTTAATTTTCACTGTTTTATTCAAAAGGAAGGCATAGAAATAGCAACCATGAGCTTGAAATCAGAGCTGTAACAGATTATAGACAATATTTTGCAGAGTATTTCCAGTTACAGCTGCATGCTTTGAAGCTGTCAGTGTAACAAGCAGCATGCTGGTTTTCAAATAACCCTTTTTGTTGTCTTGTAGTTTCTTTTCCTAACTTCTAGTCCCAGTGAATCGTTGTCAGTTTTAGCATTCAGCTGTATTAACAAGAAAAACAGAGAAAGAAAATAGTATTTTCCAGCCCAGGTAAGAGGAAGTTGCCAGTGGGGAGGTCAAAGTGAGTGCAGAAGTTCCTTTGCTTTGTTTTGTGGGAGTATATCAAGGAGCAGAGCAGTGGCCAAGGTGGAAACTCATGTTTGAAACCTGTTTTCCATGCTTCATTGCCCTCAGGCTTTGAGATGGAGAGAAGTATAACTGCAATTATAAGAAAAGAAAAGCCCATCATGCCAGGGCTTGTTCTCTTTTCAGGGCAGGTGCAGGGAACTCTGATTAATGACAATAACAGCTACATTAATGACCTCACCGAGCTCTGCTAGGTATAGGCATGTGTATATTTTTCCCCAGCAGTGCTGACTATTCAGTGAATAGAGGCTTCTTCCACAACCTGAGTGTCAGGCAGAGGGAAGGATACAGAGCAGCAGTTGCTCTCTGGAACAAACACAGAATGAACAAGTAGCAAAATACTAATGTACTGTTGAAAGCTGAAATTAGATATACGTGATTCAGTGCAGCCTACAGGGTCTGATATCTTGGCAACTGCTGCAAGATATCCCCAATCTGCAGACAAAATAGCCTTTGTGAAGAAGCAGAAGATTGTAGTGTGAAAGTTAATGCATCAAAAGGCCAGAAAGAAAATAATTCACTTTCACCTTGCTTCAGAGGACGAGCAGCAGTAAAAGCTGTGCACTATTGGTAAGCTTTTTTTGTTGCTGTTTTTAACTCAACCCTCAGTTCAGAGCTGCAGCCACCTCGGCAGTGTTCCAGCTGGAGCCACTGACATCTCCCACCTAATCAAGTGCTGGATTATCTTGTCCTGATAAATTGAACGTGGTTCCTCATGAAAAGTCTTTTCTGAAGTACTTTCATACCCTGTAATAAGGTGGCAGATACCTGAATCAAGCCCCAGAGCTGACAGAGCACTGTTTTTTCTAATGGCTTTTGGTTGCAAGTGTAAATGTTTTAAGGCAAGGCAGTGTTGAGCTGGGAGCACAAGTTAAGCATGATAAATTTCCCACCTGGGTGAAAGGAAACTTGAAAGTGTACTGAATACTGCCTCATACTGAGTACGCACAGGCTGCTAACAAAATACACTTGACCTAAAAATTAGTTCTTTTTTAGGCAGAGCTCTGAGGAACACGCTTGTTTCAGAAAGAAATTCTCTTTGGCTGCTGCATCTTTCTAATGAGAGTTGGAGTTACTGAGCTATTAGAGACTTGCATACTGTTCTTAGTCTTCTGTGACTCAATCCCTTGTCCAAGTTGTTCAGGGTAAAAAAGCTTTTTTCTTTCTTTAACATATACTAAGAAATTGGTTTATATTACAGAAGCAAGGGTGCTCTCCATGTTGTGTTTGTACACTTACTTTAACAAGTAAAACAGCCAGGATGAATCTCATTAAGATAAAGTTATTACTTGCAGGCATTTGTTTTTTCTTTCTTTGCTTCTCTCCTGGAGAAAAGCAGTCCTCAGTCAAGAAACATCTTATGTGTCAGACTCACCTCTGTGGTGCCCCTTGTAACACTGCTTTGCTCTTTTCCAGGGGAATCCCTACATGTGCAATAATGAATGTGATGCGAGTACCCAAGAACTGGCTCACCCTCCAGAACTGATGTTCGATCTGGAAGGAAGGCATCCCTCCACATTTTGGCAGTCCACAACTTGGAAGGACTATCCGAAGCCTCTTCATGTTAATATTACACTCTCCTGGAACAAAACCATTGAGCTTACAGATAACATAGTTATCACCTTTGAATCTGGCCGTCCAGACCAAATGATCCTGGAGAAATCACTCGACTATGGACGAACGTGGCAGCCCTACCAATACTATGCCACGGACTGCTTAGATGCTTTTCACATGGATCCAAAATCAGTGAGGGATTTATCACAGCACACAGTCCTAGAAATCATTTGCACAGAGGAATACTCTACTGGGTACATGACAAATAGTAAAATAATCCACTTCGAAATCAAAGATAGATTTGCTTTTTTTGCTGGACCTCGGCTTCATAACATGGCTTCTCTTTATGGCCAGCTTGACACCACCAAGAAGTTAAGAGATTTCTTCACCATCACAGATCTGAGGATAAGACTGCTTAGGCCAGCAACTGGTGAAATATATGTAGACGAGCAACACCTGGCGCGCTACTTTTATGCAATTTCAGACATAAGGGTATATGGAAGGTAAGAGAATATATAACTTTAGAAACAGGCATATGCATTTGATTTGAGAAGGTATCCAAAACTGTTTATTTCCCCAAAAAAGATGATATTTTCTGCCAATGTTCATTGGAAATCTGGCTCAGCTGAAGGCCATTGCTGTCATACCAGAAGTTTCTGACTCAGTAGCACAAGGTCTGGGTGTTCGCTGGCACTCGCCTTGCACCTGGAGCCCTGGATCTCACAGGCAGGATGGCATTGGTTCATGCCTTGGCTCAGGAATTCACCCTAGCAGTGGGACACTTTCTTCTCCTATGTAGCTGGAGTCTGATCCAGTGGCAGCTAACTAAAAACAAATTCTGTTTTATTATTTGACCTTTCCAGGCCTTTGATGTGAGCTGTGATTGATACAGCAGCCCTTACACAAACCCTTCCCACTAAGTCTGGCTGTGAACAAGGAAGCAGCAGAGATTAGAGTCCATTCCTTGTACTTAAATTAGCTCTGAAATGCAGAGAAGCTGAATTAAAATGGAAAAAACCCAACAGTGTTTTAGATAGACTGATTTGAATATAACAAAGATGATTATTGAGCTGGGTTCAAGACAAATGGTTCCCTCTAGGGCAAGTGGTGGCTGGTATCAAGTGCTGTAGTCCCAAAAATAATAACTGCAGTGGCATTCCTATCAGGAAATTTTCTTCCCAACTCAAACTAGCAATAGACTGATGCCCTCAAGCAGGAGGGTGATCCCTTTGTATGGATCTTGGATGCCAAGTTGTTCAGAAGAAATAAATGGGATCAGCTCAATTCACTTTCCAGTCTAATATACCTTTTCTTCCTCCTCTATTTCTCCTATACAGGGTTTAGGACTCCCTTTTTTAAAAAGGAAGTCCTTTTTTCTTTTTCTTTAAGAAAATCTAAGTATCAAAACAAACAGGAAAGCTAATCTGTCTTGGAAGGCTAGGTACTTCCTTTGCAGACCCAGAACTGAGTGAAAAAAAATAGCAACAGTGATTATATAAAACCGTGCTGGCTATATTTTTATTATTCCTGTAGTGAAAAATAAAATCATCAAAATACATTTCTTAGGACCAGAGATTTAACATGCAGTTACAGTCTTCTGTGTCCACACCAACTATATATCCATTCATACAGAATTACTAGTCCAACATTTGAAAATCTAAAATAAATGTTACCGGTTTAAGAATTCTTTTTGCAATGCTCATTGTAAATTATTTTTTAGAAGTCTCTTGGGAGGGCTAAGTGGATCATGAACAGCTTAAGATACTGTTTGAAATAGTTTGGTAAAATTAGCCTCAATATAAAAAATAACACCTATTTAATGTGTATATTTTCTCCACTGGGCTCCACGTAGGTTAGCTCTACTGAAGCATCATATCAAAGCTCAGGATTTGTAGGTCCTTAGGCTTTAAGGAAAGCCTGTTCCCCGTCTGAAAACCCATTTGGAGCTTAGTCTGACTTCAATTAGATTATCATTACTTTATCAAAGAAAGCATCTGAAGGATTAAAAAAGAGTGCATTGCATGCAAATTAGAAACAAACTGTCTGAGCACATCTGGGGCTCACCAATCTTGTGAAAAATTATCTATAGAAATGAAGCGTGACTGTACAGAGAACTTATCTGATGCTGATGCTTGTTGTCTTAATGCTGCAGTAATTGGACATGTGCCTTAAAAGAAGTATCTGATGTGTAATAGTACCTCACTAGATTAGATTCATGTGAATTCTTATCATTTTTCTGCTAATGAGAAGAACAGCTCTTTTGGGATTTGGTGCCATTTCCTTCAGTATTTAGAGAGCCTTCCTTGTTAAAGTCTTCAGGGCTTGCTTGCTGCTGAGTAGCTGTGGGGCTGCAATACACAGCCCCTGGTTGTTTAGTTGCACCAGTTGTAACTTGCAATAAACCCACTGTTACCTAGTTCTAGGTGTGTTTTGTCTCTTCCAGAAACTTTATGGCCTCTCCCCACTAGAATTTCCCAGTCAACATTCCCAGCATGTGCCCTGGCATGCCCTGAGCATGGAAATCAGGGGAGGGAAGCAAGGGTTACCAGGGTAGTTGTGCCACTGTTTCCAGTTCAGCTGAGCTGTCCCGCTCTTGCTCTTTAATTTAGAATTTTAACTGGAAATTTTTATAAATTTTTTTTTTTTTTTGCCACCAAGATTCATATTCTGGGCTTTGAGACCCAGCTACTTATATAAATTTGGTAAAACTAGACCAGATTATTCCATGAAGACAGGATACAAAGGGAGGTTACCAAGGAGCTTGACATGTAGTGCATGAGGGATGATGGCAGACACACTTTAGAGCTAGTCCTTTTTCTGGAAAAGATAGCCTGTAGGTCAAGTATAGTTAAAATAGCCAAAGCCCATAATAGCATATTTCTAAAGGCAGCATAAAATGTAATTTGTTTCACACTCTGTTTTAAACATCAATGACAGTGAAAAACATCTATCTTAAAGCCACTATGTTAAATATACAGGATACTATGGTGGTTAATACTTCAAAATGAATTATAGGTAGGAGATTTGCCCACTTAACATAGGTTTGTTTTGTCATTGCTTTGCATTTTGGTGTGAAATAAGCCTGATGTATGTTGCATTAGAGATGAAAACCTGTGTACTCTCAATGAATGCCTTTCCTCCTCTATTACCACCTGTTTATTCTTCTTCAATTTACCACTTCCATTGTGTATTTATTAAGGTAATGAAAAAAAGGAAACGTGGCTGTTAGCAATTTCAGCAACCCCACTGTGCTCACATTATTCAAGAAACCTAATAACCCACATGAACTGACTTACTGATGGTCTGCTTCACTAAATCAGGGTGATTTTTTCTAGTGAATAATGGACGATGTAGTGTGCCAGTACCTTAATTAAAGAGAGCCTCTCTTATTCTTGATCTTATTTTAATTTACAGGGTAATACTACAATAATATCACTAATGGAAGGTACATTAAAGGGCATAAAGTAGCATTAACTGTATTAAATTATGGCACTTGTGTTAATTAACTGCTGAAGCAAGATGGTCCTAACAGCTAGAAAGGTCGACTAATGCATAAATAAAGTCTTCTGGGATGGGAAGCTAAGAAAGAGAAGACATTTTCCCCTCCTCTGGCCTTGCTGCAGAGGATCAGAGGTTGTCCTGTGCCACAACCTCAGGAAGGTTTCTTTCACTGTGTTGCCTGCAGAGGTGGCCTGACCTGTCTGCAGGCTCTGCCTGTCTTCAATTCCACATGAAGGACAGTCCTGGCAGTAAGCAGTGAGGTACAGCTCCCAGTTCTAAACTTGTTTTTGTAGAAGTTCACTAAAATGCTGATAATAATTCCTTTGAAGTCAGGCTAAAGGTTCCTAGCAGATTTTGGATCAGACTGCTGAAGGTTTAACAATGTTAATTTTAAAGGGTTTTTTCTCTAACTGTTATATTATCAGTGACATGTACATTTATACACTGTAAATTAACTGTAATTCGGGATGCTTGTAAAAACCATGGTCCCAGTGGGTAACAGAATGACTGGCTGGGTAAAACAAAGGCTCTTATTGCTTTTGAATGATTAGGTTTTGATCTAAGAGCCACCAGTTTCTTTCTGACACCAGAATATCCAGTCTCTGCACAATGTTATTAAGCCCTTCGGAATTTATTTTTATACTCCTCTCGCCTTGAAGCTTCTGTGTTTAAGCCCCAGGGTTTTCTGACGGCATCTCAGCTGCGGCTGCAGTTCCAGCTGCAATAGAAACCTCTAACTCACAGTACGCAAATGAAAAGTAACCTGTTTTAACAGTTCCTTGCTCTCACATTATCTATTCTAAGTTTAAATCCATCTCAGCATCTGAATAAATTAATCTGAAGGAAAATATATTTGCTATTTAGGGGGTTGGGGCTTTTTTGTCTCCTCAGCCTGCCCCTCCTGCCAGCTGGGAGCCTGAACTGCTCCTGGGGCTGTGGTGGGCGTGGGGTGGCTGGGGGCCCTTGCCCCCGTGGGAGCTCACCCTGCACCTTTGGGCAGGTGATTCCACCAGGCAGGCTGGGCTGCACTGGGTCCTTTCCTCTGGCTTATTCTGCAGATGCAGTCTGTGAATGCATTAATTGGAGTCAATTGCTGTGTTACTCTGTCATACACTTGCCAGCACTATATGATAATGTCCCTCTGTAATTTACCCAAAAGCAGAACTTTGCCCTAGGGAAGTGGTAATATATAGAAATGCTGTAGTTTTATTTATAATAGAAAATGTTTTCATTGATGTTCAGCTCAGAACCAGACCATCAATATTAAGATATGTAGCCTTCAAGCTTTTAGGAGACAACTGAATACCATTCTTGACTCTAGTATTTATTTACCATACTTGAATACTCTTTGTTTTACAAGAACACTTGCATAAGCAGCTTTTCTCCTTGGAGATTTTCACTAGTATTTGGAGGGAATCTAGCCGTTTCTCTGATTAAATTATAAAGTCATTAGAGAACAGGAAAGAAAAAGAAACATATGTATTTAAGAGCATGTCAATTGATCTGTAAGTCCCAAGTGCAATTTTTGCTTTTTTGATATATCTACAGTAGCATGTCACTAAGGAAAATGGTCCTTTATTTTCTGTAAGCAAATCTAGGTTCATCAGGAACTGAAATAATTAAATGGTCATGATGTTTATTCACACATGAGCAGTCTCCAGGGGTTTACTCAGTGGAGGTGTCCTGGGTGGGTTTTACTCCTGCCTGTGTTTGGATAATACTGATTTCCACCCTCCATCCTGGTGACACAAGTCCTGTCCATCAGCTCAGTGCAGCCTCAGCCGCAGTGGCTGGAAGGGGAGCAGAGCAGTGGAATCTGAATGCTGTCTAGGACTCTCGTTCTGCTATACGCTTTTGAAATCAGAGGGTTAAAATCAGGAGATTTCACTCACCACCTTGGCTCATTAGCATCTGGTCATCGTTTCTTTTTTGCAAGACATCAAGTATTTCCATACTGATCTCCCACAGCTGTCTTTCAAGGAAGCTCAGTATCATGCAGGATCAGGGTTTTTGAGGAGAGGCATCAAGCCTTTTTGTAGTATAATTAATTTTGCCATTGAATATTAAAGGAGTAGAGATAAAAATCCTGATGAAAGAAATGAGGATTTTTCTTTCTTTATTGCTTTGTATGCTGAAAAGCAATCCAAAGAGCTTTTCTGAATAAATTCAGTGACTCCAATAGCTGCAGAAACTTTCTTTCCTTTAAGCTTTTCGATTGAAAAGAGTGCAATTTAACGCAAACACTGAAATAAGCTTAAAGATCTCCTGTGTCACATATACAAATGAATCCTGGCACAGGGATGTCTTTATGGTTGAAGTTAAAGCTGGAGTGGTACAACATATTATCACATTAAAAGTTTAAAAATTTCCAACTATTTCACAAGTAATAGGAACTATGTTTTTTAGGTGCGGGTTTGTTTGGGGTTTTTTTAAGTTTACATTCTGATCCTTTCCATGGGTACCAGTGTGGTGGTATTGCCTGCCATTAGTTTTGTCCATGTCAGTATATGATTGCATCTGCTTAGGAGCTGATTTTTCCTGAGCACTTCTCAGTGTGTGAAGTGCCTTAGAAAGTAGTAGCTGAATCCAAATTATCCACGTACTTTCTCTTGACATAGGTGATGTTTCTCTCTCTCTGTTACTTTTTTTTTTTTTTTTTGGAAGCTTTAATAAATAACCCATTATTCAGCTGTGATCTAGGGAAATATCTGAAACTAAGAGAGTTAACTCCACTGCCTTTCCTTTCATTTCCCTTTAGAACAGTGCCATAGTATAAGCTGTATCATTCCCTATATGTTAAAAGTTAAGTATTGAAACAAGAGACCAGTTCTGATACTAGATTCATATGCCATCCTGTAAATCAGGAGTAATTTGAATGAAATTACCCTTATTAACCCACTGAGTTTCAAATGCATGTAGGAGGAGTGAGGGAAAACAAGTGATGGAAAGGAAGGGAGGACAGAAGGAACAAAGGGGAGAAAAAGGAGGGAGAGAGGACAGAAGTCAGAAGGCTATCCCAGCTTCTGTTTAGAAAAAATGAGAAAAAACCCACACCTCTCAGTCTGTTCATCCTGTCTCATGTCTGTATGACAGAGCTGATGTAAAGCAGCCAATTCTGTTAAGTCCAGTGATACAGTCACACCTATTCAGAAACTAGAAAGTGAATTAGTAAAGGTCAAGGTCTAAAAGTATCATTATGTGGGGTCTGTGAGACCCTTCCTACCATTCCCTCTGGAGTCCCTCTGGGATTTTTGTGCTCAGCAGTACTAGTGACCTGTGCACAAAGGGAATCATCACAGTCCCTACTTGATCACAGCAGGCCATAGTGAAAAATCCTCAGTAAAACACAGGTGAAGCATATTGTTAACTGGGCTGAACTACAGGGTATGTTTTCAACACTGCTGTAATTCTGTTCCCATAGATTATCGTCTTGTTCATGGAAAAGTAAGGAAAGTAAGGAAAGAGCTACAGAAACCAATGGCAATGCTGCAATTTTAGCAGGCAGCAATACGGTCAGGGAGAAGGAGACAAGAAGTTGCACTGCAGGTCATATTCCCAAGGGAAAGTCTGGCTGCTGATGTGTTCAGGAGAGCACAATGCTGGCTGCAGCCCTTTGCAGGAGAAGGGGCTGTGTCCTGGGAGATTTGCACGTTTTGGTAGAAATGAAAGGATGCCGAGTAGCAAGAGGTGTCCTAATGACATTAGGAGGGAGCAGGAACTGCTGAACTTCTTGCCATACTGCCACTCCTGAATGAGACCTCCTGTAATTTTTGCAGCATACTGAGTCCTTGGAGCCTTAGAGTCAGTCTGTCAACAGCATCTGGTTGCTCACACAATAGTTCATCCAGACTTTCGTGCTGGAAATGCGCTATACTCTGGAGTAACCCAGCTGTACTTCATTAACAATTATTTTGACATATCTGGGGTGATGGCCACCATTTTGAAATAAGCTAAAAAGTGAACAAAAACCATTTCAGGATGATAAGGCAGATAATCCATAGCTTCATACCATAGGTTACATCTGATCAGGCCTTGGGACGTACCATGGATAGTGTGATACATGGTTCATACATCTGCCGATATTGTACTTGTGCAGGGCAGGTTTCCAAAGTTATGCTCTTGCTCTGAACCCTTGAGTCTATCTTCTGACTTTGATGTTCATGTAAATGTTAATAGTTGTCTGCTTCTTCCTTTCAAACTCCCTTGAAGACCTTGTGATTATTTTCGTTTTCTCCCTTAAATCCATTTCTGTCTTAATGGTAGCTCTGAGTGCTCTTCCTCTCTGCCAAGTAGCATTCCCACTTCCACCCTCTCCAGATGTGTGTTGTCCTGTAATATGAGCCAATATCTGATATATTAAGATTTATAAAGTACCTTGAAATACAGTTAAGAGGGATTGGTAGAGAAGCACAATGGATTGTTATAATCTGCCCTCTGTGCACCATCATTGATAAAATAGGCACGTAAGGGAGTGCGGGTGGAAATGTTAATGATACCAATACTGTCCCAGTGGTAAAGTGACAGGATGGTTCACATTTAACTGCCACCAGTATTTCTGTTACACCAGACATTAAACCTATTAACAACCAAGAAGATGAAATTTTATTACAATAAGGATATATGCATTGAGATATGCATCTTCACACTCAACTAATTAGTTACCATCGACTGTTTTTACTTTGCTCGGTGACATGTGGTATATAAATCATTACAATATGTTAAATGAAAATGGTTGGTAATAGGGTAACCATCTGCTCACTGTTGGAAAGTTAGCAGAGGAATATAGTAAGCTGTACTTCTAGTAACGATGCTAAACTCACATCCCTGAAATACCAAATATCTAAAAACAGCTGCCTCTACTAATGCCAACATTGCTATTACGTCTCTTACCCTTTTCATTTTCAGAAGTAAACCACATATTGTAAGAGGTAATTTTGTTCTTCAGCTTGAACTTGATTTCAAGGCTAGAGTCTGTAACAGCAATGTGAACCACCATATTGGAGAGCCTGATGTTTTCCTTATATTGTGTTGAGTGCTTCTGAACAGCCAATAAGTAATCAGGCTGCACACTTTTCTCAGGACATCTTTTCATCCACAAATATAATTAAACCCCCTTTCTCCCCTAACCCTGACTGCCAGGCCCTTTTTCAGGGATGACCTTATTTTGTAAGTGATAGATAGGTGGCAGGCACATTGCTGTCTGGTAACATATTACACTGGAGACCATCAAAGGGTGCCTGCCATCTAATAACCTCCCATGCCCTGTGAGCATCAAAGATCACCACTGCAAAGAGGGATCAATTATTTTGCCACAGACATGTATTATCAGGGGCTGTCACATACCTTCGTAATGAGGTTTCCTGGATACCCAAGCGACAAAGTAATGCTTTGGAAAATTAGCAGTGGAACAAGAATGAAGGACTGCCTGCCAAATTTGAGGCTGTGCCTTCAAGCCAGAGCAGCTCCTTCACTCCTTACCCATTCAGTCATCTGCTGGTCAGGGTCACTATCACAGTGCTGATGTGCTGGCCCCCCCCATCAGTAATATATTGCACTATCACCTATCAGAGAGATTAATATGTTCCCGTATTGAATTCCCAAGATGTGGCTCTCAGCGTTAAAGAAGCGGAGGAATTAATTTGGCTTCCACCATCTGAATGGAAAAGAAGTTTGTGATTTCATCAAAGTCAGACGCTAGTGCTGCCATGGATTGCTCAGACCACGTTGGGAGCAAGGACTGGTGTTTGTTCAGGAGGTTACATCTGGCATGGCAGTGCCTGATTTAAGACTGTGCTTCCAGGGAAGCACCTGCAGGGGAAGAGGCTGCAGGAGAGCTCATTAGCCTGGCAGTTTCTCGGTCCCAGAATGAATTACAGAATAAGATGTGTGGTCTACGGGGTCTCAAAAAGCCGTGGCATTGTGTAGGTGTGCTGTCCTGCAAAGCTTTCCAAGTTTAAAATGTTACAAGGAGACTTTTTGTGCTAATACATTTTCCTTTGTTACCTTGAAAGAAAAGAAGCACCGGCTGAAGGCTGCACGTGTTTGGTGACTCCATTTTGATTCACAGTGAGCACTTGCCTGTTTCAAAATGGGGTGTCTGCGTTTAAAGTTATTGGGAGCATTTATAGACAGGGATGTTGTGATGAGCAGCACTTCATAATACCTCAAAGGCATGGTGCCAGAGCTGGGAATTTGATAAGCTGAGGTCCTGAATTGGATTCCAGCAATGGTCACAAGTTTTAGGAAGCTCTCATTTGAAATTGCAAGCAGAGGAAAAACAGGATTCTTTCTCTTTAATTATATTAGTTTTATTGAGCTGAAGCACTGCTTCAGTTCCCAGAACACTTTATATATATTTTAATGCAAGTTACCAGATACAGAATGGTTGCAGGACTGTTTATTGTTTCTGACTTTTATATGTGGTAAAACAGATTTTAGTTATTTTTCCCTTCAATTCTCTTGTGCATGAAGGATCTTTAGATGCTGGGATGGTGTTTACTGAAATTGTCATAACCATAGTAATTTAACTTCATTGATTTGGTAATGGTTCTGTAGTGCTTTGGTTTAGGCCTGTTCAGAAAAGCCAATCCAAGCACATGAAAATGCACTGGACTCCAGGAAACTCTGGTAGCCTGTTGTGCAGGAGAGGAAACAAGCAATTCATTCCCTCAGCTGATCTTTTTCATAGGCCTTGGATTTTTCTCATATTTTTTGAACTGTGGCTGTTTCTTCCCTTAGATAGAACTAGAGCTGTTGATTTTGCCATGTAAGCATATATGAATTGACCTGGAAAGGTTTCGGGTTTTTTTCAAAGATTTACCATTTCTGCCCCTCAGTTGGAGCACAGCAGGACCCACAACCTTCTGCTCCCTTGGGGGAGTGGAGACAAGCAGGAACAGGGAGCAGCAATGGCAGCTGGGCCAGGGGACAGAGCTGCAGTATGACAAGGCATCTGTTTTGTCAGTGACCCACTTTGGGAAATCCTGCTTCCCTCGTCCCACACCCTGCATACCTCCAGCTGCTCACTTCTCAGTGTCTTTGATTCTCTGTTTCATGATGTGATCATCACTCCTTCAGTTGAAGCGCATGGGGAGTCACTGCCCATGTGGCTTAAAGAAGGAATGGAAACCTTCAGGAGCAACATCTCCCTTTACAATAAAAAAGTAAAGCTATTATACTTTGTCAATGCAGAAAATTGCTTATCACTTAACAAGGTTCATTAAAGATCCTGAGTTTATGGAACCTTCCTTCCTTTGAATGTCCCTGAAATAATTCTTCCAGCTGGACAGCAAAACAGCAAGGAGCCAGTTACATTTTTAATCACTTGTGTCCCATAGGAATTGCAGTCTGCCAGCAAGGGCAGCTCCTTCCCCTCTGCAACACAGGAGAAGAATTAAAAGATGGGAAGCTGTGGTTTGAGAACGGTGGGTTACAGTTAGTAATGAGCTAAAGATCAAACAACCTGAGTGTCATTAACTGCTAATATTCTGCTACTGAAAATGTTTAACCTAATCCAGAAGCTAGATGGGAGGGTGGTTGAGGCAGGGGTGAATAAAGGGCTTCATCCTCCTTTTCCATTTGTTTTATTCCTGAATGGTGAAGGGGAAGTGGAGAAAGAGTTGCATGAAATTAAAAGTAAAATGAAAAATAATATTTTGTTTCCCCTCTAGTGTACATGTCTTGAAAGAAAGTTTCAACAATGTAGAACCCTTACACACCCAAAGCAGTTTGCCTCACTGTAGCTTCTCACCAGGTAGGTGAGTTAGACACTCAGGAGTGACCCTCAGTGTGGTGATTCTTTCCAACAGTAATCCTTCCAGATGGATGACAGCAACGGCCTCCATTCTGACATGTACAAGTATCTCATGCTTTAGACTTGATGCCTTAAAATACATCTGCGAACTTTTTGTTTTTAAAGATACTGAATCACTATATTGAGAGAGCAGATCCTGAAATAGCTCGTCTTTCCAGTGGCTGCTTTTGGAGACTAATGCTGACTTTGTGGTCTATATGTTGGTTTGTTTGTCTGTTAGTGCTTCATAAAATATAGATGCTTTAAATAGGAGAGATGCGAGACAGCGATACCACAGGAATGACAAAGGGTTATGTGTTTTGATTCCAAAGGAGATACCTCTAGTGTTCCCTGGTTTCCTCACTGTACAGTCATACCCATGGTTAGACTAACAAATGCACAAGAAGTGTGTGGCTGACATTCAGCCTGCTTGTGAATTGTGGAGAGGAGATACATATGCTCTAAAAGGCTTCATCCAAAGAGCATCATTTGATGCATCACTCACAGATTTTGAGAGACATTTGGCATTTAAAACTAAATTTTGTAACAGTGGCTGAGTGCTGACTCTTGGGAAAAAAATGAAGATTTTGGAAATTTTGACTGTGTTTTATTATATCAGGGCTTTTGGAAAATCTCTTGTGCATATTAGGACTACAAAAAAAGAGCTTACTGCCACAAAAAGATTGAGCAATTTAAAATGGGCTGAGTGAATGTTGCAACAGGAGAGAGACCTTTTGGACAGTTGTGCCAATATTGCTGCAATGCAAACACAGTTAAAGTCCAGTCTCAGTGTCCTGTATGCAGGAGCTTCCCTCCAATTCCTAACACAGAAAATGTGTACTTTTTAATGTGGTTTTTATATATAAACTTAGCACATTAAAAAAAAAAAAAGGTTTAAAAATTCTGCTGCTATAACTACATTAGTCAAGCAAGAAAAGAGGAAGAATTGCCCTGAGGTGTAGGGGAGAGCAGGGCTTTTGTCCTGCCTCACAGCCACAGGGACTGGTTAAGACTGAGAGGGGACATCTGTTTTGTCGGGGGTGTTCTCAGAGTTCCCATTCCACAGTGCTTGCATCTCAAGAGAAACCTGTTACACACTAAGACTTTTTTCCTTCTTTTATAGAGTTCTTTACTTTCACAGGTAGGTCAGCATCTGAAAACCCAGAGAATAGTATGAAGGGGTACAACTGAGACAAAATGCAGGAGTGATTTGCATAGGGGAAAAAAAAAGAAGAGTAATAAAAATATTGCATTCTCAAAAAAAACCAAGCTACATTCAACTTCTGTTAGAAGAACAAATGCCAGAAGCTTGTCCCCTTTGTGATATGATTATATGGCCACTAAGTCATTTGGCTCAGTCAATCTCCTATATATCATGATAACTCTGTGTATACCAGAAAATCTGCAAGTGCTGCCCTTTTTTCTCCTGGTGTTTTTTGCCCAGTTTGCAAGCAGAGAACTGCATTAACAAGATTTGGGGACACTTCTGAGTCTTGCGTGATGCTCCCCCCTCCTGGCTTGTGTAGGTCAACAGGAAGAAATGCTGAGCAGGCATGAGAATAGATGAGGAATGACAATGAACAGCAGTGTGGGAAAGGAGGTCATGACTGCTGTGGGCACCATCCTAAATCCCAGTGAGCTGTCTCCCTCCTTCTCCTCTGCAGCCCTCATTATCTGAGAGAGAGAACACAGCTATAAACACATCAGACACAAACAATAACTCCTTCATCCCCAGAAGTATTACTTACAAAAATATTTTCTAATGAAGTGGCCATTATATTTTTCTTTTTGATTTTTTATTTGCATAATTCAGAGAGTTTCTGATAATTATGCCCAAATTCATTAAAGATAAAGCTCTGTGTCATGCTTGTTTTTATAAGGATTCTCTCAGGGCACTGTGTCTCTTCCTACTCATCTGGTCTACAGGACAAATACTTCTTCTTATTTTCAATGGATGGCAACTCTCTGTCAGTGTGCAAACAAAACTCAATTCATTTTGAGCAGCACGCTTATGCCCTGAAGAATGCTTTAGTGCAAGGAAGCTCTTGTTCATCATCTGACTGTACCCCAAAATGGATCCTGTCCTATCTTGCTAGATCTGTTCCTGGTAATAACCTGCTGCTTGAGAAATAGATACTGCTAGACCTCCCTGTATTAAGGACTTTTGGGGGTTTTTTTCCAAATCTAAGCTCTTTCTCTACCTGCATCTCTTAGTTCTCTATTATTTTTCATAGAGCTGTTTATTTAATATGCATATTAATACATTTTACTTCCAGATTAGCCCAGTCTTTGACAAACAGAAACAGCTTGTATATTTTCCAGTGGAGTTACAGACTGAAGAAGACTGCTTGACATTTCAGGGAAAACTGCAAAGTTTGTATAGGATTTTAAAAGCTATGTTATGCAAGATGGAATTGCTATGGCTTGTTCTTCAGTATAAACATGTACTGATCGTTTCTGTCAGCAGTATATCACTGTTGCTTTCCCCTATGACAGCCTTACATTATTCATAACTTAAAATCTATTCTTTAAATTTTCAGTTATAAGAGTTTCCTGGTGGGGGTCGCAGAATATGAAGGGAAGTATTGATTTGAAGCATTTAAAATATAAATGAAGTTGTTTAGTTCTTCTGGTACATGAAATATTATAGCCACTGGATCAAATTCAACCCCCCAGCATGCCTGTTTTCATAGACAACAAAAACACGTTCCCAACCTCTCAGTGGACGCTGCAGCTTCTGTGTGAAAATCCTTTGATTTACCCAGTATTTGTTAAAAACAAACATGAATAATAAATGTTCCAGAGCACTTGAAGGCCAAAAGCGATCACTATTTTATTTTCATCTGACATTAGGTCAGAATTTTAAGGCTTTAAAATACAAGGCTTTAAAACTACCAGCCCTTTGTCACTTAAACTTCCCAAAGCAGTGTCAGCAACCCCATTTCACAATGACATACACAAAGTCTCTTGTTCCATGTCACATAAGGTTGTGGCTAGGACAAGTACTAAACCCAATGGCAGAGCTGTTTTGGCACTGGGGGAAAACCAGCATTGATGGTACCACAATGGGCAGGCCTGAATGCCTGCCCACACATATCACCTGCTCGTGTCCACACGTGTCACCTGCTCATGTCCACATGTGTCACCTGCTCGTTTCCACACGTGTCACCTGCTTGTGTCCACATATGTCACCTGCTAATGTCCACACATGTCACCTGCTTGTGTCCATGTCCACACGTGTCACCTGCTCGTTTCCACACGTGTCACTTGTTCATGTCAACATGTGTCACCTGCTCATGTCCACATGTCACCCACTTGCTGCTCCAAGGCCAGGTCCCCTCTGCCTTTCACCATCTGAGGTCTCAGAGTTCCTTTCCAGCTGCCTGTGCTCAGGACTGCCCGGCTCTGGCCCCACCTGGGAGAAGACCACGTCAGCCATTAGGAGTCACACCCACAGACCATCTAGGAACCACCTTGTGGGTCCCTTCCAACTCAGACTGTTCTGTGATTCTGCACTTAAATTAGTCCCTTTAGATTTTTCTTTGGTAAAAAGCAAGTAAAAATGGGACCATTTACCATCTACCTCAAGCATTCTAATACTAGAAAGTATTTTCAATTTTCCCATCTTTGTATAATTCCACTGACTTTAATACAGCATAATAAAACATTTGCAGATTCTAGCCAGTTTATTGGCTTACAATAAGTAGTGTCTACAATTAAAAAATACTGTCATATGATATTTTTGAAAAAGAAAATAAGCTTTCTGTACACAAAATCAGCAATTGAAATACATTAGATGAAAGAATTGTTTTCCCAAATTAAAAAGAAAAGATACATTTAGAACTTTATTTCCTAAACTGTTTTAAATTACTCCCAACATGTAGCATTGTGTTTGTGGTGTTGTTATACCAACAGGGCTAGATATAGGGTGACCCAGTAACTCTTTTTCAGTATCTTAAGTTAGCTATAGGATGCTAAGTTGCTTTTGGCATACTTCAGCAGCTCGCTTTTCAAGTTTTCTTCAGCAGGAGAAAGGATTCGTATTTTTGAAGTATAAATTATTCACAGAAGAAATTTCTGTCTGGGATAACTGAAAGTATCTTCAGAATTTAACCCACATTAGTAAATAAGTTTGAGTAATTTTTCTGAAAACTCAAAAGCATTACAATTTTTCCTTTCGAAATATTTTTCTTTAAAAAATTGTCAAAAAAATTCTAAAATGGAATTTAAAATCTGAAAAAAGATTTTTTTCCCCTCAGTTTTTTTTTTCTTCAGTTCAGTTAGTGAACTGAAAAAATCAATTATTTGCAATGGCACTACTGGCAAATAATTCTTATCATAATCATTCCAGAGGGAATTACTCTGTGACAAGGAGCTTATATTGTATGGAATTTAGAAGTTAAAAAATTGAGGCTAGCATGATAAACACTGAGAAATGTTGTTTTGTTTTTACACTTTTCTCTTTCAAGTTATGACTCCAATCAAGATGAAAAACCAAAAGAAGAAAAAGGCAAAAAGAGGACCTGTAAAAGCTCTGTGTATTTTAAAGTGGATTGAGAGTGTCTGCTTTGATATTAAGCAGCTACCAACCCCAATTATTTTAGATGGAGCTGTGAGGCCTAAGCATTTTAAAAGTCAACCCTAATGAAACACAAGAAAACACCAAGACAAAACTGGTTTTGAAATCTTTACTCAGGTTCAATTCCTCTGAACAGGTCGTTAGGCACTCTCAGCTTTGCTGCTTTAATCATGAATACCCTGGAATACAGTCCAGAAGAGAACAGAGCTGCCTTATGATTATCCTTAAAGCTGAAGTTCAGCAACATGGTTTATCAAAAAGAGATCAATTAACCTGCCCTCGTGGTAAGCACTTGTTCTCCTTCCCCACCATGAGATGGTCAGGCAGAGGCAGCAGCAGGAGCCGGCACAGAGCGGTGGCCGAGCGCTCCTCGGCCCGGAACGGCAGCGGTGCCACAGGGGGACACAGGGCATCGTGGCAAGGCCTGAAATTCAGTGGCACCTACACGGTGTACCAGCAACAACGAGCACAACAGCAAACCACGGAACAGCAGGACACAGCTTCCCTGGGTACAAAGGTGCCTGAACCCTGGGGAGTGGCTTCTGTGTGGATGAGGTGAAGGTATGAGCCTGAAAAGAGATATGTTTAGCTAGTTTTCAGAATCAAGCATTAGTCTGCACAATTCAAAAATATTTTAGATATTTATCGTTTTAAAATATCCATGAAGAGGACAGGCCACTAAATGATGTGCCAAAAGTTTTCATGTCTGGATTCTCAGAAGTCTGAAAAGACAACCAACCTGAATTACATTTCTGTTTATGCCCTCACCCCAGCAGTTTTTCTAAATGTCCAAACAGTGTCCAGACATCTCATGGTGATATTGAAAATAAAAGAATGCTTTTGTCAATATTTTTTTTATCTTTCCCCAATACCTCCCCTATAAAATAAGACAGATAAAAGAAAGGAAATCTGATTTTTTCTGTTTAAAGCACTTTCAGCCTGGGCTTTTCAGGGACTGTTAGGTCGTGTGTAACCATTAACAGAACTTAACTGGAAAGAGAGCTGAGCTTTTGTTTTTTGGTGTGCTTTATTGCTGGTTTTGTGTATTGGTGGTTCACCTAAAGCAAAAGATGGCCAACATACATAGCAAAAAACCAAGGATATGTTCAATAGGCCTTTTATCTTTGGAGAAAAGTCTGACTTCTTTCTGGCTCTTTTCAAAGAGAAGTAGGTCTCCTGATGAACTGCCTGAAGCTCTTCTGCTGGTTCCTTTCCCTTGCACCAGCTGCATACCCTTGCACAGCCTGCATGGCTCCTGTCACTGGGGGCATCCACAGGAGCTGCCATGAGCTGGGTTGAATCAGCCCCTCTGGCAGGGTTAGACAGCCTCCATAAATGTTTCTGCTTTGTGTTTGCTTTGTTCTCAATACAACTCATCTTCTTGGAAACAAATCTTTCCCTGGTCTTTGTGCTTATTTGGAAAGGAGGTGAAAATCTCCTTTTTGAAGAGATCAGAAATCAAGATTTTCTGATTTGTAAAATCCCCTCACCTACAGACATAAACATAACAAGAGGGCTTTAAAGCAGAGCTGGTCACAGCAGATGCCTATCAGAGCAGGGGAGGAGGTTCCTCACTGAATCCTGATAGCAGCACCCACAGGAAAACCTTTCCTGTTACGGACTGCAGTAGGAGCAGGACGTGGCTATTCATTGCATTTAAGCCATCAGAGCTCTCACTTTTCCAGGTGATACCTGGTGTCCAAAAGGCAGTGTGTGTGGGGTGGGCTGGTCTGCACCCCTTCTGTGCCTCCATGCAGGGATCCTGCCCTCCCAGCTCTGCAGCTACCAGGGGTGCAGAGGTGCCAGCAGCAAGGACAGCAGTGAGCCCTGGACATCCCCTGCTCCTCCAGCAGCACTGCTCAGAGCAGCACAAGGTGTATTTTCCCTCCCTTGGAGGCAACCACTTATAGCCCATACCCCAGGCTTCCATGTATGCCATCCGCAGCAGTGGCTACTGGGGACATATTTGAGCTTTTAAATGAGGCTTTGGGAGGTCTCTTAAACAGAAATGCTTTAAAGCCTTTTAAGAAGAACAGCAGATGTATGCTTCATAGAGCTGGTTTTCCTGGTGTTGAATTCTGTGTGCATCATGGATATCTTTAGGCTGCTTTCAATTATAGTCCCCCAAAGGTTACCATTGGGGTAACCTTGCTTGTTTCTCATGTAGCAGAAACAGTGCTCTCTTGACAATAAATACTTCATTCCCTACTGTAACACAATAGATGCTATGTCCTGAGTCTTTTTCTAAGATAGTAAAGATATGTCTGCTTCAGCCAGGTCTGTCCTGCATCAGTCATGGACACAAATTCCTAACAGCTCACTTGGGATATTGCGGCATGAGAGAATAAAATTTCTCCCATTGCAGATAGTTAAATGACATTTTTGAATGGGATTTGTAAACCATGTCCACTTGGATGATAATTTAATGGCCACAGTTTTAGGCCTCCCACACAAATTGTTCCTTTTCAGTGTTGAGCTGGGAAAAAGAATTCAGGACCAGCTGGCAGCTGATGCTGTGAAATACTGCTTAAAAATAAAGACAGGAAGCTTGGTGTAATCACTAGCATCTTAGAGCAGTTTTCTTGGGAATGCTGCTGAGCAGATGTAAGACTGGTACTTATTAATTAAATTAAACCCAGAAAAATTGATTTCTCAATAAACTTAAAAGTGGTGATGCACATTAGCACAATGCTGGGAGTTTCAAATCTAGTGTTCAGGTTTGTATCAGGAGGAAAGAGCAGAAGAAGTGACTCCTAAAGATTTCTTCACTTCTCTTTTTAAATTCATAAGCTATAAAACTTTGCAGTGATATATTGCCACACCTTTCATGCAAGGTTTGTGTACCCCATTCTTAAATCCAGCAGGCTGTGGTCAAGACTTTTACAACTGCTGCAATACAGTGGTTAAATTCTGCCTGGTGGTATTATCATGATTAAAACAGAAGGTGGTTTTCAGGTATCTTTTCATGCCTATTGACTTGTTGATAATGACTAACTGCCCAGTGATGGATGGCAAACTAAGACTGGCTAAGAAGGACATTGGACAGCACCAAAAAATTTTAAAAACCAAAAGCTTCTTTTCTTTTTTTTTTAATATCCTGATGGCTATGAGCAGTTGTCAAACCTCAGATAACATGCTCCTTTAACTTCTTTGCACTATCAGACAGATAATGGCAGGATACTGCCAAGCAGACTGTGTTATTCCAGCTGATGGAGAGAGATGCATTCTTGCCCTAGTACTCCTTGCCACTCTGATATGTAACACTATGGGGTGCTGAGGATATTCAGGTTTTTAGCATATCCTAGTTTTTCTTGATATTTAGAGCAAACCAATTAAACTAGGAGATACATCGTGACAGCTCAGAACACCTGAGCTCTGCAGTACCTCTGCAACACCTGCTTCCCCCTCTGCCATCTCATCCCATCCCTGTGTCAAGACACTGATTGCTGTGTGAAGTACAGCAACTTAGTAGGTCAGACCAAAGGGATTTCAGTGAGAAAGAAAGAAATTTTCAAGTGAGAGAGAAAGAAAAAGCCAAACTTGTAACACTGATGTACTTAGAGTTTACATCAGTTGCTTTTTCTCAGTACTTCGTTGGCAGTCTGGGAACCTACCAAAACAATCACTAGTGTAAAATGACCAGTTGGTAACACTGGAACAAACTGTCATTCTTGATCTTCATCTTCGCAAGAGGTTTTGCTTCTACTCTGGGAGAGACATGACTGCCTTTGTCCCCATTCAGCATCCTTCATGTAGGCAAGAAAAGCTTCCTATTTCTGAGGTTAAAGACCAGAGCAGAACAGATGCATGGAAACAATGTGGAATACTGGCATCCTGCCCTGTCAGCAGTCTTGTCCCTAAGCACGTCACATCTGGGCTCCTTATCCTTCACTGATTCCCTGTTTCCATCCCATAATTATTCAAGGCCTTGGACCTGCCACTGAAAATTATAGAAAGATTATCTGCCATTACCTAAAAATACAGCCACCAAGCTTAGGATAATATGAATGAAAGCTGGAAACAAATTAAGCTTCATTTCAGGCAGTGTGAACTAACATAAATTCATTGAATTTACGGGAGCCAGATGGATTTACATCGGCTAAGAATCTGACAAAGTGTGTTCACGAGTGAAAGTATTTGCAGAACACGCTGCTGGCAAACTCTAGCAGATTTTATAATCACTTTCTTTATTGACACATTTTCATAAAAACTAATACCTCTGAAGAAAAAAGCAAAAATGAATGTTTAGGAAGGGAATGGAAGTTAGTTCTCTACAGCAGTTAACAGCAGCTATATATTCAGACATTTATTTCTGCTTTAACACTTAAAGAATATGGAATTGAAGTTAGAAAAAGCATGTGTCCAGTCCACTTGGCTAAGTTTATAAAAGTATTTAATATGAAGGATAGGGTGTTTTTTATGTGGTAAACTGAAATAACTTGGACTCAGGATTAGCTGTTCTGTTGTACTAGACATAAGCATCAGTGGATTACTTTTAGACTTTGGATCTAAGAAACTGAAGAAAGTCTGAATATTTTCTGAAGTCAGAATATCTGTTGGTCTGTGACATTTTTTACCCAGTTACAAAATCAGAACAGTTATAAATGCTTAACTACTGAGGTGTTTGCTCAGGTTACTGTCTCCTCCATTCTGTGTTTGTGATGAGTGCTGTTGATCTAGGCTGTAATATTTTCAGTTGCTTTTGATTGTCTGGAAGGCTGTCACCTGGTAAACTACTGCATTTCAGAAACATTTACAGTTTATTTGGCAAGGTGTGGTAGCTTGTGGCCCTCTCTCTGAAAGGGGCAGGGAAAAAGGAGAAGCAAAGCCAAAGGGAACTGCCTCAATGATATTCGAAAGGGAGACAGCATGCATCTATCAGACAATAATCAATCTTAATCAAATATAGGTGGAGATATAAATTGATCAGTAGTGATGCTAGTAGTTGTTTATGTGGCCAGCATTTACTTCACAGTATATAGAAATGCTTACTAGCATATGAACACAATAAATCTTATAAACACATTAATATTTAAATTTAGCACTTGTGTACTCTTATTGTCGGGTTAGCTTAGTGCAAACGGTGGGCAATTCCATGCCCTGCAAGCTTTCTGTGAGCCTTGGGACTGTGGGAAAGGGAATTATGCTGCCCTTCTGGACTTTGTTTTCTTTTTTAATTTCAAGCTCTCCAAACTGCTTGGAAGTAGGCCGCTGAGAAAGCAAAGCAAACATGCTTTCTGTGCCTCGACTTTGCTGTTCCCCACTAGATACATTATGTTCAGCTAAGGGAGAATAAGAAGCTATTTTCCCCAATTTTCCATACTGCCTGTGGGAATCTAATTCAATTTCCTCCCAAATTTAGCAGCGAAAACGAAACAGTAAAGAATAAAGTTGAAGAGGCTTCTGTAAATCTCTGGATTCTAAGGTACTAAGGTGCAGCAGGATTACTGAGCACAGGTTAAACTTCTTTTCTAACCACAAAGCTACTTACAGATTTAAGAAGCTTAAAAACCTGATCCAACATTAGTCCTTGCTTTGCAAATGAAAGAATAATATATCTACCTATACAAAGTTATATTTGTTATTACTGAATTTGTTTATCCCTTATTATTGATGTAGCCCTATTCCACAAAGGAACTTTTTTTTCAGTGAGAGATTATGATGTATTAGATAAATTCAGGGAAAAGGACAGGGGAAAAAACTGGTGACCAAATGCATTTCCAGAAATAAACAAGTGAAAAAAAGAACTCACATTTCATTATTCTCACTACAGTGGCTACATTTAACCACCAGACCACAGAGGTCTTTCCTAACATCCAGAAAAAGATGCCGTGCCCTCTTTGCATTTAGATTTCATAATGGCTCAAAACAAATATGAATAGAAAACAGAAGTTACTTTTTTGCTTCATGTGACCCAGAACATTTGTTCAGCAGATCTACTTGCAGCCAGCAATCCATGCCATTTTCTGATTGTCAACTCTCCTTAGGTGTTTTTGACCCTTTTAGGTCATAACTTCAGATGGGTATTCCTTACAGTGAGCACTGGTAGCCAAGATTGCAGTAATTATCTTGTTACCTCTTTGATTGAAAGTGTGTCTGCTGTATCCCCGTGGAAATAAATTGGCCAGCAGTCATTTTATTTCTTCACAACTGTATCCTTTATACTTGTTCTTATTCCCACAAAATCTATTAAGCTTAGAAAACTAGGATAAGGATCAGCACACTTTGGGGTTTTCACATGACGTGGGAAAATCTTACAATATAATGAATAATAATATTCAGCAGACATGATGTTTCTGAGACTGTGAGCCTCAATCAGAACATGTTCACTTGTCAGAGAAAATAAAGGATAACCAGACTTACCTAAGTAATGATGTCTACCTTGTACACTCAACAGTGCAAAAGTTTTTCAAATTACCTGTACATATAGTTTCTCAAGTTATGATGAATTTGTCTCATAAAGAGTAAAAAAAAAAAAATTAAACTTGAAAAATAATAATTTAGTTGCAAAGATTTCATATATTTTAAAGGTGCTTATATTTTTACTTTTGCTTTCTCAACTTACATCTCATCCTCCTTTCTGGCTGAGGTATCATTTCAAATGTATTTATAATGTGAAATTTTCCTCTTTGTCTACATTACATTAAAAAACTAAATCTCGCTGGGGAAGCTGCCTCAAGGTCATTAGTAAGCTTGAGAGGCATAATGTAGATGACAGCCTTAACATATTTGATGTCATGATAAACGTGGCCAAGTCCTTTAGGACAACCATAACAATGTGCTGGAAGTAGTTGCTAGCACTGGGGAGCTGACTAAGGCTCCTAACATTGCCAACAGTGTTTTAAAATGCCTAATTAAAACTGTGTGGGGATGGTATTTTACGTTGTGTGGGCAGTAATATGAAGAGCAAACACGCCAAATGCTCTGCAAGTTCAGGCTTTGCTTACCTGGGAGCAGGGAGCTGACTCGTGGTGTGCAAAAGCGAAGAGTCTGTGCAGAAGGCTTCCAAATTGGTTTCAAGTTAATTCTCGAAACTTTGGCGATGACCTAGAATGATTCAAAGATGTATCTAAGTGAAGAACATATGGCTAGTCGTTAAAAATGTATCAAAGAGCTCCTCTTGTCTTTCTTTCTCATGAATGATCTCTAGAACATCAAGGATCCCCTCACGTGCCCCCAGTCTGTTGGCTGGCACTCCCCTGTGAGAGCGTCAGCACGCTATTAGCAATTACCTTGGTGATATTTACAGCATTTTAATGTCACTTGCCTGTATGTAAATAGAGTCTGTGAGGAGCACGGCGCACCCAGGGCTCCCACCACAACAGCACTGCTCCGTCAGCACGCCAGAATGCTCCTGTGCCTTATGTAACTGCCAAAAATATCATTTCAATTGCTTTATGACAAAATAATCAGTCTGTCAGAGATGAGTGGTCAGAAAAACAAATTTGTTCTCCCACACAATTAGGGTTTATAGCATTGGACAGCAATATCAATCTCCGGTGATTCAAAATTGAATTTGCACGTTGAGGGAAATGTGTTCTTGCGTGTGCTGTAACCAGGCTGCTTAGTAGGGGGAGTCCACGCAGGTTGAACTGGGAAGATGGATATCCACTGCGCTGCAGGAACATCAGAGTGGAAGTTTCCAAACACAGACAAGTACTGTGGGGCCATGGCATTCACTTCCACAAGCTCAGCACTGACAGAGCTGCCCCAGCAGGAACAATAATAAAAAAGTCTGTAAAAACTGTCACCAGATATAAATGGCAGACAGCTTTTCCCTTCAGGTAGAAAGCCATTTCAAGGCCTACATCTCTCCATACGTGACCTAATTGTCCATGGAGTTGTTGATATTTATAATCATGGACTTCAGTCATTCTCTGTAAAGTCATACAAGCATTAGACCTCAGCAGTGCCATTTACAGTGAGCGTGTACTGTATCTCAGAATTGCACTTTGCCCTTAACATTTGCTGTGTCCTTACATGAGATTTTGCCCTTAGCTGTTTGCCAATGCAGTGCACAGGCTGCAGCACAGATCCTCTTCTGTTCACCAGACCTTAACCTGTGCTCTCAAACCTGCTGTACTGATTACAGCTCCCTCTGTCAGCCCTTCCCTGCTCAGGCAAACCCACTTGGTGTGCCAGCAGCTGCTCTCACCCACTGGTACCCAGTAATTGCCTTTCTGGGTGTGTGTGCATCATACCCTGTACAGAGCTTGGACCTTCTTCTTTGGATTTCAGGATACCAGATAGGCATGGAATACTGTCATATGGAACTCGGTACACTGGAGGTGAAGTCAGTTATTTAGGTTTTCAGACCTTCTCTAGTCTTATACAAGCAGCCAAAGCAAACACATTCTGCCAATGGAAGCATCAACACAGGCTATGGGATTGTTGTGTTGAATTGGCTTTGTATGTAATTAAACCTTTTGTTAGTAATTCAGATTGACAGGAGTAACAGCTAGGAACAGCCTTCAAAGCAAGTATTTAATGAAATTACAAATGGTACCTAGGATTTTCAGTAATAATTTATCACCATGGATATTCATGTAAGATAACAAAGTACTTCCTTACCTCTGGAGTAGAAAAGAAAGGTAATCTTCCATACACAAGGAGATGAATTTGGGTATCCTCCACAGGAAGCTGATTGCACATCTTGAGTGATCTGCTGGGAGTTCAAGTGAACTCCCAGAGCAGTGTGCTCAGCTGATTGGCAGCGGAAATTCCTAAGGTCCAGACTGTGCTGCTTTGTTTTCACATCACTGACAATCCAGTATATCTCATCAAAAGGGTGGTTCTCTCATGGTCTGTCTGGGTGCTACTTTTATCAAAACAGCCTCCTTTCTGTAACCCTAAATATTTCCGTTTTCCTTACTGCCTATTCAGCTTTTTTTTGTATTCTAGTCATCTCTCAGCCCCACTATGCTCACTTACCTCTTTCAGTCATACAGAGAAGTCTGTCCCTCAAGCACAACACACATTTCTCTTTGCAGAAGTCTCTGAGACTGTGCATATGCACACTCTGATGAGGTCCCTGGGACAGATTGCCCAATTCCTAGTGCAGCCTTTGTAAAAAACCAAAAGCATATGAAATATTATTTCCCTGTTTCTCTCTTCACATACAACACAGATTTTGATACTGGCTTGGTTTTCCCCAGACACGGTACCCTCCAGTTTGCTTTCTATAGATGCTTTTTGTTCTCTTTCAGTTTTAGCACTGCCTGCATTTTACACACATTCACTATTCATCTATGTCCTTGATTTGCAGTGGAAATCATGATCTCCTCAAGATCTGTCAAGTGGCTTCAACAAAAAAATGGTGCAAGAAGAGAATCAGAGCCTCTGGTTCAGTCTTCCAAATGTCTTATTTTACTTATGCTTCCACTCTTTTACTCCTTATATATAGTTGCTGACACCAACAAGACTGTCAGTTCAATTGCTTCAGATTTTATTAATCTACAGATTTTTTCATACTTATATGACACAAATAACAATGAGCCAAACCCAGTTTTTCTGTTGCCTACTAAGAAAGCACAATTTTTACCACACATTATCTCATCTTCTGTGGTTTGGGTTTTGCTGGGGGGGTTGAACATTTCTCTTTATGCCTAGTATATTTTATATATATATATATATATATATAACTATTTCTTATTAAGTCAAATTTGACATTTTTAGTATAAATGTATTTTTAACCTTAATTTTAGCTAGTCTTGTAGTAAAACATAGTGACCACATTTGTTCCTTACTTTCTTCTTAGAAAGTGTACACAGCAAAGCTTGAAGTATTCTGAGGATTCTTTAGAAATTCACCATTGTTAGCTCTTTTTTTGCTCAATTATTATTGTTAGATTTGGACTATCCTCTGCCTACAAAAGTTTTAGATAAGTCCTTTAATTTTTTCCAGTGATCAAACTTACTGTTTCTCTTATTCTCCTTAAATCATACTCCTAGAAGGCTACACTGCTCTCTCCACGTTGCTTTTTGCTTTTTGACTTTTTTGGAGGGGAGTGGGGGCATGCTTTGGGTTTGGTTTGGTTTGGTTTGGTTTGGTTTGGTTTGGTTTGGGGGGTTCTTTATTACTTGGAATTTTCTTTTAAGACAGGATGCAGCATTCTGGGTAATTCTGCTGGGAAACTTTCAAAAATACATAAAAAACATATAAATAAGTTGATTTGCAAAAAAGCATTGAATCTTTGATTATTCTACTGGTTTAGGACAAGAAAAGCCATTTAGCAATTTTTCCATTTAGGAAGCTAAGTGGCTAACCTGTCCCTACTTTGTCTATTTTGTGTGTATTTAGTCTGAATGCCCATACGGGGGCTGTTGGTTTTAAATTTCAGTCAATTGGGTTTTAAAATTTGACAGGCAGTTGCCAGCGACTTCTAGAAGCAGATGCATTTTGCTGGTTTTGTACCTGTATCTGGTACAAACACAGCCCTGCAGGATGTCTCATTCTGTCTGTCTGGTGGGGCTTGGTGGCTGCAGGGACACGAGATGCCTTGAACAGGACCCTGCCCATTTCTGGAGCACCGGGGCCCTGCCACGTGCACCCTGCCACAGCTGCCCGGTGTGGGTGTGGGTGTGGGTGCTGCACCTCAGGCTGAGAACCATCTCCTCTGCAGCAATCTTGCCCTAAGAAGTTAAAAAACCGGGCACCAGAGCAAGCAGCAGAGCCGTGCTGCCCATGCTCTCTTGCCTGGGAAATCAGGAAAAGGAGGAGGCAGCCTGTAAAGAGGTGGGACACAGAGGGATTTGGAAAAGTGGGCAGTAAAAGGATATCGTGAGGCTGTAGGGGAGTTTTTTGTGTATGTATGTGTATAGCCATACATATAAATACATGCATATGATTTGCATATGTATCTGAAGAGGCATGGCACAGGACTGCAGAGAAGCAGAGGAAAATGGAGAAGGCCAGAGTTCATCCAAGACTTTTACCCATGCAAGCAAAACTAAGGAAGGGTCAGTCTCTCTTCAGGAACAAATGACAAGCACAGCACCTAAGTGCAAAGAGATTTTTCATAATGTTTTGTGATACAGCTATTCTTTATTTTCAGGTGCTTGTTAAAAGAGGTGTGCATATTTACTCCAATTAGCAGATGGACATAGCTTTATCTTCCCCCACATCAGTTCCCATACAAGTCTGCAGCACTTTCAGAGCACTAGGTGCTACAGTTTTTCCTCAGAATCAACCATTTTTTTCCTCTTGCCTAGATCAGTTTGCTGCCTCTGACACTGATGAGTCACTATAATAAAACAGAAATCTCCTCCTGAAAGAAATCCAGTCCTTTCCTCTCTCTAATTTGTTCTAGTTACTCAACAGCCTCTCCTGCTTTTCTCCTCTATTTTTTGGTCTTGTTCTTACCATATATCTCTCCTGTTTGGTGTCTTCCATTTTCATATTCCTGTGGAAAGTAAAGCAACCCATGGCTTTTCTTAATAGCAGTATCCTTTACCAAAATGTTCACTGTCTACTGGACAGATAGATGTCACCCACTTATGCCCAGACAGGCATCTTTCATTCTGCTATGGCAACTCACTGAAAATTCAAAATTGATTTAGTCTTCAAGCACACATATTTTGTAAATTGGGTAAAAATTACTCTCTTTCTCTTGTCCAGCATATTGAATACATTTTGGTCATTTCAATTTTAAAGGTGTTGAACCTGTTTCTTTTCAGAATGAGCATTGCACAAATAACAGCAGTTTCATCTGCCTCATTTCTAGCACTGAGAATGCTCCACCATCCACTGTATTACATATTCTTGTGGATTTTCTCCAGCAGCTACTTATGACAACTGCAAGCTTGTTTTACCCTGGGGGTATATATGTATGTGGCCAATTGCTTCAGGTCATATTCCTTCTAAATGGAAGTCAGCTTGACAGCTGTTAATTTGCACTTGGCCATTCCACGTGTTGTTTTGCTCTAATTATTGGTCACTGTATGGAACAGGTGACAAATGCCCTCATGAGAACTCTAAATTATTAGATGTACAGTCATTAGGAAAACAAACAGGAAGGGTCATTAAGTATTGGTTTTCTCTCCAGCCCCAAACAGAAATAGATTTTAGCTGGTTTTGACATCTGTTGGAAAGGGATGGAAAGAGGTGAAAATACCTTACTGTTTAAAAAGAGGTGAAAATACAAACGACGCACTCTGTAAGTGTCCTTGTTTTAGGAAAAGAGGGGAATTTAAGGAAAATACAATTGTTTTAAAACCAGACGCAGGATCTGGTTTATCTAACAATTTTGTCACAGGGCTTGATTAGGTTTCTTTCCCAAGTAAAACTAAATGTGTCTACCAAAATATTTTGTGTGACCTTCAGCTACTACAGCTATGTTGAATTAAATCAAGAAAAGAAATTTCCTTTCTGAACAAGACACTACTTGCTGAACAAGAATGGCAAGACACGATTGTAGTGAGCTTTCCTTCTATTGAAGTGTGGCATTGCAGAGGATATTTAAATGAAGTATGTTTTCTCAGGCTCCCAAGGCCTAATTTGGACCTTAATTAATTTGGGTCAGATGTTGGACATAAGCAGAGGATTTGTTTTGTTCCTGGGAATAGTAACTCTTGAATTTTTGCAAGATTATAGACCTGTCTGTGGTAAAAATTGTGAATCATTTGGTTGTTCTCAGTGGAGCTGCATTAGTGAAAACAAGAAAAGATTCAGCATCTTGGAGTCTTGGTGACATTTCTGCTTTTAGACCTGTGTGAGCTGCAGATCCTGTTAACTTACTCTTTGCAATGATGTCTTGTGATGTCATGCTTTCATAGCAATACTACAGGCAAAACACAGAATTTGAGCAGTAGGACATTGCCATAGGACATGCTTTTCTAAAACTTGACCTTAAACTCACCTCACCTCTAAATAATATCCCACTTTGTTTTATTTTTGCCTTTTAAAATTAGGTGTAAATGCAACCTTCATGCTACTGGCTGTAAAGAAGAAAACAAAAGACTACTTTGTGAATGTGAGCATAACACAACGGGCCCAGACTGTGGAAAATGCAAGAAGAATTATCAGGGCCGACCATGGAGCCCTGGTTCTTATCTGCCTATACCTAAGGGCACTGCTAATATCTGTAAGTAGTTTTGTATAATAAGGATATTTCATTATTACAATTCTGCCCCATATCATGACTCTGAAGGAAGATTCATGTTTGCAAAGCTTTGTCATTTCATTCTGACATGGCATGTATAATTGGACAAGGTGTTAATTTGTAAGTGCTAATTTTAAGTACACATCATCTGTGCTCTCACATGGTTGTAAATAACTTCCAGGAGAACCACATGTTTATATCCATAGACACATCCCTGGACACTGCATAGAAAGGGCTAAGGAATGAAAAAATTCAGGACTCTTGATAAAAACCACACACAGATGAGTGAAAACAGATGAGTGGGAATAACTGCAGTACTGCTCTAGCCACGGTGCCCTCAGCTCTCCATCCATACATCCTTATTGTCTTGAGATTGGCAACACTCTCAGCTCAACCTGTCAGATCCTTGTTCATTTTTTGTCCATTTAAAAAAGGAGGGGAAAAAACCCTCAGGCCAAATGTTTCATATTACTAGCTAAAGATCTAAAGGTTGGGAAACATTTCCCTGATGTTGACCTGCAGTCCAGATTCAGATCTACTCTTATAGATCAAGTGTTGAAGAGAGAAAGCGAGGGCAAAACATGAGGTTTTACATCTGCCTGTTTCCAGCTAACAGCCACTCCACAACACACGTATACTATTCCAGCACACTTCCATATTATCCAAATAAGAAGTTACTGACAGCTCTATTTCCTGGTCCTGGACAGGATTGGGTCAAAATAAAACATGGTGGTGAAAGAGAGGGCACAAAGATGAGTCTGACCATCAATTCTCCCTTTCATGGTTATATGAAATATGCAGTGATTCAGAATCCTCCTGAACTGAGTAAAAGACTTAAATTCCTTTGACGAAAGAACTGGAAATGAGGATAAACCTTTTGACAGAAGTTACTAGCTTCTTTTAAGAAAAGAGCCCACAGTTTTGCCCTGATTAAAAGCAAAACATTCGTTTTAAAATATTAGATATAACAATTTATTGAAAAAGTTATTTGAGAGAAACAGAGCTATGTATGCAGCTGAATGAAAAGTTTAAAACCAGGAGCAGTGTGCAATGCTCAGAATGTTATCTAAGACTTCAAAGCAGCAGCTGTGAAGAATCAAAACTCAGAAATGAAGATCATAGGAAGCAGGACCTTATCAAGTAAAATGTGAGAGTAATAGACCAAGTAACAAACCATGAAGTGTGGGGGCATGAAATTATGATAAAATTCTTACTGAGCAGAAAAAAATGAACTTCCAAAAAGCAGGGAAAAACATTTTGTAAGAGTATTCACTTTCTCTGCCTGTTATAAAAAGTGAGTGTGGCTCACGGAATTAATACTTTAAAGCTATGTTTGGGAAATATGGTGAGATTTACCAGGTTGATTTTAGCTAAATTCAGCTTGCTGTGTCATTTACCTCATTCACAGTCAGCTGAGCACACACCAGACGGAACAGTGGAATTAGCACCTACTGAAAGAGTGTCTGAAGCTTGTTAAATCGACTTCGTGTTAAAACAATATCAGTGAATTTCAGCAAATAAATATACAGTTTCATCAAAAACCAAAACGTTTTGTAAATAATAGGCAGTCTTTTCTGGGGTTGATGATGGTGATGATGATAGCATCATGAAAACATAACCTTGTTTGAGCTGACGAATACTCCACTTACCCTCAAATCCTGACTTCAGCAGTGATTGGCAGCAGGAATTTCTGGCAAACAGGAAGAAGCATGAAGGATTTCTTCTTCACCTCTCAGTTACTGTCGGAACCCAGGACATCCCTCTAGATGTCCCGGGTGGTCCAAGACCCCAGGAGGGGGTCCAGAGACCCTGGTACAGTGACAAAAACACCAGTGCCTTTGATTTTACCCCTTGGGAGTGATTGCCAACGTTATATGAAGAATTACAAGTCACAGGTGTGTGATTAGGATAATAGGTAGCTTATTTCTGAGCGATAATGTAGGATTTTAGGGATTCACAAAGGAGGCTCAAGGAGACAAGATGGAGGGATTTGGGTGTGTCCCTTGCCTTTCTTCTTCTTCTCCTGTCCTCCATCTTCTAGTGAGGTGGTGGCATTTTTGGATTGGTTTAGTGTAAAAGTGCACAGTTTAATAAAGGTAGTGGGTATTGGTACAATATTGAAAACAACTAGCGCATAGCAGTTAGTATAAGAGATAACGACCACCCAGGAGGCAGGCTGATAGCCTTGGGCAGCGGTGTAGGTAGCATCTATGCTAGCTGAGAAAGAATGTTTAGGAACAAGAAAGAATAAACAGCTTTGATAAAGAAACCGACGCATCCTGACTCCTTCTTCTGGCACCCGGCTTGGGAAGAAAGGACTTCATCCGCAATCTTGGAAGGCTATCAGCCCGGGATCCGAGAAGTTACCATGAAATAAACTGGCTTTCTGAGCTGAACTGCAGGGGTTGCTTCCTGCTGAACAGAGAGAGACACCGAGCTGACATAAGCTCGACCTCAGTGATACCTTATGGCAATATATTTCAAATCGCAGTGAGACAATGAGTGAAAGGTATTTCATTTTGCTTGCCTTCAGTGTTTTTCTATGGTTAAGGCAGTACCTCCTTAGATAAGGAAGGAACAAAGAATAATGCACCTCTGTTTACATCTGTTACACCATTTATCATTACATAGACTTGACCTTATCCACTCCTTTGCTCTTTTTTTAAATGACAAATCCTGATCTCTTTCATCTTATCCTAAAACCATGCCACATCTCTGGTGCTTTCTTGCTCTCTTCTGGTTCTATGATGCCATTTTTTTATTTGGTGAGGCTAAAACTACACATGATATTCTAGACGTGACAACAACATGGTTCTTTTATGGTAACATAAAAATGTGCCTCTTTTATATATTGTTACTCTCTGGATCAGTCCTTGACTCCTTTTTTAAGACTGTACCACAGTTAAAACATTTCTTCTGGCCTCAAGGCTGACTTAAATGACAGGTTAGATGCTACAATAGTTAGTTCAGAAACATCATATTTGAGTTCCTTTAAAATACTTCTTGGGGCAACATTTCCTCATGGCAATTCTTGTTCAATACCATGTATTTCAGATGCTAACAGACTTCGAGAAAATTCCTCAGCATGTGAAATCTCTCTTTCTTTGTTGTGAACATTGGTGAAAACATTTAATTTAGTATTCAATGTTAAATTAATTATTAATTAGTCATAGTGTTAATAATACCTCAATTGCCTGTCTTCCCAGTTATCTCTCTGGGCCTCCTGCTTCTAGTGTGATTGTTTTAACAAAAAAGAATTACTAACTTTTGTGTCCATAGGAAGTTGATTCTTGAAATACTGTGGTTTATATTTAAATTGGCAGATTTTTTTGCTTTTTTTCCCCATTGAGAAGACTTACTTCTGAAGGGTATCTTTCAAAAATCATCTACATTCTGTTGTTTTCAATTTGGCATTGGGGTTTGGAATTTTTTTTTTTTTCTTTTTTTGCTTATAAGCGAGTTAATTTTTATAAGTTAAAAAAAAGAGATGGGTTATATATGATTATTCTGAGCCTCTCATACACTTGTCTCCAGCTGCTTCCATGCTGTTAGCATGCATATCTTTTTAGATGTTCTTTTCACTTTTCTTTTATCTAACTTCCTCATTTTCATTTCCACACTCTCTCAAAGTTAAATATTACTGCAGTGGATTTTTTTTTATCATTTTCCTTCTCAACAAGCATGTTGAGTTTCAGTCCAGAAGTGGTTCTCTGATAACTACTTCTTGAATTGTGTCCTATGCACTGCTTCAGAACTAAATCAGCTTCTCTTCTTGTGGGTTGTCTGATTCATTGCTACAAGCAGCAATTATTTATGGTATGTAAATCTTCATTTCTTCTGTCACTTTCTGATTTAGGCTGCATGTGTTGGAGCATATGAAGTTATGCATTATTGTGCAAACTCTCTGCACAGCCAGTGTAATTTCACTTACTTTGTTGCCTTTATTGTCACCATCTCCATCGTGTGGTCAGCAATGCAGCCCTGGTGTTACAGTCTCCCTAGGCAGGTTGGATCCTGAAATAATTCCTGGAGCATGTTGATAGAAATAACTTCCCTTCATATATTTCTTCAGTTCTCTGGGGGCACTTTGTATAATCCAGTGATACAGTGTCCCTTTGATACTTCTCCGTCCTCCAGTTTTCAAAGACCATCTTTTTCATCTAAGACTAAATAATTTTAAAATTTAAATATATTTGAAGTTTATATTAATATACTTAAATAAGATACAGTTAAAAAATAGTTGTATAAATGAAACACTCTGAATTTTTTTTTCACAAAATGAAAAGATAGTCTTTCTTGAGATTCTCTGAATTTGTGAAATTTGTTCAGATTCAACAAGAAGCTTAATGTTTCTTTCCAAATCCTTCCCAGCTGGAACTTCTGTTATTTCCATTGCTCTGTTTCTGCCATTTTTGGGGGCCAGTAAGATTTCATCATACCTTTTCAAGCTACAGCTCATGAAACAGAAGACCGTTCCAGATTATTCTGTAGTCACAGCAGAAACCTTGATACAAAGCTGTTTTCTTTATCCATTTATTTCTTTATCATTTTAGGTCATCCTGAGTTTTTCAGGAGAATGCAAAACATTTTTCCATGCTTTACCTGTGAAAGACAGCAAGTACTCTGTTGTTTACTGGCACTAACAATATTTCTCCATTTGTCTCCACACAGCATTTATTTTATATTTCCACTCTATCTTATTGACTATTTTGTGATTACATTCATTCCCTTGTGCTGCCACGTTCTGTAGATAGTTTTTTCTGCAATATGTTTTGACACACAAAGTGAACTTATTGAATTTCTCTCTACTTGGTATTACAGGATAGCTTTTCTCTTCAGCAGCTGTGTGTCTGACAACACCAGCCCTTTTCTTCTTCCTGTTGTTTCGATCATTTTTGGCACTTATGTTCTTTGCTCCATCAGACAGAGCTGTCTCAGACTGCACTGAGCTGCCATGGATCAAAGCCTGCTCGCTTTGTGGCAGTCCCTTCACCACCAATAACCTGTATCAAAAGTGCCCAATCTCAGCAAAACCCCCTCCCAGCTGTTACATGACTTTCCTAATTCATAGTTCAACACAAACTGACCAGGGCATGGGAAACACCGGTGGTTCTTTTCAGTCAAGAGTCAGGCAGACAGTCTCAGTTTACTGAATTTCTCCTGCAGTGGGTCCCCCTCCCACAGTACAGCCTCTGTCTCAGCAGCACAGCCTTAAACCTCCCTGAAAGGGAAAAGACTTACAGGGCATCCGTGCAGCACAGCTGCCACAGAAACAGATTCTGGCAAAACTTATGGCACCTCCAGAAGTGCACTGGTATCACCCTCATTGATGTTCAGTTTTCCCCATAAATATTTGCTGACACAAAGCCATTTTGCAGGACCAGCATAAATGAAGTTGTCCAAGAAGTTGTGCTTTCTAGTCAGGAATCTAAATAACAAGGGTCCCTCTAACTGAAAGGATCACACATCCTGCTTTCCAGTCAGAGCAGACTCATAAACTAGACAGTGTCCTGTTTTCTAAGGGCTCATTTTCCCAGGTAACTGGGAGTTTTCCAGGGAGTTTTCCAGTGCCTTCTTTATAACTCGATTTGAAGGAATGGGACACTTATGTGAAGTTCTAAAATATTGCTCCTTGATGCTTTTGACAATGTATTTCAAAGAGAAAAAGGAAGATATCAATCAATAAGTTACAAAACAGCAAAGCTCCATATTGCTCCTATTTTATATTACATATTAATCTTAGCCCAAGAAGCTTACAGAAGTTATAAAGCCACAGGAACACATCACACAAAAGGCTGGGAAACGCAGTGTGAGGGCAAAACTGCAGTGTATCAAAAGCATTCAGGTAAACAGGAGTGTCAGGAAAAACTGCAAAAATCTGCGAGGGATAAACTTATTTTCCTTCAGCTGGGTATCCAGTGCAACAGCCAGCAAAACATCGCAGGTACATACCTAAAAACAGTGCACTATAAATAACGTGCTGTATTCTTTTAAAATAGGGCTTGAAAAATTATCCTGCAGCACTCTACCCTCTTGCATGACCCTGCTGAGCTGGTTGTTTGTGCTGGCTATGGTGACATCTGTTGCTGGGAAATGAATTGTTTCCATACGTCACTGGTTTCAAACAACTCTATTTTTGCCATATACAGTGAAGAGGTGAAATGAAAGAGACTTCTGGTCCTTAAGCAGCAGCAGCATGGAAAGGCAAAGTGTCTGTTTTAAGATGTTCAAGGTGCCAAAAATGGTCTGAGTTTCAGGCTTTTCAAAGTTTCTAATACTCTATCAATAAGTTACGATTACTTGAAAAAAAATTCTTTGATTTCACTGGGTGTTTCCTAGAGTTTTCAATACTGGTTTGGACTCACTAAAACATAACATTAAAAAGTCCAAATTTTAAAAGATGTTGCCCAATAAAACAATAACTGTCTCCTCTGTCCCATTTATTTCTGGTGATATCACTTGGGAAAGCAGAGATGAGGGATAACAAACTTCAAAGCAATTCCTTTTTTGTGAATTCAATCTTTACAGAGAAAGAACTGCAAAATTAACAGTAGCAGAAGTTCTGGGGCTCTTGCAATAAAACAGATGAAATTTCCAAAGAATTTTCTTTCGCTGTGTGTAATCCTTTGTCAGAATGCAGGTTTAACAATACATGAAAAGTTTACTCCTATGATCATAATGATCATTCCCTGTGAGGGATTACAAGACACCAGTATCATTGAGCTTCTCAAAGCTTTAAATTGCTAGAGAATTCAGAAGTTCTGAAATTGATGCTGAGCATCTGATATTGCAATCATGCCTCAATGGAAGAGCTGCGAAGGGAAGAAAGACTCACTGCAGGGAGTGCTGGCATGCTGCAGGGCAGATATTCTAGCAAAAGATCAGATGAGGCATTAACATCCTGCTCTGACTCTGCTATGAAAAACTCTATATTTTGTTCCTGTTTAAGAGTCCTGCCAGAGGCACATGCAGGCACTGACAGTGGAGGTGCTGAGAGGGTCTGCAGGGTATGACCTGCCCTGAGACTGGAAGCAGCAGTGTGGTCCTTCTCACCAAAAGCTTGATCCATTTCCTTTGTGTTAAGGATTTCACACTGACACAAACCAGAGACAAAATCAAAAACTTGCTTTCTTCGCTAGCATCTGATTTGCTTTTTTCTTCTTCTCAATAGCCAGCTCCATGGTAGCTAAGAGCTAAAACAACCCATTTCTGGAAGCAGGGGAAATGAGAAAATTACAGGGCAGATGCAGAAGATCTTATGAAAGGAAAACACCAGATTTTTTTCCTCTCAAGTAATGCATATATATTTAGATGCACTTACAGTGAACATGTAATATACCAAACCACCGCCCTCAAGTCAAGTCAAAAATAATAAATAGTATTGGTGACTTTCTCCTGCAATGTTTGCCATTTCAGGGGCAGTACCAACCTCTGAACTTTTTTGCATGCTTTACTTGATGTGCCCTCGCTATAAATCTATTACCATTAATAACCATCCCAGTGATTTCAACTGAAAGATAAATTTAGGCTGAACATTGCTTTGGTTTAACTGAATAGATGTAAATTCAATCCCTTTTTGCAGCTTGCTCAATAGAATTGTCCATCAAAGGAGGTAATGGGCCTGATCCTTCATCTCTCTAACCTGTCCCCATCACTGCTGCAAAGTACTCACAGATTTCAGTACAAGGCTGACTGGAAATGATCCATGCCATGCAACAGACCAGGTTCAAGACAAGGGCCAGCAGTGGTTGGGATGACCCCACAGCCCGTTGCTGTCCCCAGCAGTGGTTGGGATGACCCCACAGCCTGTTGCTGTCCCCAGCAGTGGTTGGATGACCCCACAGCCCGTTGTTGTCCCCAGCAGTGGTGGCACAGGTACACTCAGGCCCTCGCCTGCCTCCACATTGACAGAGAGGGAGAGCAGAATCACACCTCCTGTGCCTCGTTACCTAAGGACTTGCACCAAATACAGCTCAGCTGAATTCAAGAGCTAGCCTCAAGATGTAACTCCAGATCTCACACAAACACTCCTTCTAAGAATAATTTCCCCATCATATGTGCGGTTTTCACAGAGTGTTAATAGATGCTGCTTCATGGCCCTACATAACCAGCTCCTTCCCAGACAAACTCAGAAGTGTCATTCTCACTCTCTTTAGTAAGAAGGGCATAAAGTAGTGCACTATCAAGGCCAGTCACCTCACACAGCAATACCTGGTAGTACAAAAACCAGTCTGGTTATAGAAAACCACACCAACTAAGAAACTCTGTACAGAAATAGCAAAACAGCTTTTGAAACAGAACCTGAGGATATCTTTGCAAGGTTAATACAGAGCCCCCAGGCTAGCAGGCATCTTGTGTTCATTATTCTCTGCCCAGGAAGAATTTATCACTGTGAATTCACTGAAAATTTTGAAGTACGATAATATGAGGTGAGCAGACTTCCAGGAAAACCTCTTCCTTTGCTACAATCTGTTTAGGAGAGAAAGGAAAGGATATTTGTATGTGTGTGTAGGAGACAGGTTTGAGGCGGGGGAGTATACCCAGAGGAAATACAAATACAATTTCACAGTGCGAGTGCGAGAACACAGGTTTTGTCTTTTATCTAATATTTGTGTAGGTTCCAGGAGTGTAAAAAGGAAAACTAATCTTGCTAATTTAAACCAGCTACAATGACTTGCAAAAATTTAAACAAGCTGCTACTGAAACTTCAGGGAAAAATATTAGGAAATTGATTGTCTTTTTGACATTTAAAATAAGGGGATAGACATTCTCTTTAATTATCCTAAGTAAAAAAGCACATTTTGTTACTGTTAGAACTATGACCACATTGTTCTATTATGATGATATTTGCATTTAGCTTTTAATACTTCACAGTGCTAAAATTTTGGAAAATGCGCAAAAATCTCAGAAGAAGTAGAAATAATTAAGTTTGCAAACAGCATCTGAGTGTGGGGCTGGGTGAGCAGCAGGTGCTGTCTGTGGTGCTCTGCCAGGCCACAGCTGCCATAGGATATGAAACCCGAGAGCTGCAATTCTTTCATGTGCCCCAGGATTCATGTGGTGAAACATAAAAAAAACTGGGTTTGCTCCCCATTCTGCAAATTCTTAGACAATTCAACATTGTCTTAGCCATGCCACAAGTTAGGATTTTTCCCAGCTTGACTCTGCAACCTTGCTTACATTGAATATCATTTATTCTCAAGATACTCCTTCACTTAATATCAGAGTGAGGTCCATGCTATCTCTGAGTAAGGGAGAACTTCAAGATAGATGATGAAAGAAGTGTAGCAGATGTTTAATGGAGAAACAGAGAGATTTCTACAACAAAATGCATGCCACAGAAGTCAATAAAACTTTAAAATGGAAAACTGTATATAAGGAAGATGATGCAAATACCCAGGATTTCAATACTGATCTGCAGTTTCTGACTAACCCAAGTGATGAGGCACAGTGCCATTAATAATGGCATTTCATCGAAAGAAAATGGCATTTCATGAAAGATTTCGTATCCATGGTTTTGTGCTACACACAAAGCCTAGGTTTCAGGGCAGACCTGACAAGAAGCTAGTTCTTGGGATTGCATTATACTACATGAGATCCCACACTGCTTATCCAGTAAAGGAGTTTAACTCCTTAACAGCCCCACCTCTTATGGTAAATCTCACCTGCCTCTGGAATGGTTTCCTTGCATTAATTTGGTTTAGGAATTGAAATGAACACAGAAAAAAAATAAATCAGTGAGAGGCTTAATCAATATGGCCAACCTACTGCATTAGATTGTTTCACTCAATTACATTTCTTTTACATAGCTTAATTTAGATAACTGTCAGGTAAAAGAGGGAAAAATAGCTATATACAATTAATGCAACAGAAGGTACCAACTGATTTAAGCAGCTGGCCAAAGCAGTTAGCAATGCATCTATCCCTTGGTTAAATTACTCTCCTAGATCTGCATAATACGTGCATGACTGATATTTTTATCTAGAGCATTAAACGTAATGGCTGGTTAGTTGAAATACAAAACTGTTCTGAACAAATTCATGAAGTTCAGAGAGCTGGTATAGATCCCATCTGTCAATGCATTTTAGTGGTCCCAGCTGCCCCATACTGAAAAATCTAAAAGGCTCTGCATTTATAAAGAACTGGGCATGTAATGCTTGAGTTTAACTATGTCTTGATAAAGTATTCTGAAAATGTTTTCAGAATCTTAGATGTAATAGCTCAGCCAACTACAGCAAACGGCTAACTACACTTCTTTGTGTTTTCTTTCTCTGCAGGTATACCCAGTATTTCCAGTATTGGTAGTAAGTAATAAAACCAGTATTGTTTTGCATTGTCATTCAGCTTCATGGATCTGATTTCCCAACATCCCTTTCTGGTGTAGATAATGTTTCTCTGACAGCATGCCCTGTGGTGCAGGGGCTGTGCATTGGCCTCCCTCTCTGGCATTAACATGTAACTGTGATTACGTGGTCAGAGACAATGTCACTCCTTACATCTGCATTCAGCCCCGGATTTTCTGATCGATTCTTATCAGCAGATGAGCACTGAGTCCTATAAAACTGAGTGTGACACAAAGAATTAAGACACTGTTGCGGAGAAAATATTTGTTGAGCATTTTGGAGAAAAGTGCTTGCTAATAACAGAAGCATAGGACCAATAATTTTCATGTATGTATACGTGTGTGTAAATTCAAAGAGCAAATGGAAAAGTTTATAAATGGAATAGCTTTCATTTCTATGAAGTAGATTAGTAAATGCAGTGTATCTGCTGGAATCTGCACTAACTAGCAGGCTTTGAACTCGGCTTTACTCCACAAATAGAATTGAGTTCCTTCACAGAAAAATGCTTTCCTGTATGCAATTAAAGGACCAAAATACTACTCTTAAACTATAACAAAACCATCACACCGTTATGTAAAGAGCTATTATATCAATGAAATAGGTGATTCCTTAAACAAAACACGTGAAGAGACCAAGTGCACGGCAGCTGAGCTGTGAGCCCTGGCCGAGTTCCACAGCTGAGGAGTTCACTCTGACATGGCACGATAGTTAATTGCCAGTAAAGCAGGGAGGGAGAATGGGATCCTGCTGTGGCTCAAGCAAAGAATATCGCAGATATGTTGGGCACAACTTGCATAATACAGGACAATCAGTTATAAAATATCACAGTTGTTAAATGCAATTTGCCATACCCAATATCCAAGTGAAAAGTTTTTAATAATTTGGGTAAAACTGCCTCACGTCTTATGATGCAGGGTCAAGACTATCAATTTATCAAAAACTCAGTTTACTTAAGCTCATGAATAGCACTGATTTGTTAAGCTCTAGACAGCCAAGTTTAATGCCATCAAAACGATCTCCCTTGCAAGTGTGAGCAGTGTTAGCAGCTGAATGCCACAGCATCTGTTTTCTGCTTTAAATAGCAAAACAGCATCAATGACAATAATGTGCAAATGAAAGCCTTCAATCTTAATAATGTCATTTGCCTGCTCTAGTGTCTCCTCTGGTATTTGTGCGTCTGCAGATTCACAGTGATGTGCTATTTTCAAAACTTTGTGTCTATGCATATGTTTCATTACAAAAAAATTCTACTAAATGAAAGAGAATAAGCTTATGTCACTGTTCTCAGAAATATTCCTGCAATTAATAACAGAAATGGGATGAATGGGAAATAGCTCTTTGGAGTTTGATTGTGCTGTAGTTTCTTAGTACTGTGTTGCATGGTCTATATGGTTGTGTTTTCACTTCACACTCCATACAGCCTTCGTCACCACATCTACCATTTCTGAGCATCAGCAGATGTTGGCCTTTGAAAACTTAATAGGGAAACTCAAATACCTTTTGAACAATGGTGAGCTGAAAGGATGCATCGCTGACCTCTTTGTATTTTACACTGCGTGATTAATACAGTTTATTTATTACAAATGGAGAAAATTCTGTTTAACATTCCATAGGAAATACAAGAGTTTCTGCAAATCTATGTTTTATCTTTAGTCTGCTGTAAATGTCTTGGGATAATATGTGGTAGAATTCAACATATTTCTTGGCCTACCTGAAAAGGGGGAAGTATGAGCATCTCTTCATGAGCACAAGTAAATACTGATACTCTGCTTGTTTTTTCCATATGTTTTTTCTTAAATAGCTCAGGGGGGAAATAACTCTACCTGCCTAATGTTCTGAACACCTTTCCTATAACACAGGAGTAGCAGAATTTTTGTTAAACAAGGATAGAATCCTTAAATTTATCCTGTTCTCAAAGAGAATTTAACAGAAGTCAAATTACACACAAAACCAAACAAGATTAATTAGTCGTGGCTGCTTTAATGGATTCTGCATGATTTTTGTTTTGTCTGTGCTAACACAGTATTTGTTTTCATATCAGCAGAGTTTTTTGCCATCTGGGGACAGGAAGTTACTCTCAGGAGATACAGTTTGGGTTTCATTTTGCCTGGCAGCAAACACCTACAGGGGGGTATTTGCTTTTGTGTGCTCCCAGCTCTTTCTAGTCTGTAAGGAGGATGGGGTTGGGGCAGGGGGATTATTAGAAACACTAAACTTCCAGCATGCAAAGAAGATGCCACCTCAAGCCATGTTTCATTTAACTTTTTTAAAACTGCAATGAAAGCCAGCAAAGAAAAATAAAATATATTTACCTGTGTGCACATATATGTATTATTTTCTATTTTCCTTTTTTACCTGAAAGGATTTTTGTATTAAAGCAGATTATCACTAAAATTTGAACACAGAGAAAGAGTGGTCATTAGTAAACATCCTTTCTGATCATCTAGAAGAAAACACAACTTTACAAAAAAAAAAAACCAGAGCTTTCCCATTAAGGTCATTTGTAGCTGCTGTTGTCTATCAGTTGAATAATAGGTTCTCTGATAATTTCCAGCATTCTTGATTACAATGCTGGCCCTTTCAGCATTTTTCAGCCACGTCTGAAAAAATACTGGTGAAAGTGTTTGCAATTAATGAGTCCCAAAACCATTTCATAATTTTAAGCAATACATACATACAGTATATAAATACTCTGAAAACTACATTATTTTACTTGCTAAAATAATGATTGTGTGTAAAATAATTGACCAGTGCATCAAAACGTTCATTATTGTGACCAAATACCAATATTACTAATCTGTACATGTATGCCTTCAAAAAGTTGAGTCTTATAAACTATTACTTCTATCTTTTTTCCTGTAAAGCATAACTCCAGTAATTATGCTAAACAGTTTGTTATAAGGAGTATAATTAGATAGAGGATAGGATAGACATGGTGTGCAAATAGCTCTGTGTGGGTGATTATCACCTTAAAGCCTGCTGTTGGCAGATGAGTCACAGTTTAGAGACAGACCATGCACCCAAGTGCAAGATGCAATCACAATAATCAAACGGTATTTTCTGCTTTGTTCTCTATGTTTTTGTTCTTCCTTATAGTCAATTTTAAATTAAGAGAACTTTTTTTATGATAATGAATGCAAGACGCAGAAAAAAAAAAAAAAACTGAATGGGCACTTTATTATTTTATTGCTTTCTTGACCTTGAAAAATCTCGTAGGTATTTTTCTGGAGCTAAAATAGTGTCTGGATGAGTGTAGCTTTATTTGTTTTTCACATTTGTCATGAAATTTTAATGTGGCAAACATATATACCTTAAGAGGTGATGAGAGCAAATACTAGTGGATTTTCTTTTGTTTTTTAATAACAGCACAAAGTATTTTGGACCCGATTTTGCCCTCTTGCAGTAACCAAGAAGTTCTCTCATTAAATCTTCAGTCATGTGATCAAAGCCATTACCATGCCAAGCTCTGGACTAGAGTCTATACCCAACACATGTCAGCAGGGCATAATTAGGGCATAAACATGCATAATTAGGTTGTACATTACTTCTCTATTATTATTTGAGGTCATGTTTTACAGAAAGCTGTGCTGTTGAGAGACCATTAAGATATTTATCTTCTTAAAATATTCCGATATTGTCTTCAGAATATATCTATTATTTTAGATATATAAACAAAATGTTCTCATTTCAATTTAATTTTATCCAAATCTGACCTTCTAATAAATAATGGCTTTCAGTCTAAGGCAATCACCTTATCTAGATAACTGATTATAATATCAAGCCGGTATTTGTTTTCCCTCCTTTAATGCTTTGAAGCTCTTGGAATCTTTTGCTTTAAAAATTAGATTTTCCACTATATTAAAACATTACTGAGCTGAAAGAAGATACAAACAGCCTTTGTGGTATGATGTGCTCATTTGAATACTGGATCTGAGAGAAATTTACATTCCAAATAATTCCATTATGGGTAGTTTCACCTGGTAGGAGTCACAACAAAGCCAGTTTCCTGCTGCAGCTAGGGTGTGACCCCTGAAGGTGAGGAAGCAGAACTGAGCCCAGCACAGAGCAGAAACCGCCTCTTTGCAGTGATTTCAAGGGCAGGGTCAGAAACCACCAATGCAGCCCCAGGGGGCACTGAGAGGTTGTTGGGATGGGATTTAGGGGAGCCTTTGCTTCAGTTGTGGTTTTGCCAGATCCACCAATTTTAACAGATAAGAAGAGCTGTGCTCAGCAGTCTCATAGACACAGCCACTGACAGTTTAGACGTTCTTCTTTCCAGTTTTCCATAATCGTCTTGAGTTTAAATCAGTCTGTCAGTCAAACAGTGTATTCAATGCTTTTTGAATTTTGCTGTAATATACAGAAAACTACTCAGTTCATAGTTAACTTTCTTTTAACCATTAATAAATAATCAAGTGATAGGATACTCTAGAAAATAAGATATCAACATTCCAATATGTACCGTGGTACCCATGCAGAACACATGGCACTTGCAATATGCAAGTTGAGATCAGTTATTCAAGGAAGTTTATAGAGATAGACACGATCCAAAAAGATATTTTAAAATCTAATTATCTATAAAGCTTGGGGAGAAATTGCCAAGAAAAAATGCATTCCTATGTTCCCCTCTCATCTTTTTCTTTCTGTTCCTTAAGACATGTAATATTTCACAGACTAAAGCAAAGAATGAGGTTTCCAAATCAGCAAAGTGATGTTTAAAAAAAAGATCTTGATTTTCTGTTCATCAGTTGTGAATTACTGTACAATAATTCCAGGCAATCAGCCAATTTTAGCATTTTTATAGGAAAAAGCAGAACCAGTGCAAATAAAAAATAACAACACAACCCTTGCAAACTATCAAAAAAGTATTTTTTTTTTCATGAGAAGGTACCTAAATGTTTCATTCCAAAAATACTTGAATTGACTGTGCACTTCTACAAACATTTTAGTGGAAAAACTTAAAATTGAAGAATTCCCTCAGCCGTCACTATTTTAAGAATCAGCCAACAGTTTGTTCAAATCAGTGGTATTTTTTTTTTCCTGATACCTGAAGGCTCCCAGAGATGGATCCTTGGATTATTTTTTTAAGCTTCTAAAAAGATCACTTTCTTTTTTGCTCTACAAGTGGACACATAAAGGACTAATTACATTTAAATTCTTCCAACAGTTATAAAAGCTGTTATGGCTGAGGAGCTACCATAAAACAACCACATCTTCACATTTATGCAGAATTCTCCTTTTCTTCAAAGGAACAGGTATGAAACTTCCTACATTGGTCCAAGAAAGATTGCCTAATAACAGCCAAGTATTTTTTTTAACTTCATAAAATAAAGGGTTGGTTAAAAAAAAACAGCATTTCTCTCTTTCAGTGCTTTAGATTTTGCAGTTTAATCAAAGTGCTAAAAGGCAAATTTTATGAGATTATCATAACTTCAAAAGACCAAAGGAGACAGAAATTCTGTAACAATGATACAACTTTGCAAGAAGTGGTAGAATACAATCTGATATAAACACACTCAATTACTCCAGCAGCTACTAAATCTGCCAGTGATTGCAGTGAGCATTATTTCTTTAAAATCCTAATTTTTTTGTTTAATATTAGCACCTAAAACTGTCATAAGTCCACTGTCCTCAGCAGACATCTCTAATTTAGAACAGATATTTACTTCTGCCTACTCATGGTTTGAAATAGGCAGTGGCAAGGCCAGCTTTCTACAGCTAGAGACATGAAGTTCTACTGAATCATTAAGTTATACTGATACATTTTTAATTTTTTTGTAGTTGTTGTTTTAAATGGAAAGAAGGTTAGAAAACATCTTAATCAGCATAGCTCACTAGGGTTCCTTATTGTTATTAAAAATTAAATTAATAATGATAGTTGCCAACACAAGTGCTCCCTGTGTGCCACTGGTGAACATTATTTAAGACTTACAGATTTATGAGTGGTGATTTCCAGCAGATACATTGTTTGTGGGCAGGGCCAGCAGGATCACTTGAGGAGGTGATCAGGCACTGTCGGTGCCCGGGCGGCAGCGGAGAATCCCTGCGCTCCATCACCTCTGCTCTCATCCCTGAGCAGGGACAGCCCCTCTCACTGGGAACACACTTTCATTTTACTGCCAGCTCAGTACTTGGCTGGAGTGAGAAACCAACAAAATACCGATTAATTTCTGCCAAGATCGTGACAGGTTTTTTTCATGTGCAGCTGTCTGGCTAGAGCTAGGCTGAAACTACCCATTCATTTCCTTTATTTCCCCAATTTGAAACCATGATATAGCCCATGGTGCAGACTGCACTTCCACTGAATATTTGAGACAGATTTTCTTCACTTAATATTGAAAGTAATTCTGATACTGTATATCAGGGAGGAAATAAAAAAAAAAGTTTAGGAGGAGAAAAAGGAAATTATCATACATGTAATAAATATAATGCAGTAAGTTTTTCCTTCATGAAAGTAAATTTTTTTTCCAATAGTCACTTTCTACATATAATTGGCTTTGGAACAATAGTAACTAAAAACACAAAAATATCCAATGCAAATTTAAAATGTCATATCTGATTTTCTGCTCAGTCACACGGCTTGCATACCTCCACTCTTAAAGATGCCTACAGTAGCTTCACTTTTAAATAATAACACTCAAACATACATTTAGAAACTCTCTTTCACATTTCTTAGCCTTGTTTGCCCAGAACAACTGTCATGGAATATTTTACAGTAGATTGAAATACCACATCTTATAGAATACCTACACCAAGACTCATTTGTTATTCTGGTAAATAATTACTCTAATTACAAAATGCAGTTTCCAGACATGGAACTGTTCTGGAAAAGATTGGTTTATCTAGTCAACTTCTCTATAAATAAAGCCCTTAGTGGTAATCACCAAGGACTAGAAATATTTTCACAGGTTGCTGTGAAAGAATAACTAGCTGCTAAATGAATCTTCCCAGTGTCTGTTCAAGGGATGACTCATCTGCTCCAATGTACATGTGGGAATGACAGCCAGCATTCTTGGACTTGGACATCTCACCTACCTTTTCAGATAAAGCATTTAAAGTCATTGCCATTAAAAAAAAAATCAAAGATATGAAGAAAGACCTTTATCAAGAAACCTCTAATCTTGATGGAAATACAGGCCATGAATAAAGGATATGAGAAAAAGATATCCTCTTTACCAAAGACTGAAAAAAGCACATAGCAGAAGCATTAAGTCTCAGGAGCATTAACCACATTACCAAGCAGCAGCTGGTCTCAGCTGGATATGACCCTCAACAACCTCATCTGACTTTAAAGTTGACCCTGCCATAAGCAAACTGTGGAAATAAATGACCTCCAGAAGTCCCTTCTAATATGGTTATAATTATCAGCAATAATCAGTGATAATCACTAGTAATAATACTTAAATGGTAATCTCCAGGCACTGTAAATATGCTCTTTATTGTTTTGGGTGCCCATTAAGAAACTCAGTTTAGTGTTATCTAATTTAAAGGATCATGGAATTTTTAATTATATTGCAGTAAGTCACAACCTCCATTTTAAGTAAGTTTGCTAAAACAAGCACAAATCTATAGCATTTATAGGATTTCTAAGAAATATGTAAATATGGGGGGTTTTTCTGCCTTACAAGGAATGATTTTACTTGGAGATGATATTACTTAGAGAAATAATAATCAGGATAAATTATATATTAAATATTACTGATTATATCAGTTCAATTATGTAAAGTATCTGATTTACTATACAGGACCTACAGTTTATGAAATGACAAATTCCAGAGGGTTAGTCCTAAGGCACTGCAAAGTTATTTGACACCATTAATTTTACCTCTGGTAATACCTAGGCCTTTTCAGTTGAAAACCACAATACATGTGAATTTTTATAGCAGGTGTGCCACACAGTACTCAAGAACACAAATAGGATATTGGAACTCCAATCTGAAATGTGACCAGCTTTCTGCAAGAACTCTGATGCTGCACAATGGCTAAAAGAAAAAAAGGTTCAGGGGACAGCAGGACAACATAGTCCATAACGATTGCTTTTCCTTTTTTAACTTCTGATTTTTATGTTATGCCTAATGTCCAATCACTTTAAAATGTTTAGGTCAAGTCTAAGTGTTCCTAAACCTACCAAAATTTTAACAGGGAATTAACTGTGCCAGTAATTTGTCAGTGAGTGTCTGAGGAGGAGGAAGCTGGTCTCTCAGGTGCATGGTAGCCGTCTGTCAGTGGAGGGGGCGAGGCTCACCACACCACCTCACTAGGTATAGCTTGGAGATACTTTTTTGTCATCTACTCTGACTGGGGCGTTTGCACTTCCTATGTGTGGGAATTGGTGGATCTGACCTGTAGAGGCAGGTTAATGTGAGTCTATATATAGACTGTTTGAGAATTTTCTAAACTGACTCACTTTTTCTTTCTTTTGTTTTCTTGATTGATAAGGAAAAGGCAGAAAAATGCAAGAATCTGATGTAGTTATGTGATTCAATTACAACTTGTCCCATTCAGTTGCAGAAGACTGCCTAACAGCAAATGGCACAGGGCAGCTCCCCATCCTTTCCATTAATTGTTCTCTGTGTGGGAGGGCTTTAGTGACAGACAGCCCTACCCAGCCAATTTCTTTTCACCCTTGACCAATGGGTCAGAAGATACTTTGGGGTGTCCTCCTTCTATATCAGATGTTTGAAGCCCCAGTCCTTTTGTCATAGCTTCCCTACAGGTTTTCCACTAAGATGGATGTAACAGTGAAACTCACCATCTAGATAAAGATTTACAGGCCTAGCCCCTTGATGCCAACCAGGTTATGACAATTGCAGTCTACGTGCTACCCAGCTGAATTCCTCATACACAGAAGAGAAGGAAAAGCTCTCTGGTCACTAATATCACCACAGTGAAGGCTGATGTGACCCTTAAGAAGAACTCTGCTTGGTTCACGCAAGACACAACCACTGTAGTAGTCAGAGAAGATGACAAAAACATGGTCAAGTCTAATGTTCAAAGCTAGGCAGATGGAAATGGAGAAACAATTCCTTCCCCACAATCCCATCCCCTTCACTTTCAGCTCCAAGACCCAGCACCATTCTTCTAAGGGTTGTCACTCATCACTTCCCCATCCCTATAACGCATTAATCAAAGGAGATGAAGTTCTAAAGAGACACAGCTAATTCTATTGCTCACATAAAATGCTTCATGCAAGTAACACATTTTGTAGAACTTACAAGAAATTTAGATATCTAATGTTATGACAAAAAAAAAAAAAATCAGGCTGTAAAATATATCAGCAGAGGTGACAGGAAATAGATGAAACACACAAAACTGTGAGAGCCAAAGAAAAGGCCCACTCTACTGGTAAATATATTTCTTCTGATAACAGATATGTAATTCACTCCAAAGGCCCTGAAACAGGATGTTACAGTAAGATATGTGTCTTTGGTAAGAAATCCATATTTGTCTGATACTGTCGTTTTTATCTCTGCAGAGCAGATTTAACACAATATGTTCCTGTTTTGTTCCTGGTGTTAGAACCATATATATTGGCCTAGGATATCTTCTCATCATGAAAAATTGTATTTTAAGCCATAGAAGAGAAATTGTTATGCACAGTATTTTATGTCCATTTGGTGTTTTGGGAATCATCAATTGCTTGTTTTCTTGTTCACTGTGGAGTCATGTTCTGTTCTAGTGCAACTTAGACTAGTCCAGTAATAGCTGTGTGTAATCTCTGTCTTTGTCCATATGCTTGCCTGTTTAGAACAATATCACAGATGTAAATAACAAAACCTGATTTTTCCTGATGCATGCAGATCCTCCAAAGTTTGATAGGATATGGCCGAATATTTCTTCCCTTGAGGTTTCTAAACCAAACCAAGGTAGGATGCTGTAAAATTCCTAGTGGTCTAAAGGTACTGAAATTGCTCTCAACGAGTCCCACGTGGTGGCAAAAGTAGTAATGATGATAATCCAACTCATTTTGTTCTGGTGCTAAGTAATGCTATCCTGTGAGAAAATAACTATAAAACAAACCTCACCTGGAAAGGGAGTCTTCCAACACTCAAACTGTGCACATTACTGCAAATAAGGGAATAGTAGTAGACATACAGACTAAAATTTGCGATATACAGAAAGCCCAAGATAATTTCGGACTTGTTTACACAGCACAATCATATTTTGAGTAAGTTTTGAGATTTTTAAGTGAACAAAGGTTGTCATTGTCTACATCAAATACATTTTTAATGTCCTGTTTCCACTTTGTTTTCCCAAGTGAGCTGAGAAGTCTTCTCAGCTGTCATGCCATCCACAATACAAGCAAGTTCTCTGCAGGAAAGACATCTCGTTTTCTACAATTTGAGTGCTACACAAAAAATTGTTCACATACTGTGCCATGATGATCAGCACTGAAAGAAACAAAATTACTTTTTAAGATGACCAATAAAACTAAGATTCTTTGTTAGTTGAAGAAGTATTCAGCTATACTTCACATTTCAAAGTGATTGCTCATTATAAAAATAATGTCCTTCTGTTTTTATTTACTGCCCTTTCCTCTCCCAAAAGTCCCTGCAGAAATCTGGCCTGTGGCTTGCTTTCATGTTCAAAGGGTGTCCTTTCTGTGCTATAACACACAGAGGTGGAGAAGAAAATTAATGAAAAGGTAATTTAGAAAATGGCCACTAAACCAAACAAGAAGTATTGGGAGTCTGTTGGGAATTAGACTGGAAGGGCTGTAATTAAATCTATGGATCACAATCACCAAATCAAACATACACATGTGCATGTGAAATCTACCATGTTAAATGTGCAAGTTTCTATGTGCCCAACAAAACAGAAAATACTCATTGATCTGTGCTCTCTGTAAGGATTAGAAATGTACTTTAGTTTGGATTATTCATATACATTTAAAACTAACTATCCCTGATAAAGTTACATCTAGTATTCCAATTTCATTTAGCTGCCATTGTATTTTGCAAGTTTTTGCATATCTTTTTTAAACAAACACACCCACCCGGATTGATCTCTTTTCCTTTGCTCTCTGTAAGGATTAGCCTATGTTATTCAGAAGAATTTTAAATCAAAACATTCGGAATTAAATTATACTTACATTTCTAATGGATTTCATTGCTTAATTATACTGTGTGTGATCTAAGACCTAACTTCATTGCAAAATACATCTTGAACAGCACAGAATTATTCAGTGTTTCTTCCCCAAAAATAAGAGCTTAAGTAAATTTAATTTTGATGTTTTGGTAGGGAGCACAAAACACAAAAACTTCAAAACATTTCTATTCAGCTTTTGTGTGTTTGCAGCATACTGTTACAGTGTCTAACATATAGTGTAAATATTTCAGTTAAGGATAGTGTATAAAAAGAATTATTACAGAAATTTGCCTATATCTAATTATTTTATTGTGGGGTTTAGGTTTATACTATTTGGCCAGAATAAATATGCATTCAAATTCAATAAAAGCCTTTTCAGACCACTCTGGTTACCATACAGTCATTTGTCATGGATTGGGAGAAACCACCAAATAACCTCTAACACAAAACTGCCAAAGTGTGTAGATGCGAATTACATTCCCTGTCTTGATCTTGGATGTTACAGCTCAAATGATTCAATAATTGATAGTGTATGACTCATTTTCTGTAACTTTACCCTTTCCTTACAAAAAAATAACCATTGTTAAACTGAAAAGTTAGAGAATAAAGATGTTTATTTTAATATTTTGATTTGTTCCTATATGATACTTTTTCTAATTTGCTGTTCATTTTATTACCTATCCAGTTGCTCCCAAATTAGCTATGTCAACTGTTTCTTCTGTTCAAGTTGCAAACCACAAGAGAGGTAGGAATTCTAGGATTCATACAGTGATCCCATAGTGCTCTGTGTTGTGAAAACATTGCACTGTATGAATCTGGAATATCTGTGCAGTGTACCCATTAGTTTACTGGTGAGGCATCTTCATTGAATACAACAGAAGCATTAAGTCACATAAACATAAGCCATACAAAGAAAAATAAATATGCTTCTTAGACAGTTGTTGGTGGCAAATAAAGTGACATGGCATTTATTTTTAAAAGAGTTAAATGTATGAATATGACTATTCAGATCCTTGCCTGGAAAGCAGATGTTTACTAGAGTCTCGTTTTCCTCAGCGATATGCATAAATTGTAAAAGAGGAAACATAAGCAGATTAGTTGAGGGCAAACAATCCATAAAACATCAATTGTCCATGTCCTCAAGAAGTATCTGTAAATGCCATGGAATGTAATGCATTGTTGTGTCTTTTAAAGCATTGTAAGTGTGCCTTATGTCTTCATTTTATTGTAAGTGTGCAAATTGAGAGTGCAGGCATTACATTTTGAACTGATGTTCCAGTGTTCTATCAAAATAATGGAATTATATGGACATAATAAAGGATGCCAGTATTCTTTCTGACTTACAGGCAACCTGTTTCATTTGCATATCTGTCATTCACAGTCTGAACTTTGAGATCTTTTCATTGTTTTTCCTCATCAATTTATCTGTAAAGAGTATGTATGAAGATGTTTTGTCTTTCTGCAGCTATTGTGAATATCTCATTATTCATGAAATACATATTAACAAGGAAAAGGGTTATTAAGAAATGTTTGAACTTAGTTTGACCCATTTGATGAGATCATGGTAATGAGCCATACTGTTTGTTATAAAGCAGGTAATTTCCAAGGTTACAGTGAAATCTCCTTTGTTTGACTTAGTGTATGGAGGAGGAACATAGAGTGACTGGAAAATGAAAAAGAAAAAAATAATTTAATGATTTGTGAATGCACTTTTCTTGAAATATGCTTTGTGCTTTTAATTAAAAAGTGACACTGATAGCTATCTCATGCAACCTGTCTCAGTTTAGAAATGATGCTATCTTTCCATGTGTGTTCATCATTGTTTCATGTGATGACATTTCATGTTTTAATGGTCGTAGCTGAAGCTTCAGCTGAGCCTTGTCCCCACAATAATGGTATGTTATCTCAAAGATGTAAGTGCATAGCATTAGAATGGGGGAAATTGTTCAATTTATAGAAATAAAACAATTAGATTACCAACATCATCAGCCTGCTTCAGTGGGTGATTTTATCCTGCTTCCTGCAACAGAATCAAGATTGTTTCAATAAAATCATTATATTGGAAAATAGTCAGGGAGGCTCAGAGAGTCAATGCTGCTGTGAGTTTGCAAAGGATTTGACAGTTCCTGAATGAGCCAAAAACAATGATCACATCTAACATGGCAAACCCTTTTTCCTTCACATTAAACCTAACTAGCTGTCTTACCTCTTCTCTGAGATTTTAGTTTCTGAACCATTCACTCCTTATTGTTATTCAACTTATCTGTGTCTTTTCTGACATGTGGTACTCCGAAAGCAGCATGTAAGAAGCTCATGTTTTTTCACAATGGTTGGTAAACCACGTGCAGCCTGATTTTGATACTTTTCTCCCATCTCCTTCAGTGTTTGCATGACTTTGCCAGTGTGTGACAGTGCTTTGAGCTGCTAGCCAGAGCTGTGTGCCTAAGCTGTGCTTCTGACAGGTTAACAAGCAGAATACTTTATGGTTAAGGTGAACCACGTGATAGGCTGGAAGGGCCATACAGCACTGACAGCTTCCCAGCTGGCATGGTGCTGAATGCAATTCTGTGTGCTATGTTTGGGTGGTTTAGGGTACCACTTCATGTAGCCAGTTGAGAAAGTAATTCCATTTTGATCACTTTTCCATAGCTTATTTTTGTAAGTACATAGGGATGTGAAAATTATTCACTGTCCAGGCCAACAGCGAAATTTAATGCACTAACAACACGGTGGGGAGGCAGGGGGGAAGCAAACGTTATCACAAAATTGATTTAATTGATACTTGCCATTTCTTTTTTTTTTTCCTTTCACCATTGCTAATGTTAGATCAGATGTTGGACTGCTTTCGAGTTAACTGTAGTTTTTTCTACACCATGTAGCATTTCCTAGTCTGATCAAGACTCCTAGAGCACCTGTTCCTTAGCATTAGTTAACTTTGAGACAAAACTTTGTTTCACACAGCACAGTTGTTACAAAAGAGCAATACCCACAGAAATGCAACCAAGTTTAAGAACTGGTCTCATTGTTTACCTTTCATCTTGATGACCCACGTCTGAACTTGGGCAGTCCTTCTGCATGCATTTTGGAGCGTGTGCGTACATCCAGGTGCTTAATAATTGTTAGATTTTTCTTCACTCCAAATCATAACTTGGAGCAGGCCTTGTGTTACAGAGTGAAATGCTTAATGTGCAGTTTTGTTTCTTGTGCTGTTGTTATGGCTAATTATGTGTAGTAGTAATATTATTGAAGGTCATATTGCAGTTTCAGAGTGGAAGTAATGCAGTCATTCATTCATGCCCTATGCTCAATTTCTTTCTGCTGCCTCAAATACAAAAGATAAGGTAGCATAGTCAGTTTTTCTGTATAGTAAATAGGCAAATTATTTCCTCTAAATTCACTTGGGTTTTGAAAATGTTTAGCAACAAGTCTGATCAACATACCAATACAGGATTATCTCACCAAAACAGTTGCTAGCAGAAGACAGGTCCTTTGTCAGACAGAAAGACTGACAGTCTTGCTTCTGAATCCAAGACTCAGAAAGATCAGATTGCTTATCACTAGTCAGTCTTTCTTACTTTAAAAATCAAACACATAATCACAGCAATTTTCCATGACTCCTGTTTGCTAGTGCTGGTTTCCACTTTTAGATCTCGTCTGTTTCACACAGGCAGTTTTCATTTGAGCAAGATGGATATACTTGGGAAAAAATGCTGCAGGGTGGCTGGCTGAGATGCTGAATCAGACTGACCAGCTGCAAAAGACAACAAACATTAACATTTTTTTCCTCCCTGCTCAATTGTGTCAAGTGGTAACATACTGAGACTGATACACCAAATGTTTTACTGTACTCCAGCAGTTACTGGCGTCAAAATTATCAGATTAGCACAAACCACAAAACACTGGTTTAGCAGAATAACATTGAAGAGAACAAGAAATATATGTTAATTAAATGCATATATGTAAAATGGATTAATATTTTCTGGCAGCAGAAAGGCAGCTCTCAAGATTGAAACATATGTTGTGCTAAGTGTCTAAGAAAAATTTAATCTATTTACGGTGCAATCTATTTACGGTGTAGTACATCAGACAAAAGCCAAAGAAATATCCATGTCCTAGGAGTGCAGAGCACACTCAGAAACATGTACTGGGACTACTGTTTCTTTACAAAACTACAGACAGGCACAAATACTGGATGTGATGCCCTACTCCACCAATGATCAGGTGCCCCAGCATAATCAGGAGCATACCAGAGGAAAGGCAGCACAGGGGACTTGGCCTATGTCATACATGGAGACATTTGACACCCTCTGCCACACCTTTATCTAATTACAAGATAATTTCAAGACCTCAAAGCCCTTCCAAGTCACTGCATCCAGTGCTCCATTATTGCAGGAAACACTGTAATTTATTCTACCAGTTAGGAAACTATAATAAAATGTATGCATCTGTAAAGCATAAGTGTGTTTTGCCACAAATGGAAAGTGTTCAAGAACCTCACTGCCCTAATGCCTAGATACCATCTTCTAATTTCCAGCTGAAATTTCTCAGTAGCCAGTTAACACCCATTTGTTCTTGTACCAGTATTGTCCATTGGGATGGCAGGAGGCTTAGCTCCTTGATGTATTTATAGCCCAGTAATACCTTCCATCATCATTTTACTAGACTAAACAAGCCAAAATTTCCAAGTCTTCACTTTTTAAGCAGACTCAACTTCTCTGATCATCATAATAACCTTTCCTGCATTTATTCTGGGCTCATAATCCCAAGAGTGGAGTGATCAGGTTTACCCAAGTGTTCTACACAAAGCAGAGCTGTGTCTTCTGTAATGTTATTGATGCATTTCTGATTTCTTCTTTGTTCTGCATAAAGCCAAGCATTGCTTGTGATTAAAGACTAAAAGGCTCTAGCATTCTATATTTAATGAAGGGTTTTTTTAAAGTGGCTGTCATGCCAACTTCATTTCAGATGGCTGCAGTAAGCATGCTTTCTAGTCAGTACCCATTTCAGAATTTTCATAATCTTTTCTGGCCCAATTGTTTTTCATCTCAGAATATAAAAACCAGTTAATACTTACCTCAAAAGCACAGTGGATGTAGTTCTCCAATAACTGTCTTCCTTCCTTTTCTTCATTGTTAATCGTTTTAGGTGTTGGCCAAAATTGTCAAACTAGAGATTTGTTTGGCCATGAAATAAAACACTCTGGTTCTCAAGGTGCCTAACAGTCACAGCACCCCAAGCTCAATAGCATTTTTGAATACTCACCATTTCTGTCAGAAAATAAAAACTTTTCTTTTACTTACAGTTCAGGATTTAATCATAATAAAGTTTGACAATTTTGTCCACTGAATTTAACATTGTTAATACGAGGAGGTTTTTCCCGGGTCTTGATTTACACTCATCTCAAATGTGAAAAAACCTGTGCATTTCTCTCAGTGGAAACTGAGCCTCCGGTAACCCTGAAAGGTTTACAACTGCAAATGCTTCAGTTCCATCAGGTCTGCCAACAACAGCTAACCTCCGACGTCATGCCATGGTTGTCGGGTCACGCTAACCTGCCTGAAACCAGTTCCACTTCCATTGCAGATAAGCATCTGCTGCTGTCCATGTTACATTGATTAACATGTATGTGCCATTCATTCATACTTCTGCTCATGGTTCATTTTTACTAAGCATGTAATGTGCTATTACTCTGCTGCTGTATACACTTTGTATACATTTCTGTTCTTCCTTGAAAGACTGTGAATGCTTCGGGCACTCCAACCGGTGCAGTTACATCGAGCTGCTCAATACGGTCATTTGCGTGAGCTGTAAGCACAACACTAGAGGTCAGCACTGCGAGTTATGCAGGCTGGGCTACTTCAGAAATGCTTCTGCAGAGCTGGACGATGAAAATGTGTGCATAGGTCAGTCCCGGGATAACTGCGCCTTTTCTTCTGTGCCTTTTCAGCTCCTGGCAGCTGCTAGGGACCACTGCTGCTTACTTGACACTTAAGCCAGAATGAGCTTTTTCAATGGATCACAACATCTGTGTAGACTTCTCACCTCATTTCTATTGCCCTGGTAGCCCCAAGGAGGCATTTTGAATCCATAAATGATGACAAACCTCTCTGGCTATGGGTCCTGGGTAGACTTTCCCCAGAGAAACTGCATATGCTGTCCTTACACAGGAGGGAGCCACACTGGGGTCACACATGAAAATTAAGGGGTTGAGTCTTAAATACCTGTTCTCAAGCTGACTTTTGCAATTACTATACAGACTCTTAAATATTTGCCTGGAGACCTTCAAAAGTTGCCAGCTGCAGGACATGGGGAGGGATCTCTGTTAACCCCTTTTATTCACTAAATTTCACAAAAACACGTTGCAGCTAATTCTACTCCCAGACACAGGGTTGTAAATGCAGTGTTACCTCCCCTCTACTTAGAGGAGGAACTGAAATGATGCCCATGAGGTTAGGAACAGAATTTGTCAAATCAGTGTGACATGATGTCAATTTAGAAAAGGGATTCCTAGGTGAAAACTGTGCTTTAGAACAAGCATCTGCTATAACTATTCAAACTGCAGAATTAGAGAAAATGTCAGAACATAATAATAAAAGCATATTAGGAAAAAATTTAAGATCTTTATCGCTCTAGAAGAATCTGCATTGTTCTCATGTCACCACAGACAGTATACAGCAAAGTTGGGACACTTTAGGTGAAGCCTGAACATAGTGAATGAAGGAAGCCTTGTACAATGGCCAGTAATTAACAGATAGCCACTAAAGACACTGTTCTAATAACAAACAGAGGTGGAGAATTAAATTATATAATGTTTCTTATAGACATAAGCATCAGTAGGACCTGTTCTGGATTTTCATTGTGATTTTTTTTTTCCATCTTCCAGGAATCAAAGAGTAGTTAGCAGACACTGTAAAACCAAAATAGAATACGGGTGAATAAATTATATTTTAATACATTTATAATCCCTTGCTGAGATTCAAGCCAGAAACTATTTATGTTGCTATTATTTGTTTGAGTTTGTAACTTTGACAGATTTATAATTTTATCCTGTGATAAACACAGATCCATCCATGCACTGCATTTCATGTGTCCTTTTAACTTTACTTGGCAATGCATTCAGGAAATGCATGATCTCCTTTGCCAGTAATTAGTCAGAGCTAATAAGAACTTTAGTAGGCAAGTCATGATTTTGTATGACTGTGCTGAGGAGATTAACACAATCAAATGTTCTTGGAAAAAACCTACTGTCCCACATATTTGTTTGATGTAGATGACAGATATCATTGGTATGACATCAGGGCTGTATAATTTCAGCAGCCGAAATAGGCCTAATGAATACAACTCTAAATTGCTCCATTTGGAATTTTTCATCAGCTCATTCAGTATGTTGTTTTCCCATATACACTGAAATGCTAAGACAGCAGCTGCAGCTACATAAGACAAGGAAGTTAGTAAACAAAAAGCCAAAAATAAGTAATTTTTAAATTAATTTAAAAGTGATATATTTAAAATGTCTTGATAAGACAACTGTGCACTTTGAAATTGCCAAGACACTGAGGAAATAAAGTTTTTAAATCTTTTATTTAGCAAGAGTCTGGGGGAAAAAAAGGCAATGTGAAACATTTGCTGACTTTCCACCTTAATGCAAGCAGAATTCTCTTGGGCTCCCATGAGAATAACTATAGGATCAAACCTTGGTTTGCTACACATTAGGTAATTAATTTTATATAAATAACATTCTTGCTAGACTAAGCCAGTTTTCAGGATCACAGTCACCATACAAAATGTATGTTTCCCAATGTCTATGTCCTAGCTGATTTGCCAGCTAAAAAAGTCTTTCCTACTTCTTGTCCAAAGTCAGTAAAATGAACAGACATCTGAGCACTTTTCAGAAAAGAGAAAAGTTTGTTCTTAAAGTGCTGTCTTGATCCGGGGCTCCTAAGATTGAACTGGGCAAAACGTGGAGTATTTCCACCTGTGCGAGAGTTGATGGATTCACCACCCTTCTAGGTCAAGCACAGTCTTGCTCTATTGGAAACGCTCATTTCTCTTTTCTCCGAGTTTAAAAGCAGTGTTCTGTGTTCTAGTTCACAGTTAACTGCAAGTGAAATGTTGGCATGAACATTTTAATAAGCAGATTTCTAGTGATATGTGCAAGTCTTATTCCCATATGAAAGTCATTTTTTCAGGCTAATTCTTTCCTCTTCAGCCATATATGTAGAAGGGTAACAAATGTTTGGATAAGCTAGTTTAATGGCAGCTAATAGGGCTTTGGCTCTGATGTATCAAAACTGCTTCACAGTTTTCAGAAATACATATGGTAAGTACATGGATAAAAAATCTGTGAATCTTAGCTGATGCTAAATCAATGGAGAAAATGTAAAATGTTTCATTTTTAAGACTAAAGAATTCAAATACTGAGAATGTTTTTACCAGTGAGCCAAATGCAGTGTATTATACAGTGGGCTTAAATCTAAATTCTTGATGCCCTTAATTTCTTTAGAAGCAAAATAGATTTTATTTCCTAAAATGAAATATCAAAAATTTGTGGATTTGTACGTTAACTGCAAAATCACCTCATATGGGCAACTGCAGTTTCAGAATAAATCAAGGTATTCTGAAGTTAAAAATTATTCATTCAGTGTGAAAAAGAATTGAACAGCTTGAAGAGTTTTTCATTTCTTGATAAAGCCCTAGTAACTTTCAGTGAATACTGAATATTTCAGTGAATGCACACACTGACAAGAAAGTTTAGCATGGAAACCACCAAGTAGACCCAGAGTAAAAAAAACATGGCCTTTGCCTCACAGCATAAATACTGAACTGGTGATTGCTGTCACATTTAACAAAGCCACCCTTGCAGTCAGTTAGGCTTAAGCTTCAGTTAACACCAGAAGCCCTAATGACACGTGGTTAAGCGAACCCTGGGGGTTGTCCTCCAGCCACTGTCAGCCCAGACTGATAAGCAGCAAGCCTCAGCCCATTTCCCCACCTCCTTTTTTGTTTACCTTCGTTGTGTTTTGTTTGAAGCATCACATCAATAGTGTGAACCCCAGTGAACAGATTACAATTTCTGTTATCTTCCTATCCTGACAAATAGTTACCAGATGAAGGTTAGGACAAAAATTCTTTCTCAGTTCAGATCTGCAGGGGCTTTTTCCCCCACCCGGAACCTGTGTGTTGTTTGCTTATTACAGTGCTCTGGGAATGTTAGTTTAGTGCTATTTAGTGCCCTGTTGTTGTAAGGGCATTGGAGATACTCACTGCCTCTCTGTGGCACACTGAAATTGTGACCTTTGAGATTTTTAATATCTTAAGTATTTGGTAGGCCTTGGGAAGTGTTCCACAGCCTGTAATATTGTGTTGGGCAATGACCCTGAATGTTCTTTGGGCCTCTGTAATATAACTGTGGTGTCAGTTGGGAAAGATGGAAGCTAGAATCATTCTGTCAAGTGTTCTGATTGGATCTACTAATTTTGCAAAAGGGCCTTACTTAAAGCTTTGTTTCTACTATTTACTTTCCCTTCAATAGCAAGATATGGGCCTGGAACTTCCTACATATTTATGTGATAGAGTTCAGTAGGAAAGATTTCACTAGTTCAGGGTCTTGTTCTCTGGAATATATAACATAACATCCATTATCAGAGGCAATACATTTCTTTCACAAATATATGTTTAAATCACTGTAACTTCATTATGTCTAACAAAGCTATTTTTAACAAGAATTGGGCCCTGTTTTTAAGGTAATTCCAAGCTTTTGTCTTTCAAGGTTTTCCATAAACACTCTTCAAGCAAATTTTACTTCCTGCATTCAGAATGTCTCTCAAGTCTATGCCTGTTTACATAAACATTTGATACATCTGATTAACATCAGAATTCCCAGCTTTTCAAATGGCACTCACTTTGCTGTAATACTTAGCCTTGCACAGTATTTTTGGCATGTCAGTTCTCTGCTTCATTAATGAATGTTGCCAGCTAATTGACTCTATTATTATTGTGGAACCCTTTTGCCAAAGGTAACTATTCTTCTTCAGCATCCCAAATGTTCAAAGTGCCATCTGTAATTTATAGTTAATAAACAGTGAGACAACAGATGACAAATGTCTTTCTGGTAATTTTTTTTCTTGTTTTTTTCATTGGAGATATATACATATGTAACTTCCCAGTTCAACTCCATTTTTTCATTTATGATACCACTGAGGTTTAACCTAATTCTGGGGAACAATTGCCAAATGTAGTCATCAAAGTAGCACTGATTCAGACATATAAATCCAGACTCCCAGCAGGTTGCCCCAAATCAGGAAGCAGCAGAGATCAGATGCTTCCAAAAGGTGTCTGTGGTCTCAGTTAACAGTGAAGTTACTCTGGGTCTACATGGGTCTACATACAAATGAGATAATCCTTCATTTCAAAACAAAAAAAAAATCTAAATAACCAAGGTGAAGAACAGGAGTGCCAAAAAATGAGCTCTGTAAGCTCTTTGCCTTTGTTCAGCTGGCTGAAAGCTGAACACAGATACTGTAATCACATTAAAGAAAAGGGCTGTGAATGAACAACACAGTAAGTGTTGTGGGAGGAAATGTGTTACCCTACTTATTCTTTAATTAGCTGAACACATGTGAAAAATATACAGCGGGGAATGAGCCTCACTGCATTTTCCATCTGCACGCTGGGAGGTGAGAGAAATTAAAATGGCTGCGTAAAGCCCGTTCTTAAAGGGTTTGCATTACATTACTGCTCACCTCAAGCTTTTCATTGCAGAATACGCAAAAGGTTTATAATGTCACTGATAAATATAATCTCAGCAATTCAATGGCAAATATCCACATAAATTATTATACTGCTCAAACCTATAAAGGAAGACTATCTTGGAAATAAGTAAAGTGCATTTATATAGGCCTGTAAAGACATCCAGCACTTCTGAAAATATTGAGTAATACAGATAAACCTATTTTAATAAAGTGAAACATTTCACCCTGATGGCACATGGATATATCCATACTACACAGAGCTTTTCTGATGATCACTAAATTGTCAAAAATATTCTTGCCAAAGAGAATCTATTACAATCACTTACCCTCAAAGACTGTGGTATCTTCTGCCTTTATATCTTTTCTGTTTACTTTTTCTCTTTGCATCATAAAACGTCTCTTCCTGAAATGACACATGCAAACAAATAAATGGACATGTAGTAATTATATTCACTACTCTAGATATCCGTAATAGACAGTCTTCCTTTACCTTTAGCACTGGAAATGCAGCCTTTATTGGTATTGAATGAATTATCTCCACATGTAGACCTGAATCCAGTGTGTATGTGTTGTCTTGTTTCTGCAGACTGTTATTGTAACCCTTTTGGTTCAGTCCATGATCGCTGTAATGACAGAGGATTTTGTGAGTGTAAGGAGGGAACATCAGGGCCTAAATGTGATAAATGTCTGCCGGGATATATCTGGCACAGCTTGGGCTGTCAACGTAAGTAACCCTGAGAGTCGCCCCTCTCCTGCAGCTCCGCTGCCTCTCGTCCGTGTGCTGTCATGTGCCAATTCTTGGGAGCAGAGAACGAACAAAAGCTCTGGGCTGTACCAGTGCCACAATGCCTGAACCGTGGGAGACTCCCAGCTGAGGGCACTGACTGTGCCATCCAGTTAATTCAATGCACTTTCAGTGTCCTCCCTCTCCCACTAACACCCGGAGGAGCTCCTGCTGGCATAGGTAAATACACATGTCTTGGCAACTGTGAAGTTTTGTATACTAAAACATCAGCACATTACTTCCAAGTTCAGAATTCCTACTGAAAGAAAGAAGGTGATTTCTCTGCATGTTCACTTTTTTCTGTCCTAAACTTGGACTCCATGACTAAGTTAATTATGCTTTCATACCTTTAAACTACCCCTGGACAATAACTGCAAAATACTGGCTTGGTACCTGTAATAATAAGTGAAAACTAGATGAAAGCTAATGGTTGGGAAAAAAAATTGAAGTATACGTAACATTCTTAAAAATAAGAGCTGAAATTTTCCTTAAATGGTGCTAGAACACATGTTGCTTCAATGCTTAATTACATATTTTGCTTCTCTTCTGGTTAACGGGTCTTGTAAACAAGCGAGAATATCACTTCAGTATATACAGGATTAGACTTCTACTGCAGATTTTGTTTGTAGTAAATTCTTAAGATTTATTCTTTATAACAGTTTTGATCATCTACTTCCAGAAACTCTGGAGAATCCTCTCACATTTTTCTTTCACCTTCTCTCACTGCCTCTCTGCATTCTTAAACACACACACATTAAAGACAAATTTCTACAAGAGCTTATTTTTGATTCTTAAGACTGAGAAACACAAGAAAATGTAATTACTGACACCAATTAGACAAATATTATAAAATTGGTCAATAGCCATACAAATGCTCTAAATACTCAAAAACAAATTCAAATCTTATATAATAAATTAAAAAAGAAAAAAAAGGCAATAATGCTAGAGATTACTGCTGCCTCTCCAAGTAATGAGTACCTCTGAATCAGAAAAGCTGGACTTGTGACATCTCAACAAATTATTATCTGGAAAGAAAGCCAATAAATAATTTCAGGAAATACTGTAATAACTGACCAATTAGCACTAACGATAGTATATGAAGAGAAAAGAAGCTTGCCTGGGCAACACTGTTCAGTGCAACCTGACAAAACTGGACTTCCTCAGCCTCTACCAGCAAGCTCCTGTTGGTTTTTGGCAGGGCATTAAAACCATGCTTTTCACATGGGGTTGTTGACTGTTTTCTCATTTTCCAGCTGCTTCTATTTAAGTTATGATTCACAGAATTACTGGGCAGTTAGAGTTGCCGCAGAAAGCAGGTGAAGTAATGTTTCAATTTTCAAAGTTCTCTATTACTAATTCTTCACCAAATCTGATCCTAGTTACCTCCTAAAACAACACACTCAGAAATAAGAGGTCTCCCTCTGCCTTGCACCCCATATGCAGAAGTTGTTTGTCACTACCTGTTACCTTATCCTAGATACTGGCAAAATAACCATTGGAATTTGTGAAGCATTGGAAATATTGCAGTGACCTGAACTACAAGGGAAAAAAAAAGAAACAGAAATCAGTATGGTACTCTGCATAGAATTTGAGTAAAGAAAATTTAATACTGTGTCCATACCTTGGGTTTAAAAAAGATACTAAGTAGCTGAGATACTGAACAAATCTTGAGGACTGTTGAGTAAATTTTACAATAATATATACACACCAGTTTGTCAAAGCAATCACCTATTAATTTCAGTATTTCCTGTCTTTTCAGGTTTGGACAGTATAAGATAAATAATGGTCTTTTAATGAGGAGTTTTTTGAGCCCAGCATATAATTAGCTTGATTTTAGCTGAATCAAGTATTTGTAAAAGCTTTGGACAGTTTCTGGAAATGCAAGCTAGTGCCTTTATATTTGCTGACAGAACTAATTGAGTTTCCCTCAGTATGGTGTAATTTTCTGAACAAATCTCAGTCTGATTGTGTAACTGTCAGATACTCTCCAAGTTTGAACAAATTATCTGATCAATTTCAGAAGAAAAACAACTAGATGCGGTTGTCAGTTTTACGGAGCAGGCATCAAATTGTCATGTTTTGCCAACCGCACACTGATTTAAATCTCATTTCAAGTCTTATCATGGAGGAACAGAATTCCAATTAATTTAATTTTGTACTGTGTCAGTTTTGGCTTTGTTATTTTCCCATTGAATGCTAAACAAATGACCGGGCAAGCAAGCAGACCCCAATATACACGAAAAATAAGAACTCGTTCTGTTGCCTTGGAAAAGCTCAAAAAGATTATTTGTCTGGACACGTAGCATGTGGTTTTGATCTGCTTTTCCCTAAGCCTGTGCTCTACAGGAACATAGATATGCAAAGATGGATACACACACTCACTCGACAGACCAATATGTGCTTGTTTACTTTTTGTTATACATAGGATATTGGCATTATTAAGAAATTCTGTTCTTATGGACCTTTGTTGCTAAAAACCATTGACCTAAGGCAAACAGAAGCTTGGTCTATAAAGAAACAACTTAAATCTATACCATAGCTAGTTTAATTACATGTATGATTCTATAAGTTAATGGATTCTCATAATTTTATATGTTAGTAAACCTGTTGGCGAAAAAACAACACAAAAACCAAGTTGTGTTTTCTAAGGCCCGCAATATATAATTTCATAAATTACAGTGTGGAGTCTGCTTTACCACACAAAGGAGAAGTCACAGAAGCTATTATCCTCAGAACTATTTATTTAGGTACCTCACCCTTGGTGATTTAATCTAAACCCTCTGAGGATCCAGGCAGAGCGCTCCTCACTTGGCGTCTCTGCGCACACCGAGGTCAGATGCAATTTTAGACTTTGCCTCCCAGATAAAAAGCACTGTGATAGCAGCTGTTATCTCCTTGCATTCAGGGTTTGTGCTGCAGACGTGGCGGTCAGCGGGGTCTGATTGGTACAGGAAGGTTTGCTCCCTCAGAAGAGAGGCACAATAGATGCGGCTGTGGCTGGCGCGGCTTCTGAGCCCTCCGCAGAGGCCCTGCGGCCGCCGGCGCTAAGCGTGCTGCACTCAGCGGGGCCTCCCTGCCACATACCCACTGTGGATTTCTCACCAGCAAGATCAAAGCACAGGGAATTAATTCAGAACAGAACAGTTTGGTCCTGAAACCCTTTCAGAACTCCTGGAACATGAGAAATTACCTAGCATAGCATATATTTGATTTTTCTGTTTTATAGAAACTGAACGATTTCCTTTAAAAATGAACATTAAAACAGAACTAAAAGCTCCAAGCCTGGCAAGAATTTTAACCTGCAACTATGGTTGATTTGGGCCAGTTTTAAACTGAACATAGTGGTTTTTGATAAAAGGAACGTGTATCAAAAGGCAAAAACATTAAAGCACAACCAAAATATTAAGTAGGAGCATTGTACATGTACCGTTCACCGTCTTGTACCTTCTGTAATTCTTGGTCATGACATTTCAGGTGACTAAAGTCCATTGCATACATACAGCAGCATTTTAAAGTAACATCTTTTAATTTCACTCACAGAACCGTTAATTCCAAAACCAGCTGCATATTTATCCAATCAGGCAAAGAAAAAGTGACTGTTTTGCCAATATCAGTTTGGCAGCATAGCTCGGATTTTCATTAGGCATCTTCCTCCTGGGGGAAAAGGTAAGGGAAGGTTCAATGACTGATATTATTCTCTATCTCCCTTCATACCAAGTAAACACATTGAACCCACAGCACCACAAGGGCCTAGAGTGAGTGAGAGTTACCAGTGGTAGCTGGCACCCCATAAAAAATGTTTTAAATCATCTTGGTTCAATGGTGCTAATCTTAAACAATTAGCAAATGAGTTTTCAGCCAGATGCTTTATATCAAGGTCTGAACAATCTATCTCACTTTACCCTTTTTCATTCATTTAAACAGAAGCAGGCAAAGGATTGCACTCTTACCTTCAATGCTGAAGTTGGACTCAGTGCTCGTATTGGTTTTCCAGACTAAACTTTTATTACTCTGCAGCCTGTCAGATAATTCATATTCTGTCATAGCGTGCATTTAACTTATAGGATTATTTAAATACGAGCTTTTCGGGGGTGGATTTTATCATGTGTTACAAATGTTAGAAGCTGGGGCATTTGATCAAAATCATCATGCAGATTGAGTTGCCAAAGAAAATGAAACTTGAAATTGTAAACTTGGAACTTACATTAACATTTGCTTTTGGAAAATTGGGTTTACTGTTCAGCAAGAAAAGAGGAAAAGACATATACCATCTAATTCTTTAAAAATCTTTTTTCAAATAAATACATCCTACACTTCTTTCTAGACAGATTAAATAAATACAAATGCAATTGTCTCGCCAGTGAAAGTTAGTGATCTTTTACACGTTTGTACACAGATGTATTCAATATCTACACATTGAACTGTGCCTAGGGGACAAGACAAAAAAAAGAAATAGAAATGCAGAATCAAGGTGCTCTGCTTTTCAGTTCACCATTGCAACTGCCTGTATGGGGAGCCATAGAAGATCCACCTATCTATTTTTATATCTTTTTACCAATAAGAGTTTTAATGTTGTTAGCTGGTCAGGATACAGTGGGACACCCCTCTGCACAGGTGCTGTATATACTTCCAGTTCTGGTGTGGTTTGGTGCCAAGGCTGGTACTAGTAAGCACACTGCCACACTTGGAGCTGAAGGGAAGTAGAATATAAAAAGAATTTACTGAAAAGGATAAAGTACTGCTGGAGCTGAGCACTGTGGTCCTCAGGGAACAGTCATCTGCCCCTGGTCTTTATACACAAAATACTGCTTTCAAAATACCTGTTTTAAATGGTTGTTACGCAGACTAAAGAAAGGGGGTGTGTGTGTGTACAGGGGTTTGGATGCAAGAGGAACAGACTGTCCTTCAAATGGCTCTAAATTTAAACCAAGAATAATTTTCCTTACATTAATCCAGAATCCAACTGCTGCAACTCACAGCAAAGTATGGTTTACAGATGTAAGACAAGGAAGGCAAGAATACAAACAAAAATTACAGCATTATCAGACCTGATCCTGATGATGTAAAGCACTGGTTCTGCTTGCCTCAGGGGAAGCATGCTGGTGACTTACAGGTGTAATGCCATCCTGATATCCTTTTAAAACCAGGGTCTTTTAAAACAACAGTATCTGAGAAACAACAATGCAAATGTGCTTATTAATGCATTCTTTCCAAAATACACAACCCACAGAATAATCATACAGACACTGGGATACATAGAAAGTTGTTCACCAAAGTATGAATATCATGGAATGTTATTTTTTTAATGAGATGCTAGATTTGAAGGAGAAGAGGAAGGTTGATCTCTCTCTGGGGAGAAGATATTTTAGTCAGAGTAAACATGTCAGAACACAAACATTGTATATTAACAGAAATTAAGTGAGGTACCTCTCTGAAGAGCACAGAGGAGATGAAAATATAAGATGCTCTCTCAGAGAGATATATAGATCTGCATAATTCCTGTAGCATGTCTAGGTTGGAGACCATGCCTTAATCTTCTTCTAGCACTGCTGCCTACAAAGTGTGTGGGATATTGTGGGAATGGAAGAACCTGCAGAAGCAATAGAATAGAGGGGTACTGGGGGGAGCTCAAGGACATTAACTCAGTGTCTCTGTGCTGGAAGGCCTCTGTGAACAGGATGGGGTTGTGAATTAGGTAATATCTGTGTGTGAAGAAGCCAAAGAAAATAAGAGGTAAATAAAATCAAGCAGAGAGTGATGCTCAAAAGAGGGAACTAGTTAGCATAGTTACCATGTTATTGAGAGGCACCAGGCTCCTGACAAGACTGCCGCTCTTCAGGAGATTTACTCTGATAACCTGGTGATCAGGAATTGCTTTCTCCAAAGCAAAAAGAAATGGTTCAGTAGCAACATTTATACACCTGACCTTTAACAGAACAATTTTTTCCCCAGCAAGGTGAGGGATTGGACCGGAGCAAAGAGGTTGTTCTCTTGATCTTGCCCAAGTGTCAGCTTCAAAGCTGCTATTTCATGGCTGTCCAAACTGCTCTAATTGCAAGTGCTGCAATCCCTCTTCTCCCAGTTCCCCACTATTTAGTCCCACACCCCTAGAAATCTCCCAGGCACTTGTTTGACCTTTCACTGAATGATTTCAGATCTAACTCAGCAGGACACTAACCAAAAAAGAATAGTTTTCTGTTATGTTAGTTCTGTGTTATGAATCATCCACTGGTTGGACAAGCAGGAGCGCCCTGGGAGAGCATAACCCGCTCAGCTGGGGAGGGCTGGAAGCCTGGCAGCCAGTCAGGCTGGGCTGGGCTGCCGTGCAGCCGTGGCACATCTGGGGAAGAAGCATTCTCCTCTCCCCATCACTAGATCATTCTGTGCTCTTGGAGCTTGCCACCTGACAAAGCCACGTAATTTTAGATGGGTGAGCAGGTGGATAATTAAGGAAATGTCTTAAAAATGTTACCCCTAAAAAAAAAAAAAACAGCATTCTGTACGCTCCTAAAATAGTTTTAAAAATCCACTAACCTATGGAAAAACCAACAACTCTCTAATATTCTCTTGTACTGAAGCAGAATCATAACTTTTCAGACAACAAAACTGGGATTCTGCATGCAGAGCCAAATCGGGCAGTGGTGATGGATGTGAGCAGAGCGCGTTTCCAAAACAGCCCAATTCAAAAAGAGTGAATGCCATTTGTAGCATCTTGTGCACTTTTAGTGCAATATCAGGGGGGAGTTTTGAACAACTAAATATGAGGAAATTCATGAAAACTTAAGCAAATAACATTATTTGTTTTCTTCAGTCAGATGATTTTAAAATGGTTAATATTTGATAGCACAATGATAAATATTTTAATAGAGTATATTGCAGTCAGTTAGGAATAGATCAAAAAGATACAAAGTAAGCTCCACTAGATAAACTTTTATTAGGTACATGAAATAGAACATAAAGCTTGATAGCAATTACTATTTAATCTATTCACATTTGGAAACGTATTGAAGGAGAAACTTATAACTCAGTTGTTATGAATTATTAAATGTTCATTTGAACAGTGATGAGCAGGATTTCTTTTCCTCTGAAAAATCTGTCACACTTTCCTTTTAAGCCTGCTCAGTGACCATAACTTCTGTGTAATTTGCCTGCTCACTGCTTTTTTATGAGGACAGAATAAAGAGATCAATAGCAGCCCAGACACACCCAGATGAGACATTTTTATGAAGGGGCCTTAAAAGGACCATTTAGGAGTAAGTAAAGTAATCTCCATCCTACTTAACTGCAGATAAAAATTACTGACCTGAGGCAAATAAAGATAGCCAAGGTTTCCTATCTTGGCACTGTTGCAGCTGATGGCATTGCTGATACCAGCACGTGCTGATTATCAAGGCTTCAGTAGTTGTTGTTTTGGCTTCCTTTGCACATGTGCAAACACAACAGTATGGAAACCAAAGTTTCCTTTAGAAGGAGCTGATGGGTTATAACTTGAAAGGTGCTGACAGCCTCCCCTAACAGAAGTTAAGCTCTCCCAGTGGTATTAAAAGTAAAAAAAAGCCTATTGATTACACATTAATTTAATTTAATTACAGAGGAATAAATGGATGCCATGGAAGTAGGTATACTATGATTTTTGTCCACCACAATTTAAATTTTAAAAGACTAGCTTCCACTTTTGATGGATTTCAGAGTTACTTTAGGTAGAGGGGCACACCTGATGTTAACGTGTATTTCTGCTCTGAATTTGAACGTGCTGAATGGATGTAATCATAAAGTAATCAGCTTTTCTAATGTCAGATTTGTACTTCTAAAGAGCTGAGTATTGTAGGATCTAACAGCTAAGGAATTCAAGACCTTTCTACATACTATTATTACTACTATTTGACATACTTGTTCAAAATATTTTGGATGTCTTGAGTAACTGACAGTGTTTGTTACAAGTGATCTGTAGAGGTGGGGTTACAAAATTTCAGACTAGATGTTTTAAGGAAACTTAGTCAAACTAAGGTAGTTATTATTTAGTATCAATAAACTGAGTACTTCAGCAAAGAATTTCTGAATATAATCAGGGCCTTTCAAGATCTGAGCTCTTAACTAAAACACTTAACAGAAGTGCCTTTTCACATTTCCCAATTCCCATTCACCCTATTTTCTGACCGTTTTACCTGGCTCATTTTAGAGCTGGTATTCAAAACCTTTCACTCCTGTGAGTCACATGTTTATCTTCATGCTTGCAGACAATGGAACACCTCACAGTAGAAATGAAAGCTGTTCTGAGTTGGGCCGGTGCCCTCTATGTGACAGTTACAGGCTGTATGAGCTTCAGACAGCAGAGGCATCCAGCGGCTGGAAGGTGCAGCTTACAGATTTTCTCAGCCAAAGAACTCATCAGTATCTTCAGATTTCATTGGTCTCAGTCTTTCATCCACTAATTTGCCTAATAACTTCTTGAGACATTCATACTTTTGTTATCCAAATGTTCTGAGCACAAGTTAACAACAACATGAACAATAAGAAGAAGAAGAAGAATGTCCTTGTTTAACTGGTTGGTTGGTCCTTCCTGGTTCTTGAGAGGAAAAAGGAATGACTAATCCATTTCCAATTCACCTTTTCCATAACATCTGTGATTTTACAGATGTATATTTTATTTTCCTTCAATCTGTCTTCCCTTTCTTACACTGAAGAAACATAATCTCTTTAATATCTCCTTTTATATGGCCCACTTATAGCTGTGACAGCTTTTCATTCTACCTTTCATGGTAGTACCATATATATATATATATATCTTTTCAATATCAGGACTTCATGCAGTGTTGAAGAGATGGGCACATCATGAAGCTATATAGTGACATTGTGGTGTTTCCACTTCACTCTTTCTCCTGTCCTGAAAAATTCAATAATCTATTTGCCTTTCTGACTGATAAAGAGCATTAAGTCAACATTTTCAATAAAATACCCTGAACTACTCTTAAGGTGCCTTTTCTAAATGGTAAAGCCAAGTATCTGCAGGAATACATTACTCTTGAACACCTAATTTCTGTCAGCTGCACCTTAGAAATTCTTCTGAAGGTCTTTATAGCCACAATACCTTTGTAGTCTGAGCAAATTTATTACACCATGCTCCACTGCTTTTCTAGCAGAATTCTACATGTGTAAGTCCTCATAAGACTGATTAGTAGTTCTTGACATCTGTTCTTAGCCTGTTTCTTATTATTCAAGCTATGATTATTCCATTAAAAAAGGGGGGGGAGAAAAAGAAAAAAAAAAGATCCTTGCTGAGGGATCTTGGAAGATACTTTTTTAGAGTAAGATACATTGTCAATCTGATCTTTTGCATCCATATGCTTACCTGATTCCTTTAAAAAATCTTTGACTAGGTTTTTACTTTATTATTTCTCTCTTGCATCATGTTCACTCATCTAACTGCTAATTCTGTTCATCACAATTTCCATTAACTTGCCTGCTGCAAAAGTTCTATAAAGATTTCTTCAAAATCTTTATAAAAGTCACACCTGCCACAGGACCTTTTTTGTAGTTAATCAAGCCTATCCTGAGAATCAGAAAAAATAAACTAGAAAAATCACAAGTAGCAGTAAAAATTTTGTTTCTGCATTTTTTTAAAAATTCTTGGACCCAAAATATTTGCTTCTGGTGATCTGATGCAACAGACTACTTCCGTTTTTAAATAATGGTTTGTATAAACTTTCAGACACACCTCCAGAACATGCCCCATCACCATTGGCAGGAGTCTGGTAACTTCCAAAGCTCTTCCATAGTTAATAGTTAATAATGCCTTACAAAGCATTTATTTGCCCTACAGCTTTTCTAGAAGGTCTGGCTTCTCCCATGTTTAGAAAAAAAAAATTAATGGCTAATTTTTATGACTTTACTAAATTGCTCAATAATTTCTGGCCTACCTTGGTATTCTAACCTGTTCTTACAGCTCAGTTGTGAGAACGTTGAACTCTTTTCCTTTTTTCCTTCATTTCATCATAACTGCACCATTTTTCTTTACCCTTTGTAAATGTATTTTCTTGTAAAGTTTTTTTATCTGCTGCTAAAGATGCAATTTTTATAAGAGTCCTTTTAAATAGTTGTCTTTTTTTTTTTTTTGGATACTCACTTTACTCTGCACCTCAAATACAACCAGCTCACCAAATCACCTGCAAACATTCTGCCCCTTTAGATTTTTCTTGCATTTCTCTCTAATAAAGTATCTGCATGATCATCTTCTTCCAGATCCATACACCCGAGACATGGAGCAGCCTTTCCAGCTATTTCAAATTCCTCTTCAGGTTAAGCATGCAAGGAAAGATTTTGACAAGGAACATGGGTATGATAAAATCAGGAACAAAAGCTTGATCTCATAAATGTCAGTCCAGCTTTTTGTCAGATCTTTGACTACTACCTTTCATAGCACAAATTCACTGTGAAAGTGAATAGAGCTTTACAGGATTCCGTCAGTACAAATTTAGAGGGGACTCACAGCCCATACAAAAATACCATGATGTTCAGTAAAATATTAACACCATTGCCCTTTTGATTTCTCCCAACTCTGCACAATTTTGAGATATGGTTTTGTTGATTATGGTCTGTTCCTCTCTCATGTTGGACTACAGTCAATGGTGAAACCATTAAAAAATACTTTAGGTAGAAGCCAAGCTCCTTATAATTACCTTGGCTTCTAAAGGGAATAATTTAATTGTTAATAAAACTGTTGCCTATAATCATCAAGTGAGAAGTGAAGTTAAAGGTGTTACAGAGGAGGGGGAAGAGTTTGATTGTAATTCAGTTGTTGGTAATTAATTTCTACAGAAGACTACTTGTACCTGAAATCAACTTGAAATATTAAAGGGACTGTATTCATTAACATCACTGATGACACTAAGCAGCTGAGGTTCAGGATGATTAAAGTGTTATATCCAAAATTATGTTGTGTTTTTATAACTACATCTTGGACAGGTACTTCTTTGTATGTTGGTTTTTTTTTTTCCTGCCAATGACTTTTTGTTCAGACAGACATGGAAAGCCATGTAGTAACTGCACTGATGTCACTGGCTGAATCGAGAGCCAATATTTTGATTTGCACTTGTCTGTAGATCAATTTACCCACTTTATTCCCTTTCTAGAGACTGAGTGCAATAGTTTTCCAAATCTTTCACACTTTTTAGACATTTATATGTATTTTCCAGATTTACAAATCTCTGTGTATAACCCAAAAACATTGCTCCAGCTCATGCAACCAGTATCCAACACCAGCCCCTGTTCTTGCTCTATATTTCCTGCTTAAATTTGAAACCTTTTCCAATAGACCCAAGGATCTATTCTTGCCCTTCAAAACTTCTAGGTTATAGGGAGTTCAGCCATAATCTCTTTGGAGGAGGAATTCTCCCTTTAATAAGTGTTTAGGTGAGCCTTAAGAAGCAGCACCAAGCAGCTACAGATCAGGGGCACACAGGGGTTAAAATGAAGAGCTACCAGGCTTGTTCCCCACATGCACTACCCAGTCCCCAAATACGCTCACAAGTGCAGGAGGAACAAACTCCAGTGTCCTCAATATAGAAATAGCAGTCCATGGGGGAAGTTCAGCAGGGTGTTCTGTTAATGGGATGCTGCACCACTGAGCTCTGAATGGTGCACATACTTTAAATGGGAATTCAACTTCCTTTTAAAGCCAAAGGATCCTTGAAATAGGACTCTTACTTTGAAGAATTTAGAATTTCATTTCCAAAGAGTGTAAAGAGAGTTTCATCACATGTAGCTGTTCTTTAAAGAGCTGAAGCTGCATTTTGATCATGAGGCAATAAGCAGTGACTAGCATCCAAGGAAGACAAGTTACTCTCACAAAATTCAAAAAGTTAACTTACTTCCTACTGATTTCAGGAACAGGAGAATCCCACAATGAGATTTAAACTTGGGCTGTTAGTGCAAGGAAATTCATATTGAGGGCAAGCACAGCATCCTTAAATCAGCTCCATTATGTTGACATAATGCAGCAGAGCACAGCTCTCTGCAAGGAGGCTTCTGCTCTCAGAAAGAGCATCCTATTCCACAAATCTTAGAGACAGATTACAAAGCTTACTGCAACATAAACATCTCAAAAAATTGAGCTGGATGCTTTGAAATGCTTCCAATTACATTTGCACGCGTATCCTTTGGTACACAACTGGGGAGAAATATGAAAGGTTGCAGGTACACTGCATAATTTCTGCAAAGGTATGAAAATTTGGGTCGAGATTTACACCACCTGTCAAAATAAAGCCATATACTGCAATAATTCTTCTGCAGTGACCCGAGAGCTTTGTTAGTTCATGCTAAACTATTACTGATTTAAAACAAAGTGCAATGACGCTTAGAGAAGTGTACTCCAGTTATATCTTTTATTCAGTGGGAACATGACAACTTAGTGATGATGCTGCAGCCCACGCTGCGCTGCACCATTAGAAGGACCCTGAGTGTTTTGCAAATACAAAACATTGAGCCAGCTAAGATGTGTTGAGCACCTCCCTCACCTACTCCCACCCGCCCTGGCTTTAGCCCAAGCCCCTCTGTTCCAGTTCCAACTACTTCCCTTTAGCACTCCTCCTGCTGTTTTAGCTAAACAGCTACTCATTCTGTAGCTTTCTGGCAGTCTTCAGAAAGCCAGCATCCCACTCAGATCTGCCATGTTACCACTTCAGAAATGCTGTCTCACAGCAGAAAGCCTTTGCCTTTCACACCCCTGTCATGCCCTCACTTGACTCTGGGGCCGTGTTTGAAACCTGAGCAGGCGCTGTGCTGGCTGGCCATGCTTGCCAGCCCTGCTTGCCTTGGGACTCCATGGAGCAGAAGGAGGCTCCATTGCTGTTTACCCCCAGTGTCTGTCCCTCACAGGGCTCCAGGCCTACAAAAATTCATCCTACCTGGAATGACAGCCTTTCCTTGCCCTCCACTCACACATGCAGCCAGCAGCACAGGCGTGTTGCAAATACCTGCCTGCCACAGGAGTCGATGTCAAGGAATACAGAGTTCTCAAAGAGCAGGGATCTGATCAGTCAGATTTCCATTGCCATCACTGCCAGGGCTGCTGGAAGAGAAGGACAAACATAGGAGTGGTGGGAGTTCATGTTATGTAATGTAGAGGGTTCTCTGGGGCAGATGACAGGACTGGACCCAATGAGATAAACTTGCCAGGAAATACAGATTAATCACCATCCCAGTTCTGTTGTGCAGGAATTTGTCTCCTTTTTTACTGCGAGTTCTAAAATAAATGTAGTCAGACATTATGTTTTAAAAGTACATTCTAAAAGTATATTTTCATAAAAATTGAGCATTTCTTGTGTGACCTTTCCTTTTCCAAACCAGAGGTTTGTGACATTGCTGTACACGCAGCCTGTCAGGAGCAGGAGAAAATGACCAAGGTCTTGGTTTCTCAGTCTTAAGTGCAGGTGGAAGACTTTAAGTAACACAATTACTTCTTTCCATCATTGAATTTAAAGCTATTGATACACTATATCTGTAGAGATATCTAACACACTATCTAGAGGAATTTATTTGATCACAGTTAATGGAGATATCCTTGGTATTTTTCAACTCTGGCATGACTTGACAAACTAAAAATTGTAGAAAATAATTTTAAAGAAAATAATGAAAGTACTTTGTAGTGAAATTGCATTTGGCAGTTATCTATTCCTCAAGGATCCCAGGTTATTTCAGTCATTTTTAATAATTAAATTTTAACACATTTGTGCATCACAGTTGATAAATAGAAATATAAGTACGTTAATCAGCATGTCAAAAGTAATGCTAGAACCATATAAAGCTCACAGGGAAACAGCTCTTACTCATGAGCTTTTTAATGTCCTGAATTATCTTAACACTTCATCATAGTAAGCAATATCAACATCCATGGTTAGAGACATTATCTTTAGTTATACTTATAGAAAGAACCTCTCAGACATTATCCCAAACAAACCATGCTAGGTACTCTCTAAGACAGGTCTATGTTTATTCATATCTTTTTCTACATTGTAGCAAAATTTTAAAGTTGATTAAACAAGATTAATATAATTCTATTACTATTGCAACAACTTGTTAGTGGTAGCCTGCATATCAATATTGTGAAAAATCTGTAGGTTTCCTGTGTGCCTGCTTCAGCTCTCTTGGTTGGTGTGTAATAATGAACGTCTTTCATACATTTTTGTTGAATTGTATGATAAGTGAGTTTTTTAAATGTTTTCAGGTAAAAAACCCACTGGCTAAGACTATGACATTGGTTACACCTGGGTAAAACACTGCAGAAAAACTGGTGAGCCTGAAGAAGATTGTGTTGGAAAGAGAGCATCTCTTATCTGGGGTTTCCCATCTAATGGTTGCTCTGTCATGAAGATAAATGCACAATGATAACCCAAAGCAAGTCTGTGTGTAGCAATAAATATTGTTGATGAAAACTAGCATGAAGCAACTAATAGCTTTAATTATTTGATACATTAATTTATTAGTTCTTATTTTTGCAGAGTGCTACATGCCAGCTGTTTGAATCATCTTATTGGTATTCTGATGAAGAGTGGAAAAGTAAAGCATTGCACCAATTAAAATCCCTCTCACAAGAAAGCACATTATCATCGGGCATATCTCAGACAGGAATTAGGATATAAGAATCTGCCTGTTGAATTCATTTTTTAATTTTACTGGAATATAAAAAATAGACAATAACAGGTAATATTTTTATAAGTCAGATAAAGCAGAGTGGATAAAAATTTGCAAATCTTTACTGTGTTCCATATGTATGAATATGAAGCAGCTGAAGTTCTGACAGGTGAGATAAGAAGGAGATATGATACACAACATTGCTATTTGAGATTGTCAGAGTATTTAATCATCTTATGCAATCACATATGACAATTGGACAAGATTGCATAGTCCTTTCTTACACTTCATAGTTTAGAAACCTTTTTAAAGCTGACTGTCAGCAAACTCCCCTGGAAACAATAATCAAGTCTGCTATTGCATTTATCTAATCAGCAGTGCAATGTAGTAAATAGAGCAGGAATTCACAGGATGTGCATCATTCCCTCCTTTTGTTTGCACAGGCAACTCATTGGACTTTTCTCGGCATCCACTTCCCCATTGTTCACTAGCAATAAGAAGTTTTACTCTGAATATCTTTGACACCTATAGGGAAGTGTTTTTGTCCCCATTCTAAAGCTGGCTCAGCAAAAGCACTCTGCAGCATTTCATCCGCACTCAAAACAATAAATCAATGTATATTCAGAAAGATCTCCTGATTGCCAGCATTGTTACTTGAACAAAAAACCCCATCCCTCACTTCATACATTACATGTTGTAGGAATTATGCGAATGTTTTACCTTTGCCTTTGCATTGTAACTAATGTTCACATAAATTCTGAATGTTCATCTCCTGAGAGATTCTACACCACTAACTTTGCACACTGGTGCTTTGGAGTCCTGTAGGAGAACATTATCCTGGTATCTTAAACCTTTCTTTTGACAAATGCACACAGAAGGAAGGATAATGACATGTAAATACAAGCTTGGTTTTATCTTTCCATGTGGTCACTGTAAAAGAGCTGATAAGTCACACTTCCATTTAGTTACATACCCATCCCACTTTAATACCTTTGGTATTTATTACAGTGCAGTTAAAGATTGTTGGTGTTTCCATTAAAAATGCCGGTTTATGTGGCTTAGAAGTTGATTATAACATATATTTCCAGTAGGTTTTTTACCAGTGCAACTGGCTTTCAGCTGAAGTAGTGAGAAGAAAGTTTGCAACTTTCAAATTATTTTAGATCACAAATAACTTTAGAATAGCAGTGATTATTAATAGAAGCCATCAAGAACACATTCTGTCACTCTCTTTTACCCCTTCCCTAAAAAAATTTAGGAAAATACTTATTAGAATATTTCTCCCAAATCATTGGGAAGTATTTTCAGTTGTGATTATCTTGTCTGGTTTTGCTGCCAAATAAAGTAACAAGTGTTTGGGACTATTTCATGGATTTTGAAAGTCTACAGCGTAATGTTCACTGAGAAAAATAACCAAAAGATAAACTATTTTCTCTGTAAACAAACACAAAATCTTTGCATTCTTTCGTGTCCGTAACATTATTCCAAATCAAACACCTTAGCAGTCAAGGATGCAGGACCATTCAACCTTTTATATAATTCATGATCAGGTATTTGAATTGCTGACCTTTGCATGATCCTGCTTTGGCTTGCTTTCCAGACTTTCTCCTGTGGTTTTGTGCTCTATAATTGCAATACTTGTTGCAGGTCCATTTCGTAGCTCTTGGGAAATTCCAAGAAAATCCTGTTGTTGTACATGAAGCAGAGAATGCTGCTGTGCAGCCAAGGTCACCCTGCTAGCCCTTTGGATAGGACTGAAGTGGCCATAGGTGTCTCAGGAGCAGTGGCAGCTGGGCGTGCCCCAGAGTGCCCCAGAGCCAGGAGCAGGCCAGAAGAGGCGAGGGGCAGCAGGACAGAGTTTCCCAGCACACAGTCCTCCGGGGCAGGGCAGCAGAGCAGCTGCAGTGGCAGCCCCGGGCTCAGGCAGGGGCTGCAGTGCTCAGCTGCAGCAGGCAGAGGCTGCCAGCACAGCAGGGCCCAGGAGCCCTGCCCGGCTCCCAGCACTGCTCCCCAGTGAAACTCCAGAGCTGCTGCACACACCTGCCAGCCCCCTGTACGTCTGAAATGCCTTCTGGCACGGCTAATGGCAGCAGCTGCTCGTAGGTAGGGAACCAAATCCCATCCTCCAATCATTCATACGGCCTTTTGAGGACTTCGTCTTTTGCATCTGAGCACTTTTTGGGCTTAACCAGTTTTTATTGATAGTGGTTACATCTAAACCCTGACCTTGCTGTTGGCAACAGAAAAAAAACCCAACACCTCTGTAGTTATAACTGCTTCTTTTCCTAGTTAAGGAAAGAGAAGACAGATCATGTAAGAATGTTCATTTTTCTCCAGGCAGAGAGAAATAATGGCACTGCAGCTTACAGCTTTGTAAGTGGAATATGAGTGATAGGGGCATGTAGTCCCTTTTGAGCCACTAAAGCTGATGTGTAGTTTATTGCTCTCCTGAGATTACCCTAAAGTATGATCAGGGTCATACCAATTCAGTGGTGTTCCTTCATAAGCAAAGCAATAAAAAGAATAGGGAAATATTTCTTCCCCCCACTTTGGGAATCATCCTCTTTTGTAGAAGTATAAAATTGGAACCACCAAAATCAGAAAACTGAAAGGTTAAATCATTCATTTCCTGAAACCAAGGAAGACTGAAAGATATTAGTTCAACTATAATTCTTAGATAACTAAATCTGGATTTGTTTTCATCCATTTTAATACACAATCACATGTAGTTTCTACCAAAGCTACTATGGCTATCATGTAAGAGTATCGATTCCAAAATTCACTTCTCCCTCCCTCCTGTCCGTTTGACAGGTTAGATGTATTTCTTCTCATTATTAATTAAATCCAAGGATTTTAGATTAAGAATAGAGATGAAAAATGAGAACGCACAGACACAATCTGTGAAAAACAGTGCCTTTCTACCTCTGCTATCCCCCTACCATGGTTAAAAAGCCCCACATATTCTGTACGGGATTTTGTACTTTCTGTGGTGAGACATAATCAACTAAGCTTACCTGTGTGGATGCTAGGATAAATTGCTGCCTATATGCAGGAGAGGGGAATCACCATCCATTCTCTGGCTGTTTGCTGGGCAGAACTCTGAGTAATAGCTACATCTTCTTGTAGAAACTCTGAAGACTTTGCCTGCAATTTGATTAGAACCGGTTTGGCTTTGAAGTGCAGGTTGTGCAGAAGGAACAGAAATTACATGTAGGCAAACAATCTAAAAATTCTACTGGAAATTTTCAGTGAACGCAGTATCTCCATTACTCCCCTATTCATTTACTGTCTGATAACTTAATAAAACTGCTTTGATAAAAAAGCAAGTGTCATTTCAACTGTGCTTCCAACAGGCATTTCTAAGACAAGTCAAGATGGAGATGTCTGCCTTTAGAAACTACTCTCCACTTGGTCAATGTTTATTTCTTTGTACTGCTGGCAATATAATTAATCACAACATTGTTTCAACTTTGCACCAGAGATCTTTGTATTAATGTTTGTCATTTTGTGACCACAGTTTTGACACAGTATGGTAAGCTTTAGGCTTGTACTTGTCTGCAGTGATTTATTTTGTCTTAATTTAAGAATGTGCTTTGGTAGATAAGTGCAAACCAGTTTTGTTTTCATGCTATCAAAGTATCTGCCTTGTCTTGATTTGACAGTATCCTGATAATTTTACTACTACAGCAAATGTTGAATTAGTGTCCCTTCCAAACAAAGAAATCATTATGAATATCTCATTTATAAGAGCAGTAGCTGTTTTTCATATCAAGTATGTTTGTGGATTCAAAGCATTGAAGAAGTCTGATCAACACTGACAAATATTCATGGCAGCAAAACATTTTAAAGCCATTTGGCAGTAATGTAAATGGCAACAATAAATTAAATTCTAAAAATTAGAATAAAATAAGTAAAATAAGTACTTCTAATTGGAAGACAGGCAGGGGAAGAAATCACAGTGACAAAGCCCCCGACTCAGTTATTACTCACTGGTTATTCAAATGAGTAAGATACTTAAGCTATAAAAACTGGAAGTTTTGTCATGAGCTGTGCAACACAATCTGTAACAGTAGCAGCTGTAACCTTTCAGGAGAAGCCTGACTACTTCTGTTTTCCCCATGCCCTTACATCCTCTTACCTGACATCCATGCTATATGGGTGACATCTCATGAGCCAGTGGAGTTCCACGTAGAGTTCTTCAACACACAGCAAGTATATATTGTATTTTTAGGATTTTTTTCCAAATAATAAAGATATTCGTAGCTGACTCTGGTAATTTGAAATATTTTGATTGTGATCTCTTATATTCAACTGGAATATGCAACTGGATACAACTAGAAAGAATTTCACATCTTTGCATTCGAGTAAGACTAAGTCTTATGCATTCCCCAATTCCATTTCTGCCTATTTGACAAATTGTGGGGAAAATATTGCTAATACTGTCACAACTGCAGAGGTTTTCTTGCTATATATATGTGTGTAGATGCCCACATTCTTATTAGGCATACACATGAGGTTCCTTCAGTGCAGTTTCTTTTATATTCTGAGATTGTTTTTACCATTTATTGATTAAATGATCACAGTTTTAGAGAATAATGCATGTTAGTTACAGGCTCCTCATAGTTTTCATAGGAACTAATTCTGCATTTGACAAGAAATCGCTTGTGCTCAGCCTGGATTTACTGAACTTATTTATGCGGCAAGACACAACCTCCCAATTTTTTAATGGCATTTCAATGTGCTGTTCAGTGTCTACATATAGACAGCCATTGCATACGTTGGAGCTACCTATAAACATCATTACTGAATACATGGGTTTCACTGTGCTGGGGTTTTACTCTCTTATGCACAGACAGAATATTCTGTTAGCATGTCTGCTGAAATCTTCCTCATTCATGGGTTCAAGTAATATTCTTTACTAAATAAGAAGTACCAATGAAACAAATGCATTAGAGAAAAAAACAGCCAAGAATAATTTTTTCTGCCTTGAGACCTGCATGCTCTCAAAATTATGAACAATGGATGGAATCCAAGGTCAAAAATTCAGTGGTGCCAGTCACAAAAACCACTGACAAACAGTATGGAAAATTCACTGCAGCAGAAGTCGGGGCAAAGCTTGCATCAGTGCTTTAGAAAAGACAAATATGTTGTATTCAGAGCTTGTAGTCAACCCCCAACCTGTCCAGGGACTGTGAGACTCATGATCTGGGAGACAAAAAGAAAGAAAGGGAAGGGACAGTTTCAAAAAGAGAGAGACAGAGAGAGAAGGCTGTAACAAATGATGCCACAAAAGATGCACACTGAAGAAAAATACTGATAGAAGTGAATGTAGAAAACATTGCTTGAAATTTAAGTCTTCAGAATTCAAGAAAGGAAGCAAGGACCTCTAATAATTTTTTTTCTTTCTATGACTTTATCATTAATGATCTTTATGTTGTTCCCACAAAGAAAATTTCATCATAAATCCAGATTTTGATGCAGAAAGAGAACACCATCTATCCCAGCTCAAAAACTGTGTCAATAGCCTGTCCCACCTGAATAAGATGCTACTGTAGGCAAGCTGTACAAAAATTAAGGTAGCACAAAGAAAGGTACAAACTTTATTTTCTCCCCTTTTGGATAGCCTTTGGGAAAGACAGGAGTGTAGTATAAACTGGATTTAAGTTCAGTAGCATCTTGTTTTTCTGTCTGGGCAGCAGGCAGACCCAAAGCCCTGGGCATGTGCTGTGCAGCTGCCCAGACACAGTAACCAGAAGGTCCTTAAGCCAAGATCACAAGGCTGTGCCTGAGGTGCCCCTCCAGAACGAAGAGTGCAGCGCCTGCATTTCTGCTTCTCTGTCTCTGTTGCTGCTTCAGAACTCAAATCAGCCAGAGCTGTCTAACTCTTCTTTCAAAAAGGTGCAAAGATACTGAAGTTGAGTTTTGGAGAGACTCAGGAATTTTCATGTATTACTCAGATTTTAACATTTAAGAGGAAAGTAATCATTTGTCAAACAGCTGTGTTACTCACAATTCTTCATTTAATACCCAATATAAAATCTGTGAAACACTAGCACATCTATGAAAGGCTAAGACTACCCCTTGAGGTGGCTCAAAGATGGGTATTTTTCCCTTGTTTTTCTTTTTTATTCCGTTCCCAAATTTATTAACATTGCAATTAAAGATCAAGAATATTTTGTGACATATGGCAAGGCATGTTGTGCCTTCTTTTCTGTCTCCTTTGTGAAGTGTTTTAAGGATCCTTTAATTGGACCACAGCTGCATTGTAAATCGATGAATTATGAGAATAAGTTTAAAACAATTTCCTTTAGTTTACTTTAAATATTTCACTTCATGCAGTAGCATAGATCTGGAGACTGTGCTCAGAAATATCCCTCAAAAAGGCCTGCAAAGCTCTCCAAAACAAATGAGATACCTGTTTTGGTTTTTAAGTGACCAGTTTGATGTCCTGGCTTCTAATTAAGGAAGATCTGCCAGCAAACCCACAGCTAGTTCAGCCACACGGGTCTTAATAGTCTTCAATTTGATGACTTCAGAATCAGGTGTTCTACTTGTGTCACTTCTCCATGTTTCACTCTTTGGTCAGAACTTGGCACCTGATGCCATTCAGGTAGTTATTAGTCAATATTAAAGTTTTGAAAATAATCCTGACCATAGTTTCAGAAAGGTGAAAATGGTATTAGAGTTGGTCAGAATAAAATTAAAACAAAATTGGCAAAAAATAATGGGATTTCATAACATTTCCAGATTCCTTTTTCATTTAACTTCCAGCTCACAATTGCTATCTACACAATACATATATGTGCATACATGTCTGTGTGCAAGAGAAAGCGATACAAGCACAAAATTAGGAGAGCTGTGGCAATACAAAATCAACAATTCCAGAATTTTCAGATATACAGTATTTTGCTAAGAACAATAAAATCTACCTGCATTCCTGTGGGCAAACATGTAAAAGCATTATAACAATAATGATGAAGCTTTTGATCCATCCCTTATTTAAGCACATTTCAAAAACTTTAAGCACCTTTCAAAAATTTAGAAATCAGCATTTATAACATTGTATCCAGAATTTTGTAGATGGCAGTGTTTAGAGGCATTTGGTAGCAGTCTGCATGAATGTGTCAGGCAGAACAGCCAGCATGGAGCAAAACACCTCTTCAGGCTCCCATCTCCAGCCACCTGTAACTACAGACCAGACCTGGGCTAAGGGCCACTTCAAATAACAGGCTACAGTCTGCAAAATAAATTTTAAAATAGGAAAGATATTTGTTTTATAATACATTTTTAAAAATATGGTTTACTTAAGACTTGAGAAAGTTTGGATTAAGTATTCCAGGCAAAAATGTGAAGTGAAACATCTCCTCTGCTGTTTAAGAAGTGGTATTTAATGAACTGAGTTTGTCAAGGCAAACAAGGGTCTGTATTGTTGGGGCAGATATTTCACAATTTGCACTGCCTGAACTGTAGGAAGCATCCCAGCAATGAGTAGTCTAGAACATGCAGATCCAGTAGCTGTACCATCAGATAAAGTACCTTGATTTTGCATATTGAGATGACTAAATATATACAATCTGAATAATAAAGTCAACTTCAAAGATACATAGCCTCCGTTATAAGCGATGTAATGCAAATATTGACTTTTAAAATGCAGATAATTTTTTCTGCCTGCTACCATGGTATTCTCGGGGTTGTTAATATCACATTTATTTGGTGGTGACTTACTGTTCTTACACATTTTTTCTAATGCCTGTGTAGAATATTAAAATTCAGATGTAGAATCATCAACAAAAAGTGTTGTACCTTACTATTAAATTTTTTCTATTGCAATTCAGAAACTGGACAACAATATTAAATCCATAGCTCTTAGTAAAAACCCTTGATTGCTAAAGGAATCACTAAAAAAATAATGATTTACTGGTCCCTCTTAGTTGCATCTACAAGTTTCTAACATATTGCATGATTTGGCCCACTTGGATGCAGAACATCAGAAAGCAGTTGTTGGAGAGACCTTCTAGGGTGAGAAAATAATAGTTTTTCTGAAAGCAAGCCAGGACAGATAAGATTACCAGTGAGGTCAGTGGTGCAAAAAACTGTACAGATTCATGTAGAACTACGCCACTTAAGAACCTGGACTATTTCACTTGTAGTTATCTTGATATTTGGACTGCTTTTAAAAATAAGTAAATTAACATTTGCAAAACTGTACTTCTTTGCAGCAATAAACAGTAATGTTTAAGAAAAAATTAACAATACTTTCTCTATTCTGAATTATTTTTAATAATTTCAGGCTAAGGTATATATAAACATCATATGATGTTGAGTCTGCTTCTTAACCAAATAATCTTTTCCCTAATTCTCTAAGTTAAAATTTTACTGTTACCTTCTACCTAGGTTGTAGGTGCAAGTCCTTTACTAAAATTGCCTCTCTATGGAAGACAGAGCTGTAATCCAACACATCATACTAGTGATATAGTCTGAAATAAAACACAGATTGACACATTTAATTAGTACATTGCTCATACTGCTGCATTTTCACCCATGAAATATTTGAATTGATATTAAGCAATACAAAGTAAAGCTGTCAGCTTCTCTAATACTATAATATTATGCAGGTCTAAAAGTTTTGCTTGTATTATTTTCTCTTAACTCCCTTGTCAAATCTGATTCCTGAAGTTACTGTCAGGCTACAATATCTAAGATGGCTTTAAGATGCCATGTACCAAAGTAGCAAATCTAATTAGGGTGAAATATTTGATCTATAACAGAAATATTATCTTTTATTTCCAGATGTCTGTACCATATAATCCCCATCCAACAGCATACTGAATTTCCTGCCTGTGCTTGCCTTTTTTGCATAATTTTTTCAGATCATTAATATATGCAATTTTTGATTATAAAACCTTGCCCTCTCATGCAGATGTTTTTACTTCAGCAAAGCCATATTGCATTTTTAACCACTGTTCATGCTTTCCAAAAGCTCTAGATACATTGCCCCTTTCAAATAACACACACCATCTACAGTTCCAGTTCAGTAATAACTATAAAGATGCAGGCATTAGCACAAGGCATGTATTATTATTCTTATTATTTCATTATTAAATAGTTCTTCATATAAAATTAATCAATACCATAGTCGGTGGTGTTAAGTGAATTAGATGGTTTTCCAAGAATACAGCCTTAAGAAAAAAAAAAAAATCCGAGTATTTGGAAAAGCACAGCCCCTTTCCATATGTCTCAGGAAGAGGAGGGGAGGTAGAGCTTCAATTCTGGTTTTAGCGCATTTCTGCTGGAGATGAACTTTACATTTATTCTCCGTTCTCTTCCCCCTTCCCCTGCTATCTTGCAGCCAACGTGTGCGACAATGAACTCCTGCACTGCCAGAACGGGGGAACCTGCATCAACAACGTGCGGTGCCAGTGCCCGCCGGCCTACACGGGCATCCTGTGCGAGAAGCTCAAGTGCGAGCGGGAGCCGGGCGGCTGCGGCCAGAGCTCGGCGCGGGGCCTGCAGGCCGCGGGGCCCGGCCCGCTGCTGCCGCTGCTGCTGCTGCCCGCCCTGCTGCCCGCCCTGCTGGCCGCCGCGGGGCTCGGCGGCTGCTGAGGCCGCCTCACCTCGGACTGTGCGCCCAGCCTGCCGCGGGAAACGGGACACAACCCAGCCGTTCGCCGCTGGAATCCCAAAAGGAAAAACGAGTAAAAATAACCGCATACAAACTAGGAAGGCCGAACTGAACTAAGCCATATCACTCAGTCACGGACAGGGCTGCGAGTCAAGACTGTTCACCTGTGACTCGAGACGCGTTGGCAGCTGCCTGTTCTGTCAAATCAATCGGCGCTGCCTGCGGGACTGACATGGCTTTGACAGCCCCCGGAATGGGAAGAGAACTCCAGCCACATTCGCTACTCCTCTCTGGTGCGCTACCGTACCTCCGCCCGGTGTGTGGACTGACCAAACCAAGGCATTCTTTGCTGTCAGTGCATTGTGGGTATAAGGAAATCTGTAAAAGCTGCCATATTGGCCTGCTTCAGTCCCCAAATCCTTTCCAACCTGTGCTTTAGTGAACGTTGCTCTGTAACCCTTGTTGGTTGAAAGATTTCTTTGTCTGATGTTAGTGATGCACATGTGTAACAGCCCCCTCAATAAAACTCAAGCCAGTCATATCCTTGTATACCTTAGCAGCACCGCATCAGTAAGATGCTGTGTTCACCTACTGTACAAGAGTGGCTATAGGACAAAAAGTGTATTTATCCTTTTGTATTCAAATGAAGTTATTTTTCTTGAAATAATGTACAATGTAGATTTTTTGTATTATTGCCTATTTGTGTTACCAGACAATTTATTAATGTATTTAATTCTAATCAGGTAAGAGAAAACTATTACTTTTTATTTAGTCCTTTTCTTTTTCCTTTCATTTAATTGTGCAGAGATTTCTCTGTATGGGCAACGTGCTGGCATCAAAGAATATCAGTTTACATATATAACAAGTGTAATAAGATTCCACCAAAGGACATTATAAATGTTTTCTTGTTGCTTTAACACTGGAAGATTTCAAAGAATAAAAATTCCTGCATAAACAGTTCCAGGATGACGTATTGCTATTTCTTAAGGCCTTTTTAGAAAACAAACAAACAAAGTTTATAGTTTTATCATTCAGTATCTGGAAGAAACCCACATTCAAAAGAGGAAATTACATCATAACAATCTAACCTGGCTTTAATTTTACTGCTCTCACTTTGCGAACTTGAGATGTTAAGGGCATCATTTGCCTGAGGAAGATTTCAGGAAATCCCAACCTTGAAAAAGGTATGAAAAGTTGAATAGTTCTCATCTTTGTTCTCTCAATTAATCACATGCATTATTCCAAAACTAAATTACAAGGTATCATAGAAGCTGGTCTTTAATTCATACCTTTTTTGTGGATTCTGGCAATAAGCAGAGAGAGCTACAGCTTACATTATTTCTCCAAAAGCTTCATTAAAAAGATATGTTTATATATGTACTAGTCTGCTTAAGAAACTGCAAAAACAGCAGCAATCACAAAAAAAGCACCAAGATTTAACTTTTAATAAAGTCAGATTTAATATTTAGAAGGACTGTCAAAATATACAGCAGCAAGTAGATAAAAAGTGCTGCTCCAGCAAATAAAGTTTGTTTCAAGTATCGCCCAAGGTGTAATAAATTCTTGTTACTGCCTTTTATTAGGCCAATTACTGAGTGTGACAGAAAAGAATAGCAAGACTAGAGTAGCAAGCCAAAACCACAGCAGTGTTTCAAAGTCCTGGGAAAAAAAAATATCTAAAGGTAGCAGGACCATGTGAATTCATTTCCTGGCAATTTTCATCATAATGGTTATAAATATTTTACCAACATAATAGCCTAGCATGGAAAACAATTAATCAGCAAAAGAAAAATTCCTGAGAGAAATAAATTCTACCTGGCTGCCTCTTTCAAATGGTGAACAGAAGAATTTAGGGCACTGCTTTCTTGGAGAACCTCTTTTTGCTGAGGAAGCAAGTTTTGCAGGACAGTACCCAGGCTCCAGAAGTGGGTAGGGAAACCAGGTCTTCATTTCTAAAAAGAAATAGGATTCTAAAAGAATCCTGATGACATCAAGCTGCTGCTTCTTCAGGCTGTCGCCCTGACCCTCCATCACGTAGAAAGTTTGTTGTTCACACTTGCCCTCGTTTGTGGGCTAAATAAGATAAGGCAGAGAGAAATGAAGTGCTTTGCTGGTTGCCAGCCGTGGCCTTACATGAGCTTGCAGGTATATTTTAGAAGTACGGTCATGAATTATACAGAAGAATACATTGAGTAGACTCAATGAGGAATATAAATGCTAATACAGATGACATACAGAGCTGGAGACTACCTATAACTAAGTGGATTTCTGATATTAAAATGGGGAATTAAAATTTTCTTCTATTACCACAGACCGATTCAGATTGTGTAATTATTGCAGAAGAAGTGCTTTAATTGTGATTATAAACTCAAGGCTTTGTGGAAGTGCTAAGCAAGCATGTTATGCTCACTTGGTTAGAAGGGATTCTGCCAGCAGTGCTGAAGTCTAATGAATAGAAGATCACAATCAACTCAGCTACATTTCAATTTCATATACTTGGGATCTTCTAAACCAGGGCAGAGTATATGGCTTTTCACGTATTTAGCTACCATTTTGTGCATTTTATCCTCCCTCACCTGTTAGTAAAATTACAGCTTTATACAGGAATACATTCAGTGGAAAGTCTTCTTATCAATCCTGCTTTTCTTCAGCTTCATTATTTTTTCCTCTAAACTCCACAGAACTTTACTAAATGAAAATTTGAGTGTCTGCTACTGTATTCCAAGTATATTTCTAAAAGTATGTGTGCATCTTTGAGATTTACAGCACTCAACAATACTTTACCTGCAATTTTTTACTTAACTTAAGTGTAAAATGAAGGCAGAACTTGTTCCCCATTTCAGCAGCTGTGAAGAACAAGAGATTGCTTTTCCTGGGCATGCAGTAGGATCTCTCCACGATAACATGCAGTTGCAGCATCTGCTTTATTTTTCACCAAAAAATATAGACCCCTTCCAACATATTGAGGTTTCTTAGAATGGGTATCCTCTCCCTGTGAATTCCTGTAAAATAGCAACACATTCATGATACTGAAAAGGCCAACCCAATCACTACCCTAGGGTTTTGCTTCTGTATCAAAATGCAGCAAAAGAAACCTACCGTGGAATTATCATTTTCTGTCTGATACTTCTTTCCTACTTTCTCATCCAACAAGTGACCAGGTTTTAGATTGCTTAGTTTTCCAGATTATAGTTCAGAGTACAGTGATCCTAAGACTAGCATTCATAATAATTTATTCAGTTATATTAGTTCCAGTTGCTTTGCTAAATCAGTCACTCCTAGTCAACTTGCTATTCCTGTGTTTGTACCTAGGGAATTGGTTCTGATCCAGGATCCACACGTGTTTAACATCTGAAAATGGGGTAGCTTATGACAAGGTGCTGCTCCTTGACAAGAGATCTGCAGAAATTTCCACTTCACGCCAGCCATCTTTCTCACAGGGAAATTAAGAGAGAGGCATCTGTCTTCATGCTACCTAATTGTTTCATAAACAAACCATCCAAATAGAAAAAAATCTACTCAGATGCAAATTGACCCCAGATATTGCCCTCAAAAAATAATTGATCTAATACTTTATCATGACAGAGCCACAGGTGAGAATTTACTTCACGTAGTGAACAGAACAAAAAAATAATGTGCAAAAGACTCCTCAAATTTAGAAAGAGTTCTTCTGCTTGCATATAATTTTATACATCTTTCTCATAACTCCAAGACGCCAGGGGGATTTGTTATAACCTCATTGGGATTCTAGGTTTATTAAACCATTGAATTAACTAGATTCATCCAGGCGTGCAGTTTATTCACCTGTGAGAAATGTGAGTAATATTTTTCATAGAATATGCAAGACCAGATTTTCAGGCAACCTTCAGCCTAGCATTCACGTTTGTCCTTGCAAATGCAAAGTTACAGATGTAAATATTAAGACATAATTCATTCCCAAGAAAAACTGTAAGTTTAATTATTTATGGATGCAAACATTTATCCACTACCATGCAGATCTAGTATTATAAATTAGAAATTTTATATTAACCAACAATACCTTTCCCACCCTCACACAGTATCAAAAAGAAAAGGATATAAGAATATGCAAAACAAACAAGTAGAGCAGCAGCATTTTGCACCATATGGTGCATTTCATTTAATGAAATTAAAGTTCATCACCAGAGCAGTATGTTCACCAAGACACCATTTCGCCATAATATGCAACAGATAAAATTCCAGTACAAAGCATATGTTTCCCTTTATTGTTTTTCTGGCCATCATTATCTATACAGACACAAACATACAGACAATGAAATATTGCTTGAGACTTTTTACAGCCTGAAATAGTATAGGGCAGACTAATTTATGCAATCAAGACCTAAACAGATTGTAAAGGCTTCAGGCTTGAATTTCTGCATACATTGCTATCCAGTGCTCATCTCTGAGGAGGACTGGGACAAAGATCAAACCCTGGAATGCAGTGCATGGGAGTCCCACAGCAGGCAGAGAACCAAAGTGCCAGCCCAGTTAGAGAAAGCACCACAGCAGGGTGTGGGCCCTGCATGTGGCAGCAGGGGCATATCTCACACGGGGACACGCCAGGCATCACTCCCCCATCAAAGCCTTGGCATCTGTGTTTGCAGTTGTGCTTGTTCCAGTTCCAAGACACCTCCTGAGTACACAGTGGCTGCCCAGTGGAGCTTCTGGACACACGTTCAAGTCTACTGCTGTCACTGGAAATACACTTCTTGTACTAGAAGCAAACTGTTGTTGAAAAACTGAAGTAATAGCAGCGTTTTCTGGGAAAGGAGGGTCAGAAGTGGATTCTGGGGCTATGCTTGTCTGTTGAGAGAAAATGGGACTGGTTTGTGATGAGTATTGTCCATTTTTCTCATATAGTGTAATCTTCACCCAAGTACTCTGTGCAAGTATTTGTGACATTCAAGAATAAATAATTCTAATGTTTATATATATGAACATGACTTCTCATGAATGAACAAAAGAAGAAGAAACTCTGATTTCTGATTCAGCTCCATTGAATAAATGGATTTTTTAAAATAAATTTTCCTGATTAGGACATGGATTGCTTTGAGATTAACACATTCTCTGCATACAGAAGTGCAACACCATTCCTCCACAAAACTAGCAAAAACACCGGATGAGATGTAGATCATTCAGACCCTTACTCTGACAGTTTGTGTAAGACATATTCTAAGTTCCCTGCTTTTAAGAAGCCTTGATCTAGCTGATGATTTCACATCTCCCAGTGGCTGCGTTCAGTGTTACCTGAACAGATAAATGAAAACATTTCAAGCCTTGTACATCTACTGGGGACATAGTTCCCTTTGCACCTGCAAATAATTGTAGATGCAAAATTAGTGGCTGCTGCCTATATTAGTTGTTTGCAATTGACAGTGCCAAGAAATCTCCTTCAAGGGCTTGGGTCCCTTTGACTGGATTCTGCAAACACATTGAATGAAGAAACATATTTGTTTGCTATAACTAAATAAATACAAGGCTAAGTCATTCTTACAAGATTCTAATGACACTCAAAGTCAAAGCACTTCCATTTATCACAAGTGAGATACTTCAAAAACTCTCAAAGATACAATAGGGCTAGACTTTTATTCTCTACAGTCTATAAATGTTCAGATACTTCAGGTATCTTTTAACAGAGATGAAGAAACTGATTCAGAGAAGTAAATGAAGTTGCCTGAAAACAACCCAAGAAGCAGCTGGCAAAGTCAAGGAACAAAGTCACCACACTCAAGCTTCACAGCACATTGAATGTAAATAGTGTTACACTACAAGAGTATTGAAAACTTCTTGGTAGCTTTGAGTACAACTATGTATAGCCTTAGTATACACATATTATTTTTATGCATAATCTATATTACTTATTAGAGAATACAACTTCACACTTCCTCATTTCATAATGAGGATCAAGCCAAATTTGTTCTCACAAGTAACAAGCAAGACAAAGAGATGTAGCCCAAATGGTGTGAAATTATTCCTTGGCTATGTCCATTTTTATCAAGACTTACAATATTGTAATTCTTGATAAAAGACTTAAAATGAGGAAAACCCAACAACAGGAGAAAAATCAAGAAAGAGAACAAAAGCCATGCCCAGACTAAAAATATGCCACTCTAGGTACTACATACATTCTCACAAATCTGTGGGCACAGATTTTAGTTTTGTAATCTCTGATTTGGAAATTGTAGCACTTAAGCCTTGCACAGACAGGACAGTCTTCACTTGAGGGTTTCACCTTCTGTCCAGGTGATGCACTGCTCACTTACCTGCTGGAAGAGCCCAGGCCCATCAGCACCACCTCTGTTTTGTCTTTGCCCAAGTCTGGCCATCCAGTCCAGATGTTCATGAAGCAGATGCTTTTCCACACATCATAGGCCTGGCTCCAGCCACAGCACAGTAAGCACAGTGCAGGAAGAATCCCCTTGCCAGGATCTGTGTAGTGCCAGCAGTTACATTTGCTCTTTGCCACACACCTCTGAAATCTCTAAAAGTAATTTTTATGAGGACATAGAAAATTAAATGTGTTCAGAAGAGAGTATTTTCTCTTCTATTGGCATCTGCAGTCACAATGTACAACAAGGCCGTGGATGCACTGACTCATTTGATGCACGTCTTGTTAACAGCTCTTACCTCTAATTACTGTTGCTTGGAAGGATGGGAGAACTGGCATGAAGAACACCCTGGTAGTTATATTTATTAAACTGCTTTCTTTTGCCATACTCCAGCTTGCTTTCTTGCCTCATGTCAGAGTTTTTTCTATGCCCTCATAAATTATTTTTCTTACTTAGCTCTGCAGATCTCCCACAGGCACTAGGTAGGTGGATTGGTACCTATGAATTAGTCTTGGCAGTGCTCTTTTGCCTTCCCAGATCTGGTAGAGGCACAACGACTTTTACAATTCGCTCATTGAGTAGGATGTAAGGAACGATGACTAAACTATGTAGATGGAGTGCTGAACAATTTTTTGACAGTTTTCTCATTTACTGACAATATCTAACATCAGAATATCTCTCAGACTGTACTGAGGTTAGCCTCATGACACTACTGCAAAGCAGGGAAGCATGTTATTTCCATTTTATTCATAAGGACTGAATCTTGAAGATGCTGAGAGACTTACAAACTCAATTACAGAAAAAGAGATTAATTCTGACACCTCATCCACCGCAATAAGTACTGAGACCTACAGTTCCCTACTCCATCCAAATTATACAAATCTGAAGTTAAATAGTCTCCCATCTGCATGTATTTGCCACCCACTTACTTCAGATTATCCCATCCAAGTCTATTTTATATTACACCTCCCAAAACATTGGAGTTTCAATGTTGTAATATTTAACTCACACATGTGATTTTGCTGGTTGGGTTTTTTCTCTTTGACACTTCAGTTCAAGGCTAGAAGGCAACCACAACTACTGTTTTGTGAAGGGATGTTACATGTGAATCAAAGTAATTGGAAGTATTTTAATAATCTGATAAATTAAAAGACATGCATACAGAAAAACAGCAGAGCACTACAATTCTCTTCCAAAATAGAGATTATTATGGGGTTTCTTTTCCCTCTCCTTGTCTGATTTTTATTTAACTGGGTATATTAGAGCTCACATAATAATAATATTATGACTTGATAAATACATATAATATCTTTTATGGCTTGAAATACCTATAGCTTAGGCATTTAATTTCTTCTAAAATGTCTAGATGCTGACCCAATTAGATTTTGATACATAGATATTTCTTGCTTACTGGAAATCTGGTAGCAAAAAGATACTACATTTTGAATAGGCTCATAAATATATATTGAGTTTAATTTTTTAATACACAAAATCCATTTTCCTATTGTTTTGTTGGTTTGCTGACTGCTTGAGAGAAATATTTTCTCTAAATATTTTTGTTTTGTACAACTAATTAGTCCATAAATCAGTACGTTGTAATAAGGCAGAGATTACCCTCAAGCCAATAGAGAACAACTGATGGAATGTACTTACTCTCTTCGTAATTCAGCTATCTCCAATGTCTCTGTATTTTCTTCTGCTGCTTTCAGACATTGTCTTGCCACTCTTTTCTCTCTTCCTGTTCTTCAAATGTACATTATTTAGCCAATAAGCATTATTTGTATTAAATACCAGATTTTTTCTGTGTTTTGAACCAAGCACAGTGGGCTGATAAAGTACATAAATAAATAACTAGGTAATCACAGAGTAATCAGTTTGATTCTGTAGTAAGAATTTTAACATGCTTTCCATTTTCTCATTACTAGGGCCATTTACTGAAAATAAAATCGTGCCAACTCTTAAGCCAAAAAATGTCTCTAAAAGAGGGGAAATGAAAACTTCAAATGAAAAACTCCTGTAACAGAAGTCAAAGACTGAACTGGAAGTCAGTTCAGGATGGTAATCATATTTTAAAAATGAAGTGTAAGCACATGCTGAACTTGGAGCATATACTTTAATAACACCAAAGTCCTCTTCAGAGTATTTTTTTCATCCTAGTCTATAATGCCAACTTAATTTTCCTCAAATGGCTTACAATGGCTAAGAAGAGGTAGGATCACTCTGAGGCAGTACCACCTGTGAGCTGTATGCTCTTTGTCATCCAGCGCGCTCCAGCTTTAAAAATCAAACCACAAAAACCAGAGAGGCAGACTGTCTTCATTTTGAAAGACAGTTGTCTGCCAGGGAAAGCCAAAGCTTCCCTTGGAACAGAGAATGTAAACCCCCTTCCCGCCAAATTATTATAATGTTGCAATTAGGGGCTTTCAAGCAAAGATATGGGAATAGGAGTAACAGTTCTTTACTAGGAATATAAAGAAAAAGGAATACAAATGTGGTAGTACAAAAAACACAAGCAAGCAAGCAAGCAATCAAAAAGTCCCTGGAAAAACCCTGACAGGGTCAGGGATACGACCTGACACCCTGTTGGTCAGGGTGCTGGAAGCAGTCCAAATAAATCCTCCTGGAGTGACAGATGTGGTTCTGTGGGGTAGAGATGATGGACTAAAAAAAGTCCAGCGGTGGTGAGATGGGTCTGGTCTTCCTCCTGGAGCCCAGTGGAAAGGCTGGATTCCTGGAATGCCTGCTGTTCCTGAGTCTCAGTTTTTATCCAGGTGGGAACAGTTGGCTCCCCCTGCACTAGGTGGAGCATCTCACAATGGGATGATGTAATGTGTGATGTCATTGGTGAGCCTTCATGGCCCATTAGCAGCAGATATCTCCCTGGAGGATGGACAGGTGGTGAAGGAGATAAGAAACACTGCCACACCTGGCTTTAACAACTGGCCCATTATCCAGAAGGCATCTGCCCCTCTCCCCCTGGAATCCCAAGAGATAAAGAAAAAAAACTGCTTTCAGATGAAATAGAATACACATTTTTTGGTACCCTAACCCAAGACACAGACAGAGACAGGCGTGGCTTTGTCATTACTTTTGAGACTTCAGTTCTGAGTGGTAATTCTTGTGTGCCAATTAGTCAGCAGCCTTGGTACAGCTGCTAATGGAGATGTGCAGGCTGATAACAAAAGCTACCCGTGGATTTTTCCTCAGCTGTCAATCTTAGTAAAGGAGGCCAAGGGAAAGTGAAATGAAGATGAGCTAGCCCTGTATATCTCAAAACCAGGCCTCAGAGAAGGAGGAAATACACTTACAAAACACTGAAAAACCACAGAAATTCAGTGTAAATGGTGCATCTATTCTGTGATCAATTAGGTTTCATTCTCCAAGGAATGACCAGTTTGCATTTGTTAACAACCTGTTCCAGAATCCATTAAATGCAAAGGAAAGCCTCACCTTGATTTCAACAAAACAGAATCAGGTTTTAAATTAGATTGAAAAATAATTTCAGGGAAAGAAAAAGTAATCCCTTAGGCATTATCTCTCTGATCCTACTATAATCTGCAGCATTTGTACAGTTCCATGTACTATTTATTGTGCATTATTCTATTGCAGCACTTAAATTATTCTCATTTGAATGTTTCCACAGACCCAGCAGTTCTGGTGACAAATGTCTTAATTTAAGATGCTGGTCTGTATGGCAGGCACTATTTCTATCCAACAGAGAAAGGAACTCCCTAGCTGAAGCTGTTTTCACCAACAATTTGTTTGCCAGCAGCATGTTTTCCTGTTTAATCCATGTTAACACTGTTCGGAGTTATCCTAGCTGGCATGTATTCTATCTGATAAACATCTCCTCTTCTCCCTCACAGAAACATTATTTATTTATGACATTATTGTTACAGACAACTAAACAGCCAAGAGGGAAACACATTTGCTTTTCTACAAATACCTGCACATGCTGTTAAAAGTGCATCATTTTTCTTATAGAAACATTTAAAATTTGGTTAAAGGCTTCCTGGGATATCTTTGGTATCCACTGAGAACAAGGAACAGAGAGAGACACATGTAGCAGTACAAAATCAGCACGGGTTCAGGAGAACATGAGGAAAATAATGACATTGCAGGTTGTTAGGCTGATATATGAAACCACCTCCTTTCCAGCCCAATTTGTCAGGACTCCACGACTAAATGAACTAAATGGACTTGAGATAAAATTATTCAAATCAAGAGTCTCAAATTCATTCATGATCTCTGTATCTTTGCCAGCACAGGAGCTGGCTGCTGTACTACTAACAACCCAGTACCCAGACACACACAGTGTGAGCCAGCACCAAATGATCTCTGTCAGAGGTCACAGTCTCTCCCAGGCTCCTTCATGACTGACACTAAATTAAGAAGGAATAGTATAAATCAAAATTACCAAGTGCCTGAGAGGCAAATAGCCTCAAATTCCTTATCACTTCACCCGTTAGTACCACATGTAAATCCTCAGGGACAAAAACACGTATTCATTTACAAAAGGACTCAAAAACCTACTACACCTGTTTCATAAATCACACCAGAAGTTGTAGTGAGTCATCAGTTTGAGTCTGCACTACATGGGACGGACCATTTTCCATATCTCTGAAATTCCTATTCCATCCAGGGTCTGTAGTTTTACCTACACAGGAAGATTCTAATGTATCTTATTCTAATGGGACCTATAGTGTTCCCACCTTCTTTCTGTGTTATCTCTGTCTAAAAGTGCAAGCTTCTTTACCACACAGATGTCTTCCAACTCTGTGACACAGTGCAAGACATAACACATATCCTCAATTACTTTTAACTGGCATGTCCCCGGATCTTGTCACACTGGGCTAGGAATTTTTCATAGACAGAAAAGCTAGTCTCTGTAGAGGCTCAGGCCAAAGGAGCAAAGCAACAAAACCTGGGAAAAAATGGAATGTATAGACTTTAGACAAGCAGAAAAAGGGCAGTCTTTAAAGATGGACTCAACTGTAGGTGTATTATTTAAGTAATTGATCAAAGTAGAAAATTTTTAGTTTAGCCCCTAGAATTTTTTGCTGCATGCCACTGCTCCTGAGAGCAGGTCAGGTTCTGGTTAGTGAGTCTTGCCTGCTTAATGTCTTGCAAAAGAGCAGGTCTTCCAAAACTCAAAAGAACTCGCCCACAAACAAACAGCAACTTGTACTCCTCCCCTGCACAGTCTAGAAAAACATCTTGTTTCTAACACACCTAAGAACTTTATAAACTTCTTTCAACAGTGCTGAGAAAGTGGAGGGAGTACTTATAAAGCCTTAGAATCATGTGTTGGTTGCATTTCCAGACTCATTATTCACATAGCTCCACTCCCAGCTGAGGACAGTGCAGCCATTGACACAAAGGACAAGAGGCCAAACTCCAAATCCTTGCACCCAGCAAGAGAACTGGGCACAGTGCACTTTATTCCTTATCATGTCTTCACACAAAACAGGAAGGGCTGAGAGGTTTATATAATCCTAAGTAAAGTCTTTGGGCTTTAGAAAGAACAGACCATCTGGCTTCTTCAGCTGCCTTTAAAAATCCAAGATTTTATTGCTACCCTCATCATCATTTTCACTTACACACACAGACAGGCAGAGCACTCTAAGCCCAGCACTGCTCCTCAGCCTGACATCTCGTGGCTGTGAAGGACATAACACTGCTGAACCAAACAGCAGATACCATCCCCACACACAGGAGCAGAATAATGCCTGGACAATATAAGGTAATACAAAACAGCTCTTGAGCAATGCAAGAAGATTATTTCATTTATTTAGATGTGATGTGGTGTCAGCATCGTGTCCCGATAAGACAAACTGGCACAGATTGTAAAGGTAAACCACAGTTACAAATAATGCAGAGCTTTGGTTAATTGGACCACATAAGATGATATTTTGCTCAAAACTGTAAACCTATCTAATCTGAAATAAGAATTTCTGGAATATCTGCAGTTATTCTTTTGATACTACTAAATATTAGTTAAATTTTTGCCACAGGAATGAAACCACTCCTGCTGCAAGAGCAGAATTTGAGTGCAGTAGGCTGCACAAGGAAAATGAGCGTCTTCTTAGCCAGGAAGAGAAAAGAGGAAACAAAGAGTGGGCTTGTCTATATACATAGGCATAGCATGGATACCTGCCTAGCAGGGGAGAGAGGGGAAATGCCCATGCTATAAGGAGTAACTGCTTTTTCTTTTCCTAAAGAAGTTTTGCTATTGATTCATTTTCAAGCAAAACAACTCAAAACTCATGGGAAAAAAAAGATTCTTCCTTTTAGCAGGATTTGCTGCACTGTCTGAAGAGGTTTGACACTCACCTCCTGTTCTCCTTTTCTGGCATAGAGAACAACAATCAAGCAATAACACAGAGAAAATAATTTCTGCAGTTTGATTAGTTTCCACACCAGATGTTCCCACATATATTCACATCTCCCCAGCTCTTCTTCTCCAGCCAAGTGTGCAGCTGCTACTTCTGTAGGCAACACCAAAGCTATTTAACAGAGTTATTAGCAGGGGGGTTACATTATAGATCCCACCACTATTCTCTAGGGGTCTGCTTCTGTTCCCATTGAAGTTAAGGCATCATTGCACTCATCTTCAGAGAGCCAGAAAACATTGCTGGATTTTTTTTTTTACTCTGTTACAAACCTGCACCTTCACCTCTTCCTATGATTTTCATTTCATTTTCTTGCTGGTCCTGTAAGGCTGTGCAGCTGTTCACTGGCCAGCCCTGGGTTTTCATTCTTTGTGAAACAGATTCCAGTGGCAAACAATTTTAAGAAGCACCACAACAGGTAAGAACTGTTGCTTGTTTGTTAATTAAGCTTTAATGACCACAGATTTCAAGAAATGGGAAGTACAAAGTTGCATCTCATTAATATGCCACTGACTGAATAAACCTCAAAGGTGGACATGAGCATTCCCAGATGACAATATTCATGGGCTCAGGGAAATTCCCCTGGGGCATAGAGTGGCTGGAAAGCCAGCCCCTCAGCTCTCAAATGGGCACATTACAATAAATTACAGCTTCTGTTCATCTGGGGGAAAAAATATTCTTAATACTGACAAGAAAACTGCCTTTGAGCTCTGGGATTTGTTGTAATTGCTCTGGTTGGGAATGAGAGGCTTCCTGTAACACACAAAAAAACAGAAACATTTACTACTCCTTCATATCTTATTAAGATGGTGAATATACATGTTTTCATTTCTAGGAACTCAGTATCTGCATAAATTCTGCAGCCACTTTGTCTTCACAACTTCTGTTTTGTTGCAGAAGACACACGTGGATTTTTTTCATTAAAGATTTATGGTTTTTTGATGCAAATTAAAGGTGATCTGAGGTGGAAATATGCTGGTGGAAGCACTGCAGTAACAGCTGGGAAGAAATCATCCTGTATACCCACAGCACTGTCCATGGGGATGTTTTGCCACTGGGTTCTCAGAGTATGCATCAGAGAACGAGTATTTCCATGGGGATGATCACGTGAAAACAGCATTGAAGATGAACAAAGGGCACTGGTTATCAACTGAAAGCTGCCACTCTCCAAAAGGGAGGTTTTAAATACGAAAATGCTGGGTTAGCTAGATTACTTTAGATAACTAAAAGCATAACTAAAGAGCACTGCTTTTGGAGTGCAAGTGATTGCAGGAACTGGTCAGTAATGACATGATTTGAGGAGGAGGAATGTGTGTTCCTACCCCTGAACTCCCTGTAAGGAGACAAGATATGGTACAGCACTAGACCCACACAGTGAGGCTGGGCGAGTGCTGACAACAGACTGGGCAGGTACTACCAGCAAGTAGGAAGGGACATAAAAATAAGACACACTGATAAAGTAGTCAGGGAGGCCTGGGACACACACAGGAGTATGCACAAAAGATTAGCAAACCCAGCCCTCCCACTCAGAAAGGCACAAGCTGATAATCGAGGATCCCTTCAGAACAAGGGTATCATGAGCCTCCTGAAGCCTTAAAGGGAAGTTATGGGTACAATGAGCTCAGGTAATTAGATGTAAATTATCATACTGTTCATTGGACTTGAAATGTCACAATGTTTATCACTCTCCTGTGGTGACTGGTATTCCAATAGAGAAATCTTGTGTAAGACCAGGCAGAAAATGAAAAGGACCCACAAAGTAACATCATCCATTGTTTGCCTTCTCCTGTCTAAATGAGGCAAAGAGTAAAACAGCACAGAATTAGAGAAAATTTACATGACAAACAATGTCTGTATACCAATCACTGAGAGCAGAATTAACAAACACAGACATTCAGATTTAGCATGTGAAATCTTGTTTTCCTGAGCTTTCCTGGGTTCTGCCACTAACTTCAATGCAGCCACAATTTTATCCAGAAAAATGTATCAGGTCGAACTGTGTCAGAAAATGGACAGACTTAAGACGTGAGGAACACTGCATACTTCAATACGAAATAAAAAATCTTCATGGTGAGAAATTTTTCGTCATTGGAAAATAAAATCCCTCTGCATCATACCATCCCAGTAACTTCCTCCCCTCTCTCACGCACAGCTGACTATAACTCCCACTCTTCTTATAAGAGAAAACACGAGGGCCTCTTTCAGCTGCATTAGCAGAACTGGATTTTTAAAGCTCCAAAGATGCAGAAATTATGTGGAATTCCTGAATGCATCTAAAATCTATCCCACAAGTCCAGTGGCAATGAAATAAAACAAAGGATGTTTTATCATGTTCCAAATCTCTCTCAAGAGATAACAAGTGAAAGCAAGCATAACCTGGGTAGAAAGGATAGCAGGATGTAGAAAAGCAAAGGAAATCTTGCACAAACTGAAATGATGCAAGAAAATGTCATTTGGTCCCTGCCTCCCAGTAATCAGAAAGCTTGTGTCATCACAAATGCTTGGGGAGACTACATGGCAACAAAGTGCTTCCCCTTCCACAAGCTTGTTTCAGTGAGTTATAAAACACAAACATAAAAAGACTTCAATGAAACTAGGAGAGAGCAGATGTTAATTACAACAAAATGGTCTCAAAGCCAAATTGAAATTTGGTTTGGTTTTGCACAATTAGTTGGGCAGCAGTCCCAAACAGTGCAAACTGCAGGGCATGCAAACCCTGACCACTTGAGGAAGATATATGTAGAACCTGCCCATCCTGTGTAACTGAATGTCACCTTTGTAGTTATTGCCAATTGCCCTTAAGCTAATGCATCATATGTCTTTTTGACAAGAGTAATGGCTGGGTTCTGACAACGAATAATTGCCATTTCAATTGAAAATGTTAAAATATAACTGAAATCAAACATGAAATTATTAGTGAAAAATGTAGGAGAGATGATGGAAGTGTATAACTTCACTGGAATTATCAGTAGCTTGACTGGCATTGCCTTAGTTCTAATAAGGATTCAGTACAGTACAAGCCACAAAAGCAAATGGAAATGATAGTTACAGCACTCTGAGACTCAGTGACTGAGAGCTTCACTGCTAACCAGAGAACAGCCAAGCTCCTAGATTGTTTCCGTTCTCACCAAATCTAGTGCTTAATGGTCTAATTCCTCAGTTTTAAACTGTCAAACTATTGAAAAGGCTGAAGCTACACACACTGTTCCAAAATGAGCACTAAGGCCATGTCCCTCAGGGTCAGCTGCTGGCTCCCCCAGCACACTGTTTCTGGGAAGTAGAGAGGAGGGCTGAACAGTAAGTGCTGCAACTCTCTGCCTCCAAACCTCAGACTTTTGCAGTATTACATAGTCTCACTTTCAGTAATTGAAATTAAGCTCTCTAAATATTCCAATCAGTTACATTTTGATTTACTGCCTTCCATGGCATTTTCCTCTTCCATTTATTGGTGCACTTGACTTGTATTTCCTACAGGGACATTGCGTGATAGAATTATATGTCATTCTTTTAAAATGTCTCCTTCTAGTACAAGTTTTAGGCTGTACCCTACAGAGTGCCCCTGAACTGATCTATCCTCTCCCCAGTCCTAGCAGCAATCTCCAGGTAGCAGTTTTTCCACCACAGCTATGATTAGAATACTGATCAAAAGCTTCCCCAGAATCCTGTCTCTATAGGACTGCACTAAGCATAACAAAATAACAGAATTAAACATTCCAGCACGCATTTGTGAGAGTAGTGTCTGATTTCCTACATTCAAATGCACCAGTTGTAGTCCTTGTCTCCCCTTGAGAAAAAATGGATCCAAATCATGACTGGACTTTCCCCACCTATCTGCAGTGTAGGGTAATCCAGACTTTGGGATTGTTCTTCCTACACCAGCCACTAATCATTGCCAAACAAGTGAGAAGAGCCTTGTGCCAGCTGTGGGGCAAATTGAATGATAGAAGTATTATCAGGGTGGCTCTTCAAAACCCACTGACTTAAGCATCACCTTACTGATCAACTGTTACCTGTTCTGCAATGGTTGGAAACTTAAAGTTTTCTAAAAGTGAATTTAAAATATCCCTTTGTATTCTACCCAGCCTTCAAAATCCTCCAGCATTCAGACCCAGTGCTTCGCCACTCGTACTCACAGAGATCGTTTTTCTTGTACGCACACAGCCCTTACCCACCCCCCACAAATGCAATGCTTTTCTTCAGCAACAGAAATCTCAGAATCTCTGTATTAACCCATTTCCAGCACTGTCATGCAGATTGAGACTTTAAAAGAGAAAAAGCCTTTGGGATAGTAACCTCTTCGCTACAAGTATCTATTCTTCCCATGTATAAACACTGCAGAATATATCCTTTAGTCTGACCAGAAACTAATTAGAAAACTATGCCTATACTGTACCAGCAATTCATAAGGCCAAAGAAAGTGATGGGGTGGAAATGTTTTGAAAATTTAATTAAACTTAGAAGAATCAATAAAACCATTTGTTTTGTTCTAGCACCTGTTTTTAGGCAATAATATCTTCATGCTGCTGCCTGTTTGGTTATATTAGAAATTACATGATCTGCTCAGCTGCAAAAAGACTATTGATCTGTATGTAATAGCAGGGAGAATAATGCCTGTTTACAAGGGATTCCTAGTTACTGTGAACACAGTAAACAGGCAGGAACTCCAGTGTAACACCACAAGCCTCGGAGGAAGCAAGCTAAACACGGCAGCAGCTCACACAGCAAGCACTGAGCAACGTTCTTTGTCAGGTAAAAAACTTTACAAGTCTGACAATATAAATAACACAAAAGATGTCAAGCTTTTCAACAGCTCCTAAGAGGAAGAAGAGGTAAAGGGAAGTAAGAGGAAAATAGAAGAAATTTGATAAACGTGATCACTTACCACTCTTGCAACTTTTTTTATGCTATCCTTTCTGTATACCTACTAGAAATTCTTGTGTACATGAAGAATTTGAAAAAACAGAAAAACACTTATCTGACTACTAACCAGTGAGCACTCACTTGTCCAAGGCACGTCAGGGAGAAGCACTCACTGGTAAAATGTTTTCTCCACTGAAAGAGTCTGTCCATTTCTGACCATGCTAGGGAGCAAGGAAACAACGGAAGTGGAATCTTTGTCACAACCAATACTCTGGAGAGTTTACAACTTTTTGTCTGTGGGATTTAAACAGAACATCTCAGAATCCTTGTGGACCATGTCTGCAATATCCATCAATTCCAACTTCCCAGCAATATTTAGAGTGTCTCTAAAGCAGATATGGCCTTGTCTGACACTCCCCCAACAGCACTATCAGGTCCCTGGCTCTCTTCAAGTCAGCAAATTGCCTGGGCACCTATAGATTGCAATACTCTTGATTTCTACCTTCTGTTCACCTAGTTAGTGCATTACATTTCTACAAACAGGCCTAACAACTCTTTAGGATGGTAACTGCAGCTTTATCATTTTAGTATATTTAGACTGAGGTGCAAGCTTAATTGAAACCTTCTGACTTTGTTACACCTAAGACAGTGGTTGACCATCATCTATGTTATGAAAGAGTGTAGATGGAGTGCTGCTTTTTTTAATTAGTAATACTTAATAATAATAAAATTAGTAATACTTAATAATACTTAGTAATTAATAATGTGCTTAATAAGAATGTTGTTTGTTTCTCAGTCTTAATAATTAAAGAACAGAGAAACAAAGTAGCATCTTTTCAACTAACAGCTCTCTCTTGCCCTTTGGGTAAATTGTAACTGAATTCAACAAATGTGAAAATACTTGGATTTCTTCTGCATTTACTGCCGGAATCAGAAACCCAAAACAATAACAAACAGGGAGGAAGCAGTCCCCATTAAAGCATTTTGAACTTTTTTCAGCAGATTCTTCATCCTAGAGGGTTTTGTAAAAAAGCAGCAGGTATACAAAAGTTGTTCTCAGAGCATTTCCTTTGATAGTGAACAAGAACCAGGTAAAAGCAATAGATCTCAAATTTAAGCTGCTTTACTTCTGACACTGTAGGATTACTGTAGGTTTTAGGCTCAGAGTTAGGAATGCTTACCTCCCACTGCAGTACATGAGGTTGCAGTCAGTGCAACTCTGGGGTTGTGTCTTTAACCTCAGCTTTCATGCATGTGATACACAGATGCTGACATTCCTCTCTATGCACTGGAGATCAGTTTGCTTGAGATGCAGCTGGAACATAATTTCCTCGACAGTTATTTTATGTGACTACCAGAGAACTATGATTTAAGTCTAAGGTATGGCCTTCAGGCACCATCACTGGTAGAACCCATGTAGCTGAATAATTCCCAAGAGCACACACCCTAAGTGAATCATATGGCTTCAGTTTGCACCAGTCTATGTCTTCTTGAGAATGAACGATCCATGGTTACAACAGAACTTATCAGTTCCAGTCAAGCTTGACCTTTTTCTGAGCTTGTTGGCTATAGTCTCTATCCTCCATGGTCTCTGCTTCACATATTTTTTTCATTTAAAAAGCTTGAAAGAAAATATAACATGACTCCAACTACACTCCAGGAAGCGTAATAGTGGATTTTGATCTTGGAAATAACCACATAAATTCAAAGGGCATTCGAGTTTACAGTTTTCTCCCTTTTATAACAACCTATTTTTTTTGCATGATCACAATGGATCATTTAAGTAGAAGAACTGTACAAAATATTCTGAAATAATATAAAAACTCTGTAAAGTTCCATTACTCAACAGAATGTTGTTAATATGAGTGCTCAGTTCTCTCTTACAACAAATTTCCTCCCTGCCTCCCAAGAAGCCACACTCAAGAGTATCCTATAAGATCCTATAAGAGTATCCATAAGAAAAAGCCACCAACGAGTAGATGAACTGGTGAGTCTATTTGAGGTTCTAGTCTCATCAAAGCATGATGGTATTTTTGAAAAGAATATCAAAACATTGGTATTTTTGACAAGAAGTGGAAAGTACAATATATACTAGAAATGCTCACTTTCAAAAAGCCAGAGCAATTGTTGATTATACTTTTAAGTGTGTGTTTTGCTATTGAATTTCGTGCTACCGTAGGGCTTCTTTTATTTATACATACACCCCATGCTTGTTACTGTGCTGGGAAGTGTTCTGAAAGCTGCTCTATTATGTATACGTCAACAAGTTGAAGTTAATACTCTGCTAAGCATTTTTCACACTGACTGCGTGGGGAAATCAAAGTTACATGTTTCTTGCACCAGTAAGTATAATAAGAAACCACTGCCCAAGGCAAGGTACTCTGTGAAAACTTAACACATGCTGGAAAAAGGCCTCTTGGTACTGCTTCCTAAAACAGGGATGAGGAATTGAGTGAAGTGTTCTTTTGTTGATGTCATTAGATAAGAGAGGGAGGAACAAAGGATACAAAAGAGCGTAAGGAACCACAGAAACACTACATAGGCAGAGAAGAAAGTCACAAATGAGAATAAAAGACACAGGATTTGCCAGAAACAGCAATCTCTGGAAAGAAAACTGACTGTTCATCTGGAAAATGGAAAAATCTGTACGTTCTTTGTAAGTATATTGGCTATACCAATGCAATACTTGATTTTTTTCCCACCAATTCCTTCTCCTAGAAGCAGCAAGATTCTCAACACTGGCTAAAGAATATTCTGTGTGCACAGTTGAATGCATTATGTCACATCCTCATATCACATGTATATAGCTTCAACTTAAGTGTTTAGATAACACAGGTTTAACAATTTATTAAAAAATCAATATATCAGTAGAGCAAATCCTGGTATTTTGCCAACTCTTTGAAGGTAGGGTGGAGCCACACAAGGACTCATTAATATCAGCTCCAAAATAAGCAGCCCTGTCACAGCCAGGCTGAAGTGTAGTGAAACATGTACATGCTCCAAACACCAGCCACATCAACAGGTTCTTGATTTTGAATCCAGATTCATTTTGTGAGTGGAGACAGGCCAAACTCCAATGACACAGGGAAGAACAAAATGTCATCTCGTATGCCACTTGTTTCCCAAGCCCATCCTGTTAGGCCACAGGTTAATCATTGTCACTTCATGCACCCACATATCACACAGTTCATTAATTATTACTTAATGTCACTACACTACCAGGTTGTTTGATGAATTCCATTAGTAATTAGAACTGCTCATGTAGTGACATTCAAATAAAACTTCTCTTCACAGTGCATTTATTATGAAGAGCCAGAAAGAGAAAATAGCTAGGTTTTATTAGATGCATTTCATTTAGACTACAGCTTGTTGATTTATTTAACTGTTAACTACAAAATACTCATGACAATCTGAAAACTGAGACTAAATTCAGCTGCATGGAAGATAAGTCACTGCATCTCCTTATACATATTTAGAACAGAGAAAAAGGATGCCACGCCAAGAGCTAACACTGTTATTTATCTAGAAAAGGTCAAAGAAGAAAAGGATTCTTTCAGACACCAAGTAGAATTAATCTTAGCACTAGTACTCAACCATCTGACTTCAAAACAGAGTACAGTCAAGCTGATGGCTTGTTTGCCACTCTCTGTTTTATGGACAAATTTTAATATTACAGCACTTTTGCAAACTCTGCCTGAGAACTAAATGAACTGGGCTTGTTTTGTAAAAATGTAGTCTCTGATGATTCGAGGGAAGAATGCTTGAAGCAAAGTCATTTCTTTCTCACACCTGCCATTTTCTTTAAGTTCAGAATCAAGTACCTGAGCTGCCTTTCTTGTTAACTTTCCCTGAAATCAATACGTATTTAAGAAAAGGTTTGATTTTGACAAATCTACATATTGCAGCAACAGTATGTTCTATCAAAAATAAACCTGTGAACTGCCATAATGCTTTTTAGCTCATGCCTCCCACTGTGAAACAAGACTTAAAGACTGTGGTTTTACAACATTTTTACACTGTGATCTAAGTATGAGCCAATTGCATCTCCTGAAGAAACTGTTTTAATTCACAAACATTCAAACTCTGCATTTAGCAGCCTGCTAGCTATGGATGTTCACCTTACTACCTTTCATTAACCTTTTCCTCTACACATTGGTATAACATTCTATGAGATTTTGGTAGACACCAGCAGCTGACTGAAGCACTGCATAGCTGAAATGCAGTTACAGGAAGGTAGTACAGTAGGGGCTCCAAAGAATATGTGATGTGTATCTCGGGCATCTCTAACTGCACATAAACTATCCCTGACAGACATTTAGCTAACCACATCTGAAACACCTCCAGGGCTGGAGATACCACAACATGCCCAGATCATTTTGTGTCTGTGTAGCTTATTATTCAGAAAACTTTCCTAAAAACTGAATCCCCTTTCTTCAGTTCAAGGTTATTTTTTCTGTTATTGTTTACACTGACCAGGAGCTGAACTAATTAACTGAACTGACTAGGACTGAACTAAGAGTTCAGTCTCTTAAGTTATGTAAAACCTTCTAGTTATTTGGATGCTATTGCCACACCCACCCCATTCTATACCTCCTTTCAGACAATTCCAGTTTCTTCACTGTCCTAGGTTACAATGTAAAATTGTGCCCAAGGTTTGTATTCTATCCCCATGAGCCGTTGGAGCCAAGGTGGGGCAGTGTTTTCCTTATCTTCTGTTAACGAGCCCAGCAATGCCTTGCCCATGACTCATGGATAACTCCCTCCGGGAGTTATCTCTGTTTAATGGGCCATCAAGGACCCACTGCATGACTCATACAATGAGATCAGCCCATTGGGAGATGCTCTGCCCAGGGGGAGGAGCCAAGCATTCCCACCTGGATAAATCCAGGGTTTGGGACAGCACAGGCAGCTTTTATCCACTGGACTCCCAGAGGAGACAAGAGCTACCAGACCTTTCTACAGGATCACTGCTTCGACAAGACCATCTCATCTGGACTGCCGCTACCACCCTAACAGGGTGTCAGGTTGTATTCTGACTCTGTCAGTGTTTTTTTTTACTATTACTTTTATTTTACTTTCTTTTATTTCTTTTCCTCTTATTAAATTGTGTTTCTGACTTAGAGTCTTTCACTGGTTTTGCTTTCAAACCAGCACATTCACATTTGTTAAGTCTCTTCAGGAGTATTTTCAATGAGACTGTATCCTATACAGGGCTTAGTGGCCAAAGCTGGACAAAGCACTTAAGTTGGAGCCTTGCCAGAAACTAACTAAATGATGACCTCTCATTTTACAGATGATGTTCCCATTACTATTACTAGGCATCAGGACAGTATTTACCTTCTTCAGAGTAAAATCCTGTCAACTTCTGTTCTGTCCATGGTTCACTTTTACTCTTTTCAGCAGTACTGCTGCTTAGCCACAAGCTGCCCAGTCTTAACTGGCACAGACCAATTATTCCCACCTGAAAATAAAACTTCATGGATATTTAATTGCATACTCTTTCCTAAACTACCAGTTTATCAGTGTCTGGGTGATCCAATCCTCCAGCCCATTCTTGCATGATATCACCTCAAAGTATTTTAAATATATCCTAGGCAGGGCCAAGGAGTAGTATTTGTCAAGAATGTTTTGGGGGAAAGGTACATTTGAAAAGGAGATCCCTGAGCATGGTACCTTCACTCCCTAGAGACACACTGAGACCATCAGTGACTTGAAAGGGAAGAATGTGCAGGCTGGGAACCACTGCTTTTGGAAACTTGCTTTTCTAAAACCATGTGGGGCTCTTCAGTGTAGCACATAAAAAAAAAAAGTGATCAAGTATTTTCTGTAGCAATCTTTTGTATACCTGTAGATATATATAAAATAAAATGTTTACTAGCATGTCCCAAAAGATACAAGAAGGATTTTGTGCATCTGGTCTTACTGTATAAACTTGAGGAATTGTAATCAAGTTTGATAACAGGAAAACTAAACTTGCATTCCCATATTTAGGAGAATTTGCAAAAATGGTATATCCCCCTAAAGTATGAATCAAAATTGCAAAGACTGAAAAGCTGAATCTAGACTTTGTTTAGATTTCTACAGTTTGATTTTCCATATCCTACTATACTGATTGGGAGATCACCTGGCCTCTTAATCATCTCATTCCATCTTTACCTGATCCAATGCACATGCTTACATTAAAACACAACTGCAAAACCCATAAATCTCTCTTTTCAAAATCAAATATCAAACTGCTATAGCATCCTCTACTTGGAATTGTTCTTGGGAATAGAGCAGTTGATACAAAAGCTAAAAAAAGTCCCACCCTGCCCTTTCCCGAACAATAAAAACTAATGCTACAAAACCAAAAATCAGGCATGACTGCTTTTATGATCTGCCTGTATTTTTTTTCTCCCCACATGAATGGTGTAAATACCTGTGGGACTCGTACCACACTTCAGTTGACCTTTGTAACAGGGAAGGGAGAAGAGGTAGAAAAGATCTTTGTACATACCCAGACAACTGAGGAAGGGGGGGTCTCCTGGCACATTCCAGATTATTAATAGCTACAGGCCATAAGGAAATTAATTGTAAAACCACCAGAGAAAAGGTTTCTTCAATTATACTTATTTCCATTAGTCTTATGCACAAGTAAGAATTATAATCCTAGAAATAATACTGCATCTCCTTGAGGAGACCTTTCAATTGCTTTGGAGAAAAAAAGACAACTAATTGAAAACAGATTTAGAGAGTTATCTGGTACGACCGGGACCAAGTGCAAGAGCCCTTGATTAGGACCCCATTAGCAAATGTTTTAACACAGTGACATAAGAGAATTTCTGTTTCCAATCCAATCCTATCAAGAGACATACATAGTATTTTGGGCAATCATTTAGAAAAGTTACCACATACCAGGTTGTTTCTAACAGATATGGTGTGGTATCAACTTTTTACTTCTTGTTTTCTGGTCTTCTCTATTTCTGTTCTTCCCAAAGCCACATATTACACTATCAGTATAAAAAAAGGCAATTCTGAAAGAAGCAAACCAGCCTGATGCCCCTTGGTAAAAAGCCACCTCTGAACCTGCCACTTTTTGTACCTGTAAGTTTACTTAAGGTCAGATTGCAACATTTCATAATGAACTCAAATATTTTCCAAAAAGCAGATTTATCAGGTAGAAAATTGGAACCCAGAAAAAAATCACCAATAACTTAAATATTCCAGGGGGCTTATTAAATAAAATCTGACTTCACCGTCATGTAAGCAGCAGAGATCCTCATAATGAATGGGCAGAATACACCACAGCAGATCAGGAATTATAAAACTAAATTAGAAACCCAAATTTCATTTGCTATAAAAACAAACGGCTCTTTGTTCTTCAAAAGGAAGTTGCTAAGATAATGCAATGAATCACCCATCCACAGTCAATTTCTGAAGCTTAATCCTTTCTATATTTCTTTTTGCTAATTATATATGCATCATACATTTCAGCATTTTGTGAGAAAGTGGGTATGATTAACATCTCATCTCGCAGCTTTAGGAAGCTTAATTACTCAAAACTACCCCTCCTCCACAGAGTGGACATGCAGGAAAGAGCTGAAATTCCACAGCATGTTTGTTTCACAGCTCGGCTCCTGCTTCTGGCAGCAGCTCGGGACAGGACTGGGCATTACACACACACACAGAGCATCCCTGCCATGGGATGGCAGCTCCCTTCCTGGCTGTACTGGGTGTGCCCCAGGTGGTGCTGACTGCCATCATCACCCCAGCTCTTCCAGCCTCGTGTTCTACATCTGCAGCAAAAGCACTGCTGACAACGCACCAAGGGTGTAGCTCTTGGTGGACAGCGTTGCACTGCATCAAGTTCTCTAACTCTGTGCCATGACACCCAGTGAACAGAAGTTTGGAGGACACAAAAAAGTAGATGATCCAAACTAACCAAAGAAATACTCTGTCAGACAATACCATGCCCAGCAATAAGATGGACAGGCAGGAGTGCTTCCTCTGTTACTCAAATGAAATAAGTGGTGCTCTGAAGAGAATAACTTGAATGTCAGACAAAGTAGTAACGTAAGGCTACCAGCAGCCCAGTTTCCAGCAAAGAGACAAGAATTAATAGAAACATATTTTTGAGCTGAACATTAAAGTCAACAGAACAAAACCTGGGTCTGAGGCTCGGTATTTTGCATTAACAAGCACCACCTCTTTATAGATGTACCTCTGTCTCACCTTTAAAAATGGCTAAAACCTTGAGAATTGTCCTTTTCTTCTTCTTCACGAGCATCTCAAGCTTGCCTGTGAGGCAAAGGGGAAAGGAATCCTGGGTGGCATAATTTTCATCGTCAAGATAGATTTTTTTCAAGCTGAGATTTTCAAGCTTCCAAGCCTTACAATGGAAAAAAAAATACTGAGAACACAGGCACAAGTGGTTCTTATGCCCTAATTACAGTGCTTTCTCAATTTCTCACCCATCAGAGGACACATCTCACATACAAGGGGAAGGAGAATGTCTGTGACCGAGTGTGATACTGTTAACAAGAGCATTTAATTGGGACACATTTTTGCATCCCACATTAGGTGTGACTCTTCTTTATGTGATATGTTCATGGGTGACAGGAAAATTATGCCTTACATCTGCAGAGACGTGTAAATGCCTCATTAGGTTTAATAATTATCTCTTAGAAGGGCAGTTCCACAAGAAAATCTCCATTACTGAAAAATGAAAGGGACACAAAAAAATCAACACTGCAACTGAATCACCACTGTCCTAGCTGAATTAATTCACCTGTCCAGAAATATTTTTATAAACACATTAATAATGAATGTTACATTGTAAAAAATACATGAATGGACTACATCACAAAAAGTTTATCAACTAGCCCATGAAATCAGACACAGGCTGTATTTTAAGACTTGAGCTCAATTCAGCCTGAATTTGTATGTTAATTCACATGTGAGAAAGGAAGAAAAAAGAAGGTGGAAGAGAAAAGATGTTGCTGTGAAGTTACACATTAAATTTTTTAGGCACAACTTCTATCAAACAAAAAAGCTACAAGTATCATCTTTGACAGACAAAAATCAATAGTGCATGACTGATTCTCTATAGCTACAAATATAATAATAACTTTTAAAAGCCTCAGCACCTTCCTGGATGTGGCACGATGCGTATTATCCTGAATATAAGAAGTTCTCAAGGAGAGCTATACTATCTCACTTACACTGACAGCTCAGTCTTACAGCTGAATAAAGATTATCGAAATCTTGGAGACCAAAGCAAACCATTATCAACTTCTCAAAATGAGAAGGTGGTGAGACAAATAAAGCACAACCTTCACAGTAGTGAACTACACATTTTGGCACGTCATTAAACAAAAAAATTAACCGGTTTATTATATTTTACATATTTACAAAATAGTACAAATTAAAGTACTGTAACTCCATTATTGCATGACAAAAAAACAACTCCATACAGGCAAAAGCAGCACATGAAAGAGACGCTCCAGAATATTTAGGAAGTCTTTGGTACTCAAAATATAGTTTAAGATGCAGCATTAACTCAATCAATACAGGGCAATAAACACAGACAATGATATGTAGATTTACACCATGAAAGTAAAGTTTACCTATGGCTCTCACTCTTCTGAAAGGATAACACTACTGGACTCAGGAATTGCTTAAAAGCTTTGCAACATTTTTAGGATGGAGAGAATACTCAAAATGATTCTAAACCCAAGCTGTTGAAAATTATATATTTTTCAACTCGTACTGAATTTAACTGCCTCTACTCAGGACTATATGACAGTAAAGCACTGAACACTTCACAGACCTAGAGCCTATTCCTCTACCCCTTAAGCAGGCAAAACTGGGAAAAAATCATCTTTGTCTACTTAAGGAATAGAGGATTAAGCTCACAACAGACAATCAAACTGCATGGCAAAACATGATCCAAGACTGCATACTCTAGCCTACACTGCTGTACACATCATTTACAAAATCTTTATGCATCATGTACATATTTACAAATGCTCTTAATTATTCCATCAAGTAATGTACTCAACACAATCACAGTTTACATTATTTTGAGGTAAATCCTTGAAAAGTTAGAGCATTGGCAGAATTTCATCTACAAGGCTGAATCTCTTTAAGTCAAGTTTCTAATGAGATGCTCCTCTCTTTCCCCTGGTCACACAGCACTGCCTCTCAGGTGTAGCAGATGGGTAAGACAGTTGCAGAAATGAAGGGGATTTTGTGAATTCTCTGTGTTGTGCTTGATTCTTCTCGATGGCCAGGAAAGGCCAGAAAAAAGCAAAGAATCCTGGGGGCAGCCAAAAAGAAACCCAAATATGTACTAGCAGCTTCTGCTCGGTGGACAAATAGTGGAGATTATGTTGCTTGTAGACTGGGAAAACAGTGCAGTGTTAAATCGTGCGGTGTCAGTGCACACTAACTGTAAAATGCCAACAGAGAAAGAGAACAGGCAAAAGCAAAAGAGAGGATGTGGGATAGGAATAATTAACTTCATTTAAGAGCTTGATTTTCTTTCAAGTTTTCAAGCCAGGTGTGACATTTTTAAATATTTAAAACTGCACATCTGAAGACATCACCCACCTTTCTTTTAGCTTATAACTACATTTCTGCCTCTTCATAATTACATTAAACACTGCTTCACCAAGCAGTGGACACCACTTTACAAGGCCTGATCTTTCATGCTGGCTAACCTAAACACATTTGGGGATGTTGAGAACGCTGCAACAAGACAACTCCCTCATTGAACTGCCATTTACATCCCAGGCAACAAGAACAGAAAGGGCAGAAAGAAGTTTGCAAGCTCCATTTGCATTCACAAAAGGTGACAGAAACTCCTGTCTAACTAGGAAAAGACAGTACTGACTTGAAAGTGAAGTTCATCCAAATCAATCAAAGGTTAAGATAAACACTTTTGTTCTTGAGAAATGACATCACCTTGCATCAGTATTTTCTCCTTCAGAATAGGTCTGCAATATTTATTTAATGTTATTGCCTAAAACTTTCAACTCATCTTGTCATGACTATCCCCCAGCTGCACTTTTATTGTCAGATGCTTAAATGAAAAAACCTCACATAAAAAGGCTTGAGATGACAATAAAAGGATCACACGGTTCCACTTTGTGAAGGTTTTTTAAAGCAATACCACATCACTACAGCCTTTTAGAATGTCTTTAAACAGATTGTTACAAGACTTAGGCAGGACCTCAAAGTAGCCAGTTTAGTAATCACGTATGCATGAATGCTACTCATATTTACTATATATTTCCTTCAGAATGTTTTTGAGTGTAAAATGGTTTGTAAGTTGATAAGTAAAGTAGCTTGATTTCTCAAGTCTACTGACAATACTTTATGCCCACTGGAATGATTGAAATCTGTTTTCTGCATACAGTGATAAGGAATAATAAGCCTTCATCTCCTTGTACCATCACAGGTGTTAGCTAGAAGAGAAACATTAAATATTCAGCCATTGCTAGTACTCATGGTGTAGTACAGGGTGAAATGAAAAGGAACAAAGAATTTTGTTTTCCAGAGATCTTCTGGGAAGGTGAGAGTTGGACTTTGTACTGATCCCCTGTGATGGCAAACAGGCAGCTTGTTTCTTGCACAGCTCGGGGTAAGGTAATAATCTGTCAGCCCAAACTTCTGTATAAATCCCAACATTAAGACTGCAAGATTCAGACAGGCCAAAATGTTGCTGTTTAAATACTTAACAAGACCAGTAACACATTGAAGATATAAATTTTTACAATCCCTGAAACTGCTGGTCAGCAGAGAATAGTTTTTATTCATTCGTCCTCTTCAACATAGGTTGATGGAAACCAGCCCACCTAAAAAGGGAAAAAGCAGAACAAAATAATACATCAGATGCACAGGGTTGGTGTTTTTTTTAATGGCTGAGCTAGGCACAACAAGGTTCAGTAAATATATGAATAAGATTACAAAGATAAACTTGGCTGACCTGACACAGTCAGGGTAAGTACCCTTAAGAAAAGAATAACTTGCAGATATGACAATTTGGAGACCAACACCCTTCTATGTCACTTCCTCCCCCAAAAAATCTAAAACACATTTGCCCAGATTGGAAGTCTAAAAGTTCAGAAAAATGCCAAGAGTGGAAGTAGTTTTACTACAGGCAGGATGCTAGTATTTTTTTGAATGAGAAGGTAAACTTTTAACAGTCTCCAGTCAGGTCCAGGGAATCCTCTTATAAAAGAAACACTGATTGACTTGATTGCTTTGCGTGGAGTTGAATTCCACTGCCACCAAAACAGGTGTTACACATGACACAATTAGACAGCAGAGTCTAGTGCCCTACACTTCAGAAGTTATAAAGGTATCTACATTCTGAAATTAATGGTTTGCCAAATAAGGCTTATGTAAGACATACAGTGATGCAATGTCATATTATTTTATGTATTTGCTTTAGGTTTCTTCATACTTCTTTATACCTAAAGTGAATTTAACATTCATGAAAGAACTCAAAACAAAACCTAGAGCATGATGAGACGGGGTGGCTGCAGAAATGTTTTGACTACCTTGCCAAAATATCTCCAGAGTTGAGTTTATAATGCCAGGCTATGAAAGTCAAATGCTAGCATGCAACAGCACATCCTTTAGAATTTGGCAGCTGCATCATAATGAGTTGTTCAGTGCTCTTCATGTGTAAAATGTATATAGCACGATGGGTATCTCTTCTGCTTCCCTATTTCTTCTGGTCTAATTGACTATTTAATAAGATCTAACCATTTAACTTTAACATAACCAAGCTCATCTACGCAAGAAAAAAAGTTCTCCAAATTGCATAAAGCAGTAAGTCTGGACATTCACTTCAACTGCAATTTCAACGATCATTTCCAGCTTCCAGACAATTTACATTCTTGCACCTCACATTCCCTGACCCTGCATCTCAGCACTATAGACATGGAAACAGCAGTCTCAAATGCTTCTGGCTAATCTGCATTATAAGGCAGTAAACTAAGACTGAAACAGTAAACCCTTTATAGGTCAAAACTTAAAGTTCACTTCCAAGTCTCAGAGCAGGGTGTAAAGTGAGTTCATAAAAATCCTTGCTAAATATGTCACTTCATCTGGGCCACAATCACAGAGATCAAAGAAGCAGCCTTCTATAAAAAGGTGCATGATTCCATTGCATTGTAGTCTGGCAGAAAAAAGTGGGAAATCATTCTGTGGTAAAGTGCTAAAGAGAGTTCCACAGCACCAGGAACCTGACCCCAAATATCTGTGTGCAAAACAGTTCAGGAAAGGTCAACTGTAGCAGTGCTATTAATCCTGGTTATTTTCCAACCATATAACCTTGCCCAAATACTCAGCCTGGTAGGTCACATTAAATAACCAATAATTTAGATGCTGGGAAAGCTACCTGGCAAGAGTTCTGTCTTGCTCCTATGAAACAAAGATGAGAACATGTTCCATCTTGTGAATTTAAATACACAGTGTAGGAACATACTTTTTTTTTTTTTTTTTTTTTTTTAAAAAACAAAATCACTGTCAGTGAAGGCAGAAAGATAACACAGGAAAAGAAAAAATAAATAGTCTTACCCTTCCATTTACTTCACCTCGCCACCAGCCATTGGCACTCATCTTGGTATAAATTTTGACAACATCCCCTTTCAGTAAGGACAGCTCTCGCATGTCTCGTGCACAGAAGTCATACCTGGCTATGGCAATGCCTATCACCTTCGGGCTCAGCACTGAAAGGAAGCAGATGGTGATATTATTAGGGTTGGTTAATGAAGACTACCAAACTACTGTAAATAGAAATACTGTAAAATATAAAACGAGGATTCCACAGCTACATACACTGGCATTCACTTTACACAAAACATCTGCACTACAAATAGCAAGAAGATTTAAATATAGGTGAATGGTGTAAAAAGTTGAAGGGATATTTTGTTCTTTTTTGAATAGTCCTCTTTATTTTTAGAAGAAAAATCAAACTAGATGAGCCATAAATAAAATATTCCCCACCCTGAGATTGCTATATACATTTGCAGTAATTTTATTCTTGTGCTACATAATAAAACTTGCTGCCAGTTATATGCATCAACATATTTTACAGGTCACTAATTTCTTTCCAAAAGTATTATTAGCATTCACAGTTGATTTAACTTTGGACTTCTAATGAAGCAAAACAACCAGAATAAGGTGCTGTTCTTTCAAAAAACAACTCCCAAGTTAAATATTAATGCACTTAAAACTGGAAGCTAACATCAGCATGAGCAAAAAGGTACAGACTTTCTACAGGAAATTTCCATGGATCATTTGTCACCATCTGCATTAATATTGACTGATGTAAATCTATTCTTTTCAGGAGTTTACTCTGTAAATCACCAGTGAATTTTTTCTGTAAAATTAAGGTTCAGTGAAATTAACACTTTAAAGTTTTAAGGTACTTCAATGTAGAAGAATTTTGCCAAGGTAAAGCCCAAACATTTTAAACAATAAAAAGCTGTTAGGAATTTTTTTTAAAAAAAGCAAAGGTGCAAAAAGCCTCGCTTCAAAAACCAACTCCTTTTTCCAAATAGATTTTTAGGAAATTATGTTTCTAATGCTGATGTAGAATGTCCAAACTTGCAAAAGAAATCCTCAACAATTCCAATGTGAGGACAATGAGCGGAGAGTGGGCATGGCCTAACAGATAAAAGACCTCTGACTTGAATATTTTGGAAAGAACATCTACTACTCCAAGGCATTTTGCAGTTGGATTATTTGGCCAAGGCATTTTTCAGCTTTTTTTCCCATTAATGTCACTGTTTCCCTATGTAAATCACTGCAAGAGGAGTTCAGGAGCACAGGTGAGCTTCCTTTGAAAAGATTTCAGAATTCATATGATCACAATGGATGACTTGATATAATGTATATAGAATCATCTCTGTTCTGAGAACTCTTTCACATTTCTTAGAAATGCCCAATCTTCATTAGGAAATGCCATTAAGGTTCTAGTTTAGCAATGACCTCAACCATGTAATACTAAGAATTCATATCTTCATGCCTTTAATTTAAATCAGGAACCCAAAACATGGCAAATGAGCTGAGAAATCTTAACAGCTTCAGTTCTGCTTGTGTTTAAGTTTTCATCTGACTCCACTGGATCACAGATACATAACAGTAGTAAATATCTGAAAATCATTATATGTTCAAATACTTTCAGCTTAAAGAGAAAATACAAACCATTTATTTTAAACTAATAAGGAATACTACATTTAAAATATTATTAGATATATCAGTCTCTATCATTCTACAGAAATAGAATGCCTAAAAAACAATTTTGAGAACAGATAATACCCTAGTTTATATCACGTACTGAAGTTTAGTCCAACACCCCTGACTGCTTAAGCAGAGTACGCTTATCAGACACTTGATAAATTAGGTAAAAGATGCCATATAACAGAATCAGCCTCTCAATTTATTGCTTATATTGATGTTGCAAAAATCTAGGTGATGTATTAAACACATCAAAGCTCAAACATGCTTTTTTTTAGCCAGTTTAGCCACTCTTAGCCAGTCAGATATAGATGCTACTGGTTTAGATCCTGACACGAATGTAATGTCCTATACCTTATCAGCATTGCAGTAATCAATTTTACAGGGAAAGAGCACGTCCTGGGCAGTAATTGTTTTGGAGAAAGAAAAAAAAAGAGCAGTTATTGATTGGAGGGTCAGTAACCATTCACAGGTGTGCAGCAATATCACTGGCAGATTTGGAGAAGCATTGCAGGATGCAAGGAGTGATTCTGGAGAGCAGGATATAATTTCAGATTCTAGAAAGAATATAAAGGGGCAAGGAAAAATTACAAGGAAGCAAAGATGAATAAATTTGGGAAGACAGGGAAGAAAAGAACTAAGAAGGGAAGAAATGCACAGAGGAATAATAAAGGTGGAAAATAGCAAGGAAAATTAGAATAGAGAAGAAAGAGCAGTACATCTGGGGGAAAGGAGGACTTTTAACTCTTTTTCAAGTCACAAAGATAGAGGAAAAGTAGAAAGAAGGAAGAGAAATCAAAACCATATATCTTCAAAAGTCTTGAGGCAGAAAGTAGCAGAATTTAGATTAATTTGGAATCCAAGATCCATATTTTCAAATAAAAGTGAAGCTCATGATAGGAAATATATAAAAGGAAGCCAGATGAATGATGGAATATAGGAAAATGACAGTGCTAATTTTGGAAAAAAAATATTAACCATATCTCTCTGCTGACACAGTCACAAAAATAATTTGAGTAAAGACTATCAGCCCTGAATTCCCAATTAATGCTGTCCCAGGATAAATAAAACTTGAGGGAAGACAACACATGGAAAGGACACCTGTACAAATGGGAGAGAGAAGGAACACTGAGTCAAAGAGGAAGAATGCAGATTCTACAGGAATTCTACAGGAAGAATGCAGAGAGAGAATGGGATTAATAGCAGAGATCAATGGAAAGAAAGAGCCCAACAGGTGGATGAATATGAATGAGAAATTAAAGGAAGGGAGGAGGAAGAGAAAGTGTTAAAGAAGAAAATAAGCTGTTGAGAAAGCAGTAATAAATAAACCTTGTGTTATTGAAGGGAGATACTCAGAGAACTAACTGGAAATAGAGCGAAAAATCCAAAGGAGGTGAATAAAAAGCACATATGTGAATGAGAAAAATGTGCTTTTACTTAATCCAGCCTTTCCTTCTGCAAACAGAAGATGATGACTACAGGAACTATAATCAGCTTTGATTTACACTGCAATATGTTGGACATTAACACTGAAATAGATGTGCTGCAAATGAATTTTAATACTAGTTTGAGCCACTGATGATGCATCTGGGGTGCAAACAACAGAGGCTCCCTGTGATCACAGCAGGCAGGTCTAGCTCACGTGCTTAAATTCCATGAAGGTCAATGTAGTATTATTAAAGCTGTGAGTAGCTGTTTCTCTCTCCTTGTGCTCTGGCCTCCTCATAAATCTGCAGCCATTGCCCTGAGGGTTGCTCCTGTGTATTAGTTTCCATGCTCCTTGAAGCTGTGCACATTTACTTGTACTTTTACTGTTTCACCAAAGCTCAGTGCTCTTATCCAGGCACAGGCAGCACCTTCAGTAGTGCTCAGCAGTCAGCTTAACCTTCTCCTGTGTTACCAGCTTCCACATCAGCAGAACTAAGCCAGCTCTGAAGACACTTTTGGAAAAAAATACTTGTAATATCATGAAATAAGTATTTGGTCTTTAAATGTTTAATTGGCAAATTATTGGGCTGTTTTTAAAAAGAAGGTTTGCTACAAACATACGAAGCAATGCACTCAGAATATAAGGGGTAGATAAGCTTAATTAAGCACTGCAGATCAATATTTTCCTTTAATATTTTGTACTTGTGTAAAAAAATACTTTAACTGGCATATTGTGATATGCCAGACATTGAATTGATACCTATCACTATAGTTAGTAATGAATTTTCTGATAAAGCAATTTTTCATATAAAAAAAGGAATGTCATTATAATTTGTTTAAACCACATATGGGAATATAAGGGAAAGTGTGATAGGGTTTTAAAGTAACTGAGTCTTTATTGCTGTTCTATCACCATAGGCCACTTCACAATTTTGTTCTCATGGAACAGATACCAGTTACAGTAAGAATGGAATTTACAGTCAAGTGCTGGGCAGTTGCATGCAAGATGTCTTCTCCTACCCCTGCCCAAAGGGACAAAAGCTCACAGTATTTACCTTGAGCAAAGAGCTAAAACTTAGCTCCTTCATGTTGTTTCAAATCAGGTGAGTGCTTCAGGGAGTCCAGCTGAGCATTGTGATCACAGGGCAAAATCCAAAATGGATTTCTACTCATCTTTGCTGCAGATGTGTCCCTTTATAAAAGCATGTGTCAACTGGAAGGGCACCTTCTAGCTTGGATTCTCATTGTTGTGAATACTGAAAGGAAGTATCTGCCCCAAAAATATCTATATGTAAGGGCATAAAAATGGAAGAAACTGAGGGGCAAAACATCCAGGTGTGGTCTAAGACATGGAGATGGAAATCCCTCCATCACCATGGTGAATCAAGAGAGGGGTCAGCAGAGATGCTCTCAGCACACATAAGCACAGTAACCATTCTACTACTGAGCTGCCACCCACGTCCTTTTCCCCTCAGGAAACCATGGAGAGCCCCAAGAATCCTTCTCAGAGCAGTAAATAATTTGGACAACTTCTGTGGGGCACTACTGTCCTCTGAGATTTTGATGACTCCATCTGCATTTATGCACGCAGGACACCTCCCTTCCCCAGTGCAAAATCCAGCCCCAGTCCTGCTCTGCACAACCCAGGCAGTGTCCTCCACCCCTGTGCACAAAGGCAGGCTGGTGTTACGTGAGCAAACGCTGCATTCTCCTCAGCAGCAGCTGCTTCCACGTGCTCCTCAAAGGCATTCACCTTTCTACTGGCAAAATTCTTCCTAAAATGTCCAGTGGTGCAGTTCACCTGTCTGCAGACCAGATCTTAGAGATCAGAGCAAGTCATACCCATACTGATGCACTGACTGAAGCTACCAGTGGTACTACTTTTAGTATTTTTATGCAGCCTCAAAGTTTGAAATGATTGCATCTATTAAAGCCAGAGATGGTTAAATGGAAATAAAGAAAACAATACTTAGAAAACAGATGGGCAAAATTAATTAACGATGTTAATGCAGAATTTAAAGAAAGCATTCTCTACAAAAAAAACTACTGTATTCTAAGATGCTACTGCAGTATGGTTTGCTGCAGGGATGGGACGAATATATTATTTACCAACAAGCTGTGAGATTTCCATGTTTGTGCATTTGAACAAATACATTAAAATATACAGCTCACAGATGTCAAGTGCATAGCAAATTAACAGTCAAGTGGTCACTGATGGAATCTGCTGCAACTACGGCACTTTGCAACACCTATTCAAACTGCTTATTGCAATAAGCAGTAATAACTCAAAAGTTTAAGAGTTTGATTTTTGTTACACTCCAAGAATAACAAGTAACAACTCAGTTTTTGGAGTCAGAGAAGAGCTGAAGTATTAGATTCGTCCCTTCCCTCACTTGCTGCACACAGAAACAACAGAAGCAAATTTAGAAGAAATATAAAAGCAGTAAAGCAGTACCTGACCAGAAAGGAGTGGAGGAAGGGGGAACAAAGCTGTAGTCTGGAGGAGTTACAAAAGAAAACCCACAGAACAAAGAAGGGGCTTAGAGGAAAAAAAGAGAAAAAGAGAAAAGCAAAAGAACATTGAAATATTGGCATAAGATTTAAATAATAGTTTTTTAAGTATATAATTCATTGATAATAAGGAAACTAAGGTTCCCTACTAAGGATGTCTGCAAGGAAATCGACTGTAATAACTAGAAAATTTGGATCTATGATTTAATTTTTAACAATTGCATTTTTCAAAGAGTAAAGTAGGAAGAAGTCACCCATTTAGGGTTTCAGAGAAGTAAATTGTAACTGCAGCCTCTTTGCAAGTATTTTCAGATTTAACCAAAGTTTTTCTTAATTCTTTGTGTGCCCCACTTCTTACCATTACAAAAGCAAGTACTCATGCATATATAAATCCTCTCGACCCCAGCAACACTAGTCACAGTCACATGCCCTTAGTTGGGATATAGTCTATGGCGACCTGGAGTCAACTCCCTATTAATGGCATGGGAAAAAAGTATGCATTTTGCCCTTGTTAATCTTTAACATCAATAGGAATTCCACAGCTAAACTCAGTCCTCTAAGGCCCAAACAGTCCTATTCATATCTGCAGTTTCTTCAACTTCCAAAGAACGCCCTGAGCAAGCAAAAAAAGCCTAAGCTTGGCCTAGGCAGAACCAGCACATCATCCTCAGTCCCTATAGCAGCTTCCCTGGGTGAAAGCCGCAGGTGCTCTTGCTCTGTTGTCAACAAAACTAGGGGCAATGTACTTTTAAATGCAAAAATTAGATGAAATTAACTAGAATTGCTTTAAGTGAAACTACAGTTTATTGACCTGTTCTCACACTTAGTCCCTCTTTTGAAGAGGCAATAAAGATATATAGTGTGCGTGTCTAATAGAGTTGGGATCTTTGCTCCCAGCTGTGATTTGGAACGGTACATCCATCTCAACTGGATAAATGATAATGTAGCCTCTACATTATAGCTAATAATATCTGCAATTACTGAACAAGAATTTTCCTTCAAAAAGTAGCAGGGTTATATTTATCACTTACAGCTCCTTCTCTGAATTTATTCTTTTGACTACACATGAAATACAGTAATTTTGCTTTAAAATGGTACTTGCAAGAATGATGACTAGAACGATTTTATGCAAGAACCCATGGTGGAGGTAATGGTACAGTTTTGTGCAACTTACCCGGATGACAATGGATACATTTCTGACAAGGAAACTACAAGCATAAATAAAATAAACAGGACTGATACTGTATTTTAACATTCATAAGCCTTGGATTTAGAAATGAAAAAACATCCCACAACAAAAACCAACAGCATTTTAGTTTAGTGTCTCATAGGACAAGAAAACCATGCTTCAGGGCCTCCTACACTCTGGAAACTCCCTTCTGATCCCTCACAATGATGATGCTTTCTCCATCTCTAACACTGAATGGGCTATCTGGGATGCATGAGGGGCTCCTTTATACTGGAGACAGTAACCCCAAGTAACAGCTCTGTGGGGAATTGTGCTACACAAACCAAAAGCACCACTTGACTCAAAAGCAGTGCCCATTCTCAGAGAAAAATCCCTCCCCAGGAGCACAGTGGCAGAGTGGAACAGCAGCCCACAGGAACACACGCAGGTTAGGTGCTATATGGGGACTGGCTGGTCCTTAACTGAGCAGCCTTCATCCTGATTTTTCTCTCTGATATAGTGGGAGGTTTGGTTTTATGTGTCAAATTCTGGACAAGTGAACCTATGTGGGCAAGGAACTCCTACTAGATTTCTACAGATAACTGATCTGTTTTGATGATAGGGTGTTGGTGTTGGCTCCTAAGCTGAAAGGCTGAATTCTTTTGATTTCCTAAGGGTTGGGATGATACTTGTTTTGTTTTACTTTACTAACAGATACCTTTACACAGTTAATGCATGAAGCATTAGTAGGCATTTAATGCATTAAGCATAAGTAGGATGTCATAACTAGTAATTATACTGACAAAGAAAAATATCACCCAAGTAGGACTTGGCCTCATGATTTAGGTTACTTTAAGATCTAAATTTCATAAAGATTCAAATTTCTCAATTTGGTGTGCTCTGCATCACCAAATCAGAATAAAGTGCCATTATTCTACTCCACAGAGTAATGTCCATTTTTCTTCCCTTTTTGCCTTTATTTCATTAACTGGTTAATGATTCCTGTAATCTAATGTAACAATTAGTATTTTTCCGTGTAGCAAAACAAAACTTGATCATACTGTGTGTGTCTAGAAAAGACTAAGACTGAAAAATTAAGAAGAAAGAATATACCATTTCCCAATTAACTTGAATTTCTATATTGACAAAAGTAAATATCTGACAGCTTTTACAACCACATTAAAAGTGTACAATGAGTATGAGAACAACATGGGTGACTTCTGCAAGACAAGGAGACTGAAAAGCAAAGTTCTAACCAAAGTGGGAAGCCAAAATCTGTAAAGGCAAAATAACCATCCCACTAAAATAGAGATTTTTATTCTAAAATATTATTCTAAAAATCAAGTAGATGCTGAAACAAGAATCAAATTCCCTGAAAATTTAAGAAGTTACAAGGTGACTTATTATGATTTATCTTAGAAATTATAAGTTAAATGAAATACCCGTTTTTTTCTTTTCCCATGTGGGTAAATGAAAATGTAACATATACAAAAAAAGTAACATACTTCTTTCTCACTCTTTTTTGGGAAGTAAAGTCAATTCAGTATTGCCATTCAATTTCATAGCAGCTCAAACACCTTGGCAGCAGAAAATGATAAAACTCTGTCAAAGTTTGCAGTGGTTCAACTAATGTTTTTAGAAATACTTTTCCCACTTATTCATTATATATCCTAAAGATCAGCTGTTTTGGAAAAAAAGGCTGATAGCTTCATTTAAAAATCTAGATATGTGAATATTGTGTTAAACCCAAATCCTTCTTTAAATCAGCTTAAAATCCATTGCATTCACTAGCTTCAGCCCCGTGCTGAGCAGTTGCAAAATTGAAAAATTATGGGGAAGTGCTCCTCTCTCCCTTCAGCTACTCTGCCTGGCTTCCTTCTAACAACTGTTTTTCTTGCACTTTGATTATGTGGGAAGAGATCAAAAAAAATCAGCTGTGTAGTGGTCCTCAAAGAGGGCTGTGACTAAACCCCATGTCCAACTGCTGCCCCACATGACTTATTTGCTTCCTCTACTAAACCAAACCGCAGCCTAAAGTTTCCCCAATTCTTTCTAAATTCAGCCCAGCAGGTTTCACACGGCCTAGATGTAAGGCTTTTCTTACATCAGCTCCATAAAATGAACAAGACAGCTTAACAACTGAGCAGAATGACCCATTGATGGACTGTTAATCATGGACGTTTTGGTTAAACAAACAAAACAAACAAGAAAAAAACCAACAAATAAATCACCACACCCATGGGGACACACGTTACTGTCCAATCCATTAACGGAAGTGTCATTCTGAGTCAATCTAGATAAAGCAGCAGAATTATGGAAATCTACTAGATTTTACAAAAGGAGTTTGGGAATTGAAAGGTTTTTCAGATCAGTTTGGTCTCAGACAAAACCAGCAGAGTTTGTGGCATCAAAGGGCTGATAGTTACTGCAGCAGAGCTGTTCTTCCTCATCCCCTTGACTAAAAGGAGAGCATCCCTCAGTCATTTCTCTTGCTCTCCCACATACTGCCTAAAAGATCTTGTAAAAGAAGATTTTCTTTTGTACGATGACTGAAGTTAACGAGGATGTACCATTAACATTGTATCCTATAAAGCAGGAAATCATTGAGCTCTTGCAGAGTAAGAAGTCTGTGGACAGTATAGATACATTCTAAGTGGCCTAAGGAAAAAAAAAAAGGAAAACAATCTGGTTCTGCTCGCAGTCAATAATAACTCAAACAAATCCAAAGTAAATCAAGCAGGACATGTCCTCTCAACAATTAAAGCCTCAGGGCCGTGCAGAGGCAAGGGATGAGGAAAGCACAAGAGATGGCAAGAGGAAGAGAGAAGCACAGGGAAACCACAGCTAAAGGGAGAGGAAAGGACAGGGCAGAGAAATCCACCAGGAATGGACATGAACAGCACAGAGAGGAGACAACTGACAGAAGTCCTGGGAAGCACTGAAGGAGAACAGGAATGGAAAGAAGAGGAATTGGGAGGCAGAGATAGTAAATTAAATGCCCAGAGACATATTGGGTTCTTACAATAATTTGTCCTAAATTATCTTCACTTTAATTAGGAGAGGAAGAAAGCCTCCAAAGTTACAGAAATTTTACAGAACAGAGGCAAGCCAAGTAAACAAAAGCTCACAAACACAGCAAATGAAAGTAACAAAGCCACCACCATAATGACAAAGACTAGACAGGACTTTCTGGGCTTCTACAGCAGTCTTCATATTGTTAAATACCCCGTTAATTTTTATTTTCCTCTTATTATCTATTACAGTACAAAGATGCAGCCAATGACTGCAGAACAGCAAATCTAATATATGCTCTTTGGCAGAAACATTATATATTTTCCAGAGGCCAGCCATGTAGTAGGTTTTATCATTAACACTGAACCTGTCCGTGTCCCAAAAATCATGCTAACTTCCACTTAAATTGTAATAGCTTAAATAAAGGACAGCATATGCATTGCAAGCCTTGTCAGTTTACTTTTAAACTTCACAACTTTTTAACTGCTATTTAGATTGCACAGTAGTTCATTAACTTTCAGAAGCTTAGAAAGGGAACTCTAATAAACATTCAATGTTAAAAAGCATGCATAAAAATAATTATTATATACTAAATCTAATTTTTTTTGACACAATTATTTGGTATTACTGAGATGCTACTTCACAGGGCTAGACTACAAGACCAATATATTTAAATCCCCTTTTAAGGATTAGAAATTGTCACAGATATTAACACTTGTAGCTGCACATATGCAAATTTCCTAAGAAACTAGGCAAGATGCAGTTTAATCTCTCACCAGCATGTCTAATAGACTTTTTGAATATCGGGGAGATTTTAAGTTTGGCAGCAAGACAAGCTTGCTAGACATGTTTATAAATCTCCTGGCAGATCTGAATCTGCTTAGCTTCAAAAAATCCTAGCTAAAAGCATTGCCATAGTAATTGGTTATATGTCAAAAATGGAAGATGAAGAAGCTCCAAGTACCTTGTCCTTTTTTTACATATATATATATGGCAGGAATTTATATACAAAAATTTATAATCCTCACCATTGCCACCTGTTCTGTTACTCCTCTGTCCCACTGAGTTTTCAGATTCTTTGTATGGAAATTGAAGAGTAGTATCCAAACTTCGAAAACCTTCTTTGAGAGAGTGGTGCTTGTAGTACTCTACGAGTTCCTTTCAGAAAGGAAAAACACTTTCATTGGAAATTGAAATCACATCCTGTTCAGCATTCTGATGTACAGCCAATGACAGTTTTATTATGAAAGTAACCTTATTTTATAATACATCCCATAGAACATGCTTATTTTTTTTAAATATAAAGCACCCTAAAAATTGACAACTTTCATATTGCCGCTTAAAAAATTTAAACCAAACAAACAAACAAACAAAGACACCTCAAAAATCAGCTAAGTAAAATCTTTTTGTCAGAGTCAACATTTGCTGCTCCTTTAAGTCAGGCTGAGGATGTCTTTGCTTTTCTGGAGTTAGGCAGAAGGCAAGGTCAGCTGCTTGCTAAGGATGGAGATGTAATGTCTCTGCTTTCTCAAATCTCTTTTGCAATGATAAATGATGTTTATCTACAAATGCAAATACACAGATCTGAAATAAAGCTCGTGGCTTGTAAGTTAACAGCAACTTAATGGGCAGATACTCAGACAATGTAAAACTTCCAAGGCTGGGCAGGCTTGGCGGTGTCAGTGCATACTGACTGAAAAATCCAGCATTTTACATTCTCCTTGTACCCAATCCAAAAATTTCATCATCTCTGCGTGTGTGCATCTATATAAGCATTCATAGCTACACACAGGAATGTTTTACATATAGATATATGCAAAAATTCATATATGTAAATATAAAAGAATAGCTGAAACAGTTTATATAATGAAGACGACGAGTTACTCGAATTCCTACTCTAAAGAAGGCAATACCCATCAAAATTCTGACAGCTCATGCTATTCCTTTGCAATCTTCAACCCCTGCCATTGTCTGTTACATTTGAATTAGCCCTAGAAATGTCAATATCACATAGTTTGTACACAGAGCTAGAATAAGATTAAAAGTGACCGGACAATTCAAACCAAATTCATCCATTCAAATGTGGGATTTCACTCTTCAGAAACATGAGCACAAAGCAATGTATTTACTGTAAACCCTTCACTCCAGTCTACTTAGTTATATTTAGATTTCCAAAATCAGAGTTGACCAAGCCAAGCTTAGGTCAAAATTAGGAAATCATACTGTGTTTAATCATTTCCTTCTAGGAAAAAGAAACCCCAACAACAAAAAAACCAAACAAATAAATCAAAACAAACAAAAAACCCCACAGCACCACAAAATCCTACCCAAATGTTTAGCCTGAAATAGCTTACATCAGTCATACTAAGAACTCTTTGGGCTTTGCTGTTTGATATCAGCACATCATACAAACCAGAATGTCAGGAACAAAATTTACTCCCATAATCATCACTGTATATCCAGACATTTAAATTACCAAGGCAACACTGTGTGTGATTCATAAGTAAGTAGCATTCAAAGTAGGATAATCTGGATAAATGGAAAATAATTAGTATGAAACTTTTGTTATCTTTTTGCACAGTGTAAGTCTGTAAGAATTGTGTTGTTTGGTAAAAGTAATTAGAATTCCAAATGGAGAGATGTTGTTTGTTGGCAAAATAAGTAAAATGGTTTTGAACTGAGGAAAAAGAAAAAAATCACTTAATGTCACAGATTCAGTTATTTTAAAGCTTAGGTTTTAATTCCATTCTTCCATGAACACAGTTACCTGACAACTGGCCCCTAAAACATAAATTGCACAAATCACAGTAGCAAGCTTACAAACACATGAGTAAGGTAAACAGTCTGTGCCAGCATGGATGGGGCTCCTCAGGAGCCTGTCACATTACCCTGATTCACAGCAGCAGCCAAACTGACCTTTCACTGCACCCTGCTTTACACACTCAGCACATTTTTATCACTCTGGTGAAAGTTTTTCAAGTGTACTATGAAAAGTAGACACAAGAGCACCTTTTTCCCCTCCAAAGCAGTACAAAACGCTGTGTCACTGCAGATCACTACTTTACGTTTCCATGGATGCTGCCTTTGTCTCTCTTCTGCTGCCACTTCTACTCAGACTACTTTTGTTCCTCTTTTCTTTCAGACACTGTTACTTTTTCTCTTACATATACCCAGAACAAAGCAGTTGTTCCACAGCACATACAAACACTGCTTTACCACTTGTGTATTTAACTCTCAAGGGCAAAATCCATAATACCCTAAACCTGCGTTATAAAGTAATTCTTTCCTACTTGAGTGTTAGCAAGGCTAAGTTGGTAGCAGTGAGGTCCTCACACCAGAAATTTCTTCCATCCTCTCAGTTCTGTGATGCAATGCATATTCTTTATGCTCATTTTGTCCTTTATTTATATTTCTGCTTTACTTTGGGACCTGCACCAGTGCATTAAGCTGCATCAGTGCCCTAAGGAGACACCTGGCAGCATGGGACTCCAGCTGCCATGTTTGCCAGGATCAGTTTCCAACAAATCATTTCTAGCGTTCACAGACTCAGCAGCTGCCTCCTCATGTATGTGGGCAACATCATGATTTCTGCTGCTAAACAATGAAAAGATCTCAGGGTCCCCAGCCCTAAAACTAAACAATTCACTGGCTTGTAAGTGTGAAATGAACATGTGACTGCATAAACAGCTTGGTGCATTCTTCATCAAGAAATTCATGCTCTTCCTGTTCTAATGGGCACTTACAGATTATCATTTAATCTCTCCCCATCTTCTAGGATGCTCTAGTTTTACAGAGTATCAGTGGTTAAACTAAAATAATTTCTAAGGCTTCCTTAAAGCTTCTCCCTGCTCTTGTTTTGTATTATCCTTCATCTTTATTTAGCATTTTCACATACTTGAGTATGCATGCAGGAAGGCCTCTGCATAAATTTTAATCCAACTGATTCTTAAAAATTGAGATTTCCAAAGACATCAAAGTCTTCTTTCCAGATTCAGCCTAACTCCACAGCGGGCTGATACATGGGACTCAAATTCCTCTTCTCTTCCACTTCACTACAAGGGACACAGTCCAGTCCTAACAATAAATATGTCGTTGTAAGCACATAAAATTATCACTTAGAGCTAAAACCATAAATATAAAAAATTATCCTATTAGTAGGAGTGGACACAATTCAAATCTTTCACTCTCATAGCTCTCTGGAATTTCACAAACCAAAGTAGCTCTCTCTAACAGAAACAGCTACAAAGAAAATCTCACACTGTTAAAAAGCCAATCAATGCTTACCATTAAATTTTTAAATTTTCTATTTTCTGCAATGTGGAAAAAGCCATCTCTTGTTAAAATCTTGATGTGTTTCACTTCGTTATTGTACCTGTGGGCAATGAATAACTTATGAATATAAATGTGTTTTTAATCAGACACAATCAATAATTACCTGAGGCCATGCCCCTAGAACACCACACACAAATTCTTAGACAAAATGTATATCTGTGCCAAAACAAAGTTGACATCTAATCAACCAAGCATATTTATTAAAGTACAGGTAAAGAAGTAATCTGTAATCAGAAAAAAGTCACAGCTAACTACTTATTCTAATTGGGAATTCCCATGTACTTCCTGCTTTTATATTCATATTGATAAACAACATGAAAGCAAACAATAATTTGCACCCACAAAATGTATAAACCCACATTTTACTGACTAGTGTGAGATGCAAAGGGCTTTGAGTTCTCACCCAAGTCAATGAAACAGATCACACTGTACTGCAAACAAGGCTTACTCTTCTCCAACATATTCTACCATTCTTTTTGTAGCACAAGTTTGCTACATCAGCATTTTAAAACCATTGCTTCTCTCCTTCTATAAATCCTGGGTATTTTTTGATGGCAACTTCAGTTATCCTATATTGACTCTCTTAAAGGCTGCATATAATTATATAATGGAAACAACAGTTTATTTTCTGTATTTATTTCAAATACTATCTAAAGAAAACTGAGAGCAGGAAAACCTTCTTGAGGAGCTCTTATTCCACTTCCACTTACTTAATACTAATTGCATATTCTCCTGATTCTTTGGTCCTGTGCCGCACCAGGTAAGTGCTATTTACTCTGTTAATTAGTTCACTTTCTGCTTGCAATCGTTCCATTGCTCCTGCAAACCTGTAACAAAGAAAATAAAAATTGCTGTTGATTTTTTTCAAAGTTCCAAAGGTCTATTAAATATGCAATAGAGAGTGAAAATATTCTACATATCATGGAGACCAAAAATGCATCCATTGCAACTGAATACCACTTCCAGATTTCTGAATGAAGAATAAAACATGAAAAAATTCCACAGCTGGGAGTTGTGGAATTCTTAATTAGAAAAGTACTTGTATGCGTGTTGAATACAATATCTGCTAAGGAAAGTGCTTGAGCCCATGCATTAACTGAATGACTACTGGCATGAAAAGTTCATAAAACCAGCTGGTTTATCTGAATCATTTTCTGCAAGTGAAACAATACAACAGTGGTCCAGAACCTCTGAACCTCCCTGGGTTCTCTCCCTAGGGAGATTTATCACAACAGAATGGAGAATCAGCCACCAGAGGTAGATCAGGTCAACAAAAGACCTATATGAAAATTTGGTACTTACACAAGACAGTATTTTATTTGGTTTCATAATTATGCATAACCTCTAAAAGCTGAAGTGCAAAGGGTATAGCCAACATCCAGAGGAAAAAAAAAATCAGCCAAAACCATCCAAATTTGAAAGAGCTGATGCTAATTGTTGAAAGCTAAGACAAATAAATCACTGATTCTGCCTGGCTGCATAAGAGGATTTGTGCCCTTACTATGCCTTGTGGTCTCTGTAGGGCATCATGAGAGGCTGTCAGCAGACACTCATTTGCAAAAACAGAGGTTAAACTGTTAACTGGGGAAAGTGACCCAGCTTCCAGGGAAATTATGCTTATCTTGCCATTTTACAAAGACTGTCACCACCACAGACCACCACAATGAAACATTTCACACCAATACATCACAACCAATTAGAAAGGAGCTTTAAATAAAAAAATAGTTCTTTATTAAAAATCCAATAGAAGATAAAGACTAATGCCAGTAATGTGGTTTTTTCTAACAAAATTATAAATAGACCAAATGTTAGAAATTAATTCAAAAGAGCAATTTTAAAAAATAAGCATTTTACTTGACTTGTTATGAAAAATCAGTATTTGTTCAGATGTGATCCTAACTTAACTTTTGGCAAGTAAAGAGGAAGTCAGAACTAATGTCTAAATGCCAAAGCATAAAAGCAGTGAAAGAACACACGTGATGCTTACTCTGCTCTCTCAGAATCACCATGTCCTTTCTGAGTTGTGGGAAAGAGCTCACACACTTCATAAACCCCAGAGCAGCAGTGGCTGCAGTTTTGATACACCATCTTTTTCACAGAGTCATCAAGGCTGGAAGAGTCCTTCAAGATTCATCTAGTCCAACCATCAACCTTGCACCACCATAGACACCCCTATACCATATCCCCAGGTGCCACTTCTATCTCTACAGCTTCAATGTTGGTGGGGGTTTTTAAGGAAATGCAGAATTATTCATGATACAAGAAGTATTTAACACTATTCCTTTCTTTATTCACTCAACATGTAAGAAATACTTCCATGCTTCATATTATAATCATCTCTTATTGTTCTATTCCAGACCTGTGGAATTTCTGTACAGCCACAGACTTGTAAACAAAACATTAAAATCATTAAGCACTTTATTATATCAGAAATGCTTCTAGGCAATGCATGGTATTGCTTTCCCAAACCATTACACAATGTCTTCTGAAGCCTAGAAAGGTTAAACCAATATAATTTAAATTGTAGTAAACATAGTTTACTGCTTTCAGAGATGCTTGTAAGACAAGACAGACTTACCATAGTTGTGAAGAGTAGTCTACTGGCTTAGGAACCTAAGACATCAAAAGATACAGAGAATGAGGACTAAGATTTTTTTCTAAAAATCAGAAATTAGATTGATTTAACTATCAATATCCAGGTGATCTAATTTGTCTACAAGTCTATTATCTTTAAAGGAATAATAAAGGGATAAATATTCCGTTATTATTCTGAAAGTAGTACAGAATATTTTAAGCCCTTTTCTTCTGTGACAGTTTGTTTGGGGTATTTCTACTTCACAGAATTGTTCAAAGCTTTTCTGGCAGTGCCTACATTCAAATTTCATACACAAAATAACTCAATGCTCTGTATTGTACAAAAGTATCACTAAAATATGCAACCAACTTACAGTAATGTATAAAATTATTTTCACGTATTCAGGACTGTGTGGCCTTTGACTGTCTATTGGAAAATATGGTCTATAATGTTCAGAGAGACCTGAGGATATTCCACAACATATCATATGACATCATTCATTCCTTTGTATTTGACTTGGGTAACTGTTGCATGGTATCTTGCTAAGCATGTCATTTGATTATGAAATTAAATTTAAAAATTAAGCAAACTGCAATCAGTTTGTAAAAGGGATGTTATATGTACATAAACTATATGCATAGGTAATGTTAATTCATGCACAAGATGCACAGTATGGCAATTCCTATGAAAATGAGGAATTCAATTTCATCTTGATCATCTCCCACTAGTGTGTGATAACTCGGTATTACTCTACTCTTCTAAATGTGTGAAATGCACAGTACTGAAAAATGGATTTTAGTGAAAGGTTAACATAAATCTCACACACTTAACTTAAGGTCACATATTCTTAGGTAAGCAAACATGTTTTTTTTTTTCTTTCCTTCAAGTAAAACCAATGAGTGTTTTATCTTCTGGACTCTAATAGGGAAGAAATTGCAGTAAAATTCTTCTCATAATTTTTTACTCATGATATATGGAATATCACCAAAAGAGACTTCCAAAAACAAATCAAGTCAGGAAAATATTATTATAAAGGCCTATAAACTTAAATTGATTGAAATTGCAATCAATTACAACTCCCACTGTCTTCACCTCAGGTATCAACCAAGATTTCTATCAAGTCCCTAGACTTGACCTTGAAATAAACTTCAGTGTGGAACACATTAAAGTTCTCTGTGATAAAACCAAGCTCACATGTTTGGCTTGTGTAGCAGTAAATCTAAACAGCTATTAAACAGCTTCAAGTCTAGTTCTTGAGAGAGAAAAAGGAAACATGCATTATTCCCAAAGAGAGTAGACAAAGGGCTCTTTTCACAGCAGCATTGGCAGTGCTGGCAGCACATGAACCCCTGAGGAGTGCAGGCACCCAAGAGAGCCAGGGTCACCCCAGCAGCAGCACCAGCCTCACATCCCTGCAGGTACTGACGGTGCTACTCAGGCAGCTCTGCTTCTAATGGGGAGACTTGGCAAAAAGTAAATGGATTATGAATATGCTGACAAACAATTCCTAAGAGAAATGTTTTAGTGGATCGACCAAATGAAACATTTCAAGGCCAAAATTTCAAAAATTACAAAGTTTTTACAGGTTGCATGATATTCTTAAATATTTCGAATTTGTTGAGTAGTGCTAATAAACTGGAAAGGATATAAAAATTCAAAGATGGTTTAAGTCCGTCCTCCAGAGCAGTTAAATGATAGATGAGTAGTTGCTTTTGTAAATTTTGAATGGACAAATATATTCACATAACAAGTGCTGTTCATTGCCATAAAGAAGGATAAAATCAAATGTGATTCCAGAAGCTCTTGGCTCACACTGTGCTATGTAACCAACGCCTGTACAGAAATTAGAAATATGGAGGAAAGCAAGGAAGAAACAGAGATTACTCATATAGTGCATAAAATGTCTGCTGACATAGACTACTTATTTTAAAGGGAAAAAATTGTTTATAGGTACATCTGTGAAAAGTCTGGAATATAGATATTCTGGAGCTCAGCAGTTTTTCATTCAATATTCATTCCTAAAGTCTTCTGATATATAGATTTTATGCTGTTTCTTGGCATTTTTATATCAGATGGTTGTAAAGACTGTTAGACTTAATAATAACAGTAAAAGTTATAGCATGTTTAAAACCCGATTGATGTTTCAGTATCTTTAACTGCATCATTTATCATAATAAGATGTTTATATTTCATCCTTCCAAGTTAACAGTGAAGCATCAATTTATCTTTTTGTTCTGATCGTGACACCAGTTGGTAACATTTCATGAATAGTATTTATTAATTCTGTAAAACTGGTATTTTCAATACTCCTCTAAACAGTATATTTTAAATTTAGGAGAAAGCTTTACCATTAGAAAGAGACCTCCACAACAACTCAGCAGCATTTTTCCTAACTTCAGATATTTCACTGCCAGTGCTTTTAAAGTATACTGGGATTCATAAATACGCTGCTACAGTTGCAGTCAATGACCCAACACAGTGACTGATGGGGTCACTAACAGTGACACCGTGGAATGGGAAATCCACCCTTGAACAATAAGCAAGGGGTGGGAAATTCACAAATTTAACAATAAGCAAAGGGTGGAGAGATGAAAGCTAAATTCACACAACAACTTCATCTTTATTTCTCACCTAATCTAAGGCAACTTGTACCTACAAATGGCCTGTGTGTTCCTCTTCAAACAAAATCCTGGAAATACAGGATATTAAAGATGTCTTATGGTATTTTAACATACTTATACTCTTTAGGATCTCATGTAGACTTGTTCTGGAAACTAAGGCACAATAAGCCCCAAAGAAATATCGAAATTCAGCTACTAAGAGCTGATTCCACCTTCTTATAAAAGCCATTGAAGTGGCGTATCTTGATGGCTGTAACAAAAGCAATTCTACTAATAAATCAAACTGTTGACAATCAGGTTAAAGTAAGTGAAAACTGTCTTAAAGCAAAGAAAGGAACAGGATTCATTACTGGGTTTGTGAGTTTTTATCAATTAGCCTCAACAAAGGAAGCCAGTAATCTGATGCACAGTGTCACAGAGGGCAGAGGAGGAGTAAGTGTATAGTATATTAATGCATCATCACATCTGTAGATAAAACTCTTGAGTACATATTATAAAATTATTTTTCTTGTTACTTTCACAAACTTTTCTAGATTGAGAAGATTCTTGTGTGAAATAAAGGCAGGTAAGAACCTAAAGAAAAAAGAAAATTTATCAAGCACTCAGAATTCAAAGTTTTATATTAGTTTTACAATTTTTAAACTTACTACTTAGGCTGTAATCCCTCTCTCTAACCCAAAGTGACTGGGGAATAGATTAGAGCCACAGCACTCTCACCTTCCTGCTGGGGAAGGAAGAAAGTGCACTTTCACATAAAATGAATTTGATCTACACTCTGTAAACTCTTCAGACAGTTCAATTTATTAATATTCCCAGAAGTTAAACCTGCTTATCAAACTTGTTTTCTTGACATGTCCTCCTTACATCCAATAACCAAAAGTATTAGAATGCTCTACTTTAAGCAATACTGAACCCATCACAAAAGCACCAAGAAACTAGAAACAATATTATTTTTGTAAGGTAAGATTAATCTTAATGAACTAAGAACTAGACAGTTTTCCTGTAAGGTGGCAAACAGAACTAAGTAATTGTACTTACACATGGGCTAGGTTTTACTGCATCACTTGGGAAGAATCCAAGCTCTCCTGTTGTTAGATTTCGTCCCTAAAAAAAAAAAATAATAATTCCAATAATTCCATTTTTGAGACATAACTGGGACTAACAGTAAATAATAACAACACACCCAGGGATTTAGGACTATAAATATATCCAAGAGTCTTTAAAATAAAATGCTGTTCTAATAAAGTGTTGCTCAATATTTCTGTGGGTTTTGTTGGGGTTTTAATATAATTAAGTAATAATTATAACTGATAGATCTGAAAGCTCTGAGAGAGGCAAGAAGGGAGCTCAGAGACTGGGATGTGATTCCCAGTTCTGTCAATGTCTGCCAGTGTCTGATATCTTCATTAATGCTAATTATCTCCTTTCAAGTTACTTCCTCCTCAGCTGGCATTCTACAAAAGCTGCCATCCTGCAACCTTGCAGATCCCCAAAATGACTACACCAACATGCAGCAGTGGTTGCAGCACCTGAGAGACCAAACTCCAGTGGAATTCAGAGCTAGTGATCCAACAGCCAATTTCACTACGTTAAGCATTTCCATAAGTGATGCACAGCAATGGAAATTGATTGGGCAGGGGAATACCAGCAGAATTAAAGAGGACTCTCTGCCTATGATATACTTTCATGCTGTAGATGCATCCACACAACTGGGAGACCAGGAGCAGAAATCCACCCAGCATGGCCTAAACTGAGCCTTTTCCTGCTCACAACTGCTGCCCTCCCAAAGTGGCAAGACCACCAATTTACTCCAGCTGCTAAGCACCAAAAATGACCTGACCATCGCAAATCCATGCATCTGCAGCTCACACACAGTTCAACACCAACCAAGCTCTCTTGAACAACACCTTAAAAACATCTCTTTATTCCTAGTAATATTTGGCAGTGAACATATGTTTTAGAGTAGAACAGAGCACATACCTAAATTCATGAACACAGATTCATAAAATGAAGGCATCAAAATGTGTATTTAGGCAAACATATGTGTTAATTTAACTGATTTTTTAAAATCACATAAATACTTAACCTCCACTAAATGTAATATATTGACTGTAAATATAATATATGCTCAGCATTTGGCAATGAGATTAAGCATGAGTACTTCACAAGCATTAAAATCTTGCAAATTACATTTCTTTTTAAATTTTGATGGCATACCTGCAACATTAAAAAATTAAAAAGGGAAAAACCCTTATAAACATGCATGAAATTTCTTCAGGGTTTCAATTAATTTTGTTTCTGTAACACTAAATGTGTAATTCTACTGTAATACCACCACAGAAAACAGAACTCAGAAAATTCAATGGAGTGGAGCTGAATGTAAAAAATAACAAGGGTTTATGAAAAAAGTAAAAACATTCTTTGATTGGTACTATCCTAAGCACAGTAAGTGAGTGCATCATTCTCCACAGGAGATCACTATGCAATTTCTCACACACAGTAGCTACCACCTTAACCAAAAATTCAGAAAAATGCAGAGGTAGCAGAGGAGAGCGAAAAGCACATAGGCAATATTTAAGCTAAAACTGCTTTACACCAGTGATATTTTAAAACATAATTATGTGCAAACAAGTGACAATCTTACAGATTTGAACCTGTGTTCAGCAAAGCCTCCTTACCCCCTTTCACATCACCTGTTGAATACAGGTTACCCTTTGTACTCGTATATTCTATTTATTCCTGAAACACGAATCCCTCTTGAGTACAGACCTCATTTTAAGCAGAGCTCTGAAATAGTCTGCCATGCAAGTGATACTTATTTTCAACACTATTTTCAATAATCATACCTGAATAGCAAGTGGTACCACACTCAATAAGACCAACCACTGAACAAAACATATTAATGTCTATCAAGACGTGTTTGACCCCACTTCAGCTACAGCTCAAGCACTGCTTAGTAACTTGTATTATTTATTTGATGTGCTGTAAAGAATGAAATAGTTTTACCTAAACCACACATAATTCTCTATTACAATGATTTGAATTTCTAGATGGTCAACTTAGAAAACCATTGTAATATTAGTCTGGTGGGTCAGCTGCAAATTACCCTAAAAGGCCTCTTGAATAATTAAAGATTTTATTCTAAAATGCATTTTTTATGCTCTTTCTTAATATGCATTTTAAAATGCAGATGTCATTAAAAGACTCAGAAAAATCTGTATTAAGCAGTCTGTGACAAGAGAGAAAAAAAAATTCCTGAATGATGCCCATTAGCATCATTAGATGACAATTTCCATTAGGCTTCAAATCTATTACTAAGGCTTCTAGGGAAAAGCCTCACACTTTCTGGTTTCTGCTAGTTAAACACAATGAGATTCTAGCTAAATTCTTTAGCATGATAATCACAAACAACCTCTAAGACAATTTCCAGTAAATTGAGTTGACAGATGTGTATGAACATGGCAATAGAATCAGTCCCACATGGTAGCAGTAATTTTGGCTTGTACTAATTGCATTAGTCAGATGATTACCCTCTAGCCAGTCCTAAGTCAAGAGCAGGTTTAAATGCTTCTCCAGATCAGAACTCTGGACCTTGCAGAATCAAGTCCTACATACAAAACTACACAGGCCAAACTCTGTGATGTAGCGGTGCGTGAGCTGTGCTCACAAGTTTTGGGTTTATGTTATTTATGTTGGGAAAAGGGTCTTTTCCAAACCCCTCTGTTTATAGCTGCATTCGCAGTGGTTTGTCCCCTCCCCCTGGAGCCTGCCAGTCATCCAGGAAAAGCCTCTCCCCCTTCTGGAATTCTCGGGGAGACCGGGCTTCTGATTGGAACAGGTTCTGGGAATCCCCTCCCCCCCCCCTCTCCAGAGATTGAGCCTTTTGTGTGTCAATCTACCCCCCAACTCCTCCCTTTCTATCCCCCTATTGGTGGAAAGTTTATGTACACGCCCCCTGGTACTTGTCCTCTTAAGGGGGGCCTGGGCGGGGCTCTCTCTCTCTCTCACCCACCACCGATGAGGAATAAACATCTCCTGTTAACCCTCAGAAGAGAGCCTTCCTTTCCTTCGCCATCGCCACTAATTTACATCTAGTGCTAGCCAGCTAGAAAGCCCACCGCGTGGGGGTTGCTGCAGAATTGTCCAGTGGCCCTACCGACTGCTGCCAGAAGCCGGGCAAGGCAAGGGATCACTAAAAGGTGATCCACGGAGGGCAGAAATGCCATACGTGGCGCCCAACGCCATATGTCATTTGAAAAGATTTATTTGTAGTGATGCAAAATACCCATGGTCTGCCAAATAACAGGTTGGGGGGTTTGGGAGGGGAGTTGGTTCACTTTTTGGGTTTGGAGGGTTTGTTGGGAGGAGGTAAGGTGGTTTGGTTATACCTATTTACGTATTTTTTCAATAAAGTAATTCTGTTGTTTATTACTTTGCCCCATTAAATGTTCAGGATGATACAGTGACATAGGAAGTGTTCACTGATCTAGTACTGAAGAGTTTGGAGAAGATTCCATCTTAACTGTAGCCAGAAAAACAAAAGCCAAAACAAACAAGAAAAAGTATGATCTAAGTCATGAAATAGACCAGGCAGTTTTTATATTATATTCATTACCTTATTAGAACTTAAAAAAAAAAATCAGGATGATCAACACAGGAACAACAATTCAGGATAGATATTTTCCACTTGTTGTTCTATTAATCTCCTGATAGTTCTTCTATTTAGCTCTATTTTCATGTATCCAATAATACAAACAATTGAGAAAGCAATCAAGAAAAATGAGACACATTTTAATGCATTTACTGTTAAAGTGAAAGCAAGTCAGCATTTTCACTGTTTATAGTTCTCATTTAAGAAGAAATTTTAGTAACAAAAGTAGTGATGTGAAATCATGTGACAGCAAATTTTGCCATCAGTAGAATATACTTTTCCCATGTATATAAAAAATCCCTATCCTTAACTGATTTGAGCCAGCACCAAGTAATTTAGGTGTGGTTCTGTTTTGCAGAGCTATTTCTCTCCCCTATAAATCTAATATTCACTAACTGGGTTTTGTCAACATAGCTTTTACTTATGTTGTGTTAGAGAACCAGACACTGAAAATCCAAACACTTTGCTTTTTGTGATAAACACTCTCCTTAACTCTAATAATTTTACTAGATTGCCACCAATGCCATGTTCTTGCAGATTTATTCACTGGGACTTTTACTTTAAGGCTGCAAGAATGACGACTTACACCATATAGGAACTACTGGCAATTTAAAAGCAAAATTAGTTGTATTAGACATCCGTTTGGATAAACCACAAAGAATTTTGTTGTTGTTCAAAAAGAAAAAAACTTAGGAGAGCAATATATCAATAAGAAACTGATATCTGGACAAGCAGAATATAGCTGTTTGTTAAATGATACGGTACCTGCCAAAATAAGCTGTGTGCATCTCCTCTAATGAGTTCAATAGTGTCCCCAATCTGGATATGCAATGGTGGCCCATCTTGTGCTGCTGGCTGTGGGATTCCATTGTAGTTCCGAATGACTTGCATTTTTGGTAAACCTGCAAAAAAAAAATTTAAAGAAATGAATAACACAAAAAACCAGAAAAAATCCCAAAAGCCAGAATCAATTTTTACCTAATGACAATCTACAGAATCTGAAAACCACGAGAGCAATTAAGGAAAGAAGCAGTATGTCTTTAGCAGGTGCATGACTAAGGCACTAATACTTAGTACTATACAGGCACAACCAAATAGAAAATAATTACTTTGGAAAAACATCTCTATCCCCCTTCCTTCTCGGGGTGAAGCTCATTTCATGCCTATGAGACTCTTCCCTGTACATGTGCACCCCTGGCTCCGCATAGGGTTCAAATATTAATGCTATCTTTATAGTTCAAGGCAAAGATTGCAATGAATTAGTATTAAAGACCAATACGGATTATCTCATCTGCTTTAGAATGGTATTACCAAAAATCTACAGCCGATGGGAACATGGCCAGAAGAGTCAGGATCACGATTCTTTTAGGTTTCTCACAACACTTTTCTTTTTTTTTTTAATTTTCATGTAATAACAGTATTTCTGGGTGCATGTAGCAAAGCCTGGATCAATTGAAGGTTTCATTTTCAAGACAAGAACTCTAGGTGCACACTAGCCCTTCCACATCAATACTGACTGCATCTAGACAACTAAGCTGTGTTGGGGATTTTTTTTTTTTTTTTTTTTAAGGGAGCAACTCACTTCTATCTGCTTGTACAAGGAACTAAAGCACTATTTATAACTGCAGTTCAAGAACCCTCCAGAGGCGTGTATCAAATGGGGGGGCAGTCCCTGACTCTTCAATTGAAAGATAAAACAGTGGATACTGTGACCCCATGTTCTTACAACTTTAATGGCATATTTTTTAAAAATACAACATTTTAAGCATTATAGACAGGTAGTGTATTGCACTCAAAGAGTGTGCTCTGATACTGTATGAATACTTGAAATTGAGTGAAGCACCACCCACTCCATAACAAATATATTAAAGATTTAGAGGCTTTTGGAAAAACATTTTGCACTCTATTTACTGCCAAGGAAAGCATTTTATTACAACAGAGCTATTTTTAATTACTCTCCCTCTATCTTTAAAAAAACCTATAGAATAATTTCCTGGTTTTAACTAAACACGGGATTTTCAAAATCATTAAGTGGGTATATCAATTTCAAATCTTAACCAGCTTGTGGTTATGTAAGAGTTTGGTAAGAATGTATATTAATAAATATGGGTAAGAGTGACAGGCTGCAAAGTCAAGGTCGGCGGGCTGCCATATTCAACATGTTTCTTCCTGGAAGGTCATCATTAACTTCATTCTAACAACAAAGGATCAGCAGGCCCACAGAATACTTATTTCTGTTGCAAGATCACTACTGTAATTTAGGTAGCAACAAACAGAAATATCCATGATCACCTCTAAATTGTATGAAACATGAAAGAGTAATTACTACTACTCTCTGTTTTAATGAATAAATACTAATCCTAAGTGCTGATGAAACATTAAGCAAAGTAATACCAGCTCTTACGTTACTCAACCCAAATGACACCTTAACTTTTACTGTTTCTGCAAGGTATCTGGCTTACTTAAAATGAGCACCTCGTTATTCATAAGCCATTATTAGGCAAATACTAGACATTATTTTGTTTCTCAACTGAAGGCTTTCATATACTGATTGAGCATCAACAACTGCTCCATGCACTGCATGGCAAACAGAAGTCATGCTGCATACAAGTGTCTACTGAAAGCTGACAACTTTGTCCTAATGCAAGGAAACCCCCCAACAGAATATGAATTATAGTTCTGCATATGTGATGAGCAACCTGTAAGCAGGTACTCATTTTAGACACATACATGGAAGTCAATACAAATGCACAAAAAACTATTCACATTATAAAGCCATGTATTTGGTGATTTAGTTTATCACATTTTTAGTGTGCAGATATAATATACTTAAAACCCCACCCTTGGATTGAGCTCATCAGAATATGCTCAGGAAATAATCATGTACTTTTCAATGAAAATCTTGGTGGTTTTTTAAGATACTATAGTGCTTAAGTTATTAATCATAAACATGAATAAAAGTACTTTTTATTTCTATTCCACTGGTAATTATGATTATTGGCATCTCTGAAAACCAGGGCAAGATAACTATGGAAAAAAGGAGAAATTGTGCTGTGTCAACTAGCAGAATTATTCAAAAGGTAACACAGAATTAATCCAGTAAAAATGTACCATGCCCAGAATACTTGTGTATAATTCAATATACTTGATTCTGTAAAATCCTATGGCAATGTTGATTATCAAGTTACCTTGGCAGATATAGTGTTGGAAGATTTGATCTAACACCTCTTGACATCACTAGAAATAATCCTATCATTTAAATAGGCTTTTGAGTTACATCCTTAATGGAGTTTATTCAGAACCCTCCTTAAAACTTGTTTGTTGTAGTGCCTACAGAAACTGTGATAACTACAGTGCTCATTTGCTTGCCATAGCTGGTCTCTGCTATGGAGACACACAAATCTTATTTTTCTACTGTAATTTTACCACCTATTTTATCCAATTGCTATCTGTGGCCTACTTAGGAGCTCTTTGTGCTCAGTGTTGTCATTGCTACAAACACTGCCTAGCACAATGTATGTGCACTAGCACCACACTCACATAAACCAGCACCTGGAATAACAGGGATATAAGGCTAGGATTCCAGTATACTGCAACAATACACAGTAATCAATGACACTGCAGTGTCATTCTTTCATTCAGATACTTCCATTATGACACTGTGTGCTAGCTTCAAGGCCATGGATAAACAGGGGAAATTATATTTTGATGCTAATTATTTTAGCACATGCTAGATTTGACTCAGATTCTGAAATGCACATAATAGCTCAAAGTAAAACAACTGAAGGTAAATTCACTCTCCAACAACAGGAGCGTCTGAGTCACTAAGGGCCATATTCATTTCAGTATCAATAATAACACACATACACACACAGCCTGTATCAATGGAAGATATAAAAGCAGTGAGTGCACAACTAATGTTTTGCTAGTTATATGAAAATATCAAAAGGACCTATCCCTGTCATATGATTTTAATTTTTTTTTAATCAGTTTTTCCCAGAACAAAAGGCTAAATAAAATCTTTGAATCATCAATCAAAAACCAGTACGTAATATTCTGGAATAGCAACTTTTCATCAGGAAGTGTTCTTCTCACAGAACTTCTCTTAGATCACCATTAAGCATGGAAAAAATAAATGGGTTACAAAAAAATATAAATTGAGGGAAAGAGCCACAACCTCCAAATAGAACACTTAACTTCCTTTTCAGCATGCAATTACAGGTTTGATTGTAGTAGCTCAAAGAGAGTTTAGCAGATTAACACTGAGCTGGTGGACATTTAACCGGGCAGAAACTGGTCAGCCCTCACCTCTTAACATATACAAAGGACAAACACTGGGATGTGATGTATCCAGACCTACCCATCATTAACGCACCAACCGTCTCAAACAATCTGTGAGTTTAACAAGTTTACCCTAAACCAAATCTGTTAGCTACTATTGTTCATTCTAGAATTCTATTGTCTGTGCATTTACAATTGTACTGGCTTTGGCTGGGGTAGTTTTCTTCAAAAAAAACAGCATGAGGCTAACTATGGTTTGAATTTGTGTTGAACACAGGGTTTGCTTGCACAATATCAAGCAAAGAAGCCTTTTCTGTTTCTCATACCACCCTGCCAGTAGGCAGAGGGTGCACAAGAAGCTGAGAGGGGACACAGCTGGGACAGCTGGGACAGCTGGCCCCACCTGACAAAGCGACAGGGGGATGTTTGGAGTGATGGCATTTGTCTCCCCAAGTCACCACTACTAACGATGGGGTCCTGCTTTCCTTGGGATGGCTGCACACCAGACTGGCCAAGGAACACGGTGAGTGAATTCTCTCTTTTGCTCTACTTGTGTGTGCAGCTTTTGTTTTAGCTGTTAAATTGTCTTTATCTCAACCCATGAGTTTTCTCACCTTAGCGTTTTGTTCCTGGCAGGGGTTAAACCACAACAAACCTTCTACTTTTCAGTGTAAATTAGTTCATGGCCAACTTACATCCATTTAGAAACAGGAGCCTGCAAAGTTCTTTTCCTTGTCTGCACTTATTTTCATACTATAGTTAAAGAGAGCAATCATACCCCTATTAACCTTCATTTTGCTAGGCTAAACGAGCCAAGTTCTTTTAGCTTCCTCTCAGAAGAGACCAATTCCTCTGAGGCAGTACACCAGCTGCTTTACAGAAGTTCAGACAGGCAAGATCTAGGATATTTTCCTTGTCTATCTTGACATTTCATTTTTAATTGGCACATGGATTCATAACAAATATACTCATTAAGAATCCTGAGGACTTGCTGTAATTCAATAATGCAGACAAGAGAAAGTGGTATTCTACAGAAACCTGAAATGCTTTCGAGTATAACCAGGATTATTTGTGACAGAAACAGTATAGAACCTCTGTGCATTAATGACTAAAATGGGAAATATGTTACGCATTTAGCAACACTGCCATTGCAGTGTGCATAGCTGCAGTACTGACAGTATCTTGCAACTGCAGAAATCTTGTGGAAACATACCTGGCACAAAAATGTTGCTCATTAACACGTTAAAAAGAGGGTAAAATTCCAACACAAAGGACACGATCAGGATTTTATCCACGTATTATCATTAATGTTAAAAATCCCATTGGCTTTCATTAAGTCAGACTTGCACATGACAAAGTTTTTCATCAGGAAACTTTCTAATTTAAAGATACAAAAGAGACTGGTAGTTCCAACACTGAAACCAAAAACCAAACTTAGCCAGTTGTGACACCAATAAATAGCTAAAATTTACTTCACCCAGATTCCTAGAAATGTCTTCACAGGCAGGCTCTGGTCACAGAACTAACATAAATTGATGATGTAAATTGTAGCTCATGAGAAGAACAGAAAGCATGGTAAGAGTCAAGACTTACAAAGTACCAATTAGGTTACATTACAGAAAAATAAAGCCTTTCATAAACCATACGATTCATTTAAGTATTTCATCTGATAATTATAAGTCAAGGAAGGAGGCCACAACTTAGAATTAACATGGCACATAATAAATTAGAATATGCATTAGAATATGAAACAAAAAAAACCTACTTGTATTCCTTACAGCAGCTCTGCATTTCTAAACAACACTGAATGGCACTCAGAGTTTCATGCAGAGATTCAAAAACGTTATTTTTTGCTAACAACATGCATAATGCATGCCCTATTATGACCTCTACCTGTCAAAATTGATTCCAGCATCTGTTATTTCCAAGCAATGCAAAACGTGGTTTACTCTTTGGGCAGGGATCACTCTAACACACAAAATAATGACACAGCATATAGGGGAGCAGGGTTCAAAGGTAAATTTGTGGATAAACTTTATACTATTAGCAGAAAGACATGAAACAACTTTGTCTGCATTAAACATCCCTTCCTAGTTAATATGAAGACTTTCTTTTTCTCTATGAAAATTATAGTCACCAAATATTTATCACCTGATTGGGGAAAAAAAAAAAAAAAAAAAAAAAAAAAAACCACACAAAAAAACCCCACCACTTTGCAATGGAATAAAGCCTCCTGACTTTGCGAGGCTTTGAATCTGAAACTGAATTTTAGACTATCTGACAAGGCCAGATCGTGATGTTTCCAGAATCTCAAGAAAGTAACATTGCCTTTCGTACAGGAAATGACAAAGGCTCACTAATTCTGTCCTTTCTTTCACCACAACAGCATTTTGGGTGTCTGTTTGGAACCTCTGAACTTGCTTTTGATTTATATCTTTGCAGCTACAAACATAGGGAATGCAGTTCTGCTAAGAAATAAGCTGACATTTAGTGATTGATAAGCCTTCCGCAGTAAAGATGAGGAGGAATATTCCACATGAAATCTCTGAGCAGGTACATCTCCACACATCTTCACACTCCAACCAGAAAGTGAGAGCTAGGTAACTCATGGCAGTGTCTCATTGGATTAAATGTCTGAACAGTGGCCCACAGTGTCATGGATAATTTTAACAGCAGAAACTAAAGAGACATGGGCAAAGGGGAACTCATATTGAAAGAAAAAATTAGTATTTACACCATGGTAAGTAAAATTACACTCTGAAGGTTTCTGATCAAGAAGCATAACTGCAAATAATAAAGTAACAAGGAGTTATGATAGAAAAACAGATCAGTTGATAGGGACAGCAGTGTGAAGAACAGGTGGAACTGTTATACCTACAGTCTGAGCATCCAAGACACAAAATCACCAGCTTTGACACGTTTTTTGATCTAAGCCCAACACTAATGTTAAAAGCTAGTTAAAGGGAAGCTCTAATCTGAGCACGGGCTATATGAAAACAGAGTCCTCTGGCATTCTCTGTACCTTCTTCCAATCGGCTCTGCTAGTTTCATTGTTTAAAATTCCTGTTCATAATCATTTTATTGCAGAATAAACTGTAAACTGTTCTTCTCTCCTGCATTTATCAGGAGAGCAACTCCTCATCAGTGTCATCTATCTCCATAACCAGCAGAAGTCAATGGCTTTGTTACTGCCAAGGCAAAACTTGTCTAGAAGTCCCTCTCAGCTGGTGAGGAGACATGAGGAAAGCAACACTACTAATCACTTAAAAAACCACTTACATTCAATTTCTGAGGCAGTCTATTAATGCCTCAAAAGAGCCTAGGTTGGGGTGGGATTTCTTAATTTTTGGGACAAGTACTTGTAACACAAATTACAGAATTCACATACACGGAAGATGCCAGCACAGTCTTTTAAGAGCACTCTTCAAATTGGCAGTGATTTAAATAATTACTATTGGACAAAATTAACACAATTAGAAAGTACACAGACATACCTCAAAGAAGATATTTTAATTGAACTTTTAATTCTCCCAGTTTTAAGTCATTATTTTTGTATGTCATTGTAATTAGAAGTTCTAATTTTAGTTACTGCTTTTAAGCCTTACATTCATAAAATCATAGAATGGGCTGAGTTGGAAGGAACTTTTATGATCATCTCATTGCAACCTTCCTGCCATGGGCAGAGACATTTTCCATTGGACCAGGTTGCTCAGAGCTCCATCCAGCCTGGCCTTGAAGACTTCCAGGGATTGGGCATCCACAGCTTCTCTGGGCACCCTGTGCCAGGGCCTCACCACCCTCACAGTAAAGAACTGCTTCCTAACCACACCTTCCCCCTTCCAGTTTAAGGGCAAGGTGGTTGAAATGCTGACAGTGCCTGAGAGTCAGGAATATTCCACTTGTCTTGTCTTTAGCTGCTTTGCCTTTGGGTACTGTTCAATTAAGTCTCACTATCGGCATATGATTAACCACAACTCTGGAGTTTGCCACTTGACTTAATTTTGAAGTCAAAAAACTACACAAGGCTGATTATTAAAACGCTTATCAGCTACCATGAGCCTTAACTCAATTGTTAAGTTTCTGCTTATAGAAGTAAAGCAGCCCTTTCTTCCATAAACAGAAAACTTGCAAGCATTGGGGCAATATGGGGGAAAGGATGGGGGGGGCAAAATAATCTTCACTATCTCAAAATTCAGTTGACACATCTGAAATGCACTCCAAACCACATCTGATAAACATTCACATTTCCCTTCCACCAAAATGGAAGATTTAAAGACTGTCATCCTCAATAACACATACAACTACTAGGAAAAAAAAGTCTTTTTTTCACAGTCCTAGCCATGCTTTCTGTTATTGTCCTCCCTCTCTTCCAACAACTGTTTCCTTCCTAAAAACCTTACTGATACAGGATTTGGGGTTCTCTCAGTCCTTTACTACCTAATCTACATCTTCAAATCTACAGTTTTTCAAAGATTCCATTTTTCCACCATTTCTCCTTAATGCTGCATATAGAAACTGTATTCTTGGCAGAGACCTCTGCAAAAATGGTCAACCATCAACCAAAATGAAGATGTGTGGGAGGAAAAAATCTGTCTGCCAACAGTCTGATCAACAACTTGTTATGAGAAACAGAAAAACACCACAACTCAGGAAGTCCTGGTGCTTCCCCAGGTTTTGTAGATCTGATCATTAGCAAAAAGCCCCCTCGTAAGTGGCTATATCTCCATTTTCTAGTTAAGAGCCACACAAAACTTGGAACTACACTGCAGATCATAGCGGGAGTTCATTGCAAGGAAAATAAACAAGACTAGCAATTTTATTCAATTTACAAGGCTGCATTTTTGAAACTGTGTGAGTTCTATTTCTACACACTTACTTGCTTTTATATCACAGTAGTTTGCTGCTTGAAGACCGATGCATAGATTACCCTGCTCTGAACGTCAGTATGTGGCATCACCCAAACACTTTTGTCACCAAAGAATTTTTGAGGATAACTGTGCTTAATGACAATATGAGCAGCATTAATAAAATTAGCAGCATGGGAATATGGACATTCACTGAGGTGAACAGCCCTCTCTCAGTAGGAGCTTTAAGTTTCCAGGTTTTTCAATGCAAGGTCAGCTTAGTGCTCTAACAAATACAGCACTTATTTTTATCAGAAATAAGAAATTTAGCCAAGAAAATCTAAAATCCAAACTCAGTTTCAAAATTAATTTTTTTAATTTAGAAAAATTTAGAAAAATAACTCCAGCTTCACTCTTAAGCAGGGATATTTGATACATCATGACACCCATTTTAAGGAAATAGGAAGCTCACCTCTGTGCAAGAAAAAAAAAGCTGGCACTACAAAATTGCTTCTGAAAAGGTGTATTTTTCAACTTCAGAAGAGAAAGTCACAAGGGCTGCCTGTTGGGAAGTAATGACCCTGTTCTTATGTAGATGGCCAATGACCATTTGTCTCTCCTGCCCTTAAGGGTGGTTCTGCTCACAACTCTCACAGATTCACTCCTGAGGTTTAATTTACTTTTGTGTCTCAAAACCAAAGGAAAAGAACCTGTAAAGATTTTGAGAAGTCAGGTGACAAAATGTTAAAACACAAAAGAAATACAAAAATTAGTCAAGTACACTGCTGAAAGAATCTACAAACAGCAACTCAATACCATTTGCACAGCAAGCATTTTCATAAGCTGTATTTGCATCTTTCAAATGCTGTCTTCCCCTATAATACACACATTTGTCTTTGTGGATCCATATTAATTCAGAAAACCTGAACGTGCTCTAGACCGAGAACTTCAGATTGCCAATGCAACAAAGTATGTTTAAAACAACAGAAATTTGTTGTGCAATTTCAAAATTATGTCTTAGTTTTTATACTCAAATCCAGGGATTTCTCAAAAGAAAAGGAAGGCTCTCTCCATGACTGCACTGAAAGAAAGCAGAGAGCTAAGAAAGTCACTGACTTCCTAATGGTCATTGCCACATACTTTTTGTGATTCATTAAGAGTGAAAACTATTTTTCCTTTACTAACAGACCTTGGTTTCCTCTTCAAAGCAGGTTTTCCTCCAAACAAATGTTAAGGACAAGCTCTTGCTGTTTTGTACAATTTTAACTCCAAATGTTTATTCAGGCAACTACTCCTTACTTGGGGTGGCACAGGCAGCTGTCCTTGTTAGAATATGGGATTTTGGAATTGCTTGGATTGAAAAGAGTCTCAGCACTTCGAACAAGTGTCAGAAACAGCTGAGCATTAAATGTTCCATGGGAATAAACAACAAAGAATAATCAGGTTCAAAAACACAGTTTTCACTTGTTTTGACAAAGTAATGAAATCTCATCCTTTAAATGTAGTCTAGGAGGTAAATTAGGGATACAAACTTTAAAAATCATGTTGCCTCAAAAGTAAGAAGCTTCATTTTTTTTCTTTTTTTAATTAAGCAAAATGGAGTTTTGGCATATGAATTAAAAAGTGTGGTACATGTGGTGCTGCTTTTTATAAAAGCACATGGTATGAAGATTAACCAGCGTTAATTATCACATCTTTTAATGTGATGCCATAGACAGGCATGGTATTCTAATTCGTGTATTTGTTCAAACATGCACTGGCCCCTAAGGGGCCAACAACTTGCACTGGGCAGATACTAGAGCTGAACTATGAAGGTGTGCCCAGACAGGAGCTTACGTGCAGCAAAAGGCTCTGAAAAACAGGGACAAATCTTGGAATACAGAAGTCCATTATTCTACAGAAGTAATTATTTGGAGCTGTATTTTAAATATGAACTTACCCATGCCCAGGGATAATTCGGCAGCAAGCAGTAAGAGGAAAAAGGCTTGAAAACAGGACCCCCACTTTGGAAATGGAACTTAGTACTGCAAAATATCATTGATCTTGTACAGGACATAGGCATTTTTCCTAGTGCTGAGAATTCACAGACTGAATAATTTTAAAAACAACATATAATCCATGAAAATACATATCTATGCCACCTAGAATCTTTCACAGGTATCATATTTAAAAACACACATTGCTGAAAATGTGCTGACATTTTATTCATCAAGAATTGCAAAAATAAGAATTCAATTCTCTTTCATGCAATTTCTTTTGTGTTCAGCATTGACTAATAGCATCTGCCTCTAAGATGAAGGGCCTTAGTCTCCCATTTCTGTTACGTACAAGAATTAAATTCTCTGGCAAGAGAAGCATTTTAAATTATTACATAACGTGAAAGGGAAGTGGCTGATGCCTGACAAAGCAGGCAGGTCCCAGCCCATGACAAACAATTTTGACTGCACGCACCCTCTTCATAATCATGCTGTATAATCCATCAGCTTTTCAAGTTTAACACTCTCATGATCTACTCTTCAAGCAATTTTTCTTCTATGTGGCCTCTACCCTGCTTACAACAGATACCTCTTGTACTTCGTAACTGATAGTTCTTAGCACACATGCAAAACAATTTCAGGTCTTATACAACTTCTTTGCATGCAAGCGTCAGTAGAGAAATGTTGCCAAGAATTATGGAATCATATTAAAGCAATGAAAAGACACTGTTGTTTCCGCTAAAACAAACCTGCTCTTAAAAAATATGCCTACTTATTTCTGGTCTATATAGGCTACAGCAAATAAATTATGTTCTTTGAGAAAAGAGAACTTGTTTTCATTACAGAGTATTTGTGCTATAAAAGTAAAAAAGGATGAATGTGTATGTCACTATTAACACCACAATGCAGTTAAAATTGTTTATCCCTAAAGAGTACTTGAGATTTTGTTTTTATGCTGCACACTTTGCATATTTGAAGTATTGGCCATCTATGAAAACAAATTATAGAAAATCCAAAATGCATTATATTTTGTGATGCCTCCAGCTTTCCCATGAATTTGTAGTATCCCTAGCCTCAATCAGCAGATATACCTAGACAAAGGCATTCAGACTACAATGAAAATATCCACTGAGTATAAAAATATGTATCTTGCATATAAGTTTTTACTGTCTTCATTCATGTCAGCCTTTCTTTTCTAGCACAACTAGTACATGAAAAATTCTATGCTATTCTGATACAGTGTTTTTCCATACTCCCTTTTATCAAAGAAAAATATTTTCAATTTTTAGTAAAAAAAATTTTGAATAATTTAAAAATTTGAGAAGATCAATTTTCCACATCTACATATAAGTAAGTTCTTAAATTGAAGATTGTTTACATGATGAATAAATAATAAGCTGTAAAATGATCTTCTTTTAAATGCAAAAATGAAAACATACAATAAAATAATCCATCACTTGATCTTTGTTGCAAAATCAAGATGTTATTGTAAATTATCATAGGCAATAAAAATAGGTATAAGTTTAGTCCCTGTCAAGACATCAATGCTGCCATAGTAATCACGCTGCATCTTACATATTTTTACTTCTTTCCTTCCCTGTCAAGGAAACCCTCATATATTTGTCAGCACAATAGTGAAGGTTCTCCTTCCGTTTTCTGTTTCCAGTCTGAATGTGCATTATATCCTCCAGCAAAGTGTGAGATTTGTTAAGACAGAAACCATACCCAAAAGCCAATAAAATATGTGGGTTGATATCCCATAAGTCAGGATGACTTATCTCACTTGTCTCCTCACTGCAGCTGCCACCGCTGCCTCCCATGACCAGTCTGCCATTATCTCCCTGAAGTTATTTAGCCTCTGACTGGGTGATCCACAGATTCAAAAGAAAGGCAGTGAGGGGACACCTTAGTGGGAAAAGACACCACACTTTATGGCAACAGCCTGTAGTTACATCAAAGAATCACGAGATCAAACTGACACCAGCAGAACACCCAGACTTGGTTCTTCCTCCCAAAATACCAGCCTGACAAAGAATACATCCTAGACACTTAAATCCCAGAACTGGCTCTTTGAGCTTAGTTGATCATTCAGTGTTTCTCAGGTGCTGAGCCTTGTACAGAGCAACACACAATTACAGAGTTTAAATCAATACCACCAGAACTGGACAAATAACAAAACTGGCCCACAATGCACCAGAGCAGTCGGAGCTTTAAGTCCCCATCGTTAAGCCTCATACTCTTTTCCTTTTCAGCCTTTCTTGTCCTTATGATAAAGCAGAAAAGGGGAAGGTGAAAATTATAGGGCAACCTCTAGGGTCTTCTGTAAAGAAGAAATAAAGAAAAAAATGTTGTAGAAGATATACCAGCATTAAGTGAATTCCAGCATACTAAAACGATCCCTGCCAGTCACAAGAAGACTACTACTGCCAGGAGCGTAACATTTTGTTCTGAAAGGAAAGCTGTGATCCATACATGCAGCTTTTGTTATACCATATTTCATGCTATTTGTTGCTGTCAAACCCAATTAAGGAAAAAAGTCCAAGAAGAGTAAACACCACACTTTATTGTCTGAACTAAAAGACAGTGCCTCATGCTCTCCCCTCTCCCACATGCCCTATTCCAAACAGGCTGGTTAAAGAATAACCTCTAAGGTTAACGGACTGAGGCAGGTTTTCAAGGTATCAGATAATGAAGTTACTTTTTAATTCCCTGTTGCACACTGTAGCTTAAGAAACACAAGTTATAAGAAGAGCAAGACTGAACATGTCCTCTATTTATTTGCAGGTCAGCAAGAGCAGCAAGGAGGGCTGAGCTCCAAGTTCTTTCACTTAATGCCTCAGAAAACTACCTTTTTTCCTGCATAAACCACATCTAAGGGTTAAAACTGAGAAAATTGATTCTACTGAAAAATCCATCAGATCAGGTTTTATAATGTCACTACTTGAAAATGCTAAGAACCAAATAAATTCAAACATTATATCGCTGAACTGTTAATTATGATCTGCAAGCTATTTCTTAAAACAACTCAGTACCATAAAAATAGGTAGTTACATGTAAAGACAATGTTCTAAAGAACATTGATGTCTCAACAAAAATATCTGACAGTTGTACAAGGCAGACTAGTAAAGACTACTACAGAAACAGAATTTACAAGTATATGGATAATATAATATAAAGACTACAAATACTTTTTAAGAACAAGTCAGGGACATTGTTTAGAGCTCTTTACAGCAATGAAGAAGCAGGATTATATATCAATGTGGATTAGCAAAATAATCTTAACAGGACTCACAATGAGGCTCTCTTCCATCTTACATGATATAAGAGGGAAATTTTCCTCCCCTGCCCCCAGTAAATAAACAACAAAAGGACAGGGCATAAAAGTTTAGAACAACAGTATTTTTTTCAAATAGAAGGCAGTGTCCAGAAGGGTCACCCAAAGGAATCCGTGCTTGGCCCTTCCTTGTTCAAAAAATTAATAAGCATTATTAAAATGCGAGTAAGAGTGGATTAAGTCTTGGAGAAGGTGCAAGAGCATTTCTTTAAGAAGAACATTACTTGCAAAAGACTGAAGGAAGACTTCATGAACAAGAGGATTCAACATCAGAGAACAACTCTGGCTGGAAGGATCTTTGGAGGCCATTTGGTCACACTTTCATGAAAGACTTAACATAAGATATGGATTGAATAGTCATACACAATGATGGAGCGTGAAACAGGTATCATAGAGACAACAGATCTCAGAGTAACTGCTAAGTATTTTTTACAATCAGTTTTTCAATATCATAATCTAATTCTGTACCAATAGTAAGAAATCACTTGTGGCAGACACTGAACTAGAAAGACTGACTAGTCTTGGACCTAGAAGCATGCAAACAAGCAAGCAGGATGGTCAGACATACAGAAGAGCTTCTGTATCAGAAGAATTAAGCAGATAACAGCTCTTCAGGCTAGAGGGCACATGACTGGAGGGGATATGACAGACAACTCATGAGTGGCATAATAGTGACCAGAGAAAAAGTAGTCATTATTTCCTTATTTGTTATTCATTTTCTTGATCCAAAAACATACAGGCGTCAAAGTAATAGGTAGCGGGTTAAAAGCAAACGAAAAGATGTGCTTTATTCACACAATTAATTATGTGAGTAACAGTTAAGGGACGTTGTGAAGATTTTAGACTGGTTTAAAAACTGGTAATGAAAACACATGGAAGGAAAATTAAGAGCTAAGAAACAAATACAGGCGGGAAGTACTACAGCACCTTACCCCAAATTCTATTCTTGAGCATCCATTTAATTGGCCACTGTTGAAGGGATCCTGAGCTAGCTTGGCCTGCAGCCTAACTCAGCCTCATTGTTCCCTTCTCTGGGAATCTCAAAGTGGTGAGCAGATTAAAAGCTCTCCTGAAGAGCAGCATCAGTTTCTCAGGCTCTTGCCTCTGGCCTCTTGTACCAAGCTTTAAAACCTTCCTCAGGCAAAAGGCAGAGGCAGTTTGGGGAGCTTCTCTTGTGTGAATTTTCAGCAGTCTTTTTTCTCCCATGGGATGGCTGCTTTCAATTTTACAGTGTTTCCCAAATTCTTTGTGTGAGAATTACTTTGAAGTAGTGATCAAATACTGATTTAGTTAAATGAGTGAGCCACAAAAAAAGAAACCATATGCTTTAGAGTACTGTTAAAATTCAGTTACTTTTGACTATTTTTAATCATTCATTGCCTTATTATCTTTGTTTTGCCTTCTGAGAATTACAGCGCCCTGAAGATTAAAATCAGATATGAAAATAGACGGGTAAATGCAATATTCCTCTTGAAGATGAACTAGAGATTTTTAAGTCCCAATAAACTTTACCAAATAGTAAGCAATTCCCTTCCACTTGCCAAGGTAAGTAAAGGCAAATTTGGGCCACATAGCTGCTGGCACAGGTGTCTTCTTTTTTAAATAGTGCTGCACTATTTTTGTGTGTGTTTTAAATACAGAACAGCGCATTTTTTTATTGATCATACTTGTATGACCATTTTGTCCACCTCTGCTCGACCTTTTCCTTTTTTCCTCCTGACAACTTCCTTGCAGTTATCTCTATACAGTGACATTTTGCCTGAATAGTTAATGCTGAATGTTTTTATGCAGAAAAAGAGAAAGATACTGAAGGATTTTTAATCCACCTCAGTTTAAAAACGATGTTAGTATATGGCTAAGCATGTATTAAAAACCATTATTTCTCTAAGAGAAAAATAAAATGTTAATTGCTTAAGATACAGAGAGAGTCCCAAAAACATATCCAGTAAGACAAAAGAGTTTAAATCACTCAACTACAAACTAATCTTGCAATCCAACCAGACAAGGATGAAAGAGTTTGACAAAATAAATGCATTTCACCCTTTGGCATCTGGGTCTTCTGATGTTTAATTAAAAGAAAAGGCTAAAGGCTATGTTCTTCTCTGAGTGTTAGCTCACTGCTGAGATGCCAAGGGGACAGGCACCTTTCAAACACCTCTCCCCAATAGGAATGTAAAAATAATTTTAATTTAAAATAAAACAATCCAAATAAAAATCATTAAACTGCATTTGAAATGCTTTATTGGAAGACAAAACTCTGCTTCATCTTCCAGTGGAAGATGAAGCATTAGTGGAAAATTTCTTGATACAAAACGTTAGACATGTCTTTTCTTGCAACACAGCAAAGATGGATTTATTATTTTGTGAAGCGCTGTAGAGGAAAGGGGAAAAAAAAAGGCAAATATCTTGAATGTAATATATATTTTTAATAAATATGTGAGATAAATTTGATCTCACAAATTAAGCCACACAATTCAGTGTATCTCTGAATTCACTGCTGTTGAGGCCCAGCTGAGAGAAGCTGTCTCATGAGGTGGGACCACAAAGAAATTCACTGACTCTGGTCTCAAACACCAGCCCCACCTCAGCCACTTGATGTAAAACGTGCTCCAACATGTCTGTCAATACCAAGAGATGGTCAGGTCAGAGCTGCAGTCAAAGTCCCTCAAAGAAATGTAATATTCCTCACCGTGTCAGTAAGCAGCATCACTCTCTCCTGCCAAGGAGTGCTCTCTTTGCAGCAAGTGTGCTCCCAGCTGCCCCACTAAACCCGTCCTGACCTGCAATTCCCCTGCTCCACAAAGATTTCTAGAGACATGTAATGGGCACATTTTAAGTACCTTGAACAAAGTGCTTAGATGCTGTGTAGAAAAGAAAGAAGTATCCATAGCTGAATAAAACCCAGCCAAAAGTTAAACATGTGTCATGTATACGTAAAATCAAACCTCGTTCTCAGTTCTGTAGCTTGCTTAAAACATTACCACACAGTGTCTTAATTTACTCAGTAAAACTAATGCTCCCCAAACATTTTAAAAGACGTCAAACTTTCTCAAACAACTATTTCTTCTCTAGAGGAAGTTTCATGAAACATTTCTCTTTGCTCCATTACTCCTTCTGGCTTTCCTTAATTTAACTTACAGTCACACTCATTTTGTCCAGCCATTAAAACATGTCATTATGTTCCATGTTAACAGTATCTTAAGCTGGAAAAAATGCCATATGTATATTCTAGAACTTGAGGGATTGCTATTCACTCCTACATTTTATTTACAGGAAATATAATTTAATAACAGTATTAAATGTATATAAAAAACACTTTTTAACGTATTCCTTGGTTCTATACACAGGAATTCCTTTACCAAAGCAAAAAGATGCTACTTGGTCTAATTCATCCTGATGAAGACAATCCTAATAAGGAGGTACTATCAATGACATCAGTCAACTCCTCATGAAATACTGGGGCCTTGTTTAATGCTTTTTTTTTGGTAGACTTTTACTGTGGCTTAAAACCAAGATAAATTCTTGTTCTCAACACTGACAGCCAGTTAGTTAGTACTGGGCCACCAACACCACAGCCAGAATCCCAGGTAGCTGCTGCCACTGTTGAAGTGGAGAAATAAATTCCTGAATGCCTGTTTTCAGCACTGGGCTTCATGATGCAGAAGGTTCTCTTTTCTCATCCATGGAATAGGGCATTCTCTATACTGGGCTGAATGAGAAAAACCTAAGACTACTAAGTCAACCTAAGGACTACTAAGGATGTGCCTGGATAGCTCAATAAAACAAGAAAATGAGCAACATGCTTCAAATTCTTAGGTAAAGAGCAGTTTTATCCATAACAACCGCATAATAACTTGGCAAAGAATAATCTGCTGTTTGGGATATCCCAGCATTTGAGTTTGAGCCAGATTTTGCTTTTGGCTGGGCATATGCTTGGAGTGGCACTGAAATGGAAATCTGAGTTAGACTTGCATATCACAGAGCACACTGTGTAAGAATTTGCTGAAATACCTCACAGTCTAGCATGCTTCATTCTTAACTGAAAAGAAAATTTAAACTGCCAATATGACACTATCCCCTAATTTTTACTCCAAAGACAAGATGGAAACACTACCACACTATAAAAACATCTGAATATTGTTTCACTGCTTACTAGTCACACACATACAAAAATGACACAGCCTAGTTAAAAGATTCCAAAATCCAATTTCAACAAAATATGAAGCACAAAGTAGCTTATTTCCCACTATAGCTAATGAAATAAACATATATCCAGTATTGTACTTCTCCTACACAGATTGTTGTTGTTTGTTTAATGCATATACTTCAGGCCATAAACCCAGTGACTCTCTTCAGATCCTGAGGGGTTTTTTATAATCTGTGTAAAATCAATATTAGAAGATTCACAAAGCAAGTACAGACCAGATACCAACCAGAAATACAAATACCTCTTTTTAAAATTATTGTCTGAATTTTGAATTCCTGGGCTGAAAAATACATTTGCCCAAGCTATTGCACTGTATACATGACTTGCTAGTATTGTGTCCCTCCATTCCAAAAAAGTCAGGCAATATTTTACCTTCTGTGAAGGAAAAAATATTGGTTCTGGCTCTCAGTTCAGAACTGAGGTTTTCTAATCTTTAATCCTTGCTTATAAAGAAATCAGCTGTTTAAGAAGTCAGAGCATGCTCAGCAGTGATCTTTCACAGGTCAGATTCTGAGTTTAATCTACAATGAATCTTGACTGTAAGGCTTCTAGTGTTCTATTTTTATCAAGTTTATCCTTCTGATATGAAATATACTTTCACACTTCTAGAGATTAGAATTCCAATGTTTACATTAGCAGGAATGTTTAGGGTAAAACCGGTTTCAAAAACTGTGAATCTATCACATTTAGATTCTTTATACTGTAAAAAAAAAAAGACAGCAAACATACACTGTACTGTTTCAATAGCTGAGAAAGACAGTAATTTTTACTCATATTAAAATAAATACAAAATTATTTCCATTAAAAACATTGGTCAGACTGCATCATCCTTCTCAAAAATTCACACAGTAAGAATTCATGCATATGAATACACATATGAATGTTCCATTTGTCATTTAAGCCAATAGTGCAAATCCCATGCTGAAACATATTCCCTGCATGAGAATAAAAATGTCATATAATTATTTCATTCATATTGCATAATTATTATGCTCATTCTATGCAAAAACTGACATCAGTCTGATCACTTCTCAAATGTATTTAAGCAGAATCATGTTGTTCTACAGTCACGTGCAAGCTGTAGACCAAATTTTCCCTGGATTTATAGATGCAGGTGGATTCACCAGTTCATTTCGTCAATGGCTTTTATTACCTCCTGCCTAATCCAAAGAAAGGTTATTTAAAACCTGTCTCACTAAAACTTAGTAGATGAAGTATTCCAGGAGGCTCTCTGGATTGCAGGCTGAAGGCCTAGTGCACAATGTAAAGACAAAGCCATATTTTGTAGGATTTCCAGTCTTTTCTTCACCAGTACAGTTTCTGCACTTTTCTTTTTGTACACATTTTTCTCATGACTGCATTTATTTCATGGGAATTTCTCTGCCTTGTCATCCATTAATCATTTCTCCTTCTACCCTTCTTTCCTTATTCAGCACAAAGCAAATCTCAAGGAGGAAACTGTCATTGTCAAAACTTTTAACCCAACTTCAAAGAAAAACAAATGAAAAAGCCATAAACCAATGTATTGCCTTTAGGGTACTTCAGCTAGATAGGTTCCTTCATCAATGAGCTTTACCAGCAGTAAACAGGATATTTTAATCCAGTATCCTCCCATGGCTCTGTTTAAACCATCCTTCAACTTGTACTACTTCTCATCAAATTCAAATGATTTTTCATTCTGGGCTAAGTTGGGTCAGCAAAAGTTGAATTTGACTCTAAGCATAAAAAGAGAAGCACCAATGCATTAACTTGACCGTGGTATTCATTATCCTTTAATAAAATGGCCAGGACAGACGTAATAGAACAACCTTGACAAGCGGCAATCCAACATATTTGTACTTACTGGTGGTATCAAACTCCACCAATATTTAGTCACTGCAAGTGCTGGTTATTGATTCACAGCAAGTGTCTGCTCCCTAACCTGGCACCCATGCTTCAGCACCAGCACCGGCTGCAGCAGCAGCAGACCAAACCTTCTAAAGACAAAGCAGTCTGGTCAGTCAACCTTTTGACTACCTCTCTCAGCAAAAAGACCATCCTGGTGCTCAGACTCTTCAGAACTTTACTTGGCATTGCTCTTGGAAAGCTCTGAGGTTCAATGCAGCAATGCATGCCTGACATGACTGATCTCTTCCAAGTGCTGCCCTCTGGATAGCATCTGTCTCTCAAGGCAATGTGCAATCTGACAAACAGCAGTACTTAGATTATGCAAAATAGATGCCAGGAGTTTGCCAAAGTCCTTAGAAGTTATACCCACCAAGTTACAGGAGGACACAGAATGCCTACCCTGACAAAATGCAAAACAAAAAGCTCATTTCATACGAAAACTGACAGTATACGTACAGAGCACATTAGTATGTAATATATTTCTCATAATTATTTATTTAAAACCTTCAAAATGTCAGTAGCAATTCTGTAAGAAATCTTCCAGAGCCATGTCTCTAGTAAAGGGACTGAAAGTTCATGCAAACATTCTGCATTTCTTTTGGCTTTCAAAAATATATGAGGACCAAGAACTTCAACACAAGATTATGTCAACAATTCAAAGAATTGTTCTGTGTAAGTAAATGGACAAGGCAGGGGGCAAACAGAACTGTGTTTTAGGCATTGGCTATATGCAGCGTTTAAACACCTACTTAATTGAACTACTTTTGGTGATTTCAATGGTACTTAGTCTTCAATAAAAACTACCTTTAAAGTATCCTTGTATATAAAGATCCTGCAAATACTTCTATCAGACTTCAACAGCAAGTAAAATCACCAGTATACTCAGAAGGTTCTCAAAGCTAAATTACTTGACCTTCTATGACTCTATAGGAGACAGCTGTATTCAGAGGTACTGAACCTATAAGGACTATTCTGCAAGCACACAATTACACTTCACTGCAGCACGCACCAATGAATGGGAAGAACTCAGTCTTGTTAGCAAACACTTGGAAGAAATCATCCCCTTCTGCATTATTTAATTCCTACCCTTGATGTTTTCCCCTCTGACTGTATTAATTTTCAGAGTTACAGGGTGCTCATTTTTTTCTTTTATGACAGCAGCTGTCACGACACACAGAACAATTTCTAGAATCATGAAGCAGGTTTATTTTGCTAGAGGGAACAAAGTGACGATACGTGTTCCAAAACATGTCAAAGGTACGTGAGTAAGAAAGGTGTGGTCTGCTTCAGCTAGTTACAACATTTAGACTTTCCAAGCCAAGGCAGCTGCAATGCTAGTGGCACAACCAGCATTCCTACTTTTTGAAAGGTGCTTAGCTCTGCCACGCTATAATGTGGTGTACAGAATTGTCATCTGCTTAATGTTTAACTCCAACTATTCTCAGATGTCCACATCTAGAAATATTTAATAATCCACAGCTTACTTATATTCCAAATAATATCTGCATAACAAATCTTCAGTAATTAAACTATGTAAGAAACATAAAGGACAGAAATGTAATTACTGTAAAAAATGACACTAAAAATATCACAGAGTTACACTGAAAAACATTGAATATTTTATACAGACACACGATGGGTCTCCAGAGGAAATGTTCACCCACTTGAGTACACAACCTATAACCAAGCATTTAATTTTCTTAAGGGCTGCTGCTACCATGATTCCACAGAAGTATCTACTATAAACTAACAGGAAAAATAAAGTCACTTTGAAATTCTATATAAAACTGCAATTGGTTTATGCCTTTCAGAAAAGTAACTCATACAGTTAAGCACTGAGCACTACTACACTTAAGAGCTAAGAATACCCACAACTTGAAGATTTAGAACCTGAGCTTTATAAGCAACTGTCTGCTATTCATCCCTTAGTTATTTCTTTTAAAACTACAGAGTACAGTAGGGTGGGTCATATTAACTGAAAGCCCAGAGGCATTTTGTTGTTCAAACAAAATCAGAGCTCTACTTAAAGAAAAAACAAAGGGAAAAAAATTAAGAGTTCAACCAGCTGACTTTATCTTTGAAATCACAAACAGAGCAATCGCTTTAGACGTTCGTGACTTCAGCAGCCAAGTTCTCAGCGTTGAGAACTCATGGCAATAGCACTCACAATGCAGCTTAACAAAGCAAGTTACAGCCTTCTCACTCTTTATTTAATGTTTAAGTATTGAAAAGTCATGACACAAACCTGGGTCCACATGTCTAGAGCTTCTTCTAATTCCATTTGTTCGTTTCTGCAGAGCAAAAATAATAATCAAGGATATGAATAAACATGTTTTCATGGAGGCTCATTGCAATCCTTTCATTCCCACAATCTACTAGGCAAAGCTGGTTTTCTTAAGTTATTTCCCCCAACCACCAACACAATTATCTTTATCTTGTAGAAAGATCACACTTTGAAAAATATTCTTAGTAATGTTGATGGCTTTTTCATATATCCCATTTTTTCTGACACTAGGCTGAAAGAGTCTCAGTCCAAAGAAGGTTTGTTCATACATCAATATTTTTTTGATACTAAGAACAAATGTATTTTTTAATCATTTATGAGTAGGATAGGGGAAAAACATGCAGTCTGACATTATCTGCCTCAGATAACATCCACCAATACAAAAGTCAAAACCACTTGCATTGCTTTAGTAAGTTAGAAACTTCCACTGTTTCTACTTTAAACTGAAGGTAACTACAATTCTCTACGGAATGCCCAGTTTTCTGATTTTCTGGGCAAGTATTTAAATACACTTAGTAAGTCATCTGTCTCTCTAAAATTGGAGGAACCAGAGTTGTGTGAAATCAGAAACTCTCTGACAAGACTCAGATTATTTCCATTTCTTTTCTATATTTTATACACTAAGACACTTACTATGGATCCCGGGAAATTTCTATGTGAAATAATGCATATCTGTGAACTACTCATCTGCTTTTGCAAACTTGTTTTATCTGGTAACTTGCATGATGGTTCATGCATTTATTTATTTTTTAATCAAACCAAGCAGAGAAAGGCATGTTGCATAACAAAGGGAACAATTAGGTTGCTCTGATTTACTTGCCCTTGATATAAGCTGATGCAGGACACACACACCAAGGCAAGCCAGAAAGCAGTAACCTAAGGCATAACCAAATTACCAAGCCCTGTAACAGGCAAGCAAAATCAAAAGCTTGGTTTGAAAAAAGCTTTCAAACTCTGGAGACCTTGGACATATTCTCTCTGTACCCCACAAATTTAATTAAAGAAAGGATACAAGTTTTGCTTCATCTGTAGTGGACAGAATAAAAATGTAAAGCTGCTGCCACAATGAAGATAATAATACAGGATAAAAGCAAATGCTCAACTATATCCTAGACTGTTCTTTATGTATGGAAGCCATATTACCGATAGGATTGATGCAGATTGGGGAGCAACCACAGATTTGCACAAGAAAGGGAAAGGGGCAGCACTCGGAAAAGTACGAAGAAATGCTTAATTGAAATAAAAATAACAGAGAGACCGGGACAACCCAAGTCATATACACCAAAGGACTGGCTGGAAAACGGTTTTAAGGAAATACTTCTAGAGCTGTATGAAAACATCCTCAATACCCTTAAACATACTGAATTACCAGTAGATTCTTTACTTTACTGGTATGAAACCTAAAATCCATGTTTTCCAAAATGACAGTTCCTCATCCATGCTTAAGTTTTCTTCTGTACAGAGGGAATTAAAGCAGGCACTTAAATAGGAGTCTTGGTAAAAATAAATGTAATCCTAATGTTTTGGATTAGCTTAATAGGCAATAGCAAACCAATAGCAAACCAGAAAGGAGGCCTTTATTTTCCTAACAAGAAAAAACAGTATACCTGTTTTTTCATCCAGACACAGTATGGTCACCACAGTTAGCTTTAGGAAGCCTGGCAGCCTTGTCTACTAAGCCAGTAGATGATCTGCTCACAGCTCTCCAGCCATGCCTGCATCAGGCAAATGGACCACACTGTGATTCCCATAGAGTGTCCTTCCTCAGCACATCCGTCAAGGCAGAGACACGAAAGGCTGGGCAGCGCCTGGCCAGAGGCATGGCTGAGGATGCAGCGAGGAGAGCAGGCAGGGGCTGGGCACAGGCAGGGCCAGGGGCTGGGCACAGGCAGGGCCAGGGGCTGGGCACAGGCAGGGCCAGGGGCTGGGCACAGGCAGGGCCAGGGGCTGGGCACAGGCAGGGCCAGGGGCTGGGCACAGGCAGCACACCCCTCTCCTCTGCCCTTGTCACCACATGATCCGCCCCCCCCAGGATCCCAGGAGCAGGAGCCCACTTGGGGCCCACATCCCAGGAGCTCACCAGAGGGTGCAGAGCTGCCCTCACCCAGCCCCACTGCTGTCTGGGGTTACAGGGACACCCAAAGAGCTCAAGCATCAGAGAGCACAGACATGGTCAGCCCTGCACACAGCTAGTCCTGCACCAGCCATGTCAGCAATATCCTCCCATTACCCCTATCAGCAAGAGCATCAAATACGGCCATGCTTATGGAGAGCAGCAACACTTATACGCACATGTTACTCATAACTGGCATGTCATTTAAGCAATTACTATAAACTTCTGATCTAAAATAGATGCTAGAAATTATTATGCTCTAGGTCTGATGTGCTGCCTCTCTTTTGTCACACTGGACAGACAAAACCCAGCTGCCTGGCTTTTGCCCTCCTGTACAGCAGTGAAGAGGCCCCAGGAGCTGGCCAAAAAATGACCCAGCTTGCAGCCTTCCTAGGCTGACAGCAAGCTACACTATGTGCATCACAGCAACTCCTCTTCAGGTCCCATTCTAACATTCTCTCCAGATTACAAAAACTCCATACCACAGGATACCTCTGCAACTACAGTCTTCTCACATGAAGAGGCAAACACTGCCCTGCCAATCCTTCATCACCCCACAGTTCTCTGCCACAGCAGAGGAAAAGAAAAGAATACTTTTAACTCTACAGCCAGATTTTGTCTAGGAACAGTAAGGATCTAACAACCAGTTGTGAAGCAATGTATGTTTTCTTACCTGTAGCTTAAAACAGCATCTCCACCCCTTTCAGTGCTCTCAGCACTGTCATTTCGCTGCAAGTTTAATTCCCGTTTTGAGCAGAAGACATTCATACTTAATCAAGAAAACCTTGTTGCTTAGACAACTTCTACAGCACTCTAAATAAATCTGTTTGCAAACCCCGAAGAAAAACATACCTTCTCCATCAGGTACACACAGTAATAAGGAGTTCTTATGTCACCAACAAAACAAACATCACATGCAAAAGAAAATGAATCCTTACCTCATGTTTCACGTTTCCATGTTCTGAAACATAAGTAAAAATTGGCATTATTGTTGATTGTAAATTGTGCACCTTTTATAGAGCGATGTCAGCCTGCGCTGCGTGTTGTTACACACAACCCCGCTGCCTGCTTTTGCCACCGGCTCGGTGCAGCCGCCCCAGAGCTGTTGTGCAAACCCCGGCGCTGCTCATTGGCCCCGCCGGGCTGCGCCCATGGCCGGGGCTGCGCCCATGGCCGCGGCTGCCTGCGGCTGCGGGCACCTGCACGCTCCGAGCGGCACGGCAGGCCGGGACAGCGCACCTGACAAACCCTGAGAACATTGCAAAAATGTCTGATAAATACTGCCTCGTTGGGAACTCACAGCTACCTACCGCGCAGTGCAAGTCGAGTTCACACCTTTTTTTCTCTGTCTTTTCACAGTATGACAAGGTTAAATGTATACCTTTGACTTCAAAGTGTTCTATGTTTCATGTTCAATTCAGCATCGTATTAGTACACCACAGACTGATGCCACTGCTGTTTTATTTACTTTTACTGTAAGTTTTATGGTACTACTTAAAAATTAGGGGAAAAATCCTGTGGGGCATCAGACTGCATAAAGCCAGTGCCGCTTCAGCGCACACACACCACCACACATCACAAAAGGCACAAAAGAAGGTATGGTTTTTACACGTCCTTTGAATGTCTAATCTAATAGCAGGTATTTGGGGGCACTCTAGAGTTCGGCTCGGTGCCTTACCAAAGCACACACAGCTGTATTTGCCTGTGTGCCTCTAGCACCACACACCTGCTGACGCCCAGCACAAGCTGCGTGTGCCTGGTCTCTGTGTACCTCGGGACACTGGAAAACTTCTACTGTAACAACTTCTGAACAGGAAAGTATACGCAAGTAAAACAAATAACAAACTTTAACTGTAAAGTTCCCTTTTGTTCCACGAGGAAAGGCTCCTCTAAGCAGCGGGGTGTGGGAAAACAACACGCCCGGCGTGCGAGGCCGGGCCGAGCCGGCCGGGCACGGCCCCCCGAGCCGGCCGGGCACGGCCCCCCGAGCCGGCCGGGCACGGCCCCCCGAGCCGGCCGGGCACGGCCCCCCGAGCCGGCCGGGCACGGCTCCGCTCACGTAGGCCCGCAGCCGCGGCAGCCGCAGAGAGCGCTGCTGGATTGGAGCCTTTCCGCAAGGAGCACTTGGCTTTGGTAGCGTGAGCGAAGAGAAGAAAAATAAGCTCGCCCAAAGCAGGAGACGCAGGTAGTCTGTTGAGGTTTTTCTAAGCAGCCTGAGGGAATTAGTTGCCCAAGTGCTGCTGAAATTCAGAAATCATTTTGGTACTTCACAGTCTGATACGCCTTTCAGAATTTTTGCTAGAATCTGAATAAAATCTCCTCTTTTGGATGTTTGATCTCAGCATTATGAGTGACTTCAAATGAAGGGAAGTCATATAGGTAAGGAGTTGCAAAGGAGGCCAAAACTTCAAACCCAGACTTAGGGGTCTTATATTTATTTCAGTAAATCATTTATCAAAAAGTTGAAATGGAAAAATATTGTTCTATCCTCCAATGGGAATGAATGAATCTGATTTTTAAACGTTGCTGTTGAATATTATTTTTACCTCTACAAAATATCCCAAATCCAACTAGATGAATGAGTCCATCTGGTGATCAGAGCATCCCAAAGGCTTTTATACTAAATAATTAAGAAATTCAGTGATTAACTTTCAATAATTGAGTAACTGGGTTCAAGAAATCACTGCATAAGAAGATAACAAATACTCCTGATCATTCATGTAAAATAAATTTCATTTAAAAAGAAGTGAAGGATTTGGATTAAAAAGAAAAGCAACACTGATGGACCAAAATGCCATTTTTGGCTTTACTGTTAACACTTCAGGGATAGAAGAAAATATCTAATACCTATATTTCTATCTAAAAGCATATTTAAAAAATTAAAAGACTCGTCTTGTTACTTCATTACAGTTTAAAAATATACCTGTATTTAAAAATATTCTGTATTGAAATATTTGTATCATGTCCTCATGAAACACCTGTTTTCCTTACATTACACAAGTAAAAGACCAAAAAAACCTTCATTTCTATTTTTGGGGGGGGGAAGTAATGTCTGAGGATATCTACCATCAGATATTTTACAGCATAACAACTTGAATTCAAGTTCCTGCTCACTACCAGTGTGCCAGTGAAATCATCAAGTGAGTCTTCAGTTCTGACAGCCACTTAATTAATGGCATAGCTCAGCAGTTTGGGGGTTTTTCTTGTTTATTCACTGAGGCCATATGACCATTGGGTCACATTTTGATAATTGTATTTTACTACAGAAGCAAGAGGAGCAGCAGCTGGCCTCAGTAAGTGAGGGAGCACAGCTCAGAAAATGGGAATAAGCTGCTCTTCAGGGATGCAACAGAGCAGCTGGATTTACATGCTAACTAAATGGAGAGTAAACAAAAAGTATATGGAATAAGCTACTCACCTTTCTATTTCAAAACAAAACTCAAAATATTTAGAATGCAGGAACTATAAGCTAAGTCACTTGGAAAGAGCTGTGGGACTGTGGGTTCCTTTCCACTCATTTAGCCAGTCATTACTCAATCAGAACAAAATTAGAAATGTGACCCAGATGTACCACACTGTAGGACGCAAAAAAATATCAAGAGCCCTAACTAGGCTTTTGTTCAGGTTGAGCAAGAATCATTAGTTAAGCAATACAGCTCAACCTCTGTTGCAGTTTTTTAAAAAGTGGTGTAACTCCAATGAACTTCGTGAGATTTGAGCATTTACTTGTCAATTCAGTTGACATGAGAGTTTTGGAGGAGAGCCAGCAACTTTGCAGCTATTGATTAAGTCAGCAAAAAAGTAAATAGTGAAAGCTGCTGGTTTCTTTTGAGATGTCAAGACCACAGGCTTTTCATGCATAATCTCTAATGTGCTGTAGCAAGCAATTAGGACATGAACAGCATGGACTGTATCATTGGGCATGCACGTTTCTGTATGAAAGCAATTCAAAATTTAACCCATTCATATGCCAACATTGTTTTTTAAGTTCATCTCACAGCTGAAGAAACTTCTTTTCCATCTAAAGAAATATAATGCCTTTTCAAATATAATTATCCGAATGAGAAAGAAATCATGCAAAAATTAAGTAAGATTTACTATAAAAATGACCAGCTAATGTTTTTCTAATCTATTTATGACCTGATGAGACATGCCTTTAACATTCCCTGGGAAAAGCAATAGAAAGAAGAAAATTCTGTGGGTTTGGCACTATATTTAAAATATTCAAAACACTTTCAGATTCTAGAATCATTGGAGGTTTCTCTAATTGAAATATTCAATAGTCAGTAGAACCAGCAAGCATTTGCCTGAGAATACTTAATTCAACATAATTTGATGGACTTGGAAAAATTCCAGTCTGGAAATAAAAATTAATTCATTCTGCCAGTTTAGACTAGGAAACAGACTGGAGTTTCTCAGTATGTTCTGGGCAGAGTGATACTGTTTTATCAATCCTATGAGGCCTCTGAAGAAATTGCAAGGGACACAGAAGAGTCTGTACAATAACAGTGGGAACAACAAGGGATGCAGCTTGTCCCTTTGGCTACTAAAGGTGTGTCTTACTCATGCTTGCTTACTCAAGGCCTCAATCTTAAGCATTCTCAGACACAAACCCTTCCAGCCAAAGGGAGAGCATCACCAGGTGAGTGTAATTGCTCTGTGCCATGAAATAAGACATAGGGATGCAGCTGAGAAGCCAGAAGGTGTAACAAGGGAAAGGAAATGCCCCCATAGCCCACAGAGAAGACACCACATATGTCTTTATAAATGGCCTGTCACAGAAATATGTGCATCCATTTTCGAATCCTTGTGTTTAAGGATTTCATACAGTCTGTTTAAGATCATGCAGTCAGATGCAAAGGAGTTAATCAGTACATTAACAAGAATTCCAAATCACAGAAAGATTAAGTAATAAGGCAGAAAAGTAAAATATATGAAAATGTAGAGGACTACTTGAGGATGTACAGCACAGCATTTTAGGGGGAGAAAAACCTGTTAAATCAATGACAGAAATGAGCACAGAAGACTTCAACCACCACTGCTGATTTACAGCAGCAAGGGCAGGAACAGCAACCAAGAAAACCCAAGGGCTAAATGCAAACATTTTGTTCTGTTTATTAATTCAACTGATTAACTCTGCATCTTTTATCACTGAAATTTCTACAATCTGCTAAACTGGCCTTCTTTGAAGCAAAACATCTGAAGAACTGGCATATGTTTGTGTATAATGCATAGCATGAGAACACAGCAATTTATCTTTAGATTTTGTCAATGTTTCTCTCATAAGTGTATCATCTAAATCTGACACTTAATAATTTTGTCATTCAAAAGGTTTCATCTATCTTTGGATGTCTGTCTTTTGAATTTTCACAAAGTACGACTTGGAATGAAATTTAGAAAGATTTAATCCACTCAGGAAAGTTCTAAGCATCATTTCAGAAAGGCTGGCAAAAATATCTGCTCATGGTCTATAAAGAAAACAGTATCTTAAACTTTACAAAACCAGAAAATACTGAGGAAAATTCAAATGCATTTTAGAAACCTAATGGCATATTCCCACTGCAGTGCTTTGAACTCCGATCACCATTTTTCAAAGAAGCCTCTAGAAGTACAAGAGGTTTACAAAATAAAAATTAAAATTATTTGAAACATAGAAAAATTACACTAATAAAAAGATAAATTTAAAAATTTGAAACTGTTCTATTTAGAGAATATACTATTAAGAAATCAAAATAATTTATCATAGAGAAGCAGTCTTCTCACAAAAGCCCAAAGTCACATGTTCACAGAGAACTCACTGTTCTAACACTCTGAAATGCAGTGAGACATTTCCAAATAGGGAAGCCACACAAAAGCAGTAACAAGATGTAAAAACTCTTCAAACACCAAAAAAGAAAGGAAGAATGTTTAACAGGATCAAGCAAGGAGCATCATTCCTGGACATTGTCTACCACACAGAGGATTTGCACTTTGCTGTGCAGCATCTGGAATGGCACTGGCAGAATGACAGAACACCAGATTAAACAGAAAATACATATATGTACACATATATAGATATATATTCCATGCCTATGGTCATAACTAATACCACATGACTGGGGAATAATAATGTCCAGTTTCCCAAAAGGATGATTCAGTTTCATGTACATTATACCCTGTAAAAAAGGCTAGAAAAAAAATGTGGGGAGAAAAAAACCCAACAAAACGAAACAACCCACCAAACATAGCAATACAATGATGTTCCAGGCATTTTGCTGCTGTACAAGCCTTTGCTCATTTCCCACAGGAGCAGCAAATAACATTGTTAAAAAAAATTATATTTATCATACATTAATTTCTCTAAATATTTCAAAAGAAAAGTATTCAAAATTAAAACCATGTTAGAATTTTGTGCCTATAGAGCATACTTCTTCCACAAAGTGCTGGGAAAATACTGAATTTTACATTATATCTTTATGTCTGCATGCCTTTAATAACATTCCATAGCCTAGGAGGCATGAAAGAGAACTTATGGGAGACCTCATTTCTCAGCATAGCTCTGGAATAGTTAAAGGACAGCTCCAAAAAATAATTCAAGTTGCACTAACCAATATTTCAGAGAGTCTGAATTGTCTCATCCCTTTCTGGCTCACACAGGGAAGCAGGTACTGGTAAAACGCCTCCTTAAACCTTTCCTTGATCTATGCACATTATGAATGGCCAGCACTGCTCAATCAACACTTCTTTCTTTAAAAAGACAAAGAGTAAAAGTGGAAAACAGTAGAGAAAAACCTGAGGATTTCTTTTCCTACTCATTGGCCAAAGTCGCTTTATCAGGTTGAGGGATGACAAATTTTCAGCTAAGTAAGCAAAACTCCTTGTCCTTTCCATGCTCATTGTTTGATAAAGCAAGGGGAAGTACAGCAAGAGCTGCAGTTCAGAGTTGGTTTCTGCAGCTGTGATCACAGAGCAGACTGTAAGGAAAGACACAGCTCAGCACCGCCTGTCCTCCTGCCTCAAGAGCAGGAGATACACAGCTCTCCTGTCTTGTATGGGAGTACAGCAATCAGGGAGCCTTTGCATAGAAGAAAAAACCGACTGAAAAAGTGAAGTTTGAAGAGAGGACAGAGGGCTGAACACCTGGATGTAACCAAAACACATAACAAAAAAGGATCTTAGCAATCCAGTTGCTTGCAATTTTAGTACAGTATAATTCTACAAACATCAGGAAGATCATTTAAAGTAAAATCCAAAATACCATTCTGCTTCTTTGAATTTTTAAAACTGTAATTTATTCCACTTACAAAGAAGGAGGAATGTGATTTGTTGTTACTGTTACTTTGTTCTCTCTAGCAAGTCTACAGCATTGCTTAAGTATGCAGGAACATTAAAAGGAATCAGACCTTTTGTTATCTAGGCATTTATGGTCATTCTTTCTGATGCATGTTGCACCATATGTGTCCACAGATATTTACAGAGGAACAGAAAGACAAGCTCCTGCCTCCTGGGGTGCCAGCTATCCAATTAAAATAAAAACTATGGAAGTGATTAAAAGAAAAGGAGCAAGATATAGAAAAAAAGTAGAATTAGGGGTGGTTTATACCACAGAAGACAGTTCTTTCATAAAGAACAGTATGTTTGTTTTTCCACTCTATTAATTTCAAGCAATTGCTTTAAAATATTCCATTTTTAAGATAATATTACATATTTATTTTCTTAGTATATCTGCAGATGGTTCTGTGAAAACCCTGTGTTTCAAAAAGGGTTTCACTCACAAATACTGTGATTGCTAGTATAGTTTCCAGATCTACAAAAGATTATTTGTAAAGAGTTCAGACTTGGAGGATAGAATGGAAGATCTCCAATACAGAAAAAGCAGCTGAGAAAAAAAAGTTTACTGACTACAGCAAAAGTCAGTGCCTGCCATCCTGTTGATTTCCTAGAAGATTGGGACAGGTAATTAGCACAGAGAGCCAAAAGCCAAATAGCAATCAGAAGTAATGCACACAGGGACAAAGACAGAAACAAGCTTATACAGTGGTGAAAGGAACAACAAGCTAGAGTGAAAATTTAGAAACATCAGCTTAGTAAAGAGCAGTGGGTGAAGTCATCATGTAATTCAAAAATGGGAGTGTCTCTGCAACAGCACTTTATAAATATTGTAGAGACTAAAGTCAAAAAGAAAAAAACCCAAGGGAAGAGGTTGCAGTAGCTTATGGGAGACATGAGAAACTTCACAAATTATTATGAAATTATTCTGAAAAATGATTTTAGAGATTTGAGAATGATATATAACTAGAAATTTCCCCAACATACAAAACTCCACTTTCCAGAAATCATCATGTGCTCCCAATGGCTTTTCTTTTTTAAGCACAACAGCAATTCAAAATAATCTCTAGAAAAAAGAACATTTGAGAAGCTGGACAGAGGGAAGAGTCAACAATGGCATTGGGATTATATGACTGTGGCAATAGTGTATGAACTCACTGCCACCAACAGAGTAGGTACAGGGAAGGGAAGGGTGGCCAGTGATGGGGGCAAACACTGAGCATTAGCAGTGGGAGATCCAGAAGATGTCAGAAAGACATCTATATACCTATTTACAGGTGTAACACTGAGCAGAACAGGACAATTTTTGGAGTTATTTGTGAGAGGCCAAATGGTGGTTGAAATCAAAAGATTCCTTAAGGGCCCAAAGAGTGGAACAACAGGGGAAGTGCAAAGTGACAGTGGCCAGGGAAGAAATTCACAGAGCAATTGATTAAAAGAAAGAAAAAACCATAGTTCTTAGGAGTGGGAAGTAGAAAGCCATCAATCACCTTTTTGTGAATATTGTGAGTGGACAGAAACCATGGAAACCAAAGAGATGAAAGAGGAAGCTGAGGCAACACAAACAGCTTTAGGAACTGAGATGAAAATATGAAAATTGACATAGACATAAAGGGAGAAGCACAAGGATGATAGATGATGTGCTATGCTGTAGGTGTTACATATAAGCAGTCCACAACTGAAATGAGAGCAGTTCTTGTATATGACATTGACCAAGAAATTTGGTTTAACCTGTAACAGTTCTCTCCTGCTTTGGAGCATTTCAATTTAATAGCAATAAAAATCCCTATGAATCCTAATGTAATTCTAATTGTGCTTATAAATGGTAGTTTCACAAGTGTGCATGTTACAATAAACACAAATTAGAGGTAAATTAAACCTTAATTATATCTAGCAAGTTTTATGTCCTAATTAAAAATGGTATTCTAACAATAAAAATGACTTACCACCTAAATTAGCCCTTCCACAATTGTCTAGTCTTCCTAAACATTCTTTGTGTGCTCCAGCTCCACACTTAGAACATAAATAGCCTTGATAAAATGTTCCCCTGTAAAATAAAATTAGGTAGTGATGCATTAGAGGTGACAAATTCCACATATAAAGGACATAAGAGACATGGCAGAAAGTATTAGAAGTCATTTGTTGTTCTGCATAATGGTAGCCCTTAAAGGCTTGAGAAAAAGTGACAACTGACAAACAAGCAGCTCATCTCCTTTCTGTCACTACTAGCCATTTAAAGATCACAACCAGACAGTTCTTTCAGACTCCTAGTAGAATAATAACCTCCATTTCAATGTAATCCAAAGGTACTTTGGAACAGTACACTTGAAATTGTACCATTATGCATCTCTCCTACTACAGCTCTACACTTCACTTCATCTTTGTGGGAATTTGCCTAGGCACAATGAAGAATGGGATCCAGTTCAAGAGAGTTGTAAGTTTGAATGTGTATTTAAGCATTAAGTAGTTTTTAGGCTATATGGCAAATATTCTTGACTTTAAATTTGTTCATTTTTTAAAAAACATATATAATGGACACATCAGGTAATATTCAGAGCTGCTAATTCCTCTAAATGTCTCTGTTCCACAGGGTGGCACTTGGGAACACCCAGCTGGTGGCCCATGGAGAACCAGGCAGCATCCTGGTGGCTGTGTCCTGAATTCACAACAGCTGCTCCTCAGCAGTTGGTGCAGACCCAGTAACTCAACTACACTGCTCCAAAGTCAGGAATTATCCCTCCAGACAAAATTTTAAGTTTAGAAGGTCTGCACCATTGTTCATAGTTGCTTAGACCTTACTGCATTGAGGGGGAAAGGAAAAAAAAAAACCTGGAAAAAAAAAGTCTCTGAAAATGCAGGTCAGTCTGACTAGTCAGGAAAAGCATTGCTAAGGGAAGAAAAAATGTATGACAAGGAGGAACATACCTGAAGTTCATTTATTCCATGCCTGTGCTTAACAAAGGCACTACCCACACTTGCTAATGCCCTTGCTAAAATATTGTGGCTTCGTTTTTCAGAATAGCAACAATATGCAACACAGAATCATAGAAGAGTTTGGGTTGGAAGGGACCTTAAAGATTATCCAAACTCTCTGCCATGGACAGGGACACCTTTCAGGATGCTCAAAGCCCTCTCAAGCATTACCCTGCAGGGGCAGGGAGTGGGGAGACCACCACCCAAAAAGACCTTTACAATACCTCAAAAGCATCTGACAGACTTTGCAAGATGTCACCCGACTGAAGGTATGCATTTTGAACTCATGAAAGCTTGTATCTGCATAGTCTGGCCGGATGTTTGACCTAGAAACAAAGTTTGAAAATATGCATTAAATGAAATCTAGAACAACAATCATGAGGCAACATGTTCACAGCAGGAAATCTTAATCCACAAACAACTAGTTTTATTTAGACTTTAATGTTTTTCACTGACAAGAACCAAAAGTATAGACTTTACCAAATACCTTGAAATGAAATCTGAATTATGGTATTATGCAGACTTCCTAAATATACCCTATAACTACCTTAGCTGTCACAATAAATAGAAAACAAAACATCTGATTTTTATTCTTGTTTGAGTAACTAGGATCATTCTCAGCAATATTTTATTATGTGAATGCACAAGGAAAAACTTTTCAGCTCACAGCCTGAAAAGCACCATATTTGAAAACATTAGCAGCAGATTTAGGACAATATTCACCATGGTTTGGTTAGCCTTGTTGAAATGTGTTGCACGGTGCCCACAGCTGTAGGTGCACACAGTAAATTTAACAAAACAAAAGATCACTATTCACACTGCCAGGATAACAACACACTACTAGCAGGCTTATTTCCAAAGATCAGATTTATGTACAAAGCACTGGTCCATCACTATACTGTGTTTTGTTTACCTTCCCTACTGATCCCTTTTAAAAGCAGGAATATAATTTAAAGGTGACCCACTCATCATTTGTTGTACCAGTGACTGTTTTCAGATTTAAATTTCATTAAGTAATCTGTTCAATTTTTTCTGTCATCTATCCCATTTCCAAGACTGAATGGGAAAACAGGCATTTTCAATTATTTTCTTTTTTTAATTCAATAAGATCTCTAAACTGGCTTAACACTGCCAAAATCAGTAATGCTGAAATGTTAGGTACATCACTTAATATTAATCTAGACTGTATCAGACAAGAAAATATATATATATATAGTAAGAATTAATTTTTTACTATTATTTATATTAGAATGTTTAGGACTCCATAAATTTCTGGTATTTTGCTATCAAAAACATAGCAAGGCATGACGCATAGGAATTAAAACAGGAAAAAAAATCATGAAGGCAGGAATGCAAGAATCTACAGTACTCAAAGGAAAAACCAGAAGCTTTTTCCAACATAGAAAGTTACATATTCTTCCATTAAAGCTGGAGATACTTATAGGTTTCATTCTTATGTATTATAAATGACTTCCAGACTAAAATACAGAGCAGTCACAAACTGCAATGAAACATAGATAACCCTGCAAGCATCACTCTCTTTTGGATGGAATTAAAAGGCTTACAAAAAACCATTCAAAGAATCTGTAAGTACCCAGTATCAGAAAGGTCAATCTTCAAATCCACCTGCTAAAAATAACCATGTGAAAATGAAATTGTACTCAAAAAGCAAAAGGAATTTTTCTTTTATGCCTGAGAACAACCTTACAATCAGTACTGTTTTAACTACCTCACTTGTGTCTTTCTGCTCTAACATGAACGATGTCAATTCCACAACTCCTACTAACTGAAACAGGTGTGCATACTACCCATCCACAGCAGGAAGATACAGTAGCAGGATGAAATTAATCTCATAAGGTAAAGAACTTTATAAACCAGGAGACAGAGAATTCTTGGGTTTTGTCTCTTAACTAAATACAGCCTGTATTTCATAACGTGTCTGCCATTTGGCATGGCTGCCAAAATTTCTTAGGCTACACTCCAAGCAATCCAGAAAAATCCCTAGAACAAGTTGCAGTACTTCACTCCCAACAAAAGCTCATTTTTACTGACCTATTGGTTCAGACCAGGACATCCTGCAGAGCTATGTTCAAAGTATAAGCCGAAAGTGCAAGACTTGTGAGATTGAAAGCATATCAAATTAAACCTAACAACCTGACCATTTTTTCAAGAACAAACCAAAGAAAAAATTCCATTCATTTAATTAGAACAGAATAAATCTTCAAAAATAATAAGTGGATCAAAAGAAAAAAATTACAACCTTATACAGACAGTAGTTTAACACATGGATATGACTACACAACCTTCTTCCATATGTAAAAATTCTCTTTCATTCTTCTCTCAGGCTATCTTCCACAAATATTGAAGTGCATGAACTACTCAAAATATACCTGCTATTAACAGAACAAAGATGATACACTGTATTCATCTTTATATTAAAACCAATATTTGAAAAGGACAGTGCAAAGTAAGAAATTGTATGCTTACTCTGAAGACAGAGTGCTGTAAAGTGAAGAACAATATGGAAGATAATCAGTGATACAACAAAACCCAGAAAAATAAAATCAGTGTGTGCTGTCTACTGCAAATGTAGAGGTGGAATAAGGAAAGCTTTGTAGAAGAACAGTTAGTGCAGTGCTGCTGTGGGCAGAAAAACTCTTGCACATTCTGCTACATAAGTAATGCAGCATTAGGGCAAGTCCAGTTCTGTAGTCCCATCACACATCACATCAGATAAACCTGAGATGAGGCACTATAGCAGCATGTATGGAGCAGCAAGCCTTTAATTGTAAAGTCAGAAACCTAATGAATCTAGGGGTTTGATATTTTAGTTTTCAATATATTTCTTTTCCAAAATTAAATACAACATAAAAATAACCCAACTTGATTAATATGTGAAAGTTTCCAACTAGAGGTTAACTCATCTCTAAGTCCAAATTCCACAAGGACCATAGGAATTTTTTTTCCCACAAAACCTTTCAAACTGAATATCACATACTATGTTTTAATGTATTTAATACAGCAAATAAAGTTGATAATGTGAAACAGTCATGACATAGCATACAACTTTTCATAGCCATGTCCAACCATAAAGAAGCTCTTTTGGTTACAGCAAGGAAGCCTTACACTGATACCCTCAGAACAGAGAGCAGAGCTCTCACAACACAGTAAAGAGAACATTTCATCCTTCTCAAATCTTTTCTCTTCTACTTCCTAGCCTGTAGGCATATGGCAAGACAGAAAAAGCCCCAAGTATTTATGTCAATATTTAGTTTGAGCCTAATACTACTTTCCGCTTTAGACGAAGGATTTCTTGTTGGAGACACAAAAAGAAAAAGAAACCCAGACACGATTGTTAGCAAAATTCAAATGTATTGAAGCAATTAACGAAATTTATTTTGGGTCTTACACTGGGTTCCTTCACCATCACAGTGCGACAGCCAAGCCCTGCTGCAGACTCCTCAGTCTCTCCTACCACAACCACTGCTATTATGGGGTGTCCCAGGCAGCAAAAGAAATGTATTTTCTATTTCTGCTGTCAAACAAGCTTGATGAGTGGCCAGAGCAGGAAGTCACTCATACACCAGAAATACATAATCTGAAGTAAATAGTGACACAGAACACATTCCTCATTTTATTGTAAAACTCTTATTTTTACAAGCAACAGCAGTGTGGGGAGGGAGAAGTAGTTTCCCTTTGTCTCTTCTACTTTTTCCCCAGGCAGTTTTAACTTCCCCAGTCTAGCAGAGGCAAAATGTCACTGTGAATCTGTTATTAGAACAATTTTTCCAATTCTCTCCTCAATTTAGCACCAGAGGTTTTATAAGGGACAACCACAAGTGTCCCCTCCTGCCCAGTGCCAGAACCCCATAACCAGATTTACTCCAGTCACTACTGCAGTGTCCTTAGGCTGCCCCTGAGCCTTCTGAGCAAAGCATTCTGTTTCCAATTTACTTACAGAATATTAGTCCCACTGGGACCAATTCACTGCTACACCACCAGCCCAGAGACCTGCAGGTGCATATCGCATGAGTCTCTGTCACTTGGACATGCAATTCTTGTCTCTGCACAAGCCATGGGAGCCACTGTTCCAGGGGCAGAATGACCATCTTCTTCAGTCAGTCCTCCATCTCTGAGCAGTCCCTTTGTCTTTAAAGTTTTGAAAGTTCAGTGCAGAAGAGTTACCCAGGTATCTTATTCAATGGCCCTTCGTATTATCAGCCTTTGGAGCACTCCTCGTGCATATGAAATATTCCCCTTCTAAAAATATTCTCTCCACATTTGCAGTGCCACTTCTTTCTACTGACTCGTTCTTTTCAGTAGAGTAAATTAATCATAGGCCAATCACATCCCACCCACATAATGCAACACCTTTATAAATGGTGTCAGGAAGTGTCATGTTATCAACCGTCCCCCACAAGCTTCTGCAGACAAAATCCATTCCAGTAATCATCTTTGTTTAGATTACTGGCACAGCAGACCACAGTGTAATGATATAGATAGCTCAACATTTTCTTGTCAGACAAGACATCTAGGTGCTTATTCCTATGCCTATAGAATAAGGAATAAATTCTCTTGACTATTCTACCTCAAAATACCAAAAAAAATTGTTAATATTAAGAAAAAGCCAGTTTAAACTACAATTTTCTCACACTAGGGGCTGAGATAACACATCAAAGACTTAAAACACATGCTCAACCCTCAAAACACAAACATGTCACAGTCAAAAGCCTAACCAAAAAAAACCCACAGTGAACCTTGGCAGTCTTGACATATCCAACTGTGTAAGTTCTAGGCCCCACTTTACAAATCTGAACTTTGATTATCTTTGATCTGAAGTGTTGCCAAGGTGTATGTGCAATGAAGCGTACATCATTAGTATCAAGCAACTTAGATAAGATTTGTTACTGTAATTTCCTTACTTAATCAAAACCATATTCTGATGAGAAGACATTTAAATCAGAATGTGTCTGAAGAGCAGTAGAATACCACAGGCATTTGGCTGCCTTATGGTAACAATTTAGGGTTTTATCAGTGTTCTTACATTCATGTTTGTTTCCTACAAGAACAACTATACAGAGTACCTTCCACAACAGGTCGGAATAAACAAATAAATTACATCATCTTCGAGGGGATAGGCACAAATGTATTTTCTTTTACTGTCAGTTAAACTTCCCCTACACAGGTAGGGCTTACAAAATAACTTGCACCAGGAAAACTACAAAACATCCAGCCACAAAACTCAATCTTTTCTACTAAATATGTAATTACTACAGATGTATCCCAAGAGAATAAATAAAAGCTTACTATATAGTCCCTTCCTCCTATTTTCCCAGGTGGAAAATAAATATACTAAAATTCCATTAATCCGATTAGGTCTTCATTTCCAGAAAGCACATGTTTCTATATTTATAAAAAAATGAAAAAAGTCTTGTAGTCTTGTTTTATAAATTTTTCTATACTGAGTATATCTTTCCTTGAATGTTTAGTACTTCAGATATTTCAGTATTAGCCTTGGAGACCAAGAAGTATTGTCTCAAGTTTGTCTTGCATGGACATACTACTAAAAGTTTACTGGCTGCCAGATCTAACAGAAATATAATCAAGGGATAAAATGAAGTTAATTAAATCCTTACAGCAAGTTGAAATATTAAACAGGAAAGTAATAAAATGCAAACTACATGGCCTTTACTGAAAAAGAGTGCACAAAAGAGAAAAAGTGGCATTATGAAAATGCAAAGAGTAGAAGCAAATAGAATGTGGAGTCTTTGGCTCGTGGTTAAGAATGTCAATCTCAGCACAAAACAAGCAACAAGAAGCTATTCAGCAGCAGAGAGCACTGAAAATCTACCATCTTATGGCTTCACCTCCAGCAAGGAGTTAAAGGAAGGAGACTTCAGAACACAGTACAAGGGAAAATTCTCCTTTCTTTTATTACAAACCTATTTACCATTGCATTTAAGGCTACCAATTAGAAACTGTAGTTTAAACAACCTGCAAGGTCCAGTGCTGTCCTCCACTAGTGACCAGTTCTCTCTTTCTCGCTGTATTTTGAGGGCCTTTTCTTTTAATTGCTTTCCTGGCAGCTTTTCAATACCAGCTTGACTTCGGCAATTAAGACTTTACAGATTTCCCCCATCCCTAGATGTAGGCCACTGAAAAGGTGTTGCTTAAACCCACCACAAACAACTCAATTAATGTTGAAACACTTCTGCTCTGGAGTACTTAATTAACAACTCAACTTCTCTTTCCCATACTTCAAGTGTTTTTAAACTTTTTTTTTCCTTAAACTGAAAGGAAAGATGTATTACACAGAGGAAAAAAACCTCTGAAAAAGTTTGATATTCCTCAGATATATGCACACAAGAAGCACATCCATGCTTATCACAGCATGTCTAGGAAAAGAAAGATTTCACACAAAGAGAAATGGAGAAGTAACCCTTTGCAAACGGATCCTGAAGTTCCTTTCAAAAGTGAATTGGCTGCAAAACAAGATGGTATCAGCAAGAGCAGATGCTGAGCCAGATACCCTTGGGTAGATCAGTGGTGTTAAATACAGAGCAGGCAAAGGCCTTGTAAACATTGACTGAATCAAGTCATTCTAGGAGGACTGATGATAAACCTCTCAGAGATTTGGGCCCAGAGATGTTCCTCCAGTCTCCCATAGCTCAGTGGCACTAGCATCTTGGAGAGAAGAGGACCTTTTCTTCCCCTGGCAGCAATCCCACAATAGTTTTGTGAGTAACTTGAAACAGCAGCAATTTCTTGGGTTGGGAACAGGCTATTGAGCAGTCACAGACTCTGCATAACAGTACAGTGAGACAGCTGCCCGCTCTTGAGGTTGACAGTTCTCCCCAAACATGCTAGGAAGTTTTAATGATACTTCTTATTTTGGAGTTTGACTTCTTTTCACAGAAATGCTAGTTAGGTCAGGTCTCAAAGATCATTTTCCCACATCAGTCTCTTCAATAAATGCAATCGTGCCACAAATTGTGCAGAGTCCAGTTGTATGTACATGCTTGAAAAACGTCCATTATTTTGGAAGTGCATTATATTTGAAACTGAATAGCCATTTCACTTTATTAAAACTTGACTTTAGAGAACAGTTAATGCATGTATACCCACCTGAGAGCCCAGAGGCATAACAAATAAGGAGATGCATGAAGTATCAGATAAAGAGTCTGCAGTGAATTGCAATTGTTTTAAGTATTAAAAGAAGAAATACTACAGGGAGCTCAGATAAAACTCTATACCTTGAACTCTTCTGAACTCCCAACCTCAAGTTAGACCTTTGCATTTCAGAGCTGATGTTATTCTGCACTCCATGTTATGCTTATAATAATTTAAAATGCTCCATACAGAACTGTTCAGAATTATGGACACCCTGAGCATGAACTACTGAAGATCATTTTCAAGTGTATGTGATGTGAAATCTGATGTTGTACTCATGCAATATAGCTTGTAAAGAAAATGGCACAGGGTTAATACCTCTGGATACTGAATTTTTTTATTCCGGGTTTACTTATTGTATAAATAATTGGCATTACTGCAGAAAATGCATCAGTAAACTCAGATCTAATGAAAGTATTGCTAAGATATTAGTTGCTAACAGAAATTATTTATGAAGCATCCTAAGTTAAAATTCCTAGTTTGTGCCAAAGTGGTCTCCTTTCAAAATTTTAAGCACCTTAAAATTTAGCCATGACAGTTGGTACTAAGCATCTCAGAAAATTTTGGAAAACTTTACTAGCACTAAAATATAGCTATTGCTACATTTCAAATGCTACCTAGACAGTAAAAAAAAAAAAAAAAAAAAAAAAAAAAAAACCAAACAAAAAACCACACACCAAAAAGCAACCCCACAACAGTATGTTACTGTCAAACAGGGCTAAAAGCTCTCAGCCAAACCTCATATGAAGAATTTCATGCAAAGTTGGTTCCAAGACACATTCTCCCTCACTCCCTGCAGCAGACTCACCCTTAGGATCCCAGTCCCTACAAAGAGAGCCAGCCTTCCATTTGCACTATGATTACTTTACACTCAAAGCATTTCAGCTCGGTGCAACTATCACCATTTCAACTGGTCACACAACATGCTGTCATCTAATAGGAAGGCATTTGTGCAATAACAAACTAAGAGGGCAGAGAGAAAGCCACAAATGAGTAATTTACAAATAAGTATTCCTTTTTGAATTTTTACAAGGATTTTGTTATTTACAAAAGAAAAAAAAAAGGCATCCTAAGGGATACTCTCACTAGAGGTGAGCAATGCCATTTCACAAAGGATGATTTGCAGCTTCTTTTTTACCTTCTCTTCTCAGGAGCAATGCTGATTACTTACAGCTAATTCATTTTCTCTGTTCCAGCTCGGTGTTATTTCAGAATCATCTTTAAAAATGCTATTTACTGAAGTAATCAATCAATCAATTCTCCATATGCTAATACTCAAACATTCTGGTTTGTCACATCAAAGAGTCTTCAGCAAGAAGACATGTTATAAAATTAAATTAACCATATCACAAGTTAATTGTGCTTTTGATCAAAAACATGCAACTTCTAAGAATTGGCTAGGAATTTTGCTTATTTGATCGTACGATGAGTGGCTTTTTTGAGATCAAGGAAATTATCTTGTTAACTTTTTGGAAACATCCTGCATTGTTTCAAACAAGATAATGACTTTCCTTCTTTATCAGTCCACTTCCCCAAAAAGCATGGGAGGTGAACTGCTTTGAGCTAATCTATTCCTGTGTAACATTTTTGAACACCACCTGATAGGAACAAAGCTCTGTCACACATTAGCATTTGCAAATCAAAAGCATCTATACTTTACATACTTTAATATTCACTGACTGAATCTTATTTGTGAAAGTTCTAAGTCCTACAAATCCAAATTTATTAAGTTGCTTGTATTGATAAGCTTTAAATATTTTAACATATTTACACTTAACTGAATACAAGTCTGTGTTTTGGAGTCAAAGCTCTGAAAATACAGGGTTTATGCAGCCATTAACTTATAAGTTATTGGAGAAATACCTATATATGCTAAGAAAAAAGGTAGCTTTGGTTTGCAGGGAGAAGCTACGGCATCTATTCATATAATCAGAGTACCAAGACAAACATGTAATGCAGCACTCCATGTTTTAACACTAAAAAACTTCTTGCACAAAAAAACCCAATATTAAGATGGTGGTGCTTTACTTTTACGATGTTGTGTCACTACAAATTTATTTCACTGAGTTTTAAGAAGCACTAATTTTCATAGTAATATTCCTCAGCTATTTTAAAATAAATTGTAAAAATTTACAGATTGGGATATTTTTTGGTTTTTGTGAACTGGAAGACAGAATATCAAAGTGTATTTATCATCTTCAGGTATTTACCAACTGTTTTCATAAATTCTGGTTTGCTTTCACATTTTACACTGTCCTTACACTGTGCTCTTAATCATATCTAGCATCTTCACACAGTTCTTGCTGTGTCTGGAATAATCTAAGGAAATTTTATAACTATAAATACGTTGTGAATGATTGCTTATAACCGTGGAAAACATTTGATCAAAACCAACTGGAGTCACAGCAAAGAACAGGTGAGCATTCTTCTTTAACAGACACGAACTTGGCATTCATTTTTGCAGTATTGCAATACTTATACTGATGAAAAAACCCCAGGCAGACGTGTTTGTTTATTGCTTTGGTAACCTGTGTGAGATTGGTACAAGTGAAACACCTCTGCAGGTTATTTGAAAAATGCAGCAGACATCTTAAGGCTTTTAAGGTGCTCTGATAAGAAGCCTTTAATTTAATATGTCAGTGTTCAATATGTCAGAGCTCAAATATTCTCTCAGAAGAAAGCTTAATGCGCATGCATTATTAATGCACTATCTGAGGGAACAGATCTATTTGAGTGGAATCTGACCAATGTCATTAGTCACAGAGTGCAAAGCGAATTTGGAAATACAAATGAGAATAGGTAAGAGGACACTTTTCACCTACCTTGTGTCTTGTACTACTTTTCTTTAAAATTTACAAAACCAATGAGCTCTGGTTGCAATTTATGTCGTTTTCCTAATCTAAATTGTTGTGCACACATCTACCAAGTTTGATAATCAGTGAATCTCAGGATTATTTTCTCACAATCAGATGATATGTTCTGTGTCCCTTGAGTTGCAAGGTGTGAATTTATGTCAAACTGAAGCAGCAATTTTTCAAAAACGTTAGACTCTATCTGAGCTGCTGCACAAACTCTCTAGTGACCCAAAACAAAGTACAGTGTAATTAAAATTAAAACCAGGGTTTTTTTGAGGGCTGTACAGCTTTTACAGCTGAAATCTTTTATTTAGGTATTTAAAAGAAAAATCAGATTCATTAACTCCATACAATTAATGCATACCCTAATCACGTTAATGAACCTGTTTCCCACTGATTTTTCAGGCATTACTAATTAGACATGACATTAATATTGCTATTTCAGCTACGTCAAAGCAGAAACTACAACCACAGTACTTCAGAAGGTGAAATTTTAACTGTTCCTCTGCCTGCAAGATGTTTTCATAAATTTCTCAGTTTGTGAAAGGCAATAGTTAAGTAAAGTCTAATTAAAAGGTGTCTTACAACACTGTTGCAAGAGACTTTACAATATTTCTTCTGTGTGTCTTGAAATCCAGCAGGACTAAAACTGACACAGCCCTGAGCAACCTAAGCCTTGCAGAAGACTGAAGCCAAAAATCTCCACACACCTCTTCCAATCTAAATTCTTCTTTAAATTGCATTTATGTGTAAGATGTTTCTGTACTCAAGTCAAGTTTGCTGACGGTCATTTTTACAGTGGATTACTAAACCCAGTTGAGAAAGGCTTAATTAAATTAGGAAACTGGACAACATAACGACAGAATAAATTCAGCACAACCCAGCGTAAGATTACAAGTCATATTACACTAATGGATTCAAATATTGTCAGTGGGAAAATATAATCTGCAGCCTTTCATGGGAAAGATCTCTGCTGCTGTGGTGATGAGAACATACACCTGCTTAATCCTCTAGTGTGATCAGGAAACAAATGACACACCAAGTATTTAGTGGATGGAAAGGAGTGTTAAGTGTCAGCATGAGACAGATGTAGCAACAATCAACAGATTTTCTGTCCCTATTTATTCTATCATCTCATGAGAAAATAGAAGAATTAAATTCTTCCCAACAATGATGAGAAAAGCAGTTGGTCTATAATAGGAAATTAGTCAGCTAAGTAGTATTATAACTGAGGTACATACATAGAATATGCACATAGGCATACAATAAAGGAGGGACACTTCAACTTTCAAGGAGTATTTTTCTTTAAAAAAAGAATGGTTAGCATAAATTCATTGACATAAAGATTAGTCAGCTGTTTTTTAAAATAAGCATTTTTAAAACCAAAAAGCATGTGTAGAAGAGCTTTCTAGGGAAAAAAATATCACTCCTACATTTTAGCATAAGCTGAATAACATGAAAGTATTAAACATTTGTTTTGCTTCTTCTGGTGTTTTCAATAGGGGAGGAAAGAAATTAGACAAGGTGTGCTACTAGAAAATATAAAATATTTGTGTCTCACACAATCAGTTTTTGAGGTTTTAAATGGCCTAGTTATGGCAAATAAACCATGCACTTTATCACATTGCTGACAAACTTTCATTTAATACATGATGCCTCTAATTTGGCTGAATGGGAACAGTAATTTGGCTGTACACTTCTATCAATATTATCCTGGATATGGAATGACTTTGCATTTAAACCAATGCTATTTGACATGCTAGACCAAATTTAAACATTCCATGTCTGGTACAGTAAAGTCTTTGCAGCACTATCTGTGAAAAGATGCTTATTTACCCTTGCAGCTAAAGGCTTATCCACTGCTATGAACAGAGCTCCAAGAACAAAATAGCAGCTCAAACAGGCCACTGTCACAGTTAAGCACCATCTCTTCCAAAGCAACAAGCAGGCTACACTCCCCCCGTGACGTCCATTCACACGAGTGAGAGAAGAGGCACATCAATGCAGATCTCAGGCTCTTACAACAAGAAGCACTTACAACATGGCTCCTCTTAAAACATCCTCCAGTGGTTTCTGCCAGACAGCTTGACAAAAACTTCTCATATCCACTAACCAAAATTTCGACTTTAAGAGCTTGACAGCAATATTAACTATGCTGCCCCAGTGTCCTGCTTCATTTTACAGTGATCTAGAAAATCTAGTACTCCAAAAGAAGCAGCAATTTTGGGTTGTACACAGTAAACTTTCTTGGGGGGAGGTATGGGTAAATGAGCAGCTTCAGCTGTGGCTATTACTGTGTCTAGGTCAACAGCATGAAACTCAGTGCAGCTAGACCCCAGTATCGTTGTATGAGGATATGCTGTATGAAGAGACTTCAAGAAGGCCCATTAAATTCTTAGGAGAAAAAGAAATTGTGGTGTTTGGTATTATATATTTTCTAAATAAAGCAATAGTCCCAGGAAAACAGCAAATACATAGTCTAGGAACAGAGGTGCCATAAATTAAAAAAGTAATAAATAAATAAATAAATACAAACAATTTACTCAGTTTCCTATGACAAGTAAACCCAGTATTTCCAACCTCCCACATACAAAACTCACCACACAGTACAGTCACAGAGCAGGCTAAGAGGTAGAATATTTTCACAGGTTTGTGAAATTAGCTTTCCAAGAGAGATTTACTAGTCTGAAAAGTAACACTCTGGAAATAGCACTGGGGTTTCATCTAGCCTTCCTTTAGGGATTTTCCATGCCAAGTATGCCTAATGTATTCCTGCCCTCTGCACCTAAATCAAGTCCAGCCAGCAAAGCAGTGTTCTCCTCTATTTCATACTTCATCAATAACATAAGCTTCCCATATCTGGAGACAAATTCTCAACAACACCAGCATCTCAACAATAAATGCTTTTTCACCAAATAAACTATCATCACTGTTTCATATACCAGTATAAACACCTAAGTTCCTCCCCCTAATAAAAGAGAAATTACAACCTAGCTGAAATAATTATGCCTCTTAGACTGTTCTAGTAGCAACAAGGTTAATTCTTACTTTAAAAATAATAAGAGAGATCGTAGTTTGTTCTCTTATTATGTTCTTAGTTTAACATTTGCACAAACCTGACTTCAACACACAGCTACCCAAAGGCATTGAAATTTCTGTCTGGAACTCAGTAAACAGCATCATTTCTGATAATCAAAACCCAAAGTTATTCACCCCTTCAACTGTGCTGGGTTTGCAGTCTTGTAAAATTTTTAAGTAATGAGAAGTATTTTGCCTATGGAAGCAGCAATTATAATTGAATGTGATGAATAAGAGCATAATTTCAATCACGGCTACTTTTCAGAGCGGGTAAGTTAATCTGCACAGTAGACAATGAGAACCATGAAAACAACAAATCAAACCAGCCAAGCAACCATTCAACACACTTGGCTTAGTTTATTCCCAAATACTCTTGTGTCTCAACATGCATTAGAATATCATTATTGCTACCATGCACCAAGGTATGTTTTGGGAGAGATGCTGAGGGAAACACACAGTGAAGTCAAACCCATGTACCAGAGTTGGGGATAAGCAATGAGAACTTCAGAAAGGATAAAGCAGTAATGCCACTGCATCATGTTGCACCTCAGCCGTGACCCTGCTGCTCCAGCCCCGGTGCCTTAACCATGCACAAAGAGGTTAAACTAGAGGTAGGGCTCTACAAAAAGGACAAACATCCATGCAAGGCACCACCACCCATTTTCAAAGACCAAGTCCATCTGCCAGAGAGGAGAGAATGGCACGCGGACTCATCAGCCACTGAGGTGCTGCCTGCTCTGCTCACACAGGCAAGAAGCAGCAGTAACCCCTGTGACAAGGCACACTCCCAACAGCTGAGCAGTGCTGGCTGGTGCCCAGCACTGTATCAGGGCAGAGCGGCACTCACACAGCAACACGAGGAGGGGCAGGGGAAAATGGTCCTGCACACAACCATAGAAATGGATGGGAAGTATTGGGGAAAAAATCATAGTGCTCTCCCCTCTCTTCTTAGCTCCTGGCCTAACTTCTGGTTTGTTTGGTTTTTTGGGGCACTGGGCCAGGATACCTGAAGAGTGATGAAGACTCACAATGCTGAAGTTGATACATCTGAGTTCCTCACTTCTCACACATGTACTAAGTAAATATAATTATACTATTACACAAAGCACAGCAGCAAGAGCAGAGGGACAGAAAGAGGCACACATGCAAATAAATACCTCCTTCCATCCCCAATTACGCCACCCAGAAATTTTTGCCAAACCATGTGCCATTTTTGCCTTCAATAAAAATCAGCGAGATGGGAAACCTAGTAAACAGGCTTTATTATATCTGTCCAGCTCAGGTTCTCTTTCCATATGTTTGCATTGTATCATTAACACTCATCATACTGAGGTTTTTAAAAAGCATGTGTAGTTTATGAGGAAGTTTCACATAAATCAGCTCACAATAGACCTTTTCCTGAATCCGCACCCCTTTACAACCACATCCAAAGCCACCATTGCTAATGCTGTCTCTCTGTGTTCACTGGGAGCCTCTCATTCCCTCCAGGCTTTTTCTTTCCCTAAAGCAAGCATCACCTGTCATCCAATTCCTTTGTGCATGCTTTATTTAATCACAATACCCAAGGTGTCAATAATCACGTTTGTCTTTCTGACAAGAATCAGAAATGGAAATAAAGTTCATTCTGCATAACAATAATGTAACTTGCAGTGCTGCAACTGAACAACTTCCTTTTCAAGAAGTCTAAAGCAACCTCCTCTCACTTTAAAACATACAAAGGAAATCAGCCTTTTAAAACTCAATGTAATGTGCCAAGCAACTTGATTCAGCTATGAACTAATAAATTAGATAAAAGACACTAGGAAAGATGCCAAGATCCCCTCCCAAACCACTAGCATCACCTTTCAGAAACATACTTCAATTAGTCAAAATTAAAATGGGACAGGAAATATTCCACTATTCTGATAGATATTTATTGTTCATATAATTAGTATTTCCCCATGGTTGCTTAAGACAGCATTACTAAAACAGTTTTAGCAGCAAGGTAGGAAAGTACTACATAGCCTAGAGTGCCCTCTTCCTTTTCCAAGAGGAATTTCAGAGAAATACTGTTGATGAAGTTGTCAATCAGCTGTTTCTCAGAATGTCAAGTAAAATAGATAACTAGATGGTATTAAAACATGAAAAAAGTTAAGTATAATTTAAGCAAATCCTTACATGAGTGATGAATGTAATTCTACCTTAATAAATACATACTTACAGAGCCATCTGAAATTGTTCAAGCCATTTTTTCTTTAAGTCTTTAGTTTTGCAATAAACTTCTAATCCATTTTCACCTTGGATATGAATGAGGTAGAAGCCGTAAGACCACTGCATAAGAAGATTGGTAATACAAAATCCATCAGTTATGAAGAAAGGAAAGGGAAAAAAACCCTTAAAAATAACAAAGCATTGGTATATTCTTTACTTCATTAATTTTGGGACCAAAATTAATGAATCAAAGAATTCATTATTCAGTAAGACTGCTTTATTGTGTTCCCTTAGAATGACTAACACAAATATTTTTAATTACCTCAAAATAAACAAAGTTGAAATTTCTAAATATTCACTCCAGCTTATATTTAAAATGACAAACACTTTAAAGAAATTGTATTTACATTTTAAACTCCCGCAAAAATGCTTCAAATTCTTGCTAAAAATAAACATTTTATGTGAACTAGCAAAAAATATTTACCTTCTTATTTTCTTTATCAGTAGTGGGGTTATTTGTAATTTTGTATTTCTGAAGATCTATTATTTCCTTCATTTCATAATTATCCCCTCTCCGTTTGCAAACAATGACAGCTAGATCGAACAAGAAGATATGCCTATGAAAATACAATACAGAGATGGTTAAAAACACTCCAGAAAACTAACACCAAAAAGTCTTATTTTACATACTTTTGCCAGTGGCACTTAAAGTTTTGAAAGTGAAGAAGTAAACTACTGGCTAATAAAAGAACCAACACTGTAAGTACTTTTGCTTAAGACCGACTCTTTGTAAGGGACTTAGTGATCTTGGATAATAATGTAATAACTAATTTTCCATTCACCACTTTGCACATTCACTTGGTCAATGGTAGACAGGCTCTGTGAATGCCCAGTGGAATGGAAAGCCCCCAAGAATCAGTGAGCTGACCTCAAATCTATAGAGTTCCTTAACAGGTTTTCAATAGTGAACACCGCAGGTTATGCCATCACCTGTCTTGCCTCGCACGTTTGTCCAGTGTCGTTATCCTTATTTCCCCATCACCTTGAGGTCTCCCATACTGTAAGAGGGAATGGTTCTGAAAGAGAAGTAAAATGTATGATTCCATACAGCAACAGTGGAGATTCACATTCAAATGTTAGACCATTCACTCCTTTTACCCCAAAAAAGGACTTTTTAGACCAGGAAACAACATCTTTTCCTCACTACCGTCTAAACTAAATACTATAAAGAATCAGTCCATTCTATTTTTGCCTTCAAGTGGAAAAGGTTTTCCCTTTACAAAAGGGAAACAAGACATCAAATTACAAAAACATCTGAGAGTCACTATACAAACCGTTAACTATGCAAATATATTTAACTACTAACAACCAGAATAGCAAGATTTATGTACTCTAATATGGATGTCATTCTAAACAAGTAAAACATACTTATACTTAAATATTATCAGCAATATTATAAACTGCTATGAAATGGGGAAAAATACATCTATCAATATTTTTGATCAAAAGGGATTTAAAAATTGTATGTAAATTAAAAGATCACGTACCAAATTCTCTATTGATAGTTGAAACTGTCTAATTTCTCGAAGTGTTTCGTTATCTCTCTTTACTTCATTTACATATTGAGCCAAGTCCTAGAGTATCAACAGGAAAAGGGAGGGAAAAGAATAACTTTTCTATAACAGACTGCTTTAATACATTATTTTGACAAGTTTATTTCTAATTTTATCTTAGTCTTATCTACATTTTTAGTAATTTCTTTTGAAATTCTCTTTAACGTTCAAGAATTACCAATATGTATGCCTAAATAAAGAAGGAAAAAAGTGTCTGCATATCTTCAATAATATTTACAACTCTCTTCATGATATCTATTGGAACATGAATTTAGTATCAAGAGGGAAACAAGTAATAAATTCTCAAAAAGAGCTGATTTTTTTCCGAATTTCCTTAGTGCTTTATTTTTAAGATTAAAGATGAAAATGTCATTTATGCAGCTCACTACTGAAAAAGCAGTCAACATCCAACATTTGAGGTCAACAGGAGGTAAACAGAGAATATAGCAGAAAACATATATAAGGCAGCTGAAAGGCAGAATGGAAGGTGTAAAAGAATCATATACCTGGGTGCTTATTAGAAGAGAAAAAGCTGCAGCCCCAGTAGTGGGATCTTGCTCTCACTGTTGCACAGCAGAGAGAAGCCATTACACAGCAGATTTTAAAAGGGGCTTTTGAAGGGATATACTACCTGAAGTCACCCAGTGAGATCGTTATTGTGCCCTTTACCAGAACATGTACTGTACACATTTCACTAAAGCCTTTAAAATGCTCTGAAGATGCTTGAGTAATAGTTACAATTTGCTGGGTCTTCTCTGTTTATGGCTAGAGATGAGGAGTGAGCAGAAGAGGTAATTGGTAGGGTCAGGGATGCTGAGAGCAGCAGCTGGAAAAGGCATTCTGATCTTCCTAACGTGCTTTTACAGTATCCCTTCAATATGGTCACAAATTTGGAGGGTGGGAGGAAAATACATCTTCTCCCTAAGATGTTTTTAATCAGAACCTGTGAATAGCTGCAGTCATTATGCTAGCTTCCCAAATGGATCTGTGCAGGATACATTCACATCAGCCTTAAAAGACTTAGCTTAGAAATAAAATAACCTCCTTTCTTGTTGCCAAAAGAAATCCAGCAGCATAAGCCTTCCAAGAACTTTCTTTCTTTCTTGGGGTGCAGTACCACTTTGCTAGCAGTTTTTCCAAAGAAAACTTTTTTTTTTTGTCTCTCTTGGTGAGAAACAGCAGGGTTTTTAGAAGCAAAACATCAGTGCTACACTGTTATTTCTACTACAATGGCAGGGACTACAGTAAATCAGAATGGGAACAACGCTGCAACCTTAAGGATGGATAGACGCTCATACCCCAGGGGTTTGTGGGTTTGGAGGGGGTGGGGGTGAGGTTTTGTAGTATTTTCTTTGGTTATGTCCTGCCAGCCAGTGCATGTCTTGCCGCTCTGGCAAGAGATTTCTTTGATTTTTCCATCCAAAAGACACCAACAATGAAGAAAACCAGCAAACTGGAATGAAAAAGCCTTTTCATTTCCAGGGGTAAATATAAAACAGTTATTTTCCAAACCAATTAGCAGCAACTAGGATGCACGGCCTGCCACTAGATGGATGAACACTGTGCCATCTCTTTTCGGGCACCTCTCTGAGGGAAATTATCATGGTGTTCATATCTCTATGTTTGCTGCACAAAAATGGATAACAAAAAAGGGAACTAAAAATCTCATTTGTCAGCTGGTTTGTATTCTAGGCATTCAAGGCAGTCACAAAACATGAGACAGCTGTGTGACCCAAAACTAACTTAGTCTGACTTCAGCATCTACTGTAGACCATACAGATTACAACAGGAGATATAATTTATGTCATGTTGGCTCCCTTCCCCACAAAGAACAGAAAAAACTCCCCAATTCCAGCACATGAATGTCACCATTCATGCCATGAAGGCAACTGAAGCGGACCCGTGCTTTGTTTCTGAAACTGTGCAGAGGAGCACATAATATACTACCTTGTGCACAAGGCAGCACAGTTATTCTATAAAGCATTTGTTTGTACCAACTGCAGGTGAATGTATAGTGACAGGTACCCGACCTCCAGAAGGATGCTACTGCTTTCAAAGGTAACGCCACAGAGATCATATTAAGATGACAGAAAAAGGTCTTGTACAGAAAGACAGCTCTCCATCTCACTGGGAAATTACTAATCTTGATTCAAATTGACTTATGGTAGTAGAAATACTCCTAAATTTCAGAAGCAAGACCGACATGATTGAAACACCTGTTTTTCAGCAAATGCAAAAGTAGTCCAAAATGGGAAAGTTCCATTTCACAAACCCTCTGCTTCAGAAAACTACTGAACTTGTTTCCCAGACTTGAGCAAAACCCTCAACTTTACACTTGTCATGACATACAAAGCTCACAGGAACCTGTGAAAACATGTTTGAAATATTGTGAAGAACATGATCTCCTCCGGCGAACAGAATTCTGAGCTACCATTCTAACCACCAACAGACATAACTATTTCACTGCCATAAATACTCACCTTCATTGCATCAAGTGCCAGTTTTAGATTTGCCTTCTCCATGGGATCGGTAGTGTGCTTTACCAGCTCCTGTGGACAGAGCAGTTCAAACTTTCCACCCACTGTTGGTTATTTTTATAAATTGAAATCATTATTGGTCATCCCCACCCCCAAAAAATAAAGAAGCCAAAACCAGAAAACACAGCCCAAGAATAGGCATCTTCATCCCCAGAGTAAGCAGCCTATCAGTGAGTGGGGACTATTGCAAATAGTTAATTGGCAAGTGTTTAGGAATGATTGCTGCACAGCCTAAACACCGACTTCAGCTGCTAATGAACCATCACGAGAAGTGAATTTGGTCTGTCTAGCACTTAAAACTTGCTAAATCAGATCATTACTGTATGTGCATGCTGGAAGCCCAGGTAAACAACACTCAGGTTTCATTTACACGTTGCTATATGGTATTTCATCCTATTCCAAAGCATGCACTTATCCACAGACAGGGATCCATGCTGGCAGTAAAACCTCAGCTGAAGTGTGCACAGCTTAAAAGTCACTGTCTCATTATACATAAGAGGAAGCTGACTCAGAAAATCAAATTTACATGTTCAAAGAATTCTTTTAGCCACTTCCCATATGGAAAATACAGGGTCTTTTTGGGGCTTTATGAAGTAGAGGTGTAGGCTCTTGGGGATACAGATTATTTCTTCTTTATAATTTGAGGCAATAAACTAAACATTTCAACTCACATAACTTAGTAAAATCGTAAGAAATGAAATAGTATTTCATATTCATATTAAAATTAATAATAAATAAGTAATTAGTACTTATATTTGCATTACAATTCTAATAATTTACTCATTATTTTCTTTCCAAGTCTGTAAAATATTTTTTCTTGTACAACATATAGATATTGTTACACAGAACACAGTGACATTGTATTCATCTTTCCACAATATACAGGTTGATTATAAAATCATGAGTCAGATCTCATAAGTTTTTTTTTTTTTAAAAGTTGTATCATTCATTTTGCTTTTTTCCAATTTTGCATTGATCAATATATTGATGACTCATATATAGAAGTATTTCAAAAATTTAATATTACAAAATGTATGTTGTTCTGCAGAGTAAAAATTATGCTCCATATATAAGTAGTAGATCTTTTTAAAATGACATTTTACAAGCATCAGCAGGGTTGACAGTCTAATATAGTAATACATATCTTTGCAGCTGAACTAATGAGTCTCCTGGCACAGCGATCAAATTAAATTTATAAGACTCTCCACCCTTATTACAGGACTAACTGCAAAAGCTAATGCTTTGTGGGTTATAACAAGAAGCATTTCAAAATAAATATGGCTTAATTGCATTTTATGACAGTGAAGAAGTATCTTGAAAGTATGCTCTATGTATGGCCCAGCTTCCTCTTTGGAGGGTAATGGTTCACATTTCTAAGTACCATGATTATGGTTTGGTACTACTAACCATTTTAAACACATCAACAATAAAAGGTCCAGAGACTGAGGAAACAATTGTGTTTTATTTGATTTTCCTCAGATATGCTTCAGCTCTAAGAAATGATCTCTGGGAGAAACCCTGCACTTGACTGAATTTTATTTCGTAACATATCTAGGGAAGCGTCAATCACCTTCCTTTGATCAAGACATTTAGCTTTCATTTTTACAACCCACTGATGATAAACAATCACAGTTTTGCTCTCAGCCCCCTTAAATTTCAAAAATTAAATACCTGGAGCAGTAGGTGATATTTTAGTACTCTTTGCATTGGAACCACTAAGAGATCCCGCAATGTAAATTTCCCATTATTGGCCCTCTTGGAACATTCCTAATTCAAAGCAGAAGAAAGAATAAGACAACAGAGCTAGATAATAAACCTATTAAAGTGATTAAAAAAAAAATAAACCTATGAAAATTCAGTGACATATAAGCAACTATATTAAGCTTGTGATATACACAAGCTTTCATTCAACAAAATGAAGAAAAACAGTTGATATGGCAATATCAAAAAAAGAAAAAAAAGCCTGTATTTAGTCACTTGTTCTTAGATGTTTCAATATGCATGAGAGAGCAGAATGAAGACAACAGAAATTAGGCATTCTGTACAGCTAAAAAAAAATTTACATATTCCTATGAGGGGAAAAAAAGCAAAAGTAATCATGGAAACTACAGGCCAGTCAGTCTCACTTCAGCACTGCACCGCACAAATTGTGGAGCAAGTCCTCCTGGCAGCAATATCCGGGCACACAAAGAAGGTATATGGGAATACCCAGCATGGATTTACCACAGGTAAATCAATGCCCCCCTACTTGACTGCTTTCCACAATGCAATGGCTAGATCTGTGAATGGCTGGGGACAGCCTGCCTTGACTTTTCCAAGGCTTCATCTCTCACAGCAGAGTGATATCCAGGTTGGGATGTTAAGCTCCAGGTCTATAAAAAACTGACTGGATTATGAGCTTCAAAAAGTGCCATGACCAATGTTTCCTGCACCATCTGAGGGACAGCTGCAAACAGAGCTCTTCAGGGCTCTGTCCATGGCCCCCTCCCCTTTAGTGCCATTGGCAATGATCTGCAGCAAAAGACACAGACACCCAGAGCAGGTCTGGAGGCAGCACGGCTCAGGGTGCCTGACACCCTTCAGGGCAGGCCCAGCACAAACCTCTCATGAATGCAACAAGGCAAAGATGAAGTCCCTCACCTGGTAGGCACTAGCCAGGGACATGCTGACCCTGAGGGCTGAGCAGGTGGGCGGCAGCTCTGCAGAAAGAACCCAGGGGTCATAGCAGACAATCCTATGAGGCTATGGGACAAAGGCTTGTTCAGCCTACAGGTCCCTCCCAGCCTGTGTGATCCTGCAACTCTACATTCCAGCTGGGACATGCTGATAAATGGAGAGGTACCAGTGATGGTCACCTCCTGAAAGAAAATTTTAACTCTACTAATGTCAATGGCAAAACTCCCTTCACTTCAGGACCAGGATTTGCACTTTTGCACATGCAGCACACTTTCATTTGATCAAAGGCTCGAAAAAGATGAAGGGAAACCCATTCACTCATCAGTCCAGCTAGTTTCGTCATCATAAAGGTTTTGACTTCAATGAAAGCAGGACACAGTCACAGAAACACATGGTATAATGTGTGTATATATATATACATGTTAAAAAATACTGATACCTCTAACTTCAATTTCACATCTTCTTTTGTCTTAGAGATATTGTCTAAGCACGATATCGCTATCTCCACTTGACTGCAGTACTGTCCATAAATAACCAACCTGAATCAAAGCAAGAGACAGAATGAAAGCAACATTTGTTTATTTAAGAACAACCCTTGATCATTTTTTCACAATCGTTCTTTCAAAAGGAGCAATGCCTATATAAGCAAGGATAGAATTTACCCATGTGTTCAATGGGCAGCATGAAAAAATGAAGACTATTCAGGAGAACAGTTTTGCTCTACTTTCAAAATGGTTTGAAATCATTGCATTTTCCTTCAACAGTTACATATACATAAATATGTTCTGATAAATACAGGATTCACTAAAAAGCAGCAAAACTGATGCTGAACAGAACAGTCTGTAGTGTATACAGCAATGTAGACTTCCAAGGTTGAAATGAATAAATTCTGGAGCACAGGCTTAATAGGATTAGTTATAGCCATCCTTTAAAGAACTTGTAGGTTGTGCAAACTGATCTGCCTCCAACAGTTTCTATCAGGTCTGAGCTCTCAGATCAAAATAATAATGTATGAAATCTCAAGAAATTTTCAATAGATGTCAAGTGAAGAAATGCTTCTTGAAGGAGCCTGGTTTTATGACAGGAGTTTCTTGCCTCTCTGTGGAGTGCTTCTTTCAGCTAGTCCTAGTGCCAAGAGTGCTTTCTTCTTTCACCTTGTCATTTATTTCTTGAGGTGATTTCTTCTGTATGTTTCAAACCCTTTTTGGTGGGTTCCCATGAGCCTTCCACTGAGGTCTCCTAAATTTCTTTTTCTCTCACCTTTACCCTTTTATTTAATTCATTTTTTCACAATAAGGTGATGACACTGATTTAAGACTTATCACTTATGATTACTTTTAATCACTATATGATTCAGACACTGCATCAACCTCTGTTCCCTTTTTTACAGTGTAAACTTGGTATTTCTTCTCAGCGTCCTTTGTTCCTCTTTTAGCACACATTTCAGAATGACTTTAAGACAAGCATTTTCCAGAACAACTCCTTGTCCCCTGATTCTCTCCTACAGCAGCAGAAAGTGTAACAGCCTGGGAAATAACTGTGTCCTGCTCCAAACTAGAAGCTGAGACAGAGGGTCTCTGAAGGCAGGACTGTTTATGGGCAGTCTGGGACCCCTTCCTCCCTTGGAAAACTGTCCCATCTAACATTCTTTGGATGCTGCTGACCAGTTTCTCACACACCAATTATTGCTGCAATAATCCTCCTTCTCCCATCACCCTGAAGCAAACCCAGTTAGCTCCCTCAAGTCTTTCTGACTCTGCTCCCAGAGGGACCTGGTTTTTAACCAAACCCCACAGGTTACTTTAAGAGAGGTCAGCAACACAGCCAACAGAACGTTTTTCAGCCAAGTATCATGGGCATTGAAATTCATTTGTATAGTCCAACAGCTGTTCAGTGCTGGCAGAAGGAACAATATGAAAAGGTGGGTAAAAAAATTGGCAATTAGCCCACAGTGTATGGCATGTTGCCACAGCTATCCTGTTATCAGCTTGACTGCTTTTCAAAGCTTGAAGGCAAAGGTTGTTTGCTTTACTGTCACACCTCTGACTCAGGGTAAAGCAAGACCATAGTCTCTTCTCTCTTCTCTTTTGCATCTGCTGTCTCTTCTTTGCAGTTATGACCTCTTCTGTTTTCTTTAATCTGAAATATCCCTAATAAGTATCATTTTCTTAATCTCTTAAACAATACTAATACACACCATAAAATATCTGGGATTATGTGCAGGACAAAAAAAGTGCTGTACAAAATAAGATATTTAAGTTTCTATAAAAATGTATTGGTTACCTGTTAAGTAAAAATATTGCCAAAGCTGGGCTAACAAGAGAGAGGGCTCATAACACAATAGGTCATATTTCAACCTCCAGGCTCAAAACACCAAAACTAGCTTGATAAGGATACTTACTTTGAATTTAATCCCATTTCAGAAATATTCATCAAACAGAAATACAGTCAAATACCAAACTGAGCATATATTAGCACAATTAGTAAGAGTGCTTAAATCTTACCTTTCCTTGTAGTTAATAAAAATTTGATATAGGTTCTGATCATTTTTGTTAACAATGGAATCATTGATGTCCTGTGTAAGATTCCTGTGAATTTTCACCAAATCCTTAAAAACAGTAATGGGGAGGGGAAAAGCTTTGTAAAAACAGAACGGCTTAAAGCTTTGAATATGAAAATCAATTCTTTTATGTTAGACCCATTAATTTCAATAAGTTGGAAAACAGATCATTTAAGAGTAGAATCTAATTTCAAGGTTTGGCACATCTTCTGTATAGCACAACAAGAAAAACTAAACTCCAAGAACTATCTGTTAGAGACTAATTTATTCTAGCTTGGAACGTGCACTGTTAATTCACCTTTATTTCATAATGATAATTTTAAAATTAAGCAAGTCAAGTAAATGCATTAGTGAAAACTTGAAGTAATGATTCATGTCCCTGAGCTGTGAAAAATTAGTTCTGTACATTATATTGGTCAATTAGTGATGTCCTAATGCTAAATTAACTGCAATCATAATGAGTTTCCCAATACAGCACACCACTAATGTCTGAGAGAAAGAAAAGAATATTGCAGAAAGATTTGTTCTTTGATTACTGTTGCAACTCTCCTTGCTTATACACTATCATACACAAACTATAGGAGATTGTATCAGCCTTAACACTGTATGGACACTGTCAGAGAATTCACAAGAAATTAAGTCAAAACAGGTTAAGAAGTTTTCAAATCTGGGTAACTGTAAGTAGTATACAGACCACTGGAATGAAAAAGAGAGGACTGTTTAAAAGATCAAGCCATTGAAGATGATTTAATGGAAGAAATTATATACTACAAAAATAATATTCAATATTGAGTCCTGAACTAAGTTAAAACATTTTACTTCACACTGATGAAAACTAACAGTACAATCAAGGTGAATCACATCACTGATGAGGGTGTAGAACCTTGAAACAGATCAAATTTACTTGCTAGCAACTGTATGGCCTCATCCTCAGAATCTTAAGTGGCAGTACACAGACATTATTACAGAAATGCTTCCCAATTAATGTATCTGGAACAGGAGCACTTTTTCTAAGGAGCACACAGGTACTCAGCTAAGCAATACCCCTGAAAAACAGCTTAATGCTAAGGGGACAATGGGTCTTTTTGGGTTTCTATCTCTAATTCAAATCAAGTTTTACACTAAACTTATGTTAACATCATCTGAAGTTAATGAATGTTCCAACACTTCAGTATCTGTTACATGTTCTTTCATCTCTTTCTCTCTGTATGTCCATATATATAATTCACAGGCATGCATAGGTGCAGATATAACTACATTTATATATGGGTGCACACATAGATGTACATGCAAATGCATATATACATAATATAGACAGACATACACCGACACAAATACAGAGCCATACATTCACTTTAAAGAACAGATCTTAGAAATATGAGTGCCAGTGTAAGGCATTCTCTTTAGACTGGTAATTTGGAGTAATTGGTCTGGAGGTTTTTCCTTCAAAATGAGGTATTTTAATATCAGCAGTTGATCCAGAAAGCATCTTTTAGAGTTCTATTTAAGGAATATAACATCACCCTAAGGAAACAATCCTTCACCACAACCCCTTAACAGAAGAAAATCCGTTCTGTTCTGAGAACACAGCTCTTGCTCTTCACATCTCACTTTTCTGCAGAGCTCTGTGTAACAGCTATTTTTAGTTTAAAACAAGCTTCCACTGCCCTCCAGCCTTCCTGCTGAGGAACTGCCACACCGACAAGGTCTAAGCAGACAAAGCATTTGCAAATATTTTTGGCTTAGGCAAGTCCTGTATTTCTTTTAAGGTTATTGGATACTTATGAAGTGCTCCTGGAGTTGGAAACAAGCAGCATCTTCTAATAGCAGAATACTGAATGCTGACAACAAAAAGCAAAATAAAACAACCCAAACACAAGCTTACTATGTGTCTCCCTAGTCTAAAATAAACAGGTTTTGTTCTTTTTGAGCTTATGTGATGCCATGCTATCTATCCTTTAACTAGTAGTGAGTGGGCTGACCTCCCTGTTTGTGCTTGGAGCATTCAAGCTCTTTCTGTACCCTTTTGCAGTTGTTTCCATTGACTGGAATTAGGTCTTTCAATAAAAGTAAGTCAATATGCCTGGGCACACAGAGCCTTAGGAAAGAGGTTTACAGTAACTTAGGCAGGGCACATCATGGCTTTATTTGAAATGAGTAAGAAATACTAATGCAGGTCAGAATACAAATTTGTTTTCAAAAGCAAAGGGATTTCTGTGGGGAGCTGATGTAATTCAAGAAGACAGGTTAGTTACTGATATCTGTGACAGTGTTTTGGACTAATAGTCAAAATGGAGCACATGACAGCAATTAAGAGGCAGAGTGAAAACTTCACTGAGGGAAAAATATGGCAAGGGATCAGGTATCATCCGTATAATAAGTGTCATAACTTACCTCCTATCAGGATGATGCTGGAACAGCAACCAATGTTTTTACAGACAGGCCAGGTTCTCACAGAATAAAATAAAATCCCCAACACCTCCTCCTACAATCTGAAAGCCTGTTGGGCATACCAGAGATGGCCAAGCCAGAGGTGATATTTTACAAGTAATAATAGCTTGATGTGGCCCATGGGCCACACTCTGGGGACCCTTCCTTTACAAAGGCCTCATAAAAGAACATTTGCTTTCATTTGTCTGTGTTGAGAGAGGCTTCAGACCATTTCTGATGTCCTCCTTTGATGTTAAACAGAGTAAAGACATGCTGAACACTTATCAACTAAAAATATATGTAAATTGTCATACTGTTTTGATTAAGCTAAAAATAAATGGCACAAAGTAGAAATCACAGGAACCACTATTGTTTCAGTCAAACACGTTTCCTAGATAGTTCACAGAGGATTTCCTTATCCTTTCCAGCACCAGATTCTGAATCCAAAACTATGAGTTTGTTAACTTTCAAGTGTGTTCAATGATGTAAGAGCCAGGGCAGCTACAAGGATTTGCAGAGCAGCTACATATAGTCAGTATAGTGATAGGTAACTTAGAAGTCACAACTTTGTACCATCATTAAAATATCATCATTGATTAGAAGATAATCCATTTCTAGAAATTATTAGCTTTTAAGGATCAAAATTACTCCAGTTTATAACAACTCACTATCTCACATGCTAATACTATTTATCTTACCTTATTCCCTCAAGCAGAAAAAAAAATTGCTAGGGCACATATTTTTTAATTAACTAATATCCACATAAACACACCACGTATTGTATTTCAAATAATCATTTTGTGCAGTAACACAAATGTATCACAATCAGCTATGAACCTCATATCTGTTCATTAAATATGCAATTACTCACAGGAATGTTGATGAAAACAGTATCAAATTCTGATGCTGACAGAAACCTTTTCAGTGGCACCATGAAAAACTGAAAGAAAAAAAATTATATATACGTTGGCCATTGTAATTCTATCTTCCAGACTGCTATAAAAATGCATATTATAAGTCTGTAAGCAGCGTCTTACTTTCTCAATCGATTCCAGAGTTTCAGTGTACTTCTCTTCAGTTTGCTTTATTTCAGCAAGACAACAGCTTCTTATGTCATTTTCAGGACATTTCTGCAATTACAATGGAGTCAAGTTTAAGTCATTAACAGGCACCTAATGGATAACAAATGGTTTTATTTGTTTAGAATTACACAATTAGGATAACTGCTTCCTGAAACTCTCTGAGTACTGCAGCCTCCAAAGATGACAGCAATAACCAAGAATATTTTAATGTTCAATTAGCTGATGACTTTAGTAAAATCAAAATCAAAGTAATATTATGAAAAGTTAATGTTTAGACATAAAACACTGAAGTATCAGCATGTACTTTGGAAGCTGAAATACAAGGTCACATTTAATTTACATCCAGACTGAGAAATCTTATTTAAAATACTCAGCAGTTAGTAATTCCATTAAACTTAATGGGTCTAAATCATGTAAGCAACTTTGCATTGCCATAAATATTGGATTCAGTCTAATCCTTGTACTTATTTACAGTTTTTCCCCTTTTATTTCTCAAGGGGAGCATTCTCTTCACACACAACAGGAGTATGTCCTCGGATCAGGAAGTGCAGAGACCTTGAAGTTCAACTCTCACATATGCATGTGTGTGTCTCCAGCAAGACCCTGGGATTTTTCCATGCAAAGCACCAGACTCATAGGACATGGAAGTAATTATCAGTAATTACATGACTCTATAAAAATAGTTTACAAGCACTCTTATCCAAGATAAGATTTACAGCATTACAGCTTCAATAAAATTCTATATCAAATAAAGGCGTAAATAACCAAAGATGATATGGAACCATTCATGTCACAGAAGGCACAGAAGATCTGGACATACTAGAGGTTAGCATAAAGGTTTGACAGTAACTGGATAAGCTCTTGCAGTTAGAAGCAGTAACTAATCCAAAATGTTTTCAACAACAACAATAAGCAGTATCTTAATAAGCAACAGACCTACAACATCCTTTCTGAAGCCTATTTATCAATTTGCAACATCCTTCAGCATATCCCTGGTATATCCCAAGCGTATCTTACTCATTTTCATCCAGTGTAGAGAATTCCTATGCTGCACATAGACCAGATGACTAGATGTTGTTCAAATACAGGGAGAGTCAGGAGTAGAAATTTAGCATTTTAGTTCTTTCCATTCAGAAAAAACACTTTTAGCTTTTGAACAAAAGACTTTTCTCTTCTAGGAATAGCAGAATTTCTAGACTGAAATTTTAACATTTAGCTCCTGGTGTGTTCAAGAGCTAGACTCCTTCCACTCCCTCTTTGCTGCCAGTCTGACACTTGATAAGCAGAGTACAGAGTAAGCCACACTTACACTGTCCACACAGCTCCTGTACAGCTTGGCCACCTTAGAGTGGGAAACGTATTCCTACCACCTCAACTACCAAGCTGCAAATCACACAGGGACATAAACCTTGCTCACTGCTTTGGCTGATCTCCTTTACCCTTCTCTCTTTGTCTCTCTGTGACTCTACAACCAGCTCCTACAAGTGGAACACAGCTTCTCACTCTCATTTACCACGTGCTGCAATTTCAGAAACTACTCTTGAAAACCCAATTTGTGCAGTTCTTCATTTTCCTACAATGAACTTTAAGGTTCCATCTTTATCAGATGCAGACACAAGTAACCATTTCGTAAAAATACAGCCTTATCGGAAGAATAGTGCTTTGTGAGCATCATCATGGTCACCCTCATCTCAAATCTATCATTTATTCCCAAATCCTTTTGTACAGAGAAGGAGACACTGTCGCAAATCCTGGCATTCCAGTTAGAACCATTCACTTCAGTTTTGTGCTCACCTAACCCAAAGAGATCACTAACACAGACACTTTTGGCAGAAATTGACGTATCAATTTTTCTATCCGTACCACAAACATCTAGAATTTGAGTGCAATAAACAAAAGGAAAGAGGGAATAAGAAAATGTGTGATATCAGTACAGGTAAGAAAAGCTGCCTCTGAAGTTCAGCTACTCCTAGAGAAAACTTAGTGGAACAGTTTACTTTGCAACATAACGACAACCTAATGATCAACAAAACATGGTTGAAAAACAAAACATGGTTGAAAAAAAAACACGGTTGAATAAGCAAGAAATTCATTAGTTTAACACAATTCTCAGTTCTCCTTGTTAGGCTAATTGTCCAAACTATGGCTGAAATAATATTATACACAATAATTTCACAAAATTATAACAATTTTGGAGATAGGACACTTTCAAGTAAGCAATTCAATTAACTGCTCTTAAAACAGCTGGTAAATTTTACTACTCAAAACTATCAAAGTAATTACTGTATTTAATTTAAAAATCACTTCTTTTTTTTTTAAGCTTACTGTCATTAATGTTTTCCCCTTTACCCAAACAGCCTGCAAAGTCTCACAGAGGAGCTAATGCTCTGCACATGACAACTCTGGATGCAGCTGAGCAGGAGTGTCACTGGAACTATCTGTAAAAACATCATTTCAACTTTCAAAAAGTTAACTGCTACTGTTCCAAAGTGGCTAGGAATTGGAAAACATACAGGTTGCTGTGCTGCTTCATCTTTCATTAGGTCTTCATAGACTTCCCCACCTTCATCTTCTCCATAGACACAATCATATAATTCCTCATCTTCCTCAACACCAGTTTCACTGAAAAGACAAGACAAGAAACAAACTGTGCAGCACAGACAAAATACCACCAGCTCTGCAAGGGACTGCTCATTGGAGAAGTTTCTACAGTAAACAAACAGATATTAATTCATAGAATATCTAATGAAAATAAGTCATTAAGGGAAATTAAGTCCATTAATTTTCTTTTCTCCATTAATTTAAAATACATTTTATAAAATCAACATTATACTGAAGACTACATGAATTTACAACCACATGAGAACTAAACCAGACAGCAAAAGCCACACCTCAGAACAGTTTTTTCATAAGCTACAATCCAGCTGCCCTCTTCTCCTTGACCCTTTTCCCACCACATCCAGTGAGGAGGAGCTGCCTCTCCTTACTGCCTGGCACCCCACTACACTGGGATGTGGGACGCTGCTACAGGTCTTCTTCCTGCCTGAAGAAAGGACTATCCAGGATAAAATACACCAAAGACTGCAGAGCCAGCACTCAGGCACTGTACCTCCACATCATAAACCAGAGCCTGGATCATCTCATGCAACCTTCAGCTACACAAAGATGAAAAAAGGAACCAATCAAACTGAAAATCAGACAGTTCAACGAAACAGAGTATACACAAGTGATGCCCTCTAATACCCAGACCACAGAAATAAAGCAGAAAGTCAGTGCTCAACTCTACCCTCAGCTAATTCAGCTTCATTACAGTCAGCCCTGCTAGCTGTGTTACCTACTTTGTGCTAGGGCTGTATCAAGCCGATAATACCTTCCACTCCGATTTCTTAGGCTATGTCTACAAAAGAAGTCTAAAAGATATTGAAAGTAGTGGAGTCACAATAACAGTATAGAAACTGGATCAGATATGCTGACAATTTTAAAGTTTTTCCTGTTGGAAGACAACACTGAAATCCCTTTAGAGTAAAAATCAACAAGTTAGTCCAGCATTTCAGTTCCCACCAGCAGGGATGGTGTGCTAGCACTTCACATTAAACACCAGCAGCTGTCAGATGCAGCAGACACACTCATTCTACCACCTCTGCTCCAGGGAAAAAAGCTGGCAAAAAGGCAGAGCAAGGATAGAAACATTTAACTACTACAGCTCTTTCTGACAAAAAGACTTAAATTAATTTTAAATTGTTTAGACACCATTTAAACTCAGGGACAATTAAATTAATTTCAAATAAACTTACTAATAATTGAGGGAAACTAAAAAATGTGGACCATTTGCATCATCCACTGGCACATTTGTTTTGTATTCTTGAATTGCTTCCTCCACAACTGAGACACCATGCAACTATTAAATTTCCATTAATAATATTCATAATTTGTTGCACAAGAAGAGTTACGAATCAATTTCTTTGGTATGATTCGTTAGCTTTTTTTTTAATGCAAGACTGTCTCACAGTGCTGAATTTACATACCTCTTTAAGAACTGGTGGAAATATTATTTTCAAGCAGTTATAATGCTACCACATCTAAGAGATAAGGACATCACCTCTTGCTCACTTGGGTCTCAAAGGAGACTACAACTCCTGCTTTCTGCATGCTCTGCTACACAGAGTGAAAAGCAATTATCTATGAGACAGTCAGTCAGCTGCAGAGACAAGGACAAGCTTAGCAGGAAAAGTGGTAAATTGAGCAATGCCAATCATGGTGAGGTTTCTCTTCTGTATAGGCACCGAAGAAACAAATCCCTGGTGTGAACAGGAGCTTCTTTCCCACACTGCAGCAAGCAACATGCAATGAGTGCTGGTGAACTTTGAGCCTTGGAACAGTGAGCTCTGACCTAGCTCTTGTCCAACATGATTCCTCATGGATCTTCGGAGATCCCAGCCACAGGACACAAGAGTATCCTGACAATCCTGCAAACACTTACCCAGAAGAGGTAAATGCACTCACATTAAGAGTTTCACTGACTTTAGGGAAAAGATCCACTTGAATTATGATCAAAACATGCATTTTCTTTGCAAGTTCAGGACAACATCCTTGAGTCCCTTACAAGTGATACTGCAGTCTTCTGAAAACATTCTCATAGTACTGACAGGTAAGTTGAAAATGCATTATTTACTTTACTACCAGCACCCTCTGTGAAATATATTGCTTTATATACACAAATGTATCATAATAATTCAAAAAAATTTCATAATTAATTCTTCCTGGTCAGCATGATGACTAACAAAATATTTACAAATTAAATAAATATTCCATTCTCATTAAAACTATGTTTGACAACACAATACAAACAATAGCATGCAACTGAAAGACAAAGTCTGTAACTAATATATTTACAACATACTCTATTAAATCAGGAAGACCTTTGTAGATATCTTCATCATCAACACTTTCTTCTGTAGGGAATGGCCTATAGAAACAAAAACAGCATTTATTACAAATACCACTAGCCTAGTCATATAGTGTATTTCTGTTTGGTTTCCAAAATTTTCACACAGGTTATTGCAGGCTAATGTGCTTATATGTTCCCCCCTTTCTCTGATGAGCAGTATATGTGTATTAGTACTTCATTATGTGGATTGACAATATAATAAAAACCCTACTGGACAGTTGTTATAAATCATTACTAATACAACACATCATTGACATTTTTCAACTGGAAAACTTTCAGGCTTAGTCTGGTTGGGGGTTTTTTGGTTTCTTTTTTGAAAACAAGAATCTCACAAACTTGGCCAATTTTCCTGATTTTTTAGAAGCAAGAAAGAAGAGAAACCCCCTTTTGTCTTTACATAAATCAGCACTGCATCAGCTTGACTTCTGACCCCTGTACCATGATTACCACACAAGTTCTGCAATAGCAGCTGCTCCCCTGGTCACCTCCTGTTTCAGCATGAGCAGTACACATAACTCAGGCCCTTCAGCGAGTGTACCTGAGGTAGCAGATACCTTTTGCAACTCCTCAGAGATCCAGAGCCTTGCTTAGCTGCCCACCTGGCACTCAGACTTACAGCTAGAGAAGTTCTTAGTGGGGGACACAGTCTATACTGCCTCTAACAACTTTTCCAAAGAGCATCACACCAAGTGGCATTACTCCCACCATTCCCTATGGCAATAACATACCTTATTCCTGTGCCTAGTGCAATAGGAGTGCGGGAAAGCTTAGAAAGTGTTTCTATCACCTGCGGAAGAGGGAAACAGAAACCATGATTAGTTGTAGAAAAGAAGTAATAAAACCTTTTGTTCTTTATTGTTTCATTTTCAGCATCACTACTTCAAATCAAATTATATAAACAGAGACAAAATCCGGCTGTCCCAAACAGCCAACTGGACCCGGATGCACTTGTAATCAAATGTTGTCCTCCAGACTGTTTGAAATACTCGTGTTTCTCACGGTACCTGCAGCAAGAAGGGGCCGCGCTTTGGCGCACGGTGGGCAGCAGATGGAGCCAGAGGCCGAGGCAGCAGCTCCGGCTGGCAGGCGGAGCGGCCGCTCCAGGGCCAAAGCGGAGCCCGCTGCCATCGCCCCGCAGCCAAAGCCGCACAGAGCAGCGGCCCGGAAGCCTCCCTCATGTTCGGAATGAGGCAGCAGTCTGCAAGACCTCACCCTAAGAGAATACCTCCTGTACCCGCTGAGGGTACACACAAAGCGAGGGGGGGAGCATTCGGGAGGGCAGAATACACACACACGGTCACACACATGGAGTTGTTTTGCTGGCAATTGAATTAATGCAAAACCTACTTTGACTCTGCCTGGCAAGTCCTCTCCATCATAACTATTTACTCAGACTCAGATATGCAAGTCTTATTTGCTAGAGAGAGAAAATGACCTAAAATGACACCCTGCCTGAATTTCCATACTTTCAATGACAAGATTTCCCCTGAACTCCTCAGAGATTTCAGCCTGTATCTTTTCAAATCAAAATCCGTATTAAACTGAAATATCCAAAGAAGATTTTTATCAGCAGTATCAAAATTCAGTACAGCAATTCTACATTTCACAGGCATTTGGGAATAATCTCTACAATTTCAGTTATTTATTTTTCAAGTTCTAATTACAAAACTACTGTGACCATAAAAGAGAGTTAAAAGTGCATCTCTCAAAGGAAGGAAAATTACATGTTTACACAGGAGAATGACAAAATGAAAACCACAGAGAAATATCACAAACTACAGTTTAAAGTGAAGTTACAAAGCCTCCATAATTAATTGTATTTCATAGGCAGAAGAGCAAAATTAAGAATTAATGTTAGATTAATCCCATGAAAGCAATGTTTGGAGTTCATTTAAGCTGCTGTGAAAATTAATGCCACAAAAAAAAATCTTGTTTTGCCTTACAGCAAAGACTAATAAAAACAAATAAATATGCCATTAACATAATCAAAGATGGGGGCACATATTTTCCCTCTGAGTGGAAGAAATGCAACATGGTCTAGAATAAGCTTTAGAAATTGTGAATAAAAGTTGATTGAATAAATGACAAAATTAATTAAAAACTATTTCACATTAATCAAAAGGTCAAAAGGGAAAAAGGACTCCTTTAACAAGTCTTACTGTTTTAAGGCAGTTCTGGTTTCCATAGCAGACCAGAACCTGCCCCTGAACACCTGCAAGAATCCCAGCACAGGGGCTGCAAGGAGCACTGAGCCACATGAGACAAGATGCTGTGGGATTCAATGGCAAAATGATATATCCTGACACATGGGTGAGCATTGATTGGCAAAATCAAAGGAGGCTTAATGGTTCTCAAAACAAAGAGGGGTGAGTCTGGTGAACTGAATATCCCTTACTTGTTTCAACATGATATTTCCCAGCATACAAAAAATCTTTTGCAAACTATTCCACCCACGCAGACCCTTTTCCTTAGAGGGATTCTCACTTATCTAGCATAATCAAACCCAGCAGACATATGGCTTACTCTTCATAGCTAATTACAGTTGCTTCAAGATAACATTAAAAAAAAAAAAATAGAAAGGTGTAGGAATAAAATTACGAATTTTAGGTAGGTAACTAGCAAACGTTATTCCCAAAGTGTACTGCCAAGTTACATTTTAGAGCTATCAATATGAACACAAAAAAAAGCAAGATTTATAAATAAGAGGAATAGAAAACCTTTTTCAGGAACTGATGTGAAAACTTGGAGGGGGTAGGCACAGAGGCCCATAATGACACCCACACACATTGGGGAAGCCAAAGCAGCATTTACCAGAAAATGCGCAGAGCAAAGGACAGAGAAAGGAACTGTATGACTAGAGGCAACAGAAGACTGCAAGAACCTTCCCTGCTCTTAGAACAGAAACCATTAAGCATTCCAGTCTCTAACAGTCTCTGTTCCATTCTAACAATTAGAACACAAATTCAACTTCCACAGAACAAAAGATAATGCTTACCCCAATGAACCACTCCTATTAAACCACAGCTTAAAACAGCACTGTCAAGAAACAGAACCATGTTTACCGAGGAACATTTTTCTTACAGTTGTGGTTTCCCTAAAGAATTCTGAGAAAATGTCAAGAATACTTACACCAGTAATCACACATGGAATTACCACTTCTGGTCAGCACACTATACCAATATCATATATGTGTAAATGTATTTGCTCCAACAAAAGGTGGGGCAAAGCAAAATTCTCCTTCCACTTGAAATTTTAGTTCTTTGGTTCTGAGCCACTGCAGAAACAACTAAGAGTTCCCAAATTTCAAGGTCCATGGGGATGATTGCAGTTATATATGGGCTGAGATGTCTGATAAAGAAACAGAACTTCAATAGTCATTCAGAAAAACAAACTTAAATGCAGCAACACTGATTTTCAATAACCGACAAAAGAAAGACTAGGGAGTTTTTCAGAACAGTGCTCATTTGAAGCCCTATACAGTTGATATGAGGGAACCTATAATAATTGTGCAATTCTGAACTCCAAAATTACAATGTACTATACACATTAAAGTCCCTAACATTCAATTTAGCACTTTGCATGTGCTTTTTTTTGCTTTACTCTCTTCCTTTCAGCAGAGCTTTTAATCCCTTTTATGCATTTAACCCTAAATGATCACCCAGCTCTCTTCCAAAACAAGGACTCTGACAGATGCTCCTGTACTTTGAATGAGGCTTAAGTGGATCTTAGTTCAAGTGCAAAAGTAGCACTCCTTGCTCGTACAAAGTCCAGAACAACAGGCATTCCATGCCTGGTGCTGCTCTGCAACAAACATATGTACAAAGGGCTGCAGAGCTTTGCACACACACTACCACCAGGAACAGTCAGCAAAAAACAGGTACTGAGTAGAGATTCCTAACTGACGTTCTGGCTAGCTACAACACACAAAAAAAGGAACATTTATACTCCAAAACATCCCACAACGACTACATTCCTTCACACTGAAAAGTTCATGTATGATTTGCCTGCAGGCAACCTGACACTGAGAGGTACTAGCAAGAGGCTTCCAGGTCTAAAAGGAAGCCTTAAATGCACCCACCCCAGTACAGCTCCTTTGCACTGCCTAACACGAGACAGAGGTTAAGCTGGTCTTTAGAAGTTACATCAAAGTCACACTCACTTCAAGAAGATGTGAACATCCAAGATTGTTTTTCAGTACATAGCCAGTTTATGCAAAATATGACACAAAATTCAAATCTACAGTGCTGGAAGAGGAAGCACACCTCAGCCCACACCCTGGTGAGTGGCTCTGCTCCTCATTCATGTTTCAGGCACTGCTGGCAAGAGCAATGGTTTCCACACTGTACATTAACTCTTTACTTCATTAGGAACAGCTTTTTTGGTTTTTGGCTTAGTATTTATTATGGCTTGACTTGACTTACAGTTGTAGGTCAGACTCTCCAATTTATGTAAGAACTTTCATATGCCTTGTCAAAGCATTATTTTGTAATTTCCTGCAGCCATACTCTTCAGTTAATCACATCATGTATTCCTGTGCCTGCTTACTGCAGCAGTACACTAGAGGGACTATTTTACTACTTTCCATAGCAGTAGTGTGTCTGAGTTTAAAATGTCCCTTTCTAAAGTATTTTAGTGGTGTCTCTTTTTAATCTAGTTTCTTTAAAAAGAACTTGGAAGTCATGCAGTTAAAGAAGAGATTAAGTACATTTCAAAAGTACTTTTCCACTTTTAGAAGAAACAGAAATAAATCATTTTGCAACTCACTGTCTCTCCAAGCACTAATTCCATGCTACTGACAGCAGCTGTAAGGACTATGCCCATATTTATATTTCTGATATTTACCTAAACTGAAAATTTTAAGTGATCAAAAAATTTGAATGGCAACAATTTCACAGCTTATGCCAATAAAACCTAGAAAGACTCACTTGTGGTTAGATCATCAAAGCAGTTACTTCTATGCAAGCACTTAAATCAGGATGGGTTTGCCTAAAACACAATTAACAGTCAGAGCTCTGGGCAGATAATGAAAACTAAAAAGCCAATGCATATAGAAATCCAGAGTTTCTAGAGAACACAACATCATACATTCTCTGCATCATGGTGTGAGGCTCTTATGAGGCCAATTTTAAGTGCCACATAGCCAGGACACCTTAAATCCAGAACTGCCAGTCATGCCCACATGCTGAGTGAGTTCTCATGAACTGTTTTCACTCATTCACCAGACTGGTGAGGAGGAGGGGAAAGAGAAACATCATTTTGTGTCTCTGTCACTCAGAGATAAGATGAAAATGCTATATATAAATATATTCTCAAATGACTTATATTAAGAAAGGTTTATCTAGTGTAGAGTTTACCAGGCTCTGGACAACCCTAATTGAATACTTCATTTGTCACAGAGGGGAGTGGGTGGCAGTTGAAATATATAAATTAATATGTATTAATATTGTACACTAATCCATCACTAACTTTTGAACTGAAAGACCTCCAGGAACTGCTACATTTCCATTTTATTTAGTTAACAGATGAAAAAAAAATATATATGAAGCCAGAGAACTCCAGGGTGATTACACAGCTGCTGATCTAATGGGCATATTATTCCAAGTAAAGCATGTTCATAAGTTAAATTGAACGTTTTCTCTCCATCTGCCTTGTTCAGGCATCGTGTTAGTAGTCCATGTTGGTTTAGGTTAGTTTTAATCAAACCACAAACCTCTAGGGAAGGAGAAAGGATAAGGGCTTTTCAAAAAGGCAAAATAAATGAAAACGCCTTTAAATGAAAGGAAAGAAGGGGAAAAAAAAAAAAAAAAAAAAAAAAAAAAACCACAAAAAAAACACACCACAGAGAGAAAGAAGAAAAAACCTGACCTAAAAGCAAACCTTTGTTTCACATACTGGCACCTCTAACAGGCCCTTAAAAACAAAAACCAGATTTCAAATGCCAGCTGTGCAAATATGCCTCTACTAAATACTGTTGTGGCATGCACTGAAGTGTCAAAGCCATACAGACACAAAGATGTGAAAGACAATTTACAGCCTTGGCACCTGCACCAACACCTCCTTAGGAATAGGACAGACTGTGGACCTCCAGCAGGTAGAAATGTCATCATCTGTGTTTCAGTTCACACAGCTTCACGTATAGCTATATCCTGATTTTCAGATTATGAAATCCAGGCTTTAGGTGTGGAGCACTGATAGGTGCAATCCAAAGGAAAGGCACAAATTTACTTTCCACGGGAGTAATCACCAGCTGCGGGATGCTGCCTGTTTTCTCACTGACACCACCTTCAGCCATCCTGATTCTGGCTCTCTCATTGTCTGTGTCCATTCTTCCATTTCCACTGAACTACACCCTAAGGAAACACATCTGAAGACTACTTCATCCCTCTTTCCCATCAAGGCTCAGCGCTGGCATAGGAGCAGTAAGGAAAATAGACCGACTGTCGCAGGGAACCATGGCAGAGAAATTCACAACCCCGAGCCAAGGCTTTGTGACTGACAGGAGCCTGCCAGCGACTGTGAAAAAAAGGTTTGAAACCAGGTGCCAAATGCTTTCATGCAGAGGCAGCAAGGGTACAACTGCTGTAAAAGCTGGTTTTGGCAGTCATGCACATTTCCTCTGAGCACTGAGCCCCAGCTCCAGCTGTGAGAGGAGAGCTTAGAGGTGCTGTTGTGCTGCAGGGGGAAGCCTGGCTGGCTCTGGGCATGCAGACCTTCATACCCTACAGCACTGCCTTCGGGAAATCTCATCTCCCTAGTGTTGCATTCTCCCTAGTGTTAGTGTCTCCACAATGAAGTGGCAGGAAAGATTCTCCAGAGTTGTTTTTTTTGTTGTGTTTTTTTTTTTTTTCTAAAAAGCAAAGATAAAAAACCTCCTGGGTGTTGCCGATCTGTTCATAGATAAGCTAAATACAGAGATGCGGGAATCAACAGCTATAGAAGGTGCAACTTTTTCTCCTAAGTCTTCTAAAAAGAAGTGAGACAGGCAGTCTGGAACCAGGGAGGCAGACAAAGCTTGTAGACAATAATTTTTACAAAAATAGATTAAAAAAAAATCTGTCCTCAAAGATATGAGGACAGATGACTTGATGTCAAAAAGGACAGGTTGATGCCAAGAATATTTACCCCCTTTTGCACACTGAACATTTTATTCCTGTTATCAGAAATGACAACTCTAATCATGCAAACTCTGGAACTAGAACAGTGGGACTGCCTGACAGAACTGTACACATGAATCCTAAACATCAAAGGAGGAAAACCAAAACCAAATGCTCTCTGGGAATCTGACTCAACACTGTGTTGTTAGAACTATAATGAGCAAGTCTTGACTAACCAATATCCAACAATGGGCACAAATGTACGTATATTTTTCTAAATTGTGCTTAAAACCCCCTTTTTCAAATTTTTGGTCTCTGATGAGGCTACAGTCGCTAGTCCAAAAGCAAGAAAGGTTCCCTAGATAGCTCTGTTCTTACAGGGAAATGAAAAGGTTTAAATTGCACAAGCAGCACAGTCTTGCTCATGCCTTGGCTCATTTTGTCCACAAAGCCAAGAGACTCCCTCTCCCTAACGCAAGCATGGAGGGAAGGAGTTTGAGCAGCTGCTTCCTGTCTGCAGCTCGTGGTTTTGATTCTTTGAATACCTCCCAGCCCTCACCATGCCTTCCGGGGTGTTAAGTTTGGGGCTGGTGTTTTGGTGGGTTTTTTTGGGGGGGGCTGGGTTGTCTCTTTTTAAGATCTTGCTTAAAGAATGACAGCCTTACTTTAAGCATTGCTGTGTTATAAACACTGCAACTAATAGCATAAGTGCAGACTGCCTCAGAGCATGCTGTTCTTCTAAATGGAATTGGAGTTTGTCCTTTCTGGTGCATTTACTACATTTCAGGTTTTGCACGGAGGGCAAAAGAATACAAAAGGACAGTCCTAGGACAGTACTGCAAAACTTACCTGCTATTAAGTCATTCCAGTTTCCCTCAGAATAAACACTACAAGGATAACCTATACTTAGAAACAGCATCTTCGAGCTGTATTCAGCTTTGATCAAGTGCTTGTTTTGAATGCTTTTTGAACACTCTTACTGACGATACCATAATTTTTTACCATATTTTATATGGGTCATAACAATAATCAGTCATGAAAGAAATGCATTTTTCCTGCATTTTAAACAGGATATTTTAATATTATTTTAATTTTTTTACCTAAATGTAAGCATTCCTTTTAAAATCCGTCATGACTGAACAGGGAGATTATCAAAGGTGTTCAGACTTCAGACGTGGATTTTTTTAAATAGGAAAGGATGCAAATCAGTGCTGTGTGTTTTTCAAAGTTACATTTCTTTTGTCCCTGCCCTTTTACAGACTTCAGAAGACTATCTTTACATGTTTCAAAAAGAACAAGCAAATTCTCTAAACTGCAACCATTAGTTTGTACATTTTGTATATACATTTTGGGTGTTCACAACCTTGGATGTTTAAAATTGGCATACAGATATTTTAGAAGGAAATTAGTGCTTACATGTTGATTACTGATTGCACCTCCAAAGCTGTTTTAGGTATGCATCCTGCAGTTTAACTGACATGTGGTTTCCTCACTCCCACTGTATTATTTCACTTTAATATTTAAAGAGATTCTTTGTCAATTTTGATCCTTGCAAGAGCAATACTCAGAGGAGGCTGTGCAATGGAGGTTTTTTCTTCCTCTCTTCTGCTAAAAGCAGAGGAAGAGTTTTTCTTCCTGTCTTGGGTGAACCAGTCACTTCCACACTTCTTCCTTTTCTGAGTTTACTTTAACCAGTGACTACGCAAATTTAACTAGCATATGGTTTTGCTTAGTGGTACCAAGTCACACCTGAACCATTAATTGCATTTACTCCAGTACACAACTAATGAAGATAGGAATATTTATTAGGCATAAATGCACACTGTATACCTGCAAGAAAAAAAAAATCCCTTCTACAGTGCAAAGGGAAGTGAGTTGTTCTCTTTGCTGCAGTTACCCTCCAGCTGGCTCACAAAAGCCCACAGCAATCTTTCAGGCCTCATACTCTTAGGAGATCTCTCTACCAGAAGAGACAAGGGATTAGGTCAGTCCAACAGAAAAGCACTTGCCTCCAACGCTACAAAAAGATACACAGTAAACAGGATGACATAACTCAGACATTTCACTGTCTTCTACTCATTTTAAAAATCATCAGCTTTGATATGGGATTAAAAAAAATTAAACTTGAGAAGACATTCTGTAACAAAAGTGGCATTGTCAGCTTCTATTGAAACTTGGTAAGAGCAGTGGTTTGGTTTTCTCCCTAATCATCTGTTCATTTAGATTTAAAAAAAAAAAAAAACTAAAATACACTTGTATTTTTCTGCATATTTTCTTCTACTACTACATTTCCATCATGTTTGCACCCCATTCTCCTTGAGCTGGATCCTTATACTGAAAATTACAAAATGAATGAAAGAAACTAACTTGCTATTTTTATTTTTTACTGTTTAATTGTCTTATTACCTTGAACATGCAGCAGCTTGCAGATTGTATTATCTATGTGCTACACTTCCAAAATGCCACTGCAGAACTAAAGAGAAAGCGGGATTTATTCCTCTCTTTTTTTTATATTTTTTAAAATGTTGTTCTTTAGCTTTCACTTGTCTGGTCACAAGTGTCTGGAGAGGAACATTTTGAGTTCCTAAATTCTGTGATGGGGATCTTAGTATGTGTTTTAGATGTAGATATTGTGATAAATAAGAGCAAACCACAGATACCTATCATTAACCATATGGCGTATTTACAATTAAAATGTCTCCTGGAACTTCACCAGCTCTGCTGACGACAGAAACTTTTGTCCTTTACTTTGTGCTCTTCACCCACTGTTCTAACTCAACTCTATGGTCACGTCATAAACTACATTTGAGAACTGATAAGCAGAGACAGGGGGAGAGATAGATTTCTTAGCATGTTATTCTGAAGGGCAGGTATTTCCCAGCTCTGCCACATCGAAAGACATTCTGCCACGGTAGAGGCACTAATCTGACATACAGTATTGCCTCTTAGAGCACACAGGACTGTACCCCAATTTTACTCTATAGGGTTTATAGGCATTTCCAAATATTTGTTGTGGAATTGTGCTTAAAAACATTTGCAAAAGGGCATGGGACTGAACACATCCCAGATTAGTAACAAGTCATAAAACTTCATCTAAGGCCAACTTCAGTCCTCACTATTAATGATAAAAACACCAGTAGCACATACGAGTTCAATGAAACTCCTGACATGAATTTAGTTGGGTATTCCAGTTCAGTACAGTGAGTCCAAACCAAACCCAATATCCCAAGCAATCCAGTCAATCTCAGCAGTAGCCTACAGGGAGCAAATGCAAGAGCCAACTGCAGGCAAGCAGATGCACCTAGAAAACACACCAGGAAAGGTCATGCTTTGTGATAAACAGGCTCCCACATCGTTTGTAGTCAATGCAGAAAGGCATTTTGGGGAGATAAAATTCAGAAAAAATACATTGCAATTAACCAATGTTGGTTAACCAGTGGTTTTATCAAACATACAACATGAAAGATAAACCTTATATGATACCACCATTCTCCTAGCATTTTGACATAGATATTATGGTCTCAATGAAAGGCACTATTTGTGCTAGAGTGTTAAATTTTTATGGGTCAAATGTCGCAGGGGGGGATTTCAAATTGAAAGTTGCAATTCATATCCAGCAGCAATCTGAATTACGCCTCTACCTTCTTCATTTTTTTTTACATCAAACTTCAAATCTAAAACCAAGATCAAAGTATATACAAGCTGATGAATTCCACTCAATGTTAAATTGAGTGGAAAAGCCTCAATGCTGAATTTTTTAAAAGCTATTCAGCATTACAGCTTGTAATTTTATCCTACACTACCTATAATGCTTCTTAAAAGTGTGTTTCTCAACATATCTTCCTTTTTTACTTGGCAGGCACTAATTTTACTGCTCACAGGTATTTCCAACAGCACAAAAATTCCCTTACTGCACTCATACCAAAAATAGTAGCAATGAAACAGTATCAAACCAGCTTAACTGAGGCAGATGCATGAAATATAATCTTACAGACAACAGCAAAGTCAGAAGATTTGGAGAGATAGAAGTTTCGGGAAATAAGAGAGATGTCAACAGGAGAAAGATGCGAGAAAGCTGAAGTAAGGAGAACGAGGCACTAGAGGAAGAGGAAAAATATTCTTCAAAAGACTTAATGTAGTCAGCTTCTGAAAGGGTTTGAAATTAAAAAAACATCGCCTCAAGAAGTACAAAACAAGGTAAGAAAACTGAAACCGAACCTGTAAAGCAAATGAAACATAAAATAAGAACAAAGAAAGTAAGTGTTCCCTCCATGGCAATTTGTTTTTTGAAAAAAAAGAAAAAAAAAGAGAGATGATCCCTGTTATCCACCAAAAAACCCAAAAATATCAACATAGGAACTTTGCGAGCTGCATTAACACTATTAGCTTTGTTGCTAATAGTGTTAATAGCTGAGGTACCTACAGCATGCAGAGCACACACAACGGAGATTTTGTGAGGTGTCAAGATAAGATGAGGACAAGACAGTCTAGATTTAGATTTAGTTTTTGGAAACTTTAAATTACTGCTGCTCAAGGATAATATAGCCATTAAAACCACTTTCACCCAATACTTTTACACTGTAGCCTATGGAGAAATTCCCTTAACACCTGTATACGACAAATGATAATTATTGATTTTATATTAAGGTGAAGGTCTAGTTGCTAGTCAAAATGAAGTGCTACATACACAACAAAAAGGCCAGGCTACTGCCGGACAAGTTTAAGTTTTCAGTGGATTTTTGATTACTGATGTACTTCGGTTTCCCACTGTCTGTGACACTCAGAACATGCACCACACAGTCTCCATCTTCAGAACAACTCCTATTACAACTCATTAAGATCCAACAGAGCAGGCAAGGAAAATGGCTTCTGACAGGATTCTCTGTCAGAACTAGCCTTGCTAGTTCAGGGCTCCTCTGTCTATGAGAAGCTGCACAGAAAGGGCACTTTTAAGAACTTTGGTCTGCCAAGTGAACTAAGGTGGATCAGTTTAAGGCCATCATAAGGTCTGAGGCACCCTGTCAGAGGGATTCTTTCCTACCGGCCAAACAAGGTAGGAAAACGAGGTACAAAGTCACAACATTTGCTTGAGAATGCTGACTTGGCTTTTAACATTTTACTTTACACTATCAACAAATTTATAACTGAATTCCCCTTCCTAGTTGGAGTTCTACACTTGCTAACAAGCAAAGAAGCAGTCACTACTCTGGTACCATACCTACCAAAGCAACCAATTTCACTGCCTGAGCAAACTGTTTTCAATGTGCACACAAAGAGCAAAACAAGAGGTAATGTTAGTAAATTTAGATTACAAGCTTCATATTTTTCATTGTATTAGAGGACTGATTTTTTTTTTTCCTAATAATCCTATTAATTAGCATAGAAAGCAGCTCAATTTCTCCATGAGCCTACATTATTTTTATTTGGCAAAAAAATACTTTCTCTCAAATGCTTCTGAAAACAACTGCCTCTAAACCAGCACCTGTATTCATCTTCATTTTCCATTTCTGGACAAACACTTAGAAAATAATTCAGCTTTTTGGGTTTTCATTTTCAATAAAGTAATGCAATAAAGCACCTTTTACAACTCCCAGAAAAATATATCTAAGAAGAAAAAAGTCTATGCACAGTAACTTGTGCTCACTTTCCTAAAGGAGACACATCTTTTCTTTTAGTCATAGCCAGAAACATCCTGACAACATTCCCTGTTGGTTTATTTACACATACTCCACCTACATGAACAGCAGGAGATGAAGACCTGTGTTTCAGACCTTTCTATGCCTCAGACAGCCTAGACTGCCAGCACTGCCCTGAGTCTCTGCTTCTGCAAACACACACAGGCTGAAATAAAAAAAATAAAATAAAATAAAATAAATAGAAGCACAAACACATGACAAAGCACACTGCACTTCCTTGCCTTGCATGGCGTTTTTTGGGTCCACCCAGTGCTGTGCATTGGCACAAGATTCTTGCTGTTTTCTGGGTAGCAGTTACTCTGCCAAGATCTTGATCAGGGTTCTGGAGTTCATAATCCAGGCTTCTAAAAAAGCGCTATTGCTCAAATATTTTTAACTGTCCTGTTTTTTCTATGACACAAGCCTTGCTTTCTGGATTCAAACACCCTAAGTAGTTTTTAGTCACATTTGTGAGTACTGATTCAGTAAGAAATAGAAAGCTAAACCCTCCTCTCAATGTTCTTTAGTTCAGTTTTAAATGAGGAATCAGTTAACTTCATCTTTGAATTTGATAAATGGAATCTGAGACATTCAGGAAAAGTAAATCCGGTACTGGTCCACATTTCTGATTTCTGGAGACATCCCAGCAGTTCATATATGCATATATTGATCAACATATGTTACAAAGCAATACACAAAGCAAAGACAGTTGCATGAATTATCTTTCCTAAACACTTGACTATTGCATTACAAACTGACTACTGCCTAATGACAACTTTCTTCAAGAAAATATGGCTCTAAATAAAATACACAGCTTAGTTAAAACTTTGTTTTGACAGTTTCCAAATAAATTACAATATCTTATAGCTTGTAAATCCTAAAATAATTTTATTGAATAATTTGTGTCAAAATTCGAAGTTCCTTCTCACAACTTCATCTTTGAAGTGGTAGGGGGGTTTTCCACTGAGATTTCATCAGGGTATCAGTGCTAAGAATTCTTTTTTCCTTTTCAGAATTTTGGTGGTGCAAGACAAAGACTGTTCTCACTGTACAATGAGAACATACAAAATATGCTCTGAATAAGATGCAAGAGGAAGCCAATGAAACCAAATTGAATATCTTTTCTTTAGAGGAGAAAAATTAAGGAAGAGACTCTCATATTCAGGTTCTAGAGAATTGCAGGAATTTCAACAGAGCCATAGTTCTCTGATGAGTAGGGGGTACGCAGAAACATCTGAAGATGCATTTCAATAAGCACCGGAATAACAGGACCAAGTCTTCTAGCAAAACCAAGAGACAAAACTTCAGAAACAAACCTGAAATGCACAAATGGAAAAGGCCCAAGAAGCACTGCAGGGATAGGGACGTACACCAGACTGCAAGGCAGAGTAGTGAGAAAGGCAAAGAATGCAGCAAAGGAGACAAGGCAGTGATGAAGATTAAATAGCAACTAACCACAGAAAATTAGCTTAAATATTAAGTGATGAAAGCCTAAGTAGGAATGATCAGACAGATTGCTTTCTTTGGGTGTCAGGCAAGGGTGGGCACTGGGCAGCACCAAGAAGCAAGTGTGGAAGAAGGAAACCAGCAGTTCTGCTGCCCAGAGCCTGTGGTCACAGCATTCTGCGACTGGCTGTGGTTATGGCTTTGTTAACCTGAAGTCTGAAAGTGGCACCTTTGTCTAGTATTTAGCAGACTGTTCAAGACAGAGGTCGATTAGTCACTTCCACAAGAAAAACAGATGTAAGGAATTACCTAAAAGCCCCACAATTTGAATAGAAATATTCTCATGCACTCCCATTTAACTCTGCATCCAGCATCAGCATGGTTAATCTAATTAATAATAGACACAAAGGCAAGACTTAAATCAGTTTTGTTGTGACTCCTACAGATTCCAAATTCATGCCACCCAGTTGTGGGTGGCAAATCTTCATCAAAAAAAAACCCAAAAAACCAAAATGTAAATGTGAATTACTTTGTAAAAGTTCAAAAATCAAAGTACATGTTATGCTTAAGTTCCTAGTGTTCAAGTTCTTTCACTAAGTTTTGGCTAGATGCTTGCTAGAGATAGGAAAGTTACTCTCTTTCCTATGGTCTGAAAAAGAGATTAATTCATATTCCAATTTATTTAATTTTATAAGGAAATGTCCATAGAAAGAGAGACAGTATTGAGAATTTTATATCAGATGTCTGGTCTAGAATCGTCTAGAATCCACTTTTCCACGACAAAACAACATGATAAAATGTGTTAGTAATATTAATATAAATTAAAATATTTATTCTAATTTAAAGCAAATTTGTACTAATTTGGCCAGGAAAAACCTGTTTGTTTTCTAATATGGTGTGATCATGCTTTTAACAAACTTTTTTTGCCACAAAAAATGCACCTGAGAAAAACCATCTTATATCCAGCCTCCAAGTTAGCATATACAAAAATGTGGACCTCACCATTTTAAAAATGGTATGATGACATTTTTAATCAGATGGTTTAAGAACTTTCATTAACTTCACTGAGTTAATTGAACTTCAAGATTCCTAATTAAGCTTGTTTACCAACACCCAGATTGTTTCTCACAGACCAGACTGTGTCCAACCACTACTTAAGGTAGTCAGATGGTCTCAACTTTCCTTTTAGTTAGCTGAAACACTCTAAGAGAGGTCCTCCCCAAATTAAAACATTAAAACTCAGTCTCAGAATAAACCCAGAACTACATCATTCAACAATATTTAGTAGAGAAAATAATTTCTCAGAGAGGCTGCCATATACACAAATGCTTAAATCTCAACAAATGTTTATGTGTGTATATATAGAGAGAGGACTTTTCAAACAAGCTGGTGGTGACCAAAAGATATGATAAATCATAAGAAACTGCAACAACCAAATAAATAATCTTAAAAATGTGCACAGCTATTCTTGGCTAGCCACTTGTTTCAAACAGCTATAATTTTTTATTTATTATCTAAGTGAGGAAAGCATTTGAAAGAAACTTGAAGGTAAAATAGATACTAAGAAATTAGGTCTTACTCCTTGTTCTGCTGCTCTTGAAGGCATGAATACATGGCATGGGATCATTCCACTGCATGGCAACTACAGCCTTTTATCAGGACTTTGATAGTGATAATATTTAGACAAGTCAACTGTTTGAACAGGGCTGCCACAAGCTTAGCATTGTGTCCCTTTCTCATACCATGTTTTATTCTCCAAGGCTTCTGTCACCTCCTGGTTATCTCCCTGAGACACAACTCCCAAGGTATATTCAGGTACAGCAGTCAGAGGGCACGCAGCTGGGGCTGTCTCATACCACTCAGGAAGATCATTCTATTTTTGTCTAGCACTGGGGGAGGAAAAATCTACGTTATGCCCTACTGAGTCACTATGCAATCAACAGCATCTCTTTAAACTGAGCTGTGAGTTTTGGACAACAGTGAAGGCTGAATGGGAATTAGTGTAAAATTCCCCAACCCACCGGTGACCTACATTCCATTTTTTGCTCTACTCTCATTCAAGGGCACAGGCAGTAAACCCTCCCTCAAGTAATCTACGTATTTTGGTTAAAAAATGGATTACATAGTACACTGAATTATGCAGCTCATCAATTAGCCACTGCAAGCAACACACATCATGTGCTTCCGCAATGTCACTTTTGGAGTTTTGCTCAAATTAGTTCTACTTTAGAAACACTTTAAACCTTCCTGCAACTTAAAGTTGACTTGGGGAATAAATTTTATTTATGTGAACGAGCCCTCAGTTGGCTTTTTCAAAGTAGTTTTGTGAAGTGTTCCTTACATGTTCCCAGAACAAAATGGGATCCAGCTGAAGACCTAAATGCAGCCTACTCAAACTTATATAGAACTCCAATTTGGCAATTTTATCATATTAAGGTTAAAATGTGTGTATGAAAACATACATGCCAGAATACTACATGCCAAAAATTCAAACAATATTCTTTTGGCAGCCCTTTCAGCATTGTACTGCGTTACACAGTATAACTATGACCTAAGACTCTTCACAGGCTGGTCTAGAGACCAATGCTGGCATATCTAACTAACTGGGTCTTATTTACTTGTAAGGTCTTATTTACTTGTAGAGGTTAGCAGCAGCTAAAGCATGCCATTTAATTTCATTTTTGCTAATATTTTGCAAATATTTGCCAGTACTTTTATTTCTTCTGTAATATTACTTTCTACTTAGCAACTGTCATTATTTACAACTGTTTCTAAACACATTGCCAAGTTTATCAGCAAATAGATTCATCAGAAAATTTTACACTGAATGATTTAGTTGTTGAATGGTTGGTTTGGAAATTAAACACTCAGTGTTCAACTACCATTGTTTCACCTTCAAAATCTCATGAAGAAAGCCATGAAGTGCAAACAGCCTGTTTAATAGAACTTTTCCAGATAAATCTCATTTCGAGCATCAAAGTTTCATGAACAACATTTAAGACTCAAAACCTACAATCCCACGTTTCAGCTATAACACATTTTGACAAGAAGAAAAAACACGTCCCCAAATGTTTCAGTGTTTACACAGAAATATGCATTAATTTTCCTAGCAAGATAGTCTTTGTGATCTAATCAAATACAATGTAAGCTTTTCAGATTTATAGATAAATACATTGCAATACATATTCTGACATTTTTCTATTACCTATCTATTCAAGTATCCATGCTTTTCAAAGGCATGTGGAGCTGACATTTTTTTTGTAACACAATTATTGTGTCAGAATTAAGAACCAGAGGCACAATTCTTGATTAGCAAACACTTCTCTAGCCTTGTCACCACCTCTAAGTTTGCAAGCATTTCTCATTAATTCATACCTATTTCCTTTTTATGAAATACTCAAACTGTGTTTCCTGCTGCAAACCATTCACTGAAGCTTTCACTTTCTACTGAAGTTGAACAGAAAAAGTGGTGAATGAATTTACAAGCAATCTACCAAAGCATACTTCAGGTTAAACGAACCCTGAGCTTTTGATACTTAAAAAGAAACAAGCGGCAACTACTGGATTTTCCACTCATGTACACTCCTGCTTTCCCTAGACCTCCCAACCATACAGACCTGAAGGCAGTCACCCCCTTGCCTGCAGGACGAGGGTGATCTCTGCAGACTGAGAAAGAGAAATCGTGGCCTGCCTGGCTTTCCCCCAGCACAGGAATACCTCCCAGGTGTGGCTCAGGATGTCAGTAGCAGCTCCTCTTGGAGAATGCTCCACGTGCCTAACTCATCAGAGGGACTCACAACACTGCCTAGGTGATGGTTTAAACCACATCACCCTAGGTGCCAATTTGTACCTCTGGGGTAGAGTTCAAGAGCAGCCCAATCACTCTGATGGAGGTTTCACACAGACACCCTTCAATCACATTTTAAACTCATGATATAAAAGAGATGGGGGGAAGAAAGGCAGAGGGGAGAGGGGAGGTTAGGAGGCATCTTTCAGTACTTCAGATCATTCCAACAAAAAAAAAAAAAAAAAGGAAAAAACCAAACTTAGTAATTATACTTAGTAATTCTCTAACTTTTTCCTACTAGAATGGAGCTATGAAAGAAATAAAATGTATTCTTTTATAGCTATGCATGATAATATATCAAGCCAATTGAACGCCTGTTGTCATCATCAACACATACAGCAAAAGACATTTGGCAAGCAACATGGGGACTGAAAAATATTGCAAGTTGTTCGGTTCTCAACACCATTTTCATTTGTTAGCACTTCTTTGCATCCTTATCTTTCATTTTTATCAAGATGCTGTCAGCCAAGATTCAAAGTGAACTGCAGGAACCAATAAGAAAAGCAGGTAAGAGTGCAAAACTGTATTCTAGGTAATTCCTGTATTTTAGGCTGCATGGGTCAGCCTCTTGCTCAGACAGAACGCCAGGCGGGGAGGAACCACACAGAATATCAGGAAAGAACTGTTTACCAGCACCATAGTAATTAAGCTAAGTTTGATGTAATCAAAGCCCTTCAAGGATAAACCAATAAGAAAATTAATACCTTTTATTTAGGTCCTGCACAAAATCATTTCCCATTTTCAGTGAGGTGCCCACTTTACTACTACTTTTGAACAAGCATCCTATTGTATCTTGAACATGATCTTATTTCAAGACACAAAAAAACGTTTCCTACCCTTCTTTGGCAGTGAACAATTTCACTGTCACAGAAAAAAATACACAAACCTCTTCAAAGCTGAGATGAACTTCATCTGTAAATCACTCATTTATTATCTTCTGGTTTTATCTGTAGTTTTTACTATTATTATTTAGACCAGTATTCGTAAATTCAGGAAGTCTGGGTTTAAATATCAGTTTCACCATCAACTTCTGATTGATATGCTTGTATTATAAGCACTGCAGGGAATTAATCAGGTTTAAAAACATTCGTAAAAACAAATGTGTGAAAAGATCTAAGTCTTAGAACCTATTAAAGCTACTTATTCTTCAACTCTCCTCTTCCTCAAAAACTTCTTTTGTCTCAAAAGGAAATGTACACTACCAGAATCCAGTGTTAAGAGTTCAGTGTCCCCAGGACAGGTCAATCAGACACAGATAACATTCAGACAAGATCATCTTAAGAACAAAGAAACAAGCACAGAAAGTCAGCTTTATTTTTTCATATTTCTTGTTAACTTGTTTCTTGTTCTGATAACACTTGCTGAAAAACTGAACAGAACTACATTACAGAAGAACAGAAATATCCCAAGCAGTCCCCTGGATGAGAATTTTTCATTAATGACCAGGTATTTGCGATGCGTTCAACACTTTGTTATGTGATCAAACCCAAACATTATTGTCACCCTTTTCATCAGTTGGAGGCAAACATCACAAGTTGAAAAGCTATGACAGACTTGAAAGAAATTTTTAAAAATCCACTTTGAAAGACCAGTGAGGTGATAGTCCACTAGTATTCTAGAATAGAAACATGCTAGACCATAGTCCTGAAATATTCAGGCCTATATACATCTGCTCATGCAGAAGCTATAAGCTCTTGTTAATGCTTTTAGGTTTATTGAAGTTATTCGCCTAGAAATTGTAGCCTACTTGGCAATGACCACTGCAACAACGTGTTACAGTTAAGGACACCAAATTTATCTAGCATTGGTAATGGTTTCCCTGGCCACACCACGGCAAACCATTTCTGCAAGTTTTCAGTGATGTTTCAAAAAGGTGATTCATGAGCTATACCATGACTCACCCCACTTCTTCACCCACCTCAACACTTAGCCCAGAACTATGATTTATGTTCTTTGGGGCTGGAAGTGATTTTGTGCAGTTTTGCAACAGGCTAGTTGTTCATTTTGTTCTTGCTCGTTTTGTCCAAAGCACCTCCATGGAGAGAAAGCTGAAACCTGTCAATTTCTTCTGTTTCCTCATTCCTCCACATGCAGAGGTACATCTTGAAGAAGTTAAGCATCATTCATCCCAAACCAGTCCATCTTACTGAAATGCTACTCTTACAGCAAGCAATCTTACAGCTAGTTTCTTGAGCAAACCATTAAGCTTTTTTTGTTGTTGTTTTATTTTACAGCTAAAAGAACTCAGACAATGAAGATACAGAGCTCTGCTTTTAATGATAGGCTTGTTTTTATCAATTCAATCTCTTTCTTCATTTTCATATCTTTACAGAAATGCAGTATGATGTTTTGGCATGTTCCCCCATGTTCTGCAGTTTTAATATGCCTTTGTGAGTGAAAAGTGATCGTATTTTGCTCTAATAACACACAGCCTAAATTCAGCAAACAAAATATGAAAAAACTGCAGATAATCGCAACTGTTTCAGTTTTATTTAAGATTTTTCAGATACTTTTCCTCCTCTCTTTTCCTGGAAGGTTATATAATTTTTTATAATAACAGTTGCTTTTTGTTGTGTGTATCTCATGCACATCTGTCCAATCTTCCTGGAATCCATTAAACCTGGGGGAATACTAACACACCAGGATTCTCAACTTCAGCATGACTTCCCCCTGCCTCATTGCCCAGATTTCCTTTGCAGTAAAGGAGTGACTAAAATGATTGCCAACTACGTGACTTGAGGGCAACTCAGTATTTTCACAGCAGTTGCTTGCTTTTACATAAACCAGCCTTTTAAGTGTCACCAGAGTGAGCTACACTAGACATTGTTATATGCTTTTAAACCATTAGGCACTTACACTTCATTGGTGATACTTGATATTTGATCTCCTTGTTTGTGTTTTTAAAATCACAATTGAATATTGTACATTATTTCTAGACATCTAATGCAGGATCCCTACAAGAGGGATTGCTCTGTTCATATTAGATCAGTTATATCTTAAAAACACTCCATGCTCAGTTACACATTCTTTAGGAAATTTAAAAGCAGAGCACACAAAAGGTGTTTTTCTGACACTTTCTGGATACCATTTCCCCCTCACAGGAGCCCAAACACAGCTCTCTGAGGCCAGGGAGCATCTGTTGACATCAATAGACACCAGAACTAATCCTCATATTCCCATTTCTGCAATCCATTAGTTACAAAGTTCCTTCAGAGAATAGGGATAGCAACAATTTGTTGTGGTGCTCCAAGCAACAAAAGCTGCTGTTGGAGGAGTGTGCAGGGCTACAAGCTGACAGAACAAGTACCAACAGCATTTGCTTATTCTGGCACACAGGTAGAAAGGAAGAATCTGACAAGCAACCCTGCGGTAGCGAAAAATGACTCTCCAGCATGGAATTCATAATGAAAACACTGTCTGGCACCTCCAGTGTGTGGGAGAGCACTTCATGCTCTGTCAGGAACTTAAAGCAGCAACAATGAAATTTACTGATAGAAAGGTAAATGAGTGGGAATGGGTGAATACCATAGAACTCCAAGAAAATCAAGCTATATATAGTTTTAAAAGGCATGATTTAAAAAACCTTCCTATTCCTGTGTAATGTAGGCCCTCTTTTTTCAGGCACGGTCAGTCTAAAAATAAGAAACTGCTGTTCTATTTGAAACAGAAGAAAACTCATCTTGTAACAGCTATTATCAATATTCATACAGATGTAAACATTAAACACACATGAGGTTACCTGCTTCCATTTCTTAACCTATTCTTTAGCTATTTACATCTTGCTACTTCAGCTTCACCTCTGATTCCCACCCATTCCACATACACCCTTTCTTTTACTCTAATCACTGAGAGATCAAAGTCTCTGCAAAGTGGAGCACAAAGTTCAAGTCAAATTATCATACATTATGTCAAAGCTTCTGGAAACAGCTCGTTTACCTCTGTCTATTAAGTGCCAAGTTTCACCATTACAACAAACATTTTGTAGCCGATATTTCACAATGCTGTTAAAAGTCTTAGGACTATATTTGCAGGATACAGCTGCTACTTCTACAATGTTCTAGGTTTGTCTGCTACTTTCTTTAGAGAGTTGAAAAATATCAGAATATTTCAAAAAATACAATTGCCTTCACTGGGTTTCTCACCTTATTTTTTCCCCTTAAACCTTACTTCCTTGAAGGTGTACTGTCCATTTACAGCTGACACATTTCTCTTGTTCTCCATACTAGCACATTTAAATAGTCACCGAAGTCTATCATACTAAACAAAACATCCCATCTTAAGATGACAAATTCAATAGTAATTTCTTTATAAATTAAACTGTAAAAGTTAAAAGTAACAGATAAGGTTTACAGAGCCACCTCAGCATCAGTTTATTTATATGTCACCAATAATTAGTACTTGCCAGCTTCTGACATCTGAAGACAGCTTCCAATACGTTCAAATGCATAAAAGGTTGTAGGTAATGCACACATTCATCACATCATCTGTTTGAGCAAGAGTTCGGAAAACTGTTTTTAAATCATATTCCCCTTTTTGTTTGCACCTGTAATCATTTTAAGATTATTCATATTTTGTAGACATTTAGAGAGAGCAGTTCAAAGAATTCTTTTCTTTGTGGAAATGGCAGGATGACTTGGTTGCAGTAGCAGGAAAAATCTGCAGCACTATTTTTTTGGCCTTTTGCATACATACAACTTCTGCTCAAGGAAGCTGGAGATATATAACTGTATTGCAGTTGTTATTCACAGGAAAATAAAATGAAGGGGAAAGTTGAAAACAAAGAACAACTTAAAAAAGAGACACTTTCCTGTTCTCACCACTGTTACTAACAATCAGAATTTCCAAAGTAGTAAGTACATTATCAGATATGCAACTGAAATCTCACACCACTTCGAGATATTTTCTGCTAACTGTACAAAAACACAATTAAAGGCACACAAAATAACTTAACATACCTTTTCCTTACTTGGAATTTTACTGATTTGAATACAGATGCCATTTTTCCTTCCCTTTTCATAGATGACCTGAAGTTCACAGCCCCTTTCAGAAGCTCACAGCATGCTCCTTTGCCCAGGCTATAAAACATACAGCTCAGCCCTTCTGAACACTGCTTATGCCATCCACTTGTGCATGGCAAGTTTCCACAGCACTCTAAGGGAACAGCTGGGCAGCAGAGCCATCAGGCACCTAAAAGCTGCCCAACTCAACCATTGCAAGGGCTGCACAGCCCTGTCCAACTCAGCAGAGCCATCAGGCAACCTAAAAGCTGCCCAACTCGACCACTGCAAGGGCTGCACAGCCCTGTCCAACTCAGCATCTCCACCTCTGCACAAGCAGCTGCTCCCACGCACAGAGCTCATCTCATGAGAGAGTCCCACACAGCAGCGCCTCTCAAATTTGTCACTGCATTTTCACCTCATTGCTTTCCAAGAAAGGTGACCTGGACTAGAGAAGTCATTGCTTGGATGCACTAAAACTGGAAAACCAGTGCCAGGGATAATTTGTCTATTTCTGCTGCATGGTGGCCGCAAACAGTAAAAGAATCCATATCTCTACATTCAAATTGACTTTCGGAAGAGAAATTAAATACTAAGTTATCATGGATGGAATACAGAGGGTTTTTAACCAGTTATTCTACTTACATAAAATCATATTCCAAAATAAATTGTGTTAAAATTACATATCAGGAGTACCAGAAACATTTTTGGGTTAAAGTCACCATTAATTCAGAAACTGTTTTTGTTGGGTATTCAATGATGCAGCAAGGATAATTTGCACTGTAAAGTCTTTCTTTAAAACAAGACTGTATTGAAAACAGGTTATCTTTACATGGCACAAAATGAGAAGCTTTCAGCAAGTAATTACAACATACAATATGAAAAAATCCAAAGATTTGAATCAAGCATTGAGATATCTGACTTAAATACCTTAAACAGGACATTGCTAGTGCACCCAAAAAAATAAAACCGAACAATTTTAAATTTCTCTGCTACTTGCACAATCAAAACAAAACCAAATCTCATTTCTAATGAGCCAAATTTGTACAAAAGGACCATATTTTAACAAAAAACTTTGTTTTAAATATGATTTATGAGGACAAGATGTTCAGCAAAACTGAATAACAGGTGGAATGACCAGGTTATCTAATTTAATGCTCAAAGGACTTAAAATCAGTCAAAAGACTGAGAAATATAATTAGGTATTTTTGTTAATGATAACCACTGAGCCATTTCAAATAGTCATATTGCAGCCTGGATTCATTCTTGCACTCTTACATCATCTTTACCTCTATGCCTATTTATAAAAAGAACAGTGCAATAAAATCAGATAGTAAAATTATGATCTCTTTAAAAAAATGCTTAAGCTATACCAAATTTGCATAAGTAACTATTTTTAGTGCTACTTCAGGTAATTTTTAGATATTTTCCTGTGAAATTAAGGTAATGATACTATGACTCAAAAGCAGAAACTGAAGTTGAACTAAACACATGTTGGCAATGACAGATCAAACAGATATGTAGGAGGCTGAACAACAGAGTGGAAAAAGCTTTACATGTAGAATAAGTAGTCAGACTTACAGACTATACTGTAAATATACTCTGTAAATTAGAATAGTCACATTAACCTGTGTCTGAGACTTACACAAATTAGGAAAAAAAACAACTAACTGTCAAAAAATAATTTTACAAGGGCAAATTATCTGGGTGAATTTCAAGCACCTGAGAGTAAAGAAACATATTCTATGCCACATGGGCTCCGAATGTACAGGCCCGGGGTTTCCGAATCCACACAACTTATGCCAAAGTGATTTCACCAGACAGCACTCACCCACAGTTTATCTTCTTCCATTTCATTTCCCTTTAACTCAGCATCTTTCTAACCATTTATCTTGGCTTTTCACACTCTCAGAACTTTCCTGCCAAGTATTTTTCTCTGCCCGTTGTTAGCCCCTCCAATACAAACTTTTCTGCTTTCTTAATTCTTCCCCACTATGTTTTTCATAATGAATGCTCATCCATTAGTCACAACTTCTATATCACAGCTACCAGAAAAAGTCTTCTATGCACAACAACAGAACACAAGTGTTACTTGGGATATAATCAAGAGCATCCTTACCTTTCCAAAATCTCTCACGTCAAACAAATCAAATGCTTCAAAAAGTTCACTCTTCTTCATTCCAAATATTTCACAACATGCCGACAGAAAAGTCCTGATGTTCTTCAAGCAGAGAAACTAGGGGAAAGAAAACAGAAATGTTAAGTGTCAAGTGTGTAAATTAGCAATGTATGTGCTCACTTAGGTCACAAACACACCATATAATTCACCAATACAATTATTTGTAAGTTAGCATTTCCACTATGCTCTGGTCCTAATTCGGCCATAAACATTCTCTTCAGGCTCAAAAGCATTAACCAAATTTTGAGTAGACACTTTGTGAACAGGAACTATTTTCTCTCTTTTTACATTTAAAAAAAAAGATGTGACAATACACTACTAGATACATAATAGTCCAAAGACAGACTTACTTTCAGCTCTCTACAGACAGCACAGAACAAAACAAATAAGTTACTTTAAAAAAATTATATTAATATGTGAAAGTTATTATTCATGTATAAATCAAGCATTTCATCTGTTAAATTCTAGTTTGAATGTTTAATGAATGCATGTGCACTGTTTTCACACACTAAAGACTTTATGAATACATATTCTCCATCTTGTGTACAGGAGGAGGTGAAGCTTCAAGTGAAGTCATTTAAATTTACCTAGCAGAGATTTAAGATCCTCAGACCACCTTGATTTCTGTACTGAATCAAAGGCTATTTCCCTTTAGTTATCCACACGCATCAATGATCATCTGAGTCTGAAAAAGAATAAAGCCTCTGCCACAATGATCTCCTTAAAAGGCTTTTAATGCATTTTCCTGTGGATTGCTTTGTTTGACAGACCTTCCCAGGCCAAGAGGCAGTAACTATCAAGAGCATTGGTAACTTCAGAGGGATAGCTAAAAAGGGCAATATGCACTCTTGATAACAGCTCTGTGAGGTACTAGCACCTTCTGAGGACATCAGCTTCATAAAGATGCTGTTGTAGTCCTATGAGCCACACTTGAAAAGCAAATACAATATTTATAAGCAGCAGCGTTTCAAAGGACCCCACACCATGCTCTGAATATGCATTTTAAAAGTACTGACACAGCAACTCAATATTACAACAGCGTTCTGCATGTTTTAGTGGATTCATGAGGATCACTCATATTAGGATTGATTATAGAATTGCTGTATGTTTTGATTAAAGCAGTATTTTTGATATTGAGGGTCACAGCCATAGCAATTCAACAGGCAGCCCTACTTCACATCTTACAGAACTACCCAGTGAGACACAGGAAATGCAGGGCATGTGATAGACCAGATTTACAGCAAGGGCACACATATATGAAAGCACTGATTCAGCAAGAGATGCTACAAGAGCAGACAGCTCCAGCAGATGGTTGTGGACATCAGGGCAGTCAACAAACTCATCACAAAGTATCACAAAAACCATCCCTGTGCAACCCAAAGCTCCCAGGAAAGCACCTGTGACTGACCAGGGCCTCATCAACAGTAAGGATTCCCAGCTGTACTGGCTGGACCTGCGGCCTCCACCATTTTCCCCCTTTCCAAAGAGCCCCTTCAGCATGTGCTTCCCAGCTCATATGGGGCAGTCATTGCTGAGCAGCTCAAGGAGAACGCTGCATTTATGCCAGACTGCTTTTATGCCAAGTGGAATTTTAAGAATTAGTCTAGCTTGCTTAGTCAATGTGGCAAGCTTATCTGGTTTTGCGAAGATTATAGTTTTTAAGTCAAAATTGCAAGGTTAAAAGGCCGACAGATGTTCAACATATGTGCTTCTTCCTCCATCACATTGGCAGAAAGAATCAGAAATCAGAGCTGGTCTTTAAAATGAGCTTTAGAAACAAGATGGCACATACAAAGTCATTATTGTTTTCTGCTGTATTTTTCCCCAGATTTTTTATTATTTTTCTTAAAAGCTATCAATGGCCACTAGGTTTGTCCAACGCACAATACTTGAATACCCACCTATTTGCTTACATCAAAATTCTCAAAACCACTGAAGGGTGTGATTCTCACTGGAAAATTCAGCTGCCTTTTTGAAACTTAAGTTTGGAGCTTATATTAGTGCCGAAGTCTCCCAGTGCAAAGAAAGCTTACAGCTACATAATTGTTTACCTCTAAAGGGAGCATGAAGTTAAGGGAGAGACAGAAGCTGTCATGGGCCTAAAATCCGACCTAGATTTGCTAAAGAGCATTTTAGCGAGTTGCATTTAGCTTCTTAATATAGCTAAAAGAACCATTTAATGGATCAGCAGTTTTTCACAAGCAAGATGTCCTCTCCCTTCTGCAAAATCCCTCCAACTATTCTTAACAGACATTTCCCACAATAAAAGATAAAGATGGCAGCATTTTTCCAACAAGATTTATTAGTTACTTCAAATTTCTTTAAATTTGGAGGCAATTTTCTGACATCAGCCTTTTGTTTAAATTATTGTTACTATGAATTATATCTGAGCAGCTTAGAAAGCATATTACAAGAAATTACAAGCCTGCGTTTTTAAGGAAATGTTAAAGCACCTACAGTCTAAGTAGTAAATAAAATTCTTTGGAATATTTTAATAGTAAGACCAAAGAATAATCTAATCCCCCTGTCTTCCTCTGCCCCTCTTTTTTTGTTTTTTAAATGCTAATTCATTAACATGTATCATTGTGCTAAACAGGTTTGACCTAATTATGATCTAATATTCAATAACCATATAACAAGTAACATGTCTTGTAGGCTCTAGAAACCACATGGTGAGCATCTGTCAAATCCACTGGTGTTTGATGGGAGCACATCATCACTGAGTGTGTGCCAGGCAGTGCTTTCAGCAGAACAGGTAACCTGACATTACAGTCTAACACCCTGCAAGTTCAAAGACTGCTTAGTGAGCTTGAGTTGGCCCTATAATGATTCAGTATTCATCAGTTTTCTCTTGTAAAATGAAAATTAAATTCTTATTACTAACTATTAAGCTAACCACAGCAGCTACAAGGATAAAGCTGTGAAACTAGTAAAACCAAAAGCACGTTCATATTTAAATGAATTTTGTTTTGCAGTACAATGTATGGGGAAAAAAAGTCTTTAAAACCCCTTGTTATACACTACTAATGTTTCAGAAAAGTTATTTGGTTATATTACCCAGAAAACTTTCAGAATTATTTCCAAACATTTATACTGCAATCTTCTAAAGAAACAGTTTCCCTGATTGAAAACAAAGACTTTTATCGCTGTGGTTACTGTATGAAGACGTACAAATTACTAAGAGAAGCCTCCAAATTAAACAAGAGCATACTGCTAAAATCTAGGAATTTCTATAAAAGACAACCTTCCTTGCTGACAGTAAGAAAAAGGCACCATCACTCTGCAGTCTCTCATTAGTAAGTACAGTCCTCAGGATATTTGGAAACCTACTGCATTATTGTGTTTCTTTTTCAAAAGAAAATATCATAGTTCGGCACACCGCAAGGCAGATCATTAGAGCAGCTGGGTGCCCAGTTTTCAGAGATGCAAGGAGAGCTAAACCTCACTCAAAGTCTCCTCCACAGGAAACCCTGTCTTTCAGTACAAGAACTGGTTTCTCTTCATTAAAAAAAAAAATAACACAACTTAAAAACATCCCCTTGGAATAGTTAATGATGCATATTTTTCACCCCTTTTTAAACTACATGGCTATATTAGGAGACAGCAGTCCAGAATTTTCAGTACACAGATCAGTAAAATATTGCAGTAGGGCAGTATAAGCCATGAGTACAGCAAGGTTAACACTTGTGAGAAATACAACTTCTCTCTTGCTGATCCACAGACATGCCATGAGAGGAGACTATATCCAGCACCAGAGACAGATGGACAGAAATCACAACACATCCTCATTCTGTGATTCTGTGACTGGGTCTCAGGAGCCTGGAAACACTTGTCAATATTAACAGCTATAGATTATTAAGACATTTCTAAAGCATCCTAATGTTTCACTACTACAAACCCATAATGCAGCTGCTGAAATGGTGTAACTCCTGTGATAAACCACTGTGGTTTTATGGAATACATTCTAGTGCCTCTGGTCTGTTCTGCACTGAATTTGATTTTGCAAGAGGCAGAACATTTACTGAAATAACAAGCAAGTTTGAAAAAAACCTATGTCTACCACCTTAAAAAAGCAGGTGTGGTTTATATAATTGGGATTGTATTTGTCTGAACTTTAAACACAAGACAGTGGGCAAATCAAATTATACCAGGTTCCACAGAAATAGTATGCTGTTTCTCCCACAGTATTTGCCACTTCACAGAAAAACATTTATTTGAGGCTTTTTCCACACAGAACATGGTTATGTGTGCTGACAGAAATGCATAGAAATATTTTACAAAGGGTTCTGAATAGAAATTACTAATTAGACACTAAAAGCACAGGCAGGGCTGAAGCTGCCCACAGGGAAGAAGGATTTCTCTAACCAGACTTTTAATGAAGTGAAAAATGAAATGCAAAAGAAAAAAGGGAGGGGAAAATCATATAACCTGTATTCCCATAATCTAAGAGGTATTTCTCAAAAAATATATTTTGGCACTGAAGTACTTCAATGGAATACAAGTCTGTTTGATACAGACCGTAATATTCAGTATCTAGATGTATCCTTTGTACTAAAAGCACTTTTACAGGCGTTCAGAGACCAACACAAAGAGCTCTGAAGATCAAATTGTGCCACAAGACATTTCATGAAATTCCAACATAGCAACACCAGTCAGGCAAGTGAAAACTGAAAGGCCAAGAAATGACAAGTATTCAGGAAAGACAGAGTTCTAATTCACTTTTTTTATTTTAATTACCAATAGTGGGAAGGGAGAAAAAAGTTATTTGTATTTGTTTCAACTTCCACCTCCTTTTTATTATGATGATTGAGTCACAAGTACAGATATTTAGTCACAAGCCTGGGAAGCTGGCAGTTCCCTTGTGTCTGCATCAGACATCCACACTGCATATTAAGGCAAATTAGGAACATACTGAAGCCTGAGTTATCTAAGGCAGCCTAAACAGATGCTAGGCTATAAGGGCTATATTAAAACCAGACTGGATCACTGTCATTCAGTGTCAGGGAAGGTGTTTTTTCCCCCACTGTGACTCACTTTTGCTGACATGGAATACTCATCCCTTCCTTCATCACTGCACTTCAGGGGCTTTTCTGCATGTTGTGTTCCCAGCCCCACACAGACTTCAGGAGGCTCCCAATAACTGCATAAGGACTGAGGCCAGTTGCTCCTAGCCACCGTCAAGTAGACGCTGTGATAAAAGAGTAAAAACATAGAAAAGGGACTCCACTTAGCCCATTGCCCACTAAATCCACTTTATATCCTGTGGAAGAAATAAGGCATGTCAATCACAGATAGTCCTGAAATCTTCCCTTCCTATTCCTCCTCTAAATGGCAGCACTTTATAAACTACACAGCTGCAGCTATTTGCCTTTGCTTTGTCTTTAAAGAGCCTTATATGCAAAACCAAAAAGTAATGGCATTTTACATTACAGCAAGCATGTTATAGCAAAAATAGCTGAGGAAAGGGCAAACTTTCAAAACAAGTATATAAAAGAAGCAACAAGAGGAGCAAATTTGGCTTAAATTTACACATCTCAGAAGGTACAATTGCTTTGTTTTTTTCATTTGTGAAATACTGATGTTACATGCAAGGAAGCATATTCAGGTTTGTGAATATATGAGATTTTTCTATTGGTTGTGCTCTTAGAAAAGCAGCATTATACAAGAATAGAAGTTAGAAGAACAGAAGAGCAGACCATTGCCATAACACTTAAATGCTCTTTCTACACCCTCAGTGCTTACTACAAAAGATGAGCTCTTGACCTTTCCTATCTGTTCCTGGAATGATGATGAGAACAGATTAGCTGGGAATCCCCCATTTTTATTTTCATTCTCTGTTCCTGAGAATATATGCAAAAAGGAAAATGCTGCACTTATACCTGTTAAGCAAGAGGAGAAATGAGAAAATTTCCATAATGGATTTAACTGGAAGAATTGCTTTTGTACATTCCATCACCAAGATTGATAAGTGCAAGTTGTTTCAATGAAAGAAAGCACTGAAACAGAACTTGTCTCCTCAAAATTTCCTGCAAGAAGTTTATTCATGCCCTGAGGGTTGCAGATTCTTGTCTTCTCACTTGTTTTGGTATTGGTTACAACAACTGTGCTGATAGGAACAGCATAAACTTCATTAAAATGCTATTCAAATCCTGCTGAGTCCAAATTTGAGAGAGATCCCAGAACTGGCTACTGTGAGCAAACAGTACCATCATATCTAGTAGCCAAGATCCTGTGACCATAGCAAAGGTACACAGCAGCAAAACCAAAACTGTACCTTGAACCTACACGCATAAAAGAGCAACAGTAACTAGCGATAAAGAACCAAGGGTTTCATCAGCTCCTGCACAGTGTATGTGCGCAGGAAGCTTCCAGTTTCCTTACAATTCTTTCAGCCACATCCAATAAAGGGAGAAAATCAGGTACTTAGAGACATTGCTGCTCATATATCAGGAGCTCCTTGCCATAAGCCAGGCTGGACAGATCCTCAACACGTGCCATCTTTGAAAGAACAATCCCAAAAGGAGGGCTACCAAAATAGGAGCACAAAATTCTATTAGCTGTCACAATTATTTTTTTTATTATCTGTATGTTAATTAACACCAAATTACTAGATAATCAGACAAAGCACCACTGTGGTACTGACAGAATTGTACAGTCAGGGTTAACAATTCAACAGAAATCATTCCTGGCTCTTCACAGATTTCAGCAGCCAAAGTACATTAGATTAGTTCTGCTCTGCCAAAAGGAGTAATTAGCACTATATGCAGCAAAAATAGCTGTAAGGATTTGTAAGTGAATGAAGTATGGACCCACTGATGAAGTCTTAATTCAGCATCTATTAATGTCTTTTCATAAGCCAGCAAGAGAGAAAAGAACAATATCATATTCAGGAACGGCATTTGTAACATATCTCTTGTTCATATGTGTGCAGCTTTTCTTGGAAAAATCTTTAAAGCCAGAGTCGTATTAAATGAAGGCATAAGGGCCATAAAGAATTTAAAGATCAAGTCAGCACAAGAGGATGAGTGCTCCTATTTTCAATAAGCAAATGGAAGCTACCAAGCAAGTGTTACTCTTTTCCTTACTCTTGGATAAAATCTATTAACTTGCAAATTACATTTTAAAAAGGAACTAACACACAGGAAGAACACGTCACTCACATCAAAGGAATTCAGTTTTACATTCTGCATTTGACCTCTTGTTCTGCAAACCACCTCAATCATTCAGAGGGGATCAATATTTCTAAAGCTCTAAGCAGAAGAAAACCAGGCAAATGTTAAATACCTCCCAAACTTTGCTCTCAAAAAGCCACAAAGCAGGTGCCCTAATAAATATGGAGGAGACACCACATTGAGCTCTTTGTAGAGTTGCTTAAGGTTCTGATACCATTACATAACTGAAGAATTTTCCTAGGAAATGTGCTATGCAAAGAACAACAGACACTCCTTAATTCATAGGATTAAGGACCAGCTAGGGAGACCTGTAGTGTTATTACATTTCCAGATGTGGGCATTCTTTGAAGGCCTGCACAACACAAAATGCTGTATGAACTATAAAACATATTAAATTCCTCTGAACCACTACTAACACTGTATGAATATTAATAGCATGTTCTTTATTTGCTCAGTTAATGTAGTAATTAAATATTCATAGGAAAGCTCTTAAAATTCCTAACTGACTACTATTCAATTGTGTCTATTGCATTTTGGCTTGAGTATGAAGTTTTGTTTATGTATGTTTGCTCTTCTCTGTGCTTCAAAGAAAGAAAATAGAAATTGAAACTTGGAAAAAAGCTGAGGAAGCACAAAGGATGCTCCACTTCTGTTAATACTGATACGGAGTGAATAGAGGGCAGGGAAAGGAGTCCAGGATTTGTTATGCATTACTGATTCTCTCCTTGGCATTATAGCACTGGTTGAGCAAGTGAGGGCAAAGAAACATTGAAATTCTCTGTGTCCCTCAAGTCAAGTGCTCCCACAAGCCATGAAACTGGCAATACATGGGAATAGTTAGACCATTAAGCCCCGACTACAGGAATTCCCTAAGTGTAATTGAGGAGACAGGGGTAAGAACTCAGGACAGCATCCTGTTGCAAAGGGCAATTTTTAGAGTAGCCCTTTGTTCCCCACTAGCAAGACTTAACTAAATCTGTTCTGCACTTTCTCATCAAAATCAGCAACTGCAACACAGTATTAAGCACATAAAGCATTAAAGAGATTAGCTAGGGAGTTCCTGTGCTTAGTTACCTTTCCAAATAAGTAGCCCTATCTGTCTTATATTCCAAAGCTGCACCTCTAAAATGCCTTTCAAGAAAAATGTGAGTGTTTTACAAGCAAATACAAAAAGAAGGAAGACAAAGGGAACATGGAAAATAGTCCTAAGGAGAACATGAGTAGGAGGAAGACAGCAAGAAGGAAATGAAAAGAGGACCCCAGGAAAAGCAACAGGAAAGGGACAGGCACACACTAAAACCAAAGTTTAAAAAAGAAAATCAAAATAGACTAAAAGAGAGATCCAGAAGCAAAGAGCACTGAAATAATATAATACTTGACTCATTAATGATTACATTGTGTGAGACATAAAATAAAAGCCACACACAAGAAAATGTGTTCAAATTTTGGTGTTAAAATGCTCCAGGCAAAACTGTTTATGAAACTGCCACTTAAAGAAAGACAGTAGTCACTGTGCCATAAGGTGTATTTACAATGGAAAACTGCTTCTGTAAATGGCAAAACTGTTAAGGACAGTGATTTCCTACTTGGATATATTGTTATTGGTCCCAACACAGGCTTTCCAATCATTCACATGTCAGCTTAGTTGATGAAATATTAGCAGGTGTCAAACTTCAAAACCTATACCTACCTAAAGGATTTAAACTTATTGTAGGGCAGGGGGAACCCTAAAGCCTCCAGCTTAACTGATACATTTAAACAGCAAAAAGAATGGAAAGCCTCAAACGAATTAGGTCTCAACGCTTTTACAGTCAGAGAAAACAAAAATTATATTCACACTGAAACCATGAAAAATCTTACAGCAACAGTATGAAATGGATCTTCACATCACTGCAAAAGAGAACACCCAGCACATCTGTTCATACTGTTAGCTTGGCACACTAAAAAGCCGCTTCCATTGTATCTTGGTATCTTTTATTCGTGCCTGTGCTTGCTTTTTACCAAGTCTCTAATGTTAGCGCAGTAACATGAGAAGACCTCTTACTTTTCCCTATACATGTGCAAGGGAAATTACTTTTGGGGTGAGCTCTAAAGGAGCCCTATGAAGGTGTGACAAAAAGCTGCCACATAGGATAAGGCAGAGAATCCACTAGGGGATCCACACCTGACTTCAGCTCCATTACAGAAACACAATCCCTTTCACTTATTTCTACCTCGCACCTAAAAGTAAGCACCACTGAATTCACCACCTGAACTGGATCTCCTTTGCAGCTGTGGTGCCCTGAACACAGGCCCTACAAGCCAGACCTGGACCTCGACTGTGTAATCCCTTTACAAACACCTAGAGTGTGGGTTCAAGAGCATTTGTAAGTTAGCACGTACTAACTTCTTCTTTTCTAAGCACTTAAATTCTCAAAAGCTGTCAGCACTGAATCTTGCATGGAAATTCAACACAACTGGGGAGGGGGGTGCTGATGACCTACACAGGGTTGTCAGTTCCTGTTAAAGGTGAACCTAGCCCAAATAACTCCTATGTTTTTCCATTTCTTACCAGCAGATACAGATCATGTACTAGGTCTTTGATTTCCACAAGGAACAATATTCGTATTAACAGTCATTAGTGTTAACATGCATGATTCATTAAATACTTTGTTTTCTTGAATTGCATATGTGTACTCTTTTCCAAACTCTTAAGGTCATGGAATAAGCTCCTAGCAAGACCTTAAGGATGCAAGTACAGCTCTCTACAAATTGCCCACTATGAATCTGACTGTCCTCTAGTTACCTAATTTTAAAATCCACTGTTCTATTTTTGCTGGTGTGTCACTTCAGGTTTGCAGTTTATTAGACCATGCTCTCCGTGGCAAGGACAAGGGTTTCCAATATATTCAGAGAATACTTCTCAAGGACTGCAAGTCAAGTAAGTAGAACAGATAAGTCCAGAAATCCATACCACACACCAGTAGGAATAGCCATGAATGGAAAACAAACTCCAAAAGTAAATTTGCAGGATTGGAGGCAAAAACTCAGTGGTTGTATAGCATACCGACAACATTTTTACACCTTGTGATGTTCTCTGGAGCTTCAACATATTGACCTGCTGCTAAATGCCATCCTTCCTACATTGAGTGCCATACAGTTGGCATCTCAAAGGTGCTACCTAGCACTTCTATTGGACACCCCCTCTGTTTCCACACTGAAAAGGAAAGCAAATAATTTTCTCTTTTCTCAGACCTCTCAGTCTCCCCCCCATGTTGCTTCTTGCCAAAAGCTGACAAATTCTTCATTTTCTGTTGCTTGTTTACTACAATTGAAAACTTCTGCTGCCCTTATCTGAACTTCTCTCATTTTATTATATCCTTTTTAAAGCAGAAGACCACAATTACGGGTTACTGTAATACTGTGGCTTATGCAGCAGACTGCAGTGGCATAATGAGCCATAATGCATAACAGCATAATAAATGTTTGGGGCACAAAACAAGCTTCAGCACATACATTTTGCAAAATTTCCCGGGGTACTACATCCTCCACTACTACCTATGGGAACACACTACTCTTCCAAAGGATCTGGTCTGGATGTCGATACTGAAGTAGATGAAACTGTGGTTTGATCCACAGCTGCAATTCCTGGGATAAATAGGACACAAAAACATTAAGAGTTCCAAAAATTCTGAGGGAAAAGGTGGTTAAAATACAAATCTAAAAATGTAGAAACTAACATCATTTTACCCTCAACTGTTTTCCACCATGTCTCTGAAATCCAGCCAGTGTTAAGCAAACTGCACTTCATTTTCTCAGTGACATGTAACCCTCCTAATAAAGGGATTCAAGTGAAGTATCTGTATAACACAAGAATTGGTAAGTATTAGAACCTTAATTTACACCACCAACTTAAAATTATATGAATCTTTGTGAAGCTGCAGTAGGCTTCCTTCCTGAAGAAGCCTGATAAACAATGAAAGAAAGCATAAGCTGACATAAAGCATTCCAGTTGTACACCATCATAGGTGCTTGCTGTCTAAAAGGCTGCATTCACTCACTCCAAGCTGACTGCCAAAATGAAACACACCACTGAAGGCAACCCAAATTTGTGTGGGAGATGTGTCAAAATTGCATAAATACCTACTTCCACTAGTATGAATTAACAGCTGTGATCATCTCAGCAGAGGCAAGTAAGTGGATGCTCACAGAAATTCATCTGCCACTTCTATATGTCACATTTCATGTGACAGCTAAATCATACTGATACCTTGTCTTATAGTAACAGTTGAGGTACACCAAGAAATGGTCCAAAACTTCATTTCAAAGGATGTCAATTTGGCATCTCACAGAGTAAAACAATCATGAGCATGGTCTCACAAGAAAGAAGATTTATGAAAATATGAAAAGAAAAAAAAAATTAAAATCCTAGAGCACAAGTGAGTATTTGTTAAATAGCCTAAAATAATCAAATTGTGAATAAACCAAGTACTTTGAAATCTGAGCAGCACAGTATAATTTAGCATTATCTGGGCTCTTAGTCTTCTGAGCAATTTGATGCAGTACAATTGGGGTTTTAAATGGAGTATGTGAGCACCAGTGAAAAGTCTGCATTACTGAACCATACTATGTGCTGAGTCTTAAGATACTAATATCATATTTTTCTACAATCCAATTAAGAAAACTGTTCTTAAATAACCATAAAACAGATAGTTGTTTCAAACAGCTCATTATAAACAACATGAAGGCAGGTTCAGTGAAGAACCCAGCATAACTGTGGCTACACAACATGAAAAGACCTGTTGCACAGTCTTCAACAGGTAAAGTCCATGGGAGACCATAAAAGATGACACAGGAAAGACACATGAAAGCTGCCTTTTCAACAAGATGCACAGCAAGCTTAGTGTCTTCCACTGAGCCCCAAGCCTCAGATCCCACAATGAGTAAACCCTTCAGCAGTGCAAAAGGCCCCCAGCCATACCAGCAGAAGCTTTACTGTTACTGTATCTCAGCAGTTCCTACAATATAAACTGCAAAACTCTTGGGGTGCTGATGGAGCCCAGGGGTAGCTGTTCAGAGCAGAAGACATCACACACATGAAAGCCCCACTTCAGTAAGCACTCAGGGCAATCTGCCACCAATACCTTGTCAAGTACAAGTATCTTGCCACCAGGTGTTTCACTCTCTTGCTATGCAATTGCCTTGGGAAGAGAACTACTGAACATCGCACAAAAATAATCATTTTAATTATTAAAGTACAATGTGCTTTGAGTTTTGGCACATTATTCCAAGTGTCTGTACATGAACTGTGTTAAGGAGCATTTTAAGGTAAAGAACTCCTCCCAGTCTTTATGCTACTGACTCACAGCTGAATGACTTCAGAACACTGCACACATATTGGTGACCTCATAAAAACCAAACTTCCTGAAGCATTTTAAAAGCACCTGTAAAAGGTACTCATTCCTGAAAGAAGGGCTGTGTAAATTATTATTGTCAGTTTCATGGTTGTATTTTCATATCTCTTAAATTTACACGACACATACACAACAGTGCCAGAAAAACTAATCTACCAAGGCAACCTGAGAACCACTAACTTAGGAGGTCCTCATTCAGTGCTCTGCTGGTCTTCTGAACTTAGTGAAGAGAGCTGGATCCTGTTTTCTTCATAAAATTATTCCTATTAAATCTAAGGTGGTCGTGCATGTAGAACAAATTAATTAAATATTTAGTAATTTAGCAGCAGTATGTGATAGCACAACACAATTTAAGTTGGTTGTATAAATACATCCCTGTCATCTTAAATGTAGTATCACCAACATTAGGTTTTAAAAGGCATGCCAGAAATCACAGCAAGATACTGGTTATTTACACAAATCTACATAAAAAATCAACAGTCACTCTTGTCATGGCTAAAAATTTCTGCATGAGCAGTAACCCGTAACTGGTTTTGGCACTAATGCATGCATAAAGGAAAACATACAACCTAACATAGGGGCAGTGAAAGCATCTGCCTGCAAGCTGTAGGCAAATATTTTTTTTTAACCTATTATACAAAAGAACACATACAGAAGCAGTACAAGCAGCTACTGTAACATACTTCCAGGCCTCTGAACAAGCATCAGCTTACTAATTGCCTAACAGAACATCAGTTCAACACAAATGGTTCCTTAGATGGTTTTTTTAAATAACATAGCAAATGCATACATTGGAGCTAAGCTGTAAGAATGTCTAGGAAGCCTAAATTTTGTCTAGAAAACCTAGGTTTACGTCTGGTTTTGTGTAGTATTGTTTTGTTCTACAGAATAATCAGCTAAATAAAATGAAATGAAATAAAACAGTATGATCCTTTTATCTTCTAAAAGGCATAATATCTTATTGAGACAAGATTAGAAAGAATAACAAAATCAATATATATGCAGTTTGTAACTGGGAATTTATAACAATGACAGATCTTCCTCTGCCTCTCTATGGAGAGGGTTCTCAGCACTGGAGAATCAACAACAGTGATTTTCTGAAAAATGGACATGACAGTACTGCAAGGCTGATTCTTGCCTTTAAGTCAAATAAGCAGAATAGCAGCATGGAGTCCATGTAGAAGACAAATTCACTTGATTTGTTGTAAGATGATAATCTAGTGTGAACAACTAGAAAAATTATTCAGTAACAGCCTTTTAATAGATCAGAATAAGTGAGGTTATGTGAAACAAGGACAGGAGAGTAATTAGGCAAAACAATCAGAATAGACCCTTGCAACTAATTTTCGGGCTATAGGATTCAGAAAATATTTGTATTCAGATCCTGTTCACTTTTTTCAGAAACAAGCATTTTTCCATTTGTGACAATAACATGCCACTTCTCAATACGTGCTCTTAAAAAAACCCAGAAATCAGTATACAGTAAGTACTTGACCTAGTCAGTCTAATTATTTAATTCTTGCACTGCTCACTTATTTCTAAATGAAACCACAAGAGCAGCTCCGTGGGTATTTTCTTTAGCAAGGACTGGAAACTCACAAGTTTGTGACTCATTGTTCCAGCTGTGCCACACACAAGTGACCAAACAGATCCTCTGAACGTGACTCACAGCTCCACCAAAATCAGTCCAGATCTGCTACCAGCAAGAGGCCACCCCACCAGGACACACCTCCACACAAATTCTTGACAAACTCTCCCCTGCAGCCTCTCTGCTCAAGTCTTCCCACCAGCTTCAAGAGTCTCCTCAGCGCAGAAAGGAGCTCCCTCTCTGGAGGAGACAAAAGGTACCCACATATTCGCTAAAGCCTGTCAGGTGTACACCCTGCCAGCAATAAACACAACCTGAAGTTTGTACAAGTCTGCTCTCTGTAATTCACAGGGAAAACAACTCTTTAAGGGTGGTGGGGGGACCAATAAACTGGTTCAAATGACCCCTTCAAATCCCCTTTTCAATACCAGTATGCCTTCCCACTCAAGGGTATTTCTGATTAATTTTTTTGACAGCTGCAGAGAACTAGCAAAAAAGTCCCATTTCCTTATCTGTCAAAACATGTCAAGTTACTGTCTGCTAAATGTGGTAATTTGTTGTATGCTATACAGGACATTGAAGAACATGCATAGGAAATCCAAGGACCTTATAACACAACAATGGGGAGATCATTTATTTTTGTCAGTGACTACTGTTATGAAAACTTTAAAGTCTTTATTAAAAAAAATCATACCCATTTCAAAGCCAGTTGAGGGAGAGAAATAAGACACCACACACAAATTATTTGCTCATCATGTGTCATCCCAGTGAAATCTCTAGCCACCCAAGATCCCTAGTCCACTTGAGATACTAATAATTGATAAGAAAATACAGAGACATGGTAATGGTTGGAAAAGAAAATTATTAATTTAGAGTAGAAAAAATTTGAAAAGGAATTTCCCTAGTTAAAGTCATTCTCACAATTATATACATATATATAGTAAAGAAAGTTAAAGGAAGCATAAAAGAGCAGGCTAGACTTTACAATGAGAACTTTGATGAGGAAAGTATTATTGAAAACTAAGCAAAAGCCACTTCCTCACAGCAGTATATTTCAGTTCAGAGAGGGTATCTGAGGCAAATTATTCACAAGTTATGAAAGATCCAATATCAAAGTAAAAAAAAATCACTGACCTGGATTAAGATCTAATACTGAAGTACAAAAATCATTGACCTGGATTAAGTTCTCATCAGTATCTCATCATGAAACAAATAGTTTAAAGCTGCTCTAGTATTTCAAATTATATGAAACCATAACATCAGCCAGCATAAAAGGATGAGTATGACAAAAATTACTCTTCAAATGTATGTTCTCCATTAAACCAAGACACTGCATGAAAAAATTTCTTTTAGTCCCATGAGAACCTTTAAAAAAATAACTCACAAATGGTAACATTGAACTGCTTCAGCCTCCAGCAGAGAAATAACATGAACAAACCAAGACAAAAGGTGAACATTTAGGGAACAGTTACTGGTCAGTGATGCCTTGACCTTCCTGAGCTTTCATTGACAACACATCCACTTCCATGGAATAACCAGCTGGGCATCACCCACTTCTCTGCCTGCAAACTCCTTGCATTACACTAGGCCTATGAAGACTGTGTCCGTCCACAGGGAGCAATGCAGCAAAACTGCAGAAACCTGAAGAAACAAACTATTTGCTATCAAGGCAAGTCCTCAGGGATGTCATTGTGTAGCAGCTTGTATCTCACAGTACAGATACTCAATGTAGTAGTTGTTTCACTTTGAGTGTAAATAGTGAGTCTGGGAAGCAAAAATATACTTATGTCTATCAGCCTCTGAAGAGTGAGTGGAACTCACTGGAAAGACACAGAAAGCACTGAGACTGGTGTCCAACACAAAGGAGATGCAGGATGAACATGCTGGCTAGCAGGACTGGCAACTTCTGCCTTGCAAGCAAATAACCTTGAAAATCAATCCAAGAAGTGGTTAAAAATAATTACCATTCCCATCCCCACCTGCTCCTTCAGGACACAACCACAGAATAATATTGCTTAAGCACTGGCGTGGTGGCACAAACCTCCAGAGGTTGGTGACAAGGGCAGGAAACAAGTGCTGCAGCCTTTGAAAAGTTTCCAGTCTGATTCACCCTGCAGACTGCCAGCACTAGCTTTTATCCGCATCACCAGAGTGATCTGCCCAGTCACCTGGAGCAAAGCAGCAAAAAAATTTGGGGGACACCCTCACATATGTTGCAAAGCTCTGACTGCAGCAGGGAGGCAAAGAAATTTTTAAAACAATGGGTAAAAGCAAAGCAATCACCATTTACCAAAAGTAGTCACTGAAAAGCAGTTTAAAACAGCCCAACCGGAGATTGCTGGTCAAGCCCTGTGTGGTCCCTTGAATCCCATTTTCACTGGCCCTAAAAACATAATTTCCACCAGAGCCTTCATGCCCAACACACTCATCCATGCAGCTTCCGGAGGAGATGCGCTCTTACCCGTGTAGGAAACAGATCTCAGACAATCTGCAGAGGGATGAAGCCAACAGGAACAGTGAAGACAACAGGGCAGGGGAAACAGTTGAACGAAAGAAAGAGCAGGAAAGAAGTGAAAGAGGAAACAGATGCACTGGCAGGAAAAGAAAATACAAGTGGGAGAGGAAGGCAAGTGTAGAAGGTGAAAGTAGTACAGACCAGTTTGAGAGGACAGAGCACAAGCTGCAAAACAGATGAGAATTATAGACATGAAGGAAAGGTGGAGAAAAAAAAAAATTAAAACCCCAGATCCATCACAGCAGTACTTCTTAATCACAGAGCAGTCTGGGTTTCTAATAGGTGAGATCAAGTCACCTGAGTCAAAGTAGAAAAAAATGAGAAACAGAGAAGATTGGAAAAAGGTTGTCACTAGCAGACCTGTCAGGAAAATGAAATATTCTACAGAAACCCTAACATTTCAAATTCTGCTGTTCTTTCAAAACAAGATGAAAGGCATTTTAAATTCATTAAACTTTAACATTACTTTATTGAAACACTGGATTTTGAGGTCAAACTAATACTCTTCAGCACAAAACAGGAAAAGTTGAATACTACTACATTTCTTTTCCAAATAGTTTTAAGAACATCTCCCAAGAATGGCATTTTCAGGGCTAATTTTCCTGCAGAACTGTTCACTGCAAATTTTAGATTAGACACAACATTAGATGAAATCACATGTTTCTCACTGGAATTAAAAGATACATCACTTAGGAGTTATTTCCAAATCTAAACGTTTAACAAAATATATTTGTGGTCCTGCATTTTGGGCCACAAATTTGAACATTTTTAAAAAGCCATTCCATTGCATGGAAATGGACATATGTTCTGCACGAGAAAGAACAAGTCCTTAATTAATATAACTACCTTTAGAAGACCTATACAGACAAATCCCACCAAGACAGCAATTTTGCCCCAAAAAAGAACATCTAAGCCTTTCTTCGCTGCTAAGCAGAGGCCACACGCACTCACAATTACAGTAGTATTACTGATGGAAGAATCTACTCCTCAGGCCTATGTCTAGTGAGGTATGCTAAGAGGCAGTGTTACATACTACACTCCCCCTCTTGTTTCAGGACCTTTTAATTAGTTGCTGTTTTCCTATGTTTCTCCCACTGGTCATGGCAAATAATTTATAATTTCTTTTTTAATTTTTTTTTTTTTACTTCATAGCAGGTATTTTTAACACTAGAGAATAATCCACATTACATTAATATTGCTAGAGCTTGTGCTCTTGAAATAACATGATGCACTATGGGGCTTCCAAGCTACAAAAACCTACATTCTCAGAAAAGAGAAAGCAGATAGTTTAAATTAAGCAGATTCCCCAGTGGTCTATGAATCTGAGCAATTATAGCTGGGAAGACACACAAATTTGAAATATGTTCCAGTGTGGTCCTCAGGAGCTTCTCATGAAGCGCAGCCCACCCTGTACCAGCACGGCTCAGCTATCCCTACATCCACACTTCTCCCATCACCCTCTGCACTAACGGATAAATGTCCTAGGCAGCAAAGTCTTTCATCTTAGCTAATCATTTTAGCAGGGTCTTTGATACAACTATAGAGGCATTCCAATAGGATTACAGGAGTCACTCCCATAGAGCTTCATAAAACCTGCACCAGCACAGTACCAGTAGGTACTAGCACCTTCTGAGGCACAGTCCTTCTAACCAACAATATTGCTTGAAGGCATCACTGAGAACAACTGGGGAATTAAACCTCAGCTTTACAAAGAGTGCCATCTGTTCAGCATACTTGCAGTGAAACCAGCGGCCTCAGCACAATCCACAGAGAAGATGCATCACCATATTCAGTGCTGCCAACCACAAATGCAAACTGAATGAACACAGACCCTGAATAACTTTCTCATGACTACTTGTAGTGATTAACATCAAGGCACAGTGGTGGGTAAATGTGCACTGCCCTCTTTCCGATGAAGAAAAAGATCAGGACAGGCAGAACTCCAAACAAAATAGCTCAAGGTAACCCTACTTAGAACTCCCATAAAACCTCATGACATTACACACCTGTTAAAGACTACTTAAGATTTTAACATGTTCTGCACTTTTAAAATGCTCTAAGAATTCAGTTAAACCAAACACAGCTAAGAGGACACACACACATCCCAAAAAAACCCTCTGGGGTACGGTCCAAAAATTGTTACTTCACATCAAGCATCCAAAATCTAAGCGAGATCCATACCAAAAAAAAAAAAAAAAAAAGAGAGAGAGAAGAGAGAGAAAAGGAAAAGTGGGAACTCAAAGCTCAGCAGGAATTTTCAACAACGTTTAAAAATAAGAACTTCGCAATTCAGAAGAGAATGTGATCTGACCTGACACCCTTTATCGCTTTGTGCGCATACATGGAGGGTAAACCATTACGACAAAGTGAAACCTAAGTATTTCCACACACAGCTTCACACTATTTAGCAAAACTGGTACTACTGTGAAATGAAAACCTTCAGCCACAAAGTAGCATGAAGAGGTTTTCAAAATAGCTGCCTCAATATAAAATAGGTTTTAAAAGCTTGGCAGACATCCCTTTTCAACCAACCACACATCAACTGACCATAAGCCCAAAGGCAGCAGCCTGCAAGGGCACTTCAGGGAGTCTCACTCTTTCCATTTTTAGAGTGAAAGATGCTGCAGGCAATAGCAATAGTTTGAACATTCTCTCTGGTGTTTCCTACAGTCTACTTTTTTCCCAGGAAAAAAGTTCAAATCTTGATCTAAATCCTACAGAGCTAAGTGGAATTAATGAGCGTTCACTTCAAGTTACAATTCATATGGTAGCACTATGTCATCAGCATATCTCCATCAAGAGACACCTAAAATCTGAGGGGACATTAGTGAAGAGAAGTGTGGTCCTCCATCTGCCCTTAACCTTCTTTGTGCTGGAATCAGACATCCTTACTCATAGATCCTGAGCAATTCAGAGGGAAAAATACCATGGCCCTCATGGCCTTTTATCAGCTGATATAAGGCATCACTTCTACATGAGGCAGTAGATAATCGGAATTTGAAGTCAGTCACTGGAACACATAAGCACAATTTAAATCTTGGCTGCTAAGAGGCAAGCAGAGTACCAGGAATTATACAAGCTGTGATGATGCTGTAATTATTACAGTATCTTAGTTTTGAGTGTGTGCAAGCAAAATAACATGTTCATTTCTTAATGCATCAAATTTTCTTCACAACGGTGAAGTCAGACTGCTTTGACAATTAATATTTTTACAGGCCAAATTCTAATCATTCTATTTCAGTTGACTCTCAGGCTTCTTCCATGTAGAAACAGTGTGAATGAAGGAACAAGCAATGGTACAAAATACCCTAAGTATAGCTAATACAGCATATGCCATTATACAACTCAGAAACAAACAGGTAAATTTGATGGTACCAAGGATTAAAGGGCATATCTAAGGATTTTGGAAATACAAATCACCTTGTTCTGCTACGCTTTACCAGATAAAAATATGCTTTAAAAATGCCTTGTTTTGCTGGGTGGTTTTGGTTTGCGTTGGCTGGAGTTTTTGTCAGAAAATATTTGATTATAGCAATGTCTTTTGTTTGTTCCTGCAAGGCAATACTATAATCTCTATATGGTTTAAAGTAAGTTTCAGGGATAGCACGAGCAAAAAAATAAGTACTGACAGATTAACTGAATACCTATTAACCAATTCTAAAATAAAATTCTGAATGAAAGCAAAGGCAAAAAATACTTTGGATTGTAATACAAGACAAGTTGAAGCGTACCTGTAGGTCTGCAAGAGCATTGTAAACAGTAGGTGAGTGGCTTTTATACAAATTGCTACAATACCTCTATAGTATGCAATTTGTGTCTAAAGTTTCACATTATGAATATACAAAGAAACAAATATCCTACTAATAGTACTTCAGTGTTTCATGTTACCGAGACATTCACTATTGATGTTTAGTATAGGATGACAGAAAAGGTTATTGACCGCTATTTTCCCAAAAGATATATTCTCACTTGACAATGTGGTCAGCTGAAGCCAGTAGCAGTCACTGAGCTTTGAGAGAACATCTTTCTCTTATATATAAAAATTCAAAGCCTTACTATACAGATGTCAGTTCAGATTGCATTTTACACATCATAACTCTTAGCAAACAGCTGGTATTTCACAATGCCTCAAGTCCTAAACATGATTTGTCAAAGCAAAATAAGAGGAAAGAAAAGGTAGCTCCAGATGATGCCAAGTACACTAAAAAGTGCAAGGGAAGAAATGAATAGCCATTTGATAAAGTGCACATCAATTCATACTTCTCTGTGAAATCATATTTTTGAAATACTGAAATAATACAATGTAAGGTAGTACTAAACATTGCTGTGAAGTATTATGGAATGAGATGGAAGTACTGCAATGTTGCAAAAAAAATCAAAGGCTTTTGATAGGGGATTTTTTTCAGTTTGGTCTTTAAAGAACTAGAGGTACAATTTTAGTATTGGTGGAACAAGTTCAAAAACTGACACCTCTATATAAAGCAAAACTTAAGGAAGATAAAACTGTCAGTGATCTAATGAAACAATACACATTCCTCTGTACTCAGATACCCACACAATCAGGGCATGAGGCAGGACTTCCGTGCCTGCTCCAGGCAGTGACACACTCGGGTCTGGGCAGTTGCTGCCCTCTCGCCCGGCATGTGGCAGTGCACAGAGGGGAGCACACCGCAGCGGCTTTCATTTGCAGCCACACGCACTTGTCCGATTCCCCTCTGGGTCAGCTGCTGCTCAGGGAGCCAACATTACCTCAGCAGAAGTGTCTCCTCTAGTTCACCAATAGCAAACCGTGCTCTGGAAGCTTTCTTTGTGCCCGTGCCTCTCACCAGCCTGCCAGATGCTGCTGCCAGATGACCCTGCTCCCCAACACCCACACCAGTGAAAGCCAGACTCAGCTATACCAGGTCCCTGCTGGCATGGCCACGATGGATGCACCATCACACTCCCTGCAGGGTCTGCCTCTCACCCCTCATAGCTGCCTTGCCTCTCTCTCAGCCCTTTCTCATCCTTACCCTCTGTATTGCCTTCTTTACAACTATGACTTCATCAATTCTTTTGACCTTCAAAGGAGAGCAGAAAGAGATGCATGTGAGAAACCCAAGACCCTCTATCTCTCCAGTGCACCAACTGTACTGCTGTTTTTTGCTAACCCAGCCTGATGTGCAGTGCTGCAGCCTGGCAAACAACCTCCTGGACCTCACATGCCTAAGGCAGCGCATTACAACAGAGACTGGCATGCCAGCGATGATAAAGCCATTATCATTAAAGAATAACACAGCATATCCAAGATGGATTTTCTGTACTTATCTTGCAATAAATATCAAAATTCTTAAGAATCTTGCTTGCTGATATCCTTTTCAAATCAGCTTCCTAACTTATGTCCATTCTCTCTGGTTAATATTGTTTCCCTTGCTTATATCCTCCTACTTTTTATATACATATCTCTCTTCTTTAACTCTTTTGATTTGTTTCTTTTCATAAGCAGTCCTTCAACTTGCCACTATCACAGGTCTCCCACCTTTGTCAGACAAGGCTCAGAAAAAAACTTGGCTTTTCCCACATGACACAGCAGCGTGCCATACACAGACATTAATTTATATCATCCACTACTGGCAGACACTAGAGCCTCTGTGAGAAAACAGCACGAATATTTTTTTCTATTAATGCATTACATAGCTGCCAGCACACCAAAATTTTGTGCAGAAGGGAACATTTGAGACACTTCTTGGCAAGATGCATATGCTGCATTTAATAACTGTATGATAAACATAACATGTAAAATAAGCTTTACCATAGAGTACAACTACAGTTTTCCCTTCCTCCTGACAAAAAAGAATCAGTGTGAATCAATTAAAATCATTACATCAGTTTTCAAGAGCTATTTTCTTCACCTTAAGGTAGGAAGAATTACCTAGAAAAACCAGGTCACTTCGTTTTCATCAGTCTTTTCTTAGAACAAAACAGAGGTCACATTAAGGTTTTGCTTTGAACAAATATCTGTTCAAAGTATTTTATCAAGTCCAACACATAAAAGATATGCACATGTACACATAACATTCACATGAATAAATATATCTTTTCTGCATAATATATCTTAGGGCCAATATAGTTTTCATTTAAATGAATCACAGAAATAAAGTTAATGTGGTGAACCAAAGTACCAGCAAGTAAGCAAAGAGATTGAAAACATATGAAAATTTTAAAAAATATTTTTAAAATAACTGAATTCTTTCAAATGTATGTGAATATACAGTAAGATTCAAAGAATTCAAGAATAGGGAGCAGTTAAATACATCTCTTGTTTTTACACTGACGAAAACTGAACCCGTTTCTAAACTCTTGTTCAAGCCCAAGAAGTATTACAGTTTCAGAAAAACTGTATTAATCTAAATGTATCTTTGTGGTACTTCCTAGCACATAACGTAAGAAGAAAACATAGCATACCCACCTGTGGGGAGCTTAGAGAGGGGTTGCACACTCGGGGCAGGAGATCAGGGCTATCAGCTGGGGGAGAATGGGGAAGCTCCAAGCCAAAGGCAGGATCAAAGGAAACAGGGAGGTTTGTCTCACTCAGCACACCCACATCCTGAGACTACCTGATACCATTAGAACCAAGAAAAATAAACTCCTGCTCAAAAGCTCTGTCACAACACCAAAATATGACGTGGATAACAGAGATAACCAACTTCCTTTGGACAATGTGGTCACACCAAAAAAAGTAACTCTCTAAAATTAGACAGTATTTGAACTTGTAATACTAAGTGAGGGATATTTTGTTTATTTTTATTAGAATAATAGGAAATAGTTATTTTTAATATTTAATCTATGTCAACATCCCCTTTAGGTAAACTCCCATGCCAGTATTGCATTAAGTGCTGTTTTCCTGTTTAGCAATCTCTCACAAGTTAACTAAATGCCTCGCAAAAACCATTTCAAAACTAGCTTGCAAAGTATTAAAGATAAAAGATAAGCATTAAACAGATGACATCTTCTGCAAATCCATCATAATCCATTGGTTTAGGTTTTACATTTCTGGTGATAAATTACTTAAGTTCTTGTCTGATGATGATTAAACATCAGGATTAGTACTTTCTCTTATGGGTGACTTCTATTTTTATTACTCTCACCGGCCAACATTAGCCAAGAGGCAGCATCTGAGGCAAGTGAATGACTACAGTGAACAGTTCTGAAGGCACAGACACTCACCTTCAGTGCTCCATTCTGTCTCACTGTCACCAGGGACTGTTCCACTTCAGGGGAACCCTGCAACACATCTCCCTTATTCATTTAGCACATTCCCTCTTCTAGCTCCATTCCCAGCAGCTACAGTGTTGAAGTGTTCAGTGCCTACAATAAGGCCACTTTCACAACACTAAGTGAATCAGGCAGGCTCCCCTACAGTTAAAGGCCAAAAGGTATTACTTGATCCATCTCTTGTATTTCCTTTTCTAATGGCACACACATGGGTTGAAGTAACTCAAGTTGTTAGCTCATGGGAGTTCAAACAGCAAAGTGAGTTTGAGCCTTGACACAAGAGCTCTTAATAGAACCAACATTTTCCTGTTCTGTTCAAAGTGGAAAAAAAACCCTGGGCATGCATGTCCCTGAACCTGAATTTCCAACCTCATACAAAGCCCATGTGTAATTTTTCATAGGAGACCTCACACCAAGACACACCAGCTTCTCAGACAGGAGCATGGCAGCACTGAGCTGGCAATTCAGAAGAGAAAGGCTCAATGCTGCTTACCTTTTATATATGCAAGGTTTATACTTTTAACATCTGAGACTCACTCTCTGGAAAGTGTAACTGACTGAATCAGCTTCTGTTCTTCAAAGGACAACTTCCACTAACCAAATACACACATTTTCATAAGCATACAGTAATGCAGATGAAAACAGCCAGCATTCAAAAGGTTCAAACCCCAGTGTTTTACAGCCTAAAGCCACTGAGACATTTCTGTTACACAGGTATTGTCTCCAAAAAGGTGAAGGGGCAGAATCCACAGATCTCAAACTCATAAAACAGCCCACCCACAAGAACAGCTGTGACACGGGGTGCGTGGCTGGTGATGGGGCAAAGCCACGTGGTTCCCCAAGCTAGCCAGCCCATAAAACACACCCCATGCCATTTGGTCAAGCACCTTTGTGTTGCAATGCTGACCATCATCAATCTCAGTTTCTACTCCTGCCCTGGCAAAGCAACAGTGCTCCTGTTTGAATCAGGCTCCACCAGAAAACAGCATCAGGCGCCGCAGCATCAGTCACAACCCCTCTGCATTTTTGATCTGGCTTATGATGTGCCCAAGGACTACCAGGCAAAGCTGACAAGCATCACTGAGGTGTGATCTGCCGTATTTATTCTGAAAAAATAAATATGTAGCAAAATGGAAAAGACTTGATACTTACGTCAGACCACTGACACCTACTCCCAGGTCCGCCTGAGGCACCATCTCTCACCTTCCTGCTCTTTGGAGCTGCTGCATTTGTAAGTAGCCCCCAAGACATGAAAATTTGGTTCATAGAGAAAGGCCTGACAAACATCAACTGCAGTAAGAGACAAGGCCAAAATCAGAGTTTGCCCTCAATGAGGCCCACTCATGAAGCCTTCACCCACCCTTCTCAGTCTGTATTGGTTAAAAACTGTGCAGTAAGAGTCCCCTGGCCCATTCTAAGACTTAGTGGAAGAAAACAACATCAGATCAGGGAGTACAGGAGCTGCAGCTCAGTTCTAGAAGATGAGGGATAAGGGCCATATGAAGTTCAAACAACTCAGCTAAGCAGCACAGGCACAGCAGCAGTTTCAGACAGACTCTGCATTCAGTGGCCAAGACAATTTCCACCCTAATGCCAACCGTGATCTGCCTCCAGTGCCTATAACTCATTACCCCACATGGAAAGGTGAGCTAGCTAGAACAAGACCCCAAGATCCTATAAAACAGCAACTTTATGATGCTAATCTACTATGATGCAGTATTAGTTTACTGACAAGTACTATTCTGACAAAACACACAGTTTAGGGCACAACTCCAAGCAGATCTCACCAGCTGAATAATCTTCAAGCCATTGAGACTTCTCCAGAAGTTATTACTACAAGCTCTTTACAGTCTCAGCCACAAATTACAAGCAACTGGCAGAATTTCAACAACTTTTGAAATTTACACTTGAGTGATCATTTCCAGCAGAAAGGGTGTCCACTTTTCAAAAACCCCACAGAACCTCACTAAGATAACCAAATCTTGAACTTGCAGAACACAAATTCAACACTATGTAGAGTTACCCATTATAGATTTTGGTCCACCAACAATTCCCTTTGTTCAAATCAGTGTAGGGCAGAGAAATGCAACACTGGAGAGAACAGTCTGCAGCACTGTGGAGTGCAGGTACCTCAGGCATACAGCAGACAAAGAGACAACTGTTGTAAATAACCCAAGATCTATAATTATAATCTATAGTTCAAACATACTTAGAGAAATAAATATTAATCTTGATTCCCAAAACTGCTGTAACAAAGAAGACAGAGCATTTTGATAACTTAGATTTAGCAGACAGGAAGAAACCACCATGGTTTTAATTCATCAAAAATAAAATGAAGTAATAGTGGTCCAGATAATCAAAATTATTCTAGAATTCAAGCTGATGCAATGAGTTAGCCATCTCAAAAATACTGTGTAATATCATGACAACACATTTCTGGTTCATTTTAAAAAACAAATATAAACCAAGGCTCTGGTTTAGCAAGTCACAAGTTGTAATGGTGCAGAGAAAAAACTGAACTGGATTTCTACCACTCAGAGAAGCCCACCCTTTGTGCTCCATCACTCAGATGAAGTATTGACCTTGTATATGCCATTCAAGCAGGCACTTGAGCTCTCAAGTTCACGGAGATAGCCTTTGTACCATTCACATCTAGTGCAAGAGTCTCAGAGCTTTGACTCTGACTAGCTGAACGTTTTTCCTTTTTGCACTCTGAGCTTCCAGAAAATGCCACCTTGGTAGTAAGACACAGCTGCTAAAAGAAAGAATTAACAAGAAATTAAATAACTGTGGTTGTAAGCAAACACCAGAGACATGGACAAAGTAGTATAATTCACTCTACTGCTTTTTGCCAGCATCCTAAACGTGAATGGCAGTTTGTATGACTATAAATCAAAAAGATAACCACAATGCTGAAATGTTGCAGTATATCTGTTTCTCAATGTTTTAAAACACATGACAGGCTCAGAAGTTAGTTTCCTTCCAACAACATCTGCTTGGCTGCCACCATCTCTGCCGAGGCATAGGTGTGCACAAAGCAGTGACAGGAAGTCAAGTATATATAGTCTGTTCTTGAATTATTAATATAACCTTATCTCGATATCTGAAACCAACTATGAGTCACAGTACCAAAACATCAGTCCAAACTAAAAACCGCATTTAAAATAGGGCTGAATTAGGAATTACACTTAGGCATTAAATAATGATTCCAAATATCAACTTAAAAGGCCAAAAATAAAAGGGCCTAAATACAAAAACAAACAAACAAAAAAAATCACTACACAGGCAACCAGCTATCAAGATCATGATTTCTCATTACTAATCAGTCTTCTCCATTCAACTCCGTAAGTCACAAAAAGCTCGGAAGAGCAGCTGACTGGCGCTACCAGGGCTTCTTCACCCACTGCTTCCCACAGCCCCTGCCCTGCCTTCGCCGCTCCGGGCGGGCTCAGCTCCGGGGCCACGCCGGCCCGGGCCCGCGTCCTCCGCCGCCCTCCCTCCCCAACCTACGGCCAGGAAAACTAGAAGGAGGTCGTTTGATTTGTAACCCGCTCACATTAAACAGTAACGCACGCAGACGTTAAATTGCTGACCCTGGGACTACTGCGGGAACTTCTCCTTCGCGGGGCCACCCCACGACGGGCCCGGGGGACTCCCGCCCGAACCGCCTCCCGGGGCGGGCGACGAGCCCCCACGGGGCTTTCGGGAGCCGCCGGCCCGGCGCCGCAGCTGCGCCCCGTGCCAGCAGCCGGGACGGGACGGCCGCGGCGCGCAGGGAAGGTGCCCGGCGAGGACTGCCGCGGGCTCGGCTCACGCTCACCGCCCTGCAGGCGCGGAGGCTCCGGGCTGCAGACGGATGGCTCGGGGTGCATCCCGCGGGTCCCGCTCCGAGCTGCCATAGGTCGCACGGCAAAGCACGCAGAGACCGCGGACAGGGGCCACGGGCTGGGTGAGCCGCCTCACCTGGGACATCTGAGGGCGCAGGTTGATCTCCTTGAGGTTGATGGAGTGGCTGCGGAGGTTGTTGAGCAGCTGGCAGAGCAGGACGCCGTCGCGCAGTGTCTGCGCCAGGTCGAAGACCTGGGCCGTGTCCCATGTCACCCGGTGGTTGGGCGGCAGCACCTTGCAGCTGATCAGCCACTGCCCGCACTGCTTCCAGGGCTCCATCCCCGCCACCGCGCCGCGATGCTGCGGCCGCGGCGGCCCCTGCTGCACCCTGCCGCCGCCGCTACCGCCGCCGGCACGTCCCGCCCCGCGTCCGCGCCCGCCCCGGGAGGCGGCTCCGGCGGCTCCCACCGCCCCTGGCCGCGCCCCACGCCCGCCCAGCCCAGCGCGCCCGCACCTGCCCGGCCCCGCTGCAGGGGTGAGCGCGGGGCGCTGGCAGCCGCCGTCACCCCGCGCCAGGCACCTCCTAAGGCCGATCCGTGAGGGTGCTGGTGTCGTCTGCTTGCCCGATGATGGCGTAAACACAGCACCTGCGACACACAAGGCGAGCTCTAACAGGCAGGTGTAGATAGCGCAATGGCACGTTCTGTCTTATCGTCAGTCCTTTGTCCTTTCACTAAGCAAACGGCAGAGCGCTCGGATGAGGTTCAAGCAGAATACTCTCAGCGACTTATAGAAACGATAGAGAACACATCATGGCATAGCATCGTTATCCTATCTGTTCTCCCCTAAAGTAGTTTGCAACGACTTCAATTTTATTTGCACTTTAAATAATGTTTAAAAATATGTAATAACTTCCAACAAGCATTCGGACAACTTAAAATTTTAAAAAATACAAGTTATTTTAAGTTACCAAGTGTGATTAACTCCAAAACCAGACAACACAAACACCAGTGTTCACAATATCCTCTAAAACTAAAAAGCTATTATTTCTTTTTGATTTTTTGAAGCAGTGCTGGAAACTTAATTTCTCAAAAAAAAAATCACTCAAAAGCATACAAAAACTTTTTTTTCTCTATTAAAACATATAAAAACATGCTTTTTCTTTCTTTTTTTTTTTAACAGAGAACCCTTTAAAAATACTATTAACATTTATGTGAGAAAAAAAAAAGACAACACACAGTGCAAGATGAGAAAGCCTTCCAAGAGCAAAACACTAACATGGTTATTCAAGATAGTCCACAATTATTGCTGGTTTCCTCACCTCCTCAGTTAAAACCTTGACATTTATGGCTGTCTGAGCTCAGAATAATCCCACAAATCCTTTTAATAATTTCTGAAATAATTAATACAGACATTACAGGAATTCATTTCAGAAATTGTGGCCAAGCAAGTGATTTGCATGTTTCAGTAAGGTCAATATGTAATTCACTTTTTTCCCCTTTCTTTAAACAGGCAATATGTCTGCTATTCCAGGCATTTTCCTGAGCAGCCACTGGCTGCAGAACATGCCACAGGAACAGCTCACCATTTTGCATTGCATGCACCCAAAAAGACAAAGGGAATCATGGCCCAAAATGTAGGATCCAGCTCCATAATCTGTAACGCCTGTGCCACTGCCCAGCAGGCGATGGGATGAGACAGGTGTGACTTGTTACCTCGTTAGAAGGCACAAGTGCTGCTCAAGGTCAGCTGGGAACAGCATTTGTTTCCAATCAAAGACGCACAAAGTTGCAAACACCTGGCTTAGTTTTCAGCCCTCTGCACGTGTTGCCTGGGCTGGTAAACCAAAGAGGCTCCTAGATCCAACCAGACTTCTGTGCAGAAGGAGTTCACAAAATCTCCCTGATGTGTCAAAGACATTTTAACAGAATACAAACTCCAGTTAGTAGCAAGCAGTTTTGCATTAATTCAAAGAGAGATCCTCATTCCAAAGGACTGTAGACAGTGCAGCTGAGCTTTAAATCTTTAAAATAATCTTACATGGGAGAGTGTGATTAGGTTGAGTTGCCTCAGTAGTGCCTCCCTTCCCAGCAGGTCCCTCCTGCCCCATGGCCACCTGGGCAATCACAGCCGTGCAGCTCCCATTTCTCAGGAAATGTGAATTTTCTGTTTAACAACCTCAGCCCAAACACTGGATCACCAGTAACAGGTACCTCTGCCTCCTTGGACCAACATTTGGTTGTTTTATGCCTGAGCAGCTGGAGGAGAGGGCAGGTTGCAACGCAAACGTGCTGTCAAAGTATCAGACTGCTTGCAACCAGGCAGAATTAGAGAATTTCATTCCTTTAAATCAAAAGGGACTGAAACTAGCAGTTTGTACTGTGATCATTTGGATATCATCACCCATCAAAATGAACATAATGCACTTTCATCAAGACTATATTTCTCGTAGAAATATATTTTTATCTGTGACATGTATGAACTGATAAGTGAGTAAGAATTAGTTGTGCCCACAAGCTATCCACTCTCAGGCTGACAACAAGCATAACACTGAAGCAAATGCAGAAAGCAGAAAAGCAAAATAGATAAAAGAAACAGGAAACCATCTTCATTATCCACATCCCCACTTCAGCTGCCTCCAGCCAGGATTGGTGGTACAGCACTTTGAAAGCAACATAAACAGTTGAGATGCCTTTGCAGAAATACAGAAAAATGAGCGCTGTTCTCATGCATAAATAGCAAGAAAAACACTTCAGGCTGGTTGCTCAAATCGATCCAGTCTTTTTTACATGGTTATTTGGAGCAATCCAACACTCCTTAATCCAAAATTTACATCCAAGCAATACATATGCTTTAAAGGTGATGGTTGAAGTTCTAAATATCTGAAAAACATACACTGCCGTTTTAAATTGTTTCTGAGTCATAGGATGTTATAGTGCAATATTAGAACCAAACTTCATTGCAAACATACTTGTTTCTCTACTGTATCTCATGTAATCAACTGAGTGACATTCTTCCAAATGAAGAATCATCCACATAATTATACAAATTCCTGAAAAATAGTTCTCTAAAAGAGTTACATACTTGAGAGAAGGGAAGGGGCAAATGGATTCAAAGCCAAAATTCATGGTCAGCAGAGTCTTGCTACAGCAGAAGGCAGAAATATTGCACATTCACTTTCCCCTTCTCAGAGTACTCTTAACAACCTTCTTCAGCCTCCTACATTGTCCTCAGTCATTTATTGGAAGAGTTTAACTTCTCTTTCAATCCTAAAATTTGTTTCTGTTCAAAAGCTACTTTTACATGGACTGGGATTTTTTTGCTATTAATAGATTTTAAAAAGAGAGAGAAAAGAAGAATCTCTACCTCAAATATGAAGTCCTTTAAATTAACCAGTTGCTGAAGATATACTGGAAATTTGTTCTATCTCCATCCTGTTCTTCTCCCCATAGTCCATAGATGTATCTGGATTGAAAGAGGGGTTGATCTCAGCTTAGATTTTCACAATGTTCAATGTACATCATATTTTTTTTTAATGCATCAATAAGCCATTTGCTGATGTCATTTTTTCTTTAGATTTTCTATAAAAGAAATATATCTTAAAAGAACAGCAAGCCTAATGGAGAATTTTTCCCCAAAAGGCCCACAAAACCCCAATGTTTGCATAGTTTTTCTCTCCTTCCAGGAGACAACTGTCTCCTTACTGGGGACATTATCTTAATTTTTTCTTTACTTGTATCTGTACTGCATCCTATGAAGGCTGAAGCAGCTTTCCAATTCTTTTCTTGTTGCTTCACTTAAACAAACCAACCCAACCTACCTCCATTTGTTTAATAAGAGGCACATTTGCAAGCTTCCTGAAATAATTACTTCCTGGTGTCACCACAGTTGATACATTTAAACTACTTGTGTTTCTCAGCTTGGGGAAAATTAATAACTGAAATACAAAAATTAATAAATCAATACATGTACACACATTCCCTCTCCTTCAGTTACTCTTGCAGACAAAATAGTGGCCATGAGCCCCAGGCACAAACACACTTTGTACAAGGTACCAAACAAGGATAGCAAAATGGTAGATCTCTTCCCAAAGAGAAGCTCTTCACTTCCTTTTCCTACTTACTCACTTTATCAATGGATTCCCCAGTTCTGGTGCTAAATGTTTTCCTGCCTTTTGATGATTGCTCTTAAGTGCCTTTTTAAATGCTACAGGCTGGAAGAGTGCAAGCACAAGCAAAGAACTGCCCTCATTCTTGGGTACCAAAGGCCCACTAAAGTCTTGGCTGAGCCAACCCTGCTCCCATGCTCAGGGCTCCCATCCCAGTTAGACCCACTCAATTATACCAGTAAAAGAGCTGAGTTTTATGTCATCTGCAAGTGAAAACATGTAGTCCTGTGCCTTGGCCATTTGTATCTTTCTCACATTTGGATACACATTGAGCTATCACTGCTCCTGGCCAGCAGCCTCCCTTGAGCCTCTTTCTCAGGGAGAAAGAGGGTGGATGGGAATAACAGGCAGGTGGCTGTAGTCCAGGGTTTCATAAGGAGCCCGCTTATCTTGCGGTACAAGTAAATGAGGATAAGAGCTGACCAGAATTCTTCAGTAATTTCTGGCTGCTGCTGCTGCATATGAGTATCAGCATGGATCAAGATTTTCCAGATGCATCTGGCTGCATCCCATAGCTACAGGCTCCAGTTTCAGAATTATTTTGGGAACTTTGCAGCAGAAAGTGAAAAAGCAGCACTACTTGATTCTTATTAATCATTTGTTTGTGTTATTGTCTTATACAATACAACCTGAATTTCAGCAAATGTTTTACTTGAAATAACTGTTTCAAGTAAGCATGGAAGAAGTCAAACAATTGACCTGAAATCTAAATGAAGCATTGAAAGCAAAAGAAAAGTTATTCAAAGGAAATAATAAAGTTGGGGGATGTATGGAGCTCAGTACTGAATTTAGTTTTCATTAAAAACCTGGAATATACAGAGAAATAATTTGATGTATCAATGTATAGGTATTTATAAACTGAAAGGAATTCTAAATGCTAACACACCAAACGAACACCAAGATACTGTTTTCAGAAAAAAATTGCCTGAATACATAAAATGTATCTGAGCATTTGAGAAATCAGTGATGCTGCAAGGGAAGATCCACCCAGACTAGTCAACGTGAAGATAAGACATTAAAGCGGTCAAAGAGCCTGCCTATCTCTAACAACTAACTACCAAATAATCATCTTGGGAGTTGAAGGCATTAGCTCACCTCTCCTGACAAAAACCTCCTTTTTATCGAAGTTAACAGAAATTTGTCCCATTTTACTGTCCAGAATCCTGTGTTGAATTCCTAAAATAGGATATCTGATTTCCAGAAAGCCAAGTTTCAGCTTTCTAAAAACCATTCATACGAAAGGAGAAAGCTGTTGATGTGCCACCTGTTTATACTGAAAAATAGGGAAGCCAGACACAGGCAGCCACTCACCTCCTGCCAGCAGGAAGCCATAGCATTTATGATAAGGGAAACATTTATGGGCAGGCAAAAGAAAGGACATTGTCCTGTACTACTTTATGTATTTTCACCAAAATATCAAAAAGACTTCCTAAGGATCCAAGCAATTTGATATAGTAAATAAAATAGTAACCTTGCTCCTGTTTTTTGCCCCTTTCCCCCAATTTGTCTCCATTTCTCATATTCAACAGGTTGTTTTCAACAGTATGATGATGATTTCAAGGCAAACCCAAATTAGATTACAGGATAGAAAAAACTCCCTTCTTCACTCAAGACAGAAGAAAAAGAGATGCTGACAAAAATAATTTAGTGGTCTCAGCTGACAAGTGGTATTTTTATCAGAAGTCAAGGTGTTAAGTGCGTATAACCAAGATATGAAAAGCTAGAAACTGGCACAAGTAAGCCCTAAAGCAAGGAAAAGATGGAGGGCTTTTATGTTTTTTCATAGTCTATTCAGTACCCAAAACCAAGAATCCAGAAAGGTTTTCCTGCATGAAAAAAGAGATCAATTGCTGAAAGTGTGACACTTACAGGAAACACTGTGCCCTGGATGAGGTCTGAATATATAGAAAACCAAGAAAAAGTTTTACATTAAAATAAAAAGTCTCTGTCTACCTAAAGTTTGGAAAAACTGAAAAGTCCCATTCATTAAATACCTACTCAAACAGTAAAAGAATATCTGCAGTAATATTTGTAACTCTATTACTAATAGAATATTTATTTTAAAATTACTGCTATTAGGCAATTGAATTTTTCATATCCTAAAGGCACAATTTACTAGCAGTGTCTAGTCTCATGCTGTGTTAACTGCTAGAATAAATAGGGCAGTCACACAGAATCTCTGAGACACTGTTCCAGTTTTCCATTTACAATGTTAAAACTGTATTTACATACTAATCTAAGTTCAGTAAATAAAAGTTTCATTTTATGCTTAGAGTCAAAAATATTAATAATTTTTAATAACAGAGCATTCAAATTTATTTTTAGAGGACTCAGCAGCCAAATATTTCTAAACACTCAGTAGGCAGTGAAGCTTCATCTCTAAAGTTACCCATCCTTGTCTCACCTCAAGAATAAAGAACATAAGTATTTCACAACATTCTGCTACCTACTTTTTTTTAGCCTTTTATAAGTGAGTGTACCTGGTTATTGTTTGTCTGATGAGGCTGGGCCAACAGTAGACTGCAAATCACCAGAGATTTAAGAGATAAGGGGCTCTTTATTCAGGCCATTGGGATTGTATTTGCAGCAACATGGACAATCATGCTAAACTAAAGTAATAGGGGCCATGGAACATTCACCTTCAAAAAAAAAATCACAATCTTGGGACAAGCATTTTCAGATGTCCTCTGAATGTTGTATACTTCCATTTCTGCAGGCTCAGTTCTAGACATGGTGTGAGACCCTGCTCCCCTGGATGCCAAAAACATTTATTCTGGGGGAAGGGGGGGAAAAAAAAACACAAAAACAAAAACAAACAAAAAAAAAAACACCAACACCACCACAAAACCCACCACCAAATACATCTCATTCTAAGTCTTGAATTTTACTGTCTAAAATCCCCACTTTAATTGAAGTCAGTGGTATCTATACCTGCCAGTACCCTGGGTTATAAAACTGTGTATCCAAATTAGAGACCTTGTTAATATGACCAGTAGTGTCCTAAATCAACCACAGACAAAACACTGACAGGCAAAAATTGTCCTCTATCTTAAGACATCATCTCCCATCCACCATGTTGATATCAGAACTTCCCCAGTCCTGGCTGAAAAATATTGCTCCTGAGATAAAACTATCAGAGTGAAATAATGATTTAGAAACAAAAATATTGAAATTCAGACCTACTATATCAATTAATGTTAGAAATTAATTACCCTGCTCTTGCTATATTAGAATCATGGTAGACATGTGCCAATTTAAGGCACTTCAGACCATGACAGTACCGAGTGGCACACATGACAAATATGTCCCTCATTAACTGCCTCTCCTCGTGCTGCAGTGGAAAGTGGACGTCATAATGTCTGAATAAAGACAAAGAGCCACACTGAGAAGTTTCTCAGGGATTCATTTTCAGGCATGTTATAACTTAAAAGATCATAAAACTGCTGTGGGGAAGACAGAAGTTGCTTTGGTAGCAAGGTGAATTTGTAGCTTAGGTTTATACGAGGTCAGTGGTCCATGTGGCAAACCCAAGTTGTAAAACTATTTCACCATCTCTCCATTTTTCTTAAAAAGCTGTATGAGGACTAAAATAGGAGTGCAGGTCCATTACTGCCTGCAAAAAGTCCTACAGTTAACTCTGCCCTATCTATAAACTTGTTTTGTGTTCTGTGAGCCACCATCTCATCCCCAAGAAAGCAAGGGATTGCCAAAAAACTGCTCACTGAAGAAGTAAAAATGTACTTCTGGAATGGAATAGTAAAGAAGCAATACTCTGATAGGATGCAGGTTGTATTAAAGGCACAGTGAACACAAACACAACTTGCCTTAAAGACCTTGTGAAGGTAATATGGACTTCGTCTACTAAGCCAAAGGTCTAACCCCCCCCCCAGGCATAGCAGAAGTGTCTGCTAAAGGAGTGATTTAACAGGCAAAACTGAAAGAAAATTCGGTGTCCAAACATCACTTAATTTGCCTCTCATTTTTATTCCTCCATGTTTCCTGCAGCCAGACCTTCTTAAATCACTGCAACTTGCACACAAGGTTCAATCCAAGAAAACAAAGCTGAAATTAAACCACCTGTGTACCTCACTGCAGCACTTCCCCCACTCTAAAAAGCCACTTTACGAAACAGCCTGAAAATATCACTACCCCAGGCACAATTTTAATGGCAATAAACGCTTATACGACATCAAAAGGCTTCAGATTCAAATTAGATAAACTGATGCAAAGTATGTTTTCTAAAGGAATAAAAAGATGCCAGTAATAGAAAGACACAAGTACGACCAGCACAAATTCAACCCCAGCAAATCCTTTCAGCATGAACTGGAGCAGAATCTGATGCCGCAATCACAAAAAAAATAGTTTCCCTTCCTCCAAGGGAGAGTTGTTCCTACCAACTCGGTTCCCAAATTGCTGTTATATTGTCTCCTTAGCTGGGTTTACAAATAGGATGTACAAATGAATGCGGATGGAATTACAGAGTTTGATTTGTCAGCTCTTATTTCTCATCTTCCCAGGGAGGTACCAAAGGGCAGAAGAAGCGCGGGCAAGGACCAGGCAAAGGTCTGGCAGCAGAGAGGCTGTCCTGGCATGCAGTCCCCGGAGCAGGAACAACGCTGAGCAGGCAGGAGGCCCGAGCCCCGGGGGTATGCAGAACACCTGAGGATTGATGCAAGGCAAATCATCAGCCATTCCCAAAAGCCGGTCTTTAGTCTCCGGGGAAACTAATGGCTCCCAGGTGTCTCAGTCAGAGCTTAACTGCTGGCACCCAGTTACGCTAAACCAAACCTTCTCGAAGAGATTTCCTGTGGGCTTATGGAGGTCACTGTTGGGTGTCTAAGTGAATACAAGATAGGTTAAACTTGTCTGAAAGCTGTTCTTGGAGTGTTTTGTGATTGGTAGGTTTCCTACAAATTTATCTACCCTGCTAGTTTGTCAACATCATCCTCATATGGAAATAAAGGGGTTTGGGTTTTTTCCTCAAACACTTTATGTGTTATAAATGCAATAATAGGATTTGTAGTGATCCAGAATAATGGAGAATGATTGGTACTCCACTGATAATAGATGCCTTTAACTCCACCAGCTCTGACATTCATTCCCTGCCGCTGGAGACAGCAGAACTATGGACAGCAGTCACTCGGGAGCTCTTATTTGCTGGTGGTGCATATGCAAAGAGCCTGCCATGAATCTGAAAAGGAGCACGTTTCAGCCACCCGGGTGGTGAAATGCTCTGTGTTTGAGCACAGGTGATAAGGTGCAATTCAGCTGCTGTTTGGCTGGCTAAATCAGCACTGCCTTGCGTGGCAATGTCTGATAATGAGGTCCCAACCCGTAGCTCAGAATTCCAGCCCAGTCTGCAAGAATGAGAGAGAACTTACAAATCCACTACCGTAACAGGAAAGAATGCAAAACGGATTTTTAAAGAATACAAATTGATACAAAAGTATATGCTTATAGTGTCCTTTTGCTCTACAATTAAAAATTAAATAAGTATTTCCAATAGTATGACCCATCTACCACCATTTTCTCCAAAACGAGAGTGTAGCAAACTTTGAGTTGTACAGATCTAAGAAAGTTCCCCCCCTAGCTAAGAACAACACTGGAAATGTTTGGCGGGGCTTTTCACCGCTTTTTGAGGTGTCCTGTGGCACTCTGGCATGGGAGCTGTGCAGCACAGCCCACAGCCACCTGCTCATGTGCCCTGGCAGGGCCACAGCTCCTCACTGCCTGCTCCATCAGCTCCAGGTCCCCAGCCAGCCAGCACAGCTTCCAAGGACAGAGTGCAGCAGAAGTCAGCCTCCACTTGTGCAGGATTATATTCGGAAGACAGCCTCAATGTTGTCTTGGCTTCCCACTGTGGGATGGCATTCGCATTGATGAAGGATTAGCCAACTACAGGATGTCACATTTCTCAACAGCAGTCTAAAATGCAGGACTGATAAGGATGAAAGTTCCCTGCAGCAATACTCACCATACAAGAGCTACAAATTTCTCTTCAATTTACCATTAACTACTTTTTAGATATTTCTTAGCATATAAGAGGTGTTTGCTTATATTTGTTTGGAATTCAGGTACCCATGAAAGCAAACGTCTGAATTTCCTTTCCATTTTCAGGATGCTTTGCTCATGGAGTTTAGCATAAATCTCTAGTTTCCCTTCAAAGACCCCAGGCAGCACATGTAGTTTTTTAGAGGGGTTTGGTTTGGGTTTTTTTCCTAGGAGTGAGGGTGGGACACCTGGCGGGAACTCACAGAAAACCTCGTGTAAGTGACACCTTCAAAGCAAGCAGTTAGGGTCTAGTTGCTCATTTCATGTTCAGGGCCCACTGCTAACAACTCTCTGTATGTGTCCACGGCACTTGTAGATACTGAGATAAATTTATCCCTGATGAAAAATGCTAATTTCAATAGTTATACTAGGCATGAATTTGAGTCACTATGTCCTTTCAAAATGAGCCTGTTGGGATTACAGGACTGCAGTTAAGCTCAGATATAAGAGTTAGCAAGATCAAGGCCACTGCTGGATCACAATTACAACTGAGAAAAACAAATATACTAATGAGCTGCCAGCCTAACATGTGAAAATGAATAGCAATTTTAAGTATCAACTATTTGTAACAGAATGCTCATACTTGGACCTCAGATACCTTAGACAATCTGGAAGTTCAGCATAACGATTACTCTAAAAAGGAGAAAAAGCCCATGTGGAAAATAGTTGTTAGAAGACAGTTATGTTTGAAGCAGATGGTAAGAAGTGTCAGTCTGAGGCAAAATATAGCTCTTGCTTCTGTTGAATAATTAATGAAAAGCTCCTTCCCTGCTATAGCCATTGTAACTGTGTGACTGAATGGTCTCCATTTAATAAGGCCTCATGTGTATGAGCTCAAGTCTCCTCTTACAATCAGATTTTTTTCCAGGGCTGATATCTGTTGTGCTCTCTCCCTCTCCTGAACCTCTTCCACAGGACAAATTCTGTTGTGTCTAATCAAGCAGAGCTTCCAGTGACAGTAATCAAGGCAGTTTGATTTAGCAGCACAGTCTCCTTTTATCAGAGAAATCCTGACTCCACTGAAGGCAGCTGAAACCTTGACATTGACTTGAGCCATGCAGACATGCCATGTGATGAGTTTTCCCTCTTCAATGAATTGTATCCTTCTGCTGGTTTACACCAGGACAAAGGATAATTTTCTCAGAAAGACTTGTTTTCTCAAGTATTTGAATATATTCACTGGAAATGTTCAAATATACCTGAACTGAAATATAGATAATGCAACCAGCTCTCATTTCAGTGATAGTATCCTAATATTTATAGCTTCTTATGATACCAACTGCCATGAGCTATTGCCATTATGTTCTTGCATGTGTTCCATAACAGAAGGAGGATCTGGGAGCCTAGGAAGACAGAAAAGAAAAAAAGAAAAAAGGAGAAAGTGAGATAAAAAAGGGATAATAATGAAAAGGAGATGGTCAGTGAAACACACAACAGATTATGCCCTAACTTACCACAAGCTGAAAGACTTTGATGTGGACAAAGTGGTGGGGCAGGTCATGAAAAGACATTTCAAGCCAGCAGATCAATGCCTGAGTGTAGTGCCAGCCCAAGCAGAGCATGAGCAGAGGGAAAAACAGCCATTTCATACTTTCTCTTCATTAATGCATTTAGCTGCAATATTTGTCACAAAGTACTGGGTTTGTGCAAGCCCAGCACTAGCAGGAACTCAAAGCTGTTGTCAAATTCTATGTGTACTTGGAGATTTATTACCCAAAAGTTACCTCTGTCTCCAGAGGCAGGGAAGGCAAACCTTTAGAACCACATGATGCAGACAGCAGGGAGCTGCCAGCTCAGCAGAGCCTCTGTAATACTTTGACTCTCAACCTCTGGCTCTCCCCCACTGCCAGGGCTTCCATCCCTGTGAGCTACAGCCCCAGGATCTCAGGGAATCTGGCTGTTTTCTGGGAAAGGATGAAATTGCTGATGGATGAGGATGGAGTGATGTGGACTCCTTGCATTTCCTTACCACACTGAGATCACAACTAAGGGGTGTTTCAGTGCAAGTTACCATTTTTTTAAAACAGGGCATTAGTGCTTTTCCTCACCAGTAAGGGATGGCTGTGGCAGCTGGAGGGAAGGCACCGTTTACAGTGCAAAAATGGAAAAGAAGGCAAGAGCCTCAACTGTTCACTTCTGGCTGGGCTACCTGAGCTCAGCGGTGTAGCCCAGGACACTGCACTGAGCTCATGCTCTTGCTACATTAAAGGCTTATAACTAGAGAAAGAGAAATTAATTCATTCATGTTCACACAGGACGGGCAGATGGAAACCAGATCTTTTCTCCTCTCTATGCTGCCTCTCAGCTCTGGGGCAAAACTCCAGAGTCCTGAGGCATTGCTGCCACAGGAGAACAGCCAGAGCTCATGAGCAGAACAACACCCATCACTGGTTTACGGCAATAAACACTGGTGGGTGAGATGAAGCTTCCATGCTCCCTCTTACATTCACCTTAGCCTCTGCAATTAATGACAAAACATGATTTCACATCAGAGAGCATTTCATTCAGTCAGTCCATGCGTGCAAATGCCCTTCACCACAGCAGAAATGGAGTATGGAAATACAAGCATTAAACACACTAAATTTTTAGTATGGCTGTCAGAGTAGTGTAAACAGCTCTTCCTATTAGTTCCTGTGATCCAGATCCTGCCTGAAATTAAATCTTAAATCTCCTCTTGGAGATTGCATGCTAGCAGATTTCTTTGTATAATACTCACAGCTTGCCTTCAAACATGTACTGCATAAATAGCTCAGGGAAAGGAAACAAACTCAAAGTCACGCTTGTAAATTATTTGATCATGCTATTCAGTATTTGCCAAATCCCCTCATCTTTCTACAGAAGAAGAGAGGTTTCCTGATGCCCTACGATCACAGCAAATTCTTTCAAGAGAAATCCCAAAGCTGACAATATGCAGCCCCTTGTAAGGCACAGCAAGGCAAACAAGACATCTGAGACAGATGACTGAAGAATGCTGCTGTAAACCAGCTGTATCAGTCTTGCAGAAACCCTGAGCCTATTTCTTATAGGCTGTTTGCCTTCAACTTTCCAAGAAGGACTAGCAGTTAATGTAATGTTGCTGTGAGTTTACAGAAGACTCTCTTTTTCAAGACAATGTTTCTAAGCATAGGTTTTCCTAGGCAGGATGTCTGCTGCACTTTGCCTGAAGGCTCTTGCACCATACCTGGAATGGGCATGGCCAGCCAAGTCCTACATCCCAGGAATAAACAAACTTTCTGGATACAAGGTCAAGCTAAGTTTTGCTCCAGACCAAGCTGCAAAGGCTGGAATTACATGGGAGCAAACCCGGTCCCTCTGCACTGCACTTTGTGTGTGATTCTGCAACAATCCTGGCTTTAATCACACGAGCTCACAGCAAGGCTTCTTTGGCTTTATGGGGTTGTCACAGAAAAGAGCTTTGCTTATGAAACAAAATTCCTGTTGAAAATAAAGATTATTTGAATCCTTGCAGTGACCACAGTTCATGTTTAGGAACACTATTAGCATGAGATCCTGTCTTGAAGGCAAGAAGTGTTCACTGATCAGAGATCTCGCTTTAGCAGCAATGACCTTGAGTTCTAAACACAATGGATGATAACAACCAGGTACTTATTTAAAAATGAAAGAGCAAGGGCCAGCCCAGGACTTCTCAAAAATCAGAGGCACAGAAACCACTGAAAATGGCAATGCCCTTTCTGACCCTAAAAGCTCATCCCTCTGGTACTGCTGGACACCTGACAGGCTGCCGAAGCAGAACAGGTGTATGCAGCCTCCACACAAGCACAGACAGGTACACAGAATGCACATCAGCAGAGAATCAGCTGCTTTGATAAAGGAGTGCTTCAAACAATAGGAGTTTAGGGAGATAATTACTTTTACTGTCATTGCAAGCATTTATGGATATTTAAATTAAGCTACTGATGAAGTTAAAGGAAGAGCTTCTTGGAAGATACCAGCTCCTCCTTTATGTTAGTTACCATCAGAAACTGTAAGAACATAGGGCTGCAGGTGTGACTACAAAGGAAATAATTGTTACATTTGTATATTTTCCACAGAGAATAGCCGAGGAGCCTGCAGCAAATACAGGGGGCATGATGCTCCTTTTTAAGATGCTGTGATTCGTTTTTTAGTTAAAATTTTTCCCAGGCTCTATTCTATTATGATAGATGAGTGTATAAACATGCAATTTATCATTTCGTACTGCCCTTCTTTCCTTTTACTGACTCGCACCTGATCATGTTTACAAGCAGATGTTATACTTTGATTCTCTTATGGTCCATGCAGAGGATGAGGAAGTGACAGCTTGGGAATGTGTTTATTAAGCAGTGTGAAACATCTGCTTCTGTCTTTCAACAACACTACAAGCTTTACCTATTCACAGGACACACAAGTTTATATGCAGTTCACAATTACACCCACCAAACTATTACAACTATCAATGCAATTATGATATAAATCTTACTGCAGGAAGGAGCAGTTTCTTTAACCACCAAGGTTTTGGGGGTCTGAAATACCCCACATGTTTAATGTCTCCAGAGCATGTTTGCATGTCCCACTATCACAGCCATTAGATGCCTGCATAGCAGGGACTATAATAGAAAAGTCCACCATAGAAATGCCACTCACCCCTTTTTCACTCCCAGAAGAAGCCTTGTGCCTGGACACACAGCTGGGGCAGCTCCTGTCCTCGCTCAGGGTGAGAGGCTGGCACACAGCAGGGGTCCATGCAGCACACAGTAGGACAAGGTGACAACACAGCTCTGCTGCTGAGCAGGTTTGCATGGCTACACTGCTTCCCACACATCTCCTGGCAGGGTTCAGGGCCAGCCAGGGCAGCCCTGCACCTGGGCATAAGCTCCTGTTGCCTTAAAGGCATTCAAATTGCTGTCCTGCTCCTGGTGCCATTCTAAGGAGTGGTTACACAGCTATGCATGGCTGTGGTCTGGCTGTATTGTTTAGAAAAAAAAGAAACCCGCACAAACCCCCCACATTTTTTCTTACACTAAGTATTACAAATAGAAATCTAGGGTTAATGAGTGTCTAGAGTTTGAGAGTAGATAAACAAAAGCAACCAAGCAAGAAGTAGGATGGTACAGCTAATAAAAAAGACAAGCTAAAAGCAGACAGACTAATGATCTCTGACATTAGAGAAACCCTTTCTTTTCATTCATGAAATAACCTGAATTTAAGCTATTTGGGGAAGCAACCATCTTCTAATAGACAGATTGCATATTTAGGACTTAAAACAGATTGAAAGTGAAAATTTTGCAAAAATCATTGCGGAATTTAAATCCTTGTTTAATTGGTACTGCATGAGCTGCCAGGAATAATTACTAAGGCTAAATTTGACTGCTCTGGCAGTATTTCCCTTTCAGACACAGATCGTTTTGGCCCAGGCCCAGGAGATCTAAAGCAGGTCCATCTTTCCAGTGGTGCAGGGAAGACCAGAGCTGATGGAGATGTGATTCTGAAGACCTGCAACCATTTTGTGTTCAATGGCACTGAAAAGGAACTCCTCTGCCATTCGGTGCTGTTTCAGGCTGAAAACTTTCCAGTGTGGCTGCAAACCGGTGAAACCAGATGCAACCAAACCGGCGGGTTTCCCGCTCTCTCCTGTGCTTTGGTGTGTGAGCTCTTGTTGAACTCACGTGTTCAGCTCAGGAAGGAAAGCAAACCCCGACACCACACAAGCGAGCGATGGAGGGTAAGTGCTGCTTGGGGTGTGGGGAACTTGGTTTTGTGAGATGCAAAGAGGTGAGTGACATTTGCAGCCCAGCCTGAAGGTTGGTCTCCCTCAATTTCCTGCCTCTTACAGCCATGCAGGGGAAAAAGCAGAAGAAACAAGTATAAACTTGTTATCCCCCTAATTTAATTTTAGCATCCTCCTCCCACTGTTTTTCCTGTGAGAAATTCAGGCATCTGGAATAATACTGTTGCATTAAGAAATGAGAAACAAATTGCTGAAGGGCACTGGGATTCAGGCAGTATAACCCAGTGCCTTCTGCTGGCAAAAACAGCTGTCCCTAAGAAAATCCACCCAAGATGCTGCCTTCAATTCTCGAGATGCAAAGCCTAAATTTGAAGGCAAATCAGGCTCCCAGCAGAACATGATCACAGCAATCCAAATGGCTCAGCAGCAGCTTCAGCACAGCAGCAGCTCAGAAAAAACTCAGCTCTGGCAGCAACATGGAGGTGAAAACCAACCTGCCAGTCATGGTAGCAGGACCTAACCTGGGTGTTAGCTCACTGGCTCTTTTTGTGTTCTACAGCAGGAAAACATGAGTCCAAAGCTCATCCCTGTTAGACAGTAACAACCAGCCCTGTCCCATGCACAACCTCAGCTTCTTCTTTCTCTACCATGTAATTAAAGAGAAATAAAAGAATGACCCATAAAAGCCAACTGAGTGGCATTTCATGAATAACTGTATTCTCATTAATTACCACACTGTTTAGCTGTGGGAAAGAGCACCAGGAAGTTTTATTGTTGTTGTTTTAACACCAGAAATACTGCAAAGCTCATATTGGATGATGCACACAACTATTCTTCAAGGTACAGTGAAGAAAAGAAGTGCTTGTAGCAAAGACTGTCTTGCATGAGGTAAGAAAATTTTTATTTTGATCCACAGTGGGAGAAGAAAATGCTGCAGACATAAAAGTAGTTATCCAAGCACCAAGGGAGCAACCATAGCACAGCAAGAACTTTGTATTATTTTAGCACTCCAGAGAAGAAATATTTTAAAATCCAGAACATACTATCCCTACTCAAAGAGAAAATTTGCTTTTGTGGTTAAGATGAAACTGGAAATTCAAAACACATGTTAATTCCTAGTCTGCATGATATGGGAGTAATTTGATTCTCTGTGTCCCAGTTCCTCACTTGTAGCTAAAAATATTACCTTTTCTTTTTAAAGGCCCTGCCTTCTTGATTACCAGCACACAGAGCAGTTATTACATCTTATTTTGTATTAGGTACAGCTTTAAGAATAAAGCTGGTATACTCTCAGATGGGCAAGCCTATACTAAATACTTAAATTTATATGGTAAGATTTTAATTTTAACCTAATTCCATGTCTTGTCTAGTCTTACTTGGGATGAACTTAAAGGAAAGTCAATTAGAGCATCACACCTATGTTTCATGCACTGTAATAACTCTTGGAAGAAAAATATACCACAGAAAGTGACAAAGAGATGAAATATGACTGTAAACCTTGCATTAACACAGCAATGACTTCACTTCACCTGTATACGCTGTGTATGTGGAGCTGAGCCTTTTACTTTCAGTTGCTCCATCAGTGGCAGCCACTGTCATTGTGTCCTCTCACTCAGCACCCTGCTGCCATCTCCTCGCCTGCTTCTCACCCCTCACATCTGCACCACCATTCAAACCCAACCTGAGGGAGCTGGAGGGTGGGGTGGGGGCCATGAAGCAGTGGCTGGGCAGGGCAGGGAAGGAGAGCAACCCTGCACATCTCCCAGCAGAAGCTTCTGCCTGCTTCTGACTGCTTCCTGCCTGCCTCCCCTCAGGAGCATGGGCTCTAGTGGAGGTTACCCTGCTCCACTCCTTGCATCCTTCCAGTGCAGACACACCTCCTGAGTGGAGGATGTTCTGACCTCTTTGAGCTGCTGCACTAAACCCTGTAGCCTACAAACCCACAGTCCTTCTCCACACCTGGGAATCAGCACTCAGCCTGTAAACCTGGGGGTTCCACGGGTTGGCACATTAGTTTGCATGCTTCCAGCCAAGATCCTGCCAAACCAGCATCTCTCCAAGCACCACTGCCTGGCCTAAAGCAGCTGCTCTCAGCTCCATGGGCAGCTTCCTGCACTTCCCTGTGCCCTAAGTGTCCCCTTGCCCCACAACATCACCCATCCCTCACTACTGAGCTGGTACCACTGCCTGCAGACTGCTCCTGCCCTGGACAAACCAGCTGGCCCAGCTGCCTCTGGGCACGGTTCCCTCCCAGTCCATTTCCCCTCATCCGTGCTCAACCACACCCCATGCCCTCATCAGACACGTTTTTATTCTTCAGGCAAATGCAGGCAAAACATCTGCCTGCCACAGCTTCTTCCTATCTCTCCATGCAGGCTCTCGATTGCTCTCTCTTTGGAGGAACACCTGGCTCCACTCCAGTGGGTGTTGCTAGCTAAGCTTGGTTTTACTGGGGTTGTCTTTAGCAGCCTATGCCATGCCACTTGCCAGGGTCTTTGCTTCCCTACAAATCACTCACTCCTCATGGGCCCAGCCTGAGCAGGCTGCTCAGAGAAAATGTGATGGCTCCCATTGCCACACAGGTTAATAGAAAAACTGCTGGTGTTTCAGCATCATTTGGAATAGCTGACTCCCAAACTAGTCAGGCATCTTGAGCTGTTAAATTCCCCATCAGTGACTTCTAGGGACAGTCCTCCAAATGAGGACTCCTGTCTGTTCAGGGCCCCAAGCTGGTTCTCAAACCCATATTTCATATTCAAAATAGGCTAATCAGTGAATTTATAAAAAGAACTGTGGAGGCCTAGATGGCTGGCAGTACACACCGAATAATAATTTGAACAAACACTGCCTGCCTGTGATGATAAAGGACAATTGCACAGCACAGGCAAACACATCCCAAATAGACTGCAGTGCAATCTGTCTCCATATAGCCCCATGAGTCATGCTGGGTCGGAAAATACTTTATAAATGCTAGTACTGGCAGGCAATAATTTTAATTAGATACGGCCTAATTAAAAAAGAATAGAGGCTTTTATAGTTCATGCTTCCCCAGTGTGTACTAGGGATCCCCACTGGTTGGCAAACAGGAAAAATGTTTGTATTATTTAATAAGCACAATGTTATCAGCAGAGCTTTAATGCAGGATTTAATAATGCATTTGCTCTGGCTCACCAGAGGGAGTGCTGACCTGCCAGGGTGCAGCCTGGATGAAGGAACGTCACAGGTATTTCACATCTCCAAATGGGATCTCAAAATGTGTTAAAACAACGAAGTACCCACAAGGAACTGGCTCAACCTCCTGGGTGTTTATTAAGCTGTATGTGAGTGTTAGGCAGATTCACTGAGAATAAAAATTGGCTGAAAGCTGCAAAGAAGCACCTCAGGTGGATCAGCTTCTCTGCAAGCACAGAGTAATAAGGAGACAGAGGTGATCCCAGTGCCCTCACAGCAGTTCTGTGCCCTCACAGCCCACCCTCCCCAAAGAGGACCATGCATTCCTGGGTGCTCAGAGCTGTTGAGCACTGCCATACTGGCCCTCAGGCCTCTACTGCAGAGATGGGAACAGCCACAGAAAGCAGAAATTCAGTGCTCCCATGACACAACCCACTGGCAGCATGGATTCTTCTCTCATTTTTGCATGTCGTTGTGTAATGCTTCCACTCTTCTGGCAGAGGAAGCAAAAATACCACAAGAAAAAGCACTTCCTGCAGTATTTCTGAGCTAGTCAAATCCAGGAAATTATGGAAACTACGGTGATGCACAGGCTATTTGGGTTTTTGGTTCTTTTGCATTTCTGTTATTTCCTGTGTTTTTCACAGGAATATCTGAAGCCATAAAGAAGATAAGCCTGCATACACATACATGATAGCATTAGAGTAGTAACTTCTCCCAGCACTAGAAACCTTTAGTGAGTGATGAGTGTGCATCATGGTCACTGCATTGCCACAGCCAGACTGCTCAGCCTGCAGTACCTTGGATCCCAGGGATGCTACAGACAAATTGAAAATCATTATTCCTGCTCAGAGGATCCCAGTGAGCCCATCTCACAGACCAGCCCAACAATTTACCAGCCCAACAAGCTGAAGATCTGCAGTGTCTCCCTGAGAGCAAGCCTGCTGCTTTGCTCCAATCCAAGACCTCCATGAGTTCAAGCCACCCTCCACATTACCTACTCTTGCATGTAAGGGTGCTGGGGGCTCCCCAGGGCCAGGACAAGAGGCTGGGGTCAGGTGTGGGAGGGCTGCCATGGGGCAGGGGTTGGCTGGGGCTGCCCGACTCTGGTGTCAGTAGTTCTGCTGAGAACAAGTGCTGCTTTCAGCAATCCTGTATTGATTTGCCTCCCCCAAGGTCACCTTAGAAGATGATTTATATTAAGAAAATCAATTTTTTAAAAAGTCATTGCTGAAAGCAATGCTTGATTTCTAAATTCAGAGCACAGCTGGGCATGTGTCTGAATTACCCAAGTCTTACTAAAGGCAGAAGGAAATCTGCCCACACCATAGCTTTACATTGGAAACATATACAATCGCTCACTATCGTAACTCAAGAAGACTTACAAGCAAAAGACTCCTTCCTCATAATTTTGTCTTTTCCCAACCCCACCTAAAGTTGCTAGCAGTATCTGCTTTGTCCTGGGAAGGAAAAGGGGGTTTTGAAGTGTAGTCCTTTCCAAGTATTTTGCCCCAGTTTCATCATTTCCTTCCTCAGTGAAACATGCATATTCACCTCCTTTTTATTAACAGAGAATCAGATGATACTTAGTCATCTGTTACTCAAGGCTCTGCACAGATGTCATGCAATGTGCACAGTAACTCAGTAGTGTAATGTCAGGAGTATTTCCCCGCTTCCAAGTTCATTCATGTTTTTTTCCTAATGGATAGCTAGATGCTGTACACACATATATGTTCTGCATGGAGGTCTCAAAAACCTTTTAGCAAGTTCTTTTCAGCTCTGAGGGTCACTCTTGGTGATCTCCGTGAGGACCCCTTTGAGTGTCAGAGTCCCCAAGGTGAATCCTCACACTACCCAGGGCAGTGAAGTGGCTGCTGCCCTGGCTCACTCCTGCCTGCAGGCAGGCTGCAACCAAACCAAAACACAAATGTCGCAGGAAGAGGTAAAACTGGAAGAAAGCGTAGCGGGGCAGAGGCCCCAGCTTGCTGTGGCCTGCCTACAGCTGCATTAGACAATCAGGGCAAGTTTCCCTGGTTCATTTACACCCAGGGAGGGTGTAAAAAGTGGGATGGTGGTTAAGGCATCTTGACATGACATTTTCTTCTACTCATACCATTAACCAATGGGTGAAGTACCTGGGTAGAAAAGTGAGAATTGGGCTATGAGCAGAAGAGCAGAGGCAGGAGCTGATATCTCTGTAAAAACCCCATGTTCAGCATTCCCATAAACTTCTTGAAGGAATTGATTTATACATAGAGATTTTTCTCAAACTGTTTTGGAAATCTGTCCTCTCAGACAAAGCCTGCCAGCCAGAGCTGTAGTTATACCAGCCTGCTGCATGCCCACTTTCCTTCAGACTGAGACCCGTGCTTTGCCAGCACTGGGGTCACTAGCTGGTGAGGCTGCTCTGCCACTATGCTGCAGCCTCTACCTATATTTCACTACAGGAGAACCTGAGCAGCACAACATTTGTGCAAATGCAGCCTGGTTTCGACAGCTGAGGGTCTGCCCAGACTGCCTGTGCATCCACACTTGAGCTAGATAAGGCCAAGCTTGCAATGTTATGCAACTATTCCAAGCATTTCCCTCCAAGACTTGGTCTGCCTTCAGTATGTCTCCTTAGAGGGTTGTGAACCACCAGCCTCTTCCCTCCTTTACTCTCTCACCTTACCCCATTTCTCCAGGCAATCACGTAAGTCTTCACTCTTGCTGCTCCAGTTTGTCAAACTGCCCCTCTGTAGGCAGGAGACACCATGCTCATCTCCTGTTACAAAAGGAATAGCAGTTGCAAGAACAAAAACTTGCTAATCAACCTACACAGCTCCTCTGACCCACCACAGGTACCTTCAAAGTCTGATCATCCTAAAAAAAATACTGCATTCTTAAAATAGTTTAAAATATATTTACACCTCAAAAAGTCACTTAAATAATACATTAGTCTGTGATAGCTGCTAATTTTTTGAAGTCTTCACTAATATACATATTTATGCACATAAAAATGTAATTGTATGCTTTATATAGTCGTTTATCCTCTTTTCAGTCCAGCATGACGAGCTGCCAGGGTGCTGTCAGCACTGTGAAGCGCTGACGGCACGCGATGCCTGCTAGCTGCATCCAAGCACTTACAGAATCCACGTGTCAAGTGCTGCACATTTCCTGGTGTCAGCACCATTTGCTCAACACATGACAAACAAAAGGATGAGTTTAGGCTTTCCTGCTGATCCTTTTTTTCCAGAGAATGGAGGTGTCTGTTCCTGAATCTATTAAGTGAAATACAGGTGAAGTGTTAAGATTACCGATATAAACCAAAGTTGTTACTGCAAACCTACAACACAAAACCTTCATAATTACATAAGTATAATAAATGGATCTCTGAGTCATCTGTAATTGGGAAGCATCACTGAGATGCTTCTACCAACACAGCTGGGCCTGGAGCAAGCATTTATTAAAGCTCCTTAATCTGGGCTACTTAGCCATCCTTACTGAGGCTGAGTGTTCCTACACTTTGTGTTAAAGCCAGCAAGATGAACTATATACACACACCAGCTGAAGGAGAGAGGGAAGATTATGAATCCTCACCCTTGCAAGAATAATTAGACAAATATAACCCCACTCTCATTTGGTATCACAGTAAGTTTGGCAATTATTTTCCAAGGTTATTCAGTGTATTATTCCTCATCACAAAAACTTCCTTTGGTCTTCAGCTTTGAATTTTGTATTAATCAGTCCTGACTGGTCCAAGATGTGTTATAGGAGTTTTCTGGAGCTATTAGCATCTAAGTATTTTCACAATATATTTTCAGCCATCTGTGAGCAGACTAATACAGCAGTACCGACAGGTTCTTCTGTCTCCATGACTGGATTACATAAATTCAATTACACGGTCCAGACCATTTTTTCTGAAGCATTTGCTTTACATCCCCATTCTGTGCATTTTATGCCCTTATCTGTAGGGCAATGGTCTGTACTAACTTTGTGGTTTGCTTTTTCCTTCACACATTTAAATAATTAATTTTAAAAATGTATGGAGACATCAGGACCAATCTGCTGCAAATTGAAAATGAGAATATTGAAGCTCACAAATTATGCCATTTTAAAATTATGTAATTACATGATGGTTGTGGGGAGAAATAAGATACATCCACATATTAAAATAAAAATGCAGGGTAGCATTTTTTACATTTTTACATTCACTACCCTCTTTTACATTTGATGAAGTTGACCTTTTTTTGTCCAATATCAATATTCTACCTAAGTCTACTGTATTTTAGGTCCAGCTGGATGTTTTTATTCACCCTGCCATTAAAAGAAGTGGATCCTGATACCAAATTCAAAATTGAATTTGTGAGTGCTGCCACTCAAAAGCAAGGACCAAGCAGGGGTGGAAGGATATAAGACTATGGAAACATCAAAACAACTCAGACTGTGAGTTGTAGGAACTGTAGGAAAGCAAAACAGCAGCTTTATATGATTGCTGAAATAAGGCCCTCAGCTCCTTCTTTCTCTTGTAATGGTGGTATAAATCCTTTGCATCAGGAGGGTTTTCCCCTTTCATGATTTGAAATGCTGGACACAACAGAAGGAAGGAATTTAACCAAGGTTTAGTAGAATCATGAGGAACAAAGAGTGAGTTTTCCCAATCCTGTAGGTTTCACAAAGATATCAATGTTGCTAAGAATTTTGTTTTGGAAATAATCCAAACCTAAACTTCTGCCAGGAAGTGTGTACTACCACTGAGAAAATACATCACTGTGCAGCAGGGATACAGCCTTGCCAAATTCTCCCCAAAAAGCCAGCTCCTGCTTGTGGATGCTGAACCACCTGTGTGTGCATTGTGCCATGTGGCTGCCAGATGTGGCCCAATAACCCAGCACATACAGTTATGTCAAAATTATCATAATTCTACCAAACATTATGGGGGCAAAGAAAGCAATGAAGTTAATAAATATTTAAGGTCCTCAGAAGACACACTACTGAAACAGGTCCGTGGCTTTCATAGCAGGGCCTGAGAATACCCCCAAGAAGGAAATCAGTCAGTTCCTCCAACCTGCTTGCCTGAGGCAAACGGACAAGGAATGATACTGATATAGAGGAAAAATAGGTCAGTTTTATCTCAGCTATTTTATGCAGCTACTTTCTATGATAAATAAAGATTTCTAGTGAGGCAATCTCAATTTCTGTATGGTACATTATATATTCCACTCATTCATCTACTTTCTAAGATGAAAGACCTGAGTGACTGCACTGGGTTTGATAGAGTATTAATTAATGCATAACAATCCAGTGTTTAATTTAGCAATGGTCTAACCACATGATAGTTATAAATGCTAAATGATTATTTCTAAGCATACAAGTTTTTCCTAGAGAAGCCCAAGAAAGCATGGCATTGAAGATTTAAATATATGAATCCACAGAACAAATTAAGAGAGAAAAGGATTCAAACTACGTATTTCTTTAAAACTGAGAAACCTCAAAACTGTATCACTGTCTACCACTTAGTCCATAAGGCTGGAGAGCTGTGAACAGCAAATGCTTTATCCATAGCAAACACAGTTTCCCTTCCTTCTTAGCAGCTGGCTGAGAGGAACTAAACTTAGCAGGCCTGAGGTATAGGAAACCAGATAGCACAGTGTATGGCTGGATAGGAAATACAGGGCTCAATGTGTTTGAGGTTAAGATTAAGCCCTGACTTCCTTTGGGTCTATTTTAAACGGTGGCAAATGATGGCATGCTTTCTTACAATAAAATGACAGATGATCAAAGGTCGAATATGATCTGTATGTCAAGCATTTGTAGAAGGACCTTTCTTTGGGGGACTGTGCAGGAAGCATTTTAACATGGTGTCTCATACTTCCCCTCATCTGTGTTTGTTCAAAACATACCAGTAACTGGGGAAAGCTGGATGAATGGCTGCAGAGAACTGGCCAAGCAGCATGTGCCTGCAGAAGGAAAACCGTTGGGTTTGGACTGAGGGAAGGAAAGACTACCATGGTCCCAGCCATTGCTCGTGTGAGGAAAACAGTAAGACAGCATTAGCTGTGCTCACACTTTCAGGTGCAACACCTGAGAAACAAAGACACAACACATTGAGGCCACCTTCCCAGCCCCCCTTCTATAGCAAATAGGATGCACGACTCAGTGCATCATGCTGAAAACAAATGGCACACTTGCTAAATTTGCTAGCATGCACCCATGACTGGTGGTGAGGCAGCCAAAGGAGGATTTCACTTTTATGTGAAACTGAAAAACAAGAACACACAATTCTTCATCCCAGAAAGTGAGGGGGTACCTGAACACCACAGCCATCCTCTCTGTCACAAGGCTCACTTCCTTCCCACCCTCTTTCTCATACCTAGAAATCTGCAGAACAAAAGACTGTGTTTGAAAACTCCTTTTAATCAAATTTTTCAACTTGCTTCAGGCAGTGTTGCAACAGTTCACAGCTCCAACTCTGACCTGGAGCCTGCTGGCAGCTCTGTAGCTGCCCCTGCCAAATACTTGTCCTACTTCACTAAGGCAAAGGAAGATGTGGCTTATTTTTTGGTAAGAAAGGTAACTGGGATCAATTTGCTTCTCTGAAAATCAAAAATCCCCAATTTATTAGTTACAGTGAGAGTTGAAAATAAAACTGTTCAGCCCACAGTTCCTGAGGATCCTGCTGGCAGCACCTACTCTCATGAAAATTGGTCATTTTTAAGTGCAGCTGTGTGGACTCTTAAAAAGCGGCACAAAGCTGCTTCCACTGAGATTTGACACTGGCTTAACAGAGCAGGGAGAATTTTTAAGTATAGACTATTAAATATGTATTTGAATCAGAAAAGCCTTCTCTGATGTTAAGTGGATGGGAAATCAGGGGAGCATTTTATAAAAAGCCGTTGTGTTTTCTCTACACCCTGTCCTTCTGTCTCTGGCAGCACAGCCCATTTAACTGGCTAACAGGATGCCAGCAGGAGTCCCGGGAACTGAAGGGCAGTTTTAGAATGCACACTATGGTCTAAACAGTGAGAGGTGAATATCCTCTGAAATGCCTCTGTGTTGTACAGAGGAACACAGGTACCATTTCCCCGTGACCTTTCTAGGATTTGTTATCTTCCCAAGTAGTTCTGTGAGCAGTATTGGACTAGAGCCAGCTCTGAGTGTGAATGAAACCCCATGGAGAAAATAGTGGGCACAGCCAGTTACAGGCATGCTGTATGTCCCAGTCCTTCCATGACCAGCAGGAGAGCCCCACATACTTCTCCTGCTCAGGCAGCTCTTGGTGGGTATCTCCAAGATCCTACAAACAAGCAGGGCAAGGAGATGCCAGCCACCATATAGATGCAAACTGGCACAGGCAGGGTGTATTTTACTGCTGTGAATAAAAGAAATGCATCAGCAATGCAACATTAGGAGAAAAAAGCAGGAGTAATCCCACCTAGATGCACATGACAAAAAGCCTAGCATCTGACTCACACTAAGATGTACAATCCAATTGTGGACTAGTGACTGACCTACCAAAAAAATTTGGATCAGGAAAAAAGATCCAAAACATTCTCATTCAATGTGAAGTATTCTTACCATCAGAACAACAGGGGAAAATAGCCACATTGCCATTTTGTGTTAAAGCAACTATGCTGTTCAATAAGTTTTAAGTTTGGGATTTCATAAAATCCCCAGTTTTTCTGTTGTTTTTTATAATGAAATCGTGAGGGCCCAGAACTGGACACAGGATTCAAGGTGCAACCTCACTAGTGCCATCTACAAGGGGAAAGCATTTAGAAAACACTAAACCATTTTCCAAGTATCCTACTTCCACCTTGTGTCTCTGTGTCTGAAAGCTTTTACTAAATTCAAGTTAAAATTACTTACACTTCCAGTTTCTGTAACCTATTCTCTGGCAGATCACCCAGCTCTAATGGGCAATTAACAAACATGAAACAGCGATAACTCCTGAAACAGGGGATAGCTCAACATAATATTGAGCTCAGTTGTGACCCATTCTTCTCAGTTCTGGCCCATTTTGAGAGACATCAAAATGATAGGCAGAAGCAATTTGGATAACGACAGGCTGTGGTGATCAGGAGAAGCTGACACAGGGGGACACAAGAACCTGCTTGCTGGCGCATTCCTGTCCCACAGCTTGCTGTCTTCCTACACCATGGCAACTGTTAACATTTCAGCATGCAAACTGCAGACCAGCACAAAGAGTCAGGCTGTGGGGAAGAGAGGACACAAATATCTCAGCCTTCGGGTTTAGAAGATCAGTAGCATTAAGGCATTAATTCTCCAAGCTGTAGAAGAGCCCCCAAGATATGTTTAACAGTAGGCAGAAAAGCTTAAATGCTGTCATAGTGAAAGGTATGGAGGTTGGCCCGGCCTTATTTCCTCATTGGCTGTACCCATGTTGGCTGACTGCCAGCAAAGGGCATCCACCCCCAGCTTTACCCCAGCACGGTGTCCCTGTGTGCCTGGGAGCTGCCATGGCTGAGCTTTCCCCACCTCCAAAGTGTAGTGTAGGGAATGCAGAGTAGGCTCCTCAGGGTAGGAAGGGCCACAGCTGAGCCACGTGAGGCCATTGCAGCTGCTGGAGTGGATCCCAGGGCACAAACTCATGCTCCACCTTTGGTGCCAAAGCTATTGCCAAGGCATTTCCCCTTACTGCGACCCCCTTCTGATAGAAGAATGGAAATTATTTTTCCCGCAGGGGAGGCTGACAAGGTGGAAGATGAGCTTTGACCCACATATCTATTAAAATTACATTCTCTATGTTTACTTATATAAACATTTTTCTAGTATTTAGACCACATTTTTGTTTGTAGGCTTTCTCAATGCAAAAACTTACCCAGAACCTTCTAGAGTCACTCAGGATATGAACTCCTCACAGAACACAGAAGGTCTGAGGAAAGCATGGGGCTTTGGTTGAAAATAATTTATGCTGTTTAAAATAATTTACATAATTTTAAAATATTCACTATATTTAAGCATATCAGAATTCCCATAGTTTCACAAATGATTCTTGAAGACAGTGATTGACAACATGGTCTCCACAGAAAGACTTACCATTTTCAGGTGCTCCAGCTTTAATTCAGCACTGAGTGAAACAGCAGTATAAATAATTAATATTGTCCTGTAAAAGCAATGGCCAGATATGACATACATTTTAATCAGGCCTGATGAGAAGGCTTAGTATTTTTCTTCTGAACATTCTAAATACAGGCCGGGCACAGATTTTCTGGGGGAAGCACAAGGGGGTTGTAGCCTCCCTTCTAATATTGCTCACACTTTGTGTCTGCACCCCAGGGCAGCAGCCATCCTTCTGGATGATAGGCTATGACCAGAGACATAAACTTTAGATCTGAAAAAGTACAGAAGTATTCAGAAAGGCTACACAGGATAATGGTGAAGGGTTTAATTCACACTGAGCCAGTGTGGCTGGAAGGATAAGCACAAGCATTAAAGCACAGGAGTTCTTTTGCTAGCTCTGCCACTAAGTCCATGCAAATCACTTAATCTTCCTATTTGGTTACCCCTTTGCTAAAAGGGGAATGTTAATATTTATTTACCTTCCAACTCACAGGCATGTTGTGAGGATTAATTAGTTAATAACTGTTAAGTGCTTTGAAGATACAAGTGACTCTGCAGAATACTAAGTATTATTAACTAACATTAGGCTAATGATGCAGATAGGAGTGGCAATTTTTCCATTAGCTGTATCAAAGCAGAGACCAGGATTCACACTGAGATGCATGCTAGCTAGTGAAAAATTAACAAGGTTATGAGAAAGATTAAAAAATACAGCGAATTTATTTCCACTGGTTCACTGGAACATTAAAAAACCCCAAAAAACTAAAAAAAAAAAAAAAAACCCAACCAAACAGCTGTGCAATTCCTGACCTAGCAAAACCCCACCTCTATTAATAACTCAAGACCACATTCTAAAAGCTGTTGCTTTGCACCTTGATTAGTCATTTCCAGTATGTAAAGTGTTACGGTTTTGAGTTGGTGGCAATTTCCACTCCTACATCTTGCTCTGCACCTGTGAAAATAGTGGCACACAGCTTAAGGCAGGCAAGAATCAAGTGCAACATACAGGCCTTATATATTAAAATTTCAAAATGAATTTTCTTGGCATTAGTTTCTATCAAACTTCGGTGAGAAATCCGGGCAGTTTTGGTACAGCTGAGTGACAAGGCTCACTCTGTTTTGCACTCAGACAGACCTCCTGATGCAAAGGAAGGGACAGCCTGGGTTTTGTGAGGGCTGGCTGCTCAGGAACAGCGTGCACCTCTGCCTTATGCTACTGTTATAATTCTAGCAAAGAAAGATGGTAAAGAAACAGCCTGGAAAGTTGAGCCAGCAACTAAAATAACTTTAGAAGATGCTTTCTTAGAGCAGCTGTCCACATAGCTCCACTTGAGGAAGCCAAGTGCAGCTCCTAAGAGCCATCAGTAGGTTCCACCTGTGGACCTAAATCACTTGCTGCTTATACAGAAAGACCAGGAATTCCTCAATTTCAATTACAATCAAGCATTTGGTTGATATTTGTAAACAATTTACAATTCAAGTATATAACAGTATTTATTTCTATCTTATTATCTTGTATGATTCTTAATATTGTAGTTCCAGGCCCACAAAGCAGCATTTTCTCAACTCTCTTTTTTCACTTCTTCTCCTGAGCCAGCAAACTTAGTTTTGCTTCTTTATTTTTTTAATTACTTCATTGGTAGTAGAGATGGGCAAACACACAATGATTTTAGGAGGGAAAAAAGATAACACTCCATAGACCTCTTTTTTAGTAAGTCTTCATACAAGTGTTCTCATCCTGGACAAAATTTTTAATTCCTATTATCTCACAACATTGTTGTACAAAAGAAAGATCATGAGACAGAGCAACACAGAAGCTGAAAAAGCTGAGAATAGAGAAGGATTCCATTTATCTCCAAAAATCTGCAAAACTTTTTTTTGTTACAGAAACACCTTCAGCCCTGGTGCTGTGAATGTCTTTTGGCAGACACAAGATGAGGCAAAGATGACCGAAGATAACCACAGACTCCTGTAGACTGGAGACAGCGGCTCTCAGGCAGATGGATGATTAAGGAAGCAACCCAGCCACGCTCTGCTGTACTTGTTTGACCCAGTTGAGAGGAAGGAGGCGATTCCTCTACTCTCACTTCCAGATTACAAAGCTCAGAGGCACAATGTGATTCTCAGAGGTAGAGGTTTGACACCAGCTTGAGAAGTCTCATTTCTTTCTGCATTACAATGTGCTAAGTCCTTTGGGGATCCCTACCTCGTGCTAAATTTCCCAGGTACTCTCCTCCTGGGGAGGGTGGGAGAAATGCCTTTGTGAAACCATCCCCTCAACAACATTTTTATCAGAAGAGAAGCAGCTTCTGCAACTAAAACAGGCTGGGAGAACAGTTTCTGCTGAGCCAAGTAAAGCTCCTGAAGCCTGACATTCAGTTACAAGACCTTGTACAGCGGGGTGACAAAATATAATTAACCATTAGGTTTGTTAAGTTATTGTAAAACTTAAATACAGCAAATATCTTCAACAATTGCATCTCAGTGTTACACATTTCAGTGTAAGGCTCAAAGCAGTGGTGACTATCAAGGATGCTTGGCATTTTAAGTAGGCTTCTGATGATCAAGCTCTGTTTTCAGATATCTACAAAATGACTAAAGAGTATTGATTTGGAGTTTTATGTAACTCCACCCCGAATTAGATCTATTTATCTTAGCAATATGTGGGGATTTTTCCCTTCTAAAATACAGCGAACAAAGACTATTTTGCATGTTAAAAATACATCCATTGTGACATACCTCTTCCTGCATCTTATTTACTAAGCCCTAATATTAGCTCAAGATTTCTGTTTGACTGCAAACACCAATGCACATTACGAATATACCTACAATCCACTTATAACACTGGAAAGGCTAAAAACATTTAAGCAAGAACAAAGGCCAAATACCCACTCTAAATATCTTGCCCTCTGGACATATTGTTGCTTAATCAATTTTCACATAGGTTTTACTTTTGCTGCTGAAATTGCTGGCTATTGTTTGACACTTAATGTTGGACTCAAAATACTATAAATCTGAAATGCTAATATGTTTTCCACTGTGTGTGTGATTCCTACCAATCAAATACATCATCCACAGTTACTTTTATCTCAAGCCAAGACTAGCAGGGCAAAACAGAGTCTTTTATTGGCTTCAGACCTTCTTCCATTAAATTCCCTGCTTTTTCAACCTCCAAAGTAATCACAGGCTGACAGCACCATCCTGGATTTTATTTTGCAGTATTATGAGCCCCTCTTCCTTACACATGGAGCATCAGAGGGGCTGGGATCCTTCTTGAGGCAAGGAGGCACATTACTCACAGACTGCCTGACAACAGGGGAAATTGCTTTTTCTTTTTGAAACACACAGTGAAGGGGCAGGCTCAGCCAGCGCAGAAGCTTCTGCAGAGCCTCCGGGAAGAAGAGGAAAAACACTTCATGCTCCTTGCCAAGACGTTTTAGATGCTAAGTGGAGCAGCAGCAAACCTGAACCAAGAGACTAAAGCCCTCACAAGCCAGCCATGCAAACAAGGAAAACAACCCTTCAGGAACAGATTTTTTCAAACAACGCGTAGCAAAACAAGCAAATGCACATTGTTACAAATCGCATCGCTTCTTATCATATGTGAACCAGAGATGCTGCTGTTTAAAGGATGAAAAAATTGGGTCTCATGAGCACAATATCCAGTGCTTCAAAACCTGCTAAATTACCAACGCATCTCCTACATTTTGCAACAAAGGCACAAACTCAGCTTCATCACACACAGCTCAAGCAAGCAGATCCAGCACACTTTAAATTGTGTTGAGCAGATCTGACACAACTTTTTTGCAGTTCAAAATAACCTGCCACAACATCCATAGAAGATCTGCAATCGCTCACCCCAGTGTCCTGGGCACAGAGGTGCTGTGAACACAGTACAAAGTCAGTGCAAGCATCTCATAACTCTTGTTGACATTATGACAGCTCCCAAGGCCAAGAGCCAAACACTGTAATTCCTACTTGTGTTGCTCACAGGCTAAAGAAACACAGTGTCACTCTGAGGGCAAACGCATTTTTCCATTTTCTTGCATAGCTGATTTTACATATAAAAGTTAACATTAAACATCTGACTAAAACTGGCCAGAGAACACCATTTTTTCTCTGGACAAAAAGAGAGTTATAGCATCTACCATGGCTAAAACCCAAAGTAAGATCAAAGTACTCTTGTATCCAGGGCAGTGGAAAAAGACCCATCAGCATTCAAGACACCAGACTGCCAAAGCTCCTGCCTACCAATTCCCGTACAGAAATTTTGTTGTAAGACCCACACAAGTTCTCATATCTAACTCTGAAGAATTAAGAGGGCAGTAAGGAATGAGAGTGCTGCTATACCTCTAAATGCTAATAATTTTAATATTGTTTTGTTGTTTCATCACATAGCAGCTATGCACTTTGGAAAATGAGATGTAAGTGGATATGTAACACTACAGTGATAGCTGCTTACAGCAGGGTCATGAGGTAAATACAAACACTGTTACAACAGATGTATTCAATTTTGTATGTACAGAGGTCATTAATAAGTTAGATTCAACAATGATAATAAACCTTGAAAATAAATTAACGGGTTGATTTTCTTCTTACTGAGTCCACATATTTCTCATTTGTTCTGGCTGGCAGCATAGCAACCTATTAGTTAAGAGAGGCTTGTTTGCTTTGTCAGAGCTGTTTCCAGATGTCCAAACACATATATTATTACATAAATTATAAGTTTAAAATCAAAGTATTTGCTAACATCAGAGTGTAAATTCATAGAATATGGGGGGTGGGGTGGCTGTGTTGTTTTTTTGGGAGTTTTGTTTGGTTGGTTTTTTTGGGGTTTTGGGGTTTTTGGTAGACTTGAAATTAAATGTTACATAAAGGAGACAGACATTCAAACACTGAAAATCCACATCAACATGCTGAGTTTATTACAGAACAGCTCGCTGGAAATTATTGGGTACTAATCTTCTAATACTGCAGCTGATCCTTGGTCAACCTGCTACAAGAGCAAATTGCCATTCCCAGCTGTGCCATACTATAAGAGGATAAACATCAGAGTGGCCCTTAGGAACAACCTATTTCAAGAATATCTCCTCAATCTTTTACAGCTAATCAGAGCGACATTAACAGGAGGAAAGCTGCCAGAAGGGAGTGTAGGTAAATATCAACCCAACTGGATGCAATAAAGCACTGACTACTTTTTTTTCTTTAAATGGAGTAAGATATTGAAAACTCACTATTAAAAGACTGCAGAATTAAGACTCAGGGATCTAACACACAAAAAATCTAGGCCTAAGTACTTAGGAGAGCCTCTTCTCTCTCATGGCAATAAAGCCACAGTGGAGATCAGGGGGGAGTTGTGTACCTTAGTGCTCAGCCTATTTCAATGAGAATGTGGTGAACTCCCACACCTGAAGTCACAGGGCCAACCAGAGCATGACGTACCTCCAGGAATCCAAATGTCTCTGGATCTTACCAGGTGCTACATAAGATAAAATTCCACTGAAACAAGTTGTGATCAGCAATTTTTCACTCCACAAATGCATTTTCTCTTTCAGTTTCTACAACTTTCATTTTCATTTGCACTGACTCTATCTGGTGCTTCCTTCACAATTTCAAGGTGACTGCTCTAAGTCACAACTGAACAAGAACCCCCCTCTGCACTCACAGCAAGTCTTGTCTAAAAAAAGGCTGTTCAGCTTTTTAAGGCAGAAATATTTACTTATTGTTTGCACAACACCTAAAGGCATGGGACCACCAATCTATCAAAGGTCTTTGGCCACTACTGCAATATTAACATTACATAATGACTTTATAAACTTAAAATCCTTTTGCTTTCTAGTGCATATGGAAAAGTGTATTCATATTAATTGTCAGATGTCAGATGACTAAACACCACTTCTTTTTATTATCCCCACCCCATTCCAAGATGACAGTATAGAGTAACTGCAGAATCACACTGTTTATTTAATGTACTACAAGATGGCAAATAACCTCCTTCATTTCCCAAAACATTTATGAGGATAAACAAAGGCTTCTGGAGAAAACTATTTTACTGTTGTCTTTCCAGTAATTACAGAAACATGGACAAGACAACTTTTAATACTGATAAAACCTAGCATATGGGCAGGGCCAAGCTCTGTGAAAGCCATCCTGATGCTTCTACACACTAACCCACTCTTCTGGGTCAAAATATCAGAGGAAGGAAAAGATATTTCTCCACAAATAACCACCCTCCAAGGCAACACCCATCCTATGGTGTAGGCAGGAAGGGTTGTGTTCCCTGCCTGCTCCCTCCCCATCACAAACAGTTCAGCTGTATCCACACAGCGTGACCCAGGCCAGTGAACAGCTGACTCTCTACTGCTCTTGAGTGTCAATTGCTGTTTCTCTGGTCTTGCTTTACATAGTGTTAGTGCTCACACCGTCGCTTCCTGCTGGAATTGCAGCCTGAAAAGAGAGTGGAGGGACACAAAATATCTTGACATTTGACTACTGAAAACTGGGGTGTGGTGTTAATCATTGAAAATATGAGAGTATATGAGAACTGCTAATAAAACAGGTAGCTGAATATAATTTATACATATTTTCCATTACTTATGCCAGAGCTAGATCTAAAAGCTGGCACTAAAGAACAATTCTTCTTACCAGTTTTACAAGCTCTTCCTTGGCACATGTTCCTATTACAGCACAGACCAAAGGGCTTCACAGGATGGACAGGCATTATATGCTTTTTTCATCCCCCATTCACTAATGTCTTCAACAAAAATGGTAGATTCATCTTTGGCCTTTCTACCTGCATGGGGAATATTTGGCCAACCTTCATAAAATGAGCTCAGTTTGAAAGCAGCCAACATTACAAAATAATTTGACCCATGCAGACAGTCCTTCCCATGAAAACCGTGTGTCCCTCTGCTGATGCTGCCAGAATCAGCGGAAAGGCCTCTCCAAACCCACAGAAATTACTTCCCTTTCGTGCCAGTGCTTCTCTGTGTGCAGGAGGAAGGACGGTCTTGTGGCGCAGAGACTTGGCTGTCAGCATGTGTGCCTTCTATTCCTGGTGCTCACCAACTTCTCTTGTGACTTTGGGAGAGTTGTCAAACTTCTCCACCCACCAAAACGTCTGTCTGCTATACAACATAACAATTCAATTTTGCCCTTTAATGGAAATACTTTTGGAAAATATAATAGCTTGGCATAGACCAGAAGTAGTGTAAGAGTTAAAAATGTTATTTTCATGGTGCTATTATTTAGTGGCATTTCAGTTCTTTATCTGAATATTGTCTACAGTATCAAGGCACAGAGAGGTAACTATTTAAATATACCTACTTTTCTGCACCTGAGGATGGAATGTGGCAAGTACAACCAAAGCAAGCACATCTTGAATTCACTTCGCCTTCATAGTTATGGTAATTTTCAAGAATAAAGACAGCAATAGTGTTTATATGTATTTCTTGGAAATTCCTCCCCAGGCAACTGCTATCAGATCAATATTCCACATCAAACAATTACTGAAAGTTTTCAATGTCTTTCTCATTTAATTGTAATTAGATGTATTTCCAGACCCCACCAGCACAGTACAGTGTAACAGGTGCCCACCTGAGTGACACAACTCACATGGCTCAAAGGAAGGAGCAGCTATATTGATACACATCCTTTGACTCCTAATTCCCAGTGCTAACACAGATTTTGACACAAAACCAAGCAATGTGCAGGACCTTTGGGATGCTGCTCTCCTGCAAAGCTGACTGGAAAGATGACACACAAGGAGGTGGCCACATTCTAAAACATTTTCTGCAGGTTAGAAACAATTGTTTTCAAAAGTTTGAATTCCCCAAGTAGACAGAGGCATCAGAGAGGCTTCCACTGAATGACTTCAAACACTATATATTGATATAAAGCTGAAGGCAGCTTCTTTGGGAAACCCAGAGTAAATCAATTTCTTCAATCTTGACATTAAAGAAAAAAATGTTACCTTATTTAAATAACCAGGCAACCTTGAACTGGAACTTGCAATTAATTTCAGAGCTCATGTTCTCAGCCTGCCTCAACAAAACAAACTTCAGGTGGCTCATCTGAACACAGAAACTGAAATAAACTCAGTCTGAAACAGAGGTAAAAAAAAGTTTGAGGTATAATTTCTTTCCCTTGCATCATACATTTTTCTCTTCAGCTCTGGGGCTGCCTAGCTTAAGGGCTGCTATAACAGTGCAAGAAGTGATGTCATCCCAGGGAATTTTTTTCATCAAAAGTGCTGTATCAATCGCCATCATCTATGACTTGGCACTCAGTTTTAAAAATAGTTCATATTAAATTAAGCTATTAAGCACTGGATTACAGGTGTCTTTTCACATTTAAATTTCTCAGATAGAAGCAAAGTGAAACTGCCATCTAAAACATTGTGCTGCCTTGTATTATTCACAACTTTCTGCAGAAATTATTCCAGATTATTGCAGAAATACTAATTCTGGGTTTGTTCATGGAGCTCCTGTGCAGGAGTTTTGCTCCTGCAAGGCCACTGTGCACAGAATTATCTGGAATTGCCATATGCACTGGGAGTTTGCTTTGCGCACAGGTGGAGGTCAATAGGTTTTGTGCTCCACATTACCATCACTAAATATTGATGCAATTAGGTTACATCCCCAAGTATGAATAAGCTACTCAGGTCTGCTTCTCTGCAATTGTAGCACAGTTACAATATTGTTGTGTTGGTTGGTATTTCCTAAGCAACAGTCAAGTGTGCACACTGTTTTGTGTTCTCCTTTCATATTGCGATAGGAACAGCACATCAAACTGTCCTGTTGTTTGACTGAAAATATGGATTATGTAAAAATGAAGTTATTTCTCACCCAAACTGGTACTAACAGCACTGCTTTCAAGCTAGTCAACTCCTCCAGTGAAAACTGGTTTGTTCAGAACCCATTTGGTAATTTTCCTGTAGCATCTACATCTAAAGGGACTGCTGTGTGCAGAAAAAAAAACTATGGAAGCTGTTAATGGGATCAAGCTGTTAATTTTTATTGTCTTAGCTCCCAGAAGCTGCAAGAACCAATATGGAGACTACAAGAGCAACTTAGCTTTCAGAACTGACTTAAATGCAGCAGTATGAGCTATCATCACTAATGAAGGAGTAGAGTTGTTTTCATGACACAATTTGAGATCTTACAGGGACCTTCCTTTTGTGGAGGTCAAGTTGAAAATCAGAACAAGTAGCAAGTAACCCTCTTCCTCCACATGCATTAAATTCCTTGTCAATGACAAGGAATCCTCATTCCAGAGGGTCACGTATACTACACAGAGCATGAACATACAAAGCTGCTGCATGTGTCTTTATCCCACCCAAACTGTAGGTTCATTAGTACTGTCCTGAGGGAAATAGCACTATTTTTATCATTTGAAAAACTTCCCAAGAAATTTCATAATCTCCTGCTATTTACTGAGTAAATCAGCTATCAAATACAGTATTTAAAGTCTGATCAAAGGAGGTTGTTCAAGCTCCTCCTCTTTACCTCCCCACTACAGCTAATAAAACCCAACAAATTAGGCAGCTACCCACTCTCTCATTTTTTACTTTTTATACTCTCCCTATTATTATGAACAGAAATGGATAATAAATTCTCCTACTTTACAACCAGCTATGAAAAACTGAAAATAAAATGTTCCCCTTCTTACAAAGATACAGTGCAGTCACAGGAATGTAGAAGGAAGGAAGAAGTTTGTCAGACATTTCTAAGGAGTGTGCCCAAATAATTAGGTGTAGGGAGCACATTTGAATACAGTCTGAGAAAACTCTGATTTTTTTGCTTGAAGTTCTCAATAACTAAAAATTGCATTAATTAACACCTGAGGTAATATTCATGCATTTTTCGTACATGAAAACAATCTGCATGCAAATGCCATCCAGACTCTCCCCAAGTGACTCAATCTGACTAGAGCCAGTCATTAAAGAAAGGGCTTTTCAGCCCTTGGACTTGCCCCCAGAGAGAGCACACTGCAGGCACGAGGGAAAAGGAGTTTTAGTTGGCTGAGGTTACATTTTGTTTCATGAGGCCAGTGCCTACTGAAGGACAAACCAGCTGCTGAACACATTCTGCTTTCGTGTAACATTTTTTCCCAAGGTCCCTAGTAAGTTTTTTTCAAAGGTGAATAAAAATTGCCTGTTTCACTAGAAAGGGAAAACATCTGACATGTTCTTAGGAAATATGCTGTGAGAAATTATCAGGAGATAAGCATAACATTGAAATGTCTGTATGTACACAGATACAAGAAAAAGACTGCTTTATCCTCTCACTTTGATATCAGCTGGCAGATGTTAATTTTCTGTCTCTTAAAATGAGTACTTCTGAAAGAAGATTGCCTATAGAACCAAACAGAAATTAGGCATAAGATGTTAGTAAAAATGCCCCAGATTTTTTCATCTCTTCTTCATATCTCCATCGCACACTTCTAGTTTTTCTAATAGGACTTTAAGACCTTGCACTTTATATTTAGCTACTGATACACAACTGCAAACTGAGGTTCAACAAAATGATCCATGAGTTTAATCATGAACACTGTGTATTTCCTCACCTAGACACTTTAAGACAACATAATGAAATATTTATTGCTGATTTAAACACCTAAAGCTGAAAGACATTTGTGTCTCAATTCTATAATCATCTGGTGACGCATCAAAATATGCAATCCCTAAAAATGGAAAAAAAACCTCTAAAACACTCTCTGGCAGATCAATAGCTTTAAAGGTATAACTGACAAAAAGTAAAATCCCCTTACAAAGTGTTTTTGTTCTTTTGTACTGAATTGATCATTGCCTATGTACATTAAACACTAATCTCTTCTGATAAGATCCCAAATACACGGAGAACACAGGCTACTTCACAAATGCCTCAAAAAAATAGGAGAGTGGGTAGCTGCCTAATGTCCCCCAGGACAAAGTGCTTCAAGAATACAAGTTAATGACCTTTATTCCCATGCTGGCTACTGAAGCCTCTAAGAAGGTGCTTGAACTTCGACCTCTGGAAAACAATGCTAGCTCACATGAGTGAGGAAGCAGCTCATGCTCTAGACCTATTCTATCCGTGATGCCCTGCTGAGGCTCTGGACAGCACTCCTGTGGAGAGCCTGCTGCATGGAGGAATGCTCTTTCCTTGACATCCTCTCCCTAAGGAGGCACTTGAACGATTTTCATACAAGCAGTAGAAAGCCATCAAGTCACTAAGAACTTCAAAATGGAAGCTTACTTAGGGAGGACATGAGAGGTAGCTTCCCCCTTCTGCAAAGCACCTTACAGAGAGAACCACAGAAAGGCTTTTGTTGAATTTGGGTCATTTTTGAAGTAAGGCCCATTCTCAACACATGCATTCCTGCATTTATACTTCAACTATGAATAAGGTATACTTAAAAGTTAAATAGAGAGCCTGTAATTACAGGTTTCAAGTAGTTCCACTGAATAACAACTTCTGGGGATAGAGATAGATGCTTTGAGCATTGGCTACTTACCAACCAGCTTTCATGGTGAATGAACACCTTTGTACCTTTACGTGGAGTAAATCACCTAAAAGTCGACTTCTGGCATCTGGGACACTTTCAGAACTTTGGGGTCTTAGATGTTATTTGACTTGTTTCTTATAGCACAGTGGGAAATTAAAGGATATGAACATACAGAACGACTAAAGAGGATTAATGCAACTAGCAAGAATGAAATATCCAATTATTTGTTCAGAGTTTCTCATGAGAAATTAGTGTGGTCAGACAGAGCATCAGATTTCAGCCCAGAATGCTTATTTAAGCCTTTGCATTTGCCTACATACTTCATTTAGGCTGGAGAGTGTTTAGCTGAGGCATCCCAGGTCCTCAACTCCAGCAGAAAATGTTAATAGAATCGAGATTCTGGGGATGAAATAGGCTGTTCTGCTGACTGCTAAACGGTGATCAAAAACCTTTTGTCTTTGTGCGTATTGCAGCCCTCAGTGACCTACAGCAGTAAAGGACTGTCTGTGATACATGTTGCCATAGATTTGAATTACTCTATTTTTAATTAGTGTCTCAAGCAATAGGAATCCCTTGGGGAGATTTCTGCCCTGTCAGGAAAAAATCGTTGACCTTCAGCCTCGGGTTTCACTGCTCACTTCGATCCCACCTCTCACTCCCCTCCCCGCTTGCTCACTTCCCATCTCGGCGGTCGGAAGGCCTCAGCACGCCCAGAGCCTGCCGGCAGCACACAGCCGCAGAGACGGGCACGTCGCGACTCGGATCCTTCCTGCGGATCCCTCACAATCCCTTTCCCCCCGCGTCCTGCCCGGCTCCTTCCACCTGCGGATCCTTCACAATCCCTTTCCCCCCGCGTCCTGCCCGGCTCCTTCCACCTGCGGATCCCTCACAATCCCTTTCCCCCCGCGTCCTGCCCGGCTCCTTCCACCTGCGGATCCTTCACAATCCCTTTCCCCCCGCGTCCTGCCCGGCTCCTTCCACCTGCGGATCCCTCACAATCCGCTTCCCGCCCAGCTCCTTCCCTGAGGGCGCTGCGGCGGGTGCGCCCCCTGCCGGGCCGCGCGGGACCTCCAGCCGGCGCCGGGCAGGGAAAAAACCGAGCGAAAACCAAGGAAAAAAACAAGGAAAAAACCAAGGAAAAGGAGCCGAGAAGCGGCTGCTGCGGGCACTGCCCTCCCCGCCCCAGCCCTGACTGCCTCCTGCCTGGAAAGCCCGGCGCAAAACCCAAATATTATTATTTGCAATTCAGAGAGCACAAGACCCCCCTCAATCCACATTTATTCTCCAAGGGCCGAGAGTACTTCCAGTGAGAGAAGGCAGTTCAAACACCGGGCCCTGTCGTTTGCCACTTTTATTCTTCTTTAAAACCAGAATTTGCCACTGCAGCTGTGGGTTCTCAGTGTTCTCCGAGACAGATACACTCTTTACTGCCAGTGTCAGAGAGTGCTGTATTAGGGTGCGAGACACTACTGCCAATTAAAAATAAACTGGGAGAGAAGGCTAAAAACAATAATCAAGAAGGAAGCCAAATTTCTTTTTAGGGATAGAGACTATCTTTAATATTAATTTATCCCAGCAGGCAGCTTTGGCAATCAACTTTTTTTAGAATATGATTGATTTCCTGCTTCCATTAGGTTTCTTCTCACACTGTGGTATTATCTTAATCGTCAAACCAAGAGAAAAATTTCTGCCAATAAAGTGTATGATACTTTAACAAGCACTACTCTACACCAAAGGCTTAATTTTTAATCAGAATATTATTTGTATCATAGCACAACCTGAGGCTACACATTGAACCATCACAGTATGATGGTAGTCCCAGGGAGATTAACACCTACAAGACAAGAAAAATACCAGGACCAGAGGTGCTGGGGAAGGACGTATGTAACATCAGTAGCAGAACTGAGATGAAAATCTCTATCTGCAAGACACTCTCATCTACAGGATAACACTGTTTCCCATCAAAATGCCATACTGTGGAAATGAGTGCCATTAGATTACAGCCCAGCAAATGCCTCACAGCAAGATATGGACATTTAGTACAAGTCTGTAGGAACAAGAGAGAATACTGAATAAAACTCTTCCTTTATCCTTTTTTTCTCTAGGACAGAGAAAGCAACTGGAGAAGCAAACTAAAATAAGATACTCCTTAATGGACCAGTGAGCAATATTTGATGTCTAAGCCAAATTAACTTCAAGAGGAGGGCAGTGTCGTGACCGATTCAGAAGTGCTCCCACTCCAGCACCAATTCCATGTGGAGATATCCAACACCACACTTCTATCATTTTTTTCTGGTGTGCAGCATCTGCCAAACTCTGGTGGATTGGCAAAGGAAAAATAAAACATTTATGTGGCAGATGGATCAGATGTGTGCACTGTCTCTCATTCATCAGTATGGATGAGGATAGGTTACATATTGCTGCCACCCCAGAGGCTTTGTATGAGCAAGTCATGGAGTTTTGGGGAATCCAGGAGTTTTCCACCCACTCAGTACAACCTTTTCCTAAGCCATAAAGAGTAATTTCAGAACTTCTGTTATGAGCAAGATCACTGTGGTGATGCATGAGGCAGAATTTTATATCCTTCCTGATCCCCACCAAAATTTACAATTACATCTCAATCCTTGTAACCTACTGAAACCTTTGCAAAATCTGTCCAGCTAGTGAGAAATAAGAAGCAACAAACTTGGGAAAGGAAATCCAAAATGCAGCTCTTTCCTGTATACTGCAAGCAATCTTTGAGCTGACAGTAAAAACCTTTACATTTGAGATACATTCAGAATCTGAATTGCTAGCTTTAGAATTTATTGTGCAAAGGTGATATTTTTTATATGCATCTATTTTCAGAAGGATGCCTTCAGAGCTACTGCCACGACTGAGACAGTAATCTGTACACCAAGATTACTCAGAAATCCTATTTGTAAACCAAGTCCTATTAAAACACCCCAGCCTTTGAACTTCTCCTCCTTTAGTCAGTTATTGCCCAGCCCCCACCATTTGAAAATCTTGCTTAGGTTTTTCACACTGGAGGGAATGAAGGTGACCAATACAGACACACACTGAAGCAACTTAATGAAGCTAATTGGCCTGCAGTTATCAGAAGAGGCCATAAAAGAAGCTAAGAGTGTGGGCTTAAAAATCCTTGAAGTCATGCTATGTTAACCTAGTAGGGTTAGATAGAGCAAACATACACAAATCCCCAGTAAAAGTGCTATCAATGCAATGAATGGAACTGCTGGAAGAGCAGAGGCTGTCACATCTGCACGGCAAGCCAGTTAAAGTTAACGAATTTGTTTTATTAGGGAAAGCAAAATGGCTCCATTACCAAACGACAACACACACGGTACTTGGGGAAGGCTACAGAGACATGCCATCACAGAGACCCATTGCTAGGGCCACCAGCAATTCAATAGTTCCCTTCCAAGCCAATAGATTCCATGGTTCTGTGATAAAAACATGGCTTAGCTGGGCTTATCCTGCACTGTCATAAACTGCTTTTCCTATGCTGTGAAGATAACTGCAGGGAACGAGCTCAAAAGTTGAGCCTGACAGCCATCCTCCTCATAAATGGGTGTTACAACACGACAGTAGATGGCACTGCTGGAATGCAGTCCGAGCTGCACATTTCCTGCAAACAGCCCTCAGAGGAGGGGCTGTTAAGGCCGGATGGAGACAGTGGTTCACACACAAGTTTGTAACACTTAAAACCCATGGCATTTGCTTTATGGAGAATGCGAGTGCTTCCGTAGCAAGAGCTAAACTACAGGTCAAGTCTGTTAACAAAAGGCTTAGTTTGAAATAGCAGGAGAAGCCATCCAAAAGGTCACCTGCTGCACACCCACCTTGCAAGCCACGGCTTTTGCCAACACTTCTTAAAGGGGATAGGAACTAGATATTCCAGTTCACATGAGCCTAGTGGGGACAAACCATTCTGGATTTTAGTATAAGTACCACTGGCACATTATTTAAGAGAGCTTACTTCTCAATCTCCTACTTTGAGCTTGCAGAGGAAAGCTCTGCAGTGACAGCAGTTTCAGGGCTCCAAGAGTCTTCAAATAAAAGGCCATTCTAGAAGCTGTTCCAGGTGCTGCATGAAGGAGATGCACAAACTTGGTGCACAGAAGAAAAGGTTTTATACATGTATATACATAAAGATGTAAATGCGTACACATACTATGGATGTTTTCTAAAACTTACACAGTACATAACAGACTTTTTTGTTAGCCCCTTAGCAAAGCAGATGCAATGTGTAAGAGTTTAAGTGCACAACACTCAAGAACTTATTTAGTTGCCAAAACACAGACAATTTTTACCCTGAACAAATATTGTCAAAAAAGCAATACTTCCACATTTTCAGACACCAAGAGGTCTTAGAGGCTAGACCCAAGTTATACACCAAGACTGTCGATATTCCAAAATCACTCTGTGTTAAATATCCAGTTCTTATCAATTATGTTCTCCACAACGTACAGTTTAGATCAGTATCTTAATTCAAGTCCTAAAAGCCATTCCGAAGACAGCCTCACATCAGAGGGGGAAGCATTTAAAAACCACACTTCTTTGCAAATAGCCTGCAGGTTGAGACATCCCTGATATTTTAGTAATTTATACATGGCAATATCACTTACTGCAACACACTTCTTGCTGTACCTTATCCAACCGTTAAATATCAGAAAGGCACGAAGAGAGAGCTGCCGATACATCCTGCCTGTACCAGTGAGTGCAGCCAGCTCAGAGGTGTGAAGCAAGGCAGGAAAGGACAGAAGTCACCTCAGCCTGGGCCTCTGAAGGCTAATTTGAGCACCAGGCAGGCCCACACCCAGTCTCACCTGGGAGTGCTGGGCACCAGGCATTCTTTAGCAGAAGGGAAAGCTGCCAAGGGGCTTTCAGCACACAGAGTTCACCTTTCCATGAGCAGGTGTGCCAGGCAGCTTGGGCCCGGGCTGGTGCCATTGTAAGGAATGCCCCTGCTACAGCAGGCATATCCTGCCAGGAAGCCCACCACAGCCAAGAGGGAAAGACGCACACTGGCAGCACTATTTTAGATTTAATGCCATTTCTGCAGTGTTTTCTAGTGTTAATGGTACTGAATAGCTGTCACACCCCATATACATCTTGAAGGGAAAACAAATCTTTCCCTTTCCCTTCTGGGCTCTTCTTGCTGAGCATTTGCAGTTTAAAGCATTCTTGCCCCAAGTCAAATCAGATGTCAAATTGTTCACTTAGTCAGGGATCATATATCATATGCATCTACCTCTTCCATTACTTAAAAGAAAACTTCCAAGTCTTATGTTAGAAGAACTGTATTTGCAGCAGAGATGAGAAAAGCTTCCCCTAATTTATTTACAATTATCATCAACATTTGAGGGATTGGTGTGAAAAACTCAAAAGGAGTTGTCAAAGCTGGCTGCTGAAAAGCTTTTAGTAGCCATGCTACACATGCAGAGTAAATAAGGTCAATTACCTTGAAAAGATTTTATATTGATCCTTTGACTAACAAGTAAGATTAACAACAAAGCAAGATCAGCAGTAATACAAGCACGTTTGTCCCTGATTATGAAGAGTTCTGTCACGCAACACACAGAGAAGCAATTGGCTAATGCTGTTCAATGAACAAGCAAAAATATTAAACATGTGGTCTTCCATTAAGCAATGAGACAGTATTAAACAGGATGACAATCAACTTATCTCAAACTATTTTCAAGTATCAGTGTAATAGCAAAGCATAGTCTAGTCTACAACCTATTTTTAGATCAATTGCCTTCATTTTTTACATTGAGTATTATGCATATAATGCAATAAAGAAGTGTCATCTGTCAGACCAGGAAAAAAACACTTCAGCACACTCCAGCCAGATAAGGAAACAAAGATTTATTAGAAACTGATATTTTTATAGAGCTAGAAAGGTAAACATACATTTAAGAGACAAATAATACACAATTGAATACAGTCATCATCAAGGCACAATGAAAAATCAAATCTGAAACAGCTCATCTTTTCAACATTTGAAAAGGTCACCATAATTTCAATACTCATAATGGCACTTGCACACTATAAACAAAAGGGAAAAGTCTGGAACATTGAAATGCTAAAGTCATCTTTATATCACATACACAATACATTTGCTCATTGGTCACAGTCAAACAAAATTATCAGCAATTGATCACACAAATCCCACAAAGGTACAAAGATATTGGCAAAACCAAGAAAACCTCAGATCAGAAAGGCATTTATACATACAAATGATTTGGATAGAATGACTTTTTTTTTTTTTAAAGTGCGAAGTCCAACGTTTCCCTAAAGGGAAGGCAAAATTACAGCTAGAGCTGCCATTTTCTAGGATGTGATCAAAAATCTTATCATACAGATTTTATGGAATTGCTGTGTATCAGTTTATGGAGAATAAACACCAGCCGTGGAAGCACTGAACACAAATTTACATGTAATTGCTGTTTGAACAATATGGCCTAAAGAATATGTAGAACAAGGGAGATTCAGGCAGTTATTTTTGCTTGCTTATTTGTCTGCTCAAAAAAACCCCACCAAAAAACAAACAAAAAAACTACATGCACCCCTCATGCTCACTTATAAAGACCCTTAATGACCTTAACAGAATAAAGTTCTTCCTTCAGTAATCCAATTTCAGAAAGTGGTCTAAGAGCAGTTGCTTTTAGAAGGTCAAGGTAAGTATAATCGCGAATTTACCAAGATTAAGACATTACACATAACAAAAAGCAGAAAAAAGCCTAACAAACAAGTCTGGTAATAATTGTTAATCTATTTCAGTGTTCAGGCCTGAAGGCAACTGTGTGCCTCTCCACACACACGAAAGAAAAAAAAAAAAAAAAAAGGAAGTCACTTTGGGAGGACCTGTACATGGAAATACCTAACTTTCTGCATTGAGGAAGAGCTGCTTTGTTTTTTGAGGAGGAGCTGTTTCTCAAGCATGCTTTGCCTGCTACATTAACATCAATCTGATGGGCACCTGAGGTCAGCACTGCCACTTGGTCACCTGGACAAAACACTTCAGTATTTTATTATCCCAATTTCACAGCCACAGCTAGTGTGCACAGAAGACTGATCTCACCTGACACAACTGTAAAAAAAACCTTTACATAATAATGCAATACTCTACTGGCTAAAAGCACATAGTGGATGCAGCCCTCCGAATAAGGGAAAGAATGGAGAGTGCAAAATGAGAAGCATTCCTGTTCCCAAGGCAGCTATGAACAGCTCTGCCATTGGCTGTATTACAATTCCTACCAGCTTCATATTGGAGCCTCCATCCTGTTCTTAAATAGAAATTTGCACATGTATGGAATGCATCTAATGTCCAAGCTTTTCCTGTTCCTTTGTATTATGATCCTATAAAACATGTAGCTGTAACCCAGATTTTGCCATGGTTAATGGTGCTGACATTTACAAGTGCAATGAAAAGCAGGTCCAGTGAAGCAAGTTATCAAAATTGCTGATTGTAGTACAAAAATACCGTGTAAATCCATTTGAGGTATTCCGATACCGCAGAACAGCAGTTTCTCAGGCTCTTTCAATAATGAAAAATTAAAAAGACGACAAAGGTGATGGGCTACATTTTAATGTATTATTCCATCATTGTGTGTATCCAAGATCCTATTTCTTATGAACTTAACATTCAGTCTTCAAAAATAATAAAAGTGCTCACTTCTAGGCATGCAAAATGTCTCCTGTGATTGCTTGAGTATAGGCAGCGTGACAAATCAAAAAGTCACTTTCATATATTCAGTATCAAGGCAGTATAAACTTCTCCTACCTTTGGTTTGATCCAAGACAAATACACATTTAGAAAGGACAAATTTTAAAAAAAAAATGAGTAAAGTACGCATGATTTACTAAAAATAAAAACATACTCCTGGTTTAAAGACAGTTTCTTATTTTTTTTCAACTCAGTGACATTTTAAAGTGCAATATAGGTATCTGTTTAGAAATGGTGAACTAAAATTTTAAAAAGTTTCTTCCCACTTAAGGGCGAATGTGGAAGTTGCAGCATCTCTCTATAAAGATCTGTCTCTAATTGTGAGAGCAGATTACTTGAGAAAACATTCTTGTTCTGGTGTTTCCAACAGTATTAGAAGTATCTCACCTTTTTCCTTCATTTCATGCTATTCCCAAATTCTGTTTCATTTTTTCATATACAACATAGCTGATGCTGACAGCTGGAAGCACTTTCATAAAATTAGGGGCTATGCCCCTATAAAGTCCTCGGAGTCCCTCTGTAGCAACAATTCTTCGAAAGAGACCAACCATGTTTAGCTGTGGAGCTCCTTCCACTGAGGCTAGAACAAGGAGACAATGTATTTAAAAAACAGTTCTAGTAATATTAAAAATCCTAAGCAAGTTTCAAACATCTGGATCATGAGCCTACTATCATAGGACGATTGAAAAGATCTTTTAATCCCAGACATTTCGGAGATATCCATGTGTCTAAATCCCACTGGAAAGCATTATTCACCTATGTTCCTTTGGAAATCTAGGCTCCCCCATCCTTAAGTCTGTGCAGAAACCTATCAAACAAAACCCTCAACTATGAAACTATCCTTATGAAAGGTCCTACAGAGCAAACATTGCTGTCTACCCTCACAGGACAATTCAAGCCCTATCATTTAATCTCTAAAATTTAGAAAACATTGTAAAGTTTAGAGGAGTGCTTCCAGACTATGACAGGGGCTGTGTCTGTATGGAATGTGGCTGTCAGAATATACAAAGCACCAGCGCTTGAAATGTTACTTTTTAAATTGAGTATGAAGAACAACAGTATTGGGGGTAAGAGGGAGAAAGGACCAACATTAAGAAGAATTTTCCAGATATGTCTTAGTTTTTTCCAAGTTTTTGGTTTGGTTTTTTTTTATTCCTATGTCTCTGCTAGAGCTATGCCACATGATGCAATTTTCATGTGACCACACAGAAGCACTTTCAGTAGAAGAGAACTCACCTTGAGCCTGCATGCGTGTTCTGATGAGAGCGAGAGGGTAACTGGCTAACTGCCCACATGTGCTGGACATGGTGCCACACCCCAGCAATACAAAAACACCTGGGTTCGCAGAGCTTGATGCATAGTGTTCTAGCCACGTACTCTTTAAGAGCTGCCAAGGTGTAAAATTAAACAGTAAGATGAGAGATCTCCATTCAGAAAGGTCAACAAATACTCCTTTATTCATAACAAATCCTAAGGGCTCAATCCTGAAAAGCATTACTTTCACTGGGCCAGTTCTACATGCTCGAAGTGCACAGGGAAGGACTCAACCAAACTACAAGAGCTAGTATCTAGAAGAGAAATCCTTAAAAGATTTGGAAAAGCAGCAGGAAAGTGCCCATGCACCTGTAATACTTTGGGGAGAGGAGGAGAGAAACAACTCAGCATCCCACAGAATGCAATGAAAGCTCACACAGCTGAGCACATCATCTCATGCAGAAATAAAGAAGCAAAATGTAGAAAACAAATTCCAGACAGCTTTAAAAATGTTTGTTTAAGCAGTTCTGGTGATTACTAATGCAGTGTCAAAAAAAGATTTGTCTTGACTAGAAAAAAAAATTAGTCTGTGCATCTGAGTTATTTAACATACTTTGAAGCAACACATATTATATAAGGTAGATAAAAGACTTTAGCATTGCAGGTGGGTGAAATGGGTGCCAGTTTCTCTGGAAAGACAGCAATGTTTCAAGTTCCTCAGAAAAGCTGTGTCAGCCAGAAAGAATTCTGGTGACATGCACAGACATACAAGGAATTCGGATTAATAAAATCCACTCATAAACCAAACAACTGGCAAAAAACCCATATAAACTATCATAATAGGAATATCTTTTTAAAGGCACATATTTCCTATAAAATGGGTATGTTCCAGTCTAACAAGTATGAAAGCTTGTGGTACTGCTGAGGTCTGTATAATCCTCTCACAGCACATTTCCTTCTTGGCACTCATGCATGGAAGGGCCCATCAGCCTAGGCACTCCTCAAGAGGGGCAAACACTGAGGACTAGGAACATTAGTGGAAAGTCTCATTTGTCTTTTTAAAATTGAACCAGCTGTAATAGTACAATAAACTATGCAAAACATTCTTAAAAATGCAAATATTCTTCTAAATATTTACACTGTTTAAAAATTAATTAATGACAGCTACATGCATTCAGTGTTCTACTCACCTCATAAACAGCAAGGTCAATGCCAGCATAAGGAATTATACCCAGAATATTAGGAATATAGCCTTTGTAGAAGGCCTTTGGACCTTCTCTTTTTAAAATCTTCTTAGCACAGTCAAACATCCCAGAATATTGCCCTGTTTTACCCACAGCCAATCTAGTCTTTAAAACCTAAAAGGAAAAAAATAGTCTTAATTACATACCTATTTATTCACCTATTTTAGATACACAGTAGATCTCTGCTTATTCAATTCTCCAGAACTGCTTTGGTGATGCAAATCTCCTTTGATTACTCATAAAGCATTGTTAGCTGCAGGCTTCTTCAGGTTCTGTCCTCAGTGCAGAGCACCACACATTACTATATACTAGCTTACAAATTCTTAGCCTTTTAAAATTGCATTTTAGCTTTATTTTCTTGATTAAAACAGGCAGTTATTTGATCAGCTTGAAGGCAACTGTGTAGGAATATTAGCTAAGGCGCAAGGGAGAGTACTAATATGCTTGCAGATGATACTTCTGGTCTGGGAACACTAAAGCATATTAAGCAAATAATATTTCACAAAGTATGACACTTAGAGAGGTAGTTGAGGAATATAAGGATCGTCTCTCACTACTGAAACCCAGCACCTGATTAATAATGCAAGTAAGTCTGTACTGCATCTTGGGACAAAGATATTAATAACAGCATCCAAAAGAAACCACAGAGGAAGCTTCCTGAGCAACAATTTGGTCTACTTTAAAGCCTCATAAGACTGCATCTTCCTCAGGAACTTCCTGGCATTTGGCTTTTCTCTCTTACTTAGAAATATTCTATAAACACTTCTAGGACAGTACCATATCTTTGTGAGGAAGACCAGAAGATATTGTAGAACAGTTCCCTTGTCTCCACTGATCAGCGTAATCCAGACAACCTACATCATGTTTCAGTTCTTCCCTAACTTAACCCATCTCTGTACTCAGGTCAGCTGGGATTCACCCTTTGGAACAGCAAGGATGCTCTTTAAAGAGATCATTATCCCTTCAGCAATGAAAACCATTCCATTCCTACTGAAATCCCCACCCATGAAAAAGCTATTTAGGTTACATTTGCCATTACTACCAAACTTGATGTCAGTATAGGTCTAATCCCAGCCCCAACATCTATTCCTTGTTGGATCTGCAGAAGTGATAAACCTTCTGGGGAACCAGCAGTAAAGAATATATATCCTGTTTCTGTGAAATGGTGTGTAACAGTTAGCACTGGAGCAGTTAAGATAATAGCACTAGTTAAATTGCAACATGTACTACCACCTACAGGTATGTCCTACAGGGGAAAGAGCAGCCAGTCCATGCAGCCTGAGCTGTAGCTGTTACATCCTTCCCCCACACCGTTCTCCTTACCAGACACAGCTTCCCATCATAACACAACAGAACTTCAGTTTGGTCCAGACAAGACCATTCCTTGCTTACATATAGCAGGAAAAGGGTTTATCCCCAATTTACAAAATGCTTGAATACATACTGAATTTTAAATGTTCCTGGGTGATCTTTTTTCCTGCATTAGGTTTTACCTAAATATTGTTTTAAAAAGTATTAATATATATTAAAATATACGGAAAAATTACAAGAATCAGCTAGAACATAATATATTCTAAAATACCTAGCACTGAAAGTCTGAAAAGAAGTCCAAAGTAAAAATAAAGTAGGATATCAGACTAGAGAGGAATTTTTACAGTATTTTCACGAGCAAAAAGGGGTTTACTTAGGAAACAAACCCAACATTTTACAGGCTCCAACAGAAGCAGATTCTCTTACCTCCATGGGATAAATAGACGTCTGTGCTGTTGCCCCAGCCAAAGAACCAGATACAAATCTTTCAACAGTGCCTAACTTTCCATCATCCCTAGTGAGTATCTTCTTATACTGTATAGTTAAAACACAAAAAACCACACATTATTTTTAGGAGTGGTAAGAGTTATTGTAAAAGGCAAGAGTATAGTACAAAATGTCTTTTCAAGCTTTTCTTAGTTTTTCATGCATTTACAGTTACATTTGCTAACCCAAAAAGATTCTCCAGAACACAATAAACATTCCAGCCTGCAATAATTCTTTAGATTAAATACCTCAGTCACCCACAGGTGTTCTGCAAACAGCCAACTCAAGGGTAACTACACTAAGAACTCCAGAAAACAAAGAGAAACCAAATTCCCTTGCAGATCCAATTGTCCAGTCAAAGAATGAAAGATCAACTATGAATTTCATTGAAGCACTTTGAGCGCTGTACCTACTGTGTCATTCCACAAGTAAAGACTAATGTGTCCGAGGTTACTCTGTGGCACCAAAATCTGCTGTTCAGTCTTGCAACATCACGAAGTTTATTTGATATTTTGTTGCTTTTATCTCCTCCTTGTATAGAGGTACACCGTACACTCATTTGGTCTTTACTTGAGGCACTAGCAAGCCCCGCAGAGCAAAAATAAAGCTCATTTAAATACACCAGAATGGGAGTTCATTTCCCAGAGAAGGATTAGGCCTTAACATGATGCTTAAAGCTGATTCAGAGGTAAATATAACTCTGAAATCCAGGATGAGGACATCATACATAGCACTGTGATATTTGACTTTAAATGAATCCCCTGTACATTCAGCTAGCATAATGTGTGAAGTTTTTGCCTGCTGTCACTTTGAAGCAACAATATAGATGTTAATGCAGTACTCCACACAAAGCCATGCAGAATCAGGGACAGTTTAAAACATGTAACAGATATAATTTATTTGCACTGCTTATAATACAACAGTAAAATCTGCCTAATAGTAAGTATTCTATAGATTTTTTTAAATCTGAAAGTCACTCAAATTACTATGACAAAATCCCCAAGCACAAGTCCTATATAATAACAACAGTGCCAATAATGAACAGTGATTTTGGACTTTATTTAGCATTATTTTCATTCTTGATTTATCATCCTACCTGTTCATATGCCCAGAACTTAATAGCTGTTTCAGGAGCTATTTTCACAACGTTTACACCATTCCCCCTCCAAAGGGATCGGACACCACCTTCTTTCAACATTTGCTTAAAACCGCTGGCTATATTCATTTTGTTTGACTTTGAACCATGAACCTAAAAAAAAAAAAACACAAAGTCACAGTAGAGAACACTGCTCTGATTAGATTATAAAACTCATCAGTATTAAGTTGATTAAATATATCAACTAGCGAAACCATGCACTAGTGAAAAAAATCTAATTTTAGTAGCACAAATACTGTAACACTATGCTTACATTTTTTCCCACATCTATAAAATGCCATTTTTATGAACACAAAAACTGCCAATTGTCAAAACATAGCCAGACTCCTGCGATTTAAACACTGACCTTGTCCCTCAATTTTTTCCCAACAGATCTCTAAAAACTGAAGTGATACACTGGAAACAAGAAATTCTTGAACATTTTACCTACCTGCATCATGACTTTAAGGCGGTCTAAGGGTGCTGTACCTGTTCGAGAGACAGCACCAGCCACTCCTCCTGCCAAGAGCTGCTTCCACCACTGCCCGCTCTTTTTCTCTTCCTCCGTGAACTCATCTGGAACAGTCAAACTATCTCCTATATCCAATACCTTTATGAATCCAAAGCAAAGATGTGCAAATAACTATCTCATTCCATCACCTCCATTTTACCCACAGTTCTAATTCCAAATTAATATACTACCTAAGAATGTGCAAATAAAGTGCTAGTTAAAAACAAAAAAAAAATCTCTAATTTACATTCTATAATTATTTGCTATGCATTGCTATTCAGTGACAAGGAACTTTAAGTGACTTCTACATAGATATTAAGCAACAACACCACAGACCCACCATTTCAAAGACTGCACCATCATCATTAAAAATTATGACAAATTTCCTCCTTGAGTATGGCCCAAGCAAAGACATTCTGTCATGATCAGCAGTCCTTTAAAGTCAGCACTAAAGCTCAAATGCTTATATGTTGCAGCTAACCTTTCACCAGACAGTCTTGTGGGATTAGTTTGGTAATCTCCTAAGGTTGCTAACAAGAGATTTCTCTCATGGTAATTTATTCACACATGTGGGATGTCTCCTTCCCCCACACTCCCCAACATTTTAAAGCAGGGTTTTAACAGCTAATACATCAGAATATTCCATTTCCGATAACTGCTGTGTATTATCCTGCAAAATGAAAAGTTTGAAAAATGCCTTATAGATTTTCTTATCATCAGTTATACTCAAAGACACACTCCATTACTTTTTTCAGCTATAAAAGTTTGAAATTTCATTAAGGGGGGCGTGTTTGTATTGCCATTGGATTTGATCAAAGAAAAACATTAATATAGGTTTTAATGATAAAACCAAGACATAACACTATGAAATCTCACGTCACTCTTGCTCTTAAGTGTAACCAATTATCATGATACATGAGAAAAAGTACACTGCAGATAACACAAATCTGCACATGAACTAAATGTATAAAAAGAACAAAAATGTATTAATAACTGATAAGTACTGACCAGAAAGTGTGTTAACTGATAGAACTTTGAACCACCATTGATTTTAATTGTAGACATTATATCCCTAATTTATGCTGCATTCTCTCTCTGTTAGTAGACAGAATACTGTCCTGATCATTTGGGACAAAAATTGCAGAATGCAGAGTGTAAATATAGCCACTGGACAAAAAGGATAAGCACCAACTATTCTGGATATTGAACACAGAACAGATTAATTGGAAACCCCTTTCATCTTTCTCACATTTGAGGTTTCAAAGTAAGGTGTCATCAGTTGCTCAACTACATGGAAACATCAAAAGATCAATCAAAACTCTCAAAACACAAATTCGGTGTTCTAAGAGATATTATGCATATCCACCAGAGTTTAAACCTTTTGTGTACTGAGACCTAAACATAACTAAGGGAAAAAAAAAAATATAAACTTGAGGGTGTTTATAACAGAAAGGCCACAGCTACCATAATAATTCTATGCCAATGTAGCTATCTGCTTGGAAGGGTCTGATAGCAATTATATAATAAAAACAGAATTGTAAGAGCTGTCTGCCAATACCAGCCAGGCTGGGAGGTCTCACATCTGCTCTTATCTCAAAGACCAGCTGTGTTGCTGTGTAGCTGGATTTTGCCTGCTGTGATAACTGGGTCATCAGCTGACTGCTACACTAAGATCACAGGAGACTCCCTCAGTTGTTTCTTGGGGGCAACTAATGACATTCCATAATAAAAAAAGAAAAATACAGATCTTATGTTTAATAATAGTAAGGAACATTTTATTAAAGCAAAGGTTTTTTCCTACCAAATAAACTAGGACCGGGACTATTTGATTTCACAGCAGTGTTTCAAGCGCTTTCTTCAGCAAACAGGGAGCTAACTCCCTTTTAGCAAGCATTCCTGAACTGAGGTTGTACAGTGTCAAACACTCAAAGCTCTCAGATCTCATAAACTGTTTTTTATTATGGAAATGCTGACTAATCCCCAGAGATATAAATGGTCTCACTATATTCAAAGGCATCTAACCTTATTTTATTTCCTCCAATAATCTACAGGAAGGATATTTAGCAAATAGGATTATTGTTGGTTTACTTTATTATTGTTCTTAAAAATCAGTCACTGAGGTGTCAACAGCTCCATTCAATAAAAACTTAAAAAAATTTCTCTGCACAGTGGATAACCTATTGCTGTATATTCTGTATGCTTCAATTAAATTCTATGGCACAAAAGAGCACAATGTGCACAGAAAATCACCAGTAAAGACAGCAGTGATTTTATGAAAATTATAATGATATTGTATAACTGCAAATACTAATTTCAACATTTCAAACAGTTAAAATGTCTATATAAATTGTTTCAACAAATCAAATTGTACTGTAAAGTGCAAAGAAAAATATTTAATATCGTGGTTATTATTTTTCTGTGAAATATCTCCAAAAGAGGAAAAAGATTGTCCTAAGCAAAGTTCAGATGAAGTTGTTCATTCAGAAGGAACTCATCTGACACAAACCTGCTTGTAAATGGGAGAGCATGAAGTGAAAAGGAAAACCAAACAGTACAGATATGCTTGAAATATAGCAAGTGTGAAGCTGTTATACTCAATATCACAAATTAACACAGCAGAGATGAACTTGAGAGCTACTCTAGGTTAAAAGAGAAATTGAACTTACAGTGGAATGTTTCCAATACCGAATTATTTCTTCAATGTCTGTAGCTGGATTAAACATAAAATGATCTCTCCACTCATTCCAGTCTACTGTCATTGTCCCATCAGCATCAATACTGAAAAGAAATTGAACAAAACTATATAAGGAAATAGTAGTGGTGAGGTTTTGTTCTGGTTTTCTTGCTTTTTCTTCTCCCCCCCCCGCCTTTTTTTTAACTTGGGTTATCACATCAATAACAACTGACTGTAAATTCCATATAGTGACTTCAAGGCTGAATCTGCCATGGCCTTTCAATATTATGCTTCTCTTATCCATGTGCATCTGTCCTATTCTATTTAAAAACATAATACAGTGCTTCTTTCTATCAACATTTAAGAGAAATAAACATTCTCCTCCCAGAACCAGATGCTCCAATAGTAACTACCAACACCTTTCAAAGTCATAATCCCATTTATCCCCCTCTCTGGAACAGAAAAATATAAAAATTAACAACACAAGAAAGATTAAGCTGCCTCAAAAAATAATAATTCCTGACCTTTGCAGGATCTTTTCTGCCTGTTTTTCTGAAATGTTTATACCCAATATCTTGAGGGACTGGACAACTTCTGAGGCTTCAATTTTTCCTTGAAACATTAAAATAAAGATGATACATATTTAAAATGTGGATCTTAATAAACTTAGCACCTTGAAACTCATTGTAACAGCTGAATAATTGCAAAGATGATTTAAAAATCAACTTACTGCAGATGATGTGTTTTGTTTGTCTACTACAAGGATGAGCAAATGGGATGCAACTATACAGTTAGTTAAAAACTGGTTTATCTTTAATAGCTAGAAACAGTCAGAAATTTCCTCACAGTTTCTCCATCTGGGGAACGAGGAGCCCCAGTTCAATGTACTTGGAGAAAATAGAAAGAATAAAGACTATTTTTTTTTATGATCTATAGCAAACTTTAATTATGATCATGTTAAGGAAAAGTAAGGATTCCGTATTCACAACTTTTTGTTTCAGTTCAGACAAATATAAATTACATTACTTTTAATGCTGTTTCTTCAAACAGTGTTTGAACAAATAAAATAAATCAAAGTATACCATCATTGTTTTTGTCCAGGCTCTTAAAAGCCAATTTCATCTTTTTCTCATGTTCTTTAAGGTACTGCATAAATTCTTCAAAATCCAGCTGTCCATCCTGGTTAGTATCCCCAGCTTTAAAAATTTTCTGTTGAGAGAAAAATGAATATTTTATTGCAGCAGGTCACAAAGCATCATTTTGTTTTCAGAATTTAACACACTCAATATTTGCATAGAGAGAGAAAACATTTGCCAGTAAATATATATTTAAGAAAGCATTATTTATTATTTACATAACTTTTCTGTTATAAATTCTGTGCAGAATTTTAAGGTTTCTTACCAGCACTGGCAAGTTATACCTACAGGTATAAAATAATTTGTGGAGGAAGAGATGGGGGACAGGAGAAAAACCTGAGAGAGAACAAGTTTAATGCTGTGAGTTTCCTGTACACGAAATCTGTCAGTAAAATAAGCAGAACCTTGATTATCATCTTAATCAAGTGGTCTATTAACTATGAATTATAAAGATAAAAAATGCAAACAGCAATTAACTCTTTAAATGCTGACAAAAAAATTACAAAGGTCTTGCCCCACTGGCACTTCCAGCCCCCAGCAGTTGAGAGAACACAGCTGTTTCAAACTGAAGCCCCGACTACAATTTTAAATGGACTTGTAACAAATACAAACACACTTATCTTCCTTTTTTGCATGTGCTTCCTAGGAATTGTCCTGCAGACAGAAACACTTCATGTAAAATTAACTATGCATTGAATGCATGGTATGCAATTGCCAGGACTGCAGGAAACAAGTCTCAAGTGGGCTGCCAGCTTTTCCAGGAGTGTGCTGTGGTAGGCAGTGTCAAAGGCCTTGCTGAAGTCCAAATAGACAACATCCACAGCCTTCCCTGCATCCACCAGGTGGGTCACTTGGTCATAAAAAGGAGACCAGGTTGGTCAAACACAACCTATTCCTCTTAAACCTGTGCTGGCTGGGTCTGATACCCTGGCCATCCTGTAGGTGCTGCATGATAACACTCAATATAAACTGCTCCATGACCTTACTGGGCACTGAGGTCAGGCTGACTGGCCTGTAATTACCAGGATCCTCCTTCCCATCCTTTTTGTGCATGGGTGTCACATTGGCCAGCTTCCAGTCATCTGGAACCTCACCGGTGAGCCAGGACTGTTGGTACATGATGGAGAGCAGCTTTGCAAGCTCATCTGCCAGCTCCCTCATCACCCTGGGATGGATCCCATCTGGGCCCATAGATTTATGAACATCTAAGCATATAAGCAGTTCTCTGACTGCCTTCTCCTGGATAGCAGGATTAATAACCATTCTGCTCCCTGACACCATCTACCAGCCCAGGAGGACAGCTGCCTGAGGACAAGCCATCTTCCCACTAAAGACTGAGGCAAAGAGGGCATTAAACACTTCCACCTTCTCCTCATCTGCAGTTACTAAGTTCCCTCCTACACAGCACTTCAGGTTACGTGTAAAGCACAGGCCAAAAATTCTTCCAAGTATCTTCTATTTAGCAGACTGCCTTGTACAACTGTAGTTTCTGAATAAAGTCACCCCAGGACATTAACCCTCAACAAGATTTGAATGGCTGTTCTAATCTGCAAAATCTGGCTTTAATTTTGTTTACTCCTCTTTAATTAGTAGAGGTCCTCAAAAGACCAAAGTCCAAGTTCTAGGCTACAGAAACGAAACACAAAGAAAGCAGAGAACTGGTGTATTTGTTGCAGGTGTCTGGAAAAGACTGAAGACATCTAAATACATTTATGTTGCCTCCTTCATTTTCCCTCCTATCCCTCTACAAAAAGTAACGTACCTTAAAATTTCATCTCAAAAAACCAAAATTTATAAGATTATCAAGGATTTCTCAATGAAATGGAGCAAAATGATGTGGTACGCCACACTGAAGTAAGCAAATTATTTACCTCCCATAATACAGCAAGTTGTGCACAGATAGATATGCTCATCAATTCAGTTTCATGCCTCTGGCAATATCGTTAGAGCTGTTCAGAATTTCTCACCACAAAAAAAAAGTTAGTTTATATTTATAGATACAGTCCTGACCATAACCTTCTAACAAGAAATTAAGAAAGGCTAGCAGATTAATCATTAAAAAAAAAAAACAACAACAAAAAAAAAAAAACCAAACCCAAACAAATAAACCAACCAAACCCCACCACTAAAAATCTCTAGTCTGAAGAGCCCCCTCTCAAAGACACTGCAATCTCAAGCCATCTTTTACTCCCTACATCCTCATGCTGCAGGGTCTGACAGGCCTGGTGGGCTCCCATGCTCTCCTGAGAAGAGGTGACACATGTGGCACTTGTAATCATTCTGCTTCGGTTCTACTCGACACAAATTTTTACTGTTCCCTATTGCTACCTGAGCTACACAAACCAAAATGCAGAACAAAGAAAGGGGTTTTCTATCTCACAGATAGGACAAAACTTGAACTAAATTAAATTGCAAAACCTCCACTGCTGAGGATGATGCGAGCCAAAGAAAACAGGAACTCCTAGGAAGTTTAGGGAGCTGGTAATGTCTCTGTGTGAAGGGGGGCACCTTTCAGTTCATCTGCCAAAGAAGTGGATTCCATATTGCAACAATGAGAAAATGGCAAGCACAAACATACACTCCATTTCCTACTTTTGTTTTGACAGTTATTTTCCAGACTTCAAGCCAGTCTCAGCCACTCTCAGTGAAGCAGAACAGAAACGACAGGCAACAAAAATGTATGGCACATGTGTTTTTCCCTCAGTACAAATCTAAAAGCTCACGCAAACAAAAGCCTCTTGCTGTCTATGAAATGAACTAATTATGTGGGTGTTAAAGTTTCAGATTAAAATCAGTAATTTGCAAGTTTGTGGAACTAACAGGAACAACGAAAGAAGCTTGTCTTCTACTTGGCAGGCAGAAACTTCCTCCTGGGGGGCTTCCATGCTCCATAGGCATAGCCAGGGGGATGACACCTCCTGGATTCTGTGGGGAGCCTGGCACACTAAGTGCTAGGTACAAACTGCCCCTTCACAGCATGAAATAATAGTTCAAGTTGGAAGGAACCTCTGGAGTCCATTGAACTCAACCCCAGTTCAAAGTATGTTTAATTAGATCTGATTAGATCCGGTTGTGTGGGACAACATCTAACTGAGTCCTGGACACCTTCAAGGAAGGAGATTCCACAGCCTCCTCAAGCAAACCACTCCATCTGTCAATCACTTCCCACTTCAGTTCAACACTGAATCCAACTCTGATGTTCTGCATTTAATATAATAGCAGACTTTGGATAATTACAGCCACTTGTCACTCTGCCAGTGTCTGGGTCACCAACTTTTCAGATGGAGGAGAACTGGATGCATTTTAAAACAGGCATGCTTTAGAGCAGGAACCAACCAAGGTGCCAACACTCCCTTACAAGTCCTGGGAAACAATGTTTGGCATGCCTGCCACATAAAACCTGCCATTACTTGTTACAGCCTTACTGTGGGATCACCTCACCTTTACAAAGGCCCAGAGCCAAATGTTTGTTTTTCAAGGCACACCATTTCTTTTCTCATTGTCTAAAAACTGTAACCCCAAGCAATAAGGATAATTCACTGGCTAAAATGAAATGGTGGCCACATAAAGAATCGTTAATTACTGACAGATATAGGAGGACACGACGATGACATGAGCTAGCAATGTGTGCTTGCAGCCCAGAAAGCCAATCATATCCTGGGCTGCAGAAAAAGGAGCAGGACCAGCAGCTCAAGGGAGGTTCCATCCCTCTACTCCGCCCTCATGACACCACACCTGGAGTACTGTATCCAACTCTGGGGTCCTCAGCACAGGAAAGACACAGACCTGGTGCAGAGGGGTGAGGAGGTCACAAAGATGATCAGAGCACCTCTCCTGTGAGGTGACCATGAGGAAAGGCTGGAGTTTTTCAGACCGAGGAAGAGGAGGCTCCAGGGAGACCTCATTGCAGCCTGTGGGTCCTTAAAGAGGCTTATAAAAGAGATGGGGACTAAGTTTTTAGCAGGATCTGTAGCAATAGGACAGGGAGTAATGGTTTTTAATGTAATGAGTGTCAATTTAGATTACATATGAGGAAGAAGTATTTTACTATGAGGGTGGTAAAACACTGGCACAGGTTGCCCAGAGCCTGGCAGTTGCTCCACCCCTGGGAACATTTGAGGTGAGACTGGGTGGGGTTCTGAGCAATCTGATACAGTTGAAGATGTCCCTGCTTATTGCAGGGGAATTGGACTACAAGACCTTTAAAAATCACTGCCAACCCAAACAATGCTATGATTCTGTGATCTTTCTTTTTAATGCTACACATCTTCACAAACAGACTAAAATTCTCCTGTGCTGACCCATTCAGTCATAACACTGCCACCTTCGTCTTTCCTCCTTTTTTCCTTCATAATTCTACTATTTTTGTTCTTTTTCTGTTGCATACTATGTTAATACAGATACTTTCAAAGTCCTGCACAACCAGCAGGCAACACCAGCGCAAGAGGCCACAAGCAGACTGAAACACTGGAGGTATTTTTTTTTTTTAATTCCCCATTATATAAATCATGTTGCAGTGTTGAATTCCTACTCTGTCAGAAGACCTCTGTATTTGGTGTGGAAATGTAAGTCAGCAGGTCTGTTAAAAAAAAAAAAAAAATGGAATTACAGACAGGCTTTATATACACATCAAAAACTCCCTACTCTTCTCTGTAAGTGTCCTGATGAATTATTGGATTGCTCTATGCCAAAGTTACGAACTTTAACACATTCATAGCTACAACGTAAAGACAAAGAATGCAATACACTAGAAATCTTGATGGTTTTATGTAGACTTTTCTTTTAAATGCACTAATTTTTACATTATTATCATCATTATTTGTGTGTTGTGCATGAGCCTTCACATTCTGTTTACAAAACTGAACTGTGCATGAAAGGTGGGACTGCTGAGTACAAAGGATTACCAATCTCTTCATTAGCTTGTTATTTTAGTTAATTAATATAATGTAAAGAATATTTAAAAGGAAGTGATTCATAAAGAAGTTACTGGCTTCCTATCATGCTATCTACAAGACACAAGCACAAAACAGCACTTCAAGATACATCACTGGCGCAAGTAGCAATTATGTATTCTGCAACCAGAGTTCCAAAGGGCACAGATACAAATGTTGCATACAAAGAACTCCAGCACTGCAGTAAGAACATCATTATGTATTTAGATGTTCACACATTCCACATTTGCTTTTAAAATCAGAGGTACCATATATAAAACCAATCACCATTTCCCCCCCTCCCTTTTCCAATTCTTTCCCTCTAAGTATTTTTTTAGCCATTCACATAGCTCTGCAGTCTACAGTTTTAAGTTATTCAACTGTGATATTACTGGATGGCAAATTCAGTCACAGGTGAAGTGTACACAACACTTCTCCCTTTACTGGACACACAGTGGACAACAGTCCTTTTCCTATTTATATCGGCTAAGACCACACAAATTTATACAGACTATAACCCAAAAAACAGCAAAGATTATTAAAGTCAGCCTGGTCAAACAACATCAGTTGGGAGATAAATCCATAAAGGGAAAGGGCCTGAGGATGTGTTCACACAGCATTATAGCCCAGTGAGTCCACGTAACACATGAACTAGACCGACACTTCACCTCCAGAAATCCAACACAACACTGAGTAAAACAGCAATCTCCCAACTTGTTCAAATTCAGCATTTATATTTACTCTCTTGCCTCCCTCCCAAAGGATACTACCAAGATGTGAACAGTATCCAACCAGGCCCTTTAAACCTGCTACAGACATTAGGAGCCCCCCACTCCAGTAGAGCAGACTTGCACCCTTGACAGCAGCAGATGTTGCTATCAGCTGCAGAGCTTCCCTTTCCTGTTCCCTGCCCTAAGCACTGCTCCTCCTTGCAACAGGACAGCACTAGCTGAGATCTTCTCCCTGGTCCATTTCAGCTAACAGATCTCTAGACAACGAGACAAAAAAGGACAAGATGCAAGTATGTGTATGCTCTCCCAAAATGCCTCCAGAGGCTGCTCCTCCAGGACCTGGATAAACTCTCTCAACTCATAGCTATGAATTAAATTTCAAGAATCTGAAACAGCATACATGGAAGATGCAAACTATCCCTTGAACTTTCATTCAGCATTCTTTGCAAGTTACACTGGTATTTTTGACTTTGAGCATACTTGGTAGACTGAGTTTTCCCATTAAACAGGGTCACTCTGCTACAGAGGCATCCTGGCCATAGCCACCTCAAAAGATTTAACAGTTTCCCTTGTTTGTTCACCTGGGACACACTGCTGTCTCAAGGCAGGGATTTAGCAAAGCATTTCAACACAGCAGTTAAGAGATATCTCAGAGGTGAGGTTGCCCATATTTGGGCGTTCTTGGCATTCTTGCACTTTGCAGCAAAAGGAGGAAGAATTAATTATTCACTGTACCCTGTCACTGTTCAGGAAAAAAAAACCTATCAAGCTAGTATTAAAAAATAATTCATTTAATCTCCTTGGATGTTTAAAGTGTTCTTCAGATTCATCTTGCTCTTTCATATGGAGACTTGAAGACTACAGCACATATGAATTAAAAGCCTCTGAAACTGTACAGACAGAAATCAAACAACGATTTACGTATTTGCTTACAATGAAAGCAAAGTAAATTGAACACATTCAATTTCGAAGTTACAAATTTAATACATTACTGAAGATATTTGTGGTATTTCACAATTAAATCCCCATAACCAGTCATATGACCTGAAATGGGAAGTTTAAAGAAATTAAATGGTTCCAGTTTTCTACATTCAAAAAACATTACATCTATTTTAATAAAAAGTTGACGATTCCAGACTACTCTAAATCTATAATACCAGGTTTGGGGCAAACTCTTAAAGTGAGAGAAAGCTTCAATGCATATAAAGAACGACACAAAGACAAGGAAGTACTGAAGCTTGTAAGACTGTAAATCTGCATGTATGGTATGCAGGTATGATAAATTCTAAGAGTAGATACAGTGTGATATAAAATGCCCATGTATCTTCCTCAAAGTTGCCAAAGTAATCACTTTGTTTCTAGCCAAGCTACAACATGATCAAGGAGGCTTCAGTTACCTTGGTCTACTACCCTTCTAATTTTGTCACGTAGGGGAAGTTACCAAAATTAAAGTAAGAGCAAAAATCTTAATAAAGCAGTGGAGAAATATTTAAGGACATATTTAGCTCAGTCACTAAACAAGTGCATGCTTTCTGGACTAAGAACTGCTGTGGAAAGTTCAAGCTCTGAAGCACTCTCTAGCTGCAGTTTTTAGAGGCTGCAGAAAAGCACGGAAGGAAACAATGCACACCTGGGCCGTTCTCACCCATCCTCATGCTGAGACACGGCAGTGGAACACAGCACCACAGGGGCCTGCCTCACTCGACAGAATTCTGAATTTCCTGTGGTTAAATGCAGAAACATACTTCAAGTGTTCCGAGTATTTTTAGACTTGATTGGACTCAAATTTTCAGGAACAGTCAATTACTCTAAACAGATGATAATCGGATTGTTGCAAATTTAGTCTCATTAGGCCCTATCTCCACCACACAGAGTTGTCTCTTTACACTGTTTCTTTGCCCAAAAGAGATTTAATGTAGCCAAAGACTTATGTCAAAATGTTACAGGGATTAGTCCAAATAAGATGATTAGACTGGTTCCAGAAGGTAGTTACTCATTTCAGCAACATCTTCCTACTCCTAGCTCCAGAACTCAATGTATAAATAGTACCTGAATTTGAATACTTGGCTGTTCCTATCCCAAAGTGAAGCTTGAAATATGGGGTTCACCTCCTACAGATTTACTGTAAGGACTGATTGCAGCAGAAGGATGAACAAAAATAGTATTTCATCCAACCACTCACACCATTTATGGTGCTCCCGCCTACAAGACTCACGGCATTCTGAAGACACTGCATGAGATCATTTGTGATCTGATCCCAGCATCTATTTTGTGTCTCTGCTTATCAAAGTCACCATGCAATAGCTGTTAAAATTGCTTGTAGAGCAGCATTTGAGAGTTACCACCCTGAATTCCTCCTTCATAATGACACATTATGTCGGGAATCCTCTGCCAAGCTTTGCAAAGTAACCCATTCCTGGCAGGTAATATACTACAATATAAAACAGGAGTCACCCTGGCAGCCTCCAAGCAGCACACATTCCAGACTTTCCAATTACTTTTGTCTGTCAGATTCTGCCACAAGGCAGTTCAGGTAGAATATAGTCAGGAGGTTCTCTCAGGTTAAGCTATGATGTCTTGCTATAGGGGAAAACAATTCTTCCTTAGAGGGAGATGCAAGCCACCTCCACAACATACCACACAAGGTCACAGCTGATGGAAGGTGCATACCTGTAGTCTATTATTCAAATGGACAGTAGCTTTGTCTCTTTTTAAAACATGCATATTCCTTCCAGAGAGGAACTGCACTTTGCACAAAAGAGCAAAGCAGTACTAGTAGCACAAGCACTAATTTATACTGTGAAGGTGGTACAATTTTGGATCAACCAGCTGACTTTGCAGTGAAACCCAGGAACACTCAGCCCCTTTTCCACAGGTTAGCCAGAAAGCAGCTGTGCAGCTCAGAAGAACAATGGCCAACAGTCCCAGGTATATGGATCTCATACTATCTGTTGGAAGCCAGCCTTGCAAGGGGTTTTTGGAAACCTAACACAGACCAGCATCAATGCAATGAGGCTCGAGTCTCTGACGCACCCATGAGGCACCAAAGCCCACTCTGCTCTAGGATACCCCAAGCTCTGCCCGTGCCATGGTGCCACGATGCTGGCATGGCTGAGCAGTTCAGCAGATAACACTTTGCTCCATTGTATAATATTTTCATGCCTCAATTCCTTACTCATTAGTTATTAGTAATTGTAAGACTACTTCTGCCTCTCCAAAAATGATGATCCAATATCTGACTTCATTAATAAAATACCTTTTTACCAAGCACTAAGAAAAATGAATTCAACATCACTTTAGAGCTTAAAGTGGGAGAAGGCAGCTTTGAGCTGCAAGAAAGTACAGGAAACAGATTAGCCACACAAAGGCAGGAAAGAAGCAGAAGACAAGACTTACTGAGGCTCTTGTATTACAAATAGTCTAGTTATTAACAGGTACACAGCACTACTCTAGTTTCTGCTTCCAACTGTGCCCACCATAGCTTAAAACAGTGAGCACACAGAAGTTCCCCTGCACTCCAACAATTCTTCCACCCCTCCCAAATGAGAAGATGACTCATTGTTTACTCTATGTGTCTTTAACAACTAAGGCAGCAGTTCCTGCTCTCTGTTACATCCAGGTATGTCTATCTATTTCATGGGTATCCCTTTCAGTTTATCCTGCAGCAACTGAGAACAATCTGACACCTACTCAGATGTGAACTATTAGTGAAGATCACTGATTTTGAGAAAGAACTTGGAACTTCAATTCTAAGTTGCTCAAATCTTCAGCAGCACACCAGGGCTTTTGGTGAATTATGTGGGAAGACCACCTTTGTTAAACACCAGAAAATTAGCTGGTCACCTGTTTCCCTGTTGTTCAATATAAGTAAAACCCCCAAATTGTTACAGTCAAACTGGTACAACAGGTTTACAACAATGTGTGTATAATGTGTGACTGAAGTTCATAGCTAGCGTGCTCTGAACACTGACAACTCTCATGGATAACCAAAAAGGCTAACCTGTCCCTCCTTTAATTACGAAAACCTAAGAACACAAAACGTGCCTATTGTAAAGATGATTTTGACCAGCAGCAATACTGAAGTGAAAGTGTGCTTTCATTTATACTCTTGCATAAACACCATTCAACTCAAGAGGTCTGTTGGATACTTTTCTCTTAAGTATAGGAGACAGAAAATTAAATATAACAGAAGGAGGTAAAACAGAGACCAAATAATGAGACCACAGGGAAAAACTGTCACATAATCAGCATAAGGTCACTGAATTATTGACCCAACACATCTTTTAACAGTGGAGTTGAAATTCTAGTTCCTTTTCCTGCATGTCTTTCAGAAAGTACGCCACAGCTAGTACAGGCACGGCAGTGGAATGTCATGGAATCACTCTTTAAACTGAAACAAGCAGAATTGTTGCAATAGTAGTTTCCTCCATGTCTCACCTGTACTTGCTCAGCCTAAATCAACCTATGTGTGTCTTATCAGCACAGACTTGCCTTACCACACAAACACTTGTGCCCTACAGAATTGTGCATTAAATGGTTTCATATGCTGATCCCTGGGGATTACTGAAAATAGTTAGGAGAGAAGTTTCTCTTCCAGGTAACAGGTCAGACCTGCTAGAGTAAGTAAGCATCACACTGGAATGCTTGATGATTTAAGTTTTACTGACTTCTGAGCACTGATACAAGGGACGAAGGACCGTAACAGTCCAACTGATCACTGTAGAAGCCACAGCACAAAGAGTTTCAGCACTGTCGGTTTCGTGGCTTGATGGCCACTGTTACAAGTGTGCATTTTCTAATAAAGGGCCTCGGTTTCTGACAACAGTCCATGCCAAGAAGAATAGCTTCTATGTCTATGTGTTTAGCTTAAATAACTAGTTCTGAAATTGCAACCTACGGCTATGCGGGTTTACACTACCTGCTGTCCAAAGCAAACCCTAATTTACTCTGATCTAGATTATGCATGGGTGGAGTGGCGGAAAAAAAGCTGTAAATTACCAACCTTTATCATGCTGGAAGAGGAATGTGCTATCGAGTATCACTCAACAAGGAGTCAAAGGATGTCAAAAGTCCACACAGGATGAGTAAACCTACTTGGCAGAGGAACCGCCGACAGCCGTACGAGCTCGGGACCCTTCGCCTACAACCCGGGGCGTGCCTGTATAACGCGGCCCCTGGCGCTGGAACAGCGGCCCGGGGAAGGAAAACGCCAGGCCCGAGGCCGCCTCCTTTAAGGAGCGGCCCCAAGCCCCGGGCGCGGCTCCCGGGCGCAGCGGCCCCGGCCGGGCCGTGCCCCGTCCCTCGGGCTGAGCGGCGGCCGGGCCCGCCCCGTCCTCCCTCCCAGGGCCGCGGGGCGCCGGCAGAGCCCGCTCGGCAGCGGCTGCGGGCCCGCGCTTACCTCCTCCGCCTCCTTCCCCAGAGGGATGCCCATGGCCCGGAGGCCCGTCTGGAGCTCGGCAATGTCCACCCTCCCGTCTTCGTTGAGGTCCAGTTTTCGGAAGAGGTTGGCGTACCGGGAGTCGCCATCCCTGTTCCCGTCGCAGGCGGCCGCCGGCAGAACGAAGCCTCGCAGGAGCTGGAACATGTCGGGGCCGTGCAGCGTCCCGCAGCTCCCGCCAGCTGGGCGCGGACTAGACGCCGCCCGTGATGCTGCCAGCGCTCGCAGCTGCCAGGGGAAGGGAGAGGAGGGAAAGGCCAGCCCGGGCCCGCCCGGCGGGAGGGCGGGGAGCGGCGGGGCTCGCTCCGCCCGTGCCTCCCTCCCTTCGACCCCGCCGCTGGGCGGGAAATGTGCGCTGAGGGAAGAGGGCGGCCCGCAGCCCCTCGGGCTCGTTACAGCGCTCCCGCCTGCACTTACACGCTTATACCAGCTCAACGTTTCCAGCACAAGCAAAGAAACACCACAAACGGCGCAAAATACCTAGTTTGGATACTTGGGCTCGTTCTAGTCTAGCGGTGAAGGGCTCAGTTGAAGGTGTATGAAGAGCATCCCAAGCTCAGGGCAGTCTGAAAGAGCTTGGCTACTTGGCCTAACAGAACAAACATTAGAAGAGGAAACGTCTAGGGATTTTTCTTCATAATGGCTTCAATAATGAATCAGTGGAGTTAATGGAAAAATACACAGCTGATCTAAGAGTAAATGGATAGAGAGGCCGAACAGTGTCTGTCTCCACAAAAGAGTTGCAGTAAAAAGGAATTTCAGCTGCCACTGAATTGAGTCTTGCTTTCCCGCTGCATATTCAGCCAGCACACCACCATGGAAAATGTATTTCAGCCTTACAGCAGAAACTCTGTAACCTTGCTCACAGAGTAATTAATAAAGCTAATGTGCTACAGTGTCTGACCATGGACTAGTGTTTGATAAAGGGCTTCATGCTACTAGGACTTGCATATATAAAGACTGCTGGATTGTGTTATAGATTCATTGTGTCACAGAGTAAGTGGTATGGGAAGGGATATCCTGTTCTAAGTGGGCTCATCCATGGACTCTGGGGCTGCCTCAAAGTGGGTTCATCCAGGTTACTCAGGCCTTTATTTCAGCCTTGAAGACCTCCAAGGATGGAAACTGGACAATCTTCCCAGGCAGTCTGGCATAGAGCCTGACTGTCCTCACAGGGAGGAAGATCTTCCCTCCTAAACACTGAGCTGTTCTTATTTCACTTCATGTCTGCTCTCTATTATCATCCCACCATACCCCACTATAAGAAACCTGATCTTACTTCCTTTGTAAACTCTGCTGGTGCCTACCTCTCTGTAGGTACCAGCAAGGTGGAGGCCTCCTTTTAAGTTGCCCCAAAGCCTTATTTTCTCCTGGTTGGCAAGTTCAGTTTCCTCAGCCCCTCTTCACAGAGCAAGTGCTCCAGCCCCCAGACATCATGATGACCATCTGCTGAACTCTCCAGTTTATCCATGATCTTCAGATATTGGGAAGCCCAGAACTGAACTGGTGTATAAATACAGTCTAGCTTGTGCAGAGTAGAAGGGGACAATCTCCATCTCCTGGCCATGCCCCTGTTAATACAGCCCAGGATGCTGCTGGCCCATGCTCAGATTGCTCTCTGCCAAGATGCCCCCATGTCCTCTCAGCACAGCTGCTCCCTGTGGTTGCAAGGGACTGTTCCTTCCTATATGCAATACTTCATGTCTGTTCATGAATTTAATAAAGTCCCTGTCACCCCATTCCTCCAGCGCTTCTCTGAATAGCAAGCACACCAGGGGGCCCTCCACAGTTAGTGGGAAATACTAGAAAACACTGGAATGGGCAGAGCCTTAACATACTTTACCCCTACCTGGAATAAGGAAAGTTAATACTGCTGAAGGTCACTGCATCCCAGCAATGTAATACTGCTGGGTAGTACAGCCTTCGATTCCATTTTTTCCTCGTACCATCATCCTTGCATCTTTATCTAATGAAGTAACATTCTCTTTTGTCCCTAACCAGAATATGCAAGTAGTATCTGTACTCATTACTGAGTACAATACCTAGATAGATACATGGGAATGAAAAACAGTGCTACCCTTAGCTCTCACTGCCTACCAATAGGTTCCTAATAATATCCAGCAGTGTCGCCATCTGAGGTCTCAATGTTACACTTATTTTCTTATGTATCATACTAAGTGCTGTATGTGTATATCAAGACCATACATGAATTAGAACCACTCAAGTAACACCAACATTCTGTCATTAAAACATGTGAAAAGTTAGTGCCAATAGTCCAAAATTCAAGGTAATCAAGAAGAGATGCATTTCTTGTTCTTCCTGAACAAGATAAAAAAGCTACTTGTGGCAGACTCAGCTTTCACAAACACATACTGCACAGGTATAATTTATATGGTGTGCCATACTGTTCAGAGTTGTGTAGGAATAAAGAGGAGGCCACAGAGAAAAAGCAGATAATAGCTTGCTGGCTTGACAATGAACTCATGCAAATAGATTCTGCTTTGACTTGTATGCACAGCAGAAGTTGGAAGTAACAGCTGTGTATCATTGATGCAACTGTTTATCCACGATGAGACGTAACTGTTTATCCACGGTGAGGCACAACAGTGAAATTCATTCTTCCCGTTTGCACTGGGTCTCCCTGAAAATGGAGTAAGTAGCATAGAGCTGTGCAGAAGGCTTAAATGCTTTGACTTTTGTATGACTGGCTGATAATAATGAGGAGGTAAGAGCCCCAGGAATTTCACACATGTTGATAGATAAACCATTAGGCACACACCTGAGAAAGCCATTGCTCTTTGGAAGATACAGACACTCCTTAGGTCTAGTTAAACTCCTACAGGGACATCTGAGACAGTGACCACAAACACAAGTTCAGAGATCTGCCTCATCTACATCAACAAGAAAATGAGTCTTGCCTATTATTTGGAAGCTAGCTCTACCACAACTATAATTTCTTCTACAAATGACCTTGTTTGGCAGGTTTTGGAGCTGTATCATTTACAAAGTCCCTGTTTGTTAAAAAGGAGCCTTGAATAGTCCATGACTTTGCACATTGATTTTTACCTTGCTTGAAGGAACTGCAAAGGACCTGCAAAGGACATCTGATTCAAGAAATACTTTTGCTCAAGACATTTTATTTTAAATGTTTGGGTGGGGGCTTCTGTTTTGTTTGTTTGGGGTTTTTTCCTTAATTCTATTAAATTTGTATTGATTTTAGTATTATACAGCTTTTTGATATCAACAGTGATTAGTATCAGAAGAGCAAAAACATAGCAAAAAAGTGCATTTGACTTACCAGAAAAAACTTTTAATTAGTGTTATATCAATACCTATACAATAAATATTTAAATTACATCAATACAATCCACTTAGATGAAGTGCTATAAATATCACAAAACCTCAGAGACTAGAAGCAGACTTGATATATATTATTAATAGACTAGAAGATAGTTCAGCTGAATCACATTGTTAGGTGTCTGCTCTAGATACTGTAGCTCTTTTTCCATGGGTAAGGAAGCTCTTCATAATAATCCTAAGATTCTAAAAATCATCTACTGCATGAGACAGAAATAATTTCTGGCATAACTCCAAGGACTGCAGGGAAGTTGAGTAATTTTTAAATTATGAGATCAATTTCAGTTCTGCTACACATTTAAAATGGTCTGTTAAGTACATCCAGAAGTTTTATGTCACCTGATGGAGCAGTCTTCAGTTCACACACGGGATGATATAATTAAAGAATACAAAGACAATAAATATTTAAGAGGCAATAGACAAAGTTCAGTGTTCTTAATTTATTAAGGTAAAATGAATACTTCATTGTATAGAATGCTTATATTATGAATGCTTCATTATATAGATGTAATTAGCTCAGTTTTAAACTAACAATATAAAATAATTCTTCCAAAAACCATATGGAATCTCACTATCACTATAGCAAATTTAGATTATTTATTTTCACATATTTTTCTTTACCACTTCTTGTCTAGCACACAACATTGGACTGGCTTTGCATGAAAAAGGTGCTATGTCTTAATTCAGACAGACTGGTGCTGTAATTCAGGTAAATATCATTTACAAGCTAAGAAATCATGATTTAAAATCATCAATGGAGGTTCACTGAGTTCTGACTTCTCCTGTGACGCATCCCCATTTTGGAGGGCACAGAACACCCCAGGCCAGGGGCTGTTACCTGAGTTTTGTTTACAGCACAGCTTTAAACAGCCAAGCCACAGGAAGGCAGGGATCCCTCAGAGGGTAATGCGAGGGCCAGCCCTGTGGGTCTGTACTCGACAGGCACAAACACATTTGGAGCACTGAGACTTCAGCAGCGTGGGAAATGTCATTATTATAGAGTACACACATTGCATTTAGCTCCCACCAACCTCACTTTCTGGTTTAATTTCATTTCAGGCATCCAAATGAATATCTTCCATGACCAAGACAAAGTGCTTTCAATGTGCTGCTGCTGGAAGCACTGATCTGGGTACAGGTTGGAGCCCAGCCTTACATCAGAGCCAGAGCAGTGATCCGTCTAGAGCCAAACCTAGAAGCATTTCAATGCTTTTCTGATGCTACTATTCTCAGGGAAAAGAGCTACAGGTCAGAAATCAAGTGCCCAGCAGGAAAACAGTGCCGCAGAAAACTTACAGGCCAAGTGGATGAATACAGATACATTAGCACAACCTCTAACAATGATGGTGCTCTGCAGGATTTAAAAATCCCACAGAGCAGTGCTTCAGCTGTCCACTGCATCACCTGTCCATAAATAACATTGCCTATTAACTCCTGCAATTTTGTAACTGAAATCTTTCATTCTTCAGGAGAGCAACAGCTCTTGAATTATTTGTTTTACTCTACCGTAACTAGGATATTTTGTAAAACATATTATTCTTGCATACTTGAGGTTTTGCATCTGTAACATCCTACTTCTTTAAAGATTTAGGAATTTCTACTTCCAGTTCCTTAATCCTACAGAAGTTTTTTATCAATGACAACACAGGATTGTTACATTACCTACAGTGTTCATCTGTTTTTTAAAAACTCTTCTGCTATTCTGAGAATCTTTTGATTAAAGATTCTAAATATATTTAAAAATCTATACTTCTGACACTTTTGACTTTGACTCTTTTGGTCAAGAAGGTTATACTGAATATAGAGAGTCTTTTCTAGCCACCTGTTCAGAACATAAATATAGCCCTAGAATAGATTCGGCTTTTTTAGATAAGGGCTGCCTTTGACTCAAACCTCCTAAAATGATTTGGCACCCCCCTTGTCTTTTTTTCAGCAGTCAGCCCCGCAGGAGGGCAGGGGACAGCAAGGGCCAGCTCTGTCCCCAGGAGCAGCAGGATGGGTGCAAGAGCCCAGAGAGCAGGGCAGGGCCCGCAGGCAGAGCCCACCCGGCTGGACCTGAGCAGGGAGAGGAGGCAGCACCGCAGAGAGGCAGCCCCGAGGCTGTGCTGGGAACACCGCAGGCTCCAGCAGCAGCACCCACAGCCAGGCACACCTACGGAAAGAAAGCCCTGAAATCAAGCTAAGAAATCAGCCTGCGGGTCAGGGCCCTCAGCAAGGAGCAGACAACACAACAACGATACAGCAGACTTAGAGAGCTAAACCCAGGTTCAAATAAGGACTGCTGGCTCATGGCTGAGCTTACAGGGGTCCCTGGGCAGGGGGCGGGTGAGGGCCCAGGTGAGGCTGCTCAGGGCTGTTCTTGGGTAAACTCTTACAACTGCCTAAGGAGCTTGGTTATACGGGGAAGCTGCTTGCATGGGCTAATACTCAAAGTACACATGGGCTTTTATAATTTATGAGGGTTACTGATCTACTTCTTTGATTGAGTGAAGTAATCCAGTTTTTCTTTAAAATATTGATTAATAACTGAATCAATTGTATTTATTGAACTTTAACAGACAATTTATCTGGCCTGTAACCCTATTTTTCTTTCTACATCTTAATACAGTGGACCTTCCAACTAAATGGCATAATGTCTTTTATTAACCAGTTTTTCAAAAAATCTCTGGAGCTGGGTCTTTTACTTGAAAAGAAAGGAGGCTGTTGGTATAACTTGATACCAACTAAGTACTAATTTAGTCCCTTTTGGTGCTGAAAGCTTTTCACCTTCCGTTTCTTTGAACAGAGAGCTGATGAGTGCAGTATCCAGAGAATTGCTTTGTATGATATATTGTAGGTGCTTGTGGTCTGTTAAACAGAAAAGACTTTCAGGATTCCTTTAGGGCATACCAAAGAAATGTTCTCAAAGGGGAAGCCATAGGTCAAGGCCAAATGCCTAGATCTCCTAAGATATCTTTTTATTAGTTTTACTCCAGTAAAAAGACTTCTTTCAGAGCCACTTATTTCTTGACATCTAGGAGTTTTGTAGGAAATTCTGTGTTAGGAATGCAAAACTGTCAATGGCATCAGAATTACCCTTGTAGTTTATTTTTTACTAGAAAACTGTATATAAATTCTTTTTATATGTTTTAGGACAGGAAAAAGCCAAGAACATTTCTTTTCCAGACACTTCATTTTTGTTTGTTTGTGGTTTTTGTTTTTACTCTTTACTACTTTTTTTTTTTTTTTCCTCTAGGATTATTCTACAGGACAGTTGGGGACATTCTGATATACTTAGCTGCATATTATTTGTGCTACCTGTATTCATCAGGTATGTATTCTACGAAAAATATATTTCTAGGTATTTATACTGAATGAGGGCAGCACTACTTCCACAAGCTGCAAGAAGATTACGGGGCAGATCACACTGCATACGTAGTCTTACAAGTTCTTTTTCTTACCATGTGATTAAGTGCTTGGTTGTGGGAAGACGTGCTGTGTGTTTCTTACGCAACGCTGTAAAGAGGAAACTGATCCGCTGATGGGGGCTGCTCGGAGCTTGCTTTATGTTTAAATCTCCTGGAATGGTTTTTTCAGGCAAAGCTGTTCCCTAGAGAGCACATGCTGGTGTTGAACTATACATTAAACAAGAGTGTGGCGTATGTGTTGCCGTAATCATCTACGCCACAGGACTGTTCTTAAATGTAAACACAGATATGTACACCCTCCTTCTCTTCAAGACCGTGAGCATCTGTTGCTTGTAGCAGAAGCGGCGCTGGTTGTAAATTACAGGTCGAACGGCTGAACACGACCCCTATAGGGTTTAAATTACAGTGGAAGGAACCTAAATTCAGAGTTGAAATGCCGACGCCTAAACGATGCTTTGTTTTGTTACTGTTCTCTAAATGACGAGCTGAGAGCAGCACAGGAGGTTTCCGCTCCAGCGGGGTCCCTGGGAGCGGGGGAGCTGCCGGGCCGGGCTGCACAAGCCCCGCCGGACAGGGGCCGCGGCCACGTCACTGCCCGGACCCCGTGGGGAGCGGCACGCCGAGCTCCCGTTATCGAACACCCTTGCCCCAGCCCGGGCCAACTTCTTCGGGAAACCGCACGCCGGCGTTCGAGCCTTTGGCGGCAGCGCTCGCCAATGGCTCCGGTCGCCGCCGGCGGCAGCGGGCGGAGCGGAGGCGGGCGGGTTTGAAAGGGAGGCGCCGGCTGCCATGTAAGCGCTGGCCGGGAGCGCCGCGGCCGGCAGCGGCTGAGCTGGGAGCGGCCGCAGCTCCGGCCCGTCCCGCGGTGCCGCCCTCGCCCCGGGCATGGGAGCAGAGCGGAGCGGGGTGGCCGGAGCGGAGCTGCCGTGGGGGAGGCCCCTGGCCCATGGCCTTCATCATGATGAAGAAGAAGAAGTTCAAGTTCCGCGTGGAGCTGGAACTGGACGAGCTTTCCTCCGTGCCCTTCGTCAACGGCATCCTCTTCTGCAAGGTGCGGCTGCTGGACGGGGGCAGCTTCAGCGGGGAGTCCTCCCGGTAGGTGCCTCCGGGACTCGCAAGCCGGGGTCCGCTGGGCTGCCCGCCCCACGCAGGCAGCCCCGGGCGGGCCGCGGCCGCCCCCGTCCGACGGGCTCCGCTCGAGTCCGCGTCCCCCCGAGAGCAGGGGAAGCACGGCCGCCTCCGCAGCCCCTCCGCCCGCTCCTGGGCTCCCTTGGCGAGCCCGGGGCTCAGCCGGTTCGCGCTCGCGGACAGGCGGGCGGGGGCCCGGGGAAAAGAGGGTGGGCTGCCCCGGGGCTCCTGGCGGCTGCGGCCGTGCTGATCGCCGTTCCCCTCGCCGAAGGGGAAGCTCCTGTGCACGGCGTGGCACCGGGCAGGCTGGCCGTCTTCTCGTCCCGCCTGCTTTGCCAGCATCAACGGCGAGAGAGCACATGTGGGAGCGCTTGCAACTCCTCGTCTGCGTGGCTGCTGGCTGCCTGGAGTCGTAACGTTGTAAAATAAATACTGAAGCTCCTAAACACGGAGTAACAGAGGAAAGGAATCCCTGGGTGATGAGGGTTGTCCCAGAGAAACGGGTCTCTTGTGCCATAATGCTGGAGCTGCTGAGCATATGGATGACAAGAGGGGAGACAATTTCTTGTCCCCAAGCCTAGAGTGTGAGTTGTGCCACCTTATTGTTTAATTATTGAACACTGGCTTGCTGTGTTGTGTTCTGTGGATATTTACATGGAGAGATAAGTTCCATGGAAAAGTCCTCAATTTTTCCTCTAAGTGTTCAGGTTATGTGTTACTGACTTTATTCATGCTCAGTTCTGCAGTGCAAGTGCAGCAAGGCAGATGTCTTTTTTTCCTTTCTTTTCCTTCAGTTGTGCCTCAGCAATGGAACAGTCATCTTTTGTGACAGTGGCTCCCCAATCCATGGGTAGTGATGGGTAAATAGAGTGCTGGTGTATTAATTTTTCCCGAGTACCAGGCAGAGGCAGAACCTTGTCAATAGGAAGGGTGTGTGCTGTGGCTTCAGGTTTAGGGAGGAGGAGGCTCCCCTCCCATTACACTTGTTCTTGTTGTATGAGTTGTTATTTTACTTTAATATTATTACAAGAAAGATTTACTGGAAAATGTCTCATAGAATTCTGGGAGAAGATAGCAACAAATCTATATATATTCAGTTATTTTCTTATTAAAATACTGTTGTTACAGAGCTTTCTAAATTATCTGCTTTTGATTCTGTAAATTAAATTAATCAAGGAGAAGGAATAAAAATGGAACTTTGGCCTAGAACCTCATTTAACCATTCCATTATACTAGGATGTATAATTGAAGAGAATTTTTTCTTCTGTATGGTTGGAAGTTGTTCAACTCGTCAGTGCTCTAATCTCATTTTGTATTTTTCCTCAACGTTTTTCTTGTGAGCGACTTCATAAGTAATAGATGATGATGATGACAATCATGATTCAGGCACTAATGTGCCATTACTGTCCTACTCCAGCCCTTATTGCCTTGAAGTCATTTCCACAGGCTGACATACATCTTCTGGACAGGATGTCTATTTTCAAGGACTTGCTTTCAGCTGAGCAGATGGTTTTGACACGTTATGGTGATCTTAGTCTTTTCTGCCTTGCCTATTTATGATGCTAAAATTAAACGCTTGAAAGCCAACATTCATATCTTTATGAATGGTTTATTAGAGTAAAATGTGTGTGGTAGGATGTAGTGTGTATAGGGAAACTGATGTAAAAAATTGTGTTGGAACTGAAGCTTAGAAATTCTTCCATTTTCTTTCTCTGGTGCTGTGGCTTAAAAACTAACAGCAGTTGAACATATGCTGGTATGTCAAGGTCCCTGCGAGTGTAACTCATTCCTGCTGGACTGAGAAGTGTTTGGGTATGCTGGTAGGGAGGTAAAGAATTCTTCTGCAGCAATCCTTCAGTGCCAGTTTAGGGAGTGCCTTTGCTCTTGGCTTAAGAATTAACAGATGAATTTTCACAGTAGTGATTCAGCAAAGGGCTGAATAAATAAGGAAGAAATTAAGTTTACACCAGAGTGGTAATATTTCAAAACTTGTCAGTTGCAAACTTTCTGATGGCCATAATCTTCTAGTTGCATGCATTTGTTAGTTTTGCTGTGAGCTAGCAGTTATATCCCTAAAGTAGTGATTTTCTTTTTTAGCTTTATAAAAGATATTCAAAGAATTCTATTCTTTCAGAAAGTAATAGACAAACTCATTCCAAAAATTTTATAATACAGGGAGAAACTGACTCTGTTTTCTTAATAGCTTTATTTTTGTTATTCACGGCGGTCTAGTAAACTATAATTATTTTGGGAGAAGTTATGAAGTTTTCAAGTTGGTATCCATACAGACCAGTACCCTGCTGTCTCTTGCCTTAGAAAGTTTAAAAAAAAAAAATCATTAGTCTATAAACAACCCCAATATTATTAGCATTTTATTTCTAAAGCTTACTCACAGAGAAGAATGTCATAAAAACCCAGGGCAGCAGTTGCCTTGGAATAGGAGCCCATATGTATGTAGGAAGTTGTCATGAAAACAGTTTCAAGTGATTGTCTTGTCAGCCCTCTATGGATCATGCTGTATGAATCATTAAAGTCCTGATCCTGCAAGCAATGTGGCACCTTCATCATCCCTCTGATCACTAAAGTGAGGTCAAAAGAAGACTGATCAAAGTTCAAGCTACTGAAAAATAGGGTTTTTTCACTTCTCAGACCTTGCTGAGAAAGAGCTACCTAAGAAATACATTATGGAGACATGGGCCAGGTTACTGGAGATTTGTCACAGTCCAGTTACCTTTGTGGCTCCCACAGATGTGTGCCTGAAGTGTACAGAAATTCTGTGACCAGGTGAAACCAGTGTGTACAGTGCAGTACACAGTGATCTGGCTGGTGTGTAAATAGCAACCAGATCACTTTGCATTTTCGTGTTTGCATGTAGTTTTTTAGAACTCCAATTAGAAAACTTCTATTTGAAAGATCCCTATGCACATCTGTGAATCCTTACTGTAGGAAAAGAAAATTCTGGATTATAACACTAAATGTTTAATTACCTGACAAGAATATTCAACTTTTAAAGTAATCTGGTAGTGCCAAATAAATTTTTATCCAAGGACATTGACCAGTCAATTGGCAGCAGTGTTTAAACTGGGAAAAATGTTTGAGAGCTTCTGCAAAAGCAGGACCCTGAAATTCTGGCAAGAGTTGAATGTGTTATAAGCTTTGACTCTAAACCAGGGAAAAGCTTAAAGGAGGGAGGTTCAGTTTGGTTGTTTCAGCAACTGACAATCAGCCATACATTGTAATTTCTGCCCTCCCCTTTTAGAAATTGCTTTCTAGCATGACTTCTGGATCTTTACCATTGTGTTGTAGATGTTAGAATAAAGGCTGGATTTTCACCCAATAGATTGTGGATATATGCAAAGTTATGCTAACAAACCTCATTTTCATTTAGGAAACTTTCCTAGCTTAAGCCTGGTTTCCTTTGTGGCAAGGCATCTTTCAAGCCTTCCCCGGGCCAATGACATTAGATCTCTCTCTTTGAAACTGGATACATTAATACAGGACACTTGTGCAGATTCCAGGATACTGTGTGTCTACATACTGCCTGGTCATAAAATAGTGTGCACATAATGGCTAATACACCATGAAAGGACACAAGATTATTTCAGGGCAGAAATTACACCTATGAATATTTTGAACAGAAAAAAGTACTATTTTAAGGTACAGACTTGACTAAATCCTAAGCATATTTATTTGTGGCCATTCTAATGTAGATATAAATATATAGCAAGTGTAGGCTTTCTGCAACTGCCCTCATTTTAACGGGCTGAAACAAAAATTAATAGGTCCCTAGAGCAGACAACTGAGGCTCATAGGCTGAGCTGTTGCTCAATCAGCAGTAAATGAACAGATGGAATATGAGGAAATCCAAGAAATTTTGGGAATAAGGATCTGATTTCTTGAGGGTGTACTTTCAATGCTCTATCAACTGAGGCTACAGTAGCTGTAAGCCTGCTAGTTCATTTTTAGCTTGGTTTCCAGCTGCACCCCACTCAAAAAAGGACTTGGTTGGTGTGTACTTCTGACTGCAGCCTTCAGTTTGGTCATATTCCCCATCCTTTCAGATCTGATTTCTGACAATTTAGACTGCTGATGATTCTATCTTCTTTATTTTACACAATAACATTCTAAACTAAGAAGCTGATTATGATTGCTGTATGTGACAGACACATTCAAGGTGGCCAATAGCTATAAGTTTTTCATCAGATCATTTTATGTTCCAACAGATTTCAGCAGTGTGGGGTTTTTTTATGTACCCTCTTGAGTTCTGAGAGGAAGTCTTGGGAGATCATGCATGAATATATTCTTATTCCTAATAGGTACAGGCTAGAGCATGTAAATGTTTTCTGTAGAAATTGACTTCTTATCTGCCAGATAAGTACTTAATTCTAGTGATGCATGGCCACCTCCCTCTCAACTGTCTAAAACTACATCTATTTTTTGTGACACCAGCGAGTTGGTTTTCTGCCTCACTGGATTCTTCAAGTTATCTTTTTACCATTCTTTTCCTGATTGCTGCTATTGCATTTGAAAGAGAAAAACTCTCCTGATAGTAACACAGCTTAACTAACTCTTTGTTTTTAAATAACAGTATTTGTTAGAAAAACATAACTGTCACATGGAATCACTGCCCCTATTAATCTAATCTTCCTGCATGATGTATGAATCCTGCTGACAGTCTTCAGAGCTGGATAATGCTACTTCTAATAGCTTTTTCAGCTCTAACTGGATTTGCAGTTGGGGAACATGAAACAAAATATGTTTTCAAGTACTGCGAGGAATATTGGTAGTGGGGAAAAAATCCTACCTTGCCATTTTGTAGCTGCTTTTTTCAGATTCTGGAATGTCCACTTAATGTTTCCTCAGTTGTGAAGAGATACTTGGTTAAGCAGCTTTCAGACCCTGTCTTCTGTAGGGAGGAAAAGGTAAGAAGGAGAAGTTCTTTACACAAAGTACAGCTTTTTCAACATGTAGTTTCTTTGTACTCTCCTTTCATTAATAGTTAGAGTAAAATGTGTTTAGTCAACCGATTTAAATAATATGGTTGAGAAAAAACAAAGAATTAATCAGAGGAGTAAGGAATATAATATTCGTTTTGAAGGGGTTCATCTTTGGGATACAGTAGAGGAAAATAAAATGTTTGTACAGTCTGCTCTTTGCACAGGGTGTAACTGGTTACTGCAGATCTTAAAAGGGCTCAGTCTTGGGAGACTTCTGTTACTGTAATTGTAAGAACTGATAAGTTTGAGAAGAGATACATGACAGACATTTGTTAAAGAGGGAGAGGTGGTGGGGAAAGCTTTCTTAAGATGCCTGGCTTGTGCAGAACTGGCACTTGGGTTTAAAAGAGCTGGTGTTGGTTTGTTTTTTTCCCCTGGCCTCAGCACAGTACATGGAGTACGTTATTCTTCTGCCACAAACTTGCCATTTGCAAGTACCATAGCACCTGACTGCCTTTGTATTTTAAGGACTATTTCTGTTCATGGAATAATTTAAGGTGAAGGAGAATGCTAGAGATCATACCGTCCAGCTGCCTGCTGAAAGCAAGACTAATTTCAGTTGGATCAGGAAGCTCAGAGCTTTGTCCTGCCAGCTTTAGAGAATCTGCAATAATGGAGATGCCAGTTCTTGTAGACAACCTGCCCTGTTGTTCACCACTTTCGTTGTGAATATTTTTTCCCTTATTTTACTGGAATTTACCTTGGTTTTGCTTCTTTTCCTTTCTCTGTTCCCCACTAAGAAATGTCTGGCTCCATCTTCTAACATAGTACAGCTGACTGTAGATGGCAATTAGATCTTCCTTCACCTCATTATCAGATTGTAAAAATCCCACATTTCCAAATTCTCCGGCATCAGAAAAGAATTCATTCCTGACTCTAGACCCTCATCTCACACCCCCTGGACTTGCTTCAGTTCATCAGTCTGCTGCCAAGACGGCTCCAAAACCAAGCACACTGCTGCAGATATAGTCTCAAATGTTCAATTTCCTCTGACTTGCTGACTACAATCTTCTAATGCAGTTTGCCCTTCACAGTGCTAATTCTGGGTCTCTGCATTTGCCTGTAATCAGCAGTTTTTCATCCATGATCAATTTATATATCTTTTATAAGAAGCTGTTGACATGAAATGCAGCTAGTTAAAAAAGTAACCTGCTTTATTGTGAGTAAAAACTTGGAATAGAAAATGATTACTCTGTTCAAATTGTGCACATACTAACAGCAAATTAACTGGGGAGCTGTGCACTGTAAACAAGTGGAGCTCTTCCTGCAGAGCCAGCTGTTTGCTTAGTCCTGAAATTTGTGAACCATTGAAGCTCTGTTTGTAAATGACTTGTTTTGTTCGGATTTTAGCAATGCTTAGGAAAAAATGTTTTTGTTGGAGAAAATGCATCCTCTTATATGCCTCAGGCATGGGGGAAACAGAATATTAAAGGAAAAGTAAACTGAATTTGTTCCTGAATGGAGAAATACATTAAAGCTTTGCATAAGCTTATTGCTACAGCATATATTTTGGAGCTCATGCTCTGAGCACTTCATGTGATGCACTTTTCTGTGACATTGCGTGTTATGGAGCCTAAATTTAGCATTTTGGTTATTGGATAACAATTTGAAGTGTAGCTTAGTACTGCTCCAGGACCCTGTTACAGGTACCTGTATCTTTCCCTGAACTATGACACTGCATAAATTTTACATAGAAATAGATTTTGGGAAGGAGGAGTGCAAGAAGATACTTGTCTCTGGCATGCCAAAGCCTTCTGTGTTAATGTATAGTATAAATGAGAACTCTATATTCAACAATACCTCCCTAATACTAAAGATAGCCTAGGAAATGAATCTTAAAAGTACCTGAACCCACTGATAGTGGAGCTACACTGTTAGACTGTAGGTTAATGCCTTAATTCCTGTCTCTGTAAGGTAGGATCATGACACTGGCCTTTGTTAAGCTTGGTGTTCCAGCTTTCTGCAGAAGAAAGATGTTAGATATATTAAAAAGTGTATATATATAAAATATCTATATGAACAGACTATTGCTCCCATTTTAGAAGACTGTTTACTGCACTAAAAGATACTCCAATCTACTAAATACTGTATTTTTATCAGAAGGACAGAGCTACCTGTATTAACTTTATTCAGAGAGAGGTGGATCAAAGGAAGCTTTAGGTGACATAAGTCCATTTGCACACCCACAAATGAGTGCAGTCAGCAAAGGCAGGGGAGTGTGGAGGGCCTAAAATAATACCCAGCTCCAGCTATTCCCAGTCTACCACAGAAACCATCAGCCCATTGAAGCCCATCTACACCAGCCCAGGGACACACAGCCAGGTGTGGAACTGAAATTAAGGGCTTGGACAAGGGGACACCCTCTCTGGGCCCCTCCCAGGGGTGTCCCAGGAGACCTTAGCCCCATTGTCCAGGTAGGAAACCCATCGTGTTGAACTAAAACTGAAGCATGTCTTGGACTGAGGGGGGTTGCTGCCTATGAGACACATCAGGGGATACAAGGGAAGAGGCTTATCATGGGACAATTTGGGGAGGAACTAAAGGTGGAAGAAAGGATGAGTTTGAAGAGAAACGAGTTTGAGGAGAAATGAGTGTGAGGAAAAACATGGAGTTAAGTGGATAAAGGGCCAGTTGGATGTAAATAGTTTGCTGGTTGGTACTTTTGTCTGTTTCTAATTAGTAATGTCTGCTTGTATCTTCCTGTTGAAGTACATTGGGACTCTTTCCTGGGGAAGGGCTCTCTGTTCAGTGTCCATTGTGGGGCAGGGGATGTCTGAGTGCCAGCAACTGGAGTCAAGAGTGTCACAGGGCTGCCAGCAGCAGGAGAGGCCAGAGTGGGCACACGTGCCATGGGAGTGGGACTGTGGGTCACAGGGCCCTGTGTGCCCACTGTGCCAGCAGCTGCCCTGGGATTGTGGGCCAGAGCACTTGGGTGCCAGCACCTGGAGAGTCCAGATGGGTTACAGCAAATGCCAGCCACTGGGGTGGGACCGGCAGTCAGAGATCCCTGTGCCTGTGGTGCCAGCACCTGCAGCAAATGCAGTCGGGGATGGAGCCAGACTGTGGAGCAGGTGGGACAGCCTGGGAGCCATACAGGTCTGTGTGTGTGTGTATCTAGCACACCTGCGTGCTGCTCAGCCCCTGGGGAGGGCTGAGGCTGTGGTGCCCTGTGTGCCCGTGAGCCGCGGGCCGCATGTGTGCGCTGGCAGCGGGGCTTCCCGGGAACACCTGCAGCCTCCTGCTGCTTTCGTCTGAGGGGAGCTGCAGCAGCCTCACTTCTCTCAGGCCATCTACCAACATGAGAGATCTTCTAAAATAAACAAACAAAACTTAGGTGACTCTCTCATCAAATTACCAGCTTTAAAGAGAATAATAATAATATTCTCATTTACCTCATGTAGGGAAAAAGCTATTTTTTCACAGTATTTATAGCGAGTAGATAATTCATGGTCTGTTCACACGCTGTAACATGCATTACAAACACCACTTTCGTTGACATAAAGAAGCCTACTGATCCAGTTGAATCCAAAAGTAATTCTGGAACTATTTTCACGTGAACAGAGTCTGATATAAAGACTGAATGGCAACTTAAAATAAATCATCCCAACTTATTGTTTCTTTGGTGACCAATAAATCTAAAATAATTGCTCTACAAACACAAGCAGTTTAACATAATCATCCCCATATGGCTAAAGATCCTAAGAAGCTGTTTAGAATAAGTCAGATAAAAACTTGAGTAAATTTTCTGATTAATGGAACACAGTCTTTTGGTAAATGTCCACAAGGGATTTTGGCTTCTTTATTTCAGAGCCTCTCATGCTAAAGCTTTTCCATTTAGCAAGAAGGGATTTTCCCCATGACACTAAAGGTCCTTAAAAGTGATTTATTTTGGGGTTTGTAGCTATTTGCTGGAACAAGACATTCATAGGTTTTATCCATGTGGAAATGAACAAACAATCTGATGAACATAAACACCTTTAAAAAAAGTCCATCACTTGTTAACAATTTAGGATGAGGAGGTGACTGGATTAGGATTTATTGTCTATTATTTGAGTTTACTTTTTTCCTCTGTTGTGTGTCAGAAGAAAAATCCAATACTTTTATTTAACATTTTAAGTGGCAATTGTGTAGAGTACACAAAGCATCTACAACTAAGGACCTGTTTACAGCTTAAATCTTGCATTTGAAATTGAGTCAATGTGAAATTGTCCCTCTAAAGAAAAAAAATAGTGATGGTACCACATTATACTTTGGAGTAATTTTATCCTACAGTATCTGTTTATTGAATTTGTTCTTGGTTACATACTACTGACAGCATTTATACAATTACACCAAAGCACTACAGCCTACTATGTATTCTAGTGCGTCTTGGTAACTAAGATACATTTTGATTAAGAAAACAACTGGTTTTGCTTTGCATGTGGTAAAGTGACTGGGAGGCTCATAGGAAACTGACTCAGAACGGAAAGCTCTCCCCAGTGTGCCTGCAGCACCGGCACAGCTGCCAGAAGTTATCTGGGTTCATTTCCATAGCAGCCAATCAATACAGCTGTTTATTTTCTAAAGGCCTTGCACTTAACTAAGAATCTTATAAACTTAGATGTTACTGTTGAAGTTAAATGTTCTTATTATTTGACCTTTTTTCAGCATGATGGGAATAGCTAGATGGTACTCCTTTTTACTAAAAATTTTCCTGAATTAAAAGACATCAATTTTTTCTTTTATATAGTGGAATTAGAAGAACTGTTTAGTGGGAAGAGGGGCAGTTGGTTGGGTTGTGGTTTTTTTGTATTGGTTTTTTAGTTTGTGGGTTTGGGATTTTTGGAATTGTGTACAAATTTTTCAAATATCTTGTGATTTATATGGTAGTGAAAGAAACTAGTGATACTTTTTTTCTGACATCCTTATGAGAAGGAAGCAGAACTCCTGGTTTTATTTGATTTTATTTTTAGAAAAATTAGACCATCAGTATCCACAACTGAAGCCTTTTTACTGCCACTTCTTGTTTGCAAATCCTGGCCTGTGATATGAGTGGACTGAATCTATCGAAAGCAGAGTGGCTTCGTGCTGTCCTCCTTACTTGAACCACTATACCCATATAGTAGTATTGGTATGTTGAAATAAATTCAAAATCCTTAAAGGTTTTAAGGATTCTTACATTTCTCAAGCAGATGTTACTTACACTTATCTTGCCTTTACAAGTAAAAACGCGTTTAATGTTCAGTGCATTATCTTTTGCTACAATGTGAGAGATGTCTGGAACATTGTAGAATGTGCAGCTGCTTTGACTTGCTGTAGAGGCAGGAAGCTGTTCTGAGAAGCAGAAGCAACTTGAACCATTATACTGAGTAGTACAAAGATTTTGGCACATTGCTTTGACTTTATGAGTTTACAAAAACACTTTTTCAATGGAAAAAAAGTATCCTTATTACTAACTGGCAATGTTACAGAAGCAAAAAGACTACAAGAACTAGCGAAATAATGACTAGCAGCAGAAGTGATGCTGTTACTGGTAGAGCCAGTGGTGACCTGGGTGACAAGGAAAGGGTGGGAAGGATGATGATGACTGCTGTCCTACTTCTGTAACGAACAGATGCAATGAGAAAGGATTTTCTGACCTTTATGGATGACCAGTGAACTCCTTCAGTTTAGTGGCACTTTTTTATATGTGTCACAAATGTTAGCACTTATCAATTATCCCTTTTAATGGTGTATTTTATGTGGTATCTTGTCTGCGCCTGTTTCAATAGAGATGTAACTATTTGTAATTTGCCTTTTATGAATTCTGGTTATTTTGTGTATTTAAATAACTCACATGACAACAGGATGGGATTCTTTTTTTCCCACAGTACAGGAAAGTTTGTAATGTATAACATCCCAGATAAAGAGTAGATCATGGTGTTTACAGAGCCTTCCTTTCAGGTCACATGCTTGAATGTGACTCAGTGTTTTATCATCAGAATTGTTAGTCTGTTGGTCATTACACTGACTCATTTTAGTCTGGCTAATTTATTCCCACCTTAGGAAGTCACAGTGCCAGTGAGCCCTGGAGCTGGCAGTCTCACCAGCACAGCAAAGGGAGCTTTTGTCAGCGCTCTGCAATTCTTCATTTTTCTGATGAACTCTGGCTCCAGCTTCTGCAGAACCATAGGATTCTATCTGTTAAAGATTTCAAACTGCTTCTTCAATAATGAGCTGCTGTCAGAACTTAGTATAAAACATCGGAATGTATGTATGAGGAAAATGGAAGAGGAAAAAGGAGAAATATTTTTATATGTGAAGATGGTACTTCAGTGGTAAGACTGATAGAAGAAATTATCAGTTTCTTCACAGTTCCAAGTTGTGAATTTAGAAACATGGGACTAGAAAAGAACTTTTAATTATTGAGGCAAGTCCTCAATCACAGTCCTTATGCCCCCTGTTAATGACAAACTGGCCAACCTTGTCATAAAATACAGTAAAGACTTTTAATGCATCTACTTCTCTTATTTGAAAGCTGTCCCAGAAACTTGCTCTGTAGTTTGAGGTCTTCTAGCTTTCAGTTTTAAGTGGATGTTCGATCATGCTTTATTTTGGTCTTAACAACCTCTCATTTGACTTAAAAGTTATTTGGTCTCTCAAGTATTTGAATCACCAGTAGGTTTTCTGTTGTTGTTTTTTTTCTTTTTTTTTTCTTTTAAGATATAAGGTTTTCTAGTTGTCCTCCCTGTGCCTGTTCATTTTGCAGTCTGTTCTTGGTCAAAATTACCCAAACAGAATGTGTTCTGTCTGAGCCTTATAAAATGACTTTCATAACTGAAAGCATCCTACATCCTGCCTTTTTCTCACTGCATCGTACTGTCAGATTGTTATCCTCCTGTGAGAAACAGATCCCTTCAGATGTGTCAGTTTATTTTGATCTCAAATGGCAAACTCACAGTATGTAGCTGCAATTCTCATTTGCCGCAAGTGCATTACTTTGTGTCTCTGAATAGCACATCATCTCCTTTCTACTTTTCCAGGCCTCAAATTTATGTAGTTTTGCTTGTATGATGTTCCTTTCCTCTGAACTGAAAAACAACTTGTCAAAGATGCTATCTTGAGCACACTGCAAAGATCAGCAGCTTGGGAGACAGTGCCTGGGAGCTGGTGTTCAGGAAGACTTCACTCTCCTGAGGCAAACTGCAGAAATTACACTCATTCATTTGCAAAAACACCTGGCTGTTGAATTCTTCTGGAGGTCTCTTCTGGTGTGTTCAAGGTTTGAAACAATTATTAGTCATGCTACACTGTTAAGAGCAGAATGGGGGATTACTGTTATTCAGGCCTTGGAGCAGAATTTGTATGAAGTGGCCACTCTGCAAAGAGTAGAACCAGTGTTTATTCTTGAGCTGTCTTATTGCAGTGTATGGTTCTGAATGTATGTGCAACTAACACTGAGCATATGCTCTCTACTTGCAGGGAAGTAGTACAGGCAAATTGTGTCCGCTGGAAGAAAAAGTTCTTCTTTATGTGTAAGATCAGTGCCAGTGCCACAACAGGGATTCTGGATACTTGCACTTGCAGGGTGTCTGTACGGAAGGTAAGCAGCTTTTTCCCTCTCCCTCTCCCTCTCCCTCTCCCTCTCCCTCTCCCCTCCTCTTTCCTTGCTCATTCTTCCTTTGCTTTAATTTTTGAATGTCTGATAAACTTCAAAAAGCAAATTTTAACTGCAATCATATCAGGTATTCCTTCAGTCAAAATTTTGTAGTAATCTTATTACTTAATTTACTTTGAGTAATTTATGGAGGCTTTATGTTTTTATTGAAGAAAACCAGTTTTCCAGCAGGGCAGCAAAGGAATTTCTCTTCAGTGTTTATAAAGTTAGCTCTTGATTGACACTTCCAGCAAGCAGCTATCAGAAGTTTGCATGCAGCACATCCTACCTTTGGGGCCAGACTTTGTATGAGCCAAATGCCAGCTGGCATCAGGCACTTGCTGTTCCTCTCTCCAAGACAACAGTGTCTTGCTGGTCTGCTCCAAAGGCATTATGGATATTAAAGTCCAAATGATAACAGCATAGTCTAGCAAATGTGTGAGGATATATTTTAAAATAAAGATTAATGCCTGCTTTCTAAAAAGAAAAATGCAAAGAAAAATCCTGAGTCAGTATATTTAATGGCTTAATGGTGTGTCTTTTTTTCTTTTTTCTTTTTCTAGGAATTAAAAGGAGGAAAGGCATATGCAAAGGTAAATTGAAATGTAGCTAATTTTGCCTACAGATAAGCTTTTCTTTCTTGCCATTTTATGCCCTTTTAAAGTAATTCCAGAATAGTACTTGATACCCATGACTTTGTGATGTGCGTTATAGTGCTACAGTGCTGTTGGAACTTTCAATCAGGGTGTTTAGTAAGTATATAACAATGTTATACCACCAGAACTTTTTTCTTTCGGGCTGGTATGCCAAAAGGGTTAGTAAAAGTAAACATTTACATTTAAAAAATAAAGAAAACTCTCTTCATTCTTTTTCTATCTTGGCACTTTAAATTTTTAACTGAAAATAGAACTATGCTGAATTTTACACTCTGGGATTGTTTTCTGCTTTTTGCCTGGGTCCATTCCCTTTAACAGGCATCCTCGTACACATATTTGAAAGAAACTGCTATTGAGTGGTACTCAATGTGTAATTAGTAAGTACCTTCATTTAGACAAATGCTTACTACTAATTGTCATTTTCTCTCAACAGCTGGGATTTGCTGATCTAAATCTAGCAGAGTTTGCTGGATCGGGAAATACCACTCGTCGCTGTTTACTGGAGGGTTACGATACCAAAAATACAAGACAAGACAACTCCATTCTCAAAGTAATTTCTTTCCTTTATCGTACTTAAAGCAATAAAGCAGAGAACAAATGCTATTTTTAAGTATCTAATGAAATTTAAAACTTATTTGCTGAACCTCTTTCTGGAAAGAAAGCTATTTGAAGTAAAACCAAAAGTGTTGTTTAGAGACAATCATTAAAATCCATGCAGTAAAAAAATTAGAATTTGTCCTATCTTTGAAATGGAGCTGGATAGCTGTAAAAGAAAAGCTTTTAAAAGGTCTTTGTAGTCTAAGGGGAGCTGAAAAATTAACAAGTTAATATATGGTAACTTCAAGACTGGGCAACTTTCTGTGCATCTTTCTGAGAGTGAATCTGTTATTTGGCTTATCCATGTACAAGCCACCTTCAATACCTCCATGACTCCTGGGATTTTCCTGTGTTCTGTTTGCTAGTAATCACTGTAACAGTTGGGGAGAATTCTTGCAAGACATCCACTCCAACATTCTCTTCCCTTAGTCCAGGGAGTTAAAAAGACGGAGTAAGCTCCATAAACCTGAAAATACTTCCACTGAGATTGTTTCAGGTAGTTTAAAAAAAATTCTTTTCCTACTGAGACACTGGGATTAATTTTCCACATTATTCAGTATACAGCCTGTGCATGGACTTTCTGATCTGACAGTCACAGACTGTCCAGAACACTTGTAATTGATGGCTTTGATCTGCCTAACAAGCCTTCAATGCACTGTGTCCTGTGGCTTATTTACCCTGTGTGCTTTTGCTGTGTCTGATGTTAGCACAACCTGTCCTGAGAGCCAGCAGTTTGCTAAACACCCTCAGCAAAGAACATACTTCAGCACCCACTGGTCTAAACAATGTTCTGTTTGCTCATTCAGGTTTTAGGCTTCTTGGCTCTGTTTTTCCCTCGAAGCCATCTTAATTATTAATAGTTCTGAGGTTCTCCTTGATATGTGTCTTTTTCAGAATCTTTTATGTGTAACTATGTTACTTAAAATGGTATTTTGTGTTGTTTGTATGCCAAAGATAAAAGATGTCGGTTTTTTGCCTAAGTGTGTTTATTTGCATGTGTGATAATGGCATCTTATTTTCCTCAAATATAACATTTGTGGCAAATATAACTTAATCACATGACCGCATATGTGTCACAGACAATTTTTTTATTATTATGGTGGATTTTGTTTTCTTAATGTGTAGGTTTTGATCAACATGCAGCTGATGTCTGGAGACCCGTGCTTTAAAACGTAAGTTTGTAAAAAATCTCTGTGGGGTGGAGTTTTGATCGTACATTTCATGTTGAGAACTACACTTCTACTTTGTGTTTTTACATCTCTCCAATCAGGCAACAGTATTAAAAAAAAAAAAGCCACAACAAATGGAATGCTAGCTGAATAATGACTAACGTGGTAGAATTTCCAGTAGAAGTGTCATAGTTCTTGCTGTTAGGTACTTAGTATCAAGTACAGATTTCTCACCTGTACATCTGTAATGAAAAAAAAAAAAAAACCACTTCAGGGAAACTGTTCCTGCAGCAACCTTATATAAATATACTTGGTAGGGGATGATCTGACTAATACTTGTGTCTGGAAAATGTGCTGCTATACCTTTCATTCACAAGTCTCAGATGATTTTGAAATATTCATTTGCAAAAAAAACCCCCACAAACAACAGAAGTGTGATATGACTTCGTACAAGAGACAGCACTTACAGATTTTTAGTTAGCAAAGACATTATGCAGCTTAGTAAAAGATGCAAGAGGTAACATCTGAGGGGCAGGTAGCTAGGAAAATTCCCTGCTATACATTGAGGATCCTTTGGCCTCATTGTCCTTAATCTGTAGTTGAGAATGTAATAGTTGTGCTGTGGTTTTGTACCACAAGTCTAGCTTAGGTGATTCACCACAGAACTCTTCAATGTCCCCCTGCACCACTAAATGTCCTTTCTTTTCTACTAACCTTTAATGAGAATAAAAGAATATTGAACACTGTAGAATCTCATCTTGTGGTTACTGAATAAATACAAGAGGGTACTATCTGAATTTGTCTGATTGGGCAAATCTTTTCTGTATCCCTAAGTTACTTAGCACCTCTTTTACTTCAGAACAACTTTAGTAGATTTTTAGAGTCAGATCTACTAACAACTACATCACTGGAACGGATAAACAATTCTTCAAAGGCAGCTAATCATTAGTCTTGGATACTAACAAAGCAATGCATTTTTTTTTACTGCCTAGTACTGAAGGAGTTGAAATTAGTACCTAAATAGCTTTTTGGATCCCTAGGAAAAAATCTCTTATGCAAATGATTCAGACTTGGCATTTTCTTCCAAACTAGTGATATAACTATTTCCTGGAACATAAACTTTCAACACAAAAAGAACAAAAAATTTATCTATTCCAGATGTCCTTTGTAGAAGGAAAAATAAACCTTAAAACAGTTTCACAATCTGGAATCAACTACATATTTTATGAAGAAGCCTAGAAGGCTTGGTGTTTGATCTGGGATGACATCCCTGAAACTTGCTTTCAAAAGTGTGTTATGTAGTTAAGTTCTTGCTTTCAAAAGTGTGTTATGTAGTTAAGTCACACAGGCACTGTATTTCTAGAAGGGCTTTTTTCATTCTCTCTTTACTTTCAAACATAAGCTAGGAAGGGCTATGTTCTCTACTTGAAGACAGTGACTAATATATTGACTATGTCAAATCTGAAAATGTCAACAAATACCCATTTGTATGCAGACTAAGAGTCTGTTCCCAAAGTAGAAAATAACAAAGCATTAAAAAAACCTGTAGGTAGCATCTTGAAATGTTTTTTGGTTGTATTTGCTTGCAAGAGATTGCTTGCACTTTGTCATTTTCTAATTAGTTTCTTTTGCAATAGCAAAACACAAACGAAGAGATTTATTAATTTAATAAGATCTCTTTTTGGGTCTTGGTATTAACTCAAACAAGTACTTCAGCTTTATTAAAAGCCTTTTAATATTGAACTAAAATTTAAATTATGTCATACATGATGCTTTTTTACTTTGTAGGAGGTAAAATTCAGAGGGCAATACATGGAGATGGTGCCATAGGCCCCTTTATTAGGAGCTGGGAGGGTTATTAGCCCAGAATCATTTCCTGTCCTGTGACAGGGATGAAACAAAGCCAGGAGTGCGTCACAGCACAGAAGCCAACTTGGCCAACTGTTGTGCATGTTGGGGTTTTTTTAACTTAACACTTTTTCATGTATTCCATCAAGTACTGAATTACATTTATTCTTAGCATGTAAGCTGTCCTGTGATTCATACACTTAAAAAAAAAAAAAAGAAACAACTGCAAATTAATTTATATCACTCCACCAATCACCAGAAAAGGAAAAGCCTTTCCCAGGAACCCCAGAAGCCTGAGGGCTGAGCAGATTGAGTCTGTAAAATGTCCTTAAGCTCAACAGCAAAAGCTTATTTTTCTTCATTTCCTTCAACAAGGGACTAGGCAGCATGTTTCCAGAAAAGAATTGTAGGTCTGTTAACTTAATACACAGTATGAATTATGCAAACATATTTGAAAGGAAAACTATATGCTGATGATTTTGGAGGGATTACAACAGAAGTACAGCAAATCTTAACCACCTTTTTCTTACAGGCCTCCTTCCACAGCAACATCTATAGCAATTGCTGGAGAATCAGAGTCTTTGCATGAAGACAGGAAAGGTGGAGAAAACTTAAAAGTAGCACATCTGGGTATAGCAGGTATAGAATAATGCTCTTAATTTTTCAATGCTTTTATAACTGGCCTCATAGTTTCAAGATGTTCAAAATACTCCAAATCTGAAAGGGATGCTGACAGTTGGCCTGCAAAGGAACCTTCTTACATGGCTTGTGAGTTTCTGCTTCAAACACAGCTGAAGTTTTTAAGCAGGTTAGCTTTTCAGACAGAAAACATCTGGCACAACATTCTACTATGATACTGGAGAAAGAATGGTCATTTTTAATATTGGCATCAGACAAATCTACATTTCATACAAATCTGTCTAGCCCAATGGTACTCTCTTTTGCTCAAATACATATTATGATTTTTATTTTTTAAAGAATGTATATTCATGAACATGCATGGTATTTTTGCAACACTTGAATCTCCAAAAGGTTTGTAGAAAATCAGTGTCAAGTCTCTAATCCCTCTGGAAAATGTGACTTTTGAGTCTTATCACGATTACAGGCAAAGTAGCAATAAAGCTGCCTTTAGGAAAACTGTCTGACTTGCACATGTTGCAGATGTCTCATCGAAGAGTGCCTCAGTCCCAGATGAACTTGGTGCATGTGGACATTCCAGAACATCAAGCTATGCAAGTCAGCAATCAAAACTGTCAGGTAGCTGTTCACAATTTTGTTATGAGTTGTCGGGGATTTTTTTTCTTTCACAGGAAGATAAGTTTACTTTATGTTTTAAAAAGGGTTTGGGTTGAACACTTTTTCCTAGGAGTTTCAGGTGTGGCAAGGGTAACATTTTTTCCCCTCCTAAAATTTACTGGGTTCACTGGGTTATCTCTTCAGATGCAAGACAGCTTTTTGCCTTTGTTGTCTCCAATTAACATATCTGAATGAGATTTTTACCTCTTCCATGAGTAAAGAAATGGAGACTTAGCTCTAAAAGTTGAAGGGGATGATATTTATCATTTTGATTGTTCTGATATAAACAGGAGTTACTTAGAACAAAAAGAAAATGGCAGGTGGTAGAATACAAAACCTGAAGTCAGTTGCGTAGTTGATGTATGCACATACATTCACTGGGCTTTTGAAAGTCCCTTTATAAGAAGGCAAAACACAAATTCTGCTTTCAGGATGGACCTGGCCTGTCAAGCACATACCTAACCCATCTCTCCTGCATTTCCCCAACAGGATATAGCACATGTCACTCTAGATCATCCAGTCTGTCTGAGCTCTGCCACAGGAGAAACACTTCAGTGGGGAGTACCTCAGTGGGAAGTACCTCAACAGGAACTGGAAGTATTCTAGAGCCCTGTGAGGAGACTGAGCCAAAAGTAACTGAAGCTGATATTGATACATCTAGTGAAGATGCACCACCAGAAAAACAATGCAGGTACACTTAATCTGAAAGCCTTATCTAGCACAAGTAAACCACTTCATCATGTCTAAGAGCGCTAAATATATTTATTTTTGCAGACATCCTGTAAAGCAAGACTCTGTGGAGTCACAGCTGAAGAGGGTTGATGCTACCAGAGTTGATGCTGATGATATAGTTGAAAAAATACTCCAGAGTCAAGACTTCAGTTTAGACTCAAGTGCAGAAGGTATGGAGATAAATAAGGAAGCTTAGGGAAAATTGGTGTACATTACAGGTCTCAGGAAAACCCACTCTCTTCACAGTCCCTGTTGTTTGTATTCATAAGGACTGTGCTACATTTTCTACTTCATCTTACCTACCAGAAATTGAAAACACCCTTACATGATTCAGGGAGCTTTCCCAGATAATTACTTTAAGCCTAAAAGAGCAGGTGACAAAGGTCCAACCTACACCATGTTGGTTCTGCATTACGTAAAGTATTTGTGTCTCAAAGTATCAGCTACAAAACTGGTAGATTTAAAATTACTTAGATTTAGCTAGGGCAACATTAAAGAAAGCTAACATATTTTTATTATTTGCCTTTTAGAAGAAGGTCTAAGATTATTTGTGGGCCCTGGTGGAAGCACTTCTTTTGGAAGCCACCATCTACCTAACAGGTATGTAGCCTGAACACCTAATCCATAGGCAATACTAAATAAAAATACATCTCATACAGCAATTATTCCGTATCTACATTCTTGACCTTTGTATCTTTCTATTCTGTATCATTTAAAATCACCAAGAGAGCTAGATTGTCAGTTTTTAAAATAGGACACATAGATTAGTTCCAAAACAGAATTGATGCGTCAGCCAAAAGAATTGTAACTTTTAGAGTTTCTGAAGAGTCACAAGGTTTTCAGATACGAGCAACGTTTCAGTAGGAACACTGGAAACTGACACCAGTTTCAAATGGGAGCTCTACTGCCTTGTTACGTTACTCTGGAGTGGGAAGAAAATTTTAAGTGTTTTACACGTCTGCCTTTACAGTATCAAACTGTTACATCTTCCTGATTAAAAAGCCTGATTTTCTTCAGTTTAGTTTTTCTCACAAATCCTGTTTCCATTTGTTACATTATTTGTTTCAGTGGTTTGTTCATCTTTCAACTATTTGCAGCCCTAAACTCTTTCTTTTGATAATCTGCTTCAGATTATCTTGCGGTTTAGAAACAGAGACTTTATTTTTCTTCTCTAAATGTTCTTCAAATACCCTGATATATGACTTGACCTGAATGTGTTCAGATGAGAAAGCATGAAAACCAGGCAAGAATATGCCCTAATACTAGGTTTCTGCAGCCCAATGTAATTCAACATTTTTAGCTGAAGAAATCAGAATAGCCTCTGTATTTCAGCAATTACTATGAACTGAGGTTGTTCATAAAGGCAGTTGATAATATATTGAAAGTCATAAAATAATTGCATTTTATACATGCACTTAATACTAATGGTTAAAAGATGATTCCTTGGTTAAAAGATGATTCCTTGGCTCATCTGCAAACTGGGCACACCTGTCTAGGATCACATGAATGGGTACAGAACATGCTCCTGTAGCACACACAGATCTGTCCTAATGCAGCTGCCAGAACAGTCTGGGCACAATACTGTACTAAGGCAGAGCTTGCCCTATTAATTTTCTACATAATACTGCAATTTGCTGTGGAAAACCACCCACTATGGGCTGTCATGTGGGAGGTGAGAGTTTTGTTTACAATTCAGAGCAAACAAAACACTGAAGATGTTTTTCTTGTATCTTAATGTAAGATAACAATCAGTTTCTGGGGCTTTTTAGACACATTGATCTGTTTATGTATAAATGTATATAAAGAGTATTAGCTGTATATGATGTAGCTGTGGGGACGGGTACCCTAAACATAATGTTTAACAAATTCTAGTGAAGTCCAACAGTAACTTCTTGTTCAGTAACATTACTTTTTCTTCATTTTGACTGTAGTACAACAAAATCTCTTCAGTGCATTAAAGTGTAGGTGACTCCATGGCATGATAATAATGACAAATGTTTTCTACCCTTCACATTTAACTGGTTTGGTATTTGCTGTTTGGTTGGAGAGGTTTTGTTGAGGTTTTTTTTGGGAGGGCTGTTGGTTGGGTTGTTTAAACAATACACTTGCTGATATGTGATACTTGCTATTTAGTTTCCATTTAAATTGACATTGAACTAACTTTTTTCAAACTTTCAGAGGAGGATCTGGAGCATATGAGCAGGTGGTGATAAAACGCTAAACTGGAATGTCAAATGAGGAAATCTTGGAACTCTGGTGTTGATACTTCTGGTATTGTTTGCTCTATTGCAAGAGCTGAGAAAGACAAAATGAACTCAATGTGATCTTTTTCTGAAAAGCAGTGGAATGGCTCTTGCTCATAGAGCATCATCTTCTGTGGTATGAAGGCAATGTTTAGCTATGTGTACCTTGTGAGAGCACTTGGACTGTTTTCGTAAGCTCTGTCTGATGTTAGTGGAATTACTGAATTTCTGTGAAACATTCGTGGAAGCATGTCTCATTTCAATATTTTATATAAGAGATTACTTGAGGTGATGGACTTTGTTCGTAAATGTTGTTTCTAAAGAAACTTCTGAAAGTTGGTCTTAAAAGAACCTGAAAAAAGGTAATTACTGAATTTGATCCTATATGCCATTTTAGTTTTACAGAAGCTAATTACTCCTGTCAAGTCAGTTTTTATCAGGTCAAAGTTATGGCCTCCAAAAAACCAAGCCAGCTATGTTTTAACATAACCAAAACCTTCTCTTAAGAGTACCGAGCACAACTTCATTGTAAGGTTCAACAGAAGAGGTGAACATCACATACATTTAAAACAAACCCCCAAAAGGAAATAGGATCTAAACCAGCCACTAATCAGTTGTGTTAACTGTAAATTAAGGCTACAGGTTTAAATGCATCAAATGTGACTTTTTTTTGTTCAAGTGATGCAAAAAAGTGGGATTCCACACCAAAACACTAAGGCACAGTAGCGTTTTATCAAGAGAGGTGCCTTGATTGTTAAATCTGGAGTACAGCAGCTGCTCCCACAGAAACTCACTTCGATAATGCATGAACGTTGAGATTCAATGGGATGGTACTGTTTACAAACCTAGTCAGTAGTTTACTACCACTTAATTTTTTTAATTGTAGTTTAATCCTTCACAGTCAGTGCTTTGCTTGTGTTTTGAATGTGCCTTGCGGGATTGGGGGTGTACAGGGAGATTAAACCATTTACTAAAGAATTTAAGCTTTAAAACTAGGTAAACATCTATACTATTATTAATATAACTTGTTAAGAGAAGCACTTTATTGTAGACATACTCTGCACACTGAAAAGGTCTTGGTGTGCAACAGCAAAACTCTTTTTTTGCTATCTGTCCACTGTTACATTAGGTCAATGTACTGTATTTAAATTTGCACAAGTAGTGATTTGCCTGACAGGCAAGAAAGAGCTCTTTAAATTTTCATTGAGAATATGAAAGAATCCATTTTTCAAGGGATGTCTTGGGTGACAAATTGGTGTAATTAATTGTAAACTGCAACTCACTTAGATTTTTTTACATTTAGTGGTACTGTTTATCAGTTAAGGCCTGGAATAAGTAAAAATAGTGTGGCCACTTTTGAAAGCTCAGAATGCTTCAAATTTTGCTCAGAGCGATGTTTGTCAACTTTTTATTGACGTAAAAGTAGGCCATATTTAGTAGGTTAAGTTAGGAAAAGCAGACTTTGTTTTCCAGAAATCCACAGTAGAATTATTAAATTTTTATTTGTACTTTTAAGGGAATTTCAGCTTTCAAAGCTAGAATGCTATTATTGAATAGGATGAATATGAGCTATTTCTCAGTTTTGGTACTTGCATACTTTTATTTCTACTGTTAATCTCTTTAGAGTGTAATTAGGTAAAAGAACTAATACAAAGATTCTATTTTAGCTGCTCTTAATAGAAGTGTGGTATTATCAGTTTCTGTTCTCTACAGGAATTTTAAACAGAAACTACTCAACTGCTGGTATACAACTCTCTCTCAGAACATTATAGTCTCCTTTCCTATTATATAACTAATTCACACCAAAAAATCCCATTGCAAGCAAAAGATGCCAGAAATTTGAATATATTCTTTGCTTTCAGTACTCTTTGACACTGCTATACTTGTTGACAAATCTATTAAAACTAGTAGTAGTTAAATGGTAGTTTACTTACATTTACTAGGAAAACTACATGTAGTTTGAGGAAAACAGACTTTTAAAAAACACTGTACAACTAATTATGTAATTCTCAAGGGAATTTCCATAGCCCATTGCATTTTATGTTAAAGAACACAGCTAATGGTCATAGATTAGATAATTTGTTTACTAGGAACAGTATTTTCTTGCCTGAGCAGATCTTTTAAATAATGGGGAAGTTGACACAGAAATCCAGCTTTTCATAAAACTGTATCTTAGTAATTTATTCTTCTGACTTTACTTACAACTCTTCATGAAGTGATAATCTAATTGTGCTTCATGTAAGTGGAACATAACCTTCATATTTAGGTGCTGTATTTTCGTTTTTGTAAACTGTGTTATATGAATACTGGAGACTTCCATGTTGTAAACTGTTTGGGATGTACTGCTGGATTATGTGGTTTTTAAACTGTATTTAAATACAAATCTCTCAGACATTCAATAAACTCATGTCTTCAGATTGGAATCTGTTCCTAAACAATTGTCTCTTTTTTTTTAATGCAAAGAATTACAAACTTAACTGGAAGTTTGAGTCCATTTCAGTTTCTCTTCCAGTTAAGGACTTCTTTTTTAAATGTTTTGCTTTTTTCTGCTTCTGTATTATCACAGAGTGACATCTATATTATCAGGAAAATGTGTTATTAGATCTCATTATTTTTCTAATCTAGAAGGAAAATTTTTCATTCAGAACACTGATCAGAAGTGTTCTGTTCAACTATTCTGACCATAACCAAACAATAGATATCCACATTGTTTCCTTTATATTCAGGATACTGCACTCTTTTCTTGATCTTGGTGTTGGAGGAGTTTTTTTGATTGTATTGTGGGGTTTTGTTCTTGTTACATTTTTCCCATCTATTCTATTTGGATTTTACAGTTTTGAACAACAGCTGCACATGAAAACACAGAAAAATTTTCAGGTAAACCAGAGCCAGGTTAGCATTCACAATTACCGCAGTTTTTAAATTTTTTTAATTTTTTTTTTTCAAAAACAGAACAAAGATGCCAGTTTCATATTTAAATTCTGGAACAACATTTGGTGTTCATGAAGGCTGAGTATGTATTAATCTTGAAAAGGGGATCTATAAATTTTATAGAAACTAAGAAAAAACTTGCCCTAAACTTATGTCTGACTCACATTATTTAGCAAACACAATAGACATACCAGAAATAATCTAGTAATGATAGCTACAATAAAGCAATAGAAAGCAAACAAATACTTAATTTTCTTCTTGGGGAACTAATTATTTCCTTTTAGCCCCTGATACTCTATTTGAAACCCCTATGAGTTACTGCTACCTTTATCAGAAGCACTCACCTTCACTCAATGAGAGGTGCTGACAGATAAATACCACTGATGGAAGGTTAGAAAGGATTTTGTGGTCTAGTTAACATACAGAACATACCATTTGACAGCGTCTAAAAGAACCACTTTCATTACTTCAACTGAAGTTTGTGTGAGAAATCTGTGATCTAATTCTCTTCATTTTCATATTCAATATTGAACATCACAGCAGAACCATCACTGCTCAGTGTGACCTTACCAGCAATAAGCTTGCATAACTTCTCAAAAGTACCACAAAGTCGATTCACTTTGGGAAAAGAAAAGATTGTTGCGAGGGGTATGTAAACCTCATTTCCACTGACAAATGGTTCCATGTTTTTTTCAACAACCAGTTTTCCAAGGTAGTCTGAAAAACAGTCCATTGAAGGTTGGAATTTGGATTTTCTCTCAGGATCATCACTGCACTCCTTACGTTTTGACATTAAACGGTGCTTAATGATTTGGGCTGTGAAAATAACTTCATTGATCACTGCATGCTGCAAGTACTTCTCATCTTTAAGACTTGGGTACACTGCTTTGAAGACCTTTACAATATACAAGAATACATAAAATGTTTATCACTATCATGTGCTCAAATTTTAACATTTGCTGTCCAAAAAGGCTTCTAAAATATGAATAGAGTTTTTTATTCAATCCTTTTTTGCTTATTAAACAGTTTCAGGTAACAAAAATTAGGCAATATGAGCTGGTTTTCTGTATTATAACTACACTGGCAGTTAACTGAACTTAAGCAAACACCCCAAAACCCAACAGGCTATACCTGCAAGCTACACTTGTAGATTAGGCAAGGTAAAGCGCTGCAATTCTTTACTTCTTTTTCATAATTCTCTTACTTCTCACATTATGGGGTTCTGGGAACAGTTCCATAGTGATGGAGATTCTACTACTTCTGAAACTGTCATCTGGAAACCAAGACTACAGCATGCCATTTATTGTTTTCAGACTAAATATGCTCTCACAGCTGTAGGGAATGCTAAAAATAAATTGTGACATCAAAATCTGTGAACTTGTAATGTGTTCTTCTCTGACCTATACTCCAATAAGAAAATTAAGGAAACTAAGTAGGCAATCTCATTCCCACCAGGTTACCAGGAAGTGCTTTATACCAACATGCTACCAATGAAGTTCCACTGTCTATAATTATTTCTTACTTCCAATTACATCTTGAAATGTTGAATTATTCCCATAGATTAGTTACCTAATAAAAATTAATTTGATAAGAAACACACAACATTACACTCCTGTTTAATCTCAAAGGATACCCATGCCAAAACTCTCTCCAAAATGACCCTGTAACAGGAGCTAATGAAAGCAATTTCTAGTACATGTCCATCACCTAGATGTATTTCCAAGTTTGGTGAGCATTAAAGAGCACTTCATGATTCTATTAATGGCAATAGATGACAGGTGACATTTCACATGCATAGAAATTTCAAATGCAGAAATTACAAATGGTTTTATAGCTTGGAAACCATAAAAGATAAAGCCATAACACCACTTTACATTTCAGTTCAGGTCACAAGTCATCTGAAGATATTTAGATATTTTTACACGAAGAACTGAAATATTAGAGTATGTTCACTGAAATAATTTACGACCTTATAAAATTGTATTAAACCCCAACAGTGTACTTATTTTTGTATTGTTACTTCATGTCAACTCTGAAAAAAGTTTGATTTATACTACATAGCATTTAGTAAGACATGCTTCTTTAAAATTTTTTATGTATTTGTAAAAGCTGTGTCATTGCCAACAACCACATAATAAATAAAATTAATGACTAGAGGAAAAATATCTGGCAGAAAGGAAAACTTCATTCCAAGGATAGGAGTATCTTAAGACAAGAATTATTATCCATATTGTTATTTAGCAAATACCCTAAAAGTTTAAGGCCTTTGTACAACCAGAAACACAAAGAATGAGACTGTCTTGTTCTGATGAAATCAGAACTAAGACAGGACAGTAGCAGTATTTAATGGTAACAACCTCACAGGCAGTCATAGACAACTTCACTCTTTATTCATACCTTTAAAGGAATAAAATGATACTTACTGTTTTGTAAACTGCTTCAGTGGGTTTATCAGACTGAACAGATTCACCAGTTTGAGGATATTTTCTCACAAACACACCTATTTGGGTACAAAACCCAACCTTCTCCATTCCTGTTGGCGGGTGCCCGACACCAGTAAATTCCACTGAGTAATTATAGCATCTAGCAGTCTCTAGAGCCCTAAGAAAGACAAATTATTCCAATTATATGAAATATTCATCTTTTATGTGATAAAGATCCATTCTTAAGGAGAAGCAAGTCTCTAAGGCTGCGAAGATTTGAATATAATTTCTCTAACAATACTCCCATGCCTGAAGATAAGCACTGTCAATCTTGTTGTATCAGAGCTGTAGGATGCCTACCATAGTCTGAATCATTTAGTATCAGTAATTTAGCCATCCAAACATTACTGTTTTTTCTAAAATATGTGCATAGAATGTTAATGCTCACAGTTGCTTAGTCACCAACCTGGAAGTCAGCTAAAAATCAATTTTCAAGAACAAAATTATTTCAGAAGAATCCATAAAAAACATACATACCTCTAAACCACAAGAGACCAGTTAATAGAGAGTAGTTTGCTATAAATATAGGAGGACTAAAATCTACCTAATCAAGGTTACAACAGTGTACATAACATCAAATATCTGGTAGTACATCAGCCAGTGTGAACAAAGGGATGGGACAGGGAACCAGAACTGTGCTACCTTACCTGCATCATTCTCCATGAAAAAGAAGAAAACTAAATTAATATCTCACGTATTTTAGAGAATAATGTAATATTTCTATTTCATAACACAAAGGCTTTCTCATGTTTACAGCTAAACCCCCCCCCCCCCCCATTTCTTCAGTGATATCAATATTTTTAATTCACATCTATCTGAAAGCAAAATCTAAATCTACTTGAAGTAATAGAAATTGTCTCTAAGGTATTCTAAGATAGCTAACTACAGGCAGGTTTTAGTATCATTATGTAGGGAAAATACATACCTCCAGCTTTGCAAAACTATTTACTCAAAAATCACCAGAAACTTTAAATAACACAGTGTAAGGGGAAAAATTTCCAGGATAGATACACCAAGAGTTGGCTACTGAGGTATGGCATTCTTTACTGTACCATGTATTTTCTTCCACAACTGCTTGACAGTTGAATGTTATCACAGCATCCCACTTTCTCTTTGTTTTATTTTTATTACACTCCTGATATTAATGGTAAGATAGATCCCAAGTAACCCTCTGTCACGTGCATATGATTTGCATTAAGTCCTTCATTGTGCCATGATCCATTAAACTATCCTGTGTTCAACATGCCCCACTGCTGTGGTTATCTGATAAATCTGCTTGCATACTGTTACTGAGTGCTTTGGTTACACACCATATATAGGAAGCCCATTTCTTGGATTTTATGAAGAATTTCTATAGCAGGGTATTATGCAAAAAGATTAATTGATACCTTACATTTCAACTGTGTTAATCATAATAAAGATATATAAAAAGTAAGTAGAAGTTTTAAATCTGGTTTGCAGAGCAGTTTCAGTTAAAGCCAATTTAACCACCATCATAAAATACAAAACCCACAGAATACGCTTAACTGCTCTCAACACCAAAGAAACCACCAAATCAGGAGGTGACTCTTCACTGACAGCAAACCACATAAGTGAAAATGCACAGCCACCCATTTCTCACACTACTGGGCACTCAGAGCTGCATCATACGCACACATCATATGATGTTTAGTACCTTACCAGCTTTGAAACTGTGCTTGGCTCCACTCGAATTTGTGGTCTGGATGCCTGTGTAGCATCACTCTTGGAAACAAAGGGTTAAATTCAGAATTTGGAGTGCTGATCACAACTATGCTTGGAGCCATGAAACCAAACACCACTTCAGGAAACTTCTTCAGCTCTGATTCTTCCAGGTGTTCTATTCTGAAAAGAATAAAATGTCTCTGTTTAAAAACCCACTACTATCATCTTAACCACCAGTCAAAATAACCCCAAACCTGTATCTGTAACTTGTAATTTTGCACCTACTTCTGCAACATGAGCGCTGGCACTGCGGCCAAGTGGCAGCACAGGGTTTTTGTCTGAGCAAATCTCCTGCATTTTGTACTTTTTCATCAGTATCCTCTTCCCACCACAAGTACTACTTGAATTGCTTAGTATGGTTAATTTAAACACAAGTTAGAAGATGACACTTTTCTACTTTTCTAATTCTACTCTTCTGCTTGAAAGGTTTGATCAGGCCTGTTTGGAGCATGTACAAAATTCCAAACTGAACTCTAACAGACTTAAAAAAACATTTTGTATTGTCCTAATACTCACAGTTCAATACATGTCACCAAGTCAAAACCAAGCATGCAAGGATCTTTATGGGCAACTGAACCACGATGCAAGGTAACAGTTAGGGATCTTTCAGATGGTTGCAAATAATCAACAGGAAGAGGAGACAACATATGCCTACAAAAGTATGAAAAATATGATGTTACAGGAAGAACCTTAAGACAAGATAAATAGTGCATGTAAATGAACTAGCTAAGACCCTGCATAGTTACCTCATAAATCTCAGAAAGGTTACATGGATATAAAAAAGAATGTGCAATACAAATACTTTTTGTAACTACCTACAGTAGGACAGAAAGAGCAGAAGTTAATCCAGAAACTGTCCTTTGTGTTTTGAAAAATTTCCAATATACTCCCAAGTCACTTGGAGAGCCAGTTGTAAACTCTGGTAACAGTTCAATTCCAGACACACAGTAAGTCTGTTTTAGACAAGCTTTGCAGGGTTTTGGGGGGAGTTTTAGGCAAGCATATTACCTATTTTTTCCAAGCAAAATACACAGAGAAACCAAAGTACATGTGCAAATTTCATTCTGAAATACAGCACTAGACTAAAGACACAATAAATATTAAAGGTTATTTCTCTTCATTCTTGAGAAAGAGCAAGAGATCCTACATATTCACTGAAATTGCATTAATCTGCTTTCAAGAAACCTACATTCATCCATCAGATCAATGCTTCAAAGATCACAAGAACCTCTCATTTTAGAAAAGTTCTAAACCAGTCACTACACAGTCAGCTAACCTTCCTATTTCAAAATGATAAACAGGAACAAGTCCCCACCATGGTGACTAATACCTCATGTACATTTCAAAAAGATCAAAACTGATCTTTCTGAAGACAGTAATGTCACGTATAAGCATACATAGATATTACTACCACCATGCATTAGTGCCTTTACAAATGGTGTATTTTTCACATGTGCACACCCTGAGGGCCTCTGCATGACCCAGACCTTTGGCTACATTATGTCATGTTATGGCCACCTACACCAGGAGTCCCCAGGCACAGACTCAATGTAACTAACAATGACAGAGAGGTCTTCATTTGCCAAACTGCTATTTCTGCAGTTACCCTAATTTTGAAAGCCTCTACAAGAAATGCTGCATCATGCCACTTGTATTTGGTTTGCACAGCAAGGCAGCCAGGGGGCTGCAGGAGAGGCTTCTCTGAGGGGAAGCCCATGCTGGAGCAGGCTCCTGGCAGGAACCCCTGCAGAAAGGAGCCCACACTGAGCAGCTTGGCTGGCAGGACTTGTGACCCAGTGGGCAGCTCCATGCTGGGGCAGCCTGCTCCTGAAGGGCTGCATCCTTTGGGAAAGGAAGAGCTTTCATGAAGAGCTGCAGCCCGTGGGAAGGACCCATGTTGGAGAAGTTCATGGAAGTCTGTCTCCCCCATGGGACAGATGACTGGATGCAGAGGAAGGACTTCTCTCCCTGAGGAGGAAACAGCAGCAGAAATAACATGTAATGAACGGACAGTAATCCCCATTCCTCACCTCTCTGCAACAGTGCAGGAGAGGAGGTAGAGAATAGGAAATAAAGTGAAACTCATGAAGGAGTGAGGGGTAGGGGAAAGGTGTTTTTAAAATTTGATTTACTTCTTATTATCCTACTCTGCATAGTAAATTTTGATAGTAAATTCAACTAATTTCTCCAAGTCAAGTCTGGTTTGCCCATGATGGTAACTGATGAGTGATCTCTCCCTGCCCTTTAACTCATGAACATTTTGTTGTATTTTCTCTCTGTCCAACCAAGGAAGGGGAGTGATAGAGCAGCTTTTGGTGAGCTCCTGGCCTCCAGCCTGGGTCAACCAACCCACCACACCACTAGGTAAAGACAAACACATACTTCAAAAGAATCAAAGAGCTTACATTTTCTCTTTCATTACATTTTCACAGATATCTAGCCCAGCTAATACTTCAATGCAACTGCAGAATTTCAGCATCCAGAGAAGGCTGCAATCAGCACATCCTAAATCTGCCACCTGTAAATGAGATATTAAAAAATGTGTAAATGCTATATATTTCTAAGTAATTTCAGAGACTTGCATAAAATTAAAATTCCATACTTATCAAAGTAACTTTTTAATAACAAAGCATTTCAGAATCATAGCTAAAATTTACTGCTGCAAGCAAGCAGGATAGATGCAGATTTGAAAATTATTTTTAAAAAATGTATATGAAGATCCTGCAAGATTTTAAAAAATAATTAACCTTTTGTTACTACAGCTATAAAGAAGTACATGTAGGACATCCCACTGACTCTGGAGAATGTCTTCTACATGAGTAACTGTAAGGTATGATTTTAAGTATAAAAGCTGCAGCAATTTTCACATTCACCACTGCTTTTCACTGGGCTGTTCTCCCTCCAAAACATTGAGAACAGGCTCACCAGCAGCCAAGTTAACAGCAAAGAGTCTGCATAAAACAAGTTTACAGGCTCAGTTGAATGTTTAAGTGGGGAACTCTGGGAATATTCAGACCATGAAGTCAAATAATAGATATTCTTTCCTGTAAGCTAAAGAGATAGTTGAGTATGTAAACCAACCCCCACTGTTCTTTCTCAGGCTCAGTCAAGGTTGAAGCACACTGCTGTTCTCCATGTGAAAATCCTGAGCTGTTTCTATCCAGTTTATCTACCATCTATGTAGACAGCAAGCTCACCCCCGCCGCTTCCATATCCTAAATCAGAAAATTCAAACCTTTAAAGATAGATGTAACACTGGTGAATATGTTCTATTTGAAAGCAGATTACAGTGCCACTGCATCACAGACTTGATTAGATTTTTATTAGCTACTAGAAGTACGATTACATAAGTAATGCAGGTGCATCAGTTCCTTGCATGTCCCCTAAGATATTAACATCAGTGTAAGGGTTAAACACTGCATACTTGAGAAGATCTTTCGGGGAAGGAAGCGAAGAGGACACATTAGATGACAGCAAACACTACAGAACATTACCTAAATAATTTAATTTTTCTCAGTGAGTAGTGAAACAAAAGTTCTGGTATATTGAGGGGACACAGATGACAGCACAGGTGGAGGGCCACAAGACCTTAAGAAAGTGGAGATGAGTTAGCCTCACATAATCCCACACTTTCAGTGTCACTTCTCATCTGAGATTACCCATGCAAATGGTGAGGTAAACCTGACACACTACACGGAACTAACAGCTCTGAAAAGCAAAACCAAAAAAGGTTGAGGAAAGCAGCTTGAACCAAATTCTGCAGCATAAGATTAAAAACAGAATGTCCACTACTCACAAAAACAGTCTAAGGCATTTCTCTTGTTTAAATATTATCCTTTTCCCATCAAGCAACATTAATTTTATGTACCCCTGAAAAACAACATATCACGAGATATTTGCTAAGGCCATTCAGTTTTAACACTTCCTCCATCACTGTTGTTTGGTAATAAGGTCAACAGGTTATTTATGCATTTTGTCTTCCTGAGATACCAAGTGCCAACTTACTTTCAAGTTTATAACCTAAAGAGACAAAACATACCAACCTTCTTAGGTTTATATTTCTCCACTAAATCTTTGACGAACTGGTGGCGTTGTTTGTACAAAGGAGGTTGAAATTTAATAATTTGCGTAAACTCTTCTTTAAAGTTCTTATCCATAGTATTCTGGCAATGCTAAAATAAAAAGTCAACTCTTATTTTCTGAAGCATTTCATAACACATCCAATTACAAAGTTTGCTGTTTTCAGTGGTGTTGGAGTCCCAGCTAAGCAGGGGTAGACCTGCTCTGAGTTCTATTCAAAGAATGACAAAAATATTGGGATTAGCATGATTAGGCTGTTCTCTCCACATGTAACTATGTAAATAATGACATACAGCTCTTATGTAAACAACTACAAATCATATACAAATCTAAAAAAGCAAATTTCATAATCTGTCACTCTCCATCCAGCACACCTGATGAGAGACTACAACCAAATGCATGTGGGCCAAGCCTGCACACAACTTCATTGCTTTAGGAGGTCTTTTACACACAAATAGAAATATATATTTGTGTATATAGACGCACAAAAGCCGGTTCAGTACTCAGGCCAGTCTCCCGCCGCCTCAGGAGCTAAGCGGGCCTGCTGGGCTCCCCTCAGCAGCGCCCGTGCGAGGGCCCACGCGCGGCACGCACCGCCTGACCCCCACCGGCTCCTGAGCCGCCCCGGCCCCCGATCTCCGCTGGCTCCCGACCCCCGACAGCCACTGCCTCCCGGCCCAGCCACCCCTGCCCCTTGCCGAGGCTCCCCTGCGCTTCCCTCTCCACCTTGTCTCCCACGGCGAGCTCCCGCCTGGCACAAGCGGCCGCCCCCACGGGGGTGCGGCACCTGCGGGGCTCGCCGGGAGCTCCAACGGGCGGCCCTCAGCGCGGGGATGTTCCTGAGGTACCTCGGTGCGGGACGGTAAGCCAGCACCAAGGGCCGGCCTGGTGTACTGATCCGTGCCAGCCTCCTTCAGTGTAATTCAAAGGTGATTGGCGGCGGCGAGCGGTGTCCCTACTTTTTTACACTAAACCCCCAAAATCTTGACACTTCTCGTGCAAGTCCCTGGCGGTGCTGCAGTCTCCAAAGCCGTGTTTTCTATGCCGCTGAGGAGAAACGCGTGTTGTGCTGGTTGCCATATGCAGTGAACTAGCCTTGGGTGGGTGAGTGAGGTAGAGAGCAAAAACATCCAAAATCGATGTATTTTGAAGGGTTTCATTAAGTCATTTCCACACTGGGACAAATTTGTCTCTCTGTGAGCAGGCAGCTGTGTAGCTGCACGGTGAAAGTAGAAAGCGTGGCTCTAATTTCTTCTGTAAGAATGTAATACATTCTGTATCCAGCATGTCCCATTTCTTCTGTTAACAGCACATAAAGCGTTTGCTAATCACACGGCAGGGCTGTTACTAATAAAGATAGTGTATACTATAGGCCTGGGACCTAGAAGGAGACAGGACTCTGGTGGCAGTGAGGATATAGATTTGTTAGATAAGTTAGATCATAATTCAATGCCCTTTAAGATTTTAGATACTAGATACTAGAAATGTATATGGCAACTCTTGGCTAACATTTTAAGTCTGTGGCCTAGACAGAGCACACAGTTACTGTTTTTGGCTCTTGAGTAATTGTTTAACCCTGAACTATCACTTAGTACCTGTGTCTCATCTAGATAATTCTATAAACTCTGCACAGTGGGGGTTTTTTACCTCGGAGAGAAAGTTTATTAATAGAAGTCTTTCACTTACTGGCTTACATTGCTATCTATGGATTCTGTTATCCTGTGAAATTCTACTTACAAGTCAGTATAATGGATTCTTTAGAACAAAAAAAGTTCAGAGAAGAACAATAGTAAGGTTTTCAGTAAAATTCAATTCATAACACGTTGTAAATTCACACAACGTCCTCCTAATAGTTCGTAAGAATTCACCTCAAAATGTACCACTGTAAGTGAAACCTTCAGAATTATCAGCTGTTATAATTCTCCACTATGAACAATAGAATCACAGAAATGTCCTTTCTGATTGTTTCATAATAGGTGATGACATTGGATTGGAGATCCAATCTTTGGAAGACTGGCAACATGAAAAAGATGGTGAGCACTATTTGCAGTTTTGAGCTGTAAAATCTTCTTTGACTCCAGGGTGTCTGATTTACTTGCTGAAAAAAGCATTGAAAAATTCTTCTGATTTTTCCCCATTAAATAAAATGAAGAGGTTTTTTTACTATTTTCTCACTGGAAAAAAATCTTTGATTTAGTCTAATTGTGGTTAAAATTTTTGTTTTAGTTTGGTTTTCCTTTATGCAGTGGTACATCTACTAAACAGTCTCAAGGCATCATAGAATAATTTGTGTTGGAAGGGACCTTTAGAGGTTACCTAGTGCACCTCCTCTTACTTAAAGGAGGTCCAAGTTAATGCTGCTACTTGGAAACTTCTGTTCCAAGGTAATTTTCACATTACAGTCTATAATTTCAAACTGAATACTCAAATTGTGTTAGCTCAATATCCCACAGATCAAGCAGGTTTTCTTAGAGAATCCTGTTACTTTTGCACTCTACAAAGAGCAACAAATTATATGACTATACTGGAATAAAAGCATCTCAGAATATAAACTCATGAATCTAGGAATCCTAAACTGCTGACATTTATTTCCTTCAGTAACTGGAATGAGAAAGACAACTGTATGCAATTCCAGTACTTTCGCCATAAAGTTGGAGTGCATATAATTAAATCTGATAGCAAAAGAACCTTAATGCAGCACTGCTGCCAGGAGACACTAGTCCATATTGATATTTGACAGGAATATACATACAGCAATACTGCCTAATCTGTAATTCAAGAGCTAACAACCAGTCCTCTCAGCCTAAATTTAGAGGATGTTTCATGACTGGAGTACTAGTCTTTCTCCTCAGCTTCAATTAATACATTTGGCCCATTTAAAAAAAAAATTAGGTATTCATCTGTGTGAATGAGAAGTGAAGCTGCTGTTACACACAAATCACATTCTTCTTACTCTTTTATAATTATATATATTTTCTTGCCATTTGCAAGTGAAAATTGCCTTGTTTTGAGGTGCTTTGGTTTGGTTTTTGGTTTGGTTTTGTTTTTCTTTTTGGCCGTACTCTATAAAAACCAACTGGGGTGCCTGAGGGAAGCAAATGAATTTATAGGTTGCAACCATATGTGAGGTTTCAGCATCACCACCAAAGAGTGAAAGAAGTATAAAAACATGATCTTATAGAGAGTAAAAAATACTGAGCTTTGGAACATATTTGGCTAAATATTCCAACAGGAAAAGGTAAATGGATGGAAACACAATTAGGGCAATATAAACTATAACAGAAGTATGGGCTGTCTTGAAGTGGTTACACAATAAAAATTAAGGAAGTACTCTAAACAACAGTAACAAAACCACTCATGTTCAAAGACAAGTTACTACCCTAGCTAACTGCGTCCAGAACAAGATCACTGTTATAAAGTTGCCTGGAATTAGTTTTTGTGATTAGTTCTCTGATTTGATATGAGATTGTTAAATGAGTATTTATTGCATCAATATGGTAGAGCTATGCAAGTAATGAAGATTTTGTGAATGTCTTTGGAAATTAGCCAAGATGGGAAGAGGAGGCCAAAAGGAGACTGGTGGTTATGTCTAAAAAAGAGGAGTGAAAAGCCTCGATAGCAGAACAGACAGCTTAGAGAAACTGTTAACTGCCAGGCCCCTGATAACACTTCTCTGCTACAGTACAAGCTCTAACATACTTGAAGGGCCAGTGTAATGAAAATAAGCTGTTTCTCAATGTTTCAATGTGTAATGAAGAGTGAAGGTATTTTAATGTTACTTCCAACAGTATTTATCTCCTTTTCTCTTAATTAAATATCTGGGTTAGCTTTAGCATGTAGAGATGCTATTCCCGTGGATATACCGTTTCATACCAGCTTCTCCCTGTACCTTTCTCCCGATGCACTGAGCAGTGGGGAACCCTTCTGTGTACAACTGAACATAGTTTGGCACATTATGCCCAGCTTGCAGTCATTTCACTGAACTATAAGTTTATTTTTCACAGTCATTTGATGTTTAGAATATTTTGGCAATTCTTCTAAATCACATTTTCAGTCTCCCTTTTGCACTTTACGTTTAAAGACTGACACCAAAGTATGTAACTAGTTATATTGGGTTTGGGGTATTTTTGCTTTTGCAGGCAAAACCAGAGGATTTTCTCTTTTCTGTTAGTAATTATATGTAGACAGTGATTCTATTTTAGCTGTTTAATTTTGCCATGTAGGACTAGAAGTTTCAGAAAGAGCTGTTGAGCTGGAATTGAGCAGCAGAGAACAGTTACTGTTTTCTGGGTGTCTGACGGGTTTCTCAGAAGCTGCTCAGAAGCCAGGTCCTGGCCGGAGCAATGCGCCTCGTACGCAGCATTGACATGAAGTGAACAGGCTGGGCCGTGCCCTGGCTGTCATTGCCCTCCGGGGCTCCAACACACTGAACATGCCCAGCATTTCTTCCTTGCCCAGTAGGGAAGCTGTGGATGCCCCATCCCTTCAAGTCCAGGTTGGAAGGGGCTTGAAGCAGCCTGTTCTAATGGAAGGCGTCCCTGCCCATGGCAGGGGTTTGGAACTATATAGATGGCCTTCAAGGTTCCCTTCCAACCCAAGTCATTCTATGACTTTTTGGCTTCTCCACTGCTGTGGAGGCAGAAGCGGCCAGTGCCAGCTGCGCCGTTGCCACATTACCAAAGACAAGGGACCGAGGGGACCAGTTTTCAACTCTGTTAAATCGGTGGCTTAATCTACTGAACTCCGTGTGACGGTGTCAGCAGCTGTCCCCCTTCGGGCCAGAGTCCCCTCGCTCTCTCATGTCCCGCTTGCCAGGTTCCCAGGCTGCCGCGAGACGCGGAAAACGGCCGGGCGGTCAGCGGCGGGGAGCCGCGGGAAGGCCGCGCCGCGGCTCCGGAGCTCCCCCGCCCTTTCCCCGCCGCTCCCCGCGGGTCGGTGACGCGGCCCCGGAAGGCGCCGCCGTCACTTCCCCGGCCGCCATCTTGTCGGGGCTGAGGCAGCGCCCGCCGGCCCCGCTCCGTGTGCGCGGCCCGCCTGCCCCGAGCGCCGACCCGCCATGGCCAACAACAGCCCCGCGGTGGCGAACTGCCAGGGGCAGCAGGCGGCCCAGCACCCGCCCGGCGCCGTCCCGCCAGTGCAGCAGCCGCTGCAGAGCGGGGGCCCCAAGCCGGCGGCCTCGGGCAAGCAGGGCAACGTGCTGCCGCTGTGGGGCAACGAAAAGACCATGAACCTGAACCCCATGATCCTCACCAACATCCTCTCGTCGCCCTACTTCAAGGTGCAGCTCTACGAGCTCAAGACCTACCACGAAGTGGTGGACGAGATCTATTTCAAGGTGAGCCCGCGGGCCGCGCTGGCGCCGGGCCCGGTTTGGTTGCGGCCCGCGCCTTTTCGCCCCTTATCTTGCGGTGAGGGATGGGAGTAAATATCGGTTGTGTTACTGAGCTGGGGGAATCCAAGGCTCTGCCTGCTCTGTCTCACCAAAGAGGCGTGTTCCGCGTCGGATTTGGAATTGCGGAGCTGCAAATTGGGTTTGAAGAGGGCAGCGTGAGCCAGGGCGGTGGGGGTGAAATGGCCGTCTGAGGGCTGCGCCTTCAGCCGGAGAGAGCGGGCAGGGCGCAGATCTGCTGCCGCTGCCAGAGCCGGCCCTCCCCGCAGCGCGGAGCCGTGTAACCACGCAGAAGGGATGGTGGTGACCGTAGGTGTCTGCCTGTGGCTTTCGTTCTCAGTCCCAGGTTAGGAGTCCCTTTTCCATAACTCAGTTTACAACTTTGCGAGTTCGTTTTAGTGCTTCTCTTGGCGTTAGGTAGGATGTGCTGGGGAGATGAATGGTCTGTATCAGGGCACCTATGTCTCGGTTCTTGTTTTGTTAGCAGGATTGAATCAATTTTGCACCGAGGCTTCCATCAAGCCACTCTCCCAGGTAGAGGTATGCATAATTAATGCTAATCAACGCAGCCACTTTCTTTGTTCTGATATCGAGACCAAAATTTAGATAATTCAAGCTTAGATAATTCAATTAGTCACCTCTGTTTTGGTCGTTACTGGCGTATTTTTTTCAGGTGAATTCATATTGTTTGATAATGTTATTGTGTCAGCTGGTGGGTTTCAATATATTTGAAATAAATAAAATGAAAAGCAAAGGTAGCCTTTTTGTTTCGTTTATCCAAGCCATATCAAGTTATTTAAGGCACTATAACTGTGAAAAATAACTCCACCGCAGTATATTGAGATTTTTGGCAGTTTATGCTTACTTATGCTACTGTTTTTTTCACGTAAAGATAGCATTTCTCTGCCTGTGCTCTGTCATTTGGAGCTGATTACTTATTTCTCCTAATGCTTAGTGTAACATATATTGTCAGCGGCATCTCTCCAGTTAATTTACTACATGCTGCATGTGTGAGACACTCACGACTATCTGAATAGAAAGTAGCCAAGTGTATTTATGCAATTGATTTTTAGAGCTGAAAAAATGATGAAAGAAAAATATTTTCAGAAAATTTGAGAGCTCACTATTTTTAAAGTGAACCCCTTCAGATGCGCTAAAAAGTATTTGGTGCGATTTGTCATCTTTGTACTGATAGAACTCAGCAGCAGTTAGTCAAATAGTTTATTTGCTTGACCTGCTGTTTCATTCCAGAAGTGGTTTTATCTTAAATTTGGGAAGAATTTTGACATGCCGTTAAAAATTGCATATTAATCTGATTCGTTTACTGAACTTGACAGTTAGTGACTCAAAACTGCATGCTAAATAAAGAGAAAACTCAGCCCCTTACTCACTCATGAGTAATGGCTGTGAGGGAGAAGATAACCTGATGGTTAAGCTGCTTCATTGATATTAAGATTTGAATTTCCTTCAAGTTTTAAGATTCCTGAATAATTGCTGTGGGGTTTTTTGTTGTTGTTGTTTGGGTTTGGGTTTTTTTAAAGAGCGTGACACCTGTCATAGCAGCTGTATTTTCAAGTGTATTTGTCTCTAAGAAACAAGTGGCTCTTCTAGAAAATTTTAGAGTGCTGGATTATCAGGAAAGGTGATTGTAAGTCACACAGGGAGCTAGTGATAAGGACTATCTTTGAAGATACTGATTGTGTCCAGATATTTGAATTAATTTGTTTCAGTTCTGTATCTATGAAGTGCAGGACTTCCTCTTTCTTTATCCCTGAACTTAACACCACATGCATGTCCTCAGCGTCATTTCATCTGTGTATTTCCAACAAGTTAAGCATACAAAGCAGTCTTTGTGGGATCAAAACTTAAAATACCCCTTTTTGAAATGAATATTATTTTCAGGGTTTTGTTCTTTGTTTTATTTGATACCTGTCAAAACCAACATGTTCACATTCATTGTAATTTAAAAAGTTGAAGACTAGCATTTGTGATAGGGTTATACTTGATCCTTTGACTAAGAAATACTTTTCATTTCCTGTGCGAGGCAATACTGTAGAACCAGGATATGCAGTATTAATTATGTAGTATTTGTGAACTTCTCATGTTAACAGTACAGGAAGTCATAGTGGATTTTGAATTCTACAGTATTGGTGTCTCTCATATTTCCTGTTTGGCAAAGAGAGCAACTGTAAAAAATCCAAACAAACAGTTCAGCAACTTCTGTTGTTAGTGGATCTCTGATTTCATGTGATTGTGTACATAATTGGTTTTATTTCATGTATTGTTAAAGAATATTAGTTTGTGAAATACTGTACAGCATGAACTGTTATTCCCAATCCAATGTAGCACCATTGTATCCCTTTTTTGTCTTTTACATGTATTTTAAGTTTGTGTGTTTAGGATATATACTTGTTTATTGAGCCAGATACTGCTTCTCTGAATTTCAGAATTTCAAATGTAGCATAGGCAGTTATGTGGTTCTGAGCTTGTTTATGACTCTTGTCAAGTTTTAGGAATGGTGTTGATTAACTCTGTTTGTGCAAATCACCCCTAAACGTATCTCACAAGATTTGTCTTGAGCAGATTTTACTTGTTGGTACTCGGGAATCATTTTATGTAAGAACATCACTACAGTCTAAGAGAAAAAACATTGACTTTATGTTAAAATACTACCCTTGATAAACATACTTCTTTTGTCCTAATAGTAAGTGATAAAGAAATCTCTAGTTAAGTTCACTTCAGAAATGAGACTTAGGAATATGAAACTGTATATTTTGACGTCATCAGCAGTTACCACTAAACTTGTAAGGAGATGGGTTAAATAAAGGCAGTTGTTTAATCACCCAAGGAACTAGTAATGATGGAGTTTAGTCATAAAGTATTTGAAAGTATGTGGACTATAGAATAAGCATGGATATTTTCGTTTTGGGTTATGGGAATTTGTTTGCTTTAAATTTCTTTCAAGATTTTGGCTGTAATATCTTAATGTGATAATGAGAAAAGCCAAGTGCTTTGCTTTACTTTAATGACAAAGCAGACTTGATCTTGAATTTGCTGGAAGACAATTTTTTAAGATTGGTTTAGGATATCCATTGTTAAATTGGGCTTGTGTGGTAACCTAAACATTATGGAGGTTTTAATGGTAATTTTCTTTCTTTCCTCCTGTCCCCCACCTCACTCTTTTCAGGTTACACATGTTGAACCATGGGAAAAGGGCAGCAGAAAAACAGCAGGCCAGACAGGGATGTGTGGAGGGGTAAGTAGAAGTACGTGCCTTCTTAAATTTTTCTGTCTGGTAAATAACTTTCCAAAGCATAGATAAAATGTCCTTGTATGTTGGCTCAGTCTCTAGATATAAAATATTTATTACAAAGAGTAGATACATTCTTCTCACTTCCAAAACAGTGGCTGTAAGTAGTGTTACTTTTTCCACATAGCTTTGTTTGTAGATTTAGATTTTATCCTGTGTTAGTTCTCACATCCTTTTGTAGGTTTGGGGTAATGTCTTTGTGACTTCCTGCATCCTCACCTAACTTTCTGCTTTTGAAAGGTACGTGGTGTTGGAACTGGAGGAATTGTGTCTACTGCTTTTTGCCTGCTCTACAAATTATTTACACTGAAGCTCACTCGTAAGCAAGTGATGGGCCTTATCACTCATACAGACTCCCCATATATTAGGGCTCTTGGATTTATGTATATTAGGTAAGTATCCATATCATCAACTAATGACTGATCTAATAGGCAGAAAACTGTATTAAAATTTTATCTTGTTTTTGTGCTTAAAGGTACACACAGCCACCTACAGATCTATGGGACTGGTTTGAATCCTTTCTTGATGATGAAGAGGTATGTCGGCGAGGGTAATAATTTGTTTTCTTTTGTTTCTTTCCATGTTACTATAGGCTTAAACATTGCTTGATAGGGTTTTCTGTAGCTTGAATGTTACAATGTTATGTTCTTGTTTACATAATGTATGCTAATTAGTTCAGGAAACAGGTTTGAGCTGGGACCTGGGTGATTTCTCTTAAAATTTGAAGATCTAACAAATTTTTTCATTGGTTAAGATGTTACTGTGTCAGATTTACAAAGCCATGTAGAACCAGTGTACTGAATCAGAATGCAGACAGCAGGCTGTGTGAATGTGTGTCTTCTGTGTGTTTTATAAAATCAGTTACTTTTAGCTAAGGTGTAGGAAGTCATGAGAGTGCTAAATTTGTATTATATATTTATTACTGGGATAGGGGAATTGATGCTTACATAAAAGAGTGGGAACTATATGGTAGAAACCAACATTCACCTTGGAAAACACTGCCAGAAATCTCTGTGGTTATTCATGTCCTGGAACAGCTAAACCCAGGATTTCTTCAGAGGAGAAGCAAAAAGCCTGATCACTGCATAAGGTGGCATTATTTTTGGAACCTTAGTGTCTTTGTTAATGGGGGAGATAAAGAGATGAGTTGCTGAAGAAAATCATTAAAGAAATTCAGTGAAGAGGTTGCATTATTATGCAGTAAGATAGGAGCATACCTTTAGTATCCTAGTCCTGATTTACGGTTTGGAGAAACAGTAGGGAGCTGGTGAGTGAGGTTTCTTGGGCTATGAAGTTGAATACACAGTCTGCTACATAGTGCTGCAATTTGTATTCATTGAGCAGGTTTTAAATTACATCCTAAATTTAAGACTAGAACAGTCTTCAGTGTGATAGTAGGCATCTACTTTAAGAAATTCCAAATGTTGTAGTCGCAAATGATGTCCAAATACTGGTATTAAAAATAGTGTTAATGATACCTGTGTTTAACTGCAATGCAGTGTATTTATTTTAAATGGCTTATTTTATGCTAAGTATCAAAAACACTGAGCAAAGGAAACAGCTGGTAATTCCAGGTAAACTCATGCTATAGTAGACTTTTCACAAAAATGAAACCAAGTTGGACTCTTACTTGAATCAGTGTAATGTCCTTCTCCCCCAGGTGGGGCTAGCTAATATGAATTCTCCTCTGCAACGTTGGAATGTAATTTATGAGAAGGATTGGTGTGGCTTCATTCTCAGGTCCCCCAAAGTCAATTCCAAGGACAGTAAAGCAGTCACAAGTACAATGCATTGTGCAGGTCTTAACCGGTTCATTATTCAAAGCACTTTTTCTAGTTTATACATTTCATTCTTGCTGATACTGGGCATCAAGATGTGTTTATTTCTTTTTGTTTAAAATCTCCCACTATATTTTTGGAATTAGTGTTTCTTTCCCAGCTGCTATCAGTAGCTTTGTGTTATGTAGAAAAACTGCTTGGGGCTGCTTAAGTTTCTTACCAGTCCTGGTCAAGCTCAAATAGGATGGAGCAAATTTTTATATATGGAATTATTTAAACCTACAGGATTTTTTTTTCCCTCCAGTTCATAAATACGTGGAAGCAGTTCATCTTTTGTCATGCTGCTGTGAAAACCTTCCCAGGACACAGAGTTACTTTTCAAAATGCTTCTTATGTTTATTTTGTTTAACTGTACGTACTCTCCAGGTGCTACGTTTAACTCCTCTTTTTCTTCTTTAGATCTCTGCAGCGATTATATTTGGAAAAACTGTATATCTGAACACTTAAATGTGTGTGAGTGCAAGCAGTTTTACGTTCAGATTTTCTCTTCCTGTTTAGATAACAAATCTCACTTTCCTTGTGTGCTTGCACTATAGGTTTGGGACTGACAATAGCTGACTAACATGTCCTGAGCTGTGAGAGGGCATAGCAAGAAGGCCTTCATGCGGTAATGACCCTTTTCAGAGACAATGGTCATCATGGATTATGCGTTTCCAATTATTTGTTCATTTATTTCTTTTTTTACATATTTCTAAATTAGAAACCTCACTGCTTCATGGCAGTTGGTTTGCTATTGCTTCCAATTCTGTTAGGATGCCATTTTGTACTAGAGGTTTTTCTATGATCATTTCTAGATAGGCAATGATGTAGTTCATAAATGATTTAGGCCACAGGGTTGGGTATGATGGTACGCAGTTGAACATCCACAAAATGGAGTATTAAATGTAGTTTCAGACGACTTCTCAACTTTGTGGCATTTAAATACGATGCAAGATCATACCATATAACCAGACCGTGTAAGGGGATTTTGCATTAATCTCTTCTTTGACAGTCCCTTACCATCCAGATGGCTGCAGGATTAGTATGTGCCTGCATGCATATATATTAAGTCCCATTCCCTATCTGTAACATTCTGCCAAATCCAAAGAGTACAGAGTTTGAATTTCTCTAAGGAAATGTATTAGAATATGAGACAAGTAAACTTCCATAATCATGAGACTTCAATAGGACAGTAATGTAGCAGCATTTTTTTTAATCAGTAAAGAACATTTTTGACCATCAGGATATTTTTTGCTTGTATTTTACAGGACCTGGATGTGAAGGCAGGTGGGGGTTGCGTTATGACCATAGGGGAGATGCTTCGTTCCTTCCTCACTAAGCTTGAATGGTTTTCCACGTTGTTTCCAAGAATTCCTGTGCCAGTCCAGAAAGCCATTGACCAGCAAATTAAAAGCAGACCTAGAAAAATCAAGAAAGATGGCAAGGAGGGGATGGAAGAAATAGACCGGCATGCAGAACGTAGACGTTCAAGGTCACATAAACATTATTTTAAAACTGAATGTTTGAAGTTCAATATTGAACTACTTACTACCAGCAACATGTTGTCTTTTCACTGAGATAGGTTTTAAGGCAAGAGTTTGTGGATGCTAGTGGATTAAAATAATCAGATTATATTTGGTATTTATGATTAAATACATGCTCTGTATGTAAAGTATAAATTGGAAAGAGGATCTCTTAACTACTGAAGGAGGTGTTTCATAAAGAATATCTTCTGTTTTAAAAGGTCTCCAAGACCAAGATCCATCAGTCCCAGGAGGTCTCCCAGAAGATCCAGAAGCAGAAGTCACCATCGGGAAGGCCATGGATCATCTAGTTTTGATAGGGAACTAGAAAGAGAACGAGAACGGCAGAGATTAGAACGCGAAGCGAAGGAGAGAGAAAAAGAAAGACGGAGATCTCGAAGTACCGATCGCTCACTAGAACGGAGGCGAAGCAGAAGCAGGGACAGATACAGAAGCCGGAGTCGGAGTCGTGACAGGAAAGGAGATAGAAGAGACAGGGATAGGGACAGAGAGAAAGAAAATGAGCGGAGTCGGAAAAAAGAGAGAGATTATGATAAGGAAAGAGGTAGTGAGAGGGAAAAAGATCGATCTAGAGAAAGATCAAAAGAAAGGAAAAGTAAGGGTGAAACAGAGGAGAGAAGACACAAGGATGACAAAGATGAGAAGAAACACCGCGATGACAAAAGGGATTCCAAAAAAGAGAGAAAGCATAGTAGAAGTCGAAGCCGGGAGAGAAAGCATAGGAGTAGGAGCCGAAGCAGGAACACAGGTAAGCGCAGCAGAAGCAGGAGCAAAGAAAAATCAAGTAAACATAAAAATGAAAATAAGGAGAAGTCAAATAAACGAAGTAGAAGCAGAAGCAGAGGAAGAACAGATAGTGTTGAGAAGTCCAGAAAACGAGATCAGAGTCCCAGCAAAGAAAAATCTAGGAAGCGTAGCAGAAGCAAAGAACGTTCCCACAAACATGATCACGGTGATAGCAAGGACCATTCTGACAAACATGATCGTCGAAGGAGCCAAAGTACAGAACGAGAGAGCCAAGAAAAGCAACAGAAAAACAAAGATGAGACTGTGTGAATTCTTTCAAAAGTGGATCACATTGAATCCTATAAATGTTTGATTAAATCCTGCTTATTTTTTCTTAAAGTTGAGATTGTGCAGTAGTTGATGAGCACTCTTCTCCAACCTCCCTCTAGGCTGCAGATTGTCATTTCCTATTTTGGGTAGGGAAGTGCCTTTGTAAACCCATTCAATGCATTGACGGTTTCAAACCATTTGTTTAGTTTAATTTGTAATGCGGAGATTGTTCTTGCATTTTTATTGTTCAGATGTTTCTGAAATGTACAGTCTGTACATATGTCCTGAAAATGTTTTACTTCCTTTGGCATGGTTGCCATGTTGGTTAAATTTGTATGAGGCAATAAACTGCCACTAATTATACTTTCCTTTTGTAGATGTGGAATTATGGTTTGTATCCTGAAGTTAGCATGGCTGTGCTTTCCATAATAGTATGGCTTTTAGGGATGGATCTGGAATGTGTATTATAGCTGAAATATTTATGTGCATACAATGTACATTGAGGGCTGCAGATTTAGAACTAACATTTATGTCCACTGTACCTGCTGTTTTGTCCAAAGCTTTTAAAATGTATTATGTTGATCACCAGTGGTGTTAAATTGAGTGGACTTTCAGAGATAGTGGTTTTGATGCAAGGATTTAGATTATGTTGGGGCTTGTTTAGTAATTCTGTAGAAAGGCTACCTCAAGCAGACACTGTAAAGATTGATGGATGAGTACCATAGCCATCTATGCATTTTATTTGTTTGAAGAAAATCCATGTAAGCTTCCTTTTTTTTTTTTTTTTTTGGAAAACAATTTATCCATTTGTGGTCCTTTAATGTTTTTAAGCAGCTGCACTCTGTCATTTATGGTAATCCTGGGCTAATAAAGGCATTTAAGATGGGAAGAGGGAGGTAGGAAGAAGAGAAATATTACAAAAGGATTTCAGTTTCAAGCTTCCAAAGCATTTTTATAAGTGTAAACATTTAAAATAAGAATTAACTGATAGTGTCCTTTTTTAATTCATATTTTCTACCAATAGTAAAGATCACAGTTTGTGCTGAACATTTCATCTGGCAGATTTTTTTTTTTAAACAGGTTCTTAGAAGCAAAAACCAAAATGCATTATAGAGAAAGATCATATCAGTTAAGTCCAAGTCTATTTCATAGATTATTCTGATGACTTGTATACTAAGTGAGGAGAACCATCTGGAATAAACTCTCAATTAATTCCTTTGTATTGAGTGTCAGCTTTTCCCTGCACGTTCATTGCCAGTTTAAGAGTGCTTTAGTTCGTCCACATTTTATTTTCAGATCAAGTGACACTTCATATGAATAAGGGATTTTATGTAATAAGTAACTTACAACAAAGATGTAGCAAACAAATGCCACAGCCTCAAGACAGGAACAATATGAAGTGGGAATTAATCATGAAGTAACCTGAGGGTAAAAGTAAAGTACTTGTGCCTTTTTTTTGCTTCTGTGTGATGCAGGTCATCTAGGCATATTTCATTTTAAACATCCAGGGAAAACAGTGTTTTGACTTCCAACAGCATACTTCATTCCATAGTATTCCAAGAAGCAAACCTTTTCTTCCTCCCTGCTCTTACTGTTTTCTGAATTTTAATAGTCTTTCCTTTATCACCATGATCTTTAGTAAGCAACATTTTTTTAGTACTGATGTTGTCTGCTTACATTTGTGTCACCTGATTTTAAATCTGAGCTTGAAACAAAACTTAAGCTTCAACAAATTCATTCCCTTGCAGCGTAAAACTAAAATACTGACCTTGCATTTAAGATCGGAAAAGAAATACCTTGTCTAGTAGATTACTAGAACTGTCTCTGCAGTCTGCAAGGGATTTGCATGGATTCTGTCCAAACAGTGAGGACAACTTTAATTTATCTTGTTTGTGTCTAGAGGGCTTCTTTTGGCCTTGTTTTTCACCTTCAGTTTCTGAAACAAATATGTTCTTGGGCAGAGAGGCTGTAGAACCAGTGTTTTGTCAGGGAAAATGGATTACTGATTTCCAGTTGTTCTTCAGGGCTCTTCCTCCTCCTCTTCTGAGACTGTTGGGCAATACAGTGAAAGAATGGTTTATTTGCAGGAAAAAAAGCAGGTATTTGAGTGACAATCTTTGACCTGAATGTGGACAAGCACTGTCACTACAACAAAGATGGTGAACGTTTTGATACACCTTGTGCAAAGACTGGCCCATCCCAGTATCTCTTTACAAGTGCAGTAGTTTCAGGACTGTGTTTTATTTTCCTATTTTACAAGTAGACCTTTTTGACCTGTGAATTTAATATGATCGATATTATGTACTTGAGTTAGTGTAATGGACAGCACAATATTCACTGCTAACCAAGACCTGTGAAAATTACTTCAATCAAGACACCTCTCTGAAATTATCCTTGGAATTTACTGTCATACAGCTCTTCAGTTTGTTTCCAGGGTCTCTTAATATTTTTTTTGTCTTTCTGATGCCATTTTATTTCACGTGTGCCCTTCCTTAAAAAGCAGAAGGAACTGCAGGGCTGTGAAAGCAGCTCTGATGAGCAGAGTGAGCTAATGGAGGTGCCAGTGCTGCCCACTCTGGTGTGATTGTTGCAGTGCAGCACAGCTGGGGGGGTATTAGAAGAAAATTTCTGCCAGTTTTAGCTGCAGGAGCTGTGGTTACAGAGCTGTTGTTTCTCACAGTCTGTGCACTCACTCTTCAGTTCTCAGGGTAAATGACCATGACTGAAGCATTATCAATCTGAAGTTTCCATAGTATGCCACGTGTCCATAATAGCCTAGCTGGGATAGTTATCCTTCTGAAGCGTCATCTGTCTTGGAAATTTACTGTGGCTCCAGTGCTAAGTACTGGAATAGTAATGTTAATAGCCTCCTACAGCATACAAGTAAGTTCCCCTCTTCAGGGCAACCTGAAGGAATTAGATTAATTCTGCTGGCTTTAGATGTCTGAGCCCTTTGCTCCACTGTGAAGCGCATGTAGCTTTAGCTATGGATGACCACCAGCTATTAAGCAAGGTAAAACAGCATTTAAGTGCCACTCTTGATGTTTTGCAATGAGGTTGTCATTGTATCTTTTTTACTCTTCACCAGCAATAGCTAGATGTGGCACAACACTAAATCTCAGTAAATTTGGGTCAGGTCTGAAATCAGCTGAAGGGTAGATTGTTGCCAGTTCCTTCAGTGGATTGAAAACCTGTCTATGTTTTAAGCGATTACTTCTGTGCCAGATGCAATTAAAAACAACGTGTATTTTAAGTAAGTGTTCATATTTGCGTAATTCCAACTAATACATCTTTACTATTATGCATTGAATTTAAATATTTTATTAAGTATTAATGAAGTCATCTGCTGTGAAATTACCTAGGTGGTTTTAATCACCTAATTTGTTAGTCCACAGTTTCACAGATACTGCTCTGAAAGCACCCATTTTAGTATATCCATATGCTGCCTACCTCTAAGCCTTCAACAGGAATTTTCTTGGTTCTCAAGTCTTCTTTCAAGAGGGGTTGGGTTGCTTGGGGTTTTTTTAGTAGGATTTTTGTTGTTTGGTTGAGAATTTTACTGCTTGGGTTTTTTTTTGCTTCGTGAAGTCCAGAGCTTCATAGAAGTAAATACTACAGAAACAGCATCTATAAAAACATGCCATCTGATTGTCCTTTCCTGTGATCTCAAGTCAGCATGACCCACAAAAGTGTGTTTACCTCAGTCTGGAGAGAATCTGCAACCAATTTTGACCAAATTTTTTAATCAGCTCAGTGAATGCCATTGCCATTTCACATATTAGCAGTGTTAACCATTAGACAATTGTTATTAGACAAGTCTAATGCCTGACTAACAACACCTTGAGGTTACACACTGCCATAGTAGGAGATGTGTATCTGGTTCAGTTTCATTGTGTTGCTTTTCCTCCCTGTTTTGCTAATTATACACATCTGCTACCCACTTTTTTAGAGCTGAATCAATGTGTTTTTTTCTTGAAATCATGACGACTCGTCAGATTTTCACCTTTTTTTTTCCCTAACAGACATACAAATAATACATTCTGATACAATTGCACTTGTTTTCAGTGACCAGAGGGAGAGGAGCTGATGAAAATAGTACTACAACGTTGTTTGTAGTGTGTAATTGAGGTGTTAAGGTCTACATGCCAGGGAGAATTAAGAAAATGTACACCAACAGTTTAGAATGCCTTAAATTACATTAGAGTTACTATTAGAGCATGGAATTACCAGAATTGCTTTGGTGAAAAGTAGCTGGGGGCTTGAAATTGGTTCCAAAAGAAACCAATTTTTTTAGATCTCTGAAAACTCAAACACTTATGCTGTAGTGATGGTGTTTGGCAATGATGTCTGCAAAGAAGAAATATTGAAATAGAACCCCCAAGGAATAGAGCTGTTTAATTTTTTTTTTATTAAGTCAGAAATAAAAATAACTTTCTATTAACTAATGCAGAGCAGTTTTAAATAATGTTTCCTAAAGAAAGACTTGTTTGATTGTGACTAAATGCAGATCATGTTCTAAGAAGCAGCATATAATTCTTGGGCCATCTACAAGCAACTTACTGAAGGATGAGATTCCCATGAGATTTTGCACAAGTGATCAGAAGCATTGGCTGAGATACCTAACACCTAATGCGTTCTCTGAAGAAAGGCAATTTCCAGAAAGGATAGTGTCTGTTTTTATAAGCTGAAAATAGTGCTTAAAACCCTGTTGTCTTTGCATATCTTTGTATACATGAGCTTCTGAAGACTGTTAGATTACACGTTTGTAGAACCATTGACATTAAACTTTGCTTTCAAAGTTGGCTGAAAAAGTAGCCACTGGAGAAGGTCCTGCCCAGATTAGGTCTCAGATATGTCCAGGTGTTCAGCTTTCCTGGTCCCAGTCCTCAGGCAGCTGGGAATGTTGCAGTTAAGCACAGATATGTCTTTCCAGCTTCAGGGGGAAAAAGACTGAAAATAACATTTAGGGAGAATGGTGTTATGAACAGTTAACATCCAGGATAGCAGTAGGTGAACAGCAGCAAAAAGGAGATCAGCCTTAGGGGGAAATGTCAGCAGTGATTTCTTGCCATCGCTCTGAGACAGGAGCAGAATATAGTCCAAAAGACCAGGAGAAAGTAAATGAGTGCTGAAGAATATTTTTATCTGGATTTTAAGGGCTTTTCTGGGGAACTATAGCATAGTGAAGGCTTAATGAAATGAAAAAAGGTTGTTATAAATGGAGGAGAGCACAAATCAGTAGTGCTAGTAGAAATAAGAATTCAGAGGTAAATATGGATTTTAACAAACCACTTATGCTTATGATACACAGGACTGAAGCATTTCCCTTCAATCTCAAAGATTAAATTAGCAGGAAAAGTTGGATTCGTACATTCTGCTATGAATTGCGATTCTTGTAACTTACCTCCTTGTCTGAACCAGAATTTCATCTAGATGTGTTTTGCATTGCTCTTTCCTCTATAAATAACTATAAAAGAATTTGGAAATTAAGACAATTCCAGTTATGGAAAAGTAACTGTCTTGAGAAATTTTTGTTTCAGTGGCTGCTTTTGAAGTTTCTCTAGCAGTTTACATAGGCAAATAAAGCACTGTCTTGCTGAAACCCAGAAGAAATAATGTAGACTAGATTGAGGTGATCCACACTTTTTTTTACCTTTTTGAAAACAGAAAGCAGAAGTGCTACCTAGCTTCATTTGTAATGGGATATGGGAAGGCTATAAAATATAAACCTGCCTTTTATTACGTGCTATCAAAGAGTAGGAAGTGTTGTGACCATGCATGATAGTATGCAGGCCACAATATAGGTAAGGTTTTGGGTCTTTTTTAAAATTAAACATTTTAAGATGGGGGAGGAGATGAGAGAAACCTGCATAACACTACCAGAAGCCTTGATTATCAAAGCTATATGCATCTTATTTGAAGATGATGCTAAAATATTCTATAAACTTCATGAATTTTAAAGAAAGTTTTAATTTCTTACCCATTCCAACAGAGCTTCCAGAACAAGTGACTGAAATGACATGAAACAGTGGTACAAGTGTTAGGTGTCAGGTTGTAAGCTGGAAAATATTAGTCTGCAGTATGTAGTCTGTCTATACTACTATGCAATCCCATCAGATAGCAGTAGTTTTATAATGGATTAAATCCATGCCTTGGGAAAGGCACAGTAATTTCTTCAGCTTTAAACAATTTTTACTTAAAAATGTGTTTAGGAGTGATTCATTGCAGTTACTGATTTATTTATTTAAAAAATATGTAAACCAAAAAATGCTTATTTATTTGCTTCTATATTCTAACTATTCCTAACCTCCCAACTGAACATTAACTTTTCTGTATTCACCAGGATATGGGTGATCCCATTAAGAGGCACTTGTGTAGATAAGTGTGCCCACACCCAAAATGCTGCTGTGAAGTTCCCGTCACAGATACTGCAAGACTGAACTCATGAAGCTTACTCTGCAATCAACACTAGAGCAGAAAAGTTCTATTCCATGCCACCTTTACCTGCATAATTTTGGATTACATTTTAGCCATCTAGCATGCATGGACAAAAAAAAAGAAATTTAAATTCTACCTGAATATATTTTCTTAGGACAAAATGAAGAAAATAAAGTGAGCTTTGGCCCCTTGTCAGTCACTGGAGCTACCACCACAGTGTAGATATCCCCACAAGGTATCTTGGTGATATCACAGTGACTCAGACCCAAGCTGGGGGTACAGCTGAAATTGCCCTTTGAGCCATGTAAATTGGCTTTGTAGTTTATTTTTTCATCAGAAGCTCGCCAGAACACCCTGATGCCATTGTTGCTGAGTCTATAGAGCTTCACCCCAGAAGGGCAGCAAGCACCTAAGAAAGTAAGAAACATTAATGAGCAAATTTTGTGAACTCAACAATGTATTATAAATTTCTAGAGTGCAGTTTAAACCAGATTGCTATGATTACCAGCATTTCAAGGAGAAAAAATATTATTTCACAAAGCCAAAATAATTCCTGAACTGAACTAGGAGAGAAAAGTTTTATTAGAGTCGTTTTATGGAGCTGGAATTCAGTCATTGTTTTACATGTTGGAATATTGTTGCTTTCACCTGGCATAAGACCTACCTTAGAATGCCCAGAATCCTTTTGAGGTCTCTAAAATTTAATTATGCCATAGCATAATTTAAATTAAAAAACTGTTTCTGGAGCAGTTTTATTAGAAGTTCTCTATACGGCCAACTGATGGCTGTCATAAGAACAGGTCTTGATTATACGAAAATAATCCGAAGTGCATTTATTTAAAGAGGGAACTGCAGGTGTATTAGCTGTGTGTTGAATTTCAGCTGTGCTATTTTTATGAGAGGAACACCACACAAAGTACATTGTATATTGAGTGTTTTTCTTCCCAATTGCATTTACACTTTACGTACTGGAAGAATATCCCTTATAGGTGCAGCTGGACGTCAAACCCGTCTCACTAATGGCTCTCAGAGACACTGTATAATTGGTGCCACATGTGATACAGCCCAGGAGACAATAGGTCTGAAGTGTGTGACACTTTGCCTGTCCTTTTGGAGACTCCAGTGTTGTTACATATGTCTGTGCACCCCTCCCAACAGACCAACTGATATTGGTTACTGACTGTGTCACTTGAGTTAGTATCAGGTCACTAGGGCAACAAGGAGCTGAAAGAGAACAAAAAACAGAGAAGTGAATTCTGGTTTGTATCTGGAAAATGGAAGGTATTTGGAGGGTTGCAGGTAGAACAGTACATGATCAGGAGTAAAGGAATGAAGAAGTGCATACTTTTCAGGCATGCTGAAAAATAGTTGACTCTGCTGGCAAGCCTCTAATAAACAGAATGTCAATATAAGATCAATTTGTCTCTTAACTGTGGTTTAGAACCCTGGAATTATTATGACTGTTCAGCAAGATTCTAAAAATTGCAAAATTTTTTCATCAGAATATCAGAGTACATCTGTAGTTTAATTAAGCAGCGCCCGTCTCTACCCCTCAAGGCATATATCTCAGTCCAGCTCTGTCTCTCTTCAAAGTCTCTTCCTGTACAATGTAAAATGACTGCAGCCAAACTGCCTGTTAGAAATAGATCCTGGTGTATATTAATCTCTGTACTGGGCCTGGGAATTGTCTGGAGAGGTGGCAGAGGACAAAACCTGTTAGCAAATTAATAGCAGGAATAGTGGGTAGGATGTGCTTTAATCTGTTCTTTACACTGCTTATTTGTTGACATGGACATTACCTCATTGACTCTCCTGGTAATACCGAATATCAAAATGCTGTTATGCATTACATTAGTGGCTTATGTTATTACATTTTAGTTAGCTGTGCCAGAAGACAATTGGTTGCACTAAGACCTCTCAGTCTGAGGCAACTGCCAAATGATCCTTCCTTGTCACACACACAGGTTTACAGAAAAGGACATCCAGCAATACGTAGTACAACGTGCACATATTGTAAATAAAAAATAGCCAAAACTATAGAGTCATAGAACTGTTCTAATATTATGCTGCTAAGTATGTTGTATATAGTATGTAACTATATATATATAGACACTATATATATATACACTGTATATACAATTCCCCATACCTGTCTCTAAAGGGATACTGTAGCTTGGGAAGCTCTGTCCTGCTGGTGATCTTGCTATAGCACTTACAGAGAAAGCAGATCCACAGGGAAGATCCATTAGGGTACAGGAATTGCTGGTGCTTGTGCAATGCCAAAGTCCAGCCTCTCCTCTGGCAGTGACAACATACGTAGCTTCTTCATTGTTAAGTTGCCACTGCACACTTATTACAGATAGACCCTCCTTTGAGATATTTTTAATTTCAGGACTGCAGGGAGCTGAAATATTTCAAAATAGTAGTATTTAAACATTGTTTATGCATACTATATAAGTTACATGTGAATATTAAATTCTAGTTAGAACTGACAAATTACTTTGGAAAAATTTATGATCTTTATATGCTTTACTACTTGTGAGAATTTAGAAATTAGAATTCCTGGTGAGAGTTTAGAACAGACAAAGTAAGGATTTTGTGTATAAATTGTAATTCTGATTTTCAAAATACTGGAGCTATTAGAAGCTTTCAATAAAATTTGATACAAGTTCCCTTCTTATAGTGTATTCTTAAGGACTTTCAGTTTTGGAGTTGCTGGGTTTTTTGGTTTTTAAAAATTTTTATCAGTAAACTTAGTAAAACAGTTAAACAGTAACTTAGCACTCCGGTAATGTTTTTCATCCACAAATCACTGTGGTGTATAATGATTTTTTCAGCTAAAGGAAAGTGAGTGATCACACTACCTGTTGCCACGTACTGAGGCGCACACGAGGTGTTGCTGCCCCGGGCCTCGCTGAAGGAGTACACGGTGATGTTGTAGGGGGTGCTGCACTGCAGAGCCGACAGGGTGCAGGCCGTGGCGGTGTCCCTGCAGAGCACCACATCGCTGCCGCCGGCTGCTCGGGTCTCGTACAGGTCAGCGCCTCGCACAGGAGCCCAGCTGACCCGCACCGTGTCGCTTGACATGAACACGGCCCTGAAGTCACTGGGGCAACAAGGAGCTGCGAACAGAGAAGGCAGACAGGGGAGCCTGAACGGGAGCGGAAAACTGGTGCAAATAAGAGCCTTGTTTCATTTATCTATGTGCTTCATGTCTTCTCCAAAGGTGACCAATACTGTGCAAACAGTCTAATGAATCACAGATTTACTTCTTAAATTAATTCAGTACCACTCCTTCCAAATCAACAGAGGACATACTAGTGTTTCGGTCAGACACAGGAATTATGTATATCCTTGGTTTAAAATTTTAAAGGTCTAGAGGTTAAATAACAATGTTCTTCTCAATTTCCCATTGAACTTACTACTTTTTTCATTTTTCAAGTATGAAAACTCCCTATGAGGATGTTGAAGACTTCGGTACACACTTCCTGAGGTAAAGCTAAAAAAAAAACCCAGACAGGACTAGAGTTCAAATGTTATGCCAGGTCTGTGTGTTATTCATATGTCCTTGCTTGATGATCATGAATTGTTAAACTGTTTTCAAGTTTGTATGCATGTCATTGCACTTGACTATGCAAATTAAGTTTAATTGCAATGTGAACTGTTTCTTTTTCTCTGCCAACCTTTGTGTGTTATACCCAAAACCTGAATAAAAATAGAACTTTAAGTCATTATCTTCCCATAAAAATGTCCAAACAGCTCTACCATAAATACACTTAAAGGATCCAAATGAATTTGCAGGCATACATGGCTACTTACCAGTAGTGTAATTCAATACATCACCTAAAGGACTCTGCCCTGCCTTGTTATAAGCAAAGACACTAATGAAATAAGTGAAACCACAGTCCGACTGGAAATGGCATTGAGTATATGATGTGTTGCAGTGCACTTCCAAGCCATCATCACTCTTCACAAAAACCATGTAATAATGACCCAGACTGACGTTAGACCATGATACCAGCAAGTGACCAGGTTCATCCTCCTCAATTGATATGTTTACTGGTGCACAAGGATCTGAAAAAAAAAATTAAAAAAAAAAAATCTCAATGCAGTTATTTTTTTCTTTCTTGAAGTTATACTCTTGGGGAATACAGAACAAAATAGATGCTACCATCATGATTTACAGAAGCATTTGCTTAAGGAGCCCTCTGAACAAAAACAGTGTCACCAGACAATATTTCAAAAGGAACTGGCACAGTGTGTGCTCACAAATAGTAGGTTTGGGTGATAATTGGAATGCTAGCATGAATAGCATTTGGCATCCAAAAGCCTCTATATGGGAAAACCCTTTATATTTTTATATAAAATTTACTGGCTGTGTCTGAGTAGAACTATCCTTTGTTTAGGTTTCCTTTCTGTTGGCATTCCAAAATGCCTCATTAAACTGCAAACTCCATGGCTTTTGTTTAAATAACATTTACTTTCTTTCTAGTTCAGTAAAGTGCAGCTTGCTGCTATTTAAATATACATGATCTAGGTGAAGTAGTGTTGGTTGAGATTACAGCCTACAGCTTAATAGTTGTCTCTTGCATAAGGCTCTCTCATGCTGTTAGATGCACCACAGAGTTGCTCACATGATTGATCTCCTAACTCCTATCAAAAGTCAAAATGAGGCAGGTTACATCAAATAACTAAGTAAATAATGTTGTGTATTTCAAGTAGCATATAATAAAAAGAAATTGCTTAGATTTTAATTACATGGGAATTTCATCAAACAGGTCAGGAAACAACAATCTCTGACATGGCAATGGTGCTGTAGCTGAACTGAGCAAGCTCTTGTCCTGAATATGGTTGATGGTTTCTTATTTTATCTAGTGGTGTTACTTTGGCTGAATGTGCTTATGTTGACTCCCTTTCTAACTAACAACTTGACATGGTCCAAAACAGTTCTATGCTCAGAGGCAGTCCTTAATGCCATTTCCTCACAAATTTGTTCCACCACTGCAAGTTTTTGTCACAGAAGTATAAAGAATATTTAGGCTCTTAGCCCTGCAATAGAAAAGGATATGGCACAATTCATGAACAAAGGTCAAAAGCAGAACTATTTGAGAATCACCCGTTAATTGCAATGGACTTATTTACATTTGAAATTAAAGAAGTAGATGTTAAAATGCCATAAGCTACATAAGAATCAGTGACACATACTAGTTTTTAAGCTTACTGGATCAGTAGGTTCGCTGGATCCAGCATCATTGTATGCTGTGACAGACACGTAATATTCAGAGCTGCACTGGAGGGATGGCACCACGCAGGAGGCAGAAGATGTGTTACACCTCAGTTGCAGGAGTCCACTGGAGACTGTGACACTGTAAGTTAGAGCTCCTTCTGTTGGCATCCAAGAGACAACAGCTCTTAAAGCACCACTATTGAAAGCTACTTTAACATCCACTGGTGCATTAGGACCTATGGTGTATCAATTTGAAAGACATAAATATAACTTAGATTATGGCCTACAGACATGATCTCTTTCCCAACTTGCATACTAAATGCATTTTTTGGGGTGCAAACCTTACCCTCATTCATGTTAAAATGACATTTTAAAAAAGAAATAGTTCTAGTTGACCACTGGTGATACTCCCTGCTTATTTGAGTATTTGCTTCTCACAATTAGAAAACCCCTCAAAATCAGTCTGAGCTTGTGTAACCCTTATTCAGACCTGTCCTAAGTACAGTTTTAGTGACAGTAAATGGTATCTTTGTTTCAGTAATGTTCACTAAACATAGCCATGTCATCTGAGCTTTCATAAACTTTGAGATGGGGCAAAAATATATGAAAATCTACTCAATGTATCTTTGAAAAACATAATACAATCACACATACGCATAAATACTTTCTGGTATATTGCTGCTGTGTTGTTTTTGAAATGCTGACTTGGTTTCACAAAAGAAAATTCCTTACTTGTTCTTTGGTTATATGTGAAATCATCTCCAGGCATCCCATTGGCATTCCAGGCATAAGCCTTGATAGTATAGAGAGCTCCTGGATCTAGATTGGTAAATATCAAGGAGGTACTGGTGGTGTTCTGCTTCAGCATTCTGCCCAAACCATCTGATCTCATGAGTGACACAGAGAATCCAGCTGCCATATGCACAGCTTTCCAGCTCACTGCAATGGAGTCACAACTCAGAGAATGAACAGAGAGAATAGGAGCAGCCAGGACTGTTGAGAAAAAACAAAATTATGCTTTTGGTTTTTCAGTAGTACAGTTTGAAAAGCCCAAATTTGAAATGAATATCCAGAAAGAACAATCACTAATCCTGAGAGACAAATTCAGTGACAAAAAAAAAATCAGAAAAAATGCAAAATCAACAGAATAAATTTGGAAAGTGATTTGGTGCATTAATTATTTTATTGCATGTTTTGTGAAATGAACAAAAGTTGTACAGAAAGTGTGAAGGGCTGCATGTGTTGAAGAATGAAAATCACCAAAAAGATACCGCATTTCCTGTCCTCTAAGTTTCACATTGTCTTACTATTTTATCCTTTTGTTTTTTTCTTCATTTCTTCTACTCCTTCAAGTTAAGCCTTTTGTTAAAGTAAAATACATATATTCATACAGATTCTAGTGAAACTCCCAACTAAACTTTTAACTTACTGTACCATCATAAAGTGAACCATTAATTCAGACTTTTGTCCTGGTCATTAAGTCAGACGGCTAAATTCTAGTCCACAAAAGCTGAAAGAAGACTGTGATCAGTACAATTTAAAATAAAGATTATAATAATTCAGGACTGGTACATGCATGAATGCTTTATGTTATAATAACATTACAGAATTTGAAATAAGATTTTGAAAATCTACCTGTTTTTACTTTTCTGAAAGATGAAGGTTGGCTTTTTCCTCCTGAATTTATAGATCTGACAGTGATTCGGTACAAGGTGGCAGGCTTCAGTCCCGTCACTGTGCCTGGAGAACTTTTTACTATAGTTTCAACGACGGAATCTCCATCTTGTGCAGTCAGCAAGTAATTAGTAGCCCCAGGTACTGCTCTCCATTCCACTGTGATACTGTTGCTAAGTTTTGAATAAGCTTGGTCAATAACAGGTATATCTGGAGCTAAAATGGAAATAATGATAGAGATACTGAAGTTGGAAAACACAGTCCTGTGGAACACTGTGAGCTCTGAACATTTCACAGTGACAAAATGTAGGACAACTAGTCTACACTTTCTATGAATGATTAAGATTTAAGTTAACATTAACAAAATACACAAAATATAGTCTTGCTATATTCTAGACCAAATTTCATGTTTCCATAAAAATACTCTAATACTCTGAAATCACTATTGTAAGACCATTATTTAACCTAGGTTGCACTGAGAGGTTATCCTTTAAAACAAATTAACTATATTACTAACTAAAGCAATATATACAAAGAAGAAGTGCATGTTTATACAAAGCAGTCTGCAATAGGATGCTGAACCATAGGCATTTCTATTTTAAAACAACATACAATAATGTAATCTGGAAGGGATCTCAGGAACTCACCTAACCCCTTGCTCAGAGCAGATATACTTAGGTATTCAATAACATAACAAATCAAACATTGTAACAATGCTTTGGTATTATGCTTTGCCATTCAGAAAGAGCTCTTGTGTACTGCAGACACAAAATTATCTACACAGTGTATTTCTTAACCACGAGTAATTTATGTTCAGAAATCAGGATTTTCATACTAAAATCAGCATTTATAAAGCAATTACACATATTGCAAGGCTGCAAAGCACTCACTAGAAGAGAAAAAAGATAAAATGAAGGTACATCCCACATAAAATTAAGAAAAGGAATGTAGAAATATTTGGGACGAAGTAGGTACCTTGAGGCAAACTTGTTCATGGCAAGGCAGTTCAGGTGGGATTTGGGAGACCTGAGCAAGTATAATACACAGCTGCTCAGCTAAGTGCTAACATCCATGTGCCACATATTCTCTACTTGACTATTAGGCAAGACTTACACCTGGGTAAGGATTTCCTACACAGATATTATTATGAATTGTTATCAAAGACAATATTTCAAAACAAACTAAAAATATATAGTGCAGTATTTTGCTCCACAGTTGTGAAAGACCCATCTGCAAATAGTCCATCGGCATGGTCAGACAGAATATCTGGGACCATTTTTACAAATGGGGTAAAAGAGGGTGTCTGACTGTAATTGATAAGAAAGTGCTTACGACAAAGAGCAGATGTCAATGCTTAGTTGAGTAGCTGTGTATTAAATTCCAAAACATTGGAAATATTTGTGCATAGGAGATTGTTCTTTTTCTGGTGTGGTTTTTATTTTGGTGGTCTTTTTGTTGTTGGAGTTTTTTTGTTTGGTTGGTTTTTTGGGAGGTTTTTTGAGGGAGTGTGATGGAGGGGTTTTTTTTGTTTGTTTTGTTAATTATTAAAATATACAACAATATACAATGCAATTGGTTGCAAGTACGGGACAAATATGTGAATCCCATTTGTACCACAGCTATATAACGAACAGCAGAATTTGTTCATCTGAGTGTTCTCCCTGGTTCACACCAGTATCAAGGCATGAGTCTGAATATCTGCATGAGTGTCCAACAGAATTGTGACTCCAAAAAATGAGACTTAAAATTTATAAAGACATCAATGTAATTTTTAAAGCCTGAATCAAACGTGAAAACAATTTTTGTTTATAAAGCCGCTAGAACTTACAGAATATTTTATTAAAAATCACAAGCGGGTGTTCTCTTCAGACACATTCAAAAATAGGTAGGCAAAACCAAAATACCATTTTGAATATTTACCTGTGTTTGCTGAAAATATCTGAAAAGGAAGATGTAACAAAATTAGAACTACAATGTGAAATTTTATTTTGAAAATTAAAAATCTAAAAATGTTAGTAACAACAACCTAAAAATACTATGCTTATTAACACATTTTACTGATATGATGTATTTTTTAGATTCTTTAAGCATGGAAAGAATACACAACCAATGAGATTTGGCACAGGTATGCAGAGTGTACTGCTCCTGCATTTTCCCCTCCGAATCTGCCTTTTAATCTCGTTTGCAGTTGTTGACACATTTTGAAAGTATTTTTCAGTCATATGTAAACAGTGCAACACTGTGATATTAACGAAATACCAATGTGGAAGCGGATGCCTGATAGTGCTCCACCCTAACTTTTAGTTTACTTTTCCGAAGAATACAGTATCATCGCTAAAAGCAGCTTTACATCAAGTAAGTCGCACTCACCATTCCTAGGCAGCTCAGAAGCACTCCAGCAAACGCTAATGATTTACTTTTTGCACTGCACATGTTGTCAGAACTTCGTTCCAGCTTCACACGCGGGCGAGCTGAGGCCGATGCCCAGCGGTGCCGCTGTAGGCGCACTCCCCGGGGAGAGGAGGTCGCGCTGGGCTGGCCGCTCCTCCCTGCTGGACCACAGCTGGACAACGGCCACCAAACCCTGGTGACACGGGGCCACCACAGCACTCAGCTTCTGGCCGCACGGCTGGTGGCTCTTCCCTTCTGCTATAGGGCGCAGATTCTGTATGGTTTGTACAAGACTCATAAAATAATTAAGCTAAATGAAATTTGCTCTTCTGCTCATTGTCTATTGCATTTTTTTGCCCACTCGCAAGGATCTTCTTTTCTGTCGAGAATGATGCCCTCATCGTATTCCCCTTTGAATGCACACCGCCATACAGACTGGGAATTAACTATTCCTCGTTTCTGGCGTTGGGGAAAGAGAATTTTTCCTCGCATTCCTTCGTATTTGTTCCAGCTGCGTGTTCCTTTGAGAACACGACTTTATATCTTCAAACACTAACTTCTGGCAGGATTATAGGCGTCAATAGCCGCTATCGTTCTACGACGCGACAGTGTTTTCTTGGGTGGTTTACACGCACGTCAGCAGGAACCTGGGAGCCGTTTCCTTGAGGGAGCCCCCATTTTTCCCCGAGGGGACCCGGGACTAGGACAGGTTTCGGGAGCCACCCCGGCCAGCCGGTCTCCAGCTCCCCCTGCTCACCACACCTCACCAGGGGCGGCCTCGGGGGTCGGGGGCGGCTCCCGCCCTCCCGGGCTCACCTGAGGCAGCAGGAGGCTCTTTCCTCAGGGGGCGACCCTCGCCACCGGGCTCTTCCCCCGTGGGAATTTCGGCCCCCATGGTGGCAGACGAAGAGGCCCCGGCTCCTGGCGGTCTGGTCCGGGTTCCTGAGAGGCTGGCCCCGGCCGGCAGGAGCCGCCCCGCCCGGGATCAGGCTGCGCCCTCCGCCGCCGCCCTGAAGAGGGAGGGGAAGGCAGTGCTGCCAGGCGGGGCTGCCAGCAAGATGGCGCCGGCGGTGCGGGGGCTGAAGAGCTTCGTGTGGCAGAGTGAGTGACTGTGGGGCTCCTTCCCCGGCCCCGCCGCGGGAGCGCCCTGGGGCCGTTCGGTGGGCGCGGGCCGGCCGGGAGCCTCCGCCGCTGAGGCGCGGGCTCCGCCTAGCCCCGTGTGGGGTCGGGGGTGCCCGCCGAGCTGGGGTCCGGGGCCGCTCCCGACGCGGCCGGAGCCGCGCTGCGTGTCGGAACTGAGGGGGCCGAGAGGGGTTGGGGTCGGGCCAGGGCGGCTCTGTGGCAGCCGGTGTCCGGCGGAGGCTGTGGGTGGCGGCTTCTGCGGCTATTACAGGTGGTGACTCGGCGCGCTGGTGGGAGGTGGCTGCCCCGGCTCGCAGCGTTGCCGCGGGTGACCGCAGTGACAGCGCTGCAAAGAGACACTTGTGCCTTTTTCCAAGATAAGGGCGAGCTCTGCAGGCTACAGCCCACCTGACGGGCTCTTAAAGAGCCTAAACTTAAGTCAGCTCTTCAAGCACTTCTCTGTTACCTCCGAGCTGCTACTTTGGGAGAGTGCTCCGGCCGCAGAAGTGCTCTGCCCTCTCTCACGGAGCGGCACCTCCTACTTTGTGTTTGGCTTCACGGTTTTCCGTAGAAAAGCTGAAGGTGTTCCCAGGTAGTCTTACAAATGAACTGCAGATTTTTATCTCCGTGTTTTGGAGCAGGTTCTGCTGGTGTTTGTTACAGAAAATTAAGTTGTAACTGCTCCCTTCCTTGCTGGAGTAGAAAGGCTTAGAGTATTTCAGGTAGTGTGAGACCTTTGGGGAAAAGGCATTAGCAGCCACCTCATCCCGAGTTTAATTGTTCTGAGGTTGTGACTCCGTGAGCTGCTCGGCCAGCCTGGCAACTGTCACTGGAATGGGAAGGTCCTGCTGCCGTCTTGTTTTTGTTTTTCTCCTCTGCTTCCACCTGAAAGCTGTTTGTTTGTGTTACTAGAGGTGAAAAGCAGACTGTCGCTCTGGAGTTTAGTCCTTATATTGCTGGCACCTGTACCCTGCCTGTATGAATTAGATACTTCTGTTTAAAACTTAACCTTTGGAAATCCCTACTTTTGCTGCTTTACTTATCCTGCTGTCTTGCTCTGCTTTTTGTGGCCATGACTGTACAGCCAATGTTTTGTCCTGAGATATTTTATAGAAGACTTGGACCTTAAAAGGGAATAATTTGATCAAAGCATAAGTGTGTCACTAAGGGCTATAAAGACTTTTGAAAATGGTGTTGCTAGTGTGAGGAACAAAGATTAGAGTGACCGTGAAGCAGCGTGAATAATAAAACATTTATATTGCAAACTTAGTTAAGAGGAGCTTCTGAAATGAATGCTTTGTTAATCAGCTAGTTCCTCTTGTCTTTCCAACACTACAACAACAATGAAAATTGATGAACTAAGTTTTAGACATTGTCTGGCACTTTTTAAGTGGGTAATTAAAGGCCATAAACTGCTGCTTCCTAATGTTTCAGCAAACACGTAAGTTAGGGCTTTTATTAAGGCTGATTTGTCTGAAAACAGTGATGCTGCTTTATGTAGTGTCAATGTGTATCTTGTTCCTGCTCTGTAAATAAGCATAGAAGTTACACCTGTGGTGTGTGGAATTGAAGCAGGAATGTGTGGAAAAGTTAATTCACACAAGTTTGTTGTCAGTTAAGTTCACAGTTATAAGGACAGAGAAAGCTACCTGTATTTAGGAGACAGTAGTTCCTGTGGATAAAATAATGAAATACTGATAGTTGCTGTATATAGTTAACCTCTAGATGAAGTTCTTTCCATGAGAAATTCTGTCTTGTATTTTTTCCTCAACATTAAATTGTTTTGTAGACTTGTATAATAAGTTCTAGCCTAGCCATAAATAGCTATATTAATTTTTGTAAGTGATACAGCATTTCTGCAATTCTGTTTTTTGTATCACTTGCTTAACAATCCTCTCTTCAGGAAGTGTGTTTTAAACGGGTCATTAATTTTGCCAAGGTGAAGTTTGCTTCTTTTTTTTCCCCTCACACAGGGTTTTGGCAGCCTGCTGTTCTGTCAGGGTTGTGTATAGTTCTTTTCCTAGATTGTGAAGTAAAGGTAGAAGAAAAAAAACCTTTGTAAAGTAATTTAATCTATTCAGAGAAGACAAAATCTGAAAAGGTAGTTAGAAAAGAAAGAAAATGAAAGGCTGGACAAAAATGGAGCACTAACCTGAGTTTGGTTTTGGTGTGTGCAGAATGCTTGCATGAGAAAAATGATTTTGAGATCCTGTAAACCATTGTAGGTCAATTATTTGGGTGAAGCAGCTGCACGTTGAGGGCAAAATAAATAACAGTTGAAATAGTTCAGGGCCAAGTACACAGTGTCTGGTTCACTGATAGCTTGGAATAATTTTATTATGGGAGAAAACTGACTTCTGTTTTTTAATTGCAGAAATGAGGTTCAAGACAACTGAACTATGCATTTATATGTTCTGGTGTCTTTTCTAGGGAAATATCGTAGAAAAAATACAGTATTTGAGATTTTGGACAAGGTTTTTAGGCACTCAGTTTATTAAAAGGAATTTTATGTAATGCTAAAGACTAATTAATTGGCAAGAGCGTTCTCATAAAATATGAATGTTAATAAAATTTTCACGTGGTTAAAAATTTGTTATTACACCTGTGTACAGTCCTAGAAACAGGCAGGGACAGTTTATGGTGAAGAATTCTGTGCAGGTATTTATCAGTATGGGGGTTTTTTAAATTTTTTTTTTTTTAGGGCTCTGAACATATGAATCTAAATGGATGACTTATTTTTTTTCTTTCTTAGTAACAATTTGATTCCTCTAACTGGTAAATTGTTTCTTCTTACAGAGCTGAAATCAGCAGTATTTGATGACTTCAGCAAAGAGGAAGAATGGAAGGTAAAATTTTGTTAAAATTTTTCTAAGAATTCTGTCATCACTTGAACAAGAAATCTGCATCGTTGAGTAGAGAACAAATACATAAAATTAATGGCTGGCATTTTCATTTAAGATTGTTTTCTGTCCAAGTAATAGATTTTACTTTTGGTAACTAAAATCTCTGTATAATACATATTGAAAAATCTAGAGGCTAGTACAGGAAGAACAAATGGTTAGTAGTCTCTTTTTTTATTAGTTGTAAAAAAAAATTAAAAACTGTTGGTGTTTATCTTCACTTTCCTTTTGAAAGGCTTGTACTTTATTAGTTTCAAAAATTACACTGCTCTGCAGTACATGTGGAGCAGGATTCAGCAGTATGATACTTGTTAGAACTGCTTAAGTTATAAAACAGTTTTAAAATAGATACAGATATATTTGAGTAGGCCATGGGGTAAATTAGCAGGAATTCAAAAGACTTATGTCCAAGTGAAACTTTCAAAGTGCTTTCTAGTATGAGTAAGGGGAACAAAACACATATTTAAGATTGAGTTCATCTTTGGAAATCCTCTTCATTAGGAGCTGCCTTCTGAGATTAATTTCCCCCTGCAATGTTGGTGTATGCAGGTAATGAAAAAACCTGTCATAAAACACTTTTAGCTTCAAACTTCTATGGCAAGTGGTTGTGGAAATGACATGGGTTTAATAAAGCTGATTAATTTATCTAAATACTTGTGTGTTTTCTTTAAACATATTTAGATAATGCTTTTAGATGACTACACTACTAAATTATTGTCACTGTGCTGCAAAATGACTGATCTACTGGGAGAGGGTATCACAGGTAAGCATAATTCATATTAATATGCCAATGGCAATATCCTGGTAAGAAAAAAGGAAAGACTGAAATTAATGAAATTGATAGTGCCCTTGCAAGAAATGATCTTTATTTGATTTGATGTTGATGAAGACAAGTAGTTATGGGATTTAAAATAGTAGGCTTTCAGGCTTCTACAGTAATTAGTCAATTGCAATGTTTGGGTTTTTTAAACGGAAAAAAACCAAATGTTTCTCTGCCTGAAAGCTCAAATCCCCCTTTAAAATATTTTTTTCTAAAGATTGCTCTAAGGGTTTTTTGGTGGGTTTTGTGCTTTTACTTTTTGTTTGTTTGTTTGGTTGGTTGTTGTGGTGGTTTTTGGTTTGGGATTTTTGGTGGGTTTTTTGGGGAGGTGTGGGTCTAGAGTTTTAGAAATGCTTGTGTAAGAGGGCACTGTTTAGACTTGGTTATTTATTCCACAATACTATTCTTATTCCAGTTATTGAGCATAACATGATTATTCTGGAAATACAGTAGTAGAGCTGTATCAATTTTGCTTCTTGGTGTGTGTTTTAAATAATAAGTGCTACTTATCCTTTGTGAGAAACTTTTGGTGAGCACGTATCCTCTTCATCAAGAAGAAACCTTTTATTTTTGGTGAGCACACTGCTGAAAGGAACCTGTCTTTCCACATCCAGATGTCTGACATTACTTATCTTCCTTGTTCCTCCCCCACAAAATTCCTGAGCCGCAAGAATCTCCCTGCATTCTCAAGCTAGTGTACTGTAACACTATACAGTAATGACTTTATTAAACAGGGAAACACACGAGATGAGTGAAGCTGATTTGCTGAAAATGTCTTAATTTGTGCCTGCAATTATGTTGAAACAGAGTAATTGCCCAGGAAACAGGCAAACAAAGGACAGAAGAGGCTGTAGTCCAAAATGATGCCCTGCATAGTTTCTCTCTCTCTCCTTCAGTGTGCTGGAAAAAGAGCTATCTTGCCAAGAGAGTTCCTACTGGGCCCCATAGTTGGAGTATGTTTGCATTGCCATTCTGTTGTACAAGTGTAGAATACCTAGGAAGAATTTAGTCCTACAACTTTGGTTGTTACTAGACTGAGAGTTGAGAAAGCCTTGTGGTAACCTTATGAATATAAGATAACAAATAAATCAAGGCTCTTGGCAGAAGGTGTCCTTGCCTTTAATATTGTAGACAACTTAATTGCTGTTACTTTGTTTTTATCAACCCTGTATTAAAATATGTGCAGTGTTTTCCTTAAAGATGCATAATGTTCCTAATTATAAAAATGTACTATTTCTTACTTTATAGTGGTGGAGAATGTATATAAAAACCGTGAGCCTGTCCCACACATGAAGGCAATTTATTTAATAACTCCCACCAAAAAGGTTAGTATTTTAAAGTGTTGCAAGATCTTTGACTGAAAAAACCCCCTTATTTTAAACTGTTTTTAAAAGTATTTACCGCGTACAGCTATGCAGTACTTAACTTCTGCATTTTCTGTGATACTCCTCTTTGTGATGCCTAATTTCCCAAGAAGAAAAGACAATGTAGTGCCACCATGGAATGTGTTGCAAAGGTGTACCTTGTGGTTGACATAGGCACTGTCTACCATTGCTTAGCAATTGTAACCTCACTGAAATGAGGTTACACTGAATGTTGTATCACATAATGATGCAATACATTGAAAAATAGAATTCAAAGTAGTGGCTCTGATAAGAGATTACTGTTACTTCCTAAAAATTCTTGAGAGAATAAATCTCAGCACTGTTACAGCTGGAGAATGATGCAAATACTATGATGTGTGTGCTCCCTGAAATGAGCTTGGTGCATGGCTGACCGTCTGTGATTACTTGTTACTCTTCATCTGGAATTAAAAATCTTAAACTTCAGTGTTTTCTTATATGTTGAATTGCAGTATTCCTAAGTGGGACTTGGTAATAGGGCATGAGGAGAGGAGAGAGAAGCTTTGTCTGCTATGTGTAGAAAGGCAAAACACTGGCATGATGTTGGTTTTTTTTTCCTTATTTTTCTTGCCCCTGTAAGTCTGTAGATGGGCTGATTGATGACTTCATCACTAAATCATCCAGCAGATACAAAGCAGCATACGTGTATTTCACTGACTGTAAGTAAGCTTTTGGGTTGTAGTTTGATAACTTTATGTGGGTAAATAAGTAAGCTGCTCGCTTCTCTTGTATGTAGTTGAAAATAAAAATGAAAAGTTTGGGCCCTGTTTCTTGCAAGAAGGTTTGAGACTCAAGTCATTAACTGTACGTCTGGGTTGCCAGGCTGTGGTCACCCTTCTGTGTGGCAATAGTAATTTCTTTCACAGTTACCAAACAGTCTTGATTGTTCTCCACCTCTCCTTTTAATTTAGGTAATGTAGTTTTATTTTTAAGTATTCAGTCTTCTCCTGTGTTGGAGTGTGGAGGAAGACAATTCATGTCAAACTATGTATCTCTACATAAACAAAATAATACTAAAAACATAACAGCATGAGGACTTTCTTCAAGAGCTGTGTTAGTAATTGGTTCCTTCAGGTAGTTCCTTCAGACCTGTGAGCCAGCTTTTTCCCTTCCCTGAAAGAAGGGGCCTACTGAGCCCTTGCATGCACGACCTAAATTGTGTAGCAGAGACAATCAGTGAGAATGGGGTTAATGTGACTGCACATGCCCCTGCAGTCAGTCAGTGTGACTAAAACTGCCTGGAAAGAGGGGAAAACAAAAAACCCAAACATGCTGCTGAAGGCAGAGACTGAGGCTTGCCTATCTTTGTGGACTGTGTGTATCCGCTACTGGATATTCTCAAAGCAGTATTAAATTACTGTTCAAGTTCTTGGTTTCTTGTTTAATTTCATGCTGAAGCAGCAGTTATTGTTCTGGAAAAGTACTGCTATCTTGCTGTATGCTCCTTGGTTGCAAGTGGGCAAGCTTTCAGTTTGAGTACTTGCCAAAACTTCTCCTGTTGAGAGGAATAACTCCTGAGTTAGAGAAATAACTCTGTCACTTCCAAGTCTGTGTAGTATTTGTGTCATCCATGTATCCCTTAAATTCAGTTTCTAGACTGGGATCCAATGTAGCCTGGAACTGTGGTGAGACACCTTAGAGATCTATAATTAAATTCCGTATTTCTGTGTTTTGCTCTTAGATATGTACACATGATTTCTTTTTGTAGCTTGGGAAATGTTTTTCTCTCCTACATGACAAGAAATAGCAGAAACGTTTACTTTGATAAAATCAACATCCTTCACAGTTGCAGACTGCTAATGGGTATTCAACAACCTTTTGCTTGCAAAAAGCCAGTATAAATTGAGCAGTGGTGCTTGTCAAAAAAGATCTCATAAACAAAATACTGATTATATGATCTATGTCATTTTAGAAAGAGTAGGCAAATTTTTTTGTATTTTATGGTTAAATGGGTCTTAATTTAGAATTGTCTGCTCTGAATACAGTATGCTTATAAGTGAGCTGACAGCTGGAATATTATAAATTATTTATTATTTATATATTTATAGTCTTTTTTTTCCCCCTAGTTTGTCCTGACAACCTCTTCAATAAAATTAAGGCTTCATGTGCAAAATCAATAAAGAGATGCAAGGAGATCAACATTTCCTTCTTCCCTTATGAGTCTCAGGTAAGTTTAATTCTTAATCTTAACAGTTGTCTGGAGGATTCTTTCCAAGTGCTGCTGACCTTTTAGAAAACAATGAAATAGAATGTAGCTTTTGACTGACAAACTCTCTGAGATATTTCCATTTGGGCACATTTCCAGTGCTTGCTTATGCTTTTCAGATGAAAACAAATGCTCTTCTACTCAAAGCCTTACTCTTTGCACTTGTCCTCTTTGCAACACTTGGTGTCAGTTGCAATAGGGAGGTTAAAGAAGGAATCTGTTCCCTATGAGCGGGCAAGTATTCTGGTTGGTCTTCAGTAAGGGTTTGTTACTGCTGATACTGAAGTGTTACTTGGATAGGTTGGGTAGGTTGGTGCATGGGAATAGGAGTAAGTAGGACTTGGTGAAAGTCAGGAAACAAGAACAAATGGATTAAGAGAACTGAAGGGGAGTGGAACAAAAACTACGACAACTTGACAGTCTTTTCAGTGAGAGGAGAACATGGAAATCCTGTTTTCTCAAAGATCTACACTACCAGTGGAAACCAATGAGCGTTTTCCATGTGGAGCCACACAGTGGGTGCTGTGTTGAGAAATAATTTGTTGCTCATGCACTTCATCAGACACAGAGGGCTGAAATGCACACTGATACTCACTAAGATGGTGAAGCCTCCAAGCTCTGCCCAGTTTGGGGAGCTGGAGAGCTAACCAGGAATGTTTCCCATGTCGAACATTATCAACATATCAAGGGTGACAACTCTTATGTATACCAAGTGGCAGGTGGATATAGGAGGGATTGCTGCTATCCCCTTCTCACTGTGGTGCAGTTTCCTGGTTTGAAGATACTCCTTTTTATTATAAAGGGTTCTTTATTATTTTGATTGAGAATCCATCAGGGGATAATGAGTGGCCTGTATGTTTGCTTTCCAATGAGGCTGATGTTTACAAGTTTTGTTTCAAGCTGGTTTGGGGAGCCCTGCCAAAGCTGCTCTTCTGTACCAAATAAAGCCTATGAAAATGTTGTGGTCCTGGTTCTCTGGAGGACTCACCATGAAAGCAGAAATCAGGACTACTTTTCTGAAGCTGAAAATAAGCAGCACTTAGGCTGGGCAGCACTCTTCTTGTTTTTACTGTAGTTTTGTGTTCTCAGTATCTGGGGCTGTGAGAACCTTTTGAATCCTTAGCAGAGGAACAATGTTAACTGGTCTGCCTGCATTCTGGGATGCTAAAAGTAAATAATCAGGCTGAGTTCTGGGCAAAGTCCAGGTGATTATCTGCTTGAGAGAAGCAAACACCTTTATCTGGATGGGCGTTCTTCTTTGACTCTGTAGTTTCAGAGTCCATCTGAAGCTAGAGAAAATCCATTTACTGACAATGGGGTTTGCATTCCATTTACAAAACTGTTGAAAAAGCCTTTCATCTCTGTAATACTAAGCTGCTTTAATTAAGATTTAATGCATTTAAAGAATTGCAGCTATTGAAGGTAAATTCTTCATATTAAAAGCAGATATAATATGTAAAATTCTATTTTAAACCAATTTAACCTTGATACCGTCTATGATCATTCTGATATTGCATTGTATAGCTCTGTACAAGACACTGATGTTTAGTTCCTTCCTTCCATCCATCCTTCTGTCCTGTAAGCAACTTGAAAAACAGAGTAATTTATGTAGGAGAGTAATAAGGAAAAAATCTGAGAACAAGAAGATGAGCTCAGCAGGGATAGAAGAATGAAGTGTAGGTTTGTTTGGGTTTATTTTCATAAGTGTCCTATGTATGACTTTTCCTTGCAGCATAGAGTTTTAAATTATTAGTAAACTTTTTACCAGGTGTTTTGGCAACCTGCAAGTTCCACTCTTTTTTTCTTGGTTGTGTTTTATGTAGGTATTTACTCTCAACATCCCAGATGCATTCTACCGCTGCTACAGTCCCACTCTGGAAAAGACAAAGGATAAAGATGCTGTACTGCAAGTCATGGCTGAACAAATTGTTACATTATGTGCCACGCTAGATGAGAATCCAGGAGTACGATATAAAAGGTGGGGCAAAATTAGTGTTTTATAGTGATTGCTTTCACTTTTAGGGCTTACCACATCATTTGGTCATAGCTCCAGGCTGCAGCATAGTTTAATTTTTTTTTTCTTGTGGTTGTGGATTGTTTTTAATCCACAAGTTTAAAATATGGAATGATAGGAATTTGTGAAGTGTAGGTAGAGCAGTGTTTATCACAGTGTTTAGTGTACATTCATGTAACAGAACTTCCTATACCCTGTCTTGTTCTGAATGATTTGTTTCATGTCTGGTCAACAGGGTGACACTGATATGCTGCATTCTTGTATGCCACATGCATAATCCTGTAACAGAACTACTGCTGTTTGGCCATTTGCAGCTCTGCTTGGCACCAAGGAGTTCAGAAATTGCTGGGGCACATGGGATCAGGATTTCTTGTAGTAGAGATATTGAGAAGAATGCCTCTTTTGAGCTTTGAAAGGGATTTACTATCTTTGAGGTCAAAGTAGGCTTCTGAAATTGTATTCAAGGACTGCATTCTGTGGTGTAATGTGAAGTGGTGTCTTATTCTCTGCAAAGGTAACAAATAATTGCTTGACTGTTTTTCTTCTGTGCTTTCTCTTTTTCTTTTTTTTCTTTGTTTCCCACCTCTGAGTGAAACTTTAGGTGCTGGGCCAGGTGCCAGCTAATGCCAGTCTTTTGGCTGAAGCTGTTTCTGCTGTGTGAAATACCTGAAGCATTCAAAGAGTGAAATCATAATGTAAAAGTGAAAATATATTGGAAACACTTTGAATGGAGTTCAGAAACTTGTGAAAGCAGAGGATGAATCTCAGGAGTTTTCTGTTTTAAAGATAGCATTTTAGTGTTGTGATGAAGAAATATAAGTTATTTTTGTGTGCTTCCTTTTTTCCCAGTGGACCATCTGATAGAGCCAGCAAACTTGCACAGCTTGTTGAAAAAACTCTTGAAAACTACTACAAAACAGATGAGAAAAGCCAAATAAAGGTAGAAAGTGAACTAAAATGTTTAATTTTTTTTTGTAAATCTGGGGGAAAAAATCTTTGGAATGTTGTTCGTTCTACAAATATAGATCATATTTAATAATAAAGGCAGCTAGTTGCCATTTAGGTATTTTTGTGTATGAAAGCAATGTAGAAGTAATAACTGTTGGAGTAAAGCTGTATTTGTATGATCAAACTGCTTTTATTTGAAAAATTAGCCCTATGATAATGTAGAGGGATGCTACAAACCTGAAGATCAGTGGATAAATGTTGTTTTAATATCACCTTCCATAAGGCCCTGTGTAGAAGGGGCTTCCTGCAGAATTGAAATGTTTCCCCTGAAGGGATTTATTGTCCACAAAGATGCAGCTGTTCACATAAGTAATGGTTTTGATCTGTCACTACAGGTAAGGCCTGATTAGGGCAACTGCTTAAACACAAAACCATGGGGTAAACCATTCTGACTTTCTGACTTTGTGCTTTGCTACAGAAATAAATGTACCTGCTGCTACTGCCACTTCACTAAATCCCAAAATGAAACTTCAGTTGAATGTTTGGAGGTCTTCTTCTGTATTGCAGCACTATCTGTTCTGCAATACAAACAATGAAGTTACCTAGTAAATCTCTGGGCAGCCTTTTTTGGGTTTTGTTGGGTTTTCTTTTACATTTTTTGTTTGCTAGATGAATAAGATTCAGATTTCTGAGTGTATTGCAGTGGGCTAAGAGCTAAGGGGTAAATTAGTATTTAAAACCATTGTATATAATTAAAATGTTCAAACACTTGGACCATAGTGCAGTGTTTTTCAATTTTTTTTCTAAAAATATCTGCAGTGCTGTGACTTAATGCAAATAGATTTAACATGCATTAGCTTTGTACTGTATGTCTTAAATTTGTGTTTGTTTGATGGCTTTCTAGGCTAAAACCCATTCCCAACTAATAATAATTGATCGTGGCTTTGACCCAGTATCAACTGTACTCCATGAGCTCACCTTCCAGGCAATGGCATATGATCTGCTACCCATTGAAAATGATACTTACAAGCAAGTACTTAAAAAAAAAAAAGCTAAATAGTTTATTCTTGATTGTAAAATCCCTGAAATTGTTTAGCTCAATTGCACCGTGGCAATATTAGCTGCTCGTATTGCACAGTGGTTACTTCACTTACTGTTAGTCTTTCCTCTTAGATTTGTAACTTCATCTTTTTCTTGACTTCCTCCCCTAGCTGAGATTAGGTGAGATCTAATTGGCATTTTTGCTAAGTTTTGACTCCAACAAATTGCATTTATTAAGAACTAAGAACCTTGTACTACTCTTGAAGTAAAGCCTTGGGACTGCACATTGAGATTCTTTAGATTTTCTTTCATATTCTCAACATTTTTGGCATAAAAAGACAAGCAATACCACTAACTGAATACTAGGAAAAAGCTAGGTTGTTTCTCGGGAATGCTCACTTTTATAACTTCAGTCGTTTAATTTGTGTAGTTACTAAAATTTACAAGTTTTATTGTAAATACACATTTAAATCAGTCATGTTCAGTTTATAAGCACTGTTTGGAGTAGTGTAATGTTAATTTGCCTAAGTTATGTGCTTTACTGATTGTTCTGACAACAAGGATTTTGGTAGGACTTTGCCTTTTGATGACCCACTACAGCAAAAGAGACCTGATGGCCTCATTGTTTAGCCAGGCAAAGTGGAACATGTGTCTTCAGTCAGAAGCACTGAGCGAGGATCTTAATAGAAAGTGTACAGTTCTATGAATCTGGGTTTGGTTGCTGGATATGAAGATGTAGCAGAGTATGTTTTCTAGATAGTCACTATCTGACTTTCATAATTAATCTTGTAATTTTTTCGTTCTTTTGCTTGCTGGCCGTCTACACTGTGTGAGTTTCTATAAATGTGGAAATATTATGTGGCATGATTGCTGTCTTTTTTTAGGTTTATTGCTGTTTATAGTCACGTAGTGGCTGCTCTGTAATGCTGTGCAGCAGTTTCTTTTATATGTGAAGTACTTTGTCCTGCTTAGCATTTTGTTGGTGAATGTGACTTCATTTTCCTTTAGTTATAAAGTCTTACAGTACACAGAGAAAACTGTGCTTGGCAATTACAGTGTGTTATTAGTTCGTGCAGTTTGCATTTGAAACCAAAGGGAAATTGACATTGAAAACTGAAGAGGAATTGAAGTGCATGTAAATGTGTGTTTAAAACTCTAGTTACTGTTGGTTTAAAAGAATGTCTGGAAGCTATTGCCTCAAGGAATCTTTCTAAAATTCATCTGCTGATTCTATGTTAAAATATGTAATCTGTAAAATCCTTCCGTAAATTATTTTTTGTCAGGCAATAGCTTGGCTTATAAATTAAAACCTTTGTCTATTACTGCTGTTACCATTTATGTTGATTAAACTGTTACAAATAGTACTGTAATAAGTGATGAGACTTGGGGGAAACCCAAACCCCAAATAATTGTCTGAATTTTCTCTTGGAAGATACAAAACAGAAGGCTCTGGTGGGAAGGAAAAGGAGGCAATTTTGGAGGAAGATGATGATCTGTGGGTGAAGATGCGGCACAAGCATATTGCAGATGTGATAGAGTATGTGAATAAATAACAAAGCCAACTGCTTGGTTTCTTTGAGAGGGAGGGTGTTTGAGATGTTCAGTGGGAATACAGGCAGTAATGAACATGGTTTGCAATACAGATTGGATTCAGTTAAATAATCAGTGCCAGGAAGGAATTGTGCTTCAAAAATACAATATGTACCCAGGTATGCAGTTATACTAATGCTTCTTGCAGTTCTTGAGGTAAATGGAAATCAAGTAATTTCCTGGCAAGTATTTTCAAATATTTTAAATCTGAAGGGATTATTTTGCATACAGTACTACCAAGCTGCTGCATCAAATTGCATTATGAAGATATTGCAATAGAATGTTTAATACTGCTTTTGTAAAAAAAAATCACTCTTTTTTTCTGTAGATAGACCTGTATTTCAGGCGTTTACTTTAATCCAGAAGTTCTTGTTGCACAGTCCTTTTAAGATTTTCAGAAAAGATTTAAGAACTCATGTGCTGTTGCCTTTCATTATTTTCCGCTTTTCTTCAGGGAAATACCAAAACTTTTGAAAGATGCTTCATCAAAAACAAAAGCAGCAGAAGGAAAAGTAAGTTGTTAAGTTGGGGTATTGTTTTTTCTGGTAATTTAGTTATTTTCAGCTGATCAGATCCATGTAACTCATGGATCTACTACAGAAATTAAGGCTTTTCTCAACTGGAATTTTCAGGGGTTGTGGGGGAAGCAAGGCTGCAACAGGAAGGGAAATAAGCATGCCATTTATTAAAACAGATTTTCGACTTGTGTAATTTTTTTCCAGTTATCCATATCTGCTCTGTCCCAGTTGATGAAGAAGATGCCACTCTATCGTAAAGAAATTAGTAAGGTAAGGGGTCTTTTGTAATCACAACAGTAAATAATTCTGTGCACTTTGTTTTGTTGAAGTCTAATTTTAGTCTGTCATTTTCCTCTAGTATGGTATATAGCTGTTCTCCAAATTAATGTTTTCACCTTCTGTAAAATTGAGAAAAGAACTTGTTTCCATGTGTTTCATTTTACTGTGTAAAAGAATGAAATAATTTGTGCGCTTTAAGGATTGAAGATATCAGTTTAATGTTTTACAAGGTATTGTGGGGTCAGTCTCTAAGTGAAGGGGAAAACACAGAAAATGCCTGATGGTACTGAAGGATTGACTCTTGTAACCAGTAAAAATGATGGATATGCTAGAAAAAATGATTTTTTTCTCTTTTTTTTGTTCTTCCTGTCTTATAGCAAGTTGTTCATCTAAACATAGCAGAAGACTGCATGAGCAAGTTCAAATCTAATATAGAAAGGCTCTGTAAAACTGAACAGGTATGTTTAAAAAATCCACAAACCAAACATCAAGTATTGCAAGTATTGCAAGTACCACTCTTTTGTTTGCAGGAATAGAAAACTAAACTACTATGTCTCTTACCTTTATTTTGTGGTCAGTTTTTGAGGTGGTAGTATTAAAATTAAGTGTAATATACAAGGCTCTTAATCTCCCAATAAAGAAGTGTTCCTAAGAGTCGTGGGGTGTTTTTTTTTTTTTTTTTGTCTTGAAATCTGGCTGATTTGTATAAAGATCACCTTTGTTTCCATGGCTCAAAACTCGTATGAAGTTGCTTGAATATGCTGTGCAGAGGGAAGCCCTTTTTAAATGTTGGGGAAAAGCACCTTTTAGGGTGAGGCATTTTATTGTGACTACAATTTACATTTCTAAGAATTCTACATATCACAGTTTAAATGTTTAAGAGTGTTGTATAGTGTTATTATAATGCTGTAACTATTGAAATAAATGTCAGACTTGTCATACTGAGTTTAAATTGATGCAGCTTGATTGTTTCCTGAAACCTGTGGTTTCATAAAAATGCCTTTCAAAACACACAGAACAACGTTGATTTAAATTAGTTTAATGATTTTAACCATGGTGTCTGTTTTTAATTTTAATTAATTTAGGACTTGGCTCTTGGAACTGATGCAGAAGGTCAAAAAGTAAAAGACTCTATGAGGGTCCTCCTTCCAGTTCTGCTCAACAAAAGTCATGACAGCTATGACAAAATCAGAGCTATTCTCCTGTATATCTTTAGCACAAATGGTATGACAAGTTGCCCCTTTTTTTTCCTCGGTGCTATGACCTTGAACTCAAGTTTTAGGATAGTACAGTGGTTTTAGTTAACCACCAAGTCTCTGCATTGGAGTTGATAGCTGGATTTGGAAGAAATCCTGTCCATCCTCTATATCTTTTCTCAGATTAGTAGCAAAGATACTGTTGGTAAGGAGTTAAGAGATGTAATTCAAGTGTAGATTCATATGGTGTTTTAATAGCATTCTTATTCTTGCATATATGCAATAGTTTGTTCTTACTTTCACGTGATATTGAAGCTGTTAAAGGGGGAGCTCCATGTCTGTTGCATCCTGAAAATTAAGTCAGTGGGGAAAAATCTGTGGTAGAGAAGGAGCAAATTGGCAGAATGTTGGTCTGAGGAGTCTGTAACAATATCGGGTTTTGGTCTCAAGAATGGACCATTAAACAAAACTTTATCTAAAATGCAGTATTATGTTAAACTTAGACTGGTCACACAGAACAAACAAAAAAGTTCTAGACTAAATAATAGCCCAGAATGTGTGAGACAAAACTGGTCTTACTCACAGTCACTTGGTAATTGTTGTCTGTTTTCCACATATTGAAGGAACTACACAGGAGAACTTGGACAAGCTGATCCAGAATGTACAAATACAAAGTGATAGTGATATGATAAGAAATTGGAAATACCTTGATGTTCCTGTTATCTCTTCAGTAAGAATGTATTTCTTTATTTTGTAATTTCCTACCATCCAAGAACCTACAGGTCTTTCAGCAACTCTTAGTAATATTATCCAGTTCTGGGTTTGGAAGCAGATAACTACTAGGAATTAGGGTTTTTTGTAATGTGTTTAAGTGGTAGATCCTTTGAAAATTATTCATGTTAATTGTTTAAAGTAAGATACCCATAATGTTCCCTCTGCAATTATCAGATGGTGACTTGAGCTAGTTGATTTTGGAAACTGCCAGCTTACTCAGTTCCTTGTCTCTGAAGTTACTATTTCTAGTGTATCCTGAATTCTAGAGATATTAATTATTATTTTTCTTTATTATTACTTAAAATCTCACACTTATTCCCCCTCCTTCTGCTACTGACTGCTAATAAGTTTCAAAAATCCAAACACTAATTAATACTAATAATATTTTGAAAATCTTTTCAGTTTGTTGCTCAGCAGCATAAATACTCCAGAAGGGACCGTTCTAAAGAAGAAACCTTTCAGCTTTCTAGGTGGACTCCCGTTATCAAAGATGTTATGGAGGTAAATTTCACCAGCTAATTAATTCATGGGTGCAGTGCAGAAGTTTACTTGAGTGAGCTGTTATAGCCAATATTTGAATTCCGTAGTATTTTGAGTTAATTTTGTTGAATACCTCTGGTGGGCAAAGTGGTCACTTCTAGTCTGTCTCTAATATAGAACAATAGCAATTCCAATCTAAACTGTAGTGTGGTATAGCCTGGAAGGTGTTACTTGCCAGAAGTGTGGTTTCATTATTCTTAAACCTCTTCCTAAGCATCAGTCAGTGACTGATGTCACAGGATAGTGAGTTTACTGGAGTGTTAGTCTGACCCAGTGCTGTCATTCATAGATTCTTGGTGGCTTTCACATGTTTGTTTTCAGGGGACTGAGTTCTCTCATACATTGCCATATAGAAATTAAATACATTAGGGTTATTACAGATGAAAAACTGCTGGTGAAATCTGAACAGGTAAATCAGTAATATGTTTATTAAAAAAGCATGTGTACTCACAATTCCTTGGGATACACAAAACACTTAAATACATTTTAGCATTATGTGGTCTAGCGTTTTGTTATGTAGGAGCAATTACTCCTAATTTCAATTATTTGTTGGGCTGCATGTGTTGACATGAAATTCCAGTTAGACATCCTTTCTGAAAGCTGGAACTTGCTGGGGTTAAGGTCTGTATGGCTTTTTAAATGTGTCTTTATTTTGCATTTCAGGATGCTATAGAAAACAAATTGGATTCAAAAGACTGGCCTTATTGTTCCCGGTATCCTCCCACCTGGAATGGTTCAGGAGCAGTAAGGTAAATGGTTTAATTTCCTGAAACATAATTTACCCAGATCTCAGTATTTTTGTCATTCACATTCTAAAGCATTACAGAAGCGTGCTTACTGAACAGTGAAATAACACATGTAAGGTAATGTTAATGTGCCAAGCCTATATTTTTATTTAATCTAAAATGTACTCAACTTGGTTGTTATTTTAATAATTTTTAGTAATGTATAGCTTTTTTATTTGTACTATCTCCCTTTTGCTTCAAGGTTAGAAATAACATTTCATATTCCCAGAATGAGAAGTTTAAGCCTTGAGCTTATTAGTGTGAAATAGTTTCAGGAATGAATGTTCAGTACTGTGACTTAGGTAAAAAGAATGTTTTACTTCTGGAAGTTATCTCTGCTATGTTAGTGGTGGTGACATTATTGGGGTTAATGACCTCAGGAAGTTAAATTCATCCTCTGTAGGCTCTCTCATTAGGAAATATGGGCCTGTTAGGCATTTGACCTCTGTTGCCAGGGAGTGGTTTAGACAAGTCCAGGACAGTTGGAGATCTTGAAATGAATTCTCTGCTAATGAATGTGAAATGTGTCCTTGCACATTTAATGAATGTCACTTAGAGGTGATTTTTTGGAGGTTTTTTTTAGCTCACCTGTACTGTTCCTTCTTCCTCTTTTTAATTCCACTAACTCTTGAACCTCATTGCCAATACCTGCCAATTTGAGAGCTTTATTACTTTTTATAGTGCTATTTAAATGGTGAGACAAATTAATAAAGACTCTCAAGAGTGTTTCTCTCTCAGGAATGCTCACTGCACTAATCGGATGCTGGAATTCAGGGAGGGAAACTTTAGGCATATCTAAAGCATGGAAGATACACTTGAATTGGAATTTGTACTAAATAAAAAACAAAAAGGAGAGATACACAGCCTTAGAAAAATAGGTTTTTTACATCCACTTCTAATTAGACTGTTGGTAATGTATCCTTCTGTTCCTGGCTATGTGCAAGGATGATCAGTGCAATGGAATACTAGAGCAAGTCCCTGTACACTGGAACTTGATATCTGTCTTACAGGCTGGTGAAATGTGGGAATCTTGAAGGCACTCTAGCAGAGAGGTCAGGACTGCAGATGACTTAACCTGAGTCTGCAATTACTACATGTGTATTAGACTTGTAAGCACTTCAGGTTGCTTCTGTTTTTCCTAGGTATCTGAATCTGATTTGATAACAGACAAATATTTTCTTTAGTGATTCTGTTCATGTTCAGAGATTGAAAAACCTGAGATTCCAGCTTTTCAAATGAACTTCATGGAAAATGCCACTGGAATTGGGAGCATGCAGAGTTAAGCTGCTTGGCAGGAGTCCTTGGCATGTTAGCTGTGTGTGAAACAACATTTTTGTTTTGTATTTATTTTTCCCCTGGTGATACCTAAACAGTTTGAGTAATGTGATAATTTAAAAAATTTAATAAAAACAAGTGATCAATTAATCTAAATACTTTTGCTGAAATTATAATCAAGCCATGAGCTGCATGGCAGAAATTGCTACTGTTTGTTGACTGTCCAATATTAACCAAAAATTAATCAGGCAAGCTGCATAAATGTCACCTTATGGAATTTTTTGCAGTGCACGCCAGAAGCCCAGAGCGAGTTGCAGAGAGGAGCGGAGGAGCGGTGCGAGGCTGATCGTGTTTGTCATCGGAGGGATCACGTACTCGGAGATGCGCAGCGCCTACGAGGTCTCTGAGGCCTACAAGTCCTGTGAAGTTGTTATTGGTAAGCCTGCCATGGGAAAGGCTGGGGTGTGTGCTGTACTACATGTGGTTCTGGAAAATGTAAACACCATTTTTCTTAGATTCCCTCTGTTGGTTCACACACTGATACTATGGCTGGTGTATTTCTTAAAACTGTGCACTTAAAAGCATCTTTTCAGGTTATCTCAACTGTTTGATGTTCAAAGAAATTTTTTTGCCACAAGACAAAGGACAAAAAAGTTATGCTCTACAGAAGAATTATGTCAGAGATATGTCAGTGTATAGCACACAGGATTTCAAGAGACATCTATTTCTTTGCATTACAGTTTCCTCACAAACTTTTGCATCTGCTTGTGCTTTACTTCAGTGGCACCTGCTACTCTCATTGCTCTTGGAAGTAGGAAAGCTGACAGACTAGTGCAAATTTGCTCACTTTGGAAGGAAGATAAGTATTAAAAAACCCCAACAATCCCAATCAAAATTCTACCCAAAAAACTAAACAAGTAAACCCCAAACCGCTTTTGCAGTGTAGCTCCATTGACTTTACAACATTTTCTAGTTTGTGTTGTGGCTGCTTGAGAGGCTTTGTGTAAACCTCACAATGATTAACTGCTTGGGTCCTGAAAACTCCCCTGCTTAGGATTTGGCAATTGGCAGCTGGTATAGTAATCTCTCAGCATTTTAGAGGTAGTAAATGCTTGTTCAATCAGCTGCTGTGCTTCAAATGAATTTTAAATAGCATTACAGGAAATAATTAGGTACTAAAACATGTACCTATATATAGTATATAGGAATAGAGCTCCTTGATACAGAACCTTAACACAGACCTATGTCCATCTGCAGGGCCAGCTGATGGCTGGGTGCAGGGTCATCTAAAGCATTCTAAATTGCTAAAGAGGTCTGCATCTGGCATTTAAATTTATTCTTGAGATTCAGATTGACTCTGTCTACCATGTACCATGATTTTAAATAAATACTCTTCCGTAAAACAATGCCAACCGTGATTCTGAGACCTAGAGTCTGTTACATCAAAATATTCAGAGGTATTGTAGGTGTGTTTGTCTGTGGTTGGTTTTGTTTTGGTTTAATTTTTATTTGCTGGTTTCATTGGTGGTGGTTGAGGTAGGTTTGATGATGGTTCTAGTTCTGAGTAGTAATGGAAAGACCAGGACAATAGGAATGTAGTTTAAGCAGATTATTTCTTCATCTGAGACTTGTTTACAGTACCATGTTTAGTGTAGGTGACTTTCACTGGGGTATCTGATGCTCACCACAGCACCATCTTCCCTTTTGTTTAGAGATGATTCTTGTAGGTTTGTTTGTAATCCTGATTTCTGAGGCAAGGTGATAGTTGCCAAATTGCCACATGGATTACTGAAAGATTAACATTTGTTTGAGTTTCTGATTCAGAACTCAGGAATATTAGCCCATTCAGAGTGACAATACTTGCCTTCAGAAAACTGCAGGGTGACCCTTAAAGGCAGAAGTTATTATCACTCTCTGAGAATAGGAGAGGTAGTTGTGCATTGAAGAATAATAAGGATTTTCTTTGCTGCTCAAGACTTGAATTTTGTTTTTTCAAGGAAGTGTTAGTCAGTAAAAGCCAATTTTCTGTAACTGATATTTCTGTGGAACACTACTGTTCGTGATAGTGGATGGTGGGTTTCTTGCAGACTGGGACAATTGCCCACGTTCAGCCCTGTCTTTCAAACAGGGCAGAGCAAGACTTAAAACTTGTGTTCAAAGTATGAGTCCTGATCTGGATGTCTGAGTGTGGGGAAGAGGGACATTGCCTACCTAAAGGTGACACTTACATGATGGTGCTTTATATGGAAACACTTTGAAATGTTGCACTTGTCAGTTTTCTAGGTGCAGTAAAGAACACTGGCATGTAACTGATGTTTTAAAGAGGAAATGTCTGAAAGTCAGAATTTGACTGATACAGTTCATACCTAATGTTCTTTTGTCAGGTTCTACTCATATTTTGACACCTAGAAGACTACTGGAGGAAGTGAAGAGCCTTAGTAAACCCAAGGATATGGTCTGCATTAAGGATGAATAGATGTGGTGATGTTTATGATGTATTAAAAATGTAAACAGTATGTACATATTCTAATGGAACTGACTTTTCCAAACACTGCACTTCAATACTACATGGTTCCTAATGGGAGGTTGTGTTATAATTTAAATTTGCTGCTTTTGGGGGAGTAGAAGGCAAGAGAGATGAAAAGATAAACACGTGTGTTTCATAGTGTTACTTAGGTTCTATTTATTATTGCAAGTGCTTTTTCAAAAGGGCATGTTTGTTCCTAACTAATTATGCTAGAAGTTACTGTAATTATGTAAACTGGAATTGTCTTTGAGAACTGTGAAAGATTTCTATGAAAGAATCTATTTCTAAAAATGTCTGAATTAAAAAGGGTCTAGGCTCTTGGGTAGGGACTTCAAGAGAAAACTTGTAAATATGGGTTTATGGTAAAAATGTTTCATACAAGTTCAGTGTCTTACAGTGTAATGTTTTCTGTAAAAATAACTTGCTGAAAATTCTTTAAATATGTGTAATTGTGAAAAATCTAAAGGCTTTTTAGATGGTGCTGGGTAAGGTAGTTAATCACAGAATTATTGAGCAGTTCCAATCACAGTAAATAACTTTGGAGAAATGCTGTCAACTGTGCACTGAAGTACACTTTATATTTAAGTATATACAGAGATTATTACTGAAGCTTTTTTAAAAAGTTGATTTCTTAGCAAATTCCTTATGATTGTCTACACAGTCTGTTTCAGAAGTTGAATTGCCTGTGATAGAGAAATACCAAAACTAAGCATGTCTCTGAGGAAGTGGGAGCAAGGGGAAAGCAGAGGACAAAAAGGGAAGCAGTTCAGCCTTTCAAAGGGTTTGATAACTTGGAAAAGAAAACCACAAAGCAAACAAAATGACAAAACCTGATGTACTCAAGAGAACTTACTTTTTAAGAATTTTGTTACATATTAAGAAAGAATACTTAAGCTTGCATTGAACCTTTGCATTGAAGGGAATAAAAAATCAAATTGTAAGAATTCTGTAATACTGATAATGTTAGATTTCTCTTTAAAAATACTTAAATTACTTAAAATTACTTAAATTAAAATTACTGAACTTTTAAAGTGATGTTGTATTTATGTGCCTTGAAATATTAGTTTGTTGTATGTAGAATCCAAGAGAAATGTTACAATGAAAAAGAATAGATTACTCATGGCCTTTTGTTTATATTTTTTCCAGTGATGAGTATTTATTTTTTGTTTTGTGATTTTGGGCTTTTCCCCTTTATTTTTGCACTGAGGTTAACCAATACTTTCAGAGAATATTTTTGTTAGATGAGCTAATTCAGAATTAATTAGAAGGTGGAAAGAGGTCAACTTCTCCCCCTACATCAGAGAGAAGTGAAAGGAGAGAACATAACATGATTCTAAAAAGGTTGCAGGACATGGGGTGTGATGAGAATAACTGGCTGTAGCTTTCAAATGCACCTAAATGAGTTTGGAGTTGAATCTATGCTGACTTTTTTTTTCAATAAGACTACAGAAGCAACACTCTTAAATCAACTGGTTCATCAAATACCATGTACATCACAACTTTAAAAAATGCAGCAGAAATATCTGTATTGTTTTTGTGAATTCTAGTTTAGAACTCTATCACAGTAAAAATCCAGAGTAAAAGTACTTATCTAAGAAATGCTGTGTTCAATGTTTTCTTACTAAAGATCCACACTTTGAAATTGGTGCTGAAAAATTACACTAAAATTGTATCTATTTCTTACAACTTTGGCAAGAAGAACCCAAATTTGCTGTAACAGCTATATGTAGGTGCAATTTTTTCCCATTTCTAAAGCTGGAAAGTAGTTAAGTACAGAAGAAAATAGCTGATATCAGTGTTACACTTAAGGACTGAAATGATTTTATATACTACTGAAATCAATTGTTTTGATACTTTTTTAATTGCATAGACTTGAAGAAATTCCAGCTCACAATTCTGGATTACTTCTGTATATTCAGGAGTTAAGTCTTTTTCCATGTCCCTGCTTCAGGCCTAAGTCCTATCACCAGCTGATAACTCAAAAGTCTTAGTCTGTTTTTTTTTGTATCCCTAATCCACTATTTCTATCAGGCAAAGCAAAGCCAAATGTTACTGTAAAGGTGGAATTATAAAGATGCTTTAAGATGGGAAATCTGGCACCAATATGTAGCTCAAAACATCTTATGGAGTGGGTAAGTGGAAGTTATACTCAAGATATGTGGGTTTTTTTCCCCAAGGATCTTCTCTGCTACATTTTTTCTAGATCAAGAATCATATTATCAAGAATGGGAAAGAGTTCTGTCAGGATAAACAAAACCTTAGCATTTCAGAGTACATGTACAAGGTATATTATAATTTTGAAAGTTCCTATTTTCATATTATGTATATTAAAAAACTTGCCTAATGCTACATGTGGGCCCAGCAACTGATTTTTAAAGTTGAATCTGGAAATCCGGACAAGATTCAGAAATTACTAAGGAAAATCAAAGGTGTGGAACAATCTTCATGTCAAGAATGGCTAGACTAAGATCCTTGACCAAGGGGAAAAAAGATGATGCTGGAATGTGTGATGGAAGCCTCAGAAATCTTTTTAGTGTTCAGACTGAAGCTCTTCCTATTCAGTGTGTGAAGTAACACATGAAACCTGCAGCTATGAAATCAGAACAAAAGGACCTTTAGTATCCCAGATGTCATGCAATAATGACATGTTCTACATTGTTATATGGGAGAAAAAAAATCCTCAATGTAAGACAAGTATTTATAGGGCTAGTATTTTATTTCATCTGAAAGCCACAGCAATTACTTCATTTATTAAGTTCATTTGCAAATAACGTGAATATTCCAAATATTAAACTAAATAAAGCAAAACCAGGGATATTAAGCAGAGGCAAATGAAGTTATAAGGATATACAGTAAGAGGCTAAGAAAAAAAAAGAGTTGAATGGTATTGTTGGCTGTGAAGCGTGGAAGAAGCCCTGAAAAAAGCCATTGACTCAGGCTAGTGAGTAAGTGGCACATGGCAGTGAGTTTAGCAATCACTGCTTGTATGACCAATCTGGATTATTTCTGTATCCACCACTGGATATTTATTAAGCTGTCTTAAGTGAATGCTTAGAGAAGGTATCTGTACACAGTAATGGGGATTAGCCAACCTACTAAAGACTTTCAGTAGAATTAAAATTTTGTTTTACAGTTTTAAGACTGAGTGTAAATGTGGAATACCTGTATGCTCTGGTCTGGTTTAGTACCAATAGGTACAGAACAGCTGGCAAAATCAGCTAGCTGACTTTTTCATGTTTCTGTTCATCATTTTATTTTTGCAGAGATACTAACACTTCAGTATGAACCAGCAGAACAATATAGCATTTGAACTAGGTAATTAAAACTCTTTTCTTTTAACTTTAGCTAGATCTTCTGAAACTGCTTGAACCATTCGCTCTGTAGCTTTCTTCAAACTGTTTGCTGTCTCTATGGCATGATCCAGAGTAGAACTTAAAATCTGTTGGAAATAGTAAAATGTAGCTGTGTTAATTGCAAAGGCAAAAGTACACATAGGTACTGGAAAAAGGTGATGTTTAAGGTTTTGTCCATGATTTTCACTCTGAGTATGTGTTGAGAAGTAAAAATTGAGTCTTGTGATAGACTGCTCTAGGATTCAACTTGGAAGTATCTATTAGTTATTTCTCGCTTTGACTGTGTATTCATCTGAACTGAGGGACATTTACACCTTTCTAATGTATCAGCTTGAGTGTGGTACATGTTTTTGGTACTGAGAAGGCTTTTTTGAGGTTTTGATAGTGGTTTGTCTAGCTAGGCTTTGTTTCAGTATATGAAATACAATTCTAGAGGTAAGACCCAGTGCTATTTTTTGGTCTGTTTCACCATTTATACAGGGACTAAGTTGCACAATAAGCCTGTGCATACCTGAAGTAATACACTGACATATGAGCCAAAGTGCTTGGAGTTTGAACTCCCTCTTGTCTTACCCTAAAATGGACTACACATGCTTAGGCTGTAGTAATCAGCTTGTTAAGTGCCATGATATAGGGAGGTAATCCTTTCAAGAAAGCTGTGTGGCTTTTAATTTTCACTCAAAAGTCTTACATTTGCATAGGAATAATTGGCATTTCTGTTTCTGATGTTGATTGCAGATTTTCTTTGGGCAGATTTCTTGCTGGGTATATATTGATATGAAAGGATAATTTTATCATATGTGCTTGAACAGCAGGTTTGGGCAGCCTCAAAGGATTTCCTAAAGATAAGATATATAGAATAAAATACAGTTTAAGTAAGAAAAAGAACTTCTAAAATATGAATCACATACATACACCTTGATAGCACGTGGTTAGAAGTTAATTTTTCAGTGAGTAGAGTTTTCCATTGAATTGTAAAGCACAGTCCATCACTATTTGTGTTCTATCTGCACTGCAATGAGACAGGAAATGTTCTAGGATGGCAGAGTAAGGAAATTTCTCATAATAGCAGCACTCTGCTGCTGCTGTAACTTTCTCTCACAGTGTTCTATGCCATTGATTCTCAAGTGCAGCTGCTGCACTTCCAGGCAATTACTGCTATTCAGTGAAGCTGTCAAAAAATACTGTGACAAAACTTGTTTGCATTTCAGTCTAGTCTGTGCTACTGTTAGGAATCCTTTTATTTCTGTCTCACAGTGTAATTTAATGTTAACAACAATTTAAAGTAGGATTGTTGTTTATAGAGAAATAGTTGGTAGCAAACAGCTGCATCCTAATACAGGCCTGCTTTTGAATCTTTGAGTGGGAACATCCTCTTAAAGTGAATTTTTTTTCATTACTAAATGTGTCAGCTAAAGAAGCTTCATTAAATTAGAAGGAGTGAATCTAAGAATTGTTTACCCATGTTCTTAGAGTAAATATTTTAATTTCACTAAAGAGTGAAATTCCAATATACAACATGCAGTGTGAAAGATAAAACATTCTTCCTGCTTATGATACCTGGTGTGTTTTTTCCATGCTGAATCTTCAACAATGGGGTTTTCTGTTGTACTACATAGTTACTGCTTCAGCTTACCTTTCACAAAGTCTGGTTACAACTTCACCTGGCTGTTTGGTTTTTTGAATCTTTTGATTGGAGATTCTCTTCTTTGAATAAGCTGGAGTTGTTGAGGCCATGTTTAAAACAAAAAAGACAATTTTCTGTGTGTTTTAACATTTTTTTCTCTTTAGCATGAATTAAAGATCAAGTAACTATCACTGCTGAATAAAACTTGAATATATTTAAAGTGTTTTGTAAATGAGGACAGATTAACCTTTTTGTGTTTGCTCTTGAGTTTCGTTGGCAAATGGAATGCAGATTTACATTTAATTTCATACAGTGAAAGACTGCAGTGGGGAAGTGTAGAATAATCAGTGTCATAATCCTAATAATTACATTAATACCATGTATTGATTTGTAGTTTCACAGGATTGCTAGAGACAAATAGCTAGTTTGTACTTTCTTCTTGATGAAATTTTATATTTTTCTTTAAGCAATTTTTTCCTATGCTAAAGAGAGAGTCTAAATTACTTTAAAAAGTACATGTGCATATGATCAACATTTAATTTTTTTTTAATTAGGCTCTCCTTGACTTAGCTGCATGTCAAAAAATATGAAGGTAGGGCTGGAATTTTCTTTAGTACTTGTTTATACTATGCTAGGTACTATAAAAGTTGGCAAAGTAATGCCTAATTCTCATATCTTTTCATGTGGCTGTGCAAAATGTGATATTCCTGCCATAAATGAAATATGAAAGGGATTCATCTCATAAAGAACCAGGGAAGGTTAAATCTGTTGTGCATGGAGATGAAACTTGACCAGGTGTGTAAAAGTTGGATTTACAGTGCTAATGACTGCTTTTACTAAATTAAATGTGGCCTGGTATGTGTAGTGTGGGTTTCTGCCCCTTAAAACTAGCCTGTGTTTGTTAATTACACATCATACTTACAGGATGAACCACAGCTTCTTTTTCTACATAGGGTACAAGACTGAACAGACTCTTTGTAATTCCTGAGTTTTACTCGATCTGTGCTTCCCCTGGGGCATCTGCATCTAAGTCCTGGAAACAGAGACGTGTGGTTTAGAAAAACAAAACTATAAGCAATGTTTCCTTGTTCATATTTTTGCAATCACTGTACCTTTTCTCTCTCCACATAATCTTGTATTTAATGATTTGTAACTTAGAGTGTCACAGTTGACAAGGTCCTTGCTTTGTGAATCATTATAAGAATCACAGCCTGAGAAGTCTTCTGAATCGCTGCCTAAAATTCAAAAAATAAGTTAAAAGGGTCTAAAATATGAGAAGCTTTGGCTAATGTAATCAGGTAATTATTTGGCTTTCAGCACCATAATTTCAGAGCCTTTTGCTGGCAGTAATACTATTGCAATTTGAGGAAGTACTTTCATCCCCAGGAGAATGGTAATTGAATTCAAGATCAGCTTTCAGCCGTCTGCAAGCTTTGAATGTATTTTTCTGGTGGTGCTTATTTTCAGACCAAGAATTGTTGTTTGGGTGGTGGTGGTTTTTTTTTTTAATGAAGTTCTCTATCTCCCTATCCATAGTGTTATGGAAACAGTGCAGCATAATAGGAATGGGGTGAGAATTTGAGCAGCTTTAGTATGGCACTGCTTTAACTATTGCACCAACCAGTACAAACAATAATCCCAGTGTATTAAATTAAAAGGATATCACAAGAAAGTCAAGGACAACTGATAGACAAAAGGTAAGAAAACCTATATTCAGACTTAAAACTGAATGTAGGACAGCTCATGCTGTTCTCCTTTAGTTGCTGGTCACTAAAAGCTTCAGAATATTCTGCAGTGGAAAGTTAAAATTGTTTTTAAGCAGAATAATGAAGTTGAATCCAAAAACTGAAAGTGGAAGTACTGCTATGAAGTGTCTCAGTTGTCAACCTTGGAATCATCTTCTGGAGCAAGAAATAAATGCACATCAGAAGAAAAAGCAAAATCAAAGCATTGTGTGCTGCCATGCTCTTGAAAATGTTAGCAATGGCAATATTTGGAAACTTCTCTAGAAAGCTGAATTAGATTTATAGAGTAATTCAGGACAGGACTTCTGGAGGTCATCTGACTCTGTCCCCTCTCAAAGCAGGCCCAGCTTAAATGAAGTTGCTTAGAACCCTGTCCAGTTGAGTTCTGAGTATCTCTCAGAATGGAGATGCCACAGCCTCCCTAGAGCAAACTGTTTCAGTGTTTGACCAAGTTAAAAATCTTGCATTCTTACTAACTAAAAATTGCATTGCAAGCTCTCTGTTGCCTCTATGTCTTTCACTGAGAGTTCCACAGTGAATTTGACCTGGTGTCCTTTTTAGTTTCCTTTTAATTCTTAGTGTTTTGTGCTCTACAAAACAGAGCAGTAACGTCTGTTAAAACTACAATTATCATGTTGAGACAGAAATGTATTTCTTCACAGGATTCCCTAGCAGGTTTAAGCACAGTTCTGACCTTTGTATGCCCTCATGACTTACTCAGGTTGGTATCTGATAAATCAGTTGGTTTTCTCTGCACAAAGAGTGGAGATGTTCCAGTTTTTCCTTCCTGGATGTTTGTATTTCTTTGAGCATGAAAACAGAATATATTAATTGTATCTTAGTATTTCTATGATGAAACTTACAAACATCTTATACTAATGATGAATTACTTCTTAATTGAGAAGAAATCAGATTTATTCACAGAAAGAACTTTACTTGTATCAGTTATCTGAGAAGGTGGTAAGCAAAAGTTTAATAATTAACCAGATAAAAAAATAATGAACCCTTTTGTTAAGGGACACATTCTGACAAAGGCACCCTGACTTCTCATAGCTGTTGAAAATGCTTAAAAGTAGAGATTTTGATAATCCTGTATTGGACTAGTAAAGTAGTATGAAGTCTAAGATACATCCGTTACCACTGATGTTTTGATACAACATACAATTAATATGATTTGGTTTCTTAGTAACTTTGAGCTGTTATTAAGGCTTTAATTTAATGCCTTTAGATAATTAGAGGAGTATTTGAGATGTACCTTCTGAGAGAAGAAGAACAAGATTCCTTGTTTGAATTATTTGATGTCTATTTTTAGCTTTGGGTGTAGAGGATCACCAAGTTTATTTGGAAGATTTTCTACCCATTCATGAACAGAATGATCAGAAGATTGAACTAATATTCTTTCAATGACAGAGAAAAAAGTGGAAGCTAGGTGAGTTTTACTAGACAACTATTAACACCTACCCTGTAAAATAATCTGACAGAATTAGGTTAATGTGACTGTGTTCTATGCTGCATGCATTCTTTTCCCAGAAACTCTGCTTCTCTACTGGAACTTAGTTCAGTTCTCTTTTTTTAACCTTAGACTGGTTAAGGGGAGACCATTTATTTTATTTTTCTAATCTCATTGAGATGTTTAACGCCTGTAAAATGCTTCCTAGGAGGGTGGAGATGGTATTTAGAGTTTTCACAAGGTTTTGATTATTAATTATGTAAGGATCTGCATCCCTCCCTTTTCTTGTTTAATTAAAAATACCACACAAATATTGGCAAATTAACTTTTACTGGCACTGTACTCTGACTACTTATTAACATCCTGAATTTGTGTGGCTGTCATGAATTTTATACAGAAATATGATTAACTCCTAGGTGAAAGTGATGGTGGTGTTTTGGCTTCAGGAAATACATTCAGACAGGGAAAGGTAGGAAGACCAGGCTAGGAGGAATTCTTGAATATGTAGTTACAGAATTCTGTAGAACTTTTATTCTGGAAATATTCATGATGCTTTTCAGAGATTTCAGTCATCCTAATTTTCTTATTCAGCAATTAATTTTATGTATGTTTTTATAAAAACTTCTACAGCTGTTTCCAAGTTTTCACTTACATGTGAAGACAAAGATTGCACTTTTTGCCTTCTAAATAAAGTTGATTTGTTGGTGGGATTACATCAGTTGTCTGACTTCTTTCTGCCTCATGGTTCTTATGAAAAAATGGAGTTTCAGTACCTCTTCTTTGTGGAAGATCAGCAGTGCTTGAAACTGCAGAGCTCTGTACGAAGTAACAAAGCATAGACATAGGTGAACATGGGCCTTGCATTGTAAGGAATGACTCCTACCAAAAAGCATCTCCTCAGGTTCTCTTATCATTTTTTCTCTGAAGCCCAAAACACTGATTATGAAAGCATTTATTGAGAATTACCTGTAGATTTGTAGAAGGCAGTAGGATTTTTTGGGGGGGAAGTGTGTATGTATGATCTGAGAGAAAATATTATCATTCTTAGGAGTAAACTCAATTTTCTCTAGCACAATACTGTTTGGTCTTCTAGTAATTCTGCAGCTTAACTTCTTTGTCAAAGTAATCTTGGTTGAAGTAATTTTTCCTCCCATGAAATGACAGTGATTAATTCCCCAAAACAGCTTTGCAGAAGTTAAATTAGCTACTCATATTTTCTTACTGTGAAATAAATGCTTTTGAAACAGAAACTAAGAATTCAGTATAGTAGTGTTTTTATACTTAGTTTTATACTTAATTACATACTATAAAGTTAATATTTCGTTGAAAATATTTTCTTTTGAAGTAACGTGCTATCTGAAAGCATCGTGCTCTTACTAGAGGAGAAAATACAATCACACAACTGCACTTAGGTTCTCAAGACTTGCATCAGTAAAACAGAATAATTGTAATCTCTAATAAAAGTCAGTTACCTCACAGAAAGACTGGGCAGATTCATAGGAAGTCGGTAATGATGACAGGCTGCTTTTGCTGCCATCGATTTGTTCTTGAATGTCTTCAAGCAGCATGCCAAGTCTGAATATTCTTCCTTCCACCCTTCTAAATCCAATCACAACCCACAGTTACTTAAAACTCTCTAAACTCATCTTTTATTTCTTACCATGATAACCAGAGTAGCCATTGCAATACATTTCCCATAGGGAAAAAAAAAAAGTATGGAGTTGACAGAGTCCCTTTTAAGTATTTGAATTAATCAAATAGACATCCCAATTACAAGTAGGATATATAAAGCCCAAGGTGAATTTTGGCCAAATAACTTTTAGTTTACCACATTAAGATAATATTTTCACTTCAGGAAAACTCGAATGGATAAATGAAGTAAAAGCTGTAAGACAGTCAAAGAAAATATACTGATGTACTACTTAGCATTTCTCTTCTAACCTCTCAGGATCAAACTCTCCAAGGTTGATAGGCTTGTCCTTGTAGTTCTGCAGCTGTAAGCTGTGGTGCTCTTCTCTAGCTTTTAAATAATTTCTTTCCAAGGCATCAAGATATCTTTTCAGTTGATTTAATGCCTTTATCAATAAGAAATAATTCAATACAAAATATCATGATAACTTAGCATAAACAGCTATCACTATGTCTTGCTAGGTAAGCCAGATATTATTTGCAGTGCTGTTGGTAAGAATTTTGGTAGTTCTCTGAATTGAAACAGGACTGCATATTGTGTATTTACCTAATATTCTGAGCTGCTCTATTATGTTCAAGTAAAATAATAAAAATTATTTCTGAACTGATGCCCTGCATATCAAAATGACTAACTTGCATGGCAGCTTCAGACCTTTTATTAATAATTTTAAGTCAGAATCCTTAAAAAATTTAAGAATTCGTCCACCTATTGAACACCTTCATTTTTGCTTCCTAATCTCGTACCTTTAGTCTGAATTGAGAAGAGTAAACATCCATTTGAGGTAAACATCAACTATCTTGCCAGAAAATTTTAAGTCTACAGCCATTTCAAGTGCATTTCAGATAGCTCAAAATACATAAATGAATTTACCAGATATTTGTCTTGTAAAAAGAGTGTTTCCTGGATCATATACTTAGAGAAGTCTTCCACCTTTAAGACAAAATATTAGACTTGTATTATATTTAAACAAATTTGCCAGGTGAGTATGGAATTTGAGCATCAGTGCAAAGTATATATTGAAACAGAGCTCTTACTTTCTTAGTCAGTTGCTCTGTCTGATCCTTTAGAGTTTGAGACATCCTTTCTCCTAGTGTTAATTCTGGCAGTAAATCAGAAGAATTTAGACACTGTGCTTCTACTGTCCCAGCTGCTGGTACTGCTGTTCCAGGCTGCAGTCCTATGGAACACAAGGTAAGATTGATCTATTGCAATTTTGGCCCAAAGGTGTAACCAAATTACATTAAATAGTCATTTGCATAGTTAGTGTAATTTTATTTACTTGCTTTAAGCAAACCATATGTAGGTTGTACAGGGACAGGAGCACGTAATGTGATGGCGTCAGGTGGTGTCCCAGTGTGTCCTGAGGAAATGGCAATGCTGGCATTTGCAAAGTCTGACTGAGGAAGTATCTGTTAAAATGAGAACCTTCATTATAGATACAATGTATAGAGCACTTATGGACCTGGACAAAAAGCTTTAACTCCAAATAAAAAGTATTAATGAAATGTTTATTGTAACAGTACCATTTAATTTTCTGAGTTGATAGTTAGATGTGTAAAGTATCTCATTGTATAAATACTTAAAATACTTCTGCTCAGTGTTGTGAAAATATAGAGGATTTGTATAAATGGGAAATACAATATGAAGGTGACAAAATAGTTTTAGGGGATAGTCATAGTCCTAGAGGTAAAGAAAAATTACTTTAAAAAAGAAATGTATTTTGAGAGATTTACCTTAGGATTAAATCTCAGATGGTCAATACGATTCTGGATGTCAGCATGCTGTGTCAGCATCTCATTTGCAGTCAGGAAATAATAGGGAAAACTATTAAAACTTGTATCTCAAGCAATTTACTAGGATGTAAATCTAGGCATGGAATTAAGAATCTGTAAAACTCAGTGAGTGAGCTCTATGTCAGGGCATGACATTGAGCAGCAGTTATCTAATTGCTAACAAGCTTTAAAATAAATTCACTACAGTAAGAGAAATACTGTTGTCGAAAAAATCCTTTAGAAAGAATTGACTTGTCAATAAATACTTGTCTCAGTAGTTGAAGTGTGTTAGATGTGAAAAAAGGCAAAGATGTCTTAACATGGGCACAGTATAAAAAGAGAAATTGTTCTTAAAAATGTATTTGAAGTATTTTTTGTGAATTTAAACATTTAAATATAACACTAGAAATAACAATTCATAGTGGATTTCCTAATGATTTGATAGGATGCTTTATCATCACAAACAATGCTCTAATGTTAAATACTGGAGTATTAAATAATACTCAGCCTTTAAATAATTGGTAATGACAGCTCTGTATAAAGTCAGTTGTATAGAACTTTATTTGTGAAAGAAGTTTTTGAGTCAAGTGATGTGCTCTGATACCTACAGAGTGCCTAGAGAGCTAGTCATGTCAGATTTTATGAGATACAGAATATATTCTTACAATAAACCACTCTTATCCAGTATGAAGAATTTCTTCAAGCATTCTTATTACCTGTAGCTGTTGCAGCAGTTCTGAAACACTCCTTTCTTCTTGATTCTCTACTTCAGCAGAATTGAAGTAATTCTTATTTTCCAAAATGTTGTTCACAGTTACCGATTTACTTAGCAAAATAGGAAAGGGTTTTGCTCTTTCAGTTGAAGGAACTGAGGTAATATTGTCAGGTTTTTCTAGTACTTTAACTTCTGAAGCAACTTCTCTGAAGTCAGGAAGGCAATAGTGAGCTTGCCCTTGGCCATATGTGAGCTCACAAGGTGAAACTGTTCTCTTAAACAGGGCCCTCTCATCTTTCATGTTTTGAAAGGTGTGTGTACCTCCAGACTCATCAATCAATTGTGAGTATTCTTGTCTGCACCCGCACTGACCAGAAGAAAAAATAGATCTATTTTCATTTAACGAGTTTCCATTTTTGTTACAAGCCTTTACTTCTTTGTGCTTCTCTAAGGGATAATCCTCCGAGCTCGTTGCCCATTGTTCACGTACTAAAGGGCCTTTGATGTGTCCTGAAGGCTCAGGTTTGCTCCCAGTGTCATCGATACTTTCAGTAAAGGACACCTCTGGTATTGTCTCACATTCAATTAAGTGGCATGTGCTTAGTAATTCTCCCCTAGAAAAATGGCGCAGGAGAACATTGGACATCTTGGAGGTAGTTACATGTTCTTTGCTCTCTGCTTTACTGGAACTACCAACATGTAATTCCTTCTTTAAGGAAGCTTCAATTCCAGGCATTTCAATTGGAACTCCAGTTGTTCCTCTGGTGCCTCTGTGATGACTGGAGAATTCTTCAGGCTGTAGAAGAGTTTCATAATTGGCTGCTGCTTTTATTTTTTTGTTATCTTTAGAACAAGCTAAGTTTAAAATACCAGAAATATCTTCTGTACAACTATAGGCATTCAAATTATCTGAATTATTGTCGTATTTACAGCTTATTCCTACATCTCCATCATAAACTAAGTAATCTTCTTCCTCTTCAGTTGCATCTGTGCTACAGCCTAATGCATCTGAAAATGAATTATTCATTTGGGCTTTCATCCAGCCTGACAGTTTGCACTTTTTTGTAGTCTCCATATCCAGTTTCTGTAGAATATTGATGCCATTGCTTTGCCAGTTGTGGACAGAGCTTTTTTATTATTGCATGGGTCAAAATCTGCAACGTATGATTAATAGTTCTTTTATACTCAAATGTACACGACAATAATACCTAGTTATCTATATAATTAATATTTAATTATCTCCCTAATGTAATTTTTTTGAACAATCGTACCGACTTGGATGCTTCCCTGTTTGCACTAGTGTAAGTCTGTACTACCTGCTGGAGGAAATACGACACAAATGACAAAAGCATCGGGAACAGCAGCTGCTGCCAGCTACCTGTCCTTGCTCATTAATCCCGCTGTAGCGGTAAAGACAAAAACACTTGGTAACAGAGCCACGAGTAGTACTAGAGTTCAATCTCAGGCTGAAAAAGCACAAACAAATCCCCCAACCCCTTTCCCCCATCTTCTCTCACCACTCTAAAGCGTTTCTTTAGCTTATGCTCTAGAGAAAGGTCACAAACTTTTTTCCCAGTTTACTTCTCGTCCCCGTGCATCAGATAAAATGCAATTAACTAGCAGCTCAGCATCATAACATGCATTGTTTCACCTTATCTGCAGTCGCGCGAGGCGGCAGAGGCGAACTTGCAGCCTCGCTTTCCTACGGGCACCAGCGCGGCGGTGCCATTCCCGTTCGGGGGACGGCGCGGCTGTGCAGCGGGGCCGCTGCCGGTGCCGGGCGGCGCCCGCGCTCCTCCCGCGCCGCGCTCCGGGCGCGCCCCGCCCACCGCTCGCCATTGGCCCGTGCGGATGATGCGGCCGTGCCGGCCGTTGGCGGCCGCGCCCCTGGGGCCGGGCGCGCGCCGCGGCGATTGGCGGGTTCGAGGAGCGGCTGCGCGTGGGCGGGCGGGGCCCGCCGCCCCTCACAGCCCCGCTCGGCCCCGCTGGCCCGGCCCGCACAGCGCCGGCCCCTGCGAGTCCTGCCGGCCCCTCCGAGCCCCGCCGGCCTCTCGCACCGCCATCCCGGCACACAGGTGAGCGGTGCGCCGGGGGCGCGGCGGGGAGAGCTGGGTGCCGGAACGGGGGCTCCGAACGGGCCCCCGGGAGCCGCTGCGGCGCCGAGCGGCGCGGTGTGTTGGCGAATAAAGTGGCGGTGCGGCCCGCTCCGGGCAGTGCCGTGCGAGCCCGGTGCCGTGTGCCGGCAGGCACCGAGCGCCCTTGGCGAACAAAGGCAGGAGGTGGCCGTGCCCTGCGCGGGTGGGTTGTGTGCCACCATCGCCCTGGTGTCTCTGAAGGGAGCCGGTACCAACAGGGCTGTGCATCGGGCGGCTTTGGGCACCTGTGTTGTCTTAACAAGATAGATAAATAAATAAAAGCGTAAGGGCGGGAGTGAAGCAGGCTGGTAATAGAACCGGAACCAAAGGATCTGCAAGCATAACGCGAGGAGTGAGGTATACAGGGAACAAGCTCTAAACTCTTGTTCGAGAGTTTGAGTTAGGCATTGTGTTGGGGCGTATCTGAACTCGGATTATACCAGACTAGTCGCATTTATCTACTAGACTGTAGGGTTTCCTAGTGTAGTTCCTGCCCATCTATTGCTTTTTTACTTTTTCAGTGGAGGAGCGTAGTAAATCAGAAATTGCTCTCTATTCGTTTTTTGACCTTATTGCTAAGACATAAATTTTACCCGACCTTGAAGCTGTGGCCTTTCTTCTGCTTTAGAAGCTTTTTCAGGCTAATGTACTGTTCCTGTTAGATTCTTGCCAGTGACTGCAGGGCTCATGTACCCTGGGTTGCCATGGAGAGCTGTGCAACCATCTCAGAATTTGGAAGAACATGCTGAGTCTTGCATCTCGAAAAGATCAGTTAAGAGATTCTAGTCCCTGCTTAAATTTTGTCTGGAAACTTTATACCTCTTTTTAAAATGATAACTCTATTAGACCTGAAAATGCTAGCAAAAAGATCTCCTCTAAAAAAGGTCTTCTAAATTCGTTGCGTAGATATATTTATAGTGTCTTAAACTAATTCGTAGGCCTGTCCAAGTGCTCCTTCTTACTAGTTTGATTAATGGTTAGCAGTGGACTTCTTCTGGACTGTGGTTAGGCATCCGTCTTCGATAGGAAGGACTTTGTACTTCCAGTAACTTCTGTATAAAGCTGGGGCAAAACTTACCTGAAACTTAATACAGCTTCATTGGACTAAAAGAAACCTATGTGAGTCTTCTCAGTTGCTTTATTTAGCATGTTGTTGTTTAAATGCTCTTGTAACTCTTTCAAGCATCTTAAAACTACTTAGGATTGTACACTGCTGCTACTCTTGCTGCAGAATTACTTCACAAATTGATGGTTTCAAGGTCAGAATAAATTTTGAAAAGCTTTTTTCTAAAAAGAAATGTTTCTTCATAGTTTAACTACTGAACATAAGGGGATTTTTATTTTTTAGAGTTTATAATTTTTTAGTTCCTCCTCATCTTCCACTTTAGAAATTTAATAGCCAACATAGTTGTACTTTTAGTCCTCCAGGTTTATTTTAGCCTTTGTGTGGTCAGTTACACTTTCCATAACTTAGTCAGTCCTGCTCAGGTCTGTAACTATAATCCTGATTTTAGTAGCTTTTAACGTTAATGTCTTAATGAAACTGGTTTTGTTTGAGGATTGAGCGATCATCTTAAAACTTTCTAAGGGATCAGCCAGTTATTGTTATCACTGCTCCTGCAAATAAAAGCAAAGAGAGATACCAGGTACCAGAAAAACCTTAAACTTTTTCTTTAGCCATTTAGTAGCAAGTCAGCTATATGTGTGATAATATCCAAAAAGAAAAAAGAGGTATTATTTTGTGGAAGACCACAATATTAGGAATGCAAAATACAGGAAAAGCAGAAGTGGAAGGACTGGCAAGAGATTGTCTGAAACACATACAGTGTTGAACAGATGATTAATGTCAAGTTGCCTCTTGGGACTCAAATTTGGCAGTGTTTGAGGAATATGGTTCTTGTTCATATAGTAAAACTTCTTTGTATTATAAACCTTTACTAATAGGAAGGAAAGCTTTCATTTAGCTGGGTTACAAGAAATATAAACTACATGTGATTTCTAAAGAAAGCTCTCTAAATCTATTTTATTTCTTTGTTATTTTTGTTTGCTACTCTATTTTCCCCCCATTAGTGTACTCTTAGGAATTTTGTTCCTTGAATGCAGCACTTTGGAGCCTGGACCTTATCTAGTGGTCACTGGTGTGTTAGAGAACAGGATGTGCTACTGTGACCAATTCTATCAGTGTAATAATGCCTGTACATAGGGGATAAACTGGCAGTGGGGGAAAAACAGGCTGCAGTTCAGTAGTCATCACACTGATGGAAGAAACTGCATTGAGGAGATTCTGAATAGATTTGCTGCTTCATCCCAAGTGTTGGAATGAATATGCAAAGCAATTTACAACTTGGCACCTCAGCAAATACTGTTTTCCTTAAATCTCCATAGGTGATGTAAATACACTGTACCTGTCCATAAGAAGCAAACAACACGTGGTCTTCTCACTATTGTGAGTGTTCATCCTGCACCACAACTGTTGCAGGTTGTAGACTCATTAGAGAGGATGTTAATGGCTGCTGTTAGCACTTAGGAACTGAGGGTATAGGTGATGCACCATGCACTGCTGATGGCATTAACCTGCCATGAATCATTGAGGTTCTGTCAGAGCTGTATCCGTTCCCTGCGAGATGAAACCTTGCTGGAGTGGTAAGGATTCGTTATGCTGAATGTCTGCTTCGGCTCTGAATAGACACCACAGTGCCAGCTAGGAATTTTGAAACAGCATCTATGTTGCTTCACTTTAATTACTACTGTGTCTTACTGCCAGTGATTCTAAGGATTGTTATTTAAAAAAAACCTTATGGAATCTTAAGGTATCTTCTTCCATTTCTTTGTAAGATGCTTGTACGATGTCTGTCTTCTTTCTTTTACATACCAGGATCTCTTTTAAAGAGATTTTATAGGGCAAGAAGGAGCTAAGCTAGGTGGAACATTTTATTGGAGAGATTTGTGATCAACTTGCTCTAAGTGCAAATAGCCAGCCTTTTGTGCTGAGTCCTTCTTCTGTGGGGTTCTTTCACTCTGGATAACATGCTCCAGTTCCCAAACTGAAGGTACTCGAGTGTCTCGTTGCCAGGGAGAGGCCTCGTATATGCTCATTGGCATGAGGAGATTGTCCCAAAGAAGCAGGGTTCAAATTTACCTTCAGAACTTGGTAACAAAACTGTTACTGATTTATTGGGAATGATTTCAACTTAAGCTGTGAATAAAGGGATCACAAGTTACTGCTTTCTTGTGAACTGTCATTGCAGTCTGTTGTGGCATTTGTGCACTTAAAGTGCTTGAACGCAAATCTCATTCCCATTGTGGGAGATGTTGGAAAGAAGGCAGCACAATATTTGTGTTCAGTCTGTGAATGACAATTTGTAAATGAACTTGGATCTGATTCTGATAAAAATAAAGAAAAGAAAAAAGGATAAGGAACCCTAATACCTTGATATATCACATATGTGGAAAAATTCTGACCTATTTTGACTGTGATATTATTCTGCACTGTTCTTATATCTGAAATCTTAATCTTGCTGCATGTAGAATTAGTTTTCATTTGCCTGATTAGTTTTATGATGGGGATATTAGTTATATTTTGCTGACACTTCATGTTCTTCTTTCTTATTTTATTGTAGTGTGGGATTCCCCTAATTCAGGATTTAAATAGATGGCTTACATTAACTGTCTGCAGGAGTGTCTGTGTAATAAAAATACTCATGGTTATTGTGTTAGCTACACTGGGTTCTTTAACCTGCACATTGGACAGTAATTGTGTACATTAGGTAGCAAGCTGTTTTCCAGTTAAATACTGGTTCTCTTAGAAAAATGGAAAAAGAACAAGCAGAATAATAATAGGAATAAGCAGGATATACAGAGTTTGAAAGGCGTGGCATGTTGCCGACCTTTAGCATTACTTAAAGCCCCAAACACTCCATTCAGCTAGGTACTCTACAAACAGAGGAAAAATCCTCCTCCTAATCTACAGAATAGGTGGAAAGTTCATGCAGGAAATGCCAGAGGGCAGGTGGAAATGCTCCCGGGCTTGTGTTTGCCTTTAAGAGAGTGCTGTGTGAGCCAGGACATCCTCAGCTATGCCAGAGGTAGGAGTGCAGGGGCAACCCAGAGGCGTTAACCTGTGAAACGAAGGACTCATGTGAATGTTCTCTTACCTGTGTTTAGAACCTACCATGAGCAGGGTCCGTTGGGTTTAGGCAGCCAGTGAAATAAAGAAAATCCCAAACAAAAATTTGTACAAATAGAGTGATAAATGAAATATCTCTACTGTTACCATGTCTGTCATAATGCAGAGCCACATTAGCTATTAGGTAATGGATGTTGGACTCTGCTCTGGAGCTGTGTTCCTGTAGTTGTCAAATCCATGATTTCATTTCCAGCTGTGGATGTGTTGAGAACCTCACTTCATTGTGAGCAAAATTTGTTTCAGAAATGTTTGATGACTGTCATTGTTATGGGGGGTTTGTTTGTCTTTTTTTGAATTAATTTTAAATCAGATCAGTATCTCATTGCTAGGACATTTTTAAAGGTTTTTTAAAAAATACAACTAGAGCTTCATAAACTAGCATGATTTATATCCCGTAAAGTAGTTTTGGGGTTTTATGCAATATTTTCCTTACCTTGTTTCATGTAGTTATTAATATTTTCAATAAACTATTTTGCGTACCTACTTGGGACTCTTTGGGACTCTTCTGGGGATACTTGTGCTCCTTTGTCACTGGGGGATTTCTCTTCCTGTAATCATATTGATGACTAAATTAGAGTAGATCGATGAGTAAATTAAAATAATTGGACAGAAACCCTTTTCTTTATTTGGGTTTATGTACAGTGCTAGAAAGAAATTTGGGAGAGGAATGAAGAAAAGAATCAGATTACGCAGGAGTTTGTGGCAGACGATAGTATTTGTGTAACTGCTCATTTAGCAATTATTTTCATTTTTTGAGGAGAGTTATTGTGAATATCCTAACTTCTATTATTGGTATTTTTCTGGTCTTTTATAACCTCTTGTGGTTCCGTTGACCATCTGGAAATCGACTGCTGGTTACTGGTCATCAGGTCTTGGGCATTAAGTGGCTAAAAAGGGAGATGGAATAATTTCAGAGATAACGGAATCAAGTTTCCCTCCCTCACTCTAGTAATTCTTTTCTTTTGATTCACAAAAGGCAGTTCGCTCTGCATCTGTCAGTTCTGGTTACAAAATGCCTGTCTAGCTGTATGCTTTCAGTTACAATTTGGTGATTCTCTTTCTAGCAAGGAAATTATGATTTCCTCAATAAAAGATAGCTTTGTGCACATCGTTTGGGCAAAGGAAAGGAGCCCTCATATTCCATTTTGTATTAGGATATTATAAGTGAAATGCCAGGTTTGTGGAGCAGTGGGTTGATAGGATTACAAGCCAACAGCACCTCTGGGCCAAAGCCAGTGCAATGCCCACCCCTTGCAGCCATTTCAGGACTGTCTGCAATATTCAGCAATGCATTTTAGATTTGTGTGGGCCCATATTTATAAGTCAGCATGGTAAATATAGGGGTGGTGGAGGAGGAAGTATCTGAACCAAGAACATGAGATAGTGGTTTAATTTATTTACAGCTTGTCTGATGAGCCTGATGGCATAGGATGTTTAGATGGGGTCTTTGCCAGGCTCTGTGGGGATACAGGCTCTGCAGCACAAGCTCTCAGTCACACCTGGGAGGAGCAGCTCAGGAGCTCTTTATGAACTTCAGCTTTCCTCTTCTGTCCATTAATGTGTGATGTGAGCTGCAAAGTGGCTTGCATGCTGCTAAGCCAGTCCTATAAAAGAATCCCTGTGGTTTATTCTGGGGTTTTCTGCTCAACAGAGAAATCCATCAGGAGACAAAGGCAGTATTTCAGAGCACTTATTGCTCCACATCATGATCCTGCATAAAACCTCAAGTTCACCTCATCAGTGAAGGTGGTTTCTATGTGCACTCAGCTAATCAGCTGTTGAACAGCTGTCAAAAGTGGTGCAGGGAAGAGTTTAAAATTAAGCTGCCGAGAATAACCACAGTGGTCTTAGTACATACAGTTGTGTCTTATATTTGCATGATCCACTGTCATGACTAGCCACTTGTACTGTGCTCAAGGTTTGGAAAAATTAGCCTTTCTCCAGCATGGCACACATTTACTTAAAGGCTCATTCACAGGGGAACATGTATTACTGCAGAAATACTAATAATGATGCTGTTTACTATGTAAATACAATATTACACTTGATGTGAAATTTTAAGTGGTTTTTTGTGGTTTATTTTAGGCTTATTCATTAATTCAGGTAAATTTTTAAAATATCCTTGAACAGCATTGATGACTAAAATAGAACATGCCTTACTTCTCAGTGTTCCTTGTGCTATTTGTATTTATATGCTCTTTTATGTTTTGAAGGTCTGAAGCCAAGCTGATCTCTGTATTTCAGTAATCGGACTGTTGTATATTTTTATTGCTGTGTAGTCTGGTTCTTCATTCATAGGATATGCAAAGCTCTGTTTTGTTTATAGATGATCCAGTTCAAGCTTCTTTCCTTTTTTTCTTTTTTTTTTTTTCCTCCCACCCATTCTATAGCATCTTTCTGAAAGGAAATTAGGGAAATTTGTCTTAATCCTCAAACAAGAAGTCTCTGTCACAAGTGTTTCTCAGGAAGTGCAATTTGTGCAGTAGATCTGCCTCTATCTGTACTTTCCTCTAGTAGCTTTTGAATCTCTGTCAGTGATGACTTCATTTGGCAGATGCTCCTTTCCCACAGATTTGTGAGGAACAGCAGATGGGGAGAGAAGGCCTGACTTAATCATCTCCTTTAGGGAAAGGCAGAAGGAACGGAACTGTTTGATATTCCACCAGCCCCCGAGTGACAGGTCAGGGTCTGTCAGCTGTCTGGCCATGTGACTGCATCAGCAAAGCAATGCTTTTGATCATCTGACAAATTCCAGAAAAGAAGGTGTGGGTTGAGGAAAGGAGCAAATGAAGCTGCTTAAAATGTACTGTTTTGAGGTGATGAAGGAGAATAAAACCATCTTCTCCAACTGTATTGTGATTGTTAGTTCTGTGTACTGCAAATAAATCACAGCATTGGCTTTCTCTTGCTTGCTGATGAATTTTCACCTGTGCAGAAATATGGTTTTCTGTCAAAAATTTAAATGAAAAAAATCTATTGTAGACATTCAGTGTAACTAAGACTTGCAAACTCATTAAACTCATTGTCTACCATTGAGATAAAATTTATATTATGTAATCGAATCATTACTGTAATGGAAAATGCCTTAAAAGGTGAAACACCTGTCTGGAAGCTGTGATAACTAAAACTACTTGCTTGCATACAGGCTTTGGGGAAAGAAATAGCAACTATTGTTGTATCACTGTCAGGAATTTGAAACATACTGATTAGAACTAAAGATGGGGGGCCTTGGCTTCTTCTGTCATTTTTCTTGAGAGGGAGTGAGCCTTATTCCAGTCTTAGCATTTGTATCACTGATTCCGTGCAGGGATGTTAATGGAAGGCTGAGATGTGCTTTCATCATGCAAACCCAATCTATATAAATCTGTGATTTAGTAGGAAAAAAGAACAAAAAGTGACTTTCTGACAGCAATAAGTACATTTTTTAAGAAAGAACATTGAATTGAGGCAAATTTACCTTTTTATTGATGGTTTAATTAAAATTCCCGTAGCTGTTTATAGCCAGGATGGGTAATCCCTAACTACGGCTCACCATTTTCTTCTAATAAAGAATTGATACAGTGCATGTTTTGTCTGTTGTGGGCTATGAAGTGGCTGCCACATTTGATTGCCCAGCCTCTTGTCTTGCTTCATTTGATTTGGGTGTGGTGAGGCTGATGTTCCTTTCTGTTTCAGTATCAAACAACTGTGTAATTAGTAACACCAGTTTAATTTTCCTCTTCTGAAGGAGACCAAATCTTTTCTCTGTGGGGTTTTTGGTGTTACTTTGAAATTACAGAAACCTCTAGGACTTCCTGTATTTAGTAAAATTGTGCATTTTAAGGTTGTGTATACAGTTTCAGTTTTCTATTTATGCTTTCCTGAAAGGCAGCTCTTTAACATGGATAGAGATTTTATATTGCTCTGAGGTGTGGAGAGAATAAATTTAAAGCAGCTTGATTGCATTAATACAGATTATTTTTTCATAGTAAGCCCCAAGTGATTTTTTCGAACTACATAAAATTTTAATTAAAAATGCAAGTTTAGGAGAAGCCCTGTTTCACTGTTAGTTATGCTGACAGTGTAGAACTTCTCCTGAGGTGTGTTAACTCCTTAGGCTTTTCTGCTGGAGCCCTGTGTCCCCTGAGCCAATTCCACGCTGATACCAGCTCGGACAAGGCTTGGTTACAGAGATGCTCTCAGTGGTCACGGTGCAGCAGTTGGAAGAGCAAGGCTTAGATTGTTGTACCCCAGTCCTCCCAAGGCCAGTTTACACCTGAGAGATGCTGTCCGTGTGAGCGTTCCACTTCCACCCCCTGCATTTTGCATTCCCCACTCTAATTAATGTGATTTAGGTTTGGTTACTGATTACACGTTGGCACGGCTGAAGGCGTAATTGACATCCTAATGACTTACGCGTGAAGAAGCCAGGTATGAAGAGCAGACCCAGTAATTTTGGTCGGATCTGTGATGATGATGTGTTGGCCAACGTGGGTGTGTCCGTATCACCCTCCTAAGACCAGGAATGTGCTGTATGGCCAGTAAGGAGGGAAGAAAACAGGAGTACTGGTTCCAGCTCTTGGGATATTGTGGCATCAGTCAGATGATGAGGACAGATGTGTAGCTCAGATATAGTGAAGCTATAAATACCTGATGTAAAATGTACCTCTAAAAATAACTGATATTTAAGTAAACACAGATGTTCTGATGTACTTTTAAATATAACTGGGGTTTTTTTAAATTAAGGTTGGCTTTTTAATTTTAAAAAAAGCTTGTAAAATTATCCAGTAATTACCATTGTGGTATAAATATACAAACAAATTACCACAGTCATCATTTTGTGATCTGTGGAGCTTGCCAGAATATACACTTTTTACTTTGTGGTGTGTCCCTCTGTGGAAGAGAACTTCCAAATCCCTTGGATTTGCTGAGCAGCAGGAGTGCTGGAGGGTTGCTGTAGACTGGGCGGCTTAGGGCCATTGGGCTGTTTGAGTTACCTGAGCTGAGGCTGGACAGACTTCCGCAGAGTGAATACCTGGAACGCAGCCTGCCCGGTGTGTGGGTTGCAGTGCTATTGTAACCTGTGGGTGTCATGCTTCATAATTGCAGAAATACACCCACACCCACTTGTTGATGCCAAGTAATTCTAGTGATGAGCGTGGAAGGGCAAAATACTTGTTCAATTGGAAGAATGTGGATAGTCTGAGGGCTGCTGTCAAGGTAGAGTAGGATGGGAAGCATGAATCCTCACAGCTGGGGCTTGATAAAACTAATGAGAGGAAAAGGCATGGGTTATATCGACAATTAAATATACAGGTTTACATATTCTTCTGATGACAGCTCTGAATCTGAGCTCTGTTCCTGTCTTTTTGACACCTCTGAAGTCTCTTGATGAAATATGCATTTGTGAATTATGCAACTCTGTTTACTTGTGAAGGAAGGCAATATTAGTACTGAGGCATAAATATGTCACTGTCTCTACTAAAAATATGTTTAAAAGTGTGTAAACTTTTGATTACAGGGTTTCTTTTCTGTTAATTTTTCCCAGCTAGCCTAAACATGTCTAATATTTACATGCTGGCTTCTGCAGTCTCTTTGAAGCAGAGTTTGGAGCTCACATTGCAATGCTGCAGAATTTTTGAATAGGAAGCCAGTGTTAACACCCCTTGCCCTCCAAACTCACGTACTCTCCCCTTTTCTTTTGGGAGCAGTGGGGAGAAAAGCAAATATAGAGCTTAAACCTTTGAGCTTAAACCTGCTGTGCTTACAGAATTCCAGGTGGGACAATCTCCAGAATGGATGATCTCCAGATGGGATTGTGCCCAGCAGTTCTGACTGCTGTGGGCCTTCAGGGTTTCAGCGGCAGTGTTTACTTGTAAAGCACTTTGTGATCTGTTTCCTATTATGCATATCATTCTGTAGTTTTCATCCTTAAAGATTTTTGTCTGGAACTTCATGAGGCCAGAAAATACTAACAGGGGTAAATTCTTCGAAGTCTGCAAGAGAAGAGTGTTGGTTTTTGTTAAACCTCTTTGGCTTTCTCACTTGCCTACAGGAATTGCCATGTCTGTGTAGAAGGCTTTGGCGCTGCCTTTAAGTTCTTGAATGACGTTTCCTGCTTGGTAGGAGCAGTGTTATGCTTTTACATCAGCTGCAAATGCTGCTGAGTTATTAAGTATGAGACTTCAAGCCAAGCATCTTGTGTTCCCTTTGCAGAACCGCAGCTGCATGGAGCTTGAAGGGCTACAGATGAAAGAAAGAACATGAACATTTCTGATGGTGTGAGATGTGTCTGGCAGTGACCTCCTTACCTCAGTAATAAAGAAGAGTTTTTCTACTGGAGCTTAGGATATCTTTACTATAGCTTCTTAATATACTAACTGGAATGGTGCTCTGACAACAATTCTCCATAATAAAGCACTTACCCTACTGCAGAAGAGGATTTCTTTCTCTACTGATAATGTAATTCAATGGCGGAAAATAATGTTTTGATAAGCATGCCTGAGGATCGTTCCTTTCACGTGCGATACAGGTAAGACTCTGGTCATTTCACTGTAAATGAGTAAGTGCGGTTGATAATAGAGAGCTAAACAAGTGCAGCAAATAGCTTGATATCTTGCTGGTAGTGTTATTGAAATTTAAAATTAAACTCTTTTTTTTTCTTAATTTCATTTTTTGAACAATGAAAATTCACTTTTGCTATGTAGTAGAATATGTTAGTATGATTACATGATTGTATAGTACTGGAACTGGTATGGTAGCAGAATAGTACATATTGTTTGTATTTCTCTGTATTTGGGATAGAATGATACGAAGTATCACATATAGGAGGGTAATAGCTACTCCCTCTTTTAGCTGTTGGGCTGCCTATGCAAATTGCTGAGTTTTGTCTGCTAAACTTTTCTCTACTTAGCCCATTATTGCTTTGATGAATGATGAGGTATTTTCCTTGCTTTAAATAAAGAGGTTTGATTGATTGGTAGAAACTGCCTTGGTGCCTTGCACTCAAAAGTACTGTTCTTGCAAGTGAAGAGGATATGGGATTTCCCTTCTGTGAGCTTTTATAATTTTTCTTCTGAATCCCCTTCACAGACCTGGGACAACGTGTTAGCATTTCAGACTCGCTCTAATGGAGCTGAACTACAGGAGCATTGTGTAGGGCATGGTGTTTGGAAGGGTAAATCTAGCAGTTCATTCAATAGGAAGAGACACTGGAAGACTGAAATGATTGTTTAAAAAGAAATAAAAGATGTGGTTCTTGTGTGCTCCCCCCACCCTACCCTGGTCATCTTTGGAAGCCTTTTCCTCACTAGCCAACAGCAATGAGGCAGTACCTGTATTTGTAAGACAGCATTATTAATTCTTTCAACCTTCTGACAATGTTAGATGGCTGTTGGAATGGTCTTCTCTTTCATTTGAAAGAAGTCCTTAATTCCATTTCATACAAGTCCAGTGTCCTTTTTCATGGTCAGTAAGGAGAAAAATCAGCAAATAAGCTGTAATTTACTGTTTTCTCTCTTTGTTTTGCTAAGGTCTTTATCCTGTGGCTTTGACCTTAAGTGTGTAAGCATGATAACTCTGTGCTGTTTCCTGAAGGGACCCACTTCCCAGCATTCCTCTACTATGTTTCCCCACACTAGTGCTGATACTTTTGGTCCTCCCCAGACAATTGCAGAACATCCTTGCTCACTCTTTAATAAAAGCAGGAGCTGTTCAGGTGCTATGCTGTAAGTAAATGGATGAAAAATGTGTCATGGCCAATTGACTGGTTTAAACTGACAAGCTAAAACAAAAATTTTAAAATTTGGCAAGCACAGTCAGGGCACAATGTCTTACTGCTTCATGCTGTATTTCAGTACAGGTTTGAATGAGACTGATTAAAAATATCAACAATAACAATATTCTTGACCTTATTAAACTTTTCTGCAAGAACGATAATACGATTCACATTTAAAATCATGATGGCAAAATACTTTTAATTTAAAATCATATTAAACTTTCCTAAGACTTTGAGAAACTGCGGATTAATTCAGTATATTCACTTAGAATTTTATGATGATTTTGAAAGCTATAATTTGGAAATACTTTATTTTGTTGGAGTTTAAAATTTAGTGCAGGAAATAAAAGGTCATAAGTTACTGGGGTGGGAGTTACCAGTTTTTAAAAAAATTTACTTGCAGGTATTGTCCTAGGCTTGTTTAGTTGTGACTGCTCTTTCCTTCCTTCTGGCCTTCCATTAGAACTGATTTTAAGGGAGTTGGGGCCCACTCCCAAGGAAAGGCTTTACTATGGGTCTGTTTCTGCCTGTGCAAGTGTTTCTTCTCACAGTAGTTGATCAGTATCACTTTAGCAGTTACAAAAATGCTTATGCTGGTGGAAAGAGATTTTTGTTGTTGTTGTTTAGTGACTGAAAATAAAATGCTAATGTTACATGATCTGTAGGGTGAATATTTGTAGAACTAGCTTCTTTTGGTCTGCTAAATTCATACACCAAAAACTTGTAACTGTTTTTTTCTTGACTGGAGCAAAAGAACACGCTGTTCAGATGTGTGGTTTCTTTGTGTGTGAGTTGTATGTTTCTAACCTCACCATCAAGTGTAGTTTGACAGAAGCAGTGCTGCAGTGGAGCTGTGGGGGAGCTCTTTGCCGGGGTCGCTTCTGCTCGTGTGGAGAAGCCAAGAGGAAGGGCAGGAGTCAGGAATGGTATGTCAGCTTTATTACAGGATACTGTGGCATTACTGACGCTGTGCATCTGAACTAAAGACATGTCATGGGGGTTGGTTTGTCTCTAGGTGTGTTATTTGTACCAACAGGTTTCATGGCAAATTGATGACAGCAGTGTTCCCCCTCAAAAGCAAAAAGTCCTCTTAGTGGGAATTGAACTAAGTAAAACTAAATTGTGTTTAGAGATTGTAGTCATCAGCGAGTCTTACTGCCTTCTTCCACTGCCTTAATTCTTACCACTTTTCTTGTCCTTACTGTAAAATGAGAACAGCTGAAGGGAGGGAGACAAAAACAAGGAGGCAATATGCCTAAGGTTTATAGTCTTAGAAAAAATAAAGGTTTAAAATAGAATGTGAAAAAGATCAGAGAAGAGTGGGGTGGGGGGGGAGTGGAGAAGAAGAAAAGAAAAAAAAACCAGGGAGCCAGGCAGGAGGAAAAGCTTTGAGGGCCAGATAAGCATGAGGTAGTTTTACAAATGAGAAATTATTCAGGAGATGTCAGGCAGCTATAGACAGCATAACAAAATGAAGCCCTGTGTGAGCATTTCCTAGTAATATCTGAGAGAACGTTATCCTGTTCAGGAGGAACAGAATTGCATTAGAAGTGCAGAGATGAATGGGGCTTGTTCTCTTCTCCTCTCTGCAGATTCAATGTATCTCTTGTTTGGCCACTGGGTGTTGAGTAAATTCAATTCAGCCCAGGGAACAGAGAAAGTAATGTCATATTCTCCTTGTAACTATTTAATGACTTCCTAAAACATTGATAACCTGGCCCTGTCTAGTCTGCCAAAGTGCTATTTAACCATTAGTAGTGACAGGTGGAGAACACCTATGTAAATCCTAAAGAAACCCACCAAAAAAAAAAACAAAAGAAAAAAAAAGGTGTTAATTAGCATAAGAGTCCTTTAAGTAGCAGAGAGGAGGAAAAAACAATTACAAACCAAACCTCATCTGAATCCAGTTTTGGTACTTGATGGAAAAGCCTGGGAAACTTTTAAAATAACTGAGTGATTTCACAGCTCTTATATAACCTGAATGAAATATTAATATTGAGTGCAGGCAACTGTGAAAATAAATATTTCATTTTCTCTGTTCTACTTTGGTATAGCTTATTTAGATTTTGAAATGGTAAGTTAGAAAGAATGGATCCAGATGGAATTAAAGCTTTAATTTGCTGTACAGATTCTAGCAACCTGTTAACACACCCTAGCTAGAGTTGTGTAATTTTTGCTTTTTTTTTTTTAATTCAAACAATTATTAATTCCCATTTTCATTTACTTCCTGTAACTCTGGTTGAACACTGGTTAAACACTGTAACTGTAACTCTGGTTAAACACTGTAGTAACAGCTGATTTTCATCAGTCTGAGTGTAAGCCATTTGCTTCTTGTGTTCTGTATGAAAGATCCCACATCTTTCATTTTTATAAGTTATACTAAATCTAGGGTTCCAAAGTCAAATGATTGTATTTCAAATTCCCTGATTGGCATTTGGCATTTTTTGGTGTAGTGTGAAATTAGATGAGTGCAGGCTCTCATGGGAGCTACCATACTGCAGCACTCTCTGATGTTGCCCTTGTATCTTTTTAAACTGCCTTTTCTTCACTGATTATGTGGCTGATGCATCACAGTTAATTTTTTTTTTTAATGGAATAAATTCACTTATGGAAGCAGAATCCAGTGTAGTGTTTTCACTGTTATGTCACACACACATTTTGCTGAAAGTTCTGCTCTTTTTAGCCATTTAAGCTAAAAATCCAAAGAGTGTGGCTGTGTAATGGTCCAAATCTCTCCACTGAGAAGCACCATATTTTCTAGCTGTCACTCTAATTGGACATGTCAGTTAACATGAGGTGCCCGGAGAGAACCTCTTTGGATAGGATTAAGCTTACCCAATGAAGTGTTTTAAGTCTTAAACCTTCAGTTGCTGATGGTGTAATCATTTCTGCCTTGCACTTAATTGTACTTAATCATTTCTGCCGTCTTCTGTCTTACGTTCGACACGTGCACAATGTCATGAGAGCCAGGTGGTGTCTTGTAGCTAATAGGAATGCTTTAACTTCTCTGAGAAGAGTTTCCAACCTAAAAATACTGCATGTGTTATGGATATCCAAGCTGAGAAGTTGGGCTTGGCAAGAACTTCATGCTGGAGTTATCTTTTGCTGTCAGCATCTTTAGCAACTACCAAGCAGACAGTGCTTTTGGTTGCACAAGTTAAACATGTCGGTCATCTCGCTGTGCTTAAGTTGTGGCGTGTCGAAGACCAGCAGGTATGGTACTATTTTGTGTTTTGTATTGTACTTGTGATTCCAATTCTTCTAGTCCTTTTGGAAGTCATTAGATTTTTCAAAAATATTTCCTTCCTGTTCAGATTTAAGTAGAAGTTTGTATAATCTTTTTTTTTCTGGCTTAGGAAATAAAGAAATGTAAATATTGCAGGTATGTTAAAAACTTCATCACTATGTCAAGTTAAAACAGGTGTCGTCTGGTGTCTCCACTAAAATAACTTCTGCAAAAGCCAGCATTTGCCTGTCTACTTTTTGACAATATTAGCATGTACTCTTTCAACAATTACAGAATGTCTCTTACAGGGTTTTCATTTTTTAAAAAATCTTAAAAAAAATAAAACTCTGACATTTTTGCAAGCTTTTTAAAATGCATATATCCTGAAAAAGCTGGAGAACCATATTGCTTCAAGATCAAGACCTGGAGCTGTTGTCTTTCTCATCTTCCTCTCTCCTGCCTCCCTTGCGTCTCTGAACTGGAAAGTAGGAAATGTTTGGATAAAATTGTTAACACTTACTGAAATGTTACATTTTGTACTCGTGAACTCACAGGGGCAAAAATGCATGTGAATGGTTCTTGCCACTGTAGTTTTCTGTCACCTTCTCTGTTCATGTTTAAAATGTAATATTCTACAAATTCATTCATGACTGCAGTATTTTGTACCAGTATAATTACACAATTACTTGTTCTTAATAATAAAAAATGTTCTAGTGGGTTCTGGAATAATGATGTATCAGTGAAGTAACTTGAATTGGCATACATTTTGTCATTAATTGAATCTAAATATTTTTTCTTACACTGAGAATTTTCATAGTAGTTCTAGTATAAGAAATGAAGTGTCTAGGAGTATTGAATTACATTGGAAGCAACTTGGGGGAAAATTAGTCAGTCTTTGATACACAGAATATTCTAATTGAATTTTTTTCCTGTGAATCATTTTGCGAATTAATATGCCTTAAAAATTTGAAGTGCTTCCATTTGTCAGAGCCAGTATTTGTCAGTAATAGCTTGATTTCTAGGTAACTTTTCTGAAATTATCTAGATGGTGAAAACTGTTTTTGAGTCCTTTGGGTGCTGCCTATGGACAAAGCAGAGTTTGGTTTTCTCGCTCAGATTGAAAAAAAAAAAATTGTAGCTGTTTGTTCAAATGTTATTTTGTTCATCACCATCAAAGTCATAATTTCCATTTCAGCCTTAGTTTCTGTAAACTCTAAAGCAAAGCTCATTGGTTGTAGTGTGGTGCTGATTCCCTCTCCTAAACAAACAGAGGCTCTCTGAGTGAAATAATGCCCTGTTCAGTGCTCAGGTGCTGGGCAGAGTGTGGCATTTGGAGTGACTGTTGGCCCTTTTTGTCACCGGTGCAGGATGGAGGCTTCCTGCCTGGAGCTGGCTCTGGAAGGCGAGCGCCTGTGCAAGGCAGGAGATTGCCGGGCTGGAGTGTCTTTCTTTGAAGCAGCTGTTCAGGTTGGAACTGAAGATTTACGCACCCTGAGCGCTATTTACAGCCAGCTGGGCAATGCCTATTTCTACCTGCAAGAATATGCAAAGGCCTTGGAATACCATCACCATGATTTAACTCTTGCAAGGTAAGAGTTCTCCATGTCATCCCATTCTGGTAGACACGAGCAGCTGCCTGTTCATTGTCCTGCCAAACCCTGCTATTAATACTGGCTAATGAGAGAACGTGGTGGTGGCAGAGGGCTGGGGGGCCTGGCAGGTCACTTGGGTGCTCTCTAACCTGGCAGCTAATACTTGGTCTAGTACCATAATCCTAGAACTGACTGAGGCCTCACCAGGTTTCTGGATAATTAAATGGCTGCTTTAAATCCACCCTTTCTTTACCCTTTCGTGTTTCTAAAACTCAGTGTTTCTAGTTCTTCGTATTGTTAAGATTCAATAAAAGACACAGGCATATAATGTCCTTAACCTCAATTTAGGCATAAATCTATACTTCCCCCTGCCTTACCCTGCTCCTGTGCAGTGACCGTGGGGCGTTTGTTATGTTATCCCCCAGGTATGACAGTCTGAGTGCTTCAGTGGCAGCCTCTTGCCTTAGTCTCTTTTAGAATCTTTTAGAAGTAGTGCCTTGAGCTACAGAGGAGACTGTTAATCTTAAACCTTACAGTTAAGTGTCTTGTTAAGTAAAAAGAGACTTTTACTTTAAAGGAGATGGTCAAGTAAAACACAAATGCAGTTAAACCTCTCTTTCTAATGCCAGGACTGTCTTTCTAAATCATCTTTAAGATTTTTCTCTCGATTCTCTTCCTAAAAAATGGGCATTTTAAAAAAAAATGTTAAGCAAATGATCAATACCATGAATACCAGCAGCTGGCCAAACAGCACTGACAGAACGAGATGTCTGTAACTGCAGACTGAACAATGTTTGAGTGCATTTGAGTGCAGATATAAAATGAACTGAATACATACACATTTACGTGGTTGTGGTCTCTTTTCATAAATTCATGTAATTTTCTACCATACATTGACCATCTGCTTGGTTTAAATTAGACACTGTTTTTGAGTACTCAATTTCTGCAATTTTAGGACAATTGGAGATCTACTGGGAGAAGCTAAAGCTAGTGGGAATCTGGGCAACACCTTAAAAGTACTTGGGAATTTTGAAGAAGCTATTGTTTGCTGTCAGAGACATCTGGATATTTCCAGAGAACTTAATGATAAGGTAAGAATTGTGCAGGAATCTGGATGTAAAAAGTGCTAACACACGTTCTTGAACCCTGTGGTACTGATAAGGAGTGTGCACCTTTCAGAGGGAAATAGTGAATATTCAATTATTTCTTCTAGGCAGTAAGAATCTGTTAGTTGCAATACAGTTATTTGTACCTGGAAGACTATAGGTCCAGGTTAAATATTACCCTATTTTGTGGCGGTTTTGGTTTTATTTTTAATGGTAATTGACCTCAAGAATGTATCTTGCTCTTCAAAAAGAAGTAGTATGCAAAACAGTTGGATTGAGGGATATGACTGGGTAGGTGATAACATGTTCACAAGGGCCAGAGTGTGTATTGACAAGTAGTTAAGGAACTTTTTTCCCATCTGTAGGTTGTACAAATAGTTGTTGTGACAGAAGACTTTGAAGCGTGAAATTTTAATGCCTTCTTTTACTTCTGGTTCAGGTTGGAGAAGCAAGAGCACTGTATAATCTGGGAAATGTGTATCACTCTAAAGGGAAAAGTGTAGCTAATGCTGGAACTCATGATCCAGGGGAACTTCCAGATGATGTGAAAAATGCTTTACAAAAGGCTGCAAAGTATTATGAGTAAGTAGTAACTTTAAATGTTGGGGGCTGGGAGGATATGATCATGTAGTTCATTAGAATGTGGGAGATTTGCAGTGCCATGAGCTAAACTGTGGAATGCTTCTCTGCAGAACTGAGGTACCTGTCAGTTTGGTCTTCTCGACAGGACAGTGCCCTGGTTTTATATGATGCCCTCACTTTACTGTACCTGGCAAACCCTTAGTTAGACACCAGCAGAACTCTTCAGACCAGGCAGAGACAACAGGACCTTGTTATACCTGTCTGTGTAACTAGAGGGGAGCACACTGGCTTGAGTAACAATGCAGTGGAGTTTGGTATCTCACTGGAAATATTTCCTACTCAGATTCATGATTATTTAAAGGCCATTAATATAGGCCAAAGTAGAATACCTCTGCCTTTTCCTTTATATAAGAATTTTAAAATTATTATTTAAATGATTATGAGAAAAAGCCCAAACCTTTTAAAAGTCACTATTTGCCTTCTCACTTTTTCCCAAAACAGGGAAAACCTGTCAATAGTAACAGAGCTGGGTGACAGAGCAGCACAAGGACGTGCCTTTGGAAATCTGGGAAACACACACTATCTTCTGGGCAACTTCAGGAATGCAGTTTTAGCCCACGAACAGGTACAACAACAATGTGCTAGTAATGAATTCTGTTCTAGCACAATATCAGGTTGCTCCTGAACCTTAGTACAAGTGTTGTGTTGGATCCTGTTGCAAGCTTTTCAATGCAGGTTTTAAATCCTAATTGCACAAACTTCAAGTTTGGCTGTTCTTATCAAGCATTGATGACCTAAAGAATGCCATTTTTTGTGCATTTCTGCATGCAAATGTATGCTACAAAGTATAAAGTGGAGTAACTAATGCAGTTATTTCACATTTTTAAGCGTCTCCTAATTGCGAAAGAATTTGGTGATAGATCAGCAGAAAGAAGAGCATACAGCAACCTTGGAAATGCTTACATATTTCTGGGGGAATTTGAAACTGCTGCTGAATACTACAGGTGAGTGACTGCTGGTAAACACAATTTATACCTCTTGTACAGTCTACTTCTGTTGTGTCTGATGCTGTAGCTCACTGTGGAACAGCCATCTCTTCAACATATACTCCGGACAAATTTCCATTTGTTTAGCAAAGAAATTTTTCCTTTGTTGTTTAACTATTCTGGTTCTTTTAAGGGAGGGGCAGCATTAATGCTTTTATTTTTTTAACTCTTATGCTACTTTAAATAGCTTCTTTGCAGTACTGTAGACAGACATCTTTCCACTGCTAGGCATTTATTCCCATTATTCTAGAAGCAGGCATTACTGTCTCAGCTCTTGGTGAGTTCTGGAATGGTGTGAGTAGCTTTCCTACCCTGAGATGGATGGCTGCCTCAGGTGTGCTCACCAGCTGAGAGAGCTGGAGCACAGCAGCATCAATTTACATCTTTAGTTTGTATTTTCAAGCCAGACTTGTCTTGATCTCTGCACCACTAAGCAGTTGCTGCTGTACCTGGGAAAGTAAAAGCCTGGCAAAGATACAGTATAGGTGTTACTAGCATCTGATTGGGATTTCCTGTTCTTAGGGAAAAAGGTCTCAGTACTGAGCAGATCCCTCTGAGCACTCAAATTCTTGCTCAGCAGGGCTAGGCTGGCTTGGTGAGTATAGGCCTGGCCTGTCCATGCTGATGAGAAAGTAAGTGTTGTAACACTGGTATTAAACACTGCAACCTGTCAGGGAAATTCCTACAAATTTTTAATGAAGCAGTAAATTAAAAGATGCTGTTTCAGGAATCAGTCTGCTCTTTAATGAAGCAGGTGGAAGTAGGTTGCAGTGGAGGGGATTGGAACACTTTATAAGTGTGAGATTGTAATTTATTAGCTGATAATCTGCTAGCCTGCTGCCCTAATTTGTTTAAGTTGTATAACTGATTTTCAGTTGTGCACGTGCACTTCTGAAAGCTTTTCCCTGCAGTGGTTTCTGAGGTTTGTGGGGTTTCTGAGGTGACTGTCCCTCTCTTGCAGGAGGACGCTGCAGCTGGCTCGGCAGCTGAAGGACAGAGCTGTGGAAGCGCAGGCCTGCTACAGCCTGGGGAACACCTACACTCTGCTCCAGGACTATGAGAAAGCAATTGATTATCATCTCAAACACCTTGTGATTGCTCAGGAACTACATGACAAGTAAGCCCTAAGAGATTGTTTGTGTGACACTCAGAGCAAATCTGTTACCTTCACCTCTAGTCATTGTTCCTCATGTGACAGCTGCATTAATGTGAGCTCCCTCAGTGCTGGGCTTTGGTTTTCATATGGAAAACAAAGATTACTCACAATGGTATTTCAGCTAATGAGTCTGAGATGAAAGACAAATTGGTGAATGACAGTTGCTACATCCTCTCCTGTCAGCACGTCTGTGTTAATTAAGGAAAAGAAAAGCAGATCTGTCTTTCATGAGTTCACTATAATAATTCACCCCACTTTATTAAGAATCTGTCTTCTACTTGTCCACAAGTTAATAATACAGGAAGGGATAGGGGAAGGAGACTAATACAGCAGCAAGTAATGTTAATATTACAATCCTGATTTCTGAGGTCTTTTTCATAGTGCCAGGTGCAATAATAATTTTTTGCAACATTTAAATGTACCTCAAGTCAATAATAATATGGAGGACTAATAAGGCATGCAAACTGAGGAAAAGCAAAGATAGGTTAAACAATGTTCCATGCTTACAAAGCTGACTAACTTGTTTGCTGTGAGCTTAAAAATTTTAAAAAATTGATTAAATTTGTTCATATTTATTTATAACCAGATCACACTCCTTTAAGTACAGTATTTAATGTGTTGGTGTTAGAATGGTCTCTGATGATTGCCTTTATTTTTTTGGCCCAGCAAATTACTTTGGCAGTGCTGTGAAAATATGACCTCTGGTGTTCAGCAGCTAGAGGTGTAATTGCAAATGTGTGTTGTTTTCAGAATTGGGGAAGGAAGAGCGTGCTGGAGTTTAGGGAATGCTTATACTGCTCTGGGAAATCATGACCAAGCCATCCACTTCGCAGGAAGGCATCTGGAGATTTCAAGAGAGGTATGATCTTCATACTCCCACTATGTTGCCTGTTGGTTTTTGCTCTCACTCACACAAGTTTTATGGAGGTGTGTTTATGCATCTGATTTTTGAGTGATGGGGATGCATTTTGAATGATTCCAGAGACAGCTGATTCCATGTTATTTCAGCCACCCTCTCACTGCCGTCAGCTCCTTAGTTCTAGTGTTACCACTCACAATATCACCACAGACTCCAAGTTAGCAGCCTAGCAGAGATTATTTTAGGCTTTGTTATGTTACCTGTTAGTTGTTACTTCTTTAAAAAGATGTTCTCAGTCTTCAACCAGGAAAATTTTTTCAGCCTTTTTCTCTCAGAAGTCTAGGGGACAAGGATTGCTTTACACTTACACATGTGAGTATTTGTTAAAGTAATACAATTGCTTCTTTTATTTGCTTGAAGGTAGGAGACAGAAGTGGAGAACTTACTGCCAGACTTAATCTCTCGGATCTTCAAATGGTTCTTGGATTAAGCTACAGCACAAACAACTCCATGATGGCAGAAAGCCACGCAGTGGAGAACAGTTTGAATGGTATGTACCTCATTCTGCAGTACTTTCCCAACAGAGAACTTCAAAATGAATCTCTTCTTTGAGTTCTTTACTCAGCATGGTTGAGTATGCAAGTTTGCTTGGTTTTCTGCCCAGCAGCTAAAAAAGGTTCTTGAAGTATTAGACCCCTTCAGTACTTCCTTTTCTGGAGGATTTATATTGTGAATCTCAGGTTACTGCTTAGTTTCTTTATGTGTTCTAATTGTGTCTGTGTCTTGGACCTTGGATGAGTGCAGCCACAGCTTTGTAAGTGACATCAACAATTTTAATAATAATAATATGAATTTGTCTCTTGAAGGTGGCAGACCAAGAGGACGCCGTTACAGTATGGAAAACATGGAACTTATGAAATTAACACCAGAAAAGGTTGGAACTTTGCTTCTTTCTGTTCTGCTGCTGAGATCGCAGTGAAACATTTCTGAGGGTGTGCTGATGTGCCATTTGCCTCCCTTTTTTAATTTAATTGATCATAGGAGCGAACTTCATAACAGCAGGTCTAACAATACTAACAAATAATACTTTTGTCATGTAAGTAACAGTGTGTGACAGGTAATGGCTGTAATGGCTTGTGGGAAGCTTGCTTTATTCCCTGCACAAATGAGAAAGAATGAGGTTCTGTAACGAGCATCAAAGGAACTCTTTCATCTCTTTATAGAGATGGGTTGAGGTTGCAGCACGGAAATAATTCAGAATAAAATTCCTAAGCTTTAGCTTAGCTCTTCTGAACACTTTTTCTTTGGTTACAGTCATTTTATAAGCACTTAAAATGCATGCTGTGTTTGTCACTTAGAGATTTCAACTAACTTGCAAACCATCAGAATCTTCAACCTCCATCTTGAGTAAGGATGCTATTTCAGAAATGTTACTGGTAAAACAACATCCCCCCAAGCTCAGAATCTCTTGGCGACGGGAGTTCCCGATTAAAATCCTTGTGTCAGTCTATGCAAGATTTCCTTCACATTCTGCCTTTCGACAGTGGGCTGGCAGTTCTGCATAAATGACTCCAGTGGCAGACTGAAATTGATATTTTTTTCCCTTTGCACTGGGATGTCTAATTCCAGTCTCTTCAAGTGAGGCAAAGCCTGTAGTAAAATCTCTGTGTACAGTCAGTACAGGTGAAGTCAGGACTGGTGATCAAGAGCCTCTTTAGGTACTGCTTCAGAAACACTCTGTATTTAGTCCAGGGCAAGGCCTTTGCAGGGAACCTTGTAAGCTTTTGGCCACTATCAGCTGGGTTTTCTTACTCTCTGAATCTTATTTATCTGGAGTTCTTTTAAAAGATGTATCCTCTTAACAGCCTGTGCCCTAAATATGCTAGAATGTGTCCTGTAGATTTTTGGCATTAATCTACTACAGCAGTCTAGAGCTTACAAAGGACTTTTTTCAAGGTACTTGTTGAGTAACTGCCATAAATGTCTGCTATGTAGAGCAACCCCTGACCTGAGCATCAGGGTTTGACTATACAGGATGGCATGTTCGCAGAGTCTGTGTGCTGGTGCTCACTAAAACCTTGAAAAGGGAAATCCACTGGGTAGGCAGTGTTGCTGGAAGATTTGTGACTGTGTTCATGACTTCTGATGCTGAATCAGGAAAAAACTGGGTTGTTTTTATTCAGTTACAGACGTCTGTCAGTTGTGGACAATTCTGTTTATTTTAGAGAAAGTTTTAGGGAAAAATCTGTCAGGTTGATAAAGTTATCCATTCTGTTGTTTAGTGAAAGGAGATGGTTATTCTTGTTTTTTCTTGTACTGGCAATTGTCTCCCTCTTTCTTTTGAGCCTTTATTGGGAAGTTTGTGTACATCAAAACTTGAGGGAAGGCTGATTGAGTAGCTGCATTTGTGTATGGGTTTCTTTTGCTCTAACACTTTTGTATATGCACTCTGTGTAATATGGGGTGGGTTTTTATATTTTTTTTCTCTTTCCAGTTTTAAAATGCCAGGTGGGAAATGCCAACTGTGCATAAGTTTAGCACTTATATTAACTGCCTTTCCTGCACTGCAGTCAGCAAGGACAATTTCAGTGTGTTTAATTAAACCACTATCTGATCATGTTTTAATCCATCGGGTGTTACAGCACAGTTCAGTTCTCTGACCAGTAACAGAACTAACCTGCTAACAGCAACTCAGGAATCATAACCACATCCTTGTGGCTGCATGAACAAAATAGTGTATAGCTGCCTCATTTTGGGGAGCAAAAGCAGCAGCAAGTAAGAGGTACTGGTAAATTAAATCAGAAGGCTTAATTTCCTGACTCTTGTTTTCTTAGGTTCCAAACTGGAACAGTGAGATTCTTGCTAAACAGAAACCGCTGGTTGCCAAAACTTCAGCAAAACTTCATTTTGTAAATCGACTAAAAGGCAAAAAGTACAAAAACGGCACCACCTCCAAAGTTTTGCAGGATGCCAGTAATTCCATTGATCATCGACTTCCAAACTCCCAGAGGGTAGGTGTGGTGAGCTGTGGAGATCATGGCCTTTGCTCATCTTTGTGTGATCAGAATTGTGGAAAACACTTTCCTGCATCTGTCCTGTTCAGTTAAAACACCGTGGCTCTAAACTGATGCAGAATCTGTCATTCTACAGCTCTCTCGGGGGTGGTGCCAGCTTTAAGATTTTCCTACTACTGAAACATTTTATTTGTGGTAGATTTTTTGAAGTTAGGGCTCAGCTTGCAAATGAAGTTTATTTCTAAGTATCTTCTAGAACCCACTTCTCCAAACATAACAAAATCTAGTTTTTCTGATTCAGGCAGTGGGAGGTATTTTGGACATACTTTTTAAGTTATTGCACTCTTGAGAGAAGTCTGTTCAAAATAAAAGAATTGAGTCATTTACACTCTTGAGAGAAATCAGTTCAAAATAAAAGAACTGAGTCAATGAGGAGACAACTATTCATTGCTGCTCTTGTTTCTTTTTCCTCTCATGGGCATTTGAGGTTTTGTTGGATAATGGCTGAGGAGGAGTAACTCCCATTGTACCATGATCAGAGCACTGTTTCTTTCCACTTCAGAGAATGAAACATTTCTAATATACTTCACTCTCCAAAATGCTGCTCTAGCATTAGCATCTCCTCCTATGATAGATCTCTGGCTATAGAAATGGTTGACTAAAAAATTCATTTAATAAATTTCAGATACGGAAATATCAAACAGATCACTGGACAAACTCTGATTCAGTTGTCCCAGCTGTAGGCACTCTAAGGTCAAATACCCTAAATCTTCTCCTTTTCAGAAAAGCAGTCGTGAGACAATGGCAGACGAAGGGTTCTTTGATCTGCTGAGTCGCTTCCAGAGTAACAGGATGGATGATCAGAGGTGCTGCTTCCAGGAGAAGAACAGACTCTCGGCTGCTTCAGTGGCAACATCCTCTACTCCACCTAAAACGATGATAAAATGTAATTTTTTAAAAATAAAATCTGTATTTGACTTGACTTTTGCCAAATTCTATTTCAAAATGTATTTGCATGCAAGACTCAGTACAGCAACGGATTCACTGCTAGGCTAACTTTAACTTGTTCTGTCTGTCCTGGGCAGCCTTCTCCACGTCCGTGGTGTCCCCGCACACAGACGAGTTCCTGGACCTGCTGGCGAGCTCGCAGAGCCGCCGGCTCGATGACCAGCGCGCCAGCCTCAGCGAGCTGCCCGGCCTGCGCCTCCGGCAGCACGGCAGCCAGGCCATGCTGGGCCACCTCATGGCCAGCACCAACAGGGACCTGGACGACGACTTCTTCGATATATTGGTTAAATGCCAGGTAAGAGCTGCACAACAACTTCCTCAGCTTCTGGGGACTTCGTTTGTGCCTCCTGCTTCTGAATTCCTGCAAGGAAGTCACTGTGTGTATCATGTGCTTTAAGATACACATTGATCTCGCAGGTAAGGAAGAACGTGAGAGAACAAAAGATTACAGTTGGAGTTTTTTTAAATTATCCAGTGTCTAGTAAGTGTAATTTTCTATTTATATCACAGTAATTATTAAAAGTAAGAAATGTTTAAAAAGGGAAAACAAACAAGTGAGGCTATTACAAGAAGTATGTAAAATGGTTTTAAGTGTTTAGACCTGGCTTGCTAAGGAGGGCACCTGATACACCAGCAATCTTAATTTACCAACTGAAAGAATTCAGTATCCAGGGTTTGGTGGTAATAGTGGTCATCATTCCCATGAGGTTAAGTTTAAATGATAGTTTATAGCAATATAAAAGTGAGGTGACTGATTTTCAATTAGAGCATGTGCATATTCCAATTAGACCAAAAAGAATTAAAAAAGACTTGCTGGTTTGTCTGATGGGTTGATAAGCAGCCCAAAATACAAATTTCAGATGCTGAGTTCTCCACAGGTCAGTAAGTATGGTAGCCTGGGTGAGAAAGCAGCACCTGGAATTGAGTGTACAGTGATAGTGTTCATCAGCCTGCTGAAATACCATTATCTGTTGTAGCAGCTTGTCTCTTTCCGTCTGTAAGTCAAGCAAAGAATCTAGAAATTCTCTTAGGAATTCTCTTAAAAATATTTATTCTCCTCTGATCAGTACAGACCCTACTGCTTTAAACAAGCACAGAAGGGTTGCTGCCTTTGAGCCTTTTTGTCTCAAGGGTGCCTGTCCCAGGCCCACCCACTACTGAAAGCTGTGCTTTTTCTCCTGTGGCCACACTCCCTTCCCTTCCAGCAGCAGCCTGTTCCTGTGGAGAACACCCCTCCCCAGCTCAGGAGACTGTGCAAGGTGCAGAGCCCAGCCCAGCAGGGTTTGCCACCTGATCTGTAGCCTTGGCATGAAACTGTACCCAGCTGCACGGTGTGGAGGCAAGGGGCCTTCAAGGAGTGCCTTCCCAAATCTCACACCACTGCTGCCATTTTTTAGTCCCCTGTGTAAGGAAAGGAAGAAGACCATACTTCCTGGTGTACAAGACTAGAAACACCCCGTTAATTAATGCTAAAAAATCTCCTTCTGAACTAAGGACACTTAAATATCATTTTGCAATATGGCAAAGAACTGGGGGGTCATTTTCAGACACATGGGGACAGATGTGTCAGAGGAACCATTTTAATTACACTTGGACTCTTAATAATTTCATTTAGCAAGTTTTACTTGAAACAAAACTTATAAATTATATCTCTTTACTAGCTGTAAATCTGACAGCCAAAGCTTTTAGTAGTTTTTTTACTTAATATTGTTCACTTCCTCCACATCATCTTGTAAATATGTAGCTTTTATTGCTTGGTCTGTCTGTAGGGTTCCAGACTGGATGATCAACGATGTGCTCCTCCGGGAGCTGCCAAAGGCCCCACTGTACCAGATGAGGATTTTTTCAGCCTGATTTTGCGCTCACAAGCGAAGAGAATGGATGAGCAGAGAGTCCACTTACCCTCAGCTATAAAGGGACCCAATTCCAGCTGAAGACCCCAGGGAAATGTAGTCTACAGCAGCATCCTAGGGATCATTCGGGTTTGCTGGAAAAGCACACTTGCCTTTTTTAGGATGACTACAATTAGTAGCTTTGTCTCTTTTCTCCTGATTTTTCACTGCAATAGCAGCATCACACTCATGGGCAACTCTTGCAGTTGGCAGCTGCTTTCAGAGCAGTGTCTGAGGTACTGGTACTGTGTCTCCCTCTTAATTGCCTCTAGTCTATCAAAATTATTATGATTTTTTTTCTCTGTCAATTCTCTTATTGCTCATGAGTGGCTTCTACCACTGTCTCAGTCTTGTGTAAGACTTTAATTTTTATGTTCTTTTTAAAGAAGACTTGATTTTTTTCCCCCTGATTTGTACCTCCTGAAAAAAAGTTCTGTTTTCTTTTATACTTTTTTAAAAAAAATAATTAAAAAAAGGAGAAATAGCTTCAGTATTTAGTCTCTTTGCAGAAACACAGTTTGGAAGAATCAATCATTTCTATAAAAAATTAAACCCTAGGTTTAATTCTGTTTAATAAAAAATAGTTTTTTCAAACATGATGGCTTTTTGGTAATATTTAGTTAATTGTTTCCTACATTAATTCAGAACAGTTTTGCAATCAGCAGAAGTTTTCAAGAAGTCCTTAACTTTCAAGAAACAGCTGCTTGTGCTGCTCTACAGCCTGTGCGGTATGGGCCCATGCACCAGGAATCACAGGGGTGGTGGGCACTGGGCACCAACTCCCATGGGCCTGGGCAGGTCCTGCAGCACTCCAGTTTCCAGTGTCACACACAGGAACTGCACAGCTGCTGCTTCCTGTACCTGACCTCAGCTCCTCTCCTGCTCTGGCTAAGGACGAGCTGGGCTGGGAGAGTTCTGGGGAACAACCACTGCAATGTTCAACTCCAGGGTAGCTCCTGGTCCTGGCCCTGTTCAGCTTTGAGCTCCCTAAAAACTGCCAGCTACAACAGCAGGTTCTCTCTCTCTACAAATCATTACACCAGGAGGAAATTCCATAAGCTGTCCTAAAACCAAGCTGACAAGAAGCAAACTGATTTTAAAGAACATAAACCCAAAGACAGACCTGAGACATCTGAGCTGGGAATTACTCAAAACTTATCACACAAACCTGATTTCCAACAAGCAGCAACACTCCAGAAGCTTAGGTTTTTTTGGCCACTTAAAGGTTAACACCTTTATTTCATATTCCGGACAGTGCACTCTCCCAGATTTAACAACCCCACCTTACAGCTTACTGATGTTCTCTTCTACCCTAGAGAATGAGAGCAGGATTAGCGAGTACATGACAAGTAAAGATAAGACAAACTTACAGCAGAGCCTGGGTCTTCCTTAGTCTCTTTCCTGGGAGTCATGTAAAATACTCTTTTTCTCCTCTTCACATGGTTCCACAGCAGAACTTTTCCCTTCTAGGTTTTTATTAGGGTCACAGTTTTTTCCAGTCTCTCCTTCTGCTTTGCCTGTCTCCTGTTTTTGCTGCTCAAGTGCAGCTTCTTCAGTAAGGTTTTCAGCTTTGAGAGTTTCAAGTCTATGAACTTCACATTCAGTGTGCAACCTGTTCTGCAAAAAATTAATAGTAATCTATTAATTAAGCAATCAAAAGTGACAGCATCTATTATTTCAAGTGCATCCCAGCTCAAGGGGCAGGGCTCACCCAAAGCATGACAAGAGTATTATTTTTCCTCTCACAAAACAGAACATGTAAATAAGCCATGTAAATATAGAGTATAAATCTTGTTTTGAACTTTCTGTAAGTTGCAGGGCAGTCAGCACTGCTTTTTTCCTCCATGTTTCTTCTGTGGGTTATCATGATTGCGGCTGACATACATACTGACGTCTCAAAACTGAAGTTGTCTTTACAGTAAAGGGTTTTAATTCAGTAGTTTCCTGCATCAGTTAGCCACTGCAAGATATTTTTCCAGAAGAAACACATCCAAGACACCTCTATCAAACTGTTCCATAGGGGAATGTGTACTTCCTTAACTCCTCTCTCCCCCAGATCTGGGTTAAACATGTTGTTTAAATGTGTTCTAGCAGGTGCCATTGCAATCTGCTCAGTTTAATGCCAGCTCCCAGAGGAGCTCTGGTCTCTGGGACTCTGGTACCTGTGCATCCAGCTCGTCGCTGGTGTGTGCCATGTCCGGGCTCCTGCTGCCATTACCCCCTCTCACTGTAGGGAGAGGCCTCGTGGAGGCGTCCCCTCTGTCCTGGTGGCCTCTGTGGATATACAGATGCTTCTGCACAGGAGACTCATCTACTGTCCTCCCATCGTACTGCACAAAGGCAACTTGCTCCTGCTCACTGGCAGGCAGAGGAAGACTTTTCTTCTGAGAAGATGTTAAGTATCTTAATGCAGACACTGATGATCCTGCACCATAGCAAAAAGCCTGAAGGGGGAGGAGAAAAACCCAAACTGAGCAAAACACCAAATATCCACAGCCTATGGTTTCCACACAGATTTCTTGTCATATATCTGAAAGACCCTGAAGGAAAAGCTCAGCTGAAGAGAATAGCTCCAGCTCAAGTTTTCTGCTATCTGACCACGCTGCAGGAACTGCCAGGCTGGATGCAGTTCATTGTTGGTGCTACACTAAAGATGTTTAAGGCTCTAACTCAATGCTTTCATGTTAAATGCCAACTACATGCATCATGATGTAATGACTCAAAGAAGAAATGGGAACTAAGGTGCAATAAACTGTCAGAGAGTCTAAGATTTTAAGCAGTTAAAATGCTACTATATCCCACCTGGGGAGTGGAAGAGGATTACAGTTTGAATACAAAACTTGGCACTTTTAATTCCTAGACCAACTGTAGTATGAAGCCTTTGTCAAGAAAAAAAATCCCCTGCAGAAGTAATTTCTTTCTGCTAAGAAATCTGTTCAGTTGTACAAATGATATTACTTATCTATTTTAAGTAATAAATAGATAATACTTAAATATAAATACATTTAGTATTTAAATAAAATGGAGCTTTTAAATGTAAGATGAATGTATACAAACCAGGACAGCCAGAGCCATCATAATGAGCACTGGAACCTGCAGAATTAATGGTATCTCCTTCATAAGTGCCTTGATGAATTCACCAATACCTTGTCCTACGTGCTTCAAAGGCTCAGTTACAAAGTTGGTGAAAGTTATTGCCAAGGCCTAGAAAAATAAACAGAAAACCAGTGTTGTCACACAAAAAACAACCATCAACAGTCCCTTTGACCTTGGCACATACCTTTGTTGGAGGAACCAGCAAAATAGGATTTACAAGCAGAGTTTCATAATACTTCTGACAGGGATCATCCTGAAACGTCCATGTACTTCTAAGCCATTCTGCAGTCAAAGTAGAGACATTTTTACTACTTCTTAAAAATATATTTTGGACACAGCAGCAATACAGAAAGGAGCATTTCAGTTACAGATGGAAGAGAACTCCTCTAGATACAGTTCAAAAGTGAGAATTATTTTTACATATCTGAGATTGGCTTGGCAGTATAGTTTATCCAGTCAAGGGGATGCAGGAAGAGGAGGGAAGGCTGGAAAGAAGGAAAAGAACCTGAAGTTTTCCCATGTATAATCAAGAAAGCTCTTTAGGTGAGATCAGTTCCCAGAAGCCTCAGGGAAAAAAGTCTCATCTGTGTAAACTATGAACTTGCACACTATGTTCACAGCTACTACTGACACAGCGTCGTTCTGTGTTATTGCTCATCTGCCAGTCTGCAGGGAGATTGAAATCGTCTACTTTGCTTGCTAGATTCAAGGGTCTGTTTTAGTTACAAACAGGAAGTTTTACTTCTTAAGGGAACTTTTATATTATAAACAAGTGATTCATAACATCAGTGTTTCTGTAGTTCAGTTTTACTGCAGAACATAAAACATTGACATGTATCAAAAACAATATACAGAAATTACACAGGGAAGACCATAACAAGCACTCTTAAAGAGTTGCCACCCTTCATCTACCTGCTATGGCACAGGATAGAAATAACAGCTAATAAAAAAAATCAGCTTTCTCTGTAAAATAGTAACACCTGAATAAACAATTCCAGATCCAATTCCTGAAATCTGTTGTACTCACAGGCCTGACACATGAAAAAATATCCTTGTCCTAACTCTGCCTGCCCGTCTTTTGTAAATGGCACTGAATGGTGCTGGGGAAACATAGGTAAGTTACAAGAAAACATAGGTAAGTTACAAGAAAAAGTAACACCATGACATACCCCAAGTACAGTGCTGTGAACACGTCTCCTCCCAAGGCCTAGAAAACAAAGTCTTATGGGATGGAAAAAAGGTAAAACCACATAATCATGTATTGAAGAAAATTCCCTGTACTACTATTGAAGAAATCTGAGTATCCTGGGATACTATGAATTGATTATTGTGTGATCTTAACTACTACTGCAAAGTACCAAGACAAGAACTTACCAAAGAGAGTTCCCCGCCAGTCCAGCTTCTCCACACAGACGCTGTCGAACTGGCCCATCTTGGCGATCTCTGCCTGGTGCTGAGCGAAGGCCAGCTGCAGGGACAGCGGGGAGGGAAACACCCACTCAGGTGGCTGCAGCCAGCAGTGCTGCCCCTCAGCTACCCCTGTTTGCTCTCAGCAGCCTTGGCATAGTTCCCCACATAAATGAGAATTTCCCTATTGTCTGCTTGGAATGACAATTCCCCACATAATATGTATTTAGTAAAGTTTACTACCTAAACAATTTAATGGAGGTAAATTCTAGGAACTTCCTAGGAATGTACAAAACCCCCAAGATAATATATAATAACTTGGCTACCTCCAAGTTATTCTCCAAAAGGAGTCTGAATTGCCAAAGGACCAGACTCCAATATTCAAAGATACAAGTTCATGGCAAAAGTAAACCCATGACATCTTTCCTTAAAATGTTTCTGGAATACAGACACGGCCATCATGCAAATACTAGTTAAAACATCCTCTTTTATTTTCAAATAATTACCGTAAGAAATACCTGTATATATTACAGTTTTGCCTTACAGTTTGCAACTGATAATCAAAACAGAAAAAATTCAGTCAAATCATCAGCTGCAAACCCAACATTCTTCATTGCCTCAACCCAAGCCATCTGCATGGCATTCCACCCCCACGCCAGTGCCATCCCACTCTCCAGCACTCTGCTATCCCTGGGTCTGACAAGCTGTAGTTCAATCCTGATTGACAAGATGTGAACAAAGATTTTGTGGCTGGACGTTGATCTGGGAGCTTAAATTCCTCCTCAACAAAACTGATCCTATTGTACTATCAGCAACTTAAACACCATTAATGAGGCATTTATCCAGTCTATCACATCAAGCACAGTTTCTACCAGGGAATCTAGAGGAAAAAAACCTCAGAGTGTATTTCTGTGTAACTCTTCTACCAAGCTGCTTTAGTCAGAGGTCACATCTGCCTTGCCCATGTAGTGAAATCAGAATTCCTGTGTTCTCTGAATTTTGTGCAGCTCTACAGCAGGATAAAGTTGTCAGGGTTTCTTTTGTTCTTTACACCTAACACACCCATCAACATGCAAAAGAAAATGTTCATCCCTTTTTTTATTTTGCAGTTAATTAAAAGCTATATGTAAACTAACCAAAGGAACTAAACAACCTTAACTCCCTCATAACTGTGAAGTTCTAAGCTAAAAAGCCAGTAAGTTTACAGAACTTACCTTATACAAGTAAAGCCAATTCCATGCAAAACTGATGAAAAAATTTATTAATAAAATACGTTTTAGCTGAACAAACCAAAGAATACGTGTCCAGAGTTCTGTAGCTATTACAATTACAACGCACAGTAAGCACAAGAGTAGCTGAAAAAGAAAAGAGGAAAAAATTATGACCCACATTTAGAACTTTCCAAGCTTCCTGATAGTACACATAAAGAAACTTCCAACTTTTGTTTTACTGATGTCATTTACACAGAATAGCTGAGAAGTTTTTCCTTGCTTCCACAGCCCATCTGAGCAGCCCAAGGCAGAGCAGTTTAGTGGCAGTACTAATATTGATTCCTGCCTTACATTGCAATTGCTCATCTGTTTCTTGTGATATTTAGTTATTTCTTCCCTAGGATGTTTGTTACTTTAGTGATCACACTTCTAAATTATCAAATTGGTGTCAGTCAGTGCTTGAGCAGTTTGTGTCTGCTATGAACCACAGAACAACTGCTGCCAACTCCTGCACTTTGGTAAAAAGACGAAGTTACAGTTTGGGTACCAGCAGCAAGACTTCAGAGAAGCACTTCACAATGTCTTTCCACCTGAAGACCCCTATCAGTTACTTACAGCCTGCTTTTGTCATCTGGCTTCCAGGGACCCCTCAAATCTAGACAGGCTTCTTGCAAGATCATGTCAGCGTAAAACATTGGCATATTCTGAATAGTAAAGATTTATTCAGAAAGCTTCAGCTTATTAGAGATCCTCAGCTTAGTTCTTTATCAATCCCATAGTCATGCTCTCCTCTCCAACACATACAATTTTTTCTACAGAATTTGCAAAAGCCTCTGACCTGTAGCAGCTCAAATATATACTTGTCTCAGTATAAATATACTCCAACTCTAGGAGAAGCCAACATCTTCAACAATTACATGAACAAGAGAAATCTGGAAGATCTATAATGCATGAGATGTCAGTTCTAATGGTAAGGAAGTGCTAGAGCATAATGAGTCTGGCAGATTTAAAAGACAAGGGAAAAAAAAACCACACCAGAAAAAAGCCCCAAACCAAAGCTACAATAAGAACAGATGACCACAGGAATAAAAAACTTGAATTCCTTCTTAAAGCAAATATACATCCTTCAGCAACCACAGAAAAAGTGACTCACTGCAAGTATGATGGAAAGAATTACCTTATCTGTGGAGTTAAGATGGTAATATTAACTGACTAGCACGGAGAAACTGAAGAGAACAGCAATTAAAACCAATAATCAATCTTTATTCTCTTACCAAGAACAAATTATATAGATCAATTCCAAAAGCATCTTCAAATCTCCATCGCCAAGCCTGATCATCATGGTGTTTAAAATTGATCAAAATATCACTCAGTGCCTCATCCAGGGCACCTGGCTGCCAGGCCTCCTCATTGACAAACCTGAGGATCTCCAAATATGTCTGTCTTGTAAGAATGATCTCAGCATCGTAATGGACACGGCCCACGTTTTCCTCAGGCTGAATTCAAAGCAAAGCAAAACAATGGTTAAAAGCTCCTTATTTGGAAATGCATCCAGGGGCCAAAGCCTGATCATACCAGCAACCTTCTGAAGCAAACTGCAGGATGAAAACACGGGACGGGGGCACACTATGATTCTATAACCCTTTTGTTCATAAACTACATGAAACACAATTCAGTTGGTTTGTAATCCTTCAATTCTACAGAAAAAAACCTTAAAAAAATAAAGTGAATTATCTCAGCTGTTACTAAGATTGCAGAATCAGTGCTCATTACCAAATAATAATTACATATACCCTATGTGTACCTCAGTCACAGATGGATAATACAGATAGAAACTATTATATACTAAAATAATAAGTTTTACATTGCTAAATATAACGTTTCTTATTTAACAGTAATTTTGCTTATTAAGCAAATAAATTATTAAAAATCAATTCTTCTACCTCTGAATAAGCAAAATTTCCAAAGACAATGTAATAAAGTGCCTAGCCAACAACTAAAGTATCATGCAGCCACACCCTCCAATATCCTTCCTGATGGGGAGGAGAGTGAAAAAATAGGTAAACCTCATGAACTGAGACAAGAACAGCAAACAAAATAAAGTATAATGGTAATAATACTACTAGTCATGAAAGAAGAAGAAGGAAATAAAACCTAGAAGAACAAGTGGTGCTCAGTGCAACTGCTCCCCAAGCTGACCAATGCCCAGCTCGTTTTCCAGCAGCGATCAGCCCCTCCCAGGCAGCTCCCGCAGCTGATGCTGAGCACAGCAGCCATGGCTTGCAATGTCCCTGTGGCCAGCCCAGCTCAGCTCTCCTGGCCACGCTCCCTCACAGCTCCTCCTGCACCTCCTCGCTGGCACGGGGCACTGAGAAGTCCTTGACTTAGAGAAAGCACCACTGAGCAACAACTAAAACACCAGTGTGTTATCAACACTGCTCTCATATTGAATCCAAAACACAGCACTGCACCAGCTACCAGGAAGAAATTCACTCTGCCCCAGCTCAAACCACTGTATAAAGAAAGTAATAAGCTGATTCTTATATGGAAAATCTAATAAGCTGCTATTGCTTGATGGTTAGAATCACAGAATGGTTTGGATTGAATGGTACCTTAAAAGATAATCTAGTTCCAACCCTCATGGTCAGGGACTACTCCCACTAGACCATATTGCTCAAAGCCCCATACGGCCTGGCCCTGAATGCTTCCTCAGCTTCTCTGGACAACTTCTTCCAGTGCCTCACAACCCTCAGATCAAAGAATTTCTTCCCAATATCTAATCTAAACCTCCCCCCTTTCAGTTTAAAGCCATCCCCCCTTGTCCTAGCACTGCACACCCCTGTAAAAAGTCCCTCTTATAGGCCCCCCCTTTAGGTACTCGAAGGTCTCTAAGGTCTCCAGAGCCCTCTCTTCTCCAGGCTGAACAGCCCCAGCTCTCAGCCTGTTTTTGTAAGAGATGCTCCAGCCCTCTGACCATCCCTGTGGCCTCCTCTGGACTTGCTTTAACAGGTCCATGTTCTTCTCTACACTGGGGACCCCAGAGCTGGATGCAGCACTGCAGGTTGGGTCTCACCAGAGCAGAGCAGAGCAGAGGGGCAGAGTTCCCTCCCTGCCCTGCTGCCCACACTGCTTTGGGTGCAGCCCAGGGTGCAGTTGGCTTTCTGGGCTGCAAGCTCACATTGCCAGGTTCACTGGCACTCCCAAGTCTTTCTCCCAAGGGACAGCCCTAATCCATTCTCTACCCAAGCCTATTCTTGCTCCTGCCATTGCCTCAACACATGTACAGGACCTTGCACTTGGTCTCACTGAACTCCATGAGTTTTGCACCTCTCAAGCCTGTCAGTGTCTCTCTGGATGGCATCCCTTCCTTAGGGGTTTAACTCTATCTGGACATCAGCTTTCCTAACCTGATCCCTGTCCCTTGCTTGGACAATCTGTCCGTACTCCTCCCAGGTGACCTGTCCTTGCTTCCACCCTCTGCAGGTTAACATGGTAGACCTACAGTACAGGCCTTAAAGTCTACAACAAACAAGCCAAATCTGGCTCCTTCCAGTTTCTAACCATTAACGTGACCAGAACAAGGTGTTGCTACAGCTGCATTCCAGCAACAGATGCTTAGATACACTGAATTCACAAACCATTCCTCTGGATGCTTTACAGATCAAATGACAACTGTGTCTCCTCAGCAGTATTGGATGCACACACATCATCTATTCCTTTGCCATTCAGTTCCCTTTGTTTCATTTAAAGTACACCACCATAATTAATCAATGCTTGGTAACTGTGAAAACTATATAAAGCAGTATTATGAATTCATTTTAATTATTTTTTAAAATTACTGTTCAAATACTTACGAGGCCAAGTTTTCCAGCTTCATTTAAAATCTTATTCAAGTATCGCTTAAAAATGTAAAAGCTACGGCTCTCATGTGATTTGGCATTCCTCTTCTCACACTCTGCAATCTGCAATTGTGCAAAAGACACTTTTATTCACTTTGCTCAAACCAGCTTCTTCAGAGGAGAGAAAAAACTCCAAATATACCAAAACATTTCTTTAGTTTAGCAATGATTCCATGGTTAGTGTGCCAGATAAAAAGCATATGCAGTTACTGAAGATGCTACTTCCTATGGGACTGGCCAGTACTGGAGATTTCACATCTGCTAGTAATATTCAAATCCTGACCTCAGTAAAGCTAGAAACAAATGTAAACATCTGGATCTCTTTACATTTAAAGTTTGCATTAGAAAACAAAGAGCGAACTGCCAAAAATTCTAAGTAGCTAAAACAACATTAAAATGACACATATCCCACTGGGTATCAGAATGGCTGAGGGAAGTGAGGGCCCCAGTAGCCACAGAAGCATCCCCACGTCCTGGGAGGGGGTCTGACAGCAGCACCTGAGAGCTGCAGCTCTGCACATTGCCCTGGTCTCTGTGCCCACAACCCACCCCCTAAAACCAAACAGGACTGAACAGCTTAAGAACAGCATGGGGTAACATCAGCACCACACCTTTACACTGTTTACACCGGACAGAAGCACCTAGCTCCTACTGATTTTGTTACAATACAAAACATTTCAGGAAACATGTAGGCAGAACTACTTGAAAATGAATTCAAACCACCTCCAGTCTCTGCCTAGAGGTTTCCCCTCCAGAAAGCATAAATTATGCCAGCAATGCACCTGTTTGATACTATCCAGAAGAGCATCATCAGAAAGCACAAACTATAAAACACTGGAAAATATTCTGAAGAACAAACCTTGTGTTGCAAGGAATCTATTACACTGGAACAATGTGAGATTTCAGTACTTAGTGTATCCACAGCCTTTTCCTCAGAGTCATGGTAGTTTGGCTAAAATTACAGAAGAAAAACATATTTTTAGAATCCAAGAACTTGACCAACATGCCCTGTTACACTTCTACAGTCACATCACTTTAGAAGGAGCAAAGAAGCTAAAAACTGAGTAGAGATCTTTGCTGCTAATACTCTCCTCATGATGCTCCAGCTACCTCTCTGCTGTTATTTTAGGCTCCAATTCAGGACAATTGCTTTGAGTTTATCTAAATGCACGCTGCCTTCAAAAGGTGAGGTCTTGCCTGTCCTTCCCCCCTTGCCCTTTCACCTCCTTTGAGTGCTGGTGATCCACAGAGTGCATCAGATTAGATAATGGCACTGGCTAAAAACTGACTCAGCAGGCAAAGGGGCAGTTTTTAGCCAGGCAAATTCTCAGTCCAGCTGGCCACGCCGCCAGCCAGACTGCAAGTAAACACAAACCCCATTTAGGGCTGCCTGCCTCTCTCTGCTCCAGAGCACTCCATGTTTTCTGTTCATTACTCAGACCCAGTCTGAGCAGTGCTGCTTCTACACAACCAGGTGTGCACACCGAGGGAAGTCTCCAAGAGGGACCACAACAGCACATGAATTGGTGAACTCATGCTGAAACAAAGTTTGGTTTTGAGGGCTTGAGCAGCCCACACAACCTGCCCACCTAAAAACTCTCTGCAGAGCAGAAAAGAAATCCTGAGAAGATGGACTAGCACACAGCAGTAATTTTTTTTTGTTTAAGATGTAGTTCTGTTTTTGTGGGAAACAACAATAAAGCTACTACTATTTTTATAAAAGCTGAAGCAGTTAGGCTCCAGACTTAAAGACTTCAAAGCTTGCTGCTGGATCTTAAGGATGCTAATGACTCTCAGGTGGACTTGGAGAAGTTGAGAGGTTGATGAGGAAAGCTGTTGAGAGCAATAATGCACCCTGCATCTTCTAAGCTTCAGAAAATTATGTTCTGTAGTGTTTAAACAGTATTGCTCAAGACTGTCAAACCAAACTTGAAAGCTGAATAATGGCAAAAATCAAGGCTGCCCTTACAACCACCCCCAGTTTACAGTGCCATGTGTGCATATATGCACAAGATAATCAACACACATCTCATCTCATTTACAGTCTGCTCCTCATACAAGACAGATGATAAAATTCATCTTGCTAGAACGAATTTTTTTCCTACTTCATCTTCTCTTTAATGTTAATGAATCATTAAAAGTACAGCACTCATCCCTTTTATGATCTTCCTTCTGAAAACTGAGGCCCAGTGTTACAAAACGCCATTGACTTTCACAATAGTCCCACACAAGAAATGGAAAACTCATTCCTATTGCTATGAAGCAGGTTAATTAAAATAAAATACAATAATTAACTTTAACTCCCCCAACTTTTATCAGTTAGGAACCTGATTTTCAAGATATTTAACACTATACTTGAGAAACTAGCAAGAGTTGCTTAACCCAGTACTTCTCAGAGCAGTGGCCTGTGGTGCCACAATCTGCATAAATCAAGCACCACCTGTGAAAATACAAAAAGCCTGCTTGATATGACTTGATTTGAGTGCAACAGAAGCTCACCAGGGAAAGGTCCTGAACTAATTACACTGTTTTCTCCCTTGCAATTTTAACCATGGACACAAAGACTTTTCTGTATCTGGATTCAGATAAAACATCATAAGCCCTTAAAAACACCATACTGCTACCATTACCTACTGCCACCATTTAAAAGCAATCTTCCAACAGCATTTAGCTTTTTGTGAGAAACACACACCCCCTTTCTTTTTCTACCTTATAAGGTCTTCTCATTGTTCCTGATGCTGCATCATAATTGAGCATATCCGTGGGGTCAATCCATTCATCTTCTTGAACTTTACAGCTCCCTATCAGCAAAACTGCACACAATACCAAAGGAAACAGCATCCTGTATCACTGAATATAACAAGAAATTCAGGTATTTAGGTCAGTGTAACATGCTGTATGAAAAAAATGAAACAATCTTACATGAAAAAAACTAAAAGTGGAGCTTTTCAAAAACTCAGTTCTCCATTAAGCAGGTTTAAATTCACTTCCATATTTTTTCCAAGGAAAATGCTGGCAATAATATGAACATTAAACTCTATTATATGAGTGGATCAATACCCCTGACTTTGTTATCAGCAGGTATAGCACAGAGTTCAGCATTGCTAAATATGACAAAATTGTGCAGAACTCCAGCATGATTCACCACAAGGGCACCGTGTTAACAGTAAAGTAAATTCTTCTGTCACATTAAGAAGATTCGGCAGAAAAACACCCCATGCATTTCAGCTGTTCCTCAGATACCAGAGGGGATGGGGGAGGCAGAGCTTTGATTCTGAGGGATGACCAATTCAGCATCAAAAAGGGAAGCATGGAGCCAGTGCAGCACTGAGTCCAGTCACATCCAGTAAGAACTACCACAATCACAGATTCACACACTGTTGGTCATGCCCAACAAACTCTCCTGGCCAGCCCATAGTCTGGAAACGTTCAACAACCCTCAGGTGCAAAACACCGGAATTTGCCGAGCAACAGAACCGCTGCATTGTCAGTGATAAACACAATGTCTGCAGGAGCACATGAACACAAAAAAATACGTTACAGTGGAAGACGACTAAAAGCACAATCACAAACAGACGCTGGCTCTCTGAATTTCCTGAGGGAGCCTTGGGTGTTCGAGCCTAACCCAACAGGCATTCCTGTGGGGGGAGGAGAGAGGCACAGCCCCCGACAGTCCCCGGATACAGAAATGGAGTCTCCTGACCTCCGCCCCTCTTAACCTGTATTTATATAGGCTTTGTTAAGGGAGGGTAAAAGGTACAGCTTCAGTTGATGACATTTCATGTTCAGGTGCAGTTTGAGTGACTTTAATCATAAACGCAAAGCATGTACACGTCTTACTTCATTAGCACACGTTGGTGTGTGGAAAGTGATACGTACTTTCGAGTTAATGGAACAACGTCCAGGTTTTGGTCACCTTTTGGGTCACCCCTTTGGCTTACTTCCCCTTGGCCGCATTGTTTTAAACAAAGCACGGCCACACCACCTCCTGCCGCTCCACCATCCCTTATTCCCTCTCCAGAGAGCGATACACCGCGCTTCCTCAGAGATCCTGCTCCTAAGGGTGCAGGCAGCTTGTCCCTGGAGAACTACTGCCAACACCAACACTCCTTGCTGAACTTTGATTTTCGGTATTTTTTCACAAAAGGGACCAGCACGACCGTCACGCAGAACTCACCTTGGCCAGCCTCGCAGGGACATCCCTGCCCTGCCTGGCGCCACGGCCTGGTCCTCTCCGTGCGGCTCCGCCAGGCCGCGGGCCCCGCTCTGGCCCGGCCCTGCCGCCCGAGCGCTGCAGGAGCCGACAGGGCCATGGAGAAGCGGCTCCGCACGCTTCTCTCCCCTACCTTCGCCTCCTTCACGTGGCACCAACACCTGGCTCCGCCGAAACACGCAGCCCTCAGCCCCTCCCCGCTCCTCCTCGCCCCGACACCGCGCAGGCCCCGGCCAGCGGCGCCCGCCCCGCCCGCAGCCCCGCTCGCCGCCTGCGGTACCTGAGGGGCCGCTGGATTCCTAGCGCTCACCCGGTGTGTTTACCCGGTGTGGGCCGCCCCGGCAGCCGCTCCGCCCGGCCCGGGGGGGCCGCTGAGCGCGGGAGGGCCGCTCCGCCCGGGAAGGGCCGCGCAGCAGCGGCCGCGGAGGCGCCGCCCGGCGCTGCGGCCCCGCCCCGAGGCGGCAGCGGCCCCGCCCCGAGCCCCGCCAGCCCCGGCTGCGAGCGGCCGCGGCCGGGCCCGGCACCGACAGACGCGCGTCCGCTAGGTGGTGCCAGCCCAGGCACAACAGGCGGGATATAAAGTGACGAATGTAAAACCAGATCCGCCCTGTAAAGACACAACTTCATTAAAATTAATGTCAGGAAATCACCATTGTTATAGACATACCAATTTAAAATAGCTTGCCGGCTTTGACCACAGAGAGTCAATTACAGAAACGCTGTTTTCCTCCAAAGTAGCTTTGTATCTCCGTCATTGTATCTTACATACATATTATTGTATATGTATATCTAATAAAGAAAAAATAAACAAGATTTTCAGCTCTATGCTGCTGTATTATTACTTTGTGCACTGCAAATTCCAATACTTGAAAGCAGTATCAAAGCTCTTAAGTATTTTATAGTCCCGGCATACTTAAATCATAGGTCAAGCTGTTGTATCGTAGTTGATTGAGGAATTATAAACCAAAAATTAAAAATAACAGATGAAACGGGTGCAGGTGTTGGAGGTCTTTATTGAGATTATAGCACAGATACACTTCTATAGTTACCTTTCCACTTTTATACGATAGTTAAAAATGCTTGCTACAGTGCACATATAATTTAGTAACCAAGAGAATCCAAAACTTAACTGCAGTTCAAATAAATAAATAGCCTAAAGTTTAATGTTTATATTTTAAAAAGTAAAAGGAACTGTACAATATGAAAATATAACAATACATAAACATTAGAATCTAAAGTTTTGTAGAAATAAAACTGCAATTTCCCATACATAAACAGTGCAAGAAATAAAATTCAGATAAGCTTCTGAACTGGGAATTTAAACAATTCTTAAATTATCATGCAGACATAGCATTTTAAGCCATGCTGGTTTCTAATACAGCATTAATGGTATCCCTTTTACTTGAAAAATTGATAGCCATTAAGCTCACTGTGACAACTGCTGCCAATCCACTCTTTTCTACAGTACATTATACAGAGGTATTCTGTTGCATTCAAAAAGTAAAATATTACATGTTTCTACTGAAAAAAGTCAATATTTTACTTTTCCCCCTCCAACATGTTAGCTGGTTCAGAACAATGTCATGTAGTAAAAACAGCAACATTTTTCGCGGGTTAGATGAAAATAAAGAAAAACCCCCACTATATAATGGACCACAATCAAGAAGTGGTTACTATCTAGTCAATCTTTAAAGTTTAGATTTTCTTTTACTAAAAACACTGAAACTGTGGAGATGTTATAAAGTTTGAGCTCTTATTTAAAAGTGATGAATACAATAAACCTGAAAAAACAGTGGAAGTAGTTTTTCTTTTATGTGTGTGTGTAACTAGTTACATACAGACTTGATTAAAGTGTTCCTCAACTTAAGTCTCTATACAAAATTCTCATTGAGGCCAAGAACAAGGAATGCAATTAATACCAAACTGTAAACACATCATTCATGTTACTCTGAGTGCACATCAACAACAGAAGAGTTCTCCTCATAGACTTTGGCAACAAGACTACAATAGGTCACAGCAGCATGAGTTCAACATGGAAGACTGGAAGCACTGCAAAAGAATATACTAAAAACACCAAGACCTCCTAGAAACCAGAAAAATCAGTGACAGGTGCCCCTCCTCTTGATAATACACTCTCCTGCTCAACTGCTGCTCTCTCAAAGCCTCATTATTATTACTTGTTTTGACAGTTCTGTAGTCTCGGGTCTCTGTGCTTTAGCTGCATAGTTGCCTTTGCACTCTAACCATTGTAGGTCCAAAGGGTTACAGTTCTGTCTGCAGAAGATGACAAGAAGGAAAGATCTTGCGTGTGCCACCTGCACTGAATAACTTTGTCCTTGTGTTCCCCTACCACCATCAGAGGAAGCTGCTTCGTCAGGTCCCCTGTGGAGAAGAAGAGAAATCATCAATCATTTCATGAATCTGTATCCCAGCCCATGGGTGGTGGGTCTCTTTTTAACCAGTTTGCTTACTCAAAGCCTACATGTGTGTTTCACCTTTTGAAGCATACCTGACCTCTCTTTCTCTCTCACACATATACAGAGCATAACAAAAGGCCCCGGTGTTTCAGTTTTTAGGCATTACTGGACACAGTATAGCTTAAAAATGCAGATCTCCACCATTTTTACATAAGGTGATTAAAATCTAATGGTCCAAGAAAATCAAGTCAATTAGATATACCCAATATCTTCCCTATTCTTAACTCATCCCAATAGAAATGAGAATTACTATACTTTTTTAGATCTTTAAGGTTCAATTTTATGAATGCTGTCTGAAAGCAACGGCCATCTCACTAGGCAAGAGTGAACCAATGGTTCTACTGTCATGAGTCCCTCACCCTAAAACAAGATTCTGCTCACAGCCTACACTTTCAGCACCACAACTAGCTGACTTCCAGACACAATCACATATATACCCATCCAACCTTTCAAAGCTGCTTTTTCCCCTTCCAAAGTAAAACCTGATCCTTGAGCCAAGTTCTCAGCTCCAACATTAAAAGCCCCGACTGAGAAGGAAGTTTGCCTGTGTTACCTTGCAGGTCTGTCACCTTGATCTTCATGTCGTAGGAGCCGGTGAGCAGGTAGTGCGCGCCCGGGGAGAAGCGCACGGAGCGCACGTCGCTGCCGTGGGGGTGGTAGCTCTGCACCATGCGGCCCCCGCGGATGTCGTACAGCATGCAGCTCGAGTCCTCCTGGCCCGTGGCCAGCAGCCTGCCACTGGGATCCACTGCCACTGAGGCTACAGCACTCCCTGCAGGGCCACAGAAACCCCAACAATCCCACAGCAGTTAGTTGTGCTCTTGCAAATAGAACAACTTTTTTTTTTACACAAGGACGTGCATTGTAAAAGAACATTGAAAGCTGGCCTCAAATTTAAGGTGAATATACCCAGCTTCAAATAAAAAAGTCTTTATGTTTCAGCACTAAAAACTCTGAAGCCATGTCACACTTGAATCATAGCAAAAACACTATTAAAGCTGCATGAGAAAGTATCTGTTCCATCACAGGAAAGAAAGTCATTCTTATCAAATAATGGGGAATAGTGCAAGGAATTCACCCTGGCTCCAAGTTTAAAGGACTTCAGTTAGGTTGCTGTCTTTGAATGCACTTAAGTGTCTGTTTGAAAGTCATAAGGCAAAAGCACTACCCATCTTCTGAAAGGAAATAACTACTTTAGGAACAAACAAACCAACCTCACAGGTATAGATATCCTCACAGGTTCTTTCTTTAAGCCAAGCCACCCTTCTGTGCCCCCCTTACATTCACTCTATATGACCTGGACCTCTTCAAAGTCTATTTTCATGCCAAGATGATTAGAAGCATGATAGCAAGTCTTGCCTGTTCCATGAAATGTTGTTCCCACAACACGAACACAGCTTGGCACTCTCAAATCCCAAAATCTTACAGTCTTGTCTTGAGATCCAGATGCAATCATCCAGCCACTCCATGTATAAAGTGCTAAAATATGTCCTGTAAACAAGAAGACTTCTTAATTTGATTAAGCATCATTAAGCCAACACTGCAATATTACAGTTGGGATTCTTTTTTGCATTCAGAGATTTAATAATCCCATGGAAAACCTGCATGTTGCGTGATCCAATGCACCAGTGTATGGTGGCAATATGCTTTGTGTCTTCTCTGGAATGAGGGGTGCACTGTCTCCATTAGATTAACAGCAAAGATATTTAACAACAAACACTGCCCACCTCCCCTCAAAATACCTGAAGAGCAATTGGGAGAGGAAAAAAATTCTTGCTCAAAAGCAAAACACAATGACTTCAAATCAAACCAACCCAACAACTTTATTAGAATATAATACAGATTTAGGAAGTGTGGCAAAAGCCACACTGTACCTACCAGTGTGACCGCTTAGGGCATGTAGGCCTTGTCCACGCTGACAATCTGTTGTGTAAATATTACAGTCCCCTGCTCCAGCACTTATTAAAATAGCACCACCACTTTCCGGGCCTTCCATAAAAGCAAGGTCTCTGATTGTGCCATCGTGCATGCTGAATTCCAAATCTGGTCCTAGAATAATTTAAAAACCAAGGAACAAAGTAAGGCATACTTTGTTAATGCTGTGCTCTTTAAAACAGCTACAGAGATAATACAGAGTACTTCAGGCAAGGGTGAACATGCCACCAGGTGCAAACATGGCTGTGCACTTCAGCACAGATCACACCATTTCAGTTACTACAGTTCAAATAAAATCTCTAAGAATCTTGGGTTTGAGTGTGGCTTGAGCTTCCTACTTCCTAAAGCTTTGCAAAACGTACATAGACCATCACCACTGCCAACTGTAGCCAAGGTCTCTTACAGAGTACATTTATTTCTTTTTGTAAACTCTGGTGAACTTAAAAGGTTCTCTTTGCCAAGAGGAAAAGATCATTGAGAGCATTGAACTACAAAGGACAAGGCAGCCTAAGTTCAAAACAGAAAAGATAAGAGCCACATTCAACATATTGATTAGGAGGGGTGGGCATGGGAAGTAGTATTTGCTGGGACAGAAACCTTTCTAAGATGGGTGAGAAGAGAGAAGTAGGCAAGAGAAAAGGGAACTAGGAGTGGAAATAAATTCTTAGTGACAACCAAGCTCTAGAAGTGGGTAAGAACATCTGGCTGTTTTACTGTATATGGGGAGGAATTTGCCAGGAGATATAACAATACCAGAGTCTTGCAAAAGGAAACCAAAACACAGTCACCCAACCCGAACAAAACCCTAGCGATAATTTTAAACCACTCAGTGGTTCTTTGCTGGATAGAGACCACAGTGACGGTAAAAGGGAAAAGAGACTGAATGAAAATATTGGAATAAAAAGAACAAACATCAATGTAAACTGAATGGTTTTGACAAATACTGGACAGTAACTGAAAATAAATTCTTGGAACTAAATATATACACAGTACCTGTTGCATTACAAGTTTCTGCATTAAAAGGCAGCACTTTCACGTATTTATCATTAGAACCAGTAGCTAACAGCTGTCCACAGGGACTCCAGGCTACACAATAGATGGATCCTTTATGATGCTTATTCCTCTTGAAGCGAACTACAGGTTGTTTAGGAGTATTATAAGCACTGGTAAAGAAAAAAAACCCAACAAACATCATATTTCCTTTTAATCCTACAGGAAACAAAGTATTCTAAAATGAAGATACTATTTTTCTGTTATTTTGGGTAATATGAAATTCATATGACTACTTGCACTGAAACACATATGTGATCGAAGACAAAAGGATTTCTCCTCATTTTCTTGATTTTTCCTCATCTTCCCATTCTATCTGCCATTGAGCATGCAAAAAGAACTTACCCAGTCCCTTCATCTGTAAAGGGGTGATACAAATAAAATACAGTAATTACTAGCTATAGGACAACAAAACATTATTCCCAGAGTCCAAAACTGGTGTGAGTTCTCTCTACATCCTTCATATGTCAACACCTTACTTCTATGGCCATTTTTGAATATGCGTGAGTTCAATTAAGCCAAGCCTGTGCAAGAAAAACAGATTTACCGCTCTACATTAATGAAGGAATCCTGACAGCATCTAAATATACCACTGATTATTATTTGTAAAACCATATCAGCTTTACACACTGCTGAAATAAAAGCAACAGTCCCAGTAATTTACATTTCCTTGATTGCAATCAATTGCTGTCCAACAATGTTCTTTTTCTGCTTTCACAGCAGGAAGAAATCAAGTACTTAGGATAAAGTATTGCAGTACCCATCTCCGTATCACTCCAGTGACATCAACAAAAATTCATCAAATTAAATTGGTATTGAAAAATTCATAGACCTTATTATAAATGCTTGAACGGAAGAGGCAGAGAGAAAAGACAGAAGACAATCATCCAAGCCTGTTGAAAAACTTTGGAGATTAATATCGCTTTAATAAAGAATACTGAAGTAACCCTACATTGCAGCTGATTTTATTTTGTTGCCAGAGAGGAAATCCATTACATATTAGCCTAAATCAGGATCATTCAACACACTACAGAGCTTCCTAAATGGCCTAATGCCTTATCTCACACTCTGAGTTTGGATTCACCACAGCTCAAGAGCTGAGGATCACTGACTCTCTCAAGATATGGGAGCACCTACCCACACGTTGCCAATCCACTGCATGGAAGCACTGTGATTATTTGAGCAACATTTGCAGAACTGTAACATGTATCTGTCAGTGCTTAATTTTCAAGGTGTGCACCCCACCCCCACTCCACTATTATACCTTTAGACAAAGGAAGAAAACCAACTCCAGACCAACCTGTCTTGAATAATTCATTGGGTTGAAGGACAAGTAAAAAAAAAATGTTTCATAGGCCCAAAAGAGCTTCAAAGAACTTATTCTACACAACCATTTTCTTTGAAAAGCACATAATTCTGAATGCATGTCTAGACTCATGTTGTTACAAGGATTAGAATATCTTTAAGATAATGTAATCTCTCTGCTGACTTGTAAATCCCATGATGATGTATTTTAGGCAAACTGCAAGCATAGTAAAAATCAAGAGTAAGTGGAATAATTACAAGTTCAGAATTCAGGAAATCTTAGTATTCCTTTCATGTCCAGATGCACTGTGTCTCTTGTCACATCAGATCATGTACTGCAAGTACAACCAAGGCTGCAGAGTTGCTCAAACCTTTCCCAGCAAGTAGAATAAGCAGCTATGCAGGAGCTAACGTGTTTTGCACTGCTTACCAGTCAAGAGCCTGTTTGGGCTCCAAGCCAGTAAGCTGCCTTGTATTAGGTAACAGAAATCAATTCCTTTTTTTGTTGTATCATACATTGCCCATAAATATTTTGGAATTAAACTTCAAAAGCTACCTTACTGATGATATTTAAGGAGGAAAAGAAAAATCAGATTACTTTTTGAACACTTTGGAAGCCTGAACATCAGTTCTAAAGTGGGAAGATGTCCCAGATAAAATCACTGTGCGCACCTGTAGCGCCCTATAAAATTGTGAAGTTTTAGATGCTTGCACTTCTCCCCTCCCCCAAGAAAATAATTTAAGTGGAGCACAATTAAGGAGATTATTATTGATGTGGCAATATTTATTTTCAGGTGTATTTTCCCCATCCTATTAAAAAATGGATGGAAAGAAAACTGAAAATACAGGTGCACAGTAAACCACAAATAGTGCTTTTTCTGTAAAGGAACCAATGTACCTAGAAAACAATGTTTAGAGTAAAAACAGGTCAACAGACACATTCTGGCAAGTTTTGCTGTAGAAGTCAAGAAGATAAAACTTTCTCTACTGTTAAATCTGTCCTCCTGCCAGAAACTGAATCTTGTGAAGCCCAGCTTGTGCTGGCTTGGGAACTGACACATGCTTTCTCCCACTCTTACAGCTGGAATATCAACACCGCAGGCCAACAGTAAACTCAAAGAAGCCCAACTGCTGAGACAAACAATAACACTTTTGTAAGGAAAAGTGTGGTCTTGTGGCAATATATCTTGCAAGTAATAAAGAGAGCTAAGAAGTAGCCCACAAATACACAAATACTTCAGCACATCACCTCACTTTTGCTTAGCAGTTCAGGATTCCAAGGAGAGCATTACTGTATTTATGACAATAAAGTAAAGGTATGAAATGTACAGGTATCAGTAGCTACAGGAGAAAGAAGTGCTATAATACAGAAAAATAAATGATTATATTAGTTTTCTTACCTTGGGTCAATTACTTCTGGATAGGCACAAACTCTCAAAGTTTTAGAGTTGGAACCAACAGCATATAAACTCCCACTGGGATGAAAGGCTACAGCTCTGACAGCTTGTGTGTCTTCTAGAGTATTAATGCAAATAAACTGCTTTTTTGATTTGTCATCCTGTGTAGAAGGATAACAGTAAAATTAGGTTCTGTGTAAAACTGGACATTTTGAAGTAGGTGTGACTGCTTTGCGGAATAACGTAAAGCTACTGTAGCCAAGTACTAACAAGTAGCAGCACAGCAGGCTGGATCCAAGTACAGTTTTGTAAACAATGTCTACTCCAAGTCCAAGAATGCTCTTGAAGCTCTTTTCTTCAACTGACTTTTACAGATAACATTACTTAGTATTTCTCATTCTCCCTCCAGACTTCCACCTGCTTTTGTTCTTCTAAACAGCCCACTTCAGATGGGCAATACTACAGTTTATTTCTGTGTAAATACATTTGATCTGTGGGAAACTTGCAAGGGGAACGAAGATGCCTTTTTATTGAAAACAGCCCAAGTCAAACAGTTTCTACACCAAATATAATATTAAACATAGGATCAGATTTTCAACCTGTATGTAACACAAAGTTATCATTAAATTATGCTAAGATTTATTACATCATCCTCTTTGCGACTTCCTGACCACCTTTCTAAGATTATGGTTTTTATTTATGCAGAAACTTTGGAATGTACTTCTTGCAGTTATTTCCCTATTAACTATTCCCCTGGTTTTTCAGACCATACTGACTGGAGTTCAACACTCAAAGTTTTACAACCATTGTCTTGTATTTTCCAGGTTAAAAGACATCCCATTGGAACATCTGTTGTACAAGGAGAAGCTGAAAGAGCTGGTACTGTTTGGCCTTGAGATCAGACAGGCTTTTCAGGGTGTGCATGTGTACATCTCACCAGTGTATATAAATACACGACTGGGGGAGTGAAAAAGATGGAGCAAGACTCTTCTCAGTGGTAACCCAGTGAAAGGACTGGAGGCAGTGAACACCAAATAGAAGAAAGCAAATTCCATGACAACTTTTTGGTGTTTTAAAAACACTGTGAAGGTGGTCAGACATGGGATGAGGTAGTCCAAAAAGGCTGGGCAACATCCTCCATCCTTGGAGAGATGCAAAACACAACAGGACCCAGCCCCAAGCACCCTGTTCTCATTGACCCTCTTTTGTGCAGTGCATTTGGATTCAGTCTCCAGATGTCCCCTCCAATCTCAATGGTTCTGTGACTGTAGGCACAGCACCAACCAAAATTCATTCTAAATGGATTTAAGGATTAAGTACTGAATCTTTTGCTAACACACATGGTAAAAGACAAGAAAACTCACCTCATCGCCTCTTGTCCTAGATAAACTCCCTGAAGAGTCTTCTGACTGTGGCTGAGTGACAGCATGTTCTGATGCACTGTTTTGATTTGGTGAAGTGTTTAACATCGCAAGACAAAACAACAAGAGCAGGGACAGATTTTTTTGGTAAGTATTTTCCGGACTAAAGTTACAATTTCTGTCATTCTCAGAACTAATTTGTGTAAAGAGTTATACATATCTGAATCATTACCATTGAACTATTACTTTTACAAGAACGGCTCTTTTTGCAGCAGCTCCAAGCACTGAACAAGTGAACTCAAGCTAAAAATAGTTTTCATTCCATAACATACCTGTTTATAGATACAATATATATATACACAGAGAGGTGGAAGAATTATTGTTCCTTTCAGGTCAGCACTACTTTTAGTTAACAGCAGAAATTCAGTTCCCATTCTGCCCTGCTTTTCCCTTCAACTCGTTTGTATTTCATAAAAAAGGTTCCAGAAACTTAGAAAAACACAAAATAAACAAGAACTATATATATAAGATGGAATAAGAAGTCCAAAAATAAAAACAAGCATAAAATGTAAACCATAACAAATAACCACTATTCCTCATGTATGCAGTCAAAAAAGAAAAAAGACTTTATAATCCCTACATAAATATTTAGAAAACACCGATCATGAGCTAAATACCCCTATTCCATGACAAATTAATTTGATAGCTAATGATAAATACAGGTCCTCCCACAGTGCTAGCAGAAGGGTATTCCCAGTCCTGAATGCTGTGCAGTAACTTACCTTAGATTCCCCTGTACAGGCGACTCTTCAGGGAAGGGTATCTGATTAGCTGATCCACACTTGCGAGGAGTGCTTGTATTAACATTTGGGCTATCAGTTGTTATCCTCTGGCTACCATCTGAAGGTGCTGATGTGAAGTTACTTGCTGGATTTGTAGATGCAATCCCTTTGCTCCCATTACATTGCTGGTTAAGTGTCTGTACATCATTTCCAAGACTGTCCATACCCATATTTAATTCTCCTAGTTTCTGGATAGATCTAATAACAAACGACAAGTTAAAAAACCCAAACCATCAAACCAGGTCATTATGAGAACTTACAGAGGGATACGGGTGGGTAGAAGAATGAAAACTCCCCCAACCTGTTAAGAAACTGCTCAGTAAGGTTCTGTTGCTGGTCAGCTCCATCTTCTTGATTGACTCCTCCTTCTAACAACATCTGCTGATACAACTGTCGCTGCTGCTCTTTCTGCTCTAAGTGCTGCTGGTAACGTAGTCTTTGTCTGTAGTATTCCTGAAACTGCTCTGTGGAATCACGAAGCTGAAAAGAAATGAGAATTACAGATGGAATTAAAATAGTTAATTGTGGTATTTAACAAGTATTTACTTTCTGGTTCAGTATTTCAACACAGGCATCAAAAAGCCAGGAGATTCACCTCTGGGGAGTGATGATTTCATTCTTCCTTAAAACCAGACACAATTTACATATTAAAAAGAGAAAGCACTGCCGGCCTACGTTATTCACTGCTGAGGCAGTCCTGCCATAATTCTGAAGGAGACTGCTCTTTCCTATAAAACTTCCAAAGTATTACTTAAGATCAAAACAAAAAAGTGATTGAAAATTGAAAATAAAACCCAGAAAACTATGTAAGTCATGCTTTCATTACAAATTTAGTATTTTCTGCCATGCTGACACCTCCCTGCCACCAGTCTGCAGACCCAATTTACCTCTCCCAGCAGCAGTGGTCTATCCAAGTGTTACACTTTCCTTTTGAAATTGATGCCCTGTCTGAACTCTGAAACTCCTTATTTTCTGGACCAAGCAAACACTTGAACTTCCTTGCTCATAGTCTTTTCTCCTTTACAAACTGTCTTTAGCTTCCCACACTGCCAGCTGTCCAGGACTTGCTGCTGTCTGCATTCCCAAACCTTATTTTTCTTTCACTTTTCTGCTAACAGCTGAGAGCAAGATAAAAATGAACAAACAGAAGACCAAACGCACTTTAGTCCAAGGCCAGATTATCCACACTGAACTGCCCTTTTTCTGAAGGAAAAACCCAAACTGCATATTTATCTAATAGAAAAAAAATAGTAACAGTAAAAAAAACTCTTGTGTGGGTTTTTGTTTGTTTTCTGGAGTGACAGCTTTGTCATCTTTGATTTAAAGTTGTATCAGAGATCCTCGTAACTCTGCATTAGTTCAGACAATTCATACACACTGTCTTTAACAGCCTTGGTATTTCTTCTATTAACAATTATTAACAACACTTGCATTATGATGTTTTTGTTCTATGACACAATATTATTTTTAAATTTATAATGGATTTCCTAGCACTGTTGCATTTGCAAAATATTTACCTCATTAGATTTCCCATGATGAATATTTGCAATTCACAAACTCCAAAGTTATTGACAGAAGTCAAAAGCATTTAATTCATGAACTATTCCCCACTCCCTAGGTTATCATCCTAAACAACAAGTATATTCTTTGTCTATACTTCTTTCCGTGACTGATACTTGTTTGTTACAATTTTATTAAATCTTTTCACTTTTTGTATTCTGTGCCACTATTTCCAACCAACATGCAAACCTAAAGTATGTTGCCCAGAAGCTCTATTCTATAGACTCTGGCTTCTAAATCAGCCTCTACAGGAACACATCAAAACCAAAGCTCTGAAAAGAAACAAACTAATTTCTTACTCCTACAGGTAAATACGTACACCAGTATGATGTGGGAAACAAAACAAGATGAAATTGCACCAGCTACTACATTCTTTTCTACTTGTGTATAACAGCCTGGCCAACATCTTCACCACAGCACCTCCTGTCCTCATTCTCTCCTACAAATTCTGTATCTGTTTTATTTTTTTTCCCCCCTCTCGAAGCCTGCGCCATTCTACACCTAGCTAAGATCTTCCTTCCCTCTCAACATGCACAGAAAACACCAGTGCAGCAGAAAAGTGACTCAAAGTCCTTGAGTGAAGTCCTTAAATGTGGAGGACTTTGTTAATCTTACAGTAGACCTCACTGCCTCACTCAAGTATCCAGAGCCTACTGGAACACAGCCCTGTCAAAGGCAGGCTGGTTTTCTATCCTACATAGATGTCATAAGCCAAGACAAAGTTTACCTAAGAAAATCAAACCTGAATCTGCAAACAGAACAGACAGCACACTCAATGCTAATTTTCACTACCAAATTTAGAGACTGGTATTTACCTGTGGAAAAAGAATAGAATAGGTAACTATTTTCACTGTTTCCTTCTGAGCTATTATTTCACTTACCCCATATTGCTATTAAGGAAAAAAAAAAGAGAAAAAAGATTGTCATGGCACAGGCCTTCAAAGATGAATCCAAAAAAGGGTTATGCTATTGGATTCTGAATACCAAAGATATATTTGCAAGGGAATTGCCCAATTTTAATTTCTCTATGTTCTAGACAAGAACTGATATAAAATGACCTACAAAACCATGCGTTAACACCAAAAATTACAATCTACATGCTAGATTTCTCACTAGAACATGAAGAGGATGCTTAAGCACTGTTTAATCTAACATTGTTGGGTCTTTTTTTCTTTCTTCCTTTTAAAGTTATACACAGCAGTTTAGCTGGACTGCTGATGTGGCAAAGCATTCTAATCAGCTGCATTACAGACTCAAATGACAGCAGGACTTTATACAATGGGGGGGACAAAAAAAAGTAGTAGCTTCTTTTAAAAGATGCAATATGGCATTTTTACTATAGTAAAAACAAGATTCAAAGCAACCCATTGTCATGCATGAAGTTCTCCACACAAAGGCAAATCATTATGAAGTGATCAGAAGCCAGCTCAAAGGGCCTCATTATTTTTGAACAAACAAGCACTACCTCATTTTTCTCTTGTTTGGCTGATCCCTGACTCTGTGGCTCATTTCCTGGAGCTGAGCTCTGGCACGAGGTCTCACTGCCAATGGGATGCTGGGGCTCCACAGGAGTATCACTTCTCGCAGCAACATGGAAAAGAAGAGATGCTTAACTGAGAATAATTAAGAGTAGAAAATTAAGTGGAGAAAGATAACATTCTAGATAAGATCTGGCAACACAAGCATGCCAACTACTTAAGTCAAATCAAACTGAAGATACTGCTTAGGAAGAAAATGCCACTTGCAATGTGTTACACTAAATAAAATAAACTCCCTGACAAACAAAAAGCACAGCCAGTTTCCAAAAAGCCTTACTACCATAGCACACCTCAATTTCATTTTTTTTCATCCCTACATTTGAATTCTACATCCTTTAACTAAGTTACTCAAAATCTTCCATTTCAAAGAAATTATGTACATAAAATAAACCTGATATCCTATGAGACTAAACTCTTCCCAAAGATAGCAGTTTAATTACCACTACCAATCTAAATTGAAACTAATATCCATGGATCTTTAACATCCATCTGCTTGAACATTCCTGAAAGTGCAAGGTAGAAAAATGTTTATACTGGTTTTGCTTTTCTTGTGTTATAAGTATTTCTGCATGATACTCTTTCCAAAACGGTTTGGCAATCAATCAGTAAATGTGCAGAACACATTACAAGCCTTGGACGCCCATCTTTAGTTTTACTAACTTAAAGTCTTTTTCTCAGTGACTTGGAGCAAAGGTTTTTTAGAAGTTATTTTGAACTTTTTGGGTACAATAACAAAAGTAACTCAGTGGACTAAAAGACAATTGCTTAATTAACTCAACTTATAAAAGAAATGCAGTGTTTCTGTCACATGCAAGAGGAAGCAAGGGCCAGATTTACATAAAGCTCAGCTTCCACTCTTGAAAAACTGGCATTTAGGCTGGACACCTGACCTGAAGTTGGATTTTCTTCTGAAAAATATAATGCCTTCTTGAAAACTAAGGGTCTGGCCCTATAGTTCTAATCCTTTAATTCTGACCCTCTAATCCTAACTTTCAAGAGATGTATTATTAATGAAAAAAACGTGTTACAAACTACAAACTTCACATGAAAAGGCCTACATAAAGAACTGCAGCAATTAATCATCCTCTTTAGCCCGCACAACGATGTTATTTGTGCAGAATCAATTTAGTACTCCAATTATGAAAAGGGAATCAAACCTCTCAAGAATCAGTTTTAACACTGGACTCTGGTCTACTCACACAAATTATATGGTTTAATATGGATCAGTAAAATTAGAGGATTCACCACAAACTAGTATCCTCAGGAAGTACACTTTGTAAAAATGTAACATCAGGGATACTTCCATAAGACTTAAGCTATCCACAAAAACTCCAGTTGTGAAGAGCCTGGTAAAACCCAAGACTTTAATCAAACAAAACAGCTCCTTTTGAGGTAAGTATTCAGATAAATATTAAACCATAAATTACTGTAAGTATTTCCATTATCACTGGTGAACTGACATCAGTTTGATTGTGTTTGTTTCCTTTTTATTGAGTTTAATTACAGCTGCTCTTTATCATAACACAACATATGGAACATTGCTCCAAGGCAAAACTAATAGAGACACCAGCTGTGGCCTGGATTGATCAACACAGCCCCAAATGTTGTCTGCTGGCCATTGCATCCAAGTACAAGGCTGGTTACCCATCTGGTCCTTTAAGAGCCAAAAATGCTGGCAGCTGCTTTCTAGGGAAGTTTGAGTATAACCATTACAAAGGGTCAGAACTGCTGATCAGGAGAAAGGCCAGAGAGAAACATGGTGATAAAACTTCAACTGATAAGTACCATTTCTCCCAGTTACCAGGACACCTCTCTCAAAAGCCAATTTTACAGTCTACATTTTGTTTAAGAACTTATTAACAGCATAACCCGACTATCTCAAAGTCCAATACAAAAACTATTATACCTTCAGCTGCCTTACTCATCTTTGGTTTAAAAAATATGAAGTAAATATTTCAGCTGAGCTACTGTTGTAACAATTTAAGTTACACAAGAATGCTACAACAATGGCATATTGTCATTCCACCGACTTCACTGGACTATGGTAATTGTTCGAGTACATTTAAGTAACAAATTTACAGCGCCAGGATCAAAATTATTTATTGAGACTTGAGGACAGAATGCAATGGAGAAAGAAGACAGGAGTTACAGCTATTTCACTGTGTCCATTTATTTATCTGGAATGGGAGAATACAGTAATACTGAACACAAACCCCAGCTAGACCATAATATATACTCAGAGTTTATTTGTGCTCTGTGCTAGAAAACTTTAAGAAGGCCCAAATTGAATCCATAAGGCTCAAACTCAAATATGAAAATCTACTTAGATCATAAAAGCATAAGGAAGAAAACACCCTCTATACAGAGTTTTCATTGCAACAGAATTTAAACAACCAAATTATGTTTCAGTGTTACAATTATGTTCAGAGGTACAGTGCAACACAAGCCAAGGTAGAAACTGAGCTCTAGCTGCACTTACCGCTCTGGTGACTCTTCAAAAATGCTGTGACATTCAGTATTCTCAAGCATGAGACTCCTGCTGAGATTCTGTACTCCAGGGTAATGGAAATTAGCGAAGGAGTGCGACATGGGAGAAGTTTTGGTCCCGAGGTCTGTGACCCGCTTGTCGTGGTTTGTCAATCCACACGAGAGCCCATCTAAGGCAGGGTTTAAGGAGCGGGTCATGTAAGCGTCCGCTGACTGAGGCCGTCGCATTGGGGATGATGGGTAAGGAGAAAGTTTGCTGATAAGAGGTGTCAGAAGATCAGCATAGGCAGCTTTTGTAGGCTTGAGGAGTTTATCAACATGAATATTCAGCATCTTTTGTTCAAAAGCACAAGAAAACACAGTAGCTGGCAGATTCTGCAGCCATGATAATAAGCTAAGGTCCAAGTCATCACAGCCATTACCACACAAGAGATCGATGCCTAGCAATACCTCACTTTCTGTGATTTCTTCTCCTGTAGCTTTGCTCTGACAGAATTCCACACAACATTCATAAAGCAATCCCTTCATGACAAGCTGAAACAAGCGATTGTTACTTGCTTTGAAGCCGGCCTCGCTCAGTTTCCTGTCTGCTGGAATGAACTCTGCCACCATGACACAGGCTTCTTCAAAGCAGTGCACCCGAGCAGTGCTGGGATTCCAGTCCTTGAACTCTGCGTGGTTGGTGAGGCGGGGCAGGGTCAGCAGCAAGCACAGTTTGCTGTAGTCTTCCTTAGAGGGACAGTATTCCTCCAGTGCGTGCAGGCACTGCACGGCCTCTCGCATGGTGAATTCCAGCTAGGGAAACATTAATGGCAACACAGCAATTTGCAGCACACGTGTTTCCACAAGACAAAGACTTGAAAAACAGGCAGCAACAGAATTTGTCTGCTAGCACTCATTTATTGCTACTACTGCTTATATGTTAATTACAAAAGCATATGGAGTCTGAAATTGCTGATCCAAGTGTAGTTACAACAGAGACAAATTCCTAGATGCTTTGACTTCCTAGAATCCCCCATCCAGTCCCATTTTTTACAGATTTATGGAACATTTTCATGTCACTGCAAGTTTGATGGGCTTAAAATCTTAAATCTGTGACTGAGCAGCTCCAATTCTATAGTAGCACAAAAGCTTACTTCTATTCTCAAAGCCCACTGACTTATTTTCCCCTTTATTTTTATAGCCTATGCCAGTAGCTTTTAATAAAAGCCTTGTAGAGTGCTCTAGTTTCCAGTGATTAGCAGCTTCTATACTGAGATTTTCTGTTCTTCAATCAAAAAATGATTAGAAAGTTCAAAGAGTTCTCAGTAGACCTCCAAATGAACAGAGGGCTTTATTACAAAGCCTGTTGATAGCTAAGAGCCAAGAACTGTGTTAAATATGCAAACTCTGACATTTTTAGTTACACAGATTCAAAACACAGTAAAAATTCCCACTTATCTGTGTTACCTAGACACTTCAATACAGCAGCCCTTGACCCACAACATGCCAACACATTTGGTAACATTTACAACAAAATAAGGAACATTAATCTGATTTTCCCCCCTACTGCTATCCTAGTAACAGTATACCGATTGAAGGGTCAAAGAACTAGTACTCCTCCCATTTACAACTAAAAATATGGACTTACTTTTAACTTTCTCTACTCTGTCATGAAAAAACCCTAAAGTACGATATAAGTGTAATGGGACAGAGAATTAAAATCAGTTCAGTCTGGAAAACAAAATCACTTGTCTTAAAACTACTGTTATACTTCATTTTTTATTTCAAAACATTTTTGTCTTAGAAATTTGGTATTACTGTATTGTCAACATAAATGAAAAACTAACTAATTTCACAATCTGCACACCTTCTTTGCCAGTTTGAATTAATGTCTCTTTCCTTATCAAAAACTTAAGTCCACAACTCCTGCTGTTTGCACATTTAACTGAAAGAGTCCTTTGTGAACACATCTGCTCCCTCAAAAAACCAATCCTCACCTTTCTCTCCAAAAGCAACAGAAATTAAGCATAAAATTTATTCAAATGTTCCTCTGGCCCCAACTACCACAATAAATTTCTGTGATTCTGAGGCCTGCTTCAAAATACTTCTGGAGAAAAAAAAAAAGTAACAAAAAAAAAAAAAGAAGAGCCCTGTTCTTTAGCACAACGACCTAAAGTAAATCTGAGGGTAAGGACCACAGACACAGCATATGGTCACTGATCTATCTGCAAAGTTTGAAGCAACTCCTTCACGTACAACTGTATTTGAGACCAGGGAGCCACGTTCACTCACACTCACTTCCAAAGAATACCAATTACTTTATCCAGTGTTTATGAAACCATTTTGTAATAGCTAAAATTTGTGTATTTAATGCTGGGAGCTTCTGCTCTGCCTTTAATCAGACTAATCTGAAGAGATTTTCTGACAACAAAAATATCCCCAAACCAGAGGCAATTCTTACATGCTGAGGCTCATCTTCTGCTGACATCGCATTGTTCACACATAAGGCTTCCAAGAACTTCTGCTTCATAATAATGTAACGAAACCTGCAGGGGGGAAGAGAAATACTGTTCATCTTGCTCCAGTAGTTAAACATTATTTTAGAGACAAGCAGGCTATTTTACATCAAATTTCTGAGTTAGTTCTTTGTCGTGACAAGGAACTTTGATACGAATTTTAACAAATAGGTAACCACAGCATTTTTCTTTTAAACAGGAAATATTTTTTCCATAATTGCTTTCAGAAATATTCTATTACAAATATCAGAAGGCTAATTAGAAAAAAACAAGTACAGCAATCATATTATTTCTTGACTAGAGGTATGACAGAGCATCTATTAAAAGGTTGTACAACATGCATCATATTCCTAAAGTGTATGGCACATGACAACTCATTATAGATTGTGTGTGCACGTATTTTAAGTACAAGTTTAAAAACACATGCACACACTTTAGGAACAGCACACAGGCTAGAAAAAAACACCAAAAACTAAAGTGAAAACTCATAAGCACTGTTTTTATAGACAATACTTAGAAATTCATGTATTTTCCAGAACTCAAAAAACCTGAACTCTGACATACATTCTATTTTACCTTTTCTTGTCAAATTTTTCCATACATTCAAGAGGCTGAATAAATTGAAGAACCTCATCCCACTGGCCATCAAGAATCAGTTGCCTAGTAAAAGAAAGGATCATTCCTTGAATGTCACTAGACAAGAACATCCCTTTTCTAAGTAAGCAGCTTATTTAAATACAAAACAATAATTTAAGTACACAACAGGTCATCAATCCACTTTGAAAAGTCAATGTTTTGCACAGGTGCCGAGATTACTGTTTAATAAGACTAACAGTAAGAGCAACATCCAAGTCTGTTCTCAATATTTTGAAAAAATAACTGCATACTAGAAGAACAAATTTTAAGTACTTTTAAACGTACATCAAAAAGGACAAAATGGTCTTGTGTCTCTTGCTTTACCTGTTACTCTTATTTAAAAAGCAGTAAAAAAATCTTACTTGAAGAGTTTGAATAAAGATATAATTTCAATGAATACATCCAAATTAATGAAAGAGAATTTAAAAATTAGCTCATTTTAATTGTATAAATACTGCTGGTGCTTTTTTATGAAGGGGATGGGAAAACAAAGAGCTCCCATATTAAGCGTGTAAGAGGAAGAGCTTGGCAGGAAGGGTGCCAGCACAGGAGCTCCAACTCCAGGATCAATGGGCTGGACTGCCCAGGTAGAGCAGTTCCATTTCTTCATGCCCTCCTATCACACAGAGCTCTTTATAAAAGGCCCAGGCTTACAAGAGAAGGATAAGTTTCTCCAACTAAGCTAACAATGAAACAAACAAATCTCGGATTAGTAACTTGAATCTTTCTGCAGTTCTTCTTTCCTTTTAGTCCAATACATGTAATTTTAATGAAAAAGGAAGACAGGTGAAAAGATTTCTTCAGTAATAAAATGTATTTTAAAATGTTTCAAGAACAGCTGGATCAATTACTTTCTCATGCTTCAATGTTTTTAAGTACCTTTGGCATGAACAGAAAACATCAATGCTGAAAAACTTGTGTGGATGTACACTGATTATTTTTAATAATATTGAGGGCAATATACTGAATGGTAAGGTGCACCAAACCTCATGCCTTGATGATAATAGATACTCCTTTCATATTGTTAAATTTAGGATAAATCTAAGTATTATTTTGAAATGCACGTAATATTTTTGGGGAAATGCTCTGGAAAGGACTCATCCTTGATCTTAGCACTAAAATACTGTAAAAACATTCTAAAATTCAATAAGCCACACCTTCAGGGCCATGTGATTGGTAAGCAGATGACACATCACAGATGCCAACAGGCCTTGCTTTCCCATCTTATTCATGCCTATAATTTTTCCCCAACTTAGTCTGCATTGACACTGGCACTTGCTAAGGCTCCTTTCCACTTGAATTCATTGGTGTGCCAGAAAAATAATGAAGTTAAAATGAACAAGCAAACAACAAAAAAAATCTATGTCAATGCATGCTACTGCTGCCTGGTCAGTGACTCCAAGTGGCTCCCAGAAGGATGTCAGAGACTCGGGAGCTGAACACACTGCAGGGCTGGGCCACAGATTGGGACCACAATGAAGCAGAATACCACGAAGGCACAAGTTAAGATCTCCTGTTTAGTGGCACAGGGTTGGTGACTGAATCACAGTCCAACTCCTGTGTTTTCATAAGTGTGGTATTTAAACAGCAGAAAAAGAAGTCCTACCTTAGGAAGAGCATGTCATCTGAAAACAAGCCATTAATGACCCCGCTTTCTTTCTCAAGTGCCAGCATGCTGATGTGAAGTTTCCTTGAGTTCAGAAAATCTAGTATTAGCTTAATTATTTCAGCTTCTTTAACGTTCACTGTTTCTTCAGCCGTCATGATGGCAGCCTAAAAGGAAAGAAAGAATTTTAGCTCTGATCAATATCTCATTTTCTGCTTGGTTACCAAATGTTGGCTACCAACAAAAATAAAAATGCAGATTTGCAGGACAGAACATAGTGGCATTGCAAAAATTTAACAAGATTAAGTAATTGATTTTGAGGTTGACTATGAAGCCATAATCAAGATCTACCAATGCACTTGCAATTTTTCCATTTCTGTCCTATGCATAAATAGGTGCCCAGATAAACAAATCTACCAAGAAATCAATCCTCTAGCAGTGTGAAACATTGTGCTTGCTAAGTCTGCAATATGTAAAATTTTCCTCTCAGAAATGCAAACAGGGAAGTTCAAAGAGTGTAAGAGTCACTTACTATGTTATCGTCTAGAGCTCTACATATGAACTTAAATATTTCTAACACATATAAAAAGCACTGCACACTAAAAATGCCATCTCTCCATACCTTAACTTTGAAGTAGCATACGGCAGTTAAGCCAGAGGTTTCCATTCTTCCATCCTAAGACAGACTATTTCTGCCTATTCCCCTCATGAAGGATCTAAAGCTGCCAGTCCAAGGTGGCCTAAGGCAGGGCCTGCTGGCTGCCAGACTCCATGAACTCCCCTGCCTCCAGCTGTGTGTTCCTGGCCCTTCCTGCCCTCCTCACTTCTGTCACTGCAGGAGCTTTTCCACCAGCTCGTGCAGTTGGTTCAGTGTTCTAAGGAGCTCTCCAGCCATCAGAAGAAGTGGGCAGATGTAGCTGGGGGTCAGCAAGCTGCTTGTTTAAAGCTACAGACACAAGGTCCAAGCTCCTTTGCAACACAATTCCTCCAAGCATATGAGAATTGCAGCATGTACTCCTCTTAGGAAACTTAAATTAAATTCTTCTTATGGCTAAGTCTTGCATGATTTCAACAAGTATGACTTAAAGTAGAAGCTGTTGAACTTTCTTTCTCAACTGGTCAAAAGTCTTTACAAGTAACTCCTAAACTGATCTGCTGAAAAGGAACTGGGGATGAGGGGAGAAACCCACTAACATAGCCAATCTACACAGTATTGCCTTATCAGGAACCCTAAAGAAACCAAACCAAATCCCCCCCCACACCTAGCAGCACTCCTGTAGCTACAAGAATATGATTTAACAGCAGGAAAATTTCAGTTTAATTCCATGTTACTACTGCAAAAAGAGACAGTGCCTCTTCTCACCTCTGCACTCATCCCAGCCAGCTCCCAGCCCCACAGCTGGGCTGTGTGCTGCACCAGGTGCAACCCAAGCATTTACTCACTCCATGGGCACACGGGCACAAAAGCTGACATATGGAACTAACAGAGCTTTGCTCTCTGGCAGTAGTAAAGTCTTAACCTGACTTCAGTGTACTCTCGTTATCAGTTTGAGACCAGAGAAGAAACCAGTACCAGAGAGGAACCCTCAGCAGGTGGCAACAGCTCCAGGATGAAGGAGGGACTGAAGCACAGTGATCCAAAAAATGAGTAAAGGTGGGGGGATGACCACACAGAGCAAGACAACCACAGCAATAGGTTATAGTTCCTAGTGTCTCTCCCACGTAATTCAAAAGGGGACATAAAAATAGTTCTTAATTCCCTCATGAAATCATTCACTTATGCAGATGCAGCAACTGAAAGACAAACAGCTGTGGGCAACCCATCCTCCAGGACAAGTTGAAAACATGATGCAGCCTTCATCTACCTCATCCTTGGAAAACTGGTGTTAACAAACTATCTATCTCCTACCATGGAAAGAGGCACAGGATCTGAGTAAGTTTGAATAAACCAAATAGAACACTCAGAGTATTAACAAGAACTTAGTTATTTACCAGAGAAATAAGGAAGAGACAATTATTCCATTAAACTCCTCACGGCTCACCATAAACCAATGCTAGTGAACTTGAAGGGATACAAAACCTTAGGCCTTAATAACATGTTTTTTACACTACCGTCTAAACTCCCAAATTTTCCATCTTCCTCAAAATTGTATGCCAATTTTTCTCCATGTAAAATTTTTTGCCAGAACATTTGACTAGCAAAGCATTTGATTATAGCAGCACAGTTTATTTTAGAACAACAGAGACCTAGTTGTGCCAGATGAAATGGCCTAACTTCTTAAAATGGGTCTAATTCTCATTTTAGTCACAGAAGACTCCAATCACCAAGTATTTTGATGGGTTTCATGAAAGACATGCCCAGAGACCATAAGCACACCGTCAGCTAGTAAAGTTAGAAGGAAAAATTAAACTCTGGCTTGCAGAAAGCTTTGCTGCAAGAAAGAAAGATACACACACCTGTGGGAACTGACAGTGGTCAGAAAATGGATTTTTAGGCTTCAAGCACTAGCTTGAGGCCTGTGGGAAAAGCAAAGTACATAACTCTTTCAACTCTGGTCTGGGAAATCATAAGGAAGAACCCAAACAATCTTTGTAGATATCCTTTTTCCTGACACCTGGTGTTTTTCCAACTTGTTTATTGGCAAAGATTTTAGAAAGAGGTGTAGAGTCTAAACGACCAATCATATTGATTGTACTGAAACAGTGTACAAAAGAATCTTTCAACAAACTTCCACTTCTGATCAGAAAGCTCAGAGTCCCATATCGTTATCCCTACCCTCCCGAATTGTAACGATACACACCCACAAATCAAAATCCAGAACTTGTACAAAGATGCTTCTTCCTTATGTTTTAGCCCTGCTTCAACTTCCCCTTTCAGCAACTGGATATGGATTTTTAGTCCCAGAGAAAAAATTCAACCCTACCCTTACACAATGAAGGGGGAAAAAAAAATCAATATGAATTTAACCAGCAGCTTAGTATTAACATCTTATTTCACAACCTCATCTAAAGCATTTGCACTTCTCTTTTATTATGCTTCATGACACTAGTGGTTTTTATGTAAACTAACTAACCTCCCTGTCAAAAGACAAAGTACAGTTTAGGCAAAGCTATATTGAGATTCCCCATCAGAAAAAAAATCAGACTAAGAATTCCTTTGAAGAAAGGAACATCAAGTCCAGCTTTCTTTTCAACAAGCTCTACTGGACACAAGTGTAAACAGGAAGCCACCCTACACAGCTTCAAAGTTTGTCTTAATTATTTATGTATTATACTGATGACAAAATGAACATATTATTCCATACTTTTCAGAATACATCTACATTATGTAAAATCCAGCATCTGTGAGCTGTCTTCCATTTTCCATTGTAGTTTTTTTAAAATAAGAGGTTTGTCCTGAACATAAAGCCTCTGACAATTTAAACACTTAACTTCATTTACTTAATTTTCACAAATCAGGGTAAAGAATGGCTGCACCCTTCATATTTGATATAGAACTAGTGACAGCACTTTTGGGGTACAGTAAAGAAAAGTGTATTACAACACTGAACTTTTGAAAAAGAGTTGAAGTACCCTGATAAGCTCATCCATTAACAGTATTATGATAATATTCAGTGTGCATTCCCTATCAGTGCAACACAAATAGCTAGAAAAAACCAGTAAACCTACTAGAGAAGATTTTCACGTTATTGACCGTTTTTAGTCTGATGAGCTCAGACTTCTCTTATAAGCATTATGCTGTCAAAGTAATAAGCAGCATTTTAGCATGAAATTATAAACAGGTTTACACATCACTCTCACTGAAATCTTGAAATGTGTATAAATAAAAATAATAATAATTAAAACCCAAAGAACAGCAGGGAAACTCAAGATTAGAGCTCAAGCTGCATCTTTGGTCCATCACACTGTATTGCTTTCTGCTGGCACATATGGCACATAACGTCACAATCTGATCAGCTCAAGCTCTAATACTCAAGAATGATTGAAGCCCAGCATTAGCTTGAGGCAAAAATGAAAGCAAAGCAGAATTAGAGCTTAATATTTCAGGTGCCTTGTATTAACTACATTTCTGATACAACCTTTTTTTATCTTGCCCAGTCTTTTCAGAATGGCACCTCTCCACATCTTCCTTCTCCTGTCCACTCCCTCTTATCTTCTGCTAGTTCTGTATTTATTTTCCTACATCAAGGAAACCGAAAAACTTCTTGCCACAAACCTGACACATCTTTCCCTTTAACCTTAGTGGACAAGATGGTGTTTAAACAAACTCTTTGGAACATAATACCTAATGCTAGGTCTCCTAGTGAGAGGCTTCACCCTTGTTCTGTTCTTACTCATGTTCTAAGAACATGCCAACAGCAAGAACCCTCTCACGGTGTTAAAAGCACAAGAAAATAACTCTTAAAACATTAAAATATAATTATAGTCACTTATGCACATAAATATACTGTTTCAGGAAAATGTTTATAAACTAGAAGCATCTAAAGATAGGTAGCTTAAAGAGAGAGACTGTTTAGTGCTTTCTTAGAAGAAATTGAAAATGCATATACAGTCACATGATAAAAATTAAAAGTAAAGTTTAATATTGAAAAAAATTGTGAAATTCTACAGTAAGCATTATTTGTATGTTATTTATCAACTGAAACAAATCACTTGCCAATAGCATAGAATATACACTTGGAAAAACAGGCAAGGAATATAAAGTCCCTATTCTGAAATACAAGAAAAAAATATTACAGTTCAAATCTTAAGTGTCATGCTGTGAGAGCAGTAACACATTTAAAGGGACGCTCAATGCCAAATTAGGAACCTTGGTTCACTGACAGCTGCGATGCAGACCCAACAACCTCAGCATCCTGGTGAGCTGTCACAGAAAACCTCAGTGTGAACAAGTCATACATATTTAAAAAGCTGGCTATTTTGCATTAAGCTATTTCACCTTTTAATCTACCCCACAGTCACTTACATTTGACTCTCGTGCCTTCCCAGAGGCCACTCCAGACGTCGGGCTACACAGAGCCCACAGGGCACTGGGGGCCCAGTCAGTCCCTAGTGGCTCTGTTTCTGAAGTGCCCTCAATTATCTTCCAGTTATTCTACATCAAAAGAATTTACAAAAAAAAAAAAAAAAAAAAAAAAGACAGAAAAAGGAAGAAGACTATAGGCCCAATTTTTATCACAACTGATTCTCACAGCAGCCAACAGAGCTTGCTGACACCCAATTCACCCTAAGAAATCACACAATTCATTATCTCAAATGAAATGCACTGAGCATATTAAGGTCTTAACAGAAAACCTTCACTAAAGTTTGAACTCTGAGACCTTTTCTACTCCAATATACAGCAAATCAGTGTCCTCTTACACACCAGCCTTTCTGCCTCACAGATTTTTCACTGGCTTGCCATCTAGTAATCCATTTTGTTCCCCTGCTTAGATCAGCTGTTGCTCTAGAGCCACCCGGTAATCCTCGTCTCACCACGCTTGGGAGGTGACCGCAGAGCTCTCAGCATTCACCAGTCCCTGTTACAACACGCACATGCCTTGCCCAGCGCATTCTGCACCGCGAATGACAAAAAGGTGACATTAAATTATGCAATACTTCACATCACAGAAAAAATATAAGGCAGAAAAATAAGAAAAGCCGAACAACTTCCAAAGACAAGATATTAACGCATTTTGACTGTAATACTCCGCGTTGTTCCAACATTTTCTTTCCTCTCCACGCGCGATTCCTTAAGAAATCTAGCTCCGCCGGGTTTACAGCAGCCGCCCCGCTTCATTCCGCCGCGCCGAGCCCGCACCAGCATTTCGGGAACGTGAGCTCAGCACCAGCGGCGGGCAGGGCCGCACGGCCCCGGCGCAGCTCCCGCGGGGCGGCCCCGGGCACAGAGCGCGGCCGCGGGCACAGAGGGCGGCCCCGGCCCGCACCGCGCCCGGGCTGCCCCGGCCGGGCAACAACAAAGGGGCGGCGGCGCTCGGGCGTTGCCGGCAGCCGGGGCGATGCGCCTCCGGCGGGGAAGGCACGGACGGGCCCCGGGCCCAGCGAGGACGCCGGGCAGCGCCCACCTGGCGCCGCAGCGGCCGCAGCCCGCGGCCGCAGCCCCCGCCCGCAGCCCCGCGAGCCCCCGCCCTCCGTCCCACCCGCTCACCTGCGGGGGCCCGCGGCCCGTGCGCGCCGGCACCGGCGGGGCGGGAGGGGAAGATGGCGGCGGGCCCGGCTGTGCGGCGGGCGGGCCCGGCCCGGTACCGCGCTCTGTCTCGTGCCGCTGTCGCTCCGCTCGCTGCCCGCCCTCACCGCTGCCCGCCCGGCGGCACCCCGGGGCCCTCCCGGCGCCGCTGCCGAAGTGCAAAGCAAAAGGGGCGGGTCGGAGCCGCCCCGCCGCGGGGGCGGGAGGGAGGGAAAGGAAGGAGGGCCGGATGGCGGCGGCCGCGCTGGGCGGGGCCGCTTTGTTCGCGGCGGGGCCAAGCCCCCCACCCGGCGGGCAGCGCCGCGCCCCGCGTTGAGGGAACGCGGGGCGGGAGCCGGGCGGGGCTGCAGCTGCCGCCCGGCAAGTGCGGAATCCCCCGCGCCCCCTGCCCGTCCCGGCGGTGCTCTGCCGGTGGGAACACTCACCCAGAGCCCGGTGAACCTCACAAAGGGCGGCCAGGCCGTGTTACCGGGGCTTCCCGAGCCGTCACCTGCCCTCCGACGCCCCCGAGGCACGCAGCGCTCAGAGCACACGAGCAGGGCAGGGGCGGCACTGCCCGTCTGCCACCGCCCCGCTTTTTGCTCGTGCGGCGCGGGCTTAAGGCTCGTTGGCAGCACCTTGAAGTACTGCATGAGGTGCTGCCGCGATTCGGGTCAGGCAGGGATTTTTTTAGTGTGCTTAGGCAGTCATCTGCTTCTTGAGTCTGTTGAGCGAAGCACGCATTCTTTACAGAAATCTTATGTATGCATCTGTGAGACCCGTGTTTTATGAAGATGTATTCATATATAATTTGACTTTCGGTTACGTATTTGTAATTGTCAAAAGATTATGGCACCTCAGAGTCATTACAGTGAACAGTCAATAAGCTTGCTCTGTGTTTATATGTAGTGGTGAGATGTTAAAATGCAAGTACAGCACTTCGACAGAGTGCTTGTGAACACACTGCAGTGCCCTGGCAGGCCCTGCCAAAGTGGAGATGGTGGCAGTTTTCTGACAAGCTGATGCACGATTTTTTATTTTATTCTATTTTTTTTTTTAATTAAGCATGTGTGCCATGCATCAGAGATCCAGGGAAGGTTGTCAGGGATTTGACTGAACCTGAACTGGATTCCCTGTCACATCCACAAAATGTCAGTGAGGTCAGATGTACTTACTAACTGTTTTGCTGAGGATCTGAAGGGCAGAGAGGAACTGTGTTAATTTTTCTCTCTTCTTTCTGAACAGGAATACAAACAGATGTCCCAAAGGCTATCCAGCAAGGAGTGCACCTGGCTGCATGGCAGTGACTCTGCCAGACATGTGCAAGGAGTGTGGAACTCGATGGTTCTTTTTGTTCAAGTCCCACCTTCACTTCCCAGGAATATAGATTTGCTGGTAAAACACTGAATACTTCTATTTACTTCCAAATCTACTTGTTGCTTAGTTGCCTTTGGAGGTGCTGTTTAAGAGAAAATGTAATTATAGAAATTAAACTGTTTTCCAATACATATGATACAGTAGAGATGATAAATCGGAGTGTGGAAAAACAAGATGATTTTGTCTAAACTGAGTGGTATTGTATAACTTTACTGAGCACAGATATGGAAAGTCCATTTAAAACTTCGTTTAACCTACAAAATTCTAGGTAAACACAGGTAGGCTTTTAAATGTAATCTTGATTTTAGAGTAGTTTTACAGTGGTTTACTAATCATTTGTGCAGTAGCTGTGTTTTCAGTGGAGGTCCTGAGACCAAATCTGTGAGACTATCTCTGGATGGCAAGAAAGATACAGCTTCTTCCCACTTATGGACCTGAAAGGAAAATTGTGAATTTAAAATTATTCTGTTTCCTGCACAGAATGTTGGGCCTTTCACAGGTAAGCAGCAAATTCCTATACTCTGGAAAGAGATTTCAAGAACTAGCAGAATGAAATACGGAAGAATAGCAGTAGTTGGTGGCCCTGCTTTGCGGGGGCAATCATACTATTAAGTTTTGGTGAAGATACATATAGTAGCATTCTATGGGAAGAGAGCCGATGAAAGATCTTGTTCTCTGGTTGTTTGCAACTCTTTACTTAAGCAGAGAAACATGTTTGGGATGGTCTCAGCTTGCTTTGAACTCCCCACTCATTACTGCAAAGAAGGGAACTCCCACGAACAGCAAAGCTGTTGGGTGTGGGTTTTAGAGAGCTTGAAATTCAGGATTAGTGGAGGAGGAAATCTGCATTGCCTAGTGACAAAACAGGGCGCTGCAGTCTGTGCTTGGAGCTCTTCAGGAAAGAAAATAGTAATTGTGTGACTGTCTTACAAATGCTGCAGGTGAGAAATGAGAAGCTGGAAAAGAGCACTGTTGAAAGAAATCTGGGAGTCCTGCTCAGTGACAAACTGGGCATGAGCCAGCAGTGCCCTGGCAGCCAGGAGGGACATCCCTGTCCTGGGGGCAGCAGACACAGCATCACCAGCCAGGCGAGGGAGGGGAGTTTCCTGCTCTGCTCTGCACTGGGGCGGACTCACCTCAAGTGCTGGGGGCAGTTTTGGGCACCACAAAATAAAAGTGACATTGAGCTGTTAGAAAGCATCCAAAGGAGGCCAGGAGGATGGTGAAGGGCCTTGAGGGGCAGCCATGAGGAGTGACTGAGGTCACTTGGTCTGTTCAGCCTGGAGGAGACTGAGGGGAGAGCTCACTGCTGTTACAGCTTCCCTGTGAGGGGAAGAGGAGGGGTAGGCATCAATCTCTTCTCTGGGGTGACAGTGGCAGGACCCAAGGGAATGGCCTGAATTTGTATCAGCAGAGGTTTAGGTTATAATCAAGAAGTAATTTTTAACCCAGAGGGTGGTTGGGCACTGGCACAGGCTCCCCAGGGCAGTGGGCACAGCACCAGCCTAACAGAGCTCAGGAAGTGTTTGGACAATGCCCTCAGGGAAAGAGGTGTGATTCTTGGGGTGTCCTCTGCAGGGCCAGGAGTTGGATTCAATGATCCTTGTGATTCCCCTCCAATTCAGTTGATTCTGTGATTCTGTGTTGGCCCTAAAAATGGGCCAATCCTGATTTTCTGAACTTGTAACAGAGCCATTCAACTCCTTACAATTCATATTTACATGTTCTTGTAAAAGCTTAGAAAAAAAAAAAGCTGTTCAAAACTTTATTCTAAAACAGTTTTTACTCATGTCAAGAAAGGATTTCCAGAACTTTGAGGTGACAATTCAGCAAAATTCTTGCATAATCTATAGAATCCTTCATGTCAGCACCATAGCTCCAGTTTCAGGTAGCTTAAACAAGAAAAATACTGAGCCAAAGTATAATCTGGCTTCAAGTAATGTAAATAATTGCAGGCTTGTGGGGCCTTGCCAGGTCTTGTACTGCAGACATTTAGATTAGTGATGATGAAGAAATAATAAGACAGAGCTGCTGTGATGGAAAGCTCCACATTAGCTTTTAGTCTTTCTGCAAAGCTCCATTAACTGTGACATAAAAGTATGTATAGATATTACTTAGTATGTCTCCATGAAGTTCACATACCATTAACTTCAAACTTAAACACATGTGAAAAAAAATCTTATAGTATCTTGCTTAAACAAATTTGTCAGTGGATAATGAAATACTTATTTATCAATTTGTTTGTAATGTTGAATAGGAGTTTGAAGAAAGTTTGAAATAACTTTTTTTTTCAGGGAATGCTTACATTATTTGTGCTCTTTTCTGCCCTTTCTTGAATCCTGATGGTTATTAGCTCTTCTGATCAGTGGCAGTTCTGTCTAGCATCCATCAGCATTATCCTTGAATTCAGAAATTTGATTGAAAGAACTCCATCTCCCAAAGACTTTGTACTGAAATGTGCATGTTGTAGATTGCTTCCTTGCCTCTTACAGCAGTAGCTTCAAGTGTAAGAGCTGCTTTTCTTTCTTGCTAGAAGGAAATAAGCTGGAGTAACTTACCTACCATGTTTGACTCATTGCTGTAGTTGTCTAAATAAAACATGTATTTTTTATTCTGTATGTAAGCAAGTAAGTCTGAAGGTAAATGTGCATTAGTATGTGTGCATAAACAGACACACATTAAATACATTTTACCTAAATGGAACAGATTGCTTTTAAAAATAAATTGCTTATAAATGTACAAAGATGTACATGTTAAACACCTGGAATATGAGTGCTTATATGGGCTTTTTTCCTTTTGTTGTTTTTCCTTTATTTAACTAGAAAATGTAATAGCAGCTGTAAAAAGTGCTGTGACTGTCAAGATACATCTTTATAGCCACAATTCTTCAAGGTGCTTATTCAGCTCATTAAATTAGTAGCAAGGAAGCAAGGAAATGCTAATTTGCTATTTGAAGAGATCTAAATAGTTAAGGTTTAGTCCTGTGTCTTTTTTAATAAGTTGTTGGAAAAAAGACATCTGACATGGATCTGATCAGTATAGCTGGATTTGAGAAACAAAGTTAATTTTTGCATCACATTTGTGTGGTGATTGATCCAAAACCTTCTGTTCCAAGCATAACTCTCTGCACTGGATCCCACAGCAGCAAAAATTTTGAATCAGAAATTCTGTACAAATTCAGACACTCAGTACAGTCATACTATGTCAAATTAACCAGCTGAAGTTTCTTAAGGACAGTGTTATTTGCCAAAAGATAGAAAAAACAAAGTCTGTTCTAAAGCAGATCTGTACAAAGGCTGGTTTTAGATGAAAATTTTAAGCTGGGCTCGCCACTGAAAAAAATAGCTTTACTGGGTGCAACTGTGTGTTTGTATTCTAATATAATTCCTTGCTTGTGTCAGCCTGTTTGTGATGCTGTACAGGGGACTAACTGAGCTGCCTGAAAAATAACCAGCTTTCAGGGGGAGGAAAGCTATTAATTTTTTTCCACAGTAGCTTTCAATTCAGCGTTAAACGCCCTACTGTCAGATTGCTGGTATTCCTGACGTTACCCTTCAAACAGCTCTGCAATTCTGAGATTCTTTATCTGTGTAAGTTAGCCCAGCAACTCAGTCTGCCTATTGACAGTGCAGGGATGTCATGGCCACTTTCAGCAAGTCCTTGCTCTTACTCTGCAACCCAGCAGGACAACAGAAAACTCAAAAAAGGCAGGATTTGGACTGGAAAATTTACTAACTTACAAATCTGGAAGAGGCCCCTCATTTTTTTGATAGTGTTTCTCTTCAAGATAGCATCACTAGCAAGTCACACACATGCTTTGTACAGTACCTTGATAAAGATAACTACCTTGACAACCTTTCAGTCTGAAGCAAAACTTTTAACCAGACCAGTAAGTTTCTGTGACTTTGAAAAAATGGAAGCTAACCAGAGCCCAGAAATTTATCAGATGACTTAAAATTGTGAACTTCACTTCTGAAGAGAACAGGGTAACACCTTGGTGTCCTCATGAATGAAATATGAAGCCTATTCAATTATTCAATAGCCTTTCTCTGATAACATCAGAAATCTAGATTATCTATGGAAGTATGACCAAAGATGAGAAACAAAAGAAGAAATTGTAACAGTGCAAATTTCCTACAACTTCCACACTGCTGAAATATGAGAAGAAACAAGATTTAAACACTAATGTGAACATTTTATAAATTTAGTTTATATTTAGAGATAAGCAAGAAAACAAAAAAAAAGTTATTTTGGTGCCATGCTTTTATTTAAATGAAAGGAAAAAACTACACTGTACCACATAAGTAGCAATGACAATATTTTACAGCACAGCATTTGAAAAAAAATGGAAGCTATGCTCCATAGAAGTGGACAAGTAAGCACACAATACACTGTACATTTTTCAACAGTGCCCAATAAATCATAATTAAATAGCTGAATTTGGCTTTAAACAGCCAAATAATAAAAACTAACAGTCATACTAACATTAAAAAAAAAAAAATCAGTAGCTATTATGACTGTTAGAAGATGAAATTTTGCTCCAAAAACTAAGACGAGATTTTGGCAATTCAGTCGTAGCAACAATAATAATACCCCTGATGAAAGCACCAGTGTGTTCTGGAAAGGTCAGTGATAAATACTGGCCTTTATGGAAAGCTTTCTTTTTTTTTTCTTTTTCTTCTTTTTTTAAACATGATCCCAACCAAAGATCCACTGTAATTAGAAAATTTGCAGGCTTAAAAAGGAAAAGCATCTCTAGCTTTACTTTTCCTGTATTAAGTAAAACCTTATACTGCGAGCAATGAAATTTTCAACTGCATTATTCACATTCTACTTTTAGACATTGCACAAATCTTTAACCTGTTGACAAATGCAAATTTCATAATACATTCAGATATATTTAGAATTACTCAAAGAATTCCTGTCACGTATTTAAGCTCACTTTGATTAGGTTGATGCATGTGTCTTTGTGGTGTTGCAAATCTTCAGTTAAATCATAGAACAGATTTTAGAAATAAAAAGCCTCCCATGATAAAACTTCTTTTGAAGTTATTTGCCATATGTGTGTCAGTTAATTCCAACCTCTTGGTTTCTTGAATCACTGTATATTATACACAGTTTCATATTGTTATTCAAGATGTTCCTACAATGGTATCTGTAGGAAGTGTCTAACAGGCAGAATGTGCAAACCCTCTTTCCCCCCTTTTTAATATTATTTATATCCTATATACACAATATGTATACACTTGAAATATAAGAGTTACATATCCTGGTGATATACATGCAAACAGTAGGAATCAGCTAACCACAAATAGTTTTGAGCCACATACATATTAAACATGTATTTTAAAGTGTTTTTTCTTTTTTTTACAGTTTTAACAAATATACATAAATATAAGAACATAAATTACAGTAAACTGACAGCATTTTTGAGAAAATGTTTATAATCCAGATGCACTGATGCCTAAGGCCTTATAATAATTTAAAAAAGTACTGTTCTAAACTACTTAATGACATCTCATTCCTGTGCATCTTTTCTCTAAGTAAATGAGCACATTGTAGTAGTGAGGCAGTTTCTCTCAAAGCAGTTTAATGAGAGAAATACAAACATCATTTTAGTCTCCCATGAAACTGAATGGACTACAGACTTACAGCACAATACTGTCTTATGTGAATGGAGTTGTCACAACACTGAAACAGAACAGAATCACAAATCATTCAAGTCTTTTCCTGAGAATGAGATTTCCCTCCCCCCCAACAAATTCTCTGGTGTACGATGTTATCAAAATAGCCACAGATTTAGGGGAGGCTTCAAGTTTGTGTTTTCTTCTTTTTTTCCAGAACAGTGCTATGTTAAAAGCAAATTATAAGAGCAACAAACACTGAAACGGGATAGTGATTTATAAAATAATCAAACACTGTTTTGAAATAAAATGCAGCCCTTTATAAATAATACTGAAATATGCCTAGAATTTGGTTTTGCAAATGGTCATGTTACAGATTTACTGAAATGTCAGTTAGGCTTTTTTGCCATATGTACTTAAAAACTGCTGTGTCATAAGACATCACCTGTTAGTGTCAAGAAAACAATTTACGAAGACACACTGAACATTCTTATCAGATGTCTGTTCCCTAGAAAACTGATTCAAGTCTGAGTTGGCAGATCTGAAGGCAGGAAGTGGCCTGGATCTTAAAATCAACAGGAATTAGATACATGACTTCTCAAAGATCTGTGACTTAGTGAATTCTGTGATTCTTCTGAATATTTAGTGCTCTGTTAGGCAACATCAGGGATCTAGTTCTGAATGTTTCATGAGTTCCTATTCCTTCCTTGAAGAAGCAGGACCTGACCCTTGTGCTCTCTCTCCAGCTGGAACAGTGCAAAGCAATGAATGCACATGCTTAAACTATTTCAGAGACCTACCAAAACTTTTTACTTTGAGTTTTACTGGTGTTATGAACATGCACGTGGTCAGTCATGACATCTCAGATGGCAACTTACTGAAACAGAAATAATTGCATCACCTTTACCCTGAGTTGTTGAATAATTCATTTGAAGGAAACTTCAAGCAGTTCAAAGGTTTTTCCTTTACTGTTTAGTTTATAAGTAAATCAGCACTATTTAATTGAAAAAGAATAATAAATACACAGGGGAATCAATCTTGATTTTGTTACAGCACATGGTAAGGGTCTTGGAGAATGGACCCATTCAGCTGTTACTCAGTGACATACAATTTATCATTTAGTCTTTATGTAAATCAGTATGCAAAGTTCGATGGTATTGAGAATATTAAGAAGTTTTTCTTTAGTGAAAGAAAAATAGTTCAAGACAAGCACAAATACAAACATATAAGGCAACAGATGTAAAAAATGTAGTTTGAGTCACTAAAGAGGAACATTCAGTGCTTCAGTGTATCTAATCAAAATACAGAGCAAATATACTCTATATGTTGCATTAGCACATACAAATTTCCACACAAGTCAAACATTTCCGTAATCACTCATAATTATTCATCTAAGAGTTAATCTTCTGCACTCCTAAACACTGTGTTTACATTCCAGTTGGACATGATAATAGAACTCGCTGTCCAGTTATAAGTTCTAAGAGTCTTGTTGGCAACTAGAAATCTATTTCCTATAGGCAGTAAAGATGAAGTGCAAGTTTATCATAATTGTCTCAAGCAAATTTTTTCCCATCTACTATGCCTTGGAGGGTAAGAGCTTCTTAGGAGTTACTGGTCTCTTGGTTTGCCACAAATGGCTGTGAATGGTAATTGCATCAACACTGGCAGACAAAGTTTTGGCAGGTATGTGGCTAAATTGCTTCCTGTCAGAGTTGTATTTATACAGTCCCTCTATCATTTTCTTCGTGATAGATTTGGGACCTATTCCTGTTAATTTATTGATTTCTTCAGTATCAGGGCAGTACGTATACAGAGATCTGAACTGGCAGCCTGAATCCCGGAACAAGATTAAGAAATTATTGGCATCAGATTTTTCCATTTCCTTTAAAAGAAAGAAAGAAAGAAAGAAAGAAAAGAACATTCAGAATACAAAATTTGCATTGTAACTAGAAAACATTTCAATTAATTGCATTTCATTTTGAATCAGTTTTCTACCAGAGCTGAAACCTATGTCTAACTTTGTCCACTAAAAGACCTTATTTTCAATCATTAGAATTTGCTAAGCTTCACCTATGTGAATTTTGATATGGTAGATATCCATCTCAACCGAAACCGAATTTACTTAGACAATTTCAGCTATACTTGTTTAGTTGTATCTCAAGAACAGACATCTCAAAAGTCTTTTTGTAGACCAAACAAAAATTCTTTTCATCATCCCTTTCATCAAGCTGGTCTAATACTTGCAAGTTTGGGAACAGGAAACTTGACACGTGTCTTGATGTGTCTGAAAGATCCTCTGGTACTAAAATGGAATTTCAGTCATCCCTAAATCCACTCAAGCTTGGTCAAACCATGAAGTCAGGTGAAATGTATTGAACAAAAGTTCTATACTAGCTGGAATCTTCAGATTCCTATTCTACCTAACAGACCTTCTATGGGCCACATGCCCTGAACACACACAGCTTCTATCAAGTGATGTATGCTTCATCCTAGAGTTAAGCATGACATTTTTGCAGCTATTTTTTTTCTGGGATTTCTGAGGGCCATTTTTGCTCCCAGTTACTTAAACTGCAAGAGTGTGTCCTGATTCCTGACTTGGTAATTCCAAAAAGTGTCTGGAAAGACAGAGAAAGCAGCATCTAGACATGGATGCAGGATTATGAAGAGAAGAAAGGGCAAGAAATGCTGCTGTGAAGTTTATTTCAGAAATGAAATTCAGTCTGGATTCGGTGAGGTTTGTTATCAGTTCGTCTGTTGTATTTGTCATAGCTGGTAAATTGAACAGTCCTGTTACTCTCAAGGCTCAGACTCTGTGTTATTCCTTTTACCTGGAAACACATGGTCCCTGAGTTCTTACAGTATTTGTGCATCTTCAGAAAGGTTTATAGCAGTGTAAGAGAGAAGCCTGGAAGACACCTTCCTGTAGTATAAAGTCCTGAATTTGCCCTACTGCTTGGAAACTGGAGAAGAGCCTAGAAGGGATGTATTTCAATGCTTTCTGTTCACGAGGGTGCTGTGCTTTAGTTCTAAAGTTCCCAATCTGAGGATCTCTGTGTACACGGGAAAACAACTTCGTGAGCAAATTATGAAAGCCTAGATACTGAAGCTCCCCATCAAACAAGGAATAACTATTAATTAAACATGTGAATTAATTCAGTTTCCTGTGCTGCATGTACAAAGTACATGTTTCTTGTTTCTGCATCACTGGAGAACCTTTCTGTCTACATAGGAATCAAGTCCCAGAAGTTACTCAGTCCCTTCACTGATTGCTGCCATAAGGTTTCCTTTCAATATCTGCATTTATGCTTTAGAGTCTCCATAATGCCTGAATTTGGTTTGACGAAGGTGTTTACGCTTTTAGGGGAAATATATTCTTACCTCCAGGATCTTTTTCTTTTGACCTTCATTTACTTTTCCAGCCAGGCAGCAATGTGCCAGTGCATTCTGAATTATATACTTATTGGATTTAGCACTGGGTTCTTTGAAGAGCTTTGGTCCTATGCAAAAGGAACAACAAATAAGCTAAATTAATCAATAAGCCAACACAGCGTTACTATGAATGCTGTGAAACACTTCTGGTGTGGAACATTTGTATGCATAGAAACACAAATCCACAAATAATACAGAATAATGTTAGAGACTACAAATTTCACAAACAAGTAAAATATGCCATTCGGTTGTCACTGAATTTACTTACAAATGTGTCTTTCATTATTAAATCATTATTATTGGCAGCCTTGGTAAATATTTTTTCTCTCAGAGGACCTTTTCTATGAACAACAAAACATTTTGTTTTTTCTAACCAAAATTTCAGTTGTCCAGGAGAGAGCAAAGTCTTTTTTTTTTCTATGCCTGTCATTTCAAGGGTGCGAGGTATAACAGTGAGGCATATGCAGGGCTTAGAGTAACTGTTGTCTGTCCTCTTTGGAATTCCAGAAATGTTTTAGCCAAAACCAGGGATGAAAGAGCTGGCCTTACACTTGACAGGTTACTCTGTCTGTAAAAATGATTTATCTGGTTGAAGGAGAAATCTCCTGTTTTAATTTCTGAAATGTATGTGTACTCGGGTCAAGACCATTAAAAAATAAAAAAAACAACATGAGTACCAATTAGGAAAATAATGTACAAGCATCAATTAAATTTAAGATTAAATCTCCGTTTGTCTAAGCTTTGGGGGAAAAAATCCTAGAAAATACCTAACCTTATGCTACTCTTCACACAAAGAAAGTGAATTAGGTTGGCAAAAGTGGAGCTTTTATGATCCTGATGATGCAAGGTCTTGACAGTATCACATGCGGTATAGTTAGAGAAAAGGGAGAAAAATACCATTATTATTTGACTCATAATATAATAAAGAATTAGTAGTCTGATCATAAAGTTCTTAATAAACAACAAAGGATCTGTTAGGAAACAAATAGTGCAGAATATTTATATTTGCATTGCTAAGAAGATTTTTTGCTGTTGCAGTTTGGTTTTTGAATTTTGTAACTCTAATCTAAATTGAGTTGAAATATGAACATTTTGTGCCCCGCTAGAGATGCTACTGAAGTACAGAACAATGTGTAAGCCCATGTGCTGTTCAGAGCCTGACTGCAGTTTATTGTGGTTATCACAAGTGCTATTGAGTCAGTACTTTTGTTTTGGATTTGAAATGTTAACCATGTATTATTACCCTCTACTTTGAAGGGTAAAACTTTCAAATTTTAGAAAGCCAAGTCAAAGTAACGGAAAACCTTTCATGCATAGAACCACTAATAGGCAGGTACTTTTCTGACTGTTGTTGTCACTGACCTGTGTACTCTGTAGCAGAGGCGACTGAGGAAGTTGTAGATGCATTTTCCCAATCTTTTTCTCCATTACGACTACCACAGCGACTTGGAGATAAAAATCCTTCCACAGATTCAGACCTAAACATTAGTTTTAAAATCTATTTTAAAAACTCAATGTTCAGCTGGGAAGCCTTCCGATATGAAAAGAAGGCAAGGTAGAACACAATGATTTGAATTATAAACTATAAACCCAAAGGCACAATATTTAGTGCATTTTCAGTGATGCAAGAAGTTGGTCTTTAGCTGAGGTACATGTTAATTTTTGGGCTACATCTATGGGACAGTAATCAAATAGATGTTATTGGTTGTGAAATAGAATTACTAAGTAGAAATTCATGTTACTTTTAACATGTATTGGCAAACCATTATTATCTCATATAGGGAACAAACCAGTTCTTGGTTTTTTACTTCATCATAGAATGATGAAGTAAAAAATAAGTTCATTTATACTGATGATGGCAACAACTGGTAGAACTACTATAGTAGTAGTAGTAGTGAGAACTACTATATTTAAGACAGCAAAACAACCCCTTCTAGTTTTTGTTTTCACAAGCAATAACTTCGGGTGCTGTAATTCTTCAGGTGGCACTCAAATATGGATAATTTTGAATTTAAAGGTCTAAACAAGATTGTCAAGTTTTCCTAAATTCTTACAAGATATTTAAAATATTTTTGATTGTGGCTACTGCAAAAGCCAGTCAAATTTTCAGCTTGGGATGAAAGTTTTCTAAGTGAGAAAAAGGCACAGAATAAGGAAAAAAGTAGTATCATATCAAAATTTGTGTGCATGCTCATTTTCAGTAAAATCAGCAACAGATGCAAATTCAGTTTATAATATATCCAACACCTTTTGTGATTAGCACCTGCATGAAGAAGGTAATAAATGTATCACTGAGATTCTCTCAGTGGGATCCTTAAAAACAATGGTGATGTGAGGACAAGGTGACAATATGGGTTTGGAAAGACACTGAAAATTCTTTCAACTCTGTTGCTTTTATAATGTTTTAAAAGTCCCAATCCCCTAAACAAATCCAATGCCTGAGGAAGATGTACTGCTCATTACAAGCATAGTACAGCACTGTACAACTCTAGCTCCATACACAGGGGTCATCTCCTGCAAAACCAGTGTAGATGAGCAACATCAAGCCTTTTGTAATAGCTAATATAGCTGGAAGAAATCCTCCTCTCAATTAAAACTGATAATTCTTAAGAGATGACAAGAGATATTAGGCTAATTGGATCATTTATGAAAGTTTCTTATGTAATAACTGGAAGGTCAGTTCTTGAGACATCAAAGTAATTGAGAAGTCAACTGAAGCCAGCTGCAGGTTTGTCAGAGCTGAGGAATAATGTGTAGTGGCCATGAAGACATGAAATGCAATATCATAATATGGAGAAGTCCTTATCAATCCCCTCTCCTAATTTGCCTTTTTTCCCTATTTCTTTTTTATACAAAGATAATAGTATTTGTCTGAATATTATCAAGTAGTTCACAGAAATAGTAATTTTCCTCTGAATGATAATACGGGTTTTGTATTAAAAAAATTATTTTTTTTCTGTTATTTTCCGGTGGTTTTTAATGCAAAATAAATTCTGGTGTTTGGAAAAGGCTGAAGTCCTTGTGAGCAGTCAATAATTCCCTGTGCAACTGCTAAAGAAAAAAAAATAAACAGAAAAGAAACTTCTTTGTTAAAAAAAGAAAGGCAGCTGTGTAGTTGCACATAGCATACAAGTTTAGTAAAATATCCATAGGTTAAGACTTGGATACAAGCAGGTGAATTAAAGAGGCTGTGTGAACAGCATTTTGTTTTGACCTCATTTATACCTGCCCAACTGGTTTACATGGTAAAATTTGCAAAACAAATGATCGTGGCTTGGTTCCGGAATGTCTGACAGTGGAAACTATCCATGTCTCAAATGAGGAAAACAAACTTGTTCTAGGAGTACACAATATATACACAACCTCTAAAAAATTCATGCTAGTTTTACATAGCTGATTATGAAATTTTATTAAATGAAATGGTTATTTTAGCTTTACCTTGGTGTTCTCTTGCCTGACTGCACACTCTCATTGTCCCCTGTATTCAGCGATGCCAATGAAAGACTAGATACTGAAAAAACATGATAAAGCTGTGAACCTGGATAAAAACAAAGTTAAAGCTAATAAACCTATGCAAGTAGGAGAGTCTGTTCATCAGACCAACACCAGCATCTGAATGTCAGTAAGAGCTTTTGTCCATGGGACTAACACCCACCCATGATATACCTGCATGCATATGTGCTGCACTTCATGTAAACACTTGCTGACACCCAGCCTTTGGCAGCCACCGGGGATGGGCTCAGGCTAAGCACTAATGGGAAGTATGGAGATGAGAATATTGGCAGTATGCAAATCAAAGAATGCAATTAAAGTTAATAAGTCCTCTTGAAAGAGTGCTTAAGAGACTTAATTTAAAGCTTGGGATGGATTCCTGGAAGGTGTTAAGGAAATACTTTAAATTACACTGGAAGATGGAGGGAAGCAGCCAGAGAAAATGTAGCACAACAACAAGGGTAGAGGAGGCTGTAACAAAAAGGATCACTGAGCAATCTGGTTATTTTTTCTAATTGTAAATTGACAATACTTCTTCCAGACATTACTGCAAATTCTTTTGTATCTAAAAGAATGGTTAGTGTTGCTATGTTCTTAACTATACATGCAGTTGTTGAGCAAAATAGAAAAAACCCATGAAATATAAAAGTAACTTTCAAGTTTTAATTTTGTCCATATTGTGTGAGTTTAAGTATTCCTATCTTATGGTCACCATTTTATTTATTTACCTCTTATCTCCCAACTTTTATTCATTCTTAGCTCTACAGGTGGAAGAAGAGATTAGTGAAGAAAACATGGGTGTATGTGAAACTTGCCACACATAATCGTCCCTCCACTGGGTTTTCAGAGCCGACATTTTTGTTTGTGGACATATGCATGCATGTATAGCAGGTAAGTGACATTCATCTTTCCATTTCTATGCCAAATTTTCCTTTCCAGTTTGGACATGTGTAGTTTCAATTTAGAACAAGACACTCATAAACGCACGTGCTTGTTAGGACCAAAACCCAAGCTGGTGTTTTAGCATGAACAGACTCTTTTTCCACATAAATATTTGTTACCTGGTGGACCTTTGATTGGTGTCTTAGGTGATTCAATATGATCTCTATGAATAGATTTTGGACGTGGCTTTTTCTGTTTGATGGAGAGGGAACGTGGCTTTATGACAGTATCCATGTCTTCCATAAGCTTTAGTTGTTTCCTTCTCATATATTCCTGCTTAATAAATTCTCGCCGTGCTCGTTCATCCTCCTTCTTCTGACGTTCTTCTTCTGTTTTGCGTCTTGAAAATTACCAAAAAAATTCAGCAGGAGAAACTTTTCAAATACGGGATTTCAGCTAGCACAGGCATCAGATTTTTGGAACTTCAATGTTCTCAAACACCAGTAAGAGACAATTGCTTTTAAATTTTTTTATAATTTTCAGAGAATTTAAACTTTTTGGGCTACTGCTACTAATAAAACCAAATGCAATTTATGAGCTTCATTGCTGTAACTGAGTGAACATTGTGTATTTGTGCAGCGAGAACCCTGTGAGACACAGGCTGCCTCAGAACCGTGCTCTGAGGAGCTGTGCTCAGGCCAGCACACTCCCAGCCTAAGAGAGCTACAGACTGATGCCACCTGCTGTCCTGCAGGGCCAGCTGGCTTACTCTGCACATCTGGCTCTAGCAGGAAATAACTTGGATAATAAGATGCAATTTTTTGACATGTAGGTTACACTTTTAACTAAACCAGACATTTTTATGTGCACCATTACTGATCATTTGGATCAGGACATGTAGTTTTACCTCGTCTCTTCTTTCTTATGTTCTAGTTCTGCTTCCAGCTGCTGCTTTCGAAGCAAAGTCTCTCTTTCCCTTCTCAAACGCTTCTCCAACAATGCTGCTCGTTTCATTGCCATATCATTTTCTGCCTTTTGATCATCCTAGCAAGCGTTTTTGAAGGAAAAGCACCGAAAATATTAAGATCTCTAAAAATATTAAGATCTCTAAATTCAGAAACTGATTTTGCCAAGTCAGTAGACACTTATTTCTGTACACTAGGTATCCTAACATACTCTTGTAGTATTTGGAATAAGTTTATTTTTGAAGATTTTTCTTAAAACTCTTAAAAACTTCATAATGGAATTTTTCCTTCCTGAGTCAAATAAAATTCAACCAGTATGAAAAAACTTGCTAAGTGAGATATTTTAGTTTTGAGTCAGATCTCGCAGAGCATAAACAACTTCTTTCAGCTGTGGAAGAGTCTACATGTATGAACATGAAGGTAATTATCACAAACCCCAATAATTACGCACCATATAAAAGTAACTTCTGAGCAAGCCAGGTGTTGTGTTAGAACTAAGGAATGTTTCCCAACAAGCTAGGTCCATCTAGATAGATGATACAAAATTTTGGGGTATTCTAAGATGGAAATAAGTCTAGACCACTGTCTTACAATATGCATTATAGTTAAAAGCCTGTCTGAATACAGCTCTTTAATAAAAAGTCTCCAAGGAATACTCTCAAATACAAACTTCAAAAGGGAGTCCCAGCAGACTATACTTCCTTAGCCAGCTGAGAGAAGGAAGAAGGCTCTAAAAAGTGCAATTCAAAAATGTGAATAATTTTTAAAATGCAGGCTGTTACATACTTCAAAAACTTTTAGTTAAATTTGGGAGTGAGGTAGGGAAGTGAGAGTGAGATGTGAGCACATTTAATCAAGATGAGCAAAACCTATGTTAAAAATAAATCTACATTCAGCATGCATCTTCCTCACCAAGACCTCCAAGCACTCTTCCACAACTATGAATGGAAAGGGATACTCTGACTTGCTCAGAACTGCAATATGGTAGAATCTCACCACTCTTGTGATGCCAAATTAATCAAGTGCAAAAGATAAGCCTGCACATTTAGAGTTGTAGTACCACCTGTTTTGACTTCAGTCATCAGCAACATCCATGTTTCAATTAAAGATTGAAACAAAGCTTAACAACGGACATACACATCCACTAGTAGTTCTCTTACCTTAAAAAAGAATCCACAACACACTTTCTGGTCATCTTCAAACTGTTCTCTATCACTCTCACCTTCGTATTTCTCAACAGATACCTCACTTTTTTCTGGTGGCTTCAAATCTGACAAGGAAACTTCAATTAAGTTAGCTGTTTTGGGAGCTGGAGGTGGTAAAATCGGTTGGTTTAGCTGATCTTCATTTGGGGTTAGGCAGACAGTTTCTGTGATAGGCTGAGATAATACTTCAGAAACATTAGATTCAATAGGCTTAATCTCCTTTTCCTCCACCTTCTGCTCACCCTGTTTTGGCAATTTTGGTCCTTCTTCTTTTGCTACCTCTTCTGTAGACTTGACCTCTTTCAAAAGATTTCCCTTTAACTGAGGTTCGCTTGCATGTTCACCATCATCTCCAAAGCAAACAAATGATCTAGTCTGAATGGGAACCTGACTGGGAGAAAACCTCCTCAAACGGGGAAGACTGTCCACAGACCGTGGGGCAGTCAAGGTACGGTTTAGAGGCGTTATTTTCAGTTCATTTGGCCTAGGAGTCCTTTGCATTTTAATGTGAAAAGAGGCATTCTTCCTGTTGGAAGATTGTGGAGATTGATGTGTAGAGCGAGGAGATTCCTGTGAGAAAGGTGCAACAGGAGCTGGAGTTCCCCCTTGCCTTGAAGAAGACTTAAAGTCCCGAATCTGCTTCTGAGGAGAGGGTTGAGGAGGAGAAATAACCCAAGCCTGTTGCTCTCTCATCTGCATCAGCATCTCCTGCTGAAGGGATAGACGTTGCATTTCTTGTTGTAGAAAGTGTAGGGATGAGTTTAGTTTTTCAATAGATTTTGTATATTCTAAGAGATCTCCATCATTAAGATTTTCTTCTGAGGGGCTTGCTAAATTCCATTGCTTTTCAGCATCCCCAGAAGTGGCAGGAGATTTTAACCATTTGCTATGAGAATTTTCTGTGTTTTCTTTTATTAATTCTGGAGTCTTACTAGTTTGGTCATCTGATTTTTGAGTTTCTTTTTCTTTCAACCGACTGCTGTCGGTGAATACCTTCTCATCTTCAGCTCCTGCTGCTTCCTCTCGGAGAGGTGATACCCCATCACCTTTCTTTTTCACAACATTGAGAAATGCTGTTCTTCCCATTTTCTGCCGCTGCTTTGTGAATGCAGCTTCAACTTTCTTCTTCTGTGCTTCAATGGCTCGCCTCTTTTCCTCTAGCTTCATCCTCAGCTGTACCATTTCAGAAGCCAGTAATTGTGTAGTGTCTCTTCCTTGAGGAACAGATGTCTCCTCGGGAATGTGAGCCCAGGCAACCATATGAGGGATGTTGAGCTCAGAACCTTCTGGTGTGGTTTTCTGAGAACTGCTTCCACTGCTTTTACTATCTGTGTGATTCAACTTCCTGAATTTCTGCTCAGCAAAGCTGGTCATTTTAACACCTGAGCTTGAAGAAGCACTGCTGCCTGCCTGTGATTTAGTACTTACTGAGCTGGGACAGGGACTTAATTGATCCCTGTGATTGCCAGCCCGCATGTCATAATCCTGGAGAAATTTAGACGGTTCTTCCATGTCAGAGTCCATGCTTACAGTATAATCTCTCAAAGAAGAATCTTCATCCATTGTCTCTGGGATATCTTCTGATGGGACATGTATTCCAGTATCTACTTCTGTGTTGTCAGTCACAGGACTCAGAGCACCTTTAGTGTCTGTGATTATATCTGGGGTAGTCTGATTTGGTTTAATGTTTGAATTCAAGATGCTCATTTCCCGATTGTGAAGAAAGAACCCATTTGTAATTTGGTCTGTTTGGAGGAGTCTGGGAGATTTTTCAGTGTCATGAATTATCTGCAAAGCCTCTTCAATGCTCGGCGTCTCAATCTGATTGCCAAAATCATCCAGAACTGCCCTGTTTTGCAGAGCTCCGTTTGGAAACCTGTAGTGTCTGCTCTCATTGGCATTTCTTTGATTTGCATTAAGAGACTGATTGACCTTTGTGTCTTTAAGAGGTGTCATGTCCTTTTCCTCTTCAATATCTTGATTCTCCTCTTCTCCATTTACTGGTTTGAAGGACAGATTTTTTCTAGAATGTTTGGGCATGCGGTTGATGTTTCCTGTAAGGCCTTCATTGCTCACAGATCTAGGAATTCCTCTGTTTGGAGTAGATACTGGAATGCTTTTCTCTTTGTCAAAAGGAATGTCAAACGAAACTCCATGTAATGATGACCTAATAGAGATCAAAATAAAGAAAGCAACTGAGCAACTCATAGTTATTAATAAAAATAACAAAATATTTGTATTTAGATTTAAAATAATTTTAAGCTGGTAGTATTAAAGGCATTGTTAGGTGTACTGTATTTTACCTAGCTTCAAATATAATAAACATGCATATATTTTTAGATAGATATTTTTAGATGGATAAATAAATATAACAAATTTTTTGAAAGTACAATAGAATAGAACAATATTTTCTTCAGATTCAGCCAATGCTTTTTACTACTTTGGAATAAAATCTGGGCATTTTAGAAGTATGGGAATTGCCACCACAGATCAGAAGGAAGGTGTGAAAAGACAGTTTACACACCACTGTAACTCTTACCTTTTAACTTTGGGTTAAACCCTACAGATGAAGAGTTTATGACTGGTCTTACTGAAAACTAAAACATTCAGCCTGATTGTCCTTAGCATCCCCCAAATAATACAAGCTTAAATACTACTGAGATCATCAGCCATGCTATTGTTACGACTTTTAGTCCACTGGGATGAGTAAATATGAACGTATTTAATATCAACAATTCAAATATTTGAAGTATAGCTCTTTCAGTGTAAAGAATAAATCATTTATTTCTGAAGATTGTTTCCTATTAACCAGTTTTTAATCCATGATATGGTTTTATCTTTCTTTTTCTACTTTTTCAAGTAGCTTACAAGAATTCTTATTACAGGACTCTGAAAATCCAAACTACAATGGAGCATTTACTACTACTACTCATAACCAAACCCCAGTATTTTGCAAGAAGCTTGTAAGATTACTTACCTTTTTTCTTTGGGCCATGTCCCTACTTGCCCATCTACATAAGACATCGATGTGGACCTCCTGATGACTCCTAAGTGAAACAAAAATAGGTCCCAATGTAACTACTGTGAAAAATTATTTTAACATTACCTTCTGTTGCTTTACCAAATTAATCTGCTTCACTACTCAGAACACTGCAATGGCAAAAAAGTGTTTGTATATTGAAAATACAACTAGAGCAACAAAGACAATTTCATCCTGAATATATATTTTACCCCTCATCCCTCAAAGAACTTACTGTTGTGTAAAATATTCTACAAATCCTACTAAAGTATACCCCAAATACTTGTAGTAAGCCATCTTCCACATAATCAAAACAGAAGTCAAATTAAAAAAACACACACAATGCATTTGGTACAAACACAGATTTCCCGCTTGTACATTTTATAAATTACAGAAGTCAATTATGTTAATTAATTTTTCATGTAAAGGTCTCTCCCTATTTCTGCATAAGTGATGTTTGAATAAATACAAGCAGGATAGCAATTTACTCAGAGGACGACACCTTGTCTCATTGCCTCTCCCAGCCCTTTGTGAATTGTTACCTGGAACAGATGAATAAGGCTGCTGGGGTGTATGCAGTTGGTGAGGTGGTGTGTAAGCTGGACTTTCCAATCTATAAAGCAAGAGACATTAACTTAGAATTAATACATCAAAAGCCACAATACAAAAGGGCAACCAGTCACCTTGTCCTTGGCCAAGACAGATTTCTTTTTTGTGATGGAAAAGAAAGTGAGGTGTAGTTCTCTTCTGGAAATATTAATTTATTAACTAAAAAGAGAACACTCTAATAACCTTGAACTGGAACTCATGCAGGTGGACCAAAAAGTCAAAAAGGTATTTTTGATATACAAACAGCTACAGAACTGCTGCTTAAGTTTTGTTAATGTACTTGTCTCCTGATTTATTTCATGTAAATGTCTCTATTAAAAGGTTCCATTTTTTAGATTTGATTTCAGTAAAAAGTCTAAACAAACATGAGCAAAATGAGGCAGCTCCTACTGGCCTCAAAATGGAGTGATTGCAGCCAATATCACATACTTTCCATGCAATTCTATTTTCAGTTGCTTAGTTTGAAACTTCTGCTTTGTGTCTGGACTGCAACATGCAACCAAAGTGGATAAAGATGATTTTGTGATAGACATGACTTTATAAATAAAAAATATATTCACTATAAAACATTCACTATAAAAAATTATACCACTAAAGGAGTAATTATAGAGATTTCCTCTGTTTCTACTTACAGAGATACTTTATTTGGTTTGCAGAAAAGGTCTGTAATTGAGTAGCTGTGTAAATCCAGGATTAGATTAACATAATTCAATGTTTTGATCAAGGTGCTTTTTCATGATCAGAATAAAGACACATACATATAGACACATGGATTTGTATGTAAAACACTTCTAGAGGAGCAAGACTTCAAACATAAGCTGGATTAAATCCTTTCATGTTTTGGATTTTGTCCACTGAATTGAAGAGCACACTCCCAAACTTACATTTTTCAGTCAGAATATTTGTTTAGTGTTATTATATTATAAATACTCTATAGTGTAGATATGTCTCTAAATAATATTTGCAAGAAGGATATTCACATCAATTTAATAAAAATACAATCTACAAAAGCATCTTTCACAACTATATATTAAATTATTTAGGTTCCCATAAATTCCTGACTTTTTGTGTCAATAACACTACATGCTAGCTACATGACATATGTTTTAAATTACATTCGAGATTTCTGTGAAAATTTCAAGATCCTAATGTCTGTAAGTTATCTTAAAAGAACAGCATACTTTCCAAATTTAACCCCGCAGCCTGTGAAAATTTGCTACCATGAAGAAAATCTATACACTTAATTTTTCTTGGGGAAAAAACTGATTCTGGCACCAAGCCTGGGTTCCATGGCAACCTCAGACATAGTAACTGCTCACTGCCACAGTCCCACTCCCTCCTCTGTGCTGGCTCTGGGCTCTCCAGCCAATCCTCTGAGTCATTTCAACAAGCTAAGGCAACAGAAGAACATTCACTTTTTCCAACTGGATTTTTTTTCTGTCTTTGTGCACTGAAATAGCAACTCAAACACTCAAGGGGGCAGAAATGCACAGCTGGGACAGAGAGGAAGGCCAGGACCACAGCATCCTGCAGTCAGGTCTGTTCTGCCAGGGAACCTGCAACCTGTGTGTTGGATTCCAACCATCTGAAATTACTTTTTGGGCCCCTCCTTTGTCCCAGTGATGTATCACCAGGTTGCATGAAATACCCTGGTTTATGAGGAGAGATACAGTAGAGAGAGGCCTTGGGAACTCCTGCTTTAAAGGAATTGTTCAAAACTACTGGTTCTTGTTCTCCTGGCTTACATGCTCAGTTTACATGAAAATAAAGTCATTGTCTACAAGAGAAACACACTTTGGATACATCCAGGGAAAGAATTTGGAATCCTAGCATATAATGGTAGTGAGAAATATTACTCCCTTATTAGAGTCAGCATAGATTCCAAAACACTAAAAACGTTCTCAGGAACCTTAAATCTCAAATCCAACCAAACCCTCACCCCTCTCTCCAAAAACCACATCCAAAAACAACAGAAAAGGTTAAACAGGATTATCTGGGTTGGAAATCAACCATTTGCTAAACATCCAGTTAAAATGCTAATTTTATCCTTCTTGTCTGTGCCAGTTTAAACACATTCAATAAGCCAAAATAAAAGCCCCCAAATTATAAATGTATTGTAATGCTGTCTCTCATTCACTAGGTCCAGATCAGATCACTGAAAGGCTTTCTTTACCTTGACAGAAGAAAGATTAAAAACAAGGCCTAATGTACAATTTATGTCCTTTATCATAGAAAGAATAGGTTGGAAAAGATCTTTAAGATTATGAAGTCCAGCTGTTAACCCTGCCAAGGCCACCACTAAACCATGTCCATAAGTACCACATGTACACATCTTAAAAACTTCCACAGATGGAGGCTCCATCACTCTCCAGGCAGCCTGTTCCAATTACTGTACCAGTAATACTAAAAATAATGTTTCACATTGTCTTGGTTTTGTCTGGAATAGAGTGAATTTTCTTCCAGGTAGCTGGTGCAGTGCTGTGTTTTGGATTCAATGTGAGAGCACTGTTGATAACACACTGGTGTTTTAGTTGTTGCTCAGTGGTGCTTTCTCTAAGTCAAGGACTTCTCAGTGCCCCGTGCCAGCGAGGAGGTGCAGGAGGAGCTGTGAGGGAGCGTGGCCAGGAGAGCTGAGCTGGGCTGGCCACAGGGACATTGCAAGCCATGGCTGCTGTGCTCAGCATCAGCTGCGGGAGCTGCCTGGGAGGGGCTGATCGCTGCTGAGGGAGCAATTGTACTGTGCAGCACTCATTCTCCTGGGGTTTATTCCCCTCTCTCCTCTTCATTACAATTATTATTATCATTATCATCATATTTTATTTTGTTTCAAATTATTAAACTCTTCTTATCTTGTGAGGTTTACACTTTCTGATTCTCCTCTCAATCAGAAGGCAGTTGGGGTGGAGAAATTAATCACAGCATAAGTATTTACCTATTTGAATTTCATGGTACTATAGTAACATAAACAATTCAAACTAAACCCATCACTCAGGGTTTTTCTTGCTGTTACCTCAGTTTACTTTTGTTATAACTTTTGGAAAACTTGCTGTGAATTCCAGAAAAGCAGCTCCTTCAGAGCAGACCTGGTCAGCAGCTCCACTTGAAATTGAAGAGGACAAGGCAATGTGACACTTCTGTGCTGAATGCTGCGGGTTGTTTTGGACACTGAGAACAGCACACTGTCCAAGTGTACAAACATGAACAAGCAGCCTGCCATGCAGCAGGGAGGGAGGGCTGAACTATGGGATATTGCACAAAATTCCACAGATTGTATCTGATAACTCAATCACTGAGCTTTGTAAAAAGGCAAAAAAAAAAAATCAAAAAGTCTGTTTGATTTTGAACAGAAAGGAGGAGATTGTGAAACATACTAGTGGTTCTCTGACATTACCTGGCTACAAAGTCAGAACCAGATGGACCATCCACATAATTTCTTCTGTTAGCATTCAAGCTGTGAGCAGAAGCTGCATCTTTTGCAGGTTCAGCTGCCAGGAAGAACAAAGTTCAAGTTAGTATAGTTTAGTATTTGGTTAAATTGCATAGTAGAAAAGCTGTCCAAAATAATCTGAAATAATGATTTTCAAAGATTTAAAGAATTTCCATTGATTCCATTATTTAGATTAAAACTGTCACTTCCTTTCATCTTTATGTCCTCCAAAGCTCCCAAACAGGCCCTAATTAAAGAAATGGAGAGTGACAAAATAGGCTAAAAAAAGCAAGGGAAGAACTAATAGAGAAAAATAAACAAAAAAAGAGCCACAAAATAAAAAGGAAACAAACATTTTTAGCAGAAGTTGTTCTTCTGGAAGAAATTTTTCTGATAAAAGTTCTCTCCAAACCCTTAGACTGACTAGAAAATGGGGGTTTTGTCACACCCTAAAACAGTTAGCACTATTTAACGAGTTATAACAGATTTGTATGTACTATAAAGCATAAAAATGAAGAAAAGGTATCAGAGCCACTCAGTGAAAATCTCTTCCTAGTGCATGGAAAACCAATCACAGCACTGCTGTGTGAACATTTCAGTTACCTGAAATGTTAGTTACCTGCAAGTAGTCATTAACAGATCTTGAGATTTTTCTGAGAGGGGGATTTTTAAATTTGAGAACTGCTGATGGAATATGGTGCCTTTGCACCAGGTACAAAATGCAATTTTACAATTAGCTCTCTATTCACTTTGCCCAGATTTATGATTCTTTCTCTTGGTATCTTCTCAGCAACACAAGTACTTCAGGCTAAATTCTGTTCTTGGTTTCTTATTATGTTTGTAATTCTTGCATGGGCATAAATGGATTCACGCTTGTTTAGGTCAGGAAAATTTGCAAGTGATTATACCACAACAATTTAAATGAGTTTTTGGTAACAGACAACAAAATCTAATTATGATTTATGAGATGAGATGAAGATTTACAATGAAGAAAGAGTACTCCTCTCCTTCTTTAAGGGGGTTGTACACTGCCAAATCCTGTTAACTAAAATATTCACTGCATCTGTGAACACAATGGCAATCTGTACACATACGTATCAAAACATGCATATTAAGGCCAATCCATAACATAATTACCTTGAGGATGCACAACAACACGGGGTTGTACAAATGATGGCTTCACCACTTCAAACCACCAGAACAACTCCGCCATGAACACCATGTAATTGCTCTACATGAAATAATAAAAAGATGGAGGGAAATTTATTTTAGAACACAAGCCTGCAAATAAACAGATTAGGCAGCATCTGGGAGATGCCTCTGTTTTTCAGCCAGTTTTAGGAGTTTACAATCTCCACTTATTTTACAGTCTCCACTGTTTTTTCAGAAATAGAGACCAGAACAACTGATCTGTAGCATCAATACATAACTTGACCAGATTGCAACCGATTGGGTTGAAACGTTTCATAACAAGCATATGCTCAAGCCTGATGTCTTGCAGGGAGGGCAGAGAGGAGCAGGATGGGCAAAAAAAAAAAAATGCCTGCCAAAGATCAGCCATTTCCATAAAAAATAGCAGTGAAAAACCCATTGTGAGGCTAGGCAATGCTTTTTTTCAGAGATTTTTAACACAAAAAATATGGTAGCCTGTTGTGGAATCTGATTTTGGCTTTTGTGTTAAGTATGTGCCTTTGTCACACTTGTGAAGTTCTACCCAAATTTACAAGACTTTAATGCAAAACAACAAACAGCAGCAGAATTTCTTGACTGCAGGTTAGAACAAGGTTTTAGCTCCAAAGGTTTATGCACTGCTGATATATATGTCCCTACTGTATGATCCCATTACACAGCTATGAAAGACACAGTGTGGGAGCTACCAGATGAAACACTAGGGGAAAAACAGATGAAAAGGAAAAAACAACTGCTGACAAACTGCATCAACAACAACAAGAATCAATAGAGGAAAGCCAGGCAGGAGCAGTTGTTTCTGCTGCAAGAGCCTATGAGGAGTGCACAAAGCCCAGAATGTTGTTGACTGTGGAGGCTGAAGAATTCAGAGGCCAAAGCTTCTACATCTTCAGTGCCACTTCATATCTAGAAACATCAACTAAATGAGATCAGCAAATATCCAGGTTTGAGCTGGCTCAAGCAGATGCACAGACCTGTGTCACCAGTCTTACAAAGTCTGAAGATGTAAGCAATGCTTATACATTAAACTGGGAAACCACAATTAAACAACTTTTTCAAAGAGTCTCTTTCAAAAATTCAAAACAAGAATGTAATTCTAATTCCAAAATAAACCATAGACATTAAGGATAAGAACCTAATTTTAAAATAAGCAAAATATTTACTAAAAAAACTTTGATAACGAATGAGATAATCTCAATTCTGCATCAGCATATTTGAAAATATAATTGAGTATCTGTTTGACATTTTAGCTTCAGATTTATTTTTCCTGAAGATTTCTAATATAGATAAGCAAAGGGATACTCAGACCACAAGCTACTCCTACACTGTACTATATGGTGAAGGGATCAGGCAGATGTTGCACAGTTATAACACAGAAGTTATAAATAGAATAGGAAAAACCCCATTGCTGCTTATTCAGCTTGGCAGAACTGAGTGAGGAAAAGTGCATAGCAGAATCTTTTCCATTCAACTAAATGTCAAGCATAGCATTTCAGTATCACACACTGACTTCATTAGGAAGCTTAGACCAAGAAAAAGTCACATGTACTTCTTAGACAAAATGATTTTTAATACTACAATTTCAAAATATTATAAATTCTCTCTGAATATTTTCCCCTTGCCTCTCCTTAAACTTTTATATTTTTAACTTGATCTTTTTAGTCAAAAATTAAATCATAAAATGTTCTAATCATAGCTTTGTCCCCATCCAAAATAATATTTCATTTAGATGCTCCAATTTCTCATGTTTATGTTGAAATGCTGCATTTCAACAAAAAATAGACACACAATAGTGTGACTATTTTATGAAGGACATATATTCCTTCTGAGAGTATCTTCTACACAGTCCTGAGCTGCTGCAAAACAGTTTGTTTTTCTGAAGTCACCAAAGCAGTATTTACTGAACTAAAAATGAAAGTGTTGTACAGCCCAAAGAGAACTGCAGCTACTTTAGATGTCTGATGGTGAGCCATCATGATGGAAATCACGTTTTCTCACAAGTTATTTTTAGTCAGAAAGGGACATTAAATATGATCGAAGGGAAAGACTTATGATCAATAACAAATATTTTTGGAAAAACTAGCAGTGCGTCTGTAGTAATGCTGCTATCCAGGACTCAAAAGAATGCAGATATGATTTCCATAGATATTGCCTTGATTATGGTGACAGAAATTTTAACAGTTTGCCATATGATTATCACATGCACTCACAGACTAAAATATTCAGAAGCATAACAGTATTTTAACAATAATAAAACCTAAGGAAGCTCTGAGCAGTCCAGGCTGGCTCAAGCCCCTTGAACAGCAGATGGCAGACTTGCAGCTTCAGAGATCATTATTAGCTAAATATTCTCATTTAATTTATTTTCACTTAATCTCATTAATAAATTATACCCTCCTAATACCTACAGGTTTTAGATCTGCATATTTATAGAATAACCACAATATCATATACATGAACGATACATATAATTTGTTGTCAGGCTTGCATCCACTAAAATTGGGCGTGAGAGCAGTCATAGAGGCTTTTAGAATTTTTTCTCAAAATTAACAAAAAATACACTGTAAATTTTTACTATGATGCACATTAAAATCTCTGTTCAGTGAGCCAGGAAAATCCACAGCTTTTTTGTTACACAAGTGCCAACGTAAATGCTTCAAGACTGCAGAAAACTGGAGTGTCAAAACTGTCTCGAGAAGGCCAGACTACAGCTGTGTATGATCCAAGCACTACCAGTTTGTCCTCTGTGCTGCCACAGGCTAATAAATGCCACAACAGCTCAGTTTTAAAATCCACTATGCCTTGTTTCAGAACAGAACTCAGAGGGAAGAGCGGCCAATTAACATCAGTGAAAGCAAACCACGCCGCTTCCCTTTAAATAATCAGTGAGGAACATTTGCTCCCTCTCGGGGAGAAACTGTCTCAAAAAACTGTTCCCTGGTTGAATCTTACTTTTAATTCCTGATCCTGAATCCTTTTAACCCAGCCAGATGGGAATGAAATGGCTGAACTGACTCCCACCATACATAATAAGAGCCTCACCATGCACAGCCAGCTGCTCTCCCAGGTCCTTAAGGGGCTCCAGTTGCCAGTTCAGGCTTAGGTGAGCAGTCTGGCTGGCAGCAGGAGGGAAAGCTGTGCAACATGTGTGGACATTTTCCTGATTTTCTAGGATTTATCTATACAATGCATTTGAACACTATTTTTCATGTCTCTGGTGCTGATTACAGCCTCTGCTTACATTGTTTACAAATAAACACCATCAATATTACATCAGAAAGCACAAGTATTCAAAACTGCTAAAGCGAAATAAATATTTTTTAATATAAATCAACCCTTCAGTTATCATATACTCCTGTTCAATTCAGCAGTGGAAAAAAAAAAGATCTGGATCTAAATCAAAAGCGATTTGACAGTGCAAATGTTTTTTCTGCCACTCTGGTTAGTAATCAGGTGCAAAAATAAGGTACCTATTCCATGTGCTTAGTTGTGATTCTGTACAGTTTGGAGTCTGGCCCACATCTAGGTCAGAGGAACGCCCTCTCAGTCAAGACACAGCAATCATCTCCCAGATTTGCGTCATTTCACATTCTGAAAGCTTTCATTCTGTAATAAATATGCCTTCTGCATGAGCTTGGGTGAGCAGACTCTACAGATCTCAGCACAGAGCAGGCAGAGAAGCAGCATCTGTGCTGAAGGACCTGCAAACCCCCAGGCAAGAACCGAGAGGCTGCAGAGCCTGTGGCCCTGCTAAATGCCCAGGAAGCCACACACTCAGAGGAGCAGGACTCTGCCAGGTCCTTACAGGGACACATGAACAGGCTGTACAACCCTGCCTGTGCCCACAGGGGCAGCAGTTATTACATGCAGACAAAGATTATAAGTATATACACAGCCCAAGGGACAAACAAACCCCTTGAGAAAGTTTCTGCACATGTTCCCCAAAGCCACTGGTGGGTCACTATGAGCCCCTGCTTCTGGGAGACCAAGGGCTGGGCTCCAACTCAGTAAAAATGACTCTGTGTGCATGTGCATGAACTCTGTGAGCAAATGAGTGCTGTGTGTGAAGAGTTATCTCTTAGTAATAACTGAGTCATGCTACTGATAATGGCAGTTGAATTAATAAAAAGTGTTCTAATATTGTGATCTGAGTCTCATCGTCAATCCTCTATCAGTGATGTGGCAATGTACAACATGTGTACATTAAATGAGTAGCACAAATTTAGGATCACTATTTAAGAAAATGAAACAAATCCACACATTTGTGACGGCTCAGGTAAAGGAACACTTACAAAAGACAACAATTAACTGCCCATCAATTGATGCAATGCCAAGTTCCTGTGTAAGCTCTCAAATCATGACGAACACCAAATGATTCCAGTTGTCAGTCAGTGCCCTTTTAGACAGTTAACCTCCTAAATGACTTGTTCTTACATTTGAAGCCTATGGCCCTACTAGAATAAAGCGGCAGAGAATGATCAAAAATTATCAAGAATATAATTAATTACAACCAAAGATGTGTTCTTTAACTCTTTTAGAAATAATTTCCATGTATCTCTTGTGACAAATGAAACATGTGAGATGTTTATTTTAATTCTTTCTCTTCAGTGACCATACAACACTCTTATAGTAATTATACACTCCACTGGACAACCAAAGCACAAATGCTACATAACTCCTATTGTATCACAGTGCTAATCAACTGCTGAGACAAAGCAATAAATAAGTCTTTAGGTTTCTGCAGGGTGGTTCATACTTCTTGCACTTTGTGCAAGGTTTTCTGTTTCTACAAACTTGTTCTTTGAAAAGGCAAAACAAATGCGTGTCAAGTCACAATAAAACAGTTCCTTCAGCTCTGTGTACTTTCCCAGATACAGGTGAAAAACGAGATACTTAGAAAATAAATCCTGTCTGAAGATAAAACTGCTTACAGGAGAAAGGCAAAAAAGCAATCTGCACAACTAAAGACAGAGTCAAGATTTCTATTCTTTTCTCTTGTTAAATATGCAGGGAGGATTCAGAAAACATTGTGATTATTTTTATGTAATCATTTTCTACTTATCTTTGTCTGTCTCAAAGGAAAACAACCAGGAACCAGTATGGTCCCTTGTTGGTGCCTCAAGCATCCATGGAATGCATTGAAATATTTTTTTCTTTAATATCAGTAGCCCTGCCTTAGTAAACATCTTATGAAGAAATTTACAAATGTATTTGTCTTGGAGGAGAAGAAATAGGCAATAAACAGCAACAAAACTTTCTGCTTCCTTTGATTATGACACATTAAAGCTGTCTAGAAATCCAGGCAAAGCTTATTTCCCCTCTGTGCTAAACCAGAACTAAGGCAACAGTTTCATCTGCTGTGAAATGTCAGAGCCTCTATCAAAGACTCAGGATGCTTAAGTGAAGTTACTGTGTTTCTGTGCATTTTGATGGAAAACCAAAAGCAGGCAGTGTCAACTTGGTCAAGTGCTGCACTAAATTTCTGCATCATATTCTATCTCTAACCTGCCTTGATTTAATGTGTCAGGACAGTGCAGGGTGTCCTGGGAAGAATGTAAGGTATGTACTTTGAGCTGGATCACTTAAGAAGAGGTTCTGCTCTCTTCCTTCTCAAGAACTAGCATCAAGTCAGGTTACCTACTGTAATTCCTAGGACCACACAAGGCACAGCATTGTAATTCCAAAAACTCTGCTGTGATTTTTTTCTTGGGGCTTTTTCAAGTGAGATATCAGCAGTTGGTATGTTTTACTTTCTCTGTCACCACTATGAATGTAAGAGATATTTAAGCCAAAAGCACAGTGTGGCACCTACTGTGCAGTAGGAGCCGCTCTGAAAACAGACAGGAATTTCTGCTGATTAACAAAGAAACATGTCTATAAATCCTAAGACTTCATACTATGTACATTTTGTAGGCTGAGATAAGAGTAGCTTCCACAAACCAGTGTAACTCCATGTGCAACATTTAAAATATCCATTTACAATACAAGTTTTTTTCAAGTGACTATAAAATTCTTTGGATAATAAACACGTTAAAACTTACTCTAATCAGATCCACTGGAAAACTAAGGAGGATCTCCTTTAACAATTATTTATTTTTTAATAATTATTTAAATAATAAATAATTATTTATTTAAAATTAATTCTTAACACTGGAAAACCAGAGTTTACAACACTAGCTGAAGTTTCCATGCCAAGTTTTAGAAGAAAAACTTGGCAGCCTTGCTTTGTAGCATTTACATATAAATAAGATTCCATGCCACAGCAGCTTGTAAAAACATGATCACAAAAGGGTTTTCTCAGATCTAGAAATACTCTAACTCTTTGAAAGAACTCTAAATCCTACCTAAAAACAACATTCAGCAAAATCACTGAGTCTGCAGCATTTTAAAAGTGTAAAGTCTGATGCATTGGGACATTGACAAAATATTTACTATAATTTTTTTTGTTTTTAATTGAAGCCTCCTAGTGCATACTGGCTTGAGAAATAATTGAAGCCATTACTATAAAACTGGTATGACTAATTGTCATGAATCAAAACAAGAATAATCAATTGCATTTATTCCATGTAAGCAGAGAGAAATGCAGTGAAGGTCCTACTCGAGACCACTGAGTGTGGCTGTAGACTGTGAGGTGCAGCCAAGGCAGACTGCAATGCAGCAGACTTCAGCAGCATGAAGGTACACCACTGCATGTGAAACTGAACAACACCAAAAGCTGACTGAAAGCAATCACTACGCAACTTTGCATACACAAAACAAACCAGCAACAGCTAAGTAGTCTAGACTTAGGTCCTACTGCCCTTACTCACCCTGGCAGCTCATTACTTATTGGAAAATGATTGGGTTCAACCCTACAGGAGACAACAAAGCTGTATTCAAGCTCTGGCCTCTGTGTCTCTGCTTGTGAGATTGCTAGAAAATCATAAAAGCAATGAAATGACCCAGATATTTAGAAACCAATTACATCCCATCTGCAATGGATATGCTGACTTCAGAAAAATAATATTTCATTCCCTAAAGGCAAGCCAACAAGAATCTTAAGCAAATGAAGTGTGTTTTATATAGAAGAAAGTCTTGGTGAAACATAATAATGAAAAATTAAAATTACAATTAGGCAAGAAACCATTCAATCGCTCCTTTTCTTTCTACACAGGCTTAGAGAATTACAGAATAATGTTTTACTTTCCTCTTTCTATAAGAGCAAAATCTTGATAGATTGGTTGAAAACACTTAACCACTTATTCAAACAATAGTATTTGTTGGAATTGTGTTACTGCTTGTACTTGGGTCATCAAGCTATTAGATTTTTCAATGAAATTAGCTCAGAAATTCACACTTTTATAGAAGTGAAAGCACTTTAAGATTAAAACCCACGAAATTATTGTGTATACAGAAATGTGTAAGAACAGTGAGTAATAATTCAATAAACAAGATTTTGTTTATTGAATTATTACTAATTATTACTCACTAAATCCTCAAGATTTTGTCCCTCTGTTAAGGCCTTGATACACTTAAACTAATGCAGATCACTATTCAATTTCAACAGAAATATTGCAGATTACAGACTTTAACAATTAATTAATAAGAAAGCAGATAAAGTGGGAAATAGTTTTGCACAAAATCAAGGTTTTTACAAATGATTTTACAAATGCTTTTTTAAAAATACTTAGAAATTGCTAGGAAAACATAATGGCAAAAAGAAGGTGGCTTTCATTCTGCTGAAATTCATGTCTTGCATGCTATGTCATAAGAGAAGCCATACAGCAGCCGACCAAAAAAAGACTAAACATATCATTAGCAAAGTAGTTCTGTGGATTTTGCTTGTATTTTTATTTAATTGTTATATTTTTACCTTTATTGAAGAAGCTGCATAGAGCATATCCTCAAGACTGAAATGGCAACACTGGTTGAGGTATTCCTGACAAAATTCTTGAATCAACTGTAGATTATACAGGCTGTCAGCCAATGACATTGTATCTTTCAAACAAATATCTAAAAAGGAAGAAAAGAAGCAAAGATTAGATACAACTACAGATTTGCAAAGAAGTGCTTTTTGGCTTTTACAGATTCAGGAGCATTTACTGGATAATTTCAGACATAATTGCTGCATCACCCTTCCCCACCAGAGACTTTTATCTTTCTAATTCAGAAATGAAAACAATTATTAATCTACATTTTATCTTTGCATTTCTAAATATTTAGATATTTTTGTAAAAATTAGTTTTGTTTTTCACTGTTGATAAGTTGTTTCTGTTTTGCCTTTGGTGAAAATGTAAGTTATTCCCCCACTCCACCTATTTCCATGTAATGAAAAAATACATTTAGTCACTAATGTATTTTTTTATATAAAATTAGATTCTCTATAGAGCAATGGCAGTAAAAAAATACACACATGCGCATACATTGCTCTGTACCTATTAGTTCTTTGTCTTTAAACAAGGACCTAAGAGCACATTTTAGCATCAACAAGTCTGAATCTTCACAAAAAATCAGCCTGGTCTCAGGTATTCGTGTTTGTGGGTTGAGATGTTTGAGATGAGATTTTCCAAGGAGCTAAAGGCTGTTATATGAATTATAACTCATGTTATAATCAAACTCTGTTTGAAAGTGCTATTTAAAGACAAAGAAGTGGTGCTGTGAACAGACTTGTGTAGTTATGCAGTATTCTGTGACTACTATTTAAGCCCAGATAGCCTCTCTTTTATGACTGCTTCTGGGAAGGTTAAGTAGCAATAATAAGTTCCATGAAAGAAAGACAGTCCTCTTAAAAAAAAAAAAAAAAAAAAAAAAAAAAAACAACCCAAAAAAACCCCAAAAAACCCAAAAAAAACCAAACAAAAAAACCCAAAAAAAACCAAAAAAAACCCAAACAAACAAACAAAAAAAAAACCTGAAGAAAATAATTAGATATACTTCCAGAGCATGCATCAGATTTTATTCCTAAAGCAACAATGTATGATGACAGAACTCCTCAAATGTTTTGAATTGTTAAGGATAAAAGGTTCCTTCATAAAAGGAATCTGCTTTGATGCCAGCAGGATAAGGACTCCCATACTAAAGAAAATCAGACATATTCTATAATTCTAACCCCACTGATGATGATCAATAGGAAAAAATGTTTCACTAAATTGACTGAAATGAGATTAAATTTAGAATTGCAAAATGTGAAGTCATACATTTGAATTTAATAAAATTCTAATGTGATTCACTGATTGAAGGTGATCTAGAGCAGGGAGTTATCATGTATTAGCCAGTGTAAACATATGTGCCTTCCATTTCATGCAGCTATGGAAAAAACCAAACATGATGCTAAAACCTATCAGAAAATTTATTTCCAGCAGTGACAGAGGGGCACTGTACAAGACAGGAATGGGGTGTCAGTCTGGATTTCTCTGTACAATTACAAACATCCATGTCAAGAATAACAAACCCAAACTGGGTTGCAGAGGAAGACTATTGAGGATAATAATGAGAATGGAAATCCACTTCAGCAAGGGAGACTGAAAAGGCTTGGTTCAGTAGCCTGGGCTAAAACAAGAGGAAGAAAACAGATCAAAAATGTGAACATCAGATTAGAAGCTATTCAAGCCAAAGGATAGTGCTGCAAGAACAACAAAGGCATGTAAGACAGGCTACAGGCACACTTAGGTAAAAACCAAGAATGAAATTTAAAATCATGTAAAAGAATGGAACTATACAACAGTGGTAAAAGAAGAGTGCAGATTTTCAAGAGTTTGACAGTTTTAAGATAAAACAAGATAAATTCATGAAAGGAGTATATAATTTTGTAAAATATTCAACTTCTTGACTCAATGGGAGTCTTTTCTAGTTCTGTATTCCTTCAAGGAAACCTAGATTTGAAAGTAAAATGAAGATATAATGAGAAGAATTGATCTATTTCAGACTACAGAGAACCCTAGAATACTTTTTTCTTTTTTGGTTTATGCATTTTTTAGCATTTTTGCCTATGTATTTTTATTACTTGGCTTCTTCAGTTTCAATGCAGAACCAAATATCAGTAAAATTCAACATGCATCAAAAATTATATTACCAAAGTACAGGGAAGATGAGCAAAATCTTATTAAAGTGTTTCCAGTTGCTTTGGAGTACCTTTGAATTTACTTCTGAGACAATGACATGCACATTTCTATCTTTAGGGAAGATGATGTCAGGACACCTAACAAGAATATTAAAACTAAAGTTCCAAAGATGACATGTGCCTTGCCCTGTTTAAAGCCAGGTGCTGGAGGAAGGTGCTGGTCACACAAGGCACACAAGACCTCTCAGACTGTCTGTGTTCTCAGCCATGCTGGAACAGGACAGAGGGACAAGGTGTTACCCCAGTCAACACCACCCAGGTTCTGACTCTTCCCTAATCACATATAATAGGATGCATTTGGCTGCAATGTTTATGTAAATTGGAAGTTCTATTTATCAAAATTCTCAAGCTGCAGAAGAAAGGTGAATGAATGCATCTTCGTGCCTTTCATCTTCAATGCCTACTGCGCTGGAAGCTCCCTATAAAGTGGTTGTGTATATGAATTCCAGATTTCAGTCCTTAAGCTCCAAACCCTTCTTCATATTCCTGGATTTCTTAGGATGTTTCTGTATAAGTGTTCCCACGACATCAAAGGTATCATAGAATGAACACAGGCAGAAAATGATGGGTGTTAGCTGCCAAGACATTTTACAGCTCTTAGTTGCCAAGAGGAAGGTATAACCTTACCAGGCTGCTGAACAAAAGAATGAGATGAAGCTGCTCACAGACAATTGCTATTATAGAACAGCATGACACCAATACATTCTGCACTATACATTTTTGGTTACTCTATAGATGATCCAGTAGGTCTCCGGTGAACTAAAAGCCCAGATTACAGAGCAACTATTGGCCATGCAGTGCAGCTATGCAGAGCCTAATTCTAAACTCTTCTATCTGTAACTGCTCAGATTCACAAAAAGCACTTAGGCAGCTTCAAGAATAAGAGTTTTGCAGGTGGTTTCAAATATGGTTATTTTAGTGTGACAACATAAAAGCAAGCACACCAGGGAAGGACATCTGGGCTCCTTTTATTTAAATGTAAAAGGAAATAGGCACAAAGTTTATATTAAACCCACCATATTCACATAATGCCTGCTGTAAATTGCATTTAAGCACCTTCCTTCACACAGTTCTCAAACACAGACTTAAACTTTTATGGCCACGTATACCAGCTGAGAGATATGCCAGACATACCCTCCAGTTTAATGATATCTGGACAGTAGAAGTGGATCAGGGCTGCTAGAGCACAACCATCTGTACCATCCTTCAGCAGATTCTCCACCAACGGAATGCAGGGCAGCTGTTTAAGCAATGTTTGCTCCTTCCGGTAACGAGCCTACAATTTGAAATGGAGAAATTTAGAGAAACAAAGGCTCTGAAACATATGAAGAAACATTCATACTATAGGTTTTACACTGTTAGTGAAATGCAGTATTCAAGAAATAGCTGAACATTCTCAGTACTCTATTTCCTAAAACTATTCATGTTATGCTACATTTTGAACAGGATAAAATCTAAGAGGAAAGGAACAATGCTAATACTGAGCTTAGCCTTCAAAATTACCAAGTTTTGATGATCTCTCTATAGCACACTAAACTAAATAACATTCTATACCTTAATTAAAATTGTTAAATTTTATAATTATTGTCATTATTATACACTCAAAAGTGACCTGTGTGCAAACACAGTGAGACAAGTCCTTAGCTAGTGTAACTTCAGTTTACTGACAAGTTACATGACTGAATTTAACACACCCTAAGTATCTTGCCCATAATCTCTTTGAGATAACTGACTCAATGACAAATACAGAAACAAGGAAATCTGCATTTGATCAACTCCATTTTTATTACTAGCATGTGCCACTATAAGCAGTCATAAACATATTAATGGTCAACTGTTATGACCATGCAGTGACCCAGTAATAAATGGAAATATTCCAAAAATCAAAGCATATAAAGAGAACATTAGATTAGAATATCAATACAGCATTTATCTGCAGTGAATATATTTTAAATGGGTTTCCTTTTTTATGATGAGAGGAGGGTTTACTGAAAAAATGGACTTAAAATCATTCCTATTTTTTTCCACTTCTTCCTGAGAAAACAAATGGAGGTGGAAGAAAGTGGTACAGATTTTTTAATTTGTTCGTATTATTTACTAAGACATTTTAAAAACCGTAGTGAAGGGTTACTGCTGTATTCGTACCACAGAACTACTTATGAGTAGTAGAGTGTCTCTGAGTTCATCTTAAGCTATTTAAATGCAGCTATACACACTGAACTGCAAGTCTCCCTGTAGGGACTCTCAGAAGTCTTTGTGGAAATCACCCTTCCCAGCAAGGCTAAAACTGACTGTTCCTACCTCCTACTCTCCACCTTCTGGCTGTGCTGGAGCAATTGCTGATGGGACTGTACCAAAACCATTGGTCCAGCTACAGCAACTCTCTCCTCTTTGTTTCTGTAGTGAATGAGTGCATAAGCAGGGATGGAGGTTTTATGGGTGGGGTAGGAATCGTTTAAGCCATCTGTGCATGTAAAAACATCAGTGGAACTACACACTAACCCTGAGGGCTGTACTTACTGGATTTCTGTCAAGGATCATGTGGGATTATTTTAGTGGAAGTCAGTGTCCCCTAACTGGCCTAAGAAGTAAAAGCCTAATCTGGCAACAGCAGCCACACCAGTTCTAGAAAAATAAAGGGCTTGTGCTTGGCCCAGAGAACTTATACCTCAACCAATCAATAATTTAAAAAACCCCCGAGACTTGGTTGTTACTTCATGCTTTTAGCGTAGTCATATTTGTGTGTCAAATACGCTTCATAAAAATGAAAATCCCATTTTTGTGTGCTAGAGGAAACATATACACCAAACAAAAATCATGTTCCTGTTATGCATTATTAATATTCTTTTCTCCATGTTCTTAATACTCCCTAGTATCTCTAATGAAATAGGCCAATTATAATTGCAGTGAAAGTTTATTCTTTCTCACTTTATGGCAACTATCCAGTGACCTACTATGATGAAAATGCTCTACTTTTTAATTCCATGTTATTATGTCCATGTATGTCCTCCTCAACATGACTGAAATTAAATCTATGAAATACCACAATCTAATTATGATTAAGCATCAATAATGGTAACAGACAAAGATACAGGATACAGATGGACTGAACACCATGATCCAACAAGCTCTGTTTAATTTGTATATTCTTTCGAGTAGTATCTTTTAATGGAGTATTAAAAAATACTTGAAATTGACAATATAGTGGTGTTGCACAGTAAATCCTGTGAAAAAGTACACTTCACTTTGATGATGCCTTCACTGGCCTTATGAAGAGTGCCCACCCATGCTAGAAACCATGTCATATTTTTGAAGTGGACATAGAGGATTTAATTCATTGTAGAGAATGCCAGGCACATTACCTCAAGAAAGATAAACTCATATAACCTGATCTGCTAGGTTCATTAGTGTATAGCAGGCATCATGTTTCAATTTGGTTGTAAATATAAAAGAATTAATACTGAAAAAATGAAAGACACTGGTAATTGCACTGCATTTTAAATAAACTTCCATTTGAAAAAACTCTTCTCATCAGCTGCAGTGTTTGCTACTAAATACATATGCAATAATGCTAAAGATGAACTTCTAATTTGTAAAGCTCTAGGGCTAATTGAAACATAAATGCTAATACAGGCATCTTGTTTCTGAGATCCTAAACCATCCTGATTTAGCATCTTTGAGCTTATTCCACTTAACCTAGTCTAGGTACAGCCGAGACATACATGCCTAGAAACAGGGTCAGCTAAAGATGAACCAACAGCACCAGCTACTCTGTCAGAAGTGCTTGTGTGTATTCAGAGTTAATTAGTAACAGTGAATGCTCTTACACACTTACACACTTACCATTCAGTAGGTAATATGTTATAAATGTACTTATCAGAGTTTTTAGCTGCCTCTATGCTCAGGAATATCTGTCACTATGAAACGTGCTCTATTCTAAAGGGAAGAGACAGAAGCCTGGCTGAAGTGATAGAGCAGCCTGAGTACTAACAGTAGCACTCGGAGTTTAACTGCATCCCTACTGAACTAACAACACAAAGTAACATAAATACCACTAATTCAACTTGTTTACAGATAGCTGGCAGGCAAACTGGGTTAGCTTCTCAACAGATTGAGTATTTTAGAGTTGAATATCATTTTTATGCAAAGGAAGAGACTCACTAGTTAACCAACACCCTAGACAAAAACAGAACACAGACATTTTAAAACTCTTCTCAAGTAGCCTTACTTTGACAAAATAAGAAAAAATATTGTGATATCATGGTCCATCTTACATTTTTTCTGCATTGTTCCCTCCAATTAGTTACACTAGGTTAATTCCAAAACCAAGTCAAAGGGCTGTACTATGAAGAGTATCTGTGTGTGTCACAACTGCAATTGGTACCTTCATAGGGCAATTTCCCACAGAGACTGTCAGGAGCCTGACCACTGCTCAGGCTGCTGGAGACAGTGCTCTTAAACTGCTTTTCCAGACAGAGTAATTTTTCTTGTTGCCTACATGCAACTGCCTTGTTATTTTCAATTTCTTTTGCAATGTAAGAACAGTGTTTCCTTACTTACGGCAACAAATATCTAAGAGACTGCTAGATCAATTATTTGGTAATCTTTAGAGCAGTGATAGATGGGAATTAGTTCTTAGGAATTCAGACAAGAAGTATGCAAATACTGCACATACCTGAACAGCTGCTCCCAGCCAAACCTTACCAAATGAACAATCTGAATGCACATCAAGTGTGAATTCCCACATGATAAAGTAATGATAACCCCAAGGTGACACAGCACAGAGAAAACAAACTTTATATTATTGCAGACATGAAAAGTTATTTTTAAATTACTTTTAGTAAAATTATAGTCTCACTAAAAGTAGGCTGCTTTGGGTAATTTTGTGTGGGGAGAGATTAACAGCAGTCTTAAATCAGCTGAAAAAATGGGGAATTCTAGATGAATAGTGTAATGATTGCATATGCTTAGAATAAATAAGATTTCAGATTGCATGTAGTATCAACAATCAAAAACTACTTCTGCGAGTCTCTTTTTAAAAGAGAATTGGTGTCAAATAGCATGTGTTTATTGAAAGTTTATGAAAAATTAGTTTATAAATGTTCATTTTGCATGAGTTAATAACAGGTACCACTGCCTTGTACAAACCCACTGACTGCCTGAAAAGTAATTCCTCATCCAGCATCGTATTTCACATTTCTTTTGCACAGATTACCTTGCAAAGATTACCTTGCAAAACAGGCTTCTGCAAGTGTGCACTCCTTTGCAGGGCAATCCCTTATAAAATTATCTCATACAGATAAATGAAATGAATGATTAGACCAGCATGACATGGACAAAGCCATTCCCAAAATAAGCAATTTGATCAAAGTGAAGCAGTTGGGCAAACTTACAGGAACCAGTTTCCAAAACCATTTGGTAGGAGACTTCAGAGGAAGCAGTAGGAAAAAAGGATAAAAGCAAAAAGCAAAGGAAAAAAAAAAGGAACATTTTATCAGATTTAATAAATTACTTTTATAAAGCAATTCTCTTTAACATTCTCAGTTTTGTATAACAGTGAGTTGTAATTTAATGGCAAGCTTAAGTGCACTGTAACCTCTGCGTATTGAGCTAATTAGCAGCAATAACACTGGAGAAATATGTCTGCACTCTTTGTAGATCAACATTATAATTTTCCCACATGAACAGCTAAGATTGTCAGATCAATGCAGTTTTATGAAATGCTTTCACACATCTAATTGTACTCTACATATGCAATCCGACTGAAGAATTCATTTGAGACTTGAAGTCATGATATCACAAGTATCAAAATGAACTCCAGCAGCACACATGGGGAAGCAGGGAAGCTAAAGCAATGAGAAAAGGGATAAACACACTGTAGTACAGTACACCCAACTGCAGTGAAGCTTGTGTTAGTTACTCCAAGCCAAACAGTAACATTCAACAATATTTTAAAACAATCATATGACAGTTTTCAGGACAACAAGAGGTACAGGCAGTTATATTTTTACAATGACAAATCACATTAGCATCAGCTGCATGATGTGCAATGACCTGAAATGTAGATGGAGTTTTGACTACTGGCAGAGGAATTATCAGAACTAATACATAAACCTCTAAACTCATACACAATCAAAAAAGTACTAATCTGAAGCACATGGATTATTTTCTGCAACTCTGTGCACTAGTCTGGCATAATACTTTTAGTATAAAGGATAAAAATTTTATGTACCAGTACTATAAATACACACAGAAAATGTCACCACTCTATTGATTTCATTGTAGAAAAATAAAAAACAAACTCATTGTCAAAGTGCAGGAAAGAATTTGTTTTGTTTTTAATGAAGATAAATATTTTCTGGAAATGGTAAAAATGTAGTTTAAATCTGGAACTAATGCTATGGAACAAACTGCTATGGAACCTTATTATTTTATGTCATTGTTAAAATATCGTGCTTCTATAAAACCTTGACAACAACTGTAGTAACAATACAGAGCTTTTATGGAAAAAACCTATTGTGCACTAATGGGCGTGCAGCAGTAACTGTTCTCAACATCCTTCTCCTCCATGTCACTGTAGCAGGGAAGAATCCCAAAGGCACTTAGAAGAAAGCAACTACAAGATGCATGTCAGTGTGTGGCTCTGGACATTTCTGTCACTAAAGCACTTTACATAGGATTCAGTTTCTCTTAACCTCACTGAAAAATAGTGTATGGGAAAATATGCAAATTTGAAAACAAATTATTTTAATTTTCAACTGCAGTCAGGAATTCTAAATCGTATCATAAAGCAAGGTTTTGGCTAAATTGGCTGAGATCAGATGCAGGCTGCCTATTATTCTGTTTAACACTGACAGAAACATTGTTCTTGCATTTATCAAAGTGCAGTGTATTTCAGACCTAGACTCAAAAAGTCCACCAATGTCTATATAATGCTAGGCTGAAGAAGTACTCTTTGGAAAAAAGCACACATTTGTTTCAATTCCAAAGACCACCTCTCCCCAACAGTAACAACTCAAAATTAGTAGTCCAATATATATTTTTATTTATCCACTTGGTTGAAATTGTGATTGAGATGACTATGAATATGCTTCAAAGATGTGAAAGACTTTTGAAATTTAAATTCTAACATACCATAAGATTTATAAGTATACATTTTTTAAGGCCACATAAAGGAAATGAAATTAATAAAGAAAAGCTGAAGTCTCTTGGACAACCTGGGAATTCAGTGGCTGTTGAACTGTCACTTTGGATCAGCAAGAATAAACTTTTTTGCCCTGGAACTTCACAAAAATCAGTCACTATGAAACAAACTAAGCAGAGAATCCTGGCTGGCTTCTTCCCAGTGTTTAAAACAACAACAAAACCAAAATAAAAACAAGACTAACCAACCAACCCCCCCCCCCCCCAAAAAAAAAAAAAAAAAAAAAAAAAGCTGAAAGAACAAAATAGTCCCTCAGGTTGAGAGCCTATGGTTTTACACCATGATTTTTTTATCCCCCCTAACAAAAAGTTTTAAACATAGCTATGGTAAATTTATTTCCATATAAACTCATCTTAGGGTGTCAAAACACGATAGTCATGTCTTTCATTAATTACTTGGTTTTGCCATCTTCCTTGCACCATCATTTGTGTTCATGCAGCTATGCACTGATTGAATCAAGAAGCTGATTCTGCTGCAAACTTTTCTTCTTGACAGGTTAGCTTTTGGTAGCAGTGTGGATTTATGAAACATTAAATTCTAGTGGAAAGTGGAACTACAGTGTTAGTGTTTTACCTTCACACAAGATGTTGCACTGTTTAAACTGATCTTACAAAGTTTGAAGAATTCAGGTACTTTAATGAAGTTACATTTGTTTCTCTCATAGGATTTGCATTTGACTTAAATCTGTTACGACTGATTCAGTCTAAACCACAGAAGCAGACAGAAGAAGAGCATGTTTTTGGGAAAGCTCCAACTACACTGACACAACAATTTAACCAGTGCAACTGTACATTCACTACATATTATTCAGTGGAAGCCTGAAAATCAAAGCTATCTACTACGAAACTTGAAATCCTAATTCTGAAAAGAGATGCAGAGACTCTACCAGAAGAAGATGAGGTTACCACAAATCACCAGCTGATCAAGGTCCACAGAGGACTACCTGGAACTAAAAATCATACACACTCCTTCCTCTCTTATCTTCTACAGACAGCTAGTAGTAGAAGACAAGGAAAGAAAACAAAAGCAACCTCATAATCTGTTAATATTGATTTTATCTATCCAGACATAGAAAACAGATCTCTTATAATTTGTACTATCTAATAATCTGTATTTGATGTTTAAACCTTTTGTAAATGTAGAAATTCACTATTCATTGCAAAAAGATCCACCACAGTTCTATAACAACAGAGTAACAGTTTGGCAGGCTTGAGGGCTACACTGAAGTTATTTTTCACAACTGATTAATTTACAAATGTGTAACTGTAGGAAATTATGAAATTATTTTTAAATTTCCATATTAACTTCATTTCACCTTTTAGGTACGTTAATTTTCCTGCTTGTTGGCCAGAAATTAAACCTAAAGAAGAGTTTTCCCTATTGACTAAAATTATCTATTCTTCCCATGTTTGCTTGGCCATCTCTAATCAGCAGAAGGGGCATTCAGAGTTTAAATTTAGTTCAGGTTCAAGACCTGACCATATGTTGGAAACTCTGAAACTTAAACAAAGCTTTTGTCTAGAAAAGGGAGAGAGCAAAGCTTCTTAAATTTTCATATGGGGTTCACCATTTGAACTGCTAAATGCTTTGGTAACATGGAGAACATAAATTAAAAAGCCCCAGGCTGAAAATGATGGTGGAAGACTGAAAAGCTGAACAATGGATAACTCCAGTTCCCTTCATGCTAAGTTTTAAAAAACAAATAGAAGCAGCAGCTAGTAATTTAAAGACATCTAAGAAAGAAAAGACAATTCAGATACTGAAAATTAAGCTACAACTGTAATATGAGTATAAAAAAAGCTAAATATATATATATACACACACAAGCATAGTTTAATTTTTCCAAAAACTGGAAAATCATGTAGTAGGGCTTTAGTTAATACAAAGGCAAAATTTAATCCCCCCCTGCTCACCTTTCTTAAATCTAAGAATACCTATTGTTACTAATAACTAAAGCCAAGCACAACATGCAATTAAAAATTATATATGTATTTTAACAAGACCCAAACCTTGTACAGGAATTCAGCTACAGTTCTTCCACAGCTTTGAGTGCAGAGGTAAGGCCAATACCATCAGTGATTCTGTGCTTTTAAAGGAGCAATTCTTGGACTCCATGCAATATGGAGACAGATAATCAGTGTGAAACACCTGGGCACCTGGGAATGAACACTAAGAAATGCTTGACAGGAGCCACACGATCATTTAACAGAAACTCCTGGTAGAAATGCTGGCCAACTTGATGTGATGGACTCATCCAATGCATCTGCATTAGTTTTCCTTGTAAAGCCAGCAATCAGTATAATCCTCAGTAAGAAATACAGGGTTTAGTTGGAAGTTTAGTTAGGAAGAGTAAGTAGAAACTTGGGAAATACTGTGAGACATATGACTAAAGGAAAAGCTGAGATATCAGAGCAATAAATTAACCATCAGTTGAACAGTTTCTCAAAGAAAACCTGGAATTAAACAATCTTCATGCTAATACAACCCCCAAAGCACAGAATACCCTACTTGACAATGTAATTTATGCCTCTGAATACGTAGTGAGGCAAAAAACATAACATATACCTGGGATAATAGTATCAAAAAATCAGTGTACAGAAGAGAGGGCCTTAAATATACATTTTTTCCATGATATGGCAACTGTTGCATGATTTTGCTATTTTGCCGATGCATTTGTATCTTGGCCAACAAAACTGGGCTCTTGTGTTCTGTTACAGCTTTACAATTCATCTAAAACACAATACCATTTTTAGGTAAATGTGTTATTCCCCTGAGTCCATTTATGGGATCAGTTACAGACTACATAAGTCTTCCAACAATTGATTTAAAAATGTTGACAGTGAAGATAAATTATAAACTAAAAATGTTATCCTTTTACTTCTAATATAAATTGCAAACTATAAGTGAAAATAAATATTACTGCGTTTTTAGAAATACAGATAAGTTTATGGAATTGCTCTGATAATAGTTTTCACTTTGATATATATATGTTTATCATACCAAGACTCTCATGCTCTTTTGATTGTCAAAACTGTTCTCAATTTTCCAAGTGACCTAAAAACCACATAAAACTTTCTACTATTATTTTCAGGAAAATGAAAAACCACTAGAGGACAGAGGAACACGTGTTAACTCCCCAGCCTCTGTTTACTTTGTTTTATCTAAATTTGAGAAATTAATTTGCTAAGGACATCTTATTCTCCAAATTTCTATGCTACTATCACTACTGAAGACAGTTTAAATTTTCCATGGCAGGGTACATGCGCCAGGGTCATGCTATTATTGTAAGACCCACCATTTTCTTTTGCTGAATCACATTAGCCTTCATTTGCATTCCTTACATTTAAAAAACCCCTACAAATGCAAAGATATTCACTACACTCATGTTTTCTGAGGCTGAGCATCTAATCCAGGCTGGTAACCCGCCACTCCCTCAGAGTGGCACTGAAAAGGAGGCAGCAGCTTACGTGAGAACAGGCCAGGCTGGGAAGGAGGATTACAGCCTTGCAGCAGCTTGGAAATCTGGTCTGCATTCACATGCAGGGATATTACCAAAAGGTGTTTCGACTCATTACCAATTCTTCAATAATAGTTATATCACAATAGGGTAAAGGATCTTTCTGAAGCAAGGAATTGTTCATACTCTGGAACTGTCTGCTATCCCTATGTATTTTGATGGGCATATAATGCTACTTAATTAACTGAGCTCTGCAAACAAAAGAAAAAAAATCCTGTTAGGAAAAGGAATCAAACAATCTGTTTTTATTGTATAGATAATAAAACCTGTAATCAACCAGTATTTTGGATCATAGCCAGAGCAATCCTTCCCATGATAGCACATACAGATCTCTTTTGAGATTCATGCAATACACAAGGGAAAAAATATTAAAAATCATGAAAAAAAGTTCAGGTCTTTTTCATATCAAATCTGTCTGGGGCTTTAATTCACTCGAAAGTATTCATTATTCTTAAATTCCTTAGAACTAATGTAACAGACGTTACCCTGCTATCAATGATTTATTTGTCAGACAGGACAACTGGGTATAAAAAGTGCAATTCTGTTAGTTTTATTTTTAAATGTGTATTTTCATGAAAGTAATAAAACTAGTAATGAAATGAATACCACAAGTTTGCTTTCTTTAACAAGCAGTTAAAAACTCAGTGTCTGTAATATCTGTTTATAGATAAATGCATATTCTTGTTTAAAATACTTTAACTTCTCCACCTACCTTCTGACCTCCTGCAGATTCTGCACTGTGATGCTCTTTTAGTTTTTGTTCCTGTTCCATGATGTCTTTCAAATGTTCATTTACCTAGAGAAAAAATAGTTCATTCAGGTGTCTCTTCTAAGAAACAACTCACAGAAATTAAAAGTTCTTTGAAAGGTCTATAAATCACAAATACAGAACTAAAGAGATAAACCAAACATCTCAGACAATAGCCCTGGAGCAAAACCAGCAAATGTCAGTCTCAGATGCAGTCTAGGGTCACTGCTTGTTAGATTTATATTGTACAAACTAACCTGTCCCTTATTATGCTCAGTCACATTTGATTAACAGGATATCCTTGTCACTTGATTTGATTATGCAGTGAAGGTAGATCACTTCAAGCAAGATTTGTTCAAACAAACGGAATACCTTTGGGCTTAAATCTTGACAAAGTACACAATGAGATAACAACTTATGAAGAGCCAAAAAGAGACCCTTGAGCAGGGACTGTGGCATCTCTACATGACAGTGACACCTAAGATGTCATATGTAGTATATATTACAGTATTATTTTAGACTTCCCATTTATTTGGTTCACACATGTTCAACTTACTTCTGCAAACTTTTCTTTTTATATTCCATAAATAGCAGATGAAGGAACAGTGTGTATCAGAACAGATATACCTACATCCATAAATACACATCCTAGCCTCTCATCTCTAATCAAATCACACAGAGAACAAAGAAAACCCCAGCTTGCTTTTCCAGCACTCATACCTTGTTTATCCAGTACATGACAGCATCCTCAATGTCATAGGGTACCTCTGTAGCTTGGAAGAAGGTTGAATACTGCTGAGTGCATGAGATGACTTTCTCAACGCTGACCATCTCCACAGTGTAAGCCATCATGAGGGTGTCGATCATGGCCAAGTGAGCACTCTACAACGAGAAGCACCAACTTCTGATTAGTTTGCAAACCAACAGATCTTCCTTATGTATTGCTTCTGAACATAGCCACGTACATGGAAACTGTATGTTTACTGTTACAAAACTGTAAATGCTACAAGCTTTCTATCTGGTCATCGGTTTCAAATTAAAAACAAATGAAAACAAACATAACAGACTTGAGAACACAAATTAAATTGCAAATTAAAATAGCTGCTGTAAAAAATTAACACCAAATTTAAAGAATTGAAAGTGAACAGAATAAGCAAGTTTAATGATTCAAACATCACATCACTTTTAAAAGAGCTAAAGAGATCATTTAAATTTGTCACCATAGCAAAACCAAACCCCCAATCAATGTTATTTGTACAGGAAATAAAAGCTGAAACTGCCTGCTAAACAATCTTCATCGTCACGAAAATGCTGCATTAATACATGAAAGTTCATCTATATTTAAAGTCCTAATCCAGGAAGAAGACATGATTATACTAATCTTTAGTAAAAACCCAATGAAATGATAGAAAAACATTTGTTTTTCTTCTAGTAAACTGGTTATGTTATGCAGATGTAATGTAGGTGCCATAGCTATAGATACTCAACTAGGTTTAAAATAATATACCTTCTGTTAAAAGAGGAGGTGTATTTCTTCTGGTGTCATATATTGAAAGATGTTGGCTATTTCACAGTCTGTCATAGTTCAAAATAAACAAACAATTCCCCCCACAACCCAAAACAATAACAAAAAAAAAGAGGATGACAACCAGGATTTACATTAGATTCTTTTGACTGAATAACAAAATGATGGTGGTTTTTAAAGGCAGTGCCTACAGCTAAACACATTTACTTCTGCTTCATGATAAGAAAAACAGAAACAGCTTTTTAAGTATTAAAAAAGATTTCCCATGTCAGAGCAATTTCCAAAGACAGTATTTTTAAAACATTGCCTTTAAACACAGCTCACAGTGCAAACAAAGATCCCCAGCACTTGTTAACACCATCACTTCAATACTATAAAAAATATTCCTATAAACATCTCACAAAGTAGCTGTAAGAGCCATGGTAACAGCAACGAACAACATGAGTCACACAGCAATATGCTATCTAATCATCATAGTTAAGGTTGTTCAGGCACATCACTTATTCCAGAACTCCCAGCAGGAAAAAGATGAACAGATCCAGACTATGTGCTGCTCTTAGTGTTTATACCATCAATGAAATTGATCATGCTGACCTCAGAAGTGGGCAGCAGCACAAACTGCTTTTTTAAAAGCAGTTAAGTTGCTTTGTTTCACAAAAAAAGGCAAACTACACTTAACAGACATTCACAAAACTGAAGCTGACAGCAGCCTTCCTGGGACAAACTTATTGTCCTTGGACCCTGGGTATGGCCTGAGATCCCTGTGTGCCCCAGAGTCCATCTCTGCTCCCAGCAGCAGCAGCACAGCTGGGAAAGGAATCAGCACCTCCTCACTGCTGCCACCACTGATGGACTCAGTCCAAATAAACTCCTTCCACCATTATTATCATGCCTTAGGAGCTTATTTATAAACCTTTATGGACAAAAACTGATACAAGCTCCTAGATGAATGAAGGAAAGTGCTGGGCAGCTGAATCTTGCCACTCAAAGTACTTAAGAAGGGAAAGGGTACAGCCTGTGTGCAGCCTCAGGAGGAGCCTGCACTCCAGTGTGCAGCAATGCTCTACAGGGATGCATGAGCCACTCCTCTGCTGGCCCAGCAGTGCAGTGCACAGGGAGGTTCAAATCAGGTATCACACGAAAGCTCAGTACAGTCCCCCAAACCTTTGTGAGGGATTGCAGAGCCTGGGACAGCCATACAATTCCATGCAGTTCTGGTAGGAGTTCCCAGCGCAGATTGTACAAAGGTAGTTCAGCACGTGTTAACACACAGCAAAGGAGGGAAGATTTGGATGATTTCTGACATCTGGGGTCACTGCTCTAATCATCTGTCCTTGCTACATCTTGCCTAGTCTGAATGGCATCTGGGTTAAAACCTTGCACTATATTTTCAGACTATTTTCAGAACCTCCTCCCAAAAATAAAAAGGAAACATTAAGACAGCAAGAAAATGATGGATTTGCTTTCTAAAAGGAAGTAATGCACAAAAATGTGTTTTCCAGCCAGATATAAGAGTGACCTCAGCTACTGCTAGGAGTGTGCTAGGAGTCATCCAGGCTGCTCCAGAACTGTTCACACCGCCTGCTGCTCATGGGGATTCTTTCCACCCTTCACTCCCTGCCTGCGGGGATGTCACTGTTTTCCATGTGAGGTCTGACAATCAAGGAAGCTCCCAGAGGTGTGAAAGCAGCATCTCCTTGCCCAGCTGTTCATCCATGAGTAGTGTCCTGGCTACTACACCTGTGCTCTGAGACCAGCATGCAAGAAAAACCACCACTGAACTCCCTAGAGGGAATTTAGTAGCCTTCACCTCCCATGCTGGATCATCAGCTTCTCTGGAAAACACCTACAAAGTGGATTGCCAGTGGAGAGAGAAAGCCACTAGTCTTGCTAGAACTGCCAATATGCTCAATACATTATAAATACATTAGAAAAAGTAAATTATTTACAATTAGTTAACTGAGTCTCATTTTCAATTCTTCTAGCAAATCATTAATGAAGTGCAAACTATTTAAACAAACAGAGGGAAGAATGACCTTAGATAATAATTTGTACTATCAAAACTAACTGTAATAAACTTTTACCGACACTGGCTAGATCCATGTCACAATCTTTGTTTTATACAAGCAATCAAATACAAGCATCTTCAGTCTCAAAAGTGACTCCAAGTTATTTTTTTTATAATCCAGACAGGACACTCAGAAGACTTTTAAAAACCAGTAAATAATAAAAAGAAGAATGACTATTATCCTGAGAAAAAAAAAAACAATGAATTGCCACCTTTTTTTAGCTAGCAAAAATCACACTTCTGATTTTATAAATAGTTTCTTTACTAATGAAAGTATTTAAAACTAGTAACATATATGGATTTATTCCCCTAGAAAATTGCAAGCAGCCAAATAAACATATAGGATAACTTATACCTAAAATACCTGTTTGTTTAGTTTGGCTTGTTTGCTGGGATTTTTTTAAAAGGAGTTACAAAAAGAACAAGAAAACTACTTAATTGCACATACAGCCCTACTGATTTTCTTCCACTTATTCTGGAAAGAGCAGATAAACTGCACTCTTTTACATCTAATCATTCACTGTGCTCAATAAGAAAGAGTAAACTAGAAACTGCACTATAAAAATAGTGTCCTACTCTTCCAAGTACAGGCTTTGTCAGCATAACTGGTGAAGTTCTCTAAAAAATACCAAGTTTTAAAAAATTCTGTAGATAGTAATAAAGTTCTGATTTTTTTTTTTTTTTTTTTTTGCCTCTCTCACTGAACAGCATATTTTAGACACAGCTCAATAAAAATCAGGAGGGGGAGTTCACTTTTACTCATCAGATCCGCAGTTATGAGTGTATTATACAAGGAAGCAACATTTCATATCTGAGGGAGAAACAGAAACCGCTTTGAGCGGGGCAGAACCCAGGATCAGCTGCTCAGCAACGTCTTCTTTCCCCGGATGAGCCTGGACACAATACCTGAAGGAAGTGCCCAGGAGCTGCTGATGACTGGGATGATGACAGTATATTAAATTTTGGTATTTCCTCTGAGGTGGCACCATTCAGATATACAGCCTAAAAATCCCTGGCAGGATTTCATGCTGTCACATACCTCCCACATCCGGAATTGCAGCAAGGCATAAATAAAGATGTACAATTGCAAAAAAGAAAAATAATTTTAGAGAAATAATTTAAAAAACCCCCGAACAGTAACAAAATTTTACAAAACCATTAGAGAAGTATCTTTTTAAAAAGTCGAGATCAACACAGCAGCAGTGAACAACACAGGAAATAATACACTTTTCTCATAAGTGTTATGCAGAGATTTAGTTTAAGCCAATTCAAAGACCCGTTTTTTTTCTTTGACTGCTTCACTACAATGGTGCAAAGTAATAAAGTCTTAAATAGAACATAACAATATATTAAAAAAATACAAAATGCTGGATTCTTAGAGGTATTTTATTTTCTAAGACACAAATGTGGTTTTGTCTTTCCCAGCTACAGCCTGCACAGAACACAAGAGTTTTAACTTACTAATCTTAACAATCTCATGTAATTACTGGTTAGTTTCTGCCCTGTAATGTAGTTTCTACAGCTTTTCATTCTACTGCTGAATAGTTCAATAAGAAGCTTACTGAACTGCAGAAGAAAAATTATTCTGAGCATGGCTGCTAATGCTTTCCTGTCTGCCTAACACTTGATTACAGAGCTTTCTTCACCTCCATTGAAGAACTGAAAACAACTTCATTAAAAGTGTACTAAGCAAAAGGTGTATGTGATACTGTACACACAGATATTTATGGATAAATACCACAAATTACAGACAGCTTCTACTTTGTTATCTGCTACTAAGGATATTTCTTATATTCCATTAAATGATACTCAGCTTGGGAGTTCTCCTTTGAACTCTCTCTTTAGGAAAAACATAGACAAACCCATTTCCCACTACAGTACTTGAAGAAAGGGGAAGAAAGAAAACAGAGGATATAATTGTTACCTTCATGCTAAATAGAAATAAATAATTAATCTTCCCTGGAGATTTTTCTTGTAATGACAATCTCCTAAATTCACTATGCTTTGGAGAAGAGATTTGATCTTTGTCAGACTGGCTTTCGTAAACAGAAATACATATTGCACAACAAATACATACATTTCTAATTAAATTCACTAAAGATTTTGCCTCAACTGGATCAGGTACTTGAGCAAAGAACACCAAAGATCAGCTCACTACATTTAGCTGGGAGAATTTTTATATCTCCCTTGCATCAGTAGTTAGCATGTAACCAACTGCTTCTGCCTTCTAAAGACAGAGGTTTGGATCCAGGTACTTTTCACACTCCAGTAATAAAAAAACCAAAACAGTAATTCCAAGGGCTTGATGAAAATTACTCTGATTATCAAGAATATAAATGGAATAATCACTGTAGGACACATACTTTAGGAAAAAATGTGAAACAAGAATTGCTCATATCCATGGTAAAAGCAAGAGAGTAATAGCAGGTGAGTATGGGCTTAAACATCCAGGAAAGGTTATGGTGAGAGTACTGTGAGGATCTTCTTCCACACCACTCCAATCCACATCTGTGCACCCGCCTTCCTTGCAGCTTCTCTGAACAACAGTTTGAGGAAGCTGCCTAGCTTAAGCCTCCAGGCCCTCTCCCAGAGACCCTCCCCTGGATAAGCCAAGACTCAAAGGAATCTGCTAGCATAAAGAGATATCATCTAAACTTCAAGTCTCAATTAAAAACTGCAGAATTCCAGCTCAGGGAAAGTATAGGCCAACACTTGAACACTACAGGAGGTTGAGGAAAGAACTAGCTCTATTACAAATTTCAAAGCTATTGCTTCATTTGACCATCACTTTTTCAGCAAAATGAAGACAATTTTGATACGACAAAGGAACAAGTTCTTAAGTATTTCAATCAACGAAATGGAGCAGTCTGAAGTAGTCAGTTCTGCTCTGTGATTCGTGATTTTTGGATGCAATTCTTCTCTAACCTCACATGGTACTTATGCTTCACACAATCCTAAAATAAGCCCAGCTGTCTAGTTAGTCTTGTCCTGCAAGGGAATGATCATGCTGAATTACCTCCTTGCTGCATTGCCATGAAGAACAAGGGCTTGACTCTGATAGGATGCTTACTCAGCAAGACCAGGCATTACTGAGTCACACTAAGCACCTTGAGACAGGTTCTGCAACACAGAGGGAATGGGTTTTGCTTTCAGTATTTTTATAGCCTTCTCTATTTGGTTAATTTTTTAAATTTAGTAATCTATTATATGAATATATATATATTAAGAAATCATTGTTGGACTGACTATACACATCTGACAAAGGAAACATAATTCACTTCTATAAAAAGGATTTCTCAGGTACAGATATTGGCTATGTTAAGCATTTTGATAGCACTTACAAGTTTGACTAAAGGTTTCTTCATTATGCTCGTTAGGGAACTTCAAAATTTGATCTACTAACTCAATCCTAACAAAATACCTAACAGAGATTCCTAGATTTTCTGGATGACATAGCCAAGTGAGACTTGGAGCTACTCCAGGACACAGTGAAACAAAATACCTGCACAACAGACACCGGAACCAAGAACCAGCAAATAGTGTCTATCATATTATTTGAATTTCAACATATTTTATAGTTTCACATGACCTACTTTGAACTTCTAAAATATACTTACCAACTGCAATTTGCTTGTTCTTATTTACTGGGAGAATCAAGTGCCTAATGATAAAACCCACAAAGGCACTTCAGTGTCTTTATGCTAAGTACTCCAAGTTCCAAAGACAAATACTGGTAGTTAGATAGTTTAAACTAAAGTAAGAAAGTAACACAAGATAATTGGTAAGACAGTTACACATTTCAACAAGTAAATAGCAAGAGCCTCAACTTTCCCAGAGGACTTCGTTTTTGCAGATAATTCAGGATTTTCGCAGAACATACTGTCAAGTCCTGTCCAGATAAAACAACTCAAAACTCTCTCACAAAAATTACTTATGTGCATTGTCTCCTTGCTCTTATGCTAGTTCAAACTAAGAACAAGCAGTAATTGTATTAAATATCATCTGAATTTCTTATTTTCACAGCAAGCTCCACTACTCTTTGAAGAACACAGGAGTGGGAAAAAGAAAAACAAGGCTTTGTCTTATCCATATATCAAAAAAAGTAGTTCCCTCTTCCTGACTCACTCATACCTGCATAGGAATGACATTAAAAGCACTGGTTTAACTTCTCTGGCAGCTCAGCTAACACCTGCAGAGGCAGCTATCACCAGGAAGTATCAAAGCATATTCATCTCAGAACATCTGCTGAAGGAACCCAGCCTTAGGTGTGCTGGAGAACTACTGCTTCCTCATAGACAAGCAGGAGCAGTGGCAAGACAAGCTGGATTTCTACAGAATTTGGGGTGAAGAGTTCAGGGTTGGGCGATGCGATAGAAGTATGTAAGAGGGGAATTTCAACAAAGAGAAAAAGGGGCAGAGATCCCAAAATAAAATATATGTGTAGGGCTGAGATATTAATCCATGGAGATGAGACTGGAAAAGGAAACAGGGGTGTCTTCTCCAGTGCACGAAGCCTGGCACTGAGCCTCAGCGTGCTGCAAGCCTCACTGACAAAGCCTCCCTGAGCCAGGGCTCAGTCTGGGATCAGAGCAGACTGCTTCTGAGACTTTACAGCACATACTTCTGGTTCATCTGTTTGACAGTTAAATAATGACAGCCAGTTCTGAATGGCAGCTGTTCTAGCCCAGGTAACTGATATCACATGCTTTCTGACTTAGCTGCATTTCAGTCTTCCTTTTTTTTTTTGCTCAAACTAGTTAGTTACTCTCATCTTTTATCTCACAATCCTTAGAAGGTTTAAAGACTTGAATGAATATAAAATGCCCATTTGATAAAAGGCATACAACCAACTTGATATTACAATAATAATTTACTAAAAATCACCTTAAATAATACGGAACATGATATTTCATATAATTCTCAACATTTAACAGATCTACAGCCTTGGTTTCTGATTAACTGAATTGTAATAATGAGCATTTCTGTATATAGAACTAACGATGCTTTAATTGCAGTGATGAATAGTACAATATACTGGTTTGTTCAATTAATCTGTTTCAAAAACTGAACTCTCAATATCATCATGTTTGTAAAAAAGGTAAACAAAACCCACTGCTTTTCTACAAGAGAGGAGATGAAGTTATCTGTGGTTCTTTCCCTTATTTTTCAAATCAAAAGAGGATCAAAGCAGGGCCAAATTATCAATGGAAATCTCCAACTGAATTCCACACCGTTCTGGGACTGGCCTTCCAGGGTATGTTCTTAACTCCTACATTCTACTCAGTTTCCTCAGGAAATGTGCCTCCCAGTTGGAACTTGTGGAAATACAGACCTAAATTCTCCAAGAAGGCATTTTAATAACAACTTTTAGCTGTAAACAAGATATTTGGGGTGTTTTGCTGCAAAAACCATCTTTGGTTTTGAGAGTGACCATCCTTCTTGGTCCAAATTTGTATTTTTATAATGTATGAAGGAAATGTGTGTCATTTGGCACTTTAGATACAGCAAAAGAATGTTGTATTGAAGCTGATACCTCTGACATGTAAGCATCCAAGACCTAGGGACAGCTTCATTCTGTCACATGTGAAATAGCACTGTATTTTTACAAAACTGCTGCTGAAGAACTTATGAAAAACTTCTGTGGTTTTCATTAAATGGCTGATGCACAAAAATCTATCTTCAGGAAAGAAACATGAGAATCTTTCTTAGGCTTAGCTTTCTTTGTTGATCTAGCAAAATATTGGCTTAAGAAATCAAAACATGCCTGTTCATTTCAACATGCTATCTTCAAAAAGAGGAAAACTAGTTTCAATTTTTACATGAGAACATAACATGAAATCTTCCTGCATTTTTATATGAACAGGCTTCTGACAACTTCCTTGCTGTTTCTTTATTAACCATACAAGGGGAGAGAAATAAGGTCATCACACTCATTACTGTAATGGCAATTACATTAAGAATAGGAGTTATTTGACCTTTTCTTCAAAGGTTTTTAGGAATACCACGTTTATAGACCATAACAGAGCACAGTAAGACATGAGAGGGAAATTGACCCACACAAAAATTTTCTGCTAAAATAACAGCCAAGGTCAAAAGAAATTTCCTAGTCTCCTACTTTAAATGAACTCTATCAGCACTGTTAAGTAATTAAAACAGACACACAAAATTATACTGATCACAAGAAATCTGCTTCTCTATAGCTGTTAATGTAGTAAAACCTTGTAAGTGACAAGCTGCTGACTAATAGCATTACTAAATCAGACAGCTGACCAACATTTTTTCATCTACTTATTAAAGGATTAGGACAGGCCAGCCACAACAGTGGCTGCTAAACAAGGATATGGCCCACAGTGATGTTATAGCAGAAGTGGGAAAGGTACTTTATGGTTATTTCAATAAACATATTCAAAAGTGTTTCCACTTGTTAGGTTAATTTGGACTAAACACCAAACTTTAGGACAGATCTTGAACCTCTGAAGTAGAGTATAGGTTCTCCAGAGAAAGACTCTTACATATGTGCACACAAGCATAAAACAATTGCTTTACTGTAAATTTTAAGATCTGTTTTTTCATTGTTCAAAGCAACTGTACCAAGGAATACAATTTATTCTTAAGAAAGAGCAATCTGTGTGCCCTCATAGAGATCATGCTGTACCAATAATTCTTTTTAATAGATTACTTGGACCCAAGGATGTCCACTTCATCTACTGCAGCAGACTGTTGCAGGACATCTGGCAGTAGTCTCCATCACCATAAGCTTCTGCTAAGCACAGGGTCATACCCAGGCTCTGTCTGCATCAGGAACTGCTGCAGACCAACAGGAGCAGATTGGTGCCCAGAAAAGGGTTGTGCTGAGGACAGGATACCTACAAGAAGGACTGCAGTTGCCAATTATCATTCTACTTTAAAAAAAAATCTGGAATTCAAGCAGCGTACTAATAAGGCAGTGGATTGTCTTTCTATCAGCATTTCACAAAAATGGGAAGGTTGATGACATAGTAACTAAAGCTTTTCTTGAAAGTTACTTCAGTAAAGGCTTGAAAAGTAGTTATTGGTATGATACCATCTTCAGGTACAATTTCATAAAGAAAACTTTCTTTTGAAAAATGAAATGGAAAAGTAGCTTGCAGTCTATGCACAGAAAATATTAAAATGTTTTATCCAAAGAATTAAGATAGAACAGGAGATCACTGTGAACCAGAGGCTACTTCTTAGTTAACTGGCAAGCAAGGTAAAACAGTGCCCACTCTCATCCTTCACAAGTATCTGTGAACTGGCACTTTTCAGGGCATGGAAATGAATTTGAAAGTCTCCCTCCTCCGCCTCTCTTTGGTAATGAAATAACTGCCAGTTCATAAGTCTTTTTAGAGTTTAAAACAATAAACCAAACGACCATGTTGTCATTCCTCATGCATTTTTGGCTTATAATGTTATTATTCAGGGAGGTGTTGCATAATTAGTAGCTCTTGAAACAGTGAAGTCAGCTGCAGCAGTAACCTATTCACACTGTAGTAAACAACCATTTTCTTAGGCAAAATATCCCTCCCCCTATTCTCCCCAACTAAGGCAAGCTGAGTAAAAGAGCATGGTGATAAATGAAACAAAACGGAGAAAGCAGCTGAAGAGAAAATCACAAGGCAGAAATGGGAAAACTGCTAACTCCTATCCTTCTATTTTCCAAATAATTACTTAAGATGGCAATAACTAGATTGTAAGTAATTTCTTTGCTTACAAGAATACCAATAAATACCAACAGTATTATTTGAAACCTTGTGCTACAAGCACAAGATACATCATTGCATGCTGTCCAGAAAGCACATAAGCCCTTCACAGGATGAAATCTTTCCTTTGGCAAAAGCAATGACCCCCATACATGAACCTCACCTTGTTACTTGGAAAGAACAAGGAAGATGAACTGAGGGAAGGAGAGGCAAAGTATTTTATAGCTGTCCTTAAACAATGGATTCAGAGACCACCGGCTGTAAACATGAAGTCCCATCAGAAGTACCCACAGTGCCACGCAAGGATCAGTGCAGGCCCTGTGCAGGATTCAGGCAGTGCCACTGATTCTCAGCATTGTTTCATCGGCCAAAAGCGTAAAACCACAGAACAAAAATCTTGGCTGGGCAGTTTGGCTGTTGAACATTTGGAGGAAGGAACTGAAAACAGGGTGGTTTTTTTTGATGAGGTGGAAAAGAAGCTGGTATAAGTATTGAGGAATGACATCAAGCCAGGCCAAAATGCCTGGAGAGGTACTGCTTCAAGGACTTAATCGATGGGTTTTCTGAGTGGACTGAGTAAAGCAAAAAAAAGTAGAAATTGTTGTTTTCCATTTTTCTCCTAATTTCTGAATGCCTTATTTTGTTCTGTGTTTCATGTCTGTGGTTTGTTTGGGTTTTTTCCAAACCTCCTTCTCATTAAAATTAGAAATTGCCTGACATCTGTTCTTTCTTTTCAAGCATCCAAACTCTGAAATCCCATAATCCGTAAATGGGAAAGGACGATTACTGAAAAACTTGGCTGAACTACATGTGAGACGCATTATGGGATGTTTCAGCAATCAATTTAAAATTATTGGCTTCAAGTGTGTTATTTCAGAATTGCAGGCAGTATCTGTAACTTATGTTACCTAAAATACCCAAAGAAAAATTTTACCAAACATAAAAAGCTGGCTGTAGACATAGGCAAGTCAATCTCTAGTATTTGAAAAAGAAAAAATCAATACTGTGATAGAACAAGATGGAACGGGCACTATTAGAAAAGCTGGTACGCAGTTCTCACTGAAGAACTATCACAGGACATGTATTGGTCACAGCTAACAGGCAGGATATATTTCAGCATCTACCTGATCATCCAGACCTATGACAAGCCCAAATCAGTAAGCACTTTTGCCAACAAAAATTCTTACAGTACACATTACAGATATGAAAGACTGCAGAACTTTAAATTAAACATGAAAACTTGTCAATATTTTAAAATGTACTTTAAAACATGGTTTAGATAACATGGGGTTTGCTTAGAAATGTTAATTATTCAAACTGAGACACAGAACAGTTGCTATTTTAAGATGTATTACGATGTTTATTTCAAGTTCTTTGTGGGATAGATATGGACACACATCAAGCAAGGCAAGAGGTACTGTAAAGGCCCAAGAATGAACCCAGGCTAGAGGAATGCCAAGCATACAGGAGAAGGTACACATGGTTTCTCCCTGAACAGAGGGCTCTGTGGTATTTTAGCTTCCAGCAAATAATGTGTACACTGTGTATACAATGCAGCTACAGTGGATATATTGATTTAATATATTATTTTATTATCCCATGACAGATTAAAGGTGTGGGTACGGATCTGGGGTATCTCATGAGTGAAGAACTAGTTCACAATCTTATAGTTACCGATGGAGAACAATCACACATGCGCCTGTAATCCTCCCTTCAAATAAATTTCATTTCAGAAAGACAATTTTATATGTTCATTTTCCTGCAAAGAAAAAGGACAAATATAGAAACTATTAAGATAAACTGATATGAATGGGTACCCATACATTAGTACCCATGCTTTCTGTTGTGTCTGGAACTCTTCCCATTCATCTCCTTTGCACTTGGATGCAAAACAAATACTAACCATCAAAAGTGTATGGTAACACTTGCTACATCGTTTGGGTAGTTCAAAAGGCATTATCAAATCCAAACCAAAGTAAATGTTTAATACAAGTTGCCCATACTGAAGAAAAACCAAGACAAAACAAAATCAGTTTTGCGTGTCCAAAGAACAAGCACAGAGAGGCTCAACCAGAGCAGCTACTACAGACAAGAGGAACATGAACATCCCTCACTCCTTTCCTTTCATTATAGCCTGCAACTTCTTGTGCCATGCAGGATGTGCAGTCAGCCAAGAGGAAGCATGCCCTCAGCTCCATGGCTCAGCAGGCCGGAGCAGGAGCCCTGAGAAGCGAGGAGCTGCTCAGACACCCATTCCCAGAGCTACACCACAGCGGTCCACACTGATCTAACAGACAGCTAGGAAATGGTGAAAAATGAAGAAAATGCAGGGTAATAGTGTTTCAAAACTTTTATTTGGATACTCTTTAAAATACTTCTAACATTGATTAACACGACCTTTGCAATGACTTTTGAATTAATCCCTAACTGACTATACTGGGATTCTCTTTACATAAACTACAGATTCTTTTGGCAATGCAAGCTTTATCAATGACTGACTATAAAAAGTATTTTGAATGCTGTCTTCATCTTAACTCTACATTCTAAATGTCTTATTTCTCTTCCTATAGATCTGGCTCAGTAACTCTCACGTTTGTTTACATATACACATTTACATACCAATATATCTATAGGAATGAGATGTCAGAGTGGCTTTGAATACATATAGTAAAAGATGTTTGCAATGGGCCTTAATGAGAATGAATCAGTCATTCAAACAGTGTTATCCCTTTGAGATATGAACAAGACAGGCTGTCACATTTAGAGATTAACATCATGCTTTTGCCAGAGTTCCAAGACTGGAAATGAAAATTCCACTTTGGCTTTTCCCAGCTTTCCAGTATTTGGTACTGCCAGCAATTTTTTTAAACTTCTTTTCATGCACAGTTAAATATATAAACAATATCCTTAATTTAATTTCTACAGATACTAATATTGGTATTAAAAATTTGGATTTTTAAACAAATCAGTTTTATAGAAAAATCAGCCATTACAAACACCAGCCATTTGCTTAACAAGTCCTGTTCAGGTCTTTATATTTTATGCATATATGTTGACCTTTTCATTCCTCTGTTGCCCTGATCCAACATTAGAACTTGCTGTTACATCCTGGTATACAAGACACTGGATAAAAACAATTTAAATTCTCTTCTAATTACTGATAAAGAATGTACTGTCTAGTACTGAATGCATTCATATTTTCAAATATAATGCTATATACTTAGGATAAAACATGCTGCTTAGTGAGATAAAGACAAACAATTCTTTCACATAAATAAATAATTAATAGATACATATATAGACCTGATTTTACAGTCTTCTCACTCAGCCTCCACATTTTATCCTGCATTTGATTAATTTAACAAGCATTTCACTGAAATAGTAAGCATCCCTTAGCACTATGCACTGCATAGTGACATTCATGACAGGGGAAAACAAGTGACCTATCAAGTTTTCCAATTTCACCTCAAAACCTCATTAAGCTTTCAATATATAATCATGTTCAAACTGCTTATGTAAATGCAATTAATTGCATCCTCTAAAAAGGCATCTGAAGTATGTAAAAGGATGCAAAAACAGTTTCTGTAAATATAAGTCTACTGTAACATGCTTTTACACAGCAGCAAGTACACAAGTCAAATAATATAAAAAGTTCAGTTAGAAGTTCAATTATTATACCCATACTTTTCTTCAGTATTTTCCTATTCCAATATCAATCCATTATTTTGCTCTTAGAAATTATGACAAAAAAGTAGGAGATAATGGCATTTCTAGTTGCCAACAAATTAACAGTGTATTATTTTAATCCACAAAGCACCATGTATACTGAAATAATTCCCCGTTCCTGCTGGAGATGGTGTTCCAGCGAATCCCGGCTGCCCTGGCAGGGAATTGTTTCAAGTCCGGTTGGGCAGTGGCTAGCAGACCGGCCACTACCTCCTTAGTAGTTCAGAAGATGCACGAGAGCTGTTAGTGAGGCTCGACGAAGGTAAGAAGAAGGAGGCTTCGTGGCAAGATGGAGTTTATTGTCACATGCACCCCATGGTGCAGGCACTCACGTGTCCCAGGAGAGAGAGAGAGCTAAGAGGGCCAAGGCCAGAGCCAGGCCCAGGCCCAGGGGCCTGGGCCCTGAGCGAAGCCCCAGCCCGAGGCAGAGGCTGAGAGGAAGAGAGCGAGCTGGGCGAGGCTCACTGCTTATCAGGGACTAGGGGAAGGGGGTGGACACAAGAGGGAAAACCAATCAGGGAAACGGGGAGGGCACACAGCCAGCAAATAGGAAACGAGGGGTGGGGCACCCCAGCCTGCTCCAATCCGGGACCGAGCCCCTCTCCGAAGCCTCTGGAATGAGGGGGGGGCTTCCCGGAGGAGGGCAGGCACTGGGAGGAGATTAACAGATGATTGACTACATATAGTAACAGAGGGGAACAAAGGGAATTTCCCAGGCAGGAGATTGTACCAAATGGGGAGAAGTACAGGGGGGAACTTGGGAAGAACCATTATAGAAAAATGATTATTAACAATAAGTAAGAAACTAGAAAACGCGCCGCTACAGTATACTGATGCTGTTGCAAGAAGAGGAGTGGTGGGAGTTATACTGTGGGAGAAAAAAAAATTATCTCCATTCTGGAAGAAGATATTCCCAGCAATAAGGTTTATCACATCATGCCTACACACAGATCTGGAAGTCTCTGCTTTATTGGGATTGTCACAGATTGATGATGTCCTTTTGACAGAATAACAGAAGCACTTTGGGGAAACACCTCCAAGCACTTGGCTGTGTTGCTCTGTATCAGCGATGCTTTGTGAATTGATGAACTGTGAGCTCCAGCCTCTGGAGAAACTTTTTCTCTCACCCAGCCATCACACTAAGTTCCCTTGAAGATCCAGTTCCCCTCCTAAACCCTCTAATCTCTCACATTTTTTCTTAGACGTACATCCTGAAAGCCTCCTTGAACTATGCTCAGTATGTGCTGGCTCAGGAAAGAAGCTCATCAGAGTCCACAGCTATTTGGTCTGCACTTCAGCCTTCCCTTTGGCAAAGGAGTGAATACTCCTCTCTCCTCTAGTCCAGCTCACTCTCCTCTAGTCCAGCAGCTATCTCCAATATGCTTGCAAGGACTTGTACAAGAAAGAATTTGTAAAATAAATAACCAGCAGAAGAGAGATACAGGTCATCCCTAAGCAGAACAAAAGACAAAACCAAAATCATTGGACTAGGATTAAACTCGCAAATTCAGATCATATTTTAAATTCTTTTCAAAGAAGATTTGGGAAAGGTACAGGAGCAATGCAAAGACTGAAAAATCAGCAGCGTATGCCATCAGGAAAACTAAAAGGAAAAGTTAGTCAGTGGTTGTACTGGAAGAATGGTAGGTATTTTTCCAGATAAAATAACTGCCAGGAAAAAACCACAACCCACCATTTAGAAGACTACGATTTGGACAAGACAACAAAAGTGACAATATGGCCAAAATAGAATATATTTTAGAATAATATGAAAGCAGTCTTGCATGATTTATCCTTAACTTAGTCATCAAGAGGGCAGCTTATATTAGCTAAAAGTAAATATGAACCAAGAGCTTCTTCATACAGGAAAAAAGTGATGTAAGTAGCAGGACAAACAGGCAGTTATACCATTAAATACAGCACCATTTTAAACCACCTAAGTGCCGACAGGACTTCGTGTTGCTGTCCAAGGTTTCAGCCTTAAAAAGCGAGCTTGTAGCTCCTCTCTTTGATGATTGAGGACATTTGTTGTGTTTAAGGGTGGGAAATACTGGCCTACAGAGAAATATCTCAATTCTGTTAGGAGTTAACATACTGACCTGGAAGCTGACAATGGTTGTGTATTTCCCTTTTTTAAAAGAGTTCTTATTCAGTCTTCTAGAAAATATATTAATTTTTGATAGTCTTTGGATTATCTGCAAGTCTGCCAATTTCATGCTTAACCTAAATCTTCATCTCAGTCTAGAGCAAACAGTGAAAGAAAAAAATACCATGTTTTTAAAACTACAAAAGGATTAAAGAGGAATAATCTGTACACATTGAGCTATTCTTCCACTAAATCTAAGAACACTGGGGACATTCCAAAAGATTAGAAGACATGGAACAATGGAATTTTTTTTGAGAGTCAACAGAGAACACAAATAATTTTAATGACCCAAATCCTTCTTCTGATCTCATGTAAAATAATTTCAGCATCAACAAGCAGCTTGATTTATGTATGATAAATGAACACATGCCAACTTAAACTAACAGAACATAAGCCACTTTCTAAATTCACATATAAGTGAAAAGTGCAAAACTTATTATGAGTGTAAGGCATCTACTTGATACAAATACATTCTGAATAAAGAGACTTCTTAATGCTGGGTACATTAAACTAATTTATAGTGCAGCCCTGAGCATAGAATCAGCAATGAATTGGTGAATTTTTCAAGAAACAGCACATGAATGAATTATCAGTTCACCATCTCTTTACTATTTTACCAGTGGCCTGGAAGAAAAACTCATCACTGATCAAGTTTAACAAGAAGGCAAAATCTGAGGGAAAAAAATTAATTACAGGAGTAATCAGTTCTCCCTCTAAATTTGTTAGGGTAAGAAGAGAAGTAAGTCCCACAGAAATGGGGACTTCCACCTTAGCTGAAAAAAGGCAAGCTACAATAATCAGAAAGGTATTGCCTTCTCTAATAGAGAAAAAGTTTAAAGTTGCTTAAGGAAAGGAACCTAAAATAATTGACACATAGATATAAGAGTATAATTGTGTTAAGTCATTAGGACATTAGATCTTGTTAGAACAAGCAAGGCTGAATTATCCTTCTCCTTCCCCCATAAGCAGTAGAAGCCAGTAATACCAAGGTACATGTAGCCTGTTACATAAGTTCTCAGTTTCCCAATGCTTTGGGAAAACCAGATAAATTATCCCTCAGTGCTTAGAGGGATATAAGTAGTTTTGCTGCTGTTGTTGAAAGTATATAGTACTTTAGGAGGATTGGGGTTTTTTTCCCCCAAAGGTTTGACCTGGAAAAATAAGAATTTTGATACGTATGCATCATACTTTTAGAATCAGGATTTGCTTCTCTCCAGCAGTTCTTTGGGAGGATGTATACATATTTCTTTACCAACTTCAGTATTACCATGCTATTTTACTTTCCAACTGCATAAGTTAAGTATTCTTTGTATTTCTCCCTGTTGCTAAAGGAAAACTAAAAGCAGGTGCTGGATTAAGTTCATCCTTTGCAGGTATCTATCTTATAAGATAGATCTTACCATAAAGAATTTATCAACACAGAAGTTAAGAGACTTCCCTGACAAAATGATATACTGAGCTACATTAATTTACAATCTTTCTATGGGCAGTCACACCATTATTTTTAATCTCACACACACAGAGCTGTCTTTACAGTGAACTTCTAAGTACCATTAGATGGTTTGGTTTTGCTTCTGGGAGCAGGGAAGTTAAGAACAGGGGTAAGGAAAAGAAACAAAAAAGTAAAACGTTCATAATTGTGAAGAGAATTTTCTTTCCATCAACCTTCTGTCCATTTCATTGTTTCCTTATTATGAATTAGGATGTAACCTCGCAGAGTCCTGTAATTCACTCTAACTTTTTTTTTTCAGTCCATGCTTCAAAGTGAATTGGCTGTCTTGGCAAAACAATGCCCCAGAAACATAGCAGTGGGATTTACACAATTGTTTCTGTGTAATAATCCAGGAAGCTTTTACAAATGTTTATTACCTCACAGAGTGCCTTTAAGAAGGGAAATCAAGTGCAGAGTATTTTCCACCAAAGCCTATTTCAGCAACATATGGTATAATCAGTTCCAAATTAATCTTAAATATGACAGAGAAGAGAGTCAGAAAAAAGTCTGTATTAACCTTTTGCACTGGAGTAGAGAACACGTAAGTAAATCGCTGGTCAGCAGGCACGATCTGAGGTTAGACATTGTCACCACCTGAACAGGAGCATTGCACTGAATGTCCCTGCAGGAGAGGCAGCTGACACACACATGGGACACCTGCAGGCTCTTGCTCACAGAAACACCCCACGAGCCCTGTGCCCTACAAGCCTTGGCAAGGTCAGCTGGAATCCTGGCTCCAGTTTCCCACACAACCTCTCAAGAAAGACAGCCACCAAATGGAGGGTGTTTGCAATGAAGAAAAGATTTGGGAAACAAAGGGCCTAAGAGACCTTTCCCAACCACACATAAGAGCTGCTACAAAAAGGAAGGGAATAAACTGCTCATGTTCACACAGGCACAGTAGAAATTAAGGAGTTGGTACTACGTGATAGATTTTAGAAAGTCTCCTTTTCCTTATATTTCTTTCTGGTGATAGGGTCCTTCTGACAGCTGATATGGTAAAATAAAGCCCCTCTTACCCCAGGAATTAATTCATAATTTGCAGGTCAGCAGGCCAGCATCACTAAAAAGACAGTGAGGTGGTACAACTTCTGTAACTACACATTTGAATAAATGCTGTTGACAAACAGGGAGAAAATGCCATCTATCTTTCAACAGCACTTAATTGGTACCTACTGCAGTGGTTTGTTGCCTAAATACCACTTACTGCAATTTTCTTCAATATATGAGTATCCTTTAATAACGTAACAGACACATCAGTTTCAGATTTAAGAAACGTATTACTATATAATGAGATTTCATATTACACACTATATATATTGAATAATTGCATAATGTAAAATTAATCTGATGACACATTACATGCTTACCCAATACCTACATATTCTCTCTGCTTTTCTTGTAATTTTCTTCTTTTAAAGGCTATAATATTTTTAACCTGCCACTTCTTTATGAAATCAAACAGTTAAAAGAATTTCAATACACACTCCACATTGTATATACTTATGTCATAAATACCGACTGCTGCGTCTTCTAAATTGTATTCCAAACACCCAACTTAGATCTTATAAAACCTCTTGCCATTTCAGCTTTAGAGACATGTCATCAGTCTTGACAGCTGATTGATTTGGATCTCTGGCTACTGCTAGATGATTATATAAATTATGCTAAAGATAACTTTTTTTCATTATTCTAAAATCCTAAAGCTGCAAGATTTCTTTCTAACATACACTTTACTAATTTTTCCACTGGTCTTAGATTCATGGTTTGGGAAGGCAAAGAAATATACTGGGAGACATCCTTCCTCATGACCTTCTGATACATGAGGGAAAACCGAACATCATCTACATTTATATTAGATAGTCACTTTCCTACAAAGTACTATTATAGTCAATTTAAAACTTAAACTATTCAACAAGTTATCAGATAATCTTTTAATATAAATCTTGTTTTATTTACATAGGATAAATTCTACTGGATTTTGCTTTGGCTGATTTGGAGATGCATGTCTGCAAGGTAATACGATTTTTTACCAGTTCATATAAACCTACCAGTTCCTATAAACAATGGACATACATTGCTATTTACAGCATTTCCTTAACTGTCACACAAGAAGAATAGATATACTATGGAGACCTTAAGATATTTTGTTCATTCAACCTCAGGAAAAGAAAATCTCATAATGTTAAATTCCATAGAGTTTGTAAGAACAAAGATTTTGTTATGATACATCTACTGTGATGACACACAGTGTGTTCTGTGCTGATAAAGGCGGGCAGATTGCCAGGATTATGTGTGCAGATTAACAAATGCAGATTCAAAATGTTCTTTTGTACTAGACTGGAGCAGCTGCTGCATTTTGGGGAGTACAAACTGTATCCCTTCAACAGTCAGTGTGGTTTTGTCCCCTTGTTGCTGTGTGTATGTACTACACAGAGCTGGTAGTGAAGCTCTCCTTATGTTTACATGACAGACCCACACCTCCTGCTAAAAGCTGCTCACTATTTTCCATAATAGGAAGAAAGCAGTGCTCTTCAACTGCCTGCTACAACCATGTAAGATTTTCAGCTTTGTGCTAGCCAGTACAAGGGTATTAAAGATTTCTTTACCATGATTCAAACAAACTGATGAAGAAATTCCTTCTAGGTAGTCTGTAAAAAAATTCAGATACACCCTAATAGTTCAGGCAGTGTGCTCCAAAATACACTTAACCCAGTAGAAGACCATTCCTAAACATTTATTTAAATGAACCTTTTAACATATTTAAAGATACAAAGAAAGTTCACAGCAGCAAGCCAACAGCCAAAGGCTGAAGCACACTACATAACCGTGCTATCGAAACAGGAAGAAAATGTTCTTAAACTGTGTTTAACAAAATAGTCCTTCTTTCAAGGTTAATGAAAATACTTCCTGACCTTTTTAGAAAGCATTTTATATATGGTATCTGGCATTCTTTATGGGCTTAATTCATTACATATTTTTTTCATAATTTATTCCTCCTTTTAACTGGTTTTCTTTTTTGTGCTTCAGGAGTGGATTTTGGTCCGTTCTCAGGTGGTTGTTTTGGGTTTTTTTAATTAAAACACCACCATCATCCCCTTGCTCTCCACCTCTCCCTCCCCTGCAGGTTAAGAGCACCACAAGATGGAGTAATAACTAAGAACACAATCAGAAGCTCTTTGATTCAACACTTGAGTCTGTTCAAGGCAGAAGAACACCAACTATTTGGCAAGGAAGTGAACAAGATAGACAACAGACAATAATAATGCATTACATTATTTTCTCATGAGAGGCATGAGCCTTGACTTTGGGAGGTGCTACCTTCTCTCTTGAGGTTCATTTAATTTCCTGTCATTATTCCAAAAGCAGCAGTTTGATTCAGTAGATCATGTATCTCATTTGGAAGACGTATTGCAATATTCTCTCCTCATTTTAGTACAAGATTAAATGTAGTTACCACAATTTTACATTAGACTAAGCATGAGAAAATGTGCCTGCCATTTCTAAATATTTCCTACTATGTTCAGCTGGCAAAGGCCAGTGTAAGGGCAGCTCTGTAAACATCTGTATCTATCAGGGATTTTATGGCGGTTCTGAGAAGGCACTTTCAAGGCAATATAAGCAGCACATTTTATTCAATAGCTCTGTGCAACTAAAATCAACCCTACAAGAATTCTTAAAAAGAACAATCAGATTTATTTACCTTCTAGGCAAGAATTCTTAGTACAAGTTTGAAATGCCAGCTACAGTGAAGACCAAAACACTACAAAGAATTTTGTACTGAAATTAAGGATGCTGGATTGAAAAGAAAAAAAACAAACAACACCACCTAAAATTAAAGCTAGAGAAATCATAGAAAGCCTTAGGGGTTTTAGCATTAGAGTTTCTGGAAGGGACCAGGAAAGCATCCCTCCTTTGTATTCTTTATCGACACCTTTGGTGTCAGTAGCTTTGCTACCTAACACATTAGTTGCCACACTTGCTGCACAAGTTGAGCAGACAGAATGAAAACCCAAAGGATGTTGCAGAGGCCTTTGTGGTTATCTAAGTATTCCACAAATTTCTGATATGGATATACAGAAGTACAACAAACCCTACTATAACTCACACTAATAACCTGCCTGCTTCGCACTCACTAAATTCTAGACAAACATACCACAGAAAACATCCCAAGACACTGCTTCTATTTACATGACGCAGAAAAAATGCATTTTCTACATACAAGAAAAACATAATTAAATACCAGCAGCAAGCAAAACAAAATACCCAGGCTATGAGTCAACAAAAATTGCTTGAAAAAAAGCTAATAGGACATTAAGTTCTAAGTTAAAATGGTAAGTGCAGAGTGAGCTCTGTGGAGAGCTGTAGCAGTGGCCAAGTGTGAACTGGCACCCTGTGTTATGAGGGAGCCTGCTACAACATTACTGTGGCAAACAGGTGTTAGTGCAGTGCTGACTTAAGTGGGATGGTATATTTGACACAGTAAATCCAGCAAAAATACTGCATCCCTATTTTCAGGCAAATGAGAACCTTATGAGGAATGCATGTGAAGAGATGAGAGTAGAAATGAAACAAAAAATATGGAACCTCTAAAGATTACATTTTCCCAGCCCAATCCCACAGCAGACTGGTTCTACATAGCACATCAGTCTCACTGAACTCAGGTTCTGTTTCACCACTATATTTGCTTATTATTTTAATCTTCTGTGAAACATACTACTATCAAAGATGATTATATATCACAAGGTAGTTAGAATCTGGTGCTTTAACTAACAAATTATGGTATCTATGGGCTCAAATCAAGCCCATAGATACTGCAAATTCTTTTTATGTGTCTTCATCTAGTAACTAATTTACAATAGCATGGAATGGAAACTTGTTGTATCATGCTTAAAACCAGAAAAAAAATTCTTCAGGGCAGAAACCACATCTTACTTCTTTGTTCTGTGCTTAGTACACATTGTGCTGCTTTTGAGACCAGAGTTAAAGGAGCTGTACAGCCTGGAAGTGCAGAGACTGCAGCATGTAGCTGCAAGTAACCAGATGAGCTGCTGCAGCCCTTCCTCAAGGAGAAACACACTGCTGATGAAAGGCACTGTCATTTCCAATGAATGCAGTCTGCCAGGGAGACCAAAAGTCTGGATTGCAGGGTGAGTTAACCACTTATTGTCTGTTATCTCATCCAGAAGGAGAGCCAGGTTCTGGCTGTGGCTACATACACACCTAGCACGATCAATCCCCGAGTCCTCCTGCCTTCCACAGGAGTTTCGCTGGCTGTGATTAACTCCGCACAATAGAAAAGCAAAACTGGTGCAAAGGTCCCTGGACTCACCTCTGCTCCCTTCTCAGGGGATTCACTTCAGTCAGGTCTGTTCCAGTCCTGGGAAGTGAGTACCCCTTGGCAAGTGGGCTACCACAGGTGTGATCCTAGAGCCAAACTTCCAGGTTACATGCTCAAAAAAACCTGCATTTGTGCTCCCTGAGATGCCCCCACACTGCAACCCACGAGAGCAGTACCTGGAAGAAATACAGGTGTTTGCCTCAAACATGCACTCCTGATGACTATTAACTAGCTAATGCAGGCACACCTAATTATACATCAGTTATAGTCCAGATTCACAAACTGCTACAGAGAAATTACTGCCAGACTCCCTCACAACAGAGATCTCAAGGAAGAAGGCAATTTGCAGCTAAATGGATATACAACTTGCATGACAGCACACTACTTCTGATATTTAAACCCCATACACACAAATAATGTCTCAGAATTAGGAAAGTAGCAAATTCCTACCAGCTATTATGGACTTATTTCTAGAGTTTTGCAGGAGCCTCTCATTCCCTTTCCATCTTGGCTGAAAATTGTAGAATTTTATGAAGGATTTAGGTGTTATTAGTGATAGTAATTAAACATGGGTGTAAGTTTAAAGTAGTTGCTCAGCTGGTTGACTTTATTGCAACACTATTCTTCTGAATTGGGAGTTCAACTTTTTAAAAAAGTTATGCTATTCGATTATATTAGGCTTAGCATGGCTTTTATACTTTCCTACACTGAAAATATAAAAAATATTTGTATGGCATATATTCTTGGATATAGTATTTATGCACAGGGTATTCACTAACCTTTTTCTAGTCACTAGATTTTTAAGAATTAAATATCTTCAAACGCCTTGCAAGTTAATAATTATTTATTGTAGTCAGCTGAGAATGTTTTATCAAAATACATAGACTATATATCTATTATATATCAAATAGACTTTTCTGGTACAAACTTGGTAAAAGTCTGTAACATTACTGTATCTCTACATCCCCTAACAACACTGGTTTTAAAGAGGTATTCAGGATTTGACAGTGTTACTCCTCAAGCTAGAAATTCAGATAGTTTTGGCCCTGTTACATTAGGGACAGAAGTCCACTGCTGGGGTAGTTATGCAACTCCAGTTTCCCCGCAAAGTGAACTGAGATGCTGATTTTTTACTCCTTTCCTCACATGGCAGAAGTGCATTGCAGGGACTTGAGGGAGGAAAGCATTTCTTAATTCCTCTCTGAATCTGTTTATTCTTCCCTGCATTTGAAGCAAATTGAAAGAGACTATATGAATACCAAGTGACCAGCCTGATTAAATATCAGAATTCTTGTAAAATGATTTGGCATGGAAAATAGATTATTCAGTTCATATAAAATTCTTGTCATAATGGAGAAATTTGTATAAAAGTCTCCTCTGACTTACCGTGTGAGAACAGATATATATGTTTTTAAAACAGAGATCCAATGAGAAAAAATATGAAAAAATCCAAATTGCCTTTTTCTTGTGTATCTGACATTTGAAGGCTTAAGTCAGTTTGGGTTATGAAGGAGATACAAAGTTAAAAAAATAAATCAGCATAGAAAAACAAAGTTAAGCTTGCCTTGAACAGTGATCTATGCATATTATAGCTGAAAGCATTAGAAAACTATTGCATCATTATCAGAAGCATGCTGAATTCTGATGCTATTTCTGACTTCTGTAGCAGGTCAAAAGCTCACATTTCCATATGGGGTGCCTGCTGAATACAGATTTTTCTTTTTTAATTGCAATTGGAACTTACCAACTGACATAAATATCTTTGCAATTTTTTTTTTTTACAACTTCACTTCCATAAACTTTTTAAATATCAGGTAATTCCTTTTCTACAGAAGTATAATTTCTAGGAGAAAAATACTCTAGCTCTTGGTTCAACACTTTCAATTCCAAGCTCTAGACTATGTCTGCACTATTTGAAGTCTAGCAGAGCAGAGCCAAGCCCATATAAATTTCAACTAGAAGAGAAATAACATGCTCTTTGGTTCTTTTGCTCCCCTACCAAAATTAAAAACAGGATGATCCTACCGGAGTTAACAAAAATAAACACAGAATTAAATTTTAATATCTTGCAATACACAGAGAATACAAATTGAGATACCACTGAATGACCTGGCTTTTGGTTATTTAACCATATTTTAACCATATTAACCATAAATTTAACCATTTAACCATAAATGAAATAGGAGATGTGAACAAACCAAACATGAGAAAAAAATTAATCAGACCACACAGGGGAGGCTTTAACAGAAGCCTTTGCTGCCCTGGGTTAATTTCACAAGTGCCCCATTCCACCAGGGCAAACTGATTTGTATACATACACCTATGTATGTACACACACAGAGAAACACACAAACACAGCATTTGCAGCCTCTCAAATTAGAAACTAATGCAGCCAAGTCAGTCATGACTGACAAGCAAAATGCCATCTGTCCTGACCCCAGCACAAAGCAGCACATTCATTTGTTAGACTTTTCAGACTTGAATATGTAAGGTGCTTCAGAGAAAAGCTCCACCTAAGAGTGAGAGAAGACCAAAATGCCCGCTTCACTACACAGTCACATGGGAACTAAGTCAACAATTAATCCCCACAGACGTCACTGTGCAAACATCCAGTCCAAGGAATTCCAAGTCTGTTGGCCACAGCTACACACGTTATAATACACGTGTAAAATTAAAACACTCCATACTCAAATCTCTTTCCACAGTACCATTTTTTATTATAATTCGCCCCTTTTCAGCTAGAGAAAGTACAGTACGTCTGAGAAGGTCACAAGAAATATCCACTAACAAACACCAACATCTTTCCCCTATTCCTGGGCAAGACAGGCTAGCAAAGGGAATGACAACCATACTATGTTCTATTAAATTACTCAAAATTACATTTTACACGGGTTTAACACAATCTGGTCTACTAGAGGAACATATGTGTTAATTACAAATGAAAACTTTCTGTTCTACTGAAAGAAAAAAAGCTATTCCATGCTCTAAAACAGGATATACATTTAAATTTGTAAGACTTGTAGAAACTGTGACACATGGAATAATAGGAAAGAGTACTGGAAGGCATCAAGGGAACACACTGTCAATACTGCAACAGCCAGATTTGACGTTCTCTGCCAACTTTACTAATAGTATAATAAGGAAAAGGGTTGAGGCTTTCCAATTAAAATATAACGCTGCTGCTAGGAGCTTGCATAGGAATGAGACTATGGTTTGACAAACTAGAACTCTTGGGCTCAGGATGTTTGTATGGAGACCACAGCTTTGCAGCCATTTCTTTGGCAGCAGTTGTTTTGGACTGTGTTTCTGCCCAAGCCAGTTGTGTTCCCTGTCCTCATCCCAGCCCAGCTGCCTGTGAACTGACAACAGCAACAGTGCACCCATCTGGTACTGGTACTGGAGCGGGGGCCAGTGCCCTGGGCACAGCAGGAGCCTGGGGACATCAACTTTTACATGTCCATGTGTCAATAACTTCCTGCTGACTATACCTAAACAACACTGGGAAAACACACAAACAGCCCCACAAGCATGGGGGAAATAGAAAATGACTATTGAAATGCATTTTAAGCAACATGAATTACTAAATCAAACATCAGCAAACCAAACTAGGTAATACTGACACCTTTTTTTTCAACTGAGAACTCTGGGAAGACGTGACTCTTACAAATACTATAGACAGGGAGCAAATTTAAAAAATCAAATGAGGAAACCAGAGGCTCATAAATTCAAGTCAGTAACAATACTTTCCTTCAGAAGCAAGAACAGAATTAAGTTCTGCTAAAACAAAGTCAGAAAGTTTGTTTCTTAAATGCTTTGACTTCTATGAACATTAGGAACACTCCTAACCACCCACAGGTATTGCAAGTATCCTGCAAATTTTGCATCACTTAGAAACAGAATTATTTATATTGGAAAACACCTCTAAGATCACCATAGCTATATTCATTTCCACACACCTTCATTCTAGAGGCAGCTACAGGTCACTGACCACAAATACTTTGTTTAATTTATTTTCTATATTAAATATAAGTATAAAAAGGTGAACATTGTAAATATTTCACTTTAAATATATTAGCATCTTATTCTATCATATTGCCATTTGCTAAACAAAGATATGTAGACATCCTTTTTACAGTTAATTTTTTATAACTCAGTGCCAAACAGAGAAGAAAACCCATGACTTAGAAGCTTACTAATATCATTCATCAGTTGAACTAATGTTTTAATTAGCAGTTGTATAAAGCAAAGACATATTATTAAAAGTCTCCATGAAAAAATACCATTGTTGTGTGTTTTACATTGACTTAATGTGCAACAGGTGACTATTCAATGTTATTAGGTTGAATTGCCTGCCATCAAAACTTTTTTTTAAGCTTTTAACCAAAGATTTCTGCCTAAGAATAATGTTTTCAAACGTTTCCAACACAAGAATATTCACTTAGAGTAAGTGCTGTAAAACTGTAATCAAAGTGATCATATTGTCACTGCTATATTTAAAAATGTAACATTTTAACTAAGTAGGAAGATAAGTGTATTTTAGCATTAATACAGAAGAAATACACCTCCACTGACAGCTCCTGACATGAAAAACCCCAAACCAAAACAATTATAAACTTCCCAGTAATGAATCCCACTGAACTCCTGAAAAAATACTTCAACATAATGATGCATTTTAAAAGACAGATCTGTAGGTATTGGGAGTACACAGATGGAGATGTAACACACAAGCTTTGAACACTCACCATCTGAATTGGTTTTTTGTGAAGATCTCGTTCAGTCACCAACTTTTCTTGGTCAGTGACATAAAGGCCTTTTTGTGCCAGGGCTTGTATAACAGCATCATGACCTAGAAGTGGTTTTGCAGCATCACTCTTGAGAATAAGGCTCCCAGCCCGACAGTAGAGCTCGGCAGACAGCAGCAAGTTAACAACAGGTGGTTTAATGTGCTCCTGGTCATACTGATCTGTGTAAAATGGTTCTCGGAGTTCTTCTGGAACATTTTCTACAAAACACATAGAGAGCACAAGTCAGTATCAGAAAAGACAGAGTACTAGGGGATTTTTTAAAACTATATGTGAACTCAAAATTATGTTAAAGAAAGCTTAACCAAGGGGAGGCCTAAGTCTATACCAGCAATTATGTTATAAAATACTGGGAAAAATATCATACAAAGGCAATGTTTGAACTATAAATGGAAACTTGAGAAAAATCCAAAGTGTCTCAAACTGCAAAGGCCACAACAGAAGACCAACCTGTGGTTTACAGCATCATTACATTAAAATTTCTTGGCTTCTCCAAATACATGCCCAAACATTCTCATTTCCTTTGGCATATTATATAGGTCAGGCATATGAAGGCAGAACAACACTCATTTAAACACAAACCCTGGACTCTATTACATTAACAGAATGGAACTGAAACATTATGCTTCAGACAAAAAATTCAAGAAAAAAAGCAGTCATCTAGTTTCCATATATGCAGAATTTTGATTACTACACTGTTTATTTCAAAGGTCATGCATCACAGAATGATGACAATCCAGCACCTAAGCATAAATATATGGGCTTTTAATTGAAATGAGAAGAATGGAGAAAGAAGAAAAAATATCACTTTCTTTCTGAAAAAATACTGAGTTCTTATTGGCCTTGTTGTGTTACTGACTTCCCTTAAAACCGTGGTTTTCCTCCTTTTCCTCCTCCTAAAAATCTCTCTTGAGATTTTAACTCCAAAATTAGCATTCCAAGACAATCCAACAATTTCTTCAAATACTGTACATAACACAATACAGGTAGACTATATTAATAATTGTCTACCACAAAAGTAATAATTATAATTAATTAAATATGATACTAGATCAAATTAAATTAAATCATGAGTCAAGTGGAAAATAAGTTTCAGATTTTCAGGCATACACACTGCAAGATGCTTCATTTTCCTCCTGGAAGAATTTCATTCTCTATTGTTGTAAAATTAGTTAAGCCAACAACATTTATGGGATAAAGAGCATGTGATTATTTTCCTGAGTCCAAATTCATGCAAAAATCCTATTTAATTGCTATAAGAAAAAATAAGTGCGTAGGAAAGCAGTGATGCAACTCTAAGTTGCTACTGCCTTTGCCTTCAGCTGGATAAATGGCTGAACAGACAAGGTTTGAATCAGTCTGGAGTAAACAGCCCAGTAAGGGTGGAGCAGGAGAAGAGAGAGAAAAAACAGAACATGCCATCACAAGATAATGACAGATTATCTTCTTCCTCATACATATTCAATTGCAGTTCATGTGCTTCCATTATGGGCTTTGGAAGGTGCCAGCTGCCTTCTAGTTGTGAGGGAAGATATGCTTTATAGAGTGCAAAAAGTGAAAGAAATATTAACACATGCTTTAAATGCCAGAAGGATGGTAGGAAAGGGTAAGATATTGCTGCTTCTTTTGCCAATTCAGAGTATCAAGGGAAAGAGGTATAGTTTGTAATTTGCTTAAACCATGAGCCTAAATTTGGCAAGAAAACTGACAGCTCTGCTTTAGAATACAGATCAAAATATACCATCAGCACAACTACTCTGCCCTTTAAAACACAAATCTAATGCCTAACAGTCCTACTTTTTTACAAGATGACAATAAAACTGCTAGCAAAAATATCTACCAGTGTCAGGAGATATTTCCATCATCTCTTCCACTTCCCAATTTCACCTACTGACTGTAGGATCCAGAGTAATCCAGTCCAACAAAAAGCTTTTCTAATTGAGGATCTCAGAGCTGCTAGACACCTGCTTCCCCAGGTATTGTTTTCAGCTATCTCAATTCTTCCTGATCCTCTTTTCCCTGTTTGTCCACGCATTGTCTATTTAAATATTAAGCTTGTTATTTCTGAAGTCCCTAATGATCCATCTCCAGTACCAGGAGCTCAATTCTCACCAGGACTTTATCCTCTACAATTCCAATGCCAACTCTTAAAGCATCTTTATGCTTTCTTCAAGCTACAGAGGATTAGAAAACATTTTTTTGTAAATATCTCACAATGCACAGGCAGCAGATTTTGCTTTTGAAAGAAAAGAAAAAACCCAAAACAAAAATCCAAACCAACCAACCAAATAAAAACCCAAACTAAAATCCACACACTCCTGTTTTGAAGCAGATGAGAATTTCAATGGGGATGGGGGAAGCAGGGAGGAACAGATGAAGTAATTTGTAATTTCTTAGAAGACTAAAAAAGCCTCATTCCTGTATGAAAAAACCCAAACGTCTTGAGACAGGAGTACATAGCTACACTCAAACAGAAGTCACATACTCTGTGGTTCAGATTCACTGAAGACAATGACAGATTTCAAGTCTGAAAATTTGAACCAGAAGAAAAATCTCAAGACAGTAAAAACCAAACCCAAGGCCTGTTAATTCTCATCTTCTGTATCACTGAAGTACATCCTAAAGTGACAAGATGCAATAAATGCATTTGTCATGAAAGAATGACATCCGCTGCTGGGATTTAGTAATTAAAAACTCAATACAGTTACCAAAAAAAAAAAAAAAAAAAAAAAACAAACCAACCAACCAAAAAAACCAACACGATGACTAGCAAAGGCAAATAGAATTATTTATAAAGCTTAGTACCACTTCTGAAAATACAGAAAAAGACAAAATGACATGTATGCCATTTCTTTTACTTCATTGGTGTACACCAAAATAAATCTGGAAAAGAAACTTACTGTTCTTCATAAAAATAAAACCAGAAAAATACATTTATTTTCTATAGAAAATAGAATATGTAAACAAAGGGCTAGGAAAAGAAGCTGTGGCTACAGGCATATTCTGAATATATAAAAAATGTGAAAGCATACAAACACAGAATCTCTGCTGCAACAAGATCAGAGTTCTTTATAAAAATTCCTGCCAGAGTTCCCTCTGCACAGGCAGAAACACTGCACTTTCCCCCATTTCACAACATATTTTAAACGGTTTGATAGCAGAATAGCTCTTGATAGAAGATTCAAGCTCTGTTCTCATGTTAGAGTTTAAAAAGAAAACAAAACCCTCCACAGCAGATAGGTAACAGACAGAGGAAACTTTATCTCAGAGGAGAAGTCCTTCCAGAATTGGCATGTGCTGCCTCTGGAGTTCTCTGGCAGGGAATTACAAGGCTCCTTCCAGTTCTCAGCAGATTACCAGAACAATCAGCAGGGTCAAAAGCCTTTATTAACAATTCTGTCAGGACTAGAGATTGTTAAACAGGCTCTGCTAGGCAGGGAAGAGTCTTAACACTAATCCCCGATATGTGCATTTTACCAGTCCTTCCTCTGCCCGGCTGACAAAGAGGAATCTTGCAAGATTAAACTCTGAGGTAAATGACCCGCTTTAAAAGAAATACCTTGTTGCACGTATTGCCACAAAGTACCATCTGACCTTGAAACCCGTGGTAATTATGTCAGGGGGTACTGGGGACACGGAGTGCAGCGAGCTGAGCACTTGGAACGCAGGTGAGACCAGGATACGACTGCAGGGCTGGAGAGAAGGTGCAGGATCCACCCGCACCCTTCCAGCACCAACAGGTTTTGGAAACATGGACTTGGATAAAGGGCAGTGGTCATGGGCTGATGCAAGGCAAAAGTTTTTCAAGAGAGACCACCAGAGCATAGGCACAGGTTGCCTGGGGACCCAGCTGTGAAATTGCCATTCACAGGAAATTTCAAAACTATTGACAAGGCACTGAGAAACCTCTTCTAACTTTGAGGCTGGCCCTTCCTGGAGAGGAAAGCTGAACTAGACCACCCTATTTTTTCCTAGAATTGTGACCAGGACCACAGCTTTGGAAATAATTTTGACATTTTGAAATTTGTAAATGTTGTACTATGAAGAGAATAAATGAAGCTAATGGGCAAGTTCAAGATACAGAGAATAGAGAAAAAAAAAAAAAAAGAAAAAGAAATAATACCACATTAGCCCAAAACTGTAACTCAAATGTAACCATCAGGCTAACTTCAAAAAAGTAATCAACATATCTTCAGGTATTTTTTCATAAATGATCAAGGAATCTAAACTCCTGCAGATGCTCTTTTTAGAGAAAAAAAATAAAATATTAAAATTTAAGAGCTTATTCAAAGCTTTAAAGCAAACACAGGATTATTATTGTTCCCTGTTGTGGTTTAATCTCAGCCCCAACTAAGTTGCCCAGCTGCTTGCTCTTTACCTCACTCTCCCTGCTGGGATGGGAGGATAGGGAGGAGAATTGGAAAAAGGTAGATCCTGCGGGCTGAGATAAAAACAGTTTAATAATTGAAATAAAGTAAAATATTATAACAATAATAACAATGAAAGGGAAAAAGAGACAGTCCATTCCCAAGCAGCGATCAGCCCCTCCCGGGCAGCTCCCGCAGCTGATGCTGAGCACAGCAGCCATGGCTTGCAATGTCCCTGTGGCCAGCCCAGCTCAGCTCTCCTGGCCACGCTCCCTCACAGCTCCTCCTGCACCTCCTCGCTGGCACGGGGCACTGAGAAGTCCTTGACTTAGAGAAAGCACCACTGAGCAACAACTAAAACACCAGTGTGTTATCAACAGTGCTCTCACATTGAATCCAAAACACAGCACTGCACCAGCTACCAGGAAGAAAATTCACTCTATTCCAGACAAAACCAGAACGCTCCCCCACTGATACATAAATGGCAAATTAAGTTGCATTTCAACAGACCATTTTAAAGGAAAGGTCTAAAATTAATTCACACATAACACTACTGAATTTACCTTTAAAAGTTGTTTTATAAAAAACCCTCTCTGCTCAGATAGGTATGAATTACTCCTTGGAAGACAGTATGAATTCCTGCTTTGGAAAAAAACAGCTTGTGCTAATGTCAAAAGTCTACATTTTCTTTAAAAACAAAATGCTTTTTCGGTAAAGTTTCCATGCTTCCACACAGATGAATACAATCCTTTACACAACTATTGAGTTTTTCAAGTTTGTATCAGTGAACAATTTCTGAAAGAAATGTATGAATGTTTGCCTTAAGAATGTCCAAAAGCTTAGAAGTCTTTGTCAACAAGGTCTCCACGTTGTTTGTTTGTTTTGGTTTTCAATTCCTGATGACAATATAAACAAGTTAAAATATTTTGCCATGGGCTTCCCAATTAAATGATGCCATCACTTTTGGGAGCCACAAGGCCACATTAAGCCTCAGTCCAGAAAACTTCCTCTCTACAGGTTACTGACGTCAATGCACAAAGACATTAAGAAGAAAAAATTATATGTAGAAGACTGAGATATAATACAGAATTATTTAATGAAAATTCTAATACCTTTAACCACTTCCTAGTGCAAACCAGTAGATGAATGTATGCCAAGTCTTAATGGACTTGGCAGTTATCTGCAGGTCAGCAAAGGTATGCTTTTGCTATGAAGTGACCTTGTCAAGTTACCTCATTCAGACTCTCACCTGCCAGCAAGGATTCTGGTGCCACATTTACAATCTAGGCACAAGACAGCAGAACTTGCACACAAGCCAAGAGTCCAAGTATTGAAAATGAGTCAGAGAAGACAGAATTACATTATTTAACTTCTGGTGAATTTTTTTATTGGACTCAACAGAAGAGAGAGACTTTTCAACTTAATATTTTATATTGGGGATACCATCAAGAAACACAACTTTTAATCAGGGAGCGAGAAACAAAATGAGAGAGTGGAGATTACAAAATAATTTTTACTTTTTGGTTTGTTGAATCAGTCTGCCACTTCCATTGTTCTTGGCTAGCAGGCTGCTGGTGTGCTGCTGTCTAGAGACAAGTATCTGAAAGGCCAACACTCAATTTATGGCACATTCAACTTCACTATAACCATTCCTAACTTTATCCACCTTGCTAGGGTGAACTCAGGAGATTCTTGAATTTACCATCACAGAAGTACTATGAATAAACAGATCCTACCCTGCTGCCTCTAGATGCCACAAAAATAGACCACCTCTATTATCCACTTCTTCAACAGCTGTTCTGCACTTAAAACGGATTCCTCATTCAAAAAAAAGAAAGAAACAACAACAATAAAACCAAAACAAATAAAACCCCCAAACTAAACACTAACCCCACCCCCCCCAACCCAAAACCAGTCAAACCAAACCAACAAACCTCAAAACATTTAAGGAAAAAACATGCATAGGTTCTACTTTCATAGCCTAACCAGACTTCAGTTTTTCTTTGAACACTGAATATCACATAAGAAATGCTGTATTGTCACACTGTCCATCCAATCCAATATTCTGCCTTCAGCAGCACAACAGGAAGTGCTTCCCACAAAACCTACAGTACCCTGGTACTGGCATTTCTTATTAAAATGGGAAGATTAGCATCTAATTTACTAAAACCTGTATATTGATTCAGGCTTTAATAAACAAAAGAATGACTTAGAATTAACCCTGCCAATAAGGGGATCAATTTTCATTAGCATAAATGCCTTCAGAACTTATTTTTGGGAGAGGCAAGTTATGAGAAATGTAAAGATAATAGTATAATTATAATCCTATCTCACCCAGCTAGCACTTTGATGACTATTATAGGCAAGTTATGATTTAAATATCCCATGGAGTATGGAAAAAGCTGTTTCAGAAAATTGGAGATAAACATTACTTGAACTTATTCCTAGACTTTATTAAGCCAAAGAAAACTTCGTCAGCCATAAGTAGATAGATGTGAATGGACAAACCATCTTTGGTGTCTGGCTTACAGGTTCTCCTGGGGTAAGACTGCTTTTAACTAAATAAAAGAAAACATGTAGGAAACGGCTAGAACTATACAAATCTTACATTTGGCAAATAGATTTCAAACATTACATTTCAACTGTGTAGCAGAAATACACCTGATGCAGTAATAATGTACTGTCCAATTGCACAGAATTGGAAGGGGGAGGAGGAAGAACTTACTCTACTTTTCTTATGAAGTCTTGAGAGTTTTTCACTTCTATCCTCATTTTCCAGAATGATCAGCAAAAATGATCATTCAGAGCTCTCAGTTTAGCAGAGCAAATATGAAAAGTTACTTATTTCAGGAGTGGAATTATATCCAGTTGTGCTAGCTGTAGAATGAAAATTACATAACATCTTATTGAAAAAGTAACACATTCCTGATCAACAGCATACACATAGTCTTCATGTTTGAATGAGAGGCACCTTTAAACATGGAGTCACTAAAGTAACCCAACAGATTACCCTAAATCATAGGGTGAAGGGGAAAATTTTAAACTATATCTGCAGTAGTAACTGCAATGGTGGTAAAAAAATAAAAGGAGAAACCAGGTATAGGGAGAAGAAATATATTCCATCTCATCACCTGAAATCAGTGAGTGTTTGGCTACAATCTCTTAGCCAGATCTGTTACACTCTGCAGACAAGCACTTAGAGTTGCAAAGGCAAACACGCTCAAAGGCATGGAGTCATTGAAAGAACAGATTCTATACCTCAAAGAAGATCCATTGTCTACTGCCAATCCTGCAACTGTCCCCCTGCTGATCACCTTCCTTTACCTTTATACACACGCAGTCTACAACTTCAGAGGCCTCTGCCAAACCTAATAGATCCAGAAGCTCATCCAATTTTATGTATTTACTTCAAAAAAAGTGATCTACAGTCAAATTACATTACAAATGTGTTCTACAAAAAGGAGCGATACAACCACCTTCCAAGTAAAATATCTCAGTAAATGATTTGTCTGATCCTACTAATTTTAGTAGGACTGACTGAAGTATCAATTTGTCAGCAACTATTTTAGAGAGGTGATGGAATCTATACAAAAAAAATTCTCACTAGAATCTCAAACACTTGTTTTTGTACTCCAAACCCTTCTAAAAAGTTTTGCTACTGCCAGACTGAATACAAGTGAAGAAATTAGGTCTGCTAGAAAAACATTAAAATATGTTCTGGCCTGCAACACTCAACACAACAGATGAGAGTATTTAGCTACAACTTGCTTCTGTCAGATACACAGTGTTCATTTCCTCCCTCCATGGTTCTACTGGCAACATGGGCAAAGAGCAGTAAGTAGCCCCATATGAATTCTGAAAACATTAATCATCAGGAGAAAGCTATTTTTAAGTTTCTTGGGTACTATTTAGTTGCAGATGATGCAATTTGTAATCTATTGCTTCAAACACCTATAAAGGATACATTTAAAGTCAAAATTTTATTTTGACTTCAGAAAACACAAAAAATGTTTAGGACAATTGCTCTTTTGCAGCGAAAGACTTATGCAGCTTTTATTTTGCTTTTAGTTTATTCCTGTCAAGTTGTCAAAAATAAATATCTCATGCTAACCAGTTAAATGTTTTACTGTAGCAGAATAGTATGTTGTATGGATAATAAAGCAGCAACAGATCTAACTTGACTTAAAACTGTTCCCATAATTTTCTGAAAATCATACACGAGATACTCTTAACTTTATAACTAAAAATTGGGTGAAAAGGTATTTGAAAAACCATTTTCTAAGAGTACTCAGATGTCCCCCACTAACATGTACTTCCAGGTTCAAGAACTCACATCTTTCTTCACACTAGACAAGGTTGTAGAGAAGTGATTCCAAGGTACTAAAGGATTGAAAGCACTTTGGAGGACAAAATTATAATTCAAGATAATTTTGATAAGTGGAAGGAGTGGCTTGAAAATAGGATGGAGTTACATAAGTATAGCTGCAAAGCAGGAACCTACAACAGTAGAATTACAAGATGGGAACAACTGAGTAGGCAGCAGTTCTGCAGAGAAAGATACGGAGCTACAGTGAATCACAGACTGCATGAGTCAACAACTCTAGGCTGATGCAGAAATGGCAAGCATCATATTTTAGTGAATAAATCAGTGTATTATTGGTTGGAAATATGAAGTAATTTTTAAATTTACCTTGTATTGGTAATGATTTAGCTCATGTAAACCAACCACAGGGAAAAATTATACGAAAAAACCAACCAAACAAAAAACACCAAACCAGAATAAAAAGAATAAAAAGGTTTGACCTACAAAAAAGAAAAAAGTCTGTTTTGTCTAAACAATATAACAGATATTGCTTTTATTATATGAAAGCCCACCATTCTCAAAAGCACCAGGAAGAGGGTAAGTAATGGCTTAACAATGTAGCAAAAGACATCAAGATTTTGTTCAAACATCTAAAAATAAATAAGGTCCAAACTGTGGAAAGTCTATAATTAGAGATTTTTGAAAAACAGGCTAAACAAACATCTGCCAGGAATGATGTATATTTAGCTCAGCCTGTCTTTAGAAGCATGAATACATAACAAATCTTTCAGGCACATTTTCTATTACTATAGCAGACTGAGAAGGCAGAAACTTCACATTCCAAAATAGTGAAACCCACTTCTGTTGCTTTAGAAATAGAAGGAGCACAGACTACCACAACACCAAGACATTTTCCAACTTATTCCTGGGAAGTAAGTCCTATTATACTTTTAAGTTGAAGGCTGTAGTGTCTATACGATTCATCCAGTTCTTTGGGAATAAATTTTTCAATACAGAAATGGTTAACTGCCAGCATTGGGAGACAAGGCTTGAATTTAGTATTTGCAGATTTAATTTCTAAGGTCAAACCTTCCCCCTTTTATACTTCACACTTGTTAATTTTCCCCCTTTCAGTTACTACAAATTGTGTCACTCAAACAATTTGGTTATTACAAAACATTTAATCTGACATGTCCTAACACCGGCATGTTGTCTTGCAGCAAAACACCGAGGCACAAAATTCTGCACTCAACACTTAAATATGAATTCCTTCTTCAATTAGTATTTCTTAAACAATTCTTCATATGTGATGCCTTCAACATGACTATTAATACATTCTTACGCTCCTATGACACCTCACTAATAGAACAACCTCTTTTGACCGGCCTGTGGTGTTGTGGGCCAAACACCACACTTGTAGTTTTACCAAGGACAATAGCAATAGACAATTTGTCTCTCAGTTTTTGGACACAGTAATGACCAATGTTAATGAACAGTACCTATTTCAAAGTCTTTTTGCAAGACCAAATTCACAACACGTAGTCAACTGTATCCACAACTCTGATTGTACTGAAATACGGTTTTAAGACTGTGAAAGCTATCCACTGAAAGGCGTACCCCTTTGATACATAAAGATTTTGATTTCTTTAATGGATACATAATTGTAACAACCTATGCCTTTCATTAATGAAAGTGAACTGCAATACTTTGTTTCATAGACAGAGGGAAAAACCCTTCACCTTCCCCTGCAAGCTTAGGGAACTTCAAAACTTCAGGCATAAAAAAAGAAATAAAATGTGGCACCCATAAACACACTAATCATCCTTTGTATTTCCTCTGTACTAATGTATATAGCAATAGTTAGAAGACATGACTGAGGCGGTGATCTATTCCCAAGAACTAAAAGAATTTAACAAACCCAAACTTCCTTCCTTCTTGGAAAAGGTGAAGGTCGGTTCTTCTGTTTTGCTTCAAGTATAAAGGAAGCATTTGTACTGCAGACATGCAAGTCCTATATACTGTCTTTCCCTACTTCAGCCAAACTCTTCTTTGAAGTTTCTAGTTACATTAACCTATTGGAAGAACTGGGACCAGAAACACTACAAATGTGTGTGCTTACCTCTCTTCCTACTGTTACATTACTGCAGTGTTTAAAGAGCAGATGAAGCAATTATTCCCTCTAATCATGTTTCATTCGAGCACCTCAGAACAGCCCCAGTCATGAAGAAAAAGAGAAAAGGAAATTGTTTTGGATCACACTTTCTATAAAAAGTAGAAGAAAAGTACCCTGCAAGTGGCTTTACACATCCAATAGAAATTCAACCAGTATAAACCAAGACATTTCAGGTTGAGAATCTGTCAAACTCCAGTAGAAAAAAGTTTTCAGGTTAGAAAGCTGGGTTATATAATTGCACAAGCATTGTACACTCAGAATCCCATGAGCAGACCCTATAGAACCAAGCTACCTAAAACTATAATGATCTCTGAAAATGTTGAATTAAGCACTTCTAAGAATTTTCTCAACTATTTTACCTCTCATACCTACATAATAAAGTCATATATCAAAATACTACTTGTCCAAATATCACAAAGAAAAAGCAAATAGAGTTTATCAACAAATCTTTACATGAAAGCAATATTTTGATCTTTTATTTTGAAATGATGCACTCACTAAAATTTCACTATATTCAAGCACATTAAAAGTGGCTTTTTAGAAGCATCACATCAAACATTATGAGTTACCAGACGCATGTCCCATAAAGACATGCTAAATACGTGCTAAACCTAGGACCTAGCACCCTGGTCCTAAATGTAAAAGGTGCAAAATTCCACAAGGAGAAACCTTTTCCTGTTATTTTACAAAAAACAGGGGCAAAAGTAATGATCGTTAATATCTACCTCACCTTTCAAAAAACCCTATTATTTTTAATCCACGGAAAATTAAATTATTACAATACTACAGGTATACTAAAGCAAAAAACCATAAACAACAAGCAAAGAGCCCCACCTCCCCCCAAAAACAAACAAAACCCCAAACAAAAATCCAAAACAAACAGCACCCAAATAAAAACCCCCCAGTTTGGTAAATTTTCAAAATGCTTTCCTCAGAAGACATCTGCAAGTCTGGTATTCCTCAAGGCCCAACAATATTTCAGGCACAGAATAATAGGTCTGGTATTCCTCAAGGTCCAAGGTTTTCAACGACAGAGCACCGATGCCTTTTGGAGGCATTACAAATCGATTGCATTTACACTTACAGACAAGGAGAGCCTTCTGTATTGTGCAGGCCAAAACCTGGCATTAAATGCTCTTTTCCCTGAAACCCTTCTTATTGCTGAACCACTCAAATGGCTACAGGCTACTGTCATACATGTCAAAACTAAGAGCACGCACCCATTTCCATTGCTAGCCCCCAATTCTGCTCCTAAGCAGTATTAGGAAAAATTTCAAGATGACAGAAAACGTGGATTGCTGGGGTTTTTTCGCATTGTAGAAGTGCGACCCGAGTAATAACTAAAACACCATTTACAGAGATAGATTCACTCAAATAAAATAATATGAGCGCCAGTACATAAAATTTACTTGCTGATGGAAACAGTGAGACTACTCCAAACAGTCTAAGGGTAATTAGGGAAAAACAAAAGAAAAACAAACAAACAAACAAAAAACCCACAAGGGATAAGAGACCTTAAGGATAAGGGAACAGACCAAAAGCATTTCCCACACATCTCCCCCCTCTTCTCCGCTCCTCAGGGAATGGCTCTCACGTCCTCAGTAGCGAAGCAACCAAGCAGAAACCAGCATCAAAGAAAGGGAAGAAGGAGACGCCACCTACCTGTCCCAAAGGCTTTGGCCACCAGCCAGGCCAGATTACAGGCGATTTTCGCTCGGGAGAAATCATAATGGTCAAAGGGCTTGATGGCAGGAACAATGAAAGTCTTCCTCATCTCCTTGGCGTCTGCAGCATCCCCCATCTTCTCACAGGACTCCCGGCAACTGGGAACTTACATGGTTGTTTCTCAGTCCTCCTCCTCCTCCCACGGCCGGGAGAACCGGCTGTAAATACGGCGACAGCAGCTGAGAGCAGCGCCGGACCCAGCTGTCCGTAAAGGGCTAACTAACACCGCCTCCCGCCTTTCTCTGCACAGGAATGTAGCCGAGTCCGAGTGTCCTCTTCTTCCTCCTCCTCCTCCTCGCTCTTTGTCTCAATTCACTCACGCCGCCGTCCCTCCGCCTCCGAAAAAATGCCCCCGGCGGCCCCGGCCCCGCGTTCCCTGGGGAGACCCTGCGGCCAGGGCTGCGTGCCCCAGGCGGCCGCCAGGCCCCCGGCCCGGGGCGGGAGCCGCCGGCAGGGCCCCCGCAGGCCGCCGCAGGCCGGGACGCGGCCCTTCCCAGCGTCGGGATGTCAAAACGTCGGGCTCCGGCCCCAAAACGCCGCACGGCCCCGCACCGTCCCAGCGGCGGCTTCTGCGGGCCGGGAGCAGAGCCGGCTCCCCGCCGCTGCCCGGCGGCCCCGGAGCCCCCCGGCCGGCACCCCACTCCCCGCGCCGCTCGGCGATGCCGCTGCGGTTCTCCACCCGCGGCTGCCGCACTGGACGGGCGAAGGCGGCTGCGCATGTGCCGCCAGCGCCTCCCCGCCCGGGCGGGGCGGGAGCCCGAGGGGCAGCGCCGGGGCGGGCCCGGGCCGCCCCCTCCCCACGGGGGCTGCGGGCGCCGCGTCAGGCGGGGTCGCTCGAGGTGGGTCCGGCCTCGGGTGGGGCGGCCTCGGGAGCGCGGACAGGCCAGGCCCGGCCCGGTCCAGCCTTTCCCCGGCGGCAGCGGGAGGGGAAGGGGAGGGGAGTGTTTCCCGCGGTCAGGGGGCGCCGGCGGTGCTGGGAAAGGCTGGGAAAGGGCGGTGTCCCTCGGCCGCGGGTCCACCCGCCCCGGCATCGCCGCTCTCCAGAGCGTGGCCGGACGGGCCCGCTGCGGTGTCGTCGGGGACGGTCGGGATCAGCCCCGCGTGTCTCGTCTGTGAGCGGGGCTGAGGAGCCGCCTGGATGCAGGGGAGCCCGGCGGGCCGGGGTCGCGGTGGCTTGAGCACGGAGCGCTGCCGAGGAGGCGGGCTGAGCATCCTCCCCTGTGCATTTGTCCCTCTTATTTTCAATCGGGTCTATATATAACTTTGAGAATACTTGGGTAGAAAAATGGCAAAGCCTTAAAATGGTTCAGGGCCTGGTCACGTAATCGCTGTAATAGCAGCAGGAGTAGCGATTTGCCCTAGAGATCATCTCCTGTCTTGCTCACAAGTATCTGGGCGGTTTTTGGGAGCTTACAGGATCACTTTAACAGTGGGCTGCGTGGAGGGAAGCGTTAGTCACGGTAGGAAGCAGTAACTGCGTGATTAATGACTCAAACAGAACTGGATGGGTTGGCTTCCAAGTGCGGGTGTGAGGGTGCGGCCGTGTCGGTGAGGGGAGGCCGGCGTGAGGCTCTGCCTCCCTCGGCACGGGCACTGTGTCATCGGGTGACGCGCCGCGCCAGCGGGGAGGAATCTCCTCGTTTTGGCAGCAAATAGTCATTGTAGGTTATTGTGGATATATTGTTATAGTATGCATGTGTATATATGTATAACTACACATATATATGTATATTTAAAAAAAAAAAAAAGGTTTGGGGTAATGTCTAAGTCTGCCCTTTCCCCCCTAAAGAATAATTAGACAAAGTCTTAACATGACATTGTAAGATTCCGAATAATATTCTGGCCAGACTGTTATTTCTTTGTGTTTCAAGTGGACTGTGAATTGACCTGCACGGAGATTTTTCTGTTGCTGTGTGGCTATGTGTGCTTCTAGCACTTCAAGTTGCACAGTGAGATAAACATCATGATTATGAGGCAAGAGTACTTTACAGTTTTACTGGCATGTATCTATATTTATTAATAATGAGTAAATGAAAGGGTTGTGGAGGTCAACATTTGAAGAAATTGTTGCTGAATATTCCCCACAGAATCTCTGGGATGGGATTCCCAAACTGTCATGCATACCACTCATAAGTGGTGCATACTGAGCTACAAAACTAGGAGCTGCTGCAGGCAGTACTCAGCGAACGGAGGGGAGGAGAAAAGTTGAGAAATTCTTGCTCTAGCAGGCTAAGGACTGAAATTCCCAGATCCTCTGCAGCAGAAATAGTAATAATAATACTAAATTAACATATAGGTACACTTGGAAAATATTCTCTATTAAGAAAGACTATATGTTTAGTTTCCATCAATTAATATTTGCACATTTTCCTGAAGTATTTTTATGCATACTTTGGAGATAAGTTACATTAGACACTTCACATTATTTTAGCTATTTTTACACTGCCAATTGAAAATTATTTTAACTCTTCCTGCATATTTAATAGTAAACTCCTGAAATTCATAAGCTTTAAAACCTCAAATGATTAGAGCTAAGAAGGAAAAAATAGAACTATGTTCCAGATCCCAATTCATTTGTTTCTTGTATGACTGAGAAAATACCTCAAAATTAGGAAGACATGTTTAGAAAAACTGTAGGGCCATTATTTAGCTATAATGAAGTTTTTTGTAGGTGCAGCATTTGTGCTAATGAAACCTGTTCAGAGTCACCAAACAAAATCTCAAAAAGCTGTCTTGTGGTAACTGCAATCAAAGTGAGGTTTCACTTGCTTAGTGCTCTTAAAAGTGAATGCATGAATATAAAATCTAATATAAGCAACTACCAGTTGCTGGAGTTCCTATGCCAGTTCTTCTACTTTTGCAAACATGTCAAAATGTCATCTTGCTTATTGCATTGTCAAAGATATCAACAGCCAACATGGAAAATTATACATATCTGCTCTAATTTCTCAGAGTAAATAAACAGGAAAACTGAATGAGAAGTCATCCCTTTCTGCTCTGATCCAGTTTATACATCTTGAAATATTTTAAATAGTGATAATCTTTCCTGTACGCAATCTTTCTGCTGCACAGCGTTTTATACTTTAGCATTAATTCCAAGCAGAAAGACAAAGTATTAAAACAAGCATCTCACAGATTTTTATTTTTTTACCTTCTTTCTCTCTTCCTTTCCCCCTCCCTCTACACCAAACTAGAATCCCATTTGACTAGTTTTATCCTGTGATTACATCATAAGCCTGATTGTTCACTGTCATGTGTCTGGCCATTTTCACAGTGGTGTCCCAAGCCTGTAGTGAGTGTCAGGCAACAGGAACCAGTATGACCATGAAGCTGTGAATAATGGCGTGCATGGCAGTTGATGCTAATAGTTCTAACCTTGGGAGACAGTGGAACAGTCCTGACTAACAATTTGATACATTTTTTCCCACTTGTTTTAAGATTCACTTAGCTTCTGAAGAGGCTATGTGTAGAGTAGGAGTCTGTAGACTAGTTTCAGGCTAGCACTAGATTGCAGTGTTCACTCTGGAAAACATTATCATTCATCCATAGTTTCTTCCTTCACAACACTTGATGATAAAGGCAAAGTAAAATGTTTTAAATTAGAAATACTGTGGCTGTTTTTGCAGTGGCACTGTCTGTAACCAGACTGGGTGCTACTGAACAGCCAGCTTATCAGGCTACCTATGGAGGATAGTAAAAATATTCCCACTTCAGATTAGCTGATCATATTAGGGCAAATCTACAAATACAGCAGTTCACAACAACTATTCTGCTGAGTAATGCTTCAGTTTTGAGGTTGGAAACAGACTTGGAATAACACTGTGGGCATATTGTCTTTAATTGCTGTTATCAAATTTGCCTCATTAAGATGATCCCATCTGTTTTCCTGATCTTAGAGGATATCAGTCATGACAGAAGTGGTTTGGCTGAGGGGAGGGGTGCACGCTGTGGCCTATAACCTCTGCAGTGAGGCTTCATGCACAACTTGATGTGCTGCTGTCAATGTAGACTGTCAATGTACAAACCAAGAACCAGTCACGTCCCAGTGGGATCCCTGAGGAATGTACTTGTTGACTTCAGCAGGTTTTGTATTACATACATGAGGTTAAACAGATGGGGTTATTACAGCCTAAAAATGACTTATGAAATGGAATATTACTGATATTCCAGCCTCTTAAATCATGGTATTTTATTAAATATATTTCCTTATAGGAAGTGGTAAAACTGTAAGAGTTAAGAAATTATATTTTTAAATAGCAATCCAGCTGGCTATAAGCCATCTAGGAGACTCCTGGTGTGTAGAGACATTTTCCTGGTCCAGGCATTACATGAACTGACCAGAAGAGAAGGATTATGGGAGCTGGTGCTTATCAATGCAGGTGAGCTCATTAGAGAGGTTAAGATTGGTGGCAGCCTGGACTGCAGTGATCACTCCCTGATGGAGTTTGTGAGGATTGTGAACCTCGCAAGGAGCTAAGTCAGGACCCCAAACTTTGAAAGAACAAATTTCCAGTTGTGTAGGAGTTGGTGAACAAGATTCCCTGGGAAACTGTCCTTAGGGACAAAGAAGCTGACCAGAGCTGGCAGCTCTTAAAAACACTTTTCTTAAAACTAGGTGATCTTTAAGGTCCCATCCAACCCAGGCTATTCTATGATAATCAACTGAATGATTGTCTCAGTGATTAAAGTTCTTTGCCATTATTACTAACATGCTTATATGTAGTTTCTGCAAGATAGGAGTTTTCTCAGAGCATAATTTTGGAAGGGAATGTGTTCTTCCTGTTTCAGGATGATACAAAAGTACAAGAACAGTTACATAATTACTGTCTTTCAAATTCTTTGATTAATTTATAATCAGAAAGTGCTGAGGAAAGAAAACAGTTTACCAACTTTATACATTCTAGTAGTTATGAGCCAAAGGGGAAATAAAGGTTTGTATGACATTTTACTTGAATCACCTGTGATTTTTGATACAATTAAAACTAAAAGAAGAAAAATTGGAGTAATAGCTACTTTAGCTCATTACTGCTACTGAAATCTGCACAACCGAAAAGCTGCTCAATGAAAATCAAGTGTGGTACCTAACAGTCTCTTAATACTGTTAACAGTCCTCTTAATACTTCGATGTTACTGGTTTCATTTCCTCAACCTGGCTTTGACCTAATGTAACTCTGCAAAGGGGGGGGGAAAATCTACATCTCCCCCCCCCGCCCAGTTCCACTGGGTCACCAAACAAGCAACAGGTCTGTGGCAAAATCTCTAATCTACCTCAACATTCAGGCCTGGTTGGTTTGTTTTGTCTTTTTCTCTGGTTACTTTGGTGCCTTCTTTTCTGAGATTTTAAAATTTGCTTCTAATTTTTAAAATCTGATTTCCAGGGGGTTTTAGATGAGCTGTCTTCCCACATATGCTGTGCAATACTCCCTAATTCCAGGGATTTCTTCTTCTTGACATTCCACCATTGCCAGGTTGTCTTTGAAGAAAATACCCTGCTATAACTTGTATTTTTACTATAAACTTTAAAACGTATCGAAAGATCCTACCCCCTTTCATTAAGTGAAAGATCTGCACTATATCTTTATGACCACCCAGTGCCTGAGGTGTTTTCTAAGGAAAATTCTGAGGATGATTTTTAATGAATATAATCTTTAAATGGCTTAGCTGCACTGTAAAATAGATGTACGGTGGGAAACTTGCATTCAGAAAAATACTTTGTACACAAATAAAGCACCATGTTATTATTGTTGTTAGGTAATGCTTTATTTGCATCCCAGTTTAGAGGAAAATGGACATGACTCTAGTTTTCAAACCGTACATTCAGGTAAAAGAAGTTTAAATCAGTTAGTAAGACTTTTTCACTGTAATAGTAAGACTATTCTGAATGAGAGTGAATACAAAATTGTGCACTTCTTTGTGCTGTGACTGGCTTTTTTTTGTGCTGCTTCCACATGTGAAGAAATATCTGAACATTCATAATAGCTCATTTGTTTTGAGCATATACATAATTTATTAGAAGAGCGTGAATAGACTTCAGTTTCCCATGTTTTGGCCCTGCTTCCAGTTTTCACTGAAGCTCATGTGTGTCTGAAGGAGAGCAGCAGCAAAGAGCAGAGAATGTTATGTTTGAACAGTAAAATTCTGGTATCATTTCATTGCAGTGAAATTCTTTTTTTTTTTTTTCAGAGGTGGTAATGAAGATGATTGAGGAAGGGAAAGCAATGGAACAGCATAGAAGACTATCCAATGAAGTTTTGTTTGTTTGTTTGTTTCTTTGTTTGTTTTTTTTAGTCTTTGAAACATCATAATCCAAACTTTCACTGATACTTTTTGGAAGTTTTCATTTCCCTTAAATTACTGAGAAATTGCATGTTATTGAGGATTTTATTATTATTATTACTTTAGGGAGCAGGTGTACATAGTTGGTAACTGTTTAAAAATAAGCTGTGGAAAGTGTATATCAAAGATTTTTATTGTAACCATTTTTGCATGTGTAGCAAGGTCATCACAACCTGAGTGTATAGAACTCTGTTACATTTATTTCTCTTTTGGCATAACTTAATTTGTTTATAATACTTTCTGAGTGGATTTACAGGGTGTTTGCCTTATGATTCATATGAAAACATGTTCAAGATAGAAAAATGTATGGGATGTTTAAGCCATGTACAGAACAAATTGATTTAAATAGTTCCCCCAATTTTAATATATATTAGAAACATGGAAAGAAAAACAATTATTTTAATACTAGCTTTAAACCAAATGTGTGTATATATATATTTAGCAATAAAATCTTGGCTCCAACAAAGATTTTTTTTTAAGTTTAGGTTAATCCTATGTGTTGCTCCCATTTGAAATCACTGGTGCTACAGACATAATTAAATATAAGTCTATATATAATTGGTTTTCTAGATTAAAGGTGTCATACCATTTATTTGTACTTGAAGAAAAAAACCTGGGTGGTTTTTTTCTTGTAGTAATTTTCAAAAGAGAAATTAAGTACAAAAGTTTACACACCTCTCTGGTTATTCTGTCCTCCTGTGGTATTCTTGCTCTGTAATATACATGGCTCCGTTAAAGCCTGGAGTGTTATCTCTGATATCTCACCTGGGCAGGGAACAGTCATGGTTCCACTTGTTGGCACAAAGAAGAGAAATGTCCATCATCTTCATGGAAACAGAGCTCTCTCTTTGATCACCAGTGTAGTTGAATATGGACGAAGGAAGGAGGGCCTGTGCTTGCTTCACAGGGTGTGTGTGAGCCCCAGTTGTGATGGCCACTGGCCTGGAAGCAGCCTGAGACAAAGTACCCCTGAGACTCCCACTTCAGCACAGGTGTCCCCCATAGTCCAGGGTTTGTTTTGACAGCCTCACTTCACTTCAGTTGTTATGGATGGTAATTTACTACAGGAGTGGAGAATCAGCCTGGGGGAGAGGATGCTAGCAGGCACCGTGTTGAATCAAGGGAGTCATTCCATTAAACAACAAAAGTAACACCTGGAGATTTTATACAAGGAGGGAGACTTGCTGAGGTTTATACCGGTTCCCTTTGATCTGGCAAGTCTCTGTGTTTGTGTCAAACTCTTTCTTTCTCCCTTTTTCATTTGTTCTGAACAGAAATGAAGCAATTGCCAGATTGGAGAATGTAGGGCAGCAGAACAGATTTCACTGCAATGTGCCAGTGTGATACAGATCCAGCTTGTTCCGATGAGTGAGTATTTTGCTATGCATTAGGAAACTGTTGAAATGGGGTACTTGAAATTCTCTGTTGCAGCTGGTGGTCTGCACTTTCAGAAGTGGGAAAAGCAGTAAGTCATGGTGACCAAAAGTGTTGGGGAACCAAAAACAGTCTCAGTAAGAAAGTGTGTTCAAGGTAGAGGACACGCAGCCATGCTTTATTCTCTTTTACCACCAAGGTCTTTAGTGGTATTGTACTGGTATAATTAGGAATACTACTTGACTTTTTTGGGTAAAGAGATGAACTGGAGATGGAATAGTTCAGTAGAAACAGAAAAAAAGCCCAAACCACATGCTATTTATGTTGTAGCACGTCATAGGACTTTGAGTCAAAGACAAGGATACTATGGTGCAAATGCTGAACAAACTGATGAACCATTTTAGTTCAGAGTGACAATAATACAAGTTTTAGATTTTGTAAGACTATGCTAATGGTAACCAAAAAAGGCTTTGATTACTACATTGCTCTGATTTTGTAATTTAAAAGAGCCCAGTCCCACAGAAATATCCTCACTGCTGCTAGAGAACAGGTTCCTTGTGTATCAACAGGAGGTTAGGAGCCATCTGAATGGAGATGGTGTGTCTGTGCTTCTGCTGGCTCTTTAATCATTAAAGGATGACATGTCATTCTTCCCAGGGCCAACACCCTCTTCTAGCCACTGACTCCCTTTGTGGCTCCTTGCAGAGCAGACAGTGTCAGTAAGACAGAAGCTTTTGGCAACCTTGCCTTTTTGCTCTAAGTTCCAGTTAATACAAACTCCAAGAATAGTAATGTCTTTATACACCCAGCATGTTAGCTGAATTACAAATAATCTCAGAGGAACAGTGGTTTCATGGACTTCTGTAGTTTTGGTTTTTCTTTAACTGTAAGGTAGGTAGAGATATTATGGGGAATAATGTGATCTAGGTGAGAAAACACAAGTTAGTCAGGAAAATCAGCAGAAACTTTTTAAATATACTCTGTCTCTTGGATTTTTTCTGGCCCTGTTTCTTCCAGTGTTTTCTTTGAAATGACCTCACCATATATATTAAGAAAAGTTTATAATTTATTGATATTGATCATATTTATATGTTTTGATTATCTCCTTTAGTTTTGAATTGCTGCGAGGCTTATTCCTCATAGGTGGAAACCTAAGCCACCACTTCCTTTTCACTACTTAGGCAACTATCATAGCCTACTTGTTTCTTGACACCTGGCTATTACCTGATAGAAGGCTTCCTTAGCTTGGGCTGAAATCTGTTTTATGCCTGAAATCTATTTTCTGTATATCTTGCTAGTTGTCACAGGAAAGAATATTGCTTTGGCCAGGAGCTCTACAAAATGACCTGGTTGTAATGGGTCAAGGGGCAAAAAAAAAAAAAAAGGCTACACTGAAATTGGACTTTTGTTTGGCTCAAAGCTTTGAATAATTTGTTCAAAAACAAAACAAAAGCAACCTGACATAATTTCACATTGAAATTCTGGGCTAAATGTTAAATAGCCAGTTTTTTTTCATAACATAGCATTATACCCAGGTCAGCTGAGTTGTATTAAGAATTAGCTCAGATTTATTCAACTGAATTGTCTGGCAGATAGAATAAGGAGTATTTCATATGTATTTCATACAGTCTTCCTTAAAAAGTAAATACACGTCAGTGAAATCTTGACCATACAGCACAAAGTCTCCTTTCACACTGCAGTACTTCAGACTTATTTAATACCCAAGAGTTAGAAAACATAAAATGATCTGGGGTGCAAACTTGATAACCACAAATTTTCTTTCAATAAAGCAACTAAAAAATACATAAAGTGCTAAAATGTTTATCTTATTTAGTGTAAATTTAATTTATTACAAAAGTCAAAAATGTATTTTAAAACTTGTAATCTGAATTCTTTTGAATTGGGTATCATGCTGGAATTTTTTGCCGCCAAGTTTCGGATCCCAGAAAAATAAGGTTTGCATGAAAAGTTCTTGGCAGATCTCTCTTGGAACAGCACAAACAACACTGCTTAACAAGGAGGCATTCATTATTTCTGTCTTGTTACCCTCAGCTATTACAGTCACCAGCTGTAAGGTTACTGGCATCTTTGAATCTTCCTAAGAAAAAGCATGGGGAGCGGACATTCAAGGATGATAGTGAGAAATACGTTGCATTTTTCAAGTTTGCTTTTGTTTTTTAATAGCCATTGTGCTTTATTAAGCTGAGCTAATGCATTGTCTGCCTGTTCTCACAACAAACAAAGTTTAGGAAAGTAACAGTTTCTGAAGGACAAACCTGTTGCTCTCACTTTAGCAGTCTGTGATCCTTGAGTGTGCAATCAAAAAAAGTATTTTGCTTTTCAAAACTAAAGCCATCTGGCATTTAACTCTTTTGTAAAAAAACTTCATGGATAAATGGCCTTCTTGGTGACCATACATTTCTATTGCATTACAATCCTTTCAGAAGAACTTCTAACCATAGTTGTAATTTTTTTTTTTGTAAACTAAGCCACAGGTCTTGTATCCTCTATTTTGCTTAACAGACATGTACAGTGCCTTTTTTAGCACCTGACAAAGTCCTGTACTAGTGAAAGTAGTGCCAGGTATGCCACAGGTCTGTAAAATTAATATCTGAGCCCTGCAGTATGAGTTGTTAGGAAAAAAAAATATCCACAAGGTGATTTTTTTCATTACACTATTAAGACTGTATTTAATATTCTTTACACAAAGAGTGATGTTTGAGCACTTCAAAAATGTATAGGCTAGAGCTCAGCAGAAACAGACACTTGGAGCAGTGGTAAAGGCTGTCATCAAGGAACATTTTGAGACCTGGATCCTGGAGCTGCGTAGATACCAGCACCAGGTGCTGGTAGAAAGACACCCTGAGTTTGGCTTCTACTCTTGCAGCAGCAAGTGGTTTTTTGGAAGTGTAGTTATAGCCTTTCTGTGCCCTTTAGTGATTTTTTTGGTGAGGGATTCAACTAGGGCAAATTAATCCTTCATGCAGAGACAGAAGGAGCACCAAATGTAATGTAGGGAAGCATGAAGGCTAAACCCAGTGGTTAATACTGGCATCAATTTTAACAAGAGAACTGATAAAAAGTCTGGATTGTAGCAGCTCTCTTGCATGTATTCCAGGCCTTTCTTGCTGGTGGTTTCTGCTGCCAAAACTAGCAGTGCTGGTAGGAGCTTTGGTGGAAAGAAAAATTTATTTACTCAAAAGATTTATGCCGTAAATTTTTTTCCTCAATTTGTCACAGTATTGGTTTTTAACTCTATATTTCCTTTGTCTGGCAAACTGGAACTTGATGACTCCTGTTGTCTCTTGTGGAATTTCTTTTTTTCTCTCCCATCCTTTTGCATGAGACCCCAAAGGAGGGGGAAAAATGGTTTACTTTCAGTAAATGCATGCTGTGTGAATGTTATCTTACTGTTAGAATAGATGCCAATCTCTTTTGCCTCCAAACAGACTTATTAATTGGAACGCAATTACATCCTCTCAGAAAGAGAGAGATTAACACAGATGGGGAGAAATTTTAATTCTTAATTCTAATTACATATTTCAAGATTTATTTAATCCTGTTAATTTCCACCTGAATTCTCTAACAATCTGGGTTATAGATTGCTGCCTATTGAAGTCCCTGGAATCTGGTGATTGTGTTTGCAATCTTTTGATCAAATCCTTGTTCTCTAAGTCTCAGAGACCTAACAGAGGTTTGTAAGTTTAAATTAGTTTAAATGATTCTCATACCCTAAAATCATTCCTTCTAATTGCAAGAAGCTAGACTATCTTATACACAAAGGTTGGTAATTGTAGTCACTGTAGTTTTTACAGCTGTGCTAACAGTATGGTGATACTGAATTAGAGAGTCCATCAGTTTTCAAAGTAAATATTACATGCAGTATTTGGGCATATAATCACATACATTAATTATGTTCATAATTTTTTCATGAATTGCCCTATAGAGTTATTTCCCTATGGACTAGTGGCATTTAAGGCTGAAGCTTCAGGGCAGGATTGCTGATATTTGTGGGTTTTTTTCTTTTTATTTAAAAAAAAATTATACATCCTCAGTAATATGCTTTAAGAATTCAGATTTAATTAGATTATTTTTTAAATTCAAGTTTTACCATGGATTTCTGCAGAGACTTAATATTGGCCAATGTTTCCTTAGAATGTGGATCTTCAAACAAAGAGAATGCTCAGGAAGCTTGAAAATATTAGTTCAAGTCTTTTTTTACTGATGATTTACTTTCAAAAACCATAGGATTTGCCTGTTTAGATTAAACAAAATTAGAAAATCCAGGCCTCAGAATAAGTATACTGCATGCAATAACTGTACAAAATCAGGACATTTTGTATGAATATGAATTGTCTAGTTAATGGTTAACCACCATTATTTGGTTTAAGATTATCTGGATTTTTCCTGTGTGATTCCTTTAAAGCTGTAATTCAGAAACCAGTGACTCACTGGTTCCTTCAATCAAAGAACTGTTCATTAAATACACTTTGGGTTAGAGCTGCCTTTGAGTACCTACCTAAAAATCTGCTAAGCAGTTGTGAAATCCCCAAACGTTAAAGAAACTGAACAATATTTAGTTTTATGGCACCAGGTGGAGCTGACACAGGCACCAATCCCCAAATAAACATACTGTGGCTTCCATGCCTCCTGAATGGAAATACATTCTCCCTCCTTTCCACCCCAGCAGTGGATATTTTGTTAACTCCAATTATATGCATTCAAGTGTGGCACACTTGAAAAAAAAACCAACCCTAGAAAATAATGTTTTATTCTTCAACTGACATCTTCATAAACTTAATGCTCTTCATTAATTATAATCTTATTGAACAACAGCAAGGCTCTGGAATTCCCTAGCTTAGAATAATGTAACATGGGATACATATTGAAATATTTAAAAGAATTAATAGCTTTAAGAAAACCCAAAGCTGTACCTGTTGATGTGATTTTAGACACATTTTAATTGTCAGATTTGTCAGTCCTGGCACTTGCCACTTGAGGGAGTGATGCATGAGGACTGGTTGGACTCCAGTTTGAGTCCATTTTCAGCAGATTTGCATATGCTTGGAGCTCACTCAAGGTGGAAAATTCAGACATTGTGTGAAGATATTTTGGCTACAAAGGAAACTTGAAATGCTCTGTATTAAAATGTTTTGGACAGTTACCCTTTGGGATGGTTTAATCTGTTCCTCAGATTCCTTTGTGGAACTTGAGAAGAGCTTGCCTGCCAGAGGTGCGCAGAGGTTTGGTTCTGGGATGATTTGGTTCAGGTTGGAATTAATGGGGTCACTCTGGGTGGTATTTCTGTGGGGAGCTGAGGTGGATGGTACAGGCAGGCAGCTCTTTGCAATGCTTGTGATGCTGTCTCTGAATTAGTACATGGAATACCTGTTTCTTATGGATTTACTGTGCCTGGGAGTAGAGGGATTTCAGTCTCCTGCTTTAATCCAGTCTTGTTTTACTAAATTATTTATTATTTGCAAGTGATGGGAAAGGTTGATTCATGCTTCAAAAGAAAGGCTGTGAGACATTAAAAGGCAAATGCCTGTTTATAAACTGAGGGCAGGAATCCTTTCTGTAGACTTGATACATAAACCTTGAGTGAATATGAAAAAACTTGATATAATTTTAAATAGACCAAAAAGCGGGATACTTGCTATTAATAATCTGTTTATTATGGTTTTCATTATTTCTTTTGACTTTTAATCAACAGTTACTGTCTTTGTTATTCTAACAAATTACTTTGGATTTCTAACAGAAGCTTGCATAAAGTTGAAATAATCTGTTGCTGTATATTTATGTAGTAATTCTGTCAGTATGTATTAGTCCTTTTGTACACATGAGGTTGTGGGTGCATTGTTACATTTCTGTAGCTCCTAATATTTACTTTAGAAGTTACTCTGAAGAGACACTTTAATTATATAAGAACTAATAATTTGTGCAGGGGTTTCTAGTGACAATGTGTGATACCTTTCTGAGCAGCTATTGTACATGAGTGTAGGCAAGATGAGAATATTGTAAAGTCTCAGTGTTTTACCAACTCAATTAAATAACAGTGTAATCATAAAAAATACAAATGCTACCCTACTGCCCTGGAAACCTTAACATTTTCTTTTATGACACCCCCAGATTAATTGTCCAGAATGAGCAAAAAATTACTGTCCATAATTGCTCATGGTTTTCTAGCAGGACTTAAATCCACCTTTATTCAGCCAGTGCTTGAACGAACTAGTTTTTAGGAGGAAAAATATGAAGACAAACCCCTTTGTAGCATATCTGAGAGCATCTTGTCTGGGACATTTCATGTACTCTAAAGGTACAAAAATTGGAATTCAAATATCTCATTAAAATGCCATTCACCTCAGATCTGATTAGCAGCATCAAGAATGGAGAGGACAGGAATTAAATTCACCAAAGCACCTCTTACATATTTCATCATTCTAAAAGAAAACTTAGGCAAGTGAATGAACTAGAATGTTTATGCTTTATTCCAGTAAAAATATTTATTCAGTGAGCTCACAAAGTACAATATCTGTTTCAGAAGAGGTTTTGTTACATCTATACTGATTAACTTCTCCATGTAAATAAAGAATAACCTACTACATTCTGTAGGAGCTTGCACTGCTCTTCAGCGGTGAGCACTTCTTATAAAGCATGTCATGATTTTTGTTGAAAGAAATAATGAGCTATCAAGAGCTGTCCAGCCTTTATGAGCCACTCAAGGTAGAATAGCTCTATTGTTACCTGTTATTAGTCATCTCTTTTTCAGACTGTTGAATCTACATAGTTGTTTCTTGCATGGAAGGCCTTTTATGCCTCTGAATATCCATAGAGTCCTTTTCTAAAACTTTTTTCAATCTCAACTGTAGTCTTTCTCACTCAGGATGAGAATTTCCTACCAAGTGACTTTGTTTTTTCTCACTGCTGTTACACACTGAAAAAAAAAGAAAAAGCTGATACATATAGGACTGTTTGCATTTTGGTGCATGTATAGGGTATGAAGCATCTCGTATCATACTAAATATTGTTGAAATGCTGGTCTTTGTTTAGCAAATGATGTTTTGAATTCCAGGAAATGACCTTGTAAAAATGGAAGTAAGAAAAGGAAATTTGCTTCTGTTAGGGAGGGAAAATGAAGGAAAGAAAGTTAGTGCAAACAAAGGGGAATGACAGAGGCTGAATCAGAGAAAGGTGGGGATTTTCACAGGAATGTATAGAGTGTGGGTGGAGGGTGCCTGACGATTTTTCAGTCTAGTGATGCCCACTTTCCAAATGTTCAATAATCTTTTCAATTCTAGCAGTTAATTACAAATCCCAGAGAGACCAAACTCCCCTATTTGCACTTTGTATTGCTGCTGTTGTAGCAAACTGCTACAGAAAAATGCGGAGTACTTTAAGATAGACCATGTTTCACGTGTGACTGGACTTGAATGTTATAGAATGCTGTAGGCAGCTGCTTGAAAGCCCTCAGCTTTGTATCTGTGTTTTTACCCTCCTCTCACTGGCTCCTGACTGGTCCTCTGAACTGCCATTAAACTGTGCTTCCAAAGGGGCTGTTAAGATCTATGATTTTCTCTTCAGCAAGAAATCGTGATGGTGGTAGTCACCAACAAAAGTGATGAGGCAGAAATGGAATTCCCCATCAATGTGGATGCTTTCAGGTTAATGGGATTAATGTTGGAGTAGAGGAAGGAGGTAAGGGTTAGGACATCTGGAGTGCCTGGGAGTACATCAACCCAGAGAGCTCCCTGCAGGGTATCTTTGCCATGCACCAAATCATTTACGGTCATAGGGTATACTTTTATTTTGGGAATACTCTGGTCCTCCTGCATGTGCTCCAACCCAGGATCTGTACACACCATCAGTGACACCACCTATGACAGCTCTTTGTGTCGTAAGGAAGCTCCGAGTGGGTAAAAGGTAATTGTGGCAGGGGGACATCACGACCACCAATTCATGACCCACCAACCCAAAAGAGAAAGACTGAGCATGGAGACTAATTAGCACGAGAAGTGAGGGAATCATTAACAACAGCAGAATCTGATAAATAAGAGAACCGTGTAACTTGTAGCCAATAAACGCTCATTTCTTTGTCGGCTAGAATGTATAAATAATAAAAAGTTTTGATAATTGGTGTGCTTGATTTGTAGAATACCACCGCGCACCCAGGCTTGCGCTACTCTGAGACAGATAATCAGTGTCTCTCTCGAGTGCGTTATTATTGCCTTGTTGCACACTGGGCAACGAATGCGATTTTAGCGGGGAACAAGCGCGCCTGCGGGCCCCAGACGCAGACCGAGCCCAGCGGCAGCAGCTCCGATAGCCGCGCCCGCCCCTGCCCGGCGGAGCGCGCAGGCCCGGCCGCTCCGGCCGCGGGGCCGGCCCGCGCCGCTGCCCTCCCCCGTCCGCCGGGGGCTGTGGGCGGGAGCGGCCCCGTGCGGCCGCCGCCATTTTATGCGGGAGGTGGCGCGCGGCCCGGCGGCAGCGGTTCGTGAGGCGGGGGAGCCGGGGCCGGACTCCGCCTGCGGCTGCGGGCAGAAAAGGCCCCGCGCCGCCTCGTTCTCCCGTGGGGCGGGTGGCTCTTGCCGGAGAGCAGGGTTGTGAGAGGCTGTCGTGCTTCCCGGGGTCCCCGCGGGCCCCCCCCCGAGCAGCGCGTCCGTCAGCGCTCCCCTCTGCGAGAGCGCTCCCCTCGCCTGAGAGGCTGTGAGCCTGCGGAGAGGTTCGTTTTGGGAGATTCTCGTTAAGCGCGGAAAATTAAATGGTGATGTTTGGCTTCCGGTCCGGGAGCGCGGCGGAGCAGCGGCCCCCGGCCCCCGCGGTCCGGCCGCGGAGCTCTGCGGGCCCCGGGACTGCTCCCAGTACTCAAACAGAGCTGTCTGTGCACACAGACATAGCTTGGTGTATTTTGAAAAAACTCACGTGAGAAGAAGTTCGTATAGACTGGTGGGCACAGTACAATTTATTCAGAATAAAATTGCCGGGTTTTGTGTACTTTTTTACTGATTGTACGATAGCAAGCGATTGGTGAGCATATCTGATGCTTTCGGAGACAAATACTCAAAGTTTCAGAATATAAAAGATGGTTAATTTTGAACACTTAATTTGTCTTGTATTATGGTGTATATTTGGCAAATTGATCGTGTCTTGTTTCTGGACATTGTGAACAAGCAGAGCTGGACTCTAAACAAATCTCAAAAGCTTGCAGCCTTATAATTTTAAGTGGACTTAAAAAAGAACAACTGAAGGAATGATCTTGTATGGATCCTGTATTGAATTTGACATCCTTTCCAAAACTGATTGTTTTATTTGGTTTAGGTTGGTTAGATTTTTTTCCCCATAGCTTAGAAGAATGCTTGTGTCTGTGGTTTCATCTTAGAAATAGGTGAACTCTCCAAGGATTTAAATATGACTGACTTGCAAAATGGATAAATTTCTACACAGTGAAAAGCAGTTCTTACTCATCTGCAGAGGCCTAATACTGACAATTAACTGTAGATAGATCTCTATATTGTTCCATTCTTCCACTATTATTTTAAAATAACGTATTTTAAGATACTTCTTGATATTTGTATCAACATTGTTATGATTGAGATAATTTTTAAGCAAGGCAGATTCTAGATATTTTCAGAGATTGAGAGTTGGTTTCTCTGTTTGCCACTATTTGCTAGACTATTTTTTTTGTGATAACAGTAAAATGTACCTTTTTCAATAGTAGTAGTTTCTAACAACTGTAATCATTTTCTTTCTAGTGTACTGAAGCATGTTTTTACCACGATCTGTTAAAGTCAAGAGGCCTGCTGATGAGGACAAAAGTTGTACAGCTAAGAAAAATAAACTGTCTTCTGGACAGTCTTTGCTAGAGGAGACCACAGACTTCCAGGACTGTAAGTCCGTTGGAACGGACACTTCTGCTTCAACAGACAATTCAAGTGAACTTGTACAAGAACACACAGAACCTGCAGCTGCAGACCTTGGTGTTGCTCACGTTCCATTGGGAAAGGACAGCCAAAATACCGAGGATGATGGCTCTTTGGAAGAACCCATAAAATCCTTCAGCAAATCCCAGCGGTGGGCAGAGCCTGGAGAACCTGTGTGTGTTGTGTGTGGCCGCTACGGGGAGTATATCTGTGATAAAACAGATGAAGATGTTTGTAGTTTGGAATGTAAAGCCAAACACCTTCTACGAACTCAAGCAAAGGAAGAGCAGCTAACATCTGATCAACTCACAGATTCTCAAGCAGAAGCTCACCTCCTTGATACACCTTATTTCTACAAAGATCATTCCTTTATTTTAGGTTTGCAAGATGAGCAGGTTGAGAACCTTAAACTCCAGCTGGGTATTGCTGTCCAGGGCCAACAAGTTCCAAGACCAATTGTAGAGTTTGAACACTGTGGTTTTCCTGAAACTTTAAACAATAATTTAAAGAATTCTGGCTATGAAATCCCAACTCCCATCCAAATGCAAATGATCCCTGTTGGACTGTTAGGGAGGGATATTCTGGCTAGTGCTGACACAGGCTCTGGAAAAACAGCAGCTTTCCTGCTTCCTGTTATTATGAAGGTTTTGAAAGAGGTAATGAAACTTCAGATAGTTAAAGAAAACAATTTGCAGCTTTGTCTGTTGGATTCCCAGTGTAATGGAGAATGTGATTGCAGTGGTTTTCATTAACATTCAGTGATTTATTTGACTTTTGATTGATCAAGCATTTGGTTCTTGGAGAGGGGAGGTGCTGATTGTTTTTAATAAAATTGAATGTAAAATACTTAAAATAGAAAGTGAAAGTAATTACAGGCCCTCTGTAAGTTCGTCCTGTATCTTCATGTATCAAATGGCTCAAAGAGATTTGTTGGAATTTGTATAACTTCACAGAGTAATTTCTCTTGGAATATATTTGGTTGACTGTCAAATAAATACAGGAATTTGGGTTAAAAAAATCTGAAATCCCCTAGTTACACAGTTTCCATTTTTATAACCTGAGAAAAAGAATTAAGAACTTCTGCTTTGTAAAGGCATGAATGTATGATTAGAAGCAATGGCAAATAATATTCTGTACCTTGTGTGTGGTTCAGAACTGTTTTTTGCTTTATGGGTTTTATTCAAAAGGAGATGCATAAGAACATATTAGAGAATGCTGGACATGATTCTAATGATGCTTTAGAAGCACTGTTTAGAAGCCTTTATAGAATGTATATACATACAAATGTGTATAAATTTTTTCAAATGAATAATTGAAAGATTTAAGTAACTCTTTAATTCTTTAAAGTACTCTAGCAACTCGTACACTCTAGTTCAAGAACGAAAGCATTATGTAGAAGTAGGTAAGAAGAGGTGTATACATTCCAGTACTTCCTCTCTCTGATTATCATTTAAAAATCTGCAAGACAGATATATGTTTATAGTAATGTGCAAGATTGGAGTCTCAATGAAAAATGCATCTGCACACAATCTTTCCCATTCTTCTTCTTCAGGGTACTGTACAAGTTAATGTATATATTGAGAAGTAATTTTATTTTGCTGCTTAAAATAATTCTAATTTTTAATGTAAAAGATTACTTTGGGAAATTTGAAAGCTTTTTATCTAAATAATAAAGCAATTCCACATGAATTAGATTTTTCCTCTCCTTTCTAGACAGAAACTCCATCTGCCCTTGTTTTGGCACCAACGAGGGAGCTGGCAATTCAGATCGAGAGGCAAGCAAAGGAGCTGATGGCTGGGTTACCCAACATGAGGACAGTTCTGCTGGTGGGAGGTCTGCCCCTGCCCCCACAGCTGCACCGCCTCAAGCAGAGTGTGAAGGTGAGCGCTGATGGAGCATGGAGAGCCACCTTGTCATCAAATTCACAGAAAAGAAAAATGTTACTGGTGATACCTATGAACACACAAGGATGGCTTTCTCCTAAGTCTAAACTGCTGAAACATTTGTTACAACCTGAAAATTTTACAGTTACACAATTTTTAAAAAACTTTTTCACTTCTGATTAAACATCTAATAGCTTATTATTTGTTTCTTCTTAAAAAACCTCATGTGTGATATTGCTGCTTTCAAAGACTGAAATATGCCAGTATTTTACACAAGGAGTTGTAATTGAGAGGAAAAAGTAGTTTATTTTTGTGCATATTTTACTGCTTTTAACTTAGACATCTCCCTTAGCATTTTAAAAGGTCCATTTCCTCTTAGGGCATCATAATCTATATGTTTTCTAGAAGTTTTGTGATTCACTTGAATGCAAGTAACTTCATTTATTACTGCCGTTGTTATGTATGTGATGGAATTTTGGTTTTTTTCTAGGATGGTCCTCTGTCCTTTTGTGGAATTTCTTACTCCTGTGGGGTTTTTTACTCCTTTGTTTGTTTTTTTGTTTTTTTTTTTTAGGTGATAATAGCAACACCCGGAAGACTTCTTGAGATTTTAAAGCAAAGTTCTGTTCAATTGCATGGCATAAAAATTGTAGTGGTGGATGAAGTAAGTTTTTATTTATCACAGCTCTATTACCTATACAGAGAGGTCCTTGAAGAGTAATGTGAGTGGCTAGTCTCACTTATTAAACACAAAGTGTTTGTTACAAAAGTACAGTATGTTTCTTAGGAGAGAGTTTTATTTTTTGACACAATTTGAAATGTGTTTAAACAACACATGTTCTATTGCTGTAAAGATTTAGGTAACTGACAAGATAATACTGTTGGACCAGTGTGAACCATTTGTTTTTAATTTTCTCACTTAGCTTTTCTTCTGACTGTAAATACTCCTGCATTTGGATTGTTACATGTTACATGTTACATTATGGTTCTTCTGTCAGTTTAAGTTCAGGAACCTGCTGTTCATGGAAAAATGTGGTACAAATCTAATATTTTTCATTTAGGTGGATACCATGCTGAAAATGGGTTTCCAGCAGCAAGTGTTGGATATTTTGGAAGACGTCTCTCATGATCACCAAACCATACTGGTGTCAGCCACAATTCCAGTGGGCATTGAGCACTTGGCAAATCAGCTTCTGCATAATTTTGTCAGAATAACAATTGGAGAGAAGAATCTGCCATGTTCCAATGTGCGGCAAATTATCTTGTGGGTAGAAGAACCATCTAAAAAGAAAAAACTGTTTGAAATACTAAATGTAAGTTTAATATTTTTCTTGTAAGACCAACTTATAAAATGATTCATGTCTTTCCACATCTCTGTCAGGTTCTCATCTCATGAGCAGGAGAAATTGAATCCATGCTGATGGTGAACAGCCAATGGTTGTAATCCCTTTTTAAATAAACTGTTTAATTTTACAGGATAAGAAGCTCTTCAAGCCACCAGTGTTGGTATTTGTGGACTGTAAACTAGGAGCAGATCTGTTGAGTGATGCTGTTCATAAGATTACAGGACTGCAGTGCACAGCTATGCATTCTGAAAAGTCTCAGGTGGAAAGAACAGACATATTACAGGTTTGTGCCTGCTCAAGTTCAGGGTATTTTGGTAGATTTCAAATGGCCTTTTTTAAAATGTGGCTTCATTTGAATGACTGAAGTCATAATTGACTGCTTTTCTGCAGTAATACCTGAGATATTGCTGGGGGAGATGAGACAGACAGGACTAAGCAAAACTGTAGATAATAATCCTATTTTAAATGTAGATAAACACAGAGACTGTTTCCCAGATTATTTGAAATGGGAATTTAAATAAGCATTTAAGTGTAACTGATAATTTTTGGAATTAAAATTGTGGGTTTGATCTCTTGGGTTATCTCTCTGAATTATATTCCTGTTTAAATCAAGAATACAGGGAACTATTCTCTCTTCTACAGTAGAATAATCCCACTGGGTGTGTCCTTACACCAAGGTTGAAGAGGTATTTTGTATTTTGAAGAGGTTCAAAATGCAAGTGAGTAAAAAAGAATTAATTTTGGTTTGTTCCTTCCTTGCCAGGGACTACTTGAAGAGAAGTATGAAGTTATAGTAAGTACTGGAGTCCTTGGACGAGGGCTTGACCTTGTTAATGTCAAACTGGTGGTGAATTTTGATATGCCTTCAAGTATGGATGAATATGTACACCAGGTAAATAAATAAATTGCTTGTGCTTTATTTGAAAAGTATATTGAAATATGACATCCACCTGTGGAAATTTAAATGTAAACAGAAAGATCATTTTCCTCTTCAGAATATTTTTTATAAGAAAGGAAAAATTGGTGCTGGGTATCTCTTCTGTAAGTCTCCTATGTAAATTACTCAAATCTAGAATACTGTTCCTATTATCTCTTATGTAAGTTACTAAAACCTAAAAGAGTGTCTTTAAATCACTTATTTTTGCAGTGTTCTTCCTGTTTTGTACTCTATTGTATCATTTTGTGTCTATAGAAAACAAAGTTTACCACTTTTTTATTGTGTGAAGAAAGGCCAAATGCCCTTCTTGCAGGTCCAGCTCATCTGCAGTGTGGGATATGCATTAATAGTCAGGAAAGCAGTCATGGTCTTGATTTCATCCCCTCTTTCTAGTCGAGCATCTCCTATGAATTTTTGTTTTCTGTGAATTTCCTGCTTTAGAGAAGATGATCTGTGAGTTGCACGTTTATGTGCAACAGTCCCCAGCCTTAGTTTAGCTGGCACATCAAGAGAACTCATTCTTGCCCTCTTTGTGGCATGAGGAGGACACAATGCTACTGTGTGCAGTTCTGAGAACATCAGCTATGGGAAAAGGCAGCAAACTGGAGGAAGTCCAGGTGAAGTCAGGGGGCTGGCACACGTGATACTTGAAGACAGGCTGAGGCAACTGGGCTTGTCTGGGCTGCACTAGAGTCTTAATTGCACTCTTCCATTCAAATGATTACAGAGGACAGAGCCAGACTCTCCTTGAAGATGCCCAGGGAAAGGACAAGAGCCAGCAATTGTAACTTCTGCAAGGGAAATTGTGGCCTCATAGCAGGGAGAAAGGATTTTCACAGCAAGAGGAGTCAGGCAGTGGAGGAGGCCAGAAGGGTGATGGGACCTTTGTGCTTCAGACACTTGAAACAAGGCCTTGAGGGAACTGATCTGACTTTGAAGTAAATCTTGTTCCGAACAGCTGAGGAGGACCTCTGGAAATTATCCACGGTCATGAACTCCTCAAGTAGCCTGTGTTATTAACTGCAGTATTCCCCTCTGTTTTTAATTATCTTTCTGTTTAAGTTTCTAGCATGTATTAAGTAAATAAAAATGGTCTTTCCTAGCATTAAAACTATGCCAATATTAACATGTTAGCTGTTCCTAAATAGAGAGCCTTTGTAGATTCTTTTCTAATTTGTTCAAGCATTTTAGATAATATTGGTAAATAATTTAAAGTTACTAGGACATAGAAAGTAAAGGGCACTTTTGTGGCCATGCTGGCACATATTGTGCTTGATATGAAGTATAAGTATTTGGCATCTCTACGGTATTTTTTAAAACCTTTTGTTGGATCAGATTTACTGTAAGCCTTTGCCCATATCTGTACCTCCTATCTCAGTATCAATATCAGACTTCTGGTGTGTCCCATAAACAAGTCATAATTTTAAATGCATTTCAGCTACAGCTTCAGATCTAACTATCCTGAATTCAGGCAGTTTATTTTAAGAACCTTTGTGCTTACAAGATGAGAGAGATTTGGCCCTATCATTTAGGTTTACTTGCTGTTTTGTAACAAAAAAAACCCTTCTAAGACTATTTGAAGGACTTCCATTTAATATTGCTAACTTAAAATGAATTTATGCTTTTTCAGGTTGGAAGAGCAGGAAGATTGGGCCACAGTGGAACTGCAATTACTTTTATCAATAACAACAGCAAGAAGCTCTTTTGGGATGTTGTGAAGAGAGTAAAACCCACAGGCACCATTCTTCCCCCACAGCTGCTTAATTCCCCATATCTGCATGACCAGAAGAGAAGGGAGCAACAGAGACTTAAACAGTTACAGAATAGCCTTGTAACAGGAGATAATATTATGGACATTGTTAAAAAACACAACAAAAATCATTCTCAGAGGTAATAAAGGCATATTTATAGTTATGTAATTATAATAAAAGTATGATTAAAAATTAATACAAAATGTTGCTCATATGTTGCATTTTTAAAATAAATTTGTACAGTTTTTTAAGAAGTCTCCTTTTTATCTCATCTTTATTTTGAAATACAGACTATTGTGTGCTTGAATTACTGTAGTACCTAGTAAAAGTACTGTGGAACCCTTTTTCAAAATCAGTAGTCCTTGGTCTTGCTGGCAAGAAAAAAAAGATTAGTGGCAGATTAGCCTCTGAAAATCTCTGATTTGCTTAAATAAAATCTTCCACTGGGAATGTTTCTCCAAGACTGCAGTATGCTCTCTGGGATTTTTTAAGAACATACATGCAAGTTTTGTTTGTAAACAGTACTGAAAATTTAGTTTCTCCATTAGTACCTGTGGACAAGCTGGAAGTTCTGCTGAAGGACCTTGCAATAACAAATAATTTATTATTGTAACTTCATGGAAGAGAAATAAGATAAAACCTGTAATTTTGATTTTATTTAATCAAGATGATGTCTTTAGAGATGGAATTTGTTGATTTTTCTGTCTCATTTGAAATAATCCACTCCTGCCTATAAGATGCTTTTGTGTAACTCTCCTGCGGACCAGTTTAGGCATTGGTATGTTTAGAAGCACGGGCACCCCTGCTGAACCAAAATTCTACAAATTGTGTTCAACAATCATGAAATCAAATAACAGTTCTACACTACTTTTCCCCAGGAATTAAATACAAGTACAGGTTGTGTAAAAGTAAAAGTGTATCAGCGACCCGGTTCAGTTATCTTGTAGCCAGTTTTCTCATTGTTACTGGGTTTAGATGGTTTCCTAGAATATATTTTATTATCAGTAGGTTTTTCATGTACATATATAACCATTGATTCTAGCACCCTGGTTTTTTTTCTTCCCCTGGTGCTGCTTGGAGTGCCAACATTGCTTAAGTATCACAGCCATCGTGTTCTTTTAATTCCTTTCCCACCCATTTTTTCCTCCCCTTTCCACTCGTGCTTTGGCGGTACACGGCAGTGCGGTGTAACTGCAGCAGCCAATCTGAGGTTGCCCGTACGGAACGGGTGGCACTGGGCGGGATCGCGGCGCCCCGGAGCGCCGTGGCTGTGCGTGCTCACCGCTCTGCCCTCAGCCCTCGCACCTGCCCGCCGGGGCGCCCCCTGGCGGCGCGGGGCCGGGCCTGGGCGGGGCCTGGCGGAGCCAATCGGGCGCGCCCGGCGCGTTCAAACGCAGCGCAGCGGGGCGGGCGGCGGTTGAGGACGGGCGCGCTCAGGTGAGGGGGCGGCCTGGATGGAGCCTTCCGCGGCCCGGTGGGGCTTTCCCCTCCGCGGGCCGTGCTTGGGGCAGCCGCGGGGCTCTGGGCCCTGTGGGCCGGCGGGTCTGGAGGTGCCGCTGCCGCGCCCTCGCCCTCTCCCCGAGGGCGGCCGGGGAGGGAGGGGAGCTTTGCCGAGGGGTAACAGAGCTGCCGGTTGCTCCAGCTTTGATGCGTTTCGTATCCAGTTAAGGTTGTTATTCTTTAAAAACGAGTAATGAGCGTATTTCTCATTCTGACTTCAGTTCTCTCTAACTGAGCGTCATTCCTTATTTTAGAACGAGGGAGCCTTTAATGGGGAGTTTCACTTTTCTCTCCAGAAAGACTTTGTGATTATTCATAAGGCACAGCTGTGGCAAGAGGAGGGGAGAATTTATAAGAGTTATGTTAAGCTGCATGGAAAGGATGGACTTTTCAGAAAACACGAACACCATTCATAGCTTACATCCGTGTTTCTCTATTTACTGACTACTAGAGGGAACCACAAAGTTTGTATTTTACTAGTCATGTAACATAGTTTCCTGTCTCAAACTGGATTGAGCAATAAATACACTGGTCTGAAATTTTGATATTTTCCTCACAAGTTGTGAGCTATGAAAGCTGTGCAGCCATGACATGTGTAAGTGGACGTAATTGCATAAAGTACTCTGAAAGCTATTACTTAAAAGTGTTGCATTAAAGGAAACTGCTCTGTTGGAGCAGTGGCTAAATGGCTTCTTCTACATCACTTGCTCTCATCTTGCTTTCCTTTTTTCCTCTGACCATATATTGCTGTAGTTAATGATATTGCAGCTTTTGAAGGATCAAAGGCAGGAACTCCTTGTTGACTTGTAACCATGAATTAATTACACCTGGCAAGTCTGCAGTGGGTGTTGATATCAAACCCATTACAATCCAATAACTATGATGCAGATGCAACAGGGAAAACATGCTTTCCTATACAGATTACATATATAGAACTTTGGAAATAGTTACAAGTGCAAAGGACAGGGAATATATTTTATGGTTTTCTTTTGTCCCCTAGGCTAGGTATCTTTTGTTTTGCTATGTGTCTATGTACCAGAGTGCACTAAAATAACATCCAAAGGTACTATTAATAGTTGTTTTTATTAACTGTCCTGTTCTGATACTGGATTATATATTGCATATCAAAATCCTGGAAAAAATCTTCCATGTTCACAGACTTCCTATTCAAGGTTAACTCTCTTGTTCTGTTGGAGTCTGGTAGCTGTGAAACACAGAGTGTAAATAGATGTGAGTGAATGGAGACATGATCTGGAATTTCCTTAGTTGGAAAATCGTGATAGATCATTTGGAAGAAATATCCGTGGTAATCTTTGTTTCTAAATAGTTAGATTGTTCTTTTTACCAACTGGTGCTTCTTTGTGATGCTTGGTTTACTTTCTGAAACAAATAATAGAACTCAATAAAATCAAATAGCCTGTTATTGGAAGCAGCCATTCAGATATAAAATAATTAAATTTTTAAAATACTGGAGATGAAACAGGATATTAATTGTTCTTAATGTTTGGAAACAGGTACTGCATTATATGTAAAGAGCTCCCTGTGCAGCAAAACATAACTCACACTGCACATAAGCATCATATACATTTTTTTCTTTGTCTCCCCAGATTCCTCATGAAGCAGCAACTAGAAATAATCCTTTAGGAAAGGTGCTGTACTTGTCAACATTTGGGTTTTAGTTAGCTGGAAGACAAGATGTCTCTTTACACAGTTTCTGCCAGGAGCCCTGCTGGAGCACGATGCACAGCCACTTTCCAGAAGGCATCCTCACACAGTACCCCGGCCAGCAGTAAAGCATCTGGGCAGCAGCTGAGTTCACAGGTGTTGGGAGAAAAGGATTGTCTACCTTCATGTCCTCAGAATAAGACTGAGGAAGTAAATAGGACCTATGTGATTTCAGCTTGTGAAAAAGTGAGTGATGTGTCAACTTCTTTTAAACTGGAAGGCAGATTAACACTCCAGAGGAGAACTGGAGCAAGCAAAAAATCAGTGTCTGGTAGTTCCACAACACAGAGTACAGAAGAGCTACAAACAGAGAAAAGACTTACTCTCCAGAGGCGTGTGAGGACTGGCTCCACAGAGAGGAGTAAAATTAATCAGAATATTGTGCCTAGAAAAGGAAATTATGACTTTGATGTACAAGGAAGTGACAGGATTGCACTTCCACAGAATATTAAGGGTATAGATGTTGTTAAACCAAACTTGAAGTTAACTGAGAGTCAGTCCAGTACCAAGATGCAGCATAACCTGAACAAGGATTCCTTTGGTTTAGTTGGTGGTGTCTGTGAAAATGCTATCAACACGTGTTTAAAAGCTAAGACAAGCACTGCTGACACAAAGTTTCACAATGAAGTTCCTAAATCAGAACAGTTTGTTACCTCAAGATGTACTAATAGGCTATCAGGAGAACAACTGAATGAAAAAGGCAATATAAATAAACTAGCTGGAAAGCAAAGGGTACAGCACTTGATGATAAAACACAGCAGCTTGGAAAGACCAAGGACACCAGGAAAAGTTTTAACAGAAAGATTTACACTGACACCAAAGAACAGCACTTCTCAAGATCAACCATCTCTCAAGCTGGCTTCCAATGAACAAGCACCTCATCTGCCTATTTCAGCCCAGAAACACCCTAGTGTCTCCAGCTCTCTTCCTGTGAGTACAAGTTCAGAAACAAAAGTGAACACAGGAACTTTAGCTGAGAGCAGCAATACTGGGGAAGATGTTTTCAAAGTGAAAAACAGCAAAGTGATTGTAGCTGTGCGGGTGCGGCCCTTCACTAACAGGTTTGTATCCTGGACTTAGTTCTGGTGCTAAGTGTTTGTTGGTTTTTACTTTGTACTTGTTAGTTCATCATTGAACCTGAAAAGATTTAATACATACTTGGAAATTAGCTGATACTTCATGCAACTCCAAGATAGATTTTATTAAGAAACTGAATTGACTTTATTGGTGTTTGGGTCTGGTTTTTACATATTCATTAACAAAAGTGTTTTGACCCTTAATAATTTGTATGTTCCTCAAACAGGTATTTTTAGCAATGATCACTTATTTTTTATTTTCAATTAGGCAGTGAAATTACTAACTTAAAGCATGTAGCTTATATTTTTTTTCCCACCTTTTCCATTCAGAGAGAAAACTGAAAACTCATTCCCTGTGATCTCCATGACTGATTCAGAGACAATTGTGCAAAATCCATCCACAAACCAAGTTTACAGCTTCAGTTATGACTTTTCCTTCTGGTCTTTTGACAAGGGTCATCCTAATTTTGCAAGCCAAGCAATGATTTATAAAACTTTGGCACTGCCACTCCTCGAAAGAGCTTTTGAGGGATACAATGCTTGTCTTTTTGCTTATGGGCAGACTGGCTCTGGAAAATCGTACACGTAAGTTGCTAATAATAATTGTTAAAATCCTGCCAATTGTTATGCAGTGTTAAGTCACAAAAGAGATTGGATGGAATAGATTTCAGAGTGACTGAATTGTGTCCAAAGGTTATTGTGTGTTTTAAAAATAATTAAAGCAGTATTTATAGCAATTAAGTAAAAGTTAACTTAGGAATATTTTTATTGATGTGGCCCTGACTTCTTTCTACTTTTAATCAAGAAAATAAAAACTTTTCAGAGATTTTAGTGAAGGAAAATCTCTATTAATGCAGAGAGCTTGTTAGACTCTCCCAGTGCTGTTTTTCACCACTGTTTGTTATTTTGTGCATGAAGTAGTATAGTAAAGTATAGCATGTTTTTTGGAGAAGACATATAAGTGATCATTATAATTATGGTCCTTATGCTTCAGAACTTTAAATAAATCCAGGTGTTTGTGGCACTGTGTATTTGAAAGCAAATCTTTGCACAAAATAATCCCAGATAAGTAACATTTTTAGACAATATGATATATAGACAATTGCATATACCTTATTTATATTTTGAAATAGAATGCCTAGTGAGCTGTTTGGTTTCCAAACATGCATCTATTAAAATTAGTTTATGAGTTTTATAATTCCTATCAGGTGCTATAGACTTTTAGTAAAGGTAGTTGAGGACCAGAAATGTTTCTGTTCAATTTACAAAAAATATAGAACTTACACAGAAGTAAGTTCCCTTTTAAGTGAGTGAACTTCATTTTAAGTTGATGAACTCAGTTTTTACTTACACTGTTGTTTTTACCTTGGCCTAAAAGACAGATAAACTCAGGACTGCAACTGTTATCCTGTTTGTAGGTTTGTTGGGTTTTTGTTTGGATTCTTAACAAAACAATAACTTTCTTAACTTAAACAATAACTTACCTTCACCCCTTTGTGTTTTGAACAAGGCTGAAATTTGTATCAGGGTCCTCTGGTCAAGTTTACAAAGCAAATTTCTGCTGTGCAGCCCTGTGTGTCTCTAGACTGCAGGTGGATTAGTCCAGGTTGCTGCTGTGACAGAACTCAACAGGAAAAAACTGCACCAGAGCTGGGGACAGGCTTAGGTTGCACTGGAAGTGTGCAGAAAATAAATGCAGGCACGTTAAGGTATTGAGCATCTGTAGATTTAGTGTTTATAGTACAGCTTACTCTTCAGCTGCTGTAGAGTCGGTTTTACTTGGGCTTTCAACCTGTTTAAATTGGATGACATAGAAAATACTGCTGGATGTCACTTTGTCCAACTCCACACTTAGACAAGCACCAATTTAGATCAGGTTAATTTCTGTTGCTTATTGTTGTATAACTTAGAAGCATGTGGCATGGCACACGCTTCTAAGAGCTGTACAGCTAACACTAAAACTGTCTATGGAGAGTTACAAAACTAAAGCAGCAGGATTTTTGTGACCACAGGATGATGGGATTTGATGAAGACCGGGGAATAATTCCAAGACTTTGTGAAGATCTTTTCAATCAAATAGCACAAATGGACAAGGAACAGGTGATATGCTTATGCCATTGACTTCATATTGGAATATGGGGAAAGTGATACTTGAATACCGTTCCCTTTATTAGTGTTCATATTCTTTTGCTGATTCAAATCTTATTTGTATTTATATCTCAGATTCATGAAGTTGCCTAAAAAGTCAAAATCAACATTGCTTTGTTTCCTTAATGGCAGTAACGCGAGAAAGAAATATGGGCACGATATTTTTGTTGCATCACTAGACAAGGATTCTTTCTTCTATATTGCATGTCTTACTATGTAAGATTTATGTAAGGAAAGGCAAAAGAAAATCCCAGTGGGCTCCAAACTTTCAGTGGAGGCAGTAAAATAGAGCTTAAAAATATGAATTTATCATTAAACATCATGTATCAAAGCAAAGTATCATTCAAATAGTAGTATTCAGCTCAGTAGTCTAGCTGAAACAAAAAATAGCTACCCTCACTTTCTTTGTATTTTGTTCTCTGTGGGTGGTTTGTGTCTGTAATGACTGACTTGTGGTTCAGTAGACCTTAGCATTCAGTTAATCTTATTCAGGCAAACTTTTCTATTTTTAACTGTTCCAAATTTCTTTACTGCTTTATATTTGAATTCTAGACTTTCAATCCTAATACCTATGAACATCTATAATTTTAATTCTCCAGCAGATTTGATAGACACTGAGGAATTTAAGAAAGTTATTTATTGCTGAGTTTGGCTATAGAGTATAACTTTAAAAAATGCAGAGCTTTTTTTTATTCCTTTGCTTTATGCATTGTGATTCTGCTAAAGTGAATTGTCTTGAGTCTTGTCTTTCTTTTTCCAGTGCTTTAGGGGCTTTGCTGCAATATTCCTTGTCTCTTAAAGAAAATTCCCTTCTTGAAAACAGAAAAAAGACCCAGACACCTTCAGAGGAAAAAGATGTGTTTTCATGAAAGTCTTGTTGCGGAGTTTTTGGTTTTTTTTATTGTTGTAGGTAGAATCAAAGTTTACCTTTCCATGAGGTCATTCTGTTCCATGTCAGGATGTTGACAACATCAATCCATGCCTTCCCTGTGACAAAGATCGTGCTGTAGAAGCACAGTCCCTAAGGGAAAGAGATGAGTGCAGCTGCAAACAAAACAATATTTTCATGTACTAAAAACCCAATGCTGAAACTTCTGAAGTGAATATATATACTTTTTTTTGTGCTTTATACCTTCCATCTGGGAATGTCTATGGATAGAATTCCAGTGAATTGTGGTTTTGGTCTTAGCAGAGGCGTTACAGTAGATAACCTTTAAGGGTCCCTTTCAACCCAAACTGTTTAATGATATCATTTCTCTTGGAAAGTCCCTTCAGCACAAATGTTTATAACATTGAAAATCAGGATCTGGTAGCCTAAGTTAATTTTTGAAACAAAAGATGATGAATGTTTTGTGGACTATAGTAATAACTATTATTAATTTTATTAGGTTTTGTATCATCTTGAAATGAGCTTCTTTGAAGTATACAATGAGAAAATTCATGATTTGCTTGTCTTTAAAGCTGCAAATGGACAGAAGAAACAACAAGTAAGTTGCTCACAGAACCAAGTATCTGCATAACCTCTAAGTAGTGGCATTTATTCTGAAACAAAAATGCACAAATGACAAGTGATCATTGTTTTTTATCTAAGTACCTTAGTTGTGAACAATGGGATTCAAGTAAAAAACAAATAAAAATATCAAAATATCACCATATGACTTAAAGCAAAACGATTGTCACTGGAAAAATGCTAAGCAATGCTGAAATAGAAACAAAATGATTCAGTAGAATCTATCAAAATAGTTAAACTCTCCCCTTATTTCCAAAATGAAGACTATCTTATCAGTGTTTATAAAAAGTCTCCTAGGATATATCTAAATCTCCAGCTTATAATAAGACTCTTCTGTACAATATAACTTGAGTTATAGTCTTGTAATTTAGATGGAGTTTTCTTTTTTTGTTGCCTGGTTGTCTCTCTGGAGAAGTGGGGAAAGGAACAAGATTGGCCTGGTTAACTAGTTAAGGATCACTAGTTAAACCAGTTTGGCTAGTGTTTTGTGGTTTTGTATTAGAATATGTAAAACTGTAAATTAAAGGAATTTGTCTTAAGTAGTGTATGTAGGGAAAGAGTTTATTATGTCTGATTTATCAAAAAAAAAGGTTCTTCCTGTGCTTTGACATTGAACACTATCCTGGCCGCTTGTGTGTAAACTGAATATTCATTTATGATAGATGCAACAGATGGTATGCAAAAGATGATATGCAACATCCTACTTGCTGTTGAAATGAGTCCTTAAGCTTGGGACTTAGGTGAACTTGTTAGATAGAAATTAAGACTCTACTGTCTTGTCTAAAGCAGGAGTGCTTTCAGTCTGAGTTTTGCCAGTGATTTTGGGGTAAGCTACTTAGAAACATAAAAAAGATTCTACAACATAAATCTATTAAAAGATATTCCTGAGTACTAGATCTAACTAATGCACTCCTAATAATTTTTATTTTGAAATTCTTCTCATCAGCTTCGTGTAAGAGAACATCCAGTGTTAGGACCATATGTGGAAGGCCTGACAGTGTAAGTCTTAACTGCACTTATTTTAACAGATACATAGTATAATCCTGAAAGAGGATATCTTGAGGCTCTATAAAAGCTTGTGTACTCACCAATAAATTAAGCAAGATCCCAGTGTTCTTTAGTTTTAGAAAAATGCATACCCATGACTAGCTTGATATATTTTCTTCATTGCCTTAGTGAATTCTAAAAGTGTGGAAGTCTCAAGACAACTGTAGCTTTCATTATGTATTTGTATTCTGTTTGTAACTGGGAAAATGTTTCAGAACTCAGGCAGCAGGGAAATCTATAGAAAGAAAAGTGTCTGAACACAAATTTTTCTTATTTTCTCCCCACTCTAGGAATGTTGTCCGTTCTTACTCTGATATTCAGGTAAGAGTTTTTGGTTGCTAAAAGGGAATACAAATATTTCTGCCTGCTCCTTTTCTGCTTTCTGCTGAAAAAGAAATTCCATGGATGGGAAGCAAATGTTTAACAGGCTGTCCAGTAGTCTATGATAGTTCAGCTGATTCTGTAAGAGTGATGAAGACTAGTCCTGTATAATGGAGCTGAGTAGATTTGTACAGTCAAGTGTCACTGTTCGCATCGTTATTTCTAAAGTTCAACTTTAAATTTCTCTTTTATAGTCACAATTTGTGTTAATAATGTATTTGTAATGTATTTGAAAACATTTAAAGCTTCACTTAACCATCTAAAGTAGGGTTTGGTTTCATGTCCTGACTTTTGTCTTTTACAGAGTTGGCTTGAACTAGGAAATAAGCAGAGAGCAACAGCTGCTACAGTAATGAATGACAAGAGTTCTAGATCTCATTCTGTCTTCACCCTTGTCATGACACAGACCAAGGTATTGCTAGGGGTTTTTTGTATCTGTTCAGATCTGGTAGTAAAATGTTCTTTTATGTGCTGCCTAGAAGGTTGTGAGAATATACTTGAATATTTTGAGTAAAGCACAGAGTATTTTAACATGGCTTTCTACACCGCAAAACTTGTTTTATTTTACATGCTTTAAGTAGATTCTGATGTCTTTGTGGGAAGTATATTTATAGCAGCAGTATAAATATGTCTAGGCTGACAGATCTGGGAGTAGTTCCAAGCTCCCCAGTGTGATTTTTTGAGATGTAACGGGAATCCTTACTGAGGCCAGACTGAATTTCACACACCTTAGCTTCTAAGAAGGTTAGGCTGTGTGAGGTGTGTGGCTGTGTTGAGTTCCTGCAGGCAACAAACTGGGGCAGTGGTAGGAGATGCAATTTCTGCTCAGTTTCAACACACTTCACTGAATAAATGTTTTCTTGCTTCAGGATGCCTTTTCCCCAGGGTCTCCAGGATATAGGGACTACAACTCCTCATCTGATTTACAGATGCTTAAAAGACAAAACCCGACTTAGTGACATGAGCCTGAAGACAGAAATGGAATATAGGTAGAGCTCCTCAGGAGTCTACAGACTGTCAGTTTTCTCCATTGACAAATGACTTGTTGGTTTGGGGGTTTTTGTTCTTGATTGGTTTAATTTTTGGTCCCAGTTTCCTGGAATTTCTCCTTTCTTCTTCTCCTTGCTATTCCTACCACTAGAATATTGATTTTTCTCTATCATAGCTGGTCTTGAGCTATTCCACTGACTCCTTAACTTCATCGGTCTAAGTCAGTAACAGCTTACTGATTTGCATGTTTATTGGATAACTGCAATTGGATTGACTGCAGTTATCAAACTTCAGACCCAATCCCCTAGTTTGGTAATCTGTTGGGTTTGCAGTTTATGCTTGTGCAGTTATTCAGCCACAACCAACTGATACTGTGGTTATAAGTCTGAGCTTAGTCTCCCTCAAGGGATGTACAAAAGAGGATCCTGTCAAAAATTAAATGGCAGCATGAAATTTTTATCTATTGTGAACAGCTTGTCCGATTTCTGCTTGTCCTCAGAGTTTTTATTTTGGTTTGAATGCCAGCATCTCCCTTTCTTTCCAGGTACAATTTGTGAATAAAGAACAGTGTGATCGTAGGCTCACCAGTCACATAAATCTAATTGATCTAGCTGGCAGTGAGTGCTGTACAAAGGCTCAGACCACTGGAGAAAGGCTGAAGGTAAATCAAGAGTGGAAATCTGTGGAAAAGGCTTGACTCCTAAGAACACCCTTAAACTCCAAAGCATGCTCACCTAACAGGACCTCGGGGCAGGAGCTATAGCTATAAAAGGATGTATATAGCCCTTATGCTTATCAGTATTACATCACATTTTCCAGTGAGGGTGGGTGGCCTGAATAAGCTGTTTGGACAGTGCAATGTGACAGATCTTGCATAGAACAGCTCTCCCCATGTTATGTAGGTCTAATGATCCTGCAGGAGGAGTGAGGGGAAACTATGTGACTTTGGAAATCATGGGTCAAATATCACATGGAGCTGAGGCTTGCCCCTTTTGGGGGGCATATAATTAAATAGATTTTTCTAATAAGAACTTTATTTCAAGCTGTCTTCATAAGTTTGATGGTTCTTAACACTACTTATTTTAAAGGTAGGGTCTTTGTTCTTTCCAAATCAAGATGCTCTTGCATCTTATTGTTTTTTTAATAACTGGTGACATTTAATGTGGTACAGATGTAACATACATTGAACAAATGTAAATTAATCAACAGTACAGTTGATAACATCACACAAGAAACTACAACTGTATTATAAATATTTTTATTTTTGCTTTGTGTAGGAAGGTGTGAGTATCAATAAATCACTGTTGACCCTTGGAAGGGTTATTTCTGCACTGTCTAAACAATCTCAAAATGGAAAGAAAACTTTCATTCCTTACCGGGAATCTATCCTTACTTGGTATGTACATTATATAGAGATACAGGCTTTCTGACACTGTGGTTTTCTCATCTATTCATGAAACACCATTTCCAATCCTTTCTCTCACTCTCTCTCAAATGACCTGTGGAAGGAAGAAATTAGCCTGTTGCATCAGATAAAGACCAACAGGAGCTTGGTTTGTGTTTTAAGTAGCTAACAGTCCCTCTCAACAAGCAAGACCCTGGGTAGTTTGTATTTAATCTGTTCCAATTGGGAAGTTTTGAATTTTTCTGTCAGTGTGAGGGCCAAGGATTGACTGGTATTCTCCTGTCCACTGAAGGCTGTTAAAGGAAAGTCTTGGTGGCAATTCCCAAACAACCATGATTGCCACAGTGAGCCCAGCTGCCAGCAGCACGGAGGAGACGCTCAGCACCCTTCGCTATGCCAAACAGGCTTGCTCCATTATCAACATTGCTAAAGTAAACGAAGATGTTAATGTCAAACTAATCAGAGGTGAGATTGACATCTGCAGTCTTTCAGGGTTGGCATTTGCATGTGTGTTTAGCTTACTTCTTATAAGAGCTGTTACTACTAATATTCTATTCTGTTGACCGACCTCTTGTCAACTAGACTAATGCAGCTTGGGATGTCTTCCTTTTAATATTGTTCTTTGTGAGCTTTTTTATTTTCCAAAATGCAGGTGATATCTTAGGCTACACTTGAGAACTGGAAATACAGAAAGATGTTTTGTTTTTAAATAAATAACAGGATTAATTTTGTACTGTTGTACCAAAGTGTATTTTGCCTTCATTTTTTACATGTACTGTGTGTCTGGTTTGTCTAATGTAGAATTAAAAGCTGAAATTGAAAAACTGAAGGCAGCTCAGAAAAGCGCTCTGAACACTGATCGTGAAAAATACAGGCGTTATTTGCAGGAAATAACATCTCTGAGGGTAGAATTGCACCAGCAGGAGAGGAACATGGCAGAAATGCAAAGGTCAGGCACTCATTAATGTATTAATTTAAAATGGAAATGGTAAAATTTATATGCTATAGTTTTTCTCCTAATACAGTGTTATTTTCTCCATATATTAAGGGCCTGGAAAGAAAAACTTGAAGAAGCAGAAAAAAGGAAATTGGAAGATATAAAAGAATTGCAGGTACATTTTTTTTTATAGGATATAGTACAGAAAATATAATCTCAGCAAACCTTGCAGAAGAATGAGAGTAGCTGTAAGATTTGGCTTCCTTAATACTCATCTTTTAACAGATTGCTGTGACTTCTTAGAAAAATTTAATGTGGATGTTTGAATATATAAAGTAAATTGTTTTTAAATGTGGAACTCTTTTTTTTATTCTAGAAAGCTGGAATTGCGTTCAAAATGGACAATAACTTACCAAACCTTGTCAATCTCAATGAAGATCCTCAGCTTTCTGAGGTGCTGTTATATATGATCAAAGAAGGAGAAACTACAGTTGGAAGGTGTACACCAAATTCTAAACATGATATCCAGCTTTCAGGAGTGCTGATTGCTGATGACCATTGGTATGTAGTGTTCTTTTTATATTTTAAGTTTCTTCTTGCCCTTCCCTTTCTTTTGGAGTCACTCTTCCTTCTGGCAGTAACAAAATATAGTTTTCTAGCCAAAGAAATACTATACAGGGATATTTTTTGTACTGCTCAATGATTAAGGCAACTACCTTCTGTTCCCTCTAGAAATCTGTTAACTGAGGTAGTTTAGTTTCTTTGTTAATTTCATTCATGTAGCAAAGTTTTCTTCTGCAGCATTTCTACATGAATAAGACCTGATCAAATGATATGGTGATATAGATAGTTGTTACGTTAAGTTCAGTGGGAAAGTGAAATGCCTTGACAGTTCTTTATTTAATAAAAATAGACAGCGGCTTGGTAGAAATATTGTTTAAAGTGCATTCCATGCAACTGATCCCCGAAAAAATGCTGTAAGAAATGTAACTAATCAGTTAGTAAAACCACAAAAGTCACATTATCAAAGAAATTCTCACATGGCAGGGTGTTGTTAGTAATTTTCTAGCAGTGGATTCCTAGATATAAATATGGATTCTCTACCAAAACATAGGTTGTCATTTATTAATTATGTGTGTTGTACCTAAATAGCATTAAGACAGTACATATCTAGGAAAACAATAACATCTAAAGCCTACATTTTAGTCTGTTAAGAAACATCACTTGCAATTATCATGAGCTACTAATAAATACTGCAAATGATTCTTGTTTTCAGTGTTATTAAAAATACTGTTGGCAAAGTAAGTATTATCCCACTTGGAGAAGCCAAGACATATGTAAATGGGCAATGCATTTTGGACCCAACAATTCTGCATCATGTAAGTAATTGATCTGGTAATAGTAATTTGTACATGTGTGGGTTTCTTAGCTTTGTTAATATCTCAGCTTCAGACTGTAGGTTTTCTGAAAATGCTGGGTAACCATAAATATTTGTCTCTTCTTCTTTGATTTCTAGCTTCACCTGCATGTTTTAAGAACTGAGAATTTGCCTATAAATCTGAAAGTTTCAGCAGATTTATTTTTCCCCCAATAGGGTGATCGAGTGATCCTTGGGGGAGACCATTATTTCAGGTTTAATCATCCAGCAGAGGTTCAGAAAGTTAAAACACCTTCTTGTGGGACTTTGTGTTTGCATGATGGTCCAAAAGATTTTGAATTTGCAAAGAATGAGCTGCTTATTGCACAGCGAACACAGTAAGTATTGATTCTTCTTGTTCTGAAAATAAGCTCAGTTGTTAATTCAACCATGCAATTAGTTTTAGAAATAACTGAAGATTATTAATTATTTTGCAATGGGGTAAGTTGGAAAATAGCAACTCCATTTACAATGGAAGTCACCACCTTGGCTGAAATAATGTACACCTCTAAGGTTCAATTACCACAAGCTAATCCGGGTACCAACAATGTAGACCACTATTAGAGAAACACTGAGCTCTAGGGGTCCTCAGAGTAGTGTACCTCTTTAATTATGTTTCCAAGCATATGATGAGACTGAAAATTTTGATGTTTTAAAGAGATTTAAAGTCTGAAAAGCAAATGCCTTAGGGAAATGAGAAGAACCCAAAGCAATAACCGTGGTCTTCTGTGATGGTGGAGAATCTGAGAGACAGTGAAATGTTGTTTGGACTTACTTTATTATGGGATGTTATTAAACCACAAAACTTATTGATTTAAAATTTAATTTTGCATCTTAATGTGATTTAGTGAGTTTCCATTGCAGTCTTTAAGTTTGTGAAAATTATATAAAAAAATACAAATGGAAATTGAGTGGACTTTGAAATTCTGGAATGTCTTCCATATTTACATTGGAAATGTCTACAGCAGCAATCTAAATGTATGACACTTGTAGGCTTGAATCAGAAATTGAAGAGGCACGACTCAAAGCCAAGGAAGAAATGATGCAAAGTGTCCAAATAGCAAAAGACATGGTTCAACTAGAACTGACCTCACAAAAAGAAGTGTATGAGAGAAAAATAAAATCCCTGGAAGCAGAGGTGGTAAGTTGCCATTGCATCGTTACATGAAATATATCAATAAAGTAAACTAGAAACTGTAGTGTGTGGTATCTGTTTGTTTGGTGCTTGGATGGGCTTGGTTTGTGTGTTTTTGGTTTGAGTTTTCTTTTTCTCTTGCATATTATAGCAGCATCTTAGAGAATGCAAAGCTTCAATCTTAAAAAAAAAGTTAGCCTTAGTAACAGAGGAATTTGTAAAGTAGCCATCCTCTTCAGAGTTATTCCAGGGATTGTAACTTGTAAGCAAAGAAAAATACCTACAGAATCTACCTTTATTACATGAAGCTTTCAAATCAATATACTGGATTGATTAATAAGGTTTTTTTAATTTCCAAGCTTGTGTGCTACTTTTGTAGTTGGTTTTTTTGGTACAGTTGCAACATGCATAAGTTGGCATAGAATAGTACATCATGGTAAAACAATAATGATGTTTCTCATATCTTAGATACGCTAGAGAAGATCTAAAGTGATGCTTGTGAACTGGGATATAACCATTGCTGATATTGGGCTGTGTAGGTCACAGGGGCTGCAAATTTTAGGTGTATTAAATATCTGCCTGAAGGATTGGTCAGAAATGCTGTAGAAGGAGTATTCCTCCTCTCACTTTTCCTTTTTGATATTAGAGAGAAGAATCTCGTAAGAAGCAAATCCAAGAACTGAATAACCAAAAAGCCACAACTAAAATACAGGAGCTGGAGAAGGCAAAGAAAAGCCTTGAGCTAGAACTCCACTTCAATAAGAAGCGTTTAGAAATGGAGACCTTAGCTACCAAGCAGGTAATTGAAAAAACCTTTTAAGGCAATAAACTCTGGTTTGCCTGGGGGGCCTTTTTTAAATTTGTTTAACAATCAGTTTTTTTAAACGAAATGACTTAAGGTACTTCTATGTGATTTTATGCAGAAAAACTGATGTTTTGTTTGCAACCTGAGTATGGTAATGTATTAATGTTGGGGATTAACTATAGCTGACCTTATTTCTTATATAATGTGGATGGTTTTGTTCCTGCACCAAAATTTAGCAACTGTTGGCTTTGGCAAAAAAACTCCAGACATTAATGTAAGTAATGGCTGAGTCTTGGCTGGTGTTCATATCTATCTGACTGCTGCAACAAATACAACTTCTTTTAAAAGCTGCTCCTTTTAAATTCTAGTATTTTTTGAGCATTGCAATATGTAAGCAAACCCAGAGAACGGTCAGTTTGAAAATTAATTATTTTATATTAGTATAGCAGATGCCCAGTATAAAATTAATTCTGTAAGTCTTTAAAATGGCAGAAACAAAAAAAATTAGCTTCAACAAACAGCATTAAGAGGTTTAGGGTTTTTTTTTTTTAACCACTGCCCATTTTCCCCCAGGCTCTAGAAGACCATACTATTCGTCATGCAAAGATAGTGGAAGCTCTGGAAGCTGAGAAGCAGAAGATTGCTGAGGAAATACGCACCCTTCAGAAGAATCATGGAAGTGGGAATAAACCAGTGATGAGTATGTATATGCATAATGTTACAAAGGCAATGCTGCCTTCTCTTTTTTTCAGTGGGCATGGGTATTGGGTATTGATACAGGAACTCTTTCTGTTCCACTAATACTTCTCTAGTGATCCTGAACAAGAAGAGCCTTCTGGTTGTTACAATCCTTTCTGTTCATCAGCTGTATGTATTGGACTGCATTAAAAGCTCTGTTTAATCACACTCAGGGTAGTTAGGTGGACATACCTATAGCCTGTATTTATTCAGTTACTTAAAAGTCCTTCCCTGCTGTCTCCACTGGTCAGGCATTAACTCATTGGGGAAACTGGAGTAACAGAATTCATTTTCTTTCCATTTCCTATCTTGGATTAATAATAATAATATAATGTCTGGTCTTATGCCTCTGTTTCTGAAATACCCTTTACCCAACCATTTAAAAGGTTTATCTTGCCTGGAAGGGTAATGTTTTCCCAATGTGTTGGGAATTCTTGGAACTATTGTTGGATAAATTACTTTTTTGCTTTTGGGTTGTGGTTTATTTTTCTGCCTTTTATTTTTTTAACCCTGAAGTTGTTGTATCACATTGTGGTTCACTAAATCAATATGTTCTATATTCTTTATTAGCTCCACTGAACTGGAAGTCTCTGAAGCTGTCTGTGATGATTAAAGAGGCAAATGCCATTAGCAATGCATTAGGGAAAAACACTGTTTTCTGCAGGTCAGTATCTGAGTTACTTAATTATAATGTGTATATGTAATGGATATATAATATTTATGTATATATTTGAGATTTGGAATATGCAGTGAGCTGTTAGTGTTTATTTTAACAGTCTTGTGCAATTGACCACGATAAATTTATTTTCCAAACTATTGTTGGTTAAGTGTGTAGCTTAACTAAGTGAGTTATTTTGAAATCTGAATTTCTGATTTGAATTTTAGATCAAAACTTCAAAGGTAGGCTATAAAAAAATAATTTTGAATGTAGTGTGCTTTGGAGGTGAATCTTCTGATATCCATGTCTGTCTTACTTTGGTTCACATATCAAAGTGGTCCTAAAGCATGGTAACTGTGAGATGCATGATGTCTGAAGAAATTTTTGTGTTTGTGTTACATTTTTAATCTCTGTATAATTCTACCTACAATCATCTTGTTTATTTTTGAAATTATGTGTTTCTTTGTCTTGATTTCTGTCTTTTTTTTAACTTTCTCCAATCCTTAGGCATGACAAAATTGATGATAAAACAGGAACAGTGTCTTCTATTCAGGTGCAGGTTCGTAACATCAAACTGGGAATAACAACTTTTTGGAGCCTAGAGAAATTTGAATGTAAACTAGCAGCAATGAAAGAACTCTATGAGGTCAGTAACAATTGAAGAAGAACCACTAGTAATCAGTAATATTTTGTCAAATATAAGGTTTTGATTCTGCATACAGGAGGGAAATCCTGGTGGTTTTTTGGGTTGCATATCTTAAACAGCAAGACACATGACTACTTTTCACTAAAAACATGCAGATGCATTGCCCATCAAACAAAAATAATACAGTAGAAACAAATTACTTTATTCAGGTAATTTTGTGTAAAGAGTAAGAAGCAGTAAAACAAGGACTGCTTTTTGATTCTTTTGGTTGTTCATTGTTTTATGTTGTAAAAGAACTTGAATTTCTGAAGTATCACTTGAGTTTTCATGATTATGTTCTATTTATCCATATGTTGACTACTTTATCACTTTTGTTTTGTTTAACTCTCCTCCTCCCCTGTGTTTCCTTTATTTTTTCAGAGTAATGATAGAAATAAAGCTGTTGTTGATGTGTTTTATGATCCTGCTGATGAGTGGGAACCTGACCTTTCAGACAGCTCCACTTCCTTGCTTTCTAGAAGAAGGTAAAAGTAATTTGTAGCTACTCTTTTACGCTTAAAACAAAGTAAAATATTGTGTAATTGTCTAAATATGCTTTTGTTCCACTCTCATACACTGTGTCATCTGGTGAGTCTTCTCTTGTATTCACTCATTCTCTTGGATTTCCTCCATGGGCAAAAGAAAGGAACAAAAGTTGTGTGTACAGCTTTCCAAAGTATCAGTGCAGAGTGAAATGTGTAGTTTTTAATGTTTCCTTCACATTTCTATACGATCAAAGCATTGTTTTTGAGGAATAAATGGCATATGGTCTGGGACCTTGTGTTTGAAGTTTTAGCCTTATAATAATATTTATAACTGACTTGCAGATTTATGTAAGCTGTAGCTCATCATAGAAATGCTGAGGAGAAGTTAATTTCTTTTCAAAGTTTTTCATGTTCTTTTATCATCTTTTCCTAGAAGTAGGAGCTTTATGAAGAACAAGAGAATTTCTGGATGTTTGTCTGAGATAAAATTGCAATCTATTGAGAATAAACAGACTTCCTATCTATCAGGTACTTGCTAAACGGCAGAACACCTTTCATTTCATACTGAGAATTTGAACCTACTACATGCATAAAACGTAGGTGCTTCTGATAGTTGTTTAAAAACTGCGGCTTGGAAAGCAAAATTAAAAATGTCCTGTTTATGATAGCTTCAAATTTATAATGTCAATCTGTTAAGAGTAGGGGCTTCTATATTTTTTGATTATCCTTTCTTAGGGCAAAAACTTCCTGACCAGCACTATATGAGCCTAATTTAAGTCTCGGGTTTCTTGTTGGGATGGCCTGAGGTGGTAGTAGAAAGTCCTTTTCCCAAGCCCCGTGCCAGAAGAAGAGGTCGAGATGTGTCGGCTCAGTTTCTCCAGGTTGTTTATTATTTCTCACCTAGTACATTCAGTCTATACCCTGCTAGGGTTCTTGCTGCAGTGCTGGTTGTGGCCAACTGACCATAGCCCACAGCCACGGTGGTCTTAACTCTTTATACTAGGCTCTACATGTTCCATGTTTACAGATAAATACCAATACCTATCATCTATGTCAGACAGTACATTTCTACTCTAATCCAATCCAAAAGTGCCACCATCACAGCAGAAGATGGAGGACAAGAAGAAGGAGCAGAAGGACAGGGACACGCCCAGATTGCTCCATTTTGCCTTCTTGAACCCCCATTCTAAACCCCAAAATTCTACATTTACACCCTGTGATAAATTAACTATCATCCTAATCACACTCTCGTGGCTTGTAAATCTTCACACAAGGTTGGCAGCCTCTCCCATGGACTGAGATCAAAGGCAATGGTACTTTTGACTCCATGCCAAGGTGACTGGACCCCTTGCCAGGGTCTCGGACCACCCAGGGCAGCTAGAGGAATGTTCTGGGTTCTGACAATTTAAGAAATTTATCTAGAGCATTACTCTGCCAAACTATGTGGGTTAACTGGAGAAAGAGGCTGAATCCTGATACAGTAATATGGAGACTCTATTTGCTTGAGTTGTTGCTATTCATTCAGCTGCTGAGGTTTCCCCAAGCTTTTGGGCAGGTTTTACAACCTTTTTTTTCCTGAAATATAGGATGCTTTAGTCTTCCAAATACTTGAATACATTCATTTATTTTAGATTGGTTTGGTCTTATTTTTTATTTCTCTGTAAATTTGATTGTTGAAACAAATGTATTTATGTTAAAGAATTTCACTATGGAATTTGTCTTTTTACTAACAGAATTTATGAACTATTGAGAACATTTTACACATTTTTTTGAATGACTGTCTTGAGTAGATGTATGTCTATATAAAAGTCATTAAAAAGACACACTGCTCATTCCTATGAAGAGATTCATGCATGTATGTTTTGCTTTTACCTTGTACAGGTTCACTGAACAAGTCCAGCATATGCTCGGGCATTTCTGAATTGTTTCTTCCTGGAATTTGCAAGGAATCTATAAGTTCAGCTTTAGATTTGCTGGAACAGAATCACGAAGGAAGAAAAAGCATAGCAGATATTCTCCTGACTAATTTGTTTATAATTTTTTCTGGAGCATCTGCCATTTCAAAAGCTTATGAACAGCAAGATGAAGAATGTCAGGAAAACTGTAAGTCTCATTCTCATAGTGGTTTAAACATTTCTAATGACTTGTCTTTCAGATGCACAAGCATTCATGTGTTTGACAGTCACAAGAATTAATGTTCCTATGTTAATTTGCAAAGAAGATGGATCTGATAGATCTCTTTCTCTTGTAGTTTTCTCTCTTGATCGTGCTGCTCAGTCTTACAGCATCAGAATTGTCTCTGCTTTTGACCAGATTGTGGTTATAAGTAAACTCTGGCTTAATAATGTCCAAAAGTGTCCTGGATCTAGAAAAGTTGATGAAGAAATGAAACAGGAAATAAAGAACTTGGGAAGTTATTTACAGTTGCTGTTGCAGGTAAAGAATATTAAAGAATTTGTCTGTGTATAGAGAACTTCTCTGCATTAATGTAGTATTTATTACTACCTTGCTGAAAGCTCTTAAATGTCCAATGTGTGCCGTGACAAACCAATGCACCCAGAGAAGATAGATAGCCAAGGCTGCATTTGTTCTGGCTAAGCTGGTAGTTCCATGTGCCAGTGGAGAGTAACGCAGACCTTCCTGACAGAAGCACTGGTTCTTACTTGTAAAATGGTAAAATTAAACACACATTAAGAGCAAATGAAAGTTTAGGCTATGAAGTGCTGCCGTTCATAAACTAGTGGCCAGTGAGTATTATTTTTGTGCACGCTACAGCCTTGTGAATCTTCTTTTTTCTTTTAAAACTATGTGATATAATGGTACTGTTGCTCTGTGGTTGCAAGGCATGATTTTTTAGCTGTGATACATAAGCCATTGGAAGTAGGAAGATGTAAAGCTGAAAATGCCTGAGTATTGTGTGCTAGGAACACTTGCTGTATAGAAAGAGTGTTTATTGTTTGACCAGAGGTGCTTTCTGGCATCAGTGAAAGATGTGCCTTTGTTTCCCAGGGGTGTTCTTCAGATATATCCTCGATGGTAACAGAAGCATGGAGCAAAGTAAACCAAACAGTAAAACAAACAGTGAAATACGTAGGACACTTGGCAGTAGTCACAACAGCTGATATTTCACTTCCTGAAGAAAACAACACTCCTGCCTCTAATCTACAGGTGAAGAAATGTTTCTTAGAAATACTGCTAATAATAGTAATTCTAGTGTTGAGGTCACACTTTCTATCAGTAACTGTACTCAGGAGCAAATCGTTCCATATACCAACTGAATTAAGTATAGAGTTTATCTAATACTTCAAATTTAGGATGAAAATGGATGTATTAATACCCTTGATGTTTTTCCTTAAAAACCACATCCTTTAAATCTGTGTAAGAAAAAGAAGTATATGGTGCTTTTAGGACTGTACTTGCACTAAGGTTATAGAAGTCTATGTGTTTCACTGAAATTCACTACTTATATTTTAGTAATCTCTAAGTGTAGTCGCCGAGATGGACACTGCACTCGAAGTGCTTCAGTGAAAACATCAGAAGCTTCAAGCATCAGCTCCTTGTTATCTAAAAGTCTCTTGTACCTGTTCTCTTTAGCAAATCTATGGGGCAGCTCCACACAGCTCCAGCTCTTTCTCCACAGTCTTCTGTCTTCTTTCTGCTGTTCCAGCTCACTCCTTTCTGTCCCTATCACGGCCGCCTAACCCTGTTTGTCCTACGTACAGCATCTCACCCTTTCTGTCCCTTGCACAACCTCCTGTCCCTTCCTCCTCACAGCACAGCCAGCAGACTACAACTAACTCACTCTTTATCACACCCGTAGCTGGGAGGGCAAGGTTGTTCCTACTCTTGGATAATTAACACAGCTGCAATAGATCAAGAGTAAGATTGCCTTTAGTACTAGCTCTCTTTGTCTCCCCATATCTAAGTACCTCATTGAATTTATAAAAACCTGAACTGAGCTCCTATGGTCCAAGGAAGATCTGTCTGAATAGACCTGCACTGAATAACTTGCTTGAAACAAAATTATTTCTAGTCTGTTGTAGAAAATCTGTTTTAATTCAAGACCACCTCAGTTTCTTTAACCATTGCATTTTGAACCTTTGTTTTAAAAGGAATTTGTACTTGCCATTTATGATGGAGCAGGCTCAGGACTGGAGGGTCTCATTGATGCTGTACAGGAGAGAGCAAGAATAGTACAGAAAGAACTTGTGAAACAATGTCCACAAAATCAGGTGAGGTGAAATGAAGATTAAAAACTGCTACTATATCTTGGAGACACTTGATAATATTTTGGTTTTTGTGCTTGTATTTTAAATCATGAAGGTGATGATACTATTGGGAGTTACATGAAGTGGAGAATAAATAATAAGGAATAAGCAGCATAGTTAAAAATATTTCTGCAACTGTTTGAAAATTCCAGTAGGGAAGTTAGGGTACCCCTTGGAAACACATCACTTTTTTAGTGGGTAAGCCCTTTTGACAGACAGCTCGGCTAAATTCCAAGAAAATGTTTGGGAAAGACTGATACCTTCTGAGTGATAAATTGTTCCTCTCAAGGAAAGCAAAAATATCTTCCTACTCTGGTTTTTGCTGTTGTCATTCTTAATTCTACAGGTAGTAGTGAAACCATCCAAAATATTTTATTTCAATGTCTTTTGCTTAACTCCCAAATGCTTTGTGTTTCTAGCAAAAAGAGCTGAGCACTCTGCGTTCCAAATAATGCTGTTCATTTGCAGCAAATTCTTCAGTATCTGCAGGATTTAGCTTTGAAAAATTGCATGTTTAGTTGCAGAAAATATTATTTCTTTTGGGTATTTCTCTCTTTAGTATGTCAGTGTTTGTCCTCTTTCTTTTGGTGTACTTTGACTTGAATGAAGTGTACAAAATAATTAAAAGTTTCTTTGTAGATTCAAAATCGAATAAAGGATAATGTGGTCGCAATAGCCAGATTCCTTGAAAATAACATGTCTTACTGCAGAAAGGTAAGAGAAATGTTTCACAATATGTGTTCTTTGAGTCTGGTATTTAAATTTTAAGGATGCATTTATCTAAGAAGAGGAATATATATATACACACACACACACACACACTGTATATTTACAATTGCATGAGAACACTTCCTGTCACAGACGCTTCTGTAACTGGAATGCTATATTTCCTTACTACTGCATTTCCCCTCAAAGCTCTTTTGTTTTAATTTTACTTAAGATAAAGAATTTCTGGAGATACTTGTATCTTCCTTTTTGTCCTCATCTTGAACAGCCTAACTACCTGTTCTTGGTTTTTTTGGTTTTTTTTTAAGTTGAAAGATCAACTTTGCTAGTGTAATTATTTTATAACTGCTGCCATAGCTGATGACCACAGTTACTGGTATTTTGAATTAAAAGCCAGGATAGATGATTTATCTTCTAAGAGCCAAGCCTTTCCTGGATTTTCATGTCATTTGCTTTTTTCTTCTTTTCCTAACCCTATCAACCATGTGCACTTTTCAATGCTGTTATATGACGTGGCATTGATTTGATTTTGTGTTTCAGCATTGGCTTGATCTATGTGACTGAAACCATAATGGGCATGTTTAGTCATTTATATGCTGTGATGTATTTGATTCTCTTTAAATTGCTTTTTATTAATACAGAAAGAAACAGAATCTCAGTTGCCAGGAGAAGACTCTCTGTACCGAGAAATAAAGAGGAGCACTAAGATTGCTGTGAAGTGTTTGGAATTGGAGCAGTGTTTGACTGAAATCTGTCAAATTGTCTCTTCCATTTTTCAAGGTATTTAGCTGACTTACCACCTGTAACCTACGGGCTACAGGACACTTGCAAAGCAATGGAGAGGGCTCTTTGGTATCTGCAAAATGCTGCATTTGATTCTTCTTGTGTCTGTTTCTCATAGGGTTGCACAGAAACACCAGCCCTCTCAGGAGCTTTGCAGAAAATATTTCTGTCGTTGCTGGATATTTTAACAACTATTTCCATTTATTTGCCTTGTCTTCTACAAACAACCCTATCCAGAAAATGCATGTGCCTTTTATGAACCTGGATGAATTGGACTCTCTGGTTGATTCCCTTATTATGAATTTTGAACTTGAACAAGGACAGCCATCACTGCCATCTCAAATTATTTGTAATGAAACTACTGAGACTCAAGGAGGACAGGTTGAAACAGGTCAGGTTGGATCTGCTTGGAATGGGATTCCAGAATGCAAACAGACTCCAGAGCTTTCACCTGGTAGGATAGAATGGGTATAAAATGTTATAAATGAAAGAGAAGTCTTTCCTATTGCAATGTATCACCAAAAGCTAAAATTTATTGCTAATATTATTAGTGAGTGAGTGATGGGAAAATAAAATGCCATGTTTGTATAAGTACCCTATATTTCACCAAAGGAAAAAAAAATACATTCCTTAAGAGGCTGTCAAACTTCAAAATAGAATTCCTTTTGTTTTAATAGAAGTCTATTACTACCTACATTTATAAGAAATAATTTATTTTTTTTAAATTTTTGCTTCACCTCAGCTGCATTATGATATAGTAATGCTACTGCAACTTGAAAGTGGTTTTATATGTCTTTTTCTGAACAGAGCAAAAGCTTTGTATTTATTTATGTAAAGGAAAACAATGAGAGCTATTAAAAGTACTTCACAACCTTATTTGATGAATGCTTTTGAAAGCGGTTTTAGTTCATTGAAGAATCTGGACTTAAAGTAGCAGTGATGCTGTTCAAAGTGATTTGTGTTGCTAGTGAGTTATCTTTTGATTGCTGAAATCACTTTCTCTAGTATTCATACTGGGATAGAAGCACATCTGTTCCTAAATAACATATAAATTATCCCAGGTTGTAGAGAGCTTCCCAATCCACTACTTCCTTGTGCTTCTTATCGCTGTTAACATCTTACTTTTGGTCTGCTGGCTGAAGTTAACAGGAAGGATGGAAGTTAATTTGCATGGGTTTTAGGAGGCCTGGACTGAGCACAATTTACTCACAACAGTGCTGAGAAATTCATAAGGTAAAACCTATAGTTTTTTCCTATACATCAATGTGTCTGTCGTAGTTTAAGCCCAGCTGAAAACTAAGCACCATACAGCCACTCCCTTGCTCCCCCACCAGTGGGGGAGAATCAGAAGGGTAAAAGTGAGAAAATTCCTGGCTTGAAATATAGGTAGTTTAATAAGGAAAGCAAAAGCCATGCACAAAGCAAAGCAAAACCAGGAATTCATTCACTGCTTCCCATGGTCTTTCCCCATGGGCTTCAGGGGAATCGTGCTCCCGCACAGGGTTGTGGGTCATTCCCACAGCCTGCAGTTCCTCATTGAACTGCTCCACTGTGGGTCCCTTCCACAGGGTGCAGTCCTTCAGGATCAGCCTGCTCCAGTTTGGGTGGCTCACAGAGTTACAAGTCCTGCCAACAAACCTGTTCCAGCATGGTCTCCTTTCTCCATGTGTCCACAGGTCCCTGCCAGGAGCCTACTCCATTGCTGGCTTGCCCTGGCTGTCCCTCCTTCAGGCTCACCTGTGCCAGTGTGGGCTCCTCCGTGGGCTGCAGGTGGATCTCTGCTTCCACATGGACCCATCCACAGGCCCCAGTCTTTGTGACTTGTGTTCACACTGGAGTTCCAGCATGTTCAGTTCAGCAGCACTGCCCTGGCCATCTGTCAGTCCCTGTGCATCACTGTTGCTGTCCTCAAAATGTCCCCAAGCACAGCAGAGTTGAGGGGATCAGCAGCAGGGAAAGCAAAAAGCAGCCACAGAGGAGCACAACAGTAATGGACTGTAAGGCATCAAGCCCAGGGCAAACACAGGAGTCTGCCCAAAGCGGCCAAACAGCAATAAAGGCTGTAAGTGCCATCTAACACATTCCAATCAAAGCTGTTATCTTGAACCTTCTGAGTCCCATGTTGGACATCAAAAGGGACTGTTGTGGTTTAACCCCAGCTGGTAATTCAAGCCCCACACAGCTGCATGTTCACTGCCTCCCAATGGGATTGGGGAGTGAATTAGAAGGGTAAAAGTGAGAAAAATCATGGATTGAGATAAAGACAGTTTAATAGGGAAAACAAAAAATAGTGCATACAAGCCAAACAAAACAAGAAATCATTGCTCTACTTCCCATGGCCAGGCAGGTGTTCAGCCATCCCCAGAAAAGCAGAGCACCATTACATGTAATGGTCACCTGGGAAGGCAAATGCCATCACTCCAAATATTCCCCCATTACTTCTTTCCCTCTGTATACTAATCATGATGTCTGGAATGTCCCAGCTGTGTCCTCTCCACTTTCCAAGCACCTGCAGCCTCCTCATCAGCATGGCAGTACAAGAAGCAGAAAAGGCCTTGGCTCTTTGTAACATCTGCTCAGCAAGAAAAAAGAAAATCTCTATTTTATCATCATTGTGTTCAGCACAAATCCAAACCATTGTCCTAAACAAGCTGCAGGGATTGACTGACACAGACTCTGCTCATGCCAGCAAAGCCAAGCCGGTTTATTACCCTAGTTTACCAGTATTTATAGGTCACTGTGTTTGTACAAAATTTTCCACACCAACACCTTTGTCCTGGCCCCCTTAGAAACACAATCTTCTGATTATCCTTGTCCTTTGTTATTTCTTTCTCTAGCAAAGTTCTTGTTGCATCTCCCTTTGTCAAAGTGGGCAGCACCAGAGGGTCAGAGTGACCAGACATGATGTCTTCACTTCTGTTCTTGCCTGGAATTTATCTCTCCCTCAGCTCTCACTGTACCAGGGCCAAAAGTTCAGCAGTGCTACCCAGTTCAGCTTCTGTAGCTTTCTGATCTCGGACAACAAGCCTCCTTGAAAAAAATTAACCCCACCTAAGCCAAAACCAGCACAGCTTCTATAGTGCTTCACATATTCATGGTAGTAATTTCTCGTTCTGGGGAAAGATATTCAACATCTTGAGAATTTCAGTCTTTGAGGAAGTCAGGCTCTTGGAAGTCTTTTACGTAAAAAGACTGCAATAAAATCAATCATTGTTTTCTTTTGAATATTTTACTTGTAATTGATGCTGTTATTCAGTGATTTTGTGCTTTTCTGACACAGAGAAAATGGGGAAGGTAGTTATGTTGATCCAGTAACCCACATATGTATTTCCGAAAGACAGTACACTGTAGTACTTTCCCAAAAGATGTCTAGCAGTGCAATCCTGCCACCAAAAATACTCAGCACTTTTTCTTGTGGCTAATTATTTTCTTCTCACATGAGGTGTGATGCTTAATTGCTTTCTTAGTGTAAAGGCCTTTGCAAGTTTGTTCAAGGGTTAAGAAAATATATTCATTTGTTCAGATTTTTATGCCTTTAAAATGAAGAGAAGCCTGATATATTTCTACTTGTGTAAATGTATTATTTTGTATTTGGCTGAACTTTTAAAAATGTAACTTGTTCTTTTCTGTGTTGTGTGTCTAAGCATGGGAAATGTAAAAAGTAAAACTACATCATGTACCTGATCACTGATTTTTACAACTTCAAGTGTGAATTCCTTGTTGATTTTCTTCAGTTGATTTTGAGACCTTCCTTTGTCACTGAGAGTATTGCTTTCTTGCTCAAAATATTGTAGTGTCAAGATATGAAACACCCAGTAAAGAGGGGTTTTCTGTAGCTCACAAGAGAAACAAACAAACAAATTTCTTTACCTACATAAAATTTCTTTCCTCTAGCAAGACACATTAACTTCTCTCAACTAACAGCACACATCTATAGACTGAGTGCTCATGAACTAATCTATCCCTTTTGATGTCAGAACAGTCAATTCCTTTCAATATCTGCTAGTCAAGATTATGGTGTTATGTCAAGTGTTCGTTGCAAAATTACATTTGGGTGTTAGTGATGTTCCACCTGCACATGTGATTAATCATGTTAGCTTTTGTCCTTGTATTTAATAAGAAACATTGCTCAGAAAACACATTGAGATTTGCAGCATTGTTATGAGTTTTTTTTTTCCCTTTCTATAACAGAAAACCACGTTGTTCACAAACTTAAAGCTCAAAATAACTTTGAGTTTTTAGCATTTTGGAAACTCAGGAAATGACCATGCAAACTAATGGGTTTTTGATAGACTTCTAACTGAGGTATTGGAAGGGCCATCTTAATAATGAAATTTAGCTTTTGCAGTATGATTAAAAATGTGCCAGTGACTTCCTTCTGCTCAGCTGGGGTTTGTTGTTTTGGTTTTTTTTTTTTTTTCTGGTTTTTTGTTTGCTTTTTCTTCTTCTCCATGCTAACCAACTGTGTCTAATCAATCTCTCTCTTATTCCCATTTCTTATGCATTATTTTATAGTAAGATGTTGACAAAACCTGCTTCTGCTAGTGTTTTCTCCAGCTTGGTGCCCTTGTTGCAGTTATACACCACTGAAGTGCTTCATTCTCATGATCCATACAGTGCCCATACATCAGCAGTGAGCCAGAGCTCCCACACCGTGCTGCATTAACACATCAACACGCCTGAGGCCCCAGCCATCTATGGATGTAATATACCATAAGGTAAGGTATATTTGTAACTATAGACTCGTGTATCCTGAAATTATCAATGCCAAGGAACTGGTGTCACAGCCAATATTTATTCAAACACCTTTCATTAACTGTTATTAGGAGAATCAAGATGTTTACTTCCAGCAGGTAACTGTTCACACAATATTTTCACTTACTCCTTCACACTTCACTTGCACCCACACATAAAAATCACTCATGGCTACAAGGCTGGAGCAGCAACTGGGAGCTTCTGTCTCTGAAGTGGAGGCTCAGATTGGCTTTGATGAGAGTTTGATGTGCCAGGCACCTCTGCATGTATGCTGCCTCTTTAGCTACTGTTTTCTAGCTACTGTTTCTGCATCCACAGCCACAGGTACCCGTAGAACCATTCACACACACTTATACAGACAGAACTATCATGGTTTGGGCTGAAACGTTCTCAGTAGCTGAAGTCGTGCTTCTGCTAAAAGCACTAAATTTGGTCTCGAAAGGCTTTGGGGCTCTCAGATCTACAGCCTTCAGCTCCATGACACTGAATGAGACTGTCAGTGAATAGTCAGGTACACGTGGGAGGGATGGGAACTGCTATGAAGAAATGTTTAGGCACCTGACTCAGATGTATTATTTTCTGCAGTTATGATGAATTCACTTTGTTACATGTATTGATGTTATCTGTGGTTTGTGGGTTGTTGTGTTGGTGTGGGAGTTTCGTTTAGGTTGCTTTTTTGATGTATTTTTCCTTTCTTTTTGGTTGATTTTCTTCTCTTTTTCCTTCAGGAAATTGTTCTTCAGTCAGCTTTAAGGTAAAAAGTAATTGGAACTATAGGTACTTGACCCATGGGTTTTAATGACTGACATAAAAGGAGGGGGGCTTTGTTTTAATTTAAATGTAAAGTGAGGAGACAGGGTACTCAGCTGTACCCTAGTTTAATTTGAAAACGTAAAACTAAGAAAAATCTAACCAATAAAAAACATTCTCTTTACAGTAGAGGTTACTTTAAGAAATGAGTAAGAAAGACTTATTCCTTCAGTTCCATACTTTATTTTAAAAAAAGTATTAATTAATAAAAAGGCATAATGATTCTGAGACTACCCAATGTTAGCCTGTATTTATTGAGACACATTGTGTGTAAATTAGCTTTTAGAAGAAAGTGCAGTCTAGCTATGCTTTTTAAAGAATGTGTATTAGTCTTAGAAATTAGAGATAAATAAACTCTTCTAGTACTTGCTTGAAAATTCTAGTTGAAGGAAAACAGCAAGCTGCAGTTTAGATTTAATTTGATCCAGTAATGGCATCTGCAGGCAGAAGAGAAGACTACATCTGATTTACCTCTGCGAATACAACCTGTTATTTTTGGACAGGAAATTTCTTCTCATTCTTTATTTATTTGAAAATACTGATTTGATGAGTCCTGTCACTGCTGTATGTTTTGCAGCTTTTGTGATTTCAAGGTGGGTTTTTGCTTTATTTAGTTTTGATTTTTTAAAATATTATTATTTTAGAACAGTATTTTAATTCCCTTCCTAGCTTTTGGTAGGATCTGAGAGGGTTTATGCCTTTTCCCAAGAAAGAACTATGCCTTTTTTCTTTTGGAAGTCTTGATTTTTAAATTTTCTGTATTAAAAGACCCCAACAGTTACCAACTTTTCTTTGTTTTATGCTCTTTTTATGACCTGGAATCAGTACATGCAACAAGATTTGGTTGTTCTTGAATTTTTTTCCTGCCCCATTTTTGTTTGTTCTTGTTGTCTTAGTATGTTTATGTTCATGAATAGCATTGGATTCTAGGATAGGAGACAGTTTATATAAGCTAAACAATGTTCATATGATTTGATTATTGCAGTGAAAACAGGACAAAACAGAGATCTTCTGAGCTAATGCTTCATCAACAGCAAGCACCACAAACAGCAAAAAAAAATTCCTTCAGGTATCTTTCAATGCGAGCTAGGGTAGCTCACCTGTGTCCTGGTGGGAGTTTGTTCTAGGGCACCGAGGCAGGATGATGATGCCGATGAAATACTCTCACAGCAACTGGTGAAAGCTTCGCTGCCAGGGCTGACTGTGTAACTCTCTATCCACAACCATTTCCTGTTTATTAACACTTCAGAATTCTCTTAGCAGTTCTCGTTCTGCCACTTGCCAGCACGGTAGCGAAAATGAGCCCACTTTTACAAGACGGATTTTTTTTCCTCTTAATTTAGAGAAGTTCTGCTGGCTATACCGTGTGTGTTTCCCATGTGTGGTACTGTGTGTATTAGCTGCGGTATTTTTTTCCTTGCCCGGGGTGGGGAGCTGCAGGAGCAGTGTGGGATGAAGCCGTGCCGCGGATCCAGCGAAGGCTGCGGTGTTCCCGCAGAGCCGCTGGATGGCGGTGCTGCACAAGGCGAGGGCGCCCGGGCAGCCTCTCCGCTGGTGCCGGGAGGAGAACCCGTGCTTTCGAGCGGTCCAGAGAGCAACTTTCCTGCCGTATAGCCCCTTAATTAACTATATGACAGCTTAAAGCATAGCTATAATGTACGTACAAAAATATCTATTATCTCTTATTTTTCACATTATTAATTTAGAATTTTCATTCTTTTAAAAATTGCTACTAAGGAAAAAACATCTGATTTTACTTGTGAATAATACAATACAACAATGATTTTTATCAAAATCATGAGTAAATTTGGAAAATAGCGTCCCTAACTCTATAAGCAGTCTTAAGGAATAACTTCTCCTGTCATGTTCACATGAATAGCACAGGAACAAAAAAGCTCAGGTTTAATACTGAGATATGTAAGGCTAGGAGAGATGATGGCTAGTAAAGCAAATTTTATGCCAGTTTGACTTCTGATTCTGATTCTTCTAATTACCAGAATGCCTATAAATAAACTAATTTTTTGCTGCACAGGGGCTTGGGTGATTCATTTATTCCCCCTTGTGTCTTCCACAAGTCACATAATGGGTCGAGAATGAAATTCAAAAGGGAACTCTGAAATTCTGACTTGAAATTTCCTATTGTAACTGGTAGGTAAGAAATATCTTAAGATCTTTTGGGTTTTAACAGGTGAACTTGGTAAATAGAAGTGTTGTAAATGTGTTTAAATTGTGAAACCAAGGTTTCTTAAGGCTTATTTGAGTTTGCATTGAGTAAGAGATGTATTATTGGGAAAACTTCTTAGTGTTTGCAGAGAAACTCAATACTTGAAAATTATTTATTTAGTAACTCTTTTGTCCCCTGTTTAAAATAATCCCCAGTGATTGTTAGCATGTCTTACATCATAATTTCCAACTGTATCCAAAGGTCTAAGAAGACCTGAGATAAACTATACTTGTCTTTTCTCCAGCCTTGACTATGCTTCTTGTGAGAGTGAGGTTGTAAATCAGATGGAGAGGAGGAATTTTTTTTTTTTTTGAGAGAGAGGGTCTTTAATAAGCAATCCGCCTTTATGTGCAGTCTCACCTTTTCAATAAAAGCATAAAAATTGGTATGGAGCAATCCAACCCGGCAGTTATTGTGCTTACAAGACTTAGACCACTTAGTAACTATTTTATTAACTGTGTCTTGATAGTATGGGATCCTTCCAGAATTGTTTTGTCTGGCATTGCAATTGAATAAAGGAGTTAGCCTGTTCCACAAGTATATGTGAAATTAAAGCAATAGTTTTAAAGCTGTCTCATCTCTAAAAAGATACCTCAACCAACCAATCTAAAAGCCAATTTGTTTTTCAAATAATGAGCATTATTAAATAATTTGTGTTTTGCAGACAGATCAGTGAGACCAACATTGGATACATCTTCTGATGTATATATCAAATCTTACACTGAAGTTGTGTGTGGGATTTTTTGTTTTTATTTTTTGTGGAGTTTTGTTTGGTTTTGGTTTTTAGAAAGCCAGAAGTAGCTACTTTTCTTAAGAGACGTCTTTTAAAGAAAGGGTTTCTCTTAGCAGAGTATTAATATACTTGGACCATAATAGCTACAGCTTGACCTCTCCACTTCTGATGCTATTGAGTCATGCTAAAACTATCTCCTGTTCTCCAGCTGGAACTGCATGAAAATCTAGAGTGTTCTTCATCTAGCAGATATCAAAGTGCTTTGAAAAGGTGAGAAACTCTTTGTCACTCAACAGATGGAGGAGAAAGTATTCAAATAGGTTAGGTGGTTCCTATTGCTCAGTTGCAAAGCAAATGAGTGATCTGCTTATGAATAGATCTTATTGAAGAAATAGATTCTTAACTTTGGGGGGATCTGCTTAGCTGAGGTGATATTTTTTAACCTCTAGGGAATAGACTACGTATAAGTTGTTTTAAGAATTCAGCTATAAATATAGGGCACCTTTGGCATAGACACCATTACAGCTCTGTAAAGGAACTTTGTGAACAACAGCCTGAGTAGAGACAGACATCCTGGTATAAAGTAACAGGAAAAGTAGGCTTTATCCCTTGAACTTAGGAGTGCTGCCTTAGGGCAGCCCTGCAGTTTTGCCGGCCCATGCTTTTTAATATTGATGTCAGACAAACACGTGTGACTATCCTTACAGTACCGAGAACTCTTGTGGGACCTGCTTTTTAATCTGACATTCAATGGCCCCTTTTCTCTGTGCTTGAAACTAGACTTCCATGCTATTAGTTTACAGCTGTGCTCCAGGAAAGATGAGGCTTCACTAAGATATACAATACATAAACCACATTTTTGACACATTGCACTGGCAACCCTGTATTGGTAGGCTCTGCTGTCCGGGGAATAAAGATCATTCTCTGCTCTGTGCTTTAAGGCAGCACTGCTGTCTTGAGAGGGCATTTACAGCATTCTCTGCTCAGACAAGTGAAGACATCAGTGACATGTTCTTCACAAATGTGTGTTAGCCAACAGCATAGTTGGCTTTTCCCTCAACTCTCAGATAATTGGGGCTTTCAGAGGAAAATAGAATTCTAAATATGGAAGAAGAAATCCTTGAGAGAATTTGTTGTTCACAGTTTCTAGAAAACTGTTTTGTAAACAGGATTGAAATTTATCACAGTATTTTGGCAACATCAAACATCGAATACAACCAGATAAACCTAGAAATAGGTTCTTGTGGCTTAAATTGCAAAGTTTGTTTGAGGCTAAGTTATATGTGACTGAAATATTTCTGTCTTGTCTAGGTGTTAGAATGTGGGAGCCATGTATTTTAGCAGGATGTTGATACCTTTTACAGTTGCGCAGTGTTAGGGTGATTACTGCTTAGCAGAAAGTCCCCATTATGAAATGTCTTAATTTCCTATGTCTTTCGTAAGGAAAGAGTCATCTGCCAGGGATTTTCAACAGGAAATTAATAATTCATAGGCAGTGCAGTGCACCAGGTCCATTTCCCATTTCTTTCTGGGCTGTATAGTCACAATAGGATGTATTTTTGACACTATGGAATTGAAAATGTAACTCTGAATGTACAAAGCTGACTTTTGTGTTGAATAAGCTAATTTTATTTTGGCAGTCACTTTTACTGATTGTAATATTTGAGTATTTGTTTGCATAAATTTGGAATCATGTACATTTCTTTTGACAGTTTCAGTGCTCTTTTTATGATCAAAAGAGGTCAATAAAAGTCATACTCATGTAGTGTCGTGGTTTGGGATCAAGTTGTTAGCTTCCTGTTTGGTTTTTCTAAGCATGGCCTGTGATGGATTTCTGTGCTAGTATGTTTTTATAATCAAAGAATAATCACATTTTTATGGGTGTGCACATATTTGTTTTATATTATTTCTGTACTCTTAAATGTTACTATATCCAGAGCACATCAGTATATTCCATCTTCATGGGATGCTTAGTTCTAAGTTGATGGTGCCTGTACTTTCTTAACCTGTACTTTGCCCACTGTAAGCTGATTTTTACTCCTTGACTTTCTTGTTAATTTTTACATGAGAAATGTATTGAGTTTTCTATTGTAATGTAAGTGAAAAATTGGATTGTAAGAATAGTTTGAAAAGAGTGAAGCTTTTTTTAGTTCACTAATGCAGAGGCTGCATCAGGAATTTGCTTAGGTAAAGGTGTTTGTTATTATTTAGATTTTATAAATGCTCATTATTTGGTAGGCATTTTCCAGTTTTAGAGGAAATTTATGTCCCAAGGACTTTAGAACTGAAAACATAGGGAAGAAGAGGAGAGATGTAATTTGAAAACTATTTCAGGGCCTGAGAATTAAAATTCTTTTATTTTATACAGATACTATTTTTAAATGATGCTATTATTCCTAGAAATGCCATCTAGAAGAAGAATGAATTGTATCTGTTTTGAAGGGAGAGGAAAAAAATCCTTACATCTCCAATACGATGAATATGACAAAAGGTGGGTAGGTAATGCATATCAAAATAAATAGCAATTTTGTTGTACTTACCATGTTTTTCATAGGGTTAGAAAAACAGTTTAAAGTATCACATGACTAACATGATTTGATTCTAAATTCAGAATTTCCACAGCATGTCTATTCTGTGTCTATTCTGTAATGCAAATACAGCATAGTCATCTATTTACCAAAAAAAAGGCATAAAAATAGATCTTATGATATTACATGATAACGTGCATCACATGAACGGCATATAGGAACTCTCAGAATTCTGGTAATAAAAGAGATTTAAAATGGGCATGAAAGACTTTCCTTGACATTTAGATAGTTGATGCTGTCCTATTAAATAAAGGGTAGAATTTAAAAGTTAAGCAAGTTCCATGCCAGTGGTAATTGTGGATTACAGCCCCCTTAAATGAGCAGTATAAATGGTGCTGTTTGATGTTCTCGTTTGTAGCACAGTAATTATGCTAAGCTCCTTCTTTTGCTTGTGGATCAACTCAAAATCTGTTGATGCTGTGTTAATAATACCAACTCTGGGCAAATACACCTTTTGAAGCCCTATAACTCACATGTATTTGTAACATAATCTTGGAAATAGCAGTGCTATTCTATGGAAATCAGAAAATTCTACAAATGCCACAACAGGCATCTGGTTCTTTTAAACCCATACAACTATTAAAATACACATCTCTTTATAAAAGGGCTGAATACAATTCTTCAGTGGTGTGACAGCTGTAAAAATATGAAAGCTGCTGAAGTGCTGTATCATAATGGGAGGGTTTGCAAAACCCACCATGTTCTGTGGGTGCACAAATACCACTAGATAGTAAAGGGACTCTGGCTTCTAAATCTGTTTGGTTATTCTGAAAACCTCCTTGCAAGGTTGAAACTGACACTGCAAAGAGATATACAAAGTGCGCTTAATCCCTGAAGTAGGACTGAAGTAGGCAGGCTGCTGCTGAAGTGCTTTCTTTGATGCAAAGTTGGGTTTAACCCTCGCGGCCTGTCACCACGGCGAGTGTGACGCGGCGTGCTGGGGCCGCCCGGCCAGATACCGCCGCTCCTCCTGCCGGCAGCTTCAGAGGTACATCAACAAAATCTGGGGAAAGGTGTTCCTTTGGTATCCTTTGACGTGCTGGGGAACTTGCAACTTTGCTTGTTCTGCTTTTAATTCACTGATGTTACATCAGAAACTGCCGCTTTTTTGGTGTGAACAGGCCTGAGGCTGACGAAAGCAGGAACTAAATGCAGCAAGGACCAGAAAATGAGTGAACAAGCAAGCAAATTGCAGAACTGCTTGCTCACTTGTTCTAGTGAACAAATATTACTGCAACTCATGTACTGAACAAATAAGTCTGCTCCCTACTCCTTCAAAACTTGCAGAATTTGCACATCAGGTGAGCTGGAGATAATATACAGTGGTCGGTGGGGTCCCCTCAGCCCTCGGCATAGAATAAAACTCAAATTCATGGTACCATTAGTGTCAGTGGGAAGTAAACTTATTAAAGCAAATTATAAAAATAATAGGAAATATACCACAAATCAAAACATAGCTACTTATATTTCAGTTAGTGAAATTTGGTACATTTTATGTATTTATGTATTCTGCATTTTTAATAATTTAACCTTTACCAGCAAACACCTCTGCACAAAACGCTGAAGTAATTGCGCTAACCTGAGCTCTTGAGATGGCAAAAAGAAAGAAAATAAACATTTATACATACTCAATATGCTTTTTAATGTAATTCTACTTTTTTTTTTTCCATGAAGAACTATATATACAAAGAGATTCTTTTTAAAAGATAGGGTAAAAGCTATTTATAGTCTAGGTTGTTTTAAGGATACAGTACTGTAGGTATACTGTTGATCTCAAGTTTACTAAAATTCACATCTATGATAAAACTTAGAGAAAACAGAAGGGACATCCTCCTAGTTTAAAATTGCATGCAAAAAAAAAAAAAGTCAAAGTAAAATTTTGAGCAGTTTTGATAAGCAAGGCCTGTGGATTCTGACTGTTGCTTGATTTTTTTTAAAAAAATGTAAATATAATAGGTTTTTGAAAATAAAGTAAATAATACAGTGCCCCTCTGACATTTTTTCAGATGAACAATTTTTCAGGAAGATTACAAGGCTGAGTAGTCAGTTTTTGAGAGGTGGAGTATAGTTTAGTTGGTGGGCCTGCTGTGATTGGAATTGATTAATGGGTGTTGTGATAAGCATAGAAACAGATCAGTGGCAGCTTATCCTGCTTTCAGCTGTCACAGCTGTGCCTCTTCACTCTTCTTTTGGCCCTATCACACTCTCTGGCAGCCTTTAAAGTACCTCCTTCCCAGTGGAATTTCTGCAAATCATCTACTCAAATGCCGAGTTACCCTAGAAGCAGCTGTGTCTGAGAAAATTTGTTCAGGCTCACATATTTGTTGTGATGAAGAATATTACGTTAGAGAATCCTTTCCTCCTGCAGGAGGAAGCATGCTGTGCCATACCCTGAAGAGAGAGTTAAGTGATGATTCTGATGGGCAGGTGGGCTCCTTAGTCAAGAACTTTCAATGCTGGCTGGAACAGGAACACAGTTTGCAAACCTGCTGGCTAAGAGCTATCACTGCTGCTGCTTGACAGTTGCAATAAATAACCCCTGAATGTTAATTTTATTGCTAATGGCTTGGGAGAAGCAATGCAGTTACATGTTTAAAGTCCTGGTAGCCGCCTTTTTTGTTGTAATGTTCAAAAGATTTTCAAATGCAGGTTTTAGAAGTTCTGAATGTGTTTTGAAAGTATTTCCCTGGTTTCCTTAATGGGAACTGTGATCACACTGGAGATCTCCAGTGATCTCCAATGTGATCACTGATGCGGGTGGTTTGATAGGAATCATGCAGTTTTAACAGAAAATTATAGGTACGTGGATTTTATACAAAATAAAGGTGGGACCCTAAGGTCCCTTCTGAGCTGGCATTCAATGAGCCAAACTTTTTATGTAACTTCATGGATTTGTGGAGGATAGCCTAGGAATTACGTGCTTTTCAGGATATGAGACTTAATGCTCTGTAGGATTTCTCCAATTACTTACAAAATATTTTGTTCATTTCATTGGAAAGTGAATAAGCCTAGAGCATGTACTACTCTTTCTGGACATTTTGTAGATTATAATACTTAGGTGGTAAATAGTCTTTTTATGAAATCTCTGGGTGCTGTAAATCATTGTTGACTTCTCTGTATGCTTTAAATGCCTGAGGCAGCTATCCCAGCATTATCAATAAATATTAAAAAATGTTTTTATCAAACTCAGGCAAATTAAATTTGAATTTAAAAGCAAATTATGCATACAGAAGGTCTCATCTCTGGCTAAATCTGCAGGATGTCTAACTGATCCACCAAGGTAGTGCACAGTTTATCCACTGTGGCAGTCTGTGAACAAGAATAAGTTTAGACTCTTTAGGAAAATAAAAACTAAACTAAAAAAGATGATTTGTTAGGTTTCTATTATAAGAGCATGTACAGTTCCTGTGTTGTATATAGAGTCAACTAAGTCACATTAGTGGGAAACTACTTCTCAATGAGATGAAAAAAAAATTTACTTCAATTTTTAATTATATTTTACAGAGGAATATATCGAAGACAGTTTTAAAAAATCATGTTATTTATTTACTCTATGATTATATCATATGTCAGCTGTATTTTGTAATGTCTTCTGGCATAGCAAAGCAAACAAAGTCATGTTACATTAATGACTTGTCTGAGATTGCTTATCTATAATTCCATGCTCCTTTGCTATAGAAAAAACATGGCCCTGAATCTTAAACAGCTTTTGAATAAAGGCACCTGCAATTATATGATAAAAAAGTCCATAGGTTTTTGACTTAGTGCTTTTGGTTTTCTTCATTTAGTGGATTTTGCTTCAATTTAGATTTGCATGTTCTGCAATCAAAAAAAAAAAAGAGGATATTTTAATTCAGTACAACTTTAAAATTCCCTGTTTCTGTACCATCTAGTGCAGCATAAAAATTGAGTATTTTAAATGAGAACTGATTAAAAGGAAAGAAAAAAGTGATTATATGTTATTCGCATGTAGTGTAATTGTTAAGTTTTCCACATCTTCATCTGCTGCACGGGAACTTGTTCTTTGGGAATTCAGCCTGCACTTTTGTCCTTCCTGTGATTTCTTATTTCAAGCTTGATAGAGAAAGCATCCACTGTTGTATCATTTCCTTAGTGCTAACAGCTTTTATTCTCTTCAACAAGTGTTTACAGAAAAGTGTTGATGCTTATTAATCTGTTTCTTGTCTTACAAATGTGCTTATGCATGATTTGTGGTAAAATTGGCATTTCTGACAGCTCTCAGTGTAATCTGCATAGCACAACAAGATTGTTACATTGAACAGATGTGGCTTGGAGTTGTTATTCTTTGTAATTACCATCATTAAGTGAAAGCATGTGTCAATCAACTTTGTACTTTAAACACACCACTCATTTGTGAGACACATGCATCTGCATTTCAGATACAGATCTAAAGTACTTGGGTTTGAAATTTATTTCTGTTGTTTCTATTTAATACAATACTCCATGAAACACATAAAGCCCAAAGATGTCAAAGCAACAGATCATCAAGTTAAGAAAGGCTTTTCTGAGGGTTCATGTAGATACAATTTTCTTTTGGAAAGGAGGGTGATAATAATAGATTCATCCTCCTTTTCTGGTGTAAAGGAAAGGCATTTAAGTTTATTTTATAAATTTCCAAAGTCACTCTCCTATTTTGATGTTTATGACTTTCTTATTTGAGGGAAAGAGGTTCTGTATAGTTTCAATATTTGGGGGCAAAAATGAATCAGCATCAGTAAACGGACATAATGCCTTTTAAGAATTAATTTTGGGTCATTAATGTTGCCAGGATACCTTTTAGGGTCACAAATGTTCATACTGGTAACAAACAGATTAGATCAGGAAATTATATTTTGAGTAGAGTTGAGAATAAAGGGGTCTTAGCTTGATTGCACAACAAATGACAATAGAATCTGACCGAAGCACACAAAAGCAAGGACATTTGGAGGTGACATTAATTTTCTCCTTGTTTCCTTCTGTGGACTTCAGCTCTTTGTGTCAGGGACAGTAGAGATGATGGCACCTGTGTATTGGGGGCTTGTGGGTTTTTCACCCTGTCCCGTGACAACTCTTCAGTGCCAAATAAAATGGACTTCTATATAAGCCACAAAGTGACAGTCATGTTGAGGTGGAATTGCCTTCAATTTTTGAGGGTATTTTAGCCTCTACCTTTACAATGAAAGCATGTGTTCTGTGATTTTTTTTTTTAATCCTCTCAAATTAATGAAAGAGAACAAAACAATTACATTTTTATCCTTCTTTAAGGTCTTTGCCTGCTGCATTAAAGATGATTCTGGTATCCTGGATGTGGTGTGTGACTTGTATCTACTTTCTGACAGAAAAAGTTATATAACTATTCTTTGGAATATTTCATGAAAATATATTGTCTAGATCCTGCCAGAGGCACATAAGATTTCATATGAATGATGATTATTTTTTAGACCCTAATCATCTTATCCTTTCTGAATCTTCTAGAAGTACTGAAATAGAAATGTAGAAAAATCTATTTGAAAATTAGAAGCCAGATGAGCTACAGCCAAAGAGTAAGTAATAAAGAACTAGGAAATAACTCTTCTTTTCATTGAATTGTGAAGAAAAAAATTTATTTGCAGTCCAAGTCTAGAAACTAATATAGAACTAGAAAAAACATGAAAATGACATGGGGAACTCAGCAGTACAGTCTGACATATAGTGAAATCAAGTGTATTTTCTAGTCTCAGCCCTTTCAGTTAAAGAAGAAACTTTCTGCCAGTCACTTGCAAGTTATGTGGTAACTGTGTAAAACCAGTCACTGGGAGGCAAGAACACAGGGCCATGCACTGATTAGTACTTAAATGCATTGATTGGTCCCAGGCAATTTTGTATGTTTGGTAATTTTCTTTACCATTAATTTCTCCACCTGTTGATGGGGCTATGTGGCTGCTTGGAGTTTATAAGCATGCTGAGAAAGCAGTTTAGCAGTGTTGGAAGTCCCACAACATTGCAATCTGGGGGCAGAGGAAAAACCCTCGCTGCCTCTGTGATTTTGGATAATTGTCCATTACACTTGCAGACTTCTAGCTGCCCTGTGTGGAAGTGAATGGGCTTCTATTGGAGCAAAGTGCTGGGAAGAAGATTCCCTCATACACTTTAAATTTAATATAATTTTGTTCAAAATAAGGAATTGAACTGTTGAATGGGCTGGAATTCAATGTGCCAAAACCTGCCTTAAAAACAAGACATGTGAGATGCCAAGGCAGCTTGCAATCATGGTGTGCTAACCAACTCTATCACTCCTTGTTCAGGAAGAAGGTTATAGAAGTTAGAATGTCTTGATTTTATTTACCCCTGACCTGGTGTCCTGGGCTAGTGAAACTCAGGGTAGGTATTCTGATATTTCTTGCATGACTGCATTGTCTTTCAGCTTTCTCAAGTATAAGATACAAATGGAATGAAATAAAAATGAAAACTTCACATTTTCCTCTATGTAGAGAATTGTACATGAAGTGCCACATAAATGCCAATTATCTCTTATCACATTTTCCCATACCCTGATAAAAGAAAATTTGATTTCACAGAGTAAGGGTTCATTTCTGATGCTTTTTCCTAATTAGCGGTTTTCTTGCTCTTAGAAGTCCTCATAGTCCATCATTGTTGAAGATAGTGTTATGTCTGCTTTTATGTTTTGTTGTATACTTTATTTTAAATGTTTTAAATTTAATACTGTGTAGTACTCAGTAAAGAAATGTGGGACTGGACAGTGCAACACTCAGTATACAACAGACATAATCTGCTTCTGTGGTGAAACCCCGGCATCTCTACGTTTCCTGCAGGGACACCTATTTTTTCTTGTATATTGTTATTTTACTGGTTGAACTTCCCAGGAAACTTGACATGTTTGCTGTCAGACACCAGCTTTATTTTAGTTATTCTACCATGTTATGCTTTCAGTTACTTAAAATGTAAGGAAATATTACATGGAGGTAATGAAAATAATTAACTTTAAAAAGCAATATAAACTTTTTTACATATTTGATTTTATTTTGACAGTTTACTTGGATTTCAAAGGTTGGTGTCTTTTTTACAATAATTACTCTGCTTTAGAATATGATGTTTTATTTCTTGATGTTAGGGTCCTTCTATTGATTTATGTGTATAAAATGGACAATTGTTTAAACACAATCTTTGCTCACTAAGATAACATTTTCATGGCATGATGGCAGAAATAAGAGAATAATCTGAATAATAATAATAATAATCTGAATTGCACATTACATGCAAATGGAACAGATATTTTATTCAGATGAGGCTTTAACATTTATATTTTTTAAAAATCTCTCTTGTATTTTAGGGAAGTTGTACTATTGTTCTGCTGGGAGAAGCTTGTGGTTTCTTGAAGTGGTTGAAATAAAACATTTAAGTATATATGAAAAGAGAGGTAGATTCCTGGCCTTCTGACCATTGAGTTCCTCTGAAGTAGAAGCTACATTATGAAGAAACTCTTCTTGAGGTGTTCTTAAGATTATTGTTATTTATAATAAGCTGAAGGCATACTTTTAAAAAGTTTTGCTTTGGATTCACAAGAAACAATGCGCTCTTGGGCTATATTTAACAAAAAATTCTATATCCTTATATCAACCCTTAGTGCTTGTATGGAAGACCAGCGATAGTTAGCATCCATTTTTTGAGAATTTAGAACTTAGAAGAAGTTTAAAATTTTATGTACTAATCCTTCCTTTCCTCCTTGCCCCCACGATAATATTTAAATTGAGAAAGGCAGCTGAAAACATCCTTGGTTTTGTTTTCAGTTAAATATCAGAGTAATTTATTTTACTCTAATTAGAAGCAATGAATAGGCTCAATCTTAAAGGTCTTTCCAAAAGTCCTATGCCAATGGACTATGGATCCTATGGTTCCATGAAAAAAAATCTAACTTTTGTCAGGGACTTATTATTTTGTTATTATTGTGGAAAAAACCAAGGTTATTTTATTTGGAAATGGCACCAAAAAAGAACATAAATTTATATCACTTTAACTTATTTTCAATACAGAAAACTAAGAGGTTGAAAGAGTAGTTTAAGTTAGTCTTATTCCCTGAAGCTATATAAGCTTGGAAGTTAAGAAAGGCATAAAAAAACCCATTGTTTGTAAAGATATTTCAGTGTTCTGTGTGTGCTCAGAGAAAGTTTTTTGTAGACATTCAGTGGTATTCATTTCTGTTATGCATGTTTTATTTATTTTACTTTTTAATGTAGAACCATAAACAAATTTAGCAGTAACTATTTAGGGATGTTGTACATCCCTAAAATGGGATGTGTTTGAAATCTGGAGCAGGCATATGTTGTGTTGAGAATAGTAAAGATCTTGTAAAAATCCACCTATCAGGGCATTTTCTCCTCTTGAGGTGCATATATAGTTTTCATGAATGTTAATGAGATTTATAGAACTGCAAAGGAAAACATGCACCAGAGTATATGTTGTATATATGGTATTAACATCCCATAAGGCTTTTGTATTCTCCTTCATGTACTGTGGAATCCAGAGATGCACAAAAGACCAGCTAAAGTCTGACATTTTGTTTGTTGTATTTGGCAAAATTGCTCCTGAGTGTAATTAGCTCCTGACAAACCTGTTCCTGTCCCATTTTGGCAGCGGTCTGGATATTTATTCATACACGTACACATGAACAAATTTAGTTGCCTAAATATGAATTGACAGCTGAAGGAAAGCTTTGGCTTTCCTGATTGTTTATGCTGAGTTAAATGGGGATTAGGGATTGTTTTAACTGTTGAAATTTCAATTTTTGTATTCCTATGATTTTAGCCTTGTTTTGCATGAATACTAAAATTATCTTCAGAATATTAATCCAGTGCCTTTAATCCTTCATTCAGTAGCCATAACTCAAACAGTTCTGCTTGAATTTAAGATCTATTCCAAAATGTGAAGGAAGCATTTTACCTGTGCATAGTGAGATCTCACTGTACCTGAGCTGCAGAAGGAGATGAAATCACTATCTGTAGAAAATAATATTTTTTCTACATATTCAGGTTAAATGTGTGCACATCCTGGTAGCTGAAACATCTGTTTCTAGCTTGTTGTTCCTCATGGCTGCTTCTCAATTGGATTTCCTCAAGCAGGTCCAAAGCTTGTCACCTTAGCCAGGGTCTGTTAACTATCACCACTGGCCCCACATTAAGTAGGAGGTTCAGGGCTAAGCTAATAACTCTCCTGCCTTTCTGACTGATCACAGTGATTCTCTCTGTGGCTACTTATCATGCTGTGCTCCTATGGGAGGGTTATCTTCTTTGTCTCTTCTTCAGCTGGGAATGATTTTTGTTTTCTTCATTCCTAAGTTTTCAGGTGCTAATTCTGAAAGCCTTGTCACTTTCTGAAGCAGCTGTTTGATTTCCACCCATTATTTCTCCCTTATCAGTTTCATGCTTTCTCTCATATCTAAATTTTGCTGCTTTCCTTTTCTCTGGCTGTAAATGTAGCTGCTAATTTTCAGAGCAGAAGTTGTAACTAGACACAAGGTAGAATAGATGTAATAGAAACATGAACCTAATGCTAGTTTGTGTAAACCTTGAATCAATTTTTATGTTGTACAGGTGAAGTGATTTTCATGATCTTTGCTTCAGTGTATAGTGCTGCTTAACATTTTTATGTGTCCTATGCAGCTTATTAGGCTGTACCTACCATGAGCTTTCTAAGAGAGCTCAGGAGAGTTGAGTGAGAGAAGAATCCATGAAACTGCTGATTTATGGTCATTGGCTGCCTCGGGTCCTCATGTAAAGCAAGAAGTCTACGCAATTGTTTTGGTTGGCTTTAATGGGCATTGAGTAAGGCCCAGACTGAATATTAGGGTATTCAGTGAAAGCTTTTTGCTTGTTGAGAATTTAGAAAAGATGGTGGTAGTGCAGGCAAATTTCTTCCCTGGAAATCCTTCTGTGGAGTTATAATGTTTGTTGTCCTGTGATTGGAAAAACAAAAAGCCAAAAAGAAAGAACTATAATCAAATTTGAAAAGTGTATCAGGTTTGATATAATGTGCCAACACTTTGAGAACATATACAGTAAAGACTGAGTTTATTTGATTCTTACATTGGGGTCTGATGTGCTGATTTGACTTTTAAATTCTCCCTGTGTTGGGTATGATGGTTTATGTCACCTGTATTAACTGTTCACCTGATAAATGGAAAAGACACTGGTGTAAAATGTTTGACAGAGTTTGTGTTTCAGGGAAAACTCAAACTGTGTGGGGAAAAAATTTGGGAAAGAAAAAAAGTATTGTTATCTCTCCTGTATTTAAGTCTGGAAAAAAGCTTACTGGGTCATGAATAATACTGTGGAGAAGTGAAATGTTGTTTTACTGAGTGAAACAAGTCTGTCATCGTGCTGAGCTTTGGTTTTTGTCTGCACATGAAGAGATCAGCACATGGACAATCCTGTGTCTTGTGAATGGTAGCTTTTCAAATTGAAAACAAGGGTAAACAGTGCATAACTCTCACACACTTGTATTTCTCACCTTTTCTTTTACTGTACTATGGTTAGCTTGGGATTAGTCAGATCAGTCACAAAACTTGGTATAAGCAGGGACATGAAAATATAGCCCCTCAGTGAGCAGCTAGTTTTTCATCCTAACAGGATCTGCTTGCTTTCACTTTATCATGCCAATAATTGTGAAGGCTGAATTGAGTTATTAGGCACTCCTGAAAAATTTTAATGATTTAAAATAAGATTTCTCCAGATCTATTAAGCAGCAACTGTATTTTCAGTCCATGATGTAGTACTGCAAACTCTTAAGCCTCTTTTAAAGGTCATGAAATGAAGGAAAATTGGTGTTGGCAGCAGATGAGAAACGGAATCTGAACTGAGATGCAGCCTTAACAGGAGTGATCCCCAAATTGTTCATGAGATAAGTCTTACAAGGTTGCATAGCATATGTCAGAAATAGCTGTAAGTGAACACAAGAGAACAGCAATGACAAAGAACGTTGGAGACTGAAATGTGAAAGAAACAATGGCAAAATTAATAAGGAGAGATGGCTGGGAGAAGGTTACAGGAAGAGGTAGGGATGTCTGGGAAACAACAAAATAGATAAAAAATCAGAAAGCAATTGAGCACCCAAAGCTCTGTGTGATTGTGCATTCCAGACAGACATGGCAGACAGCAGGACAAGAGAATAAGGATTCCCATCATAAAAGTTCTCTTGCCAATTCATTAACTCTTTTTAAATGTCTTCCTTTAATTTCTTGCTCACCTATGGGTAGTCATTTCATTGTTTCTTACTGTCCTTTAATCAGAGTGTCCTTCTGAATCTGATCCTTTCCAACCCATCCTCCTCTTCCCATTCTTAATTTATTGTTCTAGTTTTCCTAAAATATGTGAAGCTCTCTTCTTTAAACACTGCATTTGGGTCACATGTGGTGTGGAAATGTTGCTTTGAAAGGGCTACTAGAAGAAAATTCTTGTCAGAATTTTTTTCAATTTTTGTTCATTAATGTTGAAATATTTAGAATGTTATGTAAATATAAAATGTTACTAGCCAAGCTCTGACTATAACTTACTCTAAGTCTCATTCCTAGCTGATTAAATTAGGACAGTGATCTATGTGGTCAGCTCAGCTGAGCAGTGCCAGACAGGAGATTTGTTATTTCAATCACTAAAACTTGCTGGGGAGTTTAGTGAAACTCCCACCCAAAGTAATGGCCATGTTTTGGTTTAAGTTGCCTGTGGTTTATTCTGTACAGAAAGTCTGAACTAGGCCACTTGAACAAAATTATGAAACTGAGAAGCCAGTATTTTTTGCATTTTTTTATCTGCAACATCAAAATAAATTTAATAGAAATAGATAGGGCATTACAAATACTAATGAAAAAAATACTTGTCTTTCTGTGACAGTAGTCTGTATAGTCACCTAAGTACACAGAATACTAAAAAATATTGCTCAGAATAAAATAAAATACTGCTTTTTAAAACATATTTTAATTAATTCTGCAAATATCAAAAATATTACTCTGACCATGTAGAGGAAAAAGGGAATAAGGAGAAGGAAAAGATGACAGAGAAGTTATTAATAGATCTGTAATGATCAGAAGTTTACTCTAGGGTTGAGGTAAAACTTAATGGTTCATAAATAGCAAATTCATTATGTTTTTAATACTCAGGTTATATTAACACTATATAACATCTTTATGATACCATTAGTACCACTTTATCCTAAACTAAGTTTGGAAATAAACATTTCCAAATCTTTTATTTCATGGAACAATTGGCCAAATAAATTATTTTTACAATAAATATTACCTGATTAGTGCATGGCTCCTTCAATCATAAACAGACTTATAAATGTTTTATGCCAACTCTTGCACAGAGTTCTTAAATGTTAACAAATTAATTTATTTTAAAGGCCATATCAAGGTGAAAACACCAGGGCCTGAGGCAGCGGGACAATACATCACAGAGCCATTTCTCATTCAGTTACAGTAATGGCAAAGGATATGTTAAGACATAAAATGTGATATGGTTTGTTAAATATTCATTTATAATTTGCATTCATTATTAAATCATGTGTTAGAACTAATCTTTAATCTCAAAAATACATAATGTGTCATGAAGTCTATTTGAAAGCATAACAATAAATATTTTATGCTTTTTATGTTGCTTTTTAAAGGTTGACTAGAATACACCAAAACGCTTGTCATTAATGTAATTTAATTATTCTGAGGAGATTTGGTCTACACTGATGTTGATTTCAATAATTTATTTCAACCTTTATGTCAATACAAAATAAATACCTGTTCAGGAGATTGGCTGTTGTATGATTAATGGCAATTGAGCTCCCCCAGCCCACCATACAACACCGTAGTTCATTGTCTGAAACCTTGCGGTGCAATGCGGTAGCTCCAAGAGGTTGATTTTCCTGAGGTCCCCAGCAGTTTGCTTGGTGATTACAGTGCAGCTGCTTCACTGCTTGTGACTGCTGGAGATCTCCTTTATATGACACAATAGCTTAAACAGCTGTACTGCTGGGAGCTGCACTGCCTGCTATGTCATATTTGCTGAATATCCATGGAACTGCTATTCTGTTTCCAGTTCACATTCCTGAGAAGAAAAGCCTGTATGAGGGGGCGAGGGTGATGGAGAAGTGATGTATATTATCGGAGACTAAGAGCTACTCAACGAACCATGTAAAAACAGTTCATTAAAATGTTGATGTGCTTGGCTGGTAAATGCAAAGAGAGCTTTATTGCTGTCTTATAAAACCTCAGTAACTTCAGGTTGGAGTCAGATCAACGCATTCGTAGTAATTCAGACAAATACCCAGTTTAGGTTAAGAACCACCAAAACAATTGGCAAGAAACAATCTTCCAAACTAAAACCCACTCGAGTACTTACTTTTTACAACTACAGAGTATCTATACTTAATAAAAGATTTTTGGACAGAGCTACCATGAGTTAAGATTTCCCTGGATGTCTGTTAGGTGGGATCTGAGGAGTTTGGACATTTGCTAATTCTGCAGTGCTTGTGCCAAGCCTCTAGGAGTACTTGGGATGCTCTTAAGGTATGTACTGTGTCCTGTGTGTGCTCTTTACACCTCACCATATATACAGCTCTGGAAGAACTCTGGTTATCCTATTTTTGGAGACTACTGCAAAGAAAAAAGAAGTTAAACCTCTAAATTATACTTCCCATTTGACTGCTGACTTGATGTATGAGTAAGAGCTTATTTGAAAATAACGACATCAGTGAAATGGCCTTATTTGTTAGTTTGTCCTGAGTGAAGAGTGTGATTACCCTAATTAGATGCTATGGGATTAATATTAGCAAAAATAAATCCACAGTAAAATGAAGTTTCCTGGTTTCTGTCAGAAGCAGCGGCAGAGAAAACTACAGTTGTTCACACCAGCTTAGCAGGCAACTGGCAAAGACACTGTGCAAGGAGAATGTGACATCCTGGGGAATGTCCAAACGCACAGAAGCTGGCCTGCATAGGAGCCCCCAGAAAAGTGGGCGGAGCTGTCTCAGAAACCGTGCCGGGCTGCCTCAGAACTTACAGTGAATTGGGTGGTGATTAATAAAGTAATGAAGCAAACTTCCCTCCCTGCAAAGCAATGCCCTCGTTGAACAGTAGGGAATCTTCTCTTATTACTCACATTCTTCTGAATACTGTTAAGAGAGGAAAGGCATCTCTTTAAAAGATGCATAGTCAGACCCGACTCCTAATCAGCCACATCCTCTCCCTATCCTTCTGGAGAATAGGGACCATCAATTTCCCTATAAGATGAAGGGGAGGCAAAGCAATAGTTTAGCATCCTATGCATTATCTCTCTTTTTATGATTACAAATAGAACACTTATGTTCACTGACCCATATCTCATACCAGACATCAGTAGCCAGGTCCAGATTTAGGTTATTGTTCCAGCATGGGATTAGGCCATGCGATCAGAATCAAATTTATCTAATATGATCCCTTGATTGTGACATTTCTTACTGGGGCTGTATGTATGCACAGCTGAAACTTGAAGACAAAAAGCAAAAGCTCTTAAGGCCCAAAAGAACAGTCGTCAGTGCTTTCACAATGAGCTTCAGAAAGGTTGAGGAGACACTCTCTATTGGGTTAATTAAGCTGTCCTTTTGCTTGCGAGTTTAAAAGGAAAAAGTGAGTTTGCTCCCCATGTGGCTTTCCCAAACTCTTTCAGCCGTAGCTCTAAGCTTAAATGACCCTCAGTCCTGCAGCATATCAACTTGATGTATATAATTGATTGTTAAACATTTTTTTCAGCTTGTTAAATGGTAAGGCTAAAAAAAAGGTAATATGTGAATGTTGATTGAAGTGCTTTTGTAGAGAGGGGTCAGAGATATTAGCAAGTTAAAAAGAAAGTGTGAGCTCTGCTGTGGTATGGTACTTCTAACCTGTACACTTTATTTCGGATAATTGATCCCACATGTTTACTCTAAGGACATTTTTGTCAGGTTTCAAACTGCAAGTATTAGAATTTAGAGTAGGGTGCGCTCCAGTAAGGACACTATGCAGAATTCTCAGCAATGTAGATTGCTGGTATTATAATGGCAACCATTATAAAAGGAATAATTACAGTAGCTTGTAATTGTGTGGTGAGGTAAGATGAAAAAAAAAATCAAGGTGTAAAACCTCAGAGTAACCGTAAATCTGAAATGGATGAAGACAGACATTTAAATTACAATTCTCAGCAATTTTGTTTTCATTATAATTTGTGGGGTTTTTTTTTTTAATAACTGACATAAAACACAATGTGTTTTTCATGGGTTTGTGATATCTAGGCAAAAAATAGAGTCTATCACAAAATCTTTGTAGCTTCCTTTATTAAGAAAGGTATGATGCTGTTACACAAACAGACTGAAAAACGTTCTGACTGTACATCCAAGAGGTTTTTACAGTGACTGGGTATCTGCAACAGAACAAATGGTTTATAAGTTTGTTAAAAGGCAAAGAATAATTATCCAGTCCTTGTCTGGGAAACAATGCCTCAAAAGTTTAAAAAGCACAACTTTTTAATACCTAAATATGATTTCCTATTTTTTTTCTTTAAATTGTTAGCACTATTAAAGAAAAGGTGAGACTTGCTAGAATTGCCCAGCCAAGTTATTATCAGTGAAATTCACAGGATTAGAAGAAAAGTTTGGTCATTGCTATTTCTCTCTAGCTATGCCAGTTAATGCTAGTCACAAAACCCCATTCACCATGAGTTGAACACAGACACGTCTGACAGTGAATACAAACTCAGAGCTTTGTGTACTGTTGAGTAACTAATGCAGAAAAGCAAGTTTTAGTTTGCACCAATCCAAGCAGGATTTGAAACAGTCGTTTGGGGGTGCAAAGTTCGGTGTTTGTTGTACAGAACTTCTGAACTGTCCCCTTTGTCTCCATAGCTTGGTTTGTCTGTTTTTCCTAAAAAGTCTAAACGTAGAATCTTTATTGTATTGAATATTTTAAAAATAGCTTGAGACATAATTTATTCACTGGAATGTGGTAGTTCAAAAGAATGTTCTATAGTTTTTCAAAAGAATGTTCTATATTTGTATCTATGCTATTGGAAATTGGAAAGAATATTTATCTGGATGGTAAAGTATAGAAGGTGTTTGATATTATTAAGTCATAACATTATTTTAGTTGGTAATAGCATCTGTGAATTATATGTACCACTTTTAAAAATGAGACTCAACTGAAGTGATTTATTTTAAAAATTGCTCAAAAGATATATTTCACTTTTGAGATTTTGGATGAATTTATTTTTCGTGTAATCTAAAACTATAAGTATTAGTAAGATGACCCTAATGTTATTTCAGTTCCCCCATTTACCCATAAATAGGAACAATGCTCTCAATGTTGTAAGTTTTATTTTGATATGTTTAAAGATAAGACAAAATTGGTTTAATTAAAAAAACCCCAATCATTATTAGGGTACTACTTCTAAAAGGTTTTGAGTCTGTCACAACTTTTTAGCTGCAAAGGACAGTAGGAGTTAGCTAAAATGGACTTAGAATCAAAATCAGACAAAAGCTACACACAATAAATCCTATTGTAGAGGAAAAATGATTGGGAAAGTGACAAGAGAAAACGAGAAAGGAATATCTCTCTTAACATGGTCTGGTTTTTTTTTTATTATTAATTTTGCAGAAAATTATCAGTGAGACTTTTTTTTTAACTGCACAGTATCTTGATTATACATAATTATCTATGTGCCTGACATTAACTTGAAAGCTTTGTAACTCAGACAAAATATTTCTGGAATAAGTTTCATTTAAGACAGTAGAACAACAGTGAAGTTAGAAACATGTTTGTGTCTTTTTTTTCATGACTAGCCCATGTCTATTCTCTATGAAATTGATGTCAAAAAAGTATTATATATTTTCAGTGGGAAATAGAAGGCTGCCCTCTACTATCCTTGTCAGGACGTCGTATCCCTTTAATCATACTTTTCATTTCAGTACATTGAAATTTCCGTTACCAAGGACAACATCATAAATAAAAGTGTTTGTGAAATTTTACCTGCAGCTTCCTAACTTTGTGCATTAAGCATGAGACTAGCAGAGAGGTGGTCAAATGTGAAAATTTATAATCATTTATTACATACGGCTGAAGCGAGAAGGGAATAAAAGCGTGAAGGCATACATCTATAAACTGGAGCAGAAAAGCCTAAATGAAAAGTAAAGTGAATTTCTGTGTCTTGTCATAAAGTAATGAGAAGCTAGAGCTTTATTCATAGCAACCCAAGATGCATTTACTCTCAATCTAGCTTTAGCAGTAAATGCTTCCCTGATGTATTGCTTCGGACTTACAAAGAAATATTTGTGCTCTACATAATAGTATAGTTAGGAGAATTACTGCATGGCTGAGGAGATTCTATAAAGGTTTATAGCTGGTGCTGTTACTGTAATTTAATCACAATGTAGCTAATGTAGTACTTTAATATCGCACGTTACTTTTTTATTTACCATTTATTAGTAGCTGACAGTCAATCATCACCACATCATAAACAAATCACACAGGATTCCGTAGGAACCCTGAAGTTCCAGAACAGATGACTGCAGCTCTTACATGTGCTCCATAACGAACTAGACATCAAATTATTTTTTAATGGAATAATCATGTAAGTCAGGGTTCTTGTTTTCATTCAGTTCATCAGCCAAAGAAAATGTTTTAAGCTGTGAATACAAATAGTGTTGCACATTGTGCATACATGTTTGAGTTAGCACACCAACCCTCTACAAGGAATACAGGAGAATGTCTTCAAAAACGAGGGGTTCGGGGGAAAGACACCCGTGTACATATTGATGAATGCATTTATACAGACTAAGAATTGTGCTCTCTCTCATCCGCCTTTTTGTTAGATTTGCTCTGATTTGTAAATGGAGAAGGTAAATGTAGCAGTGCTCTTGTGGCACTGAAATCATAAAAATTATGTTGAGAGAAGAAGGATTTTTTATCTTAAGAATGATAATTTTATTGCCCTTTTTAAATGCACTGTAGGATCAATTTATCTCAGATTTGATTTCATGATCAGGTTTTAGTACAGAATCACAGTATTTCTCTGAAGTTGCTGGTGTTAGCAAAATTAAATGCTGATTGGAACTCTGAAAGTACTGCCTCTTTGGACTGAAACCTGTGCTTCTCTCAAGACCCTAAAGATCTTTTTAATTGCAAACAAAATCTTTGTTTTCCAGTCCTCTCCAGCTGTGGGGGAATGACTAGTAACCAACATCAGACTGCCATGCTGATTAATATGTAGCAGTAATAAGCCCCTCAGAGATGTGTATTTGGGGGCTATTGGTGCATGTCCTGGGTATGTTGCAAAGGAACAGCCTGAACACCAAGGGCCTTCAATCACTTGAAAGGCTTGCCAAAAAGTCTAGTAATGCATACCCTTGCATGGCTTATTGCTATTAGAATATGTCTCTTTAATTCAAATTTCATGGAATTTTCGCTTTGATGGTGAAGAATTATTCCTAGAAGAAAAATGTAAAATATTTGGAAGAGATCTATGGGAAATCCCCCTGATTTACCATTAAATAAATTAGAATATTAAATCTCCTCTTTCATTCAGCATTGCATTGCTTATGTCCACAGGCTCTGCAGACCAACTGGATATTTCCAAGTATTAAATATGATGTAAAGGGGTTGCTGTTTATTTGACTTTTCTTAAAGTGACTTTAAAAAACCAAACCAAAACAATTCTCCCCACTTTGTTATTAAATGAAGCCAGTGAGCACTCTTTTCCCTAAAATTTCTGGACAAATATTTTAAGTGCTAGTAAACACTTGAGCTTACGTATTTATTGACCCTTTGATATATTTTTAAAAGGAACCTGAATCACTCTGTATTCCCTTGTAGTTAGCTCAGGTAAATGGATAGTTGTGCCAAGTACAGCCAAATGAAAATGGCTACTGAATATTTAAACATAGAATTATTGGTAATATGTTAAAAAATGTGAAAGAAAGACACTAGTAAAAAACCATCCTCATTTCTATCTCTAGCTACCTTTTTCTTTTGAATGGCTCTCTGTGTATAGTCACTTTCAGCGCATTCTCGAGCGGTCACCAAAGATCCAATTTAAATCACACTGCACAGAGATCCATTAATTTTTAGACATTATGTGCTATTCTGACTTGTAACTTCTAAAGGCATTTCCTGGTTAAACTGACAATATATTGAATTTCAGACACTAACCTCTGTTTTTGAAAGGAGATTTAATACCAGATGCATTCAATTAATGTCATTGTATACATATCTATTCAAAGCCTTTATCGATCTTTGAAAGCTGTAGAGTGATTGTTTCTTTACAAAGTTATTATTAAACAATTATTCTGCTGCCTACATTTGGACAAAATTTCTAGCATTTAGTCCTTCTGTTCTAGTCTAATTATACTGTACCTGCCTGAGCAGCCTGACGCAGTCTCCTAATTGATACTTTTCTTGTTTGACTCTTTCCTTGCCTCATGTTGTCCTTACCTTTCCTCACAGACCTGCTGATCATGTTGCCCCCGTGTTGCTCTGTGTCTTGCCTGGAGTGGCTGCTTTCCTTTCCTTGCTAATCACATGTGTCATGTTAAGAAGGATGCCACCCACTATGTGAGGAGTGGGAAGGCTGGCAGGAAAATGTGTCAGGACAGTCATGGATGGTCACTGGGATCTGAAAGGGGTGCTGCAATGCAAAGTGAGAGGATTCTTTGGAATATAAAACTTAAATGTCTGCTTTCCATAAAATATATTCTTAGAGCACTCTGTCTCATTTACAAGCTAATGTGGAAATAGACCCTATTTTCTTTCCTTACCACCTTATTTGCTTAACTAAATTACAAATTATTTAATGCTGGGCAGAAATTAAAACTTGGTTCAACAGAAATGTTGCATGAACTTGCATCGAATTCTCAGACTGTTTTTCTCAGAATGAACCTTGAAAGTGTGGGTTGTTTTTATGTGTAAATAATTTGATTTAATTTGGATTTATCCACCTTTTAAAAATATCCTTCTGTGAGGTCTTCAAAAACTCCCAAATGAAGCCAAATGAAACTTAAATTTTTTGGGGTGTTTTTTATTAGGTTGGGGGAGGGGGGGGCAGGACGGGGTTTGTTCCCTTAAGACCCTCCCCAGTTAAAATGTTTTTATTTATTTTGACATGAGAACAGAGAACATATGCAGTTTGGGTCAATCCTGAAGTATCAATTAAATCCAGCACCTATTTTGAGACCGGGTTTTGAAAATCAGTTATTTATACAGCCATACAGTTCAACGATTTTTTTTTGTTTTGGTAAGGTAAAGTGTTGCAAGATTTTTTATTAATTATACCTGAGATACTGGTTTGTATTTAGTGTTTTTCAGTCTTTTTCTAAAGGTTAACTATCATCCTCAAGTTAGCAGTTTAAGGATTCATTGCATACTGCATGAAAATTATGAAGAGTCCTTCACAGCATGGGGCACAGTGGATTTTACTGCCACAACACACGACTGAAAGCAGAATTTTAAAGGCATATTTGGAACCCAACATACAACAGAAATCTAAATGGCTGAGATAGCTTGATCTTGCATAAGGAATCAGAACCCACCATGGTTTTCACAATCATGTGGCAGGGCTGGCTCATGAAAGAACTCAAGTTGTAAACTGCCCATATTTGCTATGCAACAAGGTGAAACGTAAGTATGACCCTTGGAAACTATTTTCACAACAACATTTTAGACTTAGAATAAATTTCTAAGTTTCTCCCTCAAAACAATCTACTGTACATTTGACATGTGGATCTTTGGAAGCATTTGGCTTTTCCTTTTCATCTGAATTATCATCCCTTTGAAAATATAAAAACCTAATATTTGTAACTTTTTTCATATTATCATGAAAACCAGGGCCCATCTTGCAAGCAAGGATTAAAAGACACAAAACCAGGCAGTGATAAAAACCCTCAAACTTGCAAGTCCGTTTCTGGGTAGTTGCTTATTTGGGTAAGTTTCAGATCCACACCAAGACATCAATAATTTAATACATCATTTTGAAAATATCAGTGTATTATTATGGGACCATCAACTATTTCCCAGATCTGTAACAGCAGTTAGATTCTAACTCACTGAGAAATTAATTTTGAAATCAGTACAACTGGGATGTCTGAAGACCTTGCAAATATGGGCCTAAGTGACTATTCTCTTTCCCAGAAATTCAGAAATAGAAATGTGCTGTATCTGTTAAGCAATGACATTCAACTTGTTTCTAAGGACAGCATTTTTTATGACCATGTTTTTAAGTTTTAAGGCAGTTGTTGCATCAACAACAGGACAAGAATAATGTCTGAAAATCACCAGATACAGTGATCTCCCTCTACAGTAGAGGGTGAGGATTATTCAAGAGAAGGATTCACTGTTCTTGCACTGGAGGAGCTACAGGCAGTACATAGGGTTGTCTTTATGCCTTTTTCTAATAATTCAAGAAGGTGTTTGTATGAAGAACTGTCCTGTTGTGTGCCAAGAGCCTTCCTGCACTCAGGCACAACTCCTGTTTGAAAGCCCAAAGGGGCTTCTGCTCATAGAATATGGCAGCATCAGAAACCTGAACTAGTAGGAAAAGATGTATTTGGAATGAGGCTTCAAATACTGTTTCTTTTACAGTGATCTGTAATTCATACAGAATTGTCTGCTGTGAAAAATGGGGGAAAGGATGTGCCAAAACTGTTCAGTCACATAATAAGCAGATTAGGTCTATGGGAAATAGTGTCCATCATGAATTCATCTCTCTGAAGAGAATTTAGATGGAAGGATTTTATGAAGGTTTTCTTTAGGTTTATAATGAAGTCTAGGATGAATAACATTCCATCCAGAATGCGTGGAAGTGTATGTGGTTTTTTTCATCATTAAGGAATATTTTAAGCTATACAGATTCTGTCTAAAATTATAGCTTTAAAAAATTCCAACACATTCATTAATTAATCTCAAATCATTATTATTGTACAGTTTTTGTTACAGTGAAATAAGAATGTTTAGGATGGAATCTGAGTAACTGTTCTAAATGCTTCACATGTGTAGAAAAGATTCTGCTCTTTTGAATGGGCAACACTGGAGTGTTTTTTAGCCATTCTCTATAGGTTTATAGGGCTCTGCCTCTTATTTCTAAGGAACTGAAGAAAATTAGAAAAGCAGATACTGCATTCAGTATACTTCACTTAAGTTTTTCTGTTGTCTACAGCTTCAGAAAAGCTGTAACCTTAGGCTTCAAACTACTATAAAACAATAAAACAAAAAAGAGAGCAATACACAGTAGCTTGCAGTATGTGTAACAGCCTTGGAATCTTTTGCAACACACTTCCCTTTTTGTGTATATGAGCTGGAGAAATTCTTGCAAACACAAACCTGTAAATTGCAATAATAATACTGTGATTACATTTTGTGTCCTAGCTTTCCTAGCTAGGAAAGAGATTTTAGAGTAATTCTTACAGTATAATCTACACCACTGTAATTCTAAATATTTCCCTTCCAAGAGGTTTTTTTTTTCTCACCTGTAACCATATTGTAATGCTCTGAGTGATCTAGCCTAAACTCATTAACCACCTTGTGAGATGTTATTAAATGTAAGGAATATAGCATTTAGCTCAATGTGGTATGAATCAACATTTTCTGCACCACACACCCAACATGTTGCAAATAGGTTTTGTGCTTATTTGTGTGTGTTGATTTATTTTGGGTGGAGCAGACCAAGAGCATGGATTAATTTTTTGCATAAAATATAATCCACTTTATGTTCCCTAGTTCAGTACTTGGAGAAAGTTTTATAAAGTAGGAAATTGGGGGTTAGTGACAAGAGGAAAGTAATCTCTGAGTTGATAACAAGTACAAGGAATAGATGCAGTTGGAAGAAGTTCTAAGCCTGTAAAGGTAGGTAGAATGAAACTTGCAGTTCTTTCACTGCAGCCAGTATTCTAAGTACAAAAATGTATAGAAAGACACATTTTGTACAGCAGTTGAGTCATGCAAAAGCAAGACCAAGCTCTGGGTACACTGGTTGTTTCCAGACCACTATGTGTGTATGTATGTGAATAACAGACTGCTGCAAAAAAAGAACTGAAGCGTGAATCTCCTCTCTCTGTGACTGGTGCTGTTGATATTTTCGATGTATATGGTGATGGTGTGATTATGGTGATCAATTTTCTCGGAAAAAACCCAACTGCCTTCATGTCTTGGCTTTTTCATGCTCTGAAAGTATATCTTGATTCATAAAGTATAACTGGGAAAAGAAGAAACAGAAGAAGGAAACCTTTTCATAGTATGATAAATTTTCTTTAAAACCCTTGAATCCTGTAGTCCTGACTGCAATCCTTGTAGACTTATTGCAAAGGTCAAGAGTTCTTCTTTAAGGACAGCCAGAAAATGGATCCTGCTCACCTCAAAAAGCAGATTAACACAGACTTGTCTAGGTACTCCAACAGGAATCTTGGTAAGGGTAAAAGGTAAAAGATCTGTTAGATGACACATTTACATCAGAAATTTGTTATACCTGGCACATGAAAGCTTATCCTGATACTTAAATATCCTATCTTTACTTATGTAGAGAGGAGGACAGCTGACATCTCTAAGTCCTTTCCAACTTTTTTTTTTTTTTTAACATGGATATTTCCTATCATCCTAAACATACCTTTGTGCAGAGAGGTTATTGCTGGCTTTATCTAAAATAAACTTTAGGGCAGGCTTACATTTGGCAACATGGAATGCTAATTTACTAAGGCTGTGGAGAATGAGCTGCTCTTTTGATATCCTAGAACCCAGTTATTCTACTGGCTCTTCTATATAATTTCATCTAACATTTTCTATGTGGTTCCTTAAAAACTGTAAAAACTCTTTTTGTTCAGTCCTTGCAGAGATTCTCAGTATGGAATCCAGAGTTACATTCAACCTGTCCATTTCCACTTCACCTGACATTAATAGAAATATCTTTTTAATATGGCTCAGAACTAAGGATGAACCATATGGTTCTTGATGCTACCGAGGCAAAGCACAATTTATCTCCAAGGCCAAAGCAAAGGCTCTGTACCAGGGTAAATTACAGATCTGCTCCATAGGACCATAGGACCTTTGCTATGACAGTTTACTACCAAATATCTGCGGATCTGTTAATTAGAATGACAACATTTCTGTTGGGGTTTCTTTTGTTTTGATTTTTTTTTTTTTAATCAGTCACATTGCTCCTGTGACTGATTTAAAAAAAAAAAGCAACTTTTTTTTTTTTAATTTTTTTGACTTTGCAAAGCCTGCAAGTACCAATTGAGTGATAACGAAAGCTTAAGTAGTTGCCCGTGGGACAGTGACTTTGAAATTTCCCAACAGTGCTTTTTCAATTGTCAGGCTTCTTAAATGTTGAAGTAAAGATTTCAAACTTCTTCAACTATGGTAGAAAAATCCCCAAAATCTGGAATTTGATATTCTTTGCATTAAAACGGATGTTGTATGACAAAAGTTTCCTGAGGCTTAGAGTTTCTAAACTGTAGATTTAAGTTCTAGATTTAAAACAAACAGTAAATCCTTAATCTCTCCTTGCTAAGACAATTTTAATTTTTTTAGGATTTCAGAAAGACTAATTGTGTGAGTAACATGAATTCTATTTGCAGGCTGCAGTTTCCATTGCTGCAATAGTGTTATTTTTTAATTTATGAAAAAAAGAGCAGTATTAGTCCAGTATAGATGCATATGATCTATCTTTATGTCTTCCATAAATCTGAACATTTCTTGCAATCCAAACGTTGTTAATGCTTTAAAATATTGACTTGTTATCATTAAGTATTGATTTATTTAGAATATATTTCATTGATTTTTATTCTTCTACAGTTCTTCTATCAAGTGTTTACATGCATGTTTTGTTAATATGGTTTTATTTAATTGATCTTTTGAGGTATTACAATAAGGATTTTGTAGCTGTGAATTCCTAAAAATCCTTTTCAGTTGCCAAACAAATCAGAGACCAAATGCTTAAACAGGAGAAGGATGAAGTAATTCCACATTCTTGACAATGTGTATATTGAAAAAATGCTGAAATTGAAAATAGTCAAAGTATCAGTGTAACAGTCTAAACACACCAAAAAATGTTTGCAATTTATTGTCTAATCTTGAATAAAATACTATGTCCATAAAAAGGAAATGTCAAATTGTAACAGAAGGAGAGACAAACATTAAAATCATGGAAAAAAACTTCTGATAAAAATGACTGCCATGCAAATTTCTGTTGCCCTAAAGCAGAATGAACTTGTGATAAGAGTGTCAACTTTCAATGGTACCACCCAAACTGGAACAGATCCTGACAAACTTGTTAGAGATTAGAACTGTCCATAGACTGATTTATTCAAGATAGCAAGGACAATTCGGGCAAAACCTGCCAAATTTCAAAGCTGAGCAATCTGTTTGTGCCCTGCCTAGAGTGACAATCAGAGCTGTAATTAAGCAGTGCTTTCCTTGGATTCCAAAAGACAGGATTCAAGCTCAGCTGAAGGTTTTTGACTTCTCCTCAGTCTACCAGGAACACATCCTACTTTGGCATGAGACCTGAAAAATGACAGGAGTGCTTGCACGTTCTCTTTTCTCCAACATGACCAGATTTTCTTTCTAGAAACCTTTACCTTTTCAAGGCATGGATGGCTTATTCAGGATGTATATGGATTTGTTACTGAGCACAATGGGCTCCAATTCCTCTAGGGTATGGCGTGCTATCGGAACACCAAAAATACAAATGTGCTTTCTATGCTTCTTCCTGAAGGAATTTTATTTTATTTTTTTGATCCCAACAGACATAATAAACAGTTCTGGATAAAATTACTGGCTTGATCACAATACTGTTTAATTCCCAGAAGTCAAAAAACATCAGACCAGCCTGAGCAACTGAGGCAGCTGCTCACAGAACCACACTGCTCCTGACACCAGGGCCCACTGAAAAAAACATAAAAGCTCTTTTTGCGATTAATGAGCGAAAGAAACTGAACTATCAATTATGTAAGACCATATTATTAACATTTCAAACCACCTGAGGCTCTGCACCTCTTTATTTTCACCACAGATGGACCACACACTGCCCTGTACAGGTAATTGCTGATGACAGCGTTGCGTGGAAAATGACCCCTCATTACCAGTTGTGGGTGCCAAGACCTTGTAACTCATTGCAGGCAATAAGTAAAAAATCCTTGTTGGGCTGATTATATTGGAATAATTTGATGTTAGAGGACAACCCCACTCGGAGATAAAACAAGACAAAAAGCTCCCAACAGTCTACAAGAATTAAGACAAGAAAGTCCACAGCACTTCGTATTTCTAACAGTTAAATATTCAAAGGAGCTGTTATCAAGCTCAAGAAAACAAAAACCTGGCATGCCAATTTAAGATCTGGAATCTTTAATGATTTGTTTCAAATTTTCTGTAAGATTAGTGACTATCCAATCATAAGTAGTTAACTAGTTTGTTTTTCTGGGATGATATGAGATTCACAGATTTCAGAAGAGACTCAGAAGCAATTAAAAACATTTTTTTTGCATACCTGGGTTAAAAAGAGCATTCTAGTCTTGGAAGTCTTGAAAGTATACTTTAATTTTTTTTTTTTTACTCTTCATATCAGAGAAACCAGTACTGTTTGGAACTGAGTTAGGCAAGAATTTTAACTCATGAAAGTACCTGAATAATAAGCAGCATGTGGTTTTACTCTCTCTTCTGGGATCAGCCTGAGAACGATTTTTTTTTTCTTTCATCTTAACAGCTGAGTATTCGTTGCCTCTCTCTCTATGGCAGCTACCCATAGCAGCCTCTTGCCTGGGATGGAGATCCTTAAAATCCTGGGAACTTGAAATGCAAGTAGGAGGAAATAAAGGCATAGACTTTGTACCCTTCCTTTTTCAACATAGATTTCAGATGACTCTGTGTCAGGAAACTCAGAATACTCCACTAACTCTGTATTTAGAGAGATAACTGGGATTTTATTCCACACTTTGCCTTTAAGTCCCTTATGTGAGTTACCAAGATTCAGGATTGTGGCAGTTCTGTTTCCAAGCAAGCATCAGAATATAATTGTGATATATATTGTAGGAAAGCACACTCAAAACCACAGTTGGCTCTTTTTTGAATCTATTCTTATTGTTGAGTTCATTGATGTAACCTGAAAATAACTGAAAGGAAGTGTTGGATTTTAGCTTCTTTGAAAAATGAAACAAAAGAAATTAAACAGAAGTTCTTTCTCCCAAGGGTTTTACGCTGGTATTTGGTAATCCATGGAACTATTACATATGAATGGTACCTCTTATTCTTCTCTGCTTAATACGATAGTGATTTTGCTGATGAGCAAATCCAGAATTAATCCAAATGTCTCCAAGTAATTTGCATGTTGGATTAAAAAGTTGCAATTTGTTTGCTATTCAAATGCAGTTTCTTATCAGAAAATATTTTCGGTTTGAAAATCAAGAGTTTTTTCCCTGACATATTCAAGTGGTCAATTTTAAGTATTAATATTACAAGGTAGGGTAATTTTACAAATAAGTTTAAAAACAGGTTATAAACCCACAGTGACTCTGAGTTACAGAAGCATTTTCATAGCAAACTATAAACATTTTGCATTTATTTCCATTTGTTATTCTTCCCAGTAATTTGAGTGTGTTTTTCAGGATTTTGCCTGCAGATTGCAAGAATCTGTACCAAGTTGCACTATTAACTCAGATCCTGGACATACACCCTTCAGTAAGGCGAATATGTTCAAAGAAACTCATTGAAGTGAGTATTTTGTTTGGTTTTAGCTTGTTTAGTCTAGTAAGACGCCAGTGTGAAGCAAACCCTTAAAAGAACTTTGGTGATTCATGTATACTACCAAATCTGCTTGGGATATTTCTTTCTGTCCTCATCCATTTCTTATTTTCTTCCTATTTACATGTCTAACATAGTTAAGTGTATGCATTTGTCAATACATATGTATTTTTTAGTGTAGAATTTGGTAGTATATGTTTTCTTACTTTAAGTTTTACAAAAAGAAATATCAGAAGTAGAGATTGTTCACTCCTCAGTTTGCCTTAGCATCTTTGTATTTTCACCTTTTGAAATAGATTTATTTTTTGGTTCAAAGACCATTCAAATATAAAATTAAATTTTCTAATTAATATTACAGATCCTTTGGTGCTGAGTTTTCATTTTCAAACAGTTGAATATCACAATATAGTTGATGCACTCCCATGTTATCAAATAAATGCTCAAGGTACAGCTTATAATGTTGAAAAATAGAAAAATAAATTGACCTTGATGAAGTGTGTCTTCTTTTGTCTGTTCCCAGGAAAGTTTATTTCAGGTATTTCTACTGCTGAAATGATTAGAGTTAACAGCTTTTTCCCTCCATTTTATTTTACAGGGTCTCTTCATCTTCCTGATATATGGGGTGTACAACACAGAGGTAAGTCTGCTTGGAGTATCTCAAGGCTGACAGAGTGAATGAGAGAAATGACAGGTTTCTTATCTTGATAACTGAGGGACAAAGTTGGCTTTCCATACGAGTGTCCTACTGCCCTTCATGCTTGGACTGGCTTATATGCATCCCAGCTTACCATTAAACACAGACACCCTGAATAAAGGGACAGACTCATTTCTCATAGGCATTGACTAATATTTTACTGCTGCTTTAAGTTTTTTGATTTCCTGGTCTGTCTTTTAACACTTAACTAAACCTGACAATCCCAAACTGTTGTAATCTAATGTACATTTTGAAATTAACTGTTAGTTCACATGCTAGAAAATATTTAAGTTATAAAAGGAGTTAGTTTTACATACTTAATAAAATCTTGAAGTACAGAAATGGCATAAGTATCTACTTTTTTGCAGCAATGAGATATGTTAAAGATTTTAAGATCTGACTCGAGCCTTTGCACCAATCAGGGTTATGAAAAGTACTTGCTGTTTATAGGCTCATCTCTCATAAAGGAAAATCTTTGACAGATAAAGCCTAAAAATCATAAGGAATCTATCCACCTTGTTCTGTTACTTCCATTACATCAATGAAAAAAATTAGTATGTTTAATTCCAAGTTTTTAAGCTAAGGTACCTCTGATGTTTGCATTTTAAAACCTTACAGAAATACAAAAACCTTTTGAAGTAAATCCTCAGAAATTAAGCAGAATTCTATTTATATTTTATTATCCTCCAAGGAGGGCATGGACTATTAGAAAAATAGAGGAAAAGGTCTCCTAATTAACCAAAATAAGATACTATTTCAAATAACAATTTTATCTGATTTCTAGTATAAGGATGAATTATTTCCGTACGTGCAGCTCAACCAATGAGCATCATTAGTACAGGTTTTGCTGTACCAGTGGGCCATGGAATCCCGGCCGTGGGCCGGGGAAGCTGAGCTGGCGGTGAGGTGTCCCAGCCCGTGGGCAGGGGCCAGGGCTGCTCCCAGCGCTCCCAGTTCGCAGCTGGAAAAGGCCGGGAGCACGGACCTGCTCCTCGGTGTGTACACGGCAGGGAGCGTGGGAGCAGAGTGTGTCAAACGCGCCCGATTAGCGCATCCGACTAGAACATCGGTAGTGATTCAGGGCGTGGAGTGGCTTCGTTATCTCCGTGGCGTTACGCGCATGTCATGTCACTGGTTTCGGATCAAACAGCAACACTCTGGAACCTTTGTTAAAAACCTCAGTTTCAGCCTTTCTGCATCTGCCGCTTCTTCACGGGGGTCACGAGCGCTGCTGAGCCCGCAGCCGCTGCCCGCGTTCGGAGCTTTGCACAGCCTGGGGCCGGCCCGGGATTGGCCCGGGACTGCCGCGCGTTCCGGAGCAGCACCTGCGCTCTGCTCCCGGGCTGCGCCCGTCCCGCCGCAGGCGAGCGGCGCTGCCCGGTCCCGTTATCCGGGCTGTGCCGGCGGCGGAACCCGTGCCCCGCTCCGCCCGCAGAAATCCCGCGGCTCCCGGAGAGGGTGCCGGCGGCACCGCCCGGCCCAGCCCGGCCCCGCGGCGGGCAGCGCCCAGCCCCCGCCCCCCGCGCCGCGCCTGCGCGTCCGCGGCCCGTGCGGCCGAGGCTCCCAGCGTGCCGCGCGGCGCGCATGTGCGGCGGGGCGGGCGCTGCTAATTCCATTGTGGAGCGGACGCGGCGATATTTGTAACTGGCGGCGGCGGCGGGAGCCGTAAGTGCAGCCGGGCCGGGGCCGCCGCGGGCGCGGGGCGGGAGGCGGCGATGCGCCCGGGCGGCGGCTGCCGGGCCGCCGAGGGAGCCGCCCGCTGAGCCGGCGCGGTCCGGCTGGCGGGCGGCGGGTCCCGCAGCCCCTCTGGGCCGCGCCTCCTCTCCGGCCCGCCTTCCCGGGGGATGAAACTCGGCAGCGGTTTCCTCGGCGGCGGCAAGAGGGCGGCGGCCATGGAGCCAACGTTCCCCCCCGGCATGGTGATGTTCAACCACCGCCTGCCCCCGGTCACCAGCTTCGCCCGGGCGGCCGCGCCCCCCGCGGCGGCCCAGCACCCCCCGCAGTGCGTGTTACCTCCGGCCGCCGCCGCCGCTTCCTCCACGGCGGCGGGCGAGCCCCCGGCGCCTCCGCCCCCGCAGGACGTGACTTTCAAGAAGGAGCCGGCGGGAGCTTTCCCCTCCGCGCCCTCCTCGCAGAGGAGCCCCTGGGGCTTTCTGCAGTCCCTGGTGAGCATCAAGCAAGAGAAGCCCAGCGAGCAGGAGGAGGAGCAGCAGCCGCAGCACCATCACCACTACGGGGGGCTTTTCGGGGGAACGGCGGAGGAGAGACCTCCCGGCCTGGGCAGCGGCGAAGGAAGTGGCCAGAGCGTGATCCAGGACCTCAGCCTTCTTCACCACCTGCACCAGCATCCCCACCGAGACCTGCTGCTGACTGGCAGAGGCGAGGGCGCTCCAGGGAGCGCGGGTGAGCCAAAGCACGACGCCCAGGTCAAGAAGGCAAAGAGGCCAAAGCCAGAAACTCAGGGAATCAAAGCCAAGCGGAAGCCAAGCGCTTCATCCAAACCCCCCCTGGTGGGAGATGGGGAAGATGCCGTCGCGTCCCCCAGCCAGAAACCTCACGTCTGCGAACACTGCAGTGCTGCCTTCAGGAGCTCCTATCACTTGCGCAGGCACGTGCTCATCCACACCGGGGAGAGGCCTTTCCAGTGCAGCCAGTGCAGCATGGGCTTCATCCAGAAGTACTTGCTGCAGAGACACGAGAAGATCCATAGTAGGGAGAAGCCTTTTGGGTGTGACCAGTGTAGTATGAAGTTCATCCAGAAGTACCACATGGAAAGACACAAGAGGACGCATAGTGGAGAAAAGCCATACAAATGTGACACTTGTCAGCAGTATTTTTCAAGGACTGATAGACTGTTAAAGCACAGAAGAACATGTGGTGAAGCCATAGGTAAAGCGGGGGCTGGAATGGAGCCCGGATCATCAAATAGCATAGGTAGCTTGGCTGCATTGTCTCAGGGAAATACAAGTTCCTCAAGGAGAAAAAGTAAAACAAAAAATACATCCACTGAAAACAAAGGAAACAAGTGTAGCAGCAAAATAGCTGAATCTCAAGTTACAAGTAATGTGGCCATGCCAAGTTATGCAGTTGATATTCCTATTGTGTCTTCCAGTGGTGGTCTAGTTGGCACAGGCGTAGAAGAACTTCAGAAAAAGGTGCCAAAATTGATCTTGAAAAAAGCAAGCAGAAAACAAGCAGACAAAAATTACCTTAATTTTGTATCACCACTGCCAGATATTTTGGGGCAAAAACCACTGTCTGGGAAACAGAGTGGCTCTCTGGGCCTAGTAGCCAATACCGGTGTAGAAACTATTGGCCTTCTCCAAAGTACAGGTGGTAAACCGGGTCAAATAAGTAGCAATTATGATGATGCCATGCAGTTTTCAAAGAAAAGAAGATACTTACAAACTGCAAACAGTAACAGTGCCTTTTCACTTAATGTCGGACACATGACTTCCCAGCAGTCCGTCATCCAGTCTCCGGGTGTTAACGTTATGGATAATGAAGCTCCTTTATCTCTTATTGATTCAGCATCTTTAAATAATGAAATAAAGTCTTGCCACGACAAGTCTGGTATTCCTGATGAAGTCTTACAGAGCCTTTTGGACCAGTACTCTCACAAATCGGAAGGCCAGAAGGAAGATCCTTTCAGTATAACTGAACAGCGCGTGGACTTGCACACCTCAGGAGAACATTCAGACATGGTTCAGGAAGAAAACTTGAGCCCTAACTCTCAAACAGTTTCAAATGATAAGGCAAGCATGTTGCAAGAATACTCAAAATACCTCCAACAAGCCTTTGAAAGAACAAGCAACAGCACTGGTTTTGCTTTTGGACCCAGTTTCCAGTTTGTTAGCTTGTCTTCAACTCTCCATAACCACACTCTGTTTCCAGACAAACAAATATACACTACATCTCCACTTGAGTGTGGCTTCAGCCAATCTGTTACCTCAGTATTGCCAACTGCGTTGCCAAAACCTCCATTTGGGATGTTACTTGGCTCTCAGCCAGGCTTTTATTTGTCTGCTTTGGAGGCTTCGCATCAACAGTTGACTCCTTCTCAAGAGCTGGATGATCTCATCGATCCGCAGAAAAACTTAGAGACTTCATCAAACTACCAGTCAACATCTCAGAAACTGACTGGCCAGAAGGAACAGAAAAACTTAGAATCCTCAACGAGCTTTCAGATCCCATCTCAGGAGTTAACCAGCCAGATAGATCCTCAGAAGGACATAGAGCCTAGAGCAACCTACCAGATCGAGAACTTTGCACAAGCGTTTGGTTCTCAGTTCAAGTCGGGCAGCAGGGTGCCAATGACTTTTATCACTAACTCTAATGGAGAAGTGGACCATAGAGTAAGGACTTCAGTGTCAGATTTCTCAGGGTATACAAATATGATGTCTGATGTGAGCGAGCCATGTAGTACACGAGTAAAAACCCCAACCAGCCAGAGTTACAGGTAAGGTCCTGACTGTGACCAGGCTGTGGGGTCTTCTTAATGTAATTTGTTTTACTTTGACAACACTGCCATTGGAATGTTTCTACATGGTCCTATTAAGAATAATGTAACATGCCCTTTCAATGCAACTTTTCATATTTAGTTTATTTTGTTAGTGTGATTTTTTTAGCTCTGTTTATTATGGTTTTTAATCAAAAATCAATAGTTTTTAAAATAGCGTTTTTGTTCAAGTGACAATGTGTAGCAATCAAATTTACATTATGTAGATTGTCAGGGAATAGCCCAAGAGTTTAAAATGCAAAAAATTAACTTTGTTCCTAGGACTAAAGTTTATTCTAATTGCTTTACTCTCAGGAAAGTGTAATGAAGCATGGGAATTCTATGCACCGCAAGTGTATTGGAACTTCCAATTTACAGATGATGACAAATATATCTCAGCTTTTTGAGGAAGGGATCTTTGACATTTCAAATTGCTGTCTCTTACGTCAGCTGATCTGAATTTTGCTACCTAAATCTTGTTGTTTTTAAAGTACTCCTGTTCTTCCAGGTGATGCTCATTCCAGGCAGGTGGAGCAAATGTTCTTGGGTCTGCACGATGAGCCCAGCACGGTAGCTTTAATCTGAACAGTAATGTCCCCAGAACTTCTGTGTAAGACTGTAATTCCGTAAAGAGATTCTGTTGACACAAACCGTGAGAACAAAATGTGTGCAGCTGGTTCTTGTCATTAGAACCCCAACTTGAAACTACAGTCCTAATCCAGAGAGGGTTTTGGGATACATTATTTGTTACACACGGTTCAAAAAAGTCCACCTCCTGCTCTTCCCCTTTTCACATTCTTTTAGTGTAAAGGGTTCCCTCTATTTTATTGTGTTCCTGGTTCCTCTGGACTTGATCTTGGTTGTCTACCCACCTCCCCTTCCCCATCCTCTTTTCTTTCTTTTTTTTCCCTTTTCCCCTACTCACTCTCTCGCCCCGACGTAATAGCTAGCATTTTAAAAGATTTACATTCCAGAAAGTGCATATCTTATGATGTGCTTTCTGATGTCTTATGACATCAGATGATGAACTATGAACACCCACCTGTTTTAGAACTATGTTGAGGTTTCCATGTATGATAAGAAATAATCTACTCCCAACTGTACATAGTAAGGCCCCTATCCTGCATCAGGATCAGCTACCACGGACCCCTTTGCCCAACAGTGTCCCAGTGGTGTCACTGGAGCTCTTTACGGAGAGAGGGGCTTGCAGCAGTTCATCATGGCAGGCTTTTAAGGCCTAAGGCTGCAATTCCATCAAAGGATTCTGCTGATGGCATCAACTACAAAAGTAGAACTTGAGTGGCTTGTTAATATCAACAGAACTTTTCTTTGGAATTATTGCCTTACTTTATGTATATTTTGTGGTACATTATTTATTATATGTGAATCCTGATTAATGCCTGTGGAGCCATGGAAACCTGCTAGAAATACTGGTGGCCATTCAAAGCTGCTGAAACGCAGTGGCACTGCTCTAAACCACTTTTTACAAATGATTTTTTGATTAGTTTTTTTAATGTAATTTTGGTGATGTTTATGATGATGGTTTTTTATGTACTCTTGGTGATGTTTCAGTCTTACGTACTTTTCTGTTGTCAGGAAGGTACCAGTGGTTGTTTGCAGTCTTATTGTGTAATCAGCCTATTACAGGCTTCCATGTATAATAAAGTTATTAACATTGTGCAAGTGTAAAACACTTCTGTTATGAAAGTGGTGTATTATTAAAGAAATGGTTACAAAAATCCTGGGTAATTTCTCCTGTTGTCCCTCACCACTATGAATAGAAACCTGAGCCCGTTCGTGATCTCTTTTGCTAGTAAACTTTTTTTTTTTACCCTCACTAATCTAGAGTTTGTTCTCATAGTATCTGTGTAACTCCATTAACTTTTTATTTATACTTGATTCTGTATTTCACGCTATTTCAGTTTAAATAATCAAACAACAACTGTTCTCTAAACACAGAACCCAGCCTGTTATCAGGGATGGAATAGTCCGTAACCACTGTGTTGGCTTTTTTAGTACCTTTTCTTTTGTTTTACAGAGGTTATAATTTACATTCTTTATATTGTGTGTAGTAGAAGTTGCATATGTATTGTTCTGGCTGTTTGCTTTAACTTAATAAAACCCATTATTCACAGAATCATAAAGGCATCACTTCTATTATCCAGTCATGCTTTTGAGAACTTATTAAGGAAACATGAGGAGATTAAATTTTGCGAAGGAATGATATAACTTACTGGAAGGGTTTCAGTTTGTTTTCTTCACTGTCCTTGTGAGTCAAATAATCAAAATGTGCTATTTTAGAAACCAGGGGTCTAATTCATACCTTTAGCTTAGCAAAACTTAACGAATTTTCTGAACTTAAAATGTTTATACAGCCTCATCTTTTCAAATCTATGATTTTAGTTAAAATGTCTAAATTGCCTATTGCTAACTGCAACGACTTTCCATAATTGCTGGAAGTTCAGAATGACAAATATATAATAGAGTAATTTAATTCAAGATAAGGTTGTAGAAAATCTGCTATCTACTTTTTGGGGGTCTTACTTGGTTATAATTTTCCCCTCATCCTCCTGTTAATTCCTGCATTATAATGAAAGTCCTATAAAAGTAGAACTATAGCAAAATACTTTACAAGCATTTTAGGTAGTCTGAAGGTAGGTTGTGGATTTACCTATTCTATATTTTTCTTCAACTTTGCATGTGAATTTGAATCAGGGCAATGACATGAATGAGAAAAATTCTAGGCATGTTGAAAAACAAGCACAAAAACCTTACAAAAAGTAAATATGGAATCTGCTCAATGTCTAATATTCAGAACATTGCTAGGAATTATTTAAAAGCATGATGGGGAAATGTAGTGGGATTTTGTAAGTTCTTTGCACAGCTTAATCATTCAAACACGTTTCTAAATAGAGCAGAACTAAACATTTTTCTACTTTAATATGGGGTTCAAATTTTATTTTAATGAAGGTAGGGGTGTGTTAAAATTGCATGGAAATCAGGCTATGGCTTTACCTGGTACCTATTCAAAAACTACATAGTCAGTAGCAGTTAACCCACATGAACTTTATTTAGAGATGTGTCAGTGAGAGAGGTAAAAGGGAAAGCAAAATGGCTCTTGAACTATTTTCCTACTTTATTTCAAGGTTTAGTTTGTTCTTGTTTTTAAAGGAGTTATGGGAGGGGAATGATAACCTGATTCCTGCCACTAACAGGACTGTAAAAAGAATTCAGATGTAATGATAGAAAATGGTGCATAAACTGTTATACTTCCTCTTAGAGTAGTTCACATACCATTACTGCCTTGGAACGTTGTGCAGTATGATACCTTGAACTGTGATTGCATCTCTGTGTCCCAAGCCACTGAAAGTGCATGTCTGACTTGCTTGCATATGATCTTGAAGAGCTACCTAAAATTTGTTGTAGTTCCTGAATTACTTCAAATGGACACAGACTTGTGGGAGAAATATTGGAGTAAGAAACTGAAATGAAAGGAGAATGAAAAAAAAAGTGAAAACAGAATGGTGTGAAGGGTATGCAATTACAGGTTTATGGACTATTGATAAAGAAAAGCAGCTTGAGGCCTCATGGAGACCTTGAGAAGCTACTGGAATAATTCAATGTATTCTATTAGTAGTTTTTTGTTGTTTCAATTGTTTGGTCTTCCCCTCACCCCCAGCATTATATGCTTGATAACAGTGTATTTGTCTGAATGATGCTTCTGTTTTTTTCCCCACCGACTAGAAGTCAGTCTTGTTCATGTGAGGCTGCTGTTGTGGCTGTGTGTTATGTGTTGTAACACCCGGGAAGATACACATGAGAATGTGTAAGTTACCAGCTCGATGCTCTAGTGGTTGAAGAGAATCAGGTCACTTTAAAATCAAAGATGCTGTTTACAGCCCCTGCTGGCTAGCAGCTTTAAACATTTGAGCTGTAATTTTCCAGTCTGTCTGTCTCATGCTCTGTGCACTATCTTTCTCTGGGAAACTTCTGCAAAAATTGCCCACGTATTTCCTAAAATTAGATTAAGGAAGAAAACTTTATTGTTCCACTGGTGTTTTCATCCCATGCTTCAAAACCAAATCAGAATCATCCTCCACCAGCTAGGACTTCAGACTGTGTTAATGGATGTCCCTTGTTGAATCATGGTTTTTGAAACATAAGTTTTTGAAAAATGTTTTTATGTTCAGAAATGTGAAAGTTTGGTACTTGTATCTCCAAAGATGATCCCTCCAAGGACAATTCTTCAGGCTGTTTCAATCATTTGGTATGTTAGCTCATGTGGCAATCTTTTTTCTAATGTTTTGTATATTGTCAGACTGGAATCTTTTCTTGCTGCTTATATCCAGTCTTCACTTCTAATGTTCTTAAGTGAGTTTTGTGCAATTTTTTTTGTACAAACACCTAGGAAAATATGGTTTAGTATTGTGCACATCATTTGGAACACAGGATGTATACCTGCTTAGCAAATGAACAGCTCTCATACACTTTGTAATCTGTGTTGTTTGAAACACATTCCTTGAGCAGCCTCATCCTGCAGAGTCCTGCTTCATGCTCTGAGTGTCATCCTGCTCCATGTTGATACAAACAGCAAGGCAGTGTTGCTTGGAAGAAATTCTCTGTCATCATGTCTGTTGTGGAATGGGGTGGAATGAGGAATCAACAGAAGATTTAGTTCTGTAAGTTATTTTTTTAACTTAAACTGCTTAATAACCTTTACAGTAATGTAAATTTTTGCATGTAATGTACTGCTTGATTTTCATGTTGATCCTTTTCAATATTTTGGTGTTATTCATTGGATAATGGATCTGGTAATCTTAAACCCTAGGTTCTCCCAAGTAATGGGATGATGCCACACTAGAAAGCTGTCTGTTGGTGACCTGGCCTGAAATTTGCTAAAATACTGTATAGCCAGACTCAAAATGAAGAAGGAATTAATAACTAATTTAAGTATATTTTTTTGATTATTTTAATACACTCTGTCTTACCTGAAATGTATCTTAAATAGTTTCTTATTTAGTGCTACAGTTAGCAAAACATTCTGTGAGCTAATGAGGCATACAGTGGTTATTATGCAGGGTCTGCAAAAAGCAGATATCTGCAACATACAGATGTTCTGTAGTAGCTCTTGTGCCACCTTTCATGCTAAAACCTGCTTTATGTCAAATTAGGTTATTACCCTTCAGAATATTCCTGTGTCTTGTTCAGAAGGAACCTTTACTTGTGCTGTTGGCAAAAGATTTCATTTTGATTTTTATCTCAGAGGTCAAAAGGCTGATTGTTTTTTCATCCCAGATTTCTCCTTACAGTGTGTACTTCTCTTTGTGCACATACTCTGTTCCTGCTGGATAGGTCAGTCTTGACTGGGATATGATGTGTGTGGGTGCTGGTATATGGCCAGAAATTATACTGAGGATGGATCAGGCTGCTCAAAGATTCTGAATACGTTTTTTTTCTGGAGGCGGGAAAAATATCTCACAGGTGGGAATGTTTCCAGATTGTGTTATATTCTGAGATGAATGGGAATAAAACTGGGCTGAGACCTGTGTAGAGTAGAATTTACAAAGAAATCCATGTGCAATTTGATGAGTGACAAGGTTTAGAATCACTTTAATTTGCTTTCCAGTAATGAGGAAATATACAGATGTGTAATAAAACATCTTGCATGTTTTGCTGAGGTGCTTGAAATTCTAGTGGGTAAAATATGTCAGTGGATTTTCTTACTTCTTAAAGAAAATTATCTTTAGAATGAAAAATACATTGTCTTGGCAGCTGCTTGCTAATACTGGAAAATGAGACTAATAAGGACTAGCTTCTTCAGCTGCAGAGGGCATTCATGTTGTGTTATCTGCCTGGAATTCGGTCAGGGTGGTGGTAACACATTTACTTGTGGAAGCTGCTGGCCCCATGCTGTCTCCAGGGGCAGAAGGCACTCCCAGGGTCTTGGCAGAGAGGACTGGCCTGCCTTGTGCAGCTGGGCTCAGGCCAGGGGCTGGGAAGTGGGAGAGACAGCGCAGCCAGCTCCACTTCTTACAGCACTGAGGGGTTTTTGAAGGTCTGCTATTCCAAGTATTGATTCACTTTGTGAAAATGAAATGCAGAGATCTGTGCCAAAAGTCTGCTAGCTCAGGTTTGGCCAGAGGGTTGAATAACCCCAGGGGTTATTCAGCAGTGATCAATGGAGATGTGACACTAAAACTATTTAACCTGTTTAGCTTAAGAAATCTGTGAAAGGTAGGTCAGATTATATCATGTTCATGTACTTGGTCCATCAAGCCTTACAACTGAACATTTACACTTGGTAATCTTAGTGTAGAGTTAAGTCTGTATGAAATGTGTAGGTGATTTTAAAAATTACTTCATGAGCATTCTTAATTAAAACTTCTTTCCAGTCATTTAATATTAGTCTGGGGACATGAGAGTTAAACTAACTACTCTTTTTGTGTTCTTGGAACTTGGATTTTTGGAGAGATGGCAATTTTTGTGCAGAGATACTAAATTTGATTATTTATTTTAGAGTTGAGAGACACTTAGGAGTAAAAGTATTTTCATATTTTGTTTTATGTGGCTGTGGAAATCATACTTCACATGTTATCTTAAAAGTGCATGGCAAAGGGAGTAAGACTGCTGAAATCATTAGTTTTTACAATTTTTAACACCATATTTTGATGCTTACATGTTTTGTTCTTCTCACAATGAAGCTAAATTAAAATCTCTGAGAAAGAGGTCCCTCTAATATAGCATAATGAAGTCTTTAAATGGGTACAGTTTTAGGTCATCGTAAATAGGAATGCAGTGACCTTTGTCTTGACAATGAAGCTGACACAAGCTTCTCAGAGCTGTTCTTTTTTTTATTATTTCTCCGCCAGAAAGGACACAAATAAAACAGAGGATCCCCCCTTCTCCCATCAGTGAACAAAATCAAAAGACTAGAAAATGTGTTGTAACTTGTCAGTTTGCAAAATCTAGAAATAACACGGACTTCTTTCTCATTATAGACACTGCTGCAGGAACAATTTGTGGCAAGGAGTTGGGAAAGGAAGAAAAGTCTACTTGACTGGCCATATGACTGGTAAAGGACCTTCTGGTTTCTTAAGGGACTTTCTAATAGCCTGTTTTGATTTTGGGATACACAGCAGCAAGGCATTCAAAATTATTACTTGTACCTACTTAGAGTTTTGTATCTAGAAAAATCACAAATCTTTCTGTCATTCATTTTACACTCACTTTTGCAGTACATTGCAGGCTTGCAATGCACTATGTTGGAATCTAGCAAGGCTTGAATTTCTTGGTGGCCCATGTAAAAAAGCAAAGCATTTTGCATAAAGCACATAAATGTGTCTGTCTCCTATGGGGAGACACCGTTGCACTATCCAACTTCAGCAGAGGCTTGTGAATTGCAGTGCTCAGCAATTTTCTTTAACCACAGAGAATCATCTGTCATTCTTAAATAATGGCACAACCTGCTACTTTAGGACTTTCTCAAGGCTTCAGCAATGTTGGTCTGAATTGTGCTGCCTCTTGTAGAGGAGAGACCTCTGTGCAGAGGAGTGTAGCAGAACAAACTCTAACGTGTGCAGTCAAGGTAACAAATGGAGATTTGTTCCTTTTGTAAGAAGTCATATCATAGGACTGGTTCTCTATGATCAGAAAATGATTTTATTTATTTTTAGCCAAGGACTAAAACTTTTTTTTTTTTTTTTTTTTTTTTTAAGGAGAAGCTTGTTTACTCAGTGATGATGAGTGATACTCCCAAAAGGCCACAGCCTGTGTGAGTACCTGGAACAGGTATTTTAACTGGGAGTGTCCCTCTCTAAGAATATGCTTCATCAAAAGGAAAAAAAGAAAGAAAACGTAAGTTTAGATTATGCACTTTATTGCAGAGCTGTGTAAACTAAAAGAGTGAAACAGCAATTAACATACAATATTTTAAGTTTTTAAAACCTATTTCAGTAAAACAATACACTGATACCCTATAAAAGGATCTAGTGGACAGTGAGAAGTGACTTCAATAGATGAAAATAAAAAGGTACATGGGACAGTATGTTAATAATTGGCTAGAAATATTTAACTTGTCGTTTTCTATGAATGAGAAGACTTACTCATAAAGCTTACTTAATAAGCCGATGACCAATTTGATACCAGAACAGCAGTTTGCCCTTGTGGCAAAAAAGGAGTCCAGCAGTGCCACAGGGATGAATAAGCACCTGGATTCTCTGTGATAGTAGGAGGGGCTGAGAGAGCTGTGAGTGTTCAGCCTGGACAACACCAGGCTCAGCAGGATCTCATCAATGCCTACAAATACCTAAGGGGAAGGAATGAAGATGATGGAGCCAGACTCTTTGCAGTACTACCCCCTGACAGGACAAGAGGTAATGGACACAAATCAAAACACATGAAAGTCCACAAGAAAATTACTGGGAGGGTTGTCAAACACAGGAGTAAGTTGCCAGAAAAGTAATGGAATGTCTGCCTGTGGAGATATTTGAAGCCCAACTGCACATGATTCAGGACAGACTGCTCTACCTGACCTGGCTTGAGCCATTTGAGTAAAATGAACTCGAGAGGTCCTTTCCAACATCAATAATTACGTGATTCTCTACAGTTTTGTTTGGTGGTCTGTGCCAAATAGCAACGACAGGTTCCACGCTGAAGGGACAGTGAGTGTCTCTAGGAACTCTGTAGTACAATGGTGTGTCTGAAAGTGCATTGTTTAATGGAACAAATGGGCTTGGGAATTCAGGATGTTGCTGGGACTCCTGGTAAGTAGTTCAATGTTTCTGATGTCTAGCTTGGACACTTGAGTCTGCATTAACTTGCAGCTTTTTCCATGACCAGTCTTCCTTAGATTGTTGTTTAAGATTAAGAAGAAAAGATGGTGAAAGCGTGAAATAAAATGTTTGCTGTTTCCATTAAATACAATACAAAATATATAATATAAAATACACAATATATTTTTTATTCATTTGTTACTTTGTTTTACTAACTTTACTCCTTTCATTTCTTGTTAACTGTAGAAGTTACAAAAGCGAAACATCTAACTGACACTAATTTACCTGATTTGGGAGATGATAATTGCTTTTTCAGTCTTTTCCCCAAGTTAGCTGAAATGGCCTGAATTGAAGCTGCTCTTGTTCAGACCTCATGCAGAGCAAAGCAAGGAGAATGCAGCTTCTGGTTTTGGTTCAGACTTTTGACTTGAAATCTTTCTTCTGGAGAAAGGCCGGCACAGAGCATTATCTTATCAGTCTGTTGATAAGTGGTAACAGCATTAGGCTCTTTCAGGCATTGCTGTCAGCTGTTGTTCTGGTCAGGGGCTTGGTTGTTGCAAAAGACTGTCTTGACAGGGTGACACAGCTCTTTTTTTTTGTTTTGTTTTTTTTGTTTTTAAACAGAAAGCAAAAAATGATTAAAAAGGATGGGGGATAAAATGTGTACAGTGAATGGATGACAGCAGGAACATAAGTTTTGTATTCCAGATGTTTTTCAAAGCTTAATCAAAGCTGGATATTATGGTGATGTTATTTGGGTCGTCCTTGGTGGGTCTAGTCTGTTCCTCGGCATCAGGGCAGCAATGCTAAATGGTGCTGCAGTGAATCCTGAGTTTCATGTGGTGACAGCTGTCAGTTATAATGAGAAGTTTCATAATTTTCACACAACTCTTGTAAATTTAGTTTTAAGTACTGGCTTTTAACAGAGGTCAGCATTTTTGTGACATACTTGCAATAGGCCTGTCTTTGCTCTGCTCTACATTTCTCTTGTTTGTTAGACTTGATTTCATCACAGACCTTGGGTTTTATCAGAGGGTGTTGTTTGGACTAACTCAATATTTCCATCTTCAACTTTTCTGGCTTCTATAAATGGTAAGTCTTTGTTGGTCTATGCTTACGGATACACGTTTTCATGCTTTTAAACCCCTCTTTGTGCACACTCTGTATGCTTGTGTGTATTTGTTAAATATGCATAATGTAAATGCAGTAAAAATTTCCGTGAAAATCCCTGGTTTTCTGAGATGTTGCAACAGAGAGATGTTATATTTTTTAAATGGTAGGTACTGGGCTAGTGTTCATCTAAAGTGTTAGAGGATATTATTCTTTTTGACATGCAAAGACATATTATTTCTAGCACTGTGATTATTGATTTTGTGAAACTTCTTTCTCTAATAATGTGGGAAGGCAGTCCTTTATTCATGTATGTCAGTATGTAATTACTGAACTTAGGGGGATTTTCAGAAAATATTAAACAACTAGCCTCAGGACAGATTCATGGCTTCAGGTAATCTTGATATTCTTCTACAGTTTTTCTGGATATATTTTTCCTTGTTTTGTTTTGGTTTTGTTCTTTTAAGATAGCAATCTGAGAAAATAGCCCAAACGCCCCAAGGTGGACTTTCTGTTGGGGATCACCCTTTGACTCAATAGATGGGTCTGAAGCCCTTGGATGAGATGGACCATTGACATTTGAGATAGAGAGTGACTGATGACAGTAGTTGGTTTCACCCTCCATGGAACAGGACCAGGGGAAAACACACCATTGGAGTTGTTTTCTTGGCAGATGCTGGTATCTCAGTAATGGTGTCCTTGGGGTAATATTGCCCTTTTGTGTGGGCTAGGAAGCAGTAACTCAAGAGGATGGGCTTTTGTTATCTTGGCCTTGACTCTGTTCCTTCTACCTTGTTCCAGTCCTGCTTCTCTTTGTGCACTTATTACCAGTTGTCTCATTCAGATCTCTCTGTTCTACAAGTCTCTGCCTCTCTCTTAGCTCCTGCTTTGCTCTTTCCATCATCCTATATGAACCCTCCTTCGGGCCTAATCTTGTTATTTCTGCTCCTGCATTCCTTGCCTGATCAGTTTCTGCATCCTGCTATATGTTCTGTTCTTCCCTCCTGTTCCAGATTCCTTGTCTCTCTGTTTTATTTCCCTTTGTTTGTGCATTTTATTTCTTTGTGTGAGATGTAGAGGATTGATGTTTACTTGCCATATGAATGTCTTGCTGCTGTTGGGATAAAGAGCTGTTGTAACCAGACTTTACATGAATAGTTTGGTTTTACCCCTTTTGGCAGGACAGGAAGCACATATCCTAGCCCAGTGGAAGAATAGGGCCAACTACAGTTTTTTTGAAATTTATATCATGTGGATGAATTTAGGTAGATTTTCTTGACAATATACAGTAGTATATGCCTGTGACACAATGGATGCATTCCTACTGAAACTCAGTCATCTTTGGGAGTACCAGAGATTGCCCTTTTTTTCTTTTTTTTTTTGGTGATAGTTAAGACAATGTATTTTTCATTAGCATTCTTCTTGGAAATAAGTAGGGCTTTCTGCATAACTAATGTATATCTTTATTTTCACGCACATATGTGCACAGAAAGCATCTGACAGTGTCAAATGTGGCTGATGAAAATGTGATCAGCTTTGCAATCACAAGCTTGACAACAAGATCATGAAAGGTCTTGGGGTAACATTTTAGAAGGCAAACTATACACTGTTAATTAGAGTAGATCAGTCGAAAAAATATTAAAGGTAATGGAAATGGACAGAACTTTTCACAACTGAAGCATCAGGAATTGCATTGCCTTGGGCAAGTAATGTTACCAGATACAATAGGTAGTTTATCTGTTGCTGCAGGTTCCATATTCCTACAGAGGAGCTAGTGCTGCAAATTATCCAGTTGTAATGCAATAATCCATCAGACCTCTACTCCTTTTGAAGGCTATTTAATTGAATGAACTGCAGTATAAACAAGCCAAATGGTTACATATATGAAAGACCCAGAAAGATGTGACTTACTCATTCTGTTGCCCTTCCAAACCAATTTTTTTTTTAATTTGCAGTGGAGAATTTTAGAAGGATGTATCTAAATATCTCTATGTAAATTAATAGCAAGTCTTCCATCCTTTAAAAAAATAATTGGAGTTTTATGGAGGATATTTAGGAAAGGCACCTTCTTCTTCCAGTAGTACCTGCAGCCAGAAATTTTGGTTTACATGTTAAGTTGGTAGGGTTGCTTAAATGAACCACCCTCAACCTGCAGGGGCTACTGAGCAGTAGTTTTGGGAAGTGTAATTGGAACTGCCCAGATAGTGAATTAAGTGCTTGTACAGTCTTTTCTCACTGAATAAAGAAAATGACATCAATTGCACCTAAAGTGTACTTTTTAAACCATTTCAATAAAAACTTTCACAGTTACTTTGAGTTGAACCAAATTAGCTTAAGTTGAGGAGTTATCTATTTTGAGCTAAATGGGAATCACCTTCACATATTGCAGAGTGACCACAGGAAAAGTGTAATGGTTTTATTTTAAAAGTTTGTCATAAGCTAAAACAGTGCAACATATACAATCAAATATACACTTCCCAGTCTGTCATAATCACTGTCTTGTTGACTAGTTAAGAGTGTAAGAGTATTGTAAGTAAACTTGGTAGCAAATGGTATTTTTTATTCCACTTCTTTTTGTGATGAGAGGAGTAACAGTGTGAGGGATTTAGGCTTTTGCACAGTCAATGGTCTTGTGTTTTGGGGCTGCATTTTGAATGCTCGCAGGTGGCACGATTACTGAAAGAAGCCAGCCTGCCTTCTGCAGTCCTTGGCTGCTTGCATGCTCCAGCAAAACCACAACAAAAAAAAGGCAGCTTATTTTTCATATAGATAATACATTTCATCCCATAATTTGCAGCTCACAAAAATACCTACCCCTGCAAAGGTGTGCATGGGGGCACTGAATAGGACAGAGCTAGTGGTTTTCTGTGAAAAACTTGATTTAAGTTGATCATCAACATGTTTTTCCATGAGTTTAATTGCTGATTGTTCCTGTTCTTTTGTTGTACTCTATCTAGAACTTCAGGTCAGGAGGTCAAGTCTGCTGGCATATTTTCCTGTGCCTTCAGAACGGCGTTGACTCTGGCCCATGCATTCATCTCCCCATGTGTCATGCTGTTAGTGCTTTCTCTGCTGTACTCACTTTTAAAACACTATTTATGGGTTGAGATACTCCCTCCAAAACATAAACATGAATAATTTAATTTATATGTGACATTACTGTAAGTGATATAAACATATGTAATTGTGTACAGTATGCTAGGAAAGAATTATTTCAGTTATAATGCCTGTTATTTCTAACTGATTTACACTGGGTTTTTTACGCTTTGCTAAATTCATCTAAAAGGGAAGAAATGGCAGTGAGCTTCTTTTGACCTTTTGAAAGTTGAGTATTGCTGCTTGATGTATGCACAGATTTTTCACTTCTGACAAGAAGAAATCCTGTGTCATCCTCATTTATAATGTATAGACCTCTCTTTCCATATTTATCTTATTTAAATAAAGAATACTGTGTGTTGTCAGAATGCTGCCATTCAAGTGCAGAATGATAGTATCCAGCCTTCTGAGTGTACAGTTTGGAATATGGTGAGGATCCTCCTGGCTTAATTACTGTGCTGCTGCTTTTCTGATAATGACTGAAGCCTTGACTTATTGGACAACCAAAGACCATCTGAATTTCATTGTTTCTGAGGACATGCACAGCTTTGACAGGTCAAGAGAAGGAAAAAATTAGCTGACTTTTGGCTAAAATTCACTAATTCCTCAATTGCTCAGAGAATACCTTTAAGTGTGAGAAACAGGAACTTCCTAATTCTTCAATTAGAAACTCAGAAATCTGAGTTTTATTTAGACAACACACTGGTAGAAGTTATAGAGTAAAAATATACTGTGGAGTTGGATTCTCCTTGGCACCTTTCTGAATTCCAGTAGAAGCACTTGTGTCCATAGTTAGGACAACTACTTAGCAGCTTAACTGATTTCTTAAGAGGGATTTCTGAAGGTAATAGGGTCTCTGAAAAGTGCATTGATTAAAAATAAATCAGTCTCACAGCTGCATAATTCTATGATCTGGTTGGATTTGTATCTCTAGAAGACCACTTGGTTGTTCTGTGGGCTCTGATGCTGGGAGTTGTTAGGTGAATGCATAAGCATTATCGGTACTGGCTGTGCATAGCTGCAAAGCCTTCTGCAGTTTTCTACTTTGAAAATTGCCTGGAGGTTGTTTAGCTCTTAAAGTATAGCGAGTGCATATACAATATCACAGCATCCTTAATCAAACTTACCTGGCTGTATTCTCACCTCAAAATCAGATTTTTGTTTACAAAACTACATCAGCAAGCTTTTTGAAGTTTTTAGTTTGATTTTTAAAATCATCTTACACTATTATAGCACTGCAATATTTAGGATTACAAATACAGCTTTATTTAAAACAAACAGCTTTCAGTGAAATTGCATTACTTTTCTACTACTAAACACAGATTTATATGTGAGGACTAGAACACTGAAGGTCTCTGAGTCCAATGTTATAAATGTGAATGTTTCCAGTAGCTAATATTTATGCTTTTTCTTATTTTCTGAAAGGTAATATTACTTGTTAGATACTCATAGTGAAGAGTTGAATATCCTTTTCTTGGTATGAAAGTGTAGCCGTCTTCTCTGACTGATTGTGCAGTCATGACATAGCTGAGGTGAAGATTCAACTTCAAACATTGCAAGATAAATCATTTCCACATTCTTGCTTAAGTGGCTATTTTAGTGTAGAGAAGCACATTTTCTGTTGAGTGCTAATGCCACTGTCTCCTTGACCCAAGGTCTTAACTATTCTGAGCAAAGTAGATTTGGTACTTAGCGTAAGAAAGAGTTTGCAAGTAAAACAGTTGTGCCACGTAGAAACCGTGAAATTTCTGTACCTTGTGGGATTGTCCATTGATAAAAGCATTGGTTGAATGAAGTATGCTTTATACAAGGTATTAATAGACATACCCTCCTTTCTTATTTATAGAAACTGGCGTGGGTGGCTGGGATCACAGGCTTGTGTAAGGGACCTCTGAGAAGGGTGCATGTTTCTCAAGTTATTATTTTGGCCAGCTGCTCTGCCCTTGTTTTCAGCAATGAGATCTATTAGCATGAGGCATTTTGCTAAAAGAAGAGGAAGTAGGAGTGTTTAATGTTGCTTAATGGGAACAAGACTCTAGTTTTATCTTAATTTTGCTGTTTGAGGGCAGTCTGGCAATTAACTCATGAAAAACAAAGACACAGAATTATTTTGTAGTCTTAGCAGATAAATCTCTGGAATTCTGTTAACTAACAATGCTGGTTAAGCTTCAGTAGCTTTATGGCCACTAGGAATATAACAGAATTAACTACAGTGAGCTACATTTAACATGAGCTCAGGCTATGGCCATTTCTGCTTTCAATGTGCTGCCTTTGAGATGTGTTGCTGCTTTCAGTCTGAGTCGCCAGTACTCTGTCATGATGTTCCCAAAGCCCTTGGGCAGTGGCAGTCCCATTACAGAAGAGCCTCTTCTGCCCCTCGATTGTAGCAGCTTGTGGCGTCAAATTTTTCCACAAATACAGAGAGGCCTTAAATATCTGAAAGGCTTTCTAAGTTTCAAAGAGGAAAAGGGAGACACAGGGAGAAAGTATATGCAATCATTCTGCTATTCTTTTGGCTGCTTATTTTTATTTTTAGTGGCTGCATAAGAAATTTTAAAGCTGAACATTTATGTGGGAGTAAAAACAAGGATACTCTTGCCCTCGTGCTACCTGGTGATTCTCCAATTATTTTTCTAATGCAGAACTGGCCAGCTTTATCTGCTAACATAGGAGTGTGGGACAAGGTCTCTGTCTGCTTCATATTGTTCCTGCCTTTTGCAAGAGTAGTCTTGCATCTCTCGAAGAGATGAGCTATTGTTTGGAAAAGCCTTTTCCTATTTCCATTGTTTCCTCATCTCAAAAAAATAAACTGTAAAAGATAGATGGTATTTCCCTTTAAATGAATTTTGCTGGGTTTAATTCAAGCAGCAACTTTGGTGACTGTTTATCAAATACCGTCACACTGCTTACTTTTTAAAGGAAATGGAAAAATGTCTGACACAAAGGCATCTGAAATGAAACACTCAATAATCACAGTATACCAAGATCTTACCTACTGGAAATACTGCGTGTCAGTGTTAAAAATAAAACATAGACTCATTTAGTCCTGAGCATTTACAAGTAAATTGTTTGAAACTGAAGAGAATGGATGTAAAATGAGTTTTCCTGAGAAATAAACTTGGGTACTACAATTTGTGCTTCTTCCAATAGGTATTTTGGTATAAAATACCAAGAGGTATTTTACTACTGTGCATAATAAATGTAAAGTTGTTATTTAGTAATGTGAACAATAATGTCAGCAATAATAAGGATGGGTAATAACAGCCAGCATTTTCTAGCTGAGGATACCAAGGGAAAAACTGTTATTACTCCGCAGTTGGTAAAGTATAGTATATATATTTTCTCATTCTCACTTCCTCCAAGCTGCCTGTCAATCAACTGTTATTATGCTCTTTTATGCCAGTGCATTATAGGGTGGATTAGAAAAGCTACTCATGAAAAATTCAGCTGCATTAAAACAATTTGTTTAAAAAACAAACTCCTTACTGGCTTTACAGGACTGCTCAAAGGAGTCAAACATTTATGGATATGACAAGTAACTATGTGGCGGAGCATAAGGAAGCATAAGTGTAAGTATGGAATATTGAATCCTAAATAGAAGCTGAAAAATAAAAGCAAGTGTAGTGTATATTTTGTGTAATAAACATCTTTCAGGATGCAAAGTAGCCATAGAAAAGTCACTCAAGACCTTGCTTCCCTTTCTATTCTTTTTCAGTTCACATTTGCTCCCCAAATTAGATTTTAGTGAATGAGAAAACTCAATACTCTTTTTTTCCCTTTGGAAACATATTTAATGACACTTGCCTAGCTGCTTCATATTTCTAGTCTTTCTTTTCCCTCCTTGAAATGGAAAGATTTACACAGTGTCTGCAGTAGTATGAAACATGACAAAACGATTAGGTAATTGTTGGGCACAGTATGCTGAACATATAAAGCTTCATGTGACAGCATAAGGTATTAGCTGCAATTGAAGATAAATGTATATTCACATATTCTGCATACTAACTGGTGAAGTTCTGGTTGAGCTAGCATCTCCCATTTCCTTTCAACCTGAAAAATGTTTTCTTTAAAGTGGGATTGCAGTGGTGGTTTGCACTTAAATTTAAGATAGTTTTATGTTTTTATTTTTATATTCCTTGATTCTAATAAGAATAGTTGTAGATAAGACACAGGACAGATTTCCATATTTTTAGCTGGAAGTGCTTTTAGAAGTATCAGATCTTTTTTATTCTTTCAATTAAACAGTGAAATATGAGTTATGAATGGGTTGCACTGCAGGATGAGCTCACAGTTCTCAGGTAGCTGCAGGTCAGTTGCATGAAAATAATTTTTGATAACTCCTTCAGTGCAGGGAAAATGTAATAAAGGAATAGCTGGTAGGTCACTAAGTGTTCCTGAATATACAAAGTATATTTAGTGTTAATTTGCATATCCAACGTTACAGGCCTTTCATCATAAAGAATTTTTTTTAAAATTGATATTTCCTTTCACCATTGTTCTGAAAAGGAAGGGGAAAAAGAAGTCTTTGAAGTAAGTACCTATAGTTGAAATTAGCGTGCACTTTGTTCAATGTAACACAGAAGCAACATCATCTCAAACTGGGACACAGAGGAGGAGACGTAGCTAATAAAGTACTTGGTGCAGTCAAAATATTTAGTTTGACATTTTTCTTGCTATGCCTCTCAAGGCTTTGATCTCCTTGCAGAGAAGATGGAGATTTGCAAGGAGCAAATTAGAGCCTAAATATTTAGTAAAAACTTATGGTACTTAGAACAATAAAAAAATTGGAGAGTTTATTAATTGGATATTAGCATTAATTATTAGTGTGAATAAAAACATCATTAGTTAGATTATTATTTGGCACATTTAGCATGTAGAAGAACCCCTTGAAAATTGTTTTCATGTTTGCCTTAAACAGTACCCTTTTTTTCCCCTTCAGATTTATTACAGTAGTACTAAATTTGTAGGTTTTCAAATGTAGAATCTGAATTTTCTCAGCCTTTTTCTGCATAGCTTTTTGCCTTCTTGCTTTCTGCTTCCCTCCAGTTACCTTTTTCTTACCCTGAATCATTGTCTGGTAACTGTTCTTTGTTTCTCTTCTTTCCCAACTAAGACTGTGACCTTTAACACACAAAGAAGGACAATTTCTTCTTTTCTGGTGTTAAAGGTTTATGTACAGGACTGTGATTGTCTTTGGAGAGAAACTACCTCTTCTGTTGTTGGCATCAACTAACTAAAAGCTCTGTATTTCTTAATTAAGACTTCTGTGCATGCAACATTTTCTCGAAAATCATACACCTCCCATGTGAAGAAAATGTTTGTTTGCAGGGTGCTGCCACTGCTATTTCCCTTTGACTGCATTGTAGGGATTTTACATCCTAGACAGTATACCCTTTTATACCCTAGCAGTGCATGGTGGAAGGAAGCACTGGGGAGCAGAGTAGCTCTGGCTTTAAAGCCAAGTCAGCTGTGTTGTAGAAGCTAAAAGCAAAAATCAGCAGTGTGCTGAAAAGAAATTGTTGTCTGGGAGAATTATTCTATCTGTGGTATTTCTGTGACATCACTGAACAACTGAAATAAATGTTTGATACATGTGTCATGAAAGCAGCCCAACACTGTCATTAGAGGAAGTTCATTTTCTTTTTAATAGACAAAACCCCAAATTACTTCTGTATGGCTCTAAACACAGATGGGCAAAAGTTTCTCATGTTTAAATGATTATTTAAGAAATGTATTCTGGTTAACTTCTTGCCCCCAATTGCAACAGTATTTGAAATTTACTTTTGCATTTCCACTTGTAGCTATGACACATTAATCTACATAACCCATTATTTTTAGGATCTGTCTCCTTGGAATGGCTAGCCTCTACTATGTTGCAGAAGAACGTACTCCATGGAGATGCTCAGTGGAAGCATCTACTTTTCTTTTGGTTGCCTCAAAATTAATTTTTTTATGTGCGTCCTCCTCCTTTTGTAAAGTTCAAGGCCAGTTTTATTAAAAATAATTGCGTGATTCATATCTGTGATTCACTGTTTTGCCCAGCCCATCAAAACAGAAATGGTAAGGCCACCACAGGAGTCTGCCTCGGGTTAACACATCCGTGTGTTAAAGAGGGAAAGCTTTAGCATGCAAATGAAAACAAGGGTCTTGGGAAATCCTCAGCAGAGGAAAATGGGCTGTTTGTCAGTTTTGTAGTGTTTACGTGTTTTTCCTATAGTGACAACAGATTTTATTTCCTAAAGCCTGTTTAAGCCTCAGTGTCACCGTGTTTAACCCGCGGGGCTCCAACAACGCCCTTGAGCGCGCGCGAGCTGCCTGAGGTGGGACACGGCGTGAGGCGGCCCTCATGGCGGGGGTACCGAGAGCCCTGCCCGGGCTGTGAAACCTTCAGGCCCGGCGGGTCCCCGCCAGGCAGGGCCGGGCTGTGGCAGGCAGGGCCGGGCTGTGCTTACGCGGCCCTCAGAGCCCCCGGCCGCCTCCTCTGCTCTCCCACAGCTGAGCACTGCGCGGTCAGCAAGGCGCTGGGAATGCTTTAAGTGCTGCGGGTTGTGCTGGCCCTGCCGAGCAGCTGCATTTCTAGCAGGGCCCTTCTACTGGCAGTGAAGTGCTGAGGGATGAAGACAAGCCGAAGGGTTGAGCATTCCTATTTTTCTTCGTCTTTGCTGACTTCAGGGGTCTGAATACTGTATTTCCATTGCATATTCTTTCCAAGGGTTTTTTGAGTGAGCATAAAGCCTGGCGCATTCCTTGGAAGTAATCAAATTCAGCCTTCTGCAGTTTGAATGAACATCTTAAAACAGATTTACAAAATAGTCAACAGATGTGTGTTCCCTTCCATCAAATGCGAAAGCAGTTATGGTTTAGATGTTTGATGCTTCCTGCCTCCCCCCCCCCCCCCCCGCTTTTTTTTTCTTGTATGTAAATAGAATATTGTCCTGGAGGTAATTGGGAGTTTCCATGAAGTTGTCTTACAGTATTCTTTTAAAGGAATACTTTTTATTCTTAAAATTCATGTTAGGAAATTCCTCGTATTGCACTTTTCTGCCAAGAAACATGCAAGCTTGTGCTGTCTGTTTTGATTCAAACATTCACTGTAATTGAATCCCGTGTTATCAGTGACTGTACTTGTTCTCAGTCACTAACAAGGTACATAGTTTGCTGACATCTGCATATGAATAGGTTTGAAACTTGTTGTGTCCTGTAATCATTCCTCCTCGAAGAAGAGGCTTGGTGAGGAATGAGCCCTCAGGAGCTCCAGACTTTATGGCGTTCATGGAGGGGTCATCAAAATTCCTTTAATAGTTTATTATTCAGTGGAGTCATAGCCTATGGTACTGTCTTAAACTCTTGAGTTTTGCAAGTTTTGCTCAATTTTAGAGCATGCTGTTATCAAGTCAAGGGTTCTTAGAGCATTGTGTTTTGTTTTGTTTGTTCCATTTTGATCTGATTGCTTCAATTACATCCACTAGTTAGACAGCGCTGTGAGGTATTTGCAGGTTAAGCTGATCATTGTATCCCAATGATAAGAGAGTTGTTTATTTTCTATATCATGATGATTCTGGATGTTATTCTTTCCCTCCAGCGTTTACAGTTCAAGGGGAGAATTTTATTGCAGAAATGATAACTTTCAGGTATTGCTTTAGAATTGTGTGGTGACTCAGATGTTTTAGTATTTAAATAATTCCATTTAATTATGTATTTTGTAGAAATTATTACTTAGTTGTAATTTCACCTCCATTTTTCTCATTCCTTAACTGAAAAGAATTTTGCAGAAAATGTTAAATTTTTAAAATAATAGTTGTAGAATTGTTAAGGTTGAAAGTGACCTTAAACATCATCTACTTTGAACCCCCAATTACTTGTTGAGAATATGCAAGATTTCTGCTCAGGTGACTGGGGAGAAGCTGAACAGCTTTAGATGTTCCTGTTTTCTGCCCTAGGTAAGGGAGAAGGAAACAGCATCGTGGAGCTGTTGCAAAGTGAACCGCAATGTCTGAAGAAGTGCAACGAGCCTGGTAAGTTATTGTCTTGATACCACTATATGTAAAGGTGAAGGAAGATTAAGAAGAAGGGGAAGCTCATTTAGCAGGGTGCATCTAAGAGTGATTTCCAGCCTGCTGAGTGATAAACCCCCATAAGCCCAAATTGTCCTTAACCTCCCTCTGCTACTGAGGTTAGGAAACTGCAGCAAGGGAGATGTGATGATGCTGCTCATTAATTTTCCAACAAATGACCTGTTGCAGATAGGTAGGAAGCAACCAGGACTTGGTTTTGTGTTTCTTTTTTTAATCTCTAATAATGGCATTTGAGCTTGTTTCAAGTAGTTAGAGATGCAACTCGCAAATGGTTCAAAAATTACTTTTCTTTCTCTGAGAAGTAGGATCTTCAAGCAAGGAACTTTTCTCTACTTTTTCTTTCATTTTTGGTTTTCCTTTTCTCTTTTTGACCTGAAGATTTGGGCCAGCTATCTATTATTTTGGCCTTCTAAACAATTTACAAAAGTGGTGTATCTGGGCAATGTATGTAAGCTGTGTGCCACAGGTTGAGAACAATTTTCTTCCTGTATTAATTTGTTTATAATTCCTACTAACTTCTGTAGAATTTAATTTAAAGTAATTTAAAGTAAATGTGTTGTAATTTCAAAATGCATCCTGCAGAGGTAATATTGAATATATATTCCCATGTATGAAAACTCCTGGAATCCTTTCAGTCAAAACTGCCATTGGTTACAAATGAAGGGGGGGTTGTGTGTTTTTGTTTTGTTTTGTTTTTCATTCGGTGGAATTTACAAGTTTCACTCAGCTTTAGAGACTGTTGTAGTGTTAATTTAAAAGATGTAAATTACAGCACTGAAAGGACTCGTTTGAAAAGGCTATAAGTTAAATCAAATATCTACTATGAAGTTTTATTACTAGATGTTTAATCTTGGACAGATGGAAAAAGTGGTGATTGACTAACCAGTTTGTCCGGTTTGTTTGATTACTGAGTTAGGGAGCTGTCTTCCTTTTGCTAATTGCAGTACTTAACACTTAATAACATTATGTATTGTACTACTATTGTGGAAAGCAAAACTGGAAACGGAGGGTAGTGGATCCTTTGCAGCTTCTGAGCAGATTATTCTCTAAATAAACCAGTGGTTAAAATAATTTGAAGCGAGCACTTTTTCACTTCTACAGCCGAAAGAATGGTGGCTGTTGTCGTGAGCATCACTGAAGAAGAGGTATAATATCTGTATGTTTAGGAGATTTTCTAAAGATTCTAAAGCAGAAAATACAAGTGGCCTAGAAACATTTGTGTGAAGCTAAGTTGGAGTCCTGAAACACATTCTTTATGCCTAACAAGTGTTGATGTAATTTTCTATTTTAATAGTAAACATTGTATAGAGTAGTATTCAAGACTCATCCTTAACGGTGGTTTCTCTCCCTTTTGGCTTATCAGATGTGAGGTAGACACAATAGCTGCAAACATGTTATCTGCTCTGCCTTTGCTGTGCAGACACACAGCATTCTCTGTGTGATTCACACACACAGAGATCAGTGTCTCAAGGGTTTTTTTCTCATCCTTTCCTTTTGCTGTAACAGATTTATAATTGGTTAAGAGTAAATGTGGAGATAATCTGTAGTGCCAGTCTGTCACAGAACCATTGCACCTCCCCTTTCTTCCCGGAAAGCTGGCCTCCAAAAGCCACTGTCATGTTGTGTGCCTCAGGAAGTGACTCTCCATTCTCAGCATTGTGAAGTGACTCTCCATTCTCAACATTGTATTGGCACTTTCTTTTTAAAACTGTATGTGCTCCTGCATTAAGTTAGGCTGGCTCTGAAGTTTGGTATTTTGTTAGATTAAGGTTTACTACTTTCCTTCTTAGTGCCCCTGGCAGTTATGTTTTATGAGACACGGATAAATCAGCCCTGTTGTGTTTGTGTGCTGTTTCAGGTATGGTTTTGCATCTGTATCAAACCAGTGGGTAGTGAATCTTAGGATGAGCAAGAGTTTATCTGCTTCAGCAAATTGGAGTACTGGTCTCTTCCTGCATGTTCTTGTTAAAATACCCATTTGCTTAATGACTGAAGACAAATGCATTAAGGATGCATTGTGACCTATGTCTAGAATCATTAAATAGGGTTGTGATGATGAAGAAAAAATCAGGAAAATTAGGTACTCCTTCAAGAAATAGTTTTTTTTAAATTTTTGTGCTGAGACCAGCTTAATTCACTAGTCTAACAGATTTCCTCTGGCTTTTCTTGACCACTGGCTTTGAAAAAGATGCAGGCCATTTTTTATTATTAAATACTTATCTTTCTCACGTGTATCAGTGCAGCGGTGATCAGAGAAAACCTGACCGAAGCACAGATTATGTTATTATGAGTAATTACTTAAGACATGCAGTAATCTTTTTCAATTCCTATCAGCTATGTAGCAGGTTCAGTTAATGGATCCACTCCCATGTTTGAAAGTGCCTTGCTTAATACAGACTTTGGTGGTGCCTGCCCAGCCTGACGTCGAGGAGGCTTGGTTCTGGACTGTTTTCCTTGCCTGTGAATCATGCAGCCCAGTGTATTTTTAGTGCTGCAATGTATTTACGTTCTTAGATTAGCAGCAGCCTCTCCTGGACTGGGCAAAGCTAAACCAACTGGGAATGCCTCCACAGAAGGTGGTTCTGGTGGCCCTTGCTGCTGATATTTTAGAGACACTCTTAAGGAGTGTTATGTTATCCATTTGATATCTTAATAACATCAAATCGTTTAGGTGCAAAACATGAAAAGTTGTGAGTGCAAGGAACAGTCCCAAAGTACCTTAATCCTTCTATCGATAGCACCGCTATTGGGTTACACGGTTTTAATCCCAGAGGAGTTGTTGCCTGACATTAAACTGTCCAAATAGTATTTATATCTGCTGCTGCCCTGCAAGATCACTTAACCCTGCACAGCAGTTTAAAAGTAGTTAATGACAGACCCAGCATGACTTGCCTCTTATGAATGATCACATAAGTTCGACCTGTGCTGTCATGGTTTATGGAGGAAGGCAGTTTGTCCATAGCCTGCTTCAGCCACAGCAGGTAATTTGAAATGAAATGAGACAGTTTCTACAAGCAGATTGATTTGGGAATCTTGCCTGTTCTTCCCTTTGACCCTTGACAAGTTGACACTACAAAGATTGTGACTTTAAAAAATGATTGGGTGCAAATACATTTAGGTAGATGATTTACTATGTGTTAAAGCAAGGACAGTGCATTTAGAATGGAGCTGTGAGGGAAGGTAATTGTAAACTTTAACAACTCGTGTTTTATGTTTCTGTATCTTATTAATTATCTGAGTAGGTGAATCTTCTGATAACAGGAGACCAAGTACTGTATCTAATAAACTGTGTGTGAGAGTCCACAGACTCTGGATACCAGTCTTCAATATTTTAGTTATGCAGAAATAAGTGTATGGTATTTAGAAATGCAACTGGAATGCTTTCTTTGGGCTGCAAGGGTTAAGTCTGAAAATGAACATCTGGATGTATAGGTTTCCTAATCCAAAGATGGGTTTATTTTGTTATTTTTTTTGGAAATGCAGTCATGCAAATACAAATATTGAAATAACAAGTTCCAGCATACCATAGATAACTGGCAAGTAGTGAAATAATGAAAGGATGCCAGAGAGAGAGGTAAAATCACAATTATGTGTCTATAAATACTCTGGTTTTGCAAAGCATACACACTCTTAGTTAAAAAGAATTATATAGAGTTTATAAGACATTAAATGGAGATTTTATTTGAGTGCCTTTTTCTGATTTATGTAATTGGATTTTCCCCAAAGTATTATGTGATTAATTATATAATTTGAAAATAAATAGCTAAAATGTATTGCTTCTGAGAATTACCCTACAATGATCCAGGACAGTATGTAGAACACAAGAACAAATGTTGCTGAAGTATGTATCATATGAATTTCATTATAATTTAAAATTGAATGTTTAATTAAATAACAGCCCTAGAAAGCATAAACTAATCTTTGATAAGCTACCTATCATTAAATGTGCTATGAGTGTGTAGTTGTAAAGGCATAATACAAAGTAAATGTTAGCACAAAATTCATCTCTCTGCAGGTCTTTCTCCTAGTGTCTGTTCAAAATGCTTTGTATGAAGCATTATTTTGAAGATGCTTATAAAAAAATTCTTATTGGTGTAGGTTGAAATTGTTTAATACCTTTTTGACTGTGTCTTTACTGAAGAATATTAGAAGTATTTTGCTGAAATGTTTCTTTATGTTGTCCATTGGGTTTAATAGACGTGCCATTTAATAAGCTCTCTACCTGTAAGGATAGACTATTTGACCTTTGTGACCTGCCAGTGGTAGACATAGTATAAGATTGCTTTGTGAAATAAAGCTGTCGGTAACATCAACAAAATAAAAAATGATCGTATTCCAATACTCTCTGCTCAGTACTATGACAGCACTGAAATATGGAATAAAATTGAAAGTAGATTAGTTTTGGGTCCTAAGTCATGTTTTGACAAGATATAAGAGAGGAGAACATATCTTTGAACTTTTAGTTTTAAAGTTTTTTAATGAAAATATTTATCATTTTGTAAGGTTCCTTCTTTCTTTATCACAACGGGGCTGTATAACCTTAAAACAATCCATTCTCTTATTGTGAGGGATATAAATACTGTACTATCTTTTATATTAAACATCATAAAGGATACATGCACAGTATAAGATTGCTTGACACTTGCAAGTAAAGGACTGTCATGTTAATAAAAAGCTTATTGAAGAGGTTGAAAAATCAGTCATTAATAAGCCACATATTTTCAAACTATGTAAAGCATGTAAATACTGCAGACAAGAAGGCAGGCTTTGCCATATTTTGTCCTTTCTTTTTGGAATACTTAAAGGTTTAAAGCAATAGTGTAAATGAAAATTATCCAATTGCCTCTTCTCTGCTTTTTGTAAACTTAGTATGATTAAAAGAGAAATTAATACTTTTAGTTGCAGTTGTTAATCAAATGAAGAGTTTGTGGGGAGCAATGATGACATGACTGTGAATGCTAGAATTTAGGCAACTTGCTTTCAGTCTTTTCTGAAGAGGAGAAAAACAAACCAAAAGAAGAAACCTTTAAAGAGGGAGTGGGAGAATCCCGTCACCAAAATCCACTTTGTACTACAGCTGTGTAGTGTGGGAAATGGAAGGGAAGGTATCTTAAACAGTGACCAGTCTGTCTTCATTCCTGTGCATCAAAAATAGAAATAAAATTAATTTTAACTTCTCAATCCAGGGGTAACATCATTAGCTGTTTCTCCTAGTTTATTTTCTTAATACTACCTTTTTTGAAAATGCCTTTTAGTTTGGTTATTCTCATTTGTCTCTTCAATTCCTCTAAGTGCTCAATTATTAGTCTTTTTTAAAAATACCTTTAAGTTAGTGGAGTGGATTTTTTTTCTTTTTTTTCATGGCAAACATATATTTTTGCAGCCAAAGGAATAAAATACCTTTCCGGAATGAATTCACAGTATTTCTGCAAAGATACTAGTCTCAGCAAATTAGGGTATTCTCTGAGGAAATACAAGATTTTTTTTAATGGTAACTCATAAACAAAAATATTAACATAAATTCAGGTAGAAAATTCATACAGAATTTCTGTCTTACCCAGTGCCTCTAAGAGGACTGCAGTTATGTGTTTTTAGCAGAGGTTTATCTTCTTGGAGCATGATATAACTCCAAAGTTTAGTAGAATAATATAAACCAATAACAAAGGAATGTTTCCCATCTTCAAACTGCCTCAAGTTGTTTGAAATGAAGAGGAGAAAAGCTTGCAGGAAAATCTACCTGCTCTGCATTGGACTGTGCTAAAGGACAAATGCATTTGACTGTCTTATGACTGTGGTTTTGCCCTTTCAGATGATGTGAAAGCAATGTAATTGGATTATCCTCTGGCTCCACAGATGGTTGAGGTGCTGTATTGCTGAGATCTTTGGTGAAAACTGTTCTCTCTCTCTTTGAATGAGGTTAATGCCCATTGCTGTTGGTTTCTGTGACTGTAAGCCAGGAGCTGTGGCCCCAGTAGCAGCGTCTTTGTTGTTTTGAGTTCTCAGCAGGATCATTTCAATGCCAATGTCCAGCGATGCCCAGAAAGTGGAGCAGAGGTGGAGAGCATGGAGTATCAGTCACCAGCAAACACTGAGGAGGAGTCTCCTGCTGGAAGTGCCATGTGCCCTTTTTTCAGTGGTGAAAAGCTCCTGGAGAGAGTAAACACTTCCTGGCACACTGAGTTACGGTTTCCATGTGTGCCTGGCTGGGGTTGTCAGCAGTGATAGGACATGGCTTTTTTGTGCATTCACTTAATGCACAAAAGAAAAATGCTTCCCTGCTTCTCCAGATTTTGCATCAGTAGTGTTTTTTGTGGCAAGAGTACTTACTTTTTTTCCTTACAGACTCATGTACATATTTAAAAATATAGTTTATTATGCTGTTTTTGCTGCTTTCTGGTGATTTTGCAGAAGCCTGTTGTGTTGGAGGTGGGCTGTAAGGCAGTGAACAGCACAGTGATGAAGCACATGGTTTTGTGTGTACGGTTCATTTACTGTTTCACTTCATCATGTGCCTTCTTTATCCTACTCTACCATTCCTTGCCCAAATTACAGTGATAGATAGAATTGCTCAGAAAATGGGCAAGAGAAAGTGGTGTCTAGCTGCCCATGATTTGCCAGCAGTTCTTTTGGATTTGCAGTCCATGTCTATCTATGCCAGACAATTTTTTAGTCATTACATTGCTAACTCCCTGAGATGAACCATGTGGAGTTACAAGTGGACCAATCATAAATGAGCTTTTTATGAGTCAGTATTTGTCAGTGCTGAGAACTGCTGTTAACAAAGATGATCAGAAATTTGTTACTTTAAACTCAGATTTTCAGAAACCTTTACCTCAGTGTATTAAATAGAGACTGAGAACGTTGAAACAATCAAGCAGGTTTTCTTACCTTTCAACAGGAAAGTTAGGGTCTTGTGCCTATTTGACATGGTATGCATTTCTTAGAACCACTGACTTGTTTAAACAAATGTGTAACCATATATCTTTTATTTTAATTGTTTTGCATCAAAAATCATAAAGAATTAAGTAGAAGCTCCAGATTCTCCATAATTGACCTGAATAATTGGCTTAAAAATGAAGGTGTAAAAAGTCACATCTTAAACTTGATATTAAAGCAGAGGTAGAGAGGAGGACTGGGAAGGATCAAGAAAGGAGGAATGGGGTAGCCCAAGAGATGATGGCGTAACATACTGTCCCACAGATCTAGGTCACTCATTATGCTGCATCTTACACGGACACTTCTGGGTGATTTTGAAATAAGTCTCAGAATAGTCCATACAGACTTGTGGAAGGCAGCTGTCTGTCACTGTTCTGCTTGGTCTTTGAAGAGAGCCTGAGACTGAATGAAGTATGGGTAGATGGAAATTTTTGAGTATGGACCTATTAACCTTAAACAGGGAAGCTGTATTGCCCATTATGCCCTTTCTGAAAAGAAACCTTGCCTTTTAAGAATGCTAAGTTGCCTGTAAATCAACACTTGAAAAAGAAGTTATCCCATGGATCATGTGGTGGGCTCTGACCTGGATTACTTGGCTCAAGTGTGTTTTGACTGGCACCGTGCAAAAATCCTTTCTTGTAAGTTCAAACTCACTGCACACTGGCACTAGAAATTTACCCTAGATTTGCCCTTTTGAACAGACATACAGGAGAGTGCAGATAGAAATGGTGAACACAGTATAAATAACATACAAATACATAGTGTAAAATATATACAAATTATTCACCAGTAAGTGTATTTCTTTGGAAACTCTCCCAATTTTACTCTACAGACTTTCTTTAAACAATTGATCAGCCTTTCTTTTCTTTTTCCTTCCCACCCCGTCTGTGATTATTCTCATTCCTTTTTACAAAATGCATAATCCTTGAATTTACTACTAATTGTTTGGTTTTGAACTTACAGCTCAATTCTTTAGAACCTTCGTTCAAAATTCCTCAAAAGATTTAAGTTGCTCAAATAGGACTAATTCGGGAAGCAGTATAAACGGAGGACTTATGTAATTTTTTTTTTTATTCTATAATATCCATAGTCACTGAGGCCCCAGGACATTGCTCCAGGAGCGGGCCCTGTTGGTGTCGCGCTCACGATTTCCAGGCCCGTGGTTTAGGCGAGCGCAGCGGCACCGATGGTTTTGTTCCCGCACTGCTCCGAGTGGCCGAGAGGTGGCAGCACCAGCTGCGCTGTCCGTGCGCGGGCTCGCCGTGGGGGGACAAGTGGGGGGAACCTGGTAAAACGAGACTGCCTTGTGTTAAGGTAGGAGTACTTCGTTAGCATAAAAAAAAAAAAATATTATTTGAGCTGTGCTTTGCTGCCTGCTCTGTGCTAACAGAGACACAGAAAGTCATGCTAATGATTTTGAGTGTCACATGTGGGCTCCATGTATGAAATTTCAGTGACGGAGCAAATGTCTGACTGTGTAAACCCAAATATTCTCTTCCCCAGGGCAGGGAGTGGCAGTTGATAACACAAGTCTCAGTCAGCTGCGTGAGGCCCTGGCACACTCTGCATCTGTGAGCTGCTGCTTCTGTCAGCCAGGGCTGCAGCAGAAATTGCACAATCCTTAGCTGGTCGTCTGCTGTTCACTGAAGGTTTTGATTAATAACTTCCAAGGGATGAAAAATGAAAGAATTTGCAATGGTGGTTTGTCTTCAGTTATTCTTGTAATTATTTTTATGAGTAGGATGTGCTAAAACAAATGTTCTGCATTTTGACCAGGACAGTTTGCTTTGGAGACCAACCTTTATAGCAGCTGTTACTGCTGCACGTCACTTTTATGATCACAGTGAAATAATCTGAAATACAGCTTATTTGTACTGAGGTTTTCTTCTTTTTTTTTTTTTTTCTTTTTGAGGATATATGTTTTTGGTGTTTTTTTTTTTTGCCATATTGAGTTAAAGTCAATAGTACTGCTTAAAAGCTGCACATTTTTTCCTTCTTTCTGCTTCTGCCAAATGCTTCTCCATTCACTCATTCTTGACGTTGCCTGCATGATGCAGGATCCTCTTCCTTTTGGAGGAAGAGGACTTGATGTTATTCCCTTCAAGGGCTTCACCAACTGATTTTCATCTTTCTGTTGGTAATCTGTGATAGGTGAAATGCACCTCATTGTATGTGTAATTCCATTGTGTCAAGCTCCAGAGTTTGTTTCAGAGTTGAGCTTGCAAATAGAAGGCACATGCTGGAGCTGGTGGAGGTCTGTTAGCAGACTGTATTGCTCTTTCATTGCGTTCCTAATATGAGTAAATGTTAAAGGGGCTTATAAAATGCCTCCTATTTTCTCAGACACAAGAAAATGGTAATAGACTTGGGCATTGAGAATCACAGGAAACTCCTTAGCAATGGGAAGCATGCTGCTTTCCCCGTGGATGAATGAGCTGTTCTCCACTGCAGTTCGAGTCCCAATCGACTTGGGGAGAGAGACGGGAGACCATAATGATGAATGAAGCTGAGTGTCCCAGCTGACAGTGTTGTTCACTTATAAAGTACTCTAAGTTATTTACTGATTTTTTTCCCCCCCAAGGTTACACTGCTGTACATAATACAGGTCAGATCTGTACAAGAAATACTATAGTCTAAGGTGTTTCTGGTAGTTCTTTTTCTGCCCTTTCATCTCCTCACACTCTTCCTTCCTCCTCTTCTCCCCACCCCCTTCTGTTGGAGGTAGAGTTTAGATGATGACAAACCCCATCTATCTGACCGGCCCTGGTCTGCCTGTACAGCTCTGTGTTCCCACAGTACACTATGTAGCAATTGCGTGTCAGCTCTAAAACAAAGTTTATGATGTTTTTGAAGACTGTGTTAGTTTCTGCCAATGTTAACCTAGAAACAGCAACGGCAATTCACTACTCTACGAAGTTATTTTATGGATCTGGTGGTGCTTGCCAAGAGGACTGTAACCCAGGAATGGTGGTGTCCTGCAGAGAGGAAATCAAAAAGGAATGGGGTGGATATTCAAGTGATTAAAGAGCTGGGATATTGCATGGCTTTGTCACTTCCAGTATGGTCAAGCCTCCTGTGGAACTGCTCTTTCGTGCCACCAGTTAGCCAGGGGAGCTGAGTAAGATACAAACGCAGCATGAATAATACTGATTTCCTTGCCACATCTATTTGCCTGGGACTCGTATCTCCTTAATTCTGAAAGGGACTTTTATTGGATGAATTACAAAAAATGGGCCAAAGTATCAATATTATGAAGCCTTATGATGTATCCCAACAAGGTTTTTTTCTTGTTTGTATTTTGAATATGACTTTTTATTTGAGTAATTATGATTCTGTGTGTTACTTCTGTATTATCCCAGCTGCTGAAAAAAAAAACCCTGAGAAACATGATGTAATCCTCTCCTTGAATATGTTATTTTTCTTTGTGCCTTATATGGCAACGCCAAAATATGTGAGCTCTATCAATCATGCATAGGCTAATCTACAGTCTTTTGTGGAGATAGGGAATCCTATAGAATGGCACCTAAAGTGCAGGGTCTTTGGGGACTTCTGTGGCATCACATAGGATGGTTGGACCTGGAGTTTCTGACTGCAAGACCTATGTTCCATAAACCATCTTACTTCTTTAATATATAATAGAAATAGAGGGTTAAAACCAAAAAAAGAAACCCCAAATGTATATCTTGAGTGTTGCAAAAAAGCTCTGGATATTTGCAATTTGAATAACACACAGACAAGATCATGTGACAGCAGTCTGTGCACATAACAAAGAGCTGTTTTTCATGTGAGCATGTTTTTATATGGAACTGTAACACCCTTCAAATACTCTTTTGTAATATTTTAGTATGGTGCTTTCATAAGAAGATAAGACTTGACCAGTGTGCTATTAATCCTCTGTATTCAGAAGAAATGCAGTTAAGTATTGCTAGACTTGTTCTAGCTATTTCTGTGCAGGGCAGTTGGATGCAGCATTCTCCCTTGTCTTTTTCTATGCATGAAAGTTGTAAATGCCTTTTTTGTAATTTCTGACACAAAATCCTGTGTTAGGTTTTTTCTCTGAAAATTAGCAGTGTATCATGGTAGCATTAGATAAATTTCAACTATTTTGTTGCTCAGATTTATTTTGGACTCTCAGGCAAACTTTCTGCCATGGGCATTGTGCTGCTGCAGGTGGCATATCCTTGGCTTCTTTGGGGTGTATGGTAAAATGTATACCAGCCATTCATTTGTTCCTATTTGTAGTTAAGAGGTTTTAGAGACGAGGTGGGATGAGTGGGAGCTGTTCTGTACTGCCACAGGGTAGACCTTCTGGCTGACCTTCTTTGGGAATCAGTCTAGGGATGGTGTTTGTTGGGTGATCATTGCTGGTAGCAGGTCACAGTAAGCAATGACCTCATTCTGTCATTGAGACCACTGCCATGTGCTGTGCTGAGAGAAAGCCCATATCCACTTCAGTGCCTCAAATGTCATGTGGCTGAATTTTTGCCATTTACTGATCACTGTGGATCAAATTCTGTTGTCCTCCGGTAAATAAAGCTCCTTTGCAACCTTTAGTGGATGTTTTGCTTTCCTTAATTTAGCTGGTGTGGGGTTTGAGGGACAAACTATGTCAGTGCAACTGTAATTCCTGCTTGTCCTTCCTGTTTCAGGGTAGCCCCATTGTGGGGGTATTTGGTAAGGTCAGAGATGTGGTAGTGATTTGTACCAAGATTGTGTGATGCTGGCAATGCTTTATTGCTGTAATCCTTGTGCTGCAAGTTTTCAGGAGACTAGCAAAGGCTTGATCTTCTATGAAAAGGAATCTCTGAAGAAACTGTCCTTTCATGTGTGGTAATGAAGCTCGTCTTTCCCAGAGGACCATGCCATTTTAGAAATCCTGAATTACAGGCTCTCTGATAGGGAGGTGATGCAGACTGTCTTAACCCTTTCTGAGAGGCATTATGTCCAGTTGGAGGATTTTTTTGGTAAACAAGTGTATGTCTTTGTCAGCTGGCCTGTCCTGCAGGGTTCATACAAGCTGCTGCTGTCTTCATGTCCCCAAAACAAAGCCGAGGACTTCTCTGCAGGGACACTGACTATCTTTGCTAATGCTCTGGACACACTGACAGTCACCTGCCTTGGAGCAGGGCAGAGCTGCAAGCATTTCCTTCTAAACCTCTGTTTCTCTGCTGAACAAGAATTTATTTTATATATATAAAATGTTTATAATAAAATGGAAAATCTGTAATAATATGTATGTAATACCACTGAAACTAAATTTATAAATATACAAGGTCTGTTCCTTATTCTGTACTGAGCAAATGTAATATTGAGATGGGCCTCTGTATTTCTTCCAAAAATACAACAAAAATAATTATGGAGTTGGCTCAGAAATAAAACTATTTTATTTTTAAGCTATAAAGTAATATTCAGCTTCTTTGGCCTCTTTGTCAGGGTTTAGAACCTCTATGGTACATTTAAATTTTTTCAAACATGTACTTTATTTTATTTTTAAATTGGATTATTCTGTAATCTTGTCTCTCCATGAGCCTGATGTTAAAGTGAAACATGAAATACTCTGCAGCTTGCAGTAATACTCTGTAGTTGGCTGTAGAAAGCAAGTGCACTATGTGATCCTAAATAAGAATTAGCTGATATTTTTCTTGTCTTCTGTCTGAATTGTTTGCAGGCTCACTGTGGGGGTGTCCTTGCCCATACAGAATTAAACCCACAATCCTATCTATTCTGTAGAAAATTGAACACAAAATAGCTTTTAATTCATGCTTGCTTTTTCCTGGCAGAAGGAAAATGTAAGGATTTCAAGTTGGCATAGCATTTGATTTAGTAGAAAAAGACTGGGCCAGTGTACAAATACTTTATTAGAAGTATTTTATTTGAAGTAAACTTCTGTATTTGTATGTGAAATAAGGTTTTTGATAGGATGTTTTTTCAAATTTCCAATGACATGGTGTAGACTTGTAATATTTATTGAATGAATGTGTTGAATGGCTCAAGAAGTAATGTGTCTTGTTCTGCAGAATATTCATATTAAATTTGTTAAGTGTGAGAAAGCTCTCATACCTATGAAAATACTTAAGGCAATGCTTGAAATTGTAGGTGAAGGATGTAATTATATTCTGTAGGGTTATAAATGCTATGAAAAGACATTATAGAAAAATATGCAACTATTTAATGTCTGTTTAATGTAGAAAAGGAGAAGCTTATAAGAGAAAGATTTTAGGGGCAGTTGCCTTGCTTTTCTGAGTGAGAAGAGAGGAAGCCTCTGGAGGCAGGAATGGGTATAGATTTTGGGGATTTGGGTTTGGGTTTCATATAAAAGTTGCTGCTGACCATGTAATGTGTTCTATATGTTTTGCTAGAGCAAGCATTGAAGTGCTTGGTGAGGCCAGAACTTCAAAGCTATCAGTGTAGTGATAGCTTTGAAGTGATGGGCATAAACAGGCCTCTCCTTGAACACAAGTGATGTGACTAGCTTCAGTGGAAGGAAAAAACCTTATTTTTACAATAAAGCATTAATTACACACATACATGCCATTAGTTTTGGCTTAGGGATGCTGATACTGACAGGGGGAGAGGAAAATTGCTTTGACATCTTAGTGGCCATGTTTGAAAGGACCTCTCTTTTATCTCCATCTGAAAAGGTTTTGCCAGGATAATGCCCCTTGTTTTTGCTCACAGTGATGTCAGTAAGTATTTTCCATTGTAACAGGAGAGTGTGTTCAATATTTAGGTTGCCTCCTTTTCGTTCATCCATGCTTTCTGGCCATGCTTTCTGGCCACAGTACTGTACCCTGCTTTTGTTCCCTGACCTGTGTGCTAGTGCACAAGTGACTCTTTGAGACAGAGGACAGAGCAGTGCAGCCCAATCCTCTTTCCAGGAGAGCGGTTTCTCTCCCTCTGGTGACATCCTTCCTCCCTTGTCCAATGTACTGTAGTGTGCTCCCTGACAAGGAGGGGAGCCATGAGGGCCACACATCTCCCTCTGAATCGAATCTCAGACATGGTTAAGAGGTATTGACTTGCCAGCACTAGAAATCCCTTGCGTGTTTTGGGGAAAAGCAGGCAACAAGTTGCCAGCATAGGTTCTTTTTTTTCATAGTCTAACTAATCTGTCCTTTTGTCAGTGCTGCTGTGAGGGGTTGCCTTGACCAGTCGAGTGCTATGTGTTCCTGTGGCAGTAGGGAAGCTGGGAGGGTAGGAGTGCCTGATTGTAGAGCCGTGCATCCTCTTATGTGCTCCTGGCCATCTTGAAGTCCCGCTGAGGCAGTGCAGACTCTTCCTCTGGTCCATAGCCCCTGTAATGTTGTCCATGAATCCCAAGTGCAAAGGCTTTAATAGCTTTGCAGTAACGTGAGGTACAAATGCAGTGTCTGTTGCATTGCAGAATCCCTGACAGCAATACCCAGGCTGGGAATTGTAATTGAGGTTCTGTAGTGGTAGCAAGTTTCTGGATTGTGTCATGCAGGGGTAATAGACTGATTCTGCAGCCTAAAGGGAGCAAACTCTGGAGGAAGGGGTTCCAGATGGCTGAACATGGTTCATTTGGCTCAGTTTGTTGGAATTGCAGTGAGCAAATGACTCAACTCTACTTTAATAAAGCTTTGTGGATACCAGAACAAAGGAGTTGAGGAGGCTGTAAGGTATGACAAGACAATTGAGCCAGGCTACTTAGCTGCTTATAGACCCCAAGAGAATTGCTTCTTTTGAAGTGTCTGAAGGTATATCACATACAAATTTATCAGGTGCTTACACTTTAAATAAGAAGGTTCAAATATATTATTTTAGATGTTTTATCTAGGTATATAAAATATACAGTTACGCATAATATCTATTTATATATAATGATATACATATTCTTTTTCTGCTGCGAAGCTATTTTAAAATTTGCTGTTGCAATAATCTCTACATATGTATTCAGATTTCAGATAATGACTCCATCCGTCAGGCTGAGTGACTGATCTTCATTTTCTCTTTGAAAATGGAGATCAGCTAGGCAATTTAAAATGTGTTGCTTTCTTGCATATCCTGATTCTGCAATCCTTATGTGGAACAGTATTTACCTGAATGAATAGTATCATTGTACTAATTTGCAGGAATAATTGCTCTTTAGTTTAGTAAGGGTGACAAAGTTGAGCTTTAATTTGCAACAGCTAAGACATGTGCTAGTGATTTTCTCTTTGCTGCATATAAACAAAGGGTCAGCACAGAAGTATACAGTTTAAGGTTTTTCCATGTTGGTATTTTCTGTTTGGTTCTGAGGTATTAAAGGAAAAACCTAAAGACAGCATTTTTTCATTTTATGAGACTATTTGTCTAGACTTGTTAAAACAGGGGTATGTTTCTTCCTTCTCCTTTAAAGAAGCAAAACATCGATGTCCGAAAAGTTCTGACACTTCTAAAGTTCTAAAACTGCTTCTCCTCTTGGGAAAAAGAATTGGGAAGAACCAAGTACAGACTTAAAAGAAAAAAATGTTGATAGAAGCTTTGAATGAAATACGTGCTTTTGAAGAAATAGTGAAGTCAAGGCTGTTCATGGAGATTTTGCAGTAACTATACTTGAACACACCTGATATAATCCTTTATAACACCTCTTGGCTGTAGACGGCCAATTTATTCAGGTCGGTGGAAACCCAATCACTCCTTCCCCTCCATCTTTCCTGACAGTATCAGGTAATAATGTAAAGACAAAAACCCCTCCAAACACCTCCCCCTGCAACCCAAACCCCAAAGCAAAAAAAAAAGAATTCTTTCACAACAGTTTCGCTTTCCTCTACCAGCTTACACAATTTTTTCCATCACCTCTAAGAAGAAACTTCTGCCTCTGAAGAGGTAATGAGATAGAAAAATACAGGGGTTTATTTACCTTGGGTAAAACCAGGAAAAATTCAAGAAACAGGGTCACTGAGGCTGCAAGAATTCCTATTAACATTTGAATAAATGACAAAGAAAATGAAGTGTCAAGCCTTTTAGTCTCATGATGAGTGATGGAGGCTTTTCTTTTTTAGTAGATCAGAAATCCTTATTCTCACCTCCTGATTTTGTGTTTTTGTGGATGAAAGAGTAGGGGCTAGTGAGAGTACAACATGTTGAACTTTGGGGTTCTTGCTGTTCGGTGCTCAGACAGAGACACCTAATGATACATAGCTAAAGATGTTGAGTTCTACTTAAAACCACCTGATTTTTTTTGGATTTGCTTGGGATTTTTGTTTGTTTTGGTTTGTTGGTTGGTTGGTTCTTCGAGGACTGCAGGGAATTTCTGTCGTTTTTCTTCTAGTGAAATGCAGTTCTAGGTAAAAATTCTCTCTGTTTTGGTGGCACAGTCCCATTCTAGTCTGGATCAGTGAAAGCCACTCATGAAAGAAAGGACCTGACATTTGGAAATCTTGTGCTATCAGAATAAAAAAGTCCTCCTTTACCCCACAAATTCTGCATACTTATTTTGTAGAATAAGTCAAATTCAAGTAGTTTTCCCATTGTGAAAGCAAAAATGTAAAATACAAAAGTAACAGTGTCCCTTGTTCTATTGTAACATCTGTTAAATATCACTCCTTAGTTTATTTTTTTAAGGAGACATTCAAAATAGTGCTACAGCAAGGTATGTAGGCCTGTTTCTGAAAAAATGCTTTATTTGACATTCTTCTTGCCATGTCAGCTGTCCTTTATCACTGAGTTTCCTCCAGTCTCTTCCTGTAACTTTAGCAAGATGGACAACAACCTCTTTTGATTAGTACTTGTTTAATTTTATATAATTTCTTTTTTTCCCCTAAGTTAGATAATTTTACAAGAGTTAGAGCATTTAGGGAGATTGGAATACAATGCCATAGTTGTGATGTCATTGTAACCTGGTCACCTATGAGAAAATGCAGTGCTCCTGGGAGGGGTTAGGTCCCCTGAGGCCACAGCAGTTGAGGTAGTGGCAGAGGCACACAGAGGTGACAGCTGTGTTCCCTATGTGCCTTGCTCTTTGTATAGAGACAAATGTGACAGTGCTCATGTTGGGCCTGCACCTCCATTCCAGTCTTGAGGTCCCTGTTATTAGGATTGGGGAAAAAGTGTCATTTAGAGCTTGTGCTTTGGGTTCTGCAAGGACTGAGCTTTCTCCCTAGACTTTCTGGGAGCTCCCCTAAAGAAAGAAGCATGGAGCAGCTCACAGCATTCCAAATACCCTTCTGGGAACAATTTGGGTTCCTGCTTGCTTGAGAGAAGGAACCTGCTGAACTCTTGCTTACAAGAACCAGGCAATTTTAGTTGTTTTCCTAAACAGTCCAACCACATTATCTAAATATCTCTTAATTCTGCATGCAAATACAATGCTCTGACACAATGTATGCATCTCAAAACTTAGACTGTAGAGAGTCTTCACTTGGGTTTTCTTTTCCAATTGCAGAGAAAGTGTAATTTTAATCCTTAGTTCAGGCAAGTTAGTATTTCACAACTTTTAAACAGAACTCTTTCAGAGGTATGTATAAAGTGTATTATCATAGTGGGCTTTCATGTAGGAGGAACTTAAGCAACAATTTTATAACAGGTAATATAATTTCAACTTCAGATTGACCCTTAAGAGACTTTCAGTAGTACTGTGCTGACTTGGTCATTGGCAGCCTTTTGCCTGTGAGAATTCAGGACAAATGCATGGAGAACACTGAAGGATGGTGAACACTAAGGCTACAAAAATGAAGCTAAGTCCTCTAGCTATGAAAGTATTAAATAAATCTCTGTGGTGTTTCTTGCAAGTGGACTTCCTTGTGTATTAAACTGGTTTGTAGGAATAGAGGTTTCTGCTCCATGTTTGCTCCCTTCCTTCTGCTGAGACAGTGGTGTACCTGCTGTGATGGGAACATTTATTCAGCTGGACTGAAACCATCAATTCATTTTTGCAGAGGTCACCAAAAATCCATCAGGTGGTAATGACACTCAGTCACTACTGATGTGGGCTGGATGCGAGCCAGTGATCTAGAGGGGAAAGGCAGTCTAACCCATTACCAATCCCCTGGAGCCACTGAGTCCCCCACTTTTTGCTCATCTTTCTATTTCTACAGTTCTCATAGGTTAATCTTTCTTTTTCTATGTCTAATGTGATAATCTTTCTTCTCTTACATATCTGCTTTTGACTTTCATGACAGTATGGCTGACAAACATCCTCAGCATTTTTCCTTCTGATGCAGAAGGTATTAGTCAGTAGGGCAATGGTCAATAGGGGTTATTAAAAAACGAAGAAAAAATAAACAACAACAACAACAACAAAAAAAAACAAACCAAAAAAAGGGCCAGAGAGAGAAGGGAAAAAAGGCACTAGACAAAGGGAAATCTTTGTTTTAGACTTTCACAGTGGGAATAACTACTTGATGTTTTAAAATTTGTATCTTCTAATCAGAATATGGCTATGAAGGCTTACTGTCTATATACTGTGCCTGTGGTGGAGTGTCCTGTAATTCAGGGCAAAATAGGGAAGGAGGAATAGCCACCTCAGCTACTAGAGGTGATTACCCTGGGAATTTGTACTTTTCGTGCTCTAGTGTCCTTGGTAGTGATGTGGAGATGTCTGGAGTAATGTGAGTGTTGTGAACAGTCCCACTGTCCTAGACAGCAGCAGTGTTTCAGCATCTCAGCTTGCTGAGACTCAGTTAGAATGCTGTGCTTGGGTGGCTGTGCTGCTTCTGATGTTCGGGTTGGTTTGAAAACCTGTGTGTCTGTGGGCCAAATGATGAGAATGCAGATTCAAAATGGGATACTGATGAAGATTTGCCTGGACCATATTTATTTTGAGAGAATAAAACCTATGAATTATTCTTGACTTTTTAGAATTGTTCCTCCTTACTGCTATACTGTAGAAATGCATCCAAATGAGTATTTCCAATAAGAAATTAAAAATGAGCTATGAAGTTGCGTAAGTGAATATTTATTCTGGAACAGGACTTGCAGACATTCTGAGAATGCTGCTGGAGTGTACCTAGTTAGGGAGAAGAAATATCCTGTGACAAATTAATAACTTGCAGGAGTTGCTGTGGATACTTTGGGAGGGAGGATATGTGCTGAGATGATTTTCCCTAAAAAACCAGAGTCTATTTTTATGAACTTTTGTCAACCTAAAAAAAGCTTTGTTACTCAGTTAAGTCTTGTTGCATCATCTCAGATTAAAATGGATCTTTTGCCCTTTATTGTGCGATATTCTGATGAACTGGGAGTTATAATAGGAACATCTCCTCTTGTATCCTGTGCTGTTTTCCTCCCCTCCTCCCCTTCCAAATTAAAGAAACCGGGGCCTACTGTTTCCATTTAGCAGAAATTGTTTTAAATTAGCCTGGAGGTGTGGTTACTCCTGTAATCCAGTGCTTGTAAACATATGATCCTGCTAATAGAACTGCACAGGGTATTTTAAGCTGATACAAAGTGGACCTATGCCAAGATTTTTTTTTTTGTAGGAATAATTAAGTCTATTTTTCAATGTCATGCTTTGCTCTATTCAGCCTGAGTTATAAAATAGTCCTGAAAATAATCTCGAACCTTCTGTGAGGAAGTAAGTTGAAAGTGTTGAAAATTACACTACAGCAAACACAGCAAGCCTCCTTTCCCTGTTACTGGAAATTTCCTTTAATTTACATTTATGAAATCTGAAATTACTGGAAATGAATTGGTGCAAAGCTAATATTGCCACCACTTCCCTTTTGCATTTTATTACACCTTGTATCTTTTCAGGAACAGTTTGCACTTATCAGTGGAGCTTTAAATACTGCCCTAGTGAATAAACATTTCTTTTTAGTAAACAATCCCCAGAAATAGATTTTTACCGAAAGTAGTTTGTTTTTAATAACACATGCTGCCTCTTGGAGTTAAATTCCTAAAGGAACTGTAAAATGAATTTCTATCATAGCATCTGACTTCCCTTCTTTGTCAACCTTCTCGCAGATGTGTTGGGTTCCCTGTAGTTACAGGTCAGCTTCTGTTTATTAAAAACTAAATCAAAACAAACCAAAAGAAAAAAACCAAAACCAACAGAGTGGGGAAATAGAAAAGGAGCGTACATATACCAAGATAAGGATTTAGATGAAAAATTGAAAACTTTGGGTCCAAAGCAATTTTTTTCAAGTAAAAATTGCTGACTTCTAGAACACCCATTTCAAATTCTTGAGTGTAGTATGAAGGTTGCTGTTAGGAAGTCAGCATTATAATTCTTTATTGTCCTTGTTTTAGTCAGAGAGTTTTCACTGTCATTTTGAGGCTACCAGCATTTTTCAAAGTTAATCTAGTTTTTGGGGAACTGGTTTTGAATCTCTTTTAAAGTAGCGTGAACAAAGCAAGATTTGCCTGTTCAAAGCACTGTGGAAGCAATGACCACATATTCAAATCAGGTTCTGCAGCAGAAAGCTCCCCTACAACTTGTACTTTTTACATATGGTGTTTGGAAAGCACCTTGGTCTGTCATGAATTTTCAGGAAAACAATTCAGCTGTGAGATTTTTGTGGACCAGAGGAAAAAATCAATCCCTTGTGGATTCATCATGCTTGTATATGAGGATTAGGCTAATGCAGATTCACAGGCAAAAATCAATATAGATTTCAGAAATCCCTTCTGCTAACGATGGAACTGATCACGCAGTTCACAGGCTTAATTATGTATCTTCTTTATGAGACTACAGTAATATCTCTTCACATGGGCATACAAGTTGAATTTAACCTTCACCCTATACTAATATTTTTCTTACTGGAAAAGTGTAAGTAAAGCACTAAATATTACTTGCTTGCTCATAGAGTAATACAAATGATAGACCATTGTATAATTTGTTCAAAATAACCGTACTGTAAGGAATAGATTAACTTCTCCCATCTGTCCACCAAAACATCAAATGTAAGTACTTATTTCCAAAGTAATATTGTCTACAGAAGTTGCAGCATTCAGCAGAGGTTTATGGTAATTAGTGTAGCTATCACACAGATTTTATGCTTTTATGCAGTAATATTGCAGAGAACTTGTAATCTGAGGGTAACAATGTTTCTCAAGGGGGAAAAAAAAGGACTCAAACCTTTTAAAAGGATGCATGTTTCATGTGAAATCTCCCAGCTTGTTCTGAGAGCTGTTGAAGAGCTGAAACACAGTGAAATCACTAGTGATTTTTTGCCTACGAATTGCAGAACAGTGCTCCAGAATGGAGTTGTGTGAAGGCAGAGAGGATGCAGGGATGGTTCACACCCAGTAAAATTTACGTTCACCATAAGCATATTTGTGGTTGTAACAGGAGGGGCAGGTCCTGGGGAGTTCTTGCACTGCCTGCCGTGCTTCATTTTGAGACATGCCAGCCCTGTTGGTGTTGCTTTCCCCAAAAAGGGTTTGCCTTCCTTCTCTGTGTTTCTCAGAGCCATCTATCCTGAGTTTCACTGCATACACTGTTAAATATCAAATAACATATTAAGCCACATTTTCTGCCTTCTGACCCCTTTGATCTGCTCCACTTCTCTCTGCCATCCACCCACAACAGTTACAATTACTTCAGCTGGTTCTGCAGTGCTACGGGGTTCTGCATTAAGGTGAAACTTCCTGTGGTCTTGAACAAAAGGGATATATTTGAAACCACTGTCTCTTGTAATGCTTACAGAAAAAGCTGAGAGTTTTTGTTACCATCCTGTGTGCTATGGTGCATGTGAAAAGGATAGAAATAGTTTTATTTGGTGCTTCCTAAGGTACAAGTAAGGTTCCCAACAAGCATACATAATGCCATCTACTAATGACATTTTTGGGTATTTTTTTTTAGATTAAAAAAAAGTGAAAACAAACACTTGGGTTAATATGATGTGTTGCTGAGCTTGAGATGCATCCATTCTTTGTTGCTTCTAGAATAATGCAGCATATGGTGATTGTTGTTGGATTAAAGAAGAGGCCGTATTTTAATTCCAGCAGTAATCACGTGCTTTTTCTGATGACTTACAAAGGCTGATGAGAAATGAATTTAGAATATGGGATTTGAATTTTATTACCTTGATATTCTCTTAAAAGGGAGCTTTAAATTGTCAGTTCTGTATAAATGTGGGTGTGCTAGAGCTGTAATATTAATGGCAGCTGGGCACAGCTGAGGTTGGTTAGGATCATCTTCTTGGGGACACTCCACCATGTGACTGCAGAACGGAGAGCAATGTAATTTGTTAGGTGTTTAGAGTGGTTGAAATTAATCAATTAGGCCTGAGATGTAGCTTTGAGATGTAATGTATTTCTAATATTGACTGTATAAAAGATGTTTTAGTTCATCATTAAGAGCTAAAATGAGGAGGGAAACCCCAGAGGTGGTGATAATTAAACTCAAATGGAAGAAAACTGTCTAGATGGGAGAAATAGAGATCTCTACAACCTTTCTGAAAGTGTAGTTTGAGTTTGCTTTGTATTCTGCTGTGAAGTGGCTGAAGACTCAGTGTTCAGAGGGAGATTTTGCTGTTTTCTAAGGTTTTGTTATTTTCAGTGTTATGCTAAAGTAATGTAGGAATAGGAGGGGATTTACAAAGAGAAAAAAACTCATGGAGGGGAATTTCTGTGCTCTTTCAAGTATGCTTGGTGTTTTCCAAAAGAATTAAATCTCTTGACCCCATGAGTGCTTTCAGATACTTTTCCTATTTCCTTCCTACACCTTTCAAACGTAAACCAGCCTCTTCTGTACATGACTTTGCTTCTCCTCTTGGTAATATTTGCATTGTGAATAGTCAGATTCTCTCTCCACCACCGTCACATTTTTCTTGGATAACGTCAATAACAGGTTCCTCAAGGCAAAATCTGCTTTGTCTGTTGAGGTGGTGTTTTGTTTTTTTTTTAAATACAAACAGTATTCTCTCTCTTTTTAAACTTTCATCCTTGGGCTTCCAGGTTTCAGTCAATGTTTTTCTATTGTGCTTTGCACATTTTCCTTAATTTTTATTGTTACTTGTTCCTGTTCAATCTTCTCTGCAATAATTCTTCCAAATCCTCACCCTTTCTTCCTGTGCTTTCTCTGTGACTGCCTTCTGCATTTGCAGATTTGAATTGTATTTTCATGTTGATGACATCTAAATTTCCTTTGAAGTCTTTTCATATTTCTCTTGTTTTTTATTTCCTTGTTCTGGTTGCCACCAGCTCAGTCCCAGTCACTGTTAACTTCCCCAGCTATGTTGCCATTCTCTGGACACGCTCCAGCCCCACCCCCCAAAGTCTTTCTTGTCATGAGTAGCCGAAAGCAAGATTTGAGATGTGGCCTCACCAGTGCTGAGTATAGAGGGGCAATCACTGCTCTGGTCCTGCTGGCCATACAATTGCTGATACTGGCCAGGATGTTGTTGCTCTTCATGGCCACCTGAACAATGTCCAGTAGCTCTCATCCCAAGCCATCTACAGTCACTGACTTGACTCCAATTCCTTATCTGCTCTAGTAATAACTCACTTGCTCCTACTTCTCATGGAGTACAGGAGAGAGAAAGGAAGTGAAAACGGCAGCACCTTCCCTGTTCAGCCACCTTGCTTATGGTGAAATATAGAAGGTAGGAGCTTGTGCTTTAAAAAATGTAAAGGGGAAGCAAATATGTTCTTTCCATGGCCTTGTTGAAAAAAAGAAAGGAAAAGGAGGTGGGAAAAAAGGCTGGGAGACAGCAAATAGGTACTTGAGAAACTCTGCCCAGAGGAGCTTGGTGAGAAGGGCATGATGGCACCTATCTGCCCAAGGAGGTGTTGAGTGCTGCTGTAGCAGGATTCCACTTTGCAGCTTTGCCTGTATCACTAATGCTGATGGTGTGAACAATAGCTGTGTGTATCGGGATCAAGCACCACCTCTTGCTTGACATTCACACCAAGCACAATGTTTTCGGCTGTAGTCTAATGATAGAAGTGTCTGACCGGAGAAGGTAGTGCAGATCAGAGCCAAGCCCTCCACTATTGGGCAGCTGTTGAGGCAAGAGATCAGTTTGTATTGCTGAGCATGTGAAGTGTCAGAGGAACTAAAGCAGCCATACAGTCATCTTATAGATACTTTACAATTAAAAGTTAATTTACTCTCGGAATCCTGTAAAATGATGCATGCAAAATGCTGATGTATAGATTTGTGTTGTGGGATGACAGGCAGCACACAAAGTGAGTCACAGCCATCTCATGCTGCCTCTTCCATGAACATTTTATGTAGCAGCCATGTGAATGTGGATTAAAAGGGAGCAGTAAGTTAAGCAGTAGTTCGTTAAAACAGTATTGAAGGAACTGTTAAACTTTCTTAAGTCCATCCACTAACTGTTCTGTGTCCTTTGGGCTTATCTGGTCACATCTGGTTTATACAGTATTTCTATTGCAGTCACAAATAATTTCAGATACTACTTAGCTGTTTCTAAGCTCAGATTCAAAGTGTATGTGGCACATAGTGCCTCCTGAAACCATTCATGCTTTGCAGTAGACATTTCTCTCTTCTATTTACTCAAATAGAAGTGGATATAGTGTTTTCTTCTCAAATTTTTGGTTTGACTCCTGTGACTCTGACTCCAGTAAGTAATGCCAGTAGCATGGGTAGATGGATCTGACAGGGCTGAAAACTAACAGCATGTCAGACGCTTTTCTCCAATGAAGGCTATAGATCAGAGCTAGGAATCTGCTGGAGCCGGAGAGGGTGACAGGGGAATAACATCCCTTTCTCTTCCATCGACAGGGGTAATAACTCCTGGCTCCCTAGGGACAGATTGTAAAAGCCAATAGCCAGAAGCTGTGAAGCAGGGAGGGTAGAAGAATTGAAAATTAAAGAGGGAGTGAAAATTTTGTGTAAGGCTTTAGTGAGATGTTGGAATAAACCATCAAATGTCGTTCTTTTAATTGCCTTATTGTTGACAGGGTTCTTGCAATGTTGGGTTTTATTAGTTTATTTAGTTAAAATACCAATAAAATAGTAGTTAAAATGATTAAGGTGTACCATTCATGCTTTTATATGTAGCTGGGCATTGTGTATTCTATGCTGTTAATATTGAAATATGTGGAAAAAATGTTTTGCAAATACTGCTTTACAATTAAATAAAACATTTTTTTAATACCATTACTATACATAAACATATTTTGAGCATGGTGATGCTGTACACTGTATAAAGATCTGATCATTAATTTAAATGACTATGTGATTTATAGGTGTTATCTCCATGTAAAAAATTCCATGTTGTTGAATCTTTCATAGTTCACAAGCATTTGAACTTTGGCTGCCTTTGTGTCCAGGAGGAGTGTTCCAATCCTGATAGATTTTACTAATGTTATGATACTTGCATTATACTGTGGGTCTTTAATTCATTTCTTTGTGGAGCAGTAGCTTTTAACAGGTTAATGACAAACACTTGAAGAAGCAGAACTATAATAAAAAGGCACAGCTCCTCCACTTTTAAGAAATAGAAGTGCTTAAAAGTGTTATTTTTATATGAGTTGTTCTTGCTTAGTTTTTAAAGTGTGACTGGTGTTTAGTTAAATCTTTTACAGACTCAGTTCACTGAAGGTGACAGAAGTACTCACTTGAGCTCAATGAAAAGTAGACATGACAGTAAATTTTTCAGTCAGAGACAGGAGATCTTGTTATAGGAGTCAGTATGGGGGTCAGGGCAGAGCCTGTTGATGATTGAGGAAAAGAGAAGTAAATTCATTCTGCTTCATGCACTTTGTCAAGTGCCAGTAGCTTACCATTGAGAACTAGTCACCCGTTCTAGTCTTACGGCCCTAGAGGTCACTCATTTGATATAAATCATAGCACTGCATAGGCTCAGCAACCTATTGCCATTCCAGATGAAATAAAAAGAGAGGAATGCTTCATTCTGAATTAAAATGGCTGTGAATATCCCACCACATGTTGCTGTTCAATGCAATATGTGGTTAGATATTGATCTCCAAAATCAAGTCATTAAAATGTGCAGTTTTTGTTTATTGGAATGAAGCAATTAAATGGTTCAGTTATGCCAGACCTTACCTTTTCTGATGAAAACTATTGATTTCTTGCCACAGCTTTATAAGCGACAATGTTTTTGATTACTCTTGACAAACCTCCTTGGAGTGTTAATTAAAATTGTACCAGATGAGCAGGTGTGGGAGATCATTAGATCGCCCGGATCACACACTGTACTTCATATTCTGCAGCCTTGCATAATGAATAGGGCACAAGAGGGGAAAAACAATATCTTCATCAGCAGAATTAGCATCTTCTCTCTCTTTACTTTTTTAACTAGGTGACATTACATTTTACGGTACATCCATTCCTCATTTATTGAATAACTACTTCTGAATCTGATTAAATTAAATTTCTTTTGAAATATTACATTGCTACAAAAATGCAAAAAAATAAATGCTCAAGTAGTTTGTGTGTGAATGCTGATAAACTTGCAATACCCACCGCATTCTTTCAAAAACAAAGCAGAAACTTTGACATTTTCTGAGATAAGACATTTTAATAATGTCTGCATTTTTCTTTTGCTTAACTACATGATTGTATAAAATAGCATGAGGACTATTGATTGTATTGGTTTTCAAAGAGCAAATTATTTCATGATTTATTAATTTACTATAGATTTCTTGTCTGATATAATGGTAATTGGTTGATAATTTTTCTAAACCACAATAATATGCTAAGAAAATAACAGTGTGTTGTAGTTTTGTTGTACAGTACCAGGATGGTCTATGGTACTGATTATGAAGCCTGTGCAGGGCTGTTCTGTTGACTAGTCGGTATAAAGGAAAAAAATAGGATTAAAAAGAGCTAAGAAAAGGATGTAATGCAATTAAGGATGGGATATTTGTTTGGAACCACAGAGGGAAATAGGCAGAATATGTGATCATGAGCTTCTTGGCCTATAAATAAATAGCTGTCATTAACATCACAGGTGAATTGCAGTTGTCACTAACTGGAAGCTTATGTGATGTGTTTGTAGGCCAGGTCTTATTCAATTGCCAGTTTGGGCCTTAGAGGCTTTACACTGAAAAAAGCAGGGATATGAAAGAAAAGAAATACTTGAGATAATACTTGGAAAAAGGCAGTGCACGAGCAGTGTCTGGGATAGGTGTTCTCTGGAAGGGAGCCAGGTAGACATCATATGCCCTTTGACTAAGTTGCCTTCTCTGTGCCTGTCCTTCTAGAAATTAGATAAAACTTATTGTTTGCAGTTGCAGTTCTTAGTATTGCAGCACTTATTTAATGTTAATAAAATTATTTGAAGTCTTAGCATAACTGTAAATTCAAATCACAAAGAGATAGGAATTTCTTAATGATTAATTAGCTGTACGTTATGCTTTTGAAAATCTGCCCGAAATGGAAATAATACTGAAAACAGGCAATCCTGTGTTAACTGTTCCTATTGCAGAATTATAAAAGCTGGCAAATTGCAACAATGGAAGAGAAGGTTCAGAAGTACCTGCACATTAGAAATATGGGTTGGGTGTATTGTTGTCTTCTAGCAGAAATCCATCTGGATGAGTTGAGTTGTCCCATTGATTTGGGTGAGCAATATAAATATTATTAACTCCATGTGTAGTGACTCCTTTGCAGTAGTAGTGATCTATATTTGAATGTTGTAATTAATCATGTTTTTGAGCTTGAATGCAGAATGTGTTGATTATGTATATTTTTGACCTGATTTTGGAAGATGTGGATATTTTTGAAGTTCTGTAAAGCATTCTTTAAATAATGAATCTATTACTTGCTGACTTTATTCACAGACATTGCTTCTTTTCGTTATATTTGAAAAGGATGACATTAATTCAAATGCATATAATTTGCAGGACAATTTTCTGTAGATTTCAAATATAATTTGAAGGTTTTCTCAGTAATCTATAGAAGGGAGTATTTCTATTCCTATTAGTATGATTTCTTTTGGGTTAGACTGAAAGAAAGGGAAGAGGATGTTATTTGCAGAGTGACAGAAATTGCCATGCACATAACACTTGCTTGGTAGCTTCAAAGTGGCTGAAACAAGATTCATCCTTGCAGGATGGTTTAACATGGGTACCTCTAACAGGCAGTGTTGCTTGGTACCCTTTGGAATAGCCTTCAGGAGGCTGTTAAAGGAGAATGGAAACTAATCTGTGCTCTCAGCCCCTGTCAGAGCTGAGGCATCATATGGAAACCTTGGAGTGTTGCTGCTTGTGTGCTACCTTTCTGGTGGATAAATAGGATACTGCAGCAGCTTGTAAGAGTCAAACGTGTAACAGCTAAACTTTGTAGGACAAGCCAGTGACAAAAAAGATGACATAATGTAACAGTATAAGTGAAAGAGAAAGAAGATCATATCCTATGAGCATTTAGGGTGGGTTTTTTCCCATGTTTTTCAGTATGTTTGTGCTTGTTGATCATATTATATTTTACCAAGTATTCTAAATGTCTTGTGTGATTTAGTAAATAATAATACTTCCACAGGTGGAAAAGCAGTTCTGCACTATATGATCAGCACCCTAAAGAAGACTGAGTGCAACAGTTCCAGTTTTGGTATGTGAATGCATCCAAATAAGCTTTCAGATTCCTGCCTTTTCTGCTTTCCAAAGTTGTATAAAACTGAACTGAAGGGGTGTTCATGTAAAGATGCAGAACAGTAGTAATAATAATAACAATAATAATAAAATAATTTCTACTTTACATAGTTCCTTTAATTTCAGGAGTCAGAGCATTTCACAGTCACAATTTCATCACAATCAGTGATTAAATGTGAAATAGCCAGAGTACCTGAAATGCAGCTTTGATTGCCAACTATCCAATATGCAGGCAGCATAAGATGTAGTATATTATTGGATAGGCATGGGAAAACCTCCATGCTTCTAACTGCTGATTTCCTATCTTTTCTTCAGAACAATTACATCAGTGCGTTTATAAGTAATTTTTTTCTTTTGTGGCATTCCCATGGCTGTTGGCCACATTGCATGTAAAATGAGTGAAACCTGGAATCTCTCAGGATTAGTGGTTCTCTTTATTCTTTGCTCCATATTGAAAATCGTTCCTGTCAGCTGGTGCTCTCCAAGCTGCCTGGAAGAACTTTGGCATAGTTTTCCTAACCTTTGAAACAGTAAAAGCAAAACCCTGCTTTGATTAAAAAAAAAAAAAAAGCCGGAGGACTTTGGCCCCGAGCCATTAAGGATGCAGGCGGCTGCGCTGCGGGCTGACAGCGTATTCCACAAACCCTGCAAAGTTCTCCTCGGGGTCCCTGGAGTGGCTGAGATACTTTGCTTGTACTTAACATATATCAACTGTCACCCGACAGCAGTCGGTGCTGCACTGAACACAATGGAACATCCAGATGGTCTAAACAAAGCCAACAAATGTTCACTGCTATTAAAAGCTGTTTACATCAACTTCCAGTATTTCATGTGCTGAAGTTTATATTGTGTCACTGGGCTGCTTAGCTCCATCCTCAGTTCAGAGCAGGGATTTCTAAACTATTGTTGCTTATGTGTTAAAATAACATTCTGAATATGCCTTAAATACATGCCGCTGAACTTTTTTTTCCTTTTAAATAGGAAATTGTTCATTGTATGCTAATCGCATGCTTTCAAATATTGTAATTGATTGTCCCATCTAATTTCCCCTCTCTTTTCCCCCAGTAGTCTCCTTCCAGCGCCTCCCCCTGCACATGCACGTCCCAGCCGTGCTGCGCCTGTCGGGGACGCAGCTGGTGGCTGCCGGGCCGGGCTTTGTCACTGCCTCAGCACAGGGTGCCCTCACTGCTCCCTGGCCAGCTGATGGAGGTGGTGGTGCGTGGCGTGGTTTGCTTTCATCCCTGAAACACTCTGAGGCACCTCCTGCTGTCCTATTAGTGATCAACACGTGAAGGTGACAAACGGACATTTTACACCTCCTTCCTCTGACCCTTGTTCCTGGTGACCGCTTTGCTGGAAGTCCACATCCCTGCCTTCTACTTGCTGAAATAAATTAATTGGTGGGACACAAGCTTACCTCAGTCTATTGTTTTTCATGAGGTTGCAATAAAATTCTTAGGGAGACTGTGAATGAGAAAATCGTTCCAAAACAGTGCTATATTTTGCAAGTGTGATTTCTGATCAATCAAATACTTTTCTTGAATAAAACGACCAAAAAGTGCTTAAAGCACCAAAAATACCCCTTAATTGATTTAAAGAATTGAAAGATATCATATTCTTTCAACTATATGAGTGAAAAATTGCATGCATAAACTGTTATCCATCTGCAGAGTATTTGTTTGCAAAATAAAATGCAGCTGTTTTTTCAATTAATTTTAAAATGAAACCTGACTAGCCTTTCCTCATCCCCACAAGTACCAGATTAAGGCATTAGAGAAGAACAAATTCAATTCCTAGCCTTTCCAGGTAAGAACTTTTTCTTTGGTTTGCACCCTCTACGTCTGGCTGTTAATGGTCACCATGCTAAAAATCATAAAATAGACAGAATGAAACCTGAAAAACATTTTTAGACCACAAGAATCTAATGCTGCATTCACTACCTCTTTATAATATCTGTGGTGTTTATCCCAGCATACCTGTATGTTAGTTGTAGCACTAACTTTCACAAAATGGATAAAAACCTGCTTATTTCTTCTGAGAGAGAAATCTCAGAATGGTTCATGGTTTTTAAATAAATAGAGCTCTGCAGCACCATAAAAGGGCTACTGCAAACATGTTCTGAAGTTCTACATATGAGGTATGCTAGCAAAATTCTTTCTAAGATATTTATAGTTTGGAGAAGATTTTTGAAGATATAAATGTATGAATGAATGATTGAAACTGTCTGAATCTTGCTTGGTATTTTTAAAATCTTACAAAACAGGTACTTTTAATAGAATGTAATGTGTTACAAAACTATTTTCCTTTCTGACAACAGCATGTGACCATAGTGTAAGTAAAAAATATTAAATTTTACTATCTGTTTTCACTATTAGTTTCAAAGGGGATATGGCAAATAGTGCATTTTCCTGTTGTGTTCTAGCTGATACAAGACTAATTCCTGTTCTCAGAAGCTTTGAATGTGAGATTCCCAGATTCAAATTTGATTTGCAAAACTTTTTAAAGTTAGTTCCATTTAATTCTTAGCTTTATTAAATATTTAACTTTAGGCTGTTTGTTTGAAAATCTTGTTTGTAGTATTTCTCCCACACTTCTCAAAGCGTTGCAGAGAACCAGAACAGACTCTCTGTTTTTCATGTTCCTCTTTTTTTTTTTTTTTTTTTGTTTTGTTTTGTTTTGTTTTGTTTTGTTTTGTTTTGTTTTTGTTTTTGTTGCATAGCTAGATCTCCTTTCCATACTCTGTTGTACAAAGACCAAATCCTTGTCTTGGCTAACATCCTTAGGAATAAAGTTGCTGCTGTTGCTGTATTTCCTTTAAGATCCACAATGCTCATATTGTTTTCAGAGATGAAGGGACTCCTTACAGACATCATTGTCTGGAATGTAATGGAAGGGGCCCGATACCTCTCTCTGTCATGAAAGTTCTGTGATTCCCGTTATTGTCCTGAGTGGTTTTGGTCATTTTCCTGTCCTGGTACATAAACAGCACTCTCTGCATGGAGATCACCTCTGGCATTACAGTGAGCTTTGTGTGCAGGACACATGCTGTGGGAACACAAGGGTAAAGGTTTTGCATAATAGGGCTGCACAGGGTTCAATTTTTATGGGGTTGGTGCATCAGAAATGTGAAATATATATAAGAAGTAGGTTTAATACCTGGTGGCACTGAAGGCATAGCATTTGAGATTTCTTTTCTGGAAAATCAAGCTAGTTCCTATGTTATGTTGGAACATGACAAGAAAAGAACCGAACTTTATTCTGCATTACAAAATGATTAATCTCTGATGTTTCCATCCCAGGGAGTCTATTGCCAAAACTGTAGGAAGTGGATGCATAAGGAAATGTTTTACAATAAAGATGACATCATTAATCTTCAGTATTTCTCTAGGTAAGACCTTTCCTGACCATGCAAAATGGTAGAGAAAGAAAAATTTTACTTTATTTAAGGGAACCCTGAGAGGTATTAGGACAGAGAACTCTTCCAAAGGCATGGTTTTCGTGTTTGACAGGGGTCAAGCTTTGTGCCCGGTGTAGATGAGCCTTTTGGAGCCAGATTGTCAATCCAAACTCAAGCTGCTCCATTTCCTGTTTATGCCTGTGCAGAGTTACACATCCTGACTCGCTTGCCTTCAGCTGCAGGTTTTTCCGCACTCCCTAGGAGATTTCTTCATTAAAATGGTTTGTTATTTATCATTTAAGTAAGCCATTGGAATTTTGTTAATTCCTGTTTTATTTAACACATACGAGACAGTATCATTAGGTAAAGGAAGATAATGTTAAGGTAGTAAGAGTTACTGATACTACTAATTAAATGACCTTTGCAAAACAAAATCTGATCAGCCTATGCCTGAATGTAGAGAACTGATGCCAAGTTTACTGCTTCACAGAGGCCTGGCCTATTGTATATCTGACCCGAGGTTATCAGCAATTGAAACCTGGTCTAGTAATTTAAAAATAAGCTTTTTGTATATTACACATTTCCATTTTTCCATCTGTCATAAGATTAATTAAACATCTTTCAGCATAAAGGGACATTCTTAGAAGAGCACTTTGCTTGGTATATTTATGAAGCTCCTCCATGGACCGAGACTGTAAGAATTTTTTATTGTTCAGCAGTATAGCTCCTAAGTAGTCATCTTTTTTTTTTTAATTCCCACAACCAATAAAGTGGACTGAAAACCAAAGAGATCTGACAGTTCATGGTGCTTTGTCCTTTTCCGTTAAATTGGAGCACAATGAGAAAAAAATTTGATTATAGCCAGGTTAGGGCTGCCACAGTTGTCCTGCATTGGCTAAGTCATGCCATTTCTTTTAAGTTTTACTAAATTTAATGAGCTTTCTTAATAGGTACCAAAGAGTTTTTGCTAATGGCCTGTATGCCTGGCTTAAAAGCCAAAGAAGGGCAGTTACTGAGGAAGGAGATTGCTAATTAGGCCTTACTTCCACGCCAATGTGGATGCTATTTGATATTTGATAAAATGACTGACATTGAAATACATATTCCTCCCTCCGCCTCTTTTCTTGCTTTACTGTAGCTAGAAATTAGGTGTATAATACATGCTACACTGATTGATATAAAAGGACCATATTGAAGTTGGAAGGGATTTTATTACTTTAACAGTGGACATTGCCATAAAATAATTAATATATGGCATGAGCAGAGTGAGTGTGTAATAAAAAAATCATAGTATGTTGAACCAGCATAATTGCAAGGAAAAAGAGGGCATTTTGCAGATTTTCTGGAAATTTGACAGAATTAGGAGGAGCCATATTTTCACTGTACTCAGTAGGAGCAGAATTGTACATGATTTTCAGCTGGAGTCAACTGGCCTCATTTCAAAGTTAATGGTCCTTTTGGCCTTTACACTATCAAAAAATATAAATTGTGACATACTGATTAAGACTGGCAAAAATAGCAGCTGTAATGAAAATGAAGAATTTCTTCCTTTGATCACTTTTTCCTAGTTTGTGCCTAACTCCATTAAACTTGGTAGGGCTACCTATGCTTATTAATATGGTTTCTATTTCTGTGGTATCTAAGTACTTCCCAAGGATTAATGGGTTTTAATTTAGTGATACCACTATGAGGCACAAAAATCTCATTGTTCCCATTTTAGGAGACTGAAACTAAGCAACTTTATGCATTGATTTGTGTAACTTAGTGTCAGACTCTTTGAGACATTTTAATTCCTTGGTGTTTCCACTCCCCTGCCACTCCTCCTAGAAACTTAAGTACCAAAGATTCACACCTGAAATCTTCATTCTGAACTTTGTGCCCATTCAAAACTCCCCCTCTCCCCACAGAAAGGACACCCAAGGCAAACAAAAAACCCCATATAAACCATCCCAATCCGCAAGCCAGCTTTGGAAAAGTCTTTACACAAAAAAATCTTTCGTTTGCACAACTGAATGAATTCCTTTTCTCCCAAAGGTTGATTATATTTAATGATAGAGTAGAGCTGAGGTTAAGAAATTTGGTTTTAATACACGTTAAACTAATCATTAAATGCAATCAGGTTGTTTCCTATGTTGTTTGAAGTCAAAAGTGTGGTCAGAGGCTCTTTCCAGACATTCCCTGTTGTCTTGATAAATGTTCTTAAAGAATAGCTGATGAGAATATTTATATCTTGAGTAATGTGAGTATTGTTTGACTATCTTTTTCTATTTTTATCATCATTTATTGTTTGCTTCTTGCATTATAGATGTACCTGATGTAAATTGCAGAAAATAGCATTTTAAACGCTTTTCCTCAATTGTCTTCTAAGTACCTGTAAGATCATGAAAACACCCTGCAGTACCCAAGTTAACTTTAGAAAGGGTTAAGAAGCAATTCCCTTGGTGACCATGTTCACATTGTGAGATGCATCAACACACATGTTTTGTCTATCAAGCCAAAAGAACATCCCATTTAGGGCTTTTCCCCACAGTAATCAAGGCTGAAGACAGCAAAACAGCATTCCCTTCAGAGAATGCAGCAACAACATGAACTCAACCTTTGTTAAAGACTAAGTTCTGCTACCAGTTCCTTTTGCAATATATTGTAGTGTAACTTAGTTTCCTACAGTGAAGGCAGCCAAGGTAAAAATTACAAGACTTCAGGGTAATGTAACAAAAATGTGCTGCTCTGTGTAAAACTCCTGAGTTTCAGACTTGCTGCTGGTCAAAGCTGGCCTATTGACCCCTGTTCACTCTAGCTGAGTAAACCTGCAGGCCGTCGCTGAGGTACATTTGCAGCAGGAAAGGTCTTGGGCTCTAATTAAGTGCAGAAGTTATGCAAATAGGCTTTCCAGATGTTTTAGTTAATGGAATTAATATAAATCTGAGCCTAATACCTTCCTTTATTTTGGAGGTGAAAGCAGCATTGTGAAATACTTGAATCTTTGAAGATGGTATTAAAAAATGGCATGTGTTTTTCTCTTTTGTTTTGCACTATTTTTTTTCTTTTACTTACAGCAAAATACATTTTTGCCTACAAGAAACATTTTGGCTGCCTCTTTCTGGAAAAAAAAATGGCTGGCATAAAAGCAAACAGCCTGTGGATTTGGCTAGATGATAAACACAAAGATTTCTCTTCCATTTGCAGTAGAATATTGCATTATGAGAAACATGAATAGTAATCTCACTTTTATGCACCTCAGGATGGCTTGCTGGAGACCACTCAATTTTATTTCAAAAATCAACCAAATAAAACTGAGGCAAACAAAACAAGGTGTGTTCACAGATTGATTTTTGTTTTAAAATGTCACAGGCATATTTTTACTGAGGACACTTAGTTTTGACAGCCTCTTCTTTGTAGAATTCTCATCTGCTCTGATCATTTGATAAAGGCTAATTTTTCTAGGTTGCTTTGCTTTTGTTTATTTTGTTTTCAGAATTCTTAACCTTTTCATACTTTCAGTGTATTTTTAAATTATTGCAAAAATTCCCCTTCCTTCTCCTGTGGCTAAGCAGGAAGCCAGCAGGATACCAATACTGCTTACTCACGGAAATTAAAAACAAAACAATAGGTAAGAAAAATAAAGAAATAGAACAAACAAGAGACACTATCTTTTCTGTTAAAGCTTAATGTGTTGTGCACTGGGTATTCAATATACTGGAGCTTAAAGTATTGAAACTTCTGCGGGAGAGTTTCTGCAAAATTTGACTCTTAGTTATTTCAGCATCTACAGCTGAAACATGGAGTTGAACTACGAGTCTGTGTGTGCCCAAACTCCAGAGAGAAAAAGCAGTAAGTCAGCAATGGCAGCCTTGCAGTCCAGAGTCCCAAGTTAAGGGGTGATAATTTTTGGAGAGGCATTCTGTTTATTTTTGTCATAGCCCTGCAGATGCTGGTGTTCATGGGAATCCCCAGGCAGGCACAGGTGATGCCAGGCTGTCAGGACATGTGTGTTCCTCCTACCTTCAATGTGCGAGGTGTCTTACTCTTGTCAAGTCTGTCCTGAGGTGCCTGGACTCCTTTTCCCAAGCAGAACGCCAGTGTGTGCCAGGAGAGCATTGTCCTTTGACTGAGCCAGCCCAGACAAGGACATGAACATGTCCCCTGCTTGTGCAGTTAAAGGTTACCTTAGGGAGGGAAAGTATGCTTCCATCTTCTTGTCCCTTTCTTCCAGTGATGTGTTGATGTGACCGAGTTGCCTTTTTCCCCTTAAATCAAAATACACCTCATTAGGGTAGCTATTTGAAACATCTTCTAATGCAATTAAATAATTATTAATTAATTATTTAATTTCATTTCTGTGACTTGTAACTCACCTCTCCTTCAAAAACACTGATTCCAAATTCTCAGTCTCCTCTTTTTCTCCCATGTTGCCTATCTTTTAATCATCTTAAATTTTCATTTGTGAGTTCATATGAATGGAGATTGTATCCAATTCAACATCTTCTCTCTAGACTTTGAGATAGACTTCTCCATTTGCCACTGACATGTGTGCAAAGAACAGCTCGTAACACGATAGAACTCCATTGATTTTTCATAAAAGTTTAATAAGCTGATACAGGTCAAAAGCATTGCAAAATTTTTTATAAATTCCTGTGGTGATCTAAACAAGACAGTGGGGAGAGCTGGCACCAGATACAGGTTGAGTTATATGGAGGATAAATACATGCATAAATATGTGTTGTGTTACATGGAGGACAACAAGGACTTAAAACTTTTTGGTTTATTATTTTGAATATTGTGCTTCAGATTATGAGATTTATGACATTGCATGGCTCTCCTTGTTTACATTTTGTATTTATTTACAGGTGATTTGCTCATAACTGCTTTAGTAGGAAACAGATCTTGGAAAAATACTTTAATTGCTTCCCAAAAAGAAAACCTCAGATTTACACGTGAGCCCACAGAAACTGTTGACTAACACTGCATAAATCCATTCAAATCAGGGGAGGTTCCAGTTGTGTTACAACTTTTAATCAAGTCTGGGCAGAATTGTCTGCTAAGTTCCCTGAGCTGGTTGCAGTATGAGTTAGGTCATGTTTGAAAATTGCCTGGACAAAATGCAGAGCCAGTGGTACATCAGTTACAGATGTCCTTTGGGCTTACAATACAGAAAACACCCATGCAGAAAAAACTCACTAGCTTCTCCAGGAGCTTGGGGATTGCCCCCAGGCCCCATCCTCTTCTCTGTGTTGGTCTGCACCTGTGACCATGGTGGGGGAAGCTTTGCATGGCCCATTGCTGCTGCTGAGCTTGTGGCCACTGGCCAGAGTCACGATCTGACCACTGGTCACGTCAGTCTGGTGTGTCATCCCTCAGGACATGAATCTTTCATGAGCAGCAAAACCTTTTGATGGCGTAACTTTGTTCCTTGAGCGTGCAGACCGCAGAGGAACAGGATGTTTATTGTATGTACAGTGACCATTCCCGCTGAAGAGGGGCTGCCTTTAGAGTGGGCACAGCTCCTTTGCGGGAAGTGCCTCCTGTACCTTGGCACAGTGGCGTAGGTGTGGGTCCTGACGACCTCTAATGTGTGCTGTGTTCCTCCCAAATGCACTGAAAATAGAACTTATTGCAAGTAAGGCATCATGTTTAACGTAGTCCTCAGGTCAGCATTACCAGATGAGGTCTCACAGGGTATAGTAAAAATTCTTACCACTAGCTGATGTTTTTGTGTCATATGTGCCATATAGATGGCTTCATGAAATGGTGTAGAATTTTCTTTAAAATTCAAAATCACAAAATATAGTTTGTCAAGAACATTAGTAAGTTTTGGCCACAGGTTTTGTGGCACGGTGCAAGTATCCTTTTGAGATAACCAAGAATGCCAACTTTAATATGGATGTAACACACTGAAAAATGAGCCTTGTGCTCCCTTGTTAGCTTGCCAGTATAAGAGGGGAGAATTCAGTGCATGAGTCCAAAACCCTCTGGAAAGCATTTTTTTATAGCTCCAATAAAGTCCTCTAGCTAGTTCAGTGCTTGCTATTGACACCAGAGACACCTGAATATTCCTTAATATACTGGAATGCCCCAGATGGTCACTAGTAAGAATTGTGCATTTTCTGGTATGGCACACAGTTTTTAAAGGTTCCTCTCTATTATCATCTTCATTGCTGTCCTACAGATGAAAAAACAGGCAATTTCCTCTTTGCTTTATGCGCTGCATCAGTGCAACGGCCGTGTTCCAGTGTGATGCACTCAAAGTGTCAAGTATGAACCCGAAACTGGGGGGAGGATTCTGCAGGAGCTATAAATTCCCTCTTTTCCAGAGGTTATTTCTGCACTCACCCTTGATGTGCAGAACTTATTTCTGTGCTTGGGTTGATGTTGAGGTTTTCTTTATAGGTCCTCTTTTATTCTAAAACTAAATAGAAATCCTTCTGTTCATCTATTAAATTTGTGAATTCTGTGTAGTGTACAATATGTTTAAGGGAGGGGGATATTCTTTTTTGAATTATAGTTGTTCCAGTGAATTGGTTATTTTCTCTATAACCTTTCCTGTCAGTGCCTTCAGAAAGGCAGTCCAGCAATCACGTAGGTGTTTATATTTTATGGTTAGTATCTTACAATAAAAATATGTTTCCATATAATTTTAGTTTATCCAGTATATATGTCAGGCTCGAGATCTTTGCACAGTGTCTGTTGCTCTTAAGACACAGTAATTTGTTAGTAGCTCAGCATCTGATCTGTTCCTCATTTCCTTCACACAAATGGGTCTTGAGTATGTTGCCATTAGTATTTATTCTGATAGAAAGTATTTATAGCAAGATTAGGACCTGCAGATGGTTAGCAGGTCTCTAAAGTCAGTGGAGAAGTGATCTTTTAGCCAAGGTGGCTCACCAAGGAGAAAGCATCTTCTGAGCTGGGGATGGACCCAGGAAAGGGGTGTGGAGGACAGGACTTGGTTGCCCAATGGTGGGTGGATGGCACAGGTGTCGACTGCAGCCTCCTGCCTTAGCTCCAGCTCTGCTGTCAGGTGTAGCTGGAAGGGTAGAGTCCTATAGGCCACCTAATCTTGTGATTTATGCTGAATGCTGGACAAGGTAGGATAAAGAATCAGTTTATTTTCCATTTCTGTTCTGCAATGCCCAAATTACATGGTAGTGTTCCTGAAAGTCACTCAAGTTGGATAAGTTTTGTGTGTTTTGTGTTCTCCTGCCTTAGCTGTAAAGGGGATTCATCCAGGTGAAATATTTTTTGGGCCTGCTGGGAAAAGAGACTGTATTTATGTGAAACCGGTTAAACTGGGGGTTTGTGGGTTGTTTTTTGGTTTTGTTTTCTGTTACGTGGCCATTGATTTTAGACATGAGAAAAGTTGTTTTATGAATCCTTTCCTACCCTTTGACCATTAAGCACCTTTTTACTGTTGTCTTAGTTATATTTTCTTATGAATCTCTTACTCTGCTAATGTATGTTATTTTTTTCCTTCTCTGCAAAGACTTGTGACTTTTGAAATGCATGTAAGTAGCATTTATCCCCCTCCCTTCCAGTAATGTTTTGACTATTTATGTTTTATGCTTCTGAAAGATTCAGCACTGTGGGAAAACATAGAATGCTGTGTAGAAAATAAATCAAAGAATATTAATGCATTCAAATGGAGGGAAATGAAAATTGAATCCAGACTAACATTTGCCTGTAAATTATTAGAATGAACGCAAGTATAATTTAATAGAAAGTAACTTAACTGTAGCTTAGTAATGCTGTACTTTGTCCTGCATGTGAATAGTAAGAAGTGTGGTGTACCAGGCAGGGAAAACAATGTTTCTTAGTTTTTATTAGACCATTGGAAAACAGTAATGTAGAAAATCTTAGTGATAAATCCAGAAAAAACAAGCTGACATTCATAGAATTGGCTTATTTACGTATAAATGATACCAGAGCGGCAGTTAACTCCAAACGCTCAGGGAACTTTAAACATGGATTTTGGTCAGAGGCCTCTGAATTTTCTTCTTGTCTCTTTTTTGTCTTCTCTGCCCTCCCTGCCATATTCCTCTTGTTTTCCACCTCCCTACTTGGCAGTTCCTGCTCCCCTTGCACTGTCTCAGGTCTGCTCAGCTGCCCGGAGAGGTGAGCACTAGTGCCAGCACCTGATGCTGACTTCCACAAGGCTGTCTGAAAGTGGAGGCGCTTCAGAAGCTGCTGAGTTGAGGACTGCCAACACCAGCAATGTCAGGCTCTTGCCATTCTCACAGTGCCTTTGTGGCCACGTGTAACCTCCACTGCCCTGAGCAGGGACAAAGGACACCCAGAGGGGCAGCAAGAGATCCCAACACATCAGCACACAGGCTGTGGGAATAACCAGAGAGCTGCTGAGGAGCAGTGACCTCTGTGCCAAATGCAGCCACCTCTCACAGCAGGAGCTCCAGGGGCACAGAGAGCCTGGGGTTTATGGAAAGCAGTGGGTGTGTAGGAATAGGGCAGGTCTTCTCCAGTGGGACAAATGTGTTGCCTTGGACATGCCACGGTGTTGAGCAGGCGGGGCAAGCTCCCTGAGGATGGGCCTTGCCTCAGCCATGGTGATGCTCATGGGAACTTTGGCCAAGTGCTTTAAAATGAAATGTGTACTTGTTTCCTGTATGGGAAGAGCTGTGCCCTGAGGAAATGGGCAGTGCTTTGAATGTAGAGGGCTGGTGTCTAAGCTAACTTTTCTTGTGCCAGAAAAAGGACTGTGGGGCTGAGGAAAGGGAATGCAGCTGAAGGATTTGTGTATCTTACTGTTGTTTTTGGCAATAATGGTCTTTGAAGTGTTTTAAGTGAAATCAGTGAAAAATGATTAGGATAATCAGTGAAAAATAATAGGAGGAAAGATTTACTTTTTGACCATATAAATATTTCTGGACTAAGCTTTTAAGCTTTCACCTAAGTATGTTAGGCTCTGTAGTCCCAAAGAACAACTAAGTAGCTGTCATTAATTTTTATTTTCCTTTTACTGTGTAATTTTCATGGTTTGACAGGGTTTGGGGCAGTCATTTGTGAAATGACGGGTGTCTTTCCTCATGCAACCCCTGTGCCAAATTCCCTTCTGCCACCAGGCTCTGAGCCTGGGTGACAGGTGCTCTTGGTCTTCTGCTCTGCTGCCTCCTGTAACAATCTCGATGTCTTGCAAGCTGTGTTAAGAAAGAGAGAGAAAAACTTTGTCCCTCAAAACAGAGGAAAGCAAATGCCAAAATACATGAAAGTTTGGAAGACTTTATGTGAAAGAGGGAGGTTTAGATGCACCATTCAGTGTTACTGATGTGTCTGAGAGCCCTTGTCCACACTCTGGTTTCTGCTTTTGTTTGTGCTAGAGGAGTGACAACAGAAGCATAAGGGCTGAAGTTTTCCTTTGTGCATCTTGCTTGGGTACAGTTTTTCTGAAAGGTTTTTGAGGAAGGCACTTCCTTTTTGTTTTCCTTCGGTTTATTTGGGAGGATTTTTTTTCTTTTCTCTCTTTTTAAAAAACTTTTTCTATTTGCTTCTCAGATTATAATTCAATTTTCTTCTTTCTGTTTTTATTTTGCTGCAGGTACTTTGTTTTAAATTTTTGTACTTTTCTTCTGTTATGTTCCAATGTGTAGGCTGGTTTTGACCTTTGAAATATAGCAAAATATCCCTTCCCAAAGCAAGCATGCCTTCATAATCTGCTTTACTTTGTAGATACATAGACTCATTGATCAGACTGGTTCTGGTGTGGTTTTGGCAATCATGCAAATAAATAGCAAGAGCAGATCTACATATTCCATGTGAACTGCAAAATGCAAGTGCATTATATCAGAGAAATAACAGTGATTTATCTGTACCAGCATTACCTGTATTGCCAGGTGATTGGTGTTACTGTCTGCACTGACTAAAGCCTCTAAATCTCATGGAAATGCATGATACAGATGATCAGCTTAAGGGTTTTTTTAAAGGATTTGAAATGGGGTGGAAGTCCTCTCTTTTTAAGAGGCCTCCCCCCATCTTTCTGTAAATAGTCTCAGTAATATAACACATAGGTCACTAGTATGGTCTATGTTCTGTGTAATGAAATGAGTAACTAAAAAGATTAAATTTTCATTTTGTTAAGTTTCTCCATAGATTGCCAGAAGAGGAGAGAGATTGGTGGGTAGTGCTGGGTGCATAAATGATATGATGAATGCACACCTCACTGTTTTGGTTGATTTTTTGATACATCACTGCAAATGTGAGCACAGAGTTGAATTAGTGAAGTCTTTTAAAATTAATTCCTCCCCTTTTCTGGCAATGCTTTTTTGAGTAAGGTTGTCTGTAAGAAGCCCTTCATTTTACAGCCATTGCTGGTGGCTTTAAGGAGGAGCTGGTGGTTTGCAGCATTTGGGTGTGACTGCAGAGGGATGATGCCCCAGCGCTGTGTGCAGGGTCTCAGGGCAGAACGCAGGCGTGACCAGCACTCCTCTCTTCCCCAGCTATGTGTACCCTGGCAAAATGATCCACACTGTGGGTTGGAATGTATTAGGTACTGGACTGTGAAATAGATTCTTAGCTATACCAATATTTATGTTATGACCTTCTGTCCCTAGTGAAGGCTTATTTTGGAGAAATTAAGAAGGAAGGAAGGAAGGAAGGAAGGAAGGAAGGAAGGAAGGAAGGAAGGCAGGAAGGAAGGCAGGAAGGAAGGAAGGAAGGAAGGAAGGAAGGAAAAGAAAGAAAGAAAGAAAGAAAGAAAGAAAGAAAGAAAGAAAGAAAGAAAGAAAGAAAGAAAGAAAGAAAGAAAGAAAGAAAGAAAGAAAGAAAAAGAAAGAACCCCCCCAAACAACGAAAAACACTACCCAAACTCATATGATGTAAATAAGTTGAAAACCCCACAAAACTTCTATTGAGAGCTTTCTGGCTGTTGCTATGTTTTGGAGTAATACATTGTCCGAGATACAGCACTGCTATGATATATTAGACTAATATATCATAAGGGTGTCATAGCTTTGCTGATGTATTAATGGAATACATTGTTAAGGTGCCATAGCTCTTATGATGCATTACTCCAAACATGACCAACTGGGTGGGTAAACATACAAGCATGTGTATGTGTGTGTCAAGTAGTGTTTCTCTACCTAAAAGTTCATGGGCAAGAAAAGTTAGGAAGACCTGAAAGTCAAGAGCTTCTGAAGAGAGGGATTTAGCTGGGTAGAACCAAAATTGAGGCTGGAGCTGTGTGCTTGCAAAATCTCTGAATGTACAGAAAACACGGAGAGAGAAGAAGAAATTACCTTTACTGAAGCAATGACGAATTTTTATTCCCTTTCAAAGAGTACAGTGATATGTGCTGTATTACATGGACAAGTTCAGCATTTTTCAAAAATGTCTTGACAAGTATTTTTCAGGGTGTTTTTTTCAATTTGCTGTCATATTTTTTGAGAAAATTAGGTTGAATAGATTTTATGCAGATATAAACACTTCTGTTATAACTGTTATTCATCAATTTTTTGTTGTATATATCAGCTATTTCTGGTTTAAGAAAAGGTAAATTCTGGTAAGCAGTCTTTTAACAATAGTTTATTTTTACCACATTTCCAGACATAGCCAGCTTTGGACAAGCTTTGGGGAAGCAAATTGATAAATCTCCCTTACCCCAAAAGTGATATCAAACTTGAAGAAAAGGCATTATAAAGCACATTATATATTAATGATTATACTAACCTCCTTGTTCCCTTGCAAAAAGACTTTACGTATTGTGTGTGTTGATACTTACAAACTTTCTATCTCTTGCCTTTTAAAATGCCCTGTATTGTCATGTTATGGATGTTGTGGACTGCATGTATGTCCTTGGATAGAGTCTATTTTTTTTGCCTGGTTTTGCTGTAAATCCAGCTCACAATTGTTCTGGTCTTGTAATGGTGCATATTTACTAAATTTGAATATTGCTATTTAATCTAATTAATCTCTTGGGGATTTTTTTTCCATTCATAGAGCTGGGGGCAAGATTTGCCCATTATTGATTTCTTTTTCCCTCTGCCATGCTTAGAAAGAGAAGGATGTAGAGGTAGATGTGAAATACCACTTTTTGCTGAATCTACAGAGCGGAAGGTGTGGGAACCTTTCCATGTACTGAAAATCAGCCTTTCTAGTATAAATTTCTCTTTTGCTTTTTATGATGAAAGGCATAAAGTATCCAGTGAAAAGGTTTCATTTTTCAGGTTTCACGGTACACAATATTTGCATAACTTTGCCCACGTTGTACACCACAGTATCTTGAACACTAGATGGCATTGGCATTGTTAGTGTAAGTGGGGAGGAGATGGAGGATACTCAAACCTCCTCCCTTCAATGGCCCCCATTTTTCTTCCTGCCATTTGAGAAGCCCAATCAGACAAGAAAATCCTCAAGTTTCCAGAATTAGGACCATGCCAAGTGCTGCATTTTCACATAACTTTCACTGATTGCTGCACAGTCAGTGCAGAAATGACCCAACCTACATAGCAGATTCCTGCTGCTGGGTGGTTTTGCATTGACTGTGCAGAGCTGAGATTGCACCTGCAGCAACCCCAGACATAACCTGTGGAGGACACCATGCATGGACTTGCCAGCTACTGTGTTATGATGCATTCAGAGTGATTAGCAGACTGCATTTTGTCTTGGCTGGGCTCTTGTGGTATTGGTGGTTTTGGTGTTGGTTTTTTTTTTTTTTTTTGGTTTTTTTTTTTTTTTTAAATTTCTGATAAGCTCATTAATAGTTACTGCAGTGGTTAATTTCTTCTGATCCTGTCACCACTCTTGCCCATAAGTACAGGAAATTATTATGCTAGTGAGTATTCTAGGCATCTCTCATTAGAAGCAGCAGTTAACTAGGGATGTTAAAAGCAATCTGCATATATAGATTTGTATCTTTTTCAGGCCAGCAGAGCAGTGTTTGCAGCATGAAACCTGATATTAGAAAGTTGACTTTCTGTCCTTTAATAGTGCTGGTATGACCTTGGCTTTGTGTTCCATTTTGTTATAGGCTTATTTATGAAAGCCTAGATGCAGAGCTTGAAGCAAATCTTGGGAAATTGATTGTGAGAAGTAGTTTCCCTGTGTTGTTTCTGCTTCAAAGCTTGGTGTGAACTGATATCAAGTGACTAGGCCTGGGATTAGATGGCATCCCTGCATGATATGGGAATTTGGCATCTCCTCATTGATGCCCTAGACCTTCTTTAAGCATCTATTCTGACCCAAATCATTCTATGATAATAGAAGTTTAATTCTGTTGACTGAACAAGTTTCTTTAGGGATGGCTGTGTGAAAAAGGGCTGTGAAAGCCATTTATGCTTGGTGATACCACAGGATAAGATCAGTAGGAGACCCACAATTCCCTTCTTTCAGAAATATGCTGTTTAAAACACCCTGGATGGGTTCCATCCCTTAAATTTGCATTATTTGTGGAACTCATATATCATAAGTAGTAAAAGAATTGTTTGAGAAGCAATGCTTTGTTCCTACAATATAGCAGTGTATTTCATACAAGTTGCTGTAATCTTTGATTGGGGAGTCGTGTAACCTAGTATTAGAAGCAATTATTTTAATGACAGTTTAGGGACATGTCACCAAACTTGGAGCAGATGGGTAAATGGATTCCCAGAAAACTGTGCTTTTTGTTCTGTGATTATTATCTAGTTTTTGCTGATTAAAATTAAGACAGGAGGTGGCAAAATAATGAAAGTAGTAGAGCCTGAAAAACTAAGTCAAGAAAGTGACTGAACAATTTCTTAAGGGTAGTAGTAGAGAGAAGTATGAAAGCAGTGCTGTCTCTTGCCTGCTATTCCTTTATTAAGCATAAAACCTTTCCAAATGCTTGTTGTGGTAGTAGCTAGCTAGGGACTCAGCCCCAGGACTTTGTCATACTAGTGATTAACATACAGCTTCCTGTGCAATGGATGAAATTAAGGTTTTGTTTTCTTTATTTAGGGTTGGGGGTTTTTTACACTATCATAGAGGTAATATCAGTGATAATAGAGAACAGTACACTTCAGTTGCGGACGTGCTGTATTTCAGCCTCTCTGAACACAAAAACACTCACTGCTAAGGCAAAGTGATAGAAAAACTCATTCTTAACATACTTCCTATGTGTTGCATCAGCCAGAGCTAGAGTGTCAACACACTGTTCTCAGTGTTTGAAATGCACTGTTTGGAAGAGCCGTAGCAGCTGTGCTCTGTGGCTTTACCTTTTACAAATCATGTGCCACCCATCACATGGTCCAATGGTCAATCCAGTCCTTATGGTGTGTTTGAAATGTTAAGTGTCCCTCCGAGGTTCCTCTGAGGAAGCTGTGAACATGAAGTACGTGGGGACCCTCCCCAGGAGTTCTGTAGTTTGAACCTTTGGCAGAGTCAAAGAGGAAGGGGGACTTATTCTTACCTGTTGTTGAACTAGGAGGTCCAAAGCAGAATATTCTGAAGGATGTATTTCCAGATTTGTCTCCTTTCTTCAAAGAAACTTGGAATTTGTATTCCAGGACCCTCTCTCTTCTTCTACAGATGAATTTAGTTACTACATTGTTAACACATTTGCTTTAATATTGTAAAAAATATGTTACTTTTTACTCTGTTTTCACAGGCTTAATGCTTCTGAAATGTTTGCTGTGTGGTAACTTCCTCCCATGGGGAAGGACAGCTGGGCACGGTCCTGTTCTGCTTGCTGTCCTCCCCGGCTCTGGCAAGGGACAGCCAGGCAGTCTCCTGAGGGGACATTTCAGAGCAGAGGAGGTGGGGCAGGGAGAAGAGTCTGACGGCCTCTGTGACTACTGCCATGGAGATGGACCTTAGTAATAAAGCACAAACTTTTAGGAACTTTTAAGAGATATTGTCTTGGTTTTGGAAATGGAATGTTTAAATGCATTTGTCTGGCTGCGCTGCAAGGTTGCAATGGATTTGGAGAGTAAATTTGTAACAATTAGTGGAACTCTCAGAACTTTCATCATAATAGTTTGATGTGGGATCCCAGCAAGTGTTGTAGCATAATTTATTGATGTCAGTGCTGGTTGTGCATGCAAATGTCATCTTCTTGAAAATGTGCATTACTGGAAACTGCCATGTGCATTCACTGGTTTGAGTGATGCCTTGGGAAGCCTGACCTGTAACAGAGACCACACAGAGCTAAGAGAATAAAGTAGGTATTTATTAAAAGACCTTTAAGGATACACCTTGGACAGTACAAGAGCCTGGCCAGGGCTATACCCAAGATGGACCCAAAATGGTCACAAAACAGATGACCAGTCACAAAGTCTCACGCTTTTGTAAGTTTTGGTCTATTTGCATATTTGGGTTAATTGTCCAATTACAGCTTCAGATTAGGCGGTCCCATCCTTCTTGTTTTCTCTCTTCAGTCCACCCTTGTTTATGCTTTTGGGCCTGAAAACTTGTACCCGTTGTCCTTGGTCTCAGGCTGGTAAAGGATTTGTTTTGTCTACCTACTCTGTGAAGAGAGCTTACTAACACTAAATATGAGGCTCAGAACTACACTCCTAGGCAGCACAGAATCTGAAAAACATAGAGCTAAAACTTAAGGCATCATGGAAAATCAAAATAGATTTTCTATCTGTTAGCTTCACAAGAAGTTCCTTGTAACTGTAACCGCTGGCCCAATGAGCCAAATCCCCCATCAACTCTTTCACTTAATGATATCTTTTATTACAGTTCAGCAACCCAGTTGAGTGAGTAGCTGCATGGTGAACTAAGTGCCTCTGAAAGCTCAGTGGTAAAATTTTTGCACATCAAGTGCTGTGAAAATGTTCTCCCATGGCTTGAGTAGGCATTTTTTAGTGTGGTTTAGGAGAAATGACACATTAGCAAAACAAATCAGCATTGATGGCTGTAGCCATCAACCTACAAGTAATCAAAGATCAGTGTGGTTGAGAGAGGTTTTACAGTGTGTTGATATCACCAAAACCATCTCTGTGGTCAGAACTTCAACAGCAAATACAGAATGAGGCCCATTCCTATCCCAGTTTTTTAAAAAAAAAAGCTTTTTTTTTTTTTTAATAACCCCATGCAATCCTCCCTCCTGGCTCTTCCTTGCAGAAAAGTGCACTCTTGTGTGCATTAGCTTGTGGAGTTTCCAATTTGCAGTGTGTCAGGGAACAGAAACCAAATAAACTCTGCTATGTGAATGGGCTGTGGAAATAAACTTCTATATAAGGAAGTGAATTGACTCTCCTGAGTCATTCTCAGCTTCTTTGTTAGCTCTAATTGGTTTGCTTTAATTAATGACATTGTTTGCACTTCTGTTGTGATTTTGCACGGCTTCTCATTAAGCCTTGCCTTTTATCTTTTCCACTCTTACTGATCTGTGCAACAGGTGTGCTAACTACCTTTTAGCGTCCTGGCTGTAAAATGAGAAAGATTTCCATCAGCAATGTCATGGTGGTTGTACCTATTCTACTCATGCCATGTAAATGCTGCTGGTAAACAGCCTGGGCTGGGGTACAGAGATCCTTTTGTAGTTCCAGAGGTAGATGGTTCCTAGGTAATGAGGCATGGCAAAAGTCTGAAACTCAAGGGTTTTATTTCTGGGGAAATTCACATCCTTAAGATCAGTTTCGTGATGCAAGCTCAGTTTCTTGGAAAAGGCTCTGCTTAGTTTTACGTTAATAAAAGATGTGTATTTGGCTTCATGTCAGAAACAGGAATTCAGAGACTTTGAAAAACCTTTGAAGACTGTTACAGCTGTAATTGGTGTGTTTTGTCTTGGGTGGAGAATTTGAAAGGTTTATTTCGAGAATATACACTCTTAAGGGCAGGAACTGTTACTCATCTGTGTTTGGAAAGCAGCACCAACAGAGTCTGGATAACAATGATACTACAGAAGGTTAAAAGAACAATTAAAGAGTGGAAATAACGACCTAAGGGAGCAACACTTAACTTAGCATGCCAACAACTGCACATCATGTGTTTGGGGAAATCCGAGGGGAGAGAGAGAGAGTTGTCAGAGAGACTAACACTCTCAGAAGAAATATATTGAAATTTCTGCTTACATTTTGTAGAAATTATATCAAATAACTTGAAGAAAAATCCTTTGAAACGGAAAGAGGGAATTTGTCCTAATTTGTGTTTTCTCCCAGGAGAGCTTGCCTCATTTTTGGTTCTCTCTCTTTCCTTTCTGAGTACCTTGGGACAGGGGGAGTCTGTCAATAAAAGAGCATCTCCAAAGCCCCACTTTATTGTGTTCAGGGAGATGCACACAAAACCTGCTGGGTAAATCCAGCTTCCCAAGGCCGGTCTTCCTGAGCAGCCTGGGTGCTCTGGAGCCAGCCAGTGTCCCTCCAGGGTGGATACACCAGAGGTGTCATGTCCTGACACCACTTAGCGGTTACTGTTTGTGTTGCAAGTTTGAAACGTTACTGAGACAGTCATGTTTCTGGAACAGCACAGGATGTAGGTCAGCCTTGGCTGTGTCTTACAGGTGGGAGGATCAAGGCAACGCACTCTGCACATTTTCAGGGGTTATAGGCGAGTTTGTGACTGAAGAGAATTATGAATTCCTGGGCTGTGTGCTTTGGGATGTCCAGAAAACAACTCTCATACAAGCTGAACTACAGACCTGCCCTTCAAATACCTCATGATTGACAGATCTATTGAAACAAAACAGAATTATATATATACAAAATTATACATACAAAATCATACTAATTCTACTACTACTAATAAATAAGAATAATAATTTTAAAAAGGGAGATAGTTTTTGCTCTTTTATCCATCTTCTGGAACATGTCAATTACATGTCTGTATATACACTTTTTTCTAAAATAGTTCTTTAAACTACAAATTATAATTTTCTTCCTGGCTACATTGGTTTGTATTGTATTACTTACAGCTTTCATGAGAAGTCATTAAAACAAAGCAGAACAACTACAAAGTAACTACCAGGAAGAAAACAGGGTTTTTCTTGTGTTCTTGGCCTCGATTTTATCACCCTGAAGTGATCACTTCCTTTCTGGAGCTTTTTTCTTGTTTTGTGTATATTATTTCTGTGTGTAGTTGGTTGCATGAAATCAACCTCCTAACAGAGCCAAAATATAAATTAAAAAAAATTGGTAAGGAGTGAAGCTAACAGCATCAGTAAAGCAATCCTTTAATAAATCAATTATAGTCTATATATCTGAAAATACCTGTTAATAAAGTCCTGTTATTTTCTTCACAGCTCCTGCAGGCAAGAAACGAGAAGTGATTCTGTGTTATTAATTACTTCCAAGTATATAAATGGGGAAACACAGTTGTAGAGCTGCAGATATTCTCCCTAAATCTCCCTCCTGTCTGTGTTTCCAGGCTGGCAGCTGCTGACACTGATGTGTTGTGCTGTTGCACAGGGACCAGTTGGACTGTGCAGTGTTTGCTTCCAGTGAGTGGCCCTGTTGTCTCCTTGGAGTTGCTGCTCCATCCTGAACAAAACATTACTGCGACACCATTGATGCTGCTCTGCAGGATGTTCTCAGGACTCTAGCACACCAGGTGAGGTACCAGCCAGCTTTTCTGACAGCAAGGAAAAGTGTCTTGAATGTTTCACTGAAGAAAGTACAGTGCGTTTTCTTTTTAAATTTTTTCTCTGCCACATGTCCAAGGGACAAAATTGGGTCAAAGTTTGATAAATAATAATTTTAAACCCCCCAAAACAAAAAACCCAAACAAAACCAAAATTCCACAACAAAAAAGCAAAATTTTCTTTCCTTTCCTCTTTATGCTGATGGCTATTTCCTTAGTTATGCTGAATATTGCTAAGCATGTTGTTAGTGAAAAAAAGGCCATCTACAAATAATTTAATCCTAGCCCAGATGCCACTGCTCTGTTTAGATTCATCTATTAATATTTCTGTGCAGTTCTTTAACTAAAATTCTGGGATATTTCCTCTTTCCTCTCTGAAAACAATGTTTGGTAAGGACTGTAGATTGTTTAGACCTGTGGAACTGGTCATTGTAAGCCAAGGCACAGAGGGCTGATTGGTGACCTTGTCTTGCTTTTGGCTGGAGCTTCTTCAGCTTGGTGTGATTAGGCCCAGCAGTCGCTTTCCTGTTTTGACATTGGTGGTCGCTCTGCTGCTTCACATGTGTAGACAATATTATGTCCTTGACTTGTCCCACACCTTGACATATAAAAACTCTCCTGAAAATCCTGGTATGCTGGTAAAGTTTACTTATGAGTTTTGGTTTTGATACAAAGAAAAGAAAAATTAAAGTAGGAATGGGGCAGAGGGAACCTGAGTGGTACAAAAGGAGTGGGAATGCAACAGAAGGGTCCCATGAAGAGCGAGGGCTCTCACTGGCAGGTGTGGGGAACATCAGCTGAGTTTTCAGTAACACAAGGGAGCAGAGGAGGGACACTGACACAAGGAAGAAGCAAAAATGGTGAGATGTGTCCCAGCCCCACCTTTTCAGGTTCAGCACCACTGAGCTTCAGTATCTGAGGTTCTGTATGCAAAAGCATGCCAGACTTGGAGGGAGTTTCAGCTGCTAATCCAGGAATTGTGGGACTCATAGGAAAGTGGTCTTAGGAACAGTGGAACATTGCAGTGGAATACTTCAATGGAATTTGTGAATTGAAAAAACAATTTGACACAGTTTGTTAGGCAGTTGTAGTGTTTGATTCTAAATAAAAGCATACTCCAATAATAAGCTTCTGTTTTCACAGCATGAGTTAAATGAATTGATTAAATAAATTCAATCAATAATTCCATGTCATGTATTTATCTGAAATTTATATACAATGAAAAATAAAACAAAGTTTATTAAATGAAAATTAAAACCAATATGGCTTACTGTGGCAGGTCCCTAAAATACACACATGATAATTTATTCAGCCTTCTTAATACTTCAAAGCAATTATAATAATCCAGCATATTTTATTTATTTTTTTCTTTTAGATTAAAAGTGAATCAAGATTAAATATTTATGAAACATAAATATCCTCATGTCTCCTCCATGTCCATGTGCTTCCTTTTTTATTTCACTTTTGGAGCTATTCTTCCCCCTTTCTCTCTTTTGTTCTCTACTATAGTTTATGGACTGATAATAATAGACATTTACAATACTCTATATTTTTTACTGTTGAGTTCAAACACAGGCAGTCCTACAGACCTTCTCTTAATGTACAGTTCTAGTGTGCTGCCTTGATATAGGAAGCAGAGCTCTTTGCAGAACTTCCCTTCTTTGATACATGTTGATCAAGATCAAGTTGTAAAGAGCAGGACAGCTGTCGTGATGTAGTGCAAGGTATAAACACCAGGTTATTGATTTGAAATGTCTGCCTCACTTCTCTGCTGTTCTGCACCAACACTCTTCTGCTTTTATGAGTGGGAGGACACCACTGCAAAACAGGAATCGAGCGTATGACTGAAACTTGGTGTCCCCCAGGGAACTGTGCCTCATAAAATATTTGCTATAGGAACAGAAGTACTGGATGTTTGAATGTGCTTTAGGAATTCCCAGAGATGGCACGTGGGGTGTGTGCACACGTCAGTAGGCATGCCAGCAGCTACAGAATGGCTGTCAGCATTTTCTGTTAGACAAACAGGATCTTGTTTGGGGTCCTTCCCACAAACACACTTTATTCCCTCTGCTGCAGAGCCCCTGTTTTGCTCAGTAATTGCAACTGACAGCCTGGATTGGTGGTATCCAGCAAACGTTCAGCAGCATCAGTGGCAGGGTGATTGACGTGAACACCACACAGGGAGGCTCTTGCTCTGTGAAGGTTCTGGTCTGCAGCAGTGTGATAAGCAGAGTTACTGGAAGCATTCTGACATGCTGCACCTCAGCCTGAGAGGCATTTCACCCATTTACATCCTGATCCCAAACAGAGGGAGGGCAAGATGTCAATGGACACAACTGTGACTCCAGTGCTGTTTGTTTTGGCCTCTGTTTTATTGGCAACTAATGGTAAACCCTGCAGTCCTTGCTGAGGCAGGGCAGCAGTGGTCTAAGCCTCCATGAGTACAGACAGCATCAGGAGCTTGTGCTCCACCGCCTTGCTTTACCTCAAGTCTGAATTATCCCCTGGGGCACACACAGGATGTTCACAGCAGTTAATGTAGGACTTAAGAGAAGTTACAGCGAAATGGGGATGGGTCAGGACCTTCCTGGGGCAGTGGTGAAAACTCACCTACTATTGCAAGTCCAAGCTTGCATGCCGGACTTCAAAACTATCAGTAAAACAGAGAGCAATTTGTTCTGTATTGGAACAAACCCAAAGGTTTGCAAAGCATGTTTGATGCAGAGAATCTACGTTTTGTCCCACCAATGTGTGCCAGACCAGACTGCGTCTATCAAGTAACTTCTAGTGCTGCTGTCTTCTGCTGAGATCCACTGGCATCAGAGTAGACATCAGCTCTGTACTGCGGTCAGGTCCCCTTTTACCTTTATCATTTAGGAAAAGTTTTTCTGTGGACAAGTTACCCTTAGAAAATGAATCTTTTTTTCTATTCAAGTGTGACTGAATTTGCTTGACTGTCACAGAAGTATTTGGGCTCATGCCAGTATCATAGTATAATACAGCTCTAGGATCTGCCCCTAAAAGTTTATCTGCAACTTTCTTGGTTTGCTGTTAGTTTAATGCTGTTTGTCATTCCAAATTCTGACAGATCTAGCTATATAGAATTTCCCTGGAAAAAAACAGCAACTCTGTCAGAGAAGGTAAAAATATTGTTAAAACTCTGGTGATGTATTTAGACTATGGGCTTCAATGTAGGGGTTAATAGAGTGTTATTCAGTATTCCAGGAAATTGTCAAGATCACCAAGTATTGTACTGACATGACCTGTGTTGCATTGAACTCAGTCTTTCCATGTTTCCAATGAAAACATACAGCAGATTGTTCCAGAAGCAGTGTCAAACTCAGTTAAAAATAAATCCCCTCATACTTTAAACATGTAGTGTGTATACTAAATATATTGCACCAAAATATATCTCTTGTAAGGAAAACTATCTAAAATACATCAACCCTGAAATCTCCCCTGGGTCTTCTGCAAAACCATGGGTTTCAGTTATGATTCCTAGAAGTTAAAATAATCCTCATTTGTAAGTCACCAAATCCTCTGTGTTTTACTCTGCTTTTATTGCAACACTAAATCAGCTTTGTTTCATTCAAGTGCAGGATTTGTAAATAACTAATTATAGCCCTGTTTTTTTCCCTTGAAGCATTAACATTTGGCACCTGAAAGAACAGCCCTGTTCAACTACCAGACAGTTCAGGCAAAGCACTGGACTCAGTCTCAGAACAGTAGGGTACAGCTGACAAGCTCTCTTGGACCACTTCACCTCCTGCTCTCAGAACAGCAATCAAATGAGCCAGAGGGCAACTTTAGGAAAATATTTTTCTCTAGTAGCAGTAACATCTGTCTCCTTGGCAGCCTGCACTGGCAGTTGTGTTGGAAGCTGTGGGTTTGCCCCTGGCCCTGCTATGTATTTACATTGCTGAGAGGTTATCCTGAACTCTGCTGGATCCTGTTACCTGATTTTCTTTTGTTCTGTCATTTTCTCTCCCTGATGCTTTGGCTGCTTAACTCTTTATGGGTACATGTAAAGTGAAGATTACCTGTGCAGTATGAGATCAAAGGTATTAATTTGAAAGTATTAAGTGATAAATTTCTTTCTGATTAGAGATTCAGCTTTTCTGATCTGTTTTAGCTGTATTTACTTGGCATCAGCCTAGGCAATGTCACCATTGCTGTCTGAGCTTTTGATGGTGCTACACTTGTGTCTTCCACTTGTATCAAATGCTCTTTGGTGCTCATAATTCTCCTGCATTTTACTCTCCTCTTCTGAGAAACTGATTTTTGACTGATGCTTTGTTTCAGTGGAATGATGGTATTATAAAGACAATTATAAAGTAATCAGGATGGGCATATCAATATTTATTGAAATACTGAAAAAAAATAATTCCATTGGTGATGAGAAACTCTTTGCAAGAACTGACATGACAATATGTATTTCACTGATACAGTAAGAGAACTTCAACTTCAACAAGTAACTCACTGCACATTCTAAGAGTTGCATGGATTTAAATCCAAGGCAGCTGCAGAACATCTGTAATACAAATAGTCAGACTTTACAGATTGTCTGTTTACAAACACAGAACAACTATAATAAACCAGCCAAAGCCAAACCTTCTGAATTTTAGTCTGCTTTTACTAATATATCCTGTAATCAATAAGGCAGTCAGAAGAAAATGCTTGGTTACAAAGTAGTTAACAATTAACATGAGTGGGTTCTCTTCGTGATTTGTTTTGTTTTGTTCGTGTACTTTGGGCAATACGATGGGATTCTTGGAACCCCGGATGTGGGCAAATATATGTTCAATTATCTGAAACCATTTCCATTAACTTAAATTGTTTCTTCCTTCTACATTCTTATTTTAATTCTTCTGTCCTGTATAAGGATAATGGTGCTGTGAATAGTTAGCAATATTTTTTTGGCTTTTCCCTTAATATTCAGTGAGGTTCACTGTAGCATTTCAACAGGAAAAAAAGGAGAAAATACAGAATGCAAACACTTGAATTAATGCTTTGCTTTTCTTTCAAAAAGGGAAGAATAACCACACTTATCTTGTTCGTGTATTTCACAGCCACCGTCAATAAGCACCCGCACTTTACTGTTAATTACGTTTGTTTGAGGGAGTACACTGGTATTTAAATAATGCTTCTGGCTGCCCTGGGGGATGCTGAGGGGCTGTGCTTGGTTTGCTCGAGGTCTGGAGGTCTGTACGTGTGTGCTGTGATACAAGACAGGCATTTAGGGGTTGCAGACACTTGGCTTTGCTGTGTTGGTACCCTATGCATGGACAGAATATTAGAGCTGATTAATACAGGCAATTAAAATTGTGTGCTTCGTACTAATGCAGATGTAATAACTGATGTCTTTGGTATACAATGTATGAATGGTTGGACAAAAGTGAGAGAAATGCACCTTTTCAAGTTCACGTGAAACAGAAAATGTTATAACTCACATAATTTACAATAGATTTAAATAAACTACATTTAGGATTATGAAGATTTACAGACATTTAATCAAGTGAATGATTTTAATTTGTAAAGACCCTTCTGTGTCCCTGAACTATGTTCCACTAACTTGAAGACATGCTACAGTAAACACATATATTTGGCTTCTTCATTCTGGCTATATCTTATATAAAGATGAAACCAAAGAACAATAAATTAGCATAATTGTCTACAGTGAAAACTATCATATACAATATAAATAAACTATTCAAAAGCCAGCAATCTTCATGAAAAAAATTAAAGTATTAGGAATTTATACAGTTTCTACAAGTGATTGTGCAGCCGATAATCTCAAAAATTAAAGTCAAAATGAAATACCCCTATTGATTTTAGTGTCTCACGACATACAGTAATTAAGTACAGTATTGGTAAAATAATTACCAATTTAAAAGAAATAATAAGGAAATCACTGCTCTGCAATTTTATCACAGTTTTTTCCCCACAGGACCTAAAGAATGTAAACACTATGTTTTTGTTAATGTTAGAGATTAATACTTCATTTTGAAATGTATGTTGATCTACACCTGCGCAGTTACCTTTAAGGGTAATGAAATAAGGCAAGACTTATAAATGTGGCACTACACGTTAATACTGATATCTTCATTTGGACAGAGAGAGAAGTGTTTGTTCTTTTCTAATATTTGTTCTGCAGCAGACTTTGGCCTACACAGACACAGCAGTATCACTCTTCTTTCTTTGCAAAAAATTCGTGTATTACCTAACTTTAAAAACAAGAAGTTTCATTAGATATTGAATGTTTGAGTTGAAATTTCGTTTACAAATTACTGGCAGTTTTAAAGATGATTTCCTAATTAGCTCCATGGCATCATCCAGTTGTACAATTCACTTGTCTCTTCTTTTATCACAAAATTCTTTTAGTTTTTTAATATCAGTATTTGATGTCCTAATTTCTGTTTTCTTGTCAAAGAAAGTGTTTGGAATAGCTAAAATATTTCCTTTATTTGGAAACAGCCATGAATATATAGTGGAGCCATCTTTTAGCTGCTGCCCTGGTTGAGTATGCAGTTGAATTGGCTAATTTACTTTGGAATATTTCCTTAGCTACTTAACAGCTATCTGGTAAGAGCAGTAGAAGAGGGATACTGCCTGATAGAACAACATGAACACGTGACAAAACAAACTTCAGAACACAGTTAGGAATGCCAAGCTAACTGGATACCAGACTCTTCCTAGGAGCGCTTTGCAGGCCCGACAGGCAGGCCCAGCCTCGGAGGGTTTGGTGGCCACAGCACATGGCCTAGGCCAGCTCTCTCTTACAGCTTGTTCAATGGATGCCACATCATTTAGCACAGAAGAAGTAAGTATTGGGTCCTTGTAAGGGTGATAGAAGATGCTGTAGATGCAGTTTTGCTTCTGTTGTAACTGTTTTACGAGTCCTTCTAAGCAGTGAAGGAATTTAGTGCACTCAAATTCCCCACCATCTTAGCTCAATAATACGGGTCAGTTTTTTTCCATCTAGGTTTCTTCATGTTGGCAATCAGCAGAGTTAAATATACAAGGATCATTCCGTCCTTTTTCATGTTGACATTGGTGATGGTATCCACTTGGTAAGTTCACTCCAGTATAAAGTCTTATATAGATTCCTTTGGGGATGTGTAGCATATGATTCACAGTTTGCAATACAAATACCCTGATACATCACTTATTTACTATTAGTATTTGATTATTATACCATTTTGCAAAGTCTTAAAACCATGTTTTAATTAGTGTTGCTTGGAGCAGTTCAGAATAATTTCTTTTCCTTGAAAGCAGAAGCTCTAATGGGTATAATTTATGCTCTCTTTGCATGCAGCATCTCAATGAGAAGGTTATTACATGGCACATCCCCATTCAGGTGTTTGTAATAGAGGTATTCTTCGGCCTGCATACTGATGGCCCGGATTTCTGGTAGTCGCAGGAGAAGCTGCCCAAATTTGTCTGTTTGCTGCGGGTAGTTACACATTGTGTAGTCCAGCAGAGCAGCATTCACTTGTTCCTGAACACCTTCCACAAGCTGGAAGTTCTCAAGATTTTTGACATCTGAATAATAACAACAGAAAAAAAGGTAACAATTCAGTTGCATTTTAATTCCTGTTTAGGAAGTCAGTGTTTCACTTAATGGATGTATTTTTTTGCCTCCTGACAAAAGCATACTTTACAAGCTGCTGAATATTCAGTGAACCCTTCTGCCAACTTTCCTGGGAAAATGATTACAAAAGAGCTTTAGTGGAGTGTCTTGTTGAAATTCTGCATATACCTCAAATCAATTAGACACCAATGGAGTCTGAGCAAGGTCAGCTCTTTTCATAGCTAACAAAAAGAAAGGTTGAGGATTCCTAAAGTAGAAGACCATAATATATTGCTAGCAAATGAGTCCCAAGAGGAAGCCCTATCTTTAACCTACTGTGTTACACAATTCATATAATTCTGTATTAATTTTTCTGACCCAAGGTGAAATCTGTGTCCAGGGTATGATGTAGTTAATTCTAATAAAAAGTGACAGTGTTCTTGTTTCTGTTTGACATTTTCTAAATGATTCTGAAAGCCTTTGACTTGTCTAGCCTATGTTAATGAACCATCTGGTACACTCCAGTGACTGCCAAAATAATATTCCCTACTAGAAACTCTCTAAAATATATATTTCACTGACTAATGATCTTTATAAAATGAAATCATTGTCCTTTGGGTGGAATACTAGATAAGAATGGTGCCCTTTAACCTGCATATGGTTTCTGAAATCCAACACTGACTTTTTTTTTCTGGTATTGGACAACGGGGCATTTACATCAGCACGGCAGGTACAGTTTGTTCACTCTGCCTCTGTTTGATTATCTTCTGTTCCTATACAGCAAGTTCAAGCCCTGGAAATGCTCGTCAGAGATAAATGCCAGCATATTATCTCCTCATTGTTTTCTCCCCTCTGTAAAAACCACTCGGATGGAATTGTCTTTTAACATGTCTGGTGAATGCAGAAGTTATTCTAAAGCTTGCAAATTAGAGTGCTGCTCTAATGCAGGAAGAGGGAACTGATTAAAGTGCACTTGCTGGGAGAGCTTGTTTTGGTTGTGTTTGATCATTTTTACCACCAGTAGAGTACTTTAGCACTTTCTTGTAAGGCTAAAGCATGGTGCTACTGGGCAACTATGCTTCTAATTCACTTTGTATAAAGACAAATCTGTTCATCTGTGGATATTCTTGGAGCCTAGGAGATTGGGAATTTGGCAGAATTTGGTTCATTGTAAATGGCAGCCTTTGATTGTGGGGAAATGAGTGTTTTCCTTTGCAAAATAGGAACACACATTGGTCACCCGATCCATCAGGAGCCTGGCAGGCTGTGTAAATTGGGTCTCACTGCAGCTTTTCCTAGGAGTGCTTTAAACAGAGCAAATACTGGTTCCTGCACATAACTTTGTGCTGGAACATGAGGGAAATGGTTGGAGATGGCAAACATTGTCTTTAGAACAAGAGGATAGGAAAGATGCCATGGGTGCCGGTGGCAGCACGCACAGCCTCCAGAGCCCGAGTTCCAGGCTTTGGGCAGGAGCCCCTCTGGAATGTGCTGGCTGCCAGCTGCAGCTTGGGTTTTCTCTTGCACGAGCTGGGGCCAGTGTTTCCTGCTGGGGTTGTTATTGCCTGCCTCTTTCCTGTCCTGATTTCACTGTGGAAATGAAGCAAGTGACTCCTGGATTTGTGCTGCTTGGGAACTGAGGACATAACATCCACCAGAATTTTGCTAGTTGATTTAAGGAACTTGCCAGTAATATTTAAATTGTGATGGCTGTCCAACAAGAGTTATCTGAACTTTACATTATCCCAAGTGAAGAGGACTGGAAACTTCAAAGCTGCTATGTCTGGTCCCTTAGCTATTCAAACTCATTTATTCAAAGTCTTTTTGCCAGTATCTCTGGAGATCTTTGGATAATCCTGTTTTGTTGTATTACACTGGACATTTTCTCACACAAAATATAGCTGTTTATTATTTTATGTACCTACAAAAAACTCCCAAGGTATTTTGTAGCTAGTGTAACCTGGTTTAAAAATTGGGTGTTCTAAGCATATTTTTATAAAGTTAAGAAAGAAACAGTATCAGCTATCACAATTAATTTAAATAGGTTATTTCAGATGCAAAATATAATCATGAATGAATTGCTAGAACATAAAAACTCCCACAGAAAACAAGGACTATGCTGGAGTTTAAACTGTTACAAAGCAAAGTAAAATGTATGATTCAGAATCAGTATTTGGAACTTTTTTCCTCTGTAAAAATAGCTTTAAAAGTCAGGAAGTTTTACAAACTGTTAGCTGATTCAACTCCCTTTAAATTCAAGGGACATCTTTCTGTTGCTCTCTGTCTGAGAGCAACAGTGTATGAGATTGTGCTGGCTTCTATTATATATCTATTGAAAAATCACAAGGTAAATTTTTACAGAGATTAAGAAGAAACAAAATCTGAGAATTGCAAATTTTTAGTATTTTTCTACAAAAGCAGCAAATTTAATATGTGTTTTAGAGACACATATTCTTCTGATTTTAGCTGTATTGATGCCATACTCCAAGTCAAGAGGAGGCACAATATTTTATGTATTATTTAGTACCCTCAAAGACAGGATCAGTGACTTGTGGCAGTGGGTGCACCAGCACAGTGTGAGGTGCTCCTGTACACCCGTCAGCCCTGTGGCCTCAGGGAATCCCATAGGCATTGCAGAACTGCAGGGGAAGGTCTGTGCTGTTCTTTTTCCTCATCTCAGTGGGTAGTTCCTTCAATACTCACAAGTAGCAACATAAGCACTGCAGCCAAGATGTAAAAACAAGTCCAACTGATACTAACAGTAAACAAAAAGTAGTTCTGGGCTCCTATGCCACATTCAGCCTGGGGAAATACTTTTAATGTCTTTCCTCAAAACAAATTCTTGCTGTTTGTGGTGAGGCTCAGTGCTTGTAAACAAGATGTTATTAGTTAACCAGTGAAAATATGTAGATTTTCACTGACTTCCTATACTGAGTCAGAGACAGTCCAAGTAATCATAGTTTAGAACATCACTACAGAATTCTTCTGTGTGTAGATCTCTCCAGGACTGCAGTTAAATAGTAGGGACGTAGAGGCAACCTGATTTGGGGTGAGTCTCTAGGAAGTGACCGAGATCATGACTTTTGATGTGTGTTCTTATCTCACATACATTAACAGCAAATGTTGCAGTAAAGCAAATGAGACAATCTGAACAGAGAGAAGTCAAAGGATATGTTCTCAGAGCACTGTGTAAAGCTCCACTGTCATCTCTCAAGCTCTCCTGGGATACTTATATATCGTCAAAAATAGGTTTGCTGAACATATAATTACAATAAAAATTATGGGGTTTTTTTGAGAGAGAGTCATGAACTCTAGCTCTGCTAAAGATGAGTAATAACAAAGGAAAACATGTGAATATTAAGTTATTTCCAGTAACTTCAAGTTATGCAGGTAGAACAAGAAATGGTAGAGTTTTCACTGGTTGTACTTAATGTTAGCTGGTAGTAATACAAATGAGATTAAATAATAAATTTGGGGTTTAAGTAGGAGGTTTTTCTGTGGTTTGAGTTTGGTTTTGTGCCCAATATTTATTGTATAACTCTAGCTGAACAGATTTAGTTTTACGAGTATTTTCTTTGACTGCTAAGGAGTTAACTTGGTGAGACACCAAGCAATGCTGGTGTAACTGCTGAAGGCAGTCGTGTACAATGAACGTGAAATCTGCTGCTGATGTGTACAGCATGACACATGCTTATGCTTTCATTTAATTTCATTTTATAATTCCTCATTCCTGTTTTTTTTTTTTAAACTAGAATGTCTCATCAATCTTTACATCAGTTAGTAACAATTTAAAGTACACATGTTTAAGCATAATGCAAGAAATCATTTTCTGAAGTTTAGATGGTTGTAAATTAAATGAGTAGGAGTAGGTTCCCCCCTCCCACCCACACACCCTTTAAATCCTAGCAGCTAGAAAAAGTGTTTTGTGTTGCTACAGTAAGTATCAGTCTCTTAGCTCTTCTACTTTATTCACTCAGGGACTAATTACCAACTTTTTACATGAAACAGCCTTACTGTGAGCTCACAGTGGGGCGCGCATCTTTTTCTATCCTTATTGAAAAGTAAACCCTTAGGTCTTCTGGAATATATTATATGTTTTACAAGAAATAGCAATTGCTTTTCTGTCAAACAAAGAATTTTTGTTCTCTATAGCTTACTTTTGACGATTAAGACAAAAACTGTATTATAGTGTGTCAGGATCTGCTCTGCAGTCACAGTAAAGATCTGCCAGTATTCCCAGATATCCCCCCATTTTGATTATTTTCTACATCTGCCATAAAACCGTGCTTTAAACAGAAGCTACATACAACATTCAGCCCAAGGAGAACACTTTTGCATATTTTCCCCCAAAATGGGTCTGGTCTTTAGAGGGGAAAAATATTTAGGTTTCAGAGAGATTTTCTCCCTCTCATATTCCAAACATGAAATACTGAAAATTTGGGGATGTACTAATCTATAGAGAATTTCCTTTGGTCGGGGAATTTTGAAAAGAAAAATGAAACAGAATGAGAGATTTAACTTTGAAAAATAGTAACTCCTTGGGAGCACTAAATATTTCCCAGAGAAAGCTGGTAACATTTTACTGCTTATGTCTTTTATTTGATGCTGTTTCTACATGAAGCAATGAAGAGGTGTGAACACAGCTGAGCTGCCTCTCTGCGTTTTGCGCCATTGCAAGGACAAAATAAGATTTTGGGGCTCTCCATGGGAAAGAGGATTTCTCCCTTTCACAAGGCTGCTTCCAGTCTCATGGAAACTCCAGGCACTAGGGCTTGTTACCAGCCCTGGCCTGAGCTTGGTCACCCCGAGGTGGCTGATGAGCCCCCCATTTAAGGACTTTATTGAAACCCAATGCCTCTTAACACTTAGCAGCTCTTTGGAACGACTGGTTAGCTCCTAGATAAACTGTCATATCTTCCAAACTCTGCTGACGGCGGTTTTGGCCAGGATGGCCTTCAGACTTGCCCTCTGAGAGGTTTGCCTGGTTTTTTCCAGCCATCCTGTGTGGCTTAAGAAGCAACATTGCCTCTGCCTAGCAACATTCTGTTTTATCAGGGAAAGTGACAACGTGCCTCCTCACAGGGCTGGGGTTCTCATCAGGGGCTTCAGTGTGAGGCCAATTCCCATTTGAGCTTGAAGATGGAATATGTGTGTTCTGATGAAGGTTTTTAGCCCAAAGTAGTTCAAAGAAGGGGAACTAACCAGGACTGAGGTGATGTTACCGAACCTCCCTCCATTTGAACAATTTTGTACTATTTTTTTTCCTACATTCTGCTAGCCCTGCAAAATCTGTGCATTACAGGACTTAAAACACAGGTAGAATTTCGACATGTACAAAAATTTTTTTTGAAGGCAAGTGTAGTAATGGTTGATAAAGTGCCAGTCTCTGAAAATTACCCACAATTCTCCTTCATTGAAACTAAGGGCAACAGCAGCAGTTCCATATAGCACATCTGTCATGAAGGCAGATGCATGCCATTCTATAGCTAAGCCTTCTTGACAGACAGAATGCTATAATGAAGAAAGATTTATGGTAAAGATAAGCTCCTTACTGCAAAATTCCCCTCAATTTTATTACAGCAGGACTGTGCTGAATATTATTCACTTAGAAGTCATGGGAAACAATTCTTGATAGATGTTTGTTAATCAGTGATAAGCTGCATATATTTAGCACTTTCCAAACCTTGAAAAACCTCAACACTGTAAGAACAAAAAGCACTTTTCTTAAGACTCCTAAGTCCAAACTGAATGTGTAGAAAACTTTTCCTGTCTTCAGGATTCTTTTTTGGCTGTGGCTAAGCTGTCTGTAACAGTACAACAGTCGTTCTCTGACTATTTATTAGGGTCATAAAGTAATTTTCATTTTCAGTTGAACGTAACATCTGATAAAGGGCACATTGTTTTGTAAATCTTAATTAAATTCTTCTATAGCAGAATGTTTCATTCATGCCCAAGTATTGGGCAAGACTGTATATAGTTTTAAAGTGAGAATAAGATACTTATGAGAACAAGCTGTAATTCTTAGTCTGAATCCCATTTCACTCCATCAGTTTTCAATCTTGATGGACTTCTGGTTTCTTTCAGAACAACTCAGACTCAACTAAAACGCTTTCATATTGCTTTATAGTGGTAGGCTTCTTTCTAATGCTATTTAAAATATTGAAGCCTATTTTTCTGTTCTAAAAAGACTGTAGAATGATGGATTCTCACTGAGAAGCTCCTGATGTCTGTTAAAAAGCATGCTTATTGATTTTGTGAGTAATTTTATAATTGTTTTTGCCACTGTTAGCTCTGCAGTGGGAAGAGAGACATGGGGAAATAAGGTGAATTCCTCTCCTTGTGTGACTGTGGAAGTAGGTTACTACATTTCAGTTGTTTCTTTTCTTACAGTCCCAGTAAAGACAAAGGGCAAAGCTTAATTTGCTTTCTTGAATCTTTATGACTGGTGTAATTACTGAGTCATCACTCAGCAAAATAAAACAGCTTGACTTTCAGCAGCTCAGGCTGCATTTACTCTCTTGGAAGTTAAGCAAACAAACAAAATTTCCACTCACTTCTTGTCCTGACACCCCAGGAACCAACATCCTTATTACTTGCACGTGAGGCATACGTGATATGTTGGTCATTGAAACGCAATAAAACAAGATCCTGCCAGGCCTCTGATGGAAGAGTTGCTCACAGATCCTGTCCCAAAGTCCACAGTCAGCTACACCCTTAAATACAAAGTCCAACATTTCTCACTGCAGCTTGGGAGGGAAAAATACATCCAGGTACAGCCACAAAGCCAGGGGTAGTAGATCCACACAATCAGGGGTGTGGGGAGCCAGTGGGGATGAAACTATGACCCAGCCCAGAAGGTGTGGGGACAGACCACAGACCGCAGCCCGAAGCAGTGGTTCCACTGCTGGCAGTTCACCTTTGCCAGGCTTAAACTCAGCTACCACCTCACTTTGTTTCTCTTTCTAAAGCTCCCTCCCTGCCAGCAGTTCTGCCCCTGCTGAAGTCCCAGCCTGGCTCTTGCCCTGTGGTCAGCAGTGAAATGTGTTGCCTGCCTCTTGCTCATCTGGGCCTGAGGGCAGTCCATCCATGGCCCAAAGGTTTATTCTGTAGGTATTTTAATCCATGCTTAAGCATTCACTGATAGGATTATGTTCCACATAAAAGAGTAGCTGCTGCTTTATTTGAAGACATGACAGAGGAATGGGAATTTGGAGAGCAGTTGCTCTGTTGTGTCTTCAAGGAAATTCCTCAAACAATTGGAGTCTCTCAGCATGCCAATGGGTGGTCTCTGCTATTGCTTGCTACAGGCTGTTCTCAGTGAAAGTGCGTTCCAGTCTTGGGGTTGAAGCTCTGCTGGTGCACTGAAAAAAATTAACCCTATGTGATTAAGCCCAAATTTACTGCCTACCTTTGTAGGCTGGTGGAAAGGGAACAGATCAATCCTACAAAAAATGTCTCAATCTATGTCTCTCTTTTCTAGGAAAAAATTGTGTAACCATTGCCTTGTGGAGGCATGGTCATGTATGCGAGCACATGTTGGTAAACTAGGGCAGAAATGATTTAGTGAAGGTCTCGCAGATAAACTGAGAAAGAAAGTGAGGCAAAACTCTTTTTTTTTTCTGAACTCCTCACCCGATCCCAGGGTCATATTATATGTTGGACTATAAATGTTTGTCTTTGAATATTCAGTTAGAATGAGCATTGATAACAAAACTACTGTTCTAATTATCATGCTATCACCAAGCTTTTATATATATATATATGCTTACATGCAGGCAAATCTACAGCCAGAGCAGTAGTATCACAGTATCAAATTTTATAAAGCAGAAATTAGGCTTCTGAGAAGTTAAAAAATTAGACTAAATAGGAAATTTATTGAACCAAAGAGTTTCCCCAGTTAATTTCTGCAACATCATTTTAATCTTCAATAGCACACAGAGTTGTTGGTGTTTTAAGGGAATTATCTGTCAATGCCTGCAATTTGTAGGGTGTGAATAGTTTAAGATTTCATAAATATTTATGAAGTTCCTGGGAATGGTGATAGGACATCATACAAAGTCCTTGAAGTTAGGAACTGAGGCAGAAAGGGTGTTATATGCAAATTGCAATAATAGTGTGGTATAGTTTTAAGAGGAGCAAAAAACAATCTATTATTTAGTGAGAAGAAGCTGAATATTTAGAAAATAAGGAATGAAAACTTTGAAGAGATTTGCTTTTACCTAGAAAAAATTTGATCTGCTTTTGCCTAGACATTTGTAACTTTTCTGAATGTTTGCCTTTATTACTCTCTTGAGAAGCTTGCACATTATCTATCCTTTTGCTTTCTATCCCTGTCTTGCTACTCAAGTACTGTTTAAAGTAGGAATAATGGAACAGATTAATCTTGGAGGTATTTCTACTGCTGCCACTTGAACTTGACCAAGGGGTGATATAATCCAAAAAAGAAAAAATATAAATATTTTCTAGAAAAATATAGGATATAAATTTCTACTTAGGTTAAAACACAGAAATGCAGCTGCCACTGAAACATTTTTGAGTATCAGGCTCTATCCTTTATAAAGCCCATCTGTCTCTGCAGAGTATAAAAAATACATGATAATAAAAAGCAGTACTCCTTAGGGGAAAAATCTCTCTCTACTAATCTTGTAGTCACTTCACAAAACAGTTTTTAATCCCAAATTTGCATTTGATTTTCAGTCAGGAACTTTTGTGGTTTTTGCAAAGTTTTCTTATTCCATTAGAATAAGATATGAGGTACAGTTTGTTCAGGTGGCAAGTCCAGACTATGAATAAACCAACGTTATCATATGAAAGAGAATTAAACAGGCAGATCCAAGTGGGGATATATTAAGCCAAATTTAAGCTCCAGTAGTTGAATTTAGCCTGTACTAGATGTCTGGTTTGCCTCAGGATATATTCAGCTTTCCAGCTAATCGACTGAGGAAAACTGCCTCAGGTATGATAAAATTTACAAGAGACCTCAGTCGAATAGCTCTTGTTATAAATACTAGCTTAAAGGCATTCTTCTGGTCTTTGGGATCAGAACTGTATTTGCATTTAATTATTATATTTCCAACTTTTTCAACTTGGTTAAAAATATTAGACCAGCCAGTTTGGATTGTATCATTATAGTGCTTTCCAGATAATGGTTGAACTTCATACCAGGTTTTTATTACTGGGTGAATACTGTTTGGCTTTATTCTTTTGTTTAGATCCAAATTCCCACAGGAGCAAAAATTATTATAATATATTCTCATTGAGAGAAGGAGAATTAAGCAAAGGTGTTTTAGTGATGTGCCAATCTAAGAGGTACAGCACTCTACTATGATTTTCTGTCAACATAATTGACAAATAATTCAGAGTTTTAAGCCTCTTGCACTGTTTTCAGACAAGGCTTAGTGTGAGAACTAATTGTCTTTTAGTCATTGATTTCAAAAGCCTGTTTTTACCCTTTTCTGAGACTTTTCAAGACATGGTTTTACTAGTTCTATATGCCAATATTTGCACTAACAGTCTGGAGGGTTTTTTTCACTGAACCAAGTTGCATCAGTGGAAGCTGATTCTACTTAAGAAAGAACATGAAAAAGACAATCACCTCTGCCTGTGTACCATATGAGAAGTGGAAATCAGTAACAACTATTTTCTTATGTAATTGTGCTGAAATAACATGAAATGAAATGCTTTCATTTATTTGCTCAGTACTGAAAGCACTACAGTAGAAATAAATACATGATGCCTGTTATCCAAACACTTGAATTCTACTATTCTTAAGAGGTGGACTCTACTTTGGGCAGTTACAGTTATTTCTATGTAAATGTAGCTGCAGACAGCTCACAAGACATAGATGGTACACTGAAGCTGGTGCTTTTTCAATCCCCTATCAAATCAGCACTGCCAAAACACCATGTTGGCTTAGATGAAAAGAGCCAGTAAGTTTGGTAACATCATATACAGGAGTGTACCAGTCACCAGATCACTACCACACCTGACTGCAGCAGTGAATTTGCTTAAATGTGCAAAGGACTACTGCCATGATTGCCTTCATGGACAATAAACACAACTAAGGGAGATCATTTTCTGCTGGCATCTTTCAGAGCATATTGTTTCTGACATTTAGCTGAGTGGAAGTTGCAAATTTCACTTTTTACTGTCCCAGATGTCTGAGCTTAGTTGTGGAAATGGTTTGGCAAATGGGATGATAGAAGCCCAAATAGGGGCATCTTTTGGAGCAACTACACTGCAAGCGTCAATGTTGCCTGTAGGGCACTGGAGAGGCACCCAGTTTGCATCAGTAGAGCCTTTGGACTATTTTTCCAAAGACTTGGATGTGTTCTTCATCCATATTCCTTAAACTTTTAAACATACAGATATGAAAGCTAAAAAAAAAGCCCACCTGAATGTCCCTCTAGCAACATGATTACTCATCAATCCAACAAGGTACGGAAATGAGGAATAGAGCAAATACTCTTACATCTGCATTTCAAACATGCAGCTCTTAGGGAGAGAGTTTTATTTTTGAGCTAACTCTGATTTCTTGACAGGAGGTCCTGGTCAGAAAGAACTGGACACTCTCAGTAAGGTACTGCCTGAGCACATTTTTAACATTTCAATTGCTCAGTAAGGAACAGCAGCAGGAAAACTCCAGATCTGTGCTCACTGCTCAGCTCAGACTGAAATCTTTTGGTCAGATATGGATGAGATGTTTCCATAGACTACAGTCACAGGCTTAATAGAAGAAGCATGAGTTATGAGGCTCCAGATCCCCACTAGCCAAGAAATTGTGCTTTCCTGTAGCCATGGAGCCACGGCAGGCAGTGGGATATGCATTTGGCAGGATACAATTAATGTGCATACACATGTAAATCTTCATGCTTTAGTTGCATGGAAACCCACAGGCTTTCAAATCTAAGGCATTGAGCATCAACCGCTGCATTTACAGCTGAGAATCCCCACAGTCTCAAAATGCCAAAATTACCACTAACTTCTGCAGCAGAGCTGCCCACCTGCCCTGCAGGGACTCCTGCCCAATTGCTGGGGAAATGACCTGAAACGCTAAATGGCCCAGGCTCCTCCAAGGCAATGTACTCACATGCTTACTGTTCTTGCCTTTCTTCATTTACATTCACTAATTGGAAGTTAATTTGTTCCCAGAGGCAGGCAAATATTTTCAAACCAAAAATTACACTGTTTTTTCCAAACCTTGTGTTGAAAAGCAACTCAGTGCGTTTCCTAGAGCACAGTCCTAGGAGTACCTAGGAGTCTGTGGTAACACCATGCTGCCTCTTTCAACTCTATCCTATTTGTGTTTAGCTCAAAGATTAACACAGTTCTTACCACTTCTGTCCAATCAAGTTAAGCACAGCCCAGTAATTTATTTTGGTATTAATTTCCTCTGCCAGCCTTATATTAAAAAATACACAGATAACAGCACAGGAAGTACAAATCAAGCCTGACACTTCAGGAAAAAAAAAAAAAAACACCAAAACCACATGCTGGAAAACTTGACATAGATCCAGTGGTGTCAAAAATCTTAAATATTTGTTGTTTCCAATTCAGACATTCTTCATTTAGACCAAAATAACAGACATCCGTAGTGCACCTTACTGCTGGTGACTATTTAAGAGCTAGGTGCTCTCACAGCATGGTACTCTTTATGTGCACAGTAATGAAAGTTCACTATTGATTTTTCTGTAGCTGCTTGTAACTATTATAGTTGATACATCAATAGAAAAGGAAAGCACAATGTTTCACAGGAGGCAGAAGATCAGAGAATACATGATGCTGTGACAGTAAATCATGGCATAATCTCAAGAATTGATAGATGGTTACTGCTAACTTGAAACCCATGGCTTTCTCTGAAAAGACTAACCTATAATCGTCCAATATGTTCTAACAGACTGACTGCCCATAATAGTGGTAAAGGACACAACACAATGTTTCGTCTCCAGAATAATGGTTTCCACAAACCAGGCTGTTGTGGTGGAATTCGTTTTGTGTGTTACCCCAAAGGAGGGAGAAGGAGTGGTAGGAATGCCATTTAGGCTAATAGTTACAGGTTGTAAGAAAGACAATTTTTTTTTTTTTTTTTTTTTTTTTTAAGGAAAGAGCATGGAAGGGTTTTGTTTAAAAAAAAAGGAAGAAGAGAAGTTGTCATTAATTTTTAACTTGCAAAAGTCTGCAGTTAGTTGAAAAGGAAATGCAAAAGAGCTGATTATTCTTGAGATCAAAATATTGGAGGTGTTGTGTCAAGAAAGGCAAATGCAGAGAAAATACATTTATTGTAGTTGTTTCCAGTTCCACAACATCCTGAAAGGGAGCCAAAGGCACGTAAGTAATGAAAGCTCTTTTAAGTGTCTGGTTCTCTCTGCTGCATTTTTGAGAGGCACAACAATCTCTGGATTTTACAGTATACCTAGTGAATTTTTAACAGGAAAGTCCTTAATTGCTTTGTTCTCTCTTTATTCCCTGGCTCATCTCTGGTAGCTTCATCTATGGTTTTAATTAATTGTGAGGGTCTTTTTTTCCTGTCTCAAAACAGAAAGGGGGAAGTACTGCTGGTAAGAGGTAGCCAGTGTGCAGTCTGGATGACAATGCTCCCACAGTAACCTCTCACAGTGTTCCATTCTGGAAGATATTTCCATTGTGCAGCATTGTTCTCCAGCACTTTTTAGGGCATGTGAGTTTGATACCTGTCCTTCTCAACTTGATGACTCCATTCTCTAAAGACAAATGTGTTCCAAATAGGATGGTCCTAGACAAGAGGAAAGGACTTTCTTAAGCTACCTCCCATCCAACCTGCCTCAACCAGGCTTGAAGGACATTTGTTCTGCTTAAGGCTGTAGGTTTTCCCCTAGTGAAAGACTGGATAGTGTCGTCTATCTTGTCCCAAGCAGTTTGCTGATCTCTGTTACAATTTTTGGTGTTGGGGAGGAAAGTTTCTGTTGTACCCTCCTTCCCCATTCTGATGTTGAAATCTTTCTCTTTGCTGAGGTGAGACTTTCCTTCACTTGGCAAGCAAAATTGTTATGTAATAACTTTATAATACACATCAAACCCCCGCCCCCCCCAGTACTGATGATGATAATAAATGTAAGATTTTCCTTATTATCTTTCAATAACCTTATAAAGAAGACTCTTAAACTACCCTTAGGATGATGTGTAAATTATATTTTGCAAGCCTCATGGACTGTTTTGGGGTTTACTCGTTCAGTTTGTCCCATGCTAAATGGCTCTGCACAGGACCAGGGCAACACTAGGAACTCCTGCTCTGAAAGGTTCAGCCAGTCCAGCATTGCCAGAACTTAAGGAATTGAAATTTTCATTGCCTACCCCTTTCCTGCCAGCAGAAATCATTTGGTATACACTCCAAGCCATGAACTTGGGAAAGAGTGTTTCTGCACAGTCCCCTTCTGTCTCCCAATTCAAGATTCCAGCTGTGTTCAAGGCTGGGCCATAAGGTTTGTTTCCGAATTTTCCTTCATTATTTCATTCCTGTTTGCTTCTGTTTCCTCCCTGTCCACTTCTGGCTTGGCTTTGACACAATTCCATGGTTTCTCTTTCCTTCCTGGCCTTTCCCCGCTATTTTCTTGACTCCTATCTCAAGTCCTCCAGTCTCTCTGTTCCTCTGATCCACACTGCTGTCCCTTGTTTTCATCAATCACTCCTGGTTCCTGATCTGCCCAGATATGTTCTTCTCTGCCACTCTTCTCTCATCCCTCTTGCAGATCTTTTTTTTCACCTGTGATTTCTTTTCATTGTTCCTTTACAACATTTCCCCTCTCTATTTTAATTCCCTTGTTCCTTTAGAGTATTTCACCTCTCTATTTTAATTTCCTCAGAGGCAGAATTGCTTTTGTTTCTCATTCAGTGCTCAATCTTGCACAAGCAGCAAAAGGGTATGAGAAAGAGGGAAATTTGCCATAGTCTACATTGCATCTCCAGTAAATGGCCAACATTACCCATGTATAAACTTTCAGGTAAGAGCCTCTGTAAGGTGTTTTCTTAACTAGAAATACATGAGGCAGTTTGCAGTCTATGTATTCTGGTTTTAAAAGTATTTAATAAGTTGTCTGTTACTACTGCAAAGTTAACTCATTCAGTGAAACATTTAAGAATATGCTCAAATGAAGACTATAGGGTAGTGTTACTCACTCCAAATTTCTGGATATTCATTTATTTATCTATTTTAATATGTAACCATTTATTCCCATGTTATGCTGAGTACTTGACTAACAAAAGTAGTCACTGATGTTAAAGATTTCTGCCAATAGTACCTAAAAAGATTCTATGTAATACTGTATTTCCTTTGTTACCTATATAATACATTTAAACTTGCAACTTAAACATCTAAACATGGTAAGGAATTGTAAAAGTATTCCAAAAGTAGAGACACTTATAAATGTGGGTTATGTGCAGGTAATTTTTCCCCCTTACAGGAGGTGTTTAAAAGCCATCCTTACTAGTATTCTATAAACATAATAGGGAAAAAGTGCAGAGCACACTGATTGGGTTATTCTGAAATCCCCACTGTCTCCACACAAGGGCAACAGTACAGAATACAAATATTGCTTGATACCCATGTTTCTAATTACTTGCAAGATTTTTATCTAACAAATATATGACCTAATTTTCTCTCAAGCACCTAATCCTATTGTTATTTCAAAACCTTGTTAAATATGCATTTTAGAAAAAAAAAGACATGAAAAGGAAAAGTACTTGCTGAAGATGGTTAATCTTTTTTCCATGGCTTGCAGCTGTCAGACAAGCAGACAACATAACCAAGTAATGAACAGATTGAATCAAATTCATGCCTCGAATAATGCCATTGTACTCAACAGTTACATGAGGTATGAATTTGCAGCATTCATTGCATTTAATGAAATAAAATCAGGACAAATCAGCAGCAATTATTAACTTTCCTCTATAATTTAGTGTAGTTTATTCAAAAAACTCAATCAGCCATGAAACAGAAGGCTTTCTGTGGGATTCCTGGAAGAATTTTATCATTCACTACTCACTACATGCTGGGCTGAGATGAATGATTAAAATTTCAGTTATTAAAAAATACTGGTTTAATTCTGAATTGTTCCTCATAACCCCAGCATTTGTATTTTATTGCTTTTATATCACATGCTTTTCCCCCCAAAACCATTGATTGTAGATTTCATTAAGACAGATACCTGGAAGATAGACACTGTCCTACTTTCTTTCATACCACCTGCATTTGTGTGCAACCTGCATAGGAGGATGGACTAAAACCTGTCAGCTCACTGAAATAGTATTCTCAGGAGCAAAACATTGTTTATCAAAGTAATCACTCTATATATCATTTAGCATCTATAAGAAATTTAAGGACCAATTTTTAATTATTTGGCTTTGCTATGGGTTTTGACAGGTAAGTGAAATGAATATGTCTTTGTTTATCCATAAAGAAATAAAAACCAGGGCAAAAACCCCCCACTTTTCCATGCATGTGCTAAATACACTTCTAAAATAGTCCTTCAAAAGATGAACTGTCAAATTTTTTTGCAAAGTTTTAGACCCTGAAAATGCAGCAAGCAACTTCTTTCATGTGAAGTGATTTATAAAGGAAAGGATCAAATTTTCTCAAAATTTAATCAAGATATTTTATATTTATATAGATTCCTTTTAAAATGGTATTAGTCATAAAATCTGTAGAGATTTCAAACAGTGTTGTTCCAATCTGCTTCTACTCTACAAAGTATCTTTAATACTCTGGGTTTCACCACTATTTACAAAGATAGATAACTATTGCTTTTGTTTACCAGATTGCATAGTTGAGATATTATTTTAGAGACTTCAAAGTAATGGAGTGAGAAGCAGAATTAGAGACAAAAGGGTTGATTTCTCTGTTGAGCAATGCTGCATCCATGAAAGGAGAACGTCCCTCATGAGATTTTTCTGAAATGAGGTTTTGTCCATATTCATTTGCTTTACTTTCCCAGGGGGTTAAAGTAGAAAAGTGGAATAGCTCTTCTAGTGGCAGAGTGGAGTAGCCTGGCTGCTTTGCCTGAGACTTAGAGAAGAGTTTGATGTTCCAGGAGCAGACTGGCTGTTTAACTGTTCTGCTGGTCCTCATAATCTCTAGTAAGAAATGGATCCCTGGTTTCCAAGGCTGTGTGGAACACGCAGCACTGAGGGACTATGTAAGATTGCTGGTAACTGTTCACATGAAAAGCTACCAAATTTGAATTTTTCAAATGCAGAAATATTTGTAAAACCTGAAATTAGAAGGCATGATAAATTTCAACTTCTTGACAATTTAGGGGCAAGAAAGGACCTCTATAATCAACATTTTTACCTCTTTGAGTCTTTTGCTCACTGCAGGCTGTGGGTTTCCATCCAGCGGCTGGGCATCAAATCTGTAACTTTTGACTGAGCTCTATCATTATACTTTAGAGAAGCACCATCTTGACTTCAGATTTAAGGAAGCCAAGCTTTCATTATATCTAGAGATGAGATCTTCCAAAAGACAGTGATCCTCAGCCTTAAATTGTGTATTTCTAATACAATTTGTCCCAGACTGATATTACAGAGCTAATCCTGCAGATGTGTTCTCACTGACTTCCATGGGATGTGCACAGGGGCCATTGTTTAGCTGACTAAATTTTTAACAGTTATCACGTTGCTTCAGCAGATCACATCTCAGTGACCACAGCCTTTCACCTTTGGCAGTGGCAAACGGGGCTGCCAAGGTACCCTTCCTATCTCACTGCTTCCTTGTCTTGGCAGCTTCCCTTTCCCCCTTCATCCACTTTCAAGGGCTTGTGGCTGTTCCTGCCTTACCTGTCATCAGTCATTCAGTGTCACAAGGTCACCTCCTGCCCTGGACTTGCCTGGAATGCCATCTCTATTTCCCACCCACCACCTTTCCAGGCCAAGTCCTCTCCCACTTTCTCCTTTCTGCCTCTCAGGCTTAACATGCCAGATCTATTTATCCATCTTCTTCATTCTCTTTCAAAACTTTTTGTAGTGACATCTGAGGGAAGCCTTGGCTGGGTGAGCTGGGACTGTGCCTGTGATCCCTGCATTGTCTGCCAGTTGACATCTGTTCATCAGCACATATGGAGATTGTGTACTTCAAAGGAGTGTTTAAAAATGTCACCTGCCATTAAGGATTCCTCATCATAAAACTAGGAAATGTTCCTATTGATAAGTTTGTCACAGTGAAAGGATCATCCTAGCTAGATGTCTCGTTCCCAATTTTTTGGGTTCACTCCCAAGCACTCTGCATATGAGACAGTCATTTCAAAAAGTCTGTTTGAAATGCTGCAAAAAACCCAATCAAGAATCCAAGGGAACAATTTTTTTTTGTCAGAAATTGGTATGTGGAAAAAAATACTTGAATAAATCTTGATTTTATCTATTAGTTAACTGTCAGCTAATAATAAATTATATTTAGTTCCTCCCTTGTTATAAATACATATTGATTAGTTTTAAACTCTGAACTTCAGAATGAGTTATATCTGGTCATTGCTAAACTGCTCTCTTCACGAAGAGAAATATCCCCAACACCTATTATACCGCACTTAATTAAGACAAGCATCAGCTTTATGCACCTTTATTTGCTTCTGCCAAGTCTCCCTGGTATAAATATTGAGCAGTCGTGTCTCTTGAATACTAATCGATCCTTCCTGAATTCCAAATGATTACATAAAGTTTAGGAAGTGTTTCTTTGCCAGTATTAGCCCCCAGTGCATACTCTGGACATTAGGGTTGAGACAGCCTGAATCGGACAGGTATACAGTAAGTATTTTTCTAAATTCAGGTGTAATGTGGGGGAAGCCTGAAAGCTGTGCCAGAGTGCTCTTCAGAACCCCTCGACTGCTGGTGTTTACCAGGTGCAATTGTACAGGCATCCTTGGGGAACAGAATGGATGAATCTAAGAAAACTGCCAATGGTTAAAATAAAACTACCTGTTATGACAGACCAACTAAACACATGTATTGTGAATAACACATATAGAAAAAGACTATAAAAATAGTTGTATATATACAAACTCCCAAAAGTAAAACCAGCAAGAGTGACCACTTTGAAGAAGGCATTAAATCCTAAGTTTAATGTGTGAGTGAGAAGTGGACATATTTGTAATGACAAGTCCATGCCTGGATAAGCTCTCCAGTACTGACTTGCACTGGCTTGCCAAGAAAGACTGTCACGTAATATTTCTCACTTCAAATTCACACACCTACTTCATCTTTATCTGCAATCAAGATCTACATGCAAAATTTGCTAGGTTACATCTTTATATCTGTAGTACACTTAGTTATCTATAATCCTGCATGAATTGATTCTTATCTAATTTTCTGGTCTTCTTTCCTATTTTCCTTTTGGTTTGCTAAAACCTGCTCCCTCATTAATTCCTTCATTTCATTCTCCTATTATATTAGTTTGTGTGCTCTTAACTATCATAATTAGTACAAAAATTTAGTCAACATTCCCTGTTACATTACCTCTATTAACAATCAGCTGATCGTTATACTCTCATTTTCTTGTCTGCATATGTATGATATTAAACCCTCAGCAAAAGTTATGGAAGTGAAAGTATTAACAACCTCATGTTTCATCATAGTTTGCAGCTGCATTTTTAAAATCTTTTCTGTGTATTTAGACTGCAAGCTCCCTGAGTCAGAGATTCCACTGGTGTGTAAATCTAATAGAACAATGACCAGAACAACGATATTGCACAAAGTACATTAAACAGTGCAATAGCTCTTTTTTTCAGTTGCAGATTGTTGTGTAACTGCATTGATGTGAGTTACTGCACCAGGTGAAATGGAGCACAGGCAGGCTTTGTGCTGCTGCTCCCTGAGTGCAGGTTTGAGGGGAACACCTTCTAGTTTTCTGAGTGCTGGGGGTAGAGTCTGCCTTGAATATGCTTCATTTCGGCCTTATCCATCTGCATTAGGATCTTAACAGGCACATTTATTTTCCATATGTGCAAATGGTGGGGCCTAGGACTTCAAATACCGCCTCCCATTTCAGCTCTGATACTTTACGGAGACTAAAAGCAAGGAAAGGTTCGTTTTCTAATATTCCTCTTGCTAATATTCCCCTCATTTTAACAGAAATGATGATGGAGTGTTGCAAATCTAGATGAATTTCTGCTGAATTTTCTGCTTAAGTAAGACTGTAGTTTGTTTAAAAACTGAGTTCTTTTTTGCTAGAGTTTTTTTTTCTGTGGCTTAAGCTACAGCCCATTGTTTGATGTCCACCACAATTAAATGTTTATTATTTTTACTGGGCCCTCTTGTCTCATGTTAAGTGGGATGTGAGATCAATAGTGGCTCTGTAATTATTTGTCAATTGCATTGATAAAGCCTTCATTTCTCAGCTGAAATACATTTGTCTGTGTGCTGACAGTGATAAGGGAGCAGTACCAGTCAGCTGCTGCCTAGTCCAACATTAAGCTCCACAGCTGGAAAAGTGCCTGGACATGGCTCAAATGATGTCTAACTTTTTCCTAGTGGCATTCCACTTTACACACTGCTCCAATGGGAATTTGAAAAATCATCCTTGCTGAGTTCACGTAACAAAAATTAGCAGGACAAATGGGAAAGTTTTGTAAAGAGAAAACAAAGGCTGAATTCAGGTTAAATGACCAGTCCATAAAGCTACTGGATGCTAAAATGAAGGTGACAGAAAATATCCCATTTGATATTTGAGATTCTTTTGGCACTCATTTGATTCTTCAAGAATCATTTAAATTCAGTAATTTGTCAAATTTAATTGATGAAAATTTCTTTTGAATTTTGTTTTGTGATAGGAAGCAAATTTTGACTCCAGTAAAAAAGAGTGAAATTCTCTTGGCTTTACTGAGCTCAAAATTGCATCTCCCAGTGGAGCATATGAATCTATTTCAGCCTCAGAATTAGACAATTCAACAGCGTATGTTGGGTGATTAGTTTGCTTTTTAAATTTGTTTTATTTCTAATTCTGATTTATGACAAACAAAGAAAGATGTTTCCAAACTCATGTCAAATGTGGTAGTGAAAATGCAAAGAGCTTGATAAACTCACACATTTTCTATCTGTTATGTTTCTTGATTCAAGCCAGCAGTTATTAAAGACAAATGATTTGTATTTAGTTTTTGGCCTACTTTTTGATAATAGTGGGCTGTACTGTTTATATGCTATAGAAAAATTAGGTGCATTTTTACTCTGGGATTAGGCTAAAGAATTCACATTATCCTCAATTTACCCAACTTTTAGGAAGCTAGAGATATTTATTGTATTTGGTGGTAAATCTGATAAACAGTTACAGAACTGTGTGATCAGCACCTTTCTCAGATGTTTGCATTCCATGTGTTGGCCATGAGCTCATTGAGTAGTTAAAAGTAGATTTAACACTTAATTCAGTCAAAGATTTCTTTATTCTTTCCCATTTTTGCAATTTGTGCCTGACCATTAACTTTCCGTCAATGGTGTGACTACAGTTGCTGCGTTAACGTTGCTGTGTTGGTTCTTCTTCATTGGAGGAAACTTGTCAAATGCAACTAAGAAGCCGAGAAATCCATACTTTTATATCTCTTGAGCTGCTAGGGGTTTTTTTATCTACCTATTTTAAGATTGGTAAAAAAATTGGCTGACATACCTGAGTTAAATTGTGGTTTGACGTATCGATTATCTTCACTCCCTAAGGTGGAATTAAGGGGAGAGTATCTCTATATGTGAAATCATAGAAATGATGCCCCAGAAAACAGATGTGTTTTGGAGTTTGCAAATATAATGTAAACATCAGTCAAAGAAGGGTGGGCAAGGGGAACTGCAATGAAAGACTTTTATGTACAGAGAGATAAGAACTACCTACCTGTAAAGACATTAGCTTTTTACAACTGAGAGAGGGAACTTAAAAATTATGTAGCTCTACATATTTAAATATTCTATAGCATTGAACTAAAGAGAAATCACACTTAAGGGACTATTTACCAAACTATTCTGGCTTATTGAATAATTGTTGAGTCAACTGTACCATTATGGAGTTGGCAGTATTGGTCAGAGGGTCCCAGCCAGAGCAGGTGGCCCTGGAGAAAGGACCTGAGCTCCTGTGCCTGGGGTCCCATCACCGAGGTGGGGCCGTGCAGCCTCACTGCAGGAGGGGTTGTGCACTGCCAGCCACAACAGCTACACTTAATATGCATCTGGCTAAGGCTCAGCAGCATCTTTTTTAATGCTGCCAAAAATCAAAAAGATTTTCCTGTATAAACCCTTTGGAACTCCTCACGAGTAGATAACGAATAATTACCTCTTTCATTTAAAATCTAGCAAGCAAAACTGGTATAATTTAATTCTATTTTGAAAAATTCTTCCAAATGCTTTGGGTTTTGAACATGGTTTTACTGTTAGTTTACTAAGATAATCACTTCTGAAATGTTAAGAAAAAAGAGACCAAATTCTCTGCCCTAAAGGAGATTGCTGTCTTGTGGAGAGACAGACAGGACAGGACAGCCATGAATAACAAACAGCTTTACAAGGCAGTCTCATATCTATACAGTTATTAAAAAACAAACAACTTCTTCTCAATAAATTAATTCTGTGGATTATTGACTTCATATTGCCTTTGCAAGGCTTTATAGTAGACATTTATTTTTCAATCAAGCCCTGGACAAAAGAACAATAGGAAAAGGTTTCATTGACTTGGTTAACACTCATATAAACATCCTCAGAAATTTAAAAAGGCTATGTCTGGAAGCACTTTTTATTCCATTAAACATTACAGGACCAGGTTGTCTACAGCTGAGGTTTCTGAAATGTTCTTTTCATTAAGTGATACGTTATTGGCATTACGACCAGTTTTCTGTAGAGATGCCTAAGAGATGTAGATATGTGCTAAATGCACCTAGATACTTAGGTACAATATTTGCTCCCAGTTATTTATGTAGAATTTGATGCTTAGCTAGTTCTGACAGCCCTGCTGAATGCCTACCAGCATTGTTAGACACTTCAATGTCTTCTAAACCTGACTTGCTCTTAGGCTGTGAGGTGTCTTATTAATTTCAGCTACCTGGTTCATTTGTTCTTTTGGGCACAAACTTAAGTGCTTAGCTGGAAAGGGTATCTGTGTTTTTCATTTCAATCTTGTCATCATTCTTGTTAAATATTTGCCTCTGTCCTGTGGGTCAAGTGGTATCCTCTTTAAATTTTACTCTTTGTATTGTAACATCTAGCTCTGACTATTAGCAAAAGGAATTCTGCAGTATACTAAATACTGAATGGATTGATTTCAAAAGTGTCAGACCTGTCTTAGCTACATCACATTTCCATGCAAGGAATGTGACTACAAGGTTCCTATTAGCAGCAAAATTAGCTCGTTTTATAGCAGCATAAATGAGAGAAAAACTGGGTGACCTGGCATGGTACAAGTTTGCAGGTTATTCCTGCCCAAATGCTTCAGAAGTTGAGCACAGTACCTGGCAGAATTAGAAGAGCTAGGGGTGTGAGAATGATTCCTAAATCAGTGCAAAGTACCAGAATAGCTGATGAAAATCATTAAATAAAAAGCCACCTAAATGTGAGAATTTTCCAAATGCACTTCATTTATTCAGCTAATTTAAAATGTTTCTGAACTGACATGAATTCTCTAAATATTTTATCAGAAGAAAGCTACAGGCTTTATTTGTGTCACTGTATAATGACTGAAAAACCTACTTATTAGGAAATATGAATTCTTGTTATCCATCAGATTAATTCATAAAACATAATTTCTGCAACAGATGGTTTGAGTTCACTTCTCTGAATTGAAGATATTCAAGCAATGAAGCCCTGAATACAAAATGTTAATAGTTACCAAGGAAATCCATCATCTCTTCCTAGGATTCAAAATGGACATACCTCAGAATGATCCATTCTGTTAGCATCACTCTAATTTCATTCTATTTGTAAAATAATTCTTTTCTATCTTCTGCATGTTCTGTCCCCTGTACCTCTGAAGTATTGGTCTTTTATGTTTCCCACATTTAAAGGGAGCTTTATCTAAAATTTTCTCAAGCAGGTTTGAATTCTGTAACACCTAGAAGGGACATATTTAAGACTGTAATTGAGATCTACAGTGTGTTCAAAAGTGTCTCTTTTAGTCTACTTGCAATTGTATTATGATAATTTATTTTTAGAATTTTATTCCTTTAAAGAATTTTTTTTAAACTGAAAATGAAAGGAAAGCATTACTAAATGTCACCACTGTTGATATCTTTCATTGTGTCTTTGGCTCACCTGCTCACTCTCTTTGTAGACAAAAGTAAACCAGGAGGTTTTGTTATGGAGGTATGGCTGGGTCTGACCTTGTTTATGTTTTTAAGTCTCTCATTTCAACTGTCTGCCAGAAAAAACCCATTCACTTGGGCAAAGTTCATTTAGACCAGCTTTACAACAAAGTGCAAACCTGAAACAGAGGACAGGCAGAAAAATCTCTTCTCATGAAGTCGATAGGAATCCATCTCCCTAAGATCTTTTTTATTCTTGGCACCAGTGATTTTTCTCAGCTGATTTATTAGATGGTACTGGTTTAACTAATTTGTCTTGCATAGGTATCTTTCCCATTCTGTCTTCTCCACTAGTACAAAACAATCTTCCCTTTAAAGGTCTAGCCGGATCTGTCCTAAAACTATTATCATTAATTTGCACTTTAGGAGTTCCTTTCACTTTTAAAAAACTATGACATACATTCCTGATTTATGGGTTACAGTGTGACAGCCATCATATTTAAAGAAGATTGTTTATACTTACCACAGACACCTTTGAATAAGAGGAAAATTTCAACCATATCCCCACTCCATGTGCTTTACATAACTGTATTCAATATCATAGAGGAACATGGCAATCTGTAATTTCCACTGTTCTCTAGGATGTCTAATAGAATTTTATCCTTGTTCTGGAAAATTCAGTATTCATATACCAAAATACAGAAGGTTTATAATACTCCATTAAATTCGGTAGGTTTTAGGAGTCATTTCCTTGGAAACACACTATTAATACTTATACATAATTTCCCTGCAACTGATAATTAAAAAATTATCCTCAGATTACTGTGAACCTCAGTAAACATATTTCAAAATTGTGTGTTTCATGAAAAATTGAAGAAAAGCAAAATACTTTCAATGTTTTTCGAAAAAACAACAAGTATGAAGATTAGACTTTACGTACCTAAACTAAACAGCACCAGGAATTTGAGACAGACAAATTCTCGTAGGTCAAACTGCAGCGAACGAAGCTTTGCTACCAGTTCTTGTGCATGGCTCATAAGATTGTTGAGGGTGGCTCCAGCTTGGGATACTATTACGGAATAATCCACCTGTAAAAGAGAATTGTATTCCTATCTGCTTGTCACACCCACACTTTAGGATGTTCCAAGCAATAATATACAACCACGACACTCCTGGATATAGAAATCACTCTTAATTTAATGATGTTATCAAATCAAGATGATTTTATTTATAAACTAATTTTAACCCAATGGTATATATTGAAAATAGCATTAAACCATATATCTTAATGGTACGTGACATCACTGTGAGTGCTGGTTTGTCTCTATTAGCTTTTTTAGAAGCTTTAAATACGAGAGCTGCTTATGACACTGGTAGGTGTCCACATCTCAATTTGTTTCGTTCATTTGATGTCTCCTGTTCTCATTGCAATCGTATGATCCTGTGAAAGAATGACTGATGGAGTGAGCTTCGTGCCTACCCTGGCTCTATTGCTCCTGAGGGACACAACAATATTCATGGGAAACAGTCCTGTGTCCAGAACTTGGCCAGAAACATCTATTCAGGCCCCGAAATGCCGGTGAATTCCCACAGGAAACAGAGGTATTGTGTGCATGGTTGCTGTTCTCCTCAGCTGCACAAAATCCCTGCGTTTGTTGGAGTTGATTGGAACTCACTTGTTGTGACAAGTGCTGCCCTGCAGGGGAAGGAGGGGTGGCAGGCGTGTGACAGCCCCGCTGCCCTCGCATTGTCCCCAGCAGTGACCGCAGTGCACAGAGCTCCTTCCCCTGGCCTGGGGAGACAAGTGGTGCTGCTCTGGGGTTTGCTGCCCTGTCATGCTGCCCCTTGTTCTCGGGGCAGGCTGACCTGCCTGGGAGCTTTCCTTGTATGCAGGATCCAACGGAAAGCTGGAGTTAATACACTTATTTATAAAGGGAATATGCACAAGCACGGGATACATACAGCCTGTAATTGCTGACTCATCCTTGGGAGATCCTTGAACCTTGGGCAACCTCCCCAAGCCCGGCATGCTGAAACTGTTCTGGCTGATGCCAATCCCATTGCGGGGATGTTTCCATGCAGGAGACTGCTCCAGCCCCTGCCACTCTGCAGGGGTCACGTTGTCACGGGATGGTGACCAGTGGGGAAGGGCACAGCCTGTGGGAATGCTGTGATGGGAAGGTGAAGGGAGGGGCCAGGGTGGGCTGGCTCCAGGACAGGGCAGTGGCTTGGTGGGGAGCAGGGTGTAACTGCTGTATCAGAACTGGCGTGACCTGAGCAGCAGCTTCAGCTTCAATGCTCAGCCAGCTTTTCATCAGAGTAGTCCATATCCCCTGCAAGTGCCACTGTCCTGTGGAAATGGCCTGGTGTGCTGCTTGCTCCCCAAAGAACCACTCCTGGCCAACTGGTTGAGACATAAATGGGTCAATGCTCTAGTATTACCGACACCTTTCTCTTGTAGGAGCCTCCAGAACAACGGGGAAATTGCTACTCATACTTCATCTAAGTGAAGTCTGGCTGTAAATTAAGATTAAACAATGGTAAGTGCTTGCTTTGGGTTAGTCATTTGTTTAATGGTATCAGTGCTCTTAGCCCATCTCCAAGGTTTCCCATAATAAAGTAGTTAATAAAGAATGGAGAGCTATCACCACAGAAAACAAACAAATACTGCAAAGTTTTGTTTTTCCAGACTCTGATCCCTTAAAATCTGGATTTTTTTTTTTAATGTTAAGGAACATGTATTTTCATTAAAAAAAAAAAATTAAAACTATTGAATTGATTTTGCTCAAGTATAAACAGCAGTGAAACAAGAAAAAATATCCCCTTGAAATCCTTCTAAAATTTCAGCAAGGAAAGATAGAAAGATGACTAAAAGAAACTAAAATTAACTTTTCCTGGTACTTGCTCCCTGTAAACTGACTAGAGTAACTGCACATGAAAAATGAGATTACACTTCTTGAATGGAGGTTAAGAATAACACTTTGCAGTGCTGGAGAAGTTAGAGTTGAGTTCATGCTTCAATTAAATCCATGGATTATGCTGAAGAATCCTGTGAGGTAGGTTTTATTGCTCTCTTTTACACCTGGGGAAACTTGAAGTAGTGACATTAAATTGCTTACTCAAGGCCAAAGAAATCTGTGGCAAAACTATGATCTGATCTTTGGAAACCCCAGCCTATCCATCTTTCAAAAACTACTTTCTAGTTCATCTCTTATTTATCACTTTCTATAGATGCATTTATGCATAGTTCTTTATGTATATATACTTATATAAATAATAAGAAAAAATAAAGTAACCCTCAAATAATACCTCAAATAATTTTCACTCAAAGACCAGTTTAATGTAGTGACATGGTTCAGCTACTTTATTGAGAAACTTGTCACATGTAAATATGAAATTTCATAACTTAATTTCCCTTTTTTAATTGTTAAGAGGGGGAAAAAGCTCAAAATCCCTTACTGAGCTTTCAATTTGTGGGGAAAATATGCTACTCACTTCATAATAAGAAGTTAAGATGTCTGAATGTCAAGAATATCAGTGGCCTTAGTGCAGCGATTATGCCATAATGGAAAAACCCAGTAGATGCCTGGATCTCCCAGCATCCCTCTACTGGAGAGCTCTCAGGCAACCTGCTCCTCTTTCAGGTGCATTTAATATTTGCAGCACCAGCAAATTTGTCTGGGAGGCAAGTCCTCATCTGCCACTCACCAAGAACAGGCTGTATTAAATTTTTATATTTATTGACATTTCATTACCATAATTGACTGCAGTTGGTTCTCTAGTAGAAGGCACAGGGCTGCCTCCTAAGCAGGAGAATTGGTCCCTTGAGTAGGATTTGCAATTAAAAACAACGCAGAATGGATTTTTTTTTTTTAATTGTGTAAATATGATGAGTTGAATTTTCAGCTTTAACTAGAGAATAGTAGGTGTGCAGAAGGCTTTTTTCAAGAGTGAGCAAAATTATGAGTCAGTGGAAAGATGACCCCCAAAGGTGTCAATCAGTTCATACAAAAGCAACTGTGCATGAAAAAGCCTCAGTTAATCTCTATTCTGAAAAAGTGGTGACATTAAAGACTACACTGTTCTGCCTGCTTGGTCCTTTATGCAGAAATTGATACTAAAATGTGCATTAATTCTTTCATCCAATTCATGATTAAAAGCACTTTTAAAAGACAAAGATTAAACCAGCTTGGATTTTGTGCAAAATGCTTAATTGCATAGTGAAGTCAGTGTTTACTTTATATTGTACATTTTACTTCATATTGCATATTGATGCAAATATCCTTGCATCCCAATTAATACTACATTTCACATTGATTTTGATGTTGAGGATGTTGTCTGGCATTTTTGAAAACAGCAGCTTTGTCAAAGCTTCCACATAACCTAATTTGGAAGTAAAACAGTGGGCTGAAGTTATGGCTGCACAAACAGAAGTGTGAATTCCGCCTGTACCCTGGGCTGAATAAATGCTGTGGCTGAAGGGAGCACCTGTGGTTTTTTGTTTTGCAAATGGTTTTTCATGGTAATTAAAGATTTTTGAAGACAAGTCCCTGGTTTTACTGGGCTCAGATAGTAATTTTTCTGCTGGAATCAGGTGGTGGCTTCTGGTATCAACTCTTCCCTATGGCCACAAAACAGTCTAACATTTAACGGTGAAATTAAGTTCCCTTTTTCTTCTAAAATTAAGGAATTTTTGATTTCTAGAATATGACTGTGGTATCATGGGGAAATACTGTGTGGAACTGTACCATCTTTTTCAGTGCTTCAGCAAGCTTGAAATAGTCTCCAGAATATGATTAGAGTGATTTTACTTGTTGATGGCATTGCCAGGTACTGACTATCCCTGAATTCCATTCCTTGCAGCCAGACAGGAATTGCAAAAGTAAGGAATAAAGCCCCTGCTGTGGCTCTATTCATTATAATCTAGCAGACTAAGGCAGTTCAAGTTAATAAAAGATTGATTTCATATTGGATTTAGTAAATTAGACTACTGTGAGTCTGGGGTTCACAGGCAGAGGCAGTGGGTGCCCAGGTGCAGCAAAGAGAGCGCCCTGCTCCTCCTGCTCTACGGGGTTGCAACCCTGAGCAGCACCTCTGGCTATTGGGGACTGCTCCCCCAGTGTCCCCTCCTCGGCTGCAAGCAGCACTGAAAGCCTGGGCTGGCCCACACTGACCTGCCCTGGCTCTCTGAGCCCTGACCCTGCTCCAGTAGATGCTCAGTGGGTGGATGAGTCTCATCTCAGAAGCATGCGTTCAGTATATAGCAAACAAGCTCATTTACTATTGCAACCTTTCCACTGTTTCCTGAGAGACAGATATCAGTGGAAATTGCAGTGGTTATTAAACTCATTTTGAGCTTTTAATATAGTTATTTCATTAAAAATAGCATTTCTGTTACATTTCTAAGCAAATAAACATGGAAAATGCTTTGAAGAGGTGCCCACATACGAAAATTGAGGAGATTTCAGAATGGACAAAACCCACTTGGACAAAACCCAGATATTCTTGTATCTGCTGGTTATCAGTTTTGGATATATTAATTAAAATTATGTTGACTTATGCAGCATAAGATGCTTGTCATTTTAATGTGAGACACAATAATAGAAGATAATGAATTAAGTTGCCAGTGGCCCTTTCCCATAGGATGATGTTATGGTGCTTGATAATTAACTATAATATGCAAATATTAACACTCCAAAGTACTGCAGAGTACAATAGAATCCACGTCTTTATCAAAGTATTATAATGTACTTCTGTGGGGTTTTTTTGTATTGGGATGAGATGCTGAGTTTGATATTCAGTAAAAATCATCAGAAGGCAGAGAATCACTGGAAAAATTTTTGTGAATGTCTGGGTAACATCTCACAAGGCTGTGCTAACTCAAACTGCTTCTTCAGGAGCTTTGAACCATGTCAGTTCATTTCTTCTTAAGACCCTCTTCTTTTACACAAATTTCTGTTGTGCTGTTTTAAATCCTTTCCCACCAATGAGTCGTCAATACTGGATGTGCTCACCTTGGATCCCATCACTATTAGTACTCCAACAGGCAGTTGGGACAGACTCATGTGGTGCTTTCTTCAAACTGAGTTTCTGAACAAATTGTCTTTCATGCTGGACAAACTTAAAATCAGCTATGGGATCTTACATGAGTTTATGCTAACAGATTAGTTCATTAGCATGGGACTGGTTTGGAGCACTAACAGGCTTGAAGAAATGCTGCCACACTCCAGGCAAATAACTTCTGTTTTCTTTATGGGAGCCATGTGTACGAAATACAAAAGAAATGTGTTTCCCATGAAGACAACAGAGTTAGCGTGTGGGAAATGGTAGAGTTCTGGTGTGCAAGGATTCATGTGGAGTGCTCTCTCCATGAAATTTTACTGGAACTGGGATTTTAGACTTCAAAGCATAGTGCTATAATGGTTTCATGGCAACACAGCAAAACACACATGAATTGGGATCAGGTTGTTCATAGGTATGTTCATAGCTACTTGAAAGGCTCAAAATATGTAACAAATATTTGGGCAAACCTGAATTCAGGGCACTTCATGGTTATAACTGAATTTTGATGCATTTTACCCAGTTTAACTGAGAACATCTAGTTCACCCCCAAGGAGCGGCCAGCATAATATCTTCATAAGGCATGAGGCCCTTTTAACACAACCTTACTTTCCTTTAGGCAGAAACCACTAGAGTAAGGAACTGTGCAAAAAAGCAAATATGGTACTGAATAGTAAATTAATGATTGCTTGATCTCATTTGTATCTACCTTGAGTCAAATCCTGTGTTTATTTGTTGATGAAGGACTTCTAGATTTGGCCCTCAAACGCCAATACCTCTTTTGTGCCTACTACAACTATGAAGCCTCACTGACTACAACACAAATCTAATGGGGAAAAGATACTAATTTCCAAAAACATAAGAAGTAATAGTTTTCCACTAGATATCCATGAGCTTTCTGTACCTATGACTTGTGGATGTCACTCCTCTAACACTCTTGTACTTTTGTACTTCAGTGATACTTCTGCAAGGGTGATCTTTCTTGATAATGCCATCAAGATCTCATGCTCTTTCTCTAGTGCTGTGCTTTAGAATACAAATCCAGGTGTAAAAAATGCATTTGTGTGATGACTTCAACTAAATCAACAGTTTCAACAATCTCAAAAAAATCTGAGATCTAGACACATTTTTGGATGGCCGTTTTAATGGGAAAGGCTTTGGCCAATCTCAGCAGAGGAAATATTTGGCAGCAATGAGTAGAGTGTGGGTATGAACAAAAGGAGCAGATGAGGCTGCAGTTCAGGTGTTGTGTATTGACTGTTGTAGGAACTGTTGCAGGAGCAACGATATTCTGTGCAGGGGTTTAGCATCTACCTTACATGTGCTGGGTCTTGGAAGCTGGCAGTGTATTGCTTGTGTAGAAGATACAAGAGGAAAGTGCTCAAGTTGGAGGAATTAAAATTCTGTAATTAGAAATGGTCTGTTAAAATTACATGCCACATGGCAAGCCTACAAAACTCAGCATGTGGAGAGCATATTGGCAATGATTTACAATTAACCACCACATTGCAAATCACTCCTTAGCTGTTTTCCATTATGAAATTTTGAGAGTTGTAAAATGCATTTGTGCTACTTTATTTCCTTTTGAAATGGTAATTGCTACTGCTGAGGGGCAGTACTTAGTGCAGAAAATGAAGTGTGCAGCACAGGGAGGAACTTGTTTCTGAGGAACTGCTGAGGAATTGTAATGATCTGAAAAAGTGCTTTCTTGAAACACACACAGAAGAGCTACATTTATGAAACCCCAAATAAATAACAAAATAAAATAAAACAAAACACAGTCTCTTTTTGTACAAGGGCCAAAGCTTACTAGTTTGTTGCTGACTGCACTTTTTCCCTATCAAAGTGGGAACAGTGGATTGACACTGAGTAAAACCCATAAGCCGGTGTCTTGAGGGAAATGCAGATATATGGAAATGTGATAGGAGTGCCCTAAAGTAATGGGTTTTGAGCCAGTGTGTTTGAAAATTATCAACTGCTCTTCTAACTACCAGCCCATTTTAGATACCTGGTACAGAACTGACAGTGGTGCCGCCCTGGGGACCTGGATAAAGTTTGGCTTTTGTGTGTGAGGAACAGAGGCTGTACAGTCTAAGTGGAGAGTGCAGGTATGCTCTAATTAAGTGATGGTAGGCTCTCCCCTTACAGCTTCCACCTTGATGGTGATTGTAAAAAGGATTGTGTTTATGAGTGGCTTTTATGGAGGGATATATTAAGGAGAGCGGGGAGTGAGGCTTCTCAGGTCTTAAATTTGCTAACTTGTGACAATAAGCTTGATCTCTCAGGTAATAAAGTTGGCAATCTAGCTCAGGTCCTCAGTTTAAAGTTATTATCTTTGAAAGCCAGATGATTGACTGTAATTTCACTCATAGTGCTTTGTTGGTAGCAGAAATGAAAACATCTACAGCACTTTTCATCAGAAGTGTCAGAGTGCTTTTCACACCTTAATCAACTAATTTTTATGAAATGGTGGCATGGTTTCCCCCATCTCTTCTGAGGGAACAGAAAGGATCAGGACAGTAACCAGAAAGTATACAGGAATGATGCACTAGCAAAGACTCATAACGCCCAGGTCTAGAAGTGTGGCTTCCCAGAATTATTTTGCAGATTTTACAGAGGATACAGACACAGTCATAATTGTCCTTTCATAAATACATTTCAAAGATGTTGTGCCTAAGAGTGCAACAGTCTGAGCCAGTGCTTCCAAGGCGGTCCATCCTGACACTTAGGAAAAGAGACAGTTGTTTTGGATCAGCTTGTCTAACAAAGCAACTCACTACTGAGCAGGGTTGTGCAAAAACAGTGCACAGCAGCTGAAGCCAGGAATGGCTCAGAATGGGTAACATAGAAATATCATCCGTGTCCTTGTCCACTGCCATGGAGTGATAATGTTAAAAAAAGGTTCAGCTGTAGTTGAAACTTGCAAGGGATGTCGAATTGCTAGTCTGGGATAAACCAGGACAACATGGGACTGCAGCTGGATTTAGATGGTGATTTTGTGGCAGCAAGCACAGACCAGGCTGAGGCTCTCAGTGCCTCAGTCTTTCCTAACAAGATCTCCTGGGCTCTGTGAATTGCACCAGGGCTCAAGGAAAAGGAGAGTGGTGAGCACTGGGTGTAAGTTGGAAAAAAAAAAAAGAATTCATAGGAGAACTAAGGAAAAACTTTCTCCCTGTGGAGACTGTAAGGCAGTGGTACTGGCTGCACATGGATGTTTTGCAGTTTCCATCCTTGGATGTTTTCAAAGACCAACTGGACAAAGCCCTGAGAAACCTGGTTTGAGCAGGGGGCTGGACTGGTGACTCCTTAACATTCCTTCCAGCCTGGATTATCCTGTGATTTTAAGATTTGTAGCTCTGGCAATTCTAGATATTTTAAAACTTCTGCTTAGCTCACCCAGCCTTGTCCATCTAAATAAAAGAGTTTCTTCAAGCAATGATTTTTACCCATGAAAATCATTTAAAAATATGCTGGTTTAAAGTAAATGCTTTTGATGCAGAAATTGCATACAAGTCATGTAGTGGCACAGCACTGGCACTGCTGCAACACCTCAACTGCCAGCAGCCTTTGTGTGAATGTGCCGTGCACAGCCCAGCAGGGGCAGGCACCTGCTCTGGGAAGAAATCTGGCTTTTCACCCCGGATCCAGTGGGGCCAGAGCTAAGTGAAACTGGGACAAAACAGAGGCAATATGGGGAGATTTCAGAAACAGCACCCAGAAACTCTAATTCAGGTCTAGTGTCTACCTGTTTCTCAAAGAGAATCTGTGATACATCCATGGGAGTATGTTCTGCAGTTGTTAGGAACTGTGAAATGGGAAAAAGGACTGACTGTAGGGTTCTTGTTGCTGTTGGAGCGATAGTGCTCCTGCTTTCAGCCTAAGTGCAAAGAGGCAAGTAAAGAAGGAGACTCTAGGGGTGCTTGCACCAACTTCAAAATGACAAATTTTGGCGTAGGAAGGGGAAATTGGATTTAAAGAAGGATGTATTAAAACTAGTTTACAAACATAGGCAAAAATGAATGCAGCCAGGTTTTTAACCTAGTTGGAGACTGCCTGGAAATGCACAGCTTCCCAGTCCAGCTGCTGATTTGCAAGCAGTACATTTAATAAGCATCCTGCTACCTGTTATCCAACAGTGAAGAAATGTTCTGCTTTGCCTTGAGATCATGTACAGCTGGGGTTTTGATTTTTAAGAAAAGATAAAAGTGGCTAATGAGGTAAAAATTATTACTGTGGGAAAATGGGGACAATGGCTAGAATTTAAGGGTAGTTAGATGCCTCTAATGATTTCAGTGGGACTTAGGCACTCAGTACCTTTAAAACAGTGCTAATCACATAACAAAGGAGACACTAATTTAGCAGTTCTCTCAGGAACAGAAACCTGTCAATATACTTATAGCTTTATAAACAAGCATCCTGTGTGGTAAATTAAATAATTTCCAGTAAAATTGTCTGTCTTGCAGAACATGAAATGAAAAGGGAATCAGTCATTTTCTCAATGACACCAATATAAATCAGGAGAAATGCAACTAAACTAACTTTTGCTAATATAATTAGGGAGTACAGTGATATCTGAGATAGGTAAGTGACTTGTCATGAAGCGCAGGAGTCAGTTCAATAGCTATAACCTGAGTTTTCCCAATTCCTTTCTTGAACAAGTCAATCATTTCTCCCTTCTACTGTAGACCTCTTAATCGTAAATGCAAACAGAAGAATCAGAATACTTCTGATTCTTACAAACATTTGTTCTTAGTGTTGAGAAATGGCTGCAGCTTTAAAATTATAGCTAAAGCTGTAAGCAGATTCCACAACATGCAGACACAAATAGTGTAGCACAGGAAAAGGAGCTCTTTCCCATGTATGTATAAATTGAGGCAGTTCAGTTTGCAGCTACTTAAATACCAAAGAGCCATCATTTGTTTTCACTTCAAGTCAAAAATATAATGTACAGGCACACTTTGCTTTTCTTTGATTCTCTCTTCCCCCCCCCCCCCCCCCCCCCTTTTTTTTAAAGCAGAATAACAATCTTAGGAATAAGGTTCTTGTTTTACTGTCAAGATCGTTCTTTGGTCGTGCTTTGGAAAGCATAGTGGAGACAAAACTTTCTTTTGTGTTTTCTCGCAGTTTTCCTAATATTTAATACACTATAGCTCTTGCATTTTGGGAGATCCATGTATTTGACACATGAAGATAATTACCCTTGGATAGCTGTGCAGAAACTGCAGGGTACCCTGAGACATTTTCTGAGACAGTACCTGCTTTTATAGCCTATGGACACAATCATTTTCCTGCAATTAGATGCCTCAGCTGCCCAGTTTCTCACACATGTGAGCAAGGTATTTCTGAGGTAGAAAGCAGCAGGTTCTCTAGATTTCTGACCCAGCCAGTGCTTCTTTTCCATAAATCACAATTCTGAAGGGAAGAAAAGCTACACTTACTTAAATCTAAAGAATTAGGTTTGGGAGTGTTGTTGTCAGAAACCATTTTAGCCCCAAGGAAATACTACTTCTTGAGAAACATTTCTCATCTGCTATTTTTCAGTTACTGAAGTATTTGAAAAGCAAAGTGTTTATGATTATATCTGCTTTTTTAGGTTTACCTGTAGTCAGCAGACTAGAAACAGAGTGCACAAGTGATTTTACCTACAATACTTGTGGAGGATCTCTGAGAACACAGGAGTGCTTCTGACCTAGTTAAATTTGTGGTATTTTGGAAATTATTATAAACCAAGACATGACTATTTCTGTCAGACCACATACTCACTTGTTGCCCAGTAACCAGGAGGATGGAGCCTTCTTTCCCATGTACCACTTGCCGGTAAATGTGATCTAGAATTAAGAGTTCACTCCAGCAGTTCTGAAGCAACTTCATTTGGTCATCAACCTGTAAAGGAAACACAAACATTGGTGACATCACTCTGGGAGTAAGTCTGACATCACACTAGGGAAGCAGTCCTCCTTAACACAGCTGGCTGACATCAGGAGAAGAGAGATGCTGTCTAGAATTATTGATGCCTAAAATTGCTGTTCACAGTTCAATAAACAGAACACTGCTGTAGCCTTTATCTGTAAAATGTATAGAATATTGTTATGCAAAGTAGTATCAATTGTATATTTATGGCAATAGGATTTTATTTTTACCCAAAACAAGAGTAGCAGGAAATAATGCTAATGTGAACTTTCTCCTATTCCCCATCTTGGAACCTTAGCTTCTGGAAATACTAAGGAATCTGCATATTCACAAGCACTATTTCTTCAACAGGCCCAAATCAGAGACAGGTCCCTTGCAAATTAAAAAATGAAGAGAGGTTAAAAAACTCTCCAAAAATGGCTGTGGTGCCACGAAAAGAGAGCACTTCTTAATGAACAGAAGCTGAGCAGCTTTGGGTGCCACTGGTAGGGCAAGAAAGGGCAATGCATAAGTCAGTGCTGAGCAGTGAGACACATCCCTGAGTGGATTTGGGAACAGAAGGAACATACTGGGCACCCAGCACAAGGAACCTACAGTAAGATTTACTGAAGTTATTTGGGATCTATGTCTTAAAGGACAATGAAATTTATCCCTAAACCAACTCTAAATGCAAGGGGATTGCATTTAGTCTTCTTCACTTAAAGACTGAAACATAATTAGGATTTCCATGGAAATGGGAGAAAAAACCACCCCAAATTAGTGGAAGGTAAACTATGAAATTAAGTCATGGTAAGCATCAATATCCTCTGAACTTGTTCTTACTGAGCTTCCTGATTTCTTTTTAAAATCAAGGTCTTTGACTTTAAATGGATGCCTTGGAAGAGTTGAGAGGTGCGTACATTAGCCTTGCTACAGTTCAGAGTGGTAATAGCACCTATGTAATTCAAAGGACTCTGAAAACCTGCATAGATAGCAATTGCTGAACAGATTAAAAATGCTATAAATGCTATAAATCTAGTTTCAATTGCTTTAAAACTAGATTTTGTCATACACGGGAAACCACACTACAAGGAGTAATCCTGCATGAGCTGAATTAGATAATGCAGTAGATGTTTTCAAGTTTTATGAAATACGACCTAATAAATTTTAGAACTTTATTCTTTCAGGCTTGTTTTCTAGTTGTGTAGTAGAGAAGGAAGTAACATTTCTTGCTAATAGATTTTTGTAATGTCACCTGTGAAAGTCACCTACTATTGTCTCCCTCTTTCCAGTCACTTGCCACATAGCTCCAACTTTAACATCAGAAACATTGAAATCTTTGCTTCTTCCATTTGTCTTAACTTCCCTTCGCCATTCAAAGGCACAAGAGGCTGCGTGTAGCCATCCATGCTCTCCCACACAGATATAGAGCAAGGCTGATTTGGTATGAAAAATCTCTTCCTCTGCCCACAACATGTATTTGACTACAAAACTATTTCAATCAACTGATTTGTTGGCTCAAGAGAGGACAGCAAATCACCACATTGATACACCTGGGCCAGGTTTAAATTAATTATTTGAAAAAGATATTTGAAATGTAGATTCTGTTATTTTTGCTTTTTATGTGAAACTATTCTTTGATCATTTTCTCCTCTGAACAAAAAGGGGCTGAAAAAGTGACAAAAATTAAAGACATCATGCTGACATGATAATGTAATCCAAATTACCATTTCACACTGAGCTATCGCAGCTTACATCTGAAGAAAACAAATTTTGAGAGAGTTTAAACCTTCAGCATCCATGCCACAACACCTAATACCTGAATAAGAGGTCAAGCACTTGACTGTACTATAAATATCTGTATAGTTCCAGTGTAAGCCAGCTGTCTCAGCCACAGGCTTTTGAAAATAAACCACATTTTACAGGTTTGGCTTTCTGAAGATCCCAACAGCAGCTAGTAGACAATCAAAGCTTACCTCCCAAGCTTTATCCTATCATTACCTAGCCAGTGCTGTGAGAACAGTGTGAGATGGCAAAATCACAAAAAATTGTTTTTTACATAGTCTGTTCCTGCTGTTTTACAAGACTCAGAAACCTAGCACAGTGAACATCTGCTAGTTGTTCAGAAAATCTACTCCTCTGTATTCACTGTAATTTAACCAGCGAAAGCCCATAAAATGGATAGCATATCCAGCTCTATACACATCCCAAACAGGGGTTGCCTGCAGTAGACTATTAGATCCAGCTGCTTTTCCCATTTCAAGAAAGATGGTGGGGCAGCAGATGCCTCCCAGTTTGAACTAAGAAGAAAGAAATATGTCTTTAATGAGGATTGTGTATTACTAAAAGGTAGGACAAATGACCAGTTCCAGCCTACATCTGAAAGACGTGTAGATGAGGAAAAGCATTTAGATCACATTGAACAAAACCAATAATGCACCACTTCTTGTGTCAGAAGGAGCTGGTAAAGTTTACGACGTGTGTAAATGCAGCCAGAACACAAACATCTTTTTGTTTCCAGGGCACGTCAATAAATGAGTTGCTGAAGCATGTTATCTGTCAAAATGAGAAAATCAGCCTTTGACCCAAACAATTATGGGCCATGTGCCTGAAGCTGATCCTGAAGGCAAAGAGCCTCAAGTTTGGTTGGAAGAGGAAGGTCCTCTGCAGGAGAATCCTCTTGTGGACTTCAGTCTTCTGACTCCAAAGCTGGAGGAGGCTGCTCTGCCATTAGCAGTGTAAGCAGGAGAAAAGGTAAGATTCTGTTACCAAGATACTTAAGTCCAGTCTGGGACTAGATATCAACAACATTTTCAGTTGTAGTATAAATGAATGAAAACAAGCTCACAAACTTTTACTGCTGGATAAATTTTGAGGGTTTTTTCAGTTTGTGGAAATCTTTAAGAGTATTATCAATGTTTTAACACCAACAAGAAAAAAGCCCCTGTTGTCCTAACTACTAGGAATGCTTATAAATAAAAGTAAAGCATCATGTGGCCAACACCTGCCTGCTGCAAGAACACTCCCCAAATCTGCAGCTGCTCCTGCCATAACAGAACACTGACATAAGGATAACGTAACCTGGGTCTTACCTAAGCAAGCTGTCAAATGAGATGCCCATTTGACAGCTATTGAGCCTTAAGCAAAAGTGTGAGTGAATACTGTGCCCAGATGGTTAAATTTAGGCCCTCTCTGGCCAGTGGCACTCAGATGAAGATACATCAGTGGGGACAGCATAACTGGAAACAGTTGTTGAAGAAATGGCTTTTAAATAAAGATGTGGAAGAAGGTAATGTGGCTCAAAAGAAAGTGGGAGATCATTTCTAGCAGGCAGGGTGGTGTGAAAGAGGAATAATGTTACAAGTATGAAATGAGTAAAACATCACACATGTAAAACTGCTCTTAAGTGACGAGGGAAGCAAAGGGAGTGCATAGGAGGCTGCTTTACAGGAAGAGAGAAGGTGATGGGAGAAGAAAAAGGGGAGCTGGATATTAGGTAAAACCTTGAAGGTGAGGAGGATGAAATGCAGACTTAAAGGGTTTATGTGACTGCAAGTGATGCTGCTGGGGCAGAGAAGGAGCAAGTGCCACTTGTTAGAGAAGCAGAGAATGGTGGTTGACAACAGAACAGGTGTGGTATTTTTCATCTGCACAGTGAACTTGATTCTGTCAAGTGTCTGAATACAGGTTTGATACAGAATCCTCTGGGGGCATGTCTGAGTTCCTACATTGCCAGCTTCAATTATAAGGTGACTTAAAAGATTTTTTTTGAGTTTTCCACTAACAAGGACTAGAAAACAGGCATGCATGAGAATGCATTTAGATGCATCTATTAGTTTGCATAATTTATCTTGCCAATATAATGCAAGCCACATGGAGTGTTTCCAGGAGTGGAGGAAATGGATTCTCAATTTGAAGAGGAAAGGTCTAACCCTGAGCACTGTGGTGACAGACTATCTCTTGGCAGAAGAAAAAAATAGGAATGGGAGTGTCACATCTGCCTGCTAAACCCTGGCCTCCCTTCAGCTGGGCCCTGAGCTTTTCATATGGGATTCATTGGAAGTCTGTAAGTCTCGCTGAGGCCTCTGTTGACACTGAAATACACAATCACACCTTATCAATTATAGTTAAAGGGAGGACTTATCTCAGAAATGCTGGTTACTCATCTGACGACTTATCTCAGAAATGCTGGTTACTTACTTTTTCATCTGAAAAACTATTTGTGCTGATGGTATAGATGAGGAAGCCTAGTGTGACACAACAGTAGTATTGTTTTAGAGTGTATGCTTCCCACAGCACAGAATGTTAATGATTATAAACTTTTGTTTTTTCTGAAGAACAACAATGAAATTGCCAAACAGTAAAATGAAGAATAATGTGTATGCTTTGCTGAAATTCAGCCTAATCTTATCAAAACCACACAGTGTCTTTCTTTTAGGAAAGTGTTTCACAATATTTTGCACTGTAACCAACAACTGCAGATTTATTGCAACTTTTCTTCTGAAGAGGTATTTTCAGCATGACACTTGATGAATTACCTGTTAAAAATTTCAGGGTCATGGGTTTTTTGTGTTGCTCTAAGTTAAATATTTTCCTTATAATTATTGCTGCAAATTCAGTGAAATAATGCGCTCACCTTTTACCCAGTTTACACCTCCTTTTCTAGAAGCTGGAGAATCCTTTTTCATCTCAGTTCGTTTACATCAACTTGCCACTGTAGCTTTGGGCTTTTCTGCTACTAAAAATTTAAAAGGGTATCTAATGATTTTAAAAAAACACAATAATTGAAATTTATGTGATAAAACTGCGCTGGATTCAGCTGAATTATTTTTACTTATGCTTCTAAGAGGGAATGCAAATTTGGAATAACATGAAGCATTCATCTCATAGTGCCACTTTTAAATTCTATGGCCATTGAATAGCCATTTCCTAGTGAATATGAAGTGATTAAACATCTGTCTGAACTGTTCAGCCTGAAGCACATAGGTTCAAGGAATGGTTGAACTTTCTTTCAAATGCAGTTAGGAGATCACTCACAAGTCATTGCAGACATATAGTTTGAGTTGTTACTCCATTTTCTTATGCTATAGTGGTGCAAATCACCCCAAATCAAAGTTTTATAAGACAAGTGCACTCCAGAGACTATTTTTTACTCCTGAATGCATTCATGGTTTCCAAATCATTATATAGGTAGGGAAGGATTTGAACTCTCCAGATGGGTTGCTGCTAACAGTAGGAAACCTCCTGTGCAAGGTTGCTGTCAAAAAGCAGCATGTAACAGCCAATGTGGTTTTAGAAGTGAATGAACATAACTTTCAGAATCAGTGAATGCCCTAATAAAATGTGATTACTACCTATAACCTCAGTAATAAAATGCTACAAAGTTCAAGAAGAAATGATTTAATATTAACTATGATTGTTCCAGCTCTTTACTAGAAACCTGTGTGTTATAAAAATTTTTAGGTGAAGGCAGGGAGTGATTTTTACAAGTGTGTGTTTGGTTAAATGACTGTCCTGTTTCCATCTAGCTCTAGGGTGAAGGGCATATAAATCTATGCAAGTTTGGTAGCGCTTTACATTTGTCTTGATTTAAAAATTTAAAAAAACCCAGAAATACTTTGGTGTGTGCCTTTTCCTGCTCCTTTGCAGTCTGTACAGAGACTGTTACACAAGTGCAGTTGTACTTTGAATGTGCCCCTGTGTGTATGTGTAATTCTTTCTTTAGTAACTGCTGAATCCTCCAGTCAGAACCAGAATATTTCAATAGGAAGTTTTTCTATCCAAGGTATTAAGTTCCTGTATGTTTTGTGTGAATCAGTGTCCACACAGAGGAAAGTAACTGCTGAATACCATGCTGAAAGAAAGGTTAAAGTGCTCGTCCTTTATGCAACAGCAGGGAACTGAGAAAGAGGAAGAGAGAAGGACTAAAATGCTTCATTAACTCCCTGCTTATGGAACCATTAGTATTTGGAATATCAAACTACTTTGGAATTTTTTAAAGGACAGAGACAAGGAATTTATAGCACAAAGCAACATTTGAAAAGTCCCGCACTTTTTTAGCCTTCCAAACTGTGGAGGGGTGCAGATGTGGTGCCCATGCTCTGAAAGGAGTGTAGTGTTTCCTGCTTAGGAAATGCAGACAGGGAGAGTGATGGCTTTGCCACAGCTTCTCCATTCACATGCCCCTGGACAGCTCTGTGAGAGATCACTGGGAAAGATCACTGGCATCAAAGCAGCACTGCCCAGCAATTTCCCAATTTCAGTGCCGATCTTCCAGAGAGTCAAACCAGTTTGACAAAGCAGCCTTGAGCATCAGCTCACACTGGTCCTGCTTTCTTAGAACACAAGGTGCTTGAGTCTAGGGGCCTCAGATTGCTGAAGGAGTAGGGCCAGGCAGCAGATGGTGATCCTACTAAAGAATAAGATCTATCTTATGGATCTTTGGACTCCATTTAGAAAGTATTCCCATCTATGAAGGAGAAGGTAAATGACCAATCTCATTCCTAAAAGCATCAGATGAAGTGGCTGTTACAATAAAGTTTCTGTGTATATAAATCTGTTATATAGGGCATCAAATGCAACACATAGCACTCCTATTTCTTCTCCTTTTCCTCACATTTATCTTTGTGCAAACTGCATGAAAATGACTTGGTATTTCACAGTCAGCATTATTTCTGATGAATTATAAATGTGTTTTTCTTAGATTCTTTTTTGGGTGGTTGTGGGTTTGTGTTTTTTATTTTATTTAACTGAAAATAAGAGAAGTATTTCTTTTTAGTCCCAACTGAAAATTTTGCTTACAATGCAGTGTTTCTTGTTTCGCAAAGTGAATAGAAAGAAAAGGAAGAGGGAAAATTAATTATTCTTGCCATCTGTTTCACAGAGTGAAGGGAGTACCTTCTTTAGCACTGGACCCACAGAATTTACCTTCAAAATCCTGCTCCTGTGAGTATTTCTACAGATGTTAGTATAGCCTAAGCTTATGCATAGCTGGGTCTAGAATTTTAAAAGAATTAGATATTTAGTTTATGTAGCAATTTTGGTACTAGAGCTGTGTTGATCCCTTGAATTTCTCTGGAAACATACCTGGTTTTTTTGATGCCAACAAATTAACTGCAAAATTGTGTTGGACCATATTCTTAACTCTTAACTTGTGTGAATATCAGTCCTTTGGCTTGCAATAAAATCTGAATTAGTCCCACACAAAGAATCCAATACATTAAATGATTCATACCATTTGTAGTTATCAGCAAATCAGTAGTTTTTTATTTTAAATGTTGTTTATCTTTTGATTGCATGGCGCTGCAATGTTTCTCAGGAAAAATTGGTTTATATTTTACTTTTCATAGTCCTCTTAAAACTTTTGACCGACATCCAACTACGGAAAGGCAAGTATTTCCTTCTGCCCATACTTGAATCAGGGAAACATAAGGATGTAGAGTCTCCAGGCTGAGGGCTGGAAACAGAGTCACCTGTAATACCCTTTGGCAAGAGAGGCTGGTATTACTGTGGAACACTGCACTTGCCATACAAATGTATTCCACTGCGTTTTCCTCTGATTTGTAGTAGAACAGCCAAAAAAAGCCACAGCCAAAGCAGTAAGAAATCATGAGAAACAGTATCTTCAGTCAAGATGTGAAAGGAGATGGTATACTGATGAAGAAAAAATACAGAAATGTTGTCTCACATCCTGAGGGCTGCCGCAGTAACAGTAAGTCACTGGGGCAGAGATTAAATGAGAAAGAAGACCCAATGCTAACGGAGAAAATGAAAGAAAAATCAGCCTTATGAATGGGTGTTGTCATGTATTAAATCAGTATCCATCTGACTTGATAGAAAAAATTTCTTAAAAACACCACCAAAGGAAGCTGAAGTCATACAAGAAGGTTGTGGAGGTGTCGTGATGCATGATCCAACAAGGTACACAGGAATGATCCGAAACGCTTACTACTTCTCTTTGTATCTTAAAAGCATTTCAGGAGGCTCTCAGCATGCAGCTACTATCATTTAGCTAAATCCTTTAAACTAGGAACATTGTCTTCAAAAAAATTACCTCCTCTCCCAACACAGCCAAGTGTGAAAGAGCAGACAGAGCCATGCTATTAAAAATCACAGGAAGTCCTGATTGAATGAATGTTTAAGGAACAGCCAAGTGTGTATTAAAATGTTTTTTTTCCAGTCATCCTTTCATTTGGCTTTGTTTCATTTATTCCTACTTCCTGTTTCCTGTAGTCTAATTTGGAAATCTCTGAAGTACCATTAAAATAAGATTGTCACAACTCTGCTCAGGTCCCATATTGTCATTAGCTCTGTAATTAGGATTAATATTAATTTTAAAAAATATCTTTGAAGATACTAGTTTTATTTGGGTTGTTTGGTATGTTGATGAGAGGAACTTTTGCAGTCCAGGACACAGAATGAGTAGGAACCTTATAGGCAAAAATGGCAGTAGACTGGGACAAAAATCAGTCAGCCTCTGACTCTCTGCTGTTACAGCTGGGCACAAGTATCCAAACTGTGAGTCTCTAAATTGGATTCCTACATGTTTGCATGCAATAGAAGATTAGCTGTGTGTTTAGGAAAAATGGAAGAGAGTATGTACACCTAATTTATTGGGTTCTTCTTTGCTTGTTTCTGAATGATGCGAGAGATGATGAACAACAAAATCAGGCTGCTCTAATTACTTCACCCATGACTGCACCACACACCACAACTGCAGGAGCTAAGTTTCAATCAGGCTGGGAGAGGCTTGGTCAATGGGCAACAGCTTGCAATAAAATGGCAACATTTGCTTCAAAAAATCATTTTTTGCATTGCTTATGTGCAAGTATCTGGCAATCTACTATTAACCTAGGTCCAAGAACCAGTTACTTTGTAATTAGGTTTAATATGAATTTTATTACTGAGGGTTTGACATGACTGAAAGATTACTATATCACCCAAATGTAAGACATTTTGTTGTTTAATGCCAGGTTAATCCTGGTTTTACCAAAGTAGGATGCATGATGACTGCCTCTAATAAGTTTGTCTGAGTTGTATTAGAACTTTTTAAAATACGGCTACTTAAATCTATATCAGGGCAGCTTTCCTGGCACATAGAATAACTTGAATGATTTAAAAGTATAAATGAATGCAAGATTATACAAATATTCAGCATTGTGTCACTGACAGGTAATGGACTGAATTCTCTCTTTGGCTAATCTGCCTGAGGGTCTGTTTCTTTTAGAGTATAAGGTCTTTAGGGAAGGGACTGACTATTACTGTCTTTAGGCAGTATCTGTTTATGTTACCATAAATCAAATAGCAGAAAAAGGTTGCCTGACTACATGGAGCATACATGGACTCTTCTCTGTAAATAAAATTATCAGTCTTAAAATCTAAACTGCCTGCCTGCAAAACAAACCCAGAATATCCAGTTAAATAATACAACAAGATATTATTAGTGAAACTCACTGTCTCCTTACATAAATATAACCATCAGTTTAACAACACCATGAGAATATTTTGCTCAGTAACTTTTGTACTGCAGCATAATCATATAACCTGACATCCTATAAACCTGACATCCTATAACCTGACATCCAATGAAATACCAATAGGTATTATACATTATACAGTACCCTGGGCTTGGATGGTGCACAAGAAATTCTTATATTATGATTGTCTTCAAGACTGATTCTACAATTCATATGCAGACAGAAACACAAAAATGCCTGGGTTTCAACAAAAGACTTCAAGGAGCCAGTCCTTACTTTTTTTGCTTTGTATCTGTAAAGCCTTTGATAATACACATATTTTTAAAGTACACCTTAAGATAAGCCAACTTCTAAATTCAGCTTCTTGAAACAGCTCCTTTTATATTTCCTCTTGCATGAGCACACACTGCACCAAAATCCAATATACTGTATCAAATACATGCATTTTGCAAATATATGACTATTTGATAAATGGAGTTGAATGTGGGAATTTTTTGGTTACTTTTATCAAATGAAGAATGTGCATAGTATAGTTTGTAGCTCACATGTTGCATTCAAATTACCTCTTTCTACAGTGCAATGTGCATTTGAAGTTCTCTGAGATTCACTGTAAGTACTTATCCAGAATACGCAATTAAAATGTAATTAATTTCTAGATATCATCAATATTCTGTCATTGCATAAGGGGAATGGACTAGGTGACCCATGAAGTCTATTCCTACCCTCATATCTATTATGATTACCTTATATTAGTAAAATTGCTTTTTAAGGTCACTTATATGTCATGGTTGCCTTTACACAAATATTTGGTACATTTGGCCATTTATGTGTATTTTTTCCAGTTCTGCTTAGAATGGATTCAGTACAGCTAGAGCACCAAATGAAGGAAAAATGTGATATTTTGTTGTAAATAATTCATAAAACAACGTTATGACCCTTATTCCCCGTGAGGCACCCAGATAACGAGCCACCCAAATGAAGCAGTGAAAACATGCACTTCCCCTGCCTTGGGTGTGCTCCTGACAGACTCCTCAGGGTCACAAACTCATCAATCTCTTTTCACACATGAGCTAATCAATTCAAAGAGGGAAGTGCCAATGAGCTATTAGATCAATATGGTGAAGTATGGAGATTGATCTTATCCCAGAGTGACTACATTAACAGACTCGTCAGTGTGACCTCTGCCCTGCGGCACACATTACACAGGATTGCAAGTCTGAGATCTGAATGAAGACCTCAGGTCATTGCTTTTAATAATCTGCTTTGCTGAAAGAATTAAAAGTAAATCTGTAAAGGGATGACTAATGAAAATATGAAGTGCTTTCTGCTCCTCTAGTCTTGGAATGCTTGCAGAAATCACGCCAGCTTTTCACAGCAGCCGACAGCATCAACTGTCTCACACAGGCACCTGCTCAGCCGTGCCGGGCTATCGGCGTGTGGGAGAACAGTTTAATACAGCCACTGAGAGAGAGCGTGCTCTCCTGCCACAGAAATTAATAAATGAAACAAAATACAAAATGATGAGAAGTACTAGCTGTGTCAAAATCACTTAAAATCTTGGCTGAACTACCAGACTAAGAGCTGGACTGGAGTCCTGATGGTCTGAATTATTTAGCTGGTGTAAGTGGGATGGCAGGAGCTGCCACTGCTGTGGAAGTTGCTCAGAGTGCTGCCATACACTGAGTGTTCTTTCACCGAGCAAAATGTTCCCAATACTGGCAGTAACTCAGGGTCCAGCCCTGGGAGTCAGTCCACTTTCAGTTAGGCCAGAGGCCAGTGACTTTGGGGAAAATTGATCTGATCAGAGGAGCCTGGTTCACAGAATTTACAAGCAATATGTGCATACACTCTGTAATGCTCTGCTGTGCCTCAGTCAACCTGTGCTGGTAAATGTCACCAGCTCTGCAGGAAGTCTGTACATGAAGTGACCACATGTAATACACAACCTCATGTAATAAGCAACCATTCTGGGCATCTCATTTTAAAGACTCATTCTTTTCATATATAATTTCAGAGATGCTGAAAAAAAGTACACTTTTTTTGTCTCAGAGCATGATATTAGTATTGTTAATATTTTTAAACTGAATAATTTCATTTCAATGAAACATTTATGCATATAACACACTTTTAATATGTATTTTTATTACATGGAACATTTTTATTGTTCATTGTATAATTGAATCAATGAATTAGGAAAAGGTTACTAAAAAGGGATTAATGCATTTTTAATGAAACTAAATGACATAACTTCTGTTAGTCACTGAGAATAATGGCAGATCTATCAGGTTTATACAGATAAGAGCTTTGTGAGTTTATGTGAAAGCCTATATAATGGCCCTCATTTAGCTGTAACCTAGAAAAACAGCCCTAGCAATCCTACTCAGGATTTTAATTCATTGTTTATGTATATGATCGCTCTTCCACCTTGTGATCAGATCACCTGTCTAATGATGCAAATATGAATCTCTTTAGCAGACACATCTATTTCCAGTTGTAAAACATTTACTGAAAACAATGCTCTTTCAAAGTCTAAATGGAAGAACCAAGCAAGGCAATACTACTGGGAAATGATTCTGAACTCAGGATAGCAGATAGGGAAACCAGTGAGAACTCTGCACATTAATAGTGAGAATGTGAACATTTTAATGCTCACACAGCTCAAATCCTTAATTAGCACACCAGCCTAAATTATAAACACTTCATAGGTAGAAACTACTATGCTTGAAGATATCCTAGTAGAAAATCTTTATATTGGTGTAACACTGATTGAAATGTTAATGCTGTACAAATGTGATAGAGAAGACTGTAACAGCAGTTGCAAAGTTGGTTCTGAATCCCACAGAGATATCATGGTCTTCGCAACCTAAAAACCTTTAATTTTTGATTATTTTGGAATGGATATAAAAATAGAGAACAGAAGGTTGTATTAGCACAGGATATATTGGGGAGGAGGGACTTTATAATGACCCCTTAGAAATATATTTGCATTTTTGTAACTGGACGTATGTTACCAAACTTCAAGAGAGTGATTCTAGTCCTTTTCCTACCTTCCAGTAGAAACTGAGAGCATGCAGAACATGTGTGGTACAAAAGATGCTGCAGTATTGCGCAAGAACTTGTCTGAATTCTGTGAGACCACATAATTCACAGTGGTGAACCACAGTTAAATAAATCTTACCACCAAAATGGGCATACTTTTTCCTACCACTAAATTGTGGTTTTTACATCATGTCCTTTCCAAACAAACTAAAAAGCTATTCTATAATAGAAGTGCTTTAGATCTAGAAGGGGTTTAAAATCCCAATATTATATTTGTATCTTTCCACTTATAAAGCAAAGAACCTAATACATATCCAACAGTACAGGTCTCAGAAGGACTTTGATTCAGGAAAGCTCTTGTCCTGACTTCACAGATGGGAAGCTGATGCTTACATATTTACAATAAAATGAGGGTGGTTCTCCTGAACAAGGCCAAGGATAAGTAAACTTATAGCATATACAGAACTAAAATACCTTCTCTAGAAATTATAGTAACACTTTTTTTTTTTTCTAATTCAGTGTCTCACACTCAACAAGTGCTAGAAGTAAATGCTGCCTCCCAATGGAAACACAAAGTTTGTTTCCCAATAAAACAAACCACAGAATTTCTGGTCCAATGTTTTAACATACCTCTACTAAGAAAAGAACAATTTTCATTCTGGATTTCACAATCAAATGTTTTGGTTTATGAATTTCGTACCAGTGGGCTCACAATGTACTTCTGGAGTAAGGCGGATGCCTTTCCCCTTTAAAAACAACCACTTGAAAAGTGGTCAGAAACACGAGGAAGCAAAACTGGAATAGTGGTAGAGTTCAAACAAGGTCATGAGGTTCATGAGAAATACAATTTATCTTGAGATTCTGCAATTTACCATACAGCTTCACAACTCGTAATTGCAATATTGCTGTCACACATGTGCTACCGACAGATGCATCTGTCTGGCCGCAGAATCTGTGGCTGCATTAGGGATATCTGCTAGTGGCATCTATTTAGATGCTTGTTATGTGTCCGAGTGCAAATAAGTAATACACACTGTTTTATAGTCAGTGAGACATGTCACTAACTTCTTTGTAACACAGGAATGGATTTTTAAAAAAATCCCTCAAATTTCCACTGTAAGCAAGAGCTTATAGGCAGAGAACATTTCTGAAAACTTCAGAATAGAGAAATAATCTTCTGGGAAATTTTCAGTAGACTCAAATACATGTCTAGAATCTAAATGTTTCCTCAGCCTCAACAGAATAAATAATGCTTTCTAGGTAACTACTGCAGCTCTTTTGATAACATATATATTAATAAATTAAAAATGTCTGTAGATTGACAAGTGTTTTGTGGGCTTATACTGGAAAGCCAATAACTAATTATGAAAGCCTGACTTGACTAATCAATTATTCAGATGAACATTAGGTGCCTATTATATGCGTAAACATGGGAATTATATTTCCCCTAAGTAACTTTCTAAAATAACAAACCCAAAACATGTAAATTTGAACCAGGCAGAAATGGCACTATTATGCCCTTATTGCACATGTAGAACTCCCACTGAATTATTCAGGGAACAGTGAATCGGGAGCCTCGGTCTTCTAACTCTGAGCAGCGCAGCAATAGCAGCACATGCCATGCAGTATTTGTTATGCATGTAATATTGATTTAGCTCATTTTTGCTGGTCATGTTTCAAATTCATTTCATATTTAGGAGATAGGGAAAAGGAGTAGTGTCTCTGGATTGATATTTGCAATATATTTTTATGCCTGTTGGACACAAGATTATCTGATAAATTAATAAGACCAAGTCTTTTGATTGCAGGAAGAACAAGCCTTTGAAAATGAGCACCAGTGAGGTAATGAATTATGTTCTGAAAAGGTTTATACTTGCTACATTCCCCACCTCCTGCACGTAAAGATTGGGAGAGCGCTTGTATTACAGAATGGATTTGCTTACGTTTCTTTAAGGCACAAACCACAGCAAAGTAACGCAGAATTGTCCTTTCCATTTAGAAAAGACCATGCTCTTAAACAGATACAGCAACAGGGAAACCAGAAATAGATGTGACCAGACACCTGCTGACAAACAGTGACAAATCCCACTGACACTGCAGTGACCCCCAGTTAGTCAAGATTTAATTAAGGAGTATAATTAAGTCAGTGAAACAGAACACTAATGAGTGGTGGTTTTTTATATGGGTAATTACACATAAGAATACAAAGTAGGCTAGACCCCTACATATATCATTAAAATGAACAGTATAGAGTGACAACCAGGGCTTCAATATTTTTGTTTTTTCTCCGCAATAATGCAGGTTGAAACACCCCATCTTGTTAAGCATGTGTAACATGCTCACAAATGCTCCTGGCCCAGCCATGCATGTGTCTAAGCATGTTGGTAACATGACCTTGGTGGCACAATGCACATCACCTCAGCTACGTGTGCATGGGTCTGCCAGGCTCTCTCTTGTCACTGTGTTCGCCTGTGTTTGTACTGGGCAGGGGTCACTTGGGCTCCTTTTCTAACAAATGACATTCTGCTGCTATTCTCTTACAAGTAACACAGCCTCTGGATTTCATTTATCACAAGTGTTGATTACGAGGAAGACATAGGTTACAAATTGTTCCTATGATTATCTGCACGTTGGGCACAATTTACCTTTACAATGAAATGACAGAGATTTCTTACAGCAGATCCAGATCCAGTTCTCTGGAATTTATTTTGGGAGTCTTCAGGCAGTTGAATGAAATAGCTGAAATATCTCTGACTACGTGGTATTTGCTTATATTTCAAACAGAAAAGTATTGTAAGGTAGCTTTACTAGACCAAAATCTGAAACTAGAAGGGAAAACATCATCATGAATAATGATGACAATGGTAGGGGAAAAACAACTTTCCTATGGTCCTGAAGATTTAAAAGAATTCCTGTGTAGTTTGGGGCCAACCCTCTGCTGGGATTACTCTATCTGCTCCCAGCTGGTAGCCTGCAGTTCATGACAGCCTTTTATCCGTTATCAAAGCAACAAGTGGAAAAGCAGATCCTCCTGCCTGCTAACACTCTGTTCTGTTCTCTCTGTAGAATTTCTGCTTCTAAATCTTTCCTTTTAACAAGTCCTCAGATTTCCTTCCTATGGCTGCAGGAGGCACTAAATATCTCTCAAGTTTCTAGCTCACTTGTCTTAACTTAAACTCTGTAGAACACTAAAGGAAGAAAGAATAATTGCACTGCACTAGGACATTTTCTACAGGAACTGACTGAAATGCAGAATGAGCCCAATCTTGCTCATGCTGGAGCACTGAGAGTTTAGCAACTGAGTTCAGTGACAGCAAAAGAAGAACCCAATTACTGAAATGACATGGTACTAATATAATGCTTTTACAATTAATGTACTTATGTAAGTACAAGTTTTACTGTTTCAAAAACAAAGCAAACAAACTGCATTGAAACTTATGTCATATATCCTGCATTTACTTTGCTTTTTAGTAGCACAGGAAAAATAAAAAAGGTAGAACTAAGAGATATTTAAGTATAATCAATGAAAATTCTTTCAAGCAAAATCTATCCACTGAAACTGAACGGTTATTTGTTATTAAAAATTATAAATTAATATATTTTATATAGTAAAAATACACATCCCACTTTCCTTAAAGTCATACTGTCATGGAGTAATAGGTTTTAGTTACACAATCCTGTAACAGTAACTACAATCAGGTAAAAATCAAGAGAATTTAACAAGCCATTGTGTGGGCTACATTAAACAAAAATATATGTTAAGATTCTTTTGGTTTTTGTTAAACCCCCAATTTATGACAGTCATGTGGTGACAGCAGATGCCATGGGAATGCCATCGTGGCAGTGAATCTGGGACTTGTTCCCTCTCTGAAACAAGGCCTTTGCCAGTAGACTCCTTAGAGCATGCCAAGGTGCCCCTCTGAGCTGGCCACAAGAGATGGGGCAGGGCCAGGTCCCACCAGCACCATGCCCTGCCCACCGCACTGTCTTGTCACACTGAGCAGAGTCAGCTCTGGGGCCTCTGGTGCTTTGCTGAGATATAAGCAGTAGCATCTCATTTTCATGAGGTGCCTGAGGTAAACATTCTGGAGAAGGACACAAAAATTTCAAGATACGAAGTTTCTATCTCTTTTTTTTCTCCATAAGCTGAAGCACATGCAAAAACCCTAACAGAACTGTAATACAATAAACCAAGGGAGGTCATAAAACTTACAAAGATTATTTCCCCATTTTCATTCTTCTGTGGGCACGTGCCAGTATAAAATACGGGGTCAGCAGGAGTGACTTCTGCATGAGCTGCAGACACATGAGTGCATAAGGGGTCCCTGACATCTTCTGCCCCATTTTCACCCCTGCGAGGCTGCCCCTGCCCAGTCGCGTATGAATGAACAGAAGTGCCTTTCATCCCCCACTTGCCTGGCGCTTCAAAAGGAACTACGAAAATAGCAGCAACAAAAATCCAGCCGCCTGCCAAAAGGCCCGCACACGTCCCATTCTCACAGGCATGTGAAAGGTTGGAGAGCTCAGCAAAATTTTTATGTACGGGAGCAGGCCCAAGGAAAACTCACACGCCATAACCAATTGTGGACAGAGGATCATCTATCAGCAGACAAATGCAGGAACTCCAGAATGTCTCTCCTCAAATGAAATAATATATCTTTGAAAGCCAATGCCCGTTTTAGGCCTGAGGCCCATATATCAAGCCTGAGAGGCTTGTGGATACGCTCCAGGGCCATTAACCTTCCACCTGTTTCCCCTTGTCCTTCAGGATGAGACCCTGCCCTTGATTTTACTCCCTTCCCCTGTTCATCTTCCGACAGAGTGTAAATGTAAAGCAGAGGGCCTGTGAAATAATTCAAAGGCAATGGACCAGGGACATGGTTACAAATCTCTGCCACTGGCACTGTGACTTATGCAGGCAGTTTGTCACACATGAGCCAGGTGACCTCTGTGACATAACAGAGAAAAATATCGCCCGAGATCAAAAGATGAGATTCAGAGCACTCTAAGTAACTCTGGTGTACACAGCCGCGTTATGCGGTGGCCAAGGGTTTCCTCTGCTCCCAGTGCTGCTCGTTCCACTCACTGGCGGGCGAGACACACTCCTGCTAATTTCAGTAATCTCTTTTTCTCTCATCTCTTTGGAAATCTTTCCTGTAACCTGAACATCAACATTTGTCTCCTTCTGAAGCCCCTGTTTTTCAAAAAAGATAATTACACTGACAAGGAGAGACAGCAAAGTGTCATTCAGCAGATAAAAATTAACGCATAAAAAGCAGGTCTGTTTTAATCAAGTAATTTTTGAAATTGTAAGTATTACTAAAACTTTGTATGAGCAATGATGTCTCTAGTATTGGAGTAAAAAGTGTTCAAAGTCTAAAATTTATTTGGATTCAGCTCTCATGATGGTAAAATTGAGAGTAGAGTTAGTATTAAAAATATGTAATAGACCCAGATAATACAGTTCTGTACCTATTCATATTTTACAAAGATGTATACTACAGAATCAGAATAACATCCACTTGAAATAAACCAAACCAGATTGATTTTTTCTAAAAAATCTTGATTTAATTTTTCAAGCTGTGTGCTACATAGGAAGTTTCCCAGCTGTTTTGTACATTCAGGACTCTCTGCTGGGTGTAGACAAAAGAGTAAGGCCTAATGCAGTGTTTCTCTTTCACTCCTTGTGACCTAATGGTATGTCTGGTATGGACATTTAATTTTGTCTATTTCATAAATTAAAGAAAACCCCACAACTGTCACAGTATCCCTGGCATGATGATGAAATGAGAAATACAACTGTAGCTAGATCAGCCTAAATCCCATTCTAATCCTAAATCACTTTGGCACTTGCCAACACCTAGTTGATGAAAAACTCAGTTTGACCCATGAATGTATATAAAAATACACTTTATACAGACACATACAGAGAGAAATTCAAACACAAGTGTGCTAAGTGTTAACCTTATCAGCTATTTTATCCTGTTTCATCTCATGCCGACTTGGAAAATTTTGCAACGTTCAAGCTCTTGCTCAAAATCACCTTGTGTTCACTATGGAAATACATATAAATTCACTAAATCTAAAAGCATAAAAAAGTTGGATAATGGATAGGTCTTGAGGCTAAATCATGCAGCAGTTACCAAGAAACGCACAGCTGAAAATCATTTCATGTTTCCCATTGACTAAAACCTGATGTACAGCAGTAAACCACTCTGGTGCAGAATGCTGCAACAGTAAACACAGTAAATGCAAGATTAGTATTATAAAAAGATGACTGTGAAGAGTTACCACATGTATTTGCAAAAAGAAGTCAGCTGTTTGATTTTATAGTGGTAAAATCTTTTGCTTTTGTTCGGGCTGTGTGATTAAACACACATTTTCCTCTTTTAAATATCTCTAAAGAAACTGTCAGAGACACAACAGTCAGCAATTACAGGTCAGTTTTGTCACCAGTTTCACTGAACTCCAAGTCAAATCCCAGATGTCTTCATTTTTGAAAATACCTAGTGTTGCTTTTTCGTGTAAAATATAGGTATTACAACCAAATTTTCTGGCAGTCAGATCTTTAGCCCTTTTACAGTCCTACTGAACATATTAATTTGTATTTAGTTTGAGTTTCACTTAGGCTTTCTGCATTTTTAAAATATATTTGATGTATCCATGAAAAAATTAATATTTAATTTAAAAAGCACCTAACCCAATCTGTTGCCTTTTACAGTAAGTATGATCTAGTGCATCTGCTTTTGTAATATTCATGAAAACTGGAAATCAAGGCTAGGCATCATATGCTACCATCATATGCTAATAGAGGGTTTTGCTCATTTGAGTGTTTGATCAGTTTTGAATGCCCAAATGGCCTATTAGAATTTCCAGGACAGAAACTACTGTAAATGTTATTATATGTATAAAAATACCATTATATGGATATCATAAATTTTAATTTTTATAGATACACACTCAGATTCACATAAAATAATTTGTCTCATTTACCTCCTTCCATGTGCTTTTTGTTAAATAGCTACTGAACAAATATTTTATAAAACTGAAGATTAAATTACCCTGATTATAAGAAGAAGAGAATTTGACTCTTGGTTATAATATAACAGAATATCTTGTCTTGAGGAAAAAAGCCTTAAATTAATTGGCTTACATAGTACACACATGCTACAAGCCCAATTAATTGTATTTTTGAGTCAATGTGCCTCTCTGATTCAGGCATTTGAAACAAAATAAAGCAAGGAGTATTTAACATTAACAGTAATTTGAAAAATAATAACAATAATTTGGGACATGAATCATTCCTTACATTCCTTTCCAACTACAGACAATTTCTGTTGGGAAAAGTGCCATATAGTATCGACAGTGACAACAAATTGTATTGTCCAGTGAACATCTGTTTCCGACTCCCACACTGATATTGCAGGTTGGCTACTTCTGATTTAGTCTTCACAGGCTGCCCAACCACAGAGGAACTGGAAATTACTGGTACATTCAACTTTTATTATTGGAACACAGGAAAACTTTATCATCATGCTGGGAAGTTCTGTGTCTTTTGAAATATTGGAAGGAGGATTACGTGAGCACAGAAAGCCACATGCGACAATTCTTATGACGAAGGAGAAAAGTGGCTCCTGTTCATTGTATCTGTCCATACACATGGGTATGAAAGTCTGAGATTAAAATCTCAAAATGGAACAGTATTTCTATTTTCAAGATGAGATGTTTGATGATGAGGGTTTGGTGGGGGGTGTTTATTCTTAATTAAAGCAGCAGCATTGCAAAAAAGGACCGGATTCTCTCAGTCTTGCTCAATATGTAGCATAGTGTCCCTACACAAAGTATCTCTGAAATTCAAAGCAGTTTCTATAGGGCAGAGAAGACTGAAGTTTAGTTTGAATTGCAGACTCTAGCCCCAGAGAACTGAGCTGTTCTAACTCATATTTACTGCACCAAGTTACTATTATACCAATTGAAACAGTAAGGCTGTGTTAACTAGCTGAAATTACTACTGTTTAAAAAAATCAAAGCCAATGCAAAGCAATTTTTTTCAAAACTAAGGGGAGCTTGTTAGAATGATCAATGTCATTATTCTCATAGTTCCACCACCATTGTTGGAAAAAGGTAAAGTTCCACTTTGACTGGGAAAAAGAAGAAAAGAAGATACATTCTTGATAGGCACCATGTTTGATAAAGCTCCAACTCCTGATCTGTAAAGTATTTTACAGAGAAAGGAGAGCAAGAAACTTGACTGAACTCCTGTTAACACTAATTAGAGTTGCCAGCATGCAGTGGAATCAAAGGCAAAACATGTGGAGCTCCCACTGAAGTCAAGAGGAGAAGGGTGTGACTTAAAGGAGAGGCATGCAAATTAAAAATAAATGCGGTTCAACGTTACCAAATGAGCTGCTCATGTAAATACTGGCTTTGAGGTCTAACCCTTCCTGCTGGGAATACTCTCCCTGAAAGTTCATTCCTAGTCAGGAGACAGCATTGTCCTTGACCACACTTGCCAAATGAGAACCTATCATGTGAATGATGGGTCCATGGACCATATAAAGCAATTGCCATGTGTTTCTTTCTACTTAAAGTTGTTACTATTGTTGCTGTTGTTAAGATTCTTGTTGTTTATTCACTGTACTATAAGCAAGGACCATTGTTTTCCAAGTCCTGCGTCAGAAAGGCAGTGCTACTCCTTACAGCAATTTTGGATTTCTCAAAGACTAGAAAGTCTTGGTAGAATCTTAGCATTATGGCAAATATTCCAGATTGTGTTAGGACAATCCAGGTCTTGGCCTCAGATGCAGAACATTGCCTGTTCTTGTTTTTCGTGAGTATGATATGTACTAACCCAAACAATACTCAGTAGTATTTGTTTGTGAGCAGCTAGCTGGTGAGCTATGCCCTGCTCTTCTCTCCATGTGTAGATAAAAGGTACACCAGTCACTGTGGAATTGTCAAAAAAGAAACTGAAACTATTTTATGCCACAGTGACCTGGGTACGAGCTACACATTAGTTTTGGCTTCCAGTTGCACACTGGATTATTTGCACCACCAACTAATTTAGTCTCGTCTCCTAGCAGCCAGTCTACTACATCCCTGCCATCTCCCACATTTCTAAGAACAGGGTTGTTATTGCCCCTAAAACCACTGCACAGACAAACAGGAGCAGAAACAGAAACTTTGGGCAATTGTCACCTGTTATTCTTACTACATATTTTTGCTGTTACCTGAAGGAAAGTTAGTACTTAGGATTAAATAACTTTGTGGTTTTACTGTGATTTCTACTGAGCTCCAGAAATATCAATATGGTGACTGCTGGCCTGTATGACCCACATACTGTGAGCCTTTTTCTCAAATATTTCCATCTTTTCTAAAAAGGATGCACAAAGATTTTGAGGGCTTGTCACTGAAACCACTGACTAATTGAGGGAAAAGGTCAGTGGAGCCCAAAGCCACAAATAATTGCCATTATTGCTGCCTATGTAGTGACCGTGGCACTACCACAATTCCCAAGAAAGAGAAATGAAAAGAAGATAAAGTAGATAACAAATAAGGCATTTAGAAATAACATGTAGCAAATTAAATTTAAATGCTTGACACAGGCAGATTTACAGAAGAAAACAGAAAACTGGCAAATGCTATGAGTGAAAATGGAAATACAGTATTCAGGATCTTAACTTGCACTTCTTATTTGGACAGAATTCTCATTGGTTGCAGTAAAGCTTTTTCTGATATGCAGTACAAGACTGGGTCCATAAGAACAGCCTGACTTACACTGAAAAATGCAATACACAAGGCTGCTTTTTTCAGTTCTTCTCTTTAGGAAAGCAAGCAGTTACAGGTACGTATTTCTTTCCTTGCACAGTGAATTCTGGCCGTAGCATGGATACAAGGAAGGTTCCCAACACTGTTAGTCTTTTCTGCCCATACCTCGAAGCGGGATGAAGCAGATTGGCATGTGACTAGACAGCCCTGTTTCTACCTCCTCTAAATTGTTGGATCATCCCTCAGACTAATCAGTTGCCTAAGAGATGCAGAAAGCTGCTTCTTGAGTGGTGAGGGTTATGACTCAGCACCACCAGTGTGCTCATTACTCAGGACAAACTGGGAGACTGCGGTACGTATTCCCCAATAAATACCAAGAGGTATCCAGATGAAACAAAGACACAGTGTTGACTGTAACACCAGAATAAAGATACAATTCTTCTTCACATTCGGTGTCACTTAGTCAGGGTGATGTTTCCTGTAGTCAGCGAACACGCCAGTAAAAGAATTTCCTTGGCATAGAGACAACATGGAAATGTCCTTTTAAAATCAGTTAATACCAACAGAACTCATGAGCTAGCTGGAACCATTTCCTATGCTATGGAAAGAACACTCAAATAAAGTTAACTAAGACATTTCACCCTCCCAGCCTCCCCCCTCCCCATCTATTTCTGGATGTCTTCTTTTGTTCACCCTTTGCTAATTATAGTGGCCTTGCTTAGGTGATATTTATAGTCTTAAAAGAGTTGCCTGACTTTTAGAACACTTTATTCATGTATATTTCCTGTGTTTATTGTTGCCTTAACTAATTTTTTAAAATTAATTTTACTTGATCCAAGATTTTATTTAGCAACAAATATCAAAGTAATTTTTCTTTCAACAAATGCAAGACCTGTATTTAGATGTAAAAAGCATTTTTCTATTTCTGAATTTCCGAAAACAGATTTTAGTTTCTTTCCCTCTCCAAGTGATGAGTATGACAGAAAACTCCAGAAGCAGACAAAATGAAATTCCTTTTTTCACTGCAGTATGGTTACTTGGTATTTTATTTTACTAATTTATCCTTCTTTATCAGTAATGGTTACCTTAATGTGTGGGGTGTTTCCAAGACACAGTGTTAAATATTTTTTTCCCAGACTACCCTGATGTTTTCCTAACCACCTATAACTGAACTTCCACAGGTTACAGAAGAGGAAAAAAGACACTGAGAAGGTCTACATAAAATTACATCTTCACTTTCGCACCTGCACCATATTTCATCACTTTTTTAGTTTTTCTTCATTCCTTCTTAAATCTGCCCTTTTGTTTCCTCTGCGGTTGCACTGAAAGTGTGCCTGTAGTGGTGCCAGTAGTGACAGCTTTCAGTCCCTATTTCAAAATAGCAGGTAAAGAACATTTTCAGGAAAAATTTGATGTGTGCCTTTCAACTTTATTGCAAGCAGATGGATTTGGGGAAATGTTAGAGCAAAACTAACTGGTGGTTCACTTTTTAGCAGAAAGGCTTTCTCCATCCCTTGATGCTGCCGCGCAGTCAGGCGCGGACACCAGGAATTACGAGGTCTCCGGAGAGCACCTGGCACCCGCGGCTCCCGGCCGGTGCCCGTGTCCCTGTCCCCGTGTCACACAGGAGCCCCTGGCTGGGCTGGCGAAGGGCACAGCCCACCGCAGCCACTCGAGGGGGACGCAGGGAAGTGAGCGGCCCCTTCCCTGGGTGGGCCGCCGGAGCCCCTCAGCCCCTCCAGGCTGGAGCCGGGGCCGGGCACGGGCACGGACCCCGCCCCACGCTCGGTCCTGCCCGCGCTGCCTCGGCACTGGAGCCCAGAGCTGCGGGCGGCACCTCGGGCCGCCAGCCCCGACCTCTTCACTCGGCCCAGAGGCAGCCTCAGAGGAGCAGAGCCGTGGCTCGAGTGAGCTGCTGTTTTCGGCTTTTCTCCCATATTATGTGCTGATGCCTGCGCTGCGCTCGCTTCACCTGCCAGCCCCAACACCCCTCAAGGCCCCACGTGGTCCTCACCCGCGGCGCCATTCAAGCTCCAGCCAAGGCCCTGGCTCCCTCACTGCCGGTATGTGCCCTTGTCTCGTCCCTTCCAATCCTGCCGTGTCCTTGGGGCTCCCAAGGCTCTCTGTGAGGGAGGTGGAGTGGGATAGTCCTGTGGGGGGATGGCGGCCTCTGCCCCTCAGTGAGGCTGAGGCGATGGTGCTGCCGTGCCCCGCAGTTTCTGTGGCACGCAGAAAATGTTTCAAATCCATTTTGTAAGGGGCTAAGATGGCGTGTTGTGATTTAGCCAACATTAGCTCTGAATAAAACTGTGCTGTAATGGAAAATATTCAAGTCTTTTAGTATGTTCCTGTGCTTATACAGCTGTAAAAGGTGTCCAACCTGTTCTGAGTGCTCCTGCGATTTGCAATATGGTTTGAAAGCTCAGCTTTAGTTAGGCCTTGTGTCCGATAATGAGTCTGCTGACAGAGTGTTGTGAAAAACACATTTGTGGTGCTGCCTCTAGCAGCACCAATAACACTTGTGGTGAGGAGCTACACAGTTTCTCACTCTCCTAGGTACATTTTGTTCAGATGTTGAAGTTCTACAAGTCTTTCTCTCTATATGGCTGTATAGAAGAACATCCATTTATATGATGCAGCTTCAGCCGTGCTTAAAGGAAGTCTGTAAGCTTCATTATGGCTGGGATTTCATCCTTACAGCAGGTGATCCTAAAGGCTACAGGTTAACAGAAGAACATCTTTAAATCTTACCAGCCCTGATAAATTTATAGAGGCAAACTTCTACTGGAACTGGGAGCCATCCCATAGAACAGGAATATGATACAGGTATTGTATACAAGTGCTGGTTCTGAATGATACAGGTAACATACAAAACCTCTGGATCAAAATTAAACAAGTTCTCTTCCTGTGGTAAGATCTGCAGCCTGTTTATACAAAATGTCATAATTTGCAGATGGAAAACCAGCTCTTTTTTGGATTTTTTTTTTTGGCGGGGGGCCAGAAACTTGCAAAAACTGGAGATCTTTGCAAGTGAAGAGCTGTCATTCTGACAATAAAAATGCGACCTTACTAAGTGAAATCAGGCAATATATCTGATTTTCCCAAGACACTGGAATTACTTTATTTCCAATGTGTAGAGCTCTCCATCATTTGCCAAAACGATCAGGCCTTCACAGCAGAAAATAACAGCTAAAAATTGTCTGAAAATACAACAGACTGTCAACATGGCTGAGCATTCCCTGTTCAGTTTCTTAGTACAGCAGTTATTGTTGGAGTTAACTTAAACATCCCTTTGGACTACTCACAGCATGCAAGATCTAAAGAGCACAGGTTTTTCATCTCGCCCTACAGCAACGTGATCTACATTTGCTAACACACCCAAGTAATCTTTCTATGTCACTGCTGGCAATTGTCAAACTTTAATTGGAAGCTTACATTTTGGAGGAAAACAATTAAACTGTAATATTAAACTTCTGTCTTGTGTAACCAATACCTCAAACTCAGATTAACTCAGTGTCTGCTTCAGGACTTTTAGCAGGAGTGGCTGTAGCTATGTAATTCCTTGTGTCCATATGTCAGGCTATTACATCTCTACGTAGGGGCTGGCAGCTTTTTGAATTGTTACTTGCTCAAATTTTCTCTGTAAATACCAAAACTTTGTTACTGCACCATGGCTGTTCATGGCAACCTGAGTAACTTTGCTGGTGAACTGCTGGGGGCAGGTGCACTCAAGTGCAGAAGTGGCAGTGCTTCCAAAAACACCTACATGCAACATGGTTCATAGTCACAGCATGATGCTTAACTGGGTATTAGATAGAAAATTACTAAATCCAGGGAGACTACTCAGTCTCCTGCTACCAGGGGTGATAACATCCTACACCAGAGTGAAACTAAAGTACCATCTCTGACATGGAAGGGCATCAGAGAATGTCATCTTCTTCTTTATGCCTAAAAACGTGCCAGCGCTGAACAAATTGTTTAGAAAGGCTGCAAAATCACATGCCTGCATGCTGAAATACAGTGTTTAGTCACAGCCTTTGTCCAGAGAAGAGCCAGAAGATCATAATGAAGTTTATTCTAACAATGTGTTCCTCTACATTTTTAAATGTTTGAGGAATATTTTTCTTAGATCCAGATACACGGAAGCCAGCAGTTACACATGACTAATCTGATTACTGATAGCAAGTGTAGTCCTGCGCCTCACTTTCTGGCAGCTTTCCTGACTGAAAGAACACTGCAGAAATTTTATTTCATCAGCTATGTGAGTTGCATTTCCTGTCCTGATAAACACACACTACAAAGTCCAAAAGCACTTCAAGTTATCAAATTGCACTTGATTACTTAAGTCTTAATAATATATCACCCTTTCATCATCCTGAAAATTTTTAAGGTATTTCGCTGCTGATCTTTTTCTCAAAAAAAACCCAACCCTACCCAAACCCCAGCAAAACCCAAAACTATTTTTTGCTATTCTGTGTTAATTCCATTTAATAATTGTATTTCTGTACTGCAATTCCTTATTTTCTATGTGTTTCATGATACTCAACTACATAGGAACTGAAATTTGAAATTAAAGCTGGTGTATAGAGTATTACATTATTACATCTATCTAAATTGATTTCATAGAAGAAATAAAGAGCCTCCAGGAGCTCTATTAATCCTATTCACATTAAGTTTGCACTTACAGAAATAAGTTGAAACTCTGACAATATAGTTGCAGTTCTGGGGAGTATGTAACACAAAGCTAGGCCTTTGTAAGTTTATGAACTGCCAAAATATCTGTGATGCCATGTACAGTGCAAGTTTTATAGACAGGGTCCTTTGGAGATATGTAATTAAACCACTGTTTCTCTGAGGGCTACAGCTAATGTAAGCATGAGCAAATTTATACTTAGAGCAAGAAATCTGGCTTGGGACTGATAAAGTCTGACATCAGTGAATGGTCTAAATTTGCAAACTCAGTGAATAATTGTAGGATGAGCTTCTTTACCATGAAGTGCACTGGTTCTTCCTGCAATCATTCACTACAAGGTTTGTGCTCACATGATACTTTGACCTATGACATCCTCACTAAAATAGCCAAATAAGGCAAGGTAGGGTTTTTTGTGAGTCACCATTCTTTCAGTGCCTTTTTTGTAACTATTAACATTTAGTTGATTTTTTTTTTGATCCTCAGCCAGAAGAAAGTATCCTGAGGACTGTTCTACAATGCAGGTCCTGTGTTTCTCCTGCTCCAGGCAGAGACTGCTTTCTTTTATGGGTTCAGGAGTAGTTAGCTCTGGAAGCAGTCTTTGAATTTTCCCTGATGTGGGCTGATGAGGAAAGACCAGTCCAGAGAAGCTGTCTGCATCCTTCCTTGGGGCCAGGCAGCCTTTGGACTCTAGAAACTCTTGCAATATTTTCTTTTTAGCTTTGTACAAAGACCTTTCACCTAACTAAGACAGCTGGCGACAAATCTAGCATCCCCAGGGCATTCCTGAGTTTTCTTAGCTGAGGATAAGATGGATATATCTTACTTTTATATTTACTGAGCTTTCAACAACTCCAGAATAGCAAACAAAGGCCTTCTTTACTATTAATTACTATTACTATTACTACTATTAATTACTTTTAGTATTATTCCATATCTCTTGGGATGTTACCTCTGTACTATTTCATCTGTGTATAGTCAAGCAGAAAAATATCTCATTATGAATAAAAAAGTAATACCTAACATCAACCCCCAGAATTTTTGACTTAATAATTCCTTACAAAGTATTCTGACTTCACAAGATATATAGGGATGTTTGAGATTCTAGCAGGTGTTAAATTCAAATTTATTGGATTGCAATTGGCTACTTTGGATCTTACTCTGACATTATTATTAATCCTGACTAGCTGGCTTCTTTAATTTTCTCATTAGTTTCTGATATCCTACATGAAGATGAGAGGATCTGCTCCTCAGCAAGTGTGAACATTACCCTTAAATTACATACTCAAATACATACACAGGTCATATTCAAATGCAGTGCATGCTGTAGGTAGTTCCATGCAGTCAATATTTTTCCCTTTTACATCCTTAAATGCGTAACATATTCCAAAAGAGGCAATGAAAATATGTAGATGAACAAGTGAGAAGATTGTGATAAGCTTAAACTGATAAAAGCTTCAGAAAACAAAGTTTTAAAACTGATTTTTTTTCATTTGAGATTTCTTTTAAAAAAACAAATGTGCAGTCAAAAGGAAAGAAATAAGGAAAACTTTAAGGAAAACTTAAAAGCTGTGGCTCAGTATTGGGTTTTTGTTATTATCTCTAGGGTAGATGAGGTCTAAACCACTGATGGACTGGGACAGCATTTTTTATCATATCCTCCCCCTGGATTCTGCTAACTACAAATCTCTACATTTAGCAGAAAGGAAAATGATTACTCCTTTATAATAATTGAAGAGGCCAGAGTGTAAGACAAAATTTAGAATGAAGTGAAAAGATACAGTAAATAATTGAAAATGTGCTGCCTAGTAATTCATAGCCAGTTGTGCGAGGCATTGCTCATCATGACAGAGCCAGGATTAATTGCATACAAACCACATTTATAATTTTGTACTGTTTAATTATTTGAGTAATTTAAAATTTTAGCCCCAGAGATCTGAAAATGCACGTGTCTTATCTGAAAGACATCTCAATACTCAGTTGTTTAGATAGGTAGGAATAAGAGTAAAATACCTTTTTGAACAAATACATACTTCTCAGCTGTGAATAGATAGGGAACAAAGTTAGCTGTTCTGAAAATCTAATTACATCTTTATCACATTTGCCTTCCCTTCCTTCTGAATTAAAAATATATCATATCCTTAGGTGGCTTTTGTTTTTGCCCTCTCCCACAGGTATTCATGTCCTGTGGAGCAATCTGAAATAGCTGCTTTTGCTACCTTGATCAGAAGAATCTGAAGTAATGGATGGATAGAAGAGAGCTGCATTCAGGGAAGGTTTGGAAATCTTTTGTTTAGTATTGTTCTTGTCCTCTCAACTGAAAAGAGAGATGTTGTTACCCAGTGCTGTTAAAAAAGTAGGGTCTGATCCATTCTTTTGAAATTGAAAAGCTAGAAGTTCTTAGTATTGTGTATAATCCGGTCCCTAAATTTTGGATGAGGATGGATTTCTGAATGAGTTGTTATTGTTCTGGAATGCTGTGCAATTTTGCTGATCTTGTCCAGCTAAAAAAAAAATAATCTGGATATGCCAGAAGGTATGAAACTGTCTGACCTCTAAGCTTCCAAGATACAAGGGGTACAAACACTGAGGTGAGAGCAATGCCTTCTACAAGTGTGTGAAAATCAGTTTATGAGCCAAAGGCTCTAAGTAGCAAATTTTTAGAGTATGTGTATTTCCAAAAGTCTGTGTGTGTACGTGGTAATGTATAATGTTTCCAGAACCAGGAGAAGTTGGTCAGCATTTTCATAAACAAAATTTTGTATCTTTTGTGTCCATCCTAGTAAACATAGGTTAGTTGAAGAATATCATCCAAGCTCAGAGGTTGGAGGTAAAGGCCGATTTTAAAACTTTCCCCATATAGCATGTTGAATGCTTATAAAATTTGTCACTTTAATCATAAATGGAATTTTAGGGCAGATCGTAACTTAAAAATTTGTACGCTGAAAGGTATATGCAAGACAGTAATTTTTAACTCTAGAGTACTTTAGTCTAGACTAAAGTACTCCCCAGTGTATGGATAGAAAGATCTGGTCTCAGATATGTACCTCATAGTCTATTCAAAATATAACATGTCCTCAATTTTTAAATTATTTAAAATGAGTAGCATGGCTTATAGATGACCACAAAATTGTGTACAACTGAAATTGCAAACATGTAACAGTCTTTTCCTCTCTTTAATGCATTTTGGTTTTCCTCTCTGAGTAAACTTCCTCTCTTCTTTCTCTTTGAATAGACTGAGCTTTCAATGATTCCTGCAATCATTCTCACAAAAAAATGGAGAGAAGCTGGAGTTGCATATGCAGCATATACAGTTTGCTTTTCTTGTAATCTGGCTTTATGTCATGTGTCCATGTCCTTATGGTCATGACACACGTACTGTTGTGGCAAGCTCTCTGAGTGCAGCTTTTCAATGGAGCTCCCATTTGTGCTCTTAACTCATGTAGATTCAATTCTCAGTGAAATCCTACAGTAATTCTTACATTTGGAAGATGAGTTATTTTCTCTTAGCTTGAAAGTAGTCAGAAATTATGGGTGGTCATAAAACTTTACAGATTTCAGGAGCAAATACTTGTGGCAAAAACATCTCTCTGTAGCAGACAGACACAGTAACTAGCAACGTAACAGTGAAATTCAGATGTGAGGTGAATTCACCATCTTGAGGGTTTTTTTGAGACTGAAGATTATTCTTTCCAGAGCTAGTTTCTGTATCAAGACAGTGGTTAAAAACTGTAGTTCATATCTATTGTCGATCTCAAATTTCTGGCTCAAAATTTCAGACTTGAAATTTCAGACCTGCTCATAACAGACCACAAAGCTGCTTTAACAATAAGTCTGAAAAATGTAAATGGGGGAATTTCTGTCCACCAAAAAGCTGTGCATGAGGATTTCCTGGTCCAGCAAAAATAAGAGCCTAGGGGTCATTGTAGCAGCTTAGACTAAAGGAATCCACCATGTGTCAGTGGTGATGAGAACCAAAAGGAGTCCTTGAGGTTTCTACTTCCTCCTTGCTTTCTGTTCAGTGTATATCCTGCTTAGGTTTCAGCCTGCATGGTTAATTAGACACATGGGAATGCATAAAATAATATCCCATTGAGAAACTGAATATTCCAAATATGGGATTATATAAAGTGCGAATGGAGATGGACAGAAATGGCATTCCCCCATATGTTAAATAAGGTAGTGAAATAATTACATAAATGCATGTGGATGGTGTAACAGGTGTGCTTACAATCCTGACTACAAGCCAGACAGTGAGTGATGCTCACAGGGAAGGAGTAGAATTATGTGAGGCCTTATGGATGTTAACAATAGTTGTGATAAATACTGAAGTACAGAAAAGCTGAGAGGAGTATTGAATCTCTTTGCTACAGCTAATTACAGGCTCAGGTGGAAGTCAGCAGCAAGTTTCTCCTTTTAATAGTCTGCCTACTTCAAGCCAAATAAATAAAGAATGAGATGCTTGGGGTGGAGAAAACAAAACCCATGCTTTCCTGCTTGAAGTACAAGATTATAAGAAATAGTATTTTCTTCTTGACTGACTGATAATGTAATGTAAAATCATTACCTACCTTAAGTTCTCTAAAGAAGATGCTACTCCTAGCCCACTCAACAATGGAGAAGAGGGTTTGGTCAGCCATTTTACACATAAGCCCGAATGTGTTGAGCTTCTCGTGTTTGCTTCTGTTGGCTTGCTCTTGCTGCAGGTATGCCATGATTTTAGCTTGGACTTGCGGCTCATCGGGCTCACATTTCAGGAGTTCCAATATCAGGTGTGGGATACTTGCTGGTGAGCTTGTTTGATAACTATCCATGTATGAGTAGCCCATTATTGACTCTGGTGAGCTAGTGTAAGGGTCAGGGTACTCGGACTTGATAGCACGGCTTGGAAAATGGCCATAGGTTTGGTAGCCTTGCAAACTGCCGTGGGGAGGCATTGTCATGCTGATCGGAGAAGTCACAAAGGGACTCCTGTCATAGTCTGTGGGAGGCAAGGCAGTATGGTTCAGAGGTAGGCCTTTAGAAGCTGAATGGATGTTCTGGATTGCAGAGGATATTGTCAGGTCAGTTGGCATTGCTTGGATCACCTGAGTCATGGCTTCCAGTTTCAGTCCATTTGCTCGGATGAGAGCTTTCTTCTGCTGCTTCAGTGCCCTGTCTCTCTTGTACATTGGTCCAAACTTGTTTCGACCGCCACGCATTCGGTCAGCTCGCACAGCTGTCAGGGAAAAGGAGGAAGTAAATCATTATTAACACTTGGAATCGACATTCTTAATTAAACATATATTAGGAAAGAGCAGAAATGTAAAAATGTAACTCCTCTTTTTCTTTTTTTTCCAAATTCAGAGTTGCACTTTTATTCCTAAGGAAAAGGGTTTCTTTTGACTTAACAAATATCACTTTTTTCTAGTGATTTAAATGTCACATGCATATATTACTAAGAAAGAAGGACTTCTCTGTACATTGGTTAGGACACAGGGACAAGCACAATGGATGGCCACAGGAATTTCACACCTGCTATGGGATCATTTAAGTTTATATCAAGCTACTATGTCATTAAGAAACAAGGGCTGAAGTCCAGAATTTGTCTGAGACGTATCCAGCAGACCACATTGTCTCATTATAATAATTCCATTACTGCCTTCCACCGCAGCAAAACATCTGAAATGTAAATTGTGAAATGTTCAGTAGTCACAAAGAGGAATACATTTCTCTTGGCAAAAAGGAAGCATTTCATTTTGATGATTCTGTCTAGGTTGGTGTAAAACTTTGAGACTTCTAGTTAGCTGAGCTCTATGGAAATGTTTAGCTGCAGTTGGAATGTGTAGAGAGAAAGCTGTCAGCTTGCTGCCTTCTATGTGGAAGATAGAAGTGAAACAGAAACTATTGACGCTGTTGTGGCTTATAACATCTCTGGAATTAGAAATAATTAAAACAAATCCTACTCAGCAGCTGCCTTGGGAGTCATACTGGTGGTCTCTGTCACCGCAGTGTCTGTCACCGTGGGATATATGTAATGGACTAGTGAGGAGCTTTCACCAAGCCCACCTTGCCCAACGGCAGTTAGATTGAAAGAGGAACCTTTGACAGCCTGGTGACACGTTGAGACTGCTGAGATTGCTGGAGGTTAAGTTCTTGAGCTTTTTATCTTAGGGATTAGTAGGACATTAAAAATTTATTATGAATGCTAGATACGCATAATGCTGTACCTCATCGTAAGGACTTTAACGTTTAATGATTTTTTTGGCCCACAGTATTTTATGAACTAGACTTTTAAGGCTATATATATCACTATCAGGGAAATACACATATAAATGTCACAAGTGTTTACAATTAAGAGAACACCTGTTCTTCCAATTTTCTAAACAAGAGAAAGGAAGTTGTATGGATGTGTAGATGAGGAAGCTAAAGTACATTTTCTGCAGTACCTTTAAAACTACAGGTGTTTTGCTTGAATTTGTTGGAAAAATGAGCTGCCAATATTACTGCCAAATTACTTCAAACAAAATGCATGAAATTAATTATACTAGCAAATGTAACTGATTTTAAATCTGTATACACAGTATCCTCACAGGTACTCTGCAATTAAAAACTGTGAGCCAAATTGGATTAGCAAGTGCTTTTGTATAAATCCTACTTAAATTTAATGTGAACTTAGTGTAATGACAGAAGACAAAATTTGGTCTTGTATCATTGTCAGCAAGTGAGAGGAGTTAAAAGTAGGAGTAGACAAATGTATTTTATACTTCTTCTTAATGCCAACAATGACAAAAGGATTCCACATGTCCTGTAATTGTACTATTTTAATTTGGAAGCACATGCAATGATTCAGAATGTTTAGTGCAGTGTGTCAGTGCTAGCTCAGTCTTGTGGGCAAATACAACACTATTGAATCAATCAAACTGCAGGAGGCTGATTTTTCTCTTTATCTGCAGTTATATCAACAGTTTCTCTTTGCCAGAGCCTGGTGACTGACTGGCTCTTATCTTTTCTGGTTCCCTTCATGGCTTATGGTTTTCCTCCTTGACCTGATTTTTTCTGGTTAAGCGTCTAGGGTGAATGTCATCTCATAAAATTGTAACAGTAAGGAATTTAGGAGCTTGTCCTTGGTCAAGGAAAAATGTCATCTGCTGTGAAATCTGAATTTTAATATTTTATATATCAAAGTTAGAAAGAACCATGTATGGTTCACAAATTCAAGTTGATGATATTTTTGCATTTGGTTGTCTCAAAGGGCATTGTACACTTTTCATTGTTCTCTGTAGATGAGAAGGTGAAATGAAGTCAAAAAGTGTACTTCAAAATGCCTTATCCTCTTTCAATCGCAATAGCCTCGCAGGTATGGCATCACAAAAATATAGGACACAACTTTAGAGATTATTTGGTTCCTAAATCTCAAAGGCGAGTCAGTGTGAGAAAACCCCTTATTTTATCAGTTTCTTTGTGTTCTGTCTTGTCAGAAGAAAATATGTAAAAAAATCAAAACAGCCCAAACTTAAATAAAATACAAATAAAATCAGATCACTCTCCATAGCAATTGAATATTTTTTTTTCTAATCTGGACACTTGTTACAAATTTTATGTGGAATCTAAATTAAGTCTTTTTAAAAACCTGCAAAACTATTCAATCTGCATCCATGAATTCACAAACTTTGGAAGCCTGAAATATCAAAGTATATACTTATATGACAAAATGGATTATGGTTTTGACTGGTTCCTAAATGGTAGTGATCTACCATTTACTTACTAGATTTTTTTTTATAAAGCAACAATTTCACTGACCATACAAAGTAACCTTTTATTATAATTTCAAAGCCATACCTATATAACTTTTTAATATAAAATACAACGCATTAGCATCTTATCCTATAATTTTATAGTATAGTTAAAGATACCAGCAAGACTATAGCTCTTACCTTCCAATTTCATTCCAACACTTAGACATTTTTGAAATCGACAGTAAGGACATCGTTTTCGCTGTGTTTTGTCAATCTGGCAATTCTGATTTTCTATACATGTGTACCTTTTGTTATTCTGGACTGTTCGCTTAAAGAATCCCTGTATGATAGACACAAAAATTAGCCTGTTTTGCTTGAACGTGTGTTTCAGCATTCTATGGAAATCATTGTAAGACAATTTTCAGATGCCATTCAAGCACTTACAAAATTACATAGTTTATTTTAAATTCGTCAGCTGAACCCAGGAGAAAGCCACCAGATTCCAGAGGAGGTTTTCTTGTGTTGGTGCTATAGTCTATAGTTTTATAGACTCTTGATGTCAAAGCTTGGTGAGGCTTTAGGGAGGCTGTAGCCTTCTGTGCTTCTAACACCGGTGGCAGAAATAGTGACACTGACCACTTCCTTTTGTATTCTTTAATCATTGCAGAATTATTAGTCTTCCTTTTAAAGTAGTTTTACATGAAATAAGTAGGAACACTGTTGCAAAGATAAGAGAAGTACAGAGTACCTCTGGCTATTTTACATCCCAGTGGGGCATGCTGGAGGCATAGTAAGTGCTTGTCATTCACTTTTCATTGATTATTTTTTAGTGAAAATATAGTGGGCTAAGTTAATTTTTCCATGCAACTAAGTGTTTTAAATTGCATTCTTCTGGCAGAGGAACTTCACTTACAGTGCACTGCTTAAATAACTGTAAAAAACCTAAAAAAATTTACATGAAAAATCTGACCTGTCATAAATTCACAATTATTTAAACCTTATAACACAATAGACCAACACAGGTATATTAATCTTTCTATATGTTAATTGGTTACTTGACTTTGTGTGTCAAGTGAACTCTGACAGTTACAGTTTGCCTGAAAAAAGTGCATGGTCATTATAATAGCAGAAATCTACATTGCAATACTGAAGGATGAAAATAAAAATCTCAAGAAAGCTGCATTAGAGTTTTACAAAGCTGATCTGCATTAAGGATAATCTTCCTACTTTATCCTCCAGAAAAAGAAACATAAAACAACTAAACCAAATATTTAGCACAGTTAGCAATGAAAGTTGTTCTAGAACTACATCACAATAGCAAAATGCTTTAAAAAATGACAAAACTACAATTCAAAACAGTCCAAGTTGTTTGCATTTATGCAGATATCTCTCAAGGAAACTTCTACATCCTAAAGCTTTTTGGTGGTTAATTATTTTATGTAACTGTATTAAGAAACATACCAAAAAATAACCCAAAATATTATACATCTGTTTTATTTAATTATCCTTTTTTTTTTCTGCTTATATTCAAAACATTTTTGCTGTACTTGTGTTTTTTTTATGGAGTAATTAGTACAGAACCTTGCAGCTTTCACAGGTGAGAAGTCCATAATGGTACCCAGACACTTTGTCTCCACAGACTGGACACAGCTCTTCAAGGTCTTCATCGTAAGAGTAATTCACCATTTTAAACTGAGACACTGGGGGAAAGGAGAAATAGCATATTCAATTAGAATTTACATTACTAACTCAAATATTCTGCAACTTTCTCATCTAGAGAGAAAGCTTACTTAAATATGCACACCACTGAAAATAGGGAGAAAAAAGGTTTATTTTAAAAAACAAATTGCATGGAGACATGCAACTTCCTATCATCAGCAAATCTGCATGGTAGTTAGCAAGCGTAACAAAACACATCATCTTCTAAGTTTTATGTTCTAAATGTTTATACTTACAGAGTGCCTTTAGCCTAGTCCTTGTTCTATAGAATCACAGACTGAAAGAATTCATTTAAATCCAAACATGATCAGGGGCAAGCTTCAAAAAAGCAGAACGAAAAGATTGTCGCTTGTATATTGAAAGTAATCATTTTCTCTTACAGTTTTCTTTCAATATCAGCCCGCAAATTTTTACCTAGACTAAACCTGTATCTCCACAGACCCAGCACTTTTGCACCGTGTGAAATCCAAGTTAGTTACTCGCAAAACCAGCTGAAAACGAAGTCCTCCGCGCCTCCCAAGCCCGTCGTCTCGGGTAGCCGTCACCCCCGCGGGCCAGGGCGAGCGCTGCGTGCCGGTGCCGGCACCCCCGGCTGTGGCCGCCGGCAGGTCCGCGGCCACGGGGCAGGCACTTTTCAGCTGTCCACGTGTCGGCGCAGGGACACGAGCCGGGACTGCCGTGCTCGGGGGATGCGCTCAGGGTCTGCCCGGCCGGCAGACCCGGCGTCCCCCGCTACCAGGGGCTGGCGTGAAGCCTGCACGGCCGGGGCTGCCTGAAGTTTCTGCCGCTCGGGGAGAAGACGGGGAGGAGCCGGCGGTCTGGAGGGAACGGGGAGCTAAAATATGTGGAATGAAAGCACGGAGCGTGCCCACTCGAGCCTGGCTCCCCCACAAGGAGCCCAGTCAGCCGCTCCGGTTACTACTGAGAAGAAACCCTGCTGCTCAGTGCAGGGCCGGTTTCCTTCCCCTTCCCTGCCGCTAAACCTCCGACCTTTTAGGCAAGCACTGTGGCAGCGGAGGACTCCTGAACACGGCGAGAGACGCTGGGCATCGCCGCTGGACTGCTTAGGATGTCGCCTCTTTGTCTTTAACTCTGCGGCTGCCACGGTTCGGGGGCACCGGGGCGGTCAGACTCCGCTCGAAGCTCCCGGCCCCGCCGCCCGGCTTGCCAAGGTTGCAGCCCGGCGCTCGAGGGAGCTCCCGGGGAGCGGGGGGCATTATCCCGCGTTTTCCCGCCTTGACACTGCCGACAAAACGTTTCCTGAGCCACCTCGGCACGGCCGGGGATCGCCGCCTGTCAGCGGCGTGGGGCGGACACGGGGCGGCCGCAGGCGGAGGAGGAGGAGGGCCCGGCCCTCCCCTCTGCTCCCGCGGTCGCGGCCCCGGGGTCCGGCGCAGGGACGAAGTTGCCCTTCTCGTAGGAAAACGTGGGAAAACGGGGGTTTTCCGAGCGCCGCGCCCTTGCACGGAGCCTCCTCCACAGCAGAGGAAAGGGGCGGTCGGGTCGCCCTCAGCACCTCCGAAGCCCCTGGCCCACCGTGCCCCTACTTCCCAGCAGGCTCCCGAGAGGAGCGGGGATATCTAAAGAGCAGCCGGGCCGGGAGTTTCTGCCCGGAAGAATCGCGCGGGGCGGGCATACCAGGCTGCCGGCTCCAAGGCAGGAAGGGAGCCGACCCTCGGCGGGGTGTGCGCCGCCTCCCTCCGCGCATCGCTTCGGCCCGCGTAGGGCACCGGGAACAGCCCCGTCCCGCCACCCCAAATAGACACTTTCATCTCCATCCCAGCTCGGGCATCCTTCCTGGGTACCCCGCAAATCCGCCACGGAGTCGCAGTTTTCTCCTACAAAGTTTCGCGACACCGCCTCTGCCACCTGCACAGTACCTGTGGGCGCCGCACCCGCGGGACAGAGCCCTCGGGTCCGGTTTCGGGACGGTGTGTGACACACGGGGTGCCCGCCAGAACTTCCACGCGTAACTCCACCTGCCATAAACTTCGAGGCAGTTTTGCGCGGAACGGGGATTAGACAGAGATCCCTTGGATCTGCAGCGGGGCCGGGCAGGCTCCGACGGGACGTCTGCACACGCGGGGAGGCTCACGCCCGTCGGATGCTTGGCGGCTCCTCGGCCCCGTTTGCACCTTTCGAGCAGGGCCTTGTCGTCGCCTCGGCCTGGCACCCCGGCCCCTGGTACCCGCTAGAGCCACCCTGAAAGCTGTCCTGCGATCGGCGGGGCGTGGAGCGGGCGGTGACGGGGCAGCTCGCAAGCAACTGCCGCAAACTTTTTTGGCAGGACGAAGGGGCGCTTTGCCGAGGGAAACCCGAGCGTGCGCGGAGGGGGAGCGCCCTGCGTCTCCCCCCTTACCTTGCATGTTTTCCGGCATCTGCCCCTGTTCCCCATTCGACCGGGCGAGTCCCAGGGCCTCCGTTTCCACTTTGGGTAGCATGACAAGGCGGCTGCGGGCCGGGCTGCGGGTTCCGTGTCCGTCCGCGACACCAGCACCTGGACACGGCAGCACAGATTTAGCTGGAGAAAGGGGCGCTCGGCGGCTGCTGCCTCTTCCCCCTCTTCCTGTTTTTCCCTCTCTCTGCTCCACGCCAGCCCTTGCCCAGCTGCAGCGGGAGCACCGAGCGGCCCCGGCCGCCGGGAGGAGCCGCCGGGTGCCCGCGGCTAGGGGAGCCGCGGAGCGGTAGTCGGGCTGCAGGCGGCGGGGGGCGGAGGAGAGGGAGGAGGAGGAAGACCGGGGGTGCTGGAGAGGAAGGAGGAACCCCGGGAGCCCGCAGCAGCTCCGCCCGGGGCTCAGCACGGCGGCAGCCCGGCGCCCCGATCCATGCGGAGCGGCACAGTGCACAGGAGCACTCTGCCGCCGCTGGTGCTGCTGGACAGGGTTCCCACCCCCGTCCCCCTCCTTCTCCTCCTCCTTCCCCTCCCCCTCCTCCTCCCCCTTTTCCCCCCGGTACAAGTGCGGAGGTGCCGAGTCGGGACCTCTAGCCCCGGGCCCGCGGGGAGGCGCTCCCGGAGCCCGGGGGCTGCAGGGAGCGAGGTCTCCGGCGAAGGGGGGCCCGACACCGCCGCTGCAGCCAATAAGGCAGGGGCGGGATGAGCAACACCCCCAGCGCACACACACGCACAGAGCACACACAGTGACCCAGTGCAGTCACCCCCTACCCGGTTCTTAAACGGCGCTGCGGTGTGAGGGTCTGGGCTGTTGCCTCCCCTCCCCGCCCCAGCAGAGCCCGACGGGCCACCAGCCTCGCCAAGCTGGACTATGCCTGCACTGCCTTCAGCGGCCGTGCCTCTTTGCCGGCGGGCAGCCACGCTCAATCTCTCTTGGGGCCGGTGGGGCAATGCCTCCGCCCGGCCAGCGGCGGCTGCGGAGCCCCCGGCCCTCGCCTTCCCTCTGGGTGGGTGGGGATGGACAGTGGAAACCCCTGCCCTTGCGGCCACATTGCCGCCGCGCAGCCCTGGAGTCTGAAACAAGCAAGCGGAAACCTCGTTGGAGCTCGCTGTAGCTATTCAGGCTTTTTGGGTCTCCCTTCCCTAAGCTTCTGGCGAAATCGGTTAGAGCCAGTCGCATCCTTTGCACAAAAGCCAAAGCCCTGGCAGAGCCCCCTTCCCCGGCTCACAGTGCAGCAAGCGGCACTATGTTCCAAGTTGTCCCAAAGAACTCGTTTCTCGCAAGTGTGTGCCTCAGCCGCGAGAGTCAAGCGGTCCTGCGGCGCGGCGTTGCGGGGGCTCCGGAGTGACTGGGTGCCGACCGCTCGGCGAGGCGGGCCGGAGGTCTCCCTGCCCTCGCTGGCCTTTCCGCCCCTCTCTCCGGGAGGGTCCGGGGGATCCCGCGCCGTTCCTACAGTGCCGCATGGGTTTGATGGTGTGGGATGAGCGATATTTGCACCTTGGAAAGCATCCGAGCCTCTCGTCCGAGCGTTCGGTTGCCCGTACTCCTCTGGCTCTTAAAGCCGTGTGAAGTGTTGTATATATTAAGAGCTGAAAATGTTTGCCGGTGAAAAGTGCTTCCGATGGAAAGTGGGGCGCGGAAGTGTCTCCATCGCGGAGTATGGCATTTCCCATCGGCTGGGAGAGCGATAGTGAAAAGTGGCGTTGTTGTAACTTACTCAGTAGTGCTGATGATCGCAGGGTCGACCTGCGCTGGGACAAGCGCTCCCCATGCCGAGAGCGGACTCGGCTGTGCTCTTAACTTTTTGCATCCAGTAGTTGGGAGACCTTTGCTAAGTCAACGCAGATTCCCAGCCAACCCAACACCAGCACCACCGGAGCAGAAAAAGTCTTTTTTCCCTTCTCTGTGCAGCGTTTGATGTTTGGGGGATGGATCCAACGCTCAAAGAGGCCCGGACCTCTCTGTCTCCTTCCATTCCCACCTTTCGCCATTCCCCATCGGGCGGGAGCGCGAGCTGGCCAACAATACCAGCATGTTATTTCTCAAGTTATAATTTCACAGTTAAACAGGTCGTCTGCGAATAAGTTTTAGGACAGCAATATGGCGAGATACGGGAGCGAGGAGCTCGATGGTTTAGACGCGTTGGCTGGAAACCATCTATAGAGAATGACCCCGTTTCTAGGCAGAAGTAGCTCGAGTTGAGAACCTGTGTCGGCCCTTGGGAAGTTATTCCCAGATGCATTAGTTACAAACAATCCCTCTGTCAGGCGCCACCGCGTAGCATCGCTTTGCGCTGAGCCCGGCCGGCTCAACTCTGGCGGCGACAACAGCACAGCGCCGATTCCGCTCCCTTCCCCGGGCTCCCGCCGTGAGGACTGCGGGTCGGGGGTCTCCGCGGCGGGGCCGCGGCCCTCCGGCCCTCCGAGCCTGTGGCTGTGCCGCCTGGGCCCGACGGGCGGCCAGAGCGCTCTGGGGCGGCTCGCAGAGGAGCGGCGCCTCCTCGCAGCCCTTCCCCGCCGGAGGAGAGTCCTAGGAGCACAGCTCCAAGCGCATTTACAACAGACCATCAGGGCACCTGCGGACCTGAGTCCTGCAGCCCGCTGGGCTCCATCGGGGACAACCGGTCCCCTCCCTCCCGCTCGCCGTCGGGTGGGTCACGCCGCTTAGCTACGCCCCGACGGGGCGCTCCGTGCTGCCACTCTCTTTGCTGCTGCTCCGGGAAGGCAATCGCGTTTGGGGAAAAGCCGGGAAAGGAAACGCCGCGTCCGGACAGGGCAGGCGAAACTAGCCCGAGTGCTGCGGGGTCAGGCGGGCTGCGGGCCCCGCGAGCACCGCCGCCAAGTGCCCCAGCAGGCGGTGGCCCGCGCAGGGCCGGCTCCCCCCGGACAACGCTCTCCCACGGGCACGGCTCTAGCACCGGCCCCCGAGCTCTTCCCTCCTACTCGGAGGCTTAATGTCATTCTGCCAGGGAATTGTTTGGAGCGAGTTCCAACTATACATGGCAAAGTCACTCTGCGAGCTATCGCTGTGGATGAAAATACTTTGGAGTGGTTATTACACGTCCACATTTCTTCGAAGTAACAGTTTAGGGCAGTACATATTATAAATGATACCTGGTCCCTTGTGGCTACATTTAATTTAACATGGAGTTCTAGCTCTCACGATTGCCTTGAGCAACCTTAATTACCCTTTCTTCTAATCTCTTCTCCATTCCTTACTAACTTCTCCAAACTTTTTTTTTTTATGCGATTTCTCTCCTGAGTTTGCCTGCCTAGTTCTGACTTTGCCTGAAGGTCTTGATTGACGCGTGTAATTATAATTATAAAAGATGATGGCTCGGGGAGCTTCCAGCAGCCTTGATTAGTACAAGGAGCAAGACCTGGAATACTTTATACTTCCCTATTTAAATGTATGTACATTTACATTAAAAAACCCCCACTCTGTAGTGTTAAATAATCTGAAACTTTCACCTCTTTGTTTCCAAGGTAGAGGCTTCTGTGTGATGATATTTCAAGGCAAGCTCCGATTGCTTGCAGCTTCCAAGAGGCCACAGAACCTGAGCTAATTTCAAAGTCTTTTTCGCTAAGCAGAGACATTTCCAGCTTGGAGTGGTCTGCTCGATGGGAAACAAATAGCCTGCTCTCTTCGAGCTTTGTGTCGGGAGGTGACCCGGAGAAGGTTTGATTTACTTTCCCAGCAAAATAGCGAAAGTGAACGTCTGTGGGGTGGGATGGGGGGGGGTGGGGAGAGGTAGATGTTCAAGAAAAACTTCTCAGAAGCAAATGAAATAAATAAATAAATAAGCGGAGGACTGAAACTCTTCCGCTGGGAAGTCTAAATCCAAAACCGATCAAAAAGGCGTAAAGGGAAGTATTTAAAGAGAGAAATCCGCATCCTGTTTCCCTTTCTCCTCCGCTGAACATTCCCGTTTGCCGTCAGCGCAGAGCCGCTCTGAGCCATCACTCGGTGAAAACTGACTTCAGCCAGGCTGGGGGAGGGAGTCAGCATCACACATCCTGTCCTCGGCACAGCGACGCAGCCTCGGACACAGGCTCTCACTGCCACGGGCACGCAGTGGCGCTGCCCCGGGAAGTGCCCCGGAGAAGGCAGCGAGGGGCAACGCGGCAGGCACGGGATCCCCGTGCAGCTGGGGAAGTTCAGAATGCGATTTTGCCGCTTGACCTCACACACCTGTCACGCCCAACTTTACGAGACTGTTTACACCAGGAAAAGCATGGCCAATATAGCTCCTCTCCTCTCCTCCTCCTCTCCTCCTCTCCTCTCCTCTCCTCTCCTCTCCTCTCCTCTCCTCTCCTCTCCTCTCCTCTCCTCTCCTCTCCTCTCCTCTCCTCTCCTCTCCTCTCCTCTCCTCTCCTCTCCTCTCCTCTCCTCTCCTCTCCTCTCCTCTCCTCTCCTCTCCTCTCCTCTCCTCTCCTCTCCTCTCCTCTCCTCTCCTCTCCTCTCCTCTCCTCTCCTCTCCTCTCCTCTCCTCTCCTCTCATCGTTTTGCCGAGGCGATATTGGCATTCCGTTCCTAGGGATTCATTAACTGGAGATTGCTAGTGCCTCCAACACAGGCTTTGGGAAAGAAACTGTCCCCTCTAGAAAAAAACCCAACGAACAACCCAGAACAAAAATCCCTAATTTACAAAATCAATCCACCTCAAACACAAAAATACACTTTCCCCCAGTTCTTCTTATTTTTGTTTGTTTGTTTTGGTTTGGTTTTGATTCACTGTCGGCAAAACAGAGTGGATGCTTCAGACTGAAATACTTATGTATAAAACGCATGCCGCAGAGGATCACGTCTGTGCCTGTTGCCTTTCTTTTATGCAACGAATCATTCATTTTTGTTTTACGGAGACGTCGTTCCTCTCTGGTCCGGCATAGAGACCAATTTCCAAACTGTCAATTATTGACCGAGAAGCTATTTTTCAAGCCCGGCCAAGCTCCTGCTGCCCGCCGGAATGCACTGCTCTCTTATGAGCACCTGGCAGGAGCGCGATGCAGAATGACAGGAGACTCCGGAGAGAGGAGTGAGCAGGGCCAAGTGGGTGGTAAAGCATCGCTCTGATTGCCTGTCTTTTGTTGGTGAGTCATCAGTGAGGTGTCGTAACACTTCACCGCGTCCCGCCGCCGTCTGCTCCGTCCCGCCCGAGTAGGGGCGCGGGGCTCCGCCGTGCCCCCGTGAGCATCGCCCGCTCGGGGCGCGCCCCCTCCCGCGGGGCCGCCCGCACGGCCAGGGACGGACGGGTACCTCTTGCTGCAAGGCAGCTTCCCCGCCGGCATTCTGCTGAACTAATTCTGCTGAATTCTGAAGGCGTGGAAGGGCTAAGGCGTGCCCGGGCGCCCCTGGGGACGGAGTGAGCCCTGCCCAGAGCTGGCGGCAGGGCTTCCCAGGATCGATCCCATCAGCAGCAAACCGTAGTCTGTTTCACTCAACACTCAAAGACCCAGTTTTGCAAGCAGGGACTCCGTTAGAAATTCCCCCCTCCTCTTCCCTCCCCGAAATTACGTGAATTCTGTATGGAAAACGCCTTCTAGTTCCGCACTGCCTGGACCTGTTGCCGCTAATGGTGCGACGGAGAAACGCGCTCGTTCTGATCGCTGCTGTCTGCCGCGGGAGCCGCGGCTTCCTCCGCAGCCGGAGGCGGGGAGGCGAATCCATCGGCGGGGCTGGCCCGCCCGGGAGCGGAGCCGCTGCCCCGCGGCGGCCGAGGGGCTGCCCGGACCATCCCGACGCTCCCCTCCGCCGCCATCCCATCGCCCCTTCCCAGAACTGATAATTACTTTTCTGATGAAGATGTTTTGTTTCTGTCTGTGCTGCCCTTTTGGAGCCGAGTGTGGAACCTCTAGTTAAAAAGGCTAGAGCTTAGTCTGGAAATAGAACTCCAAATATATTTGTATATACCGCAAGGCTCCTGTCAGGGCTGAGCGCCGGTCTCTGTATCATAAGAGATAATTGATTTCTATCCTGCACAGACAGGCTTAAAAATGAAATTTCTTTTGCTGAGGCAACTGACCTTGATCTGCTGGTGGAAAAAAAGAGATGGTTTAGGTCTGCTTCTTCTCTCCCCCTCCCCCCATGTTTCAAAGCTTGGAAGACTTTGTTTAAAAATAATTTTTATAGCTGATCTTTATAACGAAAAAAGTTTGGGCTTATACATACCTATCTGTCTCAAGCTTTATCCACACATAATGTAAAATCATAAACTATGAGAAGATAAACTACACTGAGAAATCTTGATAAGGCTTGTGTACATATGCATGTTGGTTCATTGCACATAAGAATGTATCAATATATATTAATATATAAGGCTGCCTATCTATGTAATATATACTATGTACACATGTAATATGTGAGTAAACTCTAGACATTAATAATGATCTGTCATGAGGAGTTTTAATGGGTTTCCCCACAAGACGGACACACACAACTTCTCCTGCAGACAATTCTTCATTTTCACCCTATATATATAAGACAAGATTGAGAGCTGACCAAATTAAATTTTAAATTACCCACACAGACAAGTAGCTTGAGGCATTTTGTCAGTAGTGGAGATCTCCCTCAGAAAACCACAGGCATCATCTTTACTTTGCCTCATGTATTTTGGTATTAAAAATCAGACTAACAGAAAAAAAGAGATGTAAATGTAAATACTGCCTCTTTTGTAGATAGCTCATTTGCAGTATAAGCAAACGAGGACAGGAAAGTGGGAAGAAAATTGATAAAAGTAAAGAGTAACAGCAAAAGTCCACTGATAGAAGAAAATAACCTGTGGCATGTCTTACAGTCCTCACACAGCTAGAACTGTTCACTTCTGTGAAAGCTTTGCCTGCATAAATGCTGGCCAAAATCCTGATCCGAACTTTTAAACATATGCTGTCTTTGCTAATCATATGAAAATGCTACTATTCCTATTACTACCAAACACAAAAACCAACTTTGCCAAACTCATGAGCCCTAATTTTAATACTGTTAATTGCCTGAGGACATCCATTAAAATTAAGATGACTGTAAGTATTCTACAAGCTGAAAAATGTCACATTTGGAAACTACAAGTAGATTATTTTTCCTCTTATATAACCAATTTTTTTAGTCAATGAAACAGTTATTTCTGTTAAATAATCATAGCTAATGCTTATAAAAATTGCATAGTGTCCCTGATGACACTAAGACAAGAGGCTGATTAGAGGAAAAATAAAACTAGTCAAGTATCTTTGTATTGCTTCAGAATTTGGTAGAAGAAAAAAGTCATGGCACTTCCATAAAAGCATTTATAGGTCCACATAGTGTTTGTCATCTGGAAGATAGGCTGTACTACTAAGATTTTGTGAATTCTTGTTGCCTCTTTGATCATAGGACTATAAACCTAAAAGCAGGTGTCAACAACTGGTAGTGCTCACTCACTCTCCAGCTCCAGGCTGGTTGTGTTTGCTCTCCAAGGGAGAGATCCACTGTTATTTATATCAGTGGAGTCTGATTTGCATTCATGGGAGCTGGAAGATGCCCTCCTTGCTGGGAGGAAGCTGTGACATGTCAGTGGTTTGTAACAAAAACGAACTTATCGCCAAATGGGGGAATGCACAGAGTGCATTCAGCAAAGCAGGTGCTCCCTGACAAGGGCAACTCAGCCTCTGTGGTGGGAAGCAGCAAGTGTCCCTGGCCTGAGGGGCTGGTGGGCTGAGGGTGCAGAGGCTGTGGCAGCCTCTCACAAACCCATCCACTTTGCCTTGGTCAGAAAGGAAAAAGTGAAGGAGATGCCAGGAGGGACTGGACAAAAGCAAAAGCCTAGGGATAGGATTTACTCTTATGAGCACATGATCCTGCTGCTGATTGTACTTATACCCTGGGAGGACAGCTTTTTCTCCTAAAGAATTAATCTCCAGTGCAAATAAGAACAGAATCTGGCTCCTTCCTGTTTGGTTCCCCCAACTCTAAGCAGAGGCCCTCAGGTTGGTGCAGCTTCCATTTAGCCCTTATAGGTATGTGGTGATCAGTTCACAAGGCTGAGTTAGGTGAGCTTTTTGGGATGCTACCATGGATTCTTATTTCCCCTTCTCCAAGGGTTTCATCCTTTCATCTTTAGAAACCTTATCTGAGTGACCACTCTTCAGATACATGAGATGTATAATTATATTACTTTCCCTCAGGAGAGGGAACCAGAGGGTCCCTCCATGGTAAAAAGATCAACAGTTAGAGAAAGACCTGGAGGGGAAGCTGGACTACACTTTTTCCATGTATTTCTGGGGACAGAGCTGTGCAGGAGTACCCCACACCTGTAAGGAACACGGGGACTCTGAGGGGACATCTGGCTGAAACACATTTGGATCCAAGGTGGGAGCCCTTCCCTGGGAGAAGCAGCAGCTCCACCCGGAAGATAAAGATCAGCTATGTTTGAGGCTATTTCCTGCAGCTGTTGCTCCTCCATCCCCACGGTCCCAAAGCTTCCCTTGATGGCAAGGTGCCCAGATCACACCCAACATCAGGGTGAACTGTGATGATGCACTTTAGGGCAAGAGGAGGAAAGCGTGCCCTGATTCCACTTATGGGCCAAAGATCCCTTCTTTCATCCCTGCCAGGAACTGCTGTGCTGAGGCACAACCTTGCAAAACCCTGCACTGTGGAACCTGCAGTGCTGCTGTGCTGGCTTGTGAAGAGAGGTTTCCCTTGGTAAGCGTTCTGCAGCCCTGCCGGTTTCAGCCTGGGCACAGCCTGGTGGGACAGGGATGTTCGCCCTGACATAGGAAAGATACTTCGCTCCAGGTGTGTGGTGAGAGACAGAATGGCCTGAGACAGGAAGTGCGTGGAGAAGGGCAGGGAGGTGGTGGGGACGTGCACCCAGTGGGGCTCAGCCACAGCCTGGGACAGCCTGGGACAGCCTGGGACAGCCTGGGACAGCCTAGGACAGCTGGCTGGGACCCCTTGTGCCTGCAAGCCAGAGCAACCTGTGCCTGATGGCTTTCTGACAGGGAGCGGGTGCTGTTTCCATATGCTACTGAAAGTATTCACTTCTTTGCTGCTCTGAAGTCTTAACTGACTTCTATTATCCAGCCCACTCCCCCTGAATGACATATCTTAATTTTTAGCTGTAAGAAAGAATCTGCATTTGACAGAAACTACAGTATTACTGGAAAGACACAAAACCACTCCTGAGGTTTTCTTCAATATGAATTATCAGGCCAGAAGCAATTTAAATCTAATTTTTGCAAACGTTTCTACATGCACATGCACAGTTTCACAGTTATTATCAATCGTAATAGGTAAAGACACTGTTAATTATCCAATAATATATATTTGGTAATTGCATTATCTCTAGAGAAAATTGTTACTCTATGGATCATCATCTGCTTTCTTATATTTTTACATGGTATTGTAAAATTCTCTCTAGCCTAAATATATGTGCAAATTAATCATGGGCTCACCCAATTGTAGTGACTCTTTTCAGTTTGGATACCCACAAATCTAATATATTTATGCAGAATCTTCAAAACAGTTAGAAAACTGTTACTTACCTGCTGATGTAAGTCCATGTTTTATAGATTCCTGTATGATGGCTGCGTGGGAACCAGAAGACATTACTAGGTGTAAATATACCGTACCCTTGGGTACAAGGGGTACAGCATTGAGTACAGGAGAGGTGCAGCCTGTAAACTTTTCTGGCCTTGAGACCCAGGCTATGATAGCCTTCAGTGAAAGTCGGCGTGATGAACAACAACAAAAAAAATTATCCAAGAATTCAGAAAGTAACAAGCATGTCTTTGAGTGGACTCTGTACTTTTTCCAGCATTAGTGACCTGCTGTAAACCATGTATCCCATTTCATGATAGTCTCTAATCAGAAGAATTGCAACTTGTGATAGGTTTGGCACCATCACGTGATTTAGTACAGCTTGATAAGAGACCCTGTTATAAAGTGACAGCAAAAGAGATAAGAACTGTTGGCAGATAATGGCAGAGAAATTATTAACCTAGAGTGGAGAGGTGCTATGAAGCCCAGAGAGGGGAAGGTTGTAAAGTTGTGGGGTCATAAGATCATACTGAGTGGATGAAAAGCCATACCAACATGAGTGTAATGTCTATAAACTCAGACTTGTGACCTGTCTTCTTGATGTCATCACCTCTTTGCACAGTGGACAGCAGCATGGTTGTTTTGGCTTCTGTAAACACTCTTTGGATGGCAAAACAATCAAGCATTAATTCCTTAAGGGAGGCTTCTGAATGTGCTGGGGATTCTACACTCTGACTAACAGCACCAGCAAATCTCTGCTGATAGTTTGTCAGACAAAACCATTTTATTGCCCCAGTCCTCAGGCTGGAGAGTAGCTCCAGGTTGTAGCCATTTAGTTGAAAGCGTATACTACTTTCTCACTAAAGAGCTTTACAACATGGTTAAACATTGATATCCCAGGATTATGATACCTAGAGTATTGCACTCACCTCTAAGGCTGAGGCACAAACCCTACCCACAGCATGTCAAATGGCTGTCAAGTGTTCAGCTTTAAACAATTTTTATGAAAGTTGGCAGCTGTGCAGATGACTGGGTGATGTTGCAGCTCAGCTGTGAGTGGGTCAGGTTCTGCATTCACCCTGTCCAGAGGAAGGGCAGGGGCATGACAGCTCCCAGCCTGAGCAGTGTGCCTTGCTCCGTAGTGCCACCGACAGCCTCTGCAGCTCCAGCCCCATAAAGTCTGCATACTCTTCGTGAGATCAGACTCAAGCCTGAATAATCAGATGGTATTTTATATTTCATGTCTCAAAAAACAGACTGAAGCTGTTCCACTGTGGGCTAGATCTGAAACCTCTTGAAGTCAGTGAGAGGTTTTTTTCTCTTTAAACTTGCAGAGGGCTGTAAAGCAGCACGTCTTTTTATATACTTTGTCATGATGGTTAGGTTTTGGTGATACAGTGGCAAATAGATTAGCTCATGCACAAACTAAGCTGCTTCTGTTGGCTAGGATGAGAGCTTGAGAGCTGGTCTGAAAATGGGGCTGGTGTGGCAAACCAAGCAGTGACTGGGCCTTACAGCCAGGAACCCTGCATTATCACTCAGTCTGTGCAGTGCTGCCCTCCTCGAGAGGCCCTGTTTGTAAGGAGGATGGGCTGCAGATGGAAGGTCTGATTTTCCAAAGTAAGGAGAACAGGCTGGAGAGGGAAGGTTTGATTTCCCAAATTCTTATCTTCGTATTTGTCACTGGAAAAAATTAATTTACAAATCTGGTTAAACAGGTACTGTGATTTTTTATAAGGGTCACTGATATTTTTTATCCATTTAGGCTGAGTGAAAGCTGGAAGCCAGCTTTTAAAACAGATTTAATATAAACCTAAATAATTGGACTCTGTCTCTTTTAATTAATTTGGTTATCAAATAGATTTTCAATTCTGTTCATAAAAGGTGGAAAGAAACATTTATTCCATCAGAAAAAGCATGTCTTTGGGGACTAGGGATAAAATAAATGAGAAATGCTGCAAATGGTACTGTGGTTAGAAGCTTTCCATTGTATCATCAGAGACATTGCTGGAGCACTGTTGGCCCATCTTCAAGAGCTTCTATAAAGGAACCTGCCGTATGTGGGGGAGAGAGATATTAAATCATAGGAAATATAAAGAAACTTCATGCTTTTGGCTTCAAACACTGTAATTCCTTTCCTTTTTTGCATCAGTATCAAATGTCAGGGTCACTGAAAAATGTTCTGTTTTTCCTTTTCTGATACTTTGTCTCCATGGATAGAGGAATGTATGCCAGGTGCATAACCAGACAGACTTTCTTTGCCTTTTTTTAAACCTAGTCCAGTAGGGAAAAAGAAGCTCCTAGGGAAACTCCAGGACAACCTGGATCTGCCCGTGATCCAGCAGCTCGATGTGTTTAGCAGGGATCCATTTGGAGTGCAAGTGAAACAAATCACCAATGAGGTGTATGAGTTGTGCCACTGAAGTACCTGAGTTCACGGCTGATTACTTTGCTTCATCAGAATTTGGAACTGTAACTTTTCACGAGTAAGTCCCTGGTAAGGCAGCCACTGACCTCACTCAGAACAGCTTTTCCTAACTGTGGTTGGAGCACCATAGACTTATCTTGTATTTCTCTGTTTTTTAGCACTCCCCCCTGACTTTCTGTCCTTCCCCTGTTTTTATCCTGAGAAGGTGAGACAAGTTACTTTTGGTATTTCAAACATTCTTTTCTATCTTAGACCTTTCAGGATGATAATTAATTGATAAACTTTTAGTTTCTTTTTTGTTTAGCCAATTCTTGTGTGATGAAATTGTCCCTTGTTTGTCCCTCTGACAAATGTCCCTCAAAGAAACTGTTCCTGATTTCAAAAGCTTGGCAACAATCCCTCCTTTGACTCTTGCACATCAAATTATTTTGCAACCATTTACCACAAAAATGGAGTCAAAAGGAGTTTCTCCTCTCATGGACATTTCCATAGGTGGCATTTCTTTAGGGCACGGAAGAATATTAAGAAATAAGCCTTGAAAATGGACTGACTGAAATTAAAAATTACCTTTTCAAAGAACTTTAATCCCTGACTTGTATATCTTGGTGTAAATTTAATGAGCTCAGTCATGATTTTGTAATTTTCCTGTAACACTTGGATATTGCTTATCTGAATTCAGCATGTTCCTTGTTATTTTCCTATGCCATCTCAATGTATTGCTGTTTTTATTATCCAGACAACTCAGAAAAGCTATGTGTTCAACACAACATACATCAAATGAGTGACATGATCCTCATTCTATTGAAAATTCAGGGCAAACGTGGCATTGATCCTGCATGGCTTCTTCCAGGCATGAGCTCTCTGGTCCTGAAAGTTGTTGGGTTGGTTACAGCTTTTGCTTTGGAGCTTTGCATAGGTGGAAAGAGATTTGCAAACTCTGTTCTTTGATCTAGAAATCACTCTTTTAAAGCTTTTCTCTATTTCAGTCATTCACATGTTTCTCCTGATCTATCACAGACATTTAAAATTCTTTTGGATCCTTCAGTGTATTTTCTCCACCTTCATGAATTTTATTTCATGTATGCAAAACCAAGTCATTTAAATACAGTTTTATGCCTTTTCCCTAGTAGTTCTGTAAAAGAAATTGGGAGAATTTGATATATCTGATAATCTTTACCTTTTGGATTTTCCAGTGATTACAGTACTGAAATTGAAGCTTTAATTATTAAGCAATTTCCATCAGTTGATCCTTAATTCTTATTTGGTCTTATGGTATGACTGCATTATTAAAATTTTTTGTTAGTTTTGTTTTTGTACTTGTATATATTTTACACATTATGTTTATCATCTGAGTAGAATGCAATGGCATTAAAATACATTTCAGTGTCTGCTACTCCTTTACTTAGGATTTTCAGCATATTGAGAAGGAACTCTGGAGAGCAGAGGCTTCTGCATGGTACTTTCTTTATGGGTGTCAAAATATGAACTGTTTTCCTTGATTGCATTTATCAGAATATATTAGTCTCTCATGTTTCTGTTCTGTTTAGATAAATACAATTTAATATAAACCATATTTGGAGATGAATAATGAACTGTAGGAATTATAAAACAGCTTCCTGTGACTTTTCCTTAATAATTACAAAAACTATTTCAGTGAATATTTCTGCTGATAAATTAATATCTAGAGGAGGAGGTAAGTGCAGACATTTGTACACTTTTTTTTAGGTTAAATGAGCAATCAGGTAAAACTGAATTCTGTGCAGATGGAAGCATACAGTTGTGGGTCACAAAAGTTCTCTTTTACCCTTAATTAAAGGAATAGCACGAGCTTTGTTGGGACCCACATTTAGTGCTAGCTCTCTGCACTGAAGAGATACAACTTTTTCATGGCAGGAGGAGTTTCATCTGCTGGTCTGTCTGTCTATGTAAGTAGCTTCAATTTAAATTCCTTGTACACCTTCTTTTTTGCCCCACTAATCTATCTTATTGGTGTACAAAGAAAAAGTTATTAAATAGTTATGGACCTTTCCAAAGCTTATCTAGGAGATATTTACTGGTAATGGGAGCAGAATGTTTGACTTTGTGAGAAAAGACCAGATTTCAGTGAAACAGGGAGGGGGAAATTACTTGCATGTATGTAGCAGTAACAGGTGGTGTGAACTCATCCATCATCTCACACAGCACTCAAGACCAGACAACAGTTTCTTCGTAGAACACTATTAATAAAATATCAGGAATTCATTGCTTTGAAAGGAGGAGAGGAGAAAAAAGTAAGAGAGAGCCTTAAAGTGAATCTTACATGGAACTTAAAATCTTCTGAACTTGTTATCTAAATTTTGGTTTTTTTGAGATACATACATAGGATGTAGGGATGACTGTTTCTACCTCTGTCCTCCTACCACAAAAACCTTCCAAAATCTTAGTTGGAGTCAGGATGGAAATACTGAGTTTTACCTCAGGAAACTAATTTGTGAAATTAGTTGTGAAATTAGCACCCTGAGTGCTCTGATGAGTTTCTGATTAATTTCTACTCCTGAAGGAAGCTGCATGTGTGCTACACCACACAGACTGGCTTTGCTGAAGAGCATGGAGTAAGTGCAAGCTGAATGCTAATGAAAGGTGGAAGACTGGCAGAAGAGAGAAGTTGAGAGTGGCACTTCTTGTCTCAGCAGAGGGGGTCTCCTTACTGAAAATCATTTATTGCACCAGGAACAGAAGGAGGTAAGGAGGCTGATGAACTGCAGATCCACATGTAACACACTTGACAAGCCACATTCCATTTGGAGGGAGGAGAAATCAAGGCTTAGTGTTCAAGTGGCTGGTCAGATCTGGTGTAGAGGAGCACTCCCACTTCTTTCTGTCTTCCCAGTGAGCACGTGCAGAGTTTGTTCCAATTTCCAAGCTGACTTTCATCAGGAAGAACACTGGGCAGGAGAGAAAAGTGGGGTAAAGGCCATTCAGAAATAAGGATTTCTGATCATTTTATTAATAACTGTGAGAAATGTAGCACCTGGCAGGAGAGATAAGTGGATTTTCCTAAGCTCTGTTATAGGCAGGTAAATATTGTTCTGGTTTATGGCACTAATAATTAAACAGAACACCAGTCTGTCTCTTGGCAATTAAGGTGGTTAGTTTCTGGAGGTGTGTGCTGAAATCTGAACAAGAACTACTTTACATGTAAACTTCATAATCAAATGCTGTATATATTCTGTCCAGTGGATATATTTCAGGAGCATATATAGGACTGAAATAACACATTTTTTTTCATTGTCTTCCAAGTCATCTAGGCACCACTCTTGGTAAATATTGCAGTTCTTAAAAAACAGACCAAGTAGACTTAAGATCTGAGAAATACTAATTCCTTCAAGAACATAGTCTCTCTAGTGCAGTTTTATGAATAATAGATTAGTATAACATTAATTAATATTTTTGTATCCTTTATACAATGTGCCTCCAGTTTGTTAGACAGTATACTTATTTCATATGCTTAGATCACAGTAAAAAAAATGCAGATGGCCCTGGAATTGGAGTACCTGTAATTCTGGGGAAAGCAGTAGCACCTGGGACTTCTGAGAAGTCCTGACTTTCAGAAACCAGCTTTAAATTAGACTGTTATTGCATTTGCAATGGCATGCAAATCTTGTTTGTATAGTGCCTAAACCGAATTCTGTGTCTCAGACTAGGGCTTCTGGGTACTTCTATCTCAAAAGGAAATATGAAGAGATGTTCAGGTACCGTCATTAACGGCAAATATACATTATTCTCACCCGAAAATTGTTACTCTTTCCTCTGGTCACCCCTGCCAACAATCCAATTAGACTGAAAGGCTTTTCAGTGGCCCAGACAACAGTGTATACAGCTAAGATGGAGAACTGCTCACGACCTCTGGAAAATACTGTTTTACAAAGATGTGTATGCACTTGAGAGATCTGTACTAAAGCAACAGTAGGGTGATAAAAAAGGAGCAGCTTTTGTCAGGGCCCCAGGTCACTAATGAGCCTTGATGGCCCTGATCACTTTCACCTGGGTCCCCCTCACAGCTCCGACTGGGCTATCTGCTCATTTAGGCTCTAGCTGGGAGTGCAGCCCCTTCCCTGAGCTGTGCTGGCTGGGGACATATTCTCAAAATTATTCTGTGGATTTTCTGGTGTGACTTCAGACCTTGGCTGTTTTTATTGCTTCTCCACAATTACCACGGAAGCATCAATAGGACTTGGTGCTGCCCTGCTTGGCTGGCTCTGCTGCTGTGGGACTGTGCTCCCTTGGTGAGTTCCCTACCCAATCTGTGTTCTTGCTGCCTTTAGCTTCCAGTTTGCCTCCTCTTAGGGTGCAACTGCCTCTTGCTTTCTCCTGAAGCCTTTTGTAGCTTCTCCTCATCTCTTCCTACGAACTAGCAATAACTACTCCTGTAAGGAAGCACAGGGACTTGTTGGGGGCTTGAAGTGCTTCTCAGTTAGAATGTGGAGGCTTTTCAGAGCAGTCTGATTGTCTTTGGCTTCTTCCTTCTATAGAAGAAGTTGTGTGGGTTTTTTTCTGTTTAGTTTTTTGTTTTTCTTTCCTAAGAGGGGGAAGGATTTTGCTCCTATAGCTCACCATGAGAGGCAGTTTAGAAGACCGTGCTCTTTCCCCCTGCTGAGGCATGGACAGGGCTCTTACTGAGCCTCACTAGATCTTGCCTATGAAAACTTGCAGTAGCTCCAAGCTAGGTGGTTGCTTTTGGATGCATAGCCTGTCCTAGCTGCTCACTAGTGTCCCAAGAGGGGACAGAGCACTTGATAGGTCAGAAGCTAGGGCCAGGACATTTGTAATGGGCAGCTCAATCATGCTTCTGAAGAGCAACCTCTGTGCCTTGTTTTACCATTAACCCACTGCCACGTCTGACACTCAGGCATCAGTTGATGGGAGATAGTGGCTGAACAATAGCTATTGATTTTCATTTCATATTATAGGCATGGCAAGCTCTGAGTCTGATAGTGAGGATGTGCTAGTGTAGACATTCCTGTTTGGCTGTGAAAGGAGTTTCCTTGCCTTCCCTGGACCCTTACCTTGCACAGGAATCTCTCATTAAGGCATCAGACTATACTATATATGTATGTTTCTGGTTTTTTTTGTCTTGGAGCAAGCATCAATTAAGCTTTGAATAAATAAATGTTTATCAATTATTTAACCAAAGCACTCTGAGGGAAATGGCAAACAATGAATAACAGAAAAGGAATGGAATAGGGTGGAAGTTCTTTCTGCCTGGATATCAGTGTTTAGGCAAGTACAGCGAGACACTGGCTTCATTTGATGGAGAGTTAGACAAGCTCCGTGGTTTTCTTTATAAGAAGAAATATTGATCTAGAATCCTTTTCTAACTTATCCTGGTAAGATCTGTTTTAGTCAAGTCACTGGCACTAGTATAAAATGTTGAGAAGAGACGAGATATTGTTTTGAAATATCAAAAGTTTGCAAAACTTTTGTAATTTTGCAACAGATCCTAGGATTTTGGCAGCAAGTTACATGGAATGCTTATATCATTTCTCCTGTAGTATCAGCAGGCTTAAGAAACCAGCAGAATTCAAGTGAAATAGTTTTAGCTAACAATGTTTCCACAGCATGAATAAAAGCACAGGTTGTTACTTCAAGCACAAACATTTTAATCTTTTGGGTTCTTTTATTCTGTTGCTGTTTGGTTTTATTCCCCCTCCCTTTTGGCTGTAGAGGCTGTAGATGTTATTTTTCTCTCCTTGCCTGGCCTGTCACCATCTCTGCTCGTGAACAGCTTTGCTCTGGCTGCTACTACTTATATATGTCTGAAATCTTGGTACCTGCAGAGAGAACGTTCTGCTATGCAGATGTTGAGGATGTTTTTAGGATGTTAGACTTTTTTGCTGCTTGCAGTAATAGCATTGCTGCTGTTACTAGAAATTATTGTTATAAAAAGGGTACAGTAAATAGTCTATATATGCAATACTACAATAGGCAATACTAGCAGTCCAAGTCTGAGCTCTTGCACTGTAGTCTGGAAAAGTAAGGATTGCTTTTAGCCTTTGAATTTATAGTATATTCCTTTACCTCCTGTGACAGTGTTTGCCTTAATTGCGGTATGGCATTTGGTTCTGCAGGTTCTGCTGGAAAGTTGAAATCCACAATGTTTATGTTTCTAAGTCCTTCTGACTACTCTGGATTCTGGGGTTATTGGGACTCCATTCCTGGTCTGGGCTACTTGAGCAGAACAGTTTGTGAAGCTACATCCCGAGTGGTTTGCAATGTAGAAAGGGCCTGTCCTACTTTAATAAAACCTCAACAATAAGAACCAACAACTTTTTTGGTTGGTAAAAATCTCAAACTCCACAGCAATGCTAGAAAGCTTTAGCTCTGGGGCTTTATAATAGATTGTTATGGGATTTGAAACTAATCCTGATCCTTTAGCAAAAGGTGGTTGATAAAGTCTTCATCTCAGACAACCATGTCAATACCTCTAATGGCCTCATACATGGGAGGTGAATTTGCTGAGAACTTCAAATTGAATCCACATGTACCATATCTGAAAGTGGTCTGTTGGCCTGAGATCTTTAAAATCAGCTATGCTTGCACTTCAGTGTATTGCAGTTTGAGCAACCTATGCAAAATCTAAGCATCCTAGAAATACCACAGGTGTTTTTTGATTCTGCTAAATCATCTTTGAGATGAGCTAATTAGAAAATACAAGTTACACATGTTAAAATGAAATTTCCGAGAAAATGAGGTCTTGCATGGAGTCTTCCATGCAAGACCTCAGCATATACAGGGAAGCTCCTAGACCTGGCAGAGTTTCACAGGTTGGGCCTGAAAGACTGCAGCTTTCTGCTTGTGGAAGGTAAAAAGAGCTATCCTTAAAGCAGACAGACCCAGGTGGCTGGCTAGTGAAGGGGGTGATCCTCACTTTATCTTATTTGATTTCATTGCTCACAGTGTTGAAAGCCGTCTGCAGTTTGTGCTTCTCCTTAAATCTCAAATGGTTTTATGCCATTGTTCTTAGAAGCCATTTAGAGAATTTTGAACCACTGTGATGATATGATTCAGTCCTAGAGTCACTGTGAAGCACAAAGGCCCTATTGTCCTACCATGTTACTGAAGTGTTGTAAAGGAGAGCTTGCTACTCGTAGTTTTGGAATGGTTTCTCATGTTTCAGGCATGCCACCCAAAAGGAGAATCCTTACTAAGCTATATAACTTTGAGATGAAACCTCCTCGGGACCCTCCCCACACAGTGTGCATGTGCCTTTGGGTAAGGCACTCCCAGTACAGCTGCGTTTCTTCACAGCCAAGTGTCTCATTTCCAGGGCTGTTCACCTGCTTTGTAAGTAGTGTATTATGTATTCACTAATAAGGAACTAGGTTTTGTTAAAAGGTTTAATTAGGGTTTAATGGTCTTCAGAATTTAACACAAAAGTGTGGTGTTAAATTAGGGCTTTAGTGAATTATTGTCTTCCCAGCTAACCTAATTGGAAGTATTACTGTGGAATTGTACTGATTTATCAACATCTACCAAATGCTTTAGCAACATCATCAGCTTCAGTTGTATCCATCCTAAAATTGCATTTAAACAAGACAGTTATTATAATAGAAGGGGACATTCACTGAAATACAACACAGATCTTCATAATCAGAACAATGTTTTAGAGGCTAATAGACTTGGTCTAGCTAACTTAGTTTCTGCTGGATTTATAAGTGTCTTATTTCCCCATTTTAAATAGAATAAACTGTTAGCTGAAATTCAGCAGCTGTGTACTTAGGGTGAAGTTGTGGTGGTGTGTGGGAGAAGATAAAGCCCCTTCCTTCTTCCCTTAGAAATCTGAACATCAGCAGGGCACAACTGCTTCATGTTTCCTGGCTGACTGGGCAGAGATCCCTTGAGTACCTAAGGAAGCAGTGGTATTCCTACTGTGTCATGTGTTTTTACAAGCAACTACATCACATTCTCTGGACTCTTACATTTCTTATTCTTAACTTTCTGTGGACTTTTTTTTTTTACCTCGCATTACTTTATTTCTCCTTTTTATATTTACCAAATGAATTCAATCAAGTCTTTACTTACGTTCAGGAAAGACAATAGTGTGAGGCAGTGGTGTTTTCATTAATATAAACAATTTCTATACAAAAAGGATTCAGCTCTGTTAATAGGAACTATTCTGTAGAAGGTTTCCTGTACATCTGTGCTAAAGTGGAGCACATCTCATCCCACTGAGGGAAGTACAACATATGATGCTGTTAGAGAGGACATATATATAGAATAGAAAAGATGGCCAGATAAATGCATTAAAATCCCTTTATCATCCTGTAATTTGTGTTGAAGCAAACCATTTTATAACCTGGGCTGCCCTACCTGCATGAACACAATGAGAAGGCAGAGTAGTTTGTTGGTCTGTCTTTATTATGTACTGTATATATAAAATGTGGTGGAATTAATTTGAAAAGTGTCAAAAGTGATTTTTTAGCTGTGTGACATGATTTGATTTAATGGGAAACACCCCAGATGAGACATATGTAATAGTCTATAAAATCCACAAAGTTTTTAAATACTTCTGGTGAACTTTAATCAGTTTTAAAGTTCTAAAAGTTTTAAGTTTAAAACTTGAGAAGTTTTAAGTTTTAAAATTGCAATTCAACAGGATGTTTTTATGACATAAAATATTTGTAACCTCATGCCTGAGATCTGCTGCTTTAATGTCACACTATTGTGACATGTCCCTTCTCTGTCTACAAGATGGTGCAAGTTAATCACTCTACCTGTAACATGATTTAAAACAGTTTTGTTAAAGTCAGTATTGACCTATGGTGATTTACACTTGCTGAAGATCTAGTCCAAGGTTCATAAAGTACATTGAAATAAGGGATAGCAGGTATCCCAAAAATGCAAGGTATTCTATCAGTGAGATAAATGGAAGAAAATTGTCTTCAATTTTTTTACAGAGGAAAACACAGAAGTCTGAAAGAAAATACTATGAACATCATCAATAAGCAATGACTTCTGTTTGTCTGGTATCAGTTCTGTAATTTTTTATACACCATAAATTATCCTGCTTAAATTTAATATGTTTCCTCCCTCCCACATTAACAGTAGACAAACTTGTCATCTTAAATTACACTTGCTAGATTTTGGGCATGAACAGAGGTTTTTAAAATCCTTTTGCTTCAGTCTAATCCTTAGAAGTATTTCAGTTGAAAAGTGAGAAACTGTTTGAAATGCTATTTGTACTTTCCAAATGCTTAGTCAAAAAAGCTGATTTTTTCATGCTTGCTTTTTCTGGGGGAAATGAACCTCGTGTTGTAAATTGGATTGATCCCTCTACATGCTCTCATGACACTGATCATTGAGAACAGGGAGGTGTCTCAGTGCCACACATGGTGAGTCCTGTCAGTCTTGAAACTTGGTTATTCTGTTTGCTTTTTCTCCAGCAAGGTACCTGGGAATTTAATTTGGGAACCTTGGCCAGGGGTCTTAGGACCGAAATCAGGAATAATGCCTATTTAAACTGGCAGAGAGTGAATGACCGATGTTGAGCATAAGTAATCCATGTTGTGAAACTTTAGGGTGCCATTAGTTTTGAAACAATACTTGCTGTCAGTATTGCTGAAATACTAACTTTTGGAGACATAGAGGTCTGTCCTTTTGAATATTCTTGAATAAAGCATAAGGTAATTCCTCTTGTAGGAATTATGCATGCGCATCCCATGGTGAAAAATGTGTGTCCTTGGGTCTGGTGGGCCAAATTCTTCCTTTAGTTACCTGAGAGAAAATGCAGAGTAAAGTCATAGCTATTGCTGATTTCTCCAGTACTCGGTGATGCAAATGCGGGCTGAATTCATTCCACTGCCTATATCTGTTATTTTGCATAGAAGTGCTCGCTGTGCTGAAAGATACTCACATTTGCAAGAATGTGTCTGTGTAGTTTACATTTCCAATTTTAATTTTTGAGCCATGTGTAAGAGACTCCAGGGAACAGTGTGTACTGTCAGCAGAAGTTATCTTTTTGATGAATCAGGCACATTGTTTGTAACTGTGCATTTGATAGACATGTTGTAATAAGGTCCTGAACTGCTTACTGTGTCTTTATGTACCTTCCCCCTCAGCAGTTGTAACTATTGTGCTGCTTGACCTATATTAATGGTACTACAAACAACAAGTTTAACCATTAACTTGTGGGCCCTGTTTAAATGGATTTTACCAAGGGATGAGAACTGAAGATTTAAGGAGGTAAAAATTAAAAAAGGACTACCCAATGTGATGTTTTTTAGTGCTTACTGATCTGGTGTACGGGGTGGGAAGGAGTTCAAAGGCCCAGGAATAAAGGTTAATATCATATTATTATCGTCTGAATGACTAGTGCCATTAAATGGACAAGCCTTCCTTAAATGTTTTGTTTATTAAATAACTTGTGGATTTATCTGTGTGGTTATTCCAATGTGGTTTGCTTGCTGTATTTTTTATGTGTATACACACTGGAGCAAACACTGATGAGAGGTAAATATTGCCTGCTTGTGCTGTCTGGGAAAACTGGATCTCGAGTAGCGTGTGAGGAGACAGTGAAAGCTAGGAAGGGTCCAAGTGGAAGGAGCCAGTGTCAGAATAATGCTTTAGGTATGGAAGGAGCTGAGCAATTTTGCTTGATTTACATGGGCTGCATCTCAGGAGCTTAAGTTCACTGTATGGAACTTGTATTCTAGACCATTAAATGAAAGCCAAACCTCTGATTTCTGATATATATGACTCCATAACCTCAGGAAAAAGCAAACTGTAACAGCTGATCTATGGTAAGTGCCTCATGTGTGCACAAAGCCAACAGCAAACCTGTGGTGGTTCAATATCTGATGTGATTTGATCCTTCATGGAAAAGCAATTGTGTTTCTAAGTTTATTGACATCAGTGATCCCTGACTGAGGTCCTTAAATGATAGGCATGCAGAAGTTAAACTGGGGGAATGAGGGGGTGGGAAGTGCTGTGCTCTGGGATGTCCTGCCAAAAGCTCAGTTTTCCCTGATAAAGCTGCCTCATCCTATGCAGGCAGGCATTTAAATGTGCTACTGTTTCCATTCGGTGGTTATCTCTCTGTCTGCTGGGATTTCACCATTCTGGCTCCACAGGGCATGTGCAGGTGTCTTGTGCAATCCAAGTGTGTGTCCTGCTGCGTCTGGTGATTGACAATGGCAGAAATGTGTGCTCTAGCTAAAAGCAGCAGCTGATATTCATAGGTGCAAATGCCTGTGGCTCATTGTCTGCACCTGAGCTGTTGTTAGGCGTTGTTACAGCTGTGGAACAAGCGTTAGGTAACCCTGTGCATACAGTCAGAACAGAATCTGAGTGAAAATCCCTTGCATTGATTTGAGGCTGTTGCAGAAATGCAGAATCACTTATTTTGCCTAAGGTGCACCAAAACATGCAGTTAGAAACATGCTCTGGAAATGCATGATATTTATGTACATGATCCTTATTTCAATGTAGTCCAAGCAAGGTGAGTGGAAATGTACCTGTCTTGTCACTGATGTAGATTTTATTGAAACAGCCAAGCTGAGACAAATCCTTGTCAACCCATACCACTAAGAACTGTTAACTAACATCTTTGGGCCTTGATTTGAAGATTGCAAACAGATTGGTAAACACTTAATTAAATCACTAAAAACTTCATAATAGGAAGGGAAGCAGTGAAAAAGACTGTCAAACATTAAGTGATGTATAAGAAAATGAGGGAAGGAAGGCCATGATTTTAACTGCCTGACTTCTCTGACCAGGGACTTCCTTGTCTTTTTTTGATTCCTAAAGACAAAGAGGCACAAAGTCACCCTTCCAAGGAAGTGATCTCATTTAGAGTCAAAGGGAAAAACCCAGAAATATTGGGGAATACTTACTGTGAGCAAACAAAAATGCAACTGTGCCAACAGAATTTTTCTTGCCCCTAAGTTTCTGTAGATGCACTTTTCTCTCATGCCAGTAAGGTTTGCAAGGTTTCTGTATAAGTAAGTGAAGCTGGCAAAAGCCTGTGTATATGCAGTTTCTGAGGGCTATTTCTGCTAGCAATAGCTATTCCTAAAATTCTACAGGAATAAGTTTAGCTGAGGAAAATCTGTTTTTAAGTTTGTCCATATGTTTAATGGCATTAATTTCTTTAATTTGGATTAGCAAGCACAGTTTTGCTTCACCCAGAGCAGGGCAGGTCCCCATGGCTACTCTTGACTTTTTTTTGTCTATCCCTTCAATTTGGAAAGGGCCCCGTTCAAAATGAGGTGTCAGCACGGTGATTTTGTTCTGAACATTAACTTTTGTTCTAGCAGCTGTGCTGGCTGGCACCCATGCAAGGAAATTTAGCATTTTCCACTGTATTGGTACAACAGTATGATTTTTGTTTTGCTCTGAGTCTAATGGGCATGTTCCGGCTCATAATCATGAGAGGGCCTGGCAGATGAGCTTTTGAGATGCTTGTGAACAACACTAGTGAGAAGCTCCCCCCAGTTTTGTGTGTTTAAACTAGCTTGCAAGTCTTTAGATTTTTCTCCTAATGACTCCAGGTGGGAAGGTTTGTTTACTTACCAGTTTAAAGCACCTTGCATAGGTTCACATGTTACCCTGATGGGAAGGAAGGGAAAAATCTAGTTTAATAAACTGGTTGTTTTTTGCCAGTTGTTGGGTATGAGGGGAAAAAAGAGAAATTTAGTCACAGAATGTGACCTGTAAAAATATGGGCAAGACAGGTTAAATGAAAGCAGCAGGTTTAACTTTGTGTCTTGTAGCTTGCAAAACAATTGTCTGCTAAGAAGAGTATTCTGTGACTCAGTAAACTGACACAACAGTGTCACACAATTCAGTTACTTTTTGCTCATTTAGTCAATCTCTCTACCTTGTAGTAAGTCAGTTCCTCTGTCCTTCAGCAGCTGTCATGGTATGACTGCATCTTTTTAATGTCTTGATATTTCTGTGCTAAAAGTTTAGTGTGAGCTGCTTGAGAGAATTTTGTCTTGTATCAGAGCTATAAACCTTATCTCAGTAAATAGAATAAAGCTGGCTAATGATCACCAACTCTTTCAGGGGATAGGCTTGAAAAGGTAGTAATTTCTTTTGACAATGCAGAAAGCTTCATAGAGAAAAGAGTCTTCATTACATATCAATAAAGATAAGCAGCCTTTTTCAGTCTATATTTTCCTGTAAAGGGTACAGGTTTGGTGTGTGTAGCTCACTTGATGGCTATGTCTGTTCTGGAGAATCTGTATCTCAAGCCAGACTCTTACACAGAACTTGGGCTGGAAATAAGTGGAAGCTTTGCACATCTTAGGACCGTGTGATTTTATTTATTGTTATATATATATGGTTTTGGTTTTTAATTGGAGACATCTCAGAGATTAACTCATTAGAACCATAAGGGGGAAATGGAAATAACTTGTTTGATTATGTGGCTCTTCTGAAATGGAGGGTTGCCAGCTGGAGACAGCCATCTATATGTACAGGATTGCAGCTGGGAGTGCAATCAAAATTCCTTACAAAGCAACTAGATGGTGCTTGCATTTATTGCAAATTGTGTAAGATAAAGCTCAGGAGCAGGGAAATACATTGTGGAATGGTGAAAAAGAATCATGTTTGCAAACATCTTCATTAAAAGTAAGTAGTAGGACAAAGTGAGCATTATATTGAGGTCTCATGAAACACCTTGGGATCCCCATGTGCAGGTTAAGTACAGTTAGATAGAAAAAAAACCTATACAGGACCACAATGTCTCAATTTGTGCCCAAAAGACAGAGATATAATGTTAGTTATCCAGCAAAAATTGGGACTTCTCTAGCTCTGTTTATTTGGACTTCTAATTGTATTAGAATTGACACATAGAAGCAAGTCTTTTAACCCAAGAAACTTTTCTTTCTTAGTCTCACTTAATTGCTTTAGCTCTGGACTTCTCAGTGCTTGCTTTCCTCCTTTTATCACTTACTCTGTCAGAGTGTCTTTTAATATAAGTTTTAGCTATGATATTCATTCCAGTGACCTTATTTGGAATTATTCCAAAGGATGTGCAAGTTTCTAAAAGAAATAATTCTGCTTCTTTTCTTTCCTTGTACTCATATTTGTTACCTTATGAACTTGACAGTAGTACACACAGGTTATCAAAAGTTGTTCTATTAAATTATGCATTAACCAGCACTACAAGTTTACACTGTGCATGTTTAATGGCATATTACTACAAATACTGCACAGTATAAGGACAGCAGCTTACTAAAAAGTATATTGTTATGAGGTGAAAACCAGAACTATCAGGGTTTGAAACTCTGTGTGAAACGAGAAGTTTGGATAGAACAGCTCTGGGAGTTTACAGACTATAAAATGTACTCAGTGCAATGTTCCCCTGTCTTTCTATGGGGAAACACCTTGAGCTTAGCAGGAGCTTTACCAGTGTGAGGATTGTAGGGCTGGAGCTCAGTTGCAGCACTATAAAATTTTACCTGTGCCAAATTATGTATTTTGGAATGATTTGAACATTTTTATTACTGCTGATATTTGAAGAATATTTTGGTGCTTTTTAGAGCAAGCACCTCTGCCAGCATCACAATAAAGGGGTGCTGAAAGCAGATGAAGACTCTTATCTGACTGAACATTGCAAACTTCTGAGAAATACAATTAAACTGTTGTTGATAGCAGATTCGTAAGAGGATGTTCATAAGAGAAAAATGCATTTATTTCCAGGGTGCATCAGGAAATAGAGATGTATGTCTGCCTCTGGTGTCCTCTTTGTTGGTTTTGGTCACACAGAACTGGCATCCAGGCATGCAAGCCAATCTGTCCCTGTTCTGATAGCTATTAATATGTAAGGTGAATATTAGTATTTTCCCTGAGTTTTTTGTGATCCTAGGACACAAAGGTAAAAACAAGGGCTAAATTGCTGTGGATTTTGGAGAGGTCTAGGTACAAAGTAATTAGATAATTTACCAAGACCATATGACATGGGAAGCTGATTATGGTCCTGTGTTTTCATCTTCATAACAAAGGGCACACTGCTTTGTAGTTGAGATTAGTTTTTGCCTTTTAAATAAGATTGTTGCTAGACAGTATAATTTTTGTCACAAGCATTGGTTATTGTCAGACCAGCTGGTCTACCTGGTACCAGGTATATATGACCTAAACCTCCTAGTTCTGGCCAAACACTAGCTTGCTTCCTGGTCATTCCCGTATTCCTATAAAATATATACCCCATAGTATTCACATTGCAAGACTTAATACTTTGAGGCTAAAGATAAGAACTTAAAGGCTGTCAGTGTGTTGGCTACACTCTACAATAGAGGACATTGGTGGATTCTGCATTAGAGTGATGTGGATCCTGAATGTCTCTCATACGTTGGCAAATATAAATTTGTTGATAGGCTCTGGTCAGGATCTCTGGTCCAGGGCTGCTCATGGCTCTGCCCTGGAGTTGCCAGCTGTGGTAAGTATCTTCCAGTGTAGCACTCCTCAGCATATAGTGTGGGAAGCACCAAACCTCGTGCAGTTCTGCTTCAGTGCTCTTTTCTTATTCTAGTCAAATTGAATTTGCCATTCAGGTAACTGCAGCTCGGCCAAGGTTTGGGGGATTGAAGATTTGGGTTTTTCTATACCCAAAAGACGTCTTAGTTTCTTTGACATTGCATGGGACTGGTATACTGAGACCCTTGTGTTATCCAAACCCACTGGAAAAAAGTCTTGGGAGAACTAGAAAGACAAATTTTACTAGATAATAATCCTGATGTTCCCCTGTGGTCCAGATATTAGCGGTGTGATAGAAATTCACTTTAGGCTCACTTGTTTTTTGGCAGATATTCTTTCACTACTTCCACCCAAAAGTCTTTAATTCACAGTCAGGCCAGCTACTCTTTCATGATCCTCACTTAAAAAAAAAAAAAATGACATCTCTTACTGTGAAAAACTTACTGGTGGTTTTAATAATGCTTTTAATATTTTATTCTTTGGCGAGTAGCCTGGACATGTTGCATATAGTGAAATGAGCCAAATGGCTCTTCACAATAGCTATGTACAAGTGATTTTGCTGCTTTGAAAACAGGAAAAAAATCCTTGTATTGCATCATTCTGGCTGGGAAGTGCTCAAAGTTATTGTGACAGGACTGTATTTTGAGCAATTGTTGGTGATTTGTTTTTTAGCACACAAAGAAAGTAATAAATCTGTCACCCTGAGAAATCAGGTTGTGACCTAAAGGAAGGAGAAAATTGTGGCTTTAGGTAAAAAAGAGTGACCTGTCTATGAGGGTCATTTATCATTATAACAAAATTGCTGGTGCTCTCCTAGCTGACCAGGAAGAAAGGCTGTGGTAAGCAGAATTGAGGGATGCAAGCATCCGAATATTTTTAACTGATCAATATTTTCAGGATTTACAAGCAGCCAAAAACCTGTCAGCATGCAGAGTAAGTTCACTGTGCATCTGTTCTAAGAAAGAAAACAAGGGAGAAAGTTTATTTTGGCCATTAAAAATTAAATGCATTTTAGATTTGGCATTGATAGTTCAATTCTCAACTGTATCTTACTACAGATGCCTTTAGCAGTCTGTATGTCTTGTAGTGATACAGAAAATATATATGAAACTGAACTCCCAAAGAGGTTGAAAGCAATAAATAACATAAATTCAGAGTGGGGTTGGCAGCACTAAGTGTCTCAGATCTCACTTGGGATATGTGGTTTCATTGTTTGAAAGTAACAGGACCAAAGTGGTTTTGGTTAAAAAAAGAAACAATCCCCAAACTTTCATTCTTAGCTCACCCTCACTTATTCTGCATTATCCTATACGTAAATAGATTTGTATGTATCTTATTAATTAAAAAAGGCAAGTTGAGTGCCAAACCTGACATCGTTAGAGATTGGATTCATTGCAAAAGCTATGTTCAATGAGTCCAAGTGTGACTTGCATGGAATAACAGCTGAACATGTTTTGAAATACAAGATTGGCAAGAAGAATTCTTTTTATGTTATTATTCTTAGGTATCAAACCTGCCTTAAAATTTAAAATACTTCTGGTTAATTCTGGAAAATATTTTCCTACTGTTCCGTTGGTCCTAGTTGTGAATTTTCACTTCAATCAGTTTTTATAGAGTTCACAAAGGCATAATGAGAGTGCAGGGATAAAAACCCAATGCAATTTCTTGTACAGTAATTTTCATGCCAATTGCTAATTTCCACTGATTGCCTTACTGTAGAAGTGTCTTATCAGACCAGAACATCCAATGCTAAAAACTAATTCTAACATGTTTAGAAAAGCATTTATGATTCAGGCTATCACTTGTCGTTTGGCGTTACCAGCAATATACTGTATTAGGAATGCTTAACAAACCTATTCTAATACAATTTATGAGGCCTCGTTAGTGTATCAAAGCTGTTAAAGTACTCTACACTTTACAGGTATTATGAAGGCATTAACATAAAAATAATATAGAAGATGAAATAGGAATTTAAAATACAAACTTTTTAAAATGCATGTTGATAATACCACTTTTATTGTGGTTTTACTAAGGAAATTACTTTAGTATAATTATTTTTAAAATATAAATTCCATTGATTGATTCACTGTTGACTACATGGCAGTGCCAAACTCTGGTGTAATTCTGTACCAAAGTGCCCTGAGAGATATTACCACTTTGGAGGATGAGGCTGGACTAGAGGCACTTAACTGAAGTCTCACTACTTCAGTTATGAAGTTTTCATGCTCTAAAAAGATTAGGCTCTTTTTCTAAGCAGTTCTACTTTGAGGAATCAACAAAGCTACCCTGGAAAAAAGGTTCCCTAAACTTGTCATGACATAGCAACATTTTTATCTCACTCTTTCCTGAGAATGTTAAAGTGATTTTTATGCTGATAGTACGATTTTCCCCTCCATACTTCTAATTTTAAAAGAATGAGAAAGTTCTGTTACCAGTATATATGTATATACTGTTATCAGTATATATGTGTATATACTGTTACCAGTATACATATGTATGCATACATATATATACACATACACATCATATATGTTACCAATATATATACATATATATACACACACATATGTGTATGGATGTAATTGACTGAGGTCAGACTTTCAGAAAAGCCTTTGCCTATTATTTTCATTTACTCTATTATATATTCTGGTTTGGGTTTTTTTGCTTCTATTAAGCCTATATTTACAACATCACGTAGTGATAGGACAAGGGTGAATGACAATATGCACAACTTCGATGTACAATCCAGATTCAGAACTACCGGGACCCTAAATTATTATCAAATGCGTGGATAATCCTCCCTTTCCAATATATAGATGTTGATACTGTTAACTATCTGTGAAACATCCAGTCAGAGACTTCAGCAGATAAAATGAGGATGTGTTAAGTGTTCTGATTTCTTAATGTCCTATTAGTACAGAAACCATTGAATGATGTCTGTAACCTCTGTGTTGTTGTTTTGCTCCTATTTATTATTCAAATTCTAAATTGCAATGTATTTTCCTTGCATCTTTTTTATTGTACCTGATAGGAGTCATAGCTGTTGCTAGTGAGTTCTTTTTATCCTATTATTTTTGAAGAACTTCCTGATTCAGATGTGAAGCATTATTAGGACAAAGGTGGCAGGTTTTATCTGGGCAAATTTTCTTGCTATTTTTAGGAACAAATGTGATTGTATTGGGTGGCATAGATTGGTACTTAGATGAGGCTGGGGCAAGCAGCTAATCAATCATATCTGGATAATAGACATCAGTGATATTGCTTTGCAAGGTTTACCCTCTTTGATTTATACTAGGGGATTGTTTTTTATGGGACTTTTAGAATATTTGTCACTGAATAATGTTTTCATGACCAAGCCACAAACACAAAGCCAATATTTCTTTTAAAGCTGTCGATCAAGAGTTTGATTAAATTTGTACATATTTTGAGAACATTCAGACTGGATGCCATCAAATGCGATGAACAGAAGATGCTTCTAAAGCAATAGTGATGCTCGGCCTGAATTGCTATTGACCATCACTTTGTAGAGTCATTTACAACAGGAGGATGTGAAAATACAACTAAGTCAAAATGCCAGAACTTAACAGCCTGTAGTCCCCTTTTGTTGTTCCAAAGAAACATAAGCACAATAGGGTCTTGAGCCATTGTCCATGAAGCATCAAGAAATATTCAGCTAAAACACTTTGACCTGTTTCATTGATTCTGAAAGGTTTAAAATATTTACTATAACTCAGTGCAAAGAAATAGCAGCTATGACTATATTTATGAGCACCTCATTATTTCATCTGGTTTTGGGTCCCACCTGGTACAGGAAAGAAGGAATTGAACTGGGGTGAGTTCAGTGGAGGCCATTAAGCTTTCCGGGTGCTGGAGCAGTGGTCCTGTGAAGAAAGGCTGAATACCCAGATCTTGCTCAGCCTGGAGAGAAGGCATGATGGAAGCAGGGAGAAACCCAAAAGCAGAAGATGGACCCAGGCTCTCACTGAAGTTCATGGCAAGAAAACAAAAGACTGGTCAGAAACTGAACCTGGATGTTTGGTGTGGGCAAAAAGAAGTCACTATGAGTGTAATGAAGCAGTGGAACAAGTGCAATCAGTCCTGGAGGTTTTCTGGAATTGGAAAAGCCCTGAGAAACCTGCTCCAGATTCAGTACTGAAGCTGCTCTGAGTGGGAGGCTGGACAGAGATGCTCTGAGATTCCTTCCAGTTGGAGTGATTTACTGTTTTTTTTTTCCTCATAGGATTAGATGTGAGGACTTTTGGAGTGGTCCAGGGCATCTGGATCCTCTAGAGGACTTGTCAGATGCATGCAGAAGAGCTTGCAGTCTCACTGGGCTGTCTTTTCAGAGGTGAATGCGTATAGAGGGCTGCAACCTTGGGAATCTGTTCTTATCTCCACCTTCATTTATCTGAAAGGTTTTAGTGATTCTTGTGAACTCATTGAAATATACACAGAGCAAGTGCTCTGCCATGTGATGGCAGTGTAGAACATTAAGTCACCAGTGAGGCAATTGCAGGGAAAGCTGTCAAATCTGCTGGGTAGGTGATTAGGGAAAAATGTATTTGGACACTAGGGAGATGTGATCAAATTCTTTTTAAATGACTGTCTGAGACTTGGCTACACTGATAAGATAAAACTAAGACATTACAAGTGAAGCAGTGGAGACTTGGGCTGTAGCTTACAGTCAAAATTAAATGCTGTTTTACCTGTATCCTTGAGGGAAATTACAATGTAAAATGATGAGAACTACATGTTCCTCAATGCTATGCAGAGGAGGCATCAGAATGAACAAATCTTATCTCCCTGTTTGTAAACTTTTTTTTGTCTTTAATCTACCAGCGGACAAAACTATTCTGATGCCCTTCTGTTGTTTGCTGTGGTCCCTCTGATCCGCATGTGCTCAGCTTGATTCAGTTCCAAAGCATCCTTCCTAACCGAGACATTCTTATTAGAAGACAACATATTTCTGATATTTTATTAAGAAAGACTGATAATATTCAGCAAAACAGATTGCAGTTTTACAGTCCTTGGCTCTGATCTAATACATTTGCAGCATAGTATGGCCAGTCAGGGTAGCAGAGAGGAACAGCATCCTCATTCCTCAAAGACGAGTCTATCAGAAATGCCACATGCTTCCTCTTCAAAACATTTGCGTTTGAACACATGAGCTAGTATTTCCTCCTGCTGTCTCAGACTCTGTATCCCTGGGCTTAGGACTCCACAGTACCAGAGCTATATTGGGATAGAGCTTTCTATATAAGGTTGCCCTGTGTTGTAAAAATGCTTGTTCTAATTTTCTGTCTTCCCCACTTTTGTTTGTTATGCTACATGAAAGGAAGGTTAGGCAGAAAGTAACTAGAAGAGTCTTATTTTGGGGCTATGTAAATAAATGCAATAATTACTCTAAAATAAAGAGAGGAACAATACTAACTCTATTATCTAAATTTCAGGAGCTCTGCACTTGGATGTGACACAGCTACAATGATTACCAGAAGGGTGTGGAGAGATTGGTATGATGAGATGTGCCTATTCAGGATGGCTGCAAGATTGTAACCAGAATAGTATGGCAAACCTCAAGTATCTAGCTTAGGGATCAGTTTTTCAAGAACAGATATGTTTCCAACCTTGCTTCCTAGCTCATGGCATTCTTGCTGAAGGCTTGGCTTTCACTGTTCAAATCACTTTTCCATCTTGCATCTCTTTAGCTGTGGATGCTGCTACTTCATGGGGTTTAGTTTCCTTCAGTGGAAGTCTGTCATTTATGGATTACCTTTGCTGTCACACCCTGTAGCATCTCTGGTTTGAGGACATAAGCAGAAGTGGCTTGGTGATAATCTGGTGTTTTTCAGCTGCACATTGATTTTGGCCCATATTGCAGAGCATATACAAGTGACTGGTAGGCTGGGGCAAACCAAATGAACAGAAAATGTATCTCAACACATAAGCATCCACTGAGCCCAAGCAGGGCTCACAGCTTTCACAAACAGTATTAACAGGAATTTCTTGTGACAATACACTTTTGAAAATACACTTTTTGTGTGATTAATACTGTGAACACTGAGTCAGGTTTTTTTGGTCACCCTGCCTTTATGACTTGGTTAGTACAATAGAGAGCCATATAATGTCAAAGGACCTGGCAATATTATTAGTGAAATCCACTTTATGTGGTCCACTATCAAGTCTATGATTTTTGTGTTTAAATAATCTCTGTTTTTATTGAGGTGTGTGTGCAAATGGCATCCCTATAACTTCTTTTTGGGGGGGGTTGTTGTTTTAACAGAAAGGTTTATGAGCAGTCAGATATCAACTTAGACAGCAGTAGCTATTCACAAGTTGTTGGTTGACAGATGTGCAATATAATGTATGTTTGAATACAGTAATTGAAGCTGTATTTGTGTTCTTAAGCCATCCTAGAGCTTTATGAACAAAGAGAAGACAAGTTTCCACCACAGATAGTTTGCTGTACTGCTATTCTACTTTGCAAGAAAACACTTTTCAGTAGATCAGAACCAACTTTTTCATGGCTAACTCATCTTAATGAACTATTAACTAAATTACCTACCTAAGAAAATTTACAGCTTAACACCATTCCATATACTAAGGAACAATTATTCCTCAGGGGAAAGGATATTAAACCTTACTACCAAACTTGCAATGTCATTGTTGCTTGTTGCGGCAGATGTGGTCAGTGCCACGACCTTCCTGGAAAAGTGTCCTTAGAAGGATGACCCAGAGGCACAGGCATTTCTGCTGCCTGCAGAGTGATTTCAGGCTCTTCAGTGAAATCAGCTCTTTGGGATAAAGCTGAAGGAAGAGACAGAGCCTTCATATGGAGTTCTGCAGGAGGTTTAATTCAGCGTTTTCTTCAGAGGAGTCCAGTGACAAAGTGCCCAAAGCACCAGGGAGAACAGGGGGTTATACGGGGAAGGCAGAGGGTGGAGCAAAACACCTGAGCCAGTCGGGTGGAGATTTGAGAAATGAGCCAATCGGGGAAGGATCGAAAATGGACCAATTGGCTGGGGTAAAAAGGAGGAAGTAGGGAAAGAACCAATGGGGTACAACTGATTAACATATCAACCACAAAGCCTCATGGGGGAAACATATTTCCTCACCATCACATAGAGAGCTGTCTGCCAGGGTTTCTCCCTTAGGGAGTTGTGGTTATATATTGTCTGGATTAGTTGCGGGTGCCATGACACTGGCATTAATGTGATGACATTGAGTTTATAGCAAACCATTGGAGTACAAATGCTGCTGAATATTGTTATTCTTTTTTTTTGATGGCATTTTAGTGCTAAATATCTCATTATTGGAGTGACATGATGTTGAGCATCTTTAGGAGCCAGTTTATTGCACAAAATGCTTGATTCGTAGAACTGTTTACTGGGCTTTTGTGGGGTGAGTTACAACCAAAATAAATGCAAAAAGCAGAAGCATGGATTTGTATCAATAAAAAATTAAGAATTAACTCTAAATAGGCATGTAAAAGTGAACTAGGCATTTCTTCTTTCTATGAAACTCTCTCTGATTGTTGTAGAGGAAAGCAGTGATACAGACAATAATAAGTAATATGAAAAGATGTTAAAGCATTTACTATAAATTTTTTTTTTTAAGGAAATATATTCAACTCTTCTGGCATCTGTGAAGACCACATTACATTTGAATGCTCTCTTGCTACTGTGGATGTGACTACAAAAGCTAAAATAAACATTATCAATAAAAGCTTGTCCCCTGCAACTTGCAGCCTTAGGATATTAAAATTTTCATGTAAAATTGTATAAATATATAAGGCAAGATTTAAGGTAGGTTTAAGACTCATTAATGAATAGCTGAAGATTTTAACTTGTAAGCCTACACTGTTAGGAATTACCATTTATTCAAAATGAGGAGGAAATATTTGTTATGGCTGAATTAAGTTAGAAAAATTACTTTGTTTCATTGTTGTTTGCGCTAAGCCAGGTATAACAGGAACAGTTATCATACAGAGCCCCCATGTTACTGTCATAGCACAAACTCTAGTGCAACAGGATGTGAAGTGTTCCAATGACTTGTTTAGGATGGTAAAGTGACCCTGTGACACAGCCAAAAACTCCCTCAAGTACTGGTTCTTGGTCCTGTGACCTATTCCCAGAAATTTCTGTGTTAGTCTCAATAAGGAAATAAAATGCCTTTAATTAACATGCAAGATGTTCAGACTTTTGACAACGTATATAAAGAACAAAAAAGTGTCATTGCCAGGTAGTGTCTCTCTCATATCCATTTTTAGCCTCAGTTCCAAGTTCATTTTGGCACAAATCTGTTAGCCTATACTGATAGCAGTTCACTCACTTTGGATATTTGCGGAAAAGTTTTCAAAGAGGAACACTCTTTTGTATCCAGAGCAAGTGACAGAGAGGGAATGCTGACTGACACAAAAGTGATATGATCCCCCAGCACAGAGCCTGTGGTGCAAACTTCTGGACCAAACTGAATAGAATAGGATGGGATTGACTAACCTGAGTGTGGTGCCTGAGCTCTGTCAGAGATCTGGAACCGGCCTTTAAGACAATATTTAAGAGAGATCTCCAGCACTTGAGATAACAGACCATATTGAGGCAATGAAGCCTGTAGCATTGGCTGACAAAGATAACTGTGGGTAACAAACTATCAAGGAAGAAGAAAAGTGTGACATTAAATTAATCTGTGTAAATATATTTATTCATATATATTTGTCTGTATTAATGCACAGAATATTTGGAACACTTTTGTGGGGGTTCGTGATGGTTGTTGTTTGTGGATTTTTTTGGCAGTGTGAGAATTAGAAAATTTTGAGAAGGAGAAGACACTCTAGAGGAACTGCTAGGAAAAACAATAAGTCAGAGTATCCTAGAAAGTCTGCTTGTCATGGAGCGCTGTCCTGTTTGGCTTTTCCATGCATACTCCTTCCGTGTTGAATACCAACTTGAAAAAGACACATCTGAGAGTACACACATGTGTGAGGTTAGATGTCAGCTGCATACCAGACACTTAAGACATAAAAGAAAACTCCTGACTCAGACAATGCTTTTAAAGCTGTTGAGATAAGAAACTGAAATTCCTAAAATGCAGGATGTCCTGCTGCAGGAGGGGCCATTGAGAAGGAAGTGGAAGGAAGCTGGACAATCCCAAAGAGAACCATAAACACAAACTTATTTTCAAGACCAAATCCAAAACCCAGCCATGCAAGTAAACTTATATAAGAGAAATGATTGCAGCAAACAAACTCTCTGCCACCTGTTGTCTTAAAGAGATATGGCCAGTGTTGGCTGTTTTAATGAAGGAGGTGAACTCGTTCTTAATAATTTGATAAGTTTTAATAAAATGAAGGTATGTGATTTATCTCCCCAAACTGAGAGAAACATCTCTCTTCCCATATATTTTAATAAAGTTTACTGTAGTGGGTAAATATGCAATAACTTCAGCTATACAAGCAGTCTGTGAAGAAGCTTAGGACCTGTTCTTAACCCCTCTAACTCATTCAGTGAGTCTTTGAAATGTGCTTTAGGTCAAAACATTCAGGAATTTGTTTTTACTTATTAAGCTGCTTACTTGTTTCACTTTTTCTAATTGTCTTATAGCCATGGAACTTTGCAAAGAGAATTTTATTAACAAAATTTTGTGCTAAATACGGACACTAAATCCAAATGCCTAACAGTAATTGCTCTGTACATGTTTGTATAGATATGAAAATGCATTTAATATGTATAAAGCTCAGAATTGATGTATGTAAACATATGTGTATGGATATGAAAACATATGTGCAAAAATGCTATAGCTACTTGCTCTTGGTAGTTACTTTTTGTGAGAAAAGAGGTTTGGAAACAATTAAGGGATCCATCTAATAACATTTAATTACTTCATTGAGTTAGGTGGAGATTTTTGCAAGAAATAGGAGAACACATACCTGACAACAGAAAACAGTGTCAGAAAACTGCAGTTTGATGTGGAATACAGAACCTATTTGTTTTAATTCATTAAGATGCATAGGAAAATGTGAAAGAATATTTTTGTTTTTGTTTTTTTTTTGCATTTTGATTAATATTCATACATTTTAAGTGTTGTCTCCTGTTACATTTTTAATTATGTTGGAGAAATGTGCAATGTAGATTTTTCCTTCTCAGATGAAGTGTAATATTATGGAAATATATTAAACTAAAGAAAAAAAAATAATCCTGGAACATTCCCACTGGCATCCACCAATGTGGTTCTCAAATATCAAATGGATGTACATGACAATTAGCTCAGGCTTTGCCTTAGAGAAGCACAGAACAGGATGCCAAAGTTCCTATCCTATGATGCAATAAATTCTTTTTTATTAGCAGAGCTTCAGTTTTCAGTTAAAAACAATCTAAACTTGCACTAAATACTTTATTCTCTATGATGTGACTCGGTGCTCCTTCATGGAGTAACTGATCCAACTCTTCACAGCAATTCCTTACAAGAAAACTGTTAGCAAAAACTGACTGGAAATTCAAATAGTTTGATGCAGTTAAGATTGATTTATACTTGCAAGAAAATATTTCAAACTATCATATTGCTGGTTACATTTTTTCCTATGTATTCTACACACATGGAAAAGTAATATCATCTGTGGAACATCAATCATTCAATAGACCCTGTTTCTTCTGTGAATGCTACCTCTCTCCTTAGATTTTTCCATGCAACTGCACTTTAGGCAGATAATAGTGTTTAATGCATTTGCTCATTAAGCCAAAAGTAGCAATAATTTTGCAGCTGTATTCCTTCAACATATGGAATATTCTCCCATGTTTTGAAAAGTCTGATGCACATCTGTGACATACAAAGGCATGTTCTTTAGGTAGATAAATGTTTTGGAGGATTAGGACACTTGCCCTAAGCAGGTTAAATGTCAAACCATTGCCCATTGGGGCAAAATGAACTATGGACACTCTTACAAAATTGAACTGTTTCCATCAGTCTCAGAAATTACTGGTGTTTAACTAGACCTGACACAAGCTGATGGTATAACTTGGATTCTGCTAAGGTTCTGTTTTTCTGGTACTGAAAAGAGTTTGCTAATGATCACAAAATTTCCAAGTCATTCCCATTTTGGAAACATACATATTTAGTGTGTTTATACTACAAAAGCAATTATACATGTTTTCCCTGATTTGCCTTGAGATTACTGAAGATGAGAATTCAGCCTTAAACTCTGACAACCCTTCAAAATGTGCTTACATACTGGCTGCAAGAGCATGCCATGTCTCATTTTAATGCAGTTCTTGGAGAATTTTTTTTTCAGTTCAACTTCACTAAACCCCATGGCTTTTCATCCCTGAAACACCATCTCTTCTATTTAGAAATATGTCTTATTTGGACTGTCCTGGCACCATTTTGGGGTAATACTTACTTAGCAAGGAAGTCTAGTTTTAGGTCATGTTTTTTCCTGTGGCTACTTTAGTCCTGTGACATGGTTTCTAATAGGAAAGGTTACCTTTATCCATGTCTCTGTAGTGACTGATACAGCAAAATACCTAAGTTTGTGCTGAACCTTAAAAGTCACAAGAAGTCCTAAGTGCAGGGAGCCCATGTTTTAAATTCAAAACAATTAAAATCAATCAAAACATTGTGCCAGTGTAATGTTTTTGGCACGACTTCAGCTTTGGCATGTTTACTCGCCCTATGGTCTTTATTTGGGTAAAAGATTAATTTTGTCTGACAGCTCATAGAGCAGGGTTTTCCAGTCCTCCATGAAAGAGCTGAATGCCTCCACTGGTGAATAAAAATACACAAGTGTTGGTAGTATGGGGACTACCTGACAGTGGTGCATGCTGAAAAAGCTTGTCTGCATATTCTGTGCATCCCATGTGAGCTCTGAAGGAACAAACCCATTTTCGTTACAAGACAGACTTTATTTTTCCTGTAGGGCCAGCAAGTTGCCAAAGGACTGATGGCTTTACTTCTGCTTCAGATCAACTTCCTTACCACCTCTCATCGTGTATAAGGGGAGACAGCACATCACAGACTGCTGTGTCATTGCTTGGTCAGGTCTCTCTCTACCTCCCACATTTTTCAAACGCCAAGCACACCAGCATGCTTTCCTTCAGTGTTGGCTGGTGGGTTGTGATTTCTCCCTCGCCATGAGAATGAGTAGCTGATATAGGAGCTGATATAGGATCAATCTTCAGTCTGGATCAGTGCCTCCCTCTCAGGCTGTGGTCAATACCCACTGCTCCCCAAGAGAGTGCAGGAAACTCTACCTTGGCTAGTTACTGGTTTCTGCTCCTTGAGGTCAAGATTTTTCTGAGGACCACGGGAGATTTGCATATACTGCTGGCCAAGAGGGTCACTCCTACCATCAGTCACATTAGAATAATCTGCACTCTGGTGTGCTAGAGATGAAAAATATATACTGATATTACAGATTTAGTGTACAGCAGGAGAAGCTAGGAATTATTTTACTGCCCAAGGGCAGTTGAGCATTGCAGAGTCATTACTGAGCTGTACCAATATTTTCTCAACTGAATAAGAACCCTGGGAGCATCATTAGGATTATAATGATTTTCTCAAGTTCTACAATAATTTTTGGTGGAGGAGAGGGGAAAGCACATGGTGAAACAGTGCTCAGGCTTGCTGGGTGTAGGTGTTTCTTGCAGACCTGCCAGCTGGTTTCTGCAAGTGCTCTCGTGTAACACTTCTGGACAAAACCACTTGTAGGTGGACAAGTCCCAGTTATTTCAAACCTCAAAGTATTCCCAACTCTTTTCTGCATGTCTTTGGACAAGCTCATAAATTTATCTATTACTCTGGTTTATTCAGTGCAAGAATTTTTCTATAACTTTGTTCTTTGCTAGCTCAGCTTCACACACATGTGGCTGTGCTCGGCAGCCAAGCCGTGCAGTGTGCAGGCTTTTTATAAGTTGACCAATAATGCAAAAGCAATAATAAAAAATGAGTGAAAGAATGAGCTTGGGAGAATTTTTGTCCTGGAAACATGAGCTCAAATGTGAGATTAGTATAGAAACATGTCACAGCTTTTGTACTTTTCTCTGCTGGCAGCTACATGTTTGGGGCTCAGCTTGCACACATGCAGGCTGTACAGCTGTGGGGAACCTTACTGCAGCCTTGCTTGAGTTTACTTGGGAGGCTCATGGCATTTCAGAGGATGGTAGGAGATGAAAAGTTGTCCTGCCTCTGTAAGCACCATATGACTTCTGCTGTTTTATCTGTATGGTGAAGCCCCTTGTGAGGTAAAACAATTTCAGTTACAGACTTGAAGGGTAATCCAATAAACTAGGGAAAGCTTGTATGTCCTTCCTTTCAAGCAGCTATAGGACACTGACCTTTATTTTTTTCCTGAAATAAACCACTAAACCCATTTTACACCATTTTGTGTATTCTGAGGCATATGTATTGAAAAGAGAATTTTAAAAGGAAAATCAGTGTGAGCTTTGGTGTTAAATTTAATGAGTACTTGCTTTCATTCCAACCTCTTATAATTGCTATTACTTGATAATTTTCTTTTTTATTTATATGTGCTGATGTGTTCAAAAGTAGATGCTTATGCTGCCACCTGCATACAATAATCAGCTTGTGCAACCTCAGGGATGAACTCTGGCATAAGCAGAAGTGCTTCAATGAGGACATGTGCTGATATATAATCTCCTATGCCTTGATAAAAGTAGATCTGAGGCATCATGGGCATTGAGAGACATAAAAAGCATGGCCAAAACTTGATGGGAAATCACCCTTGCTTGGGAGGACTCATGAATTACAAAGTTAGGCCAAGAGTGAAGTGGGACATAGAGGCAAACGCTTTGTATTTCTGATGCAGGAGAAGAGCAGCACTGGCTGCCTGACACCAGTGTAGTGCCACTTATATCTTCTGCTGCCTCCTTGTGCTGGGCTGGGGGCACTTTACAGTCACCTGGCAACAAAAAGGGGAGGTGTTCCTTTAGGACAGAGAAATCTCCTCAGCTGCAGAATAAGAAGCTTCCAGCAGGTCAGAGAACATATTAGTTTCAGAGTTGGTGTGTATGAGAAGCAGAAGAGAACCTATTTTTAATGAAAGACCACTCCCGTGTGAATGATTGCTGGATAAGGAAAAACACAGTCCAGGGAACACCATAATGTTGCTAGAAGCTATTCAGTGCAGCACAGTACATGGCCATAAATTTCATATGAAGGTTATAACAGTTTTCTCCTCAAAAATTACACACTGACTGACTCTGAAAATGATAGTGGGCTCATCTGACATGTCTTTATAATAAAATATTTTAAAAAGGGGGAAGATTGGAATGAGGAAAATAAGGAAAATATTTGTATTTTGCCTTCTCCTGGAGTATAAGAGAGCTATATGTAAGGGTGCTCTAAGTCATATGGAGGACAATGACGGGGAGAAGTGAGAATTGTGTTTCTCATGGCCACACACACAAAGGCAGAGACTGGCATTTCTGTCTAAGGTCTGTACCAAGAGAAGCAGAATACAGCACCAAAATCTGGAAACAAATACTCTCCATTACCTGGGTATTCTAGAATGCCTTTCTTCCTGCACAGTCCGTGCTGGGGCATTTCAACCGCTGGCATATTCTTGCTATAGAGTCTCACTTTTCTGTTCTGCTTCCTGTCCCCTACCCTCAAGGGTCTCCTTCAGCATTCAAAGGTTCTGCCTACCAGCTGCTCCAGGATCAGAACCATCTTTCCTAGGTAAAGCCAGTAGCTTCAGCAGCGCCTGGCAGGATTCAAGTTCCTGTTCTTTTCCTGGTTCTCTCCTAATCTCACTTATTAATGGAAATCTCTGCTTCAGAATGCATTTCTCTTTCTTCTTTCCTATTCTTAGTAAATTGTTTTAGCTGCATTTTTCATCAATTCAATGCATCAGACAAAATGTTGAATCAATTTTGACCCAGGAATCTTGTGAAATCAGTTAAGAATGTTTTTAATTTGAATATATATTTTATTTATAGATCACATTTAATAACATGAACAAAACCATATTTGTGGTGTGTCAAGGAGTTGCTATACTGAATAATATTCTCATGCAAGCTGATGAGTGAGTGGTACTCTGGGGATAGGCAGTATTCTACAACACTGTGGAAAATACTGATGTTAAAAGTTGGTGCAACACTGTGGAAAATACTGAAGTTAAAAGTTGGTTTCTCTTTCTTTACAGTTTTACTGTAAACATTATTGAGAAAATAAAAGAAGCTGCAATCTACCTTTGGTGGAAATGTATTAGCTGGCATCATCTTCATTGGCAGTTTGTCAGTTTTATGCCAAAGCCCAATCTGGTTCTATAAGAACAATCTTGACACAAAGATACTGTAGTAGGAAGCTGCAAACAATGAGTTTTCCTTAAGTTCTTCTATCCCTTAAACTTTTACCAGGGGTGATTTGGCCAGGTTTCATGTAGTGTAGTTAAACTTCCTTCTTTGGTATTGCTCCTTTTTTTTTTTTTTTTTTCCCTTTTCCCTTTTAAACACGTGTTTTTTCTCTCCCTCTCATACTAGCAGATGGTTTCCAGTTATATGCAGGAGCTTCTGTTCCCTGGGTTGCTATGCAACAAAATGCATCCTATCTGCATCCTTTCTGCACTGTATCCCATTTCCGTTCAACAACTCAAAATAACCAGCTTAGTGCTTCAACATGCTGCTTCCTCTTTTCTACAGAGTTGAATATCTATCAAGTATCTTCCTGGGCTTCCTATCTCTTCCTGTTACAGCCTTGAAAAAAATGTGTTTGCCCTGAATTGATTTTCCTCATCACTTCCTATTTACATCAGTCCACTTAGTGCTAAGGCAGGCAAAACATACATAAATGAGTCACGCAGCTGCTAGCCCATAAAAAAATAGTGTCAGCCAATTGTGTGATGTTTGAAAGCAAGATTCTTCATTGTTGTCAGGTGTGGGGTTCCTGTTTATCCTTTTTATCGTGGCTTTGTTTCCCTACTGATACCAGAAAGTTGAAAACAAACTTTTTCTTTCTTTTTTTTTTTTCCTGCTGGACTGGTAAAAAGGAAAATATTAATCTCCAGCACAGCAAGGGAGAAGATGTGATAGAAACAGTAGTATGGTTTTCCCTGGCTTACAATGAGGCAAACCTTTTGATGCAGTTAATTTTGTGTTACTGGATATTGCCCATTATGGTTGCAATTGCAAGTGTAATGAAGTACTTGTTTAGTATTGACTCCTAATGCCAAGTTTTACATGTTCTAAAGCATCTACACTGCTTTTTAATCCTCATCAGGCTAAGTGTAATTACTTATCACTTCTAGTATTTCATAGGTGAACCTAATTCCCATTTTGATCATATGTTGGCTTTCTCCATAGCGGGGAATGTAAGCTCTGGAAAACCTTTTGTTGCTTGCTCTGTAGATAATTTAGTAGGTTAAAGGACACAGAGATTTCTTTTGTGTAACTTGAGCAGTCTAAAGTCAGGCATGTGGTGTGTCCTCAGCACCTACACTCCCTCTCTAGTCAATGGAGAAAGAGGCACCTTCAGTAAATGAATGACAGTAATTCAGTCATTCACTAAGATAGGTGGGATGAATCATCGAGACACAGGATTTCTGTATCTTCAGCAACATTTCAAAAGAATTTGGCTGATAGCTTAGGTTAAATGTCTGATTCTCAAATTGCTTAAGTGAATCTAGATGTTAGAAGTGTGTTTTTGTATAATTACAGAATTTTATTTTGTTTCTCAAAAATGTTTTCCCATTGTTGGTAACCCATCATTTCTTGGTACAAATAATTCGATCCATGTTAAAACTACAAATATGAGTGACCACTCAGCCAGTTTGTCTTTTTATAATTGTTCTTCAAGGGTAATGTATATAACTAAATATCTGGGGGGTTTTTGTAGCCTGAGCTCAGTCTGTGTTACACAAAATCCAGTCCTACATTTCTGGAGCAGAAGTGTGCCTAAAAACCCTCTTGCTGCCAATAGCAGTGCCCATGCTTGGATAAGGACTACGTTAAGACCAGCTGAGTTTCAGTGCCTGAATCTGTCCAGCTTGCAATTGAAATAAAGCTTTTGATGAGGAATTGATTGTTCAAGGCAGAGTTAGATGATGCTTATCCAGAGCACTGCTTTGAACTATGTAGAAGAATTTTCTACGTTGTCTGAAAGCAGAATTTCAACCACCATTACCTTTCTGAAGGAATCTGAAAAGTTCTTTTATCAGGTATCATTAGTTCTCTACAGATCAAGTGGACTTTGGAAGTCTGTGCTTCCTGCATGGTTATTGACATTTAATTTTTCCTAGAGCTATCCCTCAGTCATGCTGCTTCACTCCCTGTCGTGACCCTCCTCCAGGAGCTGGAGGTGCAGGGCAGGGCTTGGTGCTTCTGGGGCTGCTGGGCTCCTGCTGTCCTCACTGCCAGCGCCTCTCTCAGCCCTCTGGCCATGGTTATTGGCTTTCACCTTCCCTCCCACAGCCCAGGATAATCTTTGGCAGGGACAGGCAGATTTCTGCAGCTTTTGAGGGCTGCCTCTGCACTGCCTCTCTCCTTGGAACCTTCTTGGCTGGCACCAGGAGCATGAAGCAGGGCAACTGAATTCAAAGCATTTCAGGTGGAGATACAGCACTTTGGGTTACAGCATTTATTGGGGCTGGGGGTCTTCTGCTCGCTCTCTTTCTTACCCTGCAGAGTGCAGCAAAACCTGGGCATGCCAGAGGATGTCTTGGGAGCAGCTTTTCCTTCAGGAAGCTCAACCCCCGCACCGCCACTTCCTTACTGTGTGGTGGCAGCCTGTGCATGGGTTTATCCCTGTCAGAGCCCACTCTCAGGGCTTCTCCTTTTCCTCCACCTCCCCAATGGGCTGTAAACTTGAGGATTCTCACTTTAGCTGCTCCCCCTCTACTCTGCACCAAGGTCTTGGTTTAGAGGCTCCCACTCTGCCTTCAGGAGCAACACCACAGATTCTGGCCACCAGGTTATAGTTGTCCTCATTCTGAGACAAACTAGATGGATTTCAACTTGCTACAGAAATAGCAGTAGATAATAAATAATATATTTATTGAGAAAGTGCCAGTTTCAAACTGACATTAATAATACAATAGAATTAATGCACAGAGGAATTTTTCCCTGTTGGATCTTCAGAAAACCTTTACATTAATGCAGGAGGAGAATGAGTGCTGTAGTTCAGCAAGGTGTGGGAGTTGTTGCATGTTATCTGAAGGGCTCTGTGTGTGGAAAGGCTGCCTTGGGTGTTCATACTTTGCTCTAGCTTTAATGTTTTGGAAGCTGTGCATTCAAAGGATAAGCAATGAAGGAGGATGGCTATAGAGAGGCTGTCAGGGATCATCCTTTTAAGTAATGTGAGTAATTTTCTAATATCATGAGAAAGGAGAGGAGTTAAATTCCGGAGGGGTGAGAGAGTTCTACCCACTACGAACTTTCACAGCAAAGGTAAGATGGGTTTTGCTCTGAGAAATGATGGAAGGATCCCTCTAGACAGATGGTGTCTGTTAATGAGACAGAATGCAAACTGGAATTTGGATTATAGCCCACAGAATTTAAGAAAAAAAAAAGGCAAGGCTAACCTATACTTTATTCCTTCATTCTGATGAGTACCCCCAGAGCCAAACATCTCTGATCCCAGGATCTGTGCACACGGGGACATTTGAAAGCTTAGGCCCCACATTCAATATATGTCAAACAGAGCAGTGGCAAATGTGTTATGATTGGTGTTGCTTATTTTATCCATGTGAATTGAAATGTGTACCACTGTTAAAAGTGCATATTAAGATTTCTGGAGTCAAGGCTTACTTCTGCTAGCATGAGGTATGTATAAATTGAAGCAAAATTGGTTCTTTTTGTAGATCTTGCTGTGTGAAGGTGGATTTCCTTTTAATAAAGCAGATGTCACCATAACCACAGAAGGGTAGGAAATGCTAGCTGTGACTAAGTTATTTCACAGTCAAATTTTTGTTGTGAAAATGATACTTCCTCTTAAATGAGCTCAATGCTTATTTCTTCCCAATATAAAATTTAAAGTAACATATAAGAAAAATATATTCTCAAGACATTATTGCTAATTAGGAGATACAGAGAATATATATATTAGATTATGACTTGGAAATATTGTCTTTAAAAGGGAGCAATGTGCCCTGTTGATGTCTGTCTTAGAAATATGCCACCTAGAAAGACACAGAAAAACCAGCACAGACTAACACACCTTCAGTTCTTTTAAAGCAATAGAAGCCCAGGTTTCATGGAGTTAAAAAGTTTGCTTGCAACCTTCCCTAGGAGTGTGATGAAATTTGTTCCTATTTGAACTTTTAATTTAGCAGGCACTTTTCCTGAGTGTTTTTTTTTTTTTTTTTAAATTCTAGTAAGAGATATGTTTAGTCCCTTTTAAAATTACTTCTGTCACTCATAGGATGGTAAGGTCTTTTCCAGCTCTGCTTAATAGCAATATAATGATGAGTCAGAGGAAGAGATGAATTCATATTCCATATGACAAAAATATGAAGAAAAATGTTAGGAAAATCTCCACTGGGCCAAATCTTTGTACTGTCTTTGTTTCATCATCCAATAACAAACAGGTACTCCTGGAAGCAATCATAGTCTTCACTACGATTTTTGTTTATTTGTTTTAAAAAGTCAGCAGAGTTAATCCCTGGGAACTAGGGCCCAGTCAGCGGGAGGTCAGAGTGGAAAGCAGAAGTGCAAAACTGCAACTCATCTAACAAGAGATGAAATTATGTCCATGTGTTTCTCTAATAAGCAATTTGCATTAATCACTTTCTGGTAGCCTCACTAGTGTGTGTCCATGGAGGGATGTTCTTTCCCAAGCATTGATTGCCATTGTACATTTGAGTTACTTTCAACTTTCTGATCATAATCAGTATGTATATAAAAGGGTTTACAGGAGGAATATTGTAAACCAGATTTTAATAAAAATGACAATTACAGCAAAATGTTTCTACACCACCTCTTTGTTATTGACATAGTAAGAGAGGCAAGCACAGTAATTTACAAAGCAATCAATTCCAGCATTATGCAGATTTTCTGCAAAGAAAAAGAGACTTCTGTTCACACATCATGGATTCTTTTCTAGAAAAAAGGTTTTTGCTGCCTTATTTCTTCATGTAGCCTGGTCATTAGGACCCATTTATGAAAGTCTGGGAATTCATACTGAGTTTACAATATGACTGTATGAAATCAATAATGTATCAATAAGCAACATTTGTTATATGTAGAGCAAGCTATGACCAATATATCGATAGGGATAGACCAGGTTCTAGCTTTCTCTACAGGAATCTGTATCTGAAATTCATGATGAGAATGAGCTCCATTTAAAAAAATTAAGAAATGGTATTCTCATGCCTCTCCAGAGAGAGGGGAGGAGCACTGTGCTGCAGGTTTAGATTTCATATGTAAGTAATGTGTTATGGCAAGTGCCCTTACAGGTGACAGCTCCTAACCTGCTCCTGGCAGCAGTGGAGCTGCATCCTCTATCCCATGCAGGTTATGCATCCCTCCATCCCATGCAGGTTACTGTCACCGCAGGACTGGGGATTCAGCTGGCAGGGCAGCTGAATTTAGCTGTGTGGGCAGCTGGAGTCAAGCTCACCAGCGCAGAGTCAGGGTCCAGGCAAGGCCGCTGTGGCCTCTGAAAGCTATAAGGGAGCTTCAAACTCTGGGTGGGGGTAATGTGGACAGTATATCCCAAGGTGTGATACCTTTACAGCATCATGTATGCCCTTGAATAGAGTTGTTTTAATGAAATATAATTGTTTTGATTATCTAGCTTTGATTAAAAGTGATTTGTGTTGTTGCTGGAGTTATTCCTTTTTTAAAGCAGACTCAGTTACTAAACTAAACAAATTGAGAAACAGTTAACAGTTTGGTTATATAAGTATATTACCTCTGAGCCCAAAGTGGTCCTTCTCAGTATGTTAAGTTTAAAAATATTTCTAATCCTAACTCTGTAGAAGGTGCTCACAAGGGACAAATAGCTTAATATTGACATAGCCTTAAATATATTGAAAATACATAAATCAGAATAATGAGATTCATAAATATGTTAATATTAATGGGGAAACCTTCTGGGAAATGTAGTGTAAAATCAAAGAAGAAGATGAACTTGAGATGTAAGCAATGATTCTAGTTAAATGAATAAAAGATTGGATATTTTGTTCCTCAAGTCAGAGAAAGACATTACATCCTTTTGAAATTGTGTTTATGTCTTTAATACTGTCATAAACAGACCACAAAAAACATTAGGGGAAAAACCTAAAGGTATCTGTAAAAACCTGATAATAAATTAAACACTGGAATGATTTGTTTTTCGCATCATGAGAGGAGGAAAGCACCATGAAGCCTTTCTTTCAAAAATTCTCTCTAGAATCGATCGACTAATTCTACACTGAATTTCAAGGCTATAAAACTTTATTAGCAAGAAGAATATGTATATTGTTATTCATTTGTTCACACTGCAATGGTTAAGGTCCTGTCAGCATTTCCATTAAAACCCCCTATAATTTAACAGGAAACTCCAAGACACATAAAAATACATTCAGACTGCATTTGACAAAAGGGCTGCTCTAACCAAATTCTCAAAATTAATTCTATTTAGATGTTTTATAGCTTGAAAATAAGTGAGTCCTGTTCTTAGAGGTGCATACAATCTCATACCTTCTGCAAAGTATCACCAGTGTCAGCTGCTGCCAAACCAGTGCTCTTTATCTCCCCTTTTCTGGCTGACCCTCACTGTCCATCTATTGTTGCACAAGGAAGTCCATACCTCCTGTCCTGCTCGCAGTTACTGTGCCATGTTTGACTTCTCTGCATTACTAACCTTCCTTGGGCTGTGTGATCTTTGTCTTGAAAATTATTCCATGGAACTTAGGCACTGTGCAGGGCATGGGACAGATTCTATATGCAAAGATCCTGTGTTGTCTGGACTGAGCTTCTGGTGAGGGCTTCTAGGGCAGCTGCACTGGCTGTGGATGAGGACCTAGTTCTGCCCCAGGTCAGGGAGCTGAGGGTGACAGACCACTGAGCTTGAATCCCAAAGGGGTGCTGGGCTGGTGCTGGACAGCCTGGTGTCCCCCATTGGCCCCATTGTAGGGGTCCAGGGGCTGAACCCCATCTTAAACCCTACACTAAACTCAGAAGCTGCAATGATGTGGAGGGGCATCTTTTCAATCCCTTCCTCAAGCAGTTTGAAAGTCAATAATTACATCCTCTGCAAAAAGCTGAATTTCGTGTCTTAAGACCAATTAATTTTGATATAGGAAGAAATGTTTTACTGCTAATGATTTAAACAGATGCTTGAACACTTGTGTAAGGCAGAATAAAGTCAGGAGTGTTCAGATAGAGTTTGTTAGCAAAGTAAACTTTGGCTGTTGAAACTACCACACCTTCATGCTTTAAGCACAGTTAGTGCAGGGGCATCACACCTCCTGGGGATATCAGACAAACCCAGGTTCTGCACTGATCACTGGCAAACTTGGCTTGTCAGGGTGGGAAACAAGATAGTTCAGATGCTTTTATGTTTTCTAATATATCATAAAATCTTCAGTGAATGTCTCAAAAATCTGGTTGATTAAGATTGCAGAAAATCATGGGGCTTTCTGAGCAATAATTAAGTTGAAGTTGTTTGTAAAAATTTACAGGTTCTCAATGGCTTAGTTGAGCTGTCTGCTGTGTAACAGCAGAAGCCAGACTGTAAAATACTGTTTGCTCCATTTCTTTAAAGTTCCATCAAAGATTGCTCTCATTCATGTGTAGCTGACTACTGTACATCAGCAATGTTTTCAAATCTCAAATCAATATCCTGGATGTTTCCAGAGAAATTAATTAGTCTCACTGAGGAGTTGCTTTCCTAGTTTGGAAAAAGCCCCCTTTGCTCCTGTTGGTATTGACTACACAGTCAACTGGATAGATACAATGTTTACCCTCCTAAGAGGTCAATTTAACTGCTGCAGGCACTACAGTAAATATAAGAACACACTTTTCTGCTGTTTGGTTTATAAGCATTGACCACACACAGACTCTTGGTTGAGTAAAATCGTTTCAGGCTATTGCTTCACTACCCATTTTTATGAATGCCTATCCTTGATTCTAATATGATTCTTAAATTAGTAATTTTCTGTTGAGTGATGGTCACTTCCCTAACAACAGTATATACATTAAAAAAATTATTTATTTCAAGGGAAGCGGACAGATTTTATCAAAAGGAAGCTTTATGATTAAATAAGACATTTAAATACTGAAATCATGAAATCCTACAGTGTGCATTAGAAGATAATTTTTGACTACAAACCAAAAGCTCATTAATATAATTTGCATACATCTCCACAACAGTACTTACATATTAACAATATTTTGCAGTGTAGGAGTGATGCAATATTTGTCAGGAGTCAGAGCTACTGTTCACATTTTTATGTAAGGTATTTCTGCAGGAATGTGCTGCCTTCACCATGTCATGTAGAGATGTGCATTTTTAAAACTACATGAAAAGTATATTTAAGTTGTCTGTGCTTACATGGCGTGGATTTTTATGAGAAATTGATGACTTCATTGTAGACTTTGGATGAGTGTTGCAGTGCTTCCAGAGTTGCAGAACTCCCACCCCTTGTTCTGAAGTAAAAAGTTTTAAAACTTGGAAATTTCATTTTGCTATTTCCTAATGAAATGGTTTTATTTTATTTATTTCATTTTCCATTTTTCATCACTGAATTTTTCCTAGAAAATACCCAGCAAACCCCACAAACAAAAGTCTCAGCAAGCTTAAGTGGCCTGAAAATGAAAGGATGTTTGTTGGGCTGCCTTGCACTGGCTTTTAACCATTGGTCTTAAGGTCTCCAGTTTATAATGTTAGCATGTCACCAGGAAATTAAACCAGTAGTGAAATTCTCTCCTTATCTAAAATGTCCTAGCTCAGTTAGAGTTTACTTCCCAAGAGATAATGTGAACTGTAGGACCACTGAACCCTTTGTTTCAGCAAATAGTTCAATGTTTTGTGTGTCTCAGGAGCAAGTGAGACTGTCCTTTAGCTTACTATTTTGGACACGTTGTGAGCAGACAGGAGACATGGATCAAAGGCCCTTGAGCAGAAGAGAAATTCAAAGAGCTTTCTCTGGGGAAGTGCTCTCACCTCTGGGGTCCTGCTGGCCAGGGAGGGACTGCTTGCATTTTTTAATTCTGTTTTTTTAGCCCTTGGTTATTTTGAGGTGAAACTGTAACTTTGGTAGTAACTGAATAGGTTTTTGCCAAACCCCACATTTGATGAATGCTTTATTTGCTGAACAATCCCTCAACTCTGTGTGAATAATTATGGATTTAAGTGAATTCTCTCTAGAGAGTATATCAGACCATTTTAGAGCGCATAGACAAAAGTTAGAAACCCAGAAAGTGTTCTGTAGTCAGCTTCCTGCATGTCTGTTAAAAGTGGGAAGCCCTGTTGGGTTTTCCTTCCTATGACAGCTTGCCCATAACTCTTTAATCAGTTTTCCATAGCTGAAAAGTGTTGTTGGCTTTGTTTATTACAGAGAACTGTGAGTCTGTGTTTTCTTCTTGGTATAGCCAACATGAATCATGGTTTATAAACATCCTGTTGGTATTGATGGAATAACTGGGAACTTAATAAGACTTTGATCTTTGCAAGTAACTCACATATAAGGCACAATGTCGGTACTCTTCAAAGCATTAACATAAAAAAAAAACCCCAAAACCCCTTACACAGGAAAAAAATCCTCCATGAGTGTAGGATGTACACTGAAATGTTATTTCATGTGCAGTGTTTCTAAGAATGTATCTTAAACCCCTTAACATATTTGGAACCAAGGAATACAAAAACTGATTTGATTACTTTCTGCTATTTTATAAGAATATATTCAGGAATTTGCTGCAAGAGCTAGGAGAAGGATGGGCCATTCTGAAATCCAGACTTTTAAAATTATTTTATTTATTTTCTTCTACTTTTAAAAAAATTTCCTATATACACAATGGCTGACATCAGTTATAGAGATGGTTATATATATATATATATATATGGTTATATACACAGTAATATAATTATCCTTTAGCAAAGCCTGAATTATTCTTGTGTCTGAGGCTGGCAAACAGTGCTGCATGTAAAAACAGAATTTTAAAATGACATAATTTATGATGCAAGTATTCTGAAAATAGAGCATTTTTGAACCAGTCAACAGCTAGGAACAGTTTTTAGAAACATTATTTACAAGGTGGGGTTTTTTGTTGGGTTTTTTTTTTGCAAACTTGACAGTCCTTTAAAGATGACCCTGTGCAGTACAATAGATGGGACAAACAGTGAGAGACAAGTTTCAGATTGCTTTTGAATAACATCTAAAGCTTCATGGTGGCCCCTTTGATGTGAGTCCAAGGAGACTGACCACCTGTGTTGCTTTGTGCAGTGATGATTTCTTAATCAGGAAAACAAGAAATACAATACCACCTCAAGTAAACATTTAAGGAATCAGAGATTAAATTTAGGGTTTTTTCATGATCTTTGTCAGTCTTTATAAAAAAGAAACAATTTCATCAACACTATTAACTGCTTAATTCAGTGATTTTGCATCCAGACTTCCAAGATCATAGATTTTTAATTTAATTTTTTTCCCAATTTTCTCCTAGAATAAACTGAATAAATCAGGCTAGGCTTTTTAAAAGGACAATCAATGTATATGACCAGTTCCTTTTTACAGCTTTACAGATGTGAAGTTTACTCAGGGATTTTTTTGCTTCACAAGTCATTACAGATTATTGAATATATTTCTGCAGTAGCCACTACTATAGCAAAATCTCTCATGAGATTTCTTCCCTAGGAATAAACAAAAGAATTAACCATTATTATTTTATAGACATTTAGAAAGATGAAGTAACCTGATATTACAGGATAATAAATGCTGATATCCACATTCTTTCTTGTTTCCATGGATTTGAATACTTATCAATGAGGCAGTGACAGATATTTTTCAATTTTTATACTGGCTGTAAATCAACCATTCTGCAATCATCTGAAGTGGTAGTAAATACCACCTCTTTATAGTTTCCTGAACATAAAAATTATATCTATTACTTCAACTAGGAAGTTAATGTCAGGAGGATATATTGAAGCTTGAATTTCAGTAATAGTGCTGGACTGGTGAGCATCATAGTATTTAAGATACTTGCCAGTAATTTTTTCCTTTTCAGAGAGGAATTGCAAAGGGAAAGGAGAGGGTTTGTTCTAGATAAGCCTACAGAATTCTGTCTTCTAGAATGTGTAATATTCTTTCTCTACAGAGATTTCCAAACAATCAGTAATATAAGATTTTCTTCAACAATGACATTTTAGCTTGTCATATTTCTTTCTAGAACACATATCTGAAGGAAAACTCATTATGCATGTTTAGGAGTGTTTATAATGAGAGAGAAAGTTGCTAGGGAGTACTTAACCTACAGATATTCTTGGCTGAAGGGCGGAGAGATTGAGAAATGCCAGTTTAGTTCAGGCAAGGACACAGAGTTCGGTTCATGTCTGTAATGTTGGTATAAAGGAGGTTTAAGGCCACAAAGTTGCACTGGTTTGAGTGTTAGGGGGAAAGCATTAGTGTCCTCCAGATTTGTTTTACACATCGATAAGCTCCTCTGGTGAATTTAAATTTCAAATGGCTTAAAGGCCTTCCTCCTTATTCAGGACCTTAACTCAAACCTATCTTTTAGGACGTAGGCTATTAAGGAATGAGACCAGGAGGTTCTGTTTTGTGGTGTGCTGAACATCTGCTGAGAGAGAATGTCCTAAAAAGTCCTCCAACTTTTGAGTCCTCACCATAGGGGCTGGGAGAAGCCAAGAGCCTTGGGGCTGTAGCTGTCCTAGGCTGGCTCTAGGGCCCCAGTTCTCAGTTCCTGTCCAGAGCACTTGTACTCACACCCTGGGAGTGCATGTCATTGTGGCTCTTTTCAATCCAGACCCTGGAGCATTGAGAAACACAGGCATGGGCAAAGGTGGGGGCCCATGCCAATCAAACCCGTGTCTTTGGGTAAAGGAGCTGGCTCGTTACAGAGTGGCAACCTGCTTAAGAGGTGGGGTAGAATAAAATGACATAAGCACAAAGGACAACAATAACAAAATTGCATGGGCGAAGTTCTCTTACTACTGTGTGCTGCAAGTTTTATTTGTAGGGTTCATTCTTTTCTCAAGGTGTGCCTTTGTGATACAATTCCATGTTAAGGATCTTCTACTGTCACCCAGATAAGCGTGTTTCTACCTAAATGCTACTGCTAGCTCACAGATTCCGCTTAGGACTTGTTTAGTTCTGTTTAGTAAATCTTTTCAAGTGAAGTGTTGCTGTTTTTGCCTTGCTTACTTTAAATCCACCGTTGGGATTAGTTTGACTTATTTACTGTTGATAATGGAAATAAGTCAAAGGGGAAATGCTTTTCACACTGAGCAAGCACCATGTTCTTCTGGAATGAGCATTCTCTTCCTTTGTTTTTGAAACAATCTTTTGATTTCTTTGGTTTTCCTTTCATGACGTTTAGGAGAAAAGGAAACTGCTGTTGAATAGGAATGCCTGGGATTTCTGTTTTACATTAGACTTTTTAAAATATTTGAACTCTGCTTTGTGACGGAACAAATTAGAGCTGAAACCACAGGGCGGGGAAGGAGTTTCAAGGTTTCCTTATTTGATTTTCAGGGGTCTATATTTACCCTACTCCATTTTATACTGTGAAGTACCCTTTCTGCTCATTCTAAACAGTCTTTTTATTGCTAGCAGGCTTCTAAACTCATAGTTACCTGCACAGCAGCTGCCAGTCTTCTCTACTACTGTGTTTAAAGAAAACCAACCAAACAACAAAACCCTGGCAAAAATAGCAGATTTCTTCTGCTATGTGCTTTGACAGACAGATGAAAACTTCCCTTATGCCTTGTCTTGTTTTTGTTTATTCTCTCTGCCTATCTCAAAGCACAGTTTTTTGTAGCTTGATTTCAGCTTTAAGAAAAGTAAAACCTTAAAGCAGTGTGTTTTCCCTTCCTTAGTAAGCAGGCAGTGAATCAGAGACCTGCGTGCTGCGGTTTTGTTCAGTGGGACACATGCAGTGCTGGCACTGCAAACTGGTGCCTTCCCAGAGTCCCATCAAGGCTCCATCTAGAAACCAGTACTCAGTTCAGATGCATGTGACAAGGGGATGTGTAATCTCCTTGCTTCCCTACTGGGTATATTTGCTGTGGGATGGAAACTTGAGAGAGATTCACTTGTTCAATAAAAAGGCAAGTGAGATGAAACTCATTTCCTAACATATTTTATCTATGCCAGCAGTTTGGTAGTTCTTATATACAGTAAGCAATAAAACTAGTTAAAAGATCATTAAATAACTCCCATGAAGTTATAACAATGCAATAAAAAATCTAACCAACACAGAGCACTTTGCATCATGGAGCCCTTTAATCAGTCTTTTCCTGGGCTGTGTTCAGACTGGTGACCATAAATCTTTCAGCTATCCAATCTCCAGCACTGCATTTCGTCTTTTGCTCTGAGATCCTGGGCCACCATGGAAGGAGAGCTGAAATCTTGCTGTAGTCACTGTGATGTGCCAAGCAGCTGTTCAAAGCTAGAAAAATTGCTTTGAACAAGGCAGAGAGAAGTTCTGATTTTAAACTTCTCTATTAAAGTGGTAATGAAATGTATTTTTGTACATAGCTTTGAAAATCCCCGCTGTGGAATCATGCGCTATCAAGGGTCATTTTAATAACATTGATTGTTAAAAGACACAGCTCCCTGTGTAAAACCAGAACTCATTAGAATTCAGGATAGAGCTGATCACAGAGGAACGCGTAAAACTGAATATTAAGAAGATTAAGAAGAGCTGGATATCAGTGCTATATTCCAAAGGGAAATCCACCATGTACTTACTGTCCCAATCAGTGGTACCCAAAGGCAATGTGTACCTCTGTGAGTGTACCCTACTGGAGAGGGAACTCTCAGAGTTTGGCCAAGGGTAACTATAAATATTAAAACCTATATTATCAATGTTTGATAGAAACATAAAAAATTTATGGTTGTATACAAATTTATTCTTTAGCAGAGGAGACACATGAGATTTTATACTGCCACTGTTGTCACTTTTCTCTTTCAGGCAAAATCTAATTATTTCCACCCAAATTTCTTTCTTTCTTTAACAGAGGTGGCATCATCCAAAAGAAGTAAAATCGAATGAATAGCTGAAGCCCTGTACATAGTTAAATAGCAGATTCTGTATCAAGGTCATTCAGATAGGCTGTTCTGCTATGTTTTGTTTCTTTTTCTTTTTTTTCCCCCATTTTAATTTTCAATCCCCTAGCCTCTCTGCCTCCTTTTTCTATTCAGTATGTGTTTGTCACACTCTCTCTTGTTTAGAAACAAATGCATTCAGACATCTTTGGTACTTAGAAAAGCAGTCTCAAATTATAGCAATCATTAACATAACAGGAACACATAGGAGTTAGCCAGCATATGGAAAAAACCTGGGAAGGCTTCAGTGCACTCTGTAACTGTACGAGATGGAAATTAGAGGTATCTACCCAAATGTGAATAACTATAACATGCAAATGGAATTACTTTCCACATTGTGGAGAAAATTCATTATGTAGATGTAGAATCTGAAGAGGGAACCTTCTTTTCTTGTAGTGGGAAGCTGTATGAGATGCAGCAACACCTTTGTATTTAAAACATAATTATCAGACTTGAAATGCAGAATTAACCAATCTTACACTGTTTATGATAATGGAACAATAAATGTAAACTTTCTGAGAAATACAATGTGCAGAGAAACTAATTTAGAAACTAACAGTCAATAGTGGCACTAGTATCATTCTAGGAATGTATTTCATAGTTCTCTTGTGAAGTATACAAAAAATCAGGACATACTGGGTTTCTACATTTTTCTACTGTTTTCTGCCTTCTCAGCTGGTGTCTTTTAAGGGGCCAGACTGTACTCACTGGGACCCTTTCCCTCTCCTAGCATCACCTCCAGTAAGTCCCCAGCTCAGCTGCATCTCTGTGTAATACTCTGCAACAAATAGCCAATAATCATCTCTAGTTTGTCTTGGGCCCTCTGTGAGTTCAGTAACACTATTGTTGCAGAAGCATTTGAGAAATATGTAGAGGGGATAAAAAACCCCCAGACCAACAGAAACCATTTAAAATATTCTCCTAGGCTACTTATCCTCCCTTGCAATGTAACTATCATGGTGCCATGGCCCTACTGAAGTTATTTTCCCCATGGAAAATGACATTAATCCTCTTGGCTTTCATGCAAACTACACTGTGTGGCCAATAGAGTGGGAATTTTCATATATTTTGAGCAAAAATGCACACTTAGATGTGGCAATATGTTTGTGGTGACACTGCTATTGCACTAAGTTGCAAGATTCATTTCACTTACATTGCTGTAAGTTTATTTAATTTAGGTTAACAAAAGCCATCATAGTATTAGAATAATCAAAACTGTATAAATAACCAAAGCTTCTTTTGAATAAATCAGTTTTTGAATAGACAAAGAGTAGTAGAATACACTTTCCTGCAATCTAGGACAAAATACTGTGTATAAAAGTTTCAGTAACTGTCCATGGGCAGTCTTTGCTGTAAATGAATGTTTTTGAATAGCACCAGTAATCTGAAGGTAATGAAAGCAGTTTATGCAAGGTGCAATAAACAGCCATTGTTGTGTCTACAGAACATTACTTTATGCTACTGTGTAGATGATGTCTTTTTAGTCTTCCATCTGTTTTGAAAAAAAAATAAAATTCAGAGGCCACTAGTCTGAAAGAAACAAGGACAAGATAATAACTAGAGACACAATTAATCCCTATGCTTTGGAATAGGACAAATTGTTACAATAATCACAGAGAAAGCTGTACAGAGGTTGCAGGAAGGCAAGTTAATGCAATGCTTAAAAAAAGGGAACAAAGAGTGTTAGAAAGAGCTAAATTACTAAAGCAAAGAAATGAAAATACAGCTTAATAAGAAACAAATGTTGCATGCTGTGTATTAACAGTGGAATGCTTGCAGAAAATATGGAAAAGTCTTTGTTTACTCAACCCTGACTCATGGGCAAAGGTTTACATAAACGGAGCTCCTCTCCTGATCACAGGTATGTGGGAAGTCCTGTGGGGATGGGTACTCAATAGGGCTTCTCACTCACTTGAGATCAGACAAATGTTTGGATTCAGTCACTCAGGGTACAAACCTGGTTGCATAATTGTCAGCAAAAACTCCCATTTTATCACTGGGGCCAAAATCCCAGTAATGCAGCAGGCTCCAGCTCCGTATCCAGCCCTGGCTTCTAAAGGAGCAGCAGAGCCAGGATCCATGGCCGGCTCTCAGCCCTGCTCCCGTATGACACACGCGGTGCTCTGTGCCTGCCCCAGCTGCTTCTGGGGCTCTCTTTCACTCACTGACAGGAATGAGCTTTTGTCTTATGTGCAAAGGACGAAATGTTAGCAATAAAAGTCCTCATTAATGAATATACAGAGCAGATCCTGCTTTCAGTCTTGCCCTTTCAACATCACTGAAGTTGAGGCCATCTTGATTCTTGCCAGGACTCTTTCAAGCCTGCATCACCTCCAGAAATCCAGAGAGCTTTTGGGATGTTAAGGGCCAGGACAGAGGTTTATATAGGGGACATCAGAGAGGGGAAGAGAAAATGCACCCAGAAAGGACCACAGCTGGTGATGTAAACCCTTATTACAGTCTATAGCAATTTAATGAAAGTAAGTCAGAATAAATAAATACCTGAGGTGGAACCAAGAGCCAGGTGACCCAGCCTGAATGGGAACTGAATTGCAGTTGACCCTATTGCATCACTAAATTACCCTCCTCAAGGGAAAGGAATAAAAGTTCCGTGTTGTTTTTTTTTTTTCTGCTTTAAAAAAAGTTTTACTGATTCAAAGAAGTGCCTACTGTTGGTAAATGTGCATGGTAAGTATTTGATGGATTGAATTAATTCCCCTTTTTGTGCGCTGACATCCTTCTCACTGCATAGGGAGATTCTGCAGAGGTACAGAAATGCACAGGATAGGATGTTTCTTTATGGCATTTCCGTGTGCTTTAAATCTCTGAAGAGTTTTCTGTGTGTGTGCTTTATATTGAGTCGTTAAGTACAAAAACAAACATATTCACAAACTAGCTTTGATCTAGGCTTCCTGTGATTTATCTTGGCTGCCTATAGCATGCACCGAAATCCTACCTGATTGTTATTAGCTCCCCAAATATTTATATCACTCCAGATAATCAATGCTTATCACAGCCAATACAGACCTTACGGGTTCCTCAAAGAAAGGCACAGTCAGCATAATGGCATTTTAATTATTGCAGCATATGTTTTCAAATAAGTCTTTTCTTTCCAGTATCAATTGAACAGAATAACTATATACATCTTACTAATATATGATGCTAAAAATATTATACATATAAATTATAGCTTTTCCCACTAAGTGTAAGAAGCAATAATGCAATGTCTTGGAGGTATTAATGTTCACTTAATTTAAATCATGTTGCTAGTGCTGTTTTCTGTTCTCGTTCCCTTGCGTTTACACTCTCTACAGGATGTTTTTCATTCAACTGCTGTGTAAAACAAATTTGCTTGTGGGGGTTTGGTGATATAAAGTATCTGACCGGCACCAGTGCATTAGTTATTCTACATGTAACTGAAAACATAAATTCAGTATTTGGAGAAGTAGAGATAGCAGCATCTACTGGCTTAGAAGATGCAGATGACATGGTTTTCGTTATCAAGTGTGCTGCAAGTTCACGGGGAAGTTCAATGGAGAACATGCTGAGCCCTTCTGTCCCTCAGCTTCCCAGCTTTATGTAGCCTCTTACTCCTTGCACCATTTTGAAGTTCTCCAAAGGGAAGTGCAATGCTTCTTTGTTTTTTTAAAAGATATTTCAGAGAAAATAGTATTATTTACTTTGTAAGGAAGGCTAAATAGTTATCTGTCTCCCAGCAGAATCTAGGCTAGGAACTTCACAAAAATACTTCTGTAGGCAGCACAGTCATGCTTTGAAAAGGGGAATTACTCTTTATCTCTTTAGAAAAGTACTTGCTGCTCATGCAAGGTATTAGGGACTCAGTTCTGAATAAAAAATCTGATTCTGTCTTCTGGATAGCTCCAACCAGAAGATAGATACACAAATTGGTGTGAGGATTTTTCATGCCTTAACTACCTAAACTTCAACTCTCACCTAAAAACAATAAAAAACTAAATTAAAGTTATAAATATTTTTGAGGTGGTTGAACATATTGCTTTTATTACTGTTCTCATGCCACGAATCTGTCAGTTTTTGCTCTGATGTATACAGAATATACACACACATACGTATATGCACCCACGTGCAGACATACAAAAGTCTGCTGAAATTCTTGGTCCTTCCAACTCACAATGAGCACAATAATCAAAGTTTTTTCCTGAAAATCTCTGTTCCTGAGGTCACTGGATCAGTTCAAAATTTCAGCTTCTGTTTGAAACACAGGCTTTCTGGAACCTCAAAACCACCTGGTAAACCTGGACCTTTCATGACTGACTCACAATGCTAAAATGTAACACTAATAAGTTATCTGTATATTTAGAAAGAGAGAATAATTTGGATAAAGAGTTATTTGAAAGTTTATAATGCATCTGAATGAGACTTCTATTTTCTTTTGCAGGCTTACAGACTTGCCATTTTACAAACCATGCAACGTAATCATTGTGGGTCCCCACAGCCTATATTTCTAGTCATGTTACCTGTGAAAGGCATTTTTCTTCTGCTGGAAAATGATATCTTATATGTCATCTTTATTGTTACATACTAGAATCATAGAATTATTTAGGTTAGGAAAACCTTTTAGATCATGGAGTTCAACCATAAATGAAGAATTTATATGAGTGTGGTGGGCTTTTTTGAAGTAACACTTTGTTTTTCTGAATTTTTTTTTTAACATTCCATGTTCAAAGTGATGGCTTGAGCTCACGTATATGGTGTTGTAAGATCACTGATCACAAGACTGCAAACTAAAAAGTAGGCTAAAGTTAAGTTGATTTAACTCAGAGTTGAATGTAAACTCTTGTTCCTAAAAACCAATTGCACATGTGTGGGTAATTTTCAATGTAGCAGATAAACTTTATACCCTTTCATAAGTCATTTGATTGTTTCTGTACAACTCTGCTGGAGGACTCTGACAAATACTCATGCTGTGTGAATGTGTCTCATTCATGTGCAAACTGTACCAATTCAGGGTAACAACCAGTAGGAATAAAGCACTACCTGCAGACCTGTAAACATAAAGGGAAAAGAAAATTGGGAAAAAAGGGACCATGTTGGTAATGCACATTCCATTTTAGGATTAAGGAAATAGTCACTGGAAATAGTTGTGGTTGAGCAGACTCCTCCTCTGTTGATTTCTGTTAGAAGTGTACGAATTGTTTCCTTTACACCACTGAAATGTAGAGAAAGGGTTTTAATGCAGACAGTTAAATTCATGGTAACAACCCTTATGTTAACATGCAGGGGTGTGCTTGGGAGCTGTATGCTTGTGGCCTGGTCTGTTGCATGGATCTCAGGACAAAAATATCAGGAGATTCAGTGCCACTGAACTTGCATGCACTAGAAGGACAGTGGATTAAAAGTTGATCCACTGTTTTCCTTCGGCATGGATTGAGTCTCTTCAAGTAAAGTTTCAGGTCACTTCTGGGGCATCACTGCAGGTAAATGAGCAGTGTGTTTATTAGTCTCTCTGGTAGATAAGAAGGTTTCAGTTTTAATGATTGCAAGATCAAATATTTGACAAAAAGTGAAAAAGCAAAGACCGGAGGTATATATTCTAAAGTGAAAGAGGGAGGAGAATAATGAGTTTGAAAAGAATAAAACACAGGCTGGTTAGTGGAAAAGAATGCCACAAAGGTCTCTGTGTGAATCTTCGGTTCCTGGAGCTTCTGCCAATTCCTTTTATTACTCTTTCAAGTAACCAGGTACATATGGCATGTTTGTAAGTAAAGCAGTCAATGAAGTTAGTTACACCTCTGCATTTATTACCCTACCCCTGAGTATTATTAACTTTTACATTCCCCATAAAATATAATTTATCACTTAAATAATTTGCTTTGTGTCAGGGTTCAGTGTGCTCCAGTGCTTTCCTGCTCATTAAATGAGATATTTTTACTTAATGAGCCCAGAATGTCCTTTGCATTTAACATTAGAATTGATTTCAAACACTCCATTTTTCTAACATATTTGTATGTAATTTCAGAATGTGGACTTCATTCCACAGTCTTACTCTGAAGGAAAAAGAGCTACAAAGAATAATGACCCATGAATTCTGGAGAGGAACACAGTAAGTATGGGTGAATATTTTTTAAAAAATCCTGATTATCTGCTTGCACTTTGCATTCTTTCATCTAGTTGTAAAGTCTGAGTTACTATTTGAGCCTGATGCTGCAGTTATTACATACATAATACTACACTAGAAAAGTGGTTTTAGAAGGGACTGCAAGACAGAGATTTTCATGAAATTAACAGCATTTAAAAATAACCTCACACTTAGATGTATGTGTGTGATGCCCTGATTCATACAGCAGACAGCTAGTCTTTCAAATGTACGCAGTTCACATATAAATATATATATCCATAGGAGAAATAATCATCATAGAACTCCAGCAATGTGCACCTAATGGGGATCTGGCTTATCTCTTTGCAATTGCAAATAATCACTTTGCAATCATTTAATAAAATCTGAGTAGAGAAACCCTCTGTTGTGCAGTAAATCATTTGCTCATAATAATCACTGGAACCAAAAACCAGCCCAGACCTCTGAGCTATCTCAGCAATTCCAGGATAAACACTGTGCCGCCACACTTTAAATGGAATTTTGCCACCAGCTAGATCTCAAGGAGTCAGGGAGTAGTATATGATGGATTCACAAGTGAGTGTTCATTTGAGTCCATTATAACAAATGTGACCATCTGTGCATCAGCTGTACGCCACTGACATGCAGGGTGCAAGTCTGGTCAGTCAGGTGCTCAGGATCCATGGCAATGTGCATGGCAATGAAACACTCAATAAAGGACAGGAAAGCTGAAATTCAATCCCATAAAAATGCTAATATTGTAGTATAGCAAAACAAAAATACAATTTTGTTTCTTTTGAGTGAAAAAATATTAACTCCTGAAATAAGCAAAAATATATTTATATTTAACTGAACTTACAACTTTTTTTCAGAGTATATTTGGCCGTCATTAAATGTCATATGCACATTTTCCCAAGGTTGCCTTGTGTCACCTGATTAAGAGCTTGGGCCTCTCTGTTTGCTCCTCTGGGCCAGGTTCCTTGGCTGATCTCCATTTCCTACAAGGCACATGCAGCCGTGTAACTGTGGGGCAGCTGGATGTGGTGGAAGTGTTTGCTGTGGGATGTGCCGTAGCTACCGTGGAACACGGTGGGCAAAGGAGCACGAGCAGGAGGTAGCAGTGGGTGGGCAGTCTGTGCCTTGGTGTAGCAGCCTTCCTCAACACACTGTCATGTTTGCCAAGGGAAGTCTCAAAATTCTCATCAGACTGACAGAACCAGCTTATTTAAAAAAAAAAGCTTTTAAAATATTGCAATAAAGTTTCATGAGACTGGGTGATGCCTTGTAGTTCAAGGAGAAAAAGAACATTTCCCTGGTTATGGCAATAGGAATTAACAGTAGTGTGATTACCCATACAAGTGTACAAAATGTGAGATCTTCATCTTTGCCATACAGGGAGAGAAAAACAAATGAAAAATTGGAATCAACTGTTGATTATAACTTAGTGAGGGGTGAACACACCCAGGTGTATTTGTTAATGCCATCTCATCATTGAAAAGGCTACTAAGTAACATAATAGCTCTGATCCAGATTGGGAAACAATGTCATTGCATAGGTAAAGTATGAGAGAATCTGTACTCTTGCTGTTGCCCATCAGAGGGTGCATCACATGGCCCTAGCAAAACAGTTTATTTTGCTTTTCCTTACAGTCCTTCATCATTTTGTCCATTTGAGCTGCAGATAATTAAAGTTGATACACTCAAACTGAATGTGCTTTTTTCATATTTTTCACTGTAAAATGAAGAGTGTTGGAGTTTTGTCTTGCTTTGTGCTTTGTTTTATTTTGGTTATGTTCCCTCTCCTTCCTCCCCCAATAAAAAATAATGCTATCATTTGCTCCAGGAAATAGTGAAATATCACTTTAGATACTGAAGTCTGTAATATTGTAGCATGTTTATATGGTCTGATGAGTTGTCAGATGATAAGAGACTTTTTTCCCTTCTGATTCTATAACAGCAATAGACCTGCCCTTCATTTTTTAAGGATAGACATGAGACATTTTAAATTTTATTTGAATTATTTTTCTAGATGATAATTATCATTGATTGTTATGTTTCAAATTCTAATGTCAAAGAATTTACTTTTTAAATGAAAAATAAGTGCTTTCAATACAATTTCAGTAAAATATCTAGCTAAAATAATTAAATTTTAAAATATATTTTTATCTTCTGCACTGTGAATATTTAGTTGCTCTGGACGAATAATAGTTTGGTTGTTATATCATATAAATCCTGGGGATGTCTCAATGTGTGCAGAAAGGAAAGTGTGATGTACATACATGAAAAATTTCTATGATGGATCAGCAAGTCTTTTGGGAGAGGGGGTTGCTGTGTTGCTTAGATTTGAGACTGGACCTATTGGAGCTGCAAAACTGGAGCTTTCTGCCCTTTAGCATTTACCACTCCTGGAAACACATTAATGTCTTAAGAAAATTCAGGTAGATTATAGAGGAGTCACACCTATCATATTTCCTTTATTCCTGTAATTGACAATTTGCATTTTATTAGTATGTGTACAGCTGATCTTGGCACTGGTATTAGGAAATAACTCTCTTCATCAAGGAACTGCCAAGGCTCTTTTTTGGTTGCTGTTTTTTCAGTTAATGGTGTGATCCTAAGACTGGGGAAGAGCACAGTTTTTTGTGGAAAGTCTCTGGCCAGCAGTCACACGTGAGGTTTTGCAGAGCTGGTCACTGGCACCAATAAAAAGGCACTAACAGGTGTCTGCAGCCCAGCTGAACGGTGTTCATAAGGGGCACCTAAAGAAAGTGAGGAGAACAGCAACTTAAGGTCATACCCTGATTTTTCTCTGACATTTGTGACCCTTGTCTGTGACTAGAAATGGCTGAAGAGAGAATAAACGTCAGATGGATACAAGTGCCATTTAAGGGCTAAGTACATTGCTCCACTGGGCTTATATCAAAGGATCCAGTATGTGCATCTGCAGGAAACGCATTTAATTTAGATTTTTTTTTTTAAATCAACTATTTTTATTTGAGAAATAATCTATGCAGTTTCAAGAGAGGGTGAGATAATGGTGCTTATCAGATTCCTTTTGGGAATGGCAGTAAGTATTTTATAGCTAGTTTCAGTTAACATAAACTTTCCATAAATCAGATACATAACTTTTTACACATGTAGACTAAGGCCAAAGGTCCTCTTCAGTCTCTTAGAGCACTGACACTAAATTTTTTATTAGTACCCATGATGAATAAGGCACTTGACTTTAGTTTTGATAGTACTATTGAGAGAAACTACTGAATGTTTCTTGCAGAAGTTCCTAAATAGCCAACTTTAATGCTGAAGAAAAGTTTATCTTTCTTTTAATTGAATTACTTCTTTGCTCAGTTTGTTATCTTCTGACAGCCGCAGCCTTTCTTGCATCAGCGGTCTCTGTGTTCATGTTGTTTGTGTGTTCATGGCTGGCTGTCAAGCTATCATTTCTTTGTGGCTTGGGGATGTGTGGTTTGGTTTTACAAGGGAGCCTGGATCTAATATTGCCACTGCCATCCGCTTTGCCACTACTGTGTGTACTTGCAGCTGTCCAGAAATTCTTGCAGAAAAATGTAAATTGCTGTTCTTAAACCTAAACACGGATTTTCATAATTCATACTATTGGCCACTGTGCCCAAGTTCATCTGGAGTTATTTGGGCACTCTTCTGCTTTTATAGCTCAGATTCTTCACACTTTTCTATTTGAGTCCTGTGATGCTTTGACTTCTCTGCTATGTTTGGGATGCTCCCATATTGTTTTCAGTTTGGCTGGAGTAGCTTTGCTTGCTTGCAAAATCCCAGGCTTTATTTTAGATCTTTGATACACTCTTTCCAAGTGTTTTGATACACTCTCTGAGTGTTTTATATCAAATCAAAAGCACGATCCAGCTTTCTACCAGGAAGCTAACCCTTCCCTCCCTTTTGTGATGTTTATTGTAGTTCAGATCAGCTAAAGGCTTCTGTGTTTTCTCTCTTTTCTATTTCTTGGTTGAAATTGAGTTTCTTGGGGTTTTTTTTCACAGGAGTGTTTTACACGTAGCTTGATTCATATCTCCTAAGCACGACATTAAATAGTTGCTGAAAATTGTGAGTGACACAGATTTTCTTAGCATCCTGTGTTCCTGGGAAGTTAAACTGCAGTAAGAAAAGCTAAGCAGTATGGAACTTTCACCAGAACTTCTGAATTTTCTGAACTGTGATCTGAAAACTGTAACTTAAAGAAAATAAAACTCCTGTAAATGAAACTGGTTGTGATGTTCATGAATCTAACTTTGCTATTCTGCAAGTCTCGTTCTTTTACATGTTAAGCGCAAAATGATTCTATGAGGAAAATGAGCTTGAATCTCATTAGACATCATCCTGTATTAATGGAACTAGTTCACTCATATTTTATTCATTAAATAATATTTGTCAATGTGTTTTTCTATTTTAAACTCTTACTGTAAAAGAGAGCATTATCACCTCAAAGTATTTGTTTCCTGGAGTGAATGCCAATATTATCCAGTCACGCCATATTCTCCTAATTATGCTGAGGGTTTCTTTCCTAACAGCATTTATTTTCGGGTGTCAACAATACTTCAGTTAAATGTAGTGTAAAGTGCACTTATTTAGCAAACTTGTCCTTCAGAAAAGGGGTTTTTTGTCTTTAAAACACCACTAGATTGTTTCTTTCTGTCAGTGCATGATACAATTGAAATCTTAAATCAATAACACTACTTATTCCTAAGCAATTGATGCATAACATCCTTCTTCACACAGAGGTTTAATGTGTTGTAAATTAATTATCTGGAATGCGTAGGGGGTCAATGGACCTTGGTATGACCGGGATGTAATGTTAAAGTGTTCCATTTCCTTCCAGCTCTGCTCAGCTCTCTTGCCGATTCCTCTCTCTGTGTCAGCTATGCCATCTTCTGCACTTTGGTCCCTTAAGTGTTGTTAATGCCCCTCAAGGGCTTGATCGATAGGAAAAATTTGCTTTACTATAAATTTGTCCAACAGTTTTCTTTCTTCTCAAGATGAGGTACTTTTCTTAACTGACTTGTATAATGCTCCTTAGTAAACTATTCTTAGTCTCAGAGAAATTTAAAACAATAGCCTTATTTTAAATCATAATGAAATTACAGAGATTCTGCATAAACAAATACAGATGTAATTTTTGGCTTTTAGGTGCCTAAAAATGAATCAACTATGCTTCAACTGTCTTTCAGGAGGAGTTTTGCTTTATGGTATCTACACATTAAACCACACAGATGAATAAAACTGTTATTAACTGTGAAGAAATACTGAGGGAGAGATTCTCAATCATGAGGACTGCAATTAAAACATGCATTCACTGGGTTTAAAGTAGCCAATTTCCTTTAAAAATCAGAGAGGCCACCTCTATTACCTTTTTTTGAAGCCAGCTTGGCTATTAGTTGCTAGGGTAACAAGATCCAAGACAGTGAATGAGTCCTGTCCAGGCAGCACAGTGTTATGGGTGTCTAAGATGAACATGAAGAAAGGCATGGTAGGAACACGAAATTATGGATTAGTTTAATTTTTATTTATCAGATATTTTACTACAAGGATGGACAAAATATGAATATGTTAAAAATTTAATTGTAATTAAAATGTAATTAAATAGGTGCGGGTGTACTTTAATTGGCTGAGTAATAGATGACACTAAACTATTAAAGCAGAAAATACTTCAGGTCTCAATAAAAAAAAAAGAAAGAGGTGCTACTTAAAACTCCCAGCATGTTGGTGGGATCAATTTAATGTCCTGTGCTGTGTCAATGTCACTTTCATAAACTTTTGCTGAAGTGCTTTTCCTACTGTATGTTGAATGATGTTGTCAGGACTGTGAGTCGGGGGGTACGGTGGATTTGAGTCTACTTTACTTCCCTTGATGAAAAGGTCACTGCCACTTGTAAATCTGTTTTACTCCCTGCACAGTTGTTAGTGTCAAAGTCTGTCAGCTCTGTGGGATGTTAAAATTATACAACTGTAGTAGGAACAAGGATCACAAATTCCCAAGTGGTACATCCCAAGAACAAATCTCTGATCTCTGTGTAAAAGTTCTGTGGAAAGTTTTTCATTCAGGATTTTCAGCTCACTTTGGCTTGATTGCAGAAATAAACAAAATTTCTGTTCTATTCCTCCCATCTGGTGGGCCTTCCCCACTGATAGCTCATCACAGGGGCCACTTATGTCTGTAGCTCATGGCTGCAAGTGAAAAAATCTCTGCTTTATTTTTTTAAGGCTGCAAAGGCTCCAGTTAAAGCACAATTAAAACCTGGCCTGTGTTGTGTTATGTGATTGTGTTTTGACAAATCATCACTTTAGATCAGCTTCACAATTATTCATAAGTTATTTGCAAAATACAAGGAATAAACACAAAGTAAAACAACTGGCCAATTTAGGGGAGGACACCTGACCTCCAAACCAAGTTTCCAAGCACTGTAAGAAATGCAAATGAAAAAACCTCCAATAACCTAAACTCTCTTTTCCCTTACTCAGAGCATCATGGAAACTGTTCTGTGCATATGCAAAGACAGTTTTTGCTCAGCACTTTTCCTTGTCATACTTTGCCAGTATGCAACAAATGCAGTGGGAGCACAACCAGCCGGAGTGCCAAGAGCGGCCATGCCCTCTTAGCTTGATTGATTACGACATGGAGTTTTCCAAGTTTTATGCTCTGGCTGTGCAGGAGATGGACACAAAGTTCTTTGCATGTGACCTATGGCTAAAGCTTTTAGATGGTCAATTGCCTGCTTAATCCAAAGGCCTCTGCTAAGACAGAGTCAAGCTTTTCATACCGTGAGCTATTTCCATATGACCTTGCAACTAAATTGATTTTTGAACGGAGTGGAGTAGTTTGCTGCTGAGGAGACAGAATGGGACCCAAAAGGGGCAAACACTGAATCTTTTTGGCTTGACTTTCAGTCAAGGTAACTCACTGGGGTCCTGAAGGTGATGCAAGTAAACATCTGCCAAGTGAATCTTCGTGTCAAGGCAGCCATTGTGGGCAAACTGGGATAGGCAGCCGTGGGTAAACATATATCAGTGTGCCAAGTAACCATCAGAATGATGGGGAAGAGGACACACTATGATCCTCATTTTCTTTTGCTTTAATTCGGACCGGAAAATTCTCTTTATGTGCTGAATATGATCTAGGAGCTGTCTTGGGCTCTCCTTTCAGTGATATGAAAGCAGAATCTTTCATGTGAAGTTTTTCCTATTGTCATTTAAAGATTTGAATGTTAGGTAAACAAATGAGAGAAAAAAAGGAAAAAAAACCTGAATCTTTAATTATTCTGAGAAAAAATTCACTGCCATCTCTATCAATCACTACCTTGGTTTTATAGATGTCTTTCAAAATGTCATCGAATTTGCCTTTAAGATCACAAACACTTCTGCTTAATTCTCCTTACCTGTCTCCTGAGAGAACTGCAGCTTAAAAATTCACCTTTTCCCTTTCTTATCAGATTAATTTCTACTGTTTGAAATTGCCAAAATCCAAATGGCAGATATTTGTACTTACATAATTAGAAAGCTGAATAGATGCCTGTTGTATCAGTGCTCATGTTTGCTGAAGACTCACAATGTTAGACAGAGGGCATGTCTCAGGAATGTAAACAAACATCCACTTTATCAGGACTTTTACCACTAAGAAATAGAAAATAACATTTTTTTTCCTACCCTCTGCCCTCCCTTATCCCTCCAATTCTCTAGACTTTGCTCAGTCTTTTGCAGTTTCTAATTTTCAGCTTCTCTAGGCACAGGCAAATGAAGTACAATTACAAACTCTTGGAATGATTCTTTTAAACAGGAAGAGTGGTTCCACACTCTCAGGTCTGTACACACTCATATAATGAGTATCTGGTATATAGCTATGTTTTCACTCTGAAATAAAATAAAGGAACGTGCATATGCTACTGTATCTGTAATACATCTTGGGGATGTTTTTATTCTTTATAAAAATGTATTTTTAAAAACTGATTATATTTCAATATAAAAATGAGATATCTATTTATGTTACAAATAATCAGATTTATTTAATTATTTTATTCTGGACCAGTACATATATTTCTAGGCAAAAGGAAATAGAGCTTAAAACAAAGACTCTGCCAGGATTTTGAGAGCTTTGGAAAAGTTACTTACAGATCAAGCCTACTGACTGAATATCTGAGATGATTTACAGACAAAAAAATGTTTAAGGCCTTGTGTAGCAGTTTCAGCCTTTCCAGGGAAAAGGGTTGCCTAGTTGTATAAATATTCAGTATAGATGATTTAACCTTTCCCTTAGTAAATTAATTTGAAGTACTGGATTTTAAAGTGGTTATAAAGCATTTGGTCCTTGTGATAAAAGAGACAATACAATACTTAAGTGCTCCTTATTCTGTGAGTTTCATACAGATGACCTGAAATGGGCTTGTCAAACATCTGCCCACAAGTATTTCCCAGGTATTACTGGGCTTTTTGTATATGCTTAACCCTTGCCTTTCTTCAAATTTTCAGTCACATTCTTACTACTTCCTTTCATGGCAGACAAAATTGCACCCCTTTGAATTCCTAAATATGTCTATGCCAGCCTGCAGAGGTTTTCTACTTTCTGTCTCGTGTTATTATTATGCATTCCCTCTCTTTTATTGTATTTTAAGTAAAGATTTCAACTTTTTTTTCTTTTTAAATGCACTGAAACACCTTTTCACTTTACACAGTTTTCCAGATCTCCTATGTGCTTGCACAGTCTGTGCTGCCCAAGTCAAAGCCTCTTCTCTTGGTATTCCGAGAAGGCACTTTCTCCTTGTAGTTTGTGTTCTTAAATCTTGCCGGGAAACTTCCTTTCCCTCTTGGCTTACCAGGCAATATTTTGGGATATTCTGTCAGACAGACATGCAAAGACCACCACTTTATTCTGTAGATCCAGTGACATGCTGGCAGAGTGCAGAGCAGTGCTATGCAGTAGTTCTGTAGGTCTCAGCTGTGTGTGGAGGAAGGGTGTCCCTTGTTTCAGAATCTCTTCTGGTCCTGGGGAAAGACTTCCCTTTTGCTCATTTACTTTGGCCTAGTCTCCAGACTGAATGTTGCTTTAGCAGAGTTGACCATTCTCAACTTCTCTTCAGCTAATTGTTACTTTTATTCTGAGAATGAAGTCTTTTGATACACATGAGGTGAACCAGGCCAGGTATGAAGTGCCTTGCCCCAGCATGAGTTCATCTGAAGACTTTGTGTGGATTCTTAGAGCAGCAGCAGCTCAAAGAACCCCTTATTTGTATGTCCAAGACTAAAGGATTAGGTGGAGGCATGTAAATTTGCAGTAAGTTTTGCAATATCTGATATGAAGCATCAATATATTGATGTTAGGCTAGAGGGCTGCAGTTTTTTGAGAGAAACAGATGTGTGAGATGTGCATCATGTTACCAGTGGTAACATGGGCAGCATTTTTTGAAAAAACTTCAGCTCAAAAATGTGGCTTTAAGCATAGGTTGAAACTGAAGCCTCTGCTCAGCTGAGATGAGAAACTGTATTTGGGAAGAAGTGAATAAATACCCATGACGAATCTTCAGCTGCTCTAATTCATAATGGAAATTCATTCCCATAATGGAAGATCATTCATAAATGATCATTACCCCAAACAGAGGCTCTCAGTGGCAATAGTAATTTATGCTGGGAGCAAGAACAATTATGTTGATCAAACTATACTAAAGGAGGAAGTTTATAAAGATTATCAATTTGTGACAAACTTTCTGCTCTAAAAAAAAGTTTATACTGATACTTGAATTTGCAAAAGCATAAAGACTTCAAAGAACCCCAAAGAATCACTAAAACCTGTAACACTTTACCTAACCTCACTGAATTGCTCTTCTGTAGAAATTTTGAAGGAAGAACAATTAAGAAGAGCTGGAGTATGCCTAAGTGCTAAATATGTGGAACATTCCCAGCCACTGCCACATGACAGCAATCCTGTCCCTGGGGTCAGGCTGTTCACTCGTAATTTCAGTGTGAGGAATCTCTGGGATGGTGAACCTGCTGAATGGGGGAAAACTGGTGACCTGCCACTCCTAAACCAGGATATACCATGCTCCCATACTTGTTCATTCAATAATCTGTGCAGCAAATCCAGCTGAACTGTCTTTACTGCTCAGATACAGAGCTAAATAATTTTATGAATTAATTCTTTTGGAACCATCTTTTTAATTGCTTCAACATTTTCATTGTTTCATCTGGAAGCATTGTATGTACCTCACAGGTGCAGTGGCATTCTGCATTATTTATACCTAATATTTGATGTATCATTTTTAATGCAAAAAATTTGTGCTATGTAAGTCCCTTTATACAGACTGAAAAAAGAAGGAAAAAAATGCTCCATCATTTCCATACACTCACCCTCCATGCACAGTTATGATCTGGGTTGCCCCTATTGTTGGTTAATGTATGAATAACAGCCTGCATTTCCCACCTGCGATCAGGTTTTACTGCAGGAATAAAGCAAGGTCAAAATAATAGCTAATGTTTAGACAGCATGCTGGTAGTGTCCCCGTCAGCAGACTATTCTTAAATAATAGCAACAAATTAGCATTAAAAGCTCTCCACAAGAAGATGTGCTAAAATCATACTGGATGCTCAGTGACCTGTGCAAAGAAAATGTAATATGCTGCTTTCTAGTGCTCACAGCCTCAGCTGCTGTAGTGTCAATTATGTCACTACAGCTTTTCAGAGGAAAAACCAACATGACTCAAGAAAACAACAAAACAAGGAAAAGAAAAAAAGAAACAAAAATAAACTGGATGCAAGAAGAGAGAGGGTTGCAAGCAGAGAATGTTTTGCCCAGTGCTGAGTTTGAAGGGGCTGCCCTCTTTAACACAATGGGAGCCAGCTTCCCTGCTGTGTTCTCTGAAGTGGCTCATTGCAGTGCAGTAATATTATATCTTAATAAGCATAACACTCTGAACTGAAGCATATTTTTAAGTCAGACACATGGAAGGGAAGCATATCAGAGCAGAGCTGTGTTATTTTTAATGGAGCATGTGTTTGTCTTGTAAGTGTGTCAGAAGAAAAGGAACAGGTCTCAGGTTTCTTCTCACCATGTCTAATGTAGGATGGGCACTCCAACTGCCTCTCTAAGTGACACCAGTGGTCTTTGATATTGCAGAGGACACTGGATGGTCTGGACTACACTTGTACCTCACATTCAGTGACATTGAATGCATACTGTGTGTTTCAGTGTTCATTGAAGCTCTCCTTCAGATGAAGCTCTCTGAAAACCACGGAGACCAAGATAGCTTTCATTCAATAAAGACTCAAGATTGTCAGGAGAGACTGTCCTTTTCCCAGCTTTGCATGGGTAGGTGGTACAGGCAATGGGGCACATGCCCTGCAGGAAAGCATTTCTGTTTACATTCAACTGGAAAGTAGATCTTGCAGTGTGGAATTGATAGCTGCCATGTGTACCATACTGCAGCCCTCATGCCACTCACCTCTCATTTTTAACATCAAAACCAATATTAGAGTAAAAATGCTTGCAATGAAATTCCTAAGGAAATTTTTAATTTCAATTAATATTGAGAATGGGTTTTTTAATAAGTCTTAGGTCAAGATGTATCATAATTCTATTTTCCACAGAGCACAGAAAATACATACTTATTCTGTCTTTGTGGTATGACCGGATCTAGTCTTACATCCAGCAGCCAGCTGAGGCTGCTTGTCTATTATAGTCTCTTCCACCATTCCTGACAAATGAACAAATAACTAGATGCCCTGTGAAACATTTTAAATAGAACTGTCTCCTGAAAAAGCTGTTACTGACAGAGACAGGTTCGATCCAGATCAAGGCAACCTGCTGTGGAGTAGAGATCAATACTGGTCACTGCCTTTTTTATTTTGGATTTTTATTTTTTTTAACTAAGCAAAGGTAAAGATTATGATGAATAAAGTAAAGCAGAAAACAAGCAATCTATGAACTGAAGTGCATCCTTCTTATTAAACCTTATTGTGCTCTTAAAGCAGTAGCAGAAGCTGTTGCTATGAACTCTACCATGCAAGAGGCTTTCAAAACAGCATTTAAAACTATGTATTAGCTAGAAACCACTTTGCCCACAATTTCTCAAAGAGGTGAAAGTAGCTTTTGAAAAGGAACCAATGTATTTCATGGCACAGTAAATTAGCTGCTATTTTTTACTTTTGAAATATTTGATCAAAATCCAGTACTGCATATAGTGTCTTAAATGAATTCTATTTAGAGTGCTTCTCTGCTGGTTACAACCTGGATCCTGTAGCACTAACTGCCCCCCTTTCCTGGTGTGTTCTTTGGTGTATGCACAAGGATTCCATGTTTCCAATGCCAGCTGGAGGCGCTAAGGTCACATTCTAATCTTTGGAAACAAGGCATGGGTTTGTGGACAGATCAAAAACATGATTGTTTTTATTTATTCTATTCAAATCATCCACTCTGACTTTGCTTAGCAATGAAAATAGCAATTAAGAGAAAAGTCACCAAGACCAAATCAGCCCAGGAATGGACAACTATAAAACAAAATTTGACAGGTTTTAGGAAGCAAGGCTGTCATTATGGCCACAATATTCTTAATAGACTTTGGCTAAGTCCAGGAATTCATGTGCAATATAATCAATCCTCTACGATCCACAAGTATTAAATTCATCATTAGAATGTTGTTTTCTCCTTCCCAAACCTTCCATGTAACAAGCAGCTCAGTAAGATGAAAGGCATTTGTTACCGAGAACAGCCTTAAAGAAAGCAAAAAGAGCAAATCTGGAAAACAGATTCATATTTTTCTGGAAATGGGTAGTATTCATAAAACATTTAGCAAGTTCAAGGTCAACTTGTTCTCCTTCTGTATACTATTCATAACAGGCATTTGACAACTCAGTGACAGTCAATCTAGCAGCTGAACTGAATATATTGGGCCATCCAGTTTAAATAAAAACTAAATCTTCATTGGGAAATGAGCACATCAAACCCAAGAAGAGCAAAAGGCTTTCCTGTTTCTGAAATTCCAAATAAGATCAACAAAAACAGTTATATATGGGAGGAAATAGATCTGATTTTGATAAATAAGCAGACGTATTCATAAATGGCAAGAGATTATGATCCTTCACACTGTGGTGGTGATGTCTTCTCACTTAAGTGAAAGTTAATAATCCTGAGCATTCCACAGATTTTTTTTTCAATATACCATGTCTGCAAAATTCCATAACATCAATAAGATATTGACATTTTGCAGTTAAAATTACTCTGAACTTGTCTTTCCAGTCCCTATACAAGACCACCCTGGAGTTGATTTAATACTGACTGTTTCTCAATATGCTCTGGGATACAATGAAAGGTATCCCCCAGTGGTTGTTGTCCTATTGGACAACACTGGAGATTACACTCATTGGATTGGAATAATGAGATTTTCATCTGACTTCAAAACCTGGTGAAAATAGCAGCTCAGGGAGCCACAGAGCCATATGTTTCGGGAATCCTGGGAATATTGAGTTTTGTATCCATGCAAATTCTGGGGTTGGGTTCATTTTCAATTCTAATATTTTTCTTTTTAGTTACTGTCATCATGGATCTTAGAGAACTTATTCTTTCTCATGTACATTCCAAACAAAATGGATAAACATAATGTATACCTATCTTTTAGGTAGAATTACAAATTCTTCCAAGTAAAAATTAATCTTAGTTTGGTGTATATTGAAGACCGATGGTCCTAAATAACCAGCTCATACCGTCCCTCCACCACTTCCAAATGGCAAAGATATTTCTAACAGTGAAAGTGCATCATATCACCAATTGCCTTTTCTCTTTCAGCAAGACATAGAACGAACATCAACTAGCAATTGTTTTGTGGGTGGGTTCACAGATTAAAGATCAACTATAAATTGAGAGGAGTATCAAGTTCACAATATAGTTGGTTCCTTTTTGGAAACCGCTACCTGGTTTTGTTTTTAAAGCTGCCATGGGTTTTCAACAGGATTCTTACTCTAGGCACTCAGTATCTTTCATCAGCCAGCACCCACTGAATGACTATCAGGGATGTCAGTGTCAAATTCCTCTGCAGACATCCAGCTGGACTCTCTGCAGGGATTTATCTAAAAGGGCTTGCTGCAGGAATGATGTTACTAACAGTTCTACCTTCCCTGATCTGCATCTTTCAAATAACAGGTATAAATACTTTGAATATGCTCATTATTTAAAATTTTAGACCTCCTCCCCAATTTTTTCAGGTATTTTAGAAGGCTTTCTGCCTACAATTATAATGTATGTCTGCAGTCCAGGAAGACAGCTGAAAGCACAATGGCTCTGCCTCTATATTTGGAAACATCTGCTGTTTCATTTCCATGATGCACAGTGACGTGCAGTTCTGAGAGGAAGAACAAACCTGGCACAGGAGACATTGGTTTATGGTTAAACATTTTGATACTGAAATTGGGATTCCCTCTTATCTAATCCCCTGGTAGTACTCCTCCTTTGATTAAAGGATGCTGAAATAGTTGCTCAGTGGTCCTCTGACTGTTTGTTATAGAAATAAATCCCAGCCCTAGTGAGGCAGCCCTTTCAGGTATCAGCAATCAGCTTCCTCCACATCATGTTGTCATTCTTGAGAGAAGTATAGAGGCAATAAAGTGTAATATGGAGTGAAAACAACTAAATTGACTTGGGAGGAGCTTTGGTTTGAGGAGTCTAGAATCAAGTAGAGATGTTGAGGATCTGGGAGAAGATTTGCTTTAAGTTCTATGAAGCAATTGTGCCAAAACTCTATCATATAAAAGCCTAGTTACACGTTCAGGAGAAGTAGCCTTTGATGAGTTGAGAAAATCTGGCAAAATTCTGTTCTTTAGAGTGGTTTATTGTTTTTAATTCAATTCAATTTGTCAAATTGAGGAGAACATTGCGTGAATAATCTTAGCAATGCTTTATGGAGGGGGCTAAGACAAGTTGCAACACTGGGTGCTAGGGATAGTTTAGACTCATCCTCAGCTGACGTAAAAAAGGGCCCTTCTGTAGGTATTTCCATGGTGTTCAACTGTTAATCACTGTTGGATCCAGGACGTGGCTCTGTGGTCTGACCCAGCACCATTACACCTATGGACATTTGTTCCAGATAAAAGGCCAGAGTTAAACCTTGCGTGGCTACAGAATCAGGCCATGGGGTATTTCTTCTCAATTGTGATTATCAATGGAAAATTTAAATTAGAATCAGGAGAGAGCATGGGAGCTTAGAAGACCTGGGATAAAACATCTGGGAAATGCTGTTTGGTATTCTTTGAGGCTGAGTATCTTCTGAGTGTGTCTGTCTACAATAACGCTGTTAAGCGTACTGACAGAAATTTTGGAGAATGTTGAAAAATTTTGTTTTTGAGAAGCCTTCATACAAATTGTATTTAAAATTCCCTTGTCCATTCATTATGTAGGAAACTTTGTATATGCTTTCTTTTTGAGCAATATGATTCTATTGGCCAGGAATTCTCAGCTTTAAAAGACTGGGTCATGAAGAGCTGCATTATTTCTACAGAGAGAACAGACGTTTTTTTCAATCTTAAATTTAGAACTTGGTGGAGTCTTACTTAGGCAAAACTAAGAAGGTGCACATTTTGATCTGACAGATTCAATTTGATCTGTCAAATTTTCTGAATCTCTGTGATCAAAGCGACAAAGATCAAACTATTCCATCACTTGACCTGAAAGTAATACAATACAGTTTAATATAGCAAGAATGTTTTGCCATAAATGTTATGTTAAGGTTGTCTATCAATAATTCAGCTCTTATATAAAATATTCTTGCAAATAAGATTGTACCTCAAGAACAAACAATCTGTGCAGATATATTTTCAAAGAATATCAGTCACTCTGTTTATGCCAGTGAAGAGTGAAAGAAACCCAACGTTGAGAAACAGAACAAGACAAGGTTTATTGAAATATGTGGGCTTGGAAGGAAAAAATGATGAACATTTTGAGCAGTTGGACCTATAGCATGGAATGAGTCTTAATAACACTATTGCTTTTTTTCCTAATGTTTTAAACCAACTTTCAATAGATAAAAAGTGACAAAATAAACTTTAATGGAAAATATCCTTAAGAATGCAAGAAATGTAAAATAAATGCAGCAGATAATGATAAAATGGGCTGTTCTAAAGCAAGACTCCTAACCTGAGAGCTAAAAGTGAAAAAAAAACCCCACCTTAAATCTCATTTAGGACATACAAAAGAATCAATATCTTGAAAAAAAAAAAATCTATGAATTTGCCCTGAGGTGAGATGCTAAGGTGATGGGAAAAGCTTCTATTGTGAGATGGTGATATTATACCCCAGCATTTTATAAAAGAATATTCCATGATACTTTCTCTTTACAGGCTGTTTCATGTTTGCTTACATTATTCAAAACATTTTGCATCTTCACCTTCTAAATTGGCTGAAGAGGCATTGTCCAGCCACCTGTAAAGGCAGGAGTGACTGCTTATACCACTGATTTGTAAGAGATATGTTTGGTTTTGGAGTGGTAAAAGTTATGTCCCAAAAATTGCAGCATTGCCATCCCACACTTCAATAAAATATGTTTTAAGTATCTAAAAATCATGAGATTGACTTCAAAGCCATGATTTTGCAGTTTAGCGAGTACATTTGTTATGTCTGGCCTTCCTGGCTTTGTTGGTTTAGAAGTCACTTCCTAAATTTTTCCCACAGTCATGAATACAGTTTTTTTAAAAAATGATCACTGGATGATTTTACAGCCATGTGATTCTAGGAATTGATGTTCAAGTGTGCAGCAAGAAATTCAGATATTACAGTAACTAGGGCTAAGTGCACTCTTTGCTCACATGATTTTAAATGCCTGCCTGAAGGAGAAGGTTAAAAACACCTAAATTCTTCCTGCCAAGGCTTTTTTTGTTTCTTAGAGAGACCGTGTCAGAATGAAATCTTCCCTCAGGCTATTTTTTTTTTTAACAGCCAGATCACTTTAACCACCAGCTCTGGCAGTAAAATTATTCATATCTGTATAAGGAACAGTGAAGTTAAAACCTTCTGGAGAAGAAGCTACCAAAATTGTGCTCTTGTCCTGCAAGGTTATTTCAGTGGGGTTCTGCCCCAGGTATTTCTTCAGGTGGGGAAATGGAAATTTATCCTGGTTCCTGAAAGCCAGTACTGATAATACGCCTTTTTATCCAGACTCATTTGTCTCTCCAGAGATCACCAGCACTATTACTGATAACACAACTTTATATTGCTCTAGGCAGCTTGCCAGCTTTACTGATCCTAACAATTATGAATGAAGATTTTCATGTGGGCAGGAGGCAAAAGGGAATATCACCTGAAAGTTTCTGAAAAGGGAGAATTATGGGACTTGCCCCATAAGTGAGAGATAATATGGGGTCTCCAAGGGCCTCATCAAACTTTCCTGAGGAACAGCTGCAGAGCAAATAATCTCAGCACCAGATTGTTTCTCCTAAGGGAAATAATCAGTGTGCCAATGAAAATGTGTAGGCCAAATGTACCATTGAGTACAGATGAGCCCCCTTCTTATTCCAAATAATAATGGTATGTTTTCAGATTTATGGTGTTGCTCCTTTCCTTCTCTGCTCCATCCCTTCACTCTTTCCCTCTCCTACCCTGATGGCAGATAATACATAACCCATAAGATATATTGGCGTGGATATGATACTGAGATGGGATTTTTGTTTCTTCATTCTTTTAGTAAGGGAAGCTGAACAGACACATAGAGATGGATGGGTGAAGTGAAGTAGAATATTACTGAATAATCTTCAACCTTGAATGAGGAAAATGAGATACAGAATACCTAATGTTTCATCGACATCCATGAAAAGAGACATGAAAACACCCAAACCTCTCTCATGGAAGAAAGTTAAGGGGACCACATGCAAAACCACAGCTCCAGTGAGCACGGTGACCCTGGCGGGACAACAGGGATCCCAACCATGCACCTCTCCTTGTGTGGCCACGGGGAAAGGCTGTGCCTGATGCATCAAGGAGAAAATCATGTTCAGTGAGTTCTCACTGCAGTGCTTTCCTCCTGTTTCTGTGCAGGAGGTAGTTTAGAACTCCATGTTTCTTAATTTCTGTAGTAATTTCATGATTATGTTTCCAAAAGAAAGGACGCCTTCTTATTTTCATAATTAACAGGAAATACATGTTATACATTAAATGTGACACAAGAGAGATGAATTATGCAGTAAATTCTGTGTGTGCTGATCAGCACAAAGCCCAAGGCACATTCAGCAGAGTTGCTGTGAAGATCTGTAATGAGTTTCAAGTACATCATTTCCTGATGGAGGATAAGAAAACATCCATCAATGCTAATTTTCCCACAGTTTTTAGCTTTTTATGAATACTTTACAGCTTACAAAAAAGATGAGTTTCTAAAGTGCAACTTGAGGAAACTCTCTTAGTAATTAGAGAGTATTCCTAGCCAAAGCTAATGAGATCTGAACCTTAAACATGGGGATGGTTCAAAGTTGATGTTCCAGCCTCCAATTTCTTCAATAAGGTTAACTTAATTCCTCAAATCTGACATTCTCTTTTCTAGTTGAACTCCAAGCCAGGTTTATAATTGTGCCTTCAAAAATGCAGAATTTGGGTGTCATTCCTGATTCTTTAGTACTTTTGTAGAGGAAAACAAGTGGTCTGAAAAAACAAACTCCTATGAAATTGGGGCATCTTTACACCAAGCTCAAGGATTTTGTGAAGTGATGCTGACTTTGTAGTGGAGCACATCACCATGCACACAGCTTTGTTCTCTTCAGCTTCTGTCAAGATGTTGCAACAAAGCCATCCTGACATTTTAGGAGTGAGAAAATGGATTTTAGACAATGGCAAGGAGGGAGGGACATCTTTCCTGATTAGGCAGTTGTCCAGTTTATAGTGAGAACTATCTACTTGGTTTCAGGCTTTAAAGAACCCAAATATAATACCCAGGAATATTTTTCCAGCTGGTGTATATTTTTTATTTAGTGAGAAAACATTAAATATATTCCATGGTTAATTAATAATAAGTATTTATATGTTGTGTAGATAGCAAGCATACATATATTAAATATAAAAAAAGTACCTGCTATACCAAGGTGCTTAACACCTTAAAAGTCTGGTGATTTTAAAGAATTTAGAGGTTATCAGGTCAAGAGTTGTGAATAGCTTTGATATGTGAGGAGAGTAAAACTTTTTAATAAAACTCACCCTCAGTGGGAGCATCAGGTTGTTATTTTACTGCGTGTCTCCTGCTTATGTCCTTCAGTTATGTTAAGTGAAAACTCTCTGAGGAGATCACTACTCTTATGCAATCAGAAGTTAAGAGTTTTTTCTGAGATAAAAACCAGTGTTCAGGTTTCTTAACAGAGACTACTTTCCAGCACCTGTCACTTGAATGAGAAGGCTTTTCTATATCCAAAGTAGAGTTCATTTGATCAATCCCAGAATCAAAAGCCATAACCTGAACAGTCTGAGGGCTTGAGTCTGAACAGCAACAAACAAAATAATTTCAGATTTACGTGAATAAATTGAAGCTGTGCTTACAGAATTTAGAGCCACTTGAATTCTGCAAGACAATTCTCACTCTTCAGTGTTACATCAGTTCCAAAGCAGAGCTTGTTCCAGTCCTGTTTTTGTTAGCATTTACACTCATGAGAACAGGTTTTTGTTCACACAGGTGTTTCAAGGAAGAACTGCACCTTCATGGGCAGCTTTTCATGACCAACAATACTGCAGAGACACATTTATCCTCTCTGAAACATTTCAGCTATTTGGACAAGACAGAAACTATTCCCTGGGACTGTGTGACTAAGTTCTGAAAAGTAAACAATCACTCTGGATTAATCTGGTTTCTACAAAGAAATTAAGTCATGAAATTTTTTCACTCTAATTAAGCAGTGATCACTGTGAAAATTCAGACCAAGCAGGATAGATTCTTTCATGTATTTTTATTAGCAAGAAAGGCTAATTTATTATTGCTTAAGGTAAGCAAAAATAAGCTGTTGAGCTCTGGTACTAATACAAAAAACTGTTTTGTGATCCAATAAGGGACTGGAACGTAACACTGAATGTTATTCACTTATTTTGGAGCAAACAAAACTTTTGTAGTCTACTACTACACTCATTTCCCTGCTCAGTAGTTAGCATGTCAAGTGTTCACACTGGACCTTAAAATGAGTTAGAAAGCTCAGGAGTATATCAACATTTGCAGCATAAAACTGTCTTTTCTTTGATCATTCAAGCTTTCCATCACTCTAGGTGGTGCTAACTAATAAGGAACTGTGATCCTCTTCACTACTTGATTCCAGTAGCCACACAACAGACCACATGCAGTTAATGCTTGCCATTAGTGTTTCAGTCAAATACCAACACTTATCTACAGATTTATGATCCTTTTAATTACATATTTATAAATCATGTCACTATATGTATGGGGAAAAAAAAATGTCTCTTTTAAGGATTTGAAGATTCTGCGTCTTTTTGTTTGGGATATTTTTTCCCCTCAAGACAAAGACCTGTGCAAGTTTTTTAATGTATCTGATAGGTGTTATTGAGCTGGGACACTGCTCTAAGTTCCACACAAACATGAACTATGACAAATAGAACTCTGATTTTCTCCAGATATTTATATGAAGTTCTTTGTACAAAAATCTGGTTTGCAAATCAGACATACCTGTGCAGCCCACGTCTGCCTGGCTATGGATGCTGAGCACTAACAGCTCTACTCGCTTTTTGTGCTGAGAACTCTGAAAAACATACCTGCAAAGAAGGAAGGGGCAGCTGAGAATTAAATACATGCTTCTGGTAACGCTCTTTTCCCAGGCAGCTATTCCATAATGAGTTTTTGAATCCCTGAACAATGATGAGTGCACACAGAACACCAGTTAACATGTCCTGTCCCAGTAAAGGAGAGGCTGTGGCCATAGAATAACAGTCCCATGGAGCAGATACCCAGGTGTGGAGCAGAGATGTATCTATGTCTTGTTTAGGTATTAGGGTTTAATGACAGATTAGAAGGGCTGATAATAAAATTCTTGTGATCAAATTTCCTTCTGAAAGGAGTTAAAAGTAGCTTTAACCTGGAAAATCCTCCTCAAATGTCTATCCTGTATATAAATTGAAAAAAACCTGCTAAATTTGAGATTTTTGAGAATGAAGATGTTGCTGAAGGGAAACTTTGTTTTATAGCTGATCTCTATGAAACCTTAGGCTCTGTCTTGCTTTGCTTATATGTTGTTTGGCTGACCTCATAATCTTAGAAAATACATGTTTGTGATTGGGTCATGGTCAGGTATGTAAGATAAGGCAAGCCCTTTTGATGCATAAATAATTCCTGTTTTAGAGCTTTGTGGTAGTAACCCCCTCTCCCCTTGTGCAGGCAGGAATTTATGCCATGATTTCCCCTGGTGAGAAATGATTTGCAGCTTAGAGGTAAAGGATAGTAATTGGTTCCTGTTGTAGTGTCTACAGCACCTACTCCCAGCCCAGTTATTCCTTTGGAATACCTGGTTAGGCTGGATTATCTGACTGGGTTTTTCTGGGGCTCTTGATGTCCCATGGGGAGTGCCAGCAATCTGAAGCACTGAGCACTAATTTTAAGCACTAGTCAGCTGAAAAATATATTTAAAATTTTGACCTTTGTAGTTTCATTGCCATACACAGTCCCATAATTCCACACTCCTTAGAGTTTGGGTTAAACCCCCCTGGCAGCTATATGCTAGTGAAACCCACAGATTTGAGACCTTCATTTTCTTCCATTTTAATATAGAAGTGTAAATTTTAAATAATTGTGAGAGATATGAACCTAAAAGAGGGAAGATATCTGCTCTAAGAGAGGAATGACACAATGGATTTGCTCTGAGTTGCCTGGGATCATTTAAAACCAATGAATTAAAAATCAGATAGTTGGTGAGGGCTATAATTTACACTACAGAGGTGATAAAGCCTTTTGTGTTTCTATTTGCAAAGAAAGCATTAAACTACAGTGATTTTTAATTTTTTTTCTTCCCACCAGGGAGAAATGTGAAACTCAATTTTACCCCCGATTGCTAAGGTGCTAATTTGTCTGACAAGTTGTTGGAATCTCAGCATGTTTGAGGTATCCTTGATGTATCAACACCTTCATGCTGAATGAAGGATGCCTTTAATGTGTAAATGTTTAGTACATATCCTATATCTCATTAGCCAAGAACAATACAAACCACACACAGGCAAGAAGGGTCAGAAGCAAGCTCCAGTCAAAGAGAAAAATCTTTTATGTTCTAATTAAATGAGCAAACATTTGGAATACATCTCTTTTGCAAATAGTTTATCAAAAAATACACTTGAAATTCACAGCCTCACTCAAGTTCCAAAGCCCTGATGAGTCTAATATCAAATGATATTAGATTTGAATCCAAGTACCACAACTGATGTCTCCAAGTTCTTCTTACTGCATGCAATATCACAAATGATTAAGATTAGTAGAAGAAAAGCAGTTCTTAATAAACCCACCAAGATGTACTTCTCCAAATTGTCTGTTAGTCTAAAACTTGAAAAGTTATACATAAATTTAGAAATTTAGCTTCACGGACCCTTTTGTGGAGATGAAAAGTTTTCTAGGGAGAGCTGAGGGGTGCTGGTGAGGTGAAGTGAGTTCTTTGCTGGATGTCTTCTAATGGGACTTCCTGATTGTGGGACGAGAAAAGGGATGGCTCTGCTTCAGGGCGTGCCTCTCTTGCTCTCTGCACTAAAGCATAAGGTGGGCATGGGTCCACAGGGAGAAACACAGAACTTCTGCTCCGTTTGGAGCCCTTGGAGGTGGGCACCTGTCCTGCCAGCCTTTGCTGTGGTCCTTGTCAGCACTCCCTTCCCTGCAGGCCACTGGTGTGCTGCAAACTTCCGGCTGCACACAAGAAATTGGGGACACTCTCTTCACTACTATATATCCACATTACATCAGTCTCATATTTGTCAGTTCAATTGCAATTGAGCCCTGGTCCTGTGTATGGGTTCATTCCTTCTTTCTGCTTTTCTTTTCCAGAAGCTGATCCCTTTGAGCTGCTGAAACCTGATGACTTGCAATCAATAGTCTGTGAAACAATAAGGTCAGCAGTGCAAAGATTCAGATTTTCTGCCTCTAAACGCAGACTGATGTGCTTGGGCCACTGAGGTGAGTACGACCTGAGCTCATTGCCTGATGGAAGAATGGAGTGGGAGGAAAGGGATTCAAAGTATCTGGAGACATTTAGAGTTGTTAATACAGTGTCTGTCCTCTTCGTATAGATAGCTGAGGGAAATACACTGTGTATCACAATGGATGTGACTGACAAATGTCACTTTCTTGTTAAATGTTAAGCACTGATGGACCCTGAGACTGGAATTCTACGCCCCCTATGCTGCCATGCAACCCTGCAAAAAGATCAAGAACATTTACAAGCCTAGTCATAAGACCAGTTTTTCTGGTGAAGGTAAAGTAGGGGTTTAGGGTATTTTTGTGATGGTTTGGTTTTTTTTGTGTGTGTGTGTTTTTTTCTTTCTTTTTTTTTTTTTTTTTTTTTTTTTTTTTTTTTTTTTTTTTCTTTTTTTTTTGGTATTTGTATTTGTATTGTTTTACAAATACAAGGACGTTACATTTATTTTTATCTAAGGAAATAGAAATTTGAAAGACTTGCATGAATGACAGAAGTGTTATAGGGTGACATGCTTTGATATGAAATGCAAGTTTGGATTCAGTTCCTGACAGGCACTAAATTGAAGCTTCTCAGCTGGATCTCAAAATATAGCTGGTGTAGCAGCTTTAAATGATTTGGGAGACTTCTGTGCAGATGAACACGTTATATGTGCCATACAGAAACTGGCATCACACTTACCCTGCAGTCTAACCTGTCCCAAGTGGATCTATTGATCCATTTAATTTGGTTTCCATGAGTAGAGCAGGACCTCACAGAGGCTCAATTGCACCCAAGTTTATGTTGCACTCCCAAAAGAAAACAAATACAAGGATGAGGCATTTAACTGGTGAAATGATGCAGAGGGAGAGATTTCCCCCAGATTTTGACAAACTGGCCTAAGTATGATCCCAAAGAGCACTGAGATATTAAGATATCACACAGTTATATTCACATAAACATGTGTGCTGTTCTCTGACTAAATGACAGAGAATATGTCTGTGAATATATTCCCACACACACGATAAGAGGGATTTGTCCAATATACTGCTAGAGTGATTACAGGAGTGTGGCAAGGATTCCAAGTTCACAAGACAAACACTGCACGAAGTAGCCACAGCAGCTGGGTGTTTCTGTGACTGGCTGGCTGCTGAAAGCTCTCTGGATTAGTTAGTTTGTGTAAATACTTATGATCATGAAGTTGCTGTAGGCTTTACATAACTTCACTGTGTTGGTCTCAAATTCATGTATCTACTACTAATACAATTTTTTAAGTACTGTTAAGTATTTTCCTTGTATTAGTGTCTGGAACTCGAATCAGACAAACTGCAAGAATTAGCCAGTCCTGACAAGGTTCTGCCTGAAATTTATTAGTTGGCATCATTTTGAAAAAAATCCCCACCCTACTGCAAATGAGGTTTTTTATTTGAGAGTGACCAAAACAAATCACAGGAAGAAACATGACAAATAAATAAAGATAGAAAGAAAAGGCTAGGAAGACAGAGCAGGTACGTCAACATATTTTGCATGGACAGTTTGACTATATTCACTTACTTTATGTCACACAGTTTCATGTCACAATAGAAGCAATCATAACAAGAATAAAATTCTGCCACTGACATAAAACAACAGGGATTAGATTTACACATTTAACTTCAGTTTTGGTGCCTGTACTGAAAACAGTGAGACTTGGAGAAACTTGAATATACTTGCAGATCTTGTGACTGTTCTGTTCAAACAAAATTTTTCAACTCTACAGATAAAGCTCTGGTTTTGTTAAGATAATGATCATGGAGCACATGTCTACTCCTAATTGATAGAAGTAAATATTAATTTCAGATCTGAATCCAAACCTCAGATGCCTACATATTTCTTGGTGCAGATATTGAAAAAATTTGAAGGAGTACATGTGCAGAATTGGGCAATCAGACCTGGGTCCTTGGAATTGCTCCTGGGCCATAAGCATATGCAAAGCAGAGCACTGCTGGTTTCCTCTGGCTCATTTCTAGTTTTGGGATCCCAGTAGTTGATGCTGAATGCAAACCCCTCAGCACTGACCCCTCCTACATTTCCATTTGCAGCTGCACGTTCTGAGTGCTGTGAAAGCAGATCTCAGCCCACGGTGTGATCTGCAAACATATACACGAGGCATGAGCCACAGTAACTGTTTGGGTTTAGAATGGGAATCACAGACAGCTCACCAAAAGCTGTATTTTGAAATGAAAATGTGAAGATGTACGAAAAGATAAATGAGCCCCTTGGCTTCTGTGAAGCATTTTTCCCCCAATACCAAAATGCCACTGCCTACACAAAGGCACAGAATTTATTGTCCCTGTCTCTCATTAAGGGTGTTTGTCTGAATAATGTTGGAATCAGCTGTAGCTAAGACAAAAATCTCACTTATCCCATATTCTATCCCAGTGCTGCCGGGAAGTTCTGGCAAAGGCTCTCCTTGTTTCTGGACATTTTCCATTGAAGCATCAATGGTGCAAGTTCAGGTAACAATTGTTAGCAATGCTGAAAATGCTGCCAATGAGAGCTGGATGAGCTTTCTAGCTGCTCCAGCTGTTTTCCCCAGCAGGCTCCTGGCAGCCTCATGGGGTGCACTGGAATGTTCATGTGGCACTGGGTGCATGGTGGGGCTGGGACTCTGAGCAACGCTGTAGAATCCATGGTTCTGCTGCTGGATATGTCTCCTCAGCTCCTTGCTCTACCAGATAGCAGACACTGGATTACAAATCTCCTCTTCCATCTCTTTTCCTTTCCTACCCTACATGCACATGCATATATTTAACATCTTCTTGCACAAACTATAAGCCTTAGTGTTATTTGTTTTCCTACCTTAAGGAAACTTATTCATGGTTAACTAAATCTTCAGCTGATTTAGAGCGCCGGAATTCATTGACTCAGCAACATAGTCAGATTATACCCCCTGGGTGGTTATTTTTTTCCCCACAAAATTTCCCAGGGTGCCATTTTCAAGGCTTGTGTCTATCTAAGGCATTTGAAGGTCAAGCCCAAGTGGTCTGTGGAACTGCTTCAAATCCTGAAATCAAATTCTTCCAAAACTGGTATCTCCTGGTTAGGAAACAATCTGCTGGATGTGGGTATAACAGATATCTGAATGAGTGGCCTGTTTCTCTAGGGTCTGTCCTTGTGAGCAAGCAGGGTGACTTTTATACTCCTGGAGATTGGGTCTAGGACACAATCTTTTTACTAGAGAAACCAATAAAAGATATCCCATATCTCCCCCTGACATAAGATAAGGCTTACTGGCAACTGAGGCAGGACTGTACTAGTGTTGAACAGATCCACTGGTGATCTTAATTCACTTCAAACTGAAACTTCATGTGTGTGAACAGTACTCCAGTTTTCTAAGGGGAAAACCTTTTTTCTAAGGGGAAACCTGGACAGGACTTAGGAGATAAACCAGAACCTGACCTCTTGGCACTGATGCCAGATTTATACAAGGTGATAGCTTTTCCTTTGAAATATGGGGCAGCTAAAAGCTTCCACCACCCAGAGCTCCTCATGACACTTGTGGATAAGCCTCTTTCAAATCTCTAAAATTTCAGAACATTAAAAAAAAAATTTGCCAATGCCCTATAAAGACCAAAAGGGAGCTGGCTGAGCCTGTGAGCAGCATGCAGACCCTCCCTTCTCACTCCCCTCATTCTGTTCTGGTCCCACCTGGCACAAAGGAACTGCTCTTGTTTCTCAGGGACAGCATTTGCTTGTTAAATTCATTTCTCACAGGGCCTTTCCCTGTTTTCCAGGCTGCTTCAAAATGACAGGCAGAACCAAAATCCCATTCAATTAAAAGCAAGTAAAAAAGGGAGACGAACTCCTAGCAAACAAACAAAAACAGTTTGAAATTTTGACTTAAAAAGCACGGCAGTACTTTACCAGCAAGGAGTGAATTCATTAACGCTACCTTATTTGTGCTACCATTAAGAGTTACTGTTCAAAAGCATTTTTAGAACCTGCTGTTTTACTTCTTTGAAATAGTTCTACCCAGGAGTGAACCTTTGCATTTATTTTCAAAACAATCAATTCTTCCATGTGTAAGACTTCATGGAAGTCCAGTCTTCAAAGACAAAAAATACCAGACTTCCTTATTCTAGACTATCCTCTTCTATTCCTCATCTTTTCCCACATTTCCTTTTCTTATTTGTTGTCCAGCAGCAGTTCCTATGGTCCTGGGCTGGGGTAACATGCACATGCATGCCCTTGTACACACACACACACACACACACACACACACATGAATAGGCTCAAAAATTACACATCAGTCCCTTTTAACTCCCCTTTAAATTCTCAGCTATTTTTGTTCCTCCATATCTTCTGCTCTTCTTTTTTCTATTTCATTTCCTTTTTATCCGCCCACCTTCTCTGCTAGTATTTTATAATGCTGTTCAATGCCTTGATATTCTGAATCCAGGGTTCACTGCAGTCCTCAGCTGCTCGCATTGTCAGTGCATCTTGACACTGAGCACTGTCACTGCTTTTTGTGGTGCCAGAGCCACAGGGAGAAGCTTGTGACCTCCACAATGTTGTCTTTAAACCATTTTGACCCAAATAGGTCCAAATTTAGACTGTTACTTTAATATGGCAACTGAGACCTGATCTAAAAGACCATTAAGAACAGTCGGAATTTGGAGCTGGATTAAAAATCATGCTTTTGTTCTGAAAAGTGGGAGTCCCACCACAGCAGGCTACTGGGGAAACATAAATTGAGATGGGCTCAACCACCTCAGCATCTCTGACAGGCATTTAAGCCACTTTTTGTCACTTTGGCACACATGTATTACACAGCTATGCGGGTTAATAATGTGAACAGACAGGAAACAAGAAACATTAATGCTGTGTCAACAGTGTAGTTCCCATCACTTCCTTGGCAAAGCCCTGCGCACACTGACAATCTGACAAACACATCCAGCTCAGGGGAAGGTTCTTGTCCTAAATGCTTCTGCACCTTTCAAACATGCTGGTTTACAGCTGCAGTCTCTGTGCTGAAGCAAGCTGCAAAAACATTGAAGAAATGGTTTAGCGGTATTAAAATAAAGAACAGAGGTAAAATAAATGTGGAAGACCTAAATGTGCCTGGGGATGCCATCACAGCCCAAGGCAGAGGGTGTCACAGCCTCCCCCTCCTGAGTAGGGGATATGAGAGACTTTGGTAAGCGGCCACACACGGCGGTGGCAAAGGTTCAAGTCAAAAGGTTTGGGATTTTTCAGGGTGGTTGTGATAGCAGGTAACGATTTTAAGTGACGGTAACGAGCCCGTGGTAAATTCCGAGGCAATGGTTTTAGAGCAGAGGATACAAGGAGCAGTAGGACTGATGGCAGCCTCTGGAAGCCGCGCAGCAGGAGGACACCGCGGAGTGGGAAGCAGGGATTGTTCTTCCCGAAGCGCTCCTGGCAGCCGCGAAGCGCGGGGCCCGCGGGCAGGGGGCGATGGCACCGCCTCGGCCGCCACCTCGCGGCCAGCGCCGGAACTGCGGCCGGCGGCAGCGGCAACGATCGACCGTGATTAGAGAACCACAGCCCGGAGTCGTGGAAAACACCCCGAACTGTGGCTCATCTTAATTTCATCTGTGAGTTAAATCCCAATGAAATTTCAATTTAACAATTCAGGCACATCGCTCATGCTGGTAATACGTGGGGATACTTTGACATCATGTAGCAAGAAAAAGTTAAAGCCTGATTTCTTAATCTCTTTTATCACTCGTTCCTCTTGTACCAACCTGAGAAAGGTACTAAAAGTGGGAGGCAGGGACCCTGTGTGCATTTCTAAGGACGGGCTTTATTGCTTCGAAATGTTAATAGAAAAACAAGTAAAACAACAAACTATATCTGCTGCATCTCAGTTGTTAAACTGCTGCTGTCGGTCAGTGTAATTCCCACCAGCTAACAATAAAAATGTTTTGACACCCAATCTCATACACACTTCAATAATAGTTACCTAACAGGAATTTTCTACTATGGAAATATTTCTTTCTCCGCTCTCTTAGATTCATGAAAATGTTGATGTGCTGCAAAGTCCCATTAGAAAGGGCACCTTGTCAGGGACGGCGATCACCAGAGCAGCTCTGTAAATTGCGCTGTACAGAGCAGTCATGTACAATACAACTGTTATATTTCATATTAAAAACCAGCTTATCACCATGGACAGGTGGCTTTAGTTTCTTACAAAAAATACCATCAGACCAGACAGTGCTTGTAATTGGAAATTTAGTGTCTCCTAGTTCTTTGGCTAGTTAAGCTTCATTCAGGCTGTACCCTGAGCAAACAAGGAGAAGGGTTTTTTTGGGCAATTGCAGAGCTAATGGGTGCCCGGTTTATGCTTAGCTCCACAGTCATTAACAGCATCCAGCACAAACAGAGTCTGACAACTCCTCCATTCCCAGCTCCAGAAGGCAACTGAAACCACAGCAGCCTGGAGTCACTTGAGCTGCATTTGCAAAGCAGCTGGACTGTGCAGAGGAGCACTGCTGATCCAGGCTCTTCACCACACTCCTGCTTGCAAAAGTCAGGCAGGGATGTGGTTTTGTCTCTGCATGGAAGGGATCTGTAAATGATTTGAAGGTTCAGAGTTCAGGGGTGGTTTGGAAAAACACCCGTCGTGCTGCAATGCCCGCAGGGAAACCGTCTGGTTCAGTAGGGTGTCTCTGGGTATTTCTGGCATTTCACCTCCTGACTGAAGTCAGGAAAACTCAAAGAAAGAAGGAATATGGAAAAATACATCCAGACACTTCTGAACATGGAAATCAGTTTCCTAATGTTTAGTCAAAGGCAGAAGTCAGTTCTTGTTTCACCCAGCCTCTTTGAATTAGAAAACATTCAGTGCAGTTTCCTTTCAAATATTAGATAAGCTGCACGAATAGCTGCCCAAGAATCAGAACCATGACTAATTCTTGTTCATTAGATGTGCAACATAAATAACTACTTGTTTCACTACTGATTAATTACAGTGAGATGCCTCCAGCTCTGTCACATGCGTACAGATAGATCTGCTTCCACACTGCCTCCTCCGAGTAAATCCATGTCAACATTCTGCAGACTTTTGCCACTGAGAGGAAACGGGGAAGGCTGGGTGCCAAGGGCATCTGGCTCTGCAGCTCTGGCTCCTGGGGATTGAAGAAGAGAAGGGGGTGATTTAAGAAGAGCTCCAGGGGGTGAGATAGAGCCACTAGTTCTGTTACTGGCATAATACCCTCTGTCCGAGGTACAATTCCCACATGGCTTTCCTAGGCCATCACATTGCAAATATTTCTGGGGAGTTCTGTAATTCGCCTCAGTAGTATACACAAACATTCCTTAATGCATGACTTTCATGCTGTCTGCCTGCTTCCAGGATTTTCACTGGGTCACTGCGTTGGTGCTGATGCGTTCCCTGGGGCTGCACACATGCAGCCAAAGGCAGGGGAAACCTTGCTATTTCAGGTCGAGTTGATTACAGGTTTTTGTCTGAAACATGCTTTTTCTTTTCTTTAAAGAAAACACTGAGTCACAAAAACTTGAACTTACCTTTTAAATGGATTGATTTTGAGGGCAAAGTTTCCTAGATGGGATGGTCTTTCTGTATGTAGCAAAAAAGGAATTTTTCCATGTCTGGGGCATATGCGTGTGGGTGCCCTGTAGCCAGCAAAGTGCAGTGAGTTGTGAAATAACAGTCACTGAGCCTGGAGGGATTCAAGCAGGGCAAGGGTTTGGACCTACTTTGCAGAGGAGTTTCTAAGTCTTTGGGTTGTGGTCTCAGTATACTCTGTCAATTCATTTTGTAGAGCTACTTATAAGTTCAATGGGTCAGGGAGAAAACATCCTAGGTCAGCATTTAGAGCAGCTGGGTGAGATAAGACCAGTCACACTTCCAAGCCAGTCAGAGGAATGCCCTGTGCACAGGTATTTCCCATGCAATGAGCCAAGGGGTGAAGCTACTCTGTGTTCAGCATGACATGGAGGCAAACTCAAAGGCCTCAACTCTTGTTTTGATGCTGCCTTCTTCGTTTCTTGAACCCCAATGTAACACAGATGAATAGACTTAAAAATGGGATTTTTTGCCACCTCCATCTTGCCTGCTTTTAAATGCTCCTGTGCATTCCACAATTGCCTTGAAAAGACTAATTTTGCTTAATTTCAAAACTGAAGCTGGTGAGAACCAAGGATGCCCGGAAAGTAATTGTATTAACAGAAAGTGGTGCTGTGAGGACAGGGGAAAGTGCGGGACCTGAGTGCTCAAAATACCATCAGCTACATCATGAAAACAGATGTGCTCTGTAGCTCCTTGCTGTGTGTGGGGAATAGGCTCAAGATTGGGGTCTATCCTGAACAGCTCAGCAAAGGTTTTTTTCCCGTTCTTCCACTTTCTACCTTTCCTTTCAGAAGGGAACCTAGTTGGTTTGTTTTTTCTTTTCCCCTTTCCCCACTTGATTTCCTGATCACTGTGGAAAACCCTCTGAAGTTAGTGTACAGAAATTCTGACTGGTTTAAAAAACCCCTAAACACTAAAAAGCCCAAACTGTCCTCATTTCCTCTATTTAAACCATATGTTGAATTATAACCATTTAAGTAGGAGGAAAACAAAAACATATTTCACTGGGTTCTAGGAAAGCTCTGAATGGATGGCATTTTTATCAAGGTTTTATGTGCCCTATCCAAACCCAAAAAATTGTGCTGTACATCAGATTTAAAGTGAGCTGTTTTATTACGTGTCCAGAGGTGACTGCATCAATGGCAATGTGCACAGCTTGTAGTCCCTGCCTTAGGATTCTAGGCTGATGCTCTGAGGTGAGTGTTTGCGTGGTGGAGAACAGTTGGTAAGGTTTCAAGATTCCGAAGTATTATGGGCTATTTCTAGTGCATTTTAAAGCTGCACAGGACGACCTCCTGAGATTTAAGTAGCAGCAATACGAAATGCTCCTACGTTTTCTCATACAATCAAAATTAATGTGAGTTTGCACCCTAGTCTTCCTCTTGGGTTTGGGGCTGTCATTGTCCCCAAAAGGACTACTTGCAGATGTACCTGTCTTTTGTTAATAAGGTCAGGGTTCAAGTTTGTACTTGAATTTGATTTTAATTCAAATCTAGCCTTACATACTGCAATTTTGACTTCTCCTAATAAAAAAATTACAGATAATGTAGCACAGAACCAGGAAGAAAACGTCTAGTTTGCAGAAAAAAAATTTTCTTGATGCCAGAGAAGCGAGGGAGTCTGACAGCCTAACTTGTGGCGTCCATTCTTGCTCAGCTACTGTGAAGATAGATTAAGGATAAATTACTCAGTGAACAAATGTCTTGTTTTCTCTGTGACTCCACCTCTTTCGGGCATCCTGCCCTGTCCCCACCCCTTACACTTGTCTGCATGTCTTAATGGCAGTATTCATGCAGCTGGTAATTTATGTGTCTGAGAGAGAAGATTTACACAGAGCCTCCCCTTCAGTTATTCAGAAAATTTGAGATTCAAGTATGCATGTGATTTGTCAGGTCCCAAGCTTTAACTTAAAAATCATAAGCATCTTAAGGGCTGGAATTGAATGAGAGAAATTTTAAAAGGAATAATTTCGACTAGAAGTTATTTCTTAGGTCCTCACTTTACACCTAGTTACAAAAGTTTGTCTTCAAAATAAATACAATGCCTATTGTAACATAAGCACAGAGTCATTTGGCTATGACTGGGGCAGTTTGATGTTCTGCTCTGGAAGACAGAGCCGATCCTGTTACTGAAATCTCCTTGGCTCTCTTGGTGTCTGGTGTCATAAACACAAATTGTTAATTTCATATTACTCATAACAGGCACACTGGGAATGTTTGCAGAGTTTATAGGGGATCAGTTACAAATGTGATTATACCAGCCATTCCTCAGGACTGACACCAGTTTCAAATTAGAAGCTGACAGGCCTCACCTGCTCCTGAGTTCACTGACAGGTCACCTTCTTGTCATTTTGGCTATCCCCCCATCAAAATAACATGTGTGTTCATAAAGGGACGGCAAGGGACTCGAAGTTGTTAGAATTGTTGCAGAATAAGAATAAAGTGTCATCTACTCCAATAACATAGTGCTCGACTTTGGCCTTTCACACAGCTTGATGCTTGCAGCCCCTGACAATGTTTCCAGCTACAAGAATAGCTGGATCCAAGGGTCAGCAGTTGTTCCCTCTTCTCCCCATGGATGTGAGGCATTCAGCTCAGCCCAGGCCACAGGGCACAGACAACCCCAGAGAGGAGCAAAGAGCTTGTAAAGTGTCTTTGCTTTTCTTCACGCAGGATAATACATGTAGATAAACAAACATGCCTTACAGAGGCTGGTGTTACATATCCATCTTTTTAAACAAACAATGTGTGAAAAACAAAAGACAAGTATTGTTAAGCAACTGGATAAAAATTAAACTTTTTCAATTTGTTGAAACCTATTTCTTCTTTATAGAATATATTTCACACTCAATTTAATGGAATGGAGCTAGCTAGGTCAGTCCAACTCTTGCACTCTTAAATTCCTCAAAACTAGGAAAACAGGCTGCATCTTCAAATACAGACTTTAGGATTACCTCATATTTCTGTCATTAAAAAAAAGGAAATATCAGATCCCAACAGTGTCAGACTGCTGGTTAAAGATTGGGACTCTCTTGGATTTCAAGTGTAGTAAATAATTATCTAATGTATGTGTGCCAGCTGTGGGACAGTTGTACAGCTGTCTTCTTAGGGCTTGGCTTTTCCAGGAAGTGAAGGAAATGTAGGTGTATGTAATCCCACTGAAGTTGCCTGGCACACTGTGTGCAGAGAGGAAGGTCTCTCAGTTGTGGGAAAACACAAGCTCTCGTAAGGCTGCTGGGAAAAGAGCACAAATGTACTTGTTAAGAGAGAGGGTAGGCAGGGATAAACAAGATGTTGAATTACACTTTGCCAAATGAAGGGTTCAGGGCAGCCAAGGCAAATCTTTTTGTTTTCCTCTCCCTAAACTAGACCTTTATTTTTGGCCTTTTATTTGTGGCTAGCAGGGCTGTAAGGCCATTCAGTTATCATAGTTGCCATCATTCTCTGAAGTCTGTCCTTGGCATTATTTGCTGTTCCAAGAAATATAATAATGTTTGCATTTTATCTATATTAACTAAACATAAGACCAGATTCCTCATGGTGTAAACAAGCATGACTTCAGGAAAGCTAGGCTGATTCAGGCCACCTGAGTGTCTGATTCTTAATATAACAGGGGACCATGCTACAAGAAAGTGAACAGATGCAAACATTTGTTATAGAAACTCATGTCACCAACATAGACTCCTCCCCCAGCATTGAGCAGGGAAAAAAATATAGCTAAGGTAGATTTACAGAAGCCACCACTTTTCTTTTAATGATTTGGATATTGATCATTTTTAATCTTCTTCTCAGAACAACCAAGAGATCTATTACAGCTTGAGCCAGCCATGAAAAGCGGGTCTGTTCTTTAACCAGCCCCAATTCACTTGGACATATTTTATATCTCCAGGGATTCAGCCACGAAGTCCATTAGAGCATCAGATGCAGTGAGGTCAAATCAATTGTCCATACTGCAGACAAGGTAACCATCATTTACTGTAATTCTCCCCCGTCATGGTAGAGGAGAGGAAAGGTTAAAAGCTGTATTACCATGAGGCTGTCTCATCTATCTTTCAGTATATTGGTAATACCTAAACATTGCTTAAAGAACCGAATGTACAATCTTAAATCTGGGCTAAACTGGATTTAATGGTTAGATTGCCAAATCAACAAATTCGCTAATGATTTTTTTCAGGTAGGAGTAGGAAAAAACGACCACTTTTAAAAGAAAATGCAAAACCCTTTAAATATATTGTCACATCTGATGCAACACATCCGACGCTATAATGGAGCGTTCATCTCAGGATGCCCTGAGTGACTGATATTTATCCTTCCCCATATGTAGATATATTTACCTATGAAATAATTTGCTGTCATCCCTTTAAGCTGGAGATGCTGCGGCAGACCAAAAACAAAAGAGGAAGTAAATTCAGGATGTATTTTTTGCAGTGTAAATCAAGTCCTTATGTGTTTGCACTCCAGGATGGGCAATAATAATTGACTGAAGCAATCACTGCTGTGGGAAAACAAACGTACTGGCCATGTCGCAGCTGAAGGTCAGGCCTGATGACACAGTTAGCACCTGAACTCTCACTGACTCCTGGGGAGTGGCGGGTGCCGAGCACCTCCCGGAGCTCTCCTGACAGGGACAGATTTACGTGGCTGCTGGGGCTGGGATGAGGATGCTTCCCACTCCCACCTCCCGCCGCTGGCTCTGCAGAGTCGTTTATTTCCATTACGGTGCCATGGCATCTCTGACTGCTGCGCTCCGTGCGGTAACTGCACGAAAACGGAGAGAAAAATGTGGTTCTGTGCCAGAGCCCGTGTTCCTCCTGCTTGGAGCCATTGCACCATGGCCCTGACTATTGTCACAGGGGCTGCTGTGCACGCTGGGGACCCATGCCCACCCTGTCCTACCTGTGAGAGCTCGAGCAATGTGGCCAGGCCCTTGTAGGAATCCTCGGTTGAAGTGGGAAGCGGCAATGAAGTTCAGATTTATTTACTTTATTTACCCTTTGCCTTTTCTAGGTTAATCTTTTCTCTTTCCCTAGATTTCTTTAATCCTGAGATTACTTTTTAAAGTGATCGAATGAAGGAGCTATTGAAATTTTCCATATTTCCAAAATCTTTTCACAGCTGTAGAATGAGTAAATTTTTTTCTGTTTCAGAAGCTGACTTGCTGAGCAAACATACACATGTATGTGAAATAGAGTCAAAGTAGTAAGAAGGTAATTAAGCACTGTTATTCTGGTATAAGTACATCAAATGTAATTCTGTGGCTGACATACATTCATGATATTCTTTATGAGAGAAAATGTGATGAATGTAGTAGGAGTGTAAGCGTTGGTGTAGGTTGCAAATTATTAAATATTTTTATTATGAAGCCGGTTTTTAAGATCTTAGTAAGGTTTTAAAGACCTGCACAGTAAATTCTAACTTCAGATAATGTGAGTATTCAGTAACTGTAAAAAGAAACTAGCAAAAGTTTTGTGTGTGCTGAAGGAAAGATAAATGTACTTTAGATTAGGTGTTACTTACCATTCACTTGACTACTTTTCTGCTCCTTCTTTTTATGGTTTACCTTACACAGAGTCTGTGTGGGTCCTTTTCCTCGGTTTATGTAACACTGTCATCTCTGAATTCATACCTCTGAATGTCTCTTCCCAGATCCTCTGCTAATGCTCAAAAAAGTGCAGACTGGAGTTGTCATTCAATAGAAGTAATGCCACTCTTTAATAAATTAAGCATTAAATCAGGTAATGTTTTGTTCATTTTAATACAGAAACTCAGAAATAAATCATGGGAATTTAAATCTAAGAAGAAATAAATTGATCCAAGGCTGGAAAGAAATTAAAGGTTGGAAAGTTGCTTTACTTTGTAATAGCTCAAAATTGGGGCTGCATGCAGCTTGTATGGTCTGTTGGGTTCCTTGTTCTGGAATAGTCTCAGATAACTCTCAGCTGAGTAGTTCCCTCTCTGCTGGCACATATTCGACAATGCTAATTCAGAGAAGGGTCTACTGGGTTATTTAACTGAAACCAGAGTCTCAAAAAGATCAGAAAAGCTTTGCTGTTCTTTGGCTTCAATAGATATCACAGCCCTGACTGAAAGAGCACTGAACTTAATAGAAAGGCTTTGGATCTGGAAAAATGCTTACTGAAATCAATGAGAGAAAGAGCTTTTACTCCAGCAGTTAACACTTCATCCTGGCCCTTTTCTCAGTAGATACAAACACTGGCTCTGCAATGCCCAGTCATGTTTCTCAGATCAATATGACAAACTAAGTGATGTGTATTTACTATCTGCTCTGTTATCATCACACATCAGATCAGACTTTTGAAAAATAACTCTTTGATCTTAGAGTAATTCTACCCTGTGCAGCAAACAAATGCATTTTAAAGGAAATCTGTTTAATTAGGAAAACACTAAGGAATTCCTCAAGAGTTATATATAGCTCTTAGTTGACAGACTTCCTTAAAGAACTCCTTTTCCTATGTCTGCAGTAATTAAATGAAAAGTTGTCTTTTGAGTATTTGATGTTGGCATGTTGCATTTAGTTTTATTTCCTCCAAATGCTAAAGAGGTTGTGACAGTTATGGGGAAGTAGTTAGGTCTTGTGAATATAAGAGAGGGTCAGAGTCTGTGAATTTGCCATAAGGTAATATAGTCAAGAGACCTTTCTGGTTCTCCTGGTGACTCTGTGGGGTGTAGGAATTCCCTGTTTGTTGCATCAGTAGTCGCTGAAGTGTAGCTGGTGGCGTGACAGCTGCAGAGGTACAGAGAGCATCAGTGTGGGACTTTAGGGATGAAATTCTCCTTTAGGTAACCAAAAAAGATGGCTCTGATTACAAAAAACCTGGTGACATTAGGCAGAACTGCTCTGGAAGCAAGCAGGAAATGAGCGGAAGAGGAGTGTGTTTGCCAGCCAGTGTTACCCTGGGCACAGCCCGGCTGTGGCACAGCATGACTGCTTCATGTCTGAGACGAAACAGAAAAGCTCAAGCAGGAGGTTACCAGTACAATATTTTCTCATGGGAAGTAACTGGTTCTGTTCAAATTGAAATAGTTATTCATTAATAGCATCTTACATCTGTATAAAAATGTTTCCTACAGTGCTATAGGCTGCCAGAGAAAACTGTACAGCCTTTTTTCCTTTCCTTCTCTTTTTTTTTTAATAGAGTGAAAATTAGTAAGTGTAGATTGCCTGGCCTGGTGTTTCTTGGCATGTACAGATTAAGCAAAACTAACTTGAAAAGCTTTAGAGTTTCTGTTCACATAAGCATGCATTTTGCTGCTGTGTGCTGAATCCCCTCCTACTCCTACTCTTTCCAGTTTACAATATATGATTCTCCAATACAGCACTGTGAAGTCTCATTTATTATTTTCTATCTGAATCTCTCGACTTAGGAGCTCTCTGATATCCAAACTGGGTGAATCACAGAAGAAAGCTGGGTCTCTCATGCTTTCATGAGGCTATTTAAACCTTCTGGGCCTGAAATTACAGATGAAAAATAGGAAAAATTCAAATTGGATATACAGTTTTAATTTCTGCAGATTTCCTGATGCTCCCAAGGTGGAAAAGGCCCGGCTGTTTGTGACCAGATGGAAAACAACCAGCTTAAAGCAGAACACACATATAAAGCAAACCAAAGTGATTAATTAAGCCTTTTGGTATTTGCTTTGGGGTTGGAGTTTAGGCTGAAATTTGTTGTAAAGGTTTTTCTAAAGCTGAGGGAAAGGTACAGCAACAAGTGAGCAAAGTTCTTGCTTTACACAGACACATCTGCCTTGCCTACAGGTCTGTTATGAACTGCCTTAAATGATGATTATTTGTCCAAACCAGCAAAACTATGTGAAAATGTATTGAAATGAAACATTGCCCTGAAAGAGCTCCTGTTTTTCTACAAGTTCATTTTCAACCAATTTGCCAGATCAATTCAAGGAAAAAATTTACCAAGATTCTGAGAAACAAAAAAGCACTAGAAATTTCCATCAATTAGAAGAAAAAAAATCCTATACAATATTGTCCTCAATGTCCTGATTTCCAGCCTTGAGTTTAGTGTTACTGCTAGCTGAGTGGAAATCTGAATGAGAAGTTGGCTTTTAGAAAAGTGAATTTAACTAATTTATTTTCATTACTGAACCTGAGGAAATTGCAAGCTATGTGACAAGGAAAAAAGTTGTATTATTGGAACGGGAAACATTTATGAAAAAAAAAAGGTAAAACAGGAAAACCCATGGAAATTAGATGGGTTTTATATATGTTTTTTAACCATGCAAGAGAACCCTTTCAGCACAGCATGGGCTATAGCATTAATCTTATTTGTCTGCTGTTTAAAAAACTATTTCTTCATAGACAGGACTTTGCAACATTACCTCATTTTTACCCACAGAAGCCAAACTGCTGATTTTTCAGAGCCTGTAAGCCATAAATTCTTTTCTATGACAGTTAGTTCATTACTAATCTTGACCGTGTCTCCAATGAACTAATGAAGAACTTTAATATTGAAAAGCACCTCATAAATCAGTTACAATAAGCCAGAAGAAATATCAAGCATTTGTAAATATGACTTCTCTTTGCAGGATTTGTCTCTCTTTTAAAAAGTTTCTCTTCCTGAACGCTTGCTACAATTATCTTTAAATCTCCATGAAAGAAACCAAAGAAATGGGAAATCAGGTTTGTAGTAATATTAGTCATCCTATAGCTTGTCCTTTTTTCCACTTCCTCTTACCTGGTCCTTTCATAGCTCAGCCAGACAGACTCTTAAATACCCTTTGATTGGAGCCAATGGGTCTTACAAATGTAATTTATGCAAGAGCTGATGATTTATATGGAAAAACCCCAAAGTCTTGTGCTTTTAAAAAATGTAAATCTGTCTGGATCTCATTAAGGAAGGTTCTTGACTACAGGAGAAACTCTCCTTTTTTTTTTTTTTTCTTTTTTTTTTTTTTGAAAGCCATAAATTTATTCATGAGATTCAGACCTTTAAAAAACAAAACTAAAAAAACAACCAGACTTGGAATCATGGTTTTTATCTGTTGGGTTTTCTCCAGCAGCCTCAGCCAAAACCTTACCACAGGTGACATGCAGGATGCTGTCAGCAGGGAGATGCTATGATGACCTCTCTGTCAAGACAGAGCAACAGTGCAAACAGTGCATAACACAGGAATTGCAGGGACTAGTGAATTTATCTTAACCCTGAGAGACAAATCTTAAAAAAACCCTCAAGCACCAATGGTTTAAGAGGGGAGCTACATATTAATCCTTGTTACTTTTCTGCTCCTGTATGGAAACGAAAACATGACAACTTTGTCTCAGCCATAATATCTAAGAAATCCTAGGAGAATGAAGGGTGAAAGCAGCCTGCCTCCACTTGTGAGCAGCTGAGGCTGGCTGATGGCAAACAGCTCATATGTTAATTCGTGGGTAAAGCGCTCCTGATGCAGGTTGACAAGTTGTTTATTAGTGGAGTTGTAACTTGAGAAGAGATAAGGTTTCTCTGAACCACTCCCAGCAAAAATTTCTGCAGTTATTCTATGAAGGTCCTAAATGCAAACTTGTATTGGTGGCTAAGTTCCATTTTTTCCAAAAGGGAGTGCCAGTGTCTCTATGAGGGACAGGCTTATTTAATTTTTTGTAATTTTGTGAACTCCACCCGTGTCTACTCCTTTTCTTTCAAATTTGTGATATCAGATAATCTGGTTTTCTTTTCGCTTTATCCTGCTGTGTCTTGCAAAGATTATGCTGATGTGTTTGAGGTGCTCCTATTGATATTTCAGATCTCTCAAGACAGAGACTGCACCAGAGAGTGGTGAACATACCTGACACCTCATCAGGAAGGAGACAGACTTTCTTTTAAGGAATTTTTAATGGAGAGAAGTATTGGGAAACTTCTTTAACCTGAAGAAAGATTCAAGCCAGATTCTACTTGCTTCCCCTTCTTGCTGTGTTCAATGTATTATAACTGCATAGAAATGTTCAAAAAGAATGCCTAGTTTCACTCTAATAACTTAGCCCACCAGTTCTGATTCACATACCTGCTAGCTTGGAAATAAAAAATGAGCAATGTCTTATTTTTAAGCCAAATATGGAAATTAGGTGCGTTTTCTGCCTTGTTTCTGCTTCTAGTCTTCTTGAGTGTGTGTGGGAGAAGGCGAGAAGAAGACAAAGACATCTACAAAGAGAAGTGGAATATTTCCTTGAGATCAAAACAGAAATCATTTATTCCTAGTGTGTATTTTTAAGGGGCTTAGTTGATGCCATATTTACTTCACACAAATCTGGAGGCACCCCAGTGGCTGACTGTGATCAGATGTTTTATGAAGAAAGCAGGACTATTTCCCCCCAGAGGTTCCCTCCTGATATCCCTGCTGTGCCCAGCCCTTGGCCTTGCAGCACTGTGCTTGTATCCTGCTGGAATCCTTCTCTGGGGATCAGTGGGAGATGGTGAGAGAGTGGGCAACTTGGATGAGCCTTGAAATTAAACTGTGCCTCCTTTCCTTTTTTACTCACTTGATCACATCAGCTCCTGGTTTTGAAACGATGACAAATTTTAGGGCACTATTTAAAAATCTTCAAGTAAATTTTCTGTATATTTCTATTTAGCATTATGTTTAAGAGATACAAAATCATGAACACCGTATTGACAGAAGACTTCCTTTATCTCCACCTCTTATTTGTTCTTGTTTTCATCTTAAGCACCTGAATTACTGGAGGCCAATACATTAATCAGACATCTGACAAGCCAGAATTCTATGTAACTTGATCACTTTTGGGCTAAAATTTAGCTAGACTGCCTAAAAGTGCTTATTGGTCTCTATAGATTTGTGCTGAATTTATTTAATACAAAGTGTAATATAAAAAGCCCTTTCTGCAGTTAATTAGCCTCCAGGTTATTGCAGGCCCGAAGGCATTGTATTTGAGTTGTCATTGCTACTTGCAAAGATCAGCAGTATTTCATTCTTGTGTTACACAAAGTAGATTACCTATGCTTATCTAGCTAGTATTAATTCATTGTTTCCAGACTCTATTTTTCATTTGCTTCTTAGCTATTAAAGATGGTGCTAGAGATGAGGAACTTTGCTGAAAGCAGATGTGTTACACTGAGACAGTACCAGTTAAAATTACAGCAGAACTAAACTTGAAGGTTCACCCAGACCTATGCTACTGTAACTGGGGGCAAGATTTGTTCCTGTTACATGATAAAAATAAAACAAATAGGGTTCATTCAGACTCCCTTGGGATATGGTAGATCTAATCTTGTAAATTATTCCTGTTTTCTAAGGAGAAAACATCAGGTTTCTTCCACTTTACAATTCTGTTTTCTCAGAAAACATTTACACATGTTCCAATACTCAGCTAGCCCTGGCAGGAACTCTTTAGTGGTTAGAGAAGTGGCAGAAGGTGAAATCATCTGACTTTAATGTTATGTTGATTGTTTACCCTTAGTGTACAGTAATATCTTAAAAAACTAAAGCAAAGTGGGTGTATTCATTACTGGCCAAACACAGCTGACAAGTAAAGGAATATGTGACACCCCTCAGCTGAGACCAAAGTGCTTCATTTATAATGGAGATTACGGTAAGAACCAAATGAAGTTGTCTGAGGGAAAATGATGTCTCCTGAGCCTTTCTTCTGGTTTGGCCACAAGTTAATAATACAACCAGCACTTAACAACAAAATGCAGGACTGTATTATCTTTTAACAAATGCCAGTCATGGGCAATCCAAACAGGTCAATTACCAGCAAATCTCCAAAGGTCTCCTGAAACCTCAAAAGAGTTAAGAGATGCCAAGAAAATGTCTAGATGCACAGAGACACAGCAACAGAAATAGGGCACAAACCAATTTGCAGAAATGGAACTTAACCCTTAGAGGGAAGAACCCAGCCTGCTACATATTCATTTCCACTTCATTAAATATTTATAGCGAGATATGCATGTAATGTGATTCTACACATTATGGAAAAAGCACAAACGGAATTGGCGCTGGTTCAGTCGTTTAACCTGGTTTTTTCAATCTTTCTGTATCTTGCAGGTATGATGGGCAAATTTGGGGTTTTCTGCCACTGACATGTTAGACATTTGGAAATGAATGTGTTCTCTTGAATAATCCTAAATCAGCACACACAAAACCACGTGTAGAGGCCAGTGACAGCCTATTATTCAGCCCAATAGCATGTCTACCACTTATTAATATTAATGAAACCTGCACACAAGCATGTGGGGATAATTGACCCCATTAAATTCCATTTACTCATGAGCTACTTTGTAAGGTTTGCCCCTTAGTTATTGTAGTTTCTATCAAGGATAAAAGTTGGAACAGTGTGTATGCCAACAAAAGACTATTTCAGAAGTAGCATTGTGAAAAAAAAAACCCCAAAACAATGAAACAGAAAAAAAAAAGGAAAGGGAAAAAAGCCCCAAGAAAAATGAAGTACCACAATGTTTTCATCCAAACTTTCAACAGCTAATAAAAACAACCTTATCTTTGCTTTAAACCTTTATTGGGACAGGACATCAAAATCCTTTAGGAGATGAAGGCATCAGCCTGTGTCTGTATTTTTTGGGATCTCTGTTTATTTTTTTCATTTGAGGACTTTGCATTGAGCCTGGCAAACATGGGAAGAGTGAGTAGTATTTCAAATACATACCTGGAGATCTGGATCCATTCAAGGCCAGGATGGACAGCACTCTGAGCAGCCTGATATAACTGTTAGAGTACTTCCCCTTTAGGGTACTTTCCAACCCAGACCATTCTGTGATTTTATGGTTTAATCTTTTTTCTCTTAAACTCTGGGAATTTTGCCGTAACTGAGTTTTCTTTTGTGTTTTTTCTATTATTTTTCTGAGAAAGGGAGTAAAACAAGATGGTCAATCTGGCCAAGAGTACCTTGGTAACACTAATAATTTTCAACTGATCCTTTCTTTAAAAGAATTAGTCCATGATATGAAATTGGTTTTGCAAAGTTATGTACACCTGTAATCTAACATCTCCAGACATACCAAGAAAAAAATACTCATGTTAGAAGTTGCATTTGTTTTGCCATAGTTACTGTTTCGTTGTAGATATTATTCAAAATAATTTCCCTGACAGTAATTTTATAGTTTCTTGGTAAGGATCTTAAACAAACCTCTTTCAACAAATCTCGTGATGAGATCAAATCTTGAACAACAGGAGCACTCAGACAACATGAGTTGTTATATACCTTGTACTTTGTATGCAGAAATTAGCATTTTTACAGTCTTTAGCACACCTTGTTCAGGGCTGCGGGGCAGTTGAAAAAAGGTCCAGCATCAATTTGCTGTCCCCAGACCTGAACTGGGTGTACACAAGACCCAGTGTCTCCACCAGCTCCAGGCTGACACGCTGCACCAGAGCAGAATGAATAATCTCCAGACATGAGTTACTGGCACAATTAAGGCAAGAGCACAGCTGACTGACATAGTGAACAAAAGACCTTTGGCAAAGCTTCCAGTGCAAATGCATAGAGAGGAAATTCACTCTTGGCTCTGAGTGCTCGCAAGTACAAGCAGGACAAACTGCTGATTAACAAGCTCAGACTCTCAGACCAAATTCCAAAGGATGAACAATGGCAATAACATTCTGTTATGTCTCTCTACAGCATGCAAGCAATTTTTCATTAAGTTAGAATCCATAGGCAACTCCAGCAGTACATTTTCACAGTCTAATTGATACATATGAGGTTTGGCTTGCAGCCTTCAAAAGAAGTCAAAAGTACAGGGAATTCTGTACCATCCAACAAGAAAAGCAAACCTCTGTAATATTAGTTATAGGTGCAGGAGATTTTCATGGCTCTAACACAGCTGGGTCACTCAATAAGGCAGGCAGGACGCAGTTGTGCCTTGGAGGGTGCACACTGAACTGGGCTGCTGGGGTTTCTTACTGATCCCTCCATGGGACTCTAGCAGGTTTGGAGGCATGATTTCTTCTACAACAGTCAGGTCAACCCCTCCCTGAGGGACATATTTTTCCCACATTATTTTGATTCTTTTTTATAACTTCTACCAGTTTGTTTGCTGCAGCACTTCTGGTTTACTGGTCCCTAGGTCCTAGGGTCACCTCTGAGGCTTTTTCACATATTTACATCTTCTATTTCCTTGCCTATGGTACTGAGGTCAGGGCAAATAATTGATTACACTGAGCTATTACTGGGCATTTCATATTTGAGGGAATCCCCTCTCTTCCAAGTGTAATATTTTTTTGACACTTTGATCTGATGCAGTCCTGGAGACACTTTTGGTCCTCACTGTCCTCCCTTACTGATTATTGATGCAAATAACATATTCAGGTTTCCTGCAATGGCTTTCTCTTCCAGAACTGCTCCATTTGCACCTCTGTCATGTTAGCAACATCAGTTCATCAATTACCTTCTAGGGTGAGGTAAATGAATGCAGTTATTATGTTTGTATGTTTAGCAAGTCACTCTTCAAAATGTTGTGGGCTATTTACAGTGGTTTCAGTTAGCTTCTCCAAGTCAAGTCTCTTCTCTACCTTTCTCCACAGGACAGGACTTACTTTTTGAAGGATGGCTTTTCTCTCCTGATAACCGTGTTCTCTGCCCTTTAGACATGGTAACTACTTTTGATTTTTGAAGAGACTATTTAATGGTATACATTTAAACTGGACCATTTATTGTGCCTTTAAGCAGACTCCACATGGATTGTGGTAGCTGCGCTTTTTTTTTTTACTTAACTTTGCCATTTTAAGGTAAATTGTTGCCAAGCCTGATATTTTCTTACCTTATCCACCTGTGACAGTTTGAATTTGAGAATGACAATGTCAGGACATAATTATTTTCCTTACACTTAGAAAGTTGGCAGCTTAGCTCTGCTGAACATATGTGACCAGTAAGAGGTACTGGCATTCAGGTATGTCAGCGTCTTACCTCAGCTCTCACTCCTCAGGGCAGCTCTTAGAGCATCTCTGCAGAGCTACATGATTGGTACACCCTGTAGTAAATGGCACACAGTGCCATCCTCTCCTCTGGCAGCTATGAGAGAACCTTCAAGGGACAGCAATGGCCAGGGAAGGGCTGTGCACAAGTGCACAGTCTCTGGCTGAAGAAGCTGCAGACAAAAAAGTTACCTTGAGTTCCCAATGTTTCAAGTCCTGGGAGAAACAGCAGTTTAGTCCTTTGGTGAACCACACCATGCCAGGAGAGGTTTTCTGAACTCCATGCTTTTATATCACACTTGACCCGCTAGCTGAGTAACACAGTGTGGCATCATCTGATTTCTCCAGCACTTACAGCAAAATAACTTCATAATAAAAGCATTCACATTCTCCTATACAACTTCAGATTTTGCCAGAGTGTTATGTTTCTAATCATGAAAAACATGGCTTATTTCAGATGATAAAGTAGCCATAAATAAAGAGCTCACAGGAGCTGGCTGACAAATAAACTTTTTATATGTTGGGTATGTATGGGGATGTAGTTTGTGGTGACAGCACATTGCTCAGAAGAGCAGGTCATATGCTGCTTCCTATTATACCAGTGTCAACCCAGAGAATTTCCATTGTCTATATTTCAACCAGTTCAACTAAGATAAAGATCTCTGCACAGGATTTCATAGCCTTTTTGCCATTGTATAGTATTATTAAAAAAAGAAAGTACTGTAGAGGTCAAATTACTTTCAATATTGTTTGTGATAATAAATGCACTACAAATGGTTTTGTTTCATCCATTAATCATAATAAAAGCATAAAAAAGGCTGAAATAGATTTCAGTAAGGTATCAACCCCTTCTCTTGCAATGTTTTGAAATTTAGCATGTGGTACAAGGCAATGCCTGTGACTGTGACTGTCACTGGAAACCAGACACATCAGGGTAGGCATTGCCATTTTAGGTTGCATAATGGTAAGGATCAAGTCCTCTGTCCTTAGAATACTTACAGTAAAAAGAAACAAAGATGAAATAATTGAAAGGACAATAGAGAGGATGTTTCTGAAGAAGAAGTGAAGAGGTATTCAAAAAGCATCACACCCTGTGCAGGTATCCGTGAAGAAGAAGAAGAAAAGGGGAAGCTCTGTGCAGGGCTGGGCTGGCAGAATGCACACAGGCAGGTCTAAGCCTGGAGTGGTTCCCAGCCTCTTCCCCTGGTAATTTCTGGACCTGAATAACAGGGGCAGATGTGCTGGGAGCCCTCTCAGCACCCGCAGTGGAGCACTGCTGGTGTGGGCTGGCTGCACCTTGCTGGAGCTGGGATCCCAGAAGTTGTCCTGACCTGGAGGGAAAGGGAAGTGTTAAATGTGCCACAGGTTGGAGATGCACAGCAGCTTTAGCCTGGGAGTGATGCTCCAGCCAGCCAGAGCCCTGTGAGGTTCACCTACCCGGCAGTCCAGAGCAGGGGAACTGAACTGAAGGCTCAGAGAGACAGTGACAAAAGTAGGACAGCATCCATGGACAAAGCCTGAGCGGCTTAACTCACACTAATGGAAAAAGGGATTTGAGTCACTAATATCTGCTGCATCGAACTGAGATGAAAATATAACTTTAAGTCTTTATTTCTGGGATGTAAGAGTGCTGGGAGAGAGGAGAAATAATGCCCACCATACTCATGTTGTGGATTTGTTTTTCACCCTCCTATTTTTTAATAACACAGAGAGATGTTATTTTCAGTCTAAATGTTTATAATTTTTTTGTATGCAAACTCAAGAAAAATTTGAAATCTGGTTGCAGGTTCAAACACTACTCACACATGCATACATATACTAATATTTCTCCAAATATCTATGTTTCATTATGTGCTTTCACAGAAAACAACAGCAAACAACTACACAGAAAAAGCCTTTTTTGTTCTTTTCAAAAAAATTAAACATAATGTAGGGTCTAAGAGAGCAATATAAAACAAATATTACATAACAATTAATCAAATGCTGTATGTGAAATGGAAAAAGGTAGATCCTATTCAAATTTATAACAACGCAAAAGAAAAAACAGAAAAATTTGCCATTTATCTGTTCCTAAGTACCACAGAAGAATCTGTCATTTTTCTGTAATGGAACAGCACAGAGTAATACGAATAATTTCAATTTCAGGGGCTTTTTTCTATCTGAGCAATCTCATTTCACAACCAACTTAGATGAGCTCTACCATCCTCACTGGAATGGGAGTCATGTAGGTTCAGTCTCATTTTATGGATGAAATTATTGAAAAAAAGCCACAGTGACTTGCATGTCTAAAGAAGAAATGGCCTCCAGGTCTGTGGCCATCTCTTTGTGTGCATTAACCTCTAGGCTTTCCAGCACATAAGAAAATTAATTTCCTGACTATTCAATTTTTTTCTTTTCTCAGTTCCAGGATAACAGTAATACTTCTTAGCATTATTTATATTAGCTGGGAGGTGGTTTTTTAAGCCAATTCATGGTTAATTTTCTCTGGCGGAAATTCTGCCTGTGCTTTCCAATACTCAGTTTATGCTGCCATCAGTAGCACTTCCATGGGTAGACCTGTCTGGACTGGCAGGGGATGAGGGGCAGGGAATGGGAAAACCCACAGGTTTACCTGCTCACTTCAGGAACTGAAGGTACACCCAATCCCTTGCCCCTTCTTCTGGCCTCCCTTCAAAGCTCATCTCAGTACAAACACCACACGCTAGAAGACATTTATTCCTTCTGCTTCATTTGAGCTGTGGCAAAGCTGGTGGAAACTGTCATATTATCCTTGGAGAAAATTAAAGATCTCCTGGGAAATGCAGAATTTTACTATTTTAGTCTATCTTTCTCAACCCCTGCTTAAAGAAAAAAAAAGGTAGTTGTTTATTTTGGTTTTTTTAATACATTGACTAAAAAGTTGTGCAGAAATGCAGAAATAAGCCTTTTCTCTGAGCAGTCAGTGACCCCGAGCTACACCAGTCCACAGCAAAGAGGCACCTAAGAACACGTTTCATTCTCTTTCCCTTCTCACTGTGGCTCAGCAGGGAATTCAATGATACAAGTGCTAGAACCGAAGTGCAGTGGCTGTGACAGCTGTGGGGGAAGGGTAATTGGCACTGTGGCTGAACTCCTCACCCATTCTCGTGGGGAGACGGTACCTGGCAAGCACACAGATGGCTCCTACAGAAGGTCACTAGAAGTGTTCATGCATACCCTACTTATTTCTGCACAGTTTTTATTGATTCAAAATGCTTCTGAGCCTTTCTCTCCCCTTCTTAATAGAATTTTTATCATGTTTTTAAATCTTTGCCAATTTCTACGTGGCGGATTTAATTTCACACAAAAGAAGTGTGGGAGCAGCAGTCTTAGTTCCCCTGGATAAACATTGGACTACGTGCTACTTGTGTTTGACTACATCAGCTGTGAGTCCTCAAAGTATCAAGTCTTTCCAGACAAGACATAAATCTTTTGTCAATGAAAAGGGCACATTATCTGCTTCTCAGCTGTTTCTTTTCTAAAAAGCTACCTGATCTATAAGGTAAATATTCAAGATGGTTATTTAAAAGAAAAAAAGTAAAGCCAGAAACTTTTTCTTATGTATTGAACATTTATGAGAAATCATAGAGACTGGGGATCTGTCTTCATGGAATGTCTCGGGTCAGTCTAGAAATGCAGTAGTGCAGGAAAAGGATTTTTAAGGGGGTAAAGAATTTAATAATACTTTGGCTATATATATATAGCCAAAGTAATATAATTTGTACCTTCTGAGCCAGTCCCCTGCAGTGAAGCTACAGATTAACTCCTGAGACAACTGGGTGCAGCTCTCCTGGGTTAACCAAGCTGGAACAGGGTCACTCCAAGTGTGGGATTGTGAAGCCAGTTATGTTGAACTGGGAGCTTTATTGTCAGTAAATATCTTCTTGTTCCCAAGTATCTTATACTGAAAAGTGTGAAGAAATTAAACTGATGACTAGCCAAAAGGCAACAGGTAAAATGTTCATGGATTTATTATCTCTCTATAAATCCAGTTATTCTCTTTTCCATTTTCAGCCTCTGTAGATGTTAAATTTGAATTTTGGTATTGTTGATACCATTTCAAGGTGATCTCAGCCTTGTATGGGTTTGTAAGCTTGTAAGCTGATATGATTACCCAGTACTGTTGGCCTTGCATTATCCCAAATCCCAAAACAACCCCAGCACAGAGCCCCACCGTTCTCTCTAATTCAGCTCTTTTTCACGTAGCTCCTCCTCAACCACCTGGGAATTCCCCACAGCACCATGAGTATATTTGTTAGCTTCTTACCCTGTGATCTGTCACATCCAGCAATTCCTGATGCCATATTCAGGAGTTTCTCAAGCCGTGCTCTGTGAGGTGTGCCCCATCCCCTGCCCACAGCCCTGGCACTCAGTGGCACAGCCACAGCCTGGGAGAGAAACGTGCATTCTGCTAGGACTAAACCAGAGTCACCATGGCATGCCAAAGGTGAAAACTGATGTGATAGCCCTGTTCCGTGCTGCCTAGTTCCTGATCACTTACAGAGTGACTCACCGAAAGAACACGATACACCATCCCGGCCCAGACAAAGGCAGCACCTTGAGTTAAGTAAGAGCTTGAAAAGGACAGAAAGGTGTTTGTCACAGCCTGAGGAACTGGAGGCCACTGCAGGAAGCTGCTCCAGTGAATCACGGGTTCAGAGCTGACAAAACCAAACTCTGGGTTGAGAAATGTATAGTTTAGGAGAAATGTCTTTAAAGGAGTAGGAATGAAAAACTAAATAAAACCATGATGATCATCGGAACTGTACATAAGATTACTTAGATTTGGATAGGTCCTCAGAGGAAAATAAAGACATTTTGGTGTAAAAAAGATCAGCCACAATAGCAAAGTGGATAGTCCTGGAAGTGCATAGGCCTTTTTATGTGCCATTTTGGAAAACCAAGCTACGCATATATGATTTGTTGCATTTTTGTTATGGAAGGTTTTATCCTATTTTTATGATTTTAGGATTAATAAACATTATCCAAGTCAAGCATAAAATGAGCAGCACCTCATTCAGCACATTCACTGGAATTTCCAGTGTATTTATCATTTTCTTCTGGGAGCATGGATATAGCAATGATTAGAAAACAATATGGCAGGAAACTCTTGATGTTAAACATTTGAGTTATGTATTACAGATTGTCTCAAATTCTCTGACTTGTCAGATTTAAATCTTTTCAAAGTTTTTCTGAAGCTTTTGGCACATTTTCTCCTAAATATGTACAAGAAAGAGAGAAGACTCATGGAGGAATCTGGCCTTCTGTTCTTGTTTAAAAACACTGATGCTCAAGGTTTAAATTTACAGAGAACAAATCATTCTACATCAAAACGAAGGTGTTGCATGTTTATTTACAGACCAAGCTTCAGTAGTAATGTATATTTGTCATGGAAACTGATTTGAGTTTAATTCTAGTCTCTCTTTTGCACCAAGAAAATGTGAGTTTCATTTTACTTGTCTCTGTTTTCAATTATAATTTGACAAAAGAAATAACCACATTACCTATTTGATTTGCCAGAACTTTATCCCAGCACCACCTGTTGAGCCCTCGGCACTTGAATTCTGACATATAGCAGAGAACAAAATTATGCAGTTGGCATTCTAACCTGCAAGGATGCCAACAAAAGCATAATATAGCCTTTGTACTCAAAGCACAACAAAATATATATTAAGCTACCAACTGCAAAGGTTTAAGCAAGCCACATTTAATTATACATGAACATATCTTTCCAACAAATAACTCAGTAGAAAAAAATGCTATGGAAGTTAGAAAGAACTCTTTTGGTTTGCTTTGGTAAATATTGCAAGCCTAAAGTAAATAAAGTTTCACAATACCATATAGATTTACATCAGAGACGGCAAGAGGAGGAAACAGCCAGCTGGTTTATTCAAATAGAGGGGTTCAACACTATCAGCTTCCCAACTTAAACAAAACACCCCATGTTCACTTCTGGCAGGAGATCTGACCTGGTGCAGCCCTGGTACCCCAGGGAGGTGGAAGAAGAGGCTCCCAACACTTGTCTGGATCCAGACCTTTCTTCTGCAAGCACCTGGGACCAAAAGAGGATCAACTGTGGCTTTGATGCATGTTTCTGAAAGCAGCACTTTGCCACAAAAATACTCACAAGTGCTTCCTTGGCTCTCCTGGCCTGAGCTCTGCACAGAAGAGGGATGGAAGCTGCAGGAGGTAGGACAGGTCAGGAGGGATGAGGCAAAAGCTCTGCTCCCCAGTTCTGCAGAGGTCTGCACAGGGGCTGTGAACTCACAGGGGATTTGAACCTGTGAACTCACTGGGAAAGGCTACCAGTGGTTCTAGCAGTGATGTTAGGGTTTACAGAATTTGTTAAAATTATGAGTCAAATCACTGCACACTTTTTAAGGGACCATTTTAAAATACTGGTGATAGTAACAATTGGTAGATTTTTATCACCTCCCCAATAAGCCTACAAGAGATTTAACTGGTATAAAAACCAACTAATTTTTTAAACAAGGGAACAAACCAGCTGTAAATCACAAAGTAATGGAAAGATTTTACTTACTCTGCTAACTTTTGAATCCTGCACTACTTAAGTAATCCCTTCCACAGTGGGGTCATGCAAGCCTAAATGGAGGAGGCACCTCTTGACACCTGTTAGATTCCCCAGATACAAAGTTCTGTTATCTGATTCCTGAAAGGAATTATATACAACCCAGACCGTTCAGTGAGAATGTCCTCTGATAGACAGTAGAACATTTCCTATTGTGTTCAGAAAAGGTTTTGCATGTGGATTGCTTTCTTACCAATGCATTGCAGCAATCAGCACTCAGCAGAACTTGCAGAATTTCCATCTTTGGAGGGTTCAACTGGACTGGACACAGCACAAATGACCCGAAGTAATGAGACCTGCATTGAGAAGGGGATTGGAGACTTATAGAAGTTTTTTCAGGCTAAATTATCTATGATTTGAAAACTGACCTAAAGAAATCAGAAAGGTTTCCCTTACTGTTATGAAATTTTAAAGAAATGCAACTTTTGTCTTATTTTTTTAAGATTGGAATGACATATTTACTATTTATAATAGCTCCTAAAACACATATTTTGTAATTGGGTATGTAAATGTCCTTTATTTATTTATTTTTACATCAGGGATTGATTAAATAGAAGCACATTCATAAATGGTCTTGTAAGTATATTGTGTGCCTGTGGTGTCATTCCAATCAGTTGATGAAAGTGCTTACTTAAAACTCTGAAATGGTGGCTTGAAACTTACCCCAATATCCTTATTTTTCTGTGCTGAAAATGTAACCTGACAATTGTTAATGAGAAAACCTTTCCTTTAAATTTGTAATAGAAACTGTAAAAAACTTTCTAAGAGACAGGCCATATTTAGGAAAGCCAAATCTCTCCTTCTCAATTGCAAATATCCTTTGCGGTAACCACATTTCATTCAGGAGAGTAAGGCTACAGGAAGTACACATATAACAGATAGTTTGGCATTATCCACTTCTGGATTTCTCAGATGTCTAACAGCCAAGAAAGTGTTCCATCCTTTTAATTTCTTTCAAATAGCTGATCCTTTGTAGTATTTACTCTAAATGAAAACTTCAGATGGAGTATCTGGATAGTGTTTGAAAAGGGCATCAAAGAACTCTCCTGTAATAGAATCCAGCATCTCCTAATTTCTCCCTTGTTCAGAATAGCTACAAATACTTAAATTGCAATGTGGATGGAGCTCTGAGTTTTAAAATCGTAAACTACTTAGAAAACTCACTCCAGAAATGCACTGTAAGGTTTACTGCCTTCCACAATCTCTCTAGCATTCCTGGCACTTTGCTGTCTCACAAAGCCACTGGAAACACTGGAACACTTCCTTGCCCAGCAGATACACAGGAGAGCTGCAGGTGGATTGATGAGCAGGCTGAGCTGGACAAGTGGCTTTTTCACCCTTGACTGCTGTTATGAATTTAATGAACCCACCCTGAATAATTGAGGGAAGCATTTTAGCTTGACATGGAAGTTCTTGCATGTAAAACAGATTGCCTTAAATATTGCTTAGCTCCTTTTTCACTCAACAGGTAATTTCTATTAGTGCCTTGTATCCTCATATAAAGTAGGATTCACTATTGAATTTAATTCCACTTAATTCTGAACCATTTGGGAAGCATTAACGGTTCCAGAATGAAATATCAATGGTTTTTTTATTAGTTTAATGTTTTGTGTCTGCAGCAGTGCTGCAAGGGAATGCCCTCACCTTGCATCATGTTTCTCTTATTTGAGTATTCTGATAGAACACACACACACACATCCTTCAGAAACCACTGACCCCAGGGATCCTTTCACTTTAAGCTGAGTTTACCTGTCACTGAAGGTAACTGAGGTCAGCTGGCTTAAAATGACTGATCTATAACCCACACTTCCTGAAGAGATAATTTAAATCCAAAGAGTCTCGTAAATTCCCAGGGAGATCTTAGTATCATAAAAATAGACTTGACACCACTCCACAGTTTAGCCTCTGCCTTGACAAAGAGGAATCTAAGTCAGCTCTGGTGCAGATCCTTCACAGGAGATACTTCTCAAAGTTCTCCTCAGCAGTCTGTGTCTTCCTTATCTTTTGGCCACATGTCACTGATCCCTCTGCCAGCTTTCAGATAGTGAGATACTGCAGCTGATGAAGGTGGGAGAGAAAAAGAACTTCTTTGTGTTTCCTCCTTGACATCGTTACTTGTGCAGATACTTCTGTAGAACTGTGCTCAGGGTGATTGATGCAGGGCACAGACAAGTATTTGTATAGGAAAATCCTACCACATTGACTAGAATTCTATAGAAACCGTTCTAGGAGTTTATTGTATTTGTAGGATGAATCTTGGTATATTTTTTTGAATGACCTATTAAAGATCTACACCAAGAGCAACATTTGCTATTACATTCTGTGGAGTTCTTGCTGGAACTTGTTCTGTTCTGCTTCCTGCCTGTCATAATCACATCGTTCCTGCTGCAACCTGAGCCCTTGACTGCTCTGGAAACTGGTTGAGATTTTCCCAGTACTGCTTCCCAACACAAAGTGATTTCCTGTCTCAAAAGACTGAACTGTTCCATTGAGCAGAGAAAGACTCTAATTTCACTGTCACCCTCTGAGCTGGCAAGATGATTCATCTGTTTGTTCATGTGCCGAAGGCTGCCTGTGAGGAGCAGCCTTTGGGAAGGGGCACGAAAGCAGGTGATGATTTCATTTGGCAGCACCTAATACTGCCTGCTCTCATGGCACCTCCCAAGTAGGCTGCTATGCAGACCAGGCAGCTTAACAAACACTCATCAGATTACCATAAATTGTCTTCAAAGAATTACCTTGATTCAGGATTGTCTTAAGACATATAGACACATTCTACCACAGTGATATTGCCCATTACAAAGGGACAGCCAATGCACAAGGGACTTCTTCCATTATATGACAGTAAGAACAAAACCACTGTGGCTCTTGTCAAACTTGTTCAAAGTTTACATGGATTTGGTTTGATGAATGTGGTGGAAAAGTATATCCAATGTTTTGGGTACTGGCCCATACACCTCCTTACATCTCAGCAGTGCTCCTTGCAGCTTTTAAAACAGATTTCTTGATTCAGTTTCATTTTATTTGAATTATAATATTTAAAAAATAGACCACATGAAATAGACCATCATTTTAGCTCTGTAAAATGTGGTTCTTCCTGATGCTTTTTTTTTCTAATTGGAAACAATAGTTAGTGATTTGTGATCTGCTTTTCTTGAATGCTACTGTTCTAGGGTTATCTGTTGCCTTAAGGGCAATTGTTCCCCACACGCTATTGAAATAAATCATCTTGTCATGGAGCTGGAGATGACATTATGCTATACTGAAGGTAACTGATACAGTGGCAAAAACCATGGGGCTTGTCCTGTCTCGCTACCAACTTCGTTAAATTTCTGTGGGCTGGGTAGTTGAGTGAAATCAGTAGGGTATTCTGATGAACTTTTCAATGGACTATGAATGTTATTCACAACAAAGTATTTAGTTAATGGAGATGCTCCCCCTTCCCCTCAAGTTTCAGCATTATACAGGAGGAGAAGATAATATAACCTGTTTTAAAACCCTAAACCATTATCTTGGAATATTTTACTAGTTTACAGCCATTATTTTGAATGGCTGTAAACTAATAAAACTTCAGCTTTCTTACATGTCATTGGAAACAATCGAACCAGAAATATTTTGTCAGAAGGAAAGTTTGCAGACAGCAAGCTAAAATATTTGCTTGGTTGTCTTTGGCACTCCTAGTACTTAAATGTGGGGTGTTCCATGACTGTCAATATGTACAGGACTCTTAACAGGAGTTATAAGCAGAGATCAATAGTTCTTCCTACAGCAGGTCATCGGGCACATAACTTACTGAAATTGAAGGCTCAGTGCTTTTGACCTCCCTCCTACCTCAACAAATAAATCTGGGGTAGGGCAAGCATATCACTGGTCTTAGGCTTGGGGTCTTCTGGAAATCTCTCCATTAAGCAGAGCCCCTTGAGGAAAGAATTAATTTGTTTAACCGGGTTGGGCACTGTGTTTGCACACGAAGCATGAGGATGCCTCTGATAATAGCTGGTTGCATTCACAGAGGATTTGGGCTCGGCTCTGCTCCCCGAGGTAGATGTCTGCTACCCTTGTGGGCAACATCAGACTGGGAAAGCTAAGTAGGTGTCTTAATACATGGTCTAAAATTCAAGAGAATTAACCTCCGATGGGGAAATTTCCCCTTCTGAAGTGCCCTTTCCTTCTGATGATGTTTCGGAGGGCCAGCAGACCCCGCTGCTCAGCAGCACACTGGCACAGTAGCCTTGGATGCTGCAGCTTTACTCCGGAATTCAGCCGTCTCCCGCCTCCGCCGTGACGCGGCGGCTCCGGCCACAGCCGCGCTTTCCCCAGCTCTGCGCAGGTACCGGGGAGCGCACAGCCCACCCGCCTCGGCCCAGCGGCACATTCCTTCTGCTTCGCTTCAGTCACAAACCCGCCGCACCAGCTGGCCCGGCACCTGCGGCGCAGCGCGGCTCCCGCCGTGCCCGTCCATTCCCGTCCCGTCTCGTCCCGCCTCTTCCCGCCGTGCCCGTCCATTCCCGCCCCGTCCCGTCCCGGGGCTGGGAGCGGTGCGGTCGGCGCGGCCGGCAGGGGGCGCTGCCGGCCCGCGCGCCCCGGCTGGGCCCCCTCAGGAAGCGGGCGGGAACAGCGGGAATGGGGAATGGCTGCATCCGCTTCTCTCAGCCAGCGTGGGCGTCAGGACACACGAGCACCTGGACGTTAATTCCCGATGAAGAAAAAGGTATTGAAGCAATAAAGTTTAGAAGTATCCTAAGCTACAGTTTCTATAAGATATTCAAAAAGACCTGTCCCGGGAAGATTTTAATGATTTTTGCGCAAAATAAACTGCCATTCTTGGATTTTCTGCAGTTCATGATTGGCCATGGATTGTCCAAAAAAGACACAAAATTAAAATTTTTTTTTCTCCTCAGATTTTCTTTTCTCCTTCAGCTCAGAACTTTTATTTTTGTTCACTTTCAGGGCCATGCTGAACTTCCCATTCTCCCCTTTTTTATTTCCCCACACGATTTATTTGTTTCCTACTGTGCTTTTGTCGGTTTTGGGGGAAAGGGGGGTTGAAGAGGGAGGAGGAACCTCTTTTTCGGAGCTGGACACGCAGGATTTTCTAGTTCGGTTTTTAGGAGTTGTGAAAAATCCGCTCAGCCCACAGCATCGCCCAGCCCCCTGATCTGGCAGCCCCTGAGGCTCCCGGGGCTTTCTGTCGCCCCCCGGGCCATCCCTGCCCCGTGCCCTGCGGGAAGGATGGGTGCCCATCCCTGCCCCGTGCCCTGCGGGAAGGATGGGTGCCCATCCCTGCCCCGTGCCCTGCGGGCAGGATGGGTGCCCATCCCTGCCCCGTGCCCTGCGGGAAGGATGGGTGCCCATCCCTGCCCCGTGCCCTGCGGGAAGGATGGGTGCCCATCCCTGCCCCGTGCCCTGCGGGAAGGATGGGTGCCCATCCCTGCCCCGTGCCCTGCGGGAAGGATGGGTGCCCATCCCGCCCTTCTCACTGAGCTCCCCGGGACAAGGGGCACCCTCTGCCTCTGTGTCGCCAGATGTCTGGGATACGAGTGGCACAGGATACACATCTCCTTTCCACTTTTTGGATTGTGTACAAAGTTTGAAACCTAGCACAGGTATTTCCAAAACCTCTTACTTAAATATCTCAAGTGAAGAGAGGAAAATAAATTTGGCTCTGACGTGGTGTTTTTTCATCTATGGATGTGTTTTTCACTGTGCTTTCCCAGTGTGCTCTGAACTTTGTTTCATAAATATCTACATAAAAAAACCCCTCACAGATACCTCTGGGTACATTTAGAATATTCCTCTATTCTTTGATTCCTTAATATGAAATAAACTGAATCAACCATTTAGGTTTACCTTTCTGTGCCTAAAAAATAATGAAATACGACAGCTTATGGCTTTTCTCCTCTGGATGGCAGTAACTCCTGCTTAAACATTTGTGACCCGTGACTGCAATATCCTGCAGCAAGGGATTTCCTTTTGTTTGTCAGTGTGCTATCCAAAAGAAACATTTAATTTCATTCCTTCTATGTTTTTTCAAATCTAAATTTGAAAGCTAAGTAAGCTTTCAAAGAAGGAACCTGTTTAATGTAAAAATCTAATTGCACAGGTCCTATGTATAAAACCAGAACAGGAACCAGAAGAAAGGAATTGGTGCTGCACGTTAGTATTTACTTGTATCCAACTACCAAGTTTCATAAAAATTACCCAAAGGTGTTGAGAAAATCAAGTTCCTTGATGTTAAAGAATGAAACAATACCAAAGAGACAGAAATGTCCTGACCTGAGGGTGTACCAGAACATCTGCCCCTTTAAAATACTCTCACCGTAACAGCACATCTGGGTTTCTTGACTGTTCATTACAACATGAAATTTTAAGACAGAAAATACATCTAGTAAAAGTGATTTACAAAGACCCACTGTGCATTTATGCAAGTTAAACAAGAGGTATGAGCAGGAATTAAGCCCTCCTCCCTGCACATCTGAGAAAGTAACACTTTTTCAGTAACAAAGCTGGGCCTACATGTAGGACTTGTGTCTCCTCACCAGCCACGAGTAACTCTATTGCTTTGTGTTACTGCTGGGGCAAATGAGGCAGTTCAGAGCAGCAGTTCTCAAAGATCAGTGCCTCTATTTATGCAAGTGAATCTGCACTTCTGCTGATTCTGCCCAGCTGAGGTCTGTCCTTCAGAGCCAGAGCAACCAGCCCAGTTTCTGGGGTGCTGTAAGGGCAGTGCTCCCCAGCTCCTGACTCAGCAGCAGCATATGGATCTTCTATTACCATATATATATATATATATATATATATATATATATATATATATAATTCTATCATACAGCACATTACCGATTTTAGTTGTGCATTCAGTTCCTGGTCTGAGGACTGAGATGGCCAATGGGCCTGTAATTTTTAGTAAGTGGGTGTTTTTCCACCAAGCGATGAGTGCTACCAATTCCTTTGAAAACCTTACCTGTTTTCATATGGAGGAAAATCCCTTGGCTCCTGGAATTAAGAAAAACGTTTCTGCCCACATATTTTTCAGTGGAAAAAAGCAAATTTGGCAAGTTATGTTAATATTTCCAGAATCAAGACATTGTTTATATTTTCCCTCCAAATTGCTAATGCTCAGGAAAACAAACTTACTTAGCCCTATTTGTACAACTATTGGCCCAATCTTCAACAGCCTGGTAAGGTGCTGCCCATTTGCTTGTCCTGCCTACATCTGAATGAGGGAAGCGAAACCATTCTATGATACATGAGGCAGTCCCAGAAAAGGTCCTACCAAGCACTGGAAGCCCTCTGTGGTGACAGAAACATCAGCTCAGCACTGGAAATGAAGTGCTTTGGGAAGACATTGTGTCTCCTGAGTTTTTTCAAGAGACAGGGGAGAAAACTTTGTTACTGTCCTTCTGGAAAAAGAGTGGCACCTACCTGGTGACATGAATCCAGCTCCACAGTGCAGAGGGAAATGGAATCACAGACATACTGTGTTTGGACAGCTTTGTTCAGGTAATTTGCTTGAGGGGTGTAGCAGAGATGCTCAAGAAGCTTTCAAGCCTGAAGGTATCGGTGAGAGATAAACTTCAAATTTCTCCACGCTAGTGTCCTGGGCTCTTTTTTTGGAATGTAAGGAAACCTGAAAAATAATAAAGTGGGTGCACCTAGAAAGGTGATTTTAGCTTGCTGCAAAGCTGAACTTTCAGCCCTTCAAAAGACAAGTAAAAGTAAAAAAATTGTGTTACTCTGGTTTTACTGCAGGTCCACACCTTTGAGATCCCCCGGTTTGCCAAAAAATTTTCTCTGAAGACTTCATTAAGTTCTGGCCCTGACACCAAATCTGTCAGCAAGAGATAAAGCATGTTGAGAAGCTGACCCAAGAGGTTCCTCCTTAGCACAGTTGTGAAGGCCTGTTGCTGCTCATACTGACTGCTGAGCTTAGAGGTAAAAGAAATAGAGAAAAGAGGGACAGCCCCCACCCACGAAACAAGTAGGAGAAAATATGTGACTGGTGGCATGTTTGCTGTCCTATTAAACACTGCTCTCTCCCACTGCAGCACCTGAGTTTGCCTCTGTTCACCATGATAGTAGGTAAAGGAAGGACAGGCGTTGTAAAAAAATTAAAATGGATTAAATGTTCAGCTGCAGATTCATTTTCACTGTACAATTTTCTAAGTATAAGCTTTGTCCAGGATGTGGGAGGAAAGCTTCTGCCATGCAACAGTGGCCTACCAAATATCTCTCTCAGCCCTGTGAGCAATTTGAGCAGCATAATCCATGGTCACTTTTTGAAAAATATGTAATTCATAAACTTCCCCCTTCCCCTTAGCTCCAAAAAATGTCTGTACCAGTTTCCTAGATGGTGATGTGTGCACATCACGTAGTAGAAATACAGAAAAAACACATGCAACACTGCATATGTTTCAAAAACTGTATTCTTCATCTTCCTGATATATCAAAATGGAGTCTGATGGAAAACCAAGATGCTTTCCTGTGAGGTGCTGGGGGCCACTGTGACAGCTGAGGTCAGGAGAGGAGAAGGCATGCAAGAACATTTCTGGCTGAGTTCCAGAGTACAGAGATTTCAAGTTTCTTGTGAGGACAGAAGAGCACTGTGCATTTGTATTTCTAGCTGTTGGCACTCCAACTATACCCAGCTAGTCAGAAGGATCGGTTATAGCTGGAGCTCAGTTTGAAAGGAGATTTCAAACAGATTAAAAATTCCTATTCATTACAAGCTTCTAAATTAAGTGAAACTCACTGAAAGATTGGTTTCTTTCTGAATCCTGAATAATTCTTTACATTGTGAACAGGTTATGAGTCTGAATGAGGTTATTTTGGACTCTTAATTTAGAAACATGTATGGGATTTATGCTAGCACTCCTAATGTCCAGAATTGCAGAACTGTCAACAGTTTGTCAAGAAAAACATTCACTTTGGACTTATTGAAAGAAAAACAATTTGAAAATCTGTTTGGGACAGCATCCCTGTCTCTCAGACTTGAGACATCTTGCAACTGCAGGAGCACAAATGTAAATGCAAGATGACCTGCACTGTGTGCAAGGAATGTGAAGTTTTTCTGAAATGCCTCCTTCTATTTCCCCAAACTAATTAGCACCTGCAGCCTTTCAACAAGGCTCTTTTGCTTTCTCATGCAAATGCAGTGGCTGGAGTGCACCGTACAGCACAGCCCTGGAAATGAGGGCGGGGTTGGCCTTTCCAGAACTTGCTTTCTGTACATGTTGCATGAAGCTCCTGCAGTGTTACATGAACGGACAGCACAAATAAACTCCAGCAGAGTTACCACTACTTTCAGGTTTGATTTACCTGAGCCAGGTCTCTTTGGCTTGTCTTTCCGTGTAGCATCAACTGCTGCTTCCACCTGCAGGAAACCAAAGGGAGAAAGTTTTCTGTGTGGGATATGCACTTGTTTTCAAAAGAACTGTTGTATAAAACCCTCTATGCTTTCTGTGTTGCTGGAGTTGCCTGAGGCAGCTCTGTCATTGTTGATAATACATTAAGCACAATACATCAGCATGCCAGAGAAAAAGATTTCCCGGGATCAGCTATGCCCTTTGTAGAGCAGTAAGCAAGAATGACTAAGGTACACAAGGGCATACTGTGGTGAAGCTTTTATGTGAGTGGGGATTGCAGGGCCAGAGGAGACATTAATGCCTTCTGCAAGCCATGAAGGAATTAGCAAGAAGTGTAAATGGGGAATCAAAGACAAGTAGAATGGTCACATGTCCAGAAAATCACCTGGACAACAGAGCTGTCTGAGTGATCCAGGAGCAAGAATCCTGTTTTCATGTGGTGGCCCAACTGGTTGCAGAGATGGGGTTAGTTTGGCATCCATGGGCTCCCTCCTGCTGCCACTGCTGAATTGGAAGAGTTTACTGCAGAACAATCTGAGAAATATCTTGAAACCCTAGTTTTGCATAATTCAGCCACAGTGGTTCAGTGGTCAGAACTGTAAGTGAAAAGAAAGGACAGAGTCAGTTTGCAGGAAGCAGATGTCCTGTGACAGATGACCAAGTTATCTTTAAGCTGATCCATAGAGTGGTTTCTTTGCAAATCAGCAGAATGCAATGCCCAGCTGCTATAGCCTCCCTGAGTGTACTGTGTGCATCTGCACTTTCTACTTGATTTCCTCTGCCCTGTCCCCTGCTGTGCTCTGTGAACCTTCCTAAGGTTACAAAGGATCTTCCAACTTACGAAATTGTCCCTGATAAAATCGATACCATAGTGGTACTTTTTGATGAAGCTATTAGTAAACCCAAATATTCTGCAGTTCTTGCTTGTTCCAGCCAACTCTTCATGACTGAGACAGACATATTTGGTAAAACAAAAAACCAAACAACTCTCCTCTCCCTTCCCCACCCCTTCAAAAAAAAAAAAAAAAAAAAAAAAAAAAATCAGGCCTATAATTATTCTATTAGCAGCAGACTGGTGATTCAGTAAACCAAAGACATGAGGATACAAAACTTTGCATGGGCAAATATGCCCAGAATCTTCAGAATTATAAACTTCAAAGTTGTTTAAAAATTTAAAATTGTTAAAATCTATTTAACAGTCGATTTTGCAAGGCTGACTAGAATGCCTTTGTAGAAATTCTTGCATACAGGAAAGCTTCACTTATTTGAGGGTAATCAGCACATCACCTCCTTTCACATTGTTTACATCCTTACAAAGTGACTTATCCCACTATCATTCCAGTCAAATTTTAAAAGCATATAATTGCTCCTATCTCCAGTACAGCAGTATCCCCTCAGTGATCCCTCCACCTCAGGGGGTGCATGTTACAGGGTGTTTTGTGTTGCTCCCCAGTGGCCTAGGCTTTGAGAAACCATTTGAAAGGCCAGAAAGTGCCAGGGTATATAGAGTGTACCAAGGTGTTGGCTAAGGGGGTGCCACCCCTTTGCTTCAGTAATCACTCAATTTAAGGGTGTAGGGGCTGCTAGGGCAACCCTGGGCCATCCATCAAATCCTCCCTGAAAGGTATCTGAGAGCTAATCTGCATTTTACACAGCAGCTGCAAAAAGGAGCAGTGATGCTAAATCACGGATCAGCAAGCCACTAATGTATCTAGCAAACACTTTTCTTAGATTTTTCTCCAAGATTAAAGGCTTTCCTTTGGTCATCTTTCTTGGCAATACAGAGAAAAGAATGTCATTTTTGTTAAAGAATGTCTTTTGTTAAGGAAATACTCCCTTTTGACTGATGGAAGTTGTTAGCTGCATAAGGAATTGAAGGAAATGGCATGATTTGCTTAATAATAATTAACATGGGAGTCTTTATAAAAAAATAAGGGCTTGCATTTGATTTCATATTCTTAAGTAGCATTAATCAAAAGCATCTGGTGGCTAAATAAAATCATCCTCCTCCCTGAATGTGGTCCCCTACTGAAAGCTTGGGAAGAGAAAATTGCAGTTGAATGTTGTGCCAGAGACTTGTCCCCAGTTCAGTTCTGATGGCCTTTTTTTTCCTCTGTTTCTGCCTGAGTGAGATGGTCACTGCAGGGAGCACCTGAGAGGCCTTCAGAGGAGTGCAGGGCTGGAGAAGAGCAGCTCAGAGCACTCTGCCCTGCTCACGTCACCCCAGCAGCTCCAGAGGGAAAACACTCCTGACACGGCATTTCCTTTGCTGCATCCTCTGCCACTGTGTGATGGGCGGGAGTGCAGGAGGTGACACTGATGATTTCAAGCTTTAATACCCAGCTCTGTGGGGTCAGCTTCCAACAGGTGAGTGAAATGAAGAAAGAATGGGGCTTTTTTCATATTGATAAAGCCAGCTGAATCGTGAGCATTCCTGAAAGTGTGCAGGGCTCTGATAAGAGCTTTATCAAGCATGTATTACATCATCTGGCTGCCACGCTGGCCCCCTGATCAGCTGCTTTTCCTAGCAACAGTACCCAGACAATAAGCTCACATCTACTGAGGGAGCACTTCACTGTCAGGGGAGCTGCTGTTGCAGTAATTCATGAGACTAGGTATAAAGAAGGACAACCAGACCCCAGGCTTATATACACAAAGATGCTGGGAGAACTGAGGATCTTTTAAAGATCCTCTTCAGCTCAAACTTCAATTCTGCCCATCTCAGAGTCCCTCCATCTTCATAAGCAGCTCATTGGGGAGTCAAGAGAAATAACTGTTAATAATTAAACACCAACTTGTGAGAAATATAATTTCCAGATGTGTTTTTAATATAACATGTAATTAAGTTTTAACAAGGTTTATTCAGTTCTATAAGGACTTTCCAGAAAAGCTTTAGTGGGAATGTAGAGGACAGAACTCTCGATGTAGAAAAGAAAAAAAAAGCCCCATGAATATAATTTCTTTTGTTACAATGAGACTGAGTTTGCAACTTCTTGGATTAAACAGAGACAGATTTTTAGAGTCTGTTCCTCAAAGATCTAAGAATTCTGAGAGACTTCAAGCGTTCAGATTTTCATCACTGGCAATATTAAAATCCTGACTAAGAATACTCTTTGTCCTGTACTCATATGAATAGGGACTAATTCCACTTAGGAAATACAATATCTTGATTTAAAGGGAATTAATTTTGACCATCAAAAGTGGTAGGAGAATACGTCTCACATTGAAAATAAAATTTAGTCTGCCCATGGAACACTAACATACGCTGCTGTCCAAATCTGTGCTCCTCCTCTGAAGGAGGTAATAATGGTTTTTCCTGAAGCTATCCTGGGATAATTGTATCTTTGTCCTTTATAAATTCACATATATTTTTATAAGGAAAGCAAGGATCCCAGTGGTGCCATTAGAAATAATCCTTTAAGAGATTTCCAAAGATATGTCTTAGTTAACTTCAACGGAGAGCTAACTAAACACTTTACAGAAATTTTATTTTTCCTCATAACCAACAATAGATCCCTGTAAGTGTAAAGTCAGTCATACACAATCAAATGTGCTGGCATAAAAGAAGTCATGCTTTAACTCCTGTAAAAAGTAAATAAATGGTGCCAATAAAGACATGCCAACATGTAAGAATAAACCTTTTGTTGTAAAGCACATGTAACCAAAGAACATAGTATAAGCTTTTAAATTCATTTAGACTCAGGTCTTGGCTGTCTGGGAGTCTTTCTCAGTGACTGGATCATTAGGGTGATTTTTCATGCACAGGTGCTACAAAATACCAAAAAAAGCTTAGTTTACTTGAATGTGCCTTCTTATTGAGTTGTCACAGAAAGAGAATAGAAGTAAATTTGTCCTGGTCTGTCACTTCCTTGCAACACTACCCACTGCAGCTAGCATTAGGGAAGATTTGTTTTTCCATGTCCAACTGCACAGTATCAGGATCTACTGAATTATGCTTGCCAGGAATGGACTTACACTTCCCACATAATAAAAATTACTTGTATCAAAGTATCAGAAAAAGGCTGTACACCATGTAATACCTGGATGCATTTGCCAAATCATCTGAAGGAGGATTATTAATAGAAAAAAAGGTGAATGTACTGCTTTTAGTAGATTTCATTACCTCACAAACTAAGCAACAGTTGTTTCAGAAAATCAAACAAACCCCATGGCTGATTCCTTCAATTTTTTGCCATCTGCATCACTTTAAAATAGTCACATAAAAATGACATATTTGAAAAGTTGTATTTTTTTAACAGAAAAATTTAATTCTCATTCAGTGTTCTGTGAACAAAAACTTCAACACTTCTAAGAAATTGAAAAAGAAAGTGGTGAGCACATAAGGTTCTTGCTACATCTGTTAGGAAGCAGAAAAAAACCACAGAACCCCAGAAATGTGGGGAGTGGAACAAGAAAATTGGATAAAAGAGCTGTATCCCAAGGACAGGTATATGATGACTATGAGTAACAAGAACTTACTCCCAAAAAACCTCAGAGTGCCTTATAACGGCATAATAAGTAAAGGATGGGCTGTACCTTTGTAGTAAAGTATTTCAGAAAGCTCCACTGAACTATTTCCTCCTGAAATACTTTCTTTCAGGTTCCTTAGGCAAAGAGAATGATCTAAGCTAATATATTTCACTGCCACTAAGACAGGGTGTAAGGCATGTTGTTTTACCTGCAGTGCATTAAGGGTATGGTATGTGGTATCCAACTGATATAAAGCAACTCTTACTTCTCAGAGGGCAGAACCCCATGGCTCCATTGTGAGAGTTCAGATTAAAAGATTTGCAGTACATAAAACTATTATAATACTGTCTTACCTGGAGTCTGTGTCTTCTTCCACGCCTTCTGTGATAGGATTTCTGTCTCTGGTTTTAATTTCTACTGGTTGGAGCTGGGAAAATTTCTTGTTGTGCTGTTTGGCAAAGACAGATCTTAGATATTTTAGAAAACAGTAATATATGGTTGCTTCATAAGGGATATGCTGATTTATTAATCTAAATTTTGAAGGATGTCTGTGTCTAATAGTCTCTTATTTTAACATGTGGAGCTATAAAAAGATGTACTGGGGCTCTTAGAGCCTTTATTTTCTACCTGGGTATTCTTTGCAGTGCTCAGATCTGACCATCAAAAGTGTTGCTACATGTTTATCCACCTTGTGAACTTCTCCAAAATAATCTAACCTGGTTGGTTTTGACCTTTTTAAATTTGCAAATCTCTAAATCTTTTCTAGTAAGATTCTGAACCCTCTCTGCATTCTGAATTTGAGATAATGGGTAATAGCATTGCTTTCGTTACTTTGGAGTGATTGCCTGGAAATGGTCCCTTTGCAGTGGTTACAGGGCAGAGGTTCAAACCTATGTGTAATTTTATGGCCAAAGTCACAACTAGAGTAACTTGGCATAATAATTCTGCTGATTTCAAAGGAAAAGTCTTTTGATAGCAGCAGTTAGAATAATGGCTAGTTTATTGTACGTTAGCTGAGGAATTTCCCTTGCCTTCAGTCCTCCTGTTAGATTCCACTGTGACTAAGACTGAGCTTCACTTCAATGTAATTGTGTCTCCTTTGTACTCCTTACTTACTACTCAGACTAGAACACATCCAAGAGCCCAAGAGGAATCTTAAAAAAAATTTACATAGGAAATCTCATCAGAAAATTCCTAAAATTTTATTTTATGCTTGGTCTCAGATGTATCCTAGATATCGAATTTTTTAAGAATGTTCTTCAGTCAGGTATTACCTTTCATCTCAGTGGCATGGTCTAACACATGCACAACTCTTGTAGAAATTATACAGTTAGTAACATAAATTTTTCTTGACTTCTCTGATCAAGTAGTTCTGCTGTTAAAGTCTTGCATCTTGCGTGAGGTATTTTTGAATAGAGTTATGCTGATTTACACCAGTTGATCATATGCCAAATTTTCCAAATATGCATGAGGCTCTTCAGGAGTGAGTGCAGAGAAAATAATGTTTCTGTTTCTTACGAAAAAGAAAAGCACATATAGTTTGGTAGATATTAAGAAAAGTAACAATTAGGTCTGAAATGTTAATAACTAGAAATCTTTTCTAAAGATAGTTAGAAGTATTTACATTTAAAATACAAGAAAATCTCTGAAAAATGAGAGAAAAATGGAAAATTGTCTTTTATGCTGTTGCTGTGTAGCTCACTTTGCAGCTCCATCACATGACAATGAATAAGTAAAGAAAACTATTATTATGCAAACTGCTCCAGGACAAAAGGGTATTACATATCTCGTACAAAAGGGGATTTCTTTAAAAAGCACAGCACATTCAGTGTTTAGGGTTTGCAGTTGGAATTCATGGCCTCGCTTGCCAATATTATAATGCAGCTGGGTATTATGCTATTGATTTACTCAGAGGGGAGAAAAAAATCTCAATAAACATTTTCAAACGGGTTCCTATTAAACAGTTGTATTCTCTTATGTGGCAATATCAGTTTTAATCATTTTTAGCATTTCTTCTCTAATGCAAAGGTCACCATAAAGACTACCACAGAGAATTTGATTGCAAACAGAAAATGCCAAAAAGGTGCTTCTTTTGACTAAAAAAAATTATCACTGGAAAAGAGTATTAGGCATTATTTGGTGTTGAGGATGGATGAGATTAATAATAATTTTTCTCTTATTTAACAGCTATGAGACAGAAGTCCATCTTTCTGTAGAGAAGCTAGGACAAGCTAGAGAAGCTGCTGACAGAATCTCTTGTATTTGTTCTGTAAAACAAGAGCTGATTTTTAAGATTTTAATTCAAATTTCATTTATTACCTTTCCAAAAAGTCTCTCCTGTTTAAGTAAAAACAAATCAGCTGACTCAAAACATTCCTGATGAATAAAAGATTAAATGTAGTCTCAGAAAACTTCATCTCTTCATGACATGACTAGTCAAGCACTAATTTGGATGAGTAAATCACATCTGTCTTTACAGGGTTGGGTGTTTCCTGCACCTTCTGTATGCAACTTTAGTCACATGATTATTGTAAACTAGCTTATTAAGCATCAATATTTTTTTCCTAAATTATTTTAAAGGAATGTTTTGCAGAAAATAATAGCAAGTCACAAAGTACAAATCAAACAGTTGCAGAGGAATAGCTTAAACTGTTTTTCATTTGCATATGTCACATTTCTTCTCTGGCTCTTAGATACATCCATCTCTGGGTATGTCCAGCTATGTTTTCAAGTCCTTATTTCTGATTTTGTTTTCTGTTTTTCACTGAGTTTCCTGAGCATTGTTATCATAGGCTGCTGAAAGATGCGTACTCTCAGTGATGTATGTACTAAAATACGAAGGAACGGCACAAAATGAACAGTTTTGTGGCACAAAAAAAAAAAAAAAAAGCTATGAAATTGTTGCTTGGCAGGAATTAATACAGAAGCCAGTCTGAGACACTGAGCACACTATGGCATCCAAACACTAAATTCATACTAGCCCTGGGTGTACAACAGGGTTAGCATAACAAAAGAGGTCTTTGAAAAGCTCTATAGCAGTCAACATACAATTTGAGCATACCTTCATTTCCTTTACATGAATCAAAAGTACAACAGATGCCACAAAATACTGCCCCAATCTCACTTGCTTATAAATCACTGTTCTTTGTGGTGCTTACAGTGTTATTCCAAATGTTTAATTATTTTGTCTTGTTAGGTATCAGGTATCAAAGTAGTGGTGACAGAAATCTAATCCCAAATTAACATCAAATGGTGTACTTAGATGTGTGCCAGGATCAATATTGAGATAGATGTTATTTGCACACCATTTTAGTCTTGATCTGTGGATAAAGAACCAGTTATTGAAATTTACTACACATGATTAAGCATAAGATATTATTCTATTTTTTCTACTAGTTCCACTACTTCTACGGTTCCAAACTTACATGTCAAACATACATCAAGAATAGATGTGTGCATTTTGTGATCATCAATGTGCATAGTACTTACACTCTCTACATCACTGCAACCTGGTTAACTGAGCTTCCAGCTTTCAGAAACTAAAATCAGCAATACAGACCTGTACTTCTCAGAATGCTCTGTGCAGCACCAGGGCCCAGTGCCACAGCCCTTTTAAAAGAGTCAGATAATCCCTATTTTATCGAAGGGAAGGTTTGGACACAGATGCTTGAAGAAGTTCAAGGTGCAAGGCAGATCTTTGCCGTGCCATAGCTGCTGTACCACCATGTGGGAAGTCTGCAACTGCCCTAATGATGACTGAAAATTTTTCTTTGCTTGTAAGACTGCTAGAAGATGAGCCATCCTGACAGTTTTGTTTATTGGCTTTAGTGGAATGTAAAAACTATACATCTGTCCATAATGGCTCAAACTCCTCCTGTGGAAATACTGGTTTGCCAAGATTTGTGTTTCTCCACTTTCACTGTGCCATTCATAGGATGAGGAGGAATTTTGTCCAAGAGGGGAACTGGTTGGGAAGCTATGTTTTCATTCAGAGGGGAGTTTTGCTGACACACTGAAATATCTTTTCTTTCTCTGAAGAAAAAGTCTGAAACTTCAAAATTTAAAATAACAAAAGTGTATCCTAAACATTTGAGTTAAAGTAACCAAAAGGAGTAATTTGATTGTTCAAATAATATAATCTTTTGTGAGTAGTGAAGCTGCATAATTTGTGGTGTCCTGATGCAATTTTTAGCTGTAACAGTCTCACAAAACTAACTTTCCTTTTGGATTTACATAAACATTTCTTTACTTTAATGCTGTTCTTTTTAAAAAAGCAGTAACATGGGAAAGTCAGGCTTGACTTTGCACTGGTGACACTGAGACAAGTGGTACCGCTGACCACTTTAAACAAGTGGCACTTTTAGCAGCTCAGAGAAGATGTCTACAGGATCAGAATCACCTATCTTCTCTTCATGGTTACTGAGACATCTCCAAAATATTTACCAATCACTTTCAGGATTAATATCTCGGAGATGACACACCTTCCTCCTCATGCTCAATAGTCACAATTCACTTTACTTGGTTATTGTCCCATCCACATTTCGTGAAGGAGAGAAGGAACAGATCTGCTGTGCTTCCTCTGCCCTGGCCCACTTTGTGTGGGACAAGCTTTGGCACACGTGGCATTGGGAATGCTGTGTAGAGCATCCCATGAGACTGGCTGGATAGTGCCCCTATACAGCCTTGCATAAATACTGGTTTGTTCATGCTTCCATTTAAGTAGGATTTGTTGTTTTCCACATAGCAACAGTTTGTATTTTTTTTTTTAATTCTTGATTTTTCTGGAATAACCAGAAAAAATGCAATTAAGAAGATGCATTAGATGAGACATACTAATTGCTGGCTGTGATTAATTAGTGATTGTAAGCCCACCCACACACATAGCTTCAATTGCTAGTAATTTACTTGCATGAATTCAATAGAAACAGACAAATTTCAAAATATCTCAATAACTATTACTTTAATTGACAGATAAATTTGTCTGTTGTAACTGCTCCAAAAAACTTAACATTTCTTAAATTGGTAAGAGACAAAGTAGGATCCTGTTACGTAGATTGATAAGGAATTTGAAGCCTACCCAAAACCCTTTAGTCAACACACAAAGTAGTCTTCCTTGCTACATTTTGCTTTCAGCTTCCCAAAAGAGTTTCTCATTTACTTGTCTGTAGCAAAGGAGAGGATTTATTGCTTTGTTTTCAAGCATTCTTCAGTTCCAGTGACAGTAAGCCATTCAAGCCCTGTGTCAGTCTTGACCACTTGAGGAACTATAATGTGATGACTTCCTAGGGAATTAAGTCACATGGGCTTAATGGCATTTGGGGTTCTGGCTGTCCCTGGTAGTAACTCAGGAGTGAGATTCTCACGCTACCCTGGAAGATGTCTGTCTAATGCAGCCTCATGCTCTTGCTGCTCCCCTCAAAATAGATCTGCCAGACATATTTTTGATTCAAAATACAATTCAAAAAAATTCTTCAGTTCTTCTAGGCTTCTTGTGTATTGTCTGTTAAGTGTCCTAATTCTGCTGAAAGATGAGGGTCAATTCTTACAAAACAGTGTTTGCAATTACAGTATCACAACTTAACATTGACCACAAGTATTAATCCATCAGCATGGCTTTTGAGCATGGTTTTAAAATAGCATTATCTAAAAGACCCCAATGTTATTAATCGCTTCTTACAAGACCTTTAGAGGTTCTCCCTTTTCCTGTTCATAAATCCTTAATCTTTGCATTAAATTTTTTCTCAGGCAGGAAACAGTAACAATTGATTTACATGGACAAAATCAGCTTTTCTTAGTTTTCAGTCCAGCTTCCTCTGAGATCTCATTGACCTCTAAAGTTCAACTTCTTCCAAGAAAGTTTTCTTTGGGATTAATAGCCTTCAGCATCAAATCATTGAGTGTCGTAGACATGAGCAGTGCTATAAGTAAAGCTTCAGCCTTTCCACATAAACTCTTTGAGAGGTTTATGGTTTGGCTACAAAAATACAGTTTTATGCTGAAACTTATTTTAAAAAGCTCAGTCTGGAAGTGATTTCAGTTTCTGAGAAATCTGCACAACTCTGTGGGTGTTTTCAGACTGAAATTCTGACCAAGACTATGACTTGCTATCTACATCCTATTGGTGCCTGACTTTCTAAAAAGTGCAGATCCACTCCTGAAAAATTATGGAAAGGCAATCTAAAAGGGTGTTTTTAAAATGGTTATCCCATATGTTAAAGATTTGCAAATTGGATCTAGTCCCTGCTTCTCTGGAAGACAGTCTAATCACTTGAACATCACAGTATTTTCAGAGGATTTTAGCCAGGCTGAGATGTGAGCCCAACTGCTCTGCAGTGATGGAGGGATCTCCAGGTTTCTCTGAGTGTCTGCATGGAGAGTAGTGGAGGAGCCTGCTGGTCCTGCAGCAGGTGGAAATGCTGGTGGATTGGGGGATGAAAACCTTGTAGAAGGGAGGATCAAGAAAACCTGAACTGGTGAGGGGGAAACTGTTGCCTCCTGCTTCTTCAGGAGCCATGAGTGTGCTCCAGTGGCTGGAGCTGAGTGCCAAGAGGAACAGGTGAGGGAGAGGAGGAGGCAGACACCTTTCCAGCATCCTGAAACAAAATCTCCACAATAATTAGAGATGCTTGGATCAAACCCAACAGAACTCACTTACATGCTGGTTTGCACAATCGCCTTCAGAAGGGATTTGGAGGCACCATCTGGAGGGAAGGATGACAGAGAGGTGCCATGGAGTTTCCAGTTTCCTTAGTAGGTAATTCCTGTAAAGGGATGGTTTGGTCCTGAGTCACTGCTGCTGGAGATGGGAATACAAACACAACACACCATGCAAATGTGTTCAAGGCCACAAGCTGCAAATGTAATTGCTTCAAAGCAAAATCTCATCTGAGATGATGACCCAGTGCAACACGCTGCTTCCTGTGGCCACTCATTCCTTCCACAGTAGAAATTTGAACAAGCCAGAGGCAACATTCTGCTCCCAACTTCCCCCAAGCTGGTCACCAACACTAGGAATGTCCCATCAGTCTTTCCACATAAGTACAGCACAATTTCCTACGCCTGTGTCCAGCAGCAGGAATACTTCATTTAATCAATATAAATAGTATCTTAAACATTTGCCATTTGAAGGAAAAGGCCAAGGTACCCTCTAGATTTTCCCCTTGTTTCAGACGTGTCACTCCTACAGTCCAGACAGATCACCCTTATATTCATCCTATGTTTTCAAATGGAAACAAATTTCTGCCCAACAACATCCTCTGAAAAATGAGGCACCAGTAACCACGCAGAACTGACAGTGCAGCATCTGAGTAGGAAATACCAACCTTCAGATCTCTGGGAGTGCTCCATTTGAAGTTGATCCAGAAATCTTTTTTTTTTTTGGCAACAGCTCATTATAACTAGGAAAATTCAGTCCAAACTCTGAAACTTCTTTTGAAGGCATAATGGCAGGGGAACCTCACAGACAGGATTAGAAGGAAGATAAGGAGGTAGCTTTACAGATGTCTGAAGGAGCACTTTCCAAATGTAAGGAATGGCATGGGATAAAGCTTCAAACTGAGTGACTGAAAATCTAAGAAGTCAATGAAGGAGGCTGGCATCATGGACTAATCAGTGAAAGAAGTGATTTCTTGATCCTGCATGAGAGATGATAGGTAGGATGAGGTGCAGGCTTTGAAGGTGAAGACAAGCTGCTTATATCTGATAGAAAAAGACTGTTCCATTTGACAGGCAAAGTGATGGGCTAGGCAAATGATCTCTGCAGTGCTATGATGTATAGGAGCATGCTGCAAAATTGCATTTTTCAAAAGCAGAGGAATGGCTATTGAAATCATCAAGAGAGCTTGGTGATTACATGCATATCTAATAATTCTTGCATAGTAATAATCACCAAGTTCTATAATTCACTTTCATAAGACAATTATTTTAATGATTTTTTTTAAACTTACACTAAGCATGTTGCATGGGAAGGTAGGAATTTTATTGGATATTTCTAATAATATTGTTTTGTGTCAGCATTTTCATTGTAGCATTCCTTTAAAATTTCTATTTTATAAGAGAAAAAATGCCATAGTAACAAATCTTTTTACATGCAATTCTTTCTGGTTTTGACTAAATCTTTTTATTTAAACACAGCACCTGAGGTCATTCAATGCTCATATCCCTGGCAATTACATAACATCTTAGCTGGTGGTCTCGGTTTGTTCCTCTCTGGGCTCTGGCAGCTGAGGAGAGGTTGTCCATTACACCTTGGAGATGAAACTGGAAACTGGAAACTCGGTATGGTGGATAATACAGACATCAAGTTGCTAAATGCACCACACCTCTGAGACATAAAGATTTAACAGCACTTCTCTACTTTGTTTGGCAGTATTACATTAGAGTGGTTCTTTCCATAATACATATTAAATTAATTTTATTCCCTGTTGTAGGAAATCCTTCATTTCCCCCATGCAGAGACTGGTGCATACACATTTTTCCAGGGCAAGGCTTTTCCTATTAATAGACAATTTGGCTCCACACTCTGAGATGAACGAACAAGGTTTGGAGTGCCTAATTTAAGGGACCATATGTCATAAGCTATAGTATCCTGTTAGATGGGAATAAAATAGATTGAGAGGAAAAATAGCTTCCTACCATTAGCTGACCTCAGACTAAAATTTTCAAAGATGTTTATTTAAGTGGGCTTGGAACTATTTACTTATTCTGTGCATCATGTGAAGTTATGCATATTTCTAATGTATTCTTGACAGGGGTGCTCCCTCAGAGAAAGAACTTCTGAGTTACCACAAGACAAAAATAACACAGCGATCCTGATTTTTTTTTTCCTGGAACTGCCTTCAAAGGGTGGCCAGCTTCACATTTTTCTGCTTTGCCTTTCCAGCTTGTAAAAACTGGAATACAGTTGTTTACTGTTTATTTAGTGTCCTGTGATTGTAGGATATTGCAAATTTTCCTTTGCTAATGTAAAATACACTGGTGGATGAATGTCCTTTTTTTTTTAGCAAATTATATTAATTACTGTTATTGTTTAACCAGCCCATCTCAGCTGCACAGTTCAAAGAAATGTGCTCTTTCAGACTCTTAGGGTGGTTATATAATCAGCATTCCTCACAAATATTTGAATGATTAGAGCTAGCAATCATATTTTCCTGGCAAGTTGTCCACTTTTGGGTGCAAACAGAGTCAGAACTAGAAAATGTAAAAATCAGCATTTCCATTTACTTCCTCCTGCTCATCCCATACATTTCTACTGTTTTTTTTCCTTCTCTGCTCTGTCTTTCTCTAAATATCTCTTGAAAAGTAACACTGCCAGATCATTTCATTCAAGTAAGGGAATGGGTAAAACCATGACCAGCCGATGGGCATACCTGCTGCACTTCTATTTTTAGGATGTGCCATTCCATACTTCCAGTTGAGTTCCAGCTTCTGTTCCCCTTATGATCCAAACTGGCAGACACAGGTTTGTGTTGGTATGAAAAACAGAAAAGGAAGACATTTCTTAGCAAACATAACACACAATTTAATTGTTTTCTTCTTACACTCCTCTTGACCAAAAGAAGCAAAATAAAAAATTAACTCTATCAAATGAAAGGGAAAAAAGCTTGGAGAGAAAAAATTATTTGGACTGAGGAGGAACTTTGTGCACATATTTTGACCAGTGATTATTTGGCTGCCTTATGAATCTGTAATACTGAATATTGCCTGCATTCAGATACTCAAAAATCAGAAATTAATAAAATGTAACAAATAAAAGGCACGCACAGGGAGAAAAATATCGTTACAATAACTTATTCACATTTGCAAATACTACAGACACTCCTCACCTTTCTTTTTGTCTTAATTTAGTTGGCAACATGGAGTCAAAGGTGATGTCGGGAGTTAAGAGCCCAACAGCTCTGGGAATAGGGAATAAGGCTGATTTTAATCAATAGCAAAAGCCATGCAGTACAAAGGGTTGTGATGTAGTACACTGCCCTAGAGAAAACATTCCACTGCTCCAATCCTAAAAACCCTTTGGTGCTTTGTGCCTGTGGGAGGTGTCCATGAGGACCAAACCCATGTCATGTTCCCTGTGGGAACCCGTCTCTAAGGGGAATAAGAACATTTGGAACATGACCTTTGATTGCAATTTTGACGTCTCAGTCCTGCCATATTTCAGTGGAATACATCACCCTATAACCTGGGAATTTCTGGTCATTTGGCTGTTTGGCAGCCCACTAAAGGTAGATCCACTCTGTATTCCAAAGCAGAGCTCAGGGCCAGAAGTCTGACACTTCCCAGGCATATATGAGTAGGTTCACCTGCATCTGTGTCATGGTTCCTGTATATTTGGGCCATGCTGGCCTTGGGTTTTGCAAAAGGGAGGGTAAATATTTTGGTATTTGTGTTTTAAAATGTCAGGAAAGAGAGATTTTTGTTTAATGTTTTCTCTTTTACTTAGACTAGAGATGTAATTTAAGGAACCATACTGGCACGTGTCATGGGAGTCTCGCAAACAAGGCTCTGGAGTTGCACTGCTGAATATGCTCAGTGCAAAATAAAAACTGAAAAGTCAGGCTTTGGCTAACTGTGTTCCCTTTGAAGAAAGAATTGTGATTGTTGGCAGAGGAAGGAAAGAACTAGGAGAAAACAAGAAAAGGAAGAAGTTGTTTTTTTCTTTCCATCAGTCAGCTCCTTAATTTTTGCTGCCAATATTGTAAGTCTAATTTACAACTTAAACATAAATCTATTTATATATTATTTAAAATTAAATTACAGAAAATTACATTGATTGAGTGTTGAAATCTTTGAGTACGGAGAGAAGGGAAAATGAGGCAAATAAACATATGAAGCAAAGGTCATTTTGCTGTCAACAGAAAATAGCCCCAGTCAGATAGAAAGAAGTTTCCATTCACATTTAATATATTTTTAAGTCAGTACATCTTTCATTCCTTTGTAATGTCACTTCTTATTACAGAGATATAGGCAGAGATCTAAAATCTAAGTTTACAACTTAGGTGTTTCAATCTCTAAATAATTAAACATACCAAAAAATATATCCTTGAAAATGAAGAGTGAACAAGACCTCCCTGTAGTCCTTCTTCAACAATAGATTTTGGATATAACTTGGACCATAAGTTGTCAAAATAAAAGTATTATCCTGAGAAATGTATTAATTGCCTCAGTTATTTAATATAACATCTCTTAAGACTCTTGATGATAGTGAAACGATTGCTATTATGAGCCAAGTTGTTAAGGATCTTTTCTGCATCAACTCTTACAGTCCCAATAATTATGAGCAAATTTTGAATATATCAAAATAATTTTCTAATGTCCAGCTGAAAGATATGCATACTTGTTTAATTAATAAAAGAGAAATTACACAGGGATACCCCATTACAAAACGTAACCAACAAATTATAACTTGTTTCAAAAATGACTTGGGCAAGTTTCTCATAGGAAATAAGGGAAAACATGTTTGCGAACATTAAAAAAATGCACTGCTTTTATGTTGTCACATTATAGGTACAGTTCTCACCTCAAAGAAAAGCAAGAATTCAGACTTTTGTATAAAGAGCCTCTAAAGCAATGGAGGCCTCCATGAGATTTCCAAGAATCACTTTTAAACTGAAAATGGAAAGAATCCATTTCTGCAAAATCTGTCCTTCCTGCAGTAAAACTGCTAAAACAGAACCTTTACAAAAGGGCCACAGTGCAGGAACACGGCTAAGAAACCTGTAGCAAATTTAGGTAGAGGCAGAAGATAAAAGTAACAATTCTATTTGACCCCATTTCCACTGATGTCATGTCTTTCATTTATTGGAAGAATAATACCTTCTGTGCATTATGTAAAAATTCAACCATCCTTCTTTTTACTACATACTTGTGGTACTGATTCTAAAACAAATCTTTTCTCTGCCTCTAAAGGAATACAGGTGGAGTACTTGTCCCATGCCTAGAAATATAATATGAATCTCTGAAAATAAAGAGACTGAGCCTCAGAAAATTAAGTAACGTTTCAAAGAAAATAAAAATTAGGCAGCCAGACTTTGCCTTTAAAATTTAGGAGTTTTGTTAGATTATATCCCAAGAAAAATCACATGATTAACCAGATTTTGGAGCAAGTTTTAATATTTAGGCTAAAAAATATACATGACTATAAATGTAGTTCAAAACCTCACTTAAAATAGTATCACCATAAAACATTCTCATAACCAAAGTGCAAGTAGGAAAGAAATTATGTCAGCCACTGGAATCTTCATTTCAGTTGCAAAATACCCTCAGCTACAACTTCTTTGAAAGGGCACTGAAGGTACTGAGCCCTGCATAGAAATTAATCCTTAACCAGGACTAAAAAACCAGTGCAGCAAACATCCAAACAGGATGCTTTTCTGCAGTTTGACCCAATTTCCTAATGACAGTCAGCTTTATTCTAAAACTCTGGAAATGACTGTGATCATCAACAAAAAGTCACTGGGATTTTACTTGGTGTTAGTTTCTGCAGGGTGAAAAGCCTTGCAGGATCTTCCAATGGAAGATTAAAGTCAGTGGATTTAGCTGACTTCAAAGAAATAAAAGCATTTATTGCAATGTTTTTCCTCAATATGATACTTGCATTTACTTGGTTGGAGAAGCTGTGATGCTGCTTCAGTAAGTGGTGCTAAGCGTGATCCTGAAGCAAGAACCAGAGCTTATATTTCCATGGTGTTGCTTCCTTGATCCAAACAGAGGGCAGTAATCTCACAAAGCAGAAAAGGGAGTAAGTCAGTATTTGATTTATGGTCTCTCTGGAAAAAGGTCATCTTACTGTGGGATCTGAGATTGAACCAAGGAGTATTTAATTTTTGGTGCGAAAGAAACAGCCTTCCATTTCCCCAATACATAAAGAACCTAGCTGAACAATCCAGTTCCTTGAAATAGTCAAGGGTGTCAAATCTGAAATGAAAATATTACATGTTTTCTCTGATCCTTTTTGGGCAAGTATCTCCTGTGAAGATAGTGTCTGGCATGCCTTAAAAACTGCACAGCTTAAGAGCCAAAGAAAAGAGGAATGGCAGCAAATCTGAAAAACTTCCTAGTCCTTTTCACATGGTGGGGCTTAGAATCCCACAGGGTCAGGTGGTCTCCAAGGAAAGCACCGTGTGGTGGAGAAAACAGGTTTATGTTTTTGACATTTTCTTCAAAAAAAAAGGTTGCAATTTTTTATTATTACTTGGGCCCATTGTATTTGAAATAATTCATTTTTAGAAAACAGTGTTTCCCAGCTGATGTGTATCCATCAGGATATCCATCAGGAAAATCAGTGCCATCCTCGATTGGCGCTGTCAAATGGAAAACTTTTGCCCCAGTCTGAGGACTGAGTATCTGATAGGAAAAGATTTTGGAGCCAACATCCAAGTCTTAATGGCTCTACCAGAGTTGATATTTGAATAAATACGTAAAATGTAAATCCCTGCTTGGAAGAAAAAGCCTTTATCAGGAGTCAGAACTTGTAATGCTTGTTGTATGTCTTTCTCTTTCCATCCCAAACACAGATTTGCATTTTACCCTAAATCTGACCAATGTCTGGAAGTGTCTGAATGCTCTCTTGTTCCTGAAAACATTTTTGTTGAAGGGTGATTTAAACCCTTCCTTTTAAGTTACATGAAGTTTCATGAGAAACCATCTGCTGCTATACACAGTCCTATTAGGGACAGTGAAAATAAAGCAAATGCTGATGATGTGTAAGTCATTGACAGCACATTTCTTTTTTAACCTTTTAATAGGAGGAAAACCTAAGACATGAGTCACAGGACATTACATTTTAGTTTTTCAAAGTATTTGTCATTTAATGAATATGTATTTAGTCCAGTCAGGGACAGAGTCCTGGTGAAGTTTCAGTGGAACTCTCTTGATAGCAGCTGAGAACAAAGCCATGGGTGGGCTGGTAAATCCCTGTCCAGGGCACTGACTGTGACCAAGAAAAGGGAATTACAAGGAGCATATGGAATCACAGTAGTGTATCTAGCAGGACTTGTGCTTCCACACACTGTTCTTAGTCTAGAAGCAGTACAGTAGCAGCATATTAGGGACATTCCCTGAAATGAATATCCACACCTTCATCAATAGGCTCTGGAAATACTTTGAAAAATAACTATTAGTCTATCTTTGCTTTATTTCTGTAAGCTATAGACAAGCTCAATGTTGTGTTGTTGCCTCTGGATTCTCTTATTGCTGACAATAACTATGGCATTAAACCCCACTGCTGTGTGTTCTGCAGGGGGTAGTCTGAGCAAAGCTTTTATTTTGTTTTCTAGTATGAAAAGATGGGAAAACTGTTTTGCCAAACCAACATGTAGGACATTAATGATCAATGTCCAAAATGTTTTCAGTGCTGGTTAGCTAGAATTATTTTAAAATTTGTCTAGCACAGTATTTGGAATGAGTCATGTAGAAATGAGTATTTATGTTCCCTCTGACCTCAAACATTCGTGGCCTTGTACAAGGTCACATAAGGAGACTGTGGAAAGCTTCCACACAACTAACTCCTGGATAATTTCTCTCCTTAGTTCAGCAAGCTGTGTATGTGATATACAACACATGGTTTTTGGTGCATTCAGAAGCACTTTAAGTTCTCATAAAATTCAGTTTATAGCTATTTAATTGTGAATGATAGTAACTGAAAACATAGAAGGAATGTTGGTGCAGAGAGACAAATTGCAAGGGACAGCATTTTGCTGTTGCTGCTGGGGTTATTTTTAAATCTGGCAATGATTCTGTCACCATTACACACACTGTTTAACCCAAAAAGATATTCTGAAAACAGCATAAAATTCCCAATCCAAAGACTAAGAATTTCAGAAAAATAAAATGCAATGGCAGCTGTCTAGGTTCTTGAAAATTTTCTTGGATGTCCTAAAATTATTTTTCCAGAGCTACTGTCTTCTGCGTTTTCTAGACGTATTTAGAGTTGTAAAAATATTTCTGAGTGTGGTGGTTTAACCCCAGAAGGCAGCTAAGCATCACACAGCCGCTCATCCCAGCCGCTAGTCCTCTAGGAGGAAAATTAACTCTATCCTAGCCAAAACCAGCACACAGATACAAAAGCACATATTAAAGAGCATGATTCAGATCAGAAGGACTGATGAGTCAACCACATATGCATAATGAAACAAATGACAGGAAAAACTGAAATGGCCATATAAGGATTTCCTTAAAGCCTGATTAGGAGAAACTCTGATTCCACTGAATATTGTGTTTCATACAGGGAGTTATTTTGCCACTTGAAAATGTGGACTAGCAGGCAGAACCTAGAATGATGAAATTCCCGTACCTAAGAACCACAGACACCTCTGGAATTGTACACAGTTCTTAGCAGCAAAATGAAAAAGTTCAGAAATCACAACTTTCTAGCACTACATTTTCAAATGTCAGACTGAAAAAAACCTGTCCTGCTACAGAACAAATCTTCAAATACATGACTGTCTAGAGTGAGAATAATACAAATACCACTTGAAGGAACATTCTTAGATAAATGAAACATTATGAAAAATATAATAAAAATTATATTGGTTGGAAAAATTTGGGAGGATTGAAAAGGATGGAAAGCATTAATTCACCTGTGTTAGCCTGGAGGACAAACATGACATTCTTTGTTTATTAGGCTCCATTATGAATTTTTGGTTGCTCTAAGGCCAAGGCAATAAACAAGCTTTTTCCTTTCAACTTTTGGATCAATTTTTAAAGGCCAGTAGGATTGAGTTAAGTAGGAGCTACTCCTAACAGGGCTGCACCCATTTATACCAGCATAGAATTTAGCCCACTGCTGGAATAATCAATTAGGTGATGAATTTATTAGCCAGAAAAAAAAGACGAAAATGCTATTGGAACAACCTCAAGGTACATCTTTTACTTACTTAGGGGTGGGAGTTTTTGTTTGAGGGGGTTCTGGTTTTGTGGTTTTGGTTGGGGTTTTTTGTTGTTGTTGTTGTTTGTTTGTTTTTGTTGTTGTTGTTTGTTTGATTTAAAAGAGTAAAAAAATAGGGATTTGATTGGGACACTCATTAGCAGTGAGTTTGGGTGGTCTTCACTCAGCAGCCACTAGAGAGAACTCCACTCAGGAGCCAGTTGGGACTGAGGGCAATTTCCTGACTGCTCTCCTGAGAGTGACAGCCACAGATCTGGTATAACTGTGTCCCTTTCATGTCTTCCCCTCCTGACTGATGCAGACACAATATCAGCAGCAGCTCGGAGTTCTGCAGGGCCATGGATGGGCACAAAGCCTTCCCTCCCTCTTCCTAAGACATAGCGTGGCATCCTTTACTCCCTGAACAACTGCTCCTTCCTTCCTCCAAGAATAAATGCACACTCAGTGGAAGCACCTTACATACTGAATTCAAGATTTGGGCCACTGGCACACCCTGCCAGAGTTTGCCATATTGATAATGAGCCTGTATTATTGATAAAAGTCCCATTACAAATGTGGAAAGGATCCCAGAGTGGAAGGAAAGGGATAAAGGAGGAGCCGAATCCTCGCAGTACACTGAAACTGAGCCTCCACTTGGTTAGCTACAAAAGAGGGAATTCCAAACTACTTGTTTCAGGCAAAGCATTCTTATGCCTGAAACTACAAGCATTTAAAACTATATAAGATACTTCATAGCTATTAAAAAGACTTCTGTTTTCTTCCACATTCATAAGGCCTATGACTATCCACTATTCAGTGGTATTTGCGACTTTCATTTATATTCTTGTTACAACCTGTATCCTTGTTATGCCCAAGTATTAATCTGTATCAGCATAAGAATTGCGAAGTATTGTGTAAATAATTTGTTCAAGTGAGATAGTTCTCCAAGCTCTTAAAAACCATTATTATAATGGCCATATTAATTATTTACAAGAGTAAGACCAACTTGAGGCTTTGCTAGGCATTCCCTTTTCTAAGAAGAATGTTGTCAAGTGCTGAACTCCCAGGATCCTTTTTTCACAGTGATTTCCTACTGCCTTCAGCATCAACTAATCTTACACGCCTTCACAGTCCCAGAACATAAAATGACAGTGCTCCTGTAGGACGCCCCTCTGTACCACAGTTCCCTGAGACTGCCAGGTAGGTATTTCAGTTTCCCTTTTTAGAATTCCTTTCAGAGGACTCCTACAGATTTGTAGATGTGAGCTTTTTATAAAGGCTTACTGAATTTAGGAAAATACACTGATCTTTTAAAATTGGGTCATTTCACTGAAATATGCTTGTTATAGAGTTATCAAATCCATCTTCCAGGAAAATTGTCAGAGCTCAATAACAGCACTTAGTCACTCTTTCACAGCATGACTCCCACCCTTAATCATCATCAGTAAAGCTGGGGCTTGCCTGTTTGATCCTGTTAGAGAAGTTATTAAACCATGTTACTTCAGCTGAGCAATATCTTAATGGGGAAATACCACAAAACAGAATGTTTTCCAAACTAAAGGTTTTAATGAAATGAAACAACGCTTCTAAATCAAAAAAAGAATGGCCCAAAATTCAAACTAGAAAGTACAGTCATTGTTATTTATTCCTGTGTATCATCTACATGGAAGAAATATTAAATGTCATAAAAGACTGAAGACCTGAAAACAGAAAGGATAAACATCAATATTGTCAGATGCTAAGGAATGTGACTTCAACAATTAATGCTCTTATCGTCCATAGCCTAACTGGGAGCTTTCATGACTAGTTAATGGCTGAGAACGCACAGCAGGGGAAGGCAGGTGAAGCTCTTTCTGTCACCCTGCATCTCTCGCTGCCAGCCCGTGCCGAGCCAGGTGCGGCGGCTCGGCCACGCGGCTCCCCGCGCACAGCGGCTGCTCCGGCAAGGACGCGGCAGCGCCCCGGGGCGGCGTTCTGCCCAGCCCGGGAAGCGTGGATTGCTGGCTCAAGCTTTCTGTAAGCCGTTTTCATATTGTTAGTTTTAATGAGGCAGTACTCCCGCAGTGTCTTCACACAGCCCTGCCCTTTCTGCCCTCTTGGAGCACAGCATTTCAGGCTCTCGACCCCACAACACTCTCTAATGTTTCCTCTACCTATCGCTCATCCTGAGCAGATCCAGGACTCCAGCACGGTTCTCACAGAAGCAGATGGCCTACGAAGGGGCTAGTGTGAAATGCTAATGGTCTTGCTTCTTGAACAAACACAAAAGAAAGGAAGTTTACAAAAAAAAAAAAAAAGCCAATCCCAAACCCCAAAGACAAATGATTGGCTGAGCACTAACATTGAACAGAAGCGGCATCTTATTCTGATCCAAGTATATCTAGAGTAGGAAAGAAAGGTAAAACTGGCTGAAGCATGTGCAAAACAGTTTGCAAAGGCACTGTAAAGCAATGAAATAGTTTCCGATCTTAATATTATCACATGAATGTCATTGTGATGCAGCAAACAATGAAATAAACCCACTGCATGAAAACAAAATGAGAACCAAATAATCATACTATGTAGTTAACCCCTAGTTTTATTCTAGTGATATTTGTGGTAGAAGGCATAGATATTCTCTGAAAGAGACACCAACATTTTTCTCTGCTCTTTCCTGTATATAGGTGAGTGCTTTGAACAGTAAACCCTAGAGTCATTTTCCTTCTTGCTCCCTCCTGTCTTAGTTTCCTTTCTGCAAACCCCATTCAGTACTTAGAGAAATAAAAAAGTCATAAGCACCAACACTGAGGACAGGACTTCACAGCTTGAAAAGATGAAAAGTCTTTTCTTACATCTTTAACTACAACACCAATTGTAAATTTGTCTTCCAAAATCTTAAAGGGAAAATATGGTAGGGATTTTTTTCTTTCACAGGTTTTCCTACATCTGAAGACATTTTTTCCCTCTCACTACATGTGCAAAAGTAGAAAGACAAGGGGAAAAAAGCCCAACAACTATTTTTTTTAGTAGAATTTGCATTCCATTGACAATATTTGCATTGGGCATGTTTAGACATGTCCTTTTTTTTTAGTTTCCTCAGTTTTCAGAGCAACCACATTCAGATGTTGCATCACTTCAAGACTAGGTGAAAAAGATAACTAAAGTCTGAAAAGACCCTTTTCCTCACTTGATTAGATAGTTTTAATTGAGGTAGCTGATCTAATTTATACAAAAGTATTTAACTCTTTTCCACCTAGTTTCCTACATGCTGCTAAAGAAATTTGTAGGGGCAGTAGGTGAAAATGATTCAGTTTTGAATGCATGATTGTAACTTTAATAACATAGTAACATTAATTTTTAAGAATAGCTGTTGTAAATTTAAAGCTTAATACTTTATAGTTTTAATATGTTTAATAAAAATAGTTCAAATAATTACAAAGAATCTAATGGATTAATATTTGCTTCCATATATGCTTCTGGAATTGAATATTACAACAGAATAAATATTAAATTGGATTTTATATATTATTCAAGACAAGTCTTTGTCTCTATCCCTTCTGACTAGATAGCAAGAAAGCTGTGGCTGGATGCCGTTTCCTCTTACAGGGTTACAGCATAAACAAGGATCTGGTCACAGTGATTAAAGGGATTGTAAAAGTTACAAGAAACTTTGCAATCAGGCATGAAATTAATTGGTAGATCAGCTACACACTGACTCCATAGGAGAGCAGAAGTCAACCTCACAGCAAAACAAAACTTCACTGCCCGTGGGAACAAAATCCTGGTGATTCCAATACCAGTCGTTTCTGGAGGAAAAGCAATTGCTGCCAAGAGGGGCCAAAGAAGCCCGGGACTCGCAAGCTTGGCCTGCTGTTCGTATCAGCACGGGACAGGGATGGCATGCACTGAGCAGGGGCGGGGGAAAGAAACATCGTTCCTCCCAGTCACAGACAGACAATGCACAGCCAGGGAGAGAAACTGTCCACTGCTGCTCCTAGTGAGTGCAGCAGAATCAGCTGCTTTTAGTAGCCAAACTAAATGCAGACTGGCACTGTGCCACAGACATCTCCTAAATTACTTTCTTAGGCAGGGACAGAAAAGAAATCCTGTCAGATGGTCTCCAAAGCCACTGCCTTAACCACAGCTCCCTTTCCATTGCCCGACTCTGGCACCTCCTGCTGCCTCTCTCTCTCCATGGCCAGGCTGTCAGAGGCGATTCACACAAGAGCAAGGCAAAATGTACTTTGTTAAAAGACCACGCTGCGCAGCTCCCTGTTTTCCTTACTTTTGGATCACTGGAGTGTTCAAAATTCTCCTTTTATCAGATTCAATCATCCTCTGTTAAACTCAGCAGAATTCCTCTGAACTACAAAATGACATTTCCTATTGGTTTCTTTATGTTTCACCAAAATAATACAGATATTGTATGTAACCTGCAATTGGAGATTATTGAGGCACATCCTCAGAAGCCAGTTCGAACAAATAGCACACTTGGCAATCTCTTTTGTATATAAAGAGGGACTAGTTCTGCCATCTTGCTTTAGTGGGGTTAAATATACATCAATATACATACAGAAGATACTCATGGCTGTAACAATAACAGATCTGAGTGATAAGCACTGCAATTCAATAATATAGCACCGCTATCATTTTTTGAACTATGGGTGAAAAAATCAAAGAGCATATTTGCACTCTATTATGAAGTAATGAACACATAGAATTCATTTCATATCTCACAACTAGAATAGTGCCTGTCAGAAGATGCACTTGGATTTTTAAGTGCAAAATCCACATTTTTCCTCGTGTGCCTTTTAGGCATACCAAGCCATAGCACAGAGTCCACTGGGAGCTATGTTGTTCTAAGAGAATCATGCAAAAAGAAAATATTTGTGTCTTGGAGGCTGTGGGGGTAGGAATGGGGTTTGGATTTCCTTCTCACCATTCCAGGTCTGATCACTTCAAGTAAAATAGACCAGAGCTATATTCTTGTGTTTTCCTTGCCCTCTCTTGATAGGCTGTATTTGCTTGAAACAGGGATGGAAATGCAAATGTTTCTGATTTTTCTGCTGCTTACACAGACCCTGAAGTGGCTAACAGCTGGAATTTGAGGGGAATTTTTTATCTGCCTAAATGATACTAAAGAGAAATCAATAGCTAGACTAGACACTTGCTCTGACTCTGCTGTGTTCAGACTATCCCTGTAGGCTGGCTAGGTCCATATAGTCACTGCAGTGTTAAGGGTACCAGCCTATTTCATGAGCCTGAACTCCTCTTGGCACCACTACCACAGCATCCTCTTGGAGACTTCTGGCAACCAGAGAATGTGAGTAGCTGATCTGGACAGGGATACTGAAACAACTTTCCTTGCACTTTCCCTCCTCCTCAGTACTTAAAGCACAGAAAGTCTCTTGTATTCGATTAAGCTTTATGTTAATTAAAATTTAAATAGCAAGACAAATGCAATATTTCAATTCCACATTTAAAAAGAAAAACGTGATTGTCATGAACAGACAATCACCAACTAAATGCTTCACTTCCTAGGGGAAAATTAACTTGAATACATTGTACTCAACCAGAATTTCTGTTTCTCTGCACTTTAATGTGTTGGTCATAAAACCTCTTCAAGAGAGGATACAGGTGCTATAGATGATTGCTTGTATAGACAGGAATAGGCAGGAGCCTGCACATTATATTTATTGGCTTGGCTGTTTATCCTTTAGGCTAAGGTCGTATGCATTAACCTAGCCACTTCCTAGGTTTATTTTAAAAGGAAAAATAAAACACACGCCTAGAAATGCTAAAATTTAAATGATTCCAGGTGTGGCGGTCAGTGATCGGTAAGTTGGGCCCTTGTTAAATCTTTTGTAAGAGATTTAATTTACTCTGTTTCTCTGAGGCATTGGTGCCTGAGCTATCTACAGGAGGAGTGCAGCCCTGAAATGGATAAGACCTGCACAACTGGCAGCTGAGAGAGTGACTTCACGTGGCACTGGTACAACACATGTTCAGCCTGCTGCACCTCTTTTGACATGCTGTTATCAGGAGCAGCTCTGGCTCTGCGAGGGTGGGCAAACCAGGGGACTGGAGCAGGGACTGGAGTCAACTAAGGCACCAGCAAGGGACACAGGCCTAGGTCCTGTTGAGGGGAGAGCACTGCAAAGCCTTGGAGGACAGGGACATGCACATGAAGAGAGCAAAAAAGGGTATGTTAGAGAAGAGCTAAAAGGAACATTAAGCAAATCAGGGCAAACCACACCTCTTTTTCCTTTCCCTGACCCTCCTTGGTAGTGCTCAGCTGTGTGACGATGGCTCAGCAACAGTGACCACTTGGTAGAGGGCTGGGGTGTAAAAGTAGAGTAAGAAACTAGAGGAGCCTGTTTGTACTAGAGGAGTGGAATTGGTAGAAACCTGGTTTTGATTTGGGCTCTTGAGTTATTTGCAGTAGAAAGGTAGGTGTTTTCCAGATGAACACATGGAAAGAAAACAGGAATTAAGGGAAAAAAATGGAATCAATATATTTGAAAGGAGTAGGAATTGCAGTACATATTGATAGATCTTTTAATGGATATTTCATTAATTTGTTTTATGCAGGCTTGGACTAGACATTTAAAGGTTATTTAACACCACCAAATGATACTGTATACAACTGACCTCGTACTGAGTATATGGGGATTAGGTTGGTAAATGGTCACAGTTCCAGTCTTCTGCCTGTGCTGTTTGCTCAGAGACAGATTCTAATTGGTTGCATTAAGCATCAATTGCATAACCATTATCACATAAGAAAAACTGCACCTGAATGTTGGAGAGGGAGAATGGGACATGGAAAAGATCACAGGGAAAAATATCACAGAAAGAGCAAGCATTTTACAGAAGGCAAAATCATGGGGTGCACAAGAGCATGAATGATAGTGCATTTTATTTTCTTTGTATAAATGACTTTTCCACTAAGCACTTGTATCAGGTTCCCCAGAGCTGTATTAATTTTCCAGTTCTGCCACCAGCTTCCAACTTACTCTTTGAGAATATACAAAATATATGTTACTGGTTTCTAGAAATAAAAATGTGATCACGAATCCTCTCCTCCCAAATCCAAACTCTATGACCTTCCCAGAAGTAAAGCTCTTTTTGAGATTTCAGTATTCTGAAGATAGCTGAGCACAGCCTAAATTCCACCCCGTCTTTTCCTCTGGTGCCTGGGGCCATCTCTTTCCTCACCACTCACACAATATGAGGACAGTGCTTATACACAAGTTTGCTACTTTCACTGTGGTGGAGAGAGCCTCCTCACAGATATGCTCTAAAACACAAAGGCTGAAAACAAGTTGCATTTCCTTAGGTGTGGCTAAGCCATATAGCACAAACAGACCTCATTTTTGTCTGCTTTTCATTTACCCCTAAGAAAAATACTGCCAGGTTATATTTAGCATTCTGAACCAGTCACGAGAAGAAGCACTGGGCAGGGCTTGTGGTTTCTTCAAGCAATCTGCTGATCATACCATCTCGGATAATTCATTAATTCCCTGTGTAGTGAACTCTTTGGGTTTGCTTCTCTCTAGAGGTCAGCAGAACCCCTTTTCTCGGTTCCCCAAGAGAAAAAACCTTACTAGTATAGCACTCAGACTCAGCCTGGACAAGGAGTGCCTGGCAGGTCTTTTGTTCCCACCTCCTAGGCCAGAGCTCCTGCACAGCCAGTTCTTGAGACAAAGAAGATCAGAAGTTTGGCACAAGCTCTTTTCCCTTTTTAACTTCTCTCCAGCACACCCAGACAACCATATAGGAAACAGATCCGTGGTCTGTCCCCAGACAGTGCATCAGGACTGTTGCCCATGGGCAAGGGAGCTGCAGGAGAAGCACAATGACACCAGGTGACCCTTCCAGGGTGAGGTGGCTCAAAGAGCACCCACAGCAGCACTTAGAAGCCAAATTTATTTGGGAACCCTTAATGCCATTATTTAAATGTAGAGCTAATGCCAGAAACAGGCTTGGGGTTACATCCCATACACTGAGGTTCCTTAGGCTCTCAGCCCTCTAACAAGGGATTCCTCACTGTTTATATCAGCATATTTCTCCCAGCAGATGGGCTATCATTGCTATAGTTTAAGGATTTCACCTGTAAAACCAAAACAAAGCCTGTTATGGGATTAGAGAACTTCAGGAACAGAGAAAAGAGCAGCTGTTTCCCTTTGTAGGTCAAGAGGAGAAATTTTTACTTTCAGGAAATGAGTTTAATTTCTAAATACCAAAGAATAGCATGAATCTTTTTCTGATCAAAAGCAGGCTAAATATCTGATGTGGTAGAACATGCCAATTGTGACAGGTAGTCTCAGTAATCAGTAGAGGGCCATCCTAATTTTCCTTCTTGGAGCAAAAAACCCTTAATTATCTGTAGTTGAGATGGAATTTCTTGAAATGGAGATCAATAACTACTAAACAAACAGGCCAAAAAAGAATAAATCTAGGGGAATGGGTTGAAATAGTGAGATACATCATGAAATGTGATTAATGACACCAAGGGAAATATAAAATAACATGTTTCCCTGGAAATGGACTGTAAGTGCACAATGTCTGCACAATATTGTGCATCTGCAGTTCTCTGTCCTGCCACCTAATATCCAAATTGTCTGCCAGTATAAACACAGCTGCTAAATGTCTTCTACAACTGCAAAAATAATGAATCTCCACTTTTTTTCCCAGCTATTGAAGTATATTTTTACAGAGACAAATGCAATGTTTACCCTTGTTCAACAGGAGAAAATGCCAATGCCCAACATGTATGTCTTATTAACCCACACTGAGAGTCAAATACCATAGATCAAAGAAATGGGATGGCTGTTTTCTAGTATCCTTAGATGAGCTGAGATTTAATGTTTTTGGCTTGAACAGTTTCTCATCTGGTTTCCGCACAGACATATGCCTACCCATCGCTACAAAATCACCATTTTAGTTGGTCTCGACAATCACTACAACAGAATCTGGCAGGATTTTGAAGGAAGGATGAGAAATCTTCTTTTTGTAAACTCTACTTTCCACATTGTGGATTGGCCTGCAGACTCTGCTGGGGAAGAACTGTGCTCAACTTCTCCCCAGCCTGGAGACATAGGTCTGCAGCAGCCGGGGGCGTGGGAGACTCCAAGTAACAATTTTCATGTTAAAATACTAGCCTCGACTTTAAGAAGTAATTTAAGATAATTTACTAGGTTGCATTTACTGAAACAACTTCTTTTCAGAAAATATAACTAAGGAAAACCCAAGATAAATGGAAAATGATAGTCAGGATTTTCAAACACTGTACTCTGCTCAGACTTTGCATAGATCAAGAGAGCATAAACGGGAAAAAAAGAATGGGAGAAAAAAGAGAGAAATAAGGCTCCATAAACCTAGGAAGGGTACCAATCCATTTATACGCTTCCTGGAATGCTTAGAACATTTAGTCTTAAAGACCACCAGAAACCACTTTTGTTGTGCAAAAGGTTTCACACATGAACTGAAGCCAAAAGTTTTTTCATGGCACTGTGGGAAGAAAAAAACCTTACTGCAAAGTTTGGTGAACTACAGATAGAAATTGGTCTGTAGGCCTGCCTGGTAAAACTTTCTGAATTTCTGAAAACACTGTCACTCCCCTCAGCCTCCTTCAAATCATAGGCTTGAAATTTATCTCTTCTGTTACAAGAGCAGAAAACTAGCACCTAATTGTGATTAGGCAAGTAAGCGAAGTACTACTGTTACTCTTGATTAGCTAAAAACTATGAACACGCTTGTTTTTTGGCAGTTTGTCTCTCCCAACCTATACCCCAATTTTATCTTACTCATCTCTTACAACCATTAGCTGGCATGCTGTGGGGCAAGGAATATGCTTTTCTCTAGGCATGTACATGAACTAGCTTCAGTTCACTTTTCGCCTGGCTGCAATAGAAATGCCAAGGACATTAACCATAAATATGAAGGTTATAATTTTTTATCCTTATACAAGAAAGCAAGATATATCATAAATTTTAATACAATTATAGAAAAAAATTACATAAGTAATCATTAAAGACAAATTAGGAAGATTCAGTTGGTCAAACCATCATGATAAGGAGTAGGATACAACTTTAGTTCTTTGTTGGAAGTTCCAGTTGTCAATCTCTATTTAAATTATTTCTTCCAGATATTTAATTGCAGATGTTCTCAATCTATTACTCTGCCAGGCAGAACACAGTTTTTGGATATCACTTTGCCAATGATCCCCCGTGATCTGGAGCTGTGCTTGGTAGAGTTCAAAGCTGTGATGTGGATCACACTGTTTTGCTGGGGAGAGGGGAGGTCCGAGACCTCTATAAATAATATTTACAGCAGGTAAGTATTTCTGCATCCTTGCATCTGGATCTTGGAGTACTCTCTGACCATTAGAAGAAAACAAACTGAAGTGGAAATCCAGACTTTCTTGCTGCCAGACTCCAACGCACAGTTGGATCTATGAACCCAGCTCTCCAAGCTAGCTAGGTATGAGTTTGAACTCCAAGTCTTAGTATTTCTGTTTAACAGCGTCACAATTTAAGTGAAGGCTAGAGCTGAAACAAACAGTTGCTCCAGCTGAGAGGCTGTGTTTGCATGCTGTTCCCATCCTCTGGGCTGGCCCCGAGGAGCAGAGCTCAGAAAGCACACAGCACTGCTCTTCCCAAGCAGCATGGCTTGGGATGCTGCCTCACGGGGGTGGGATAAGGTCGCAGTGTAGGTACAGCTGTCGGCTGTGCTGCGGTAAAAGCAGGCTAATGCCTTTAAAGGCTGTGGATTTATTCTATCCCACAGTTATTCTGGCATAAATCACAGCAGGAATTTGACTACAGCAGCAATATGGGAAGAGGTGGGCACAAAATACAATGAGAGCAGACATGGTGAAGACGGTGTCTGATATTGTGCCCCAAAAGGAGGCAGGAGAGCACAGGGGATAAACAGTACAGACTTGAGAGTCCTTCTTGGACATTCTGCCTGGAAAAGCAACAATTGAGACGTGGTCAAGTACCAATAAAGAAATATAATTTTGCTTTCGTGGTTTTTACTCAAGAGGCATCCATATCACATCATGAAAGAAGTGGGGAGGACTGTCAGCCTCATTTATGATATATTTCCCTTATTCATTCTGCTTTTAAAACCCCACAAGTTTCCCATGTTTACGAATCTGCTAAAACACATGGCATTTCACAAAAATGGACAAATATGACTGCAGACTCTCAAGGTAACAAAGAATGCTTGGATAAGGATGCCAGTCACTGGGAAGGCACCACTTACTATGAAAAGCCCTTGGATGATGCAGAGGAAAAGCTTGCCAAATGCAATGGAAAAAAATTAATTGGCCTGATCATTACAAGAGATCAGTGTGTGCCATTCCCAGCCACTTCAATGTGAGTTGCTCTTAAGTACTGTCCTATGATGGTTGGACCTGAGAGATTCTAAAGAACCCTGAACAGAAAACCAACCCTGGACCTAACACTATATGCCCTGTAAGGTTACAAGAGAAAAACATAACAAAATAAAATAGGAGAAGCAATTTTCAACAAAACTGTCCTCTTCCTGCCTTAACATCATTCATGTTGCCAACAAAACAAATCCAAGTGATCACCACAAACACACACCTCTCAGGAAGTCTGCCCTCACTGCTGGCTTCAAACATTTTCTGGCTTTTTACAGTGCTGAAATTATTCCTGCATGAAATCCTGGAATTACAGTGAGGCACCACCCTGTCTGTGGTTACAGGCTGCACAGACAAAGCCTTGGAGAGAACGCTGGGTGCTTCCTCTGGTGAAGCAAGGGTGGAAAGGGGCTCCAGCTGTCCTGTGCCTCCCCATCTCTTGCCAGGGATTTGCCCTCCTGCCTGGGAGTGCCCTCCAAACCCCAGGGCTGCCAGCCTGGGTGCCAGTACGTGCCAGGGATGTGCATGCAGCTCCTTCCTCTCCAGTCATCCTCACTGCAACCTGTCATCTTTTCCGTGTAGCCACACAACATTTCAAAGAACAAAACTATGGGTAGGATACCTTTCATAATAATAAATAGGAATAGCAGTGCTTTTGTGAATTTAGGTCAATGCATCATCCTTAGAGCGCATTATAAATTCATCAGAATCACAGCCTGAAGAAAATTTTATTCCCTGGCACCAGCTGCTTTTAGCTGTGCCACAGATCTTTAGCAGAATTTAAACTCCAGATTAAGTATTGATTGAGTTTAAATAAATTATAATATGTTATAATGAGAAAGCTGGACTCTGAATGGTATAGATAGTTTTTCTTTTTACCTCCTTTCTCACCTCAAATATTAACAAATTTATTCGCTGCATTTTAACTGCACTGAACAACCAATTCAGAAATGTATAATACTGAAGTACTAATTTAAGTAGCACCTTCACGTACTTGACAGGAATGAATAGAAATTGTAAACTAGGTACAGAATAAACATATCAACTTAAAGGATTATGTGAATAGGAATAAATTCCTAAAGAATTAGCTACAGGGGGAAAGTAAATGCAAAACTGCAGCTTATATTAACATTTGATTATATTTCAGATACTTTGTTCCTTTTTTAAGGTTTGAAAATATCTCTGTAGTGATGGCTACCAACAAGCTGCAAGACAATGATCCACTCTTTTCTCGTGTTCAGTAGCATCAGCTGCTTGTATACCCAACATGTTTTTTCTGGACGACAAACAGATGAACCTATCATTTTAAACTATATTTAATAGGGAATAAAAACTTTCATGATCAGGTATTCAGAATGTAACTGTGATACAGTTACTGTAGCCAACTAAGAAACACAACAAGCCCAAATTTTACAGAAAAAACCCCAACAACTATCTTCTGTACTGCTAAAAGAGGACAAGAGGACACATAAGGACATATAGTTTTGTGTTTGACCTATTTTGGTTGATTTAATTTTCAGATTTTGTAAGCCAAGCTCCAGTGAGTTCCTGAGGAAAAAATTCTAACTGGCATTTTACTGTGAGTCAACCCTCACACAAAAAGTGCTTTGTGAATCAAGATAACATTAGAAGCTGTCTAGCTGCACGTACGAAAATACCAGTTTGGACAAAAAAACCAGAGCTGTAATGGACTTCTAATAGCAATAATACTTTGCACTTCTGAACTACATTTCAATTTGAGATCTCTAAGTGTTTTGCAGTGCGTTGTCAATTAAGTCTATCACTTGGAAACTTCAGGAGAAAACAACTATCATGATTTTACTGATGAAGAAACTGAGGTGTAGAGAGGCTGAATGACCTTCATAAGATCTCACAGCAAACACTATGGCAGTGCATCATCAGAAATGCCAGGCAGCATTTTGGAACTCCAGCAAGGGTACTAACTTCCATTTCCAAACAGCCTATCTGCTATATGTTTGACTAACGTTTCACCAGCTTTGTGACCAATAGAATTCATCTCTTCATTTAGAGCTAGCTTATTTCCTGGTGCTGTTCTTACCAAGCTGATGACAGGAACAGTAATTCTTTTAACAAAAGTGCAGTTTGGGGTACGACAGCAATCCAGATAAAGTCCACTTTGAGATGGAATGAGCGCCTGAAATTGCACATAGCACCACATTGCATATAGACAGAGTGACAGAATTGAGTCTAGTTAACAGCTAGCAATCACCCATTTAAAGAGACAAGCCTAGAACTTTACCAGCAATATTGTCCTCAGAATATGCACATAGCAGGGTCATAGTCTTTTCTCTCCTAAGTTCTTCACTGTGAATAGAGATAGCAAGCTTTGAGTCTGACTGTTCTTTTCTAGTTGCCACTGAACAGCTGTGTTATTTAATGCTTTCTTTCCATTCTCTGCTAAGAATGATGTAATTGCTTTCTTTTTCTGAAAAATATAAGCAGAGGGAGGATTTCTCCATATGTCTCTTTTTTTAGTTAGACTCTACACTGCAGTTAGAATAACCCAGCCCTTCTTTACAGCACTAATAAAAGCAAGAGGAAGTGGAATTAGATTTTGCAGTGCTGTACATTTTCACCTGCCTACACCTAGTTAGCTACCACTGAAATCTTCTTGGTAGCTAACCCTGGACATCTAAGCTTTTGTCTGGCCGAGCAGGGTTAGCAGTGGCACTAGTCTGTGTAAGTGCATTGCTGCAAGGGTATATCCAAAGGCCTTCAGGGATTAGCACAGAAATGCCATGAAGCTGAGCACTTTGCCTAAGCCCCATTTGTGACCAGGGCTGTGCATCCACTCTCTGGATGTGGCAGCCCTGTGTGAAATTGAGGAGCGATGACAGGGAGGTGAGAGATGGAGTTCAAGGATCAGGCAGTAAGAGCACAGATGACACAGTTATACCTGTTACACCGTGAGACCAGGCAGGATGTTGCTGTATCCATAGGCTTTCTTTAACGTTAATCCCGAATCACTGCTGTAGCATGGTTCTCTGGGAATATGTGAGGGACTTCCTCATGGCCTGGATGTAACCAGTTATTTTGGGGGAATGAAAGAGGCTCAGATTTGGTAATCCCCACTAAAAAATCCCCTATGCATCTTATGTTACTGTATGGTAGATACATTCTCTACAGTCAGAGAACGAGGTTCAGGGATTAACTGTATGCATTTCCCATATGTCCATCAGTTTGTACATGGAAACACTCAGGAAGAATCAGCAAAAGGTGTGGCTAATAGCAGTTGTATGCTAACCCATGTGGGTCATGGTTGGGTATCATAAAGATGGCTAAGGCTATCACAGCTGCAGAGCAGAAAAATATTTTCATGATTTCTAAAATTTATGTCTTGCTACTTAAGAAAACTCTAGTTTTTGAAAGAAAATTCAACAGTCCTATTCTTCCTTGTCCTATTCTATAGAGGTACATCTCCTTTCCAAATCTTTGGACATATAACTGATATAATGCATGAAGCCAGTCAATGCAGTGGTCACTGTATCACACAGATCTGATACATTACAGGTTATCTTTTTCCATGCATTTATGATTCTGATCTGATAGCTTTATATTTGCATGCTGTTTTTTTGTCTTTGCTTGAAAAACAATTGAATTTTAGATTCATAAAATAATGGAGACTATGCAAAGACCTATGTGATGATGGCTAGCTACATCTGAAAATTCTTTAGCCTGAAAGCCTGGCAAGTGTTAAAGCAAGCTGACAGAAATCCCCTGCAGTGCTTAAGAAAAAACTCAGCTCTCCCTCCTCCCAGCTAAACCCTGAAACAAGGTCAATGCACTAAAAGGCTCTGGAAGTAATTTTTTTATAAATAAATATCCTGGGGAATTAGTGCAGCAAGTGCCACAGTCATGTCTCTAAAATAAAGGTAGCTATAAGTATGTGAGCATTTCCTTTACGTGCTAAGGATGGCACACATCAGCCAAGGTGAGATTAAAAGCATCTCTCACTACATGTTACAGAAGAAGCAATATTTTTTTCTGTTAGAAAACTTTGATCATAACCTTGAATCAGCAAGCTGTTTAAGTCCATGCCTAGTGTTATGTCTGTGAACAATCTTTGATGTGCTGGAGTCACAGACCCCTGAAAGGACACTTGTGGGCCTAACAAGTAAAATGCAGGAGTAAAAGCAGAAGTCTCCCAAATACGAACTACTGCCAAGTTTCCAAAGCTTTGGTCAGCTACTCTGCTGACCAGATTCTGACACCCTGAGAGTCACCTCTGATTGAGTCCTGCCTATCATGGCAAGTGCCTTTTTTACCCATCTGATCTGTTCAGATACTGCATTATGGCACAGCAGTAATTAGCTTTTCTTTAAAAGGGATCAAAAGTTCCAATCTCCTATGACTGCAATCAATGGCAACCATTTCCCTCAGCAACAGGGCATGAATTATACAAATATACACTGTAAATCTAAGTAAGGCAACTGAAGAAGGTGAAAAAATTACATTTTTTGGCAAGGGCATAATAATTTGGGAATTTACATATTTGGTGACATCGATGGGACACTTTGTCCTAGCTTGGATTAATTTTTTGAAAATTATTTCAGCTCTTCCTCCTTCCACTTTAATTTTATCCAGAAAGCTTGTCGTTCGTTTGCTGAAAGGAAAAGAATATGGAAGAAGGCGGATCCTTCAATCACAAATCCACTTATCTTCACTGCATCTGTGATGTTGTTCCCTAAGCAGTAGTAATCTCCTACATTCAGGAAACCTGTGCAGGTTTCTCACAGGAAAGGCACAACATCTGAGCCAGTGTGAACACAGCAGTCAAGGACTGGGAGAAATAAAAGAAATTAAAACCCAACCTAAACAAAAGTCCAAACCAAAACCTTTTAATTTCTTCTTCATCAGGATATCAAGGAGCAGTCACTTAAATGAAGAAGATATTTATTCCTTCCTCTTTTGGAGGAAATTTCCTAAGGTTTAAAATGCAGATAAAAAGGCTTACAATTCTATATTAGCACAGCCTGATTTTCAGTAAAGCTTATCACTGCCTGCCATGCAACTGGCTTTCTTTCTTTCTTTGAAAGTTTGAGGTTCTTTACATAGAAAATTATGTTTTCAAAATACAGTTGAGAATCCTGATGTTATAATCGGTTTCAGAGCCACTATGTACATTACTAATGGTGTACATGAGTCCCTTGACTGACTCCACTGCACATGCTGAGATTAGCAGCTACCAAAACATCATTATAAATTATAAGGTAAAGGAGAATGAGGCCAGCTTTATATTTCTGACTTGGTGAAGGTGTTGATAGCTTGTAGTGAGTGGAAATTCTTGTAAAAAATGAGGTTGGAAAATGTTCTTTTTCCTGAACTGTTAAAATGATAAATACTAAATAAACAGCTGCAAGTGAAATGATTCCCTGCTGTCCAACAACTACTTTTCTAAACACCTAAGAAAGTATTCATAAATACAGTCAAGTGTAAGTCTGATATCCAAAGTAAATAAGGTACACACAAAGCACTGGTCACTTCGTAGTGTTTCCAATGTATTCTTTTAAATTGCAAGAAGGAAGACCTCTAATAGTCCACAGCTCCCAATTCAGAAAATATTTGCCTGGATATTTTAACTGGATATTACTGAAACCCTGCAAACTCCTATAAATAGGACAAAATCAGCAAACTACTGAGCCAAGAAGGAAATGTATATGCATAAGGAGATATGCTCCATTTCTATATCTCACAGAGAGAAGAATGAACTCCCATCTTATGTTGTCTTTCCATAGCAGTCCAAACATGTTGGGAGCTGAGTTATGAACTAATACAGATTTCAAATACTGTGAAGAGTGGTTGAGGAAAAATGAAACATAGATGCATTTGGCCAATTTAAAATGTCCAAGCTAGGAGTACAAGTCATTTAAATATATACAACCCCTCTCTTATCTTGAATGTGATCAGAACTGTCGCCAGCAAGTAGACAAGAAACTGCTTGGCACTCTGTTTGTGTTAACTCCTTCGAAGAGCAAACATAGTTCACATTACAAAACTTGTGGGATCCTTTCCTTTATAGAATAATGTAAACAAACATTTTCTTATTTAATCTGTTTAATTAAGTGTTATTTACTACCAGTTTCTGAAGCACTTCAGATAATAAAAGCTAGATCCTTGATCCTAGTGGGAATTTTAAGTGTCAGTTTTTATTAAAAAAACCTGTTACCCATTAAATGTTTTAACTATGGCTTTAGGAATTTTAAGAAAGTCTCATAATTTTTAATGTCTTGATCTCTATGTCTTAAAAGGTAAGTAATTTTTTGACCTACTTTAACTGTTTCAGACTCTTTTAATGCAATATGCAATCAATACATTAATGCACTGAATATATCAGGTTAAAAGGAGCACAGGTTTTCCATGAAGTCTTTTTAGTTTTTCCTTTTCAGGATTTTCCTGAATCTGAGAGTCAGTAGATCCAGTCCTAGATCGACCACTCCAGTCTGGAGAATGATGTAATGAAAGCATTTGTAACCCCTTAAATATCACATGGTATATACTTTTTCAATTCTTGTACATGGCACTCAATCCCATATCAGAAATTCACGCCATGTATGACAAGGGTCTCAGTCTGCAGGAGAGAGGCTGCAGATGGGGCAGGAGAGTCTGGAAAGGCATCGGGAACATTTTGCAGAACTGGAAGGGGACTAAATTCCATTTTACGCCATTTTTGAAACTTTTTTTTAAAAATAATGTACAGCATTTCCATAAATGTTACCTCATCCTTCTCTTAGCAGTTTAATTTTGAAGTGTATTTTCTTTTTTTTTTTTTTGTGAAATAACATTACCAATTTTAAATTCAGATGGAACAGGAAGGGAAAATAAAACTTTATTTCTTGCTCCTACTAAGATTATTTTATCCATTTCTAATTTTAGTTCTTTTCACGTTTTGTTTGTTAGGCATAACTGGGTCAACACTTTAATTCTTTCAGGTTGAAAATCCTGTCTGAAAAAAAGAAGTTACTTGTCACGAAGCAAAGCAAATGACTGTGAATAATTTATAAGAAAGTAAAAATATTCTGCTTTTGAGATTTTAACAGGAGAACAACCCCGAGTTATAAATTATTATAATTACACTGGAATATGCTCTCCATCCTCTTATTCTTTTGCTCTGCTCACTGCCATAATACTTCTTGCTTGAATGGGTAACAGTCTCTTGAGCAGCACAGTCATGGGTCCCCCCAGCTTTGTGGACAGTGCCCTTCAGACCATGAATTTATCAGTGCTCACAACCCTGCTCCACACTTCTCAAGATATTTACTAGAACTCCTGCATGTTTCTGTCTTTATAGAGGATAAAATGCAAATACATATCAAAGTCCAGTGGGATGCGAGGTGAGTACAGCTGCGGGCTCCAAAAGCAAAACTGGTGCTCACAGGAGATTCTGGGAGCATTATTAAGCCATATCACAGATCCGCACCCCTACTGCTCAGGTGCAAAGCAACAACAAGAGATAGACAGGTAGTTAAATTCCTGGGGTTTGTTTAGTTTTAGCTCCTAAAGGCCACAGTGTTCAGAGGTATTTGTTGTCATAAGGTAATTGTTCTCCCACAATGTATTTCTCTGATAAAGATGGTAAAGCAAAGAAATACAGTATATTTTATGGAAAAGTAGAGATTACAGCAACTTGGTTTGCTGAGAAACCAGTTTCACTAATGCTCTTATTAAAATGTCTGAAATGAATGTGTCAATTCTCTGTGGCTCCAAGGGAAGAAGATAAATGACTTAATATCAAAGTCTGTCACTTCTTTGAATGTTTTTATACACTTTCTGCAATACAACATCTCTAGTGTACTAATACTGGCATAAACTACTGTGATTTCAAGCATCTTGTTCTCAATAATACACTTCTTGTTTTTCAGACTAATGTTTAGAAGCACAAGTGGAAGAACTAAAATGTAGCAATGGATATGTACATAACAACTTCCATAAAGAAGTTCATGTAACTGACTTAATTTGCCACTGAACTCAGTAAGTTCCTCTGCCCTCTTGTGCCAAGTAATCTTTAGAGATCCTCACCCACTTCTAGACAAAAGACCAGACTGGCAGCGGAGGGGAAGAACAGCCAGCTCACAGGTTCTTACACACGTGCAAGATTTCAGCCATGCATTCCATAGTTTCACATAAGGCATGGTCACCTACATGAAGACTGCAGCTACCAATGTGTTCCCACTGGAGAGACTCAGTTCTCAAGGCCTGCAGGAGGAGTTCAAAATGTGTAATTCCTACTGCTCATCTTGCTTGCGATGTTTTCAGCCACTGCTGGTGACAGTGTGAGCCTTGGGGGGAACTGAATGTGTCTTTTCTTACACCGTACCCTTGGCTTATGACAGGTATTAATGTGAAACCTCTGCCCAATATCCCCCTAAACCCCTCCATAAAAAACCAAGTTCCTGATTGACGCACGTTTGCTCCCTTATTTGTCACTCAGGGAGGATGTAAAAGTTCTTTGACAAAAATTTGGTGGGGAAGTTGACATTTATTTTGAAGTGGAAAACCTTTCTAAGGAATTAGAGTAAGGGGGCCCAGGCTCACTGGAAACAACCCTGCTTTAAATTTGCCTTTCTGGGACACTTATGATTTTAAATTTAAGTCCACAAATTTTAGACTTCAGAAAAGTCAAAATATCTGTGAACAGATTCTGAGCATCCCAACTGATCAGTCCCAGACACATGGAGTTCCAAGTGTGCATGATAGCTTTTATTTTTTACACACTTTTTGTATTTGACCTTGTCTGACCTTCCATTCCAGGACACTAATTAGATCCCTCTGAGCTTTGCAGTCATTAACAATCTCAGTGGAATTCCAACCTCTCCATGTTGGAATTACACTTTCCACTTTACTTATTCTCTTTGCTACCTACAAGCTTGAACCAAAATATCCACACTTCTCGTATTTCTTTCTTATCCAACCACTTGTTATACATTAATGAAAAAACATTAGTGCAATTGAGCAACTCAAATCTATACATTCTGGCTGTGTATAAAAGAAGATGTGCTTTGATTCTTCCCCTCAGAAAAATGTACTAAGCATTAGAAATTAAAGTTTGTTAGTCACAGTTGTACTAAGAATTAAAACTAATCTGTCCCAAGCAGGCCACTACTGAACAGTATCCAATATATGACTGGTCTGCAGGATTTTCAGGAGAGTAATTCGCTGGCTATCCTCTAAGAAACTCTTGCTTAAGTTAAAAGCAGCCTTGGGTAAGTGCTGATCACCCTTCTTGTGATTTTCAAAATTCCCTCTGTGTTTTTAATACCCAATTCCATTAACTTCAGCACTAGGCCTCCTAATCTTGTAGGTAGGCTAGAAAATCTTTAGCTGTATGCAGGTGCCTCAGAGATTATAATGCTAATCACTCACATTTAGCTGCTACTATCAATATGAGAAGGAAAACAAAGCAGAAGAGACAGACAAGCTTGAATTAACAGACATATCTATCCCATATGCTTTTTCCTTTTTTTTGAGCAAGAGTAACTGAAGTCTTCTCTCTGTCATAAGAATGACATCCCAAAGCACCACACAGCTTTGAGCAAAGGGTAGTCTGAAGAACAAAAAACATTTTTAGGGAAGGAGGTTATTTTGTTCCATTCAGTGGGACATTTTCTTATTATAATATCATAACAATTGCTAGTTTCATTCTGGAGATTTTTCTACAACCAAAATGTACATCTGCAGGAAATCTGTGAGATGTACTCGTGTCACATCATCTCTGGATGCAATTCTAGTGATGTCTCACCAGACAAATGTTCACCTGAACACTCATAGCTGTTGAACTCTCCTCACTTACAATGCAATGGCCTTTAGAAAAACGATAAATGAGCACTTGTATTTTCAACAGATTTTACTCCAAGGAGATCAGCTTTTGTGCCCAGCTAACCTGTATTCTCCTCTTTAGGTATAAAAGGGGGAGAGAAATGGGGGATATTCTGTAATCATAACTGTATTTTCACTGTTTTTGGTCTTGGTTCATGGATTTTTGTGTGTTTTTCTTTAAGCAATTATATCCACGTCTTTTTGTGTTTGGAGATGTTTTCACATGGGAAGGTGGCTGTTGCAGTAAACAGCTGAATTATATTGCAGAGACCACTGAGAGCTGCCAAATTACAACCAGGGCTCACTGAGAGTCTAAGGGATATCAGCACATCTTATATGGCAGACTGAGAATATTTTTATACAGTCAATACAGAGTCATGAAAAGTCTGATTTTTCTAGGCTTTGGAGTAAGAGAAATGAAAAAGGCAAATTTCCTTGATTTCATGAAGACTTTTCAATGCTACTTATTTCAAAGAGATATTTAGGAGAAAGTAAGACTTCTACATGTTAGTGTTCTCCATGGAAAGGAGACATCCCTGTTAAGTGAAAAATAAGTCCAGAAAGCTTATGTTTGATGGAAGATTTATTGATACTGTAGCCAAGGACTTCCCACAACCTTTTGTCTTTGTCAGAAAAGGTTCAAGAAATAGCTTGATGCTATCTCTCTTCCTCCATACCCCCTCTTCCGGGGCTGAGTTGCTACTTGCTTTTATACTGTTCAGTTTAGGATGTTACTGCACTGAAATGACATCTACTTTCCTTTTTCTAAAATATTATTTTATTTACTTAGTTGAAATAATGTATTGACTCATATTGTTTGGATTCTATTTTGTGTGAGCCTAAAATGAGACTCTGTGTCTGACTCTCTGTAGCCTTGGAGCTGATAAAGACTGGTGAGAAAAGCGGGTGAGCCACTGTGAGTTTGTGGACATCTCCAGTTAAAGTTCCTTTGTAAAAATACAAAGGACTGTACATTGTGTAAGGCAGCCAAGAACTGCAATATTTACCATGATAAATTACTTGCTTTGCTATAGCCGTATACTGGAGCAACTACTGACATAGCAATAATATAAAATAATTTATGCCTGTGGATCTTAGATTAATAGAATTGCTAACAATTTTCTTTTACTTCATCCTAAAAAAACCTTATTATGGCACTTATCTGCTACAGGTGCAAGAAACAGAAAACATCTCTGTATATTATGGATTGAAATAAAGGAAAGTTGAGGGAAGTTAAGTTTCCTTTGAATGAGTTTTTCAAACTGTGTGTGGAAAACCACATGAGAAAATATATGAGTATGAACTTGCAGAAAAACCACTTTGGCCTTTTGTAATGCCAATTAGAGAGCAAAGACTTATTTGTTTTACTAAGACAGTATGTGTCTTCATAGCCAGAGTAGGAGAGAAGATGGATGCTGGAGATGGCCCGGAGCAGAAACCTAAATTTATTCCTGTCAATGTTGAAAAAAGGATTTGAACCCTGTTTCCCCACTGAGGAAAAAAGAACCTGATATGAAATGGCTCCAGACCTCCTAGGATGAAAAGCGGTTACTGAGGATCTTAGAAGGGAGAAGAACTAATAACAGAAATAATAAGAACTGTAAGAATTAAAACAACAAACAACCCTCCAACAAACATTAATCAGCAGGAAAAGATACTTCTTAAAGGCTGTAAAATATAGGCGTAAACAGAGAATTGACAAAAGTGAAGTTTAGCTCATATAGCTAAAGAAGTTATGGAGATTGTCAAAGGATTTTCAACTGGACACCCAAATAGAACTAAAGAAAATAAAGGTAGTATCACAAGTATTTGAGAAAAAGAAAGAAGCATGGATTAGACTCATGTAAATGCACAGAAGTATGAAAACAGGCAAAAATAGGAAGTGAGATAAGAAGCTGCATTGCTATTCTACAGAACTATCATGGCAGATCAGGCCATCAAACTACCTGGCAGAACTGATTTTTTTGACAAAGGAGTTATAAAAGATTACATGCTTGTGATTAAGGCATTTTAGGGTGCTGCCACATAAGAAATTAGTTCATCTGAGGAGGAGAGTACAAGTGGGGATGGGACTGGTGGGGAGGGACACCACTGTGTTATGCAGAAAACAGAACTTCTGGACTGGACACTCCCTAGAAGCTACTTTTCCCCAAGGACCAGTGTAGGAACAGATGCTGTTTCACATTTTCAGTAATTATTGTCATAGAAAAGAGAGAAGTATGTTAATGAAATTTAGTGATGGCACTGAAGAGGGAGGAATTGTATGTACAGGGGATATTCCAAATATCATGAAGGAAATTCTAGTTGACAATGGAAAAAAGTGATAGTAACAGTGAGAAATTCAATAGTAGAAAATTGAAAGGGAATGATAATTTCAACAAAGAACATTTCAACCCAGGGTGTTGGAGTGGAAAAGGACAGGGTATGGGAGGATCACAGGATAGTTATACATCCCTTGTAATTAATTTGAGAAAAAGGCAAATGCAGTCCTAATGTCCTAGGTGCAGTATTTCCAGGGATTAGTAAATACACTGTTGACAAATTGTGTAGCATGTATAACAATAGTTCACTCAGAAAAGCTATGTTAAAATATGTGACAGATGAGAATTACTGAAACTATGCTTATTTTGCCAAGGAGAAGAGAAAATGCACTATTTTCAAACAGAACTTCAATAACAAGCAAATCTGGAAAAGCACACATCGCTGTTTCCATTGTTCCACAGAGCTGACCTTATTGGACGCTGACTGGCTGCAGCCTCTCACTTTGTGTGTTGTTGCATCCCTTTTGCAGAAGCCCCAGTGTGCATTCCTCAGAAATGCAGAGCACAGGAAGTCCAGCATGTCTCTGCCTGGTGACTTTGCTGCCCTTCCTCAGGTGAGGCCCGTGGGTAGACTCTGCTCTCCTAGCTCACCTTGCCAGGGGAACCAGGCCTGGCCATTCAGGGACTGCCTTCTGGCTGGCTGGACCTCCACGTCCTGACTGTGACAAGGAAGTGAAAAGGGAGAACTCATTCCCCATCTGCGACACCAGGACATGTGTTAATCACTCCATCCTGTAAGTGGCCCCTGATCAGTTCAGAGCTACAGTTCCCACAACAGCCAGATCCTTAACGTGGCTACTTGTTTCCACTGGCCAGCTCAACAAACTGCTCAGTGCAGTAATGATCAGTGAAGGGTGAGATTTCCTGTGCAAAATCATCACTTGCTGACCATGTGCCTGCTCCTGGGTACCCACTGCTCACCAGTCAGTGAGCAGCAGCTCTGTTGGCCACACGGACAGATCTGAGGGCAGCAGCAGCAGTGGTTTCACAGGGTGCACAGTCAGGCTGGTGACCTCCTTATCTGAAATCTGGTGTTACTTGGGACTACTGGGATACAGCTAATCCTTTGACTTAATTTAGAGCTGCTCAACAGGCAAGAATCTGTTTCAGCTCCATGAAAGAGAGAGTTCTTTCATAAATATGGTACAACAATAAGAAGTGTGATGTTTTTTGACTGCTATTCTGGTTACGCTCACATGCTTGTCCAGCATGCCCACGGGTCATACAGCTTGTGACTAAGTTCCTTTTCTTTCCTACATGATGAATCTGTAACCAGTGAATCTACATGTGGGCAATCCTACATGAGACAGAGCCAGCAGGAGACAAAATGAGGCAAAGAGGATTGCATCTGACAGAGCTGTTTAAATAAATTGTTAATTTTCTTAGAATACCAGGGGACCTGTCTGTAGCACCAAATCTCCATAGGTTGTAATCTTACAAGCCATCTGTCTCCATGTGTACTGGAGAAGGCTATGGACTCGGAAGGATGATGAAATATTGGGATGTAAATATTGAGGGGGTGGGAGATTATTCCAATATCTGATCTTGCATCTCACAAGATGATGGGTTCCCCAGCCTCCTACTGTGCTAAGGGAATACAGGGCACTCAAAATTTTTAAAGTCTGAGCTCTGAAGTGCACATGCATTTAGCAAATTTAGTAAATTTTACTGTTAGTTGGGTGAATATGCCTGAGTTTTATTTTTCTTTTAAACAGATAATCTATCCACTAAAAAGAAAAATGTTATATTAGCATTATATGTTGTAAATAATAATCCAAAACAGAAAAACCAGTCCATTCAATATACATACCTTTAAGACCTACTACAAACCCATGTTTTCATTCAGCTTTGCAGAGGATAAGGACTAGGTTAAAACTAACTAGTACTTGTTCATCTTTTTATAGGAGAAATATGTCTTGGAGGAAAGGAGCTCATAAGTTCTTAATGGTTTAGGGCATATATTACATTTTCTTTCTAAAATTAATAAACTCAGTATGTAATGATGTCCTGGTTTAGGGCAAATTTGGGAGGAAAGCTCCAATGGGGTCCCTCTAGAAAGCAGATTCAAGTGGCCCCTCCCCCACCATTTTGGGAGACACTTCATCTCCTTTGAGAGAAATGGAAAAAACTGTTTATTTAACAAGCAAAGTACTCACAAACATGGTAAAATGAATAATATGAAACAATGGAACCTCTCACTGTTCTGAAGAGATGGCAAATTCAGAAGTCCTTATCATGGGGTGCAGCTCGGCTCGCTCAGTCTCATCAGTCCGTCCTGCTCTGGAAAATGCCACATCCCAGCCCTGGTGGGCCACAGATGTGAGCTCCCAGTGTTTATCTGGGTTTTCAGTCCAGAGCAGGGCCCATCAGTTCCAAGGAAATGAAAAGCCACAGTCCAGGGGACTTCTCTGCCTCAGCTAGCTAAAAACCACGTAAAAGCAAAGGAGAGCTCTCCTGCTGTCCGTGCTGCAGACAGCACAGCCCAGGAGCAGGAATGGGGGGAAGCAAGAGCAGTTCCTGCAAACAAACTGCGCTGCCTCTCCCCTCTTTGCTCTCAGAACCAGTCTGAAAGGTGCAGAACTTAATATCCAGCATAAACAGAACAGACAATTGGGGATACAAGCACCATAAAGTCACCCTAGGACAAATGGGAAGTCTTCTTTTTAGTCTAAATAAAGTATTCAAAATGAGGTCAGATCTATGGCCATGAAATGAATTTATTTGTATATCCTTCTCCTGAATAATGATGTGACTTCTTTGAAAGACTAATAAATATCAACTCACAAATGCTTCAGTGTAATAATTCATGTCCCCTGTGGCGTTATATCTCAAGAGAGACAATATATTCATATGGTAGAAGATAAGAGCTTTAGGAGGCCTGTGTTTAAAGCCTGAGAGGTTTGAAAGAGTAGGAACCAAACTATCTTTAGAAGTATCCTTCATTCACCTTTCCTTGAATTTCCACTGCAGCAGTATTTATATGCCTATGTAAAGCAATTTAAAAATCTGCCTGAACTGTATGCATATTTTTAATTGGAATCTATTATGTATTAATTATAATTTACAAAGAAACGATCACATATTTCAAGTTCTTACAGTTATTTTTAGATTTATGCTGTGAAATGCAACTCCTGCATTTTAATAAATATTTAACTGAATGCCTTCTCCATAACTGTGAAGATGATCAGCTGTAAAATTCAACACAAAATCGCTTCGTTCATTCTCCTTTACCCATCTAATTTAACAAAGCATCAATTCTTCTCATAGAAAGCAAAAAAAAGAAAGCACACCTTCTACCTTAGCCCAAATCACCATCCATGAGCCCTATTTTACTTCCGTTGCGTTTAACTGCCAGTCCATTTTTTTTAATATACAAGAGATTAATACAAATTTTATAAACCAATTATCAACAAGTCTATAGGTGAAAAAAAATGCCATACATTAACTTCCCTGAATAACATAAAAGGTCTTATAAACCAGAGAAGAAATATCAATTTTCACCTTTGGATTATCTCCAGCGAAAACACATTGCACAGATGGACTGCCATTATTATAATCTTCATATAAATATATACATATATATACTGGCACTTACAGCATTTTCCAAACTTTTCAAGAGTTCTGTCTCCTGTATGGAAGGTTTTTCTTTCTGGAATTTCTAATCATACCTTAAAAAAATCCCACAAACCCAAAAATCCCCACTTCCACCGAAGGAAGATGCCAGAACAGTAGGTTTCTCAGCTGAGCTAATGAATATTGACAAAGATGAGTGTTTTGGTGTGATCCAAGAATATGTTTTAAATAAGTTTAAACAAAAGTTAGAGGTAGAATAATCTTTATAAAGGCACGATGGAGTAATGCAGAAATTTGCAATGTAATAAATTGGCCAATATCTAAAATAATTTTGCAGTTTTGATAATTTAGAAATGAGTTCTCTAAGGGACATTAGCAATGGATTTCAGACATTCGTTAGAGAATAAATCATGCTCTAATTGCTAATATGGTTCCAATGAACTAGAAAGCATGTGGCAGTGCAGAGCAAATGATGTTACCAACCTTGTCAGAGACTCCAAAATTGCAGTATCTGCATGTCAAATAACAGCACTCTCATTTAACCCTTTATTTGCATACTCTTTTTGGAAATTAAAAGAGCTTGCCTTTATCTGAGATGTATCTGTTGCAGTAGAGATGGACAAGACGCCTTCTGTTCATGCAACAAATAGCAATCTTTATTGTTCACAGCTCATATGTGTATGGTTTCTAAAAGCATTGTGTTGAATTCTAATTTTTGGTACCCATTTCATTGGTTAGTAGTTGCCCACGTGTGTGCTCACTAAAGGCTTTCTTCCTTAAAAATGTTTATATTCTTTTCTCATGGATACAAACTGATTCCCACAGGTACAGGTTTCTTTTCTCACAGGTGCAAGCTGGTGAGAAAAGGATGATCAAGTCAAAGTCAAAGTCACTCCTATCTGTAAGGCCTTCACAAAGTCACTTGTATCTGTGATGGCTATTAGCCATCACAGGATCCATGTTTTGAGCCATTAGACTATCTTTTTAAAAATAACAAGTGTGCAACTGAGAATACAGATTCCTTTCTTTTTACAAATGCTGGAACATTGAATAATCTCTTTCTTCTAAATGAAACCAACAACAAATTCAATCCAAACACCCAGTACCCAAAATAGATGTCCAATTTAAAAAAAGTTCTAAATTTGAAAATTTTATATCCAGAAGAGGCTTTTGAACAACTAATACTTCAGTCTTGCTACTTGAGAGCTATAGACACCTCTTGGGCACAAATCTTAACTTCATCCTTACTATTTTACTGCAGAGAGAAAATTGCTTTTTAAAAGAACCTCAGGATACAGACAAAAGAAGATGTGGGAGGAACATATTTATATTCACCTCATCAGGAGGTATTCAGGCTAAAAAAACCCCAGCACATCATTATCTTGTTTGTTTGGTTTGTTTTTGGCATTTTCAGTAGTTGTTTCAGTAGGAGGTTGGTGGGACTTGAGACTGAAACTTTGGTGTATAACCCTAAAAAAAATTCCTCCTAGAATTAGGTCAACTCATGAGACAGAGATGCAAATTTCTTTTAATGACTTCGGGTCTTTTCTAATGGGTAAACATAAAATACATAATATATTATGAGTTGATATAGAAATATCATAGAAGCATTTCTCTCAACAAGGTATGAAAATGTGGATATGTATTATACCATATATAAAAGATAATGACCTTTTTACATTGGGAGTTTTATGAACAATAACCCAAATATCAGAAGATTTATTGGCTTACTTTTCTCTTTACTGTCCTTTGTTTTAGGCAGTTCAGTTACTCAAATTAGTGACCTTATTTTTACACTGTGATTGACACAACTGTGGCTTTTCAGTTCTCTTTATTTTTTTTCCTTGCCTTGTATTTCAGAGTGGACATGCTGTAATGGCTACACATTAGCAAATGCTTCCAGGTCAATCTTTCAGTCAACTAACCTTTTGAGAGCTGGAGACAAATGTCCTCTCAGCCTGGGACTGTTGCTCACCAAGGCCCTGCCCAGGAGCGGCAGATGAGAGCAGAACTGGCGGCCAGCGCGTGCTCAGCTGCCGTGGCAGCTGGGGTCAGCCTAGGGCACCCCACACTCTGCTGCCTAAATTGCCAGTCTTGTGTTCTTAGGAACAACTTGCATAAAAGCTTCTGCACCAAGCCATCAGTGATTTAAATGGTGGCATAAGAGGGCAACCAGAATAATCGACATTTGTCTGCCAAGTTCCAAGTGCAGAGAATTCTGTTGGGATAGCAGTGGAATGAGTGAAAAAAGATATGATGCTTTACCCTTAGATTTGTGCTTTGTTCATGAAATGAATGCAGCAAAATTTATTTTGCAAGTGATGAGCTTGTTTCATGGAATCAAACAATGATGAGGAAAAGTGCTTTGGGATTTTTATTTTTTTTTTCACCAAATATGAATATTTTAGTACACAACATGCTTCAGATAGGATTTCAGTTAGGACATTGGCACTGATGCTCTGCATTTTCTTATGCAGAGGATTTGGGTAAAGATATCTTACCTCCAACCTATGGCAGGGCTTTGGTTGTTTCCTGAACCACCTTTGTGTCCGTTCCCTCAGAAAGACTGTCCAGAAAAGTTTCGCAAATTTATATTTCTTGGGGAATGAATAAGCACTTTGCCATGTGGATTCCAAATGTATTTATTTCTAAATCCCACAGAAGCCTCCTTGTTCAGCATGTGCTCAGCTCAGAAAGAACTTATGTTATCCAAACTCAGGATTTTGCACTCATTAGTTAGAGCTGATTGCTGCATATCAGTGCACCCTGCCAGTGAGGGGGAGCAGCCACACAGGACCTGTATTAACAAGAGTGAACTCAGAAGGGGAAGGAAAATGATTATTCCCCTCTCCCTGGCACTTGGGAAACAATATATGGTGAATGGCATCCAGAGGCAGTTTGCCCAGTAAAGGAGAGGTTCACAAGCCAGTGAGAGTCCAGTGGAGAGATAGTGAGGGGCTGAAAATTGGTTTGTTCAGCTCAAAGAGAAGACTCTGGGAGGACATTACCATTGTCTGCAGCTCCCCAGGGGAGGATGCAGAAAAGATGGAACCAGACTCTCCTCACAGGTGCTGGATGATAGAACAACCAGCAATGGACACAACTGACAGCACATGAATCCTCATCAGCTACTAGGAAAATAAAATCTTTACCATGACAGATTCAAATGGTGGAAGGGACTGCCTGATGAATCTCCATCCTTGGGGACAGGCAGAACTGGCAGGCATGTAGCACTGAGAACCTGGCCTGGGAAAGGTCTGCTCTGAGCTAGGGGGACTGGCACATAAACTCAAAAAATATATTTAATTATATTCTGAAGGGGGCAGTAAGACAGGTTCTTCTTGTTAGTCTCAATGAGGCAAAGTCATGAAAACAGAGAACAAGGTCCTGGGTAGAAAAAAAAAATCTGTAAGAACCCCTCAAATTCGTATTATTCAGAAGTCTTCTTGTGTTTTGCTGTCTTTTATTAACTTCAACTGGTTCATTTGAGAATATTTACGATTATTTTGAGCTCATAAATGACAGCAGCATGTAGATTAAATGTACCATATATACCAAGGACTTCTTATAAAATGTGAGCACCACAGCATAGAATTCAGCATATGAAGAGTAAAATGGTGGGCCTACAAATCTGATTTTAAGTCTAAGCTCTGTGGATCCATCCAACAACGCAAAAGCAATAAATTGCACACATAGGTCTGGCAACTGTCATAGAGAGTGACAATTCTGAGAGCTGCAGGCACCCTGCACTTCAGGATTAATACCTATATCTATTTTAAGTTTTGTAGATACTTTGACTTGCACTGGGGAAAACACACCAAAAGTGTCTCAAAACATTGTTATGACAGATCTTATGCACTTGTAATCATCAACCAAATGATAAAAGGAACAGATTCCTAATCTCTCTTACTACAGAAAGCACTATAAAAATCCCATTTTTTTGTTTATAGAAGACTGAAATAAATGCAAGAATTGACGCTTTCTTATGGAACTTCCTGTCTGATTTTTTAAAAAGTAAATTATCTCTGCATTGCTCCAAGCTGCCATGTCTGTACCTCTCTCAGGAGATAGTTCACTCAAACAATAGATTGTCAATATCTTGACAGCAATATTGGTCTCACTTGAAAACCCAACATGCGTGGCTGTAATATTTTTATAACACCACTGAAAAGTGCTGGTTTACAGCAGTTGAAAGAATTTGTCTCTTGTTTTTTGGTACAAAGAGGTTGTCTCTGAGTTGTATTTCTTATTTTTTGGTGAAGACTTATGTAGGAGACAGAAAATAGAACCCAAACTTCCCAAGCTGCCCCTTGTTACACCACTTGCCACCACAACAAACAACATGACCCTGTTGTCTTTGTAGCTCTTCTTCAAGTAGGGTTTGGCTGCTCTCAGCTTGACCTGAGCCTTTTCTTCAGCTGGCCTTTCCTACCACAGACCCATGTGCAGGTCCCACTGTAGGGTAAGTGAAACAGAGTAACACTTTCTATTTAATATTTAATAGCCGAATCATCCTTTTTGGTGTTCTTTTAATTTATAGTCCTGAACAACAATCAATGTAACCCTCTGCCCAGAGCCTACTTGTAACAGTAGTCTTGCTAATCAGTGATTTTAAACAAAATGTTCCTATTTCTAGTAAGAGCACAAGAATTTCAGTTTAACTTACTATGCTGTCAATACCTAACAGAGCTCCTTGCCATAGGCAGTAATGTTGTTCTGTTGCAATTCCATCCATAAAAATGCTACATCTCTGAAACACCATCATCAGTAGTTGACAAGCTGCCATCTCTCTCTTGGAAGCATTATTTCTCTGACATATTATAGGATGACATGATAGCAAATGCATGGTTCTAAGAATCCATGACTACATTAAAATAAATCTTACTTTACATCAATGTGAATACAAAGCTCTTTTAGTGTGTCTTGTTATATTTTCTGTGCTGCTTTTGGATATTACAAACTAAACTGGATCAGGCTGGATTAGTACTTTCAGAGATTACCAGCAACTACATTCTTCATGCACTGGTACAAAAGATAACAAGCTATTTGAGCACTTATTCCTATATGAATATCCCAGAATCACCCCAAGAGAGGGTGTGATATAACATGCTGCTATAACAAACCACCATCTTTAGGAAGAACATAAAACAAATGCCCAGCTAAGATCTGATGCAAGTACCATTACATTGGTAGCTTTCCAACTGGGAGATTGCTATTTTTAACACAAAAAGTAAACAAAATAAAATGTGAAGGCACAGTACGGCTCTGTTTTGAAAGAAACTTTCTCACAGCTTTTGTTCTCAGGGTGCAGCACTGCAGGAGTTAATAACAAGATGCTTTCCTGTCTGTTGATGCCTGCTGAACTGGCCATGGAAGGGCAGGGCCTTTTCTACAAGGCAAGACCCCCTGCAGAAAGGGTCATCCATTTTTGTGCCACTATTTACTTTCACACTTTCTAGCCCATCTGAATTCTAAGAAAATCTCTGCAGGTATTTAAAAAAACCCTGAGGCACTGTTAGAGACATTGAAACTGACTGATTGTTACAAACTGCCTAAAAACATCTTCTACATTTAAATTGAAGGCTTATTTTATAAAGAGAGACCTTCCAAACTGTGCCTGTATGTCCACAAGGGCTTCAAGCCAGGCCTGAGTAACCGTGGGTAACTACAAGTACTCTGTAACAGCAGCTGCCTTAAGATTCCCCTCATGCTTGGCCAAGGCAGGAGTGGCTGCCCTCAGGGCACAGGGTGCTGCTGCAGGGCAGGGTGGCTGTCACAAGGTGCTCTCCCTGCAGCTCACCGCCCCTCCTCCCTCCTCAGCGCTGGGCTGTCACAGCATTAGAAAACTCCTCATTACAAAGGCTCTGCCCCGTTCCTGTGAACAAGGACACAATTGAAAAAGCAGAGAGCCATCAACCTGTACAATGCCAAAGCGCTGCTTTTTATTAATGCAACAAAATCAATCGCAGTGAAAAAGTTTGAGAAACTTTTGTATGCAATGCTCAATAAACCCCAAAATTTTGGCAGGCCCTTGGCAAATAAAAATGTTAATGCTATGCAATTGCTCTAATGATGTAACAGATGGATTTTTCTGTTTAGTTTTCATCACATTACAGACATATTGTTTGTATATTGCTTTTCTGGCATATCTTTACAAGAGAAAGAAGGTGCTGCCTTTACAGGGGAGACATCTTTTTATGACTCTGTCTGTGCCCATGGGCAGTCGCTGCTCACCCTGGGTCACTTTTGCTCATCATCTTTTATGACAGTCCTAGGACTTCTTTCTAAAAAAGAAGCTGTAAAAATCAGAAAAAATTAATCATCTCTCAACTTCAAAAGCAGCTGACTGAAACCCCACAGTAGAAAACAGACACAGGATAAGCCAGATCAGAGCATGGTGGCAAGTACTGTAAAATGTTTTCTTTTTAGATCAGACAAAACACATGTTTATTAACAAAAAAAAAAAAAAAAAAAAGGAAAGAAAGAAAAAGGCCCCATAGTATTAATTTACTATACTAATTCAAACTGAGCAGTGATTTATTTGCTGTGGCCTCACTGAGAAGTACTCTAACCCCTAAGCCAATAGTTGGTCTTTAGCCTGTCTTTTGGGATTGAAATATACTATAGCAAAAGATATTTTCCAAATTCTTGGCTTCAAGCTGTTTTTTCCTATTGATATGATAACTCTTTAGTCTTCCTTTTGCTTCATGTGAAGGGGGTTTTGACTTTCAATACTAATTTATTTCTAAGTCTCAAAATTCATGTTAGTAGAGTTTTTAAGAAGTAATCACTGTGGCAATTCTAATATCATCTATGTTAATCCTAACAAACTGCATTCAGATAATATTAATGGGCTGATTTACAAGTAATAAAGGAAGGATGGGACTATTCTTAATTTATCCTGCTGTGTTCAGATATTACCACACATATGGCAGAGAAGATTACCAGCAGTTCTGAGACCCCTGTGATTCTTCAGGCATAACAAAGCAGATTAATGACAGAGTAATAAGGTCAGCTCAGGTATAAAACAACCTTTTCTCCTCCACTAGTCAGTTCAAAGCTAAATCTGGCCCAACTCAACACAAAATTTCCTGTTACTTGTTGACTTGGTTAAATATTTGAGAGCAGAACAGTAGTGAATTCTGTGTCTGAAAGAGATGAAGGATCCACAACCCAGGGGATTAAATCTCTCTTTTAGTCTCTCACTAGTTAAAGTTCTAGACAACAAAAACTAGCACTTACCTTCACATAACTGGTGAGAAGAAAAGAACTTGCTCTCCAGATTTAAAAGCAGCACTTGTGAAGTGTAATGAAACAAATCCGAGAGATAGCACAGACTGTATTTCTGGTGAATTTTGGGCCATTTGGGAAGAATTAAACCAATCACATGTGCAGCTGAAAATAATTAGTCTAGCTGCTGAAACAGACAAACTGCTTATTGTCATTGGGAGAAAGAAATGAAGACTGTAAACACTAGGTGAAAAGAAGTTAATAGTGTATCTGATAACACAACTCTGTCCCAAATGAATTTACTGTTAAAGAAGAGAGTTATTACCTATAAAATTTAAGGATATAAATAAAATGTAAATCGTCCTTGAGAAAAATTAATATCTCACCAAATTTCATATGCAATTTCAGGTTGCTTTCTGACAGATTAATTACCTCATAATAAAACCATAAAACATTTAATTAAATGTAAAGTAAAAAGTCATGTACTTCCAAGTAATGGAAACATCAGCAGTGACAAATGCTGTGCAGCTGTAGTGAATATTTTGTTATACCTGTGTTTATTGGAAGGCAAAGAGAAACAGGTGTGGTCCATGGGATAAGCAAGGGATTTAAGGTGAAGGATCAGGTTTCTAGGTCAGGGATAATTCCTAACATTTAATTTCTTTGTTTATGGTTGGACTGATTTATAAGCCTACATAACAAAAATAAGACTCCTTCATGGCATTGTGTGAGACTGAATTCCCCATGCTTCTGAGTTAGAAAGTGCTCTGAAAATTAACCTTGTTAGTTTACATAAAATCCTTTGTTATCTGCCTTGCAAACTGAGTTCTGTGCCCAGTTCTCTACAGGATCAGTTAAAAGACAAGAAAAAAGGAGCTCTGAAGTTAAAGCGCAGATCCTTCATTCTCCTGTTTGCACCCACTTCAGCCTTTACTCCCTCTTTTCTCTTTCTCCTTCTGTCTCCCTCAAGACAGACACACACACGGTTTTCTGACCATGGGATAGAGACAGCTGGCTTGGGGTAGGGCACCTGCCTTTCCATCGAGTGATCCACATGAAAACCCAGACAAGGATGCCCTGAGAGCACCTTGGCCTCTAGTGCTTATTAATCACAGGTGAAGTGCTGCTGCCTTTGCATGCTCTGGCCAAGCCCTGTGTGATCAGGCATGACAGCAAACAGAGGCTCTGACAGGGTGTGCACACTTGCTCCCATATGTGCCCATTTCATTAGTGTTTGCTCTCACTAGGAAAGCAACCACCCATTATCAGTGTAGGAATTGAGGCATTTTAATGCTACAGCCAAGTTGAGATGGATAACGGGATAGGGAGTGGAAAGCCATGGTAAAGTATCAGGGAGCTCGTGTGGGCATCATGCTGAATGCTGACTGCCTCACTCTATTGCCTTTGGTTAGGAAACCTACAAGAGCAGGGTCTTCCTGCAGGACTCTGAATGAAGGACAGATCCTTGTCATAAATAGAAACTTCTTAAACTAGTTGATCAACACTAATACAGAAATCAAAATAAATTTTAACAGCCACAGGTATTGGAAACGTTTATATGTCACACACATATAAAACATTCAAAAGGCTGCCAAGAGATTTAAAAAGGGCATCATATTGGAGCGACTTCTGCTTCTGCTACTCCAGCTGGAACTTCTAAGGATACCTTTCGGTCACCATAACTTCTGTAGCCCCAAGAAAACATTCAAGAAGCATTAATGTCTCTAACCAAAGCCTTGAAAATATGTCATAATATTTTTAACACAAGAAACTTTTAGGAAAAATCATTGCTTAGGTTATTTAGGACACTATAAGTAACCTTTACCACGATTTCATCTTTTACAATTCATTCAGACTTGAACAAAATTGTCAGATAAATTATTAATTTTAAAAAGCAGAAGATTTAAACAGTGCAATGCAAACAACACATCATCTGCAGGTTTCTTAGACCAATTTACTGTACTTGGTGTCTTAAGTCTCTCAGGCCACTTGAACTTTTACCACAATTGGCTCCTTAGCCAAAGATGGTACCTTTGGGGGAAGGGACTTGTCGCACTGAGAGGACAGAGAGTGAACACCTTTATTACAAGAGAGGTGACAGGACTTCCTGAAGCAGTGTCTGTGCAGTGAGCCTAAATGCTCATAGCATGGGAAAACACTCGTGTCGAATGGTTCCTGATGGGCTTGGTTTTGCTCAAGGCAGATGGGAGGATGGGAGATGCTTGGAATTCTGGGCAACATTCCATTAATCAAACAGACATCTCAATAACCAAACAAACTGTTATGGATCATATTTTGTTTAAGCCCAAGACAGTGACACTTCTGAGATCTTAAAGGATTGATTATCACTAGCTCAGTGCTTACTTATGACCCTAGTGTGCCATTATATTTCTGTTTCTTTGGCATAACAGAATAAATAGCATTGATTTTAAATAGGGTGGGAGAGGAGTGAAAGGGGGGAAAAAAAGATGCGTATAGATGACAGAGTTCACTATGTCATTTGCAAAAAAATGTTGGTTTAGGATTTTAAAATATTGTAAATATTAGTTTTAGTACAAAGTAGAACAAAATTAAAAGACAGTCTAAAAATTCAGCAGAGGCTCTACCAGTTCATATTTCTCAGATTGTTTGATGAATCCTTCCTTGACTCTTTTCATCCTCATGCTCCAGACACACCCGCTCTTAAAGCCAGCTGTCCAGACACAACACAGTCATGCTCTTTGCCAAAGCTGACTCCTACACCATAGAAAAAAAGGACGACGTGAATCTACAGTTTTCTGAGGGATGGAACACAGAGCAAACTTGAATTAGCACCATATTACAATGTTTAGCAATCTGTCCCAATTCTGCACTGAAGCCCTTCACTGGTATTAAGAAATGTCTTACTGTTAAAGTTATTTCTGTGGACATGGAGCCATGTAGCACATTTTATTATTTCTCTTATTGGATTAAATATTTTGCAATGTATTTAAAAGCACTGGAGGGCTTTCTTATGAAAGAAGGCTATAAAAGTGTATTTGAACTTTTTCCTCTATGACAAACAGTTGTATTAAAATGGAAAAAACTACAGGGTATGAGACAGAATTTATTAAGCTTTATTATGTTAAATAATGTTTAGATTAATAACAATTTTGTAGAATAAAAGCATGATGTGAATGTGACTAAAAAGAAATACTTAAGCCACGTGTTAGTTATTAATAAGTCAACATAATTTTAGATAGCTATCCAAATATCTTAAGAACCTTTTCGAAGTCATGGTCCCTCTAGATGCAAAATCTGTATTTATTTAAATATTGCATATCAAAAGGAAGATAAATATGCAAAATCTAAGCACCAAAGTATGTGTATATTCTAATGAAAACAAGTTACTCAATGTGAAAGTCAGTGGAAAGTTTTTTATGGTACTTTTGAGAGATTTTAAAAGATTTTTTGTGTGCCTAAAGATACAGATGGATTTGTACAGGAATTTTTTAAATGTTCTGAAAGACCTACAGGATTTGTGTACTTACAAAAAATAGTTTCTGAGAGAAGTCCTTGTCCATGATCTCTTATGCAATTACTTGTTGTGGACTTTCTAGTTTAATTGAAGTCTTAAGCTCTAGTCCAGCACTTCATTGATTTAGGCAGGGCCCAGTATTGCCTCACAACACTGTTTACAGGCCTAGGGCTATGGCACTGACATACAAACTGAATAATAAAATTCACCTGCCTACATTATACATGGATACTTTAAAAAAGACGACTCAAATGTCACGGGTATTCATGAGAAGGTTGATGAAAGGCAGCAGAGCCCTCAGGATGGACACAAGCTACCAAAAGCCTCGACAGAAGAGGGTGTTTTTAAGGGAACAAATTTAGCTACTAATTTAAAATAAATAACCCAAATGTTAAGCATGGAATTTGTCCTTTTACAAAATGTTAAATATTACTTTTTCATTTGTTATATATCTCCGCATGACCAACTGAAATGTTGCTTTTTTTTCTGTATCAAGTCTGTTTATTGATTACAGAACAGGAACTTGCACTTGTGCTATACCAGCTTAGTGAAAAAACCCTCTACTTTTTAGTCACATGGGAGAAAAATAAGTCATAGAAAAAACAAGAAAGAAATGCAGTCTTTGAATGTATTAGATTCAAATGCAGAGTAAAACTAATTTCTACCTCTCCCTTCCTACTGATTTTGTGTAACTTGCTTCAGTATTTCTTATATGAATTTACAAACCTCCTGTTCGAAACAAATTGCAAGAAACTTCAGTTTAAGAATACATGTAAACATACACTGTACGCACAAGTTTCAATTCCATGAAGTTCCAAGCATTCATATCTCTCGATGCCTTTTCTGATGGAGTGCATTTGTTTCACTTTTCTGCACACACTGAGCCCCTTTTCTCCCAAGGCTACTGATCTTACTGACAATTGCTGCAAACCATGAACATTTCATACTGGTACCATAATTTTAATTTGATTCAGTGTCTGAGGTACTGGTGGCCACTATCGTTGTCCCCCAAAATAGTGCAGTAAAAGGCTACTTCACTCAGGAAAAGAATGGAGCATTGACATGAGAAAGCAATTACGTGGGAAACATTGAATCAAGCATTCCCAGGTGGTATGTTTATATTGAGAATAAACTGTAAGGCAGCCAAGTTGGAAGTCTGTGAAACTTCCACCATTGTTAAAGGGCCACTGTCCCTTAGACTAGGGCCCCTAAACTGCAAGAGGTTTGCAATTTTATGAAACTTAAGATGAAGTCCAAAACAAATTAAAGCTCAAATCAATAATTTTATTTCTTTTAATATAAACTTCCATCTCAAGTACTAAGAAGACTACCAGTACTGTTATGTAGGGGTACATAAAATAAAATTTTAAAAAATTAAAGTGTAAGTGGAAAAAAGTCAGGTTCAGTGTTTTCCAGTGTCACAGTCTGGGCTTTGTGAAATAAAGAAGAACAAACAGGAAATGGATAGATCCTAAAGGAAGTATTTCAAATTTGTTTCTTTTGTAGTAATCTTCAATGACAGGTCAGCATTTTCTATATTTTTTTTAATAAAGTATCAGCTTGATTGACAGCAACCCCTTAAAGAAAACAGCTTGCTACATTAAACATCAATGGAAAGGAATGAGTAACTGCTCAGATATAGCAACCCCAGCAGCAAGAGCAACCAAAGCAGAAAACAGCTTGGGTAAGAGCTGCAGACACTCTCAGGGCTATTTATAGCACCAGACTTGAGTTTTATGTAAATAAAACCCCCATTTTAATAAGAACAGAGTTTCTACCTTCATCCTATTTAGTTTTTGGTACAATGAGATGCAAAAATGAAAAATAATCAGTGCAGAAATCTTGTACCCATCACCAGCAGTCATGCTGCATATGCCTTCTCTTTCAGCAAAATTTTTTAAGGCCAGAAATGGATTACATTTGAGACATTTTGGTCTTAGGTTCAGTTATCCAAACTCCAAACTCTTTCTCCCTGGTCTTTTCTTTGGTCCACTTCCACTCCTCACAGAAATGAAAGGTCTCCAAATTTTTATTTAAATAAATTTGTATATTTATATATGCATGACAAATTTAAAATTTGGGCTAAATATGTGCATTTTCTTGTTCATGTTGTCACAAATTTGAGCAAGAATCAGAAACACTGTAAACATGAAAACTGGAGAGAAAAAGCTTCTCTAGACACCATTAATATCCTAAATATCTGGGTGAAGTTTCAAGTCAGTTAATTCAGCTGAACTCATTTATGCATATTGAGACAAACCTACTGCGAATCTGAATGGAATGAGTTAGAAATCAAGAATAAATGTGATGAACACAAACTGGAACAATGTTAAGATAATAGGGAGCCATAGTGGATGTGTAAATACTGTAAATAGCGTTTTCATCCTTAAAACAGAAGCAGGTTAACAAAAGAGAATGAAATTTGAATAGAAGCAAAATCAGAGTGACATTATCATAATCTTAGGACTTCATATATTCTTTTCAAAAATCCCATTGAGTTATAGTAAACATGCAGAATTAGCTGTTTCTTCCCAAAAAGCGTGGCTGGGCATGACTTGACACTGCACTTGCAAGAGCTCTGTGGGCACTGCAGTCACTTCACACCCAAGGCAGCAAAGCCTGCCTGCTGCCTGACATTATCTGGCTTCTTCACACACCCCGGGGCCAAATGAAAGGCATCGTAAAGCCAGGCACCTATTCCACCTGACAAAAACCTGTGTGAGTCACAAGATGTGAAATGGTCATGAGAAGAAAGGAAGATGATTCTGGTGAATAGCCAGAGCCTGGGACAAGTTGAGTTTTGGACACCAAGGACATTACTCATGTAAAAGCCTGGGCTTGGCTTCCCTCAGGAATGGGCAAAGTTCCCAGTTCCTTCAAACATCTGTTTGATATTACCAAACACACTGGGGAAGGATTCAAGGAGTGCAGAGCTGGCTCTGAATGTCTCAGCTGAAGGCTCAGTCCAATTTTCTGGCAAAGGGAGTTTAGAAGTTTAGGGGGCCAGAGGGGAAGAGGACTCAAAGGGGTCATCTGGATTCAAGAAGAAATGAGGAACACAGCAGTTCTAGGGCAGGAAGGATCTCTAAGGTTAGCCAAACATCAGGATGGAGATAGGAGAGTGAAGTCTCAGGAGGCTCTAGAGCAAGCAGGAAGACATCAGGCTGGTCTGGGTGGAAATGGGCCAAAAGAGAGCCACAGAGCACAGTGAATGCAGCCACTGCTTCCTCTCTCCTTCCTTGCTACCTGTGCTTCTCAGTCTCTGCTTCCAATTTACAGTGAGCAGGAGAGGCCCCTGCCTCCCTCCCATATGCCTGCTGCTCACTCTTAATCCTTCCCAAGCTCCTGAAGAAGGGAGAGGGCTCTGGTGTGGAGGGGCTCAGTCTGGACTCAATGCCTGCACTGGGGGGAGGAATATGGATGGGCTGTGGAGGCAAGGGCAGGTGTTGAAACAGCTTTACAGCCATGTGCACGGAATGGGAGTTCCCAGGGTGGGACCCCATCCTTTTCCTGTGGGGCAGCTGCTGGGGACACTGCTCAGGTGAAGAGGCCAGCGCTCATTGCCACAGCTGCAGAGGGTGTGCACACACAGCGCTCCTTCAGAGCCAGTCTCAGAGCTGGTGGGGACTGGAGAAATTGCAGTGTTGGGCCAGAAGGAAACCTGATAAACAAAATGGTGGTAGTAAAAAAAAAAAAAAAAATTACAAGGAATTGTGACAACTAAGGAAGAAAAGGCATCAAGATGATTATACAAATTCCTGGAATAGAATGAGGAAATGGACTAAAAAAATTGTGACGTTGTCCATGAATAGGAGGATGTTTTCTGAGCTATACAGTGTGAATAAATAATTTCAGGATCCAAAAGATAGTATCATAATCTCATATAATATCCTGAGTCAGAAGGGATGCACAACGATCATCTAACTCCAGGCCCTTCACAGGACCACCTCGAGGTAAGGCCACCCCAGTGCAGAGCAGGACAATCCCCTCCCTCGCCTGGCTGGCGATGCTGTGCCTGCTGCCCCCAGGACAGGGATGTCCCTCCTGGCTTCCAGGGCACTGCTGGCTCACATCCAATTTGTCATCAAGCAGGACCCCCAGGTCTCTTTCCACAGTGCTGCTCTCCAGTGTCTCATTCCTCTGTCTGTACCTGCACCGGGATACCTCGTTCCGACATGCAGAGTGATTCTATGAACAGTCATTTCTTCAGAGGTTCCAAACCCTGCTGATGCCCAGACAAAGCATGTACCAGGGAATACCCAATCAATTGAACTGCAGGGGCATGGCAGGGTACCTGAAATTGTTTTCATTTATAGAAATAGCTATTTTTGAGGAGTTTCCTAGATATTTTTCAGTTCAGCATCCCAGCTTTTGAGACACAAATATTGCAGTAGTTAGCTGACTTAGACACACACATTGCTGATCACAGTATATCAGAATTAATAGCTGGCTGATTTGTCTCAGCTGGCAACAACAACAAAACTTGTGGTCCAGGGACAGCATCCAAAGCATTAACACAAATTGATTGCCCACAGCCAGGCCTGTTTGGGTTTCGTCAGCATTCAGATTCACTGCCACAGCCCAAAAAGACAAATAAACCACTAACACCTGAGCGAGGGAAGAACTGAAATAAGCTCAACACTGCTTTCTTTCTCCTCCTGCAGGGTGAGCTCACAAGTTACCTTAAATCACACAGGGGCATGTGGTGTGCCTGGCACACAGAGGCTGCCCAGACCTGGCCCTCTGGAGCATCGGTTCCAAGGTGGGTGCTGGGCAGACAGGCCACAGCCCTGCAAAGGCTCAGGGCACAGTGCGGGCAGCAGGGCACGGCTGCTCCCAGCAGCTGGCACCAGGCAGAATGGCAGCAGCACAACCATTCCCACAGCTCGCCAGGGCTCCATCGCATTCAATGGCTGCTTGTATGAGAAAAGGCTGGGTGGCCTTTGCAACGCAACCCAGGAATAATATTGCAGGGACTGAAGAGGAGGAGAATTGTGGTAGCACACAGCAAATAAAATATGTAAAATATCTGCATCTGGTTGAATGAAAATGCAGAAGTAGAGCCTGTTTATCTGTATAATTTTCCCAAACAAGCTATAGAGGTGCACTCAGATTTCAGACCTGAGATCTGGGTCTTCTCTAACTGAAACAAATGGGTGTTTGCCAACTACTTCAAAGGAAGGGTTTAAAAATGAGACTGTTAAACAGCTAAGGGAGCTGATGTAATCATATTTTAACCCAATTATCCTTTCCAATATGTTTTTGTCAGCATTTAATCCCATCTGCCATTGTGCTGCCCAAGTGCCTAAATTGTATTGGTCCCTCAAGAGTTCTTCAGTCTTGGCTAACCTAACAATTTCTGTGCCATATGCAAATTCTAATTTGCAAATGTTCTCCCTCATTTCCAGACACTATAAAACAACTGGTCTTATTATGGGTGCTCCTCAGTTAATTCTTTGCCATTTTGGAATTTTACCAATTTTTCTGGTTTATTTTCTACCCCTTTACCAATCTCTAATTTATGCCAATGATTTACCTCTAAACCCTTGAATACATAGATACTCTCCTATCCTTTCTGAGAGACTTTGAAAAAAATACACTAAAAAAGTAAAAAATTACCTAAACCAAACAGTTCCTTAGGTCACTTTTCTGTTGACAATACAAACAGATGCTAGTAAATTTAAGAGTGTTTTTCTTTTCAATAAAATATTCCTTTTTATTGCTTTTATATGTTGTTTTTATTTCTACAGATAATTCATTATTGTCTCTAGTTACTATTTTAGTCCATTTACCTGGAACTTCAATGAAGTCCCCTGGTTCCAAATTCAAAGGATATTTTTAATTCTTTTTCAATAAATAGGTCCAATATCTGCTATCCAAGCTAATAAAAATTCAGGTAATGGTATATCTTCTTATGGGAAATAATCTGTGCCTGAACCAAAGTGACTTAATTCACATGTAAATAAAACTATAGTAGGGCAAAAAGTCAATGGAAGTAGTTACAACAGTGTAAAAACTTATGAAGTTTAATACTAAATGGTATTTCTGTTTTTATGATTTAAGATTGAAGGTCCATGGTCTATTTTTTTCTGTAACTCTGATTCAGCAAGGCATTTTAAAGTGAAATATTCTAATTTTCATTACAGACTTTTAAAATAACACTCTTGCAGGAGAAAAGAATCTTAGTGTACACGAAAATAGTTCCTATTGGATTATGCACATGCTTGAGTCCTATGCTGAGTTGAAGCTTGAGAGGAAAAATTGTATAAATTTCCCTTGCATGAAAAGTCTATTGATATAATCCAAGGTAGAAAACAGTTTTTATTTGCATCAAGCAAGATTCTTGCAGAACAGTAACTGAAATGGTTATTTCAGTTGATGGATATAGGTAGCCAAATTTGTTTGAACATTTAGACCCTGTGTTTCAGAGACAGACTCATGCTAAGAGCAGAATTTAACATTTGGAGCCACAGGAATGGCTCATTACTATAAATGTCTGCAATAATAATCAAGAGAGATAATGTTCTAGTCAGGATAATAATTAACATTTAACTGACTTGCAAATGTAAAAACCAGGACTCTCAAAATCCAGACATCAACGAATTGAAAGAAACTTTTAAGGCATTACTTTTTTAACCACTTGAATTCCTCCCCCTAGAGGGCTACTGCAGTGCTCAAGGATTGCATTGGGATGATTACACATTGCAGTGTACTCTACACTAGCACATCTACTGAATGGACACCTACCTTCTGCTGGGCCTGCTACATCTTTTGTACTGAGAGCCAGCCAAGTTTACTGTATCCACATATGAAAAAAAAAGTAGAAGATTCCATCAAGAAGCTCAAATGTGAGTTAAAAGCAACAAAGTGACTGTGGTGTGATCCTTACTGCTTATATATGCCAGAATAATATCAACAATCTTTTTCCAGTACAACCGCCAGCGAGCAAGGAATAGTACTAGACTAAACACAGAATGTAAAAGAGCATATAGAATTGGGGTCTGTGCTAAAAGAAACATGAAACCCCAATGAATGGAGCAGAATGAATTGCAGACCATTCAGGGCAGCATTATAGGTTTCCCACGTGGGCACTAACAGCACAGTTCCACGAGGTTTTGGCAACAGTACAATTTGCAACAACAAAAAAAGAGTTTGCTGAATTATTTAAGCATGAAATCAACATACCTCAGACAAAAATAGCCAATGTGTGTTAAGTGAAATAACTTAAAAATAAAGCACTGAATCTGAGAGGGAATGCAGTGACTTTAGTTCAATCCATTGGGTAGACTCTGATTTCTCTGGAAATGAGAGCTGACTGTGGGGCAGGCTACCCAAGGCAGGGCACTGCTGGAGAGCTTTCCATGCAGTGTGCTTGTGTGCTCACTGGGGTGGGCTGGCAGAGGGAGGAGTTGTAGGAGGATGTACATCTCCTTCTCCTCCCTTCCTTTTGCTCTGTTTAGCTTTCGTAAATTCATAGCAATGTGATCCCTGCCATCCCTGGTCTTATTTGCTTGTTTCATGTTGTTGTTCACAGAACACAGGTGCCTGTAGTTTTTTGGGTAAAAGAAGAGAACTTTGCAAGAAAAACATCTTTTCTCTTTCTCCCTCCACTAATTTTCCTCAAATGTGAAGAGAACAATCACCTTTTGCTGGGAACTCAAATTTCTTTTTGTTTCAGGCTCCCCCAACTTTTCCTGCACAATAATCTCATAGCATAACACACATTTTTTTAGAACTTCTGTTTCATATGGCATGGCCCTGCATACAGCTCACACAGAGAAGTCCTGGGAGAAATGGGGGTGAGAACAGAGGCTGTAATGTATTCATAGGCCTTTCAGGATGCAAGCATCACACACTTTCAACAATGCAGAAGCACTGCCCAGACCTTCAAACAACAATTGGCAGAATAACCAAACTATCAAACATGCACAGCCATAGTGGGGGAAAACATGCAGCAGTTTTGGATCTTTTTTAAAAGTTAAAATATTTCATTTTTAGAGGAATTCTCTTAGATACACATTCTCGGGAGGAGCAGAACCATCCTGAAACCTTTCAGACCTCTCTCCTTTTGGTAGGAGGAAAGGTTCCTGGCTAATTCTGGTTCCTTTTGACAGGAGGTTTTTCTCCCAGGGAACATTTACCTCAAAGGCAATGTAAGCTGGAGTGTGGCTTTGCCACAGCTGGGGCAGTGCTGCCTCTCCCGTACTGCAGCTGGGAGGGGAGGAGCCCTGAGCCTGCCCAGGCTCCCCTTCCTACTCCTCCCTCCTCAGAAAAGAAGTTGAACAGCAATGCGTTGGCCCATGAGGGGAGTGGCCAGTGAAGAAATCCCAGTGCTCGTCCCAGTGCCCCAAATACAACCATCTTTTGGAGGTGCAACCTTCTCCAGAGATGGATGGTGTCTCCTGCAAACCTTGCTGAAAAGGAATTCAGCTGTGGTGGACAGTGAATCAGTTGTCAGGCATTGTGAAAGCTCACAGCTCATGCTTCATTAGAAGCTGGTATTAATTGCTTTCTGTAGAGCACACAGAAATTAAGCTCTCTTTTCAAGTTAGTGACTAAGAAATAATAACAGCAAAGTCTGAATCAGAGAGCAAGATGCAGTAAAACTATCTACTAAAGGCTTCTCAAGGCAGGAGATTATCATAAAAGATCAAACCATCATTAAATTACTTGAGTAATGAAATGAATGAATTTAGAAATGAATGAATACAGCAATTTCTTACCCAGAAGGGTTGCTGCTATAGAAACAAATATTGCATTCAAATGTGAAAATAAATTCCTTTATTGCTCATTCCAAAAGTATTTGGAAATACTTTTGAAAGGAATCTGAGTGAATGAGGAATCAAATAAAATCCCAAACCCAACCATGTTAAAAAAATAGCCAGTTATAGGACTGAGTTCTCAGCTAATTAAGAAGGAGTCTGACATCAGAAGATCACATTCCAGTGACATGACAGAAGAAAAAACCTGACTTTTTTTTTGGACATTGAGAAAGCTCTTTCTACTGCAGCAGATCAAACATCTCAGCTTTAAAGAATGACAGAAAATTAAACTAAAAGAACAGCCAAAAAGCAATTTGATTCTATGAAAATAAGCAGCAGCAAAACTGCAATGATACCTCCATTTTGAGACTGGCAAGATATATCCCTTCTTGGTTTTCTAATTCGCCAGAAGCACTAGTCAAAACTTTTCTTTATTAGCACTGCTTATACTAATATACCCACACAACACACATGTACAGTTAGAGTTTCAGAAATTCTTGGATACTAAACCCTCTACTCCCACAAACTTCACTCTCTAATTCTCCAGGGGGCTATATATTGAAGGAGTATTTATTTTTCTACAGTGGTGCAAAATGGAGCTAGTGAAAACAAGAGCTGGGCCTCAATGCTTGTCTGAAATTTGCCATCCTACTTTGCAGCTGTGCAAGGCAGTAGGAGTGGGAAACTGCAGAGCAAGAGATCACCAGTGCCACTAGTGCTCCTCAGAGTATTCGGAGGGGTTTGCTTTCAGACCACTGCAGTATGAGCTATTGTTTCCACTGTTGCTCCCCTCGTGCTCCATGAAGGCTGTTTAATGTGGTGTGGGAGGAGGGCTGTATTGAAATAAGAAGGGGAAGCTGAGGACATGAGAAAGATTATGCAAGTGCTTTGGTGAGGGTTTTCAGTGTGGCTGTTTTTTTTGTAAAAACCCCTTGTACATGGATTTTACATATTACACAACCCCTGAGACTTTCTATTTGTTGTGCCTATGCTATTTTTAAGACCAGCTTATACCGCACCTTAGCACTCCGTTTGAGAGGCACTACGTGTGCACTTACAGGAGCTGTAGTGGGACCCGTGCTGTACTGGATAAGAAAGCCCCAGTGTTGCTGTAACTCCTTTGGAAGGTAAGGATATGCATTTTAAGAATCCATATTTCTCCTAAGATGCCTTCAGTGGTGTGGATTCTAGCTGGACTAAGAGTGTTGCAACCCTCATGTGCGTATCCAACTGCTGGAAAAGTTATAATCTGAATCACATATTCTTTTTCAGTGGTTGCATGGTTTGTATAAAATGATTAATACTAAATTTCATTGCAGGGAAAAGTAAATTACATGAAATTTTACTGTCAAGAAGGGATTTTACTTTATTTTAACGTAAAAGCTGTTATTCAAAAATCACACTGTTACAGTTAGTTGAGAATCTGTTTTTTCCTCCTATGCAAGAATTATTTTCTGTCTGATTTCAAAAAGGCATGATTGTAAGCTAACTGTTTTTAGTAATTTTCATCATTGTTTTCCTGGGCCACTTTTTCATTAAGGATTGACCTGTTTGGGAGCTTTTTTTTTTTTTTTTTCCCCTCCAGACATTCATAGAATCCAGGCCACAACAGCATCAACTTGCTTCCTTATATAACAGAGAATTTCTCCCAGTTTGTCCTTTATAGTCATTCACCACTGATCCAGGTCAGAGGCCCTTTTGGAAGTGCCATCTAGTACAATTCTATAATACCTTGTAAACATTTTAATCTTTTTTAATAATTATTTTCCCTTTCTAGGCTCAGTGCCACTTTCCAGTGGATTTAAAAGTAACATTTAAACTTATAATCTAGTTTAGCAGAATCATCTACCTTAAGACAGTTATTTAATCATTTCCTCCTAGGAAAACAAGCAGGCATTGTGAACACTACTTATCAGTATAAGCATCAGTATTATATCAACATCAGTGTGGCAAAGAAAAGGTGACACAAGCAGTTGTCATGAGTTTTGAATCAGCAGACTGCCAGCTGCACACTGAATTGTACACCTTACACTCATTAAGGGGAAGGGAACACTCAGATACAGATTCACACATGCAAAACTTCAGGTCTCATCTGTGGAAGGCATTATTTCTGCCACAGGAGCCTGCCTAAGTCCCATCCTACATGTAAAGCCATCTGGCAGGATCAAGAGCTCTAAGTCACCTCTGCACTGCCAGCCTGGGGTATGACTTCCCCCTTAAGTACACAAGGGTGGAACTATACAGCAAAGTGTGCAATATATGTGCTAGACTATTTCTGGTACACAGCCAAGCCTGAAAATCCATCGCTTAAATTAATTGTTACCTGAATAAGTGGAGCCAAAAGAACACATTTAATGTTTTCAGACTCTTGAATATAAAAGACAAAATGGTCTATGCACATAAAATCAGACATGATTTAGGTGAAAAATACTGACTTTTGATTGCCTTTATGTTGACATATCAAACAATGAAATAAAGATTCTAAGGGCTTAAATGTAAAAAAAAAAAGAGTTGTTACTTTTCTCTGAATTTATTTGATATAAGTTTGATAGACTTAGCACTACATTTAAGGAAAAGGATGAAATGCTCTACTGTGTCACTCACTTACTACTTGGGATAGTCAATGCAGAGAGAACCAGAGCTGTGCTGCACACAGAAGACATAAAGAGAAACCTCCCCACAGTAATGGTTCAGACCAGATTATTCTTGCTCCTAGCCATAACTCATATTTTAGTATCTTTGTATTGTATTATCTGTTTGCATTTGGACTTTCATTGCTCAAAATAATTTCCTTCCAGCTAACAGGTACTCAAATTTCAGGCCCCTGGTTTTCACTAATTTTTTTCTGTTTAAAAAGCTCATTTTTCCCGTTTGTCAGGCCTTTGTTAGTTTGCAAGTCCTCTGTAAAACACTCTCCTTGGTGTGAGGAGGGAGGCACTTTAGAAAGGTGGCAGAACAGCTTTCAGTTCACCTTGCTAATGCAGAACAGAGGCTCATACCCTCATTCTTTCTGCTGGAAACAAATGCAAAAACGGTAAGAGAAGGGCAAGAGGCTGAATGGATCTGAAGGTGGTTTGTTTCGGTCTAGTCCAAAGCAGAACAGCTTTGCTGAACCATGAGTGTGCTTAAAGGTTGGCCTAGTTTTTAAAATTTATTTTTAGGAAAGATGTTTGCCAAGATCTACAGTGTGATTCTAAAACTTTTTTCAATTTCATTGAGCCAGTATGAAATTCCCATGCAGTATATGCAGGAAGTAGATTAGAGAAGGTCTCACTTTGAAGAAGAAATAATATCATGGACTTCCCTCTGCACTGGTATGGAAATGGATGGCATGCAAAGCAGAGTCTTTTTGACTGACATGAGAACACGTGGTGCAAAGCCAGGCTTGCTGTGTCTTTTGGGTTAGCCTATAGAGAACATTCACTGCTGAAGTCCTGATCACATCATCCATAAATGAGAAAGACTCCACTATGTAGCTCACAGGGATGCTGGGAGATTACGTAATGTTTGTACAGCTATTTTAAAATATGAAGTACTTTGAATTATGCAGCATAATTGCTGAGAGCAAAGACTTATCCTCTCAAAAGAAAATGAGAATGACAAATTCTAAAGAAAATTATTTTAGAGAGCGTCTCTAACTACATTAATCTGCACTATTTATCTATTTGCTAATTAAAATTATTTTAGTCTGTTAGAAATGATCGGAACAATTTACATGAAAAAAGACACCTGACTGTGGTTGTCACTGAAGTGTACTCAATCCGTTGAGAAAATCATTAAAAAGTTAGCACTGTACTTTCAAAAGTTCCCCCTTATTCTACACCACATCTTCATAAGCTACTTAATAATTTAATTTTTTCTGTGTCTGTGTTTCAAGTTGGTTAAATCTGGGCTGCTAAGTGGTGCTTTCCTTTCAAGGGATTCATTTACTGAGGAATCCTCTTCACTCTGATTTAGTCTTTCATCTTGCATGGATGCTGCTTTACTCATCACTAATTCACACCACACATCACAGGCTACATCAACATCTGCATCTTCTGGATGGAAAGTTTTCATTTCTTCCCCTTTAAGAATATCTGTCATTCTGCAGTCCCAGTCATCAGCTCCTAACAACCTTCCCAGCTGTACAAAAATGCATTCTGAATAAACATTGGAAGGAAGGAAGCATAAATATTTGACAGCATTCACAGTCAAAGCAGGTTATTAAGCACTCTGCAGTTCAGAAGAATACTCAAGACTGTCTTCCAACGAAGTATTATAAGTGATACTCCAAGTATTTTTTAATCTAAGTAAGCTTTTACTTGAGAAGAGGCTATTAGTGCCTCGATATGAGAAGACTGTGGGCACACAGATTATTTTACAATTTCATTTTCATTTTGTCTGGTTTTGTGATTATCATATTCTGCATACCTGGATCTTTGTTACTTGGAATTTTGAGCATGCCCAGAACAGACACGGTAACAGAAGTTAAAATCAGAAATTAATGACTTCCTCCCTGTGGAGTTAGTTGATGCTTATCCCATAGGCCGAACTTTAAGTGATTTGGTCATCTGAAAGACAGCTTGGTTCTCTCATTCTCCATCTGGGAGGTGTTTAATACTATGGTGTTGTAATATAAAAGCTAAAGAGGAAAGCATTAAGAGGGAGAGTTGAGTTGCTTTTATTGTCTCTCAACACCTTCCCTAGAACTCTGACAATTTTTCCAGTAATGTCTATGTGACTGCCCATTAGACTATCAATGAGGTAGAACTGAAACCTAATATGAACAGATTATTGGAACGCCTGACTAAGGAGAGGTTTTTTCCCAAAATATTATTTTTAGCTATAAGACACAACAACTTCTTGACAGAATTAATAGTTTATTTCAATCTGAATTCTAAAGTTTCTAGCTTTTCTTAGCAGGCTGACTTCAGATTAACTTCAATCACCTAATCTAAATTAGGTCCAAGTACAATCTTTTATTAAAGGATTAGCACAAATACATGTAATTCTTCCTACATTTATACCAACGACATTTATCTGTTACAAATTCCTTGTCTACACCTACATCATAAAGTGATCATTGCAATCACTGTTCTAATATGATCTCCTAATCTGGGGCCTACCTAATTTCTGGAAATCTTATGGTCTGTGCTGCTGGAAGCCAGGAAATCCTTCCTCCAGACTCCTTACACCTGTGCAGAGCTCTACTGCTTCTGCACCATAAGTCCAGCTGGGGCTTCTGGCACAAGTGGCTGCAGTGGCAGAGCCAGTTCTTCAGATTATAAAACACGTAGATTAGCAAGATTTTTCCAGTGATGTCAGCAGAACACTATTGGTGTTGAAGCTTGGCTGGATAACATTCCACATTAAAACACGGATTTTTGACTAGACATTGGCCTAAATTTAATCTTTTTTCCAAACAGTCCCAAACACTGCAAAATACTGAAAAAAGTTACTTACACACTGGATTTTTTTGTACAGTGATCAAACATCACCAAATACATTTTCCCATCTGCGTTCCTATTGCATGCTTCCTTTCTCTTTAGGTTAACGTGGGATTTGCCATAGCCATGTTTGCCAAATACAGTTTGGGACACAACTCCAGCAAATGCAGAATCTGCAGATGGTATCTACAGAGCATCCCTATACAGGAAATTTTCCATTTACAGGAAAATACTGGATACATAACAAGCAAATCCATCCTGCACATGTTTTTTTTTTCCAAATGAGGCCTCATCTTAGCATATTCTTTTGAGCACAAAGGTGTTTGTGTGAAGCACACAAACCTGAAGTACATACTGATACTACACTGACAGTAAAATACAGCACGAGATAGTGCAGTCCACCTGACTGTACAATTATGAACCTTTGCAGAGTAAGAATGATCTTGCACATGCAAAATTGTCACATGCTATCCAAAAAGCAGACACATTCAGCACTGAGCACTCAATATTTAAGTACTTAATTCCTGTCATCAAATAAAGCAGCTCTAACTACAGGGCACTGCAAGAGCAGACACAGAATAACCAAGCATGTCAGTTCAGATCACTATGATAAGCTCCTGACAGAAAAGGACAAAAGTCAGATAACTTGTACTTCTGAATTTCCTTGAGGTATAACAACTGTTCAGGCTGCAATGCAAAATGTATAGTAAAGTTTCCGTTTTAAGGGGGGTTTTTACAATGGAAATCCATATCATATCTTAAACTCGATTATTAGTGGGAGCAGTTTAAAGTATATAATGTTATTGGGCATTATCATTTATGTGCAAATGCTTGAGGTTATTTTACACATCACACTGTAGTACATAACTGACCGCTGAGGAGACAAGAAACAGCAGGAAAAATCATACTCGCTGCCTTTAAGAAAAACGCTTAGAACAACATGAGTACAAGTCATAAATGACTTGTAGTACATCAGTATTAAACTGATGAATCTGGCTTATAGCAAGCCAAATTTGGACTGCACAATCCTACAAAATCCTGCAGCCTGTAATAGCTTTATGAGGAGTACTAGACAGCACAAAATTTGCCCAGGAACATAAATACTAAAAAGAATATAGTCAAATATGGAAGTTATTTCAAACTTTATAGAAAAAAATTAATTGTGGATGAAATGTGGTTAGATAAATGAGATTTATTTGTTAGATAGACTCATATGCCCTGAATGTATATACATTTGAAAATCTTGTTTAACCTGATTTTTTAAGTATCTTGTTCCATTTCAACGTAATCTTTTAAATGTGTTACAGCAACAAGAACTCATATGTCACATATATTCAGCATCTTTAATTTGATAAGCTAACTAGTGCAGGGGCATAAATTGCATTTTTCTGCTTTGAGACTAAGTACATTATTTTTGTCTAATCCTCTATTTTACACCAAATCCTTCTTGAGGAATTTAAAAAATTCAGAGCGAAGAACAACATAAGTTTACAATTTCAAATGGGGACAGGTAAGTGGGCTCCACCATTACCTGCAACTACATGAGAAAGGCACACAACCTGCAGACATACCTAGAGTGGGTGATTGAAGAGCCTTGATGTGTCTCCAGCCTTAGTGGCACGTGTTACAGGCCAGACAAAATGGTTAATAAGTACCTACACTCCTCTGTCCAAAAAATTAAAAGCATGCAAGAGATGCAACCCTCATCTAGTTAAATGCAAGGGACATTTTCTGGCTGACTTCAAGTAGGTTAAGCCTGCACGTACCCTTGCAGTGTTAGGACATGCCAGAAGGCAATGCCTTTGTTGCTGTGCCCTCACAAGCTCATGACTGGCGGCTGCAGAAGTGTAGCACAAGCTGTACTGCAGCCTCAGTGAGACTCAGAGCTGCATGCAGAGTCTAGCACCAGAACCCCAAGTGTTACTGCGACATCGAGGCTTCAACCACACAGGTTCAACTTCCAGCCTGTCAGAAATGAGCCACTTGGAGCTTCACATAAGCTGTGTTTACCTATTCTGGTTGCTAAGCCAGAGACATCAAGCTCCAGTCACTAATTTCATATTTGTTCCTCCAAAGAATAAAATAGAGCTCGCTCTAGGCTGACAACACCCCTTGCACCAAAGCACAATTCTTAAGGTGAACTACAGAGTGAGGCCAGGAAAACCTGAACAGGAGCAGTTAGGTGGCCTCTAGACACTTGTTTCATTGGCAATTGTTCCACAGAGAATCTGTGGTGCTCATAAACATTACTGTGAATCCAGGGTTTGTTACAAGTGCATTTTATATAAGACATGTCAAAATGCTATCATTATGCATGGATGGACAGAAAGTATAAATTAAATATTTCAAAAAAAGGATCAGAGAGTTCAGTTCAGAAACTGAAGTCAGCTGGAAAATGAGTCCTGCTGTCCTTGGAATTTCTAAACTATTAGGTGAGACAAGCATTTTGAGGCAAATGGATGCTAAGAAAGCAGCCTGTTTATATTTGAAAAACTCCATCTTGACAAGATAAAAATTCTGTCAGTTATCTAGAAAAGAATCATGGTTCTTTCTCCAAATGAAAGCCAATGCCTCAAGAGTGGTTTGGTTGTGTTGTGCTCCTCAAATACAAGGAGGAAAACTCTTACTTCAGTCAGAATGCATTTTTTTAAAGATTTAAAACTAAAATGTCTTTGTGTAACAAGACATAATGTATCTTTTACTGTACATTTCTCCATCTTGAATTAATTTCTACACTTTCCATAGCAAATAAACAAACTCCTAACAAAAACTGCAGTATATGAAGCATAGAACTATACTATTGTATCTATGTTTTCACAACTAGGGAAACTGTAACAATACTGTAAACCCAATCTAAAATAGCACATCCCAGATGGAACAGAAGGGACAAAAATATCTGTGAAGCCTTCCAAGGCTTACTATGCATGAAGCCATTTTTATGTGGTGGGATTTTTATAGCATAGTGTATTCAAGTTCAGATTTTCTCTCAGAGAGCTTTTACATGTCATAGCTAATACTGAAAGATGTTATAGAATCTGTGGTCTTCGAAACTGCACTCCATCAATTAGGGGCAAGAAAGAAAGCAGTTCGACTCATATTTACATTATCTCTATGATCTAAACACTTTGCAAAGTGTTTTAGCCTTTTATAAATCAGTCTAGGATAATGTAAGAAGTACCCTCAACAGAGTGCATGATCATCTTCACCATGCTTGCCATGGAAAGTTAGGGTTTTATTTGTTTTATACAACATCTCTCTTAGAAATTATCCAGTTTAAGTAGAATTTAAAGGCTGTTCTGCCTTGATCACTGAAATGAAAAATCAGGTGTCAGCTCCTGATGAGCATAATCACCTTTTTCTTTTTTTTTTAAATATTGCAGCAGGGTACACAAAGTTGTTCTAAGGACCACCAAGGTGGTGATATTTGCAAGACCTTTACAGAGTTCAGAATTAGCTTCTTTACAGGTGAAGGCTGTGAGAGGTAAGAAGGATGACTGGGGTACATGCTGGCCAGTTGGTGGGTGTACCAGCACTGGTTGATGTACTTTGAAAAATCCTCTAAATGCTCATGGAAACCTCCCTCCAGAGGGCACATAAAGAGATTCATCACTGATGAGAATCCTGATTAATTTCCATCTGATACTGAATAGCTTGTCCTTTTGAGCCTTTCAAATTTAGCAACATCCAAATCTTTTGGATTCAGAATGAATTGATATATTTTTAACCATGATACCTCCTATGGATTTGGATGCAATAGGAGATGGGACTCTGAAGTTCAGATGTTCAGTGGCTCATGCTGGACAAAAACATTGTGACAAGCCCCTGGTTAGACATCTGTTTTGTCACTTGTTTTAACATATTCACTATGTACCATGGCAGCTTGATTTCTCAAACTTTTGTACCATTCTAAGTTGAAAGTTTTATAAAGCATTATTAGCACTATTATTAATACAGTCTTGCAAACAAACTGATCGGACAAAAACCTATTTCTCTCATCCTCTGTTAAGCAATATTATTTACAGTACCATTGTTTCAACCTGTATTAGAGTTTTAAAGGCCATTCCATCATTTTTCCCATGCCTGAAGTCAGGTAAACAACACTTATAATTACCTGACTTACCCCATTTAACATTTTAAACAATTGGATGTGAGAGTTTTTTTCCCCAGGCTTCTGAAAAATTCTCAGTTTTCCAAGATTTGTTGAAAATAAATAGTAGCATTCAAAAATACTCTATGAGACACATCTCCTAAAATACTTGGGGGAAAATTTCTGTTGACTGTCGACTCAGGCGATGTTTAAAAATTCTCCTGAATAATTTAAAAAAAGGAAAATATTTAATCTATTCCATAACTCTATTATCCACTGCTTTCCTAGTTATAGAATTGAAATATTTATTGAAAACACCTACTCCTCTTATTACCTGTTCATCTAGTAATTGTATATAATTGATTTGTTTCTTTAATTTTAATATATTACTCTTCTCTAACGATGATAGACTTTTTCTAGTTTTTTTTCCCCTCCCTTATAAATCTTCTATTAGTCCTACTTTTTTTTTCATTTTCATTTGCTGAATTACCGTTCTTCTGGATTTAAATACTTCCCTCCTACCCCATATGTTTCTTTTTAAATCAGTATAAGGTTTTCTGTCCTAGATTTGAGGTTTTGGGTTTAGGGATAGAAAAGTAGAATCTTGCCAACTACTGCCCAAGTATAATCAATATTTATATTTTTCCCTTATGACTGAACTCATAATCAATTACAGATTTGTGAGTGTTAGGTGGGATTTTATTATACTCATATATATCTCAACTAATCATTTCATAATCAGGACAACCACCAATATTTAGTTCCAAGATCAGTTCCTACATAAGCATTAAGATGAGGATTACTATGGATTTCCCATGGAAGATGTAATGCTTATCAAGTCAGGAAATTGATATTTGTAATTTACAAGTTTTGAAAGAAATTCCAACATTCTCTGGCACGGAGGTTCGAGTATCTGAAGGTCCAGGATCTTCCAGTCATAAACATTTGACTCTCTGCTCATAGGCAGGTTTTTCTAGGCATGCTCTTTGTTTATGTTGGTGTTTGCCACAGGTCCCCAACCCTTCTGCATGCTGCCAGCAAGAGCACTTGGACAACTGATCTATGCTCAGGAATGGATTTTCCAGCTAGTGGGAATTTTAGACCCCTCTGCCCAGCAGCAAGTTCTGATCATAGATTTAAGTACTAGCAAACAAAGCTGAAGATATGCTCTGAAACAACAGATTCCAAATTGTGTTACTACCCAAACCCATAACAAAGAATTGCCTCTCACATCATGATGCCTTAAACAGTTTTGCTCCCAATACTTTGAACATAAAAAAATAAAATCTCTCACCTAGGGAGACCCTAGACAGTCTCCCTCCAAAAAGCCTTCTGTTTTATGTAACTGACCTCCTTTTCTCAATCCCACAAAACAGGTAAATTACTTAATATTTGCTAAGAAAACTATTAGAATGAGAATTAAAATTATTTCACCAGCAGTTACAGCTGCCCAAAAATTGAAAAATTTGGTCATTAGCTTTGCTGGATTTTGGTTAACCCATCCATGTAAAAATTTTTCCTGTCTTTGTAAAATTTTTTCTCTTCTGTGAATCCAAAGTGGTGGGTAAGCATAAGTGATCATTAGAGTAATTTCCTGTTCATCTTGGTTTCAGACTTCAGATTAAGTGGATCATTCTTTTCCATCCAGACCATAATTATTTTTTTTTTTTTTGGAAGACAATTACTGCTGGTTTTAGAAAAAGGAAATTTTTGTAAGGGCTTTCCTTTACAAAGACTTGTCCAAATGAAAGATCTCAACATTTTGAACATTTCTCATTTGTAACTAAAACCTGAATAAAGGGGGATAATTTTTAATGACGGTCTATGTTGTTTTACTCTTGCTGCTGAATTTTATTCATTTTATTGCTATAATCTGTGTACTTTCCAGTGACCCACACGACATCTAGGTCTGCTGCAAGACATACAGCAATTCCAGATCTTATCAAATGATCTTCATGATGTAAATATTCATTTTAACTCTAGAAACTGAGGTTCACATTTGAATGTTCCACAGAAATACACTTTCAACCATGGCTGCAGGCTAGTGTTCCCTTGTGTAAGTCATCCATTTTTAGAACTAACTGTACAATTAGGCAGTTCAAGTCATGCAGAAGATCCATGGAATTTGTGCATATTGCTCATATGAGGGGTTTTTTATATTTTTTGCTGTTGGTAAAGCATTTATTTGTTCATGAATAGATCTGAAATGCAGATAAATAGCTGTGTTGAAAGGATCAAGGATTGCAAGGAAGGCCATGTCAAAGGACATTTTCCTTGGGTGACTGAAAGTCAGCATGGTACATAAGGCTAAATTACAGAAGGCTTTTATTAATCAGTAAATTGCAATATTTTTTTTGTTACCGCAGCATTTAGCAAACATTTCTCGCATTAGGCAATTAAAAAGGCAATAGTGCTGTTGTCGGGCAACTTTAGAAGCACTTAAGTTCAAAATTACGAATTAAAACAAAGACTAGAAATAAAATAATTATCTTTTGTTGCTTTTGACTTCTGGTCTGACAATCAGAAATCAGGGATGCAGTGCATCAAGGCTGCCTGGGGGTCACTAAGCTAAGTGATTTCAATTAACGATTGCATACAAGCAGCTTCTACACCCAAATGAAAAAGGATGCTAGAACATTTGTTTATGAAATTGAAGGGTTTAAACTGTTTAATAAATATTACAGTCTCAACAAGTCCTCTTTAATGATATTTGAAGGAACAAAGCTGTGCTGTAGCCCTGCATAGAACCCTGACAATACTCAAAGCAAATCAAATTTTCAAATGCAATGTGGACTATTCTGAACATCAGTAAGAGGAGTAATCCCGTGTTAATCCTGTGTTAACCTTTGTTAATTATTGATGCAAACTATATTCTAAATATAAATAGAGAAACAAGGGCAGGAAAATTACTCTCTTTTTTAATACAACCTTTAACCTGAGCAGCTTCTGAAGTTTTGGCATGTCCTGCTTCCCTAAAAGGACCTTTGGAAGTCCTTGGCTTTGACAACTTTGTTTACAGAGCCCCTCGTCCAGTGAGAAATTAATTCCATTTGGATGATACCTGAGAGTTCCTGAAATGTGTTCAAATTCCTGTAAATTATGGCAGTGTAATTTCAGATAACTTGGAAAATTGTTTAGGATAATTGCCCTCAAGAATCCAGACATTTAAGTGAGTCTCCAGAACAGGCTTTCTTTGTTGATTTTATATGGCAACCTAATGCTAGACTCAAATTTGATTATTTGGATAGTTGAATTTTAAAAACTACTGATCATTGTAAGAATACCTGGTGCTTACTTGTTTTGAAAGTAAGGAGAGTAATTAGAATGCAAAAATTTAGCTGCCTGGTTTTTAACATCTTGCACTTAAGCCTAAAATGTATGCACATATCTCCCAAGAGCGAGCTTTCTTGCATTTGTACTAACATCTTCTTTTTCCTTCTGCCTAAAAAAACAGGAACAGTCATCACTCTTTGTAACTAGTACTTTTATCTACTTATTGGAAATTGAAAAATACTAAAAATCCCCCAAACTAGAAAAAGCATTAAAAATGTTGTTTCTATCCTTCCTCTTACCTTGCTCCTACTAGCAAAACCATTCTAGATCAGAGCTTGGGTCAAGAGCCCTGTTTCATCCAACCCAGGTTATCTTTTTCTTCACAAGCCAGCTTAATAAGGTGACATTCTTTGAGGTCCAGGCCACCAGAAATTCCCAGAACACATTATAATTTATGAAACAGTTGGAGAGAGCCTGATGGGGGATCAACCCTGTCCCTGAGTGCTTTCTGCTGAACAGTTTATTGACTGAGGTTGTCACATCAAAAAGCTCTCCCCTCCTGGAGCACTTGCCTGGTTCAGGGAACACAAGAGGATGTACAGGTTTGGCAGCAAATGGGCCCAGCTCAAGCAATGCATGTGCCTTATGCCACTTTTCTTCACAGCCCCTGTAGCTCTCCTGCAGCAGCACCAGCTCTTTAGAGACTCTTTCAGGAGTCAGGATTTCAGTTTTCAATATCATATTTTCCCCACAATCCACAATACTTTAGTTGCTTCCAATTCACACTGAGCATTCAAATTCTCTTACTCCCAATTTTTAAACTTTTTCCAGCAGGAGACTCCTGTGGATGTCTTTTCCCTGCCTAGTTGCCTCCTTCTTTTTTATTGGTTAACTGAAAGTCTGTATGTCAAGGTGAGGTTTTTTCCCTTCCATTTGCTTTTAGCCTGTGTAATCCCAACACAAGTCTAACAGGGAAATGTAAAACCGGATCTGAGCTGTTTTTAATACAGTGTTGAGAGGTGGAGTTGGCTGGAATTCAATTTTGTGCTGAACAGCTCACTGTAGCTCAATAAAGACTTGTGTCTGTGTTTCTGTTTATATGGCTGGAGCAGAGCACAGAGTATGCTTTTTCATTTATAATCATACAGACACAAGACAAACACCTCTTAGCTTGTAGAAAGACAGGTCATAAAATGAGCTCCCAGGAGACTGGAAACCTACATTATCAGTCCTTTTCTACTGGAAGCAACCCAATTCAATGGAAATGTTGTTCATAGAAGTTTGGTTTGATGTCTTAGCAGAGTCTAGGTGACCTGGGGCATACTCAGCATCATGTTTACTCAACGCAACTATTTTACGCAGGAATCAGCCCCGTAACAGGAAAAAAAAAAAAAGGAAAGAAAAAAAAAAAAGATAAGCCATAAATCAGGGGCTCTACCTTACTCCACAGCAGTGTTTTCTACACATAAGCGTGGAGAGGAAGAATGATTGGGACTTATAAATTCAGGACAGCATCTATTTGAAAACCAGATTGTCATGCTTAATGCATAAGGCCCTGCATATTGCTGTATTCACCAAACACAAAAGAACTTTCAAAGCACATTCCACGGCTGGTTTCAACACATAACAGAGAGGAGTAAGAGTCACAGGTAATTATGTTGTAGCCTCCTTTGCTATGGCCCAGTGTGACCTGGTGCTACCCTGCCCCATAAAGGCACCTCCCTACTCTCACTGTGACTTGTGCCAGTCAGAGTCACTTTGAGCCACCCCAGCTGCCACAGCCAGACTGTGACCCTCAGCAGATGTTACACCTGAAACTGGAGTGGCCATAACAGCAGGGACAAATGCACTCATTTTAGTGTGTGGGTGCATACATACACATATATATACCATATATTACTTATTAACATATATTTAAGGTATGGATTAACCCCCCTTTTTAATTAATAGGCATTTGCTTCAAATCCTGCTTAAATTTTGGGCAGAAACTCTGAGAAATGGTTCAACACAGCAAAATGATTTTGCTGATTATACTTTAGGATGGCCTCCCAAAGACATGCTGGGCTGGCAGGAAAAACCGTGCCACACCTACAGAGGATTACCCAGGTCATGCCAGGGAACAAGCCCACTCACCATTTCTCAATTTGTCTTTGGAGCAGGTTGTGCAGCATAGCCTTCTCTGCTCTCATCCATGTTAAACACAGACTCTGCTAAGAATTCCTGACACATGCATATCTGTCCTGAAACTACCCACAACAGGGATTAAAGAGATGTACAATTTAACCTCAATTCATAATCCTGCTTAAATCAGGAGCAAAATAAATCACTAAGAGCAATGACAGCACTGTTCTCAGTGCTCTGTATGTGACCAGGCAGATCCCTTTGGAAGTACAGCAAAGGCCTGTGCATCCACTAAAGGAGCATGTTGAGCGTCCACAGAGTCCTGTGTGCTTTCCATGGATCCAGGATGCAAACCACGGTATGGACAGCTATCAAAGATGCATTGAGTTGACTTTCTCAAAGAAATACATAACTTACTAGACTAAGCTGACTGTATCCCAGATATATTCCATATGCTAGATAGAGCAGGTCTCTTTGGAGATACCCTCAATGGCATCAGCAACTGTTGCTTACTCACAGAGCCTACCCCTCTTTCTGCTTTTTCATTACCAGTTTTAGCAGTTGTTTATTAGCAACTGATCCCCTGACTCTGGGTGCCAGCTGTGTCAGGATGCTCTACAATCAGGATGCTCCATTTACCGGGGAAAATTTACAAATAGTGTGGCAGTCATTTTACAGCTGAGATCACTGAAAAGCTGGACTACAGGAATTCCATCCTTCTGGGAACATCTTAACACTTGCAGTTTACTGGGCACTTGTGGTCAGTTCATGTCCTTATTCAGGTCAGAGCTGACAAAGCATAGGATTTTTTTTTTTTAACAGTGAATTCCTTCTCCTCTTTTAGCGGGGAGATGGGATTTCTGTAGCATTCATCCAGGCCAATACTAAGCCACAAAGTTATTAAGTAACAGTGTTTGTGTCTAAACAAAATGAGGACCATCGTGTTGTGCAAAGCAGACACTGTGCACCACTTCCCACCCTGTTGAAATGAGTTCACACTCAGACTCAGTCCTTATAGCTGCCCCCTCTTTTGCTTTTATATTAAAGTGCATCGTCTCTTTGGGAGAGATAACTGGAATACTCTTCCCTGCCAGAAATATATGGCTCTGAAAAAAAAAAAAAAGATTTTATGGAAAAGCCTAATCCCATTACAAGGTCTGATGCAGCTGCAGGAGAGATAAACTGGACAGCCATTTAAAAAATTTAGGTTGGTTATAATAGCCCAAGCTAATCTATTTCTTACTCACTGTATTTTCTAATTCCTTTCCTAACACATTGCCTACAGAATTTCATGGCAAATTATTATTTTTAAAGCAACATTATATGTTAGCAATAACCAGGATGCTCAGATCTGCACTTTCAAAACATTTGAAGGCATGTTCAGAGATGAGGTTTTGCACCAAGCGTGTGGGATGGAGGATGGGTACAAAGTTTATATTGATCAGATTTATTCATAAAAATAATTTCTCAGAAATTTGATACATAAACTGATTTCTATCACGTGTAGAAATTATTACTAAAACAACCCAATCCCAAACCACAAAATCTCTCTCATTCCCTCTCATCCACACTCAGCAGGTCTAGCCAGTAGGCTGATCCAGCCGTGCTCTATTTTTACACGGAGGACCAGCAAATGGAAAGGAGCATTTGCATCACTTCATGCTGGCTGTGATCACACAGCTGCCACTGCTTTGGCTTGCACGGGAGCAGAGGCTCCTCCTGTGCCACAGGGAGTGCAGAGAGGCTTTTCCAGCACAGTCCAAGAGCGGGCTCAGGCAGCTGTGAGCTCAGCATTGGGCATTGCCCCTCAGGCTCAGCATGGCTTTGTGCCGCTGGGGCAGTTCTGAGTGCTTCTGCTGGGGGTGAAGCACAGCTCTGGCTCTGTTCTGCCTTTTCTGCACATGAATCAGGGAAAAGGCCACCGAATAAGAAGTTATTTTTTCTATGTCTTCTGTAAAAGCAGGGAAAGACTATTTTTCCTTCTTTAATTCCACATTTTGGATTTATAAAGCATTTGTAGGAAAAGTCCACCAGAAAATGTAACTCCTTCTCCTACCCAAAAATGGGAGTATTTTTAACATTTTTTTCTCAGGAAATATTTGGTTAATTTTGATCTAGCCTTTTAATATTTCATTTCCAAGGAGAAATAGAACAAAAGCCACAATTAAAAGAAAATTCCCGTCTAAACAAAAATTAATTACTACTCTTACCAGACAAAACTGGTTTTGATTTAAACTCCAACTTTTGTTGGCACAAGTATTTCAGGCAAGACATTCCAGACAGCTTGAAATTTGAAGATAATTTGAGAATTATAAACATCACCATCTACCACATCTGTAAAAGCTACTTATTTAAAACTTTTAAAATGTGAATATCCATTCATGTAAGTAAATGGCCATGGGGCAGACTTCTTTTTATCTGACATAATGTTGACAATGGCTTCTTAACCAAGAAGTCTGGGGCTCTCAATAGTCCCACAGGGAATGCAGAGGGAGCACTTTTTGTAGGGAAGCTGGGGTCAGCCTTGCCATGCAAAGGTTTCAGAAGCTCCACTGAGCAGCATGGACATACCACGAACAGCCTGGAATAACAGAGACCCGCTGCTCCTTGGCTCTAGGGCTTTCCTCATTTCCATGCTCAGCTTTTCCTTTTAGGCAGTCTACGTATCAAGGGTTAGCAGATCAATCTTCTGTAAATATCACTCCTACCATGCAACTTTCAGTGTTATATTTTAAATCAAAATACATATTTTCATCCAGCTGTAGAACATCACTTAATGAAAACCTAGAGTCTTCCATTTCAGTAGACGCATTTTAGTCTCCAAAAATCGTAGAAAATAATTGCCAATGTCCACCTTGGTGCAGATATATTTCACTGTAATCCATCCCAATGCATTTAATTTCTTTCCCTTCTTTGTTCTGCCCTAGTGCCATTTAACTGTCTCCCTCTTTACACATATCCACGCTGCTTTTATATATCCTTCATCTTATAAAGTGTGCTTCACCAACAGGCTAAGTAAACATTTACAGTGATATATAACACTTACTGACAACGTCAAGCCAAATAGACTGTGATCCAAGAACAGGCTTGATTTCCCTCAGTCTCCTCTCCTCAGGCAAAAGCTTGAGTGAATAGATGAACTCTGTTCTGCGCCTTGAAGGTCAAAAGAATAGCTCTGACAAACCAACAGGGAAACAAATTCTGGGGCTGACAGATTTCCTCCAAGAACCATCCGCCTCCAGCATCCCAATAACCGAACTTAAAGATTGCTAAGAAAATAATCCATTTATTAGGTGCTATCACAGCACAGAATAAGAAAAAATCACTGACCCCCGGATAGTCGGCATGCAAACTGCAGCCCCATGGCTTCTAACCAGCATTTCAAATTAGGCTACTTGCAGGCTTGGCATTTGAGAGCAGCTTCTTGTTTTGGTGTAACTGGGTTTTCACACAATTGTACAGGCTTGCATGCTCTGTCCATTATGATTTTTTAACCCCTTCAACAATTCCAAGATATTTAAATATCCACTTGAATTAGCAAATTGCAATAAACAATCCCCCATGTACTATCAAGCTGCCTCCCCTTTTACTTTGCCTGAACGATCACTTTTCACTCTCCTTAGATTCTCCCTTCTCTCAAAAAAGCACCACATTCTCTGTCAACAGTTCTCCCCTGACTCTTTCTGATTGATTTTACAGAACTAAGGATGTTTCTGCAGTGGACCCCACAAGCTGCACTGGGAGGTTCTCCAGAGGAAGCTGCCACTCCCGCTGTGCCCAGCGCAGATGTCCAGCAGCCCTACAGGGGCAGAGGGACTGATGCCATGGAACAGAGCCATGCTGCTCCTGGCACCGGGGGCACAGGGATGCGCCCTGAACGTGTCACACGTCCGCTGCCAGCGGGGCTAACCAGGTCACACGTGGAGCCACTGCCGTGGCCACCCTCCTCCCAGACACTGCAAGTTCAGGCTGCCTTCTGCCAGCAGAGGTATTGAAGTGAGAATGTGAGAAAGAAAAGCTGATGTAATGCCTTCCAGGAAAGTGATGAAAGAAAGAGGAAATAAATGTTTGGCTTTTTGTCCTCTTTTTGTCTCAGAGCCACTCATTTATATTATTAATATCGTTATTTAAAACTGTTTAAGAGACAATGCATCTGCACTCACTTCATGGGTTTCAGAAGTATGGGATTTGGGGTTTTTTTTGGAAAAACTAACTAAGAAACATTTTAAAATCTTTCAGAAAGATAATCCCCTATTTCCAGTCCCCATCTCTATCTTCATTTGCATGCCACAATCTTAGCATCTTATGTCATAGTGGCTTGCTTTTTTGGGTTTGTGTTACATAGTGGCTTGCTTTCTCGGATTTGTGTTTGTTTGTTTTTTTGTTAATGAGGTAAAATAATATAGTCCTGTACAGAGAATTCATTATTTCAAGCGTTGTCATATTTTCACTTACTGCTTAAAACAATGAGAACTGAGTCTTTTCTGCAGTATAAATAAACCTGTATTTATCTTATGCAACTCATACCTGGTCTTTTATTTACTTTTGTTTATTTCTAAGCCCTCCATTTTCATGATTTTCCCTAAGGTAGTAGTAGATAAGCAATAATTTTATTACAAAAGATGCTACCTATACTTCTATAAATTATTTCCACATTGTCAGCAAGCCAGCATGGAATGAGAGTAGAGATGTCTGCTGTAAATTTAATGTAGCTGATTATTTTCAAGCAGATGGACAGAACAACAAAAGCTGTAGCAAACATCCATCTAACCTGTCTGTTCTGAGTATTGCATTTCTGCAACTCAATTTTATTTAAATGTTAGGAAATTCTGCTGTTCTCAGTATGTGCCAGAATGCAAAGCACTGATCATTCCAGAGCAACCATTAATCCAATCTGTGGTCAAGGAAAGAACATTGACTTTCAGCTAATAATCATTCTGGCATTACAGATAACATGTTTATAAAATGAGAGGGAACCATGTCCTTGTGTCTTGGCCAATGAATCCTGCAGTTTTATATTTATTATGGCCTTAAAAATCTATATTCAGACTATTTTTTGAATCACCCTCCTAATTTCTCTTCTTACTTTGCAATAAAAAAAAAAGCTTTATCTCCTTCAGTGACTTCTGCATTTCTTTTCCAGAAAGTTTATGAGAAAAAAAATACCTCTTCAATGCACTTGGGACACCACATAAGTGATGCTATCCAAATAACTGACCTACTTCTTAATGGCTTTGCTTTTAATGATGTCAACTTTTTTTTTTTTCTTTAAAAGAAGAAAGCATAACAAAACAAAAAGCCCACTTAAAAAAACCCTCCCCCAAAAAACCCAACCCAGCTTAAGTTAGGAAAACTTTCAAAGAGTTTTCCAGATAGTATCTGAAACTTTCTGGGTTACTTTAAAAGTCCAACTGCAAATTGCTTTTAAAGTTCTGGATTTTTTTATGGTCAGACAGGCATTTTTTCCACCACCCCACATATTGCACGGTTAAGTGCAACTCAATTTGTGCCATGAAAACAATTTTGGGTTGATTGCCATGGAGGTTTGAACAGCATTTCCTTCAACTTCACCTCTGTAAGGTAGATTTACTCCCTTCCAAACCCTGCTGGCAAAAGCAATACAAAAGCAAACTTGCCAGAATAGACTGGTACAGCACATGCAAGAAAACTACAGTAACACTTTGACCAAGCCTGCATCCTAAAATTCTTAGGGAAGTTACTTAGCATGGGCTTTTTCACAGTATTTACTGCATTCTTTACAATAATAATAATAATTAAAAAAAATTTTTCAGGTCTCTCCATAGCAAAGACAAATGAAAACATGATTAAGCTAACCCCAAACTTGGGGTTTTTTAAAGTTACTTTTAAAGTGCCATGCCTAGAATATAGCTAGTAGTGCTCTGTCCTAATTTTTATTTAAAAGTAGTATATAATGCAATCTGCTGGTATTATAAAGCTGACAGTCAAAAACTACTTCCAGTGGTCTGAAAATTTCTTTTTCCAAGATTTAAAAAAAAAAAAAAAGAAAGGAAAAAAGGGCAGGAGGGAGAATTTTGTTGTCTTATTGTTCTGTTTCCTTGCTGAAGACAGGAAAGGCCTTCTAGAGTTAAAGAGGATTAATGTGGTGCTGTGATCACTGTGGCAACCCAACTCCTGAAGCCTGTGCACGCTCCTAAGTTACACTGCAAACAGCTGTAAGCTGTGCAAAGATGCCCTGTTCTGCTGGGGATTGCTGTATACATGCAAAGATGCCCTGTTCTGCTGGGGATTGCTGTATACATGCAAAGATGCCCTGTTCTGCTGGGGATTGTTGATTAGAGGCAGCAACACACTGCAACACCGCCAGTCCTCCTCAGCAGCTTAGCCAACCCACGGCACTTCTCCCCGCTGGCCTGGGCAGTGGGGGCTTCCCGCAGCGTTCCTGCACACATCTCCTCGCTACTGCAGCCTCCTCAGTCTCACACGGACAGAGAACTGCAGGGAAATGCTGACCCTGACTGTTGCCCGGGCTGACACAGAGCTGGAGGAAACCCAGCCGCAACACGGCTGTCCCTCAAAGTGCTTCATGTAACTGTGGGGATATTAGTGCTTGAAACCTAACTGGAGGGGGAACACAACCCTCAGTGTTTCTTTTCTCCTCCACGGCTGTTTTCAGACAGCTTCACACATAACCCGAGGTGGGGGGGCCAGCCGTTCCCACTCGGAGCGGCCCGGCCGGCCCATCAGGAAGGATCAGCGTCACCGCCCGCGCCCCGCACTGCAGCGGCTCGGAGCGCCCTTGTGCCGCTGCACTCTCTCCTCACCTGCCCTTCCCTCCGTGTCCCTCCCCAGGGACAGCTTCCTCCCTCCTGCCGGCCTCACTTGCCCTTCCCTCCCTATCCTTTCCCAGGGACAGCTTCCTCCCTCCTGCCAGCCTCACCTGCCCTTCCCTACATGTCCCTTCCCAGGGACAGCTTTCTCCCTCCTCATGACTTCACCTGCCTCTCCCTCCATGTCCCTTCCCAGGGACAGCTTCCTCCCTGCCGTCCTCTCTGCAGCCCTGGTGGTACAAACAACACTTGACAAATTCAGGGATGGGCCTGGAGCGTACTTTGGGTTTTGGTGAGAGTTTTCTGGTACTGCTGCTTGAGCACTACTGTGACAAGACATGTGACCTTCTACTTCTGCAAAATTGTGGTGGAAAAGAGATCCAGCATCTTCTGTTTTGGCCAAAAATATCCTATAAATATATACAAAGTTATTCATGGCGTCAAGCGTTAGGACTTGGAAGAAAACAAAATCATAGACACTGAGATTAAATATGTCAGAAGTATATCATAGCTTTCATAGCTTTTTGGTCTCCAAAGCTGAGTCTCCCCCACTTTATAGAAATACTCTCTAGTTAATTTATTTAATTATCTTAGTCTTGTCCACATACCACCTAGATTTCATTTCTAACCCCACCAAATTACTGATAAACTACAATGCAAGGACTGAACATTTTTCAGTCAGCTTTTTGAGTTGAACGCTTTAAGTATTTCAAAACGAAGTACATGAAGGAAAGACTTTAGTTTTACATTATCATAACCCTGTCACAGGTCAGGAGGCTTTGCAGGTTGGTTTCTAAATGTAAGATAAAGACATACTCAGCTTATTTTTGTACATTTTTTCCCTTTTCCTTTTATTTTAGGCCATACAAAAAAGGGGACCCCCATCATGTATCAAGTAAAAATTGAGCTCTGGATACATGTTCAAAACAATCATCACTCAAAATTTCAGTTTAGGGGAAATTCTACTGCATAAGCATGTTTGAAAAAATGAAAAAAGATAACATTATTTTAAAAGTCAAAACAAGATGGCAAAATTTGAACTATGTGGTATAAACACAAGCCATTTGTGCCGAGGATTTGAAAGAGGTACAATTGTGATTAATTTTTATGAAATCTGAAGTGCAATAATGTCATTGACATGGAACATAGAAACTTATGTTAGTTCCTATATTTAGAGAAGCTATAGCCTACTGGGGGTTGCCGCAAGTACGTTCAAAAATACCATTATAGTTTGCCCTGTTATCACTTTCTAATTACAGAATTTCTGTCATTTTAAAACTGCTATGAGTAACTGAACACATAATAAAATTATCCTCAGTTTATTACAAAGAAAATAAAGACAGGTGAAGGTCATCGTTTCCTAATGTTGTATACAATTTTAAATTGTTCAGTAAAGTAAGAATCTGCATGAACTTCTACCCATCTCCTTGAGTAATTTGTCCTTTTACATTTCTTCTCCTGTTGTATAAAAAATGCATAAAGTTTCTTTCTACTAAGAGTAGCAGTAATTTTAGTGGTCCTTAGGGATCCCTGAGGCCAGTGGAAGGTGTAAAGTCCTTTTCCCCTTCCCACAGACTCTGAGCACAGCCTGTACAGGTTCACATGCAGGTGAAGGCTGTATTGGAAATATTACCCTTAATTTTGCACCTCAGGCTCAGGCTGGGTGCAGCCCCTGGTGCTTGGGGCCAAGAGGAGGAATAGAGCCTCTCCTGTTCCTGTGACTCCCCCACACGAGTTCCCTGTCCCGGGGAGGGGGGGTACCTGTAGCCCCCAGCCAGCCCTGCTGTTCCCATGCCAGCAGCAGGGAAACAGCTGCCCTCCACCTCAGCTCGTGTTCCCTCTAAAGCTCATGCAGCACCCAAAGAAATTCTACTCCAGATTTTAGCAATATGGCAAATATGAATCCAAACAAAAGTATGGTTCAGGAAAAAAAGATTAGTTACTTTAAATGGCCACTGAATTAAAGAAGAAAGAGGCTAAGAAAAACATGTCAAAGTAATAGTAATTTACAGCTCCTGAGTGTTTAAAATTGCAATAAATCAGAGACAGATATTTTGACAGAAGAAACCAGAACAACTGTAACATGGGTAAAATTTCTCCATCCATGAGACTGTTAACTTGTATTCACTCATTTTGTTGAATATTACTCATTCCACACAAGCTCACAATTTAAACTTATGTCATGCTGCCAAACAAATGAGCAAAACCCACAATCAAATTTAAAAAAAAGAAAATTAACCAAACCCCAAACAACCAAATCAGACAATCCCCATTGAGAAGAGCGTCACCTTTTTTGACCTGGTAAAGTAGAAGCAGTGAGAATGAACTGAACTTAGAAAGCAAGGGAATTGACTTTATTTCTAATCTATAACTTTCCCAGGGCCAAGAAAGGCAGAGGCAAAATACTCAGGGTTACAGATGACAAGTGACTGTGAAAAGGAATCTTCGGCATCTGAAATAATGGAAATAGCTAAGGAAAAAAGGAAGCCGAGGTTGGGGAAGAACTTTGAGTGAGACAGAGCCTTTCCTTCAACAGCAAAGTAAATGTTCTTCTGGAAAATGAGAAACAAGTATGTTCATTTGTCCTCTCAATGGCAGAAAATGTTGCTTTATGTAATTCATTGATCTCTGAGAGATCCTTATCTGAATTCCATGAGGAGGGCTCTGAAGGCTTCACAGAAGATGATCTATTTAACCCCAGAATATTTTAGTGAAATAGGGCAGAGAGAGAAGACAGAGAAACAAAAATACTGACAGATGTGACACAAATCAACCCGGTAAAACTGAAGCCCACAGCCTAGTTTATGTTACGAACGGGTGCAAAGCCATCTTTTCAAAGCCAATTATGCCACCAATTAAATACACCATAATGAGAAATAGATCAGCATCTTTGGAGGTTACTTGCCTCTCTGGTTTTTTAACACACCAAACACCTCCTTAGCATGCAGGACAGTTTGGGGAGGGGGCTGTGACTGGCAGGAAAAGGTTCACTCTGGTGAACAGCAGAGGTTACAGTGCACATCTTCATACCAGGACAAGGAGGTACAGCTTTGCTAACACAATCTCAGGAATAAAACACCAAATGGGAAATAATTTTTTCCAGCAGACATAAGCAGGCTGTATTCTTTTTCATGAAATTGGGAGTTAAGATGGTTGCCTAAAATACTTTACAACATGATCTGATCAACAGGTTTAGGCCGATGCTCACAACAAACTGAATGGTTTCTCTTATCTCTCTGTAAGGCTCAAGGGCAGCCAGGAAGCTAATTGAAGAATACTTTTGTTCTACTAGTCCTTAAAAATTAAAGGGAAAATTTTTATAACCCATCCTATCTTCCTAAACTTGTAATTAAAAAAAAAAAAAAAAAGTCCAGGCAGAAGGAATGCGCTAAATCTATCTGAAAATACAGATTTAAAAAAAACCCAACCAAAACCAATCACTGTCACAAAGGAAGTTTATAATCTAGTTAACATATAAATATACAAAGCAAGTCAAAAAGCTTGAACAGACAACTGTGCATACTGCCAACAGAAAATCTCAGCATACCATACATACATCTTCAGTATCTTCAGGACTCATATGACAAAGTCACTGTAGCCAAATGAAAAAGAACAAATGTATAATTCATGAGGAATAGCTTTTTAACACACCAGAGCTTTTGGCTGTCTAAAAATAGTTTTTTAGACAGCCAACAGTTCTGGTGTGTTAACGTGTGTTAAAGTGTTATAGTGAAACATAAAAAGCAGTATTATTGTCTCAAAGACTACAATCGTATTTTATTTTCCTAATATTATCCTCAGTAAAATCTATGGTTTGGAGCTCATTCTTGTCTTCTGTAGACCTTTTTCTCCTGTTGATTTATGCATCTTTACTGGAAGGCTTTAGAAAGGAGTATGTTTACTAGTAACATTCCTTTGAGCTACATTTTTTTATTATTATTATTATGGCACATATTTGACACACAAGTTTTGTGTCACAAAATGATCACAAATGCAGGAAAATATATCCCCCACAGTCAAATATTTCTCCTATGACATATCCAGTATATAAGATAAGGCAATAGTTGAAAATTAATGCAACATAAAGACTGTCCGGCCTGACCTTCAGCTGTCCTTTGGATACATTTTCAGACTTCCATCACCTTTTATTTTTTTCTTCATTCAATGTAAACATCTGTATATAAGTGGATTGCAATATTACTACAAGAAATAATCAATTTTTAAAGTTTGTGCAAGAATTAGAGGATGTAAGTGCTAAATGACTGGACAAATCTGGAGAACAGGAGCAAATACCAGAAAGGAAATACATATGCACACTCTGGTAAAATAAAAATGCAGGACTTGCAAGATCAATTATAGATGTTCTCACTTTTTTTTTAACATAGCTGGCAGGTAGCTTTGAAAATGAAAATAGATGTCATCTAGCTGACAAGAAAGCACCTCTTATAGAAGATTAGACACAAGTACCCCGTTAAAGTTAAATACTAGAGACTTACATCTTCATGTTAATACACATACTCCAAACCTGCTGCAGCCCAATGGACACACAGTAGCTCAACCCCAGAACTGTCAGGCTATATTATTTTCAATACAGTAATTATTTCAGTGACCTACTTTTTCTGTGACCAGCTTCCTACTCTAGGCAAGAATCAAAGCATAAAGCAGGAAAGTTTTATTAATATTATCAAAGGTTCCCTCTCTGGTTTAGATGCTCCATTTGAGTCAACAGGAAAGAAACTTGATGTGGGCATCCTTGGTGAGATTCTATTGCACACCAAAACACTGAGGTTACAGAGTCAGTGGCTTCCCCTGTAAGAAATGTGTTTTTATGTTGATTCTTCATCTATTTTTTTTTCCCAGGATGTGGAGCAGTGGACATACTTTTGCCAGCAGAGGACCCACAACATGAGAAAAATTGTGTGACTTAATCCAGCTCATTACTTTCATTTTAAAATCTACCTTCAGTTGCAGAAGAAGGGCAAATGTCTTGCATTTATTAACATAGGTTTACATTTCACTATTACCCTAGTTTCTCCCTCACTTCAGGGAAAAAAAAATCCATTATTGGTGCCATGTAAGAAGTAGCTGGTCTCCTAATTTCACAGGACCTCTTGAAATAAAAATATATTTTGGCAAAAGAAGGGATATGGTTGGGAAAGGCTCTATCCTTTTGCATCTTAAAAGGGGTGAGATTCCATCCTAGCGGATCAGTTTCCTACCAGCAGCTGGTGAGCACCATAGGAGCAGCTGGAATATTCAAACCTTCATCAGTCTCAGGTTGTGAAAACTAAGGACCAAACTTGTCCCTAAATAAATCTTTTGCATGCATCACCAATAGATGTATTAGTTCATTATTTATCTTCCTATGTGGGAAGAAGCCACCTTCCCAGCTGCCCGGAACCATTTCACCGTCAAAACTGTCACTACTTTTAAACGTGCCAAGGGCTACTTCTCTGAGCTCTATTGTCACTGACTCATCAAATCTGAAATGATGTCTCTGACCTTTGAATCAGTTGTCTTATTTCTCTTTTGACACCAATGACAACTAGAGGAAAAATGTAGATGAAACAGTCAGATAATAACAGTGAAAGCAAGCTGACAACGCCAAATCCATCTAGGAAAGTATCAGTTCCTAAAGATGCTGAATGCTCTGTGTGAAATAAAGATGCTCTCAGCAGTTGCTGCTTCTTTGGGATTCAGTTGTTCAGCTCTAAATATTTTGACTAAAAAATTAAAAAGCAGAGGGATACCTGCAGCCTTCTCCAGTGACTTTCAGTGCACACAGAAGTGTCAAAGATCTTGCATAAGAGCCAGTTTTACATAAGGCTCAAATCTCTCGTACACAGTGAGGCCAAGGAAGGAAATCTTATGGAACACTGGGGAACAGCCAGTCCTTTTCATCTGTCTCCCACCACCACTGTATTCACTGCACCTAGCTAATTGTAACTCTCAAAAATCAAACTGTGAGGATGCTTCCCCAGGCAAAATAATTTGATCTCTCCATGTCCAACATGTTTCCCATTTTGGATCAGTTAAAATGCAACAAAAAATATTCAAGTTGTATAATATAGTGCAATGTATAATTAACTTTGCACGAAGTCCAAAGTTTTAAACTTGAATACTGATAAATCCCTATTTGGGGTCATTAGGCCTGAAATGCTGTGCTGAACTTTAAACAGTCAAAATTCACCCAAGCTATTGATCTGTATGATGGATCTTTAGGAATTATGGTCCCCTCTATGAATCCCTTTGAGCTTCCCCAGGCAAATGGAAGACTTGACTTTCACATTAACCAGGAAGGAAGGCAGCTCTTACGTTGGCTCACAAATCACTTCTGAATAACTCTTCCCCCAGTGCCTGTCTTTCTGATCTTTGGTCTCCTTGCAGTGTTTCTAAGATGAGGACATCAACCCTCCTTTTTTTTTTTTTCTGTTTTCACTGACAGAGATTATCAGAACATAGTAGCAAACACTTCAATAGCAAATAAAATGCCAAACTCAAGGGACAGCGCTACCCCAAAATGTCAATTACAATAAAACGTGAGTATGTAACAAATCTCAGCATGACAAGACCGTTCTAACATACTGGTATAAATTGAGTGCTGGGAAAAAATGCACTTTGGTAATATAAAATGCATGAAAGGAAAAAGGGAGAAATGCCAAAGGAGGAAAGAATTTCACCAACTTCTGTGACTTCTTGAATAAATGACCTATTTCTAATTTGAAGCTGAATTCTCCCAAAGAACTACCATCGTTACAGATATTTTACAACAAAGGTCAAACTGCAATTTTTTTTGATATTACTGATATTACTGGCTATATTAGAGAGAGAAATTTCCCTTAAAATAAGCAGACATAGACATTGAGACATTGATGATTACTAAATGTCAAAAATTAATGCCAGGTTGTAAAACAATATATTAAAAAGACTGCAACTGCATGATGCTGCCTCAGAATACGTAATTCATTTACAGAAACAGAAAGAGTTTAGTTCTGAATGAAAGATTTGTGTTCCAAGCTAAATTAGGTACCAGTGCATTCATATAATGTGGGGTAAAATCCTAGAAGATATTTACTTGCTCCGAACAGAAATTTTTCTCACTCCCTTTTCCTAACCAGTCTCAAATTTGTCTTTCGAAGTTTTCTGTCTGTACTTGATTTGGGAATTATTTTAGTTTCTGTTCTTTGAGCAAGGATGGTTTAAGATTCTCGCTCACCCGCTTATAGGCATTAAATTATATTCTTTACTTTTCTTGTAAAGTGAAAAGAAACTGCCCTTTTAGTGAAGTTAAATCTGTCTAATTGTTTCTAACAAGAGCTTTAGGATAGGTTTTGATGGAAACACCAATCTAATTATAACTCACATTTTCAATGTAATAAAGTATATAACAATAATATTTTCACCTCATACAGAATAAGAAAAGAGTGAGAATGAGCATAGTCTCCCATTCAGTTTAAAACAGTCTATAGTTTAAAAAAAAAAAAAAGAAAATCACAAACCAAACTTGAATATTTATTTGACTTGATTTAATTCTCCTCCATTTAAAAGTTCTCTATACTCAGAACAATCATCCTGCATATGTATTTTCTCTAAATTTAAGACCAGTGACTTCAGGAAATGCCCATCAGGCTAACAACCAGCGTGGAACTGTAACATCTCATGTTACTGAACCAAACAAAAAGCAGCCAGCACATGTTCTGCACTCCGAGGGGATGGTACAGATATTTGTGATGCATTACTAAAAAGAGTTTACTCTTGCATGACTTTAGATTTTTAAAATATATTTTTCAAAATGTTACAGCATATAGTATGTGGTTTCCATAGGCACCATGAATTCTTCCTTTGCCCCTTTTCTGGCTAACCTGACTGTTAGGCTTTAGGTACTGAGATCTCAGTTTATCTGCCTAGTCACAAGAAACCCCTGTCCAAAGAAACGAGATAACAGATAACCATCTCATGAAAAGAAAAGCTAAAAGTTTGGAGATTACATTATACTCACTTAATGATGTGTTTCATCCAAGGTGAAACTGTGTTATTACATAGGCAAGCTGAAATTTTCAAATCTGTTTTAAGGACGTGTACACCCCAACAAGGCATCCAAAGCTCTTGGACGTAAAAAAGGTTATTCACTCCAAGAACAATTGGGGCAAACATGGGTTGCCAGAGATAGTTAGCATTGCATTACAGTTCTTAAGGTCAGTGGCATTTTGCTTTCCAGGTGTGAAAAGAAAAATTCCTATAGGAACACTCTGTTTAAAACATCCAGATAATTCAATTCGTTAAAATTCCGTTTAAAGTTACTGAATTATGCAAAAGAAATAGCATCTACTTACCATGTCAGTTTGTTGGGACAGGAATCACACATTTCAGATTCAAGTATTTTTGGTAAAACAGGTCTCCAAATATGTAAATACATTCAGAGATTTCTGTGGAGACAATGGAGAGGTAACATCAGTGTTTGTGCAGGATCTGTTGCTTAGGAGTGATACAGAATACAGTTACAGTATTCCAGTGTTATTATACATTAGCTCTATGAAAATTTTGAAAATCTCTTTCTATAAAAAAAAAGGGAATTTTGGTATACATATTTTTTATTTCATAGAGAGTCAATCTGTCTCTTTTAGGAACACCATGTCCTGGAAAAAATGCCTCTTTTTTTGGTTTGTTTTTTAAACAAGAGAACAAGAATTTTCTATTCAGCTACAATAATCGCTTTCCAACTAGCACATTCATCAAAGAATGAGCAATTCACTAGGGTAACATATGCAGGAGCTTGCTTGTATATATTCATATTGTCTTCTGCCTGAAAAGAGTTAAATAGAGCATATAAATGATGAATACAGAGCGTCTTGGGATACAAAACAACTAAAATGGGTTAATTAGTGAAAAACATGCATCAGACTATAAGGCTCAACTGTAAATGTTACAGTTTTTTTAACCTATTATATCTGCTGATAGCATTTGGGATTATGGATAATATATATAAAAAGATGCTAATTTCCAAAAGGAGTTGAGTGGAACATATTAAATAATAAGAAATATTCATTGTTTGAATAATAGTTCAGGTGCATTCACATTAAACATACATTAGCGAATACATTTCTTTGGCATGCTCATATATAAGCATAATACGTAAGTGACCTAGAAAATGCAGACATCGTATAATCAATGACAAAAATATTGAGACAGATAAGCCCTGAGATCTTTGATCAAATATATTCTTTGGCAAACAAACAAAACACGTTATGCTGACAAATAATATTCTATTCAGCGTGCCTTCCTCCAGCACCGCCCTCCGAGGCGCTCTGCGGCAGCGGGGCTGCCAGCGCCGGCTGCGGGAGGGGAGCCGGGGCCGGCGGGCGCACCCCTCAACTCCAGCGCCCCTGTGCAGGGCAAGGCTCGAGCTGCTGGCTGCTGGCTGCTGCCCGCTTTCTGAGTGAAGACTGTCTCTCCCTTTGTGCTTTGTCATGTTACAGAGAGCTGACCCAGCTGCTGTCATTTTGACAAACAAGAAATACACTCTCAGGTTGGTAAAAAGATGAGTTTTATACAGAGAAGAAATGATGTGCTCTCTCACATCAAGGTGTTTTAGGATTTTAAGGACTTTTTTCCCTACCTAAAGGAGTCCTGCACAGTGCTGTTGTTGCAAATTTTGCTTATACTTGCTGGCAAATCAGTGAGATCTGCAAGCTGGCTGAAGTGAATACTAACATGCCATTGGTATTTACTGAAAATGCTCTGAGTTTTCTCCTGTGATCCCCTGCTTGGTTTGCTGTGTTTGTGTCTGTGGACTTCTGAAGAAAGAGACACCAGGATAGAAGGGATAAATCTGCTCCAGGGTCTGTAGTTGAAGTGACTCCTGAGAGCCTGAAATATGCTAATTCAAGTTAATAATAGTCCTTTGGTTAAAACAATCTTCTGGAACTGAGAAAATCTGGAGTCATAATACTGGAGTCATAATACTGGAGTCATAAAGTCTTTGAAAGCCATCATGACATAGATGTGTGGCTCCCTGTGACCTGTGATCACCCATTTGAATTTATCTGTACAATGTGCTCATACAGAGCCCTAAACAGGAGAGTGCAATGCTGATAGAAAAAACATGAACTTGTGACAGAGCAGTAAAGTTTGCTCCAATTAAAATAAAACAATTAGAGAAGCATTTAAGAAATACCTATGGCTTTTAATATCAACATTAAAGTGAAACTGTAAAGCCTTCTTTTTAAGTTACCCATTTTTGAAGTAAAAATGACATAATTCCAAACATGTAGACCAAGTCTTTTAATATATGGATGTTCTCAATTTGGGTTAGGCAATTGACATTTTAAATATGGGTTGGAAGAGGATATACATCAGAGTATGCAGATAGAAATGTTAAAATACATATTTTATTTTGACAAGTAAAAGCTCTGTCAGAAGGTCTTTGATTCACAAAGCTGGAATACATTCATAGTTTTGAAATATGATCCTTTATCATATTCACTTCTTAGACAAGTTAATGTCTTCAATACAAACAAATGCACATCAGGCAGCATCCCAGCCTGATTTGCTTGAGGGACTGTAAGAATAATAACAAAAAATCACTGATATTAAGTAGATTTAGCATGAAAGGGAATGATTTTTTTCAATCTTTTCTTATTTGTCTGAAAAATAAATTCTACCATTACAGTGTTTAATACATGAGGTATCTATTAGTAACCACGTTCAAATTAACAAGTTTTTCATTCTAAGGCGTTGTCTAAATATTTCCTATTGCCAAAATATAACTGAATAGTGGCCTTCCAAACAATTAAAATTCAGTAAAATACAAAAAAAAATTGTCTGACAAAGAAAATAATTATGGTTTATACTAAAATATTTCCATTGAAGAAACCAGATTGCAGCTGACGCTCAATAAGAGGTTTATAAAGAAAACCATTAAATCTGCATCTTCTGGAAATGCCACCTTTTCAGCACTAACAGTATTTCAAGCCCTTTATGCATGCTGCAGTTGCAGACTAATTTTTTTTTCTCCTTATTTTCAGCCATCTTTGATATCATGCTGATAGATGCAATATAGCATTTAGGTTGGACATTAGAAAGAAGTTTTCATGGAAAGGGTGATTAGGCATTGGAAAAGGCTACCAGGGAGGTGGTAGAGTCACTGTCTCTGGAGGTGTTTAAGGAAAGACTTTGGATGTGGCACTCAGTGCCATGGTCTGGTTGACAAGGTTGTGTGGTGTCACAGGTCTCCATGATCTCAAAGGCTGCAGGTCTCCGTGATCTCAAAGGTCACAGGTCTCCATGATCTCAAAGGTTTTTCCCAGCCTAGCTGATTCTGCAATTCTGTGCTCTGTAAGTATGTATAAAATCCATAGAGACTAAGAGTGTAGCAGAAGTCCGACTTCTTTTCTCCTTCTCTATAAGTAAACACCTTTCATTTCAAACAATTGAGCATCTGCTACCCCCAAACATGGCCTGCAGTTCCTCATTACACCCCAGGACACTTCTTTATGTCAAGTACCAATGGTGTGAGCTTTGTACCATCAAATTTGTTAAAAAAAAAGAGCTAGATAGGAGCTCTTCAGGGCCCTTACATTTGAATTGTTGTATTTATTCTCGGTGCCTTTGGATGTAATTTGCCATATTTACTAAACGGTAACAAAATCACATGAAGGGTACTTAAAAGTTTCTTGCAAAATTCTGCTGATATATTTCTAACAGGGTCTCAAAGCTACAAATTTGATGAACAACACACTGAAACAAGAGGTGAAGCTGCAAAGTTCCTGTGACTCTGATGTCTGAACAAGATGCAGCAGTACGGTATTTTGTGATGACAACATGTAATAAAAATGGATACAACAGAGCAGAAATCTATCCATGGAATTTGCATTCCCAAAGCATAGACAAAGTTACCAGATACCACAGTACCTGTGGTATTGTCAGCATCATCTTGCTAAATACCGACATTCTCACGTACCCATGACAATCTTTGAACTAAACACAGATAAGTAATAGCCAGAGAATCCACCCATGTAAAATTTCCAATACAGTTTCCTGTATGAAACTTTGAAAAATAGAATTATCTGTCAAAAATCTGTATTGTTTCCAACCTTTAACATGACCTGTCTTGAGGCAAGATATGTTTTACTACAGTATAAGCAAACATGCACCCAAACTGCCAACAGATAAATTGGTGAAAGCTCTCTCTCCTTCTCTTCTGTGTCCTCGAGTAGTCAGTTGTGGACTGAAATAAACTACCACGACTCCCCAAAAACAGAACAATGAAAAGGCTTTCTTCACCTTTCATTTTGAAGGAGAAGTTTGATCCCTCTTTAGGTTAAAATTAGAGCCTTTTAAGAGCAAATCTATTTTAAAATCACAAACAGAATAGAAAGGTTATGCATAGCCCAAACAGCAATATCTCCTTTTTCTCTAGTTTCAACTGCAATATTGTATATGGACTGGAGCTTCCATGAAGCTTATATAAAGACTTCATTAATCTGATAAAAATATCAGCAAGTGTAGGAATGAAATCAGACAAAACATGAGGTGGTGTGCAGGGAAGTTCCTGAAGGTTTATCTCCAGTGGCAGGGAGACAGAAGGCATGTGGGCGCAGGTTGGCTCAAGCCCTTGTTGCTGTGCCAGAGTGGCTGGGGCCAGTTGCCAGAGGGGTTTAGGGAGGGCTGATATCCTCAGCGTGGTTGCTTGACTGGAAACATCAGTTATCACCTCGGTACCACTGCCTTATAGAAGTCAAAATAGGCAGGCAGAGCAGGAGGAGAATGTGAAGTGTTAACATACAGAAGCTTCCCTGCTGGTAGATGGGATGGTGACAGTACGTTATTTCTGCAGCCACTGGAGGAAGGAAAATTCCTGTGTGCTTTCAGGAGGATTTTTGGATGTAGAGCCCTATTAAGGCCTTGAAGCTAAATCCTGTGCCTGCACACACACAGTGGTTCTTTGGTGTTATTTCTCAGGCAATTCTCATACCAAATACAGTGTAAATTGAAAATTTTCCAGATTTATCTATGGTCAGTGAGCAGTTGGGTTTGCTGTGCAGCTGCACAGGAGCCAAGATGTGCCCTGGCTGTACATTAGAGCTCCTCCCTGTACGGCAGCACATCCAAACACAGAGTCTGAGGAAGCACTGGCGATGCATCTCTCAGTAGATGGTCAGGTAAACTCTTAGAAGGACCCCGTCTTTTTGAATCAATGTTTTGACTGTCTTGCTGTCTAACACTCCACATATTCATCAGGTCTGTCTCTTAGGGTATGTTTCCTCACTTCTTGGTCCAATAGAACTTGTTTAAGTTATTAACCTGATCCTCATCTAACAGTTCTCCCAGTCAAACTAAAACATCTCCCTGCCTTCCTCCTTTGGTGACTGAGCCTATGAAGTGGCCACTGAGAATGCCAAAGAACAGGACAGCCCTCTGTCACAGCTCTTGGTCTTCATATAGGCACGACAGGAAATTTTTCATATTTTCTTGCATCTCAGAGAGATATCACCAGAAACAGACCCATTCACTTAGACAAATGCTTCTTTATGAGACGACTAAGTCTTTGTGGAATGGTTTAAAACTTTATTGCAGAATAAAAGACCTAAATAAAAATAGCTTTGTCTTATTCTTGGCTGGAGACTTCCTTCAAGTATCTGTTCTTATATTTACCATTCTAAATGGAGGAATAAAACATAGCAGCCTATATAAATTGTCTACTAGAAACCCTGCAATTAAAAATATGACCAGGAATAACCCTGCATTAGAAAAGTAACAGTGAAGTTTGCCTTACTGAGTCAAATGTCTTAGCCACAACCATAAAGAAAGTCTGCATTTTCATGTAAAATTTCTGTTCCATTAAGAAAATAGTTTCCATATTAAAAACAATTGACTTGCTGCAAACAAGTTTCACTAAGTTTCCTACTAAAAGAAAATGCAAGAATCAATTAAATGTTAAAAAGAATAAAAGAAAGAAATAGGAAACCAAGATGAAATGGTAGCAGATACACTCTCTAGAGTTTAGACTGTTCTTGCAGAGAATTAATATGGTCACATTATTTAACTGAAACATCATTTATCCTGCCACATTTCATTCCTTAACCAGTCAACACATATGAACTATGCTTACAGGATAGAAAAATGATTGAGAAGCATGGATTTTGTAGTGAGATGAAAATGATAGATGCCTTTTTAAGAGAGGAATAGAATATAGGATTGAGGAATTTGCAATGGTCACTTAAGGTAAAAGGATGGCTATATGATGTGTTTACATTGCACAAGAGTATTATTAAACATATTTAGCTAAATGCCCGTGTTCTCACTTTTTATGCATTGTCAGATTGCATATAAACGGTAATTCAAGTAAAAGATGTAAAACCTTGCAACCACTATGTCAAACAGCCTTGTAAGTACTGAGTAATTACATCATCTCTCAAATTTAACTTTACCATTAGTGGTTGTGCAACCCGATAACGTAGGGGTGCAAGTTAGGTAAAACAGTTCAGCTTAGTCTAAATAGTGTTAATCAAGGTTAAAAAATATAATCAAATCCCAGGATTAATTCCAGTAATTATCATGTCTGAAGAAAAAAACCCTGTTTTTTAAAATTTATTTCATAACACTTGTTACTAATTATAGTAAGTTTTCATCATTTATAGATCAAAAATATGGACCCTTGTCTAGGTACACAGCTGTCTCAAGAGAAACACCCTGCTGACATATATCCAGTATCACAGAACGGGGCAGGATGGAAGGGAGCACAGTGAATTGTCCAGCCCCACCTCCTGCTCAAGCAGGGTCATCCCAGAGCACACAGCACAGGATTGCAGCCAGACAGTTCTGGAATTCTCCAGTGAGGGAGACTCTACACCCTCTCTGAGCAATCCGTTCCTTTACACGGTCACCTGCACAGTGAAGAAGTTCTTCCTCGTGTTCTGTGGGAACTTCCTGTGCATCAGTTCCTGCCCATTGCCCCCCGTCCCACTGCCTGGCATCACTGAGCAGAGCCTGGCCCGTGCTCTGAGCCCTCCCTACAGTCACCGACAGACCCTGACGAGGTCTCCTCTCAGCCTGTTTATGAAGGCTGAACAGTCCCAGCTCCCTCAGCCTTTCCTCATAACAGATCCTCCAGTCCCCTCATCACCCTTGCCACCCTCTGCTTGGCCCCCTTCAAGAGCTACATGTCTTGTGCTGAGGAGCCCAGGGCTGGGCATGGCACTCCAGATGTGCCTCACCAGGGCTGAGTTAGAGGGGTAGGATCACCCCTTGTGTGATATCAATCCTCCTCACGTGCCTTGGGCATGTAATTCCATTTCACAGTGGTGGGATCTGTGCATACACTTCCAAGTGGAACAACGTATATCTGCCTTTGATATTCCAGGCAATACAGCCTGTTTATGAAATGCCTTGGTTGGTGATAAAGCACCTTTCAGAAAGCTCTATTATGTTCACCCTGTGAAGACAGTTTGGAATAAATGCAAATACAATAAATGCAATGAGCACATTTTAACTTGTCAAGAGAAGGACTTGGTATTTGCTACTAAAGTTACTACAGAAAACCAGTGGTCTATTTTCTTCCTCTCTTTAGAAAATTTTTTGATTGTCTAGACATGCTAAGAATTTCTCTGTCCAGTTTCACTAAATACTACCTTCTGTAATTGTGAACCAACTCTTCCCACAAGAAATAACCTCTGAAAATATGTTTAACATCTCATTGGTACCTGACCAGCCAGAAAACTCTGTATTGACCTGAAATAGTTCGGTAAAGAAGATGTGAGAGTCAGAGAGCGGACACAAAAAAGAAAAACATAATTTAGCAGGAAGGAGCATGCTTTGGGTTTACCTATAAACAACAAACCAGAGAATGAGATCCTGTTGACTTGCAGTTTTATGATGCTTGGAGAGCACCACTTTTGTCATGTAAGAGAAGGGAGGCTCTAGATTTTCTTGTAACAAACACTATTGTAAAAGGAATCAGGGACAGTTAAATGCACTTGGCAAATTTTAAAGGATATGAGTATGTCCTGAGGGTTTCCAGTTTGGCCTAGTAATTTCATAATAAACTGTAGAGAACCTTTTATCTGTGCTTTGTTTTCAGTGAAGTCACATCAAAGGAAAGAATGGATCACTTACATGCACTTGGAGGTTGCTCATCATATGCCTGGGAAACAGGTACTACAGCACTTTTTTAACACACTCTACTCAAGCCCTATCATTAAGATGAAATTTCTACATGTATAAAATTAAGCTCCAGAAAATTCACAGGTTGCCCATGCTCTGTTTTCTCATCTCTGTTCAAAGTCTGCAGCCTCTAGAAGCCTTTACACCAATCTCCATGGTTTTTGCTCCCAAGCATCTGCCCAGCCACTTCAACACTGGACTGTGGCAGGGTCTTTACACGAAAGCACTGAAATGCAACTGTGGGATTGATACCTTTGATAAGATGGCTGATAACCTTTGTAGTGTATCTGCACTCACCAAGAGGTCACTAATCTTACAAGGACTTTCTTGAGTCTGCATGCAACGCCGTAGTAGAGAAGAATAAATGTTTTGGCAGAAATCTCTCTTAGGAAGAAGTTTAAATTAAGCTAGTTCATAGAAAAGCTTTTGGTAAACCAAAATTGAAACTTCAGATAAAGACCTGAAGCTTCTAATTCCCTTAGTTGTGAAGGTTACATTCAAAGTTTCAAAGACAGATTGTGGAAGTCATAGCTTGAAATATACTCACTCTTCCCACCCCCCAGACTCCTGCCAGTTCAGTTCCTCAGGGTTTTAGGGAGATATATCTCAGAGAGACAGAATAAAAGATTTCAGAAGAGTGGCTCTCACCCTCAGCTTCAGTCCAAGCTTTATTCTCGAAGCGGTGTTCCAGGAGAGAGGGAGAACACAGAAGAGACAGGTTTATGTAGTTTTAGGGCCAAGGAAAGATATTGGCCCTGAGCCAATAGGGTCAGGAGTAGGAAAGATAGGGAGAAAGGGTTAAACTACATGGCACAGGCTTCAGGGGGACTCTGAAGGGAAAAACCATTCCCCAGAGGAACACAACAATAGCTCTGAGTCATTAATTTTGTCCATTCACCAGAGGGAAGAATTAGCTTTAAATCCACTTGATCAACTGACATAGTGATACCAAAACAAAGAAACTTGGAGATTATGCTGCTCACAAGATCTGCGTGAATTTTTATTGTTATCATTTTCTGATGTACTGAAAAAGTTTGGAGACATTCCAACATAATTATAATTTTTCAAGTCAATTCTGGAATAAAATAGAAGAAATGTAACGCTCAGCACTTGAGGACTAATATCAAATAGATCACTCTGGGGACAACAACTACAGTGACAGAGCAAAGCTGATGTTTGAAGTGATTAAATGTTTGCTGATGCAAAGGTGACTATAGCACACTCTCTCTTCAGAGAGACATGAACAGGATGTAAGCATTGAGAGCCACAATGTTCTTCTCTAGGACTAAGTGCAAAGGGAAACCAAACACTCCTGGTGCACCTTTCAGTATCAGCTCATTGCAGACACTGCTCAAACACCGACACCAGTACAAAGTGGAGACATAATTCTAGGGAATGTGAACATAGATCTATCTTCAGAATCCAAAACAAATCTCATTAAAAAAACAACCAACCAACCCCACCACCACCACAAAAAAAAAAAAACAAAAACAAAACAAAAAAAAAAAACCCCAAACAAAAAACCCCAACCCAAAATAAACTAGACTAGAAGTGTTATCCTTACAACAAGCTTATCATTCTCTGCCTGGAATCCCCTCTCTACCTACAGTCACGAGTTTAGGAGTCCATCTTTCTATTCAGGTTCCTTGATGGTTTTCATCCACAGATTATTAATAAAGCTTGGTCTTTGTCAGCCTATGCCTGATAGATTAGATGTAATTAAAGTTTAACAGTCTATTTCATATCTCTTCAAGTTATACTTCTTTACAGCCCATAATAGTTTTTATAGGTAATAGTCTTTAATGAGCAAGATCTTTCAGAAGGGTTGGAGACTTCAAGGGACAGACAATATTTCATACATCTGTAAGTAAAATCACCCAAGGCTTCATAATAAAAGTGAGGTAGGGTCAATTTCTGGTGTAGGAATACATATCAGTATGAAAATGGGAATCTGACAAATCAAAAGCTACAATTTCTATTTAGATATAAAATAACCATCTGTGCAACTTAAAGAAAGTAAATAGGTATTATGCTAAAGCTGATTAAAATAAAGTAAACCAAAATAAACCTTGATAACTATTACTATAATCAACTGTGACTTCCCTGAGATCCTCTTTTGGATACAAAAATATAAATTAAAGGTTTTGAGAATTAAGAATAAACTATAGCCAGAAGTGTTTTTTAAATATTTCAAGACATTTGAGAAAATGGTGTGACATTTCCCCTAAATGCCAAATAAAACCATATGACTATGTATATCCATAAAGTAAGGCACGTAGTCTTTAAAACCAACAACTATAATTAAAAAATGAGCTTGTTTAAAATAGCAACAATTTAAACTGTGAGCTTATTTGTCACTGAGCACGTTTGTCCAGCCATGCCAGCAGTGTTAAATTTTCACAATTTGGAAATGCAGTCATCAGCTTTGTTGAAAAACAGCCACCGAATCAGGCTGTACAGAACGGCACTTTTGTTGCACTTGGTATGCATTGACAAAAGATTAATTCTTTGCATTGTTAGAAGGACTGACTGCTTCAGAACAAACCACCACTATTCAAACTTGTCAGAACAAGCTTGGAGAAAACTAGATAAGAGCACCTGAGGGATCTGTACACAAAGGCAGTTGAACTGGAAGTGAAGTTACACAAATTAACTACTGTGTGGTGCAGCTTTAATTACCTCAAACAATTCCTCAGTCTTGTTTGTAGCAATGATATTCCATTTTTCAAAGTTCTTGTTTCATGTATGTTTCAAGGCGCACAGGTTGCATGCTTTTGGTCTTCAACAAAAACTATGCTGCTATCATGTGGTGACAGGCACTTCCCATGGAGTATTCATTTCCAAGTTTGTTCAGATTTAGTTTCATTTTACATGCAGTAATTTATGATTTTAAATAACTGTGCCACACAATAATCCCATACAACACGTGACATTCAGGAATGGCTACAGATGGAGCTTTCCCATACAAAAAAATCGATGATTATGAACTGCACCTGTTCTACCAGCCAGAATATCTTGCACTGTAACTCTTATATTGTGCTAATAATTATCAGAGTAGTATTTAACTGTTCTTACCTAACAGTTGGTATAAACTGGGGCACACACGTCCCCTGAGATTTGATTCTGAAGCAACTAGGCACATATGTCACCACCTGTATACCCTCAGTCCCACTGGGTTGTCAAACAAGCTCTCACCTTAAGAGAGGAAGGTAAGTTCGTATGAGGAGCCCCCTTTGTACCTCTGAAGCTCTGGCTGAGGAGGCTTTCAGGAAAAGTTTCTTCTCAAAGAATGGGCTAAGGGTGGAGACAGAGATGGTTTTCAAGTGACACAGAAAGAAGAAAACCAGGGGAACTGCATTCATATTTATGCTGTAAATTTAAGATTTAGAAATAAAACATAATGAAATTCACAGAGTCAAAAGTACTATGCCAGAGAAGCCCAAGTGAAAATGAACATACAAGATGAAATGAATGGAAATGGTCTTTTAGGGGACAATTTTTGCAATAAGAGAGCTAAAACCATCCAAAATCATACGTACTACTACTAATTAAATAGGCTTCTAATGGTATTTTCTGAAGTTTATTTACTTCAGTAAAAATAATGGCTGCATAATCCTGTACAACATTTTTTCAGTGTCAAATCATATTTTTACTCTTCACCAAGTACTAGCTTAATTAGTTATATATCGCAATTACATATTCAACTCTGGTTCATATTTATCTGAGTAATACATACATTTTTTTACTATCTAGGCATTAATGCATACAATTGGATCAAATAATAGCTTTCAAAATACTTCAGTGCATCAGCACTTCCATAAAATTGGCACTTCATGCTTATTTTCATGGAAAAAGACTAGAGATGTCACTTGACCATCTGAAATGTTACATCAGTAGACCTCTGTAAATAAATGAATAATACTCTATTATGGCCAAATGGGAAGAATCCTGCTCTCAGAAGGATGACATAATTAAATCTGCTACAAAGTACATTCTGTGTTGGATGCTTCTATCATAGCCTTAGGAGACAACATCAGACACTTTCAGAAAGGATTGTTGGGTTTCGTAAGTTCTTGAGGAACCCTGATCTTAGCTATGAAAGGGTAAATTCCTTACATGGTATTTTTTAGTATTTGTCTTATGTGCAGATTGCTGAAAAATACAGGGACAACAGCACAATTAGGTGACTGCATTGCTTTTACCATTACAGCTATTTTAATAGCACTGTAAATGAATTATTATATTTTTAAGGGTAAATAATATATTCAAGTGTTCAAAATTCTAGATTCATAGGTGAGGTGTGCTTTCCAAAGATCCAATTGCAATAATGCAAGTTGAGGCAGAAGGTAGGTACACTAATTTTTCAAGATGAATCTGTGTCCGAATTTAATACTAATGGGATTAATTTTTTGTTCCACTCTTATGTTTCATACCAATTTCCTCATGTGATTGTAATTTGTTTTTCTTTTGGGATTATAGTAACTGACAGCTTATTCATGAATTAGGTCCTACATACTGTTTGCGACAGCTGTAGACTTGAATCATCCCCTGTGTGAGCAAAACACAAATTTCATAGACGTGCATCAAACTGTGTTCAACCAAAATGTGAGATGACTGTTGAAACCACAGCCCCCAAGCCTTCAGCAAATGTAAAGCCTGTCATGTGAAATTCAATGTGGATCTTAATGTGTGGTGTTCTATTGAGCTACTGTACTTGATTCAGAACTAAATTTAGGTGTTAGAGAATAAAATTATCAACACAAGGCCTTAAGGAGGAAAGAAGGACAACAACAATAAAGCAATTTATTAACACAGTGGTACTGAAGAACCTTTCTATATAAAGATAATGTATTTTTTGTTGTTGTTGTAAAAGTCTATGACCAAATTTATTTCTGATATTATTTAACTGATTTCATCTTTGCTGCTCCTACAATCTTCACTGACATTGCTAGCATCTACAGCCTTTGGAAAAAATGGCATCTTGGTTCAAACATGAAATGAATTGGCCTAGACAGGAAAGGAAAAAAAATAACTTACATGAATTTAGCCATGGTGGACAAAAAAAATCTCAATCAAAAAGTTTACTGTAAAGCAGATTGGAAAAGTGCTCATGCACAAGAACCCAAGTCAATTTTCTGAAAAAGCTTGAGGGCTTCCAGAGTATCACTTGAACCTGAGATACAGTATACAAACTTAGGATATGGTATAAACTTCCATTGCTTTATGGCTATATTAAAGCTCACAAAAGCTTTGTAAAAGTTTACTGAGGCTTTGTAAAAGTATCAGCATTTTTATAAAGCTTCCTCATTCCTTCCAATAAAGGAGGAGAAGTTAAGTGCTTTAATACCACCCCCAGCAAGCAGGTAGACATTTCCTCTAAATCAGCAATTGCTGTTAGGTGCTGCAGAGAACTATTTGCTGCTTAATTTTCCCATATTCTCAGCAGAGCTGCTATAATTTAAGATCTGGATGCACTGCAACCACCTCAAAGATTGTGGGGAAAAGGCAATTTAAAACCTGGCAAAAATTTTAGTATATTTCAGTTTGTTTGGTATTTGCATTAAATTTTTAGAGATGAAAACCTATACTATCATTTACGTTACACTCGCAGTTACCAAATATACTAATAATTCTGCAGAATTACTTTCAGCCCAGTAAGGTGAAGAGATGTGGGGATACCTGGCAGCATAGCAAAAGGACCAGGGACTAAGAAGCAGGGAAAGTGAAAGAAGCAAAAGATAAGGGAAGAAGGAGTTTAATGATGCAGGATGTAAATCCTTTGGATTTACAAGTCCATAAAGTTGCACTCCGGTGTTCATAGAAAAGCTTGTTTGGGTAAGCCGCACACTGGATGGCACAGCTTCCGATAAGGCAATCCTTTAAAATGCAGAGCCACACTGGATTGATGCTAGTTATAGCTGTGCTCCAGAGTTATTTCCATCAAAGCTCAAGAATCACTATCTTTAGAACTGGAAAGCAGTTACAGACCATTATACATCATCCAGCTCCAGTTGTACAAGCCCAATCCCTCTTCTCAAGTCTTAGCATTTGGCCTTTATTTCTAGAGTGGGTGGAGCTGAAACCCAAGGAGAGAGCTTCTTACAGTAGGAAAAGTCTGGACTCAGAGCTGACCTTCTGGGGTTCTGGGCTTACATAATTTGTGAGCTAGTGTGGAAGGAACATAGCGTTACTGAAGACAAGGATCACAGTACTACTGCTCTTTTTCAGTACCACTGAAAGGGGAATTCTTTAAGATAGTGATAAAAACATTCCTGTCTGGATGTAAACCCACTGAGTTATACAGCAATTCATATGGGAAGCGAGAGGATTAAGGCTTGGGAGCTGCCACACTGAAAGGCAGGCCTGAATGGACTGGAGTAACAGAGCAGTTGCTTTATCCCACAGCTCCATTGCCCTCAGTCAGTGCACAAAGAATGGTTCCTCTGCACCCACAGGGTGCTGTACCCCTGTCAGGCCCAAGGAACAGTATTACTAAGTCTGATTCAAAGTTTTCAGGCTGCCAAGTGGCATTCACTCTCTGAGTGTGCACACAGAAACTCCTGTCTCTGTGTCTGCTTAGAAATACACCAGTGTAGGGTTTATATAAGGTTGGGATTAAGAAAGTTGGATAAAAATGCAACACATCCATCAGAAACTGAAATTAAGCCTCTTTGAACATCTTAAGCAGAAAGGAAGTGGGTCATTCAATTATCTGTGCTTAAAATTAGACATTTAACTTATTTCAGCTTACATCAAATTCTTTAAAACATTCATGGGAATTGACCGATCATTCAGGTTAAATATCTGAAGTAATGAGAACCAGGCATCTAGAGACAGACACATGTCAAAGCCACACTGCTTAATAAACAGGTTTTGATTTCACAGTCAAAGAGGCATCAAACTTTTTAAGGGTAAATTCAAATTATCAGTGAGAAAGGCATAAAACCTAGTAGGCTGTTGTTTTCTCAGGCCTATGCAGAGAGCCTGCCTCTGCTGCTCTGTCACGGTCTCGTTACCATATGTTAAGGGACTAACAAAGAAACAGGAATGTAAAATGTCAGGTATAAAAAGGTGCTCGACTTCAGTGCTAATGCTACAAAGGTGTTACATAAAGGCCTAGTATATGACCTTATCATCTGTTTTCCTAAAGTCAGAGCAGCTTAGAAAGATCAAAGCCAGGCTAATACATACTAGTTTCAATGAAGTAAAGTATCAATTAAAACAAGCCAATATTAACATATGCATGATTAACAATCACCTTAAAAAAACTGATTTGGTCAAGCATTATTTATTTCAAAACAGCCCTCTGTCAAAAATATTCACAAAGCAAAACACCTAATACTTAAAATAGCTCAAATTTGCAGTTAACATTTATTTTTAGCTTTTTATTACATGAGTATTTTGGGAAGTGTTTAATGAGGAGAATGTCCTAATGATACGAGTGTTCTTGAATTCTGTTTTTTGTTTCATTCAACCATAACAGAAGCCAGCTGCTGATGTTAGATGTGGATTTGCTTTGATGTTCATCAAAACATAGAAAATCCCCTTTCTACATCTCTTTCTAGTCCCACACTTTACGGCCACAGCGACTGAAATCCAGAGAGCCTCATATGTCTGACCTAACTGCTCTGTGGGGAGGGGTATGGAGCAAGAGGCACCTCTCTGCCGACAGAGAGCATTTTTCTAAAACCACACAGTTTGTTAGTATATCCTGTGAGGGTGGTGACAAAATGGTTCAATGGGACCTTTGTATTAGGCTTGTATTCCCCCTTGCTTCAGCACTCTCACTGATTGCTGCAGGACCTAGCAACTTTTCTTTCCATCACCTATTCTCCCCCAGCACTTTCCCCAAGGTGACACATTAGCTAACTGCCGGGGTACTTTTCTGAAGAAATGTAGCTGTAGCTAGAAATAGGAACAGAACCCTTTGGCTGATATAAAAATCCCTGAAGTTTGTGTGATGCTCAGATTGCCAGATTGCAGCCAGGAAGGCATTTCCCCACAGGGCTGCCTGGCAGAAGTGGGTCTGTGGGACTCCCCTGCTTGCACAGACCCAGCCTTGCATCTGAGGCTCACCTGGAAATTTGGCTCAGCAAGTCCCTGCTACTGTCATGTCCTGTGACAGCAATAAAGCTGCTGAGTCTCCTGCCTTCCTCCTGTGGCACACTGTAATTGTGACCACAGATCTTTTATCATGGGTTTAAGCTTGTTACAGGGTATTAGAAGTGCTGTGCAGTCTCTGAGAGGAGGAGCAGATGATGTCCCCTGGGCCCGCCTGGATTAACCGCTTGTTACATTATGTCTGACAGCCCAGTTGGTCCTTCTCTTGCTTGAGTTCCTAACTTGTAAATTGTGAACCCACCCTCTTTACAAATATATGTTCTCAATTTTTTGATGATTTCTTTCTTGTTCCTGGTTTTTTGTTTTCTCTTGGCAGTACCTTCTATAGATCCATTTTTTTTCTCCTGCACAGTGGTTCTCTTCAGAGATAAGGCAGAAGCCAAAAAGCTTAAAAAACACCAACCCTCAAACAACTCATTCTATTTAAACAGATGGCTTAAAAACAATTGTTAAAATGCCTTATTAACCAATGTGAAACTACCTCTTTAAAAGGAAGAACTACACCTAACATCACATATATAATTTGCACAGAATTTGAACATGGAATCCCATCACGTAAATTATTCATTTGTTGCCAGGGCAGTTCCCTGCAATGTAAGTTTGGAACAGTTGAAAAGTTAAAAAGGTTTTAAAGTTTGGAAAGTTAAGAAGTTAGAAGGGTTTTAAAACTTGTAAATGGATGTAAGGAACCAAGCTTCCCCTAGCTTCTCAGCAAGATAAACCATATGGATATTAAAGCATGTTTATGTTTCTGTCTGGAACTGTTTCCTTTAGCTAAAATACTATCTTAACTCAGAATAACTATTTTTTTTTTGCTTTTCTCATAACAATATAAATGAAATATTTGTGTGGGATAGATTTATGCAGACTTCTAAAATGTAGGGGTAGTTTGGACGTAGAACCTGAATACAGGTGATGGAAAAAATACTGACTGGAATGCAGACTTTCCTACTTGTGATGAGAAGACATCATCAAAGGACCTGACATGCAGTTTCCTGTTTGGTTCATTTCAGAGAACAAAGAGATTGAAAAGCATATTTGTATATGTAAGAGCACAATCTTAGACATCCATTATTAAATGTTTTCAAGTCACATGACAATACAATGGCAAAAAAATTAAGTGTGTACATTTTAATAGTCAGTGAGAAGAAATTGTACTGATCTTTCCTTGCTACACGCTTCCTTTGTACACAAATCCATAAATTTTGGTCCATCTTTAGAACATGCATTTCTGCACTGGAATACCCACTTGCTAAATAAAATTCAAACATTTGTCCAGTGAAGAATAAAACTTCATGTTCATACTTTATGCAACACAGCGGCCAAAGAAATTCAATTTGGGTAGCAGTACTACAAAAGATTCATTGTGAATTTCTGTATTTGAAGAATGTTTCTACAAGGTTTCTGAATGTAGATTTAGAGACTGTGCTCCAAAGAACCCATTCTTCTGGTTAAGCAGTAACAGTCTAAGACCAAAATGCAAATCACTGTTACTTGGCAAATGCCACTTAGGGGTATCACCTCTGACCAACCAAACTAACCACTATATAATACTGGTAAACAATGTACACCTTATGTACTACTCTTTCAGCTGAGGCCACGCTGCGCTGCATTGCAGGCTGCATAAGGATTTCCATTTTAGATGCAGAAAAGCTTCAGAAAATTATGCTCTTGAGGTCAATCTAGGCTAGGCTTTTCTAGCTTGATCTACACAAGTAAGACTCAACCCCCTGAAAGGACACCCTGTAAAACCTGGAGAATAAAGAAAGAGAAGAGCTGGCATTGCTGCAAATTTCTCCCATTCTACATTTCACATTCTGGTGAAGGTATGGCTGCACAGCTGCTACTCTGCCTGTGTGTTTGGTCAAAGCTCAGCAGCAAGGCTCAGCCCCCCTCAGGCAGCACAGCAGGTGACCACCTAAGTGTCTGCCTATAACCAGGTATTGAAACTTCTCCTCCACTCAATTTGTGCAGGATGATACCAGAGACTTATTCATTTTCTTTTCCAGCTCTTTCCATTTAGACTATTAGCACAAAGAATCTATATGTTCAATTTTAAATATACAGCAGAATCTAATGGTTTTCCCAGACTTGTAACGTGCCTGTTATAATAAAAAAGAATTTTATGTTTGCAGTCTTGTGAAGACTAAAGAAAGCTGTAGGTTAGATCAAACAGGAGGTTTTGTTTCGATAACCTCTGTAATTACTTCCTAACACTAGTGAGCATGCTCAAATACATCCAATAAATTCCCTAGAATTCTCACGAGGGTAAAGAGGAGTTTCCATGCAAATGTAACCGTTTGAACACATTAAAGATGTTTGATTCCTTTTAGAAAAAACAGCAAATATCTTTTCTGGATTTTCCTTTACAGACTATTTATAGTTCAAATGTACTTTCCATATTCACTTATTGAAAAGCAGAGGTTCTAGCAAGAGGAAGCAACACATTGGGGAGAGGCACTCTGGTACATAATGAGTTTTCAGCTGAGACTTCATTTACCACACTGAACTAGTTTCACACAGTAAAACAACCTTATGACCAAAGAAGACAAAAGAAAATCCCTTGTGGGTATGTAGCACTGATCAAGGGAGCTTCTTTTGCCAGAAAAGACAGTTTCAGCATGGCAGTTAGGGGGTTTCTGACTAGAAAGAAAATCATGTTGGACAAACAATTCTGCTAGAATTCCATATTCCACATTGTTATGACAGGGAATTAATTTATTTTGTACTATACTCTAGTGCAACCCTACATAACAAAAGAATGTATCATGGGATAGACTTACATTTTAGTACTGAAAGGAAATGACATCTTCACATGAAATGCTTTTCAAGTTATATATATTTTTTATTCCACTTTGATAAACTAATGCTATAAATCATTCTTTTATTAAAAAAAAAAAAAAAACCTCAGTCCTTTGTCTCTAAAATGGTAGATTTAAATAGATCCAGACATAAAGCCCCACAAAAATCTAAGTGATCCCAAGCTTTGTGACAGAACTCTCCTTTACAGCATTCCCATGGCAGAAGACAGACACATGCTCAGAGTTTATCATTTCAGGCTGCTTCAACCTTTGCTACAAATATTAGTAAGTGTTCAGTTAAGTTACTAAAGCTTTTTTTGGGCATGGGACACACACTTCACATGACCAACATGGGAAACTTTTCTTTCTAATCTTAATAGAAACACCATCTGTACCACAAAATAAACCCGTAAAAGAGAACATACGCATTTTCTTGTAGGTCCCATATTGTTTCTGTAGCTATATCACAACAATTCTCTCTGTATTTTTCTCATCACAACATACTATCATGCTGATCCTAGCTCTTGGAAAAAGGGAAATGCAGAACACATATGTGAAATAAAAGAAAACACATATGTTTTAGATTAAGCCAATCTCAAGATGTTAAATCCCAGACCTGCTCCACAGAAGAGTGAAATGCGTATTAGCACCATATGATAACTATTCAGTTCAGGACTAGACTGTAAATTGTAAAGTGTTTTTCCTAATAAAGTGTCTTCATTTGGTTCCATCTCACTTCTGAGACACTGTCTCATTGACGTTTGTTCAGAGCTGCAGTCACAGCACCAGTAAGAATTGCAGCTATTTTTCTGGCAGCCTGCTGCTCTCTCATTTTATTCAATGCCGAGTGAGATCACGGCTCTCATTTGCTGAGAGCCAAGCAGTGAGCTACTTAGTCTCTTGACCTCAAAAATTTATTGGGATACAGAATAAGTTGTTTCTATAGACACCTTTGGTTTGGGCATTCAATTAGGATGTAGAAGATTTAAACATTTGACTCTTCTCTAAAAAAAAAAAAAAAATCTTTATAAATTTATTTTGCAATATCTATCTGCCCCTTCTCTACTTTACTACAGCTGAAGACTGAAACATGAGATTTTCATACCTATTCTTACCCTAGGTCTGTCTACCCACAGCAAATAAAAATATTTATGCTTTTTATTGAAATTCTTGTGACAGTTTTTTATATTTTTGGTCCAGACTTTAAACTGACTAGATCACCTTAGAAGATTCCTTATAAGCACTAGATTGCTGGCTAGATTCCTTATAATCGCTTTGTATCACAACCACCTCAGCCTAGTTTTAAGTGGAATATAAGTAATAGTTTTCATAAAATATTTGTGAAACCATATATACATATGTATCTCTTGACAACATATGTCGAAGTAATTAATAGGCATTCCTATTTAGAATGACATAATTTGAAAGAAATACCATGAAGCAATTCTCTAGTATAATCAGGAGAGAAAAGGAAATAACAGCACTACATAAACACTAAGGTCCAGTTGAGTATGGCTAGCAAGAAACCAGAAATTGCCAGGTTTACAGCATTTTTTTTTGATGCTCTATAGTTTGTTATTGTTACACATCAGAAACAAATGGACCTTTCACAATCAATCAAAAATAAAGAAAGATTAAGAGAAGCAGGTCACTCATTTTCCCGATCAAAGTTCAGACCTTCACTTGTGTTACCACATGTCAGGCAATTAACCCAATTACCTGGGTCTTCTGGGCTCCTCTATTCCCCCTCTCCTTAATTCCAGCATAACTCACCAAAGGAAAGAGCTTCCCCACCAGAATTTTGGTGTTCAAGTAACCAAGACTAGTGGTCAGGGTAATGATTAGTTAAAATACATCTCATATAGAATGGTTTAATTTGGAAAGTAGTTCTGAAGATCAGCTCATCCAACTTCCTGCTGGAAACTGCATTTTGTTTTGCTTGGTTGAAATATAGATATCAATGCAATTTTTACAGACTTTTCCCATCCTGTGTTTGATAATTGTGTTCACCTCCTCACCATTGTAACGATCAGAAACCACAGTTACAGAATGAGTAAGGTTGAAAGGGACCACTGGGGTTCCTCTAGTCCAAACTCCCTGCTTAAGTAGGAATACTCTGGTGACTAACAGTAAATAATCTCAAGCCAGCACCTGTGTAATTCTGATTTTTATATCAAATACAGGATTTGCTTTATTCCCTAAAACATGCCAGCTAAAAGGGAATCATCCACATGTCTTAGACACACGAAAGCACACCCATTAGCTAACGCTTTCCTAAGATCATATCTAGGTTATGTGATTTCCACAAAAATCAAACTCTTTGTGCTAATCACAAAAATCAACAGAAACTGTAAAGATATTATTTTTCCAGTAACTTTATCACAAGTTTCCTCACCAAGTTTATTAGAATTATTAGTGTAAGCCAGCACTTTTCAGTCACTCAACAACTCTCCAACTGCTCCATTGGGGTGTACTGTGAGGAACAGCTTGTACTGTGTTCAGAGGGGTGTGTGTAGAGGAAACACTGGTGAAATTGGCTTCGGCCCTGTGTTCTTATCTTCTGGCTCAGATCTGGCCCATTGCTTGGTCAATGCTCTACAGTTTTATTACTCCACAATATTTATATAGCCTTAAAATATATTAAATTCTTCCAAATTCCACCATTTGTAATGGAAAAATTCAGAATTTTAGCTATGTTTTCACAAATAGACCTAAGTGTCAACAAGGAACAATCAGAAAACAAATTTAACTGCACAGAGTTTATGAGCAGTTTGAAAACAATACAAGAAAACTCTCTATCCTACCCATTCAGTGAAATTAAGGAATAAGGAATACATGTGCAAAACCAAGAGTACTTTCCAAAGAAGGCCCATTGACGTTTTAATGTTTAATATTGGAGGGTTTTCTGTTTTGGTTTGGTTTTGTTTAATGACTAATTAACCAGTTCTTGATAGTATCTATGAGATTTTAACTTATGTGTGTTAGCACTTCAAAATGAAGAGTCTGTGTCTGACAGCCCAGCTACCCAAGCTTTGAGATTTAAATATGACCCACATAGAATTTAAAAAAAAGAGTAAAATTAAAAAAGCTTCAACTACTAAAGTGTTGTCATTGTTGTTTTAAATGACAATTTAGTGGGATGGAATTCAAGACACTTAATTATCACATTAGTTAGCCAGATGGTTTATTTGAAATTCCAGCAGACAAATGTCTGAATTTTGCTTTAAGCTGGGCTCAACGAGTTAGCAAAGGCAAACGACTGCAAGAGTATATGTAAGTCTCTTTTGCTTGCTTTAACAACTAAAATTTTGTCTGCCTACCCCCTTGAGCAATGTTTCAAAGGGAATTTATAGAAAAAGTGGCAGCCAAAGGAATATGAGTGTTCCCCAACCCTTCAGATATCTGCGGTCACTTAATCTTGTTACTCCCCTGACACTAAATTTCCACCAGTTTTTCAAAGAAAGGGATTTGAAAGCAAACTTCCATAAAAACTGAGACTTTTCTCTAAACCAGAGAAGAAGTGGTTTAAATAGTACACACCATCTTTTTTTTCTCCCATAAATGTTTTGGTAACAATAAAGATTCCTCGTTGGATGACTTTATGGGTGGTGGGGAGGAGAGGAGTCATGCCTCAACAACCCCAGAGTAAGAGCTGCTGGTGTGACTTGGCTGAGCTGTGCTGTTTCAGCAGTCAGCTCTCGAGCGGCTCCTTCAAATGGTCTCAGCACTTTCACAGGAGTTTCCATTAGTGTCTGCTCCAGACGTGAGAAGAATCCATCAATTTCATTTTCAAAATGTCATAGCATGTAATAACTGCCTTTGCTCAAACAGCTTCTCTTAATACAGAATGTTGAATTCTGTCTGGTAACTGCATCCTGAATAAGTTTGTCTTGGGTAACAAGTCATTATTCTTGGAAGATTTTCAGAAGTTTCTGGCTTTCACAGGCTGCCTGAGCTATGGACAGATACCATCTGCTCGTATAAGAATATCCATCTCTAGTGTGTCATCATACTCGTGTATGAAGTATATAGACGCAGAAGAGCATCACCTCCCCTCCCACCCCCACTCTGGATGGGACAAAAGCCGTGGTACTCCTTTTCTTTTGGGGGTTGAATTAGAGGAGTTAAAATGATAATGACACAGAATCTCATTGCCTTTAAAATATTCCTCAGATGACCTTTTGAGAACAGAATTAGCACTTGATTTACCCACCAATGTGCAGACCTCAGCAGGACTCTCTTCTCCAAAGTTACCATAGTGGTTCAGAATGCAGGAACAGATTGGAAAACAAGGCAACCAAAGATATTTGACATAGAAACATAAATACAGTGGCCTCTGAAAGGTGGTGTTTCCAAGCAGAGAATTACCACGATTTTCCTTTCCTTACTGGAGATGTGAGGAACAGAAATATTAAACGGCTTGTTCAGAATGACATTAGTATCTCTGGCAGAGAAGAGTCAAGTCTTGCTTCCCATATTTCAGACCACATACCTTTTGGATATCTGCCCAAAGAATTTAAATCCCTTGTTTTATGTATTGCTCTGATGTAGCAATTGGTGAGACTTGAAACAAAACACAACAACCAACCTCAAAAATTCAAATCCCAATGATTTTCAACGAGACTAAAATTTTTTAGCAATGAAACACAAGTACTTTGAGGTGTTGCCCAAGAGGATCAGCACATGGAAATATTAACACAAGCAAAACATTAACTAGGATTTCCAGTAAAGACAGCATAGTCAATTTGGTTCTTGGTATCAAATAGCAACATCTGCACTATGGTAGGTATATATTAGTCCCATTACTTTTCTCCTTTACATAAAAAACAGATTGTCAATATGAGAGAGAGTGTTTCTGGGTCATGACATTAAAGTCAAGCTAATGCATACCAAATGCATCAACATCTATGTATTTTTATAGCTCTGGGGCTGTCTGCACTGTAGAAAAATTGCTTTTTCTAAGATTATTCTTGCAGAGGCTAAATATCATAAAGAACTGCAGACTAGTCAGTGTTCTGTCTTATCCTGGATCCTTCTCTTCAGCTCAGATTTGTCTAGTCATGACAAAACTTTTTGGATCACTATTGCCATTCAGGAGCCTTTTTTGAAACAATTGTACCATGGTCTCCCCCTTCCAAAGAACAATGCCAAAACAATATAAACTAAAACCCACATGTGCCTCATTTCCTAGGACTGTAAGTAGAAATGACCTAAGGCATCTACAGTAGAAGTACAGATTATTTTGCAAACAAAATTACCTGTAAGTTCCTGTCTATTACTGCCTTGAAATCTTGAATACCAAAGATGATCAAAATAATCCTGTCTGGCATCATTAGGTTTCCCTTTTTCCTTTCTCAGTTAGGCCCTCAAACTTCTCACTGTAGCAGTTTGCCAGTTTGTGCCTCTCACTATGTGTGAACTCTCACATCTCTACCTTCTTCTTCATCCTTTAGCATATGAAATTGTGCAGATTGCTCCTAGATAAAATGTATACCTCTTAAATTAGAAATGTTTATCAATGCAGGATGTCACAAGCAGCTTAAACCCAACTATTATAAATTAAGTTATGGAAATACATAGCACATAGAGAAACATGAGGTTTGCAGTACAGAGGGAGTCTGAAAAAAATGCTTGAATATTAGACTGGTATAGGCTTAGAGGGTAGTTAGTTTTTGGAGAATATTTTTGGGACATGTTTTTGCTTCAGAATGTGTCTAAAACCACACCACCTCAAGTGCAGCTCAGTTTTTCTGTCACTGAGGAGGAGAAGCTCCTGTGTGCTTGAGAGACCTGGGTTTGGGTGTCTCTGAGAACAACGGGACACGGCTTCTACTTGGGGATTGAGTGGGGCATGCTGCTTTCCATAGACAAACATCACTCTAAGGTGTTGCAAAAAACCCCCCTAAATTCTGAAAAATTATGATGAAAGGTATGACTGCAAGATTTGACATCATACATTAACATACATTCACTACCAAAGACAGAATATACTAAATGTTGCTTCAAAATATACAGATTTAAAAAAAAATAGTGACCATCCTTGCCTTGGAAAGGACAAAAGCAGATATGAAATATCTTGCCTATAGTGATGTAACAGGTCAGCAACAGAAGTAGGACTATAAAATGTGCCATCAGTTAAGTGAATCATGTACTACTCTTATAAACTATAATATTGCTTCCCTTAAATCTCACTTGAAAGAAAAATATTGGCTTAAAGCGCATGCTGGTCTGCTTTGTCTCCAAATACATACTTCAAAGAAAAGTTGCAAATATTTATTCCAAGGGTGCTAGTGGGCAATCCTTTAGGAGTGGAATAGCTACCAACAATATGTCACAGGAAGTAAGTGATGAAGTTACTTGATGGCAGAACACTGGACATTTATATGGGAAAAATAGTCTGTGTAGTTTTTGAGACAGTCTAAGGAAAGTGGGGGAAGAAAGAGGAACATTGAGCTGTGTTCAGCTCACAGCTCCTGCAGATAACTGAATGACTCCAAGTCACAGGGAAATGTTGCCCAGCCCTTAACACAAAATAGCTGAAAGAAGAAAGAAATTGTATGACAGGGTAGGGTGGATGAGGGAGCTAATTACGTTCAGAAATGGTTTTAAATGTAATTTTTCAGAAGTTTCACTAGCTGCTATTTATTGGCAAGCAGGTTTGTTATAAATTATGGAGCCATACTCTGTTTCAAAAATCAAAGATTCACTATTTTCTTTCACAGTTTGTGTTTTTCATTGCAAAGTTTGAAGGCCATCCTATATAAATTTGATTACACATTTGCAATTTCTTGTTTCCCTACTGTTAAACCCATCTTTTCTGTGAAACTGCTGAGCCTTTGAGAGGGAGCTGTGAAAAGACTGCAGCTCGTCAGTCCTTTTTCTGGAAGGACCCTCTCAGTTCAACACGAGGTATAAGGTCTGTGGCTTTCAAGCTCTACTGTCTAAATTGTTCTTCTGCAACAGCTGGAGAAAACGCTTTCAAGAGTTTTGTGCTTCCTCCTGTGTGGTGATGCAGCTTTCCTCTAACGACTATTTCCCATCAATAGCCACAGACACCTACCTTCTTAACCACTGCCTTAACGGTCTCTCACCACTTCCACCTTTCCGGAAAAAGAAAAAAAGAAGAAAAAAAGAGAGAAAAAAAAAAAAAGTACTCATCTGGGAGAGGGTTTACAAATATCTGCACACCATGCTGCTGAAGGAGATAATATCTCAAAGAGTTTAAAATTAGGTGTACAATTCTTGTCTAGAGAAAAAAAAAAAAAAACCAAAAACACCAAAACGGTCCTGGGCATGTGGAGGCAGCAGATGTGACCAAGAAGTTCAGTATATAGCCTTTCCCATGGTAAGATTACAGTGATCTTTACTGAAAACTTCACAGCAAGGAAAAAATAAATGCTCTTTTTCCCTGCAGTATAAGATGAATAGCTAATACAGCTATATACAGTCTATTTTTCTGAATAACCCCATGTTCTTTGAATTACAAGAAAGTTTAAAAATAATTTCTCAAAACCTGCAAGACACATGAAAGCTCTGGTTTTGCCAAGAGCCACTATCTGCTGACTTTTCTGGGAAATTTCATGTTTGATTCATTTTCCAGAAGACTCTGGCAATCCACAGAATCGACAACCTAAACTCACACTGCATTAACAACAATATATTTTAACCTTATTAGGGTGATTATTCACCTGCACAGTTTAACAACTGGTGTTTCTTTAGATAGTAACTGAGAATATCAGAACAGCCCAGAAAATCAGTGTGTATTAATAGTAACATATACTCTAAATTATCATAAATATTGTACACTCTCTCATCTGGTTTAGTTATTTGTTAGAAAGAAAAGAACAAGGACAGTTGCAGCGGAAGAACCTGTACACAGCACAGTCTGGTAACTGGTCATATAGACCATTATTTCATGGAATATTCCCAATCTTCATTTGGGTAAAAGATGATTGCATGATTCAAAAATTCTTAACTGCCACCTGTTTTTAGACCTGTCACTTATGAAAATACAAACCAGTTTCCACACAGAATACTAAAGGTTGCCACCCCCATCCCTGAAAAAAATACAGAGGAGTGCTTTTATTCAAATCAAATCATGAAGACAGTGATGACAAAATGTCACACAAATGCATTTAGAAAATCAGTTAATCAATAGCTAATTCTGAAAAAGAATATAATATAAAGTCATTGCTGATACCCTCTGAGCTCATAAAACATAGGTAAACATCACTGAGAGAACGTTAAGTTGAAAGCCTGCAAGGACTGAAGTTGGAAAGTGCTACAGAAGTATTTACTGAGTGTAAGGACACTGTCTGCAATCAAAGGCAAAACAAATATTAAAAGACCTATTTTAAAACCTTTTATTTTTTTTTTTCCCCACTGAAAATAGAAGGCTGTTCACAACCACAGGATTCCACTCATTCAAATTAATCATAGAGTGGAGTGGATTAAATTTAGATTAAAAAGAAAACCATTTTTACCAGAAAGGTTAGCTCTGAGGTATTCATGAACAAAATAGCAAAATGAATGTTGAGGTTTACAGAGGAGCATCCAGGAACCTCCATCCCAAGAGCCCAGTGCTCTGGCACTAGAGCCATGCCCACTCTGATCAGTTTGTGTTTCTTAGCAATCCTTGATTATGGAATGGTTGTGCCACTGCACAAACACAACAGTCAGCATCTCCTCTCCCTCCAACAAAGACCACTACAAATGCATTAATAATAAGATTGATAACACTGTTATTATGTTGCTAATATTACTAAGTGTGCTAATTCACATGTGAACTTTTACATAAAACATATCCAAACTTTTGAAGCAATATGTCTTAACCTGAGAAGGAGATGCTGCAATTCAGTTTGTGTGGCTAGAACATGAATTCAAATACATTCATTCCATTTTTGTTAGTGGTTCCCAATTACAGGAGTACAGGAAAAATAAAAAATGGAATTTGTAAAGAACTAGGACAATATCAAAAGTTAGGTGAACAGTTAAAGTTAGGTGAAAAGTTAAAATCTAAGTGGAAATTCACAGTTAATTCCAATATTAGAAAGCTTTTTGTGGTGTAAGAATAGAATCATTTGGGCTTACTTGACTGCTACAGCAGTTCAGAGAGTGTTTTGGACGCTGATTTGGGAGCGTTAGTAAGAGACAAAAGACTGAAGAACTTAATGTAGGAGGGAAAAAGGAACAGTATCCAGAACCATTCACAGAGATGCAACAAAGACAATACGTAAGTAGGTGACTATTTTAATTTCCTCTACTTATTTAGGAGAGTAACTCAAAGGAAAATTCTGAATTCCTAGGTTTCTATTTTTTCACTAGGTTTTTTTATCAGGTAAAAATCAGAAGAAGATTATCAGCAATGGTTTTTTTGAGCTTAGTGAAAATAGCTTTACTTCTACTTCCAATGCATAATTATAGGTTTTTTAGTTTGATATCAAGGCTGTTCAGCTACTTAATGTTTGTGTTTAAACATCAGACAAGTTCATCCTATGGTTTATGTTTTCTTTTCACTTTTCTAATTCATAAAACATCTCTCTTTTTTATGCAAAAAATTCAAATGAGATAAACATTCAAATATACAGCATGTACAAAATATTTCTATTTCAAAAAGCTTATTTTCTGCTTTTCCTATTCTAAAAAAAAGCAGTTACTTAATTTTTGCCAGTTTTATACTTTTACATCAACTAAAGCTATGGATATGACCTGAATTCAATTCAGAATTTTAATTTAGACACTAAGAGCCTATTTAAACATTTTGGCTTAATTAGAAATTTTATTTCAAAATCTTTTTCATTTAATGAGTACATTCACCAATTATAAAACACATTAAAGACTATTTTTCTTGTAAAAAACCATAAAATTACCACATCTTAATTAAACTCTGCATGCAAATAGCCTTGCAAAGAAACAGCCATCCTTTACATTTTTGTTTCATTTGTAAAAAGATGACCATGCAAACCACTAAAATTAGAACTAGCTCATTGTTGGTAACAAAACAAGAATCAGATTCCAACATGCTTGTTCCAAGCCAGAAGTAAATATATGCCCTTATCAGACCGTAAGCATTTGATTGTTTATTTTTATGCATCCCTAAGAGCCTGTTTGGAAATTTCACATCCTTAGATGTGAATATTTGTCAGTGTGAACACCAAACTCCAGCTTGTCAGCTGTCACACCTTGCTTCTGTCCCTTCATGAGAAAATGTGCACTGAAATGAAGGTCCCTGTCCTGTCCCCAGCTCAGCAGTGACACGCCACAATGCGTGTGTCACAGCTTTCATCCTGCACTTCCAGGCTTTGTGCAAACCCACTCTGCAACATTAAGACAGAGCTTAGATTTTGTTATCAATATTAGTATCAAAGCATTACGATTATAACCCAAACTTTCCTCATTTCTGTGCCAGTAAGTGCAGAAGGATGAGGAGCTTTCACTGACGCTCCTTTCAGGCCTCACTCGCTGCTCCCATGTGCTGCAGTATTCAAAATTTATCTCTGCTTTCATGGGTAACAATAGCATCAGCTGATAGTATGCCAAACCAATGGGGTCTTATTTCATTCACTTCAGGGTAGCTTAAAGTTTTAAATTGTGGGTTTTTTGGTCTTGGGGAAGCAGGGTGAAGGCTGAACTTTACTATTCACACACTTTTGTTTGTATAGGTGACGGAGCATTAGAAGAGACAGAGATACACAAGTTTTTTGAATGTAAAAAATTAACAAACATAATCCAAGGAGACAACACAGTAACTTGAATAAACTTGAATTCACACACAGCTGAGTAAAAATAATCTGTCCATACTGCAGCTATTCTGTGCCGCCATCTGTATCTGATCTTTATATAGATGGATGATACATTGACTCCTGCAGTACTGCTCCAAAATCTCACAGCAGAGAGAAAACTTTAGTTTGTCTTTCAGCTCTCTCATCAAAACAGCCTTCAGCCAGCTCCACACCTCCAACCCCACTAGAAGGTGTCTGACAACATCACTACAGTTTTAGGGTGATTTATTGAATGGTACCGAAAGAAACATCCATAAACACAGTGTACAACTGCCCAAGGTACAGGTGCTACTGCATCTCACAAGTCTAGGATATAAATGTGACAAATTCCAAAATAACTTGCTGTTAAGCTTCCTTTGAATGCATAATTTGCAGTGGACAGATTCAATCCTTGGTCATTCACATGGGCAGCTGCCACTTTCAGCCCTCACCATGTGAATCAAGTCAGGGCTGAAGTGTCTCATATTTCTGCCTGCCACCACAAGAACTGAAAGCCAGAGGCATGAAATTCCTAGCAAGGAGGGTCACAAGATTTTCTGCTATTCTTCTGTATATTTAATGTTAAATTTTCTACCTCACTTAATTTATTCATCTTTGATGAGAAAAGGGGTCACTGGTAACATTTCACTAATTCGCACTGGTTGCCAGGTTGGCATACACAGCTGAAAAAATACAGGGTTGCTTTTTTACCTTCATTTTTTTTCTTTCCTTTCTACCCCTTTTAAACATAAACTAAAAAATATTACTTTTGTAAGATACAAGCAATCCCTTTCCTGCACAGTCTAGAGTTGTAGGCCTTCCATCAGTCTTTTTCACCACACTTTTAAAGCCACTTCAGCATTAAGGAGCTCCATAACTGCACAGAAACTGGCTGGCTGCCAATCAGCTGCAAAACAAACGCCCCTTGTATTGACATTAGAGATTCCTTGATCATATTCAATAAAGAACCTTTGATGTTAGCACTATTGGCTAATATCATCTTACAGGGTCTTGAGGGAGAGTTTATCAAATCTGTAAGACAGATCACGAAGTAAAAAAAAGGACCCTCTAGTACAGGAAATACAACAAAGTTGGTGTTTTTTGAAGTAAAAAATAGTATTTATAGGTGGGAAAATGTCAAAATACACACACCATCTATGATTCACCAATTCTTTGTGTAACATTTGGTGAACCACAGATCTCACCTTGTCTGGCAAAACCCAAGTTGTGCTCTCTTGTTACCCAGCCTCAAGAGAGAAGTCCTCCATAGGACACTAAACAAACCAGGTGTTCATGGGCACTTTTCTGGCACTCCATATCCTCCCGACTGCCACCCCCTATCCTCCTGACCTTCCTTTGCTAGAGCCAGGCAGCTGCCTCCTTCTTCGCCTTCCTGGCAGACTCTGCTTTCAGAACCGTCTGTCACCCTGCCCACAATGTGCCACTTCAACACTTGGCAAGTTCAAAAAAAAACTTCTAGTGCTCGAGTACTATGGGCTGTTTGGTTTAGTGAGACCTCTTTAAGAACATGAAGCCATAAAAGCAGGGACTGACAGGCTGCCCAAAAGGCTCCCAAACAGAAGGGACACTGGCCCAGGAAAAAAAAAAAAGTGGTGCAATACTCAGGGCCTTGTTACAGAGTGCTCCAAGGGAGTGACCCCTGGAAGGGTAGGAATCTTTCCACATCCTTTACTGAAATATGGATGGTGCACTAGGTTTTGGTGTTGGTGGTTTTGGCTTTTTTTCCTCCATTGCTTCATCTTTTTCTTTCATCTTTAGTTTTCTGTTCCACTGTGGGAAATACCATAGAAGAGCCAGCTTCTTGTCCTCTTTTTCAGCTATTGCAAAATTTCACCTTTCCCAGCCTTCTAGATATGGAACACATCTGGCTAAATGTTCTGGCCTGGAAGATTCCTTCCAATACTAAGCTGGAGAAAATTTCCCTAACATACCAGCCATCTCCTTTTAGTCTTGATGGGACAGGTCTGTTTATAAGGGTAAAGTGACCCTGCTGGGAGGGCTGGTGTCACTGTGTTGTGGTCTCAGGCTTGCCTCCAGAACTGGTTATCAGCAAATTCTAGTGATGTGCACTAGTACCAAGCAGTCACACTTTTCTATTATACTCTTCTAGCTTGCAACAACCTGGGGTTTATGAGCTCACAGATCTCTAAAAATTTCTCTCCCCTGATTTTTTTATTAAAAGAGGGAAAAGGCTATCACATATAACTTATGTGAGAAAACAAGATATTCTGTTTCATTTTTGTGAAAACACACAGGCACAGATGGAGATGATCATCATCATCATTACCTTTTGAATGCTGGATTATGCTCTCATATTGGCCTGGCTTACTCAGCAAGGCACAGTCATTCTATGTCATTAGATGTAGCTCATATGAAATAGTTGACATTATTCTATTTCTTGGGTGAGCTCCTCCCTCTTTCTCCTGTTTTGTCTGCCCAGCTCAAGGCCTGCTGCCTCTTCACTCCCACCACCAGTCCACATTCCAGGATATTTTCACTTTAGGCTCACCACCTCGTGCACTCTCAGCTCTGCTGCACCTCCTGCTCTGGGAACACAGACTGGGCAACACTCTCTGCTTGTCAACTGCAATGGGCAAAACCCTCAGCCCTGCAGGCCCTGAAAAATGACTCTGTCTTATGTCAAGGATAGAAGCGCTAGAAATGGGCTTTCAATAATAAAAATATTTTCTTATTGATCTGCACGCTGGCTGGAACACCTCTATGTTTATTTACCAGTTTGCTGTGTGAGATGTTCAGCCTAATTGATTTCATGCCCTGAGGCAGATACTTTAAACTAATTAACAGATGTATGAACTTCCTTCAGACATGAACTGTTCAGGTTACCACACTGCGTTGAACCAATATCCAAATGCCAGCTCACAATATAATCTTAGCAGGGAGGAACTTCCCAGTGCCACAGCCTCCAAAAGCAGGAACATTTCTCCTCCCTGCATTTTTTTGCATAATTGTGCCCCTTCTCCAGCTACTTTCTTCAGGTGAATGTGGTTTTGCCAGCTATTTTACATTCACTTCAATAGCTTTTCTGAAAATGTTATTGTTTCTTTGAAATAAAAATCTGAATAGTAAAACAAACTATGACCATACTTTGAAAAAAAACCCCCATAAATACGTAAAATTTTTAATTTGTGAATGAGCTGATTAGTTACTCAACTCCCCAAAGTTAAAAGTGTAAAATCAGCAAAATGTTTTATACCATGGCTCTGACTCAGTTGCCTTTTGACAGTGCGTGCTCATTAAATCATTAAAAAAAGTCAGTTCTTGTTAAAATTCATTTGTGTGTCCATAAAAACAAAGAAGGGCCTGAGATATAAAAACAAGTTTCTTTAGCAGAAGAGGAAAGGTGACATCAAGAGTTGCCAGAAAATTATATAGATGAAAATAATTGCTGTCCAACAGCTCCAATTCTCCCCAAATAAACATTATATTTTGGTAAGCAATTTTCCAAGCATTAGAAAACACTTTCAGTATGGAGAATAACTTATAGAAGAAAGGAGAGAGAGTGGCAGGTAAGCTGTACTAGAAAAAAGATATGGAACATGAATCCCTGAAAGTGTAATTTTCAATGTATTTAAGGGTTGTAGAGGCACAGAAAGGGAAAAATTTGATACAACAGTATCAAATTGCCTGGAACTGCTATAATTGTTAATGATTTTAATTGTAAAAAAAAAAATCCACATGTACAAAATGATGTCTCAAACAGTTGGTCGCTGTTCTAAATGAAATCAAGGGTGGTTGTATTGTGTAGCTTAAAGAAGATGAATTACTAATTCTAATTGTCAAAGGTGATTTGAAATCCAAAAAGCTGAAATGTTTAAAGAGGCCAAAGAATAGTCCTTGCAAAGATAGACAGTTTCCAGATCAGTCAGTGAGAGAAGCGAGCTTTTTACAGAGCTGAGGTCCTGAGACTTCTGAAAAACTTAGCAGATTTGGGCTGCAATAAAACAGAGCACGCAGTGTGTTTTCAGCATTGGATGAATAAAATTAGATCTTTTTAAATACTTCAAAAGTTTCCAGCATTTTTTGCCTGTTTCCAAATCTGATTTTTAATGTATACCAATATTTTCATAATTCTGTTTTTACATGTCTGAACTCCACTGCTGCTAAGACCGAAGGAAAAAAAAAGATCCTCCTCATGTTAGATATTACTTGGATAAAGCATTAGGAAGAGAAAATTCAAAAAAAGGTAAACAAAATCAGATAACCATATTTTAAGCATTACTATTTCAGGCAATCCAGAGGTGTCTCTAACTTTCATGAGAGTTGCCTTCATTACAGGTATTTCATATTGACAGTAGGATGCCTACTTTCATTTTTCTCTTCAAATCTGTACATCTTTTTTCTTTCAATAACCCTATGAAATCAAAAGGTCACTAGTGATTTGCACATTTCTTATCTCTGACAAACATTAATATTAAAAAACTGCAGCATTTTTTAGAAAACTGGATGCATAAGAGAAAGTTTAATAACTGGAAATGTTTGCAGTATGGACATTTAGTTCTTCACACTCTTGTGAACCTGTGAATTTCCTTTTTATAGTTGCAAGTTAATATGACAGTCAAATTTATGTCCACAAACTATGTTTAAGTATTAAACACTAGATAATGTTATTAATGGGTTATTTTAAAGATAACACAGTTCTGTTCATTAACACAACGACATTAAAAGCGAGTATTTTTATTTTTCAGAGTGAGATGACGTTTTGATTTCACATAATAAAAGACTGAAGCCAAACAACCTGGGTTTTCTTTTCCAACCCACCCTATGTTTTTCTAAAATAACAAATTTAACCTTCAAAGATGTGTATGGCATAAAAGAGGCAGTCAACTGGTAGTTTACTTTGCTTTTTATAGCCACATTACTCTCTATTTTCACTGAAAAAGGCCACACATGCTATTTTAAAGTCTGATGACTCCAGCCTTTTTAGTGTAAAGCCTCAGCCCCTCCCCGCCTCCTCCTCAAATCCTCAGACTGTCCAGTGACTCGAAAAAGTATTGCTTTTTCTGTGAAAGCATCTCCCTCCTAAATCAATATACCAGGATGAAGGCAGCTTGTCATTTCCTGTCACAGGATACCCTTCTAAATTACCCTTTTCTTTTTAGGAGTTCAGCAAATCGTGTTGCAAGAAAAGACCATTTTTTTCCTTTCTGATTTAACATGTTAAAAATAAACACCAGCCATACTGCTCATGAAGTCCAGAGCCAGATGAGAGAATTGTAGATCTAAAATAAACATCAAATTGTTTTTTCTCATCTAAAACAAGTTAGATTTGAAGTCAAAAAAGAAAGCAATCTTTAGGTGGGATATTTTTAAAGATATTTACAAAAGTAGAAAAGGGATCTTAAGCAATTACAGCAAATTCTTTTCCCTACTTTTAAAATTTTACGTTGGAGCGTGCATTCTTGATTGATAGAAAACAAATGTCCACAAAAATGCTTAATATACCTCAGATTAAAGCTGTAATAATCCAAAAGGTGTTGAAATTACAACCAGTTAAAGTTACAGGCTTTCACACCCTGTTTTACCTTGGCGTTCATGTTTTAGATGAGGAATTACCACACATGCTGTACTGTTAGCACAGTTCCCAGAGCAAGAGTTACAGCCACAAATTCCATGCAATGATATTAAGAATAAAACTCTGAAAAATGGGAGTCTTACTTGAGTGGCCTAACCAAAACCTTTAAATAAATAATAGGCTTAGATCAAATGATAATATTTTATTAAAACTTCATTTTGATTATGAATAGTTTCAAGCTATAAATGTCTGGTTTTAGGCCTGGGATAGGGGCTGGGCCACACCATGGGGTGGTGTGGAAACACTAATTTAGGACACACAGAATGCTTTGGGTTGGCAGGGACCTTAAATACCATCTAATTTCAAACCCCCTGCCATGGGCAGGGACACCTTCCACTAGCTCAGATTGCAGACAGAAAAGACATTTTATGCAATCTTAAAAACCTTGGCACGGCAAATTGAGGGCTCCAGTGCAACTTCCCTATCTCTGTAACTCCACTCATGCCATTTGTTTCACTCATTTCCATACACCGTTAATTTTATGTCTGTTGAGATAATTTTAGAAATATCTAAGGTTTAAATCGAAGAAAGTCATTAGTAATCATCCACCCAAAATTACAGCTTTTAAATGTTTGTTCTGAGGTTAAAATAAAAACACAGGGTGTTCAAAGTTCTCCCATTTCTTAAATCTAACCAACATGAAAAAAGAAAATTAAAAAGTCCTTTTTCGTCTACTAGAATTCCTTAATTTCTTAACTTCATTATTTTACATTCGTTTTATAACAACATTTCACTACACTTGAGACTAAAATGTGGTGGGACTAAACCAATAGTCACTCCTCTACTTTAAATCAAATGGCAAAGTATTGACTCTTCATATCTTCTTCTGTACTCTTTATTTTCATTTTGGAAAAGACGCACAATAAAGGTTAAAAACCCCTCAACAATCTACTTCAGCCTAACAGCATCAATGTGAAAAGCATAATGACACATGCCAAAAAACCCCAGCATACATTTAAACCAGGGATGTTCTGCACAGTCCCTAATGCCCCTCATGAGCTCAACCAACTTTTACTGTTAAGCTGCTTTTGTGTTTTGGTCAGTTTCTGAGGTCTCTAACCAGATCTCCCATCACAAGAAGGGATTTTTATTTCTTACATATGTTGAAGATTGTTGAACATTAATCTGAGTGTAGAAAATTCCCAGTTTTAGAGAAGTGCACAGTTTTCGACAAGTAAGCAAAAGCCTGGCTTTGCCACACGTTGGTTAAGGTTAAGGAAACCTGCAAATGTCCTAAAATTAGACCATGACTACCAGTGTATTTTCCACCTTTACTGAGTTTGTCTAGGTCTCACACATGACAGATCTTCATTACATTGGCTATTCCTTCATTATTAATGAACACACTGATTTTATCCCCTTTCTTGCATAAAGAGCCTCATGAAGTTGTAGAGTCTGCTTTTCTTCTCTGAGGTACCCAAGGTCGTTATTAGCACACTGGAGGGAGTAAAGGCAATGCCCTGTGTGCTTACTGCTGTTGCTTATGCTTGGTATGGTGAGATTTCAGTAAAAGCATTACTGCTGCGATAGTGAACTCAGCATACAGAAACTTGATCATTGACGTTTCTTTTCCTTACAAAGTAAAAGAAAAGCTTTAGGGTAAAATATGGCTTTTCCATTAAGCTCCTTTCTCAGCTATACAAAATACTATAAAAGCGGTGGTGCTTTTACTTATTTGGTGATTGTTAATTTACAATCAGATCAAAAGGTATGATTAGGTGTTTGAACTTTCTCTTTCTCTACTGCTGTATTTTAACTAATTCCACCAAAAAAGTCAACCTTACTTTCTTTAAATAAAACTAATAACTTGCTAATAATAAGAAGGAAAAAAAAAAAAAGGAAAGAAAAGATTTATATATATAGTTTTCTATTTGCATCCAAAGTACAATGAGATCAGTAAAAATACTCTCATTAAGTTTAAACAGGCTCTGGCTCAGACATATGTATGGTAATAATGGGAAAACCAAGAAACATGGATGTCTTTCACAAGACTTGGAGCCTTTTACATCAGATTTTGCCATTTATCATGCTAACATATGGATATCGACGACTTGGAATACAAACAAAAGGGATTACAGTATTTCACTGAAGGGACTAATAGATATTGAAGGTTTTAATTGATTTGATGAGGGGCCTGCACTTTAAAAAGTCAGAAAACCTAAACAGATGAAAATCCAATTATAATGTACATGGATGAGTATGGACCTTAACTCAGAATAATCACAAGCAGAAACATTCAGAGACACTTTGTATTTCACCTCTATCTTTATCTGCAGAAATCTCAAATGTTTTGCTGGTTGTTTCTGCCTTTCCCTGTCCTTCCCCTTCCATGCTCTTAGCTTTTCTTCTACACCACTCAAACATTAATTCCAATAGGGGTTAATAGGTGAAAAGTCCTAACTTTGGATTTTTTTGAAAATTAATATCAAAGAAAATAAATTTGGATTATAGTCACTTTTTAAATATCAGAAGATTTTAATTTGATTCTGAATCTGTATTAGCGTTAATTTTCAAATGCCTTCAAGTGAGAATTTTGTAAGAGTGTTTTTTAGACAAGTAGAAAACTTCACATGGCCCTTCATTTAAGATACTGAAAAATGCCTTTGAATTTAATGAGATCCCACATGCAATTAAGACAATTAATGTGCATTGCACATCCTGGACAATTCATGACAAAGCTTCATCCTAGTACTGTGTCCACAGTAAGCCACTTCCCAACACTGGTATGTCAGTTTACTGTTGCTTATTTTTCTTTGCTCAGGCATGCAAGTCCATAATCAACATTTCTGAATCAGCACAATCCTTTGTCATAAACATGTAACATTTGCCATACTTATTTTAAAGCCAAAGAAGCTGTCAACTCAACATCAGTGGATTCTTTCTAGTGTGGCTATAATAATTTCTGAGATTACATCTTGTGCACCAAAGGGTATCCGTGGCATAAGATAGCTTCAGGAAGGGCGAGCAGGGGCTTGGACTGCAACAACCAGCCGTGTTTGCCATAGGCCGATTCACCTGCTGCCAGCCACACACCAACAAAAATCATTAACACGGCAGCCAGACTTCCAAATCCATAGTGCTCCTGGGTAATCCCCTCTTGCACTGTCAGCAGCATGCAAAATAAATAAATAAAAAGCTTGCCCTGTTTAATGCTAATCAGATGAAAAAATTATGCAAAGGCTTGGTAGGCCAGAATTGAAGGGCTTTAGACTTTGGGATGTTACCTACAATTTGCAAAGTGAACTTTTTTATTTCAATTGCCTTTTTAAATTATTGTTAAGAAAAAAATAATCTCCCAGTGCGTTCCTACTTGAAGAGGTCCCATAGACCCCATAAACACTTGCTCAAAATCTTTACTCACTGTTGTCCACATTTCCCTTTCCTGTCATGTTCATTTTGTAGCTCTCGTCCATTATCCAGACCTGCCACTTCTCTTTTATGGCTACAGACACTCAAAGTCCTGACATTTTCTTCCTAGTCATCACCCTTTTCTCCTGAGAGGTTTTTCATTACCTCTGAGGCTCACTGTACACAGACAACTTCCATGCTGGCCTCCCCACACCAGTGCCAGTCAACTCTGCTAAATCCAGACATTCCAGATGCCACAGATACTTGTCCATTACATTATCTCCCTTCAGCCCATCTGCTAAAATCAAATTTGCTGGATCGGGGACTAAACAAATGCTTCCCCCTCCCTGGCCTCTGGTAGCACTAAGCCAGCTTAGGGTCAGTAATAACAACAAAACTTTGAACTCAGGACCTTTGGTTTTGCATGAAGATACCCAACTCAACCAATTAAATTTAAATGAACAATTGAGCTCTCCTGTCATATTAAACCCTGTTACAGTATTGAAAAATATTTAGAGAGAATAATCTTTGCACTATTTTAGGACCTTAAAGACCTAATGTTCAAGCCCTAGAATGGAATCAGAACTTGTTAACAAATAAATAGTAGCAGTATTTATCAATGCAGTTATCTTTGTAGTCCTCAATAACCACACTGCTATTTTGTATACACATGTAGTGCATACCATCTGCTGATGTTTATTTTAATTCACCAGGAAAGGCCTGTGTTTAAGTTGGAATTTAAGTGACAGAATCAGAACAAAAGAAAAAGGGCAGCAGAATAAACTGAATAAATTCCAAGTCTGACTTGTAAAGGCAGACAATATAAAAGCTATAATCTTAGTTTAATCCCCACACTTTTTAAACATAGTAATTACTAGACATCTGCTGGTAACACAGCCTTGCTATTGGATAACCTTAATTACCCTGTAATATTTCCTGACACTCCCCAAAATATGCCCTATGGATAATAATTCATTCACGGTTCAGCCCCATTATTAGCTACTAATTCAAACAATCAAGACAAAGACAACGAACAGATGACCTTGAACAATTACCCACTCACTGAACAGAATTTATTTCATGCTTTTCAAAGACTTTACTGCTTTCCTGGCTTCATGAGCGGCACTCAAAAATTAACAAAACTGAAGCAAGAAAAGAGCTGCAGAATAAAAGGAGATTTGCTGGGGTACCCCAGCTCCCTTAAACATCATTTGCTTGCATTAACAACATAATGGCTTCTACAATACAGTTCATTTTCTAAGATTAAATAGGCACCCAGACAGACTGGGTGCAAATCTCTATACAATTGTTTTAATAGACTGGATTTGTAAGCTGTTCAATTATCTGCAATAAATGTATTGGGAGACCTGGAATCAAACAAAATAAATACATATAGGTATAATGAATGGAACTCATGCAACTGTTGCAGACGCAAAGGAAGTGTCAGTGACTTCAGTGCTGAAGTATATTGTTGCAAATATCTGAGGCTTTTCTTTGGGCTGCCCAGGAAATATTTCAAGTCACAAATCACACTTTGTCCTCATTTGAGCTGCCGTAACCTGGCACCCTTATTTCTGATTGTAGAGGTAAAATCAAGTGCAAAAGATGGACCATTATCACCAAGTAAACGTAATCTGTACTACTTTGGGTGATTCTTTATGTTGTTCATTTAGAAAATTACTGTTGCAAGGAACATGAAAGGGGCTATGGCTTTTAAAATTGTTATTATCATAATCAAATTTTAGATACTTAATCTTCAGATTAAGGTAAGGAGAAGGTGCACCAAGGAGTGTAAAAAGCTATTTCCCTTTTCTCTGTAACTCAGCTCATTCCCTCTTGAGAGTCTAGGAGGTCCTCTGCAATCCATCTGAAAGTCAAAGCATTCAGGTTGAGCTGGAAATGGGACTAGAATTACTAAACTGCTAGGAAAAATAAGCTTGAAGGAAAAGAGAGGAAAAAAAATTATAATGAAAATTCAAATTCAAAATCAAAATTAAATCTGTCTTTTCTGAGATGGTTCTGAGAAAGACATTATCATTGTAAGAATATAGTTAAATTCCTTAAATACCTGTGGAAGTGAATGGCAGAAATAGTATATTTTGAATAAAATCAAAACAGAGATGCTACAAAATTTTCCCCTGCCAAAATCAGAAATATGATAAAAAATAACTTCTAAATACAGTCTATGCCCTAATCACAATTACTTTAAAGATAAGATTTTTTTTTAATGTAAAGTGCATAAGAATGAACAACCTTGCAAAGTTTAGAGCAGAATATTCATCCCTAAGTCCAGACAAATAATCAGAAAGCCAGAGATAAAAGGACAACTTTAGTTTTCCTTGACCTTAAAAGGTATGCAGCCTGCAAATATAAAGCACTTCATGAAAGGTGGAGAGGGAAAAGGAGTTTTTTCCTCCAATGGAAGGCATGAGATTGCAATATCTTAAAAAAAAAATTTGTGTCAACACAACTTTACAGACTACTTGGGGTTTCTTGTTGAAGCTATGTCCTCTGAATGTGCTTTGCTTATCAATAATACCTAATAAAACTTCTAAGATTTTAAAGTCCACATTCCAGTAATGACGTACACATGACAAAATTTCTTGCTATGAGCAGATTTCTTCTCCTTTTGCACTACCCATCAGAATTTCCTCTTCAAGGATGGCGTTGATACCCAACTCAACCAATTAAATTTAAATGAACAATTGAGCTCTCCTGTCATATTAAACACTGTTAGGATGTTTAAAAGATGTTTAAAGGATGTTAAAGGATGGCATTGAAGTGCACATTTATACACAAGTCCCTATAACAGTGCACTTCTTCAGTGTACTCACTGTAAGAGGGAGTTCCTCAGGGAATCCTCACTTTGAGACATTTATCCAAGTAGTTTTGGAATCAGTTTCAAAGGGAATACACTGGGCTAACTTTGGTACGGTCTCTTCTGGTTTCAAAACCCTATTGATTACATTAACATTCCTCCTTTTCTTGTTTTCCTTTGATCATTACATAACCCACAATGCAACGTTTGGGATCTTCATTAGGAAGTATGCTATTTCTGTCTAGAACTTTTGTAGAAATGAACATTGCACATTTCATTTCCAAGTAGCCTCTCAGGTCATAACCAAACCTCTATGAGAAAAATTTGTGATCAAGGCTTTGTAAGAAGTGTATGCTCTACTTCTGGTTAAAAAATCACTCATGTAATGGATTGTCAACATAAAATATTTTCTTGGGGATAAACCAACAAAACAATCCCTTGTCCAAGGGTCAGGAATGGCCTTTTCTTATGCATAAATATTCAAATTATTATTTTTGAGGGAAAGTTAGAAGTACACTTGTTATTAATTTCTATACAGGCCAAATTAATGCAACTTGCCTGAAGCTCATGTCCCTGTGTTCATTCAGGAACTGAAATGTCATCTACAGCAAGATAGTCTTTTCTTCTAATTAATGTGGTCGTGAAACAAATGAAACACAATATGCAAATAAGAGCTATGATGACTAAATAAAATGCTGTCCCTCCAGGAAAAAAACACTCAAAATAAACTAGTTTCATGTAGTTGGTTTTGAAAGGCCCATCTGTTAAAACTGAAAGTATTTTACTTCAATTACATCTGGTTACTAATAAGTGCTGTGTTTCACTTATTTCAGGGAAACTTAAAAGACAGACATTTTTGCTAGAGTTCAGGTCCAGAATGAACTATGTAACTGGGCTTTCATGTGTTAATCTTAGATGTTGGGCCAAGCTCAAAATTAAATTCACATTTCTGTTTGCATCTGAAAAAACTCCAGTGTGAGTCTATGAGTGTTATGCAGCCAACAGACATTAAAGATTACAGATTTAACCTCTTAATCTTATGATTGCTACAAAACGCCATCAAGCCAACACAAAGAAACCAGATTTATTTACAGAGTGAAGGAGTCTTCCTCAGATAAATATCTCAAAGTGAGGATTCTCTGATGAACCCCTCTTACAGTGACTACACTGAAAAAGTGCACTGTTATAGGGACATGTGCACTTCAATGCCATCCTCGAAGAGGAAATCCTGATGGGTAGTGCAAAAATAGAAAAACTATGATTCTAACTAAAACTACTAATTCAGTGGTCCCATTGTCATGTAGCATGTTTAACCTAATCTCTTGGCACACAAAACAGTATCTGGCATGATTACTTTGGAAAATACACATTTATTAAATAAACGTTAGAAATGGAAGAAAAGTGAAAGGATTCACTAAGAGGAATTTTGTTTCAAGTATTTCCTTGGCCAACTCATTTCAACAGGGGATGGTGTCCCTTTCAGACTGGAGAAGACGACCTGGCTACTAACACCTTTCTAGCAGAAATTAAACCTTCCTCCCAAAACTTTTGAAAATGGAGTTTTGAAAATGGATGTACAACCAGTTTCATCTGCTGGACCCTTCTGGGGCCTAGAGTCTGTGACAGCCTAGATTCATTTCTTCTTCACAGAGTGTGTAATTTTTAACCTGTGACATTGGAAGTTTTTCCTTTTTTTTTTAATATTGTGTTTCAGCAATCCCAGACAAGGTGAAAACAAGATAAGGAAAAAGTGACCATTTCCTCCAGAAAATCCAGGGATCAGTCCACTAGTCTGACATGAAGGAAATCAATATTTCCTGGAATGAATCGGGTTCAAGACCTGGCATGCAACTTTCTCCATCATAAGCAATTATTCTGACCACCAAATTGTGTTCTTAATTAGTTTTGTCCATCTGGACACAAATATTTTCCAATAAAATCTCTATCAAAACTCTAAGACTCCTGTGAGAAGTCTTAATGTCAAGCTCTTGCTATTTTTCAGTTACACAAAATCTGCTTAATTTGATTTTTCAAATGAGAATTTAAAGCCCCTAGAAAAGTTACAGGTACTGAAGGCAGTGTTACTGAAGCAATAAAGAAATCACCATCTGTATAGGCAAAGATGACATTCTGACAGAGCGGACATTCTAGCTACAAGAGAGCTGGCTAGAACCAGAAAGAACTTAAGAGAAGGAGATTTTTTTTTTTTTTTTCTCAGCAACACTGTTCAGAAATCAATGCTTCAGAGCTTCTAAGGCCTAATGCACACAGTCAGGGAAGAGCTGAACTTCAATTGCTACCACCTGCTTTTAATTTCTTGGGTTTTTTTTCCTAGCTCCCCTACACATGAAAACTTATTTTCTTTCTTAGACTGAATGCTTTTTCCTGCTTATGTTGTCCCTCTCCTTCCTGAAGTCATGACTGCTTTTATCTTCAATGCAGTCAATTCAAAGTCTAAACCAAAGACGTTGTGTACAATGTACTTTTTAAAATTGATATAAACAAACCTACCTGCTTTTTTCCCTTCTCCCTGTTTCTGATACCTTCTTGATGCTGCCTAATTCCTACTTCCTCTTTTTTAGCCTAACCTCTATTTTTATATTCTGCAGAATGCATTTGCTATACCATGCATACCATTATTCCTTACTCTTTCTTTCCCTACCTTTATTTTCATGCACTGTCTTCAAAATCCAAATTTGTTTTCAATTGCAAAGATTTAAGGATTTTTTTTTTCTTCTTAAAATAATACTCTCGTTCCTTAGCTTTAGTATGAAGCAAAATATGTTTGGTTGTTTGAAATAGCAAGGATCATCCCACCTCCTACATGGTGAATACCAACTTGAGTCATAGGATCTTGTCTCTCTGAAGCTGAGTGCTAAATCCCTGAAGCATTTTTAGAACTCCCATCTTTAGTTCTACCACACATGTGTTACATCAGTCTGTTTTGTAGTTTCCTGCTTGATGGGAAATCTGCATACTGCACATTTGTAATTGTAGTTTACTGCAGTTTGACTTGAAGCAGTTCTCCTGGAGGATTTTTACATCTGCTCACTGCAGCATGACCTCTATCTCTGCAAGGGACAGAAATCATCATTTCCACATTGTTACTTCATAGATTTTCCACGTGAAGCAGAAACAATGCTATGTAAGATGCCATTGTTGGTATAAGGAGGCAGTTTTAGCAAAGCTGGTGGTTTTTCCATCGCTATGTTGCCCATGGAAGCTCAAACATTGTCTGGCAACTATTCTCCAAGGCAGTTGTCTGGCCAACGTAGCAGTGGGCCCCTTGCCATCCTAACAGATGGGCACCAAGTGTAAGTAGCCATAAGACCATATAAGTGCATTTAGTGTGAAACTTGGGGCATAATTCCCAGCCTTGATCACCATATGGCTTTTCCATACAGAGTTTGTGATAAATGGGATGTGCAGTGCTAATCTAACCTTAAACATGTACAGCATTAAGGAAAATAATACTGGGAATAGTTCCCCACCATGTGATAAGCAGCAGGTAAGTTTGGAATTAGCAGGAGCAGTAGAAGAGTAGGATTGTTATGCATCAACATCTTCCCCACACTTTTGTTTCTGTTGATCCATTAAGCTTTCCATGACTCAACTTCTGAAAAACAAGGAAATGGGCTCCTTCACTCCCCTCCCACTCCTCTACAGGGAAAGAGAGTGCAAAATTATGAAAGCCTGTGCCTTCAAGAAAAAAACTTGGACTGATTCACAGTCTCATAACTGAACTGAAGCTACATTTCACAGTCACTTCAATATTGAATTCTGCAGGACTGTTTTAGAAGAGAGGCTCAGGATTTCATAGACTCATTAACCATGCACATATTAAAGCTTTTATTCTGTATTCTTATTGGACATGGAAAGCATTTCACCTCCCCTCAGCACACAGTGTTTCAGACATATCTGATCTAGTGCTCAAGAAAAAAGGGAAGCCAGTGGAACCTGTGAGTATATCTGTGGCCACCATCTTTATCGTAAGTAATTTTAAGTAGTGCATGCCTCGCTGCCCATGGATTTTAGTTTTTTGTGTATGCTAACAGAACAGATTGTAAACAAACAGTAACTACTGAAATATGGGCTTAGTTACAAGAATGTGGATCTTAAAAACTCATACATTGGTTTAGTGTATTTTTAGATAGCACTTATGAGTTTTAGTTATTGCCAGCAAAAGATGCTGCTTGTGATCTCTGATGAGTGAGAAGTCCTGAAAGTACAAGAAGTCTGAAGAAATATTTCATCTAATTTTAAGATTTCAAGTGGTAAGAAATCATATGAGATAGAATTTACCTGGTAATGTTTTTTCCTCTTCTGTCATACTCTAAGGTGGAGTTCATGGTTGATTTACACCAATCTAAAATGATACCAACAGAAGTCCCACCTCTCCAATTCCACAACTACATGTTTCTACTGGAAAGGGCAGTGCTGCCTTTCAGTGAGGCAGGAGTTGAGTAGTTCGAGGTATTTACAGAACCATTGTCTTAGATAAGAAAGAGGGAATTTTAATGCTGTATAAACCAATACAGATTTTGCTGGAAACAGTTCCAGCTGTGCAGCCAAAAGTCCAACACAATATAGCTCTGTACTCTTGGCTCCTAAATCTGAGAAAGGAACACCATTCATGAATAGATATTTGAATTTGCTTGCTTTCCAACTGTATTCAAATAATCAACTCTGCTGGCATGAACACTTGCATAAAGCAAATGTCAAAGTTGCTTATGCGAACTTTTCTGGAAGCACAATTTAAGTCTGGCCCTCCAAGAATTTCAGTTGAGATGTTTATCTAATTAGGAAGAGAGATAACTGACAGGCAGTATTTAATCAGAATCCTGAAGTAAGCATAATAGAGAATCAAACACAGTCATGCTTTTGGTTGAGATATATGACCCCTTTCTGAATTAACTTCCTACGTACCTGGAATAAGAAGAGTTAAATTAATGCCTATTTATATATTCATTATTTAGGCTACCAATAGCTTGTCTCATAAACAGTTAGATATGATTGGAGAGCATTATGCTAATTTCCTCTTAAGAAGATTGGATCTTTTACTTTTATTTTTAAATATTAGCACAGAAAGTTTGTAGCTGAATCAGTTTCAGAAAACAGGGAATTAACTGGTCAATATAGTATATTTTGGCAGACCTGTGACTCACAGGAGGCTCCAGTTTATTCACTAGTTGAACAGGTGAGTGACACAAACCAAATATACAAAGAGAACATGTCCTAGTCAGCATCAGAGTATAATTAAAAATGAAAAATCCCCTTGGAGATACAGATCTACCACAAGTATTAGGAGATCAAATTTACAATAGAGAGATGGCCTTTGGCCTTCAATTGTGCCTCTGTTAAGTAATGAGTATAAAAGTTGCACAGCTTCCTGTTTATGATCTTTCAAAAACTTCCAGGTCTGATTCACTCAATCTATCTGAAAAGTGTTTTTCTCAGTTGTCAGCCCTGTGAGACTGACCTTAAGTACAAGTCAAAGCACGGGCTCCTTGTGATGCCTTAAGTTTTAGCTTTTATACTTTTTAGATCAGTGCTGCTTTAGTGTATAACTCTAAAACTCCATATCCTGTCAGCTACTGTTCTCCTCTTTTATTCAGATAAAACAGCTTCTCTCTAGGCCTGAAACTCAAGGACACCTTTCTGTCTCAGGCCCCAAAAAATATAAACAAAAAGTGAACTGGGGGAAGCAAACTGGGGGAATGCGATTGCATTACCTGAAGCTATAATTGAACAATTAACCTCTGATATGCAAATAGCCCAAACTTATATCTGTGTGAAAAACTCGTGACTGTTGTCCATCTTGGGTGTAGTCTCTGTGAGACCCATGCACTGCCCAAGGTGTACCCTTTGAAGGCCTTTAAGTAAATACCTGCCTTGATCCTTTAACTCTGTCTGGCCTCTGTTCTAGGTAGCCTCTCCAGGCATCACTTCTGATGAGTGCAACTATGAGCACACCACTGAAAATGGCAGGTAAAATCATCATTACTCCCTCTCGTGATACAATTCGCTCCATAACCTGTCCATCGTGAAGTCTTAAACATGCCAAATCCATAATGTGGAAAGAACAAAAAAGAGGGACTTGAATAAGATGAAACTAGACATGGGTGAAGTAAACACAAGCAGCAAATTTATCATCCCATAAAAGCATAAATACTACTTTTAATAAAAGAAATTACAAAAGTATTCTCTAGTTACTAGTACTCTACTAGGTTACAAAGAAAGAGACACATTTTCACAACAAAACTAACGTGCAGAACTCACTACCTGCAAGTGATTAGACAAACCAAGAGTTTCATTTGTTTAGTGACCCAGATATTTGTTTGGAAATTGAACTCAGAGAAGGCCTTTATGACAAGAGGAAAGTGCTTATCCAGCCCACGGCTTCCTGCTGTAAATCACAAGCCTGCATGAGGGGCAGGGCTGTGCATAAATTTTCCCAATGGACAGCTGACTTGCAGAAGTTTCTGATGCTGGCAATTCTAAGAGGAGTGAGAGCCAAACAACTCTTGGCTAAATTTACAGTGTTTCAGCTTCCTCACACCCTCCACTTGCTTGAGGTGCGCCCTTCACTCTCACAGGCTGTGATGTAGAACAAACTAGCAGGGACGCAGCCCTCCCTCTGCACCCGCAAACCGGCACAGTGCACAGGTGACACCCCAACACCCTCGAGCCTCAGGGGCTCCACTCAGAACAAAAGTTAAGAACCTGCTACAGAAGTAAATTATGAAGTATTGGTGCATCTTGAAAGGAAGTCAGTTCTATTTTGCAGCAGGTGCATTCACAATATTAGCCATATTTTCAGAATTAAGAAGCAACCAACTTCTAGAGAAAAACTTTCTCTTTTAGAAAAAGTTCTGGCTTTGTTCACTTGTTCTACAAGTACTCATCCTAGGCTGTGCCTTTATGTAGACTAATGAATAACCTGGTGTCCATAGTAATTTATAAGAGGAATTAAACTTTCTAAAGGCCTTTTGAAAAACTAATTAAAAAATAAAATTCATTTTTGTCTACTGTATAATAAACTGGCAGTATTTTAAAATGCATTAAGATTTTTATTTAATAATTCTTGCTCTAAATCTTTAAGGACACAAAATTGAGAAATGAATGAAATAGAAATAATTTTTCTGTATAAAAATTCTGTATAAAAATCTGTTTTAAGTCCTCTTCTTCCCAAAATATTTTACTTTCTAAGGTATCAATAATATGTTCAAAATTGCAAACTGGACAGTGTGGTGACCCTTTCAGATTCCACTTTCATAATCCACAGAATCTTTGCATTTAATCTTTTGTTGGAAGACCCTGGAGTTCTTTGATGCATGCACATTATTTTCTAGTGATTGCCACCACATGAAAAGGGTGTTAATCCTCTGCTAATTAACAACTTGTTGAGGTCAAAGGGGGTCAGTACTTTACATTTTTGGACTTGGTGAATTTTTTGTTCATTGGAACTTCTTGTCCTCATCAGTTCAGGTATTCTGTAATTTTGTTCCACGTCAGCGATAGCATCCTTTGGCCCTCTTAGCCCAGTAAAGAACATACTAAAAGGGAGTTTGATATGAGATTCAGCTTGCGTGTATTTTTCTACTCTACAAGTCCTTTTATTACATGCACTGTTGCTTCATGCAGTTTAGGTGGTTTATCTAGGCAGGACATGGACTTCCACTGCCTTTGATAGTCATACATCATGTTAATAAAAATAATACAATACTTCTAAAAATAGAAGATTATAAAAAGTATTAAACCCAATCCTTATTGATGGGTGAAAAGATTGAGGATGATCTTGGCACTTTTATTATTCAATATTTTATATATACATATACACATACTTATTTATATAAGTAGTTCTTCATTGCCTTATTAATTTGAAAAGTAGCTTCATTAACTCCAGAAAATTTTAGCTTCTCTCACTGAAATACAACTATGGTGCCTGATCTGTGTGTGTTCTTAAAATGTTCTGCAACTTGGAGAGAAGCAGCAGCAAGACAGCAGATGTTTTGTTTTGCGTTTAGTTCCCACAAACTGGAAAAGGTGTGTGAGAAAAGGCATCGTAGAAACAGATAAACAAAACTTGATGGGATTGGCAGAGACTATGAAGAAAAAAAATGCAAGGGCACCAAACCAGTTGATATTTATGCAGTAATTAAGACAGGTGTAACCTTAGTAATCCTGACAGTGAGTACCACAATCTTATAACACATTGTATGAAAATGTGTATTCCTCTCATAACTAATTAATCTGCTCTTTTTTTTTCTAATCTCTCCAGATCAAGCTGAATCATCCCTTGTGAGAGGTAAGGAATGCAGACATTCCCAAGCTCTCTTCTACAAGCTCCAGTATCTATAATTCTTTAAAAATCATAATCTTTGCAGTTTCCTTCACACAAACAATTGCCCTGCATTTACTTGACAGTTTTCATCACCATTTGAACAAACAGTATTTTTAAAACACCCTAAAAAGGATGAGAAAATTCTCTTTGGTAACACTGTTTCTTAGTCTAGTTTAAAATTAAATGAAACTGCTTCAAAAGAAAAAGAGAACCACCACCACAGTATAATTTCAATTATAATTTCACCAAAAATTCTTTTAAAAAGTACAAAAAACATCTAAACTGAAGTGCAGACTTAGCCACACCTGTGTTGACCCTGTCACTTATTCCCCTTTATATAAACAGTACCTCACAGACAGCACTGTATAGATGAGAGACCATCAGCACAGTTTACAAAGAGAAGCGACTGATCTTATCCTTTTGAATCTTGATTAAGGGGAAAAAAAAAATTACTGGATGGCTTGCTTGGTCTAAAATGATTTTGTTATCTGGACTTCAGCACAACAGAGATGATTCATGATCCAGGATGTGCCTATTTTTTTTTTGACAAACGAAATCCCTGCAGGGTGCTGAAGTTGTGCAGCTCTTGCTCAGCCATGTGAGGGCTGAGGGTTTCCCTGCGGTACCCTCACCCAGTGCAAACCTTCGGCTCCTCTCACAAGCAGGCACTGCCAGAATCGTTTTGGAATGGCTTTGACCCTTGAAATGAAGCAACTTCTGACATTTCATTTAGGCATACATTATGTTAAAGTGAAAATAGCTGAAGAAAGAACACTTGTCTTTCCTGTCATGAGTCTCTTTTCAGAACCTAATTAAAGAATTTTTCCCTTTTTATTAAATTATTAAGGCCACTTTTTATTCATTCTGATATTAAATTTGTAGTAATAGATTTTCATGCAGATAAACTAGTAACTCACTTGAAATTCTATTCTTTCCTTAACATATTAACCAAGTAACGAACGTGAATGTAAACACTGGCATTAAAACAGTGCTAGTTTCAGCATTTGAAGCAGTTTCATTACTTGAGGAATTGGAGTATTTAGATAAAGTTAAATTAGGCCACAAGAAAATATATTTTTTAAAGATGATGACCTAAATGGTGAATTGTGACAGCAGCCAAGTAAATAACTTAACAAGAAAAAGCTTTGCAGAATATTGATTTAATGCATCACTTAAGCAACAGAATATCTCAAACCCGCATTATCCATGCTCTATTTCCCTGTACCTTGGACAGTTTATCTATTCACCTCTCTCAAAGGAACAAGCACATATTTCTACATGGATTGTTTGCCTATGATGTACAGTTTTTAACACTATGTTAAAATTAATCTTTAGAATAATTCTACTTTTGTGAAAGATACTAGTTGGCAGAAATTTTAGAAATTTACTGGAACTAAAGTTACAGACACTTAACCAAGATACATTAATTATCATCTTTACACTGGGAAAATCCATCACTGCGAAAAAAGATTTTCACTGTACTAAAAACCTGCAAACTGCATTTCAGCTTCATTGCAGAGTTTCTAAAAGAGCATTAAAAATACCAAAAACCTGATACAAAATTACACTGAGTTTAAATTATGGCCTGAGATGTTACATTTAGGACAAAAGTAGCACTTTCTCTGAGAAGGAGGGAGAAAAGGCAAAAAAAACAAGTAATGGGGTTTTTGTGGGGTTTTTTTCCTTATTTTTTAAGAAATGAGTGAAAGAATCTAATTTTTAAAATAACACTCTGTTTTATTACCCAAAGTAAAACCTGGTGTTGTACAGACTATTTCAGCTAAAATTAGACCTTATCAGGGTTATGCCATTTAATATGCATGAATGACATCTTGATGGATAGAGAGGCATCGGATCTGAATTCTCTGATTTCCTCTCTGAGGCTGCAGAGCTGGAGCTGCTGCCTGACTCCATGTGGCCCAGCTGCCACGGCAGGTTCTGCACGTAGACTGCCCTGTTCCTGCAGCACACGCTCAAACAGCTCTACCAGGCTCCTACAAGAATCATGAATATTATGAATGAGGCCCTTCCCTACACGCCTGTCCTCGGGAAACACTCAAACCACTTTTTCGCCAATACTTTTGATTTTTCCTTATTAAGAGCTCAATTTTATAGGAAACGGGCCAAGAGTACCTGTGCCACTCAGCAGGGTATCAGAAGTCCAAACAAAATTATGATTTTTATGGCGTTTTTCAAGAATATGGACAGTTAGAATACTGTCCCCAGCATAGGGCTTCAATCACTTTTTATTGATGATATCTTCAGTATTTTCCATCACTGTTACTTAGTCTCAAAGATATCTCACCACAGCCCAGCAAAAGACATGGAGGTAAATTCAATACTGGGGAAATGAACCAGAGCTAAACTCCTTTTTAACAACTTCTATTTCACCAGTCAGAAAGAACTGGTTTTAATTTTCAGGTCTCTTCTCAGTCTTGGAGGGGCTGGCCACAAGCTCTCACTGATTTCACTGCCTCCCTCCATGCTATAGTAAAAAGGTCCCAAGCTATTTGCAGTTCACACTTTGTAGTATCCGCAAAGCAGATTTAAGGAATTACAGAAGTTACCTCCTGGCCAGTTTTATTTATCTTTTACAGCTAAAGGAGGTTATAAGAGCATTGTTGGAGCCTATTTGACCACCCTTTGTAATCTCTCCAGCTGAGAAAGGCAGGGAATAAGACTCATCTGTTCACCTCATGTTGATTTGTCATTTGACATCTGTGTCAGAGCAACACCCTGTAAGAGCAGACACTTTGATGCCACTGCAGCTTTATCTCTGTCAGGACTAGAGCTGGGTGCACTATTTACTGGGAATAATTTATTCAGCAGATTTCACCCTTTCTTCAGTTTAAGAGTTCCCTATACATGTTCTAATTAGAAGAGATAATTGGCTTAATACTCAAGCACTTCATTCTTACTTGTTCCCTTTGTCCAGAGGTGTCCTGAATAAAGGCAGGGTGAAATCCTAGTGCCACTTAAGACACTGAAACCCACTCTTCTCCTTGGTTTCACTAATGTCAGGATCTCAGTCAAGGTTCCTCAAGCAAGGAACCTCCAGTTTAGACTGTGATAATACCATAAATGAGGTCCAAAATTAAACAATGGGAATCAACAAATGATACAGTGTGAGGGATAGGATATTTAGATATCATCATGATGGCTCTAATTAAAAAAAAAAAAAAAAAGGATAAAAACTACAATAGAGATTATTTTAAGTAGGATGACATGCAGGAGGGCTCAGGGTAGGATTTTATTCCCCTGCAAGGATCAGACAAATATGCAAACATACTTTTGCAACTGGAAATATTTGAACAAGTGCAGTTTGCATTGACTTGCTCCCTCTGCCCAGCCACTTTGGTCCCCTCTGTCTACACCTTGTTCATTAACCAAGATCAAAACTGTCCTGATAAATGAATTCTTTGCTCTGTAGTGTATAAGAAATTCATTAATCAATACCAAATGTATAATTAAAGATAAAATGTCATTCCTGGAGTAGCAGTTCTGTTCAACTATACAATAATCTATTTCTGAAAGTATCTGTACCCTGCATGCACCTAGCAAGGATCAGTGCCTGAAGGCAGTATTGAACTATATTCTCTGAAATGCCTTGTGTTTTCCTAGCAATTTCAAACTCCTCTGTTCTTCAACACTCAGTCACTAAACTATGCTGCTTAAATTATTAAATCCTTTTAATTTAAATTTTCATAAGCTACCAGAGGAAAAATGTGCTTCCTTATAGTAACAGGTCTGGCTTCTTGTAAGGAAAGCTATGGTATCATTGTTGTTTTTATGCAGTATTAACATCCTTTAAAGAAACAACAAAATAAATTATTTCATTAAGGAGTAAAATGTGGAAGGCAGATGGTTTAAAAAAACAAATCCTTTTGAAACTGTCCTGGTTTAGGACCACCCAAAACTAGAAAAGAAATAGGGCAAACTATCTACTAACTTAATCCCTAAAAGACTGAGATATCAGACAAGAACTACAAATTAAAAATAGGAAATCTCATTACATCAAAATTATTGACAAAGAAGAAAAATAATCTCCAAGATTTATTATACTGCTCCACAAACAATATACTACTTTGAAAAGTTTGGAATATATATTTTACCTTAATATATTTTTACTGAAAAAGATGTTGCAACTGCTATAGGCTTGTGTCCTAGTGACACTTTTCTCTCACCTAGAATACTGCAGTTCTGTGCAGCCAGTGGTGTAGGGGTGGGACAGTGCAGGGAATGCATTTATTTAATTTTGTGAATTCATATAGTTTGAAATATTTAAACATTCGTTTATTTTCTCTGTGAAGAGAGAGATGATTTATCCCAGGGAATAATAGATTCAATAAAAAAATATTCAAAATTAGACTGTATAGGATTTTTTCAATGAAAAGTTTTCTGCATTTGAAACAAAAACTGCTAAATACTATCATTCTTCACCAAATACTGGATTGCACATAATTTAATAAGTTCTAGGTTTTGAAACCAATCTGACTTTACAAGGAAACTAAAATACAAGGTGTCAGTTGCAGACATCTATAAGGAAATGACAGTTTGATAAATAATTTATAAAATACATATACTTATATATTACTATGGGTTAATTGAGGATGAAAGAAATTGCATCTGAAACCAGAAAAAGCTGCATAACCTTGTAAGAGTAGTCTGAGGGAAAAATTCCTGTTATGGTCACTAAGTCTGACTGTCCCCATAAAGCCTTAAAGTTTTAGGATGAAAACTGAGCCAGCTGAGTATCAGGCAAGCATCTTTTAGGGAAAATAAATTGTTTATTCTGAAAGGACTTAACAAATGATTAAAGGGACAAAAATGGAAGATTTTTTTTAAATTAAGAAAATTACCCAGGAAAGAAAAAAAACATTATTCAAAAAAATGACCAGGCATTCTGGAATACACAGAGGTGATATAGAAATTATCTACCTGACTTTCATTTTTAAGTTTATCTGATAAAAAGCATGGTTAGTGCTAGCTTTATTGATCAAGTGTTTCTGGATAGCCTAATTCTATGGTGATCTCATTTGTAGCCAAGCTTTAAAAGACTCATGTCACTCAGTTTGATCTGAGGTATATTGCAGTTACCAACCCACTGTTTAAATAACATTTCGTTTTATCTAGAATTTTTCCTCCACAAATACAATTCTAAAGACATTATTTTAATTTTCACTTGGATAAATTAGTAAAACTTTTAGTATTTTAGAAAAAAATTTTTTAAAAAAATTTAGACTAGCTAATAATCATGGATTTTTTCCTATTGTATTAAGCTCACCTGAATGAGATCTGAATTTCTCACTAACAGTCCTATAACCAAAATCAGGTTTATAAATATACAACAACTACAAGCTCAACATACATATGAATTCCAGTATGTAGATCAAGATATCAAGATCACTTTTTTTTAGTGGTTCAATTACAGCCATATTATCTAAGCTACCCACCAAAAGCTGTCCCTAAGCAGACAGAAGACCTGCAGAGGAAAGAACAGTAAGTCATTCTGACTTTCACTAGTGAGGGGACACCAGCTTCCTCTCTGACTGTTGACAATCTTCCCAGTATCTCATGTGATTTCATTCATTTCTTGTACAGAAATAGAGGAGACCAAAGAGTAAGACTCAGTTGGAAAAAAACAAAAGCAAAATATACCCCCCCTTGCCAAATCCTCACAAAATCCATGGTGATATTAACAGCTAAACCCATAATTTTTCGTTGTGGCAATGGTAGATATTGCAGCCTGCCCAGCTGGGTTACATACAGCAAAGATGATTTGCTCAGACAACGTTTCAGCTATTTTCACCCCTCCTGATGCAGGAAAAGAGAACAAACCTTCGCTCACAACCCTCTTGTACCAGACACGTTTGAAAAACTCCTCCTGCTAGCTTTGGGCTGTTCTTAACCAGGGTACAGAACCATTTCCAGAATGTATGCATAAACTGCATGTGCATATTTCTAGGCTCTGGAGATTCCTCTCCATGAAATGGCTTTTGGGTGCCCTTCACCCACTTGCTCTCCCTCAATGATTTTCAATGACTTTGCTTCTTCTCTGCCTTTTTCTGGCTTCTCCAGTATCTCCTGGGATATTTTTTCTGTCTGATTTCTTCTTTGCTTATTCACTACCAGCCTCAAGGGATTTTACTAGCAGTGACTAATATAAGCTTGAAACTTTAGCAAATACCACCTACTGCTGAATTATAAAAAGCAAAGGTGTATAGAACAACAAAAATTCACTGGCAAAGTTGTAAGCAAATACACAGTCTATGAAGTTCAATTACTTTCCACTAAAAGAAAAATGGAAAGGCTTAAAAATGCTGGGCAACATGAAATCTACATCATACACATGATAGGACTGCAATTGATTGTCTAAAGGAACAGTTAAAATGCATATTTTCAGAAGTATCCATGCAATACATCAACATGCAAACTGCATTAGCTCCTTTATTCTGTTTCAGAAAGAAATTTATCTCAATTTTTGATTTTTGTCTTTCTAAATGTTGTATGCCTAACTAAGGAGAAGCCAAGGGGCAAACCTGCTCCTCCCAAGTAGACATTGAGCTTATATTTCCACATGAAAAAAACTCAATAGCTGTTTTTAAAAGTTATTTGTGAATGCACTCTGTACAAGATGTTCAAGGCCATCCTACTTTTCCTCACCCTCACACCAACCATCTGCTCCCTATTGCTTCCACATTTTGAAAATGCTCCTTAAGTAACTGTAATTGCTAACTTCAGTCATATCTTGTCTTTTCTAGTGTTCCTGGCCAGGGAAGCTTAAAAATTCTAAGGAACAGGATCTCTATTAGGCAGGAGTTAGGTGTCTCTTCCAATCTTTGCTAGATCAGGGGAAAAAGCTGCAACACCAAAAAACCCTAACCCAAACCCAGGAATGGAGATCTGTGGTGTTAAAGGATGGAGTCACGGAGGTCCACAGAGGAGTAGGATCTCCAGACTCTGACAGCTCAGTTCATTCAGCATCTTATCTCGTGTTAAACTTCATCACAATGTATGATGCACAGAATTTGCAAAGTAATGTTATCTTCCACACTGTGATAATTTCGTGATGCTCTTATTTTTTGACTCTTACAATTATAAATTCATCTTTACTAACAATGGTGGCAAAAAAAGCAGTTTATTATTCAGGGAGAGTGAATATGATGTAGCCTAAATCTTAATTTTGTTTTCTTTTCAATGGACATGACAGGGAGAATAAAATGTCCATTTAGATGCACAAATGCATATAAAGATGCACTTCTCTCTCTGGAGGCAACAGTGATGCAAAGTATTATTTGGTCTGCAAAATACTATGAGTCACGAAAATGTCTGTTTGTATCATCTAGATCTTTGATTCATGGCTCAAGAAATGCACGTAAATAATCATTACTCCAGAATCCCTAGATTTTCCTGAAATCCACTCTTGAGTTGTTGAGGAAAGAGCTAAAGAAAAATAAATGAACTCAGATGTTTATTCCCTCTCTGTAAAGAGCTTTTCAGCATTTTAAAATCAGAAACGGACATTCATGAAAAATATGTATTTAAGACAAGACCATGTATTGGTCTTAAAACCAAAGAGTTTACTGCTCTCTAGAGTAAGGTTTCTTTTATTATTATTTCTTCTCTCTTTAATTGAATTAAACAACAACAAGAAAAAGCAACCAAAATTATGAAGACCACCAGTGCAGCGAAGAAAAGAAAATGTCTCCCAGGGTTTTCAGTTCTCTTCCCTCAGTGTTCTGGAGTCCAGATGTGGAAAGCCTAGTGGAGCTGAAAACATTTTTAGTGGGTGGAGAGAAAGTTTTGATGCTACTGCTGTAGCCTTATTTTATCCAAACCAGACAATTATCTTTCTTCATGAAGATTAAAAAGCCAAACAATAACACCCACCAAACCACACCTTTTATATATTGTTACTAAACAGTATTTGTAAGTGAGCGTGCTGAAAAAACCCTCCACTCTGCATCTTCTTAGCACTGAGAAGCAAAGAAGGTCTTTACAAGGCCTTCTTAAATCAGAGTAGAATATTTACTGTCTTCATCTTCTTTACAATCCTGTTTGTCAGGTATGTCAGTTTATTTTTAAGAGATGTATTTTTCCTGCTCACATATCAAGCAAACACATATTGATTTGCTGCAGCCATACCAGGTCACAGGATATGGAGGAATGTTCCCATATCTTACGCAGCTAAACCTGGAATATGGTGTTCAGCTAAGTGATGATAAGGGTGGTCAGTGAGGTGATGATAACAGTCTATAAATAGCTTAAGAGGGTGAACTCTGAGGAGGGAGAAGCATTGGTTTAAGGTGGACTGAACGAGCTTGACTGGGAGAAACAAAAGATGCCCTGACAGCCAGGGCCAGGCATAAGCTGCTAAATAGGATCTCTTACACACTACGATTGCCAGCAGAGCAGTGTGGGCTTGGCCTTGCATACACCACAGACATATAATGAATTTACTATTCCAGATTAATTATTCTGGGAAATTTCCAAGCACATTTAAGCACTTCAACTGCTAAATTGGGCCCCAAGTTCAACAGTCCACCAACAGGAGTCACACGCTGGGTGTATTTAGAACTGCACTCGACATAGCACTGGAAACGCACAAGAGGAAATAAATCTGCCCAGATAGGAAGACAGACACAAACCCTGCAAATCTGTCATACCTCAGTTTTCTGTAGTTCTAGGAAAACATGCATGTGGGATTTGGGAAAGGTCTTTTTAATAAGGGTTAATTGGAGAAATATGTCACACATGACTGAGTACCGTTTCAAATTACTGCTCACGCTGGCATAACTAAATCAGACAAATGACAGAACACCAAAATAGGGAATAGTCAATCTTCTTCCCTCCTACTTAATATCTTCATTACTCTCAAAGATCAGCAATTGCAGATTTTCTGGAATTTGTTGCTTTCAAAATATTACTAAGAGCGTATCATAATATTCCCCAGAGATCCAATAGTTCTGTAAAATCTTTCTTCTGTTGTCAAACTATTAGTCTAGGCTTTCAAACGGCTAGATTCATTTATCTGGCTTATGATGCAAGAGTTCAGGATAAATGATCCTGATACAGCCCTGTCTGAGCTTAAAAAAATACGAAAAGGGAAAAAAATACTAAGTTTAATAAACCAGGTTAGCTATTCCCATGAAAATCATTGTACTCTCTGTAACACTGTGTTACTCTAAAAGTCAGGTCTCTAACCCCAAACCCGAAAAAGTCACTTCAGTTTCTCTCTGCTGCCCAAGTTAACTGCAAGCATTTCCTGACACTGAGAATGCAGGCAGAAAAAGGAAAAACGTCGACTTGAGAAAAGCACAGCTTCCAATCCCCACCCACCAGCTTCAGTCAAAGGGATGACTTCAGTCCCTTTCTAACTAATCCTGTCACTGTAAAATCCTACAGTCACTCTTCCAGCATAAAGGGAAAACGGACTCACTAGGAGGACCTAGACTCTCTCAGCTTGAACTGTTAACCAATGGTGGAAATGCAAGAATGCTGAAGTTGTGCCTTCAGAGCCAATAGAGTGGATTTGTGTGTCCCACATGACTGTGTTTCCCCTGTCTTTCACATGGGCAGTATTTAGTTCAATTCAGAACTGCAGATAGTATAGCGTGCACAGCAGCAATGGGATGTCTGAGCACAAGTGGCTGATTTCCAGGCGACTTCAGGAAGCACATTTGTACATTTCTCCTGAATTAAACTGGGATTCTGCACCCTTGACATTCTTCAACCCTCCCTGTCGCTGGAGAAGGAGACAGCGACCTGCACAGCACAACAAAACTGTGAGTACGGTCTCTATTTATTTTTATTTTCACTACCAAATGCAAATCTCTTAAAAATGTCAAAATGCTATGTGCCCTAAATGAATGATTACTTTTCTTATAAGATGAACAAGTATCTGAAGTGTTACTCAAATTCGGAAATATTTCTTCCATGCTTCAATAAAAGAAAGAGGAAAAAAAAAAAAAAGCAAAAGCGAGTTATCCTCCAGGGCAGTGCCTGCATGCACGCTGCATGACACACTGCTTCCTGACATAGCCAGCGTGCTGCTTTGTTCATAAAGAAAAACAAAGACAAAAAGCCCTACACACGTATGTTGTTCACTTTTATTTGTACTCTGTGTCTAATCAGGCCTGATCTGTCCCCAAGGGGAAAACATAAAGGCAAACTTTAACTCCGCCAGCAAGGGCAGCCCAGACTTTGCAGACATCTGACAGTTATTCTAATTAGCTATGAAAGACAGCGAAGACACTTTGAGGCAAATAGCTCTTACATTTGGAACAATGAAGTCGAGCAAGGTTCCCATCCCACCCCTTCCACGGGGGGAGGGGGAGAGGCAAGGAAACGGGGGCAGTGTTAGGAAAGGGTTATGGCTGGACTGAAAACACACAACTCGTATAATATCTGGACTCGCTCAGCATGAGGAGAGGCTTTTTGATAAGCAACTTTACCTCTAGATTGTGGCTTGCATTCACTCAGATTCCTGGTGGGGTGGGAAAGGGTGTGGGGCTCTTCACGGTATAACGTCAGAAGGTCTGGGTGGAGGGGGCAGCAGGCACGAAGGGGGCAGAAAGAAGAGAATATTCATAGCAGGAGACATTGAAATTGTTTCCCAGAGCTTTACTGGCCAGATCTCCTTAAACCCAAGTTGCTTTCTGGGCAAGATTTATGGGAGTTCTCAAACAGAAGCAACAGACAAAGCAGCGCTTTTTTTCTTCTTCTTCCTCGGAAAAATTGAACCCAAACGAATAACCGTATAATAAACAGCACTGATTTGTATTTTTGCTCTTCCCCCCCCCCCCCCCCCCGCCCAACATGCTCGTAAGACCTTTAGTAAGGTCTTTCCCCCCTGCCTGCATGATCCTTCCCACCCCCCCTTCCCTACCAAAAGTTAGATTCTGAAAACTACGATCAGAAGGGAAAAAGCAAAGACAATAGAAATCTGATTCGGTCCTGGCTGGGCTGGATCTCTAATAATGCATGAAGTGAAAACAGTTTCTAAGTGAAAGATGAGCAGACTTCTTTTAAAAAAAAAAAAAAGAAATTGAGTGCAATAAGGAGAAATTGTTGAAAGACTCCAGACGCTACTAATTATGGCTTAAATAAATCTTCCTGGACAGATGTTTGCTTGCTCCCACTGCAGGGAAAGGAACGTTAAAAGAAGCATTTTTTAAAAAAGGATTTGACACGAATCTCCTACATATGATTTTTTTTTTTTTTTTTTTTTTTTTTTTTTTTGTAAATACACTGTTTTATTCTTTGTCTGCCCTCCTGTTATCTCCCCCTCCCCCAGCCGCCGCCCACTGTGAGCTGAGACACCTGAAGGCTAGACACAATGATCAACAGAGCACTGCGCTCGCCTGTCTGGATTCCAGCCAGATTTTTTTTTCCCTTCCACAATCAAGGAGCCTGCACGCAATGCACGGCAAGCCCCTTGCTCTGCTATGTGCAGATCAGACAGAAGTCTGAACCGTGCTGCAGAAAAGATTAAAGACAAACACAAGCCTTTCCTCCTTATGTCGGCCAGACTCAGTTTCAGCTTTGTTACGATTTGCAAAAAAAAAAAAAACAATACAAAATAAGAAACTTTGTAAACATATATACACATTATTGTACAACACATATGCACACGCACGCACACTTTCCAACACAGTGTAACTAGGGACATCCAGTGCTTCCCTTTTTACTGTGATTTCTACTCTAGCTTTACAGTCGATGCAGTATTTTATGTTAAGTTCATGCATCACTTACATAATTGCTGTGAAGCTCTCAAATGTATGCAAAGATTTTGTATGCGCATATGATATATTATATAAAGGCAAGAAGCTACTGTACAGATACCCATTCCTGAATGCCCATCAAGCTGAAATCTAACAAAATATTTGTGTTTAGAGAGATTAGCAAGAGCTCCTAGACAGTTTTATGATAGTTTTAAATGAGGCAGTAGCGAAATGCTTTGTGAATAGGTTGACTTCAAACCGAAGGAGGGGAGCATGGCAGGGGAGTGAGCTGGCCCTGCAAGCCCTGGCCTTCCTGTTCCACAGCCCAGGGAAATGCCGAGTGGCCCAGTGTCATCGTGCCACAAACTTGGGCTGGGAATGCAGTACTCCCCAAAATAGTTGCTCTCCGTTTGGTGTGGCATAGGGTGGGGTTAGCAGAGACATACAGGGGAAAGGCAGATTCAAAGCCTGTATTCTATTTAATTTTTAAACGTATGCTGTGCAGAACAACCTATTTTCTAACTTCTTTGGAATTTCATTGTCTTTTGGTACAAACTGTGTTGTGATAAACATGATGAATAATATTTGCTTTTCAAAATGAACTTTGTATGAAAAAGACCTAAAAGAAAATACATTTTAAAACACACAGCCACATGCACACATGTACAGTGCTTTTAATTTACTCCCTGAAAATGCTTAAACTATATTTTAGTCACTCTAACAGGTATCCTAATGGAAAGATAAGATTTTTTTTAGCTTTTTTTTTTTTCTCTAATATTGCTTATAAACACTATGAAAAAAAGAACCCAGCATAAGTATCCCATAAATTTAGTCTTAAACAAAAGTTCCTTTCCCAATAGCAGCAGAGACATGCAAACAAAAGATTGCATGTAGTGGCAGCAATATCCACAGCAAAGTAAAAATTCCTGAATAGAGAGTTCAGAAAAATTAGGTGAATTAATCAAGAGCTCTGGTCAAATTTGTATTCCTGCACTTTATTGTTTTGTAAATAAAGGAATTAATGCTTTTCTAAAGGAACAGTTTACACTCCTTATATGAAATACATGAGCAAACTCTACACAATGGTCACACATGAGGAGTACATATTTGTAAATTATATGTATGTACACATGTTCAGTAGTATTAAGATGATAATTTCCTTTCTACTTTTCCTGGCACATTATGTTTTAAAACAAAATTTGTCACTTGTTTCAAAAAATGTTTCGAAATAATGCTTGCAGAGAAATTATGAAGTGCTCACTTTCATTTTCTTAAGGTATTGACAAGGCAATCATATTTTTATCCTTTCCTATAGACTGAAATCCTATGCAAATCAAGTCCTCTAAACTTCAGAAGTGATTTACACACTACCTTGTCTTAGAAGGGTATTTCAACTGGCAATTTATGCAATGTTTGTCAGTGTAAAAGTAATGTCTAATCACATAAGAGATAAGCATTAAGCCAGAGAATATGAGTACAGGGTCCTTGCCTCCATGTTTAGTTCAACACTCTCCCCTTCTCCCAGTAAGGTCTCTTGGGTTTTCTGCCTTCTGGGTACAACAGCTCTGACTTAGAGTAGTGAGGAGATACCTGAGCAGTGTTGCTTTAAAAATGGCATTATCCTCTCCTGCTGTTGTCGTCCATACACATGAGATTTGGAGTTGTGTGTTTAAGTTTTTTACAAGAAGAATTTATTTACCCTGTGTGAAAATTGCTGACCTCTGTTTTTTTACTGATTTCTTTAAACTTTTTAATAGTTGATGCTGAAATAATGCAATCATGGAAGCTCATGCACATTTATGACCCCATTCCTTAAAAATTTGATATCTATTACAGCTTGTCTCTTAGCCTTTGGCCTACATTTGGTTGTGCAAATTCCATGGTGCTACTCACAAAAACTTCAAGTTCTAATTTCCTGTTTTAAACTCGCCTCTTCCCTCTTCCCCCCATGCTTCCTGTTGCATTGGCTTGTTTGAGCTTTTCCTAGTTCAAGTAGAACGATGACTTTTAGTCCTAGGAATAAAGCGCTCAGAATTACCTCCAAAACTTTCAAAAGATTGGTAGTTTCACTTATACCTCTACAGAGCTGAAGTAACTTGAGAACCTACCAGAAACATAGACAGTCTCAATAAGGTAATGGGGTCAAATGAGCTCATGCATTACAGATAGGAAGAGAACTGCACATTGCATTTTTACAAATAAAGAGCACAGAGTGTTTTAATGTAAACCTATTTCTGTTTGATATTTTAGCAAACTGTTGCAAAACTCAAACTAGAGCAGAGTCAAAACTACTTTCAGCATGGTACAGTTAGACCAGATGGCCACGTGTTCCTTTCTTATTTAGATGAGACTTTTCCTTTCAATAACATCTTTCTTCCTGACCTGCTTAAAAATTCCAGCGAATGAAATCAGCACAGGATTTTCAATTCTAATTGACCATGTGCAGAGGAAAGGCCAGTAGAGAAATCAGTAGGACCATTGTAAGGCACACTGCATCAATCTCTCCTTTGTCCTGATTCTTTTCTAGTACGAGCTAAAATAATTAAGAATATTTCATTTATATTATTTGTACAGCAGCAAATCTAGTAGCATTCAGGCAAAACTCATAGTGAGTTCCTCTTTTAGAAATGCATGTAACAAGGAAGATGTATGTCTGACACCAGACAAGCAGGTACTTGACGTCATTTAATGGACAAATATTTTAAAAAAACCTCAAAACAAAACAAAACCCCATAAAACTGGAAACAAACTTCCCAAAACAAACTCAAGGAAAGAAGGACCAAAAGACTGAAACGTGGCTGAATTAAAGCATGAACTGCTTTACCTTTTCTAATGAAGGCAAAAGATTTAAAGGATGTAAAGAAATTTTTGAAAAGCATATTTTAGAAGAGTCTGAAAAATATATTTTTCCATTGTCCAAAATATTGACCCTTAAAACATCTGTAATCTTCAAATTTGCCTACATAGATTCTACCCACACGCATCCCCCTGCACACTGCGTTGGTTGTGATCAGCCTCAGTTGTGTCTGTGTGATCTACATTCCACGTACAGACTGTAAAAACACGTGTATCACATATAAACATTACCTACAGAAATACACACACAGAGGACGTTACTGCAGCCTTGCCTACTATTTTATTTGCATTTAGTGAGATGTGTGTGAAGCAATGTAACAATATTTGAGATTTAACTAGTAGAGTATGCAAAGTCCTACCTCTATGCTTATGTAATCCATGGATAAGGTAAGTGGGTGAAAGGAATCCTCCAGAAGAAAGAGGGGTGGGGAAAAAGACTAATTGAAAGCAATATAGAGCAAGTCTGTTGATTAAAAAAAAGTAGCAACAGACTTACGGCTGTACTATTTTGTACAAATTCACTGTACTCGTCACAGTTTATTTTAAATTTTGATTGAATGGTTGGTGGTTTCATATTATCACTATAAGCTTAAATCAATAAACAACACCTGTAGAATATAAATTCTGAAAAATAGTTATGAAAGTGGTTTCATTAAGATAACCTGAAGAAAAGAAGGGTCTCATTAAAATCCTAACCATATTTAAACTTAAGGTGAAAAACAATCTAGGAGAAAATTCAGTAGGTAGCATGGCCTTTGCTATATGTCAAGCATGCAGTCCAAATAACATTTGCATGAGGAAACATGCCTGAGAACATAAAACAAAGCACAGATCTTGGGTCTGACCAGGCAGACATGGTAAAAGGTCTGATTTCAGCTCTCCAGCAAGATGTTTCATAGCCTGGGGCAAGTCATTTAACTGCCTGGCTTCTCATCTACGTCACATTAGCAGAATTTAAGTTTTGAATGTGTGATTATAATTACAAGGTCAGCAATGAGATACCACAGAAAAGGATTCAGGAGAGATCTCAGATTCTTGAAAACAACATAAAATACTAGACAGAACAATGGTCTTTTGTTTTTGTTATTAAGTGAGATTGTTTTTGGTGTGGTATTTCTGCAAAAGAAAAGATACAAAAAGACAAGATACAAAGCTTCTTTCTCAAGAGATCAATGTCATTCGGTTCTTGCTTAATTTTCTAAAGTTCTTCATGTACTTGAACATTCATTTCTTATTTTTTACTGACTTGCAACAAAATATCAAAATACAGGATAAATGGAGGATACTGCTCCATCTGTAAAGACACTCTAGATCCAACACTCGTGCAAGGCCTACCACTAAAACACTGACTCCAGTAATGGTTTATTTAACAGAATGTCCCAGGGTACCAATGAGACAGAGCAGGTTAAATGCTGCCCTGCATGACCAGAGTCCACTCCTGGGCCCTAGACACGCACTGCCTCTGGTGTTCTTCACCAAGGAGCTGATCTTGGAATGGCGTCGAGCATCGAGTGTATTCTTACTTACAAAGCCTGAAGGCCACCTAGAGAACCACTTCCATGCTCAAAGTTCAGCACGTGCTCAAAGTATCATGCTGAAACAGGTCTTTAATTTCTACAGAGCACATTGCCCTAAAAAGTAAATACTTCTGCTGAGTTCTGCCCCCATTAAATTGTGCCTCCACGTTCACCTTTCTGTTTCTATCGATGGCTCTTTGATTCCCACCACTGAGGAAACCCTTCAGCAGCAAAGCTAAAAATCCCTGTGCAGGAACAGAAATCAGTGAGCCTGCACTGGCCAAGAGACTTCACAGGAGACCTTTTGAGGCCACCATTTTGTGACTGAGTGATGACCATGTCACACACATGGAACTGGAAACTTTGTTTGCTCTCCCTGAGGAAATATGAAGGATCTCTGTGCAAAACAAAGAAACAAAAAAAAAAACCCTGAAATGTTTTCTTATTAATGTTGTTACTAATCATTATTCATGCACAATATGAAAGAAATACTCAGACTTTCAGCTATCTTGCGTCTGTTGCTCACAAGATGCAAAAATTAATGAAAAAGGCAATGTGACAGAGCTGCTGAACATCTCAACAGGTTTTCAGAAAGGGTAGGGTAGTGAAAAGTGGGCGAGAGGAAAACATCCTGCATGGAACTACAGCCTCGTGCAGCGCTCAGAACAAGGAGAGGAAGTGAGCAGAATGTGCACGGTTACATGCAACTGATGGGCTGTATTTCACCAGCCTATTTTTACTGTCAAGGCTCCAGATTATATTAGGAGTCTATCCAGTCTCTTAAGCCATGGGATGTGGTAATGGGGGCAGATAAAATGATTAAAATTACTTGGTCCCATGTTTTCATCTAAGTGTAATAGATGCAAAACTGAAAGACTTAATTGTATAATAAAAGTACAAACACCTCTTTGTTCTACCTCTGCATTTTTCCAGTTTAGAGAAATTGATGAGATTTTTCTCTGTTTCTTTGATTGAAAAAAGAAAACAATGGCAAACAAGATGATTCTTTTCTTGTAGCATCCCAGCTGAAACTAGTTTCATCTATCCAAACAAATAAGCTTAGAAGTAGTTTCAGGAAAAAAAATTTATACCACATCCTATGAGGTATTTTACATAGAGTATCTGGTTAATAAACTTCAGAAACAAAAAATGCTTTTTTAAAGTAGATAACAGAGGTAAATACCTGCCTGTTTTTAGAAGTAAAAATCTGATAATTTCCCAGAACGTCTTATCCATACTCTGAGTCTGTACTACTGTTTTCAAACATTATTTTTCAGTTTATTTGAAACAACATTTCCAAGAGAAAAATTTGCAAAGAAAAGGATTTAAAAAGATAAGTCTAGCAAATGACAGCAGTGAAGAAAAACAGTTCCTAAGGTTGATTAAAAGACTTGGAAAGGGTTAAAAATTCAGATCTTTATGTAAGAATTATAAATGAAAGGAGAGTTAAAAAGGGGGAGAAGCGGGGGAAGAGCTAAGCTGCTGGTAACTAGAGTGTATTTATGGATTACTATGTCCTGAAAAGAAGAAAACCAGAGTTGTAAGATGACACTGCAGGGGTTGTCTGGACTTTTCACCGAGTGTAAAGTCTGTTTAGTCAGTGTCTTAATGCCTAATGCTGACCTTTGCCCTCTTCACTCCTCCCTGCTCCAGGTGCAACATTTTTGCAAGTGCTTTAACATTACTGGAAAGTTTTTGCAGGTTTCACACGCTGCAAAGTGCACAGAGCACTTTACACATCCATTACGCCCACCCAATATCAAGGGTTAGCGCATTTTTTTATCCTAAGTACACACAATGATTTGTTTTACACATTTTCCCTTATTAGTATTACTGCATTAAATTAATAAAAACAAAAGCTTCTTTGTAAGGGGATTTAATTTACATAATTCTATACAACAAGACACAAGATTAAGTATAAACTTGTCTCATGCTCCCCAGCACTGTGAATTATACCAGGAGTATGCAATATATGCCGGCAATGCTATTGATCTCTCTAAAATTAATTCTCTTTGTTATGGGAATGGAAGACAAAAACAAAACCCATTGCTACAAAATAGTCAAGGCAATATGGCTCATTTTCCTCAGGAAAAAAAAATTGATTTCTTGTTCAGTTATTAATTAGATTTAAACTGATAAAAATTTTAAAGAAAAACAGCCATTTTAGAAATTAATAATAAAAAGAGCTAAACTACATAAGGTCTGTACGATTTCAATTTTGATTTACAAAAATAGTGTATTAAATCTATAGATTCTGCAGTTTTCAATAATGAAGATAATATGAAAGTACAGACATAATTATTTCTCTATGCTATATGTTTAGTAGATGGTTGCTAAGATTTTTGAGGTCTACAATTTAACTTTTCTGAGGAGAAACTATAATCTGCACTTTGTTATCTGTACTAGCTAACTATGCCCCTACCCCCAATAAATGAAAAATTATGACTTAGAAATTTAAAACTTTTAAATAACTGACTGACTTCCCCACATTCCTTCCTCACTGAGCTATGCTGAGAAGTGTTCATTATGTGGAAGGAAAAGAAAGGAGGAAAAGGATTGGTTTAAAAGAGGTGAATAGCAGCAGGTAGGCTTTATGGAAAACCCTACTAGTCTGGCCAGAATAACCCAGGATAACACATCTTGTACGCACAGCATTACTGCAAGGTGAGACTTACATAAAAAGAGTTCAGGTGAAGGTTTATATTTAGGGAATTGCTATGACAGAGATGTGTTTGCATCTGGACTATGACATTTATTTTACTGGATTACCTTTCAGATATGCTAAGCAGCTATACTGCTTACAGGACACCATGTCTCTCTCTAAAAGAATATTTTGGTCTTTTACTATGACATTGCTAAATAAAAATTAGCTTAGGTCACCTGTATTGCCTAGATAGTTTTAATTAGTCTGATTTTGGGGAAGATTTTCCTTTAAAACAAAATAGGGATCTTAATATAGTAGTTTGTTCCAGGAGTAGGCATGGGTCAACGGGTCAAAACATTCTGGGAAGTGTGTCCTGAAATAGTTTTCTTATATTTTTCAATTCAATTTGTGACACTGCAACTACAAAGGAATAATGGGGGAAAAAAGGTTGTTTATTGCATGACAGACTATTTCTAGAGCTGGGGAGCTTTATCTCAGCACAAAGCATGCTCCTGTTCACAGTGCAGCTGTGAACAACTCATCAATGCTCCTTGTTTGAGAGTAGGGTACGATTAGAAGTCAAAACTTCAAAAACCTGAAAAGTTATTACTGCTGTAAGCCATGCAACTGGATTTGATTTCTAGCTAGACTGTATCCCTTTGCTCCCAACACTGTTTACAAGACATATTTAGTGCAGGTGGTACTCTCCTTAATTTCACTGAAGGTCAAGTGTACTTGTCATAATTGTATTTTTTGCACAGCTGAGAATTCAACTACTTGTGCAGACTGAAAACAGGCATTGTTTCTGTAAAGGAAACAGAGCACTGAAGAGTTAGACTTGAAATAAACAGAATGAAGTAAATTCTCAGAGTTTTTACCTACTATCTCATCAAGATCATCACTTTTGAGTCTGCTGTGTATCAATGGAAGCAGCCATTTGGGTCCTTCACTCCCAGAACTTTAGAATGCTCTGTCTGGAAAGCTGGTTTCATTTATCTTGCTTTAGGTGGCTATTTTAAATATGTTTCAGGACAAAAAACTAAGATGAAAATTTTTCAACATTTGCAAATGACTGACGTTACAATGACTTACAAGTATAAAAATGAATAAAACTGAAATTAATCAAGATTCTAATTTAAGTAAAGAAAAATTATGTTACCAAAAATATAAATTCATTTTCTGCTATTTTGGAACATCAAAATCATGGCTTTCAGAAGAGACTCGGTCTTATTTTCTGGAAATTCTAAACTGATTTGTTACAATTGTCAGATAGCAAACTAAATCTGCTGAAAAAATAGCATGGCAGAAGTAGGATACTATTCTTGTGCTTTGATTCATTTACTCTTATGAATTATCAGTCTCTCCTACGTGCAATAGGTGCACCTAAAACACAAAACGTTGTCCAGTGAACCTTCTTTTCCTGTGAATACATTTCCCTCATCCTCTAATCATTCCTGGTTCCTTCACTATGCATTTTACCTGAAGAAAGAAAACTAAAGCAAAACATCTCCGAATTGTGCTTCATTATAATTTTTTTTCATGTCAGTTGAGAAAAGCCATAACAAAAAACCCCTAAAACAACCAGGTGTCTCCTTCTGCAATTCTTACATAATAGTTCAGTCTTGCATAACACTTAAAAAATCCTTTCGTTTTCTTCAAGTAAAATTTCTTAATATATCAGAGATAAGGAAGAGAAATCATCCTTCTTTCCAGATCCTCCTCATGTCAGGACCAGAGCTCAGGTTTGCTTCAGAGCATCAGTACACAAAATTCTAAAACTAGAGACAGATTCCTCTTGTGAAATCCATTTGCTGATTAGCAGCTTCTTACCCATCTCTTCTACCCCCATCCAATCTGCTTCTCTAAACAGCTCTGCCCTGAATTGCTGTATTCCTCTGCAAACTGTAAAGATGTAAAAATTGGAACTAGTTACATAAATACACAACATTACATATGATGAGAGTTTTAAAAATTTTACTTAAAAGCATAAATGCAAGTAAAATAGTGCCTTTTTATGGAGCAGTTTGAAGACACAGAAATACTCTCATTAAATTGACACAGGAAAGATCAGGACTTCAAATCTACATTTTCATTCTTGTGGAAACCTCCAAAAATAACTACGTTGCAATCTGATTGGTTTCTCTTATTTCCTCAAAACACAAAATAGTACAGTAAAGCAAGCAGCAGAGTCTCATGAAATTTCTCTAAGTCAACTTATAGGTCATCGGTATTTCAATCTGTGGGATTCATCTGACATTTTGTTTGTAAATCCACGCTTCCTCTTTCCTCACCTCATTGGCAAACTTATTTTTTAGTCGTGTTTATTTGTAATTATAAAGTTTACCTGCTTTATTTTAAGGTCAAATCCACAAAACACATTCATTTTGTGGGGTTTTGGTTGTTTGGGTTTTTTTTAAGGAGGAGAAAACATCCCTCTCACCACTATCCTATGCCAGTTTTGTATTTATATTCAGGGAATAAATTTTGCAGAACTTCATTTAGAGAATCAATAATCAGAACTATTCTTTCTGTATCAGTATTCTAGCCGAATTTCTCAGACTCAGTATTAAATTTGGGAGAACTTAAGATCTTTTCCATGGGAAAAAAATTAAAATCTATCATCCTGCTAATGAAGGAAGTGAAACCTAAGTTACTTAAAAAGCTGATGAAGTTCCTGTCCTTTTCGAGGAGGAATCAAGATGGTTTTTGCTGAAATACTGGTTTAAATTTATAGGAGAAAAAAAAAAAATCCTGAACTTTAAGAAATAGTTCAAAGGGAACAGGGACTAACACCGAGTGTGTATGTCAAGTTCATGAATCTACTTAGATGCACAACTGCCTTGTTTCTCTAAGGAGGTGGCAACACCCTTGTATCTTTGTAGCAAGCAGCACAGGGAATCACATTTAGCCTCATCCCAGCAGGCTGCAGTGGGGTAGGTCTCCATCATGTTTCCAACACACTCCTGGAGAAAGGAGAACGCTGCCTTGCATGCACAGGTTGTGAGAACATCAAGACCATTGAAAGAACGAGTGGCACTTGGCTGAATTCCCAACTTTTTATTGTACTAAGAAAAGGTTTCTACTCTGTCCTCCTGCAATGCTTCTCTGACGAGTAACTCACTATGTAGTGCCTATATCCTGTCCTTTTCTTTCCTTCTTTGGGATTTACACAGAACAGACAGCAATGATTTCCTGCTGAATGCCCTCAGGATTCACTGCGTGTTTTGGATGTTGCAAAGGAAGAGGAGACAGTCAAGAAAATTTGAGACTTTTATGGGAGAGGGGTTTTGTGGCCTTTGGCTATAAGATCTTAATGAGCTTCCTGCTCCTTTTTTCCTTAGCTCTCTACAACAGGAGGAAGCAAGCATAACGGAGACTGGATTTGTGCACCCCTCCTTGCCAAAGATTTGTCCTCCAGTAGCTTTAAATTTAGAAACTTAAATTGGCTGTCATTTCTTTTACTGCACAAATGTAAAATAAGTGATGTTAAGATAGAATTAAAGAGAAATGTGGGGGAGACTGCTTCTCAATTGTTCTGTTTGAAAACTCATACTTTATTTCACGACAAGCAGCCAGATTCTTGGAAAAGGCATTCTGCACTGAAAGATATTGGGCATACTTCATGATATGAAAACATTTCCAAATGAAGACCTTCTGTATTGTTTTCCATTTTCTTAAAGAAGGCCTCAGACTGTACCACCTGTCTAAACATATTTACAGTCTCTCCACAGGGCTGCAAGCCCACTGTAGTGGAATTTTTCTAAGGGTCAAAGGCAGCACAACTGAAGAGGTTTTGTTTTGGTTTGTTTTTTAAGACACAAGGAGATATCCATGAATTTTCTGCAAATCTACCTGCAGATATAATCAGCTGATAATAGAAACATTTGTTAATCCAATCTAGAGATACAAACTCTCTGGCTGCTAACCATTCAATAAACTTTTTTAAAATTTAGTACTACATTCTGCAGTTTGCTCTTGACTTACCTACTCGGTTCTCTGCTGCCCGATTTTTCCACTTTTTTTGCTTGTAAGATGTTAGTTGAGCCACAATAGCAAACCCTGTATCTCCCAGCGTACTTGCCAAGTTAATTTTACTTTTACTTCTTCATTTAAGGGGAAAAGGGGGGCTAGGAGTGAACAAACATTTTGGATCAGGTGAAAGATACATCCATATCTGAAGACAGGAGCAAAGATGAGAGATGAAACTTGCCTAAAAAACGATAAGCAATTAATGAACCACAAATATAATGTATTTATCACTTGGATAAATTGGTCAAAATTTGACAGTTGCCATCTTTTCTGAAATTTCTATTTGGAGGATCCCTCCCCCACTCTCCAGGAAAGACATCTGGCTACCACTGAATGGAGTGTTTGAACATCCCATCTGGTTTCATCATGTTAACACATGATTCCAAGTCATTCAAGAAGTATGAACAATGGATATTGTATTCCATATAGTGCCATGCGGATTTAATCTTTAAAAGATGGTGGCACTGTAGAACTCAATCTTTTAGTTAAAAGTCAAAACAACTCATGTACTGAAAACTCATTTCCCACAGCCTCAGAAGCCTCACATTTTATCCTGCTCTAAGAATAAGGGGACAATGTCTCCCTCATGTAGTGCCATTCCTATTGTTACCTATCAGAATACCTATCTTGATAAATCAAGAACACATTTCCTCAACATTATAGTTAAAATCAGCATTAAAAGAGATTTTTCATGAGAATACTCATTATTTTCATATTCAAATTACTTCCAGATTGATTAAAAACAAAAGCAGAAGTTTGCTGAGGCAAATGGAAGTTGGGCACTTTTGCCTTCCAGAGTGGTAACTACCTTTCACTGACATTAGCAAAATCTAAAAAAGTCCCTCCAAAACAAACGGCAAGTGCTTTCCTCAACAGATCAGGACTACTTTATCTCAGTGATCCTGAAAGAACATCTCATTTCTCTATATACTCTTGAATTAAAATTCAACTTTCAGTTAATAACATTTCTTATTCAAACAGTGCTTTCACATTTATTTCTTCATAAGGATAATTGACTCGTGGTCCCATAACACTGATCCTAATATATTTTTTGTATTTCTTAAAGGATACCTAGTAGGAACAAATGTTCAGTAAGTGGCTTATTATGAAAACTTAATAAAAACCTTTTTCAGACTAAAAGAGAATAATATAAACTTCAAGTTTAAGCAGGTATTGAAATATTTTCTGGCTGTCCTTTAAGCCACCTAATAAAATTATAGTGCTTCATGAGAGCACTTTGGAAGGTGACTGGTTTTACCTGCAAGAGTGAGAAGATGAAGAAAAAAATATAGATATTTTGGAGGGAAACAACTTTTTAGTGGAATGAAGCAGGGCAAACATGCTTTACATCTCTGGAACTGGATCATGAAGAGTGACTAGTTTATCCTCAAAACTGTGAGGCCAGAGTCAGGGTTGTGTAACAAGACATTATAGATGTGCTGATAAGAGAAAACAGTTCCGTGAAGATTGATAAAGACAATTAAACGACCCAACTTTTTCCGAACTCTGTTGAATGTATGTTTTATTTAGTATCACCATTTTACCAGCCAGCTCAAAGGTTGAAGTTGGTTAGGTGTGGATCACATGACATGAGGATTTTCACAGAAACACCTAAATCAAAAATATTTAAGAGGCTGCTGTTGGTGCTTAAACGATCACTTTGTGTTGTCTGGAAAATTTCTTTACGTGCTCTGTTTCAGTTGACAAAACCTGTCTAGAGGATAGGGGCTACTATATTTAATAAACAGAAAGGGCAAAGAAAGAAATGATGTGCTCAAATTTATGAAAGTGAATGAATTCCTGTGTGGCAAACTGGATAAGCTCCCACCAAAGCTGGTTTGAAGGCTGGCTCCATCAGCTGGAAATTCTTTTAAAATCTGTGGAGATCATACAGACTGTTAAGACAGTGGATTATTTGCACTGAACAGTCACTTCTAGCTGATTATGTCAGGGAAGCTACTGAAATCCCTAAATTCAGGATGAGAACTACAAAATGTAAGATTGAAATAGCAATGGCAAACTTGGCTGATTTTAACTGTGTTCCACTGTTCCTATCACCTCTAATAACTAAATCATTAATACAGTAGTGACTATGTTCATTGATGACCACCTTAGTTTTACAGAACTAAGAGAATTGTTTGTTTCATTTGGCAGTACTTCAGTTGACTCTTTTCAATTAATTCTGGTTGAATATTCATTTAGCACAGATTTATGCAAGCTATAGCAGACAGCCTGTGTCAGAAAGTCTTCAGAGTCTGTTTTTCTAATTCAAGTACTCTGCCTAGAAAAGCATTGCTTTTGAGTACTCAAAACCTATTCATTCAGTTCCTTGTGTTGGCAGGCACAAAACACACAATACTTTTCAGTTTGTAATCCGTCTGCAACACCTGAATTACTACAAGCACTTGTCATACACTGAGGAGAAAAAGAGATGCTGACAAAAGGAATTTAAGGAAACTGAAGTCTTAAACTGAGTCTACCTGAAAACATTAAAAAAAATTTTTTATTTCTGTGTCCTTAAGCCATGAATGTCTTAAAACACGCAAGATCCATGCTTAAAAAGAACTAAAATCCTGTCTTCTAGAATTTAGGTAGTTAAAATTTGTTGGTTCTATATAAGTATTTTGTACTAGTGCAAAGTTTGATTCTCACACAGGATCCAGAATTACACTTGGTTCTTCTCACGATCAGTTTCACTTAAGAGGTAGCAAGAGAAATTTGAAGACATAGCAAGACTTTCCCAGGGAGATAAAATTGATTTTAATGCTTTACTTCAAGATAGACGGTGCTGGCCTAGCTAGACCATATGAAATTGGTGCCAAGTGATCCTGAATCAGATTAGCAATACATCACTTTAAAAGGACAATGATACAGTGCCTGATAGAGCTCTTGCTGTTACATCGGTTCTCTAATTTACAAAAATGTGCAGGATATTAATGCTAATTTTTTAGTTCTTGTATGGAGTAAGGAGCATTTATTTCCTAGAACATTGTATTCAGTCACCTTGTTCCTACATATGATGTTTAACTTCCCAAAATTAAAACAGAATGCCTTCACAATCCCATCCATCATTAGGAGAGAAGAGTACCTTAGCAATTCGACGTAAGTTTCAGTATTATGAGAAAACTTGAGTGGGTTTATTGAATCTATCCACTCTGTATGGATATCTACATAGATTCCACATTAAATGAAAATAATGGGTCTTAAAGTGAAATCTCACAGTGGCAGTCTGAGTTCTAACTTGGACTTTGGTTATTTGTAACTCATGTTTAGCCTTACAGAAGACATAAGTGCATTATGATCCAAATAACTAAATTCAAACTTAAATCTCTTCTCCTTTCAGTAATCTAACTCAGATATTTGTGCACTGCAGACATTTGATATCTCACTCTCTCCCTCTTGCTAACACAGTCTTGTTTTCCACATATAATGGCAAGCTGCCAATTAGGGAAGTACACATGCTGCAATGCAAAGGAAAATAAGTAGATATGTCTCTATGTATTAACTACAAGTCAGAGTATTGTCTAGTGCAGCTGGAGTGAAAAACACTCCAAAAAACCTAATTACAACTCCAGTCTTTATTATTATAAGCAAAAGCTTTTGTGAGCTAGGGTTACAGTCCTCACTGCAGTATATTTCTTGTTTTTAAGTCTTTATTATTCTTTTTCCACTGATTCAAACTCTTGAAAATAAAATTGTCTCAAAGCTATTAAAACAACAACAAAAATCTTAAAACAAGGCAATTTATCAAACTATAGTGCAAAGAATAAAATTCTCTTCTTTCATTCCATCACCTCTATGGCCTTAGAGTTGGTTTTTTCCATATGTAGAACGCAATTCCAACATAAACGCCAGAATGACAATTAAAGAAAACCTACAAGTGTAGATTGAAACATCTCCTCTTCCTTGAGGAGAAACCAAGCTACTGGTGAAGCCAATACACTCAGCAGGACACCCAGGTTCATCTGGGCTCCTGCTCCAGATTCAGAATGATGTAATATGAGAGACTCCTCTTTGTTTATTCCCTGATTCCCAAGCTGTGAGAAGCTGCGTTACGATTATTCCTTTTATTCATCCTACAGTAAACCAAAGCAGACAATCTTTTGGATACTGCTATAGAGTAACAGAGAAATCTAGGTAGTTCTGTGTGGTATATGATACACAGAGTCGTATATTACCCTCAAACCCTAGCAGCAGTAATTTAGATCAGGAGAATGAAGTTAACAGCCCTAAAACTCCCCATATTATCTTTCCTCTCTGTACTTACTTTACAAGTTCTGTAAATATATTGATCATCTATAAGCCTGCTAAAAAACATAACTAATTATATTTTATTCATTCTCCTCTCTATTTAAGAAAAAAAGACTTAGTATGACTAAATTTTGTGGGCTCTGTAATCTCCACATGACTGTGCTGCATTCTCTCGCAAAACTCCTGGCATCTTCTTGTGCCACACTACTCAGCATAAGCTGCTTTTCTGTAATTCATAGGCCACTTCTGTACAGGGCCATTGCCATTTTTCATTTCCAAAAGCAACTATATGAAGTGATAGAACTCTCAGAAATGGAAAAAACATGTCCTACTTTTAACTTAACAGAAAATGGCATTTCATCTTATAGCCCTGCCAGTGCACTTGCTCGTAATGTGATGTGTCATGTAGGTTGAAGTGAATTTCTTTGCCTCAAGGATCAAGTGCCACTTCTCACCAAAATTGTAAGAAGATTTCACTTCATGTTTGACTCCTAATTCACAAGTACTGCAGTCTTTGAATATCAGCTTTTCTCTCAAGCTGGAAGATGGTGATTCATAAAGTTAAACTTCATGTGGAGTGGTACCATTTTTAAAGAAAACTCCTTCAGAAAACACTTCCAGGGATTAAAAGGGAATTTATAGTCAAAAAACAGACACACTGACTCCAAAATAGCTGTTTCATATTTAGCAGTAAATCTGCTATTTCAGACAGATCTCTTCATTCTTCCTAAATTTTACTGAAATCCAAAGTAGAACAGGACTAGTTTTGAACTCAAAGTTTTGTGGGCTGGAAAAAGTGAGTTTTCTGCTTACCTGTGGTCATGAAATATTTATCAGTTTGCCAGTTAAAAAAAATAGCAATGAATGGTATACAGTGATTCATTCCTTTATGTGAAGGACTTCGTATAACTTAGCAATCTAGCATTCAGTGGTCACATGTACTCAACATACTGAGTAATGCTACTTTATCTCACCCTCATACAAGCACAATAACATCACCTCCCACTAAGCTATTTAGTGCTTAATGTAGTGGGCCAGAAGTACCTCAAAGTTGTTTGGCATAATTAATAACTCAAGATAGAGCTAAATATGAAATTTGTGAGAAAATTTGCAAGCAGTCTTATGTGCAACAGAACCAACCTAAATAATTTCTAATAAAATGGTTTTAGTCCATTTGGACAAGTGCAACTACTTATCCCAACATTTCCAATAAAATATCCAATAAAACCATTTAATAAAACATAAAAATGCCCTAAGACCAATCCTCCAGATAAAGTATATTTATCACAATTGCATATTCAAATCTACTTTTCAAGGGTTTTAATAGAGAATTGCAATTGCTATGAATTATGGAAATTTTTTCAGGGGAGGGGAAGGATGACTTTTGGATTTTGATTAGTGTAGTTTGGGGTGGAAGAGGGAAATAAATAAGATTCAGCTCTGTTTTAGAAATAATTCTGCTGCCAGAAGATTCCACCATCACAAAATAGGTGATACCTGTAACAAGCCAGAGAAGATAAAGGTCTTCTCAGCCTCTGCTTATGACCAAAGCTAAACAAATGTGCAGCTGACAAAGGTACCCGAGACCTTTCTGCTGGCCTTCAAAACCTCCATCATGGTATCGTAGATAAGAATGTTAAACAGATGCTTCTCTTCTTGAGAAGACCTCTTCAGCCTTTATCAAAGTTATTGCAGGCTGCCATTTTCCAAGCCACACTAGTGTGGTATTTAGTACTGATTGCAGGGGACTTCTCATGGAGAAAACTCCATGTTTCACAGGAATTCAGCAGAAGAACCTTTTACCACAGCCTTCATCTTCCATTTTAAAGTTATGAAGAGGGCAAGGTATACACTTTAAAAAAAAAAAACAACTGAGGGGAGAATGTTTCAGGTGGTCTTCAAAGATGTTTCTGTTTGAGTTCTGGAGTTGATAAAAAATACAAGTTCAAAACCTTTAAGTATTTTGAGCTACGATCAAATTTAGGGCAAACCCCTTAAGAGAAATTTCTCACTGTGAATCATATGCTGAACTTGCTTTTGTTGGTTTTTAACATCAGGAAGTTGTTTCCCAAGTTAAAATGCTGGTTTGTTTATTGCAGTATCATAAAAAAATACTATCCAACAAAAGATGTAGTCATTTCTTTACAAAAATGCAATACCATTCAATTAGAAAAGTTTATGTGATTAAAAGAGAGACACACAAATATTTAATTAATATGTATCTTTATCAAGTGGCAGCCAAGTACATGGCAGCCTGCTTGGGATTAGAAGGTGGACAATGACTAAAATTTTTTCTTTTAATGGAGTCTCATTAATGTTAGAGATCTCCAGATTAAAAACAACAACCACCACCCCCACAAAAGCTTCTCCATAACACAAAGCCAAACACCAGCAAAACCTTAGTGCACACTACTTTATATACTTCAAATCATTCTGGTACTTTAGGCTGTTGATTTTTTTTTCTTTAAGTGAATTTTTACAGAAGGTTCTCTACACATTTTAAGGCAGAAGAATGAGTGTAAAACTTTTTAAGAAATGAATATGCAATTCTGCATCATTAAGTGATTAAGAGGAAAAATGATTTTAACAGTCAATCAAAAAGAGTAACAAAGACAAAGGAGGTCTCGGTTCACTAAGTACTGCATGTCTTTGCAGAGAGAAATTTTGTCTAGAAGTATTCAAAATGCAGAGTCAAAGCACTCTTCTGCAATGTCAGAACTCAATGTCACAAGGCAAAATGTTTTTGCTGGATAGAGAGTGATTTAAAAATTTTCCTCCTAGTTGAAAAGAATTAAAATGTACTGTTGAAACCTCTTCAATGAGCCAGCAGCACTGGCCAGGCTGTAGTACCTGCACAGCAGCAACGCTGCCCAGGCCATGCACGGCTCTGTTGCCTTTATGGGTACAACTCGTGGTGGAGGAACAAACCAAAGGCCAAATTGTTTCAGCCAGGCAGAACCACCCCCAGAGTCCCAGCTATGGCCTCGCTGCAGGTGAGAAACAGATCGAAACTCTGAAAGCGAAACAAGATGGAGAAGAAACTTTGACAAGTATGACCTGCCCTGACTTGAAGGCAAGAAGCATTTAAATGTTAATGTCTATATATGCTAATTTAATTAGTAAAATGAGGTCTTGTATGCCATCCTACTTAAAAAAACCCCCAAGACTCACTGCATACACCAAAATATTATTTGACATACTATATACTTATGAAACAAGTTTGCCATACTGTCCCACTTCCTATAATGACTTCAGGGAGAAAATACTGTACAGAGCCTGGCAAAAAAAATGGGGTAAAAGTTGTTTAACAAAACTCCCTTCTTGTGCCATAGATGAAGGCCTCTACTACACCTATGTCAATAATATAGTCTAATAAAAAATGAGAACTTTAAAAAGGTAAAAAAGAAAAAGCACTGGATACTTACAAAAGAGAATAGTACTTTTTCTTTATGAGAATAGAAAATTATCTCTTTTTAGGAGAAAAGCAGTGGAAGAGGAAAGTATCACTGTCTTTTGTTCTACATCCCTACAAGCTTTATTACAAAAAACCCCAAAATCCATTTATTTAACTGGTCACATTATATTTAGGTCACCTGGGAGAAATAATGCTTCTGGAAAGGTGCAGCCCAAGGTAGCTACAAAGTCCTTTATGAGAACATTTAAGTAAACAAATAAAAATTCTTTTTCATCCTCTCATATTCCTATCTCCCAGCTTTTCAAAAAATACAGGTAGGTGTGTTTAAAGGAGTGAGAACATGAGGCACATTGATTTAGTGAGTCTGAACTTAATCTAGGACATCAAGAAATAATAGCTGCAGGTATTCCCTTACTCTTCTGCTGCCAAAAAAAAGATGCAATTCTACTATTTCTTCCTCTGATTGCTGTGGTGCATTTGAGTTTCTAATGGTTGAAGAGGGCATTACAGGAAATTTTACCTTTTTTGTTGTTATTTTTCAATTACTGTTCTGTGTAAAGCAAAAGCTTTAACTTCCACAATCTGCATGTGAAGTATTGGAATTTCTCTCTGGTTTTGACTCCCAATACTGACTGTCACAATAGTGAGAGCACAGTGAGGACTCTCAGGGCATTGCCCCTCCTTCTGAACCCCTTGTAGGATGCATGACAGAAAGACTTGAGAGAGGCAGGAGGCCTCTCCACTCTACAGCATCACTGAAATAAATGCAGTGTGTTTAAAAAAAGTGTCTGTCCCTTTCAAAGATCTTTTCTAATGTTAGCAGGTATCTTCTGTTCCCTATTTTACAAAGAGGAGAAACTGAAAGTCTAAACCTCTTAATTGAATCTCTAAAGTGAACACCTTTGAAAATTAAATGCCTGAACTCACATATCCTATTGGCTATCCTTGGATTTTATTACCTGATGGTAGTTCAGAACAGTTTTTTCTATTTCACTTCTATTCTGCTCTCTGACAGCCTGGAGAGCTTTTGCACACAGTAGGCCAAACTTTCTGAGAGGCAGCCAATAGCAGTCATGCTAAAAGGAGCTTTTGGACAAACTGTTTAAGTCTTAATCCATCTGCTTGCTTCTGCTTTAACACCTTCACAGAGATGTACAGTATTTTCACCCATAAAATCATTATTTAATTTAAAAGGAGGATGAATAGGAATATTTTCTTTAAATTGTATGCCAAAGTAAGTTTACTGCTTAAAATAAATAAACAGAGCTTCCCAACTTCTATGAATTAAAGGAACTTTCAAAGACTTCCTATAGTAAATATGAAGCACCATAAAAATAGATTCTTAACATGTTGAAATAATGGTCTGGAATGTAATTAGAAACTTTAATATTTGCAGTTGAATGAGAATTCATTTTCCTTTACGTTTTTCTAGTTATGTTTCTTATGAGGAGCCTTCTGTTGAATCAGAAATAAATCTTTACCTTTAAAGTAGACACTATTTAAAAATTACAGAGAAGGGATGAACCAGGTCCAATCAGAAGCACACATGAAAAGTATCCTAAAAGTAAGTACAAATCCTAGAGGACAAAAGTAAATATTGTATTAAAAGGTGAGGTATAATCAGGGTACCTACAGCTACTTTGAACCTTGCAACTTGAACAGAGTAGGGTTTAGATAATAGCCTATTAAAAAGAGTCTTCATTCTTTTGGAAAAAGGTACAAGATGATCCTTACAATACCATATAAAATAAACAGGAAATCTAGATAATATCCTGGAAACTCCTAGTTATCAGGAGTTCTACTTGGAAACTATGTACTATAAGATTAAAGACAGCAAAGTGTTGCCACCAATACCTAGTCCTGTTAGAACCATAGCTTTTCATATCAGCACCTTTTAGATTAAACTGAGGTTATATCAGGAATCTTACTCTACATTAGTCTAGTATTTACTATAGTCATTAATCTCTCTGAAATAAGCTTTTAAACAACCTGCATGTACCAGTGCACACAGCACTGGTAATATATAACCTGACAATTCAAAGAATTCAAACTGTTCACTGATGGATCACCTTTCTTTCTAAAAGAAGCACCCTAAACATCGAAATTTCCACTTTTTTTAATGCAAAACCACATCAAAAATGGAATACAAAATCAAGCTCAATATAAGAATAATTTCTGAGATATGATATTGAAGATACTTGAGTTTGGTATTAAAGAAACTTGTATATTGTTTCCTTTTTAATTAGAAAAATTTCTAACCCTATATGCTGCACATTATAGGTCTAGACACACGATTTTCAAAGGTCCAAAATAAATGAAAAAGTAATGCAACTTTATTCAGAGCCTTTTTGTGTAGGGTAACTTTTTTGAGGTAAAGAAAATTCCCTGTTTCCACAATAAACTTCATTTGGAACTCACGAGTTATTACAGCTCTGAGCTAGGGAAAAAACTTGACAAAATACCTTATAGGTACCCTGAAAGTGCACTTTCAACAGTTGTCTCTGACTTTTCCCTGTTACAATAGGCATTTGAAGTGACATCTGAGCTATTTATTTTCAGTAAGAAGCCAAGCACTTGTGTCAAGTAGCACCACATTCCACAAGTTGTCTCATTTAAAAGCTGTAAGTCTAGCTAGATATTGGCATGCATGATTCAAGGGGACAGAACTCAGTACTTAGCAGGGGAGGGAAAGGCATTTAGAAGATAACAGAAGTCCAATTATGAACTGTGAAAATGCAGAAATCATTGAGGAAAATGAGAGAAGCCTATGCTTAAGGTTAGATGCATGTCTCAAATATCTCAATTAATCAGTCAACAATAAAAAAATAACTGCCAGGAAACATTTTAACCTGACAAGGTGTTGTAAACAGCGTGGTCCTCTTTTGGGATATAGTCTCTTGCTTTTATAGTACTAGCTACAGTCAGTGGAAAAAGTTATGGAATACAACGTTGGGGTGTCTTTGAATTTACTGAATTCCTTCCAAAATGCCTTATGGTGGACTATTTAGTATTCATCACCACGCTTCTGTGGAGCAACGGCTGTTAATCTTCTAAAATACACAGAAAAGGAAAAACATCAGCTCTACAAACAAGCTTGTTTTGTCCTATCTTGTCATTTTTAGCAGAAAGCCCAACAGCTCACCTACAGGGAGAAAGAATTTAGTAGTTAACCGTAAATTAAATAGCTAAAGCAGGAATCTACTGTCCAGTGTACCTAAGAATCAGTGAAACAAATTCACTTCTCTTTTCAAGGTCAGCACCAAGATGACAAACAGTCTGTATTACACAGTTGTATCATATAGTCAGCATGCCAGACGATGAACCCGTAATTCAACAAGCCCAGACTTAAGGTCCAGCACAAACACAGAGTTAAATGTGCTTCCCAGTACTTCTGAATATTGCATTCAGTCATTGCTGCTCCCTAGGAAAACAACCAATCCCCCAGCCACACAGACAGAGATCTCCTCCTTTTCCTAGGCCTCCAACCTCCCACTCCAGTGTAACCCAAAAAACCAAAGAAATCAGAAGTATGGCAGGCAAGGGCAAGGCTGAATTTTTGTCTGTGCAATGTGGAGTTACTGAAATGAACTTAACAGCTCAGTGAGATAAGTAGCACTGCTCTGGTTTTACACAGGCACAGAAGAGATGAGGGTCTAACTCCCCTTTTGTTGTTTAACCGATTTTAACGAGAGGAATTGGGAGGGGGAGAGAAGGGTGTCCAACTACTTTCTGGAAAGGTATCTTTGAAGGGAAAATGCAATCTTCAAAAAGGAAGAAAACTGAAAGCTTTTCCTCAAGTTTCCTTTCATTTCTTATCTTCCTAAAATACATATATACAGTTTGTTCCAGGAAATGTCTGAAATGCCTTCTGGTAGCGTTTAAATAAACATGAAAATCTCCTTTTGAGTTCAAAGAATTTCAAATAATGACAGGGGAAGAGTTCTTGGACTGTAACACAGATATAAACAAAGGTCACGAATCACTCTCAATAATTAAAATGCATTATCATTACTTTTTGACTTTTAGTCTGGTATCACATAACTGAATTAGACATGAGCAAAGCTCTAATGTGCCTCCATAGTGATCTTTTCCTGTACACTAAAACCAACAGACCTCAGCTACATTTCTCAGCCAGGAGCTAATGTTTCTGGGTGCATGTTACTGTTGCTGTTTCATTTGTCAGTAAAGCCTTATTTACTTGCTTCCTGTTATTAATTATGGGAAACAGGATCTCTTCAAACTGTAGGAGAGGCTCTTTTAACTCCTGTCTAGACTTTCTAAGACAAAATATTGATGAGCTCTTTAATGTTTGTGCAGTGACACAATCTCAGCAAAAATCCCCCATCGTTACCTCAAACAGCTTAAGGCTCCTTACCACACGTTCACAAAAAAAAAAAAAAAAATCCTTTAAATCACTCGGGCTCACATCCTTATTGTTAGTCACTGAAGTAAGGTTTCCTTTCATAGTTGGATACTTTCTTCATCTGTCACACTGATTAATTAACAGCTCACAGTATGAGCCCTGAGCTTAAATAGCCTACTGAAATGAGGAGGAGAGATCAACGTTAATATTCCATAAAAAGCTGAAGAGGAAAAATGCTTTCCTTAGTATGAAGGGATCTGTCTTCTAATAAGAAAAAAATTAACTCATTTCTGTTTGGTTATATTACATGAGGAGATGAAAGCGCCCAGCTTGCGAAGGGAGATTGCAGGAAAGGATTAGGACAAAAGTTAGAGAAGACTTAAGCATTTTAAATCAAACTGTTGGTTGCAAGCAACCAAGTGTTGAACACCGCTGAAATTATTTTCATCATTAAGAAAAGCCAGTTTATCAACTCATAATGAGCAAATCTATAAAAACACAGTACCATTGCCTGTAAAGATGTATGAGGGGAAAGGCATGCAATTACATGAAATAGAGAGTTGCTAAAACCTTAAAGCTGAAGCTGGTTTTAGCCAAAGCATTTGTTGTTTCTCTCACACACACCTCTTTCCCAAACTGTTACAGTCCGGTAATTATTTCAAGAGTTTGACTTCCAACAGCCACGAGTTCTCCCCCTTTTTTAAACCCCTCCAGTACTGCTGAGTGGGCAAAAAATACAGATGCAAGAAAAGTTGACAAATGAGTGCAAGGCCCCTCCTCTCCAGTGCCTCGACAGTCAGAGCCCCTGCCAAAACATGCCTGAAAGCTAGTGAGGAGACAAAGACACAAAGATTCCATTTTTTCAGGGAAAATAGATTTCATGTAGAAACTACTAGGGAGAAGAATAGCACATTGGCACGTCTGTAATCTCAAAAGCAGAGCAGGAATGAATGTTTCAAGAAAAAGTGAAATTATGTTTGCTTATTGAGTAAGCTCAACAAATGCTATTTAACACGCGGCTCTTTTTAAAATGCAGGGGGTAGGAGTGGGAAAGCTCCCATAAACTCAGAAAAACATTTTCAGTCATGGAGAACCTTCAGTTTAACATGATCCAAGCTAAGAGTTCACAGCTATTGCTCTAAATCATCTCCTAATAATGCCGCAGTACACAACCAAAACAAAATAAATCCAGCTTTTTAGCTCAAATCTGTTTGACTACGTTGACTACTAAAAGATGCTTCCTCTAGAGCGTCATTAATAAAGTTTCAATGAGTTTAAAAGCCTGGCACCTAGGCACATCCAAGTTTTCAAGCTTTTCATAACAAGTTTACTACTTTCACAAGAGGCACTCCTCACTGAGCTGGAACAGGTCTGCCTCTGAGCAGGGAGAGCAGCAGCGAGGTGAATGCAGGCAAGCAGAGCAGGAGAAAAAGCAACCACAGGATTTCTCTTTGAAACAAGTCAAAGCTGAGGGCGAGTCCAATTTATGGTGGGAAGATTTGGGACAACTCAAGATTCTCACTAATTTAAAAATAAAAAGGATATTCACAACAACATCTAAGATCTGAATTTAGGAAGCAGAGGTGTAAAATGGAGTTTTAGTCATCAGAAAGGCTTTCAAAATGCTCCCAGCTCTGATAATTAGTGCTCATCAACATGTAGCATTCTTACAAACTCTCTGCTTGTGACATAACTTTTCTTTGTCTTATGAGAGGCTGCTTCTACAGAGGCACTCAAATTCAGCCAAAGTCTTCCAAGTCTTTCAGCAGAACACTAATGCAGTATAAACAGAACATAGAAAATATTATATAGCAAACATTCTAAAAATGTGATTAATGCCCTGAATCAACAGGTTTTTGATCGAGGATAAACAACTGCTGAGAGCACTCTAAGAAGACCCCCAAGGGCCCTCTGCCTTGCAGGAACAACCATGGGCAGAGAGCTCAGCTCTGCTGGGCTCACCCTCATGTTCCTCTTCTTTCAGCCCATGAGGAAGTAGCACATTTCTGACTCTGAACCCAGGTGCTGCCTCTCTTCCCTTTTGTCTGCTCCTGAAAACTGCTTTGCCAAAAGATTTAAGAAAGAAAGGACTGGTAATCCTTTGACTAACTAATAAATCCCCTTCCGGATATAAACACTGATTGTTACACAGGAATTGATGATAGTCCAGAATTATTTATAAAAAAAAATCTCAAACCAAAACCCAACCCTATTCTCCGCATTACACCTGAGGTGAAGTACCAGGAACATCAGAAAACTTGAACACTGCCCATTTAGTTACAAATCCACATTTATTTTTCATGAAATTTCCTCACATTCCTTTGGCTGATCCCACTATCCTCCCACTTGCTAAATCTAGGCATAGTCTAACACTTCATAGCCAGTCAGTATCTAAAGTGTTTTGGGGTTTTTTATGCAGGCTGCAGTTAATGACTTAGGTAAGAGAAACAGCAGAGAATTAATAAGAATTATGAACAGTTACAAACATGCTTTATCTTATACAGCTGGTAAATTCATTCTTCAGAGTATCATTACAAAGTAATCTTTACAGAGAAAACTCAAGTTAGATTATAGAAAGCGTGCAGCAGTGGAAAATACTATCACTTGATTTCACATATGTTCCATCACTCACCTAACACTATTCCTATCTAAATACTTTTAAAGATTACTTGAAAATCAAATGTGAGCATTATTTCTACCTATAGAAGCTGTTGAAAGTCATCATGAAATCTTGCATTTGTGTCTAATGTCTGTCATTGCAACTGAGCTCATTTTAATGGCTGCATGTCCAGGCAATGTGTGGCACAAGGCTTGACAAGGAAGGAGACTTATGTTTTACTTGGCACTGGTACAGCATAGGTCTTTAGCATGAAATTTATTAGCATTAATGGGCATTGTGTAATTAAAACACTGTGCTTTAATGCCCTGAGGGGTGATGGGGCTTTTTTCATGTCCTATAAAATAGACAAATAAAAAATGTGAGACTTTTCAAAGCTATTCAAAGAATTCAAACATGCATGTTCCTCTCTATAGAGAAGGCACAGCTGAACAAGATGGATCTGAAATTCTCAAAATGTCTTCCATGAAACCAAAAGATGTTTAATACTAGACACCAGTTTTTTTGAGAACATGTTATGTAATTACAATATTTTGCAAGGCCACAAGTTCTTCAAAAAGTAACCATTACACCACTGAAAAATATAGATTTGAAAAAAAATAATGAGATCTAATATACCATACTTACTTGGTACTAAACTTGTTTGAAGGAGTCCAATTTAATAAAGTGGCTTTGAGAAGCAACTCAAATATTTGTTACTTGAGCCCTGGCATTTTCTTTCCCGAATGCCAAGAATTTAGAAGGCTTAGAGAATCCCATCACCTAACCCACTGCACTTCAGGGACGGGGGGATTTACGAAGCATTTATGTAGTTCCTCATGTGCTTTTGAATATCGCAGGCTGAGACTGGAAAAATATTCCGAGCTACTAAAAAAGTGCAGGAATTGTGTAGGTCTCATCAGGATTGGTGTATGTCAGCAGTGAAGATCAGACTATTACCTAGACCTGCATTTCAGTAGTTAAGCAGGATTAATTTTCTATAAGAGAAAATTAATTCAGAATTACACTATGGAAAAAAACCCAACACACACAGGTCTAGTATTTGATTTTTAAGAAACTGATCTTGCCAACACTTATCTGTAGCAAAGCAAAATAATCCTGGAGCTAATTTTCTGGCAATTTTTTATTGTTTTATATGTCTGAATGATCCTACACTAATAGCAAGTCAGGACAATGTGGAAAAAACACCACTGATGTAACTATTTATGATGTTTAAACTATTGACCATATAAGGCTTATTGACAGTATTGTGTCACATCTTAATATTCTGAATAATCTAATTTTGCTTAGAACTAAATTGAAGCAAAACTTATTTTATCTGAAAATCTGAAGAAAAAGTTAGTACAGACTGTACAAAACCACTAAGACCTTTACAGTGACACTAGCAATTTTTCCTTAGGGAATGTCAAGATCAATTATTGGCTGATCTATTGGACAGATCCTAAAGTATCAAACAAAATTCTTTATTTCTTTGTCTTCTAGACAAATCACCACAAAGCTGCAAGCCAGCAATGAAGGGAGCTGAGGGCAATTTGACCAACATCATCTGTGTCGGTTCCCCAGAAGTCGATGAAACACGTAATCAGGTCTCCAAGGTACATCCCAGAGATTAGTTGCTGTGCCATTCAATTAGTAAATGATTAAAACAAGATGTTTTCTTCGATTACATTAAGATACTGGCAGCAGGGAGGGTTATTACCTTCCATCGAAGAGTCTACCTTCCCAAATTACGTTGTTTATTAACACGTCATTAACAATGTGCCACCTCAGCCATATGATCAGTGGTCTCAGGTACAAAGTAAAGATTATTACAGAATTCCACCACCTGCCTCATTTGAGCAAATCAAGTAAGTACATCTGAATCATCGACTCCATAAAAATGTTCAAATGGTAGTTTTCATCTTCAGCTTTTTGCCTTTTTTGCCAAGCCCATAAGCCTTCTTCTGAGGAATCAATAAAACCACGTAAATAGAGAAGTTCTTGAAACTAAAACATTTTCCTTTTCAAAAGAACAGGACCCCAGGTAAATGATGCCTTTTAATACAGCACATGAAAATTTCAATTATGGAAATCATTATTCTAGGCACTGTGTGCCATTTTATATTCCCAGCAGGATGTTTTTCATCTCATCAAGATTTTCCGAGGTTGTTTAGTGCTCCTGTATATGCAAAACACATTTAAGGGCCCCCAAGAAGATCTGTTAATTAAAAAGCCTAGTCAAGTGGTCAGACAGCCTGGAACTTGAGGATTATAGGTAAGAGGGATGAAATGAACACTTGGAAATTATAATTTCTCTTTCTGTGGTAGCAGCCAAAGCAGCTGTTATAAACTGGGCAAATTAAAGATGTGGCTGACTAAGCCAGCAGTCTGGAAACAAGACATTGCAAAAACATAACAGCAAGTCATCTGCACCCCACTTTTAAAAAGCCAAAAGTGCTGACTATCGCTTTTTTACTCTCTCTTCCTGTTATTCTGATCTGTCACAAATATCCTCCAGCTGGTACCCTTCCAGCCCTTGTTCACCAGTTCTAGTTTCCCACCCCCATCTTAGGGAGTTAGTAGTAATTCCCAGGACTGTGGACAAGTGCTCCATGGTGGGAGTAGTCAGCAAACAATAAAGGACATGTTTAAAAGGTGAAATAACAGAGTTGATGTTCTATTCTTTTTTTTTTTTTATATGAGAGTTGTTCATGTAAAAACAGTCTTCTCATACTGAACAATATTTATCATTCCTTGAGAGCTGTTTCATCTGCCCAGTACAGTCAGCATCTAGTAGAGAAAGGTCGCCAATTATAAAACCCAGACTGCCACCTCACTTTCCAGATACATTTATTTAGTATACTACGTAACAGTCTTGTAATTGACTATTTTCAGTGAAAAAAACCTAAACAATCCAACCCTTTTTCTTCTACATTTTCTAGTCTGTTTTCACAATTATTTTTAAAAGAGATAAAAAATAGTTTTTCTATGAGCTAATGAGGCTATACATATTTTTTCCATTTCAGAAAGTGATGAAGGATCTATGAATTACTACATAAATAAGTTACTTAAAGACCCCAAAAACCATCCCAGAACAACCCTTTGTCTTTTCTCAACAGCAGATACAAACTTCCTTTCAGAAGCAGAATAAACATTAGTTGCTTTGTTTAGACAGCTTTTAGGTCAGTGTTGCCAAGCTAGAATTTGTCTCAATTTATATTAATGTAAACCTGTGGCCTATTTTTGATCTCATTTTAGACATCATCATGAATGAATACCTCCCAATCTATTTTCTCTATGTTTATTTGTATTCAAGACAAACTCATGATTTCAGATCTGTGGTACATGAATTTTTAAGTGTTGCCATTTCAATACTACACTAACGATGCTGTTAATAATATTGCTGCATTGAAATATTGCATCTGATTTGAGGCACACTCAAACCCTTTGCAAACAATTATTCATTAAACACATTTGAAAACTGTTTGTAAGATTCGTACCATAAATCTTTAACAGACAGAAAATTGATACAGGCAAGCTGAGTACTCCATTTTTTATCAGAAATTAGTTTTAGTGGCATGGGGCCTTTGTCTGATGCCTTTACCTGAAACAAATCAATTGCCATTTTGCATTTCCATACAAGTCTAAGAGCATAAGGGAACAGAAAAAGAATTCTAAAGGTTAAACCCCATATTCAGTACAGTCTCTCCCCTGCCCCTCTGTTATAGTGGGTATTTGAGGAGGTTCTTTACATCTCCTCCCACACAGTTTCTCTGTTTCATAAGCAGAAAGCAGCTGCTGGTTCTTTCAAGTCTAGCGGTTAGTTGACATTTACCAATAGTTTATGGGTTTCATTCTACCTTAGCAAGGAAAAGAGCTAGAATATCAGCTTTAAAGAATGAATATTAAATCTGTATGTTTCTAATTCCCCCTCACCCCAAACTGGAGGGTATTACTCACATTTGTTAACAGCCTGCTAAAAACCCCAGTAAACCTAAACTCAGACATCAGTTAGCTGGTAGTACTGTGTTTATTTCATGGACTTTTTCAGAGCAGAAACCCAGAGTACAAAAACCTTTTATCTGATGATATTTACTAACAAAGAGTTTTTAAAAGGTAACATTAACAGAATTGCTGTAGATGCAAAAAGGAACTTGGAACATGCAATTACTGGATGGCTCCAAACTTTACCTAATGTGTTTAAAGCCACAAAATAAACCATCCCAGACAGCTCAGCACAGAGACAGTGCAAGAAAATGCCATACTGGTTTTTCCAGGTGTAGGTCAGGACATTTGAAGACATCTATGACTGAACGTAGTTTCTTCTTCCTAAATCAAGGCTTCCATGACTGAACATCATAGAGGCACTTATAAAAGTTCTACTGGCTCACAACATCTGCAGGAACTCAGTAGTGCAGCAGTTTGCTGCACACATGTTAAACAGGCAGGACTAAAAACCATAAAAACAGGTCAAAGCAAAATGAAAAAGTATTTGAAATGAAGAATTTCACATTGATAACAGCAAGAAACATGGAAACAACCTTTCCCGCAGGTCAGCAAGCTAAAAGCAGTAAGAGGAAAAAGCCGTTTGCACCAATCCACACACAACAGAACTTGAGCATTACTTCCTTTTATCATGTATTGCACAGCACTAGATTTTTCTAAACAGCAACCAAAGCAAGACTTTCAAGTCCATCCAACAAACATCTGAATGACACAGCAGACTGAAATATTTCAAAGAGATCAAACATACACCAATGGCTACCTCTTGTTCCCTGGAATTAAGGGTGAAGAGCAGCTTATCTGGAAAGCAGAATCTAATTAAAAACTATCTTTTCTAAAGAATAAAGGAGAAAAGCACCAATCTTTAATCTGGAAACTCAGCTGGAGATGGACTGCAGTGTCTGTTTCTTTTTGCAAAGTAATGATTCAGAAGCACATTCAAAACCACATTTAAGTGACAAACATTCAAACATGAAGTACTAAAAATGAGGACTGTGGGAGCATGATCCAAGGACCACCCTTCTTCCCCCACTGATAGAAGCTTTAGGAAAAATCAGATATACCTGTATTCACATACATTAAAAAAAAGATCTGTAGTATCTTACCACACATGCTTTTAGAGAGACATTTGACTGATTTCAATCAGCATTTGTACTTCAAAAGAGATGATGTAATAGTCAGAGTAGCTAAGATTTTTTTCATGTTTTTGTATGAATGGAAAAGAGATCCAGCCATATCAGACTGATTATTTTATATTCTTCCATAGACAGTCACTGTGGCTTTATGAAGAGGAATTTTTTTCCCTCAAACTAGTTCATTTCTGTTTGGTTTTGAATTTTTTAAAGAAGCCCTCACATTTTCAACATTAGCTCTAGTTTTTCACTACACATAAGTAAAGTAAAATAAGTACAGGTACAAGTGCACAGACAGCAAGGTGTTTCTTTGTAATATTCAGTGGAATAAACACAAAAATTTTCCATGGCTCCAGAGCTCTTCAGCCACACCACACATAAGCACACAGTTGCTTCAGTTTCATTACTAAGAGCAAACCATATCATTATCCTTTTTTCTTTACTAGACAACATGAACAATGCATGTACGTGTTACTGTTAAGACTGATCAGAAAATAACATTCCTTTCTCAAAGAGATAAAAAGATTTTTGAAATTTTGTTATTAGACTAAAGAGAGGTATGTCCAAGTTATTTTAATTTTCTTTCGGGAAAAGAAGCTTACCATAAAAGAAAGAGGAGAAAAATTAGGCAGCACGATTTGCTTTCCAGATAGATAGTCTGATCATTAAGACTTTCACACACCAAGTATCAGAAACCCAGGTTTCCAGGCCCTTCTCCAAGGACAACAGAGCTCTGACATTCCAGAGGCACACCAAAACACAAGGCCATCAACCCTGCTAGGGCAGCAAGGGGGCTTTTTTTTTTTACTTTCCTCACACAAAAGGCCTTCCCAGAAGAACTTCCATTAAAATATGTATTTTTTCAAAACCTCCTGCACTTTCCCCACAGAGGAAAAGGAAGATTAAGTTTTCAACCAGATGTAGTTACAGTTTTGCATAGAACTGCAATTGCTGGGAAAAACTACAGAATGAGGAAAAAAACCCCAAAAAACCTTCTATGAAGTTCTAGTAATACCTTTAATCATATTACAAGCTTAATGCATTACATTAATTTTTTAAATTAACACAGTTGGACTTTTAGATCAAACAGAGAAGAGAAAAAAGACTGTGATCCAACAAAAGCGTATTACAAAAACACTGCTGTTCAAAACAGCTCAAGTATTTTCTTGTGCTTGAAGACTAACAAATGGGTTCTTCCTCAAGGCAGTCATCAGGTATTTTGTCTTTTTTTTTTATGGTAAGTTATAATTTCTACCCTCTATTAAATACACTCTAATCTGTATTCCTGTGGATAGCAATTTTCTTAAGACACATTTTGCTATTAGTTGTGATAGGATTGTTTTCTCTCATGTTTGCATTTTGCAGACCACAAGCCTCAAGACACAGTGGAAGAAACACACTGGGCTAACCCATCCTGTTGGTATGACACAAAGTACAGCCCAGTTTGGTATTCTTTCCATTCTGCAGGAGTCTAACATCAGGTAGTAGAAGCTAACTTATTTTTTTGCTGTTGAATGACTACCTGTTTTCTACCCAGTGTTTCCCCCTTAGGCAAAACTTACATTTTAATATTCTGGAGAACCTTTAATTTGCTGCTGTCTAAGGGCCACAAATAAGATGTGGCCATTCCACCCAGTCTGGGGGAAGAAGGGGGCTGGTTCTGGACACCACCACACCTTCCCTTTCTCACAGAGCCAAGGAAAGTCCATTAGAACTGACAGGGCATGCAGAAGGCAGGAGAGAGGGCTAATTGAGTTTAAAAGCTGGGGAGCTGCAGCCTCATTTAGGAAATGCCTCTAGGCTTGCTCAAGAGTTTAGTAATAAACCTAGACCACAAAGTAAACTGAATGTTCAACTCTACATGCCCAGAAGGGAGAGATGATCCTTTTCTCCATACTCCTAAGCCCATGTTGTTAACCCCTCCAATCGTTCTCCCACAAAGTAGGATTTCAGGAATCATCTCCATTTTTCTTACCCTGAAGGCAGAACTGCATACTGCTAACAGTTTCTATAATCTTGATTACAAATTTCTATTACAATAGAACATAAGTATCATCACACAAAATCAAGAATCTGTCTTGCTAAATCTTGTTAAAAAATAATTTTCAGCCTAAGCCAATTAGGAAAATAGAAATGGCCACAGAGAGTTTCAGAACAGAAAAAAAATCACATTTGATCTTTTCTGCCACAAGTGGCAACTATAGTTGGTACATGAGAAGCTTTCTGCCCTAACCAACTGATCACTAAGGCATTTAAATTATCTGTAAAGATGATTCAAAATGAGATAGCCCACAACCAGAATATCCACAGTATTTAATGGAGTTATTAAGTGTGGAAGGAATCTGGGACCAGCCCCCAACCCAGTCACAAACGCATTCAAGAAATTTGAACACATGCATCTTTGACCATAGTGGGACATATTCTGAAATAATACCAAAAATATGGGAACAACCACAACTAAAGTTGTTCTCACATGCTTTGTTTTTACTGACTCCAAGTTTTATAAAGCTTTTAGTGTCCTATAAAAACTGCTCCATGAAACAGCAGGAGAAACACTGAGGCTGAACATCTAGGAACTCTTACACAGATAGGTTTATACACAAACTGCAGTCATGACTAGGGCAAAAAGTTGCATGACTTAAGTGGAGGGTCTAGAGCCCAAGTCCATCCAGGAAGAACTGAGGGAACAGGGGCTATGAAGCCTGGAGGTTCAGGGGAGGATTTATCACTCTCTGTAACTCACTCACAGAAGACTGCAGCAGAACGTGTTTGAGTGTGAAGTGTACTCTTTTTCCCAAGTAACAAGTGATAGGATAAGAGAAAATGGCCTCAAGTTACACCAAGGGCCATTTAGATTTGTTATTAGGAAAAAATTCTCCACCAAAAAAGCCTGTGAAGCATTGAAAAAGGGTTCCCAAGAAAGTTATGAAGTCTTAAGTAGCTCCAGGGATGGTGACATGTACACATGGTGCTGTGGGACAAGATTTAAGCAGTGTACCTGGAACTGTCAAGTTTGCTGTTGGACACAAGGATCTCATGTGCCTTTTCCAACCTGAGTTATTAAATGAATGACAGGTTCAAATCACTGGCTCCATTACCACGTGCGCTGCTTTAGGATAATGGCTAATTCCTTCCTTACATGTCATTTAAAATGCCATCATTATATTCTCAAATCCAAGTGGATCTTGCAATCACCTGGGCCATATGAATGCATTTTAAGACTGAAATCCATCATATAGTTTCCTTCCTAATGTATACACACATTCCTACAGCCACAGTGAAAGTATTTCTACAGATAAAGCATTATCAGAGAGCCAAACTGTATCCGTGCTGTCCAACAGTTACAGCACCGCTCCATACAGTAAAACAGGAACATCTGGAATTCTGCTCTTGTGAGGGCAGCTGGGACTGCACTGCTACATCAGGAAATGAACTGTGCTCAGGTTATAAAATATACTTGGGGCTGTTCACAGAAAACTAGCAACCATCCTGGTATTGAAGAAATTACTGTTGTACAAGGCACTTATTAGGAAAAATTTGTCAAAGTGCATAGTATATTCTTCTGACACGGAAAAATTGTGCATACTCGCTCTATATTTTAATCCAATTGAGCGTGAATAGTCCCCTTTCATTTCAGAAATTATTTCTTAAGTAGAAAAATAGTGTGATAACTAAGACTGATTTTACCAAATCTGTTACTAAAGAGAGTTTTTTTCACTAACTCATATTCTGATCTAACTAAAACCAAGTTTGGGTAAATGCTAGCTATTACTTCTCTCACATTCTGCTTTGGTTTCATGTTACTTCTCAGAGTTTGTGGCAACAAGTGCAAGACAAATTATTAACTTCTCTTCAGACAAAACTGAAAAGTACTGATTGCAGTAGCCAGGAATAGTGGCCTATGTAAAATCTTTTGTTACTAATATTCTTTACTGTGGTGGATTGGAGAGGCTTGAGTTTTGGTTAAGGAAAAAAAACAAGTGGACCAGGACAGTACTCAACCCACTACATTAAGAAAGAAATAAACAAAGAAAATTGCTTTCAGTTGGCCAATCGTACCATTTTGTATTTTATTGACCGTTCTGATCAAGATTCCTTCCCAGATCAACATATTTGTAATATGACTTTTTTGCACATATTGGCATCAGTATTTTGGAAGAACTCTGATTGTTCTATGAATACACAGGTTTAGTAGAAACTCATTTTGATGATCACAGATTTGAAAGACTCTCTTTATATACACTTGAGACACACTAGATAAAGAAAATGCTCAATAAAATATTCTGCTAAGATCCAAAGATTCTAAGTTAATACAAAATTAATAAGAATAAATGAACTATTCATCTTCAATTCTATTTACTTTCAGTATTAAGTAGATCCATGTCTACTTCATACACTTTGAATTTTAGGTATGATTTGTTTCTAAGTGAGAACAGAAGGACATACCTAAATACCCACATTTACCACTCTTCAAATTTGAGACTTGTACTATAAAGAGAAACAACTTTCCTGAAACTCCATACCTACCCCCTTAGCACTTTTAATATTTCATTATAGTTCATGGAGTATAAGTTGGCTTTAAGCTTTGTTAACATTGCATGAATATTTTGACAAGAGTCCATCCACTTAGCCAAATCTGGAAACAGCTAAGTATTTACATGGTATTGTACCAGACCTACACGAGTGAACCAGTTTAAAGGCAGAAAAAAAGCCTAAGTGAAATTTACAAAGGCATTTGTAAAGAAATAATGCAACTATTGTAACATGTCCTACTAGAAGTGGTGGAGCACTTTGAGCAAGTTTCACTTACACAGCATTTCTTCTCCTCCTTTGAAATATATTCTAAAAAAAGCTTCACAGTTAACATATTGTATACATTTTGCAAGGTTTTCAAAGATCAGGAACTGTTTCTGGAAAGACTCACTCCAATTTGGCAAATAATTAGAGCCTACATTACACCAAGGTGCATTAAATGTTTGACATCTGTGAGCGTGCAGAAACACATACTTACACACAGTTAAGTTCAATAAGCAAAACGAAATCAGATATAATTTTAAATCGGGGCAAGAAAGAAAAAGGAATAAAGAGAGCAAGGGAAAAGACAAGAAGTGTAAGCGGCAGAAAACATTACAACAGCTGAGTGGAAACAAATGAGATATTATAGCTGGGGTGCAGTCACAGGACTATGTGTAACTCTGTTACAGCTAAACACCAAGAGCTTCTGGTGAAACTAGTTCTGTGTGTGACTTTAGGAAAAGTATAAAGAAGCATATTCAAAAGACAGCAAGCACAAAGAAAACACAGTCATGACTACTGACAATAGAGAATTCTGTACCAAATGTGTGAACGGGACATGAGTGAGGCAAAATAGAATCAGCCCCACTTTGCCTGGGATTTTTGTAGTGACACAAGCCAGGAATCTAAACAGAAAATGTCTGTCTGTGCTAGGAGAGGAAGACATAGAACACCACAAAAACAAACTGCTTTCCCCATGGAAGAATGGTAACTTTGGACAACATTTGGCATACCGAGTTCAAAGGGCTATTTCATCTGCATTGTAAGTACAGACCCAGAGATTTTACAGTATTCCTGTCTCCGTGCTATTGTTTTCTGTGCCATTAATGGCATTTAAATTATAGACCTGCTGCAGCCATGTAGTCAAAACACCACATCACCCAATGACACACTGTATTATAATGTCAGTGTGTCTGTGTTTTAGCTGTGCTTTCAGATATTCCACTTCTCTTCAATCACCCTTTTTCTCTGCCAAGGGATAGATACAAGAGACAAGTCTATCTTTAGCTCCACAAAAATTTCTTACTCAGGCAGCTGCAACACTTCATTCATCACATAGCCAAGTCTCCTGTTTATAGCAATGAAATTTTTAGATGTACAAATAATACAGAGGTGGATTAAAAAAAAATAATGGAGAATTTAAAATGAAAATACAGGATATGGCTAGGGAGTCAGAAATACACTTCAGAGAAAACTAATTTCTAAACTATATCAGGTAGGATTTCTTGTTTCTTTTGGGTTATTTTGAATATTAGGTATTTTTTTGTATTTACTTTCAGTAAAGTATTCCATCGTTACTGAAATACTGTTTTCCAGAAGCATAATACTCTATGTATTGACCATTACATACAGTTAATTCACAATGACAAATATTGATTAAATAACAACTTATTCTTTGAGAGCATCTTAAAAGAAAATATATTGATATTTCTTAACAATTGCATGACAAATCTGAAACATTTCTTTTTCTAAATTATGCTACAAAAAAAAGCTAAACTGGTTATAGCAAGTCACTAAAGAGCAAGGTACCAAATTCAGAATTTTAGCCAGCATTTAAAACTTTGTTCAATCTCAAAAGCCTCAAGCCAGCTATTTCAAGGTCACAAAACTCCTGGGGGATGTGTGGGAGGACATCTGCGCCTATACGCTGGTCTGCTGCTTGTAACCCTCAAATGGACAACTCCACTATGGAGGAAAGATTTATATATGAAACAATCTTGAAGATTCCATCATTTCCTACTTTCTGCATGTACAATTCATAATTTCAAGCACTCAGACTCTCAGAGTATTCACATTAAGAAAAATACATTCACAATATTTAGTCAGCTAATTTTACTCTGTATTGGCTTATTTGTAATGCCATATGCAAACCAGTGATTTTTCTTATTAAAGGCACAGTCTCAATCCAGAAAAGCCAAATATCAGGAATCCATGAAGACTTTTGAGCATGTTCTAAACTTGCCAAGAATATCTACGGCAACTGAATATATTTAGCAGTTCAACTAAACTTAAAATTGTTTCCACTGAGCAGGGTAAGACAAAAATCAACCTACAATTTTCTTTCAAAATCCTGGAATTATTTTACTTTTTTCTAAATGAAAAAAAGCTTTTAATATCTTAGTGATTTAGCTCCAATGCCATGTGATTTATCTCTTCCCACACTCCATTTTCAACCATCCCAAGTTACAATGATTTGGCATTGGAAAGAGGACTATGGAAGCATAAAAATTCCACCCAGCTTTTCACTCATCTTTTCTCACAGTCAAACCACAGCAAAAGGCCACCACACTATAGGCACTGGAGAAAGTCATGCATATATAGGAAGATCCCAAATGTTTGGGGTTTTTTTCAAGTGCCAATAGTCAAAAAGATACATTTATTATTCCTGACCCTTAGAACAGAAAGCTCAGTATCATTCAGACACAGAAGTTCTTCTCAAACAGCTGATAAATATTTAAAAGTAAATTCACTTTAAAGTCTTCTGCTGTCTGAACTATCAACAGAAGGGCCTCTGATGTGATTCAATCAAAGCTTATCAACCCATATCAGAAACACTCTGGAAATAAGTGAGGTTGGAAGGGACCTCAGTCCCTCACCTAGCGCAGTGTGCTACTCAAACCAGAGAAAAACCTGACATTACCCTGTGCTGGGCGATTTGTCTAAATTTCAAGTATACAAGGCAAAATTTCTTGTATTTATTTGATAAAAAATGTACATAGGAGCTTTTATTAGCCAATGACTGGATTGGAGGAAATGTACGTTTTAGCTGTAACATTTAACTATTCTTCATGACATGTATTCTCCTTTGTGAAAAGAAACCACTGTGGTATGTCAGATACTACCCATGGTAACCGCTGCTAAATGCACTCACTAGTTTAGACTAGACCCCTAGATAATGGTGTGTTAGGTGACTTGGTATGATCACCGAGTCTTGATATGGACGATCCTTTGCAAATGCTTTAAGTTTTTGAATCATTTTATTCTGACCATATTTATCAATGCCCCACTAATATTTAATTTCTTCTCAATTTATTTCATTCACTTACAACTGCCTCAGTAGTAAAGGCTCTTATGGAGTTGGTGGAGTCAGCCTTGACTAGATTCATTCCCGGTACTGATGGTTTATTGTGACAATTCAAACAGAACATCCTCCTTTTGTACAGAAGTAATCATCCTTTCCTAAACTCAGCTTTAAAAGTCAGCACAAGAATTTCCATTTAATTTCACTAAAAGAAAAGTAAGGTAACATCAGGCCCTTTTCAAAACCTACTTTGAAGACATACAGTTTGGCCCAGAGCTAGCTCTTGAACAACTCGCTGTTTATAAGTGTGTGACAATCCCTCCAAAAGAATCCATTAAAAGATACTCAGTTTTAATTCTCAGAAACTGGAGATCTTCTGCATAGAGTCTGCCTCCTTTAGTTGATTCAGTAAATTTGATCTTTGACCTTTAAATAAGGGTTAAAATACCAGATACTCTCTTCAGACGTCTTCTTGAAAAGATGTGGTATTTCCTGACAACCATTTCATTCATACTTGAAAACAGCAGGCTGTAACCCATGTTTCAGGTAGAGAATGAAAGAGCTTATTTGGGAAAAAGTTGAATACCTTTTGCTCTACCCTGTGTTGCAAAAATGGGATATCAGGTCCATTTTTAAACTTACTGATATGTCCTATTGATGAGGCAACAGGAAATTCACGGACAGAATAGGAAGGGGACTGCACTTGAACACAAACCCAAGTGAGAAAGATCAGTTCCCTCTGCATCCCCTCTTACAAATCACAAGTCCCATGTTAGACTATATATTTCCAAGATTTTCAGGGATATTAATGATTGAATGCATCCATTTTGCACCTTGTTATACATTTTCATATCCTTTTCTTTTTTTTTGAAGGAAAACACCATTTTATTATTCAATTAAGGATGTATCACAAAGAAATGGGTGTACTGCTTTTCCAATACATGCATTCTTCAATATTTGTGTAGAACAACACAAAATTAAATGTTTAGGTCCGTATATTTTCTAGCAGATATTATTGGTGGAGTGCTACTAGAAATAACCCTTTACAAAAACAATATAAAAATATTTTGGTTTTCTTCTCAATTACACAAAGTTTTTGCTCTGTGAAGTCCAGCAAACAAAAAATATTGACACTATAAAACCCTTTTCCACTCTTGACCATCAGAGAAATCTGTTATATTGTGTCACAAGCATCTTCTTTTATTCAGACCTGTTTGCACTCAGTCATGTTCTTGGTGATCAAATTTTGAATTTCCTGATAAAATATTTCTGTGTATTCACGGGTCACAAAATTTTCAGCCATTTCCCTGGCATCTCCAGACAAACTCCTTCAACTACATCTTCCAATTTCAACTTGCATACAATGATAGCACGACTGTCTGGAATACTTAATTTCTACAGACAAAAACACAGCTACACATATTTAAATATTTCCTTGCACAGTCAAGTGGCAACCACCCATGTTCAGGGACATGTGATGGGACTGAAGGGCACACAAGGAGGGAGAAACTATTCCTCCTGTCCACACTTTTTGCTGCTCACCATCACTCAAATGCATAGGGTTGTAGAGAAACTTGCAGCAGCCCTACCACATCTGTAGGTTTTAAATATAGTCATAGATCTAAGGATATGAAAATCAAATAAATTTGAGTAAAATTTAAGCTACCACACTAGAAAGAGTTTGCATATCTGTTCAATAATTAATTACTTTTTAAATCAGATTATTAGATACTCTCTGGAGTGAACATAAATTCATATAATCTGGGAACTGTTTTGCTGAGCTCATCCAGACACCTCTTGTTAAGCTGCAGGTTTGGGCAAACATTTTTAATCACATACTTACTAGATGAAACGTTATCAGTTTTCATTATTAAGTGCCTATGTTTGAGTTGAAGAAATATGGAGAGAATACTTAAAGAGCAAAGAAACCAAAACCGACTCCAAAAGAAAAGAGAGTTTCCAAACCCACAGAAACATCTATGCCTGAATTCTGGTCCTGAAAAAATACCTTTATCACTTAATATAACAAAAGCTTTCTGATCATAATTTTCCCAAACATAAGAAAAGCTATGTAAATACAGTACAATGAAAATGCCAAACCTAAACAGAATCACAAGTGAACATCCATGAAAATTTTAACGAGAAATTATATCTATAGTGCACTGAATTATCTTCAGTTTATAATTACCAACTTAGTCATAAGCCACAGACACATAACCCCTTGCAATGCAATTGCCCAGCTGCCACATTTCACAACAGAAAGAGAGCTCCCAAGGCTATTATTTCCCTTTTTCCAGTGCATTTTTGCAACATATTTTTGAGTTTTATCTTTAGAGTCCAGCTGGAAGCACGCTTCTGTTGCCAGCTAGTTTTCCCCTTTAAAGTCCCTCCCTCATGAAGGGAAAATGCACACAGCGGTGCAGTGGTGGGAGAAGCAGGAGAGTAAAGGGGGAAAATACAATCAGAAGCAGTAGAAGCAGTAGTTCTACCAGACCTGTGTATTAAGCAGCATCTTTTTAGTCATAATAACTCTTCAAATGCACCTCATCATAAGCTATTACACACCACACCTCTCACAAGAATAGGCATGTTTGCCATGTTTCTGTGCTCTCATTTCACATAAGCAACCTTTGTTCTCCTCGTCTCAAAGTAATGAATGAAAAATCAAATTAAAGTGTGCAAGATTCATACTATAACACATTTGTACAAGTAGTTTTTCCAAGTATGCCCAAAAGGCATCTAGAGAAGAGTAACTAAATTAACTTCAATTACCTGATCTTCTGAACAATAAACAAAAATCAGCATAAAGTTTCAGTAATAAAGCAGTCAAACATGAGTGAGGAAGCTCAAAACTCAGTTTACTTCTTCCAAAGTCCATGTAAAAGAAAAATACCTTAGGAAATCCCCACTTGAAAAGAAAACTACTCCTTCATTAGGACAACTTGAGTTGGCATACATGGAGTAGAAGAAAAATTGCATAGCACTTTTTAAGGTTCAGCTTTGCAGATAGGAAATGCTAAAACTCTTACACTGAAGGTAAATCATAGCATCCAAAATAAAGGTTATCAAAGGAGAAAACCTGCCTTAAAGATTGTAGGTTGCTCCTACTAGTAATTCTCCATATTAAAAATCTTTAAACAAGGAATTTTTCCCAGAGCCGTTTTCCAACATTTATCTCCAGAAAAGAGCTTGTAAGATAGAACAAGCCTTCTGGTTTTGTCTGTCTTATTGACAGAGTAATAAATCCTACAGTTTTCTACATATAAATATTATTTTCTTTTATACTTTCAGGTTTAACTTTCAGTGTAAGATTAAGCAAAAAGTTAATTTGCATTCTAAAAATTCCTTTAAGATCCTCAAATTTCATATGCTAACATTTTCAGCTATCAAAGTCATACGCATAAATACTGGGTTCATACATTTACATTTCTAGAATTAGCAATGGAAGTTAAGCTTTTTGATAATGGAAACAGACTTTGGGGCTCTGGTTTACCTGCTAAACCTCTTCCTGGAAAACTACGGAGCTGGAGAAAACACATCCTGCATGCAGATTTCTTGGCTGTGCAGTATCACACATCACCCAGGAGCTGTCACTTCAGCAGAAGGAGCAATATCAACTTAGACCTATGAGGAAAGCAGAACACCCAGCAAAGAATACATTAGCTTCTTAGTTAAGGACAAGAGGAGTCAAGCATAACCCACAATTACTGCAGCCATTTCCTAGTTAGAAGGCAAAGAGGAAAGGTCCTGAAAACAGGTTAGAGCAATCAAAGGTCTGAACTTACTGTTCAGCTAAACACTGCCGTTATCCTTCCAAGCACTGATACCCAAAATGTCTATAGAGATTTATATCTAGGCAATACATAGAGCTGCCTAGAAACTTGAACACATAAAAATACTCTCAGAAGTCTGCAGGTTGAAGATAGTTCTCCTAAACTATATGGGGGAATAATGAGAGCCGCAGGCCTAGAACTGTAATCTTTAAAGTTCTGCTGGCTTTACAACCATATGGCCAGAAACTCTCTCCTGGAATTTGGCCTCGAAAACACTTCTCTGCCAGCTGACAAAGGAGCAGAATACTGCCTCCCTCTGAAGAAACTGCTCACCCACCCAGGGCACAGACCCTGGATTTCAAACCTCAACTCACCCCCAGCTACAACAAGATACTGTGATTGAGGAATGCTCCCTCAAGAAGCAAAGAGCAATTTAAACATTGATTTGGCAATAGAGAATACACCTGGTAATCAAGACACCATCTTCCCTCATGTTTAGCATTTGTTCTGATGCCTGCTCAGAGGAGCAGAAGGCAGAGGTACCTGCACGCACTGTCTCCTGCTGTGCAAGACACGCTGAAGTGAGGCCAGCGGGGCACTTCTGCAGAGGCAGAGTCAGCTCCAGCCTGGCCCAAGCAACAGAGAAATTGTCTGGCAGATATTTTGTGGCCAGTGCCTTTGGGCTTCTCTGTGGTGAGATCAGCACTGAATGGGCTGTTTTGAGAATTCAGATTTTATATTTTGGTACTGTGTGCTAATTAAGCACCTTAACCCAGCTTTGGAACACATTTAAGAGAAATAGAGCAGTTTCATTAGTCTTACACTAGGCTAATTTTTTATGATTGTTTTAAATGCCTACTAAAAACTATCTGCATATTTTAAGTGTGATTTAAAAATTAATTCTTTTTCTTCTTATACAAACAAATGGCTCGTAGCATTTTTAGAAAGGTCCCTGGATTCTATAAAAACTGGAAATGCCATAAAGATACATTCGCAATAATGAACAAATTTGTTTGCACGTTTACCATCAGCATTACTTTTTCTGAATTTCATTTTAATATTACATAATTTTCATTCTCAGCATGGAAACTGTGCACAAACATCATCTGCGTGGTGAGTGCTGGGGGTAGCTGAACTGCTTTATAGGAGCTCTGCTGGGTGGTGTTCTGTGCACGTGCAAGGCAGTGTGACATCGGTGTTTAGACTTGACTGCAAGCAAACCAGTTCTTTAAAACAGAGGAATATCTAAATTCACAGAGCTAAAGGTCTGGCAAGTGAAGAACTAAATGACAAATACCACATCAGCTGAGCATAAAAGCATTCCATGTAATACAAGATACCCACACTTTCAGACCAGAGACCAGTTTAACTCCTTAACCATGCAGGATGGCAAAACATTTGTTACATAACAGCAACTTCACATGGCATTTTTACATCCTGCCATCTTTTCACTGAAGAACAGAAGATTAGACTTCTACCGACTCTGAGAGACGGGGAGTGGAGCCAGCAGCAATATTTAGCACAGAGTGACTGATTTCTGGCACCATCTAGCTTCTCTGCAACAGGAATCTGGCAGCCTGGTAGGTGCTTTTCAAAGACACTGATTGAATAGTTGATACTAGTTCTATACAAAGGCTCAAGACAGCACAAGAAAGAATAAGAAAAAAAGTAGTTTTGGGGCTTAAGACCGACTCTTTTTTTTTTCCTCCAAATAAAGATCATGAGGTAAAAATCCTGGGCAGCATACCAAAGCCAAGAGTATGCAGACTCCGTTCATCATTCAGCTTCTGACTATGCAACTCTGCCAAATATCTGTAGTATATATGAAACTATTAGACACAAAGAAGCCATAATGCAAGCAAGAGTATTAATTGTTCATTTTCATGGGACATGGTATAATCTGAAAAAACCAGATTTGCTTTGACCAGTGGAACTATTCCTAATTCCACTCAGGAACTGCAAAATTCCAACGATTATTTGTAACCATAAAGATAGTGGATTTATACTCATTCACTGCACTTAAGGGGTTTTGAATGCTAGAAACTTCAATCCACCCCACCAGCTCTGTATGGAGAGCTGCTGACCATTTGAGAAAAGCAGCCATGTTTTATGCAGAATGTCAAAATGCATTAACTGATGAGATACGCAGCCTTTGGATGCTTGTGCTTGGTAAAATTTTGCAGAAACATATTTACTTGTCAGCATGAGTATATGCTTACAGACTCCCACACTGATCAACCAGAAAGAAAGACAAGTAGGTTGGTTTATATCCTCAGTAGAGGAGGAAACAGCAGAGAAAAAGGAGGAAAAAAGAAAAAACTCTCTCTGGACTATACCAGACAAGCAAGCACAGTCTCTCCAATTCAGAACTTTTTTCCAGTTCCCACAGTGTGACTTTCTTTCTGTGCCTGAAATCACCTGAAATGTGCTTTAGGAGCTAATCCCTACACCTTTGGTTTACTTGGCACAGGCCAACAAAAGCAAGGATTCTGAAATGCATGACAAACCCAGCCCACTTTCTCACTTCGTCTTTTCAACGGCATGTGACCACAGCTACTGAAAATAGAAAATTAGCTACATTTACACACAAGTAGTACATAGGAGTCTCCTAGATGGAAAAAATGGAACATAGTTACATGCTTTTTCCTCTAATCCACGTAAAGTAATATTTCTCTCCCTCAGGGTCCTAACGTATTCAGTTAAGGCACTTTCTCAGTAAAGAGGTATAGGGCTCTTCTGCTGTTGATTCATTCATGATCAGCTCTGGTTTTGTGATATCATCCAGTAAGCAAAGTGTAAATGCAAGGGAGGCATAGCTATGTGTTTTAATGTATTTCAAAGGTTTTTTATTTAAAGAAGAGTCTTATGTTCTCTTCTCCCTAGATACACACATTTTCCACTACTTTTAATTATACAAGACTAAGAAGGACCATGTATTTTCCATGACATAGGGACATGTGATAACTAAGATTAGTAAGTCACTATTTGGTGTGGCACGAATAAGAATATCAAAGTGGGAAGGAATTTCAAGATTTAGATCTAAGAACCCAAATGCACCCAAAATCTGAACCACAAGCAGAAGTCTAAACTAAAATTTGAGACTACCCTCAAAGTCAGCACCCATTATTTTAAGACACTTCATACTCACTGAACAGTCAGTTACAGATCAAAATGAAAGAGCAAGCAAAGCAAAATGAGGTAATGAGAGCAAAGCAGAGAACACGTTCATAGGGGGAAAGGGAAATTGAGACATCTGTCATTAACGTCTGACTTGGATGTCTCCTAATGGGTTTATATTCAGTTCTATGTTATTGAGCTGTAATTACTACAAAGAATGAGTTTTTATATCTCAGAATATTCTGGATTGGAAGGGACCCACAAGGATTATCAAATCCCACTTGAGTGAACAACCCACAGGGACTGAACCCACAGCCTTGGTGGTCGCGCCACCCTCTCACCATGTCTAGAACTAAAGTATCTTGGGTTATTGCACGGTGTTCACCTGAGAGACAAACTGTGAGGAATTAAACAGATTTTTGTGATATTCTTACACTCAGATTTCAATCTTCAGTGATGCACAAAATAAGAGCACTGGGATTTTCAGCAGCAACTCCCCTGAGTATCAAGGAAAGAGAATTTTTTAAATCCCTTTGTGCTTTTGAAATTCTCTGCATGCAATTTCAGGGTAACGTATTGTTTTAAAAAGCCTGGTAGGGAATTCTCTAAAAAGCAAAAAGTTAGATTTCCTGATATGCATATATGCAAACCTCTGTCTCCTGCATTTTCATGTACCAAAATGCTGCAAAATTAGGGGAAAAAAAAAATCAAACCCATAGCCACAAGAATGTACTGTGCTTATGTAAATATTTTCAAAAGATACATTATGCAGTTAATCCAATATAATCATAAAGAGCTGAATGAGATTCTGATCCTGACATTCAGCTACCCAAAATAGGTGCTTAAGGATTAGAAAGACAGCAAAGAACAGAGGAGACAGTAAAAGTGCTAAAAGCATTATAAGGAACCTTTATATTTTATATTCAGGTAGTTTGTCATGAGCAGCCCAGTCTCTTTCTGTATTGAATAATTCCCATATCACATCTCAGATACACTAATCAAAAACAACTTTCTAGTCTTGCACGCATGCTTAGAGAGAAGGAAGAGGAGGTCAAAAAATACCAGTAAACTCCCCCCGTCCTCACCTTACTGGCCAATACCTCTCCTTTTTATCAAATACCTGAGGAATAATCCTCCTAGACAGAGGAGAAGACTGAAAGAAGGTAACCGATTTGTATGTGCATCCTATCGTACTTTTATTTTATAATTTAAAATCAATTATATATATATATTTTCACTAACAGGCAAAATTGCAGCTCTAGACAAAAATGTGTCTTGGATCTGCTACCTTTATTAGCTTGTTAAATGAACAAGCTAATATTAGAGAAGAATCTAGATATCAGAAATCATTTGTCTTCAAATTCCTCCCAGTCTTTATCTCAGAACCATGGTGAATCATTAAGTATTTGAGCTGTTTTTTCTTCTTCCTCACCTCACTGTGTTTGAAATTAGACTAGCAGTGCTGTGAACATCATGTGACAATAATACTGAGCTCAGGCAGGACCCTCATGTGCCAAGAATATAAAAAAATCTAAATTTCACAACAAGAAAATTAAGTTTCAGAAACATGAGACTGGTTATATCCTTTCTTTAGCCATATTCTGTTCTTACTTCCATCCTATTCACTAATTTATTTCTTCCTCAGTCTTGTACTCCATCTCCCAAGCCTTCAGTGACGGCTTTTAGAACCTTAAACCAGTCTCAATGAGTAGGTTGAGATCAGCTGTCAGATCCATGGGGTCAGAAAGATCAGAACACATTTATCCAAATTCTGAGTGCAGTGCCCTATTCAGACAGCTATGCTGCCTGCTAGTTATCAGGTGGAATTGAAAACAAAAGTTATATTAAAAGACAGCAGGATCATTATTTCTCCTTTCTGCCCCACCTCCTCAAGTGCCTGAGGTCATTTTCCACAACAAAAATGAAAGCCCTTCTTGAAAGTGTTTTTGTGCTAAACAGCAGTGGTTAATTTCTTGCAACTAATTAGTTATTCAAGTGAAAGTATAATGATCCTCCAACATGATTGAAAGTACTTCAACTGAGTTTCCTGCTAACAGCATACTTCTAGAAAAGATGCAATAAATCAGCAGGGTTATGGAAATCTTTAAACAAAAGCAAGTCTATGACAGGAACCCATTAAAGATATAGCCACATAATATTTATGCACCTAACTGACTTGTGCTTTTAACCCAGCACTTTCAGCTAGAGCTTTTTAGCACCTGGGTCGTATTCAGTCAGAATGAAATTCACCCTATCTGCTGAGAGCCAGCACAATGTCTCTGCTTTAGGTGCTCAGAGTATAGAGTTACCATAGGACTTAAGGGAGGGAACTTCCCTCCAAATGGAATTTCATCCAGATATTTCCAAATAAAAACACAAATAGAAAACCTTTGAACAGCACAGAAAATGTAATCTGTGAGCCTCAAGCTCCTTGATTACCTTTAGCAAGAAAAGAGGCTGGTACTGACACAAGAATGGTTTACAGATCCAGGGAGGTATTGGAACAAAACTCCTCAGAATAGGCAGTATCACCAATGATTGTTCAGCTATGATTTGTGATTAGGAGTGGCTACCAAGATGGTAAGAGGGGATCTCTTGAGACTTTTACAGAACGTCCTGATGGCATAAAATGCCATCCACTTACTCCCAAACCTACTAGTTAATTACAGGGCTTGTATTTAAATGTATTGGGTATTGCAGAAAAGCAAGACCCTGCAGTGGAAAAATGCATTTTGATAATGTTTGAGGCTTCTGGGTGCCACAGATGTACTGATCTGTTCAAATCTCCAAAACAAATAGATATTTCCCTTTCTTTTTTTACATTTAACTGTCTGCATATGTGCTTGTAAGCATATTTAAGCAACACATAAGTGCATGTGAAGCAAAGGGAATGGTTTAATTTTTGAACTTATTGGGCTGTACATGCTTTCCCTCATACCATTCACTCATTTACTTCATTGCCAATCTCCCAGTCAGTCTTCGCACAGTTTTAAGACAGAATTTGAATTCACAAACCAATATGAGTAAAGGATTCAAATACAATTTCCTGGCCTAACTTTCCTTGCTGCTGTGAGGTTGGAAAAGGGAGACTTCCGGGAAAGATGTAGGAACTGCAGTTTACTTGGGACTCTGGGAGGTGGGGATTGAAGGACAGAGAAAAGGAAACCAGACATCACTCCCCCTTCCCACTAAAATCAACTTTGTCTTCACCATAGGTTTTTGGGCCAATGACCACTTTCAACTCACACCTTCTGTTGGAAAAATAAATTAGGAGTGTAGCTTTATTTTGTCAATAGAAAGTTTAAAGTGCTCACTGGAGCACAAAGCTTTTCAAAGGGTAGCTGAGCTTGACAAGGAGGAGGATGTTGAGAAAGCCACAAAAACACGGGCAGATTACAAACCATTAAAGGCCATGCCGTTTTTCAATAATAAAGATAAGACCTTTAGAAAAGGTCTGGTAATTTCTATCCATGTATTGTGGGCTATTTCTCTTTAGAAGAATATGTATTACTTAAAAAAAAAAAACCTCTGCCAGAGCAGGAAAAGGTATTTTGTGTTTGCATGTGTTGGTCTTGACAAAAAAGAGCCACCAGAAAACAGCAGACTTACTAGGCATTTGCTCCCTGAATACATGGGATTATGCTTCACATTTGTGCTGTAAATCACTGGATCCTGTACAAGTAATTGTACTGCAATGGGTTTTGCTATGTTAAATATTTAAACTGTGTGCCCAGTCCTTCAAAGTCTGAGCTTATTCTGTGTTCAGAGCTTTTTAGAGTTGAGTCAATAGCATATTTGTTTTGAATGGCTGTTCCTAGATAACAGTTACAAAAATCCAAAACTTGTTTACATCATTTAACATGCCTAAGAACTTAACTTGAGACATTAAAAATGCCACACAACAAGCAAGCAGAAAAATGCATTACTTTAGAAGAGTCTCTACTGGTGAAAAGAAGTTACACCATCAAAAAGCAAAAAGAACATTTTGCCAACTCTGGACCAAGAATTGCATTGTTTTTAAACTGGAGCAATGACAGGCATAAAAAGACTTCAAGGAATTTCCTCTTCTCCCTGAAGATAGTCATGAGCCTTTCTACTGCCCCAGACTTCATGTTGTAGTGATTGCAAGGATAGGCACGTCTTGTGAGTCTTAAGCAAAGCCCTTGTTTATCAGAGTGTGCAAAATGTGGAAAAGAGTCCAGGCAAATCAGGCAATTGCATCAGTCCCAGGAAAACTGCAGCAGCACCTTCAGCTCATACAGGCAGTTACAGCAGCTGTGTAGCAAATGCCCCCGGCCTATTTTCTTAACTTGTATTTCTACCTTAAGAACAAAACTTCACCGACAGGCACTTTACACAGAGATAGTCATGGAGTGTCCTAGACATTCTCAAATTGCATTTGTGGTCTAAATACTGTAAAGTATGGTGATATTTTTGGGAACAAAGATGGAGCATAATTTCTCATCTGTTTCAAGTTACACATGGAAAATACCGAGGATGTTAGTAACAAATAGATGTACATACAGAAATTTCACAAAGGAAAAAATTGCAGAAATGCCAAAATACAATTACAGCAAAGGAAATAATGCAACCAGGCAATTATTTACCATCCTCATATTTTCAGAATCACAGTTCTAATTGTTAGAATCCAGTACAGCATAGTAGACGCAGTATTGGAAACAACAAGTCTTTCATATCTCTATGCTACCTCGACAGTTCCTGATACCTAATCTGGAAGCAGACAGAACTCAAAAAGGTGCCTCTTTTCCAGTGAAGACGTGACTTCCCCTCCAAGGGCCTGGGGCACTCTGCCTCAAATGCTAATAGCTGGGGTTGTGTGCAATAGCCCTATATTGTTTATATAGCACTTCACATGTTCAAAGCACTATGAGATATCAGCCATCACTACACTTTTATGAGGCTGTAAGTATTACCCACTAAACATCAGGGTTCAAATGACTTGCTCTTGATCAAAAGAAACTTTGTGCAGCAGGACCATAATTATTTGAATTTGGTAATTCTCACAGACCATTCCTATGGCAACACAGAATGAAGAGGGGGAAGGGATATTGAAGCCAATTGCTCTTGCACTCTGCTCTGGCAATGAGATAGACACATGGAGGATCTCTTAAGCAAAACTACACTCACAGCACCTTTAATAGAAAATTCTAGAAAATTATTTTTAAAAATCAGGAGCAAAAAGTAAACAAAAGGTTTTGAAAGCCCACAAGCATGTTTTTCTAAATGTATCTATTTCACATATTCACTGTGAAGAACATAAAAGACAACATGCAAATAGTACTGAAGTACTCCAGAAATCCTAAAAGAGGGTTCTGAATTCATTCCGAAGCAGTTTGGGAATTTTTGTACCAAGAAGATTAGTAGGCAACTTAAAAGCAAGTCCATTTTCTGCAGAAAAAGAACTACAGTCTCATGTCTTACGGCTGACTACAGTAGGACTCAACTTTTAAAAATATAGAATGTTTTTGCTCTCCATTTTTATACATACATTCTTCCTATAAAAATTCAACTATGCTGACATTTATATCTCTAGTCTCAAAGTATCAAGGCTCTGTTCCTGAAAAAGAATACAAGCACAACGATGTTGAAAAACAATCAATGTATCCACAGTACATATGACAACCAAATAAAAGCTTGACATAAATGCTAAACAGGAAAGATGCTGAAGATTCTTCTCTTTACAAGTGAAATCACTTTATCCAAAAATCTTAACATTGAGATTGAAGGCAGAATAAGAAAACTTATCCTCTGCCTTTCTATCCTGTGCCCATCCTATCCCATAATATTGTTTTTCCAACCTCTTACATTTTGCCTCATACATAGCCCTGGTTTTCACACACACTTATATGTTTTCAGAGCACACCTTCACAGTTATTTGCCTTAGAACCTTGGCTGCAGAAACATGTGGGAAATAGATCAGACTACTAAGACAAAAATGTAGACCACTACACACAGTCCAGATTCATCAAATAAGAAAAGGATGCCTGTTTAAAGATATCACAGGAAGGGGGAGGGAAAGAAATTCTCTTCAAAGGCAGCAATGAGTGCAGAGAGAATAACTAACAGAACCTTTTGTGTTTTAGCCAGGTTGATCCTGCTGCTATGAATATTTACTCTCTATCTTACAACTTTCAGTTGCCATTTTTCAGGTACAGGCCAGACAGAACTAACTCTACGCCAGACCATGCTTTCAATTTCTACTGTTATGACTAATATTGCCTGAAAAGTTAAATTACTGAAATACTTGCTAAAATATTAAACTTTAAGTATAACATCAATAGGTGAGTATTACTTCATGGATATTAATGTAAGAACCAGCTACCACACTCCCTCTACTGATCTAAAGAACAGATGTTTGCATATGATTTATGGACACTGAAATATGTGCATTTCTTCCATAAATAGTAATGTGTTCCAGTAACAAAGAGTGGAGAATTGTGATCCAAAAAACTGGTAAATTGCAGGCAGTATTAGAATTTATTTACCAATTTTTGGCTTTAAATAAAAAAGCAAATCTCATAGAGCCAGGGCCTGAATCCCATATGCTGGAAAAGTGCTTGCAATTTCAAACAGGACTAACAACATGAATCAATAAATTGAAGTCAGGCTCAAAAATGCAGATATAAAAGTCCTCTTAGAACATGAGTTCAACTATGATTTGTTAAATAACAGCAACAATTTATATTGATTGAGACACAGTAACTCTAAACAGTAAGCAAAAAGCCAATATTACTGTGTTTACTTTCACATTAAATTTGGGCTTGGAAGTTTTTTAGTATCAAGACTTAACAAAATACTAATCAGGTAAAATTCCAATGGGCAAAGCATAGTTTTGAGCTCTGCAATTAAATTATTTCTGGAAGTGCAATCAAATATTTGATTGAACTAATATCACTGCTGCTCCTCACATTTGTTCTGTTCCTAAATTAGCTTTGCTAATCAGTATCCTACCTCATAGCCTGTGTTGTAAAAATGTAACATTAGCTGATGGGTTTCATTTCAAGAGCACAGTCAATTTCTGGACACAAACTTACAGAAAAACTTTGTCCAAGCCTACAAACACATGAAGCAGCATGTTCAGAGATGTCAGTTTCTGGGCCATCAGAACTCTGCTAAGACTGAGTGAACTTCAGATCACTCTGTGATGGCTATGTACATCAAACATGCACAGTCTGGTTTAAAAACCAATTTTGTGAACAATATTTCACCTCAAAGTGTGTTCTGTTTTTCTGCCCTCTTATTCTATGAGCAAGAACCAGGAATGTACAGAAAAAACATCTTTGCAGAATGCAGAATTTAAACAAGGCAACCACAATTTTTTGCTCCTGTTTCAGACTGGCATGCAGTAGTGCTTCAAGATGTTATGCAGCTGCTACTTTTTCCCAGAGATGGCTGTATTTCAGTAAATGGTGAAATAATCCCTCAAAAAAAAATTTTTTTTTCCCCAGCAGAGGTTAACAGAGATGTTTTCATAGGTCTAAGGCAACATGAAAACATGGTGATTGTGTGGCTGGATTTCTTGAAAAACATTAGCCTTATATTTACTGCATCAGTAATTAGGAGCTGATGCTACACTCCAGCACACTACAGAAACAACTATAGTTACTGTCTGTAGAATACAGTCTTAGATTACAGTGATTGTTAGTTGAGTCTGTTCTTGTAGATTTTAAGATTACAGAAGAAAAAAAATACTTTTCGTTTTGTCCTCTTGACAGCTGCACAGATCTTTTACTTTCAGCATATAACTCAAATTCATCTAAGAATGAATTGGATTTCTAATAACTACAGTCAACTGGATTTAATTCCTTTTGGTGGAAGCAGAGCAGAGTCAATACTGAGATTTAGTATTACTGCTGATTTATTGAAAGTAAAATGTCAATACAACATGAAAATCTGTCATTTTAGAAAGGTTTCATAAAAAAGATGAACACAACACAAAAAATTGAAAATATAAGAACCAATAACAGATCATTCTAATTCACTTTTTTCCAGATGAGCATCCAGGTGTCAGCTGGTGTAAATGCAGATGCCACTGACGTCAATGGAGCTGTGTCAGTTTACTCTAGCTGAGAATCTGATCCCAAGAATGTTACTGCCATTTTTAGATGCTGCCACTAGAATTCACTTTTGCAAGACAATTAAAAAACCACATCTACACATTGCATTTCTTCCTGTCCCCAAGTGTATAACTGGAAGTCTGTTGACAGATTGTGAGAGAGGACAAGTGGGAGATGGAAGTAGCCAACAACTGCATCCATGAGATAACCTTGCAGCATCAGTATGAACACTGTTCTGTTGTCTTCCTTTTAAACAAATGAATATTTGGCTTCAAAAAGTTTTAACTCCACCTTCCACTAACAAACAATTCCATGTCAGCAAAAGAAAAATGATGCTGTAAACCATGTGGAGTATCTGCCTTATAAATCTGTTAACATGGTATTTTAACCAGTATACAATCTGGATAGTCTGTTTTAATGCACCATTAGAAAAAGTATCTAAAGCCACAAGAGCCCCAAGGCTGAGTTCTGTGTATTCACCTAAGTATTTGTTCCTAAGCAATCTCCCTGATGTACCAGCAATAAGATTGGTAACAGTTCTAAGGCAGCTGTTTGAAGTGTCTGCAAGCCAGGCTTCTATCTGGCTGACATCTTTCATATCTCATCTAGCATTTGTGTTGGGCAAGAGAGGAGGAAGAAAGGAAGAGGTGGGGCAATAAGCAGGGCAGAGTAGTACTTGACAGCTCCACCATTTGTAAGCAGGGAGAGGGAGCTTTTGTCTCTGTTTCACATAAGGCAGTCGTTAACATGAGTGCATTGTGTAACAGCTGCCCAGTATTAACCAGTACAATAAGGTTGGAATGTTGGTCTTTTGATTCAACCTAGCAAGGTCAAAATGGAAAAGGTAATTAATTAAAACTGAAGATGCAGTTTACATATTTGATAATATATACATTATACATTTGATAATACATACATATATACAATACTTAATACATACGTATTGAAGTAATTGTCTACTTGTGCAGCACAACAGCCATATCTTCAATTTAGGTCAGGCCATCAAGAGGAGGAAAAGGATTGAAGACTGAAGATGAGATGCTCTACTTCACACAGTTGCCCTCTGGAAGGACTTGCAAAGGCAGTCACTTAAATTAAGTACAGGTCATCAGACAAGATATCTAATCTATTCCTAAAACAGGCAGCTCTAGCAGTCCAAATCCCTATGGCCTTTGCAGCAACACTATGAACTACTTCCTCATGTACCTCTGTCAATTCACATTAGGTTCCAGTTTTTTTAAAGCGATATTTCATGTACATCATGACCCTATTGCTCAAAGCAGGGAAAGTGCTTTGGTTTATTTATGACCTACTAACCTTAAATTAAAAAAAAAAGTACATCCAATCTGAATGTTCGCATAAGCATGCAGATCTGAAATAAAATTTAAAACAAAGCTGGCATTTGTAACAGCTAGCTAAGCCTGGTAAGGGACTTAAAAAAAAATGAAAACCAGATGAAAGAAGATGAAAGTATATTTACCCTGCATAACCTGCACACATCAGGAATCAGGGCTGGAACCCAGAAATACTTTTTGTACTTAAAAGTTTCAGCCCATTTCAGAGGCTAGATACCAAGGAAATACTGAGGTTTTCCATGATGGAAGGTGGAGAGGCATTAATAGCAACCTGTGAAATTCCTTCTAAGTTGTAATCCACCCAACCACAAGTTCTACACAGCTCCTCTCCTTCCCCTGCACCCCCATACCAATTGCCAGATATAAGCTAGACAAGCCCCCGTAGTGAAATATGAAGTGACAGATGGAAGCAGGGAATAAGGGCATAGGAATGAGTACTGAAAGAAACGACATACAGAAAACAAGCTTGAATAGGGCAGATCTTTAACATGAGCAACCCTAAACCATAAAGGTAATTTCTTTGGCTAGAACAATGTTGAACCTATGCACATATACAAGACTGAGTTGGAGAGCCTTTTTCTCTCATTGCTCACGCTAGCATGCAGAGGTCTTCCCCTAACATCCATGGAATTAAACCTTTGAAATTTCAGTACAAATAAATAGAGAAAATAATCAAAGCTAGAGTATTGGCAGCAAATATCCTGTGCTGCTATTTGGGAAAGAAAGGTGGGCTGCCACATTTAAGTAAAATATATTTATTTAGCTATATTCATTATCACAGTGGCCTTCATAAACAAAACACATCTAATCTTCCACAAAGAAGAGAATTAGTTGATTCTATTCTTGTCTAGTTCTCCAGTAGGCTATATTAATGACTTTTTCTTTTAGTTATATTATGTAGAAAATACAGTTGAGTTAAAAGATGTAATAAGTACCTCTACACTAAGAGCAACTAGTTGAAAGAAACAGTTAGGAGAGAGTCCTTGTCATAGTGTTTGTTCTCAAAATAGGCACAGGCAGCACACTGAACACCAGTCCTTTAGCATGGCTTCCCTTAACACAAATATAGACAAAACTCCAAACATTTATAAAGTCTTATAAATGATGGATAGATAAGAGAGAGTAGAGGGCATCTTTAACCAAAGGTGAGGTAAACAAACAAACAGCAATTCATATAAGTCAATGAATCAGTCACATAATTTCAGCATAGTTAAGAGTGGACCTAGCAGAAAGAATTCTGACAAGCTGAGCCTCAAGAACACCTTCTGCATAAGAACTCTGCTCACAAATGAAAATAAGGTAAAATTTCTGGATTACCATGTTTTGCCTTCTTATCCAGCCTCTGAAACCCTTCTACAAAACAACAACTACAACCTTATTTTTTTGAAAAATATTATTTATTTTTATTACTAATTAGGACAATTGAGATGGAAAGCTCAGAAGATTAGGAAAAAGTGCTGTGTTACTGTGGAAATTTTTAAGAATAAGGACTTTATTGTGTGATGATCAGCTGGATGTGCACAGCATGCTGACATTAAAAAAAATGAAAATAAATATAGGTCAAGCCTCGCTATACACTCACCATTTTTCCTCCTGAAAGCTATCACAACAGGTTCTGCATGTGTGAAAATTTGTGAGGAAAAAAAGGCCTTCCATCCCTGAAATGTTTTTTTTGAAAAATTAAGCCTTCCTTAAAGAAAATTTATTTTTTACCAATCCTAAAGTTTTAATCCAATTGAACCATGTCAATAGAAGACATTTTGCTCAATTGAGCAATCTCTAATTGGCAACACTAATTTCTAAAACTCTTAGCCAGCTCCGTTCATTTATGGGATCTCATGTTTTGTTTTACTGTGAAGTTCAGTCTTGTGAAATAACAGACAACATTAATCCACTCATGCCTGGATCTCTAACCTTTATTTTTAAAGCCTGAATAACTGGAACATATTTTCTTTTCATAGAAAGAAGTCTTGGATTCTGCCAGCTCCTTGCAGAAAGACTGAAACACGATGGGCAGAGAAGGGTGTTGGTGTCGGTAAGAGAAAAATGATTGAAGTTGTATCATCTGTATGATTAAAATCACTGTGTGAATTTTGATTTCCCCCCCTACTTTCAGACATTTGAGGATGCAGACAAGTCAATGGAGTTCTGTTGTAGTGGTTGCTTCAGTGAACATTCAACGCTGTCGGTGAGTTTGGAATTAAAGTGAAAACCATCGACCGTTGATTGTACCCTCCAGCTAACCATCCTCCTCCTTACTTCATGCTTTCAGGCCTTAACACCGAAGATAGCAACCTAACCATCATATGATGTTTCTCCCTCACCCTGCCAAGCTTTACAAAAAGGTCACAATCAACATTCATTGCTGTCGGTGGGTTTAACTATGTGGACAAGCTCACTGAACAATGAATGCAACTGTGGCCCCACATGGTACAGTTGTCGTTGAGAGGAGCAGCAGCTCTGAAGGCAATAGTGAGAAGCAAACACTCCTTATAAGCTACAGTTTTCTGGTCAGAAAAAACAGTTGGGGGATCCACTTTTTGCTTGCTTGGTTTTGAGTGTGTTTAACTTAGCTGACTGGAAAAGAAAACCTGGTGCCTTTTTCTGGAGTATTGTTCTCACAGGGTTCAGTACCATTGAAAATGTGAAAATTCTTATTTAGTATGTATGTGGAAAAAATAAAGGACAGGATGCTCTGTATATCCACTCTTAAGGGTTCTGACATAAGAGGAAAGAATATTTAATTGCCATTTAACTAGGCACCGTTGAAGGGTTCAAAAGTTTATTCTATACTTGTCATAAGAAATTCAGCTGGGAAAAAATGGGATTTAATTTATGGATAAAAATGTTATATGAAAAATATGAATTAATTTTACGTGAAACTGATTTTAAGAACACAAATACTATTGCATTTGCTATTTTTAGGGATCTGAGAGATGACAGAAATGTGTATTCAGAAATAATAACGGAAAAAACAGTTAAATTGTAAAGTTACTGTAAACTGAGTACCTATGTCCTGCTCTGAGTTTTGCAATAAGAAAATAAAATGTAAATAAGCTCACTATTGTGTCCTTATTTCTTTATAACCCTTTTTCAACCTGGTCAGACACACCAAAGGACCAGTCTACATTTCTCACTTCACACAACCATCTAAGGTAAGTTCAGCCTTTAGATTCAGTGCAACTCAAATACTCTGCAGCAGGAATTGCTTACAAAATAAGGAAAACTCACAGCGTATCATCATATCATTCTTCTCATTATGGGAGTGTTTATAAGCAGTACTTTAGTCTGATTATTTGCAAAGTCTCCTCAGCACATCAGTCACACAAGTTATCTTGTGTACTGAGCTTGCTTGCTTTATCCATGTTTCTCTGTGTAGGAACTGAACAACATAAAAGTGTCAAGGCTATCATGGGACAATACATCTATAGTCACTTCTTGAACTGTTATCAGTCTAAATGTAAAAATATATTTCAATCATGAAAGAGATCAGTCCTCTGTCACATGTGAAACTAATATTTATAGACCCCTCCCCAGCCCCCCAGTTCCTCAAGAAACATAACCACACTAGCAAAATAAACCCTGAAATTATTTGGAAATTATTTATAATTTCTGTTTGGGAAGATTATCTTTTTTCATTCCAATATTTACCAGAGAAGAACCCACATAGTCTGCTGCTCACTGAATACTATCATGGTCAGAGACAGAAGAGTAAAGTATTAAAAAGAAGAGTTGCTATGGATAAATGATTTCTCAGCAACGCTGTTCAGAGATAAGCCTGTATCTTTAGGTTTACCCATTCCTACAAAAATGGGAATTTGAATTACTACAGACTTACATATTGCAGGGAGATAAAGATCATATTAAAAGCAAGAGTCAGAGGTATATGTTCTGTCTAGGTGGAGAAAACTTCAAATTAAGCTGTAGCTAGTATGCTTTTTGCTACAAAACAAAGTTCTTTGCTGAAACTTAATAGCCAGACGTTCATTTTGCAAAACACTTATTAATGCTAGTTATAGATGTGTTATGTGTTTTTAACAGAGCAAATACTTAACAAAACAGAAGAATCTGAAATTTCTCAACACTGGAAAAAACTAATGTCCTGGAACATGAGTGGTTTGTGTATATATGTTTTCTCTGCTAACTGATAATGCCTGAATGATGAGCATTGAGGAGGGACAGACTCCACTGCAAGAAAAAGATAGTTACGTCCTTTTTTAAGGCAGTACTTTTTCTCAAAATACACATCTCTCCTGATTTTGATCATCATGTTGTTCCGTACACTTACTAGTGGAAGAACAGCTATTCATACCCTACTAGGTCAGGGTGCAGAAACCTCAGCCAGCATTGACCTAGGCACAGACAGTTCACTCTCATTAAAAATAGAAAACAAATATTTCCACGTGGACTGCAAGTTTTTACTGGTATCTGAAGAGGAGAATCTGAAGCAGTTGTCTTTTTAATGGTGCCTAGCATGGTAATTTATCAGTGATTTTAGTTACACCATGTTTTTATATAGAAATAGAAAAATGTCTCCTTAGTGCACAGATATATAGTACTTCATACAACTTGAAATCAACCTCTACAGACTAGTTATTTAATAATATTCACCAGAAAACAACACCATTATTCCAAAGCCCACAAGAAATGTTGGCTTGCACATATTTCCTTATGCTGTAAAGCCACAGAACAATCCCAATTTGGCAATGATAACTGTGATATATGTGGAAAGGTTTTATGGTAATTTTCATGGGTTTTATTAATATCATACATATGTACTCAGTACAATGCCCACAGGCCACAGAAACATTCTAGAAAATTGCTCCTCAGTGTCATTGTAAATAATTCACTCACAGCAATATTTTTAGGTCAAGCATATCAAAGTTGCAGTAAATGCAATGGACCTTGACATAATAGGAGCACTGCTTTTACAGCAGCGGAGGCAGAGGAGAGGGAATGCACTTCCCATCCATGAGAGATCAGTTGCTGTTCCCCAGTGTGCACATCACCATGCTTGAAGACAGAAGAGGTGGTACTAAGGGCTTTTTATGAGGTTTGGAGTTGTTGGGTTTTTAATTACCTCAAAGTTTTTTTTCCCCCATGGCTTCTGGCATAAGATGATTTAAAATATCCAACCCAACAGCTTCCGTATCAATTCTGTAACTTAAGCTTAGCAAGTACAGAAAGACACTTGGTTTTACCTCTAAAACTACAAGTCGAAGAATTCCTATGGTAGAAACAGTCTGTGATATTCAGGACCATGTCAGGATGAATATGATAGACTTGCTTTTTGGCACAGCTGACATCACCACACTAACATCTCTTGCTTTACAGATGGTGAAGTGACACAGTAAGTTAAAGAGTCAAATATAGAAGTCATTTATAGTTGAAATGGAAGCAGTATCTAGACAATTTTCTACTCCAACCATGCCTTTCTGGGAAAAAAAAAAGGCTCCTGCAATCCTGACTTTTACCTCATGTAAATACCTGTTCTTCTTGCCAACCACTTGTGTTTCCTACTAATGTATATCTTTGTTACTTGCCAGAGTTACAATGGTAACCAATTATTTTTCCAAGCAGTTGCATCGTGACATCCACTACAGAATAATTCTTACATCTTGTTATCTCTTTTATTTAGGTTTGTATAATTTTGTTTGAACATTACTTTTTGTTTTCTTCCCATACATCCTCCTTAAGCGCAAGTGCCAGAAACTTGGACCACATTCCAAAGAGCCCAGCCAGGGCTAGCTGAAAAAAATCTGATGTCTCTTTATTTTACAAGTAATCACTGAACTTTTTCAGCCAAAAAAAGCATTTGTAATGGTACCAGACAGTTAACACATTTAAATTTATCTGACATTATTCCATAGATACAGTGTCCACAAGTTCTTTCCTAGTTTAAAATAGATTATTTCATCCCCCTGAAATGCAGCACTTGCAATTTTTTGAACTTAAGAGATTTTTTTTCAAAATATAGCTCCTCCTTTTCCCTCCAAAATCACTAACGTTTTGAAAATTAGTGTCAGAAATTACTTGGTAACGCATAGTAGTGGGAATGAACTTTGAATACAATCAGAAGCCTATCATGATTTAATTTTAAAAAATTAAACTTTCCATTTTACTTCATTTCCCCCACATTATTTTGGGAGTACAAACTGCAAAAGAGGCAGCAGAAGCACAATTAACTTTTTCTGCTGTCTGCACCTAAGGGGTATTTCCAAGCTCAGTATTTCCATGGCTGTGGTAGAGCCTTCACTTCACAACAACCAGCAATCACACACTGAATACAAATATGGCTGATAAATGCACAGAAGGCAAGGTTTATGTTTGAGTTTAGCAATTATTGATCTGAGGAGAAAACAGGGAAAGTCTTCAAATTGCACAGCTTTCAAATATAGTTCTTATGAAAACTGACAGAAATGCCCAGCTTCTAAATCTTCTTATGAGACTGCCTTTACATTGCCACTAGAAACAAAAATAGCCTCCCTACCCCTAGGTTTGAATATGAACTAACACCAGAAATTTAGGGAAATCTTCAGGTACAGAAACTAATCTACACAAGCCATGAGTTAGAACAGAAACTGTCTATATTTCAGAGTAAATCAGAAATAAACGCCCAAGTCCTGCAGACAGAATATAGGTCCATGGTAGACATTCTGATCCTTCCTGATTTTACTTCATCAAATACAGCTACTTCCAAGATAGCCCTAAAATTTTTGATGTTTTAACAAATCTGCTTTAATCAAAAAGATTCACAAAGAAATTATAATGAGACTTGATATAAATTTCTGGGGTTTGTTTTGCTTGGTGAGGTTTTTTGTAGATTTTTTTAAACAATCATTATTTTCTCCACTAGGAATGTCACACTACATCTTTATGATGAAAAACAAGTCAAAAATGGACCAGATACCACAAATCTATTACACCAGTGTTCAGAAGGTTCAAATACCAGGTCAGGTAAAGAGGAGAGAGAGCTGGAAAGCAACGTGTGCCTGGCTCTCAAAATAGTGGAAGTTTCACCTTGCACTCAAGAGAAATTACAGAACACAAACTGTGTACCTCAGTTAAGAGTGACTTCTGGGTACCAGAAACTTGTAATCATACTATTCAGCTAATTGATTGCATAGATCTATTATTTAGTGATTAAACAGTTAAAGAATTTTACCACAGGCATTTTGAAACATTGAAACAAAAAGAAATACAAAAATATTTGTTTTAGCTAGTGAGAGTTGAGCCCAGGTGGTTGCCCTCAGAAGTCAACATCACCATCTGATGTGTAAAACATTCCTAATTATCATAGAGTACACCCTGTGCTAATTATTGTGCTTGCCTCAAATAATGAGCCATGATAAGCCTAGAGTTCATAACAATAGATTTACATTTAAATGCCATCCAGTTCACCCAGCATCAATTATACTGGTGTATATATCATATATACATTATATATGATGCTGGTCACCAGATTGATGGACATGGTGAAATTAGGCTATCCCACAGACAGGGACAGTGAACACACCTTAGGGAGATAACAAACTGCTAGACGGATAACAAAGCTAAGGGAACTTTGAGAGACATTCAGAATATAAATGTAGGAGACAACAGGAGAAAAAAAAACAAACATTACTTTAAAGATAGCAGGCAGCTGCTATCAGCAGCTGCCTGCTATCTTTAAAGTAATGTTTGTTTTTTTTGGCTAACAGCAAATCTTAAAAGAAATCTTTGTAGATGCTCCAGCAATATCTCTCTACATCCCCAAAACAATTGCAGTAGATTGTTCCAGAAGTTTAGGTGGATCATGGTCTGCTACCTAATGAATTCAGATTCTCCGCTGGTTTTGGAGTCAACATACTTCTATCAGTTTCAGTGGAACTATGCCAGTTTGTACAAGCTGAGGATTTGGTAAGCCAACACACAAGAGAACTGTAAAAGAAGTATGGTCCCACACATCCTACACTAAGGGAAAAATGTAGAGGTGGATGTCACTCTTGGGGGAATGAGAAGAGGAGATACAAAAGAAGATGTACTTTAAAAAACAAGTTTCCACCTACAGAGAGAGCATTTCTGCCCACAGACAAACTGGGGGTGTCCTATACAAACAGCATTTGTACATTTCACCACTCTATTGGTGCAGATCACTACTTTGCAGGTACAAATAAGGAGCTTCAGAACACAACAGGCAGGAGAGTATTTTTGGGCAGAAACATCTCACCCACATTATGATAATCTGGCCTTTGCCACCACATGACAATCTCCTTCGCTTCATGAAGCTTGAGCTATGTGGGTGGGAAAGAGCTCACAGCTTATTTTTGGCTGACGATGGCTCCCACAGCACAAGTGTATATATTTGAAGCAATGGCAGCATGTTTCCTCTCTCTCCTTTCACATTGTGCACTTTCCATCATTTCCCATTATTTTGACGCAGAGCTAGCAAAGTAAGACATTCATTGGTTACATTTGGGAAAAAAAAAATCCAACCAAAACATTATCCCATCTTTTAAAATACCTCCTGTCACAATGCCCAGGGGCTTCTTTAGTTTGGGTGCTTATTGGCATCCCTCTCTAGCCTAGAGCTACATATGGACTTCAGATGTGTATCAGCCTTTACAAGACACGATTTATGTTGTGCACAATTTAGGCAATGCGGGTACGTGTACAAATGCTGGTAAATGCTGACTGGAAGTGCCTTCTGGAACCAGCTGACATGTATCAAGAGCGAGATAAGCAAACCACAGGTCTGCTCAAAGAGAATACCACAAACTGACTGTTAAGAGTGAATTCTGAAAACAAAACCAACCAAGCAATAAAACCTCTCCTCCTTCATCTCTCCATTGCTACACCACCCACCCCATCAATGCCTTTTGTGGATACAGACAAGCACTTAAGACACTTCATCCTTGCAGGAGAAAAATAAACCAAACAAAACACCACCTTTCCTTCCTCCTTATAGAGATTCCTATCTATATGGGAACAGGACTTCTGCTTTAAATCTTGTATTGAGATTCTAAGGCTTTCCTGTGTCTACTGCTAATTAGCAGGAGCACTGCTGAGGAGTAATCCAAGTCTGAGGCATGCATGCCTGTGCAAAAGGGTTTGTTGCCTGAACTTAGGCATGTGTCTTTCCAGTCTTAGTATCTAGCACAAGTGGCTTCTCTCTCCTTAGGTGAGTACCAGAGTTATATTTTCCCGAAACAGAAGTCTTTCTGCTGTATTCTTTTTTTTTTTTTTTTTTTTGAGGACACCATCAGATTAGCTCAGGATACCCATGACAGAATTATTTGCCAGGAGGATATATCAGCCTTTGATGAACTGAAACTCAAAATTCATTTAATCAAAGTGCCTACAAATAATAGACCATGTTTTAAGGACTATTTGTAGTTATCAAAACAGATTATTTTGCCTTCTTTCTACCAAAATAAAGTGTTATCTATAACAAGTTTTTTATTTTATATATATATATATATCTCAAGTCTACAAAGAAATTTTGGCTTGGATCCCAAATCAGTAAGATCATATTAGCAGCTTGCTGCACTTGAGCTCCCAGGTGCTGGAGCCACTCTCCTCCTATACAAGGAGGACCCACAGTTGAACAGGCAGCCCCTCCACACTTGCTGAGATAAGAACTTGGTGTCTCTGCACGGCACCCAGAGATTGGTGGGTTAATGAGCTGACTACAGGTGATGTATCTTCATCATCATCAGAAGCTGTAAGAGCCGCTGTTGAAGTGAACACAGAGCCTGCTCAGAAGACTGCAATATGAGCTCAGGCTCTGTGTTCACTTTAAGACTATTAGCTGATACATTTTATCAGCTCATTTGGAAATAAGGCTGCTCAGGAACTGCTTTCCAAGCTTCCACATATCTACAATTCCCTTCAGCTACAAGTGTAAATTTGCAAGCAATGGGAACAACACACACACGGTCTGATGGAATCTGTAGAGAAGGTAAAGCTGTCACCAGATGGCATTTTTAAGTTTTGTAGAGCCAGATATTCAGAAGCAGCATCTGAATTTTGAATGCTTCTTTTTTTTTTTTCATTTTCTTAAAAACTCCCAAAACACAGCATTTGCTCCTAGAAATAATCTTGTGATATTCTGTGGCTAAGCCTCCAATAGCTCCTTTTTCATGACTACATACCTAGACTATAAGAGCCCTAAATTAGTAGTTGGGTACAGACTGCTCAAAAATTCAGTCTATAATGTCAGTAAATAAACTCCTTATGAATATAATTTTCAGTCAGCCCTAACAGTAGAAAAAATAAGTAGGTTGCCTGTTCCTTTCCTACAGGGAGACGTTGCCAAAAATATATAACTGTCACTTTTCATCTTTGGAATAATGTTAGCTACTGAAAAAAAAGATTCACAATGAGCAATTATGTCTTCAGCTTTCATGTCATTTTACATCATTCCACTATCAGCCATGCTCAAAAGCTTAGAGGCAACATTTAGGTCAGTGACTTTTGCAGGCAGTGTATTCACTGTTTGGTAATTAAATTAGATACACTTTAAATAACCAGATTCTGAAACAGACAGCCACTTACAAACATGTGACCAAACGTATCATTGCCACAGATGACACTGGATGAGGAAAATTATGCATGTTAGCAATCATTAACTATCACTGAGGATTATAAATTTAAGGATTATGATATTAAGAATAACTGGATCAGCAAATCACTGCAGAGAAAAATCTTTAAGATGTAGCTAAAAGCCATACTGAAGGACTGACCTACTTTTCTTCACCAAGTTTTATTTATACTTGTATAGAATTTTTTTCTTATGGTTAACAAAACATCTCCCACCAAGAAAGCTCTCAACTATTAATAAAACTAAATAGAGAATGAAATACTGCAGTAGATGCTCAGCTTTTAATAAGGTTTTAGCCTGCATCTCAGGCAATAGCCACTAGTGCTGTTTCAGATAAAACTTTAAACAGGAAAATAGGGACACTAATTTTCACTTTATGTAGAATTTTTCTAGATAAATTATTAACTCTTGACATAAAGTTGAAATGTTAAACTATTTCATATCAAATACAGCTCAGAGGCATCTATTTTGTAAAAGAAAAATACATAGCTTTGCCACTTTTTCAAACCTTGCATTTGGAAATTAACATTTAATAAGTCAGAAACTGGTCTGGCAGGGGCTATAAGAGGCTATGTTCTCTTTGTAAGAGCAACCAACTTCAAGGGACAAACAGAACTTCATTTAAAAAAACAAAAACCAGCAACGTACCAAACTAAAATAACCAAACCCACAAACACAGTAACTTAGAGAAGAGATAAGTAATTTATAAGAAGATAAGCAGTAATGTTAATGGACAAAGGCATGCAAATGATAAGAACACAAAGAACACAAGTTCAAGCCAGTCTGGTAATTCATGTGTTTTCACTTATTTCTCCACAATAGCAGAGGCTGTTGGTATTCCATGTTTGTAGCAGACATTCTGCCTCCACAAGATGCAATTCACTTTTTGTTACCTTAGTTCCCTCGCCCCCAATAAGCATTCATATGAGTCTTGATTTGTGACAACTGTCCAAAAAAGTCCAATTTTAAAATCCCATTTTGTTTTTTCTTCTGGAGACTGAACCATTAGCTTTTTATTTCAAGACAGATACATGCTACAAGGCACAATCCACAGATTATTAAAATACCCTGTCCACCTATGCCTGCAGACCACTACACTGAAGGCATCCCCACAAGCTAAAGATATCACAATCCAATTGTAGCATTGCTATAGTTATTTCTAAAGTCCTGAACTGGAAAATTATTCTGTTTGCAGGCCTTGTGCTGGCTGAAACACATGGAAAAACTGGCTTCGAGGAGGAAAATGCAACCACCACACGTATATTTCTGACTATTATAAAATGTAAAGCTGAACAAGGGGTTTCTGTGTCCCTTCCTGAGCCATAGGTAGAGGTTTGCAGGGGTGTCACACTCAGCTGCCAGCAGGTGTTGCACTGGGCAGCTGTGTAAAACACCCATTCACTGAACTCTGTCACTGCAGTTATGTGCTCTTTATGGCAAGGAAAACAGACAAAACAAAGAGCCTGTTATGCTTTAACTTCAAAGTCTCATACCCCAAGCTTCAGCTCTATACCTCAGGCAGTGCAGCCCAGAAGAAAGGCAGAATAGTCTCAGGAAAAGATATTTTTCTGCTCTAATACCCTGATCTCTGTAGTACTTTTAAGAGATTTTGGGTTCTTTGGGGTTTTTTTTAGATCTTAAATATAAGCATAGTGATAGCAGAAGGTCATCTGACATTTGTCATTTGACTGACAAGTAAATTTTACTCTGAAGCTTTCCAAGTTCACAGGAAGGTTTTGTCTGAAAGGTCATAGAGGAATCTTAAGTTTACCCATAAGTGCTGCAAGAGTCTTGCTGCACAAGAAGTTAGGAGATAGTGATCTTCCCAGTTTACAGTTATCATTCTCCAGTTGCACCGATTTCCTCTCCATCAGGGGTAGAGCTTTTATGAGATCCCTAAAGCCTGTGTGTAATATTTATTCTGTTAGTCTAATTAAAGGTATTACTATGTACATATTACTGAAGCTGTCCCCAGTGGTGCTTCACATCATAAATAACAGATGTGAAATGTTCTCCTATTGGGACAAGCACTAGTATCAATTCTTATGCTATCTCTTTAACCATTACATCACCTCACTATTTCTTAGGATTTTTCTTAAAAGGAGAGAAAAAAAGTACCATAAAAATAATACTAGTTTGGGACAATTAAATTTACTAGATCTTCACAGGCCTATATAAAGACATAAGCATTTTGATTATGTAAAATGAAATAGTTTTACAACACAATTGAGAAGTACCAAATTTCTGATGTTTAATTGCATAGGACTGTCCCAAAGATTAGTCCATGAAAGATGGGAGAAGGAGCATATGTTTCTCCAACATATTTGCATATCCCTTTTCTCAATTTTATCCTTAATTGTAAAGCTGTCCAAGATGCTCAAATTCAACACCAGGTTCTCAGTGAACTTGTTGAATCGTTGTGACTTATGAAAAGTCAATAGCTTTTTTCTTGGAGGGCAAATAACAGATAATTGCCTTGAACCTTACTAGTTCAAGGCAACATTATTGCTTCTCTGTTCCCCACAAAGACCCATTATCCCATAGTAGTGGAATTTTACAGTTTGTTCCTTACAAACCCCAAATACAACTCATTCTCCTCACATCCCAGGAGATTTTAAAAAGTTGTACCATTTATTCCAATCTGAATCCAAGGAATTTCACTTCAGCCAACAGACAGAAAATGGTGTGACTCCCCTTATCCTGTTCCCACTTCTTAAAGCTGCAAAAGATTGTTCCTCTTTCCAGGAATCATCAGTCTTCCACTAAGTTTTTCAATCTTTCCTTGGAAGCACATCTTTTAGGTATTTTTTCAGGAAGAAGTTTGCAACAGAAATTAAAGAGTTTCACATATGATTGACATTCTCAGCACTGGACACTTGGCAGAAGTATACCAGAACTGAAGAAAGACTTGTAGACAAAAATACGTGTCCCACTTTCTCACTGCAGGTCAATAGTGGAATGGAACCAGTGACATGTCCCACAGTGACGCCTGCAGGCATCACCACCGGTGCCTAGGCAGCCGTGCTTTGGGACAGCAAGGATGTGCTTGAATGACTCAGACACTGTGGACACTGATGGCACATGTGGATGATGGCATGGATTAGGTCAGGTAGGAATGGGAGGAGGAGGAGGGATGGTCAGGATTAAGGAATTGTAGTACTGACAGATAAGAAAAGATTCTGGTAAGAAAAATTGTGAAATTTGTGTGAAATGAAAACTTGAAAAAAAAAAAGCCATAAGAGAGAATACAGAAGCATGACTGTGTCTCAGAATAGATTAAAAAAATCTAATTCAACAAAAGGAGGTGAGACATTTTGCATGAATGGGGAAAACAGGCCAACAACTGTCTCAGAAAAAGGATCACGGAGGGACACCAATAACTGGCATGCAGCTGTTGTGCCCCTTTTGCTGCTCACTTCCATATTTGATAACAGCCCTTTGCAATCATTAATCTCCTTGGTTTAGACAAAGATGGCATAATGACAGCCAGCTGGGCTTACCTCTGCAGCAAAAGCCCTATGAACCCAGGTACCCATCTTCTCCAGACCCTCATTTTTTAAGTTAGCAATCTGGCCCTGTTGTCCTGCTGCGACTCAACAGGTCAGACTCCAGACTGGAGTCCATTTGAAGGCAGGCCTATACTGGACCAGAGACTGGCAATACCTGGCACATCATTGGCCTTATTCCCTTGCACACAGCTAAAGGCACCTGTCCTGCTCCCTGGATATTAGTGATGTAGCACAGACTCTTTGCCAGCTCACTTTCAAAATAAACTTTCCTACTTCTAGCATTGGAACAGGAACTGAGAGTTAGGACGATCAAAAACGTAAATACATTTTGCTTGTACAACTACCAGGTTTTCTTCCCCTCCTTGTGGGTATTTTTCAAATTTGAAGGAGTTGGCTGTTTTGAAGGAAAATAATGTCTGAGAAATCCATTGTGAATTCTAGCAAATCAGTATTAGTCATTTGTAGCCAGACCAGGATAAAAAGCCTTAAACTTTTCATTGCTCTATTTATTTATTGAAATGTTTTGTCTCTGGGTGGAGTTTTTAAGGGTGAAGGTCCCATTCCTGCCAAAATGCTCAGACAGCCATGCCCATGCACAGCTGCTGATCCCATGTCTCACCATGCAGTTGCCAGCACTGCCATATCAAAACAAATAGTCAAATTTTTGTTCTCCATTTTGGTTATCAAGATTTTTTTCATTTATTTTGTTTTAAGAAATGTTCACAATTTATACTTATGCTATAGCAACTCTTCACTGTGTGATGCCTTTCTGTGCACAAGAGGATGTGCCTCATCCAGGAGGCTTTAGACAACAAGTAATAGCAGCACCTGGCTAAATTCTTTCATCCTCTTGAAATACTATTTTGAACTTGCTTTGTCGTAAGACAGCCATAGACTGCTTTTGCTTTCTGCCTCAAAACTTAGCAAAAACATAGAAACACAAGAACAATAAAGGCATTTGTGATTTTCTTACAAGCGGCAAAAACTGTTTTCCAGGAGTTAATTTTTCTCATCTCAGTTCTTTTTTCTTTGAGCCAACTTTTTTTTTTTTCCCAGACTGTTAAGAGTTCATAAAAAAATCTTCTGGCTTCTAGCAAACTTATGTTCTACTTTCATCTAGAAAGGCATAAATGTGTTGAGCCAAACCCACAGTATTCACCACTATTTGAAACAATCTGTGTAGGTTTTTTACATTGCTGTTTGCAGCGTCCGGTACAAAACTCAGTACATAACCACAGCACTAACCTTTCCAACTGTCCACACACACTGTGCTCTGGGTAAACACTCATAGAGCAGCAGTCTGTGGAGGGTTTTTTTATGACTGGGATCAAAATAGCTCCTTCAACTTGTATGTGTGAATATTGCCTTTATCATATAACCAAGGCTCCAAAATTAGAATTACAGTGGGTATTTCTGCTGATCTGAAAGATTTAACATCTCTTTTCTCATAAAAAATTCTATTTGAAATAAAAAATTAATGCTCCCAAATCTAGTACTACTGTACACAATGTAGGAAAGAGACAGTAATTCGGTATCTCAATAAATTTTTTAAAAGAATATTGAGCCAGAAAACTCAATACCCACCAATGAGACATTGGAGACAATTTTTTAAAGGCTGTATGACAGATTCATTTTTTGTATTGTTCTATATGGACAGACCTGCCATTCAGGGCAATTCGGGTTTAGAAATTATTCTTCCCTCAGATCCTTTATCTTGAAGAGCCTATAACAGCACTTAAACATACAATGAAGTCCAAACATTTTGCATAACTGGACTTCCCTGTCCTGTTCCCCCTCAATAAAATAATGGATTAACCATAAAATAGTTAGTAGAACAAGTCTTTTGTGATTTCCAGCTAAACTGTATCATCAGTGGACCAAAACAGACAGGGGGAAAAAATGGGATCTCAGATTAATTTCATTCAATATTTTCAAGGAAATACATTGAACATGTTAATTTTAAAAGCTCTCTTTTAACACCAATTAAAAAATACATAATTCTTAAATTAATACATTAACTTCAGACCATGTATTTGAGTTCACCCAAAAGAAACTGATAGGAAAGCTAGGCCCCACCTTGTTCCATCTGGTTTGGTTTGTCCTGAAACCATTTCCCCTCTCCTCCTTTCAAATGCATTACTTCAATCACTGAACTGAAAAGGTCTGGCTTTAACATCTGTGCTTTGATGCACGTATATAACTGGAGGATTGTAAAGTTTTTTGCTAAGCAGTGCTTATATCGCAAAGAATATCTTTAAATTCGTTAGGATTTTATTAGCTGTTGTCAGAGGTCACACACCAAACTGATAGGCTGGGGACAGAATCCATACCCATCTTCTGTGGACATGATTGAATTGAAAGTTTGACAGGGACAAACCATCACTTCAGGGATCTGTTGCAAAATTCAGACAGGCCTGAGTTGCTTTCTTGCTTCCTCTACATGCCTTGCACTCCAGTAAGCTTGACTGTTGCTTTGCCCATTTAGAAAAACTAAATATTATATTCTACAAGCTGTTTTATTGGATCCAAGGGCTACAATCGAGGAAAGGGAAATAGATGTCTGTTTGATTTATAAACACTACATACAAGCACAGGAACACGAGCAAAAAGAGACAGTGTCCACACAGAAAGCATTTCCTGCACTGCTTTAACTTCCCTTCAGACTGAGGCACTACCAGAATCTATGGGGTTTTGTTCTACACACAAAAATATTATTTAATCATAATAGAGTCCAAGAAAAATGTGCATGAGAGGTGAAGATTTCACTATAAATGATGGCACTCAATCACATATCTCTTCTAACTAATTACAACTGTCTCTCCCAAAAATTTCCAGATATTTTGAGAAGCAAGTCTCTCCCTTCCTGAGGGAATCTACATAAAATCTGAGTAGCCTGATCAAAAAGCATAGCATCTTCTAACTATGCTGTATATCCTCAAGGTCAAGGGGAGGCTGCATAGCATTAAGTGATATAGAGGTGCATTTTTATTCATTTGCACCTTGCTCAAAATTAATTTGGCTTCTATATTTGCTAATTTTAAAAAGTTGGTCCTTATGAGAGTGAGCTAAGCTTTTATGTTTCACAAGAAGCAGTATAGAAACGTGCCTCACAAAGATATCAGCAAGAAAAAAGTGTTCAGCTGTGTTAGATAAAGAATGAAAGAAAATGTTATGGCAAATTAAAAAATATTTTGAAGTGTAATTTCAACTGTCTGTGTTAAATACAGAAAACATGCTATTAGTTTGTTCAGTTACTGTATGAGCTTGGATTTCCAGTGTTTTAGGAGTGAAAACTGAATACATGACTTAGTCACCTCTGAACATTCCCAGAAGTAGTAAAACAATCAAGGAAAATTGGATAAATTAAATCCATTATTTTAGCTCCAAGGATCCAGTATTTGTTTTCTTCCAGGTAACTGCTCAGGTACAGGAAACTTGGTGACAGATATTTGGTCTCTTCTACAAAGGAAAAAAAGACCACCTTATTCAATCTCATTCCAAAGCTGTTACCTTTTACCCTAAATTTGGAAACTGAAAGGAGATTAATAGTACTTTCCATAACTGTTTCTGGAAAAGGGTTTTTTCTTATGTGTAATATCCAATTCAATATTCTATCTGAATATACTTGGTATGAAATTGCCAAATGATAGTGCATACAAGCACAGAACAACTAAACTGCACAGCAGAAAACAGAAGAGCATGAACTGGCATCAGAAACCCAGACTGGAATTTACATCTTGGTTACTGTAACTCACAGTTCACCTTTTGGGGGTGTGAGGTTGGATGGGTGGCCGGGAGGGTAAGAAGTTGGGTTTGTTTTTAGTGGTTTGGAGGTTTTAAGATTAAGGAATGAATGAATATGAAACTGTAGGTACAAATTCCTTGGCAAATGAAAACACACAATGGTTCACAAGAAGATAAGAAATCTTAGTTTTTTAACACATCTTTACAAATAAGATGTATGTAACCTGGCAGAAGTCAGACACGAATCTGGGTGGCAATGAAGAGTTTATCAAGCAAAATTGTTGCATAATAGGTCATTACATTAGCTGTAAGGTTCTCCAAACTGACACAGGATAACATCTTTAAAACACTGATTTTATTCATGGCTGAGACTCTAAGAGTGGCCCCAGGAGTGAGTGAGAGTACCTGCACTGGTTTCACCCGAGGCAGCTGCATCATTTGAGAGCTCACCCTGACTGAGCAAGTCAGCACCCAAACACCCTGGGCATCCAGGAAGTTAAGGATGTAAGTTTGCAGTTTAGGCCACCTTAATGAATTTGCAAAGGAAAAGGAAAAAGCATCACTCTGGGATCACAGCAAGCAGTGACCTTATGCAAGACAGCCTGAAAGAGCCTGATGCAGGATGTTGCTAACAGGCATCCTTTAGCTGTATCACAGCTCCCACACAAAACAGCAAAGGCTCCTGCGGAGCCACTGTTTCAGTCTATCAGTAATGCCTCAACACCTTGGGGGTTGCTCACCTTCCAGTCAGCTCTGAACCCACAAGAGGTGAGGGTGAGAAAGCTGCCAGCTTGCACTCCAGACTAGAGTGTCTCCAAAGTTTTTTAAGCAGAAGCCACACAATTGCATAACATAAATGATGTTATTGTGGACCTCAAATAAGTCATAGGCCTATTGAGAAAAGAGAATAGCAAATTCTGAATGCTAATGCTGGAAACAGAGTACCTGTGGCATACGCTATTCTTAAGCCTATATTTTGACATGTTAGTGGATGGTACCAAAAAGCCTTTCTCTACAGAGGGGGGTTGAAAAATAGACATGGTAAGCTAAGTTGAAAAGAGAAAACAAAGTTGGGATTTTTTTAATTATCACCTGCAGCAATTTTAATGTTATGCAAGGTTTAGGGGAAAAAAGTTAAATTTCTAAGTTGAATTAGTATTATTAGGTTCAATAGGGTATGGAAATTGAAGTCTGAAGTCTCAAATCATACTTAATGATACATAAGGCTTCCTCTTAAAAAATAAATTACTGCTCTTTGATAAGTCTAAGAACTTCCCAAGCAAGAAAATGACCCTGTTAAAACACAGTTATAATACTGAACACCCAGCTTTCAAGTATTGTCTAAGTACGTGGTGGGTTGAACTGGTCAAGTGGGAAGGCAGCTCTTTATCAAGTTGCCCATCAAGATTCAAATGAGCATTATTTAAAGTAAATCAAAAAATAATTAGGTTAAGTCAAAGGACTGCTGATTATTAGCAACCCCAGATATTAGGTTATGCAACATGCTGATAAACCTTTATTTAAGGGCTCATTGGTTCTTCATCAGGCCTTCTGAGTAAGGTGCTAATCAAGAAAGTCCTCACTAACACAAAAAGTGTTACAACTTCACAAAACGGTCTTAAAAAGAGATCATTCTCAGTTGGTATCTTTAGGCAGCTGTTAAAAACAGGGTCCCATTTCTAAATCTGTGTTCGCAGCAGCTCTCAGAAACAGCCACTGGTACTTCGTATCCTATACTAGAGAACTTCAGTCCTTAAAGCAATCTTTCACACATTGCTTCTGTGCTTATCTATAAATACAATGAGCAATCAGCCCCCACAGTGGTGCCTTGCTGTCTGTCTAGAGCTACTCCTCTATTGTAAAATTTTCAGACAGTGCTTTTGCCCGTTAATAAACGGAGCAGCCAAGCTTGCCTCAGAGTTTAATCTCACAATATCTAAACTGCACACATACCCATATATCTTTATGAGCAGATATTTGGAACAGAAACAAGCTTTAGCAGAGATCTTAATTTCAAGCTACAAATCAGAAATGCACTTTTTGATGACCTTTCTTTATATACATAGAACAAAGTACGTTATTAATAAACAAACATATGCCCTAAACTCCCAGGGTCAGCTTTATAGCAAAGCTGTCCTTATGAACACAATGTTAGGTCTCCCTCAAAAACCACATTTGCTTAATATAGAAAACTGTGTGGCAGAGAACATCTGTGCCCATACTACCAGAATATACATATATAAATTGGAGACTATAAATGCATATTCACAAGCCTTGTGATACCATGTTTCATTTCAGTTTAGCCATCTACCCCATAGGGACACAGCTGTGGATCTCTTGTTTCTCTTGAGTTTTTCCATCTGTGTTCTAAATCCAACACCTGCTTTAAATCATGCTGTATTTAGTCCACTAGAGGTTAAGAAAGCTCTTAGGAAGACCCTTTCGAGTTTTAACTGCTGGAGCTCTCATAGGTGGCATATTAAAGAGTTACAATACCAGACATGAACACAGTCCTGAGTCAGAAGCTGGGATCACCTACAGGAAGATGCTAATGGGCAGTCAAAGTGCCTGGATTCAGCAGGGCAGGCATGCATTGCAGCTTTCCACTCCTTGCAGATGCACTTAGGAGAGGCACCACCTGTTTGCCCAGATGTTTACATGCTCCTTTCACAGATAAATCATCAACCAGCCAACCAATCCTGACTGCGTTAGGAGAATTTTACAATTAGTGGATACTTCTCATAGAAAACACCATCCAAACTTACTGTATTTCATCTAGCCACAGTAATCCCATCAAGCTGTAAAAACTAGAGTTGCATCCATATAATGGAAATAATCCTGATGAAGCACAGAAGAATCCAAAATGAAGCTGTTGATTTTTTTCAGGGAGGTTATGCTCCCTGTAAGTTACTTTACAGCTTGACCTCCTTTTTTTCCCAAAGGGGTTTCTCAACCCCAAGACAGGCACTGCTCTGTTGGCTTTACAGGGACTACAGTGACACTATTCCCATTGCACAGGCCAAACTCTGTAACATTGTCCAGGTTACACAGCTGCCCATTTTCTTATTCCTGGTTTTAAAGGCAAAATAAGTGTGATCTGATGGAGTAATAACCTTACCTTACTAATGCAATCAGAAATACCTAAAGAAAATACAACATAGATCAGCTAAACAAATCTTAGGCTTACTACACATAGTTCAATTAAAGTACCACTTAGGCAGAAGTTTGAGAACATTTTGTAGTTTAGGAATCTGTACAAACATTCCCAACTTATAGATTGAAATAGGCAACTTAAAAATAGATATAACAAGAGCTAATTAATATATGGATACTTGCATTTCACACACGTTTGCTAGCTTGTAACTCAGAGATTCAGAGATCATCTGAAACGGATGAAATCCACTGCTTTCCTTTATACCGAACAACAATACGTGATGTTTACTGGTATTTGATTTAGGTTATTTCTGTACGTGTTGAGAGATTGGTTGAACTTCCTGCTTAAAGTTTTTGACCCTCATTTACTAGAAGGGGCTTGCATGCTGACACAAACTGAAGGCATATAATTTCCTCTGCATTTATTTTGTATGTTTGTGTTTGTAATCAGTTTCTAGTTGAAGGGAAACTAGCAAGTTATGGGGGAAATAGAGTCTTTTCTGTCCCAAAAACATGCTTTCACACACAGAAATACTCCATTTGCCTCTTTGGGTGTTTTTATCCCTGTCCCCTATATTTTCAGAACCCTTTCCTGTCCTTTTTCACAAGCCAGGTTCTGCTAAGTGGGAAAAGAATTTATTTGGTTCTGCATTTGGGTCTTTAAAGGTCTTTTTAAAGCCAGAATTGCCAAAGTGAGCTCAACACTAAATAAAAGTAGATTCCCAAGAACACATATTTTCTTTAAATTTTACATTAAAGACCCACAGATTTAACCAACAGAGGTTGTCTTGCACGTTACACAGAGCAAGGCCTTTTTTGAATGTCTATTTCATAAGCTGATTTTCATTTGTTCCCATGGCATACACACACTGATGGCCAAGAGCATAAATTCTTGCAGTTTTTTCAGACTCAGAGTTCCCCACCTATGCCAGTAAGGACCAGGTGACTTTTGCTTCAATAATTCATTCTGTAACCAAATTCCTCTATCAAGAGAAAGTGATCTTCCTGGAAAAATAGTAAGACGTGGATAAGCATCACCTATTCAAGCTTTTGATTATTTCAAGACTAGATTCTTAACTTCATTTTGACCTTAGTCTCAATGTATAAAAATTCCATAGACAGACTTCAACCTCACAAATTGGAATAAACTTGTTTCCCCCCTCCCCACCACCCTCAATCCAAGGAACTGCCACTGTTTTCAGGTGCAGCTCTGATGCAAGTAATTGCATAGTCACATTATCTTTCTTTGTCCATGCTGCAGAGAGAAGTGATAAAAATTTTTGAATTCTAGTAGAGCTGGTAAGGAAAAGGAAAAAAAAAAAAAAGGAAAAATCTTACTAGTACCAAGAAAAATTGCACGTATAATTGGATTGTCAACAGTACACACCTTCCAGAAGGAAAGACAGCTGAAGATTTCTCCTCCTTAAAAAGCATTAAACACTTTCACCTATTTCTCTGAGCCCAGTTTAGCATAAGAATATTTTACCTGAGCTCCGGATCTGTGACAGCACCAGAAAAACACATCCTTGTGAGACAACCAGGGATACCAAGAGCACATACAGGAGATAAGCCCAGGTTCAAACTTCCCTCATGAACACTTGTTAGGAATCACCTCAGCCCGCAATTTGCTTTGACAAAACCTTTCCCTAATTTCCCTGTCCACACCCTTTAAAAACCCAAGCCGCCTCTCTGTGTCAAACAAATTTGTGCAGCCAGTGTCCCCAAAACGCAGGGGCAGTTAAGTGAAGAGCCTGGGGCAAGAGAGCAGAGACTGGGCTTACCCAGGGAGGTTCTTCCAAACACACACAGCAGCTGCCCTGTCTGGGTGTGAAGGCAGAGCCTTGAAAACCTCAGACTCCAACTCTCTTCAAGAAGAAAGTAAAATTTCCCCTCCCCTGCTCCCACCATCCATGCAGATACTCCGGCAGCAAGGCAGGGCTCTGAGGCAATTTAACAGGAGCAGCCTACCTTAGTGCACCAGCTCTTCAGGGGACACTGTCTGGACACCCTCCACAAAGAGTTTGCTGCCGGCTGGAGACTGGTCCGGTACAGCTCCTGCCGGGGCCTGAGGGCGGGTTAGGCTCAGCCCCTCAGGTCCCAGGTGTGGTCACTCAGGCCCCGAGGTAGCCCTCAGGTCCCAGGGGCGGTCACTCACTCCCTGATGTCGCCCTCGGAACTAAGGTGCAGCCTGTCCGTTCCCTGTGCCACCCCTCGGGTCCCGTGCCGCCCCTCAGCCCAGGCGGCCTCACCCCGGGCCGTGCCTTGTTGCAAACCTCTGCTGCTCCTTCAGATTCTTTGCATGGGCACGAGGTCTCCGGGGTTCCTCCGTGAGGCACAGCAGGTGTTCCCAGTGGGTGCTGCTGAGACTCTCCCAGGCATCATTCTCAGTGCCAGGCTTGTGGCAGGGCTGTGGATGAGGATCTGTGGTCTGAGATGCCTCCCCAGGCTGGAGCTGTCAGGCATCAGCCCTTGATTGACCACGAAGATATTTTTTATATCTTAAAGACAGTTACAAAACCTAATGTCTCCCAGTCTGCAAACTGTTCAGCTGCCACATCCCTAGTTGTGCTCCACCTGGTCTTGCCAGGAGCAGCTGTTCTCATAGTGACCAACTAATGGGAGCTAACGAGTAAGCTTTTTCACAAGGGGAGTTCACTTCTGATATTAGACAGCAAAAAGAAATTACATTGTGCAGTAATTCATGGGCATAGTGAGTTGTTTAAAGTTCTCAGAGTACTTTTTGATCCATGAAAATAATTTTATAATTTTGCCTCCTGAAACCATGCCTGTGGGCACGGTTTTTGTGAGTAGTGTGATCAATCTTTTGAGTTACACCAATTCTTAATTATGTCTATAAAGAATCTGTATTGTCTAGCAGCTCTGTCCTACTGTGACTTTAAAAAAATATCCATTCCAAATTTCTTGAGCACTGCAAAAATGTTTCTGCTTCTAATACTCAGCATCTGTCTAGAAAACATATCAATCATATGATCACAAACAGCTGTTGCATTAGACTTTTAATCAGCCATGATTTTCAAAGGAGACAAAGAATGTTGGATGCAGTGATGGAAAGTTATTGCAGAGAATGCCCTGCCTGAGAACTAAAAATCCAGTCTCAGGGACTCAGAGCTTTCCTAAGCATTGTAAAAACTCTTCATGTATACAGACAGTAAAGTTATCTGATAGAAATCGGAATAAAATACTGTGACACAATGCATGTACAAGCTAAAAGTGTAAAAGGTGCTCCAGGCAGGTATTTCGTTATTAAATGTAAGAGATATGTACCACTAGCTTGTAAAGATTGCAAAGAATAAAGTTGTTGCTCAGCAGTCTGTTCTCTTCAAGTTTCATAAATCTATTTAATGAGGGGTTATGAAGCCCTATTGGAGATACAACATATCTCTCTGCTTAGAAATCGTTGATGTCCAAAAATGGCCAATTTCTCCTCTCAGTAATGTTAGTGTAAATCTGTATTAGTTCTGTTGGATTCAGGAGGTATTACAGGGTAGCTCCTGACTCACTTTAAATAGAACATGCCAATTTGAAATAGTAATATGGCTAAGTCTGTGTCATCCATCTGACACAAAACCACAAGACCAAAAAAAGAAAGGCTACTTCTAGAATTGGTTTGGGGGGTTTTCTGGTGTTTTTGTTTTTGTTTTTTTTTTTAATCCCAAACTCTTGGCATTCAACTATTATAAATATCTTCATAAAGTACTAGAAAGGATATATAATGCAATCCCTTTAAAATACTTTTAAATTCAGAGCTGTAAAGCATTCTAAAACACATCCACATCCTGGGAACATCAGGCATGGTGCTTGCTCCACAGTCAACCTGCATAAGCTTTCCTAGTCTTTGACTTGGTCCTGCCTCGCCTCCTGAACCCTGCCTGATGTAGATGTTTCCTGCTGACCCCTTTTTTTGCCCAGAAACAGGGGCTGGTTGTCCTGCCAGCCCTCTCCTGGACTGCCTGTGCCCGCAGCAGAGGTGAATGTTGAAAAGGCTGGTGCAGCTGCTTGGGAGCTGTTGTCTTTGAGTTAGGGAGAAATCCTGGAGCTAAGGCCCATGGGCAGTCAGCAGACATATTGTCAACCAGCAAGTGATGCAAAGCTCCTGGCAAAAGTCAAGAGCTTTTACTTCTGTCAAAGACCAGGTACTTTTGCCTTCCTTCCTCATAGGCAGATGAGGGCTTTCCTCCATTTTGGGCAGCCCAGGCTGCTTGAGGGAGCTCACAGCAGACATTGCCTGCCTTTTGCCTCTTTCTCCAGCTGCTTATTCTTGCTGTGCCCAAAGCAGTTCAAGGTCAAAACACCCTGAATAGCATATTTTTTTTAAGAAAGCTTCTGTGAGATGGGCAGGGCAGACCCAGCATAAAATTGTATCCTGCAGCAAAAAATAAATTTATTCTGTCACACCATGATTTGTGGCTCCATCTAAAAGAATAGCCATGGGATCATGAGGTTCTGCAAGCCTGACATTGTAACCAGAAACACTCACCCTTGACAAATGTTATCTAGAAAGTATACTAGGGGAAAGAGTGGGACCCAGAAGTCCTCTACTATCTAGCTGAGACAACATTAGTAAATTCTTTTTAAGTGGTCAGGGACATATATGCAGTGGGTTGACTCTGTCTAAGCATCAGGTGCCCACCAGAGCCACTCAGTCACTCTCCTCTTCAGCTGGGCAGGACAGAGAAAATGTAATGAAAGTCTCTTGGGTCGAGATAGGATAAGAGAGCACTCAGCAGTGAGCACTGTGACAGGCAAAACAGACTTGACTTGGGGAAATTACATTGTTAGTAATCAAACTGGAGTAGGATAAGGTGAAATCTTAAAACATTTTTCCCCCAGCTGAAATAATTCCCTGTGCCCGCTGGAGATGGTGTTCCAGCGAATCCCGGCTGCCCTGGCTGGGAATTGTTTCAAGTCTGGTTGGGCAGTGGCTAGCAGACCGGCCACTACCTCCTTAGTAGTTCAGAAGCTGCACGAGAGCTGTTAGTGAGGCTCGACGAAGGTAAGAAGAAGGAGGCCTCGTGGCAAGATGGAGTTTATTGTCACATGCACCCCATGGCGCAGGCACTCACGCGTCCCAGGAGAGAGAGCGAGAAGGAGGCGGGCTCACTGCTTATCAGGGACTAGGGGAAGGGGGTGGATACAAGAGGGAAAATCAGTCAGGGGAATGGGGAGGGCACAAAGCCAGCAAATAGGAAACGAGGGGTGGGGCATTCCCAGCCTGCTCCGGGACCGAGCCTCTCCGAAGCCTCTGGAATGAGGGGGAGAGGCTTCCCGGAGGAGGGCAGGCACTGGGAGGAGACTAACAGATGATTGACTACATATTGCAACAGAGGGGAACAAAGGGAATTTCCCAGGCAGGAGATTGTGCTAAATGGGGAGAAGTACAGGGGGAACTTGGGAAAAACCATTACAGAAAAAATGATTATTAACAATAAGTAAGAACTAGAAAACGCGCCGCTACACCCAGCCCTTCCTGATTCCCTTCTCTCCTGATTTCTGTACCTCCTCCCTGCCAGCAGTGCAGGGGGACAGGGAATGGAGGCTGCTTTCAGTTCATCACACATTGTCTCGGCTGCTGTATGCTACTCAGGGGGAGGACTCCTCACACTCTCCCCCTGTGCCAGTGCGGGTCCCTTCCATGGGATGCAGTCCCTCGGGAATAGGCTGCTCCAGTGTGGGTCCCCAGGGGCTTCAGAACTCCTGTCAGCAAACCTGCTCCAGAGTGGGCTCCTCTCCCCATGGGGCCACAGCTCCTGCCAGGAGCCTGCTCCAGTGTGGGTTTCTATGAGGGCACAGTGTTTTTTGGGCATCCGCCTGCTCTGGTGTGGGGTCCTCTATGGGCTGTGGGTGGATCTCTGCTCCCCATTGACCTCCCTGGGCTGCAGGGGCACAGCTGCCTCACCATGGGCTGCACGGGAATCTCTGCTCGGGTGCCTGGGGCATCTCCTGCCCCTCCTTCCTCACTGACCTCGGTATCTGCAGAGCTGCTTCTCCCACTTATCCTCACTGCTTTCTCCTCTCTCCATATGCAACTGTACAGGGTTGCCCCTCCTTTCCAAGTATATTATCCCTGTTGCTTACGGGCTTGGCCTCAGCCAGCAGCATTGGAGGCAGCTGGCTTTGGCTCCAAAGAAACTTCCAGCACCTTCTCAGGGCAGATACCCCCAAAACACCACCCCACGCTCCCCCTACCAAAACTTTTCCATGCAAATCCAATGCAACACAGTGGATTGTAATTTAATTTCTGATGCTGTCTCTTTCCCTGGAAAAATCCTACAGATATAGGTGCTGTAGATTCCTTCATATTGCAAACAATCATGTGAAATACAGATGGAAAACTCATGGGAATAAATGTTCCTGTGTCCTTCAGAAATTTTTCACACAGTTCCTAATTAAGGTGCATTTCCATACAGTTCCCAGACACAATGTTAATTAGAACTATAAATCAGATACATAAAATCAATAAAATCATAAATTAATAAAACCTGTAGAATTACATAAGTGTGGAGTACAGAATGATTGTTTAAAAAAAAGCAATAACAAAAAGGCCTACTGGCATTTGTTCAAGGCTGATTGCCATGGAGCTGACATTACCTGATCTGGCTGGCTGGCAGAGCTCTAGTACTAGCACCAGTGACTGTCAGAGTGCTTTCTAGAAAAAGCACTTCATGCATTTCAGATGTGATCTGGGGACCTTCCATTTTCAAAGTCTGTGTTGCACCATTTTCACCTGCCTTGATGCCCTGCTTTGTGAATTACAATGATTTCTAAGCACGCTGTAATTCTCATGAAAATACTTCTTTAAGGTACAAGAAAATGTTTTTCACTATTCAGTATCATGCATCGGTCTCACGTCTTTAGATGCCATATGTACAGCTAGGAGTGGGGTTGCTTGTTGAAAAGAAAGTCGCCAACCTAATTGTCACTTTAAGCTTTTCATGATAAATATTGCCAATAATAGGCTAACAGGTAAAATAAACATCCTTGAACCCTGTCCTAATGTTTAGCATCTAAAGTTTTACGTTTTCTCTTCCACCCTTACTTAAAGTTCAGCAGGGTGAAAGGACTGAATGTTTTACTAGCAAGATGCCTTTAATAGTTATTAAAATACACAAATAGCTATTTTCCTTTATGTCATATGTTTAAATGTTCTATTACTGCAGATCATTGGCCACTAACTATAGGAAGACATTAGTGAAGTTGAAGACCAAAATTCTTGAAAGTCATGCTTAAATTCCTTTTCTGCTCCTCAAAGCAGCCCTACTGAAATAGAAAAGTGGTTTTCTCAGGCATCAGTCACATTCAGGAAATAAAATCCTATCAACTCTTTAGTTCCATTGCAGTAAAAAAACTAGTCCATAAATTAAAAGAAATGTAGCACTCAGAAAATAAAAGTGGTAAGAGAGCATGTGTATTTTTCCCCAGGGCAATTATAATTATTCTAAAACATCTCAAATGAAAAGCAAATAAAGAACGATATGAATTGCCATAACAAATCAGATCCAAGATCTGGTGTCAAAGACAAATGCTTGACACAGAAAGCAAAAAGTTCTACACTAGGAAAGTGTGAGGTGGTCTTTCCACTCTCAACATTACTGGTTCTTTTTCTTAAATCAAAGCACTTGATTTGGACTTCATCGTGTCATTTATGTGTTCCCTGCTAAAGGCCATTACTCTGCATGTGTATCCTGAATGTTTTTCACTTCTGCTTGCAGTTCCCACTTCCAGTTAAGTCTCCATATTCAGCAAGAAATTGGAAGTGCTTTTTTAGCTGTTAGTACTCACTAATAGTCATCTTTGAAATTTGTTACACCTGGGTTGCCAACACTGTGAAACACGTCTCTGACAGTCTCTTAATTTAGGCGTGTTCTCAAGAAAAGCATGTTCCAACAGATCTTTCCCTCTCCACAGTTACCGCCTGTGCACATTAATGATATGAATCAGCACTCCTGTTAACATGTCTCCCCATTAGTGCTGCTTCTCATAAAAATGTTTGGGCTGTTCTTTTTCTGAGTTGTTCTTTTTTTTTTTTTTTTCCCCCTTTAGGTAACATGGAATTTTTACAGCACATTTTTGCACAGAAAACTGCGGACAGTATCTGCTCCTTTTTGAGCTACCTAATTCTTACCTTGTGTTTCTCCAGGGATTCCTAGTTGAGATCTTCAGTCTTGGATTTTTATTCCATTAAGTGAATTGAAACAGACATGTAAATTTAATGGATAGCTCTGAAAGTCCTAATTCCTATTCTGTACCCACTCTGCCAAGCTACAGCAGCATCTGGCCCTGAGCACTTTGTAATGCAGCAGCAGCAGCTGCATGTAATATATAGCTAAACAGAAACCTCACCTGTGAACATAGACTTTGTTGTAAGATCAAGCAGTAACTGTACAGTGTGAAGGATGCAGTCAGGGATTAGCCTACCAGAGCAGTGCCTCTCTACTGATCCCATCAGTTATAGGTATTATGTGTATATAAAACACTTTCTCATACTCATATTTTTGTCCTGCTTCCTCTGATTCTCACAAAAACAAGCCACATAACAGTGTGGGGTTTTTTTCTAAAATGCTTGTTTGTTCCCCAGTTAGTGAAGATAACTTCACAGTCTTTCAATGTTTTCTTTATTTTACCACTTATCCCTAGTTCAAAGTATTATATTCCTTACTTTCCAAATAGCCTTTGTGTCTTATTTCCCAGTGACTTGCCCAGAATCACACCAAAGACAAGGACAGAGGAAGGAGCTGAGTCCTCCACCAGTGTTCCCTGGCAGATAGATAACTGCAGGTCAGTCTTTGCTCCTAGCTGGGGTCACTGTGCCTGGCAATAACAGCTCATATACACAAGAACCCCATTAGATGAAAGGCTCACATTACCTGAAAAGGTCTTAACATCAGATTAGGTTTCCAAATCCCTTTCTCCTGGAAGCTAATGAATGTGAATTTATATGCTTAACTATTACTTAGCTGTGTAGACTTCAGGAATAAAATACAGGCATACTATTTGCCAAACATTTATTTAAAGGGTTCTACTAGGTAAAACTGAATTATTATAGATTAGTGAGTGTACGGATTAATCTTGGCCATCTCTGATACTTTAGCGCGTATCTATGTGTTCCTACTTCTACTTCCACTCTTAATAGATGTACTTGCACATGAGATGGGAAAAGGAACTGCTTTACTACAACTTAACCTTTTTTGCTGAATTCCTAGAGAATGGTTTTTCAAGCAGGATACTCAGACTCTTCCTTCTCTTGAATATGCACCAAAGTGGAAAATCATAGAAGCAAACTTGTTTTAGAAACAGCCTTCTGCATATGTCATTGAGGCAACTGATCTAATAAATAGTGTGATGTGGCACCATTTAAGTCAGTACAATTTTCTCAGCACTGACAGAGTATATTCTGTATTGCTGCAAATAAACTGGCTCAGGTACCAGGCTCTATAGCTGCTCTGTCTGTGCAGTCTGCCCAGGCAAAATCTGTCCTGCCTCTCAGCCAGGCTAATTAATTCTGATGAGACTGCTGGAATAACATTGCTACGCTGCATCCAATTCCTGAGCTCCATGTGCACTGGCTTGGCATTGGCTGGGGAGCTCTTGTGCTCCGCTGCAGGACTGTCAGATACTGCATCTCACATTTCATGTACAAGGTACTCAGACTCTTAATAACATTCAAGATTTTGGCAGTTTTGCACGAGTTAGATGGGAAATAAAAAGAAACTGCAAATCAGTGGGTGACTCATTGCTTCCCCTTTCCCCTGAAAGAGTTAACATCAGGTACATCCAGGAGGCCATGAAGGGTTTGGCAGCAACACCGTGTTCTCCTCATCCATGGCAACAAAGATTAAATAAATACTTATTTATGTAAAAAAATTGCTTTAGTAATAAATTTTTAAAATTTTGGGGGGTAAATGTTAGTGAAGTTTAGTGCTCATGAAAATGAGAGATTAATCCTGGCCAGAACAAGGCTTGGTGCAAGTGGACTCTGTGTAAACTCCCACACATGTCTCTGTCAATGTGCCTCAGTCAGGAGCGGCAGTGAAACGTGGCTGCTGTCCCAGTGCTCAACCTCTCCCGAGGGGAGGAAGCCAAATCTGCTGAAAAGCTCAATGGTTCGCTTGATTGCAAATAGGTTTCAAGCCCACCAGAACAGCACATTTAACTACACTTGCCTGGTTTTGACACTGTAACAGGTACTTGCGTGTCGTCCAACTATGTTCATATAATTAGCTCTATCCAAAAATAAACCAAGAGGCACCAGAAGTTATATCTGTGATAGTAGGGATTGGGATTTTTTTGATTACACATGAATTTTTAGTCTACTGGGCTCAATCCTGATGTAACAGAAGCCACTTCTTAGAGCAAATTCTGGTTGCCTCTTGCTTTTATATTTTACAGGCACAAAAAATAATCCCAAGGAACAACTAATGCAGAGGAAGAGAGTACTGAAAAATAAACAGGTGTATGACTCTAAAAAATGGTACAAGCAGGTCAATAGGAGTTTCCCACTGGCTGTTCAAATTGCATGCCTCTTTGCCAGGTAACCAGGGCTAACCACATAGAATTTTCCCCACTTTGTACTGCTGGCAAGCAATCTTATCGCTGAACCAAATTAGTAGGAAAGCATGTTCTTAGGTTGCCATTGGCCAAGGACCAATTTAGCAGTGGGCTCCAGGTAAAACTTGAAACAGATTATTATTTTAACTTTTTTTTTTCTTAAAGAAGCAGAACATGAATGTTAACAGAGTCCACCACAAGTGTACCCAGATTTGTTCTCCACTTACAGGGCAGCAGAATCCAAGAACTGAATTGTTTCAAGGCAAGTAGTGCACCAAATGCATATTTTTATGTGCATGACCTGTTTTCCCCTTAGTTTTGGGGAGAAGAAAGAGCTTATTAAAGAAGGGAAACTTTCTGCATAGAGGCAGCATTTGTGAGTATCAGTTTCTCTGGTACTGAGGAGAAAAATATGTTGAATATAATCTATTCATGCTTGCTTCTCTTATTCAAATCCCAACTTACTGCACAGCAAAATCATTAGAAATAATCCCACTAATTTCAGTTGATACAGGACAGAGTCCTGGCTCAGAAGAATGCTGTGATCATATTGACATCACTGGACACTTCTAAGCAATATTGCAAAAGCAGTTTGTCCATGGAGCTGCTTTCCCCATGCTCACAATGTGCTTTATGGAGCAAAAACTCACACTGGGAAAATGAAGAGAAGGCTATAACTCAGGGACTTGCTTACACATTATCCTGTTGGGTCAAAAATTTTGTTTTTCAAGAGAATGTGAAATGTATTGGGTTTAAAAAGCTCTCACTTATATAACAGTTGCCAAAGGGCAGCCTATTCATTAGCCAAGACATAAAAGTAAAAAGGCTGCTCCAAGGCCTTGAGGCAGCACAGTTTCTTGAGCTGTGCTTCATAACAGCTGCCCTCCAAAGTCTGGTTAACGTCATCTAAAATGCTCTTTAACAGAGGACTAGGATGACACACTTACTGTCACAGCATCCCCTCTTTGGACAGAAAGAAATGTCTTCTGTTTCCAGAGCTCTCCTTTCCAGTGCTGAACTCTGACATACTGGGTTTGAACTTTACCTCAAAGTATTCACAGCAGGAAAATTTGCTCTTTTCTTCTTTAATATAACCTTCTGCTCTCCTTAGTCCTTGATAAACAATGGATGCTCAGATATTTATTGTAGCATGTACTGCTGGCCCTGCACAGTTCAGTCCTCTATGAAGAGGCTGCTTTGATCTTTTGAGGATCAGGGGCAACCTTGCAGAGTATTTATGTTTCCATTTTACAGGACAGCAAGTAGGGAATCAGTTCGAGGGAGCAAAGGGAGAGAATGTGTTCCTTCCTATCAGATGATTTTAATAATTTGCCATAGAAATACTTAGTGCATGCAGCAGTTTTTCCCTTATATGCTGCTATAAAATTCTGTAATTAGCTAAAAAAAGAGAAGTCTTCCTCTCTAAATGTGGTGTGCCTTTTTCCAGTCTAGAAGTCCAGCAGAATAGCTGGACACTTGCATTTATTTCTTGCATGCAGCCTGCTACCCTGCCACAGAGGCATATCCTATTCTTGTTCCAGGGCTGGGTTACCCAGGCTACCTTCTAACTGCCCTTTACATGTGATCTCAGCTTGTGAACCACTTCAGAGGAGCCATCAGCACACAGTTGTAGCTGTTCAGAGCAGTTACCATCACATGGTCACTCGGTTGTGTTTGTGAGCCAAGAGTGTCAGGTTGCAGGGGAAAGTACTGGCTGGGATGTCTACTGTAGATCAAGGTCTTGCCAAGGAAATCTGAATAAACCTTATAAAAATATTCTCTCCTTCCTATTTATCTTAGATTTCTGAAGTTATAACTACTTAATTTATCAAACTTGATTTATTTTAGTATTTAGCTTGGATGCTGCTATACTTGATGGTTTTGAGCAAAGAAATAACTGATTCATAATGACAGTTGCATGCAAAAACTCGCAGCACCAGGAATTAAACTAAACAAACTCCTGATTTATTTATAGTTTTAGCTACTAACAAAAGCTTAAATAGAGTGCTAGATGCAATTTTTAAAAAATTGCAACACAGAAAAGAACTTAAAAAAAAAAAATCCATAAACATAGAGAAGACCATACCCACCTGCTCCATCCAAACACTCTGGAGGAGAAAAGGAAGCAGAAATTGAACTGGCTGCTAATGGCATTCAGATGATCCTGAGCATTTCTTTGGGTGTGAGGCCACCTCAGTTCAAGCTGCCTTTCTCCTTCTCCCACAGTGCCTCCTGCCAGGAGCATCCTGCCATGCAGCTGGCACCACTGCTGGCCTCAGGCCGGCTCTGCTCAGGCTTAAGGAAGCTGCTCACTAGGAGGAGGTGCCTACAGGAAGGCTGTGGAATGTATGCACCAAAGATGACATTTACAAGTACAAACAACCTTGTAAATGGGTCCTGATGTCCTCGAAACCAATCTACATTGATGGTGCTCAGCTGTTGAGAAGCAGTTTGATTTTCAGAGCTAATGCCATGACAGCAGAACAGACTTTTTCGGCATGAACAGGGCTGAGACCACAATTTCACACATGTTGTCAGTTCCTAGCTATGCCTCTCAAATCTGGATTAGACTAGAATAGCAGCTAGAACAGAACTAGGCTTCAAGGCCTTTAAAACTCAAAACACATTAAGACCAAAATTTACTGTAGTCCAAACATAACCACCTACTTGTAGTGTAGCCTATCATGAGTTGTGATGTTGCCTGGGTACATACATTTGTAGGGACAAGGAACCTTTTCCTCCTTGTTTGGGCCTAATGAGGAAAAAAGGAGAAGTAACTGGTATCCCAACTCTCCCACTTGTTAAAATGAAAAAAGAGCAAAACAGCTGTCTTGGAAAATAGCAGCATTTATAAAGCACATTATATAGCTTTGTGCTTCAACAAAAGACCAGAAAATTTAGGTGCTTTTTAGTGCATTTCTGTGCAGCAGTGTACAGTTCATGACTTTAGAAATACTGAATTAGGAATTCAAAATTAGCAAGCCTGAAGCTGTAGCTCTCACAACACCCCATCAGAAAGCTGTTCCTGCATGATGGAGATGTATAGAACAAAGCATCTACTTTGCAGCTATTTCTTTCCTATCTTGTCTAAAATGAACTTTCAGAATAAAACCTCAGTTGACCAGATGATAGAGGCAGTGGATGCAGATGTAGCTCTGAGTGGAAATGGGCCTCGAATGAAAATATCCACAGGCATCATATCTGTAAGCCAATAAATTCACCTGACTTGCTCTTTCTCACCTCTACCTGCACAGGTAATCCTAAACTAATACTTTTTCTCAATAAAATTTGGAGTTTTAGTCCAAATATTCAGTTGGTACCTGTGGCATTAATTTTACAGGAATCAGTAGTTTTTCTGTCATCTACACATACAAGACCTAAAATACAGCAATCTTCATAAAGCATGGCCCATGGAATCGTGCAGTGTGACACAACTGAGGCTGTCACAGCCCTGTCACTGTCACAGCCCTGCTCTGCTCACCCTGCTCATGCACAGTGTCCATTCAGGACCTGGGAGATGGAAACAGAAGGCTGTTGTGGAAAACAGAGAGTTCTTCAAGTCAGTGAAATTCCAGAACCTCCAAATCAGAAGAAAACCTAAGCTGATAAAATTATTCACATAAGAAGAGATCACAATTCAGTAACTGAGCAAAAGCTAGAGAAGGAGGAGTCAGAGACTTCAGCAGATTGGACTGTGAAGATGAGAGCAGAGCTGTCTGCGAGGGGGCTGTGAGCCTTGTCTGCCCTGTACTGCCACAGAATCTTTCCACTGTGAGTGGAGCAGAGCAAGGTGTTATTTTATAGTGGAAGTGCCTTGCTCTCTTTGAAAGAAGACGTAACTCTTTACGGAATAATTTACTAATGCCATTTAAGAAATTGAATTCCTGTTCTGTGAGAATTTTATTTATGCTAAATCAATATATGAAGTCAGAATTTCATTTTATTGCTGAATAGAAATTATATTAAGAAAGCAGCCTAGAAAAAGGAAACACTTAACAATACTGAACTGTTTTAGTCTTGAAGTGGTTTCAGTGACATAATGATATATTAAAAAGAATATATTTAAGTTTTTCATAAAATAGCAGGCGCAAAAGGAACTATAGTGCTAAACATAGAACAAGATATTGTTATTCTTAAAATGACATATTAACATTACTAAAATAGGACTACAATGATTAATTATTCTTTTCTTCAAGAAAAAATATTCAAAATTTAATTTCTTACCAAATGTCTGCATTTGGCAAGAACACCGTTTTCCAGTGGTAACTTTCTACTGTCATTTTTTTACCATTTTTCTCTGCAGTTGAAGAACATGCACACTGACTTCTATTGCAACATCAGAAGAGCTGACAAATACATATTTGGTAGCCTCTGACACCAGTGCTGATTTAGTCTGTGACAACAGGAGTGCTCTGTAGCCATACAGTCTCCTGCAGCTCACCTGTAATTTACTTTTTGCAAATTCATCTCTGAAAAGCAGTATTATGAAGACCACCAGCTGCACTGCCCCACAAAAAAAGTTAGCACAGGTTCACCATATCATCCCTGTTTCTCCAATTTTCCCTCCTTTAAGCCAAGCAGCTGCCAAATCAGCAGCTCCTGGATTTCTGGCTGGGAATGGAATCTCACACTTGAGGCAATGAGCGATGCATGCACACACACACGCAAGCACGCACCCGCCCGGCGTCTGAACTGGAGCTTGGTCCTGGGGAGACACAACCTCTGCAGTGCTGCATAAACAAATGCCATCTTCATTACCTCAAATGGCTCGATGTTACTGAAATGGAGCAAGCTGGATGCACTGCGGGAGGCTCGGAAGTGAGCAAAATGCGTTTGAAGAGTTTTAGCACAGCCTGCCGGGAAGCTCTGAAAATACACAAGGGCCTCCCCAAGGACTCTGTGGAGCACTGACATGTGCAAGTAACTCCCAGCTGATTGCCAGGCAAGGTCAGCCTATCGGGAAGGTTCATCTCCAAAAGCAAAGTTTGAATTTGAGTGCTGAAACTGATCCAAAATAAACTTCCTTTTTTTTTCCCCCTGTGTGTCAGAGAGTCACACTTATGGCTATATTAGCACTGTTTGCTATGGCACTACACCGATGTGGGATTGAAGAGACACCCAGCTGTAAATAGATCTACGCCTATTCCTCTGAAAAAGATTTATTACCTTAAGAAAGTTTAGTAACATTACGCATTGCTGATGCTGGCAATCCTGACTCTGAGGACATAACTATTTAAAGCTGTATTTTACCATAACTTGCATTAAGTATCCTTTCTAAATATTTTTTTATTACTAGAAAGGAGATCTTTGAGCATCAACTTGCACAGTACTTATGTAGTCATGTTCCTTTCTTTTGCATTGAGAAGACAGATTGACTTAGGCTTTTGAATAAAACTATTCTCTGTTGCTGTGCCTTTCAAATAATTGAATTATATTTACCAGAAGACTTGAGGTTTTTCTGAAGCAGAGCTGATGTACATAGAAATGTTCTGTATTCTGTAACTGAAACTTCCTTTTCTTCTGTTGCAGTTCTCCCTAGTCCAAAACCAGCACTCCGGTACTTGGCTAACAGTTGTTTTACCTATGGAAAAATAGCTGTGGTACAGCTGTGTAGAGCCCTCAGGGAATTTCTGGTTTTCTTTTAGAGGCAATCTGTAGAATGTACCATGTCAAAAAACCCCATGGCCTTTACAAAAGCAAGAGATTTTTTTTTCTCTTTGCCTTGTCAAAGAGATAAGCATTGGTGCTGGAGAGTTTTTTCTGAGGAATGTTAAAAAAAGATACAGCTTCTTGCTTAATGAAACACCTGTCTGGAGCCACCTTTGCCATCTCACACAAACAAACAGCTCACAATGGTAGTAGTTTTCTCCCCTTTGTAACCCTTAGTTTCAGTACTTTCTGTGGCTCAGACCCATTACCCTGAGCAGTTTTGCCTCTCATACCAGGTTTCTCCTAGCTTTCCTGGCTTGCAGCAAAGACCAGGACTCTCTGCCTGCCTCTCTCGCCCAGCAGCCCTCCTGCACAGGTGTCCTTGGGGTAACAGAGGACTGGGACAGGTGGGGACCCTCCAGGCCTGTCCAGACCCTCAGCTCCTGTGTGTGGCTACCAGGTCTCCCCAGCCCATCTGCTGAGAGCGAGGGGCAGAACGCACTCCCTTTCCCAGTGGGAGTGAGCTCAGTGCCACTGGAACATGTGCTCTGGCAGCACCAGCTGGCTCAGAAGTGGAGAGGGTGAGTTCATGGAGTTCTGCACGTGTGTGGGGGAAAGGAGCAGGCACAAACACTCCCTGCAGGAGCACAAATCCAGCACTGGGAGCTGGGATGTGGGAGACCAGCAGGGCTTCTGCCATCTCCCAGAACCCCAACCCCCAGGGCTCTGGGTGCTGGCCCTGTTTTATGTTGCATCATAATGTACAGCCTCTGAAAAGGTTTTCATATAACTGCCTAGTTTATTACAGAGCACAAGAAACAGGAAAAAACTAAAAAAAAGCAAACACTCACACTCCACTCCTCCCTGCAGTTACCTGACTGAGCAGAATCTTGTGTAGACTCTGGGGTCCTTCCTCTCCCTCATCTTCCCACACCGGTTTCTGATAACACAGCACTGCAATTTTTACATACCCACCTTTATGTCAGCATCTACCCAGAAAATTGTGGGAGAAATCCAATCCCTCTGGTCACATAAGCACTTGATTACCTTCGTTTGTTGCTCAAAGTCCTCTCTCAGCTCATCTGTTACTAAGTTGTTTTTATCCTGGACTTCAGATTCTAAACCACTCTCCAAGAGTGGTTTGCTCAGCTGGAGGCAGTGGTTAGCACATTTTCTGTGGTTTAGCTGTGCTTGATGAGATAAACATTTTTCATCTTACTTTGAGATTGTTTCTCAACTTTCAGGCTATGCAAAGCCAGTGTGCTACACTATTGCTCTTTCCCTGACAGAGCCAAAGCAGTTCCTAGCAAAGCTTTCTAGCTTAGGCTTCACGTCTCACCTGTAAAATGTTTCACCATCTTCCTGGGAACTTGAGATTAATCCTACAAGTGAATAAGCAAAATGACTATGGAGCATCTAGCATAAGAACCACCTTCTAGAAGCTCTGTGGCACCACCTCATGGGTGTCTGAAAAATAAAGGACAATAGAAAAGGCAAAAAAGCGCCCCTGGCGCACACACACAGAGTTCCTAGAAGCAATCAGAACTTCTAAACTGTATTAAGACAGGCTCCTTCGATCATTGTACTGAGATTTAATGAGGTTTTATTCTATAATATGTTCTTTAATTTGAAAATTATTAAAAGCTAAGGGCTAAGTTTTCCTCCTTGTGACTATAAGGAACTTTACTGCAAAAGTGGTTCACAGCAGGCACTTGAGGGCAGTTTCAGTGTAAAGCTCCATTCCTCCAATAATGAAGACATGCAGGAAGGAAAATTTAACAGCGTTAAAGACTTCTCTTTCAAAGTAGATGCACAAGTCAAGAATTAAGTTGTCATTCTTCTCTTTTAAAAAATACCAGCAAAAGAACATTAAAATTATTCTAGAAAATAATTAAACAAATCGAAATTACACAAGGTTTTTACAGCCTAGGTACAGCAGGAGCTTAAAAACCGTAGGAACATGTTTTCATTGAATTGAAGTATATGAATTGCCCTCAGATTAAAAACAAGAAAAGCTCAGTGTAATTTTTGATTTGGGAAACACTTTCAGTTATTTCTAAAAGTGTGGCTAGTCTCTGTCTCCACAGCCTTACATTAGACAGCAGCACTCACCTCTTTGTTTTGCTACCTGAAAGAGAGGCTTTACAATTGGCAAATCTTAAACGAAGGAAAATAGATTCATTGTTCTCTGACATGCAATTAACACCAGTGAACCAATCTGCATTCAAGGGTCTTTATAGTTTTCATCCTCAAGGTATGATAAATTTGCAATTTTATTTTTAGTTCCTCTAAAACTAGCCAACAGATCTGGGGCCTACAATATATTTTAGATTATCTTCCCATGTAGTCCCTAGAGCTTTCCCTCCACACACAAACCCTTTAGCTTTGTTAATTTATCACCTCACACAACTCCTTGCTGAAAAGGAAGTTCAGCTGACAGTCAAGGGGAATTCCCCTGCTCTGTGTCTGCTTGCTGCCATTTTCTGAAGCAAGATTGCCAGCAAGCACTTGTCTGAGCTGATAATTGTGAATGATATATTTGATCTAGGCTAACAGCACAATTAAATTAGGGTTTTAACCAAGTGTGACTGTACATGTTGTTTAGACAGCTCTCTAAGTGTTTTCAATTATGTTTTGTAATGAGAAATTAGGAACAAGCAGTGATAAACTTGGAGCACTGAATCTGTTGTGTGACTGCTCCTTTGATGGCTTCAAGCAAAATAAAATGAAGCCTCTTTCCTCTGTTCTGAGAAAGTCATGACACTTACCTGGGTACACACACAGTTTTAGAAGAATTAAATGATTTGAAATGTACAAATGACATTTGTAAATTTTATCCATGTATGGGACAACACAAGATTTTATACATTTAGAAGTAAATGATCTGTTTTCATAGTACTAGAGAACAAAATAATTTTCATCTTGTCAACCATTAATTACCTTTTTATTTATGTTATTTATGTTTTATTTATGTTCTAAAAACAGTAGGCTAAAATCCAGCGAGAAATAGTAAAAATATCAAAATTTTAACATACAAAGTATCCTGTACCAATTAAAATCTACAAGGTTTGAGGAAAATTATCAAAGTATTTTCCAATTCTGAAAAGAGGTTGGAGGCATTCATGGAAGTAGTCCTTTAAATAAAGGTAAGCATAAGAAATAGGTGTGCAGGTAGTCAGCATTTTAAGCTCTAAGAGTAAACAGGATGTGTTTTCCAGAACTGCTGCAATTATTCAAATACCGATCCCAAACTCCTATAGGAGTATCAGATTAATATATGTGGAGCAATAAGGACACCTTGAGGACAGTTAGAAAAATGCAAAAATTTCTATTCTGCATTGATATGGGAGGATTTACGTACCCTTTGTAAGTCTGAATTCCTTGGATTTGCCACATGATGTAATTTATAAGTTCTTAAAACTGTTTGGCAAAGTCCCACAAGTTCCAAGAATCTTATTAATGCTCTCATTAGTCCTGAAATACTAGAATATATGCTTACCAATAGGTTTACTTACTTGCTAGTAGTTTTGAGGACAGACATGTTCTTGCAACTCAATAATCTTGTTCTGAGTTGCTTTTTTCCTTGTTACAGAAATTAAAAAGAAATTAATACAGAAATTAAAAAATTGCTTTGCACTGCTCAGCATAGTATTACACTGTACATGTTTTTAAAAGGAAAAGTATAAAAATAGTGAAGGTTTCTGAAGAAGTATTAAATGCAAATCTATGCAAAAATTAAAATTCCACAGTTCTTTGTCACTCTCTACAAGTTTCAAGTATTCCTTTAAATTTGTACCTCTCAAAAATAACTAAACACTTTCAAAAACAAAAAATGGGAAGAGGAAGCAATCTTATGCCTCTCATTTTGCTTAAGATATTTGCATGTGAAAAAGCACTCTTTTTTAGTCTAGCTTTAAGTTAGAACTGCAGTTGTGGGGCCATTTGTAGAGCTTTCTGTTCCCTTAGTGCTATCTGCAGCCTTAGAATCATCACATATTTCAGGTGGCTCTATTTCCTCTGGCCGTGGTGGCCCAAGATCAGCTGTGATCAAATCAGTTTCCTGATCTGATTTTCCTACTTCACTGCAAAATTCAACTTTATCTTCCTGCTGGCTGTTCTTCTTTATTTGTCCATTCTGTGCAGGGTAGGTGCTGGCAATGGTGTCATACAGAAATTGGTATTGTTCCTTAAAAATAAAGAGAAGTTAGTGTTAATGGAATGCTCAGAGTCCAAGAATTAATCTGTTCCTTCTTTGTTCTCTAACATTTTAGAAATGCAGCATGTAGTTGGACAAGCAAGACTGCATTTGAAGCAGCTTCCACAGCTTTTGGCATAGATTGTTGCTCCTATGGCTTATTCTGACTTCATGTGTACATAACATCTCTGGAACTGTCTGCATCAGATATTCCAAGTGTTTCATTACCACTCAGTGCCCTTTTGGTTCATAAAGTACCAAAAATACGGTTTTTAGAGTACTTTTTCTTAAAAATACAAATTGTACTTAGTCTGGAAAGTCATTAATAACCTGCCCATATCGATGACACACAGGTCTGGTTTGTTTGTAACTGCATGGTGTGTGCCACAGTTCCTCTGGAGTGACTGAAACAAAACTGTCAGTGGCTGCCAGCCTGCAAATGGAGTTCATCTCCCAGCTGCAGAAGGGACACTGCATGTACATCATGAACCAACTGCAGGAAGAACAATTGATGCAATTTGTAATTTTATACTATACACCCTTTGCCAAAGGCAGTACAGAATTGCAGCTCTGACATCTCAGACTCCTTCATTCCTATCAGCAAGGGCCAATGCCCAAATGGTGGTGAGTGTGAATGTTCTGATTAGAGCCAGCACTCCCTATAGAGAGATTATGCCCAAGGTTATGGGGATATTAGTGACCTTGGTAAGTTATCTCTTTTTTTTTCTGTTAATTCATAAGATTTACTTACAAAGGTGGAGACCATTCCCAGCCTGGTGCGACGAAGAGATTTTACCACTTGGAAAACATCTATTACTTCTTCTGTTTCTGCACTTTCCAAAAGGGTCATTAAAGCACAAAATACACCGGTCTGCTGTGATCCATCACTAGAAGATGATGCAAAATGTACATGTAAATTTACAAAGTAAAATCAGAAGTCTTCTGACTAAATGTTAGATATATTTTAAGGTCTTTATACTGAATTATATTTCCAAAGCATTTTTTACTGGACTAAAATTGTCACAATTAAGTGTATGATTAGGATTTGCACAGGACATAGTTTATCTAGAGACTCCTTGGACCTGAAGTACCACTTAAGGGGTAAAGGGAAATTCAAAATTTCAGACTTACAGTCTCAACTATTGTTAGCAGGATTATCTTCTGGTTTAGATGGCATGCAAGGCCATTCCTGGAAATGGTCCTAGAAAAGTTCACTTGTATCCTGGAGCAAGAGATGATCCTAAAAACTCTACTGAATGTTCAACTAGTGCAACCTGCACTCTGACCTAGTATTTCCCCACAAAATAGGTGCACCAGCCAAGAGCAGCTGCTCATAGCACCTGCTCTGTGCCCACACTTGCCCAAGACAAGTGTGCTTGCTTTTCATCACTACAATCCAAAAGTCCAAGCTTGAGCAATTCAAGGAATCTTCTAGGGAGAGTAGAGTCTCCAGACACATGGAAAAGCTTGTAAGAAAAGGTAGGCATCCCAAAATTATGGTTGTTATGTATATCCAGAACTTAGAGCTAGGTGAATGTGTGTGCTGAAATCAGACCCACCAGCAGTGGACAAGGAGTGGGACACTGCGGGTTCTCCTGTTGTCCTCGGTGACTGGTCTGGCTGGAAGTTTTTGTTTAATGTTGAGAATCATGCTGACCATATCTTTGGGGGTTTCTGGAACACCACAGCCACTCCACTTATGGTACTGATACTGATACACCTTCTGAGTTTCCTTTGTCTGGAAAACAGCAGTGGAGATGTGGTTAATGTTCAGGATAAAATATGAATTCACACAATAACTCTACTGCTGCTGATTTACAAAGAATTATATTCCTGAGGAACTGCAGGGTGATAGTTCTATCTCGTGAATATGAGGTAGGTAGACATCCAAGCTTTGTTCAAGGTACAAAAGACAGCTGATCTCCTGAGACTCCCCTACTATCATCTCAGCAACTCACTAAATGGAAAACTTGAGATAAGTTATAGTATTTCTCATGATTGACTGCTGGTCTGGAAGAGAAAAATATTTCCATTTCCTTGAGCAGGAGGTACCTGCAGTGGGAACTGTTTCTTCTCTTTCTTGAGGCTAAGCTTATAAATTTGTTTTTAAATTTAAAAACCCCTTGAAAACTACCTTTGGAATTTGCAAAGAAACTTTTACCTTCAGATGTGTAACATCAAATGCACGTATGGTATAGCTAGGACCAGAGTTGACATCTGCCATTTGAACTTCTATGCCATCATACATTTGCTTTCCTTCTCCCCAGTACTGTGCACAGAGTTCCTAAAATGGATAAAAGTATAAGTCAGTGATTACCACTCAAATCTCCTTTTATTTTGGCTTCCCCATGCACGTAGAGACTGTACTGACTTCAAAGTAGGAGGAGTTCCATTGTATTTTAAAATATAACATCATACACTTTTCCCTCAAAAATTCATTAGAAAGTAAATTAAGTAGGTAAATGATACAGCAAAATATATTAGAAATGCAAATTCCTCATCCTATGGAAAACAGTTAAGTGGAGCAAGCAAATGAGAGAGTGCAGTGCAGTGCTTTGTTTGCATGTAGAGGATATTCAATGTGTCAGTGTGCAGACAATGCCCCCACCTGATCTCCTTCCTTCAGCTCTGTCAGCATAACAACGACTTTGACTTTTCTCTGGAACACCATTTGCCAGAAGTCAGTGATAGTTTCCTGCAGTGGTCCCTGTGTTGCAATCATGGCTTTTGGACCCCAGTAACCCTATAAAAGAATTTTTTTTTGTTTCAATTCATTTGAAATGTGATTGACAAATAATAGAACTCATCATTTAACGAATACCCTGTGAAATAAATAATTAACCCATTTGTTTATAGGGAAAACATGCCTGTCACAGTAGGCCTTGGTCTTACAGGAATTCTACTACACAAATGACATTAATCTCAATCCTCCTAAGAAGAATATCACTTCAGACTGACAACAAGTTATATTGATGCTGCAGTGGGTGAGACCTCACCCTGCCATTTTTGAAAAGCATATTTTTAAGGGGTAAAACATTCAGTTTTACACAGCCACTTAATTTTACCATTAAGAAATTGTGTTTATACCACACGAAGTTGGTGCACCAGTCAGTTCTAAGCTTCCTAAAAATAAAAATAGATTTACCCTGAATAGGTATCCTAATTGTGCAGCATTTCAAAGGATTCAGATAAATGGAACTTAGCTAGTAATACCATTAAAAATCAGTTACTTCATTCATGACTGATAACTGTTCTTCTTTGGATATATAATGATACCAAAAAATTGTTGGCTCCAATTTTTACTGGTAGGGTTTGGTCCATGTGAATAACTATAGTCACATTTCACTAGCAGGGACAATATTAATCTGGTTCAACCTGTAGACAGATGCCCACTAATGGAAATATATGTTATCATGAGGCCAGTCTGAAGGCTAATAATTTTAAACATAGATGGATTTGCCAATCAACTAAATTCTTTTATATTGTGATGCCAACAAGGGAATAAGAGTTTTAGCTGAAAGCCTGTGAAATGTCTATAGTGGATCCTCTGAATACATACAGTTATAAAGGAAGCATTGATGTACTTGCTGGACTCCTCACAGTCGCTGTCCTCATCCGAGGACTCATCTGAGTCATGCTCACCCTCCTTACTGCAGTCTTCTTCGTGCCTGATGGGCACCCGGTTAAAGTCATCTATGTGAGACAAAGTGTCACTGTCACAGCACACAGCCCCTGGGTATGGCATTTGTGTGGGGGAGGGAACAGAAAAGGCCAGTCCTTTCACAATAGACTGCAGAACCAAGGCCACCTTGTTTGAAGTAAACACTCCCAATAACTCACATTGGTAAAAACTCACCTCTTCTTTTTTAATCACTATAAGAAGTTTAGAATTTTACAGTGTTGAGAACACTAATCAAATACTAATCTGTAAGATGATTTGCTCATTTTCTCAATTTTTTTCTAATAGAAGAAAACAGATAAAATAAGGCAAGGTGGGATAAAATAAGGCAATGGAAAATACTTACAAGGAATTATGTTGGCATTCCTATTTTTGTTTTTGTTTTCCTCCCGATTCGCAGTGTTCTGTGTCCGCCACCCCTTATAGGAAGGCAATCGCTGAAGAAAGAGGATGTTTGATATTATGCTTGATTAAAATGGTTCTTGAGATCATTGTCTCCTTAGGACTCTCACACCCACTCCTCATCTTGCAGTGCCTCACTCCTTACCTTAGCTCTTTAAACTACCATTTAAAAATGTCTGCTACACTATGTACAATGGCACAGGAAATCATGTACACAGACACAAGTAATCATTCTGTGAGCTCCATCTTTCTTAAAAATACTAACATCAAAGCAGAAACAAAACTTCATTAGTATACAGCTTTTTTTCATGAAGGTAAAGAAACTTTCTGTGCCAGAAAAATAATATAGCACCTAAATGATCGATTCCCTGTGGTATCTCTAGCTCATGACTACTGTGCAAGGCATTTTTTAACCTAACTAGGAAGTAAGGGCAATTGGAATGCAAAGCTTATTTACCTGGAACTCTGCCTCCAGCAGAGAAGGCTCACTCGGGTGGTCTTTTCTTTCCAGATTGTTAAGGGAGGAATGCAGTTCTGAGAGACTGACCTCTGTTTCTCCATACTGATTGTATTCCACCAGAGCTTGATGAATAAGGATGTACTGTGACTGGTGTTTGCCATTTGAAGAGTTTAAACATGAGGTTATTACAGAGCAAAAACAAAAATCATACCACTTTTTAAAATTATTATAAAAATCTATTACTCCTGTGATAATATCATTAATGTTAATAATATTAAGCATTAAAATTAAACAGATATTAAATACAAATGTTAAGACTGTAAAATGCTGAAAAAAGTTAAAAATATGCAATGCATCAATCCATAATTTTTGTTGTACTCAACTCATATGAAAATTGCACTTTGGCAGATGCATTTTAGAATTTTTAAAATCAAGTTTGACTCTGCAAGCTCAGTTTTGCATTTATGAATTATATGCCAAAAAGTTGTTCTCCTTGGCTTCCCGTTCTAAAGTCTGAACTTAAAAAGTTGAAGTTTCTAAAATTGAAAATATGTTGTAAGTTTTTTTTCCCCTCTTAATATTTTTCTGAGCTAAATTTTTGATGAACAACTTCAACTGAACAAGTGAGCAATGCACTTGTGAGAAATCCTGCTGAAGCTGTAGTACAGGAGAGCTGTGACAGGAGTTTCAGGGAGGTACCTCCACTTGGACCATGAGGCATCGCTGCCGCCGCAGTTTCACAATGTAGCCATAAACATCCACTCTGCCCTCTGCGTCCAGCCCCTCCAACATGGCATCGATTCCTATGTACGTCCCAGTGCGCCCCACGCCGGCACTGCCAGGCACAAAGGACTCTGGTTAGCCACACGTAAGGGCACCTCCCGCGCCCTCTCTGGGGAGAGCAGGCCTTGACAGAGTGAAACCGATAAAGTGTAACAACAGGATTCAAAGCAACTGAAGACGCTTCTTGCTGTATATTACTAGCAATACAAACAATGATGAGTTTGCATTTTTAATATCTTTTAGTGAAAGCAGGGCAAATATGGCCAAATATGGTGCTTATAGCCAGAGCAGCCCAACATTGATCTGGCTGTTTTTCAAAAGTCTGTGTGTCCTCAGGTTTTATCAACCTGAATTTCCTTCATATCCTTCAGAAAACAGGCTTCGTGTATCTTTTGCTGCCTCCTTTTCAAGTGTTCAAGTCACAAAATCTGGGATCAGACAAATGCTTTTGCCCCCTCCCTTTTCTAAATAGCTTCATTTCAGTTATTTAACATTACCAAATTTTTAAAGAATATATATTTACCTGCAGTGAACCACGATTGGACCACTAAAAAAGTTGCTGAGAGCATTAACTCTGCGTCGGAGTTTGAGAAGGAGATGTGGATCCTCAGGGACTCCATGGTCTGGCCAGCTTGTGAACTGGATATGAGTGACATCTCTTCCAGCAGTCCTTTCTCTTCCCTAGAGAAAGTGAAGTGTGGTTTTTAATATATATTAATGTGTATATACACTAGTATATGTGCACAGATGTATACACAAGTCTAAGTGACTAGACTGAAGCCCAAAGCATGTGGAGTTGAGTGGACTTTGGTATGTTGCTGCTAGACTAAAAGAGAGGACCTAAATTTTGATAACCACGATTATAAGACCAAATGAGAAAAACCCCTCAATGACATTCTTTTACTGGCCAAGACTTATATGGCTGTACAGGCATTTTTCCACTAATTAACCTCAAAATTCTTACTCATAGTTGAATTATCCAGTTATGGCAGAGCTATTCATACAGTTATTTGTCATTATTTCAATAATTATACTTCACTATTCTACTTGAACTGCAGAAGTCTCCACTTTCTTGCCACGGACCACTCTTCAATTCCACAACCATTTTATCTTTATTGATATGATGTCAGCTGAACAAAGAGCAGACACTTCTCAAAATATCAGCCCTCAACCTGCTGCAATCACTCATTTCTAATGTCAGATTCCTCAAGTGACAGAGCAATGTCTTTGTAAATAGTTAATTCTTAACATCCTGATCTGCTCACCTACCACATGAAGTTACAGCTTTCTTTTAATCAGACCACATCCTGGTTAAAATTGAGTAAATTTTAATGCAATATGAGACAGCAGAATAGGAAATTCCAGCTGTAATCACAAATCAAGATGGGCAGCTTCTGTTGCTGAAGTACTACCAGCAGATTTACTCTTTGAGTCTGAATGCTTTTAACTATTATTTAGGCTCCAGTTATGATCATTGAAATATTTTTGCAAAGGGCATGAACTGAACATTTAGTTCAGTTCATGCCCTTTGATGGCAAATTTTGTTCTCAATTACACATAGGGCAACTAATGTAAACTTCATATGTGTGAAAGAGAGCAATGAATGAATGAAATGACAGCAATGAATGAAACCAGCCCTAATGACTTTACACATATCTAAATGGTGATTTTAAAATGCTTATATTTATAAACACACTCAAGATATATTTATACCATCTCTCTGATATTTGAGATTACCAGAATTTGTAATTGTCCCACTATACAATTATCAGAAGGGTAGATAATGGTTATCTATGAGTCAGACTGATGTTAGTTGCTGAGATACACACAAAGCAGCAAATTTTTTGTGTTAACAAACTAAATATATAAGGAAATTGCAGTGTATATATTAATTTTTTACCACTTAGCAGCATATTAATAGCTTAATCTTAAATGCAACTTCCAGAGGATTGAGGAAAAATACCTTTTGAAGTTGGGAAATATATATCTAGCTCATATTTCTTGCAAGAAATTACACCTATATCTAAGTTTTCCCTTAAGCTATATGATGCTTAGGAAACACAGCAGAGCATCTTCCACTGAGAAATGACTCTTCTCTGTTTAAATACAGACTCCAAATAGACACTCCAGTTCCAGTCAGTCTCATGCTTTTGAATCAACTTACATTTGTGATGTGCAGTTTCTGAATGACGTAGTCTGGACACGTTTTACTTTCATTGATCTTCACAATGATGTCCCCATACGCTGCAGTTCCATTCTCCATTGATGGCCAGTACTGGGCACATTTGTTCTATGAAAGGATGAAGTTAGGTAACCAGCCCAACAGTGAAGTGGCAGAGAACCAAGAGCTAGAAAAAAACCTAATTTAAAGTGGATGGCAACTCAGTATAGCTTTTCCAACTTTTCAGTTCCAAATATCCAACAAATCAGGTCTCTGACCTGAAATTTATGGCCATGGAATTTAACTTCAGATGTATAGTGGGGAAAAAAAATCCTGTACACTAGTTGAAACAATGAAGAGTCACTGCTGCTGTTGCCTGATGGCTGGAGAAATGTTTGCAGCTACTTCCATGCCTTTTTTTTCAGTCTTCAATGAGGGCTGCTGCTCCTGCCTGCCTATAACATCAGCTTGGCTGTGCTGTAAATCTGCAGGCTGTCAACATCTTTAACTGCAGCTAAAACAGCAGTTCCCCTTCTTCCTGCAAAGCAGGCCAGAAGCACCCAACCTTCCACTTAAATAAAGGCAACAGAAGAAAAATATTCTTTCTAGGATCTACTGAGGACACTGCCAGGATATCAGAAGAGACAGGAGAAAAATAGAAACCATACCGTTTCTGACAGGTCTATGAGGAGCTACAGTTCTACCTTGAGCCCTTTTCTGGATTAATTAGCTGTAATTTGGAAGCTCACCCTCTGCTACTTCTGCTGTGACTAAAGCGATATTTTCTGATAACACTGGTATTTCATAAGGCAACACTGTTTTGGCATGCTTTCCAACACAGGTTCTGCCACAATGAGAGAACAGCAAATGAAAAAAAAAAGTACTTAAGAAGAATATGTAATTCAGCACAGCATAGCAATCCACTTGGTTTCAGAAAAAAGAATGGAAAGACAGAAGGAGGGAAGGATGGATATTTCTCACCCTCTTCCCTTCCTCACAGCGAGTCACCATGACAATAATCGTTGCCTTCTGTTCCCAGATCATTCTCCAGAAATCATCTGTGGTTTCATCCTTGGGGCCTAGAAGGAGATAATTTAAGGGACTTTCTCAGAGTGCAGCCACATGAAAAAACACTTGCCTGCTTGATATGTTTAGGCATGTAATCTGAAGAGCTAGCCAGAGATCATGCAAGTGACAGCCACACACTTGATTTCATTATGGCTGCTGCCATTAGGCTACAGCATTTTAAAACTCCCATCTGTATCTTTAGTGCATAGCTATGAAATCTGAAAACTTTTGGTGTAAAATTATACAACATGAGAAATCTGCCTAATTTATTAATTGTCACAAAATTCCCTAAGCAAAAACTCATCGACAACTTTGTCATATTAAATTTCAAAATGTCAGAGTTTCATTTTTCCCTTACTAATAGGATTTTACAACTCTAACAAAAATGGGTGAGTAAAGAAAGCATATGCTTTTAAGATTATAAATTACCTTGTGCAGCAATGTATTTTCTTGGTTCTTTGAAGCCCTGTAAAAAGTACATTGTTATCAACTTTTAGAGAGAAAGCATGAATAATCTAAAAGATTTGCGATTTTAAAAATAAATTCAATAGGAAATAATTCTATAATACCAAATACATTAAAGGGTGAAAGCAACTCCAATGGAAATCCTCCAAGGTGTTGATGCTTTAAATGCACAGACTACAAGATTCCTTCCATAGTGTCTAAGACCTTTTTTTTAAGTAAAAGTCACTCACATCAATATAACTTGCATTGATATAGTCTGATCCTGGATCTCCTGGCATCTCTGAGAGCTCAACACGGTTATGGTCATCTGTTTAAATAATTTAAACCAAAATAATTATATTATCTCAAGGCAGGGAGAAATCAAATATTTATAAAACATGTCAAAATTATTACAAATACTTACATGGAAGAATATCAATGTAACGGTTTTTGTTCTGATTATGGCTTTTTTTGGCCTCCTTTATAGAAAATTTACTGAAAACTCTAGGAATACTCTGTAAAATACAAAATTTATTTTATTAGTTAAGCCTAGATTTAAAATAGCTTTTACTTATAGTGAAATGAATATGGAAATAATTTGGCATTACTGAATCTGGAAGGTAACATTATACTTCATAAAATATAACTTCATATATTTCTTATATATAAAGTTTAAAAAATTCTTCTCCTTAATATAGTTAGTATATACCTCCACAATTAAATATTATTTTTATCCCCATGGCTATGTAGTAAGACAAAGTTTAAAAATATATATATTAAAAGGTATTTTGGGATGAGAGGCATTTAGACCACATACTTTATACTTTCGCTGAAGGAAGAAAAACTTTACTTTTAGGAAAAAAAGTATTTTCATCTTACAATGGGGAGAGATTGGTAGTAAAATTAACTGAGGACTATTTGACCTTAGATGAGAATTCTCTCAATTTTCTAGATTATTTATTTATTTCTAACTAGTACATATACTTCAAACATGCTCCTGGGTGGAATTCTTCCAACCACCTGGATAAAAACCCGTGGTATATTTTGAGTGAAGGGCAAACCTGAAATTCTTCCAAGAAGAGCCTTCCTTCATCCGCAATCTTTCTCTTGTAGGTGTCCAGCAATAGCTCTGAGGGTATTGGCTCTATGTTGAGAAGTTGCTTGTCATCATCTTTAACTGTGTAAATAAGTCAAATGTTTATTGTTACTGATGTTGAAAATGTACATTACACTTCATTAAATCTGATTCTAAAACTGCCAGATAAATTAACAAAAGAACTAAACTCTTTCTTTTAAGTTGGTGCATTTATTTTTCTAAAACTGGTGTTGCCCAAGCCAGCTGTGAGCAAACAAGCTGTGGAAATGAGAGAACTTTTCCAGCTCTGCTGCCTGACTGGAGACACCTCTGCAGGAGGCCACGTGCAGGGACACCACATTAATACTTTTGCACAACGTGGTGACTGTCATTTTCAGGGCACAGCAACTGCCTCAACATCCACAACAGTTACACAGCCTTGCCTTCTGCTTCAGTTCTGGTCAGTTATTGACAGGGATTAAAATATAAAATATAGTTAGTATCGCCTAACTTTCCAGATTTTCTCCAATTTAGGTTCTGAGTTGTAATAATCTGCAATATCATCTTGAATGACAAAATAACAATTGAACAAGTTTTAACACCTCTTACTAGGCATATATTAATTTTTCATTTACTTTGAAAACTTGTATTTTTTAATAACTGTGTATCTAAGCAAATGGATTTGAATTTTAACACTGTCCTAATTCCCATTTAATGTAGTTTGTTTCTGTGAATTTTACTGTTTTAAATATTTTTTTCTTGAAGCTTTCTGGTATTGACTGATCCTGTCTTTCCTCACAGGCTTTGAAATCTTATGCACAAAGGTGAACAAAATTTTCAGTCTTTGGGATTTGAAAGCCTTCAAAATTTTTCAGTAAAAAAACCCAACTGGTTAATGTTCAGTCTCTTGGTTTGGATTTTTAATTGAATAATAAATAAGAATTTTTCAAACACTAATGAACTTTCAGTTCACTCAAGTATAAATACTTCTTCTATGTATTTGCTGAAGTATTTTTGCCCTCCAAATAAGGTATTATCATGTTGATATCTATAATCAGTGTATACAATCTAGAATGCAAATAACCTAAAGGTGGTAGCAAGACCTGAGACTAATTTTATTTCCATTTTCTAACTGGAAGTAAATATAAATTACTAAATATATAAAGATACTCACCTGCAACAAGGTTCACGCCTTCAGAAGAATTGCTGTAAGAAGCAGAACCACCTGTAAATGCTTTGACTAGTAAGATACATAGGATGGTAAGTTAAATAAAATCAGTTTTGTATGAGAAAATCAGGGCTGCTTTTAGCCAGCAGCCTGCATTACAAGCTGTCTGTGAAACAAGAGTGCTACACCTGGGATTATGCAGAGGTGGTTGGGATCCTTGTCCTCCTGCAGAGAAACAAAGTGGGCACATCACAAAGCTTTAGCGCCTGCATGATTTTGCCCCTCTCACCTACAACAAATGTGTATTTGACTTCTTCACTGGAGTGACTGCTCACACTCTTCTCCTCTTGCTAGTGACAGAAAACTAACACATACATAAAATATAAGAAGTTTAAATGCTAAGTAGCCAAGAACAAGTCAGGCTCTCTGGAGCTGTAAAAACAAAAATTAGTTTGGCTTCCCTAAACATAAAAGTTTGCATCTGAGCAAGAGCAGCTCCCTGTCCCCCTAAGGGGAGGAGTAGAAAAGGGAAAGGGGCTGTAAAAGTCACCAAGTTCTGTTGTTGCCAAAGGGCTGAGAGGGCTCAGAGGAAATTGCCCCAGCTCCTGTGTCTCCGTGCAGCCAGCGCCCCCTCAGGCGAGCAGCAGTCAGCCTGGCTTTGCAGGCTATGGCACAGGCATCAAGGAGGGCAATGACCATCCTTCTGTTGCCATCCTCTGTCCTACAGAACTGCAGAGCCATCGAGACATTACTGGAATAAGCAACACCTCCCTGAGATATTGTTTAGGGTGAGCAGGCATTTAAAAGGGTTCCAAGAAAGTGTGGATTATTTTCCTTACTTTTGATTTAAATCATGAAGTGTTTTCCAAGTATTTCTGATTTTTTTTTCACAAAACTAGGGACAAGTCAAATTTTTCTGTGCCTTTAACAAGGGTACAGCAGAGAGAATTTAGATCTATTTCATTGTGCTTGTTTTGTTAGACAAACACCAAAAAATTAGTTTCTTTTTAAAGGATTTAAAGGTAGAAGGATATCTTTTCCCAGCATTAATGAAACATCAAACTTGTAATATTTTGCCACTACCCACTGTGAAATCTTGGGGAAAAACCAAAAGCTGCCCCCATCCCCCCTTCCATTTATGTAAGAGAGGGAGACAAACATGAAGCTTACCTAAGCTTTTTTTTGTGAAGATCATAGATTTTGTACAGAACCAGTAGTAAAGCAATTACAGTCACAATGATCAAGAACGCCAAGAATATAATCAAGGCTCTAGAATTATCTAGCAACAGAAAAAGAATACATTTAATATTTTAAAATTATTTAAAAAACAACAAAAAAAATCTGTATAATCCCTCATCAGTTCTTGGTTTGGGGTCTTTTTTGAGAAAAGGCTAAACAGGTTTGAGTTTGCTGTATCAAAGCAGAGGAGGGAATTGTATGTTTTTATTAAGAAAACTTTCTCTTAAATTCTGCATGTCCATCTGTCAAAATGCTACAACTCACTGGTTCAGCATTACTGTGCCTGTCTCCTGCTCTCTGTGACCCGTACAGTGCAGCTCTCAGCTGCTCCTTATCTGGGAATTGGGAACTTCTGCCAAGTCACAGATGTTCAGCTCCTGAAATGCAGGATCTGAACACAGGAAAATAATCCTAAAGTGAATAATGTCAGTTAGAGAAATGAATTTCTAGTTGCATTTGAATGTTTTCTGAAGAAACCACAGCTGTGTAATATTTCTGAGTTATGGTTAATGACTTGTCAACACGATCTGTTACATTAATACTGAATGGGGATACTTTCAAATGCAGATCAAATATTAACAGTAAAATAGGGAGTTTGGATTTTTAATTAGAAGCAATTTAACTGAATTCACAACTTACATTATTTATATTATGCTAAAATCATAAGGTAAAGGTGCTGTACATATTTACTTACATCTGGTTTTTATACTGCCCACCACTTCTGCCCCGTTATTTTTTCCATTATACACGAAGATCTGCATGCAGTGGGTGACAATAATGGAAATGTTCAGATATGACAAGTAAAAATTTCTGCATACAATTCTTAAAAAACAAAGCACCATGGATTTTTGAAATTCATCCATCTATTGACAACATCATTGACAGAAGTGTCTGTTGTCAATCTCTGTATTGACATTTATAGTTCAGCTCAGGTTTCTACCCAACTTACAGTAAGATCTGGATTCAAAAATATGGAGATGACAGGAAAAAGAATTTAGAAAAATAGGAAACACACTTTACAAAATAAAAATCAAATACATCTCAAAGTAAAATCAATTTTATCCTTTATTATGCCTCTCAAATCTGAAAAATAACCATGCAATATATAAAAACCCCATTTGCTGCAACAGTAAATACTAGTCCACTGAATTTGATGTTTTTAGTACAAATTTATGTATGGGTAAGTAATTCAGAGAAGTTTAATTAAATAAGGTGTTTTCTTGCATCATTAACTTTGGGGTACTTTAAATGGTATTAAAACACTAACTTTGTTTTGCTGTGTTTATATTTTGTCATATATTTAATATTTAGTCACTCTTTTAAATTTCCTTAATAGAAATTCCTATCAGATCTAAAAGACAGCTTGCAGTCAAATATTTCACACTGTGTTTTTTTTTTCCTCTTGAGTCTTCCATAACTTGACCAGAATCCTTTCATTACCAGCTAAGTCCATAAGGCTTTTCTCTGGGTTTTGTGTAAGAAGTAAGCAAAATAAGTGCAAAGCAGCAGCCAGGATTTAGAGGTGCAGAAGCAAATTCCTTCTGTAAGGAAAACTGCTCCCTGAAAGTGGTAGATAAAAACCTTAAATGGCACAGAGATCCTGTGCTACTGGGACAATGCAAGGATCTTTTGCTCCTACAGGACCCCATGTTTATTTTCCAAATACAAAGCTCTTTGAGCAAAATCTGTTGTGAAAATACTGACAAAATATTGAAATGAAATTAAGACTACTCAAGTTCTCTGATACTGAATTTCTGCAGGTAAAAACAGAGGAGGAAAAGACTGCTTCCTAAAAGCAATAAAACTCCATCACTCTTACTGGTTACTTTCTTGCCTAAACTTTACTGAAAGGAGCTATCGGGATATAAGAATTATTCCTACTGGTCATATTAAGGGAATCACACAAGACCATTGGTTCTGCAGGCAACCCCAAAAGGGTGAAATGCCTGACGGAAGAGAAATTTGCAGGAAGCCGTCAGGAAACTGAAGAAGGTAAACAGAGGATGATGTATTTTGGATAGACACAAGGACTGGCTTGTGAGAGGCTGATGTAAGGACATGCAAAAGGATCTGAACTGCTTTACACTAATTAGTCCCTGAAGAAGCAAAAATCTTCATTCATTAAATGGAATATGTTTTAAAAACTATCAGTCATACTCAAGAAACTATCCTAATCTTATAGAAACCCCAAAGTTCTCTCTGAGCCAAGTACAAACAGTCTATTCTGCTTGCATTTTTCTTGCTGTTAGAACCTATGTGGAATAGCACACCAGGGATTGCTTGATAGGTTAAGCACATATACATTTTAGTTCCAAAATAATAATACTTCCTGTTTTACACCTGGGGTCTAGAGATTATAAATTGACTCCCCTGCCACCATATTTGCTTTTTTTTCCTAAAATCAAAATCAAGCATAATATGCTTAAACAATGAAAATGCAGAAATACTTTATATATTTTAATACAATAAGCTAACTTACCTTAAATGTGTAGTTTGTCAAGTACAAGAGATTTTCTCTTTTAAATTCACAATTCTTCACATTCACTTCAGGTTTTCCATGATTCTCCCAAATTAGATGAAATTCTGCACGTGGTCCAAACTCTCTTTGCTTTTTGCACGTAATCTGGACAGCATTATCAGCTGTCAATGTTGCTTTAACCTCATTCACTTTTTCTGGTACTGTAGACAAGAAAAAGGGTTACTTGCTCTATTCGAATCGTTTCAAACCCAACATTTCAAGCTGTATGTGCTCATGTCTTTTTCCTGTCTTCTCTCAATAACTTAATATATTTTCTTCCTTAAAAATTTCAGTCCCAATTTCACAAGATAAGTAAAATCAATTTTGACTTAATCATAGGCTTATCTAAGCTGGAAAAGATGTGAAGTGGAACTGAAAAGGCTCTACTGACAGTCAGACTGCAAAAATAGTATGATGGCAAATCTCTCTTACATCTGACATCGCCTTCTCATTTGAGGAACATGGAGCAACGGACAATATTCACATGGAGAAAAAAGAGTTCTCCATGTGAATATTCATTTCAAAACTATTGTAAATTAAGTTTTCTCCCAGGAGTCACTAGTATATTCTAATATTTGGAACAGTGTCCTTACACTTAAGTCTGGCCTAAAGCCACAAAACTTTCTAATAATATAGAATCTGTTAAATCTAATCTGTGGTTTCAAACTCTAGTTTTGTAAGTTGCAGCAAATGTTGTAGATTTCAGACTGAGGGGCACAGCCAGGAGACCTTTCACCAAGAGCTGATAAAACCTTTCAGAAAGTAAATGGGGCAGCCTGTGTAAGGCAGTCTCATTTCAGTAGCCACATTTCAGCAGCCATTTCAGTAGAACACCACCATGGAAATTTTCTACAAAATCATGTCAACTCGCAAAACAGCGTAGTGAAAATAAAATAAAACAAATAAGGCAGCTGCTTTTTTCTTCATATGAAAAGCTAAGACCTGTAAGGCTTTCTAGGCAGATCAAATATCCCATGTGATGAGTGGTGGGATATTTAACTCAGCTGAATGTGAGGTTACATCATAGCTGATCATTTTTATCCACAGGACAGATCTATTAAATTCCTATTCCACATGCTGCTGAAAGAGCTGTGACAAGGAGAAAGTGAACATTTCTGGAGGCAATGTGTTTGTTGAAGATGAAAACATCTTTTATAAAATGTTGGGGTTTTCCTACTTCTGAGGACTTGTGTTCTACTGATACATTCCTCAGTTCAAGAAGCCATAAAACTCTTCCACTTCCTGCTTGACTTACTATCAACTGTTGTGACAGTTGGAGAAGGTCTCATCAATAACATTAATTCACGATGCAATTCATTATTTTCTCAAAAAATAAGGGAAATGAGGTTGTTTGCACATCCATAAACTTATATTGTAGACTTTAATCTTCACCCGACTTATTAAAATGGGTGGAACCCAGAAAGTGGGGGCTTCAAAAGATAATATGCTCAAACTAGATTTTCACAGAGAAAACAACCATGATCATGCTCATATTAGGGCTGCCTAAAAATTAAAGCCATATTTAAATTTGTATTACAGTTAAGTCTCAGATCAGTCTGTTTATATTTGTCAGTAAATTAATTTATCAGCTTTTTTATTCTTTGTGAGGCTTCAGGTGATAATTCTGATCCCTGTATACTTCTAACTCTACATTTGAAAGGATAGTCCCAAAAAGATGCACAGATCTTTCTGTCAGCAGAAGAATTGGCACACATTTTTTCATCTTTAACCTAATGTTGGAAGCTGTGTACAGGTACATCCAAACTGATACCCATTACAGATGGACAGAGTTGGTGTAGCCTGGGTCTGCTTCCAGCAAACAGGTAACTACACAACAGAAGCTACAGGCTGCACATCTTTGTAGCTTTCATGCCACAAAGAAAAAAACTAACTTTTTTAATTCTCTTTTTGTTAAATTTAAGTTTTTCTTTATATTGGCACAGGATGCTTCCTAAAAACTTCACAAGAATTTTAAATTAATGAAATCTTCTTTTTAAAATTATATATATAAGAAAAATACTAATACAAAGTGCATAATTAAAAAATAGATAAACATTAAGTAATTTATATCAATGTCAGTACAATTATTTTAATGTTAATCAGTGTCTTGGCTAATATTAATACCATGTATAAAATATAATGAACTACACTAGGAAAGTACTAATTCTTTGTATTAGTATCAGCCTAGGTCATAACAGTTAGCAAACAGATTTACCTCCTGGTTCTGTTATAAATTCAAAGCTCTTACTGCTATTTTCAAGTTTTTCACCGCGTTTGTTGATTATATATGCAATCACATTTACAGACGCCTTGGTATAAGGTCCAAATCCATTGAAAGTATAGGAAGTTGTGACAATATTGATTTCTTTTTCATGAGTGCCTGAAAAATGAAATTAATGAAATTAATGAAATCTATGTTAGGAGCACAGGAACCCTTACACTTTATCAGAGGTACCTGAAACCACTGTCATGTCTATTTCTATTTTAATTAATTAATCTGGTTGCTTTGCTTTGCTTCCTAGTGCTAAGTCAAGGCTCAAGAAGAGGATGAAATACATAAATACACAGAGAGTATTTACATATAAAGAGTACATTCTGCCTGGGAGGCAGTAAGTAGAAAGGTGTCACTGCACACTAAGCAGGTCTGTCCTGGTGTGACACCAGAGATGCTGTGGGAGTCCTGCTTTCAGGAGTGGCAAACAGCAGAAGAAAGGAATTGCATGAGAAGCAACATGAGCAAAGCTACTGCCCACACTGCCTGGGGAGCTGGGAGCCATGGCCTTGCCATGCTTCTTTCTGCCTGCTTGTCATGGGACCTCCCTGCACCCACACATTCCCACCTCCGCCTCCTACACTGGCCAAGCCAAACCAGCCACAGAAACTGGCTGCCACTCTTTTGGGTTGTGGTCAAATTTGGGGCATGGAGAATGGGAGAGATTTCTTGTATCAGAGGAGCACAGGAGCATGACAGCCTTTGGTTCCTGTGGTAACCCAGGTTTACATAACCTGCAGTATGTGAATAGAAAGGCTGAATTCAGCCTAAAGGATGAGTCAAGCCAGGACTAGCTTAAACCTGATACATATTTATTACTACCAGGCTCTTCATATTAAAAACCTCATTTTCCAGCCCTTGTTTTGAAGAAAAGGTTGCATCAGGAGAACATGATCCCAGTAGAACGGATACAAATTTATTCATTGAAATGTAAGGTGGCCTAGACCAGCATATCTGAAAGGAGTGGCCATTTAGCTGAAGACAATCCCCTGGCTATACCTATCTAAACATGTTTATGCCTAACTGCCATATGTTTATGCCAACTGAAGGGTGACAGGGTCATGTCTTGACATGGTAAACTGAATAATCTCAACTGAAAGTTCAACTGGAGCAACCTTAAAGGAAGTAAATTTTAACATTTGTCTAAAAAAAAAAATTGCAGTGTTAAGAGATTCCAATAGGATTTAACAGTGCATTATGCTTGGTGCTCTGTGATTACATATATGCAATGAAGTATTTAACAATGAATATACTTACATGTTCCGTTCACAAAGAATTTCACAACGTAGTAACATTTGGTACACTTTGAAGTGTTCTCAGATTTTGTCCATTCAACTGTTACACTTGTGGTATTTATAACTGTTACATTAACGTTTTGTGGTGCTTCTGGAACTGTTGTAAAAGAAAAATAACAATAATTAACAATAAATGAAAATAAAAGTATTCTTTTTACCTACTTTGATTAATTAGATTAAATTTCATCTGACACTAAAGGAAGATACTAACAATATGTAATATTTTTTGTACTTTATTTCAAGAAAGTATACATAAGTATAAACTGTGTATATGTAAAAGCATTGTATTACATTAATTTCATGCACTTAATTAATTTGGGACAAGGTGAAAACAGCAACATCACATTTTATTAAAGCTGTCCAGTGTCTTTAAATCAAGAATTTAAGACTAGTTTCAGACTAGGTCTGCACTTTTTTGTGTGTGTACATCTTCATTCAAAATTCCATATAGCTGACCATGTTCTCAGTCTCCAAAACAACAACAAAAAAAATAATCACAGTCTCTGATTGAAGGAAAAAAAGTCTCAGACTGCAAGACTGAGAGAGTCACTGCAATCAAAGAACAACCATGAGGCCAGGAGACCAGGAAGGAGGAGCTGAAGGAGAAGCTGAGTTTGGCAGAGAATGCTGCTCAAAGTGTTATCTTTAACGACAGGAAACACAGATATCTGGTTTCATAGTAGGGCTTCCCAGAAATATGTGGATTCTAAAGCAAAAGTAAGCATTACACTTACCATCATAGTCTGTATCTATGGAGAGGCTTTGATTGTCAACATTGACTTCATAAAAATATATGAATCCAGTGCAGTGGTACAGATGGTTTGGTGATAAATTTTTCAGTGTTTTACAACCTGGATTTTCATATCTGAAGTGTGTAGACTGTGAATCTGTAGACAAAAGAAGAGCTTTATAAATATTTTTCACAACTCCAAAAGTATGTGGCACCATTTTAACCGAGATTTTCTCTACCATATTTATTCTATATAATTTGTAATGAACTATCATAATATTCCAAACAGAAAAATGTACAACCTGATCCAATGACTAGATTTTAGGTTCTTACATACTAACTTAGTTTGCACAGATCTTTACTTTTCTTCAGTAAAGGTCATGATTTAACTTTCTAAGGAAACAGCTTTTCTACAGAAATCAGAACATGTCAGGGGGAGTCTGGCAGAACCCTGGAAGGGCTTCCTAGCTCTTCAGCTCCCTGAAGCAGGAAATCTCCAGCCCCAGGCATTCATCACCCATTTTTCTGGGACACATGAGGCCATTCTGCATCCATATTTGCCCTATCACACTAGGTGCCATGTCCTCAGGCTGGCTGGCTCCGAGAGCAGAGAGCCTGGCCTCGCACCATCCAGGAGCCTGCGCAGCCAGTGGCCAGGGCAGCCTGCGAGGGGTCAGCTCACAGCACACCCAGACTGCAGCACTTCCAGACTGCTCAGCTCCCCTTCAGAAAATCACACAGGACCTCAAAGTCTCCAGAATTTGTGCAACTTGTGAAGCTGGTGAACTCAGTAAAAGAGGTCTCTGGGTTTGAACTTTCCCAGATCCACACTGTGGGGGGATGGTAGTTCTCCAACTGGCAATCCCAGGAATCCTGTGCTGCCCTTCCCTCAGACTGGCACAATTAATTTAAATCTGCCAGTCTCTCACCAAAAGAGATCAACAATGCTTTTGAAGATAAATAAATAAATAAACCACTTTTAGAATACTTTAGAGGTGATATACCATTGCAGGTAACAGTCACATTAGCACAGGCAAGTAAGCTCTTCCGACATAACTTGGCAGACGTGCTGGTTGTGTTGATGACTTCAAGAAGGTTATCAATGTCTGGAAAAGAATATTATACATCATTGTGACATTGGCTATATTGAGTCTTTAAATAACAGTTCATTTATGGTTTTTGACTCGTTCTGCAATATGAAGATACAATCGCATAGAATAATATACAAAGAATTTAATAAGAAAGGGAAAGTAAAAATTGAAAAAGTTTTCATGAGATAAAGACACATAGGTAGTCAAATAATAAATTAAACTTTTAGTCCAGATATTCAGCATAAACACCATCTTTGAAGTGGTGGCTGGTCTTGCTATTGTTTATCACACTGCATTTGGCCAATGCAGTTAAAGTTCCCTTTTTTCTTTGGAATGAAAAAACCATGGTTTGTTTACAGTATTCTTTAAGAAAATACTGAGAAGTTTTAATGTGCAACTTCAAAATATCTTACAAACCATGGACAAAATATGAAAACTTTCTGTCTGATTCTCTGAAAAGTGACAAAAAAATAGACAAAGAAACCTGGGGAAACTGAATTACTGCATATTAAAAAAATTAAGAAAGAAAGAAAGAAAGAAAGAAAGAAAGAAAGAAAGAAAGAAAGAAAGAAAGAAAGAGAAAGAAACTACTAAAAACCCTTTTATATCTACCTTTTGGAATACGAAAAGGAGAAGAAGTACCGTCTGAACACCTGCCCTTTTTAACTTCAACAGTGTATTCATTGCATTTTGGAAGCTCTACTGAACGGTTGCTGGAACTCACGGTTCTGTTTATGCCCTTCCCCACAATAAAATATTCTATGTCTTCTGCGGGAATTTTCAGTGAAACTTCAGCCGTATCACAGTTGTTCCCACAATCCGTTATGTTTTCAATAATATCTAAAAGAAAAGACACTGTAAATAGAAGTGAAAAGACCAGAACTGTTAAATAACTTTAATCTTACTTCTTCTAGAACAGGAAGACATTTTATAAAATAACCCAAAATGCTAATTGATCAGTTTTATTTTTTTACTGTTTTATAAGTTCTACCAGTTTTCTGTATTTGAGTTTACTATTTGGTCCCATTTCAAGACTGAAGGAGAATAAGGGATTTGGTTCTTACCACAAGTCACTTCAGGTTTCGCTGTGGTTGTTTCTATAAGAAAAGAAAACAATATGAAGGTCTGTCTTAACAGGCTGGTATTTTTTCCACAGAGCATTGGAGAAGGGTGACCAGTACTGCCCCAAACTCTTTGTTCAATATATTGAATAGAAGTAAATCTATTTAGCACTCCTCTTGCATTTGAAAACAGGGAAGAAAATATCAGCTACACATTACCTCATTCTTTAACTAGTTATTTTAGGGATCATGTGTCTTTCACAATTTTCCAATGACATCAATGAACTAGAAATCAAACTGGTTATGAGCAGCATTTCTGAGTTCAAAGTTACACAAGAATATTCCAAAATCACACATTCTCATAGCAGTATGATAAACTACAGCAGTTTTCCAGGATATGTATGCTGTGGAATGGGTAACCGAGCAGCACAAAATGTCACCGAAGAAACAAAATTTACCTGCTTGTTGCACTGCCATTCTTGCCTTTGGAAAGAGATTTATACAACAGTACAGATTGTTTAATGACTACTTTTACACTGAGATACCCAAAAGAAATTTTTGCTGGTATTTTTTGTACAGAAGCTTGAGCAAAGAACTTCATCCTGAAAACAGTTACTTAATATATCCCAACGTAAAGGTGTCACTAAACCAGAGTGATATCTATTTTTTTTCATAGAAAGTAGGCCCTAGATTTGCCTGCCTCCAGGCTGGGAGTCACCTGGCTGGATAGGGGCCTTAAGGAGAGGGAAAATTGATAAGGACCACTAGAGAGTCACTAAGATTGTTAGGGACAGAACACCCCTAAAAAGCTAAAAAGTTCAGTTTGTCAAAGAGCAGACAGCAGCCTACAGCTGCTCGAAGGACAGTTCAAAAAGATGGAAAGTCTCCAGCTCCTGGATGTACTTTGCACAAGCACATACATATATTTTACTGACCTGAGTAATTCCTTACAGCCCAATAGCAACTAAAATCACTGTAAATGCTTGAACTACTAGATCTCAAGGAAGTATTATTGCTGTGTGAAACCAAAGGAAAGACAGAAGACAGAGAGGCACACAGATCTCGGATGTATTCACACCTTTTTGCTGCTTGGACAAATTTCTGTGATAACAAGAGGAGTACTGACACAATAATTGACAGATTTACCCTCCTACTATGTGCCACTGTACAGAAATAATTTCTATTTTCCACTTGCTTGACAGGTAACAAATCTAGTATCTTTAATATTATTCATAAACAGTAAGGTTCCTAAAAGAACCCTTAAGTTTAATGCAGTTGAATGCCTAATTTGTATGCTTAGGTTTGATACATTCTAAATGAATTGCCTGCTTCAAACCCCTTTTTTGTGCCTGATGTATCAGAACTGTGGTAACTGTGTGCAAGTTTGTCACCTATTGTGAGAGTGCTGAGAGTGGGGCTGATCCCAGTGCTTGCTGGCATGCTGTCTGATGAGGTGTTGTGCAAGGATGTTGAATTGTAATCATCTGTAAGAAAATAAACAACATATCAGCATTAAAAAGTGAAATTCATTCTTTTATATGGCTTTGTCATCAGAAATGTCTTACACTACAGCATTTTTCTGATTAGGTTTTTTTTCTTAGGGGATTTTTGTAATTTAGAGAAGACTGCTGAAAGAAAAATTATGTTAATGTAGTAAATAAACCAAAAAAAAAAAAGAGTATTTAAATAGAAAGCAAATTTTTAGGAGTATACCACTTACAAATGAATTTTGCAATGTACAATAACAAATTTTTTGGTCATTATTTAGTCATAATTCCAGATGAAGTCAACATAAAAATAATGTTGCAATTTGTGAACAGGGAAAAACTAGAACATTTTGCTATATTTTTACAGTAAAACACAATTATGAGTAATGCTCCTGCTGTTTCACAAACACTAACTCTAGGTAGTGCTTGTTTGCCAGATCACATATCCTGCTCACTATATTTCTTACAGTATCTCATTATTTATCTCCCTGTTTATAAACCACTGACAGGTTTCTATATTCTCATTTAGGCTCATTCCTATTACTCCTGCTTTGGGGACAGCCTCGTTGGCAGCAGCTGGCATTGTGATGCTGCTGCAGTGACTGCAAGACCTGGCCCTCAGACACCAGATCCTGCACGTAATCCTGGCATTGCCGCTGTGCCAAAGTGCAGACGCCTCTTCAATTCGATGAAGATGAGCTGGAAAAGCCTGCCCTGGTGCTGAATGACTTCGTTTTCCCCTAGAGTTTTGAGAGCAGAACGTGGCTTGTAAAAGAAGACAGCAAACCTGCTGCAGCATTCCCGGAGGCAGAGGGGGTGCGTGCAGTGAGGGCAGCAGAGGTGCTGGTGCGTGCTGGGCTGCTCGGGGCCGTGCCGGGGCTGGGCTCCGTGTGCGTGGAGAAGTGCGTGCTGTTTGCAAGGGTGGCACCTGTGTGAGAGGGACAGCAGGGTCGGTAATGCTTCAGCAGTGTGTGCCCGGCCGAGGAGGGACAGAGCTGCCCACAACACCAGGGTGCAGTGCTGGAGCACTCTCATACTGAGACACTGGGAATCCTTAACGAAGCAAAGGCACATCAAACATTTAAAGGGCAGGGGATTCAACAGGTGTCAGATGAACAACCAGGGAGTATATTCTTTTTTGGTTATGATTGTGGCTTTCATACTAAATACTGTGTTTTGAAGTATACCTAAATACATTACTCAAAACCAGACTTGTCTGGTATTCCTGCCTATTAAGACAGCGTATTTCATTTTGTTGGGTGAATGAAAAAGCACTATACACTCTGTGAGGTAATTGTGTGTGAGAAAAATAAAGAAGTAACTGTCATGGGAAGAAAAAAAAAATCCATGCAGTTCTGCCATGTAAATTGTTTCTTACCTGGTGTGGTCGTTGGTATCTCCTCCCCTGAAAAAGAGAAAGACAGAAAAAGTGTAACTTAAACTTCCAAGGAATTTGCCAAAAATATAAAAAGACACATTCCTTCCTCCCAGATACCAGCTAAGCTTTCCCCAGGCAATTACACATTCTTAAGTTACATTTAGTAGATGTAGCAACAACCAGACCCCCAAAATATCAAGTATACAGTAATAGAATCACAGAATCACAGAACCACAGAATCACAGAATCACAGAATGGTCTGGGTTGAGAGGATCTCAAAGACCATCTAGTTCAAATACCCCTGCCATGGGTAGGGATGCCACTCAGCAGATCAGGCTGCTCAGGGCCCCATCCGACAAAATGCCATCCACCTGTTTGGCTCTTCCTTCCACCTTCTTTTGCTCTTTTTCTACCAGATCTTTCCCATTATGCTTGTTTCTTGGAATTTATTTATCTTTTTTTTTGTGGCACATGTTTTTCAGATAGTACTTCCCTGTTTATAATTTCTCAGTTACTTCAGCTTCCCTACACAGCACTTCACAACTGCTATAGCTTTACTCTTTTGAAAATAAACTCCTTCAACCTTTAAAGCAAAAATCCAGGTTTATGTGAGAAACTGCAAAACTTGTGAGGGATATATAAGTATCCTGTTCAGCATCAAAACCATGTCCCTCGTCTCTGACAGTGAAGATCAACATAAGCAGATATCCTGGGACTCCAGAGGTTTAATCAACCTGACAAGCAGCAGCACATGTGTGGGCTGCTCAGTGGCCAGTATGGATTCTGCACCCTATATGGACAGTTCAGAAGGCTGACAACAGCCATTAAAAACATACAACCACTGGTGGCAATGTCACCTGCAGAGAGTGAGAATTTCTCGGTGCTTGGAATTGTCATGAAGTGTGTCTAAGCCATTATATGAATATGAATGTACACAAATGCTAAAGTCTTGCAAATATTTTTCTAGTGAGAAACTGAATTTGTTGTGGACTATACATTATGCAAGATCTCTTACTACAAATTACAATTTGGAAAAAGCAGTTACCTTAAAGAAAAAGCATCAACAGAAGTCAAATGAAATTTGGCTAAAACCAGTAATGCATTTATTTCTTACACGAGTGGGGAAGGGTGTTGCCTAAAATCTGGTCCATAGATGAGGATATGGGTGTATGAGGTTTGCCTGAAATCATATGAAACTGTCAAAATAACATTGCTCTTAACTGTAAGAATATAATGTCTAAAATGTATCAGACTGACAACAGATTGAGAAGCAAGGGTGTAGAAACCACTATATTAATTCGTTTATACCTATATATCTTCATTGAAATACAGACCATGCATTCTTTTCAAAGCTACAGAATCTTAGCACATGAAGCTTCCTAACCTAAGAAAAGTTACAGCTAAGAAACAAAAATATAGGAGATCTTTTGAACTATCAATGTACCTTCAGCATCTGAAACCTCCTGTCTGCAACATTTCTTTACAACAATTGCATGATCTATAACTATATGCATTAAACTGCCAAGGAACCCTGTAAAAGCTAATATTCATATCCATTCATGTTTGGCAGAAGCAATAAATTTTCAATGTATTTTCATGGTTTTCAATTCAGTGCTTGAAAGCTGGAAGTTAGTCATTCTAAATTCCATAATGTGATTTTTTTTTCCAAATGGCTTATTAGCTGAAGAATCAATTATTTCCCCTCCTTTCCCAAATCTTACTTTGGTTTAGCACATCAAATATACCTTAAGCCAAATATTAACTTTCCGTGAGCATCAACACAGATTAACTTTCACTTAGAAACTTTTCCAAGAACAAAATAAAAGAAGTTGCAGAAAAAGTCCTGAATTAAATTCTGCTCAGATTAGTGAAACATTCAGAAATACTTTTCTAGCTATTTACTGATCTCTAACGCAAACATAGTAGAGACAAAAATATATACATCAAGATTGCCTCTTCCAAGTAAAGGGAGATAATGACAGAGAAGAGGGATCATAATCTTGTCGGTGTTCTGTTTCTGGTTTCCTCATTCACGTCCTTAAGATTCCTGTGAAAATAGTTTTCCCCATCCTCCCCTTTGTAAAGTTGGGAATAATGCTAATAGCTTAAATAGAGTTTGTTGCTCACTCAATGTTTAGCACTCAGGGACAGATGCTAAACATTACACATAATCGTAGAATTCCAGGTTAGAAGAGACCTCAAGGGATCACCTGGTCCCACTGCCTTGCTCAGAGCAGTGTCTTAAAACATTATGGTAAATAATAGTCCAAGATTGCCCTTCCCCCCCCATAACTAAGCACTGTCACTTTGACAGAACTTCATGGCAGTTTTATGCCCTTCTAGAGTCTCCTGCTCTCCTGTGATTCTATCCCCTGATATACCTTAGTATAGCAATGGAATAGGATGCAGTTGAAAAGAATTCAATAGGTGGCACCAGAACACTAAAAAATCTTCTCAAAAAGAAAAGCAAATGCATTTCCCCATGAAACCCATTTGAGAGATACTGAGTAAAATGAAGGAAAATCAAGAAGGAAGGATCCAAACACATCAGACTCTGTTACTCTGAGATTAATAGGTATATTGCTACTATTCATTTATTTTCCAAAAAATGTCCCAGCACTAACAAATGTCTGAGCTAACCTCAGGCTAACCAAATTAACAAAGACAAAGACAAAACTGTCTGCTCGTGTTTATATTCTAAACCATAACTCTAGAAACTTAAAAGCTGAAATCCAAAAATATCTTTAAAATGTAAGGAGGATGTCCAATCCACCAAACACATGCTGTGCAGTATGAAAGCTTGATGATTGCCAAACTAAGCAAGTTAGTCTGAGTTTAAATAGGAACTATCTCAAAACTTTTCTCAAAGCTTAATCTGCATCCAACCATAAGACATTCTTAAAACTATATGTGTAGGATAACAAGGATAAGGTCAGATAACCCACGTGGAAGAACTAGAGCGTAGGAAAAGTTCCTACTACTGCAGTAAATTTATTAAGCTTCCCTCTCCCTTCTCTTGATTTGGCCACCAGCTGGTTCCTGCTGATTTACCTAAAAGATTTCAAACCCATCAGTAATGCTTGAGCAGATGTGGCCTTAATCACATGCCCTGGAAAAAGATATAACCAGCAGCTCATCCCATGGGCAGATGGGAGCCTGGCTAATTGCTTTCATTCTCCTTCCTACCAGTCGGCAGACAGAATGCAACTGCTGCTTCAAAGAAAGGTTTGAGATGGAATGACAGGCTGCCTAACAACCTAAAACAAATGAGTTGACCACTCTTTCTCCTGCAAGCCCAAAGATGTGCTGGCCCTGTGAGTGAAACATGGGAGTACTGCGTTATGAAGTACTTTCGATGCTCAACAAGAAGAGCAAACGGAAAAATTGTGAAAGAATTCAGGCCACCAAAATAAAAGCCAACCTCTCAAACCCCTGGGCCAGCAGGCTGTCTGGGACACATCTGGAGGTACAGGAGTTGCTGCATCACCTCTGCAGTACTGACTCAGCACTCACGGTGCAGAGAGGCTGCACCTGTATAAGAAGTGCAGTTGTATAAGGAGACAGCTCTTTGCTGTCTTAGGAAAATGATTTCACTTGGCAGGACCAAGCAACTCAACAGAAGACAACTGGGACCTAGAATATGTTAAAGATAAGAATGTGTTTCAAGGAAGTCCAGGGTGTGAACTTCTCGAGGAGCAGGAAGTGCCAGCACACATTTCCTGTGTGCATGTGCTATTAATAACAAACTACAGCTGATAAGATAGAGATCCTGTTGAATCAGCATTAAGAGCCTAAAAATGTTACCACGTTTATAGGGGAAGAAACTCATTAGCTGATGACAAGGAACATGACTTTTAATTCCATTCTGCTGCTTCATTTGCACAGTGAGTAAAATGGACCTGGTTTTGTATTTCCTGCTGGCCTGGCCAGGAGGCTAGGCCTGTATGGCAGCAGCTCAGGCTGTCTGCTCTGAGCACAGGATTGCTGCAGGACTGCATTCCTCCATGCACACAGCACTGAGCAGTGTGGGAAGGAGGATCCCTCTTCTGCTAATAGTGCATTTGGTGTTTTATCTAGCGTGGTACCATACCAGCTGCCTCTTCACATCCAGCTGTACTCCTCGTGTCTTTGCCAGAGCTGGGAGGGGGCAGAGGAAGTAATCCTTCCTCTCAGCCTTGTGTCTATAAAACAGTTGGCAGCCGGGTTATGCTGCCAGGAAAAATGCTTAGTGATTCTGCAGAGCTGCTGCCCTTTTCCCAGGATCCCTCCGGCCTTTAGTATATTGCACAGACACCAGCAACACACACCAGGCAGTATTTTACACCAAGCAACTAATGTAGGTCCAGATTCTGCCTTCCCTCTTTTCACAGCTGAACGGCACTGCTTCGGCAGGGTCAGGGCTCTTCACATCTGCACAGAAAGCAACAGGATGTGGTCTACTTGTTCAGATGGAGTAAAGCTCTTTGAGGGGGTCTCCTAGCAAACAGCACAGACATTGCAGCTCCCCTGCAAGCCAACACTAAATTGCAAAAAAAGTACAGTTCCTGGTGGGAGGTGAAGGGTGAGTAAGGCAAGGAGCCTTACAAAATGCTGCCAGCCGCCCTTTGATTTATTTTTAAACTTCAAGTGGGATAGGATGTAATTCACACCTACTTTAAGGCTCCCTTGTGCTGCCAGAACCAGCTAAAGAGACCTTAAAGTAAATGAGCATCAGGGCCAGAGATGTTACTGTTATTTTTGCTGAAAACACAAAACGAAGGGATCCATTGCTACTTTTTAAACAAATCTGGGCAGACCTAAGAAAAGACTAGCAAACACTTAAACATCTGAGTAATTCTATACCACAGAGGACCCCTCAAATTTTATAGATGGGATCACATGTGCTGAAGTCCTTTCACAATCGGAGACTACAGAATTACACTTTAATCTTTATCACTAACTCTGGGAAAGAAAAAACTTAAGAATGTTTCCAGTTTCTGGGCAAACTGCTGCTTTTAGAAAATTGAGTGAAAGAACGCCATAAAGAGTTTATATTAAAAAGATGAGAAATTTTTCATGCTCTGAAGTCTAAAAATAAACTAGTCATTTGAGTTTACAGTATAGAATTTTCTCAGATGACAGAGACATTTCTGAGGGTCCTAAAATAAAAACCTATTCCTATGGTCACTGAAGATGAAGCCATCAAATAATTTCTAAATTATTCATTGTCTAATTGATAAAAGTCTAAGTTTTCATAGCCCTATAGCAATCATAGAAATTAGAAATAAATAAACATTATAATTTCTTTTCCACAGGCAATATTTAAAATATTTATTTTCACCAGAAATTAGGCATAAAATGTTGAAACTGTAAACTTTATTTTAACAGAAATTCTAAAATGTTCTGATTGAGAAATGCCAATTGTTTGCTTTTGACATCTGGATTTAATGCCATTCTGACTTTTCAGAATGATAATTAAAATAGTTTAATCTGATTTCTCAAAATATTTCTTTTCATACAAGTTCATTAATAATTGCGTCCCACAGCAAATCCTTCACACAGTGCATCGCTGCCCAAAAGTTTGATCCTGGCACTCTTCCCCGCACCTTTAACCTTTGGTTAAAGCATTATCTGAGAGTCAAAGGCCTTTTTGTTCCCAAGCACCTGCCAGTGCTGAGACGTGACTTGCAGTGGGGAAGGCGCGGCCTTCCTGCAGAGCACAGCTCAGGAATGAGTGCTGCTCTAACTGTGGCTAACGTGACAGGATGTGGTGTTCACCTGTAGTGAAAATTGACCCCTGAAATTAGGGCTTGTTTTAGATTCCTCTCCTTGCTGTCCACCTTCCAAGACTGGAGTTATCCCTATCCTCCTCAAGTTCACTGTCAACTATGAGCATTAATCAGCTATGGAGAAGGTGAAAAATTCAAATTAGCCAGGAATCAAGTACAAGGGGAGCAACCAGAAGAAAGGGACGGAATTCGGAATTTATAACTGACGGATATAAGGAGGCACACAATGTTACAATATATGTTGAATATTTCTGACCATTTTAAAAAAGTATTTTTCTGGTTCAGATTATGCAAAATAACCACAGGAGTTTAATTTTTCCAGAGGAAAATAAAAACACAAAGCGAAAGAGAAATTTCCCTGAAGAAACATTGATTTAATGGAAATAATATCAATGATATGTAGAATTTCTCAAATCCATAATCCCGAAGTAGAGCAAAAACCAAGAGCAGCAAATCAAATTCTTTTTGCCAACACAGTTCCTGCAAACCTAAAATAAATACCCAGGAATATTGTGTGTTAGCAGTCAGAAGGAGGGGTTTTCTGTCAATTGTACCATACTTTAAATGATATTTTCAGTCTTCACAGGATAGCTTTGCAGAAACCCACTTGTAGAGCTACAGCTAACGATGCCTTTGCTGCTCTGTGGTTTCTCTCATGCTGTTTACTTCTGCCTTTCTTCTACAGAGCCTGCTCAAAAGGAAGAGGGTGCAGCATACTGCGGTTTTGAGCTTAAGTGCTTCCAAATGCAAACGGAGTTACCATAGCACCCACATGCCCAAGCAATCAGACTTATCTCAGCACTAAACCACTTCTCTGGTGCACTCATGAAAAGTCCCTATTAAACTCCTTTTCATCACATTTGCATTTGTAATTATTTTCAGTTGTACAGGTTCATTAATATGATACAGTGAGAGGTGGCAATCTTTGGAATGAAGTTCAGGCTGCTTTGAAGGGAGTCCTTGCCACCATGTGAATTGTCTGCAAGAGATGAGAATATCTGATGTAACAGTTCCTTCAGCTGTGAAATGCTGGGTACTCTCCACAGTCATTAAAAAACACCTATACATGAGGATTAGCTGTGATATTTGTTTGGCAATTTTGTGGTACATGCAAAAAAATCCGTGTTAATATTTGCTTTGCCCTTTATATATTTTCAGTATTTGTGCACAGAAACTCTTGAGCCAGATTCATGTTGTTCTGATGCTAAACTTCTCTGCTCCCCAGGGCAAGTCCCTCTAACTTCAGTCATGACTTTTCCAGCCTTGCTGAACCCTCCTTGATCTTCCTTTCCCACATTTACCTTGAACAGAAACACTTGCTCCACATTGCTCTGCTCAATGGCACTGACAGGATGGTTCTGGATTTGCTGAATGGATATTGTTTATGGCAAGCACAAGGAGGAAAGAACTTACACTTATTATATCGTCCTCTCAATTCCTACTCCCACAGTTTTTGCAATTTCTGACTCTACTGGTCCCAGGGAGCTGTGGAGAACAGCAGAAGGCAGATCAGTTCTCAAGAGTTTTGATCAGAAAAAGAGGCTACAGCTGAGAACTGATGGACTGACTGTTGGTGAGAGTGTAAGGCAGGGGCAAACTTCTTCATTTCAGGCCCTTCATTGGACCATGGCTTATTTAAATACCTGACTCACTTCTCTGCTTCTCAGAGACAGATATCTTTGAGTTCCTTCAAGATTAAAGCATTATCTGGTTTTGTAGATCTTCCTGATTGCATGTAACTTTTTATGTAATTTTGCCAGCAATAGAATATGAGTCCTTTGCTCTAAAAAACAAAATCAGCTTGGAAATACTTCTTTAAATTGTCTTTAATTAGCTCAAACTTCAAACCATAAACAGTTTAGTACCATATGAAGAGTAGGGGAGGCTGCAAGTAAATGATGTTTAAGGTCTAGTCCAACCCAAGTCTTTCTGTACGTCTGTGATTCTAAGATCAGCATTTTAGCCACTGATAACATAAAGCCTGTTGAAATCAGAAATACCTTCTGTTTCCCAGAGTTCTAGTAGCATGAAATCCTTGGATCAACAGCGCTGTACTTACTTGGGAGCATTATGTCAGTGAGGACTCTAATCAGTGATTTTCTAAAAGATTCAGCCAGTGATTTTTAAACAGAACATTGCTTTCAAGAACTCACATCTGCCTGTGAGTTATTCCTTTTCATAATAGTATTTTTCTCTAGGCTATGGTAAACACCCTACCAACCCATTTGTTTGATTGCTATGCACTGCAGATTTTTTTACTGATAAAAGACATATAAATGTACCACAGGAGTGCCATGGCTTCACCTTGGCCAAGGGCTGAGGGCAGGGCAAGCAGGGTTGCATGGTGGCACACAGACTCGAGCCAGCAGGACCAGAGTGTGACAAATGACAGAGCAACAGCCCACCAGAGAGCAACACTGAATAACTGCTGCAGAACTGCTGCAAAGGTGCAGCAGCACTGACAGCACCTGAGTGGCGTGCCCCTGAGCAGTAGCAGCTGGGGACAGAAAGAATCTAGAGCCTCCAAAGCTGCAGTCACAGAGTACCTCTGGCCTAGTGACACAGACGAATGTACAGCTGTAGCTGCACCATTCACAGAGTTTTTCCTTTCACCAAGGTAATTCAGTACTGCTGCAAAAGTCACACTTCTCAGACAGTGCTGTGAAAACCATATTTCTGATACCTCAGAAATGCCCATGGTTCAAATGGGCAGATTGGAGTCAGAGTGAAGATCTGAGTGAGAATCTGCATTTATGTACTCGCAAAATTAAACATTAAATTTTAATTGAATTATTTGATGATTGTGCAGTTCAGGCCTAAAGAAAACTCGCTGCTTTATTCCACAGCAGAGAATGCATGAGCCATTGCTCAGTACCTCCAGTCAGTGCTAGGTTTTATTGTGCCCAGTTACTCTGCCTGCACAGCCTCAGCCTTTGAAAGATTCACAAATCAGAACAAAGATGTGACACAAAATTTTCCTTTTCCAGTGATCTGTCATTTGTATTTCTGCAACTTCTTGCTCCAAGCTTAACAGGACCCTCAGCAGTCCCTGTGCTCCATGAGCTGAAGTCCCAGCCTCACATCTCCAAGCAGCAATGCTCTAAACTATCCTGCTAGTCTCAGTCATCTCCTATGACCCAGATTTCTTGCAGCATGAAGAGAAGATCCTGACCAGCAGTGGCTGACAGACAACTAGCTTTTCTTTCTTGAAAGGATAGAGAGTACAGAGGGAAAAAAATCATGCAGCTCAGTGGAGAACCGTTCCCATACCAACTCTGCCTGCTGGGCAGCTTCCTCACCCTTCCAGGGCTGCCAGCTGCAGCCAGAAAACTCTGTTTCAAGGGACAGTGATTTTACTTGGCTACTATCTTCACTTTTTCTTTTTCCTCCAGACATTTGGGCCAAATTTATCAGAATTGAATATCCTTCCTCAAACATGCTACTGAATAGCATTTTTATTGTTCATAAAATACTCTGGCAGACAGTATTCACTGACCAACAGCTAAATCACCTGCATACTTGTTAGGGTGCAATTTAATAGACAGTAATCTATTCACACAAAATGTTGATAGGAAGCATCACGTAAGGGTCAGATTCTACCAGCATTATTCATGCAAAAATAATTTGAAACGTAAAACATTCAATGATGCATATCACTATCTTCCAGAAAACTGCCTATTAAAATTTATCATTCATTTTTATTATTTCCCTGGAAGTGTTTAAGGAAAGGCTAGGTATGGTACTTAATTCCATGGTCCAGTTGACCAGGTGGTGTAACATCACAGTTTGGACTTGATGATCTCAAAGGTCTTGTCAAACCTAGTTAATTCTGGGATTCTGTGAAAAGCAGAAATTACACTATTTAATTAATCAAAATATCCTATATTTGATGTGTGATCTGAAATCCATCTTGTCTTCAGCTAGAAGGAGGGACTGTGACCAAGTCCTACCCAGAAATTCCTTTTTACTCATTTAACTGCATGAGTGGTTGGAAGTACCCTCCATGTCTCTGCCTCTCTTAACATACCATGCAAAGTGGAGATAGTGGCATATTGCAATTAGAAATTAATTTAAAATTATGAAGTTCACAGACAAGGGATCTGAAAGTGCCATTAAAAATATGCTCACATCCGTCTGATTGCATAAACAGGAACAGGCTGCAAAGAGAGAAACTCCTTGAACTTGAGCTCCCCAGAATGCCATGCACACACTTACAAAAGCCTTTCACTATCTCAAAATCTGGATTGCAAAACCTGGGCTCTGTCCCTTCAGGGAAGCTGAGCAGCTGAGCAGGTCAAGAAGGGGCCCTTACTTCATGTCACATCAGAAGCAATGATGAACAGATTTCAGAAGAGAGCAGAGTCCACACAACTCCTCTGGAATTCAGTAAAAACATTAAGTGAATCTTAAGGATCCTTATCCTTAAGGATAAGGATCCCCTCTCCTTTATTTTTCTTTTGAAATTAGATCAGTAATTTTAGTACCCAGCGCTGGGCCTTTCACTGCATTTTAAATGTGTTCTTTTTTTCCTCCTTCTCCATTTTCTATTTTCATTATAACAAACAGGAGATGTGAGACTCAACTTTAACAAACCACCTGATAATCACAGGCAAAGAAAGGTGAAAACAGTTCATCTAGTTTTGCTTTAAATCCTGTGCTGATCATCCTTTTCTAAAAGACTGTATGCTGAATGTTACAGGAAATAAAAATAAGGGCTCAGAACGGAAGGACTCCACTCTGCTCGCAGGGAGTGCGGTGCCCCATATTCCAGCAAAAATCTAAAGCTCATGTTCCTTAGGATTTGAACAAGACTGATTTCAGTATCTCTTTAAATAATTCAAGGCAAAAAGAACATAAATAGTCTGTGCTTCCATCTTTTGCCTCTGGCAAACAATTTTCATTAGCATTTCAAGTTTCCTATTTTTTATTATAATTTTTTATTTTAAAAGTATTAAATGAGTGGTCTGGGAAAGAAAAGAAAAATCAAAGATACTAGATAAGGATGTCAGGACAAGAATTTATTTAGGAAAAGAATTGTATGGACCTTTCAATGTATAGGGACCCATGGAAAGCCCTCAGGCCAAAGTTAAGAGAACATCCAATTTCATGCTCCAAATAATTTTACACTCTTTATATAGGCACAGCTATGCACAAGCCAGGAAATTCCACAGATCTGTAAACATTTCTTATGTCTAATAATAAGAAATGTGTATATAGCAGCATTACACATCTTATGACAATAACAAGAACAACTCCCACTTGGAGGTGGGAGGTCAGAAACCCAATTTGATTTGTCACAGAAGTTTCAGTTGGTATACACACATCCCCATAGACGGAGCAGTTTGGAAGTAGTGTGTGTACTGTCTGCTGCGATGACAGATGGAAAAGCTGAAGCAGAAAGGCACAAGTATGTGCAAATGTCTAAGTCTATACTTTTACAGTATTTGGTTGAAATACTGGTGAATGTATGGCCACATGAACTGGTAAAATTTACTGCTCTTTCATTTTTAATACAGAAATACATAATTTTTTTCAGTTGTGTAGGTTTAGGCACTTGAATATATTATTCAGCACCTATTATTTTACATTTCATATGTATGACCCACAAAATTGATAATACAAATAAACTAAAAAAGACAAAACCTTCTGGTACGTCTTCAAGGAAGCACAGAAATTTGTTATTTGTCATTTACTTCAGTAGGAATTAAGTATAGCTTGAAAAAAGATCCTCGTTTGAAGACAGATCATGTGAATCAAGACTTCTAAAGAGTCTGGCATGCAACAGATCTGTTGCTGGGAATAACCCCCCAGCAACACACACAAGCAGGAAGTGGGCACTGACAGTGCTTAATTCAGCACTCAGCTCTGTTGGCTCAGGAAGGCACGTACCTCCACTTGGTGCATGGAGACCAACTCAAGTGTGGGATCACCTGGATTTCCACGGGATGCTCTGCACCAGGATGGAAACTGTTAGCAGTACTTGGATAAACTGAAATATGATCAAAGCGCAGTACAATCTACAGCACCCACACCCAAACTCTTTGTCAATTTTTTCAGTTTTCATAATACTTGATGCTGAAAATTAAACTTTCAAGGTAGTTTAATTCATATTAAAATTATGAAAGGCCATTTTTTACGGTGCCCAACATTAGCAAGGCAACTGAGAAAGACAAAGAGACTGCAGCATTTCAATCAGGATTATCAAGAACATGCTCATGAATAGAAATTTTGAAAAATCTAAAAACCATAAAACTTTAGCTTCTGGATTTCAATTTTGCCACATAAGACACTTTTGTAGGAAATTCCATGGTCAAAGATGCATGATAGATGCTCTGCTCATCTACTGCAAACCCAAAAAATTCTGCATTGTTAACACAACGTGATCTTTCTTTCCTTTTGGACATAAAATATGTTCTTTATACACATTTACATAACCAAGACCCAAAGAAATTAAGGACAGACTAACATCATCTGCAGCGACAGCTGCATAAAGCAGTCTGAAATAGTGCAATGAAAAATATGTCAGACTGTTTTTAAGGTTGACTGGGTCAAAAGAAAGCTTTACAAAGACTTTTAAACTTAAAAAAAAAATAAGGAACACAATGATCAGGGAATGGAACCCCATACCAAGGATATAATGTATTTCTGTTAGGGTATGAATAGCCAATCCTCCAGGGCCACAGCAGATGGTGTAAAAGAGAATTGAATTAAAGGCTGTCAATTCATTTTTGGCACATGTGTATGGGGCAGACAGCCACCCCAAAGGGACAGGATTCTCTGATAAATGGAAATGGAACGTATTAAAAGAATTGTCCAATGAAAGCAAGAAACGGCACTGAAGTCCATAACATCTCCTATGCTGAGCTGAGATCCCCTCTGCTCAATCCCACATCATGAGTGATTGGGGAACTGACAGCAGCAGAAGAGCTGGCTCTGCAGAGATGAGTGGCTGATGGCTCAGTGGGATCCCATGGCACTTGGCATCGTGAGGAACTTCTACTTAGAACCATTGCAATCTATTTGACCATGGCTTTGGTCTACATTACATGAGGAATACGGGCCTCTTGCCAGAACATTGGCCCTCCAGACAGGAGTGCAAGTGCTTTTACTTGTGCAAAGGTGCTCAGTGCTAAAATGGCTTAACTGCCAAGCTTGTTTTGTCTTTCAGTTTTAAGTTACTGGCAGCTGCTAATGAAAGTCATCTTTGACCTCATCAAAGTTAATGAGCTTTGGCACTGCACTCCTGAATGCGGCTGTAAAAGTCCTGCTTCCGCCAGTAGTTGTGTTACTGCTTGTTCAGAGGCCTCTCTGCCTGGCTTGGCTGTACCGTGGAGTCGTGTCCTTTTTGGCTATGAGTCATCACAGTCAGCCAGCCACATGGTCTAACTCTTTTCAGTTTAAATCAGGTTAGATTTGAGTGGCTTGATCATGGGAGTGTTTTCATTGTCTTGTTTCTACCTTCAGACCTTCAGGGACAAAGCTGAGAGTCAATGTTGGTGTTTATCCATTACTCAGCTCAAAGTTTTGCTTTGGCAGAGATATAGAGACATCACATAAAGCAGATAAAATTCACTGCAATCCACCACCTCAGAAGGAAGGGGCAGAGGAATTATTTTAACACCACTTAAAAGTAGGTAAAACCCTTGGTACATGCGTTTGGTCTGTAGCAGTAGGTTTGATAAAATGTCTGCCTCTGCTCCTTCCCAGGCTCTGCCTTAATGCTGACACTGACAACAGCTTATGAAGCATGGCTGACACATGAATGGGCTCAGAGAGGGGGTTGGGGCAGGTGCTGCAGGGCTCCCCTGTCTTCTGCATATCCACCCAACAACAGCACTGCTACTCTCTGTTGTGCAGCTTAAAATTGCAAAAGCCATATGTGGTTGGTTACTTTCTGCCCCTTTTTTTACCTCCTGCCCTCCCTACCAGCCAATGTTTAGGACGTCCTGATTGGACACTCCTTCAGCAGCTGACCTCTAAACTGCAATGGTCCCATGTTCAGGGGGCTGGTCCCTACCTGCCTGGCTCCTCTTTATCTTACCATTGTGCATCTGCTTATGACACACTCCAGGAAACTGGCCCACAACTCTGATGATGCCTCCACAGCACAAATGTCCCCATCTGAAAGATGTGTTGAGTCTAACTCAGACTGACATGTTCTTGTACCAGAGTTTCACTAGGAACTTACAGCTGCTTCAGACTTGCCACTTAGATTGCTGTTTAGGAAGCCTTGACAGTCTTCTATCTCTGCCAACTGGATCAGAAATTCTGAAATTCAGGGGTGATAGAATCACAAGGATTAGTTCAGTCTTTTACAGAGATAGTGGTTCAGATTTGCTTGCCTAGCAAGCCTGTGATGCATAACCAGGTTACTATGTTTATCTTCCTGGTCTTGGCCAGTTTTCACTGGGATAATATGGTTTGACTTAGGTAAACTAAGAAGCTTAATTAAAATTTGTATTTCTTTTCAAATAACATACTGATTTTAGAAGAATTTCCAAAATAGACCCAGTCAGCCCCACTTAATAATTTATTGCTAAATTTAAGTTAAATTTCAGTTGCTAATATTATAGAGTAATAAAAGGAGAATGTCTACTTCCCTAGTCAATAACTTCATCTGAAACATATATTATTTCAAAAACAAAACACAGTTGAACTTTTCAGTAATTTTAAGCTGCACATTCAATATCTTAGGTACAAGGGTAAGAACAGACAGGAACTGGCAGCAAATAATGATTACAGATGTACAAGAGTTGCATTAGCTATCATTTCAGTGAATTTACTCCTGTTCACCTGCAAACCTAATAGGGCAGAGAAGTAGCCAGAGCTGGTTTTGCTCCTCCTCTGCCACCACCAGGAAGAGTTGCACAAGCAGAGGGTTAAGCTCACAAGGCACACTTTCAACTGTGCACAGTATAAGGCAAATCAAGCATAACTTTTTAAAGTCTTTGTTTGTTGGGGAGGATGAAACAGGAAAACCTTATAAATATGACTGCTTATTTGTAGAGAATATGAAACATATTAGTGAAATAGAGTTGAAGGCAAGTTTCGATGTCTAAGATGCAAGCTTTAGTTACTGAACAACTGGAAAACAATGGTATGGTCAGCTGAAAGTAAATGCCCCTTGATGAAACAATGCCCTTCTCCTCACCGAAAGTCTAAGGGTCAGAGCAGACCCTGACAACTTGGCAGGAGGGGTCCAAAGAGTAGTTTTTAGAGTTTAAAATGTAACACTGTATGGTAATGTAGTGATTCTTATAGGCTGTATGTAAATGCTATAGGATTTGTATCTTGTACTAGATTGGTTGGTGTAAATTAGAATATTCAGTATAGAAGAAGATTTAATGTATTGTAACGGGAATTTCGCTCTCTCTTCTTCCTCCTCTCTTGCTCTTGCTCTCTTGCTCTCTCTCTTGCTCCTTCTCTTCTTCACTCACTCTCTCAAACCTGCTCCGAGCTGCGGCTGGCAGCTCGAAGCAGGGCCCTTTCACCCACGCCCTATACAATAAACTGCATGCTTCAAAACTAGGCTTGACTCCAGAGATCTCTCATCTCCGTCCATCAGGATTGACCCGCCATTCCCACATTTGTTGTTTTTTAAAAGTATTTGGAGCTAATGGACTTATTTCAATTTCCTGGTAAATGGCTGCCTGCAAGAAGTAAATGGTGTGACAGGATGTGGGTGCCTGAATTTTATCTCAATTTAGCAGAGCAGCTCTCAGCTTGCATTGCCAGCAAGTACCTTCCCATTCCCAGGCAAGGCTGCCTGTCAACCTACAAATGAGTAAAGTTCCTCACTGAGGTCAGGGGAATGGTGGCCACATACAGAAGAATTAACACTTCAGCCTGCATTGTTTGAAGACACAGAATTTTGCAAAACTAAAGGACCAGAAAGTGTAGTTGCCCTAATGACTCATTTTTTCATTTTTAGCGTGCTTCTTAGCTACAAAGGCACTACACAGGCAACCACCACAATGACACAAACTTCATGGTACACTATGAGACACCAAATATCTAAGAAAAAAGGACTGTAATTCTCCTTCTGTGAGCATTGCACAGAATATCCAGAGACTGTCCTAGGCTAGGATGATCCGAGTTGCCCAGTACAAACATCCAAAGTACTTTTTTCTTTTATCCTTCTGCTATTACTATTTCAAATATTTTTTAACTACTGAAGCTTCATTTATCTACCTAAAGTCCAAAGAGCAACCATTAAAATTATGATCCCCTGGCTACCTCTACCACAGCAGCTGATGCTCAGGCAGCTGTTTTGTTGTTATTTGGTTGTTTGGTTTTCATTCTTTGGGTTTTTTTAATTGGAATTTCATAATCGTAAGTCCTTCAAGAAATGTTGGGTGAATCCCACAACATTCAGCTCTGAAACTTACTTCCTAAAGACAACATCCACAAGCTTTTCTTTCATAAGTTTATTCGTAAGTTTTTCTTTCCTAAAAGAAAATCTAGCATTAATTATTAAAAAAAAAAAAAAAAAAAGGCAACAGGTTCCATTTCTGCTCCTCCCAGTGCTCCCAGAAGTAAACACCTTGTGCTGTTAAACTGTTGGGCCCCCTCCCCACACCACTAACAGCCTGTACCCAATCCTGCTCTCTACTGTTGCCTTATACTTTCCAGCACTTAACAGGAATCTCTCTGGGGCTGACTGCATGAAAACTTTGTAAAAAGGCACTTTAGTCTTCTGTTTCATTGCTTCTAGTACTTTTTAACAATCTAGCAGATCCATTGAGTTATTCACAGTTCTTCTCATACATTAGAATAATCTGGTAATTAATTATGGTTTATGTGATTTCATGAATTAATGTCTTCATTTTGGTAATAATTACTTTGAATTTTATCTACAGTAGTAGATATTATCTTTAGTTAGTATCACTTTAGATGGATTTTCATCTTCAGAAAACCACTAGTACCTACACAAACACTCATAGTCCAGCTTTTTTTTTTTCCTCTGGCATTACTGCTCCCTCTTCCACTTAGACTGAGGCACACACTTGCACAGTGTGTTGTCATAATTTCCTTACAGGTTCTAGGGTTTCAGTTTATATTTGTATACTTCCTTTCCCATATATTCTAAAATGTTTCTCCTAGACCTAACTTTTAAACTCTTGTCCCAGAGAAGACTACAGCTCATATTCTGCAGAAATAGCACTGGAGATTTCGAAGGAGATGTAACTTTTACTGTTTAAATTACACCCAGAAGATAGCATATATACTTGCAATACATTGCATTTATGTAACATAATTACATCTCTCACTTTCTAATACTAAGTGTGCATATTTTTACAAGACTAACTCCAAACACTACTCATAATACAGAAGCTCTTCACGGTACATCTCTGCCACTGCCTTGAACTGTGCAAGGAGTCCTTTGGTTATGTATGCTGGGAACTTGATACAACAGAGTGAATTAACTGTGTTTCTTTGTCTACCCAATTTCCAGTCCAGCTTAATGGTATTTGCAGTGAGATTCTACAAACGTGTGCCTTGTCCTCACAAAGAAGAATGCAAACTCAATTAGTGTGCACTCCCAAGCACTGGGAATGGAGGATTTTTCAGATCATTAAAACAAATCACTGCATCTGCATATCATTAGCTGTGCTTTTTTAAAGCAGAATATATTCTCTGTGAAAAAGCATAAATTAAAACATAACATTAAACCAAGTCATGGGGTTTTTTTAGGTAAAAAGTAGTGACTTACTCTTACAGCAAGAGCAAATCAATCACTGGAATAGTTACACACTGCCTAACAGTATGATGAGAGGCATCCAAATGGCCTCAAGTTCCATCCTGCATGCATCAGTAGAAATGGATGAATATTACTATACCAACAAACCTGCAAATGCTTCCAAGATTGCAAGTCCAGATCAAACACCTGGCACCAAAGGGGAAGCACCTCCATCTGCCACACTGGCTCTGCATGAAGGAAGCCTAAATCTGCAGGAGAGATGGAAGCAGCAATGTGTGTCAGGGTGACTTCCTGGACAGCCAGAGGGCTGACAGCCAGGCAAGGATGTTTACACCTGGGCGTGTCACACCAGATTGCTCTTCTACCTTATCATTTTTATGCATTTTTTAATTTCATAGTTTGCATTATTAAGCTTTTGAAAAAGATCCCTATTAATACAGTTTCTCTAATTTATTTTTTTTAAAAAACCCCAACAAATAATTCTGTCTGTGTAACAAAATTACAAATATTAGAAAACAGCAAAAATCAGCTGATTTCAATAAAGTTGCCCTGGCAGATAGATCATAAATGCCAGTGGAAAGAAATACAGAAAATTCATTCTGTTAATTCATTAATTATTAATCTGCTGACAGCACAAAGGCAGTGCAATTGGGTGTGTCCTTGAAATGCCTCTGGCCTTTGTAAGCAGGAAAGTGGTCAGAATTTGTTTTGCAGAAGATGAACTTGCACAACTCCTGCACCTCCAGAGAATCCTTTGAATCTCCCAGATCTGGAAAATATACCTGCTGTGATGTTTTTGCTTCTGTAGCATGCAGACAACTCCTATCCAAATTGAGAAACTAAGGAATCTTTTTGACTTCCTCTGTTTTCCTCATAGCAAGGCTTCACCTATGAAGACGACACAAGCTGGGATGGTGCTTGCCAACTTGATCATTACATTAATAAATCCATCAAAAACAATATTAAAAAGACTCATCAATAAGATTGCAAGCACTGCACACTGAAACAAGATTAAATCTAATTTTTTTAACAAAGAATCATCAAAGAGCTGAAATTCAGAAAGAATTTTGGATATTAAAACAACAGCAGGAATATGAAAAGCAAGTGTACCATAAAGATAATGAGTAGAGAGACCAAGCTAGGATGTATCTGCAATCAAACCAGTTTCTCCTCCAGCAACTGTATTGTGAAGCATCTAGATGGAATCTGTGGTCAAGAAACATCTAACATTTCAAAAACTCAGCTTCACACACTGTCAGCCATTCCCAGGATTATTATGAGTGAAATCTCCTGTCTCTGTAGGACAAGAAGTCATAGGGATTTGGGTTTGAGCTTGTTTTTGAGCTAAAAGCTTTGAAGAACTTTTTGTTCTGAAATGTGGCATCACAATGAATTTTGTGACAGATCATTTCCCTAATGAACACATTTCCTGTAGTGAGACTTTTCATCTTCCTCTATGACTGCACCAACACTGCAACCACACACACTCTGCAACACCTTCCATCTCCAGTGAAAAGGCTCTAATAGTCCCATAGATTGAAAGAGGATTCAAAGGAATGTGTCACTCTTACTTGAGTCCTGGGTCAGGGCTCTGCATCACCAGCACAGCTGATCTGTTTTGATTTGGGAGTTGGATTTATTTTACAAGAAAGGTAGATGGTAACTTCTATAATAATCTGCCTCACTAAGACCTATCATCCTCCTGATGATGTTAATTCTCATTTGCATTTGCCTCCTGCAATGCCACAATAATTCCATATAAGAAAATAAGTGGAGCTGCTAAACATACTGAGCCCTGCTATAAAATTACTGGGACATTACTGTTATTTCTCTGCTCTTGATTTACTCTTCCTCGTGTTCATTAAAAAATGCCACCCTCTGATCTGGCACAACTGTCCAAGCAACTCTTTTATTTGGGCTCAATTTGATGCCTCTGACTGGAATTAGGCAGAAATTTTCTGTTGAAGGTGACAGCAACCCTCTCCCAGGAAGAAGGATTAATGCCCTCAAGTCCTCCTGCAGCAGTCTTTGCTAGTTAAGTTCTAGTGTCCACCCTAACTTGTACGACAAGTACTTTATGCAGGAGGTTAACCCAAGATTTCTACAACTGGCTGAGGTGATGTACAGGCCTCCTACTATCTGCTGATTGACCAACAGGGTTCATTAAATGAATGGTTCGTTTCATATGTTAATTAGCGTCATACTCTCGGTTTGGCTTGTTCAATACGGCTTTTTGCTCCAGTTTGCTGCAAAGTATGTGACTTCCTTTATGAAATTACAGTCATAAACAATCAACTGCAATATTTGGATTTAAAAATGCTCCTTCTTTTGTCTTCATTTATGATCCTTTTTTTTTTTTTTTTTTTTTTTTTTGCTTCTCACTCAGCAAAAGGTCCAGAGTATTTCTTTTTGTTCAGCAGCTTTTCAAATGAAGTCAGCTATCTGAATGTTTCCATTTAACGGAAATAATAACTTTTACTTGCTAAAGTCTTCTGAGCTCTGTGGAACAGTAAGACGTTTAGGAAGCTGCACTGAAGTCCATTTATGAGGTAGAAATATTTTATATCAGCTCTATAAGGTGACAATTTGCTATGATGAACAGGTGTCCCAAGGCTCTTTTCTTTTGCATTTCCTTTAATAAATAAATGTTTACCAGCACTTACTGAAATAAATATGTGACCTGATTTCTGCAAATACATACTTTCCCCTCTAATAACACAAATATTTTCCAAGGTAATATTGCCATGAAAAATGGTTTATGGGTCTTTTAAGGAAATCACATTTCTTTGTCTCACTTAAAGATGAAAATGACCATCACTAACATTATGTTTCACTCAAAACCACTTAGATGTGTGTGAAATAATCAAGATCAGGTACATTCTTGAAAGCAGGAATCTATTCTAAACCCTTTGGAAGAATCATTGTGTTTCTATTTGCATACATAAATCCACACACTGCAAAAACTGGCAGCCCGTTCATGGTTTTTGAATCCTGAATGGTGTCTATGGGATGGCCAAGAGATCAAGCCTTGTGTGTCTGGCCTGATAAATGATGTAGTTTAAATTCTCTATAAGGAAACCCAAGGAATTTGACCAAATTTATACTAGTGAATAACTGCTTTCTTAATGGCACAGCTTTAAATAAGTGAAACACTGAAACCTTATTAACACTGATTTTTTAAACAAGCTATGTTATCTTGGGCAAAACTCTCACAAACACAGTTTGAAAGCTTCTCCAGGTAAGAAATTTCTGAAGAAACACTATAATCCTTTCTCTGAGCAGAATTCCTTCCCTCACACCTGTAAGAATTGCCTATATTCTTTCTTAGACTGGAAGAGTTTCAGTGTTCTGCCTACACTTCCTGGAAACTGCGCCTAGGACTGTGTGACTGAATTTATCAAAAGATCCATCAAAGGTCAGGTGATTTTCCATACTCATCTAGAGATAAAGATGCTACCTATCTTGATGAATCAGTTAAAGAGTGTTAGTGCATCTCCCTCAAAAGGGATCAGATGTAATCACTAAGAAAATGAAATGCATTGTTTCCATGACTGTTTCCAAGTGTGCTCAGAATTACAATTGAAGCAGATTCCACAGCTTCTTCCACTGTGGTCCTCCTATCATCACTTCCCCGGCTTTGGAGCTGGTGGCAGGGGACAAGAGGCTGAGCAGGAAGGGCTAACTAGACTTCTACAGTAGTTCTGGCAGCTGTAAGAAAGTATGAGTACAGGACACTGAGCACTAGTTTTAAAAAAGACAAAAAAGAGAAAAGAGCAGAAAACATGCTATCACTGAAGAAATGCTGGAGATAAGCCAGTAGGTTTTCATCCACTTTAGACTAATGCCAAAAGGTGATTGTGCTGCAGTACTAATTTACTCCTTTCACGAGAAAGAAATCCCCAGATTTACAGGGAAAGAAAACCATGCCATTTGTTTTAGCATCAGGGCTGCAGTTGCTATTATAAGTTATCAGTAAGCCATTACAAAGGTCTTTCCTTTGTCATTCCAAAACAGATAAGGGATTTAGGAACCTAAGTGACCCTCCAAATATTCACAAAAAAAAAAAAAAAAACAAAACCAAAAAACAAACCCCAAAAAACCCAAAAACAACCCCCAAAAAACCCACCACCAACAAAAAAAGTCTGTCATCTTCTCCAGCAAAGAATACAAAGACACTTGACTGAAATCAGTTTGTGCTGCTGGGATCCTAACATGATCCAAAGAAACCAAAATATTTTCTTTTACTACTGAATTCGTATCTTGGTATTACAGTAGTAACACAAAATTCTTAAAAAGACCTGAAATAGTCAACAAATCAGTTTTCTTTTTCTTTCTTCACACTTTTCTTATACCTGGGCAAAAATATTAAACATTTCTATACGATATTTTGCACTTATGTCTCCTACCAACATCCATTGTCCATGTCTTGGAGCTGATTAGTGATATAAAAATAAAGCTCTTTTTCAAAGGGGTCTTTCTCCTACTTCCTTTTCAATTCTGTGCTCCATTAAATGAGAATGAATGGACTGCCCTCTGTCCAAACTGAAACTTAACGCATTCTGAAAACTGTAGTTCCACGTTTCCTGAAGAAACACAGATCTAGTGAAGATTGTTAAAAATATTCTCTATATTCATGTCATTTACTTTTAATGTGGCAACTACTTTTAGATGTTTCACTCCTTTTTACAAGAATCAGGAATGTCTCATAGAGGACCATTTAAAGTCTTTTGCAAGGACTTTGCAAATAAAAAACATCAACAAATGCAATGTTCATTCTGACAGCAATAATTGAAAACAATACAAAAATAATGATAACACCAACATGATACAAGTCATTCTCATGGTTGTAAAGACAGCAGAAACAATTGTCATCCTCAGAAATAAGTAGGAAAGACAGCTACCAATAGGATGTCCTTGGTCAAGTGGTACAGGGATGTGGTAGCTTTGGCACTAAGCTTCTGCAAAGAGATGAATATTTAACCAGACATTGCTATTCATTTTAATAAAAACTAAACAAACAAATAAATCCATATCAACACACAAAACCCCCAAGAATTTCATTATTAGTTTTCAATTCTATTCCAAACATTGAAAGAGTAGCTCTAAAATAACTTTATGTACTTCATTTACAACATTGACAGAAGAACCTCGGCACAGAATTTCAGCCTGGAAAGTCACAGATACACATGACTTGTACCCTATATACAATGTACAATGACTTTTTATAATAAAATCATACACACACAAGCTGTTCCAAAGTCATTGTCCAGGGAGCAAAGACAATTGCTCAAGAGCTGGCAAATATCCTTTTGCATTGCCAGTGCAAAGCCCTAGTCCTTTTCCTTTCCTAACATTGCTGAACATCCACAGGGATGTTTCAATCCATGATCACAGACTCCTCTTTTGGTCCAGCCTAGAACACGGCTCCAGAGCATGTGGTGAAGATCCCTTTCACCTGCAGAGCTGATTCTTTGCTTGATCCATGGACTTAGGGAGGCAAAGAACCACGAGAACACACAGATCTCAACAACTAAGTAGTAAAATGGTGGTTTAGGTAACAGGATTAATATTCCAGCCCTCATTACAGAATTCTTGTATGATGTTACAAAATGTACTCACGCTAAATTTTACATGCAGCAATCATTACTAATTAGTCTGCATTTAACAGGTTCTTAATTATACCAGTCTGATTGACAGAAGTGCTGATCTTTCAAAACTGCAAATTAATCTGAGACAAGAACTCCACTCCTTAAAGCACCCCTAACTTCAGTTAATTTTTCTGATTCTTAGACTGATCTTCTCTTTGGGCCATTTTACCATCACAAGTATGAAAATCTATATGTGTGTAGCACTTATCTAGAGAAGATGAGCAGCAGCTTCAAAAAACTTCAAAAGAACCAAGTATTTCTAGTTGTAGAAAGTATTCAGTAGCAATTCTGTGAATATGGCCTGAGCTGTAAATTGAGCAACACAGATGTAAAACAATGAAAAGATTTCATTCTCTTCACAGAAAAGAGAATCCAGTAGAGGAAAAACCTCTCTCTGAAGTTCTGAAGAACTTCTTTCAGGGAAGACACTGATTGCATTCTCCATGACTGCAATGATCTGGTATCAGCCATAAGTCAGCTTTATCACTCTATCACTGCAGTGCTCTTCAAAGAGCACTACCTTAGAGATCATAAGCAATTTTTTAGAAGTGTGTAGTGTTACTGTACCTGCTTCCTTCCCCCTATGGTTACTCATTATCTTGAGGAAAGGCTGTCATAACAGACACAGCTCAGATTTTACAGAAAGATGATATTAATAAACTGTTATTACACACATATTACACAATACAACTGCATTCAAGGCTCTGCTTACAGCTGTATCTTATGATCAACTACTGCATTTGCAAACAGAGCCATTCCAAATACTTAACATTTCAGAACAAAACCTTTTCACTCATACTTGCAGCCATCTAGAACCCAAAAGTCTTTATGACCCTGAAATCCAATACCGCAAATTAAAAACAATCAATTCCACAAAAACCAACCAAAAAAAACCAAACCAAAACCACCCATACCTCTGTAGTGTTCAGTAGATATTTTTAAAAATACTCTATACTGTATTACACATCCAGGTCACACTTGAATTAATTGCAGGCAATCAATCTCCAGAGCTTGTATCTACAGAATTCACCATCTCATCATCAGGAAACATGACTTTTTTTCTTTTCAGTCTAAATAAATCAGTTAGGTCAATTACATGTCAAAATTAATTTATTATTGTTATTACTATTTATGAGCACTGAGATATGAAGGTGCTGAATGCAACCCTAAAATGTTCTTGAACTGAACAGAACAGAATGTGGAACCTCTCTTCCACATCCAGATGCTGTTCATGTTGGCTCATCTCCGGCAGCTAGAGGAACAGCTACAAGAATTGAGAATCAGGAGGGTGAGATTACATACAAGAGAGTGAATGTGTGTGTGTGTTTGTAACACATCATCTACACATTCTGTTGTTTGTTTACTGCATTTCACTCACTGCTGGGAGAATGCAATATGTTAATGAAAGGATTAAACAGCTGGAGAAAATAATCATTGCAAATAAACATAGTGTCTTTGTATGTGACCACATAGCAAGAGAAGAGCTTTGGAACTCCTTAAGCTTTTACCCACAGTAGTTCCATCATTAAGTGTTATCTCCCAGGAATACTTGCACCAGTTGTTGACATGTATAAAAGTTATAAGAGCACAATGTGATGATATGTCCAATACATGATATGTCCAATACAATTCAGTTTATACTGAATCCTGGGAATAATTTATTGCATGCTGCTTTGAATGAAGTGTTGTATGTCCCTTTCTCAGAAAAGGAAATAAATAGCACAGGGGATTATGCAAGTTCTCTGGCTGGCCATGTTTGCTACTATCGCTTTTTCCATTACCAGTCTTTCCTCTCACCTCTATAGCATTCCCTTTTAAGAAATATCCAAGCTGTCCAGAACCAGATCAGAAATCCTTTGAGGACAAGACCATACTTCATCCTACATTTGTCCAGCACCTGGCCCAGCAGGAATGCTTGACTACAACTATGGAAAATAGCTCTCCTATAAACACAGAAGAGCAGTCACAACCACACAGAGGAACAGCTCCTTCCTGACCTCCCAAGTAGCTCTCTCTTTCCTTTCCAAGTATTCAGTATTCACAACTTCAGAAAAACTTTAAAAAAATATTAACTTGCAGCTGCACACTACAATTTTTCACATTGTTTCAGTGATCAACACATGAAGGTCCTCTGAAAATCTGATTATTTTCTTCTATGTAAAAACAGTTCCTAAGTGTTTTGGAGCTTACAGTCAAAGCCAGGGATATCTCTTCCAAGCAGCTTTCTCAGGGAAGCTAACAAAATCAGATCTTGGAGTTTGAAGACTCTCAGTAGGTTTAAAGAAAAAAAAAAAAAAAAAAAAAAAAGAGAGAGAGAAAAAAATCAGAAAGATAAAATAAATTCTGTAAGACACTTGAAAGCCTTTTCAGACTTTCCACTGACATCACCACTGAGGTGAGACTCAGGTGAGCAGCAATTCTATTCTGAAGAGAAACAGAGAGCATCAGCTGCAGTGAGAGCAGCTGAAAATGGCATTTCTGACATGCATTTTGTTATGAAAATATCTTCCTTGCTTGGTGAGAGTGTGGTTTTTAGAAGCCATGGTTTGCAAGCAGTTCATCCCTCACCATTTAAGGCACCCTCCTGCAATGACGACACACTTGATGACATCCACATTGCAAATGGTTTTCTTTCCAATATTAACACAAAAACTTCAACCAGCTACTGCACCAAAAATCTGTCTATTTATTCAGGGCAGTGCAAAACTGTATCTTAGCAGGTCACTGAGCCCAGCATTAATTACAGCAGGAAGACAAATGCAGCTGATGCTTTTAAATTAACTTTTGGAATAACTGATCCACATATCTTGGCATTTTTCTCCTGAACTGTTCTGTGATTTCTAAGGAATTTAATGCTGTGTTGATTCAAATGGTATTTGTAGGTGAGTTCCATAACTGTATGCCTCTATAAAGAAAAACTTACTTCATAATAAAACACTTCAAAATCCTCATGGCCAAACTGACCAGTCTGTGGAAAAGCAAAAAATGGTGAATTTGGCAGGCCAAACAACACAGGATTTTATGAAAGTTTCATGTCTGAGTATTATAAAGCCTTGATCTGTTCCTGTCAATGTTAAATAACTCTTTATAGATTTCACATTCATTTCCTTTAGCTGCCTCCCTCGTATTCAGCACCATCCCACTGTAAACCTTCTAAACTGTAGAGAGGAAGCTGACACTGGGTTAAGCTGTTATTATTCATACATTTTTTTCTGAGAGCAAGATTACTGTATGTCTCTCAGAAACATTTATTTCTAAGTCATTTCAGTAGCAGACAAAGAGAGCAAAATCAGAAACGCTACTGGTGTCTACTAACGCATATTTGTTTCTTCTCTTCCACATCTTTCCCTCAAACCTCAACCACATTTCTTACCTCAGACTAACACACCAGACTGCAGGTGTGTGGAGGATGTAGAAAGATCTTTCACTTCTGTTGAGGCAGCACAGTTGAGCACAGAAGCATTAATGAAGCTGCAAATGAAGTCAAGCTTTTTTCTGTACTTGTTAGGCAGTCTGAGGTATCCCAAATATTACCCTTCCACTCAGAGTCATGCACATTCCCAGACTGTGTTTTGAGAGGAGGGACCTTGTGTACTGCATACAAGAGACCTAGGGCAATAATCTCTTACTGCTATCTGGGACCAACTAAAATAAATTCCACAAAATTTTAAAAATATACATTTCATCATTTAAAGTCTTCCAAGAAAGTGTGATATGAATAAGGAAATCCTCCAGATACTCTAACCAAAACTCATTAAAACTGGAAGATTTCTCTAAGGTGTATACACACATGATTTTGCATTCATTTTAGACATCAAAGGTCTATCTTAAGAGCTTAATCAAACTGCTGCAGCAGCAGTACTGGTCACCCTTCCTTTGATTATGTGAGTGCACAATTTTACGTTATATGCTGACAAAGTCAGCTTGGCCTGCATTTCTCTAGAACAGTTGTTTAGGTTTATAACTGCTACCACTGAGACTCCTAAAACACCTAATTTACTAGACAGGTTTCTTATTGTATTTACCCTTAAGTGTGGAGGATTCTTTATAACATGAAACCTTTTGCAACTGTGATCTGTTTAGCGCACCTCAGCTCATCCACAGACACAGGAAGTAAAAGGCTGGTGGTCCTGCTCTGGTGTCTCAAGAATTCATTGACCAGCTTCAGATATTTCACCCATATTTTACCCAATAATGGGTCAAATAGAGACTACAGTTGATGTGATCCTGTTTTACACTATTTCAGATTTGCTGAGGTTTAACACAGTATGGGTTGTTCTTACTCAGCATAAAAGTATCAGCTCCCCATTGACAATACCTGTGCTTTAGGACTGAGAAAAAGGTAGAAATTTATGCACGAGTCATTTGCTCCCTACTTTTGCTTTCTTTGCTCAGATACACTAGCCCAAAATTCACTCTAATGCACAGCCAATTTCATCACATTAACTGGTGGTAGTTTACATGTTGCAAGACACAGGCATACCTCTAAATATTTATGGAATTAGGACTGTACATTTTTCCACAAAGTGTTACTGTCTTCAACTTGACAGATGATGAAACTGAGGTCTGGAGAAATGAAAGCACCACTTCACACCAGGAGTTTCTGAGACAGCCTAGACTGCAGCTGACTTCTATCTCTTAGATCTTATTCTAGAAGCCTGACTCTGCTTTGCCATTTATCTTACCCTATTTTCCCCCTACATAAATCTTAACTTACAAGCCTCCAGAAACAGTTCAGGGCTTAATACTATCTTAAATATTCAATGCAGTTTTGCAGTGTATATGATTACCTGGAACAGCAGCACTAGCCCTGTATTTTTGTAACATCTCAGCTGAGGCTCTATATTATATATATCTCTGAGTGTAAAAATCTTTCAACTCATACAGGACATATGCCTCAGTTAACGAACTATTTCCTTATATATTTTACAAAGAGTTTCATTGTATGGCTTCATTTTTCTATTAGACCGCTATTTTGATTATTTCTCTTATTGTCAAGAAAAGAGTCTATTTCAAAAGGCAATTAAAAATATTCCTCCATGGAGTCCACATTTTTGAAACAACAAAAAAGTCATTCATGCCCTACAAAGGTACCTCTAGAGCTCTTTGCAAAGCAGTGGGATTATGAATGAAGAACAGACAGATTGTAAGAGAAGTCTTTGAAACTAAAGAATAGAAACCTAAGCAAGCAGGCCAGCCGAGAAGGCACTGACACAGAGGGAATAACTGCAAGAACAGTACTGCAAAGTAGTGGTATAAAAGAGAAGAAGTGGATCCTGTTAGCTATACAACACTATGGATAATATAAGCTAGCACTGAACCCCTCACAGCTAGTTTCTAAAATCCTGGCATTGAAGGCCCCAAACTGCTTTACTTGAAAGAGAAAAAAGCCTGGAAATAGATAAAATGCTGAAACAGTTACTGAAACACCAGTGAAAAAGACCTGTTTGCAAGTGCATGGATAGCCTGGAAATACATCAGGACATGCAGGCTAAAAGAACAGTCAAGTTGCAGGGAAATAAACAACTTTCATAACTGTATCTGTTATTTTAATCTTGATATTTACAGGAGGAAGTCAGAGTTTTGCCACTCTTTAAAAAATCTCACCTTTTTTTTTTTTTTTTTTTTTTTTTTTTTGCACAGAAGTGCTTCAGGGCCTAAACTGAGCTTTGAAGAGTCAACTACTTCCTCCAAAATATACTGGATACACTTCATAAGTTTGTCTGAAAGAAAATTTGCCTGATTTCAGGTTATATACGATTTAGGATAAATCAGTGTGAACAATGGGTATCTGAGGATGATGCAGAAAGCAGCAGAGCTGGGGGACACTGCTGTCTCACAGGCAGGGCTGCCAGTCGCAGTGCCAGCAGCCAGCTTGGTGAGCCATTCTGCACTGAGCAGGCACTAACACCTAGCCCAGCCCTGCCTAAGCCACTGCACTCCTGTAACACACATGCTCTGCTGGGGCTCAGAGGAACTCACAGCCACAGAGCTGAACTCTTGCTAGCAAGCCTTGCCCAGCACTTCACACCTTCCTGCTGCACTTCTCATTCCTCTGCTGTCTCGGGTTCCGTCTCTGCAGCCACCCCCATCCTGTGCTCTCCCTGCTTTGGTTCTCATCCTGGGACTGGCAGCAGTGGAAGAACAGCCTCCCAAAGAAGGGGGAATGACTCGGGGTAAGTCTGCCCTGCACAGGGGGATGCAGAGACACTTCAAAGACACTTGAGCTAACCACACCAGGTAGTTGACTGAGTACAAAAAGTCAAGCCATGACAGCAGATTTCAGTGTGGGAGAATCTCTTCTGCCTTCCTGGTGGACCAGATTTATGCTTATGAATATTAACTCTTAAAGTAGATTGAGAATGCAAACAGAGAACAAACATTTCATGGCTTGCTGTTCTTTCCCAGCTCCCAGCAGGATACAGCAAATACCACAATGCAGCCGCACAACAAAGAAAAACAATACATACAATGTATTCCCAATGTATTCAGCATAAAGACTGCTGCTTATTTAATGAATACACATGCTACCGGACTAGCAGGCAGATCTGAAGATAGGTCATCAGAGTCAGATAAACAGAGCTTGAGTCCTGACACTCACATTTTGAAAAGTCACTTCATCCTGTTTCCTCCTCCTATTTCTTCTGCCTGATTTCATTATATATGCAGTGTTTTTAACATGCTTGCTGTTGATTTGCTCTTCAGAAACTAAATACATGAATGTAAGTTCACCAAATTAAAACTAAAGGAAGTGGTTCCAAATACCAAGCCACAAAAAGCTGGAACTGCTTTAGAAATGGTCTCTGCATGGTACTTTTTTTGGCTTTAGGTCTACACTAGTAAAATATTCTTAGTATATCAATACACTGATGTGAGTGAATAAAAATGACTAGAACATGTCTTTTCCCTACTATGTAAGAAAGACCCATCAGTCCAGTCCAGAACCAATGTCTCTTGTGCTGTCTGCATCAAAAGATATACCTATAGCACATCAACAACCCAGCCATCTGCTTGTCATGTTTGAACACGTCTAGGTGAATGAGTAAAAACAAATCACATATTTAGTCCAAATTTGTATCTAATTTCAGTTCAGAATCCAAGCTGTTCAGCCAAAGTGCTGCTGAGCTCCAACCAACTTGTGTCCTGTTGTAGCTTAGGTATGACACCATAATGAAACTAAGCTGCTTCCAGTTTAGCAGTTGCTTGTGTCTGGCCAGCCCAAGGAGCGAGCAGAGCTGCCAGCCACCTGTGTACACACCAACTCCCTGCCTCAGTTCACTGGGAATAAAGTACTGGGGTGGTGCACAAGGTGTAAAGCTGGCAATGTGTTGTAAATGATTAAGAAGTCCCTGAGTGCAGGACTCTGGAGTATGCATTTCAGAAACCCTAAAGTGCACCACTACAGCAAAAAGGAACAGTGCTAAACAGAACCTGCAATGGGGTATCTGTAAGACAACGTCAGTGGTGATGCTGTTCACTTTCTTCTACCTTAAACACGTTCTCTTGCCAGAGAAATTCCCCTTATACTTTATCCTACATATAAAATGAAGCAATATTTACTGAGTTCCACTTCTTAAAAAATTAGGTTGGCCAGACACCTTCCAAGGGTATAGAGTGACCTGTGAAAAAGACTTTCATGGAAAATCAGAACCATAGGATAAGCTATCTGAAAAGAAAATGCAACACTTCCAGCTGAAAACTTGCACAGCTGTTGGGCATGGAGAGTGCATGACCAGAATTTCATGTGTGTGCTGGTTTTTTCTGGGGTAGAGTTAATTTTCTTCACATTATCTATCATGGGGCAATTTGGATTTGTGATGAAAAAAAGGGTTAATAATCCAGAGATGTTTTTGTTACTGCTGAGCAGTGCTTACACAGTCAAGGCTTTTCCTGCTTCTCATACCACCCCACTATGGGAGGAGATTGTGGGTGCACAACAAGCTGAGAGAGGACACATTTGCGTCCAATTGCCCAAAGAGATATTCCATATGGCATCATGCTCAGTATAGGGAGCTGAAGGAAGAAAGAACTGGGGACATTCAGACTGACAGCATTTTTGTTCCCAGATAACCATTACATGTGATGGAATTTCCTGGGGATAGCTGAATACCTGCCTGCCCAGGGGACACAGTGAATTAATTCCTTATTTTTCGTTACCTGTTAAACTATCTTTATCTCAACCCATGATTTTTCTCACTTTTACCCTTCCAATTCTCTCCCCAGTCCCACTGGGAGGCAGTGAGCCTGCAGCTGTGTGGGGCTGAGTACCAGTTAGGGTTAAACCACAGCAGCCCCCTTTGGTGCCCAATGTAGGGCTCAAAGGGGTTGAGATAACAGCAGCTTTGATTGGAATGTGTTAGATGGCACTTACAGCCTTTATTGCTGTTTGGCTGCTTTGGGCAGACTCCTGTGTTTGCCCTGGGCTTGATGCCTTACAGTCCATTACGGTTGTGCTCCTCTATGGCTGCTTTTTGCTTTCCCTGCTGCTGTGCTGCCGATCCCCTCACTCTGCTGTGCTTGGGGACATTTTGAGGACAGCAATGGTGATGCACAGGGACTGACAGATGGCCAGGGCAGCGCTGCTGTTTCTGTGCTGCTGTACTGGACACGCTGGAACTCCAGTGTGAGCTCGAGTCAAAGGGACTGTCACCTGTGGTTGAGTCTACAGGGGAACAGGTACATCTGGAGGTGTTTCTGACCATGGAAAAGTCCACACCAGAGCAGGTACACCTGGCAGTGCCTGTGGCCATGGCTGTGTCATTGCCACGGCAGGTGCACCCCTGAAGGTGTTGGGGCCCAAGGACAGGTCGGTGCTGCAGCAGGCACACCTGGAAGCACCACTGGCTGTTCATGAGGCCGTGCTGGAGCACCTGAAATCGTGTGGCCATGGATAAACCCAGAGCAGAGCAGGAGCACCCTGCAGGGACTGCAGCCAGGGGCAAGGCTGCGTTGGGCAGGTTGGCCTTCTGTGGCTGTGGGTGAGGCCGTGCTGGTGCAGGTCTATCTCCGAAGGTGCTGAGGCCCATGGGCAGGGCCGTGTTGCAACAGCTGCCCCGCAGAGCCACTGTGGCTGTGGACAAATCCATGCAGCAGCAAGTGTGTCCCTGAAGAGACTGGCTCATAGACAAGGCTCCACTTGGAGCAGGTACAACCCTAAGGGACTGCAGTAAATCCAGGCTGGAATAAGGGCAAGGGGAAGAGTTCATTGCAATGTAAAGCCTGATAGGGAGTGGGTAAGAGATTGTAATAGAAATACCTTTTAATTGTTGTAACCCATGATTAGAGTTGCACATTATAGGAATTACCAAGACAAGAACCACTGAAACTCGTGGAGGAGAAGCCTTACAAGAAACAGAGCAAGTGCATCAGGAACTCCAACTGAGCTGGCTTTGGTGCCCAATAACCATGAAAGGAACCACCTCTCTGTCCTGAGTATCACCACAACATGGAGCCAAAACCATGGACTAAATGGACTCAATGGACACGTGGTGGACATCTTATGAACACTATGCAGTGGTTGATAGACTAATAATATCTGTGTATTATACCAAAGGATGGAAGTCAGGTGGTGGTTAATGTTGTATTGGACAGTGCAGGACATATACAGTATGGGATAAAGAAGAAATCAGTTTCCAGCACAAACCCAAAACATAGTCCCATACTAGCTGCTATGTCCAAAATTAACACTATCCTAGACAAAAGCTTGATATTTCTAACTTAGGAAAAAAAGTCACACCCGAAACTATCAAGCAATTATTTCTTTTCTTGAAATAAAGGAAGTGGCTCAGAAGTGGGTGAAAGCTTTTGAAAGCTGTCAAATTGCTAACACTTTTGTGGAGGAGGGGGAGAACTTGAAATAATGATCTAATGGAAACAGTGCATGTTCTGCAAGCATTTATTTTTTCTAAAAGGAAGCAAAGGTGCTTTTTTGACTTTTTTGGCTTGGGTTAGGGGTTTTTGGGGGAGGGCTTTGGGGCATTGGTCGTTGTTTTGGGTACTACTACACATCTTCTCATCAGAAAAATTAGTTGGATACGTGCTTTTTATTTAAGAGATTTACACGGTGAAAAGGCCTTTGTGAAGACTCTAACTTCTATTTTGTTTGGTTTAATGTAGTTTGATGCTCTTAAAAGTGGTTTGGTGATTACAGGAAATAAGAAATGTTCTACAGAACGTCTGAGCTTGTGGAGGAAGTAAGACAACCTTAAAATTTCTCCTCTTGAGTTTTCAAAATCACTAGGTACAATAGGCTGTTGGAAAATAATTTTAGTAATAACAAAAGAAGTCCCAATGCCTGCCTAACACTTACAATCAAGTGCCTGAAAAGTGACTGCCATAAAACAAAATCCTACGCCACCCTTTTGAAATGCTGCTTGTCCGTTAACAAATCCCTCCCTAGGAGACTGCCCAGTGTCCCTTGGCCACAAGGCAGAGCAATCTGCACAGCAAATATGAAGTATAATGGTTCTGTCACCCTGAGAAGAGAAGCAATCCCTGTGCCAAACTACATCATAAAAACAAGGTCCATAATGTTGTGTACCTGATACTGCAGCATGAGATTTAATTGATTTAAGTGTAGTAGAGAGGAGTTAAAGTATTTCCTTGAGGCTCTTCAGTTTAGTAAATGTAGAGAGGAACTGGCTCGAGTCAGACTACTGTGTGTGAACAGAGAAAAATAACTATTACTTGAAATAAAATGCTACTACCCATTTATCTGTCTTCCAGCCCCCTGTGTCAGCTAACACGTTGACTGACTGTGGAGGTGGCTGAGAGAGCAGACAGTAACCTGCCTCTTCTGGAGAAAAGGTAGCAGTGGGAAGTCTCAGAAGGACTTATAAAGTGGAAAGTAGGACAGCAGATTAAAAAAAAAGGACAGGAAAAGCAAGAGATTTTGTTCTTTTCCGCTACAGTGCAGCATTCACTTGTTTTCTTATAATCTCCAGCAGCTATCAACCAGATTTATGCAGTGCTGTCTCTGTTCAGAGACTTTGAGGGGCAAGAGAGCCAAAGCTCAGGCTTCAAATGCTCTTCTTAGCTGGTTATCAACTAAAGGCAGATCATTTTGTTGCTTACATCAGTATGAACCTGGAGTTACTATAGCGACATAAGGGTAGATGCATGAATAAATTCAATGTAAATGAAAAGAGATTTGCTGCCATTTCTGAAAAAATATTTCAAGCCATTTTGTATCTGCCATCAACTATCCCAAATTACATTACTAGCTAAACTGATGGAAGATACATATACATAAAATGTTGCCTTTTCTTCAGAAGAAAATATTTTCTTGAACATAGATACTTGTTTGACTTAATATTAAGTATTACTTCAAGACTAATTGCTTTTCTTGCTACTCTCTTTATCTGTAACATCTAACATGTTTTGCAAGATTGTTCTCTTGGGGTCTATCTTTCTCTCAAAAAGTCAAGCAACAAATTCACCTGCAAATTACCTGTGGGGTAATTAAATATTCCAAAGACTATTTAAGGAGCGGAGTAGAGATTATATTACAACTTTCAGAATTTTTTACTAGCCCACCTGCAGTAAAAAAATCAAAACTTGAGGAACTTGAGAATATAAGCAGATTCTGTGATCAGGGAGTGGCTAACATTGATGGGAAGATTTTTTTTCTTGAAGGATTTAAACACAGAAAACCAGTACTAAATCATGAGATGAAGCTGAAAAACTAAACAGAACAGGTTCACGTAAGAGACCTAAATGTATTCTTTTTCAAATTCAGCCTACAAAGGCGATCAGTTTTTAAAACGGTTCATATAACTCTCACATGGGCCCATGCAGGAGACATTTTAGCCTAGTACATGATGCATCAATCTTCCTGAACTAGGTTCTTACACCATTGCATGCAATCATATTCTAATTTCTGAACCTAGATGGTATTTCTCCCCTTTGCAAAGCTTTTCGTTGGTTTTACATCTACAGAGGATATTGAAGGATCAAAAGGAGAGAAAGAAATATCAGTTGTGACCTACCTTTGAGAAAAGCCTCCTGTCCCAGAAATGCAACACCAAATGCTAAGAGTTTAAGCCACAAAAACATGGTTATTTCTGGAAATCAGGTATATCCTTATGGAACAGCATGTGTCTCACTCTGGAAAGCAAAATAAAAGTTATCTGTCTGCAAAAGAATTTCTTCACAGAATTTGAACCCAGAAGGAGACTAACTAGGCATATACTTTGCACTGCCTGCTTATCTGTGAAGGAGCTACTTCCTCTGTTACCCTAACTAACCACTCGCAAACTCGCAATGCACTGTAGTGATGTCAGAGAAAATTACTTCTTCAAAAAAACTTATTTCAGTTTCCAGGAAGCCAAAGGGGTTTTTCTTAGGTTCCTGCAGTAATTCTTAGCTTCCTTAATTCAACTAAAGTAGATTATTTTCAGCTATTTCTTCCTTTGTCCTTAGGAGCTACCCAAGACTTCACTTTTCATAGGACTGGATTTAGCAAAGTCACTTTTTTTCCCTTCATGTGCACTTCTCTGCACATATTCACTGATTTCCCTATATGTTATGTATGTTTCTTCAGATTTCTGTTGAGAGAAAGAGAAACCCTAACCATGAGTCACCAAAACCCTTGTTCTGACAACAAGGCCTTTATAAAAATGCATCCTCAGGTGAAATAATTGATGATTAAATGAAAACCCTTTAAATATGGGGATAAACTAGATGATCTCTGGAGGTCCCTTCTAACCTTAACAATTTTGTGATTCTGTGGGATATATTTTTGAATCTTTCTACAAGAATGTCTTTCTGGGTATGACAGTAATACACAACAAATGGATAGAGGCAGTCTAATTCTGTTTTCTGTAATGTTTGAAACTGGAGAACTCAATAGAACTCTTTACCATGATAGTGCAGGAGGATTGTTGTCATTTTCATGGACTTGATACAGGTACAGCAAAGACATTTTCCCTCACGGCATGCACTGAGGCAGTTCTCAACATCTTGGTAACAAACGTCCATTATATAGTAGACTGTAAGAGGAAGAAATGTTCGATTGGTTCCCTTATTGAAGATATCCAATGCTCTAAAAGAACCAGCAGAACCCTGTCATAAGACAGATAAAGAAGGGAAGCAAATACTTTTGTGCTGCCTATTCGTAAGTTCTTCAGAGACTTCCTAAGCATCACACAGGGAAAAGTTGCACAAATTCACATAATAATTCACAAATTACATGACTGAATCAAACTCCTCATAAGATTAAACCCATCTTCTACAATTTTGATTCAAGTCTTACAACACAGGCCAAAATCTTAGTTTTCATTAAGCAGTACGTGTCTATACAAAATGGCCGTAATAATAATTATATTGTAAATGTGTTCAGAACAAAACTGATCCAATTATATTGCTCTAATATTCCAGATACTCCAACTTTGATATAGAATAACTTCATCATCCTGGAGTAGTCACAAATTAAATTTGAACTATAGCCATACATTGCCTGCAGCACTGACACCTTAGTCCCTTTTATCCTAGACAAAAGCAGGATACCAGCATGGCTGACATGTGCCATCTGATGAGTAGAGTGCATGACACCCTACAAAGCATCTCTTGTAAAGGTTCCCCAAAAGAACCAGGCTCCATTTCCACCTGACATTCCCTAGTAGTTTTATGCAATCTCCACTCAACTCCTCAAGCTGTGATCCTAAAACGAATTCCTGCAGAGTGGATCTTTTCTGGCTGTGTGATATTTACAGAGCTCCCACAGCACTGAAATCTTGCAATACACTATTATTTAGTGAGAACATCACACATTCCAGTGATCCATTCTAGGTATACTGCTAACCACAAACTTTCAGCTGTTAAAATTATGACGAAAGTTACAAATTTACGTAAGAAGGACACAGAACTGTTGGAGCAAGTCCAGAGGAGGGTCACAAAGTTGATAAGAGGATTGGAGCACCTTCCCTATGAAAACAGGCTGGGAAGGTCAGGGCTGTTCAGCCTGGAGAAAGTTGTGTGGAGACCTCATCTGAAGGGGCCTAGAGGGAAGCCACAGGACTCTCATCAAGAACTGTAGTGACAGGAAAAGGACTAACAGGTACAAGTTGAAAGAAGGGAACTTTAGGTTAGATATTAGGAAGAAATTCTTTACTGTGAGGGTGGTGATTGGAACAGGTTGTCCAGGGAGGTTGTGGATGTCCAAGCACCGGCAGTGTTCAAGGCCAAGCTGGATAAGGCCCTGGGCAACCTGGTCTAGTAGGAGATGTCCCTGCCCTCTAAAGGGGAATTGGGACTGGATGATCCTCAAGGGCTCTTCCAACCCTTAACATTCTATGATTCTGTTAGAGCTTGTGAAGTCTTTTTCCAAACATAAACTGTAGTCTCCTTCACCAAGATTAAACCCAAAACTTTCCTTTTGAGGGAATGGGAGAATTAATTTATTCTACTTGCACATTAAACAACTGACTGTTAAAATAAATCCTTTCTCAGTAGAGGGCCTGAAATTTTATTTGGCCAACATGATTATGTCACTATGCAACTAGAGCAGTATACTTCCCCTGTGCTAGAAAGAATCAAAGTCAGAAACATCCATTTGTATTAATAAGGATTTCTAAAACAACATTAAAAATGTGCAGCTGCTTAAGTTACCCATCTCTTTGGAAGTCTTTCTCTTTTGTGAACTATTAAAAGAGCCACCAAATACCTCCAAAAAACCACCCAAAAAATACCTCCAGATACCAAATACCTCCAAAAAACCATATTGAAACACTGTAAGATGTAAATCCTTCCTTGTCTAATTCACCTAGCTTGAAATACATTAGATTTGTTAAATTATCATAAATATCTCCTATTCTGTGCTATTAAAAAACAGCTCAAAGGGCAATCATATCACAACTGCAATAAAAGCTTAAAAATGTAAGTGCCAAATAATAATTAATTTTTCTTTTCAATTTGCATCTGAAGGCTTCAGAAAAGATGACTAATCCATTATCTCCTTCCTCATACCAAAAATTTAAAGAAAAGAGCCCTTGAAATATAGAGAAAAGAAAGGGAATTCAAAGAAGAAAGTAATTAAGCAGTATGTCCTTGCTCTAGATGAGTTTCAAGTATTGTTATGAAGCAATTTGCATACTTTTATATTGAAACTACATTGAAATAATGATATAATAGTTTGATTCTGTACTAAAGTGGTTTGACGTTTGTCATACAATACTAGTTCTGCCATTTGAAAATGGCAGAAATTTCTATGCTGAAGCTATCATATACTTACAAATAAATTAACCACTCCAGTCTAAATCTAAAACAACAACAAAAAAGAAAGCAAACAAATGAAAAATAAAATTAGCTGCATTTCAGAACTAGCTAATATTTCACAGGCATACATGCAGACTATATTCAGCTTCAACACCAAAAATACAGCACAACTGGCTGTGACTGACAGTCACAAAAAAAATAAAGGCAGCTCTTACTGAGACACTGAAATGAAAACATACTATTGGACTCTATATATTCAGATACTTTATTCTTACAATAGATTTCTGAAACAGATGATCTAAGGAGAGACACAAATCAATTTATGTTCTATGGAAAGATGCAGTGAAAGCTCCCACTGGTTTTGATTTGCATTGATTTACACCTGATTCAGATGTCCCACATGGGAGTAATAATTGATGACTAAGGAAATGATGACAAAGGTATCATCAATGCTCATTCCAAATTCTCTTTCTCTTCCACTTCTGAGTCAATCCTAGGAATATATTCACTCATACCCCTGAGTAAGCTGGGAGGAGTCGTCTGGTTCTCACTGCTAATAAGAGACCTTAGAGCCAGGAGCTGTGATCCTCAAAACACTCCACACACCAATCTCCGTGCACAGCCTCTCATAAGACATCAGACAAAACTGCTGTAGGTGCTCCGTGATTGATGTTAGACGGTGCAAAAGCTCTGCCCAGATCCCAAACAGTCTCAGAACTTGCTGAGAGACATCAAGGTCTCTCACAGCCTCCCCAGTCTCTGCTAACTTGCTTTCTACCAGGAGGTGTTTCTGTAACTTTTAAGTTGTGCTGCTCAGAGGCATCGGATTACAGGGTGTGACAGAGAGAGGGAGGGAGCAAGCACGCACGCTTGACACTTCTGCCCCAGAACAACCCCAGCATATGCTAATGCTGCTAAAAAATACCTTACTGTTCTTTGGGTAGAAGCCAAGGAGCTGCCTCCTATTCCAGTGAAGGCCAGAGCAAAGTAGAGAACAGCCACAAACTCACCCTATTAACCCTAAAGAAGGGAGAGCATGAATTCTTCAACCATGTGATACTATTTTGAGATTCCCCTTTTCTACTCCAAGAGCATTCCCCAAACCATTCCCTATCTCTGCCTGGTGCTACTGAGCCAGGAGGAAATAGACTGGAAAGATTAAAGGAAGGCAACAGTAGCATAAGGAGTATAAACAGCATCTTCATACAGCCACAAGCCAAATAAATCTGTGTCTCAGGTTGGATTGTCACAGGCTGCCCCCAAAGATTGGCCCATCCTGTATCTGCCATCAGATATCAAGAGCCACACTTCCCCTGCATTCTGACACCTACAGGGCCTGTGCCGCCCAAAAATGATCATTCTTGGTGCTGTGTTTAATGCCATAGGAACTGGGACTGAAAGATGCCAGTGAAACCTCACTGTTCTCTCTTCATATGATTTCATGCTGCTCAGTTTCACTCTGTGTTCATCTCCCTAAGAGTTCAGCCAGGTAACGCTGCAGCATTCACCTTCTTCACAACACAACTTCCAACACCAGATTACCAAAGTCGTTATGGTCTCATTTTGGCATTCATAACCAAGAATTTTAACTGGGATGTATTTGTTTTTTGGAGGGTTTAATGGTGTGGAGGGTGAGGGTTAATTCAGGCAATGATGTTCTTCACTGGTACCTAATGCTGTTTTGTGTTAGTGTGTTTACAAAATGTACTATGAATTAGTTTTCTCAAGAAATGTATTCATGTGTTTTCCTTTTGTTCAGAGGCCTTGAAAGAATAAATGACAAACTAAACTAACTAAATAACTAATAAATTCTCTACATACTTCATACATCATTTGGATTAAAGTAATGCAGACTTTGTTTTGCATAATTTCCCTTGTATTGAAGTCATCTCATGTGACTCAGCTCAGTTACAGTGATACTCAGCACACTGCATATCAGAATTAAGCAGTTCCACAGAAACTGAAGTCACACGCTTTTGCAAACACTAAGAGACAGAGGATAAGTTTATCCCAAGGGCAACTTTGTTTAAATCAAGGGGGTTACCTACATTATGCATTTTATCCAGTAAAATTAATTTGACAGTCTTACTGTGAAAACATTGTTCATGCTAGAGAATACATCTTAACAGTCTTAATATTTCACTGAACATTTGCTAAGGAATCTATTTTTTACATACTTTTTCAGGCTTGTTTTCAATTGCCGAGAACTATTTCCTGAAGAAAGAAAACATTTCTACTTAACGTGTCATATTGGATCAAATTATTTTAAGGTCAAGAGTAAACAATAGAGCTCTGTGCAAGCATACTGCTCTGTTGCTATCAACCCTCAGGCAATGATGATTTGACATCTTCACTTCATATGCTGCCTGCATGATCTGTGCTGTACCTGCTCAGGACAGAGAACGTATTCTGGTATCCCTGAGGCGCTCTTCACAGTCTGGCCCAAAATGAGCAATAAGCCTACGAGAAGCTCTTGGAAGTGCCAGGCACCTATTTCTTGCTTACACAGAAAATCAATCCAGAATAACAGTGGGCTCAGTTATTGTGAAATGGATGTTCTTCAATAGCTCCTTTTAACATGCCCACTTAGAATTTGCTACCCTTAAACAGTGCCAGCATACCCATAAGCCCTGGGATTTGTTGGATTTGTGCAGAGCATCTGCTCCGCCTCCTGGTTTTGAATGAGCACTGGATGCCGAGAACAGCTCAGGATTTAGCTTTGTATAAGGTGTTCAAATATTGTACAGTGAATGCGATTATTTTACATTATAAAACATCAAATGAACATTTTTACCCATAGTGTCTTTTCTTTGTATCCTTCCATCATTCACGTTGAAAGAGAAAATGAAAAGGAGGGATGGAAATTAATTGAATATTTTCTCCCCCTGGACCACTTCTTGAACACCCATTCAGAAGAGCTCTTCAGTAGTGACAGATTTTTCCTCTTAGTCCAATTCTGCTTTTTTGCCCCCAGTTTCATGTCCTAGTACCAGCTTCTTGGGTTCTACAGGCACTCATATAACTGTCTCAACAAATGAAGAACCACAATTTTAAAGGCCAGGGAGCTGAATGCCAGGCAGGGCACTGTTCTCTGAACAATCAGGCTGAATCTGAGGAATATCACCCAGCTGAAGGTACCAAAGAACTTCCCTCTATGCAGGGTCTCCCTTATCACCTTCACCAAATCTACCCTGCCTTCAGCTAAACTGCTTACTTACCTGCTGATGGCTTGGTACTAGCTAATCTATACCTGCTGGTTAATTTTCCTAAATTATATGCAGAATTATACTCTATTGCATAACACTCTGCAGTAAATGCTGTCTTTATCTGCACCATAAAGTCACTGTTGTGCCATGTTTGCAGAAGACCTGACAGAACACGAGTCAAAGCAATAGAAACACCTGCCAACACAAAAGATCCCATACAGAAAAAGAAGAAAATGCTTACAAACACCCTTTTCCAAAGTCTTTACATTCTGGTTTCATTGCAGATCACTGGACATTCCCTTATCTCTTGACCATTGCTTCCTGTGTGCTCTGTACCAAATATAAAGACCTGTCTGTTTATTCTGAAGGTAATACACAGGGTGGGCTTTTTTTAAATTTTTTTTTAATCAAATCTTTTTTTAATGCTCAATTTTAGCTGAAGCAGGCCAGGACCAGGGCCAGGGTAAGCTACTGAATCCATGTTTCAGGCTATCTTCCTACAATGTGCTACTTCTGAGCTAACTGCTCTCTAGTCTCTGTTGTAAATGAGCAGACCAGCTTACCTTCTGAGTTCTCTGTCTTCTTCTCTATTTTTCCCAAGCAGGTGTCTATCTTCTGTTATATTAACTTCCATATTCTTTGCTTCTACCTCTGTATCCTGCTTCCACCCACACTGCTTCTCACCTGGGGTGCCAGATTTATTGTCATACCCTATTAGCTCTGGTCTACAAGTTGTCCTGGTGTTTTACTATCTGTCAGATGACAGCGCTTATAGCCGAGAGTATTTGTGTGCATTTTTCCAATAAAACACAGGATTACTCTATAGCAAATGTTTTCCTAACATCCCAGCTATGATTATATTTTGGATGGACATGCAGTCCCACAGCTGATTGTAGTCATTATTGTATAGAAGCACAAAATTCCTTTGAGCAAGGTATTTATAAGCATAAACCACAAATCTTTACCTAGAAGGCTGGTCTGCTCACAGTGATGCTGTCGGTCATCTTCTGATAGCCCATCTCCTGCCCTTCTTCACCTTGTGACATGATTTTTCTCTCTGGGGCTGTCCAAAAGGGTTAGAGAGATGTCTTCAAAGATAAGCATGTGGCATCTTCCTCAGTGGCTTGTCAAGAAACTATTGCTATAAATCCAGAAGAGTCTGGAAGATTTCTATAATCTAAACTTGCAATAGTCATCTTTGAATTTGAAACAGTTAGGAAACCAAACTGATCCCATGGATTTATTTATCTTGTACATCAGGGTCTATATCTCCCTCCCTCAGTTTCCATGCCTCTTAGCCATTCACTTTGTTTGTTTCATACACACTACAAGCCATCTTAAAATGTGACAAGTTCATAGTGCTGATACTCTGAAAAAAAAAAGTCTGTCTAAAGATGCACTGGATGTCTTTTTTATTCTCACACTAAAAAAACCAACAGAATATTTAGCAAAGGCAGTAAATTCTAAACTTTAAAGAAAAAGAGTTATGCAAAAGTCATTCATGTAATTGCAAATTTTTTTACCACTTCTTGTTAGTGTGCATAATTAGAGTCAAGTAACAGAGGTGCAAAAATATTGGATATATACTTTTAAAGTAACAACCATGTAAACAGTAGACCCATGCAAGACAAATTTTGGCAGAGTCAAGAAAATATTTGAGTGATTTACGACAGGTAGGAGAAAAGACAGAATTGGGAAGTCAAACACTGAAATAAATAGATTTGTTTTATTATTTGGGCTTTATGCTAATTTCTATTTCACTATAGGACATTTTGTAATAAACACTGAAAGACATTTAGCACAAATTGGCTATTTTAACTGGGTCACAAAGCTCAAGAAACATTTTGCTGAGGCCTTATAAGCACATACAATTTGTGCATACAGTGCAATGGGAGAGCCAAAAATAACTAAAAAAGGATGGTGGAAGGGGAGGAGGGAAAGTTGGTAATCCTATACTGTGGTATTCCCCAAACACCTGGAATTCTCAGCGTGTGTAAACCACTGAATCACAAGAGAAGCAAGACAGTATCAGATTCATTCATTCATTTCAAGGAAAAAAACCCTTCCACATTTCTCATAAAACAGGACCCTAAGAAACACCACAATTTCACAACTATTTTATAATATGTGCTCATGAGTACACTGCCAAAAATCTAGTCTGTTAAAGAAAAAAAAAGGGGCAAAAAATGTAGTAAAACTATTGTTTCTTAAGTTTTATTCTAAAAAGTGATAAAATGTTAGCAATATAAATTATTAGCAAGAGTAACTCATTTTTCCCATACCAAGATCAGGCTGATATACTAATTTGGTAATGTGCTCTCACTCCCTAGATCAGCACAAAATATTTGCACATCCTCTTTCTGCCTTACAGTAAGTGTTACTTCCTACACTTAGTACGTTAGGAAATATCACAGAAGATGAAACTTCATGCAACAATTATTTAGCAAGAATCTCTGTCTGTTTTTGTCTTCTCATAAGAAGATCCTCTTTAGTGTTTATGAGATTCTGTGTTAAAATTTAGAGGCCTTATTTAAAACTGATTTTGATGCAAACCAAAAATAAAGTGCCAGTTCATCACACAAAGTCTGTCAAGCCTGTAATCTGGTAAACAAAAATTAAGGCTTTTCCTTCAAAGCTATGCTTGAGCAATCTGAACCTCATTTTAGTTTGATATCCCAGTTTAATTTTCAGATTACTGAGGTTCAGAAAGTTGCTCCACACTGATCAATGGAGACACATACTGGAAAGATGAATTTTCTGAGACACTTTACCCCTTCCATCAGCACACTGTCATTTTAGGTGGAGACCAACCATGTAAAAACACAGATTCAGAAATAAGTTTGTCTAAGAAAAGCAAATAACCTGTTCATTTTCCTTTCCTTCTTCTACTGTTAACAGGAACAATTTAGAGGCAGATGACAGCAAACAAAACAAGACCTGCCTGCCTTCCACTGTCCCTGAACAAAGACTCCTTGGTGCTATTCCTTGCTCTCAGAACTTTCCTTTCTCCAAATTTACCAAATCAGCCTGAAAAAAATCCTCAACTGTCTCACTACTCTTCACAGACAGTTCACCTTCTTGAATCGTGAATCTGTAAGGTCAGACTACATACACTCCATTCTAGCTGGAGATACCTTTCACATACTACTACAAGTTTTGGGCACCAAAATACCAGTCCTGAGAAAAACAAGCTCTGTGCATATTTTTGCATGAGGAACACAGGCAGGGTGAGAAAAGAGAAGTTCAAAAACAAGGTGGGAAGAACTTTTCTCTGCTGCTTCCACAATGGCCTCTGCTCTACTCCAAGAGGTAACAGGAAGTAGAAAAATTAATTTTGAGAAAGCCTGGGTTTTATACATGTCCTAGTTGGTATTAGAAAGGTTAAGCAGGCTGTAAATGTACATATTCTTTGTACAACCATATAACAGTGGGATCCCTCTGAAGATCATGCATCTATACTTATTTACTTATTTTAAATAGTTTTATGCTTTCATTAACGTTCAGATGAAGTAAGGCGCAAAATAGTTTGGTTTTCATGATAGACAATAGTTAAGCCAGTTATGTGAAACCAGTTTTATAAATTACCTATCAATCATCCAAATCTACAACTATTTATTGAACAAGTAAGAGCTTAAAAGGAAAAACAAAACCCCAAAGTCCTGTCAAATAAATTATTTATCTTGAATCCCAGCAAATATCCACTTAAACAACTGATACTACTTTTTATGCTGTATTTGTAAAAAATGTATGTAGTGGAAGCAAGTTTTGTTTAGCTGCAACATTAGATATATTTAATACCTTTACTGTCGTGAAAGATCATCAGCAGTGTTTTTCAGGACTGTCAGATTAAGACTATTAGACCAAATAAAGCTATAAAAAACAATAAAAAAATCAATTAAAATTTCTGACTACCGCTTCTTGCTCTTGCCTCAGCTTGGCCCATAAATTGATGCTGCTTGCAGCTTTCCAACTGGTTTCACTTTCTGGGTCCTGTATGATAACTACTAAGACCCAGAAATGGTGCAGAGCTGCAAAGTTCATAACTAGGGACCTGAATATAACCTTCTTTTCCAGCTAAGTGAAATTCCAGCTACAGCACTGAAGCTACAATTTATGTTGTCTCTGTAGCTCTTTTTGCAGATGGACTTTCTACAGATCAGCTAAAGTATTTTGATGCAGCCCAAGGGTCCCTGAAGTAAGGAATATTCTGGGAGCTGAAAACAGCAGTGTTGATATCCTGGCACTCAATCCCCAACCTCAGTTTAAGATACTGCAACACTTGAGGTGAGTCCATGTCTTCTTACCTTTGGATTGTTTGGATGAAAGGATTGATCCTTTGTGGAAACCTACCTGATGTCTCAGCTTTTATTCTGTACATCAGCGGCACCGAACTCCTTTTCACCAATCTGGCTGCCACAGGTGCCAGCACTTTCTTACTGAAAGCAGAAAAGTACAGAGACAGATAAATACCATCCATATTCTCATCTAAGGACTACATTCAAGATTGACAAAACCTTTTGAGTCAGATGCCTCAGGTTTTTCTCAATTGATAAGCTGCTTTCTTAGCTCTTGTCAGGATACATTGGGTGATTTGAAGCTTGCACTGAACTAAAGCGCACATGACACTGACTCTCAGGTGCTGCAGGACCTACAAACCCTGCTCTGGGGCAGGGGAGACGTTGCAGAAGTGTGCAGACCTTTGAAGTTCTGTCCAGTACAAGTGCTGAGAGCACATCTCTTGCTCTCCCTGGCCCCTGGCTGCTCTTTCAGCTTGTCAATACCTTCCTTTTGACATGATAGAACTTGAACACATTGTATGGAGCAAAATGATCCACTTCACAGCCCTCCCAATAACACTTTTGGGCAGTAGCTTTAATGGGATGCGTTTTATGTCTCAGTGTGTCTTGGCTTGTACTTTAACCACATATTTTAATCTACCTATGGTATACAGTTACCAGTATCTCTTCCTGCCCTTACTTGCTGAAGTGTGAGGTTGAGTTTTCTATGTTTAAAAAGATATAGCTTCATGGCCAGTTCTGCAGGATTATTTGGAATAATTTGAACACTTTCATCATTGGATGGCATACTCTACTAGTGCAGAGATTTGTGTTGTCCTTCTCTTAAGCTGGGGACAAGCACTGACAGAGGCTTTCTTTTTTCCTCAGCTGTCCCTTGACATCCCAGTGCTCAGAGGAAGGCACCCTTTGACAGCCAGCTCTGTGCAGCACGCTCACGTTCTGCTTGAGCAACACAATTGTGAGTGGGAGGGAAGGAGAGGAGAGGGAAGAGGAAAGCAGAGGAGAAAAGCAGATCATGGAGCAAGAAGTGGTGGTCACTGAGAGCTCTGCATATGCAAGTAGGATGCTGGTAAAAATCTCAGCAGAGAAAGCACGGACACCAGTTTTGCTTCCATGTGCTTTTACTACATCCAGCTCCACCTAGATGTCAGGCTGCTGTGCCCTACCCTCGGCTCTACAGGCATTTGTGAAGTCCCAAGGAGTGTTCCAAAAGGGCAATGATCCACAGGATCCTCAGTGTATCTACAGGTACATACAGGAACATGTATGTAAGATGGATGAAGCTTACATGAGTATGTAAGATGGATGAAGCTGCAGAATAGTTGTCATTTTTTGATGGAAGGGTTATCAGGCAAAGAGGATCCTTTAAATGTTTTGTGTTCCATGCAGAACAAAAACCTTTGAGCATATACTTGATTTAAGCAGCTCATACTTCCCAGCTCAGCAAGGGTAATTTTCAAATTTGCTGCTAAAATTAATGTCAATAGCATATAAAGGGTCACTTCCTGGAAGCCTTTAGCTCTAAGAACCAGTGCAAATACATATCTAGCAAGAAACATGGCAACTTAGATTTATAACCCGACCTTGAATTATGGGAAAGTATTTTATAACATTCCAGATTTATGATTTTATTTCCTGGAGACCCTGACTGTAAAAATGAGGCTAGACTTAAGGAAGAGAGTTCACTTCTGGTTTTCTTAAAAGGAGGTGTCCTTGAGCTGTGTAATCTTGTAACATAAACCAGACAATCTTTCAAGAAATCTATGTTCTTCCTTAATTGTCTCATAGTTAAAGGCTTTAAAATCAAGATGAGGTATGTACTTCCTCACATACATAGATGCAGAGACACAGAGCAAAAACCTAGCTTTTATTTTGCAAACTTCTTGAGAGTATGATACTCTTTTTCTCCATATGCAAATTTTACAAGTACCTTTTCTCTTTCTTGATTTGTAGCCTACACAACCTTTGCATCATAAAATTTCAGAATTTTCAAATTTATATCAAGAAAAATAGCCATCCCTAGCTACAACAAAAATTCAGAGGTAAATGCTTTAAAGTCTTATGGCCTCACTTTTTCAGTGACGTGTAAACAGACCCCTTGTCCTGCAATCATTAAAATTTTTTAGAACAGGATTTCACTACAGGAAACTCAAATAGAACAGTTATTCATGTGACAGCTTAACTGATAACAACACACAAGCTTATACTTAATTATTTTTTCTGTTTAGGAGTCAAGACCAAAACTTACCTATAAGTTATTGCATTATTTTCTGTTACAGAGTTTTTCACCTCTCACTCATCTTACAAAAATATCAGGAATGGGAGCACAAAATGAAGAAGCTTCAAAAATTGGAAATTTACTTTACAGTTACTTCCCCTTTCTTGGTTTTCAGGAGTAACTATTTAAAAAGCTCAGATTTTATTTTATTCTTTTCTTCAAAGGGTTGCTGAGAATAGAATTCAAATTATCATAGGTTCCCTTTCTTATTTAGGGCCACTGACTGACCCTAAGAAAAATGTATTGAGGCATTAAATGTATTTGTTTGAAATACTTGATATTGAAATTCAAACAGTTCTTCAAGCAGAATTCCTAACAAGAAGGATTTGTGACAGGGAGTCTACAAGATTTACTTTGAAGAAAGAAAATGTGTGTTTAAGAGACCCTCAAACCTTCAAAGGAACACCTCCTTCAAAAGGCCCCACCTCACAGCTATAAGGGATTTTCAGAAGCTCATGTATTTACATAAAGTGGAAAGACTTGCAAACTGTACAAGGCAATTACTGGAAACAGTGGTGTAGTATTGAACAAAATGGTCCCAATTTTCCTTAGGTTTTTTTCTAAGAAATCCATTATTTCTTTCATCTACACTAAAACTATAGACCAAATCCTGTAGTTCTTACTGAAAAAAAGCAGTTTTACAGACGTCCTGCTGGTCTTAGGTGCAAAGAAATTGAATACTCCAGTGAGGTGAAGGACAGAAGGAAAAGGAACTTGAAAATGCAGTCCATCTGAAAGAAAAATTGTATTTAAAATGCACCAAATAAACACTAAAGACCTATTACATGTATTTGAGCAGCTTTTTCTGACATTTATATGACTATACCTATGTCTGTTCAGATACATATATATGCTTGTATATTCATGCACCATTCCACACAGAGCTATCCAGATTAAAAGCCTGTCCCATCCTTCTTCATTTTAGTTAGAATACCTTGAAAACAACACACTCTTTGCTATCATCAGCTAAGACTTCCCTGAGATAGGACTCCATGGTGTCTTATTGCTGCATGTTTCAAATTGGCTTTGTGAACTTATTAAAATTATATTTCAGGAAGAGAGGGGTAGAACAGCTAGAAGACACACATAAGCAGCAGGTCTAGTTGAGCAGTTCAAAATAATCAATGCATTTATTTTGCTGGGTTTTTTTTTTATTTCATTTTAAAAATACTTTTCCCCTTCTAGTTTATGAACAACTTTTGCCTTCTGAATTCCACCTTAGTTTCTCCTTATCTCTGGAATCATGCTGAAGATGTCTCAGAGAGAGGGGCAGAGACTTGAAAATTATTTTTGCAACAGAGTAGGACTGGTAGAGCCTTTCATCAACTTGCTGTGGATATGATGCATGAGCACATGCACACACCAACCACCACACGTCCACTGAAGATTCTTCCCTGATCTGTAACTGCCAGTAGCAACTGAAAAAAAACTCCACACTGCAAAACATAGTAGAATGAGTGTTTCGTATTTTTGTATGGGAGCTCTCTAGACTTCATGAAAGAAATCCTTTTCCCACTAAACACTGCAGTATCTTTCAGCCTACACACAATAATGTATTTTAATCTGGCAATGCTTGCCCATGTGGTAAGAACACCCAGGAAGTAAGGTAAGACTACACATTATCTGAATTCATTTCCATTCACCTCCTTTAGTAATAGGGAATCTATATTTAAATAAAAAAATTACTCATTTTTGAAACTATCTTAAATAATTCAAATGTATTACTGACCATCAGTCAGTTCCCAATAAATCAATCACTCCAGCTGAATGATTGAGACTGTTTAAAACCATGTTGTATATTTGAAGAGGAAAAAATACAAAAATCATTTTTTCTACACGTTCACCCCTCCAGAATGTGTCTCCATTGATCAGTGTGGGGCAACTTTCTGAACCTCAGTAAACTGAAAATTAAGCTGAGATATCAAACTAAAATGAGGTTGCTTCCTCAGTATATCTTTGTCTGAAGGAAAAGCCTTGATTTTTATGCCCAGCATACAAAAGCTATGAAAGAATTAATGTTCTGTAGCTGCAAATCTACACGGCTGACCAGGAAGATTACAGACACAAGCATCTCCTAATGATTCTCAGCATAACTAACAAGATAGCTCTGAAATTCTAGGACTCCAAAGTGACATTGCTTCTTGTAGACACTTGGATGGTGAATGTTCTTTCAAATATGAAAAAATATTCTTTTTAATATGAGGGTTTCCTCCAAACACAGAGCCTACTGCCACCTCACCTACTACTAAAACTCTGAACCCTCAAAGCCTGTGTAATCACTGTAGTAAATGCAATTAAATCCTCAGGCCATTTCCCAATACTTAGACTTTCCTCTGTTGGACTTTTAAAGCCCGCTGCTGTATGGTTGCTGTGCAGAGGCTGTGATTCAGTAACACGACCGAAAACCATGAGCCTGAAAACATTTAACTGAGCTCTTGGTGATTACAGGGGAAGAAATACAGCCTCTAAAGCCTCTCCATTTTCCCACATGGGTATTAGTGCAAGCTAGAGTACACTAACTCTAGCAGTTACAGCCTAGATGTATGCAGCAGTTTTTCCTCTTTATATGCCTTGAACAAACCTTAGAAATGAAACATCACTATTTTTTCCCCACTGCTACCTGCAGCTGTTAGACAACCTGAGAGAGATCATGCAGTGCAGGAAAGGGCTGGGTCATCTCTATCCTCTCTAGGCCAGGACATAGACAGGCTGCCCACAGAGTGAGGTAGAGGCCCTGTCATGCCATAGCACTCATGGCTCTTGACCCTGGGGGCTGAGGATGCCTCTTTGCTGCTGCCTCAGGAGTCAAGCAAATTGCTGGTAGATATGGAAATAAAACATTTTCATTCTCAAGTAGGAGTCAATGTGCTCAAATCATGTTCCTGCAGAGAGCTCTGGGGGTTTCCCTTGTGTCCTAGGTTACAATGTAAAATTGTGCCCAAGGTTTGTATTCTATCCCCATGAGCCGTTGGAGCCAAGGTGGGGCAGTGTTTTCCTTATCTTCTGTTAAAGAGCCTAACAATGCCTTGCCACATGACTCATAGATAACTCCCTCCGGGAGTTATCTCTGTTTAATGGGCCATCAAGGACCCACTGCATGACTCATAGAATGAGATCAGCCCATTGGGAGATGCTCTGCCCAGGGGGAGGAGCCAAGCATTCCCACCTGGATAAATCCAGGGTTTGGGACAGCACAGGCAGCTTTTATCCACTGGACTCCCAGAGGAGACAAGAGCTACCAGACCTTTCTACAGGATCACTGCTTCGACAAGACCATCTCATCTGGACTGCCGCTACCACCCTAACAGGGTGTCAGGTTGTATTCTGACTCTGTCAGTGGTTTTTTGTACCATTACTTTTATTTTACTTTTCTCTTATTTCTTTTCTTTTCCTCTTATTAAATTGTGTTTCTGACTTGGAGTCTTTCACTGGTTTTGCTTTCAAACCAGCACACCTTGCAAAATTATTTTTTAGGTCAGTTTTCTAAAACAAACAGATTCTCTGACAAGGTAGGCTGCAAAGCTGCTATGAAGATTTGTAAGCCAAATAACAGGATAACACACACCTAACCACAGGCATAAGCATATTTTCACACAAACCTTTGATTTTTTGGTAACAACCTTAATCAGATACTGTCTGAGGAAGGAGAAAGTTCCCATAACCAAGTCATCCCTTTATATATTTAACCTGCGAGCTTCAAAACAGCAAAATTTTACACAGAGGAAGTCAAAGTTACTGTAAAGAGTCAGGTTTCTGAACTTCTTACCGTCAGCTCCCCTCCCACCCTTTAATTCACACACCTATTGACACAGGTTTCTATGCTGTAGAGCCTTGTTATTTCTTCAGTATCATCAATATTTATAACAGGTGTTTCACATACTGCAGAACTGTAAAAACAGAAATGTGAGAGAGTCAGAAGAAAACACTGATATCAAAGATATTACAATGAGAAGAGGTAATTTATACTTGGAAATTTCAAGGAAATGTTAGTGCTTTACCTGTAATGCTTCCGAGCAGCCCCCAGGGTAACAGTACACATTCCTCTTGGGGTTTTTTCCTGGAGTACATGGGACATAATATGCACATTATGAAAAATATATCAACCTGTTATTATTACAGTCAGTTTGCACAACATCCACAACACCTGACACTGTAACACATTTATTTGACATATGCAGGTGGGTGCCTGGCTCTGCACCTCACTGAAGCTCGCAAGGAGAAAGCCTTGTCTTTTCATCACCATATCTATCCTTCTTCTTCCCATGTGGGATTCATTAAAAACATGGCTGTAGGACGCAGCAAAAGCACTGGCAGTGCTACACCTGCAGCTGGGAGCAGAAGCCTGCCTGGAGGTCAGACTTGGCATGAGGCCCTGGGCAGCAGCAATGAGAGGGAGCTGCTGGCATGGGCAAAATGCAGGAACGGCTGGTCGTACTATCACAGCTTATTTCATAAAAGCAGAGCTGGTTTTGTTCTGAAAGCAAGGACAAGTCAAGTGGCCAGAAAGAAGCAGAAAAAAAGTAATTTCTGAGACTCTCAGTACTTTGCATACAGTGTTCACCCCTACCTCAAAAAGAGGGAGAAGTGAAATGGACAGATGAACTGCTGTAATGTTGTGGATCCAGGGACACATATCTACAATCATCTCTGCTATTAAGAGGAGGATCTCAGGTGGCTTGGAAGGGAAAGTTCCAGTGGGGCACACTGACAGAATAAAAGCTATTACTTCTTAGCCCTTTACTAAAGAATTTCAATGGATTTAATTTAATTTCAAGAGTGTTTTGAGAGCCGAGACTGTGTAGCCTTTTATCAAGGGTTACCATACCCATAAGCATGAAGCTTCTTTTTTTAATGTATCTTTTGAGGTTTTTCAAAGCAATGATTTTTTTCTTTTGAGAGACTTCTATTACAGCCTATGCCATGCTCTGTGAGAAAGGTTTAATCCATGCTGCTTCTGCTATTACCCATAGTGTCAAAAAAGAGCAATGCAAATATTCACAATATCCTCAGACAGAAACAGAATACTTTTGTGCTTTCATTGTAGCCTAATTCCAATTTTTTCCTCAAAAAAAAAAAAAAAGGAAAAAAATAATCTTTCCAGGCATCTTTTTCAAAGATAAAATAGGCAGCTGCTCAGAATTGCCAAATTGATAATAATTTGCCTTTATTTTTAATTCCAGCAGATCCTGTCAGACCACATATTTACTAGAGCAACCTTTTCATATTAACTGCATGTAAATGAACTTCCATTTCATATTAAAAATTTTTTTTTTTACAGTCATTCACCTTGTTCTTGTTATGACTTCAGAATAGCATAGATAGCAGTGGGGCTCCCCTTTAAATGCTGTATGATAGCAAAAATCCTGTGGCTCTCTGCAGGGCCAGAAAATATTCCCTGGGATAGACAAGGATCTTCCAAAATGCTCTTCTGTAAAATCTTTTGTTCCTCTTTGTTCTCCCCGGCAAAGTTTGACCCCTAGAACTTTTGTGTCATAGCTACAGAAATACAGAGCCACCACCCCACACAGGAGCTGTGAGGGAGGCCCACAGGGAGCTCTCCCATGGTGGCTCATGCTCCACAGTTCACCATTACAAGCATAATTGTTGTCAAAAATGCAACTTTTCAGTCTATTACACTTCCAGGACAATGGCACCGACCACCTCTGACCTATCTTTGGATCACCACTCCTGTTATTTCCCATCCCACGGCCAGGCGAATTTCAAACAAGCGCGGGGCTACAGCGCGGCTTGGAGCCGACTTTCGCCCTTCCTCCAGGGAGGCGCTCTGAGGGCCCAGCTTCCCTGCGGCGGCTCCCGGCAGCTCCACCTCCCAGCCCAGCCCTTGCGCCCAGCCCCGTGAGGCGTCTGTGGCCGCCTTCCGTCCCTCCCCCTCCGCAGCAGGCAGCGCCAGGCTGGGGGCTGTGCGGGATGGAGCGGGAAAGTTGCCCCGGGCAGGGCAGGGTGCCCCGGGCAGGGCGAGGCGGGAGGCGCAGCCCTGAGGGCAGCCGGGCTTCCCACAACTTGGGGACACGTTTAACACACCGTCACGGTGCTCAGCTTCACACCACCGGCAAGCGAAGTGTTTGAAAGAAAAGCAAAACTAATTGTGAATTCTGACCACCCTTTCAAGCCTGTAAGGGGGATAAATGCTCTTCATTAAAACGTACAGAGATCCTCACCAGCAGAATTACCTTCTGCAGAGGAAAACCCAAGTCCTTACAAGCCACCAAGAGAATGGTAAAAAAAAAAAAAAGTGTTTACACTGCACAAAGACTGGACGATAAAAATCCTTCCCCCTCTAAAATGAGGAACTGCCTGAGACACAAGACTCACTACTCTCACAGCCACATGACAAGCAAGTGAAAAACAGAACAGAAATACCAGAGACATGATGTAAAGTAGTGGATAGGCTAAAATTAGTTAATGTTCTGATTTCTTTTATGAAGGGAGGCTAAGTTCTATTTTTACTTTTTTAATTACACCAAAAATCCTAGAGGTCACTGGAAAGTGGTAAAGATTTTTAAATCTCAATACGCGCATGTAGTAACATAAATACATGTACATGTTGGTGTTTAGGAACACTAATTAAAAGTTGATTTTACAAAGTAAGGAGAAAAACACCCCATTCACCTTCAGAATTGTATCAGAATAACATCAGGAAAATATACAGACTACCTTACCTAAAGCAACTTCTTCTCTAGTCTTAAGAGAAAAGTTGCCAATATTTCTAATTTTTTCCACCCCATCTTTTCTCTCTTTCCTTTCTAAATGAAGCTTTCCTTCTTCCTACTGAAGTATTAATATTTTCACTACAAGAAAGGAAATTCTTATTCCCTATTCTCACTTTCAGTTTAAGCCAGTATTGCTCAGAGCTGGAATGAAATACAATGGAATGACTGAGTAGAAAAATAAGATTTTGTTAAAAGGCAGTAAATCAGTTAAACAACCTTAAGCTCTACACAAAGCAGTAGCACTTAAGTACAATGCAGAGAACCACAGGTTCAGCTCCTCTAGGCTGCAAAGTTGAACTATTTTTTTTGTAGTATCTTTTTTGATCTTGTTAAGTCTAATTTGAGACAGAGCAAAAATTTTCTGATATAGTGCACTCAGTTTTCTTAAAGTGAATGTTGAGCTGTGACGCGGATGCGAGTTGTTGGTTAGCCTGCACAGTTCAAAATATACTTACACGGCTCCCCACTTCCCCTCCCTGCCTGACTGGGTGCACAAATACACTGATGAAGTTACAGACTTCTTTTGGGAAAGGCAGCAAAGTGAGAAATCATAGAGAGGATGTAATAAGGGAGGAGGCACTATCATGGTGCAGAAGAATGGGAAAGAAGACAGACAATAGCTGCACTGGGGAAAGAAACAAAAAGAAAAGAGAACTCTTTGAAATGAAGCTGTGTGCTGGAGCTGGCTGTGATGGAGTTAATTGCGTCATCACAACCTGCACCTTGCCAGCTTGCAACTAAAATTGTGTTGATAGCACACCAGTGTTCGAGGTGTTGCTGAACAGGGCTTGCAGGGTGTCAAGGCTTTCTCTGCTTCTCAGCTCTGTCCCCCACAGGGCTGGCAGAAGGCTGGGAGTGGGAACAGCCAGAACAGCACCACAGGCTGACCAAAGGGCTGCTGCATGTCACGTAGTGCCAAGCTCAGCCACTGAACTGGGGGTTTGGCCTTTCCACAGTACCCCCCTTTAGAGGCTGATTAGGCACTGGTCTGCTTATGGGCAGTGAGAAGTGATTTCTCTTGCATCAGTTTATGTCCCCCTACCCTTTCCCCTCATTTTTAAAACTGCTTTTATACCTTGAACCACAAGTTTTCTCACTGTTGCTCTTCTGATTCTCTCCCTCATGCCGCTGTCGGGGAGTATGTGATCTTCTGGATGGGGATTTGCTGGCTCAGGTAATGACAACATACACTGAGAATAAGAAATAACCACAACCATAATGACAGTCAAATTATAAATTAACCTGGAAGTTAGAGACACAGAAACTATGGCTTTTTTCAGCTGCTTTTTCTTTTGCACTTTTAAAAAATTAATATTTACTCTACCTGAATTATCACATGGGTAGTGAGATTTTAAAAAAAGGACACTTTTTTAATTCTTAACTTTTCTCTTGTAATTAAATATACAGCTTGCACTGGCTGTCTCTGGATGTGAAATCCCCTATATTTGCAAACAAAATTACTTCCATTAAGACACAGACTAAATCTAGGGAAGAATATGAGCTGGTTTAAAGTAGGTGTTTAATATAGGTCATCAGAGTCCTGTGCTAGCTGAAGTTGGGGCTGTGTTGCAGACTTGGCCAGCAGTCAATAAGCTCACCCAGACAATGCAGCAGCAAGCAGCCTTTAGCAATATTTTAATATTTATTCATCTTTGCATACCTTTTTGTTCCCATATTTTTCAGGCCGATGGGTGAAATTCAGGCTGCTGAGGTCAGCTGTGGTGATGTCAACAGAGTGAAACTGTCAGTGTCAGAAAATGCTGCAGCAAGAGTCTTAGCTTGAAGACATAATTGCAACTTCAATACAAAGTTCCTAACTTTTCTTCTAATATAAGCAAACAGGGTTTTTGAATTCAGTGAGAAAAGGCCAGGATTTTCAGGTATGTGTGATGGTTTTCACTGTATACTTATCAATTTGTGTACAAAGACCTTTTGTTATTGATGGTAACAGGAACCCATCACTCTTTCTCAGCATGACAGATCCTACTGCATTTGAAGGTGCTCCGTTTTCATGAGGAACAATCCCCGCCATGCAGCAGGAAGTCATGCAGGTGTGCACCCTGCTTTTCCTCACGTAGGCCTTTCTAGAGCAACAAAACAAAAGGCACATAGACCTATAAAAGCACCCGAGGCAGCTGCCCTGCCTGACACACTGCTGATCTGAAGGCTTTATCAGTGAATCAATGTCACAGCTTTGAAGCTGTAGCCTGAACAGAGTGTGCTACTTAGCAGTCATAGCAGCTCATTTGGAAAGAATTCTGTTCATAATTATAAAAAAAGAGATTTAAAGAGTGTGTGCCTTGGGAAATACAGCCACAGAGACAATGCATGGGAGACCTTGAAGTTAAACAAGTTTCAGTGGAAACTCTGCCTGCTGCCCTCCTACATACAGGAGAGTCTGTGCACACTTAAACCACAATAAAAGGATGCCACAGCACTACCTTTACTGCTCAGTAGTAGGTGGATTGAGAAGGTGGTAAACTTGTGCTAGATAAGGCTCAATCTGAGTTACAGCAAACAGATTTTTTCCAAATAAAATAATCTGAATTACCTGAGGTGAATTCAGCCACTGCCCCTGGTCTTCCCACTGCAGAGATAAAACAGCAGCTGCACAGCCTGCATCTAAACTCAAAATGCCTGATTTAGACTGTTTCTGCTGTTCAAGCTGTGGGTGAGCAGGGAGAGCTCAGCAGGGTCTCTCATCCCTTGTAACACTCTTCAAGAGCTCTTGTTCAACAGCTTTGCTTTGAAGAAGTAAGAATGCCAGAACTGAGCCCATTTTTCCCTTTCTGTCAGTGGGGATAACCAGAAAAGGTTCAGGAAGTTCTGGAGGCCAAGACAGATAGACAAAACGCTGAGAAGGAAAGGAGGACTTTTAAAAAAGACCAAAACGCCTTTTCTCTGCCCTCTTTCACTTTAGTAACACTTCTCCTGCCCCCATCACCAGTCACCACATCAGCTTCTCTTTTCTAATTAAATGAGTCTGGAGCTGACTTGGAAAGCAAGCCAGCAACTACGACACAGAGAAGTTTCTTACTGGTTTTTGTGATGAAGTAGGAGCCTGTTTGGCCGGTCAGTGGCTTAACTTACTTTATTTTAATGAATTATCCATGAGGTGGAATACACAGAGGTGCCATGTCAGCATAGTCTGAGGTCATCACCAACATCATCAGACAAGCTGTGAAATTAGTTCTAAGTGGCAGTACTTCGTGTGGAGTCTAACAAAATGTGTATAAGCACCAGCCAAAATAAATTATCATCTTCTCCCCTGCAGATGTGCACTAGTACCTGCCTGATCCCATGAGGGCCAGCATGGCATGTCACCCCACTGTGTGGAAACCAGCCACAAGGAAAATTATAAACTGAGACTTTTTTTGAATTCAGAAAAATATTAAAAGTGTGAAGTGTGACATGTGCAGCTCAAATGATCTTTATAAGGAATATATTACTTTTTTCACAGTGGAAGAGCTTCATAATCTCTTGAAGATTGGATCTTTTTCCCATAAAAATTCATCATATAGAACCATTTTCTGTGAAATATTAATAACACATTGTAAATATTAAAATTCAGATCATTAGTGTGGCCCAAATAACATAATTATAGTATTGAGAACTGCTCTGAAAATTCAAAGGGTCTCACCCGTAATGTTTTTAGCCAAGTCCAGAAACTGAAACAGTTTAATTTGCCAGCAGTTTTGTAACATTTCTCGCAGCAGTGAGATATACTTGATAAGACCCTTTGCCTGGAATATACTTTTGATGTCTGAGACGAGCCTAACCTTCCACTTCCTATTTAATTTTTAAGTAACTTCTGCTTTAGAGTTCTGAGTCCAAGTTTCCTGCCCCAAGTAAACCAGATCTCATCATTTTTTACTTTCATTTTCCACTTCTACTTTTCTTTGCCAGTAATATCACTAGTAGCTGAATCCCAGTGGCAAATGGCTTCCTAACCCTACCATTTCCACATTTTCTGCAGAACTGATCATCACTTCTTCCATGTCTGATTAAAACAAACTTCAAAGCTATGCATTAAAATCTTCTAAAAACAGTGCCATCTCTGCTGTCCTGCAGTTAGAGTGCATCTCTGGTGGCAGTGCTGGAGATGAGCAGCATCTCACACGGCTTCTGGATGAAGAAATAAACTTGGTAACTGATACACTTTTAGAATGGCAGAGCTTGAGTGAAATTTTACCTTGCAACATCACAGAATACAAAACAACTTCCTTTTCCAGATCTTAGTGCTACTGTCGTTCAGGGCACTGCCAAAGACAGTAATAGAGCAAGAGGCTTTGCCTTCCATTTTCTCTCAAACCTAGAACTATTTGGCAGGGGGAAAAAAAAGGCTTCATAGCAGTAGTACACATTTCCTGATCAGGATCAGGTAACAGCTTAGCACAGCAAAGAAGTAGCATGACACAGCTGCCCTGCGAAGCCCTAGAAAACAAAGGGCCTTGAATAAGAACCATTAACAGAGAGCACCAAATAATTTTTATATAAAAGTATTGTACTTATATGCAGAAATCATATCACATGTATAAATATATAACTATGTATATAAAATTGCAACACAAAAACCCCATTTATATCAGGAGGTGATGTCTACTCCTGGTAGAGCTCTATCAAGAACATGTAATAAATATACTTTACTCATGCTATGAGATATTGTTTTACAAAAATAAATCTATTTTAATTATGCAATGTGACATGTCCCTCTCCTATACTGAAGTATATATGCCTGAAGTACCTGTAACAAGTGGGATTTGGGGTTTTTTTTTAATGAGGATTTAGAACATGAACATGCTGCTTATTCATGCAGTAGCTCACAGACCACTCTTTCCTTCTGTAGGGAATGGGATGTGCATTTACAGCCATGCTCAGGCATCCATTTGACTCTTGTGTGCATTATGGCTTGAAAGTAAAACCTAGCCCACCATTCATACCTTCCAAGAGTCTGGATCTAAGAGCTAATCCCACGGTTTCTCACTCCATCTCATCTCCACTCATCTGCATCATGGCAGATTACAAGGCAGCATACCTTAATCACTACATGCTTTTTTAAACTTTAGTCCCCAGTGAATTAATTTCTATTGAAAATTTTACAAAGTGAAAATCCCAATAAGTAGTGTTAAGAAGTAACATTAAACAGAAGCCTACAAGCAGTGCTTAGTGTTCAACCAAAATTAATTGTTGACTGAGCCTGATTCTTCACTTTGAAGGGAAGTTTTATTAAAAGGAAATGCCAAGAAAATATTTTTCCCCTCAGTTTCTAGACAAGATTAACTGCATTCTGCTTCAGAAATAACAGCCTAAAAAAGAAGAAAATTCCTCATTAAAATACAAGCCATTTGAACTGCTCTTTTTCCCTACAATGTGTTAATCAGATACTTCAAGTTCTCTGTGACCCTGAGGAGAGGAGGACATTCTTTTCAGCCTCGCTGCTGTGTTTTTCTGACTGCACTCCCAGGCCTGTGCACCCAGCAGCAATCCAGGCACAGCCAGCTGGGTTGGTACAATCTGGAAGCTTGTTGCAATAACACACAGAACAAAAAACACAAGGAAGAGCCTGGCAGCTGTATAAAACTCCCTCTGAGCTCCAGTCTCCACAGAAGTTCACCAGCCCCAGCAACCAGCATGACCAGCCAGTCTCAGGGAATCCAGCAGCTTTTGCAGGCAGAAAAACGTGCCAAGGACAAACTGGAGGAAGCCAAAAAAAGTAAGTAGCTGGCCGGGTTTTACTGTACTTCTCAAGTGCAAGCCCTTCAAAATTACAGTAGCTCACAGAAAAAGATTATTTCATCTGTATACATGCACTAGTGCTTGTGCCTTGACTGCTGCCAGGCATTTACTCAAACCTGAACATTCAGAGTTTGCTTAAAATCCTGTGTGCTTGTGTGTACATGTACATGTGCCTCATTACATTAAAAAATATTTTCTTTGTTATATTCATCCTGTCAGCTGCATTTGTTCTTCTTTTATCTCAATGCTGATAATGTCATTACTGCCTTGCTATTTAAATTAAAATCGACATGCCTTTGGCTGCCAGCTCTGGAGGACCAGACTCCAAACTCTATTTTTCTTTGTAGGTCTGGCTGAAATCTTACAGTGTTCCTCTTTACTTGCAAAATCCAGTAACTTGTCTCTTTTGAAGCTGGGCTTCAAAAAATTACATTAAAACTAAGGGGAGACTTAAGCACCCTGATAGTAATCAAAGTCACAGTAAAACCATGAGCACTCTCAGTACTGTCATAGGTCATTCACAGAAGTTTTGTTACAGGGTACAAGTAATTATTCTCCTGAGTGCAGATACAACCACATGAGTCATTGATCTGCACTAGCACTGAAACAATACTGTTTTCTGGAGTGATCTTGCTTTAGAAACCAGCAGCAGAATGCAAAGAAAATGCATGACAATGATGTCGTGTGGAGCAAGAGCATGATTAAAGGAACATACTTTGTTTTCTAGGGAGGAATGGAAGCTAAACAGAATAATTTGTGTAGTTTCCATATCTTTTCTTCACGTGAATCAGCATTGTTGTGTGTTCATTAATTTTTAGTGTGATGTGTCAATTTGTACAGCAGCACACAAAAATAAGTAGGAAGGCAAGTCCCCTCCCTAAGCATCCAGCCACTGCCTGTGCCTTGCAGACACAATAGAGATTAAAACAAATCCTCCCACCTTCATAAGACAGAACTCTCTCAGGCAGAAATCTGAAAGCAAGGGACAGTTAAGTCATGTTTTGACCTCTTACACAGCCAAACTAGGAGCTCTGGGAGGGATGGTTTTTTCCTTCTCATGTAGGGCAGAGGAAACACACTGCTCCCTCAAAGCACGAGAGCACACGACCTGGAAAGGCACAGCCTCAGTAGAGGGAGAAGGAGTTTGGCCTAAACACAGACTCCAGAATCAGGCCTTTAACTATCTTTAACTATCATAGCTTGAAGTGTATTACCCTTTACTTTTGGGTTTGGGGGGGGGGGGCTGGGTTTTGTTGCTTTAATTTCATTTGTGTTTGTTTCTAAAACCTGAAGAGTCACTTTAGCTTTTTCTGTAACAGTTCAAAAGGAAGTTTCATAAACTAAGGAACTCTAAAAATGAAAAGAATCATTATAACATAAAAGTTATGACCAAAGATAAATGTCTTGCAGAATCCAGACACAGTTGTGGATGTGTTTACTCTGTTCTGCAAGACACACGCTCTTGTCATCACCTCAGTGTTACTTGGAGTGCTTGTGATAAGAACAGGATTTCTTACAGATAAAATATCTCCAGACCCCTCTGAGTCAGAAACTTGAATTAAACCACTACCAGTGTTTACCTCAACACTAACACACTAGTAGGAGTTACTAACCAGCTACAGAAAAACAGCTATTAAGAATTTTGCTACCAGTAAAATTATTTAGAGTAAAAATATATCATCACTATGACTTTCTTTTCTATTACTTTTAAGACCACAATTTTCCTGCATTTATGAAAATTATTAAGGAAAATTAAAATTTCAGTACACAAACCTAAACATAAGAAAACAGCCCAGTGACCATGAGAGAGGAGCAGGCTGCCCAGAGGCTGGGGAATCTCCATTCTCAGAGACATTGAAAACCCACTGGATATGGATGGCCCCATGCAAGCTGCTCTTGCTTCCATCAAGGAGTATAGACTCCTTCCAGCCTCAGCAGTTCAGTGTGATTCCATGAAAAATCTCAAGAATTTCCAAAATTAGCATATCAAGGGCAAACAGTTTAAATAAATCCACCCTGGATTTTGTGCTAAACCAAGCGTTATAGGTAATCTACCAATGTAATTATACCTAGATAACCATTATATTCAACACTGCAAGAAGTTTGCAGTGAAGCTACAAAACAAAAAATAAAAATTTCCATGTTGTCCGTAATTTAAGTATTTTTTATAGCATTGTCACTACACCACTTTAGATAACTATGCCAGCATAACTCAAATACTATGGAACAAAAGGGCAAAAGGGATTATTTTAGAAGCAAATCTGACTGTTCTAAATTGGGATTACATCAGCAGTCTCTTCCCCACGTTGATTCTGCAGTTAGAGCAAAACAAAGGATTGCAGAGTTTGTCTCTGAGCATAAAAGCTAAACTAAAAGGAAATACATGAAATGCAACAGATCTGTGCAGTGCCATTGGCTGACCTGTGCACACACAGCTTGGGTGGAACAAGGAAGGACGTGCTGCTTCACCCCAGAATGGCCAGCTCAGATCCAGCCGGCACCGGTTGGGATCAGCAGCTGCTGCTCACTGCAGGTCTGGGCTGCCAGGGGAAGCACGGAACCCTTCCAGCCGTGCCAGCCCTGTGACCTGCTTTGTCACCCCGGCAGGCATTGCACAACACCGCTTTACAGATGCCTCAGTTCAGTGCTGACACCGGGACATCAGCTGGCAGCTTGTTCATTGGACACCTTGGAAAAGGCATTTGCAAGGAAATGTGACTAGCAAAACTACGCTGATGCCTTCAGTGTTTACAGTTGATACCCACATAACCAATCAAAATGTAGTGTGAACACACATAATATTGCATATAAACAGTTAATGGGCCTAGGTTTTGCTGACATATGTGCAGTTGTTGGTAATGCAAAAGCCACTTGAAATAACTGAAAAAAATAGCAAATAAAATTATATTGATATTCACAAAACAAAGTAAAAATGTAGTGCTAAAGCTTCTCTATACATGCTTTTTCTTACTTCTTGCTCAATACCTTTTTCCTGGCATGATATCATTAGCTGATATCATTTATACCTGAAAAATTATTAATATTTTAAATAACTAATTAAATGAACACGTGGAAGGCTGAAATTATTAAGTTGACTAAACACAAGCCAAACCAATCTGCAATCCTTTGGCCTTTTGAACATGGTTCTGCTTTATCTGTCATTTTTATTTTAAGCACAGTTTGGATCCCAGAAATAACCGAGCATTGTCAGTGCCAAGACATCAATTCCTGAAAATCCTTTTGGGTAAAACAAGGGAAACAAATGTGTCGTGAACACTGGGTTTAGCAAAACTTGTTCTCCTACAGATTTTTATATCTTCCCTTTAATTTCTTATGCCTAATAAAAAGAAAGCTCAGATGAAAGATTCTAGAAAATCAGATTTAAACCAAATGTTAATCAAAATAAGATATTGTAAACAGAATTATATCTGTGGTGTTCTCTTGGAAAATATCCAAGACATTTTATCTACTGAGAAAGCTATACATAATGCTCAGCTGCCTCTATTCTCTTTTATTAAAAGTACAAAATAGTTTTCTCAGAATGCTCATCCCCAAATCCCATTTTCCAGACAAGTTAGCATAGACAATTGAAATGGTTCTATTTTAAGAAAATATGATTAATTTTTGGCAACTTCTTCAAATGACTTGATTTCTATGCAGAAATTCAGCTAGAAGCCTAGATTATGTGTTTGGAAACAAAACTCCAATTTTAGCATTGCAGTTTCTGGAAAGTAAGATAACTTGGTGTTTGAACAAATTAGAATGCAACATTTTTGCCTCCTACTGTCTTTCTTGCAAGATCTAAAAAACTCCAACAACCTAAAGGACACCAGTTCTTGTGGATCTAATCAGAACAAGGTGTTTCATTAACATCACAGAAATACCAAGAAGAATACAGCCTTTCTCCATGCTAATAACACCCTCCCATGTTAGGCAAGAAAATCCTTTACAACGCTGACTGGTCACAGCAAGTTTTTTTAAATTTGACCGATTTAACACGATGCCTAAAAATTTCTAGGCTGTGGGCAAGGAAACCAGGCACAGCACAGCTGCTTTGCTGTTCCCCATCTTCAAGGATGGAAGGAGGAACAGAAGACCAGCAGCAATTGTGGCCGCCACAGCTTGACCTTTGTGACAAAAATCTCTTTAAACTCGGGCCTTTCTGTACCTCACGTCTATGAACCTGAGGAAATGTCATAGGGCCAGGCTGCTTTGCCTATCCTCCTGCACTTCTTGCCCTCTTTTTGCATGATATTGGCTGAATTTCAGTGCTCTGCCACCCTTCAGTGTGTAAGGGTTGATTTCAGGGTTGGCTGTGCTTGGCAGAGAACCCAACCCAGCAGATCAATAAGGCTTTGAAAAGGCAGTCCTGCATTGCACAACTACGGTAGCAGACAAGTGGTTAACAACAGACCGATTAATTAATTTTGGTTTGTCTCTAGTGGAACAGCAGGTTAAGCTCTACTTTCTGCTTAACTTAATCAGGTGCAGCATATGCACCATCACATATGTTGGCAGTTGCCGATTCTGTCCACAATGTTGTTGAACTAGCAGTAATTTACTCACAGCTTTTCCACTTAATTAAATAGGAAGCAGCAGGTTCCTGCTGTGCCAATCCTAAAGGCATCATGGAAAAATGAAATGGCTGCCACCCTACAGTGCCACCCTATGTATTGTGCTTACTCCAGAGCACTGCCAAGAGCTGACACGTATGTACATATATACTCTTTGGTTCACTGTCTACATTGTCAGAGGCAACTGAACAGTTGTTTTATAGTTAATCTCTTTCCATTTTGCACATTTTAAATGGATATATTTATCTATTCGGTGGCCAAATATGTAACATATTTACTACAGATGGCCCCCCAGATGGAATTTGAAATTAAAATCCCACTGATTTTGAAATAATTTAATTTGCTATAGAGATCCAGTTCCTCAGCTGGTGAAATTGGCAAAGCTTCATCATAGTCACTCCCCCCGAATGCCAGCTCCAGAGAATCACCCTCCGGCTCTGCTCCTACAGAGTGGAAACCCTACAAAAGGCTGATCAGCTCCAAATTTGGAGAGGAGAATAAGGGAAGCTTCAAAATACAGACTTAAACCTGGTTCCAAATTTTGTTGTCCAGACTTACGTCAGGCTCTTACACAGATCTGTCAGTTCACTCGTCCTGGTCCCAACACTTCATACAGTGAGTGGCAAAAGCTGGGGGAAATCAGTCTTTCTCAAACAAATACAAACCCTGGAAAAATACCCACTAGGTTTTAAACAGCCTCTTGCCCCTTTATACATAAGGACAGTGGTTCAATGGGAGAAGGACGCTGAGAAATATTTCCCTCACAAGAGAGCCCTGCACTGATGGACTGGGAGTCAATAAAACTGTCTAGTTCCCTCAGTAGGCTGCTCCCTCCTGTCAAAAGCCTGTATACATGCCACCCCCCAGGTTCCACAATAAGCACACCCACAAAAGCCAACAGTTCAGGAATCAAGATGTAAAAGGTAATTCCCATTTCATGCATCTCTCTGCTTCTACTCACCCATCTGCAGATAATTTTGGAAGGAGCCATCAACTGGAGAAGTAATTTCCTGCTGAATCGAGTATTTTACCCAGGCTTTTGCTGAATCCTAGATGTATTAGAATTAACAGTCTTCCTCCCAAGTTTCAGCTTCCTCATTATGCCATGCTCAGTGGAAGCAAGCTGCTACATGACACACCTGATAAAGCTTCAGAAGCCCAGCTCAGGTGTAACCAAACCAGTGTAATAGCTTGGAGAAATATCAGAAATATTTCTGATATTTCTGCTTGTCTTCCTAGCCTAGGCAGAGAATATTTCCTAAGATTTCAGGAAAGGAGAAAAGGGTATCTTTTGTCTTCTGTGCTTGAATTAAAAGCCTAAAAACATTTTTTTTAAAAAGCTTATTGCTCAGTGGTGTTAAATAGGTTGTTACAGTAAGTAAATAAATCAACATGCCACATGAGATCAAGATGGCTCCTTCAGTTGCCTAGGCTGCCACTCTCATTCTTGTGATATCCTAATTTAAGCAACTAATCAGCTTTTCAGCCACTGAAGATATTTCTCCTGTTAAGAAAAGGGAGCAAGCTTATTCCCCCTGCTCCTAAAATTCTAGCTGTACAGCAGGAGACCCCAAAAATCAGCATCAGCCCAGGTGCCTCAAGTATAACATATCAACATTCCATGCAAGAGGTTTACAGTTAGAAAATTACTTTTTCCCCACAAGGTAGTGTAGCAGAATCCTGAGGAGATCCATGCAACTTTATCAACTTTACAAATGACAGAGAAGCCCATAGGGGTTTTATGACACTCATCAGCTTGTTCATGTAAAAATTTAAACATCACATTTTCATCAAGCCATTTACTCTTATTCTTTTCATGACAATCCTACTAGATCCAGGAGTACCTTATGCCTAGTCCTGTAATGACTTACATGCTCTTGATTTGACAAGCCTATACTGTTTTACCTAAAACAAAGTAACTATTCACAGCAAACAAAATTAGGTATGTAAGCAAGACTAGTGAGGAGGAAGGCTCTAGTTTCCACCACACCCTAAAATGTGTCTTTATAGATCACCTTATTGTTTAAAATAAAAAGAAAAAAAAAATTAATCCCTTTCATGATTTCTGTGCACTGGCAAATACCACTGACATCCTTCTCTAATCACTCTCCTCTGCATTTAACAGAGGTTAGTAGGAAAGGGTGGGGGACAAAAAGACAAAGCCTGAAAGTTGCAATTCAGTTTGGTAGTGGTTAAGACATCTTGCATTATTTTGGATATCTGCCAGCTCTAAGCAGAATCCAGTTGGTGTGGGATGAAGGCATTCTGGCAACCAATCAATACAGGAAATCTTACAGAATAACATCTTTTCCCATCCATGACAACTAAAATCTGTTATCTGGCTGCTACTATTGCTGATGAAGAAAGGATAGATATTTATTTAAACACCAAGCTGTGATTAGAAAAAAACCGTATTTGTGTTGCGGGAAAACTTCTACTTGCAAAATGACTTCTGTTGTCAGCAAACCAAGAAGCTCCTCCCTTTATGTGTGCTTCTGCACAGGAAGTTGGTCTCAGAAGAGGGGTACTAGCATGACTGGCTAGCAGTCAAAAAGTAGTCTAAGTAAATCACTTTGTCACCTCTGACCATTCTTGAGCAAATAAATCTGATGGACAAGACTTTCAGCAAAGTCAGTGTTCTACTATGCCAGCTAAAATATCTCTGGAGAGATTCATCTTTGGGGATACAGGGATGGTAGGAAATAAATGCTTCTTTCTTCTCCCTCTAGGAAAGGGTAAAAGGCTGAAGCAGGCCAAGGAAGAAGCCACAGCCGAGATAGACCACTACAGACTACAGAGGGAGAAGGAATTTAGAAACAAGGAAACAAACGTAAGTAAGAAACCTGTGGATGTGCTTTTTTCATACCAAACTGCCCAATGGTAAACCAAATTGCTTCCCAGAGTATTACATGGACACTCCTGCAAACCAGTGTGGTCATACTGATTAAACACAGGGGTGTCATCTACAGTGTCTATAAGCTTCATTTGGACTTTTTCACAGGCTTTAAATGCATTTGTAGAAGGAATTGTGGACATTCACCACTAAAATGGTTCAGACTCCATATTTGGTTCATGCCTATGCTTTGAGGACATATGTCCGTTAAGAAAAAATACTTTTGGGTCCTTTTTCTATAACCCCAGACAGACCTAGTTCCTGTCCTGAAACTAGAGTATTCAGTAAGGTGGATGTGTCAGTAAAAGCAAAAGTTTAAAATGTTTCTTTCCATTTCTGTTCCACTTCAGCTGTCTCTTTTCATTACATATAAGACCGCATCCTTCATCAACTGAAATCACCAAAACTTTGGAGTTTTTCACTGTTTCTATAGTAAAAGTGGTCTGACTTGATATTTTCATATCCGAATAAAGCTGCTTTATACATTCATGGCATCTTGCATTTTTCTCTAGTATTTCCATGAAATTCACAAACCATTCTTTTTTTACCAGGTGACCTTCCTCCTACATTTTTGGTCTTGTTTTTCCCCAGCTTGTATTGTGCAAAGGCAAGGAAAGTACTTGTGCAAAAACGGACACACAAAAAAAGTCAAAGAGGTCAAACAAAATCTGGTTTACAAACCTGTCATTTCAGTCACATTTCACATAAAACATTTTCCAGCAGGGATCACAAGCCTTAGGAACATCTATACACGCAAAATCTCTCTCATACCCTGCCAAGCCCCAGGCACACTGTCACACAGGCAGACCAGGTAGAAATGTCTCAGATGTACAATTTCAATTGTATACTGACACCAAAACAAAGTAAAAACACCTCTACAATTTGTTCACCTTTTCAGTCAAGCCAGACTTCTTGTTCTAGGTCTTGATAGCAGAAGAGTAAAGATGTTGCTTTGTTGTAAACTCAATTTTTTCATCACAACCAAATTAAAGCTGCAGGGAAAGGCCACTATTTGTTGACTGAACGTTTCACACGAGCAGGTCAGAGCACATATTGCTCCTCGAGTGACAGCACGTTGTACAAGATCATTGCAGTCCTCCTCCACATTCCCTGACCCCATTATGTGGAACATTCATCTACCCAGACAAATGCCATCATCATTATCCCTCCTGTGTCTGGGAGGCAGTCAGGATCTCCAGCAAAGCCCATGCAGAGGGAGCTCTGATGCCCAGCTCAGTTTACTTTCTTGGGTATTTGGACACAAGTATTTTTAATTCTCTGTCACAGTCCTCTTTAATGCCATTCTTCCTCTTACTTTGTGTCATTTGTATCCAAACAGGAGCAAATTTTCTCATACAATGAGACACTTCATATCCATCCAGAATTGACAACAGCAACAGAAAAATAATGAATGAGGTTAGAATGACAATATGCAATATCTTTTTTCAAAACATGGAAAAATTTTTGCCTGGATCTCAAACCAATTTTTTCTAGAGTTCATAGGGTTTTCACTCAGTGTCTGAGGTCACCTAACTCTGGAGATGTGCAGCCTAGTTTTGAATTTTGTGGCTTCTGAGCCAATGCAATATTTTAGCAGCTTTGATATGACACTAGCATAACACCTATATGGGAAAAATAAGGGACAGACCTTCAAGGTCAGCAGAAATCAAAAACTAAGCAGAGCATTGCCTGCATTCTTCAAGAAAAAGGTCCTCAAATTCAGAAGCAGAAAAAGAGAGGGGAAAACACATAGAAGAGTAAGAATTTACTATATCAAATTACAATATTATAATGAGCTGAGAAAGCAGGTCTGAAGAGGCTCTTCTTAAAATTATAATACTTTTCTTGAGGCTTTTCAAAAGTATTTAGTAACTGGATAACATGCAACCATCTGGGATCTCTAGAAAGTTAGTTTCCACAGTGGAAAAATTCAGTTCCATAAATCTGGTCTAAGCAGTACAACCTTTTCCACACACAACCCTTGCAGCTTGTCTAAAAGTTAAAATAAAATGTCAGCTAAAAATAGTTATTATAGAAAACTCTAATCTTTTCCCAATACTTATTATTATGTCTACAACCTACATTTCTTCCAAACAAAAAAAAAATGGTTTACATCTGGATTATGGACAAATGTCTTACTACCTTGCCGGGTACTGATAAATGGAACAAGGGAAGGTGGCTTATGCAAAAGTTGCTTTTCCTTCTTTTAAGGACCAACTTGGGCTGAAACCACACAGAAAATAGAGTTAATGACCCCTCCCTTGTTTCTGGTCATGCTCTAGGTGCCCCACTAATATATCACAGGTTAGCTCCACCTGCTAGTCCATCCCAGAGAACCATGGCAGGAACAAGAACAATATGTTACTTATTCCTTTCTTATTCTGCCAGCATGCAGAAATGTCTTCTTCTCTCCACATGGAATTCTTTAGCTGGAAACCAGTTTTTCTGCTGGTATCTGAAGGACTTTTCCATAAGGGAAGAATTCAAGGGATGTTGGGGAAGTGGGGGAGGAGGGAGAAAAGCCACAGATTTAGAACACGTGCATCTGTTTATAACATAACCTTGCTAAAATGTTCAGTGAGTCTAGAGTCAATTAAATTCTAAGCGAATGTCCTGATATTAACCGTGCCAGAAGATGTCTGGTATTTCGCCAGATAAGAAAATGTAACATTAAAAGACCTTGTCTGAGGCCTGTTGAGGGTTATACATCACTAACTGCTGAAGACATTTCAAGTACTCTGAAACTGTAATTATGCATTTTCAGGAAGGCTTTTCCATGTTTGGTCCTTAGCTGCACTCACAGGCATTCTCAGTGAGGCCAAACGAAGGCACGCGGTGATAGAACTTAGCTGACTAGTCACTAAAATAGAAAACAAATTAAAATGAGCCATATAAAAGACAAAACATACACAGTGTTTTTCCCATAGAGAGCTGGGAAACTTTCGTTGCATAGGGAGATTCCCATTGCTAATGAGCATATGAGAGTTGCCTTTAATCCTGCTTTTATGCACACAGTTGAACCCAGACCAAACCCTCACGGTTCAGAAGCACTGTGATGTGTTTGTGTTATGTTTGTGCTACCTGATGAAGAAAAGTACAATAAACATGATCATATATAACCTCTCATTTTGCTCAAAGGTCTTCTGCTTTTCAGGTAATGGGCTCCCAAGGTAACCTCTCTGCCAAAATAGAAGAGCAAACAACAGAAGCCGTCCGAAACCTTACGAGCAGCTACCACAGGAACATGGAGAGCATGATGAAAAAGCTCTTGAGCACAATATGTGACATCAGCCCTGAAATTCACCCGAACTTCAGACCTGCATTTTAAGATTCATTGATGTGCTGTGTTTGTAAAAAGTAGCCTTCTTTCTTGATAAGCATAAATACTTCCTCATGTATTGTTTCTGTATGTGTGAGAAAAAAAGAGCACTGAAGCCAAAAGCACACAATTCCATACAGGCTTTTGATGTGACAAGAATTATACAGGGTTTCACAAGCATTTGTTGGAATATTGTTTCCTATAGCTAAGCCCCTGTCATTTAGACAGGGGCAAGTCAACAACAGCAGAACAAACAATTATTTGACACCAGCAGGTTTTCAGTGGGAGTCTTTGTTCCTTTTGTCTTATAAAATGTTCTGTACTTGGATGTTATGTTGCATAAAGTCTGTTTATCCCAATCTTTACTGTACTTCAAGTAACTTGAAATAGAATATCACAAAAAACTAAAATGGAACATTTCTGTTTTCCTCGTGACATATGGAGTGGTCAGGTTATGGACCATACAGGAACATTTGATTTTGATCAAAAAGAATAAGTCAAAGCATTTTCAATTTTTTCTATGCTAATTTAAAGCAAAATACAGTTAACTTGTACAAAATTATGCTTAAAAGCCATACTTAAAGTATTTTCCTAATATTTAACTATACCACAAATTATATAGCTTTGTTAAGTCTAAAAAATGAGAATAGGCATAATCATTATTTATAAAATTGCTGTGGTGCAAGGGGTAGGCTAGCACATCAATTATTTTTTATACAGTTACCCTGAAATCACAGGAACCCAAAAGTTCAAACTCTACACCAGTTATGCTAAATGGTACCTGAATCCACAGGTTGTTCACCAGAAATTTATTCACCTACAGCTCATTTCTGTTACCCGCAGTGACCTTGGGTAATACTTCCCTCTGCAATAGCACAGATTTTCCTCAGAATAAATTCTACTGAAGTTAGGAAAATACAATATGATCTGTGCTCTCAAGGTGAAGCCCATTCAGTCTGATGGGAGGCACTGATGAAGTGGGGAACTAATACACACCTGCACTGTGAGCTTCTTTAATGCCTTGTCTTCACTACAAAATTACACCAAATTAGAAAAGAAGCTTGAGAAATTGCAATGACTAGCAAACAATAGCCGTGATTTTCAGTCCATGTAGACACAGACAAATCATTTCAATTTCACAGCAGCTAGTCATAGGCAGTCTCCTGTTCCAGCAAAGTTTACACAGTTGAAGTGCTGTCATGTGTAAAATAACTGTAAAGCTGTAGTCAACCTAATGTCAGCAAACATGACTCCTCAAGGCTGTGCCTGAATACTACATAATCTCCAAGCCCTGATGGTTACAGTCTCCTGTGCTTGATTATATTCTCTGGGGACCCAAGGATGCTGAGGAATGGGAAAGAAACTAGAAATCCTATTGACACCAGCTGAAAGGCTCATTTATTTAGGAGCGCTTTGAATCAATGTGTGATAGGCTTTGATTTACTGAGGGGATGAAGGCACTCCAGTCCCAGCCTATGTGCAGGACCCAATGCAGGCACCTTCCTGCACAGCCTGGGGCAGTCAGGGCTGCCTCACAGCCCAGGGGCACATGCTTCCAGCTTGGGTCGTGGCTGCAGCCCCAGTGCAGTGCTCAGCTGTGAAACAGATCTTCTGTGAGCCTCAACACTCACCAAGGTAGACACTACCACCTCACAAAGCCTCACTGCAGTGCTCAGGACTTCTCTGCTTTCCCTCTGGGCAGCCACAGCACCCTTGCCTCCAGCTATCACTTCTGAAAGTACAGAAATGTTGTAGGTTCAGCTGCAGAACTAAAGCAATGGGGCTTGCATTGCCAGCTGCATGGGATAAAACACACTGCCCACCCCTGCCATGGTGACAGCAAAATTGCCACAGCTTGGTGGGCAGTAAAATTGAGCAGCAGCTTCTCAGGAGTCAGCAACCCAAGTTAGATGAAATAAAGGCTTGTTTTCCTTGTTACCCTGCTTCTTTTTATGACAATCCTTCTCTCCCTCATTCTTGCCAAAATCTGTCTTCTCTCACCAACTGCTTCTCTTGCAAAGCTTTCAAGGCTGTCTGTACCCTTCGGGTTCTAATGGCCATGCACACATCTCTTATTTAAATATCCTCTGCCCTGCAGTCACAAACATGACCTGCCTGTATCCTTGTTATCACCTGCATACCTAAGGTACACACTGACTATTTGGTTATGAAACTTTTTTGAACATGATTATGTTCTTGAACTCTGGCCAGTCTGTGCTACCGCTCATGAAAAAGGAATGAATTTGATAAGATTAGATCTTTGATCTTGAGCTATAAATCTGAGAGCTTTTAGCACTCTGAGCATTTACTCTCTTTTGCATTCAGTCCTACTTCTGGACATAAAAAAATTGGTCATACCATCACTTTCAGATGTACAGAGGTAAGTGACAAATTAGACTTCATATAATTTGGCAAGATTTTATTAAATCAAGAGCATAAATTACCAGCTGCAGCAATGGAATATTGGGGTGCCAAGAAAGCACATGCTGAGTTTATAAGTGCACAAAATACCTTGTATGTGACAATTACATGCTCATGATAATGGCAAATAATTGTTCCGTGCAAAAGAAAAAAAAAGAAGATCAGTTAATTTCAAATTTTTTAAAATCCATTAAAAAATGGTAAAAATGGTTACTCTGAATTAGCAGTCACCCACCAGGGATGATTACAAATGCCCTTTCATCTCCTGGGGATATTCCCAAACCCAAGGGAGCCCCCAGTCCTCACTGTGTCCTGACACTTCATTACCTAACATGCACCAATGCAGTTGCCAAATAAAATGGCAACCTGTCATATGTCACAATACAAAAAGATTTTAAGAAATAGAAAGCTGCACATGGATAGCACTCATATAAATCTTTCTCTTTTGTTTAATACTTACCATTGAAATCAACTGCAAAATTCCCGCAGTTGAGTATCCTAGATTGGCCCAATTCTTCACTGGCTTACAAGACAGGGGTTAACAAGGCTCTTTCTGTCTGGAAATGAAGATCTGTATTAATCAATAAGTTCTAAATCTGCTGATTAAGATATCTCAAAAACCAACAAGTGGAAAAGGTCATACCAGTGGAAAGTACAAGAACTGTTTTATACAACTCATGGCATGGATTGGGCTGAATTTCTCTGGCTGTTCTCCCTCAAAATTCTCCTTTGAGTTATAATATATGAGCATGTAGTGATGTGGTTCTCATTCATGGGTGATGAGGGAAGATCTCTAAACTCATGCCAGTAGGACAGAATATCTTTCAAGTCTAAGTAAAGTAAAATGAAACAGACGTGAAGAATTAATACTATGCTCTGTGTTGAAGCTGTCTAGTGACTTTCCCATTAATTTCTGAGGAGTTTGGAAGCCAAGGTTTGGGAAATCAGAACCAGATGTTAATCCATTACACGGATTATGATATTAACTGAAATTTTTCCATATTAAAATATACTTTTGAAGTTCATACAATCTGTAAAACATAAGTTGTTCTTGTAAATCATCAAATGTAGGGTATAAGTGTGTGTGTATTAAGTTTTGACAGAACAAAGTATTTCAGTCCCTGACTTAAAAGATTTTGTAGCTCCAGGGCTGTGAGGAATGTTTCCCTGTAAGTTGGGACGGGATACTCTGCTGTTGCAGAGCTCAGGAGCCACCACAAGGCAGGTGACAACAGACTGCCATGACATACAGTCACAGGAGATGTGAACCTGCAGATCCATACTTTCACACGCAGCCTTGCCCAGAAGCATCCTTAACTGCAGACAAAGTGGGAAAGGCATCTATGTGTAAGGATATATTGAGCATCCCTGCAGCAGGGGACAGTGTCAAACTTTGGGTATAAATTTGGGCATGGTCAGACATCAGACTGAGTCTGGGGCTGAAATATAAAGACATTGTCAGGCTGTTCAAGCTATACCTTCCATCATTTTCAGTGGCACTGACTGCTAGCTATACTGACAGGCAGGTAATACTGCCATCAATTAAAGACATGTACAGTAACAGTTCTTACAAAAGAAAGAACGAACCTTGCCCCTGTGGGCCATCAATGGAAATACATTATGTTCAACTGGAACTTCAACAACTTAACTGGTTGCATCTTTCAACTATGGATTTTTTTCTCAACAGCATGCAGACTAATCAAATGTTCTTGAGACACAATTTTTCTTCAGTCTCAGCCACAAGTCAGGCTCACACTCTAGGATGTCCTCACCAAAAGACTAGCTCATGGGAATGGTACCCATGTGGCATCTCATCATCACCTTCTCCATACTCTGGGGCAAAGAACATGGCCCTGACTGTCCAACAACTCAGTGCAGAGCCAGGTGCTATTGAAAATAAACATAAGGGGAGGAAAGGATACCAGGCAAAGATTTTGGGGTGACAGCAGCAATTCCAGGTTTTTTCTGTTCCAGAAGCCCCCCACGGCCATGTGTTGATTTAGTAGGAAACTTGAGCATTATGTAAAGTTACGTTCTGCTTCATGTATACAATGCATATTCTTCAAAATAATTTCCTCCAGCTCCTCATTGCAATAGAGGGAATGCTGTTCCACAATACACAATCATATATTCCTGTCAGCTTCACTGTGGCCTGTTCTTCACAGATTTGATTATTCCGCATTTTATGGTACTACAAGGCACTTCATACTCTGAGTCTTCCCCGAGGAACATTAAGGCTTGTTAGAAGTACATGACCCAACCAGTATTACTACAAAACACTTGGAAAATGTTACATTGGAGTACTATTAATACACTCTATTGCATTTGCACTACATGACTGCATGTGGAAAATCTGATGACTTGCAAGCTTATTAACTTACTGAGATTCCTCACTGGTTTTATGAAAGATGCCACAACCAAACTACCTGACCCTGGGTGATTCCTGGAAGTTCCTCTGGCCCCAGATCTGATTTATTTCCAGGGACATCAGATTTCAATATGCTACCAAATTTCCATAACATTTTTGGAAATACAGGATTTTTGAGTAGAGCTGTGCTCCAAAAACAAGCTTTCCACGAAATATGCCAGAAAAATTACCTCGAACTTGCTATTAAATAGACCTTGCTTTAAGAAACACAGCATTTATAATTCACCTGTAACAAACCAAAGAGCATAAATGTTAATATAAAACAGATCCTCAATGTCAATATAACATAATTTGTATAACCTTCTCTATATATTTCATGTAAATATTTAACAATCCTGTGGCACTGATTTATTGTAAAAAAGAGATGGATAGATAAATCAGATACATAACATAAATGTAATCTAACCATGCATGCGTCTGTGGCAAATAAATCTAGCATTTTGTGTCAGTCTCATTTCCATGCAGACTTACTCTTGGGAAATGAGCAATCCCCTTGCTGGCAGCAGGATGATTCATACCTGTGTTTTCAACGGGGTAAAGGTGAAGTGTGGAGGCAGCTCTGAGTGCAGAAGTGAGACACAGCAGCAAGGACAGACTGCCAGGGCACGTGGGTGCTCAGAATTGCTCCTGCCATGAATTCTGATCCATGTCTCTTCTCCAAGGGTGGTTGCTCTGCACCTCACACCAACACTGCTGTTCTACCAGCCCATGAACACACAGCCTTGACCTTCCAAAAACTTGGCTCCCCAAGCATCAGGAAGATACGTTTTACCTCTTACTCGGTTTCCCAGCTGTTAGCAGCAGCAAAGATTTTAATAAATGAAATAGTTGTGTCTTATAACAGATTAACACTTCTTAACAACATATATACTAAGATGAGTTTCAAGGAAAAAAAACCTAATTATTGTTTCCTATTAACACTTAACTGCTCTGTCTGTATGTGCGATGGGTAATGTTTCTTATGCACAGGCTGCCAAATCCATTCACAATATTTTCGCTAATGCCTTTACCATTCATCTCTGGAGTAAGCAAATTAGCATTCAGCACTTTTCTCTTGTTTTTAAACCATTTTTCTTCCACATCATTTGGAGTCACCCACAAAAGTGACATTGAGACAATAATTTACTCCAAGGTGAAGTGTCTGGAGAACCCTCATCCATAAGTACACCCATTTCCTATTCCTACAAACTTCTACAATTTCTGATACATTTATATATATTAGCAAATATATATGCCTCATGTGTATCCTTTGTATTCAAGAAGTTAAAGTAATTTTCAGTATTCACTTTCTCTTTCTGAACATAATTATTTACCTACCTTGGAAAAATATACAAAAACTACTTCTCTACTTTTTTGTGTCAAATTCAAACCTGAGTGATTCATCAGTTTGCATTTAATCACTGCCTACAAGAGCCAATATTCACCATAAAGGATTTTAGACCTTCCAAATATTCCTTCCAAACTTTTGTTTATGTAGAACTATTGTGAGAAAACCACCGAAGGCTTGACTGTCAGCTGCTGGGAATCACTGGAAATCAGATGATACCAACAGGGTAGCAATCAACACGGTTTTGTGAAAATCTGTCTCTGGAACTTTCTGTGCTGTGCTGTTCCACAATGTCCCAGCATGTCTGCTGCTCTGCTGATGCTATTGCTCCTATCTGAAACTAGATTCAGTAAGAAAAATACCTTGTGATGGAGGAGGTTTCCAGCCTAACAAGGCACAAGAAAGATGAGTGCATGGTCCCAGTTTGTGCCAGGTCTGTGTGCAGGCACTCTGCTGCCCAAAATAGCCCACTGTCAGTGACATGGGCTGCAGGGTACACTGGAGAACTGAAGGAAATTTCGAAGTGGGAGTGCCTCTCAGGAAAATTGGTACTTTCTGAGAGAACTTTCCATGAAGTTTTTCAATCAGCTCAAGCTTGATTGTGCTGCTCTATTATTTTCAATAAGAATAGCTTTAATAAAGAGAACTGATTCTGAAACACACTGCAATACCCTCTGGACCAAGTCTGCTTGAACAGAACAAATGGATACAGCCATGTTCATTGAAACATGAAAATTTGTCACAGCTTTGATCTGCACAGAAATTCAGTAATTCCACAGTAAAGCATGGTGTTTAGAAATGATTCACTTGTTTGAGATGTGACTCGTGCAAGCACTAAGACCAATATTTATACTCTTTGGTGGTTAAGAAACATGTCATATTCAGAAGAAAATATGTTCTACACAGAAGCATGTGGACTTGTCAGCAAACACTGAATGTCATCATATATACTAATATGTTATTAATTACTATGTGGATAGTAAAATCAAGTCCCTGATGTACTTCAGAGTAAAAAAATCAGAGTAGAAAATATCTTCCCTCTCCTCGAAATGGAGAGCAAACTTGTATCCTATGCACTAACATGGATGCCTACATTCCTCAAAATCTTGTACAGCTTTTAAATTAAACTTGAGATTCATTCTCTATTACCACGTGGAAGAGGTAAGATCAAATGTGTACTCGTTAAGACAGCATGCAATTAAAATTCAAAGCATTAACAAAAATGGCACTATGCAGTTTACAGTTGACTTGCAGACCTAAAGTTTAATGAGCCTCTTTGTTTTCTCACCCCTCTGCAACTGGTTCCAATTCTTTTAACTATTCCTTTGCCTTGTAAATTCAGGTCCACGTGAGGTGAAGATCAGTGTGAAGGTGTGTGTAACCTAACGAGCTTGTCTGAGTTTGTGTTGCAGTGCCCTGCTTCCCCTCTGCTGCCCGTGTGAGACTGGAGCATGCAGAGCACCAGCAGCAGCCCAGGGCAGGAGTCAGCCCAGAAACTGGCACTGCAGTGCTTACAAATGTTTGTGGAGAAAGAACATCAGTGCTACAATACATAGGCATTTGCTGACCTTACAGGCTACTCCTGGTGTTCAGACTTCAGCGTGTCTATGGAAGAGCTGGGAATTGAAAGAGCAGTCTTAACACAAACCTATAAACGAGAGGAAGCACACTGCGGCAGCATGGGTTTATAGGAGGTCCAGTTCCTGACTGAAAGCCTCAGGCTGCTGCCCTAAGGAAATTGCTAGATGTGCAATATCCAGCTCCCATGCACAGTGAGGACTGTCACCAACCATTGGAGTACCCTATATTTTTTGTGTTTGTTCTAATACTAATGAGGCAGAGAAGGCTTATTTAAAAAAATCACACTGCTGACATGACTGAAAAACTTGAAGTCACCTCTCCACAATTCTATATATGGATTTCATTTGCCTTTCACAGGATCTCTGCTCATATTAAACACATCTACCTCACCAAGGGAGTGCAGGTATGTTCTGGTAATGGTTTGTTGGTTAGTCTCTTTCTCACAGCCACTAGTGTCATTATGAAGAGTGAAAAAAATCATAAATATAAGGCCCCACAAAGCTTTCCTGGCTTCTCACTGTCATCAGGCCAACATTTTCTCTCACACAAAATGCAACCTGATTTTCTTTATGTCTGTTGTGTACCCTAATTTATTCCCACCATAACCTCCTTATTTCCACTTAACTTATGCATCCAGCTTCCATTATCTTCTATTTTTTCAAATAATTATCTTCATGCTTTCTCCTTCTCTAACAGGAATTCATCATAGATACACATCACATTGCTTCATTTTCCTTCTCTACACTCCTAGTAATCCTACCAAAAGAGCATGGCAACCCTCAAACAAATTGTTTTACGAGGCTAGTACCCAAGAGCATCTCAATTTCTTTGTTTTCTGACTTCCCTATTCATCAGTTGCCAGATTGTGCTACAAACTCCTGAAGACAGGAACCATCCGCCCTTCCAACCTCAGTTTCAAGTCCCACCCACACTGCAGTCCTGGTCCATGACTGTGGTACCCAGGTGTTATCAAACACAAATTATTACTATTAAACAACAGAGTTTGTGTACGGTTTGATACAACAGAATGACTGAGGAACATTTTAAACTGAGAAGCCATAGGTAATTCCAACTCGTCCCTTTTACACTCGGTAGAAAGCAAAAAATATTCCTTGTGTTTATCCCTGGAGTGGGATTAAAAAGGCACACTATAAAAAAATCCTATTTGCATTGTTTTTACTGACAGACTAATTTAACAGGTCTGACCTGGATTAAAAATAATGACTCTCCAAATTCCAAACATTCTTAATGTAAATACTGGCTGTCCATTTATAGAATAATTCAAGCCAGCTCTTAACTTGTAGCTGGCTCACCATCACCTGCCATTAACAGCTTGTTCAAAGTTGGACCTAATTGTACAAAGAAAGGAGGAAACCATCAAAGTTATTTCTTAACCAATCCATCATCTTTTATGCTCATGTCTAAGCGTGCCACTGCACTGCTGGTAGGCAGACTAATCTCTCAGGTATATAAAGGGAAGGGACTACTGCTTTACCATTACTGCTGGCTAATCCTATTAAAATAACAATATGTATACAAAGATTAGATGTCAGAAATAATGGCTGCTGCTCTAGTTCTACCCTCTCCTTTTTTATTTGACTCTGTATTTCAAGAGAGAGTGATCCAGTGGCCTCTGGTTCTGACCTTTATCAAGTATTCCCAAGATCTGCAGCTCAGCTTTTCTAATCTTACCTTGACTTCTCTTCAGTGACCCCCTATTCCCCATTACAGACTTCCCCAATTACGTCAATATTCACAGTATTCCCTAAAGCACCGCTACATGGAACACTATTATCTCTTATCTATTTTATCTATTAACCTTAGGAACACTGGCAAGCTATTATGGGCCATCACTGTGCCTACAGAAAAAGGACAGAAAAGGAGCTGTGCTTTAAAAGCGTATGTGGAAAATGTTTGCCATTCTGAATACATTCTGTGTTTTCTTCTAAAGGAAAGATAACCAGATATTTCAGAAGCAAAGCTAAAAGTATCTCAATTAAGCCTCTCAGTTCTTCTGCATTCAGTGAAGTACTTACATTTCTTAAAGAGGTTACCTCTTGATTCCCACACATTTTCTATTGCTCACTCTTCTTAGAGAGCCTGTCAAAAGACAACAGCCACCTGGGGATGGAGGTGTCCTGGATCTCTAACTCTAGCTCTATACCCTGTTTTCCAGGTTGACGGCCAGGTTCTTAGGTTGGTGATGCTGTGCATCTGCCTGGGGATGGGAAACAAACTCCTGAAGAGCAGGCTGCTTCAGGAGAAATACATAGTTTGGGAGAGAAGGAGCAGTCAGCTCAGAAAAGACAATAATAGCATGAGACAGCTGGAGGAGAGATCTGCAGAAGCAAAGCTCATCCCTGTTCATGTACCACCAGCAGAACTGGCAACTTATTTATTTGTTTCCCAGTCAAGATGTTTGGGGCCTCTGGAAAACTGAAATTTAGAAATAATGTATATTAAGACAGCTGAGATCAATCTTTCTCCACCCACTGGTGGTTTGTTTTTGGGGGGGGAGTTTAAGTTGCAGATTTGCCCATGTGATCATATTGTGTAATATTGTTGATTCCAGATAAAAGGGGAAAGAATTTGTTTGCTTCACAAAAAAAATCAAAGCATACATTTTGATCTGCTGGGTTTTGATACTGCTAATTTTTTTTTAAAAAAGGAAAAACCTCATAATCTTCCCTTTTCCCAAAAAGCTCAAAATGTTTTTGAAAGCTATTTTTCAGACTGGGGGGGAGAGCAGGGGCAGAAGTTACAAATGCTCTGAGCACAGGGGCAAGGAGAAATCCTTCAGCCTCCACTGTACTTTTGGAATGGCAATTTGGAGGTACTGATCTTATTCCAGCTCCTGCAGAGACAGGGATATCTTGACAAAGTAGTTAAGGCAATTTAGAGGTGCTGAGCTTTTCTGGTGAGGAAAAAAAATCCATATATTTTGTGCTTTCCATGTTGAAATATGTTATTTAATCACAATTCAATTCCATTTTGAAATGCAGTGCAGAATGCTATCCCCGATCAGAACTCAGTGGTAACTCCATCTCTAATCAGCAGATGGCACCATGAACTCGTCAAAAAGGATGGAGACCAGAAAGAAGTATAAATCTATTTCCCCAAAAAGGGAAAAAAGAAAAAAAAGAAAAAAGACATACACCCAACTTGACATACATAAATCAGGAATTAAATTCAGAGGGTGTAACTTTCCCCTCACGCCACCCCTCCAAAAATAAAATGGGCTGTGGAACACACTGTGTGACACCCTGATGCACAAAGAGCAGCTACACCTCTAATGTCCCCAGCCTTGCCCTGTCGCTGACCTACATTGTCTCATGGCTGACTGTGAGACTGGAAAAAAAAAAACCCAAACCCAAATCTGAAACGATTTAAACAAACAAATAAATAAGCAAATAAAATCCCAACTTTCCCTCTGACCTCCCCGTGTTCTGAACAGCATCTCTGGAGGAGAAGGCCTCCCCTGGGCTGGAAGAGGTGCCCAGGAGCAGCACAGCAGGGAGCTGAGAGGACAAGCTGCAGGCAGAGTTGCAGATGCAGAGGTCGAGCGGCTGCACATGGGTACAGAGTCACAGGGGTCTGGAGCCCACCAAGCGAACCACAGGCTGGGAACAGGCAAGTGCACAAGAGTTTGCAAGACTTTTTTCTTCCACTCAAACAGCAAAATTTCTACTTGGAATTCAAAGGCTGGTAGAGGCAGCCTCCCCATGTCCCTCACCAGCACCCTACATCCCTGAAAGAGCACAGCATGAGCCCACAGCTCCAGCAGAGGCAGGAAGCAAGCTCTACTCAAAGGAGCAGTTTGGTGTGTCTGGGTGTCTGTCCTTCCCCTTGCCCAGCCATGCTCATCCCAGCCCCTGCTGGTGGGATAACTCTCCTGGCAGGCATGGAGTTGACACCCTCCTGGCACCTCTTCACACCCACCAGGCTCCCACAGGGCTTTGCTGTGATCACAGCATGCCATGGGAAGGTGGCTCCTTGGCTCAGGCGCCAAGGGATGTGCAAGATGTGCTCACCCCCAGCAAAAAATCTGCTGCCTTAAATATGGGCTTCTTCATGCTCTTACATATGAACAGCGAGTGTGAAAATCCTGCCTGTCCATCTGTTCCTTTAAGGTTTCTTTCTTTTGCTGCATGTTAGAATTTCTCCCCAAATCTTCTTCAGCAGCACAAATCACATCAGTGACATTTATAGGTTAGGTAAATGGTATGCTGTTGACATCATCTAAGCACAGTAACAGGCACAGTTAGGTTGTCTGTGGATAGCTTTAATGCTACGGACTTCAAGCTCCATTTATCGTGTTCTCAATGAGCAATAATTAAAATGTGCAGTAACAGAAGTATTGCTCTGAGACGCAATAGCCCTACCATGCAAAAACCAGAAATTTTTCCAACAGAGGAGAGCATTCAATCAACAGTTTCAACCATGGCACAGAAGTGAAAACTATGATGTTTAAAATTTAGAGAGGAAAGCAGCACAACGGTAAAAAGATGAGCTTACCTTCCATTGCATGGAGTCACCTTGTCTCAGGCCCAAGGAGCAGATGCTGTAAATTTTTACCACTTCAGACTCTGCACGTCTGGTTGTTGCAAAGTGATTTTTCTTCCTGGCCATTCCTTACTATTTTCCCAGTCTGCCTAGCAGGCACAACTCAGGAATTACCAATACCTCAGCAGTGACACAATTGATTAAGTATGAGCAATACCAGCTTGGGTTTTGCATTCAGTCAGAGCTCTGTAATGGCAGCACAAGGGGCCTCTCTTGTTGAGCAAGAAGGGCTTTATGTCATTTGTCCCTAGAGCAAGGCACAAGTGATCTTGACGGAGAAGGCAGCGAACATACTGTCAGAAGCCATATTCGCAGGGAAAAGGCAGAACAATGGAGATTAAATGACAGGGCAGAAGCAAGGAATTAAATCATCCCCGAGGCTCAGATATTCCAGGCTTCCCCATGACACCTGCAAGAGGCACAGGGGAAGACCTGGAGCAAATCCCTGTGGAAGTCTTGCCGTCTGTGCCAACATTCTGATGGAAAACCTGCAAAATCACTTGTGACTCTTCTAAAAATCATGGGCCATACCTCGTGTCCTGCTGCACACTCACTTTCCAGCCAGTTTCCAATCTGAAAACTGGACTGGAAAACAACACTAGAATTGCTTTAAATCCAACTCTTTTTAACTCTTTTTTTCTGCAAAAAGCATAACTCCTTGTTGTGGTTTAACATAGTTTGGTTTTTAGTTGGGGAGGGAGTCCACGAGCTGCAGAAGTGGTTCCCTATAAGGACCTTGGCAGCTTCCTTTGGGCCTGACAAAGCCAATCAGCCAGCTAGTTTGAATATTGACAATCTATTAAACCACTTTAAAGAGCTGAAAATGCCTCTGTGGAAAACACATTTAGACATGAACAAAGCCCCGGAAAAGCTCTCGTTTCTGCGGCCTGCATAGCCTGGCGGGGCCAGGCCAGGCTCTGCTGCGGCACTGGCCCCTTCCCGGGAAGCCCATCAGGCCCCTTCCCAGGGAGCCCCCGGTTCTTTTTTTTATGGCAGCACTGCCCAATATATTGCATCCCAATATTGGCAGCAACCATGTGGCCGAGACCTGTGCCAGGAGTGGGCCAGTGGCCGGCACTGAAGGCAGCGCTGAGACCGGGCGTGGCCACTTGGCTGGGACTGCTGGGCCAAAATTGGTGTGGCCAGAGCAGCACCGTGTGGCCGCAGCTATCTCAGCATGGCTCGCAATGAACTTTGTTTGCTTAGCTGCTTTTAGCTAGCCATGCTGCAGACAGAAGGACAAAGGCAGCAGCAGCAGCTTTTCTCTTTTTTTTTTGTTCCCCTCATGAAGAGAAGGCACAAGTGGCATCGGCAGCCAGCGCGACTTGCATGGCGCCGGCGTGTCAACAGAGGAACGGCGAGTGATTTCCCCGATGCAGAGCCTGGATGAAATCAAACTTTCAGCACTGCAGAACTCTATAAAAACTGTTTCAATTTTGAGCTTGATCCAATTGATCAAGCTTGAGAGCAAATGAACCTACAAACACCAATTCTTTCCTGAATCAGGAAAAAGGAAAGGGTGAAGACACGTAAAGAAAACAGCATGGGACACTGAGTCAGTGAAGGAGGAGTCAAATTCTAGATGGGAGGAGATTGAGGAGGTGCCTTAGTTTTGGGCTGAAATTCTCTTGTAAGGGTGAAGATACAATTGATATATCAGACTCTTACAGTTTTCTTTGTAACTCATACAATACACTGGGGGGATGTAGCATTCTAACCACAGCCATGAACAGAGGCACCAGTGCTGAAGCGAGCAGATGTTGAAGTAACTGTGACCCCATGAGAAGTTTGAACAGAGAGAAATGAGAGAGATGAGAAACTTTGCCCCAGGAATAGAAGAAGAAAACCTCTGATTCCCAGAGATTGATGAGGAGAACTTTCACTTTTATGCTAGAACAGCTCATCCTTAAAGTTCAAGCTCAACCCCGTAAGTTGACATGGCCCATGAAAGCAGCTGTGGGAAAGCTGCAGGGCATGAGGGACTTTCACCCTGCAAACAGATTTTCCTTTCCTGGGCAGCTGATTCACTGTGCCATTGAAGCCACAAGACAACTGTTCCTTGTGGAGAAGTCTCCCTGGCATGGCAAGAGAGACTCCTCTCCCTAAGAGAACTGAAGAAAGACTATTCTAGAGGTGGTAAACTGACTGAAAGTCCCAGGTTTTGTCTACGTTGTCAGTGGGAAAGAAAAGAGGAGGAGTGGGGAGGAAAAGTGTTCTGAAGGTTTATTCGGATTTCTTGTTATTTTTTCTTTTAATTCTGTTAATAAAGTTTTCTTTATACTCTTGAAAGTTTGAGCCTGCTTTGATCTTCTCCTAATCTTTATCTCACAGCAGAAAATGAGTAAATAATTGTATAGCGTGCACTGGCATTTGGACAGCACAAAACCCACTACACTCCTGCCTGCCCTCCTGCTGTACTAGTATAGTTCACTTTCAAGTGGTGAAAAGAAAGGAAAATAATTGCTTGCTGTAAATCAAAGGAGATTGTGTAGGCCACTTACACACTTCTAACTTTGTAATAACGCCATTCTTCCAAAGGACAGGAGGCACCCTGAACCCACACCTGCCCTTTCAACAGTGCACCCAAACCACAACAGCAGAGCCCTCTGCACATGAGCATCTTTTTCTCCAGATGCTTCTGAGCTTACATGGACCCATGAAAGATATTTTGGCTGGGAAGACAGAAAAGAGAGATTATGGATTGTCACCTGAGAGACACAACCACAATTCCAGGCCTAGTGCCAGGGAAAAGCTAAGTTTTCCACAGACAGGGAAAGAACTGTGGGGAAAGGGAAAACTAGAGGTCTGCTCTCTCTGTAGCAGCCTAATAGCTACCATATCCTCCCAGACCACAGGGAAGACACCTTTGCTTCAGACATGAAGACAAACCTCTGGTCTAAGTCAGATTGAAAACTTAAACCCTTGATATTGCCTTTCCCAGAGTTGTGCTGGGAATGGAACAATGACTGTGCAAGAGTGAACAGCAGCATTTCAAAGTCTTGGTAAATAAGTTCAAGATCTAATTACAGCAACTTACTGCTTCCTTATATTGAAGAAAAAAAATTTACGTCTGTGGAGCAATGGTTCAGGCTGGCTATAGGTTTGTGAAGTTCCTTGCTCCTTTCAATTCAGTAATACATGGGGATGATGGGCACTGCTCACTTTACAGCTCTGTATGTCTCTTCTGCTGGTGTGCTGCCAATACCTCACTGCCTCTTCAGACCATCCCTCAGGCTGGTACAAAACTCAGGGATCTTGTGATCTGCTGAAACATTGCAATGGTAATCTTGAATTTTCACATAGCTTTTTCATCTCTTGCCGGTAAAATGAAAGTGACAATAGTAATTACTTAATACTAGAAAACTAAGTGTATTTGTAGGCAGTGTCTCTGTGCCCCATTTTTCAAAGAGCTTCAAGTATTAATCCATTCAGGTATGAATCCAGCCTCCTGTTCCTCATTATTTACTTACTTTCAAGACATTGGGGCTGGAAAGGCCACAGACAACTGGCATAATCCTGTTGCCAATGTCCCATTGCCAAACCTCTGAGCTTGCAAGGAGGTGCAAGCTGATGTCTTCCATGGTTACAGGGCTATGTCCATGTAGAAGGAAGACACTTATGTTTGCCTGATATCAAGGATTGTGGGGTCTTAGTTGAAACATGAGGCTTCTAAACCCCACCAGTACAAAATAATCTTCAATTGGTGTCAAAGAGTCTGCAGGCCGTGCTCAACATCTTCACTAAAACAGCACCCTATGCCTGCTTAAAACAGAAGAGAAAGTTACAAAACAGGAGCCACCACCTGCTTGGGAGTCGGCCTGAAATACCAGCTGCAAACGCTGCTCTGCTCAAACAAACAACAGGGAGCTGATGTTACACAATTCAATTGCAAGGGGAAAGTGACCAGCAGCAATATTAAATAATTTATTTCATTCATTCAAATTTACTCATTCATTATCAATATGGGACTGTTTCCCTTATGCTTTTCTCCTCACCAAAACAGGTTTCTATGTAATTTGCTCCCAGCTTCAAGTTCAATACAACTCTTTTAAAACTGGCTGCATAAAAGGAGAAAACAAAACTCTTTGGCATGGCTTTGGAAAATTAACATCATTTGTGTCACTAGTAAGATATCGCTGGGGATTTTGTTTAGCCAGAAAGGCTGTGTTTAGGCTAGTGACTGAAACACATCTTCGAGACCCCTGGAGCACATGTCCCTCTGCACAGCTGCCGCTTCCCGTGGGGGAGTCGTGAGGCTGGCACCCTCCTGCTGCCACCACCACACCTCAGCAGAGAGGGACGTGCCTTTAGCACCACTCCATGGCTTTCTTAGCTGCTGCTATTGCCAGCTTTCCTGTACCTGCAGCTGCTTGTTGTTTAGACAGCTTCTATAATATTAGAGAGCCGCAATGACTGGTCTCGAGCCTGAAGCAGTATTTTCACTGTAAGCACTGCTGCTCAGCCCTTAGAAGTGGAGCAAAGCAATTCTGGGAGAATTTTATCTGACAAATGTAAACATGGTATGCATGAATTTTCATTAATATTTCACATGAAGAGAACAAGACCGAATCACTCAGATTGTATTGCAATTTAGCCACTATCTCTGGTGATAAGCAACCACACCAAACATACAACTCTCTTCAGTTCCCTCAGTTTAAAATTATCAAGGATATTTCTTTGTGAACAGCTTTTTGCTTGCTGGACCTTCTCTCAAGAGCTTACTTACATATTTTGATTTACAACTAGAGCCTGAAAATGTTTTTTTTAAAGATCTCTGTCTGCATTCCATGCTCCAAAACACACAATCCCTCCAGGGCCCTTCTCAACCCACGCTGCCTTCACCTCTGCAGCTGCCCTTGCTTTACTGCACTTCCTCTTGCAGGGCTGCACAGGGCATGGGAGGAAAGTCACCTGGCAGCAGAGACATCCACAGAATGTGATGGAAACAAATCCCACCAGCCACAGAAGGCTTCATATCTACCTGCTAGTTATACGACAATCCTCCAAAGGCACCCAGGCTGTGGAACAGCCAGAGGGTTGAAATATATTCACAAAAACGTAGGAGCTCTCCCTCAGATTAGTACCAGAGTCTAGTGATTTCAACCTGAGAGGCACGGACACCTTCAAACTGTGCAGCCACAGAGCTGTGGACAACCTGCCAAAATTCTGCATTTCATTGCAAAGAAGCATCTACTCCTCAAATGGAACATAGAGCTAATGTCAGCATTAACACAAAAACATAGCTTGTATAACAGCAATTTGAACTGATTTCAGAAGCAAGCTGAAAGTACCATACTAACAAAATGCACTTTATGACCTAGTCCACACCTAGTTTTAGACACCTCAGAGACCCTTAATTGTTAATTGGGTCTTTTTACTTTCTGGGGGTTGTTTTCTGGATTTGGTAATATTTCATTTACAGGAAGGTTGAAGACTTTATGCCAATATATGCACTTGCACCATATTTCTTTAAATATGTTCCAGGAAATGCCATACTGATGAACTGCTCTGTAATGTAATCCTTCAGACTGGAGCAATTCATAAGATCCCAAGAACAAAAAAGCTTTTTCAGCAGGTATAGTTAATCAGGAAGTGAGTACATGCCATATTAGTAACCCCTCAGGGTTTCTAGTCCTTAACCCAGAGCATGGCCAGTTTGTTGTTTTGCTGGGAAAGCTGTCACAGGACAGACGGACTCATTAGAGTTCCATTTCCATGATCTCTGGAGTTCAGAGCAGCAGCTTTGCCATGTCTGCTCTGAGATCTTTATTGGTTGTAAACCAGGACAGACTTGAAGGAAAATTCTCAGCCCTACGGTCCAAAAAGTTCACAGTGTAAGAAACAATTCACACCAAGAATAAACTGTGAAATGCATTCCTTAAAGTGTTTTATTATCATTTTTTCTTTGAGCCTGGTGCTGCAGGTAGATAGCTCTTTGACATAAAGCCCTTTGTCCCACAACCCGTGTAGGAGCTCCAGGGACAAAACTGCAAATTGGTTTCCAAGTCTGTTTTAGGAATGGCTTAACAATCAGAAGAGGAAATGTGATATTCAAATCAAATGGCTAAATTTTTCAGTAATTAAGGTGATGGGGCGAGATCTGCTCTAACAGCACAGACCAACAAAATGCAAATATTCTAGCACTGAGTGGCTTTGCATGTGGCAGCATCTGCTGAAGTCACACATTTCTACCAGCTGACTTTGGTAGGGAGCAAGGCTGTAGGGGAGCTCCGAGGGGACAGAAGCCCAGGGGGCTGGGGCTGGTGTCCCTCCCCCAGCACAGCACAGCAGTCGATGGTGAGCAGCACTCTGGCTGCAGCTGCATCCCCCAGCACATCACCATAAACTCCAGCTGCCCATCAGCTTCCAGCAATCATCCACCAGGGAACACTTATTCCATCAGATGAACACCCCAAAAAGCAATAGTTTGAGGGACACAGCAACTCTAAACATTGCACCTTCCTTCTCCCTGCTGGAGAGATAATGAATTCCATCAGGCTGGCACATCGGGCAATAACCACCCCAGCACAGAGGCACGCAGCTCTCTGGAGCCTGGCAGGATGTGACACAGGCACCTGGGCAGCACAGCTGCACATGGCAGCTGAGGGTGCCTGCACAGACATTCCAAGACAGTCCAGCTCATCCCAAACACCACTGTTTCCAAAAACTCCACTGATGAGAGAATACAAATATACATGTAACTGAACTCAGGTTTGTTTGCAATTAGCAGAGAAAGGTTTCTTAGCGTTCATATTAAGCTATTTTTAAACTGGTACAGTCACTCAGTGTTCACTTGCAAAAGCAGAGGACTTTTATAGATTTTCGTCAGAGAAGTAAGCCAAATGTTATCAGGTGACAGCGTAACACAAAGGCACCAAAGAGAATGGAGCAATGCCTATTTACAGGAGCAAAGGATCCAGCCTCCAGCATCCTCTGTGCATTCAAATTAAATGGACACACTGCAACCTTTCATCTGGTGTAAAAAGTACTGGAAAATCACTGTTGGTGCAAAACCAGCTGAGCCTTTGTACTGGCTTGTCCTGTGGAGCACATTGTGTGCATTTGTTTGGCCCAATTCACTAAACAAGGCACCCAACCATACACCACACCACGGGTGTGAAATCCAGCCACGTGCTGCTTTAGGGGTGTCTGCATAAACCACTGCTCAAAAATCCAACTGTCAGTGTCACTGGCACTGGGGGCAGGTTGGTGCTCTGACATGTGGCCACTTACAGGAAATGGGTATTATTCTGCTTGTCTAAGGGTCTGTCAACATAGGGGAGATTTACTGAGGCAATTATCCTGCCTGTAACAGGGCACTAACCTGCTACAGTCACAGATGCAACCCTTAGTACTGAAGTACTTATCTGCAGTTCAGATTAAATTGCTTTGAATGCAATATAATTATTACACTGACAGAATCATAACAGCAAATATCCCTTTGCAGACAAGTTCTAAGGAGCAAAAGGCTTTTCTGCCCTGGAAAAGATTAGGCAGATACAAATAATGAATAATCAGATTTTTTTCTTGCTCCTATTATCTGTCTCTGCTAACAGCCTAGGTGTCAGGAAGCTTGAGCTAATGGATTGGGCATGGATTTAGAACAACGAGTGTCCTGTCTCTGGTTTCCACATGCTAAGTGACAGCAGGTAAGTCACCTGTTCTTTTTGCCTTTGGGTTTGTTAGCAGCACCAATATTTTTCTGGCAAGTCAGTAGAGGCAAAATGCCAATTAATTAGTCACTGTCTAATTTTCCTATTTCAAATGTTTTTTCTTCTTAGCATTGATTAAAATAAACAAGATATCTAATGCTCCAGCATTCCACGTTACCACATTCCCCACAGAAATATGGCTGCTTCATTCAATGGATCTGATGCTGACAGTTGCAAATGGTTTGCAAATTTAGAAATTATCTGAGCTCAAAACTCAGGTCCTTTGTGGGAGTCTAACCAGTGTCATTCTCTGGAGACAGAGGAGGAAGAGTAAAACCACATTTGATACAATACTGTTGCCTTCAAGCCACAGAGGAAGAAGTTCTTTGTTTCAACATAGCATTTTACCTGCAGTGCTGCAGAGATGCGTGTGGTGACCTGCAGTGATGCATGTGCCATCACAGATCTCCAAAAATTGGTCTTTCTATATTAGCTCACCCTGCCAGATGACTGGGACATGCAGTAGGTCACAATCTGATTGAAATGACCTAAAGTCTATTTGCTGATAGGTCGGTGTTGGTCTAGTCTCAAAATCCACTCCTCACCACAACCCAAGAGCTGTGGTGTGCCACTGTTCCAGACCATGATGGGCTGCAGAGACAGCAGCACTGGCTCACAGAAGCTCGTGTGCCTCTGGAGACCCTGATATAGCATCTCTCATTCCTTTGTCTGCCATGGCTCCTTATTCCCATATGGTCTTCATAGGCACCAACCTATGCCCTAACTAAGAGGTTTTCAAAATTAGGGGATAGATAATGCCATGTATTTGAGGGCTGGATGCCTGGACCATTAAAATCGCTTCAGCCTTTCTTTGGGATAGCCAAGTCTGAGCATTCTTTTCTAAGACTGATTTTCTTTGCTTGCTTAACTAACAGGTGTGAGCTAGGGGCAATCTTCCTTCTGATTTTCAGGTGCCTGCCAGCACACAGGGATGTGGGCACAGCTGCTGGAGGCTCCAGCAGGTGCCCAGTTACTGTGAGAAGCAGCAGAGCTCCGCAGCCCCCTGAGGAATTCCTGGCATCGCCACTGGGGGAACCATGCCGTGCTGCAAAATGACCAGAGCTCGGCTGCTCTGTGCCCTTCACTTCGGGTCTGGGCCCTGTACAATGCCCTGTGCTGAACACACACTTCACCCTGCCCACGTTTCATGGGGATCCTGCCATGGAAGAAGCGTTTCACAGGCAAAGAGTCATGAGAAGCTTCTAAGCAGATAACAGCTTGACATAAAGGAGAGGAAGAGAGTACCCCCTTCAGACCCAACTGCAAATAAGTGAAAAAAGACCGTGCTCCCAAGGCAACAGCCTGAAACGATTCAGATTAAAAGGCAGTGATGTGCCATTATACTCCTGAGAACACCTTGGGATGTGAATTTTTACCCTAGTATTTTTGAATAGCAAAGTGTAAATTGTGTGAAAAGGTATGTGTGTCCTTCTCCATTCAGCTGGCACAGGCCATGGTTAGCAGCTAAAAGAGATGATGTGTCCTGTGAAATGCCTGTGAGAAAACACATGGTGAACATGAAAATATTAACCTTTTTGTTCCCTCATAACATGGAAAATGTGTGTCCATACTCTTTTCCACACAGCAGCTAAAATGAAAAGCACTAGGAACATCTCACACAGGAACAGCTTTTGATAAATAAAAGCAAAGGTGAGCATACATAAAGGTAGCATTTGCATGCTAGCCATTGAACAGTTTCACACACTGAAATGTCTCCATGAAGCCCTGGACTCACTGAGATTTCAAGTCAGTTTCATCAATTAAGAACAGATGAGGTCTTCCACTCAAGAGAAAAGGGATTTCAAATTTAAGTCATCAGTGGTGATAACACCTGGAAATTTTCTGCATTGTCATATCTTTGCTTTTTTACTCAAAAGTATCCTGAAATACTTAAGTTAGTATCTCTCTCAGATATTCACAGCTTAATAAAGTATAACTGCCATATGGCGTAAATACTTACTTCACATAATCAAATTACCAGTTCATGATCTTGCAGGTACTAAAATGTGCACACCCTTACCTGACAAACAGAAAAAATTCAGTTTCATCCATGTGAACCACACTTTCAGGCATGTGATGTGATTCTTGGGGTTGTCTTCCACAGGGCCAGGAGCTGGACTTTGATCCACGTAGATCCCTTCCAATTCAGGATGTTCTATGATTCCATAAGCAGAATGACACATCTTAAAATCAGTATTCCCAAAGCTTCTAAATGTATGACTCATGTAAGTGTTGCACTGTACAGCTTCATACTTTTGCATGAGGTTGTTCATATTTGCTAAACTAAAGAAACATGCAAGTCTTTGAAGGCATGGGGAAAAGTTTGAGATGTTAAGCTGAACAACAGAAAAAGAAACAGAGATCACACAAGCAAAGAGATGACAAAGATCAGCATGACATGGCTACCTCACTTTTGGGGTGCTTTTAAGACAAATATTAGATACTCAGGAGATGCTGAGTATTTACCTTCAGAGAAAAATCAAGTCCATCTGAGGGTGCCAGACAATCAGCCTGCCCTTGAGTTTCACTTCTACTCTGCCAGGAGACATTCTGCCTCGCCTCAGCAAGCCTCTAAAAACCTTGTAGATTTTGTAGACTATGACAGAAGGTGCCTTATCCAGGACACGTGGATATCACAGCGCTGGGAGTCAAATACATATCTGGAAAAGTCATCAACCACAATGGAAACACTAATTTCCCTCAGGGTTTTTCTGCAGCATGTTTTCAATTTGGTGCTTCCTTAATTTTTAATCTCTGGCCTGGAACCCCAGCATTGAGTAGGGAGCAGAGTGGGTCATCCCAGGCAGCATCTGGAGCTCCAGTGTCCCAAGCAGCTGCTCCAGGCACGAGGGGAAGCTGGAGAAGAAGGGCATTGTGCACTTTTTAGGCGTAGGTTGTCAGCGAAGTTGCTACACCTGACACTTTTTTGGTGCGGGCACTCGTTTCTAGGAAACACTTTGGTAAACAACTTTGAAGTCAAAATGAAAAATTACAGCCTGAGTGCTTTTTTTCGCTTTTATCCACCATACCTTCATGACTGTACTTGCCCATTTAAATGGCAAAGCAGTGCTGAATGCAAACAGCCTCCTTCTGCAGGCTGTCTCCACAGTTCAATTACCAATGCTTTAACAGTGCTAATTAGCATTCCTCAGAGCTAGATCTCTTTGAGTGACAGGTAACCATGGAGAGTCACAATCCTGTAGGTGATCAGCAAGAGTCTGACTTTTCTTTTTAATTAAAAATTAGAAATGCCTTAAACAAAAATAATAATTCATTGATTTATGCTATTATCCCAGGGTTGCCAAGCTGGTGAGAATAACATTAGTGTAGTAAAAATGAAACAATTTTTAAATGAATAGACTAGGGCGATAGAAAGGAGAGCAGGTTTATTATCTGTAACAAGAGAATGTACTCATAATGATGGTACAAAATAGTAGACACTTCTCCAGAGAGTTGGCATGGAGACCAAAAATAGGACACTTTCCTGAATGTGGGATGGGATTGCCCCAATTTATTTCAGATTTTAACAAGATAGATAGATAAAGACTAAGTCTGTTGCACAAATAGAAATTTCATAGGGATATTGTTTCAGTAAAATTTAACCGTGAGTTATATTGAGAGATAATATTGCATCTGGTCCAAGTGGGAGCCAGGACTGGAAATTGAATCAGCCAGATAATCAATTAGCGAAAATTGTTTTCAACGTAACTATGCCATTTCCCATCAGCTAATGATCCAGGTCTCCCTCCAGAAATGGACTCCAACAGCAAAAAATTCATAGTCATATTTTTGAAAATGGCAGGGGGTCTAAGTCAGCAGTGTTGGCCCAACCAAATCTAAATATTTTTCATCAACAAATAATAAGGAACATTTTTAGGCTGAACATGCCAAAGATAGGAGGACGGATATATGAATATTTTTAATTATGAAATATTTCCCAAGACCGAGTAATGTCAATTCAGCAAACTCATTAGTTGGAGATTCTAATAAAAATAACAGCATATATGACAATAACAGGAAACAGATGATTGAGTAAAAATTATTCTAATAACCAACAATCATGATGTAGAATTCTAGCCATTGTTTGTAGGCAAAATCATGGCTCTTAATTGTGAAGCATCTATTCAACAAGAGATTTTTAAACCTTCCCCATATAATTTCTTTCCTATATGCAAAAAATCCAAAAACTCCCAAACCCAAAAATCAATATGGTTTGTTTTCATGTGGAGGTATTTACATTTTTAATCTAAATGAGAGTAAGATTTGACCTTATACAGGAAGGAAAGAACTTAAGGTAATTACATCTCTAGCAAAATTTCTGTCATATTGCCTAGTACTACTTTAATTTAAAATTGAAAGTTAATCAAAAAGTTAATTTCTACAAGTCCTGGGAGGAACACTTTCCTAAAAACACAAGTAAAAAAACCCAGATAGCTGTCCAATTTACCAAGTATAAATATATAATAGGGAGTAGTAAAATAAATACCCCATTTGCAGCTCATTTATCTAATGTTTTAAGCTTACAAATAGGTAATGAAGTATCTATCTATAGCTGTCAAGATACGTAAACAGCCAGGGCTAATCACAGTTTTACTGAAGTTTATAATACAGCCAAAGAAAGAATGAAAATTATGAGATATCTCTGAGTCTAATATTATCTTTCATTTCTTTCTGCATTTACAAAAATATCAGACAGTGACAGATTTTCTAACTCCACTGAACGCTCTGAACTTTTTCTATTTGAAGGAGAAATTTTACAAGCAAACAAATCAGAGATCTGGGCTTTGTGCTGTTAAGGGAGTCGAGCACTTCCCAGCCTGCGAGCTCTTATCCAGAGAGATCTCAGCACAGCCGTAGCACCAGGCTGGCTCAGCCCCAGCCAACCCTGGGCACTCCCAGGAAATTCAGTTTTAACCTTACTGATTATCCACAAACTCAGGCACACGTCTCCAGATTTTAAGATCTTGTAATCTTCTTCTTACTCTCATATTTCAAGGAAATAATAAATCCAGCTTTATGATACAGCTATTTTGCTCTAAATTCAGTCTGCTTGTGCATCTGTGTAGAAGGGTTCGTTCAAATATTGCAAACTTTAGTCACCAGCGTGGACTGAAAATTCTTAATAAAAGACAATTAATTAGTAGAAAATAAGTCTCAGAATAAAGGCAGCCTGCTTTGGAGACCAGGTTTATCAGCTTGTTTTGAAAGCTGTTCTGCTTTCCTTAATCTCTTGCAGTGCAAGGGAATCAGCAAGGGGAAAGAGACAGTTTATGTAGGAATGGGGTAGGAAAATAAACCCACCACTGTCTCTTGCCACAACTGCTCCTATCCTTGCTCTTGGAAAAAAACTCTTTTTTATCTGCCAAACTATCACCTACTTAAAGAGAAAGTAGATTTGAGCAAGTACAAAAATCATAAAGACTCTTGTCAGTAATTTTTTAAATTTAAATCCAGATTTAAAGAGGTAACAGAAATAACCATCATCTGAAGTGCTAAAGAATTTTTTATAAAATAAATGTGTTTGGTTCATAGTTTAATTAAAATCATTGAAGCTGAAACTTTCTATAATATTACTGTGCTATTTAACAATTTATATCCTTCTTGCTTCACTTGCCTAAATAATCACAAATAATCCTGGCAAGTTTAGGGTTTCAAACATTAATTACCCTATCCAAAGAGGATTAATTTCTTTCCCTTCATGTTGGTAAAGCTATCAACACGCTTATATCTTACTAACAGGCTATAATCCACTCTCTGCAGCATCAGAAATCCTGAAATATAAAACAAGCTCTCTGCTAGCTCTCAGCTGAGGGATGAAGCTCTCTGACAAAGGGAGCTGATAAATTCCCCCCAAAATGGCTCTCAGATTTTCTCAGCAACATCTCTCAATATTACAGCCTCCATGCCTTGCCCTGTGACTGCCAAGCTGGAAGGACTGCCAGCTGGAATATCTTGGTTTCTTTTCTAAAATCTTTGGCAATATCTCCATCGCTCTCATCTCTCCCCAAAAAAATCAGTGCAAGCAATCCAATTACCTTCACCAAGACTTAAATGTGCTCCTATTACCAATTCTGTGATTGATCCTGATGAATATTTTGGTATTAGTAAATATTTATAAAACTTCAGAATTTTATATAAGCTATTATTTCTCCTCTTCCTTGACAGAAACCCTCTGGCTATGAAAACTGACTGGCATTTTTCTGAAACCACACTCTGCTTCTCTTCTTTCAACTTTCACTTCATACATCTTGGAAACAAAAATAACCTCAACCCAGTCCAGTCTTCCTATTAATTTACATGTAAGTAGGCATCATAGGGCAATATCAACAATATTTTTAATTTTTTTCTTTAAAGTGTGGGTAGTTCCTCACCAGCCTTTGACTGTGGAGATAGCTCCCAAAAGCAGGAGTCCTCACAGGTGGTGTTTTTATACACTGTCTCTGTCCCTGCTGTGATAACCTCATCTTGCTTTCATGATTTCTTTACGCTTTGAAATGTTTACAATTTGATACAACCCATTTTCCAAATAACATTGTTGAGCATACTAAAAATCTGCTCTTTAGGAGTCCCTCTGGATGAGGGAACAATTATACAGCTGAAAATATTTCCTTCAAGATTAGAAGCAAAACCTACTGAAAACGTTAAATTATTAAAGTGAAAAATTGCTCTCCTGAAGAATAGAATGTAATTCTGACACACAGTGTAAGCTGTGCTTCTTGCTGCACAGTCCAGGCTGGGCGGGGCTCTGGCCCTTCCCCGGGGTTCAGGCTTGCCCTGGGGGTGCCCAGGCTGGACCCTGCCTCAAGCCCTCAGCCATCCCTGCAGGCTGAGCCACAAAGCAGGGCTGTCACCTTCTCTTAATTGCACCCTGTCCTGTATTTCCATCAACCTCAGGAGAGCCCTCAGGTGTGTTCTGCTGCCTGCACTCAGAAGCAGGCACCCTGCCCGTGGTCAACAAGGAATCCACCCTGCTCCTTCCTGCAGCACAAGCTAAGAGGTCAAAAGTTGAGTGTGGTACTCCCTGTTATTTATTTTCCTGTTATACTTTGTGTTAGGTTCATTTTTTGAGTCATTTTATATAGATGGCAAACTAAGACTGGACTATGGATCTGCTCTCGAGCTTCCCTGTGGAAGCATACATAGGAATGGTGCTGTTTGCACGCAGCTAAATTTTGGTTAAATATGCATAGCACAAGAAAAGAGAAGGTGTAAGCCAGACATTCAAGAAAATAACTTTTGCATCTCTGTTTTTAAAGAGGCTGCTGGAAAAGCTGCTAACAGCTGCAGAAGCCCTCCCTAGTTCAGCTGCTCCTTTCAGATTTGGTCTGAAATGGAAAATTTCAGTGCTGTCCAACAGCGATGCTGCATTTTGACTTTCCTAGGAACAGGATAGAAAGTGGAAACTAATGAAAGCCTACTCCAGTTTTTCCTTTGGCAGCAAAGAGGCTGAAACACATCTGAAAGCCTAGAAAGAAAAAAAAGCAGGATGCATCTTCTAATTTCAAACAAGAGGAATTAATTGCAAAGAAAGAAAACGTTATCACAAGACCGCCTATTGAGTTTAAAATGTACATATTCAGGTAGCTGTGCACATGTTAGAAAAATTCCAGATTCATAGGGGATAAATTTAAGTTTCAGCAGTGTTAAAAAGCTGTTTGCTACTTACTTATTTCAGGAGGCCATAAGTGATTTTTATATTCAGCAGAAAAATAATGTATTTCCTTTAGGTACAGCAAACTAAGTATCTTGCAATGAAAGGCAGCATTGTTTTGTTCAAACTAAAGAGAAATAGCTGATGAGTGAATAAGAGTATGATCTAAAGCCCATTGAAATCAATGGAAAGATCCTCATTGACTTCTCCAGGCTTTGGATCAAGCCTCAAAAGAGCAGCTATTTCTCTCTGATACAGCAAGGAATCAATTCCCTCTCCCAGCGGTACTCTAAATAATTCAATATTTTGTCTCAGATCATTTCCTAAGAAAAATGATGAGGATGTTGTTTAAGTGGGCGATACCCTGAAGTGACAGAGTTTACAATGCATTCAGGCATGTAAAACCTGCTCTGTGCTGTGCGGCTGCACAAAGGCAGGGCGTTCGGAGCGGCCCTCGGACGCTCAGGGGTCCCTCCCCTCCCGCCGGCCGAGGGACAGCACGGTCCTGCTTCTCCTCCCGCCGACCAGGAGAGACCGGAGGAATTTTGCTAAATCGCAAGGAATGCCCACACCGTGACAATTCCTTAAAGAAGCGGCATTATTTTGTCTTAAAATCATGATCTCTTTGTACAATTACTTTCGATGTGCACAGAAGGGCAAAAATTGCAATGCTGATCATGTTGTTATTTATCAACAAAATAGATGCTCTCACCATTCTCCAATGCTTTTGCTTTATAGAGCAAAACGCTGTATGGAAATTATATCTTCCTTCTCGGCTCCTTTGTTCCACATGAAAAATTAATCAGTACAAAGCAAACCAGCATTAGATTGAGGAACTCTGCCCCAAACCTCAACAAGACCTTACAAATTTTTACTCTCCTGCCATAATCCGGTGGCCTTCTGCACACTAATCCTTTTCTCTTGTAAACTGGAGAAGCCTGCTACAAGTAGCTTACGGGGAGTTTGGAGGTGAGGCACAGGATCCATGCTGTCTCCTGAACACAGGGGCTGACAGGAGCACAGCCCAGCTCCCAGCCACACTTCCTTGGAGCCAGCAGCAGAGCAGGGCTGGGATGGATTCTCCCCATTTGCACAGAAGGACAGCAAATTGCAATACACAAGGAGGGATAATCCCACTTCTCCACTCCCACCTGGCAGCTACCTAGAAACAGCTGACAAATGGGCAGGATGAAATTGGTACTGAGCTGTAACTGGGGCGATGATCCCCCTTCCGTATGAGTTACACCTGCAGGGAGGAACTTGCCAGCAGCAACTGTGATGACTGCAGACATGGCAGCTCTGGCACATCTCTCTCTTCATTCCCCAGACAAAGCACGGCCACACTTTCATCATCATTTGAGAAGAAATACTAATCAGCACCTGTCCAAGCACGCTCCTGTTTCCCTCCCAGCCTCCTTGCTGCCTGCACACAGCTGTACTCACAACTCCTGCTCACTGTGCATTTCAGGGGCTTACTGCACTGGGTGCTGCCTTGGGTGCACTGTGGTGCCAGTCCCAAAATCTTGTTCTGACTCCTGTGCAAAGCCTGGAGATCCTTACACACAGAGAGAAATTTGCTGCCAAGGGCAGCTTCCCCTGCCAGCTCTTCCATAAGAGCAGGAGAAGGGACAGGCTCTTCCCCTCATCGGGGCTGCTCAGTTTCAGATGGGTTTCGGAGATCAGCTGGGTGTTTGTGCCAAAGCCCACCCCGCTGCTCAGCTGGGCCAGTTGGCTGCTGCTCACCACTGGCACAGCTGGGACAGCCATGGGGCATGGCTGACTGCCCAAAACACTTGAGAAATTGTCCTCACAGCTGGTACAAAATACACCTGCTCTCCTCTCACACACCAGGAAGCGTCTGGTCTTGGCAAGGCCAGAGAAGGGGATCCTCAGCATCCTTCTTCCACCATTTGCCCAACACTGCTACATAGAGCCTGACTTGCCACTCACCCCTGAAGTTTGGGGTGGGTGGCTCCAGTTTCAAAGGATTATATTTGCTAAATTGAGCTGCTACGCAGAAAAAGACACTCAGAATATTTCTGATGCATCCTTCAATTTCATCAGAAAGTGCCCTTTTGATTTCTTGGGCATGTAAAAATTGTGAATTCCAAAGACATGATGATAATCAGATAGTGAAAAACAAAGAGCATCCAGACTTCTAGTCAGAAAAAAAAAACCTGTCTGTAGATAGATGAATGTATTCCAGCAAATTTGATTTTTGGTTTTGTATTATTGTCATCAAATCTCATAGTTTTCTGGAAAAGTCTTTAAAATAATGCAGGAATGAGCCCTAGTTCTATATCTTTTCATTTAAATAGTATTCCCAAACCTTTCAACTCAGATTCCTCCTCCCAAATCGATTTTTTCATTAAACAATTTGTTACAATACCAAGGGGGATTTGGCAAAATAATGTATTTAGGAGTCACTGTACAAAAAATATGAACCATCTATTTGATTTGCTGTGTAAACCTACAAAGATGAGTTAATATCAACATCACCCAGCCATTTGAATTGCAGTAACAATGCTTCGTGAGCAAACTCTAAGACTAAAAACAACAATTTGAATTCCTTGGTTTAATTCACATTTTAAATTGGGTTTTAAAGAGAGCATAAACAGCTTTTTGCTGTTTTGTTATGAGCAACAGACAAGAATAAATATTATAGTTAGAAGCTTTGTTTTAGTACAAGCAATTTCAGCTGGTTTATAAATGAAGCGTTTCACCTTATTGCATAGAAATTTAGGCACTACACAGAGAGGACACGCGTTTCTTCCCCCCTTACCACATATGAGCACCAAACTGAATCTTTACCCCCTTTCATTGTGCCTTAAACTTCACAGCTTGGCTGTCACACTGAAAAGACCACAGAACACATCTGTGTGCATCACAACAGCCTCATCAATAAGGCACAGAGTGATGCTTACGTGTACCTCCACCCTGCACCTCCAACCATTTCATTTAAAGAACAGGATGAGACTCTGTCACAGTCCCATGAGTAAAGGAGAAAGGCAGCATGAGAATTTAGGAGTTATACGTATCTAACCACAAAAAGAAATTAGCTGCTAAAACACCACTTCCTTTTCTAATGAGCAAACTTATACAGCAATAAACAAAATAAATTTGAGAGCTGCGATTTATTACAAGCAAATTAAAAATGCTCAGAGCATGCAGAAAGCAAATTTATCAGAGAAGACGCTGCATCCAGTTTTCAAATGTATTAACCCCTGGCTGAGACAGGGGAGAAATGTTCAGCTTTTTCTTTAACCAACCTTGGTCCATGTTATTAAACACTCCCCCCGCTGTTGATAAAAACCAGTGGCACAGGAGACCCCACACTGGCTGTCTTGCCTCTTTTCTACCCCAAGCATGGCTCTGCCTTTGGGAGGCTCCCAGCCGGATCCCACACTGCCAGGAGCATGTGTATGCCCGCTCTGCTGCCAGACACACAAAACCTCATTGCAGCCTCTTTGATTCTGTACTTTCTGTCCCTGCCTAGATAACTTTTCAGAAGCTGACAGAGCCTTTACAATTTAATTGGTGTTGACACCTTTTGAAGCAATGCCTTGAGGCGCCGAGGGTCATTGTCTACTTTATCCTGCTTTTCTGCGGCTGCCTCCATTTGGCTACCTTGCAGCCTGTGGTGCTGTGGTGGCCCCTGCACTCTTCATTCATGTTTGTACTTGTACTGAGTCCTGTTACAAGGACCCTTGTTAAACGCCCAGCAGGCAGCACTGAATAGAGATTTTGACTATCTGGGATTTGAAGGCCTCTAGCAATAAGGGAGAAAGGCCTGTAAACACAAAAGTATCCCAGTAGCAGTGGGGCGTTAACGTAATCACACATTTATGCCACAGGACCTCAGGACCAAGCTCCTTACTGTCGATTCACTGGCTATTAAGCCTTGGTAATTAGGTGGTTTTCTGTGACTTTTCTTTCATGGAATTCACCAAATATCATTTTCCATATGTCCCTTTTTCCCAGAGCAGCTATACCCCCTCACACATTCAATAAGCCAGGCAGATGGTACCACGTACCAGGCTCTGAGCAGCCAAAGCCAATTCAGAACAAGGAAAAGGATTTGGCATTCCTAAAGCTGCTCAGTAAACCTGGATCCAAAAAATCACGGAGGTCACACAGCCTTCTGATGGCAAACACCTCTCTCCAGGTTCAGCCCTGCAGTATCTGTAACCAGTGAGAGATTTCTGGGCAGTCACATCCCCAAAGCAGCACTAGCACACAAGGTGAACAGGACAGAGCACTTTAAGAACCATCCTTCACTTCATAAAAAACATTTAATATGCATTTCTCTGATATTTCCAGGTTTAAATAATTAAGTCTCTCAAATTTCCCACTGAAAATACAAAGGACTCACTCACTTCATTTGGACCTAAGTGCCAGTCATCTTGGGGCCACATCTCAGTAAAACTCAGCCTCGAACACAGTATTAAGACAGTGAATGAATAAGACCATAACCAAAGAAAACGGAAAATAACATTTCAGTTAAGTAAATATTTCAGTTAAGCAAGATATTAAAGCATGGCCAGAATGACCTCAGTGGCAATTTCCTACTTGAAAAATTCCCTGCCCTCCCAAAAAAACAGTCTTGCTCATCAAACCCGATGGCTGAGCTTTGCATTTTCCAGCATTCTCTCTGCCACATTTCAGACTCTGCTTTTCCACAGTCACTCTGAACTCCAGCACTTCACCTAGAGAGCTCTGATAAATGAGACCTGTAATTCCACTACAGTGCTGCCGAATCCTCCCACATTCAATATCATTTGGTCCTTTGCAGTCTGAGGGATGCTTGTCCCTGTATCCACGATCCCATCAACCCCCTGCTTCTATTGTGGAAAAAAGCAATCAGAAGCAGGCCCCTGTGCACACCTGCATCCCATGGAAACTGGCATCTGACTCCAGATCTTTACTCCTTGTTACCTCTCTTGTTACCCTGCAGTCACGCCTCCCAGCCTCTCATTCACAGCCATTCTCCTTCCCTCTGTCCCCAGCCCACTTGAAAGAAAGCTGCAGCTCTGGGCTCTGTATCTGAGCTAGTGCCATAATGATACATTTCTATTTGACCAGCTAACCTGCAACCACGAGTTACCAAGACTCAGAACAAAAACTTTTCCATGTAGAGACAAAGCTGCATTCAGCTGTGATAAAGGACTTACCTTTCTCATGCTTTATGAAATCCTTCTGCATCTTTCCGTGTGTTTCTCTGGCATGGTGCATGGGGCTTTATGGAAGTATATCAAAGTCCAACAAACAGGACAGAAAACACCCTGTGTAGGCACAGTGGAAGAAAGGAACAGTGTTGGAGAGGCCAGGCTGGCCTGGCTATGAGCACAAGATACTGAGATGCACACAAACCACCTCCACTGACAGGTGTGCTCGTTCAATGAGCTGAATGTAAATAATGCCAAGAACAGCTTCCAGCTCAACACACTTCAGGCAGCTCTGCCAGGAGAGGTTTCCTTTGGCTGACAGAGGCAAATGCCTTGTGCAAAGATGAGTGTCCCACCAACAGCATGAGCAGTGACACTTTGCTCCCAGGCAGCAGAGAAAGTCATTGGATGAGAGTTGATTACATACACCTACGCATCTGCTTCCTTGAAGGCTAAAGTCAACCCAAAAGTCATCACAAATGAGAGCACATGCTGGGGCAGAACTTTGCCTTTCTGATATTTTCATCATCTCATACAGAGTCTGCAGGCGGGGATGCTGGCTAGGAAACAGAAAGTAAAGAAGCTGCTCTAAACTGGCTACTCTAGCTGAAGTCAATTGCAATGACTAAACCAAAGCCACAACTCTTTCCTCATGGAGGCAAGGACTTTACAGGACATCCATTGCAAGGTACAGGATATTATCTATATACAGAAACAGCCACGTGCCTGGTCAGGTGAGAGGCAAACCCCCCTTTTTCTGTAAGTGACCTGTGTCTCTTCTTTAAAAAACCTTAGTGAAGCTTGCCTTCCATTATTGCACTCAGACTCTTTCCAAGTCCCACCACTAGATACCCATCCATTCCGGAATCATGATGTTCATTTAGAATATTTGGTATTTCCCTAATGATTCATTCAAAATAGCACAACATTCAGGAACTGTTCCCTCAGATAGAAGAGTTTTCTGTTGTATGCTTGTCTTGTTAACAAAGAGTTACAGAGAAAACATTAATTGTATTTCTGACACATTCAATATCCCTCTTGTGTTGCTTTTTTTGTTGTTTTCGTTTGGTTTTGGTGATATTTTGCTAAATCCCTTGTATTTTCTCTGAGATGCGAAGAGCATATTCTGTTCAAGGACTTTGACACACAGAAGCTGCTGAGCCAAAGGAATCCCCATGTCTGCCCTTCCTCCAATACACTTTATGTGGTTCCACTCTCCCACACCTTCCATGCCTCAGCCACAGGCACGCAGGCAGGGTTATCCCTGCTCTTTTGAGAGCTAGCAAGGATAGGTTATATTGAGGTACAGCCCACATCCCAGCAAGACACAAAGGCTCTCCCAACATCTGCTACTCAGACTTGTATCCTTGGGGCTAAATAGTCATGCTGATTACAATGAGCTCCAAAATCTGCTCATTTTAGGGAGAAAAGAACTAAAGCCTAACTACATTTACAAGGGGACTTTGCTGTCCTTTGGGTTAGATTTATATCTGTCCTGGTTGTTGTCCAGGAGTTTACCTCTGATCTCCAGCACGCTGAGGATGAAACTGTCCATCTGACTCTAGTTACCAAAAAAAGCAATACTGATCCTACCAGGCGTCAGAGGGGAGAATACAAATGAGAGAAGGAGCCACCCCAGCTGATTGGATACACTTCTAAATCCTTTCCTTTCCGCATCCTGCATTTGCTCTTTATTAAAGCAAAAAATAATAATGCACTGTTTACTTAGTGCACAGGGTAGCTGTAAAATTTAATTAATCATTGTAGCTTAGCTTGCTGGGATTTTTCAATGAAAACCACTATAAAATGTAATGTTTGCCATAAAGAAAACCCCTCAAAATTGCCTCACTTCCTGCTTTGGTATTGTACCTTATGGGACCAGGGCAGGACACTGCTGACAGTCCTGATTCAGCAAATTACTTGGAAGTAAGCATATACCTAAGCCAGCGGACACCAAAGTGTGCATTGATATGGTTGACTTGGGATGACTTAAATTGGTGCCCTGTAGACTGGCTGCTTCTGCATTTCCTGCCCCCCTCCAAGGGAGTCTGAATTACCAACAAATCTTTCCTTTCTCACTTATAGATTTCCAAACACAAAGCATGACCCCCTATTTAATAGTAGCTTACTTCATGAATATCCCATAGTTCTGGATGAGTAGGTATTGCACAGTGTGTTATTGTGAACAACAACTACATTTAGCATTACTGACCTAGGAAAAGCAAGATTTCCCACCCCACCCCAGCTCAGTCCATGTCCGGGATTTGCCCCAAGGTGTAACACAATAATGCACGTGGTGGTACAAAAAAATCAACGCTCTATCTCAAGTGCTTCTTTTGTCTTCTGGGTAATTCAGTTTTATCACATGAATACATACTCTTATAAGCTGATAATCCCCCCAGATCTCCCTTCTTCTAGATCACATATGCTAGAAGACAGCAGGTACTCTTCCCCCCCCCACCCCCCAATTTACAGCCTTGAATAAAGATTAGGACATAGGGATGGGGTGAGCACACAATGTTTCCTCCCTCTGCAGATATTATTTTCCCTTTTCCAATCTGAACAAAAACACCTCACGGGTTAATTTTTTCAGTTACAAAGAAAGGCAGAAAAGAAGAGGGCCCTTAGTGAGGTACAGTAACATGTGCAGGTTTTCTTGGATCAATTGCCAGCATTGACACTGTATCCTTCAGCTAGCAGTCTGTGATGAATGGTACCCTGTAGCATTGGAGAGAGCAACAGCAGCCAGGCAGCTTGGGTGACTGCATGCCCTCCTAACTGGCTGATGAATCAGGAAACTCAAGAGAGACTCTGAGTGTGGGAGATGGAGTGGTAAATGTTTTCATCTTTCTCTTTTATGATCTTCCCTTCTCCGTTTATATAGGACATTTTAGAGATTGAGCTTTGTTACAAACTATTAGCCCAAGGCAGTGGGTTGGGGACGTGAGATCTCATGGAAAGACAGAGCACAAGAAAGTGTGAACAACTGGAACTACATGTGATATTAGTGGTTTGTTGTTGGAGGAATTTCTGTTTGGATTGTAGTTCAGACAGTTGCCTTGATGTACTGAAATGAAAATCAGCACCCAATGTGCCTAGAGACAAACCACAGAACTGTCAAAAAATACTTGCCTTTTTATCTCCTAGAATCCTGAATTCAAAATGAAAAGTCCCCATTCACCCACAGCACAAAAAACACAGATCGGCACTCACAGCACTGCACAGTACTAAAGGAAACAAGAAAAACAACTCCCCCCAAGAGCACCAACAGAAGATACTGGTGTATCTGACTGCCCACATTGCTCTGGCACACTGACACTGGAGAGCCTAATTTCAAGCAATCCCACCTCTGGTCATGGCCAAGAGCCAGGGAAGCATGCACTCAGATTGACCAGATTTCAATTTGGAATTCCATTTTTGTTCTGCATTTTCTTCCACACAGTAGAGAAGAATATGGTATTTGGTAAGTATATCGTGACCCATATGTGAGCAAGACTTTCACCTGAGCATGACCAGTTTGTTCATCTGCATTGCAGATTCAGCTCAGCCTGGTGTAAACTATTCCCTGGGAGCCATGGATCCATACAGGCCAAGGGTATGGGCTGATGCTTCCTCACCACGCTGAGCTGGAAGCAACACCGTGTTTGTCAGGTACGTAAAACACCCAGCTCCAGCAGAGCTTGGGCACGGAGGTTGTGCAATGGCTTCCCAGAAAACAAAACAAAACAAAACAAAACCCCACACAGGTGCTCATTTAAATAGCTGTAGGCCCTCTATGACTGCCAGGAATTTCTCTGGCCTCTTAACTAACTACAGCTCTTAACTACCAAGATGAGTGGGCACAATGGAAACAATACCTTTCCTGGTGCTTGGGATGGCCACCCGAGAGGCTCCTAGAGAACACATACACAAAAATCTACATGGAGAGTCCATAGAGAGAAAGGAATACCTGGGGACATCCCAGGAACATTTGATTTCTCTGATGGTATAGCAACCTCATTCAAGCATTTTAATTTAACTGAAAATTAGTAGTGATACAATGATATGAGGTAAAATATTTCCTTGGGTTTGCTACCACATGTCAAGGTGGGAATCATGTGGGACTCAGCTCATTCCATGGGCACATTACAGAACTGTGTTAGACAGCTAAGTCTTACAGGAGCTCTAGAACTGACCAAAATTTAAAATATTTTCTATAGATTGTTCCCTTTTTGTCCCTCTAATTGTGAGAAGATTAGTTGTGAGATTTCCTTCCTGCCAAATAAATGGTTTGTTTTCCTCTTGAGGCAAACCAAACTGCCTACTGGGAGAGCCCTGCAGTGGAAATGGCTGAGGAACAGAATTCCCAGTTGTGAGGAACCAAGGGCTTTAACCAAAGGGAATTGTTGTTTCCTTATTATGTTAATCAGTTTACAAAATATGAGACCATAAAAGAAAAAGGGAGTTCCCCTTGTTAAATATTTACCATTAAATCTCTGCAGGACTCCTACCTTAAGTCAGAGAACAAGAGAAATCAAGTAATTTATTTCCTGCTCCATGCTGTATGTACATGATGCCTGCAGGATGGGACCAAAATCTAGGATGGAGCTGTCTTCCCTCTCTGAGTACATCTGTGATGGGTGTAGTTTCCTCTCCTCTTTTGCTCTCCTTCATTACTAAATTACTTCATAGGAAAACTTGAGATCTATGGACAAAGCTTTTAATGAAGGGAAATTGAATGAAGCAAGGCCAGGTTGGATGAGGCTTGAAGCAACCGGGTCTAGTGGAAGGTGGAAGGTGTCCCTGCCCATGGCAGAGGAACTGGAACTAGATGATCTTTAAGATCCTTTCCAATACAAATGATTCCATGATTCTGTGAATGTTCACATTTAAATATAGAGTATGATTTTCAAAAGCATAGGCTACAATTAATGAATTTACTAATGCAGCTTTATTTTCTAATAAAATTATTTTCGCAATGCTTTTTAGCTTGTTTTTTGGAATATTTTTAAAACATATTTTGTCTGCCCTTGCTTATGGGAGTGGGAAATTTTGAGTCAATTAAACAAAAGTAACTTCCAGGTCCTTCAAGCAGATGAAATTGAACGTGTATTTTCTACTGGGAAGAAAAAAAAGAAAAAGAAAACCTAACTCAGCCACAAAACCACACGGAAAACCACCATTTTCACACTCAGGTAGAAAAGCATTTGAAAAATTGTAATTGTAAACCCCCAGGCAATGGAACAATCCTCAGGGTTGTCAGCAACTTAGGAGACATTCAGAGATGGGCTCTGGAGTGAGACAATCCCACATTAGATATTATTTGACTGCATGGTCAAAAGTCATACAGACAACTCTTTGAGTCCATGAGGATTAATGACATACCTTTATATTCTACCTCAACAAGAAAAAATAACATGGAAAAGTCTTCCTTGGTCAACCACACCCATCAGAATATTTTCCCATCACCTTCCTAACCCTCAAACAAAGAACCCACTGACCAACTGTGTTCATCCAGTGGAGCAGCAACAAGGAGAAGGAATGAAGACAACAAAGGAGAACTGCAACATCCAGTGGCTTGGCCTGACAAATTGCAGGTCAGGCTGCCTTCAACAAGTCAATATTCTGACTGGTGTGGGTCACTCTAAGGAAAGGCCATGTTTTGTTTATTTCTACCGGAAGAAGTGTCTGCAGAGGCCAACAGAAGAACCCAGCAAGAGTGAAAAATGTTTTGGTTACAGCTGCAAGTTGCTCTGGCAACCATGGGATGTTCCAGGAATGTTTGCCCACAACAAAGCCTAAACTTGTCTGGAATATATTGAAGTTTCTTATAGTTCAGGCACACCTCATATGTAAATAGTCTGTGTCACTTTTAATAGAAATACTAGAAAAACTTGTTCTCCAAACAAGGCCAAAAAAGTTTGCCAGAATAACTTCAGACAGGAAAATCAAGCTTTACTATAATTCCAGTAGATGGTAAAATTCTGTGGCCTTTGGCCCTCAAAATCTGGTCCCTAAAGCAAGTCACAGTGCTGCAGCACAGCATGAAAGTAGCTGTCAATGGTTGAGTCCTGAAGGGTCCCAACAGCCACAACGCACAGAAGTTCTGAGTTCACAACATAACATGAGCTTAAGAATCAATGCCAGACGTGACCCGTCTCCTCTAACTTGACTTTTGTCTGGTGGTGTTCTACCTGCTGGTTCAGTCTGGCAGCTGGGTGAAGTCCATGTCTCCATAACTAACAAGAAGGTGACACAAGGAGGGAAGAGGTGAAAACATCCTCATTGACCTTGTGGAACTCTGTTACTGTGATACAAATCCTGGAGAGAGTAGGGTCAAAACACACCACTGAAAAAATATAAATTTCCAGCCTTGAACTTTAGCTATGCAAAGACCACCTTTTCACCTCCAGCTCTCTGCATTTTCAGGCCAGAGTAGCCTGGTTTTGCCACTTGAATGGAGCGGACAGAAATTCATATTGAACAAAGCTCTTATGCAGAACAACCAGTTGTCCTCCTGGCCTAGAGACCCAACACTGTGCATGTGAAAAATGCAGTAATGGCACCATTAAACAGCCTCAAAGGCTCATTATTCCAAAGCAAAGATGAGGCACAGTGAAAAATGAGTATTCACTATACTTACTTTAACAAGCAGAAGATATCAGGCTTGGCCAGGTCAGTCCTGAATCTTTTCAAAGCTCTTGGAGCTTAATTTTTTCTGCTATATGTCAATAAGATCAAACTTCCAGAGTTAACCTCTCCATTTGCATGGCAACGAAACACAGAAGTCATACATTTATCAATATAGCTTAGAAAAGATGATATAATAGAGACATATTCAGCATTGAAAGTAAAACAGAAGGACTAAATAAAAGGACTCCACCTGCTTTTAATTTGAATCCACAACACAAGGGAGAAGTTAAAACTCAAATAGGTACATACGTTCCTTTGAAAAGCTAGATCTGTGCCTGAACAAAAGAAAGAGGCTTTTCACTTACCTCCTGTGGTATCAAAGAGCCCATTAAAAACCAATAAAATACTATGAAGCTTTTTCCCTTTGTTCAATTAATATCCTTCAGCAGATGATTATTGATTTTTATAAAGCAATTTACAGGCTTCTAAAGTCATGATTATTCAACCCTCTAGGGGCCAGAAAGGAAGAGTTTTCAGAAGTAGGAATCATATTCTCATTTCCACATCAGCACAACCAGAATTTACAGACTTCTGGGTTTGTTTGGTTGGGGTTTTTTTTTGCCCCCAGGATATTTTTGTTGTTGTTGATGTTGCAGTGCTCTAGCACAGGATTAATCCTTTTATTCTCTCCTACCTGAGACAGATTTCTTTCGTGATCTGTTCTTGAAGTATATTGCCTGTCAGATATTTATCCGCTGCTCACGGCTGGTGGGTTGGATGCTCAGCAGAGTAGACTTTGTGTCAGAAAATCAGCAGCTGCTCATATATCACAGTGGTCATTAGCAGAGGATCATTCTGGACCTTTGCCCACAGCACCTTGCTATGGCAAGAGAAAGGCTATAAAACCCTAGGCCCTGTCAGCTGTTGTCATTTAGGTGAGAATTTATCAGGTCTCAGAGTGCCCTCTGACTGGATTATTATGAATAATGAATGAAGCTTTATGCCACACTGAGGCATTAATAAGACTGGGATGACTGGGAGAAATTCAGTACAACATCATAGCAGTAACTTTCTGCGAGCGAGTACACAGCTGGTGGGCTCGCTGGATTCAGCCTGTGTTAGACACTGCCCCTGAAATGAGGAGCTCATTTAATTATTGAGCAAGGAGCACAATGCTTTTGGTTTAGCCTATGGGTGGTATTACTGACCTGCTCACAGAAAGCTTGCAACAAAAGGCTTTCTACCCTCTAACCAAACTCATTTTCTGCTCTTAAGAAGCTGGATCACTGAGCCCTCCCCAAACTAAAAACAGTGAATGTCAATCTTCATATTTACTATTAACCCAGCTTTTTTTTTTAAAAAAGGATATGTAAGAGCAACCAGCTAACAATAATTCCCTAAAATCTCCTCACATGGAAGTCATCTAACCTCTTGGTGATAACTCTGGGGATATTAGCAAGGATTACCGATTTTCTTCCTTGCTTTTCCTCAGTTCATTCAATATGTATCCCTACGGCACACAAATGAGAAGCAGGGAAGGAAGGAGACAAAAAGGCAGCCACTGACCTAACTTGGAGGGAAAAAAAGCAACAACAAAACAGCAGATTCACAGCAGACTATTGGCAATAATCTACCTCCTGGTGTGGCAGTTCCAGCTGCACTCCAGAGGAATGAGCCCACAGAGCTGACAAGCACTTGAGGCTGTCATTTATCTTGGTACCAGCTCCACTAGGAAAATTATTTTATAAGGTTGGACACACTTTCACAGACTCTTTAATACCTTAGGTGAATAATATTGTTAAAACCTTAGGTTCCCATATTAGTATTAGCTCCTTAGTATCTCATATCTTTGAGATAAACATGTTCTCCAAACTAAGTTTTCCTCCCCACCCCCCTTTAATTTGGCATGCAGCCTCCAGGACGGCCCTAATAAGGAGACAGGGAAGGAGGAGCCAGCCTGAAGACCATCAGCTGGTCAGACCAGAAGCATGTAATTCAGGAGGAATATTTCAACTCATTCCTCGCACATAGGCAGCACTAGGACTTGGCCGAACTTTCACATCAGCCTCTTCATTAACTGTTTTTATAGCAGAGCCACTGACACACAGCCATTTTATACACAGAGAGAAACTTTATCTTTTTCAAAGGGAAAATCCCTTTTTGGCAGGGGCTGGACATAGGGAACACCCATTTGAAAAGGTTCAGTTTCCATCTTGCTCACAGTGACAACTGGAGAGCAGGAGAACCACAAGGAGTGGCAGACTGGGGACAGACACGGACCACGGGCAGCTCTGAGAGCCAGCCCCTGCCACCAGGGACAGCCTTGGGCACACAGCCCAACCAGAACTTTAACAGCAAACATGTCAGACAAGTGTAAGAAGCTTTTCTCCAAAATATTATCAACTTGGGTACAATATTAATGCTACAAGTTTTAAAATATACTGCAGCAACTCTCAAAGCAAATATTAGGTACATTAAAAGGCTTTAACTTCTCCCAGCTCAGTTTCTGCTCTTTGATCCTACCTTCTTTGACCTCACTGACTCTCAGGTAGGACCCATTTTCACGTACAATGTTCAAGATTTTGTTATTGAAGAAAAATCTGACCAGGAAAAAGAGGGAAATAAATACCCACACATACAATTTTTTGAATGATACATAAGTTCTTAGGACAGCAAATTTCATTGTAATAAAGGAAGCCCACTTCAGTCTCTGTTTTGTAGTGGCAATATGGCCCCTCTCCCACACTTTTACTACTTTTTTGAGAAAAGCAAATTGTAAAAAGATAACAATCCCTTAGTTCCTTTATTACATAGAAATAATGTAAAATGTTTCATTTTCATTATTTCAGTGCTAGACAACTCTAATTAAAAGAAAACTCAGTGTAATCTGGAACTCTGAAACCCCACTGTACAACTACTGAAATAGCAAGATTCCTATAGATTTTTCATTTTACTGGGTTTGAAATATTTATCATTACTGTCACTCACTGTATATTTTTTTATAATAAAACTTCATATTTTTATGGCTTTGATCTAGAATGCCTCATATTTGCATCCTGCCACTTTTGTTATGTATAGGGAATTTAAAGATGACAGTGCAGTCATGTATGGGTTTTTAAGTTGTGGATATTTTCATTTATTAGTCTTTCTCACAATGAGTCAAGAATGTAAATAGTCTATGCTTGATTCACATTGGTGAAAAAAGCTTTGAAAAGCTGTTTAGAAAGCTAGGAAACAGAAAACTGAATTTTCTCCATTTTTTAATTTAATAATCTCTATGTCTCATGGTTGTTTCCATCTTAGTAAGAGATTTTGTATGTTCATAGCATTTGTTCTGTAAGGACCTCCTGTTTGGCTAAATACAGACACAGTCCTATTTTGGAGGGGGTAGCAGCATGAATGGGAGTATGAAGCAGACTCCCACAATTAGCTGAAGCATCATGGCATCAGGCTTGGGGTTTTGGTTGTTTTGTAGGGTTTTTTTTTCATCTTTTGGGGGCTTTGTGTGGTTTGGGGATTATTTTCTTTGTCTGGTTTTAAGGAATCTACGGGGATCTCGGTAACAACAGGAACTGAGTGTTCACCTCACCTGGATTTCCTGAGAATGTCACAGGCCAAGCCTCATTTGTGATGTTCATGGTAAATAACTTTTTATTTCTGTCTGCTGAGGGCTTTCCCCCTCTTCCCCATTACTGCCTTCTCTGATGGGGCTTCCCTGTGTGGAGTTTGGGAACAGCAGGCACTGCTTAGCCCATTTCAGGCACAATATCCAGGCCCCCACCCCATAAGAGAAGTGCCCAACCAGTCTCACAGTGGTGGATCACAGTCTCTGCCTCGTGGTGCTCCCTCTGTGCAGAGAACGTGGAGCTAACATAGCATCCCTGATACCCTCCTCCCACTGCACCTCCTTCTGCCTCCCTTGGTTCACAATCCATCCAAATTTCCTAACATTTCATTTGTACTCTATTTCCACTAAAATATTTAGAGGACAGGCCTGTGAGGCTCTGGGCAGTGGCAGTGCCTGCCCAGCACAAGGATTGCTTTGCAGGGAGGGTGTGGAAGCCTCTTTGCTGAGGGGACAGGCAGTGGCTGGAGCACCAACAGCAAGCACATCATGCTTTTCTGACATTCTTAAAAGACAAATAGAAAAGTGTTTGCTTAAAGCACATGTATAAATGGGGTTACATACCCTTAAAAGACATCATCTTTTCAACAGCAGAATAGAGCCAGGAGAAACCTGGCCAGTCTTGGCAGCCTGAATCCTCCTCATGTCAGAAGAAAAATCACCACTGGCAAACACGTTTGCAGAACTTGCAAGAAGTTAATTTTAGTTTCTTTTGTGATTTTTAAATAGCCATTTGGTATTACAGATGTCTTGCTGCAAAGTAACATTGCCAGTGACGCCTAAAATGTGAGAAACTAATGAAACATAACTACATTTCTTTTTTTGACTTCTTTTTAAAGCCCTGCACCATGGTAGCAGTACAGTTACCTGTGCCTTTACTCCTCAGCAGCTGTAATGTTTCAAGCTGTTCTCATGTTTAACAAATGATTACCACAATTCACTGCAAAGTGATGTTCAGAGGCAAACCATCCTCCCCCTCCTCCCTGGGATTCTCAATCTCCAGGACTTACGCTAGGTAAAACAGAGTGATTCTTGAGGAAAGAAGGGGAAAAAAAAAATCTGTCATTTGCAAATAATGGCCAAAAATGCAGCCTTAGAAGCGGTGAAACATTTTGGGAATTCACCTGCATTTTGACGACTGAAAACAACTAAACATATACATAAATACATAAACACATAAACAACTACACACTCAAATTTAAAGTTGCCTCCTCTGAGCAATGTTGCATTTCCACACGGCAACTATCCCACCTTTTTTCTAGTGTGCCATTATAATGGAAAAAACATCTGGGGAAAAAAACCCCACCCTCTCAGCAGAAAACCCCCAGCTCAGATCCCATGCTCATGGTAGAGTGTCCTATACAAAGCTCACCCTTTCCATTCCTTCGAGCCACCCAAGATTCTTGAGCATGTCTGTGAGCACCAGAAACAGCCTGTATGCCCACACATGCACCAGCCCTTTGGAAGGAAGGATCCACTGGTGAAATTGTGAGAGTCAGGAGACAAACCTTCCCCTCAAGTCCCCACCCCTCCACACAAATCATCTGGTACCTTATGGCAGAGGCACTGCAGCTCCTGGCTCTCCCCAGGCTGGTTTTTGGTGTCAGTGGGATTCTGCATCGTTCCATGGGAGCTCCATGGGTCTCCTTCCCTAATTCAGGCCAAAAAAAGTAATACAGATGAGTCCAGCTTTGTTTCACAGAATAACAGAGGCACAGAATGGGCTCTGTTGGAGAGGGAGTACAATGGGTCACCTGGTCCCACCTCCTGTCCAAGCAGGGCCATCCCAGAGCACATTGCACAGCTTTGCAGCCAGACAGTTCTGGATTATCTCTCTGTTGTTGGACACACAATCCAGGTTTGCTTTGGATGAAATCTACAGGCAGCCACACTCATTTTAAAATGGGACTCTGCACGCAGGGAAACAACACTTTGTGTTTTAATTTTTGGAGCGTATAATCTAGGAATGTTGTTAGTCCCACCTTTTGATTACAATTGAGTTAATGGACACATGTAAGAACACAAATACTGCCTAACCCAGCTTTATTTTATTATCAGCAATAATGGGTAGCAATCTATTAATTTTAAAAGTTGAGGTATACACTGTAAAATTAATGAGAACCCTGAGTCAATTAAAATAAAAACAATTAGGCATTTTATTGATTTTTCAGCTATCTTTTTTCTGTAGCAATTTTGTGGCACATACCACAGATCATCTGTGTGGTATATTTCAATGCAGATGATCATTTCCATTTAAAAACTGTTTTACTTTATTATGACTGAAAAAGACATGCTGCTTTAAAAATTCTGGCTTACTATTATATATCTAAACTATGCCATTTATACGATTTTGTAAAGCTTTAAACCATTTTTCAAGCTTAAAATTCTTAAAAGTTGGATTACGAGAGTCTGGGATAGGTGGAAGAAGAGAATAGTCTTTCTCACCCCATATTTTGTATGTGTTAATTCAAGGTTCTCTTCTGCAGAAGAACTTTTTTTCCCCTAAATTTATTTCCAACTACTTTTGTTTTCCTTGAGGGACCTTTGAAACACTATATTGCTACTTTTCATGTTTTTTATTTGCCCTCTGGAACAATAAAGGCTCAAAGGTTCATAAATATGCATTCTGTAAATGTATTATGCTGACAAAGTGTTGCTCAGATAGCTGCTTTTGCCTTTAGGGAATGAATAAGTTTACAGCATGCTTAAAAAACAGTGTAAGAGGAAAGAGAGAGAGAGGTAGAGCTGTGTCAGCGTGTGGGCTGAAAATGGAACAAAAGAGTTATCCTGAGTGCACAGAAAAGAGAAAATAAAGTTAGGTAAGACACCACACCAAGCACCTTGCAAGTAGCAGGGGTGGGGATTTGAGGGTGCTGCTCATCAGTGATGTGCTTGAAAGGGCATCATAGCTTGTTTTCCACGAAGGCTGCATAGACAAGAGTCCATAAATTGAACTTTTTTTGCTAATTTCGGCACATGAATCAGGGTGACTCCTTTGTTCTCCCCAAAACACTCAGTTCCTGGCAGAGTCCTTGTCCTGGTTCATTCTTACCCGATCACAGATCTGCTTCAGTCATCTCTGCCTCACTGGAAGCTCAGGGCTGGTGCTTGTCAACACAGACACTTTTGGCAAGAAGAAAACGTAGCAGTTAGAAATACTATTCAAACATATACTTCCAAATGGGCTTATTGACGTTGATGTGACAGTAGGCTTTGACAGATAAGACTCCAGACCTGGAAACTGGGTTTGCACAGCAAAGTTTTGGTGCGGGGTGCGACAGGTGGCTCCTGTGGGAAGCTCCTGGAAGCCTCCCCCAAGTCTGATGGAGCCAATGCCAGTCAGCTCCAGGCTGCTGGCCAAGGCTGAGCCCACTAGCAGTGGCGGTGCCGTATTTGGGATAACATATTTAGGGGACAGGCAGGAACTGCACAACAGAACCTTCAGCCAGAGAGAGAAGAGAATAAGAGAAAGCAGCAGCTCTGCAGACACCAAGGAGGGAGGGGCAGGAGCTGCTCCAGGACGTGCTCCAGGTGCCGGACAGAGATTCTCCTGCAGCCCAAGGTACAGCCCATGGTGAGGCAGCTGTGCCCCTGAAGCCCAGGGAGGTCCATGAGGCAGAGATCCACCAATAAACCTGGAGACAGGAGCATTGCACAGTGATGCTTCTTGTCTCCTGAGGATGCAATGCAGAGCTGAGCCAGCCCAAGCTGCTCCCATTCCCACCTGGAATCATATGCATATACACAGACATGCTCTGCCTCCAATCTTCACAGGATGATGACTTCTCCAAAAGTCATTATCTGTACTTATGGCTAAACAAACATGCCAGTACTGCAAGGCTACAGGTGATCTCTTAGACCTACAAAATTTAAGCCCCTGAGAACTCATATGGATAAAATCCAAAGGGATAACATAGTCAACCAGTTGCTACCCCCAATTTTTTAATAATCTTTGACCTTCTGGCTCAATGTCTATTAAGCACATATATTTTCCTACTTCATTATCTCAGTTTGCGTCTGGTTCTTTACTTGGTGAGTGTTACAGGATCACCAATATAACAATACTGGCTACTAAAGTTATTCTTTGTGACCAGAGACTGTTGATTGTCTGAAGTTAACTTGGTCGTTTAAAAGCCAATCTTTCCTCTTCTCCTTCACTTCATTCCTTTATTTTGTTACATTTCTCTTAGGCCAGCATTAAATATTTAAAGGTTCTTGATATTTTTTTCATAAGATTTTTTTTCTATTCTTGCTTTGTTTCTTCTTCTCCACTGTAGGGAAAAGCAATTTCCATCTGAACAGTCATTGGATGCTTTTTTAGCCATGTAAACAATTAACAATGTTTGGAAAAGTAAAATATCGACAGACTACAAAACCCCCATCAAATAATGTCTGGTATATTGTATTACACTACTCTCAAAAACACCCAAAACCTCTTACTTGAAACCAAGTTAAAAATCTTCTATGACTATACCATAAAGAAAAGCAATCTAAAGTTGTTCTCTTCAGAGAAGGCAATTCTTAACAAAATAATCATCAAGCTGTGCCTCATCCAATCTTTCTCCAAATGCTGCAAAGAGAGCATTCCAAGCTGCATTTCCTGGCCCAACTCTTAGGATCCATCAGTCTGCTTTGCTGTCTGGTGCTCAGTGAAACCCCAGACACTGCTTAGGGCACTGGTACTTTGAGAACACAGAGCCTTCATTTAGCCCTCTGATTATCGCTGGTGCTGACCCACCAGGGAAAGCCTGAATTGTCTGTGCCACAGCTCCCAAACAACCGTGAACGAGGCACATCCACCCCAGAGTCTGGGAAGGTGCCTGTGCTAGGTAAAAGGGCTCGAAGGGCACAGCAAAGGCTGTCTGGAAGCTCTGCCTTGTGAATGGGGATGAAGAGACAGTCAAATAATCACATCTTCTCCTGTGAAGATATAACTGATGTTCTGGCTTTGCCCCTCTTACACAGCTTCCAGGAGAAGCAGCAGGGGTCTAACAGCCTACAAAGCCACAGCTTTGGCCTCAAACTCTCCCTGACAGGAGAGTAAAGTTTAAAACAGCAAATATAATCATTTCGCCAGTCCTCTCTGTTCTTATAACTCCTCCACTGCAGCCTAGCATAGGTCTAGCCACAGGCAGATGAATTCCCAAAACCTAAGGTTTTTTCCTAATCTGCATCACAGGTCATTATATTATATTGTTCCAATGCCACTTTTACAATCCCAAATTTGCTTCGCTGAAAAGCATTTCCTCTGCTTGAGTATATATTTATTTCCATAAAGCTCATTTTTTCTGAGGTAAAATGATTAAAATGGCCATCTTTGATGTACACTATGTTCCTACATCTAAAATTGGAACATTCGCCATAGTTATTTCTCAGCCCAATTGTAGCAGTGACTCTGGATTCAATGCAAAACAAACTCACAACAAAAACCTACTTGCAGAGCACAGAATAAAAAAAGGAATTTCATTGCTTGAGACTGGACCAATCTCCCTCTTTCCCAGCAATGCAGGATCAGTAAGTTTCTAAGAAGTTTTTCTCAAAATAATTATGAGATTAACTTGCAGAAATGGAGCAGAACATTCCAGGAATACATCTGGGGCAAAAGCATTAAAAAACTCCTGGTAAATATATTATTATTAAGGATAAGAAAGTATTAATCTATGTTTTCAGAGCAAGTCTTGATACCCATTCAAGGGACAAATTAACTTAGTACCTCCTAAACTCTCGCCAAACATGACTTTGACCTAAAAGTGGCTGCTCTGTGGACAAGATGTCACACAGATGTGCCACAGCAACGCAGGGGCCTTTCCCCCATGAGCTGAACTGTGCCAGACACTTTCCCTGAGCCCTGTCTGCAGGCAAAGCCACCATGGGCTGGGCACCTTGGATGAGTGTGTGCCATTTATTTCCCTGAAATGGCACTGATGCAAACAAGTGAACAGTCAGATTGTTTGCTACCAGTTCAATCATACCCCTTGACAGTAAAAACAAATGTTCCTGGTATGGACCAGGCTAGGTTATAAACTGAAATTGTAAGCAATAAATGTCTGGCAATCAATTAAGGATGAGGGAAGGGGGGATATAATAATCCAGTTGTCAGCCAGGTTGTTCAGTCTCCAAGCATTCATTGGCAGAAGAAAGGTGAAAGTCATAAAATGAAGAGGGGAAAAAAATAGGCTCCTGGGCTATTCAAGACAGACAGACACACTGTGAGGGTTTCCAACAGAAAGATAACAGATCAAGACAGGGGATACAGATGCACACATGTTCTGCATCTCTCCTATAGATCTGGTTTAATAAAGCACAAATGATGATTTTTTTTTTCTTTTTTTTATCTATTATTAGGTTTTTTAAGTGTGTAAGTGTGTCTTAATCAAAAGAACAGTTCCATACAGCTCTTGACATCAAAGAAGAGCATTTCCAAAGCTATTACAGTATCAAAGTAATATTCTGTGCAGAATCTAAGGTGAACCATTGGAATAATCCTTCTGGGATAGAGATGAAAAAATGCTGCATTCAGTGTTTCCCAGAAGCATCCAGAGCAATCTATCAAAAAAAAGACATAAAAATATTGGGCCACACTTACTTGATGCATGTACTCACCACTATTATTTTCCTCCATTTTCTCTTTGTCTGCTTAGCTACTAATCTTACCTTTGTCTGAAAGTTCCTGCTGTACATATGAAAGTACCGGAGCTGATTAGTGAGTCACAGGAGGAAATTACCTCTGGTGTGCTTCAAATCCATGCACCTTTTATGTATTTGAATCACATTATGGAAAAAAAAAAAAGTGTTAAGGCAAAAATAGCATCATTGTAGCAGCACTAAGGTGAGAGTGCCGGACATGAGCAATCCTTTTCATGTGCCCTTAATACATTTTCACTGTGCTATTAGAGACTTCTGCTTATCGAATATAGCATTTAAAGGCAAACTATATTTAACTACAGCAGTTTAGTTGGATAACTCATTTCAGTCAAAGACTTTGCTAATCCAAGCAACCATCAGTTTAATTATATCCCCTGTAAATAAAGAGATTTCTCCCCTTCAGCTGTGTGAGTGAAGCACCAGTTTCCTTGCAGAAGAGATGGGCAGTCTGGTTGCTGCTGTGGTCAAGAGAACAGAGGGGGTGAGGGCAGAGAGGGAGAGAAGGTAAGGAGAAGTTACCAAACACAAGCATGCTGTTCCATCTGACAACAGTAGTTAACTTGCTCCTCGAACTTAACATCTGGTAGCATTTCATCTTCTGAACACTTGTAAAACCTTATGGTACTTTAGACAGTGGGAGTTCCTTTCCAAAAGAAATTTTAACAGTACAAAGAGACCACAAAGCCCATTTCTAACTGGGGGTTTCTAATTCTCAACTCACAGCTTACTTCAAGATTACCCTAGAAGTTCTTCCTTTGCATAGTTTTTTGAGAGCAGTTTTAGCATTAATTTTCAACAGGGATAATATGCATATATGGAAAGGTTGCCTTTATATTCTTCATCATTAAGGAATAAATGTAGGTAGATACAGATATTTTTTCTCCTTAGCTGCCTAATAAGGCCAGTATTGGAACCAGAGAAAACTTCATTGCTATCAAAACACATCTAAAATTAATATCCACAGCCAGGAGATAGAGTATTTTGTGAAACTATGGTTCCCACCTTTGAATATCCAACTGGCAGTGCCAGGGGCCTGTAGGGGGTAAGGAACAGGGGGCACAGTGGCATGGATGCCTTCCTGCTGCTACAGGAGAAGGTGGCAGCGATGGTGTGGAATGCTCTGCACCCAGTGTAGGCAAACAGGGCCAAGGAAATGAAGCCAGTTAGAGGCTACCACGTCCTAATTCCTTCTTCCCTCACAGTTCTGCTACACCTATGATGGAAAGAGAATCTGGGTTAAATGAAGACAGCAAAGATCGATAGTTTGATATTAAATGAGCTTTAAAGGAACTCCACCACTGCCAATATGCAAGCAGCACCAAGAGTCACCCAGCCACAAGGACCAAGGCATCCATTGATGTTTGCAACCAAGTTCCATTCAAAACACAAACATAAAAAAAGCCCTTTAAAAGGGTTTCTTTCTGACACATTTGTATATTGTTGCATGATGGCTGTCCTCAATACATGGAATTAACACCTGCTCCCTCAGGGAAAGATTATTTTTAAAAAGCAAAAGATGTGATTAAGTGAGGGTGCCTTGCTGACTACTAAGTCGCTAGAGCAGCAGTGCACTCTGCATTTGCCTCTCTCTCTAAATCAGCACCACCCCAAAGCATGAAACAAGCCTGTGATCATAAGAAAAATGCAATCCAAACCTGCTGTGACCCAAAATGCAATGGTTTTGCCTCTGTCTGTGAGACAGCATGTAATAAAGAGCAAATCTGGAATGAATACTAAGTTTGCATAAATACTACTGCAATTAAAATAGGGTTGAAGTACTTGCAAATACTACAGATTCGTTAAGAACCATCAAAATTGGAGAAAAGTGTGAGGAACTGCAAAATCCATTTATCAAAAGGGAAAAAAAGCAACGTATACCAGAAGAAAGATTATTTTTCACTGTGGTCAAACACAAGATAATGCATTATTAGAAAAACTAATGGAAAGCAGACTTCTTTTCCTTCCAAATTAAGTTTGTTCCAAAATTTATTTTAAAGCAACTATAGAAGCAGACACATCTGAAGACAGATCTTTAAAAATATTACGCTCCTAGATCAGATGAGGAAAGTTCCAAAATAAAGGACCCACACTGCAGTTTTAGCAATGCAGATGCTGTCTGGAAGACATAGATCATGAACAACCTCAAGTACCAAATGTACTGTGCTGAATCCAAAAGTAGGGCAGTCGGGAGGAAAAGTTACCACACCAACTTTCAGATGAACCTTTGGAAGAACTCACAGTCAAAACCATCCTTGGGAATTTTCTACCTTTACTACATAAAGGAAATTCTGCTTCTCAACTGGGCCCTTCCTTTTCCTCAACATCCTAACAGTATTTTCCTTAAATTTGAAGCTAAGGAAACTTCCCGGTGTGCTCACTGCCGAGCCTCCCTGGCAGCCACACTCCCGAGGCCAGGACCGGAGCCCCCTAAGGGCGAGCGGCCCCGGTGACCGGCTTTGGTTCCCGCACACCCCCGCCGTCACACCAGGCTTCCTCACCGCCTCCGGCCCAGGTTTTCCTCGGCAATGCCTCAGTCTCCTTCCGTAAAGCCAGTTATTCACGGCACAATAACACAGAAACAGCCCGAGCAGGGGAGGGACCCCCCAAGAAGGAGCCCCTGGGCTTTTATCCCCTCACAATCCAAGCGCGGGAAAGTTTCGCTTTCCCTCCCGAGTCCCGGGCTCCTGCCGTGTCCCTCCCCTGGCTGCGCCACCTCTCCGTGCCCTCTGTTATGCAAAGGCTCGGCAGGTCACGGCCTCTCACCGGTGCTCCCACCCAGAGCCCAACCTGCGTCCCAAGCTGCAGCTGCAGACTGAGTTACCCGCACCAGAGTGTCCCACAACAGCCGGGAGAGGTGAGCAGCTCCTGCGGCGGGCACGGATCTCCGCTGCACGCCTTAGGAGCCCCCAGCAGACGGGCCGGGCAGCCGAGCACTGCAGCAGAACAGGCACGGCTCCGTGCGGGAGCTGGCCCGGGAGCTCTTACTCTGCACCATTTACCACCCTTGCATCTGCCCCTGCACCACACAGGGGAAGAACATGCTGGACAAACACAGGCTGCTCTTCCATCTCATCCTATTTGCACCAATGTCTTCTGATGGATTTCACAAAGCTTTTGCGGAGCTCAAACTTCAGGAGAAAACAAATAATTTGAGGTAGAAATTTGCTAATTATTTGTCACCATGCTGCCCTAGAGGGATCAAAAATCGAGAAACACGCTCATAGACGGTTCCCCCTTAAATCCACGCATAAGCATTCGTACTTTTGAACAACTGGACAAATGATTGCGGTATGGCTCTGCCTGAAACAAAAAGAATAATCCCAGTTGGTCAAAAGCCAAGCAATCACTATGAAACCGCAGTGAACAGAGCAATTCTTCAGAGCAGGCTATATGCTTATATACTGCATTTAATGTAGGCTGGAATATTAAAAGATCCTTACTTACATTTTTACCACATTTAATGGTCTCTTATTTGCATTACAGAATGCAAAAAAAGAATCTAAAGAAAAGTGAAATTATACATGGAGCTATTTATTACAGGTAAAATGTTTTCCTTACTCATTTACAACACCTCAAATATGGTGTAGATAGAATACCACGAGAAACTGTACCACTCTGGGGAAAAGATGGAAGGAGGCAGTTCTAGAAAAAGATTTCTATCCTATGGAAGGCATCCTCTTTTTTTTGCCTGCATATTTGAGAGACTCATGTATTCTCTTACTTCCTCTGCCTCACTTGTCTACAAGTTGACAAGTGATGCCCAACTACTTTGGCATATCATATTGCATTGTGTCATTCCACCACCTGCCAATGCCAGTGGCCCATCAAGCCTGAAAAATCAAAAGCAGCAATTTGTTAGAAACTGGGAAAAGAAAAAAAACCCCACCACATTTTAAGCCAACAATAGAAACATTCATTTTGTATTAGTAAATAGACTGTGAAATATTGAGCCACAAAAGTAAGTGAGCATGAGTAATGTATCAATCTCTTAAGCAGATTCAAGGATTTAGAAGAATTTCAGTATTTGTGTATTGGTAGCTGTACGGAAGACAACATCCATCTCAGATCAAATATGATTCTGCAAAACACTGCTGCTCTTTATATTTTCCTTTAAGGGCAGCAGATCTTGCGATGAAAGAAAAGCTAAAGAAACTACATGTTCTAATAAAAATATTATTATGGAACAATAACCAAACATGCAGTTATCTTTGCTGACAACAGTAAAAGGCAGTGCTATTAAAAAAAAGTCTGCCTGGATCCTCACTTGTTCCTAAAGATTAGTGCTGAATCAAAGAGAAGTATATTTGTTATGGAAGCACTGAAAAATCCTTCTTTTTTATACAGTCCACATTTATCAACAAAATCATCTCTCAGAGGAAAAAAGAAATCACTGTTTGCTTTGCTCTGCAGTGAGTCTTAATGGAGACAATATAGACAGAGAAAGCAGCAAGTTTGCTAGTACTAGCCAAATTATAGCAATTATTTTGAAAGGTGCTATCCTCTGGGTAATTGTATTGTTCCTTGTAATGCTGCACAAATACTCTTGACAAGGGTGTTTGCTTAAGATCTAATCCCACACTGTCCTGGAGCACAACTTGAGATCTTCACTCAGGCAAATTTTCCCTTCAAAATCCTCCATACTGTGGCCACTCAATTTTCTCAACAGCTGCCATGTGCAAATTGTTTGGTGATCATTCTTTGTGCTCAGCTGAGCTAACAAAGCCTGCTCAGAGGCCCCTAGCCCAGCTTCTATGGGACTTGGACTCTGGAAAAGCAGTTTGCAATGATACCAGATTCCCAGAATGGAAGCTAATTTTTGTGTCCCACTAGGGAGATGGGGAAAGGAATCACCAAAGCCATCTCACCCTCAAATCACAGCAGAGGTGTATGAGAAAGCAAGCACAAAATTACAGGAGAGTAAGAAAAGTACAAGGTTACCAAGCCAGATGCTGTGAAAAGGGCGTAACATTGGAAGAGAAGATTCTCAAAGCACAGGGTGGAGCAAAGCTAAGGGCAAAATGCAGAACCACCAGCTCAGCACGGTGTGAAATGCAGGATCCCACAGAATTTTGGAATGCTAAAAAAAAGGCCAGAAGCACTGTAGCAACTGGCTCCACTCCAGAAAGAGCAGGAACCAGGACTCCTGCTCACTCAGACAATTTGCTGTGAAGCATTCTGCCCAGGAATATCTGTGTGGAACATGATGGAAGCCTGCACTGTGCAAGTTGCACACAGAAATTAAATGGCAAGTGAGACATAATTAGGGTCAAACTGTACAACACAGGGTCGTTAGGGTAAAAGTGTGCCATGTTTTTCCATACTGAGCAGCAGATCAGGCTTTCCAATGACAGCCAAATGATTTTCAAATGATTTTTAGACTGGATACCCAGTTTAAAAGCATCTACAACACCCACATCCACATAATAAATGCTCAGTAAACAAGAATACCCAAGTCCCTTTATGGTGGTCAAAGATGATCATCCATGGCGTTCAGTGGAACAGGTATTCCCATGCCACACACCTTAAATCACCCAGCCAGCACTTCCCTGCTTGTAACACACCCCGTGGCCAGGCAAGAGCTTGGGCAGAGGCTGCACAAGCCCAGCTGCCAAAGGGGAACCTCATCCCACAGCCTCCCCCAGAACCAGCCTCCCACTCCTTCGTGGGTCAGTGTCTTGGAGGAAACTGTCATACTGACAGTGCAGATGGACAGATCTACCAGATCTTAATAAGATCTTAGTAAGATCCAGTAGACTTGTCCATCTGGGCAGACTCAGAAGTACCATTTTATTCATTTAGAGAATGCCACACAAGCCACAACAGCCAAAGGTACAGTATTAATTCATGCAATCATGACCTGTTAAGAGTTTGTTAACACTTTATTTTTAACAAATACAGCAACAAAAAGTAGTCCTGAGACTATGATGACATGGTTTTCATATGACAATTACATAACTAATTTCAAATGAGACATGTGTATGTTTCCTATTTATTCTGGAGCAGAGCAGAAATTATTCTGAAATACCTCCAGCAGTCTGTGTTCATTGTAGGGGACACGTAAATTATTTTAAGGGAATAATACATCTCCAAGGACATTTTAATGGATTAAATGTCAGGAATGAAATACTGCATTTCAACTTAGCTAGGACCTTAAAGAATGAATATAAAGACAATTATTGAGAGGTCTGAAGAACACGATTGATTTCTTGCAATTTAAACTCTGAGGCACTTCATGCATTCAAACAGAATTTCTATTTCAAGTTTTCATTACATAAAATTATGAAGTACGTAAAGATATAATGCTGACAATATTTTTAAGTTTATGAGAGAACTGCAGTGTGTCTGATTTAAAAGGAAGTTGTGTTTTAGGACTACATTTTAAGTACAGAATTTTATGCTCAATTACTGTGAAACAAATTACAGTTATGATCTACAGTTCTTTTAGCAGTAGCTTGATGGTCCTATACAAAGCCAGAAATTAAATATGAGGAAATAAAAGGGCCAAATTCTAACAACAGCCCCATAAAACAGGAAGTTATACACTTGGAAGGTGCTTTGCTGCAGGCAAATGGCTGCCAGCATTCCAAATCAAGCTGTGAGGCAACACTGCAGATGTACCTGTGCTCAATACAGAAAATATTCTCACACAGACACACCACTTAGTTACAATGGAATTCTGATGGTTATAATGACACTTGGATACTACTCTTACCAAAAAAAAAAAAAAATCATACCGTGTTTAATTTAAAAGAAATATAAATCATTAATTGCAAAACATGCACGAAATTCTCATACCACACTGTGTTAGAATACACAGTGTATGTGTAAGTTGCCTTTACAAAACCTGTGACAGTTTTTAGAGCTATCAGTGCTGTTTAAAGAAAGCATCCATGACTGAAGGCAACAAGAGATGGGAAGAATATGGTACCTATAAGAAGTAATATGTTCCATTTCATGGATATTACCTGAATATCCATCTGTTTCTAGCCATTTGGGACCATTCTCATAAACATGTTCACTCTGAGAAAACAAAAAAATAAAGCAATTCTCCAGTAAAATACTGTTTTATGAATAGATGGCTTACCATCACAAATACTTACTAAACAGGCAGGCAGAACTTTTTTTAAAAAGCATTTTAGCTCAATACCATCACCCCCCTTTTGTATCATTACCACTGTAAAGATGACAGCTTTCCAGCTATTGCACTGGTGGTTTCACAAGGTCTTCTTGGGATTTGTGATACTGTGAGGGATGGCCCAGTGTTACAGCAACAGAACACTGCTAACAGGTAACTGCACATGATCCTCTACCCTTTTGCTGGAGCTGACAATTCACAGTGAACTGCCCACTGCTCCTCCAAACTCCAGGCAAGTGGCTCTTCTTCCAATTGCTTATCCCCAGGGAGAAGCGGGAGCTGCGGGAGGAAACTCAGCAGCCCAGAGGCCCCGTGCTGGCTGCTGGATCAATGGGCAGTGTCAGCAGGCTCCCAGTTAATGATGCTGGAGCCAGTGGCAGCCTCGCTCCCGGCCATGCATACCACAGGTACCCACACAGGACACGGGGCTCTGGAAAAGCCAAGGAATTGCTTCATTTTGTGCATGAGGAGTTTTTTGTTAAAGGCATACACCCTGCATTTTATGTTCCTAGGATCAGTCCTTAGGTTTGAACAAAGAAAAGATGTTCACATTCCCAACGGTGCCATGTGACCGCCAAGGGCAGCCAACAGCATCTGTGTGGCTACAGATCCACCTACAAAGGTTTGCTATAAAGAATGCAGTGTTTTGTAAGCCTTGCTTATGTGTGTGTAAATGTGTATAAATTTCACATTTATGCAACAATTTTTATTATCATTTTAAAGTGAGAAGTGTTTGGCGAACGCACAAAAACCACCAAAAAATAACAACCAACAACAAAAAAACACACCACAGGAAAATACAACCACAAAACAGGGGAACTCTTGTCCTGTTTGTATGGTAAAAGGATGGAGCAGTTGAAGTCATCTCTGTATCCATGTAAGCTCTGGAATGGAACAACTGAATTATAGAAATGTGATAACTGTACAAGGTTTTTCAAACTACTGACTTATTATTATTGGATGTTCCATGCAGACTACCTACAAAATCTGTCCTGCTCGAGGCAAGAGTGTTCAGCCAGGCTCTGTTTCAGCCCCAAGCATGCAGTCCAGCCCTCTCAGCTAAAGGAGAAAGGACAAGATCCTTTCCTTTGAATCCACTCTAGTGCATGCTGCAGCTGAAGGCCCCCACATTTCCAAAGCTTGTCTGAGAGGCCACAACACTAAAAACACTCTCCACAGTAACAACGTTTTAGGATTTGTTGGGGGTTAGACTTGTTTGGTTTGTTGTTTTGGTTTTTTTTTTGGTTTGGTTTGGTTTTTTTTTTTCACCTGTAGAATTTTTTCCCAGGAGTTGCGGGGCAACTGATTGCTGGGTGTTTGTCGGTGTTTGGTGGAACAAAGCATGGAGGCTGGGTGGAGACTGGCACTTGGCTACACCCTTTGTCTCCGGGAGTTTCCCCCCCCCCGCGAGGGGGGGGGGGGGGTGGGGGGGGAGACGAGGGCTGGGGGGGGCAGCTTCACTTTTGGTGTGGTCTGCGTCGGGAGCGGACTGGGCTGCCGTTGCTGCGTGAGCTTCTCA